>LR990109.1:10470181-20470181 GCA_905147225.2 Euproctis similis
TTTGCCGCTGGTTTTCGTCTAATTTAGACAAAAACATTTTATTTACCGATGAAGCCACATTTACACGTATGGGGATATTTAATGTGCACAACGAACATTGGTGGAGTGATCAAAATCCCATGTTACGCGACAGGACGCTTATCAACACCGATTTAGTGTGAATGTGTGGGCGGGTATTTTAAATAATTGCTTAATAGGCCCGTACTTTATTGACGGAAGACTTGACAGTGTTTCATACCTCAAATACCAGTTTAAATAGTGTGGTGGATGAAATGTTGGACGATGTGCCTCTTAGTGTTTACCGAAACCTTTTTTATCAACACGACGGAGCGCCCGCGCACTATCAGGTGCGCGTACGTGAGTTTTTACACAATAATTTTGGTGACAGATGGATAGGTCGTGGTGGGCCAGTGCCATGGCCTGCTCGCTCCCCGGATCTCACTCCATTAGACTTTTATTTATGGGGTGAAGTGAAAAGAATTGTGTACGCTACGGAGTACTCAAACCGGGAAGAGTTAAAGGTACATATCACGAACGCTTTTAATAGTGTAAGAAGTGATCCGTTTATTCTTAATCGCGTTAAAGACATAACATAACATAACTTAACTTCACGCCTTTTGTTACCCGAAGGTGTAGGCAGCGGCTGTTAAGCCTCGTCTCGCCGTTATGTTTACGTCCCAAATGGAATAGGTGGCGAACCTATTGCCATACCGGGCACAAAGTTTGTCAGTCATCGATATTTATCACACATAACTTCCGAAAACAATTTCGATAAGTCATTGGTGTGAGCCAGTGTCTGAATCGAACCCCGGACCTCTGGATCAGAGGCCGTGCGCTCGCCCACTGCGCCACCAAGACTGTTTAAGTTAAAGACAATATGCGAAAACGTGCTGAACTCTGCATATCACGAGGAGGTGCGCATTTTGAACAGTTTTTAAGATTAGTTTAAAATTATTGTGTAAATAATCAAATTAATTATTGTAAATAATCAATCAAGTTAATCATTGTAAATGGGTGTGATTCCATTTTTTAAATACGCCAAAAATACTAAGTAAGCCTAATAACATTATTGCGGAAAACAATTCACATTTGCATTGTAGATTTTTTTATGTTTCGTTTAGTACCTACCTAGACATTTTTGCCTGTCCTAAGCCAGGTTTAAAGTATGAAGGAAAAATGTATTCTACCTAACGTCACCCGGTTGACCCGCGCCCCGCGCCCCGCGCACATCAATATCTGCGATAATATTAAATCGTTGCGTTGGCGCTAGGGTGCATATACTTTTTGAGACTTTT
This sequence comes from Euproctis similis, assembly GCA_905147225.2. Classification (NCBI taxonomy): domain Eukaryota; kingdom Metazoa; phylum Arthropoda; class Insecta; order Lepidoptera; family Erebidae; genus Euproctis; species Euproctis similis. Next base: position 10,471,477 of record LR990109.1, read on the forward strand.
GCGAATTTTTGTTTATTGTTTTGTCTGTTATTTATCAGTGTATTTGTTTCGTTCATATGTTTGTTAGGTTCATATAAGCATACACTATTGTGGGTTTGAATATGTCCCTCGTTTAAACTAACATACTGTATATATATATATATATATACAGAACCCTATATTTAAACGACACGCCACTCACCCTCAACCAGCGGGAAGGGTACACAGATCGATAGTTTTCCCCACGGGAAGACCGTCCCCACGATCAATACCATATAATACCCGGTGCAGTCCCTCCAAACATTGTTGTACATCAAGGTTAAGGGTAGAATTTTCTAGGTTGTTGTTACGATAAAAGTGCGCACATTTTTTTATTCCTGATAGATTGTATAATTCATCAATTTCTGACTGATACTGGTGATGATGAACTATCAATTAATTAATTTTTTAATAATAAGTACTGACCATTTTATGATTTTTTTTTATGGGATAGGAGGGCAAACGAGCAGGCGTCTCACCTGATGGTAAGCAACTAACGCCGCCCATGGACACCAGCAGCACATATAGTGTTACTGTTGCGTTGCCGACCTTTAAGGGAAGGGGATAGGAAAGGATGGGGACAGGGGTGGGCCTTCGGGTACCTCTCTCACCGAACGTGGCATGGGCCACTTTACGTCGGTCTTCTGAGAGGTCGTGGTATTTCACCGGTCGAGCCGGCCCATTTGTGCAGTAAACTGCTTGGCTCCACCACTGTTAAATGTATTTGTGATTGCACTATACTTACAGTAAAACTACAAATTTTAATAGACCTGATATAATAATACCTAATAAATCAGTCAACATTGCTTTCTTAGTTGATATAGCTGTCCCTAACACGCTCAATCTGTTGAAAACTATAATAGACAAAATCAATAAAAACACAGAACTTTAAGAAGAAGGAGGTAGAACGAATATGGAAAGTCGAAAATTTATATATGGTACTTATTATACAAAAATAATGAACGGGAATTAAACGCGACACTTTTAGGGTAAATATTATTAGGTATAACTTCAAGCAATTACCGGTCATTATATTATTAGTGTAATATGCAACACGAAAGCCCAAAAGTTTTTATAGTACCTATTGTTATCTCCCTTACTGGAGTTATACCGAGACACTTGCATCATAGTTTGACTTACCACATAATAATGTACGTTCATCAACATAGATAAAGTAGCCATATTAAACACTCTTCGCACAATTAGAAAATTTATGCAAAGCGATTTAACAGTCCCAGAACAATATACACGCCTTCATTCAACATTAAATGGCGTTCTACTTGGTTATCAGCGGCTAACATCATAAAAATTGGATAACTGCCGAGTATTTTTAAGTATATTTAAAAATTAATGGATAATAATATTAAACACCTTGAAATACATTCACAGTTTCGTCGAGTTACTTCATCTGCAAGTAATGTCAGTCGGAATCAACGTTTTCATGTGTATCACTTGAGTCTTTCTCATAAAAAATGTAGATAGCACGATTTACAAAATGGAGTACGTTTGTTACAAATTTATTTAATGTGTTCACCTAAATTTTCATTTAATCCTGTTTCAGTAAGTTATTTGTATGAGTGTATATTATGTTTGAGTTTTATTCGCAAAAACGACTTACGTGTAGTTAAAAAATAAGTACAAATAAATTAATTACATTATTTACAAATATATACAATTAAAAAACTACCTGAAATCAAATTTCTCCGCATCTCGGTCTACTGGCAGCGTGCCCAGAAGACTGGCCGCATTGCCACGCTGAATGGCAATGCTAATCCTCTGTGCGAAGAATAGACCAGCCCTCTGGTCGCGAGAGGCTTCGATCAGCCTCTTTGCAAGATCTTTGTAAAGTGCACGAGCACTCGGACCCCATGTCCCCAAAGTCAAGTTAAAATAAGTTAAGTTTAAATAAGTTATATTTTTGAGTGGCCGTCTTCTCGACCATACGCTAGAACCCAATATAAAAAGAAAAAATATTTATTCACAGTTTGCGTGCTTATCACCTGAATCAGACAATAATTTGATACGTTTCGCTTCAATTATTGAAATAAATATTATAGTGCATATATATTATATAAATATATTGATTCAACTCCATTAAATGGTCCGATTAAATTAATTGTATTCCAATATCATTTGAGTGGTATAAAAAAACTGTGCTTAAAAGGATTCTCTTTGCATTTTCTCTACCAAATATCGATGACTGGAAACTTTGTGACCGGTATGGCAATAGGTTCGCCACCTTTTCCATTGGGGATGTAAACATAACGGCGAGACGAGGCTTGGCAGCCGCCGCCTACACCTTCGGGTAACAAAAGCGTGAAGCTATGTTTGTAGGCGACTCAGAGATCTGGAGTTCGAGATCCCCGCTTTTTAATTGAGAAGTCCTGGACTCGACGTTCGAATCCTTGGCTCAGAAAAGTGACTTTTCTTTTATGTATGATGAATGTCGATGACAGACAAAAACGTGCCCGATGCATGGCAATAGGTTCAGCTGCCTATTCCATGCGGGACGAAGGAATTCGGCAAGTCGAGGAGTAACAGGTGATAAAAAAAGTTTCCTCATATTTGCCGTATAAAATACTGGATTTTGTTTAATATGCGGGCCTATTAGTATAATAGGTTGGGGAAAAAGTATTTTCGTATTTTTGTATGAAAAGTCAAGACATTTTTTTCAAAGTTTATTTACATTTATTTACAATATATATGTACCGTTTTGTTGAATAACTTTCTGCCATTTTGTGGGCAGAGACATTATCCCGTTACTGTAGAAACTTTGGGACTTCTGATCAAAAAAACGGGACAAATAGTTTTGGCAGTCCTCTCTTGAGGTCAACCTTACAGAACCTAAAGAATTCTGAAGAGACCGAAACAGGTGAAAATCTGAAGGCGCAAGGTCAGGGCTATATGGTGGATGCACTAGGACCTCCCAGTCGAACTCTCTTAATTTTTGCTGAGTGGCTAAAGATGTGTGTGGTCTAGCGTTATCGTGATTTTTTTTTTTTATGGAAAAAAAGGGGCAAACGAGCGAGCGGGTCACCTGGTGGAAAGCGATCACCGCCGCCCATGGACATCCGCAACACCAGGGGCGTCGCATCAGCGTTGCCGGCCTTTAAGATAGGAATACGCTCGTTTCTTGAAGGTACCAAGGTCGTAGCGGTCCGGGAATACCGTTGCCGGCAGCTGGTTCCATATAGGAGCAGTGCGTGGCAGGGAGTGACGGCTGAATCGCACTGTCGTAGATCGCCAACTATTCAGCCGATGTGGATGGAGACACTGGCGAGTCGGGCGATTGCGAAAGTCAGCAGGCGGTATAAGTCCGAACAATTCCTCAGAGCACTCCCCGTGGTATAAGCGGTACATGATGCATAGAGATGCAACATCTCTCCGCAATGCCAACGGATCAAGCCGATCGGAAAGAGCTTGGTTGTCGACAAGCCGAACCGCGCGTCGTTGAATGAAATGAGAATGATGAGAACGATCAAAGATGAGAACAGTATTCCACGTGAGGCCGGACCTGCGCTTTATACAGTTGCAAGCGATGACCTAACGTGAAATACCGTCCCGCTCTATTGAGTACACCAAGCTTTTTGGAGGCCAATTTGGCCTTGCCCTCCAGATGACCGCGAAATTGGACGTCACTCGACAAGTCGACACCAAGAATTCCGATATTGGCTGAGACGGCTAAGGGAGTGCTCTCAAAGCAGGGAGCTACGACAAATGGTGTCTTTTTTGCGGTAAACGCGCAAACCTGTGTCTTCTTAGGGTTGAATTGGACTAAGTTTAGTCGGCCCCAGTCCGAAACCTGACTAAGCAGAGTTTCGATTTCAGACACAAGTTTGTTCCGGTACTCATCGACGTTTTCCCGAGAAATCCGCGGGTGGCCGGTATATAGGGCATCCCCCGTACTGTCATCCGCATAGCAATGAAGACTGCTGTACTGCAGCATGTCATTCACATGCAGAAGAAACAGCGTAGGGGATAGCACACAGCCCTGGGGGACTCCAGCATTCACAGGTTTTAAGTCGGAGCATGACCCGTCGACAACGACCTTAATGCTCCGATCCATGAGAAAACTGGAGACCCAATCGCATAATTTCTCGGGAAGCCCATAACATGGAAGCTTCGAGAGAAGTGCTTTGTGCCAAACCATGATGATGAAAGACTACACCCTTCCTGTTGATCAATTCCGGCCGTTTTCTCTCGACTGCTTCCTTTAATCTCATCAGTTGCTGGCAGTAAAGATCAGAATCGATGGTTTTGCCGGACGGTAAAAGCTCATAATGAACAATGCCCTTCCAATCCCACCATACACACAGCATCACCTTATTTCGTGTTAGGCCAGGTTTGGCCACAGTCTGTGAAGCCTGGCCAACTTTCGACCACGACCTTTTTCGCACGTTCTTGTCGTACGTGATCCACTTTTCATCGCCAGTTATCAATCTCTTCAAAAACGGCTCGGTTTCATTACGTCTCAATAATGAATCGCAAATGAGTACACGGTTCATTAAGTTTCTTTGAGTGAGCTCGTGTGGCACCCAAATATCGAGCTTTTTTGTATAACCAGCTTTCTTCAAATGGGTCAAAACTGTTTTGTGGTCAATTCCCAGTTCTTCAGCTACATCGTAACTACTAATATGCCGATCTTGCTCCACTCTTTCAAAAATGGCGTCCATTTTATTCGTAACAGGGCGACCAGAGCGAGGTGCATCTTTAATATCAAAATTTCCGGACTGAAAACGTTTGAACCAAATTTGTGCTACTCTTACTGACACTGCATCAGGTCCATAAACATCACAAATTTTTTTCACTGCTTGAGTTGCATTTTTGCCTTTTTTATAATAAAATTTTAAAATGTATCGAATTTCTTCATTAGATTCACTCATTTTTACGGAGAGAAAAACAAATGAAAAATAGCGGGAAACAACTTTTTTTTATTTTGTTCTTTTCTTTATAATGTAACCTTTTTAATGTTACGAAAACCAGCCAGACACAAATAGTACAGTCAAAGAAATTTTATAATAAGTTTATACCTACGTTATGCGAAAAGACTTTTTCCCCGACCTAATATTATCGAACACAATTTGTTTAGTGAGTTCCTCAAGAGAAGACTATAAGTACATAAGATCCATGTTCGCGTCTAAATTCCATCTTAAACGAAAAATAAATTACATTTAACTTAAAATACCTATAACTGCAGTAACTTGCATATAATTTATTTTATTTTAATAAAATTAATATTCTAGAGAAACTATAAAACATTCGGAATGGCGAAACGACATTATGACATGTTGAAAATTGCTTTAATTGAGGCCGCAAATTGCTAGTTTTAGGCTCACAATATGTAAGTGAACATTACAATTAAGTATAATCCCACTAAAGTAACATTCTCCATAAAATATTACATATTTAGTATAGTAACTAAATATATTTAGGTTCTAATTTAGTATTTTACGCCCTTGGATGAAAACTATAACTTATAATAAATAACCACCAATTTGCAAATATCTAAGTTCCAATAAATCTCTAAAGACCTGATAGAAGGTTGACAAATCTATTTCAAAGTTTCGTATTTTTTATGGGATAGGGGGCAAACGGTTATACGGGACACTTGATGATATGCAACTAACGCGGCTCTTGGACACCTGCAACACTGATAATGTTGCAGTTGTGTTGCCGGCCGTTAATGGAGGGGAAAGGGCGTGTGCCTCCGGAAACCTCTCTCACCGTAAGAAAAGTGGGGTGGTCCACTTTAAGTCAATATTCTGTGAGGTCGTGGTATTTCACAGATCGTATCGGCTCATTCTTCGCAGCGAACTGTGTGGCTCTACCGCGAACTGCGTGGCTGATGTGTGATTTAATACGGCATAGATTTAATACAGATAATAAACAAAAAAAACAACGTATTTTTGTGCTATGTTCTATTAGTACGGATTATTATTATTTTATATATATTTTTAGCGATTTGTTATATTTATGTATATAGATATATCCTGACATAAGTGCTTGACAGTGTTCGCTGCTTATAAAGAGACTTGCCGGAGTTGACAAGTTAATGAATTTTCAAATGGGGATCTTCTTTCTGTAAAATTTTAAAATAAAATGTCTAGCTAGCATAAGTACCTACTGTTTTTGTAAATAATATGTATGGCTGTTATGTGTTATATACCTACCAATACCTATACCTTACTTACTTTGCTACTTATACAACTTTTCAATCTTTTTGAACGGTATGGCATAGTTTTTATCAAAAGTAAACGTTTTCTATTTATATTTTTTTATGTCTCGTTGGAACAGTGGCCTAGAACCTCGCTACTGAAATAAAAAAGTCGCGGGTTCGAATCCTGGCTCACACCAATGACTTTTCAAAATTGTTTTCGAATGTTATTTGTAATAAATATCGATGAATGAAAACTTTGTGCTCGGTATTTACAGTAGTTACGTAAACATAACGGCAAGGCTTAGCACAGCACCTGCGGGTAGAAAAAGGCGTGAACATATGTCTTATGTTTTATATTATTAGATCAATAATAAAATACAATCCACTTTTTTTCAACAATGATTGAAATACTTATCGTAATACGTATCTAAATTATTGCTTTGAAAGTAATAAATATAAAATAACATCAGGCTACAAACATAATCGTAGTGACATGTATATACAAGTCGGGATATTCCATGGGGAGGCAGGTATCGATTTTTGACACTGCACCACGAATGCGACGAATGGTCAGACGGACACCTCTATACCTATAGATATAACTATATATTTATAAACGGTAGTTCGTTACTTACTGCGCTTAATTTTAAGATGGCTAATAATGCGATTATAAATGCTTTTCGACGAAAATAATTGTTTATTTTTAAAGTTTCTTTAATGCATAAGGATTCTTGGATATAACATTTTTGACTTTTCATTTGTTTGAGGATCGACACGAGGTCGTGACCTCTTCACCAAATTGCAACTTTTCAACATTTGTAACTTTTTAACAACATAACATAATTTTACCCTAAATTTTCTACTAACTAAGGTGTGGGCAGCGGCTGTCAAGCCTCGTCACGCCGTTATTTTTACATCCCAAATGGAATAGGTGGCGGACCTATTGGCATACCGAGCACAAAGTTTTTCAGTCATTGATATTTTTCACACATAACTTCGAAAAGACATTCGTGTGAGCCAGGGTTAGCATTCGAACTCGCAACGTGTAGATTAAGAAGCGGGGTGCTCGACCACTGGACCACCGAGTCCCTAAACTTAACTTTTTAAGATAATTGTAATTCTATCTATGTAAATATCCCGAATCCCTATTTTATAATTGTCGCTAGTACTAGCTCGGAAACGTTCTGCTCACGTGATCGGCACGCCTGTATTCTACTCACTGCGTAGGGTAGTATAGTAATAAGTTATAAAACCAAAAGTAGTTCGCAAATACTCTAAAGATGGCGCCACTGTGTTCACTCTCTGACATATATATCTGTGTAGTATACACAGATATATATTTCAATACCTGTAGGCATTTTGTACCTTATGCTTATCGTACCGAAAGATTTTCCTTGTACTCGTCGAATAAATTATTTCATCCCCTGGAATAGAGCTCGGACAAGATAAAAAAAGGTTTTATTCAAATTTTCAATGTTTTTTCAACCGATCACCGTTTCTTTAATGTATAAAGCTATTAATAAAATTCCGTTAACAAAATTAATACTAAAGTTTTTGACCAACGATTTATAATGAGTTACTCTGTTCTGAGTTCTTATCATTAGATAGCTTATAACAAAGTCGCTTTCCGCTGTTACGCAACGATTTTTGTGCGGTTCTTATAATAGATAGTTAGATAATTCATGTATAATGTAGTAAAGAAAAAGTGATTATTTTCGAGATTTAGCACTTTAATTTCAAACGCTGTAAACATCTTTGATACGGAACAAATTTCGCCTGGTCAGCTATCAGCTAGTAATATTATAATTTCACTCATATGTATGACATTTTCATTTATCCGATTTGGACTAAAAAAGTAAAATGTATTTATTTTATTTCTTAAACAATCTAAAACTTGATAAACTAAAATCTTATACAGACATAAGCAGGGACGCTGGTAAAATATCAACAACAAACTACTACCACCCATTGGGGCCAAGAATTAATTAGTTTGAAATTAACTATTATCAGAGCCAGACAATATTTCTCATAAACTTGCTGTAAGTGAAGATTAGCGCTTCTATATTAACGCTTAACGCCACTAGTTTGTAATTTTATCGTTGCAATACTGGCTGTTTACATTTTGAGTTTAATTTATTAAAACTTTGCATATTGCCTGAGGAGTTCAAGTAATATATTTCCAAGTTAGTGTGAGATTATATCGTCAGCAACACGAACTTTTTTATCAATTTCTTTAAAATCAAAATACAAAATAGACGGAGATGCAACGCAAATTTAACGCTGGCTGTACCCTAAGTGATAGATCAAAATAATGTTCTACATTACTAAACACCTTCAGAAGATATACAAAAAAGTCCGCGAGGGCATATGTCTATCACTTAGGGATAACCCACAATGACCATTTTTGTTTTTTTAACTTTTTACGAGAAATAATGGCTTATTTAAGGAGAGATTATAAACATTATACCATAAATTTTCGAGATTTAGCACTATAATTGAAAACGCTGGCTGAACCCTAAATGATAGATCAAAACAATGTTCTACATTACTAAACACCTTCAGAAGGTATACAAAAAAGTCCGCGAGGGCATGTCTTTCTCTTAGTGATAACCCACAATGACCATTTTCGTTTTTTTAACTTTTTACGAGAAATAATGGCTTATTTAAGGAGAGATTTTAAACATTACAGCATTAATTTTCGAGATTTAGCACTATAATTGAAAACGCTGGCTGAACCCTAAGTGATAGATCAAAAAAATGTTCTACATTATTAAACACCTTCAGAAGGTCTACAAAAAAGTCCGCGAGGGCATATGTCTTTCTCTTAGTGATAACCCACAATGACCATTTTTGTTTTTTTAACTTTTTACGAGAAATAATGGCTTATTTAAGGAGAGATTTTAAACATTACAGCATTAATTTTCGAGATTTAGCACTATAATTGAAAACGCTGGCTGAACCCTAAGTGATAGATCAAAACAATGTTCTACATTACTAAACACCTTCAGAAGGTATACAAAAAAGTCCGCGAGGGCATATGTCTTTCTCTTACCCACAATGACCATTTTTGTTTTTTTAACTTTTTATTTGATTTTGGCTAGTCTTTTAATTGTAAACATATATTGTAAATAATTTAATTTATTTACTTCTTATTACTATTGTATATATCTATAAAAAGTTTTTAAGTTGTAATTTTTGTAGATTCTTAAGTAGGTACACTAAAATTACTCAAACAAAACATATATAAAAGAATAAACGAGTGAATAAAAATCGTATTTTAAACTATTATTATCATCATTAAACCATAAAGTAATTATCGTAAGGGCATCGACTTATTACATGTTTAAAATGACTTGAGGAACCCTAACTATGTACTCGGTGATGAGTTGTTGGCAAATATACTTTAAGATTACATCAATAAGATGTAAATAAAGTTTGAATTAGAATCGTATAGCAAGTAATAATCTTTCTGATGGATATTAGGCCATCAACTGAACTGATTTATTTAGATATTTATAGTACTTGATGTACAGAATACTGACGTGAACATTAAAGCTATTATGTTATTACAAAGTACTTTGCTTTGTTTGCTTCTAACTTGAGTCTTGTATTTGGCCTCGCCATTCCTTAATAATAAATCACAACATTAAGCTCCATTGAAATGAATAAATGCGACATTCTTAATAACATTCGTCAGATCCATAGAAACGGAGGTAGGTAGTGCCCCGGGGCGGGTGGTACCTTGTTTAGTCACAATCTGTACCAAAGAGATAAGTCCCCCTTTATCTTTTATACATTTGAAGGATATTTCTCTCTCTCCCTGGTTAGAAAATAGCAAGCATTTATTTCTTAAATACATAAATTGTGTTAATAATAAATAGTCCTACCGTGATCATGAATGATAAGCGGCATAAGTATAAGTTTATGTGTAGAAATTATGTGGACTAAAATATTTAAGCCATTTTTAATTATTGTCAATTGTACTATTTACTCTAAAAATAATAATTAACCGACCCTACCTGCTATAACATTCAACCCATCGACATTTGACTGAGAAACAAACAAGCAGTTTTTTTAAAGGAAAGGAGACCAAAAATACTTACTTCTTTGTGTGATAAATATCGATGTCTGAAAACTTTGTGCCCGGTATGGCAATAGGTTCGCCACCTATTCCATTTGGGACGTAAACATAACGGCCAGACGAATCGTCACAGCTGCTGCCTACACGTTCGGATAACAAAAGCGTGAAGTTATGTTATGTTATGTTTTTGAGACCACCTAGTGGTAAGGGATTAGTGTTGCTCAAGGGCATCTGCAATACCGAGAGGGTCAATTACGTTGCCAGTCTTTACGCAGGGATAGGGATGTAGGGTGTGGGGATAGAAGAAGCGCCTCCGGATAGCTCTCTCGCCGAATAATACGTGAGTCACGATATTTTTATGAGTTCTCTAGTCTCGGTGGTCCAGTGGTCGAGCACACGGCTTCTGATCTAGAGGTCCGAGTTTGACTCCTGACACTGGCTCACACCAATGACTTTTCGAAATTGTTTTCGGAAGTTAAGTGTGATAAATATCGATGACTGAAAACTTTGTGCCCGGTATGGCAATAGGTTCGCCACCTATTCCATTTTGGGACGTTAACATAACGGCGAGACTAGGCATAACATCCGCTGCCTACACCTTCGGGTAACAAAGGCGTGAAGTTATGTTATGTTATGTATGTTAGTCGTGATATTTTACGGGTCGATCCGACCCATTCATGTAGCAGACATCTTCACAGATATTATATATGTGTATAATATTAGTAAGGAAAAGATATTGTTTAAAATAAACAAGTGTACGATAACGTAGGCCTAAGATATAAGTTAGTGCGCAAATACCTCCCGTCCTATTGTCTGCTGTAGTGCAATAATATAGTCGTGCGGTTGCGACCAACCCTATTGTTTTGATAACAATTGATAATAATTAAACCGGCACAGCCTCCCTCGGTTTATATATCCCCAGATATTATCTAAGTTAGAGTAACGCGTAACTTGTTATAACGACGAAAACCCACGTGCAAATGATTGGGATATTTGATTACCTATTAAACTTTAGTTTTGGCAAGTCGGTTTAGACTGTCATAGTGAATAGGTATGCGAATTGCTCTTTGCGAATTTAAAAGTCTCAGTGGTCTGCTGGCCGAGTAGTAGTCTGAATCAAAAAATAGATTACGGAGTCACGCCAATTACTTCTTTGCTTGAAAAAGACTTAGATAGTTATAAATAAAAATCGGTTGTTTGTAAAGTCAGTTTACTGCCGATAGTTAGTTTAATTTTTTCAAAGAAAATTTTATTTAAATTACTTGTAGTTTATTATTGTATAGCAACTATCTAAGCCGACGCATCGCTCACTCAAGTATGAGAGACAGATGTCGAACGTGTCGTCCATTCAACGTTCTCGCTTGCACTTCCGTAGAACGCCTCAGAGCGAGGTAACGCCGTATGAGTCATGTTTTTTCGTGCGTACAGCCGAATACATTTAATTATATGACGTTGTCACGTCAAAAGTAGGCATGCGAATTGCCTCGTTGGCTATATCCAAGCGCTATTTTTTTTATACACAATATTCTCAGTAAAAGCACGTAATCTCGAATTGTGCTCTATGTACATAGATATGTCGTCCCGGCGTTACGAATTGTTGGAGATAGACCCGAAAAAATCCTATTTTTAAATATTAAAGGGTAGAAGTACAACGTACGTAGGCAGACCAATTTGAATGCGGGGTTCAATACTGCGACGATGACTGATGATATAGTGGAGAACTTTCTTTTTGTAACTTCATAGCTTTTTACTCGAAGGTGTAGGCAACAAATTTTTATCACTCAAATGGAATAAATAAGTGGTGGAATTTTGTCACATGTTTATTCCGAAAACGTTAATTTCGGATTTTTTTTATTGGATTGGGGGTCAGAAAGGCAGACATGTCACCTGTAAAAAAGATCGTGTTGCAGTTGCGTTGCCGGCCTTTAAAATGAAATAGGGAAGGGGTTGGATGAGCGATGAGAAGGAGAGAAGGCCTCCCTTCCCTCACCGAGCGAAACGCGGCATGAGCCACTTTATGTCGATATTCTGAGAGTTCATGGTATTTCACCGGTCGAGCCGGCCCATGCATGCAGCAAAAGGAGCCCTATCACTATTAATTCATTGGTTCTGCTGTAGAATAATGTTATCACAGTATAACCTGGTCATGCATTGGTAAAACTACCGACTGCAGAATCGAGGTTGGCGGTTTCGATTCTCACCCGAGTACAAATATTTATGACATGCATTATTAATTGTATTGTGTCTAGGTGTCTTTCTATGATTATTTTTGTAAATACATACTTAGGTATTTACAAACTAGACGGAGATGTGTGAATTGTGTCAAAGTTATTATTATTATAAAAACGAGTCAAGTTCATCATGTCATGTTTTTGAAGTTTATTTTAAATATACACAGTTAAACTAACAGAAAATTTAAAAACTAACCCACTTCCTTCTGCAGCTACAACCGAGCTTCAGTAAATGGATTTTAATATCAAACGTAGTGTAATGTAATAACATTTTTATCAAAATATAATTAGCAAAATGCCTTAACAAGTTAGCAAAGATGTAAATTAATGTACAAATTGTAATTTAACCCAAACAGCCTCGTACAAAGTAACGTTGCAATTAAGCAGATGGTACGTAGAAATACTGTATGTATTATTTTAGCGTCGTTCCTTTTTACCCAAAATAACATGGCGAACTCAAATGTCCAACTTCTTTGATCATTGTACAGAGACGAGTAAAACCTAAACTAATTATGTGTTCAAGGTTAACTGTTCCCTCTAAAATTTACTTATTATTTACGTATTAAAATTAAATTAAAATGTTAAAGACTTTTTTATCACTGCACGCTTTTTTCTACTTGGAACTGTAGGCAGCGACTGTTAAGCATTGTTTATCCCACTTAAATTCCGAAGAAGAATTAAGAAAAGTAAATGGTGTGACCCCAAAATCAATCTCACAACTATTTGATTCAGAAGCGAGGAGCTGGACTACTGCACCGCCGAGACTGTTTTTATAAATTTGAAATAGCATTTATCCAAGTAATTATTAACATAGTTAGTTACTACTTTTAAAAAATTGCAAATAATCTGTCAATGACTTTCTGTCAGCATTTATAATTTTATCAAATGCCTCCTGCAAACTGTTCGCGATCAGTTTCAATTCCCGTTATTGATGGCAAATATTTCGTTGAAAATAACGTCGATCTGCATTACCTACCGGCCACTCGTTCCACCAATTACTGCCTCAAGTGGTATGAATATTCACTCGGTAACGTGAAAACAGAATCGATTATAAAATAATACAATCGAATATGGGAACCGTTGAACGCGAATAAACGATTCACCGACATCATATGCAATGGAGCAATAAATGAGATTTAAGGATATCTTTTATTGGTCTGTTCTCTCCACTTCATGTATCGCTCAAATATTAGGTACATTTCTCTACATCATAAAAGGATGCTGTGTTTCATCAGAATCTGATGTGTGTGAAAAGAGTTTGGAGTTCTTAATTTTTTTACTTCAACGCCTTTTTCTACTAGAAGTTGTTGGTAGCGGCTGTCAAACCTCGATTTGCGGAAATTATACATCTCAAATGCAATGGTTGGCTGAACCTATTGCCATATACCGAGTGCAATGTTGTCATTTTATAAATTCCGAAATTAATTCCGTGAAATCATTGTTGTGAAAACGGATTCGATAACACGGCTTCTTGATTGAGAAGTGAAGCTTTAGACCAGCGAGACGACAAAAAAAGTTCAGAAATATAAGTCTGAAACATCGATGCCCTGCCCATTAATTTGGTGGCCCACAGATACCTGGTTGTTGATGATACTGCAGGGCTTGCAGAATTAAGCGTTAAAATTAACATTAAATTTTAACGTAAAATACGCTCATATACAATAAAATACAATGACAGCAATTGTAAAAGGGACTAACTAACAGTAATGTATTTTCGGATGGATGTTGGAGGCGAGGACGGTCAAGAAACACATTCCATGACCAAATAAAACATGTTCTGGAAGAAGTTGATGTTAGGAACCTCAAAAACCGACGCGCGTGCATGAAAAGAGTTATGAAAGTCAACGAAGTGAGTGAGGTGTGTAAGAATCGTGCCTTATGGTGCTCTGTTCTCTCTGCCTACCCTGTAAGGGATTTGGCGTGAAGTTCTGTTTGTATGTAATGTATTTTATTAAACAAATCACTTTATAACATCACGAACAGATATAAACAATACTGATTCCGTTTTGTTAGCTTATTCACTACTAGTCAGGCTTGCTAGTTTAGCAGACGAACTTCACTTAAGTCTGAGAGTCTAGTCAAGTCTAGGGCTCGAGTTTATCACACACAACATTTATGGTCTTCCGAGTTAAAACCTTCACGCCGCAAAGGGTGTACCCATAAGTAAGTTCTTAAGAGAAAAGTGGGTGATTATTTTGTTTGAATATCACACTACAACTACATACAACTTATCAAAAGTTATAGGTATCTCATCAATATTCTTGTTAAATATAACACTAGCTAGTGGCTACCTGTTCCTGCGGCGAGATATACTTAAATTGGATTTTAGCTGACCAGGCAGACGAACTTGGTTTCGTTTTGGAAGCAAGAAATGTTCAAATGTCAGACACTTCAATATTATTTACCTATATATAATAGATTCAATTTATATATATAGATAAGTTCAGTTTCGTTTCAATTAATAATATAGTAGTATAGAAATGGTCTTACCTGTCATAAGGATATGGCTGAATACAAAAACAAACAGTCATATTCCACAACAAGCACGTTGGAATAAAATCCTCGGCGTAGAATCACAAAGTTTGTGAAGGACCCTCGGGCGTGCAGTTTTCTTTGCAAGTAACTTTGCCGTCGAACTGAGTGATAGTATTTCTCTTTAAATAAGTTCCGATCCAATTTTTGCAAGCTTTGTCAGTACGCTATAGTTCGATTCTTAGTCACGACTAGATACCTACTGAATATATATCTGTCTTTGTTTTTACTTTGGTTTCTGTATAATAATAATATTATATACAGATGAAATACTACATGGATGATGCAAGATTGCCACGACACATCCGCCATGACCAAATAGAACGTGTTCTCGAGAAAAGTATGTTGTTGGGAGCCTTAAAAATCGACGCGCGTGCATGAAGAGTTATGAAAGTCAAAGAAGCGAGTAAGGCGTGTAAGAATCGTGCCTTATAGCACTCTGTACTTCCTGTCTACTCTGCAAAGGACTTAGCATGAAGTTATGTTATGTATAGATGACATATAAATTGATATTTGCACATAAATTCTGATTATTTCCTTTACGCCAAATCTTTTGCAGAAAAGCATGCTTTTAGGCAAAATGAACAGTGGCATATTATAAAATACACACATAGTCACTTAACTTGTTTGACCACCAATAATTTCTGATAGGCCACTGTTAATGTGGTCATAGAAATTTCCTCGTGGATTTCTTTAATATCCGCTTTAATATTGTTTATCTGGTGATTCATTCTTTTATCAGTTTTCTTTCTATGGATCCAAACTTACTTAGAAAGAAATTTTACTTACTTCGACTCTTTCAGAATAGTTTTCTATCCTATATTGTTGTTTCGAACGCGGTCTGTGAACGGTACTAATATTTTGTTCTATTTAAAATACAGCACACCTCCAGCGCCATGAAAAATTTGTGAAACTAACTAAATTCTTCGGATCTGCGGTAATTTGTTAAGCATTAAAGAAACAAAAAGGAAATGTTATCGATCGGATAACAGAATATCATCCACCTCAAAAACATTCACGCTACTACAATATTTCGACGCCATTTATATTTAATAATAACAGCCCTCAAAGTGGAGGGTGAGCTATGAACACAAAAATCAATACATCTGTCTGGGAGGGTTCGGCCCTCCTAAATCCCTATAGCCCACCCGTGCACACTCGTCAAACATCTGCATTTGAACCGACAATAATGCATCAGCTAGGTGTATCAAATCTATAACACAAATAATAAATCGTCTACATATATATCCATCCTCTGCACGGACTGAATAACAAATTAAAGTCCACATAAACCTAACTTTCCTTGTTAAAAACTAAAAGAATATATAAAAACTATATGAAGGCTTCGAGTATAGTTATAATAGTCTCGGTGGTCCAGTGGTCGAGTACACTGCTTCTGAATTCAGAGGTTCAGAGGGTTCGAATCCTGGCACACACCAATGACTTTTGGAAATTAATTTCGAAATTTGTGTGATAAATATCGATAACTAAAAACTTTGTGCCCGGTATGGCAATAGGATCGCCACATACTCTATTTGGGACGTAAACATAATGGCGCGTCGAGCAGCCACTGCTTACACCTGCAGGTAGAAAAAGGCTTGAAGTTATGTTTATGTTTGAGCATAGTTAATAGCAATCAAAAATATTCGTAGCCTCAAAATTAAATCGAACATAACATCGGATATTTAAATCGTTCAGTCGAAAGCGTTTACATGGTTTCTATGCGTTTCATAAATACGAAATGTTTCAAACAATAATATCCTTTAAAATCATATATAACTATTAAAATCGGTCATTAATTTTAATTGCTATCACGGGATTTTCAGGGAAGATCTGTAAAAGATGTGATGCTGTTTCATAATATTGGTGGAACAATGGTCGAGCTCCCCGTTCCTGATTCAGAAATCGTGGCAACAAATTCGGGCTTCACACCAACGATTTCACGGTATTCCTTTTAGAAAGTTATATGTGATAAATTCTTTGTGATCTGTATATGGCAATAGGTCCCGACACCTAATCTTACACACTCACAGCAGACGCGTATAAGGATAAGACTTTCTTGAAAATATAAGACTAGCTTCCATCTAATGGAAGTTTTGTGAATATTTTGTAATATGTATTACGGCAACATGCTATTGCAGCTGTGTAGCTCGAATGCTGGTCTGTGCGGTCACATTGGGCGGTTTTGGTACATGATGTTCCCCAGTCTGGCGCCACTGAATGTCCTTAGAATATAAAAAAAAATGAGGTGCATTCTGGGTGAAAACTGGTTTCGAACTTTCAAATCCAGAGCGTGAATATTTTTTTTGTGACTAATTCATAAATCGAAAACTTACGGGATAGACGGAAAACTTTCGGAGATAATACGGCGAAATTTTCTTTCGCAATGAGCCACTTTACATCGATCTTCTGAGAGGTCGTGGTATTTTACCGGTCGAGCCGGCCCATTCATGCAGCGAACTGCTTGGCTCTACCACTGTTGAATTTCTACCATTACTTCAAGTTCCGTATTTTTTAAGCTTTTTATTGGCAACGGTAATTATGCCTTGATTTGCTGAATTTTTTTTTATTTGAATTGTCTCAAATGCGGAACCTATTAATAAACACCAAGGTTATAATTGTGTCAGTCTATTCGAACCGTATACTTCTGTTACAGAAGTAAAGCTTTTAAACTCCAGGTCACCCAGAGACTTTTAGTTTTTTTATCATCTATTTAAAATCCATGCTATCTTTTATTTTGTTTTTTATTCTATGACTAAGTATAATACTAAGAATGATCCTATCTATTTTTGCCTGGACAATCTTTAATTTTGTATTCTACGCTTTGGTATAGAAGAAGGTAAGTAAGCTTGCAAATAGAAAAATAAGGAACAACACGACAAGTCTAAAGTCTCGGTGGTCCAGCACCCACTACTGAATACAGAAGTCGCAGCTTCGAGTCCTGGCTCACACCAATGACTTTAGAAATTATTTTCGGAAGTTATGTGTTATAACTTAAAACTTTAAGGCTTAATTGCCGCTGCCTACACCTTCGGGAAGATAAAGGCGTGAACTTATATTATGTAACACGGCAAGCTGATATTCTGCATGTATATATTTTGTGATCACAGCTTCACGTACGAATTAATTTCGTTCGAGTGTTATGTCAACTCACTTTTAAGTCGCGTCGTAAATAAGGTCGTGTTGAGTGTAAATTAAATTGAAACCTATCACAAATATATAATACGGATATATTTGAAATTGCGGTGAGCTAAACTAACGCCTGAATCTGTTTTATCAGTTGTTATGTATTCACAACAAAACAAAACTATCACTTACTTAAGCGTTTAACAAATTTGTTAGTTCACAATTTAATATGTCCTACATGACAAGAGTTTAATAACATAACATAACTTCACGCCTTTTATTACCCGAAGGTGTAGGCAGCGGCTGTTAAGCCTCGTTTCGCCGTTATGTTTACGTCCCAAATGGAATAGGTGGCGAACCTATTGCCATACCGGGCACAAAGTTTGTCAGTCATCGATATTTATCACACATAACTTCCGAAAACAATTTCGAAAAGTCATTGGTGTGAGCCAGTGTCTGGAATCGAACCCCGGACCTCTGGATCAGAGACCGTGCGCTCGCCCACTGCGCCACCGAGACTGTTTAATACTAAATATTATAGTAAAAAAATAAGTTAATTCCTTTATTTGTTTTTAATATATTTAAACAACGTGTATTTTATATTGAACACGTATATATCTTTACATATTACATATAAATAAAATTGAAGTGTCTGTGTGTTACACCGAAATAACTGCTTTCTACTACATTAATTTGAATATATATGCAGTATACACACCAGAATATTTTTTTTATTTTAGTTCCGATTAATTTCTGAAATAGCTCCTATTTTAGGTCCTAATAGGTCCTATTTTGGCAGGTAATAAGGAGTAACTTAGGTTACTTTTTTTATAAAAGTTCTTTTATTTATTCATTTATTTATTGCCTCGGAATCGAAACCCTGTTCGCTGGGTCAGCTAGTAATAAATAAATGAACGAGTCTGGTTCTAGAGGTCTTTGATTTTAAGACTGGAGCACGTTGACAAAGATTTTTTGCAAGTTATGTGTGATTATTTAGTCTCAGTGGTCTCAGTAAGTTGAACATATCCATTCTGTTTCCAGAAATGTCAGATTCAAATTCATGCTACCAATGAAATAACAAATTTGTTTTGAAAGTTATATATGAAAAATATCGATGACCGACTTTGTTCCCGACAAAATTTGAGACTACAAAATTGATCTGGCTCGTCGAAACGTAATTCCCGCTTACTAGTTCCTACATTTTTAATGTATCGAATGGTATTGGAAGTTACAAAAAAAAACCATTTGAACATTTTGTACCATAAATATTTGCCAATGGGTTTCCCGCGCATTTTATTTTGTCAAATATTTCTTTCATTCACTCAGTTCAGTGATACGATAATTGCACTTGTAAACATTATGTTGTAACATAACTTAACGCCTTTTTCTACCCGAAGGCTTAGGCTGTGGCTGTTAAGCCAAATTGAGCTATTTACCAAATGGAATAGGTGGCGAACTTATTGCCACACCGGGCACGAAGTTTTTAGTCATCGATATTTATCACACATAACTTACGAAATTAATTTCTAAAAGTCATTGGTGTGTGTCAGGTTGCGAACCCGCGACCTCTTTTTGTTTGAGATTTTGTATTTAATTCCTATTAATAAATTACTACTTGCATTCTTTAAAGAATAATATAGTCATATTAGTCATCGTTTAAAATCGAATAGCGAGTATTCTATTGGTGACTTCGATGAAGTACAGATAACTTTCATCGCAGTATATATTTTCCAGTCGCTTGCAATGTTTGCAGAACGAGTCTTCAAACGTAAACAGAAATTTTAAGATGAGATATCCGAGACGCCGGGGGAAGTTTTAAAAATTTATAGACTTACCTACAGTGAGTTTCTTGTATTCATAATGGAATTAATATTGTTACAGTATTTCGTTTAGTTTATATAGATATTTTAAATACAAGAGAACATAAACATTCAGTGATATAATAATAATAATAATTTAATCTTGGACACAATACACATATCGCCCTCTAGTTCCAAGCAACGCAACTAAATGCTTGTGGTATGGTAATCAGATAACGGATATTAATTCGTATACAATTTTCTTTTGTAGACATATAATACATAAAAATACACCCAGACGCCATACAAATATTCATGCTTGTCCGCGATATTTTTATTAGTCTCGTCGATATTTACCGCACATAAATTTCGATAATAATTCCGAGAAATCATCAGTATGCGCCCTGGATCGACTCCACCACCTGATCTGAAACAGGAGCGACCACTGGATCACCGAGACCTTAAACTTTTATCGAATAAATTCATCAAATACATGATAAGAGAGACATAGTTAATTAAACAATACAGTCGGAGAATGCCATTTTAAATAGATAACCACTTTATTTAAAGAGGAAATTGTATGAAATGGTTAAATAAATCCTTTAGCGAATTAACAATAGTGATGTTATCATACGGCGGGCACGTCGTCACATCGTTACAATGGCAATTGTCCCTTTACAGACATACATACAGAAGGTCGGTTCGGCTTACAGGTATACGCCATTATTTGCTTTCAAAACAAGCTTTATTTTACTAAATATTGAAATATTTTGGGGCTATTTTGTCCATGTTATAAGTGGTGTGTATTTTTTTACAAGAGTAACCTTCCGCTCTCAATGCCCGAAGGTGATTTTTTTTTACTGTGTGTCACCTGATGGTAAGTAACTAACGCCGCTCATAGACACGTGCAACACAGGTAGTGTTACAGAAGATTTGCTGGCCTTTCTGGTAGGGGATAGCGAAAGGTAGGTTATTGGTGCTCTCTCACCGAGCTAAACGCGGCGTGAGCCACTTTTACGACGATATTCTTAGAGGTCGTGGTGTTTCACCGGTCGAGCCTCCGAATCGAGGCAGCGAACTGCGTGACTCCACCACTTTTAAGATGCAGTAACAATTACTGAGAACTGTTCAATATCATCTTTACATCTTACATTGTATACTGAGACCTGTTTGTACTATGGGTACAAACAGGTGTCAGTATACAAAATAAATGATTTGATTGATTGATAGTAGATAGTAACTATGGCTAAAACTATTATATTATCTTATCTTCACATACTCATCATCTCGTCACATTCAATTCATGCTTACGCGGTAATTATAATTTGGCTTAAAACGTTATTTTAGCTGTGCAATTCAATATTTAAAAAAAGACATAATTATTTCGTGACATTGCAATATCATTATCAAAAACAACGTCGCTTTCCGCTATGTATCCCCATGTATGCAATCATTGAAACTACGCAACGGATTTTAATGCGCTTTTTTTTAATAGATAGATGTTGTCAAGCACTTAAATTGTAAACGCTGTAAAAATTACTTTTGATACGGAACTAAGTTCTGCTAGTCTATTCAACACAATATTAATATTCACTAACATAGTTGTAGGTAATACTCATTTTTAATTAAAGAGGTTTTGCACATGAACTCTATTTTAAGCAACAGCTAGTTAAGGACCTACTGGACTTACTGGAGGTATCTTTAAACAGTGGCGGTGCAGTAGAGGCAAGGACGAAGCTGATAACGTTGAGCGATGTCCCAATGAATTGTCGCTGCTTTAGTGAAAAATGTTCTGAACAAAGTCGGGTGTATATCCTTGTCTCTTTGAAATATTATCATTCACTACCATTCAGCAACAATTAATAATAATAGAACATTATTCAATTATTTACCTTTAAATTTCAATTATTTACTTTTAAATATAACTTCTTTATTACAAATTTTTTGTAAGTGGTAGAGCCAAGCAGTTCGCTGCATGAATTGGTCGGCTCGACCGGTGAAATAACACCACTTCTCAGAAGATCGACGTAAAGTGGCTTCTGCGGCGTTTCGTTCGGTGAGAGAGGTACCTGGAGGTCTACACCCCTTCCCCATCCTTTCCTATCCCACTTCCTTAAAGGTCGGCAACGCAACTGTAACACTATATGTGTTGCAGCGGTCCACGGGCGGCACTGGTCACTTACCATCAGGTGACACGCCTGCTCATTTGCCCTCCATCTCATAAAAAAATATGCCATCAAAATTTATCTGATTGCTATATCAAAATATAAATCTTCCAAAACTATCAATTAGGCGTACTTAACTAAAGTTTTATCTCTAATAGCAAAATCCTCGTAACTTAACGGTCCAAAGTAAAGAAACTATTAAAATATTTCTCTCTGCTTACTCCAGTAAGATATCGCCGTAGAACTTGGGTGTATAGATTCTATCTGCGCGACGAACTTGAAATAAATTTGTCTCGATAAGCGCCAATAAATCTTAAGACTTTTGAAACAAAATTAAGTGGAGATTTTCGCAACGTAACCTATTTTAGGTTTAAAATTTGCATATAAATAACATGGCGCTAAGATTACACGCTACATTCATGAAAGATTTATGTTATATTATTATATTCTATATATAATTATATATAACACAATATTAGGTAACACTTCAACTAAATTGTTTAGCTAGAATGTCAGTTATTATAAGCATTATAGGAGTTTAAAATAAAATTAATTTGCCTTGCGATACGGTTAAAATATTGCTTTACAGTTGGTATTTAATAAAATGTAATTTTTCCGTGTCCATTGACCAGAAAACCCAGGTCCTCTATGATTTTAAAATAATAGCCATTTGCTATGATTAATGTAAATGAACCGAGACACTGACCTAAGCGGAAGGTGTCGTCAGGAGCCTCATCAAACGACTAGCTTGTGTGACAAGAATTATGAAAGTCAAAAAGAGAGTGAAATAATAATAATGGTGTCGTATGACGCTCTATTCTTTCTGTCTACTCCACAAAGGCCGTGACGTTAAGTAAATAATTATTCTAAAGATAATATATACGAGCAACGACCGCGAAACAAAGTTAATGTTTATGCAAAGACAAGTGATGGACTAATATTTCAACTCGCGAGTACAAATGATTTCAAAATCGCAAACGATACTCTCGTTTCTGATTTTCACATATTAAACTTTATTACTAAAATACAAGATTGTTTAAGGTCCACTGATATCCTGTTGATATTATAAAGAAGAAAACAAAGTTTGTTTGAATATATGTTTCTTACTCTTTCATGTAATAATATATTTTATTTAATTAATAATGATTTTATTTAGAACTATATAATATAACTTTACGCCTTTTTCTACCCGAAGGCGTAGGCAGCGGTTAAGCGGTAGTTGAGCCTCGTCTCGCCTTTATGTTTACGTCCCAAATGGAATATGTGGCGAACTTATTGCCATACCAATAACAAATAACAAAGTCATTGGTGTGAGCCAGGATTTGAACGCGACTTCTGGATTCAGAAGCAGGGTGCATGACCACTGGACTACAGAACCCCGTCAATTTAAAACTATATTTCAATTAAATTTATCAATAATATAGATCAAAATAATACATACGCCAGAATCTATAAGCAAATACTATACCTAGTTTAACTGGCTTATTTAAGAATAACGCTTAGTGATAAATAAGTAGGCAAATATCTTTCATAGCATGTTTTCTGTAAGGTTTTTTTAAAGATTTTCGTTCGTTTTTGTTCGCACAAAAAAAGGGAGAAATATATGAAGCCATCTATAACTCATTGAATGAATGCAGCAGCTGATAAAAGTTATAGCTTTTAAGCATTTGTGAACGATGATTCCACATTTCATAGTAATTTAAATAAACAAATAATTTCAGATTTTTGTGAGATACATCTTCTTACGCCGCTGTGTACTAAATAAATTGCTAATGCTTTTGTACATTGTGCCGCTGTGTATCCCCGTAACCGATGTTCTAATTAAAGAGATCGATTTGTCAAACTAAAGAGAGGGCGTGAGACCGTCATGTCGAACTGTTCGTTCGGAAACAAATTTAATCAAACAATTAATGAACACGGAATTCCGATAATTATTTTTCGAATGGTTAACGAATACGAATTGTTTTCGCTTATTTGTTAAAACGTTTAAACACTGTACTGCTTGCTGTATTGCTGTCTTGATGTAGTTATGTAGACACCCGTAGCGCTCTACGATTTTGTTAGTGCTAAGTTTGAATCGTAGCACTCACGTGACCACGCTACGTTACGCTACGATCTCAATAGCTGGCTTTCTACTCGGTAAAATTTTGAACTACTTATGTTCGAATTTTAAATATTTTTTTTAGTAATGCTCATCTTTTGCTCATCCTCGGCGAGTACCGAGGCTGTATTTAATATACAATTAGGTAGTTACTTGATACATTTATATTTAGTGCCTTTGCTATTGAAATAACACTAAGGCCCGTAAGATCAATCACAGTTTAAACTATTTTACGTAGTTTAAACCTCATCTGTCGTTTATTTCGTAAGATCAATGCTAGATAAACCTCCAATAACAGTTTAAACTATAGTTTAGCTTACTCCAGGAGATTTTGCCGTTTAAACCGTGGTCCTGCCTAGTTTAAAAATGGCGGTCGTTTATCAGCTGACATCTGACACAACGATTGTGGGTTCATACATAGATTTAGCATAGACTACAATAGATGGCACACGTCAGGAAAAATTTACTAATAGCATCGAATCACTGACAGCGCTACCGCGCTTTTGGGAACCGCGTATATTTTATTTACATTTCCACACATGAACATTAACTTTGTAAAAGTTAACGTTTTGAAGCGCTTTTTACGCACACATTGATAACAATATTAATAATATCTTGGACACAAATCACACAGCGCCCTCCACTTCTAAACTAAGCAACTAAATGCTTGTGCTATGGATACTACATAACGGATATTAATACATATATACTTTTCATTTGTAAATACATACTTATAATACACAGAAAAACACCCAGACGCCGCACAAATATTCATGTTTGTCACAAATATTTGTGCTCGGGTGGGAATCGAACCCCCGACCCCCGACCTCCGCGCATTGGTAAAACTACCGGCTGCAGCCGGTAGTTTTACCAATGCGCCACGAGGCCCGTAAGTCACTCACACATTAACAACCCATTTTTGGTCACGTTGTTGGGTGACTATTGCCGATCTATTATTCTTAAATCTATGGTCACACTATATAAAACTTCATAAAAGAAAGAGAAAAAGATTTTTTTTCACGAAATATGCCACAGACAATGTACAAAAGAGTGAATGATGAGCGAAATATGGACATTAAATAACCAAATGTTGCCATCTGTCGAAAACTAAACTTAGTTTACGTAATCTATGTCCATTTCGCTGTTGATCTTACGAGGCAGGTTTAAACTCTAGATTAAAATTGACTATAGTTTAGAAAATCGACAGTTTTAACTATGATTGATCTTACGGGCCTAAGGCCCGTAAGATCAATCACAGTTTAAACTATTTTATCTAGTTTAAACCTCATCTGTCGTTTATTTGGTAAGATCAATGCTAGATAAACCTCCAATAACAGTTTAAACTATAGTTTAGCTTATACCAGAAGATTTTGCCGTTTAAACTGTGTCCTGCCTAGTTTAAAAATGGCGGTCGTTTATCAGCTGACATCTGACACAACGATTGTGGGTTCATACATAGATTTAGCATAGACTACAATAGATGGCACATGTCAGGAAAAATTTACTAATAGCATCGAATAACTGACAGCGTAACTGCGTATATTAGATTTTGGGGATATTTATATTTCCACCCATTAACATTACACCCAACACTATGTAAAAGTTAACGCTTTGAAGCGCTTTTTACGAACACATCATATCATAAGCCCTTTTGACGTCCACTGCTGGACATAGGCCTCCCTCATAAAGCGCCACAACTGCCGGTCCGCGCAATCATGGGGGGTTTTTGCCATAATCGCCACGCTTGGCAGGCGGGTTGGCGATCGCAGTAGGCTGTAGTGTCTTGAGAAAGAATGCTGCTGCCCATTCTTCTAGCTTTTCCATTTTCCCTTAGAACACATTGATAATAATAATAATATCTTGGACACAAATCACACAGCGCCAGTTCCAAACTAAGCAACTAAATGTTTGTGCTATAGTTACTAGAGAACGGATACTAATACATATATACTTTTCTTTTGTAAATATGTAAATACATACTTATAATACATAGAAAAACGCCCAGACGCCGCACAAATATTAATGTTTGTCATAAATATTTGTACTCGGGCGAAAATCGAACCCCCGACCTCAGTGCTGCAGCCGGTTGTTTTACCAATGCGCCACGAGCCCCGTAAGTCACTCACACATTAACAACCCATTTTTGGTCACGTTGTTTGGGTGACTATTGCCGATCTATTTTTCTGAAATCTATGGTCACACTATAAAACTTCATAAAAGAAAGAGAAAAAGAGTTTTTTTCACGAAATATGCCACAGACAATGTACAAAAGAGTGAATGATGAGCGAAATATGGACTTTAAATAACCAAATGTTGCCATCTGTCGAAAACTAAACTTAGTTTACGTAATCTATGTCCATTTCGCTGTTGATCTTACGAGGCAGGTTTAAACTCTAGATTAAAATTGACTATAGTTTAGAAAATCGACAGTTTTAACTATGATTGATCTTACGGGCCTTACTGTTTCTAATTCGTTTTTCCATTATACATACTAATATTGTTCGCGAGTGATATTACTTTTAATTTGTAAAACAGACGAAAAGTCAAACTTTTCATCATAAAGAATGAATCGATACTAGATATTACATAGACAATCCTACATCTAGGAGAAAATCTAGTTTTCCGATAACGCTGTTAATCATTTGTTAGGGCGAATCTCGAGAAAAATGTAGGGATTGAAATCTCTGTACTTTGCTTTACGAATTCCTTAATTATTCATATAAGGATATTTTTTTCCATTAACGCTTAGAAATTGTATCAAACTTATTTTGTTTAAAGAAAAACAGAGTTATTTGCTTTTTAAATTCATTACAAAACTTAGCTGAAATCTCTGTTTACCTGAAAAGTAAAGTGTAATCAAGTGTAAACATAACAGCGAGTCGAGGCTTAACAGCCGCTGCCTACACCTTCGGGTAGAATAAGTGTGAAGGAATGTCATGGTAATATAATATATATTTATCGGCAAGTTTCTTAAGTAATTGTGTATAGTGGAATGCTGAATATAAAATAATTTAAGATTGATCGCCTCTAGAGATGCGGAGAGATAGGTAGCGAATAGATCTAGGTTCTAATGTTTAATTTGGTACATTACAAAATGAGACGAGGGTATTTGAGGTCATTGATAGCAACATTACTGAAGTAAGGTGAATAAAATAGAATATAAAGAGGTCAAGGTCGGTTTAGGTGCGCCGTTAGTGTTGCTCCGCCTTTTAGGGAAATAGACGGGAGCGTTTGCGCAAACTGAATTGCCTGTGATAACGCGGCCACGAAACGTATCATCTATATTTTTTTATTAATATATAATTTTAATAGTAGTAGAGTCCGGCAGTTAGCTGCATGAATGGGCCGGCTCGACCGGTGAAATACCACGACCTCTCGGAACATCGGCGTGAAGTGGGTCTTGCCACGTTTCGTTGGGTGAGAGAATTGTCCGGAGTCCCGATCCCCTTTGAAAGAAGTTTACCCTTCTATTCCATAAATAAAAATCCTATACATGTTTTACTAGAATCAAACTATATAAACTATTATGAATTATTTAAAAATATAAACTGTTAAATTTATTAATATTTATAAATTATTTATAATATTTTACTGTTAAAACTATGAGTTTAATAGTTATCCTTCTATTTATTAATTATGACTCGAAGCCCTAATTTTAAAGCATAAAGACATATATTTCGTTTAATACTAAATAATAAATAAATACCAAAATTTAAGAGTAATAATGAGAGTTATTACAACACCATTGGTGAAAGAATATGTCATACGTAAACAAGAAATTTATATGTTCTGAAAAACTTATAAATGCAGCTTATTTAATTTAAAATTAATTATTATTTAATTTAATTTAAAATTCCAATAACCACCAACTACCACCACCAACAATCCCCGTGACAAAATGCCTTATTTCACAATGACACACGGCGATAATTATCCTACCATTAATTGTAATGAAATAAATTTTATTTATCAATTCAATAAAAGTTTAATCGAACTGTGGAAATCATCAATATAAATTTGATGTGCCTTACGACAGATCTGTAGCCACTCAACGGTAAAAGCTAAATTATATTTTGTGTACATATAAGTATTATCAGTTTAGAACCAATATCTGTATTAATCATCGATCCCCATTTATTCCATCGATCTTTGAATGACGTCTGGGTGTTTTTCTATCATTATCTATACTAATATTATAAAGAGGAAAGATTTGTTTGTTTGTTTGTTTGTAATGAATAGGCTCCGAAACTACTGGACCGATTTCAAAAATTCTTTCAACTTTGGAGAGCTACATTATTCCCGAGTAACATAGGCTATATTATATTTTAAAAAAAATTAGGGATCCTTACTAAAACTCCAATAATGTAACATAACGTGTAAAAAAATGACATGAAAAATTCCTTACGTCGCGTGCGCTGCGAAAACTATTAATGATAGAACAAAATCATTTACTACGACTTTGCAGAACTCATCATTATCTACAAAAAGTGTCGCGACAGCATTTGTCTAAATATTATAGTTATGTCACAGTAAGCAGTTTTTTATTCTAAAATATTAATTTATATATGCCGCCTCTTGAAAAGGCTCTTCATTTGTACCTTGGTATTAATCCTCATCAAAATAAATTACTTTATATTCAAGACGGCTTTAATACCTTTTTATAACTTTTTGAATTATTCAATTCGGACATTTCATTCGGAAAAATATGCTTTTGACACTATAGTCGATAGCGTGAATAATAACAAAGGAAAAATATTTTTCTTGCTGCATGAATGGGCCGGCTCGACCGGTGAAATACCACGACCTCTCAGGAGACCGACGTAAAGTGGCTCATGCCGCGTTTCGTTCGGTGAGAGAGGTACCCGGAGGCCCACCCCCCTTCCCCATCCTTTCTTATCCCCTATCCCTTAAAGGTCGGCAACGCAACAGTTACACTATATGTGTTGCTGGTGTCCATGGGCGACTTTAGTTGCTTACCATCAGGTGACACGCCTGCCCGTTTGCCCTCCTATACCATAAAAAAAAAAATTCGCCAGGTGGCACTGGCAAGACTTTTCTTGCAAATTTGATACTAGCTAAGATAAGAGAATCAGGGAAGATAGCCATTGCAGTTGCTTCGTCAGGAATTGCCGCAACTCTCTTAAAGGATGGAAAAACGGCTCATTCTACTTTTATACTTCCACTATCCGTAAATCTTGAGCAACAATCCTTATGTTCAATCCGTAAAAACGGCCCTCTTGGTAAATTATTACAAGACGCCTCATTGATTATGTGGGATGAATGCACTATGAGTCACAGAGCGCATATAGAGGCCGTGGACAGAACATTAAAAGACCTTAGAAACTCCTCTGCCCTCATGGGCGGGATTACTTTTGTATTTGCTGGAGATTGCCGACAGACTCTTCCTGTCATTAACAAAGGTACGCGAGCAGATATCATCAAATCATGCTTAATATCCTCTCCCTTATGGACTTCGATAGAAAATTTAAAATTACCGACGAATATGAGAGCTCATCTTCATGGAATCACAGATAGTAATTTCCCACAACAACTGCTAAAACTTGGAGAAGGAATTTTTCCCACTCCAAATTGAAGCAGTTGTGACATCCTGCTGGATGAGTCTGTAGGCTAAATAGTCCATAATTTAGAAAATTTAATAGATGCTGTATACCCTGACATCGAGAATTTGCACGAAAAGGACTTTCATTGGTTGTATTCAAGGGCAATAGTGTCACCCAGGAATGATACTGTCAACGAAATAAACAATCTCATTATTCAAAAAGTCTCCGGCCAAATAAAAAATTACAAATCGATCGATACCGTGACTAATATTGAAGACGCAGTCCATTATCCACAGGAATTTTTAAATTCACTAAACCCTTCTGGACTGCCACCACATGAATTGACGTTAAAAATTGGAATTCCAATAATGCTTTTAAGAAATTTAAGCCCTCCGAGCATGTGTAATGGGACATAACATACATACATACAATTACACATACAATTTAATTGTAGCGACCATTATCACTGGCCCAGCAGCTGGTCAACTAGCTCATATACCGAGGATACCGATGATCCCAACTGATCTGCCAATCCCTTTTAAACGACTTCAATTTCCGGTGAAATCATCTTTCGCGTTAACTATTAACAAGTCCCAGGGCCAAACCTTCGAATTATTAGGGATCGACCTACGAAAAGAATGTTTCACTCATGGCCAACTGTATGTTGGCCTATCACGTGTCGGAGCTCCTGAAAATCAATTTATTTTGCTGCCACAAAATAAAACTACTTCAAATATCGTTTACAGGAAAGCTCTGACTCACTAAAACTAATGGCTTTTGTTTTGTAAATAATATGATATATGTATAAAATTTAAAAATAAAAAAATACAAAAAAACATTAATAAAAAATATGAATAAAAAAAATTCATAAAAAAAAAATTCAAACTTCCTTTATAATTTTACTTTTTTTTTGAAACCCGATGCAAAAAAAAGGGTGTATGTGTGTGTGTGTATGTACCCGTGCGAAGCCGGGGCGGGCCGCTAGTATAGTATAAAACAAAGTCACTTTCCGCTGTCTGTCCCCTTATATGCTTATATCTTTAAAACTACGCAACGGATTTTGATGCGGTTTTTTTAATAGTTAGAGGGTGTCAACGGGGTGGTTTTAATCTATAATTGATATATGATGTTGTAAAGAAAAAAAAAATTTTTCGAGATTTAGTACTTTCATTGCAAACGCTGGCTGAACCCTAAGTGATAGATCAAAACAATGTTCTACATTATTAAACACCTTTAGAAGGTCTACAAAAAAGTCCGCGAGGGCATATGTCTACCTCTTAGGGATAACCCACAATGACCATTTTTATTATTTTACTTTTTACGAGAAATAATGGCTTATTTACGAAGCGATTTTAAACATTACAGCATTAAATTTCATCCAACTTAGTGTCTTAAATAGATTGTGCATGTAATATAGATGATCCTGACCTTTTTCGTCATGCAATTTAAAAAATATTTTCGAAGATATTGCAGTATTAACATAGCGGGACAGCAGTTAAAGCCGATAAATAGCACAAATTGACCCTCATGATATCCAAAATTTACTCTACTTTTGATGCGGAACAAAGCTAGTGTATTATAAGTATAATATATTTAGAAAAGAAAAGTATATAGGTAAACAACAATATATCCGTCATCTAGTTTCCATAACACAACTAGTTGCTTATATCGGAACTAGAGGGCGATGCGTGTATTGCGTGCAAGATATTATTATTATATTAACCTATAATAATTTTGTTACAAATTAATAAAGGATGACACAAGAAAGTAGTACGCCGTTTTGGTGGCCACATACTTCAACAATGTCCAATCGTTGTGGAGATGGCTCTTTCGTTGTGCTTAATCACCTCCACCGACATAACGTGTTTTTTTTCCCTTTTCCTCTTCCTTTCCCCTCCTGTGATATTCTTCATCTAACCCCCGGAGTCTGTATCGAAATCTTTTTACAGATGCTACTCAAATTAAAGTTGTAGATATTTACAGTGGTAGAGAAGTATATCAATGGAAAGTAGCTCATGCCGCGTTTCATTTGGTGAGAGAGGTATCCGGGGGCCCAACCCACTTCCCCTCCTTTCCCATCCTACTTTCTTAAATACCTATTAGTGTATAAATAAGTTACAAATAATTATATAAACGGTTGGACCCCAACAACATTTTAGAAAAGAATTTAATCTCAAGTAATGTACCAAAATTTGCGAAAATAACAACCAACTGACAACGTCGGCGGGTTTGATTCCCACCCGCGATATTTATGACGAAATGGATGTTATTATATGTATTATAAGTACGTATTTATCAAGTAACAAATAGTAGATTTCTAGTCTCCTAAAAAGAAGCATGTCTTGTGTTCAAAACATTATTGCATTGCGGGCCTCGTGGCGCATTGGTAAAACTACCGGCTGCAACAATGAGGTCGGGGGTTCGATTCCCACCCGAGCACAAATATTTGTGACAAACATGAATATTTCTGTGGCGTCTGGGTGTTTTCCTATGTATTATAAGTATGTATTTACAAAAGAAAAGTATATATGTATTAATATCCGTTATCTAATATTCATAACACGAGCATTTAATTGCTTAGCTTGGAACTAGAGGGCGCTGTGTGTATTGTGTCCAAGATATATTATTATTATTTATTTTTTCAAATTTTAAAGAGATTTTATTTTATTATGATCAGATCACTCACTCGTTGGAAGACAAATATACTTAAACGTCTGAAGTATCCAACCACGCACGCTTTACTAAGAATAGGTAATGCAATAAATGCAGACAGACGCAATAGAACGTAAATTATAGAGAAAGTTTTACTATCAGCCAAATATATTCATTCATTCATACATTCTCCATCATGTACAAAACAATTATCTTTATTTGATTGTTATTAAAATAATTTTGTAAATTAAATTAAGATATTAATTTCACTAACTATAAGTTATTTTTATGCCACGTTATCTACCGCTGAATTCACAAATGCATTTTTCAAAGAATAATTTTAGATATCTATAGTTAAGAAAGTCAAAGAAGCGAGTGAGACGTGTAAGAATCTCTCTGCCTACTCCACAGGGGATTTGGCGTGAAGTTATGTTACACATAGATAAAGTTTAAATAAAAAATCTTTGACAACGTGGATAGTTCAAAAGTATGGCATGTGTTGTGGACCCCACTTAGAGTGTAATAAGGAAATCATGATTAAATTTAAAATCTTGTACACTATACACACAGCGCTCTCTAGTTCCAAACCAAGCAACTAAATTCTTGTGATATGAAACTATATAACGAATAATAGTAAAACGTATAATAAACAAACGTATATCAAACAAAATATTGTAACAAAGAAAAAAAATTTTTTTTAATTGCAATTATCATTTATTACTTTTACAGTGTGTTACTTTAATACATAAATATAAAACGATATAAAATATAAAAAGCTTATTCGAAGTGGTCTCCATTGGCTGCAGTACAGGCCTTTAAACGTTGAGACCAGTTATCAATAGAAACACGCACTCTTTCCATGGGAAAATTCTTCACTGCCAATCGTATGGATTGTTTTAGGGACTCTAAATTATTATGACGTTTAGAGCAAGCCGTACTCTCTAAAACTGACCACAAATTATAATGCAGTGGATTAAGATCGGGACTAGACGACGGCCAGTCTTCAGCTCTAATGAAGTCCGAAACGTTCGCTTCCAACCAAGATTGCGTGGACCGAGCTTTATGACCCGGTGCCGAGTCTTGCTGGAAGGACCATACTTCGTTATTGAACATGGTGTTGTTAAGACTTGACTACCTTTTCAAGAATGGTATCTTGATACACTTGTGCCGATGTTTTGATACCTTTTTCACAAAAATATGGCTCAGTCACTCCTTCGTAGCTCGTCGGATAATGCCCACGTTACACTCTGTCAACTAAGTGGGAAGCTTCCTTAGAGCTTTGAGCATAAATACGGTCATTTTTTTTGTTAAAATGTTGCTCAATTGTAAAAACTTTTTCATCCGTAAACAATATTTTTCTGTGACCTCCCTTTGCGTACCGCTTCAGTAGTTGTTTAGATTTTAACACCCTATTCTTTTTAAATTATCAGTTAATAAATGACCAGTGCGCGTCTTATAGGCTGCAAGACCTAAGTCATCTTTTAAAATACGCGACATTGTTCTAGGTGCTATCTTCATCTCCCGAGATAAAATCTTTTGCTTGCGTACAGGATTTATTCAAATTGTTTCCCTTACTGCTTTGACCACCTTTTTCGAACGAACACTACGTGGACGGCCAGGTCTTTTTCTGTCACAAACAGAGGAGGTCTCATTGTACCTATTAATAGCCCGGTACACAAACATTTGACTAATACCAAATGTATGGAGAGTTTTAAAAATTGCATTTGGCTCCATACCTACTTTGTGTAATGCAATCATAGCGATTCGGTTCTCTTTATCACCCCACTCTATTTTAATATCGCAAAATATTGTACAATTTATTGGCGCCAAAACGAGAAAACACAATGAACAATCGTATAAAAATGACAGATTCCAAATTCAAATGTAATATTTTTTTATTTTTAGTTGTAACAGTATTTATGGCCAGACTAAGTACATAAAATACATAGAAAAACATCAAAAAAAAAAACAATCTATTTTAATATTTTATACGTACTTCAAATAAGGACTAGAGATAAATCGCCCAATTAGGGCTAAATTGTTAATGACCATAAATCAGTTGCTAAAGCAGAAAATTTGGTCATTATCCCTCCAAGTAGCTTAAAATATCTGTCACCCTCCACCCCCGGTCCAAGGCGCAGAGATCATGTGATAAGTGATGATAAATGGTAATAACTCCTGTGCCGACAGAAAGCTTATCATCCTGTTTCCTTTGGACTTTAATGTTAGTAAGTAAATTTATATCGCAAAAGGGGAGTTCAGAAGTTCAATGTTCAACCCCTAGCTTAGATTGAAAACTTAGATAGTGAAAAAACCAAAAAGGATCGCTATATCACTCTTTGTGCGTTTGTTTCGTTCGCTTACATGTTTGGGGAGATTAAATATTATTGCTTTTTGAAGTAAATAAAGATTTAGAGTATTCAAAAACTAATAACTATAATAATAAAATGTGAGGTGAAGCTCTTCTTATAAACTCTTTGAATGAACTGGCTTTGAAGTTGTCTTTGATGTGTCGTAAATAAATATGAATACCATATCACATGAAAATGATATCGAGTTTAGGATTTGTAAAGTAATTGGAAACATGAATATAATAATTTAATGAAGGTTTAAATATGATTTAAGTGCACATGTTCATTAACTATTTCTTTCAAATTGTTTTGCTTTTTTTATTTACAATAATTGCCGTAAAGTAGGAAAAAATATTTGCACAAAACCTTGTGAAATATATTTTTTTATGAATTAAGACGGTAAACCACCTCCAATGGACACCTGGAACACAGGTAGTGTTATAATTGTATTGCCAGTCTTTATGGGAATGGGATAGGAAAGGAGGGGATGGAGTATGGGCCACGCAAAAACATTTCTGACCTAACGAAAAATGGCTTAAGCCACTTAACGTCTATAATCTGGAAAGGTCGTGGTGTTTCACCGGTGACGTCGGCCCAATCATCAATGAACTGCGCAACTCTACCACTAATTTGGATGATAATATTTTTTTTAAGTAAATTATTAATATAGATGCAATCGTCTATGGAATGTAGTTACACTCTAACTCATAGAAGGCTATTTGCCGCCACAGTGTCTGCAGGCTACAGGTGTCGGTCGATGGAACGAGACGGTATTATTACCGTACAACCGTCAACAAATGTTCAGTAATGTTTACCAAATAAAAAATATTTATTACACACTTTATTTTCTTTATTATAAGTATGTATTTACAATGTATTATTATGTATTATGTAGTTCAAATTTTAATGGAGAAATAAAACGCCGTGTTTCGTTTGGTGAGAGAGGTACCCAAAAATCAATGAGGAACCTCTTTACAGAAGAACTCAATAGAGAGTGATTAATTAAAAAAAAATGCTACAATGCACTGATTGTCCATAATTGCATTAATAAGCAATATTTCACACATACATTTACGTATATTTATATAAATATATAGTACCTAAATGACAATATAGCTCCAACATTTCTACCGTAAAATCTCTTTAAACGCTATTAACTTCGAACTTCTCTTAACACACCGCTTCCTGGCAACAAAAACCATAACAGATTTTACTTACGATACTAACCTTAAATACATTTAATTAAAGGTCATATTACTTTAAATGAGGATATTGATAAGTTTGTATGACCACCCTTTGTTGTCTAGTGACTAGACTAAAGGGGATGGGGGTAGATTTTGTTTTATTTGCTCAGTAGCGACGCAGGTTTGTGACTGACTGTGTTTGTGTGTGTGCGTGTCTGAGTGTTCGATCGATGCATGACCGGAATGCACTTATGAGATAGTTAACAGCTTTTTTAGCTTATGCGGAACACAAAGATTAATTTGAATCGTTTCAAGGTATTCCTTTGAGGAGTATTGGACTATAATTAAAGATAACTTAACTTCGCGCCTTTTTCTACCCGAAGGTGTAGCCAGCGGTTATAAAGCCTCGACTCGCCGAATCGGTATGTTGCGCCCCAAATGGAATAGGTGGCGATCCTTTTGCCATACACCGGGCACAAAGTTGTCAGTCACCGATATTTATCATATATAACTTGCGAAAATCATTGATCTGAGCCCGGATCGACTGCACGACTTCTGATTTAGAAGCGGGAAGCTCAACAACCGGACCTGGCAACATTGAGACGATGAATTTTACATAACATAACATAACTACACGCCTTTGTTACCCAAAGGTGTAGGCAGCGGCTGTTAAGCCTCGTCTCGCCGTTGTGTTTACATTCCAAATGGAATAATAGGTGGCGAACCTATTGCCATACCGGGCGCAAAGATTTTTAGACATTTTGTTTGAATTATGTAGTAAATATGACAGCTTTATCATTTTGTCACTACTCATACTAATTGCTTAATAAAACAAATAATTTGAGATAATTTAATGAATAATGATTTACGTACAAAACATTTTCAAACTTCAGTCAATTAATTTGCTTAAATGTGTACCTAATGTACGCTTATAAGCTTGTATGGTCAATGCGTATAAGCCCAAGATTAGTATTAAGATTAATACTAAGGCCCGTAAGATCAATCATAGTTAAAACTGTCGATTTTCTAAACTATAGTCAATTTTAATCTAGATTTTAAACCTGCCTCGTAAGATCAACAGCGAAATGGACATAGATTACGTAAACTAAGTTTAGTTTTCGACAGATGGCAACATTTGGTTATTTAATGTCCATATTTCGCTCATCATTCACTCTTTTGTACATTGTCTGTGGCATATTTCGTGAAAAAAACTCTTTTTCTCTTTCTTTTAAGAAGTTTTATAGTGTGACCATAGATTTAAGAAAAATAGATCGGCAATAGTCACCCAAACAACGTGACCAAAAATGGGTTGTTAATGTGTGAGTGACTTACGGGGCTCGTGGCGCATTGGTAAAACAGCCGGCTGCAGCACTGAGGTCGGGGGTTCGATTTTCACCCGAACACAAATATTTATGACAAACATTAATATTTGTGCAGCGTCTGGGTGTTTTTCTGTGTATTATAAGTATGTATTTACAAAAGAAAAGTATATATATAGATAGATATATAAGTATATATATATGTATTAGTATCCGTTATCTAGTATCCATAGCACAAGCATTTAGTTGCTTATTTTGGAACTGGAGGGCCCTGTGTGATTTGTGTCCAAGATATTATTATTATTATTATTATCAATGTGTTCGTAAAAAGCGCTTCAAAACGTTAACTTTTACAAAGTTAATGTTCATGTGTGGAAATGTAAATAAAATATACGCGGTTCCCAAAATCTAATATAAGCGGTTGCGCTGTCAGTGATTCGATGCTATTAGTAAATTTTTCCTGACATGTGCCATCTATTGTAGTCTATGCTAAATCTATGTATGAACCCACAATCTTTGTGTCAGATGTCAGCTGATAAACGATCGCCATTTTTAAACTAGGCAGGACCACGGTTTAAACGGCAAAATCTCCTGGTGTAAGCTAAACTATAGTTTAAACTGTTATTGGAGGTTTATCTAGCATTGATCTTACAAAATAAACGACAGATGAGGTTTAAACTAGATAAAATAGTTTAAACTGTGATTGATCTTACGGGCCTAAGTATAATTAATTAGATTATAGCTGGTCTGTACCTATTATACATAAATAAACGGCCAAGCGGAAATTAAATAGGTACCTCATCTGTACTAAAGTTACAAATCTGTCGATTTTTTGTTTGTTTGTATGTTTGGCTGAACGCGCTAATCTCAGGAACTGCGATCAAATTTAAAATATTTTTATGAGTACATAATATATTACATAGCCCATTTATCTTTTAGTAGTGAAGGTATATACTGGTTGGAAGAAATTCGCAAGGTATAACTTTAAAGCGCACACGAAAAGGTTATGAGGTTTAGTGATAGTGTGTATATGTTTGTTAAAATAACATAAATAAAATATAGGCCTAAGAAATACATATAAAATGTTCAACTGAACAAGAAGAAGAACTTATGATTTGAAAAGATTTAAGTGCTTATTAGTGATGTAACGAATATTCGCATTCGCATACGCGAATATTCGCATGTTTTTGGACTTTCGCATTCGCATATGCGAATGTTTGGCGAAAGTATTTAATAACAAAAAAGATTGTGAGAGAATAGAATGATAATACGAAAACTAAGATTTATATTTTGTTTAGAAATTCACCCACCTACATTTGTAAGTATTATATTATGGATTCGCCTAATTTAAGTTAGACAACAGTTAAAACAGAGCGCCATAACGCCTCCGTTATGGCGCTCTGTTTTAACTATTGTCTTCATATTCATGTACGCCTCCATGGCTTCATTGACTCTCACAATTCTTGTCATACACGCTCGTCGACTTTTAACCTTCCTCCAGGACTCGTTCTATTTGGTCATGGAAAGTGTGTCGTAACAGTCTGCTTCATATTTTTTTAAGAATAAGACACATTTTTTAAGTATGAAACTTTGTCAAAATATTTTTCTTGGCATCTTATTAATCACTAAAAAACGGAACCAATTGGCTTAACCGATTTTGATGAAATTTTATGTCCAATTTAGGTTGGAGAATCGTTTGAACGCGTTTGTCAAGGCTTAAAAGAAATATTCGCATTCGCATTCGCGAATGTCGTAAATCTAACATTCGTAACATCACTAGTGCTTGTAAAGAGAAATCACAAAGTACCAAGGGTATGTTCAGCGGCGAAACATGTGGGCATCAGAGTGTCATGCTTGCTGTGATCCCAAAATTTCGCAGCAACGACCGGCCAGTACATGTTTCACTTGAAAGAGAAGGTAAGGAGTTTCCAATTATATTCATTAAAATATTACCTGTTGCCCGCCACTTCGTCTGCGTGGACGTCATTAAGGAACAAACATGCTAAGCGCCATTATAAAGGTTGATTGATCACCCCCAATTAGTGACAGCATGATAATATTTATGTGTTTTCCAGACCTCTTGGTAATATTCATGCAAAATTTGAAATGAAAGCATGCAGTACTTTTAGAGTTTGTGTCAATTGTAGATCCTGTCCCAAGTATTCTAAAAAAACAATATTCAATATACAGTTTTGACTTCAACTCACATAAACGTCTGTTTTAATAATCGCTGTAATATTATGAATACCTACATAACTGCATTAGTTACAATTAATAGATACAGAAAGATTGAACAAAATACATAGTAGATGTATATTTCTTCGTCTTTAAAAGTTCAAAATTATTCATTTATATAGTAGCTAGCGGACAGCACAGGGCGGGATTTTAAATTACCTATTACTATAAAATGTATAGGCTAATGTCGTTTTTGATAAAATTGTTAAGAGCCTATAGATACTGCATATAGATCACTGCAATACACAACAGTAGTGATGAACCCGTAACTGTTGAAGTAACAAGTGCAGGGTTCGTGTAATCAAGTAAGAATAATATATATTTTAAAATATTATAAGCTTATTGTAAATTTCATATAGCATTGATGAATAGCTATAAGAAAAACTAGCCGTTAGAGTAATGGAAGCTATCGCATTTTTTCAAACAGTCAATCAAAACGATAACCTGGAATTGAGACTTGAAAACTTTTTTGTAACATTAAATGTGGTCAGTGGTAGAGCCAAGCAGTTCGCTGCATGAATGGGCTGGCTCGACCGGTGAAATACCACGACCTCTCAGAAGACCGACGTAAAGTGGCTCATGCCGTGTTTCGTTCGGTGAGAGAGGTACCCGGAGGCCCACTCCCCTTCCCCGTCCTTTCCTATCCCCTATCCCTTAAAGGTCGGCAACCCAACAGTAACACTATATGTGTTGCTGGTGTCCATGGGCGGCGTTGGTTGCTTACCATCAGGTGACACGCCTGCTCGTTTGCCCTCCTAGCCCATAAAAAAAAAACAATTTAACAATTTAAGTGATAGACGAGTTTAACATTCCACATACCTAGAAAAAACCGCCAAGGCATCAAAATACCTGCTGACATTACTACGAGGAGCTAAGATAGAAAGACACTGGTAAGCATACCCTGATGATAATAAAGATTGTAGTGACAAGCGCAGCGTATTTGCCACATCCAGAAACCAGGCTGTAGCTAATGGATTGGCCCGCAAGACCTTTGATCAGAAACTTCAAGTCTTTAAGATGTTACGCTCTCTCAGGTGTTATATACTTCAAACGAATGCACCATAAAGTATATATACACAGGAGTCTGAACGGTTTCGGCTTTTCTATATTATTAATGTACACAATAATAAATTCAGTTCTTAGTTCTCAACTCCGCCACTGGCTGCGCTAGAATTTCGGACGCACCTGTGATTACGTACGTTCAATTAATATTATTACATGTAAACACGTGTTGAAAAGTTGAGTGATTCTCAAAGGATGGCGCCCTCTACCTGCCAAGGGTCTTTCCTCTGAACGGAGACCATTCGTTCAACATAACGTTCAGACTCCTGTGTATTTATACTTCATGAAACGAACGGAAAAAAATACCAGTTCTGACTTATTTTATTACAATTATTAAATGGGTTTTTATACAACTGTATTTGCTCCTTTACTTATCATAACAAAATAAATATACAATGAACCAAAATAAAACTCTTCTTGGTATTGATCCCAACGGAAAACAAAAATGTACTTTTTCATTATCAGACACTTAGATTGGTATTTAAACAAGTGTTTTTTTCTGTATTCACAATATAATAGAGATTGCTTATTTCTCGATTCTAAATTGGACAGATTTTTAATTTATTCTGACCTTTGAACTTAACGTGCAAATTATTAAGGACAGTAGTTATTTTCTAAGGGAAAAAGCAATTTGCTCTCCGACGGAAAGCATTACAATACTTAAATTGACAATATTATTGCAAAAGTGCTGAACCTCCCGAGTGCGTCCACTTCTTCGGTGTATCTTTTCTCGAGTCTCGAGTAATTAAAAATCTTGAAAGTCAATTAAACTTGAACGACACTTGGGGCCCTTCGGTTGCCTTGAAATTGAAATCGTAATGAATCGTGGAAAATCAAACTTCGATATTGTAAAACACTGTCTTGAGAGGCCAATCCGATCGATCACTTCTTTTTAAGAGTTTATGCATCCATCGTTAATAGTCTTCATTCGATTCTTATATATATATATATATACTATCCAACCTTTCTTACCTATTTAAGTAGGTATGCCTAAACTAATTGTGTGTGAAATAATAATACGTCAAAGAAATAATTATTTAATAAAATTATTAGATATGTGCCGATCATGACTTTGGCTGACCAGCCGATTAGTCGGTTGCAAACAAACTGACTAATCGGCTAAGCCGATCATGGTTTTGTTGACTTAACGCTTCGTTTTACTGCTGATTCGCGCGTAAGTCGTTATACCCGCCTCCAAATGAAATCGATTGCTGCCAAAAAGTAATTTTACATCTTATCATAACAACATCACACCTTTTTCTACCCAAAGTTAGACCTTTAATTAAAAAATATAATATTGTGATATTTTAATATTAATATTACATTAATGTATATGTGATGTAATAATAATATTACATCGTCTCAAACTTTTTCGTCTGCGTGTTGCATGTCGCGTGACGGTCGGCCGCGGAGTAGGGATAAAGTGAAAGGCGCTCGTCAGAGCGCCTTTCACGTCTATTATCGTTTATAAATGTAACCAATATTTTATGGTAACTAAAATACGTGAACAGTGACTTACATTCGATTTTCGAAAAAAATAATATTTCGAAAATTTTTAGTTAAATGTCTATAATGTGAAAAAAAGTTTCACTTTTACGGTGGTTTCATAAAACCACACATTTTTTTTTAATGTGATTGAAGAAGATATTACTAACTTACTATATTTGTTACTAAATATAGCTACAAATTATGTGTAATAAATGTTATAAATATGTTTTCTTTACAGGCGAGTAATTTCAAAAACTTTGTAAAACTATTCAAGAATTTTACGAAACGAATTACAATAACAGTAAAAATCCGGATTATCAGAGCCGAATAGTCGACGACTATGATAGTGGCCAGATAGTTGGCTTTTACCACTAGTATACGCATCTCTAAAAATTATCTATCTAATAATTATTATTAGATTTTGCATAATCTCCAAAACGATTGGGCTGATTTTGACAGGAATTTACCTGGCGGACAGCTGATGAAATAAGGTTACTTCTATTTTAGAAATAATGTTTATTTTTATGAAATTCCACGTAGATGAGTCGCGAATACAGCTAGAGCTAGTATATATACTGCATGTATATTGTATACTGCATGAAAATAACAATTAAAAAAACGTAACTAACTTAGTTTTACAAGTCTAAATAACTGTATATTTTGGCAGGTTTCGAAATAGCTGCTTCGACTCGGCAGTTTCCTCTTATTAATCGTCGGTGTAATTCATCAGAAACTGATACAGGCGGTAATGTCTCTTTTAACAGCGTTTTTGGATATTCAGTCATTAGAAATGTTATTTTAACTGGCACCGGAGTCGTTTTGAA
Source organism: Euproctis similis (assembly GCA_905147225.2). Lineage (NCBI taxonomy): Eukaryota > Metazoa > Arthropoda > Insecta > Lepidoptera > Erebidae > Euproctis > Euproctis similis. Next base: position 10,514,363 of record LR990109.1, read on the forward strand.
TAAACATCTATATGATTTCTGCAAATGTCCACCCCAAGCTAAGTGATTCATGTTTTTGTTACGAGCGTTGACCACCTTATTTATTTTTTTCCTGAGATACTGCAGTTGGTTTAGAGAGTAACAAACATGGATATATATTAGTTAGAAACAATTTGTTGTTAAATAACTGTAATCGTTTTCTATAAAATAATTTAAATCGTTTTACTGGTTACTGACAGTTTTAAATAAACATGTCTGTCAAAATTTTTCTTATAAAATTAACATTTGTTTTAGAAAATAAATCATAGATTTTAGAAATCTACGATTCGCCGTTCTTGGTAAAGTTTTGAAATACCCATTTCATATTATCTATCTGTAAAATTATTTATACAATATATGAAATATGGGGCAGGAAGATGATAATGATTAAGTACTTATTAATATTTATTTTACGCTACTCCTAGGAAGGTCTCCTAGTGTAAAAGCAAATAAAACATTTCAATTTATTTGGATAAGACACATTTGAGCGTTTACCGCTAAAAAGACACTCGTTTGTCGTACCTCCCTGTTTTGAGAACAGGGGGTGTTCTCAAAACAAGGAGCTATGACAAAGAGTGTCTCTCCGCAGCCAATATCAAAATTCTTGGTGTGTTGTCTAGTGTCGTCCAGTTTCGCGGTCTTCTGGAGGGCAAGACCACTTTCATCTCATAAAAGTTCATTAGAGACATGCAACTATGAGAGGCGCAAGTCCGATCGCACTGTTCTCATCTTTTGCGGGGGTCCCAGTACGTACGTACCCATTCTTCCATTTGATGATATCCAACCACGCGCGGTTCGGCTTGTCGACAACCAAGCTTTTTCCGATCTGCTTGATCCTTTGGCGTCGCGGAGACATGTTGCATCGCTAATCGCATGTGCAGGATACACCACGGGAAGTGCTTTGAGGCGTTGTTCGGTAATCCGAACAACGCCTCAACGGTATTAATATACCGTCTGCTAATTTTCGCCATCGGTCGACGCGCCAATACTACCATCTGCATCGGCTTAATAATTGGCGATGAACAACTGTGCGCTGCAACCAGCACTTATTGCCATGCAGTGCTCCTTTGTGGAACCAGTTGCCGGGACTGTATTTCAAGACCATTACGACCTAGAAACCATCAAGAAACGAGCATACTTAAAGGCCGGCAACGCTGATGCGAAGCCCCTGGTGTTTCAGATGTCCATGGGCAGCGGTAATCGCTCTCCATCAGGTGACCCGCAAGCTCCTTTGCAGTCTTATACAATAAAAAACTTTTTATTAATTAAAACACTATTTTTTACCCTTCAATTATTTTTGATTGCATCGTATAGGGAAAAGTTTGAGTACCGCTGCTTTAGATGGTCATGTTAAGCTAGAATGAGAGAATAGGAATATATAGGAATATAATGAAGAGTAATAGGAAGAGTAACTAGATAGTTAAACACATACATTCGTACGTAAATAATTTAAAAATATTATTTGCGCATAGAACATCATACTTGCGGAGTCATAGTGACAAATACATAGAGTTTTTAAAGGTTGACAATGTCTAAGCACGTTGGATAAGACGGATAGTCAGCGGCAATTCATTCCACAAGCGCGTGGCGTGAATTGAAAATGATTTATCAAGAAACTGTGGATTTTGTACATGGTGGACTTGTGTATTTACCCGAATTATCAACCAATTTCAAGGACCAACGATGGCCAATTTTATGACTTAAGGATAAAATTTTACGGATAAATTTATATATTTTATGGATGGATATTTTAAGGATATTTTTTTTAAATACGACAATGCCGTAAAATAAAATAAAACATCTTGTCCAAACAGCTTACATTTATAAGTAAAGTGTTGGATTTTTAGCCTTCTGGGCAAAAATTAATAGTACATAAAAGGCAGAATAGCGTTCACGTTTTAGCCTGTTCACACTGGGCTTAAAAAAATTAGCACTGACTGGCACTTCACTTGGCAGTTGGCAGTTGAAGTTGAAATGGATTATGCCAAAAGGTTTTATTTAAACTAATATGTACCTGTAGATTTATTTCAATATTTATCCTAACTTAATAATTTCTTAGCCCTTAACTGGAACTAGGTATCACTCAAAATGTCGTTTTCATTTGGCACTCCTTCAAGCGCCCCTGCTACGACAGGCCTCACAGGCTTTAATTTTGGCGCTAACAAGTAAGTTTTCTATATCAGAATAATATGAACTCTTTTGTTATTAAATTCTCATTCATGAAACTTCCTGGATCAACGTAATTTTTGTTTTAGAACACTATACTTTTTAAAAATTCTAACCTTAAAATTTACTACCTGTGTAATTTATTTGTCAAATTTTAATCAAGATCAATCATTTTGTTGTAAAAAAGAATAAATATAATTATTTGTGGTTTTATATATTTTAGGCCGACGACACCAGGATTTGGATTAACATCAACTACGCAGCCTTCGACAGGATTATTCGGGGCTACTCAAACGGAACAACAAAATACTACTTTGCCAGGCTTTGGAACATCAGCTACTCCAGCTTTTGGAGCCGCGACACCAGCGTTTGGTACTGGGACATCAACTTTTGGTACAGCTCCCGCATTTGGAACCTCAGTTGCACCTAGTTTTGGTGAGAGATTATTTGGTCATTGACTTTCAATTTATTTTTACATTATCAAGATTTTTGGATACATTCTCATGTTATAATTAAATGTTGGTTGCTGTACAGACTATTATAGGTAAATCACAATCTACCTATCTTGACCTATGTTCCTTAGGTGGCACAGAGGGTGCCTTTAGTACAATCATAATATTGCCATTTAAATCTTTAACCCCTATTTATTTCAACACTGACTTTAGCTATATATATTCTGAAGTTTCCTTAAATTAGTAGGTACCGTTAGTTACTTAACTCTTCAAGATTTATAGTTATTGTTATTATGTAAAATTTTCTATCATACTCTAGGAACTGCAACACCTGCATTGGGTGCCAGCACTACTCCTGCATTTGGCGCTACATCCACACCAGGTTTTGGTGGTACTGGCCTGGGTACTGGCCTTGGTACTGGAGGTCTTAATTTTGGTGCTGGTACCAACACTTCAACACCTGGAACAGGTATATTTTTACATATTAACATTTCATATTACTATATCATATTTAATTTAGGTCTATTATTTTGTTTAAACAATGAAATGAATTACAATTATGATATCAAAATATATGTCGACATATCAAACATACTTTACAAGTAGTTTTATTTTAACATTCAAGAGGTGTTCAAAATCATAGTTATAATTTGTCAGGTTTACTCTTTGGAACTCCAGCCACCACTGCATCAGCTGGTCTTGGTGGTTTTGGTTTTGGTGCAGCTTCTACACAAAGCAGTGGATTTGGTCTCCTGGGATCTATGACCACAACTACATCTAGTCTATTGGGTGAGTAAAAGATTAAGTTTATATTTCAAGTGAGTATTTATGAGCTTAGAAAAGCTCCAAATAAGATCAATCTATGTATCTCACTGTTATTTCAAAGATATGCATATTATATATTATGAGTGTGTGGTATCCATTTCTTACAATGAGTTGATAGAATATTGAAACTTTCTGCCTCACACAAATTACTCAATTATTGCTATCACTAGTTAGCTTTTTAGTTTTAATCCTGTTGATGTCATAACTAAAGATTATATTTACCATTACCAACATAAATTTTTTATCACCTTCATATAAGACTGAACCTGCAGATTGTACAGAAATAGAAGATGCTCTAGTGTGTATTACTGTCCTTTGCAAAAATATAATTTTTTTTCTAAACATTTATCTTTTCCAGTCCAATATGTTTCCTTGTCAAAGCTCTCCTCTCCGAAGCCCCCAAACACAAGTAATGCAAACTTATCAAATAGTATCACCATCTTTATTTGTTCCACCATTAAACCTTGACTTAAGTCCTATTCAAGACGATTTCAATAATGAAATTAAGGTATTGAGAAGGAAACAAGATCGTTATGCTGTTCTAGCACCTACTTGTGGTGAGATAACTTTTACCTTAAGGTAGAGAAACTTCTAGATTTGTAGGCCATGAGTAACTTTTTAGTAACTTTCATTTAATTTGAGATTGAGTGTGCAAGGAGGTGACTTGGCTTATATAATATTCATCACTTAGTATTCATCCTTAGCCCATTCTTTTTGGCAGCGTTGGTGGTAGAAACCTTGCTTTAGATTCCATATAGCATAATGAGCTAAAGACTCACTGCCTTGTCTGTCTCTGCAGAAAAGGCAAATGGTAATCACTGTATTTTTGTGTTTTAATTTATAAAATCAACAATTCAAGTGTGAAATGCGAAATAGGTCTTTGGAACCAACATTATTTTAAAACATGTTACATTTTTTAACACATCAATCTTGAAGTGGCTCTTGGACTGCTTACTGGCAAATCAGATTATATATTGTTGTATAAATATTTTAAAAAAATCTATGATATTATACTGATAATTTTACAGGTGGCAAATTGAATACAACATCTCTAACTGGCACACAAACAACAAGTTCAGGTAAATGAATAAGCAAAATGTATAAATTTATTTATTGTAGAAAACATTTACAAAATTTTATATTATTTAGCTCAACATAATGTGATGACACAATTATACTACATATATGTAATTACTTAGTATGACTACCAAGCTACATTATATTACCAGAGATTGTAATTTGTAATAGTATTGATTTTAATAGTTATTAAAAATATTTTTATGCAGAAAATTCTTGGTGTGCTTAATGCATTCTTAAATAATCTTATGTTGTTGTTTTTTTAAAGCTGCACCAAATTTTGGCTTGGGCGGTGTTGCCACAACAGTCACCGGTATTGGAACTACTAATACTACCACAGACACTAAAAGTAAGCTATTTGAAAAATTTGGTAATTTATAATTGGTTTTATTCATGTTATGAATATAACAATATTTATTATCCATATATATCATTGTTTTTTTAAAACAAAAGCAATATGTTTAACAAAAATGTCTTAAATAAACATTTATTTTTCACAGTTCACTTTTATTTTACTAGTATTTTCTTAATAATATAGCTTTATATTCTTTTTATATGGAACATCCTTTTTTTTACAGCTGAATCTCCGAAACAAAACAAGTTGCCAAATGAAATAACAACTACAGTGGACTCTTTCAAGGAATTTGTTAAGAAACAGAAGTCTTTGAGTTCCGACATCATGCGAGCTTCTGTTAAGCCATTATACAAGGTGATCGATCTATCTTTGTTTCCCATTTCATTGTTCTATTTCGCTTTTAATAGAATAGTAGTAGAGCCAAGCAGTTCGCTGCATGAATGGGCCGGCTTGACCGGTGAAATACCACGACCTCTCAGAAGACCGACATAAAGTGGTTCATGCCACGTTTCGTTCGGTGAGAGAGGTACCCGGAGGCCCACCCCCTTTCCCCATCCTTTCCTATCCCTTAAAGGTCGGCAACGCAACAGTAACACTATATGTGTTGCTGGTGTCCATGGGCGGCATTGGTTGTTTGCCATCCTATCCCATAAAAAAAGGCCAATAACGGCCGAAATTAATAATCAATCTCCAATCTAAGATTGAAGTCTATCTAAGATCATTGTGTATCTGTCGATCGATTCCCCAAACAAAATCAATCCATGGATTGATTGTTGGCACGCTTATTAGTATAAATGGATTGAAATATTGATCTTAGATAGCAAAATTTGGATTGGGATTGATTATTGGTTTCGGCCGTTAGTAAGTATACCAGCGACTACCAGCAATCATTGACACCTGTAACACAGATAGTGGTAGTTGCGTTGCTGGTCGTCAATATGGGATAAAATGGGAGTCTGAAGTGGTATAGGGAAGCTAGGAGAGTCGATTTAGGCCTCTAGATACCTTTCTCCCCCTACTGTCTCTCTCTCTCCCTTTCTCTTGCTCCCTCGCCTTCTCTCTCCCCTCTCTTTCTCTCTCTCTCCCTTCGCCTTCTCTCTCTTTCTCTCTCTCTCGTTTTCCTCTCTTTCTCTCTCTCCCTCTCTCTCTCCCTCTTCCCCCTCTCCCTCTTCCCCCTCTCCCTCTTCCCCCTCTCCTTTCTCCCTCTCTCTTTTTTCTCTCCCTCCTCTCCCCCTCCTCTCTCTTCCTTTCTCTCTCTCTCTCTCTCTCTCTCTCTCTCTCTCCCTTTCTCCCTCCCTTACTCCTATGGTTATGTAAGTGTGTGTGTGCCAGGTGTCCCGCGAGGCGGAGAGCACGTTGCGCGCGGCGCTGTCGCTGGGCGGCGAGGTGGTGCGCGCGCGCGCTCAGTCGCGCCGCCTGCGCGCGTCGGCCGCCGCCGCGCTGGGCGCCGCCGAGCCCGCCGCGCCCGCCGCGCACACCGCGCCCGGTACATTGTTCATATTTTCTAATGACACATTCACAATAATAAACAATAAACAAGTAATACATTTCAGAAAATCAATAAGTAATTATACTAAGTAATATATTTTTTAAATTCTTTATTAATAAAAGTGGAATTCTTCAAGTCAGCTGTCAGTTTGCCAAAAATAAATTCTTGTTGTATTTTTTATAAATGTCTAAAAATATAACACCCCTAATAAGGCATGTCTCAATTTTTATGAGATTGCCGATGATAGTATTTTAATCTTTTAATAGTCTAATCTTATTCATCTCCATTATTTACATTATACTAGAAATCTTTTAATATACATATTTTATAATAACTGAAATAACATTATATCTTCGGATATTTAGTATTTCATTTTAAATAATATGTTTAAGCAGTACTTGTTGACTATTTTTAAGTCTCTAAAGACCTGTAAAAATAAAGTTTCTTTGGCTTATTTGATGCTGTAGCCTCCCCTATTGCTATATACCGGGTTCAGTGTTGTCAGTCACCGATATATAGCGCGCATAATTTCCGAAAATAATTCCGGGAAATCATTGCTGTCAAAAATCAAAGCAGGGATTATATTTTCACATTTTGTACTTTGTTTTACAATACAATTAATTGAAAAGCCTAAATTTTATCGTTTTAACAAATATAAAGTGTTATAAATTAACACTTTTAAATACATAGCTTATAATAAAACTCGTGTAAGATTTTATGTATTTATTGTTTTCTAATATTTAATCTGTTCCCAGGTTTGGAGCTAGAGGGCACTGCGCCTCCGCAGTACGTGAAGGATTTAATATCTGAATTAGAACAACAATTAATTACGTTTCGTCGTCAAATGGAAGTTGCTGACAAACAGATGCAATCATCTCCTAAATTACTCAGTGAACAAGGTATGCTTTTAATTAACCTATAATATTGTACATACATATCTAAGGCATTGTCGTGACAATTTTCTTAACATATATTAGTAAGTCAGTATTTTTTAAAGTGAAACTTATAATGTTTTTTGCAATCGCTTAACGAGTTTAACGCACCCGTGCCTATTAGTTTGAAACCCATTAATATAATAGGTTAATTTGGGAATTTCTTAAACTGACTTTAAACCGTCACCCTTTAAACCACAGAGACATCTAGTGGAGGTTATTATAATGTCATGCCATAAATATTGTAACAAAGAAAAAAATTTTTTTTTTAATTGCAAATAACATTTATTACTTTTACAGTGTGTTACTTTAATACATAAATATAAAATATAAAAAGCTTATTCGACGTGGTCTCCATTGGCTGCAATACAGACCTTTAAACGTTGAGGCCAGTTATCAATAGAAACACGCACTCTTTCCATGGGAAAATTCTTCACTGCCAATCGTATGGATTGTTTTAGGGACTCTAAATTATTATGACGTTTAGAGCAAGCCGTACTCTCTAAAACTGACCACACTCATAATCCACCCTGTGGATTATGAGTGTGGACGACGTCCAGTCTTCAGCTCTAATGAAGTCCGAAACGTTCGCTTCCAACCAAGATTGCGTGGACCGAGCTTTATGACCGGGTGCCGAGTCTTGCTGGAAGGACCATACTTCGTTATTGAACATGGTGTTGTTAAGGGGCTTGACTAAATTTTCAAGAATGGTATCTTGATACACTTGTGCCGATGTTTTGATACCTTTTTCACAAAAATATGGCTCAGTCACTCCTTCGTAGCTAACACCCCACCAAACCATCACTGAAGTCGGATAATGCCCACGTTGCACTCTGTCAACTAATTGGGAAGCTTCCTTAGAGCTTTGAGCATAAATACGGTCATTTTGTTGGTAAAATGTTGCTCAATTGTAAAAACTTTTTCATCCGTAAACAATATTTTTCTGTGACCTCCCTTTGCGTACCGCTTCAGTAGTTATTTAGATTTTAAGACCCTATTCTTTTTTAAATTATCAGTCCTAAGTCATCTTTTAAAATACGCGACATTGTTCTAGGTGCTATCTTCATCTCCCGAGATGAAATCTTTTGCTTGCGGACAGGATTTCTTCGAATTCTTTCCCTTACTGCTTTGACCACCTTTTTCGTACGAACACTAAGTGGACGGCCAGGTCTTTTTCTGTCACAAACAGAGAAGGTTTCATTGTACCTATTAATAGCCCGGTACACAAACATTTGACTAATACCAAGTGGATGGAGAGTTTTAAAAATTGCATTTGGCTCCATACCTACTTTGTGTAATGCAATCACAGCGATTCGGTTCTCTTTATCACCCCACTCCATTTTAATATCGCAAAATATTATTGTATTGGCGCCAAAACGAGAAAACACAATGAACAATCGTATAAAAATGACAGATTCCAAATTCAAATGTAATATTTTTTTATTTTTAGTTGTAACAGTATTTATGGCCAGACTAAGTATATTAATATTCAATACAATTTAATAAGTCAGGTTCTTTTCCTTTTTTCAGAGATAACTCTTGGTATACGACGGATGCATGAATCGTTGGTGGCACTTGCTGGCCGGCTCCAAGCTGTGCACACACAAGTCGAGGCACAGAAGGAACAGTACCTAAATCTGAGAAAATACGTCCTCAAGGATCCCACAAATGTTTTTGAAACACCATATCGTGAGTTTTTCGAAATCCTTATATTATTGTGATTCAGAACTCTGCTATATCTGGAGAGAAATTTAGACATTAGATATGAGTAATAGGTCCTTGACTCATCTTACCATAGCAATATACCCAGTGGTCTATACCAGTGGGTATATTCCTACTACTATTAATGTTTATTGAATAATTATTACTTAATGAAACATTTATTATTGTTTAATAATTTATTTTTATTTTCAGCAAGCACAAGTCTGGATCAAATTCTACGGGATTCTGATTCTAACAAAAAGAAATTTAAATCTGGGCATGTCACCGACGTCGGTGTGGGCAGCGCTGTGTTGTCGGACCCCAGAACGGTCCTAGGTATGGAAACCAACTCTTTGTTCAAACTATTTATACATATATAAATATAGACTGGACCCAACTAGAAACATCAGACTGTAGTTGAAATATGGATGCGAATGTTTTGGTCCTGTTGTTGTTTTATAAATATTTTGGTTATAGCTTTTAATTTATTTGAATTATTGAGTGAATAATGACTAAATGAAATATAAATTTACAGGTAATATTCAACAGCTAGCTGGACCGACTCCCTTCAGTTATGTGGGGAACGTTACGTCTCCTTTCACGGCTACAGATAACACAAGTAATTTATTATACTCTTTTTGCATATTTACTTAATTTCTCATAAACTCGCGCCCTTAATAGCCGATGGTGTATATAACGGCGAGTATGACATGGCACGCCGCTTACTCTAATCTCTATGAGTTCATTATATATTGAATCCTAGTAAAAAACTTGTCTAACATAATAATAATATACTTCACGCCTTTTTCTACCCGAAGGTGTAGGCAGTGGCTGTTAACACAACTTTCGAAATTAATTAATTTCGAAAAGTGATTGGTGTATACCAGGATTCGAACTCGCGACCTCTGGATTCAGAAACCGTGTGCTCGACCACTGTACCACCGAGACTATTAATCATAATATACGTATTGCTTTAAAGAAACAAATGGTTGATAGATTTATTTAGATCTGTCTGTATATGCAACAGGTTCCAGCTGGCAGCCACAGCCGCAGGCTATCATGAACACGCCTCTCAACACTAGCGGGTTTGGTGCCGCGCCGGCCGATAACACTTTCCAATTACAGAAACCGCCCGGCAAAAGAGGGAAGCAATGATATTGGCGTTAAAGTTCCGCTTGAACGGCTCGTTTTTGTGGACTTTCGAGAGGACAATATTAAAAAAAATATTCCATAAGTGAAACATGTGAATCATGATAATGTAAGTGTTCATTCCGTAAATAATTACAGTGTATAATATTATAATAATGTTTCATAATGATTAAGTTTATTTTGTTTATAAACTTATTTTCTAACTTTTTATGAAAACATTGTCATTTTTTAATAAATCATCATATCAACTGTTAAAAGGACACTGTTAACACTTAAGAACACAAACCTACGCTGAAGTAAGGTTTCTGTAATCTGTCTCTGAAGTAAGGTTTCTGTAATCTGTCTCTGAAGAAAGTCATCAGAATTATATTTACATGTTTCCAAAGATTGGTTACTAGGTGGCTCTGGTCGATTTATATGTATATACATTGATAAGCCACGTACCTTACACATGCGAATTTCCTGAAATATAGGTTAATAATCTTGTAAATTGCGTTATATTGATACTTGTTGAATTAATATCTTTTTTATTTTAATAAATGGCAAGAAATATAACAGATTATCTATTATTCGTTAGTCCTTTATAATAAAATAGAAATTAAGTCAGAATATTAACTTCAGTGAATATTATTTGTTTGGAGTTAATATATAATATAGCCTTTATTATTCTCAGAAAAATATACAATCTGAGATCATGACTCTTCAGGCACATTCAAGTGAACAGTTATTTTAGGAATCCTTCAACACTTGATGCCCTTATTATAACACGCGTATAAGGGCAACAGCCATAGCTTACTTTCAATGTTTTAGAACTGCAAAGACATCATGTTTCATATGTGGATAATGACTGAAGTCGCTTAATGTACCTTGGTTTAGCATCAACGCCAAATGAGATGGCTCATGGACAAAATAGAAAAAAAAAAACTTTCATAGTTTTAATTTGTTTCAACTTACGCGGGGAGGTCCAAAAGTTCGTGGAATGGAGGGGATGGAGTGGGGATAGGGGCGCTCGCTTAGTGTCATACTAATTGGGGACTCATAATTAGTATATAAATGGAGTTTCAGCCCTATTGCGTCATTCGTTTACGAACACTCGCCTGCTAAACACGTCAATCCGGAAGAAAACTGAAACTATGGAGAAAATTGAACACCGTGCGGTCATTAAATTCCTTACCAAGCAAGGAAAGAACGCTCAGACCATTTTGAATGAAATGGAAACTGTTTACGGGGAACACTGCCCTAGTAAATCAATGATTTACAAGTGGCATGGTCTTTTTAAACATGGTCGGGAGTCGATTGAAGACGGCCCCCGCTCAGGAAGGCCAGTTGAGGCCACCACATCAGACATCGTCGAAAAAGTGGAAAAAATTGTACTGGAGGACACCCGTTTGAAGAAAAAACAGTTATCTGCATTAGTTGGAGTATCAGATACCACCATTTTGCGAATCCTACATGACCACCTGGGTATGACAAAAGTCAGTGCAAGATGGGTACCGAGAATGCTCACGCCGCTTCAAAAACAGCAGCGCGTCGAAGCGTCAAAACATTTTTTGGAGTTGTGTGGCGACGATCCTGGACCGATTTTGGAGCGAATTGTTACCGGCGATGAAACATGGGTTCATCATTTTGAGCCTGAGTCCAAACAAGAGTCCATGCAATGGCATAAAAAGGGGACACCACCGCCAAAGAAATTCAAAGTGTCGGAGTCGGCTGGAAAGTTGATGGCTACTGTTTTTTGGGATTGTGAGGGGATAATACTGATTGATTATAAAGAAAAGGGCAGGACCATAACCGGAGAATACTACGCAACAATACTAGAAAAATTAAAGGATGCCATCAAAGAAAAGAATCGGGGAAAATTGACCAAGGGCGTGTTGCTCTTGCAAGACAACGCGCCGGTTCACAAGAGCAAAGTTGCAATGGCTGCTCTACACACGCATGGCTTCGAATCACTAGTCCACCCACCCTATAGTCCAGATCTGGCCCCAAGTGATTTTTATTTGTTCCCCAATTTAAAAAAAGACTTAAGGGGAAGGAAATTTTCCGACGACAATGAGGTAAATGAGGCAATTTTGGCTCATTTTGAGGGAAAAGATAAAAAATATTTTTACGATGGTTTAGAAAAATTAATTCATAGATCTAATAAATGTATTCAGCTTAAGGGTGATTATATTGAAAAGGAAAAATAAATTTACTGTTTCATTTTTACTAAAACCCTTTCATTCCACGAACTTTTGGACCTCCCCTCGTATCATTAACATTCAGCTTTGGCAAAATTGAAGCTAATACTCGCCACTCTACAGCCATAGAACATGAATCTATCTAAAATTCGGTTACTCTAAAATATACACAATGTTAATTACATAATACCTACTTGTTTTAATATAAACTTAACTATAAAAATATTGTTTTAAATTAATTTTTAACTAAGTATCGAGATGTTATAACCAAATTGTTTTGTCTTCATTTACTTTTTCCGAGTCCCCATTTTTTTAAAAACAATAACTGAATTGCATCTGCTGACAATCCCTTAGTTTCTGGCTGAAAGTACCACGCGAACGCTGCACCGGCGAAACATACAAATGAGAATAAGTAGAATACTGGTCCCAAGCCGACAGCTTCCACCAATGGATTGAAGATGAGAAGAGTGACAAAGCTGGAGAACCATGCGAATGTCAAAACAATACTGTTGCATAATCCTCGCACCTGTCAAATAAATAAGACAGTGTCAAATAATTATAATTCACAGATATATCGTTTAGGCAAAATCTATACATATAATAAAATTGTAGAAAAGTCAAAACTGTACATTGAATATTTTTTAAAAAGAATACTTGGTGTGTGATCTGCAATCGATACCGAAGCCAAAAATATACTTTTTAGAATTTTTGTCTGTTTGTCTGTTTGTCTGTTTGTCTGTATGTATGTCCGGGATAAACTCAAAAAGTACTGCATGGATTTACTTCAAATTTGGCACGAAAATTATTAAGAAGTCGGGTCAACATATAGGCTACATATTATCACGCTATCACCTACGAGGAACGAGCAGTGAACCTTTATTTCTTCAATGTATTCTGTAGCAACGTGTAATCTAACGACGCATATTTGTATGTTGTTATGGTGTTATTATGTTAATAACCATGCTTTAATCTATACATATAATAATAATAATAATATAATATAAGTTAGCTTCACATTTTAATTAACTTATGCCGTTAAACATAACAGACAATTTTAAAACAGTGCCATCTATGAGATTTACAAAACAGAAAACATTAAGTTGAATTACACGTGTAAGCACTTTTTGGTTTTAGATATAAATAAATCTTTGAGATTTTAAAAACATCAAGTCGAATTACATGTTTAAACACTTTTTGAATATAAATAATTGAAATTTCATCATGCGCTTGCGGTCAATAGATGTTTTTAAGAGTCATAGATGGAGTTGTGCATTTTCTTCTTTAAAATTGTATCGTTAATTCTTTTCAGAGATGAGCAAGACAATTAAAAAAATGTATTTGTATATGCTAAAAACTGTTAATATTTTTGTTCGGTATTTATTGGTGTAATGATTGCTTCGTAATTTTATAATTTTACACCATTAAAAAAAAATGTTTCCTATTGCGCGACCGGTCGATAACCGATGGATTGTTCCTTACTCACCAGTAATGGTTTCGTTGGTAAATTTTTTTGGGAATCTTTTTGTACAACGTCCGTCTTTCATACAAGGGGAACTTGGATTTAACGTGCCACAGGGGCCATGCACCATGTGACTTTTAACAATTTGATGCAGAACAGGATCAACGTCAGGGTCCGGAAGCTCTGCACTTATGACTTGATCAATCTGGATAGGCCTGATCTTTTCTTCCAACCACAAAAGCAGATGTGCCGTGTAACGGGACCCGCCTTAAAGTCATCTCGCTCCACAGACACAGCATTGAGGCGGAAATTCTTACGGGTTGTGGCGTAGGCGAGGCAGTATTTGTACCACGCATTCCCCTCATACCTCATAACTTCCCGTTCCAGTTCAAGCGCGTACAGTTCCCCGTGAGTGTTTGCTTCGCGATGACCATCAATAAGTCGCAGGGGCAGACACTGAGAGCAGCGGGTGTCGACCTCAGGACGAGCTGCTTCTCACACGGGCAGCTGTACGTCGCTTGCTCCCGCGTCACCAGTCCTGACTCTCTTTACATTTTGGCTGCGGAGAGCCAAACCAGCAATGTTGTTTATAGAGAAGTTTTATAAGTATATATTTTTATCCTTTTCTATATTTATATTTTCTTATTCATTATTTTCTACATTTGCTTCAGTCGCAACTTATTACTTAATTCAGCAGAATCACCATAAAGTCATTTATTCAAAGCAGACTGAAAATCAGCACTTTTGAAGTTCAACAATTTTACAAAAGACAGTCTCCCTCTGTTACTGTACTTTCTGTATTTATGAAATGTAAAGAAGTAACGGGTAAATAAATGTTATTTTAAAAGGTATAATCGTAGGTATTTTTGGTGCTGTATAGCGTTCAGGCAGATGACGTCGCGGGCTACAGCTATACTACAAAAATTCCTGTTAAAATGAAAATAAACAATGCGGGCAACAACCATTGCTACCGCAATCTGTACTTATCCTACCAGTTACAATTTCATTTTAGAGGTAATTACTTCTCAACTGTCTATGTAAAAATATAGCTATCTGATCACAAATTCCACGCGTACGAAGTCGCGGGCACAGCTAGTACTATCTAAAATCATGACTGTCCTTCTAATGCTGTCGGGTGTAATTGTCATTTCCTCCATTTGATATTTCAAACCGTTTTAATTTACGTTATTTGGTGAAGTCTTAATTTGCATTTTAAATCACCTATTCTTTCTAGTATTGGTGATACAACATGCCTGGACCTATTGCCGACTAACCTTTTTTTGTAAATGTTTTTACAGCTCTGGAAACGAATCTTTTTGAGCCTAGACTTGCCCACTAACCGTTAAGAAAGTCACACACATACATACATAACTTCACGCCAAATCCCTTCCGGGGTAGGCAGAGAGAACAGAGCGCCTTAAGGCACGATTCTTACACGCCTACTCGCTTCGTTGACTTTCATAACTCTTTTCATGTAGGAGCATGCAGAGCATTTTTAATGCTCCTAACGCCTTCCAGAACACGTTCTATTTGGTCATGGAATATGTGTCTTGACGGTCCTCGACTCCTATATTCATCCGCTTTGGCATTGTATATCTGCATAGTCAGTCTTGCATCAACCTTTCTTTCTACATGTCCGAACCATCGGAAAATCTTACCTCTGGCAAAAACACTTCAGCAATCAGTATAAATGGTATCACTGCACAGCCTAGTGTATAAATAAAACTGTAAGCGTATATGAGTACAACCGTGAACCAGTGTGGCGCCCAGTGGAATTGCAGCTGCGAACCCAACAATGCCGTGCAGATCCCTGACCCGGCTGCTGTAGCGATCAGAAGGAACTGATGACAAAAAATATTATAATAACATTAATAAGCAGTTAATAGTTTATCAGTTTCGACAGTTTAGGAGGAAGGAATTCTGTCACATATAACATGAAGATAAAATTAAGTTTTATTTGTGAATACGTATTTATAGTCATACAAACAATGTGTAATTCGCGACACGAATTATACTTAGGTGGGGAATCAAATTATGTATATAATTCTGTGCAGCATTACATAGTATATAAAAAAGTCACTTTCCGCCGTCTGTCCCCTTATATGTTTAGATCTTTAAAACTATGCAAGGGATTAAAATGCGTTTTTTTATAAATAGAGGGTGTCAACGGGGTGTTTTTCATCTCATGTTTGATATAGAAAAGAAAAATTGGATACATCCAAAATCAACTTATTCATTACTTATGATGCGGAACAAAGTACGCCGGGTCGTCTAGTTAACAAATAAAACAGTAGGTACTATTGATTACTCCTACAGTCTTCTTACAGAATTACAGTGTAAACTCTTTATAACGAAACTCGAGGGACTGAGCATTTTTGTCGTTATAGAGAGTTATCGTTATATGGAGTGAACAAAAAAAAACGCCTTCCAACGTCACTTTTCTTTTCTCCCTTTTCAATCGCACGTATCACACAAAGTTTTTCGTCAACACTAATCGCTTTCCGTTTACTGGCCATGTTAACAGTTTCAAAGTAGGTTTACGACTGATAATACGATAGGTAACCAATATGCTTGGTCGAAGACCATCACTTCCGAGAAAACAATGCGTCATACTGCACGTGTACAAGGCAATGAAGGATAACAAAAGCTAGACCGACCTCGGATGTTTCGGAGCTTCAAAGTCTTTTGTTACCTGATAACATAACATAAACAATAATACCGATAATAAATATTTACTGTCTACAAATATGAACACATTTCTTCGTAATAGAGAATGGCGTATCGCTATAGTGTTTCAATATGTGAGTTTTAACGCAAACCAACCAACTTGGGCTCACTCCAACGTTATAGGGAGTTTATCGTTATAAAGGATAACGTTATAAAGAGTTTACACTGTATTTGTTTTCTGTACTTTTACACTCACTTTTCTGCCGAATCTATCCACCACGAAGACGCAAAGCGCGCTGGCAATAAAGAAATCCAAAGCAACGAATATAGCGCACTGGCTGGCTGGCATTGAAGGCACTGCTTCAGCGAATAGAGGCTCTGCATATACTTGTAAAACTACACATCCCATCAGTATAGTAGCGCCCATCAATACCAAGCTAGTGATAAGGGCACGTTTGGAGGACGTTGATTTCCCTGAAAAATAACAAAATAAAATCTATTGTTTTTGCTATACTAAAATAACATAACTTTACGCTTTTTTCTACCCGAAGGTGTAGGCAGCAGCCGTTAAGCCTCGACTCGCCGTTATGATTACGTCCCAAATGTGGTGGCGAACCTATTGCCATACCGGGCACAAAGTTTTCAGTCATCGATATTTATCACTCATAACTTTCGAAATTAATTTCGAGAAGTCATTGATGTGAGCCAGGATACGAACCCGCGACCTCTTGATTCAGAAACGTGAAACTCGACCACTGGACCACCGAGACTACATGATTTGCTGTACTAATTACTGTGTGATAAATATCGATGATTGACAACTTTATGCCCGTTGTATGGCAATAGGTTCGCCGCCTACTCCTTTTGGGACCTTACATAACGATTCGGCGAGTCGTGGCTTAATAGCCGAACTCTACACCTAGACAAACAAGAAGAAACGGTGTAAAGTTATGTTATGTTACTAACACGTTTTGACGATAATCTGATAATATTTGAGAATCAGTAAGCTGTCGAAACGTTCTATTATTTTTTTCTAGTTTCTCCTCGAAGAACTCATACCGCAAAACAACACCTAAGATCACAACTTCGTGACTTCTTTCCACTAATTAATAATCATGAATAATATGCCTATAGCTAAATTACTTAACCTACAATTAAATTATATTATCACACTTACTCAAAAACTTCCAAGCAGACTCATGTTCCCTGGTGGATTTCGTTTGTTTATCTAAAACCATATCTTCTATTAACTTATCCGCAGTTTCGGGATCTGCAAAACAAAACAATTAAATACCTAGTAGGTTACTTCAAGGCGCAGAGAGTGTGCAACATTGCTATCTCTTGTTAAATCTAAAACAAACATTTGTCTAATATATACAAATACTATAACGAGTTTGTTTGAACACGTTAATCTGAGGAAATGTCTACATTCAATTTGATTTATTTTTTACACCCATAACTTCACGCTAAGTCTCTTTCTGGGTAGGCAGAGAGAACATAGCTACCTAAGGCACGATTCTTACACCTTATTCGCTTCTATGACTTCATTATTCTTGTTAAACTTTTTAAAGTTCTTGTTAAAGTATTAAGGAACAACGGATATCAGGTTAACAGACGAAGCAAACGACGGTCGCTACGATGCAAACATCCGGAAGTGAACCGACAGCCAGCCTACATCCTTAAGTCAAATGAGTGACAGACAAGATAGGCACAGTACTGAAAAGATTTTCAGTTCCCACAGTATACACACCGGGGACAAATGTAATAAATATCTTGGGCACGCCGAAGGATGTCTTGCCGTTACAAACACCTGGTGTCCACAAGATAAATTGCGGCTGTGATAGTTCGTATATAGGCCAGACTAAGCAAACAATAGCTGAAAGGGTCAAGGAACACAAATCCGCAGTGAAGAACCGATAGGTGAACAAATCAGCCATAGCCGAGCACATAATTCTAGGCGGCATTAATCACTGGATCGAGTTCGACCATCCGGAAGTCCTCTCCAATGATCGCCACTATTATCCAAGTGCGTAAAGCGATTAAGATTAAAAAAACACAAGAATTTCAATCGGGAAGATGGATACAAGCTCTCCGCAACATGGAATCCAGTGATTAATAAAATAATAACACCTCGCTTTAGTTCACAGTCGGCTTATCTATCAGAATAGAGCGTCATTCCGCAAATTTTGAGTAGAGCCGTCCTTTCTTCCGCGTTTAACGTTTTATTTTGCTTTAGTAGTTATTTATTGGTATTGGGAAAAAGTCATCATGCTTAATAGCACGGTTGATGCTAAGAAAGTTGACATTATAGTAAGTATTCATAATAATGTCATAAAATCAAGCAGATCTCTCATGGAATGTTGTACTGCTTATTAGACCTGAGCTAGCCGGGTCAACTATTAATGACGTATGTATCGGTATCATAAATCGTTACAATATACGATACTGTGGACAAGTGATAAGGAATGACAGTTGTGATTTGTGATAATAATTTATTTCCTCTCGCTCTTATGGATCTTTACATCAAATTTTTATTAGAATAGAAGTCGTAGAGCTTAAAAATTTATATTAATTAATTGTATTAAAAATTAAGATACTGAGCAATTTTAAGGTCGTAATAACCGCCGCCACAGAGCTACCTAACTGGAAATTAAACTTAAATTCAATTAAATTGTGATATGTTTCCACAAACTACTTAATATCGTGGTTTCTGGGAAAATACTTGTCAACATATCGACGGGCCTCGTGGCGCATTGGTAAAACTACCGGCTGCAGCAATGAGGTCGGGTGTTCGATTCCCACCCTGCGTCTGGGTGTTTTTCTATGTATTTACAAAAGAAAAATATATATGTATTATTATGCGTTGTCTAGTATCCATAACACAAGCATTTAGTTGCTTAGCTTGGAACTAGAGGGCGCTGTGTGATTTGTGTCCAAGATATTATTATTAATATCCGTTATCTAGTATCCATAACACAAGCATTTAGTTGCTTAGCTTGGAACTAGAGGGCGCTGTGTGTATTATGTCCAAGATATCATTATTAAACTTAAATAAACAATTATGACACAATCTTGTGTTAGTCGGTATGTCGGTACGTACTAACCATTTTCATTTGCTTCAAGAATGCTCTCCAATCTAGGGTCCACCATTAATCGGATCTTGGCTAATTCAGCTTCGATTTTCTTAGAATTGACGTCCTCGCGTTGATAAAATGATAGTGATTTTGCTGCTTCCTGTTTGGAGAAAATAGTAGTGTTTTTTTTATTATTTTTAAGTTTCTAAACAAGTTTACATTTGAAATAAATTATATAAGGATAATTAGTACAATTATTTTTACGTAAAAAATGATAAAGTTAAATCACAACGTAAACTAATTAAAAATACCGCGGAGATGTTACAAAAATATACATAGCTAATTAGTATTTGTAAAGACTTAATTCAATGATCCTTTTGTCTCGATAAACTAGTGGCTCAGGACGCACTTCTGTTTATAAGAACTCGGGTTCGTATCCGTTATACACTGCCGGAATTGGGAAGGCAATAGGTCTAGAGCCCTGGAACCTCTACAAAGGACGGTACCCCAAATTAGACTGCGTAGATTTGGTTTAGGACTTCCACATCCGGCATTACTATGGTTATATTTAAAATAACATAACTTCACGCCTTTGTTACCCGAAGGTGTAGGCAGCGGCTGTTAAGCCTCGTCTCGCCGTTATGGTTATATCTACTCTGCTTATATCTGTTAATGGTGAAACGAGAGAACGTTGTCTATACTCTTACAAGCATTACAAGCATGAAGATAGTAGTGGGTAGTATCAGATTGATATTTAATCAGTCAAGTAATAAATATATTTGCGCAGATTTTCCACATTTATAAAGACATGTTTTTTTTTGGATTACTACAATGTTTTTCATTCCGTAACTCACCTGTTCCTTGCCAGCGAGTACAAGATACACTGGAGATTCTGGTAACAAAGCAACTAGTAGTACTGTGATCACTGAGGCAGTCAAATGTATGGTCACCACTGTCATGTAGGAAAAGTTACCACCTATAGTGTACGATATCAGTATACCTGTAGATTAAAACGGACATTACGCACACGGCTTCTGATCTAGAGGTCCGGGTTCGATTCGCTGGCTCACACCAATGACTTTACGAAATTGTTTTTGGAAGTTATGAGTGATAAATATCGATGACTGAAAAAGGCGTGAAGTTAGATTAAAATAACAATTTTGACGGTAATTCCCGTTGTCTGTCCCCTTATATGCTTTTATCTTTGAAACTAAGCAACGGATTATGATGCGGTTTTTTTTAATACATAGAGGGTGTCAACAGGGTGGTTTTGATCTATAATTCATGTATAGTGTAGTAAAAAAACAATATTAATGTTTATAATATAATAATAATAATGTTATTATTCCACATTTAGAACTTTAAGCGCAAACACTGCCTGAACCCTAAGTGAAAGATCAAAACAATGTTCTACATAATTAAACAGCTTCAAAAGGTCTACAAAAGATTCCGCGAGGGCATATGTCTATCTCTTAGGGATAACCCACAATTATCATTTTTCTTTCTTACCATTTTACGTAAAATAATGCCTTATTTACGAATCTATTTTAAACATAACTGCATTAATTTTCATCCAATAAAGTATCCTAAATAGATTGTGCATGTAATATAGATGATCCTGGCCCTTTACAGCATGCAATTTAAACGAATATTTTCGAAGATATTGCAGTATTAACATAGCGGGACAGCAGTTAAAGCCGATAATAGTACAAATTGAACCTCATGATATCCAAAACTTTCTCATTTATTACTTTTGATGCGGAACAAAGTTCGCCGAGTCAGCTAGTCATTTATAAGTAGGTACTCTATTATTTGCAAGTTTATTAGTTAATTTAATACATATTACAAACAGACACTCCAAATTTATTTATTTGACATATGTATTAATAGTATTTTATACTAGTACGTATTTTGTAACAGATTTGATGAATATTTTATAATATATTACCAACAAAGAATCCAGTTGCAGAACACGCTGTGAGACCTCCTCTAATTGAATCGTGGGCTATTTCAGATATGTACATCATTGAGGCATTCTGTCCAGCAACACCGACCCCGGCGATGGCAACAGCTAGTAAGATTACAGGCACATTGCTGGTCACCGTGATAATTGTCCAAGACATCTGATTAATAGGAAATAATATAGATTAAAACAACTTTTAGGATTATATCGCGTTTATTTATTACTTATTTATATTTATTTCCCGACGCTTCGAACTCTTTACAGAGATCATTTTCACGAGTGATGAACAAAAAGATGGTAGTTGTTCAGAAGCTATTTTCATTGATACAGAGAGCACCCATTTTTTGGAAATAAAAATCAAAAAATGGATTTTAAAATGATTTTTACTATTGGTGCCCACATCAGACCATGAAAACAAAAGTTAAATACTTATTTTTAAGATGTATTCACCAGAGAAAGTTTTTTTTTTGTAAGGATCCATTTTTAACAAATACTTTACCTTTAAATTTAAAATCAATCAATATTTAATAATAGTTATACTTTGATTTCAACCAACTTAGAAAAATAAGATAATTTTCTAATAATTAAATAATAACAACTTTTACTTATTAAATCATACAACAAAGGATCGTTACAAAAAAAAAACTTTTTCTCTGGTGAATACATCTTATAAATAAGTAAGTACATATTTAACTTTTCTTTTCATGGTCTGATGTGGGTTACCAATAGTAAAAATCATATTTTTTAACATCAACTGTTTTATTTTTGTTTCCAAAAAGTGGGTGCTCTCTGTATCAATGAAAATAGCTTTTGAACAACTACCATCTTTTTGACGTGTGTTAAGCTAGAAAGGTCAAGTCAGCAGAATCACTTGTTTTATATCTCAAAATTTAGTGCTCATTTAGTGCTAATTTAGTGCTGATAACAGATATTTAGTGCTGTGATAGGGGGACTGAAAATGAGAACACTGCTAACTTTACATTAAGCTAGCAGTGTACCATTCGTCTCAGTCTGTCTCAGTCGGCAGAATCACTCGTTTTATATCTCAAAATTTAGTGCTCATTTAGTGCTAATTTAGTGTTGATAACAGATATTTAGTGCTGTGATAGGGGGACTGAAAATGAGATTTCTGCTAACTTTACATTAAGCTAGCAGTGTACTATTCGTCTCAGTCTGTCTCAGTCGGCAGAATCACTTGTTTTATATCTCAAAATTTAGTGCTCATTTAGTGCTAATTTAGTGTTGATAACAGATATTTAGTGCTGTGATAGGGGGACTGAAAATGAGATTTCTGCTAACTTTACATTAAGCTAGCAGTGTACCATTCGTCTCAGTCTGTCTCAGTCGGCAGAATCACTCGTTTTATATCTCAAAATTTAGTGCTCATTTAGTGCTAATTTAGTGCTGATAACAGATATTTCGTGCTGTGATAGGGGGACTGAAAATGAGAACACTGCTAACTTTTCATTAAGCTATCAGTGTACCATTCGTCTCAGTCTGTGTCAGTCGGCAGAATCACTCGTTTTATATCTCAAAATTTAGTGCTCATTTAGTGCTAATTTAGTGCTGATAACAGATATTTAGTGCTGTGATAGAGGGACTGAAAATGAGAACACTGCTAACTTTACATTAAGCTAGCAGTGTACCATTCGTCTCAGTCTGTCTCAGTCGGCAGAATCACTCGTTTTATATCTCAAAATTTAGTGCTCATTTAGTGCTAATTTAGTGCTGATAACAGATATTTAGTGCTGTGATAGAGGGACTGAAAATGAGAACACTGCTAACTTTACATTAAGCTAGCAGTGTACCATTCGTCTCAGTCTGTCTCAGTCGGCAGAATCACTCGTTTTATATCTCAAAATTTAGTGCTCATTTAGTACTAATTTAGTGCTGATAACAGATATTTGGAGCTGTGATAGGGGGACTGAAAATGAGAACACTGCTAACTTTACATTAAGCTAGCAGTGTACCATTCGTCTCAGTCTGTCTCATTCGGCAGAATCGCTCGTTTTATATCTCAAAATTTAGTGCTCATTTAGTGCTAATTTAGTGCTGATAACAGATATTTAGTGCTGTGATAGAGGGACTGAAAATGAGAACACTGCTAACTTTACATTAAGCTAGCAGTGTACCATTCGTCTCAGTCTGTCTCAGTCGGCAGAATCACTCGTTTTATATCTCAAAATTTAGTGCTCATTTAGTGCTAATTTAGTGCTGATAACAGATATTTAGTGCTGTGATAGAGGGACTGAAAATGAGAACACTGCTAACTTTACATTAAGCTAGCAGGGTACCATTCGTCTCAGTCTGTCTCAGTCGGCAGAATCACTCGTTTTATATCTCAAAATTTAGTGCTCATTTAGTGCTAATTTAGTGCTGATAACAGATATTTGGAGCTGTGATAGGGGGACTGAAAATGAGAACACTGCTAACTTTACATTAAGCTAGCAGTGTACCATTCGTCTCAGTCTGTCTCAGTCGGCAGAATCGCTCGTTTTATATCTCAAAATTTAGTGCTCATTTAGTGCTAATTTAGTGCTGATAACAGATATTTGGAGCTGTGATAGGGGGACTGAAAATGAGAACACTGCTAACTTTACATTAAGCTAGCAGTGTACCATTCGTCTCAGTCTGTCTCATTCGGCAGAATCGCTCGTTTTATATCTCAAAATTTAGTGCTCATTTAGTGCTAATTTAGTGCTGATAACAGATATTTAGTGCTGTGATAGGGGGACTGAAAATGAGAACACTGCTAACTTTACATTAAGCTAGCAATGTACCATTCGTCTCAGTCTGTCTCAGTCGGCAGAATCGCTCGTTTTTGAAAACCTGGAAATAACTTATGAGGACAATAAAACTGTGTCGAATGCCGCCAACCGCGTGAAAATTGATTGATCCATACAAAAGTTATTGCGTTTTGAAAATTCCAAAAATAGTGTTCTATGAAACTTCTATCAGACTTTTGAGCTGGGAGAGCTCAAATGCATAGAAATATTATTTCTTTGAACTCAGTGAGCTCAAAATATCACATAAATTATATTTTGAGCTCAAAAATCTTTAAAATGTCATAAATAGAATTTTAAGCGCCCAGAAATCGAATTAGCGGGAAGGTGCAGGGATGGCCTTTAGGGTGAACCGTTTTTCTAATTTTTTTTTTAATCTTTTGCTGTACTGACAGCACTAATTGAAGCACTAAATGGTGACGTCATTTGATTACATTAGTTTCCGTTTTCGAGTCTTCTTCTTGCTCTTAAGGCTGCTAGCGTCGTTATACTAGTAGTAGTTGATTTGAAAAAAAAAAATTTTTTTAACACACACACACACAGCGGCTACATCGCTAGGGCAGCCAGGATCGTTTCCTGTGATCTCATAACGTTGAGATCTGATGAAAACTCGATTTTGCAATACAGAATAAAGCCTATAACTTTTCGATTATTGAAAATCTTCGATTTTTCTAGCAGGCAGTTGAAAAATGATTTTCCTGAAAATTTTTTTGGTTTCACTGGTAGCATTAATTTAGCACTAATTTTTTTTATTTTTTCAATTTCATCTATGCCGATTTTAAAGTCATCTTTCAGCTCTATGATTGCTCGTATCGTTATGTCAGCAGTTATCTATACTTAAAAATTGAAAAAATGTTTTATTGAAAAATCTGTTTGCTTGTACAGGCAGCACTAATTGAGCACTAAATTATTAGCTGATGTGCCTCTCGCTCCAACTGTATCATAGCGCGGTCACGAATGGTACCTTGCTAGCTTAATGAAAGTTAGCTGTGTTCTCATTTTCAGTCCCCCTATCACAGCTCTAAATATCTGTTATCAGCACTAAATTTGCACTAAATGAGCACTAAATTTTGAGATATAAGACGAGCGATTCTGCCGACTGAGACAGACTGAGACGAATGGTACACTGCTAGCTTAATGTAAAGTTAGCAGTGTTATCATTTTCAGTCCCCCTATCACAGCTCCAAATATGTGTTATCAGCACTAAATTAGCACTAAATGAGCACTAAATTTTGAGATATAAAACGAGTGATTCTGCCGACTGAGACAGACTGAGACGAATGGTACACTGCTAGCTTAATGTAAAGTTAGCAGTGTTCTCATTTTCAGTCCCTCTATCACAGCACTAAATATCTGTTATCAGCACTAAATTAGCACTAAATGAGCACTAAATTTTGAGATATAAAACGAGCGATTCTGCCGACTGAGACAGACTGAGACGAATGGTACACTGCTAGCTTAATGTAAAGTTAGCAGTGTTCTCAATTTCAGTCCCCCTATCACAGCTCCAAATATCTGTTATCAGCACTAAATTAGCACTAAATGAGCACTAAATTTTGAGATATAAAACGAGCGATTCTGCCGACTGAGACAGACTGAGACGAATGGTACACTGCTAGCTTAATGTAAAGTTAGCAGTGTTCTCATTTTCAGTCCCCCTATCACAGCTCCAAATATCTGTTATCAGCACTAAATTAGCACTAAATGAGCACTAAATTTTGAGATATAAAACGAGTGATTCTGCCGACTGAGACAGACTGAGACGAATGGTACACTGCTAGCTTAATGTAAAGTTAGCAGTGTTCTCATTTTCAGTCCCTCTATCACAGCACTAAATATCTGCTATCAGCACTAAATTAGCACTAAATGAGCACTAAATTTTGAGATATAAAACGAGTGATTCTGCCGACTGAGACAGACTGAGACGAATGGTACACTGCTAGCTTAATGTAAAGTTAGCAGTGTTCTCATTTTCAGTCCCTCTATCACAGCACTAAATATCTGTTATCAGCACTAAATTAGCACTAAATGAGCACTAAATTTTGAGATATAAAACGAGTGATTCTGCCGATTGAGACAGACTGAGACGAATGGTACACTGCTAGCTTAATGTAAAGTTAGCAGTGTTCTCATTTTCAGTCCCTCTATCACAGCACTAAATATCTGTTATCAGCACTAAATTAGCACTAAATGAGCACTAAATTTTGAGATATAAAACGAGCGATTCTGCCGAATGAGACAGACTGAGACGAATGGTACACTGCTAGCTTAATGTAAAGTTAGCAGTGTTCTCATTTTCAGTCCCCCTATCACAGCTCCAAATATCTGTTATCAGCACTAAATTAGCACTAAATTTTGAGATATAAAACGACTGATTCTGCCGACTGAGACAGACTGAGACGAATGGTACACTGCTAGCTTAATGTAAAGTTAGCAGTGTTCTCATTTTCAGTCCCTCTATCACAGCACTAAATATCTGTTATCAGCACTAAATTAGCACTAAATGAGCACTAAATTTTGAGATATAAAACGAGTGATTCTGCCGACTGACACAGACTGAGACGAATGGTACACTGATAGCTTAATGAAAAGTTAGCAGTGTTCTCATTTTCAGTCCCCCTATCACAGCACGAAATATCTGTTATCAGCACTAAATTAGCACTAAATGAGCACTAAATTTTGAGATATAAAACGAGTGATTCTGCCGACTGAGACAGACTGAGACGAATGGTACACTGCTAGCTTAATGTAAAGTTAGCAGAAATCTCATTTTCAGTCCCCCTATCACAGCACTAAATATCTGTTATCAACACTAAATTAGCACTAAATGAGCACTAAATTTTGAGATATAAAACAAGTGATTCTGCCGACTGAGACAGACTGAGACGAATAGTACACTGCTAGCTTAATGTAAAGTTAGCAGAAATCTCATTTTCAGTCCCCCTATCACAGCACTAAATATCTGTTATCAACACTAAATTAGCACTAAATGTTGAGATATAAAACGAGTGATTCTGCCGACTGAGACAGACTGAGACGAATGGTACACTGCTAGCTTAATGTAAAGTTAGCAGAAATCTCATTTTCAGTCCCCCTATCACAGCACTAAATATCTGTTATCAGCACTAAATTAGCACTAAATGAGCACTAAATTTTGAGATATAAAACAAGTGATTCTGCTGACTTGACCTTTCTAGCTTAACACACGTATCTTTTTGTTCATCACTCTTGAAAATGATCTCTGTAAAGAGTTCGAAACGTCGGGAAATAAATATAAATAAGTAATAAATAAACGCGATATAATCCTAAAAGTTGTTTTAATCTATGAGTGAGATTCGCGAAAGTCTTAGAAATAATATGTTAAAATTATCATTATTGAATGACGAAATACCAATTGGCAACTTTAAATTATGGGAGCGAGTTAGGTGTGGAAGAGTTTGCATGAAAGGATGGTAAACGTGGTCGAAATGAGAGTCACTGCGCAAAATTTTCGGTGTGACTCCCGCTGACCGTGTCGAAAACAGTAGCAGTGTAAAAGTAAGAAATGCTTCTATGGTTTAGGCATGTAGAAACAATGACTAATGCAAAAATGATCCAAAAGATACTATAACTAGATACTAAATGAACCATCGTGAATTAAGTCCAGAAGCCAGCTTTCAATAATTACTCTCGCCCAGATTAGTTTTCTTTTTATTGTGCTGATATTTTCAGGAGGTAAGTATAACGCAAAATTAAACAAAAATCGGTTGTCTGTAAAGTAGGTAGTTGATAGCCGATAGTTGAACGTGACAACGTCCTAAGAAAATAATGATGAAATGGTTTAATTTTTAAAAGAAAATTTTAATTAAATTACAATGTTACACATTTATCTCTAAGACTTTCGCGAATCACGTTCATGACATCAAAACAACTTTTAGGATTATATCGCGTTCATTTATTACTAATTTTATTTTTTTTTCGAACTCTTTACAGAGATCATTTTCACGAGTGATGAACAAAAAGATCTTTTTGTATCTCTGTAAAGAGTTCGAAACTTCGGGAAATAAATAAAATTAGTAATAAATAAACGCGATATAATCCTAAAAGTTGTTTTAATGTCATCAATGTTACACATTACTTGTAATTTATTAACATATACAGCTGTTCACGGGGACGCATCGCTCACTCAAGTAAGAGTGAGACAGATCTCGAAAGCTGTCGAACTTAAAAATTGTAATGATAATAATACTTACTATATATGGCAAACCGAATAGCATAGTTGAATATTTTCTCCCTAATGTATTAAAAATCCAACCACAAAATGGACTTGCCACTAGTCCACCGAGATTTGGTAAGCTTCCCAGTAGGGAAATTTGTAATGAACTCATCGGTGTTGCCAGTATTGTCTCGTTTGACTTAAAGTTAGCAACATTATAAGACGGCCAGGCATATACAAATCCAGTTTGAATTGCCAGGAGACATACTGGAACAAAACATATAATATGTTTAAATACATGTACTGTGTTATTATTATGTCATATAATAGGCTTAGTGGTGCTACCCAAATGGTTAATACTATTTAAACAGCCTTATGTTGTTGTTTGAGAGAGAGAACCTATAGTTTTACCCTATAACCTCTCGATAAAGTAGTTAATTATATTTCAATTAACTCGAATATTTTTTTCTACTATATATGTATAACTTATTATTAGTCTCTTCGAATCCAATGAATTTTCGAAAGTTATGTGTGATAAATATCGGTGACTGACCTATTCCATTTAGGACGTAAACATTACGGCGATACGAGTCTCAACAGCAGCTGCCCACACCTTCGGGTAGAAAAAGGCGTGAAGTCATGTTAAATAACTATCTTTAGCCAGTTGCCCTTCAATAGTTGCTTTCGTACTAATGTTAATAATAGTAGTTTCATAAGGTATAGTTTGAAAAGAGTATTTGGCCAAATTGGCACATGAGTTTCTTGCCTATTTTTTTTTTTATGGGATAGGAGGGCAAACGAGCAGGCGTGTCACCTGATGTTAAGTGACCAACGCCGCCCATGGACACCTGAAACACATATAGTGTTACAGTTGCGTTGCCAACCTTTAAAGGAGTAGGATAGGAAGGGATGGGAAAGGGAGATGGGCCTCCGGGTACCTCTCTCACCGAACGAAACGCGGCATGAGCCACTTTACGTCGATCGATCGTCGATTTCTTTTCATGACAGCCCTTACTCTCGGAATCGGGCCGTTTGTGGCTATTACGAGCGTGTGTTCTTTTTCCACGGTGGCACTTTCCTCAAGTGTGTTTATGTTTTATATTGAAATTTAACTATGGGTAATAATTAGTTAATATCTGTATGACCTATGAAAATAAAATTATTTTTGATCTTAATTTTGAAGAATACGATAGGCGTTTCTCCTACTGACAAATTAGTGTTTTGATATATAATAAAATGAGAAAAAAGGTGATATTTTTGTAGAGACAATGGTGCCTTAATTCAATAAAACATACATGTTAAAATTATATAATAGCTCATCACTATAGTAAATTTTAAACCTAAATAACTGAAATGGTATCTCTGACTTTGTGAGTTCGCAAGAAGTGTTTCGTGGAAATGTTTGCACTGGGAGCAATGTTATCGTTCGTTCACTGTACATTATCGACAATTTAAATTAAGTATAAATAAATATTACTTGCGACATTAGATATTTTTAATGTTGAATGGGTAAACAGGCTAACGATTCCACTGTGACTAGTGCCACCCATGGACATCTACAACTCAGATATGGTCACGCTCGCGTAAAGGCCGGTATGCCTTTAAGAAGTTGGGTCTCCGTATAGTATGAAACGTCAATTATCGTCATGATATTTTATAATGTCTCGGTGGTCCAGTGGTCGAGCACCCGCTTCAAAATCTAGAGGTCGCGGGTTCGATGCCTCACACTGGCTTACACCAATGACTTTTCGAAGTTCTGTTCGGAATTTATGTGTGAAAAATATCGATGACTGAAAACTTTGTGCCCGGTATGGCAATAGGTTCGCCACCTATTCCATTTTGGGACGTAAACATAACGGCGAGACGAGGCTTGACAGCCGCTGCTTACACCTTCGGGTAGAAAAGGCGTGAAGTTATGTTATGTTAAGTTATATTTATAATTTAATTGTACATATTGTACAATTTTTATTGTGCATTATTTAAAGATGTACAGCTAAAATTGAGTATTTTAACGCAATATTCTTCGTATAATTAGGAAATCGAAATCTCCGAAATTGCTCATGAGATTTTCATCGTAATAAATATCGATAACTGACATATTATAAAGTACATGGAACCAAAAAAACATCGCTTAGTGATATGCCTGTCGCTGTCTACACCATTCGAATGTAGGTACAGGGGCGTGAAATTACACACAAAATCTTGTAGTTACCTAAATATAACATTACATGTCTGAAAGAGAAAGCTATGCAATAGGCACGACATAGTACCAGAAAATATTTACCTTAACTTTTAGAAATTACTTTTTAACCAAATAAGAAAAATAAAATAATACTCACTTACAAAAGTCGCTAAACTCTGTACCACAAACGCGGAAGTTTTAAGTTTTTCCTTTTCCATATTTTAATTTAATTTTAATTTTTAATGTATTAATTTTTTTGCCCCCTAATTTGCCCTAATATTTTATTTTCGCTTTTATATACTTTCGCCAATGACACTGTCTCGTACGCTAAACAATAAAACAATAATGCTATCTATGATTTATCTTAAATTAAAACGGTTATAATATTATCATCAAGTTTACAACTATTTACTGCCACGTTGGATATATAAATATCTAGGGTAACGATACTGTTGTCTTCCTCGACAATTATAATATACTAGCTTTTACCCGCGACTTCGTCCGCATAAGTTTTTTTGTTTTCTCCCGGCTGTAAGTCCCCCTGCAACAATGTCCCACTATCGTATGAAAGAGCAAAAGTCCCAACAAAAACGACTAAAAATCACTAACTCAATTTAGTTATCTGCCTATCGCCTACCCCCTAAGAACGATGGCGTGATTATTTATAGCCTATGACCATTTCTAGGTAATCATCTATCACCATACCAAAGCCGTTTAGGCGTGAAAGAGTAACAGACAGACAGACAGAGTTACTTTCGCATTTATAATATTAGTATGGATTAGTTGTATCATAACGTAAATTCACGCCTTTTTCTACCCGAAGTTGCAGGCAGCGGCAGCTAAGTCTCGACTCGGCATTATGTTTAACTCAAAAATGGAACAAGTGTTGAATCTATCGCCATACACCGGGCACAAAGTTTTCAGGCATCGTTATTTATCACACTTAACTTTCAAAAAGGCATTGGTGTAAGCCCGGATTCAAAACTACGACTTCTTAATTCACAAGCCGGGTGCTCGACCACTGGACCGCTAGTTAAACTTAGAAATTTGCTATTATTTTCCTTAACATTATATCTAATACTAGCTGACCCGGCGAACTTTGTTCCGCATCAAAAGAAATAACTGCTGTCCCGGTATGTTAATACTGCAATATCTTCGAAAACATTTGTTTAAATTGCTTGCTGTAAAGGGCCAGCATCATCTATATTACATTCACCATCTATTTAAGATACTTAATTGGATGAAAATTAATGCTGTAATGTTTTAAATCGCTTCGTAAATAGGCCATTATTTCTCGTAAAAAGTAAAAAAATAAAAATGGTCATTGTGGGTTATCCCTAAAAGATGGATATATGCCCTCGCGGACTTTTTTGTAGACCTAAAGGTCTATCATAATGTAGTACGTTGTTTTGATTTATCACTTAGGGTTCAGGCAGCGTTTGCGATTAAAGTACTAAATCTTGAAAATTATCACTTTTTTTACTACACTATACATGAATTAAAGATCAAAACCACCCCGTTGACACCCTCTAACTATTAAAAAAAACCGCATCAAAATCCGTTGCGTATTTTTAAAGATGTGCGCATATAAGGGGATGAACAGCTGAAAGTGACTTTGTTTTTCATTGGTTGAACAGCGTAGTTTTACCAAATATGCTTTTACAAATACTTAAAATTGTCAATATATCTAGGTAACGATTAACTAAATTTATTAAACTATAGTTATAACATGCGATTGAGTCTTGACTCAAGTATATACCTACATCCCGACGCAGTCGGTCCTACGCCAGCCCAAGTCACATGAGTAAAATCAGCCCAATAGTCTCTTTTTTATTAACATTAAAAAATAATAGTTTAAAAAAACTAAAAAACACGCTTTTTATAGAAAACCGAACTAAAAAATAAAAAAATAATAATTTTATTTAAAAAAAAGCGTGGGGTGCTTTTTAAGATATTAACGAAATGATAATCACTCTACTCATATCTGTCAATAAAATATTTATATCTATTGACACCATGCACCCCACGCTTTTTTTAAAATAATTTATATTTTTTATTTTTATATTTTTTAGTTCGGTTTTCTATAAAAAGCGTGTTTTTTAGTTTTTTTTAACTATTATTTATTTTATATTTTTTAGTTCGGTTTTCTATAACAAGCGCGTTAATAGCGCCATCTGTGACTTATACAAGGAACTCGTTTCAAGTTGATAACGTAGACTTTCCGCTGATTGCCACTAGATGGTGGTGCGAGAAGTGAACTATGAACACTAAAAAGAAGTCGGTTACAAACAAACATACATACAAACATACAGGTGAAGCTAATAAAAAAAACATCACTTAGTCTTATTTATCTACTGAAAGTGGACAATAACTGCAACAACTAGAGATGCACGTCAACTCAGTCAGATCATCTGGATCTATTGCTATCCTTCTGAAGATCTTGTGTCGAAACAATATATATAAACGCATTCAGTGGTATTGAATCTCTTACTGACGATTTAAAAACTCATAAAATACGCGTATATAGATAGACGTTTATTTTAATAGATAAACGTATTGCCGACGACAAAAACATTCAGCTCATAGAATCAACATTATAAATCTTTTGCAAACAACAGTATTAAGTACGTTTAATAATATTATATAGATAGCTCAATGGTTTTAATTTCTATTTTACCTGTTACGATAATCGTAAAAAGCATTGCGTCATATATAATATAAACAATAATATGTGGAAGCGCAATAAGCATTTACAAAAAAAGTCCAAAATTATGTCGCCTTGGTCGTTGGAAATGCGGTCGGTAAGTTTTCGCATCAAAAATCGTGGGATCGATCCCAGTTTACACGAATAACTTTTAGGAATACGCTTCTGACGTTATGTGTGATAAATATAGACGACTATACAACGATGTTGTGACCGATGTAAGGCTAGTAGGTTCCGCCACCTTTTCCAGTTGGAATGTAAAAAATCGACGAATCCAGGCTCCATCTACATCGTGCTACGTGTAGTAAAAAGTAAATACGTCGGAAAAGAAAGGATTAGTACAAGTTTTGAATGTAGAAAGAAACCTATCATCAAGCCATTAATAAAGTAGCTACGCTGACCATAAATCAGTATTACTTGTTCACCTGATATAAGGACAACCTTGTAGAGCCTTGCAGTTGGCATGAATGGGCCGGCTCGACCGGTGAATTACTACGACTCTCGCGAATATCGGCATGAAGTGTCTCGTACCGCGTTTCGTTCGGTTGATAGAGGTATCCAGAGGCCTGATCCCCTTTCCCCTTCCTTTTCTCTCCTACTCCCTTAAAGGACGACAACCCACCATGTTGGTCACGTGCGGTGAGTTGCTTACCTTATCAGGTAATGCAGCAAACGAGCAAGTGGCTCGTTTGCCCACCTATCCCTTAAGAAAAAAACATAAGATGTGTAAGAACAATCGTAATGGCAGCCTATTGGTTTAGATTGAACTTCTAACTGAAATACTCCTAGTTTGATTCCTGTTAATTAAAATAAATGATCACTCGTGCCGGGGGACTAAACATTTAATTCGGAAATTCCAATTCTGCCTACACATTCATAAAAACTTGAATAGGTATTAGGTGTAGGTAGAGTTACTTTATACGTTTTGTTAGTATTATCAAAGCATAGTTATAGGTAAGTAGTTCATATTGAAATCATTCGCGAATTGGCGCGTTTAAAGAAATCAGAACAAACAGCCCGATACCAATATCAGCGCCCTGCAATAGGTTCTATCGAACAATATAAAACTACACGTCATCCTTTATCTTCTAGTATATAAAATTCTCGTGTCGCGGTGTTTGTGTTTAAACTCCTTCGAAACGGCTATACCGAT
Organism: Euproctis similis; assembly: GCA_905147225.2. NCBI lineage: Eukaryota > Metazoa > Arthropoda > Insecta > Lepidoptera > Erebidae > Euproctis > Euproctis similis. The sequence continues at coordinate 10,548,887 of LR990109.1, forward strand.
TCTCATGAAATTTTGTGTGCATATTAGGTAGGTCTGAGAATCGGACAACATCTATTTTTTCATCCCACTAAATCACAAGGGCATCCCTTCCACAGAGGCACTTTCCTCAAGCGCTCGTGTTTAAGAACTTCATTTTAAATAATAAGTAAAATTGTTGTATATTGACTATTTCTAAGACCTACGAAAATAATGCTTTTTTGACTTTCACTTTAATAATCATCATCATCATACACCAAAATCAGCGCGATCAAACAGACAGACAAAATTTTTAATAAATTTCATATTATAAATGTCGTCTGCCTGTTTGTTCGGAAATGGCTAGACCGATATTGACTTTAGGGACTTGATAGGGACTTTTATGGGTAGGTAGCGGATATAATAAGGAGTAGGCTAACATAGGCTATTTATTTTTCAGAAAAAAAATTATATTTATTCATTTATTGCTTCAAAGGCGAAACAAAGTTCGCGGGGTTAGCTAGTAATAAAAACATATACAACGCACAGGCTTACCTTATATTATGAAAAGTAACTATTGTAAAGAAGTTTTATGAGTCTTACGTGGCCCCAAGAGCCAATTAGCGGACATACATGCCGAGGCCTGCATACTACAAAATGCATTCGAGATCAAAACGTCGGCGTCACGCGAACACTCACACCATGGCACGGTCCATTACAGACCTTGGATCATTTATACTCGTTATTTTATTCGGTACAGCATTCTATCTCACCATATCTTTTACTCCACTGTCAAAAGAAGAACAGATGCAGCGATATGGAAAGATGACAGACGACGTGGAGCCTTTTAGGAAGAATCTGACGGAATGCGCCAGGCAAGTTAAAGCAACGATGGTGGATGTTGAGAATTTCTTGAAGAGAATACCACAGTCTTCGGTCCAGGGGAAATGTTTTGTGGCGTGCATTTTGAAGCGAAATTCCATCATCAGAAACAATAAGATAAGCAAGGAGCATTTGTTGGAGTTAAATCGTCAAGTTTACGGGGAAGACAGTGAAGTGATGTCAAGGCTTAAGATTGCCATAGGAGAGTGCTCAAAAGTGGTTGAAGGTATTTTTTTTTAATTACAACATAACTTCACGTCTACACTTTTGTGGGGTAGGTAGTCACTACATACCTCAGTAAATTTCCGTCCGTTTTTAGCCGATTAGTCATAGTATACGGTATAGTCTAACACGCATCAAGTATTCGTAACACTTGTCATCACAACAACTCCCTTGCGGGGTAGGCAGAGAGTCCAGAGCACTGTAAGTCACGACCCTCACACTTCTTTGGTTTTCATAACTCTTTTTTAAGGCCAACTAGTATTTTTAATATTCTTTTTATTTGAAAGGTATATTCGAGGTGTGCGAGTACTCTTCGGTATTTAATGATTGCATGCACATGAAGATGGAACACATCCTCGACCAGGTCACGATGGAGCGGCGCATGGACGCGTTGTCCAAGATGACATCCAACCCTGAAGAGTGGGGAGAGGACGAAGACGAGATGTTAAAGCTACTAAAAGATGAACTTTAATGTATCGTTCATAATTTCATATATATTTTAAAATCCTTTAATATTAAATGACTTTAAATATAATCATTATTACTTTCACTACAGTTTTTCGTCCGTCAAGTAAATCGGCAAATGTAAATTTACTTTATCGAAGACTTTTGGCAATAAATATTTCTCATTTAAATTAACTTATAGATTAATATAGATGATAGATTTTTTTTGTTAGGAAGACAAACGAGCAGGAGGAAAACGAGCACATATAGTGTTGAAGTTGCTTTGCCGACCTTTAAGGGTGAGTGGGCATCCGGATGCCTTTCTCATCGAATGAAACACGTCATGAGCCAGTTTACGTCGATCTTTTGAGAGCTCATGGTAATTGCACCGAACTGCTTGGCTCTACAACCTCTACCTCTTATAGAGGATTATAAACAGTCAAACCAATTAAAATAATACAAATAATCTTAGGTATGAAGAAATTTTAATTCTTTTCGAAATCACCTACCTAACTATAACTTCGATATGATTCACTTAAATATTATCCATTAGAAGCGTACATACAAAAAACGTATTGGACAGAAATTTGCTCCACAATAGTCGTGAAAATACATTTTTAAAATAATTCAAATTCATTCTAGGGATATAATATGATACAAACTAGTAACACTCAAAATATAATTACACAACGATCTACCAAACAACATTTCGATTTTATATATACTTGCAACACCAAAACGATATAAGTGTTGCAAATATAAAAAAATATTGTATAGGGTATAAAATTACAAAATTTTTTAGATTATTTTATCTTTTAGTACATTTTGAATTTTCATTTACAATCGTTACAGGACAAGGTTTGTGTCCTAATTTTACACAGGATTTAATATTAAAAAAAAAACATTCGTTGTTACACAGGGTACTTAGTATCTACACAATAGGTAAAGATTTTGAAATAAATAAATACAAGTCAGTTCGCAACAGTTGCTAAAAACGATATTTAATTTAGATTATTTATTTAGATTTTTATACTTAATAATAATAATATATTTACGCCGAATATAATATATTTACAATAAAAATCGATACTAATTCGGTGCGGCGATTCGAATAAGACAAACGTATTCGATTATCGTCTCAAGTACTATTATGAATATCATAAACACTATTTCTATTACATTTACTATTAACGTTGATGTACTAAAGGTCCAAACTCTGTATTACAAACGGAGAAGAAACAGTCGTTTTTTTTTTATTATGGTTAGACTAGAGACTTTGTTATATGGCAGAATTATTTTTTATTTGCAATATCTGCCTTGCGGTATATCCTAGTTTTCCAATTACAGCATTATAGCGCATGATGCGGCATACTGCTTAACGTTGATGTTCCAACTACAGCATCGCCACGCACAATCGGGCATTCGCAAAAGTAGTGCTTTGAGTGCTTTCGCATGATGCGTGCCATGGATACCAACATTACCAACACATTGACAGAAAATTATTATGTGTTTTTTCTTTATGTTGGCATTGGTGACAATATTTTAAATAAATTTTCTTTAGTAATAATAATATTTGTTAAAAAAATTATACCTTTCGTTTCGTTCTTGTTTTTTGGAAATAATCAAAGTTAAAGTAATATATATATTGATGAAGGTACAACAAGCATTGACTTTTTTCATTCCACATTTAATATAACACTGAACTTAGCGCACTCTACTGGCGCATTTTAACACCAATTCACGTTTCAATTAGGATTCAGCACAATTCGGCATTGCGCGGCACTGAGTCGCACAATGCTCTGTAATTGGAAAACTAGGTATATATGTCAAAAACTAAGCGAACCGTTTATATAAAAATAAAAACTATACACACGTAGGGCTGTGATTACGGTTCTTATATACAAATAAAAATTCATGATCATAAATTTGCACTACGTTTTTAAGATTGAGATGAAACTTTGGTAATATGTTCCAAAAACGTGCATAAAGGATCTTGGGTAAAAAAATAAAAACAAATAGAAAACGTTACATTACGAAATAAGTAAGTGTAGAGTGGCCATACAGTTTCGAACATACTGTATAACCTTAATAGTATAGTTCACTCAGATAATAGTAATAAAAGAATTCATTCATTTTGAAAAAAATTTAAACATCATATCAAAGAGTTGTCTAAATATTTTTTCCTTTAATTTCATTGAATTTTGTTCATTCGTATTTACACTTTGATGCCCAATCGTGGTTAACTTTTGTTACAAAACCGGCTCATAGAAAAATAATGTATAAATAAAAATAGAAGGCAATAAAATGATCATAATATGGCAGTGCCTTAAACACAAAATAATAATAATAATGTTAAAAATAGTAAGCGTATATGGAATCCTAAGGTTAAAATAAAATTATATCAATTAATTATGAACAATAATTGTAAAGTAATTTGGAGTATTGTAGTAAAACTTAAAAATAATTTAAATATTACCAATAAAAAAGATAAGTAGCTTAACAATAATAGCAGCCCAAAATTACTTATTGTGATTTTTCGTAGTGGAGGCACAGGGCAAAACAATTCTAATAAATAAAAATAGATCTACTAATTGAAAAACTGGAAGTTATAATATGTATTTATATATTGCCTTGGCAGGGCTGGGCTGGGCAGGTCTCATAAACCCAATTACTGACAAGGGTTGCAGAACTAAGTGTCGACAAAGTACCGGAGTAGCTGGACACCTAGGTAGAGACACCTGCAGGGCTATTACGAACCTATAAGCAATCAGCGATTAGCAAGAAGATTGCTGAACGATTGCTTTTTGTCCCGTTCAGTTTCGTTGCAAACTGCGAGCACGTATCAATAAATAGCAACTGATAACCAGTTGCTATGGCTTTAAGGTAATTACCTTACTGGCCTATCATCCACAGACATATTAAGCGTACCGCGCTAATTCTGGGAGTTCAGAGCCCTCTCCAAATCATTGATCACCAATTATATATTCTAAAATAAAAAAAAAAACTTTTAATTAAATGTGAACAGAAAATATGGAAAACAGTAATGTAAATAGTATATTGGCTAATTTAATCAATGTCTGTATATCTTATAATACGTGTAAAATAACGCAAGAATACACATTATTTATACAACTATTTTATATTTTAGTATATACGACATAGTAATCAATCAATTTACAATATCCCACAATAGATGTGGTCATATTATTAGCTAATTTTAAAACTACAAAAATACTATACTTATTGATTAAAACGTGTTTGCCCCAAAAAGTTAATAATGAAAGTATATACACATAGTTTTTTTTTTGTGGCAGTAGTTTTCAGTCCAACGAGAACTATACAAATAGTTCATAATGTACAACAAATATAACAAACTTATGAAATAAAAAATATTTCAAACACAAGTTTCGGATTTTGCCTTAAAAAGATATTTTATAATTAAAATACATATGGTATACAAAACATAATTTAATGTTATAACGGAGAATTGGCAAAATATCAACTAGTATCCAGAAATTCCGTAAACTGGTTCTTGTTGGTGAAAGATATCTAAATATTTATAATAATAACATTTTCAAAAGTATGTATGTATATTTTTTGTAGTTTGTATATAGTATTAATATAAAATATTCATGATCTTGTACGTGTATATTGCATGTATAATTATTATTGCTTTTAAATTAAGTATATATTTCACAAAAAAGGATATATTCGACTATTTTTTTTTTAATTTAGAAAGAGCATACTACCTACCTCATTACTTGCCTTACTTATTTAAAAACAGGCCTAAAATTTTCTCACAGTTTGTACATATAAATTTGATAATAATTCTTTTAAAATATTTCTAAAAATTAATATAATCACGTAAAAAAAAAGTAGACATTACATTCAGTTCTATAATGTTAATATAAATATTTGTAAACACAAGTCGCATTTTGCGGCTATCTCAAAAGTATCGACAATCATAAAATTTTCCTACTTACGAGCTGGAAACACTATTCTGGCTACTTTCAAAGAAAAAAGGAAAATGCATAGCTAATCAAAACAACGCATTGTTAGTACATGATACTAGGATAACTATGGCAACACCATTCATTAATTAAACTGCTGGCAACATCTTTACAGCTATTACGGTTCCATTCTTAAACAGATTTTAAAAGCTCTCTCGTATGATGATAAATACATTTTTGAAAATATGGAAGATTTTGGACAATTTTTGGAGAAAGTATAGATGATATTCATTATAACTCAGGCATAATAAAAGCTACCAGGAAAATCCCATTCTAAATTATCTCCATACTATGAATTTTGTGCAGCATGAAGCATGCAAACAAGCATGCTAGCAAATGAATGAAAGTAAATAGCAAAAATTTTCAGTTATAACATACAGTTAATTTCATCATAGTTTTTGAAATGTCTTTTAGGACCTACAAAATAAATTTACAATAATTAATATTGTGATAGGGAATTTTATACAATCTCAAAAGTTTAAAACACAAGTTTTCAGCATGATTGAACTTGTGTGTGAAAATTCAAACAGCTTGGGATTTATTTCTTTCAGTTACAAGAATTTGTTCATACTCCATTAGAATTTATGACAGATACGGAATTGTGTGTAATCGTAAGCGTAGGCGTCTATCCCTGTACATGATTACTATCTCAATGTAATTAAAATATAGTACACACTTTAAATAATTTAAATAGTTACTTATTTGGTCACACAATTTACAAAAATTCCACTAGTTGCTAGAACAGTGTCCCAAACCTCGAGGGTGTAGGCCTTGGTCATTCCTGTGGGCAGCTCTGTACGAAGGACGCCGGGAACAGTCCGGTGCGGCCGGTGCGTTGCAAGGTGCCTTTGTACCAGCCGTCGCCACGCTTCTTCGACACAATCACTATGTCGTCGACTTTTAATTCAAGCTCGTATTCTGAGTTCGGTGGGTACGGTACAATACAGCGGAATCTGGATCAAAACAATATTTAACTCGTGAAAATGATCTCTGTAAAGAGTTCGAAACGTCGGGAAATAAATAAAATTAGTAATAAATAAACGCGATATAGTCCTAAAAGTTGTTTTAGTGTCATAAACGTGATTCGCGAAAGTCTTAGAGATAAATATTTAACTAATTAACGGAGGATAAACACGGGAGCTGGTTCAGGTTAGTAGAGTAAAAATTGACTTAACTTTCTCATGCAAATTTAGTCATTTTAGAGATAAACAAACAGACAGACACAACTTGTAAAAAAAATTTTTGGTGTATGTACTATCATCATTACATAGTATAAAACAAAGTCACTTTCCGCTGTCTGTCCCTTTATATGCTTATATCTTTAAAACTACGCAACGATTTTGATGCGGTTTTTTTTTAATATTTAGAGGGTGTGAACGGGGTGGTTTCGATCTATAAATCATTTAAGATGTTGAAAAGAAAAAATGATAATTTAAGAAATTTAGCACTTTAATTGCAAATGCTGGCTGAACCCTAAGTGATAGATCAAAACAATGTTCTATTACTAAACACCTTCAGAAGGTCTACAAAAAAGTCCGCGAGAGCATATGTCTATCTCTTAGGGACAACCCACAATGACTATTTTTATTTTTTACTTTTTACGAGAAATAATGGCTTATTTAGGATTTTAGGCAATTTTAAACATTACAGCATTAATTTTCATCAAATAAAGGATTTCATTAAATAGATTGTGCACGTAATATAGATGATCTTGGCCTTTTACAGCATGCAATTTAAACGAATATTTACGAAGATATTGCAGTATTAACATAGCGGGATAGTAGTTACGTCGTAGTAGTACCGGCCAAGACGTGTGCCGATAAACAGCACAAATTGAACCTCAAGATATCCAAAATTGACTTATTTATTTCTTTTGATGCGGAACCAAGTTCGCCGGGTCAGCAAGTACGTTAATAAGGATTATCATTATTACTGTAATATTCATATGAACGTAGTAGAAAGCAGTTATTACAAACAGACACATCAATTTTTTTTATTTATATGTATAGATGTGTACCTTTCTTTTATCGGTTGCGAGTGATGACGATCTCGCCTCGATGCAGTCACATCAAGCGACTGAGACTTGCGATGCTGAGTCTGCCAAGGATTCTCCGTTGTCGCTCTGTAAGATTTTTAATTGACATTCAAATACACATATACATTCTTGATATAGAACATTTTTTTATAAACAAACGAATTGGAAACTAGTCTGGACCAAACATAATATAGGTAACTAATACGAAATAAGTAGTCCAGTAGCCCAGTGGTCGAGCACACGGCTTCTAATCCAGAGGTCAGGGTTCGATTCCTGACACTGGCTCACACCAATGACTTTTCGAAATTGTTTTCGGAAGTTATGTGTGATAAATATCGATGACTGAAAACTTTGTGCCCGGTATGGCAATAGGTTCGCCACCTATTCCATTTGGGACGTAAACATAACGGCGAGACGAGGCTTAACAGCCGCTGCCTACACCTTCGGGTAACAATAGGCGTGAAGTTATGTTATGTTACGAAATAAATTATATTAAAAATAATTATTTGCTTGCAAAAAAAAAAACCTGAATTGATCTGTAAAAAATAATTTTTGTTTGCTTACTTTTCTTACGAAACAAGCAACATCACAAACTGCAACAAGTGCCCAAAAACAAACACCTTTTTAAAAGCATTTAAATGGTTTTTGTGTTAGTATGGACATTATGGTTTTATGTTAAAATGCAAGTAACTACTCACCTTCTGTTAATGCTAACATCAAGTTAATTTTACAAACTGAAAATTATATTTACAATATTTATTATAATCTTATCTCTCGTTTTTTTAGCGCAAACATAAAATAAAGAAACAATATATTTTGATATTTAATCAAAAGTCATGCATTAAATGTTTTATTAAAGTAATTCTCATTATATTAAATTTACATTTTTAAATAGTTTTGCAAGTTTTCCAGAAGATTTGCAACATAGTTATTGTGACTGAAAAAGTGTGTCGAATATATGGCAGTGACATATTTCGTTTGATACGTTAAGGTACGTCAAAACTTACACTTTGGATATTTAAGTGCTTAGAGTTACCAACATATTAACAGATTAAAGTGATGGATTGATTAAATTAAACACAAGCTTTAGGAAAAATAATATTAGGATGCGGTTAAAGTGTGTATATGTTAGGTTATATTCACAGTGCCGGATTGTGGTGTGGTGAATGGCTGTGAGATGGGGCGATGAGGTGCGTGGTGGTGCGGTACCTGTGGTGGTCGGGGGCGGGCGCGGGGGCGGGGCGCGGGGCGAGGCGCGCGGCTGGCAGCGCGCGCAGCAGCTGCGAGGGGCACGAGCCCGACCTGGGGCGCACGGACACTTACACTTACACGTGCACGTACACGCACACGAGCACGTACACGCACTGCAACGCTACCGTTGCTATTCATGTCACGTAGTGTTCTTAGTTTGTATTCTTCATTTACTCGATTATGATAGTCTCGATAGATACATTTACATTCATCGTATCATTAGGTGTCGTTAAAATGCTGTTTGGTAGATCACTAATAGTTGATATCAGATACTAAATTCCGTCGCAGTACGAATTTTAATTACAATTGCACGTACTACTTGTTGGTGATCGAGGGAGTACAGTAGCATCTAAGCATGTTCGTATGCACAAATGTTACGGTCAAAATTCGTGAATTACAAGTTAAAGAATAGCTTAAACGAACTCGTCAACTAAAAGAAACGCAAATTAACTAAGTGTCAACAACAATGTCAGATAACGACTGTATATTATGTAACACAAGTGAACAAAATGCAGTGATCATGAGTGCTGTTAGAACAAACATTAAAACACACATACACACGAAGGCAAACATAGCGGTGCATACACTTGGAACAAGAAATAACCCAGGTGCCATTTTTTAAAATACCTTTAAAACATCACAAAAATTCAGGTGAGAATCTTAAATGAAAAGTTTGTCATATATATATAATATATATATATATATATGTTCCCATAGATAATCATTTTTCCATTGGTTACTTCCAATTGCGAGTGTAAAGTTCTAAGCGACAAACATATTTTATATTTGATTTAATTTAGATAATTAGTGACTCATTGCATCTCTTATTTTAATGTTATAATTTCATAGTATAACAATGAAACACTTGTGGATTTTATCGCATTTATTTTACTTATCTATTATTTTGTTGGAGTTTTTCGACAATAGGTCAAACACGGATACATGTTCATATTGAGAATATTGTTAGACCGAGTCTGAACTATTTATAATTGCAAAAATGTTTCATTGATCTTATAAAATATCAATAATTGAAACCTAATTAGATTATTCATCATTCATTTTGCAAACCTCTCCATATCCACCAACCGGTCCTGTATAAGCAAATATAAATATCTCACCGAACATGTACGGGATGATGTTGCTGCGCCAAGTTGAGCATTAGAGAAGTACCAGGTCCGTCCTCGAACACTGGGTTGTCCATGCTATAGCCGGCGGGAGGGGGAGACTTGCATTTCTTCATAGCGGCCAATCTCTTCATCAGACTTATTCCTCCGGCAGATATTGATGACTTGTCCGATTTAGTTTTGTCTTTCAACTGCAATCACAAAATTTACAATTGGACATGTACGTAACTAGTATGTTTATTTTTAGAGTACTCTTTGTGGGATGGTCTTTCTGTCAAGGTTTTCTTAAATAATAAAAAGAGGATTAAATTAGAGTTAAGGATTAGAGCGTCGAAGGCAAACGGCGTGTATTAGCATGTGAAAGAAATCAAGTCTACTGCATGAAGCCCTGTTAATATTAATTTGAACAATATTGTTTAGGGCTTTTGGCAAATTTAATGGCTTGGAATGTGATTAAATAGTTTACTGTAATATGCGTGCCAGCCCGCTGACAAACTCGTCTAATAAAAAAGACGCGTATTGGAAATGCGAGAATTAACTAAGGCAACAATGTTAGATGAAGACTAAATATTATGAAACACAAGTGACTAAAATTCAATAAAACGCAATGCGGTTAAATAATTTACTGTAACATTTGTGCTGTCTATTCGAAATATGGCGATGAATTGGCATGTTCCTTGCAATATTACTATTATATTTTTATCTCAAATACCTTTTCGCTTCTAGGTGTAGTCTGTTGAGGTTGTGCTGATGAGCTCCATGGGTATGTCAACGGCTGAACTGTAACATAAATATTCTGTTATTGGTCTGTATCTTCTAGTATACATTTCCAGTGCAATTTTGGAAGGATGTAGGTGACGCCAGGAAGCGAGTGAGGTGTGTAAGACTAGTTTTGTTGCGCTTGGCCTTGGCCGCCTTCTTTGGCTGCCTTCCGTAAGGGACTCAGCATGAAGTTAAGTTATCTAATTAGGCTTGTCCTTCAAAATAATTCACAAGATTACTTTTTTAGACCTTTGTATTTTTGTTTAATGGAGGAAAAGAAAAATACTGATATATCATTACATAGTATAAAACAAAGTCACTTTCCGCTGTCTATCCCCTTATATGCGCAAATTAAGTTTCTCACCACGAGATTATTTAAAAAAAAACAATATATTTTAAGTCAGAGTGACCACCTTTTGACCCTAGATATAATATTAATATAATTTATTATTTATTGCTTACGAATCTAATTGAGGCGTATTGGGGTTCCTTAACACGCATATCTTTAAAACTACGCAACGGATTTTGATGCGGCTTTTTTAATAGTTAGAGGGTGTCAACGGGGTGGTTTTGATCTATAATTCATATATAGTGTAGTAAAAAAGTGTGAATTTTCAAGATTTAGAATTTTAATCGCAAACGCTGCCTGAACCCTAAGTGATAAATCAAAACAACGTACTACATTATTATACACCTTTAGAGGGTCTACAAAAAAGTCCGCGAGGGCATATGTCTATCTCTTAGGGATAACCCACAATGACCATTTTTATTTTTTTTATTTTTACGAGACATAATGGCCTATTTACGAAACGATTTTAAACAAAACAGTATTAATTTTCATCCAATTAACAGTATTAACATAGCGAGACAGCAGATAATACTTTTGATGCGAAACAAAGTTCGCCGGGTCAACTAGTTTAACTTTATAATGGATCATCCATCATCTTTACATGTAAGATATCACAAAACAACAATTTGTAGTGAATGTAAACGTACCGTTGGCAGATGCGGAGGGGGCTGGCGGGGTGCGCGCGCGGGGCGGGGCGTCAGGCGCCGCGACCCCCGCTCCCCCCGGCCCCGCGGTCACGGCCGGCTGCGGCGCGGGGTTCTAATAACAACACAAAGGTATTTAGAACATTGTAACACAAGCGCAGCGAAAAATTCTTTGACCTTTCTTTGATTCTACGAGTAATTCCTACTAATATATATATTAATATATATAAGAGAATAAAGTTTGTTTGCTACGCTTTCACGCGATAACTACTTAACCGATCATCATGAATCTTTATACACATATTCTTGGAGGCATTAGAAGTAACATAGGATTTTTTTTTCTTACTTTAATTTACATATATTTGTATATATTTACATATTTATATGTATATAATATAATAGTCTCGGTGGCGCAGTGGGCAGCGCACGGCCTCTGATCCAGAGGTCCGGGGTTCGATTCCAGATACTGGCTCACACCAATGACTTTTCGAAATTGTTTTCGGAAGTTATGTGTGATAAATATCGATGACTGACAAACTTTGTGCCCGGTATGGCAATAGGTTCGCCACCTATTCCATTTGGGACATAAACATAACGGCGAGACGAGGCTTAACAGCCGCTGCCTACACCTTCGGGTAACAAAAAGGCGTGAAGTTATGTTATGTTATATGTAACCAATTATTCCATTTGGCAATGCATGGTATTGCTAAACTATTAAGGAAGCAAAGAAACAAAATAAATACAGTTTTTTTTAACTCATTTTACAAATATGAATTAGTTTCTTGTTATACCAAAAATAATATTTAGTCTAATAATGATCTTGATAATCAAGAACATTAATAGACTAGTTTTTGTCTACAACTTTGACCGCTTCGTAAAGTTTAGTTATAAATGGACCAGCATACCTTGTCGTGCTTAGGCCGTATATTAGAAGCGGGGGCGACATAGTTCCCAGGGAACACCCCACACCGCTGCGATCGTTCTGAACAACCTTTATACCAGCCATCGCGGCAACGTTCCGTAACTGTGTAAATACCTGGAAAACGGTATTATTTATGCATAGAGGATGGTTATCTTAACTATCATACTGTCAAATTAGGGGCGCCTATAAACCCACCTCCTTTTTTAAGTTCTAGTTCATCAGGTTTCTGTGGCTTATACGGATAGATGGCGATGTACGACGCGGGTAAAGGCCGCTCGTTACTACGGGAGCGCCGACGTCTTCTCTCTCTGCTATCACCCGCTGCGTCCAACAAGCTTGTTGCTACGATTTCTGCTGAATGCCTGCAACCGTAGGTATAAATAATATTTCTAAACTAAGAACCGAAAATATAAAAATAATATTGTATTGAGCTCAAGCAATGTAAAGAGCCAGAGAATTCACAAAGCGCTCACCTATTTTGAGTCATGTGATTTCCTTGCAAGTGTGATGATGGCGTCAGACTGTGCCTTTTCTCTTTGTCTCTATGGTGATGATCCTTATGAGCTCTCGTCATCATATAGTTCCCATCTTTGCTGTGGGATGGTGACAATGCCGCTTGCAATCCTAAACCAAAATTCAGTAAAGAATCCGGTCCACTGGAGCGCAGAATATTTTTACTGGACGACGGCGCGTCAAGTCTTGACTGCTCACTATTGCTTGCACCATCTTGATTGTCAGTTTGATTATGAGATCCATTACTTATGCCTGATGCATTTAGTTTTGGACTCTCTGATGGTGGTAAGCTGACGTTAAGGGAGGTGTTTGTTGCTGTTGAACTCTCGTTCAAACTCAACACACCCATTGAAGTATTGAGTGATTCATCATTATTTGGCACCTCTTCAGCCTGGTTCTGTGTAGTATTACTGGCGATGACAGTTGCATTCCTTTCAGTATTATTATCCGGAGAACTTGGTAAGCTCGGTTCAGCACTTTCACAAGTGCTCGTATTGGAACTGGTGTTTGGAGTTGTTGTTGAACTAACACCGACAGATGGCGTGTTCATACTGGAACTCGAATCTGAGGATACGTTGCTGGTGTTGAAATTGACAACTGACACTGGAAAATGTTCGTGTGTTCTCACATTCTGATATGTAGTTTCAACTTGATGTACGGGAGTTGTATTGTAACTGTCATATTTCACTGTTCGATGTCGGTCATAATTTTCGTTGATCCTCGAAACACTCTGTATACCCATTGTGGCCTGATGCGACTTGCTCTGCATATTTGTAAATTGTATTAAATCCAATGAATGCTTTGTTTGCGCTGGTTCCATGATGTTTCTCGGTACTGCAGTAGTGGTGACTAAACCACCGTGAGAGATTGACGTGACGTTGGCGTGTTGGTTGACCGGGACGAGTATTTGCGATTGTTGGGCCAACATTGGCTGAGCGTGGTAGTTTGGATGCGACTGACTCATTGTGGCCAGGTTTTGATAGTTACTCTGCACGGTAGTAGGTGTCGACATCGACATTTGTTGGTAGCGGTGAGTATGCTGAAAGTGATACATAATTCATTTTTCTAAATCAAATTCACAGTAATAGGTAAATTGTTGTAAATTGATTAATAATAAATTTAGAAATTTAGAATAATTTGACAAAATTCATAGTATTTCATTTGTTTTTTCTTGTTTAATTGTAATTTTCAATAAAACTTTCCTTGATACATTATAAATGTTGTTGTCTTTAATAAATACCATTTTACCTTAACTATGGGAATTCCTCCGTAAAATAAATAAATACCCAAATTGCAAAGTCAGTCTCGAGTGATTATATAATAATATACTTATAAGTATGAATTTTGGATGAAAATTACTCATTGCTATGTTTTTTTTATGGGATAGGAGGGCAAACGAGCAAGCGTGTCACCTGATGGAAAGCAACCTGTGCCGCCCATGGACACGAGCAACACATAGTGTTACTGTTGCGTTGCCGACCTTTAAGGGAGTAGGATAGGAAAGGATGATGGGGGGGGGGTTGGCCTCCGGGTACCTCTCCCACCAAACGAAACGCGGCATGAGCCACTTTACGTCGATCATCTGAGAGGTCGTGGTATTTCACAGGTCGAGCCGACCCATTCATGCAGCGAACTGCTTGGCTCTACGACTGTTGTTTCCGATGTTTCACAATAAGCTCGCCATTTACTTCTTAGAATCAAATATTTTATTCGGCGACACGAGGCAACACTCTTTGCTTCACGCACTTTCATTTTTGTTTTTAATAACCATGTACGTTATTATAGTGCTGCTTGGCTCTACCGCTGCTGAGAACTCATTATAGTGTAATCAGGATTTACACCAGTAAATCAGTAAGTTTAGGGACCACCCTAAACTAGTATAAACTAAACTGATAAAAATATTGAACAGTTAATATCAAAATGCCGATACATACTTGAGCGTGGTGTCGATGGTCCGAGTGAGAGGGTCGACTCAGTTCTGGTATCGGCGGAGATGGTCGGTTGATAGTTGCACTGTAATCACACAAAACTACAATAAAATATCGGTTATCATAACAAATACAAAAACGGAAATATATAGGATTCTAAAAGGGCCACCACACACTTTTCTTCTACCATGCACTAATTTAACATGCCCCATAAGACAAGCGTTAATGTTAAGAGTTATAAAAGTCAAAGACACAAGTGAAGGTAAGTTAGAATTGTGTCTCATGAACTTGGCGTAAAATTTACCAGAACTGCAATGCATGCCCCAAAAAAAACAGGGTACAGCCATATTTTATTTCCATTTAATAATTTTATAACATACCTGTTCATGAGCTGTCTCGCCGGCTGGTTCAGCTCGACGAACGCAATGGGAAATATACCAACACGCTGGTCGAGTCTACCTTCCGCCCAGTTGTCGTCAACACGCCGGTGTACTGTTATTATCGCACCTGTTACACATATATTGTGATGTAACAATGTTTTACTGTAAACTATGCAAAAATTACTTAAATAAAGATAGAAATTTATTTATCTATTTTCTCTCTGCCTACCCCGAAAGGGATTTGGCGTGAAGTTATGTATGTATGTATGTATCTATTTATCATACTGTTAATATGTCTGATAACTTGATTTCTAGTCAGTTTTATATTACAAACATATCGAGTCGTTAAGATCGTGTATGACACAAGAGTTATGAAAGTCAAAGAAGCATGTGAGGTGTGTAAGAATCGTGCCATATGGCATTCTGTTCTCTCTGCCTACCCCACCAGGGCCTTGGCATATAGTAATGTATGTTTTTATTGTTTAGTTATATTAACTCAAGCACTTAATTCGACAAAAATAATAGTAATAACAAAAAGATAACAAAAAAATGCAAAACAAATAATATTAATAGTTTTCCTTCTGTTTTGTTTGAAAATATGAAACAATAATTATGATTCATAATTAAATATATCCATGAATAGAGTAAAAAATATTTATATAGCCCTGTATATGTATAGAGCTTGTGGTTCAGTTCCCCGCTTGTGATTCAGAAGTCCTGTGTTCGTCTCCAGGCTCACACCAATGATTTCTCAATGTAATAAGATCGTAAAATATTATAATAATTTCGATTGTCTCACCTTTATCGAAAGCCAAACATCCCTCTTCTTCAGGTGCCGACATCCGAAAGTCGTAAAGAGCCTTGCACAGCGCCGTGGCCGTTGGAAGTGGTATCACCACCTATAAAACCCATTTGCATGTTGTCATTCCAATAGTAGGTAATAAATACTACGTTTGTGTACCAAGGACAATAATAATCTTAAAAATGTATTAGCAACGTCCATAATAATATAGACGAAGAAGGAATGCAGAAGGATTCGAAAGTGGGATAGAAAAGGAGAGGGTTAAGAGGTTGGATACCTGTCTAACTGAGCGTAACTCAACATGGGCCACTTTCAGTCCATATTCTGAGAGATCGTGGTATATCACGAGAGTGGTCGAGCCGGCCCATTCATGCAGCGAACAGCGTGGCTCTATCACTTGTCAGTAATTGTGCAATAGGTAAAATTATTACTGTTATAATAAAGGCGAAAGGGTTGAATATGTTTCTTAAGCGTTCTTTCAGCGGTCTGTCCCTTATATGGTTAGATCTTGAAATTACGCAACAGATTTTGATGCGGGTTTTTTAATAGATACAGAGTATAACGGGGTGGTTTTTATCTATAATTCATGTATGATGTAGTAAAGAAAAAGTAATAAATCCAAAATTTACTTATTTATTACTTTTGTTGCGGAAGAAAGTTCACCGGGTCAACTAGATTTTAATAATCGTTTAGAAGATTCATTAGTAATCATTAGTGAGGCTTAGAAGAGAGCCAAGTAAGTTTCTACCCACAAGTTAACTGTATACGGAAAGTCTTGACGACAAGCTTACACCCGGTACGGTCGTTGATGTGAAATGGCCTAGCAACACAGCATAAAATGCACTCAACCATCGTTGTACCAATCAACAACTCCCTGATGATATTCGAGAGGCGCTTAACTAAGCCCAGTTTTCACACACCATTAAACAATAAGTGAGGAATTTCTTACGGACCGACGGATATACGCTTCTGTTTTTTTGTATTCAAATGAATTCGAAAAGAAAAATACGCAGTTTGATAGCATTATGCATTATTAGGATTTGTTCATGTGAAGGTTTATTTATATGTTAACAATGTTATTTTTTTCTGTATTTCATTTAAGCCAATAGTACTTAACACACAACATAACTTCACGCCTTTTTCTACCCGGAAGTGTAGGCAGCGGCTGTTAGGCCACGATTCCCCGTTGCCGTGCACCAGGTACAGAGTATTCAGACATCAATATTTATAACACGTAACTTTCGAAAGGAATTTCGACAAGTCATTGGTGTGAGCCCGAATAGGAATCCGCGATTTCTTGATTCAGAAGCGGGGTGTACAACCACTAGACCACCTATGCTGCCAACCGAAGGTACTTGTATACTGATTTATAATTCTATCAATATTAAAATACTGTCAGGCCCCCGATAGTATGACAAAAATTAAGTTCATAATACACTACTGGAAAAAATTAAGGGATCAAAAAAAATTCCAAATTTTTCGGTAGTTTTCAACAGGCCGTAACTTTGAGAGAAATGGTCGTACAGGAAATAAAAAAAAAGGAAATTGTAGCTCCAAGTGTCTAGTTTTTGGATTAGAAGTTCAAAATTTTGTAGCCTCCGCGGTTTCTGAGTAATCGTAGAAAAACCAGCAGCATAAAAATTCTCAAATTTTTTTTAGTGTTTTTTTTTGGTCTACGGGCGTGGAAAAATTTTTTTTAGCTTAACCACCATAAGGATCGGATACTTTGTTCAGTAAGCTTTAATTTCTTTTTTTAAACACCCTGATACGTCCACTCCTCGCTGAGATATCGGTCTTCAAATGGAAAAGGATCTTTTTGTCTTTGATTATCGATATCTCAGCAACCAATGATCGCACAGAAAGTTAGAGGTGGGTTTCAAGAAATTAAATGAATTTCCCTTAACAGCTGTCCATCTGAAACGATAATGTGGAAAAAGCTCGAAAAAAACAATTGTTTTTTCTCATTTTTAAAAATTATAAGCTTTTCAGAGCAAACGTGATCCTTTAATTTTTTTCATAAATTCGATCAAGTGAAACAAAAAAACGGCTGGCTGGATTAATTTGATTCTTTGTAGGCTTTTTGTGGACATATTGAACTGTAAAAGGCACACTTAACATTAGCGGTTTCCTCAATATTTTCGATCCAGCGCTTGATTTTCCAAAAAACCACTAAAAGCCCTTTTTTTGTTGCATTTTCAAATTCATGTGACAGAACGAAAAAATTTTTTTTTCGAAAAAACAATGGACAGCTGTTAAGGGAAATTCATTTAAGTTCTTGAAACCCACCTCTAACTTTCTGTGCGATCATTGGTTGCTGAGATATCGATAATCAAAGCCAAAAAGATCCTTTTCCATTTGAAGACCGATATCTCAGCGAGGAGTGGACGTATCAGGGTGTTAAAAAAAAGAAATTAAAGCTAACTGAACAAAGTATCCGATCTTTATGGTGGTTAAGCTAAAAAAATTTTTTCCACGCCCGTAGACCAAAAAAAAAACTAAAAAAAATTTGAGAATTTTTTTGCTGCTGGTTTTTCTACGATTACTCAGAAACTGCGGAGGCTACAAAACTTTGAAGTTCTAATCCAAAAACTAGACACTTGGAGCTACAATTTCCTTTTTTTTTATTTCCTGTACGACCATTTCTCTCAAAGTTACGGCCTGTTGAAAACTACCGAAAAATATGGAATTTTTTTTTGATCCCTTAATTTTTTCCAGTAGTATATGATGAAATAAAAATGTATTTTCCATAACAGTACGAGTAGAGATTGATTTACATTTTATCGATATTTTTGTTTTAATTTACATCACTAGTATCGAATTGATACAATCGATTCGATTATCTGTTTTCCATCGGAGAAACAAAAAGATTAATCCTACAATACATATTTAAAATAATATTAGTTAATTAAATTTCTTATATATACATGAAAAGTTTTATTGGCGATTGAAATACACACCTGTACATAAGTGCTGGGAAACATGCCAGTTCTGCCCGAACATTCCCCTTGATACCAAAACGGATCTAATTTCTTATGCAACAGTATTGTCTCGCCTTTCTTGAACGACAGGTCCCTGAAATAATAATACACATTATCGATATTTTATATTAAAATATATTAATTCCCTATTATTATCCCTGGTGACCACTGGTCGAGCTCCCCGCTTCTGATTTCAGAAGTCGTGGGACCGATTTCGGGCTCACACCAATGATTTCTCTGAATTATTTTCGGAAGTTATGCGTGATAAATATCGATGACTGACAACTTTGTGTCCGATGTTTGGCAATAGGTTCGCTACCACTCCCATTTGGGATGTATCAAAACGATTCGGCGAATCGAGGATTAACAGCCGCTGCCTACACCTTCGGGTAGAAACAGGCGTGAGGTTATGTTCAAGACTATCTATTTGAACAACTGATACAACACTTCCCGTAACTTCCTTGCATTTCTTTCATCAATATCAACGCCTGTCCGGCCTGTAGTCTCGAGTCATTAACTCCAAATAGGCATAAGGCAGTTATATTTCTTTACCGGCTTTGACTACATTAGCGAACATAAAACAAAATCCATCCCATAATCATTAATCAGCGAAAATATTTTAAGTAAAATAAGTAAAGACCAAACTTCATATAGCCATATTATACTTATAGGTTTATCACATTTTAAGGTCTCGGTGGCGCAGTGGTCGAGCACACGGCTTCTGATCCAGAGGTCCCGGTTCGATTCCAGACACTGGCTCACACCAATGACTTTTCGAAATTATTTTCGGAAGTTATGTGTGATAAATAACGATGACTGAAAACTTTGTGCCCGGTATTGCAATAGGTTCGCCCCCTATTCCATTTGGGACGTAAACATAACAGCAAGACGAGGCTTAACAGCCGCTGCCTACACCTTCGGGTAACAAAAGGCGTGAAGCTATGTTATATGTATATGCTATGTTAGGTTTATCACAAAAATGGTCAGTACTCCGCTCCTATTAGTCCAAGCGTGATAATAAAACGATCATAAAGTCTCTTCATACACATGTTAATATTATTTAATTTGAAGTGAAATTTTAATACATCACACACGCTTCTGAGGACGATTACTCATAAGAGTTTATTAATTGTAACTATTCGCTGTGTGGTTTTGCAAAAGCGATTCTCACAAAAGTACGTAATTAATTGTTTAACAGAAAAGTAGTTTGATTTGTTCGATTACATGTTTCAATCAAATGAAACCGTAACAGTTCGTAGTAAATTCGCTTTATTCGTATGTATAATGTATATACCATAAGTAAATGGGGAAACCTTGAGCTGGGTTGAGCACCGGTCATGTTCGTAGTTTGGCTTTTATAAGGCGTTGGTGGGTCCGTTACAAGAGTTACGCTTGCATGGCGAACTTAAATAGTTAATAATATGATAGCAATCTTCTACTCCAGTGGTAAAATAAATTGAATGCTTTATGACATTCTTTAATGATTCCTATAGGAACGGAGTTTGTTAGACGACGACGGTGAGGCCAATTTAATAAAGATTGTAGTTCTTAAACAATTATCTTTTTAACCACTAAGTTTTATTTGAAATAGAAAATTCCGATGATCGTTTAGGCATTTCAACACTAAAAGTGTACAAAACAAACAAACGAGTCAACATAAATTCTTGGTTTTTAATAATTTATTAATAATAATATTAATTCTTATATCACATCTCATCTCACCCTGGCTCCTTGGAAATGTAGTCGTAGAGAGCTCTGGCGTGCGGCGGCAGTTGTTTACCGGCCTGTTGGATGCCATGCTGTGTCTACAAACAAAAAATAGAAAAAATGAGTTTCAAACTTTATTTGCATTAAAATAGTATCTATTAACATAACATAACTTCACGCCTTTTGTTACCCGAAGGTGTAGGCAGCGGCTGTTAAGCCTCGTCTCGCCGTTATGTTTACGTCCCAAATGGAATAGGTGGCGAACCTATTGCCATACCGGGCACAAAGTTTCGAGTCATCGATATTTATCACACATAACTTCCGAAAATAATTTCGAAAAGTCATTGGTGTGAGCCAGTGTCTGGAATCGAACCCGGACCTCTGGATCAGAAGCACACGGCTTCTGATCCAGAGGTCCGGATGCGATTCCGGTCCACTGCGCCACCGAGACCGGATAGATTTGTATTTTGTATGTAACGAATAAATTTAAAAACGAATGGACCTATTTCAAAAATTATTTCACTACTGTAAAACTGCATTCATCCAGAGTAACATAGGCTATATTTCATCAACGTCATCGGCATTTTGTTTGTACACGAGTAACTCCGCGAGGCGGATAGCTAGTTAAGTTAGAATAAAAGCCATAACAAATGTAACCACTCTGGTACAAAACCTTCAAAGGGCCCTTAATTTGTTTCGCATTTCCTTACGAGCGATTTAGCCATGGTTACGCTTATATTTAAAAAAATGTGTGTTATTTCTGATACGTTCACCACCGACAATTTTAATGGGCTTACTCTTTCCCAGTTTACATTTCGTAGAGTATCAATTTTCAAAGAAAAAAACTAATTATTACCTGTGAATGGCCGCTTCTGGACGTTCGTTGTCCGGCGAGTATCTTTCTCGGGGCCGAATTCTTCATGCCCTCTAGGATTCTCATCAGCAACACGTTCGGAGGCAGCTCCTCCACCTTCACCTCCACAAGGATTCTGCATTCTGGACATCTTAGTTCCTTGTGAGATTCAACTATAACCTAGAGTAAAATAGAAAAACCATTTGTGATCATCAATGACTCATTGTGAAACTCTTACGACATGATCGGGTCTGAATATGCTGTAATTAAACGATGTATGTTTATAGAGATAAATGTAACGAACTGTCGGTCAGAGACGGGTGTGACTCATCTCCGTCTATTACCATTTGTATCAAGTTTAAACATTCGTAATGAACAATGGGCACCAGCGTCCTGTTCTCAAATGCAATGTGCATTCCTTATATGATTTAACTGTCTCCTAAATGTCTATATTTAATAAGATATTTTTGTTTATAAATTGTTATTTATAATGATCGGTTCAGAATCTTTTTGTTTTGTATTTGTATAATTTTGATGCAGGTTTTTGCCCTACGACGACCTAGGTATATTTTTGTACTCATTCGACATTCGTGGTGTCGAGAAATTGAGGAAACCAACTTCTGCGTTAAAACTTTCCTTTGATTTCAATAATCTTACTCCTGTTAACTCCTAAGTAATAATATATTCTAATACATTTCTAAGATATAAAACGTGCTTAAAATTTGCCAAACAAAGTGAAATCGGTTCTAAACTTAATAATTTAAAGAAAAAAACTTTTTTAAAGAAGCTTTTATTTAAACGCTCTAAAAAGAATAAAATAATTTTAACCTTATACATATTAACTATCAACTTATAACCTTATTATATACAATTTATGTGATAATAAAAGCTTGTCGCTATGTTTATTTACCTATCAGTGGCTATCCATAACCATCTAGAAATATTTTTTTAGATTTAATGATTACTGTGACGGATCGCATTATCCAAATATAATTTTTTGGTTTATAACATATATATGGACACCCGAACACATATAGTGGTACAGTTCCGTTGCCGGCCCTTTCCATGGGAAATGGAAGGGGTCGGAATTGGGATGGGAAGAGGAGGGGGGAAGGGTTGGGTTGAACATAGCGACAAGCATTTAATTATCACATAAATTGTATATAATAAGGTTATAAGTTGATAGTTAATATGTATAAGGTTAAAATTATTTTATTCTTTTTAGAGCGTTTAAATAAAAGCTTCTTTAAAAAAGTTTTTTTCTTTAAATTATTTTCAAGTTTTTAGTTATCGATGGGTAAGTTTCTCAGTCTCTTCATCTCATTCAAAGCATCATTGTTACAAGGTCATTTGCCAGTTAATTTCGAACAGTCCAACTCTTCAATGAGGAGACCTCCTAAAGTCTTTTCTCTACTTAGGTCGCGTATGCTTGACCAGCAGCAAAGAGTTTCGAGCCTAAGTAAACAAATTTTTTTGTTACTTATTTGTTGATTTTGCAGCTTAATTTTGTTATGTGGGACTGTTGTTTAATAACAAAATATGTTTAACTACTTGTGATGTGTAACGCCATCTGTTATTTTAATCAGTACTTTATACTTGCTGACCTGAGTGTAACATAGGAGTGAGTTGTAATAAAAGTTATAGTTCGTTCCCATCATCCACTATGTTTAATTCTAATAATACCTATAACACCATTAAAATCCGTTAGTGTAGCAATCATGTTAAAGTTATTAAATCCTGTCCAATTTACGTCGGTATCCTGAAAGGGCATGGCATTACACCGGTCGAACCGGCCCATTCATGCAGCAGATTGCGTGGCTGACCACAATTAAAACACTGTTAACTATTAAAACATAGGTCAACGGAAAGCCGTCGACTGTGATGGACTACCGCCTCAGCCGTAAAGTGGTCGTAAGGTTCTCAATGTTAGCACTAACTGGACGCGCCGCTTAACCCTGTATCTTGACATGGTGATTTGGCATCAGTGACTGAATAGTAAACAACAGATTGACTGACACTGCCCAAACAAGCAGGCCACTAGTATCTAGCCGCTCATATTGAAAACCCTATGATATATATAATATTTATACACAATCTAATTTGTTTATAACATTAATTAATAACATAACATAGCTCGACTCCTTTTTCTACCCGAAGGTGTAGGCAGCATCTATTAAGCCTCGACTCGCCGCTATGTTTACGTCTCACGATCTATAAGGGAGTAGGATATAGGATATGGGAGTAGGAAGGGATGGGGAAGGGGAGTAGGTCTCCGGGTACCTCTCTCACCCAAAGAAACAAGGCGTGAGCTGGTTGTGGTATTTCACCGGTCGAGCCAGCCCATTCATACAGTGAATTGCTGGGCTCTACCACTGTTGCCATACAGCGAGCACAAAGTGGTCAGTCAAAAAAATTTATTACACATGACTTTCGAGAGAAATTTCGAAAGAATTGGTGTGAGGCCAAATTCGAACCCAAGACTTCCTGATTCAGAAGCGGGCTAGTTTACTGAACCACCGAGACATAGTTTTTGAAGTTCTCATATAACTCTTTAATGAAAGGGCCATTTGATACGCATATAGTAGAAACGCAAATATTTATTCCACTATATTGGATTTAGAATGACGTCACATTATTTTTCGAGCTACTATTAACAAGCCCTTTCATTTGATACCCATATTGTAGAAATGCATTAAAAAAAACTGTTCCTCTATCTTGGATTATCCGCCATATTGGATTTAGAATGACGTCACATTATTTTTTTAGTTTTCCCAATGAGCCCTTTCATTTGATACCCATATTGTACGAAAGCTTAAAATATATATTCCTTCATCTTGGATATTCCACCATATTGGATTTAGAATGACGTCATATTATATTTTGAGTTACACTCAACAAACCCTTTCATTTGATACCCATATTGCAGAAATGCATTAAAAATATCCATTCCGCCATCTTGGGGCATCCGCCATATTGGATATAGAATAATGTCATACATTATATCATGCATTGTCATCCAAAGTAAACGTGTATACAAAATTTCAGCTCAATCGGTTGAAGGTATCTACTTCAAAATTGAGTTACAAGATTCCACCGAACATACATACTTACATACATACATACAGTGCAAGGTAAATAAAAGCTTATAAAAATGTTAAAGTTTGTCGAAATGATGTAAATTACCACTTTTATGTTATTTAAATAATAATCAAATCTTTGACACAATACACACATCGAACTCTAGTTCCAAACTAAGCAACTAAATGCTTGTGTTATGAAAACTAGAAAAGTGATATTAATTTATATATGTATATACCTTTTTGTACATACTAATAATACATAGAAAAACACCCACACGTCATACAAACATTCATGCTTTTCACAAATATTTGTATCCGGGTGGGGATCGAACCCGCCAACAAGTCGGTTTTCTGTAGTCGGTGGTTTTACCAATGCACCATCGAGCCCGTGTGCCAGCGAGCGAAGACGCAGTTTAAAACTAGATTATTCTTAAAACTTTACAAACACGTCACTTGAAAGTTGAAAAAAAAAGGTTAGCGACGGTCAGCGCTGGCGACCCAAGGCCAGATGTATTCTTTGATCCTTTTAATATAAAACTGTTGATAATAATACCACCAAAGAATTAGATATATTTTCTATGGGATAGGTGGCAAACGAACAGGCTTTCCCTATCCCTCCCCATCCTACCTTCGACCGCCTGGCCGATATTCTGGGAGGTCGTGGTATTTCACCAGTCGCGCGGGTCCACTCATGCAGTGAACTGCTTAGGCCTACCATATTTAATTACTGAATACAATTTAAGTGCCTATGTAATTATGCTTTTACTTAACCAATATGATTTTCCAAACTAAATTTTGCTACAGCATATCTAGTTAGGTATTGTTGTAAGTACTGGTTTAAAGATAGCTGTCATATTTTGATCAATGTATCACGATTACTTGGAGTTCAGTACATTGAGTACGTATACGTCGGTATCAGTATTGTCTAAGATTGTAATGATCATGCTTCATCACTAGATCTGCGTCAAGGCGCATCGCAAATAGACTAACACAGAATGATGCCAAAAAATATTAGAATTTAATCTTCCAACGTCCAAGGATTCAAGGGTGGGGAAAAAATTACTCCTCATCTTGAGATACTCCTTGTATAAAATTAACACCAATTCTCTCGTGTGGCATATTTAAATTCTACTCATACTCTAAATGCTCATAAAGGAGAAAATTCAAAAAGATTAAACTTGAAAAAAAAACAATTCTCTGTTCTCCCTGCTTACCCCGCAAGGGATTCGGCGTGAAGGTATGTATGTAAAGAAATTCAAAGTTAATACAGGTGATTGAACTATTTCTAGGCATCAACTTGATATTCGGGTTATAATATTACTACTTATATACAGCTCAAAAAGTGACGTTAGATGCATCTATTTGTGTGACATAACCTATTGCCAAGAACATCGGCGCGAACAAGGATTATCCGGTCTTTTGCGGTATTCGAACTAGGAATAGTAATATATACAATTCAATTCAGTATTTCTTTGGACATTATTTCTTGCATTTAATAGTTTTATGATAATAAACAGATGTCAAAGAATCGAGTGAGATGTGTAAGAATCGTGCGTCTTATGGCGTTCTGTTCTCTCTGTCTACCCCAAGAAGTTATTTATGTATGTTACATTACTTAAATTTCAATTAATATTGAGATACTCGGACTTCATGTTATGTGATCACGCTGATCGCAGAGCGGTTCGTTGTGGTTAGCGAAAGTGGACTGACGACACGCGACGTAACAATCGATGGCAGGTAGATACCTACTGATATTGTTAATTTGATCCTTATACCAACGGTTAGTGGAAAGATTAATTCCATCATTTCATCGAAAACTAATGAAAGTATGAATCTATACATATAAATAGAAGTGAAATTTATGTTTGTATTATTGAAATAAATGCTTTATACTACATTTATAATACGTTTTTTTTTGTACATATACCAAAATATATATTTTTTCATTTTTGTCTGTCAGTTTGTTCCAGGTAATCTTTCTTCCAGGTAATCCAGATAATCTTTGAAATGGCCGGACCGGACGGGACTTTTATTGGCAAGTAGCTGGTGTAATAAGGTGCAATTTAAACTACTGTTTTTTCGAAAAAGTCTTATATTTATAGCATCCGAGGCGAAACAAAGTTCGCGGGGTCAGCTAGTGGGTAATATATTTATAGTTACACAACAGGAGATAAATTTCGTAATAGAACCATACCAGAAACACTGGAAAGCTGTAAAGAGTGAATGGTAACTTTCATAAGAGGAGAGGGACAAGTTGTGACATGTTGTACTGACCATGTCGTCATTCTGCTACTGACCAATATAAAAAAAAATTGTATATATTATATATCTGCACAAATTCTTAAATATACAAACTGAAGAATTAGGTAATTGTTACCTACCAAAAACAGGTTAGCAACGCTCTTGGTGGAAAATAAAAAAAGTTCTGTGTCAAACGCATTCGTTTCGGTTATGATACGAGCGCTGATCAAACATTGTACCGATGAAGCTATCTGTGATTATTTTTTATACCTATATAAAAGATAGAAATTTAAAATTCCGTGACTAAGTGCCATAGAATTCTCTAGACACCTAATAGTGATTTTTTCCTTCAAATCGCTGATACCGGTATCAGCTTTATCTTAAGTTCTCATAAGTTGATATATCCTGTTTATACAGCGACCTACTTCGTTCTCCTTTTACATTGTCCACCCGAAGGTGTAGGCAGCGGCTGTTAAGCCTCGACTCGCCGAATCGTCCCAAATAAAATAGGTGGCGGGACCTATTGTTTTACACCGTGCATAAAGTTACCAGCCATCGATATTGATCCATCACATAAATCTTCCGAAAACCATCCAAGAAATCATTGATCACGCGACTCCTGAATCAGAAGCGGGAAGCTCGACCACTGAACCATCGATGATTTTAACAATCGCATTCTTGGACATATTTGAATAGGCAAAGAATGTGTAACGAGAAAGCAACAACTCAATATTATCGTGTCTTTGTATGCTGTCACGCCAGTCCAGCACTGCAATTTTCACTTTCATCCGAAATCCAATATAATTTTAATACACTATATATATACCAAGTCTTTTACAATATATGTACCAACCAGTATTTCGGTTTTTGTGAACTTTTTAATCACTAAAACTTTGTTATTCAAAACCAATAATGCTGCTGTACATAATGCTGCTTTACCAAATAATATTATTATTTTGTTATTTTTTTATTTCAACTTATAGGAAATCTTATATTTCGACTAGACTGCAAAAATATCAGATATATACCTAATGCAAATAAGTACAAATACATTCAAAACATTGCGTCTCACCTTGACTCATAAAATTTGATAATCATTGATTAGATAACATCGTAGATTAGTATCGTCGGTGTGAGTACACAAACATATCGCGCCTTCTGTTTAATGACATGCTGAGAAGCTACTATACTTTTTTTGAGTGCATAATAATTATAATAATACTAGCTGACCAGCAAACTTTGTCTTCCCAAAAAAATAAAGTTATTGATAAAAAAATAAAAAAATAGAGGTTGTGGTGAAAATTTTGGGTTGTATGTGTTATTGTATGCTGTATAATTAAAAAAATAATTAGTGGATTACCCTTAACATTTACAAGAATGAAAAATAGACGTCCAATTCTCAGACCTACCTCATAGCATACAAAAATTCATAATAATTAGTCAAGCCGTTTCGGAGGAGTTCAATAACGCACACCGTAACACGGGAATTATATATAATACATACATTGATTTATATTTCATAGGTTTAAAGCACCTCAACCTTTTATCCAACATTCCTCCTCTCCACAACCATTATTTGTAACGAACTACGTTTTAGACAGACTATTTGAACTTACTACCCCCCTAACCAAACAACATTATTCTCCGCATAGAGACAGGTATTATTTTCAAGACTTTTCCCGTACCAGTATTTTTGGTCGATAGAAAAAAACTGGGATAACTTATTACTTATTTGTGCGGTTAAGCGCTCCGGTTGGCAAATCTCCCCCATCTCAAACTTGGTAATCTTCAAGTTATCAACGAACTCGTGTCCAATTTGTAACCATTAGTAGATACGTTTGTTTAGTGGCATGAAAGTGTTTTTCTATAAGTCGATCACCAAATCCAAATAGGATATAAATTTATCATCGCAGTCTGGAGATTATGAAGTATAAACAACCATTTCAGCAATAGTAACCTTTTACATGTGTAATAAAAAGCCTTAAACAGTGCACCACTTAAGACAGTTGTATTGTAATTTCATCTAAGGTGTCTATCCAATAAATTATTTCACGAGTTCTAATACTCCGACGGCAAATATCTTGAGTAGGCTTCCTCAGTGAGCTCTTGGGTGTAGCTATTATGATCATATTATTTACGTATAATAAAAAGGGTAATATTACGTATATTATAGGGTCTAATATTTGCACAATAAAAGTGCAAACATTTAGAGCCTATCTACAATAACTGCCATATAGATACAGTTACTGCCATACTGTAAATATTTTTGCCGGTCGTAATATAAGTTGAGCTATAGATTATGGGGGAGCTCGAAGCTCGAGGGAATCGTTTTTCATGGGATGATAGTGTACGGGGAAAAAAACCCAAACTCCCGACTGAATCAGCCTCAGTGTTATCTAAACGTTAAGTACACATTGTACACATTGTTTGCCGAGCCTATTTTTGTATGATAAAATTACAATATATGTATCCATATGTATATATTTACATAGACTTAGATGTTTTTCTATTTTTTTTGGTTTAAATCAATGTTGTATCTGCGAACTCTAAAATATTTCCCTTCCGAAACAGTCATCCACCTCAAAAGGAGTTAATATTATATTTGTTTATAGAATGCGAGTCTAGAAAATAAAAAAGTCGTGATCCGATAAAAATAGCAGAATCGAACGAAAAACTAGGACAGCTACGATCCGGTGTTGGGTGGAATTTCGCTACGACCGATTGGTGGATTTGTTTAATGTTTATCGTCGCGCCAGATTAGGGAGGGACCTACTACAGCAGACGGTGAAATGGGATGTGCATTTTAGTACTAGTGTTCAAATAAATCAGATATTATAGTAGGGCCACTAGTGATAATATATATATATATATATCTGAAATAAGCATATTTGACACATCAAGTAATAGATAATTTTCGTACATTAATACAATAGACGCTAAGAAAAATAGCGTGGAGTTTCGGTGGTCCAGCGGTCTAGTCGAGGGTTCGAATCCTGGCTTACACCAATGACTTTTCGAAATGATTTTCGAAAGTTATCATTAGATAGTATAAAACAAAGTTACTCTCCGCTGTCTGTCCCCTTATATGCTTATATATCTTTAAAATAAGGGAACGGATTTTGATGCGGCTTTTTTTATAGTTAGAGGGTGTCAACGTGGTGGGTTTGATCTATAAATTCATATATGATGTTGTCAAGAAAGAATGATAATTTTCGAGATTAAGCATTTTAATTGCAAACGCTGGCTGAACCTTAAGTGTAAGATCAAAACAATGTTCTACATTATTAAATACCTCTCTAATGTCTATCTCTTACCCACAATGATTATTTTTATTTTTTTACTTTTTTCGAGAAATAATGGCTTATTTACAAAGCGATTTTAAACATTTCAGCATTAATTTTCATCCAATTAAGTGCATGAATAATAGATTGTGCATGTAATATGGATGATCCTGGCCCTTTATAGCATGCAATTTAAACGAATATTTTCGAAGATATTGCAGTATTGGAAATTAGTACCAGCCAATACGCGTGCCGATAAATAGCACAAATGGAAATTTTTAATGTCCAAATTTTTCCCATTTATTACTTTTAATGAGAAACAAAGTTCGCTGGGTCAGTTAGTGTGTGATAAATATCGTTGACTAAAAACTTTGTGCCCGGTATGGCAATTGGTTCGCCACCTATTCCTCTTCGGACGTAAACATAACGGCGAGCCGAGGCTTAACAGCCACTGCCTACACCCTCGGGTAGAAAACGGCGTATTAATAAACATGGAGTTAGTATCTTAAGAGTATAGGTGAGCTCTACTACTAATATTACTAACTACATGATGACTGTTTATATTATGACGAGGGGACGGCACAGGATGCACGTGAACGGAAAAAAGCGGAATTAGGTGTGGGACAACGTTAACCAACAACTTTGTAGTATTTTTTTTTTGTAGTGTAATGTGGAATCTCATTGGCTATGTGTAAAGGTCTCCTAAATTAAAACATTTACACTTGCGGAAGAGTTCGAAACAAAATTAATATTTGGAATAATGTTTTTTTTATGGAATAGGAGGACAAACAAGCAAATGAATCACCTGATGGTAAGCAACTTCTCACAGCCCATGAAAACCATGGTGCGTTGCCATCCTTTATAGGAGTAGAAGGGGAAAGGAAGGGTAAAGGGGATCGGGCCTTCGGATACCTCTCATCGAACGAAGCGCGGCACGAACCACTTCACGTCGATATTCCGAAAGGTCGTGGTAATGCACCGGTCGAGCCAGCCCACTCATGCAGTGAACTGCGTGGCTCTACCACTGTTAAAATCCGTAGTTAATAATTGTTACTGGTACTATTGGATTCAGTCTCAAGTCCAAGAGAGAAATTTATTTAAATATACAATAATATCCTTATTTAAAAAACCTATAAATATGAATATTCCATCGTTACTATATAAAAATATATGATGCCCTCTAACATTGTAAATAGGTTTTCAGAAGTCGATAGTTGTTGATGACAAACAATTTGTTTCCGATGTATGACAATTACCATTTACTTCTTGGCATCAAAAAAACAAAAATGAAAGTGAGGCCACAGTTGGAAACATGTATGTTATTATAATTGGATTGTATATAAAAATGGTATTTAAATAATTACAGGATGGCTACAGTTTGAAATAAATCTCATTAGGCTAGTAAATTATTATAAAATATTGTTATTGTTCAGTTAAGTAACAGTGGCAGAGCCAAGCAGTTCGCTGCATGAATGGGCCGGCTCGACCGGTGAAATACCACGACCTCTCAGAAGATCGACGTAAAGTGGCTCATGCCGCGTTTCGTTCGGTGAGAGAGGTATCCGGAGGCCCACCCCCTTCCCCGTCCTGTCCTATCCCCTAATCCCTTAAACGTTGGCAACGCAACAGTAACACTGTATGTGTTGCTGGTGTCCATGGGCGGCGTTGGTTGCTTACCATCAGGTGACACGCCTGCTCGTTTGCCCTCCTATCCGATAAAAAAAAGGTTATATTTTAAATTATATTTTATTGAATCTGAATTATATATGAATTTATGACACTAAATTTTTCCTTAATACTGCCTATGCATTGAAAACTAATAAGTAGAAATTAAAATAAGGAAAATCTCATTTTATTAAAATGTACTAGTTATATTAAACATAATTAACTAAGTATTCCATTTATAACTATTATCCACACATAATATTAAATAGTCAAGCAACCAGCACTAAATCCAATCAATTTTAAAAAACCTCTACTAAAAGCTGGGATAAGCTTTTAATGTTCGCTTCACACTACTCATTAGAGATCTCTAGTACTCTACTAGTACAACACGTAAAGCCTTAAAGACACAATATAGATCACAAATACTGTTTAACGTATTAAATTAGCTTTCAACACTGTTTTAGAGAATCTCAAACACAACATTCTGAAGAATATGATAAAAAAATATAATATTTTGCTAGCTTCATGCTAGATTATTTTAATAAGTGTGCTACTAACCTTACAACAATTTTTCAACTCAATCAAATTAAACTTGGTAAGTCTATGAGTAGAGTACACAAAATATGTAAAGATTTTAATAATACACATACCTTCAAGCATTTGAGGCAGAATGTGTGTTGACAAGGTAACACACGTGACGAGGTGTCGAGTCGCTCCAGACACACGGAGCACTCGAGTAGATCGTTTAAAAGACCTTCATCCATGCCGGTCGGGGCACTAAAAAATAGAAAATCTAAGTCAATGGTTGTGTCTCAGTTGGAACTCAAAATCAAAAAACTCTGTAAATAAGTATAAATATCTGGCTTGGCTATTTCACTACTTCCAGATAGTATGAGGAAAAGTTTATTTACAGTCTATCACCGGTGTGTTTTATAATGCAATAGACTTGCAACATATTTTTTTACTTAATAAGGATGATGAGTAGCTACATCATTATTTTTCTGTTATAAATTTACAAACTGTAATAAAGTTTTATTACCTTACTTAGGACCACTAATTCACCAAAATTGTCCAAAACACTAATTAGGTATTTTAACTAACAAATATCTGCCTAGCTATCTGCTAGCCTAGCTATCTGCCAGTGAAAATATGTTGCTATTAGTGTGGCTGTTTTCTAGTGTTATTTATTTTAAGTATGCTACAGCACTTTTTTTTACTATATAAGTAGAATATTAAAGTACAAAAAAATGTTTAACACCATTTATATGCATCTATTACCACATAGACTACATATTTTTATGTAATAATATGTTTACATGATGATTGTAATCTAAGAGAGTTTGCCAAACCCTTAATATGTAACCTATGTCCAATGTGGGTAATGAATTCTTCAAATGATGGAGAATATTTTCCATTAAGTACAAATTGTAATTACATCTGAATATTTACCCAGCACATACTCAACAAGCTAACAAAATCTAGCCTTTTATATATATTATTAGTTTCCTTTGAATCAAATTTGTTAGAGCTAAAACTATTTCAAAAAATCAAAGATATACTGAGTCATACTAATATGTAAACAAATTTAGTAATTTAGTTAGTAAATTTGTTTACTAACTTAACTAGTATTTAGTAATTTAGTGTATTCTAAACTGTAAATCGAAATATGAAAATTTGATGGTTATTTATGTTACCAAGAAAGTATCATTCGTTATTATCACATAATCCAATAATATTTCCAATAAATTGGTATGTCCAGATAGATTACTATCAGAATATTAAATATTATTTTATTAACAGTGTATACTTCATTTTTAATGTAAATTAATGTAAAATCAGGGAAAAGTAAATGTTGGTTTGGTTTTCCCTAAATAGAACAACTCGGGTGCTTAAAAACTTACAGGCAATCCCAGAAAAACGATACAATTCAAAATGTTGATGACTCACCGAATGTTTTAAATTCCAACGATGTTAGCGGGAAGTCAGGCCATTATTGCTCTGCACAATGAAACAAAATCCACGGGATACCACCCCGAGTCACTTACACAAAAAATCGAGTTAAAACTATTTTTAACAACACATTTGTTCACTTCAGTTGATTATCATTGCACAAACAAACTAATGATCACAGGGTGTAATAGTGTTGTGAGAATTTTGCAGTCGTTCACACACAAAAACTGGTACGTTTTCAGAAAAATGCCATTCTCGCAGGCTCTTCATTCGACCGAACGGGTGGTGAAGTGTAGGTAGCGGGCATGCGGGGGCGGGAGAGAGCAAGCCGCTCTATCACAGTCGAGGGAGTACAGCCGCGAACATTTTCAAATCTACCAAAACTACATAAAAAAATATGTTATGTTTAAAATCAAAGATTTTATTATTAAGCTCTGTTTCGTTGAAGTAATGGATGATTGTACATTTTCCAGAAGTTGATTGATGTCACGAACAAATAATGAAAACTTGATTAATTGTAAATATATATTTTGTACTGAGAACTAAGTAGAGATTAGATTTTTTACATAAGATTAGTGTTATTTTGCTATGGGAACTTAAGATTCTTTCAGTTTCTTTATTTTAGAAATAACTATTTAAATCAGGATTTCGAATAGGAATACTTTTCCCATAATAAAAAAACGTGTAACCAAAGTTCTCCAAACGAAATAAAATATAAATATAATAAGGACAGGTATTGTGCAATTGGTATTTTGCAAGAGCAGGTTTGGTATTTTGAGCAGTGAGATCAGACAGAGTTTTAATAAAACCTTTACACAAAATTACTACTACAGAAAAGGCAGTAGGACTTGCAAGCTTTAGCCTATGCAAATTGGGCGAATGAAAAAAATAACGCATATTAATTTAGTATTTTTAATCTTTGTTTTTAATCTGTGAAAATTGAATTATCCAAGTCGGTGAAGTCGGGCGTTTTTTGTTATTTTTAATTATAACTTGTTTTCATTATTTAACCATAACATATAAATAAAAATGTCTCGAGATAAGAGTGTGTGGTTTGCCGAAGAAATATTATTAGATGCCAAATTAATAAATTTTCAATTAGAAACAGGCGAATGGGACGCTGTTGAGGAAATGTTAAAAGCAGAGGCCCAACTGTCTAGAGATGCTGAAACAGGACGACTAAGACCGTAATTATAAACAATTTTCTACCTTTTCTTATCCCTACCGCAATTTATGTGGCGTGAAAAATTAATACCCTGATAAACCGGGTATTACATTATTAATTGCATTAATTTTTGCTGTTATGTGAAAAAATGTGCAGGAAATATTGTTACCTCCCGACTGTACACTATGTTATTGTATTAATACTTAACCTGAAATGGTACACATGATAGTTGAGTGCTTGAGTGAACTAAAGTGCCAAAGATTCCCTATCCAAACTGTGTCAAGAACTTCATAACTTAACATAAATAACTCTTCTTTCTACCTGACGGTGTAGTCAGCGGCTGTCAAGGCTCGTCTCGCCGTTATGTCTAAGTCCCAAATGGAATAGGTGGCGAACCTATTGCCATACTTAGCACAAAGTTTTCGGTCATAAATATTTATCACACATATTTTCCGTAAACAATTTCGAAAAGTCATTGGATTCGAACCCGCGACCGTGGTCAACCACTAGACCACCGAGACTTTAAAAACTCAAGAACTATATCTGAAATAAAATATTTTTTAAAATGCTTGATTATGAATATTTGACATCAACATATCTACCAAATATGTATCTTAGTTCCATGTTGATAATCTATATAAAGGTAGTTTGATCATCAGCAATATTTATTCTAGCTGTCACAGTTTTCTTGAAAACTCTAGAAATTCTAGAAAAAAATCAAATAAACATACATAGATAATTTATTTTTAATTACAGTAAAAAAGCTTCTGAGTATACATTGCGGCTCATAGCTGAAGTATTGCATATAATGAGGCTGGATGTTGAACAGGCTTCATACAATAGAAGCACATTAGCAGTGGCAGAACAATGTTTGAGATTGGTACGCTCTTGTGCTGCAGCAGGCACTAAAATGCAAACATACATCTCCAAAGAACTCTCTATCCTTGATTCTATGCTAATATTAGCCACAGAATATCAACATCCAAGTGTTGATTTTGCTAATGAAGAACTACAAAAAAAATTTGAATCATGTATGATAGTCCTTATGCAAACACTAGGAAATTTAGTTGTTAATAATCCTTTCAATCAAATAATGATATGGAATAAATTTGATGCGAACATTTTAAACAGTTTAGTCGATCAAAATGATAAAATTGCTACTGCAGCAGCAATGATAATTTATAACATATTATTAGGTCAACCCAATGTCTTGCCAGATGATGTGTTACTATTGAATTCTCTTGCATATATGTACAGCAATGGCAACACTGAATATCCACATTTAATAATAGAGTATTTGATTGGTGTTGAAAATACATATATTGAAAAGTTGTATTCGAAATTGGAACCAGAATGTAGAATGTTGGTTTTAAATCTGGCCTATAATATACTAACATCAACAGAGTCTCAAGATATAAATGTGTCTGTGAATTTTGTAAAATTTATGGCTTATGAATTTAAAAGTAAATCTGATTGTATATTAAAGACTGTTGACAAGTATGTAAACAGTATTGAGCCTCAAGAAGTGGTTTTTCTATTAGAAATCATAGCTACTGCATCAAGTATGGACACTTATATGGATTGTCTGCAGACAGACAGCTCTCTGTTTATCAATTGTGCTTGTAAGTATAGATATAAAATAAAGATATGAAATGTTTAATGACATAAAGAAAATTTAACCCCCTACTCACTAATACAACTATGTGACTTTTTTATAATCCTTGTTTTCTTTTTTACAGTTTTGCTCCGAGCAATACATAAATTGGGTAAAGAAAGCCAGAATTTTTTTTCTTCCTTAAACAAACTATATGCAGCAACTGGAAAAACGCTTATAAATGATGAGAATGTATCTGTTACCAACATTGTAAGTGAAAGTAAGTGTTAAGTAGAACTAACTATTATATCATTGTCAACTCATTGTTGATATAAATGTCAATTAAAAAAAAATTCGCGTGGAGTCTCTCCGCGCTATGGAAGTAAAACTTTGTAACAAACATATATTTATAAAATGCTTAATTTAAAAAGAGCACATCTTACTTACATTACGACGGGCCTCGTGGTGCATTGGTAAAATCGAATGTAGAACGGAGATTGGCGGATTCAATCCCCACTTGAGTATAAATCTTAATATGGGTCTGAGTAGAATTTGGTAATTACTCCTCTATTTAAGAAGATACCCCATATTCAACGTCGTATTGTTCTTTGATTTAGGTACTCCCCCAAGCTCAAGCCCATTCAACCCATATTGTAAAAATGCATTAAAATACTTATTCCGCAATATTGGATTTAGGATGACGTCACATTTTTCAACATACTATCGAAAAGCCCTTTTATTTGATACACAAAAAAGCATTAAAACTATCTGTGAATGAGAGCTATTGGTATTTCCCGGGCGAGCCAGCCCATTTATGCAGCGGACTGCTTGGCTCCTCGTGTTTAAAAACTTAAAAAATGAGTTGTAAGATCAAGAACTACGTAATACATAATAAGTAATATTTATTACATTCATAATATATACCTACATACTACATTGCAAAATGAAAAATTCGATCCATGCGGTTCGAATAAGAATATCGACGTAAAGTTGCTCGTGCCGCTTTTCGTTCGGTGAGGGAGGTATCCAAAGGTCCGAGCCCCTTTCCCTCCTACTCTCTTAAAGGAGCGCAACGCCCCACAGTGTTCATGGGCGGTGTCAAAGTGCTTACCATCAGGTGACCCACTTACTCGTTTGCCCTCCTATCCCATAAAAAACTAAGAATTGAATTGTTATTATCATTTTCGCGTGGAGAATTATCCAAATCTCAAATTTTTACCATGGGTTACCTACCTAATATCAAGTAATTCAGAGAAATCATTGGCTCGGAATCGATCCCACGACCAGCGAGACTATTAATATTAAAATATTAGAGGTACTATTAAAAATTGGAATGATAACTTAGTTCCTAACTAGTATTTTAATTTAACTTTGAGTTGGTGTAACCTAATGGTATTATTACATCACTAGTAAAACTAATAATCACTTTGAACTTTGAAAATGTATAATGTGTTGAAATGTAAATTATAAAAGGCATGGCACTTGAAATAGAATGTGATTAACAGACATAAAATAGAATGATCAACATTATCATAATGGTGTCTGTATAGATATTTAATCCAAATATCTATTTGGAATATATATCATACGGACACGTCACAGACATGTCTGTTAATCACCATCTATTTGAAGTGCCATGCCTTTTATAATTTACATTTCAACACATTATACATTTTCAAAGTTCAAAGGAATTATATTAAAGATAATATATATATATATATATCAAATATAAAAATATTTGATATTTTTTTATTTCATAATATAGAGATTATTTGACCGAGGACCATAAACAGACTATTATTATACCCTTATTCTGAACTTATTTTATTCCAAATAACTCTGGTTCAGTCTCGGTGGCGCAGTGGGTGAGCGCACGGCCTCTGATCCAGAGGTCCGGGGTTCGATTCCAGACACTGGCTCACACCAATGACTTTTCGAAATTGTTTTCGGAAGTTATGTGTGATAAATACCGATGACTGACAAACTTTGTGCCCGGTATGGCAATAGGTTCGCCACCTATTCCATTTGGGACGTAAACATAACGGCGAGACGAGGCTTAACAACCGCTGCCTACACTTTCGGGTAACAAAAGGCGTGAAGTTATGTTATGTTATGTTAACTCTGGTTCAGCGCTTATTTCTAAGATCTTGTAACTTGTAATTGCCAAACTAGTTATGAATTAACTATATTTATTTATTACACTTGAACAACCAAGGCTCATGTATATGTAAAAATTGGATGGGTAGATAGCAGTATCTTTGTATTTCATAATATAGAAATTATTTCACCGAGGACCAGAAACAGACTATTATTTAAACCCATAATCTGAACTTATAAATGTTTCTTTTTATAAGATTAGTTAACCATGAGTATAAACCATGAGTGATGATTGAAGTCAGTTTATCATTAAATTATCCTTGAAATATATTGTACTTGAAAATTAATTTTCTTAAAAATTTTAAATGAAAATTATACATCAAGTTACTTGATAAATAACATAGTTTTATGTAATATATAAAGAAAACTGTAAATAGCTAATGTTGTTTAGGTATGCTTTGCAATATTTTAAATGTGATGAATTAAAAAACAAATACAGTTTATAAGTTTATAATTACCAAAATATTCGTAAGTACATCCAGTAATAAGTAATATATTTGTTCAAATCACGACTAATTTTGGTTTAAGCAAAAGCTCTTTGTCGTATTGTCTTTCACAGAGTAAAATTAATTCATCGTCACTCGTTATGCACTATTTTTTTACGTTCATAAGCTTTACTACAGAACAAAGTACTCCTAAACCAATTTACACTTTACAGTTGGAGTATATAGTTGAATATATTTAATAAAAACAATCAAATAGAGCAGAGTACCGAACTGTCACGATTATTTACTAATAATATGTTTTTACGTTTTCGGTCATAGAGGTCGCGCTTCGCATACGTCAACTTATTAAATCGCGCTATGGTTTCACTACCGTAGGGTTTATATATGATTGACATTCCAAATCAATTAGTACCTCCACATGCCACTAGATGTCTGTGTACTATTATAATTCAAGCTTAACAAATTGAAAAGTTAGCTTCATATATACTAGTGTTGAGTAGGACACGACTTGAAAAAGAGTTTGTAAGAGTAGCCTCTTTTTTATCCTGAGCCAGTACAATGTCCCACTTCAAATGAGGCGAGGCATACTGAATCATTTGAAGTTATTGTAGTACGAAATACGCGCGCCTCCTGGTGCCTCAAATGTAGTGTTGAGTAGGACACGACTTAAAAAAGAGTTTGTAAGATAGCCTGTTTTTGTCCTAAGACAGTACAATGTCCCACTTCAAATGAGGCGAGGCGTACTGAACCATTTGAAGTTATTGTAGTACGAAATACGCGCGCCTCCTGGTGCCTCAAATGTCAGACGCGACGTGCTTTTGTCATGTTATTTGTTTGTATAATACAAATATTTTGTAATTATAAATCTTAAAAGTATAAAAAATAATTTTATGTGTTTGTTGTCTTTTAGGTATTCAAACCAAATGATTACGAATATAAAATTTCACATCTAATATACCTTTTAAAAATAAACGCGAAAGTTTGTGAGGATGGATGTGGGATGAATGTTTGTTACTTTTTCACTCAAAAACTACTGAATGGATTGTAATCAAACTTTACAAGAATATAACTTATAATTACATCAGAATATCATACAAGGCTATAATTTATAGTTGTAGTGTTAATTATCCAAAACATAACGATAAGCATCAAGTAATATAAAAAATCTTTGAATTTGCATGACTAGAGGGTGCTGTGCGATATGGTTTATCAGAAAAAAAACTAATTAAATGGCACTGACTCTTTAAACAACGTAAGATTATTAATTAAATTTTAAATACGCCTCTTCTGGCTGGAACCTCGCTTCGCATGGACGACAATATATTTCTCCCTCTCTCGAAATGTCAGACGCGACGATTGTGACTTGACGTACCTACAGCTCGACCAACTTATCTGTGAACTGAGTGGCGGCGACACCGTCGACATAGTGTTGCAAGTTATTATAGATTTCCCAGAATTTGGCATGTTTGCCTAGTACATAGCGTAGTAATAAATTAGATACGTTATTAAGGTAATCTATATAATTAGTACTTATTATATTATTTATGTCTATACATTAATTCATTCATTAAGTGTGTAAAAAATATTCGAAAAACCTTGGCAAAGATGAATTGATTAGGGGTAGATAACCTGTAACTGTAACCTAAAATTCATGTTAGCTGCTGTTGGACAGTCCCTTTTTAGAGTAAGGTTTTAGGCTATATAACATCACGCTGCGACCAATAAGAGCGACGGGACAGGGCAGAGTTGTCAGTAGACTAGGTCACTGGCGGTCGGCTAGTTTCATATCTACAGGATAGATACAAGAGCTGACCTAGCAATTGGATATAATAAAACATGAGTTTTAGAATAATTCATTTATTGAAACCAGGTTTACAATAATTATGGTCTTTGGAACAACCTGCACGCCCAACTTCAGTCAGGCTGTGAGGAAATATACCTCCTATTTCCATGCAACCATCATCATCATCACTATCACTTTCTGTTTCTGTGTCACTTCTTACTTCTATTATAAAAGGCTTATCCAAATACGAATCTTGTTTCAAATATTCTTCTTCTAACTTGTGAACATGTTTGCAATGCTGTGCCCACTCATTAACCGTAATGGTTTCAAAGGCTTCTTGAACCAGGCGGGGAATCTCAGCATTTTTATGGTCAATATTTACTTCAGCTACTTTTCTTTTCATTGTGCTCCAAATGAATTCAATGGGGTTAAGATCACAGTGATAGGGAGGTAAGTACAAGCATTTGTGCCCATTTTGTTCTAATATTTTATCAATTTCATATTCAGGTTCAGGCTTGTTTCTTTTTATTAGTTCTAACAGCTGAGGTTTTGTGAACTCTTCTCCAAAGTCAACATTATTTTGTGTCAACCATAGTTGCATATCTCTTTTTAAAGAATTCGTATTTGGAACCTTATTTATGCAAACACGGTGATAGGGAGCATTGTCCATTACAATTATTGATGGCTGCTGTAAGTTAGGCACCAGTTTTTCAATAACCCACTTTTTAAAGTTAGTACTGTTCATATCATGATAATCACCACTTTTAGTATTAGACTTGAAAACGAGAAGTGCATTATTAACAAATCCAGTGTCCCCTCCTGCGTGTATAATAATATACCTTTGTCCTTTTGATACAGGCTCTAATACTCCGTCTACACCCTCGCCTTGCCAACATTTACCTGATGTATGCGATGAGTGAATATGTCTCGTCTAAATAAATTAGCGGCTGAGGTTGTGGACTTATTTTATTTTTTTCTACTGCATGCAAGTACTTTGCTCTCCAAGCTGATACTTCATTACGCTCCATTAGTACCTTACGGTTACTCTGAGTCTTTTTAAAACGAAAACCCATCTTGTGAAGCAGTTTTCGAAGACTTTCTCGTTGTCCTGTGTAATTAATTTCTGTCTTTAAGACCTCTAGTAGCTTCTTGATAGTTGGTAGCTCCTTTTTAATGGAATAAAACTCATGTACTTTTCTTCGAATAACTCCCATGTCAAAATCATCAACATGTATAAATCCCGTTTTACGCTGCCTCTCCTTGCCTGGGGTCTGAATTTTTGTACCAGTCTCTTCTGCCACATGCCCTTCTTTTACTATTTTAGATATGAGTCCTTGACTCACACCTGAAATAAATAACACATTATCATCATCAACCCCTTAACGTCACACACACAATGTTTGCTATATGTAAGTACGAATGAATAGTGGCAATATCAAAAGTAAATATCAGTAGATATGTACCTATTTCTTGTTGCGGGTTAGTTGACTCTTACATCCAACAAATTCATAAATATTGGGAAATTTACAAAAAGAAAGTGGGAACACTAACCTGTAGCTGCCGAAATTCGTTTGTATATTTGATTAAATGGTATAATCGGAGCCTCCGCCCGAGCTTCTTCTTCAAAAAAGGATTTAACCTTTAGAATAATGCTTCGAGCATCACTTTTAATCGCTTTCGGCATAATTAACGTTGTAAATATAGCAATTTAGCAACAGAAATCACAGAGTACCCGAATGTAGTAGATACTGACAATCGAATGACATTTCAACATGGCGGCCGTAGTTCCTATTTTTTCCATTTCACAGATAAGTTGGTGGGACTGTACTTGCCGTTTGTCTGCCTCGGACGACCGCGACAAAAAAATTGAAGTAGTACAATTTTTAATTTCGAGGCACTCTTACATTTTGACGTCATGTCCGGGACAAATGAAGCGCCTCTTGTATGTCCTACTCAACACTAATATATACTTCGATGTTTTAAAGTAGTACTAAATATTAATATATATCGCAAGGGGGCGTTAAAAGCGTTAAACGCTCTTGCACGAGACATTAGAAGTTTTACTTCAAAAAAAAAATATTAGGAACTATTAGGAAGTCTAAATGTATTTTTTTTAAGTACAGATTTTTCGCATTACAATTTAAAATATAAATAATATTACTATTTTATATTAGTATCTATAAATAATCTCTTGATCATAAGCTGGCCACTTCCCTGGGGAAAAGAAATTACACGTGGATGTTTATTTATTAAAAGAGTAGATGTGTATTTCTTCTGGGCGAAACCAAGTTAAAGGATGATTTTGTGACCCAAAGTTGAG
The DNA here is from genome assembly GCA_905147225.2 of Euproctis similis. Taxonomy (NCBI): domain Eukaryota; kingdom Metazoa; phylum Arthropoda; class Insecta; order Lepidoptera; family Erebidae; genus Euproctis; species Euproctis similis. Next base: position 10,592,330 of record LR990109.1, read on the forward strand.
AGAAATCAGTTAAGATGTAATGAATGAAAGACAACTGGCTGAAACCGTATACGAAGCGAATATGAGTGGTAGAGTGGGGATCAAGACACCGTGACGCAGCCACCACAACCAAATAAAAGGTCTATTTATGGAAAATGCGTAGCAACCGAAACCGACGTGAATGCATGATGAGATGTAATGAGCCTGCGAAAGAAGTCTCTGTCTACCCCTATATTATACATTCGTGAGCTCATGTATGTATGTAAACAGATATGGATATCTAATAACGAAATTCATATATTTCTTGAAGTAAATTATAATGTAAATTTTCACTCAGTGAGTGAGCCAAATGGAAAGTAAGTGAAGGAACGTGAGGCAAATTCGAGATCGAGAGACAAAGACAGAGCTGCCACGACTAAATAAATATAATGAAATGAATGTGAATTTTAAATTATCTCTATATATTTCACTAGATGACCCGGCGAACTTTGTTCCGCATCAAAAGTAATAACTCCTGTCCCGCTATGTTAATACTGCAATATCTACGAAAATATTCGTTTAAATTGCATGGTGTAAAGGGCCAGGATCATCTATATTACATGCACAATCTATTTAAGACACTTAATTGGGTGAAAATTAATGCTGTAATGTTTAAAATCACTTCGTAAATGAGCCATTATTTATCGTGAAAAGTAAAAAAATAAAAAATGTGGGTTATCCCTAAGTGATAGACATATGCCCTCCCGGACTTTTTTGTAGACCTTCTGAAGGTGTTTAATAATGTAGAACATTGTTTTGATCTATCACTTAGTGTTTAGCCAGCGTTTGCAGTTAAATTGCTAAATCTCGAAAATTATCATTTTTTCTCTACTACATCAAATATGAATTATAGATCAAAACCATCCTGTTGATACCCTCTAACTATTAAAAAAACCGCATCAAAATCCGTTGCGTAGTTTCAAATATATAACCATACAAGGGGACAGACAGCGTAAAGTGACTTTGTTTTATACTACCTTCTGTGTACTAAGTATCGGGAATTTGTCAATAAAACAAAAAATACAAATTATTCATCTAAATTTATTTTATCGCCTTCAAAGTAGGCCCCATCGCTTGCAATACAACATCTCCACCGCTTCACCCAGTCTTCCATACATTTTTCATAGGCTATTTGCGGTATGGCCTTTAGCTCATTCAGCGAATTTTCTTTTATGGCTTCTATTGACTCAAAACGTTTTCCTCGAAGTGGTAATTTTAACTTGGGAAATAAAAAAAAGTCAGACGGAGCCATATCAGGTGAATAGGGTGCTTGGTCGAGAACGTTTGTAGAATTTTTCGCTAAAAACTCTTTCACTATAATGGCTGTGTGTGATGGTGCATTATCATGGTGCAGCATCCATGAGTTGTGTCGCCACAAATCTGGACATTTTTGCACGGATACTCTCACGCAAACGCTTCATGACGCCTAAATAATATTCTTTATTCACTGTTTCTCCCTCTGGAAGGAATTTGGAGTGAACCACACCCCGGTAGTCAAAAAAAAAACTGTCAGCATCACCTTGATTTTGGTGCGACTTTGCCGCGGTTTTTTGGGTTTCGGCTCGTTTTCGAGACGCCATTCTGAAGACTGTTGGCTTGTTTGCATGTCATACTCATAAACCCATGTCTCGTCGCCAGTTATTATACGTTTCATAAAGGTCGGATCCGTAGAAGCTCGGGAAACCATGTCTTCAGCGACATGCTTTCGCTGCCCTTTTTGAACAAAATTGAGCTCTTTTGGAACTAGTCGAGCGGCGACGCGTTTCATGCCTAAAATGTCAATGAGAATATTGTGGACGGACTTAAAAGATATGTTCACCTCACTAGCCAACTCTCTCAGACTCATACGTCGATTTTCGAGCACTAGCTTCTTGATTCTATCGATGTTTTCTTTGGTCGTAGCGGTTGAAGGTCTACCAGAACGAGGCAAGTCTACTACTACTTCTCGGCCTTCTTTAAAAGCCTTATACCATTCATAAGCCCTTGTTTTCGATATACATGATTCGCCGTAGGTATTTCGCAACCTTTTTAGTGATTCACCACATGAAATATCATTCGAAACAAAATTTAAGGCACACTCTTTGTTCAACAATATTTTCCATTGTAAAAATCGCCGAGGACTCAAAACTATGACCAACAAAAAGTTAAGTTTAAAACAAATTAAATGACAGATCCCGTTCAAATTTTGCGCGCTAAATCGGTACAGTGCTACCAACATGCAGTTAAAAAATGAGAACAACCTCTTTTACGCGGGTCTCTTTATTGACATATCCCCGATACTTTTTACACAGAGTAGTATGTAATGATACTAATCGTAACCAGTTTGAACCTGAAATTCATTATAATACTTATTTATTTTATGACTAAATTGATTTGATTTTTACAGACCCGCTAACAAAGAATGATTCGGCTGACAATATGCTATCTTGCAATGAGACAACATCAGAGTGTACCGAATCTGAATCTAGTGAACAATTTTTTGAGTGTAACGAGAATCCCTCATATACAGACAAAATGGAAACTATTGAGAATATGCAACCATTGAAATTTGCTGAACCAGTAATACCAGATGTTAAAAACCAACGTAGTAACTCGATCAAAATAGAATCGGAAATTTCTAAAATAGCATACAAGAGGAGCAGTTCAGTACCGAAGACGGATGAACGTATATCGTTACCGACAAGACGAATTAGTTTGGAACATAAAATAGATATTGGCGATGACACCGAACCACCTTTAATAATAGATTCAACATCTCCAAATGGCAGTATGAATACAATCGCTGAAGTGATACCGGTTGGTCTTCAACCTAGGCTCGAATTTCAACCAACTAGCAGGACCGAATCACAAGATAGCTCTCCAAATGATCCACCAACAGAAATTCACGTACCATATGAGGAGCTTAAAAAAGAAGTGAAAGCGTCTCCAAGTGAAATATCGCCGCCTCTAGCTGATGTTTTAGCAGAAGCTGAATCGCAAAAACATTCACCCGATACGCCAAAGGAAGTTAAAAAAAGCCAGAACCTTTCTACAGATTTTGATTTGAGTGAACAGTTGCAGAAGATTCTCGGCATATCATCGGAGAAAACACGCAACGACAGTGCTAACGTTGAGAGGAAAAACGAACCGGTGAAAGAAGTTAAGATCGCGGAAGAAAATAATACTATTAAGATTCCGTCGGTCAAGATTGATTCTCCTGAAACTCAGAAAATGAGGTATGGTACTTTTCTCGTTCCTAAGTACGCTACATTGTATCACTAGTTCAACTGTAGGTTTAAACTTAAGTTCTACTCTTGTCCTAGTAGAATGCACTCAGAATGTTCTGTAGAAATTGGAAAAAAACTAATATGAAAGCCATATGGGCGCCAAAACTACAGTTTATTTAAACAGTTCATTTAAGCCTACCTTATACGATGAATAAACTTAGTTTTATTGCATTTTAGAAAGATTAGTTATCATCAATAATGAAAAAATATTAACTTAAATTTCTCATAACTATAAATAAATAAAAATTCTGACAAAATTTTGCTAAGATGTATTTTAATAATATACCTTTACAAAGACTAGATATGAATTGAAAATTGATATAAGCAAATCAGGACAAACTATGAAAGGTAGATTGGCAACAGAATTTTACGCAGGCTGTGATGAGGGAAACGATTAGTGTTGAATTAAAAAAAAAACATTGATATCGATCACCATTTTATATTCTAACTAGCTGACCCGGCGAACTTAGTTCCGCATCTTAACTAATTTTTGCAGCGTATACTTTTGAAGTTCTAAATCTTGAAATAACTTACTTTTTCTTTACTACATTTATACGTGAACTGTACATACAAACGACCCTGTTGACACCCTCTATCCATTAAATCATTAAAAAAACCCTCAAAATCCGTTGTGTAGTTTCAAAGATTTAGGCATATAAGGGGACAGACAGCGGAAAGCTACTTTGCTTTATACTATGTAATGATTATGTGGCACAGGTTAGGCGCTATTGACATGACGACTCCTAAGAAAACTGTAACTAGCGTGGAGACGGTGGAACGACATGTGGCGTTCGGGTTTAAAGCCACACTTGTGAGGACGCTCGCGAATCTTTGCTGGAAGAACCAAGAGAACAAGAAACTGGTATTATTATTTACTAGCTATGAATGTTCGGACATTTAGAAAGAATGGACGATGGAAGATTGACTAAGCAGATATACAATGCAAAGGCGGATGGATGTAGAGGTAGAGCACGGCCACGACACACTTTCCATGACCAAATAAAACGAGTTAAGGATTCGTTCTATATTACATCAGTAAGGAGCCTTAAAAACTTACGAGCGTGTATGACGAGAGTTATGAAAGTCAGAGAAGCGTGTGAGGTGTGTCCGAGGTTTCACCGAGCGAAACGCGGCATGAGCCACTTTACGTCAATAATCTGAGAGGTCGTGGTATTTCACCGGTAAATCCAGCACATTCATGCAGCGAACTTAAGCAAGCAGTTCGCTGCTTTACCACTGTCAAAATGTATGTATGTATAAATTTGTTCTTTATAAAATCATTTTATGCGTTTTTTTTTCATTGAAGAACTTATTCTGAATGACTTACGTGTTAACTGGTTTCAGATCCGGGAACTAGAAGTGATTCCAGTACTATTAGACTGCTGCAATATTGACGCTCGTAATCCTTGTATCCTTTTTATTAGCTTTTTATTAGCTTCACCTGTATGTTTGTTTGTAGGTTTGTATGTTTGTTTGTAACCGACTTCTTTTTTAGTTTCCGGTGATTGCCACTAGATGGTGCGATTTGTGAACTATGAAAGTTCTAGACTAGAAAACCGAACTAAAAAATAGAAAATAAATAATAGTTTAAAAAAACTAAAAAACACGCTTTTTATAGAAAACCGAACTAAAAAATAGAAAAATAAAAAAAAATATTTTATTTTAAAAAAAGCGTGGGGTGCATGGTGTCAATAGTTATAAATATTTTATTGACAGATATGAGTAGAGTGATTATCATTTCGTTAATATCTAAAAAGCACCACACGCTTTTTTTAAAATAAAATATTTTCTTTATTTTTCTATTTTTTAGTTCGGTTTTCTATAAAAAGCGTGTTTTTTAGTTTTTTTAAACTATTATTTATTAATCTTACATAATTACATGGAACCTAGACGGTAAGATATACTGACACTGTATTTTTTTGTTTACTAATTTTATCAAGCTGTAAAGCTTATTTTCTTAGATCTTAGAATCGTATCGTAATCGTATATCACATGTATGCCAAGACCAATGGAAGTTGTAGAAGCGAGTATGGTATGTATGTAAATATCGTGTATTTTGGCATTCGATTCTTACTGCCTACCGCCGCGGGTACGTAGCTTGTGTTTATCTATGCATGTGTATAAAATGAAAACTATTATTTGAACCAACCTAATTATTTAATCTTCCAATCAAATGGTTTTCTTTATTATTGGCGAGTAATTTAACCCGTAAAAATACCATTTGATTACTACGGAATCCCACATGGATCGTAACATGCCATTTATTTTGCTCACAGTGCTAATAGAGTGATAGAGTAAAGAATTGACAAAAAAAATTGTTTAGACAGTGCACAGATACATACATCACGCCAAGTCCCTTGCGGGGTAGGCAGAGATAAATATTCATATTATACTAGTAATAGTGGATGATTGTAAATAAGTTTTAATCATTATGTAGATGAAGTTTTTTTGCAATTGTTGCATCACGACCGTATATTTTCACACATTCCAAATTGTTATTTTATTTCCTCTGTTATAATATTTTGCACAATGTTTTTTCTTATCATTCTAAACAGTAATAATGCAGTGGGTAATTTTTGCGATGCGCAATCTTACTGAAAATTGTCCAGAGAATCAGGTGAGTACCACATTACTTGACACTTAAATTTTACTTATAAAATGTTATACCATCTCGTTGGTCCAGTGGTCGAGCTCACCGCTTCCGATTCAGAAGGCGTGGGTTCGAATCCGGGCTCATACCAATGATCTCTCGGAGTTCTATTCGGAACTTATGAGTAATAAATATCGGTGACTGACAACTTTGTGCCCGGGGTAAAGCAATAGGTTCCGCCACCTATTCCATTGGGAACGTAACGAGTCGAGGCTTGACGGCCGCGGTTTGCTACACCTTTGGGTAGAGAAAGGCTTGAAGTTATATTAACTTAAATATTGTTATAGTTTTCAAGCATAGATTTAAGAAGAAAGCCCGTGCAAAGACCTTTGAAAGACATTGCAATATTAGTAAGTTGTCTTGTATAAAACCTATTAAGGTGTAGCAAACTCGGTTTTTGTGAATTCATTGTATAATTTTAGTTTATAATTATAATTTACTGCTCAATAAAAACTAAAAGCAAATTGATGTACCCTATATTTAATTCGCAGGAGATAATATCGAAGTTGACTATACAAGGTCCCGTGGACAATGAAGTGCTGCATGAAATGGGTTTAACACTGCACACAGATTCACAAGGCAACAATATCAAAATAGTGCCTTTACCACGGAGCTAGGTTAACAAGGCTTCAGGTTTATACGCGGTTACACTGTATACATAGATGTTTATTTATTAATACTCATATACAGAAATAATAAAATATATAAAAGCAATTCTCTTATTTTTACTACTAAGTGTACTTGTTTCTACGTGTGGTCATGGCGTATTCTCCAACTAGCTGATCCGTAATCAAAGTTCGTACCAATATAGCTTTAATACCAAAAAGGGCAGTTTTTATTAGCTTTTTATTAGCTTCACCTGTATGTTTGTTTGTAGGTTTGTATGTTTGTATGTTTGTTTGTAACCGACTTCTTTTTTAGTTTCCGGTGATTGCCACTAGATGGTGCGATTTGTGAACTATGAAAGTTCTAGACTAGAAAACCGAACTAAAAAATAGAAAATAAATAATAGTTTAAAAAAACTAAAAAACACGCTTTTTATAGAAAACCGAACTAAAAAATAGAAAAATAAAAAAAAATATTTTATTTTAAAAAAAGCGTGGGGTGCATGGTGTCAATAGTTATAAATATTTTATTGACAGATATGAGTAGAGTGATTATCATTTCGTTAATATCTAAAAAGCACCACACGCTTTTTTTAAAATAAAATATTTTTTTTTATTTTTCTATTTTTTAGTTCGGTTTTCTATAAAAAGCGTGTTTTTTAGTTTTTTTAAACTATTATTTATTTATGGGATACGTTACGCCATAGATAGTGTTACAGTCATAGATTTAGCATAGACCATAATAGATGGCACATGTCAGGAAAAATGTACTAATATTCATCATATTATGTGTCTCACTGCACACAGTGTTGAGGTGAAGAAAGCTGTTGTGAATATGCCATAAATTCAATAAAAACATACCAGATTGTCGAGGGTTCTATACCTCTCTCGCTCTTACACCAGCGGGCGCACTCTTCTAACATCGGATGACGCCCTGACGTAAGCTGTCTTCTCATAGCGTTTGTGAATTTTGCCGATATAACATCGCAAAATTTAAAATATAATATTTTCATACTAATTTAATCTTTAAATTCATTTTAAAGTAATTTATATTTACTAAGAACGTTAACACAGTGATATTTTCGTAGGGGCGGACAAATGAATTCTGTAAATTTGCAAATCTATTGTCAGAGGAAATAAGCGAAATTTCGAATACTGATACTTCGTTGGAAGATCGGCTTTCGAGTTAGATGATCTCGGAGGAGTCATCATTTTCATCCTCGGAGGATGGTATCGCTTCACCTCCGCCTTATAAACGAAGTAACAGTTCCCGTGAGTATCAAAATTTTCAAAAATAACGGACAATCGCGTTGTCATTTTAATATTTGTCACTTAAAAACTCATTTAAATTTATATACACCATTAACTAGTCACCAGGACAGTACTCATGCAGCTCAGCACGTTTTAGTTATTTATCTATCCTAAAATATTGTAAAAGCGAATGGGCTAATTTAAAGGAAAAAGGTATCGGGTTTGATAAGCGGACAATTGTACCGATTGCAAATACAAACCAGAGATTACAAGAGTTATGATGTCTTCAAAAGTTTGATACACATTCTGGGAAGGATAACTGATAAGATCAAAACTAATCTTGCATTGCTAGTCCCGGTTTTGTAGGTCTTAACTTCATGAGGAATTGTGCCATTTTAATAAAAGTAGAGATTATTTGGCTTATACTGAGCAATTATTAGTCAGTTTAATTAATAATTGTCGGAACAAAGACAATTGTAACGCTCTGATTTTCTAGAGTATTGACTGGGAATCAGCATACCCCAACTGTTCAAATTATAGTTCATTGGTTAACAATATCTCAAGTACTTTTGTCCTAGCTCACTATAGAAGGGGTCACAAAACCGCAATGCAGATATTTTGCGGTAAGCTAGCAGAGTGCGATAAGATGAGACCGAATATTCGAACTTTTTTCAGAGCATCTCTACGCGGTACTCACATGTGGCCTTAACAGATTTAATTCATCATGGATTTTGTTATTTATAATTACATATTCCAAAAAGATAAATTTGATACAAGCAGCCTTTTCATCACGGCAGCCCAAAGGGACACTGCCAACAACTCCAATAATAAACTCACACAATGACTATTCAGTCAGAAGTTTCAGGGGGGAGGGGTAGCCTATATATGCCCAGATATGGCAAGACCAGCTGGCGTATTATTAGCTCTCAATTGCAGCCAGCGTACGCGCTGCCTTGCGAGTTCCTATTTTCAACAAGGGACACTGCCAACAACTCCAATAATAAACTCACACAATGACTATTCAGTCAGAAGTTTCAGGGGGGAGGGGTAGCCTATATATGCCCAGATATGGCAAGACCAGCTGGCGTATTATTAGCTCTCAATTGCAGCCAGCGTACGCGCTGCCTTGCGAGTTCCTATTTTCAACGACTAATTCCTAAGCTAGGGCTGGATTCCAGAGCTTATAATAGGCCCCCAGGTTGCTCATAACCACGATATAAAAGTAATAACAAGCAGTTAATCTTATTTTTTGGGTTAACTTTTACATTACATTCAAATAAGGACATGGCGGACATGATCCTTCATTTAACACAAAAACGAACTAAAGACTGCACTATACATAAACCCCGGCTTCCTATATACAAGCTAATATTTCTTGTTAAAAAAAAAGTCGGACCGTAAACTGCGACCGACTAACCTGGACCGCGGAGGTCTCTGTTTGTATGTGCAATATGCAGTGAGTGATTTGATTCATCCACCAGTGGATCATCATTCTCATTTGATTTTACAAACAGACTTGGCAGGTTTATTATACTTATAGATAAAGAATCGGTCAGTAAAGATAGAAATTCACCAGATTTACTTTACGATACTTTAAGGTATCTCGGAGGTTCCTTCTAGTAATAGTATACAAATATACTTCAACTAACTGCCCAACTGTTTGGCCTATCTTCAAGTCCAAAAATAGTTGCCACAGTGACAAATTGGATTGCGAAAATCCTATGAGCACGAGGCATCAGGGTAATAGTATACTTAATCTATTTACTTGCCCATCAAAGCAGTACAATATCTGCTCTTCAGGTTGCGGAAACCTTCAAGATACTCCTAGAGAATTCTTGAGATGACATCTATTTAGATGTCTGTGGTAATTTTACCTAAAGTATTTTACCAAACCTTTACAAGTGATCAAATTTCTCGGTATATTATGAAATACCGACCAAAATCATTTGAAACTTTCTATCAAAAAGTTTTACAAGTGTAGAATCGTGGATACAGTTCTCTAGGGAAAGTTCATTCTTTGTTAAGTATGTTCAATGTTGTAACTACGCAGTTTAAAATGGGTGACTGTATCGCAAAACGCAAATGTGTTTTCAGAACATACAAACAGACAGAGGCAAAACTAATCTATGTACAGCTCATCTCCGATAGTCAAGAAAAGTGCTACTCATTTTTTCACGACCGGTACAGTATATGTTCAACTAAACAACATTTACCTAAAGGTATATGGGCTCCATACCGGACGTGCTGGCACTGCATTGTGAAAGAGTTGTATGCAGTATTTGCAGTTATAAAGAGTCAGCGAATGTCTCTAAAATGGCACTGGACACGTATTAGTTCAGTTCAACAACAGGATCCTAGTAGCGTGCCTCAGGAACGAGGGCGGTACATGATCCTTGATGATCATGATCTACCATGATATCAATTTAAACATCTAGCCAGTACAAGTAGTAGCAGTACAAGTAGTACAAGTGAAAGTAACAAATAACACTTTCTGCCACCTACCTCTCGGAGAGGATAAACAAATTGTGGATCGCCTCTCAAGGGGCCGCAAAGTACCTATTAGAGTGGCATCTACTACCCCAAGCCTCGGAGGCTATATTTAGAACTTAAGACTTCTTAGGCCCGTAAGATCAATCATAGTTAAAACTGTCGATTTTCTAAACTATAGTCAATTTTAATCTAGAGTTTAAACCTGCCTCGTAAGATCAACAGCGAAATGGACATAGATTACGTAAACTAAGTTTAGTTTTCGACAGATGGCAACATTTGGTTATTTAAAGTCCATATTTCGCTCATCATTCACTCTTTTGTACATTGTCTGTGGCATATTTCGTGAAAAAAACTCTTTTTCTCTTTCTTTTAAGAAGTTTTATAGTGTGACCATAGATTTAAGAAAAATAGATCGGCAATAGTCACCCAAACAACGTGACCAAAAATGGGTTGTTAATGTGTGAGTGACTTACGGGGCTCGTGGCGCATTGGTAAAACAACCGGCTGCAGCACTGAGGTCGGGGGTTCGATTTTCGCCCGAGTACAAATATTTATGACAAACATTAATATTTGTGCGGCGTCTGGGCGTTTTTCTATGTATTATAAGTATGTATTTACATATTTACAAAAGAAAAGTATATATGTATTAGTATCCGTTCTCTAGTAACTATAGCACAAACATTTAGTTGCTTAGTTTGGAACTGGCGCTGTGTGATTTGTGTCCAAGATATTATTATTATTATCAATGTGTTCTAAGGGAAAATGGAAAAGCTAGAAGAATGGGCAGCAGCATTCTTTCTCAAGACACTACAGCCTACTGCGATCGCCAACCCGCCTGCCAAGCGTGGCGATTATGGCAAAAACCCCCCATGATTGCGCGGACCGGCAGTTGTGGCGCTTTATGAGGGAGGCCTATGTCCAGCAGTGGACGTCAAAAGGGCTTATGATATGATGTGTTCGTAAAAAGCGCTTCAAAGCGTTAACTTTTACATAGTGTTGGGTGTAATGTTAATGGGTGAAAATATAAATATCCCCAAAATCTAATATACGCAGTTACGCTGTCAGTTATTCGATGCTATTAGTAAATTTTTCCTGACATGTGCCATCTATTGTAGTCTATGCTAAATCTATGTATGAACCCACAATCGTTGTGTCAGATGTCAGCTGATAAACGACCGCCATTTTTAAACTAGGCAGGACCACAGTTTAAACGGCAAAATCTTCTGGTATAAGCTAAACTATAGTTTAAACTGTTATTGGAGGTTTATCTAGCATTGATCTTACCAAATAAACGACAGATGAGGTTTAAACTAGATAAAATAGTTTAAACTGTGATTGATCTTACGGGCCTTAGACGTATACTCGTTTGCGTCAAAAGAAATGGCTGTCGTACAGATGTACGTAATGTTAGAATCCAGATATGGTTCTGCATTTTTTTTTGCTACAGCTTCAGCCAACAATGGAACTACAAGCTAGGTTGGATGTTATTTCCACCCAGCTTAGTACTGAGAGTTCTCTCTCACTTAAGTAGTGCTAGGGGAACTTATATCTTGGTAGCTTCAATATAGCACAGGTGCTTATGGTTGCCCAACCTGAGAGCGAGAGATATAATGCAGCCACTTGCAATTAAACACATCTGAAATGTGTTATTAAATCTGACATAGGACAGTCGTCCATCATCGTTGGATAATGTCGTAGGTGGGTCGATCAGGTCAGGTCAGAACCAGGTCCAAGTTATTAAAAAGTAGTTGGCGGACATCTACTTTTATAACATACAAATCACCAATTAAAGGGTGGTTGCTATGATGCGAGAATAATAATGTCAACCATAAATTACCCGAGGGTCAACAAATGTTAGAATAGTTCACGTTGGCCCAGTGGTCGAACTCCCCGCTTCGGATTCAGAAGTCGTGGGATTGACTATGGGAAAATGATTTCTCGGATATTTTTCCGGAAGTTATGCGTGATGTCGATGACTGACAACTTTGTGCCCGCTGTATGGCTATAGTTTTCGCCACATATTTCACTTGAGATGTAACGATTAATCGAGTGGGGCTTAACAGTCGCTGCCCGGACCTTCGATTATTTTGCGATTTATATTATGCCAGTGGCACGATCGCATTTTATTGGACAGGAATTTTAAAAATTTCCTAATTATTTATAATGAGTGAGCCCAGTTGCACTTATTCAGTTGTATCATCAGGCACACAATCCAGTCAAATGTTGCGGAAGCATCCCGATTGGCACATGTGCCCAGTTGTAAACAGTAAGAAGTATCTTCAGATAGATAATTCGAGCACATATTGCGGAAATATTCCGATTATCACGTGTGCCCAGATCCACACATTATAATGTATCTTCAGAAATCTGAAGTAAGTACTGACAGCAATATCATATACTACTGGAAAAAATTAAGGGATCAAAAAAAAATTCCATATTTTTCGGTAGTTTTCAACAGGCCGTAACTTTGAGAGAAATGGTCGTACAGGAAATAAAAAAAAAGGAAATTGTAGCTCCAAGTGTCTAGTTTTTGGATTAGAACTTCAAAATTTTGTAGCCTCCGCGGTTTCTGAGTAATCGTAGAAAAACCAGCAGCAAAAAAATTCTCAAATTTTTTTTAGTTTTTTTTTTGGTCTACGGGCGTGGAAAAATTTTTTTTAGCTTAACCACCATAAGGATCGGATACTTTGTTCAGTTAGCTTTAATTTCTTTTTTTAAACACCCTGATACGTCCACTCCTCGCTGAGATATCGGTTTTCAAATGGAAAAGAATCTTTTTGTCTTTGATTATCGATATCTCAGCAACCAATGATTGCACAGAAAGTTAGAGGTGGGTTTCAAGAACTTAAATGAATTTCCCTTAACAGCTGTCCATAGTTTTTTCGAAAAAAAAATTTTTTCGTTCTGTCACATGAATTTGAAAATGCAACAAAAAAAGGGCTTTTGGTGGTTTTTGGAAAATCAAGCGCTGGATCGAAAATATTGAGGAAACCGCTAATGTTAAGTGTGCCTTTTACAGTTCAATATGTCCAGAAAAACCCTACAAAGAATCAAATTAATCCAGCCAGCCGTTTTTTTGTTTCACTTGATCGAATTTTTGAAAAAATTAAAGGATCACGTTTGCTCTGAAAAGCTCATAATTTTTAAAAATGAGAAAAAACAATTGTTTTTTTCGAGTTTTTTCCACATTATCATTTCAGATGGACAACTGTTAAGGGAAATTCATTTAATTTCTTGAAACCCACCTCTAACTTTCTGTGCGATCATTGGTTGCTGAGATATCGATAATCAAAGACAAAAAGATCCTTTTCCATTTGAAGACCGATATCTCAGCGAGGAGTGGACGTATCAGGGTGTTTAAAAAAAGAAATTAATGCTAATTGAACAAAGTATCCGATCCTTATGGTGGTTAAGCTAAAAAAGCTTTTTCCACGCCCGTAGACCAAAAAAAAAACTAAAAAAATTTTGAGATTTTTTTTGCTGCTTGTTTTTCTACGATTACTCAGAAACCGCGGAGGCTACAAAATTTTGAAGTTCTAATCCAAAAACTAGACACTTGGAGCTACAATTTCCTTTTTTTTTATTTCCTGTACGACCATTTCTCTCAAAGTTACGGCCTGTTGAAAACTACCGAAAAATTTGGAATTTTTTTTGATCCCTTAATTTTTTCCAGTAGTGTAGGTTTATTGATATTGATAGGTTTATCAAGACCGATTACACCTGTATCGGAAACTATGATATTAGGTTGGTTTCGTAGCATTTATATGGAAGCTAAACTTTATGCTCCACCTACTATTATAGTATAGCACGTATAGATTAGTAGTGGTTTAACGAAGCTGGCCAGTAAAGGAAATAGTAGATAAGAGACAATTGGCGTGGGTGCAAAGAGTTTAACAATTCAGAAATGTTATTCTCGTCCCATATCTATTGCAAATTTCCTTTAAATACTAACTTATCAAATATTTATCATTTATATCCAAAGTTATAAGAGAAAGATCTCAATATTTTAAGTTGAATGTCACAACATAGACATAAAACAAATAATAATTTGATTTGATGTCCATGTAGATTAATGACTCTAATGACTGTTATATTGTATATGTTCTAATAATTAGCTACAGCTAAAGTATTTCATTTTCAGAATAATATTATTTTATTTTTTAAACACAATCACAATCATCATAGCGTTTGTGTGTACCACCAGCAGATACCAAACAGGTCTTCACCTCAACACTGTGTGCAGTGAGACACATAATATCGCTGTTTTGCACTGAACAAAACAGTTATTGTGTTGAACGTAGCACACAGTGTTGAAGCAATATTCTTGCTGGTGAGCTGAAGACTCTATGAGAAGACAGCTTACGTCAGGGCGTCATCCGATGTCAGAAGAGTGCGCCCGCTGGTGTAAGAGCGAGAGAGGTATAGAACCATCGACAATCTGGTATGTTTTTATTGAATTTATGGCATATTCACAACAGCTTTCTTCACCTCAACACTGTGTGCTACGTTCAACACATAATAACTGTTTTGTTCAGTGCAAAACAGCGATATTAGATTTTCAGGATATTTACATTTCAACACATGAACATTAAAAGTAAAAGTTGTCACTTTGTAGCGCTTCTTACGCACACATTGATAAGTCACTCACACATCACAACGATATTGTGAGATGTATTTCACGGGTCGATCCGGCCCAATCATGCAGCAAACTGCGTGATATACTACCACTGTATAATAGTGTAATAGTTTAAGGGGCCATTCAAGTATTACGTAAGCAGATTTATTACAATTTTTAACCCCCCTCATCCCCCTTGTCATCAAAACTAAGCAAAGCTCTTACCCCCTCAAACATTTTTAATGCCATGTGTGTAAAAAATTAAATAACTGCCGATGACGTAATCATCACCTAGATCACTCCCCCTGCCATGTCATCAAAAATAAGCAAAGAACGGACCATAATTAACTATCGTCATCTCAGCGCTAAGAATGCGTGCGAATGAATGAGTAAAATGTTTGAATAAAAATTGTATTTAAATCAAAGTATCAAATTCGCCATTTGGCCACATGAACGATAGTGTCGCTGTTGTTAATTTCACGTCTTTGATATGTAACAAAAGCTTATGATTCATGCCCGACTAAAACTTCACTTCACGACTATGATCTGATGAAATCAAATAACTGGCGTTGTGAAGAGCGGCTCGCCTATGACCTACTGTCTACTTAGTCATGATTTCCTTTGATTCTCTTAGCCATGTTTCAGTAATAGCCGAGCAATATGTACAAAAATAATACATTTTAATTTTACAAAATTTTAACACAAGTAAACAACACTATCGAAAATAGTTACAAGATAATTGCAACTAGCGACAAGAAGGTACTGAGGGGAAGTTTTGGCGGGAATGTAAAAGAGTAATGTCTGTTCTTTGCATTAACAATGCAAAATATTAGAAATATTTGTGTTTTAGTGGATATTATTGAATAAAATGCATGGCGTTTTATTTAATAAGTATTCGGATAAGTGTGCAAATGTGGAAAATGGTGTAAATATCGTATCTAGCGTGGTCTTCTATGTTGTCATCAAAACTCCGATGAAACATCGTGCATAAAGTGCCACGACTTTAAGAATGATTAAGTTAGGTTAGTTTAAGTTCAATATTAATTGCATTGGCAGATGAATTTAACTGTAAGGCGCTAAAAGACTCGAATGGAGGCGGAGCCGTAAAAAATCAATAAAAAAATACAGTAGCCAAATGACGTCTGACTGACTGATCACGTAAATGTCAAACAAATGTAGTGTTGACATGATTACAAATGTAATTTTCAATTACAAATGTAGTTTTAATTTCAGTGTTTTGGTTACGATTTTCGTCTATTTTTAAGCTTTACTACTAGATATAAATAATTAACCATGGTGAAAATCGCTCTGCAAATTAAAGCAACTTTGGAGTCTATCGAAAAATTATACACCAAGCATCCACATTATCAATGGTTTTTGAAATTGAGATGTGGAAGTTGTAGTGAAGTTACAGAAAAATACCACGATCTTATGGAATCTGAAAAAGTACCGCAAAAACACAATAGGTCCGAAACTAATTTACTAATAAAATGTAAATTATGTTCGAGGGAAAACAATATCGATATTGTTGAAGGTTCAAACGGTATGAGCAAACATAAATATTTTTTTAAGATTTACGAATCGATGTGTTTGACAGGTTTTCTTGATTTTGAGAAATTAATAACTGAATAATTATAGGCATAAAATTTTGTTGTTCTTGATATTATATATGTGTACTCTACTCTCTGCCAATACACTAATTATGGACAGCAGAGAGCTGGTGAAGGGGTGAGGATACAGTTAGAATTTTAATACAGATAAAAATCACATCTCAATTTTGGCTTCAGGGCATCTTACCAATGATGATGTTGGGAAGTTTAAAACATTAGTAATATTTGACTGCAGAGGTGTGGAGCCTGTTGATTTTGAGCCTAAATCAGGTTGGATAGCTGTAGCTGAAAATGATGGTGAGTTTATAAACAGCATTGTATTGGATCTTTCTTGTTTTATTTCAATAAAATGAACCCACAAGCTGCTTATACTAAAAATACAGATAGTAACTGTAAATTGTGTGATCATATTTTGTTTGTTGTAAAATAATCACAATATGAAATTTATATTTTGTCAGGTAAAACCTTTGAAGATGTTGACTTATCAGAGAAGGAATGGGCAGATTATGATGAGAAGAACAATACATCTGTGGGTGTTTATGAGTTAGAGTGGCAGTTTATTAAAGTCAAATAGGATAATAATTAAAGTAGACTTTACAAAGGTTATTTTATTGGTGTTAATTATTCAAGTAATATAAAAATTTATTTTCTATATTGTTTCATAAATATCTAATAAATAAACTTCTGGAATTAAGGCCCATATTATAACAGTAACAGCAAAGCTAATGTTTTCGTTATTATGCATTGAAAAAATTTTTTGTATACTGAAATGATTTTAAAATGACAAAACCAATCTAATAATAATATTTACTAATAATATTTAATATATATAATTCCATGTGATTTTTGTCATAGCCTAGTTGTTGTTTGCATTTTGAATCTAAAATAACATTGGATTTAATGTCTTATTGACGAAAAAAAATACTTCATAACAACAAAATTTGCCTTAAGTAGTTAAATTAAGACACAGCAAAAAGCCCCTTGCTATATGGCTACCCCTTCAGACTTTTAACAGTGGTAGAGCCAAGCAGTTTACTGCATAAATGGGCCGGCTCGACCGGTGAAATACCACGACCTCTCAGAAGACCGACGTAAAGTGGCTCATGCCGCGTTTCGTTTGGTGAGAGAGGTACCCGGAGGCCCACCCCCTTCCCCATCCTTTCCTATCCCCTTCCCTTAAAGGTCGGCAACGCAATAGTAACACTATATGTGCTGCTGGTGTCCATGGGCGGCGTTAGTTGCTTACCATCAGGTGACACGCCTGCTCGTATGCCCTCCTATCCCGTAAAAAAAAAAAAAGACATTAAAAGTGTACAGTACAACAATAATATCTATTTTAAGAATTAAAACGAAAAAACTTAGAGAAATGTGTGATTACATATAGTATAAGCTTTCCTCACATCCATTAAGTTTGTTCATCAAAATATTGATGTATCTGTATAAAAGAAAGTGCGTGTGATTGACGCTGGGGTTTTCTTTCGCGCGTCAATTCAACTGTGAAATTACTTTCCATTACTCACATTTCCTGTTTTGTTGCGAATCATGGTCTATAACCTTGGTTTATTAAAATCTACACAAGTAGGATAATTTCGGAAAAGCTCTAAGGCCAGGACGCAACATGTCCTACAAATTATAACAATAATCATAACATCTTGGACACAATGCACACAGCACCCTCTAATTCCAAAATAAGCAACAGTGTCAGTAGAGTCTTGCATTTGCTGCATGAATGAGCCGGCTCGACCGGTGAAATACCAAGACCTCTCAGAATATTGGCGTCAATTGGCTCGTGCCGCGTTTCGTTCGGATCCTTCCTTTCTCCGATTCCTTTCCCCTCATACTTGGTTAAAGGATGGCAACTCACCACGGTAGGTTCTCAAATGACTTACCTTCAGGTGACCCACTTGCTTGTTTGCCCTCCCTATTAGAGTCCGACCGAAAATGGTTTTCCGGCCGAAACCGAAACCGAATGTTCGGCCGTCACTTCAGTTTCGGCCGAAACTGCCCGAAACCGAAACTCACGTGGTCAAGTATAAAATTCCTTAAAATACTAAAATTTTATGCATTTTCAGCATTATTTTGCGTTAATTGAACATGAAATGAAAAACAATGCTCATACCTATGTATATATTTTTTTCCAATCAACAAAATAACTTTTTTATGGTATAGGGGGCAAACGAGCAAGCGTCAAACGAAGTCACCTGATGGTGAGCCACAAACGCAGCCCAACACACCTGAACACATATAGTGTTACAGTTGCGTTGGCAGCCGTTTACAATAGAAAATGGACGGAGTCGGGACTGGGTTAGGAAGGGCAGGGGGAAAGAGAATGGGCTTCCGGATACCTCTCTCACCGAGCAAAACGCGGTAACAGCCACTTTACGTCGATATTCTGAGAGGTCGTGGTATTTCACCGGTCGAACCGGCCCAATCGTACAGCGAACTGCGTGACTCAACCACTGTTTCTGTACTACCAACTTCACGCCTTTTCCTATTTCAGAGGCTGTTAAGCCTCTACTCGCTAGATTTTTAAATCCCAAAAGAAATAGGTAAACAATGGAATCGGTGAAAAACCAATATTCAAATCGGTATTTTTTTTTGTTTCGTGAAATACTAAGTACCTATTGGTATTTTGAGATATTACTATTTAATAGTGTCCGACAGAAGCTTCGGCTTCGGCCAAAAATCCATCTTCGGCGAGAACTTCGGCTTCGGCCAAATTCTGGGCCAAGGCCGAAGATCCTGCCGCAGGTCCGAAAACAGTCGGAATTAAACGAACTGTTACGAAAGAGTGAGTGACTGACGGACCGGACTGCACTTAGTTCAGTACGGATACCTCTATCACCGAGAGAAAAAAGCAGCAAGAGCCACTTTACGCCGATATTCTTCTTTAGCTGTGGATAATATTGAAGAAAAATATTAAATTACGAATAGTTTATAACCTTCGGCTTCGGCTTCACCCGAAGGTTGTGGAGATTGTCGATTAATCGGCTTCGGCCAAAAATAGACCTTCGGTCGGACACTACTATTTAATGCTTTATTTTATATTTGTACTCAGAAGAATCATTAATCTCTTCTGAGGTACCACTTAACTAAAAATGACTGCCCTTTTCCCACTTTAAATGAGTCGGCGCAACATGTCATCCTTTCGAACTATCCATGTTGCCAAAAGATTCACCTGTGGTTTTGAGACCGAGCCGCCTGACGTCAACCCTCCTTCCTTGGGTATATTTGCGTTTGTAGGATAGAAACGGAGTCCGAAATGAAATGAGAAGGGGAGAGGGGGAGTTGGGCCTCCAGGTACCTCTCTCACCGAGCAAAACACGGTCGTATATGCCGGCATAGCAAAATTTGGCCGAAACCGAAACTACAGCCGAAACCTGATTTTTGGCCGAAACTGAAATTTCGGTCGGACACTACCTCCTATCCCTTAAAAAAGTGCGCTTGTGTTATTGATAACGGATATTAATATATAGGTATCTACTTATTTTTATTAGATGAAGTAAAATAAGTTAAGAATGTTAATATGTATTAAACTTATGATGCAATATAATACAAACTTATAATAAAAACACCCAGACGCCATACAAACCCTATCGAACCCTCCAACCTCGATTCTGCAGTCGGTAATTTTACCAATGCACCACACGGCTCGTCTAACGCTTGTTTGGAGAATTTGTACAAAGTAGCTCTCAACACTTGATTCAAAAATTCTATTTTAATATTACTTTACAAGATTTTAACGAGAAATAATTACTTAAACACAACTATTCAAAAACAAACATAAAAAGTCTAAATATTTGTCACAATTAATGTGTCTAACTCACGTAGAGACACAAGTACCTACCTAAAGTAAGGTGAGTGATTTCTAAACAGTATATAATTTTGCGCTAGCCTGCTTATGCCTCGTATGCCATTGAACTTCATTGATCCGTCACTCCGTCCGTACTCGAGCTGTTTACTTATTTACTCATGGATAAAAACACGAAGAAAAAACTAATCAACAACTAGCCATTGACAGCGAATAATATTTTCAAATGCACAAAATGCTACCGTTTAAAAAAAATAAGCGTTATGTAGATACAAATTGTGCGTTATTTTTTTATTGGCGCTGATTAATCAGGTTCTTGATATTATTAAGAGTGGTGTGTGGCATCACCAGAATAGTGGCACTAATCTCTCCCCATGAATTTCGTAAAATCCTACTTCTGATCCGATCCATGTCTCGCACTAGAAGCCTCGATGGCCTAGTGGTTGAGTAGCTCAGGAGTCCTGTGTATGAATTCTGGCTCACACCAATGACTTTTTGTAAGTCAAGTGTAATAAAAATATAGGTATATAATAAAATCGTGCGCGATAATGGCAGTATATTTTCGACATTTAATTATTCGATTAAATTTAAGATGAGACGAGATAGTTAACCAGCCTACACCTACGGGTATTATGAGAATAATCTTACACATTTTGCTTTGATGTCTAATTTCCAAAATATTCTAGATTTATTTATTCAAGCTCAAAATCTCAACGCTAACCTAACACGTCATTTTTTGTATCTTTTTTTACGCGAAGAAATGCTTTATGCACACATAATATTGCATACCCCCCGCCTACGGTCGGCAGGATGTAGTGTGGGACTCCCAAAGCAGTGAGCTGCAATCCGATCCTAGGGCTACCCACTAAAAGCCCGCGGCGGCCTTCCTCCGGCGTTGGGGTGGTCCAGGATTGGGATAACCCATCTGGTCCGCCCCGCCGTCGCCCCAGGCCGGGTAGACCTCCAGCGTGTGCTGCGCCGAGTCCAGGTCGGATGCGCAATGATCTCGCCGTCTCTTCTCGTTTTATTCGACTCGGATATTTACCGAAGCACGGTGCCCGGTGAGTATCTGAGTCAAACTGTAGGTGACAGTTTTGTATCTAACTATATTATTTCCTTCCGTTTGAGGGTGTCTTGTAACGTTTTTTATTTTATTCTCCAGACCATGCTACCATACCTTTTCATTTAATTATCAATTGATCCCCGTAAGCATTCTAAGGCGGTGAGGAATGTTTTAGCAGACTAATAATTTTAATATTAATAAGTATTATCTATGCTAATAATCAAACCCAGCCGCTTGTTGAATAGTCTTGACTTTTGGTTCTTCTTGAGTCATCACTAACCTGTTGCAGTCCACTGCTGGACATAGGCCTCTCCCAATTCCTCTGAGTGTTTTGCCCTATTTCCAAACAAGGAAGTGTGCTTTGAAGAATTGTTTGGTATGACATATGGAGTTGCATCAGCGTTACTGTTTCATATATGCATTTAGAGGGAGTGACTTTATATTACGTAATAGAATATTTTAAAATACATTTTAGGGATTATATAATGTGAGTTGATGATATAGAAATGCCTATTAGGTGACAAAAAATAGCGACATTCTGGCCACCACTCACCGAACAAAACGCGACGATTTTCTGAAATGTTACGATATTTGACCGGGCGAGCCAGCTCATTCATGCAGCCAATATTCGTGGCCATTTACCATTTCTAGTATTTTTGTAAAACTATAGGCTCATTTCCAATTTGTACCTGAATATAGTTTGAACGAATTTGTTTGTAGCAGTCGTGTTGAAATCCTACGAAAGAACATTTTTAAATTGGCAATTGAAAAGTATACCTAATTTATTGAAAAGCTTAATGTATAAGTTTAATTGAAAATAATAATAGACAGGAAAATAAATAGGCTTATGATCACAGCACCATTCATTTACTCAATTAATAACTTATGCATTTAGAAGTCCACACTCGGCGTAATTCAATAACATGAAGTATCAGTTCATCTCTGAACAAGACACTATGACACCGAAAAGTTAACGGACGGAACAGTAAAAAATATAACATATTATAGGTCTCGGTATTTAAACAATCCGTATCGGTTAACTTGTTGGCGTGGTCGCTGTATTCGTTTCGGAACTATCAGAACGAGACTGAATGCCATTGTATCCTGTATTCATTGTATCCTGCAGTGGAACTGCATGCGGAGTAGTAGTTTCAAATTGATCAAAATCATAACCAGACGGAGGTGCATACTGATCTTCGCTGTAAACCTGAAGCTGTAATGGTTGTTGGACGTATATTGGCACTTCCACAGGCACTTTGACCGGCACTTTTACTGGAATCTTCACCGGGTAAGGCACTTTAACCGGATAGGGAACAGGTATTTTCTTTTCCACTGGATACGGTCTGGGTATGTAAACAGGCACTCTTTTTTCAACTTCTACTTTCTGTGGGACGAGTATTTGGACGGGCACAGGCACTTTCTTTTCCACTTCAACGGGATATGGCACTCGTTTTTCGACTCGTACTGGTACTGGTTGCGGTATTTTGACTGCATAAGGCTGCGGATATGGTACTTTTATTGGTACATGCTTTATTACCTCAACAGGTTCTTTCACTTTAACTTGAACTGGATAAGGTACTTTCGTTTCGACGGGGTACGGCTGTGGGACGAGAACTTTAACAGGTACGGGATAAGGTACTCTCTTTTCCACGTGCACCGGCACTGGGACTGGCCTGTCCACCGGTACTGGTACTCTAACTTCTACAGGATATGGCACTCTTTTTTCCACGGGAACTGGAACTGGTTGAGGCACTTTGACCTGAACATGTTTTAAAACTGGCACCTGTTGGACTACCGCGTATGGCTTAGGCACATATTCCTTTTCAACAACTTTTACTGGTACCGGATGAGGTATTTTTATCCCTATTGGGTATGGAACTCTTTTCTCGACGGTAACCGGGTAAGGGACTGGTTTTTCTACCACTTTTATTTTTTCAACAGGCACCGGCACTTTCTTTTCAACTGTAACGGGATAAGGCTTTGGAACTTCTACTTTGTAGGGAATTTTGACTGGTTTTTCAACAGTTTTTATGTATCTATGATGGTGGTGGTGATGATGGTGCTTGATTTTGGTGGCAAAATTAGAATGACTGCTGTGTAGATGGCTCCCATCACTCTCTAGGTCCCCGTGCATGTGCATTGGTGAGCGGCCCCGCGGCCCACTGTAACCAGAAGAATAGGGTTTCAATTTCCGTTTTCGTTTGAAGATTATGTTAGTTTTTCTGTCTGTAGCTGAGGTAGAAATTTTAGAGTCTGTCACGGGCACCAATCCAAAACTTTGTAAATACATAGAGTGTTTATTTGAAGATGCTGCTGTATCATCGGGCAAAATATCTGACCGTCTAGAAATTACTGGGGCTGAGTTTTTTTTTAATTTGGCAAAATGCGTAGGTATGATTGGTACCCATTCGTTAGGTTCGATTTTATCAAATGTAGGTGATAAAGGCGTAGTAGATTTTACTTTAACCTTTCTGGTGACAGGGCGATAACCACGCGTAGTCGACGGTTGTACTGTCGTGGTTCCAGGGGTAGTATCTCTGTAAGCATATCGAACTCGGCTGATACTCTCGAGAGTGTCTCTGTCAGTTTCGTCAGTTTTATTAGTGAAAGACACATTGTTTTTTGTCCAAGTCACATTGCTTTTTGTCAAAGTTACATTGTTTTTTGTCAAAGTCACATTGTTTTTCGTCAAAGTCGTATTGTGTAAAGTCGAATTCATTTTGTCTAGAATTCGTTTTGGCCATATTCGTTTCGTCCTCAGAACTCTTCGAGTGGTCGTAGTCGCTGTTGTTGTAGTCGTACTGATAGTCGTGGTAGTCGGAAACATCGTCACATTACGCGTTACTGGTGGCTTGACGAAGTCTGTTCGAATGCCATTGATAACTTGAGGCAGACTGAACTTCGGAGTTTTTGAGAATA
This sequence comes from Euproctis similis, assembly GCA_905147225.2. Lineage (NCBI taxonomy): Eukaryota > Metazoa > Arthropoda > Insecta > Lepidoptera > Erebidae > Euproctis > Euproctis similis. The sequence continues at coordinate 10,616,628 of LR990109.1, forward strand.
AAGGGCCATTTGTAGCTGCAAATGTTGCTGGCCTGTTTGAGTTTTTGAAATGAATTGGTCTGTGATATGGCGGTAAAGGTATTACTCTAGGATAATTATAAACAGAATTGGGTGAATATTGCAGTTTCATTTGTTGTTTAGGATAGAATATTGATTTTGAGTCCGATGAAGCTTTAAAATGACCAAAATTAAAGTTTGGGACATTGCCATTAAACTGATGTTTGGCTGGTGGTTCTTTCATTGTATACGATGGTTCATTTATCGTATACCATGGTTTGCTTGATGGTCTTTTATCGAATTTGTTTGTAGTTGGAACATTCTTCTCATATGTTTGGTTACTTGAATTTGTTTGCACTACGTACTTTGGACTATGTATGATAGTTATAGCTCTATTCTGTGTCTCTATCGCAAGTTGCTCGTCATCTTGAGCCGTTACGCCACTTCCTTGATTGATGACGATTACCGAAATGATCAGGAATGCCGTCTAGAAAAAAAAAAAATGTACATCAAATGAAATGGCATTAAATCTCTGTAATAATAACGATTATAGATTAACTGTTGAAGTCAAAGTCAAACCATTATAGTTTCTCCCAGATAGGTAGGTGCTATCCTTATCTTATAGGTAAACCTTAAAACAATTTTGGTTTCTGGCGTCAATTTTCTAATAAATAATTCCAACCATGCCTTAAGTAGATAACTTTTATTTAATTTCTAAATATCTTGGAATAATAATAAATATAATATAATAAATAATAATAATAAATAACCCAGACACTCATAAGTCAATCATCCATGTTAACAAAGTGCTAGCGATCAAAACACATGTGATTTTTTTTTTACAAAAACTATTCTAATGGTTTTTATTCTTTTTGTATGTTTTTTTATAAGAAGTCGCGCCCGTTGCGTGCAATGCTAGGTATCATGCGATACAAATTTCGTATCTACTTTTCCACAATCACTTACAATGGTAAATTATTGTACGGATATATTTAACTATTTAGATAAGCTTTATAAAGATAGTGTGCTTTTTCTAAGTATTAACGACTCGAATTTACGGTATATGATCAAGCTAATGATACTGTCATAACCGGGTCCTATCTATATAGGTTAAATTTTGAAATGCTCCAAAGACTTTGTTCATGTCTAACCGTTCCAAGATATTAGGTGTCTACATTATTTTGAGAATTGAAATTGGGGACTTTCCGTTCGTCCTCAGTACATTGGAGACATTTAAGATAAAACAATATGAGTGGTCCACAGTAAAGTAATAAAAACAAAAGAACCTATCCTATTACATATTAGAAATTTGGTTTATTTTTGCATATTACATAAAAACTGTTACAACGTCTGTAGTCTGTTTTCATGCCTGCCTTAATATAATTTCATTCCAATTCATTTTTTTTTCAAAAGTCAAAATATCTTTATTCCTTAGACTTCACAAAGTACTTCGTCACGTCATACAAAACTACTAGTGCCAGTTCCGGCGTCAAGGCTTCTTGAGAAAAACTGGCAAGAAACTCAAGGCCGACTCTTTTCAATTTCCAATTTTTTATGGGCAAAAAGGAGCAAACGAGTGTGCGGGTCACCTGAAGGAAAGCGACCACCGCGGCCCATGAACTTCCGCAACACCAGGGGCGTCAGATCAGCGTTGCAGGCCTTTAAGATAGGAATACGCTCGTTTCTTGAAGGTTCCTAGGTTAGTTAATGGAAACTTTTTTTGCGTGAATTTGGCAAACATCGCGACTGGTGACTAGCACCGCCCAACATAAATAGTGTCACAGTTGCGTAGCCAGCTTTTAAAGGACATGGTAAACTGAACCCTTTAGGATTTAACACTATGATTTACTTGTATTATAGTCTAATAGGCTCATTGTTTACTAAATTTATTAAGTTTATATATAAGGTATATTTAATAAAGTGGTCAAACAAAATAAAGTGGTCTAAACTACGTAAGTTTATTGAGAGGATATTAATAATAAGTGGAGGAAAATATTTATTTGTGATTTTTTTTTAATTAAGTTCCAACCTATTTATTTAGGTATTTAGGTTCCTACGTTATCGAAAGACTTTCCTACACAAGTTGACGGTTATACCTACCTTAGTTTTATTGGTCTGTTTAATTTGAACAGTAATTTAAAATAAATACATTTATTTGAACGCCATGATGGAGCCACTTGTGTCAAATAAAATTGAAATTTTATTTCAAAAATTAAGCACTAATGAATTTGTAAATAAGCACTTTGATTACGCTTAATCACTGAATATTTTTATAGCACTACAGTATTCACCATTCACAGTTCCGCACTTGAAAATTAACGATATCAACGATATTTTTACGCGGGAATTCAAATATTGACTTTTTTTATACCTACCGATATGTATCGCATATTGCAGCGCCTGCGGCCAATTGCAGACAAATACGTAATGATATGAGCGAGGAAGCGCCACTCACTTTTATAGCATTCGTGTAATGGGTGATTGACTTTCAGGATGATTCACTTTCTCTGACAATATTTATATTTTTCTATGACATTATTGACTGAATTGGTGGCACTATTGGACTTGAATAGGTGGCGAACCTATTGCGATACCGGGCACAAAGTTTTCAGTCATCGATATTTATCACACGTAACTTCTGAAAAGTCATTGGTGTGTGCCAGGATTTGAACCCACTACTTCTTGAATCAGAAGCGGGGTGCTCGCCACTGCTATGTATGTAGGTCCTACCTGTTATAGCCGATGCAACTGCAGCAGACCCTAATATTGAAACACCTGAAAAATTGAAATACTATAATTTCGATTCCAATGAAATTGTGGTGAAATAAATAACATAGGGCAAGGGCTATGCAATTATTATTAATCAATTTTTGAAATCAGCCGTTAGAGGTCCGGAATTGTATCCCAATGCATTGGTAATAAATTTTCAGACGGCATTAGTAGGTACTCAAGTATCTATAACTGATAGTTATTAGGTTTGTTATTATATAATGTTGATGACTTTAGTATATTATAAGGCATAGATAGGCAAGGGCAATGGGTATGTCGTGATGACTCACAACTGGGAAGTCGTTTTGTACTTTGTATATTAAGATAGGATCTGAGATGTTTTAGATTCCTTACCAGAACTATCTAATAGTCTCGGTGGTCAAGTGGTCAAACACCCCGCTTCGGAATCCAGAAGTCGCGGGTTCGAATTCTGTTTCAGACCAATGACTTTTCGAAATTAATTTCGAATGTTATGTGTGACAAATATCGATGGCTAAAACCTTCGTGCCCGGTATGGCAATAGATTCGCCACCTATTCCATTTTGTTACGTAAACATAACAACGAGTAGTGGCTTAACAACTACTGCTTATACCTTCAGGTAGAAAAGGCGTGAATTTATGTTACTAGAACCGGTGCGTTTTGATAGAATTCCAGTTTTCCATGTGACTTAATTTGTTTTTGACAGTCATGGCCATATAACTATCTGTTCTGCATACATAGCAAAATAGCCATTTATACAGCCATCAGTGTACAAAAACACGTTCCATAATCGACAGGCTCAAACAAAAGTGATGATTTAAAACGTACGTTGTTTACACCTAAATGTTGTTAATTTGTTATACAATATAGGATACTCCATTTCTTGGACCATTTAGTTTTTCCTACTTCCGTTTGAACGCACGCACTGTAAATTTACGCAACGGTTCTATGTAAATAAGAACACGCGAATGGGTTATTTTAACGTGCGATCCTTCACTCTGTTAGATTCCAAATGCGAAGAATGTTAAAGGGTAGGTATATTTTTTATGGTAAAGTAGGGGTGAACGAGCAAGCGGGTCACCTGGTGGTAAGCGACTGGCGCTGCTCATGGACATCCGCAGCACCAAAAGGGTCACAGTTGCGTTGCCGGCCTTGACGATGGCATAGGGAGGGGGTAAGGGGCTGGCCTCCGGATACTTTTCTCAATGAACGGTTCGAGCCACTTTCCGTCGTTTTTCTGAGTGGTCATGGTATATTTGAGCAGTTGAGTTGGCCCATTCATGCATCAGCGAAATGCGTTGCGCTACCGCTGGTATATTCAGAAATATAACAGCGGTAATAATATTTTTCTTTGAACATCCTCAGGCTTTTCAAGTTTCAACAATTTCAAGTATTGTATGCTTGTCATGTCATATTTGTACATTTTTTTAATATAATCTCTTAGCTGTTGGACCTAAGAGATAATAAATAAAATAAATGATAAAGCAAAATATTTTTTAAAGTAATTAAACCAAATTATTAATTAAGTATATACTGAACTTATTTATTTAGCCCGCGCCACATTCCGGATACTTTACAGCGATTTAACACTAATTTTAATTAGTATGCAATTTGAGTATTAGTCACGAAAATCCACAAATAAACTCTAAAAATAACAATTAAAACAGTACAAATATTCAAGATCAATAAGACCATTTAAAAGTACAAAGAATAACTTAAAACTGTCATTGAATTTCTTTTAATATCCTAAGTCTGAATTTATCATCCGGGAATCGTATCTTGACAATATGACGCACTTCTTCACAACTGTAACCAACTAATTGTTCTTTGTTCTTGTTCCATATATCTGATATTTCTAACAGCTGACCTCTTAACAGTAGAGGCAGTTTAATAAATTTGGACCAGGAGCTAACTTTTGATTCAAGTGGTATTGGTTCCTGAAATAAATAAAACAAAGATTATAAAACAAAATTTTTTGAACTATATTAATTCCAATCAAGCATAGTTTTAATAACTGTCACAAAAAATTAACGTTGTTGATCATAAACCCTTCGCTGTGAGTTATGTAGTCGTTCTAAGAGTGCGTTATTTTGACTATTACTTTGATTATTTATGATTATTATTTTGTTAATAGTAGAGTTAGCAGAGTCACGTAGTTCGCTACATGAATGGGCCGACTCGATCGGTTAAATACCACAACCTCTCAGAGTATCGACTTAAAGTGGCTTATGTAGTGTTTCGTTTGGTAAGAGAGGTATAAGGTGGCCCAACCCCTCCCACCACTTTACCCCTTAAAGAACGGACGCAATTGTAACATTATCTGTGTTGCAGGTGTTCATGGCAGTAGTCAGTTACCATCAGTTGACCTGATTGCTCGTTTGCCCTCCTATCCCATAAATGCATACATTACTGCAAAAATAATCAAAATTTCAATTTCAACTTTTTTAGTTTTGAGAATTTTATTGTAATCACTTACCTCAAACAGCTTTAAGACATCACCAATAATATATTCCACTCTCATAGCCAACATATAAACAAGCTCTTCATTCACTGGCTGGCTATCAGCAAGGACACGGTCCAGGACTGATTGACACAACGCTTGTACTAGGGTGCAAACACACATCTCGTACATACGTGCAGGAAGAACATTGTACCAATTAGATTTGAGATCTTTTAGCAATGTGATGGCATTGTTGACTGCACAAACGAATTCCTCATAACTCTCCTGGGTCCAGTGCAATCCTGAAAATATATATCGAGAGTTTTGTAGAAACAAAGCCACATTGCGTAAATAATAATTTTTAATTTCATAATGTGAAACTATCGGGGTAAGATATAATATCTGCTTTAGCATGTGTTTTTCCTAGTTATAATGGTGGACTGATTAAGTTTTTTGACCTTGATCATTGTTGTTACATGTCTATAAAAGTCACATGTCTTAATAAATTAAAACATAAAGTGAGTATGCACTAAACTCACTGAAGTTTTAGTATTAGAATTTGTGAGTTAGCTTGTTATTTGTTTTGTGAGTACATATAATGAAATGAGGGACTGCTGTAATTTATTATAATTATACATGCTCTTGACTGTGTCAAGCACAGCCTCATTAATGTATAAGTCTGGCCCTGTTTTGTCATAACACTTAACTCTAACTAAAATCTAAGAAACAATTTTTTCCAAGTTACCATTTGCTTCAATGCTTTGAGTGATGTTACTTTTCTGTTTCTGAAGATACAAAGATATTTTCTCAAGACCAAGTACTCTAAGATCTTGAATGCATTCTAGTAATACAACATGCAGCTGATGAGCTAAGCTTTTAGGCAGCAAGTTAGACCATGGAGGTCCTAGTAGACTGTGCGCCATGTAGAAGCAGTTATTAAAAAATAATCCTGTAAAATAAAATAGCAAAAAATAATTTAAGCATGAAAGAAAAAATAGAATGTGTTCTGGAGGAAGGTGATGTTAGGAGCCTCAAAAACCGACGCGCGAGCATGAAAAGAGTTATGAAAAGTCAACAAAGCGAGTGAGGCGTGTAAGAATCGTGCCTTATGGTGCTCTGTTCTCTCTGCCTACCCCGCAAGGGATTTGGCGTGAAGTTATGTATGTATGTAAAGCAAAAATCATTATAATTTTAATATATGCAATTGACTATTTTTTTTTGTATTTGTACTAATGAAATCTTTAATATGTGTGGGAACAAAAATTATGCTTACCTTTTAACTTCATGAGATATTATTATAATCTGGTAGATAATATATTTTTTTAATTACATAAAGAATATCCCAGACAAGCATCTATCAAAAAGATTGCATTCTATTCTAATTTCAGGAATAAACTAAAACTAGTAGAATAAAAAAATAAAACTTTTGTAGAGATAGAGTCCACAGATTTATGGTCAAAATAACTGAAGAGTGCTATAAGAATGCCTTACCAATATCAGAAGGACAGCATTCCAAATTAACTTTGAATTTCTTAGGCACCATACTTTGATACATAACTGCAATGTCTTTAATGTAGCTGATCAACTGGTTACTATATTTTTCTGGTAATTTAGCACTTTCATCTAAATGTTCCACGATTAATGATATAATGGCTTTTACATTTTTTGAAATAACACATTTAGGTAAAAATAATGGAGCGTTTATATCCCATATCATACTGTTATCGGTGACATCTAGTGTACTCTCATGTTCGTTATTTTCTTCTGAACCGACAACAATAACACCACACGAAAGACTTTCATTTAGCAGAATACGAACATCAGACAGTAGTTTATCACATTTTTTGTTATACAACACACATTCAGTGTCATCAATGTATTTATTCAATGGCGATTTCTCTATATCTACAAATTTTAACTCAATTAAAAATTTGTTAAAAGAATCCAGCTCTATAACTATGTTCTTATAATTTTCGTAACTGCTATCACATGACGGCAGATTCATTCGAATACAATCTTCTATTATTTTATTGAAAAACTTTTGCCTTATCATCTCAGCGAAGATTTCTATAAAGCCTTTTTCTCCTTCGAACTGGGATCCTAAAGTGGTGTGCAAGAATTCAAATATTGCAGTTAAATTATTAAATATGCTCTGATAATGTGGCTTCACTGTGTCACCAAGATTAATTTTAATATTGAAAACTATTGCACCTATATGATCCTCTGTAAATATATCACAGTTATGTCTGATAACATTATGCAGCAGATTGTCTATAAAGAATTTGGAAAATATACCAAGTTCTGCATACATTCTATCAGTGGCATATAAGGTTTTTAATATTTTTTGCAACAGTAAAGGATCACTTTGTTGAACAGATAGTGAGTAAGTTAGAAAATTTAACCCTTTCTTCTCAGACCATGTGAAAATGTCTTCCCATTCAACACTCAACTGTGCTATATACAAAGCTAGTTGATTATCCGCTTGTGCATTCATATTATTAAGAGCTTTACACATTTTCCCTTCGAATTTAATCTTTTTCAATTCAGTCTTCAATTGTTTCACTGCTAATATTGCCTCACTGTAATTATATCGACAAATTTCATGATTAGCCTTCTCTAGTATAAGTTTTCCCTCTACAACCGTGGAGAGGTCTTTAAAACTATCAAAAGAATTGCGTAGTTTCAGACAAACATTTTTAAATTCCTCGTCATTTATTTTTAATTCTTCCGCACGTTCCACATCTTTTACGAATTTTGAATAATCAGAATTTATGTTATTTGTTCTATTGTTGTAATTAAGCTGTTCCAAGCTCTTAGTAACTGTGAAATTAACATAGGTATCAACAATAATTTGTTGCAAAGCCCAAGACAACAGTTGTATTCGTTCGATGAGATCTTTTACAACAGATAAAATTTCATCTCGATGTTTCTGTATCTTTTCTGTACTTAATTTGTTCGCCTCCTGTAAAACAGCACTTAATAAACCCATTCTAATCGGAGTTATTTATGAGGATGTTAAAAATCTTTTGCTATAATACGCAAATAGTACTAAATTTCAGAAAGTTTTGAACTTTTGAACCGGTGACTATTTGAAATTTGAATTAGAAATGTTTGAAGTTTGACGTTTCGTTCAGAAATTATGCCCAGTGGCTTCACGGCTGGGAACCATTTAACCAATCATGTTGATTGTTTATGAATTTGGTTCTATCTTCTGAGATTTGAGATTTTCTGAGAGGTCGTGGTATTTCACCGGTCGAGCCGGCCCATTCATGCAACGCATTTGAAAAAACCTGCACTCCTTGGTTTTGTTCGCAATATTTCAGAAACTATGCGTCCTAAAAAAATCGCAAGTACCTACACAGTTTGTATCGAATCGCTTCGCCCACAAATTTTTTCATAACATGAAATGAAAAAAAATCAGAGCAAAAAAATTTTTATAGCTAATAATTTTCTTTTTGTTCTATAAGTTTTTCAATACATATTACAAAAAAATACCTCAGCTCTATCGGGAGGGTTAGGGCTCTATAGGGCATTTGAGGAAAAAACTTTTTAATAAGCATATGTTACTCCATATACATCAGCTATTTTCCCGCTGTCCAGCTGTTTTAGAGATAAACTCTAACAAACTTTGATTATTTTTAATAACATAACTTCACGCCTTTTTATACCCGAAGGTGTAGGCAGCGGCTGTTAAGCCTCGTCTCGCCGTTATGTTTACGGCCCAAATGGAATAGGTGGCGAACTTATTGCCATACCGAGCACAAAGTTTTCTGTCATCGATATTTTTCACACATAACTTCTAAAAAGAACTTCGAAAAGTCATTGGTGTGAGCCAGTGTGAGGATTCGAAACCGCGACCTCTAGATTCAGAAGCGGTTTATATTCAGTTTTGGTTTACAAACAGACCCGACCGAATTTTATTTATTTGTGTAGATGTATAATTGTTTTATGAATATGGTGTAATTTACTCGACCGCGTCGACAGAAGCAGAGCTATGTTTTCTGGATGTATGGTTTAAGGTTTAGTAGTAAGTGAGAGAGATAGATAGTGAATAGTAAAAATGTAAGAGCGCAAATAAATTTGCACTTTTCCAAAACAGTCTTAGGTTACCATCGACTTGTTAAATCAATGCGAAATTTAAGAAGCCCGCTTTGTTCATTACTACAGGTAGTAGGTACAGCGTATTGAATTAAACGAGTGTAAGTTCTGGTATAATCATTTGAATTGTATAATTATATTTTAAAATGAGCGATAACAGTGAAATTGAAATGTTGAAAAGTGAATTGGACCATGAAAGATCGTGTAGGTCAGTATTGAAATACAATTTTCATAAACAGATTAGGTAATATTAATTTTATTTAATAGGTAGATTACCATTACCCTTGTTCCTCTTCCCTATTTATTTGATATGGATACCTAGGCGAAATGAGCCTACTATACATTTATTCAAATTAATACATAGGTACCTACCAACCTAATTGAACATTAGGATCAATATAACGCAGACATTTGAATGTTTTCGTCTTTACTAGGTACCTACATACCTTTGATTGTAGGTCCCTACCTATTTTTTACATTAGTACTGTATTAATAGGACCTACTGAATGTATATGTACCTACCTATAGTAACATAAACTTTTGTTTTATAATATACCAGAGAGTCTGCAGCATGGCAGAACAGTGAACTCGAAAAGCAAATAGCGTCGATTCATGATGAATTACGCAAAAGCGACTATGCATGGAACCATGACGACGATTTAATGAAAGAGAACGCAAGACATAAAGTTTATCTCGACACAATTGAGACCTTAAGAAAGCAACTACCAGGTTTAAAGGATAAAATTAAAGCTGCTAAAATTTGTGGCCAGGGTAAGTCACTTTCGCTTATAAATACATAACAACGGCAACTGCTTACTATGTATAGTTAAAATTGTGTCAAGGTCAAAACAAATTCGCATGGAACTTGATTGTTACCAGCCTTTGATATAAGTAAATCTATAGTATCTTCAGCAAATTGCATAAATGAAATGATATTGCTTCATAGTCAGATCCACAGAAATAGATCAAGATAGAACGGCGAATAGGCGTGGCAAGCGTGCCAAAACCCTGCACTATATTGCATGCTTTTCGAAACTCGCTCTCATTACGCAACGAGCGTTCCTGCCATGCGTTCAGGACGTAAAAAAATAGATAAAACGTCACATATATGCCTTATTATGCTGTGAAAAATTGTAAAAACAAAAGTAGTGAATCAAATATGAAAAAAGGAAATATTTCGTATGATCAGTAAGTACAGAAAATCAGTAGAAAGTATTTTTTTGAGATTATAAATTATTGTTTTACTTTTATTATGTTCAATAATTACGATCACACGTTGTATATTTTTTCGTTATGATAAATATCCATTGCTGTCCGCATTCAACGCTCGTATACAAAAACATTGCGCGTATAAATTATACGCGTAATGTACGTCGAATCGAACGAAATACACAATACACCTGCCAGTTGATCGCTGTGTCTGTTAATCGCTGTGATTCTAATGTTAGAGATGGGCACTCCATGTCGATTTATCCATTTATCGATAAGTCTTAGGACTTATCGATAAATTAATTCAATAATAATTTGAGTATCAGCTCATATCTTACTTTGTCCCTACTTTATTCTAACACCACAAATTTCAACCAAAGTGTTTCGTAATTACATTGGCAGCAGTTTATTTGACAGTATAAGTTTTCACCAATTTGACCAATCGCCGATGGAAAATCATCTCGTTCTTCTCAAATGGGCAGTAACCGAGGTATATGTAGACGTTCGGCTTCGTTATTTAACCAGGACTGTGAGGCCAACCCTTACAAAAAGGCAAATATTTAATAAATATGTATAGTTTCAAGGACAGTAAAATATTTATAATTAAATTTTATATACTGTTGGAAAAATATGTTTTAGGTTTTAATATGTCGGATTGAAGTATTTAACATGTTTTACTTTCTATGATTATCGTTACAGAAAATCAATAAAGTTAGTAAAATATAAAAATAATAAAATTAACACACGTTGCCGATATTAACATCGATAATCTAATGTGAGTGTCTCCTAACTAGTCGCGCCGCTCACAATGAAAATGACGTCACGCTGAGGGCGTGGTTTTTCAAAAAAGTGACACGCTCGAAATGTATGGAAATATGCCATCGCGGCCGTTCTATCTTGATCTATTTCTGTGGTCAGATCGCTAAGGAGTCGTCGTTTACCGTCAGTTTTAGTTACATGTTTGCAAATTTTAAAAATTAGTTAATAGTATTGCTCAGTGATTATATTATTCCCATTAAAATTGCAATATGTATTTTACATTTTAAAAATCGAACATATTTCTGCACAAAAACAGTCCAAACTGATAATGCGACTTGAATGACGACATCCAATGGCAAACATGTGTTTTTGTGTACTTAGTCAATGTTGTTGTTGACTTAGTCAATGTTTTTAGTGATTTTTAGCACGGCATGACGTCATTAAAGGGGATATTTTCTGATTGGCGTTCTGTGCCACGTGAGTTAATGCCTAATTAATAAACATCACTACATAGTATAAAACAAAGTCGCTTTCTCTTTCCCTATGTCCCTTTGTATGCTTAAATCTTTGAAACTACGCAACGGATTTTGATGCGGTTTTTTTTAATAGTTAGAGGGTGTCAACGGGGTGGTTTTGATCTATAATTCATGAATAGTGTAGTAAAAAAAAATGATAATTTTCAAGATTTAAAACTTTAATCGAAAACGCTGCCTGAACCCTAAGTGATAAATCAAAACAATGTACTACATTATTATACACCTTTAAAAGGTCTATAAAAAAGTCCGCGAGGGCATATGTCTATGTCTTAGGGATAACCCACAATGACCATTATTATTTTTTAACTTTTTACGAGAAATAATGGCTTATTTACGAAGCAATTTTAAACATTACAGCATTAATTTTCATCCAATTCAGTGTCTTAAATAGATTGTGCTTTTAATATAGATCAATATAGCCAGTTACAGCATGTAATTTAAACTAATATTTACGAAGATATTACAGTATTAACATAGCGGTACATAGCAGTTGCGTTTGCGCGCCAAAACGCGTGCCGATAAATAGCACAAATTGATCTTTTTTAAGATCCAAATATTACTAATTTATTTCTTTTGATGCGGAACGAAGTTCGCCGGGTCAACTAGTACTTTAATAAACACAATATACATAATAATATGCATAATACAATATACATAAACACAATATACATAATACAATATACATAATAAAACATTAATAATCTCTACTTATTTTGATAAACAGTGTGTTTTTTAATATGTATTTCTTAATCAATAGTTAGAAATTATATGCCATCCGCTTCATTCGAAGTGGAACCAAGCCTATTACGAAAAATATTCATAAAATTGTTTTGTTCTATATCCAATTAATAAAAATAACCAAATAATTATTAATATTTACTTTCAGATTGCAAATTGAAACACGATGACCTCAACATCAATCTAGATATTCTAACCCCCGTGAGTATCTTATTTTTACTGCATTGAAACATAGCTTATCACAACTTCACGCCTTTTCTACCTGAAAGTGTATGCAGCGTCGCCGCTATGTTTAAGTCCCAAATGGAATAGGTGGCGAACCTATTGTCATACTGGGTACAAGGTTTTCAGTTAAAGTCATTGGTGTAGGCCAGGATTCGAAACGCGGCTTAAGCGGGGTGCTCGACCGCTGGAACACCGATTTTTTTAGTGCTACTGCATTGAAGTTATCTCGTTTTTATTTATTCGTAAATGTGATATTGTTTTTTAATCATTTCTAGGCTGAGCTACTACGCACAGTAAAGAGGTTTGAGCGCCTGAAAACTGATCTCATAAGTACATTACGCAGCAAAGAATGGCGTTTAGATTCTGAATCTAAGGTACCATTGGTTATTTTATACACATTTTGATTTAAAAAGTGGGTATCTGAGAATTTGGTTCTAATTCTATTAATCACGTGATCAGACTTGAGACTACGGATTGGTTGGAACTTGGTACCGAATGTCATTCATTCAAGGCCACACATAACTTTTCGGTTTAGAAATTGCGCGTGTTTAAAAATATATAAAGTAACAGGTTAGGGATACTACATTACACCTCAAACCTTCCCTATTTCAAGTGGACGTTATTAATAGACGACCCATCATAGGATTACTTCATTACATTTGTAACAGATATATGCATTAAATTTTAGAGCGACAGTGGTAGAGCCAAGCAGTTCGCTGCATGAATGGGCCGGCTCGACCGGTGAAATACCACGACCTCTCAGAAGATCGACGTAAAATGGCTCATGCCGCGTTTCGTTCGGTGAGAGAGGTACCCGGAGGCCCACCCCCATCCTTTCCTTTCCCCTATCCCTTAAAGGTCGGCAACGCAACAGTAACACTATATGTGTTGCTGGTGTCCATGGGCGGCGTTGGTTGCTTACCATCAGGTGACACGCCTGCTCGTTTGCCCTCCTATCCCATAAAAAAAAATGTTTACAAATGCTAACTTAATTTAACATTTAAGAAATCAAAATTTTCAGTTGTTCGTGAGAGTAAACGATCAACGAACTTACTTGCAGAACGAACTGATGATTTGTCAAAATAATATCTTGAGACTTCAGAGGAACGGTGGATATTGGCAGTGAGTATCTGTAGTGTATATACATACATACATAACTTCACGCCAAATCCCTTGCGGGGTAGGCAGAGAGAACAGAACGCCATAGGGCACGATTCTTACACACCTCACTCGCTTCGTTGACTTTCATAACTCTTTTCATGCACGCGCGTCGGTTTTTGAGGCTCTTAACATCACCTTCCTCCAGAACACGTTCTATTTGGTCTTGGAATGTGTGTCTTGGCCGTCCTCCACTCCTACATCCGTCCGCTTTTGCATTGTATATCTGCTTAGTCAGTCTTGCGTCAACCATTCTTTCTACATGTCCGAACCATCGGAGCATGCCCTTTCTTACTTTTACACCGACACTCTCTTTCAAACCAACTTCCTTCCTTACAACCTTGTTTTCTACGCGGTCAGCGAGAGTCACTCCGCAGATTTTGCGTAGAGCCCTCATTTCTACCGCGTTTATTCTACTTTCATGCACACTCTGCCATACCCAGCTCTCGCTTCCATAAGTTAGTGTTGGGATCAGGACTGCATTGTGGATTGCTAACTGGGCCTTTCTGCTAATATTTTTTGCGCCCAGGAATCTGCCCAACACTCCATTTACGCTATTTCCTATCGCCACTCGTCTTTCTACATCCGCGGTGTACCTTCCATCTCTGCTAAAAGCGCATCCAAGATATACAATTTCATTCACCTGTTCCAGCACTACATCATCAACCATTATCCTTGCATCTGTTCTGGATTCCTCCCTTTCAAACACCATTACTTTCGTTTTCGTCGCATTCAACTGCAAGCCTTTAATCATGCAATCATCTTTCATAGTAGTGACTAGTGTTTGCAGGTCCGACGGCGATTCGGCTAGAAGCACGGCGTCATCTGCGTAAAGCAGGCAGCTCACAACTAGGTCACCCATTCGCATCCCTACATCCATCGATCTCATTCTCTGGAGACAACTGTCCAGGTACAGGATGAACAGTCGAGCGGACAGCACGCAACCATGTCTGACGCCGATATTGACGTCAAACCAGGGGGACAAGCCGCCGTCAACACGCACACACGCTGTGCAGCCCTCATAAGTGGACTGCACAGCGCGCAGCAGTGCTCCGCTCACCCCGTAGCCCGGGAGTATATCCCACAGATCCTTTCGTAACACTGTCAAACGCTTTTTCCAGATCCACAAAACCGCAGAAAACCTTCCGGTTAACAGCCAGTTGTTTCTCCACGATGTTGCGGAGAGAAAAAATCTGATCCATGCACCCTCGTCCGCTTCTGAAACCACCCTGAGCCTCCCACAACACTCCATCAGATATCACCCTCATTCTCCTTTCAATAATTTTCCCATACACTTTTGCTGCTAAACTGATCAAACTGATGGCCCTGTAACTGGCGCACTGCATACGTGATCCCTTACCTTTATACAAGGGCACGATGACAGCGCGCCTCCAGTCCATGGGAACCTTACCCGACCTCCAGCACAGATTGCTCAAGGTCAGGAAAGCGTCCCGGACACAGGATCCACCGTGTTTGATCATTTCAGCAGACATCATATCAATTCCAGCTGCCTTACCATTTTTCATACTTCGTATCGACCATTCAATCTCTTCCATAGTAATGTCCTCATCAGATGTTGGCGCAGCGGTGTCAGCCGTAGGCTCACTCGCGGCGCCCACATCCGGAACATACTCGTACATTTCCCCAAAATACTCACTCCACCTTCCCAATACATCGCTTGGGTTTGCAAGAATGTCACCAAACTTAGACATAATTTTGTCCATTCTGGATGTTGACGAAGAACCCCGAGACTTTCTAACTTCCCTCCAGAAGAGTTTGTTATTCGCCTCGAAGTTCTCCGTCAACCTCACTTCCTCATTCGCAACAAGTCTTTCACGCTTCTCTTTCACTAAGGCTTTGGTAACATTCCTGCAGCGGCGGTAGCTCTCATACTTTTTCTCTGTCATACTATCATTCTGGTTCAAACTTGAGACATAATCCAACCATGCTTTTTTCTTTCTTTCGACGCTGGATTTCACATCCGCGTCCCACCAGGCGTCACCTCTCAGAATCTTATGCCTCTTTGCACTACCACATACTTCTTTTGCACTATTCACTATACTTTCTTTCATTCTTTCCCAGCATTCTTCAACACCTAGATCAGGAAGACTCGTCTCATTGAGTCCTTTACTGACTAGGCCTACATACATACTCCGTACACTTTCATCTTCTAATTTCTCACATTTTATCCTTTCAAGCTCTCCGAAATGGGTACGCACTCGCCAGTGTCTCCACTTCTTGAAAAGGCCCACGAATCGGCTTACCACCAGGTAGTGGTCCGTATCAAGAGTGGGGCCTCTGTAGGCTCTTGTATCCCTTAAGAGTATTTCGGAGACGACTATCTATCAAAATCAAATCTATCATACTCTTTTGCTCATTCCGTCTCCACGTATACGTGTGAATATCTTTATGACGGAATAATGTGTTACACACAAGGAGGTTCCGTTCCAGGCATACGTCCAATATCGGCTTACCAGCATCATTCACTCTCTTGTCACCATTCGGACCAAGGACAGCCTCCAGGCCGTCTCGCTTGGTTCCGACCCACCCATTAAGATCACCACACAGAATTATCCTTTCATTTTCCTCAGCTAGATCCAGAATATCCCTAACAGTTTCCCAAAACTCCTCGAGTTCGCGCGGATCCGCGGAGCTAACGGGAGCATAAGCTGCGACCAGGAAAACTCGCGTGATCCCCAGTTTTATTCTAACCCAAAGATGTCTTGGGCCTACCAATTCATAATCTTTCACTCCGGAAGCAAAGCGGGAGGAGAGAACGACTCCAACACCCCCACTGGCACGGACGTCCGGGTCCACTCCGGACCATAGGGCTACCATGCCACCGGGGAGGTCCTCGGTCTCCCTCCCCCTCCGCTTTGTCTCCGTCAAACATAAGGCATCCAGGCATCTCTCATTTAATACATCCATCATCTCATTCATCTTTCTTGCCATGCTACCTCTAACATTCCACGTGCCTATACGGCACTCCCCTCTCCTCGTCCCGCCAGGATTGGCGCTGCTAGTGTATATATATTTCATAAAACTCTTTTCCTGGTGTTAGGTACCCTAGATATTTATATCTAAGTAGATTGTACCGTCTTTGTTGATCCCATTAATTAAGTCACCATATTTTATTTTTAACCGGCTTCCAAAAAAAGAGAAGGTTCTCAATTCGTCTGTATGTTTTTTCTTTTTTTCTATTGTAGTGATTTAAAAAAATATGGTTTATTTGAAAGCCGTGCATCCCATGTGGTCCTAATTTTACTAGAACAGGATCTAATGATGAGATCCAGGAGAAATCGAAGGCGACCACCGCAAATTGATGTTTTTGTTACGTAATAGTCAGGTCTTAGGTATATGCTTTACGGAGTCAACATCTGATGCTGCTGTGCTGATGATGAAGCTCGCAGAACTCCTTATCGGTAATGAGTTGGGAGAGAGGACTGCTATTGGTCGATAGAAACTACATCGTAGTATGTAAGGCTGACATATTTTAATATTTGAATTGTTTGAGTTTGAGTTGATACATTGAATCAACATATATTAATAATTTCTTGCCTATTATAATATGAAAACACGCTGACAATATGAGACTGTTCAGCTCCTGTTTGTTAAATTTCCATGCTCCATTAGTTTCGACAGTTAATTTAATGAGTACAAGATTTTTAATAAAGTTCTTGATAATTATGTTCGCTAATTATTATACTATTGAAAATGGGTATTTAATCAGCCGTGTAGAATAGAATTTGTGATATATAAACGATTTACCTAAGTATCCGCCATCTGTACCTAAAATGTGCGCGAACATTCTCGTAAAACGTTTAGACGTTTTATATGTAGGTCTGTGGAGCGGACGTTTAAGTGGATACATACATACATACATAACTTCACGCCAAATCCCTTGCGGGGTAGGCAGAGAGATCAGAGCGCCATAGGGCACGATTCTTACACGCCTCACTCGCTTCGTTGACTTTCATAACTCTTTTCATGCACGCGCGTCGGTTTTTGAGGCTCTTAACATCACCTTCCTCCAGAACACGTTCTATTTGGTCATGGAATGTGTGTCTTGGCCGTCCTCGACTCCTACATCCATCCGCTTTTGCATTGTATATCTGCTTAGTCAGTCTTATTATTATTTGTATATCTTTAAGTGGATAACTACTCTATATTAATTTTGTTCTGTGGATGTAACATTTCAGGAACGTCGCCAGAAAGCACGACGAGCGAGTGTTGGACTCGAAGCGAGGACCTATAAAAAAGTACTTAGGAAATGAACGATTGCCACCCATCGCCACCTAAGCGATTGTAATTTCCACACAACTAAACTTGTTGACAACATTTTCCTATGCGGAATAATAAGTAATTGTAAAATATAACAAGAGGCAGTCCTTGGTGAGAAACATGAGAAAAACGTTTGGGGAAAAGCTCTACATAATATGAGGCTTGACTGACTTATCCCATTCCAAAACCATTATAGAGTAGATAATTATTAATTTCTTCTGAAATTACTATCCCCACTATAAAAATAATAAATTTAAAATAAAAAACATGTTAAATTTAATGATCACAAGATATTAAAAAAAGAATTTTTTTTAATGATACAAATATGTACTCATCTACTCGTAGCTGCAAATGTAGGTAATAAAAAGCATTTAATGTAAAAAAAAAATTATCCTATAGTTAATTAGTAAAGTAAATAAATAGAGATTTTATGGAATTTAAATTAATCTAGTATTCAATTTTATTATTTAGAATAACACGATAGATAGTTACGATAAAAGGTTATGTGATTTTTGAAAAAAGATAAATAAAGAAACAGCAAAACATATTTGTATGTAATTATTTCTTCAATAGATATTGATGGTCTAGGGATTTACCTCTCACATATGATTGAGGATATCAAGACTCAAATACCCCCATTACCCCCCCATACACAACAATAACTATTTGGATTTTTTTTCACTTTCGTCCAATATTCATGTCAGGTCACAGTTGTTTCTAAAAACTAAACTAACATAAAATCAGACCTATCGTCATGTATCTATGGATCAGAATGCTGGGCCAAGAAAGAGACGGATGAAAAAAGACTACATGCTACGGAGATGAGATTGTTGAGACGGATGTGTTTTTTTATGGGATAAGAGGGCAATCGAGCAAGCGTGTCACCTGATGGTAAGCAACCTGCGCCGCCTATAGACACCAGCAACACATATGGTGTTACCGTTGCGCTGGCGACCTTTAAGGGAGTAGGATAGGAAAGGGGGGTGAGCCTCCGGGTACCTCTCAGCGAACAAAATACGGCATGAGCCACTTTACGTCGATCTACTGAAAGGTCGTGGTACACCGGTCGAGTCGGCCCATTCATGCAGCGAACTGCTTGGTTCTACCACTATTAACTGAGTGATGAAACTTGAAAATTGCGCCTATAACTGAGAAGATAAGGGGAAATCGCCTTGCGTGGTATGGGTATGTAATGAGGAGAGATGATACACACATGTCGCGAGAAGAATGATGAATCTGAATATAGAAGGAAACAAGAGAAGAGGGAGACCGAAGAAAACAGGGATGGATTATGTGAAAGATGATATGATTAGGGTGGAAAAAGCAAATGATGGGAAGCGTGGAAAAATAAAACTTGTTGTGCTGAACCCAAATGATGGGAACAGGGTGAGTACTCATAATAGTAATAATAGTCTAGAGTTATCGTACGAGACAAATTAAAGAAATAATTAAATTTTATTATTTGTACAATAGGTTATAATAAAAAAAAACTAAATTTTTATGTATTACGTATAGGTTTTGTAGACTTCGTTGGGAAATCTATGTTAGTGCTCAAATAGTCCGGCTCCCGTGTTATTAACGGCATTCGATACAGGGATGCTGAAACAAATAATGATTGACTTTAACTCATTACTAAGCAATGCGGAATAATATCTAGTCTAAGTTGGCAAAGGCCCGACTTTTGGCAATGCCTCTGCCTCCAACACATTAAAATAGGCGGCAAACACTATAACTTCTAGTCGGTCCCGGGCAGCATTTTTTTAGCCAACTCCTATTCACTCTAAGCTATTGCATTATAGACTCATCATTTTCCTGCCCTGATCCCAGTTTAAGTGGTCGGCACAACATGTCATCCTTTCGAACTATTCATGTTGTGGTTGTGGTTTTACGACCGACCACCTGCCTGACGTCTACCCTCCTTGGAAATGTTTTCGGCGATAGTTTATCCTCCACCAGGAGTAAAATACAAGAATAGAAGATGTTGACCTGTAATTTTTAATTACGTTACTTTTCCATTGTAATGTCTCTATTCCTGGTCGTCAGGTTGCTATGTTCAACATAAGCATATACCACTTCTAAAGAAGTATCTACCGTTAATACCAATAAAGAATAGTGACTGAATACAAACTGATAAATCTGTGCTAAATGAGTGTAATTTACAGTAATAGAATAGACATGTAATACAACACAACAGACTGGGTGGTCCAATGATCGAGAACCCCACCTCTGAAGGCATAGGTTCGAATCCGGGCTCACACACTTTTCCAATTTATGTGTGATAAATATCGACGACTGACAACTTTGCGCCCTGAGTAATTGGTTCGCGTCCTCTTGCCACTATAGCCCCTGCCTACACTTTCGGGTAAAAAAGGCGTGAAGTTATGTTATGTGTTACAACACAATATATAAACTTACGTATAACACAATGATGTCCATCAATATGCAACCTCAGATGTCTGGGGCACGCGCACACGTACCCTCCCGCCGTGTTCACGCACGAGAACTCACAACCGTCCGTCTCTAGCTCACACTCGTTTACATCTGTGAAATATACGATACGAACTTATTTAAAAAAATAATATTATATTTACAAAAGTAAGAAAAAATAAATTAATTACTTAATATACAATTAAAAGACAACCTGAAATCAAATTTCTCCGCATCTCGGTCTACTGGCAGCGAGCCCAAAGGACTGAACGCATTGCCACGCTGAATGGTAATACTAAACCTCTGTGCGAAGAAAAAAGAGCTCTCTGATCGCGAGTGACCTCGTCAGTTTCTTTGCAAATTGAAAATGGACTTATAGTGGCTAATGGAGCGTTGTGTTTTTTGATAGAGGCATGCGGAGGTACATTCCCTTCGTCCTAACTATCTAGACTTGAAGGCCGGCAACGCAACTGTGACCTATTCGGTGTCCTCTAAAAAATGCTTTTGTTTTATAAGTTTTATTTATTTATTACAATAAATTTATGTCTTCACTGTTAAATTTCTTTACTTATTTCCGATTGTTTTCTTATATATTTATTTTCCTTATCAACTCCAAAATGTAATGTCCCTCACCTAAACACCTTTGTCCGGCTCCTAAAGCCAGATATCCGGGAGAGCACGAACAGCGGTAAGCGCCCTCTGTATTCACGCACATTTGAGTTATATGACATTGATTTCTTTCCATTGTGCATTCGTCTAAGTCTATAAAGTAAAATATTAAAAGTTGTAAGAATTTTAGTATCGGTGGTCCAGTGGTTGAGCTGCTCGCTTCTGTTTCAGGAGTCGTGGGTTCGATTCAGGACTCACACCAATGATTTCTCGGAATACTTAACATTTGGGACGTAACACAATGATTCGGCGAGTCGAGGCTTTATCAACCGTTGCCTACACCTTCGGGTGAAAAAAGGGGAAAATTTTGTTTAAAAAAATATTTAACGGGTCCCTAGTGTATTCATTATCATTTCATCATCATTGTGTAGGTTCCGCACATAATTAAATACGGATCTCAAATACGAAGCACTTCCTCTACTATCCATCTATCAATCAAGCTGATTTCAATTCAATCCAACAGTGTTTATTGTGGAAATATTAACTTAGAATGTTAGTCTCTTACCATCACAAGTGTTCAAGGAAGCATTGTACTTGTATCCAACTTCGCACGGGCCTGGATTGCTGCCGTCTAAGTTCTTACTCACATTTACATCGAAGAAGACCGTTGGTGACTGTGAACCTGAAATAAAATATGTTGCACATTGAAGAAAGTATCCTTAGGGCACCCGCACATGGGCCACTCTGGCCACAACCACAAAACGCCGCCACTGGCATATTTCTTGTAAATTTTCATACATTTTATATGGACTCGCCGCACACGGTTGGCGCCGGTGACAGCCACGCGCTACAAATCGTCGCAGCTTGCTCCTTGTGGCTCGCACCAGCCACTAAACGCCGACACATAAAGCCGCCACTCGCCACTCGCGCGATTCCGCGCCCCTCTCTCCCTTTCCTCAGTAAACTCATCGACTATAGTAATAGAGGAGATAGCTAGTCTTACCGCAGGGATGCTGCTTCTCCGCATGTTGGTATCGTGGTGCTTTATTTCAGCATATGTTTAATAGAGCACGTAGTTCCCAAAATGTACCTATACTTAAACGAAAATGTTTTGGAAAACTTCTTTGGATGGTTAAGAAGATCATCGAAATGTTCGTCACATTCGTTAAATTTGGATGTAGCCAATAACTACGGTTTAGTCTTCTACGACGATGTCTTTTTAACAAAAGTAGCACATTTAAACCTTTTTCATCTGATTTTATTATGATACTGCGTCTACTTGTATGGGTTAAAAATAGTAGCAGCCACCGACTGCGAGTGTCGACAATCGGCCACAAGTGGCTGTCGCCCGCTTCAGCTACATTTGCAGCCTTATTTGCATCTTGTGGCGGTGTTTTGTGGTTGTAGCCGGTGGCCCGTATGCGGGTGTACTTACTATTTATTCATTTATTTATTCTTTAGGTACAAATAGTGGTACACAAGGTGGACTGAATGCCCTAAGGCATTCTCTGCCAGTCGACCTTTGTGTTGAACAGACAGATTACAAAGATTGGTACAGAAAAAGTATAGTTAAACAATAAGATTAAAATAATATTTCCTAACAGAAATACTATAACGGTTTAATACCTTTAATACACACACAAACACTTGCAAATATAAGTAAATATACAATTATACAGATCTATACACACAACAATTACATAAATTTAAACAAATAGGCATATATACACAATACATGCATATATGAACAACAAATGCATATACACTTAAACCCTTCACATATATAGGAAATTAAACATACTATTTATTAATCCACTAATTAAACATGTACAGTTAATCTAAACAGACAATAAATAATCGATGATTGTGGAATGGCTGGATTTCAAGTTGAAGGAAGTGTCAAGTAGTATTCTTTGATTCTACACTTGAAAGTAAACCGTTTTATTCTTGACGGCATAAAAATAAAAGATAACGTACCCGAGGCACTGTAAAACTCTTCGACGTCCGAGGAAAAATGTGAATTAACAACTTCTGGATGCATTTCAATTACCATATCAGGTAAATATTTCGTCTGTAAATAAAAATTGCATTATAACTATTTTTAATATCTTTAATGAAACACAAAACCCAAAAACATAAAACGCAAAACATTGCGCATTCCGATAAATAACCGCGATTAATCTGTCACACTTAATTTAGAGTAATAAAGTGTGTCTCAAACTAAAATCCACCAAGCGGGGCAGATGGTATGTTAATAAAAAATATGCGTGGAGTCTCGCCACGCGTTGGAAGTGTAACTTAGTGTTGTAGAAAGGAAAATAAACAGGGTTAGAAATTGATTCAGAAATAGAGAAAAATAATCACTGCATGAATAGGCCGGCTCGACAGGTGAAATACCACGACCTCTCAGAAGATCGACGTAAACTGGCTCATGCCGCGTTTCGTTCGGTGAGAGAGGTACCCGGAGGCCCACCCTCCTTCCCCATCCTTTCATATCATACTCACTTAGATTTGCCTTTTATCCCATAAAAAATACCATAGGGTACCTCAAATTAACTATTATTAGTTAATTTGAGGTACCCTATGGTATTTTCGCCCGGAATCGATCCCAGGACTCCAGAATCGGAGAGCTCGACTACTTAACTGGACCACCGAGACTATTAATAATTATTACTAATATATTAAACAGTCTCGGTGGCGCAGTTGTTGAGCACACTTCTGATCCAGAGGTCCGGGGTTCGATTCCAGACACTGGCCCACACCAATGACTTTTCGAAATGGTTTTCGGAAGTTATGTGTGATAAATATCGATGATTGAAAAACTTTGTGCTCGGTATGGCAATAGGTTCGCCAGCTATTCCATTAGGGACGTAAACATAACGGCGAGATGAGGCTTAACAGCCGCTGCCTACACCTTCGGGTAACAAAAGGCGTGAAGTTATGTTATGTTAATATATTATAGGTACTATTAAAAATGGGACTGATTATGAGAAATGGTAACTAAGTTCCTATCTAATATTTTATTTAAATTTATGTTTATACAACATACTGATGAAAATTATTTGAACCGAGGATCATAAACAGATTATAATATAAAAGATTTTTTATAAGGTTACTTAACCATCACTATAAATGTGTATCATGTCTTGATTGAAGTTTATTATATTATAATGTTTTATTCGACTCGGCCATAGAGGTCACTATTCGTCAATTTTAAATCGCGCTATGGTTTCACTCCATGGAGTTTATATAAGTATTTAAGAACATATTTATGACTTTTGGTGAAATATTAAAAAAATCAGTTGTACAACACTTAATTATAAATGTTAGGCATTTATTTCTTGAATGGATTTTAGAAATAAAATAATACATTCAATCAAATACAGTTTTAAAGGAATGTAGTTGACACTAAAGGCCGCGTTTCAAGTGTCAATTATAGTACCTACATACATCTAGTGGCGGGAGGAGGTACTATGATTGATTTTAAAAATCAATTATAGTACCTAAACCTAAACTGATGTCTGTGTAGTAATGAAATTCAAGCTTAACAAATTGAATGGTAGTGGGCCGGCTCTACCGGTGAAATACCACGACCTCTCGGAAGATCAACATGCCATCAGAACGAAACGCGGCTCATGCCGCGTTTCGTTCGGGGAGAGAGGTACTCGGAGGCGCATCCCCCTTTCCCATACTTTCCTATTCCTATTTCCTTAAAGGCCGGCAACGCAACTGTAACACTATACCTATGTGTTGCAAGTGTCCATGGGCGGCGCTGGTCACTTACCATCAGGTGACGCGCTTGGTCGTTTGCCCTCGTTTGCCCGGTATGGCCACCTATTCCATTTGGGACGTAAACATAACGGCGAGTGGAGAATTAAAAGCCACTCAATAAACCTTCGGGTAGAAAAGGCGTGAAGTTATGTTACTATATGTGCGCGCAATACATATTTGCCTAAAAATCGAATACTTATATCGTGGATATTGCGATATCTTTTGAATGAAATGTCCGAATTAAATAATTCAAAAAGTTCCAGGAAGCTATTGAATCTATCTTGAATTGTAAATAATTTATTTTAATCAGAATTAACACCAAAGTACAAAATAAATGGCTTTTAAAACATCATCATTCAAATTATTTTAAAAAATTAAATTAACACTTATTGTGAGATAACTACAATAGTTAGACACATGGTCTCGCGACCATTTGGGTAGACAACTATATATTCTGTAAAGTTGTGGTACATTTTTTTGCTCTACAATCAATACTTTTTGCAGCGTACCCAATGTAAACATTTTTTTAGGTGATTTTTTTACACCTTGGGTTACATTATCGGACTTTTAGTAAAGATCCCTAATTGTTTGGAAAATATAATATAACCTAAATCCTTCCTCTATAAATGGACTATCCACCACTGAATGAATTTTTAAAATAGAACCAGCGGTTTCTGAGATTAGCGCGTTGAATGAAACAAACTATTATGCTTTATAAGTATTAAATGAGTGGTATAGTGCCACCACTAGCTACTAGATGTCTATGTATAGATAAGAATCACGCTTAAGCAATTCTCTTCCTGGATTTATATATAGACTGGTTCAAATTCGTCCTTTTTATTATTATATAATATGTTTTGTGGTCGCAAGGGGGCGTTAAAAGCGTTAAACGGTTGCACGAGACATTAGAAGTTACACTTCAAAAAGAACTATTAACCATGATCATTATCATCTTTCTGTCCTGTTCCCATTACCTGGTCTCCACAACATGTTTTTTTTTCCACACTTCCCTATCATTCGCATCTACCACGAACACCCCTCTTAATCATGTCGTCTTTCACACAATCCATCCACATTCAGGTTTATCATTCTTCTCACTACATGACGTGTATTATCCCTTCTCATCATATTCCCTCTGTTATTTCTGCTTAATATACACTTCCAAAACATAATCGTCATCAAATGAACGCATAAAATATCTTTCATTACCAAATAATACACACGATAAAGGAAGGTATAAGTAATATTTACCGAATTGGTCGCATCATCAGTAGTATCAAATATATTGTCAACGTTATCACGAGTTGGCGCGTTTGAACTACAAAATGGCAAATCTGCACACTTTTTAATCTGCAATAAAATAAATTATTGGAAGTATGGTACAATCTCGCTTACAACATACCCACCTTGTCCAGAGAATTAAGCAACAGAAAACCACAGATACTGTGAATACGACTGATGTATTACTAACCAGCTCCCAAGCTGTTTTATGATTAGGAGATGCTAAGAAAAGAGTTTCTTCTCTTGGCTTAAGTTGTTCTTATAAATGAGGCACTGAGAGCATAACGGCGTGGATCTACCCCATTACAATAAGTGGCCACTCACGTTCTCAACGGCTCAAATATGCAGTTCTGTAGGTGATACTAGCGTACCTGGACATTGTCTCCCACGCATTTAGCCTTGGTCTTGCACCGGCGGGTGCGTGCTTGGGTCCCGACGCCGCAGCTCGCCGAGCACTCGGACCACTGCGACCACTGCGTCCAGCGAGGTTTGGACTCGTCCACCTAAAACATATTTTATATAATATAATAACATAACTTCAAAAAAAAAACAAAGATTGATAATCTTGCTTTTTTTTTGAAGTTCATAGAAAAGACATCAAAACACTGGCAACAGAGTTCTATCGCCGTCTATATGCAAAGGAAAACCCCTCTGGTATATATTTATAACTCTGCAACCAGTTCCAACAATCTTACCAGGAGAAGTCGAAAAGGCGATCAAAAGTCAAAAGACAGAAAAGGCTCCAGGCCCCGACAAAATCACAATTGAGATGTTGCTGGGAACAATGGACGAACTAGTACCTTTCTTAACTACAATTTTTAATGAAATCTTAATATATGACGAAGTTCCAGAAAGGTGGTCCAAATCCCACATAATTCTTATACACAAAAAAGGCGACAAAGAGGATATTGAAAACTACAGGCCAATAAGCTTGATATCAAATATATATAAAGTGTTTGCGAAAGTAATTCTAGAGAGAATCAGCCCTATTTCAGACGAACAACAACCAAGAGAGCAGGCTGAATTTAGAAGAGGTTATTCAACTATCGACCACATTCACACAGTCAAACAGATCATCGAAAAATATACAGAGTATAACAAAACACTATTTATTGCCTTCGTCGATTACGCTAAAGCTTTTGATAGTCTAACCCACGAGCACATTTGGACAACCCTAGAACAACAAGGAATACCAACTACATACATTCACATCATCAAAACTATCTACACCAATAGTAAAAGCAGAATTCAATTGGAAACTCTTGGAAATGAATTTAGCATTCAAAGAGGAGTAAGGCGGGAGGTAAGGAGATCCATTGTCGCCAAAGTTGTTCTCCGCGGTCCTTGAAAATATATTTCGGAAACTAGACTGGGAAATATTTAACTGAACTGAACATCAATGGCTCAAAAATCAACCATCTGAGATTTGCCGATGACTTGGTGTTATTCGAAGAGGACCCAAAAAACTTACGCTGTATGCTACAGAACCTGAACGAAGAACGTGAAAGAATTGGCCTTAAAATTAACGTCAATAAAACGAAACTATTGACTAACACAGTAAAAGTGGAGATAAACATAAAGGAAGAGAAAATAACTTACGTAGAGGACTATGTTTATCTAGGCCAGGTTATTTCATTTAAAGACCAAACGACCAAGGAGATAGACATGAAAGCTGCAATCGGATGGAAGAAATACTGGTCTCTCAAGGAGATCATGAAGTCTAAATCCCTGGGAATGAAATTAAAAAGAAAAACCTTCAGTTCATCTATACTCGCATGCTTAACGTATGGTTGCGAAACTTGGACACTCACCAAATGGCACAGGGATATGCTAGCCTGGTGTCAAAGAGCAATGGTGAGAAGGATGAGAGGCTCAAGAAAACAGGACAGAATCAGAAACCAAGACCTTCGCTTCAAAACAAAAATTACAGATATACTTACCAGAATAGATCAAAAAAATGGCGATGGACTGGGCACACGATGCGAGACATTACAGAAAAATGGAGTAAGTCAGTGACAGAATGGTACCCCAGGGATGGAAAACGTAACCGGGGTAGACCGCTTGCTAGGTGGGAAGATGAAATAAAACTGACAGCAGGCCCAAACAGGAGGAGGGTCACTCGTGACAGACAACAATGGAAGCGGTTAAAGGAGGCCTCTCTTTTAAGGCATACCGAAGTCAGGGATATCCTTTAAAATTACCAATTGTTACCAAAGTGTACTGAACTATTGATAAGAAAACCTTTATATTTAAAACTGTATGTATAAATAATTTATATCTGGTTTCGGAAAGGGCTAAGGGGCCGTTCAAGTATTACATACATACATACATAACTTCACGCCAAATCCCTTGCGGGGTGGGCAGAGAGAACAGAGCGCCATAGGGCACGATTCTTACACACCTCACTCGCTTCGTTGACTTTCATAACTCTTTTCATGCACGCGCGTCGGTTTTCGTCTCCAGATGAGTTTGTTATTCGCCTCGAAGTTCTCCGTCAACCTCACTTCCTCATTCGCAACAAGTCTTTCACGCTTCTCTTTCACTAAGGCTTTGGTAACATTCCTGCAGCGGCGGTAGCTCTCATACTTGTTCTTTGTCATACTATCATTCTGATTCAAACTTGAGACATAATCCAACCATGCTTTTTTCTTTCTTTCGACGCTGGATTTCACATCCGCGTCCCACCAGGCGTCGCCTCTCAGAATCTTATGCCTCTTTGCACTTCCACATACTTCTTTTGCACTATTCACTATACTTTCTTTCATTCTTTCCCAGCATTCTTCAACACCTAGGTCAGAAAGACTCGTCTCGTAATCATCATCTGGTACCCCTACCCCTCATGTCATTAAAAATAAGCAAAGCAAGGACCCCCCCACCCCCCTATACTGCTTACGTAATACTTGAACGGCCCCTAAATTATTATTATAATTATAACATAACTTCACGCCCTCTTCTACCCGAAGGTGTAGTACCCCAGTGGCTGTTAAGCCTCGTCTCGCCGTTATATTTACGAATTTAGGTGGCGTACCTATTGCCATACTGGGCACAAAGTTTTCAGTCATCTATATCTATCACACATAACTTCCGTAATTAATTTCGAAAAGTCATTGATGGTGAGCCAAGATTCGAACCGGCGACTTCTTGATTCAGAAGCGAGTTCGACCACTGGACCATCGAGACCTCAATTACAGTGGTAGAGCCAAGCAGTTCGCTGGCCGGCTCGACAGGTGAAATACCACGACCTCTCAGAAGATCGACGTAAAGTGGCTCATGCCGCGTTTCGTTTGGTGAGAGAGGTACCCGGAGGCCCACCAACCTTCCCCATCCTTCCCTATCCTCTATCCTTTAACGGTCGACAAAGCAACAGTAACACTATATGTGTTGCTGGTCTCCATGGGGGCGTTGGTTGCGTACCATCAGGGGACACGCCTGCTTGTTTGCCCTCCAATCCCATAAAAAAGTTTTTAAACCGTATTAACTGTATTTATGTTATTACTTACTTCACACGGAGGCAAATGACATTTTCTTGTGTCGTTCTTTGGTCCCTTACATGCGGCTTCATCAAGAATTATATTCTCAGAACTCGTTGAACTATCTGTAATAACCAGATCACTTACATATTTATGTAAAATTTGTAACCATCTACTCTGTGATAGATTTTTTTAAAATACATGTTGTTTAAGATTTATAGTAAGTTTATTCTGTGTGGATACTAAAATAACACGATATCATCTCCTTCCGTGACTGATATTTATACAAATCGATTGATAAAACCATTTAGATAGTATAAGAAGGATACAAATGAGACAAAAGCAGGGTGATACCTATGACATTGTTATTTTCATCAGTGTATTGGCATATCCTGGCCCTCAACTGATACCCCAAGCCACAAGTAACGTTACAGAAAGACCACGATGACCACGGGCTCCATTTACCGGGTACTGCAATAAAAAGGCAATTTAAAAAAAATATCTATCGTGGATACTTTTAGTCTTGGACAAATTTATGATTCTTGTAAGATAGAATTTCACAAGAACAAATTTCAAGATAACAACCTATTTCTACGCCATTGTTAACTCGAGTAAAGTGCCTTCATTTTTTTTTATGGGCTAGGAGGGCAAACGGCCAGGCGTGTCACCTGATGGTAAGCAACCAACGCCGCCCATGGACACCAGCAACACATACCTATAGTGTTACTGTTGCGTTGCCGACCTTTAAGGGATAGGGGATAGGAAATGGCCGGCATGAGCCACTTTACGTCGGTCTTCTGAGAGGTCGTGATATTTCACCGGTCGAGCCGGCCCATTCATGCAGCGAACTGCTTGGCTCTACCACTGTTAATGTTTTGGATCCTTTATAAATTGGCTTAGTTGTAAGTATATTACCTTGTATTACGATATTGTATCTCCTATGAGTTGTGCCGGCTTGGTTATCGGCGACACAAATGTACTGGCCTGCGTCTCGAGGCTCAGCACTCCAAAGAGCTAGCAAACTGTTGCCAAGGACACGCTGAATGTTCGATCTACCGTCACTCAGTAGTTGGGTATCCTTAAAAAATTAACATAAAAATCATCAGATCGTTTTATAATTCAGAAATAAAGCTAATGGCAGTACAGGACCTTGAGTTGCGGCCTATGTCCAACAGTGGAAATTGAAAGGCTGAAGTTGATGACGAAATCAATGTCAACAAAATTGAACACGTTGTATTCCTTATCTAATTCCCAATTATTTTAAGATGTGTATATATTATAACTCTCAAATCTTTAGCAGGTTGTAGTTCTAATTTAAATAAACTTTCACGGCGCGAGTATTGCTCGAAACGTCTGCTTAAAAGTTTAATTTTTAGTTGAAGAATCGGTTCTATTGGACAAATAATAACACTTAATAACTACAATTTCTAGGCAATGTATTTGCTATTGATTTCGCCTATTTATTAGTCAAAGTGTGTACCGATATACCACTCTAGGGATTGCGAACTCGAGTAAATTCGAGTTGATAATCTTCGACATGAGTTCAAATACGTAATCTGCCATGGAAATTGCAACTTTCATAACATACTTTAAACTGCCGGTTATTGTTTTAGTTATGACGATGATTCATGTGTTTTTTCGAGTAGGAATAAGTTTCTTTTTTTAGAGATTTAATAAAATCTTCATGTTACTTTAGTTATAGTTACTTTCACGCAACTCGAGAGTCAAACCCAGTCAACTCTAGTAAGGATTTTTCCGAGTTGACATATCACTAAGTCACTTACCTTCAGCCATGTTATCTGCGGCGCAGGATATCCATCAACTTCACATTTAAGTACAATGCTTCTTCTCAAAGGTACTACTAGCTCTTCGATTATATTTGTGCTGTCGATATTGCCGGTAATCGAGGGCCGTTTATATACAACTACGTCGAAAATCATCTCCGAAGTGCCAACCTTGTTGGTGACAATGCACGAATAGTTGCCAGTGTCTGATACTGCTGTTTTATTAATGATCTGAAAGAAATGAAAACAAAGTAATTAAACTTTAAGAACAGATGGAAAGAAAGATCTATAAGAATATGTTATAGATTACTATATAGATGTGAATGGTAGAGCCACGCATCATGAATGGGCTGGCTCGACCGGTGAAATACCACGACCTCTCAGAATATTGACGTACAGTGGTACTGAAGTTACAAGTCCTTTGGAGGGAAAGGTGTCCGGAGGCCCAATCCCCTTCAACCCCATCCCACTCTCTTATAGGCCGGCAACGCAACTGTAACACTGTCTTGCAGGTGTCCAAAGGCGAAGCTAGTTACTTACTATCAGATTACCCGCCTGCTCGTTTGCCTATTATGCTATAAGAAAAACTTTACACCTTTAATTGGCAGCTGCAATGATGCTTCGACGAGCTGAATTGTTCGTCGTCGAACAAATCAGCAACATAAGTTCTCTATCAAGACACTTACTAATGTAAAAGCATCGTTCACGAGCGAGATTCTCGTATCGTTATTAATTTCAGTGTAGGGATGTTTGATCCACATGACACTTGGCTGTGTGCCCAGCGCTGGACATGACAGGGTCAATGGTTGACCGAAATTTGAGATCACCTTCTTCGTAGATTGCTTAGGCGTGGGCGGTGGTACTAAAAAAAAACAATATACGATATTTTAAAAGGTATTTAAATTGCAATGAATCTTGTTGCACGAGAAATTGTTTTTGTTTCCAACTTACCTAAGACATCAACAATATAGGATACACTGGTATTCCCCACTACATTTCTAGCAACACATGTATAGTTCCCGGATTGTTCTTCTACAGCTCTCTTCACTTCTAAAACCTCACCAAATTCGGTTGAAACCATCGTATCATCAAATATTTTTAGAGGTACATCATCTTTGAACCAGTAGACATCTGGCAATGGATTGCCGTAGGGATGACAGTGCAGGTAAAACGATTGGCCCGATAATACTTCTATATGTTCAGAATTTATAGTTTCGAAGAGAGATTGAAAAATTTTTGGTGGTTCTGTAAGAAAAAAAAAACAAATTCAGTCTTTTACCAACTTTTAACAATAAAAAGCTTTTTTTTTATTGGCTTAAAATAAACAAGTCTTTATAGATAAATAATACATATTAATCAAACTATAATATATTGTTAGACTAACCTAATACATCCAATTTGATTTTCCTAATATCAGTTCCTCCTTCGTTAGATGCAACACAAATATATAATCCGTTGTGCCTGGTCTCCACATTTCTGAGGACTAAGTCTGCGTAGGGTATATCATAGCGGTTCTCACTGACTACTCGACCCTGTTTCAACCATTGTATGTCGGGTTGAGGGT
This sequence comes from Euproctis similis, assembly GCA_905147225.2. Classification (NCBI taxonomy): domain Eukaryota; kingdom Metazoa; phylum Arthropoda; class Insecta; order Lepidoptera; family Erebidae; genus Euproctis; species Euproctis similis. Next base: position 10,649,724 of record LR990109.1, read on the forward strand.
TGGCAGACGCCTTGCAAGATATTCTTGTGTTAGTTCCTTTCTAAAAGAAATAATTCGTACGCATCATCTATCAATGGAATAGTGATTTATGATTTCCAAAGATGTGACTTATTTGAAATACTTCTATTTAAAATACAAATACAAAATGCAAAATACCTATTTTGTATTTAAATACCTTTTAGTTGAAAGCATTTTGTATTTTATTTTATTTATTTGATACCTCTCGAGATGTATTTTATATTTTTAATAGTCATTTCAAAATGCATAATACTTTGTAGTTGTGTGTTAGCATAAAATTACCAACCGAACAAAATGAAAGACAAGAATGACGCATGTACTGTCGAATTTGTGATCCCAGCGCTAACTTATGTAAGTGAGAGCTGGGTATGGCAGAGTGTGCATGAAAGTAGGATAAACGCGGTCGAAATGAGGGCATTGCGCAAAATCTGCGGAGGGACCCGGATGCAAAAGTGGATGGATGTAGGAGTCGAGGACGGCCTAGACACACATTCCATGACCAAATAGAACATGTTCTGGAGAAAGGTGAAAGAAATCGACGCGCGTGCATGAAAAGAGTTATGAAAGTCAACGAAGCGAGTGAGGTGTGTAAGAATCGCGCCCTATGGCGTTCCGTTCCCTCTGCCTACCCCGCAAGGGATTTGGCGTAAAGTTATGTATGTATGTACTCCCCGTGGTATATGCAGAACTGAACGTCACTCGACAAGTCGACTCCAAGAAATCAAAAAATCAAATTTGACCGAGAGAGAACTCTCAGTTGGTGGAAAAAAAATCCAACCTAGCTTGTAGTTTCATTGTGAAAGTGGCTTCACTTTGCGTTGTAGCAAAAAAAATGCAGAACCATATCGGGATTCTAACGTTACGTACACCTGTACGATAGCCATTTACTTAAATTAGATTAGGTAATCACTCTTTGTATAAAGAACTGTCCACGTTGTGCGGAAAGGTCTTAAAAGGGTTTCAAAGGTTCGGTTGATACCGAACCTTTGAAACCCTTTTAAGACCTGGTGGTGATCCTCCTTTATTACTTTATTGAAATAATTAAAAGATCTTAATAATTTCAAAATATTGTTTGTACACAGTTCAACAACAGTTTGTACAAGAAACAGATTGTTGACTCTGACAGTACAGTGGCAGAAACATGTAGATAGCTCCTTGAACCGAGATTGGTGGGTTCGATCTGGGGCGCGTCGCGGCGCTATATTGAGCGTCGCGGCGCGGTGCTAGGCGTCGCGGTGCTATATTGAGCGTCGCGGCGCCGTGCTAGGCGTCGCGGCGCTGTGTTAGGCGTCGCGGCATCGCTATATTGAGCGTCGCGGCGCTGTGTTAGGCGTCGCGGCACCGCTATATTGAGCGTCGCGGCGCGGTGCTAGGCGTCGCGGTGCTATATTGAGCGTCGCGGCGCTATATTGAGCGTCGCGGTGCTATATTGAGCGTCGCGGCGCTGTGTTAGGCGTCGCGGCACCGCTATATTGAGCGTCGCGGCGCGGTGCTAGGCGTCGCGGTGCTATATTGAGCGTCGCGGCGCTGTGTTAGGCGTCGCGGCACCGCTATATTGAGCGTCGCGGCGCGGTGCTAGGCGTCCAGTGCTATATTGAGCGTCGCGGCGCTGTGCGAGGCGTCGCGGCGCTGTGTTAGGCGTCGCGGCACCGCTATATTGAGCGTCGCGGTGCGGTGCTAGGCGTCGCGGTGCTATATTGAGCGTCGCGGTGTCACGTTGAGTGACAATGTGAATTTTTATATCATAATAAATTTAGGCTTCAAAGACACGGTTTCCAGGTCATAAATAAAAATACAACTGTAGGTAGTATACGAAAGTTAATAATATTAATATATTCATTTAAGTAGGTAGTTAATTATTTAATATGAGAGACCGGCCAGACATTTTAGAATTAGACAGGATATTCGGCCATTTCATTAGAAACTGTTATCAAGAAAGGAGCCAGAAAATTCAACAAAACATTTGATCTTATTGGTGAGTGTTTTAACCAATTCATTTCACCCTAATAGCTAAGATATTATTGCCTGCAGTGCCGTGAGCTTGATGTGCCTAATTTATTAAAATTATTTCATCAAAGTTTTAAAGTTCAAGTTTCTCAAAATTATCAAAGTTTACTATTACATGTTAAGACTCTGTTAATAGCAGCATATTATTTTTGTATATATTACAGTAATTGCTTATATAAATTATTCTGTACAATCTAGATAATTTTACAAATCAAGTAGGTAGTAGTAACCTACCTACACTATTAATTATGTTGCATAATAGATTGCTACAACTCTTTTCCAAATTAATATTATTGTTTTTAAGGTAGGGTTATATGCTTGATCCACCCTGGGCATTTTCCGAATTACTGGCATGTGACACCACTGTCTACCCATTCTGAGAAATGGGGGTCAGTGGTGGCACTGATTGTCGATGCCAGTGAATGGGGATGCTCAGGGGCTGTTACTGGTTGTCTTCCAGACTGGCTGCCCTCAATCTTCACCTTCAACTCAACCTTCTCAACTCTACCTTCACATCTCCATCTTTGCCTTCTCATCTCAACTTTTCCTGTCGGGCATCTGACAGTGCAAGGCAGCCCAACAACATCGGGGAGGAGACATCTGTGGAGCACCAGGACACCCCTGCAGTGAGCCTTCGCGGGTCACTCGGCATCAGGTCGTACCTGCTCCCTTTCTAAGAATTTTGGTAGCCACAAATTGAGGAGCAACTCGTTGTTAAAATAAAAAATTTTAATTATTGAGTGAATCTTTATTTATATACCCCGACCGCGTTACAGCGGCGCTATATTGAGCGTCGCGGCGCTGTGTTAGGCGTCGCGGCACCGCTATATTGAGCGTCGCGGCGCGGTGCTAGGCGTCGCGGTGCTATATTGAGCGTCGCGGCGCGGTGCTAGGCGTCGCGGTGCTATATTGAGCGTCGCGGCGCTATATTGAGCGTCGCGGCGCGGTGCTAGGCGTCGCGGTGCTATATTGAGCGTCGCGGCGCTATATTGAGCGTCGCGGCGCTGTGTTAGGCGTCGCGGCACCGCTTTATTGAGCGTCGCGGCGCGGTGCTAGGCGTCGCGGTGCTATATTGAGCGTCGGGGCGCTATATTGAGCGTCGCGGCGCTTTGTTAGGCGTCGCGGCACCGCTATATTGAGCGTCGCGGCGCGGTGCTAGGCGTCGCGGTGCTATATTGAGCGTCGCGGCGCTGTGCTAGGCGTCGTGGCGCTGTGTTAGGCGTCGCGGCACCGCTATATTGAGTGTCGCGGCGCTATATTGAGCGTCGCGGCGCTACATTATGCGTATATATGGCATCCCCCGTACCGCATAGCCCCGTACCGTAACCGCATAACAATGAAGATTGGTGCAATGCAGCATGTCATTGATATGCAGAAGAAACAGCGCACACACCCCACCCTGGAGGACTCCAGCACTCATGGATAAGTGGATAAGAGGCAGACCCGTCGACAACGACCTTAATGCGCCGAGCCGTGAGAAAACTGGAGACCCAATCGCATAATTACTTGGGAAGCCCATAACAAGGAAGCTTCGAGAGAAGTGCTTTGGTGCCAAACCAGATCGAAGGCCTTCGCTACCTAAAAAAATAACGGACAGCGCCACTCTTTTACTCTCAAACGCTTCCGCCCACCGATGACTTGAGTATGCTAGAAGATCATAAGCTAAGCGACCGTGACGGAATCCGTAATGGCGGTCACTAATCAGCTGGTGCTCCTCTCTATCAACCGGCGGTTGATAGTGGTTTCCAAGACCTTGGTAAACTGGGAGGTGATTGCGATAGGTCTGTAGTTGGACGGATCTGAGCGGTTATCAGAAATCAAATTTTTCCGCATCTCGATCTACTGGCAGCGTGCCCATAAGACCGACTGCATTGCCACGTCACATGGCAATGCTAATCCCCTGTACGAAGAGAGACCTGGCCCCTGGTTGAGAGAGCCCTCGATCAGTCTCCTTGCAAGATCTTTAGGTATAGAGTGCAAGGGTACTCGGACTCCATGTTCCTAGAGTCTCTACCCCAAATGCTCAACCACGGGACCACTGAGACTTATTGAAGATTTGGTCAAAAAGTATTTTATTTTGAAAAAAGTATTTTGAAAATACCTATTTTGCATTTGAAATACAAAACGAAAAACTATTTAGTATTTTGCAATTGAAATAGTAAATCTCAAAAGTATTTTGCATTTTGTATTTAAATGCTTTTTTAAAACCATTTTGTATCTCTCTGATAATTCCTACCTCTAATGTAGAGGTCTCGTTTTTATATCAGATCAAGAATAAGAAATTTAGAAAAACGAGAGGTAAGAAATCATGGCGTATGCCATTTCATGTAAATGAATTACATTCATGTAAACCAGGATTTCTGACTTTTGGGAAGTTATTTGTGATAAATTTCGATGATGATGAAATTGTGCTCGATATTGTAGAGCAATTAATTTCACACAAAAGAGACGAGAGAACCGGACCTGGTTCACATGCAGTAGGCAGAAGTAATGTTATTTAGCTGTGGTTTCCTTCTAGTTTATGTATAATACTTACTGTAACTTGCACAGTATGTTCAGCACTGACTCCTTCCCCGTTGAGGTAAGTGACGATATCGGTGATACGCGGCGCAAACACGACCGTCACTCTATACACGATATGCGCGACACCAGCGCTGTTCTCAGCATCACAACGGAACAGGCCGATGTGCTGAGCAGTTATGTTCACACCAGATATACGCGGGCCTTGCTTCTGCCACATAGTATTACTGCAAGATATTTTTTAGTTGTAACTTAAGAAGAGGATATAGTTTTGTGTTTTATGTATGTATATTAGTGTATACAATGTCCCACTAACAAAATAAAGAATTTAGTTTAATAGTAGTCTCGGTGGTCCAGTGGTCGAGCACGCGGCTTCTGATCCAGAGGTCCGGGTTCGAATCCTGACACTGGCTCACACCAATGACTTTTCGAAATTGTTTTCGGTGTGTAAGTGTAACAAATATCGATGACTAGAACTAGTTAATTAGAATCGGAATTTCAATGAAATAAGTATAAATAATACTAACTTGTAGCTCCAAGTGATGTTTGGTGCTGGCTTTCCTTTAGCGCTGCATTCGAGTGTCGCGTTGTCACCCAGTTTCAGTTGCACGTCCATCATGTCGAAATCAGATATGAAGGGTGGCTCTAAAATTGGACACAAACTTAACATAACTTCACGGCAACTTGCAAGACAGATAGATAGAACTGAGTAACTCTGGACCCTTCTAACAATATAGAGCCATGCAGTTCGCTGCATGATGAGTTGTTGTGGTGAAATATCACAACTTTTCAGAAAATCGACGTAAAGTATCTCGTACCGGGTTTTGTTCGGTGAGTGAGGTATCCGGAGTTACTCAACTATCCCTCCACTCCCTATTTCCCCCTCTTAAAAGGTCACTACGCAATTGTGGTTTTGGTGTAGCAGATGACATGTTTTCATACAGAACACCTCACTTGTTATTTTACGTCAATAACATAACATACATAACATTACTTCACGTCTTTTGTTACCCGAAGGTGTAGTCAGTGGCTGTTAAGCCTCGTCTCGCCGTTATGTTTACGTCCCAAATGGAATAGGTGGCGAACCTATTGCCATACCGGGCACAAAGTCTTCAATTATCGATATTTATCACACTTGACTTCCAAAAACAATTTCGAAATGTCATTGGTGTGAGTCAGGGTCAGGGTTCGAACGCGGACCTCTGGATCAGGAGCCGTGTGCGTTCCCACTGGACCACCGAGACCTTGACGTCAATACTAAGTTAGTTAGTAAAGTTAGTTCAATTGAAATGCTTCGTTCATGTCCTGGTAATCTGACAGTATTAGTTATGGTCTTTGGTCTTTCTATCTCATTAAGTTATTTAAGTACTCACCCAATACATTTAAGACAAACTCTCTTATGACGGTTCCGTGAACATTACTGACAATACACTTGTAATTGCCAGAGTCGTGAAGTTGAACGTTGATTAATTTTAGCGTCTGCTGGTCTTCAAACACTAGTGGCTTAGAATTGTATACCCATTTTGTCTATAACATAATATCTACGATTACTAATGGCTGTATGCTGAAGTATCCTGGACATCGACCAAAATCTTTTAAATGACATTTCTAATTGGCTTATCAGTAAATATTCCTTCCTACCGAAGGTGTAAACGCGGCTGTTACGCCTCAACTTGGCGAATTTCTACGTCTTAATTGTAATTGGCAAGTCACTCATAGGTTATATAGTAACATCCAAAAACAATTCCAGAATTGACATTACATGACGGCTACATTTTTCCAGAATGTCCACAGAAACCTGAGAAGCGCTTTTTCTCACCTTTGCATTAGGTTTGGCATCCACATCACAATGTAAATAACAATCTTCACCCCGTACTACATGTACAGTTCCATTCATCAGTTCTAGGAACCGTGGTGGCCACTCCACTATCACTCGAACCCTGGAGTGTGCGGAACCGACTGCGTTCGTGCCAACGCACGAATATGTGGACGCATTTGTCCTCGACACATTCATCAGGCGTAAAGGACCTTCCGAGATTAGTTTTGCGTTCTGAAACGTACACAAGGAATTCTTATAGGTATGACCATGATAGTGCTACTTAATAGGTGACACAAAGATATTAGAAATAGAAATAAAATTGAAGAGAGTATTTGCAACAATAAATAACAAGTTACATTCGGCTATTGTCCTTTTAGCTGTCTTAATTATACCTCGGCACGCCGGACTAATTTCATAGTTTCAAATGTGGACTAAAATTCGAATCGCAAGTAAGTAGGTAAGTGAGATTCGAATGCGGGATCTCTGAACTAAAAATTTGGAAAAAAAATGGAATTTCTGAATGCTTATTTAAACGTGTTTCGCGGGAATTGAGGGAACGAAAATATTGTGCAAATATACAGGTAGTTGTGCGCTACTTATATGACCAGATAGGACATCGAACCTTATACCATTTGAGTGTTACCGACGTGGCATGTACAGGACATTGGACGACTGCATCATTGCCTTCCACAAGTTTCACTGTTGTATAAGATTCTTCTGACTGTATTGGAACTGGCACCGCTGTGTAAAGTACAAGAAACCTTTATCAGTTTTTATACATTATATCTATATTGGGGATAAATGTTCTTTTCATGGGATAGGGGCAAGTGGGCAAGTGAGCAAGTGGGCTATCTGGATGTAAGCTAGTCGCTTAACATCAGGTTACTTGCTAGCCTGTATACACCTAAAACACAGATATTGTTACAGTTACGTAGCCTGCCTATAAGAAAGGATAGAGAAAGAGGCAAAAATGAGATGGTGGAAGAGGTCCTCTCTAAAAACAAAACGTGACATGATCCACTTCACGTCGATATTCTGACAGATTGTAGTATTAAATTGCCATTCGAACCGGCATCGTATTGCGTGGCCCTACCGTTGTAGAGCGAGTTTTCCCTCACCCAAACCGAACAACAAATTTTTGGGTCAACTACAGGAACTGCAGGAGCACCTCAGTACGGAACTAAGGTGCTCCTGCGTAAAGGTTAGGGCTCACTAAGGATTCACTATGTTGACTATGGAAGACTAGTTATCCTTTCATCAGGTAATCAATTTATACCCCTAAGGCAGTCCAAAAGCCGTTTTAGTTAACACTCTATGAAATTGCTTTTCGAAGTTTTGATGAATGGATGTCGCTATTGTTAATCAGTTTGTGTTACTAAATACTACTCACAATATATCTGAACTGGCACAGTCTTGTTATCTTGTCCAACACTATTCTTCGCTATACAAGTATAGTTGCCGCTCATGTCCTCCGAGGGTTTCTTTATGTGAAGCGTACCGTCAGAATCTATTGTATAACGTGGATCTGAAAAAGACGGACTCGTGTATAATAAAACAATATTAAGTCTATACGTGTATATACACATATACTGATAATTAAGGAGTCCAATGATGTAGTAATTATGATTTTTGATGTTTCATGATATTAGACTTAATATAACTTCAAGGTTTTTTCTACCCGATGGTGTAGGCAAATTAGGCAACGGCTGTAAAGCCTCGACTTGCCGCTATGTTTTACGCCCCAAATAGAATAGGTGGCGACCCTATTGCCACACACCGGGCACAAAGTTTTCAGTCATCGATATTTATCACACATAACTTCCAAAATGAATTTCATTTATGTGAGAGGGGATTCGAACCCGTGACTTCTTGATTCTAAAGCGGGGTGCTTGACCACTGGACCACCGAGGCATTTAACCTTATTAATATTATGAAACTGCTAAGTAAATGCTAAGTAATTAGCATCATACTTACCTATGTTCAAATAAAAATCACCTTTAGTCCACATCACATAAGGTTCCGGTCTGCCTGTACATCGACAGGCAATACTCAACACAGTATCGGTACTCGTTGATAAATATGAACCCGTGTAGTTGTCTTTCATTATTTCAGGTGCCTCTGTACAAATAATCGACTTCGTCATAAAAAAGAAAATATCATGACTCTATAAGACAACATTACTTTGTATATCTGCTTAGTCAAACCTTGCTTCTTCCATTCGTTTTACATGTCCGAAATATCGGGGCATGACTTTCTCACAATACTTCTTCTTTCTTATATAACATTTAAAAAGATTTTACATATCTCTTTTTTATAATTTTCGCATTTGTTTTATAGAAATGAAGGTTTTCAATCAATAAAATTAATATAACTTACTATTAACTTTGAGATATATTGGTTGTTCGGAGTGACCAGCTATGTTGTCGGCGAGACATATATATTGGCCTTCGTGTTTTGTGTTTGCTTTTGTTATGTGTAAGTAACCGACATCGTTGAACCTAAAATATACATTATTACCATTTTATATATCACAATATAATTAAACTTGACAGAGAACTAGTGAATTGAAAATTAATCTCGGAAGAACATCTATTAACTGTACTAACACTGGTCTTACGCTAACCGAAACGGCTATAGTTGTCCTGATTTTTTTATTGTGAGGAGGAGTTTAAAGCGTAAAGGAATTTTTAACAGTAATAGAACCACCCAGTTCGCTGCATGAATAGGCCGGCTAGACCGGTGAAATACCACGACCTCGTCGGAGGCCCAACCCCTTCCCATCCCATTTGCAACCTTCCATATCCCATTGTAAAGGCTGCAGCGCAACTATAACAATATTTGTTCAGGTGTCCTTGGGGCTTGCCATCGGATGACACACCTGCTCGTTTGTATAGCCATCCTGTCCCATAAAAAAAATGATAATGAACCTTATTTTGTTTTTTTTTGTTACCTCAATGACTTGAATTACCCAGTCGCGGAGTGAGATAACATGTGAAGCTTTAAAAACGAATGCAATTATTGTTGATGCCTTCTATCTTATACCCAGGGGGTTGTTATTTTTGTACCGGTTTGGATCACTTTTCTAGTTCACACAATTACAAAAGCATAATGACTTGTTTTAACTTTTGAAATGGGCTCATACGTCTAGATCTTACCAGAGATCAGTTGTATTCTTCTTAAGTACTTCTTCATTGAACATCCATTGCACTGTTGGCAGTGGAAAACCAACTACGTCACATCGTAGCGTAATGTTATACCCTACTAACACCTCGCTTGATTCTGATTGCGGAACTATAGATGGTGCCACTGAAATTTATAGTCTACATATTATATTTCGAAATTAAAACCGACGAATGTAAGAGCATCTTAATTTCAAAATTTGTTCCGTCAAAGGATGCGGCATGAGAATCAATATTCTTCATTGCATAGTATAAAACAAACTCACTTTCCGCTGTCTGTCCCCTTATATGCGCATATCTTTAAAACTACGCAACGGATTTTGATGCGGTTTTTTTAATAGTTAGAAGGTATCAACGGGGTGGTTTTGATCTATAATTCATGTATAGTGTAGTAAAGTGATAATATTCAAGATTTAGAACTTAAATCGCAAACGCTGCCTGAACGCTAAGTGATTAATCAAAAAAATGTACTACAATATTATACACCTTTAAAAGGTCTACAAAAAAGTCCGCGAGGGTATATGTCTATCTGTTAGGGATAACCCACAATGACCATTTTTATTTTTTTACTTTTTACGTAAAATAATTTCCTATTTATGAAGCGGTTTTAAACATTACAGCATTAATTTTAATCCAATTAAAGGCCGAATACTGAACCGCCACTCAAATATATAAGCGCTACTTAAGCGTTTAAGTAGCTGTCACATTAGACAGAATGCATGAAATTTGAGCCAGTAAGTAGCACTTTATTGATTGTCAGATTTGAGTGGCGGTTCAGTATTCGGGCGTAAGTGTCTTAAATAGATTGTGCATGTAATATAGATGATCCTGGCCCTTTACAGCATGCAATTTAAACGAATATTTTCGAAGATATTGCAGTATTAACATAACGGGACAGCAGTTATTACTTTTGATGCGGAACAAAGTTCGCCGGGTCAGCTAGTTCGGTATAAAGTGAAATTGTACTAAATTCCTCAGCATTCTATTGGGATAAAAGTTATCCTATTTATATTTGGTGTGTACAAATTTCGTATTCGTTCAGTAGTCACATTAATAATAGTTAGATTTTCGTTGCGCAATATTCATAGATTTTATTTTGTTACTAAACTAGAATTTGTCAACAGGTCAACAATATATTTACCCCAGACATACAGCGTGTACACCACTATAACGGTCCCATGTGTATTCACTGCTTTGCATATATATTCTCCAAAATCAGTTAGGTTTGCTATGAATCTGAAATAAATAAGATATATTGTATCTTGATGGCCTTCTGGATCAACACCCCGTTTCTGAATCAGAAATATTGGCTTTGAAGGCAAAAGTTTCTCACAAAACTGGTCGTAACTTATGTGTGATAAATATCGAGTGATATTGATATGTGGCACTAGTTCTGCCACCTAATTCCATGAGTTCGTAAGAATTTAACGTGCCTACGTTCTCTGGATAAAGTGCCGTGACGAATTGCTATTGGTTAATTTGTCATATCTATCCCTTAAAAACTAGATGGTTTTGCAGTATTCTTAGCACCTCCTCACCTTAATCCATATTTATCAATATACTTCCCTGTGTTGAGGGATTCACCGTTCTGAGTCCATTCTACGACCGGTGTGGGTAATCCCCGGATAGTACAAGGTAATTCGACTAATTCACCTTCCAGAACTTCGAGGATAGTGTCAGTTCCTGATGTTATTTTAGGAGGTTCTGTGAAACCAAAACAGTCTTCTTGTACAGATCAGTCTGATCGAGACATCAAGGAGACACCAGACCTTGCATGTAAAAAACAACTACAGGGCTTCTTGCTTAGCTTAGTTTGTAAACATATTAGAGCGCTATATATCGTGAATTTGCAAGTAAGGATTTCTAAATTAAATTGAGTGGATTTCTTTCAGGTTTATTTCCAGTAAAAAGATTTTTAGAAAATTTCTAGAGAAAGAACCTGAAAGGAACTATTTATACTCGACTCGACTAGGACTCGGGAGTCCGACTTAACCGTTACTTATCTGTAACAAGTTTCCCAGGATCACCAAAAAAAATAGGTAATGCTGATGCATCGCATAGCAATTTTAAGTTACTACGTTAACAACTATGTTTTTTTTTATGGGATAGGAGGGCAAACGAGCAGGCGTGTCACCTGATGGTAAGCAACCAACGCCGGTCATGGACACCAGCAACACATATAGTGTTACTGTTGCGTTGCCGACCTATAAGGGATAGGGGAGAGGAAAGGATGGGGAACGGGGGAATGGGCCTCCGGGTACCTCTCTCACCGAACGAAACGCGGCATGAGCCACTTTACGACGGTCTTCTGAGAGGTCGTGGTATTTCACCGGTCGAGCCGGCCCATTCATGCAGCGAATTGCTTGGCTCTACCACTGTTAACCTAATTTTATTTCTTTAAATTATACACTAGGAACAACTTACCATAAACCTCTAAAGTAAAGTTTTTTTGTGTAGATCCTATGGAACTGGTAACATTACATGTGTAATTTCCCGTCTGATACGAAGTTGCCTTCTCAATCACTAGTTCACTCCCGTTTCTTAGAGAACTATAGAAAGAAATAATCATACTTTTCTAGATCCATACTTATTTTCCACTGATGTATATATTTAAAGACTTATAATTAATATGAATAATATATAGGTATTAGTTTTAACTTACAATGGATACGTAAAAACCAGAGGATGTCCATCTTTAGTCCACACAGTCACAGGTGGCGGTAGACCAACTGCATCGCAACGTAGTGACACTTTTTCTCCCAATTTTACCAAAAGGGGGGTATTACTTTGATTTGTCTTCTCAATAAATTTTGGTGGATCTACGAAATAGAGTGGTAAGAACAATGCGTGTAAGATGACACTCTTATAAAAGAATTGGTTAAAGTCGAGAAAATAAAAACTACTTCAATAACTTTACCAAAAAAAACAGTATAGTAAATTGTTGGTCAATTTATTTATTATTTTACATTTTCAAGTAAGATCTTGTTATGTCAAGGCATTATGGCGCACGATTACCTAGATACGTATCGACAGTCATAGGAGATTCAAGCATTGACTTCACAAACTCTACACTATTAGTAAAAAATGTGGCTTGTTTATAACCTTAACATACCTACAATGTAACCTTAAATACTAACATAACATAACATAATATTTGTTTCTAAGATTTTCGCGAATCTCACTCATTGATTAAAACAACTTTCAGGATTATATCGCGTTTATTTATTATTTATTTATATTTATTTCCCGACGTTTCGAACTCTTTACAGAGATCATTTTCACGAGTATGAACAAAAAGATGGTGGTTGTTCAAAAGCTATCCTCATTGATACAGAGAGCACCCACTTTTTGCATAACATAACATATACGACGGTGTGGTTCGCTCCATGGAAAAGGGGCCCCCCCTTGCCGGGCCGCGGATATACTAAAGTAGTTCCCGCGGTCCGGTAGGGTTTGAGGTGGACTTTTAAAAAAAAAAAAAAACATAACATAACATAACTTCACGCCTTTTGTTACCCGAAGGTGTAGGCAGCGGCTGTTAAGCCTCGTCTCGCCGTTATGTTTACGTCCCAAATGGAATTCCATTTCCAAAAACTGTGTGCCCGGTATGACAATAGGTTGGCACAAAGTTTTTCAGTCATCGATATTTATCACACTTAACTTCCGAAAACAATTTCGAAAAGTCATTGGTGTGAGCCAATGTCAAGATACGAACCCGGATCTCTGGGTCAGAAGCTCTGTCCTCGACCACTGGACCACCGAGAATACTTAAAAACCTGAAAATACTGACGGTCCCATCATTGTATATATATAAAGTTAGTATGTTTTTAAAAAATAACTTAAGCCTATTTAAAACAGTGGAAAGTGAACGTCGCTCTAAACAACTACACTTATTACCCATCAAAACAACTTTTACGCACAAAAGTATATATGCAATGGCGCCAGGCATACATAATAAACTTCCTAATAGTATTAAATCAAGCAAGGACACTAATGTATTCAAAAACAAAGTTTTCAACTTATTAAATGACAATGTGTATTACTGTGATTATCTCGAGAAAAAAAAACTATTGCAAAATTGTGCGTTACAGTCATTAGTCATATACTTTTTTTTTTATTTTATTTTGACAGTGTTTTATTATATTTTATATTATTATTTTTATTGTATCTACTGAGTTATATCTTTTGCACGCATTTTGATTTGATTAGTATAGTGCAATTTCAAAAATCAACTTTCCATCTGGGGTGTCTAATGTCCATCAACATTCCAGAATTTAATATTGAATACAGCAGTCAAAATAAACAATTCCAACTTACATTGCACAACCAAATTGACGTCGTAAATATCTTGACCGATAACATTGCGAGCGGCGCATTGGTAGATACCACTATGTACCTCACTTGTATTACTGATCGTCAATTCTAATCCATCATTATTCACTATTACGCCTTCAGATAGGGACGAGAAATTCTTGGTATTATACGGTTTATATTGCCATGTTACTGTAGGTTCTGGATTACCTTGAAGTAACCTAAGAAAAGAAAAGAATGATGAAAATCACAATATCTTTTCAATCACAAATCAAAAGTGAGAATCAGAATTGAAAGTTTCGCTTTAAAAATATATATTAAATTTTAAAATTAAGGTCGCACATAGAATATTTACAATTGGGTATCTCTCGGGTATCGCAAACAAATAATGTGGTAGTTTTACTCCTTTCAATAAGACGTATTACACACCACATATTAACGTTATTAAAGTCAATCGACCTATACATGCATTGATTCTTTTCTTCTGCAAGTGCAAGTACAAGCAATATAGTCATTTCAAACTAGGTACATATATATAATCTCACCTACATGTGATTATCGTGGACTGTCCTAACTGTGTATCCAGGTACTTGGGTTCTTTTGACAACATCGGAGATGCTGCAAGATAAATATGAATAAAACTTCTAAAATAAAAGTAGTAGTGGCAGTAAGTACCGGTCGTTTCCAGTCAGAATTTAAAAGTGGTAGAGCTATGACGAGATGAGATTCTAATGGACGGCAACGTAACTGTGACGCCTGTGACGCTTTTAGTGCTGCAGATGTCCAATGGCGACGTCAGTCGCTTACTACCAGGGGAGAGGCTTATTCGCTTTTACACAAAAATAATCGAATCAAATTTAGAGATTAGTTGATTATATACAAAGACAAACAGACAGACATAGCAAAAACTTTAAGAAACATAATTTAGTAGAAAAAGTATATTTTTAATATCACAAACAGGGTCTCCATTTTTTTTCAATCTGCAGGTGCGTATATTAATCTATTTTATAGTAAAAAACGTAATCTTTTGTAAAATTATTGACGGTTTTACCCAATCCTTCCACCGCAATGCTCCCTTTAACTTCGATCTTTTCATATTGATTCTCCACCACGCATTTATATTCCCCTAGTTCAGTGAAATCTATACGTTTCAAGTATACAGTAGTATTGTCTTCTGTTATATATACGTTTTTGGAAGTCACCAGTACGGTTCCATTGTGATACCAATAGGTGACGGCAGGAGGATACACGTCAACGATACATTGGAGTTCAATTTGGTAATACAGTTGGACTGAAGTATCTGAAATTTATAAAAGTCAAATTAAGTAGGGAAACTTTTGGTTGGTGCTTGTCTGCATTGATGTTTAATCGAAACTCAATGTTGTGTTGACTAGCTCGAGGATCTTCCACCGTGTCGTGAAAAGGCAATTATGACAATTGACGTAATGCGAACTAGCTCTCGCAAGATTGGTTATCAATTTATTATTATCGACTATTGAACAGATTGCACCCATTTATGACAATAAATCATTGTCTTGAGGCTCAATATATCTTCATGTAAATGCAAGGAAACGTGTTCCAAACATTTTTTCTTTTATGGATGTTTTAACTAATTCCCCGAAGAACAATGTGCTTTAATCATCTCTGTATTTCCATTTTGAATTTCGGTTTGACTAGCATCGTCTGCTTTAATTTTTTCGTCTTCACTTAACATTTCTAATTATAGTTTTCTATAATTACCATTGAATTCTTTTACAAGACTCATTTTCCTCCTGACGTTGACAGTGAGATAGTCTTGGTGGATACCTTCAGAGTTCTCTCCAAAACAGAAGTAAATACCGTCGACACGCTCCGCGCTGGAGTTGAGTGTCAACACACTTTGGTAATTCATTGGATTTATTTCAGTTATCTAAAAATTGATTAAGTGGCTTTATTTATCTTGAGTTCATGTTTTAAAATTGTGAAGACTTGTGCTCAAGAAATTTTGATGGCCGTCATATAAAGGCAATTGCAAAACAAATGTGAACTCACAGTATTGTTCAAAAACTCCTCAGTCTCCCGGTGCCAGAGTATTCTTGGCGCGGGTCTAGCAACCACTCGGCACGTTACTTCCAGAATAGTACCGTTTATTATGGTTATGTTCTTGTCACCAACTATATTTACAACTGGTGTTATTAACACGATTACTGACACGGAGTCTGAACCTGGAACATTCCGAAAAATTTCAACATTTTGCAATAAGTTCATCTATAAATCACTGGCTATTACAATATTTCTTAATGTAAAGAGAGCAAGGGAAACCAGTTTTTATGTGTTTGTATGACTTACACTGGCTGAGCACCATTGGAAATATAGCCATACAGTACCTCCAGTAAAATCTTACCTTTTCGTGTTCCTCTAGAAGCTGTGCATGTCCATACTCCATCAGAAATTACATGCCTAACATTAAGAGCGACATTGAAGGTTCCATTCACATCGATTTTTTTATACTCTGTACCATTTGGTGAGGTCCACACAACTAATAGAGCATTCTCTCCTGCACACACCAGCTGTAGTTCAGAATTATTGCGCTTTTGCAGTGTGTGTGGACCTAATATTCGCGTTGTAGGATTCATCTTTATTGATATGTTAGCGGCATCAGTTGATTTTCCTCCTAAATAAAATAACATACATAAAATACTGACAATGGTAGAGCCAAGCAGTTCGCTGCATGAATGGGCCGGCTCGACCGGTGAAATACCACGACCTCTCAGAAGACCTACGTAAAGTGGCTCATGCCGTATTTCATTCGGTGAGACAGGTACCTGGAGACCCTTTCCTCTCCCCTATCCCTTGAAGGTCGGCAACGCAACAGTAACACTATATGTGTTGCTGGTGTCCTTCGGCGGCGTTGGTTGCTTACCATCAGGTGACACGCCTGTTCGTTTGTCCTCCTATCCCATAAAAAAGAAATAAACAAATACAGCTTCCTATTATCTTGTTATTTACCATACTGTACTTATTATATTTATAATTGGTTGTCATTTTCGATAAATGGCGCGGAAATTATATAATTTAACAAAAGCTTAGGGAAGTGAAATATAAAGGTTGAGTTGACACCTGCAGCACTCACTTCTAAGAGCTATTTTCCCAGGATTCTGGCCGTAGTCTATGGATATCCTCGACCCCTATAATATCAATTTTAAATTATATTTAATTAAAATTTTACATACCTTTATTGGCAGCTACACAAGAATACACACCAGTAACATTTTCATTGACCGGTATTGTTTTAGATTGAATATACACGCCGTCAATATTGGGGCTCTTGTTCAATTCTATTGCTGTAAACAATATTTAGTCATAATTATTATTATTACAGAGTATAAAACAAAGTCGCTTTACGTTGTGTGTCCCTTTATATGCTTAGATCTTTGTAACTACGCAACGGTTTTGATGCGATTTTTAATAAATAGAGGATGTCAACGGGGTGATTTGAATTCATGTTTACTGTACCAAATTAAAAATTATGAATTTCGAGATTTCGCACTTTTATTGCAAATGCTGACTAAAGGTAAAAGAAACTTCTAATATTTTATGATTGTATAAACAATTCGTTCGACGAGCCTCGTGGTTCATTAGCAAAGTTTTTCTATGTATTATAAGTATGTATTTACAAAAGAAAAGTATATATGTATTTAATGTTCATTATCTAGTATCCATAGCACAAGCATTTAGTTACATAATTTATTTATTTTATCTAATATATAAAATTCTCGAGTCTAGATGTGCGTAATTGAACTCCTCCGAAACGGCTTGACCGATTCTCATGAAATTTTATGTGCGTATCGGGTAGGTCTGAGAATAGGACAACATCTATTTTTCATCCCCCTAAATCACAAGGGTAGCCCACCCCTCAATTTTTTTTTTAATTTTTCGAGTTATTTCTGTTTCTTATTTTTTTTATAAAACGGGATACAAAAATACATGCAACCCTAAATTTTCAACCCCCTACGATCAACCCCTATTTTTTAAATTTTATTTTTCGGCAAGACAACGTTTGCTGGGTCAGCTAGTTTTATTTATATAATTACCATCACTCGTGTTTTTTCCATTATATATAAGTCTGTTATCTAACAGTAGCGCCTCGCTATATACAGTGCAGCTGATGGTGACCAGCTCGCCTGCTTCCACAGTCATGTTCTTCGGCTCTATGGTCACTTGTGGTGGGTCCACTGAAAATTGCAATTATAACACTAACTTTAACTTCCACATATTTCCACAGCTTAGTGGGATTTTTTGTGACAAGAACTTATTCCCGGTACTCAAGATATTTAAGTCAATGTAAAAGACATACCTACAAATTAATAAAATTGAAGTGTCTGTTAGTAATTTAAAAATGGATCCCTTTTACTAAGTTTCTAATTTATTTCTTGGCTGTATGTTTGTTTGAGATAATCTCTGAAAGTGCTGAACTGATGCTAATGGGTCTTTAACATTCTAGCTTGTTATATTCTACGCTGACAATGTCGTAAATAAATTTAAACCTAGCTTTACGACGTTTAACTTTTAATTTGTGGTAATACGTATGGGTATTTGTTTGGAATAGGTGGCGAACCTATTGCCATACCGGGCACAAATTTTTCAGTCATCGATATCTATCACACTTAACTTCCGAAAACAATTTCGAAAAGTCATTGGTGTGAGCCAGTGTCAGGATACGAACCCGGACCTCTGGATCAAAAGCCGTGTGCTCGCCCACTGGATCACCGAGACGTCATAAATAAAACGACGTCATATATGAATAAAATTCAATAAATTTACCAATAATGTCGAGTTGAGTGGTGGCAGTACTCGTCCCGGCCGCGTTGCGAGCGGTACACCTGTAAGCTCCCACATCTTCTTCAACCATATCCTCTATCTCATAATCTAATGACGTAGTTTGTCTGTCAAATTATATAGTAATTAGAATTTTATTCGCATATAGAATATTACTTGTCCTATCTTATTCATTATCTTATCTTTATGTCGATCAAAAAAGAGAGTACACTCACAAACTAGATATCTCCTTTCGTATCTTCGAGTCGTCTTTTGTCCACATCACAGTGACAGGCACCAAACTTTCCACGTTGCAGATAAGCACAACTCGATTATGCGAATGGGCTTCCACCTGATGTAATTAAAATCATGATGATATTCTTAAAATATAAGAAACAAAACGCGAAAGAAACAAAATAATAAAGTAAGTAGTTTTTGTAAGTATGTTTCTCGCTGTGATAATTTTGCAACATTTGAATTCGGTTAAATTATTAGGCTCACCTTTTTCTGCACCGTCAAAAAAGGTACATCTGAAAAAAAAACACAAACATCTAATGAACCGATAAATTACTCTTATTTTAATTGTTTTCGATTTCAATAAGAGTACAAAGCGAAACTTGTACTAAGGTATTTTCGTATACGGAACCTTATTAGATAGCTAACAGTATATCTATAAATAGCTTTTACGAACCAAAATAAGTAATAATCAGAGGCTCAATTAACGTAACGTAAACGTAACTCTCTACGGTAGAAGCTCGTAGCGCTCGTAGCCACGTAGCTTCAGTAGCAGGGCGTGTCTAATAATAATAATTGGCAATATTGACTGATGATTTTAACAGTGGTATAGCCAAGCAGTTTGCTGCATGAATGGGCCTGCTCGACCGGTGAAATACCACGACCTCTCATAAGACCGACGTAAAGTGGCTCATGCCGCGTTTCGTTCGGTGAGAGAGGTACCCGGCCCACCCCCCTTGCCCATCCTTTCCTATCCCCTATCCCTTAAAGGTCGGCAACGCAACAGTAACAATATATGTGTTGCTGGTGTCCATGGGCGGCGTTGGTTGCTTACCATCAGGTGACACGCCTGCTCGTTTGCCCTCCTATCCCATAAAAAAAAGATCAAGGCCTCTCGCGCCCAGAGAGCTAGTCTTTTTTTCGCACAGAGGATTGGCATCGTCATTCAGCGTGGCAATGCGGCCAGCCCTCTTACGCTGCCAATTGACCCAGATGCAGAGAAATTTTCAATTTGCATAAATGCATTTTTCTCCTGACTTTAATCTTAGAAACACAAATAAATTCTAAATAAGTAGTCTTCTAATAGTGGAAGAGGTACAAGTCGCTTAATCGCTGTCAAAGTTTATCGTTTACAACATAAAGGTTAGGTACAAATTAAATACATTAAAAAGTAAAAAGAAACGTAAATCCACGCCCTTTTCCACCCGAAATTCTACACCTAACGTCCAAATAGAATAGGTTGCGAACCTATTGCCATACACTGGGCACGAAGTTGACAGTCATCGCTATTCATCACACATAATAGCGAACCCACGACTTCTGAATCAGAAGCGCGGAGCTAGACCACTGGACCTTCACTTGTATTATTTAAGTTATATTTTTTTTATAAATACCAGAGTATGTTACTTACCAGGTGTCTTGCCCTGTATAGCGGTCCCGCCGACACGTCTCAACTCTTGATTGTACTGGTCACGACCGTTAATCTGAAAGAATATAAGTATTGTCTATTTAGAAAATAACAGACTCGGTGGCGCAGTGGTCGAACACACGGCTCCTAATCCAGAGGTTCGGGTTCAATTCCAGACACTGTCTCACACCAATGACTTTTCGAAATTGTTTTCGGAGGTTATGTGTGATAAATATCGATGACTGAAAACCTTTGTGCCCGGTATGGCAATAGGTTCGCCACCTATTCCATTTGGGACGTAAACATAACGGCGAGACGAGGCTTAACAGCCGCTGCCTACACCTTTGGGTAACAAAAGGCGTGAAGTTATGTTATGTTATGTGTGTGATATGATAAAACACATCGCCCAGAATAGACGAAACCTTTATATAATACTTCATATACTTTAACTCTAGAAGTATATCTAAAGACCACAAACTAGCCTAATTAGAGCTGGCAATAAAATATAAGTCAATCTATTTTATTTTAAATACAAGTAACAAAAAAAAGTAACTCACTGCTATATAGAAAAATTCGTCCGGCGGTATGAAGGGTTCAGCTGAGTAAGTATCATTTGTTCCATCCACAAGTGTGAGGGGTACTTCGAATAGAGTTTTTCCACTTAGAGATAATATTTCAGCATAATGTATGTCAACCGATGTATTAGTTTGTGTTAACGAGATCATCAAGTGATTATATGTACCTAGAATGACAATATGAAACTAAACCAACCTCGTCTTAAAATTATTGTGGATTTTGAGTCTATTTCAAGTGCACATATGTATGTTTTTTCTACAAATATTAATTTTAAACATCTTGGAGGATACCAATTTATAAGAAACGTTAGTTATGCTAATCTAGCCTTAAGAAATTATGATGTTCTTTTTAGTATCACAATAAAATTTAAAATTAATTAAATATTCTTATTTTAAAATTAATTAGCTATTTTTTATATTATTGTATTTCACTATTTTATGGGCGGTGCAACACACCGTCCATGGACACATGTGTTATATAAACTTATGTGTGTATAGTGCTACAGTTGCGTTGCCGGCCCTTACAATAGGATATGGACGGGGTCGGGAGTGGGATAGGAAGAGGAGGGGGAACGGGGTTGAGCCTCCGGATACCTCTCTCACCGAGCGTAATGCGGCAAAAGCCACTTTACGTCCATATTCTGAGATGTCGTGGTATTTCAGCGGTCGAGCCGGCCCATTCGTGCGGCGAACTGCGTGATACTGTTGAAATATGTAGTACTATAGTATACCTAATACATATATTCAAAATTAACGCACCTTTGAGAGGTCTATAACTGGTCTCTTGCATGGAGACAGTAGGTTGTATGGAGAAACCGTGATTGAAAGTGACATTGGATAGCCCCACCACCTTAACAGAGTAATCTACCTGACTACCAACCGTTATGGTCCAATTTCCAGGTTCCGGCTGCATCACCTTCACTACCTAGAATGAATGAAAAAAATAGAATAAGTAACGAATTAGGTGATAAGTTTGTTTTAGAAGATCGGAAAGATATTAGTTTCTTGAATTTTTGCGAACTTTTTTTATTTGTCCCTTAGACTAGCGCGTTCAATCAAAAATGTCTTCAAGTATGTTAGTAATAAAGTAAAAAGTAAAAGTAATTTCTAAATTTAAATTCGTCGTATAACACATTAGTCTTAATTCAAGAAATCTTGAGGCAATTGTGTCATTATTTATGTTATTTAGACCCATAAGATCAATCATAGTTAAAACTGTCGATTTTCTAAACTATAGTCAATTTTAATCTAGAGTTTAAACCTGCCCCGTAAGATCAACAGCGAAATGGACATAGATTACGTAAACTAGGTTTAGTTTTCGACAGATGGCAACATTTGGTTATTTAATGTCCATATTTCGTTCATCATTCACTCTTTTGTACATTGTCTGTGGCATATTTCGTGAAAAATCTTTTTCTCTTTCTTTTATGAAGTTTTATATAGTGTGACCATAGATTTAAGAATAATAGATCGGCAATAGTCACCCAAACAACGTGACCAAAAATGGGTTGTTAATGTGTGAGTGACTTACGGGCCTCGTGGCGCATTGGTAAAACTACCGGCTGCAGCACGGAGGTCGGGGGTTCGATTCCCACCCGAGCACAAATATTTGTGACAAACATGAATATTTGTGCGGCGTCTGGGTGTTTTTCTATGTATTATAAGTATGTATTTACTAATGAAAAGTATATATGTATTAATATCCGTTATGTAGTATCCATAGCACAAGCATTTAGTTGCTTAGTTTGGAACTGGAGGGCCCTGTGTGATTTGTGTCCAAGATATTATTATTATTATCAATGTGTTCGTAAAAAGCGCTTCAAAACGTTAACTTTTACAAAGTTAATGTTCATGTGTGGAAATGTAAATAAAATATACGCGGTTCCCAAAATCTAATATAAGCGGTTGCGCTGTCAGTGATTCGATGCTATTAGTAAATTTTTCCTGACATGTGCCATCTATTGTAGTCTATGCTAAATCTATGTATGAACCCACAGTCGTTGTGTCAGATGTCAGCTGATAAACGACCGCCATTTTTAAACTAGGCAGGACCACGGATTAAACGGTAAAATCTCCTGGTGTAAGCTAAACTATAGTTTAAACTGTTATTGGAGGTTTATCTAGCATTGATCTTACAAAATAAACGACAGATGAGGTTTAAACTAGACAAAATAGTTTAAACTGTGATTGATCTTACGGGCCTTAGGGTTCCAAGATTCCAAAGTTTAAATGAACAAAAATAACCGAAAATGGTTACAGTTTTTGTTATTAGCTACGACATTTTTCTTTTCTTAGAATGCCCTTAATTTTCAAACTTCATGGGATAGATTTGTTTATATTTTTCTCATGATGGTTCTGACTCTTTTATGGTTTTGAATCCTGTCTAACCGGTTCGGCTTGGCGTAGAGTTCTCGGACACCCGAGATAAATCATAAATCATGTATTACTGACCATAATTTCGGAGAGGTCCACTGTGGTAATGAGCTTTGGTGGCCCAGTTAGTTTTTCACCTTGAGGATCCACAACGGTGATATGAGGTTTTGCACCAGAAACCGATACAGTCACCTCGCCTAGTGTGCTGTCCACTGGTATCTGTTACAATAACTTAGGTTTAAATAAAGTTACATTGTTAGAGCCGTGCACTTAGCCGCATGAATGGGTCGGCTAAAATACCACGACCTCTCAGAATATCAATGTAAATGTGGCTCAAGCTGCGTTTTGTTCTGTAAGTATCCGCAGGCCCAAAATTCGGCAAAGTTCGACATACTAAATGACTTTCATAATATCCACTTATGATGAAATTCTGATTGTTGATAGAAATCTGATGTTCTGTATTACATACATACATAACTTTACGCCAAATCTCTTGCTAGACAGAGAGAACAAAGAGCCATAAGGCACGATTCTAACACGCTTCACTCGCTTCTTTGTCATAACTCTTTTCTTACACGCGCATCGCTTTTTTAGACTCCTAAAATCACCTTCTTCCAGAACTCGTTCTATTTGGTAGTAGAAAGTGTGTCGTGGCCGTCCTCGACTCCTACATCCATCCGCTTTTGCATTGTATATATGCTAATCAATCTTGCATCATCCATTCTTTCTAATGTCCGAACCATTGGAACATCCTTGCATCCGCAGATTCATTACAATTATTTACTGCTGCTTAATCGACATCTACACCCCCTACCTCCCATGTCATCCAAAATAAGCAAACCTCCCCTTACGTAATAGTTGAACCGTCCCTAATATTCAATGGGGATTATAGATAAAATTCAGAAAACCTCTTGCGTGTGATTGTATCCAGCTGGATTTGATATTGATGCGAGATTCACAGTTCGACTTTTGATGGAACTCTTCACGAACTCCAGCATCTAGAAACATTACTTATTCAATTTTACTTGTCAATAAAAAGACGTACCCAGGTTAGGTAGTGACGAGAGTTTAGGATTAATAATTTAGAAAAATAAGAAGAAATTAATTAATCACATTATTTACGATATATACAATTAAACTGAACTGACTAGCTGAAGAAAATTTCTCCGCATCTCGGTCTAGTGGCAGCTTGCCCAAAAGACTGGCCGAATTGCCACGTTAAATGGCAATGCTAATCCTTTGTGCGAAGAAGAGACCAGCCGTATTATTTAGAAACTAGCTGAGCCCGGCGAACTTTGTTCCGCATCAAAATTAATAAATTAGTAAATTTTGGATATCATGATGTTCAATTTGTGCTATTTATCGGCTTTAACTGCTGTCCCGCTACTTAATATTGCAATATTTTCAAAAATATTCGTTTAAATTGCATGCTGTAATAAGCCAGGATGTATTTAGAATCTATTTAAGCGGCACTTATGAGTTTAAGTAGCTGTCACATTAGACAGATTACGTGAAATTTGAGCAGTAAGTAGTACTTTATTGATTGTCAGATTTGAGTGGCGGTTCAGTATTCGGGCGTTAATTGGATGAAAATTCATGCTGTAATGTTTAAAATCGGTCCGTAAATAAGCCATTATTTCTCGTAAAAAGTAATAAAATAAAAATGGTTATTGTGGGTTATCCCTAAGAGATAGACATATGCCCTCGCGGACTTTTTTATGGACTTCCTGAAGTTGTTTAATAATGTAGAACATTGTTTTGATCTATCACTTAGGGTTCAGCAAGCGTTTCTCGAAAATTATATTTTTTTCTTTACAACATCATATATGAACTATACATCAAAACCACCCCGTTGACACCCTCTGACTATTAAAAAAAAACCGCATTAAAATCCGTTGCGTAGTTTTAAGGATACATATAAGCATATAAGGGGACAGACAGCGGAAAGCGACTTTGTTTTATACTATGTTCCTAATGATAATGATAATAATTAATTACAATGAATGATGCCATTTAGATTCCGGCAATGGTTCAATTAGCGAAATAAACATTAGGTACCTCGTGTACACTAGACTTGTCCAAGTTGAATATTTGTCCGGAGCTAGCGGCAGCCACTTGTTGGTACACTTTATAAGAAGGTTTGTCCAAGTCGTTGCAATGTCCCGTCATAATAAAAACCACCTGCAAGGCAATATCTAATACTTTTTACTTGGTGGTCCAGTGGTCAAGCTACCGGCTTCTAAATCAAGAAGTCGTAGGATCGATTCGATCACACCAATGACTTTTCAGAATGTAGGTATCTATGATGAATATCGACCAGTGTATAGGTTCGCCACCTATTCCATTTGGGAGGTAAAATATCGCCGAGTCGAGGCTTAGCCTCTGTCTACACCTTCGAGTACAAAGAGGCGTGAGGTGATATTGATATGTATATTTTTAGAAATAAGAGCGATGCGGAATTATCTATAAAAATCCAATACCTAACTAATCTAATGTAAATTATAACTAATAATTTAACTAATTATAATTAAAACTAAATGATGAGACAAGTTTAAATTAGAAATACATATGTATATATTTAACCTGGCTTTGTTTTCTTTGGATCAAATCTAACACTTTGCCGACCATTCTATGATCTGCAGCGGTGGCGTCAGTGAACACGTATAGGAAGGATTTTGGTCGACTGACATTCAGCGCCATCTGTATTCCACTCATGGACATCTCAGGACAATCTCCACCGCCATACACTCGTACAATGTTTAACGCTTTTTTAAATACGTCTTTATCTCGAGTCACCGTAGCAGGACCAAATTCTGGAAACATTTATATATTTTTGTTATAGAATCCTTTAGACGGTTGCGAGATGATGGGACTTCCTTAATGATTTATACTGACTAAGTGAGTATTCCTTTTCTCAACAACTGATCGGGTCAAAACATTACTTTGGTATCCCACCCCCACTGTATTTTAGGATTTATTTAGAAAAGTACTTATGTAAATAATTGGACATTTAAAGGTATGACATAAACTTTAACTATCGGGTTGGAATTAGAACCGCACCTGTCAAAATAATATCTACCTAATCTATAAATATATCTAATAACCACGGACTGCACAGTATAGGCCGCACCCCCACTCGATGACCGACGACCTAGTCAAAACAACAGGAAGTCGTTGGATGTTGGCGGCACAGGACCGAGAGTTATGAAGTGTTAAGAGGGAGGCCTACTTTCAGCAGTGAACAGATCTGGGCTGGTGATGATGATGATGATACATATAATAAATACGTAGGAAAGTTGAAACTTTACATTGAATATGTTTTTAGAATACTTGGGATATGATCTACAATCGATACCGAACCCAAAAATATGGTACGAGTATTTAGACTTTTTGTCTGTTTATCTGTATGCTCGTTACGGATAGGCTAACTCTAAAAGTACAGCATGCTTTTATTTCCAGTTTTGCATGAATATTACTAAGACGCCGGTTCAACACATAAGCTAAATATTATCACGCTATTACTAATTGGGGGTGTGCAATAATAATTAAATAATAAGTGCTAATAAGTGCGCAGGCAAAGTATTTTTGCTGTTTTATGTCGTCCACGCAGACGAAGTTGTTGGTAACTGCTAGTATATAATAAGATAAGAGAATTGATGATGAGAAATTATTTGTCCAAGTAGATAAATTTCATAAGCTGACATTACACTTCTTGCGGCGATGAGTTCTTTCTCTCTATCTCGCAAATGGCTTGGCGTGAAGTTGTGTGTGATACATATGTATTTATATAAAAAGTAGGTATATATTATTATCTATAATAATGGAAGATCTACTTATGGAATTTTATCGCTTCCGTATTCACGAGCTATTTTTACGAATTTTGTTCATAGAAGCTTATGAGTTATATGAGATTATCTATGAAGATAGTGCCAAGAGAAAGAGAAATAAATTTTATAAAATGACCGATGAGATGAGACGAGTTATTACACAATGTAATAACTCGTCTACACAATGTAATAACTCGTTATTACACAATGTAAATAAGTCTAGTTACACAATGTAATAACTCGTCAACCAAACCAATAAAATATTTAAAATTCTTACCCGGATCGTGATATGGTACAAATACAAAATCTGCAATAACATCACTCTCGATCAAAGCCGCGTTCAATATCATTTCGGCGCCTTCCCTCACCTGCCTCAAATCATTGTACATGGAACCAGTTACATCGAACACGAATGCTAAACTACTTTTTCCATCATTTTTATCCACAGCTGATATATCTTTATTTTTATTATTGCTAATACACTCTGAAGAATAAATGAGTACAAAAACTAATAATACAACGCACTTAACGGTGTCAAACATGTTTTAAGACTGAATCAGAGCTTAGCGTAAGTTTTTATCTTCTATCTCTACATAGGAAATAGTACACTTATCTTTACTTGTCATATTAAGTCTAATAAATAAAAATACATTATAATTTTAGTTATAATAAATTTGTAACAACGGCCTTGACTGTGCATTTGGAAATATTGGAGAAAAGCAATGTTTTTACCAAATTGTGTCTGTGTATCTTTTCGTAATCACCATTAGATCGTCTATAATATAGCGTTCATTGATATTGAGTTGAGATGAATGTGCTGACTCTCAGTCAGCCGGGAGAAAAAGAAAAACGTATGGCTGACAAGCTTACATAGCTCAACACCGAAGAATGGCGGGATAACCATTCCGAAACAAGGGTTAACCCAAAAATTCCCGGTAGGGACGGGCAGCAGCGTTCCTATCACTAACAGGTGACCCCCTGCGGTCTCCAACACGTCTGCCCAGCGTGGGGACTACGGGCAAAAACCTCCTATAATGAAAAGAGCGCAGAACCAACGGCCCCCAGTTCCCGGTGGTCCCACTATTCCCGGCCAAGGCAGCGGTCGTGGTAACGGTGGGACAGGGGGTGCTAAGAATCTCCGGGTTACGGCAGGCTGTCAAAAACAACTACGCGTGGCAACATACAACGGACGCAGTCTTCGGCTGGACCAACACCTCACCGAACTCGAGGTAGAGCTGGGTTGCTTGAACTGGCATATTCTAGGGTTATCTGAAGTCCGGCGAGAGGGGGAGGACACGATAACTCTACAGTCGGGTAACTTGCTCTATTTTCGAGAAGGTGACCAGCTCTCCCAAGGGGGTGTCGGTTTTCTGGTTCACAAGGACCTCGTTGGCAGCGTTGTGGAGATCAGCAGTGTGTCGACCAGGGTAGCGTACCTTGTACTGAAACTTTCCAACAAGTACACCCTGAAGGTGGTACAGGTATATGCGCCGACCTCGACATACCCTGACGAGATAGCGGAGGCGATGTACGAGGATATTGCGAAAGCAATACATTGTACCGCGAAGGCCCACTACAACGTTGTTATGGGGGACTTCAATGCCAAAGTGGGAGTACAAGAACGCGGCGAAACGAAAATCGGTCCATATGGCTTGGGGTGTCGAAATCACAGGGGCCAGATGCTGGTCAACTTCCTGGAGTCTGAAGGGCTCTTCTTGATGAACTCATTTTTCAAGAAGGTTCTCCACAGGAGGTGGACTTGGCGAAGCCCCGATTTTGTGACAAGGAACGAGATAGATTTTATCATAACGGATAGTAAGCATATATTTAGAGATGTCTCTGTGATCAACAGGTTCAATACTGGAAGTGATCACCGACTTCTTCGGGGCTCTCTAAATATTAACTTGAAAGCTGAAAGGACCCGGAAGATGAGGTCTATTCTCCGACCTACGCCACTCCAAATAGCCGAAACCGAAAAGTTTCAAATGGAACTTAAAAATCGATTCGACCTGCTGGAAACCACCGGTGATGTGGACGAAAGGACCGACACTGTGGTCGACACGCTGAGGAAAGTGTCTCAAAGGTTGTTCCCGAGATCGCAGAAAAAGGAGTCCAAACTCTCTGCCGAGACGCTCGAGCTGATGAGGCAAAGACGAGAAACTCCACCCGATCAGCTGTCTTCGTCAGAATGGAGAAGCCTAAACCAGCGTATTAGGAAGCTGATGCGGCGCGACCTTCGTCGATCGAATACCCGAGCAATCGAGGATGCGATCGACTGCAATAAAGGGTCGAAAGTGTTCGCTCAGCAGCTTGGAAGGCCCCATCTGACGAAGCTGAAAACTGCGGATGGACGTGTCGTCACCTCTAAGCCTGAGATTCTCGCAGAGATCGAATCTTTTTATGGGCTCCTTTATTCAACACGGATGACCAAGCCTACGGGACACAGCGATGATGACCACAGAGCCCCGCTAACGCGTCACTACAGTGAAGACATTGCCGATATCACAACAAGCGAGATTAGGGCGGCTCTCGGGCAACTCCAGAACAACAAGGCACCCGGTGATGACGGAATTACTACTGAACTTCTAAAATCCGGCGGGACTCCTATCCTAAAGGAATTAGCAAGTCTTTTTAATTCCGTCATACACCAGGGTATAACACCACAGGTTTGGAGCAGGAGTGCGGTGGTGCTGTTCTTCAAAAAAGGTGATAAGACCTTACTGAAGAACTACAGACCCATCTCACTCCTGAGCCATATCTACAAGTTGTTCTCGAGGGTCGTCACGAATCGTCTCGCTGCAAGACTCGACGAGTTCCAGCCTCCGGAGCAGGCCGGGTTTCGAAAAGGCTTTAGCACCGTGGACCACATCCATACTGTTCGGCAGATTGTACAGAAGACCGAGGAGTACAATCAGCCGCTGTGTATGGCATTCGTGGACTACGAGAAAGCCTTCGACTCCATCGAAACTTGGGCAGTTCTGGATGCATTGCAGCGATGTCGGATCGACTGGCGCTATATCGAGGTGTTGAGATGTTTGTATGACACCGCCACGATGACTGTTCAGATACAGGACCAGGTGACGAACTCCATCGAGCTGAGTCGAGGTGTAAGACAGGGAGATGTCATATCTCCCAAACTCTTCACCAACGCTTTGGAGGACGTCTTCAAGACACTGGATTGGACTGGACAGGGTATCAACGTGAATGGTGAGTACATCTCACATCTTCGGTTTGCCGACGACATCGTTGTGATGGCAGAGTCGCTGGAACAGTTAAGCGGAATGCTGCGCAGCCTAGACGAGTCCTCCCGGCGTGTCGGTTTGGGCATGAACTTGGACAAGACCAAGGTCATGTTCAATGAACATGTCGTGCCCGGACCGATAAGCGTCGAAGGGTCAGTTCTCGAAGTCGTAAACAAATACGTCTACCTAGGCCAAACTATCCAGTTAGGTAGACGAAACTTCGAGAAGGAGGCCGAAAGGAGGATTCAGCTGGGTTGGGCTGCATTTGGCAAACTGCGTCGGGTCTTCAGCTCGCCTATACCGCAATGTCTGAAGACCAAGGTCTTTGACCAGTGCGTCCTACCGGTGATGACCTACGGTGCCGAAACGTGGACACTCACGGTGGGGCTAGTCCACAAATTTAAAGTCGCTCAGCGAGCTATGGAGCGGGCTATGCTCGGGGTATCCCTGAAGGATAAACTCAGGAATGAGTATATCCGCCAGAGAACTAGGGTAACCGACATAGCTCGTAGAATAAGCTCGCTGAAGTGGCAATGGGCTGGTCACATCCGCCGAAGGACCGACGGTAGATGGAGTAAGAAGGTCATAGAGTGGAGACCGCGTTTTGGTAAACGTAGTGTAGGACGCCCACCAGCCCGATGATCAGACGACCTCAGAAAGGCTGCTGGAAAAGACTGGATGCGGAAGGCAGAGAATCGGATGTTGTGGCGCAAATTGGGAGAGGCCTATGTCCAGCAGTGGACTGCAATAGGCTGATGATGATGATGATGAGATGAATGGGATATCCGTTACTATCCGATCTACTGGGCATTATTTCCCTTTCCGGCCAGATGCCGGATAGAATTTAAATTTCTGGCCGGATTTCGTATAACAGAATGAAAAGAAAACTTATTATTTAAGACAAGTCCAATCATACCAAAATAGGAGGAATACTTTTAATTTTATTTGATACCAACTCAAAACTGAAAAAAAGTCCGCCGCTACTAAATCCAGAGGTCGCAGGTTCGAATCATGGCTTTCACCAATGACTTTTTAAATTCTTTTCGAAAGTTATGTGTGATATAAATCGATGACTGATAACTTTGTGCCCGGTATGGCAGTAGGTTCGCCACCTATTCCTTTACATAACTGCGAGTCGAGGCTTAACAGCCGTCAGCCACTACCTACACCTTCGGGTAGGAAAAGGCGTGAAGTTATTCCTGAAGTTTCCTATACAGTCCCGCGTCTAAAATTAGTCTTTCGCTGTAAACGCCACAGCCAGGAACGATAAATTCTAGCAAATCTTTACAACTGCGGATACCCACTGATATAAATTAGCTGACCACCAAATGTATGGGACGTCTTTGCGATTATTCCGAGATAACATAACATAACTTCATGCCTTTTGTTACCCGAAGGTGTAGGCAGCGGCTGTTAAGCCTCGTCTCGCCGTTATGTTTACGTCCCAAATGGAATAGGTGGCGAACCTATTGCCATACCGGGCACAAAGTTTTCAGTCATCGATATTTATCACACATAACTTCCGAAAACAATTTCGAAAAGTCATTGGTGTGAGCCAGTATCAGGAATCGAACCCGGATCTCTGGATCAGAAGCCGTGTGCTCGACCACTGAGACTATTTAATATTATTATATATTTATATATTATTAGATATATTTAAGAAAAAAACAAGAAACCATCTCAAAAAGTGTCGTAAAACTCCACGTGTAAGTTACACGTGAAGTTTTAGATTCAGTTTCATCTACTTTCATTCATTTAGCAGGTATCGAAGAAAATTTCTGAAAGGATTTGAAAGCAAATATCCGGCGGTCCGGCTTCGCAGCTTGCCGAATATTTGGTATCCGTTATCCGACCAAAGCAATATCCGTTTCGTCGCTAATATATAGTTAGAGGTCCAACTCAGAACAGAAACCACTATTTTAATGCAGGATTATCAGGAGCCTACTTAAAAAAATACCTACCTACAGGTAAATTAGCTTGGAGAAATTTTTGCATAAGTAGTAGTGTATGGTCACGTGGCACCTGCGGACAGCGTAAACTGGTTTATTCTGCTTTGTGCGTGTTTCCACTTTCCACTATCAAGTGACGATTTATTTGTTTGTTT
This sequence comes from Euproctis similis, assembly GCA_905147225.2. Lineage (NCBI taxonomy): Eukaryota > Metazoa > Arthropoda > Insecta > Lepidoptera > Erebidae > Euproctis > Euproctis similis. The sequence continues at coordinate 10,682,138 of LR990109.1, forward strand.
TGTTTCGTAATTATTATGGTCAAAACTTTTTACCTATAGCTAAACTACTATCATCTAAAGAACGACACGATATTTTATTGTTTCACAGTAGTCGCCTTGTCGTTTGCTCAAGGACGTGAAATAGAATGAAATTTTTTTTTTATAATGTCAAAACCTTTTTCTTTAAAATAAAAACTTGTTTTTATTGAAAACAAAAATCAGAGTGTTGCTAGGGATAAGTATAAAATTAAATAGTAATGTAAGGATATCGAAACATTTTTGTATAGGCCAGAACGATATAGTGGAAACGCGCTCTAAGATTTGAGTAATATACACACCACTACATATGCAAAAATTTCTCGAGACTAATTTACCTGTACTATTCTGTCCTCAAGTCGTAGATTAGAATTCGTTCAAATATGTTAACTGTCGTTATACGTCATACATGTACCTCTTCATACTTTTACAAATCGAGGGGGTGAAAGGCTATTTGCTTTAAGCGACATTTTGGGCGATATTGAGTTATATACATACATATTTGGAATCAGCAAATTTTTCTGCGTCGACTGATACAAGTTTCATTTAAATCTGAGCACTTTTTTGGCGCTTAAAACATTTTTGGGAAGTTTCCATAGTAGCAGTGTTTTAAGCGACATGAATTTTGCATTTTTTTTTACATTTGTTACTTGAGCCATACATTCATATTAAAAACTGAGACATAAGACAATTAGCCTTTCCCAGATAAATAAGTCAATAAGGCTTAAAACATTTTTCCTATTTCTAAAATTTACTAGGAAGTGATTTAAATCATTTGTACTTCCACCAATTATACCGTGTAATGTCGCTTACGCCATTTAGCCTTCATCCAAATAAGACACGGAACGTCGCTTAAGTTCTTTCAGCTGCACGTATTTACCAATGTATTTTGATGGACAGAAGCCAGAGGATTGTAAAGAATTGAATGAACATTTAGATGAAAAGAAGGCATAAATATGATAAAATTGTAATTGAGACTGTTCTAAGTTATAATTATTATACTAAACCAACACTTTAACTGATGTTCCGTTAGTTATTTATTATTTTAATAAAAGAACCTGAGATTTACGGCAATTGCGCTATATCCAACTTATTTTAACAGCCATTTATAGCCTTATATGTTAATAAATGGAACACCAAACGTTAAATTTTCAATGTTATATGTTACATAAATAAATAAGCCTCCTACTAATTTTAGTCTAAAGTGGTAGTTGACATAAATAGCTTGCTACTATTAATTCCGTGGCGTGTCATTTCATTCTTATAGGCTTACTCTGAAAACATAATGCATTGTCGCTTATTTGTTTTTTCCTGGAGCTAATTGTAGTTTTAAAGTCACTTAAATCATTTTTCCATTCCCTAAAAAATAAGGGCTTAGGGCATTTTGAATTAAGCGACACGTATTTTTGTGATTACAGGTCGGTTTTATTTAATATTAGCATCAGCATATAGATATTTTTAATTGAATTTTAACAAAGCTTACCCCGTTCAAATAGCTCAAGAAGTTTTTAAGTTATGATTTTTTTTTTCAAAATTTCAAACTTTAAATGGCTCTCCTGTAAAGTTGCAAAAATGTCGCTTAAAACAAATAGCCTTTCACCCCTCGAAATTACAAACATTTAAAAAAAATACACAAGTTTGCAAGGAAGGAAGTTGGATTGAAAGAAAGTGTCGGTGTAAAAGTAAGAAAGGGCATGTTCCGATGGTTCGGACATGTAGAAAGAATGGTTGATGCAAGATTGACTAAGCAAATATACAATGCAAAAGCGGATGGATGTAGATACAGATGTCGAGGACGGCCAAGACACACATTCCATGATCAAATAGAACGTGTCCTGGAGGAATGATGTTAGGAGCCTTAAAAATCGACGCGCGTGCATGAAAAGGGTCACGAAGCGAGTGAGGCGTGTAAGAATCGTGCCTTATGGCGCTCTGTTCTCTCTGCCTACCCCGCAAGGGATTTGGCGTAAAATAATGTATTTATATGTATGTAAAAATAAATACGCCAAAAAAGGAAGAACCTCAGCATGATCTGCTTAACTGGGTTATCTATCATCTATAACCTCTGACCAAAGTAATCAATGTAGGTCACTCAACTAACTATACTTATATCTATGTTTAGAATATCGTTTACGCTATGAAAGATAATATCATAAAATAATGTTGTCTGCAAAATCGGTATACAGTCGCAAACTTTAATTTTATTAATTTAATTAAAACATTATTAGGTATGTCAAGCGATACGTGCAGTGAGTCATGCTTTTTTCTACTTGTAGACCATAGATAATACTTATTAATATTTAAGTTCAATCTATCGATGTTCAACGATTTAGGGCCGAAACCAATAATCAATCCCAATCCAAATTGTGCTATCTAAGATCAATATCCATTTCTACTAATAAATGTGCCAATAATCAATTCATGGATTGATTTTGTTTGGGGGACCTATCGACAGATACTTAACCTTAGATTGGAGATTGATTATTGGTTTTGGCCGTTAGAAGGCGTAATCATGTCAATAAAATATTTCCTCCTTTTATTTAATTTTACGTTATAAAACCTATATTAAAATTACTTGAAACTTAAACCGTCGATTATCACTAACTATAAATTATGATGATAGAAGCGACCTTGAGTAAAGAAATTCTTTTGTGTTACAATTAAAACTAAGCGGTAAAGAGTAAAGTCACTTTTCTTCACAAGATGTCACTAGGTCTCGGTGGTCGACCACCCTGCTTCCGAAACAGGAAGACGCAGGTTCCAATCCTGGCTCACACCAATGACTTTTCGAAATAGTTTTCGGAATCCGTTGTCTGATGAAAATCGATGACTGAAAAAGTTCGTGCCTAGTATGGCAATAGGTACGCCATCTATTCCATTTGGGACGTAAACGAGACGAAGCATAAAATCCGCTGCCGACACCTTCGCGTAGAAAAGGCGTGAAGTTATGTTATGTCACTAGTGATCCTCCCTGGTCCCGAATGTCTTTACTGTTTTAGTAAAAAATTATAAAAATAAAAACATCAGCGTTAAAAATAAAATGTTTATTCAAAATCCACACATCTCTGTAGAACATTCTGTTCGACTTAAACACGAAAACAATCAACTATTTACCTAACTTATTATAATATAGCTCAAAATGTTCCCTCGTTGTGATCATGTTTTATTTCATGAACTTGGGATGTTTGTTGTCAAGTCATTACTTTATTTAATTAAAAATTATTTCTTAACAAAACCGCATAGTACGGCCGCAATATTGAGAGTAGAAACTAAACTCTTGTGTGCTTGTACAATTGTTGGTCGAGCACCCTGCTTCTGAATCAAGAAGTCATGGGTTCGAATGACGATGATGATTGATGACTAACAACTTTGTGCCTGGTGTATGCCAATAGGTTCGTTACCTATTCCATTTCGGATCTAAACATAATGGCGAGTCGAAGCTTCACAGCAGCTGCCTACACCTTCGGGTAGAAAAAAGGGTGAAGTTTTAATATGTTGTTTAAATGTATTTCTACATTTATAAATGGATTCTTATTTTAGAGGTGCAAAAGCATATTTTGCCGTGTCCAATCCATGACAGTTTCATAAATATAAAAGGTATGGTAAACAAGTTTAGGATATTTCACTAAGCAAAGAGAAGAGTGACTGCAAGGAATGAGTATTTACTTATTTAATTAAACAAATCTATTATTTGTACAAACACACAGAGTGAAGTAACACTGTTAGAAATGGTCAAAAAATCTTAAAATACAATTTGTCTTTAATTATATTTTGAGCATTACTTACTACTACCATTTACTATCGCATGAAATTATATTAAATAAATCAATAAAAACCATATTAGAAATCAAATTATTACATATTGCAAATTCCAATCCGTACAAATAAAAATAAATGATTATAATAATTCATATAATTATCAAATTATAAAATATATGAAAATTGTTTCAGCTCCAAGCAAGGGTCAATAATCTAGGCAGACTTTATTGCTTGGTGTGTCATTTATTTCTATCATTTATTTATAATTGGCACATGGATTAATAAACACATTTTTTTACATACTACTAATATTTTTAAAATATCATCATTTCATAGAAATAATAATGTCACTTTTAATTACAATTTATATTTGTCACATTGTCATAGACAAATTCCTGAGAATTATTAGCCGTTACTTGAAACTATAACAAATCTTAAATCTAACATGATGCTTCCTCGGTGGTGGACAGTATTTATTTATACTTACAAAAGTGAAATGCTATACAAAAGTACTGTTGATAATCATAAATGCCATCCAGAATTATATGTTAAAACTAAACAATTAGCATTACTGAACTTCAATAAGTGTAGTGATTACTATATTAATAATAGATAAATTTAAAACCTCTAACATATAGTTACAGAATATCAGACTATGAAAAGGTTATCTGAATCTCATTATTTCAATATTTAGGTGAAACAAATTTAAATAAAAGCTAAGCAGATATATCGTACGAGTAAAGCCAACTGAACTATGTTTTAAATTTATAGTTTATTAATATATTATTCTGGATGGGCCCTAATATAAAAATTACTGTTAGTATAAAACTTTATGAATAACTTTGGCAAGTATATAAAATTCACAGAATTATTATTTTTGTACTTGATCTGCATCTTTCCACGTCATTCGTCATGGATGTTTTGAAAACTATTGAAGTTTGTACAACATAACACACAAAACTTAGTAGAAAAACTATTGTAAAAAAAAAATGTTTCCGACATTCGGCATGTCAAAGCATTTTTTTTTATTCCAATATATTTTACATCAGTTTATTTCAAACATGAACCATATACATTTCCTCAATTATTCAAAATTTCATTCACATAAATAAATATATTTTTAAAGAAACAGTGAGGTGTGATTGACCAAAATAATATATTTATTATATTAATTTAAAAATCATTAGAATATTACAACTATATATAATAATATTTATCTACTAATACGAACACGTTTTTGTCACGGGACAAGAATCCCGTAACAATTTATTCTATATGAGTTGTTTTCAACCTCAAAGATAGGACTGACAAATAATTACGGTCCTGAGGGACATGTAAAAGTTATGTGGAAGATAAATTCCCTCTCATTACCAATCAGGTTGAAAAGCACTCTTCAATAATATTATAAAAAAATCATTACTACATATTAACAATTCGAGTTATTAAATCGGGTAAAAATTACCCCAAATAGTTTTCTGAAATGCGTCATTAAATCAAGTAGAAGGGTAGGTGACAAGTAATAAGGTAGTCTATATTCCTATACGCATTAAAAATGCAAAAAATAAATAAAAATATTATAGGTAGAAATCTTTTAAAAAATCGGCGGTGAGAGCAAACAGTCGTTTTGCTTAATCTATTCTGTTTTAACGGTTAGTAGTTCGTAATTTTCATTCCATTTTTAATTATTGCACATAAATTAAAAAGTATGTAAAAGAAATGTCAGGTAAAATATAACAAAAACATGCATACATAGATAATTACATGATGTCGTCTAGATCAAATAAAATTAAGGTGTTGATACAAGTTGTCTACTCTTTTAGCAAAATATATCTCAGGAATCTTATGTGAAGGTATCAATACAATAAATCTGTACTACTTACTCAAGAAGTGAGAATAATGGTACATTACCAACACTTTTAGGTAAGATGTTTTCTTGATATAAATATGCTAAATTATTTCATTTGCATAGTTTGTAACAAAGATTTAGGTGTGAGCGAGATATAATATTTACCATTTGTCTTGGAAACTTGAGAAAACACTGCTAGAAGAATCAAGTTTATTGTTGGATTGTAAGTAAAAGTAAAATATAATGATATTTTTAAAGGATATCATCTGAGGCGCGTGTAGGCTTTGGTGTATTTTGGATCTTCTTGTATATGAGTATATTTTCACCGACTTCTCCTTCCGGGAGCTGTGGAATAGAGCAATATTTGTTTAAATAAAATATACGAGCGGAAGAACGCTCGTATATTTTATGTTACATACATACACAACCTCGCGCCTTTTCTACTCGACCGTTATGTTTACATCCAAAATGGAATAGGTGGCGAACCTATTAACATACCGGGCGCAAGGTTTTCATTCATCGATATTTATCACACATAACTTCCGAAAACAATTTCGAAAAGTTATTGGTGTGAGCCAGGATTCGAACCCGCGACTCAGAAGCGGGGTGTTCGACCACTGGACCACCGAAGCTTTTGTATGTTAGATTACTTTAAACTTACATTTAATAAATATTCCAACGCAATAACAAGTCTCATTATCATTATTAGTAGTATAAGTATCATTATTAAAATTGTAGTAAGTTATGTAATTTTATTTATATCGGTAGTCAATTTCTTAAATACTTTGTGAATTTTCATTGGCGTCCCGAGTTAGGATCCAAGTTGCTACGAGAATAGAGCGAAGGTGACTGAACGTGGAATTTGTCTATAGATACAACTGATTGTTTTATGCAGTAATAAATTATAAACTTTTTAGCCGTATGCGCCTAAAAGGAAGATTATGTTTTTGTTTTGTTTTTTAATCAACAAATTTCTACAAGTCACGTGAGACAATAGACAAATAAATCCTGAATAAATTGTGTACAGTATATGGCAGTGGGTTCACCTAGCTAATATTTTGTTCGTTGAGGTAATGCCGCTGCCGGCACCTTCAGGTATTACGAGCTGTTAAGGTAAATAAACAAGTAAAATATGTTGACTACTTACTTGAGTATGAGGTATATCATGTAGCAACTGGTATCCAGTCAGAACGTTTTCGAGTCTTCCTTTGAGTGTGTCGAACAGTACGAGTAGCGTGGGCGTCTGTCTCGTAGCGTACTCGTTGCGCCACCAACGGAGCGGGTTGTTGAAGAACGCCTCGGATTCGTGGGTCTCGCCAGTTTTTTGGAACGGTGGGTCACAGGACAAGTAGCGAGTCGTTATGTTGAGGTGCAAATGGCTAAAAAAAAATGAACCTAGTTAATTTTGATGCTGTTTGGCCATATAACGACAAACTTATCCAAACTTTTTTTTATGGGGTAGGGGAGCAAACTAACACAAGTAATCACAGCTGCATTGCTGGCCCTCACAATGAGAGGTTGTGGTATTTCACCGGTCGAGCCGGTCCATTTATGCAGCGAACTGCATGGCTAAACTACAACGTTGAAGTGTGAACTGTGTGAAGACACAAGTGTTACCTGTAGAGTGGGGTGGAGTGGCACGGCATGAGGAACGTGATGGAGCTCCTGTTGGTGGAGGCCTCGCGGAGCCGCGCCACGGCCGGCAGCGGGCCCGCCTGGTGCACTGAGCTGAAGTACAGAGCAGGGATACCGTTCCCGAGTAGGATGCCACCAGCCACTAGATACAACTGCCACCTTCAATCAAACAACATTCATATATAATAACGTTTGAAATTTCGAGAGTAAATGGAATACGTTATTAAATATATTATTTATACTTACTTCTTGGCCTTTCTACTCCAAGGCACGATGGCATCTTGTGCCAGGTACAAGAATATAGGGAGCAGTGGCAGGACAAATCTGAACTCCTTGTGAGGTATAATACTGAAAAGATAACAATATTGTCAGAAACCCTTATAACAAGTATTGCAATAATTATAAATTATATGAGAAGTTTTTTTTGTATTCTCATAACAATTTTTTTTGGTATATTTTAAATAACACTGTTGTGATAGAGCCAAGCAGTTTGCTGCATGAACGAGCCGGCTTGACTACTAAAACTAAAACTAACTACTACGTAAAGTGGCTCATGCCGTTCATTCGGTGAAAGAGGTATCCGGAGGCCCACCGGCCTTCCCCATTCTTTCCTATCCAATTCCCTTAAAGATCGGCACCTCAACGGTAACACTATAGGTATTGAAAGTGTCCATGGGCGTCGATGGCCGCTTACCATCAGGCTGAGCGCTTGCTCTCTTGTCGCATAAACAAAAACGCTATTGTACAAACCTGTAAACAGCCACGTATAACGCCACAGCCATCAAGAGAAAAACTCCAACTTCATTCTCTCTCGGACGACGCAGTATTTTGAAAATGGAATACAGCACAGGCAACAGATTGATACCGAGTACAGCCGGCAAGCCTTGTGAGAGATACCAGTGCCTGCACATAATAAAAATACATTGACTTATTAATTTATTTTTAGAAATAATCTTAATTTAAAAAAGTATAAATAACTTAATCGTGAAACTAATACAGTAGTAATATTTAAAAAGAAAAAGAAGGTTCTTACCATGGATGTTGTCCATAGAATGATGCAATATCATGGAGCACATTAAATCTGAAGAATTCCCATGGTGTCACAATCAACCTGCCGTAGTAGTACGAGTCTAAGGCGACGAGAGCGCTGCCCACGATTAATCTTAAAAAAAAGGATAGCGGAGGTTATATATAAAAAACCTATGCAGATTTTTAAATTAACAATTAGACATCATATACTTAGTCATGCCATAAATATTGTAATAAAGAAAAAAAAATTTTTTTAATTGCAAATAACATTTATTACTTTTACAGTGTGTTACTTTAATACATAAATATAAAACGATATAAAATATAAAAAGCTTATTCGAAGTGGTCTCCATTGGCTGCAATACAGGCCTTTAAACGTTGAGGCCAGTTATCTATAGAAACACGCATTCTTTCCATGGGAAAATTCTTCACTGCCAATCGTATGGATTGTTTTAGGGACTCTAAATTATTATGACGTCTAGAGCAAGCCGTACTCTCTAAAACTGACCACAAATCATAATCCAGTGGATTAAGATCGGGACTAGACGACGGCCAGTATTCACCTCTAATGAAGTCCGAAACGTTCGCTTCCAACCAAGATTGCGTGGACCGAGCGTTATGACCCGGTGCCGAGTCTTGCTGGAAGGACCATACTTTGTTATTGAACATGGTATTGTTAAGGTGCTTGACTACCTTTTCAAGATTGGTATCTTGATACACTTGTGCCGATGTTTTGATACCTTTTTCACAAAAATATGGCTCAGTCACTCCTTCGTAGCTAACACCCCACCAAACCATCACTGAAGTCGGATAATGCCCACGTTGCACTCTGTCAACTAATTGGGAAGCTTCCTTAGAGCTTTGAGCATAAATACGGTCATTTTGTTTGTTAAAATGTTGCTCAATTGTAAAAACTTTTCCATCCGTTAACAATATTTTTCTGTGACATCCCTTTGCGTACCGCTTCAGTAGTTGTTGAGATTTTAACACCCTATTCTTTTTTAAATTATGAGTTAATAAATGACCAGTGCGCCTCTTAAAGGCGGCAAGTCCTTAGTCATCTTTTAAAATACGCGACATTGTTCTAGGTGCTATCTTCATCTCCCGAGATAAAATCTTTTGCTCGCGGACAGGATTTCTTCGAATTCTTTCCCTTACTGCTTTGACCACCTTTTTCGTACGAACACTACGTGGACGGCCAGGTCTTTTTTTGTCACAAACAGAGGAGGTCTCATTGTACCTATTAATAGCCCGGCACACAAACATTTGACTAATACCAAGTGTATGGAGAGTTTTAAAAATTGCATTTGGCTCCATACCTACTTTGTGTAATGCAATCAGAGCGATTCGGTTCTCTTTATCACCCCACTCCATTTTAGTATCGCAAAATATTGTACAATGTATTGGCGCCAAAACGAGAAAACACAATGAACAATCGTATAAAAATGACAGATTCCAAATTCAAATGTAATATTTTTTTATTTTTAGTTGTAACAGTATTTATGGCCAGAATAAGTATATTATATAGGTATACTAGCTGACCCGGCGAACTTTATTCCGCATCAAAAGTAATAAATGCGTAAATTTTGGATATCATGAGGTTCAATTTGTGCTATTTATCGGCTTTAACTACTGTCCCGCTATGTTAATACTGCAATATCATCGAAAATATTTGTTTAAATTGCGTGCTGTAAATGGCCAGGATCATCTATATTATAAGCAAAATCTATTTAAGACACTTAATTGGATGTAAATTAATGCTGTCATGTTTGAAAATCGCTTCGTAAATGAGCCATTATTTCTCGTATAAAGTAAAAAAATAAAAATGGTCATTGTGGGTTATCCATAAGAGATAGACATATGTCCTCGCGGACTTTTTTGTAGACCTTTTGAATGTGTTTAATAATGTATAACATTATTTTGATCTATTACTTAGGGTTCAGCCAGCGTTTGCAATTAAAGTGCTAAATCTCGATTATAATTTTTTCTTTACAACATCATATATGAATTATAGATCAAAACCACCCCGTTGACACCCTCTAATTATTAAATAAACCGCATCAAAATCCGTTGCGTAGTTTTAAAGATATAAGCATATAAGAGGACAGACAGCGGAAAGTGACTTTGTTTTATACTATGTAATGATAATGACTAGTTGACGAGCGAGGCGAGGCTTAACTACGTATGTATGTAATATAGGCATGTAGTGAAACAATTTGAGCTTACCCAATTGGCACATAAGTTCTCGTAATAAGTCTCAATCTATTCTGGCTTGTAGTATGAAGATGGTATGCGCCGAGCACAAACCATATAGGCCCTGACGTCGGTCGCATGAACACGCATGTGACGGCAAACCATATCCATTTTGGGCTTTCTGTGAAAATAATAGAGAAATAAATTTATTGATTTATTTTCGTACGATTTTTTTTGTATTTTTTTCTGCAATCAGTCACAAACTATAAGCCAATGGTGTTTGTATTATGGCGTGTCGAGCGTGTCTTCCAGTGGAGCCAGCTACTCATTGTATTACTATTTAGATTTGATTCAGGGCCAAGATAGCATGTCGTCTTAGTCGTGTCACCCTCTTTGTTAGTAGCAGTTGGGCTGCTAGGCTATTGGGGTGTTCAGCTAGCCGCTCTTTGTAGTTCTTGCTATAGTTTCGGATTTCCTCTACTGTGTTCACCCGCAGGTTATGGAGTATTCCTGTGTTGTGTTGTACAACCAGTATAGGTTTTTATAGCGAATGTTGAGTTCGTCTCTTTCTTTTTAGTGTTCCTTCCAGGATAAGCGTCGATCTAAATAAATGCCGAGGTACCGTACACTGTTACTTTGTTGTAGTACATTGCTACCGAGTCTCACTCATCTCTCTTCAATGTAAATGTTATGAATTGTTATGTGAACGGATTTATTTGGACTAGCTTTTATTCGCCATTTACTCAGCTAGCTATTAATCTTGTCAAGACCTTTTTGTAGATTTTCAGATGCGATAGCAGGATCCGTGCTTCTTGCTAGGATAGCTGTGTCGTCAGCATATGTGGTAGTTGTAATGCCAGGGAGAACTGGCAAATCTGCGGTATAGATAGTATAAAGTACTGGGCCAAGAATTGAGCGCTGTGGCACTCATGCTCTAAGGATATAGAAGGGAGATGTGCAATGCCTCTCCTTAACCTGGAACCGTCTATTTGATAAGTCTGACGCCAGCAGGATATAAAATATGATTATAATATATGTTTAATTTAATTTTGCATAGTAGTCCTTCATGCACTTTATCAAATGGTTGTTGGATGTCCAGAAATGCTGATGCTCTTTCAGTTCTAGTGTATTTCTTATTTCGTTGCAGACTCTATGCACTTGTTCAACAGCTGCCGGAATCCAAATTGATGGTCTGGAATTGATTTGTTTTCTGCCAGTTGAGGCACAGTTGAGATAATAACTACAATAACATTTGTAGGACATGTGTGTCACTAGGACGATTCTCACAAAATATGTGTATGACAGTATCTAGAGACACAAACCCTGCTCCTCCTCCCATCTTAATCTCACTTCTGACATGGGTCAGAAGTGGGATGATGATGAAGATGGGTCATTAATTGGGACAAGGTATGGACCTTGTCCCAATTAATGGCCTGCCACTGTAACACTGTTTTGCAGTTGTCCATGAGCCGCAGCAGTTGCTTTCAAACAGATAACCTGATTGCCTGTTTACCCCTTTTGGTAGTAGTACCTACTTGGTAGACTATAACATTTTTAAATGTTTCTCTCTTGAACCAGTTAAAATTTGATATTTTTCAGCTATATTATATTATTAAATGGACATGCAAAAATAAGATATAGGTACCACTAAACCATGATTAAAAATTGATGTTTGTTGAAGATGAAATCAAGTCACTATGTAGCATTGTAAGTTTTCAGCTATATTCGGATTTTTAATTAAACAACAACCACTGACCTTTACGGTGTTGTCAGTTTGTGATGAAAAAAAAATAGTGTTGTAGCAAAGCGAGTGAATGAAAAACTCTTGGATGAATAAAATTGCCACGGTTGTTTAGCTTGGGAATAATTAGTCTATTATAGTTCAGAAACTTGTAAGATTGTCCCATTTTCAATACATCACGTAATTGAAACTATAGATGTATAAAATATAACAATTATAGGTAGGTAATAAAAATGAAAAAAACATCATTCATTACATATTTTTTGTTATATTCATCTCCAGATGAATAAAATTTCACTATCATGACATTTTTAAGACTTAAATTTTTATACAGTTTTTAAAAATTATTTGTTACATAAAGTTTTAGAAACTTTGTTATAAAGTATTTAAAAATGTTGTTGGTGAGTCAAATTATTTATTAAATTGAGTAATATAAGTTTTAGAGTGTTTAGTATAATTTGATATGATTAACTATTTCACTCATTGTTCATTCATCTGATTGAATAAGAACTGAATGCATCACTATTACTTTAAATGTGGCAACATTATTTTACAAAGTGACCTTAACTACTGTCAGCTAGCTTTGTCTAATTAAAAATATGACTGTAGGACTTGTACATTTGTAACAAATAGGTAATTAATATTCACAACTAAGCTAAGGATAATTTTAATAAGCAGATTTACAAACCTTTATTATAATAACCAACTCCATCCCTAAAGGGGAAGAGCGACAGGGCAACAGTAACTAGAACTGTTTCCATAGTTTGAAGCAGTGTCCTACTACATGTGTAGAACCAGAACCATGACGTGAGACTGAGGTAGAGAGCCCATTTGCGACCACCTGTCCATTTGTAAAAGTGATAATCGGCAACTGTACTTAAAATTGCTTGAAGAATTCTAGGCATGATTATCTGCAAAATACAATGAAGGTACATATCCCAAATATAATATAATAGGTGATACATATAACTTTCCTAATATATAATTACTAAAATAATAATAAAAGTCTCTGTGACAAAGGATTTGAATCTGAGACTTCTAGATTCAGCGACATGGTGCTTAAGTCCAGGCTACCAAGGTGACATTCCAATCAGATTATTAAAATGAAAATTATTATAAGCCTAATAGATTAATAGAAATATTAAAAATTAAATAAAACAGAGCTCTGCCATAAACATCAGCACAATGGCTTAAATTAAGCTTCATTTACAAAATACCAGGAAAATACCTAATTTTACCAGGAAAATAATAACTTTTATGGTCATAATGGTGTTTTATTTACAAGAAACTGTACTATAACAAAAGTAATGTTTTGATATTTAAGTGCTAGATTAGAAGTAAGTACAAACAATAAAAAAAAACTTACTAATGCTTCTGGGTAATCTAGTCCAGTGTACTTCAGTAATGTATATAATGCAGCTATAAAACTTGGGTACAAGTAACTTCTAATGCCTTTTTGCCACTCCCAAGTTGTCACACCATATCCAAACACTTCTTTATGGGCAACTTCCAGAGTTTGCCAATACTCATCAGGCACATACCATGTTTGCACTAAGAATACCGAGAAGATCCTGACTAAGAATATAACGGAGACCACCTGTAGCGGCCTCAGGCCCTTTGCCAACACCATTCTCCCGCCTAAACCAAAAGAGGTTACTTAAGAATTATCTATAAATAGAAAGCCACAAAATATGGACCATTTCTGTTTCATTAAAGATTTTGAGCGCAAACAAGTTTAAAATAGTTTCACTACTGACTAGAATGTTATTTACTTTATCAAACGTAACACTTTTAGGTAACTAACTAACATTAGGGTCAGGTAACGCGTCCTTAGCATTATCGTTGAAAATGAATGAACTCTAATCATTAAATGAGCTCTAATTATGAAATAGTAAATGAGAATTAATTTGTAAACGTCAAAGTGCTCATTTGAGCCAAAAAATACACTAAAAACATTTTTTCCCGTAAGAATCTACTAACCTCAACAAAACCCGCCACTATCACGAACTGACACGAGTGACACGAACGAGTTACGGAGTTACGCGAAACGCGAACACGAATCAAATGCGAATTACGCACGAATTACGAATCAAAATATCAAACGAACGAACCTGTAAACATTATAGTGATGACCTTTGTATGAGAGCTTCACGATAAGTGAAATAATACATTTTAAATCAACCTAGCAATCAAGTTATCGCACCTCACAAGAAATGGTCTTCTCCTCCATTATAATTATAGTACTACGTGAACGTGAAAGAAGGAAGTAGGCAATTTATCTCGTCGTATTTTTATATTGGGCATGGCTTATACCGTTTAATTTATTTATTTGTTATTTTATACAACTTTCTTGGCTAATTATATTTGAAATGTTATTGAGTTTTAATTTTTTGTTGAATTAATGCTTTAAGAGGAAATCAGTACATTGATAAGCTAGCTATGCTGTTTTGGATATCAACATAAGCCAAAATAATTCCAAAATATTAATAATACATTTTATTTATTATTTATTTATTATACATATTTAACCTACAAACTATTTCAATTAAGTTGCTGACTATAATGTAAGTAGCACACTACCTACTGCAATATAAGTGCGCCGCACAGTCAATTAGAATGATTCCAATATTAAACTTATCAAGGTACCGTGTGATTATCAAAATGAAACATGTTCAGAATATTTTTTTTATTGCAAAAAAACTCTTATTATGACTTATTATGGCGGATTTTCGGCCTCAGTAGGTATTTACGTATATTCATCTTTATGTATGCACTGAAATACTGTTAAACTGTATTCCTGCGAGTGACTGTGCTAAGCAAGAACGACTATGTGATCGATGTTATATGTGCGCCGTCAAAATGGCCCATATTTATTTAAGCAATGGTACATTTAAAACAATATGTCTCGTCCTTATTACACAAGTCAATGAAGTGGAATCACAGAACGATTACTTAGTTTTCCAATTAGTGCATTATGCGGCATAATACTTTACTTGAATATTCCAACTACAGCATCGCTACTCACAGTTGGGCACTTTCAAAAGTAGTGCTTTCGTATGGTGCGTGCCATAGATATCAACCCTAGTTTTCCAATTACAGAGCATTATGTGATGAGTCACATAATGCACAATTCGGCATTGTGCGGCACCTCAGTGCCGCACAGTGCCGAATTGTGCTGAAGCCTAATTGGAACGCGAATTGGTGTTAAAACGTGCCAGTAGAGTGCGCTAAGTTCAGTGTTCACATAAAATGTGGAATGAAAAAAGTCAATGCTTGTACCTTCATCAAACAAGGTTGAATTAACTTCTGTGTTTACAGCGTTAACTTCAGTTAAAATTAAGTTCAGTGAAAGTTAATTCAACCTGTGGTACATAAAAGTAATATAAATATCGATGAAGGTACAAGCATTGACTTTCTTATATTTCACATTTAATGTGAACATTGAAATTAGCGCACTCTACTGGCGCATTTTAACACCAATTCACGTTCTAATTAGGCTTCAGCATAATTCGGCATTGTGTGGCACTGAGGCTCACAGAGCCGCCTAATGCTCTGTAATTGAAAAATAGGGCTAACACTACTGTTACACATGTTCTTTATTAGCACGACAGAATGCTAGTATACTAGCATGTGTGTACATAACTTGCTAGTAGTGAGCATGCTAATTTCGAGCATGCTCGAAAATCGACAGCCGTGCGATTAATGAGCATGCTAAAAGGGGGGTGATTTTAGCGCATGTTAACAGGTTTGTCTAATTAGTATGCTAGTAATATGTTTGAAACTAGCATCAAAACTAATGAAAACTAATTTAAATAAAATACTAATATATGTATGTAATATATATACTAATGAAACTAGCTCATTGGTAGCAAGTGTAAGCAGTTCAAGAGCTTTCTTAGCATTATCTTTATTAGCATGTGTAACAGTACTTTACTGATATCAGATTACCTATGTGGAATCCCTAATTCTGTCAATGATTAAATGTCAGATGTGACACTTCGCGGTGCACTCGAAAAGTAGAAATATACGGAAATGTTAAATAAAAGTTTAACATTTTGCAATCTTATTAAATGTCATCTTAAAATATAACAATCCGTTCTTTTATTTATTTTATTAAAATATTATTATTTAAGCAAACTAGCAATAAGAATGCGCGTAACAAATCAATTATAACTCTTGGAGATTAAGACCAAGTTTATTTGATCAAAAGGTGCATTTGCAATATTCTGAACGTATACTGTTGATTTAAAAAAAATCTACCTGCATACTCGAGTTTTGTATAAATATATTATTTATTTATAAAATATCATGGAATAATTTGATAATGGGTGCGTATTTAAGCAAAAAAATCTTCGAAAATTAAAGCAAATACTTTTAATAATTACTTGTTTTGTGCTAGATAACGTACAACATGAAACCGTGGATCTTTCGAGGCGTGGGTTGAAGAAATTAGAGAAAGCGCCTGCAGATGAATCTAAAGCGATTATCAATTTGATTTTAGATCAAAATGAACTGCAACGGCTTGATAATATTGATACATATAACCGCGTTGAAAATGTGAGTTGATCCAAATGAATGGAACCAGTGTGTACAAAGTTAGAAAATAAATTAATATAAATTTTATTTTATCCTGTCCTAAATGTAGCAAAAAAAGAACTATTTAGTATAGGTTTGATCAAAGATCGAATATTCCGAGTACTGTTTGTTTTCATTTGACCAATTTCAAACAACTATAATAATGTAACATATTTTTTTTAATCATACTAATATTATAAAGCTAAACAGTTTTTGGTTGAACTTGAATCTGATGCTATATAATAAAATCTTTTAGTTATTTGCTTATGACATAGGCTATATGTCATTACACCAAGTTTAATAATATGGTAGAACCAAGTTTGCATGGTCAGTTAGTGCAAAAATTCCTCCATTATCTAATATATATATTTTTTTATTTTAGTTGTCAATATGTAACAACTTTCTACTCAGAATGCATGGAGTATCCAGACTGACGAATATCCGTATTTTAGCACTCAGTAACAATGGTATTCTACAAATTGAAGGACTTAAAGATCTCATATATCTTAAAGTATTGAAATTGGCTGGTAAGTGAATTAATATGATAAAGTAAATTAGATACAGTCAGTATCTTAATATAATATTACATCTATGAATGAAGCGGAATGGAAAAATCTGAATGGTGAATTGGTCTTTTGATCTTATTAATACCTATGTATAAATTACATGTGTAATAAACATATTTTTATTAAAAGTTTTTGATTTTCTAGGCAATAATATAAAGTCTATTGAGCATCTGAATCACAACATGCATTTAGAGCACTTGGATTTATCAAACAATCAAATTACCTTCATAGCAGATATATCATATTTGAAGAGCTTGAAGGTGAGAACATAACATTATACTTAATAACTTCTTACTTTGAATGTCAAACATTTCCAATTGGCAAGTATTGTCTATACACCTGAATATTTTTGCTATCCCAAACCTAATAATAAGGGGTGACGGTAGAACTATGTAACTTTCAGAATGTCATTGGTCTGAACCAGGATTTTATTGTATCACTAGGCCATAGACACTGGAGACCTGAGAGATGTTGGTGAATTTATTTGTAGGCATTTGTAAAATTACTGTTACATAAAACCTCTATGAGTTAAAGCTGCAAATATACTATATCTTTTATTTTTTTTGGTTAATTATGAGGTTTCCTTCAAAAATAAAATGAAATTTGCTGTACAATCAAAAAGGCTATGAGGACTGTAAACACTAGTTAACAAAGTGACAACTTAATAATTGCTCTTAATAATTTTCAGCATTTGAATTTAGAAAGGAATAGGATAATGGATTTGAGGCAATGTGATCGATATCTACCGACAAACTTGGAACATTTAGGATTGGGACATAATAATATTCAAGACCTAAATGAAATCAGTCATTTAGTACATCTGAATAAACTTGACAGTTTTAGTATACAGGGCAACCCTTGTGTTGCTATGGCTGGCAAGGACAAATTGTATCCTTTGTAGTTCACATTAAGTAGTATTTATATTTTAACACTAGGGCTTTGCCGTTTTTTAATATTTCTGGTGTCTGTGCGTTTTTTAGAATGGTAAAACCAAGCAGTACATTCCACAAATAGGCTGGTTTGACCTTCAAATACCACAACCTCGTAGAATATCGTTGTAAAGTGGCTTACGCCATGTTTAGTTCAGTGAGAAAAGTATCTATAGGCCCAACTTTCAGGCCACTTCCGATCCTATCCTATTTTTATGGTAGGCCACACAACATTATTTGTGCGACCGATAAATAAAATAAAAAGTGTCTGAGCAAATATTACGTAGTTGAACATAGTCTTGGTACTAAGAAGTCTGTGGGTTTAAGTTATTTGAGCAATCAATTCATCAAATTAATATGATCATCATGTTCCTCTTTGCAAATGATTGCACATCTTAACATGTTAGTGTGCTTCAATGTCGAATCCGAGTAATTCCGTTCTAAAACAAATATTAAAATGCTTTTATTATAATAAGAAAACCTCTCTGTAAAACTAAAAATGTCACATCAAAAATGATTTTTTAGTTATAGTTAAATATTTATTTCACATCTTTTCGGACGAGATATCCTATCATTCTTTTACTATTCCTACTTGATATTATAATGCGAAAAAATGTGAAGATGGATGGAAGTTTACCTATTACTATATAACACAAAAAAATACTCAACGGATTTTGATATATGGGCCAAGGGTCACCTAGTGTAAGCGACTAGTGCCGCCCATGGACCTCTGTGACGTCTAAAGTATCATGATACTTTGTTGGCCTATCAGATGGCATACAACGGGGGAAGTGGGTAGGCCTCTGGATTCCTATCTCACCGAAACAAACGCGGCATGACCCACTTTCGTTGGTTTTCAGTGAGGTCGTATTATTTTACTGTCAGTATACTATCACTCTTTAATATCAGAATAACACATGGCTGCATTTGTTTTCTTTAACTAAAAAAACAGAGGATTTGATTACCGTCCTTTTGTGCTGAATTGGATACTAAGCGTAAAAACTATTGATGGATTTGTTGTCAGTGCTATTGAAAGGTAAGATTTCGATAAATAAATACATATCTCTATAGTTAAAATGTTTGTTTATGACAACACGCTGGCATTATAATAAATTTATTTGTGTTTATTTAAAAACTTAAGTAACATAAGTCTCGGTGGTCCAGTGGTCGAGCACCCCGCTTCTTAATCAAGAAGTGGGTTCGAATCACAGAAATAGATCAAGATAGAACGGCCGCGATGTCATATTTCCATACATTTCGAGCGTGTCACTTTTTTGAAAAACCACGCCCACAGCGTGACGTCATTTTCATTGTGAGCGGGGCGACTAGTTAGGAGACACACACATTAGATTATAATTATCGATGTTAATATCGGCAACGTGTGTTAATTTTATTATTTTTATATTTTACCAACTTTATTGATTTTGTGTAACGATAATCATAGAAAGTAAAACATGTTTAATCCGACATATTAAAACCTAAAACATATTTTTCCAACAGTATATAAAATTTAATTATAAATATTTTACTGTCCTTGAAACTATACATATTTATTAAATATTTGCCTTTTGGTAAGGGTTGGCCTCACAGTCCTGGTTAAATAACGAAGCCGAACGTCTACATATACCTCGGTTACTGCCCGTTTGAGAACAACGAGATGATTTTCCATCGGCGATTGGTCAAATTGGTGAAAACTTATACTGTCAAATAAACTGCTGCCAATGTAATTACGAATCACTTTGGTTGAAATTTGTGGTGTTAGAATAAAGTAGGGACAAAGCAAGACATGAGCTGATACTCAAATTATTATTGAATTAATTTATCGATAAGTCCTAAGACTCAACGATACATGGAGTGCCCATCTCTAACATTCGAATCACAGCGATTAACAGACGCAGCGATCAACTGGCAGGTGTATTGTGTATTTCGTTCGATTCGACGTACATTACGCGTATAATTAATGCGCGCAATGGTTTTTGTATACGAGCGTTGAATGCGGACAGCAATGGATATTTATCATAACGAAAAAATATACAACTTGTGATCGTAATTATTGAACATAGTAAAAGTAAAACAATAATTTATAATCTCAAAAAAATACTTTCTACTGATTTTCTGTACTTACTGATCATACGAAATATTTCCTTTTTTCATATTTGATTCACTACTTTTGTTTTTACAATTTGCCACAGCATAATAAGGCATATATGTGACGTTTTATCTATTTTTTACGTCCTGAACGCATGGCAGGAACGCTCGTTGCGTAATGAGAGCGAGTTTCGAAAAGCATGCAATATAGTGCATGGTTTTGGCACGCTTGCCACGCCTATTCGCCGTTCTATCTTGATCTATTTCTGTGGTTCGAATTCTGGCTCTCATAAATGAGTTTTCGGAAGTTATGTGTAATAAATATCGATGACTGAACTTTGTGCCCGGTTTATGGCAATAAGTTCGCCACTTATTTCATTTGGGACGTAAACATAACGGTGAGAAGAAGCTTAACAGCCGCTGCCTTCGCCTTCGGGTAGAAAAAGCGTGACGATATGTTAGTTTTGTTATTTAAAAACAATAAAACTTAAAAATAGTTTAATGCCATTTATAGACGTGACTGATGTTTTAGCTTGAAAGCAGAGTGGCTTTACAGTCAAGGTAAAGGTCGACATTATCATGCGGGACAGCATCAGGAATTGTGTGAATATCTAGCATCGACTTGTCCATTGACTGCCGATGCGCTAGAGACGGAAGACCAAAGAAAATTAAGACTTATACTCAGCAAGGTAACATTTTTCATATCCTCAACCTCTGTTGATAACACGCAATTTTTTTCGCGCAATAACAGGGTACAGATAACAAAAAAATTATTCATTTATCTCTAGCAGCAAATATATAAAAAAAAAATTGTGTAAAGTATTTAGCAAAAAGTAGCTACAATAAGACATATGTTATTTTGATTGCTATTGATATTATTTAATTAACGTGCAGGCGCAACATCATCAACAACAATTGAAGGATCAAAATCACAGTCCACTGAAGCCCAAATTGCAATCTCCGAGAATGCAGTGTGAGTTTAATTTATTATTATCTACTTGATTGAGAGAAATAGTAAATATAAATTAGCCAATGTTAAAAACATTAAACAACTTCAAGGCTTTAATTAATTTCCAGCCCGGATCATACCTCGTCACATGGGACGCTCTCCAGACAGACTCTCATCAAGTTACCATTCTGCATTGAGTAAAAATAACTCCCCATTGCACCAGATGTCTTCTTCGCTATGCGGAGAATTGTCCGGAATCCCTACAGCCATGAGCCAAAGTTTTGATTCTCCTGGCCTCATATATTCGACAGAAAAACGTGATAAGGAAACTGAGAAAGTACCAGGTAATAAATATTATAACATTGAAACTGAATTCGAAGTCTTTACAGAGATCATTTTCACGTAAAGAGTTCGAAACGTCGGGAAATAAATAGAAAATAAGTTCTAAAAAAACGCGATATAATCCATAAAAAGTTGTTTCTATGTTATGAATGTGATTCGCGAAAATCTAAGAAATAAATAATAAATATTAATACTAACTGCTCAAGTTTCTATTTTGTAGCTTGTAGTTTATTGTTATATGTTTCCAATTTATTCCCACCATAGATTTAATAGATAGATAATTTAATTTAATGATGGCGATATATACCTAAAACTGAAATAATTGTGATTGTTCCATAGTATCGGAGAGTCAACAAAAACCAGTAAATCATTCACTGGAGGCTGCCTCGAAGATGGTTCCTGTACCGGAATCTTTAATGAGTCCCGACTACCAAGATCCTATATATGACATACAAAGAACGATACCAAAGCCAGTGAATCAATCAGTCAATAGCCTATCGAATACTTCGTCACAGTCCAGCAACAGCAGTATACATGAAGATAAACCTAGATTGGTGAGTTTGAAGTGAAATTATTATCCCACTTCTTATAACTGACCCACTTCTCATAATTGTTAAAAAGTTCTTATTGGGACTATCGGTCTCATATTTATGAAAACGAATTGGCTAATTGCAATTTGTGAATATTTTGCAGGCGAAAAATTTAAAAGGATCTACCAAGTTACCAAAGAGTGCGACTTCTTCGCCGAAGTTGAAGACTAAAATGGACCAAAGAAAAAGCAGTTTAACAAAACTTGACGTAAAGAATGATGAAAAGAAATTGAATGGTATGGTTTCTTTTAGCTCAATAGCTTTTAGCCTTACTGCGACTGTTGTTAAGATTTAAATAAGCTATTTATTTACTTGCAGGTATCACCAATGAAAACTCTGAACAAATGGGTGATATAATGAAGTTGGCATCGAATCAGCGTAGACAAAAGAAAATGAGTGTAGAGTCTAGTGCCGCAGTCACTATACAGAAGATGTGGAGGGGATATCGGAGTAGGAACTTAAACAAGGACACCTTAAGGATACTGCATGCTATTCAAGCGGCCCGAGCGAGACAACACATACAGTAAGTCACCCAAACTTATCTGTGTTTTGTATGGGCATAAAGAATTTATTTATTAGTACGTCTTCGGCGAGATCTTCGGCTTCGGCCGTTTTCTGGGCCGTAGCCGAAGGTCTGAGAACAGTCAGAATTAAACGAACTGTTACGAAAGAGTGAGTGACTCACAGACCGGACTGCACTAGTTCAGTGCAGATACCTCTATCACCGAGAGAAATGCGGCATGAGCTGCTTTACGCCGATATTCTTCTCAAGCTGTGGATAATATTGAAGAAAATTATTAAATTACTAAGTGTTTATAAACCTTCGGCTTCGGCCGTCGTCGTCGTTGTGAAGATTGCCGATTAATCGGCTTCGGCTTCGGCCAAAAATAGACCTTCGGTCGGACATTATTTATTAGCTTCCAGTAGATTATTTATTATCATATTGTATTTAAGTTAATGTAATAAAATAGTCACCAACATAGTTGTGATTCGATATTATGGAAGACGACTTCACAACCTCTCAAAATATTGACGTAAAGTGGCTCATGCCGTGTTTCATTGATAAGGGATATATGTGGAAGCTGAACCCCTCCGCCCGCCTCTTCCATTTTCAACCCCTTTCCATCCTATCATATAGGCCGGCAACGCAACTGTAACACTATCTGTGTTACTTGTACTTCCCCCTGTCTCATAAATAATTACATTCCCTTAGCCAAGCAGTTCGCTGCATGAATGGGCTGGATTGACCGGTGAAATACCACGACCGCTCAGAAGATCGACGCAAAGTGGCTCATGCCGCATTTCGTTTGGTGGGAGAGGTACCCGGAGGCCACCCCCCTTCCCCATCCTTTCCTATACTACTCCCTTAAAGGTCGGCAACGCAACGGTAACACTTTATGTGTTGCTGGTGTCCATAGGCGGCGCAGGTTGACTACCAACAGGTGATACGCTTGCTCGTTTGCCCTCCTATCCCATAAAAAAAGAAACAAGTCTACCAACATTTAAAAAATATTTACTTTGTTAATGGATACTGTTATATTTGTTGTAGACGACTAACTTGTGATATGGAAGCCACGAAGGCGGCGTTAGAAAGTGAGCGAAAAATCCAACAGTTACAAATGCAAGCCATCAATGCACTTTGGAAGAAAGTTTCCACACTACAAGCGACCGGTAACAATTATACGGAATCATTTAATAATATTTAAATTATTTTAGTTCTACTCCCATGCCAAAGGTATGGCAGTTGCAATTGTACCCAGACACTCCGAATTATTTGGTCTCATGGAGTAAGTGATGAACGGGCCTCGTGGCGCATTGGTAAAACTACCGGCTGCAGCAATGAGGTCAGGGGTCCGATTCCCACCCGAGCACAAATATTTGTGACAAACAGCAATATTAGTGTGGCATCTGGGTGTTTTTCTATGTATTATAATTATGTATTTACAAAAGAAAAGTATATACGTATTAATATCCGTTATCTAGTATCCATAACACAAGCATTTAGTTGTTTAGCTTGGAACTAGAGGGCGCTGTGTGTATTGTGTCCAAGATATTATTATTTTAACTCTGTTGATGTACATGGGACCACAGTTTTATGAGTCATCAGTGTTGTATCACTAAGTTAATAAAACTTTTATTAATTGACATTCTACAAAAATATGTTTATTTCAATTGTATTTATTCTGCATTAGTCAGTTTTGTGTTCTTTATTCAGATAATCCAAAGCCAAGGGTATCGGAGACAGAAGAGAACAGTGAATTGTTCAAACAACTAACAGAGACCTGCTACAGTTTACAGGCACAGGTTTGTAAGATTTGATTTAACCTTAGGTTACTTTTAGGCGTTAGAATACTATTAGCCAACATAACTGTGTATTTTTAATAAATCTACTGAACGCGTGGGCGTGGTGACGCTAAATCAATTATTTGAAGTCACAATTTTTTTAACTATCGGTATTGTCACATGTAATATGTATTGAAAAATAAGAATTCGGTCTAAAGAACTACTAGACCGTCAGTATAAACTATTTATAAGCCCCGCGCGTTGATATTGGGATGGAACCTTGTTATAATCACTGCTGCTTATCGTCATTCACCTCAAAAGAATACAGACAGCAGAACCATTCATGGAATTCCCCTTTTGAATTACTCGATGTTGAACAATTTTTCGATAAGTAATAAATAATAGCGAGTATTTAAAAAGTATACCTTTATAATAAAAATATATACATATAATTTAGTCATTCTCGCCCGATTCTTCGATGCTAATATTATCATCTGAACTAGAACTAGTTTCAGTAGTACCTAAGATAATGTGTCAAAGCAAAATTATAAAATTTTGAACAATAACAATCATAACTAAATCATAAGATGTATATGCAAGTCAATGTTGCGAACGGTACTTACTGTTTACCTGCGTCATCATCACCAAGATGGCGGTGAAACCGATCGCAATATGAACGCGCGCGGGTTATATTACAGATATTAATTATGTTTCTAATACTCGTACAGGTAGTCGAACTTCGTGGATGTATGCAGGAAGTGCTGAAGGCGGTGGTCAACAAGAATCAGTCGGAGCCCGTGGGCACGCAGACCGACATCACCGCAGTCCTCACTCCTCAGGTAAGCTGCTTCATAGACCCACAGCAACTAAACTCGTCGACCTAATAACTAATAATGCACTGTAGAGGGCGCTATATCATAATATAGCGCCATCTAGAGCATAGAAAGACAAGGACGAGAATATATTTATAGTAACATTGATACATACCAGACTTTGGCTTTCCACAAGCTACGATCCTGACACACTTCTTTCGTCTTATTCACATTCACACATCATCATGCAGTCAGGTCAGTTTCAGATGCATTTGCCCTTTTTCAACAGACCATTTATTTAGTTGTGGTCACTTCAGATCTCGACTCTGTCACTCACATTTGTATCGTGTACTCTTCTATATTCGGCTTTCATTCATTCTTGCAACACGACCAAACAGTGGTAGTCCGGCAGTTCACTGCATGAATGGGCCGGCTCGACTGGTGAAATACCACGATCTTTCGGAATATTGACCCTCCTACTCCTATAAGGACGGTAATGGCACCACGGTGTTCATGGGTGGTGAGAAGTTACTTACCATCAGGTGACCCACTTGTTCGTTTGCCCTCCTATCCCATAAAAAATATCTTAACATTCTGCTCTCCACCTGTGCCACCACATTATCATAATGTACATGTTCATGTAATATAGACTCAACATATAAGATAATTGATTGACCTTGATCCAGGAGGAGCGCGTATCTTGGGTACGAAGGCCACAGTCACTGCCGCTAGCGGTGGCGGAGCCCCCAACTCCTGCGCCTGTACTGCTCGAGAGGGAACATGCGTTAGTACTCTACTATGTTACCTTACTACATTTTTGTTTAATATACAAAACTTAGAAAACATACAAAATTTATTATTAATAGAATTTGGTCTCGGTGATCCAGTTCTCGAGCATCCCGCTTCTGAATCTAGAGGTCCATTTTGGTAAATATTACGGCGAGACGAGGCTTAACAGCCGCTCCCTACACCTTCGTGTAGAAAAAGGTGTGAAGTTATGTTAGGTGTTAAAATTTGTTCAAATCTTTGTCACAGAAACTATCTATACATTTAAATAAAATTAAAATTAAATCTTACAAACAGACGTTTGTAAGATTGAAATAACTGCTTTCTACTACATTCATATGAATATATTTACGCTGCATACACTGAAATGACATTTTTTTAAATTTTGGTCTGTCTGTTTGTTCCGGGTAATCTTTGAAATGGCTGGACCGATTTTGACGGGACGGGGCTATTATTGGCCGATAGCTGATGTAATAAGGAGTAACTGAGGCTGCTTTTTTTATTTACAGCTGCCGAATGAGTTAATAATAAAGTTTAATATAATTTCAGTGAGAAATCGAACGAATCGTCCGCTTTAGGTATAGAGCGGACCGAGTCGGTGATAGAGGAGCGGGCGGTGGAGCTGGACGAGGGCGTGTGACGTTACACGCCGCTGACCTGTTCACGTACGGACAGATTGCGTTGTTAACATTTCGTTGCGTCCAGACATATTGTACAACACTAACATATAACATTATACACATATACAACAACACAAAGCAATACGATATAATATAAACTTATTTATACTACAAATAACATCAGTTCACAAGCACAATTATGCTCATAATAATAACCGGTCGTTGCAAAGTTGTCTACACTTTGTACCCCTCGCACTTACGGCAGCTCAATTATTTGAGAATTACAGCTGCTAATATAAACCATTTTATTTGTAAAAAAAAAACGGGCTGCCATTTACATAGATATGGCAGGAACCAAGTATTCAAAAATTTCAAAGTGTATCAGAATAATGTTTGGACTTTTCAATAGATGGCGTCCCGTTGACAGCTAAAATGTGGGAATTTATATATTGGATTATAATAACAGGCATGGATATGTGACAAATTTGGACAAATTGACATTTTCAATTACATTGTCATTATATACTTTAACAACGTTGAAACCTTAAAGGATATTTAAAAAATTACATGTTTAAATATTTACACAAATATTATATACAATAAAATTAAACTATAGTGCGTAGTGCATACATAGGAATTAAATAAAACGTTAAATTGTGATCGAAGTACGCTATCTGTTAAACAGTTAAATTCATTAAAACTCATGTCCGGCTATGCTCTCTTGGGTCCTATAAAAATTTAGGCCTTGACTGGTTACTTATTGACTAAAACATGTTTTTAATGACGCTGATTTTGTTAATTAAAAAATCTTGCCAAAGGATTTTGGGAAGGTATCTTGGTAAGAGCTGTTAAAATGGCTTAGAAAATATTCTGTGTAATGTAAAAGTGCCGCTTAAAGATGAACAATATAGAATGTTGTTCTAAACGATGAGATGGACGGGGTTAACTTCTTTGGTGAATGGTACAGAAAATATCCAAACTATCCACCTTGTATAATTATTTTTTTCATGTAGCTTATTGTGAGATAGTACTAGAGCAGCTTAGTAAAACATACAATAATATTTTCAATTGAATTCTTTGTCGGTGACGATACAAAGTTTTGAATACTATATATTGATCATAAAAATGAACAATATACCAATAATAAACGATTTTAAACCTAAAAAATTCTTTCACATTTTAATAAATACGAATCTCTTGTAATTATGTACCAAAGTATTTGGTAAGATAAAATGATGATCTATATATTTACGAAAGTCATGCTAATCATATTGGCGATAAGCTAAGCTTGTTATGTAAAGTGAGCTTTTTATTTTAAGCCTTTAGGAGTGTATTTATATAAAAACATTTTGACGCTTATTTTTATAGTAGTATTATTTTATGGATTTTCATTGCTTATATGGAGCATACATTATACACCGACGTATTACGATTAATACGACATGTACACAATTAAGATCACGTGTATGTATTTTATTAGAAAATAACGATTCTCGAATAAATAGCTCTCTAATAAACATTCGATTTATAAATATAATCACAAAAATTCGTATAAAGTCAAGGAACACGTGCACGCACGCTCGTGCACGCATATTGCGAGTCATTTGAGAACTTAATAAATGTATCAGTTATATTGGCTTCATCATACTCAATCCAATATTGCGTATATTGTGTTGCGTAAAAAAAAAACATAGTAAAACCTGCGTTCAACCAACTTGCTTTATAGATGCATTAAAAAAACTTGTAAAGATAAACTCTGTTCTTGGCTGGGATAATTGGTTACCTAATATTACTACAGAATGTCTATTCGTATCTATTTTCTAATGATGTAACTGGTTTAGACACAATCATATCGGAAAAAATATAATATATAATTTATACATGCCTAAAGATTGAAATTTGGTATTTGTCATTCATTTTTTCACGGAGAAAACATTCCATGCCATGGTAATCAAGACAGAATTGACTTTGTTTTTGTAGATGGATCGAGTACAGTGTAGCACTATCAGTAATAACATAGTGAGCGATAAATATTTCTTATCATAATTTTATTATTTTTGATATTTTTCATTTTAGAAAGTGATTCTTTTTTGTATTTATTTCTATGATTTTCGCGAATCACGTTCATGACATTAAAACAACTTTTAGGATTAAATCGCGTTTATTTATTAACAACTACCATCTTTTTGTTCATCACTCGTGAAAATGATCTCTGTAAAGAGTTCGAAACGTCGGGAAATAAATATAAATAAGTGGGGAATGGGCGCGATATAATCCTAAAAGTTGTTTTAATGATTGATGATAGTTCAGTATGAAAAGATTTCAAAGAAATTTCAATTGTTTAATATCCTATCGATTATTGAGTGAGTTATTTTAATCTAGATAGACACAAATTACTCTGAAATCTAAAACTAATCTATTATGTACTAGTCATTTTTTAAAAAAAAGCATTGTCATACAGTGCAATTAACATTGCCTTATATTAAGTACACTCATACATGTGTTCACAAAATGTTCTTTATTTATTGTGTAGTTAATAATTTTAGTGTTTATTCTAGTATGAGTAGGGTGTCGTTTGTGGCTTCATATATTGTATATAAATTTGCAACTATAAGTAAGTGCTTCAGCGCTTTAATAATCTAGTGTCCAGTGACTTTTTTTTACTCCAATCAAATATTAAAAGAGAAAATAGTTTCAATAAGAACACACCTTTATATTAATAGAATGTTAAATTTGGGTATTTTACGAAAACGATTTATGTTTATATAAGCCCCGCGCGTTGATATTGCCATGGAACCTTGTCATAATTACTGCTGCGTGACGTCATTCACCTCAAAAAGATACTGATAGCAGAAACATTCATGGAATTCGCTTAGGTTATTACTCAATGAATAAAAATGTTCGATAAGTAATAAATAATAGTGAGTATTTAAAGAGTATATGTTTATAATAAAAATGTACACATACCTATAATTTAGTCATTCTCACCAGATTCTTCGATGCTAATATTATCATCTGAACCAGAACTAGTTTCATTTGTAAGTTGTTGTGTCGAGTAAGTCGTTTTACTACTTTATTGTAAAGTATCATTACAATCAAATAGTAAAACGAAGCAAAATTATGAAGTTTTGAACAAGAACAATTATAACTCAATCGTAAAATGTATGTGAATGTTAATGTTGCGAACGGTACTTACTGCTTACCTACGTCATCATCACCAAGATGGCGGTGAAACCAATCGCAATATGAACGCGCGCGGTTTATACTACCTTAGATACTTACACTTTCTGAAACAAAAATGATATACTGGTTAAGACAATTTATATATGAAGAGCAGTTAGTTGGCTCGCGATGGGTGTTAAACTGGATTTAATATTATCATTCCATCAGTTACTCTCTCCAACTAACTCTGAATCTGCCTTAGTAGAAGTGGGATAGTGGGTTTAGTTCGTATAAGCTATCTCCTTGAATTAACTGCAGTATTACTATTATTGTTTTTTTTTTGGATTACGTATTCTTGCATCATTCATTGCACTTCAAGATTGGATTAATTTCAAGTATGAAAAAGTATTAATTTAATTATTAGTAATTAAGTTTTGTTATTAGTTTATACATTTATATGTAAGTTTATTCACATGTATAATTCAATGATGAGATCATCAATTGACTTGATATTACAAAACACTTGCCGTCCTGTATTACATTATTACAAGAACACTGCGCAACCCACCTTGTTTGTTATTCATTATGTTATAGCACATATTTATTATGTTTTAATATAAAACAATTAAAAAATTTATGTGCGTGGTTTTATTTTGCGTGCCTCACATAAAGCGTCAGGTGTTCTTACCTTTCTTTACAATGAATCTGGAACATTAATTCAGATGATTGCAGTTTAAAGCATTTCAAGAGATTTGAAATTTATTTACAAAATAACTAGAGTCCGACCGAATCTGGTTTTCCGGCCGAAACCGATTGTTCGGCCGTCACTTCAGTTTCGGCCGAAATCGAAACTCACGTGCTCAAGTTTAAAATTTATTAAAATACTAAAATTTTCGAGAACTAGACATCAAACAGCGTCTATCCTCCATCGTCCAAGCTTGCATTCTCACTTTTTTTGGCCACGTCTCTCGTCGGAGAGATATTTCCCTGGAGCGCCTCGTGGTTCAAGGAAAAGTCGAAGGCACTAGACCGCGTGGTAGAGTACCACTGCGATGGACCGACCAAGTGAGGGCTGCCCTCGATGGCCCTCTCCATGAGTGCACCAGAAAGGCAGCTGTTCGCGAGGATTGGCGGCGGATAGTGAAGCGCGTCACCAACTCCTAACTGATGACCACGACCACTCTGCCAAGAGTGTAACGATTGAGAAGAAGAAATAAAATTTTATGCATTTTTCCCATTATTTTGTAATAATTAGAACATGAAATGAAAAACAATGGGTATATGCATTAATTTTGTTCCAATCAACAACATAAACTTCACGCCTTTTTCTATACTGTAGGCAAAGGCTGTTAAGCCTCTAATCGCCGAATCGTTTCATCACAAATAAAAATGGTAAAAATGAAATAGGTAAAAAACCAATAATCAAATCGGTAATTGATTTTGTTTTATAATAAACTAGGTACCTTTGAGATAATACCATTTAATACTTTGTTTTGTATTTGTACTCAGAAGAATTATTAATCTATTTTGAGGTACCGCATACCTAAAAATGATCATCACTTTCCTGCTCTTTTCCCACTTTAAATGGGGTCTAAAGATTTGGCTGCAGTTTTATGACCGGCCGCCTGACGTCAACCCTCCGTCCTTGGGAATATTTTCGTTAGTGGGATAGGAAAGGAGTTGGAAATGGAATGAAAAGGGGAGAGGGGCAGGAGTTGAACCACCAGGTACATCTCTCACCGAGCAAAACGCGACTGTATCTAACCGGTCGCGTCGGCTTTCATTCATGCAACTGCGTAGCTCTACCACTCATCTCATAATAATAATTAATTAAACTTACTTTCATGGGAGGTATGGGCAGTTGGGAGACATGGGCACCCCCCTTTTATTCTGATTTGATCATAGATTTTATTTTTCTCTTTATTTGTTAGTTTTCTTTACCCACTAGAAACACTGTTAATCCATAGGGTATATGTAATTTCTGTAAGTTGTCAAACACAAACACGTTTAAAGATTTTGGGCTAGTAAAAGTAAATATTTTTTTGTGGTTTAGGATCGTTACAAAGATAAAACTAATAAAAGGGAAGGGTATTTTTTTATTATTTATCTGTTGTATATTTACTAATCTATATATTAAACTAAAATACAATACTGAAATACGAAGATTCAATAAAATACCGGTAACCTATACCGGCATTTGGATGATATGGGTTTGGGCATGCTCCCTCTTAGTATGTTCAGTATAGGAGGATTTTTAACAATTGGTTTATTTTTAATTAACCTAAAATAACTTCACGCCTTTGTTACCCGAAGGAGTAAGCAGCGGCTGTTAAGCCTCGTCTCGCCGTTATGTTTACGTACGTCCCAAATGGAATAGGTAGCGAACCTATTGCCATACCGGGCACAAAGGTTTATTATTATAAGTTCTATAAAAGCTTATTGGCACAGATTTATAACCTCACAAATTTTCACTGACGAAGAAGAACAAAAATTGTCTAGTAGTGGTAGCTCTAAGTACACATTTAATAGTCCTTAAAGGGTTATACCCAATCTCCGATAATTTAAGATACTGTTTAAGATGTTTTTTATTTCTTAACTCTTATTCTTGGTTTTTGTTATTGATATAGGTAGTTTAATAATAGTCTATTTGTTAACTAATTTTTTAATTCCATTATGGTTATATACTGATTTATAGGCCGTGCCCAAGCCTCGCACCGGGTATGCCCAAACCTCCCTCCCATAGGGAGCATTGGGCACTTTTGACTTAGTTTATAAAATATCGCATAATGTTGAGACTGATTGTAATTTTTAAGAAAGCTCTTCAATTATATCTAGCCAAATGTATGGTGCAACAAAAATTGGCAATAAAAGTTGATCATCTATAAAATCTAATTTTTTATGCAATAAATAGTAAAAAAGTGCCCGTCCCTCCCCTATACCGGAATACATTTCCGGTGCAAAAGTAAAGAGGAGTAAAGTTAGAAAGCAGTGTAAATAGAATGTTGGGCGGATATCTGGGCGCAAACAATCTGAGCAACAAAATCCAGCTCGCTATTCACAGTTTTTTTATGGGATAGGAGGGCTAACTAGCACGCGTCTCACCTCATGGTAAGTAACCAGCACCGCCCATGGACACCTGCAACACATATAGTGTTACAGTTACGTTGCCGACGTTGCAAAGTAGTAGGATGGGGAAGGGACCTCTTTCGGCATGGGCCACTTTACGTCAATCTTAGGAAAGGTCGTGGTATTACACCAGTCGTGCCGGCCCATTCATGCAGCGAACTGCTTGGCTTACCACTGTTAAAGCTCAGTGCGGTACTGATCCGAACACTAACTTATGAAAGCGAGAGTTGGGCATGGCAGAGGGTGCATGAAAATAAAGCAGTCGAAATGAGGTTACTGCGCAAAATTTGTGATATGAGGTGCACCGATCGCGTCGAAAAAAACAGTTATAAGGAAGGAAGGTTTAAAAGAACATTGGAAGAGAGTGTCAGTGTAAAAATTAAAGAAGTGCATACTCCGATGGTTTAGACACGTAGAAAGAATTATTGATGCAAGATTGACTAAGCAGATGTACAGTATAGAAGCGGCAAGATGTTGCAGTCGATGAAAGCGACATATTTTCCACGATCAAATTAAACGTGTCCAGAAATATAATTCCAGGAGTCTTAAAAACCGGCGAGCATGTATGACAATGTTGATTGAAAGTCAAAGTAGTGAGCGATGTAAGAATCGTGCCTTACGGCGCTCTGTTTTATCTGCCTACCCCACGGAGACTTGGCGTAATGTTATTTATGTATCTATGTACTATTACACTCAACAAAGATATCCACAAGTCAGAATTAGTACGAGACTAGTTTCGGTTTCGGCAAAAGTTTCGTCCAAATTTGGCCGAAACTGAAACTTCCGCCGAAACTTGATTTTTGGCCGAAACTCGGCCGAAACCGAACTTTCGGCCGGACATTAAAAATAACAAATACCAAGTGGAAGATAATAATAGGTACTACTTAATATAAAAATTAATAACCAAAGGTAAACGCTGCGGCCGCCTTACGTATTTTGAGAGACCGTGGTATTTCACCGGTGGAATCAGCCCATTCATGCAGCGAACTGCGTGGCTCCAGCAGGATTATTCTTGCAGGATACGCGGAGATAACCTTCTGCCATCCTATCCCCATCTCAAAAGCCGGCAACGCAAATGCACGTTGCAGAAGTCCATACCACCAGGCCACCCTGCTTGGTCGTTTGCCCCCTTTTCCCATAAACAACAACATATTAAAATAATCTTAAACAAATTAGCCTCAATCCCCAAGTACCCACGTAAGTGTAGAGGTACCCACAAAGATGGGGGCCATTTATTGCTAGATTTCTTTAATCAGTATTCTTATATTCATGGTTCCCACATGACCAAACTATCGAACTACTCCAATAACGCTTAGTTCAATTTATCAGTCTTACTTTTTTTTCATGTCATAAATTTTGCCGAAATGCTTTTCAACAATTTCACTTTTGGAACACACAATTCAATAGATCACTTTCTCCCCTAAGATCTTTAACACTGAAATCATTGGAATCAGGTAGAGTACAGTTTTATATAAAAACGACATATTATATTCCAAAAATCTGTATAATGTACTTATCAACCACGTCACTTAGTATATAAACAAAATTTTGACAATACAATTTCTCAGTTAATCAATCCCCAATCATCCCCAATAGCAAAACGGGGTTTGTCAAACCCAACAGGCATGGCATTCTGACATACAGCAAACCGTATAGCAGTAGGCATATTAAACTACTTTAAATTATGCAATACTTTTGATGGCAGTGGTTACATCATTATTATATTTCTAACTCAAATTGGTTATATGACTTATGTTGAGCGAGAATAACGTTAAAAAATATATATTTAAGTATAATTATTAAAAAATAAAATTACACTACATTAAATAAATATTTTTAACTACCTACAGTTAATTAATTTGTTGAATTTTGTTGTGCCAACCACTTTATCTGTTCCGGTGGAGTTTGTTTTTTTTAATAAATATATATGTGTTTTCTTAATTGAATTAAATCTAAATATTTTAAATTTTTAAAAATGTATATATAATCTTTATGATGTTTAATTATAATACAAAAGTATATATTTATAAGTTGATCAAATAAAGCAATTGTAAAAATAGAAATAAATTTTAGTATGAGTTTACACAAATTCTAGTAAAAGATTGCACTATTCTTACCTAATTAATTAATAAAGTCTAATTAATAAGTCTATAAATAATAATTAACCCTAAAGAAATATTTATATATTGCAGACATGAGCAAAAATATTTTTTTTTAGCTGGCAACACACACACGCCAATCACAAATCATTAGTTTATCTCAAAGTTATTAGTTCATCAATTTTCCACCAGAAGAAATAAGTTGGTGACGTAAATTGAACAAATAAATTAAATACCTAAACTTAAAAAGTAAAGAAATTTATCCTAATAAAGTGGGTTTTAAAAATTAGCATCTTAATATTGTGGATACGAAATATATGTATTCTATCTTAAACCATTAGCCATTAGGTATATTTTTCAGTGTCCACATTTAAGAAATAATTTTAAAGAAATTGTTAATAATAGTAATATTCTCAATAGTAAATATTGAGAAAAGTTAATTAAAATTTGGCTTATAAAAATGTATATAAAATAAAACCCTGCAATAAGGAATTGTCATTTCAACATAAACACATATAAACCGTTCACAACTAGCTGAAGGAAGTAAAGATAATCTTTAAATTAACTAACATAGTTGAGGAGTCTTATCCGCAATACTTTGTCTTTGCATTTGCAAAGACTTTTAATGGAAACTAGTGGATAATCCACAAATAACAATTAAAATATAATTAGAATATTTTTTAGAGCAATTCCTAGAAAATTGTTAACATTCAAGCACAGTCATTTGATTATTAATATTATCCGAATACACACCTAAAAGTTGTTAACTGTTTGGTTTTAAGATCTCCGAAATTCAGAATTTAAAAAAAAAGCCTTGTATTTTAGGGGACAAGAATAAAATAAGGAAGGAATATTTAGTCCTAGTTATCTAAATTTTAACTCCGTCAATGTCATTAGAAACTATCACATACGTAGCAGATCAACTATAAGTATAATGAACACAATTTTTAAAAAACCTAAGAATGTCTAACATAGCCACTAGAGCGAGGAATTCCAAACTATTTTGGCTAATTTTCTTTTAATATCCTATCCTATTACTTTTTTCTATTGAAACAAAATACTAATTCAAGAACTTATCAGTTCTCGTATATAACGTAACCTAGAGAAAAAAACTTTTCCGAAAGTGGAAGCAATTTTTTCCGAAGTTAAATTTAAAAGTAAAATTTGGAACAACAATTTTTACGTCGGTATACCTGGACATGTGGGAGTAATTAAAGCATCTTAGCATAAATAAACCTCAACGGTCTATCACGTTCTCAATGTCCGAAGTAGTGTAGGCAGTGATAATTAACCCGAATGCCGAATTAATTATTTTTAGTAACATACAATAATTTGCGGATTCTATTGCCGAAAACCGGTCAGATATTAATTTGTCAAAATATTGCGCACATTGATATACAAGCATTTTTTTTGAGATGTCAATTACAACAAAACGGTCACAACATCTGACATTTCATTCTTTTGAAAAGTGTCATGAGTTTCTAGTCTTTTTTTTTTTTTATAGAATTATTTAAGAATACCTACCTCATTTGAAATACTTAAATTAATTATAATAACACTAAATCTTACAAACTAATAATAATATAATATGATAGAAACTTTTAAATGTTAAGTGTATGCCACGAAAATAATAATAACAATAAAAATAATAAGTGGCAGCGTATTATCTAAACAAGCCTCCGTATAACTAAGGTCAGTCTTAATTTTGTTTTTTGAGATCTAGAAATATGTGGGGGTTTCCTTTTGGTCACGAAAAAATTTTGACAGCCTTTGTTTTTGCACGTCGTTGTAACACTTGCTGCTCGACTTCACTTCACCCATCAGCGTGTGGACCGCCCTATTGTTGGGCGACACTTTGTCCGCCAACTTCAGGTCCGCGAGGGCGTCATCGTAATTCTTGAGGGCGAAGTTGGCGTGACCCCGACGATACAACGCTTTTTCATTTCTAGGACTTACATCTAATACCTGAAATTTGTATTTTTAATTTATAGAATTGTTTTATCATCCGTTAAATTGGTGAATATTTTTTTTTTTGGAATAAGAGGGGCAAGTAACAAACGCCTCCCATGGATACCTGAACACAGATAGTATCATCATTGTATTGCCGGCCCTTACAATGGGATATAGAAGTGGGATGGGAAGAGGACAGTGGAAGAGCATGGGCCCCGGGATATCTCTTTCACAGAGCGAAACGCGGCATAAGCCAGTTTACGTCAGTATTCGGCGAGGTGGTGGTATTTCACCGCTCGAGCCGGCCCATTCATGCAGTTAACTCCTTAGCTCTACCACTTGTAAAACTTGTTACCTTATTTGTGAAAGTTATGTGTATAGGTATAGTTAGTATCTTGCATACTTACTCGATTGCAATAATTTATAGTAGATTTGTGATCTTCTAACTTCATATAGCAGGCCGCCAAATTAAGGTTGCATTGCAATATAAATGTTGCTTTAGTGTCTTCAACTGAGGAGAACAGAAATAAAAAATTATCTTAAAAAATCATATTTGTAACACAAACTTTTTAATTTTTATTTCCAAAAAGTGGATGCTCTCTGTATCAATGAAAATAGCTTTTGAACGACTGCCATCTTTTTGTTCATCACTCGTGAAAATGAACTCTGTAAAGAGTTCGAAACGTCGGGAAATCATATTGCCATACCGGGTACAAAGTTGCCAGTCATCGATATTAATCACA
Organism: Euproctis similis; assembly: GCA_905147225.2. NCBI lineage: Eukaryota > Metazoa > Arthropoda > Insecta > Lepidoptera > Erebidae > Euproctis > Euproctis similis. Next base: position 10,719,976 of record LR990109.1, read on the forward strand.
CATAACTTCCGAAAACAATTTCAAAGTCATTGGTGTGAGCCAGGATTCGAACCCGCGACTTCTTAATTCAGAAGCGGGGTGCTACACCACTGGACCACCGAGACTGCTAACTATAAAAAAAACTATTCTAAATATCTGAATTTAAAGTTTTTTTTTAAACAGTTTTCACTTTTTTGTTTGTCCTAAATGTCTCATAATACAACAGTCTCGGTGGTCTAGTAGTCGAGCTCAACTTCTGAATCAAGAAGAGAAGCGACCAATTCTGGATTGATGTCTGACAACTTAGTGCCCAGTGTTCAGCCATCTGTACCAACAAGGACGTAATAATTGGGAAAGTCGAGGCTTAACAGCCATTGCTTATACTATCGGGTACAAAAGGCGTAAAATTATAAGAAAAAAAAAATACATCATTCAAGTCCAAAAGTACTATCAAGTCTAACATAAAAGGTCGTACTTCTATGTTGGACTTAATACCAAAACTCACATTGTTCCGTTTTCTCTTCAGGTTTGCCTATATTCTGACAAGCATATTCCATATATCTGAGGCACTTATGGTACTTTCTAACTGCCACTTTGTAATTACCCTCCCGAAAATTTTGGTTGCCCAAGTTCTTCATCTCTCTTATGTAAGACAACAGTTGATTTAACTGAAAACAAAAATATTATATTGAAATAAATGATGAATATGATTATCTATTAATATCCACAATTACAGCCTCGGTGGTCCAGTGGTCGAGCACCCCGCTTCTGAATCAAGAGATCGCGGGAGGTTCGAATCCTGGCTCACACCAATGACTTTTCGAAATAGTTTTCGGAAGTTATGTGCTAAATATCGATGACTTAAAACTTTGTGACCGGTATAGCAATAGGTTCGCTACCTATTGCATGTAATAGGAAAAAATATGCAAGTAATATTGAATCGTTTTAGTCAATCAACAAAATGATTTGACTTGTAATAATATCCATAAAAGTTGTCCGTAAGAAATCGCCGATAGCGATAAGGCCGCCGTTTTTTTCTGTTAGTTATTATAATGTAATACTTTTTTTGGTGCTCAATAAAGAACATTGCATTATATTGTGTTCTAATACTAAAAATACTTACGTCAGTAAATTTCTCTCTACAATCAGCAGGATAGTCCGGTAGTCGGTCTGTGGTCCCATCCAAACAGCAAAGATTCCAGTCAGCAGTGAGAATCTCTCCACAATCATGGATAACACAATCCTTTAAAAAAAAACAACCAATATACAATAAATAAATAAATAAATAAGAGAGTAAATAGCGTAAGATATCTACCCAATGCTAAATTTAAAGTAAAGTAACTCAGTATTATTAAGGTCCCATCGAAATAGACGTTTTGGAGTTTATCCCCAGTAAAACACATAAATTTTGAATTTGAAATTGGATCAATTAATATTGTGTATACCAACCATCATATGATTATGTATTTAGTAAAAACTGACTTTGAAAATTTACAAAAAGTTTAACGTTAACGCCTTGGATACCGGCTTTATCTCGACACAACTTGCCAGTCAACCATAATAAACGGATTCGAATTCGGGGCCTCCCAGAGAGAAGTCAACACACGAAACCTATGCAATCTAAATTGAAACAAAGATTGATGATTACCAACATACCACCATAGGGCGGCCAGTGTCAGGATCCCCATATCTCTGTATCTCATGCACGATGCCGAGACCTGCCAACACTTCTCCGAACACGACATTCGTCCCATCCAGGTGTGGGCAGGGTACGGTTGTGATACAGAATTGGGATCTGTTGGTGTGTGGCCGACCACTATTCGCCATACTGAGTACACCCTCCGCGTGCTGTTAATTTAATAACATCAATCTAACTATAGGAAATAATTCAAATAATCTATTTGGTTAGTAAATTAATATTTAACACAAACATAACATAACTTCACGCCTTTGTTACCCAAAGGTGTAGCCAGCGGCTGTTAAGCCTCGTCTCGCCGTTATGTTCACGTCCCAAATGGAATAGGTGGCGAACCTATTGCCATAGCGGGCACAAAGTTTTCAGTCATTGATATTTATCACACTTAACTTCCGAAAACAATTTCGAAAAGTCATTGGTGTGAGTCAGTGTCCGGATTCGAACACGGACCTCTGGATCAGAAGCCGTGTGCTCGACCACTGGACCACCGAGACTATAATTAATATAGCTTGTCTCACTCGCGAAAAACATGTAGTCACTTTGATTCTCTAAAAAAGCCTGTCTCTCCGCCAATCACACAGTTAGCGTGAATATGTGTGTTTTTTTATTATGGAAAATATTTAAGTACTCGGTACTGATTCCAACGCAAACTTATAAAGGAAGAGTTGGGTATGGCAGATTGTGCATGAAATCAGTGTGCATAAACACGGTTGTAAGGAAGGAAGTTGGATTGAAAGAAGGTGTCCATGTAAAAGAAATTAAGGGCATGCTCAGATGGTTCGGACCTGTAGAAAAAAATGATGATGCATAATTGACTAAGCAGATATACAATGCGAATGCGGCTGCACGACACTCATTCCAAATAGAACGAGTCCATATGGAACGCATATAAAAGTCAAAGAAGCGAGTGAGGCGTGTAAGAATCGTGCCTTATGGCGCTCTGTTCTCTCTGTCTACCCCGCAAGGGACGTGGCGCGAAGTTATGTATGTATGCAAGGAAAAATGCCTGTTTCTCTGAATCACGCAATTGGCGTGAACCTGTGTGCGTGTTAAATTATTATTTATAATAATAAATAGACTTCAAAATAGTTTCATTTCAAATAAAGAATTATTAGTATTTTAAGTTTAACATTCTACGTAGGTAAAGCAATAGCGTAAAGTATTAGGCAGCAAATTCTTCGTTTAGTAATTTGATACACCAGGTGTTGAATACATGTTACTTTTCTGCATGGTCATTGTTTATTGTATACCTATGTCAGCTAGCACAGGTATACTAGCTGACATGACCACGTCTGGACCGATATGGCACCTTTTAATTTTTCTTTATTATTAATATTTTATGTACTTATTAAACGTACAAACTTATCTCTGGTATCCATATGTATTGGGGTCCGTTCAAGTTACAGAAGCACTATAGGGGGGCGGGGGTCTTTGCTTTGCTCATTGGATACTGGATATGATGGGGGGTGGGGGGTTTAGATGATGATTACGTCATCTGTAGGTATTTACTTTTTTACACAAGCGGCAATAAAAATGTTTAAAAAAAGTCAACAAAGCGAGTGTGAGGTCTGTAAGAATCGTGCTCTATGGAGCTTCGTTCTCTCTGCCAAACCCCGCAAGGGATTTGGCGTGAAGTTATGTTGTTTGAAAAAAAAACAACTTAGATAATGGTTGAAAAATGTTAACGTAATTATGGGGGGAGGGGTAAGAGCTTTGCTTACTTTTGCTGACAAGGGGGGTGGAGTGAATAATTTTAATAAATCCGCTTACGTAATACTTGAATGGCCCCTTGATGAAAATATCTTAAAGACCTATTGTGTAGTTGAAAAGTTTTATAACATACAGCGGGAACTCGTGCGTTCTGGTCTATCGCCAAGGCTGCCCCTGAAAACTTTTGCAAACCGTCTCTTCCGCCTTCGCACAGGGAGGACCAGTCACTGACCCACGACGCTAAAGAGAACGTCGACCTTTTTGGCACTCTTTTTGCGTCAACTCAACTTTGGACGACAGGGGGAAAATTCCACGTCTAATACCGCGGTGTGACTTCGCATTGCCAGATATTCATTTCCGGCAAAGTACTGTGCGGCGTATACTTTTCTCCCTGGATGTCCACAGGTCGAGTGGACCTAATAGAATCCCAGCAATAGTGTTGAAGACATGCGCTCCAGAGTTGGCACCGGTTCTAACGCGTCTTTTCCGATACTCCTACTCTCTCGGCGCCGTACTATCATCATGGAAGGTAGCTTTAGTCCACCCGATCCCTAAAAAAGGTGACCACTCAGACCCGTCTAATTAAAGACCTATCGCCATCACCTTCTTGTTCTCAAAAATAATGGAAACCATTATAACCGCCAGCTCCTGGTTTATTTAGAGAAGCACCAGCTGATTAGTGACCGCCAGTATGGATTTCGACGCGGTCGCGCAGCCGGTGATCTCCTAGCTTACCTAACTCATTGTTGGGCGAAGGCGGTTGAGAGCAAGGGGGAGACGTGGCTGTTAGTCTGGACATAGCGAAGGCCTTCGATCGGGTTTGGCACAAAGCACTTCTATCGAAGCTTTCATGTTATTGGCTTCCCGAGAAATTGTGCGATTGGATTTCCAGTTTTCTCGCCGCTCGGACTATTAAGGTCGTTGTCGACGGTTCATGCTCCGGCTTAAAACCGGTCAATGCTGGAGTCCCACAAGGCTGCGTGCTATTCCCTATGCTGTTTCTTCTGCACATCAATGATATGCTGCATAGCAGCAATTTGCATTGTTATGCAGATGACAGCACGGGGGATGCTTTATATACCGGCCGGAAAACGTCTATGGATATCGAAACGGACTTGTGTCTGAAATCGAAACTCTGCTTAGTAAGTCTCGGACTGGGGCCGACTAAACTTAGTCCACTTCAACCCCAAAAAGTCACAGGTCTGCGTGTTTACCACTAAACCCACTAAACCCTTTGTCGTAGCTCCCTGTTTCGGACACTCCCCTAACCACGTCAGTTCAGATCGGAATTCTTGGTGTCGACGTATGGAGCGACGTCCAGTTTTGCGGTCATCTGGAAGTAAATACTGGCCTCAAAGAAGCTCGGTGTGCTCAATAGGGCGAGACAGTATTTCACGTCAGGTCATCGATTGCAACTTTATAAAGCGCAGGCAAGACCGCACGTGGAGAACTGTTCTTATCTTTGGGCAGGAGCACCCTAGTACCAGCTCCATTTGACCGTATTCAAGGACGAGCGGTTCGGCTCGTTGACAACCAGGCAATTTCCGATAGGCTTGATTCCCTGGCACTGCGGAGAAATATTGCTTCTTTGTGTGGTTCTATATTAAATCTACCACGGGGAGTGTTTCCAGGAATTGTTCACACTAATACCACCCGCTGATTTCCGCCACTGCACGTCGCGCCAACATTACCACGCTCACAAATTAAATGGTTAGCGATCTACGACAGTGCGCTTCAGCCGACATTTTACGAGTATGCCGCGCACGGCTCCTCTATGGAGCCAGTTACCGGCAGAGGTATTCCCAGACCGATATGAATTAGGGACCTTCAAGAAACGAACATACTCCTGCGATCCTCATTGCGACCTGGTGTTGCGGATGTCTATGGGATGTCTATACTCGTTTGCCGCTTTTTCTTATAAAAAAAAAAAGCGGGGGCCATATCCTTTTATTACGGTGCAGTAAAAAAAAGTCCCGATATTCTTTCGTAAATGGAAATCTTTACAGAAAAAGAAAACCTGACTAGAAAAAAAAAATGCGTTGGTAATGTTGCATACAATTTTAACATTGTTACTCGCCGAGTTAATTATAATAAATAACTTACACTGGCGTATGCTTTATAAGAAACGCAATAAAATAAACAATGCTATACGTCTTACTTAGCTACGAACGATAATTCATATATAACTCATAATAACAGACGTAATTGCAACTATATCGTAGATTTTATGTGAAATACCCGCTCAAGAAAAAAATCATTATAGATAAGTAGCACGTATATAATTAAGCATAAACCTAGACATGCAAAAAAATATTCGGCTTATTTGGAAGCATAGGTATTAGGTTTTTTTATGAAGGTACCCATCTGTTTTTCCAGGTCAACATGTTTTAGGATATAAATCGTCAATTATAAGGTGTAATACGACTTCAATTGAACTTTCCAACTCATGTACCGTATCTCTTAATAACAAAATTCCGCAATCGCGTGATCTGTTTATAATCAGTTTCCATTGATTGTCACCCATAGCTTGCTAATCACTGATTGCTTAAAACATAACATAACTTCACGCCTTTTTCTACTCGTAGGTGTAAGCAGTGACTGTTAAGCCTCGACTCGTTGTTGTTTACATCGCAAATGGAATAGGTGGCGAATCAATTGCCATACAGGACACAAAGTTTTCAGTCACTGATATTTATTACACATAACTTTCGAACATAGTTCATTGGTCATTGGTGTAAGCCAGGGTTCGCATCCGCGTCTTCTTGATTCTGAAGCGGGGTGCTCAACTACTGAACCACCGAGACTTGAAACAAGATACTAGTGATGTAATGAATATTCGCATTCGCATACGCGAATATTCCCATGTTTTTGGATATTCGCATTCGCGAATGTTTGGCTAATGTTTTTAGTAACAAAAAAAAAAGAAATTAGACACCTGCAACACATATAGTGATACAGTTGCGTTGCCGATCTTTGAGGGAGTAGGATAGGAAAGGATGGGGAAGGGGGGTGGATCTCCGGATACCTCTCTCACGTGTTACGGACCAGTCACTTCTCAACGATGTTGCGGAGTGAAAAAATGTGGTCCATGCTGACCTTGGGTGCCAGGATCCCACCCTGAGCCTCACACAACATTCCGTCCGATATCACTCTCGTTCTCTTTTCAATAATTTTTCCATACACATTCGCTGCTAAGCTGATCAAATGCCGCATAAATGATCCCTTACGTTTATACAAGGGCACGATGACAGCTCGCCTCCCGCATAGATTGCTAAGGTCAGGAAAACGTCCCGGACACAGGTTCCACCGTGTTTGATAATTTCAACAGACATCATATAAATTCGTGCTGCCTAACCATTTTTCATACTTCGTATCGAACATTCAATCTCTTCAATAGTAATGTCCTGGTCAGAATATAAAAATTAAACTTATAAAAATCAGTACGTATCACGTGGTTTTTCCGCGATGGACTACCAAATTTCTAAACCGATTTTAATCAAGTTTGTACACCGTTTGCAGTTTGATCCAACTTAAAAGATAGGATAGTTCATATTTATTTTATAAAACTCCAACCGCAAGATTGAACACATATAGCGTAACATCAGGAAAAAGACACGTTTTTTATGTATGACACTGTGTAAAATTCTTGGCATCTTATTAATCACTAAAAAGCGGCACCGATTAGCTTAACCGATTTTAATGAAATTTTGTGTACAATGTAGGTCGGCGAATCGTTTGAACGCGTTTGCGAAGGCTTAAAAGAAATATTCTCATTCGCATTTGCGAATGTTTCAAGGAAATATTATTTATTATTTTTTAAATAACTCGTTTAATTACCTTTAATTTAAAATTTTCATCTTCGAAAATGGGGCCATATATACTTTCACCTCCACTTCCATCATCTTCGACTATATCTCCACCTTGGATCATGAACTGCGGAATGGCTGCAATAAATAAAATTAAAATAAATAATACTATTTATTTGCACAATATGTAAGTTGACTCTTGTATAGGTATTAGAAAAACAAATGTCCCAAATATATATATTTTTTTTTATGGTATAGGGGGGCTAACAAGCAGGCGTGTCACCTGTTGGTGAGCAACAAACTCCGCCCATATAGTTTTACAGATGGCAGGGGGGAGGGGGAAAGGGGTTGGGCCTCGGGATACTTCTCAAAGCGAGCGAAACGCGACAAGGGCCACTTTACGTCGATATACTGAGAGGTCATGGTATTTCACCGGCCCATTCAAGCAGCAAGCTGCGTGGCTCTACCACTAGTAATTGACATTATAAGAAAATAGTAAAGCAAAAATTAACAAATAATTACAATTAAGTCAAATTCTAAGCAAGTAAATTGATTTCTAAATAATTAAGGTAATCTAAAATCACACTAAAATAATATTTTAACAAGAAATGTTTTTCCTGTTACTTTCAATGAACTACATATAAACATAAACATAACTTACCCAAAGGTGTAGGCAGCGGCTGTTAAGCCTCATCTCGCCGTTATGTTTACGTCCCAAATGGAATAGGTGGCGAACCTATTGCCATACCGGGCACTAAGTTTTCAGTCATCAATATTTATCACACTTAACTTCCGATAACAATTTCGGTAAGTTATTGGTGTGAGCCAGTGTCAGGTTCGAACCCGGCCCTCTGGATCAGAATCCGTGTGCTCTACCACTGGACCACCGAGACATGAACTAATATGTTTTTTTTCCAACATTTAGGTATTTTTTTATATAAGACGGGAAGGATATTAAGGTCTCGGTGGTCCAGTGGTCAAGCACCCTGCTTCTGAACCCAGAGACAGCGAGTTCGATTCCTTACATTCGCTCACACAAATGACTTTTCGAAGTTCTTTTCAGACGTTATGAGTGAAAAATATTGATGACTGAAAACGATGGCGAGACGAGGCTTAACAGCCGCCGCCTACACCTTCAGATAGAAAAAGGCGTGAAGTTATGTTAAATGGTAGCCAAATCAATAACACTTTTGCTCATTAAGGTATTATAATTGTTCCAGATTGTTCATCTAAATAGTGTTTAAAATCATATTTACCTCTATGAAACTTTGTGCCTTTGAAATGTAATGGCTTATCATTGATACCTAGGCCTTTCTCACCCGTACATAATGCTCTGAAATTCTCAGCTGTCTTAGGCACTACATCATGTCTTAATTTAATTACAATACGCCCAGCTGAAACAAAAAAGCTTTCAGTGTATAAGATATCCATTGCTTAGAAGACAACTAAGATAATTAAGCTTAATAATTAAGCATCTCAGATTATTAAAAAAAAATCAGAAACTACATCTAAATCTTGATATGTGATCACATTTGTCAAGAAAGTGCAATTGCAATTGCATGAGATTGATGTGTTTTTAGTGGCATCAATTTCAATTTCAATATAGTTTTCTATGAGAGCTAACATAATCAACATGTTTTCTGTCTATAATTTCAGAAGATAGTAATAGGAATGCTAATGTTTGCTGACCCAGCAAACATTAGCTTGCCAAATAATATTATGATCAATAAATAAAAAATAGGGGTTGTTTGAAGACAGGGTTGTATTTTTGTATGCTGTTTCATAAAAACATATCAGTAAGTAAAAAAAGGAGTATGGTTGTGATACAAATTTTGTATAATAAATTACATAAAATTGAAATAACATTCAAATGGCTGATATCAACAAAGATTTTTGTAATCTTCATAGTAACCCCACTGAAGCCATCTGTTTGCTACTGAAGGTAGAAGATCGCTTTTCTGCCAATAGAAATCCCATAAGTTTCTAAACATGCTCCTGGTATGGTAGATGGGATGGTATGGCATGACACTCGTCTAGAAACATACGCAACAGAAAATATTTCCTACCCCATTTTTCAACAGGCGAAAATGTTCTTAATTCGCATTAGGTTTAATGAGCACAATTTCGACATTGTTGAATCACTTCGATTTAGAATAATAAAAATTGAAAACAAAAATTAATAAAACACAATACCTGGTACACCGTCAATAGAAATATCTAAATAAACGAGAGGATTTATTTGTGTCTGGGTTTCGGAATTCATGATCTCTATCACCATTGAAACTGTATACAAGAATCAATATTCAGGATTTTTGCATGCTATTTAGTAACAGGCACTGCTGGGCAATGCAATGGCATTGGAAAATTCAAAATAAAACTAAGTACAAACACACGCTACTTTACTTCCTATTAGTTCCTATCCAAAGAGGTTCATATTTTCCTATTCAAATTTCAATGACGGCAATGACATTTTAAATTACACATACAACAACATGTAATGTACAACATGTAAAGGTATTTTAGAACTGTCATAGATTTAGCCTTTAGGATTAAACAGTCTATGATGGCCGCGTTCCACATAAAGCCCACAACGACCGCAACGCCCACACTAGCGCTCCACATAAAGCCCGCGGTCGTTGCGAGCGGTCGCTCGACGTCATAGATGACGTCACTGTTCGCGACCGCATCGCGCCCACTTCGCCCGCAAAATATTGGTAGGTCTTGGTGTGCTTTCAATAAAAAATGACATATGTCATCAGAACTTGATGAATTTTCTGAGCCGCCATATTGCTAGCACACGGCGCTCAAGGTTTTCGTTCCACTGATAACATTCGACCACAACGCCCGCGGCGTTTTTACGTTAGTGGTACGGCAATTTTCGCGGTCGCGGTCGCGGTCTTAGTGGGCTTTATGTGGAACGCGGCCTATATATCTATGAGTTCGTTCCACTAATCGACCGCGGCGACCGCAACGCTCTCTGTATCGTTCTACATAAAGCCCGCGGTCGTTGCGAGCGATCGCTCGACGTCATAAATGACGTCACTGTTCGCGACCGCATCGCGCCCACTTCACCCGCAAAATATTGATAGATCTTGGTGGGCTTTTAATAAAAAATGACATATGTCATCAAACTTGATGAATTTTCCGAGCCGCCATATTGCTAGCACACAGCGCTTAAGTTTTGCGTTCCACTTATAACATTCGCCCACAACGCCCGCGGCGTTTTTACGTTAGTGGAACGGCAATTTCCGCGGTCGCGGTCGTTGTGGGCTTTATGTGGAACGAGCCCTATGAGAACTGTGGTAGGTGTAATGATACTGTTACACATGCTATTAAGGAGTATGCTAGAAAAGCGTGCTCATGAACTGTTTACACTTGCTACCAATGAGCATGCTAGTTTCAAACATATTACTAGCATACTCAATATGCAAACCTGTTCACACGTTCTAGAAGCATCCCCCTTCCACCCGCGCTGCAGAAAGCATTAATCGTACCGCTCTCGATTTTTGAGCATGCTCATTACTAGCAAGATATGTACACACATGCTCATACCATACTAGTATCGAGCATTTGCTCGAAATTAACATGCTTTCGTGCTCTTTATTAGCATGTGTAACAGTAGTGTATGTCCTGCATTCAAAGACGTATTGGAATCCATTAAGGTAACTACCCAACAACAATAGCAAGTAACAAGTAGCTATAACAGTGATAGAGCCAAGCAGTTCTCTGCATGAATGAGCCAGCTCGACCGGTGAAATACCACGACCTCTCAGAAGATCGACGTAAAGCAGCTCATGCCGCGTTTCGTTCGGTGAGAGAGGTAGCCGGAGGCCCACCTCCCTTCCCCATCCTACTCCCCTAAAGGTCAGCAACGCAACTGTGACACCATATTGGTTGCAGGTGTCCATAGGCGGCGCTGGTCACTTACTATCAGGTGACACGCACGCTCATTTGTCCTCTTATCCCATAAAAAAAATCTTGCGCCAATTGCAAACGCAGAGCTACTAATAGAATTTGCGAATATGCGATTTTTTTTTGGGTTTTATTTTCGTTATGTTTTAAGTCAGCAATCACTCCAATCTCAATGCCTCTCATCTGCTTAAGCAGATGAGAGGCAGTAAAGTGTCCAATGTAATATAATTTTACTTAGCAATCATATCAATAAATCGTATTGGTATATGTAATAAATAACCACAGTAATAACTGCCAGTTGCCACACACCCAAGCAAAGTATAATAAATAAATAAATTAGTATTCTCTATGGCGTAGTGATTAAATTGACCTAGGGAATTTTGGCGTGACTGTTGAAGAGTCATGTCCGTTTTTGCATTATTTTCTCAGATTTGTGTTTCAATGGATATTATTGGATAAAATTCGTGGCATTTTGTTTAATATGTGTCCGTATATGAGTGCAAATGTGGGGAATGGTGTAAATATCGTGTTTCGTGTGCTCTCCTACAGTGTCGTCAGGACTCCCTCGCAACATCATGCATAAAGTGCCACGAGCCCACGACTTTATGTACGATTAGGTTAGGTTAAGTTAGTTTAGGTTAGTTTTAAGTTTCATCATCATTACTTCTTAATAAAAAAAAATAACGTCAGACAAGGCAGTATGGCTTAAAAGCTTTAGCCTGTCCAATAATGGACAAATTAAAAATAAATAAATTGACATATGATATGGTGAGGAAGGGCGGGAAACGTTCGAAAGGAAAGGCGCACTTTTCGAATATTTTATTTTAATTTATTAAAAATTCTTTAATTTTCTTTGCAAGAACAGTCACGGAAACATAATTAATAATAGTAAAAATCGTTATTATATTTCTACTTCCCCATAAACATGGGGAAGTCTAAAAAACGCAAAATATTGCCCAACACTCCTGATGAGTTACCGATATCAGATACCACTGATTCTGACACTGATTCGGTTTACGAAGAGGATAAATATAAAATTTATAAAGTCGCAGGCTATACCCGAAAATATCAAGAATGCTGTCAGAAGTCAGAGTATATTGTGTTCCTGAATCATGAAGATGGGTCGAAGTATTTCAGCAACAATGACCGTCTTGAAATCTCAAAGGGTCTACGCAAATATTGTGTTGCAGGTGTACAGCATCTGAAGACTATTAACAAACATAAAGTCGGTATCATCTTTGACTTATTTAATAATGCTAATATGTTCATTCAAAATAAGAAATTTTTAAGTGAGCTGGGTCTAGTGGCCTCTATTCCCGCTTCGGACACAGAGGTGACTGGGGTATTAACTTCGGTCCCAACAGAGCTCTCAAACAAGAAAATCTTTACATTAATAGGTAGTTCTAGGAATGTAATTCAAGTACGTAGATTTATGCGCCGTGTACGTAATGAGAGTGGTGTCATCTCTTATGCACCTACTCAAACTGTAGCAGTCACTTTTGCTTCAACACAATTACCAGAATATGTATATCTAGACCACTGGCGTCATGAGGTAAAAATATATATACCACCATTAAAACAATGTTTGCAATGCCTTAAATTTGGTCACATAGCCAAATTTTGTAAAAATAACATAGTGTGCTCTATATGTACTGAAAACCATAATTTTAAAACTTGTAGTGTAAGTAATGAAAATGCTAAATGTGCCAATTGTGGTGGCAATCATGTAGCAATATCTTCATCTTGCCCCATTAAAAAGAGAAAACTAGAAGAAAATAAAATAAAGTCACATGCAGCTCAATATTCAGAGGTCTTAAATGAAAAAAGTTTTCCTCTTCTAAATACAAAATCAATTTATAACCAAATCAATAACCTAACCAAATCTGATATTTTTATGAACCTGGTAGTTGAAACAATATTAAAAGTAATCTCCAATAAAAGAAATATACCTATTAACTCTAGCTCTATTAAAGAAATGTTACATACTACACTTAAGACACAAACTTCCACTAATCTTTAATGGATACTCTAAATATTCTTCAATGGAATGCTCAGAGTATCGTAAGTAATAAATATATTCTCACCAAATTTCTGTATGACAACGATATACATATTGCAATAGTCTCTGAAACTTGGTTAAAACATTCACAAATCTTTCAGATATCAAGATATAATATAGTACAAAAAAATCCTGGTAATAATCACAATGGTGTTGCCATTTTAATTCGCGATTATATTGATTATACTATAATACCAACATATTCTGACGCTTCTCTTCAGAATGTATGTGTTCAAATAAGAGTAAATAACACAGAAATAACAGTGATTAGTTTTTATAGTCCTCTTAATTGCAATCCCACATTTGATAAAAATAAATTAGACTCACTAATTAAATCTGTACCAAGTCCTCTGATTTTAGCTGGTGATTTTAATTCACATCACACTTCCTGGGGATGCCATTCTAATTCACCCCGTGGTAATGATATTTTAGATGTTATTGATGATAATAATTTGGTCCTATTAAATGATGGAAATGTAACAACATTAGGGACACTATCATGGCGTCCAAATGCATTAGATTTAACCATAGTTTCACCTTTAGTGGCCCTCTACACTGAATGGTCTGTCCTTGATAATCCATTAGGCTCAAGCTATCATCTACCTGTTATGATTAAAATATCAATGCACAATAATAATAATTTCAATAGTAATAATAATTGCAATAATTTTCATCTCCCAATATATCCAAAATTTAAACTAGTAAATTGGGAAAAGTATTCAGAAAGAGTACAATATTTGTTACAGGATTTTGATATGACTAGCTGTTCAGTTTTAGAAACTTACCATAAGTTTTGTAATGTCATAAAAACAGCTGTAAATCAGTCTCGCAAAGTAAAAAAACACCACCAAATAATAATTATGACTGTACTAAAAAGAGACATAATAAACCAACATTACCATGGTGGAATCAACTTTGTAATGAAGCAGTTTATAATGTTAAACAAGCATATGTGAAATTCAAACATAACCCCACTGAGGAAAATTATATTGAATTTAAAAGATTAAGAGCTCTTAAAAAACGCATTATTAGTAGAGAAAGGAAAAATAGCTGGATTAGATTGTGTACTAATTTTAATCGCTGTACGCCTCTATCATTAATTTGGAAAAACATGCGTAAATTCAATAAGTCGTACTCGTTTAATAGTCTCTTTAATGACGATAGCTGGGTTACAGATTTCTTAAAAAATTACACCCCTGATTTCACTCAAAATAATATATCATGTAACATGTCACAATCAAACTCTAACAACAGCTATTCGTATTTACTGGAACCTTTTACTTTACAAGAACTAACATCAGCTATAAAATCAAGGAGAGACACAGCTTTTGGACTCGATGGGTTGCCATATATTATGTTTAAAAAAATGAATAATAGTAGCTTAATTTGTTTTCTTAAAATAATAAATCTACTCTGGATACATAATATCATACCTGAAGACTGGAAAAAGGACTGTATAATACCAATCCTTAAACCAAATAAACAGAAGGGTCATGTAGATTCATATCGACCAATAGCACTCACCTCGTGTGTTAGTAAGATTTTTGAACAGCTCATAAAACAGCGTTTAGAATACTACATTGAACATAATGGTTTATTACCTAATAATCAATTTGGTTTCCGTAGAGGTCATTCCTCGAGAGAGAGTATTAGTCAATTTCATCTTGAAATTCAAAGTAGTTTATCAAACAACAAGACTCTCATGGCGGTATTTTTTGATATTGCCTCTGCTTTCAATAATGTAAACCTTAGTGTCCTTGCCGGTGAATTAAATTTATTAGGAATCCCTCATAAAGTAATTTCATGGATCTTTAATTTTTTAAACGATAGGAAAGTATATGTTAAGTATAATAATCATATAAATGGCCCTAGATCTTCATTTAAAGGCGTTTGTCAGGGAGGAATACTCTCACCGATATTGTTCATATTATACATACATAGAATAAACATGGTTCTGGGAACAAACATCGCAAATTTACAATTTGCTGATGACTTGGTTATATATGCATCTGGTACAAATCCAAAGTCAGTTGCTGAGACTATTACTGGCGCTTTAGATAATTTAAAAGGATATTTAAACTTTCTCAATCTTGAAGTAAACTGTTCCAAAACTAAGGTAATGGTTTTTGGTAAGGGACGTACGACACAATCTTTTGAAATTTTCTATGATAGTAGAAAATTGTCAGTTGCAACAGATGTAAAATTTTTAGGTGTATTATTTTCTCGTAATCTTTCTTGGAATCCCTATGTTGATAAAATCATAGAGAAAGCCAATAAAGCTGTAAATATTTTAAAATCATTAACTGCCACACACTGGGGAGCTGATCCTAAAATACTTTTAATGCTTTATAAATTCCTAGTTCGTAGTCATTTCGAATACGGATGTTTCTGTTTTGCCCACAACGAAAGGGTTTTAGAAAAACTAAATAAAATACAGAACAAATGCATGCGTATAATAACTGGTGCCTTTAAAACGAGCCCAATTGGGGCTCTTCAAATTGAATGTAATTTGCCTCCATTAAAAATTCGATTCGATTACTTAAAAGAAAGATTTATTCTTAAATTATATACTAATCCTCATAATAATTTACTAAAACATCTTTCTAAAAACTTAGTCACTGTACCACATAAGTCATTTTATTTGCTTGAAAATTATTCTAATTTTCTTAATCATTTAAATACCCTTAATATATATAAATCCAGCAAAATCCTACCTTTTTTCGAAGATACATATGCCAGTAAATATCCTGCTATAAACATAGAAATAAATCATAACTTTAAACATAAAGAAGAAATCTATTCGAAATTGTCACAATGGACTGACTTTGAATTTCTATACACAGATGCATCTAAAATTCATTCTGCAGTCTCGTTTGCAATATTTCAAAGCAGTAAAAGATTAGGTAAGGGACATCGATTGAATAAAAACTTTAGTATTTTTTCAGCAGAGGCCATAGCAATATTATGCGCCCTGAAACATATCCAAAAGTGCAATTATCAGGATTCAAAATGGGTCATAATTAGTGACAGTATGAGTGTTCTGAAAAACATAAAAAACAATAAGATAAAAGCTAACACTAATTATATTATTCATGCCATCAAGCAATTATGGGTTCAATTATCGCAATCGAATATTCGTGTCGATTTTTTGTGGGTTCCAGCCCATATAGGAGTTGTAGGTAACGAAATGGCAGATAAATTATCCAAAACAATAGTCCATTACTCTGATTTAAATATACTTTCCGAAAATAAATGTCTCGACATCCCATTACCTTATTCTGATATTGTTTTGCTATTGAAGTTACGCATGTTTGATGTGTGGGGAAAAATCTGGAACAACTACATCCAAAATGAAAACAAAGGTCGTTGGTACGCCTCTTTAGATATTAAAGTCAATAGTCAACCTTGGTTCACTAAAAGTTCACGTTTTGTTAATAGGAAATTCTACTCCGTTTTATGTCGATTGCGTCTAGGTCACTCTAAGCTAAATCATCACCTCTATAGGATGAAAATTATTGATACACCCTCTTGTAATTTCTGTAACATCGCTGAACAGACAATAGATCATATAATATATAAATGTCTATTCTTTGGCATCCAGCGCCTTGTGTTGATGGATGGACTGCTAGAAATCTATAAACAAACAAATTTGATCCCGCTTTCCGTTCTCGAATTACTTAAGAATCCATGCACCTATTTTCATATATATAATTTCATCAATAACACTTTAAAAGAAATCTAATATTGTAAATAATTACAATTTCTTTTTGAAAATGTTACAAGTCCTTTAATGAGTTAAATGTAATTTTCTTTAGATAAGTACCTTTATTTTTGTATTTAGTTGTAAGATGTTGTAATATACTTTGTAAGTAGTAGGATATTTAAGCTAAAATATATTGTAAAATAGTTAAATTTTAGATAAAATATGTATAAAAATTAGATATAAAATACGGAAAAAAAAATTCTATAAAATTTGAAAATAAGCAAGAAAAGAAGAGAAAGAAAACTGAAATACGAAACAAAGTAAAAAATTTACAAGAAAAGAAACACACGACATTACGAAAAATGTGATAACATAATACCCGGAAAGAGAAAAAAAGCATGAACGAATGACGAAAAAAAAAATGAATAAAGAAACAATTTTATTGACTCACTGAAGACTTTATACACGAATTTTACGGAAAAGACAAAAAAAAAAAAAAAACTGATGAAATTTTAATATTGATACTTTATGGACAAAAATTGAGCTAAGCACTACAGACAAGGCAGTATGGCTCCTATGCTTTAGCCTGCCCAAATGGGCAAATTAAAAAAAAAAAATGATATGGTGGTTGGTGGTGACATATTAAGGCTAAGGTCCAGTCGGTAGTCGCTCTAGAAGAAAAATAATTTAAGTTTGTTTTATCTGTACGAGGTATTTTTTAACCAATAGAATCGTCGAATTCAAAATCATGGCCGACCATGATTAACCAATAGGATCGTCGATGTCAAAATGAAATATATCTAAAATCATTTATATACTCTTTGTCTAAAACCGCCATTTTCTGTCTTAAGCTTGGCAAAATTTCTTCGCAAATTTTAATCGCAATAAATTACAATAATTTTCTTCCTCATTTATCCAAATTACTCGGAAATTTGCTTGAGTTGAACTCTAGTTCCTCGTTAAATTAATATTTTACATTAGTTTGACGTCGATAGAAGATTTTTCTAATTTCTTCTTTTCAACATGGAGCATTCACGAAATCACAATTACGCATCAAGGATTTATAAAAAATGCATCATTTGCAGTAAAAGGCGTGTCCCTGGCTCTAATGTACATTTGGCTAAATTACCGCTGGACCCTGACAGGTATGAAATTCAGGACATCTTATTAATTCTTATCAAGTTACATATCCACATGGTGATCATCAATATAATTTATACTTGTTAATGTATTTGCTTTGAAATATAAACTAAAACTAAAGACTTCAAATATAAACGCTAAATTATTGTAACTATTTCATAGCATATCTATCCACGGAAACAATATTGGCTAAAATATTGTTTTCAAAATATCACTAGATAAAAACGGTCATCTTGTGTTATTAACCCGATATCTAATCTGCCGACGTTTTGAAGATTAATGAAGGCACTGTATTATTCTCCAATAAAACTCAAAGAATTTATGTGCAAACCTATATTGTTTAGATTTCTTTAATATTAATTACAATGATCTCCAACACGTAAAACCAAAAGGGCTGAATCACATATCATTCAGTCTTTTATAAAACTCAGCCGTTTTCCTCCTGTCTGTAGTCTGTACCCACGCATACATCATTTAGGTTAGGGTGTATTAACTATGTAACCACCGTCTGTACTTGATTGGCGTTTCGTTCCTACTATAACATAAATGTTGTATGCGTTTAGTTTTGGTTAATACAATTATATTACAGGCACAAAAACACAAACAATCCAGCTTCGTCTTTAAAGTATTTATTATGTAAAACCTTATATATACACTCTCATGCATTAGGTTTGTATTTATATGTTAACTAGCTTCTGCCCGCAACTGTGTGTGCCAATTTTCATCAAAATCTGTTCAACGGTTGATGTATGAAAGAGTAACAAACATCCATACATCCTCACAAACTTTCCCATTTATAATATTAGTAGGATAATATTAAATTTATTTCTTATACTTATGTATTAATATAATTTTACATTTCTGCACCAGTTTACATTATCTTTTTAACCCAATACAAAGAATAAATAAATATTAAGCTCATAATGAACAGATTAAGTTTTCAGATATACCTCATTTTTATAAAAAAAAAAATAGTAACCATACATCATATTACTACAGAATATTTGCCTACAGCCTACTAAATTGTGGAAAACAAATAAAAATCTGATGTATTTTATAGATGTTGCCAGTGGTAATAGCCGTTGGTCAAGAAGATCTGGTCGTCTTACCTATAGAGAAGTTTCATGAACTGATGTATGTATGTATTTCGAACACTTTAGTGAAGAACACAATAATAAACTAAGAACAAGACTCTTAACACATGCTGTACCAACAATTAATTTACCCACACCTGTAGAAGATGAACTATTTGTTAATTTCCCTGTGTATTTTGGCCAACATCCGACATGTAAGTAATCAGCAATCATCTCTTCAAACCTTAAATGATTCATGATGTGTACTGGCTATTAGCTTGGCATAACTATTCTTACTGACAACATATTGTATGTATGTAACACAATAGTTTTGAAAAGGCAAATGTAAAATAAATTTCTATCAATAAAATGTTTTAATTAAGTTTGTTTCTGTCTTTGACACTTTTTTGCTATTTAAATAATATTTAATTAGTATCAGATTCTGTCTCATGATTAGTTCCATTCACTATTCCTATGTTGTGTATAGATTTAATCAAATATTAGAACTCTAGTACATAGTACCTATCTATATTTTTACATAAACATTTTTAAAGACTACATAAAAGAAACCATTAGAATAATTGTGCCTAAGAACCAATTGACTACAATTTCTAGGTATTTTTTTAATCTAAACATTTCTTTTTGCATATTTCAGATTCACCACAAGCACCCGGGACCTTCACACATGGTGAATGAAAAAATTATCAAAGGAACAGGCCAAATGTTGAAACCAAAGGTATGTTGTAACATATACAGTTATAACACCAAAATGTCCATTTGTGTATTTATGACTAACCCCTTTATCAATAAATAAACAAAAAGTATCTTATGCCAAGGATTAGAGGTATTTTTATTGCCATTTCAGTCACTTATACTACATATAACGATTGTTTGTAGATTTCAACTTGTTACTAATAAATATGTATGTAAGTTGAGTAGCTAAAAACCTCGATAGTAAATATACATGAATCCTGGTGACCAGATTAGAAATAAACGCACTAAACTACAGTACACTACACTAACTATAGCTTAAACTATAGAAAATAATAATATGAATGCAAAGTATAAGTTCAAATATTACCTGATAAACAAAAGAAACTATGTTACTCGAGTTTTAGGGTAACTTTTTTTATGATGATTTATCATCATATTCTTTAGGATTTCTTATGTTTTTCAATATATTTTTTTAATGGGATAGGAGGTCAAACGAGCAGGTGTGTCACCTGATTAAAATCAGGCGCGACCAACGCCGCTCATGGACACCTGCAACACATATAGTATTACAGTTGCGTTGCCAACCTTTAAAGTAGGATGGGGAAGGGGTATGGGTCTCTCCGGGTACTTTGCTCACAAAACAAAATGCGGCATGAGCCACTTTACGTTGATCTTCTGAGAGGTGGTAGTATTTCACCGGTCGAGCTGGCCCATTCATGCAGCGAACTGCTTGGTTCTACCACTCTTAAATATTCAGTAGATATTAGTTCATCGTAGATATAAACATTTTGTACAATGTAGGTGGGGGTTGTATTGTATGTTTTACCAAACTTGTTTACATAGTTGTTATGACATAATAAGTGACTAAATGGATAAGTTGCCTGTATAATAAGTGATACTATTACCTTTCTAAGCATTTTTACAGTCTCTAATGTACAAAATGTCTTTCAAAATATCTTTTGCAATCATGAAAATCACGAGTTGTTCTAAGCCAACGACAAAATAATAAGAAATGTACTACACTATCAATATTTCTATCAAGTACCATAAAGTTATTTATTTAAATCAATTAGGAATAATTTTTATAATGCGGGAGTAATTGTATGAGGAGAAATATTTTTTTTTTTATGGGATAGGAGGGCAAACGAGCAGGCGTGTCACCTGATGGTAAGCAACCAACGCCGCCCATGGACACCAGCAACACATATACTAACGTGTTACTGTTGCGTTGCCGACCTTTAAGTGATAGGGGAAAGGAAAGGATGGGGAAAGGGTGGTGGGCCTCCGGGTACCTCTCTCATCGAACGAAACGCGGCATGAGCCACTTTACGTCGATCTTCTGAGAGGTCGTGGTATTTCACCAGTCGAGCCGGCCCATTCATGCAGCGAACTGCTTGGCTCTACCACTGTTAAACGGTATACGGGTAGATTGAAATATTTAGTTTTGGATGAAGAAAATAATAGATTTTTTTACATAACATAACTTCACGCCTTTAAGTGTTACCCGAAGGTGTAGGCAGCGGCTTTTAAGCCTCGTCTCGCCTTTATATTTACGTCCCAAATGGAATAGGTGGCGAACCTATTGCCATACCGGGCACAAAGTTCGTCAGTCATCGATATTTATCACACATAACTTCCGAAAACAATTTCGAAAAGTCATGTGAGCCAATGTCTGGAATCGAACCCGGACCTCTCGATCAGAGGCCGAGCGCTCGACCATTGCGCCACCGAGACATTTTTTAAATTTTCCAAGATTAAATAATTATGTTGTTCATCCGAGGTATAAAGCACATTGTAACATTCTCAATTCTTTGTTGGGGACTGGCATCCGAACTAGGATTCCCTGTCATACAGATTACCAGCCCCCCCCAAAACTACAGCTTACAAGAAAAATCACGAGTTGTTCTAAGCCAACGACAAAATAATAAGAAATGTACTACACTATCAATATTTCTATCAAGTACCATAAAGTTATTTATTTAAATCAATTAGGAATAATTTTTATAATGCGGGAGTAATTGTATGACAATTTTTTTTTTTTTATGGGATAGGAGGGCAAACGAGCAGGCGTGTCACCTGATGGTAAGCAACCAACGCCGCCCATGGACACCAGCAACACATATACTAACGTGTTACTGTTGCGTTGCCGACCTTTAAGGGATAGGGGAAAGGAAAGGATGGGGAAAGGGTGGTGGGCCTCCGGGTACCTCTCTCATCGAACGAAACGCGGCATGAGCAACTTTACGTCAATCTTCTGAGAGGTCGTGGTATTTCACATGTCGAGCCGGCCCATTTATGCACCGCACTGCTTGGCTCTACCACTGTTAATAGTATGTATTGCTTGCATTTCTTTCTAGGAAGGTGATATATATTCAAAAAAGCATTGAATTTATTATACAAATAGCTACTCAGAAAAGGTTACTATGGTGTACCAGACTTAATTGTGGTGTAGCTATCTAAGGTTGCGGTGATTATCTTAAAGAAACGCATATGCATTATCTCCATCTTTCATGACATGCAATTGATCAAAGCTAGTGTTAATAAAGGGACTACTAATACAACATGTAACACGGTTGTTTATCTACTTGTAATAGTATTTTTTTAATCTAAACATTTCTTTTTGCATATTTCAGATTCACCACAAGTACCGGGACCTTCACACATGGTGAATGTGAAATATTATCAAAGGAACAAGCCAAATGTTGAAACCAAAGGTATATTGTAACAAATACAGTTTCATTGTCTCACAGACGCTTTAAATCAGAAAATCAAGAATTTACGCGTTACATTATAATCAACACAAACTAGAAAAATGCCGGCCCCTACAATGGGATATGGGTGGGGTCGGGAGTGGGTTTCAGAAGGGGAGGGGGAAAGGGATTGGGCCTCCAAATACCTCTCTCTACCACTGTTGAAATGCATGCATTAAAAAAAAAAAACTAAAATTTAAAAACAGAAATATCATGACAGTGATCTCGTCGTCTCTTTCTTATTTTATAAAAGGAATAATTTAATTAACTCTATCACAAGTAAGAAACTTTCTTTCTTTAAAAACACTTGAAAAATATCTTTGTTGCATATGGTACTATAAAAAGCGTGTTGTTTCGTGACAAATAATATTAAATATTATTGTTGTTGAAACACCTCATCTATAAGTTGCTATATAAAAATGTGGAAAGATATCAACCATTTTTTAATTCACAGTAAAATATTTACATATATTTGATTTAAATTTAATTTTTTTATAATAATACTTTTGTTTTGTATTTACTAAAAAAATATTATTATCCATAAAATATCAATAAAAAATAGTTACTTCTATTCTATTTCAGCTGTTAACAGGTGGTTAAGTCATGGATAGTTTTAATTATTTTAAGATAAAATGTTTTCACAAATAAAAATTGTGATCAAGTATGAATGGGGAAGATCCCCATAGCATTAGAGGAATACAAATTATTATTAACAAATTTATGCATTCCAAAGCATTTAACATCATATATTTATGCATCTGTCCATAGTGCCAGTAAAGCCTTAGTGACAAATTCCCACAACCCCTCTGGACAAATTGCAAACCTATCATTTCAATTACATTTGTTGATAAATTCTCAACAATAAGCTATTGTCAATTTTATAAATATATGTTTTTTATTTTCAAAAAAATAAATAAAAATTGAAACCATGTATTTGCAGTTTGTCTTCTGAGAAGAAGTGTTAGTCCAGAGCTTGCATAGGATTTAAAAAGTAATATAAAGAACAGATAAATATAAAAAAAACCAAGTGTAGTAAAACTAAATAAAATGTAGTCAATACATGTAGCCATCATCATGTATTTCTGTTTTAATAGTTGGTGCGTTCTCTTCTAATATGTTATTATTAAAAATAGAACTCTTTTTAATTGGAGAGATGTTTGTAGAGGAAAGAGAGGACATATCATGCACCTCTTTTTTTATTTGCAACTGCGTGGCAACTTCTATAGGAGTTTCCTTGCCAGCTCCAGGGTTTGTATTTTCACTAACAGAACTAGGAAGAGCAGGCACTTGTGGTGGGAGAGGCGGTGAAGATTTTTTTCTCTTAGTGATAGTGTTTGATGCTGTTGCCTTACGTTTTCGATTTTTGGTCCAGTTTTTCTGAGTGGTACCATTACTGCCATAGTATCCATTCCATGAATAGGATGGTGGTGAATTGTTGTAGTATAGGCCATGATTTAAATTCAGTTGGTTATTATTCCATTGTAATAGCCCTCCAGTTTGCAAAGTAGATAACTGCGATCGCGATGCTTCCACAAGTACTTGGAATCTTTCTACAAACATCTTTGCAGCCGCTAACTCTCTCTCATAACTAGAGAATGCAAACATTTGTAATTGCTCTTGGATTGAATTAACATTGGACATCAATTCCCATTGCAAATAATCTATTGTGTTGTGTACCTCTTCGAGTTGAGCGTTGCAATCTGCCCGATACATTTTTTTGAGCCTAGTAAGTATTAGTGTCTCGTGATATACCAATTTAAACGAATTTGGCGGCTTATTTCTCGCTCACCAACTGTGAAGCAACTATTAAATCAAAATCACACAGAAACTAACTTCAAATACAGATGTGTATTAATAGTTAAACTTGTTACTTTGTTACACAAACCAGACGTTTGAAAAATTGAATTAATATCGCTTCTAATTTTCTTATCAATACTTAGATGTGTGAATGAAATATGCATTATTATTTGTCTATTTACCCTGACTGAATGTAAAATCATTTTATATATTACGAAATATATCAATTACATCAAAATAAAATGTTTTATTTTTTCCTACGACTAATAATATGGATGAGGATGTTTGACAGTGACACTGACATTTGAGTGACACTGACATTTGACAGTGACGCTGACATTTGACAGTGACACTGACATTTGACAGTGACACTGACATTTGACAGTGACACTGACGTTTGGCAGTGACGGCAACGATGCCAACATTAGGTACAGAGGAAAAACGAATGATTATTATGTTGGTGAAAGATGCAGTCTAAATGAGCTCAGGACATTGTATGGAGTGCCGACTCTTATTTATATGCTCTGTGCTAAGGTCTGTGGCTAAGGTAACAAATGACACGTAAATCTGCTTTATTCGATATTCTAAACCCATGATTTTAATTTATAATACATCGTTGTAAAGCATATCTCTCTAAGTAAGTCCTCGTTTTTTTTCTTTAACATTAAATGTATATAGGTAGAACATAGTATCTGTTGTATCCATGTCCACACTTCTATTTACTGAAGGCTGGTGTTTAAATAAAACGAAATGCCACTTTTTATCATTATCTTGTTTATTTTTTCAGTTAAAAATGTCGTCTTCTGCAATTTATATCCTGGATGGGAAAGGAAAAGTCCTGATCTCTAGAAACTACAGGGGTGATGTCGATTTGGGCGTCATAGATAAATTCATGCCACTGCTAATGGAAAAAGAAGAAGAGGGAATGCTTACCCCTCTTTTGCAAACGAGCGAGTGTACCTTCGCATACATCAACAAGAACAATTTGTATATTGTATCTACTTCAAAGAAAAATGCAAATATTGCTCTTGTTTTTTCATTCCTTTATAAAATTGTTGAAGTTATGACAGAGTACTTCAAAGAATTAGAGGAGGAAAGCATACGAGACAATTTTGTGGTTATATATGAGCTTTTAGATGAACTGATTGACTTTGGATACCCACAAACCACTGATAGCAAAATATTACAAGAGTATATTACCCAAGAAGGTCACAAACTGGAGATGCAGCCTCGCATTCCCATGGCTGTCACGAATGCTGTCTCATGGCGTTCTGAAGGTATTAAATATAGAAAAAATGAAGTGTTTCTAGATGTTATTGAATCTGTGAATTTATTGGCTAATTGCAATGGCAATGTCTTGAGAAGTGAAATAGTTGGGGCTATTAAGATGAGAGTTTATCTATCTGGAATGCCTGAACTCCGACTTGGTTTAAACGACAAGGTATTATTTGAGAGTACTGGAAGGGGCAAATCAAAGTCTGTTGAATTGGAAGATGTGAAATTCCACCAGTGTGTGAGATTGTCTCGCTTTGAAAATGATAGAACAATATCATTTATACCCCCTGATGGCGAGTTTGAACTTATGTCATACAGATTAAATACACATGTCAAACCACTAATTTGGATTGAGTCCGTTATAGAACGACATGCCCATTCTCGTGTGGAGTATATGATCAAGGCAAAGTCTCAATTCAAGAGGCGTTCTACTGCAAACAATGTGGAGATCATAATTCCAGTTCCAGCAGATGCAGATTCACCTAAATTTAAAACTACCATAGGTAGTGTGAAGTATACCCCTGAACAAAACGCTATCACATGGTCCATTAAATCATTCCCTGGAGGCAAGGAGTACTTGATGAGAGCTCATTTCGGCTTGCCATCTGTTGAATGTGAAGAAGTAGATGGAAAGCCACCAATAGAAGTTAGATTCGAGATACCATACTTTACAACATCTGGTATACAAGTCAGATATCTTAAAATCATTGAAAAGAGTGGATACCAAGCTTTGCCTTGGGTGAGGTATATCACTCAGAATGGAGATTATCAATTGAGAACTAATTAATTCCTTAAATACATTCTATAGATATAAGAAGCACTACAATTATTATGTTATTTACAATTTCTTTATTTTGCATCATATAAATTTAGATTTAGATGAAAAAATGATTATGTATTATTATGTTATAGTTTTGACAACAATAAATTAGTAAACATGATTTTTTGATGTTTTGTTAAAAATCGTTTAAATCATAATCGTTCAAGTATTACGTGAGCACTATTGGGGGTTAGGGGGGTCTTTGATTTGCTAATTTTTGATGACATGACCCCCCTACCCCCCAATAGTGCTCACGTAATACTTGAACGGTTAGGTAGGGGGAGGTCCAGATGACGATTACGTCACTAGTGGCTATTCAATTTTACACAATATGGTAGATGGTCTTACGAAAATATATTTTTTTTATTAATGATTACGTAACTAAGGGGGGAGAGAATAAGAGCTTTGCTTACTTTTGGTGACAAGGGAGGTGGGGGGTTAAATAATTGTAATAAGTCTGCTTATGTAATACATGAACAGCCCTTCATGTAAAAATTAGGTGTTAAAGAATTCTGGGAAAGAATGAAAGAAAGTATAGTTGATAGTGCAAAAGAAGTATATAGTTGTACAAAAAGGCATAAGGTTCTGAGGTGGGACGCGGATGAAAAATCCAGCATTGAAAGAAAGAAAAAAGCCTGGATTAGGTTGAATCAGAATGATAGTATGACATGATGAAAATAAGTAGGTATGAGATCTACCGCCGCCGCAGGAATGTCACCGAGGCCTTAGTGAAAGAGAAGTGTTAGTTGTGAATTAGAGTCCGACTGAAACTGATTTTCCGGCCGAAACCGAAACTCACGTGTTCAAGTTTAAAATATGTACAACAAACAACTCAATATTTAAAATAAGTACTGAAATTTGATTCTATTTGCCCATTATTTTGCATTAATTAGAGCATGAAATGAGAAACAATGGGTAGGTATATGCATTAATTTTGTTCCAATCAAGGACATAACTTGACGACTTTTTCTATGCTAAGGTGTAGGCAGGGGCTGTTATGCCTCTACTCGCCGAAACGTTACATCCATCCATAAAAAATCAATATTAAAATCGGTAAATGGTTTTTAAAATAACATAACAGAACTTCACGCCTTTTTCTGCTCGAAGATGTAGGCAGTGGCCGTTAAGCCTCGACTCGCCGTTATGTTTACGTCCCAAATGGAATATGTGGCGAATCTATTGCCATACCGGGCACAAACTTTTTGGTCTTTGATATTTATCACACATAACTTTAGAAATTAATTTCGAAAAGTCATTGGTGTAAGCCAGGATTCGAACCCGCGACCTCTGGATTCAGAAGCCGTGTGCTCGATCTCTGGACGACCGAGACATCAAATTATTATCTTTTATATCAAAAAGGGGCAAACAAGCATGTCACCTGATAAAAAGTGACCACTGCTTCCAATAGACATCCGCACCACCAAGGGTGTTGCCGGCCTTTTAGGTGGGAGTGTACTTGTTTCTTGAAGGTCCCTAAGTCGTATCGGTCCAGGAATACCTCTGCCGGCAACTGGTTCCATAGATGAGCCATGCACGCCAAAAAATTTCGGCTGAAGCGCACTGACGCAGATCGCCAACCACTTAATTGTTTTTGTTCCATGATATACTATGTACTTATTGGTATTTTGACATATTAGTATTTAATACTTTGATTTGTATTTTTACTCCGGAGAATCACTAATTCTGCCCTTTTCCCACTTTAAGTGGGGTCGGCACAACATGTCATCCTTTCGAACTATCCATGCAGTCAAAAGATTTGGCCGCGGTTTTGTGACCGGACGTCAACCCTCCTTTTTTGAGAATATTTTCCTTAGTGGGATAAGAAAGGAGTTAGAAATGAAATGAGGAGGGAGAGGGGTAGGACTTGGGCCTCCAGATACAGATAAAGTTAACTGTGTAAATAGAGCGTTTGGCGGATACCTGGGCGCTAACAATCTGAGCAACAAAACCCAGCTCGGTATTCACAGTACGGTACTGATCTTAACACCAACTTATGCTCGCTTTCATAAGTTAGTATTGAGACCAGTACCGTACTGTGAATAGCGAGCGAATAGTTGGGCATAGCAGAGAGTGCATGAAAATAATGATAAAGCAGTCGAAATGAGGTAGTCACTGCGCAAAATTTGCGGTATGAGATTCGGACACGTAAAAAGAATGATTGATGCAAGATTGACTTCTGGCAGTGGTAAAACCAAGCAGTTAGCTGCATAAATGGGCTAGTTCGATCGGTGAAATACCACCAAAATTTCAACAATTAAAAAAATGACAATTAAAACATAAATTAGGAAATAAAAATAAGATTACAATTATTAAAATCACATTAACTGAAATCAAACGGAAATCAATTCAAATTCAAGTAGATTAAAATTAATGTCTTAATAAAATATAATTCTAATTCAAATCAAATCAAGCAAAGTAAAAATTGATCCGAAACAAAATTGAATTAAATTTAAAAAAAAGACCAAGATCGAAACAAAATTAAAAATAAAACAATCACATACATATTAATAATCTGCTGAGAATGCTCGAAATAAATATGCTTTGATAATTTCATGTCATAACATCGTATGGGATCATAAAATTGATGAGATCAGTCAGAACACAAGAAAAGAACAGTAAAGAAGCGGAAGGATGTTGGACTCGATGACCACATGCTTTCCACGATCAAATTAAACTTGTCTGAGTCATAAAAAAGGTGATATCAGGGGTCTTAAAAACCGGCGAGCATGTATGACGTCTATGACAATGTTGATTGAATGTCAAAGAAGTGAGGGATGTAAGAATCGTGCCTTATGGCGCTCTGTTTCCTCTGCCTACCCCACAGAGGCTTGATGTAAAGATACTTATGTAACATAAAAAATATTTGCGTGGAGTCCCGCCGCGCTAAAGAAGTGGAACTTTGTAACATGTATTCCAGTCTTGCGCATAGTAGTTCGCGACTGAGATCGCTCAGTTTAGGTCGCCGCTCCTCAACGACCTAGTTCGCTCTTTTAGTTCGCCTGCTCCCTCAGCTCCTAGTTCTAAATGTAAAAGAACGCAGACAAATCGTTTCTTAGTTCGTTCGCACGCGACAAAATCTTGTTCTTCGTTGATAGTATGTAAGAAAATAATATAACCAGTTTTTAGAAAAAAAAATGGTTTTTATTTTTTTCACTTGACTTGTTTTAATAACTAAGAGTAACTTACATATACGAGTAAGTAGGTATATGTATATACATTTACTTACACAAAGTAACAATTTACACACTAAGTATAATTTAGTCTTGGTGGTCCAGTGGTCGAGCACACGGCTTTTGAAACCAGAGGTCGCGGGTTCGAATCCTGGCCAATGACCTTTCCAATTTCGAAAGATAAGTGTGATAAATATCGATGACTTAAAAACTTTGTGCCCGGTATGACTACAGGTTCGCCACCTATTCCACTTAAGACGTAAACATAACGGGGCTTAATAGCCACTGCTTACATCTTCGGGTAGAAAAAAGCGTGAAGTTATGTTATGTTACACAAATAAGACAAATCATACGGTTCCTTAGGTTTAATAATTAACATTTAGTAATAGTTATTCATACATACATATCTTCACGCCAATTCCCTTGCGGGGTAAGCAGAGAGAACGGAGCGCCCTAAGGCACGCCTCACTCACTTCGTTGACTTTCATAACTCTTTTTATGCATGCGCGTCGATTTTTCTATATAGTTATATAATATTTTCTATAATAGTTCTTCATTTCAATAATTATTGATATGGTTTTGCCGCGAAAAAGTTTTGTTGGAAATAGAAATGATGAATTCGGTCACGAACTAAAGAACTAAGGAGCTGGAAATGAGCGACATTGTTCGCTTCGTCGATGGGAGCGATCTTTTGAACTAGGTCGTTCGCGAACTACAAAGCCTAATGTATTCACTATAGCTTTATTTTTATGGGTCACAGACACTTAAAAATAGTCAATAAATAATTAAAAATATACATTTATAATATACTGCTAATGTAAGTAAGGGTAAGGTCGGGTGGTGCGTTGGTAAAACTACCGACTGTGGAATCGAGATTGGCGGGTTCGATCCCCACCCAAGTATAAATATTTATCTGGGTCTAGGTAGAATCTCGCTGGAGGTGGCGCCTCACAAAACTTAGGATCTGAGGTTCCACCGCCTCACTCGGCGCTAGGAACCACCAGCCGCGCGGATCCAGGTGGGTGACACTGCTGTCCCGGTGGCGAGGTACTTGAAGTACTTCGGCCTCACCCTGAACAGCCCTGAGCTTCGAGGAGTACTTCGTGAGGATGGTCCCTCGAGTGGGGCGGGTGGCAAGCGCGCTACACCGCCTCCCCCGAGATTCGCCGCCTCTACGGTGGTGTTGCGCGATCCGTGGCCCTGTACGGGGCTCCCGCAGTGGCTGTTACGCCTCGACTCGCTGTTTTGTTTACGTCCCAACTAGAATGGCGAACCTATTGTCCTACATAGGGTGCAAAGTTTTCAGCCATCGCCATTTATTACACTCAGCTTTCAAACATAATTTCGAAAAGTCATTTGTGTTAGCCAGGATAGGAACCCACAACTTTTTTATTTAGGAGGGGGGTGCTCGACCACTGGACCGCCGAGACTACCGAGATGACTACTATCTACTTCAAAATTGAGTTCTAATATTCAGCCGAACATACATATTATGTCGGCGCAGGACGCCATCTAGCGGCATATCATGTCAACTATATATAATAATAACCCTATAAAACTTTATTAGGTAAACTGATTTATTATGATTACATGTTATTACA
The DNA here is from genome assembly GCA_905147225.2 of Euproctis similis. Taxonomy (NCBI): domain Eukaryota; kingdom Metazoa; phylum Arthropoda; class Insecta; order Lepidoptera; family Erebidae; genus Euproctis; species Euproctis similis. The sequence goes on from LR990109.1 coordinate 10,751,181, forward strand.
TATATATGTCAAGATATTACTAAAATCTATTATTTAGTTAAGTAAAATGCGCGAAATGTATAATTATGTGATTAAACAATTCATTTTTTTCGTAACTGTTTTGATATTTCCTTTTATTGTTTAAATGTTTAAATCAATACTAATGCTGCATGAATATTGATAATAATTATTTTCACAATTGATATCTTAATACTAAATAATATCAACTCGTTCTATGTAATATTTGTAAAATAAGAGAACTTAATCCTAGTAGCGCCATTCGCCGAAAAATGATGAAACAGAGTAACTGGATTGCGAAAACCCCAGCTAGCTATCCAAGAAAGTGGCAGGTACTGATCCCAACTCTAACTTTGGAAGCGAGATTGTGTAGCAGCATGTGTATCAAAGTAGGATAAGCGCGACTGAAATGAGGGCACTGCGCTAAAATTTGTGGAGTAACTCCGCGTTGAAAACAAGGTTGTAAGTAAAGAAAATGATGTAGGTAATGTAACCATAGAATGTAATTGTCGTGTAGTGTATTTTCTATAGAGACACCCAAAACTGTCATGAAAAGTGCTTCAACGTAACAGATTAGAAGATTGACTGATTTATAGAGACAGGGACTATCTCAAGAATAGAAATTTTAACAGTGGTAGAGCCAAGCAGTTCGCTGCTACATGAATGGGCCGGCTCGACCGGTGAAATACCACGACCTCTCAAAAGACCGACGTAAGGTGGCTCACTCCTCGTTTCGTTCGTTGAGAGAGGTACCCGGAGGCCCACCCCCCTTCCCCATCCTTTCCTATCCCCTATCCCTTAAAGGTCGGCAACGCAACAGTAACACTATATGTGTTGCTGGTGTCCTTGGGCGGCGTTGGTTGCTTACCATCAGGTGGCACGCCTGCTCGTTTGCCCTCCTATCCCATAAAAAAGGAAGAAATACTAAAGACTTATTAGACAGATTAAAAAAAAATAGCAATAATGTTTTTGAGACAATTCCTGTTACTACTGAAAAGGCAGTGTGTATATTTCCATTTCATACAATATATGAATTAACCATATACTGTATAAAATGGAACAATATGAGTTTTGGCTGAATTTTGAAACAGATATGTCCGTTCTTTACATTATTTAATTTAATTTGTGTTTCAATGGATATTAATGAATAAAATTCAGTGTCCCTCCTCTCTCTGAGTGTATAGGACGTGTCTTGTTACTAGTAGTTATTAAATTATTGTTTAAAGTTATACTTCACGGCGGTTTATCGACGGCGCGCGTCAGCGAGGCCGATCGTAATCGTGTCGAATGATTATGTACCGTGTGCAATATGAATGAAAGCCCAGTACATGTTGCTGAGGGAGAGGTTGATAATATTAGCATTGGAGACGGAGTAAACAGTATGGAGGAAGTCGACATGATAGAGAGGGATTTACAACTAATTAATAATGAAGAGAATATACAAGCGTTGAGAGAACAAGAAATGGTTCAAGAGGAAAATTGGACAGTAGTAGGGAGAGAAAAACGGAGAAAAATTGAAAAGATTAATGTGAGCATTTCTAGTAAAGAGATGTTGCCGAAAAAGTTTGCTTTAGCACGTCTGTTGGACGAAGAAAAACTCGATGGAATTCATAGTGTGAAGTATGTGAATGCTTTCAAAGTTATTGTTAAATGTGATGAAGAGAAGAATGCAGAAAAACTGATTTCATGTCAACATTTCAAGGATAAGGAGTGGAGAATACAAAAAACTTGGGAGATATATGCATCCTATGGGGTTATAAGAGATATAGATATTGGTTTGTCCGATTCCGATTTATTCGAGTGTATTAAAAAGTGTAACAAAGTTGATATTTTATCTGTTAAACGACTACAGCGTAGAAATTCTGAGTCTGGGTGGACAGCGAGCGAAACAGTACGTATATGCTTCAAAGGAAGCTCCCGGCCTGCCTACATCAATATATTTAATCTGAGAGTATCTGTAGAACCGTATGTCTTCCCGGTAACCCAGTGTTCAAGATGCTGGCGTTTTGGACACACTTTGAAACTGTGTCCCTCCCTCAAAATAATTTGTCCGAAATGCACCAAGAATCACGCCAACTGTGAAACGACAACTTTTAAATGTGTCAATTGTAGAGGCAATCATATGTCCTTAATTAAATCGTGCCCAGCTTATTTAAAAGAAAAGCAAATTAGACAATTAATGTCCGAGTTTAACTGCACCTACAGTCGCGCGGCTGTTATGTATGTACCGCCCTTCTCACCGCGGCCCGTTGAACAAGTGCTCGATAGTAGCTACAACAATACAATAGATAAATCACTGACTGAGCAAGTGTATTCGTCGGAACATGTGTCATACGCAACTACAGCCGCTAGAAAAGAAAGACCTACATTCACCTCACAAAGCAAGAATGCATCATCCGGTAATACACGGGAGTCTTCAAAGCGTAAACAGCGTAGTTCGTCAGAAAGATTAGCATACTATGAAGATAATGAATCACTGTCGTCGGGGCCGAATAGTTACTACCAAACGACAGCCCATGTCGAAGTACACACCTACACACAGACACTGCGCTCCCGTCTAATGACAATGAGCGGTTATGAGCGTACAGGAGGCAACGGTTACAGCCGCGGCCGAGTAAATGTATAGAAATACGATCACTACCGACAAACATGAGACAAAAACTAATAAATCTTGCAATTACAGTGGCTTAGAAAGAGACAACCGTAACAGACGAATAAATTCAAGTGACAACAAATCTTTTCAGTCGTTAATCGATCAATTTAAGTGTATTTTTTTTTCCAAAAACTGTCCTCTTTCACAAAAAATTAAGTCTATTGTCATGTTAACTATTGAGTGGTGTATATCTGCTATTATAGAAAATTTCGCGGAATTAACTATATTTGAAAAGATGTATGATTTCACTTTTAACTTACTTAATGGCTAATAACAATAATATTGGTAGTATCGTATGTAATCTGTTACAGTGGAATGCCCAAAGTTTAAAGCCTAAATTGTTAGTATTCGAGCAATTATTATTACAAAATAAAATTCATATAGGAGCCATATGTGAAACCTGGTTGGATCGAACTAGTTCAATAAAAATTAATAATTATAATATATACAGAAAGGATCGGCGAGATGGTTACGGAGGTGTATGTATCATTGCACACAAATCTATTAGATCACAGATATGTGACTTATCACATCCGAATGAGGACATTCAAATATTATATCTAAAAGTTTTTAATTGTAAACTGGTCGAGAATGTAATTATGGTATATTGCCCGCAATGGGTACAAACCAGGCGTTCTGATTGGGATTTTATTTTTTCATTATTTAGTGATAAAACATTACTTTTGGGTGATTTTAATGCCCACCATTTGGCGTGGTCATATAAGACTGACGTCAGAGGGTCTCAAATTTTTGATGCAATCTCTGATAGCAACTTCGTTTGCTTAAACAACGGTAGCCACACTCGCGTTAAATTAGTAGCTGGCAATCTACAACAAAGCTCTCCTGATATTTCTCTTTGTTCAACTGATATAGCATGTCTAGTCAATTGGGAAGTGACTAGCGAATCCCTAGGAAGTGACCATTTAGTAGTTACCATGTCCTTTTCTGCCCCATATAATCCGCATTGGATTCCTAAACGCAACTTTAACGCAGCGGACTGGACTGCTTATCAAACACATCTAGAGAATTTTTTTTCCAATTTCGATGTTTCCATTGATCCCCAAGTTGCTTACAATAATTTTATTAGTCATATTAACGAAGCTGCTGATCGTCATATCCCAAAAAATAAAATTAAATTCAACCCATCTACAAAATTTTCCCCTAAACCTTATTGGTCACCAGTGCTATCCCAAGCAGTAGCGAGAAGAAGACTAGCACTGACAAAATTTAGGAAAAATCCTACCCCCTCTAATTTTAAAATCCTTAAAGACCACATTAGGGAGGCTCAAAAACTTATACGGCGAGCTCGAGCAGATAGTTGGCGTAAATTCTGTAACTCTGTGGATGAAACTACTTCTAGTGGTGATTTGGGGAGAAAGATGAGGTGGTTCAAGGGTAACAGAGTTCATAACTCATATATAGATGAAAACAGTTGTGAACATTTATTACGAAGCTTGTGCCCCGCATCGGTTCCACCACAAGAGCCCGAATTTTACTCTGAAAATCTCCCTTTGGAATATCCTATAACTTTACATGAATTGGAGACATGTATTAAATCAAAGGACACTTCCCCGGGTAGCGATAACATATCATTCTCGATGATAAAGCGACTTCGTAAAAACAGTAAAAATGTATTACTCGCTCTGTTTAATACTTTTCTTTCCACAGGCTTTGTACCCAACCAATGGCGAGAAATTCTTATAGTTCCAATTCCTAAGCCTGGCCGCGATACTTCTTTAATATCTTCCCTTCGCCCAATTAGCTTGATTTCCTGCATTTGTAAAATCTTCCACTTAATAATTAATAGGCGCCTTGATTGGTATTTCGAGAATAAAGGATTTTTTTCCTCTGAAATGGTCGGTTTTCGAAAGTCCAAGTCGTGTGTAGATGGCTTGGTAAGGTTAGTTACCAGAATCCAATCAGGTTTTTCTCAAGATATGATTACCCTAGCGTGCTTTATAGATATCGATAATGCTTACAACAACATTAATATAAAAGCACTTTTAGAAACTTTAGACAAGGCCGGCGTTGGTAAAAAAATATGTCAGTATCTGTGGAACTTTTTGAGTTTTAGAAATATTAACATTAGACAGGAACAAAGGCTTATTTGTCGGTCTACTAGCCAAGGCCTAGCACAAGGTGACCCTTTGTCGCCGTTATTATTTAATATTGCTACATGCCATATATGTAAAACTATATCAAATGTGTTCATTTCGCAGTATGCTGACGATTTCGTGTTGTACACTATTAATGAAAGTACTGATCAGGCACGATGTTCCCTCCAAGGTTCTTTGAATATTTTAGCTAGTTTATTAGAAAACTTAGGCCTTAGTATATCCTCCTCCAAAAGTAAAGTATGTATATTTAGGAAGGGTGTAAATAGAGACAATATTAGCCTCTCTGTTAATAATATTTCGCTTCAGAACGTAGCTCACGTACGATATTTGGGTATGTGGCTTGATTGCTCCTTAAGGTGGACCAAACATATAAAAGAATTACGCGAAACATCACTTAAGTCATTAAATATGTTAAAGATATTGGCCGGTTCTGGATGGGGTGTACATCCGAAACATTTGAGAAAACTTTACATCTCGACCATTAGAAGTAGATTGGATTTTGGAAGCTTTTTATACAGTAGTTCTTGCAACTCTAATTTAATTAAATTAGATAGACTACAAAACCAAGCCCTTCGTACTATTGGGGGATTTATTAAAAGTACTCCCATACATGTAATGGAAAGCGAACTATGTTTGCCCCCATTAAACATTCGTCGATTATATCTCGCAGGCAAATTCTGGATGAGAGTCAAGTCACTGTCCAATAACGTGACAACAAATGAAGTAGCTAAATTAAATTCATTAACTTCAAGTAGATATTGGAGGCGCAGACGTACGCCAATTTTGGTTCAGATGTATTTGCAATTCAATAATATAAAGATTTTAACTAGGGACTATTTGGATATGTACACATTGGATTACTGGATGAATTGGTATGATACGCGTAATGCGATCAAATATAGTATAGAAGGCGTTAATCAGGCTAAAAGAGATTATTCCCCTGCAAATATTCGAAACACGTGTAATGAGTACATAGAAAACCAATTTTCAACATACTATAAAATTTTTACGGATGGATCGAAAGATAGTCAAGGTGCCTCGGGTGCCGCATTTTTCGATCCGCAGGCAAAGGCGTTTTCAAAATTCAAAATTTACAATGACATGTCCATTATGCATATAGAGTTAATCGCTATCCTAGAAGCACTGTCATACATTAAGTCAATAGATAGTAAATACTGTGTAATATTTACCGATTCTAAAAGTTCCCTACAACACGTGGCTCGGTGCACCTCTTGTTTGAGAGGTATACCGATAGCCTATGATATTATTAGGACATTATTTGAACTAAAAGCTCAAGCGAGAGAAGTTATCCTTCAATGGATACCTTCTCACGTTGGCCTGTACGGGAACGAGGAAGCAGATAGATTGGCAAAAGAAGCTTCTAGTGATGGTATTGCTATTCACAACCCACCTTTCTTTACCGATTGTATCCATCTAGTACAAAGTTATTGTTACCGACTGTGGAAATTATATTTTGATGAGAGGTCTGTTGATAAGGGTATATGGTACCGGACTTTTCAGAATGAACCTTGGAGGAGGCCGTGGTTTGACAATGTTAGATTAAATAGGAACATTACTACAATTGCATTTAGACTTCGATCCGGACACATCCCATTGAATAAATTTGCATTCCTGATGAAGAAAGTTTCATCTCCGCTCTGTGAAGAGTGCGGTGTGGTAGAAGACGCATACCATATAATGGTGGAATGTGTCCGTAACGAGGATTTTAGAGCTCAGAATCTAAGTGATATCGTAGCGCTTAGAAATATTGGCGAATGTAACATCATTTTGTCACACCCATTATCCGATGTCGCAAAGCTTGTATATAGATTATTAGAAATTGGCATGAGGAGACGTGTGCAGTGATAGCATATGTTTGTAAAATACAGATAAATGTTGTCACTGCACATGCCATGGTACCTTATATTATTATAGCACTGTAAGTAAGTAATAGAAGTACTATTAATGTAAAAGAAGCTCTAATGGAGCAACATAGTCAATTGTTGACTAAGCTCCTTATATATAGAATAAAAAAAAAAAAAAAAAAAGAATAAAATTCATGGCATTTTGTATAACAAATATTCGTGAGTGCAAATGTGGAATGTAGTGTGCTTTTCTACATTCTCATCAAAACTTCTTCGGAACATCATGCACAAAGTGCCACAACATTATGTTTTAACCGAGGTTAAGTTAGTTTATGTTAGTTTTAAGTTTGTTACTTAAAAAAAATTACATCAAACAAGGCAGTATGGCTTAAAAACTTTAGCCTGTCCAATATTGAACAAATAAAAAAAATAGAAAAAAAAAATGTTTGTTTACTAAATATTAATACACTTTTAGAGAGTAGACAGTAATTTAATAAACTTAAGAATTGGCTTTGGCCTTATTTACATAAATTGACATAAGGAAAAAAATAACTTAAGAAATGGCTGTATGGTCAACGACCTTTGCCTACTCACATTGAGTGAATTATTAAAACAACAACAATTAACAAATACACTTTTATAGGTTAGAGTGAGACTCTGCGAGACTAAAAATGAAACTCTTACAACGAATTTTAACTGGAAATGTATTGGAATCTAAGTTTAACCGTAGAATACATTCTGAGATATATCCATCAAGTGAAATAGTATTTCATAAAAGTGGACAAAAAAATCACAACCTCGAAAGAGATCAACAATTAAATACAAAAACAAATAATTCGAATTCGTTTGCTAATTCTGAAGAATACAGAGTTAATGATGTCAATATACAAATGTTATCGAAGAATATTTATGAGCAGTTATTCAATAAACAAAATCCTAGTAAAACTGTGGATTCCACCGTTATAAAAAGGTTAAAATATGTAATTATTATTATTAGCTCCGAGAAATGTGTGTGGATTTCTGATGCCCGATTTCTCTTGAAAAATTAGTGATTAAACCAGCTCTTTCTTCTTGCAGATGTCAGGAAAATCTTTTGAGTCATGGCATTGATTATGAAAAGTGTAGTCATCTGCCTGATGTAAATTTAAAATTACCTCAACTTGAAGGCAAAGATATTGAGGAACATTTTTACACAATAGGAGAACATCAGTGTGCTCCATATAGAGAATTACTGAAGAAGTTGACAAGTCAAAATTTACCACCAATGCCAGAGGTAACTCAAAAACCTTTTGGGACATAAAATTTAATGGCGAGTGGAGTCTTAAAAGCCACTGTCTACACCTTGTTTTCTAAGGTGTAGGTAGTGGCTTTTAAGCCTTGTGAGGTCATGAAGTTGTGTTATATTATAGATATTGAAAAATATTTCAAAGTGTATTTTGTAAAAATTAAGTTACTTTGATGGTTTGAAGTTAACAGTATTTTTCTTTAGAAAAGAACAAAGATTGAATTGAAATTAACAACTGATGTGTAACATATGTGAAGAAAAGAAAATAATAGAGAGATTGAGAGAGAGATGCTATGCAGATACCCTTGCCTAATTTGCACAGTTTTCTATTTGATATAAATCTTATATCTTTAAACGAGCAATTCTTGTATATATATATGTATATATATATGTATATTAATTGGAACTCGGAATCGGCTCCAACGATTTTCATGAAATTTAGTATATAGGGGGTTTCGGGGGCGATAAATCGATCTAGCTAGGAATCATTTTTAGAAAATTTCATTTTATCGTGTTTTATCGATAATCAACTTAAACATCAACTTACTTTTTGGAATTCCTGACATCTATTGGCGAATGCTATAATTATTTTAAATTGTGAGCAACTAACTTGCTTTAACGACAACAACACTAAAGCTATTCCAGCAGATGGCGTTGTTTATAAAAAAAAAGAAAATACCGAGCAAAGCTCGGTCATCCAGATATTGTATATTTATCCTGAATAGAAAAATTTTGTGTTTGCCCCCCTTTTCTCATAAAAAAAAATGCAATTTTTTAAACATTTGAAGGAAGTATCTCTACTTTTAAGATTTTGCTTCATTTTTCAATCTAATTGTAGATGTGACATTAATTACAGAACTGGTCTAAAAGAGCAGGTTGGACCAGATACACTGATTGTGCAGAAGAAGCAGTACCATGTCCATTAGATGATGCTTTAATATTAGATGTGGAGGTCCTCATGTCTGCTGGCAAAAGACCCACACTGGCATGCGCTGTGTCCCCTAATGCATGGTGAGCCCCTAACTTAATTTTTATTTAATGTGTCTGCCCTTAGGAGAACTATCTACAGAAAAATATATTTTAAAAGTGTTATTACTCACCATCAGTTGGAGTTTTTTCACACACTGGTCTGTATAAAGTAATAAAATTGTGCATATGTGCAATAAATCTACTCTTAAGACTCGACCTTCACACCTTTAAATAATAAGGGTGTATAGTATACTGTATTATAATTTAAAGGGGGTAAGTACATAAATATTAACACATTATTATGTTAATTTCAGGTACAGTTGGGTAAGTGAACCAGTAGCAAAGGGAGATTCTCATAGAGTGTATGAAAATCTAGATTATGACTGCCTGATACCATTAGAGACAGATGGCATGAAATCATGTGGAGACATCAGTAGACCAAGAATAGTGGTTGGACATAATGTTTCATATGATAGAGCCAAGATTAAGGAACAGTATTGGCTTAACCGCACAGGTGAATGGGCTAATATTGACTTTATTTAAAAGCAATCTGTATTAACATACCATAACTACATAACATTGGTTGTTAAGAATCGACTCGCCGTTATGTTTATGTCCTAAATAGAATACGTGGCGAACCTATTTCCGTACTGGGCACAAAGTTTTCAGTCATCAATATATATCACACATAACTTGCGAAATTAATTTCGAAAAGTCATTGGTGTGAACCAAGATTCAAACCGACCAGTGGACCACTGAGACTGTCAATCTGTATTAATTTTATAAAAAGAGTAAAGCTAAATTTTGTTTTCGTTTCGTTGTTCGAAATTATTGCAGCAACTAATAAACTATTCAAGAAATAATCCATATAACATAACTTCACGCCTTTTGTTACCCGAAGGTGTAGGCAGCGGCTGTTAAGCCTCGTCTCGCCGTTATGTTTACGTCCCAAATGGAATAGGTGGCGAACCCATTGCCATACCGGGCACAAAGTTTGTCAGTCATCGGTATTTATCACACATAACTTCCGAAAACAATTTCGAAAAGTCATTGGTGTGAGCCAGTATCTGGAATCGAACCCCGGACCTCTGGATCAGAGGCCGTGCGCTCGCCCACTGCGCCACCGAGACTGTTAATCCATATAACATTTTTAAATATCATGGATACGGATATTATTTTTTCGCAGGAGTACGTTTCATGGACACAATGTCGATGCACGTATGTGTTAGCGGCGTAACTAGCTACCAACGTGCTGTACTAAAGGCGAAGAACAAGGAGCCACACCCTTCTGACGATGACTGGAAGGAAATCAGTTCACTGAACAATCTCAGCGAGGTAATTGTCAATCTCAAACTCCATCTGTTTCCAGCTATTTCAACGTATGCATGCTATTTATTTCTAAGACCTTCGCGAATCTCACTAGTAAAAATGATCTCTGTAAAGAGTTCGAAACGTCGGGAAATAATTGTAAATAAATAATAAATAAACGCATGCATGCTATTTTAATATCAATATGAAATGAGTGTGCTCAATAGAAAAATATATTCTGTCCAATATCATTGACCACTACTTGGAACCGCGAAGAACCACTTTAAACTTATTATTATCATATTATTTATTTAAAAAGATTAGTGAGAGAGGTATCCGGAAGCCCGAACCCCCTCCCCCGTCCTCTCCCCGCCTACTCCCTTTCACGTCTTTTTCTACCCAAAGGTGTATAGTCGTATTTTTAATTAGACAGTTTGTTTTTACAATTGTTTTTAGTTGACAGTAGCTAATGTTTTTTTTTAAATAATGTTGCCAAATTTAAAGTAATAGTGATGCACTCAGTTCTTATTCAATCAGATGAATGAACAATGAGTGAAATAGTTAATCATCTGAAATTATACTAAACACTTTAAAACTTATAATACTCAATTTAATAACTAATTTCACTTAGCAAGAATATTTTTAAATACTTTATTACAAAGTATCGAAAACTTTATGTAACAAATAATTTTCGGCATCAGAATTTTTCAAAACGTATAAAAATTTAAGTCATAAAAATGTCATGACAGTAATAATTTTTCATCTGAAGATGAATATATAAAAAAATATGTAATAAACGATGTTTTTTTTTATTTTCATTACCTACCTAAACTATAGATTTATAAAATATAACAATTATATTGTTATATTTTATAAATCTATAGTTTCAATAACGTGATGTATTGTATAAATAGAACAATCTTACAAGTTTCCGAACTAAGATAGACTAACTATTTCCAAGCTAAACAATCGTGGCAATTTGATTCATTTAAGGGTTTTTTCATTCATTCCCTTTGCTACAACACTATTATTTTTTCGTCAAAAACTGACAACACTAAACGTCAGTGGTTGTTGTTTAACTAAAAATCCGACTATAGGCAGCGGCAGTTAGGCCTCGTCTCGCTGTTATGTTTACGTCCCAAATGGAATAGGTGGCGAACCTATTCCCGGGTACAAAGTTTTCAATCATCGACGAATCATTTGACGGGCCTCGTGGCGCATTGGTAAAACTACCGGCTGCAGCACTGAGGTCGGTGGTTCGATTCCCACCCGAGCACAAATATTTGTGACAAACATGAATATTTGTGCGGCGTCTGGTTTTTTCTATGTATTATAAGTATGTATTTACAAAAGAAAAGTATATATGTATTAGTATCCGTTATCTAGTATCCATAGCACAAGCATTTAGTTGCTTAGTTTGGAACTGGAGGGCGCTGTGTGATTTGTGTCCAAGATACTATTATTATCGATATTTGTCACACAAAACTTTCGAAAAGTCAGCCCCGATTCGAACCTGCGACCTCTTGAATAAGAAGCGACCACTGGTACACCGAGACTGAAAATTCTATCTCAATTGATCACATTTTCTTACAGGTTCACAACTTGTACTGTGGTAGTTTGATTAATAAGGAGTCTAGAAATATATTTGTAGAAGGCACAATGCCAGATGTGCAAGATAATTTTCAAATACTAATGCGCTACTGTGCTGGCGATGTGATAGCCACACACAACATACTAACACAGCTTCTGCCATTGTTCTTGGAAAGATTTCCTCATCCTGTAACCACGGCTGCTATGTTGGAGTTGGGTAGGTAATGTTTATTTACCAAAAAATACCTAAAAAGTTGTTCAGTACTTTATGTTTTTATAGTCAGAGGTGAGGGTTAACGGCACTAAATGCGTAGCTATTTAATTTTCAGGTTCAGCATACCTACCTGTTAATTCGAACTGGCTCGCATATATAGACTCGGCGGAAACGGTTTTTGAAGATATGAAATTAGAAACTCGACAGTTATTATCACGAAAAGCAGACGAAGCTTGTAGAATGATGGAAAATGGTGGTTATAAGAAAGACTTGTGGATGTGGGATCAAGATTGGTCGACACAAGTGTTGAAATTAAAAAAACAAACAGTAAAAAAGAAAATATTTACTACAACAGCCAGTGATCCAATAGAAACTGATTCAAAAATAGAACAAATAGATAAAAATAAAAACTCTAAAGAGTTTGAAGTTTTAAATGAAGAATATTTAAATGATTTAGATAGTAATAATAATAACATAAGTCCTAAACCAGGTGATAATTTATGCCATAAGTTTGACAACTTATACGCAATGGGAGATTTGTTGCCAGTTAAGAGACCGTATTTGGCCGGATATCCGGCGTGGTATAGAAAACTTTGTGATAAGCCTGGCAAGGATCCCAACTGGATACCGGGCGCGAATAATATTACAACTAGCATGCAGGTATTGAAAGCAAATTCCTTGTAGCTAAAAATAATACATACTTAATATTGTTCCCTAACACACAGGGTAGCTAAATTCAATAATTTTCATACGGATTCCTTTATGATAGTGTATCAATTTAAAACGGGAACACACGGGATGTTCACACACTGTTCCGCCTGTAGTACCTACCAGTTGTCTTTTCGATGTTTAGAATAGAACACTGTCTAACCAATCTTGATGCTTGTTTTATATCGCAAGTTGTCGTGACCCACAGAATTAAAAACCTTTTTTGTTGAAATTTTTGATAATGTATGTTGAAACATGGTTGAAATGTCCTGTTAAATAATTGATGTGACGTAATGGTTTTAGATAACACCGAAATTGCTTCGTCTATCATGGGAAGGTTACCCCCTCCACTACATCCAGTCTGAAGGATGGGGATTCCTAGTGCCTTGTAATCGAGAACATTCTGAAGGTGCAGAAGCACCATTGATCCCCTTGGAGGAATTGTTGAAGGCGTGTCCTTTAATTTTTTGTCAAGACAGCGATATTGAAGCTGATGTCTACATGTTGTCTAAAACTGTTCAGGTTCTTACATATTAAATTAATTATTATAGTTTATGAATCAAAAGACCCATAGCTTCATGCATTTTTCTACCCGAAGGTGTAGGAAGTAGCTGTTAAGCCTCGACTCGTCGTTATGTTTACGTCCCAAATGGAATAGGTGGGGAACCTATTGCCATACTGGGCACAAAGACTTCAGTTATCAATATTTATCTCACATAACTTTCGAAAAGAATTTCAAGAAGTCATTGGTGTGAGTCAATATTCGAACCCGCGTCTTCTTGATTCAGATTCGGGGTGCTCGTCCACTGGACCAGCGAGATCAAAGCATCTTGAAAATATATTAATATAACTAGCACCCGGGTCTTCCGATCCAGAAACTGGTGTGCCAACCAGTAGATCATCGTGCTAATTATTATTAATATTTTTTTATGGGAAAGACGGCAAAAAGACAAGCTATAAAGGCCCGCCCAATGACCTCAGTAACTCTAAGGGGGTCAAAACTGCGTTTGCAGCCTTTAAGGGGTTGGGTTGGGTTGTATGACTGTCAAAATTAACAATATCATTATGTTCTTCAGGAGGATATGAGTAAACGTGCTTATTACGCAAGAAAGAAACTTGATGAGCAAGCGAAATCCAACAAATACCACGGACTGGGAGTTTGGTCTGGTATACAAGTGCAAGGTAATTTTTCAGAAAAAGGTCTTTGTTAGAAAAGTAAGTATGTAAATGCTACTCCTGTTGAAAAAAATTGCCATAAATTTCGCCTGATCATTGGAGCGAGGCAGGAATCGAACCTTCGATTTTACTTAATCGAGCGCTAACACTTCGGCTGTCGGTAAGAGACACTTATGTTGTGCGTAGTGAAGAACACTGTCTTTTTGAAAATCAATACCCTCAGGCAACAAACATATCATTATTACCAAATAGATTAAAAACAAATGTATGTACTAATACTAGTATTAATATTTCAGGTTGTTGTCATTTTCTTAGGTTACCACATAAAGACGGCCCCAAATATAAAGTTGGCAACCCGTTGGCCAAGGATTTTCTTGATATGTTCAGTCAAAATGTGCTTTCTGCTGAAGGGGATGAAGCTAAAAAAGTAAGTGTGTAGGTGAGACTATTTTATGTATATGTTGAAGTATGGTCCAGTCGGTATATAGGGATACCAACTGGACCGGACCAAGCGAAACGCCGCATGAGCCACTTTACGCCCATATTCTGAGACGTCGTGGTATTTCAGCGGTCGAGCAGGCCCATTCTTTCAGCTATCCATGTGGCTTATTTGTACATTTGTTTACATATTTGTATTAAAATATATTGTATGACTAGGTGTTGCAATTTGGTCGTATGATGTCTTACTGGCGCAACAATCGTGGCCGTATACTGGACCAGCAGGTGGTCTGGTTGCCTCCGGAAGTGAACCGCTCTCGTCAACAGTACGGTGCTATACTTCCACAGATCGTAGTTGCCGGAACACTCACCAGGCGGTCAGTAAGTCTGCACGAACCTATTTTTATTATAGATTTTTTATGATATTGGGCAGCGTGGAGCAGGCGTGTCACCTGTTGGTGAGCAACAAACCCAGCCCATGGACACCCGAATACATATAGCGTTACAGTTGCGTTGCCGGCCCCTACAGAGGGATAAGGAAGGAGTCGCAAGTGGGATGGGAAGGGGAGGGGGAAAGGGGTTAGGCCTCCGGACACTTCTCTCACCGAGCGAAACGAGGCAAGAGCCACTTTACGTCGTTATTCTTAAAGGCCGTGGTATTTCACCGGTCGAGCCGGCGTATTCATGCCGCGAACTGCGTGGCTCTACCACTGTTAGATAAAGCATTTGCTATTTAATATATTTGAGGGTAGCTTTCCCAATACCGGTATCACTTCGCCGAATATAATAACTCCTAGAATATTCCTATGAACTTTTAGAGACAAAATAAAATATTTACTTTTACTTGGATAAGTGTTACCTATATTTTTCAAATAATTTGCACGTATTAGTGCCCTCTGTTGAAAAAGACTTAGCATAATTTCTTTAAAAAGCAGAAGTAGTTAAATATAATATATAATACAAATTAGCAAGTTTATGAAGACTCTATTAAGGGTCATTCAGTTATTCTTAAAAGTTGTATTAAACGAATAAGTTCCCTTGGATGTTCATAATACATAATTATTTTTTATAGCGCGAGTGAACCAACATGGATGACAGCGTCGAACGCCCACAAAGAGCGTGTAGGTTCGGAGCTTCGATGCATGGTACAAGCGCCACCTGGTTATAATTTTGTTGGAGCTGATGTTGATTCACAGGTAATCATTAGTTTTTTTTCGGCTACGTAGTTTAGGCGTCCATCGCGGACAAACAACGTGACAAGTAATTTAAGATAAAATATACGTGAATATATGTATTAGATGTATTTATGGGATAGGAGGGCAAACGAGCAGGCGTGTCACCTGATGGTAAGCAACCGACGCCGCCCATGAACACCAGCAACACATAGAGTTTTACTGTTGCGTTGCCGACCTTTAAGGGAAAGGGGATAGGGAAGGATGGGGAAGGGGGGTGGGCCTCCGGGTACCTCTCTCACCGAACGAAACGCGATATTTGCCACTTTACGTCGATCTTCCAAGAGGTCGTGGTATTTAACCGGTCGAGTCGGCCCATTCATGCAGCGAACTGCTTGGCTCTACCACTGTTAAAGTGGTTTTTTAAAGTTGCCAGTGTCTGAGAATTTCGAATAGTCGGCGTTAATTCATTCCACAAGCATGCAGCCTGGACTAAAAAGATTTATACTGGAATTCATAAAATGGAATGTGTAGGAATTATGGATAGCAGCGTTGTTGGGTGACAGCAGCGTGGGAGTTTGCGGTGGCACTCCCTTCGGCTGGGCCGTGTTGGCTGGGGACAAGGCTAGGGCTACTGACTTGCATTCACTCACTGCCTCCGCAGCAGATATCTCCAGGGACCACGCTAAAGTTATTAACTATGCTCGGATTTATGGTAAACTTGTCCTTGTCAATTATTTTGTTGTACTAGTTGTTTCCGACTCATAGCCCATGTCAGGCACTCACTAATCTTATCTGGTCAATACTAGTATAAGAAAGTTCGTTTAAAGCTTAAAGGTATGTGAAAAAATAAGTGCAAAAATTAAACAAGTAAATTTTACGTACAGGTGCTGGTCAAAATTTTGCCGAGCGGTTACTGAAACAGTTCAACCCGACCATGACTATATCAGTAGCTAAAAGTAAGGCAGCCAAAATGTTCGCATCCACTAAAGGCAGACGAGTTTACAAACTCAAGAAAAAGTATGTGGAGGGTTTCATTGAAGAAGAACCAACCGACCAGGCTAGTGTACCCCAAACTATACCTTTAAACTATGCTTTTAATTTTTTATCATTTAATTCAGTCAAGTTAAGAAGTTTGTACCCAAGAACTATTAGGTATGTTTTTATCTGTTATTTAGAAAACCTTCACTTTAATACATATATAACTTCACGCCAAATCCCTTGCGGGGTAGGCAGAGAGAACGGAGCGCCATAAGGCACGATTCTTACACACCTCACTCACTTCGTTGACTTTCAAACTCCTATCAAGCGCGCGCGTCGATTTTTGAGGCTCCTAACATCAGCTTCCTCCAGAGCACGTTCTATTTCGTCATGGTATGTGTGTCCAGGCCGTCCTCGACTCCCACATCCATCCGCTTTTGCATTGTATATCTGCTTAGTTAATCTTCCATCATCTATCCTTTCTACATGTGCGAACCATTGGAACATGCCCTTTCTTAATTTTACACCGACACTTTCTTTCAATCCGACTTCCTTCCTTATAACCTTGTTTTCCACGCGGTCAGCGAGGGTCACTCCGCAGATTTTGAGCAATGCCCTCATTTCGACCGCGTTTATCCTACTTTCATGCACACTCTGCCATCCCCAGCTCTCGCTTCTATAAGTTAGCGTTGGGATCAGTATTTCATTCACTTTAATATTAATTGTTGTTGTACAGGTTGTAGAAATGTCTGCGTATCAGGCATTCCATTTGGCGAAGCTGAGCGGCAAGAAAGTTGAGGATATGTTCGAAAAACCGAAATGGGTAGGTGGCACCGAATCGGACATGTTCAATAAACTTGAAGAAATTGCTGGTGAGAGTCAATATTTCAATATTTTTGCTAAACAAGCATAAAATAAATTGTCAATGGTCTCGTTATTTAGCACTCCGCGCTTCTAAATGAGATGTCGAAGAATTTAGTCGGTACGTGTAGTTCATACGGTTTGATCGAAAGGTACCGACCAAATCAATCGTTAGGTCAAGCTTGTTAGATAAATAATTGGTACGAATCATTACATTACATAGGTATAAAACAAAGTCACTTTCCGCTGTCTGTCCCCTTATATACGCATATCTTTAAAACTACCCAACGGGGTGGTTTTGATCTATAATTCATGTATAGTTTAGTAAAACTCTAATCGCAAACGCTGCCTTAACCCGAAGTGAGAAATCAAAACAATGTAGTACATTATTATACACCTTAAAAGGTCTCCAAAAAATCCGCAAGGGCATATGTCCATCTCTTAGGGATAACCCACAATGACCATTTTTATTTTTTTACTTTTTACGAGAAATATTGGCCTATTTCCGAAGCGATTTTAAACATTACAGCATTAATTTTCATCCAATTAAGTGTTTTAAAGAGATTGTGCATGTAATATAGTTGAACCTAGCCCTTTACAGCATGCAATTTAAACAAATATTTTCAAAGATATTGCAGTATTAACATTGCGTGATAGCAGTTATTACTTTGGATGCGGAACAAAGTTCGCCGGGTCAGCTAGTATTTATATACGAACATTTTCGCTAGCGAAGCTGTGGGTATGAGCTATTCTTTTTATGGGATAGGAGGGCAAACGAGCATGCGTGTCACCTGATGGTAAGTGACCAGCGCCGCTCACGGACACGTGCAACACATATAGTGTTACAGCTGCGTTGCCGACCTTTAAGGGAGTAGGGTGGGGAAGGGAGGTAGGCGTTCGGGTACCTCTCTGACCGAACGAAACGCGGCATGAGCCACTTTAAGTCGATCTTCTGAGAGGTCATGGTATTCTACCGGTAGGCCCATTCATGAAGCGAACTGCTTGGCTCTACCACTGTTAAAAAATGCTTATGTTCAAAGTTGACGCTGAAATAAAAATAAAGGATTTTAAAAAAATATTGTCGTAACAGATTCTTCAGGTCCTTCGACGGCTTTTTTAAGCGGCCGTTTGTCCCGTGCCCTGGAGCACGCCGGCGGGCGGTGGGGCGGCACGCGCCTCAACTGGGCCGTGCAGAGCGCCGCTGCAGACTTCTTGCATCTGATGCTCGTCAGCATGACGCACCTCGCTCCCCGCGCCAGGTCTGATAAACACACACAGACACTATCTTATAAACTTACATGCGCACTAATATTCCACAATCTTCTACACATATTATTGAGACCTGGGGTCAGTGACGTCACAGAGGCATTGTAGTGCCGTGCACAAAAATTACCATATTAACGTATTACTTTCTATTTTTATTATTCATATTAACAACTTACTCTACTTTCGGCAAGGTGACCAGCTGTCTCAGGGGGGTGTCGGTGACCTCGTTAGCACCGTTGTGGTGATCAGTAGTGTGTCAACCAGGGTAGCGTACCTTGTACTGAAACTCACCAACAGGTACACCCTGAAGGTAATACAGGTATATGCGCCGACCTCGACCTCTGACGAGATAGCCGAGGCGATGTACGAAGATATTGCAAAAGCAATACATGGTACCGCCAAGGCCCACTACAACGTTGTTATGGGGGACTTCAATGCCAAAGCGGGAGTACAAGACCGCGGTGAAACGAAAATCGGTCCATATGGCTTGGGGTGCCGAAATCACGGGGGCCAGAGCTGGTCAACTTCCTGGAGTCTGAAAGGGCTCTTCTTGATGAACTCATTCTTCAAGAAGGGTCTGCACAGGAGGTGGACTTGGCGAAGCCCGGATTCTGTGACAAGGAACGAGATAGATTTGATCATTGCGGAGAAGCATATATTATGAGATGTCTCTGTGATCAACAGGTTCAATACTGGAAGTGATCACCGACTTCTTCGAAGCTCTCTAAATATTAAGTTGAAAGGACCCGGAAGATGAGGTCTATTCTCCGACCTACGCCACTCCATATAGCTGGCCAATAGCCGAAACCGAAAAGTTCCAAATGGAACTTCAAAATCGGTTCGACCTGCTGGAAACCACAGGCAACGTGGACGAAAAGACCGCCACTATGGTCAAAACGCTGAGGAAAGTGTCTCAAAGGTTGTTCTCGAGATCACAGAAAAAGGAGTCCAAACTCTCTGCTGAGACACTCGAGCTGATGAGGCAAAGGCGAGAAACTCCATCCGATCAACTGTCTTCGTCATAATGGATAAGCCTAAACCAGCGAATTAGACAGCTGATGCGGCGCGACCTACGTCGATCGAATACTTGAGCAATCGAGGACGCGATCGAACGCAACAAAGGGTCGAAAGTGTTTGCTCAGCAGCTTGGAAGGCCACATCTGACGAAGCTAAAAACTGCGGATGGACGTGTCGTCACCTCTAATTCTCGCAGAGATAGAATCTGTTTATAGGCTCCTTTATTCCACACGGATGACCAAACACAGAGACGATGACCAGAGAGCCCCGCTAACGCGTCACTATAGTGAGGACATCCCCGACTTTGCAGAAAGCGAGATTAGTGCGACTCTTGGGCAACTTCAGAACAACAAGGAACCCGGTGAGGACGGAATCACTACAGAACTTCAAAAATCTGGCGGGACTCCTTTTAATTCCGTCATACACCGGGGCATAACACCACAGGCTTGGAGCAGGAGTGCCGTGCTGCTGTTCTTCAAAAAAGGTGATAAAAGCATACTGAAGAATTACAGACCCATCTCAGTCCTGAGCCATATCTACAAGTTGTTCTCGAGGGTCGTCACGAATCGTCTCACTGCAAGACTCGACGTATTCCAGCCTCCGCAGGAGGCTAGGTTTCAAAAAGGCTTTAGTACCGTGGACCACATCCATACTGTTCGGCAGATTGCACAGAAGACCGAAGAGTCCAGTCAGCCGCTTTGTATGGCATTCGTGGATTACGAAAAAGCCTTCGACCCCATCGAAACTTGGGCAGTTCTGAATGCATTGCAGCGATGTCGGATTGACTGGCGTTATATCGAGGTGTTGAGATGCTTGTATGAAACCGCCACGATTGCTGTCCAGATACAGGACCAGGTAACGAACTCTATCGAGCTGAATCGAGGTGTAAGTCAGGGAGATGTCATATCTCCCAAACTCTTCACCAACGCTCTGGAGGACGTCTTCAAGACCCTGGATTGGACTGGACAGGGTATCAACGTGAATGATGAGTACATCTCACATCTTCGGTTTGCCGACGACATCGTTGTAATAGCAGAGTCGCTGGAACAGTTAAGCGGAATGCTGCGCAGTCTAGACGAGTCCTCCCGGCGTGTCGGTTTGGGCATGAACTTGGACAAGACCAAGGTCATGTTCAATGAACATGTCGGGCCCAGACCGATAAGCGTCGTAGGGTCAGTTCTCGAAGTCGTAAACAAATACGTCTCCTAGGCCAAATTGTCCAGTTAGGTAGGCGAAACTTCGAGAAGGAGGCTGAAAGGAGGATTTAGCTGGGTTGGATTGCATTCGGCAAACTGCGTCGAGTCTTCAGCTCGCCTATACCGCAATGTCTGAAGACCAAAGTCTTTGACAAGTGCGTCTTACCGGTGATGATCTATGGTGCCGCAACGTGGACACTCACGGTGGGGCTAGTCCACAAATTCAAAGTCGCTCAGCGAGCTATCTCTGAAATATAAACTCAGGAATGAGTATATCTGCCAGAGAACTGGGGTAACCAACATAGCGTGTAGAATAAGCTCGCTGAAGTGGCAATGGGCTGGTCATATCTGCCGAAGGACCGACGGTAGATGGAGTAAGAAGGTCATAGAGTGGAGATCACGTCTTGGTAAACGTAGCGTAGGACGCCCACCAGCCCGATGGTCAGACGACCTCAGAATGAGTGCTGGAAAAGACTGGATGCGGAAGGCAGAGAATCGGATGTTGTGGCGCACATTGGGAGAGGCCTATGTCCAGCAGTGGACTGCAACAGGCTGAAGATGATAACCTATTACGAGCGTACGAGACAATATTAAAGTTTATAAATATTTTAAAGCCATAAAAATTTTATAATATTTTTTTCGTAAGCCGTAAGCGTAGGAGGCTAAGATGTAAAATGGCGTTACCTACAGTACTACACGGGAGCTAGATGGTTGCATTCCAGGCGAGTCTCAACTTAACGCCCATTAGTAGTACAATGGTACAGTACGCCCATTAGTAGTACAATGGTACAGTACGCCCATTAGTAGTACAATGTATTTTTGTAATTATCATGGGTAGACCCAATAACACTACAGCCCGAATGGAGGCCAATCGTAGCCTGGAAACTATTGCAGAAAATAAAAAAAACTTTTTTACAGAATTGTGTCCTAACCATATAAGAGTTCTGTAGCTTCATCATCAGCACAGCACTATCAGACGTTGATTCAAGCATACCTCCCAAGCAACAGTTAGTCCTATATACTACTAAACAGGTTTCATCGACTAACAGCAGTACTGTCTCCCAACTCCTAACCGTTAAGGTTAAGGAGTTCTGTGTTTTCTTCATCAGCATAGCAGCATCAGGTGTATATTCCAGGATACTTCACAAGCAACACGCTAGCCCTACATACTACCAATTAGTTTCTATCGACCGATTGCAGTACTGTCTTCAAACTCTTAACGGTTGAGGAGCTGTGGCTTCTTCATCAGCACAGCAGCATCAAATGTTGGCACCATAAAGAATATCCCTAAGACATCACTATTACGTAATAAAAACACCATACTCGAATACAAGTTTTGGTGGATGCCTTCGATTTCTTCTGGTTCCCATCATCAGATCCTGACCTGGTGAAAATGGGACCATCTCGGAAGTAAACGCTATACAACGAAAAAAAAAATTTTAAATCGGTCCATAATTGACAAAAATATCGGTGAACATACATAAAAAAAATATTATACATACAGACGAATTGAGAACCTCCTCCTTGTTTCGAAGTCGGTTAAAAATTAAGACAATGTATATAAAGTTTCACTTTAATAATAAACGTCAATCAAATAATATAAGTTTATAATAAAGAATTTAACAATTTAAGTAACAAATCGTTTTCTTGAGTTAAATTTGTTAAAATATAAATAAATATTGAAGTCATAAAATCCCCCAAAATAACCCCTAGTAACGCCCCTAAAAAACCCCATCTCAATTTCTTTTACTAATATATTTGGGGAAGGAAATTTCTAAGATGGCAGCCCTGGATCAATTACCCTCAGGTACTAAGATTGACACTGACACTTGTCATGTCACTGAGCTAATGACATTTGACGTCACACCCGGCTTCAATTTTGTGTCGCCTTGCCACTTTCATACTTTTTATATAGCCTTATTTTATATAGCCTTATGACGTAATAACATGGTGGCGACCCGTTTTGACACAGATTAAAAATTTAGCTTGATATTAGAGGGCAAAAAATAAACATTTTCTGGTAGCACTTTGCCTAAACTATCATAATAAATATATCTTGTATTTTTTCTCTTCTACAGTAAAATACCCTATTATGCGTTCCGTTTGACGTCCGAAGTCATTATGAGAGTACGTCACGTCCCTTGCCCGCCATGGCGTTACTTCCGCTATCATATTGCACCAATAGCGCCCCATATCCGGCGCGCCTAGCGCCATCTATCAACTTCGACTGCTACCGATTCTTCTTATGAACACAGGCCGCCATTTTGGTCATTGTTGCGTCGTTTTCCGAACCGAGCGCATGGTCGTTACGAAAAACTCTAAATATTTAAACATTAGAGTTAAAAATAATTAATATTTTATTTGCCCCAAATTTTACATAAATTAAATAAAACAAATTAGTTTTTTAGTTTACCGCTATCGCACCTATTATGAAAAGCAGCAGAAGTATTTATTTGGATTACTAAAATAATCGAGGCCAACAATGGATCTCCACGAATGGTCACATGGTTCATGGGATCGAAAATACAGGTTTGATACCAGCAACCTCGTGAGTCATTTGAATTTTATTTTCAAAGTTTGCGTTTTCTGCAAGAGTTGCACTGTATTATGTGCACCCTCATATATTAATATACAACGATTCTATTTCATAGTTCTCTACTAAACTATTTTATATCGTCGTGTGTTTGAGTCTTGTTCCTGTAGACTCCCTTTATGGTGATCTTAATTCACAAAATTTTAAACCAATTTGATTGTAATTATAGACATTTTCTTACGACATGTTACATAATTTGTGTATGAAAAAATGACTTTATACTTCATTAAAGTCGTATTGAAGTTGGCCCTACACCTACTGTAAAATCCATATACGTCATAAACAGATTTCAAGGATTTTTAGTATCAAATTATAATAATTCGTCGCAGAAAAAAGGAGGGGGGAGAATACAAAACAGAGAACATTCCCTCCGTTCACCAAAAACTAAAATAAAACGCCGTTTATTTTAATCTACCCTCATCTTTATGAATGTTAATAACGTATTTAAAATACCATTTAACAAGACACCGACATGGGCTTTTAATATTTTTGACGTTAGAACAAAGCATCACGCTTTAACGTCATTATTTCATATCAAGCAAATATCAAATCCTAATTAAGTGAAGTGGCGCAGCCAGAAACTTTACAGCTAATCGTCCAGAAGAGTGCAGTGGAAGTTATGCCTCGATAGACAGCATATTTTTATTTTCCGAATTGTCACCAATTCCGAAGTGCCACATTACCTAAATGGATGGAAATTGGATGACTATTAATGTGAGCTACCGGCTATGGATTTACTCGTCTTTCTTCAAATCGGATATCATTGTTGAATACCGACAATGCCGACGAATGCCGACAACCAACAAGTGCTGCAAAGGATTTTCGTCGCGCTGTATGTAACTGAACAGCTAAAACTAATCCCAAGAAGGGTGTTTCTGCTATGATTCCAAACAATTCTTTAATAACACATTAGCATTGAAACACGTTCACAGTTCAAGAAAAAATTGCCATACAGCTAAGGACCGGTTTGAGTTGGTAAAAGAAAAATCGACAACGACACTTCCAAGGTCTATCGAGTTTTCGAGCAACTCTCTGTCGGCAGTTGGTACCTAAAACAGGCACAACGCCTATTAGGACACCAACTTTGTAACCTTCATCACCCTCCGGGGAAAGCTACATTGCCAAAGTACGACAAATTTGTGGGTAAGACCACACATAATAACTTCGCCACCGCCATCACACTGCGGGAAGTTTGCATTGTCAAATTGCGATCAATACGACAGATGTTTTGAGCGCCACTCGCAGCCCGCAGTTGGAACCTATAACAGGTGCAATGCCTATTAGGACACTCCAACTTTGCAACAGTCACTACGTACTTAACAAGAAAGTTGCGTTGCGAAATTATAAGCGTTTTCGTACATTTTGTACATCAAGTTTTCCGAGTATAACTTGTGGCCTGAAGTGGGAACCTAAAGCAATCACAGCACCAAGTAGGATCCACCAAATTTAGAAAAGTCTATACTTTCCGGAAAAAGTTGCATTTCCAAATAGCAATAAATAGGTCACATATTCCGAAAATAACCTGCGGTCAGTAATCGAATCTAAAGCAGGCGCGATGTGTACTTAAACATTAAATTTATGCAACTATCACCATCCCCTTGAAAAGGTTGCATTTAAATTTTTAACCAATTCTTCAGTTATTCCAAGCACGACTGTTAATAGGATCGTCAAACAAGCACAACGCTATGCAACACGCCAGTTTGATAACCGTCATAACTTTCAACAAAAAGTTGTATTGCCAAGTTACTAAAAAATCATCACTTGATATTACCAGAACTTGAGCTGGAAGATTTAATCCTAAAACAGGCGCATTGCCTATTAGGTCACCTGAACTTTTTGTCATCATTTACAAGATTTACTTTCTAAGAATAGAAGAAACTTATCAGATTTTTCAAAATTCGGCTCGATACCGTATTGTAAAACCCAGAATAAACAGACACTACATATTGGCTGTGAAGTTTTACGGTCGCTGGGGAAGATCGCGTTACCATTTACTGTGAGCATTAGCAGTGTCTCCGATGGCAGATTTAGTATACAGAGAACGTGCGCGAATATTTCGTTTTGTAATTGGCATTAAAAGGAAGTCCACGGAACACTACAACTCACGCGCCGGACATTCCACGTCAATTCGATAGAAATTACAATATAATAAAGTTGTCGATAGCTACACCACGTAAACGCATTGCTATACGAAGTAAATCTCTACAATAATATTCTATAGTCCGCATTTCGACCGCAGCGAGGGAACATCGTTATTCGACAGATTCAGCGGAGCTACAACAGAGAAATTGAAAAATAGAGTATTGGAGAGGAAATGGATAATGAAGAGGAATGGAGGATTAACACGATCACATCAACCGGCAGCTTGACCGCGTCTGAAACTAGTGGACCAAATCACGTCGACTCTAAGATCTAATTCACGAAACGTCACTACTGCGAGTTGCATTGGATTAAGTAACATTGAAAATTTTTCACCATGAGACACACGCACACCAGACCCAACTTGTTTGTGTAAAATCAGTACAGCCAACTTTGTAACCTTCATCACCCTCCGGGGAAGGCTACATTGCCAAAGTACGACAAATTTGTGGGTAAGACTCGAATAACTTCGCCACCGCCATCACACTGCGGGAAGTTTGCATTGTCAAATATAACATCTCATAACAATATACTATGGTGGTCAGACTCAATGTCTACTTTGATGAGTAAAATGTCGTGAAATAACCAGCCAGCCTATCACCCAGTGTGATCGCCGAAACGCAGCTTTAAGCTGGTACAATCTGTTCATTTCAAACTAAAGAACACGTCGCTGAACATAGCGACAATACTACCACTGGCTTAGAAGGCTATTAGGCTATATACTTAAACGTTAATGATAATAATAATTAAACAAAATTACATCACTAATTATAATAATATTAATGTTATGTAGGACACAATTTACAAGAGCGCCCTCTGGTTTTCCAAGCTGAGCAACTAAACGTTGTTATGCATGTTAACGTACATACTTTTATTTTATGAATACATGCTTATAACGCATGGAAACTATCTAAACACCGATACAAACATTCGTGCTTATGAGAGGCTGTTTGTACTCGAATTTGCCTGCAACCCGCCAACCTCAA
The DNA here is from genome assembly GCA_905147225.2 of Euproctis similis. Lineage (NCBI taxonomy): Eukaryota > Metazoa > Arthropoda > Insecta > Lepidoptera > Erebidae > Euproctis > Euproctis similis. The sequence continues at coordinate 10,777,712 of LR990109.1, forward strand.
TTCCGTAGTGGGTTGTTTTATCAATGCACCACAAGGCTCGTCGTGTTTAAACTCCAATGGATGAAAAACATAATAGTGTTGGAAACAATGTGCTGAAGTGACATTAACTTTACTGGACTAGTCACTGCAGTTGAATATCTGTTACATTTATGTGATGGGATTCTTTTACTAATAATTTACATTATAATCGTCTGTAATTGCTACAACTATGTCTGCCGTTCAAATTCCAAATCTTGCCAAGACATTTTATTGATACGTATATTTACATATTTTATTTAATACTTTACGAAACCGTCTTTTCCTAATGTCATTCCAAATGCCAAAAACTAAAATAAAACGCCGTTTATTTTAATCTACCCTCATCTTTATGAATGTTAATAACGTATTTAAAATACCATTTAACAAGACACCGACATGGGCTTTTAATATTTTTGACGTTAGAACAAAGCATCACGCTTTAACGTCATTATTTCATATCAAGCAAATATCAAATCCTAATTAAGTGAAGTGGCGCAGCCAGAAACTTTACAGCTAATCGTCCAGAAGAGTGCAGTGGAAGTTATGCCTCGATACACAGCATATTTTTATTTTCCGAATTGTCACCAATTCCGAAGTGCCACATTACCTAAATGGATGGAAATTGGATGACTATTAATGTGAGCTACCGGCTATGGATTTACTCGTCTTTCTTCAAATCGGATATCATTGTTGAATACCGACAATGCCGACGAATGCCGACAACCAACAAGTGCTGCAAAGGATTTTCGTCGCGCTGTATGTAACTGAACAGCTAAAACTAATCCCAAGAAGGGTGTTTCTGCTATGATTCCAAACAATTCTTTAATAACACATTAGCATTGAAACACGTTCACAGTTCAAGAAAAAATTGCCATACAGCTAAGGACCGGTTTGAGTTGGTAAAAGAAAAATCGACAACGACACTTCCAAGGTCTATCGAGTTTTCGAGCAACTCTCTGTCGGCAGTTGGTACCTAAAACAGGCACAACGCCTATTAGGACACCAACTTTGTAACCTTCATCACCCTCCGGGGAAAGCTACATTGCCAAAGTACGACAAATTTGTGGGTAAGACCACACATAATAACTTCGCCACCGCCATCACACTGCGGGAAGTTTGCATTGTCAAATTGCGATCAATACGACAGATGTTTTGAGCGCCACTCGCAGCCCGCAGTTGGAACCTATAACAGGTGCAATGCCTATTAGGACACTCCAACTTTGCAACAGTCACTACGTACTTAACAAGAAAGTTGCGTTGCGAAATTATAAGCGTTTTCGTACATTTTGTACATCAAGTTTTCCGAGTATAACTTGTGGCCTGAAGTGGGAACCTAAAGCAATCACAGCACCAAGTAGGATCCACCAAATTTAGAAAAGTCTATACTTTCCGGAAAAAGTTGCATTTCCAAATAGCAATAAATAGGTCACATATTCCGAAAATAACCTGCGGTCAGTAATCGAATCTAAAGCAGGCGCGATGTGTACTTAAACATTAAATTTATGCAACTATCACCATCCCCTGGAAAAGGTTGCATTTAAATTTTTAACCAATTCTTCAGTTATTCCAAGCACGACTGTTAATAGGATCGTCAAACAAGCACAACGCTATGCAACACGCCAGTTTGATAACCGTCATAACTTTCAACAAAAAGTTGTATTGCCAAGTTACTAAAAAATCATCACTTGATATTACCAGAACTTGAGCTGGAAGATTTAATCCTAAAACAGGCGCATTGCCTATTAGGTCACCTGAACTTTTTGTCATCATTTACAAGATTTACTTTCTAAGAATAGAAGAAACTTATCAGATTTTTCAAAATTCGGCTCGATACCGTATTGTAAAACCCAGAATAAACAGACACTACATATTGGCTGTGAAGTTTTACGGTCGCTGGGGAAGATCGCGTTACCATTTACTGTGAGCATTAGCAGTGTCTCCGATGGCAGATTTAGTATACAGAGAACGTGCGCGAATATTTCGTTTTGTAATTGGCATTAAAAGGAAGTCCACGGAACACTACAACTCACGCGCCGGACATTCCACGTCAATTCGATAGAAATTACAATATAATAAAGTTGTCGATAGCTACACCACGTAAACGCATTGCTATACGAAGTAAATCTCTACAATAATATTCTATAGTCCGCATTTCGACCGCAGCGAGGGAACATCGTTATTCGACAGATTCAGCGGAGCTACAACAGAGAAATTGAAAAATAGAGTATTGGAGAGGAAATGGATAATGAAGAGGAATGGAGGATTAACACGATCACATCAACCGGCAGCTTGACCGCGTCTGAAACTAGTGGACCAAATCACGTCGACTCTAAGATCTAATTCACGAAACGTCACTACTGCGAGTTGCATTGGATTAAGTAACATTGAAAATTTTTCACCATGAGACACACGCACACCAGACCCAACTTGTTTGTGTAAAATCAGTACAGCCAACTTTGTAACCTTCATCACCCTCCGGGGAAGGCTACATTGCCAAAGTACGACAAATTTGTGGGTAAGACTCGAATAACTTCGCCACCGCCATCACACTGCGGGAAGTTTGCATTGTCAAATATAACATCTCATAACAATATACTATGGTGGTCAGACTCAATGTCTACTTTGATGAGTAAAATGTCGTGAAATAACCAGCCAGCCTATCACCCAGTGTGATCGCCGAAACGCAGCTTTAAGCTGGTACAATCTGTTCATTTCAAACTAAAGAACACGTCGCTGAACATAGCGACAATACTACCACTGGCTTAGAAGGCTATTAGGCTATATACTTAAACGTTAATGATAATAATAATTAAACAAAATTACATCACTAATTAATATTAATGTTATGTAGGACACAATTTACAAGAGCGCCCTCTGGTTTTCCAAGCTGAGCAACTAAACGTTGTTATGCATGTTAACGTACATACTTTTATTTTATGAATACATGCTTATAACGCATGGAAACTATCTAAACACCGATACAAACATTCGTGCTTATGAGAGGCTGTTTGTACTCGAATTTGCCTGCAACCCGCCAACCTCAATTCCGTAGTGGGTTGTTTTATCAATGCACCACAAGGCTCGTCGTGTTTAAACTCCAATGGATGAAAAACATAAGTGTTGGAAACAATGTGCTGAAGTGACATTAACTTTACTGGACTAGTCACTGCAGTTGAATATCTGTTACATTTATGTGATGGGATTCTTTTACTAATAATTTACATTCTAATCGTCTGTAATTGCTACAACTATGTCTGCCGTTCAAATTCCAAATCTTGCCAAGACATTTTATTGATACGTATATTTACATATTTTATTTAATACTTTACGAAACCGTCTTTTCCTAATGTCATTCCAAATGCAAAGGTTTTGATTAAACTGTTGTGGTGTCATATGATATTACTCTTTGACAGTTTACTAAGTCTGCATTTTATAGATAACCCGGATTTTCAACATTCATCCTCAATTCATTAGTATATTTTTATCTGCGTGTACCAAAAACATGGATGCAGTCATTTCACATTACAGTGTAAACTCTGGTAAAATACACGTCGATGATCCACGGAACTATAGTAAATTCGTTCATAGCATTAGAAACTCTTCAAGTTCAGCCACGGTTACAATGATTGGTAAAAAAAAGCTGATTTATAAATCAGTGGTATAGCACTTCATCTGGCTACAGACAATTACTATATTAATTGTATGCAAGCCAAAAACGAACCGACAATATTTTTTCGTTAAGTTTGACAAATCAGGAACTTAACTTGTAGATCACTCGAGAAAATTTTCCATAACTTAGATGAAATAATAATACATTGTTTATACAGGGCACTTTATTAATCGCGCCTTTAAGTTTACTTTATATGACGCTCCTTCACATTGTTGCGTTTAAATTCGATATTAAACCTACAAGCCACCAGAAGATAACAAACAGGTCTCTCATAATGACTTCGGACGTCAAACGGAACGCATAATATTAAAATTTTACCTTCGAATAAAATTTGTATTATGCTTCCAATGACGTCCGAAGTCCCAGTAATGTCTTTCTGGTGCTATATCATTATGAGCCGAACAATGACCAAAATGGCGGCTTGTGTTCATAAGAAGAATCGGTAGCAGTCGAAGTTGATAGATGGCGCTAGGCGCGCCGGATATGGGGCGCTATTGGTGCAATATGATAGCGGAAGTAACGCCATGGCGGGCAAGGGACGTGACGTACTCTCATAATGACTGCGGACGTCATTGGAAGCATAATACAAATTTTATTCGAAGGTAAAATTTTAATATTATTTTATTATGATTTTAACTTGTCATAACTGCGCGACTGTATGTCGGTTTGCACAATTACCAAGTACTCCCACAGGAAATAAATTTTGGACTTCTCACTTTTTCTTTACTACATCATACATGATAAAAAAAAAACCACTAAAATTATAAACAAAAACATTATTGACACATTATGATTATTAAAAAAAATCGCATCCAAATCCGTTGCGTACTTTTAAAGCGATTTTATTTTATACTATGTAATGATTATTTTGCACTCATCATATTGTGTATTATTTTTATAGATTCTGCCTCAGTTTTCATGATGAAGTGAGATATTTAGTACCCGAAGAGTACAAGTATGAAACAGCGCTGGCGTTGCAAATTACCAATCTACTTACTCGTGCATTTTGTTCACAAAGGTAATTATTGGGATTGTTCGCTATTATAGTTTCCCTAGGACCGTGATCTAGCTCCCTGCTTTTGATTCAGAAGTAATGGGCTCGTTTCCGGACCAATGATTTTTCCGAAAAATTATGTGTGACTCTGTCTACTTTGTGCCCGGTGTATGGAAGTAGATTTGGCGAGTCGCGGCTTTAACAGCTGCTGCCTAGACATTTGAGTAGCAGAAGGCGTGAAATTACGTTTATTCACTAAATAATTAATTATTTCTTAACTTTATTTAAACCAGATGATTTTGATAAAACTAAAATTTGTATACAACCAAAGATACGTGAACCGCATAGGTATAATGAATTTCTTTTGTTGTAGGGTTGGCATAAACGACCTGCCACTCTCTGTAGCCTTCTTCACATCAGTAGAAGTTGATAGAGTTTTAAGAAAAGAGTCGAATTTAAGTTGCCCAACGCCTTCAAACCCACATGGATTGGAGAAGGGGTATGGAATACCCAACGGGGAATCTTTGAACATATTTAATGTATTAGAAAAATGTAAATCTATTGATAATAAAAGCAATATAAATTATTAGTATAATATATCTCGGTGGTCCAGTGGGCGAGCACGCCGCTTCTAAATCAAGAGGTCGCAGGTTCGAATACTGGATCACACCAATGACTTTTCCAAATTAATTTCTAATTTTGTGTGATAAATATTTATACAGTCTCGGTGGCGCAGTGGTCGAGCACACGGATTCTGATCCAGAGGTCCGGGTTCGATTCCTGATAATGGCTCACACCAATTACTTTTCGAAATTGTTTTCGGAAGTTATGTGTGATAAATATCGATGACTGAAAAACTTTGTGCCCGGTATGGCAATAGGTTCGCCACCTATTCCATTTGGGACGTAAACATAACGGCGAGACGAGGCTTAACAGCCGCTGCCTACACCTTCGGGTAACAAAAGGCGTGAAGTTATGTTGTTATGTATGTTAAATATCTATGACTAAAAACTATGTGCCCAGTATGGCAATAGGTTCGCCACCTATTCCATTTGGGACGTAAACATAACGTCGAGTCGAGGCTTAACAGCCTCTGCCTACACCTTCGGGTGTGTTTTAAAATGTGTCTCTAAAAATTTATAGGACTATTTTAAGGGTTCAATCGGCGCGGGGGAAAACTACCCTCAAAATGTCTCGGTGGTTCAGTGGTCGAGCACAACGCTTCTGAATTCAGAGCGCGGGTTCGAATCCTCGCTCACACCCACAGAAATAGATCAAGATAGAACGGCCGCGATGGCATATTTCCATACATTTCGAGCGTGTCACTTTTTTGAAAAACCACGCCCTCAGCGTGACGTCATTTTCATTGTGAGCGGAGCGACTAGTTAGGAGACACTCACATTAGATTATCGATGTTAATATCGGCAACGTGTGTTAATTTTATTATTTTTATATTTTACTAACTTTATTGATTTTCTGTAACGATAATCATAGAAAGTAAAACATGTTAAATACTTCAATCCGACATATTAAAACCTAAAACATATTTTTCCAACAGTATATAAAATTTAATTATAAATATTTTACTATCCTTGAAACTATACATATTTATTAAATATTTGCCTTTTTGTAAGGGTTGGCCTCACAGTCCTGGTTAAATAACGAAGCCGAACGTCTACATATACCTCGGTTACTGCCCATTTGAGAAGAACGAGATGATTTTCCATCGGCGATTGGTCAAATTGGTGAAAACTTATACTGTCAAATAAACTGCTGCCAATGTAATTACGAAACACTTTGGTTGAAATTTGTGGTGTTAGAATAAAGTAGGGACAAAGCAAGATATGAGCTGATACTCAAATTATTATTGAATTAATTTATCGATAAGTCCCAAGACTCAACGATACATGGAGTGCCCATCTCTAACATTCGAATCACAGCGATTAACAGACACAGCGATTAACTGGGAGGTGTATTGTGTATTTCGTTCGATTCGACGTACATTACGCGTATAATTTATACGCGCAATGTTTTTGTATACGAGCGTTGAATGCGGACAGCAATGGATATTTATCATAACGAAAAAATATACAACTTGTGATCGTAATTATTGAACATAGTAAAAGTAAAACAATAATTTATAATCTCAAAAAAATACTTTCTACTGATTTTCTGTACTTACTGATCATACGAAATATTTCCTTTTGTCATATTTGATTCACTACTTTTGTTTTTACAATTTTTCACAGCATAATACGGCATATATGTGACGTTTTATCTATTTTTTTACGTCCTGAACGCATGGCAGGAACGCTCGTTGCGTAATGAGAGCGAGTTTCGAAAAGCATGCAATATAGTGCAGGGTTTTGGCACGCTTGCCACGCCTATTCGCCGTTCTATCTTGATTTATTTCTGTGCTCACACCAATGAATTGTCGAAATTACTTTGGACAAGTCATTTCGATACATGTCGATGACTGAAAACTTTGTGCCCGGTATGACAATAGGTTCGCCATCTATTCCATTTAGGACTATATGAATATATGATGACTGATGATTGTGTCTCTGATATTAATCAATCTTTGACTTGAGCTTATGATATTTCTATTGCAATACACAAAATACATAAAGCTTAGAAGTTATTTATTTATAAATGAAATGCGAAAGTTTGCATGTTATGTATGATTTCAAAAGTCTTCAATTCTTTATTATTTACTAGCAGACCACGCGAATACCGCTATATTGTATGTAGCTTCCCGCCTCACGGTGTTACTCGCGTACAAACAAAATAACGATGACGACGATGATTACACATAGCCTATGTTACTCAGTGATAATGAAGCTTGGAGTGAAATAGCAGTATATAGATCGACGGTTTAACCTATTTAATATTGTAAATTGAATCTTATTCCCATAGAAATAAAGATGATTTCTTAAAATTGGGATCATTGAAATATGTTGGTTAGAGCGGAAAGGCAATATGGGTATTTGACTAACAGAATCAAAATGCTGGTATTCTTAGATTCAGATTTTTGAATATCTCCTAGATATTTTAATATCTATGTATTTTAATATGTAGTTCCGATATCGAATATTGAAAATCTAAATCTGTTATAAATACGGTACTCCAAAAAGGCGATACGACCCATGTCTACTGATTAGCACCAAGCACTGAGCCAGTGGGTGGTCGCTCTTGAAAAAAAATAATTTAAGTTTGTTTTATCTGTTAGGGGTTTTTATTAACCAATAGCATCGTCGAATTCAAAATCATGTCCGACCATGATTAACCAATAGGATCGTCGATGTCAAAATGAAAAATATCTAAAATCGCCATTTTCTGTCATATGCTTGGCAAAATTTCTTCGCAAATTTTAATCGCAATAAATTACAATAATTTTCTTCCTAAATTATCCAAATTATACTGAAAATAGCTTGAGTTGAACTCTAGTTCCTCGTTATATTCGTATTTTACATTAGTTTGACGTCGATAGATTTTTCTAATTTCTTCTTTTCAACATGGAGCATTCAAGAAATTACAATAACGCATCAAGGATCTATTTATATACTCTTTGCACTGAGCAAAAATCCACACCATTCCAGATTCCACACTGCGAGTAGGGTTGCAAAGACATATCATCGTAATAGCTGATAAATATCGATTCCTGAAAATATCGATATCTACAATACGCCTTTATAGAGAAAAGCGGCTTAAGAACTTTTGGGTCACGTGGTGGAAAGCAACTACCACTGCTCGTAGATATCCGCAACGCCAGGGGCGTCACATCAGCATGCCGGCTTTTTAGATAGGATCGAAGTATGCTCTTTTCGGTATCGGTCCGCAAATACCTTTGCCTCTGCCTTCAAATTCAATGCAAATTCTTTCAAAAATAGTTGAAAATTGTGTAATTTAGTGTGTTAATGTGAGTAATATCAGTCGATTCATCAATGGTGGTGGCTCCACCGGTGAAATACCACAAACTCACAGAATATCGACGTAAAGGGGCTCTTGCCGCATTTTGCGCGGTGAAAATAGATATCCGGAGGCCCACCCCTTTCCTCCTCCCCTTCCCATCTCATTTCCAACCCATTCCTTATCTCATTGTTAGGGCCGGCAACGCAACTGTACCACTATATGGGTTTAGGTGTCCATGGGCTGCGTTTGTTGCTCACCATCAGGTAACACGCCTACTCGTTTGCCCCCTTATACCATTAAAATAAGCATAACATTAGAGAGAATGTCATAAGATAGGATCTCACACACTTCACTCGCTTCTTTCACTTTCACAACGTTTTTCATACACGTTTGTCAGTTTTTAAGACTCCTGATAATACCTTCCTCAAGGACTCGCTTAATTTGATCATGAAAATTGTGCTTTTGCATTGTTAAATCTGCTTAGTCAATCTTGCATCATCCATTATTTCTACACGTCCGAACCATTAGAGCTTCATTACTTTTACACCGACACTCTTTCAATCCAACTTACAAACCAAACTCGATGCCGTGAGCCAGCGTCATCCGCAAATTTTGCGTAATAATATATAATTTCATCCACTCGCTCGAGCACCACATCAGCAACTAAATTTATAACTTTCATTCGTATTAAGTAGCATTCCTTTGGTATTCGGTTGTTATAGTTCTAACTCATAAAAGGCCGCTGTTTGTTATTGCTTATTATGACTTAACGATTGTTCATAAGTTTTTGTAAATAAAGTACATTAAGTTTAGGATGATGTTTTTCTTGTTTATTATGTTTAGTGTGATTTTTTAATTGTAATTTAATTTATTGTTGTAAGGACACAATTACGTGTCCACTGTGTCCAGGAAAAAATATAGAAAATCGATATCATCATTTCCGAACTATCAATATATCTATTAATTAAATATCGATATTTTATCAACAGTCCTACGTAGTGTGGAATGTGTGTGTGGATTTTTTTGTGCTCAATGCTGATCAGCTAGCAGACAAGAGTGACAAGTGACAGAGTCTGTCACTGACAGACTGTCAGACAAACAGACAATCTAGTTTATTTAATGTCGTTTGATCAACAAATTAACCTAAATAAATTATTCTTGCTTTATATTACTCATCATGTCCAAAGTTACTAAAAGGAAACACGTTATGAACGAGACCATGTGGGACGATTATGAATTACCGCAAGGAAACCAAAGTATAGTGAAAGTTTTGAAAAGTAAAGGAAACAATTTACACGAGGTATAATATTCCATTATTGTCAGTTACTCTAGAATTATCTCTTCTATTTTTCCCACTATAGATTTAAGTAATTCTTACTTTTGCTTTTAAATATTTATACACATAAGATAGCGTGTTAACATGTATTACTAAATATAGGTTATGTTGTTAAAATACCACGAAGAAGAGAGGGCATAGTATGGCTGTTAATATTGTGAACGACATATATTGTAGGGATTACAAATTAGCGAAGCTGAAGTCAACTAAAATACTAGTGAGCACCTTTTTACAGGCTTAGCTTTATCTTGTAGGTGTAGGACTGCCATTAGGGATCTACTGCTATAAGGATTCACTCAGTTGGTAACGGGTTCCAGCAACTATTTAGTGCTAACATAGTCACAGTTTCCTTTGGCCTAGTGCCTTAACACTGTTGCTGCTCAACTCGCCCTTATGTTTACATCCCAAGTCCAATAGGTGGTAAATCTATTGCCATACACTGGTTACAAAGATTTCTGTCATCAATATTTATCACACACACCTTCTGAGAAAAATGCTGAAAAGTCATTGGTGTGAGCCTGGATTTGAACTCACAACCTCTTGGTTCAGAAGTGGAGTGCTCAACCACTGGACGACCTGGCGTTACCAATTATATTCTGAATCATATACAAGTATGTCTACTACTAATTGTCACCCACCACCTTCATGTATTAAGCATGGAAGTTATATATATTTATAAAGCTTTATTTGTTTAGATTAGATTATCATACTGCAAATCCAGTGCTTGTAAGTGAAGGTTTACCTTGGAATCTTTGCCTGTGTAATTTTACTATTACATTAGTAAAATTTTACAGTTTTTATGTGGATCTTAAAAAATCTACTGCTAATGAACCTAAGGATTAATGTGATAAGACTTCTCTAAATAATTTGTACATACTTTTGTATAACAAAAATGAAATTATTTTTCAGGTAATTACACCAAGTGGCGAAGAATACCTTGTATCAATGCCACCAAAATTTAGAAAAAATATATGGGTGAAGAGAGGTGATTTTATACTTGTAGAACCAATTGCAGAAGGTGACAAAGTAAAGGCAGAAATAGTGAAAATTATGAATAAAAACTCTATAAAATATTACAAAGAGAAAAATGTGTGGCCAGTGGAATTTGAAGACAATAAAAAAGAAAGTGAAGTTAATAGTGATGATCTGTTCATAAACACTAATAGAAATGTCAGGGTGACTTATGATGAGAGTGGTGACAGCAGTGATAGTGACAATAGTAATGATAGTAATGACAGCAGTGGTAGTGACAGCTTAAAGTGATAATTATGATTAACATTATAAGCGTTTGGAAGTGTTGACGATCAAACCTGAATTCGCGTGTTAGCTATTTATTTATTGTAAAAGACCTTTTTTGCTTGTTTTTTATGTCCGATTTGACTATTATAGTATATTTTTAGTTGTGATAGTAATATTTGTTTATTTTAGCAGCGGTAAGCGGTAAGTTATTATTTTCTTATTTTTGACATTACGTCCATGCGTATTTGAGATCATTCTCAAATATGCAATCTGATATTTGGGATGATGCGCTGGCTCGGCCGCCGCCTCCTGATCCTCCTGATCCTTCATTGATGGTGATTGGCGCGAGTACATCGTGCACGGCTATGAAACGACGACTTGAGCCTAATAACAATAATCCGATTAAAAAACAAATTATTTCTCCTGATTCAGCTACCCCTTCGATTCAAACTGTTTACTCTGACCCATCCTATACTGTAGGAGCTATCAATAACTATTCTAAATTAGACAAAGGTCCTTATATAGTACATGTGTCTCGTTCATCTCCGGATCCATCAGCTGGTACAACTATCCGTCCAATTAAGTTTGGCCAATTTCTTATCACCCACAAAGTAAAAAATGTTTGTTCAGATGGCATCAAAAAAGTCGGACGAAATAAAATTTCAGTCCAGTTTAGGTCTGCTGAGGATGCTAATGATTTTACTACCTCTCCCATATTACAGAGCAAATACGTAGCTTCCGTACCTACTTTCAATGTTACCAGGATGGGATTGGTGAGGCAGGTCCCCACTGATCTTTCCATGGAAGAATTTGCGAAAGATGTCAACTTACCTACTGGCTGCGGCAAAGTTTTAAAAGCGCGTAGATTAAACAGAAAAAAAATAGATGAAGGTCAAGTTTCTTGGGTCCCTACTCAGTCAGTGGTGGTCACCTTTCAAGGCCAATCCCTACCGTCTCGGGTTTTTTTGTACTATACGTCTCTCCCTGTTGAAATATACATTTATCCAACCATCCAGTGTCATTCTTGCTCCAGATATGGTCACACTAAGGCCCAGTGTAGGTCGAAACCCAGGTGCTTCCGCTGTGCTCAAGAACATCTTGGGGAAAGCTGTGAAGTCACCGAATCTAAGTCTTCTTGCCTTTTTTGTTCTGGTCGGCATTTCGCCACGAGCATTGCCTGTCCGGAGCGTGAAAGACAGAGATCAATAAAACTTGTAATGGCCCAAAACTCAGTTTCATATCAAGAAGCCTCATCACAATTCTCTGCTGTATCTCGCCCTTTTTCCGAGGTAGCTAAAGATTCACCTACATTTCCTTCCCTCTCTAAAGCTCAGCAAATTCCTAGGCCTATTCATTCAGCTCCTCAAAAATCTCGATTACAACTGTCAGCATCCGCTTCTACTCACTCTAGAATCCCAATGGGTTAAACATATGATAGAGTTGCTCATCAGCAAATTACCTCTCATCCTCCATCATCTATGCCAAACGGTTGTGCTTTAAACAACCGCCAACTTCTTCCTGAAAGAGAAAATATTTTAGAAACTCTTTTATCTTTATTGATCGATTTTATTTCTTCTAATCCTAAAAACCTACCGTCCCACGTTGCCTCCAAACTTACTCATCTAGTATCCCTAACCTCTCAACATGGATCCAGTGATCCTTCTACAGTGGATCTGTCGGAGCGTGCGAAATAAAAAGCATGAAATGACCCATTTAATCAACATTCTTTCCCCATCTATCATTGCCGTCTCGGAGACATGGTTGAGGCCTAGATCCCGTTTCCGGATTCCAGGTTTCTCTCAAATGCTTACTCTCTCTCATATCTTCACATAAACTACGGTACATCTTATGTAAATTCGTAAAAAAAAAAATATTTTCTTGTAAACTGTAGCAGTAAATAATTATAACATTATTATCGCTTGTTTAAAATTCATATTTTCGTTTTTTATAAGTGTTCTGGTAGTAATTAGCAATAGTGTTTGTTTCTTTTTTGTTGTAGGTAGAAATTAGTTGTATGTTTAAATCATATGGGTCATAAAATACTCAATCGAAATTTTGTTTATTTAAAACCTCTCTTCATCTGTTTCCTCTGGTTTATGACATCAATGCAACTGAGCCTGGCAGAATATAAATAACAACCAGTCATTATAAATACGCGCCAATAAAGGAGGACTCTGATTTCATTTACTACGCTGGTTGAAGAAATCCTGCGGTCATCGTAACTGGCTATATTCTCCTCCTAACCGTGCAAATTCTTCTGTCTGAAGCGTTCAAAGTAGAAAATGATGAGAGTGGCTAAGTCGCATTAGCTAGTATGCGATGCCAATAATAAGAAGTGAAGTGAAGTGAAGTGAACATTATAAGCGTTCAAAAAGACAATTTATTTAATGTTTAAAATTTTTGTGTGCTTGTCACTAAACTCCTCATAAAGAGCTAGGACTGTGTTGTTATAAAAAATTCTGTACATATTGCATAGGTCTGAAATTAGATAATATTGTTTTTATAATCCAGAAGAATGTTCTACTCCAGGGTTGGCCAAATAACTTTCCTAGAGGTCCATTTTAAGAATCGAAATAACTGACAATTCATACATACTGGAGTTTAATGAAAGGAATCAATGTAATTTTTAATTAACAAATGTTTTCTTAGGTATTAATCGTGTAGCAAAGAAGAAAATATTTTTTTACTTCAAACTATCTGTTTTGAATTTGGAATAACAGTTAACAAAGTTACTGTGGGGATACATTTTTAGTAAATAACATAGTCTGTATTACTAGTTAATATATATTCTTATAATCCAATAAATGGGTTGGTGGACTATGCTACAGTATGCTTAAGCAATCTGCTCTACTCTATTTTATCCTAATTTTATAAACAACATTTCATTAATAGAAATAAAAATTATTAACAAAATCTGTATACATTTTTTATCTCTGTGATACATGATAAATTTTTCTATAAACTACTATGTTTATTGGTAGTATGTAATAAAAAAAGAATTGAATTGGCAATTTATACTAGGCTATAAAAATAAAACCTATTATTATGCATTCAGTATAAATGTTACAATGTTGGTCAGATATTTTTAAATATAATGTAATTATAAATTTGTTTGTACATAAATAATAAAGCATTGATGATGATAATAAAATTTTAGACTTAACCCAAAATTTAAATTAACAAAACATACACACTTTCACATTTCTTTTTGTTATAAATAAATAACTTCTAAAGCTTTATGTATTAGCTGTAATGCTTTAGAAATTTCTTAAGTCAAAGATTGACTAATATCAGAGACGCAATCGTCAGTCATCATATATTCATAAATTTTTTTTATTAGTTCAACAGACTTTAATTTTGCCCATCCTTCAGTTTTAGTGATATGTTTTGCTTGTCCATCTTTTATGAATTCTAATGTTAGTTCTGTTAGGGTATTAGAAGAGTGTAGATCAGCTAGCTGTAATGTCTCTATCGAATTTTCAACTGTCAGTTTTTTGTGCAAAGCTTCTTCTGAGAGACTTTTCAGTCTACAGAGTTGATAATAGTCAGCAGCAGCCAACAATTTTTCAGGCATTTCATCAACCCTTGGAGCTTTATCACTATAAATGAATGTTAAGACTTCTTTTAGAACATCAGATTCTAGTGGAGATGTCACAATATTAGTAATACATTCACTTGTGTTGTGCTTAAAATGAGCTTTAAGAACAGGACTGCGGCTAGCTAAAATTACTTTATGCACCTTATATTCCATTCCTTCAGCAGAAGTTATAGTTACATCAGAAAATTGACCATCATTTAATAAATTTTCAAAGTCATCACAAAGTTGAGGTGCTGGTACAATAGTGCGATCCACTTTAATGTCTTTGTTTATCATGAACTGGAATTTCAATAAGAGAGTACCATTGTCAAAAAGATAATTTCGAGGTTTGCTTTCTATATCTGTTTTTAATATTGTACAGAAGTACTGCCACTTATATGCTTCAACTGTATGGTATTCAGAATACGCTAAACAACGCTCACCCATACTTATGCCAGATGGATTCACAGTCAAGTTACCCTTAAGAAACAGGGATTTTATAGGTAAGTAGTATATCTCAATAATATCAGTATTACGGCCCCAAAACTGTATCTTCAATTGAAAATATGACTCTGGTACAATTGCAAGTTGAGCTACAGATTGAGTGCGGACCTCGCGAGTAGTTTTTATGTCTAAAAGCGATAAAAAATTTGGTATTCTCCATTTTATGGTATTTACTTTAGTTTCACCTTCTATATGGCTGGTAAATTCTACCTTTGACATCTTACAAATATTTATAAAATTCTCTATTTCAGTCGCGCAGGTCTCACAAAGACCGTCCGTCTGGTACCTAGCGCCATTGATTCACAATTTCACATTGATTTGATTTGATTGACCAAGTCGAACAACAAAGCTAGCTAAATGGCTAAATGCGAATAGCAGATTTATGCAGATAGCGCATCTGCGCTTAGCTTTTTTTACTACTTCTATACTTCTTACTAGTTCTTTCTTACGGAACCACCACACCAAAGAGTATGTAAATGCTCCACAGTCCACACTGTTTGGAAAGTTAGACGAACCCGAAAGTGTACTTCGGCTGCCGAAGTACACTTTCGGGTTCGTCTAACTTTACTTCGGCTTACTGCATGCAACTTCGCTTCGCTCAACGTCCGTGTGTTGTCACTGTTGTCGGTCTTTAAACAATTCGTTCGAATTCACCTAAAATTATTTCAATAGACGTCGCGTTACCGTTAGTCTAAGAGCCGTGGAACATTTTTGCGCTGGATTATTTTCAAGTTGTCTTTGGAAAAAGTAAAAAGTAATTCTTTTTTAAAAATAATTAAATCAACATATTTTATGCTTGCTACCCATACCACACCACTTTCGAGGTTTTCTGTAGTGGAAATTTTTGGGTGTCTCATCGAAAGAAGTTAATCACGAAAGTTCAGCTTAATACTAGTATGTACTTGATAGTACTGCCCAAATTATTTCAATTATCTGTACTACTACCTTAAAGCGATGCGGTATAAAGTACCATACGATTTGATATAATAATATGACAGTTAATAAATACGAAGAAAAACGTAACTTCACGCCTTTTCTACCCGAAGTTCTAGGCAGCGGCCTCCAGTCACCGAATCGTTATGTTATGCTCCAAATAGAATAGTTGGGGAACCTGTTGCCGTACACCGGGCATATTACCGGCACTCTTTGATCGAGCCATACTTCCGTGTACGACAACTAACATAAAACAATATAGCACACATAACATAACTTCACGCCTTTTCTACCCGAAGGTGTAGGCAGCGGCTGTTAAGCCTCGTCTCGCCGTTATGTTTACGGCCAAATGGAATAGGTGGCGAACCTATTGCCATACCGGGCACAAAGGTTTCAGTCATCGATATTTATCACACAAAACTTTCGGAATTAATTTTGAAAAGTCATTGGTGTGAGCCAGGATTCGAACCCGCGACTTCTAGATTAAGAATTGGGGTGGACTACTGTGACCAGCAGTTAATATTAGATTTTCAAGAAGATCAAATAAATCATCATCTTCGTGTGATATACTTATATGCACGTAATTATAATACGCGAGCGTGCACGTTGCTAATGGAGCTGCTACTTGAGCGTCCGTTACAAACGTGCGCAGGCTATGGGCACCATAAAGCGAAGAGTTCATTCCGAAGATAAACGAGTGTGTAGTAGAGATACGTCGAACTTAACTGGAGTTTGCGAAAATTTTCAAGCCGCTTTATGTAGCGCATATCTTATTTTAGGGCAATGCATATAAGCCTATCTACCTTGCTAAACTCTTGCAAATTACCAAGCAAATGGCAACTGATAAATTGAAGTGATCGGTAGATAAAACCATAGGTCTACCAGGATCTGATGGCAAAAAAAAAATTGAAAAATAACGATTTTCATATGGCAAGAAAAGCAAAATGTCATCTGTCAACTGAAATTTCGAGGAATTGTTTTTGGTTTAGTTTCAAATTTCTTTTATAAAGTGGTGAAAATGTCGAAGAGAAGTCTTCGATCGCAAGCAAGAAATATTGTTTTCAATGTTTATCAAAAAATACTTGATGGACAAGGTACAGAACAAACACAATCAAGCGTAAGCGTTGACTAGTTAGTAGGAATGATACGTCTTGATATTTCGGTTTATTTCATTTTTTGTGTGTCGCTATCTTAAACTTTGGCATATTTCAGGGGTTTCTAATGGTTTTCTAATACTACAATTAGACGAATTGCTGCAGAAGGCAGGTCTAACAGAGGCGTATTTAGTACGCCGGGTAAAAAGAGGAAAGGTGGCAAAAAAAAACTTTGATAATTTGATTTTGATTTAAATAAATAAATAAATCTTTATTAAGACTCAAATATACATTTTTGGAGACATTAAATATTAAACACAAATTCGGTAAATGACAATAGCGTTACGCATCCTCGCTCCTAAACTAGGCTGAGAGCCTGTTTCATATGGGCCAGTGATTCATCGTGACCTGTGGTATTTATGGCCAGACTAAGTTTAAAACAATTTTATTTTCGTTTATTTATGGAGTGATAAGAGTGCGAAGGCGAAGTCTGTATGTGTGTGGTGTGCGTGCCTGCGTGTGCGTGTGTGTGCGTGCGTGTGTGTGTGTGTGTGTGTGTGTGCGTGTGCGTGTGTATATTCCTCACATCATATCACGATACAAAGGAGCTCCCCTGTATCATGATATAATAGTGAAAGTAGGAATGATTTGATTATAACTTTGCATATGTGCTTAGCGTGTGGGAATATGTTCAACTGCTTGTTCAGGGTGTTATATAAAATAGGACAGATACAGTTTTGTCGTCCGGCGAATGTAGTTTTATGAGTTGGTACCGGAAACGTCCTGTGTTTCACTCTATCGGCTGTTTCTGTTAGAGGTCGCACAGAGTGCAACCTCAAGGTAGAAAGGAGGAGGTATAACTGCCGGACTGTCAAGACTGGACTATCTACGAAGAGCTTTTCAGTGGGATATCCAAGGGGTAGATATATATATATATGTATAAAATAGCTCTTTGAGCCCTTTCTGCACGAAGTAGGATGTATTTAGATGCCTCACCCCATACTTTCAAACAGTATGTGAGAATGGATTGACATAAAGCAGTGTATACAAGTATGAGCGTATCTTGATCTGCAGATTTTCTCAGTTGCTTAAAGACATAACTTAGTTTGCGTATACGAGACACTAGAGTGTTTATATGAGGATGCCAGTTAAGCTTCTGATCAATATCAATGCCTAAATATTTGACGGTGTTCGTAATATTAAGACAGGGACTGTTACAATTGAGTTGGAAATTGCAATTGTGGGCTCTAAGTGTGCAAGAGATGGGTGGGCATAGATTTGGTCGTATAGCGAAGGGAATATACATGGTTTTAGTAAGATTTAAGGTGAGTAAGTTCTTGGCTAACCACGTCATAACAAGTGATAAAGCGATTTCAGCGTTACGATAGGTTTCCGCCCAGTCCAAGCCGTGCTGTGTCATCTGCATAAGTGAAAATGCGACAGTTTTTAAGGGTTAGAGTACACAGATCATTAATATATATACATACATACATACATAACTTCACGCCAAATCCCTTGCGGGGTAGGCAGAGAGAACAGAGCGCCATAGGGCACGATTCTTACACACCTCACTCGCTTCGTTGACTTTCATAACTCTTTTCATGCACGCGCGTCGGTTTTTGAGGCTCTTAACATCACCTTCCTCCAGAACACGTTCTATTTGGTCTTGGAATGTGTGTCTTGGCCGTCCTCGACTCCTACATCCGTCCGCTTTTGCATTGTATATCTGCTTAATTAGTCTTGCGTCAACCATTCTTTCTACATGTCCGAACCATCGGAGCATGCCCTTTCTTACTTTTACACCGACACTCTCTTTCAAACCAACTTCCTACCTTACAACCTTGTTTTCTACGCGGTCAGCGAGAGTCACTCCGCAGATTTTGCGTAGAGCCCTCATTTCTACCGCGTTTATTCTACTTTCATGCACACTCTGCCATACCCAGCTCTCGCTTCCATAAGTTAGTGTTGGGATCAGGACTGCATTGTGGATTGCTAACTGGGCCTTTCTGCTAATATTTTTTGCGCCCAGGAATCTGCCCAACACTCCGTTTACTCTATTTCCTATCGCCACTCGTCTTTCTACATCCGCGGTGTACCTTCCATCTCTGCTAAATATATCTGCCATCATTAATATAAATGAGGAAAAGTTTAGGGCTGAGTATACTGCGCTGAGGGAGGCCAAAGGTGACGGGGCACTCGTCGCTTTTGTGTTTTCCGATGCTGATGATTTGAGTGGTGCGATTGCACAGACAGTCTGTGAAAATTTGTAAAGGTAGGCCTCGTATTACGATTCTTTCCAGTTTCTTCGACAACATAGGAATCGGAATAGAATCGAACGCTTTGGAAAGGTCAAGAAAAATAGCCAAGCACTTTCGATTTTTATCTATTTGCTGTACTACATAATTAGTCAGGGCGATAACAGCGTCTTCTGTGCTAATTCCACTTCTGACGCCATATTGATTACTAGCTAAGATACCGTTTGTTTCAAGGAAGCTTATAAGGTATTTGTTCAAAACGCGTTCCAGAATTTTAGATAATCCACTCAAAATAGAAATCGGTCGGTAGTTATTAACATTCTCCTTGCATCCAGCTTTATGAATTGGGTAAACCAATGTTTTTTTAAATACCACTGGAAAGACACCAGAACTTATGGAGAGGTTAAGGACGTGAGTAATGGCCGGGGCTAGCACGCATCTAGTAGCCTTTAGTATTTCAGTAGGTATGCAGTCCACACCTGTAGCACAGTCAGATCGAAGACTCAAAATTAAGGAATCAACGTCATTTTCGGAGATCGGAATTAGAGCCATGGAGTTACCACGGGTTGGACCGTTTAATCTGGGAGACGGCGCACCTTTAGATGATTCTTCAGGATTATTTATTTTAGAAGCCATATTACTTCCCACACTTGCAAAATATTTATTAACTTCGTTTAACGAGGACTTCGCAGAGTCAGATAGTATAAGTAAGTGAGTGGGAAGCTCGTGTTTTGTCTGAAGATTTGACACTTTTTTCACGGCTTCCCAGGTGGCTTTTATATTATTTTTAGCTTTAAGAAACTATTCTTTTTCGTACGAGTGTCTGAGTTTCCGTTATAACGAGTTGCAAAAATTACGATATCGAGTATACGTGATATGCAAAATTTGGTTGTTATTTGATTTTTTTAGTTTTGCATGCATGCGATCTCGATTTCGGATACAACGAAGTAGCCCCGGGGTGACCCAAGGTTTGATGTTACGTTTACGTCTAGGAATAGTGTATTCACGAGTATGCTTCTTTACAATGCCAGATATTGTTTCCACTAGAACGTCTGCAGAGTGGTTAGGATCTGACATTGCAAAAATAGGAGACCAGTCATAACTTTTAATATCCTCTATCGCAGCCATATGGTCAGTTTTCGATTTAGTGTACGTTAGTTCTGACCGTTTTTGCATTATTTTCTCAGATTTGTGTTTCAATGGATATTATTGGATAAAATTTGTGGCATTTTGTTTAATAAGTGTCCGTATATGAGTGCAAATGTGGGGAATGGTGTAAATATCGTATTTAGTGTGCTCTCCTACAGTGTCGTCAGGACTCCCTCGCTACATCATGCATAAAGTGCCACGACTTTATGTATGATTATGTTAGGTTTGCTACTACAAAAGTGCCATTTGCAATTGCTTATCAATCAATGGAAAGTGATATATATATATATGACCTGGTAACAAAGATCTATAAGTCATAACTTTTGGTAGAAAATGATTTTTTTTTTAATAATTTTATGACCTGGTATCATAGAAAATAATAGTGTGAGTAGTATATGTAGAGTAGACTGCTCCAGAGGTATTTAAACATTTTATACAACTGGTCTCAGGTCTGTGCCTAGAGATTCTGACGTAGTCGTGATTCGGAAATAATTAGCTAGATTTGTGATTTTGCCATACTTTTGTTTTGATGTTCATTTTCAATTCCGGAAGTTTTTGCTGATTGTTTATTGCTATCTAATCTTTGCTTGATGTATGATCGAAAAATAATCGCCTTGATAATAAAGCAATGATATAACGTTATTTAAATAATGTTTCGATTCACCAAAGCGTAACAGTGAGAGGTGAAAAATTATTACAAATTTATTTTTCTCATGCGATAAATGAGATTTGGTGCTTGATATGGAGGATTATAAGTTTCTATTTAAAGTAGTGTTAGTAGGAAATGCGGGGGTTGGAAAAACTTGTTTAGTTCGCCGTTTTACCCAAGGCCTTTTTCCGCCTGGTCAAGGTGCCACTATTGGTGTTGATTTTATGATTAAAACTGTGGAAGTTGATGGCGAGAAAGTGAAGGTAATATTGTATAGTACTCGTACCTAAAACAAAAAGCATTGTTGCGTCAGTTGGTTTCCTATTAAATGCTAACTAACACATTTCAGAAAGTAAAATAATTGTTCATTTGTAAGATTTGACATTTTTTCCTTCTCGTCTTCTATGAAGTGCTCACTTAATGATATAATTGGCTGAAGATTCATTTTTACATCAAATCATGATTGCTTATTGCCATATTGATTTAACAAGTCACAAGATCTATATTTAATAACATTAAATATTTCTATAGAAATAAACATTATGTTATTGTCAGTGGGGACTGATCACTGAATCTATATTCTCTGGTTTGGATACCATATCCTTTCAACTTTTCATAGTCATGTATGATAAATATTGATAACAGATAAAATTGTCTCCAAAGGATATTTGGGCTAAAAAAGATTTGAAGTAAATTTTGCTTCTGCTTAAATTTTTAATTATTCTTCCCCATATATAAATCAATGACTCCAGACCAACTGTCTGCAATCAATTGATATGATTCTATAAAGGTCAAATTATTATTTAAATTGTCTTCAAAGTATTTCATTGAACTTAATTTGATATACATATAAAAATACATTTGTTAACAATTTGAAAACATAAAAAGGTTGACTGGCAGAGAATGCCTCATGGCATTAAGCCACCTTGTGTACCAATTATAAAGAATAAATAAATAAATGAAAGTATGAAATGAAAACTCATCAATTTGGTAAAACATGAACTTGAATATGTCTTAATTCACTAAGATGTTCCACTATGGAATAATGATTAAAAATAGGAAAAGACAAACCCCTTGACTTTTCTCTATTACGATTAATATGAAATTGTGTCCAGACTGTTTAGTGACTGTTGCTTAAAAAAATGTCAAAACATAAACATGATGAGATTGTTTCAATTTGAAAGATATGAAAGAAACGAAATAATGTCAAAGCTTTTGTGAAGTCAAGAGGAATGATATTAATATTGTGGCTTTAATTATAGTTGCAAATATGGGATACTGCTGGACAAGAAAGATTTCGTTCAATAACTCAAAGCTACTACAGATCAGCCCATGCACTTATCTTAGTATATGACATATCATGTCAACCAACATTTGATTGTTTACCCGATTGGCTTAGAGAAATAGAGGAGTATGCCAACAACAAGGTGCTCAGGATATTAGTTGGTAAGTGTATTTTGCTTCAGTTTTTCAGAGTTTTTACACACTCACACTCACACACTCTGCCAGACCCACTCTTCTTTATATAAGTTAATATTGAGGTCAGTACTGTATTGTGAATAGCATGCAGCTTAATTTTTTGGTGCCCAAACGCTCTATTTACGCTGTTTCCTAACGCTAAACTTCATTCTACATATGCGGTATACCTACCATCCATCCAAAAACTATGTAGTCCCTAGAACGGAACCCTGCACAAGATTTCGTTCCTTGTGTCCGTCCCATTTCGGTAGACGTAGTCCGGGTAGTCCACCCATATCTCCTGCAGGTTGGCCTCAATGTGACCGACCTAAGGTAGGAAGGCCAAAGGAGGGTCCTGAAGGCGTTGGCCAAGGCGAAACGCATTGGACTGCCGGTTCCAACAGGGCCCGGACACAACGCACTACGTCGATAGATAGGGGGAATGCCCTATAATTTACGAATTTCTTTCAACAGAGTTATCATGATTAAAGAGGGTTGCAACCTGTCTTATTTGTTTTGAAAAGGGTGCAATTTTCGAAAGCTCAGTTCTTTTGAGATTTCTGGTAAGGATTCGATCGAGGGCCCCCTGAGCTTTAGGGCCCCGGGGCACTGCCCTGCCTAGCCCCTTGGATAACTTTGGATGGATAACTTTATGCCACTGGATGCAAGATTAAGTAAGAATGGAAATAGTGCCAAAAGCGAAGGGCATTAGGGGTTAAGAACGGCCACGACACATTTTCGATAACCAATATTATGTATGTATGTACAAGTACAATGACTTGTAATTTATCCGATAAAAAGTGGCCCCTGAAATAATTGTTTCTAAAATTAAACCACTCATATATTTCATATAATCGATTATCAACCAATATCTAAATAATAGGTTTATTCCATTATTAATGCATGAATGATAAATTAAGCTCTTTCCTGTAGCATATAAAACCACAGAGCACATAAAACTGGAAGTGTGTGCTGTAACATTACAGGAAACTAAAGTGGTGATCAAAAGCATATAAAATAATGCAATAAATGAGGAAGTGACTAGTCTTCATTATTTGACCAGTATAGAGTAGAATAGACTATAATTGGACACCTGTCTGTATTGACCCGAAAGTCAGGGCGATACTTGCCACTTCACTTGCCTTAACACTCATTCAATTGACCCTAATTCCGATACTGAATTGGTAACTCATTATTTTTCATAATGGCTACCTTCGGAACTATATTGCCTGTGTATTGAATCCCTAACAATTTTTGTACTCTGCTAATCAAATCATAATGGGCGTGGTATCGATGTAATTGAGAAATTCTTCATCTACCAGTGGTGGTACCAAAACTTGACGCTTAAACGTCCACACGTCTAAGAGACAAGTTTTGGTCGAAGGCATCTGTTCCACTTCACTAAGGTGAAACCGGGCCAACCAAATGCCGCCATATGGAGAGTCTTAGTTCCTGGCCGATCCCCACGGGGCAGAGAGTGCTTAACACATTTCCTCGCATTACAAAAAAAAAGATGCACACCATCATTTCACTTTCTTCATACAATTGTTATAAAAAAACATCTCTTAGGTGTCTCATACCTGGGGTAGATTTTCTTTAATATCTTATATCTGAGTCTCAGAGAATCAATCTGTTAAAAATTTGTGTTGTATTACATTAAAGTAATGCCCTTTCGTGTAAGCATCAGTAACATGCCAAATTCTTAGGTAACATTTAGTGGCAAAGGACGTATTTTTTCGGTCGTCTTTTTGATAGTGGACCTGCAGGTCAGTAAGGTTTCAGGGTCCATTAGCATTTACTATAGTTAATAATTTCAAGACCAACTACGCATAACCTTTTTCAAAGGACGGGTATTGAAGAAATAGTAATAAAGAAGGTTTGCATTCTTATATCTTCTTAATATAATAATATGTAGTTATTATAAATTCCAGGTAATAAAACTGACAGGGAAGACCGGGAGATACCTAGACATATTGGTGAAGATTTTTCGCAACGCCACGGCATGTATTTTCTTGAAACTTCAGCTAAGGAAGCTGAGAATGTGGAGCGACTTTTTATGGAGATTGCCGTTGAACTAATGGAGGTAAGGAATTTCATGTTCGAGCATTGAAAACGAAAACACTAGCTGAAAAAATTTCTTTGCTTTTTGCCACTACGCAGTTTGGCTATCTACTTTATTGTCTAAATAGATACTTTTTCGGTAGCTCCGGTAACCAGAAAATATCGTCTTACAAATTTCACGCCGTGTTAATCTTCACTAAAAATATCTTATATCTTTAAACGAGCAATTCTTGTATATATATATATGTATATATATATGTATATTAATTGGAACTCGGAATCGGCTCCAACGATTTTCATGAAATTTAGTATATAGGGGGTTTCGGGGGCGATAAATCGATCTAGCTAGGAATCATTTTTAGAAAATTTCATTTTATCGTGTTTTATCGATAATCAACTTAAACATCAACTTACTTTTTGGAATTCCTGACATCTATTGGCGAATGCTATAATTATTTTAAATTGTGAGCAACTAACTTGCTTTAACGACAACAACACCAAAGCTATTCCAGCAGATGGCGTTGTTTATAAAAAAAAAGAAAATACCGAGCAAAGCTCGGTCATCCAGATATTACTTACTTACACGTACATATTATGTTTGCCACGACGAGACGTCATTCAAGACGCCATGACAGTCTAGAACATTTTTGTGCAGAAATTAGTTTGATTTTTTAAAATGTTACATACTTAATCTCAATGAAAGTTATTTACAAAAATATAGGTGTTTAAATAATATAAAAATTAATTATGTTAATAAGCATTGTTTAAAATTTTGTAAACTAGACTATTATGCCTTGACTCGCCGAATTTTCTGATCGGGCACAATTTGAATGACAATGTGACATGAATGTACAGAGAGTCCTAATATATCTACTAAATAAGGCTTAAACAAGACATATTATGATACAGTACCTTATAGTAGTTGTAGTAGGTTTCCCTTGTCACCAAACTATTTTTATTAAAGCTATGCTAGCCGAGAAAATATTAGATGTACTTTTAATTAATAATTTTATGTTTCAGCAAGCAAAATGCAAGGAATTGCCTAAATACGATGGAAGTTTAGGTCCTATCAATGGTAAGACGACTTCAGTCGGAGACAGCTCTTGTTGCTTACGATCGTAAACTGAACGAATTTATCTCATTGATATTAAATAACTAGTTTAGAAATCCAACGGATTTTGTTAGCGCGAGTTGTTACCAGAATGTGATTACTGTGATGAGATTGTCGCAGTAGTTATCGTTTATTTTTAAATTTATGACGACAGGGACACAGGAATTGTTTATTTTTATTATTATGATGTACATACCTATAATATTTTTTTTATTTATTCCCAGATTAGTGAATTATTATTATTAGATTGAGCTCTGGTAGCGCCACATTAACCGTTATTTATAATTTTTATAACAGCATAATATTTTTAAGATATATATATACATATATGTAATATTGGGTAGCGAATTAATACAAAGGCAGCAATTGACAGATTATGAAATCTCTGATAGAAATAAGCTGTGGTAGGGAGCCCCAAGCGTGGCAGAAAATAAGTTATATACTTTGTTTCTCTAGGCATACAATATGCTAGTTTAATAGGGTGAACTTATGATTAAGGATTATATTATATTTTTTTATTTTGTTTTACTACAATATCACAATGAAGTTAGATCTGTTTCTTTCGAGCGTTATAGGGAATAACTCTCGAAAGAAACAGATCTATACGAAATCGTGGGCTATCCTACTAAGACGGTCAAACAAATTACTTATAACAAGTAAATGTTGTCGATTAAGTTGGTTTTCCAATTACAGAGCATATTGCGACTCAGTGGCGCACTATGCCGAATTATGCTGAAGCTTAATTGGAACATGAATTGTTCTTCAAATATACCAGTAGAGTGCGCTAAGTTCAGTGTTCAAATAATAAATGTGGAACATAAAAAAGTCAATGCTTGTACCTTCATCCATATTTTTATTACTTTTTTTTAACACAGGTTGAACTAACTTTGATTATTTCCTAAAAACTACATCGAAACGAAAGCTATAATTTTTTTCAACAATTAATATTATTATTAAAGATAATTTATGTAAAATATCCTGATAAATGTCAACATAAAGGAAAGAACACTTGATAAATTTCAGTCCATGAGTTGAGAAAGCTCTACTATAATTGGAAAACTAGCTATAATAATTTTATTTGTGCAATAAAAAAAATAGTAAATTTTATTTTACATGTTATTTTTTCTATATAAATATAACTAAATAAATAGTAAATGAAAGAACGTTAACGTGTTGCAACGAAAAAAAGGAAATTCTCAATTTTATGTTGTTTGTACATTTTGTATTTTAGGTTATATTCTTGCCAAGATATTTTAGTAACCTTTCGAATTGCAACAATTAACACTAATAAATTTGTAGAGCTCACGTGAATGTCACTGCCCCATCTAATATGTGGGCAAGTTGGTGAAAACAAGCTAATTTATATGGATAGTAGACACTTTTAGCTTTTAGCTTTAATAGTTTGTGCAGTTCTAGACTAAGTATATTTTGTATTTTGCAAGATTAGATCATTCCATTCGTTTTAAGCTGTTGTCAAAATGTCATGATTTGTTGTTGTTCATTCGTTCAACACTCGTGTGTCAATTTGTAGATGTAGTGTGTTGCTACTATTTATTTACATATCAAATTAATGAACGAACATATTTTTATAAAAATAAGAGACCAATCGTCATGTATATATGTAATATTTTGTAATTAAGTAATTGACAGGTAACAACAAAAAGTTTATAAACTGACACCGAAACTTTTTTATCATTCAAACAATTTTTATCATTCCATTTTTAAAATACCTAAATTGAACTTGGAATGTGGAAATTAAATGAATTACAGAATTATTATTAAACGAACTGAAAGTTATGGTATGCGTTTCATACCTTTGTTGTATATATCGCAATTGTAAATGCAAACATTAGTTAAATCATAAATAGCAACTTATACAATACATAGCTGTTACTTTTATTGCTTTCCAGTACATAATTACTTTGTAAGAACTATATTATGGTTTAAAAGACATTTAGAAGCAAACTAGAATAAGACATTCCTGAACTAATAAGAAGCTTAGTGAAAAAAAATGAATTCCAAATAACAATTTTTAAAACTTAAATGACTGCCTACTTTATTTTATATATTATTATTAGTTATTTTTGAAATTGTATTCTGACAAAAAAAAAGAAAAAAACTTAATAAATTATCGTACTGTGATAAAATTTTTATTATATGTTAACCAAGACTATGATGATATTTCAGGAATATTTTCAAATTAACATTTTAAGTACCTAAATCTAAACAAAATCACTGGGTGTGGTTTTGTTAAGGTTTCTTGAGAGTGGTGTCTTGGTTTTTATCTATTTTGTAATTACATGCTGTTTAAATTTAGTATTAAATAGCATATTTTAAAGATATGTAAAAGGATAGAGAATAATGGGATAGTTTATTGCTTATTATGTACTACCCGTTCGCGCTAAGCCTGCCGTTGGCGATATGACATCACTCGAAGGGTAGCGTCAGCAAAAAAAAACTTAGTTAAAATATTTAATGCGTAAATATTAAATGCGTATGTGGGTAAAATTAGACACATTAATTGTGTTTAATCACTAATGTCCATATGTTCAACACCAGATTTTTTACGGTTTCTCGTTCAAAACAACGTTCAAAACTAAAAAAACTAGGAAACAAAAACGAACATGTCAAAAGAAAAAAATATCCCAACTATACTGGGAGCGAGAGGGCGATTTAACGGTAGGCGATAAGCACATTTCACAGACCGCCAAACTTACAGCGAATGGATAATAATGTAGAATAATTTCAGAAAATTTTACCTGCAGAAAAAGGAATTGCATCTGACTCAATACAGCAAATTTAATCAAGGCAATGCAAATGCTGAATTGTTGCTGTACACCAGTCATGTGTGGTATCTGTAATCCGTTTTAACAAAATGACAAAATTAGCCATTGTCATTAACTACAGAATGAAGTTATTTATATAATTGATATGTCTGTCTATGTTTAGTGATCTGAAATATCTCGAGAGTCATGACATTGTTACAACAGCAAATTATATTATGTGAAAAGTTTGCTGTTACTTTATTTTGTTGTTATTTAATGTTGTGTATTTAATTGACAGGTAGGTATGTAAATTACAGTGATATAACTTAACTATATCACGTATGAATTTTAATTACTGTCAGGTATGTAAACGTGTAGAAAAATTCAGAAAAAATAAAATTACCTCTGTCTCTTATTTTTTTGTGACATCTCTTTTCTGTATCGCGGTTTTAATATTAACATTGAAAACCGCGATGGAGAAAAGAGTTATTTTGCGCGTTTAATAAATGCCTATATGGTCTAAAATGGAGATACCAATAAGAGCATCTCTATATAGTATGTTATGCATCCTCCACACTACTAGCAGAGTTGGACGAAGTTAGACGTTTAAGATAGTGTAGAGAGGTATTTACACTTGCCTCGACAAACTTCGTCTGAGTGTTTTATAAATATACACTTCGGAGTTTGCCGAGGAACTTCTCAAGTTTATGGAGGAATAAAGATGTCGCACTCGTGACATCTCTTCTGAGGTTAAGATTAGAACATGAAATTCTTTGGACTGGTCCGTCAAATGTTCAAAAGTTAGTGGATAGTGGCCCGAGACGATGGTCAAAAGTCGGTCAGTGTTCAACACGGTCAGCAGTAGGGAGTGGATGAAATGATGACAGATCGTGAATTGTTAGACTAAAACTTAAAGGGACTGCTTGGCGTCGGTTTTGAGTTACGAATTAAAAAAACGCAGGTCGCATTGTGATCTGGCAGGCATTTGGCATGACATTACAATGTGGTTCTTGCTTGCAAATTCATAATTTGGCTGAGATTAAAGATCTGATGTAACTGAGGACGGAAAATAATAAGATCTATTATCTTACTGTCCTCAGATAATTATCTGCTAATTAATGATAAATCAGATTCATTTAGAGATATGTTATATGTTAAAAAAAGTAGAAACATACCTTATGGTATTTTACGACTACCTATACATTAAAGCTATAATAATAATGATAAAATATTGTTAAAATACATAATTAATATTGATTTCGTAGATTAACTATTGGATTTATCGTTACGTTTTGTATGTAAGCGCTTTGGAATTTTATATTGAATATTAATGTAAACTTTTAATGCACATAGATGTGATTTAACTTAACGATTTTTTTTATTGTTACACTAGAATTACTGGTAAGTTAATGAGTAGATATGAAATTATTTTGATCGAGTAGATTTGCCAAGTTGACTATTAGATTGTAATTAATTATTGTTAGTGTTTAGAAGACTTTCAGAATTGTTCCGTTATTAAATGTCTCTGATCGATAATCATTGCGCTCTTCCATTTTATCTTTTAAACCTAAGCACACTTATTATTGTCAGGTAAAAAATAACATTATATAGTTTTATAAACATCATATATAAATCATATCTTTTCATTACTGTACTGAGCAGATAGCAGGTGGGATAGGTACCCATGTATGTTTTTTATTTGAGTACTAATCGGTTAGTGTTTCAAATTTTAATTAATTTAAGTTTCTGGATTTTTATAATCACAGTCTAGCTGATGGTAATCGTGACCTATGGTCATTATAATAACAACTGAAGGGCACTCAAATTAATAGCTAATCCTCATAGATCCAATACCAAAAGTTTTGATTGGCCATGGTCTTATGTAACCCTGACGGTAACAAGGACGCGTTTCTCCATTTTAAGCAAGTTTTTTTTATATACCTTACATGCTGCAAACAAATGATTCAAGATTTATCTTAAGAGCATGGTGTATGGTTTTCGACAAGAGAACTAAGATACCTTCTTATCCTAGCTGCTCTGGGTATCAGCCAACGAGAGATTTTTTAATGAAATTAACTAATAATACCGATCTCTTTGTTTGAATAAACAAGTTTAGATAGCATAGCTTTACAATTTGATGAACATTCTTGGCGTATATAATTACCTATTTGTGTTTTAAATCGTTATTAGATTTAGCATTTTTAGCGATAAACTATGATTTTATTTGTATAAAAATGTCATGTCATGATTTTAAATAGATTTAAATAAGCCAGCAAATTAATGGTGCATCTTAATAAAAAGAAAAAGTAATATTTTCTTCAATTAATATAGGTTAATACTTGTAATATTTTAACGCTCTTATTAATGTTGTGATGCTTTTTTATCGTTTAACCTATTATCTAGAGTACATAGTTATAGTCGCTAGTTGCATTAAAATTTGTTCTGTAATATATTGGTCATCTGAAAAACAATATACCCACTTGGATTTTAACTTTCATTGCATCCTCAATTATGTATATTGGGTACAATTAAAATTAATTATCACCAAAGATAATCAAATTATTGTAATACTC
The DNA here is from genome assembly GCA_905147225.2 of Euproctis similis. NCBI lineage: Eukaryota > Metazoa > Arthropoda > Insecta > Lepidoptera > Erebidae > Euproctis > Euproctis similis. The sequence goes on from LR990109.1 coordinate 10,809,010, forward strand.
TGATTATAATAAATGACACTTTGGATATAGTATGTATTATTTTTTAACTGCGATGATCTGCTGAACAAGCAGAAAATTCTCTAAATGGTAAGTGGGTAAGTGGTTCACGTGACGTACCTATAGACGTAAGGTTAGGGCTAATAGTTTTTCAAATTTCCAACCCCTTTGAAAAGCTATTTTCAACTCGTTGCAAAGAGAAGAAAAAGATTTTCTATTTTCTTTTTAGAGAAAATCGCCTTCTAGGTCTTCACCTCTGATACAGCTAAATTGTATATCGAATGAACCCTATTGTAATGTAACACCAATGGCGCATCTATAACGCTCGAGAATTCTTCAGAATCCTATTACCCATATCTATATATGCTGGGCAGCATTCGGGTATCTAGAAGATTTTCCGTCCTTCTTTAAACGGATCGACGGCCTATATAGTTAAAGCAGCTGTCACTAGATGCAGGCGTAAGAGAATTTAAGTAGAAGTCCATGTACAGCTTTAGAGAGATAGCCGACTAATACTAATTAACTAAAAATACTACTAAACTAAAAAGACACAGACGAGTACACGGATTCAAAGTCGGGCCCTCTCAAGCAGAAGTTCCGGTTTAGTGAATGTTTTGTTCAATTTGTAGTTACTGGTCTAATCGATTCCATAGATTATTAAATTGCGGAAGTTTACGTGCGTTCGCTAAGTGGCAGCAAAGAATAATCATCGTATTATATGCACATAACAATTCAACAAACATTTCAAAATTTTCTAATTATCCATCTGTAATTCACATTACATTTATCAAAGTTACATCAACATTCCACTCGCACAAAGTATTAATTAGGAAATTATGCGACTGAAGATGAAGTTTTTTTGTAACATTACGCTGTTTACATCCGAAGATGAATGGCAGTGGTCTTGATTCGCAGAAGTTTTCTGTCTTCAATGTTTATCAAAGATAATTCTCAAAAGTAGTTCGTTTAAGAGATTTAGAAGTGGGGTTCTCAAGTTTATTTATTAAAATTTTACTACTTCGGTATCTAACTTCATTAATTATGTGACCAGAGTAGAAAATATTTTATAGCATTATTTGTCGACAAGTTAAACTTATATCTATAACTTATATCTTAATATGCTTTTGGTTGATTAAACTACATCTATACAGTGAATCGACTATCAAATAGTCACTATCCACTTTTTGATTTCACATATCGATTTAATTGTTTACATATTTTATCGATCCAATACACCACACTAACTGTCTATATGTGTTGCTTTGAAATGGCCGACGTCTAAAGGGGAGTGTCTGACGGAAATTGATATTGTCTAGTAGGAAACCCGATAAGGTGAGTAAAAACTATCCTAAATTAAAGTTAATTATTAACATAAATATTAGAGGAGTAGTAAGAGTTCAAATATTTTGTCGTAAAACTGTAAATTGAACGTTTCCGGTCCGACAGCCGGGCGAGTTTTCAAAACAAAAGTTGTTTTTGCCATATTTACTAAATAATAATTTTATTTATTGTGTTGTGTCTTCTCTTTGCTGGATATCCTATATATAAATTTAATACTATTAATTGCAATAAAAATAGCACATTTACCCTGGACTGACTTGGAATACTTGACAACATACGTGACTTGATCAAGAGCTTTATTTTGCATATTAGATATTTAATATTGCAAATACTTCTTTATGAAACATAATAATATGCTGTATTTGTAGGAAATTTAAATTACAAATTGGTAATAACAAAGAAATTGTGTTGACGAAAATGAATCAATTTTGCTTTTATTTCAGAGTAGAAACCCAATAGTCTGATACATTCCAAATTACAAGACTGAGAAACTGTAAAAGTGGCTGAACATGGCTTGGAGGTTCAAAGCATCTAAATATAAAAATGCGGCACCAATTGTGCCCAAACCAGAAGCCTGTATAAGAGACATATCTGTTGGATCTTATCAGACTTATGGAAATAATATATGTGCTTCAGCGGCCTTTATGGCTTTTAATTGGGAACATGTTGGATCAAGTATGGCGGTTTTGCCTTTGGACGACTGTGGCAGGAAAAGTAAGACAATGCCTTTGCTTCACGCCCATTCTGATACCATAACTGATATGGAATTTTCACCATTTCATGATGGATTATTGTTGACTGGATCACAAGATTCTCTAGTAAGTTTTCCCTTTGGTACTTATATTGATGTTTCGTTTTCTTGGTAGTCTGGAAGTTGAGCATCTCTTTGGCTGGCAATGACTTTTAAGAAAGAAGATAAATATTGATGACTAACAATTTAGATGTCATAAATTTTACATTCTACCTGAATTATTCCTTATCCAAAGCCAGCGCCCCACCATGTTACCTTAACTTCTATCACTTGACATCTCCATATTTACACAAATCATTCAGTTCTTTTTTAGTCTTCCTTTAACAGGTGTCCATCCATATCATTACCATATCTCTCCTTGTAACATGATTTTCTTCTCTCCTTATAACGTATAATAATGAATAATGTTCATTATTGAATATGGAACTGATTATTATTAAACTATACAAGATAATGCAGACCTCCTTGTGCTTTCAAGTGTGGAAACTAGACTTTACTTTCCATTGGCAATATTTTAGTAATAAATACTTAGACTTTTCTAATAACATGATAAATAACTGTGATTAGTTGTTTCATTAACATTCTGTTAAAGTTAATTATTACTTGCTGTCTTAAGTGCCCGTTGTTGTACATACATTAATTAAGGTATTTATGATATTTTGCTACATGAATTTAAGTCGAGAATAGGAGGTTTATTCATTATTAATTCAGACTTGATCCACATATCTTGCAAAGAGATTAAATGTGCTTTTGTTCTAGAAAAGGTAATATGCTTGAGTACTAGTTCATGTTTAGCGAAATACAAATGAATTGCTTGGCCCCATAGTATTGGCAGCTATCTTGATGTCTTAAAATTAAAATCTACAAACTTACACATTTAAAATCTACAAACTTTTACATTTAAAATCTACAAACTTATACATTTAAAATCTACAAACTTGCTTTTAGCGAACACTGTTTTATTAATCACTAGCAGACTGCGTGAACTTCGTACCACTATATTGTATGTAGTTTCCCGCCTTGCAGTGTTACTTGCAAACTAACAAAATGTCAATGATGACGATGATTACATATAGCCTATGTTACTCAGTGATCATGTAGCTTTCTAAAGAAAAAAATATTATTAAAATCGGTCCATTACTTTTTGAGTTTATTTGTTACATACAAAAATACAAATCTTTCCTCTTTATAATATTAGTGTAGATAAAATTACAAAAAGAAATTATATTACAATTTGATTCTTTAGTTTCTTAGCTCAGCAAGGAATTGTAGGGTTAGTGTTCATTAGTTCAAACACAAGATAGTATTAGCAACGTGTGCAGCATAAAATGTGGCATTGATTCAGAGGAAAATTCCACTGTCGAAGATACCTTATTCAGATGGAAACAGTTAAAAGTTTTTAATATTCTCATCTAAGCATTTTGCTTTTCCTGTAAATAGCTAAAATTATTAATTTGAATAAAATTACCATCTTAATTCTTAAATGCATGTAATTAGTACTACTCAAAAGTAATTGAAAGCAATGGTAAAAGTTATATCAACACATTGGAATGTGCTCATTACCTAAGTATTTGTCAGTTTGGTGATTTGGGTGTTTGTAATAAAAACTAATGATATAACAATGACAACGAGTAGCTAAATAGCTCTCCTGATTACTATTCTAATATCAAATTGTGTCATTGAACCATGTAAACAATATTATGATAACAGGAAAATAATTATACTTGCAGTTGTAACAATTATGTGAGCAATGCAATAAGGAAAAATTATTATTGTTTTATATTACTTATATCTGTTAAAATATGAAATTGTAAATGTTGATTTATCATCATCATTATTATTAATTAGTAACGATGTAGGCAGAGACTGATCAAACTAAATTTGCCAAATTTATGCATCCCAAGTGGATGCAGAACCTATTGTCATACAATGGACACAAAGTTGTCAGACATCAATATTTATCATACATATTTACGAAAAAAACCGAAGAGTCATTAGTGTGAGCTCAAATTTGATCCCACGACTTCTCGATCAGAAGCAGGGTACTCAACCTTTAGCTAACAGAGATGTTTTTAAAAAAATATATTTTGCTAGATCGCATTTTCAAAAAGCCAAATAGTAATATAGTCATTATATGGAGGTTGGTTTAACATTTCGTAAGCTACTAGCTGACCCGGCGGATTTTGTTTGAAAGTAATTTTTACAGTGTTTACACTTAAAGTGCTAAATCTTGAAAATTATCACTTTTGCTTTACAAAATTATACATGAATTATAAATACAAACCACCCCCTTGAGCGCTAAAAACCGTTACAAAAAACCGCATCAAATCCGTTCCGTAGTTTCAAAGATCTAACAGGTCTAAGGGTCTCGGTGGTCCAGTGGTCTAGCACCCCGCTTCTAAATCCAGAGGTCGTGATTTCGAATCCTGGCTCGCACCAATGAGTTTTCGAAATTAGTTTCGAAAGTTATGTGTGATTAAATATCGAAGATTAAGAACATAGTGCCTGAAATGGCAATAGGTTCGCCACCAATTCCATTTGGGACGTAAACATAACGGCGAGTCGAGGCTTAACAGCCACTGCCTACACCTTCGGGTGAAGAAAGGCGTGAAGTTATGTACGTAAGCATATACGTTGCAGACAGCGGAAATAGACTTTGTTTTATACTATGTAATGATATAGCTATTAAATTTTTGTATCATTCTCTATGTTATGGGATTAGTACCTCATAATTAAGTAATTTACTTGCGGTAGTTGTACAATTATTTATTATTTTCAGGTGAAAATTTGGCATATCCCATCTGAAGGTCTTAAAGAATCCCTTTCTACTCCTGAATGCACGTTGTCGCAAAAACAGCGTCGTGTTGAAAACGTTGGCTTCCATCCTGTAGCTGATGGACTAATACATGTGGCTTCTGGACATGAGCTTGCGTTATGGGACTTGACCAAACAAAAGGAAGCTTTCGGTTAGTATAGCATTGTTATCAGTTCAAGGGACTTAAGTATAGAGTTCTGTCTGCAGATAAGTGGACAGCTGGCGAAAGGCACGATTCTTCTCAGGTTTTATCGCAAAAGTATAAAAAAATGTGTGTCTGGCATATATCTAGTGTCTGTTATAGTGCATAAAGTATTCTTGTGGCGATTAATATTAAAATATTCTGATTGTACAGTAAACAAGGACCACTCTGAAGTGATACAATCGACCTCGTGGAAGAAGGATGGCAAGTTATTAGCGACGTCATGTAAAGACAAGAAGGTACGAATACTGGACCCGAGGGCGCCCAATGCAGTGCTCGATGTTGCTAACAGTCATCAAAATATCAAGGACAGTAGAATTGTCTGGCTCGGTGATCAGGATAGAATACTTACTACTGGTGAATATTATTTTTGTGTATTTCTAGCAATTGTTAACTGTAAACTAAGCAAAAATACATTTGTTTTTTTTTTTGCAATAATACAAGTACAATTTATTATATACAAGACAAACTTTTGACATACTTCTAAAGCTATAAGTTGAGAAATTTACTTTAATGATGATTTTCTCTTTCAGGTTTTGACTCTGCGAGACTGCGACAAATAATGATTCGTGACGTTCGCAACTTATCCCAAACCCAGAAGACCTTAGAACTGGATTGTTCCACTGGTATACTAATGCCGCTGTTTGATCCTGACACCAATATGCTGTTCTTGGCGGGGAAGGGTGATACTACTATATTGTACATGGAACTGACTGACAGAGAACCATATCTTATTGAAGGGTTGAGACATTCTGGTTAGTCTGATTTTCAATATGCTTTATGTTTATACTAGCTGACCCGGCGTACTTTGTTCCGCATCAAAAGTAATAAATGAGTGAAATTTGGATCTTGTAAAGTTCAATTTGTGCTATTTATCGGCACGCGTATTGGCGCGCAATGCAATTGCTATGTCCCGCTGTATTAATACTGTAATATCTTCGTAAATATTCGTTTAAATTACATGCTTTAAAGGGCCGGGATCATCTATATTACATGCACAATCTATTGAACACACTTAATTGGATGAAAATTAATGCTGTAATGTTTAAAACCCCATCGTAAATAAGTCATTATTTCTCGTAATGAGTAAAAAAATAAAAATGGTCATTGTGGGTTATCCTTAAGAGATAGACATATGGTCTCGCGGACTTTTTTGTAGATCTTTTAAAGGTTTATAACAATGTAGTACATTGTTTTGATTTATCATTTAGGGTTCAGGCAGCGTTTGCGATTAAAGTTCTAAATCTTGAAAATTATCAGTTTTTTTACTACACTATACATGAATTATAGATCAAAAACACCCCGTTGACACCCTCTAACTATAAAAAAAAACCGCATCAAAATCCGTTGCGTAGTTTTAAAGATATACGCATATAAGGGGACAGACAGCGGAAAGCGACTTTGTTTTATACTATGTAATGATAACTTACTATTAAATATCGATAAAACAACATGTAAAATAAATTTATGTATTTTTTTTTTCAGGTGAACAGACAAAAGGTGCATGCTTAGTACCGAAACGAGCGCTACGCGTAATGGAGGGAGAAGTGAACAGAGTATTGCAGCTCTGCAGTAGTTCTGTTGTGCCTATTATGTATCAAGTACCAAGAAAGGTGTGTCTCTGATCATAGTCTTCTTCCTGAAAACTCTTCTGTCTATTGTTATATGATGATTTTAAATATAGCCACAACTATCCCTTTTAAGAAGCAGATAATATTAAAATCTGTATATTTACAGAGTTATCGTGAATATCACGGTGATTTGTATCCGGACACGAGTGGTTGTCTCACATACTTGAGTGCTCCAATGTGGCTTGACAACCAGGACTATCCCGTGCCAAATATATCTCTACATCCAGATGCTAAGAACGACACGCAGGTACTTACTTAAATACTATTACTATACTTCATATCGTTATTTGTCTTATCCTGATTTACCATTAAGCTAATATAAGTGCGTTAAACCGTAAAATTCTTAATTCCTTAAAAAATGGTAGAGCCATTCAGTGCGCAACATGAATTCGCCGGCTCAACCGGTAAAATATGGTATCATCTCTCAGAAAATCGGCGCAAAGTGGCTTATGCCACCTTCGTTTCGTGCAAGGAGTATCCCGAGGCCCTCCCCCCTTCCCCAATCTTACCTATCCCCTATCCCTAAAAGGTCGGCAACGCAACAGTAACTCTAAATGTGTTGCTGGTGTCCATGAGCGGCGTTGGTTGCTTACCATCAGGTGACACGCCTGCTTGTTTGCCCTCCTATCTCATAAAACAACCCCTTATTTTCCTCTCCCCATCCCCCATGAGCCCATAGGTAGCGCTACTCGCATACCACTAGGTGACCAGCTCATTGATCGTGTTCATTTGCCCCTTTTCCCATAAATAATAATAATAATGTTAGTTTAATTTCAATTATTTTCATTAGTAAGGGAGCCAAAACATGTTACACTTGTATTATGTAGTTAACCTAAACGTTTACAATAATTAAAGGGAAACTAAAATGTACTTTTGGATGATTTTATTTGGATGGAGTAGTTTTATTTCCGCATTGGGAATAGTAGGAAAAAATGCCTGAGATCAACAAAAATCAATTGCTTATAATAGTTTGAAATGTTACTTTAGTTTACTAAAAAGACTATCGGAAAAATATTGAAATAAGCTATTAATTATCATCCTGCCCTTATCCCACTTTAAGTGGAGTTTGCACAAGATGTCATTTTTTTCCATTCTCTTCTATTATTTGAAAATGTTGAACAGAGATTTGTCGTTGATTTCAGAAAGTTTTGAAATGGGTCTTTCCATTTGTGCATGCATATTTTTGTTGTATTTTAGTTTTATCTAGCAAGTAGTTGGTGATTTATTTTTTCCAATTTTTGTTGCTCGTATTTTTAGACGGTATTGTTTGTTTTTGTTGTAATTTTCTTGAAAGTTATTTTTTTGATACGGTTTCTAGTGGCTGAATATTATTTTCGTGCAGTGTTTGATTTGGTTTATATTTTGTGTGTGGTGCTTATTTGATTACGGTGTTTAGTAGATATGTAAGTATTGCATTATTATTTTTAATAACATTATCAAGGCTTTTTATGAGGTTATGGCTTGGCTATAAATTTTGGGAAGTATATGATAGATACTGTATTTCTTCCATTTCTCTGGACTGTTATCCAGAAGGGATGCAAATCATATTTAATTGCAATAAATCTTCCGTAAAGTCTGATAACTCTATTTTTTAATAACCATTTAATCAAAAAATAGAAGAGGTCTTCAAGAGTATTTATATCATATTTTCTAGATTCACCGCGGAAATCTAGAAGAAGTAGTAAAAGTGATCGTCGCAATGCCTCCACCAAAAGTAGCTGAAGCTAAAAAGACTACTGCGGTTCAAGCAGAAGAACCTAAGAATACTATCACGTCTAAACCTCCGGTATCTGAAGCGATAGACGAAGATAGAATAGATTTCGTTAACGTGAAAGATCTCATCAAAGGTATGGAACGACAGAAAACGGGCAAAGTGGATTACCAGAAAGAGACAAATGGTTTTCATAAGCAAAAATCTGATTACGCAAATGAAAAGACTGATAGTGAGACGGAGAAAAAGGAAGTAGATGTCGAACCAGAAAAAAATGAGAAGAGCGAAAGTACCGCGGAAAAGAATGAAAAGATTATAGAGAAAACTGACAGTACAGAGTCTGCTGAGTCGTCTCTATCGCGTAGCAATAGTCTTATTAATGGGATGTCAGTACAAGTGCCGAAGCCAATGCCCAGGTCCTCAATTTCGGAGGCCGGTTCCTTGGATGAGACGCATTCTGAAGTACCCAAACCGAAGCCCAGAACTACTGCAACCTCTGTGTCTGGTTACAAGGTAAAGTTTATCAAATATAGTTTGAGTTACTTTAGACAACAAGTTGCTCAGTAAGATTTATGATATTTTTTTTTGTATGAACTGTCTGCCATGTCTTAATATTATGGTTTTTGAATTTTATCAACTTTACAAATATTTTGTATATCAATTAGTGTCGGCTTCGGCTTCGGCCAACTTCGGCCAATAATCCATCTTCGGCGAGATCTTACGCTTCGGCCGTTTTCTGGGCCGAAGCCAAAGGTTCAAGGACAGTCAAAATTAAACGAACTGTTACGAAAAAGTGAGTGACTGACGGACCGGACTGCACTTAGTTCAGTGCGGATACCTCTATCACCGAGGGGAAATTGGCATGAGCCACTTTACGCCGATATTCTTCTTTATCTGTGGATAATATTGAAGAGTTTATAAACCTTCGGCTTCGGCCAAAGGTTGTGGAGATTGCCGATTAATCGGCTTCGGATTCGGCCAAAAATAGACCTTCGGTCGGACACTAATATCAATGTGTATACTAATTATGTTATTTTAATTTTATTTATTAAATTTGTGTAACAATGTGATGGCTTTGACAGCTACTCTCTTCGTCGAATCGGAAATCTTAGAATAAGTAAGTTTTAAATAAACAAGATAAAACTGTTTTTGAGACATTTTTTGGTAAGGCCTTGGCATATCCATTTTCAGGGTTCTTGTTAACAAGTTATTGCATACCAAGATTTGTATTTTACTTTTGGAATAAAGACGTTGAATTTTTTATGTTCAAACAGCCTCGGTTGGGACCGAAGCCGTTCTCAGCAGCAACTGGCAACGAAGATTTCTCATTTGACAAGGTTTTCTCCGTACCTACCGTGCCCGGCTCGCAAAAGTCAGACTCAGGTTAGTAGTTTTGCCTGTGTGCGTATAAGTATTAAATTGTGGCATAGTTTTTCTCCACCGCTCAAGCGACTTCAGCGGTTCATAAATTATTAGATTTAGGAAATTTTATAGTATAAAGTTAGATTATAACTATAGATGAAACAGATAGTTGTTTGTTCGGATACCGGATCCACATCATTGACATTATCGTATCGAGTATTTCCTTAAAAATGCATATTATAAATAGTCTATCTTGAACGCGTCTGGTAAATAATATAGCTTACGTATATGTCCTCAGTTACATCACCTGTGGCTGCTCAAGGTACCACTCCTGTCACATCGACACCAGTCGCCAAGGAGGAGGAGAAAGACAAGTCTCTATCGCCGACAAGCGACGTGGAGATCGCCCCTCACAAAGGTACTGGGAATCAAACAAAGTAATAAATTAACTTGGGTCAATTATCAAAAAGTGAAATAAAATAGTCATATAGATTACTGATTTAGTTTTATCTCGCATTTGTACGACTCATACGTAAACGTACACAACTTATCCATGTGTACTTACTTCAATATCTAGAAATAAATTTGACTGACAAGATAGAATAAAAAATATATGTATAACGAAGATTGTAGTGATTGAGTTGTTTTTCTTCTAGAAGATTACACTAATGGTAAATCTGACACGAGCGTCGAAGAAGAAGTGAACTCCTCGGACTCCGGGTACAGACCGAAAACACCTAGCACCGCCGAACGCAGGAAGATGTTCGAGACGACCGAGTTAGTATGACAGAGAATGTTAATTGTTTTTATTTTATTATGCTGAAGAAAATATGGAATGCCTTTGAACTATCTATAAACCTGCTATACTTGGATGTGCAAACAACCAATTTTGGTGTTTTCTAAATTCCAGCCAGCTTACGCGCTGCCTTGCAATTCCAGTTAGTCTAGATTACTCATCACTGACTAGCTGGAATTAGTTGTTGGAAATACGAATTTGCAAGGCAGAGCTTAAGTTGGCTGGAATTAAGTGCTCATAATACTGGACATTGAAGATGTAATATTATTGTTAATAGTGCTTTTTGATTGATTTTACTTATTTAGTTGTGTAATATTACAGTGGTGGTGTTAGTCAGCAGTCCGTGGCAGATCTTCGTCGCACATACAAGAATCGTTCTGTGAGCGTCGCTGTCGAGTCTGACACGCCTCCATCGCCTGCGCCGCTAAGGTAATATATTTTGTTACTGTTTGTTGTTGTTGTAATAAACAAATATTTTGTTGAACACCATACACAGTACACACAGAGCCATCTAGATTTCCGAGAAAGGCAAATATATAATCCTTGGGTTATGGAAACCAGACAGCTCGATAGATTATTTTACCGCTATACATACATAACTTCACGGAAGGAACAACACAGGCACGAATAGAAAAACACAACAAACATCAAAACCGTCGAACCTGCCTACCTCTACTTAACACTTCCTAGATTTACGTACTTATTCTGTTAAATTTTAGCTTCATAGAGTGACTATTAGATTCACGTAAGCAGCAATAGAAAATTGGTTAATATTATGTATTCGTCAGGCGGCGCGACTCGTTGAAGTCTCGCAAGAGTCCCGAGCGCGATGACAAGCGAGCATCCGTGCCTAATGTCACTACGAAGAGAACATCAACAGTGTTCGGTAAGAGTACATATAATTCTTTGGCGTATGTTATATTACAACAGTGCCTAGGTTTTTTCGATTAATGTATGCCTAACGAGTGTCAACGCTATGACTCTGGGTCGCAAACACTTTAGAAACCACATAAATGTAATGCAACCAATATCTTTTTGGAAGTTATGACTGGACAAAATTCTGCCATTCCATTGTTGCTGCCATCACCTTTTGGTATTAAGGGCGTGAAGCTACAGAAAAATTAGGCTTGTCGCTAAGACCTAGTACATTGTCTAATTATGTGTGACACACCAATGCTCTAATGATCTCACAGTTAAAATATTTGCGTTACAGGTAAAGTGTCCAAGTTCCGCCACCTAAAAGGCACTCCTGGTCACAAATCTACTCAAGTGGAAAATATTAAAAACATTAGCAGACAAATATCGGGCGAATGCAACGGCTTTTATTGTAAGTTTTTTTACTAATATTTTTATAAAGGATATAGTATCCGTTAGTTTTACGTCAGTCAGTTTTACCTGTACATTAATCGCTCGGAATTTTAAATTTACTTTACTCCTGTCGCTATTTGTAAATACTTTTGGATAGACTTTTACGAAAACGTTTAAACACTTAGTAGATGGTTTCGAAAATATCTTTTTTATTTTTGTAGCAAATGGTTACCGATGTGCTCTCCCCCTGGGGGGCGGCGGGGGTCGAGTCGGCATTGTAGAACTGCCGAAGGGTGCCACTCCAGTATCAGTAGCCCCTCACACCCACCCGGCCAGTACCAGGTAACGTGGCATATGTTATTGAAATCATCAAAATTGTTACAAATTTGATCTCACTGTTTTTCTCCATTTTGCTCTTCTTCTTGTTAATTTTACACACAATTTAACATTCTGCCAGTCTATTTAAAATCGTTTGACATCAGAAAATATTAATAATGAATTCATTACACAATGCTAGTACCTATATTATAAGAAATTGTGGTTTTTATATGGTGATTGTGTATTACAGAGTGGCGGCACTGTTACACCCGGCCCCGCTGCAGGACTGGGCCTGGGACCCGTTCCGTCCCGACAGGATACTTGTGGCCTGCGACGATGGCCAGGTGCGGGAGTGGATCATACCAGAAGGAGGTTAGATCTTCATATAAACTTGTTGTCTGCGTACGGAACAAGAGAAATAAATGAAAGTTTACCCGAAATTCACAAAACTACTTTCCACGTTATGTCGATGTTCATATGAGACACATAGGCTATCAACATTTCAGTATCTGTGGGGTTTACATTGAAAAGTATAAATTCCATTCATTATGGTAGTTTAAAATATTTTTTTTTTGTAATGAACAGGTCTCCAAGAATCTACAAACGAGCCTAGCCGCACTTTCTCTGCACATCCCGACAAGATATATTTAATCCGTTTCCACCCCACCGCGGCCGACCTGTTGACCACCGCCGCGCACGACCTCACCATCAAGCTGTGGGACCTCGCCCCCGAGACGCCGGTGGCAGCCATCACCCTCACGGGCCACACTGACCAGATATTCGCGCTGGACTGGTCGCCTTGTGGACAGTATCTTGCCACTGTCTGCAAGGATGGCTTAATTAGGGTATATCACTTAAATCATAAATACTCATAACATCTTGTCTTAATAATAAATTCGCCCGGATATGTGAAGGTTTTTTCACCACAACTATTCATTTTCATATATTATTATGCAGGTGTATAAACCACGATCCAGCTCCGAACCGATATTGGAGGGCCCGGGGCCGGTTGGTCACCGCGGGGCCAGGGTCGTGTGGGCGCTCAACGGCACCCACCTTGTTGTCACTGGATTTGACAAGTATGCAATACTTTATCATTCAAATTATTTGGACTCATTTCTCTACTCAAATGTAACAATTGCCCATCAGTTAAGATCCCTGCCTTGATTATTTATGAATCTCTTAACCACTAGTACAATAATTTTGTTGCTGACTATGATTTGTGAAACCATGGCTTTATCACCCTCAGACTGTTCCATGATTTGTGGCTTGTTCTGTTCTTACCCTTGTCTTCTAACTATGATAATGTAACTTTCTAATATTGCCTGTATGATTTTAGAGTATCAGAGCGCCAGATAGTTTTGTACAAGGCGACCGACTTATCTTCTCCCGTGTGTACTGTCGGGCTGGACGTGTCCCCGGCCATATTACAGACATATATTGACCACGATTCAGGCACGCTGTTCCTCACTGGACGGGTGAGTTTACTATCTGACAATACTATACTTTTTAGTGGATTATAGTGTAATAAAGGCGAAGGATTCAATACCCAACCAGGACAAGAAATATGTTATAAATATAGATATTGTGAAAGTTTCAAAATATATCATGATTTTTAATGGTATGCCATAGCGTGAGTAATGAGGCGCATTTGACTTGTGTACGACAACTTTAGCTTCAGATATGGCAAATAGCGAATAACATGCTCTACTAAACAGTATTCTGCCTGTTCAGGGTGATTCAACAATCTATTGCTACGAAGTGACCAGCGAGGCGCCACATCTGTGCGCCCTCTCTCATCACCGATCTCCCACTCTGCACCAAGGGATCTCCTTCTTACAGAAGAATCTTGTTGCCGTCGAAAAGGTATTCATAGCTGATATATTTTGACTCTGTATATAATCATACCATAAATATTATTTGATTTGTAAAATTAATAATCAAATTAGCCAGTAGTTTCTGGAGATCCGTCCTATATTATAATCTTATATATAAAATTCTCTATACATATATAAAAATCCCCCTAAATCACAAGGGTAGCCCACCCCTCAATATTTTTTTTTAATTTTTCGACATATTTCTGTTTCTTATTTTTTTTATAAAACGGGATACAAAAATACATACAACCCTAAATTTTCAACCCCCTACGATCAACCCCTATTTTTTAAATTTTATTTTTCGGCAAGACAACGTTTACCGGGTCAGCTAGTATATTTATAAATTTAATAGGTCGTTGCATAAATTATGTCGTATTTTAGAAGGAAAATAAAAGTTTAATTTTTTAATATGTCGACATATTGTTGTATGATCAAAACCCATTCTTCCCTCTATCTCTCTGCTAGTTATAAGTGGGTCTTCCATTATAATGGCCTTTAATTCATCTTCATTAAAAGAAGAGGGTCGGCCGGTATGAGGTGCGTCTTGAAGGTTAAATTTCCAGTTCGAAATTTTGAAAACCACCTTTGAACCGTTCTAACATCTACCACGTTCTCTCCGAAGGTGTTGCACAAATTTTTGGTACCTTCAGTTACATTACTGCCTTTTTGATACTTATAGAGTATGCAGTGTCGAAGATGAGTTTTATCAACCTCCATTTTAAGGACTCAAATTTTATAAATTACTAGATACAATTTTAATAACACGCGGTTTTAGAGACGCAAGTAAATACACTAGGCAACAGGAATAACCATATGGCTCTAAAAGTGTCGCAAAAAAATTTATGCTATTTCGAATTTTACCGAGCGAAATACGACAGATATTTTGCAACAACCTAATATGATTTGTAAGTAATGTACAAAACTATTTCAGGTGGAATTTGCGAGAGCACTGAGGTTGACCAACGGCACCGTCGAGCCATTGTCTTTTACGGTGCCGAGGAAAAAGGTATTTGATCTTAATTCAAGTCACTATTTCTCTTACAGTTCACCTTGTACAGAGGAGGTGTAACATGGTTTCGATGTCACTTTTTTTTAGATATTTAAGAACTTAACTATGATATAAAATGCCTCGACATCTTTTTGCGTTCATTATTATAGTACATTAGGGAACAATTTTGACAGTAATCTATATTTACTACACATAATATCCAAAAAGTTATTAATATGCACTAGGATTTTAAACCACTAGGGCACAAACCCATAATATAATTACATAATATAAAGTCGGTGTCTGTCCCCATAAATGCTTATATCTTTGAAACTATGCAACGGATTGTGTTGCGGTTTTTTTTTAATAAATAGAAGGTGTCAATGAGGTGGATTTTATCAACAATTGATGTATGATGTAGTGAAGAAAAAGATTGATCCAAAATTTACTTTCGTTGAGGAACAGAGTTCGCCGGGTCAACTAGTTAACGATAAATTAGCAACTAAAGGGAGACTGATCCCACGGCTGTCAGTAAAGTGAATCCTCAAAAGAATAATTCATATAAAATAGTGTCCGATCGAAAGTTCGGTTTTGGTTTCGGTTTCGGCCAAAAATCAGGTTTCGGCGGAAGTTTCGGTTTGGGCCGAAAGTGATAGAGTCACGCAGTTCGCTGCACTAATGGGTCAGTTCGACCGGTGAAATACCACCTCTCAGAATATTGACGTACAGTGGCTGTTGCCGCGTTTCGCTCGGTAAGAAAGGTATCCGTAGGGCTATTCCCTTCCCCCTGCCCTTCCTATCCCACTCTCGACTCCGTCCATATCCTATTGTAACCGGCTGGCAACGCAACTGTAACACTATATGTGTTCAGGTGAGCATGGGCGGCGTTTGTTGCTCACCATCAGGTAACACGCCTGCACGTTTGCCTCCTTTACCATAAAAAAGTTATGTTGTTGATTGGAAGAAAACTTATACATAGGTATACGCATTGTTTTTCATTTCATGTTCTAATTAATACAAAATAATGGTAAAAATGCATAAAATTGTAGTATTTTAAGGCATTTTATACTTGACCACGCGAGTTTCGGTTTCGGGTTTCGGTTTCGGCCGAAACTGATGTGCCGGCCGAACATTCGGTTTCGGTTTCGGCCGGAAAACCAGTTTCGGTTGGACTCTAATATAAAACACATTTGTTATTGTCAGATGGAGTTGTTCCAAGATGATTTGTTCCCGCCCACATTGGTCACCTGGGAGCCCTGGCTGAGCGGCAAAGACTGGCTGTCAGGTGTCACTGTCACACCTAAGCTGGTTAGCCTTCAGCCCGAAGGCATGGAACCCTGTGAGTATTTCAAATGTATTATTCGCGCGTCATATTAGGTCGGGGAAAAAGTCTTTTCGCATAACGTAGGTATAAACTTATTATAAAATTTCTTTGACTGTACTATTTGTGTCTGGCTGGTTTTGGTAACATTAAAAAGGTTACATTATAAAGAAAAGAAAAAAATAAAAAAAAGTTGTTTCCCGCTATTTTTCATTTGTTTTTCTCTCCGTAAAAATGAGTGAATCTAATGAAGAAATTCGATACATTTTAAAATTTTATTATAAAAAAGGCAAAAATGCAACTCAAGCAGTGAAAAAAATTTGTGATGTTTATGGACCTGATGCAGTGTCAGTAAGAGTAGCACAAATTTGGTTCAAACGTTTTCAGTCCGGAAATTTTGATGTTAAAGATGCACCTCGCTCTGGTCGCCCTGTTACGAATAAAATGGACGCCATTTTTGAAAGAGTGGAGCAAGATCGGCATATTAGTAGTTACGATGTAGCTGAAGAACTGGGAATTGACCACAAAACAGTTTTGACCCATTTGAAGAAAGCTGGTTATACAAAAAAGCTCGATATTTGGGTGCCACACGAGCTCACTCAAAGAAACTTAATGAACCGTGTACTCATTTGCGATTCATTATTGAGACGTAATGAAACCGAGCCGTTTTTGAAGAGATTGATAACTGGCGATGAAAAGTGGATCACGTACGACAAGAACGTGCGAAAAAGGTCGTGGTCGAAAGTTGGCCAGGCTTCACAGACTGTGGCCAAACCTGGCCTAACACGAAATAAGGTGATGCTGTGTGTATGGTGGGATTGGAAGGGCATTGTTCATTATGAGCTTTTACCGTCCGGCAAAACCATCGATTCTGATCTTTACTGCCAGCAACTGATGAGATTAAAGGAAGCAGTCGAGAGAAAACGGCCGGAATTGATCAACAGGAAGGGTGTGGTCTTTCATCACGATAACGCTAGACCACACACATCTTTAGCCACTCAGCAAAAATTAAGAGAGTTCGACTGGGAGGTCCTAGTGCATCCACCATATAGCCCTGACCTTGCGCCTTCAGATTTTCACCTGTTTCGGTCTCTTCAGAATTCTTTAGGTTCTGTAAGGTTGACCTCAAGAGAGGACTGCCAAAACTATTTGTCCCGTTTTTTTGATCAGAAGTCCCAAAGTTTCTACAGTAACAGGATAATGTCTCTGCCCACAAAATGGCAGAAAGTTATTCAACAAAACGGTACATATATATTGTAAATAAATGTAAATAAACTTTGAAAAAAATGTCTTGACTTTTCATACAAAAATACTTTTTCCCCAACCTATTATTTTCAAAGTATTAATTATTTATATTTTTATTCCACTACTACAATTTTTTTTTCGTTATAATTTATTCTGTTTCTTTTTCGTAACGGAAACATCAGTCAACATCAACATCAGCCTTTTTCACGTCCAACTGAGTGAATAGTGCTCATTGCAATTAATGTATTTTGAAGGGAAATATTAATGATAGGTACAAATAAAAAGTTAGTAAGTTACCTACCTACTGCCAATTATTTTTTATGATTAGTTTTTGAAATTGAACTGAAGAAAATAATAGAAAAATATAAACAACCTAAATTTTGTCTATCCTTTAGTATCGGGTGATACGGTCCCGTCTCCAGTGTGCCGCGACACTAGCGCCAAGCCGATACCGACGGCGATGCCACAGACGCCGAAACCGGATTTGATCAAATCACATTTGCCTCAAGAAAATAAGGATAAGCAGGACCAGGTCTGTACAATTTCTCGTTAATATTGCTATTTAAAAACGTTTAAAGTTTAAATCTCCTTTGCTAGCGAAACAGATAGCCAAGGCCAGTTTCGCCTTTATTGGTAGCATACTGCCTAGTCTCTCATCTAAATTATTATAAAAAAAAATTGAATAAATATTTAAAACTTTTTACTGTGAATCATCATTAACAAATGTAAGAAGCATAGATAGAAAAGAGTCCAAACGTAATGTTGAACAAATGGCCTCCATTCAGGGGAAAGAACCCTCGCCAGTAGAGGGCGCCACCATTCGGGAAACACACGATTCAACGCGTGTTTAAGTGTAATAATAATAATTGCACCCTATGATACGTAATCATCGGTGCTTCCGAAATGCTAGCTAATATTAGCAAAAAGAGCTAAGATCTCAGTTTAATATTGTGTACATGAATACTATATAAAAGCCTCTACCGTTCGGACTCCATCCAGTGTAGCTATACTTCGTGCACTAAGGTAATGAATTAGTATAGAATAATTCTATTCTATTCTTAACTAGTCTCGGTGGTCTAGTTGTCGAGCACACGGCTTCTGAATCCAGAGGTCGCGGATTCGAATCCTGGCACACACCGATGAGTTTTCGAAATTAATTTCGAAAGTTATGTGTGAAGAATATCGATGACTAAAAACTTTGTGCCCGGTATGGCAATAGGTTCGCCACCTATTCCATTTGGGACGTAAACATAACGGCGAGTCGAGGCTCAACAGCAGTTGCCTACACCTTCGGGTAGAAAAAGGCGTGAAGTTATGTTATTCTCTTTTTGACATTTACAGATAATGAAATCAATGAGTGCCAAAGTGGAGGTGAACATGAAATTGGAACAAGACAACATGGAGGGTGTGGACGAGGCGGAGTGGGAACAGTGAGGCAGTGACGCAACACGACGCAAATCAAGTGCAACTTACTGCCCCCTAGCGAGTAGGATATTTAGAGGCTCCCGCGCACGGCCGGTTTATAGCCGATATATAGCTAACCGGCGTATTTAGTGACGATTTTTATAGACTTTTATAATTATAAGGCTTATTTTAAACTAGTAGTTAGTTACATGCTTATCATAATGAGAGAGAAAAATATTTCCTTTCGAGGTTGGAATATTAAGCAGTGCATTTATCTATTAAATATATTCATACAGTACATCTAGTATTATATACGAAGAAAGGCAATATATAATTTATTCGGAAGTAATATAAGTTTAACAAGATTATGAGTCGAAAAAAAAACTTATGTACCTTGTACCACCCGGTATGAAGTACCACAGCATATACCTGTGGCATTTGACTTATGGTAAATAACATAAGGAAGAACAACTACAGCTGCGCCTTATCATTCTGGAGATTATCGAAACAGATGTACTGTACTTGAATATATATTAAATATAAGGTAGATTTGCTAGTTAAAGACATTGCTGTATTAGCAATGTTATCACCAAATAAAAACTTTCATTATAAGCTCTCTATAATAATATATAAGTCATGCTACAATTGAAAAGAGGGTCTGTTTATTATTTGGTTATTTATTTATTTTAAATTTATATTAAAATATTCCTTATTATATCTCTACGTATAAATACGATTAATATTATACTCTTCTAACTGTAAAGATGTACATGAATGTATTACAAAATTTCAATTATATTTAATCTATCTCAAAAAAGTAGTCGTGAGTTGTGCAATAACTAAAATGGGCGAAAATAGTCTTATATAAAGTAGTAAGATTGATGTTGACTAAATATTTGCTTGAGCCAATTGACTCACTACAAAATTATATTCAATCGCTTAATTAATCTCAACTTATTTTATCTAATGAAATTTATTTAACCTTGTCTGGGGTTACTCTTATAATCTTTCAATCAAAGATGTCTGGATTAATAACATTCTAAAATAGTTTGATAACACCTCAATTTTATAACTTTTGCTCAGAACATTAAAAAAAATACCAAATTTTGCTCACATATTTTTATACCCTTTTATATTCAATAACGTCGTTGATACGATATATTAATAATGTAACCGCCGCAATATATAAGATAAACATTTTGTTTGTTTCATTGAACGCGTTTATATCAGGAACTAGTGATGTGATTTGAATATAGATTATTTATCATTAAATTCTGACCAAATAAACGCTAAGTACTGATCTTCTAATTGGATGTTACTTTAGGAAAATATAGGTTGCAGAAAAAGCAAAAATTGTAAAGTAACTTTTTACTTTTCTTAATTAATTATAACATTATTGATCTCACAATATGAAAAATTGACCGAGTTCCATCACTTCATAATTTAACATTACTAAACAGAATCAAAAAATGGTGGGAATAAAAGTAGTACTTGTTGATATGCAACTGTAAGACTGAAAATAATATTTCCAATTCGTAATGAACATGCCCGACAAAAATTAAAGTCAGACCAATATCATAATAAAATATATTTAAACATCAGTAAATGAGCACTAATTATACATTTCCATGTGTACTTATACTATTATTAATAATACGTATTTTATTATAGTACATATTCATATTACAATATAACGTAAATACATAATTTACCCTTTTAATGTTCAGATACAATTTCTTATGATAAAGAGCGCCATTACATTCCCAAAAGTCTTGGCATACATGCGAATTTATTTTTATCACTTTTTTTTTCTAAGGAACGTGTGTTTGTTTAGTGTGAAAAGCATACAATCTGTATATAATCCATAATATGTTTTATGAATTTCATTTTTGTATGTAAGGATGAGTAGGGTATTTATATATGTATAACAGGGAATTGACATTTTAAATTATATAAACCGCGTTATTATTTTTAAGATTGATCTACTATGATAGTTTTGTCTGTGAAATTGGTCGTTGTCGTTCTTCACTTATATGTCCATGTATTTTAGAAACGCAGGTGAATATCGGTCATGTTAACGTTAAGATCTTATTTATTCTACAGGGTTTTTTTTTAAATACACTTTTGTGTTAATAAAACTTACACCAAATGTAACGCAGTAGAAATACAGCGAAATCTGTACGCTAAGATGGTCGAAAAAATACCTATAGTCTTCTAGTATTTCGAAGGTGTATAGATACATCGCCAAAATTTAAAGACATGTGTAGAATGAAAAAAAAACCAGAACGTTTTGGGTTATATTGTTTGTAACACAAAAATTTTAAAGGGCGTGAGAACAGCGATGAAGTTAAAAACACCATAGACAAATATGTGGATTCTATAAACATCTGTTGCAAATTTTTTGAGTAAACTGACAAGACAAAAAATACTTCCTCAATTCTTATATAATAAGTTTGGTTAGAAGGGGACACACGCATTGTAGTTGTAGTACTGTACACAAAAAATATCACAAGTTTCCACCTACAGTCCCTACTATTTCTTTTAATGTAGCGATTGTTCTACTAGGAATAACGCAGCCCTTTAAGTATTATACAAATTTAACAAGCCATTAAGAGCGTGCGGCATAAATATTTTATAGCGAAAATATTAACATATTTTATTCGTAAGCCAGTTTTTAAAATAATGGCGTTGCCTACAGTACAACACGGGCGCTTGAAGGGAAGTTACAGGGGTAGCGGGAGGAGGATTGCATTCTAGCCGTGTTATCGCGTACGAATGGTGTATTATTACTGTACGTATGATATACATATTTTATTTTATTTATAATCAAATGAATTATATAGTTTTTTTTTGGAAATACACTTTCGATATATTTCTACTATTTAATCTCCTATGTATAAATATCTGTGAACGTAAATATACAATGGATTTTTTTTTCCAAGTCATAATCTTTATTTTATTGTAACGTCTGTACGTATTGAAGTATGACGTATTGAAATTACCTAGTAAGTTAGAGTATAATATAAATTTGCGATAAATAGTCGCCAATTGATGCCATAGACATTTCACTACGTTTTGCTCAAAAAGCCAAAGACTATATTTTTTTTGTCTTCATTAACGATGAAATTATACCTAGTGTTCTTTTTTGAAATTTCTGTAGGAAATATAAACTATAATCCTAAACTTTATCAAATCAGGTGATTTGAAGTCAATAATTTATTAATAACTATTTTTTTTATGATATATTTATATTAAGACCCAAAAATTTTAAGATCAGATCCTAATAAAGATTTGCAATGGTATTCCGATACGATGATCTCACTGTTTTATTACGTTTAAAAGCACTCAGTTTTCCAAACATAAACATAATATTAAGTAATATTTTAGTAGATTTTGTTTTTTTTTTTAAATTGCTAATTGGAAATGTCCACCAAGAATTAAATAAGAAAAAATAAATAAATTACTTTTATGATTCGGTAATTTATCCATCTATATACCTAGCTAGATATTATAAATAGTATAAAAATGGAATCTCGTTCAAATTATGTATTTAATATACATATATATGTATGTATATATTTTATACAGTTTGAAATTATTTGTTGTAATATAGATTCGTTTATTAGAGAGATTATGCTTTGTACCCTCTTATAATTGACTTTTATACACTATATAAGACTAACTGGAGAGGTATACACAAACTTTCATTTCATTCTCTTAAATATTCACTTATAGATGTAATTAATTTAATTCACTAGTCAAATATCTTATACTAAATTGGAGAATTCTTGCAAATATTATATTGACAATTAAAAATATGTATCACACCTTGTGAAATTAATTTTATGATATTATACTAAGATTCTGTGTATATTTTAGTTTAGTCATACTTATTGGATGTCGATAATGATTTTGTTGTATTTGTATTGAAATTATTTAGAAAAGAGAAAAAGCGCACCGTTATATTTATAACTCATCGTAAATAAATTACTGATTAAACTGTAATTAACACTGGCAACACTGTATACTTATTTAAATGTAAAGGCTCAAAAGGACTCGTATCCAGAGCCGTAAAACATTTACAAAAAAAAACATAATTGTAAAGTAAGGATGCCGACAATGTATTGGGTATAAATTATTATAAATAAACAATTATATATAATGAACGATGCAATATGTAGTAACTCCTTACTAGAAATAAACTTATATATAGTCAAGCGTTTTGACAAACTGGTAGATTTTTTTATGTGTCCATAAACAAACTATTGGTAATTAAACCTATTATAAAAGCTTTGCATTATTTTGTGAACAATAAAATTATCTTTTAAACACTTGTGCTTGTGTATAAATAATTTGTAATTCATGAATCATATAAGTCACGATAACTTATTAAGTTGTATGGATAGCTAGTAATTTTGATGTTTTTTTTTTTAATATTTAAACTAGTTACCAATGAGTTTTGACAATTGATGTAATTTCTATTAAAACTAGTCATTGTGTCGAAATATTCGTTCCATAACTATTTGCTATTTGAACGATTTGTATGACAACTTGTGAAGTATTGTGCTAATTATTTTGACACATTTTTTTTTTCATGAATAGTAACGATTAGAAATAGTTATAGAGAGAATAGTGTCAGCAGAAAGTTATCGTGACAGTGTTTTGTATAATAAATGTAATTGTCATTATTGTATAATGTTGGGTTCGGATTACAATTGGTTTATGACATTAAGTTTATTGCATCATATTTGATAACATATCATAACCTTAATTTAGTTTGTTAATATCTTACAACAACCAAATTTAAAGATCATAGATATTAATATACCTCATCACTTATCCCTTCGTCCTATAGTTGTATGTGTGTGAATAAAAAAAAAAACATTGTGAGGTTTTATGAAATCACCGTAAATTTTAAACTTTTTAACTACCTAAAAATTTGAAAATATTCGTATCTATAATATTGCTTTGACAGTTTTTCAAAATTTGTAATGTGTTAAAATACACATCAAAAGCCTGCGACTGCGAGGCATTTCAGACCTCGCCTACTCTACTCTGTTGAGGAATGACTACACATACCGCGCCACTACACATACCGCGCGACACACGTTTAGAAAGACGGAAAAAATTGGAACGATGTATATAAAGTTTCACTTTAAAAAGATAAGCTCGTCTTTCCAGCTCTCTGAAGATAAGTCGCCGAGTGTCGAAATTTTCACATGAATTTATGTGATGTGCGAAAGTTATCGAAACTTTTCTCGTTTAGTTTCAGTTTCAAAATTGTGAAGTGACAATAAATTTTATTTTTGTAACTGAACCCTTCATTTCATTTCATTTTGTGTGAATTAATTTTGTTTATAACACTTGTTGTAATGAATACGTAAATTTGCTGCAAATAAGAAATTCAGTGCCAATTTTTTCTTTAGTATTGTCTAATCGGCATTAATATATTTTTAAATCATATTCCTTATCATTGCAATCAATAAAATTGATCATAAAACGATTTGTAAAGAAAATCGCAATGCGTCGTAATTTAAAAAATATGAAATTATGATCAGTGTTATTGAATATTTAATGTGTTTTATTATAATTAATTATTTGAAAGTACCCTTGTTGTGTGAGTGCGTGTAATTTTTGTATTTTTGGATATTGTAAACCTACAGATATCGTAACGTTAAGGCTCAATATTTGGAGATATTTTAATTGTTTTGCATTTTTTTATTAAACTCTTGCTAAACTATACTTGTGTATTTATTGGAAATACAAATTAGGCTCGACTCGCCGAACCGTTACGTTACGCTACAAATGGAATAGGTGGCGAACCTAATGCCATTACACCTCTTTTTTATGGGATAGGAGGGCAAACGAGCAGGCGTGTCACCCGATGGTAAGCAGTAATTGTAACGCCGCCTATGGACACCAGCGAAACATATAGTGTTACTGTTGTGTTGCCGACCTTTAAGGGATAGGGGATAGGAAAGGATGGGGAAGTGGGTGGGACTCCGGGTACTTCGGGGGGTACACCGGGTACACCGAACCTAAACGCGGCATGAGCCACTTTACGTCGATTTTCTGAGAGGTCGTTGTATTTTACCGATCGAACCGGCCCATTCATGCAGCGAGCTGCTTGCCTCTACCACTGTTGGAAATCTCGCAGGTTTTCAGTCAACGATATTTATCACACATTTTTTTTTATATGATAGAAGGGGGCAAACGAGCCTGCGGGTCACCTGATGGAAAGTGATCACCGCCGCCCATGGCGTCTGCAATACCAGGGGCATCAAATGAGAATAAGCTCGTTTCTTGAAGGTTCCTAGGTCGTAGCGGTCCGGAAATACCGTCGCCGGCAACTGGTTCCATGAAGGAACAGTGCGTGGCAAGAAGTGCCTGCTGAAACGCACTGTTGTCGATCGCCAACAGTTCAGCCAATGCGGGTGGTAGCGTTGGCGCATCGAGCGATGGCGAAAATCAGCAGGCGGTATCAATCTGAACAATTCCTCAGAGCACTCTCCGTGGTATATGCGGTAGAGGATGCAAAGAGATGCCACCTCTCTCCGCAACGTCAGAGGATCAAGCCGATCGGAAAGAGCTTGGTTGTCGACAAGTCGAACCGCGCGTCGTTGGATGCGGTCAAATGGAGTAAGCTGGTACTGGGGTGCCCCCGCCCAAAGATGTGAACAGTATTCCACGTGAGGACGGACCTGCGCCTTGTATAGTTGCAAGCGATGACCAGACGTGAAATACTGTCCCGCTCTATTGAGCACGCCAAGCTTTTCGAAGGCCAATTTGGCCTTGCCCTCCAGATGACCGCGGAACTGGACGTCACTGGACAAGTCGACACCAAGAATTCCGATAGCGGCTGAGGCGGGTAAGGGAGTGCTCTCAAAACAGGGAGCTACGACAAAGGGTGTCTTTTTAGCGGTAAAAGCGCAGACCTGTGTCTTCTTAGGGTTGAATTGGACTAAGTTTAGTCGGCCCCAGTCCGAAACTTGACTAAGCAAAGTTTCGATTTCAGACACAAGTTTGTTCCGGTGCTCGTCGACGTTTTCCCAAAAAATTCGCGGGTAGCCGGTATATAAGGCATTCCCCGTACTGTCATCTGCATAACAATGAAGATTGCTGCTCAGCAGCATGTCATTGATATGCAGAAGAAACAGTGTAGGAGATAGCACACAGCCCTGGGGGACTCCAGCATTCACAGGTTTTAAGTTGGAGCATGACCCGTCAACAACAACTTTAATGCTCCGAGCCGTGAGAAAGCTGGAAACCCAATCGCATAACTTCTCGGGAAGTCCTTAACATGGAAGCTTCGAAAGAAGTGCTTTGTGCCAAACCCGATCGAAGGCCTTCGCTACGTCCAAACTAACGGCCAGCGCCTCTCCTTTACTCTCAACCGCCTCCGCCCATCGATGGGTTAAGTACGTTAAAAGATCACCAGTTGAGCGACCTTGACGGAATCCGTACTGACGGTCACTTATCAACTGGTGCTCTTCTAGATACTTAAGGAGCTGGGGGTTGATGAGTGTTTCCATTATCTTGGAGAATAGGGAGGTGATGGCGATAGGTCTATAGTTGGACGGATCTGAGCGATCACCTTTTTTAGGGATCGGGTGGACTAAAGCTACCTTCCATGATGCTGGTACAGCGCCAAGAGAGTAGGAGTACCGAAAAGACGCGTTAGAACCGGTGCCAACTCCGGAGCACACGTCTTCAGCACTATTGCTGGGATTCCGTCAGGCCCACTCGACTTGTGGACATCCAGGGATAAAAGTATCCGTCGCACACTACTTTGCCGGAAACGAATCTCCGGCATGGCATGACCGCATTGTGGAATGGTCGGTGCGATGTTACTCCTATCGTCCAAAGTCGAGTTGGACGCAAAAAGAGTGCCAAGAAGGTCGGCTTTCTCTTTTGCGTCGTGGGCTAGTGACTGGTCCTCCCGGTGCAACGGTGGAAGAGATGGCTTACAGAAATTCCCAAGAACAGCCTTGGCGAGCGACCAGAACGCACGGGTTCCCGAGGGAAGGCGAACTAGTTTCTCGCCAATTTTGCCTATGTACCGAGACTTTGCTACCGCTATAATTCTTTTGAAGGTCCTGGAGGGAAGGTTGTACCTCTTCTTTAGAGAACCGGTGTCAGAGTCCTGGGACGCCACTGCTTTTGCCCAGGCTTGATAGCACTCATGCTTAAAACGTAATGCCGTTTTGCATGAACGATCAAACCAGGGCTAGGATCTGCCGCCGATTGGCACCACTGAGGATGGAACGAAGAGCTCCATTCCTTGCAGCACCACATCAGCGACAGAGTCGGCAGCGACGTCAGGATCATCCGGCGAGAAGTAAACTTGGCCCATGGGTAGGATGCGAAGAAATTTCGCATCCCATCCCAGTCTGCTGACCTATAGTGCCACACACGGCGGCGGCTCGCAATTTGCGGTCGAAGTAGGCACGTGAGTGGCACCGTACTCCTTATCAGACAGTGGTCCGAAGAACCCAAAGGGACGTCTACAGAAACCACATATCCGTCCGGATGGGAGGTCAGCAGAAGATCCAACAGGGAAGGTGTATGATCATCAACATCTGGGATTCGCGTGGGTGCGGTAACCAGTTGTGTTAGATCATATGATAGAGCAAAGTCATGAACAGATCTACCCGCGTGGTCGGTGGTGCGTGATCCAAGCCAATCGACGTGGTGAGCATTGAAATCGCCGAGGATAACGATTTCCGCGGATGGGACCTGTTGAAGTACGGAATCTGCAGCCTCTTGAACGTGGGCCATGAGTCGGTCTGTTTCGGTATTACCGCTATGGGACCTATAAAGACATGCATAGATGCGGGGGTGGTCGTCGCTATCTACACGCAGCCTGAGGGTCGATAGGTCCCTTCCTTCAAGACTGCCGAGGCGTCGAGCACAGATATCCTCCCCGACATAAACACAAACTCCGGCCCGCGGTACGAAAGAATGCTCCAGTTTGTATCCGGGGTATAGGAGATATGAGGTGTCTGCCGGAGAAGATATCTGCGTCTCTGTAAGAAATAGCAAAGCTGGCTTTGCCGTTTCAAGGTGGTGGTGAATGGCAAGCAGATTTGAGTGGATGCCCCTGATATTGCAGAAGTCCACGTTTAGCGTGGCAGGGGGTGTAGCGATGCTATTACGTTTGTCCCGGACAGTTTTTAATGCGGAGCGAGGATGTGCCCTCCCCAGACTACGAGGGGCAGCTTGAGCGTCTACGCCTTGGTGAATACCAAACTGTGGACATTCAAGGGGGATTCTCCAGTGCTGTGGCAGCTGGTACCCCCCTGGGGTAAACGATCTTTTATTTTCGCTGCCATTAAGGGGAGGTTGAAGGGGATGGGCCTCCGGATACCTCTCTCACCGAACGAAACGCGGCATAAGCCACTTCACGTCGAAATTCTGAGAGGCCGTGGTATTTCACCGGTCGAGCCGGCCCATTCATGCAGCGAATTGCTTGGCTCTACCACTGTAACTTCTGAGAAGAATTCTCATTAAGACAATAATTATATCGAAAGAGATACGTGGCGTAGCAGAAAGCGTAGCGATGATCGCATATTCTAATTATTACTGTAGTGTCCGACCGAAAGTTCGGTTTCGGTTTCAGCCGAGTTTCGGCCAAAAATCAAGTTTCGGCGGAAGTTTCGGTTTCGGCCAAATTTGGCCGAAACTTTTGCCGAATCCGAAACTATTGTAGTACTAATTCTGAGTTGTGGTTCTCTTCTCTTCTTGTTCTTCTGTACCTTATTGTACTGTATCTTCTGTATATTTATGTCTTATGTATCTTCTGTATATTTATGTCTTATGTATCTTTGTTGAGAGAATAATAGTAAATACATACATATCTTTACACCAAGTCTTTGTGGTAGGCAGACAAAACAGACCACCACAAGGCACGATCCCTCACATTCAAGTTTATGCTCGCCGTCATCGACTCCAACATCCTTCCGCTTCTTTACTGTACATCTGCTTAGTCAGTCTTGCATCAATCATTCTTTCTACGTGGCCAAACCATCGGAGTAAGCATATCCTTAATTTTTACACTAACACTCTACCAATCCTCTTATAAACTTTCCTTCCTTAAACCATTTTTTTGTAGCGATCGGTGAACCTCATACTGGAAATTTTGCGCAGTGACCTCATTTCGACTGCTTTATTATTATTTTCTTGCACCCTCTGTCATGCTAACTGTCGCTTTCATAAGTTAGTGTTGGAATCATTACCGCACTGTGAATAGCAAGGTTTGCTCAGATTGTTTGGGCCCAGGCATCCGCCCAACGCTTTATTTACACAGTTTTCTACATTACTCTTCTTTTTACATTCCCGGTGTAAAAGTAATTTAAGTAATTATTATGATAAGATGAGGTGAGTGGTAGAGCCACGCAGTTCAATGCATAAATGGGCTGAGTCGACCGGTTAGATACAGTCTCGCAGAGCCCTGGAGCGGGTCATGGCCATCCGGGTCGTACGAGGGTACCGTACAATCTCGTACGAGGCGGCCGATCCTGGCCGAGATGTACGCATGTACGCCGCCGCGTACGATTTAGGCCGGGGGGGGGGGGGACACGGACGCTTGCTCAGCAGCCTACGCTGGAGGTCTGCCCAGCGTAGGCTGCCGAGCGTAGAATCCTGGTCGACGGGATCGGGTGAGATCTGTCCACGCCGGCAGTGCTGGCGGGCGAAAATGAGTGGAGGGATGTGGTCTCCTTCTGCGAAGCTGTAATGCTTTAGAAGGAGGCCACGGAGCGGGATCGGGAGAGAGCCGATCCCGCTCGATGGTGGGGGCGGCGAGCTCAGTGATCGCCGCCGCCGACGGGCTGCGAGGGCGTACCGCCCGCAAGTGCACCCGGGTCGCGGCCCGGGAAGGTTGACCCCTGGTGCGGCCGGGGTGGGTCGTCAGGGGTGCTGCCGGCCATGCGCCTCTTTACAGCGCGCGTTCAGAGCCGCCCAGCCCTGGGGAGCCTCACACCGAGACTTCCCGAGTATGAGCTCCCCTCGCAACAGAAGGGGGCGACGGCAGGGTGGTCTAGAGCGCTTAAGCACTGTCCTAGACCACCATAACGCCAGAGGAAGGCCGCCGCGAGGTTTTAGTGGGTAAGCCTTGGATTGGATTGCAGTGTACTGCTTTGGGCGTCCCAAACTACCCTCTGCCGTACCCAGGCGGGGGGTGTGCATAAAGCATTTCCTCGCGTAAAATAGAGGTACCTTAAAAGAGATTAATGATTCTTCTGAGTACAAGTACAAAACAAAGTATTAAATAGTAATATTTCAAAATATCAATAAGAACTTAGTATATAATGAAACAAAAACAATTACCAACTTGAATGTTGGTTTTTACCTTTTTCTTTTGAGAAGTAACGATTCGGCGAGTAGAAGCTTAACAGCCTCTGCCTACACCTTAGCATATAAAAAGGCGTGAAGTTATGTTGTTGATTGGAACAAAATTAATACATATACCCATTGTTTCTCATTTCATGTTCTAATTAATGCAAAATATTGGGAAAAATGAATCAAATTTGAGTATTTTAAGGAATTTCAAACTTGAGCACGTGAGTTTCGATTTCGGTTTCGGCCGAAACTGAAGTGCCGGCCGAACATTCGGCTTCGGCCGGAAAACCAGTTTCGGTCGGACTCTAATTATTAGTCTCTATTGATTGCTACGCGGTCTCAAGTCGCGCTGGCGTCGCGTCGTAGCAAACGCTGACACAGCATTCTGTCAGTAATCTGCTCGCTAATCGCCCATTGCATAAACATACGTAATGAGGCTAAAACATGAAACGGTATTCCCATCAGTTATTTTGATATTTTAAAGACTTGTTCACGTCTAAAAGTGCGTATTTATACATAAAATAGGAACACAGCTTCTAGTGGTATCATTGACATTATTTTATGTTCGCATATAATTAAAGCTACGCTCATTTACCGAGTGGTTGACAATTGATATACAGGACACTGCGTAGAACAATAGATTTTGGTTCGAACCTGTCAATATTTGGTTGAAATTATTCTATATGATAAAAACATATATCGATGAATTAAAAAATATTAAGGTGATAGGGAAATAGATCGCAGGAGTTTAAGCTCTGCCTCACATACTGCATTTATTTCAACAGTTTAGGTAACATTGGTTACTATTACCCTATTAAAGACCCGTCAAATTACCGGATTATGTGGTTATAACTCAGATAAATTTATAATAATTGTCAGGAGCCTTAAAAAAATCGACAAGCGTGAATGACAAGAGTTATGGAAGTCGAAAAAGCGTGTGAAATATGTAAGAATCGTGCCTTATAACGCGCCCCGCAAGCGAGTTGGCGTGATGTTATATATGTGTGTGTGTTTGTTATAAATAAGTATAAATTTAACAATTGTTATGTTGTTGTAAGTAGAAATTTTGATACCAAAAATAGATGCAAATACCTACCAAGTAGATACCTTAGTATTTAGACACTTTTTAATGTTAAAGATAACTATAATAGTTTTTATAGCAACATTTGAAATAATAGTAAGTCAATAAAATACACTTTATTTTATTTTCAACACAGATAATAAATAATAATTATTGTTTATTATGATGCATACTAATATATGTATATTTATTATGCTATATTTCGTTCATATTTCAATGGACAGGGTAATCAGGAAAAGTACATAAAATAGACTGACAAAGCCATGTGCTTCCATAGCAAGATAGATTACAATCACAATTAATTTGTTAGATTAGAAAAGAGATATATCAACCAGTTGCCCCTGTCCGCACTGTCGGCTCGTATATCAATCAGTTGGGGATATTTCATTAGTCACAATAGTAACACTTGCTCTATATGTCTTTTACTACAACTGATCAGTTAAAAATGGTATTATTAGAGGTGCTGGTATGATATAATTTAAACGAGTTTTTTTTTATGGCATAGGAGGGCAAACGAGCAGACGTGTCACCTGATGGTAAGCAACCAACGCCGCCCATGGTCACCAGCAACACATACAGTGTTACTGTTGCGTTGCCGACCTTTAAGGGATAGGGGATAGGAAAGGATGGGGAAGGGGTGGGCCTCCGGGTACCTCTCTCACCGAACGAAACGCGGCATGAGCCGCTTTACGTCGGTCTTCTGAGAGGTCGTGGTATTTCACCGGTCGAGCCGGCCCATTCATGCAGCGAACTGCTTGGCTCTACCACTGTTAAAAGTAAGAGTGAAAAAAGTATGAGTGATTTAGTACAGCATTACGTACTAGTTAGTATTTGTCCAAATTTTGTGTAGACAATCTACCAAACTACCAATAGTACTAGATATTCATTGGACTCCTACGAAAACATTACCCACGATACTAAATTTAGATCAAAATCGTTACAGATGTGCAGGAAATATTCAGTCACACAATCACACACATCAGATAAACAACTCGAAGTAGTAATTAATTATGACTTCAGGTTCAAGAACAAAATAAAAAAAATAGACAATAAACAAGCCGCGTGCAAAATCATTTTCTTAATAAACAATAGCAGAGTTCCCACTAATGTTCACTCTACCCAATATTACAAATTATAGTGAGAAAAAATATAAGTGCGTTGCCGAACAGTATGATCTGAGGTCAATTGATAAAATCCCGCATATTTCTGTCGGTTTCGACAAAAGGCCAATCAATTCTTCGTGTGACTACCAAGCGTGCGTTTCCCAATTATGTTTTTCCACTTCATATACTTTATAGAGTTTTATGTATATCTGTCTCGGTGGCGCAGTGGTCGAGCACACGGCTTCTGATCCAGAGGTCCGATGACTTTTCGAAATTGTTTTCGGAAGTTATGTGTGATAAATATCGTTGACTGAAAAACTTTGTGCCCGGTATGGCAATAGGTTCGCCACCTATTCCATTTGGGACGTAAACATAACGGCGAGACGAGGCTTAACAGCCGCTGCCTACACCTTCGGGTAACAAAAGGCGTGAAGTTATGTTATGTTATGTTATATCTGCATGTGCGGGGAAGCCATGGTGAAATAAAGAAAAGGCTGTGAAATTATCGTTTTGGAAGCGATTAAAAATAGAATTCTGCAACAATATTAGAACAGTGTCGCAATAATTTACTATTATCAGCCTAAATTTAACGTTTTATATGGGTAGTAAGTACTAAAACCCACTACATCACGAGGACTGTCATACTTTTATCTGGCTATTGCAATGAAAAAGCCACAACCTTGATATGACGTATATTAGTACGTTGTCAACTGTGAATATCTTAAGCCTGAAATATCGTAGAACTTTAGCATCTAGTTCAAATCACGCAACAGATTGCGTCCATTCATCAAGTAATACTTTTTTCAACCTTTTATATAGAGCCGTTTTTTCACAGCGCCCTTAAGATAAGTCGTAGCGAGTTTATCAACTGTAAGTGGGTCCTGATCGCGGTCTCGTAGGAATTACTACATAGGATTGTTATTTTCTCGCCGGATACGATAAACTATTCGACTGTCAGCTCCTCGAGTATTCCGGTTAAATTACACGGATATTGTTATGTGTGCACTTTGATCGTCCAAAAGTGGTTTCAGTGGTAGAGTCATTCAGCTTGCTGCATGAAAGGGCCGGCCGGGCCGATAAAATAACACGGTCTCTCAGAACGTCGACGTAAAGTGGCTCATCGGCGAGAGAAGACGAGCCACATGATTCATGATGAATCATCGTTATATCATTTAGAAATATAGGTACTTGGATATTATTGATTACTGCTTTGTGAATTTTTTACACTCTTGGACTAAGCGTTATGTTCGAACATTTTAATCAACCTATATCCACAGTTAGCTAGATTACGACTGAGTTATTTATTTCTTAGATTTTCGCGAATCACATTCATAATTTTAAAACAACTATTTATGGATTATATCTCATTTATTTAGAACTTATTTTTACGTTTCGAACTCTTTACAGAGGTCATTTTCACTCGCGAAATTTCACTCGAACTCTGTACAGAGATCCTTTTCACTCGTGAAAATGATCTCTATAAAAAGTTCGATACGTCGAGAAATAAATAAAAATAAGTTCTTAATAAACGCGATATAATCCATAAAGAGTTGTTTTAATGTTACGACTGAGTTAGTTCAGACCAGTTATCAAGTTTTATCTGGACGCCATTAGAGCACCATTGAAATACGTATGCCAATAGAGATCGGACATCTTTATTAGTTCGGTGGAACCGTCGATCTGACTCAATGTGAACTCTGCCTTAACTACAAAAGTAAGATGCGTGTAGTTATCCTACTCACACAGGCAGACAGTTTCTGGAACTGTGCCATGAACTCACTCGGTTCCGTGAACCCAGTTAGTTCAAGACTAATATTTAAAGCCACTGCAAGGTAAATGGTAAATGTAGCTGGATGTGGATTTGTGAAATTCTTTCTGCTTCTATAATTCCTTGAAACTGACATGTGAAGCCATAAATCAAACCAACCAACCCCTATACCACCACCGGTACGAATATTCATTACACTGCCAGAACTGTCGTATACTTAAGTATATGACAACGAATAAATGCAACTCGTTCCATTTAAAGGAAGTATACTAAATATTTATTCAATATTCACGTAAAAGCCTCAAAGTTCAAACAAAATTTGATTAAGAACAAAATGTCATTAATCGCGGAAAGCCTCCCTCACGTTAAATATGAGACAGATATTGGCTCCGTTAGTATCCAAGTTATTTAATCTAAGTAACGTTCTGAACTTTGGCCAACTTGTTTGTACCTACGTGAGAAATGTTACAAAGCAGGTATGACTTTGATCATAATCAATGTTATGTTGGGAAATTGGGAATATTCTGTCAGCATTACGAACTTCTTTAGTAAGGCTAAGTGATTTGCTCTAGGAGAGCTCTAGAGTTATACATAGCTGCGGCATGCTTGCTCTATTGTTGAAAAACTACACCATTTTCAGAAAGGCTTATAATATTTTTTATACTATAGGTGGAGTCAGACTGGCCAGGTAGAGTTTTATTTCTTTTTTAAAATCCCAGTCTAGAATTTCTTATGTACCTATGTATGTATGTTCATTTAATCAGTCATCATATGGTAAGCAGTGATGATAGAATGAATTAGTTTTTGAGGGAAAAAAATCAGATGTCCCACTTATCTTTACAAGTGGGGCACATGTCAAAGGGCTTAAATCTAGTACAGCTGGCGACGTCGTGTTCTTTTATGAACGAGACTTTGTGTTTAGCCTATCATAGGCACTGAATAACCCTAGAATTTTTCATTACGACATAAGATAATATTTATTTATGTGTGGCAAATATTGTGAACTGTCTTATTTGTTCTCAGGATTTGAATTTTCTTATTTGTAACACGTGAAATATCTTATCAAGATTTTATCGCATTTTTGAACACATTTGGAATGTTTTACTGTCATGGGTGTAGTTCACGTAGGTATAATGAAAAATATTCGTAAAGAAATAAATTTGACTTTTGAATAAATATATACTGTGTACCCTAAAAATATTTATACTAAAGATAAAAATGAAACAAAGGGTCTTTCTGTATTAGCATAAATTTTAGAATTAAAAATATTCTTTAAAAATATAGTCCTCTTTGAGACTAACATTTCAGCTACCAAATTGCAAACTTCATCTAGATCAAATTAGGAACTGAATTTGATTGAAAATTATTTTAGATTCATAGAGGTTTTCTGCCTTTGTTTGATGTGCAATTGTCATTTTTTATATAGAAATTCAGTAATTAGTAAAATTTCAAGGAATATTACTACAATTTTTTTTTATGGCATAGGAGGGCAAACGAGCAGGCGTGTCACCTGATGGTAAGCAACCAACGCCGCCCATGAACACCAGCAACACATATAGTGTTACTGTTGCGTTGCCGACCTTTAAGGGATAGGGGAGAGGAAAGGATGGGGAAGTGGGGGATGGGCCTCCGGGTACCTCTCTCACCGAACGAAACGCGGCATGAGCCACTTTACGACGGTCTTCTGAGAGGTTGTGGTATTTCACCGGTCGAGCCGGCCCATTCATGCCATAAGAATTTAAAGCGTAGTATATGTTACGTTAAAACTGAATCCAAGCCAATCCATTCAAGAATCTATCCAGCCATTTACGACCACTAGACTATACTGGTAATTTATGTTATATCACAAAGTATTTATAACATTTCGCAGGTAACTTTTAAATTAATATTTGCATACGCTTAATGTCATTTTAGTTACGTTCTAGAACTCGTGCAGTCAAGTTATAGTTGTAGTTGTAGTTGTAAGGCTGTGTGAATAGCTGAATAATTAATAGACTCTGAACCCACGAACGATGTTTATATATCTACTTGGTTGTGATGGGTCATGTGCAGTGCCCGTGTCGTGACCATTATTGCTGGTCACACACCGGGTGTTAAATGAATAGAATATTTATGGAGTGGCATATTTTTAGGTGGGTATATATATAATTCAACCTGACGGTAACACAATTAGAGTTAGTTGTGTTTTTTTTAATCAGGTACCAAATTAAACTGTCGGATGATACAAAGTTTATAACAGCTTAACTACTAACTTTACAAGCAGCTCGTCCTCTCTTTGGTATAAATGAGTTTTTAGCCCCAGCTATTTTGTTCTATTTTTTGAATCTACATTCTCCACAGTATCTGTGGTACTCCAGTGTTTCCGATATATAGATATTGATAGCATTTGTTTTAAGCTGATATATTCTGGACATATTTAAGTTTACTCTAAATTAGGTGTAACGCTTGATAATTTTTTAGATTACTTACATGTTAGCGCCAAGTCAATTGCGGGATAGGCAGTGAGAACAAAGCGCCTTAAGGCACGATTCTAACATACCTCACTCGCTATTTCGACTTTCATAGCTCTTGTCATACACGCTCGTTCGTTTTGAATGATCGTAACATCATCTCAGAGTAACATTTGTTTTAATTAAGAATACTTAAGATTCTTCCAAACCCTTCCCTATCCTACTAACGAAAACATTCCCAAGAAGGTTCATGTCAGGCAGGCGGCCGGCCATAAATCCACAGTCAAATCTTTTGACAACATGGATAATTCGAAAGGATGATATGTTGTGCCGACCCCACTTAAAATGGGATATTAATATTAATATGGGATTATTTTAAAAAAGGAAAATGATTATGTTTAAAGTGTCATTCTAATCCTGTTTCATCATATCTAACTTTAGATGTTTATAAAAATTCAAGTTATATAATTCAAGATATAAAAGCTTACAAAAAAGGTTTACATGCCTTCAGTGTTACAATAATCCTTGACGTTTGACCTAAACGTGTTATTCTACTCCACACACGTTGAATGAACGTAGGTAAATATGTGGTAATTTATATTTAATTCGTAGCTCGTAAGTGAAGCTTCGCATTGTTCAACTTGATAGTATCGGGAGTGAACGCGTTTATGATTATTTTTTTTCGATTTTCATTTCGCGGTTACATAAAAATGTGACTTTGACATTTAACAAAAATGACAGTTATAAAAAAAGGTAATATTTTCACTTTTTATGTTGACATAAGAATATGTAAGTTTATATGTAAGTTTTTGAATTTTTAGCTGATGTAGATTGTTTAATTTGAGTATTTGATCGATTTCTAAACGGGACATTATTGATCTATGTCTTGTTGTGTTGTTTTAAAATTATACCTATTTATGATGTTTATAGATAACTTAACATATCTTCACGCCTTTGTTACCCGAAGGTGTAGGCAGCGGCTGTTAAGCCTCGTCTCGCCGTTATGTTTACGTCCCAAATGGAATAGGTTTATAGATATCGACCTAATATTTAATTTAAAAGTTTTAGAATTGCCAAACACGCACATCTTCTCGGGTATAACTGTCGATATGTAAAATGTTTTTTTTTTAAATAATCTTTACGAATGTAAGTAATTTATGGATAGTAAGTGATATATTGAAACAATAAAATAGTGTAGTGGCAACAGTGTTTGACGTTCTACGGTTCACGTATTTTTAACAAAAGACATAATATATTGAGCATTGAGCGGTGTAAAAATATTTTGAGTTTTTGTAGTTGGACTGTGTTATTTATGACTCGGTGGTCCAGTGGTTAACCACCCCGCTTCTGAATCCAGAAGTCGCGGGTTCGAATCCTGGCTCACACCAATGACTTTTCTTATTTATTTTCGGAAGTTATTTGTGATAGATACTTTGTGCCCGGTGTGCAACAGGTTCGCCACCTATTCCACTTGGGACGTAAGTGTAACGGCGAGACTAAGCTCAACAGCCGCTGCCTACACCTTCGGGTAGAAAAAGCTGTGTAGTTATGTTATGAATGAATGTGTTATTATAAAAATATATAAGGTACGTATTCTCTAGGTTACAGTCCGCTTGTTAATTTTCACAACTAAATTAAAAAAAAATAAACACAATTGTGTATATTTTTAATAAAATATGAGAGCTTTGTGTTGTGTGAATTCAAAAATTTTTATACGCTTTACTTTTTATACCGGGAATATGACGATTTTAAAATACATTCGTTATAGCATTTTGTATAGTGTTGCATTTAAAACGCTATGAGAGAGACTCTGTACCGAATCGCTGAATAACTATAAAAGTATTGAATATTATTCCTGCATTATATTGATTCTGAAGCGATAGTTAGGTTTAAAACCGGGTCAACAATTGCTCTATAAAACCCATAGTTTACAATCGATACTAAACCAACTGTTATGAGGCAGACAATACTATCATTTTTATAACATTTTTGAGCTTATATTTTTTAGTCACGATAGTAACAACGACAATAACTCACAACAAACTGGAAACTAAACTTTGTAATTGTTATACGTTCAAAGATTTTAGATTCGATTTTTTAAAAAATAATCACAGTCATGAAAGTTTAAAATTTAAAATTTATTCATTTGATAAATTGTCACGAATTCGATACGTCAACAAAGACAAATTAGTGTTGCAGTATGTTTCCTGTTTCTACGATAGTTAATAAAGCATGAGAACTAAGATTTTAATTCTACTAAGACAATGATTCGTGGCGCATTGGTAAAACTGCCGGTTGCAGCAATGAGGTCAAGGATTAGATTCGGGAACCCGAGCAACAAATATTTGTGACAAACATGCATATCTGTGTGACGTCTGGGTGTTTGTTTGTTACAAAAGAAAAGTATATATGTATTAATATCCATTTAGTTGCTTCCTTGGAACTAGAGGGCGCTGTGTGTATTGTGTCTAAGATATTATTATATTAAGATTAAATAAATTTTATATTATCACAAGGTTACATCTGTAGAACTCTTAAAACGAAGTAAGCGTTTATTGTGACCAAAGTAATGTTATATATCGCGAGCGCGGTGCGTAAGAACCTTTTAATTAACTTTTTAGTGTTTCCTATAGGACGTTATTCCAAAACGTAAAAAATAAATTAAAGTCTCTTCAGGCAAAGTATTATCAATGGAAAATATGCACTATTAATTCCACTAATATACTTTAATATTTAATGTGTACGTGGCGTGACGTTATCGATTTGCTACAGTGCCCTACTTTCTGTTAAAAGTTCTTCACATATATTATTTTAGTCTGTATTAACTTTCAATCCCGCCATAGTTAAAGTCTCTGGTCGATAAATAAGTTGAAAGTTTGTAAGCGCAAGATTAATATTCACTATTGCGGTTTGTTGGCGAATGATTTATTAGATTCGATTTTATCTTTTTTTTTTTTGTTAAATGTACATACATACATAACTTCACGCCAAATCCCTTGGGGGGTAGGCAGAGAGAACGGAACGCCATAGGGCACGATTCTTACATACCTCACTCGCTTCGTTAACTTTCATAACTGTTTTCATGCACGCGCGTCGATTTTTGAGGCTCCTAACATCATCTTCCTCCAGAAATGTATGTTTTACCAATGTTGGTATAATATTTAGTAATATATATATATATATAACTTATTATTGCATTGATGTCTGACCTCCATAGTATATATTGTTTAGGAATAGTCGTTAGAATTGTAATTTATATTTTTCAAACAAAATAATAATGGTCTATCTATAACTTATATTATTTTGTGTATAAGTGGATTCATGTCAACTATCATTATTTATAGTGAATACATTCAAAGATTAAACTTATTATTTACCAGCTCACCCGGCAGACTTTGTTTCGCCTCGGAAGCAATAAATGATTTTTTTTTCTAAATAAAGTATTAAAAGTTACTCCATACTACACCAGCTAATAAAATCTCGTCAAAATCGGTCCATTTCAGAGATTTTTCGGAACAAACAGACAGATTGCCAAAAACACATATTTTAAGTTATTTTAGTATATGTGCCGTATATATACAAGCATGCACCTATGCATGCAATAAAAAGCGGTTATTTCAATATTACAAACAAGCACGCTAATTTTATTAATATATATAGAATACTAGCTGACCCGGCAAACGTTGTCTTGCCGAAAAATAAAATTTAAAAAATAGGGGTTGATCGTAGGGGGTTGAAAATTTAGGGTTGCATGTATTTTTGTATCCCGTTTTATAAAAAAAATAAGAAACAGAAATATGTCGAAAAATTAAAAAAAAAAATGAGGGGTGGGCTACCCTTGTGATTTAGGGGGATGAAAAATAGATGTTGTCCTATTCTCAGACCTACCCGACACGCACATAAAATTTCATGAGAATCGGTCAAGCCGTTTCGGAGGAGTTCAATTACGCACATCTAGACTCGAGAATTTTATATATTAGAAGATAGATTTATTTATTTATTTATTTATAAGCCTTTATTCAGACAAGTATAATACACTTTACTTAAATAAACTAAAAGTTAATAAACATTATCGGAAACTTGATCTGTTTGTCTAACGACAAAGGCCTCCTCCAATCCATTCCATTCTAACCTACTTAAAGCCGTTCTGGTCCACATACTTCCCGCAGTTGCTTTTATTTCATCTACCCATCTTCGAAACGGCCTTCCAGGTTTCCTTTTAGCGTTTCTCGGGTACCAGAAAACAGTAGTTTTATTCCATTTCTCTATGCCTCTTAACATATGTCCTGCCCATTTCCACTTTAATTTCCGTATTTTTAAAGTTATATCTCCTATTTTGGTGCGATTTCTAATTGACTTGTTTTTTATTTTGTCACTCTTTTTGATTCCTAGCATGCTCCTTTCCATCGCTGTCTGGCAGGTCTTCAATTTCGAGTTTTGTGCTTTGGTGAGCGCCCAAGTTTGGCAGCCGTAACTAAGGACTGGTAGTATACATGTATTGTACAGTTTCTTTTTGATGAACATCTTAATTTCCATATTTTTCATGACTTCTTTTAGTCTCCAATAGCTTTTCCAAGCGTTGCCTACTCTTGAGTCTACTTCCTTTGACATTATATCACAAGTTGAGATCAATTGGCCTAAGTATGTATACTCTTTTACATATTCTATGGGCTTATCGTTTAGCACAATAAGGTTTTCAGATGCATTTGTCATAGCCTTGGTTTTTGAAATGTTCATCGTTAGACCAACCAAACGGCTCTCTCGGTCCAAATCTGTCAACATTTGTTGGAGGCAATGTTCTGTTGTAGCAAATAATATAATATCATCAGCGAATCGTAAATGGGTTAATTGTTCACCATTTATGTTTAAACCATATTTATCCCATTTTAATTTTCTAAAAATATCTTCTAAAACGGCAGTAAATAGTTTGGGAGATAATGGGTCACCTTGGCGGACACCTCTATTTATTTTTATTACATTACCTTCCTTTTCTAATTTTATGTTAGCTGTGCTATTTGTGTAATTTTTTTTCATGATTCTAATGTATTTTAATTCGACACCTTGGTTTTTAAGACTTCGCCATATGCTTTCGTGTTCAATCGAATCGAATGCCTTATTATAGTCAATGAAGCAGCAGTAAAATGACACGTTATACTCTTTGTATTTTTCAAATATTTGTCTCACAACATGTATGTGATCCAGTGTAGAATAACCCGCTCGAAATCCGGCTTGTTCTCGAGGTTGATTTTCGTCAAGAGTCCTGGTTATACGGCGAAGAAGAACCTTCGCGAATACTTTATAGATGTTCGAAGTTAGGCTGATAGGTCTGTAGTTGTTTATGTCGTGCTTATCGCCCTTCTTGTGTAATAATGCTATGGTCGAGCTAGTCCACTGACTTGGTATGCTTTCACTCTGTAGAACATCGTTAAAAATATGCTTTAGTAGTGGTATAACATCGGTTTTGCAGGCTGTCAGTATTTTATTACTGATTAAATCAGGTCCGGGAGCTTTGGTTGCGTTTTGAGATGTAATTGCAATAGCTATTTCTTGGTCTAAAATAGGTGGTACACTATCGTTGTTTAATAGATCAGTTTCTTCTATATTTACTTTTCTAGAGTACAATTCTTCATAGAAATTAGTAGCTACTGACAATATGTCTGGTCTTGTGGTCTTAATTAAACAATTTCGATCCTTTAAATTTGGTATCCAGGTTACTTTATTATTAAGTTGCTTGATAGCTCTTTTGACACCTCCAGTCTTGGTAATATTATTCTCTAATACTTGAAGTCTATGTTGTTCTCGGTCTTTTTTAATTTGTTTTCTTATTTCTTTACTTAGCTTACTTATTTCGTCTCTGATACTTTTTGTTTTATTTGTAATTTTTATCAGTTCAAATCTTTTTTCTAGGAGATTCTTAACTTTTCCAGATAGGTTATTACTTTGAGGGGTAAATTTATTCTCACATTTGGAATTAGTCGTAAGTATTTCATGTAATCCGTGTGGCGTGCGGCGAAGAATACCGCCACCCCATTTCTTCTCGTGGGTGTCGTAAAAGGCGACTAAGAGAAAAGCAAGAAAAATGGGCAGCAGCGTTTTTCTCTCCTCATAACATAGCAAACAAACATAGCTTACTGCGATCGCCAACCCGCCTGCCAAGCGTGGCGATTACGGCAAATACCCCCCAAATGAACGACGTAACATGGACGGCCCCTAGTCACGGCGACTCCGCTATTCCATTGACCTATGGTAGCGGGTCTGGTAACGGCGGAGTGAGGGGTGCTAAGAATCCCCGGTCGCGATACGGCTACCACAAAAAACGACCCTTGGCCCTGGTAACACACAACATCCGCACACTTAGGACCGACGAGAAGATTGCCGAGCTGGAAGAAGAATTGAGCAAGATGCGATGGGACATCGTGGGATTATCAGAAGTCCGAAGACAGGGGGAGGACACTATAATCCTACGGTCTGGCAATCTGCTATACTACCGGGAAGGCGACAAAACCTCTCAGGGTGGTGTCGGGTTTATCGTTCACAAATCTCTTGTAGCTAACGTGGACAGGGTTACGAGTGTGTCGACAAGGGTAGCGTACCTTATACTCAGAATATCCAAGCGATATTCGTTGAAGGTCATACAGGTTTACGCACCGACCTCGACACACCCAGACGAAGAGGTGGAGGTTTTATACGAGGATATCTCGAAGGCCATCCACTCCTTCAAAACCGAGTTCACGGTGGTTATGGGAGATTTTAATGCAAAACTAGGCCGACGGAAAGACGATGAGCTGAGGGTAGGGCAATATGGAATTGGACAGAGAAACCAAAGAGGGCAGAAACTGGCTGATTTCCTGGAGAGGGAAGACCTCTACATGATGAATTCGTTCTTCAGGAAACCGCCTCAAAGGAAATGGACCTGGATAAGCCCCGATGGTTCTACAAGGAACGAAATAGATTTCATCTTAGCGAACAAACGGCATATATTTAGTGATGTCACAGTGATCAACAGAGTAAAAACTGGGAGCGATCACCGACTTGTCCGTGGCATGCTGAATATTTGTATTAAGGCCGAACGTTCGCGACGGATGAGATCTATACTCCGGCCTACACCTGTCCAGTACCAGAACCCGGAAAACTTTCAGCTTGAACTTCATAATCGCTTCGAATGCCTAGACCAATGCGAAACAGTGAACGATATGAACAACAGGTTTGTGGAAGCAGTCCACACAGTTGGTACCAAATATTTCAGGAACCAACGTGCTCATAGAACCAAAAAACTTTCTGAACACACTCTC
Organism: Euproctis similis; assembly: GCA_905147225.2. NCBI lineage: Eukaryota > Metazoa > Arthropoda > Insecta > Lepidoptera > Erebidae > Euproctis > Euproctis similis. The sequence goes on from LR990109.1 coordinate 10,853,111, forward strand.
GGGCTCATGGAGAAAAGACAGAAGTTGTCGGTGCAGTCCTCAGCTGATTGGTCCGACCTCAGGCTACTGAATAGGCAGATCTCCAAGAGTATTCGACGCGATACTCGCCAGTACAATGCAGTACGCATCAAAGAGACCATTGAGCGTAATCAAGGCACCAAAGTATTCGCAAGAGATCTGTCTATTGGGCAGAGTCAATTGACCAAGCTGAAGGCAGACAACGGCATCGTCATTTCTTCCAAAGATGAGATCCTGAGAGAGGTTCAAAGGTTCTATGGACAGCTATACCAATCTTCACAGATTCCTGTTGTCGGCTTGGCTTCAGATCCCAGATCCAAGCTAACTCGACACTTTACTGAAGATATCCCGGACGTCAGTCTGTACGAGATCCAAATGGCTCTTAAACAGTTAAAGAACGGGAAGGCACCGGGTGACGATGGAATTACTTCCGAGCTACTGAAGGCAGGCGGCAAGCCGGTTCTAAGAGCCCTTCAGAGGCTTTTCAATTCCGTCGTGCTCGGGGGCGACGTTCCAGAGGCATGGACCAGGAGTATGGTGGTGCTGTTTTTTAAGAAGGGTGACAGGACCCGCTTGAAAAACTATAGGCCAATCTCGCTCCTGAGCCATGTCTACAAACTGTTCTCCAGAGTCATTACAAATCGACTCTCGCGCAAACTCGACGACTTCCAGCCTCCCGAACAAGCCGGTTTCCGAAGAGGCTTTAGTACCATAGACCACATCCACACTCTACGCCAGATCATAGAGAAGACCGAGGAATATAATCGACCTCTATGCTTGGCCTTTGTGGACTATGAGAAAGCCTTCGATTCCGTCGAGACTTGGGCGGTGCTGCAGTCTCTTCAGCGGTGCCAAATTGACTATCGATACATCGAAGTGCTGAAGTGTTTGTATAGAAACGCCAATATGTCAGTTCGAATCCAAGATGGGAGTACAGAGCCTATTCCACTGCAGAAAGGTGTCAGACAAGGAGATGTTATATCTCCGAAGCTGTTCACCGCTGCATTGGAGGACGTCTTCAAGCTCCTAGATTGGACCGGGCTAGGCATCAATATCAACGGCGAATACATCACTCACCTTCGATTTGCCGATGATATCGTGGTCTTGGCAGAGTCGCTGGAGGATTTGGGTGCAATGCTCAAGGATCTTAACAAGTTATCCCAACAAGTGGGTCTACGAATGAATATGGACAAGACAAAAGTCATGTCCAATGTCCATGTCATTCAAGTACCGGTAACTGTTGGAGATGCGATCCTCGAAGTTGTCGATCACTATGTTTACCTAGGACAAACTATTCAACTAGGTAGAGCGAACTTCGAGAAAGAGATCAACCGACGGATCCAACTCGGCTGGGCAGCGTTCGGGAAGCTTAGGCATATCTTCTCGTCCAAAATTCCTCAGTGCCTTAAATCCAAGGTCTATGACCAGTGTGTGTTACCAGCGATGACATATGGTTCTGAGACATGGTCTCTTAATGCTGGCCGTATTAAGAAGCTCAAAGTCGCTCAGCGTGCTATGGAGAGGGCTATGCTCGGTGTATCTCTACGGGATAAGATCCGAAATACGGAGATCCGTAGACGTACGAGAATAACTGACATAGCCTATAAAGTTAGCACGCTGAAGTGGAGGTGGGCAGGCCACATCACTCGAAGAACTGACGACCGATGGGGAAAAAAAGTTCTTGAGTGGCGACCACGGGTTGGTATGCGTAGCGTAGGCCGTCCCCCCACTAGATGGACAGACGACCTCATAAAAACAGCCGGGAGTCGCTGGATGCAGCTGGCACAAGATAGGGAGTTATGGCGCGCTAAGGGGGAGGCCTACGTTCAGCAGTGGACTAATCTGGGCGCATGATGATGATGATTTCATGTAGTATATTGTATTTTTGTTGCGTGTTCAAATGCTGAAACGACTTATGTTCTAGAGACTTGAGTTTTTCTTTGATAGTATCTGTTGATGGTTTTTGAGTTAAAGCGGAGGGTTTAACTTTGAACGGCCTACTTAGATGGGAAGAAGTCATGTTTATACATGCTCGAAGCATTCGGTGGTTACTGTTGAAATTGAGATTTAGAGGGCTACAGTCGTTAAAGTAATTTGCTCTGTTTGTGAGTATGAAATCGATTTCATTTCTGTATCGACCATCTGGTGAGATCCATGTCCATTTGCGGGATGCTCGTTTCTTGAATTTACTATTTAATATTTTCAGATTGTTTTCAAAAGCAAACTCCATCAACTTACGTCCGTTTCTTGTTCTTTTGCCTATAGTGTACTGCCCTAGTATAAATTCTTCTCCTTGCCTTGCTGTTCCTACTTGTGCGTTAAAGTCTCCCATTATAATTAAGTTTTTATGAGTATGTTTTTTGATGGAGGTGTTCAGAGATGAATAAAATGAATCTATATCGCAGTTTGACGAATTTTCTGTCGGTGAGTACACCTGAACAATAGACCATTTCTCATTTTTTGGTGGCAACACTATGTTCAGTACAGCTATCCTTTCCGATATACCAACTATTTCTTCTATGCAGTTCTTTAGATCTTTTTTTATCAAGAACCCAACACCATGTCTTCCGGGTGTTTCTCCTTTATAGTACATTATAAGTTGGCTGTACTCTTCAATGGCTTCACCCCATCTTCTTACTTCACTCAGACCGATTATGTCCCATTTAATGTACTCGATGGCATGTAGCAATTCCTGAAAACTCTCTTCTAATCTCAGAGTAAGTGTGTTGTATGTAGCTATGTGAAAAGTTCGTTGTGGTTTATGGATTTGATGTATTTGATTTATCATAGGTATAGTAATGTCTGGAGGGTAGTGGTCGCTTAACCCCACGGTGACCAACCGGTTTGGGGAGTTAATTTTTTTTATTAAGTTAGTTGGATATGATTCGTTACTTTGTTGCTGATGTTTCCGATTATCGATGTTCACTATCAGTTTTTTGATGTACTTGGAAACGAAGAGAATGATGTGGATCTACCTCGTGTGACGTAATCCATCATATTTGGTTTATGAACCTTCGATGGAGTATAGCTACTTAGGTTGTTTGGCGATTTATTTGGAGAGTCTCTAAAACCTCGTTTTCTTTTATCACCTTGGTTATCTCTAGGTTCTTTAGTGATTAATTTATCTCTGACTAAATAACAAACTTTTCCCTTTGCTTTTTCTTCTTCCAGTTGAACGAGTAGTTGCTTTCTCTTTTCCAAAACTTCCTTACTATAATCTTCTTTAACATAAATTCCCGAATTAAGTTTATTTTTATTCTTGACAATCTCTTTCTTCTTCCAATAATTTACAAACGTTACTAAGATAGGGCATACTTTGTTATTATTTTTATTTCCAAGTCTATAAGCTTTGTTTATATCCTGTGGGTTTATACAAATGTTCATTGCATTTTTGACCAATTTAATTATAGTTTCGATTGGGGTCTCATCATCATCAGCCTATTGCAGTCCACTGCTGGACATAGGCCTCTCCCAATTTGCGCCACAACATCCTCACTTGGGGTCTCACGTTGGCCTTCTTCTTTTACTCCAAAGAAGATCAAATTGTTCCTTCTTGTATCTTCATCCATGAATTTAATTTTGTCACGTAAGTTCTTGACCTCTGTTTTTAGATTTTTGTTTTCTTCTAAAAGAGCGCATAGTTTTATATTAATTGTTTCTGTTACGTTCTTAGTAACCGTTTCGGTAATTTCTTTTGTTTGAACTGCCATTTGCTCCTTCAATTTTTCCCAAAAAATCTCCATTCCAAAACCCATTTTTATGGGGAAAATTTAGTTTAATTAATTGGTCACACAACTTTCAGTTCACTAACTTTTAAACGTACCTTGGTTGCTGTTGTTAATGTTGGTACCCTTGGTTGTCAAAAGTGATAGAATTTTTCATAACCTCTTCGAGTAGTGAAATTTTTATTGTAAATTTATTCAGCTTTTACTCTTTACTCTTCCAAGATTATAAGTTCACTTTAATATTATGCACTATTTTCAACTTTCTTGGCAAGTAATGCTTGTAATGTTTGGTTTTAGCAGTGATTGAAATTTATTTGTAACAAGCAGTAAGTAACAGATGTTTACTATATGACACCGGAACCGGAACTCTCGAAACTCGGAACGAGAAAACATGGATGCAATTGCCACGAACCGCCCGATCTCGAGTGTAGACGCTCTAGGGGCTAAAACAGTCAAATTTAGGCGAGTCTGTACAATAACAGCTTTGAACTAAAACCTACAGATCTTTACAATTATGTACTCTAACGTACAACCAAATCATATTATATAATTTAGGTGTTCATTAATTACTTTAAGTGCTATATTCACCTGGAGTCGAATTCATTTCACACGGGGGAATAAATGAATTAAAACTTCGTTAACAAACTGTGACACAAACTATAATGAGCTACTAACTTTAAATTACGTTAGTGTAGAAGCACCTGGACAAGTAGAATTCCCGGGAATTATACTTTCATGACTAGTTCTATATTAATTTTTGTAGTAAAAATTACCACATATACGTAATTAAAAGGGAAAGAAAACTACAATAGCAAGCAAGAATAATGAAAAATCGTGTCCATTGTTAATGTTCTATGAAGTAAGTTGAAAGGTTAATACATTATTATATGCTGTTTTTGAAAAAAAACCTCTACCTCTACCGGCACATAATGCTGATTAACTGGCAAATTTTGTTGGAGAAAAAATGTAGTTGGAGTGATGAAGGTTCATAGGACATACATGGAAAATATTAAGCATTATTATATTGTTGCAGATATAGCCATGATTATCGTGTTCCTGATCTTGGGCATTGCAAGCGCTACTACTGAAGATGTCGTCATCACAGAACCAGAATGTTCAACGTGCATATTGGTCAATTCAAAGTGTTATAATGTATCACACATCTTAAATCTGGACGCACCATTCAGATCAACTGTGGTGATACCAAAAATGGGGATTTTGCGAGCCAAAAACGTTCTCTTCTACAGTTTCGAGCCACTTTTTGAAGATCCAGAATATTATAAAGTTGGATTCATAAATCTCGATGAAAGTAATGCAACAATGATAATCAATAGCGGACACAGACTTAACTTTGGCACTTTTGATATGGATCAAGATAATAAATTAGTATACTTTGGCGGTGATGATGGAATCTATGTTTTAGATACAAATTCTAATCAGATGTCATGGTATAGCAGTAGAGGTGATACAATAACAAATATATTTTACAAAAATTTCGTCTATTTCACGATATACGGTGAAAAAGGAATTAAAGTTAAACGGAGTGATGATTTTGAACTTTTGTATGAAGATGTGTTAGTGAAGAAATTCCTTATCACTAAATATGATGTGTTTGTTATATTGTCCAATGCTGGTCTGTTTGTCAGTAAGGGTGATGTTATGCATAGTATTTCTAAAAATGCATTCATAAGGGGTATTACAATGGACTTAGACGGCACAATATATGCTTGGTGGATAGACGAGCTGTACAAAATTGTTTTAACGAAAGATTTAATTCATTCAAGATTGGTTAAAATAGCAGAAATACCTATTATTAGTTCTATGACGTTCGACAATGAGAATAATATACTTTTCACTTTAAAGAAATCTCTGTATGTTATGAAAGAGACAGATACTGGATGCGGTGTTATTGAACCAGACAAAGATAGTTTTAGAATTGAAGTTATTAATTACAGCACTTAAATTGAATTTGTTGTATTAATATTTCACTGTGAGGCAAAAAAATAGGTATATTGTAAGTTAAAATATTTCATAGTTTAAGGCACTATAGATTTCGAAGTTTATTTAGTATTTAAGCAATGAATATACATTACAGTATATAATGTAGTGTTGTAGTAACATTTTATATTTTTAATTTTAGATAATACTGTACTACTGTCTTTTATGGCTATGAGTAACGAGACTATATTGAGTGATGATAAGACGAAGTAGCTTTTAAAGGTCTCTTCAATCTAGTTCACTTTAGGTTTTGGCAATATTATCGTCGGCAATTTGCTTTGTTAATTCACTATGGAATTACCAAGGATGACGCAAACTCTGACAAAAAAGATGGACATCCATCACAACAACATCTGGATTACATTAATTAATAGTACTTCACACAAGAGCATATTATACTTATTTATTTATTGTTATAGATATCTAGTAATAATATCTAGAATTAAGTATTAGTTTATGTTATTGTGAATGTTTTCTAATAGTTATTACTATTCTTTGATATACGACTTGATGCGATATATTATACAATTATATTTTAATGGGAGAACAAAAATATTGGAACAAATATCTTCAATAGTAACTACTCTACTACTAAGTTCAAAGAAAATATTTGTCTTGCCTACAATAAAATTAAATAATCACTTCCATCAATTTGTGTTACCTAAGCGTAAACGGTTACGCCTATGCAGAGGTCCCTCTACTCACACATTCTAGGTCAATCTCAACAATTGCACTATGAGGTCACGTTTCTGTATTAACGTAACAACTATTATGATCATCATTATGAGCGCCTATACATCCAGCTAAACAATTAAAGCTTGTTGACACAAGGTCAAGGATATAAAACACAAATAGATATGAATGTATTTATTTATAGTTCGACTAAAAATAGTGTTGATACCACTACTTAATAAAGAATATAGCTAATTTAATGGTTTCTTTGGTTTGCTGTGGCCTTATAACACTTAGAAATTTGATTGATAATAGCACACGACTAGCGACAGATCCGACGATTCGCTGCGTGGTAGTCAAAGCACTATTCCTATGAAAATTATGATTAAATGTAACACACTACACTACACTTGACCACATATGGATCCATTTTATTGGGTAGGAAATAAGTATTTAGCAATCAGTCAACATGGGCTAATTGCGCTCAGAGAGGTTTCAGCATTTATAGAAAATAAATGTGTAAGAATCGTGTCTTGTGGCGCTCCGTTCTTTCTGCCTACCCTGCAAGGGATTTGGCGTGAAGTTCTGTATGTATCTAAACGATTATCTAAGACGATTCTCTAAGACATATTACGATTTACGTGTAATTAAAATTTTTAGGTTCTACCTATGCGAAATGTTACAAATACTGAAATATACTGACTAAATTCGTGTCTTGAGTATGATATTCATTCATGTTAAACGTGTACCTATAAGTTATACGTTTTTTATACTGTTATAATATATTCTACCTATATTGATTTACCCGCTATTAATTCTACATACATGTCTTAATAAGAACGATTAATTTAAAAGAAATAAGCAATTGAATGAGTGCTTGAAAGTTTGATATAGTTGACCCCATAAAATATCGTATTTCTATAATTCGGGGACCAGTTAAATATCTAAAATCCAATTAGCTTATAAATATCGGTCACAGTTGTATTAATATATCTAATATCTATGTATCAATGTAAGTATGCTTATAATATTAGTAAATTTTAACTGTTGTTCACTTGACTATATGATAAACCACCATAAAATCGCTGGAAAATTGAAATAGCTGTAAAAACATGCGACTGTGAATTCATCGAGTCATCATCATCAGCCTATTGCATTCCACTGGTGGACATAGGCCTCTCCCAATGTGCGCCACAATATCCAATTCTCTGCCTTCCGCATCCAGTCTTTCCCAGCATCGAGCCTTTCTGAGGTCGTCTGGCTATCGGACTCGTGGGCGTCCTACGCTACGTTTACCAAGACGCGGTCTCCACTCTATGACCTTCTTACTCCATCTACCGTCGGTCCTTCGGCAGATATGACCAGCCCATTGCCACTTCAGTGAGCTTATTCTACGAGCTATGTCGGTTACCCTAGTTCTCTGGCGGATATACTGATTCCCTGATACCCCGAGCATAGCCCGCTCCAAGGCTCGCTGAGCGACTTTAAATTTGTGGACTAGCCCCACTGTGAGTGTCCACGTTTCGGCACCGTAGGTCATCACCGGTAAGACGCACTGGTCAAAGACTTTGGTTTTCAGACATTGCGGTATAGGTGAGCTGAAGACTCGACGCAGTTTGCCGAATGCAGCCCAACCCAGCTGAATCCTCCTTTCCGCATCCTTCTCAAAGTTTCGTCTACCTAACTGGATAAATTGGCCTAGGTAGACGTATTTGTTTACGACTTCGAGAACTGACCCTTCGACGCTTATCGGTCCGGGCACGACATGTTCATTGAACATGACCTTGGTCTTGTCCAAGTTCATGCTTTCGTTCTTTCAGCTTTCAAGTTAATATTTAGAGAGCCTCGAAGAAGTCGTTGATCACTTCCAATATTGAACCTGTTAATCACAGATACATCTCTAAATATATGCTTACTATCCGTAATGATAAAATCTATCTCGTTCCTTGTCACAGGATCGGGGCTTCGCCAAGTCCACCTCCTGTGGAGACTCTTCTTGAAGAATGAATTCATCAAGAAAAGCTCTTCAGACTCCAGGAAGTTGACCAGCATCTGGCCCCTGTGATTTCGGCACCCCAAGCCATATGGACCGATATTCGTTTCGCCACGTTCTTGTACTCCCACTTTGGCATTGAAGGCCCCCATAACAACGTTGTAGTGAGCCTTGGCGTTGGTGGTTACATGGTGGTGGTTACATGGTACCCATGTATTGCTTTTGCAATATCCTTGTACATCGCCTCGGCTATCTCGTCAGAGTATGTCGAGGTCGGCGCATATACCTGTATTACCTTCAGGGTGTTCCTGTTGGCGAGTTTCAGTACAAGGTACGCTATCCTGGTCGACACACTACTGATCACCTCAACGCTGCTAACGAGGTCCTTGTGAACGAGAAAACCGACACCCCCCTGGGAGAGCTGGTCACCTCTCCGAAAGTAGAGTAAGCTGCCTGACTGTAGGGTTATCGTGTCCTCCCCCTCTCGCCGGACTTCAGATAGCCCTAGAATATGCCAGTTCAAACTACCCAGCTCTACCTCGAGTTCGGTGAGGTGTTGGTGGGTGGCAGCCGAAGACTGCGTCCATTATAAGTGGCCACGAGTAGTTGTTTTTGGCAGCCTGCCGTAACCCGGAGATTCTTAGCACCCCCTGTCCCACCGTTACCACGACCGCTGCCTTGGCCGGGAATAGTGGGACTACCGGGAACTGGGGGCCGTTGTAATCACGCTTTTTTCATGGGAGGTTTTTGCCCATAGTCCCCACGCTGGGCAAACGGGTTGGAGACCTCAGGGGTAAACCTTTTTTTGGATAGGGACGCTGCTGCCCACCCCTACCACAAACATTTAGGTAGACCAATATTTCGGAATGGTTATACCGCCATTCTTCGGTGTTGTGCTGTGTAAGCTTGTGAGCCATATGTTTTTCTTTCGCTCCCGACTGACTGAGATATTCATCGAGTAATAAAAAAAAATAAACAATATGTAATTTTTTGAATTAAGTTATTATAGATACTTTTTGACTTCTTCATGAACAGTATAATTTTTATTTTGTTTTTACTGGCAAAATTGAATGAAACCTAGACAAAGTGGATAAATCGAAAATAGATACGCGTTGTCTATACTCATCATAATAAGTACCAAAGGCTTTGGATCATCGTTCAAACATCTCAGATATATAAATAATTCAGAGTCTCAAATCAGTGCAAGGATTTCATTCTAATATCGAAATCGTAAACGAGAAAATGTTTTGGTATTTTCAAATATAATGCTTTATTTATAGGCTGCGGTGTGAGGGAAAATATTTCTACTAAATTACATTTTTACGTTTAAACAGAGTAAGTAGTATTTACAATACAATACTTATAATTTGCGTTAATAATTTTATTTTATTTTTGTTCGTGCATTATGTTAAATTAGGTACTTGTATAGTTTTGTTCAGATAAAAGTCAAATATAATTGTAATAAATTCAAATAGCTTCATTTGCAATATCAAATTGAAAGTTCATTCAAAATTAGTAACGCGATATTAACATTAACAAGATTTTTTTTTTTTTTAACTTAATGATGTCTACAGTGTAGTGCTTCGTAGCAATCGGTATTTGTAGCGAAAAGCAGTGTATAAAAATGGGTAACTATTGGTGGCCCCTATGGGCCACCAATAGTTTGGTGGTCTACCTTTGTTGGTCTACGAATCACGACAGTTTTCTTTTTATTTATTTACCCGATAAACCAGTCTTATTAAAACTTATGTCAGAAAATTAATGTCGAAGTTTTAAGACAATGAGCTATTTCCTTAGTGTTATATCCCCTTTTCCGTTTGATATACGTACTAGGTATTGTGGAAGTCTTAAATCGTAAATCTTCAAGAACAGTTACTCTATAAATTCTTGTTACTCGAGGTGTATTTATTATTTCAAAAGAGTATTATGTGGAACATTTGCGAATTTACGACATCACATAGATAAGTAATCTTGAAAATCGTATATATTTAAGACTTAATAATGTAAACAAATAAAAATATGTATTAAACCATACAAGTCCAAATTTTATCATGCTATAAATGTTCTTAAAAATACTTCTAATTAATATGGCAGCCAATTATAAAATAAATAAGCTCTTTTAAAAATTCAACACAATCAGAGTGGTAATGACGCACAAAATAGCTTTTACATTACAGAAAGTTCTATTCCCATTCTGACATTGGTTTTCAATAGAAAATATTCACTATTTCTACTATCTTAAAGCATAAAATCTCTTGAGCTATGTGCACATACAATGCATTGCTGAGGGTCCGACAACACATTGTCGGAGGTTCGGCAAAGGCGTATTCGCCTGCTTCATGCAGGTCACGCGCCATTGAAAAAGGAATTCATTTGTAAAGAAAAACTTGTAGACCATTCAACACGAGGATAAAGAAGTTTCAGTATATGTCTGATCCATAAAAATGTTTTCTGTATTTTTTTAATGTGTATATTTTAAAAATACACAACATGATGTTGAAGATAACTTAACGGCCTTAATTCCCCAAGGTGTAGGCAGTGGCAATGATGTCGAGATACGCTGAATTTTTTACTTCCATACATTAGGAACCTATAGTAATCGAGGTGTTATTATAGGTTCCTAATGCGTATGATGTTGTTAGTCAACGATATTTATCACACTTGATTTCCGAGAATATTTTATAATAATATAATATATAAAACAGGTCACCGAGGCCTGCCCAGCGGTCGAGCTACCCGCTTCTAAATCAAGAGGTCGCGGGATCGAATCCTGGTTCACACCAATGACTTATCGAAATTATTTTCGGAAGTTATGTGTGATAAATATAGATGATTGAAAACTTTGTATCCGTTATGGCAATAGGTTCGCCACCGATTCCATTTGGGGCAGTAATAACATATAGCAATATTTGCAGAAATAATATATTGCTTTGATTTGCAGCATTTTTCAAACAGTATAGTGAGATTTAAATGAAATTAAAATTATTTATTTCTTAGATTTTTGCGAATTACATTCATAACATTAAAACAACTTTTTATGGATTATATCGCGTTTATTTAGAACTTATTTTCTATTTATTTCCCGACGTTTCGAACTTTTCACGAGTGAAAATGATCTCTGTAAAGAGTTCGAAACGTCGGTATCGTCGTCGTCATTTTCACTCACTCACTCACGAGTGAAAATGATCTCTGTAACGAGTTCGAAACGTCGAAACGTCGTCGTCATTTTGTGTGAAAATGGTCTCTGTAAAAAGTTGGAAATAAATAGAAAATAAATTCCAAATAAACGCGATATAATCCATAAAAAGTTGCTTTATTGTTATGAAATTAAAATTCATAATCTCTGCACCGTTAAAGCAATCCTCTAATTGTGGGTCATGGATGTGGACGATTCCAGTATACATTTCAAACTTTTCAGATATTATCTACTACTAAAATATATGAAATTTGCCTATGCCTACATTTTCGAGTATAAAAGGCGTGAAGTTACAAAAAAGAATTGTATACAGAAACGTGCCTATCAAGTCGAACATATTTTCCAGTTTCACAAAAAGTTTTATGTATAAGTTGTGTTACAATTTTTATGGTAAAAGCTTAAATTATTATACAGTAAAGCGAAACAAGAACAAATATAGATATAGAGTGCCTGAAACGAAGATAATTGTAGCCATCTGTGAGAAACTTGGTAGATATAATTTAGGTGGTCCATCTAAATATATAGTTAGGACATATAAAGGTTATATACGAGTACTAACTAATAGACTTTGTCTGGAATTTTTTCATCGCGTTTGTAGTAATGCGCGGGTTTCAGTAAATAAGTTTCGTCGAAGAATTTAGAGAATCACGTAACAGCCAACAATTTGGGCGTAATTCCAAAAGCCAACCCTGCCTCAAGAGTGTCAGGCGAACCCATAACCGGAGATTATCACGAAACAAACTTAATGAAATAGCGTGAGACTCATGTTTAACGACAGAATGTTACATATTAAGAATTATTAAACTTTCAAATATCCCCATTCTGACTCAGAAGTCGAAGGTTCGATTCCGATTTCACACCAATGATTCTTCGGTTTTCTTTTCGGAAATTATGTGTGATCAATATTGGTGACTGGCATCTTTGAGGCCGATGTTTATATGTATATCGGACGTAATGTAATGATTCGGCGAGTTGAGGTTTTAACAGCCACTGCCTACACCTTCGGGTAGAAAAAGGCGTGAAGTTACGTATTTGTGTTTAAAATATATTATTTCAAGAAGAGTAGATACTCTTCTTTCATAGAATATTCAACTTTATTGGAACTGTGATAACATATACACGTATGTTCACGTTCATAATGGAATGTATGGTTAGACAATAGCAACACCTTGTCTTGACGAATGGAATATTCAGTTTTAGGGCAAAAACCGAGAGCCTTTTGCCATATTTCGGCAAAACTGTTTCAACCATCGACTGATTATTAAATTAATTACTGATTCGTTCATCCATTAAATAATACCAGCCATTATAAATAAAATGCTATATTTTATTCATGAGTAGGTATAGGTATATTCAATTATTTACTCTTTTCTCCTCTGATTCGTTCTGTAAGTCATTATTAGAAAAAAAAATTAGCATAACCCTATAAGCAATTTCACCTACATAGGGTTAGATAAAACAAAATCCAAGTAACGCTATTATGAACAGTTGATATTAAGACACGTCATCCGCGGGATTTGTAGCAAATACGCAGGATTTATTTGTAGGAAATCCCTAAACGCCATAATGGGTGCAAATTTGCCGGGATTCTCGCTCCACGGCGATATAGCGTTAAGCTCAGATTGTTTATCAGATGTATAATAATCTTCCAATAATAGCATTACCACATTATGTGGCTTTAATAAGCACACATTTTCATTACAATGAGTTATGTGTCCTTATATTGACGGGCCTCGTGGCGCATTGGTAAAACTACCGGCTGCAGCAATGAGGTCGGGGGTTCGATTCCCACCCAAGCACAAATATTTGTGGAAAACATGAATATTTGTGTGGCGTCTGGGTGGTTTTCTATGTATTATATGTATGTATTTACAAAAGAAAAGTATATATGTATTAATATCCGTTATCTAGTATCCATAACACAAGCATTTAGTTGCTTAACTTGGAACTAGAGGGCGCTGTGTATATTGTGTCCAAGATATATATTTATTTAATGGGGCTCATATTATATTGATAGGAAATCACACTCCCTTAATTAATGTTGAAATATATTTCACAGAGTCTAGATGAACCAAATTTTAATAATATTTATAATTATGGTTTTAATATATATGATGAGGAAGGGATGCAAATGGGTCACGTGGTGATGAGCGACTAGCACCGCCCATGAAGATCTGCAACTTGGAGAGGTACACAACCGTTTTGCTGGCTTTTAAAGAGAGTGAACCTCCGGATATTTCTCTTCACCAACAAAATGAGGTACAAGCCACTTTACATTGATTTTCAAAGGTCTTGGTATTTTACCGGTCGTGCCAGTCCATTCATGCAGCGAGCATGAAGTTGCAGTTGTAGTTGTTCATGCAGTTTTAATAGCGAAATTAAGTAAATTATTTGCTTCAAGTAGTTGTCAAACCACTTTTTTATATTTAAAAGCTCAAACTTTATCTTCACGTTAGTGATTTAAAAGGTAACTTATTTGGAGCAATCAAATATTTAATTCTTTGAATATATGATTACTAGGAAATATAGCTAGCAGCTACCTAACAGGCGTTAAAGTATTTTTAATACGATTTTTCATTTAACATAAGAAAAAAACATACTTAAGAATAATTAACATTTACAAAAAGGTAAGAAATATTACGAAGGTAAAAAAAACCCACTAAATTGCAGCATAAATTACGTAGTAGATATCTGTAATAGGGTAAGATGCGCAGTTATTCTCAATTAGGGAAGCCAGAAATCTTTTGTGGCACACGCCATTTAGACAAATTCGGTAATAATATTCAGTTTTGTGGGAATATTATTCATAATTCCTCTTACCTATAATTTTCTTATGGAATAGGTTGGCAAACGAGCAGCCGTGTCACCTGATGGTAAGTAACCAACGCCGCTCATGGACACCAGTAACACTTATAGTGTTATTATTGCGTTGCTGAATTTTATAGGATAGGGGATAGGAAAGTATTGGCAAGGGGGTGGGCCTCCGGTACCAATCCGCCACGAGACCCGTCAAAATGTTATAAATAATATATCTTATTATCCCATCGAACGACCTAAATTTTAATTTGAATTTTAACTCTGAAAACTAGATGTCGCTGTGTGTATTGTGTCCAAAGCGTTACTCCGTATAGTATTGTTTAGAATAGATACTACTAACCAGGGGAACTAATGATTACTCAAGAATAATATTCGCAAAGGATATCTGAAAAAGCAAATTCGATACGCAAATCAAAGTATCTAATTCAGAGTTCTCTATAGTGAATGGTGAATAGAATCCAATTCTTCGAATACCTATGCAGCTGGGTAACGCTATTCTGTGCACCACGCTCGTATTGCGTTGCGGGAACATTCGATGCAATTAATAAAACGATCGTACTTTCCAGATTATCCTCGCCTCAGAGACCCAATTTATCGGCACGTGTGTACAACTAGGATATAGTAGGAAATTTAACTTTGTGTACAGTAGTTGTGTCGCTATATTATCTTTAATAGAATTTATACGATGTTATTTATTTTTGCGTCAATCTCGAGCCGAAATGATATGATACTGATATAAGGAGTTTGTGCTATCTACAAAATTAATCACATCCACCTAGGAACTATCTGATAAAGTCGTTGGCCATCGCGGGCGTCGAGAATAAGAATTACAAAGTTTCACATCATCCACGCTGTTATTTCTCATTTTTATTTTTAATTCTCAATGAGCTGGCTACGTTGTTTGAGTACAAATTAGATGTGTACTCAAACGACGTAGTGCAATCTGTTAGACATAAAAACTGCAAAACATAGGGATCGAGGGCCAGCAGCTCTGGTGCTCTGGATATGTAGAAAGAATGGATGATCCAAGACTAACTAAGCAGATACACAGTGCAAAATTTAATGGATATACGAGTCCTGGACGGCCACGACACATTTTCGATGACCAAACCGAATGAGTCCTTGAGGAAGGTGATGTCAGGGGTCTTAGAGTGTGTCTCAAAGTCTTATTTAAATACCTGTATTCTCTATGTCTACCCTGCAAAGTACTTGGCGTTATGTGGGCCGGTATTTATTTAAAAAAATACGCATACTCTTTTATCTTGACATTCCTTAAAAAATGCTAAGCTCTCTATCACAGCATTGGATTGTTAGTAAATTTTAATACAAAACTGAAACCGTTAATTAAAGGGCCATTTTATCACGAAATATCATTACAAGGCTGTATTAATATATATTTTCGTCTATGCATTTTGTACGTAGCAACCCTTATACCTGTGTTCCGTCCTCTCTACAGCTAAGACCAGTCCCAGGCTCGATACATTTACGACTAAATCTCGGTAAGTCGTAAATCTAAAACTTAGCCACGATTCTCTACGTTGTTTCAGTAGAATGTTGGTTTAGTGAAATAACGTAGTGGAATCTCTGCCCTTTTTATACATAATAGAAACCTAGATTTCAAAAATTCCAGAGTAAGTACAAGAAGATTTTCGTTTAATTAGGCAACGCTGCCCATGGACATACCCAACACCACAGATAGCGTGACAGTTGTGTTGCTGGATTGGGTAGGTAGAAACGGGGGGAGGCTGCAAATAAACAATTTAAGTGTTTTGTAATTGAACAATTAAACTGTACAGCTGCCATTAAAAGTGAAAGCCTATAAAACTTTGACTGGCTTGATCCCACCATGATTGAAGTAATACTTTCTTGAGAGCTTGTAGAGTATTGTTAAGTAAATTTTTCATGATCCTCTATTTAAGGCATCTATATATAAATAATACCTTAAAAATATAAAATAATAATATAACACTGAGAATGAATTTTGAAATTATCAGACCGGGATTGCCCGTGAATTAATCCTTTCAGTAATATCTAACAGTTTTTTTTTTCAAGACTCGCACAAAAATACTTAAGAGTCTAGTACATGAACGATTTCAAATGAATTAGGATCAGTTAATATAAATTATAAAGCATAATTTCTCTTTCGAGTGTCTCTATATACAAAGATGTTGTTTAACTAAAGAAAAAAAAAAGATAAAATTGCGGGTTAATATTACAAAAATTTGGAAAATCCAAAAGTGCACGCCTCATAGCGGTCATTCACATTTAAAAAAAAAAATCTAATACTAAACAAAAAAAATGTATATATAGATATACAAATACACAGTCGTATTTTAGTTTTTTACAAATTATAATTAACCGACAGTACTTAGAACGCTAATATTAACTAGGAATCAGCCCGGGGTATAACTTCATATAATAAAAAAAAAGTATTCCGGTAT
Organism: Euproctis similis; assembly: GCA_905147225.2. Classification (NCBI taxonomy): domain Eukaryota; kingdom Metazoa; phylum Arthropoda; class Insecta; order Lepidoptera; family Erebidae; genus Euproctis; species Euproctis similis. Next base: position 10,869,971 of record LR990109.1, read on the forward strand.
GATGAATTTTTCGACCAATTTCTCTGCCACATACATGGATCCATAACCACAGACTAACGGACGTCCAAGAATGATTGATTTTAATGTTATTATTTACTATGTTAAACAAAATAATTGTTTATAAAATATATCATATGTGCTAGACAGATTATTTAACTTGATATTAGTGCACTCATATTATCCTGTAAGTGTTATATTAGTGAAAGAACAGTCATTTGAGTTTCGAAAGACCGGATTTTTTGGCATGTCGAGTGTAGAGCACTACCTCACGCTCCGCTAATGAGGCGTGCAATAGATTTTTTGATGAGATATATTATATTATTTAAATTGTTTTCACCTTAGAAGGTGTGGTCAAAAAAGAAAACGGTTCAAATTATTTCATCAAGGCATCCCCTTGATGTGAAAAGATAATTACATTTTATTCATCACAAGCTTCTGTTACCTAAATGTTGTTTCGTTTTAATTAAATATGGTATTAAAAAAATTAACAGTGTTATTTTAATGACGCTTTTAGAGCTGTATTTGCATATCTATGATATAATTAGTTTCTAAAATCTAGAGTTCTGTTTGATATTAATTTTTTGGTTTAACTTTTTAACTGTTCATCATGCGCCAAGATTAGTCCACTGCTGGACGTAGGCCTCCCCCTTAGCACGCCATAACTCCCGATCGTGTGCCAGCTGCATCCAGCGACTTCCAGCTGATTTTGTGAGGTCGTCTTTCCATCTAGTGGGGTGACGGCCTACGCGATTTTAAGTGTTAAGAGATTTTTTTTTTATTCAGATAAAATTAAAAAGACCAAAGAAAAGGTACAAGATTATTATGCTTATGTATTATCAAATAAAACTGTTTTATCATCATCATTTTCTTCCCCTAATCCCATTCTAAATGGAGTCAGCTCAACATGGCATCCTGTCAAACTATCGATGGTATCAAAAGTTTTGGCTATGATTTTATGACCGTCCACCTGCCTGACATCAACGCTCATTGGGAATGTTTTCGTTGGTGCATTATTTCCCGCCAAGAGGAAAAAAGCAGTAATTGATGATGTTTGCCTGCATTTTTTTTTTTTTTTTTTTTTTTTTTTTTTTTTTTTTATGGGAAAAGGGGGCAAACGAGCTAGCGGGTCACCTGATGGAAAGCAATCACCGCCGCCCATGGACATCCGCAACACCAGGGGCGTCGCATCAGCGTTGCCGGCCTTTAAGATAGGAATATGCTCGTTTCTTGAAGGTTCCAAGGTCGTAGCGGTCCGGGAATACCGTTGCCGGCAGCTGGTTCCATCTAGGAGCAGTGCGTGGCAGGAAGTGACGGCTGAATCGCACTGTCGTAGATCGCCAACTATTAAGCCGATGTGGATGGAAACACTGGCGAGTCGGGCGATTGCGAAAGTCAGCAGGCGGTATAAGTCCGAACAATTCCTCAGAGCACTCCCCGTGGTATAAGCGGTACATGATGCATAGAGATGCAACATCTCTCCGCAACGCCAACGGATCAAGCCGATCGGAAAGAGCTTGGTTGTCGACAAGCCGAACCGCGCGTCGTTGAATGCGGTCAAATGGAGAAAGCTGGTAGTGGGGTGCCCCCGCCCAGAGATGAGAACAGTATTCCACGTGAGGCCGGACCTGCGCTTTATACAGTTGCAAGCGATGACCTGACGTGAAATACCGTCCCGCTCTATTGAGCACACCAAGCTTTTTTGAGGCCAATTTGGCCTTGCTCTCCAGATGACCGCGAAATTGGACGTCACTCGTCAAGTCGATACCAAGAATTCCGATATTGGCTGAGACGGCTAAGGGAGTGCTCTCAAAGCAGGGAGCTACGACAAATGGTGTCTTTTTAGCGGTAAACGCGCAAACCTGTGTCTTCTTAGGGTTGAATTGGACTAAGTTTAGTCGGCCCCAGTCCGAAACCTGACTAAGCAGAGTTTCGATTTCAGACACAAGTTTGTTCCGGCACTCATCGACGTTTTCCCGAGAAATCCGCGGGTGGCCGGTATATAGGGCATCCCCCGTACTGTCATCCGCATAACAATGAAGACTGCTGTACTGCAGCATGTCATTCACATGCAGAAGAAACAGCGTAGGGGATAGCACACAGCCCTGGGGGACTCCAGCATTCACAGGTTTTAAGTCGGAGCATGACCCGTCGACAACGACCTTAATGCTCCGATCCATGAGAAAACTGGAGACCCAATCGCATAATTTCTCGGGAAGCCCATAACATGGAAGCTTCGAGAGAAGTGCTCTGTGCCAAACCCGATCGAAGGCCTTCGCCACATCCAAACTAACGGCCAGCGCCTCTCCTTTACTCTCAACCGCTTCCGCCCACCGATGGGTTAAGTAGGCTAAAAGATCACCAGCTGAGCGACCTTGACGGAATCCGTACTGACGGTCGCTAATCAACTGGTGCTCTTCTAGATAGCTAAGGAGCTGGCGGTTGATCAGTGTTTCCATAGTCTTGGAGAACAGGGAGGTGATGGCGATTGGTCTGTAGTTAGACGGATCTGAGCGATCACCTTTTTTAGGGATCGGGTGGACCAAAGCTACCTTCCACGATGCTGGTACAGCGCCGAGAGAGTAGGAGTACCGAAAGAGACGCGTTAGAACCGGTGCCAACTCCGGAGCACACATCTTCAACACGATTGCTGGGATTCCGTCAGGCCCACTCGACTTGTGGACGTCTAGGGAGAAAAGTATGCGCCGTACAGTACTTTGCCGGAAACAGATCTCCGGCATGGCGTGGTCACAACGTGGGATGGTCGGTGGAATTTTCCCCTTATCGTCCAGAGTCGAATTAGCCGCGAAAAGAGTGCCAAAAAGGTTGGCTTTCTCTTTAGCGTCATGGGCCAATGACTGGTCCTCCCTGTGCAATGGCGGAAGAGACGGTTTGCAGAAGTTTCCAAGGACAGCCTTGGCGAGAGACCAGAACGCACGAGTTCCCGAGGGAAGGCGAATTAGTTTCTCCCCAATTTTGCCTATGTACTTAGACTTTGCTACGGCTAACACTCTTTTGAAGGATCTGGAGACATAATTGTACTTCTTCTTGTAAATGCCGGTATTTAGGTCCCCGGACGCTGCTGCATTTGCCCAGGTTTGATAACATTCCTGCTTAAAGCTGGATGCCATTTTGCATGTGCGATCAAACCAGGGCTGGGATCTGCCACCGATTGGCACCACTGAGGATGGAACGAAAAGCTCCATTCCCTGCAGCACCACATCAGTGACAGAGTCGGCAACAACGTCAGGATCGCCCGACGAGAAGCAAACCTGCCCCCATGGGTAGGAGGCGAAGAAACTTCGCATCCCATCCCAGTCCGCTGACCTATAGTGCCACACACGGCGGCGACTCGCAATACGCGGTCGAAGTGGGCACGTGAGTGGCACTGTACTCCTTATCAGACAGTGGTCCGAAGAGCCCAAAGGGGCGTCTACGGAGACCACATATCCGTCGGGATGGGAGGTCAGCAGAAGATCCAACAGGGAAGGTAAATGATCGTCGACATCTGGAATGCGCGTGGGCGCTGTAACCAGTTGTGTCAGTTCATATGCTAGAGCAAAGTCATGGACAGATCTACCTGCGTGATCGGTTGTGCGTGATCCCAGCCAATCGGCGTGATGGGCATTGAAATCGCCTAGGATCACGATCTCCGCAGATGGGACCTGTTGAAGTACGGAATCTGCAGCCGTTTGTATGTGGTCCATGAGTCGGTCCGTTTCGCTATTACCACTATGGGACCTATAAAGACATGCGTAGATGCGGGGATGGTCATCGCAATCTATACGCAGCCATAAGGTCGATAGGTCCCTTCCTTCAAGACTGCCGAGGCGTCGAGCACAGATATCCTCTCGGACATACACACACACCCCAGCCCGCGGTACAAAGGAATGCTCCAATTTGTACCCAGGGTATGAGAGATCCGTGGTGTCTGCCGGAGAAGATATCTGCGTCTCCGTAAGAAAGAGCAAGGCCGGCTTTGTCGTCTCGAGATGGTGATGGACGGCAAGCAAATTAGTGCGTATGCCCCTGATGTTAGAGAAGTCCACGTTTAGCGTGGCAGGGGGTGCGACGATGCCCTCTCGTTTGCCCCGGACAGTTTTAGTGTTAGAGCGGAAATTTGCCCTCCCCAGAATACGCGGGGCAGCCTGAGCGTCCATGCTCTGGTAAACGCCAGACCGTGGACGCTCAGGGGGGGATTCTCCAGCGGCAGAGCGACGACTGGTACCCCCCTGGGGTAATTGTATTTTTAAGTCCGCTGTCATTTGGGGAGGGGGAAGAGGGTGGGCCTCCGGATACCTCTCTCACCGACCGAAACGCGGCTAAAAGCCACTTCACGACGATATTCTGAGAGGCCGTGGTATTTCACCGGTCGAGCCGGCCCATTCAAGCAGCAAGCTGCGTGGCTCTACCACTGCTTCTTAGCATCCTTCTCTTAATTGTTTGTTAGTATCCTGTCGATCCATTGGTTCAAAATACCACTTCTAAATGAGTACTAAGAGAAGTAAAACTGCTGTATCAATTTTAATAAAATTGATGGTATGTGGCACTTATGTATATGATAGTTTTATTATACGAGTAAGTGGAAAATGTTAACAGATTAGAACAAGTTTTATGATTTATTTTATTGTATTTAGTTTACTATATTATCAGTTTTAAGGTATATTTTCAGTTGAATTACGCTACCCTTTTTAGTAAGTTGATATTAAATAATTGATATTGAGTATAATCTCTGCGCAGGTCTGTATTCTTATCAAAGTAATGTTTTAAACACTTCTTATGTACATAAGAAGTGTTTAAAAACAAGCACATACATACATTACGTCACTAAAACATTTCTTTTGTTTAATAAAGTTATAAACAATACATACCATTAATTTAAAGAATCGCCAACGACGCCGATGGTCTTTGAAACACTTGTCTAAGTATCGAACGGGCCTATTGTTCGTGTTTTTGTGAGCACTTTTTACTGTTAACGGTACAAGGGAAAGCACTTTATCCTCAAAAATGTTTATCATTTTCAAAATGTCAATGTATTATGGTAGAAAATTATATATACAACTTGTCATAATTTTCCATTTCTCTAGCTTTCGGGTCAAATATCTTCTCTTTTGTCTTTGTTCTATTATTCTCAATTGCATAGAGGTTCAGTTATAAGCCTGTGCTGGTTTAACAATACGTTCCCTACGTCACGTAACGAACGGTATTAGATCTCTTCAACCCACAATTCGTCACAGATGTTCGTGTTTGAATTACAACGACTGGCTTTTCGAGGACATTTTATGGAATTCTTGTGATTTGGTAGGTATACTCTTTAAGTTTGTTCTTCATATTTTAGGCTAGAAATACTCGACCAATTTCTTCTTCCTATACTCGATTATGCCGATGTCAGCTATCTAAATCTCACTGAAGCACAACTGGATAAACTTGAGCGACTTCAAAATGTATGTATACGGTTCATATTTGGTATTCGCAAATATGATCATATCTCCGAGTTTCGTAAAAAACTCAAGTGGCTTCCTATTCGCTTTCGCCGGAATACTACAGTTGTATAATTTATTTAAGTGAAAGAAACAGAAGTAGTAACATTTTTCTCTCTTCGTATAAACTGGACAATAATCGCATCTAACACCAAGAAAGAAAACCGCTGCTTTGAGCCGAGTTAACTGAACTTGTTCCCTCCACATTTATATTTCATTCGTAAGGAAATGTGTGAGTGGCGTAAAATAATTAACTCGGAAACTTGTTGCAAAACTTTTTGTTCAGATTAGAAAGACAGAAGAAGATTAGGCGACAGTGCTCAAAAACCATGGCCTATAAATGGTCATAATAAATAAACCTTTCAACTCTTAACCACAAAACACAAACTTAAATATACTATTGAAGTACTGTGAATATTTAATTTAATATATATTTTACAATTCCCTACAGTTCATTGAAATCAATCATCATTAATTAAAAATAAGACATTATTCTGAAATAAAAACAGTATACTTAGTCATGCCATAAATATTGTAACAAAGAAAAAATTTTTTTTTTAATTGCAAATAACATTTATTACTTTTACAGTGTGTTACTTTAATACATAAATATAAAACGATATGAAATATAAAAAGCTTATTCGAAGTGGTCCCCATTGGCTGCAATACAGGCCTGTAAACGTTGAGGCCAGTTATCAATAGAAACACGCACTCTTTCCATGGGAAAATTCTTCACTGACAATCGTGTGGATTGTTTTAGGGACTCTAAATTATTATGACGTTTAGAGCAAGCCTCAACTCTCTAAAACTGACCACAAATCATAATCCAGTGGATTAAGATCGGGACTAGACGACGGCCAGTCTTCAGCTCTAATGAAGTCCGAAACGTTCGCTTCCAACCAAGATTGCGTGGACCGAGCTTTATGACCCGGTGCCGAGTCTTGCTGGAAGGACCATACTTCGTTATTGAACATGGTGTTGTTAAGGGGCTTGACTACCTTTTCAAGAATGGTATCTTGATACACTTGTGCCGATGTTTTGATACCTTTTTCACAAATATATGGCTCAGTCACTCCTTCATAGCTAACACCCCACCAAACCATCACTGAAGTCCGATAATGCCCACGTTGCACTCTGTCAACTAATTGGGAAGCTTCCTTAGAGCTTTGAGCATAAATACGGTCATTTTATTTGTTAAAATGTTGCTCAATTGTAAAAACTTTTTCATCCGTAAACAAGATTTTTGTGTATTTGCGTACCGCTTCAGTAGTTGTTTAGATTTTAACACCCTATTCTTTTTTAAATTATCAGTTAATAAATGACCAGTGCGCCTCTTATAGGCTGCAAGTCCTAAGTCATCTTTTAAAATACGCGACATTGTTCTAGGTGCTATATTCATCTCTCGAGATAAAATCTTTTGCTTGCGGGCAGGATTTCTTCGAATTCTTTCCCTTACTGCTTTGACCTATTGTACCTATTAATAGCCCGGTAGACAAACATTTGACTAATACCAAGTGTATGGAGAGTTTTAAAAATTGCATTTAGCTCCATACCTACTTTGTGTAATGCAATCACAGCGATTCGGTTCTCTTTATCACCCCACTCCATTTTAATATCGCAAAATATTGTACAATGTATTGGCGCCAAAACGAGAAAACACAATGAACAATCGTATAAAAATGACAGATTCCAAATTCAAATGTAATATTTTTTTATTTTTAGTTGTAACAGTATTTATGGCCACTCTAAGTAGATATAATTTAAAAATAGTGGTAGAGCCAAGCAGTTCGCTGCATGAATGGGCCGGCTCGACTCGTTTCGTTCGGTGAGAGGGGTACCCAGAGGCCCACCCCCCTTTTCCATCCTTTCCTATCCCCTATCCCTTAGAGGTCGGCAACGCAACAGTAACACTATATGTGTTGCTGGTGTCCATGGGCAGCGTTGGGTGCTTACCATCAGGTGACACGCCTGCTCTTTTATAATGATGAATTGAGGTAAAAGCTGTAAAGATGTTGACAATGACTGAAGCCAGTTTAATTGAAGCACCAAACCCGGATTCGCCGCTTAGCCTTCGCAACCACCGGAGTGGGTATCTGTGATATCGGCCCCTTTTGAAGAGTCAAGGAGATCAGGACTGGTGAATATTTCAGTTTCCCGACAACCGATAACACCAGATAACGAAGAGCGAAGCGGTTTACCGTGGTTAAATTTGGGACCCTGAGGCCCACTGATCTCTAATAGGGCTCCCACTGCAGGTGGTGATGACTGCCGCATGGGTGATGCAAACGGAAATGGGGAACAAACCTCATTGTCTACCGTGATCGAATGCTGTCTTTGTTTAATTTGGAACTCGAACTGTCTGTCAACTTTACCGATACAGCGATGAAGACTAAATAAAATCTAACTATTCTATATTTTAGAACACACCTTTATATACCACAACAAAAATAAAATTGCTTACAACTTGCGGCATGCGAGTCTAAGATAACACTTATTTTGAATGCAATCCCAGAAGATTCCTGGCAGAAGTAAAACTTTAACGAGCGAGTACGTGCTGTACATAAGCCGTGGCAGCACTATTAGTATAGTTGGCAACCACTAAGTTTGCTTAAAGGAATATAGATGTGTTTCTTTAAGTATTAAAGTAATAACAATATTATTAGTTAATTAAATTATTAGTTGCTTAATTTGGAACTAGAGGGCGCTGTGTGATTTGTGTCCAAGATATTAAAAAGTAAAAAAATCCTGAAGAACGAGTTACGATTAAGTATCACTGGTATCTTTTTTTTAAATTTGTTTGCGGTAGACATGGCTACTATGTAATTCATAGTAGCCATGTTAGTATGTTATTACCACGATCTGTGATTACCTGCAATACAACAAGCATTGTTTGTGCGTTAATATGAAAACTGTTAATATGTCATAAAAGGATTTCACAATGTTTCGGAAAACCAGCTTGTTTTCTAATTTTGGCGTATGGGGCTGAAACCTCTGGAATGGTTATGCAATTTAGTTCAGTAAGTGATGAAGATGAGCGGTACGATTAATTAATGGTCCAATATTATTCTATTAATAATATTTGTGCATAAAAAATGTGTATGTGTATAATCACCGTTTGTTTACCACTCAAATCGTAATATTAATTGTACTACTGTAATGAAACTGAACATAATTTGTAAATGTAACCAAACGTAGACTACCTTTTAGTTTTTTGTACAATTATGATAGTTTAAATCATAGTAATAAATGAATTCCCATATAACCACACAATATACAAATAAATATAGCACTGCCTCGTTCAATTACTACATAATAGAACTGCAATCTGCTTAGTGTTTAGCTTCTAGTAAATAAATACTGGAAGCATTCAATTGAATAGTTTTCTTATCTAAAACAAAATCAGACCGAGCAATTCTATATTGTTATTTACTTATTTATTTTATTTATACCTTACTGAACAGTACCAGTACCGGTAGTACCAGTAACAGTACCAGTAGTACAGTACCTTATACAGTTATTTAAAAGCTTAACTGATAATTGAGTTTTTTGACAGCAAACCTGGATTACAGAGAGATTTTCAATATAAAAGGATGGGATACTTATCAATAGTCAGTCATACACAATATAACTTATGACTTTTACTTACATTCTTGCAAGTCGAAACAGAATGTGTTCTCTTTTTCAAATTATAAGTGATTGATAAACCTACTTACATAGTCCCAACTTATATATATATATACTGGTGACTATTTTATTAGTACCATTCAAGCACTCCATTTTAGAATCAAGGACCACCTATCTCATTTGGAACGTGAAAATTCGGCGAGTCGAGGCTTAGCAGCCGCTGCCTACACCTTCGGGTAGGAAAAGGCGTAAAGTTATAAACAATCTAAACAAATAGCAAAGATTTATATGTATTATTACTACCGACATGCCTGCCCGCCTGCTCTTCTACATTTTTCGTAGCACTTTATTACTTTGTTGAATAACTTAGCATATTATCTTCTGGCCTACATTTTGCAAGGTTTTTTTGCTTCTAATAATATTAATTTCTGTTAACTTAATAACATTCTTCTATATATCATTCCATTTGGAGATCTACGTTTATACGTTCCTTTTGTAATACATATTCTATTTAAACTCGATTAACTCAACACGAACTGTGAACTATGTTGAACTATGTTGTATCCATATCGACATATTGTATATCTTATCTAATAAAACAGCCAGTGCTCCGCTCCTATTGATTGTTGCTTGATATTATTCTAAGCCTTCCTTGTTATATGAACTATTCATGACTAAAATAATTATTCAATGCCAACACGTAGTTTTTAAGATTAGCGTGTTCAAACAAATAAAGTTTTGTGCTTTACAATACACTAGTTGACCCGGCCAAGTAGATTAAGATCAAAAGTAATAAATAAGTTAATTTTAGATTTAACACTTTTTCTTTCCTTCTTTATACATAAAATATACACATAAACCACCCCGTTGACACCCTCTATCAATTAAAAAAACCGCAGGAAAATCGTTGCGTAGTTTTAAAGATTTAAGCATACATATGGGCAGATGAAGCGACTTTGTTTTATACTATGTCCATACAGTATTAGCATAGACGTAGCATAGCATAGATGTATATACTATACATGGTTGGGTGAATGTTCAGATAAAATCAAGTGGGCTCCTTTTGTCAGCGGCGCTGGCTATATTCTCGTGCTACTGGTAATTTCGTTGGGGACTTTCAAACGTTTGCATTTTAAAATCAAGCGAGTGTGTTGTCTCGACTTTCTGCACTGTCATATCTTGTTTATTATGCACTAATTATAAAAAGGTATGAACGAGAATGTTAAGCGATAAACTGTAAAAAGAAGGAGAAATATTATAGCCAAAATTTCGGCACTAAAAAAATAGAAAGTATATCTGTTACTTGTCCACTTTTGTCTTGCTCGCCCCAAGTTTTCTCTAATTTTATAGATGGTGTTGTGAAATATTTTCATCTCTTGTCTCACGCTTTCTTTAAAACAATCAAATAACACAATACGTTATGTCTAATAAATACTATTAAGAACAAATCTATCAAAACTCCATTACATTTTCAATTTCATTCATAAATCTATTTTGTTTTTTTTTTATGGGATAGGACGGCAAACGAGCAGGCGTGTCACCTGATGGTAAGCAACCAACGCCGCCCATGGACACCAGCAACACATATTATTATAGTGTTACTGTTGCGTTGCCGACCTTAAAGGGATAGGGGATAGGAAAGGATGGGGAAGGGGGGGTGGGCCTCCGGGTACCTCTCTCACCGAACGAATCGCGGCATGAGCCACTTTACGTCGGTCTTCTGAGAGGTCGTGGTATTTCACCGGTCGAGCCGGCCCATTCATGCAGCAAACTGCTTGGCTCTACCACTGTTAAAATCTATACCACTACGTCGTTAATTATATACATAATGTTAAATATTTATAGACAATTATTAGCTAGTAAAAAAAGAACATCAATAATGGCAATATATTGGAATTTTTCGTTTAGTTTTAGATATACACTATCGAATATATATTTACATGGCCATAAATTAACAAACAATCTGAAATCATAGGTACACATTCATGAAGTAAACACAATCTGTCGATTAGTTCAAAATGTAATGCTCTTTGATAATATGGCCGTTTATTAATTCCAAACATATTCTGACTCTATTTGTTACATGTTAAGTTCTGCGTTTTATTATTTTTCAATTATAGAATAGAAATATTATTGTTTTCTTTGTTGAAAACATTTGGCCTAAACATTTGCTTTTGAATGAAACGTAATTGAAAATTTCTTCAATCAAACTTATTTTTCAAAGAATGGCTTTTTAGTTTATATTTCTTTTTTCGTCGTACTCTTCAGACAGAGCACGTATGTTCTACAATAGCTTTTGAGCTCTCGCCAGTTAAGACTCTCCGGAATCCTCTTATTGCTGTCGTGTCTTAATGAAGATTTTTATGTGACTTTAAACTACAAGTTAGCTATTTATTGAACGAATCAAGTATCTTAAAGTAGATTAAAATTAAAGTACATATATTTTTTAAAACTTAATATACATGTAAGTAAGTAAGTATTTTGTATGACCGATATATGGCACTGAAAAGCTTTAACTAATTATACATGGTTATAACAGAAACATCTGTTATCTACATTTTTTTGTGTCTTTTAGTGAAGTAGCCTGTATCAAATCAAATTAGCTTTATTTGATAGGGCTTCACAGACGTTCAAAAATAGTCAATAAATACAAAGACTATTTAACTCACCTATGTGCAATAATAAAAACAGAAACAGTCTAAATAACTAAATCGTTTTTGTAATGATTAGTTAATGACAAAGGGCCTCAATTACACAGAGCCATAACTATAGACAAAAACAGTTACAAAGCTCGTCCCGCCAATTTCATGTACATTTACAGTGAATGTATTTGAATTTTCCAACTGTTAATATTAGCTATTGTTTGGACTGTATTGACCAACTGATTAGTGTGTTGAAGTACTATTTTGCGGTTTATGTGAATGATATACAAATCGTGTATCATAATCAAATGTTAATTGTGTTAGTTATTCCTTTGACAAGATTGTTGCGAGGTTATATTACACAATACAATACAAGATTATCATTACATAATATAAAATAAAGCCGGTGTCTGTCCCCTTATATGCTTATATTTTTGAAACTACGCAACAGATTTTGATGCGGTTAGTGATAAATCAGAAATTTACTTATTTATTACCTTTGTTTGTGATATGGGACGTAATCATAACGGCGAATCGAGGCTTGGAAGCCAACGGCATAGTAGTCTTCGGGTGAGGTTATGTATGTTACCTTTTAGCGGAACAAAGTCAGCCGGGTCAGCTAGTTTGTTATAAAAGTGTTATTTTGACTGATTCAAAATATAATAATTGTGTCTTTATTGCACACAGTGATGAGGTAAAAAAAGCTGTTGCGAAAATGCTATAAATACAATAAAAACATACTAGACTGTCAATGGTTCTATACTTCTCTGGGACAACATCGTACTAATTTAATATTTTATCTTAATTGAAATTTACTAAAAACGTTAACATAGTGTTATTTTCGCAAGGGCGGAAAAATAAATCATGTAGATAACGAAACATTCGTCAGGGGGAGTACGCAATATTCGAATGTTGATACTCCGGCAGAAGATCAACCTACAAATGAGATATTGTGCTCCAAGAAGTCATCATCTTCATCCGCGGAGGTCCCACGTCTTAACACTCTTCTTGAACAAGTAGGATATACATCTAGGTAGGTCTGAAACTTGATGAGGAATTGTGCTGTTTTAATACAAGTACGGATACAAGTAATATTAAGCGGCTCAGTCTAAAAGATTATGGGAATGGGGCCAATACCCGACGTGCTTGCACTGAAATGTAACGGAGATGTATGCAGTATATGCAGCTATAAAGAATTAACGGATGACTCTAAGATATGCATAAGTATTAGATTTGAAAGACAACAGGACTCTGGTAACATACCTTAGAAATAAGGCGGTACAAGATCCTCGAAATTATGTCTAGTTTTAAAATCTAACAATGTCTAGTTTTTAATATAAATTTTTGACTCCTTTTTCTTGTCCTTGTCTTTTTATTTTAAAACTGTTCTTAGTAACCACAGCTACCATTCAAGGATATATAGAATCAAAAGGAGACTATGTAGAAAAATGTTAGTTTTTTTTCAGACCATCCACGTACATGTGCTGGAATTTTATTGTTATAATAATTGTATAAGCAAGAAATTGTTTGAATCTATAGTTACGGTTTATAAATTTATTTATTGTAATAAATATAATAATACACAACTTTATACGAGTAGGAAGTAAAAAAATCCCTAAAAGTCGAAGTCGAAAATTCTTTAGGTCTTCACAAACACTTAAAAATATTCAATAAGTACAAAAATATAACTTATTATTCAAAATGAAATCTTTAAACACGAGCACATGAAGAAAGTGCCTCCTCACAAGAAAATACGGACGCAATCGCCACAAGCGGCCCGATACCTTTCCGAATCAATATAATAACTATACAATATCGTACTATAGCGAATTTAGTTTGACACGTGTAATATGGGCAATCAATCTGCGAAAACCCATTAAGTGGGTCGAAAAATCTGTCCCATATCGCTCTCCCTATACTATGGCCTTTAAAAGGCTGTAATGTTGCCCGGTATAATACGAACGTTTTATAAATGGCCTTGTTCCGTCCAAACTCGATCTTTACACACGTCGATACGACCGCATTATGGCCTCTTACTTTTTATATCCATCCTTAAGCGCTCAATAGGTAAATGTAATTTTTATGTGCGCCATATAATTACGTTTCGGGAAAAAATATTTTTCTTCTACGTTTCGGAGTGAGCATTTAAATAGAAATGAATGTTTTTAGATGAAGATTTAATTGTCCGTGGTAACCGTAACCCATGGGTTGTTCTATACCATGTAGATATTATGTTCATTAAAGGCTCTCGAACTTTGAAGAAATATTATAATCTAAAATAGAAAATTCTCGTGTCACGGTGTTTGTAATTATACTCCTCCGAAACGGCTCGACCGATTCTCATGAATTTTTTTGTGCGTATCGGGAAGTTCTGAGAATAGGACATTTATTTTACACCCCCCTAAATCTTAAGGGTTTAAGTTTTTGCCCTCCCCTAAATATTTTATTTCTGAGATTTATTTTTTTATGAAACAGAATAAAAAAAGAAATACAAGCCTAAATTTTCAACCCCCTACGATCGGCCTATGCCCTGGATCCTGTCTAGGAAGCTCTGCATTCAAATCCTGTACCACACAAACGTCTTATTTCTGAAACAGGTATGATAGCTACACCAACTACCGATGACCAGTGAAGTTCATTCTAGGAATATGAAATAACTCTACCTACAGTTCAGGTATTAAAAGCATGGAGGTATAAAATTGCACGTTCATAATGGCCTGGCTGTACAATTCTTACCAAGGGAACGCGGCCAATTTACATAATTGACTTAACATCCATTGACTCATATCTATGTATTAATACGGCATATAAAGGTATAAAAGCATCAATGTGTCAAGCGCACATGTAAACTCTCGACCTTTTTGTTACAATACATTCATAGAGGTGCTCTCACACAATAATCGCTCGAGTAGAAAATCCCTACTAGTAGCGTGGCAAGTACAAGTACGCCCACCCGGTAAAACCTAATAAATCTAATGTAGTAGAGATGGGACACGTTTTTTATTGATATGTTTTTTAATAACGACAAATTTTATATTTTAATGATTAGAAACAGTTTAGCATTTATTTGAGTGATATCACGAATGTTATGGTAGTAATCAAGAACAAAGTACATCTGCAGTTACCGGTGCCTAAGTACGTTTGTAACATCAATTAGTCGATTAAAATTTGTTAAAATTCGAATTGTGGCTCTGATAAAAGAATCGATTACAGGTAATAAAAAGTAATCACAATCAAATAATATACAAATGCTACACATTCTCCCGTTTTTATAATCAGCAGTTACAGCACTGTGAGTTACAGGACATGTGCGACCTGATGACAGTGATCATTTTTTTTATGGGATTGGAGGGCCAACGAGCAGGCGTGTCACCTGATGGTGACCTTTAAGGGATAGGGGATGGGAAAGTATAGGAAAGAGAGGTGAGCCTCCGGGTAGCTCTCTTACCGAACGAAACGCGACATGAGCCACTTTACGTCGGTCTTCTGAGAGGTCGTGGTATTTTACCGGTCGAGCCGGTCCATTCATGCAGCGTACTGCATGATGTTTTAACAGTAGCGCAATGATATGCAATCTGTAAAATTTCGCGCACCCCGGATGTTAGTCGATAAATTTTGGTCACATCCCTATCATACCCTTTTTAGATGACAATTTTTCTAGCGATATGTGGTACAGTAACAATGTAGTTACACCTCTGTCGTGCATAGATTTCGTGTGTCACAAGTTAAGGCACCCTTATATTGATTTCGGGGTAGAGCAGGGTGAGATTTTTTTCACTCATATTGAAACACCATATCATAACAGCATTAAACGAAGTCAAATTACACTATTTTCAGGTAATGTTATGTTTCCGTTTGTTAGCAAGACTCCATGAGGATCCACAATGTTGGTGACTGTAGTTATGTGTCCATTTTCATTGCTTGTACAGTGGCCCCTCTCAACTATAATTTATAAGCTCAAATCTATTTGAAAAATAAATAAGTTTTTAATGAAACCGTAATGTCATGGCCGTCCTCGACTTCTACATCCACCCGCTTTTGTGTTGTTTATCTGCTGAGTCAATCTTGCATCCTCCATTCTTTCTACATGTCCGAACCATCAGAGCAAGCCATTATTTTTAGAATTTTTTAAATAATTTAATTTCTTAAACGGATCAACAGAGACAATAGAGAACTGAACGGCAGAGTCTAGTCTATATATACACACACACACATTAGCTTCTTAGGTATTCAAATGATTACCTATACAAGCGTATAACGTCTTCTAGGAAGATGCTTGTAGTAATCACACTACTAAATTTCGCTAGTATATCAATTCTAAAGATTAATTAATAGCTAACAGTTTGAGCGGAAAGACATACCCGCGAGCATACATTAATATATAAGATCTCACAAAATACCAGGATTAAGGGCTACTTTATCTTGTAGCATTTACCTACAAAATTCATAATAATATATTTAACCAATAGTTATATACGTTTTAACTTTATTAGATTTTTTTTGTCTACACGACACCGTAAGTTACTGTCGTGTCTCTACGGCTATAGTCTACAATGCGAATGCACATCTAAAGAAAGGAGGTCAGTTTGGGTGGCTGTGCGTCCACCTCACCGCAGTCACCAGAAGTGAGTTATTCGTTAACAGTTGTGTCTGTCTCGAAACAAATCTGAATCCCTCTCTTATAATCGTTGACTAACTAAGTAATACTAGTTTGAAAAGATTACTAATTACTGCGTATCACCAATACTACCCGTAAGTGAGCTATGAAAGCAAAAGTAAATTGAGAATACTCTAAAGATAGCATCACTTTATTAAAGCTCCGACATATATATATATATATATATATATATATATATATATATATATATATATATATATATATATATATTAGGCAAGTGCATTTTTTTATATCTTGAAATTTTTAACAGTAAGAAAATTGGGCTCAATTTTGCGTTCTTTAATATGTATTTTGGGAACCTTTGATAAGAAGTATAAAGGCCAAAGACGTAGTGTATAATAAAAAAAAAACAAATTAGGGAATATTTTATTTAGGGCTAAATAAAAATTCTCAAAATTACACACGAATTAAATTTTTAATAAAAAAACGTATGTCTATCGTCTGGTACCGCTACACAAACTTTGTTTGCTTTATTATACAAGCTCTAGTAGAAAATCACTATGATTATTATTTATACTATTCGACTTCATTTAACAACTCAACACATTCTCATACTCATATATAAAAATACGGATATGCAACATAAATATCATCCCATAATGGCATAAAATAAGTAAAACGACCTTCACAATTTTCCTTTAGCGAAACCCAAAATGAAAATTGAAAATTAATCAACGTTCTCATGAAAAGACTTCTAATATTAACTGAGAAACGGTTTTCTCTCGCAGCTTAACTGTATCTCCGGGGATGTATTAAGCGTGGTGCTTTATCTGCCGAAACATAGGATGGGTTGATTAATATATGCTCTACAAAAAGGTTACGGTTGCTACAGTTTAGCGCTTAAAACACTCGAGCCATGAAAAAGGTAATCATTTTAAATATTAGGATATAAAAGAGGGTAATAACTTTGTTCTTTGCTCTTGTTCAAGTCTCATTTCTTCCTTTATTGTGAACGATTCGCTTGTTTGGTCAAAATCAACAAAAAGATCGCCGAAGAGAGACTTCGCGTGAAGTTAATTACTGTTATAAAACGCTTAGTTTGTTTGCTTCAAGACTATGCACTGAAACTATTAATCTGATTACATTCTATAATTCTATAACTAAATGGATTAGTGAATATTTTGGAAACTTCATAATTAGCATATTATAAATTTAGTTTGAAAAAAAAAAAGTTATTTAGCAGATTGTGTGGTGGACTTTGTGGCAAGATTTGAACGCGGGAACTCTTAACTAGTAGTCGGAATGCTGAACAACGAGATCCCAACAAGACATCTTTTTATTCTTTCCAATAGCTTTATCGACATTTCAGTGACTCGATACCAAAGCTACTTTGGTTCTCAATAATAATAATATTTATCAATAGAGGTTACTAGTAGTGGTTGTTTATATTCTGTTTATATATAATATATTTATATTCTGCCGGTAGTTGACGGTGACTCAGTTTGCGAGGTAAATATAATCCGGCAAATGAGGAGATCGGCGGCAACTACGCAAACAAATCTGCGCGGTAGACTCAGTTGTCCAAATGTCCGTATTTGTAAAGCATTACAAGGACCACAACTTGTGGTGCTAGACCAGAAGTTAAGTAATTGTTACAAAAGATATAAAAATATAATTTGCTCTACATGCAGTGTTGCAAAAATATATATATTATTTTTAAGTGAGTAATAAAAAAATTTAGAACCAATTCGTAACTTGTACGATTAATGGACGGAGTTTTTTTCCTAAGTTTTTCAGAATCATAATTTTCCTGTCCTTATCCCACTCTAAATGTGATAGGCAGAACATGTTATCCTTTCGAACTATCCATCCATCCACCGGCCACCTGCCTGACGTCAACGCTCCTTGAGAATGTTTTCGTTGGTAGTATATCCTCTACCAGGCTAAAAATACAGCAAAAGATGATATAGCCCTCTAATATTTCTCGGCTTCCTTCTCCTGTTTGTTTTAATTTGTTCTACCTAATCGCCTACCGCCGCAAAGACAACCAACTAATAGTCGGTTGTCTTTGCGGCGCTCTTCCACTGTTGACGTACTGTTAATCCTGGTCACCAGAGGAGTAGCGTTCTTAAAAAAATATAAAATAACGACCGGAATGATATTGATAAATTTGTGCGAAATGTGACTAATTTATTGATTCCCTCATAAGTATAACTTCATAGACTTCATTTATAGAGGATACCATTTCCACTGTTAAATCATTCCTTCAACAAATACGATAACAAAGATCTTGAATATCCAGAGGTCAAATTAAAAGTAAAGCCACACAGTTTACTCTATGATTGGGCTAGCTTATCTGGTGAAATAATGTAAAGTGCAGACATTTTACGTTCAATGAGAGAAGTAGTAGTATGGTATAGTAAATTATTTAATTGAGATGCGAGCTTAGGTTTTTAATAAGTTATTTTTCAATTGTGTTAAGTGTGATAAATATCGATGACTGAAAACTTTGTGCCCGGCATGGCAATAGGTTCGCCACCTATTTCATTTGGGACGTAAACATAACGGCGAGACCAGGCTTAACAGCCGCTGCCTACACCTTCGGGTAACAAAAGGCGTGAAGCTATGTTATGTTATCTGTATTAATAATCGTACTCCATTCATAACATCGATTTTGAATGGCGTCTAAGTGTGGTGTGTCGAAGGTGTCTCTTTTTTTAAATTAAGCGTGTTATAAATGTATGTTTGTAACAAAGTTTTACTTCTATAGCGCGGAGGGACTCCACGCGATTTTTTTTTAAAAACATACTTATAACACGTAGAAAAACACCCAGCCGCCATACAAACATTCATGCTCGTTATAAATATTTATACTCGGGTGGGGATCGAACCCATCAACCTCGACTCCATAGTCTGTAGTTTTACCAACGCACCACGCGGCCACTAGGTTTATATATATGTTATATGTCTTAGAATATACTTGAAATTAAATAAAAAATGTCGGTTTTGCATTCATGAAATCTTAAAAGGTCCCTTCTGTGTTCAAGTTTGGGTTGATACAAGTGCCCCGTAAATAAGCACACAAATCCGCGGAATATTACTTCATCCAGGATAAGCTCCCAGATTGGTGAAAACATTTTTAATGGGATTTTTCAAAGGAAAACACAAGAGGCAGGTAGTCATTGTACGTCCAGGGGAGATTTGCTTAAATTTTATTTTAGCGTTTCGTTGTCGTTCATTATTTTTTTTCTAAACTTTCTAGACAATTCAAATATCTCTAGAAAGTTTAGAAAAAAATATCTATGTTAAATCTTTAACTTGAAATAGCTCATAGAAAACTCTAAAAACAACCCTAAAGCTCTAGAAAACAACCCTAATATTTATATATATCATATCATGCATTCTACATCTATTAGTGATTTATTAGTAAGTTGGAAGTCAGGCCACTATACTTTTTATTTTTTTCATGCTTGCAGAGACAAGTATAGCACATTAACATCTTATTTGTAATGTAATAATATACTGCATCTTCATACCCTCAACCGAACGCAAATAGCAGTGAAAATGAAAGCTTCGCCATGCGGAATTGATTATTTTACAAGCTTTTATTTATTTTTTCGCCTATTTCGGGTATAATTCGGTCAGATATTGGTTCCGGACACAGATATTAGACACGACTTAGTACGTGAAGTCAGGGCTGTGTTGCCGAATATGTACTCTAGACAATACACTATTACACTATATTGTCTAAATAGTGTAATAGTTTATCGTCTGAAAAATATAATTAGAGCATATGAACGTTCTAATTTGATTTTTAAAAGATACGTTATGAAATAAAAATAAACCAAGAACATATAATAAAATACAGGGGAAAATCACATATAACATTGAAGGAGGTGGAACCCTTTACGGGATGTATCAATAACAATTTCACCTCAAAATCTCAAAGAGAACACCTATAAGAACACAATCAAATTACACCTTAACGGTATAGGAGGGAAAGTACCAGGTTTTTATTCGAGAATTTATCAATATCTGGCAACAAGAAGGCGACAAAGTGGGCCAATAGAGTGGCCCCTAGCGGCATCTTTTTCGTGAAATTTATTGTGAGATGTCCCCGAGGATAACCTGGGGCCGTTATATTAATAAATGCGTTTAACAGCATATTATATTTGATAAGTTTCTGTTACATTTCGCCTTTAATAACTGAAGGTTATCAAGAGTCGACACCGCTGGATTTTATATTAATTATTTTGAAAATCGTTCACGAATGTCGGGAAACAAGTTTGTTTAATAGAGATAGAAAAGTTAAGATAGTTGATTAGTTTATTGCTTTATATTTTATTAATTTTTAAGGGTATCGTAATATGGTATTTACTATTGCAATAAATATTCCTTAATGGACAGGGACTACTATTTTATACAATCATACCTACTTGGGTTGTTATTTGTGCTGCTTTGTTATTTGCGAAAATAAAAAGTATTAATGCTTGTACTAGTAGTATTTAATTACAATTTGTCAGTTTTAAAATTAAAATATTCAAATCTTATTTATTTCTAAGACTTTCGCGAATCTCACTCATAGATTAAAACAACTTTCAGGATTATATCGCGTTTTATTTTCGTGAAAATGATCTCTTTAAAGAGTTCGAAACGTCGAGAAATAAATATAAATAAGTAATAAATAAACGCGATATAATCCTGAAAGTTGTTTTAATCTATTCAAATCTTATCATTTAGAAAAAAAGACAACTTTCCAGGTAACATAAGAAAAAATTCCATTTAAAAAAAACACTAGTCTGATATTATTACCACGGAGAAATTTTCCTAATTTTCAATGCGAAATCTTCCTCGTTGGTTGTAAAAACCAATAACCCCCGATCCACTCGTATTCAGTACTTTATAGGTTAATTTAAACACAAATCCAATTTTTCCGGCAACGTAGGAAACTGTTATATAAAATATATTTTAAAAGAGCGGTTAGGGTATCGTCATTCAAAGAGTCATTACTCAGAATACGTGTTTATATTTCTGAAAATTGTTTTCAGAATTCCTGCGGTATTTTTCACTAAACAACAACAAATATCACACGTTCATAATCCGGTAAGATACAGAATTCCAGTTCCATTTTGAAGAACACTTGATTATAAAACGGTTATTTAATAAAAACATAGTAAGTTTTCTAAAACAGAACGTAACTGACCTTAACGTTTATTAGTAAAATATTTCTTGCATTTATTTTTATATAATATTATGTTCAAACAGCGACTTAACACTTAATATCAATTTACGTTAATTTCAAATTTAAAGCTACATCGTCCGCTACTCCTGGCTAGGATAATTTACATGGAAATTAACTGCATTTGCGCCGGCCGTGTCACCTGGCAGCGCTAGTGGTGGTTACTATGTCATACAATTTTACATTATATTTATCAAAAACTGTATTTACGCGAATACGCAAGAAGAAATATTTTATTTGTGTATATTCTGAAGTCTGGTTTTAATGTACTGAAATTCGATAATATTTTGACATATAACTGTGAATCGCAAAAGGTATTTCACGGAAACTCCAAGACATCTAGAACTATCATTGTTCTGCACAGTCTGAATTTGATAATTTGAAACACTATCTTCTAGATAAGTTGTATTATTCTGAAGCCTGATAATAATAACTTTGCATATGTAGTTGTACAGTTGTGAGCAATGATTTAGTACCCTTTGTCTTTTATATTAATTTAAAGTGATAAAAGTGTCTGGATCCTTAGCTCATTCAATTCGTAGTAAGGATAAATCCACATCATTGCGTACAATTGTGTACTAAAATATGGAGGGTTTATCTGTTAAAGAACTTTAGCTAGAACCATTTTGTAAAAAGCATAATATTAAAATTTTATGTTTGACAGAACGTTGGCTTAAAACTAGTGAACTTGCTTCCAATAATGCTTGCTACTCTGTTAGTAATGTATTGTAGAAAAAGCCCACCAAGGTGTGCCATGATCTTCAATACTATTAAATTTAAAACCAGGAAAGACATTAAAATATCTCTTTTGAACGCACTATCGAAATATCCTGTGTTGAGCTTGAGCAATTTATTGTGTCATATGTTTATAGGCCGCCATTGGTGATTTTATGGTATTATTATTTAAATTAACTATGGATGATGACCTGCGAATCAATTATATTAATAAATGCAAACGGTAGGAAAGAGGATAGTAGCAGAGTGAAGCCACTATGCTACTTCATTACAGATTTTTTGTAATTGTGATTTCGTTAAATAAGAAATTTTAAGTCACTTTACATCTGACGCTTGTGGTTTTTATGAAGTTTTTTAGTTGTGAGTTTTTTAGCTAAATTAGGTACTAAAGTTACTCGTAAACATAAAATAAAGTCACTTAAAACCCAGAGCGGTATCAAACAATTCTCCAGGCCAGAGTTTACATACACATAGACATGTTACGTAGACATTGCGTCGAGTGATCCAAAAGAATGTTACACCACACTTTTAAAAACCATAGTGTAGGCGGCACACAGGAGAAATAACAGCCGTGATGTTAAAATTATGCAAATATATTCAAAATAAAAATAAAATGACAAAAGGGAATATAAAAGCGTACATTAGAGACAAATCAAAATAAATTACTGAAAAAATAACAAAAGACTATGTTCCAAAAGAGGTTCATAATTTTTTACATAAATCCTTCTTATTAAAAGTTAATGTGGCGTCGCTTACATTCCCTTTCCCACCCCAGTGCGTAACATTTAAGGCGGCTCTGGTAACAGTTCTTGTAGTTGGTCTTACGCCAACGTCTTCTCGGGTGAATCTAAAATATCTATCGTAGGTTGCACTGTTTCATGAAGATCACAAAGTTCACGGTCGCCTTCTTGGTTTAAGACTGTAGCTTCGTTACTGATGAGGAGAACAGAGTTCAGGGCTCACGTACATAAAGATACCGGCACCCTGCCATGTAAGCACCAGCCTAGAGGCGTGCGAGTAGCGCACGGTCCACTGCTACTTCTCATGATGTTTTCGAAGGTTAATAATAAATGATAATTATCCTGACCTATTAGTATTTCTGGTTTAAATTGTTCAACACTCAATTAGTCTTTTCATTTTCGTAAGAAAGGGTAACTATAGTTGTTCACTAAATGTAAGTTTTGTTTAGGTAAATAGAATTCATTTACACTGCGGGCCCGAATGTTATACTTTTCACCGAGGTTATTAGATAAATTTAAGTCCAACAGTTTAACGTGGCACCTTTGTTCTTGGTCACTGCACTTACACATACTACTAGTGTTTTCAAAAACATTTTTAGATGATAGCAATTATATTATGTTACCGGAGATCAAGGTGGGTTCTCGCGGCGTGCTGATAGGGCTCAGTATGCTTGAATTACGGCTAGTGGTCGCCGCCGTGGCAACCAAATCTTTATGTGCGTAGACCAACTGATGAACCGGACCAATAGTACCGTGGGGACGGTGTGAGCAGTGGACCCTTTGTCGGAATATTTTGTACGTGATCCCCCTGCTCCTTCAGTTCACGTCGACTGTGCTGTAGCCGTTCTTCAGGCTTACTGCCTCCAGCTTCGCTATCATATTCTGCAGGATGTGGACTGTATTTTGCTTCTAAAGCGGTTAAGTCTGCCGCCAACTGTAAAACTAGAAGCTTCATTTTAACGCGAGCGTTTTCTTTTGTTGTCTCGAATTCCAACCTTCAGTGCTGTTATTCATCCTGAAGATCTTGCTCTGAGAAGATTTTTCTGTCTATATGTTCTCAGAGAGATCTCAGTTTTATCTATAGGTTCCTGCGGCGGTGTGGTCAGTATCTTGATGTGGCTCGAAGACCAAAATGTAGGCGGCACGCAGAAGAAAAAACAGCCTTGAAGATAAAATACAAATATATTAAAAAATAATTAAACTGACAATAGGGAATATAAAAGGGTACATTAGAGACAAATCAAAAGAAAATAGAAAAAAACCTTCTTATTAAAAGTAAAGGTTGCGTCGCTTACACATAGAATGTGAATGCAATTCTATTTTTTAAATTTAAACTTTATTAAAAATATCAATTTAACGTTTTGCGATTGGGCTACTAAGGTAAATATAAATTGTATGATTTTGATGATATTACAGTTACAAAATATTCTAATATATTTCAAAAGGTTTGCTTTGTAGTTAAATCCATATTTAAGTAGGCAGATCCAACAATCTCAGAAAAATATTAAGGCAACATGGAATATCATCAATATTGAGACTGGTCGTAGTTTATAACCTAACATAACATGCCGCTTCCTACTATTAATACAAGATACCAAAGATAAATATGCTATTGTTGAATCATTACAATTCCGATTACTACAACTTATACGTTTATATTTGTGTCCTATCCGAGCTAAAACTCTGCTTAAGGGTAGCGTTAAATTTTAACAGGTTGTCTCTCACGAAATTGTAAAAGTATTTAAACTATTAAATAAAAATAAATCTGTTTATTTATGGGGTATTTTTATAAGAAAAAGGGGCAAACGAGCACACGGGGCATTTGATGGAAAGTGATTACCGCCACCCATGGACAACCGCAAAACCAGGGGTGTCACATCAGCGTAGTCGGCCTTTAAGATGGGAATAAATTCGTTTCTTGACTCGTTCCTAGGTCGTAACAGTCCGGAAATAACGTTGCTGGCAACTGGCTGTGCTGTGCCTGGCGAGTAGTGCCGGCTGAAGCGCTCAGTTGTTGGACGCCAACCATTTAACCGACGTTTTATCACTGGTGCACAAAATTTGCTTATTTATTACTTCTGTGGTGAAATGAAGTTCGCCAGGTAAACTAGTATTTTTGTATGCTGTTCTTGAACTGAATTATGCACCTAAATTAAGTTGAAAATTAAGAAACTCGATCAAGTTTAGAATTAAATTCATACATTATTAATTATTAGTGTTTTCATTTACAAATGTTGAATTTAAAATATTCAACTGAGCAAGTTGGAGAATAATGAATTAATTTATGCTATTCTATTGTATGAGCAGAAACATTAGATATTTACGACCTTTTGATGTGGTTGTACTGTTAGGTACCTACTTATACATTTTAGCAGAGCAAATTAAGATTTTGCAGTGGAAAGACTTGTTCTTAATGTTAATTAAATATCATATTCAAGTATTAAATTTATGGTAGTGTCAGCCACTGTCAAAAATCAATTCTTTGTGTGACTCTCCCGGCCCGCTCGCCCGGTGAAATACCGTGATCTCTTAGAAAATAGGCGTAAAACAAATTACGACGGCAGGTTGCCCTTTCTCATCTTATTCCCTATCCTATTTTACAAGTCGGCAATGAGCCGCGCAGCTGCATGAACGAGCGGGCTCGATCGTGAAATACCACGACCTGAAGTAGACGAGTGGCTAATGTCACGTTTCGTTTGCTAAGAGGCGTATTCGGAGGCCCAACCCTTGCCCAATCCCTTCCCATCGTAAAGACCGCCAACGCAACTGTAATACTAGCTGTGTTGCTGTGTTGTTGTTCATGGGCGGCATTAGTTGTTTATCTGCTCGTTTGTCCTATCATAAAAAAGTGTAAGTCTCTCAGAGTCACCGATGTAAATGGGCGTCGCTTGTAGTTTACCACCAGGTAACACGATTGCTCGTCTTCCCCTTTCCAGTGAAAACAAAAATAACTTACAGAATGACATGTCACCGTCAATATTCAGGGGCTTTAAATTGGGGACGGGCCTCGTGGCGCATTGGTAAAAACTACCGGCTGCAGCAATGAGGTCCGGGGTTCGATTCCCACCCGAGCACAAATATTTGTGACAAACATGAATATTTGTGTGGCGTCTGGGTGTTTTTCTATGTATCTTAAGTATGTATTTACAAAAGAAAAAATATATTTGTATTAGTATCCGTTATCTAGTATCCATAACACAAGCATTTAGTTGCTTAGCTTGGAACTAGAGGGCGCTCTGTGTATTGTGTCCAAGATATTATTATTATTATTTATTAAATGCCAACGAGGTGTGACAGTTATGAAAGATGAATAGAATGAGTGAATGAACCATAAATTATTGAACTCATTAATTTTTGTGCTGAACTTATTTGTAGTTATACCTATACTGAAGTGGGTTTTATTTATGAACTTAATATATTCATACCTTTGATATTGTTTATTTTATTTATTAAATTTATGTAAGAAAAGCATGTTAAATAGAGTTAGAGTTAATTAGTAGACTAATGGCAGTGAAAGAACTCTATTTAACAATATTTAACATGCTTTTCTTACATAAATTTAGTCTAATAATTATGAGTCGCCGGAACTACGCGCGCAGAACTTGTTCACGTAACATCCTACATTCTGTATTTGCATGCAAATAAGATGTGTGTCCACTCTCCACTACACGTCCACCTTCATTTAGTTCACTGTGAGCTGGAAACTTGTAGAATGACCTTTTAATGAAATACATTAGCATATCAAATAACTTCATCTCAAAATAATGAATTTGCAATGGGCTAGTTTCATTTTGTGGATTATTCAGGCCTGGAATAGAGTAAAAATATCAGAATGATGCTTTGACACACCAACTTAGGTGTCAGGGCAAACAGAATAAGTGGTCTACTGAAATACACCGGGAATAAAGTGATTTTTTACTTTTGACAAGCCATTGTTATGTATCATGATTCTATCTCGGGACCTATCAATCAACATTCAGAATGCTAAATTACTAAGCCATCCCATGGTCTATTGATCAGTGGGTATAGATGAGATAAAGTCTTGGCTCACACCAAGGACTTTCCGGAAGGGATGTGTAAATAACGATGACTAAGAAAGTTACCGTTCATGTATGGCAATAGGTTTGGCCACCTTTTACATTTAACATAAATGTCGTGTCTCTAGATCTATTCGGGCGAAGTTTTGATACACACACAGTAATATTCCAGTAATTCATAATATCTGAGATTTGCTTTTATTTTCCGAAATAGTTATACACCACTATACTAATAAGGAGACTAAGAAAGACATAATAGACAGAAAAGTATTCTCCTGGATATCTTCGAAGATGGGTATCTTGGGTGGATGGCTATTGACTCGGACCGGCAATATTTGATAATATCTTGTATTGATTATTAAAGTGACTAAGATAAAATAAGTGACTCCGAGAGCCATGACTAAAGTGTTTATATATTGAAGTGTCCGTTAAAATAAATCGAAGTCTTGTTAATCGATGGGGTACAAATTGAAAAGGTGAAAGGTCGTCGCTTGAAAGGGTTAACAATGACGACCTATTATTTTGTGTGAATTGAATTGGCATAGACGATTTAACTTGCTGTAAGCCACGCAGATTTGTCGCTTCGGCGATCTCTCGGCCGTTTCGACCCACGTATATAAAAAAAAAACGTACTAGATTTTGTGTAGGTTTTATGAGGGTCAAATGATTTCTGTGTCAGATAAAAACTGTGTGGCGTCGTTTCGCGGAGAATGTAATCTTCTTTAGAAGATCGATAACATTTTAATAATGAGATGCTAATATTTTCCAAGAAGAAATGATTTAGTAAAACCTAACAGTAAACAATGTAAATTCAAATCAAAAGATTGAATTTTAACTTCAAGTGGAGGAGACTGAGCACGGTGCTTTGAACTGTAAAAGTAAAATAAATGTTATTGACTACCTTTAAACTAATCTACTAATATGCTGCCGGTTATACCAGCTTCAATATCTATAATACCAAACAATTAATAGAATTGTTGTTCCGGTAATTAATTTGTTAGGCGTTTACACTTCTGATTAAGTTCCAAGCCTCTTCACATAATAAAGTTTCACGCTAATGCTTAATTTTCCAACACACATTGAGGTAGCTTAGCATAAGAATATATTGTGGATATACCGTATTTGTTTCAGTAGTCATTGGAGAATCACTATTTATGTTTTCTAATGCATATTCCCAAGAGAAAACACCAATAGCGGTAATGAATCTAGTGTTCCAAGGTCTATCTATCTAATAATCTTGATTAAATTATTGGCTGGTGTCTTTACTTATCTCCAGGGTATATCAGTAACTACATTATAGATATTACTAGGATACTTATTAAATATGATGTTGTTATATCGTAATTCACTGGTTTGAAGTGTTATTTATGAGTGATGAAAATAATGTTGACTTTGAAATTATTTAACGAGCAAAAAGTGAAAGCAGAATCGAAGTACATACATTCAATGTCCTCATTTACTAAGGATAAAATTAGAAATTACCAGAAGACGGCGTTTGGAAAAAAGGAAAGAAAAAAGAACAGTAAGAGATGATACGAACGATATATGCTATTAATTATACATGATTGGGCAATTCTGCTTATTCATCAGATTCAGGAAACATGTAGTTATAGAATTGGTTGGAAATTGAAGTACACAATTTGAATACAAATAAGGTTTAAGCAACTTCATTGCTCACTATGAACGAATTACGGAGATGTGAAATATTATTTTCGGCATCAGATGTCAGTCGACTAGACTTATTGAAAATTTAATCCATAATTTGCTCTTATTCTAGATAGTTGTGTATATATTATTTATTTTGATCATGAGCAGCATATATATGTTACAAAAGTACTTAAGGTATTTAACCATAGACTGATCTTAAGTTTTTCGTGCAGGTGTCCTTGGTTGATAAGTTATCACTGTCAAACTTTATATTTAATCTTTACAGAAAAATTCAAAGCATCGAACTTGTAAATTTAAGCATTTAAACATTGAAAAATTTGCCGTCAGTTGGCAGAAATTTCCATCTAGATCTGGATAATTAGCTTCTTTTTTTTAATTGAATCTAAAGATATTAGTCGAGTGTATTGGTAATGATATATTTTAAAACAAATAAATCTTATATTAGGTAAATATTTATTATGTACATGACAATAGTTATGAAAGTCAAAGAAGCGAGTGAGGTGTGTAAGACATAAGTTAACATAACATAACTTCACGCCTTTTTCTACCCGAAGGTGTAGGCAGCAGCTGATAAGCTTCGTCTCGCCGTTATGTTTACGTCCCAAATGTAATAAAAAACTTTTTGGTCATCGATATTTATCACATATAACTTTCGAAATTAATTAATTTCAAATAGTCATTGGAGTGTGCCAGGATTCGCACCCGCGACCTCTGGATTCAGAAACCGTGTGCTCGACCACTGGACCACAGAGACGGTAAGGTGTGTAAAAATCCAGATTTTTACCAGATTTTTAAAGCCAGTTTTATGGCGCTCTGTTCTCTCTGCGTAGCGCGTAAGACTTGGCTTGAAGTTGCGTATGAATTTATATATTAGGTAAAGCAGCGAAATGACAAATGATGGCGTTAATTACACCTTAATTATAATATGAAACAGACGCACACACGTTGACAGATGAACGCTATTGTTTATTAGAAACGAATTAATTTATTAGGAGATTAATTCTCTATGGCTGTTCGCCGTGTACTCATTTAATTAAAACATCATATTAAACAATATAGCAACGTCGCTTCACAATACTAATTATGAAAATACAGTAGTTATATCAAATTTATTTCCTCTATATTAGTAACCGTTAAATATGTATCAATGATTTTATATAATATTATAGCAATTTAGTTATTTACTACTTTTTGAAATTCTTTGCGAATGTTATGTGTTATAAATATTGATGACTGAAAACTTTGTGCTCAGTATGGTAATAGGTTCGCCGCCATATCCATTTGGGACGTAAACATAACGGCGAGTCGAGGTGTAGCTACACTGCCTACACCTTCGGGTAGAAACAGGCCCGTGTTATGCTATGTTATGTTATTGTAAAACTTAAGAGGACTTTAAGAGTAATAGAAGCCAACGATGTAACTAAAAGGTCGGCATTATTTTACTGTTAGATATGTAGGTTACCGAAAAGTAATTGGTCTACGACACTGATTTGAACCGTGGACCATTAACTCAGAAGCCGGGTGCTAAACCACCAGAGCAATGAGATCAAAAAATAAAATATATAACTTATAAGATATAATATAGTTTTTTACCTATGAAGAAATAAATACAACTTATCTAAATATTTTGATTTTATCTACAAAAACTATATAAGGTACCTACTACCGTGAGTACAAAAAAAATTTTGACAGTTTGGTGATGGAAAAGGGGTGTAATGGGCAAGCAAACTGGCATAGCCCAAGGACAATTTGCAACTCCGAGAAGGTTAACCTGTTAACCTGCCATAAATAATTGTAATTATTCCCGCCTTTAACAATATAAAGATTACTTAAACGATATAAAATTTGAAGCTATTATGTTTGATTAGTAGAAATTATGATTTCAACACACTAACTACTATGCGAAGTTAGTATTTCAATTTACATCAAATTAACACAAGTTGTACTCGTACGTACTCGTTGCTTCAAGTTGTTTGAGGTGTAACATCATTATTGTTCAGTGTGTATTAAATTAACTAAAGTTACGTATGCTCAGTCATGTCTTAAAATCTTATAAAAGCGTGTGTAAATAAGCAAAGTATAAGTGGCAAATTATCTTTATAATAAAACAGCTATTTTAAGTGATTAAGTTTGCTTTGTAAAATACACAACAAATCATCAACACCGATTAATAGTTGTCAAATGTCATATTCGTATGTTTAGAGTTGTATTTATTACTTAACAGTTGTAGAGCCACGTAGTTGAATGTCCCGGCTCGACCCGTGATATACCAAATTGGCTCATGCCACGTTTCGCTCTGTGAAGGCCTTCCCATTCCATTCCCGACCCCTTCTATGTCCCATTTTAAGGGACGGCAACGCAACTGTAACACTATCTGTTGCTAGCCATCGGGGCACGCGCCTGCTCAGTTGCCCCACATTCCATAAAAAAACCTAAAAATATCTAATGGGGTGACAAATAAAATATAAGTTCACTTCATCAGTCTTAAAGTCCTTTTCTAAAAATAATGAATAAATACCTTTAATTACAATTCGATTTACACTATTTAGGTGTAAATCGAATTCTAATTAAAGGTAAGAAAGTAAGGTAAGAATAGGTAATAATGAAACAAAGTTTCCACTTATATGGTCACAGTTTAAGTTTACTCACCAAAGTAAAAAAAATAACGAACAAAAGAAATTAAAGGGTTTGTTATTAATCTGTGATTTCATTTCATTCGCAAATTTTTCCAGCAATATTTTTCACGTCGGCCAATGAATATTTGCTCAGTCATAATTGGGTCAAATAATTTCAGTACTATTTGCCGGCACATAAACGCACCATAATTACCAAATGCTGGAAATAGCTCGACCTCATCCCACATTAAGTGAGCTACCATAATTATGAATTCTCGGTTTAATATTCCTGGGATTTGCAAATTCCCTGGTGGTATTGTTCGCGCTGCGGGATTGTTCCGACCCTTGTCATATCTTGACGTGATCGCCACGCCTTGGGGATAGTCCACAACGATTATAATGGACTTTCCTCGCACTGATTTTAGTGGAAAATATTATTATATAATTCATAATATTATTAATGGTTTTGAATAAAAACAATCATACTGGAGGGTAATTATAGAAGTAATATTTATACTAAGTAAAGTCGTATTGAGTTTTATAAAGGTTAAAATTGTTACAGCTTGTTCTGCTATTTGTTGCATTTTGTTGTTATTTAGTTTATTTAAAACTCTCGATTTTTACCCCTTTATTTAAATATCGTTACATAAACTAACGCAATATCCAATATTCGGTTTTATACTTAATCTTACTCGAACAATTCTGTATATGATCTATTCTTAGACACAATGCACACCGCGTACTCTAGTTGCAAGCTAAGTAACTAAATGCTTTTATTATGGAAACTAGATTACGGATATTAATACACAACAATACATATAATATACTTTTCTAAATATATTCTTATAATAGACAGTAAAACACCTAGACGCCATACAAATATTCATGTTTGTTGCACATAATCGCTGATTTTACTTTCAAAAAGCGCATTCATACTCACTTTTCTGATGGTTCTGAACTCCATTCTCCCGAGGGCATCACAGATAAGCAAGCTACGCTTAGCTTATAGACGGTGCGATCAAATTTACGCACTTGTTGCTTCAGTCGACTTCACTTACTGTTTCAATTAAGTGCCACGTCGTTTGAATTTCTTAGCTTAAGCACCATCTATTATCGCTTCTAGGTGTGAATATAGAGTGGCTGTTATTGTGGCTGAGTATTTTTAAATATTATGAAAGTTTCACATGGATTGATTTAAATTCAAGACTTATCAAACGCTACATACACTCATCATATTGGCTGTTTTAGGAATTATTTTCTTTCTCTTCTCTATATGTGCTTAGTCAGACCAACTTCTTTGTGGATCAAATTTAGCACCAAATATTAAGGATTTCATCATACCAATATAAAGGGTCTAAGATATAGGAAGTGGGGCCGTTCAAGTATTACGTAAGCAGATTTATTACAATTATTAACCCCCTCCCCCCTTGTCAGCAAAAGTAAGCAAAGCTCTTACCCCCCCCCCCCCATCATTACGTAATCATTTCTCATCAAAATAATTTTCAAGAGACCATCTATACGATTGGTCTAAGGTTTTTTGTAAAATCAAAAATAAGCAATGCAAAGACCCCCCATATATAGTGCTTACGTAATACTTGAACGGCCCCAGTATATTTAATTACAGTGCAGTTTTTTTATGGGATACGAGCAGGCGTATCACCTGATGGTAAGCAACCAACGCCGCCCATGGACACCAGCAACACATATAGTGTTACTGTTGCGTTGCGACCTTTAAGGGATAGGGGATAGGGAAGGATGGGGAAGGGGGTTGGGCCTCCGGATACTTCTCTCACCGAACTAAACGCGGCATGAGTCACTTTACGTCGATCTTCTGAGAGGTCGTGGTATTTCACCGGTCGAGCCGGCCCATTCATGCAGCGAACTGCTCGGCTCTACCACTTTAGAACCTAATGACAATTCCTGAAGTTTTATTTTCTTCTTTAAGTAACACAACATTTCAAATTAAAACAGAAGAGTGTGGTTAAATTTTCATTTTATTTTAACATCAACAGAAGTTTAAATTACAATTATTATTATGTTTTTTGTGAAATGACAAAGTTTCTCTTACTTAACATTTCTAAAAATATCTTGCGCATTTGTTTTTATTATATGGTGCCGCAGCATCGTTCTAAAAGAACACTTAGTACCTTTTTACCTGAATTTTAAATTTAAAGCTACATCGTCGCCCGCCACTCCCGGGGGAGATAATTCTCATAGAAATTAACTGTGCAAAAAGCTCTAGCCGTGCTGGCAGTCGGTGGCCTGTCACACAGTTTTCATAAAATTTAACAGCGGCTATATTTTTGTGTGGCGCGGCGATTTCACATTTTAGCTGGTATTCAGATTCTTATGTTTAGATGCTAATGAAAACATTTTACTTATTTTCTATTTAATTGTTCTTGTATCGCAGAAATGACTGAGAGATATTACCGAGAACTATTTAGAAAATAATTTGGTAGATAATAATATTATTTATTTGGAACTAATACTAACAAAATAATGAAGCTACCTTTACTCCCACATTTACGCAATCTTACTCAGAATTTAGTAATGACAAATCCTTACTTACTTACTTTACAAATAAATCTACTAAATTAAAAACTAAAGAGGTTAATATTCAAAATTGCAATTTTAGATAATCAAAACATCAATACCAATGAGAAATAGTTTCTAATTTTATTTAACTTTGATTTTGATAAAATTTTAGCATAATTATTTAGTATGGTTTAAACCAAAATGGTGAAAAAAGACTTAAATATAATGTTGGCATGGCAGTGTGTGCACGAAAATGAGGGCACTGCGCAAAATCTACGGAATAAATCTCGCTGAACGCATCGAAAAAAAGGTTGTAAGAAAGGTAGTTGGATTGAAAGAGTTGGATTATAATTGACAGTATATTCTGAATAGTGTGTTATGGCGTAATATTGCTTCATTTATACATGATAGTTTTTAAAAATGAGTCTTTCGCAGTTTGTTATGGATCTCACTGTTTTTTTTTTACCTTCACATCATTGATCCAGTTTCAGGTTTATAAGATAAATAAATGATATATGATAAATGTAAGTGGTTGTCAGCATATGAGAAAAAATACAGATATAATTTTGTTTTGAAATAATTAAAGGAACTATCATATTTAAATTCATTAATACATACAATGTCATAGGCTAGATTATATCAATGTCACATAATACCGGGATCAACACCCTAAAATACTATCTATTGTCTGTTTTGTTCCATACGAAATGAGGACTGGTGGGGTTATTAACATTATTTTGAGAAAGAATACAGAAATATATAATACAGAGATAGTAATTAGTTTTATATATTTTTAGGTATATTATGATGAAATCAAAATTCGTATTTAAATGCTATTTTCTGTAAAACATTATTGACAAATCACCCCTAAAATTAAAAGGAAAATTAAAATAAACACGCCGGAAAACTAAAACTAGTTTGTCATACATCGGATAAAATTTTGTTGTTCATCGATTTTTATTACACATAACTATGACACTCAGACCACCGACAAGAAGATGAAAGGTTTAATAATTACGAAGCTGCAGGGCCGAAGGGCGAAGGCTCATCATATAGTTAAAAGTTTTACAAATATACTTAGCCAGGGGCAGGAATAATCCATCATTTTATTTTCCATAACTAGAATAAAATTAAAACTAGAATGATATAGACTTATTATAATCAGAGACCCCTAATTTCCACAACAATCACGTACTCTAACTAATCACGCAATTTAACTATCTCAATAACAAGTTTGTGTAACAATACAACAGCCGACGTCAACCATTTTACCGGAAGGATGGTTGGAACGCCGGACCGCATCCGCACAGCCTTTGTGTCAGCATAAGATACGACTTAAGACGGACTTACGTAACATTTAGACCTGAGATACAAATTTCATTTATCGATGTAATTGTTATTTAATTTGCTATTTAATTTTGCCGCGAGTTTAATAATTTTGAACACAAATCAGATATATAACTAGCTGACCCGGAGAACTTTGTTCCGCATAAAGTAAATTTTGGATTTAGCATTTTTTCTTTACTAAATTATACGTGAATTATAGATAAAAACACCACATTGACACCCTCTATCTATTAAAAAATACTCACAAAAATCCGTTGCGTACTTTTAAAGATATAAGCATTTTAGGGAACAGACAGCAAAAAGCGAGTTAGTTTTATACTATGTAATGATTAAAATCAAATGTTTTTTTTAATTTTATAAAAATTATACTATATTTTTTAAATGTTATCCATATTTAGAAAACATACCACGCTACAAACTATTTTTGCATGACTTAGGCCGGTCACCCTATGTATATAGGATCAGCTTATAATGATGATTCTGGAGGAAGGACGAATGCTGTCATTGTTTTTGGAATTTTTCACACCATACATATGTATTCATTCAAGTATGTCTACGTTTTGGAACATTATCTAATATAACGACTTCTCTGTCTTGTAATTTTTACAGAATATAGTACGTACTCGAGAATTTTTGAATTATCTTAATAGATACTATTAAAGGCACCTTCGAATTTAGTTACAATTTGAAATTAAAATACGAAATCACGTCTCAAAATTTTAATGTCTGTTGTATATCTAATTTTGATAAAGTGATTCCTTTAGTTAATTATATTTGTTTATTTATTATCAATGGCGCGGGTCATTCATGTCATACATTCTAACAATGTCCGTATCGATACTCCAGACGACTTGACATTCCATTAACATTGCTCAATGGAGCTAATGGAAGATAATGATAATAACCTTTATATTCCATTAACGTTACAAACCACTTTGTCTTGTAACATAAAATTTTGCACGCCTCAAGCGGTATAGCACTGAACAGGATGTGTACTTCTCTTGATGATTTTTATGTATATTTAGTATAGGTATTCTTTCATTGATCAGTACAGTTGACAACATATTGTATGGTTGCAAGATTAATTGAGCAGATTATGTAAAATTCATGCAAAAGCGGATGGATGTAGGAGTCCAGGATGGCTATTTCCATGACCTAATAGAACGAGTTCTGGAGGATGGTAATGCCAGGAGCCTTAAAAGTCGACGAACGTGTAAGACAAGACTTATGAAAGTCAAAGATGCGGGTGAAACCTGTAAGAATCGTGCCTTACGGCGCTCGGTTGTCTCTGACCACCCCGCAAGGGACTTCCGTGAAGTTATCTATGTCTATGTGTATCGGTATAGATGAAAAAATAATAAACTAAAAACTAAGTTTTATTAAGAGACATGGTAAGCCTGTATTATGCGAACAGAAACAAATATAATTATATTAATAGAACATTATAACGCGACGTACGTATTCAGATGTTTCGCTTGTCATCCGCTAAAGACAGAGTTTTTTATAAAAATTCCTTTAACATATTACATTCGTATTTCAGAAAGTCATTGAAACATGTGTCATCAGCGGTTACCATTCTTCGGAATGATAAGTGCGGCGGCGCTGTCGCTTACAAACTCTGATATGTTGTATATTAAATGGAGAAATTCCTTTCCACATCGTGTGTATCGGAAACGGTTTCAAACGTTTTGTATATTTAGATAAGTTTTTGCCAATACAGCTCTTTTCTTTTTTTGAGTACAGATTTTAAAGAAGGATAGAAATATCAACAGCATGTATCATTAAACACAAACAAATGGCATAGTATCAGGTATACAAAACTTTCAAATTGTAAAAAACATTAGTGAAAACATATAACATAGCTTCACGCCTTTTTATCCGAAGTTGGAGGCAGCGGCTGTTAGGTCTCGACTCGCCAAATGTTGGAGGCGAACCTATTGCCATACACCGGCCACACAATTGTCAGTATTCGATAAATATCATATCTTTCGAAAATAATTTAGAAAAGGTGGAGCCCGGATTCTTCTTTATTCAAAAGCGGGGTGCCTTATTTTACAAAATAGGCATATATTATGATATAACATTCAGTAAACAAAACGAAAGAATTCAACTATAAATAGTTGAATTCTTTCGTTACTTATTGTAAATTATTTTTAAAATAAGCATGCTGCAAAAAAAAAACTGCGTTCCTTTTTAACGAAGGACGGAAAGCGATTGTAAATTACTTGCAAACGAGACAACGAGTCGTAATAGTATGGTAATATTACTAATATTTAAAATGGAAGGAAGAAAATATTATCAAATGAAATAAAATGTATTCTGCAACATAGTTTCGTGGTAGATAATAGAATTGTATCGTTTTTAATAATGTGATTTTCAAAATATAAGCGATAAGTATTTTTTTATTTGTTTGTAAGAATGTTTAACGTTCATATGATTAGGTGTGTGTTAAGCGTATTAAGGCAATTCATGCATTCCTTATGTAGCTTTTGATTTAATTAAAAAAAGTTACATAATATTACTCATTAAACAATTACTATTTATATTAAACAAGCCAATGGTAGAGTCTTGTAGTTCTCTGCATGAATGGATCGGCTAGACCGGTGAAATGCCACGACCTCCGGAATATCAGCATGAAGTGGCTCGTGTTGCCTTTTATCCGGTGAGAGAGGTATCTGGAGGCTCGACCCCCTTTTCCTATCCTTTCCCCTCTTACTCGCTTAAATGACGGCAACGCACCATGGTGTTCATGGGCGGCAAGTATCTAGTAAAAAAGCAACCCAAAACTCCTAAGTCTTCCAGACTATAATGTGTTGAAATAAAAATGAGACTGGTAACAAATGCTATCAACCGGTGTATAATGTGTAACAGTCAGTCAGTTTACAAATGTTCTAAATAATTGTTATATATTGTCCACATTTACACTAACACCACTGATTTTTAAATCAACTTATCGACGATTTTAAAGAATAATCGTTGATAAGTTGCTTTAAATTACTATTCACTTATTTTTGACGAGCCTCGTGGCGCATTGGTAAAAAACTACCGGCTACAGCAACGAGGTCGGGGGTTCGATTCCCACCCGAGCACAAATATTTGTGACAAACATGAATATTTGTGTGGCGTCTGGGTGTTTTTCTATGTATTATAAGTATGTA
Organism: Euproctis similis; assembly: GCA_905147225.2. Classification (NCBI taxonomy): domain Eukaryota; kingdom Metazoa; phylum Arthropoda; class Insecta; order Lepidoptera; family Erebidae; genus Euproctis; species Euproctis similis. The sequence continues at coordinate 10,908,406 of LR990109.1, forward strand.
TTTACAAAAAAAAGTATATATGTATTATTATCCGTTGTCTAGTATCCATAACACAAGCATTTAGTTGCTTAGCTTGGAACTAGAGGGCGCTGTGTGATTTGTGTCCAAGATATTATATTATTATTATTATTTTCACATTTAGTATTTTTGCGGGACAGGCAGAGAGAATATAGCACCAAAAATTACGATTCTTACACACCCCACACATTTCTTCCACTTTCACATTGCTTCTCACACACGCTCGTCACTTTAAGGCTCCAGACGTCACATTCCGCTAGAAGACGTTCAATTCGGTCTTGGAGAGTGTGTCGTTTGCTCTCTCCTAGATATTTACGCTTTAGCACTGTAAAATATAATATTCTGGTTCCTACTTTCTATTCTTCGGTTTTTATTGTATCACGCAATATAACTCACAGGTGCAAAATATCGTTAAATGCAGTTGAATCATTCAACATCTGGTAACTTAACACTTAGTTGGTATCCTAATCTTGATTTTTTAAACAGGAGCTATAATACAAGACTTAAATTACGTTGCTAATATGGCATACCTATAGCTGTTAATGTTGTTTATGATCTCTTTTTAGCATTTACGGCAATCATTATACATCATGGGCGAGTATTATTTCCGATTCTTTAAACTTAGTCAAAGCTCATGATTGTTCTAAAAGAATGACTTTTAATGTGAAGACAATGACATGTTTTAGTAACCAAGTACATGAATCTTCCCTAGGAATCATTAAATTTGAAATACCGTACCAAGGATATAAAAATATAAAAAAAAAATTTGCGTTAATTAAAATTGTAGACTTGTAATGTTGATTATGAACAACCATACATAGTGATTGAGTGTTGAACTGATATTTTATTACATCATTCTATTTACTGACTTTACTTACTGATGTTATAATGTATGAACATAATGGTAAGACATTGTTAGATTTACTAAAACCACAAACTATCAATATATATAAAGACAAACCAAAGTAGTCTTAACTTCCGGCCATAAATACATACACACAGAATAATATTATTATTATTATTCAATATGTAAGGCCGTGTTGTTAATACGTTTCCAACCAGTGGCAAATTATCAGATACATAATCTATGAATACTAATACAGAGTTCGTCCCGCGCCAGATGTAACAAAATTAATTTGTATCTCGGTTTCTACATTTCCCTTGAGATCACATGTCACATAAACCTTATTAGGTTCGTGAAAGGGATGTGACTTATAAGCGTTAATCAATTTCACTATTAATTTTCCTATGTCAAAAACAAAACGATATTTTACACAAATTTGTGGCAGTGCTCTTTGTATGTATAGTTTTATGTGGAGCTTAATTATGGTTGGCAATTCGTTAGCTGAACGATTTTATTAGATGACTAAAAAAACAGAGAGGTTATATACTCAGGTTATATACATCGTTCACATATAGCTCCGCCTAGGTGATTTTCAAAAATATTTTATAGTCATACACTGTAATATTTTTGTATGAATACTGATTAAAAAAAAAACAGGATTTAGATAAACATAAGCAATTACTGTTCAAATTCTATGAATGTTTCTATAGAAAATTCATAATTTTATTTTTTTATTTATAATGGGTGTATTTTTACAATTAGGTCAATGGTACACTCGATTGTAATAGGATAAATAATCGATCAACAGACATTTGACAGGTGACAGTTTACAGATTCCCATCCCTAAAATTATGTATCGACGTTCTGGCAGCTGGTTAATTATTGCCAAGTTTAAAATCTTTAAGATAATAAGTATCAACATGCATACATACATAACTTCACACCAAATCCCTTGCGGCATTGGCAGAGAAAACAGCGCGCCATAAGGCACGAAACTTACACGCCTTACTTCCACTTCGTTGACTTTAATAACTTTTTTCATGCACGCGCGTCGATTTTTTAGGCTCCTAACATCACCTTCCTCGAGAACACATTCTATTTGGTGGAATGGGTGTCTCGACCGTCCTCGACTCCTACATCCATCCGCTTTTGCATTGGATACCTGTTTAGTCAATCTTGAATCATCCATTCCCTTTCTTACTTTTACATCGACATTCTCTTTCAATCCAACTTTATTCCTTACAACATTGTTGTCAAATATAAAAAAAAGTTATATATACTCCTTACAAATATTCATAAATAGAAATAAAATGTCAATAGTAGTAAGAGAGCTTAACATGTTCTCAGGTTATTCTTGACTTTATATGACTATATAAGTATTCGGCTTATAACCTTAGCCATGAAATATCGAAGACAAACTATAATACCAGTTTTTTATTTTTATTAACTCGAGTAAAAATCTTAATGCATAAATGGGAAGACATGGACGAGACATTTTGTGCCAGGATTATCTAACTCCATTAGGAGCTGGTGAATTTTATTTCTTTGTTTCTGTTTTCTTCTATAATCTTAATTGATAAGATAAGTCACATGTGTGTTATTTCACTATGTACATCTCATAAAAAATCTTAGCTTGTAACTGTTTTTTAACGCAAGTAAATAAATAAATAAAAAACACGTTGCTTACACGCCTTACTCGCTAATAATAATTATAGCTAGACTTCGATAAAAAATGAATGCTAAGAAAAACATTGGAGATAGCCAGAAAGTAGTTAGCTGTAGCTGAACTTATACACACAAATATAAAAACTAGCCTCCAATCTCATTCCCGACCGCTTAAGACGACGCTTCTGCAATAAATTGAAAACATAAAAGCATTGGCGACTATGCATTTAGCATTAATATCAACGCTGTTTGCAGACCTCTAGTACGCTCAATTTTAATATCAGGTAAAGCGAAGGAAAATTTCTTCTCTTCTCCATAATAATTTGTTTTCAAACTTTGTTTTCTTTTCCTTGCTTGTTTTAAGTTAAATTTGAATGATAGCGGTTTCTTCAGTTCCCGTTTATTTTTGATATTATAGTTCAGTTGCCCATTTAATTAATAAAATTATTCGATGAATTTTATTTTTCATTATGTAAATAAATTTCAAGACCAAAGATAATAATATGAAAAACTAAGTGACTATTACCGGAGGAATAAATTATATTTACTCATATATTTATTATATTATTTTTTTAATAGTATTGTAATTGTATAATTAGGACACAGGATCTGATTGGTTAATAAAAAAGGTAATGATAATTTGAATACTATATTTTAATTTTAATAATGTATATTTAAATTAAATTGAAATAAATCAGTAAAATGAATTTCAACAGATAGGCTAAGCTATTAATTCATTTTAATTTTAAATCAAAATAATTATTTTTCTTAATAAGTTTCATTTGTTTATATTTCTGTCAATCACTCATAAACAAATCATGATAAAATTATGTAACATAAATTTGTTACTATTTATACGTTTTTTATTATTGTCAATGCCGATGTGATGGTATATGTTTCAGATTCCGAAGAAGAATATGAAAATCATCAGTCATCTGAAGAATAAGTATATGAAGGCAATAAAGACCAAGAGGAAGACCCAAACGGAGAAGACGCGGATGAAACTGTTGATTCACATGCAGCTGCTGGTGAGAATGAAATTTTATTGCAAAATGACAAATTTGATTGTTTTGAAAAGTTAGATAAAAAAGTAATAAACTACGAAAAAATACACGTTGTTGATCATCGAGATGCTATGACAATTCAACGCTGTCGCACAAAAGGAATCAAGAGGCAAGTTGAAGAGTCTCTGAAATATTACAGGAGCAATAAAAGCGTTCAAGTTCTAGAAAAATGATCCAGTAGCTTTCAATGACAGAGTGGATGATAGTGGCAACTATCTTGTCATCAAGATCAGCTGAACTGGCTTCCTCACATTGCAGCTACAATAGCTAGAATTAGAAAACTTGTATATATTTTTAAATACTTACGGACGGCAAATGACATTCTTCTAGTACGAATATACCGAGCTTTGTGCGAATGCATAATAAGATACTGCATCTGCGCCTGGGGAGGTGCGGCAAAGACTCACATGATTGAGGTTGAGCGTGCACAACGAATGATACTCAAGGTCCTATTCCGCCTGTCATTTCGATATTCTACTTCATCCCTGTACGATCTTACCAATGTACTATTAGTTAGAAAGTTGTACATTTACGAAGCGGTAAGAAGATACCATAAAAAAATTGTACCAAATCTACCACGGTCACATAAACGCGTAGAACGCTGTCCAGTGCCACACATTCGGTCGACATTTGCCCGTAGACAATTTGATTTTATGGCTCCTTATATATATAACTAGCTGACCCGGCGAACTCTGTTTCGCATCAAAAGTAATAACTGCTGCCCCGCTATGTTAATACTGCAATATCTTCGACAAATTTGAAGTCGATAGCAGCTATAGGTTAAAAATGGGAATTTTCCATTGTTAACACTCCCGCAACCCCCCTTGAATTTGAAATTTGAAAAAAAAAAAAAATTGAATTTCGTAAAATCCGTTCTTAGCTGACCTCTACTCGGCGAAAGGAATAATCCTACCAAATTTCAAGTCGCTACGCCTTATGGTTACGATATATTATTTTCCATTGTTAACACCCCCGCAACCCCCCTTGTGGGTGGAATTTCGTAAAATCCGTTCTTAGTTGACCTCTACTCGGCGAAAGGAATAATCCTACCAAATTTCAAGTCGCTACGCCTTATGGTTCCAGAGATATCGTGATGAGTCAATATATAGGTGGAAATCTCTTATATATATATATATATATAGATAGATAAGCACAATAAAAATAAAAAGCAATTCAAAGTTAGTAATAACCAGTTTAAAATAAATTTGGCTAATTGGCTTAAGAGCATGGATTACAATGATGTGGAGGCTATGCTACAGTTAAATTAAATAAGTGCGTAGTTCTAACATAAGGCAACTTAATCAGATGCAGAAACACACACACACTCACACACACACACACACTCACACAGTGTTATACTTTTATGTAAAAACGGTGTCATTTTCTATGAGGGAAGACACTGACACCCGCAACACAGTTTTAACTACCGTGGGTGTAAGAGCATCCCACAATGTATTGTAATTTATATTTTTCATAATAAATTTATTTTATTTTATTTATTTTATCAAATCAATCTATAATAATCGCAATAACGATTGAAATAAAAATACCTTTTAACCTTGTTGTTGTCAACAGTCAAAATTTAAATCTATTTCCAAATGTAAATAATATGAATGAAGATAATATTTATGATTTAAAAAAAGTAAGAAATATCTATTTATTTCTTTTGGTCAATAAGAAATATCTATCTCTTGGACCTACTACATCTTTACCAAACGCGTCAAATTGCGTTAAAGTTGATAAAAAATAAAAATATTGCAGAATATAAGTATAATTGCTCACCCGGTTATGAGACAATGAGGACGGCTGAGAGGAGCAGCGCAAACAGCTATTTGTTTACATAAAACATATGATAAATTGTAAATCATGCTAAATTAGTTTGTAAATAATGAAACTGTGACTAAAGTAAAAAAACAAATCATGTGATTCTAGGAGATGAAGTAGAAAACGATGCCTGGTAAAGTATCATCTACAGTTTTAGATAATCCCCTGCCCTTCCCACCCCACTTTCGACCCCTTCCATTACCCATTTTAAGGGCCGGCAAAGAACTGTAACACCATATGTGTTTAGGTGTCCACGGGCGGCGCTGTTGCTCACCACGACTCATCACGCGCGACAGGCCTGCTCGTATGCCCCCGTATACCATAAAAAATATTTACCGCATTATTGTAATAAAATTATTCGTCCGACTACGGATAATTTATTATTATTTTAATAATAATAAATATTTTTTATTCCTTTAATAATAATAAATTATTTTTCGATTACCTGTATCAATTATTATAAAAATTCTTCGTACCGTAACCGTATTAATAGACTCAGGTTATGAAAGATGTAATCTGAGAATTTAGTTTTTAAGCTCTCATAAAATAAAATAGCCAGTAGAACTATAGCTAATAGCACAATACAAGCTAAGATATAAAGTTATCCAAGGCGCTCCTACGAAGGCATAGCCGCGAGCGAAAAGCTTAATAAAAGCAAGAATGGGTGTAAAGCTAATGACTTGTTTGTGCACAGTGTCGCTCGTTTGTTTCGGAAATGGATTGGGAGTTCTTGTGTGCGTCTTGCTGGCTTGCTTTTGTTTGTTGCATTCTTGTACAATCTTGGTATTTTCCAGCTGTTAGTCTAGTGTTACTAAATCCACATACAATGACTTTGTCTGTTTTCGTAGTTTTTTTTTTACTTTGAGAGTTTAAAAGTTTTTCAATAAGAATGACTAGATGTTGAAATGGAACAAGTAAACTGTGTGTAAGGTATTAAAGAGTTTATTTTAATTGAAAGGCCCTTGTATGCTGAATTTGAGTGGTCCAATTTTCAATGACTCTTTAGCGTTGCGTTTACTTTAAGGGCATCGTTCAAAACTTTAAGCTCCTGGGTTAGCTGGATCTTGTGAAAGTATAAGCCCAAATCTTGACTCAAAATACGCCAAGTTGAAGTCCGAGTTCTTGGGCAAAGCGACTGCGTAGGGTTCTTGGGTTGGACGCACTGCTCAACCGTGAAACTTGACACGGTGATTTGGCATCTGTGACAGAATACTAAACGATAGATTAGATGCTGCCCAAAGAAGCAGGTCGCTATTTGTGAAATTGCACTTAAATTTTTTTTGTTATTGATAATATGGTTGATTAATCACACGCAGTAGTAGTATGCGTAATCAAATTACCTTACCATAAACATCGACACATCAATACATTAACAAATTAAGCTGTAAGGTTTTGTTTATTCGTAAAGTTTTTGTTCTATCAAATTGTAGGCGCCATATAACGCACTTTATAACCTTTTCTATTTTCAGAGTACATAGAGTTTGTGCCAATTAATACGGTATAAATATTTAAATAAAATAATCTTTAAGTCGGAATCAGATATTGTCTTCAATCTTTTTATTTTCGTTCATATAAATCAATAACAATCAACCTACGCACTCGTCCAGAAGGACATAGACTCCGTAGTTAAATGGTCCCACGATAACGGTATTGTTCTAAATACAGACAAAACAAAATATTTATTTATCCATTCACCCTATAAGTACACGCACTTACCAACACCTGCTAGTTTATTGGTTGCCCACGACTACGCCTGTCTGCACAACAACAGATCCACATGTAACTGCACACCAATAGAAAGAACTAACTGTGTCACTTACTTAGGCGTGAAAATTGAGGAGAATTTTTCCTGGACCGCTCACGTAGATAATATATGCAACAAGCTAAGAATAGTTTTAAGTAAATTCTACCATCTGAGGCACAAAGTTCCAACTTATATTATGCGATGTCTTTATTTCTCGTTTGTGGATTCGATCCTCGGTTACGCCCTTGACTGCTATGGTTTAACATTTAAAACTAATATTGATAAACTGCTTGCCTTACAAATTAGATTTCTGAAATTATTAGTCGATAAGAAAACGTTATCAAGATTTAAAAACGATTACTCAAAATTATATAACAAATGCCAAATTTTACCCGTGACACTGAAACACAAATTCTTATTAGCTGTAAACAACCATGGCAGACAGGATCTTAACCTTGTTAAGGTACAGAACAAGCACAATACTCGGTCGATGACTGCTGGCATGTTTGGTGTACCTAAAGTGTTAAACTATTACGATGACCGAACATTAAAAAAACGTATTCCGTACCTGCTAAACAGTTTGCCGGCGGACATACGAGCAGAGAATGATCGGCAGCTATTTAGAAATAAGTTAAGGACTTACTATATTAAGCAATTGTAATGTTATCTCATGTCTTGTGTTTTATGTAATGTATTCTGATGTTACGTGTTTTATGTAATGTGATGAGCTGATCCCGCAGACAAACCAATGTATATGGTTTTGTGGGACTCTGTATAATAAATGTAAAATAGTAAATTTAATAATAAATGAAAAAAAAAAAAAATCAATGCCACTGTAGCTGTTTAACTAGACAGAAGTGCTAATGTATAACTGCCTATGAAAAAACAAACAAACATATTAACCAATTTTAATTATTTCAAGTCAACCATTTTGACTAGATTTGTTTAGTTACCTTTAAATATCAAAGTTCCATGGTAACGGTTGCTGTGAAATATAACATATATTATAATTTGGAAATTGGACAAGCAAAATGGTGAAACTAATTTCATAATAACGAAATGATTAACAAGGAAGGGAATAATTTAAGTCGAAACATTTCTCTCTCCACATCTAAATTACTGGACAATAATCGCGTTAAACAAAGAAAACAGACGGCGGCTCCCGGCAAGTTGGGTAGTTAACTGAACTTGTTCCTTCCAAATCTATGTTTTATTCGTACGGAAATGTAGGACAGGCATTACTTAAATTAATCCGAAACTCATTGTAGAACTTTTGATTCGCATTAACAGAGGACCATTTAAAATTCTTATAATGACTGCAAATAATGTTTAGATGTTCAAGACGATCTTATTGACATATAATATTTTATTAAATACCACGATATAAAACTACCAACTGGTGTTTGGTTTCGCTCTCCATGTGAAAATAATTAGGAGCTTGGATGTTTCTACGCCGTTTGAGCACTTTTTCTGTATTATAAGTATGCATTTACAAAGGATTGAGAATGTAAAATATGGAGAGCCAAATAATATTAAAAACGCCAAAATGCCAAGCCCCTTTAGAATTTAAACATATATACCACATTTTATTCATATTTATCAAATTAAACAAAATGACACACCAAAACAAAAATAATAGCAATATAAATTTTTTTGACTATATTTCTGAATAACGAGAAAAACACTCGTTAAAAATATGCGATGGAAAAATAAAAATGGTCCGGAAATATTTTGATAAAGATTTTCATGTAAACCCGTGGCAGACAGAGTTATCGTTAAATAGTAAAACATTTTATTTTCAAACAATGCAATTATTTGGGTATTAAGGTTTCGCGAATGAAATAGAAATATATACAAGTCATGTTGATAGTGAATGTCATAAATCAAGGCTGTTAAAAGTGCGTGGGTGTCCTCGAGATTTGAGCGTAAGATTGTGTTGTTTAGATAGTTGAACACTTATTATTATTATTTACATCTTCACACCTTTTTCTACTCGAAGGTGTAGGCAGGGGCCGACGTTATTAAAACCGGCAAAGATGTTGTCAGTCATCGTTATTTATGCCACATATCTTCTGAGAAGTCATAGGTGTGAGCCCCGATTAGATCTTACTATTGTTTGATTCAGAAGCGTAGTGCAGTACCACCTAGACGATTATTGACTGGTGTATTATTGATTTGTAAATTTATTTCTAAATTTACTTATGAAAAAAAAAATTCAGATTAAATCACATTTGTAATATCATTAAAAGAGCTAATGTAAGTAAAACAAATATTCAATAGGTAATCGATGCAAAGTTAAATTACTAAATTGTCAACAGTATTTGAGTAAACCTTAAATTTGTTTTACAAAAGTTTGTAAACTGGGTTGGGCGTGTGTGCACGAATAAAGTATTCAGTAACTTCGGTTTTCAAATTAAATACGAAGTAATAAAATTTATTTTTAATACATCTTGACTTCGATAAAGTTATCTATTAGTGATTTTGCTTATCGAATTGGTATTACATTTGGTGAACAATGTTTAATTTGGGTGATTATATAGTAAAAATATGGAATAATAATAATTTATTTTCTTTGTATTCTTCTAGAGCACGTTTTTTTTTATGAGATAGGAGGACAAACGAGCAGGCGGGTCACCTGGTGGTAAGCAACCAACGCCGCCCATGGACACCAGCAACACATATAGTGTTACTGTTGCGTTGCCAACCTTTAAGGGGTAGGGGATAGGAAAGAATGGGGAAGGGGGTGGGCCTCCGGGTACCTCTCTCACCGTACGAAACGCGGCATGAGCCACTTTACGTCGGTCTTCTGTGAGGTCGTGGTATTTCACCGGTCGACCATGCCCATTCATGCAGCGAACTGCTTGGCTCTACCACTGCTCACGTTATAGTTTAATTTCTTTTACATTTTCTTTTGTATACTCCAAATATTAGCCGTGACTCAATTTTTTTTTAAATTATATATATGGGACGTCATTAGATAAAATAGTGTATATTAACCCTAGAGTAGTCGCGCCTTCTCGTGAAACACGAGTAATCGCGTAGGGAGCATTTTGCCGCCCGTACATAATACGATTTTTTTTGTTAATGGGTCATATGCATTTCTAATTATGTTTTAACGATAAAATAAAACACCAACTATAATAATAGAAATCATTTATTCAAGTTTTAGTATTAGAAATTAGAGAGAAATGCTTTGGGAAATCTTAGGTAGTTATTTTTGTTTTTTTTTGGAACTTTGTCATTATTATGTCTATAAAAAATTTAAAAACTAAACTTAATAACAAAATTATGCGTTTTTATCATGTACGTGTATTTCACCAAAACAATCCTGGCACATGTACATGCAATGTTCGTTGCACAGTAACTTTGCACAACTGTTACACCCTTTTCTTGTCCTTCTATTTTTCTTTGATGGACATACTGCGCATATACCTTCTCGAACTGAGGGTATATTTTGATGTTCCGGTGGTACAAATCGAGAGATTTGGTACCGCAGACGTTCCTGTAAAGTGTTCACGCCGGATCTTCTAACGATATGTGGTCTAGTCATAGCCATGGCGCTTTCTTTCAGAAATATTCGACGTAATAATAAGTGGCCAGAATTTTAAAATTAATGTAGTAGTATGTAAACTAAAATTAATATCATACCATATTTACATTAAATTAATACTATACGCAATGAAAACAAATAATATTTCAACAATAGTAAAAACTAAGACCAATAAACTTCACTTACGTGAGTAGTCGCACGGTGAGCAATTTGCCGCCAAACGCGACACACCTTCAACAACTTTTGACTCCTGCGGTCATCCGCGCACTAATTTAATTTTTATTTCTAACTACAAGAACGCTTGACAAATGCATAGCGTGCAAAATAAAACGAAAACTGTGCCAACAACTGCCACAACTGTGTGTGTGTGTGTGGCAAAATGCTCATAGCGCGAGCACTCTAGGGTTAAAATAACTATATCTAGTTATGGATCCCAAATAAAGCTGACCGCTATAAATTAATTTGAAATTGTGAAAGTAATCGTAGATGAAAATTTTTATTTAAAAGAAGTTAAATGTTTAGGAATAAAAAGTTGCTTATTTGATTATTGGATAGTAGAACATCATCAATGGAAATATAAATATGTTGTAAAAAGTTTTTGGCATATTATTATACAACAAATCTAATATTTTTTCTACCGACATATGTAGAATACTTGAATATATAACATTTCATAACAAATTTAAACATAAATCAAGAAGAAAAAAAAATGAATATTGAATATATTATTAATACATTTCATCGTAATATTTTTTCCACGAGGGCGTCGGGTGAATAAATCAGTGGGTTGAATGAAACTGGGGTCTGTCTCATTGTGTTCTGTGCTAACGATGGCTTAAATATAAATAACGACATACCCTTTCTCTCTACAATACCTCCCTTAGTATATTTTATCGTTGCGAAATGATTTGGTCATCCGTTTTGTCTTTAATCACAGACCGTCCCGATATAATATTGAAGGACCGATGGTAGATGCAGTAAGAAGATCATTGAGTGGAGACCGCGTCTTGGTAAACGTAGCGTAGGACGCCCACCAGCCCGATGGTCATACGACCTGAGAAAGGCTGCTGGGAAAGACTGGATGCGGAAGGCAGAGAATCGGATGTTGTGGCGCACATTCGGAGAGGCCTATGTCCAGCAGTGGACTGCAGCAGGCTGATGATGATAATGATGACCTGAATATAAGCTTAAGATGAATAATGCATATACTATTACGCTGGTGAAACCTATTTCTATACATTGGTAAAATTAAACACTGAATTTGTAGCATGTATCGATGAACTTGCGGTTGTAAAATAAAACTGTGGGACGCATCAATGGGCCGGCTCGACCGGCGAAAAAAAATCGACGTCACGCGACTCTTTCTATGAGAGAGGTACCGAGGAGCCCAAACCCTTTCCTTCTCCTCTCACCATTCAACTGTAACACTACCTGTATCCATAACCAGCGCTAATAGCTTAGCATGTGAGTTTACCCCCTATCCCATAAAAAAAAAACTATTCTCCATCACCTGAAATAGAAATTAATCTCGAATGTGATTTCTGGCAGTTTTATTATAACTTAATTTGTAAAATTGCGCGTGTTAATTCCGTTTGTTACAGTTATTTAACCATTTAATACTGTGAACAAATAGTTACTACACCTACAAACACCGTTCTGCCGCAGCCCGCATATTGGCGCATTAAAAGAGCATTTACATTGTCGATAGTTAACAAAAATTTATTATAGAATATTGCATTTATATTACTGACCATGACACTAATGAATACGCTCAAATTATTGTAAATAGTGGTAGAGCCAAGCAGTTCGCTGCATGGATGGGCCGGCTCGACCGGTGAAATACCACGACCTCTCAGAACATCGACGTAAAGTGGCTCATTGCGCGTTCCGTTCGATGAGATAGGTACTCGGAGGCCCACCCGCTTTCCCCATCCTTCCCTATCCCCTATCCATTAAAGGTCGGCAACACAACAGTAACACTATATGTGTTGCTGGTGTCCATGGGCGGCGTTGGTTGCTTACCATCAGGTGACACGCCTGCTCGTTTGCCCTCCTATCTCATAAAAAAAACATATCCAATATATTTAAATCTGTATAAACAAATACAAGCCGAGAACGAGAACGAGAGCGCTTTAGAAAAAATCTTCCGGAAAATAAAGATTTAAGACAAACACCTATATGTGTTCTACAAGGATGAAGTTTTAAAAAAAAATTTAACACGTCTATCATGAGATTACTTCACGGAAACATAAACAAATTTTACAGCGCCACTAAACACAAGACCATTAGCCCCGACTCCAATAAAGTGCAGTTTTCTAATGATAATTTCTTTTATTTGAGAGTTATTTTATATGAATTAGCAGTTCCAGAATTTCTATCAATAAACCTTGTTATATTATAATACAGATTTCTATTCCAGCTGCGTTCAGTCTTCCCGTAATCCAGTTCAAGTTTAAAGAAAAGCGGACACGATTTGTTTCTGAAATTGATTTTCGTATCGGAAACACGAATTTTTTACTTATTCTTAAAGCAAAACCCAAGTAATTAATTAAAAGTCGCAAGTTAATTCATTTATCTATCTTATAATTAATTAACTGTGTGAAATTGTTTCAATCCATTTAAATTAATGTTCGTAAAAAATAAAATAAAAAAAGTCAAAAACCCAAAACCCGACATGAAGGGTGAACTGAATTATTCATATCCTAAACGAGGAATCAAAGACACGCAATGAATATAATTTTACTTTTCATCTTTTAAATTTTACCACTGTACTCGTATGTATACAATCTTTCGGATGCCCAGTATTTTATTATATGATCAAATATTATATATTTTATTATTTTTGTGTTGTTTACTTTTATTGTCTGTGTAAATTACAGATAGTAAGATTAGTTAATACATACAGCTTACTTTAACAACTTTAACAGTGGTAGAGCCAAGCAGTTCGCTGCATGAATGGGCCAGCTCGACCGGTGAAATACCACGACCTCTCAGAAGATCGATGTAAAGTGCCTCATGCCGCGTTTCGTTCGGTGAGAGAGGTACCTGGAGGCCCACCTCCCTTCCCCATCCTTTCCTATCCTACTCCCTTAAAGTTCGGCAACGCAACGGTAACACTATACGTGTTGCTGGTGTTCATGGACGGCGCAGGTTGCTTGTTTGCCCTTCTATCCCATAAAAAATATCATAAAAAAACTCTTTGCTCTACGTTCAAATTTTTGAGCGATTACGAAACCGACCTTTTATTCTCATATACTTTTAAAAATGTGCCTATTGGATGCAGTAAAGAACATACGAGTACATTAAATTGTGGTGAAACAAATCCTGTTATAATCGAAGCTTATATCACTCAACCTTTAAAAGAAGGGAAGCAGTCCCCCTACAATCGTTTTGGCGTTCAGCGATGACGTACGTAAAGTTCACATAACGAAATAACACTATCAAGTATTTCGTTTAAACATTTTTTTAAAAATAATGTTAGTGTCAGTAATACGGATTTCTTACTCATTTACAGTAAAGTATAGATAACTACCGTCTGGTCTGAATTTTCGGAGCTAAACGAGAATTCTCTAATAAATTACCAACTCAATTGTTTTTCTCTTGAAACGCAAGAAACTATTGTAACGTGTTTGTGTTCGTTCACCTTTACTGTCTAGAAAAATACAATTTTTCGTGTAAGTAAAGTAATAATTTTATTTCATGGGTTTGATATAAATTTCTAATTCTCGCGATCCCAGATTTTTGTAAATGGATTTAATGTATAGTTTTAGCGGAATAGAGAGGAAGGAAGAGAAAGAAGTAACAGTTGTATTTATTTGAGCGAATTAATAAAATAATAATGAAACATAAGATACATTATGCATTCATATTTATATAAATACGTTGCTATGGACCTAGAATACTACGGATATTAATACATATATACTTTTATTTCTTATTTATACCCTTTTTATTAGCTTTTTATTAGCTTCACCTGTATGTTTGTATGTTTGTAACCGACTTCTTTGGGCGCGATTTTGACCCACTTTAAACGGCCAGATTCCGTTCAAATTTTGTAGATTTATTGAGGACCGATGACAATACACTAATTTGATAAAATTATTCCATTTTTCAATTTGCAAAATATGATTTTTGTTAATTTTTTAGTGTTCATAGTTCACTTCTCGCACCATCTAGTGGCAATCAGCGGAAAGTCTACGTTATCAACTTCAAACGAGTTCCTTGTATAAGTCACAGATGGCGCTATTCCTCAAATTCGGTTTTGATATCCGTTGTTAGCACGCTTTAAAATAGTTAAGCAATAGTTTAAAAAACTAAGAAACGCGCTTGTTATAGAAAACCGAACTAAAAAATATAAAATAAATAATAGTTTAAAAAAACTAAAAAACACGCTTTTTATAGAAAACCGAACTAAAAAATAAAAAATAAATTTTAATGAATTTAAATTAAGAAAATAGTGTTAAAAATTTCAATGAATATAAATTAATAATAGTGTGAATAAAAAAAATATTTTATTTTAAAAAAAGCGTGGGGTGCTTTTTAAGATATTATCGAAATGATAATCACTCTACTCATATCTGTCAAGAAGTTTAAGGGTGTCTGGCAAGAGGTTGCCCCGATACCATGGTTAATGTGATTTTTATTAATATCCTGAAGGTAAGATTATAAAATGAAGCTTTATACATTGACAAAAGTTGAATCACTTATAATTTTACGAACATTAGGGGTGTCTAGGAGTTGCTACAACTTTTAGTGACTGGCAATGGATAACGTGAATCCTAATAATATTCTGAAGGTAATAACCAAAAATGAAGCGTAACTTACTTTGAAGAAAGTAGATCGATAAGTAGTTCATCTATAATTTCATGAACATTAAGGTTTTTCGTCAAGCGGTTGAAATCATGCTAAGTGTCCGGCAATTAAAATTGTGGTTTATTATAATTTTCTGAGGGTGATATCAAAAGCTCAACCTTTATAAAATGACGAAAGTAGAACTTTGAATTTTTCCACCTTTGGTGCCCAGTAACTGCCAAAGTAACCATGATCCAAACTTCTTACAACAGTAAACGCTCTTACCTGTGTTGGGACTATGAGCTGATAAACTTTCATCCTTTATAAAATAAGGAAGACCTTGCGGTCACGGGCTTGAAGGCCATCTGAAAATCGCATAAAATCTATTTTTCGTACCCCCGTGTTAAAGTTGTTAAAATAATTAATTATCTCACATTATCAAACATATAAGTACCTATTCAAATGTTTAGTAGACCATGAAAACATAGAGCCAACATTTTTTTATAATATGGTAATTACATTATGATAATGTTATGGAATATTAATAATATAATTCTTTGACTAGAGTAGATATATAGACTTAAAGTAATAAAGGCAAAAACAATAAAGAAATAAAATCTAACCTAATAATCGAAATAATTCATATCCATCTCTATGAAATACTAGCAGCTATTTACATATTATCGCAAGCGGTTCTATAATGATCCAATGAGGAATTATAAAGCAAAATTAAAATTAAAATGTAGATTTTTTTCGTGCAAAAAAATATATGTAGAATTCTGTATAAAAAAGAGATGCGTAAAATGATTGATGAATGATTGATTGAATGGCAAACAAAAGGAAATTGAAATAACGCAATTAGCGGTTTATCACGACGTCATACGCGGGATTTCCAGTACCATTCAGAAAATAAGCAGGATTTATTGATAGGAATTTCCGTATCAATGATTGCATATAGCTGTAAAAATAAAAGGGATTCAAGCTAATTGGGTATTCATTATTATTTATTATAATGTATTTTATGTTTACTTAATTTATTCTCAGTTTCCGAATAAGAATTACTTCAAAAAGACTGTAACTGAAATGTTATGAATTCCAATTTATAATAAAAATAGATCGCGATTGCGTTTATAAAGAATACTTTGTATCCAGATCAGGAGACGTGGTTGTAAAAAAATATATAAAAAAACTCACTTTTAATTTAGTAGTATTGATTTCTAAAAATATTTTGGGAATAACTAGCCATTAGCTGCTATCTATGATGACAGCTATCTTAGACGAAAACAAGAAATGTTCAATTCTATACATCATTGCGTTACGACTCAAGGAAATAGATCAGTAATTATAATTCAATCAGCCAAAAGTTACCAAGTTTTATGTACACAAACCCCGCAAGTATATTGATGCCAGTAACTCTGCAAATAATTCAATTGCGAACAACATTTGATACAGAGTTTGCAAATTATTTTCCATTAACATTAATAATCTTCTCTGCCCTACCAATTAAAAATCTGTTTTGTATTCAGAGAGTTAGAAAATCAATTAAAAGTTCTGTGAGAATAATTAAAACCCTATAAATGATTCGAAGTA
Source organism: Euproctis similis (assembly GCA_905147225.2). NCBI lineage: Eukaryota > Metazoa > Arthropoda > Insecta > Lepidoptera > Erebidae > Euproctis > Euproctis similis. The sequence continues at coordinate 10,925,496 of LR990109.1, forward strand.
ATAAGCGCTCCAACATTTTCAGTATTCACTTAGAACCTTAGAAATTAATTGACCTGTAACTTCTGATGATAGACGAGGCCACGCTTACCTGATGCTATACATATAGTAATTTTAGTGCTTATATTCAATATGATCGGAATAAGTTCAATAACTCTGGATAATTTATGCAATAAAGACTTTTTGAAATAGGAAAATTATGAAGGATAGTTGGATCGCTGATAATCATCATTCATCATTTGCCTATTGCAGTCCAGTGCTGGACATAGGCCTCTCCCAATTTGCGCCACAATATCCGATTCTCTGCCTTCCGCATCCAGTCTTTTCCAGCAGCCTTTCTGAGGTCGTCTGACCATCGGGCTGGTGGGCGTCCTACACTACGCTTACCAAGTCGCGGTCTTCACTCAATGACCTTCTTGCTCCATCTACCATCGGTCCTTCGGCAGATGTGACCAGCCCATTGCCACTTCAGCGAGCTTATTCTACGAGCTATATCGGTTACTCCAGTTCTCTGTCGGAACTCATTTCTGAGTTTATCCTTCAGAGATACTCCAAGCATAGCTCGCTCCATAGCTCGCTGAGCGACTTTAAATTTGTGGACTAGCCCCACCGTAAGTGTCCACGTTTCGGCACCGTGGGTCATAACTGGTAAGACGCACTGGTTGAAGACTTTGGTCTTCAGGCATTGCGGTATAGGCGAGTCGAAAACTCGACGCAGTTTGCCAAATGCGGCCCAACCCAGCTGAATCCTCCTGTCGGCTTCCTTCTCGAAGTTTCGTCTACCTAACTGGATAGTTTGGCCCAGGTAGACGTATTTGTTTACAACTTCGAGAACCGACCCTCCGACATTTATCGGTCTGGGCACGACATGTTCATTGAACATGACCTTCCTCTTGTCCAAGTTCATGCCCAAACCGACACGCCGGGAGGATTCGTCTAGGCTGTGCAGCATTCCGCTTAACTGTTCCAGCGACTCTGCCATTACAACGATGTCGTCGGCGAATCGAAGATGTGAGATGTACTCACCATTCACGTTGATACCCTGTCCAGTCCAATCCAGGGTCTTGAAGACGTCCTCCAGAGCGTTGATAAAGAGCTTAGGAGATATGACATCTCCCTGTCTAACACCTCGATTCAGCTCGATGGAGTTCGTCACCTGGTCCTGTATCTGGACAGCCATCGTGGCGGTGTCATACAAGCATCTCAACACCTCGATATAGCGCCAGTCGATCCGACATCGCTGTAGTGCATCCAGAACTGCCCAAATTTCGATGGAGTCGAAGGCTTTTTCGTAATCCACGAATGCCATACACAGCGGCTGATTGTACTCCTCGGTCTTCTGTACAATCTGCCGAACAGTATGGATGTGGTCCACGGTGCTACAGCCTTTTCGAAACCCGGCCTGCTCCGGAGGCTGGAACTCGTCGAGTCTTGCAGCGAGACGATTCGTGACGACCCTCGAGAACAACTTGTAGATATGGCTCAGGAGTGAGATGGGTCTGTAATTCTTCAGTAAGGTCTTATCACCTTTTTTGAAGAACAGCACCACCGCACTTCTGCTCCAAGCCTGTGGTGTTATGCCCTGGTGTATGACGGAATTAAAAAGACTCGCTAATTCCTTTAGTACCGGAGTTCCGCCGGATTTTAGAAGTTCTGTAGTTATTCCGTAATCACCGGGTGCCTTGTTGTTCTGAAGTTGCCGGGAGCCGCCCTAATCTCGCTTTCTGCAATTTCGGGGATGTCCTCACTGTAGTGACGCGTTAGCGGGGCTCTATGGTCATCATCGCTGTGTCCCGTCGGCTTGGTCATCCGTGTGGAATAAAGGAGCCCATAAAAAGATTCGATCTCTGCGAGAATCTCTGGCTTACGAGGTGACGACACGTCCATTCGCAGTTTTTAACTTCGTCGGATGGGGCCTTCCAAGCTGCTGAGCAAACACTTTCGACCCTTTGTTCCAGTCGATCGCGTTCTCGATTACTCGAGTGTTTGCTCGACGAAGGTCGCGCCGCATCAGCTTTCTAATATGCTGGTTTAGGCTTCTCCATTCTGACGAAGACAGCTGATCGGATGGAGTTTCTCGCCTTTGCCTCATCAGCTCGAGCGTCTCGACAGAGAGTTTGGACTCCGTTTTCTGCGATCTCGGGAACTACCTTTGAGACACTTTCCTAAGCGTGTTGACCACAGTGCTGATCTTTTCGTCCACATCGCCTGTGATTTCCAGCAGGTCGAATCGATTTTTAAGTTCTATTTGGAACTGTTCGGTGACGGCTATTTGGAGCGGCGTAGGTCGGAGAATAGACCCTATCTTCCGGGTCCTTTCAGCTTTCAAGTTAATATTTAGAGAGCCCCGAAGAAGTCGGTGATCGCTTCCAGTATTGAACCTGTTGATCACAGAGACATCTCTAAATATATGCTTACTATCCGTAATGATAAAATCTATCTCGTTCCTTGTCACAGAATCGGGACTTCGCCAGGTCCACCTCCCGTGGAGACCCTTCTTGAAGAATGAGTTCATCAAGAAGAGCCCTTCAGACTCCAGGCAGTTGACCAGCATCTGGCCCCTGTGATTTCGGCACCCCAAGCCATACGGACCGATTTTCGTTTCGCCGCGTTCTTGTACTCCTACTTTGGCATTGAAGTCCCCCATAAAAACGTTGTAGTTAGCCTTGGCGGTACCATGTATTGCTTTTGCAATATTCTCGTACATCGCCTCGGCTATCTCGTCAGAGTATGTCGAGGTCGGCGCATATACCTGTATTACCTTCAGGGTGTACCTGTTGGTAAGCTTCAGTACAAGGTCAGCTACCCTGGTCGACACACTACTGATCTCCACAACGCTGCTAACGAGGTCCTTGTGAACGAGAAAACCAACACCCCCCTGGGAGAGCTAGTCACCTTCTCGAAAGTAAAGTAAGTTACTAGACTGTAGGGTTATCGTGTCCTCCCCCTCTCGCCGGACTTCAGATAGCCCTAGAATATGCCAGTTCAAGTAACTCAGCTCTACCTCGAGTTCGGTGAGGTGTTGGTCCAGCCGAAGACTGCGGCCGTTATAGGTAGCCACTCGTAGTTGACGTTGACAGCCTGCCGTAACCCGGAGATTCTTCGCACCCCCTGTCCCACCGTTACCACGACCGCTGCCTTGGCCGGGAATAGCGAGACCACCGGGAACTGGGGGCTGTTGCATTGATGCTTTCATGGGAGGTTTTCGCCCTTTGTCCCCACGCTGGGCAAACGGGTTGGAGACCGCAGGGGTAAACCTTTTTAGATGGGGACGCTGCTGCCCGCCCCTACCATGAACATTTAGGTCCACCGATATATTTTAAGAATGGTTATCCCGCCATTGTTCGCTATTGTGCTGTGTGAGCTTGTCAGCCATATGCTTTTCTTTCTCTCCCGACTGACTGAGAGAAATCGCTGATAATAAAGTACATCAATTACTTGAAAGTTAATTAAGTGATGATCCCAAAATTTCTAGAAGTTATGTACCTATGTACTGGTTTTGCATGTCTCGGTGGCCCAGTTGTCGAGCTACCCGCTTCTGAATCAAAAGGGCACAGGTTCGAATCCCTGGCTCACACCAATAAATTTTCGAAATTAATTTCGAAATTTATGTGATCGTTGCCCGAATACTTTGTGCCCGGTATGGCAATAGGTTCGCCACCTATTCCACTAGGTACTGTAAACTCTTTGGTATTTTTAGATATAAACTCTTTGATATTTTTAATACGTGTGTTTCGAAATTGGTATTTGAATTTTTAAAAACATTTTGATTTAAAAAGATTTGAATGTCAATAAATAAAAAAATGAGAACTTTGAGATTGACTCCCACAAGAGGAGGTTGTGAAAAAAATACCAAAGGAGAATAGCGAGATTATTATTCGTATCATTTAGAATTGTAATATAAAAGAAGTCTGATGTGGTGCAAAGGACAGAGCTACGAAGAAGACTGATGTGGAGCAATGGACAAAGGAACGAATATATATAAAAGGTCATGTACATTAATTAACTAATATATACTATGATTTAATCTGTTGACATTATTATTTGATACACATGCACTGAGCTCCTAAATACCCTAGGAATGAATAACTGAGTTGAGTTATATTATATAGTGGTTCTCACGTTGATTCTACCAATATCATATAGATTGGGAAGCCGAGAGAACGAAGTCGTTACAATACGTAAACATAACGGCGAGTCGGGGCTTAACAGCCACTGCAAGTAGTAGAAAAAGTGGTGAAGTTGTGTTTTTGAATTTTACAGGTTTTGCTTAAAACTCATTAAATATTAATGCGATATTTCCCGAGTTCTGTTGTTGGCCAACAACTCAAACAGCGTAGACATACCCTTTTTATTTCAAAGCATTTATTCATTGTGCACAGAAGAAGAATAATAAGTCATACTTTAAAGTTAAACATTTAAAAGCCATTTAAAGGCCTTTGTGTAAACATAATAAACATTTTTGCTGTTGATTCAACAATTGAAACTGACTTTTAATGTGACTTTCGAAACGCAAGGACTCGTAGGTTCTCTTTGTCTGAAAGTTAAGCTACCTACTTTGAGATCAAATTTATGTTAAATAATTACATATAGAATAAATAGGAATTAAAGTATTATAAATAGTTTGGATTATGGTGTCAAAATAGATGTATTTAAATCAATTAATGTATGGTAATTAACAAGGGACATAAGTTGGTAGGTTGAGGCTTATCAGCCACAGTACACCTACAGGTAGAAGAAGGCTTGAACAACATAACATAACATTACTTCACGCTTTTTCTACTCGAAGGTGTAGGCACTGGCTATTAAGCCTTGACTCGCCGTTATATTTACGTCCCAAATGGGATAGGTGGCGAATCTATTGCTATGCCAGGCACAAAGTTTCGGTCATCGATAATTACCACACTTATCTTTCGAAAAATAATTCGAAACGTCATTGGTGTGAGCCAGAGTTCGAACCCGCGTCTTCTTGATTCAGAAGGGTGGTGCTCTACCACTGGACTACCGAGACTTTTTGAAGGCTTGAAGATATAAAAAAAATTAAAGCTTAAGAATTTATCTAGGTACCATTTTTAGTCATACAGTCATCAAACACTGCTCATTGTAACTAGGAGTAGTTGCCAATTACAAATTATAACTTGATAAAGACTATCAAAGAAATCTCTCAAATGAATCCTAATACAGAAAAAATATAAAAGAGGCTAACAAAATAGAACCCTGAAATTACCTTGGTAAAATAGCAGGTAAAAAATCAGTAAATTGTAACATAAATTACCAAAAAGAATCTGTAATAGGGTAAGGTTGCGCAGTTCTTCACAATTAGGGAAGCCAGAAATATTTTGTGGCGAGCCGTGTTTATACGGTTTTGAGTTTAGCATTAAGAAAATGTTGATTTATGAGCAATGAAATCAAGTCAAACTCGATTTTTTGTTAGAAATATACTCTAGTATTTTTATTTCGTTTTGGAAATGTTTCAAAATGTAATTAAAATTGTCAGCAATATGTATATATATATGAATTAATGAGAAAATTGTCTTGGATTTTTATAATGTACCACTTTTTTTTTACTAGAAATTTACTAAAGACTATTTTTAAGATCACAAAATGGACGCGATTTGACGTTACATCACCTTAGTATAGCGTAAACAATATTCTATATATGTATGTATACTAGCTGAATAGAGTAGACAAAGCTTTAACTGTATCCTACTTTTAATTACCCAATTTAGAACCTCTTTTATTAATCTAGATTTTAAATAAAATATGATATTTATATAAAATATGATATTTTTCTTAATGAAGGGTTATGTAAACTTCAATAACTTGTTAAACATTATATCACTTAATTAAGACTTATTGTTTGTGAATTACAATGCGATGATAAAATAATGCAAATTTATCAATTGTACGTTTTGCATGTAATAAGATTCCCGAAATGGCATTCCCTATTCCCTCTCTATTTTAAATTGGAATTAAAAATAAAGAGAGAGTTCTTGTGATTGAACAATAAAAGAGTAGAGTCATCATTAAAAGTGAAGAGCTATAAAATTTCACTGGCTTGATGCCGCTCACGTCAATGTTTTGTGGTAAGGATCCATTGGATTCATTAGGATTTTTATAGACTTAATATTTATGTTTGTCTTTAATTTTAAACTCTGGTTATAAGAGTACTCTCCTGTACTGTAACTAAAACCTTAGAGCTCAGATATCTTCGACATGAAGTAAGACATCTCTCAATTATTTTTTATGCTATTAAACAAACGTCCGTGAAAAAAAATACAGTATCTTTATGAAATTGTACTTAGAAAAAACTGTAATACGTGAATATAAATGTTTTTCTCGCCTCTCCTTTCTAATCTACTAAAACTATGCATTTACAAAAATCTTAAATCACGAGAACTAGACATTTTTTTCTCAGCCTGTGCAATAAAGTTATTACTTTACTTACAGGAAAAATTGTATTTTTCTAGACAGTAAGGTGAACGAACACAAATACGTTGCAATAGTTTTTAGTGTTTCCAGAAAAAAAAAACAATTGTGTTAGTAATTTATGAGGAAATTCTTATCTAGCTCAAAAAAGTGCTCCTAGTTATCTATACTTTAACAGTAAAATTAATAGAAAAAAAACTTTCTCACTTCGTATTTCTGGCACTGATAAAATGAAAAGGCACTGAATATATTTCAACGGCAAAAAAACTTACTGATATTAGCTTATAATAACAGTATCTTATTTACTATTATAACTATATGTAAATCATACAAACGACTAAAAAATATTTAATATAACATAAGTTCGCTCCTTATCTACGCGACGGTATGGGCAGTGGCTGTTAAGCCTTGACTCGCCCAATCGTCACGCATAACTTCCGGGAAGAATTTCGAGCAATCATTTCTCGAAATCCATGCTACGACCTCTGAATCAGGAGCAGACGACTAAACTAAACAAAAACTATGTAATTATGGATGTTTATTAAAAAAAATCAGTAATGCGATAAACGTGGGCCTTTTCTTAACAATTATCAATTAGATGTATCAATATAGATAAAATTGAATATAATGAAGACCACGACCGGTTTTGTATCATGGTGGACTAGAAAAGTGACCAGGCAACAACAAAACGTAGATTACTTATTCAACAAGCTGACGCTTATGGATTGATTAGAAATTGTTTTCCGCGAGTCCAAACAGTAACTAAATGAAGGTAGTCACTTCATCCAGTGACTTTTTATGCTACATAAATTCACTTCCTACTTTTATTTATTTATTACTTTACTTATAATTATTACTTTTAATTATATACTTCAATTCATCTTCGAATACTTATAGTGATCGATTTCTAAAACAAAGCTATTGCAAAGCTATTTAAACAAAGTTTAACTTATTATTTTTCTGTAATAAGTTAGATTATTTGAAAGGAGATGCTCAAACGATATTTTCGATTACCTATAGCGATCGTTTTGTAAAACAAGGCTATTGATAAATCATGACAATGACATGGGAATGGCGGTTCTGTATCATAAGTGTTTATGATGTTTATGACTCGTGTTGTGGCCATGGGTTTATGGCATCTATATTTGAGATGATTGTTGAGTTCTATTTACTTACACCTGCTAGTATAAGTAGTGTGAAGTTACTTCAAAAATAACTTCAAGATATGGCAAGTAACATCGGTAATTGTTTACTCAATCTGTAAGGGCCTTTTCTTCATTTCGTTATAAATAATATTTACATACATAGAGTTTGGTGGATTTTATAACTAGGTAAAATTCAATTTATAATAGTTGACTCGCTCTCGTTGCCATAATAATAATATGATGTCTTGAAAGGACTTCATTTTTTTTAAAGATTCCTTATCCAATTGGTTACTGGACCCTATTAGTAACATTACACCTTTTGTCTATCCGTGTGTTTTATAGTTATAATGCTGATAGCTTCACAGATCAAATAAGTTATGATGCCAAGGAAACCGGTATGTAATATGCAGTCTTATTTAAAGGAATCCTGGCGTAATTAACAAACTTATTGCTTATAAATTTATAGCTCCGTATTGTATTCTGTTTTCGATAAGTGGCTAATTTGTTTTATTTAATGTGTTCTTTCTTTCTCTGACTTTGCATGAAATTAGGAAACTAATGCGCATATTTACATATTATATATATTCTGCGAATAAGAATAGAATTAAATATAGGTAAATAATAATAACAAATTCCTTGCGTTGGCGTCAAAAAGCAGACATCGTATTTTCTTACCTATCACACCATAGCAATATACATTAAATGAAGCTATTTGCACCTGTCTTCATTACCGAAACTCATTTTAAATATTGATCCGCTTTCAGAAACAGACTTCTAATATGAACCGTGAGTTCCGCGCAGTTCAAACGTATCTCCACATTTTAAAAGTGTTACTTTATTTGTCAAACAGATAGTGGGTCAAATATATATGTGCTCTAAAAATCTAATCTAGAGCAAATCTATATGACTATTTGAATAAATGTACTTACAGCCTCAAATAAAAGAATTGTCATTAATACTTTTTAATTTGCCGTTAAGTGTTATTTTTTGTATATCGTATAGACAATACCAATGGTATTATCTGGGAACATATACAGTAAAGCTTATGAAAATTCAGAAATAAACATCCTACCTACGTTATAGAACCCTCACCCTATCTCCGGCGCTCCACTCCACGCCTTTAAAACTTTTAGTGTCGACAAAAATAAAAAAAAACGTCTAGATAAAAATAATATTTTAAATTCATTGCGCATTTAAAAGCAACATAATCAGGCCGCTGCATTTTACATTGTTGCCACTCTTTTGTATGGCCTGAAGATGTGTTACGAGACCAGATTAACGCTACATAATAGCGTTTTAAACATTATATACCCTTATCATAAAAATGTTACCGTTTTTAAAACCTTTTCATGTAGGACGTTCGTTGAAATTTTATAAGATTCGGTACAGAAGGAAAATGATCTTGAAAAACGCTGTAAACCTTTTGTTAAATAGAAACAAACAATTGACTATAGAGTTACGCCTTTTAATAGCAACTAACTAAATTATACATCGTTCCGCTCTAAATTAGAGACTTATTACACTGTGAATTATACAAATCTTAAGTGCACTATCAAGGACAATTTAACTTATATATAACTAAATAAAACACATGTAAAGAGCCTTAAAAGATTAGGTTACCGTTTTTTTTCCTGTGGCATAAACAATGGACTTCATTAATAAGGCTGTGAAAGTTAAAAAAAACTTGTTAAACCGAACTTTGCCAAGGTTATTGTTCATGTTATTATTGTAAAGACTTTTTACTATGAACGATACAAGAGAAAGCACTCGCTTCATTCAAAATGTACTTGGTAACAGAGTTGTGAATCCATAATGATGGGAGCACTTCAACGTTGAACGTAACACTTTTTTTTCCATTTCTTTGACGCAGTGGTAGGCACTGTCTTGTCTTGTTTTTTTTTTATATCTCCACTCCTTTAATATACGAAGGCGGTTAAGCCTGTCTTGTAATGATGGATAAAATATTTTCTACCATGCAATACGAGGATAGGCCAATTGTCTTTCATCAGCGACAATCTGTTGAGTCGGCGATATTATAACACCTAATCTTTGAAAAACCATTGGTGTTTACCGGATCTAGACGATCTAAAGATCGTCCATGTGAGGACTCTAAAGAGTTCAGGAGCTGATTATCGTATTAGATTTTCTTAGGAACTCTGTGGTCTCAATTGTTAAGCTTTTCACGAATGGTAATTCGAGCCGAATCTCATCTGCCGTTCTTGTATAAATGTATTTTCATAGATTTTATCAAAAAGATGCAGCCCGGATTGTGATTATATCCCTGAGTGTCCTTAACATTACAACCCGGCAAACAGACGTTAAGTAAATACGACAATCATTACGTAAATGTTTGTACATTTAAGTGTCTATTGAAATAAATAGAAACATTCTTAATCGATGGGGTACAAATTGAAAAGGTGAGAGCTTGAAAGGGTTAACAATGACGCCCTATTATTTTGTGTGAATTGAATTGGCATTGACGATTTAACTTGCTTAAGTGACGCGGATTTGTCGGTTCGACGATCTCTGATCGATTCGACTCCCGCATACAAAATTCCTATTCGAATTCGTGTCGGTTTTATGAGGGTCAAACGATTTTTGTGTCGTATATGAAGGTGTGTGACCTTTGTTCGTTGGGAAATGTCTTTTTCGTAGAAACCGACCGAGTTTTACACTTTAGTGACAGCAAAAAACTACTGAGCGAAAAAAGGCAATATTCTATTTTATCAACTATGGTTAACAAATGGTTGCAATATTATTCTACAATTCTTGATTGATGCCAATCGCCTCAGAGTTCACCTTTACTTAATGATTATTTAGGCATGACTAAATTGGGGAAGACTAACTTTAATTGTAAAGATCCTTCATTAAAGAAACCTATTATAAAGCTGTTTTATGTGAAATGAGTAATTGATAAAAATATAATAAATATGTAACAAAAAATAAATAACATAAATTTATGTATAAGTATAATATAATAAATATTTTTTATCTAATTTCAAAAATGCTGAGTATGTTTTAGCATAATTCCCGTCTTTACAATATTTGTTTTTTCCTTAAGAAGGTAGGTATACTTCTTATTGCAATTTAATAACTAAATATACATTTTGATATCGTTATATTTTCGTACCATTATAAACACACATGCTAATAATTTATAGTAAGTCTCGGTGGACCAGTGATTTAAGTCTCCGTAGTCGACCACCCATCTAGAAGTAGTTGGTTCGAACCCGGGCTCCACCAATGACTTTTCGAAAGTTATGTGTGATAAAAATCTATGACTGAAAACTTTGTCGCCTATTCCATTTGGGACGTAAACATAACGGCGAGACGAGACTTAACAGCCGCTGCCTTCGGGTAGAAATAGCGTAAAGTTTTGTTATGTTATTATTACAGATGGTCATAGCTTGAACGTAGCTAAATTTGAAAAATACCAAAAATTTCTGCATTAAAAATAAAATTCTTTGAATTAAATTAATACCAAAATAACTTATTAATTTACAATAGGTATATGCGATAAATACCACCCCAAAGAAAACCCAAGAATTATTAATCTATAAATAAAAAAGTTAAAGAAATCTCACTTCTTCTACAAATGTTATCAATTCTCCAGTAACCGAGGTACCTGTTACTTTGTTAGAAAAAAAATATTACAGACATGGGATTTCCTCGCCATTTATCACGGCGTGTGTCAAAACTATCAAAGAGCAAGTTATTTTTAGTGGTTGGAAAAGCCCTTAATATTTATTGCACGGCCCTTTGAAAACATATACGTCCCGAGGGACATATAATGAATTTGTCAGCCCTCCAGTGTAGTATCTTAAAGTGGAACTTCAAGATAATTGCTGATTTTCATTATCTCCGCCATTTTTTCAACCCCATTTGGTTTTTAATGGTTCTCATTACATCTGGTACGAAGTATTATGGTATCTAGTTTAGTACTTAGGTATTTAGTTTAGTACTATTAATGTATTGATTTTAATCCCGATACCTTAACACCACCTTATCACACCATAGCAATATACATTAAATGAAGCTATTTGCACCTGTCTTCATTACCGAAACTCATTTTAAATATTGATCCGCTTTCAGAAACAGACTTCTAATATGAACCGTGAGTTCCGCGCAGTTCAAACGTATCTCCACATTTTAAAAGTGTTACTTTATTTGTCAAACAGATAGTGGGTCAAATATATATGTGCTCTAAAAATCTAATCTAGAGCAAATCTATATGACTATTTGAATAAATGTACTTACAGCCTCAAATAAAAGAATTGTCATTAATACTTTTTAATTTGCCGTTAAGTGTTATTTTTTGTATATCGTATAGACAATACCAATGGTATTATCTGGGAACATATACAGTAAAGCTTATGAAAATTCAGAAATAAACATCCTACCTACGTTATAGAACCCTCACCCTATCTCCGGCGCTCCACTCCACGCCTTTAAAACTTTTAGTGTCGACAAAAATAAAAAAAAACGTCTAGATAAAAATAATATTTTAAATTCATTGCGCATTTAAAAGCAACATAATCAGGCCGCTGCATTTTACATTGTTGCCACTCTTTTGTATGGCCTGAAGATGTGTTACGAGACCAGATTAACGCTACATAATAGCGTTTTAAACATTATATACCCTTATCATAAAAATGTTACCGTTTTTAAAACCTTTTCATGTAGGACGTTCGTTGAAATTTTATAAGATTCGGTACAGAAGGAAAATGATCTTGAAAAACGCTGTAAACCTTTTGTTAAATAGAAACAAACAATTGACTATAGAGTTACGCCTTTTAATAGCAACTAACTAAATTATACATCGTTCCGCTCTAAATTAGAGACCTATTACACTGTGAATTATACAAATCTTAAGTGCACTATCAAGGACAATTTAACTTATATATAACTAAATAAAACACATGTAAAGAGCCTTAAAAGATTAGGTTACCGTTTTTTTTCCTGTGGCATAAACAATGGACTTCATTAATAAGGCTGTGAAAGTTAAAAAAAACTTGTTAAACCGAACTTTGCCAAGGTTATTGTTCATGTTATTATTGTAAAGACTTTTTACTATGAACGATACAAGAGAAAGCACTCGCTTCATTCAAAATGTACTTGGTAACAGAGTTGTGAATCCATAATGATGGGAGCACTTCAACGTTGAACGTAACACTTTTTTTTCCATTTCTTTGACGCAGTGGTAGGCACTGTCTTGTCTTGTTTTTTTTTTTATATCTCCACTCCTTTAATATACGAAGGCGGTTAAGCCTGTCTTGTAATGATGGATAAAATATTTTCTACCATGCAATACGAGGATAGGCCAATTGTCTTTCATCAGCGACAATCTGTTGAGTCGGCGATATTATAACACCTAATCTTTGAAAAACCATTGGTGTTTACCGGATCTAGACGATCTAAAGATCGTCCATGTGAGGACTCTAAAGAGTTCAGGAGCTGATTATCGTATTAGATTTTCTTAGGAACTCTGTGGTCTCAATTGTTAAGCTTTTCACGAATGGTAATTCGAGCCGAATCTCATCTGCCGTTCTTGTATAAATGTATTTTCATAGATTTTATCAAAAAGATGCAGCCCGGATTGTGATTATATCCCTGAGTGTCCTTAACATTACAACCCGGCAAACAGACGTTAAGTAAATACGACAATCATTACGTAAATGTTTGTACATTTAAGTGTCTATTGAAATAAATAGAAACATTCTTAATCGATGGGGTACAAATTGAAAAGGTGAGAGCTTGAAAGGGTTAACAATGACGCCCTATTATTTTGTGTGAATTGAATTGGCATTGACGATTTAACTTGCTTAAGTGACGCGGATTTGTCGGTTCGACGATCTCTGATCGATTCGACTCCCGCATACAAAATTCCTATTCGAATTCGTGTCGGTTTTATGAGGGTCAAACGATTTTTGTGTCGTATATGAAGGTGTGTGACCTTTGTTCGTTGGGAAATGTCTTTTTCGTAGAAACCGACCGAGTTTTACACTTTAGTGACAGCAAAAAACTACTGAGCGAAAAAAGGCAATATTCTATTTTATCAACTATGGTTAACAAATGGTTGCAATATTATTCTACAATTCTTGATTGATGCCAATCGCCTCAGAGTTCACCTTTACTTAATGATTATTTAGGCATGACTAAATTGGGGAAGACTAACTTTAATTGTAAAGATCCTTCATTAAAGAAACCTATTATAAAGCTGTTTTATGTGAAATGAGTAATTGATAAAAATATAATAAATATGTAACAAAAAATAAATAACATAAATTTATGTATAAGTATAATATAATAAATATTTTTTATCTAATTTCAAAAATGCTGAGTATGTTTTAGCATAATTCCCGTCTTTACAATATTTGTTTTTTCCTTAAGAAGGTAGGTATACTTCTTATTGCAATTTAATAACTAAATATACATTTTGATATCGTTATATTTTCGTACCATTATAAACACACATGCTAATAATTTATAGTAAGTCTCGGTGGACCAGTGATTTAAGTCTCCGTAGTCGACCACCCATCTAGAAGTAGTTGGTTCGAACCCGGGCTCCACCAATGACTTTTCGAAAGTTATGTGTGATAAAAATCTATGACTGAAAACTTTGTCGCCTATTCCATTTGGGACGTAAACATAACGGCGAGACGAGACTTAACAGCCGCTGCCTTCGGGTAGAAATAGCGTAAAGTTTTGTTATGTTATTATTACAGATGGTCATAGCTTGAACGTAGCTAAATTTGAAAAATACCAAAAATTTCTGCATTAAAAATAAAATTCTTTGAATTAAATTAATACCAAAATAACTTATTAATTTACAATAGGTATATGCGATAAATACCACCCCAAAGAAAACCCAAGAATTATTAATCTATAAATAAAAAAGTTAAAGAAATCTCACTTCTTCTACAAATGTTATCAATTCTCCAGTAACCTAGCTACCTGTTACTTTGTTAGAAAAAAAATATTACAGACATGGGATTTCCTCGCCATTTATCACGGCGTGTGTCAAAACTATCAAAGAGCAAGTTATTTTTAGTGGTTGGAAAAGCCCTTAATATTTATTGCACGGCCCTTTGAAAACATATACGTCCCGAGGGACATATAATGAATTTGTCAGCCCTCCAGTGTAGTATCTTAAAGTGGAACTTCAAGATAATTGCTGATTTTCATTATCTCCGCCATTTTTTCAACCCCATTTGGTTTTTAATGGTTCTCATTACATCTGGTACGAAGTATTATGGTATCTAGTTTAGTACTTAGGTATTTAGTTTAGTACTATTAATGTATTGATTTTAATCCCGATACCTTAACCCTTTGAAATGGGTAGTCCAACCTTTTGAAGTGGATAGTCCGTTTCTATTTTGTACAGTCTCGGTGGCGCAGTGGGCGAGCGCACGGCCTCTGATCCAGAGGTCCGGGGTTCGATTCCAGACACTGGCTCACACCAATGACTTTTCGAAATTGTTTTCGGAAGTTATGTGTGATAAATATCGATGACTGACAAACTTTGTGCCCGGTATGGCAATAGGTTTGCCACCTATTCTATTTGGGACGTAAACATAACGGCGAGAAGAGGCTTAACAGCCGCTGCCTACACCTTCGGGTAACAAAAGGCGTGAAGTTATGTTATGTTATGTTATGTTATTTTGTAAAGTTTTAACTTTATTTTAATGCTGTAATACTACTAAGAGGGTAGTGTTACAGTTGGCAAATAATACGAAGAATTTAATATCCCACATTTGTTTGGAATAGGACCTTAACTATTTAAGTATAAATATAAAACAAAATAGCTATCTGTTTGATTGCAATGCTGTAATATTTCACATGTTGGCATTCAGTTTTGGTCTCTTCTTTTATTATAATAACTAGCTGGTACCCGCGACTTCGTCTGCGTACTTTTAATACCCGTGTTTACTGTAACACTACTAGGAGGGTAGTGTTACAGTTGGCAAATTATACGAACAATTTAATATCCCACAGTTATTTGGAATAGGACCTTAAACACTTTTGTATAAATATAAAATAAAATAGCTATCTGTTTGATTGCAATGCTGTAATATTTCACATGTTGGCATTCAGTTTTGGTCTCTTCTTTTATCATAATAATATTACTAACAAAATATTTTTCCCACATTATGCATTGTTTGCGGTGTAGCCGACTGCATTGAATACCAATTTGGCAACGGCGTGGTGTCATATGTATATTTTGCGCAATTGTAAATCAAAAACTTATTTTAGATTCTAAAGTGAATGCTGAAAATATGCAGTACGAATATGGAACAAATAGCGACTTTATGAAAGAAATATATTAAAGTTAGGCACAAAAAAAGCGTCAGTTCATTTGCCAGCATTAGATGATACCAGAATAAAAACTATGTCTCATTGAAATGAGACATCTAAATTATGCAGTATGTTTATAATACAATGACATATTAATTATAATATAAGGGTTTTAATATAATACTTAAGATATAACATTCTCAAAAAATGCTCTCTTTTTGTTGATGTTAAAACTATGATCAGGCAATCTCAAACTTGTTACTTAATTTTAGTCGTTGTAATATTTTTTTTAGGAAAAAATGTTTTTTTTTGTTAATTATAATATATTTATTATAGCTTAAATTGTACTTATATTTTGCATAAATGTAAATTTGGTAAACCATATACAGAAGCTGCCACAGAGACAACAAATATTCAACCAAAACTTGATTAAAAC
This sequence comes from Euproctis similis, assembly GCA_905147225.2. Lineage (NCBI taxonomy): Eukaryota > Metazoa > Arthropoda > Insecta > Lepidoptera > Erebidae > Euproctis > Euproctis similis. The sequence continues at coordinate 10,941,798 of LR990109.1, forward strand.
CAAAAAGATCCAAAAGATGAATAATATGACGTAATAAAACATTAAATGAAATTAATATCATTTGTAAGTTATTTAACCGTCAGTTATCGTGATATTATAATATAAGCTAATATAGGGACTTATCGCCAAACAATAAAGAGTGGCTGGATCAATAGCTTGATGAAAAAAGGGGTGCTTCTCAGTATGTTACGTGTCGTGAGGGAGTTTCTCTCTCTGGATTCCTTAAGCTTCGGGTCGCTGTATTTTCAAATAATTTTTACATGTGAGTGTATTTTCATATTTCATAGCTATAAACTATAAAATAATTATAATTATTTAATATATCTGGAAAACATTCATCGCTAAACTTTAATATTTGAAATCATACTTATTTAAATAGTTTTATAGATTCATTATACAAAAACAAGTTATATAAGTTTAGGAAAGAGTCTTTTTGCATATAATATGTATGAACTTGTAATAAAATATATTTGGCTATACCGCTAGTATCTGGCTGGTTTTGGTAATGTTAAAAAGTTTTAATTTTAAAGAAGACAACTCCAAGATTGTCTAAGCAATTATACAATGCAAAAGCGGATGGATGTGGGAGTCGAGGACGGCCAAGACACACATACAAACACACATACACATACGTTGTACTTTTTATTAATGAATATTTAAACATTAATTTCAAATGTGTTGTTGTGAATAAAGTGAAATTACAAAAATAATACCAAATTCCTTCAATAATATTTGGACCATACAACAGTCCAAAACACTTAACTGGCAATAATGTCTCTAGATAAAAGTGAGTTGACTGATAAGAAGAGTTATTTATAGGTCATAATATGTACAAACCGATCATTTTATAGATATTCTGAGTGATCATAATACGTTTTAAATGTACCAAGTGATGAGTACGAACAATTTAATATTTATTATTTTATTTTATTATTATTTCGAGAGCTTCGAGAAAGAGATTAACCGACGGATCCAACTCGGCTGGGCAGCGTTTGGGAAGCTTAGGCATATCTTTTCGTCCACAATTCCTCAGTGCCTCAAATCCAAGGTCTATGACCAGTGTGTCTTACCAGCGATGACATATGGATCTGAGATGATAATGATTGACTGGTCAGTCTCGACTTGTCATGCTGTTGTCAGGTTTTCAAAAGGTATCTTAGTAATGCTAATGACCTAATAGGAAATAATACGATGGGCCTCTGAAGGCCTCTGAAGGCTGAAGCTGAAGCAATGAGGTCGGGGGTTCGATTCCCACCCGAGCACACATATTTGTGACAAACATGAATATTTGTGTGGTGTCTGGGTGTTTTTCTATATGTATATATGTATTTATATCCGTTATCTAGTATCCATAACACAAGCATTTAATTGCTTGGCTTGGAACTAGAGGGCGCTGTGTATATTGTGTCCAAGATATTATTATAATAAGAGTATAAGCTAGATGAATTTCTTATAAGTTTCAGTTTATTTGTTTAACTTTTTAACTACTTCAGTATCCACGTATATATTACGTGGCCTAGTGGTCGAGCACACGGCTTTTGATCCAGAGGTCCGGGTTCGATTCCTGACACTGGCTCACACCAATGACTTTCTGAAATTGTTTTCGGAAGTTATGTGTGATAAATATGGATGACTGAAAACCTTGTGCCCGGTATGGCAATAGGTTCGCCACCTATTCCATTTGGAACGTAAACAACGGCGAGACGAGGCTTAACAGCCGCTGCCTACACCTTTGGGTAACAAAAAGCGTGAAGTTATGTTAAGTTATTACGTGTAGTCAATAAAGCAACAGGTTGATATATAAAAACATGGAAGATAATCCGTATCGCTAGCGAAATTTCGCTCATAAAAATTGTTCAATTTATTTTATTTTGTTAACATTATTTATATGTACGAGATTGTGTTATTATTTCCAAACTAAATTTACTCCAAGCAGGATCTGACCTGAAAGTTGTTCCTAAATATAGTTTAACGAACGAAGCCGCAGGCAACCGGAAGTGTTTGCGGCTTCCTTCATATAAAATTCTATTCTATCGGGAGGGATAAAAAATAGAGCCTGTGTATAATGTAAGACCTACACCTTATAATATAAGTTTTATATGAATACACACCTTAGGGCAGACAGATTTGAAATTATTTCTGAAAAAAATCACAAGTAACTACACCAATTCGTTTTGAGATATCAGGAGTAGATTACTGAATCGAAACACCAACGAGATTTAGGTTTTGTAAGTTAAGCAAATAATAATTGTATTGTGGAAATGACACAAAAAAGTCAACATCTTTTTTATAAACCTCAAGACATTCAGCTAACTTAATTCAACAATATTATTCTTCAGCCGGCTGAACATCATTGGTAAGTCGCTGTGTGACGATACAACATGACGACATTAGTGGAAATAGGTTTTACCTGAAAATGATAACATTTTTGAGAGGTGCGGTTTTTTTTCTTTTTTTTAATATTTTTAATTTAGAATAAGGTGTTATATTTGCCGTCTCCTCTATTATTTGCATTTCAACGGTTTATGTAATTTATTAGTATTTTAATATATATATATATATATATTTATCTCAAATCAACTTCTGCAGGTATCTCTATTTATAAACATCGGTACAATGTACTCTTTAACTATATCGTGTAAAAAAGGAATCCAGGATGCAGGATTTTGGCTTACTAATGATACTGACATCAATCCCGCTTCCCGCATCGTTGTTGATCGATGCCCGGGTAAGATTAAAACAATGATCTGGCTATTTCAAACATTATGAAGTAACGATTAGGAATATGCAGTTGGCGCTCAAGTTTCTGAAAAATAAATATATGGCGTTAATAATAAATTAAGCGTTAATGTTGGTAACCTTGATCCAGACACGTGCAGTATGACAGACTTTTGATAAAGTGGATTAAATTAGAAGTGGTTGTATTTATGAAGAGTGTTTTATATCTTTTAAGAGAAAAGCCAAAGTACCAAGGCTTCACAACAAACGGTGCTCGTTGATATTACATGCTTTTACCGGAAAATAACTTTAACCTACATATTTAAGTATATTGTGGGGAAGCGAAATTTTAGCGTAAAAAGTTTAAAAATAATGTGTTGTGGGTTGTCTATCGTTCATTACATGTAATTAAATTTAAAAACAAGATGCTTGCTTGTGACTTTTCACCTTTATTCTATATACAAATAGATATTTGTACAAATAAATCTATACATATAACTAGAATTATAGATCAATCTATACATATGACTAAAACATTCATGACGACAAATATTTAATCATCATTTTCTAGCCCATATTGGGATATGGGTTAGAAAATGATGCTGTGTCAAACGCCACTTAAGGTGGACCTTAAGTTGGATTTCAAACAGCATGCCATCCTATTGAACTACCCAAGTTGTCATAAAAATTGGCTGTGATATTACGACCTGCCTGACATCAACCGTCCTTATAAACTCAACAGATAATTTGAATTCTTTGTTAATTCATGTTTCTAAACCTCGCTAAACTTGGTCTCGGTGGTCTAGTGATCGAGCTTTTGTTTCAGAAGTCATGGGTCACACCAATGACTTCTCAAAATTCTTTTCGGAAGTTATGTGTGATCAATATCGATGACTGACATCTTTATGCCCGATGTATGGTATAAGTTCGCCACCTACCCAACTTGAAACGTAACGAAACGATTCAACGAGTCAAGACTAAGCCAAGCTAACTAAGCTGCCTACACCTTCGAGTAGAAAAGTATTGTTTAAGTTACGTTACATACATTGGCTTCTATGGGAAAATCTTTATTTTTTGACAGACCACCAAGGACCGGTCGATTAATTCGATTCATATCATTGTATGATCAAGGAGTTCATCAGAATTTTGTTTCACGTATGGGTTCACGTCAATGTCATAAGCTCCAGCACTTCCAGTATCCCGTCTCGCTGAAGTTAACACGTTAATAGTACTATCGAGACAATTACTTGGACCTCTACATAGAAAGCTCTAGATATAGTATTTTGCTGCTGTTTGTATCAGGAAATAAAGAACGGTGTTAATCTTCATTGACTGGATACCACGCGTAGCACTAAGGCGATGGCCATATCTACAATGTTTAATTGTCATTTCCAAGAACTTTTAAGTTAATTTGTGTTATATTTTAGGAGTTTGTAGTTTTAATTTTAATTTCGTATTGCCAGTTTAGCAACTGGCAATACTAATGATCTAATAATAATAATCTAATAATAGAACTAATTCCATCAATTGCACCGATTTAGCATTAAAATTAGGAACCAAATTATGTCAAAGCCTCCCTGGTTTCCATGCATTTACAAAATGCGATTACACGAGGTGGAAAAGTAAAATCATTTCACCCATGTAAAAAAATGCAAAATTTTAATAAGATATGCTCCTGATATTTTCATTGTCGAAAATATGAAGACTATTCAACAATTTACAACTGTGTGTATAGTATCAAGAGCTGCACTAAAGTTATTAATGTAATGAATTTAATGACTTAGACTCTTGTTTTACAGTTTTTTTGTTTTTATAAGAAATTATTTTAATTGTAACTCCATATTACCATTGTTGGATGTCATTAACTCAAAAAATTAAAAACATTTTTTTGAAATTCCATATGCGCTTGCTGTTCACTGCAGGAATAGGACGGCTGGGCCGGTGATATACCACGACCTCTCAGAATATTGACATAAAGTGGCTCGTGCCGCGTTTCGTTCGGTGTGAGAGGTATCCGGAGGCCCGACCCCCTTTCCCCTCCTACTCCCATAAAGGACGACAACGCACCTAAAAGTTGTAACATCAATATTAAATATAAGCTACAATTGAAAATAAACTAAGCTCAATCGTTGCATAATTGAATTGTATCCGATTAGATATTTAGTTCGTTTATAACATATTATACCATTATTGGAACGATATTGACAAGCTAATTACTGGTCTGTTATGTACCATTTTGTAATGAAATTGACGGAAACACTAAATGTAAAGTGTATATGATGAATGATGTTATTAGTAATGTAACATTAATATTAATTTACACACAAACCACAATAAACTAAATAGATTATACAATGGAATTTTTAGAATTATTTTCTTGCCTTGTTATTCTTTATATGTAGTATAACAAACTTGCGTTATTTAAAAATAAAACAGGAAGCTTTTTTCTAAGTTCGTCTCGCTTTAAGTAAATTGCATAATGGGATAATCCCAAGTGGTAGTAGAGTGGAAATGACTCGAACTTTACTATTTTATATCTGAAACTTTTTAAAGGCCAACACTCAAGATCTGTGAAGAGTCTTAAGATAATTTATCTATTGATAGTGAGGTTATGTTTTTTTAATAGAAATTGGTTATGTTTAGCCTAATAAAGGATAGACATAGCCCATCAACAAGTTAATTGGGCACAGATTATACAGTAATCAATAAATCCAATATAATTTCCGAAAGACAAGTTTATTTTTACTGTTGTGTATCAGAGTTATAATCGAAGTCCGATTGTTAAAGTATTAAATTATCAAGATATAATAGTTGTAGAGTCTCACTGGGCTGGATCGACCGGTGGAATACCACGACTGCTCAGAATATCGACGTAAAGTGGCTCATGCCGCATTTTGCTCGGCAAAAGAGGTATCCGGAGGCGCAACAACTTCCCCTCTTCCCTTCCCTATCACATTTCAAAAGCCGCCAACGTAGTTGTAATACTATCTGTGTTGCAGATGTTTATTGGCGGCGTCAGTTGCTTACCATCAGGTGACACACCTGCACGTTTGACACTCTCGTAAAAAAAATCATGCCCACGTATATAACATAAATATAATAATAACATAAAGTTCTTGTTTAAACATAAATACTAAAAGTAAAAAAAAAACTGGAACTTAACAAAAGCTCATCTATTAATTTATATATTTGGGCTAGAGTTTTTGAACAGCGTCAGAAAAGTTATACAGTAACGTGTAAGTAAAATAAAGCTGTGTTGTGGAAAGTATGTGATTTAACATCATTATAAAATGTATAAAATGATAATAACTGACCCGTCCAACTTTATACGAAGTTTGGATCGTTTTAAAAATATATCTCACTGTTTTTATAAGTACATATTTTTGTTTGTACTTGCATTTTCAAAAACATCCGAAAGAATATGAAGCGGTGTTTGGGACAGATGATAAAACAAAAAATATCCATTGGGCTTATCAAAATCACATTTTCCTAATATGGCCTATATTTTTTAATTGATTTACTAGCCGACCCACCAAACGTTGTCTTGCCTAAAAAATAAAGTATAAACTTTATTTTTGTAGTAGGAGTTGCTCGTAAAGAAGTGAAAGTTGAGGGTTGTATCTATTTGTGTATGCTGTTTCATAAAATGGGGTGGACTATCGTTAATATTTAGGGTGATGAAAAATAGATGTTGTTCTATTCACAAACATAGCCGATATGCACCCAAAATTTCATGAAAATCTATCAAGCTGTTTCGGAGGAGTATGGTAACTAATACTGTGACACGAGAATTCATATATTAGATTATGACCCATAATAAGTGCCCGCATTAAATTTATGTCACTATTATTATTGTAAGCTTAAAAAATAATTCACATATGAGTAAGATTAGATGAGATAGTTCTAAAATAATTCAAAAATAGATGAAACTTCGAGAATGTATAAAATTGGTACCCAAATATAGCTGCATTGGTTTGGATAAAGATCATTCGTTTGGATTATCTTGGCAACGACTCTTTAGTCGATTCACATTTTTATTGGTTGTAATAAAACAAGGTGTTTGAGCGAGTTTGTGTAAATCACTAGAATATCCAAGTATCCTTTATAGATCCTATAAGTATATATCACCTACGGAAGTAACATAAATGCTAGTTCTAATTTTATAGTGCATGCCTGAAAAGAACGATGCTGATGAGCAAAACACTTAAAAATTATATAAACTGGTGAAAGTTTCCAGATATTAAATTTCCTCTCTGCTTTGTATTTAAATGATTTTTCATGGATTTTAGTAAGTCTAACATATATATCAAATTCCTTGCGGGGTAGGCAAAGAAAACAGAGCGCCATTAGGCACGATTCTTACACGCCTCACTCGATTTTTTGAATTTCATAACTCATGACGTGCATGCGCGTCGATTTTTGAAAATCCTAACATCACCTTCCTGCAGAACGGGTTCTATACGATCATGGAATGTGTGTCTTGGCCGTCCTCGACTCCTACATCCACCGCTTTTGCAGAGATAGTAAATCTACTAAAGCAATATAATATATTTAGATAAAGTTATAATTTCCCTTTTATAATCACCCCATAAGATTTGACAGCTCAATGGTACGACTGTTACGATTTCATATTACAATTAATATAAATAATGTTCAGTACCGTCCCTCGCTGACCTAGGGTGCGCAGTGGAAAATACACCAGAGCAGTGAGGGTGCAAAGGGCCACGAACTAAAGCTTGCGTTGCGCAAGGCTAATATTATTGGTGGTTAGTATGTAGTTTATAAAAAGGGGCAATTAAAGTCAAAGTCAAAATAACTTTATTTTTATAGGTCTTCACAGACACTTAAAAATAGTCAACAAATACAGATAACATATTATTTAAAATTAAATAAAAATACAAACACGAGCGCTTGTGGAAAGTGCCTCCGTGGAACAAAAAAAAACACGGACGCAATTGCCACGAGCGGCCCGATTCCGAGTGTAGGGGCTATCATGAGAAGAATCGGGCAAGACACTCATGTGTCTCATTAACTTACCGAAGTAAGATTCAGCTACTTATTAAACCTAACCAGTTAATCTCGGATTGACCAATCAAAATAGAAAACTGTTAGGACTTATCTTAAAGGCAGCGAACGACGACACAATAGAGCCCCTCAGCGCGAGTCGTCACTACTCACAATCTTCACGAATATAGTTTACCAATTTACACAATAATTTCATGAAATGCAAAAATAAAGAGTAAAACTTTTCTTCTTATCAATTACAATTAACGAATGACAGCACAACGTCTGTTTAAATCGATCAAATCTTACTTAGCAATAAAAATAACTACCCTCAAGTTACATAAAATGATAAACTGTGAAATTCAAAAACATAGGTACTTGTTTGTACAGAACAAATAAAATATATGTTATGAACTAAAATTTACTTTTGAATACCTTATCTTAAAAGTTTATTAGATAAACCTCATCGTCGTTGCGTCGTCGTTTATTCTCAATGTTGAGGTAAAGTTGGGTTTGCTGTTGGATTTTTCGTTCTTGAAATTTATGTAAGGCATTACATAAATTTCAAGAACGAAAAATCCAACAGCAAACCCAGTTACAAAGTCAAAGTCAAAGTCAAAATAACTTAATTTTTGAAGGTCTTCACAGACACTTAAAATAGTCAACAGTACAGATAACATATTATTTAAATTTAAGTAAAAAAACGCGAGCGCTTGTGGAAAGTGCCTCCGTGGAACAAAAAAAGACACGGACGCAATCACCACGAGCGGCCCGATACCGAGTGTAGGGGCTATCATGAGAAGAATCGGGCAAGAAACTCATGTGCCATATACTCTTTTCAAACCAATTGAAATAAACAACAATATTATTATAACTACTGAGAATAAAGCAGTAGGCTAGTAAATAAAAGGTTCAGCAACCAGAATACTCGATAATCACAATTATTAAGATCCAACCAAATTAAAATCAACGTCCTACATGTTAACTAAAAAATTCTATGTGATTATACTAGTCGAGCACAACTGACGCGACATCTTTTAATTAGAGTGGTAACGTTGTGCAACAATTGTGGCGAATAATAAAATTTAAGTATCACATATTGAACACAATTTCAAGGCAAATTTAAAATTAAAAAGCTATCAAAAATTATTACAGAACGCCTCCACTCCAAAAAAGTGAACTAATTCCAACATACAATCTACAAAATCCGCGTTGAGCAAGCAATTTGACGGTCCGACTCCGACTTGTTAGTCATGAAGTCGTTGGTGGTGTAGAATGCACCACCAATGAGACGACCCTTCACAGCCCGCCTAAAGCGATCATAAGACAAATCCAGAATATGCGCAGGTATCCTATTATAAAACTGTACACCCACACCCAAAAAAGACTTGAGTACCTTGTGCAGGTGATGATACGGTAACTCAAGCTTATGCTTGCCTCTAGTATTAAAATTGTGTACATCGCTATGTTTTGTATATTTATCTTAGTTTTTCCTCACAAACATGATGTTATCATATATAAACTGGGAGATAACTGTTAGAATGCCAATTTCCTTAAAACGTCTGCTCTGCCCCATAGCAATATACCATAGGACATAACATAACTATGAAAATAACTAAAATAAACTATTCTGGCAGTTACAACATCGGTGAGCTGTCGAACTTTTCGAACCGCGTAAGCAGCCGAGCTAAGTTTTCCCGCTAAAGACTTTATTTGTGGGCCCACTGTAGCGTTTTATCTAAGGTAATACCCAAGAATACAGTAGACTTCATTGGGTCAAAATATTTATTATTCAGAGCTATACTTATATCCGGACCTTTAACACTAGGCATAGTGAACTTTATTATTTTAGTTTTATTCGCATTTAGAACTAAATTATTAGCGGTGAACCATTCATGAACTTGTGTGAGAGAACGATTCACATCAAAAATATACTCTTTTTACGGTCTACCTTGAAGAGAAGTGATGTCTCATCAGCAAATAGTACAACGTTACAAACAACAAAAACACGTTGCTTGACTTATCATCAATAAGGTTGATATTTCAAAAATTTTAATAACTGCCCGTTATTCTGTGCCAAGCACCACCATAATGAGTGCCATAACCACAGCGAAATCACGAATTCGCGTTAAGTGGTTTATGTCACGTTTCGACCAGTGATGTATCCGAAGGCTCATCCCCTTTCCCCTCCCTTACTCAGCTTCACTTTTCTATTAAATCTTAAAGGCCAACAATGCAACTGAAACTCTCTCAATAGTACAGAAGTCCATGGGCTGTTGCTAAGGTGATCCGCCTGCTAGTGTATCCCCATCTCCCGTAATTACACACTTACATCAAATAGGAAATCATTTATTTATATATAGAAGTTGTGCACGACAAACTGATCGTACCAGTAATGAATCACCAAAACACACACGTGTCCAAAAGTTCGTGTAATGAAGTTATTAATTATCCCGCTCACGATTCCTGTGTAAATTGAACAAGTTTGTTTGTTTTGTGATATTTTGTGCGGCCGTGAAAGTTTCCGAAGGCGAGATTGATGTGATACATACAACATCAAAATTATTAGTATTATTGTGCTCATAATTTTGCTTTTTTTTTCATGAAATATGTTTAATAACGCCAATTATATTCTAAATGTTCACAACCTGTTTACGTTAAATATGTTCGTTAAACAATAATCCCACATTTGTAAAGGTTAATCAAAGCTGGTACTGATAACGGTAGGTGCAAACCACACTGGCCCTTAACAATTAAGACGAGCAATACTCCTGGGTTTGATTTCATTTAGTGGCAGTTATTTCTATCCGCAATGTTATTGCTAGGTGTATCCAATATATTGTTATGAATAAATCGGGCGTATACTTTAGTGATCATCACTTTAGTGATGGTCAACTTGAGTTACTAACTCGAGTCAACTTGAGTTGGGCTTGATTCGAGTCAACTCGAGTTGGAGGTAATCAACTCGAGTTCAAATATTTAATTCAACAGACATGGAACGGAGTTAGCCATACCTTTATATGAGTCTTGATTATTTATGAGCAAATTAGTTCTTAGAAAACAAAGCGTCACATTTGTTCTTTTGTAATTAACTTATTTTTGTTCCGTTTCTCTCAATATTTTTCATATCCTATATATTTCCTATAACAAAATGAAACAGTAAATTTTTGTTCCTATTTAATATTGCTTCACGCAAAGTCCCATGCAATGTAGTCAGAGGGAAGAGAGTGTCACAAGACATGATTCTTACACGCCTCACTCGCCTCTTTGACTTTCATAACTCTCTTGTTAAACACGCTTGTGGATTTTGAAATCTTCTGACATCACCTTCCTCCAGGACTTGTTCTATTTGGTCAGGAAAGGTGTATTGTGGCTGTCCTCGACCCCTGCATCCATCCGCTTTGGCATTGCATATCTGCGTAGTCAATCTTGCAACATTCCACATGTCCAATTGTCTGCACCATCAGATATATTGAAATATTTTTTTGGTTCATTTATAGATTATGTTAACTACAAGATAGATAAGACGAATAATGCTTGATACAATGACTTTTCAGCTTAAGACGTTCAATATCGGCGGACGAAATTTTTTTTTTATATTCAAAATTACCCTGAACGGAGTTGCAACTCGGGTCACGTACATTTTAACTCGAGTCAACTCGAGTTAGGATTTTTCCGAGTTGGCACATCACTAGGCGTGGCACATCACTAATATAATGTATTAAAAAAGTCAAGCTGAAAAGTTCGTTGGTACGAATAGATTTTTTTTGAAGTGTAACTTTTAAGTGTAGATTCTAATGTCTCCTGCTACCATTTAACGCTTTTAACACCCCCTTGCGGCCTCAAAACGTAATATATATTATTAGAAAGGATGAAATTTATTCAGTCTATTTATAAATCTAGGAAGAGAATTGCTTAAGCGTGATTTTTATCTATACATAGACATCTAGTAGCTAGTGGTAGCACTATACTACTCATTTAATACTTATAAAGCATAATAGTTTGTTTCTTTGAATGCGCTAATATCAGAAACCGCTGGTTCTATTTTTAAAAATATTTCAGTGATGGGTAGTCCATTTATAGAGAAAGGATTTAAGCTTTATTATATTTTCTAAACAATTAGGGATCTTTACTAAAAGTCCGATAATGTAACCCAAGGTGTAAAAAAGGACCTGAAAAAAATGATTACATTGCGTACGCTGCTAAAAGTATTGATTGTAGAGCAAAACAATGTACTACATAACTTCACGCCTTTTGTTACCCGAAGGTGTAGGCAGCGGCTGTTAAGCCTCGTCTCGCCGTTATGTTTACGTCCCAAATGGAATAGGTGGCGAACCTATTGCCATACCGGGCACAAAGTTTGTCAGTCATCGGTATTTATCACACATAACTTCCGAAAATAATTTCGAAAAGTCATTGGTGTGAGCCAGTGTCTGGAATCGAACCCCGGACCTCTGGATCTGAGGCCGTGCGCTCGCCCACTGCGCCACCGAGACTGTTACTACAATTTTGCAGAATATATAGTTGTCTACACAAAAGGTCCAACACCATGTGTCTAACTGTTGTAGTTATCTCACAATAAGTGTTTATTTAATTTTTTTAAATAATTTAAATGATGATGTTTTAAAAGCCCTTTATTTTGTACTTTGGTATGAAATCGGATTGAAATAAATTGCTTACAGTTCAAAATAGATTCAATAGCTTTCTAGAACTTTTTGAATTATTTAACATACATACATCGATCCGAAAATTCAAAATACGGCTCAGAATTACATATTGGTTGTTGTTTTCGATCGATTGTGAGACTGGACTTTCGCAAACCCAAAGATTCCGTTGATACCTAAAGGATCTGAGTTATATAATCTTCAACCTAATATTTTGTACTTGTTTTCTTTAATTACAGTTTTAGGGGAGTCCGCTGCATATATAAGTTTTGTTGTAAATTTCACCTCATTTAAACTCATCTACTGGTGCTGATTCTGGACCATATTTATGATAAAGCTAGCCTATCTCCATTTGTGAAAGCTAATTTTTATTAACATTAAAAATGTACCATCAATTTTAGATTGTTTTGTATTTTGCTCTCGTTTTGTGTCTAATTTTAGATTGTTTGAAACAAAACAAAAGTACTTATATAATTGAACAATAAAACAGTTAGAGTCGCCATTAAAGTGAATGGCTATAAAATTTGACTGGCTTGATCCCGCCAACATTGACGTGTACTTTCTTGAGAGATGTATGTTATTGCTATATTTTTATAGTGTTGAACTTTGTGATCCTCTGCTTAATGGCACGCAAGGTGCATTGTGGATTTAAAAAAATATTGATGTAGTGAATTTAAACGTTATGTCTAGATAATATAAACGTTACGAGTCATTTATTTACGTCGTTTCAAGTTAAAATTATACAAGAAATTTTCTAGATTGTGTCGAAAACTGAAATGAATGGAAATTTTTAACAGCTTGCAATAAATTCCATTGCCTATTATAGTTCCCCATAGTACTGGAGGATGTCAAATCCTTTAGGAATCTTTTCACTTCCCTTTTGGAAGAAACTTTTTGGGTACATTAAAAAAACAATATTATCTCTCATTTTCTGTTACCGTACAATACGTAGAATTTTAACTGATGATCAGATCACGTGGAGGGAATTACTCACGAAAGTAAAACTTTGTGACAGAACACTCCCTCTTTACGTATTCTGTAATAAAACCAGTATTAAGGATTGTTTTAGAGTTGATCGTAAAATTTACTGTTGTATGGAAGTGCGTACAATCTCAGACATACGAGATTACCGCTGCACGGAGTAGCTTGCTATTATAGAAAGTAGACTCTTTTACAATATATTGTTAATTAATTTAGTCAAAGGTATCAAAGGCACTGTATCCACTTTTCACCAGTAATAAAAGCCAGGTGTATCCAGACTATTGCCGTCGTCCGGAATTAAGTCACTCTACTTACAGAATTATAATCTTAAACTGTCACAGTGTTCATTCTCGCACTCACAAATTTGACAGTTTTAGATAAGTAACAGTATTTAATGGAAATAATTAATTTACTAAGTAAATTACTTATAAACTAAGTGCTGCTAAGATGCTCACGAATGTCATAGTAAAAGTACATGTATTTTTTGTGTGTTGCCGTTCTTATCCAATGGTCTAGGCTACGGCTGCCGAAAATACTGTAGCGTTGACCATTGGACAAGAATGGTCCAGCGAATCTCTCATGGTTTATATTAAAAAAAAAACTCTTCGTCACATTTTGGCTATAAATTCTCTAGCCATCGTTATAATTCTAGATGCTGATTAAAGAGCTTTAATTGCCTCAATAATAAGTTATTCAGTATGTGTCCGAACATTGTATTTCATCCTTTTGAACCGGTCTATGGTGAAGTACCCTACCCTACTATTGTAATTTAAATTTAGGAAGGAAACTTAAAAGGATCGGGTATAATTAATTTTGATGGCATGGTAACACGTTAATCATTATTTTAGCGCATCCAAGTTTGGTTATTTTATATCATTATATTTTTAGACGTCTCTTTTGTATTGGAATATATTAATATCAAAAAGTTTTCGTTACCTGCGGTAAATATTTTATTTTCGTCCTTTTAATCAGAACTTTCAACTAAACACAAAGAGTTTCAGTGGAGAATTTCAAGTTTCTTCGTGAGTAATTCTTTTTCTTAACTTTAAATAACGTATTAATTCTTAAACGGTTTTTCTAATGAATAAAAATCAATCTACTAAACAGCAAACAGTTCTGATTTTTAAAGCAGCTAAAACCATAAATACAGAGCTTTCACTTTTGTCGTATGGCGATAATTAATCTTGTTTGAGAAATAGGCCTCGAAATGCAGGCCGATTCTTTGATAAATAGATTTTTGCTTCTTACCAACTCGTTTATAGGAGGAAAGCTAAGGTTATAATAGTGGCTGGAAGTGGCTTGCATTCTTATTGATATTTATTATTAATTAATAGAAAATGACCAAAAAATAATCGCCGAATCTAGTATCTTTATAGAAATATAGAGAAATAAAAAACAGAATAGTATTCATTGTGAAGATTAAAATCGACTAAGCGCTAACTAGTGCGGCTGTTAGTGATCTATTTATCATCTATTAATAACCTAACATAGCTTCACGCCTTTTTCTACCCGAAGGCAGCGGTTGTTAAGCCTCGACTCGCCCTTATGTTTACGACCTTAATGGAATAGGTGGCGAACCTATAGCCATACACCGGGCATACAATTTTCGGTCAAAGTCAGACATAACTTCCGAAAAGAACTTTGAAAAGTCATTGTCAGCTAGGATTCGAACTCACTCGATTTCGTCAAAGTAGTTGGATGACTGGACCACCGAGACTAATTAATGTTTAAATACATTAAATTTATCCATTCAGAAATCTTCAACGTAGTTCATGTACCATAGTCTCACTTAGCGAGTTTAAGCTGAGATATTTTGGCTTACCTTGTGTGCACCTAGTAATTCTAAATCATATATATATTACACGAAAGACAGGTTTAGTAAATTACATATATGTATACATAAACTCACGCCTGTATCCCGTAGGCAGATGCTTTGGCTCACAAGCTACGTTCCTGACACACTTCTTTCGCTTCATCCACAGTCATACATCTCATCATGCATTCACGCTGCTTTTGGGTGCTACACATTTTTCCTTTTTTAAACAGACCATTTATTTGGTCGTGGTAGCGCCCCGTCTTGGTCTCTCGATCCCGACCCTATCACTCACATTCGCTTCATATACTCTTTTACTCAGTCGACTTATTATACTTAAGTAAATTATACTTTTAATTTATCTTATATCTCAACATCATGTGACAATAATCTCTATCAAAACTTTTCCTGTAATAATGTATCTTTGTATTTTCCAATTTTGTTCCAGTATGCGGGACGCGGCTGAGAAAAAAAAACGCCCGAGCCAATTTATTTGAATGATTACTGTTACTCGGGGCCGCACTATGAGCGAGAGTGTGTAGCAATATTTCATTTTCCATTGAAAGCATACTTATGTGGCTTTCAAGATTTTTGTGTTT
This sequence comes from Euproctis similis, assembly GCA_905147225.2. Taxonomy (NCBI): domain Eukaryota; kingdom Metazoa; phylum Arthropoda; class Insecta; order Lepidoptera; family Erebidae; genus Euproctis; species Euproctis similis. The sequence goes on from LR990109.1 coordinate 10,957,577, forward strand.
ACATTGTAAAATGAAAAAAAAAAGATGTCACTTTACACGACATTAATTTATTTATTATATGAAGTTTGTTTTTAATAGTGATTTTTTTTCCTATGCAAAAAAAGATCTAGAAAATACTGTCTATATAGTGATCTAATGATCCACTAACTTTTACCAGGAAATATTTATGAAAAATACAAAGGAAAAAATAAACTGGTCTGGTGGTTAAACATTTTGCATAAAAACAAAATAACACGTATTTGAACTTGTGGATTAATTTAAAAAAACAAACTTAAAATATAATTGTGATGAAATACATTGATATTGCTTTCAAGTACATATTAACACACAACTGAAATAATAATAATAACAAATACAAGGTGTAAATAATTTACTTTATTTTTTATATTTACATCTCATTCGTTTAGTCTTATCTCATCAATTTGCGTTCTAGAGTTTATAATGCTTGGTAGTATTGGCTAATGGTATTGTTTGTGAATATAACATGAGTTTTTCTAACATATAAAAAACAAAAACAAAACAAATAATTTACGAACAATTTTCTCTTTTTAACTTAAATTTGGCAGAAATCGGGGGCTGGAAACCGTCCTATCGGACACAATAACCCCGCAAGATGGATTATATCATTTGTCTCCAGAGGGTTTTACAAGGACTATAACGCATTCAAAAGATAAACGAAACCCTTCATTTAGGAAACTATTTGCCATTTTCATGTTTCCATAGCAAATACAGCCCACGTAGTTATAATTAAACAAGATTACGCTATCAATACGAACAACATCTCAAAGTTCTCAACAAGAACAAGACCCTAAACTTTACTTCTTTTTAACTAAAGCTTGTATCTACATGGTACAATGAAGATCTCTCAGTGCGTGTGAAAGGTTCTCACATGATTTATTTGTTAGTACAGCTGATAGTTAATTCAAGTTAAACATCGAAAATATAGTCTTTTACATACTTAAGTTACTATTATAGAATCAATCTTTTCAGTCGAATTAGTCGAAAAAATAGTTTGTTTGATAATTCTGTATTTCGGTGTTTAACGAAATGTAAATCTCAAGGTACTGTTATACATGCTTTTTATTAGCATGCTAAGAAGCATGCTCATTATGAGAATGCTTATGAACTGTTTACATTTGCCACCAATAAGTATGTGGCGCCGGCTTAGAATACCGCCACCCCATCTCTTCCCGTGGGTGTCGTAAAAGGCGACTAAGGGAAAAGCTGGAAGAATGGGCAGCAGCATTCTTTCTAAACAAAATACAGCCTACTGCGATCGCCAACCCGCCTGCCAAGCGTGGCGATTATGGCAAAAACCCCCCATGAATGCACAGGACCGGCAGTTGTGGTGCTCTATGGGGGAGGCCTACGTCCTGTATTGGACCTTAAAAGGCTAATGATGAAAAGTATGCTAGTTTCAAACATATTACTAGCATACTCATTAGGCAAACCAGTTCACACGCGCTAATAGCACCCCCCCTTCCACCCGCACTGCAGAAAGCATGCTCATCAATCGCACAGCTGTCGATTATTGAGCATGCTCGAAATTAGCATGCTCATTATTAGCAATGTATGTACACACATGCTACTATCGAGCAGTAACTGCTAGCATAAGTTATATGTATTGAATATATGTTCGCCACCTATTCCATTTGGGACGTAAACATAACAGCGAGACGAGGCTTAACAGCCACTGCCTACACCTTCGGGTATCAAAGGCGTGAAGTTATGTTATGTTACATATATGTAGCGGTGGAAGGCTAATCAGAAAAACTACTAACGGTCTTTGACATTTTATACGATACTTCACCGCAATAGTTTTTCTTAAGAACATAACATAACATAATAAGATAATAATTTACATGCTAGGCTATTATTCTGTACGCCCACCTAGCCTAGAAAAATGTATGAAGTTGATGCAATCAATACCACTTGGGATGCTGACCGCTGGACCGCTGTTATTGTAACTAAGGGAGTCGCAACTCAATATTAATTACATCTATTTGTAGGCTAAGGATAGTGCTTGGCTATTTCTATGCTATTATGGCTAATATGGCTATTGCTATGCTAATAAATAATACTTTAAAAAATGACAATTTTACTTTTACGTTGTTGTTTCTAATTAGTTGTTCATTGTTGATCATACCTTAAACTGACTTACATGTGTTGCGGTGGCGTATTATTAAAATTCCACTTATTTTGTGGGATTTATATTGTATTTGTAATAAATGTTAAATCGTTGAACATATTCTTGTCCTATATATTGTTTAATTTCTAAATAAAAACTTGTTCTTACACAATGTCAAGAAGCGTTGGTAATGTTTCTAATTAGCCGTCCATCACTGTATGTATTTGAAAGTACAGTAAAAGTATGATAGATGAATTTAGAGAATTACCAATATCTAAGAATTCAGGGGCAATTCTGTGACTACTGGTTTTCAAAACTTCTCACAACCTCTTTCCCAAATATGAACACGAACAAATAGGTTGACCTGAGCTTATAAACAATATTTGCATAAATAGTTTCTTAATTTTTTGGACAGGATATCTCAAAAATGAGGACTCTGTGGAGTGACATTCGCAGATCGCGTCGAAAACAGGGTTGTAAGGAAGGAAGTTGGATTGAAAGAGAGCCTCGGTGTAAAAGTAAGATGCCCTTTCTTACTTTTACATCTGATCGGTATCTCCGATCGTTCGGACATTTTAAAAATTACTTAAAAAAAAAGTTAAACCGACTTTTAGAAACGTAAACCACACAATTTATAAATATATGAAAACAGTACCTAGGTAACTAAAAAGCGATAAATAACGTAATTTACCAATTTGTATACTTAATACAATATACAAAACGTAAAACTTTTACTAAGGACATCTTTAACTATTATAATATTTACAAATGTTACTCATTATTGAAGTCGGTGCAAGACAATGCGTTACCTAGGCTGGCACCGACTACAAAAAAAGTGATATTTGTAAATATTTTAATAGTTAAAGATAACTTTCCTCATCACACAGCAGCATCAAATGTTGGCACCATAAAGAATATCCCTTACACATCACTATTACGTAATAAAAACACCATACTCGCATACAACTTTTGGTGGATGCCATCGATTCCTCCTGGTTCATCAGTTCCTGACCTGGTGAAAATGGGACCATCTCGGAAGTAAACACTAAACAAACAAAAAAAAATTTTTGAAATCGGTCCATAATTGACGAAAATATCGGTGTACATACATAAAAAAAAAAAATTTACGTGGAGTCTCTCCGCGCTACTGAAGTGAAACTTTTTATCAGACGTACATTTATACATAACTTCACGCCAAATCCCTTGCGGGGTAGGCAGAGAGAACAGAGCGCCATAGGGCACGATTCTTACACGGCTCACTCGCTTCGTTGACTTTCATAACTCTTTTCATGCACGCGCGTCGGTTTTTGAGGCTCTTAACATCACCTTCCTCCAGAACACGTTCTATTTGGTCATGGAATGTGTGTCTTGGCCGTCCTCGACTCCTACATCGATCCGCTTTTGCATTGTATCTGCTTAGTCAGTCTTGCATCAACCATTCTTTCTACATATCCGAACCATCGGAGCACCCTTTCTTACTTTTACACCGACACCCTCTTTCAAACCAACTTCCTTCCTTACTACCTTGTTTTCTACGCGGTCAGCAAGAGTCACTCCGCAGATTTTGCGTAGTGCCCTCATTTCTAACGCGTTTATTCTACTTTCATGCACACTCTGCCATACCCAGCTCTCGCTTCCATAAGTTAGCGTTGGGATCAGGACCGCATTGTGGATTGCTAGCTGGGCTTTTCTACTAATGTTTTTTGCGCCCAGGAATCTGCCCAACGCTCCATTTACGCTATTTCCTTTCGCCACTCGTCTTTCTACATCCGCGGTGTACCTTCCATCTTTGCTAAAAGCGCATCCAAGATATACAATTTCATTCACCTGTTCCAGCACTACATCATCAACCATTATCCTTGCACCTGTTCTGGATTCCTCCCTTTCAAACACCATACACCATTACATTTATAACACGCTTAATTTATAAAGAGCACAACTTACTTACATTCCACAGTCGGTAGTTTTACCAATACACGGTAAAACTACTGACTGTGGAATGGAGATTGGCGGGTTCGATCTCCACTCGAGTATAATTCTTAATATAGGTCTGGGTAGACTTTGGTGACTACTTTATTTAGGAGGATCTGCCATATTCGACGTCTCATTGTTCTTTGATTTAGGTACTCCCCCAAGCTCAAGCCTATTCGATACCCATATTGTAAAATGCATTAAAATGCTTATAGCATTCGATTTAGAATGACGTCACATTTTCAAGTTACTATGGAAAAGCCTTTTCATTTGATACCCATATTGTAAAAAACATTAAAACCATATTTGAATGAGAGGCGATGGATTTTCACCGGTCGAGCCGGCCCATTCATGCAGCGGACTGCTTGGCTCTACGACTGTTAATAATATTATCCAAATTTAGCGTGTATAAAAACATTAAAATTGAGTTCTAAGATTCAATACATAATAAATATTTATTACATACAAAATATATACATACTTAGATACTTACATACATACATTGCAAAATAACAAATATCGATTTAATTATCTTTATAATAACAAATATACGTCTGGCATGTTCGGTAGCCGCTTCGCAACTACTTGTTGTGTTACAAAAAAAAATAGAGATTTACAAAAAAAAGTACTAGTACAGATAGCACAAAAATAATTAATTAGAAAGAAATTGCAATAATGTAAAAATAATTAAGACAAATCAAAATTTAGTTAATAATAGGTCGGGGAAAAAGTCTTTTCGCATAACGTAGGTATAAACTTATTATAAAATTTCTTTGACTGTACTATTTGTGTCTGGCTGGTTTTGGTAACATTAAAAAGGTTACATTATAAAGAAAAGAAAAAAATAAAAAAAAGTTGTTTCCCGCTATTTTTCATTAGTTTTTCTCTCCGTAAAAATGAGTGAATCTAATGAAGAAATTCGATACATTTTAAAATTTTATTATAAAAAAGGCAAAAATGCAACTCAAGCAGTGAAAAAAATTTGTGATGTTTATGGACCTGATGCAGTGTCAGTAAGAGTAGCACAAATTTGGTTCAAACGTTTTCAGTCCGGAAATTTTGATGTTAAAGATGCACCTCGCTCTGGTCGCCCTGTTACGAATAAAATGGACGCCATTTTTGAAAGAGTGGAGCAAGATCGGCATATTAGTAGTTACGATGTAGCTGAAGAACTGGGAATTGACCACAAAACAGTTTTGACCCATTTGAAGAAAGCTGGTTATACAAAAAAGCTCGATATTTGGGTGCCACACGAGCTCACTCAAAGAAACTTAATGAACCGTGTACTCATTTGCGATTCATTATTGAGACGTAATGAAACCGAGCCGTTTTTGAAGAGATTGATAACTGGCGATGAAAAGTGGATCACGTACGACAAGAACGTGCGAAAAAGGTCGTGGTCGAAAGTTGGCCAGGCTTCACAGACTGTGGCCAAACCTGGCCTAACACGAAATAAGGTGATGCTGTGTGTATGGTGGGATTGGAAGGGCATTGTTCATTATGAGCTTTTACCGTCCGGCAAAACCATCGATTCTGATCTTTACTGCCAGCAACTGATGAGATTAAAGGAAGCAGTCGAGAGAAAACGGCCGGAATTGATCAACAGGAAGGGTGTGGTCTTTCATAACGATAACGCTAGACCACACACATCTTTAGCCACTCAGCAAAAATTAAGAGAGTTCGACTGGGAGGTCCTAGTGCATCCACCATATAGCCCTGACCTTGCGCCTTCAGATTTTCACCTGTTTCGGTCTCTTCAGAATTCTTTAGGTTCTGTAAGGTTGACCTCAAGAGAGGACTGCCAAAACTATTTGTCCCGTTTTTTTGATCAGAAGTCCCAAAGTTTCTACAGTAACGGGATAATGTCTCTGCCCACAAAATGGCAGAAAGTTATTCAACAAAACGGTACATATATATTGTAAATAAATGTAAATAAACTTTGAAAAAAATGTCTTGACTTTTCATACAAAAATACGAAAATACTTTTTCCCCAACCTATTATAATGAAATTAAATATAAAGAAATAAAAAAGCCCTTATTTTACCAGCTACATAATGCATTTTAATAACTATACTAGTTGTTGCTCGCTACTTCATCTGCATGGACGCCAAAAAATATTCAATATATAATTTCAACTTTCCTACAATTTTATTACATGTACAGATTATTTGGCGGCACATTAGAAAGAAATTATTTATTTTACCCATTTTGTTTTTTATACTTCTTAAACGTATTTGTAATCTAATTGTACTTTTGTATATGTACACTAATGGTTGCAATAAGGTAAAAATAATTAAGACAAATTAAAATTTAGTTTATGTAATGAAATTAAATACAGTAATAAATACAGAAATAAAAAAGCCATTATTTTACCTGCTACCTATTGCATTTTATTAACTATATTATTTATTAACTAATTACTATATGTTTACTAAACATGTTTTACAATTCTATTACTGAATTCCCAAGGTTGGCTTTTTAGTTATAGCGACGTCAAACTAATTATTATTTGTTATCATTATTATATAACATTAAAAAAAAATGCCTTGTTTGTATATTTGAATTTTTTTTTTTTAAGTAGCATATAAATTTTAAAATTAAAAAAAATATGTGTTATGCAGTTAGTACTTTTGATACACGGTGCCATAAAAACAGTGCCGCTACTAGCTACTAGATGTCTATGTACAGTTTTTAATCACGCTATGGATTTCCGGCTTATATAAACCAAGGAAGAGAATTTTCTCTTCCTTGGTTTATATAAGCCGATTTATGTTCTAGTGTTTTATATTACCTATAATACCCGCGAGGGGGCGTTAAAAGCGTTAAACGCTTTTGCAAGAGACATTAGAAGTTCCACTTCAAAAATTATACGTACAGACGAATTGGAACCTCCTCCTTTTTTCGAAGTCGGTTAAAAAGGATGACTTTTTTATTTACGGGATACAGGGCAAAATAGAAGGCGTGTCACCTGATGTTAAGTGACCAGCGCCGCCCATGGATATCTGCAACACATATAGTGTTACAGTTGCATTACCGACCTTTAAGGGAGTAGGATAGGAAGGGGGGTGGGCCTCCGGTTACCTCTCTCACCGAACGAAACGCAGAATGAGCCACTTTACGTCGATCTTCTGAGAGGTGGTGGTATTTCCCAGGAGGAACCAGCCCATTCATGCAGCGAACTGCTTGGCTCTACCACTCCTAGAAATGGATGATGCAAGATTGACTAAGCAGATATAAGATGCAAAAGCGGATGGATGTAGGAATCGAGGACGGCTAAGACACACATTCCATGACCAAATAGAACGTGTTCTGGAGGAAGGTGATGTTAGGAGCCTCAAAAATCGATGCGCGTGCATGAAAAGAGTTATGAAAGTCAACGAAGCCAGTGAGGTGTGTACGAATCAAAGAAATTTAAACCTCTACTACAATTATGAATCGTTATTTCACTATAAAACTACGCCCAATATGCAACAAACACACAAAAAGCCGATTCATATGAGAACTTGTGTATAAATTTTTTAAACTAATATATTAAAATGTTATTTAATTAGCAAGTATCGAAATGAAAGAAAATACGCTTAAATTTGACGTTAAAAGGAACAACTTTACTGTTTGAACGAACATGTAAAACTTATGTTGGAATAGTATTAATTACGGAGTTCTTTGTTCATATCTTTGAATTTTCTAGTCTCAGAAAGTTATGAAGCAAAACTAGCAAAATATAACATTAATCTTATTATACTTTTTTGTAAATTGATTAGTATGAGCTTTCTAAGTAGTTGTAGTATCGAATTCTAGGAAATAATGAACAATGCACTGGAAAACAGTAAGCTTAAATAATTGAATAGGCTAATAAAAGCAGACACCATTAGGTATTAAAAACCTGGTGGCGTATAAAAAGTATATGCATGAATAATACATACTTGCAAATATAATAACATGGTTGGATGTAAACTTAAAATCCAAAATTTGAAGGTATCTGGAGATTTATTAAGTTAATGTTGTGCCCGCCTGCCATGTAAACAGATTACCAAACTAAGTTTATGCAAAGATTAATTAGCTAACAGTCCAAACAGGCATACACCCGTGAAGATACAATGTCCCACACAATACCAGGATCTGATTACTGGCCCGGCATTAAATTATCATAAGCCCGTTAACAAAGTTGGGTGAGTTCAGCAAATTATATTTCTGATTATGAACAGTCTAACTGGAAAGCGTGGTTATGTTTAGATTTTAGAAAGATGAATAATAATTACAGGTTGTTTTTACTCGAAGAAAAATGCAGCGGCTGGTAAGAAATCACTATTTTTAGTAACCTATTCTTATACACAGGACACATTATCAGGTATCGATATTTATCACACTAAATATCCGAAAAGTCATCCTAGAATTGATCGAAAAGAGCTTGGGCTTGAGCTCGGCTTTCAGAACACTGACACTAAAATCAATACATATAAATATGTATTTTAATCTTAACCTATGTACATTTTATACTTCGCAATTTCAAATACCATTTTTTTTCATCTAATTTCACTGTTAACCTCAGTTTGTGCTATGAAACGGTACTTACTAAAGTTCATGTCTCCCCAGCCTTTGGCATACTATAACAGTACATTACGGCAAGTTAGTCAGTCTTGGTGGCGCAGTGGTTGAGCACACGGCTTCTGATCCAGAGAGGTCCGGGTTCGATTCCAGACGCTGGCTCACACCAATAACTTTTCGAAATTGTTTTCGGAAGTTATGTTAGTTTTTCAGTCATCGATATTTATCGATGACTGAAAAACTATGTGCCCGGTATGGCAATAGGTTCGCCACCTATTCCATTTGGGACGTAAGCATAACGGCGAGACGAGGCTTAACAGCCGCTGCCTACACCTTCGGGCAACAAAAGGTGTGAAGTCATGTTACGGCAAATTAACATAAATATGCCTAAAACATACACTGGTTCAGAATTCTATCCAGAGAAATACACGAAAACAAAGATACAAATAAGTTAAAGTTATTAGTATATGTATACAGCACCTATTAAACACGCACATTCTAAAAAGCGTAACGCTTTATATTGTGTCTAGAGAAATCTTAAGAATATCTAACATAAGGAAATGCGAGAATAATAATTGCAATGTTCCGGTGTTGTTAAAAATATCATGATTTCTTTGATTCTGAAAATAAAAGATCCGTTGTCTGTGAAGTCGGTTTACTGACGATAGTTGAATGTTATAACAAAATGCTGCTGGAATGGTTTCTTTTTCAAAAGAAAATTTTAATTAAATCACGACAATTAACAGAAAGAAAATTTAACGCCTCAGAGCGAGGTAACGCCGTATAAAATAACCTCGCATCAAGGTAACGCCGCAACGAGATAAAGCCGCATCGAGGTAACGCCGCATGTTTTTTCGTGCGTGCAGCCGGCTCCATCGCAACTACTTTTAGAAACTACACTACTACTTTTTACTTGAGCTTTAGCTCAAGTAAATAAAGTAGTTGTTTAGTTTAGAAGAGTTTAGAAGTCACCAAATTACTACTATTCATAATACAGTACAACACATAATAAATCCTACTTAAATTTTAAATCGAAATATTTAATAAAACATAACAGCATATTTATAATACAAACAGATATTTCAATAGAAAGTATCTAAAAACATGGCAACCGTTGCATGGGCTGCTTGCCTTTACACAGAAAAAAAAATATGAATTTTGACTTAATTGGGTTTGCAAAACGGGTTATCAATCTCATTTTATTACAGCTATTTCCCCCCTTTTTCAATCCCATTTAAAGGAGCGAATAAATTTATTATACAGACGTCGTTTGGCCGCAACCCACGTAGCATCGCATTAAAATCGCATTATACTGTCGATAGTTTATATCGATGTATATAAACATTACTGGTCACAACACTACTGGATATATTTTTTATGATTTCGATGACTTTTTAATGCACACATATGGCACTTGAGGAACGAATGCAGCGGTATAATAATGTATAACGTTTTAGAAATGTTTTCAGTTTATGCTCTAATGATTAGTACAACATTAATACAATGCTGCGAGCTGAATTAATAACTTAAGAGTTTCCTTGTCTTTGGGCCTGCACTGTGAAAGTATTAATAAAAGCAAATATGCAGCACTAGTAAACAGAGCAAACGCACCCATCTATGCCTTGTCTAGATATTATTGAATCTACATCGATGATTTGTATGTACAAATTCAATTAATATACTTTGAATAGTTTATGCAACCAACAATCGTATTTATAGGACATATCAGAATTTATGATATTAATTACATTAAATAATAATAATTTAATTAAGTATAATGTGCAGGTTGCAAATATAAATATACTGAGCTCAAAAAAAAACTACTGATGCTTGAATTGTAAGGCTAATTCTATGAATCGTCAAATAATTCCCAAAATTAAGCAGAATTTATTTGTAGGAAATCCCGTAACAGGCATAATGGGGCCAAATTTGCGGGTATTCGTGCTCTCATAGTGATGTAGTGTCAAGATCAGATTGTTCAACTGATGTAGGTATATTAAGCTTACCAATAACAGCGTGGGTTATTTTGTGTGTGGATCAATAAATTATATTATTTTGATTGCATGACGACATTATGTGATTTACAGGGATTAAGCTGCACATTGGTGTCCTGATTCAATTGGAATTATCGATAAATGGACATCAAATATGCAAGTAGTACTAGACGTACTAGGAGTTCTAAAGTTAAGGCCAATGTCTACACATCCATAATCTGGGGATAGGTAAAGACTCATAATATAAATATACTTAAATGATAATGGTCCATTAATGGTTTGAATTTTATTTTAAGGCTGTACCCATTTCTTAAAGTTACACTAATCCTAACTATTGGGGAGCAAATAATCTACTCAATGTCCGTTTTATATTTATCTTCGTTTATAAAGTTAAATCATCGCTAACTAAAATGTATGTATGTGTTTGTAGAAAATAAGCCATAATATAAACATAACTATACATATAAAAACCTCAGGCCTCAACTCGCCGTTATGTTTAAGGTCCAAATGGAATAAGGTGGCGAACCTATTGCCATAAAGGGCACGAAGTTTTCAGTCATCGATATTTGTTATAAATAATTTCCGTTTTAAATTTCAAATGTCATCTGTGTGAGCCAGGATTCGAACCCGCGACCTCTTGATTGAGAAGCGAAGTGCTCGACCACCGGACCACCGAGACCGTTAAATATAGCTATGATATAATTCAATAATATAAAGTTACCTTTGAATAAACCAAATTTATTTTTTTAGTTTTTCATAAAAAATATGACAATATCTTTATTTAATTAATTAATGAACAGCACATAAAAAATAATAAGTACCTATTAACTAGTAAATAATAAAATGGTGTAAAACGATGCCAATAACTCACTAGAATATTTAATTACTCACAATATTCGTTAGGCAACTTGTAAATTGGTTTTCAATAACATTAATAATCTTCGTGCCTGTGTTATTGATTCAAAAAGTTAGAAAATCAATTAAAATCTTTAAATGGTTTTCTGTGGTAAATTCTTACTTTTCTGTACACATTTATAATATTATAAAGACTAATAGAAGAATGAGGGAATGAGAAAATTCCAGGCCCTTTGAGAGGATATTCACCAGCGTTGTATATCTACAAAGGTTTCCATTGGTTTCCATAAAAACCAATGGCGTCAGGGATGCGTATATAACCCGTTATTTTCCCTACTAAATCCTCCCGTATTGAATGTGTTTGCCTTAAGGCAACGGAAACAAACCCGCAAGCAACAACTAGTATGATGTATTATTACTATGATCATTCAAATATGCAAAGAACAAAGAAGTCGTTAAGCCGAATCTGGGCCTTGAGGCGAGTGAAATAACTTTGATATATTGCCACAGTCACTGTTATTCACTAAACATTAAAAAAGGGAAAACAAAAAGAAAGTATTATTTATAATAATAATAATAATGTTCCTTTAACAGATTATAATACTGCTTTATTTATGCAGTTTAATACAAAAAAGACTTGCTTTATACTCAAATATGTTTCATGACAAAAAAAAATGTGTTTTTTCTCTCCTCCAACAACAAAATGTACCGTGTACGGTCTTAAAAACATCCCAAATTGTTTCATTAAGGCATCCCCTTGACCCGAAATGCAAATTACGTTCTGTTAATTGCAGGCTTCTGTTAGTTAAACGGTGTTTATTTTTTAAATTATTTTTAACATATATAATATTTTTAATGTGTAATTTTAATGATGAATTTTAATGAAATAGCTTTTGAAATAGCCAGTTTATTGAAAAATCTATGCCGTTGAGTTTGTACCGAAATATAGTTATGAATTTATTTCTTAGATTTTTGCGAATCACATTCATAACATTGAAACAACTTTTTATGGATTTATGTTAAAAATGATGAACCTCTTTTGCACACGGATTCATTTTTAAATAATTTAAAATATAGAACATAACTTCACGCCTTTGTTACCCTAAGGTGTAGGCAGCGGCTGCTAAGCCTCGTCTAGCCGTTATGTTTACGTCCCAAATGGAATAGGTGGCAAACCTATTGCCATACCGGGCACAAAGTTTTCAGTCATCGATATTTGTCACACTTAACTTCCGAAAACAATTTCGAAAGTCATTGGTGTGAGCCAGTGTCAGGATTCGAACCCGGACCTCTAGATAAGAAGCCGCGTGCTTGACCATCGGGCTACCGAGACTAGGCCGATATAGAAGATAGTGTTTTGTTCTGCGTGCTGCCAACATTTTGGTCTTCGAGTCGCATCACGATGTTCACCACACCGCCGCCTAGGAAAGAAGGTGTTGTCACCAGAAGTATGAAAAACAAAGATGACGCCGTGGCGCAGGAACGTTTAGAAAATCCTGAGATTGCTTTGAGACCGGTCAGTCAGAAAAAATCTCAGAAAAAGCAAAATCTTCAGAATCTTCAATAACAGCACAAAAGAAACGGTTAGAATTAGAGGCAGCTCAAGAAAAGGCTCTTTGCACTTTTGGATTTAGAGCTGGCGGCAGACTTAGCCGCCGTTGAAGAGAAATACAGTCCACATCCTTCGGAATGTGATAGCCAAGCTGGAGGCTGTAATGTTGAAGAATAGCTAGAGCACAGTCGGCATGAACAGGAGAAGCTGGGGGCCCACGCTCAAGATATCCTTACTAAGGGTCTACTGCTCACACCGGCGCCTGACGACGGTACTAATGGTCCGGTTCAACAGTTGGTCTGCGCACTTAAGGATTTGGTCGCCACACAGGCGACGACTAGCCACAATTCAAACTTACTTAGCCGGCTCAGCACGCCGCGAGAACTCCCTTTGCTCTCCGGTAACCCTATGGAGTGGCTATCATTCTAGAACGCGTTCGAAGATTCATAATAACATAACATAACTTCACGCCTTTTGTTACCCGAAGGTGTAGGCAGCGGCTGTTAAGCCTCGTCTCGCCGTTATGTTTACGTCCCAAATGGAATAGGTGGCGAACCTATTGCCATACCGGGCACAAAGTATGTCAGTCATCGATATTTATCACACATAACTTCCGAAAACAATTTCGAAAAGTCATTGGTGTGAGCCAGTGTCTGGAATCGAACCCCGGACCTCTGGATCAGAAGCCGTGCGCTCGCCCACTGCGCCACCGAGACTATTATATAATTATAGTGAAAAGGAAAATTTATGGCGTCTACACAAGTGTCTCCGTGGCGCCGCCCAGCTCTTCACCAGAAACAGTAATGTCCACTTTAGAATTGTTGTATGGAAACCCGGAAATTATTTTAACAAAGATATTTTATGAAATAAAGAAACTGCCACCGCTACCTCAAGATTATAACAAAGAAATAGTTATTTTTTTCTGTAAAAAATCACAATTACGTCGCATGTGTACATGAATTAAAACGAGAAGAATATTTACAAGGACTCAGCATCGTGAATATAATACTCACTAAGCTGCCAACCGTACTGATATCCAATTGGGCTGATTATAATTATCCACTAATCACAAAAGGTAAAAAAAAATAGATTAGAAATATTTTCGGATTTCCTAAATGAAGAAGCTAGGAAAACATTTTTGTGTAGTGCTAATTTGATAAATTTTCGTTCGGACAATAACTGATATTACAGTGATAGTTACAAATCTGACACAGTGTTGATGCAAACTTATAAAAAAACAAAAAGTGACTTTAAGTGTAGATTTTGTCACGAATCAAATCATAATTTAACCGATTGTAAAAAAATTAAAAAAGCGCGACGTAATCAGAAATGGTCGTTTGTAAAACGTATAGGTATATGTGCACAAGTGCTTGTTGACGTGGCACGACAGGCGCACATGTCCTGCTGCCGTGTGCGACGTGCCTGTCTGCGGCCTGCCGCATCACCGCTTGCTGCACTATGTGCCGCGCGCGCCCCTACAAGACCACGTCATGGGAAGTACCACTGGACCGTGCACTACTCGCACGCCGCTGGGCTGGTGCTTACATGGGAGGATGCCGCGTGTATCTTTATTTGCGGCCCTGAACTTTTCTCTCTTCATCAGTAACGAAGCTACAATCTTACACCAAGAAGGCAACTGTGAACTTCGTGATCTTCATGAAACAGTTGAATCTACGATAAATATTTTAGATTTCGATATTCACCTCAGAAGACGTTGGCGTAAGACCAAGTACAAGAACTGTTACCAGAGCCGCCTTACGTCGCTTGTATCCCAATTGTTGATGAGTGCTGCTAGACACACTGGGGTGGGGAATGTAAGCGGCGCAACATTCACTTTTAACAAGGATTTATGTTAAAAATGATGAACCTCTTTTGCACACGGATTTATTTTTAAATAATTAATTTTAAGTATAGAATAATAATAATATCTTGGACACAATACACACAGCGCCCTCTAGTTCCAAGCTAAGCAACTAAATGCTTGTGTTATGGATACTAGATAACGGATATTAATACATATATACTTTTCTTTTGTAAATACATACTTATAATACATAGAAAAACACCCAGACACCACACAAATATTCATGTTTGTCACAAATATTTGTGCTCGGGTGGGAATCGAACCCCCGACCTCATTGCTGCAACCGGTAATTTTACCAATACACCACGAGGCCACGAGGATAGTGTTTAGTTATTTTTCAGAATTTTTCTTTGTATGGTCTCTTAGGTACGCTTTTATATTCCCTATTGTTGTTTTATTTTTATTATATTAGCATAATTTTAACCACCTCGGCTGTTTATTTACTCCTGCGTGCCGCCTACATGGATTATATCGCGTTTCTTTAGAACTTATTTTCTATTTATTTCTCGACGTTTCGAACTCTTTACAGAGATCATTTTCACGAGTAATGTGAAAATGATCCCTACATCCATCCGCTTTCGCACTGTATATCTTGCATCATTCATTCTATCTAGATGTAAAAGTAAGACACAGTGCAGTTTCTTACTTTTACATCGACACTCGCTTTCAATCCAAATTCCTTTCTTACCTAGTTCAATATACATTCAAATATACTAAAGTGAAGAGGGGTCCTCTTATCCGTATGCGCGGTATTTTCGCATTTAATAAGTAGTAGATTTCTAAAACCTTACATAGATTTCTTAAAAAAATTAACAACAATTACTCTTTGCTCCTGACTAAGATTTTACCACTTCTTAAGAACTTTGTAAGTTCCGTCTGTATACAACTGTGACCAAAACAACATCGCAAAGTAAATCTCAACAGTCTCTTCTGTATACTCAGCTTTTAGGTTGATTCATCTTCTATAAATAAGCGCACAAATCCGCGGAAAGTTACTTTATCCAGGATAAGGTCGCAGATTGGGAGAAACATTTTTAATGGGATTTTTAATAGAAAAACACTGATGTTGTCATTGTACTGGTGGAGGGATTTGTTTATATTTAATTTAAGGGTTATGTTATTGTTTGTTAGTGGATTTTTCGTTAACAGGTGCATGCACTCGCGCTCATTAAAAAGGAAAACAATTTAATCATAAAGTATTAGAATTATACAGATTACTATCTGACCCGGCAACCGTTGTCTTGCCGAAAAATTAAATTTAAAAAATAGGGGTTGATTGTGAGGAGTTGAAAATTTAGGGTTTTATGTATTTTTGTATCCTGTTTTATAAAAAAAATAAGAAACAGAAATATATCGAAAAATTAAAAAAAAATATTGAGGGGTGGGCTACCATTATGATTTAGGGGGATGAAAAATAGATGTTGTCCTATTCTCAGATCTACCCGATATGCACACAAAATTTCATGAGAATCGGTCTAGCCGTTTCGGAGGAGTTCAATAACGCACCCCGTGACACAAGAATTTTATATATTAGATAAATCAGATAGATATAAACTATTTCAAGGAGTTAGTAGTCAGAAGTCAGTTACTCCGTCAGTTACTCCTTGGTATATACAATACAAGTACAGTATAAATTATACACATAACTTGTGTATAATAATACTAATATTAATAATGTGAACTGAATGAGTATTTCAGTACCTACGATACTTTAAACATAGCATGTATTTAACATTTTTTATTAAATGCACGTCAGCCATCAACAAAGGAAACACATGTAATTCGGTTAAGCCAATCTGCTGAATTTAATTGTTTTTTTTTTTCAACTCTCGTGCCATATCTGTCACATTCATTTCGAGCTGTCAATTTGTAATCGAATGTTTACACTTGAACCGTCCGTGGCAATTGCATGCATTCACAGTTTCGTTTATATTAATTATTTATTTAAATTGGAATAAATAAAATTATGAAATCATTTTCTATTTCAACTATAGATATAGCATAACTCATGCAATATTCGGAGATTTAGAATAAAATTGAATAAACGCAGCCTATTATTGAGATGCGTCTACCAGGAGGACCCTCTGCGTCTGAAATCAGACAACTTATTCACTAGGCTATATTATTTGTTTTTGTTTATCATCATCTCGGTGTTTATCGATATATAAAGCATTGGTTTTAAATTTTAAATAAATTTACAAGTGTAAAGTATACATTCGATAAACAGATATAATCGATTGGTTATTCAAAGCATTAGAGAAATAATACAACAACTAGGTATATGAATTATTGAAGATTTAAATTAAATTGACGTCTCGGTGGCCCAGTAGGAGCACACGGCTTCTGATCCAGAGGTCCGGGTTCGAATCCTAACACTGGCTCACACCAATGACTTTTCGAAATTGTTTTCAGAAGTTAAGCGTGATAAATATCGATGACTGAAAACTTTGTGCCCTGTATGGCAATAGGTTCGCCACCTATTCCATTTGGGACGTAAACATAACGGCGAGACGAGGCTTAACAGCTGCCGCCAACACCTTCGGGTAACAAAAGGCGAGAAGTTATGTTATGTAATTTAAATTAAATAAAGCGAAAAAACTATACTTTATATACCCAAAGGTTAAGTGGAATATTTCATCTCTAATTAAACTTGTTACTATATTGTAGCAACAAGCCTTTTAATACCATCGACTCGTTTAATATGCAACAATAATGTATCCCACTACTTTTCCTCTTAAACAACACTTAAAAGCCTCTTTTATTATCCATCCATATGTATTCACAAATTAAAGTAACTTTTAATGTTACAAAGAAATGTAACCAATATTTTTACAAGAATCAAAATATTTTCAAATTTAAAAACAAAAAAATCCTCCTTGTCGTTTGATACTTTAATTTGCCATATCTGATAGGTACTTCATCTATTAATTAGTATCAAAAATAGTAAATACCTAATTAATGAAATTTCAAGGGCATTTCTTGTCGATAAGTATGACATACCGTGTCGATGACCACACAAAACATCGCATTGTGGCGACGTTAGAGACTGGAGCATCCGTGACAGACGTTTCTGAAGAGACCTATCTCTTCAGAAACGTCTTCGAAAACTCATCGTAACGTAATCTTCTTGCTTAATATTTGTAAATGTTAAAATGTAGTCTCGAATTAGTCCAAGTTCCAATTTTTTTTCAGAGGAAAACTGTATCTTTATGGTGGAATCGTTGGCGTGGAGAAGGGACCGTTCCAAGTCATAAATCTACAGAATGCCACCGCGTGACCACGGTAAATGAAGACAGGCGATTAGTCGAGGATGTTCTTGTAAATAGTTTTGTGAGCGTACCTACTTAAGCGACAGACTTAAATGTGAGCCAAAATACAATGTCAAAGGTTGAATTAAAAGTGCAGGACTGCAACATAGAATACGAGCCAAAAAATCAATTTTGAATGATCGCGATAAAACACTCAGATATAATTTCGCAAATAGATACAGAACCTACGACTTTGAAAAGGTAATTTTCGTAGACGAAAAAGTATTTTCCGATGAACAGGGGCGTGTATCACTTTGGAGGTTGAAAAATAGCCGTTATAAGGAAGCTAATATACTACCGACGCAACAAAGTGGCCGATTGAAATTAGGGTTTTGGGGTTGGATGTCATCATCTGGACCGGGGGAACTAATTAAAATACCTACTCGCATGAATGCAAGAAATTATAAATATATTTTAGAAGACGTGTTGATGCCCACCGCTAAAACTGTATTCGGATTCGTCATGATTGAAGAACAGGGCATCTAATTAAGCTTCCACCCAAAAGCCCAAATAAAACCCGATTGAAAACTTGTGGAGCTTGAAGGTGTAGAATTGGAACCTAACAGATATAAGTAATAAAGAAAATTTAAAAGAACACGTGTTCCAGTGAACCCGATTGCAAGAAGAGGTAGTCTTCTTGCAAGCTTTTCCTTGCGTTTTCATTGTCATTTAAGAAGGACCCTGTAAATTATAAAACGATATTAAATTAATTAATCGTTAAAATTAACTCACGAAAACTGACTCGTTAACTCACGAAAGCAGTGTAGACTGGTCATTGCATACATCTATCTCAGGTTATTGGTGAAATAATACCTCGTTATTGGCATGTGGCAAACTAAACAAAATGGATAAATTTCTGTAGAATATTGAAATAATACTTATATTGGTAATAAAATATTGATAGATATTAAATTAAAGATGCAGGAGTACATTCATAGGAACTTTGGTTAGATACATAACAATAGCATTTAAAATGAATCGAATATAGTATAAGATTTGGTGGATACCACGACATCACAAAATGTCACGAAGTAAGGGGTTTTTTTATGGGATAGGAGGGCAAACGAGCAAGCGTGTCACCCGATGGTAAGCAACCAACGCCGCCCATGGACACCAGCAACACATATAGTGTTACTGTTGCGTTGCCGACCTTTGAGAGATAGGGATAGGAAAGGATGGGGAGGCACACCCCGTGCCTCCGGGTACCTCTCTCACCGAACGAAACGCGATATGAGCCACTTTACATCGGTCTTCTAAGAGGTCGCGGTATTTCCCCGGTCGAGCCGGCCCATTCAGGCAGCGAACTGCTTGGCTCTACCACTGTTAAAATAAAAATGTGGGGGTAAATAATTTTTGCAAGCTTCTTGCATTTTGTAAGACTAACATGGATATATCTCTTTGTAGTTGACGCTACAATGTACATACAATATAAATTCACAAAATGGAAACAGCTCAGATGATCCGTCATCATTTTTTCCAGCCCTTATCCCACTTAGGATACGTGATTATTATAATTTAATATGTAGTGTTATAAATATAACTTCGCGTCTTTTTCTACGCAAAGGTGTAGGCAGTACCTGTTAAGCCTCACATCACCGTTATGTGTATGTTCCAAATGAAATAGGTGGCGGACCTATCGCCATACACCGGGCGCAAAGTTGTCAGTCATCGATATTTGTCACACATAACTTTCGAAAAGAATTTCAAAAAGTCAGTGGTGTGAGCCAGGATTAGAACTCACGAGTTTTTGATTCAGAAGGTGGTTGTTAGACCACGGGACCACCGAGACATTATATATACAAACATAGTGATGGTGTGATATAGACTAAGATAACTCTAAAAAATAAACACGCCCTACTAGTAGATAAGTTTACCTATAATCTCTACCCAAAATTGCTGAGTCTTAAACCATTTTTCCAAACTACATTCAAAAGGTATAATCAAAAATAGTCTTGTACCAAATACTCCTTTCGATTATCTTGACAACGATTCTTCAGTGTCTTCACAAATCCGTCTTTATCGGCGGTAATAAAACAAACTGTTTGAGCGAGTTGTCTAAATCACTGGACTATCAAAGAACTGTGAAACGAGTTAAAAAACAAATATTGGGTTCTTAAGGAATGGTTTTTTGTATTCTCACGCCTTTTTCTACCCGAAGTTGTTTCTGTTAAGCATAGACTGGCCAAATTTTTACGTCCAAAATAGAATATTACGCAAATTATACATCCAGCATAATATTGTCAGTCATCGATATTTATCACAAATAACTTCCGAAAAGAATTTCGAGAAGTCATTAGTGTGAGCCCGGAATCGATCACAAGACTTCATAGTGCGTCTCTACTAATGGGTCACCAAGCCGACTAAAGAATGATATTGGAGGAATGGTATTAAATAGCGAATAATGATATAACTTTTAGTTCAACTTATTAGAAATTAGTTAACTCATCTGGTAATAATAGCTGCCAATAGTCAAGCGTCAAAACGAATACAATGCTTTTTGAAAATAATTATGATCTTCACATAATATCGATAATCAATGATTTGTGCATTTAACAGTGGTAGAGCCAAACAGTTCGCTGCATGAATGGGCCGGCTCGACCGGTGAAATACCACGACCTCTCAGAAGAC
Source organism: Euproctis similis (assembly GCA_905147225.2). NCBI lineage: Eukaryota > Metazoa > Arthropoda > Insecta > Lepidoptera > Erebidae > Euproctis > Euproctis similis. The sequence continues at coordinate 10,978,422 of LR990109.1, forward strand.
CGACGTAAAGTGGCTCATGCCGCGTTTCGTTCGGTGAGAGAGGTACCCGGAGGCCCACACCCCTTCCCCATCCTTTCCTATCCCCTATCCCTTAAAGGTCGGCAACGCAACAGTAACACTAAATGTGTAAATGTGTTGCTGGTGTCCATGGGCGGCGTTGGTTGCTTACCATCAGGTGACAGCCAGCTAGTTTGCCCTCCTGTTCCATAAAAAAAAATATTCTCATAAGTTCTAATATTGGGTATAGTTTACTTACGTATATTTAACTTTTGATTTTGGATATATGACTTTGCTTTCTTTTCTTGGATCACTATGACGACTTAACATATCTTGGGTAAGCGTAAGCTTTTTTGCCACTACTTTGGTTAAAAAGAAAGGAACAACAGCAGATGAAAAAAACAGCAGTTCGTTTTGAGGAAATTAATAGTGGTTTAGTCATCGAGTGACTTTCGGGTATGCATCTCTTAGTATTAATTCCTTTGTAATATTGGGTGCTTATTAAAAAAAATCTGGGAATATAGCAAAGTTTTGTTTACGGCCTCATCCATCAAAGAGAGATGATTAATCGCTACACATTATCGGCAGCTGCGCATCCTATTCATGACACCATTATAAGCTCGGCAATCATCTTTGTTCTTTTTCATTCTAGTTCAGAAGTTGGTAATTAGATACACAATTGCTACTTTTCATTTCGCTAAACGAATAAAAATATATAATCTTATATCAATAAGATTACAATACAAATTTGGGATATTCACATTTGCTGCGTGTATAAATAACTTTGACTAACTAGAATATGATTTAAACGGGATTTCGTTAATGCTGACGAGTATCTGGTCAGCTTAGATATCTAAAAAAAATACGACCAATGTTACTATTATCTGAGCTTTGCTGTATTTTTACTCGTTGTTTCTTATTTTATTCTTTTTGGTTATTTTGTAGTTATTTGTAGTAAAAGTTATATTCAGATATTTCATGATATTTCGCGTGGTTTTATCACACGGCGTAATGGCTATCGATAAATCTGTACAAACCTATTCAACATCAAAAAAAAATCCGTCCTATATCCGTAGTCATCTCCTTAAAGAGCTATAATGTTGCCCAGTATGATATCAACGTTTTATAAATAGCCTTGTTCCGTTCAAATACGTCCATTAAACACGTCGAACCGATCCGTATTATGGCCAGTTATTTTTTTTTATACTCATCCTGGGTCTTTCGATACTTAAACATGATGTTCATGTGTACTTTATAATTACGTTAGTAGGATTAAAAATTTTATGAATGATATTGGTTCAATATTTGCAAGTTTCGTATATAAAAAAAATACAATTATGCTTAAAACCGTCAAGTAAACACTTATTTGTGGAAAAAGTATATTTATAATAGCTGGAAATGAAATTAGTAATAACCTTGTCAACAACTCTAAAACATATGACGTTGGCTCTCAAGAGACATTTTGATTGAGTATTAGAAAATATCTTGATTCAACTATTTTTTCTTTATTACACTTTTATGTTCCTTTTAAATATTACGAAATTCGTTAAAGGTAATAATATAGTAATGCCGTTACGGCCAATGAGAGCACTGTTCCCGAGCGAGGTCGCGTTATCATCTTTACTTTATGGCGTATGACAGTTATGTTGAAAGAAAAATAGTGATAGCACTGGATTGAAGCAAATTTGATTGGTGAAGGGTTAATAGTACATTTAAAGTAAGCCTTGATCCGGTGCTTGCTCAATTTTATTTATTTTAACTTATAAGTCAACTGATTAAAATATAGTGTAACCAAAATTATTTAAGTTCGAAACCGTGTCTTCATGTTATGTGCTCGAATTTTATGCTGGTTATATTACCAACTGCTTGAAGCGAACAATAAAGAGCAATTGATAAAGCAAATAATAGTTTTTCGATATAGATATATCACTAATCACGGCAAAGTGCCAAAGAAGGAGACTTCGGAAAACCCGTGACTTTTGTGAACTCGGTAGACCTACTGGAAGAACTGCTACACTAAGAAAACTTCTATCATAAGCCATACCGGTATACCGTATGTGTTTATTTTGTACAAATTCCATTGAACAAAAGAGAAACTATTTAAGAGCATCATCGCTTTAATACCTTCGTCGTTCCGACGGTGGTTTTTAGCATACCGACTAGAGTATGAATCTAAGTATAGTATAGCCAATCTTTTAACAATGGAAGCGGAACAGTGCTTAAATTAAAAAAAAAACGCACACCAACAATAAAGTCCAAATATTTAAAAAGACCCCTCGACCTATTTTTCATTCATTCGCGATAACAATGAATTAATGTTCAAAAATACCGCGTTCAACACAGTGTTTTATTAACAAATCTGTGGAACACCTCAATTTCATTTTTTTCATGTTTTTATTAGATAATTAGCTCCTAATATAATGTAGGTACGTACTAAAATAACAAAAATATTAGAACGTAATTTGAAAACTGCATAACTTTTACAATTAACAAGGTCCGATAGTAATAAAGTAGAACAGATTACTTCTTTGTTTTTTGTAAATGAACAAGGTACATAAGCCGGGCAAAATGTTGTCAGTTATGAATATGTAGCACAGATAATTTTCGAGAATAATTCTGAACCATCATGGGATTTAACAGTGGAGATTCTTGCTCCAGAAGCTGAAAGGTGTTCTACTTCTACACCAACAAGATGATGGCAGTTTTAATTCTGACAAAACTTAATAAAATTGATATGTGATGAAAACATAATTTAAATTGTTTTTATTTTGAGTTGATCTAGACAATAGTAGTTTACACTTGAAAAAATGACAACCGAAATCTGGATAATAACGTCACTATATAGAGTACTCGTAATATCTATTTATGTTAAAAATAGTTGCAAATGTTCTCCACAACGATACATTATAACTTCAAGTATGTATAGTACACGTTTTAGTTTAGATCTACTTAATTTTCTTCTATTTTATTTCTCAAATTATCATCAAAATTTTTCGCTCAAAAGAAAATCAACCAATTTCTATTTATTTACTAAAGCAAAATCTAATTTATAACGCATCAACTATGTCTTTCTTGAGATTCCTATACATAGGAATATTATTTGCGGCAAATTGCACCTTATAAACAACGATATTACGATGGTTTTTTGGTTGCTTTCTTTCGCATACATGTGACACCATTGTGATAAATGGTACTCTCGTGGTGAAACACGAAATTTGTTTCGTGTCCTCGCATCGTTAGCTAAGATTTGGGTCTATGCGTTTTTTGTAAACATCCATCTTAAGCCTACATATAAAACTGAGGCAGCACCAACAAAGCGGTTTGGAAAATACTTGTACTAATATTAACAATATGTTTATATTAAAAGTTTATTTTTAATAGGATAGCGAGCAAGCGGGTTCACCCGATGGCAAGTAGCTAGCGCCGCTTATTGATAGCCGCCTATTAATAGTCTTACAGTTGCGTTTGTTGCCACTTTTCATGAAGTTTGTTGTTGTTCTCCCCAACCCAACAAACTTGGTTTGTTATGATATCATCATATTAAATACATAAAAGGCCATCTAGCGAAAGAGCATTTATGACAGGCATTCAATCGAAAGTTGAAAACATCCTGACAGAAATTTTGGATATTTACCGACCCACGGTGTTGTGCTATTTTATAATATGTTATGATAACAATATACCTAACATACATCATTATATATTAATCATGTATGTCATATACAAACGGCATGGAACATTCGAGAACCGCCATTATGACCGACAGCTATTATCGTAAATCCAAATCACCACTGTACATTGGTACAAGGCATAAAAGTTATGATAAATATTGATTTTATATATGAAGTTAAAAAAAAAATGTAAAACAATACCATCTGATGATGATTATTAATGTATTTCAGGGGTTCTAGTTGTTTTAAAAATATTGTAAGAGTTATTGTAATTGTTTTTTCAAATAATGTCAGCCTTTAATTTAAACAAAACTTCGTATGGGAAAGGTTACGTATGCCACCTATTAAATGGGGGAAAAATCTATAATTCGCGCTTTTTGCTTGATGCTGTTGAATGATGGTATTGCTATAAATTAATACAAACTTGCTTATTAAAAATAAAGTAATTATGGTAGAGATAGCAAGCAAAGAATGCCTTGAGGTATCAAGTCCGCCTTTGTACATTTAGTGCATATTATTTAAAAATAATCCTAACATATTATAAAACAAAGTCGCTTTCCGTTGTATGTCCACTTATATGATAAGATCTTTGAAATTATATAACGGATCTTTATAACGGATTTTGAGGTGATTTTTTTTAATAGACAGAGGGTATCTACGAGGTGGTTTGTATGTATAATTCATGTATAATGAAGGAAAAAAAACATGAGATTTAGCACTTTAAGTGCATCGCTGGTTGAACTCTTAAATCAAAACCAAACATTTTTATTAATTCTGAGGCAAAACAAAGTTCGCTGGGTCAACTAATAAAAAATAAATACAAAAAAAAATATAAACATACCGATCATTTTTAAAATTTACAGGTTACAAATGGACTATACAAAAAAAAAATCCCAACAGTTGCCATCAGAGTGCAAATCCAGTTGTACCTATATCGACACACCATATATCCGACAGTTCGACACGTTCGCAAAACAAAAGGCTGTAAAAAAGTGCTTTCAAACGTAACGCCTACATGAATATACATAACATTGATCTGTACCAAAGAGTGTCACAGTGTAATATGTACATCTGTCGTATAACAGATGAGACGTACAATAAATGTACTCTACTCTTGAATTATTTTTGCAAGCGCAGTCATTTTTTTTAGTTTAGTTATAGTTAACCAGTGTAGATGGCGTTACTTTACGTTCTCTAATAAAAATTATGATACCGCCGCGTATTGAGAAGAATTAGTTTGGTCATCGAAATGATTGTTTGAAGTTTTAATGAGGTGATTCTCTACGAATCATGGTTCGAAACCATCTGAGTTTGCAAGTTGATGTATGGATGGGCAAAAGAAAATTTGGTGGCAACTAACAGTTGGTGGAATATTTCTTGAAACATTGTCAGGACATTAAATTTAAATGTAGTAATAGTGTTTCTACTGTGATTTATAAAATATCAATTTTGTTTCAGGAGAAACATTGAGTTTTCTTTGTGAGGTTCTAATTAGTAAAAAATAGTAAAAATAGTGAAAGAAAAACAGTAATAAATGTATTACGAACAACTCTACCAGACACAAATTATAGACATAAAAACCCAATAAATTTGGCATCTATGCGAGGAATGTTATATACAATGCTTTGTGGTAATTATTCTAGAAGTACCAGCCACAATTAAAATATAATTCACTTACTTCTATAGATACTTTACTACTAGCTTAATATTTAGTATCTCTGAATTTTGCATATAGCAATATCATTATTTATTTATTTTTATTTTGATATAGTAGCTCCCTAATATTGCTTACAATTTAACAAATATTAGAAAGAATGATTATAATGATCAAATAATATGTCTTAAATGATTAACATTTAAGTATACGTTTCTTCTATAATGTATATGTATCTCCAAACCTTCATCTTTAACGGTTAAGTTAAGTTATGCCATGAAATTAACAAAGCATTCAATGTCTAGTTTTATAAATCTGAAATTACTAAGCCCGTTCCAGATACTTTGTTTCCGTGCCCACTATGTTAGTGGTTTCTTTGCAGACTAATTAAAAGGTCGTGGTTACGGAAATTGCCAAGATTATGGTTTCATCACGCCATTATTGCTTCCGAGCCAATAACTTCTACTTGATTAAGTGGTTAAATTATACTCCACGTCGCCGGCATGCAAGGGTCTAGCGTCCTCTTTAGGGCGTAACAAATAAAATGTCTATTGACTATTTCGTAGTATAGGCGAAAATAGTTCACAAAGAGTATGGTATAATTAAAGATACAGTAAAAAACGAAAAACCAATCCTACTTATACCTTCCTACAAATCCTACTTAATGCGCAAAGTTCAAGACAGTTATTAGTGGCCTCGTATCCCCGATTGAAATATTTCGCCCCATGGAATAGGTACGAGCTGGTTGCCATAACGACAGTCATGCAGTTTGATCAATCAACGATTATAAACAACAGTCGTTTTGCTGAAAAATGATTGATCTTACTATAGGGTTGAACCTCTGGATACCTCTTTTGAAAGAGGTTCTGCAAGCGTTTACCGGCTGGTATGAAAATTAGAATGCGCGAGATGTTAATGTTAAATAAGTTTTGTATGATGTTTTTTTGTTACTCTCGACGCTATGTGAAGTTATTTTATGTAATAAAATATATGTTCTCATTTATATTTCGTTACTTATATCTAAATAGCAGATATACCTCCAACTCTATCATCTTCCACCAAACGAAACGCGATATGAGTCATTTTACCCCGATATTCTAGGGGGTCGTGATACTTCACCAGTCGAGCGGGCTCATTCATTCCTGCAGTGACCCGCGTGATTATTCCATTCTTGCGTTTATTAAGCTATACTTGTGTTTTTTTGTATTGTGTTCTATTTATAACTCTAAACTATTAAATGCAGCTAAAAAATACATGTAACTATGCCAAAGAAAACCGTAGTAGAAAACATAATTATTACCAATGTAATAATTATGTTTTCTACTACGGTTTTCTTTCTCTACGGTTCTCCATGCTGTTATCATAATCAAATATTATTTTATAAAGAAATAAAAAGAGTTTAATAAAAAGAAAAGCTACAAAGTTATAATGTCATTTTGATCCCGAGTAAAGGCACACTAGCAACTTAAAACTTTACCCTCCTGGCGCACCAGATAGAACATTTATAGTCTGGTATCGTACTTTGTTACGTTCTTCTACCACATTGCTCAGGAAGATCCGTGATTATAAGAGTATATCAGTATATGCTTGAAATAATTATAAGTTTAGTAGCGCGAATTATACCCATTAATACTTTATTATACACACATTATTCTCGGAAGTTATGTGTGATAAATATCGATGACTGAAAAACTTTGTGCCCGGTATGACAATAGGTTCGCCACCTATTCCATTTGGGACGTAAACATAACGGCGAGACGAGGCTTAACAGCCGCTGCCTACACCTACGGGTAACAAAAGGCGTGAAGTTATGTTATGTTATGTACTTAGATGATTTTTAAGACTTATCTTCTAACATATTGTATGTTTGTACAGTTATATTTCCACACAAACAACAACATACAGGTCTTATCTGTGCCGATACGATTCTTGGCTAGGATTTATTGTTCCAAGTTACAATTTATCTTCTAGATTAAAATAACGGTTGCCAAAATTGGTGGTAAACCTAAAGTAGGTATTTTACCTTATTTTATCTCTGATTGTCGTAATGGATAACGTGTTGTTTAGATATTACTAAATTTGTTACCCTAGAGCTTGATTTTTGTTTTTTTTTTTATTATCTGGAATTATTAAAATATATATTAACAATTATATTGCATTTTAATATCAACATTATTCTAATCCTACAGATGGTTTTCAAACTCTATATTTGCTCATAAATATTCTAAGGTATTTCGAAAGCTACTGCTATAATATAAGAAACAAATTTGTTAAACGTTCCATTTTTTATTTGCAAAGTATTTTTAATATGTTTTTTAATATATATGTAATTAAGTATAAACATTCCAGTCGGGAGAGATATCATTACAATTTTGTTCTGAGAACTCGTAGAAAGTTAGCGTAGGTAGCGCGTATCGCGTATTACGGTTATTTTCTTTTGGTAATGTACGCATAATAAGGATAATGTAAAGATATACACGTAGTAATTTTCAACGTTCACTTCGTCACGCGACTGTGCACATTTATATTGTAAATCAGTCGTACTAAAAATACCTCATGTCCTTTCGTTTATTCTTACAATATCAGAATATTTGTGCATAGTAAACACAGTTTATGACCAACAAACTGATTACAGACAGCAATGCGCATATTTCTTTCCTAGTTTAAACGATAAATCAAAGCCTATAAACATTTCTAGTGTTTTTTAGTCTTAGAATCAGTTGTTATCTATTACTTATATTATAGGATGGATTATCACGAATGTTATTTTTTTGGAATCGAATAAATTAATCGTTATTCGATATTGAAAAATATATACAGCCCTAAATTTTCACTCTTCTACCATGTTGCGATGCAAAGTTCACAAAGCTAGCTAGTTTAACTACACGTATTTTAGTATAAACTTTGAGTACCGAGTATCTGTTTCTGATTTGTCAAAAGCCAAAACAGAGAATACTAAAAACGACGGCCTATTTTTAAAACAACTGCACACAAATCCGTTCCATATTTGTTCGGGAGCTTTGCAATTTAGCTGTTGTCAAATTTAAGGATTGATAGCTACCGATCATATTCCGTGTGTAGCCTTGCATAATATTCCAGCAAAGCTGTCGGAACCGGATGCCATGAATATCCGTGATATTAGTTAGTGTCTCCAAATATAGCCGGATATTTCTCCAAAACTGTGATGTAAAACTGAGTTAATTTCTTATCCATAGATGGAATGCATTGATATCTGTACATATTTACTAATTAGTTTTCAGTTGTTCTGTCTACGTCATTTTATTGTATGACAAACTTTTTTCAAGGTTTTTTTGTTAATTAGAGTGACACAGTTAAATGATAACTTATGTGACGTCATTTTAGTGAGCAAATTATTAGGATATTTTTACGTTTGCTCACATTTGTTGTACGTCATTTTATTGTGTGACAAACTTTTTTTAAGATTTTTTTGTTAATTAGAGTGACACAGTTAAATGATAACTTATGTGACGTCACTTTAGTGAGCAAATTATTAGGATATTTTTACGTTTGCTCACATTTGTTGGATTTAGATTTTCTTAATTATCACTAATATGGCTCAAGAATCAAGTCTTTAAAAAGAAAATTGTATGTTTTCATCGTTATTTAGAGTTTTTTAGTAGTGCGCTAACATTAAAAATCGCTATTTCTGTAATATGAGCAGTCGTTTCTGTCAGACGCTTATTTTCAATTTATTTCCTTTTCTTAGAAGTTATCGATAACGTTTGTTTCAATTTTTTTCTAAACATTGTATTGATTTTAAAAAAAAGTTTTTCATTTTTAGTACCGGTTCACCAAAAACTAAAGAATTATCCATCAGTCGGTTATTTTAGGCAATAGACAGTCAAATAATAATATTGACGCTCTAATTCAGACAGATAGTAAATCTATGTAGTCGCGGAATAAAGTAATACATACAATATATCAACACAGGTCTCATGATCGTCTATTCATCATATTATATGAAAAAAATGCGTGCACATGGAAAATAAATAAAAAGTATTATATTAACTTCATCAATCAAATGTCACTGGCAGGTCGCCACCTCCGATTGTAAACTCTTCTGGTGGGTAGAAACTCAGGCCATTTCTCAAAGTGACATACTTTTCATACGTATAAATCTATGTCGTTACCATACTGGATTAAACGTTTCCGCAGATATAATGTTAGCTCAATATTTCTTAGATATGGTTTTTGTTGTGTGGCACCGGCTTAGAATACCGCCACCCCATCTCTTCCCGTGGGTGTCGTAAAAGGCGAATAAGGGAAAAGCTAGAAGAATGGGCAGCAGCATTCTCTCTCAAGACAATACAGCCTACTGCGACCGCCAACCCGCCTGCCAAGCGTGGCGATTACGGCAAAAACCCCCCAGTTTTGAAGAACAGCCGCTGAGTTTTCTTGCTGGGTCTTTCTCAGGACTGGCCGCGTTTGTGACCCAGTGGTAGATTTTTTTAACAAATACTTACCTTTAAATTTAAAATCAATAAATATTTAATAATAGTTATACTCTGATCTCAACTAACTTAAAAGAAAGAAGATAATTAGCTAATAATTAAAAATAACAACTGTTACCTATTAAATCATACAACAAAGGATCTGTACAAACCAAACTTTTTCTTTAGTCAATATATCTTGTAAATAAATATTTAATTTTTGTTTCATGGTCTGATGTGGGTTACCAATAGTAAAAATCATATTTTTAACATCAACTTTTTGATTTTTATTTCCAAAAAGTGGGTGCTCTCTGTATCAATGAAAATAGCTTTTGAACAAATACCATCTTTTTGTTCATCACTCGTGAAAATGATCTTTGTAAAGAGTTCGGAACGTCGAGAAATAAATAAAATCAGTAATAAATAAACGCGATGTAATCCTAAAGGTTGTTTTAATGTCATGTATGTGATTCGCGAAAGTCTTAGAGATAAATATGTATAAAATTTCATAACTTCTCACCTTTTTCTACCCGGAGGTGTAGGCAGTGGCTGTGAAGCCTCGACTCGCCGTTAAGGTTACGTCCCAAATGGAATAAGGTGGCGAAACTATTGGCATACCGAGCACAAAGTTTTTAGTCATCAATGTGACACAACATTCGAAATTAAATTCGAAAAGTCATCGGTGTGAGCCAGGATTTGAACCCACGACCTCTTGATTTGACCGAGACTAGTAATTTAATTTAAATATTTGAAAGTAAGCTAAAACATATTCTGTGATGGATTGCAATGCTAATTGCAAGTAGTTGCTATTCAAAATAAACCTGCATTCAAAATCGTCAATCTTGTTACGCTAACGTTTGGCTTTACACAAATATTATCTGTAATAAAGTTTCCAAATACCATTTCCCGTAGGTAAAGCATTTTACGGGAAAATCAATAATATGGCAACACACCGATTTATTTCATTGAGTTTTCTTTCCCCTATCCGCGGTAAAAGCTGACGCTATATGATTATCATTATTTATGGTGTTCAGTCCTATATTGACTAGATGAATAAAAGCTTAGCATTTTTTATGAAAATACATGAGATTTTGTTTAACAGAGTAAACTTTTTCGCTGTTGTTTACCTCAATTGTATGATTGATTAATGTTTAGAGATATTTTTAAATTACTTTTGCGATATATTTATTTGTGTATTATCTACCTATACCTTACCAATAATTACAAGTTTTTTAGAGTTAGTCAAGTTTAATAGTTGTAACTAATATTTCAATTTTGGTACTACAGTTTGCATTAGGCCTGGCCTAACCATGATCATGTTAGATGCTGAAACTAAAAAAAGGTACTTATTTAGGCATAGATACAATGTATATTCTTTCGTGTCTAGCCCTTACACATCTAACCATGTGATAGGTGATTTCTGATACCGCTGGTGCGAAACAGAATCTAATTCCAAAAAAGGCGTGTGACGGCACGATTCAAATGTAGATGTACCTTCTTCCTACCGTCATTACGCGAAACAACAATAAAATTGAATTGAGAATGTTATCTTCGTTTTTATTCCGCCCAAAATGGTATGTCAGGTCGTTAGATGTTCTTTTTATTCAGAAGTGGAATATTTGTTTCCTGAAAATATAATAATCATTCTTATTTTCTTTTTTGGCTTCTTCATGTATCTACAATTTATTCTTATAATGCTTGAGCTAATCTATAATGTGAAAATATAACGTCTTTTGTATTACAATAATATTATTTCACAAAAAGACTGCGAACTGAATACTAGAAATAATGTTTAGTAATATGTCAGGAGTTACTCCCTGATGCAGTAGTAGCGTCGGCACAGTTGATATATTGGCGACTATAATACCACTATTTTGATAATAAAGACAACAGTTTAGTCTTGCTCAGATCCTCAAAATTAAATTAAGTAGTATTATGGAGTATTTCATCTACTGCGTGTTGTGGAAAAAGAAAAAAGTCAGGTCTCAAGGACACTTAAGTATAAACGGTATTTTTGCACTATACTTATTATCATTATCTGAAAACACTAAATGACTGAAACAAGTAATAAATAAAGTGGAAGTATCTGTCACAATACTAATAAGAAAATGTAAACCGTCACTTCTAAACGCAATATTATATTAAAAAACATTTATTATGAAGTGTAAAAATTTTTGAAAACGGGTTATACCAAGGGTCAAGGGTCGACGAATACAAATCGATAGACAGAATACGATAAAGATACAAATAGATGGACAAGAATACTGCCAATACATACATACATAATGTTAACCATGCTATCAAAAATAAACCGTAAATAAAATAAGTTGTTAGTTTATGGCTTAACTTTTAGTTTGATTGGTTAATGAAGTCCATTGGCCTGCGGCAGTAGTTATTTGTTTATGCTACAATGCTTTTATTACAATAAAAACAAAATAGTTTAGTAATTTTAGCATAACATTTTATTTATCAACCAGCCTGTTTATCGCAACAAATTTAATGTGTTGTGAGGTACCTATTAAAATATTTTCTTTATTGTCGATGTTTAGCTTATATTTTAACTTGATATTATTATTTCGTTATTACAATCAAACAGTAAATGAAGCGTTGGTTGGTTTTTGGGAGTCAATATAATATCATTAACTTGTTCTAGTGCTACATCATCAACTACTTTCTTGCATTATTTCTGGTTTATTCTTTTTCAAACACCATACATAGCTTTCGTTTTCATCACTTGCAATTTCAAGCCTAAGGTTATAATGTACTTAAGAAAAACATTAACATTTATAATATATATTAGGCTTGCAAAACAATAACACGATGATTACAAGTTTAACGAGAACTAAAGGAATTTGAAAACACATTCATCGTTAGAAATCTCATAATATTATGAATTTTTAACTGCTATGAAACAACAAATGTTTAATATTAGTCATATATTTTCTCATTACCATATAATATTTATCCTAATAACCATACGTTTCATTGCTAATAATCCAACAAAACTATATTAAAATTCCTACTAACTGCGATATTCCAATAACTTGTACATAATTTTATAGTATTTTAAAAGCCCGATTCTCACTACTCCTCACAGTTGAATATGTTTTCACAACGAACACCAACTTAAATTAGAAAGCTTATCCCGACGGATCTTATATCGTATGAGCATATATTGGCACTGAATGAGTTTTACTTCAAACTCATTAGAATACAAGAAATGCATAATGAGATAAGTACTTCCGAGTTCACAGAGAGGACAAAACTGTTCAAAGTAATAGTTTTTGGCAGTGTGTCAAATACTTTTGCGTGTAAAAAAAATACTGAGGTCGATTATTTTCTAGAAATTTATATACTATCGATTTTTATTTACAAATTTCACCTCTAGAAAAAAACTGACTTTTTGAAAAAAATAATGAAAAAATAAGTCAGTATAGTATACATGACTGATCAACAACAATGTGAAAGTACGTATTATATTTGATTATTTACTTTCTATTATGGGAGACGGGCAATCAGGCGATAAGAAATTAACGCCCACATCATATCTGCAACATCTGTTCATCTGTTATCACTCACTGAACAAAACCGCGGTATGAGCCACTCTACGTTGATTTTCCCTAAACGTCCTGGTATTTTACTGATTAGGCCGCAGGTTCTTGAAGGGAACTAAATGGCTCTAATCAATAATAAAAACATTGATTTTTCTATTACATTTGCGTTATATTATTTAAAAAAAGGCTAAATCTTCTAGGATGGCTTTCAATTGTCAAGTAGCTAACCCCATCGTAGAAATTATGACCCTGTTTAAGTCCATTCTTGGTGAAGGAAGGTCAGGTGTAATTAGATTCAAAATTCGGAAATCAGTCCTCAAGAAGGGCGTAAAGAGGGAAGCTTCAAAAAGATCAGTTTCACACAATATGGAAATGACTTAAAAAAATTTTAATATAAATTTATCACATTCCGCTCCTTCACGGGATTACTTTGACTCCAGAAAGAAGAACAGAGCTCTTAGTGGTCTTGGCCCACTGGCACGAGCAATAATTATGGTAATGGAAGACAGATAATAAACAATTTATGTCATTAACTATTAATAACAAATTTCTTAATTATGATTGTAATGTAATTCGTAATGAAAGTTGTAATTCCATGTATTCATGACATAACATAATATAACTTTACGCCTTTTTCTACCAGAAGGGGTAGGCAACGGCTATTAAGCCTTAAGTGGCAAACCTATTATTATACACCGGGCACAAAGTTTTCAATCATCGATATTTACTACATAACTTCTGGAAGGAATTTCGTAAAGTCATTGGTGTGAGCCAGGATCCGATCCCACGACTTCTGGTTTCGACGAGATGAGAATTGTGGATAAGACAGCTACTTCAATAATGTAAACTGGCAAATGTTTTCACGGTCACGTACTACGCGATTAGGTATATATTATAATCTTATGTACATAATGATTGTGTCAACATTGGTTATTATCCGAGGTAGTTTAATTTTAACGATCAGATTAGACGTTATGGTGATTGAACTTAATACATTAGATTGTGTAGCTGATCAACTAAATTCAGGACTAAATGTTTGGTGGCAATTTGCAATTTATATTAGACTAGACAATATTTGAAAATGTTAGTATTATTTTGTCCTAAAATACAAAGGAAAGGAAAACCATTAGTATGTCCCACTATCACATGTTTTACAGTAATATGTTATTAAAACTTGATTATAACTGCCTGGATATGATATTTAAGTTTAAACAAGCTTTCCAAGATCGATGCTCATTTGCAAACTTTTCTTTTTTAGGCTTACGTTTATGAGCATATACAAATTCAAAAGCTTTAGCACATACATAGAATACGCCAATAGGTTCATGTGAGTTCTCTCAAAGATGGAAAATATGTTAAAACTCAACACTGATAGTGTCTCGGTGGTCCAGTGGGAGAGCACACGGCGGCTGATCCAGAGTTCCGGGTTCGAATCCTGACACTGGCTCACACCAATGACTTTTCGAAATTGTTTTCGGAAGTTAAGTATGATAAATATCGACGACTGAAAACTTTGTGCCCGGTATGGCAATAGGTTCGCCACCCATTTGGGACGTAAACATAACGGCGAGTCGAGGCTTATCAGCCGCTGCCTACACCTTCGAGTAACAAAAGGCGCGAAGATATGTTATGTGTTATGTCATATAAATTTCATGCTTTCAGCATGATTACGTTTCAGTTCCGTGACATATAGAAAGAATTAATTATGTTTCGAAGAATAGCCACATTAATCTTGGTATTGAATTTGTAACCATAGAAATATCTTTAATAATGGTCAAACTTGAAACTTAAATTAATTATATTGGTGACCACTAATTAAAACTAAATATGAAGAAGATATTGTTTAAATAACGAAGATTAGAAAAAGAGCAAACACATTTGGAGTCTGAAGATAGATGATAGTAGTATTATTTTAATAAAAAAAATAAAATCTATATAAAACAGGGAAACAATACTGCAACGAATAATAATGAAACAACAATAATTATGTCAGTTTTCGAACGCAATTCAGTCCATCCGCAATATACCATGCATAAAAAGCTAAAAACAAAACAATAACTATTTAATACATCAAAATCGCTGTAGTAATTTTCCATATAGTAAACAAACTGACTTCAATATTATTTTATTCAAAAAAGTATAAGTGTATATACTTATGTAAATCGAGTGAACCACTAATGTGTCAAATGTTAAAAGTCGATTACTCGTAGGTATCGAATGCCAATGAAATAGTGAAGTGATTCTATTACTACTATAAAAACGTTTCTTATTTACGAGTTATATTTACGGAGATATAACACACTGATTATCAGTTGACAGTGAGTAGAGTTGATGGTGGATGATACATTTATGTTACACCGCCTCATGCCTGCTGATGGGAGCTGCTTATTTCATTCACTTGGATTTCAATCTATAATTTTACTGATATACAAACAAACGAATAGGTTACGAGCAACTATAGTAGAATATGTATATCAGAACTGGAGAAATTTAGGTGTCTACACTTGCTCAGTAAGCGGCGATCCTTTCAGATCAGCTGAAGAATATAGGGTAAGCATGCTTCAATCGACCACATATAGAGCGGTTTCGGAAATAATGGCTTTTCTATCCAATTAATATTGAGGTTTACCACGATGGCATTCTATGTGGCTCATTCGGTGATGTAAATCATTCTATAAAGCGCTTGTTCTTTTTAAGCAGTCTTCCTTCAGGCCATTGTGACGTTTGTCTTCATGTAGAACTGGACGTTTTTAATGAGATAGACACTCCGGATACATTAAAAAATAATAAAGAAAACCCACTGCGCCGTAAGGGCCGTCTATCTAAGCGCAAACAAGGACGACCTAAACCATCGAAAGAACCCATGGTGATCAACGCTATGAAGCTAATGAGGGTTATAGAAAAGCACACCCGGATGTGGTTCAAATTCAATAACCCTTAGGTGCACCAAAACGCCGAAAAACGTTATACGCAAAAGAATCCAGAGATGCACTAAGAAAGCGTGATCCGTTACGCAGAAAAAAATCAAGATTTAAATAAAAAGGCTCAGAAATGGTGTTAAAGACGGACAAAATTGTCGTATAGGGAGTAAATAACATAGTAAAAAATTTAAGCAAAAAACTAGGAAAACAAAGACGGGAAGCTGAAAAAAAATTACAATGGGTTCTATATCGTCGTAAGAATTTATTAGATAATTATTGTAAAGATATAAATCTCGTGCAAAATCAAATTAGAATAAGCATAGAAAAAATTCGATCTTAAAGATCTATCCAAGATCATAAAGATTTATGATAGATGGATTTATGATGAATGGATTTGATTATAAAGTCATTAATTAGCTCAAAAGAAATTTTTACCGCAGACGACAAAAGACTAACTATTTATATTGCTGATTGAACAAAAGAATGTTAATTCAGAACTTGGTGTGTTCAGGGGTCTATGAGCGGCGCCTTTTCAGTCTTTTTTTAGGCCATAGTTACGTTTGTCTTCTTGTAGAACTGGATGTTTTTAATGAGAAAGACACTCCGGATACATTAAAAAAGAATAAAGAAAACCCACTGGGCCGTAAGGACCGTCTCTCTAAGCGCAAACAAGGTCGACCTAAAACCACCGAAAAAACCCATGGTGATCAACGTCATGAAGCTAATGAGCGTTATAGAAAAGCACACCCGGATGTGGTTCAAAATGCTGTAAAACCTTCTGTGGACAAGAATCCTAAAGTTCACCAAAAGGCTGTAAAACGTTACGCAGACAATAACCCTTAGGTGCACCAAAACGCCGAAAAACGTTATACTCAAAAGAATCCAGAGATGCACCAAGAAATCGTGATGCGTTACGCAGAAAAAAATCAAGATTTAAATAAAAAGGCTCAGAAATGGTATTATAGACGGAAAAAATTGTCGTATAGGGAGAAAACGACATAGTAAAAAATTTAAGCAAAAAAACTAGGAAAACAAAAAGACTGGAAGCTAAAAAAAAATTACAATGGGTTCTATATCGTCGTAAGAATTTATTAGATAATTATTGTAAAGATATAAATCTCGTGCAAAATCAAATTAGAATAAGCATGGAAAAAATTCGATCTTAAAGATCTATCCAAGGTCATAAAGATTTATGATGAATGGATTTGATTATAAAGTCATTAATTAGCACAAAAGAAATTTTTGCTGCAGACGACAAAAGACAAGCTAACTATTTATATTGCAGAATGAACAAAAGAATGTTAATTCAGAACTTTGTGTGTTCAGGGGTCTATGGGCGGCGTTTGTTGCTCACCATCAGATGACACGCCTGCTCGTTTGCCCTTATAAAAAAATAAAATAAAATGACTGATGAAATTAAAACTGGCCAAGTCAAATCTAAGCAATAACATGACTATCCTTTTTTACGTTTGTTTTTGGTGGCATATAAGAGACTTTAAGTGTAAATTTTGTCGCTAATCAAATCCTAATTTAACCGAGTTTAAAAAGTTTAAATAACCACGATGTAATGATAAATGGTCGTTTGTAAAATCTATAGGTATATGTTACAAGTATATGTTACAAGTGTCTGTTAACATGGCGCGACAGGCACACGTGTCCTGACGTTATGTCGCTTGTATCCCAATCTTTGATGAGTGCAGCTAGACGCACTGGGGTGAGGGATGTAAATGACGCAACAATGACATTCGCATAAAAAGGATTTATGTTCAAATAATAACCTTTTTGTGAGGGCAAGGATTTATTTACTTTGAAAACTTTCAAATTTAGGAGATGGTCTTTTGTTATTTTTCTGTTTTTAAACGGTTTTATTTAGCTCACCCCGTTTGTTTTATTTATTTATTCTTGGGTCAAATTTAGTAATTCAAATTTCACCCTCTTCCTGTCAACCGATTAATCTGAAATTTTGTATACACTTTGGATTTTGGTGACAATACAATTATGTTTATTCATTATCTTTATAAATTCAAGATGGCCGCCGCTACAAAATGGCGGATAATTTATGTTTTATTAATCCCATCAATATGGGTATCTAATGAAAGGGCTCAACAAGCAGAATACAATATACTATAAAAAATTAAAATCCAAGATGGCGGCCGCTACAAAATGGCGGATAACGTAGGTTTTATCAATCCCATCAATATGGGTATCAAATGAAAGGGCTCAACAAGCAGAATACAATATACTATAAAAAAATTAAAATCCAAGATGGCGGCCTCTACAAAATGGTGGATAACTTAGGTTTTATCAATCCCATCAACATGGGTATCAAATGAAAGGTCTCAACAAGTAGAATACAATTTACTATGCAAAATTGAAATCTAAGATGGCCGCCGCTACCAAATGGCTGATAACAATTTTTTATCAATTCCACCAATATGGGTATCAAATAAAAGGGCTTGACAAGAAGAATACAGTGCACTATACAACCTCAATATTTAAGATGGGCGTAGCCACTAAATGGCGTATAATAATAAGATTTAAATTTAGAAATTGAATCTGTAATTTAGGTATCTGATTAATCCAGCCTGAATCCACCACCCAAGTCAAGATTTTGTATCGTGTCGAGGACTGTGTGGCGTTAGGGTGGCTAAAAATGATACGTCGTTAGCGGTACACCACCCAAGTTAAGGTGAAAGGTTAAAACGCGCCGAGAACTTGTAACGCGGTCGGGGGTTCATAAAAAAAAAATTCGCTCGACAATTAGAATTTTATTTATTTTAATGTCGAGTTGCTCCTCAATTTGTGGCTACCAAATCTTAAGAGGGGAGCAGGTACGACCTGATGCCGAGTGACCCGCGAAGGCTCACTGCAGGGGTGTCCCGGTGCTCCACCGAAGTCTCCTCCCAGATGTTGGCAGGCTGCCTTTACACTGTCAGTTGGTCGACAGGAAAAGTGGAAGAAAGTAGATGTGAAAGTTGAGATGAAGGTTGAGATGCAGGTTGAGATGAAAGTAGAGGTGAAAGTAGAGATGAAGTCGAGGGCAGCCGATCTGGAAAACAGCCAGTAACAGCCCCTGAGCATCCCCATTCACTGGCATCGACCATCAGTGCCACCACCGACCCCCATTTCTCAGAATGGGTAGACAGTGGTGTTACATGCCAGTAATTTGGAAAATGCCCAGGTTGGATCAAGCATATAACCCTACAATATATAAACATGAATATAAATTTGGAAAAGAGTTAGATTAACAAACTATTAAGCAACATAATTAATAATGTAGGTAGGTTACCACTACCTACTTGATTTGTAAAATTATCTTAATTGTACAGAATAATTTATATAGGAAATTACTGTAATATATATAAAAATAATATGCTGCTATTAGGAGAATCTGAACATGAAATTATAAACTTTAAGATGAGATATATGATTATACTCTTTTCCACGATAAAGTAAACTACATGAAAATTATGATGTAAATTGACATTGTCACTCAACGTGACAAACTGTATGGCATTAGGGTGGATAAAAATGATATGTCGTTAGCGTTTTCCCCTCAAGACTCAGGCGCATCTTGTTGTACATAGCCTTGCCCCTTTATTGGACCTCTGGGGGGGTCGACCGTTTAAATGTTCATTACTCGTGGGAACAAAATGGTAAAAAAAAATATAAAAAATACAAACACAAATAAAACAGAAACTGCAACACAACGTAAACGAAGGCTTCAAAAAGCGAAAGAAAAGTATAAAGCAAAACGAGCTAAAGAAAGTGAAGGTGATAGAAATAGTCGATTACAGAAACGACGGGAACAATTAGCGTCAAAAACACCTGAGCAATATGAGGCCAGGTTAAAAAAGCAACGTCAGCGATATACACAAATGACGGCGTCAGAAACGCCTGAAGAATATGAAGCCAGGTTAACAAAGCAACGTGAGCGATACACACAGATGATAGCGTCAGAAACGCCTGAAGAATATGAAGCCAGGTTAACAAAACAACGGGAGCGATACACACAGATGATAGCGTCAGAAACGCCTGAAGAATATGAAGCCAGGTTAACAAAACAACGGGAGCGATATACACAGATGGTAGCGTCAGAAACGCCTGAAGAATATGAAGTTAGATTAATACAAAGCCGTGAAAGACAAAGACAGCAGTTGGGTTCAGAAACGCCTGAACATCGCGATATGAGGTTAAATAAACAACGAGAGCGTACCCAGCAATGCAGAGCTAATTATCTGCAGGCATTCGAGAATGCTATTAACACAATTTGTATACATGTTTGTGATATTTGTACCAAACGTTGTTATCCTAATCAAGTTCGTACAGTTCGGTACAACGCTGCTGCATTAACATACGCTGTGGAGTTAACTTCGAAAATATCATTGTTATTATGTTCCCGCTGTCAAACACATGTTACTAGTAATAAAACAACAGCACCACCAAAAGCTTACTGGAATAATCTGGATCCAGGTTCTATACCAGACGTTATTCAAAAATTGACACAGGCGGAACAACGTTTGCTGTGCAGAATTATTCCCTTTGTTAAAATCGTGAAATTTAGTGGCCTCTATGGGCAGTACGGTTTTTGCGGACAGGCAGTTTTATTTGCCCAAGATATCTTTGAAGTTAGTGAAAGACTGCCTAGTATGCTACCAAGATCTGCAAGCCAGGTAGGCATTATTGTAGTAACCGAACGATTAGAAAATTTGAACATCACCAGGGAATTCACAATATGTCGCGAAAAAGTCTATAGTGCTTTAAGATGGTTAATCAGAAATAACCCGCTTTACAAAGATGTACGTATTGACGACAATGCCCAAATTAGTAACCAGGAGTTAGTACGACTTCATGTGCCCGAATTGTCTGAAGATGAAGCGTCCGAAAGGAATGAAAATGAAATTCGAAATGCATTCATTCCAATTAATCATGTTGCAAGAATTATTCGAGCTTCATGGCATCAAGGTGACTACAACGTCTTTACTTCGCGATATGCTGGTGTACAATGTAGTGCTATGTCGTTGGCGAACATTGTCCGAGCTGCAATCCTAAGCCCTAATCAATGGGACGTCAATATTCTGAATGCTAATATAGCGGGTGACTCCTTATATTGCTGGATTCGTACCCAGCTTGATCCTACTGAACTGGATGAAACAGGATATTTAGAGATACGAAACTTTCATATCGTCAGGCAAAGTTTACAAATGTATGAATGCCGATTTTCTATAGAATAATAGGTTGGGGAAAAAGTATTTTCGTATTTTTGTATGAAAAGTCAAGACATTTTTTTCAAAGTTTATTTACATTTATTTACAATATATATGTACCGTTTTGTTGAATAACTTTCTGCCATTTTGTGGGCAGAGACATTATCCCGTTACTGTAGAAACTTTGGGACTTCTGATCAAAAAAACGGGACAAATAGTTTTGGCAGTCCTCTCTTGAGGTCAACCTTACAGAACCTAAAGAATTCTGAAGAGACCGAAACAGGTGAAAATCTGAAGGCGCAAGGTCAGGGCTATATGGTGGATGCACTAGGACCTCCCAGTCGAACTCTCTTAATTTTTGCTGAGTGGCTAAAGATGTGTGTGGTCTAGCGTTATCGTGATGAAAGACCACACCCTTCCTGTTGATCAATTCCGGCCGTTTTCTCTCGACTGCTTCCTTTAATCTCATCAGTTGCTGGCAGTAAAGATCAGAATCGATGGTTTTGCCGGACGGTAAAAGCTCATAATGAACAATGCCCTTCCAATCCCACCATACACACAGCATCACCTTATTTCGTGTTAGGCCAGGTTTGGCCACAGTCTGTGAAGCCTGGCCAACTTTCGACCACGACCTTTTTCGCACGTTCTTGTCGTACGTGATCCACTTTTCATCGCCAGTTATCAATCTCTTCAAAAACGGCTCGGTTTCATTACGTCTCAATAATGAATCGCAAATGAGTACACGGTTCATTAAGTTTCTTTGAGTGAGCTCGTGTGGCACCCAAATATCGAGCTTTTTTGTATAACCAGCTTTCTTCAAATGGGTCAAAACTGTTTTGTGGTCAATTCCCAGTTCTTCAGCTACATCGTAACTACTAATATGCCGATCTTGCTCCACTCTTTCAAAAATGGCGTCCATTTTATTCGTAACAGGGCGACCAGAGCGAGGTGCATCTTTAACATCAAAATTTCCGGACTGAAAACGTTTGAACCAAATTTGTGCTACTCTTACTGACACTGCATCAGGTCCATAAACATCACAAATTTTTTTCACTGCTTGAGTTGTATTTTTGCCTTTTTTATAATAAAATTTTAAAATGTATCGAATTTCTTCATTAGATTCACTCATTTTTACGGAGAGAAAAACAAATGAAAAATAGCGGGAAACAACTTTTTTTTATTTTTTTCTTTTCTTTATAATGTAACCTTTTTAATGTTACCAAAACCAGCCAGACACAAATAGTACAGTCAAAGAAATTTTATAATAAGTTTATACCTACGTTATGCGAAAAGACTTTTCCCCCGACCTATTATGATGAAGACACTCTTTTATTCGGGAGTCTCCAAGATTCTGTAAATACCAATAATATCGGCATTACATTACATACAGCTTTAAATAGATTATTTGATAGTCATTCTTCAGGAATATTGACAGCGTCAAATAAATCTGTTAGCGTATTTCGCGGTGAAAACAAATACTATTTTGCTGACTCCCATTCTTGTGGCCCAAAAGGAAAACCAACACCAGAAAATGGCAAAGCCTGTGTTATAGAATGCGACAACTTACAAGAACTGTGCCGCATCTGTAAAAGATGCCTCGGATCCCGTAATATCGCGTACACCCTTACACGCGTAGACGTACATTTGAGGGAAAATATTATCACTCGTCAGGGTGTTCAAGTACAGCAACAGGAAGATGCCATCACTCATCAGGATGTACAAGTACAACAACCGCTTTTGAATCTGAGATCTGAAACTATACCTATACAAACATCTGTAATGTTGCCTATTGATAGCGTCCAACCTGATGTTGAAGATGAGCTAGAGGTATCTGAAAATGTAAACGAAATCAGAAGAAAGACGAATAATAATATTGTGAATGAAGCTTATGAGTTAAAAGCAGAAGAGTTCGCATGGTATCAGCTTTTCCCGTATGGTAAAAATGGTTTGAAAGAACAACGGCCCGTAAATATAAGTCCTTTGGATTACTATCAATTTCGTTTATTAGGTGCTGATGTTAGATTTCAGCGCAACGATTACCTATTCTATGCTCTATCAATGTTTGAGTACTATCGAGTTAAATCAACCATTGCAGCTTGTGCTAGAAAAGTTGAAGGTGAAAACGGCAATCGAGTGGAAGACCTGCACTTATATTTAAAAAATCTAAGAGGTTCCGCTGCTTATTGGCGTAGTGCTCTTAGTGATCTTATAGCACAAATCAGATGTTTAGGACCTCCCACTTATTTTATTACATTAAGCTGCAATGATCTTCACTGGAAGGATATAAAAAGAGGTCTCCTTGTTAGTGATGGTAAACAGCACATTGACCCAGATGACATAGAGATTCAGGAAACTCAGAGACTCATCGAGATGTATCCAGTTGTTGTGAGTAGACATTTTATGGTACGTGTTAATGCGCTAATGCAGTTTCTTAAAACTGATACTGAAATATTTGGCGGTAAAGTTAAAGATCATTGGTGGCGAATCGAGTTTCAGAACAGAGGAAGTCCTCATTTGCATATGGTTGTTTGGATCGAAGATCACCCGTCTGTTGCGACACCTAAAGGAATAGCTCACATTGATTCAGTCTGTAGTACTGTCATTCCTCCAGAAACTTCAGAACTATATGAATTAGTTAAAAATTGTCAAATACATCGACACACTAGTACCTGCACGAAAAATAATTCTGTTTGTCGTTTCAACTTTCCACGCTCGGAATGCTTAGAGACACATGTTATTGATCCTTCATCTAACGAATTAATCTACAACGGTGGTCGCATTTGCGTTCTGAAAAGAAAAAGTGAAGATGGTTGGGTAAATAATTACAGTCCTGCTTTGCTAAAAATGTGGAAAGCCAATATGGATATACAACCGTTTGGTACAAATGAGTCGATTGCGTATTACATCGCTAAATACGTGTCAAAATCAGAACCTACAAACCTAGATGGTGAAGTATCTCGAGCTATTCAACAAATTAGAAGAGAAGAAACTGACGTCTCGCGTAAGCTGTTTAAAATATGCATGCGCATATTAAGAGAACGTCAAGTTTCAGCCTGCGAATGCGTATTCAGGCTATGCCATTTGAGTATGCGTGACAGCTCGAGAAAAACAATTTTTGTCAATACTCGTAAAGCGGAACAAAGTGTTGAAGTTTAATGAAGCTGGTCAAGCAGCAGGATATTGTGCCAATATTTTCAAACGATATGAAAAGCGACCAGCAGAGCACCCCAACTATGATTTTAACAATATGTGTCTCATAGAATTTGCGATGTTATTTGAGCCACACTACACAAAACTGCCAGTTATAAATGAAGAGAGCATCGATACCGATGCTTATGCACCGCACGAGCAAACAACAAGAAGGCGTCTTATAACTTTAACAGACAACACCAAAATGACTATTAGAAACACGCCAGCTGTAGTACGGGTAGCTAACTTCGTAGCAGCTTCTGATCCAGAGTCATATTATTACAGTTTACTAATCCAGTATATGCCGTATCGCAATGAGGCCGAACTTTTAGGAGAATTTAATAGTGCCAGAGATGCGTTTCTCGCCAACGAAGAAAGTTTAAGACAAACAAACGCCTACTTGGAAATATATCGTGAACGTGACAGGCAGCTTGAAAATGCATTCGCGCAAGTACACGCATTTCAGATACTGGAACACGCAGAGCCGATGGAACTAGACCATGAAGAAGAAGTTCCTTATTTGCCAATGAATGAAGACCAGTTCTTACAGGCTAAGCAGTCTATGAATGCAGGACAAAAGGAAATTTTTACATTAGTTACCCAGTCCATACAAAAACAAATGTCAGGTGCTGAAGAACGTTTAAAAATATTCTTTACAGGAGGAGCTGGTGTGGGCAAGACTTTTCTATTAAAGTTATTACGAGACCAAATTAATAGGTGCTACGCAAAGGATGCGGTTAAAGTCTGCTCACTAACAGGAGTTGCAGCTAGATTAATAAATGGAGCTACGATACACAGTACTTTAAAATTGCCTGTACAGAAAGACGGTCGCATAGCAGGTATGTCACCACTGTCCGGAAACTATTTGCGAATAATGAGGCAACAATGGCATCAGACAGAATTTTTGATTGTCGACGAGATATCCATGGTGTCTTATCAAATGTTATGCATGATGGACGCTCGATTAAGGCAAATTAAGAACTGTGAAAATGAGTTTTTTGGAGGAGTAAACGTATTACTTTTCGGTGATCTTTTACAACTGCCTCCTATAAAACAATCAGGAACACCTGTTTTCAAACAGCCAGAACATCTCCAACCAGCTACACATCTCTGGCGTTTATTCACGCTGTGTGAATTAACTGAAAATATGCGTCAGCAAGGTGACCCGACTTTTATTGATATTTTGAATGCTTTGAGAGTCGGTGAGCTAACAACCCAACATTTTAGTATTTTAATGGGAAGACTTCTTCAAGACACGAGTGATGAGTTTGCAATAGACAAAGCGTTAAGGGTATACCCCACAAATCAACAAGTTAACGACCACAACTCTGCTGTATTGAATTTGTACAGAAATAATAGTGCTCGCATTTACAAAATAAAAGCGCAGGATCAGCTAGTACACGCCACACGAAATGCAGACAATGTGGATATAGCTACTATAATACCAGCTGATATCAACAAAACTGGGGGTTTACCAGCGGAACTGGAAATATTTGTGGGGGCAAAAGTCATGCTACGGTCCAATATTGACGTTTCAAAGGGATTAGTAAATGGCGCTATAGGCTACATCAACGAAATCGTTTGGCCTCAATTTCGTCGAACTCAGATGTATGCAACAGATGTACCTTCCGTCCGAATTGATTTCGCAAGAGACGGAGTACATCTTATACACCCGAAAGCCATACAGTTTCCAGCTAAGTATAATTACGGGACGGCTGAAAGAAGAATGTTGCCTTTAATACTATCATGGGCTTCTACAATACATAAAATGCAGGGCAGCACTGTGGATCACGCAGTCGTATACTTAGGTGCGAAACTGTTTGAAGAAGGTCAAGCCTACGTGGCTCTTAGTAGAGTAAGATCTTTGCAGGGACTACGTATAGAGAAGTTGGACTGCAATAAACTAACGGGCAAGAAACCTTGCATAATGAAGCACTAAACGAATTAAACAGAATGCGAAATAAAAACTAAAAACTAGAAAATAAAAATAGGTAAAAGAACTTTTAAAGTTAAACGGTTTTATGTTAAACATACATTGCAATGTTACAGATGAAGAAATGTACTAAAAACCAAAAAATAATAAAATAGATACAGTCGTGGGAATTATAAACATATGCATAGACTAGACTAAAATAAAACCGTGGGGCACGTCAATTGTCTACAATCGTTGATTAAAATGTTTAATGCTGTTATAATGCTGTGTGTATAATTAAAATGTGCATTATACATATTATCATTGTAAATTATAGTATTGTAAATTATAGTATTGTAAATTACGAACGGGGTGAGCTAAATAAAACCTTAGTATAGTAATTTGTAGTGTGTAGTCAAACAAATTATCGACTTAATGTGCGATAGAAGAATCGTTTAATTCGTCGTTAGCAGTTGGCCCGCAGACGGTGAGGAAATTACTTACTATTTTCTTGCTCATGGAAATAACAATAGTTATACACTCCATGTAAATAAAAGAGATGTTTCAACTAGTTTATCGTTGGACATTCACACTGCTGGCTGGCGAGGAATCGTTTCACTGCTCGTAGTTTGTCTTTAATCGACAAAACATATGATAAAAGTACTACTCGCTCACCACTATGAAACCCTAAAACTCGCTTATAATCGAGCTTGCTAGCTTGTTTCCACATTCTAGCCCTACTTATCACACGTCCATCGTTGTCGGTTGAACAACTGCCTAATTATAGTGTAACATTACAAAACAAACATTTTAATCAACGATTGTAGACAATTGACGTGCCCCACGGTTTTATTTTAGTCTAGTCTATGCATATGTTTATAATTCCCACGACTGTATCTATTTTATTATTTTTTGGTTTTTAGTACATTTCTTCATCTTTAACATTGCAATGTATGTTTAACATAAAACCGTTTAACTTTAAAAGTTTTTTTACCTATTTTTATTTCTTTGATTTTCTCGCCAACTTATGCATTTTATATCCCTTACGTAGTTATATTATAATTTTTTGAAGATATTAGTGTTATTGAACGCTCTCAACCGCTATTATTTTCTCCTGTGTGCCGCCCACAGTTGTGTTACGTCCCAAATGGAATAGGTACCAAACCTTATTACCATACACCCGGTACAACGCACAAAGTCATACTATCGATATAAAATTTATCACATATTGGCAAGAAATCAGTTTTGTGGAGCTCAACCACTAACCACCGAGGCTGCTAAACACCCATAAAGAAGCAGTTTTTTGAAATCATCTATACAATATTTTAATTTATCTACAAGTTGTTAGTTTATTTTATAATTATGAAGATATAATAGAAACACTGGTGATCAAAATCATTGCTAACTCAAAAAACTCAATAACTGCTAAAGAAAAGTATTCCAATTATAATAAAAATACATTAAACTTTTATTTATTAGCAATACGTTTCAATTTATTAGCAAGTTTCCGCCATGATTTTCATAGATTACAATTGCGAAATCTAAGTTTACAAAGATTGGTTCTAAAGTTAGTTAAAGATGGCTAAGAAGTATGTAGGCCAAATATATTTTCCTCAAGCGACACGAGACAAGCGATATTCCTTTCAAAATAAAATAATTCCAGTACTCTGTAAGCAAATCTAATTTAATTGAAGTCACAGTAAAAAAAAACATTATATTTTCATTAATTTGTATATTATAGAATAAACTATTATAGATGAACTATAAATATAAATCACTCTTTTCAAAGGTAAAGCAAAGTGGTTGAAGCTTGGCCCGTCTTTTGTATAAAGAATGGTCGTTGGCAATGTCGGGATGGCACATTCAACGTGGTAATGTTGCTAATCTTCTGGACACGATACCCGGTGACACTGATGAAGCTGAGGAATTGTTTGCTTTATAATTATACTGAATTATTATTTGTTTTTATATAATATCTGTTTATATCTTATAAATATGGTCTGTAAATTAAATAATTAAAATTTTATATGCTTGTACTAAGTATTAAATTACGTTCTTATCAATTTTATATATCATTGATATAATAATTAGAATAAAGTTTTTGGGTTAATTGGGCAAAATCTAGTGATAAGTAGATACAGTAAGTATTTTACTTATGCAGATATGTTTATAATAAATAATTCAATAATAAGTTATAACTTACGTATACATATGCAAACTCACACATCACACGTCACATTTATATTTTTTTCTAGTTAAAAGCTTATATATTGTGACACGGTTCATGCTTGGCTGAAGTTTAAAACTTTAACGCGTCATTAGCTTTTGTTATTATCAAAAAGAATTAATGGTTTTCGATTAATGATTCTACATTTAAAAGAAAATACTCTTATATCTAAAATAGATCTCTTTATTTCTTTAAAACGCGTTTCATTAAATTAAATTGGATTATGAAAATTCTTGGTGAGAAATAAATATCAAAATCGGAGTCCAAATAACTAGCTATCGCTTATCGAACAAAGCTTACTTAAAATTACTATCTAACAATTAATTTCAGTACAATAGGCTAAGATGTAATTTGTGATAATTCTTTTCTTCAGATTTTAACTCTTCACAATTATTATTTAATGAAAGTCTTGCCCAAAATTAAATAACAAGGTAAAATTGTACCCGATGCGTAAAGTAGGGCTGCCGCAACTTTAACATATACTATTATTAAATCCATCACAGTTGTGAGATAATTTATCAACTCCAAGCATGTGCATAAAAAATAATAATATGCAACAGAAAAAAGAGGAAATAAAACAATACGACTTAACCATAGGTATGCTATAAAATACGAAAACAAAATAAAGATTTTATACGACAATATAGTTCAACTGCTGACTATCTGTACTTAGAAAGTAAAAGTACCACGTAATCCGAAAAGTCCAAGTTTAATAATATACTAAATTGTACGATATTGAAATATCTTTAAGGATCATCTATTCGCAAATGACTAAAGAATTTTTTAAAACATATTTAGAAAATGTTAATGTAAGATTTGAGCCGAAAATATTATATAGATATACATTTTTTTAGTATAAATATTTACTCATCAATAAAACATCAGTATTCACACTACATATAAAATAAATAAAAACTATTATAAGGGACAATTTATGCTATGTTTCATACCTCAGAATGTGTGGATCTGCTCAAATATTCAGGCTTCGACCGAAAAGCACTAAATATTCAAAGAAATGACGTCTTATTTACAAAACCTTCGTCCTGTTTATTGCACGAAATAGAATATTTTTAACTAATCTTTAATGTCCACACGACTTTTGTAGGATTTATTTGGAATATCAGTCTATATTCCTTTGTTGAATATTTTCTTTTTTTATGGAATAAATATTGTTCATCAATCATCGATGTCTCATCTTGTTTACTTTGAAACGTAATAAAATAATAATTCATACTGTTAAGTCAATTTACATACATACATAACTTCACGCCAAATCCCTTACGGGGTAGGCAGAGAGAACACACCTCACTCGCTTCGTTGACTTTCATAACTCTTTTCATGTACGCGCCTGGATTTTTAAGGCATCTAACATCACCTTCATCCAGAACACGTTCTATTTGGCAATAGAATGTGTGTCTTGGCCGTCCTCGACTACTTTTTCTATATACATGACGGGGACCCGGTATTTGTTCTAGAATGACTTTCACAGGGATTTATATTTAAAAAAAAGATTCTGAAAAATTTTCGAAAGGTCACGCTATTTCCAAAATTGTTATAATGTATTTTTAATAATATTTGAATTGAATAGTGGATTGGCAAGACATTAATTTTCATATGCATCGCTTTAGATATCTAATTATTTATTTCTGCACCTTATAAATTACAGAAAAGAAAATATACGTGAAAGTCGAGCTTAAACATTTAGGAGTAAAAATAATGGGATTACTCCAAGAATCAGATGTTTAAGTTCCACCGTTTACGCCTGAACGACCACTGTCCATAGGTCGACTTTTTCTTTCTACCCGACATAGACCTTCCCAGATCACGGTAAATTATTAAATTTAATAAATTATGGCGTACGACTGGGCCAAAAATCAGGCAACTATATACATAACTCAAACAGTTACTGTATCAATGACATCAGTTAAAATTATAAACCAAAGACTTTTTTATACCACGATTTGCAAATTCGATGAATAAGAATCAAAGTTATCATTTTCAAAAATAACAAAGTGTCAAAAGCTTATGAAAGCCGAGTCAGGTTGGAGAGACCATCAATAAGTCAAAAAGTGTATCTCAAACGATCTTTAAGATTAACAATGTCTACCCGGCAACGTCGAATCTTGGACGATTGATTACAATTCACACATCATTAAGCACCCACCGGTGGGTGCGCTTCGCTTGATACATTACCGGGCTATCTCTTTTAAGTGTTGTCTGATAAAATGAATAACAGTAGGTTAACATTAGGCTAGCTAATTTTTAATCGTTATATTAAAAAAATAACTAAAATCTTTAGCAGTTACCAGTTTTATTTTGCAAACGATAATACAAATTCTTTTTAAAACAATATCTTCAACTGTGACAATGACACATAGAAATTGCTAATTTTCGATTTTAATACTAATTTATGTACTTAATTCGTAATAGTAAAAGTAGTAAGTAGTAGATACTAGTTTATATTTATACCCAGTATCTTCTTACAAATACTCGTTTAAAATTCTTTTTACTTTTCATAATACAAGTTAAAATTTGATAAACAATATCATTCAATCATAAAATTGAAATCGGCTAAAACAATAATAAAATTTCCAGCTTGGCTTACTGAATATTTTATACTGTGTCAGAAAACAGATACCTTGGGAAAACGAGGTGAAATGATTTTGGTGAGAAAAGCTTTCCAATGATTGAACCTGTTTTATGGTTTACTCAGGTATATGCACTTCTTAAAGGGCTTTGTGGGAACGTAAAGTCATCACGCATATTACAGAAAAAGGGTGGGTAGGGGGATAAAGAAAAATGTTCTTTTATTTCTTTTTTGTTGCTGGTGTCGTCGGAAATTTGGAATAATAAACTCACTGAAGAAAAATATAGTTTTTAGTGTCATATACGAATCAGTTGCTTAATTCATCTTATAGATAATAGTTATATATGATGATTATGATACATGATTTAATTTTATTAATTATTATTTGTGATCGTTAATGTCCACAATATGTAGAAATAGGAAAACACAGTTTTATTAAGATTATTAGAGTAGACAGCCTCTGAATCCAGAGGTCGCGGGTTCGAATCCGACCAATGACTTTTAGAAATTAATTACGAATGTGTGATAAATATCGATGACTAAGAACTTTGTGCCCACTCTGGCAATACGTTCGCCACCTATTCCATTTGGGACGTAAACATAACGGCGAGTAACAGCGTAACTTAACAGCCACACAGCTTAACACCGGGTAGAAAAGGCGTATAGTTATGTTATGTTGTCATGTTAGAGTAGAATTACATCGACATTCATAGAAATGTAAGTAAATACATTGTAATATGCTTGTTGACTGCACTAGCTATAGGAGCGCTTAAACTTGGTGTCTTCTTCAGTACTCTAGATGTTACCTAAAATTGTAGGAATTACATTTGTATATTGAAGAAATCAGAGAACAGACTAAAATAACTGTATATTTGTACTAGCATCCTATAAAGTTAATTGGATATTCCTCTTAATATGTATAGGAATCCAGGATCCACGATTTATTTTTGCACTTTGAATAAATCATAAATAAATATGACATGTCATGAAAATTATTGCAATCCAATTTTATTTGGTAACTGGATATTTAAATTCAAATTCAAAATATCTTTAGTCCTTAGACTTTACAAAGTATTTAGAATCGTCATACAAAGATAGGTGAAAAGACCTTACTGTATTAAAAAAAAAAACAGGAGGCATTCAACTCCAAATACAGCATTGACAACAGTGAATTTATTACAATAAACAAGAAATATATCAATAAAAGACGATATGTATTGTTTAGGAAAAGATATAAATAAAAAAAACTAAAATTTAAAACTAAAAATCATAGGATCCTTCCATATTTTTTTTTATGGACTCAATACACACTGAGCCCTCTAGTTCCAAGCTAAGCAACTAAATGCTTGTGTTATGGATACTACTAGATAACGGATATTAATACATAATATATACTTTTCTTTTTGTAAATACATACTTATAAAACATAGAAAAACACCCAGACACCACACAATTATTTATGTTTGTTACAAATATTTGTGTGCTCGGGTGGTGGGAATCGAACTCCCGACCTCACTGCTGCAGCCGGCAGTTTTTACCAATGCGCCACGACGCCCGTCAAAAGCTTTGTGGAACAAGAACTCTCTTAAGAAGTTAAAATTATAATATAGTGAATACATATATAGTGAATACATAATTGTGTGATATAATGAACATACCAATTCGATTTAGTGGAAGCAAAAGGGGTGCTTTGTTTCAATCCAATAAGGTAAGTACTATAAATCTTATATAAGTTCGACCCAGACTAGTGACAGAGGAGATCGGTGTGCTGTCTCAGTCAAGCGTCTCAAGAGGAGTTCAGCGATCTAAAGAATCCAATCGAGTACTTGATCGCCATAGGAATTATCATACACTCATGCCTCTGTGCATTGGAGACCATGTCATAGGCTTACAAAATCAATAACATAAACTAGGTCAAATATACTTACATATATATCTTACAGATAAAATTCATGTTTTAAAAGGCTCGATAAATGTGTGTTTGTGTGTTCCTTAAAACTATTAAAAGATAATAAATTGTCAAAGTGACATTTGATTTTTTTTTATGGGATAGGAGGGCAAACTAGCAAGTGTGTCACCACCATGGACACCAGCAACACAGGTAGTGTTACTGTTGCGTTGCCAACCTTTGAGGGATAGGGGAAACGAAATGATGGGGAAAGGGGGTGGGCCTAAGGGTACCTCTCTCACCGAACGAAACGCAGCATGAGCTAGTTTACGTCGATCTTCTGAGAGGTCGTTGTATTTCACCGGTCGAGCCCATTCATGCAGCGAACTGCTTGGCTTACTTCATATTGTCACTCAATTAGGCAATAAGTTTAAAAATACCATCTCAACATACATAAATATATTAAATAAATGTTCAGTTTTAGGAAAATAAATTCAGAAACATACACATATTGTCACAAACAGATATTGTCTTGAAACACGACAATATCGTCTTAAAACTTAAATTTATTTGATTAACAAAAAAACCAAATAATTGCATAGCAAATATAATAAACTGACACGACTATACCAATCTTTAAACGCTGGGCTTAATGCTTTGTTGATGAATTGAAGGTCATTCAACCACTGATCAATTAAATTGCTTTCCACATGAGTATTTTATGGGGACTTCTTGTAGGTACTATAATTTCAATAGCCTGGTTTGTTTCTAATTATGTCAGATCCGAATTGCCATCTCTACCGAGAAATTGGTCTGCGTTTGGCAATTACATATCAACATTATGCAGCACGGACCTTATCTATTATATGTAAATTACAAATAACGTAGTACTTACATTCCATGTGCTCAGCTAAGTATTCAAATAATTACTTCTCACTACAAAATTAAGTAAGATCAGATCAGGATCAAAGAAATTGAAGGTATGAAAAAAAATAATATAAAACATAACATGTTTTTTTTTTAAATTCATTCACATTCTGAATGAATGTTAAAAATGAATTCTGAAAAAAATATCAAATCGTTTCAAAATTTAAGTTTTCTTAAAATATAATACAATTTGAAATATTGGATGTTTGCTATAACTGTAGTTTAATGGTTAGCTCATCAAGTTAAAAGCTGATTATAATCTAAATATAATACCCTATTACCCTACTACTAAATATATTACCCTACTACCTACCTGGGTCACCTATTGCAAAACGACCTTTAAAATAGAAAATATCGCTACTATGGATAAGAGTCCGGTGATTAATTAATCATATATTCTCGATTGCCTTTCCATGGTGAAACACTAATTAAGTGCCATAACAAGAAGATAAAGTCCGTCCAATGACGACCATATGATGCTAGTAAATGAGTTAAGTTACTGTATATGGCAAAGTTATGACACCTGTGTCGGACCAAGTTTTGATTGAACAGTCAAAATATAATTACATAGGCCAGTAGTGTTCCGAGTATACAATTCGTTCATATCTAATAGAAATATGTTCATTTATAGATAATATTTAATTGACGGAAATATTCACGCTATTTATCCAAAGATGTATGCATGCATGGATCCAATTTTATTGACTCATTAGAGAAAGAAATGGCTCTATGCAAGTAAAGATGTTCTTTTCACATGCGTATCTGAATCGCTTCGAGGGTAATGAAAAATATCAAAAGAATATTAGGGTTTTAATTTTTCCACCGAATTCGTCCTCTTTTAAAATAAAGAGTTAACAAAAAAAGAAACAAAATTAAAATTAAAAATGTTCAACACAGAAATATCAAAGTAATCCAATTTCCTATTAGCGTCACCACCACAGCACGGTAACATTATAATATCCTAAGTAAACCAAACAAACAAATGGAATTAACATATTTTTTGTTAATTGAAACGCCAAATAAAGGTCTGGCGGGAAAATATGAACTAGTGGCCGGAAAAAAAAATGTCTTTCCATTTGCAATCATTAAAGATAATTTATTTAGTTTTGTAAATAAGTATCTGCTAATTATATGACTATATTTGGAAATTAATCTAACAATGTCGGTATATCAGGGAAATACCTATTCTAAATAGAAAAAAAAAATATTTGCTTTACACAAAAATATTCTTATTGATAATATTGTATCACAGTACGTTACTGCTTATTGTTGGTATATTTCCTCCTCAAAAAATAACCATATTCCGTGCCTTGCTCAATCTTTCATTGTCATAATTTGGTTTGCTATGTTTCAATTATAGACGAAGCTGGAGGTCTCCGACCGACTTGATGCGACCGTTTCCTTATCCAATCAAGATTTAATCTAAGATTAAATAATTAAAACTGTGGATAGTATAGAGCCAGCTGTATATGTATATTGTATTACTGAATAAAACGAGATCTTTTTTTAGGAGAATGGAGAATTAAAAATATTCACAATTAAAAGCATAAACATTATAATGATTATAATAACAGTAATCCATAGTACCTACAAGTGACGCATTATAAATAGCTTTATTCAAATTTACGTACGTTTATGTTATACTTTTTACATACATCGAATTTGTTTATTGTTAATATTCTTTTACTAGCTATCTATATTTTTTTGACAATTATAAAATATATTTGTTATTTAAACCTACAGAGCTACTCTCTGTAGGTTTAAATAACAAATATATTTTATTAAGTAACCTACAGATAGTGCATACAACAACTATTATTACTACTATTTTATAGTATGTTGTGGATATACTATGTCTATGATAGGTAAGATAAATAATATTATAATTATCTTTTATTACTAAATGTGAACATTTATCATTAAAATTGCCATTCAACGTGGCAATGCTGCCGGTCTTTTGGGCACTTTACCCGTTGACAGCGATGCGGAAGAATTTTTCGGTGCATTTTAATGATGATTTATTTTATTTTTTTTATCATTTTTATAACCTATAATTCTGTAAATTCATGAAAATTATAATCTTACATGTGAAATTGTAATGGAATACAATATCTAAAATTTAAAAATAAATTATATAGATGACCTAGCTCCATGATTATAAAAATTCGCGACATATTGAAGTCGATCAGGATCATCAGGTCGGTATTTCAGATTTTTCAATTACATGCCCTCGCTATAGTGATAAATAATACGCTTCTAAATCAATTCTATTCAAGATCAAAACCAGAAAAGCTCGTGTCTTTTCTCAAAGTCATCTTCGTCCGCGTTGTCTTTGTATTTGCCTCAGAAAACTTTCATTATCCAAACAAAGACTGAAGTAAGGAGGCTGTATTTCACTCCACAAATTGCCTATAAATTTTTATTATGGCCACTCTTATTTGAGGTACAGAGGTTTTCCAGATAAATAGGTTTGTTTTATTATGTAAGACTGACCATGATTTGTGACAGCGTTTATTTTTTTATTCGTGAACTTTTGTTATAGAAATTTTTGCTTATCGATACATTATGTATAATTTGGAAATTATTAGTAATCAACAATAATGAAAGAGAAAGTATTAGATACGATAAAGGAATAAGTACTAAAAGGAAGTCATCTCGCTGGTCTGGAGGTGGAGCACTCCACTTTTGAATCAAACAGTCGTGGGATCAAATCCAGGATCATCACATCATTAACTTTCTGGATTCGTTTCGGAAGTTGTGTGTGAAAAATATCGATGACGGACAACATCAGTTGCACAATAGGTTTCGTTGCATATTCCATTTAGGACCTAAAAATTCAGCTTAACCAGTGCTGCCTAATGTTCAGATAGAAAAAGGCACATTAGAAGACTTGCACCAACATTAAAGTTTAAATTAATAAATACTTAAAGTAAGGCTATAATAAAATTAAACTATGTTAATATTGTAAAGCAATACGAAGACATAAAACTAAAAGCTTACCTCTATTTCATTGCTTTAACACAGCAATCTTCAGAAAGGAAAATGTATACGGCGTAAAAATATCAGGAAACTTTATACGGTATCATTAAATCCGCTTCGACACAATATATGCAGCAGGGATTTGTATTGGAAACGCTTCAGTTGCAGTTGCAGTGGCAAAATATAATAAAGACCTCGTGCAAATTACAAGAGTATTGGCATCTCCCGCCAATAGAGGAGAGATTCTTTTTATAATAGAATCATTAGAATATTTTATAATTTTAAATAAATATTACTTCATAAGGATTAAGCATAATATCGAGCTTGCACTCGAGATTTTTGATATTTTGATATAAGAGATTCTAAGCGACGCAACAGAATGTCATTCCCGTCAATGTTAAAATGTTATGATTTTAGAGAGCATGACTTTTGTTTATTTTTAATTAGTTGAAATTAAGAATTCTCTCATCATTTTTAGTTTGATTTTTGCCTTCGTCATGGTCACAAATACATTTATATGAATTATTAGACCACTGTTGTTTCTTCTGCGCACTGCCTAAATTTTGATCTTTTGGTCGCGTCCAGTTGTTCACCACACTGCTTTCTAGAAAAGTGTTGTCACGCGTGTGAAAGACGACGCCGCGCGATAAGAACACAGGGAAAAGCAACTGAGATTGCGAAGAGAGCGAACAGTTTAAAAAGACCTCCGCCTAAAAACTCTTCAGTATCTTCAGTAACAGCACAGAAAATAAGATTAGAATTAAAGACTGCTAAAGAAAAGGTTCTTAAAGTTCTATAAATTTTAGATAAAAATCTGGACCCATCATAGAAAACTACAACACAACAAAACCCTTTAGAAAATAATGATTAATCATGCTCAAGGAAGAACCATTCTTCAGCATAGACGATGTGAACTGGAGGAGCAGGGGCAGCCCTCACTCACATTATAGGCCTAGAAAAGGTCTACTGCTCATAACGTCGTCTGACGTCTGCGTTGGTCTGCTCACTTAAAGAATTATAGAACAGAGAAATTGGCACCATTGTTATAGTTCAAACTTACTCAGCCGCATCAGTACGCCACGAGAACTTCCCTAAGATCACACACAGTGACCCTATAGAATAACTATTTTTCAAACGTACTTTCGAACACTATTAGTAACTGCAGTGACAAGGGACATCTGCCTTAAGCAATAATAATATTAAAAATAATAACAATATATATATCCTAACAATATATAAAACAACAATATATAACAATATATATCCTGGCAACCCGTTACCACAAAACGACATATTTTCAATTCTCCTGAATTTATTAATTTATTAATTGAAATTATATTTTTATGATAGTTTTATACATTAATTATACAAAAAGAAGCAATATATTATTCAAAAAGAAAATCAGTAAAGCCAAATTATGAAAGATATTCAAGAAAAAATGCAAAATATAATAGTGACAGCGTCATGTCAAAAAATTACGAAAAATTTATATTATGATATATTGGATTGGATTAAATTAACATTGAATTGAAATATCAAGTTGTTAACAAGGGCTAAAGCCAGATTAGCAAACGCACTAAGACCAACCCCGGATTCATCGCTCCGCTCCGCCTCACAATTGCCGGAACCCATACCTATGCCATTGGCCCCTGTGGAAGCGTCGAGCTCATCCTCAAGTGATGAATATTTCTCTCCCCTGGCATCACCAGCACCAGATCGTCGGAAGAGGAGAGGCCGGCCGCCGTCTAGCTTGGGACCCCGAGGCCCACTGGTCTCTAACAGGATCCCCGCTGCCGGTGGTGAAGTGCACCGCATGAAATGGACCCAAACCATCAATGAGAACGTCATGCGGGCATATTTTAGGGCTACAAGGGGGGGAACTAACCTTACAGAATATCGTAGACGCATGTTGCTTCTGTTTCAGGATCTTGAGCCGGCTGTCAACGTCTCGGCACAAAGATTGTCGGATCAGGTGAGGGTCATCCAACGCTCTCGTTTGTTGGATGACGTTATGCTTGAGCGGCTACGTAAAAAAATCGTTCTCAATATGGATATGGATGACTGTCAAAAATGTGCCTGACTGAAGATATTAGCCGATAAATCCCAAGATGGCTGAATTGGTGAAAAATGATGACCAGGCGATCCCAATACAATTATTGCATCTATGGCAATGATATAATTATTAATAATATTGTATCACAGTACGTTACTGCTTATTGTTGGTATATTTCCTCCTCAAAAAATAACCATATTCTTATGCCTTGCTCAATCTTTTATTGTCATTATTTGGTTTGCTATGTTTCAATTATAGACGAAGCTGGAGGTCTCTGATCGACATGATGCGTGGCAACGATATAACGTCATCATATCCTGTACTTACAAAGGATACTAAATGCAAATAGTCATTTACAAATAATGTAGATTCCATTTTAGTTTAATTTAGATTAGTAATTTAAATTTAAGCCATATTCACGCAATGCATTATAATTACAATATGCGATGTAATCACCTATTACGGGAAACGGTAATTACATAACTTGCGAATTGAGAATCAATATTAGATCGTGTTAAATGGAAATTACTCGAGGCGGTATGGTACAAATACTGTTTCAATTTATCTATACCGAATTGACATATAATAAACTGAATAGTAAATTCAAAGAGACAATAATAAATATGAATACTAATAATAAGTACTGTTCAATAAATTGTCGTGTTCATCTTTAAAAACCTCACACCACACACCGCAGACCTTTATTTTGTAAAACTTAAACAATTGGTTTCAACTTCACTGTTTTTTATCAGTTGTCACGATACCAACATAACATTTGTGAGATCTGTCTGCAAAATCGAGTGAGTTTTAATAACGCCTTTACGCCCCAACTAATCAATAGGTTATTATGAAATTATGTACATATTATCAGGGCTTATAATATATATCTCTAATAAGACTTGAAAATACCCTTAAAAGTTTTTACAGTAGTAGAGCCACGTAGTTCTCTGCATTAATGGGGCGACTTGACCGGTAAAATACCACGATCTCTCAGAATATCGACGTAAAGAAAGCTCATGCCGCGTTTCAATCGGTAAGAGAGGTAGCCAGAGGCCCAACTCCTTAACCTCCCCCCATCCCAATCCGCCCCTTCTCCATGATATTTTAAAGGCCGGCAACTCAACCCTAACATTATCTATGTTGCAGTTATCCGTGGGCGGCGCTGGTTGCTTATCATTAGGTGACGACAAGCCCACTCGATTTCCCACCAATTTTTTTTTTAAATGTGAAAATGATCACTGTATGTGGTATTTTTTCATGATAGAAGATCCTATGGATCCAACGGATCGAAACAAAGAACGAACAAGCGACAAAAAAACTAGCCCAACTTACCCAAGTACACACACATACGAAACTAAAGCCTTTTATACAATCCTTATTGTCTTTGGATAATTGAGTAAGTTAAATAGCACTCATGAGTATCGTTTCAAGGCTTCATTGCGAAAACTGCTATCAGGTATGAACTCGAACATGCTGTAAAAGGTAAAAGTAATTTTCAAACAAAGCTCAACTCTTTGGTGCCATAACAATACGTCTCAATTTTGAGTAGTGATATTTTCCATACAAAAAAGGATATTCGACCAGACAAGCGAGTCCAATAAGACAATTTAGAGGTTTTTTGTGCCATTAGCAACAACTTCATCATCTTTTACTTTTCTATTTGCCAATTTATCTTACTTTATCCGTTTTATAACCTCATATAATTAGTCTTAATAGTAATTATTTTATAGCGTTGAAAACATAATGAGAGGAACGGATTTATATCTACACATGTGTGTTTAATGTCACCAAAAACATAAATGTGAAATTGACAGTCATGCCCAAGATGTACAAGAATTAATCTTGGCTGTGAGCTTCGCCACAGTATTAAATAAATCTATTTGTTTTGTTAGATACCTGTAACAATCGCTGTTATTAAAAAAATGTGAAATCTTAAAGCACGTAAGATTTGACGTTGGGTTTTTATCTTAGTTAATCTATATATATAAAAATGAAACCCGTTTTCCGTTGTCACGACATAACATGAAAACAGCTTGACCCACTTGGCTGAAAATTGGTGGGGAAGTAGCTTAGAACCAGAAATCGGACATAGGATAGGTAAATATGGATAAATTGCGAGTGAAATACTAAAAAATACAATTTAATTTTCCCATACAAACGATTCGTTTACACTTTGACATACAAGGCAATTTGACCTTTAAAAACATACCATAAAGTTCATTGTTAGTTGAAAAGTCCATCGTTCGTCACTATCGTATGAATTTTAAACGAAATTTTTTGAATGAAATTTATACTTTCAATCAAATGTCAAAATTTGTTGTGTCATGTCACTGTAATGTGTTTGAAGTATTGCAATTTATAAATATTAAAAATAAGTAAATATTTGGATAAGTTATTTTTAAACTAAAATCTGTGTTGAAATTTAAATAATCAAGCATTGGTTTGGAGAAGGCATCACAGAGGCGGTAACAAAAACCACCAACGGAAAGCCATTTTTGTCAAAGTTGTTCAAGCCGACCACGAAGAACATGACAATGATTTATCAGTTCAGATTGCATCTACTATAGATGAAAAAGATGCGGTGAGTCGTCTCTCTGATCAGACCAACTTCCTCATAGTGAAATTCAAGAACGGATCAATAAATTACGAGCACACATTTCGCACAAATTTTGCAATTTGTAATGATAGCGCCTCTATTCTTCAATAGAAGGAACGGTTTTGAACCTAACATCCTGGCGACCATGATCGACAGGATACTGGAATAGCACCACAAAGACCACTACTATTAGGACAAATCAAGACAATTAGAAGGAGCCAAACCTTTAGCCAATATGGATAGTTTGGAGAGTATGACTGATGATGATAAGGGCAGGAAAATAATGGTGACAGGAACATAAAAAGTTATGAATGTTGACATTAGTCAAATAACTACAATTAGGTCTCGATTATCCAGTTGTCGAGCACCTCGCTTTTGAATCAAGAAGTCACGAGTTCGAACCCATTGGTGCCACCAGCAGATCCTTTAACCTCTAGTTTCTGAGATTGGAAATAATACTTTAAATAAAATCGGAGTGTCAGTTTAATTTGTGTGTAAAACTTAGGCAAACTTGGGCCGCAGAACTCGAAATACGGCAAGTCAAAGAAATTTAAGAGCAAATCAAACTGATGAGCAACGCGAAGCGCGAAATGAACTTCAACGGAATCGGTGTTTAATCCCCACAGGGCTGCATTCAGTTATAATGTTGCAATTGATTACAGTTCAGAGAAAATTGTTGCTATTGGACTAATGAATATTGTGTGTCCACATTGCAATGCATTGAAATTCAAAAGTGAAGCCCCTGGATTGTGTTGCGCCAGCGGCCAAGTCAAATTGACGCCATTGGTACCACCACCAGAGCCACTACATTCATTGGTTTCCGGAAATGGGCCAGATTCTAATCATTTTTTGAATCATATCCAGCAATACAATAATTGTTTTCAAATGACGTCATTTGGCGCAACAAAAGTTATTCGAGACAATTTTATACCTACTTTCAAGGTAAGTAAGTATAATGGCAAACAATTTTATTTAGTTATACAACCATGTATCTGGTGCAAAATATGCTGAGCCAGTGTTGTGTAGACGTGTTTATTTTGTAAACAATAAGTCAAATACATAATAATAGTCTTTAACCCAATGACTTAATCAGCAACATTTTATAACATGTTGTATTTCATATTGGCATGAGCAAGGTGTCCCAATACTTGGTAAATCCTACTACGTATAGCTGCCATGGAAGGCTGCTGTTCAATGTCAAGGTTTAAAGTAGTTTTAATTTGAAATGATGTAAAGTATTGTGGCAGTATTTTACGAGCCACATGGTGGTACAAACAATTTGCTATACAATTACCTAAATACATATTTATATTCTTGCAGATTCAGGGTCATACTCGTATCATAGAACAGGTTCCTTATTGCCAGTGCCTGATGAAGACTATAAATTTCTGCAAATATATTTTATGGGTAATTCAGCAAGAGAAGTCGATCAGCGTTGCGCACACAACAACTCAGTGAAAAGATCCATTGTGGAACAACTTCAAACATTTTTCCAGCAACACAATTAATTAGTTGCATTATTCACAACTGCATTAGACCGCATGCCATCAGATAATCATAAAATTGTCATCAGAGCCGATAAGGCGCCTGCAGGACAACATGCTGGACGTTTTAATGCACCAACAATTGATGAAGTGGCTATTGACGTCGTAGGAGAAAATTTAGAAAACCGAGATATTGTTTTACATCGGCGGAACGATCAACTTCAGCGTGTGTCTGAAACACATCGATCTTATGATGCCTTACAATATCCTATCCTATTTTGGCAAGGTGAAGACGGCTATCATTTTTCAATTAAGATGATAAATCCAGTTACAGGTAAATTAACAAAATATGTTTACTACATTAAAATATATGTTTACTAACTTAAAATTTATATTATTAACACAAAAAATTGTTTACAGG
Organism: Euproctis similis; assembly: GCA_905147225.2. Taxonomy (NCBI): domain Eukaryota; kingdom Metazoa; phylum Arthropoda; class Insecta; order Lepidoptera; family Erebidae; genus Euproctis; species Euproctis similis. Next base: position 11,022,140 of record LR990109.1, read on the forward strand.
TGCTGAAACGAACAAAAAAGTTAGTTCAACGAATTATTATTCATACAGACTGATGGTTCGGCAAAATCAGGACAATCACATCTTAAAGTGTCGGCGTCTATTTCACCAATATGCTGTGGATATGTATGTGAAAGTTGAAACTGAACGATTGATATTTATCAGGTTGAACCAGGCAAAACTCCGTTCCGAGGAATACATTCATCTTCGGGATGCCATTAATGCTGATGGAAATGCACAGAATGTTGGCAGAACAACTATTCTCCCAGCAACATACGTCGAAGTCCGCGCCATATGCATGAATATGCGCAAGATGCGCTGTCCTATGTACGACATTATGGCACACCAGATTTGTTTATCACGTTCACATGCAATGCAAAGTGGACAGAAATTCAACAAGAATTATTTACTAGACAATCACCTATTGATCGCCACGATATCACTGCAAGGGTGTTCAAAATGAAATTAAAATCACTCATGGATTTCATTGTTAAGCATCGCGTGTTTGGCGAGACGCGCTGTTGGATGTACTCAGTTGAGTGGCAAAAACGCGGATTGCCACATGCACATATCCTCATTTGGTTGGTTGAGAGGTCGACATTGGACCATGATTAACTTAAGTTTGAACATTAATAAGGCTATATTGTCAAAGATATACATGATTACAGATTCAGTACCAAGAGTAATATTATTTCGCCTATCATTTAAACAAAATATTTCTTAATACATAGATATAAGAATAAGTCTATGATAAATCCCAATGTCTCTCTATATATATATCTCTCTCTCTCTCTCTCAATGTCATCTACATGTCACGGAACTGAAACGTAATCATGCTAAAAGTATGTAATTTACATTGTTGTGATGTGAAACTATATATGGTCCGAGAGGTAGCGTGGTATTTTAGGGAGTGATTAAATGCTGATCGAGGACAATCTTTTTTCAATAGATCTTTCGGATGACTAATAATCAAGGGTCATCTGGCTTACCATTACTTTAATCACGCGTATTACTCTCTGCATCACGGAGTTGACATTTAATTTTTCAACATTTATTACTTATTTATGTCCACAAACTGTGGAACAAGTTTTAGTCGGCGTAATATTACATAACATTACGTGCGTACTCACAGTACGTACAAAACTTTCCCTTAAAATGAATTATAACCGACACTAATACTAATTTTTTTTTTTTTTTTATGAATTTCGTGACCTCCACACCCGCCACTATCTGAGCAACTGATGGTCGAATCTCTCATCCGTAATATAATATCAACTACTGGTGTCAATATCAACTGACAAACTATGACTTTCCCATTTGCAAAGCTACCTCCCGGACTAAGATTATCTATGCACATGTGTGAATAAAGACATGGTAAGATTTGTGGTAGTGTGTGTAACTTGTATTTATACAAATTAATGTATTAATGCAAAATTTAAAAAAAAGTAGTAGCATTCGCACTTTTCTCGGTATAAACTATAAGTGTGCGAAATTTCATACTCCTCCGTCCCGTCAATTTTCGTAAAATGGGATCCAAAGTTTTCGCTTCATATATTAATATATACATTAATAAATGCTTTCCTTTTTCTCTTTTATAGTGAACATAATATGTATTTACATATATTGGGATAGTTTGTAACTGTTCCAACGTTATCTACAATTGAAAAAAAAAATGTATGAGAACCCCCCTTTTTTATTTTCAGATTTTTCCCTTAGCTTACATACAATTATTGAGAATTAGGAAATTAGGAATCCAGCCTAATTTCATCCTTCTAAGTCATCTGAAAGTAGGTTAGGTTTAGCTACTATATATATGTCAGTCAGTATGAATTTTAGTGACTTTTGGACCTTCATATCTTTATACCCGTAAGAGTTAGCTTCATAAAATTTGGACTTCTAAGTGTCCTTATGGATATAATGATACACACGTAGTTTCATTGCATTGCGTTCAAGGGGTTAAGAGTTATAGAGGGGTCACAAGTAGCACTAAGTGATTCGTGTAATGATACACTTGCGCGCTGTCTAGCCAGTTCCCTGCTTGAATATGACTGACACGCGGCCGCGTGTCTTGATATATATAAGAAGTAATATAATCTAAGGAAAACAGGGATAAAAATACTACAAGATATTATTTTTTATGGGCTGCAGTTAGCTGATCGTTGTGTTAAGCGAAGAAGATGACGGAAAACCCAAAGGACAAAGCGTTTCTTGAGAGGATTAAGTACAAAGTTTCTTTCTGCCAATATTTTTCTATGACAAATTTTCGGTGAAACAACTTTATCAACTCAATTATGTATTGTATAATCAATATAATGAATGTTGCCAAACTTGTGAAGACAAAGTTCAGTCCCGGACGGCGGCGACACCTGTGTATAATCCCTATATTGTCTTTCATACGAAAAGTATTTAGTGTACGGGTTGGTTGCTGGCGGTTCATAGCACAAATAAAAAGATTAGTAATAAAGTAAATTCTCTGCAACAAAAATTTTTTCCACACAATCTTCAATAAATTATTATAGCCATAATAATAGTACCAAACCGATGGGAATGACAAAACAACATATCGAGCAAATACGTTTTTTTTTTTTACAAAAATATTATCTTTTTATGAGGCACTGGCTTATTAAGTTTAATGACATAATTGAAAATTTGGTCATTGTTTTAGTCTGCTCTTTGTTGATATCGCAAATGTTTTCCTATACCAACTATTTTCTTTTAGTTTTGTTATGTATATATTAATTTTCAACTGTAACGCCAGCGTTATCTGCGCACTGCTACAGTCGATTAAAATCACACGCTATCAACGGGTCCACACCTTTAGCTTGTGGCCCCAGGAGGGCTGTCTGATGGTTCCATATCAATTGAGAAGTTTTCTCACTCAACCGCGCCGGTCACTAGAGGGGACAAAAGGGTTTTCATACTCGTGTCACACTAATGTGAACACAACATTTATCGGATAGAGATCATAATATTTAGTGGACTTACAAAAGGCTTAGATCCTAAGTATCATCAGATATACATACATACGAGTAACTTCATGCCAAGTCGTTTGCGGGGTTACAAAAGAGAACAGCGTGCCATAACGCACGACTCTTACACGACTCACTCGCTTCTTCGCTTTGACTTTCATAACTTTTGTCATACACATTCTCACTTTAAGACTCCTACCATTACATAAAGACTATTTGGTCATGAATGTGTGTCGTCGTGGCCGTCCTCGACTCTTACGTTCATGCACTCTTGCATTGTAAGTCTCATAATCTCAAAATACATTCTTGAAATTTTTAAAAATTTTGTTGATGTTGTGATAAGATTAAATATATATTTAGTGTCATTCAGATTTGAACATTTTACATTGTTAATTACTGTAGCTATCCCAGTTGTGACCCCAAATGTGACCTACTGATGACACATTATATTAAAAAATAAATACACAAAGACGACGCCAGTGATCCAAAGGAATAAAGGGAAGTATTATAGTATTCATAATATTATCTTTAATCATCTCTTATCTATTAAATATTTTCACTTCAATAAAAGCAAGATACTATGACAGACATCCATTGTTTTCAACTATAGCAGCCATTAACGTACGTACACATGATATTGCTCTACGTTATATTAGGCTTTCAGATATAGGGTAAACTGTACCTTTACTAGGCAAAATGTATTATTATATTTTTTCTGTATAAAGTTACTGAAGACTAATATTATGAATGATTTAATCGTAAGGTGGTGGTCGTTATTCGTTGATGTTGGATGAGTGGTGGATCAATGAAAGATGTGACTACGAGCTTACATAACTTAACTTCACGCCTTTATTACCCGAAGGTGTAGGCAGCGGTTGTTAAGCCTTGTCTCGCTTGTTTACGTCTCAAATGGAATAGGTGGCGAACCTATTGCCATACCAGGCACAAAGTTTTCAGAAGATTAATGAATTTAAGCTTCCAAATTTCAAAATATATTCGGCAACCACATTAATCGTAGACATAAATTTTCGTATTTTTATTTGCAAAACATATGTAGAGTTCGAGAAAATTTATTTATTTATTATTATTATTATTATAAGATTGTGTGCCAACAATTGTGTACTTCTCCCTATTTGTAATAGCACCCTGTCCAAGCATCGATAATCCGGCGTAACATGATGAAGGGTGACATTGGCTATATAGCTCGGCAGGCTGTAAGGGTTAAGCCGCCCTCGCTTGACCTTATCAATATTTATGATATCATTTTATTGATAGTCGTGTCTGGTTAGTTTATATTATAATGACGTCATCATGCATGTAGTTTTGACCCTTATTCGAAATAGGATACTCGAAATAGGAACTGTCCGAAGGCGACGAATAAAGAGTGACGACTATCATGAAATCAAATCAAATAAACACAATTAATTTATAAATTACTTGTGTTATAGTTTGAACAAGTACTTATTTGTAATTAATAAAAATAATATCTTGGACACAATATATACAGAGACCTCTAGTTCCAAACTAAGCAACTAAATGCTTGTATTATAGATATTATTTAATAACGAATATTAATACATATAAACTATTTTGTAAATTCATACTTATAACACATAGATTAACACCCAGGTGCCATACAAAAATTCATGCTTGTCATAAATATTTGTACTCAGGTGGGGTTCGAACCCGCCAAACTTGATTCTGGAGTCGGTAGTTTCATCAATGCACCTCGACGCTCGGGTTAATTATTTTGGGTAAAACTAAATATCTTTGTTATATGAACTATTATGAATCACAACTATCAAATTGTAATTTGGCAACACCTGCGTTTGAAATAAAATAATAAAATACAAGAGGCGGACCATAGTTACTACAAATGGATATATTTCCTTAAAATTTATATTACAATCTACACTCGAGAGCAATGAATCCGGGTCACTTAAAGAATCCTAAAAATCTCGGAAACTAAAAATGCTAGGTTAATGCAATAAATTGTATTTAATAGACAATGTAATACTCCTTAAATGAAGGTATTAAAACTTCTTAGTTATTGTAAAGTTATATCATAAAAAAATCAAATTTGAAAAAGGGCCACTTTCGAAGATGGAACTACGAAATTACAGCATTTGGTTTTGCTTTTGTTTGTAATCTGTCATTTATGTGGGTACATAAACCATGTTGATAGTGCGCTATATTCATTATTCAAGCTGAAATTATGTCGCTTACGCCTGAAGAATGCACCAGAATACTTACAATGCTGGAAACCGGCCGGAGTCAGCGCGATACAGCCAGGACTGTTGGTGTGTCGCTGTCAACAGTACAAAGAGTTCTCCGACGTTACGAAGAAACTGGTTCTAACCTACGCAGACCAGGAACGGGCAGAACCAGGTATACCACAGCACGAGAAGACCGATACTTGGTGAACACCATGCTTCGAAATCGCTTTATCACAGGAACTGAACTCACCAATCAGTTTCGACGCCTCGGAGGAAGTAACCCAAGTGCATGGACAGTAAGACGTCGGCTTGCTGAATCTAACTTAAAACCCCTTAGACCTGCAAACGGCCCTAAACTGGAGCGTGGGCATCGTATTTCAAGACTAAGATATGCCCAGAGCCACGTAAATTGGAGTATTGAAGATTGGTCAAAAGTTATGTTCTCCGACGAATCAAAATTTATGCTCTACAAGCACGATGGAAGACACAGAGTGTATCGAAGACCAGGGGAAAGATTCAAGCAAGCATGCATCGAGGAAAAAGTAGCCTACGGTGGTGGGTCTGTACTTGTGTGGGCCGGAATTTCTTCTGAAAGTCGCACAGAGCTGGTGATCATAGAAAACGGCTCTTTAACTAGCGTAAGATATGTGGAAGAAATCCTCAATGATCACGTTGGTCCATTTATGGTCAATTTAGGTGAGGATGCTATATTTATGCATGACAATGCCCGACCTCATACAGGTAGGATTGTGAATGACTACCTTCAAGAGATGAACATTACTCGTATGGAGTGGCCAGCGCGCAGCCCGGATATCAACCCGATCGAGCATGCTTGGGACGAGCTAGGCAGATGCGTAAAACAACGAAACCCTCCCCCAATCACGCTTCGTGAGCTCAAAATTGCTCTCACAGAGGAATGGGAGAATATTCCCCAAAATCGTATAAGGAACTTGGTGTACAGCATGCCAAACCGCGTAAACGCAGTAATGGAAGCACGAGGAGGCAATACGAAGTATTAAAATTCAAGAAAATCGTAATAAATTTCAAAAATTTCATGTTTCCTATTTTTGATTTAAGGAGAGATCAGCAGATTTTTTCTTTATGTAATTTTGTGTTAATAAAATGTATGGTGACTCATATTTTTTTTACTTTCATTTAAGGAGTATTACATTGTCTATTAAATACAATTTATTGCATTAACCTATCATTTTTAGTTTCCGAGATTTTTAACATTCTTTAAGTGACCCGGATTCATTGCTCTCGAGAGTATTATTACAATCTTTATTACTTTATTTTTTTTATGGAGTGTATACAGGATATTAAAAATCTCATTTTTTTATAAAATGAATATCAAAAGGGGTGCCTTCGATGTTATCTATATTATTGCAATGTTGCAGCTAAAAATAGTCATTTTGGTGTCTTGGGCCTGTCACAGAAACTATTACAGGTAAAGTTAAATCAGTTTTGTTGATTCCTCTGGGCCAGTTTCTACTTATTTCCTCTATCCTCTCGAGTATAAGTTATGTGATTCAGGTACTATTCATAACAATAGTTTTCCTTTCCAGTGTAATATACAAACTAGTCGGTGCTATAATAAATTTAATATTAAATAACTTGAAATATAAAATCAAAGGATGAAGAAAGCAATTTTTTTATTAATAAAATAAAAACTCCACAATTTATTACTACGGTTGCTTGGAATTGTCACAACACCTCGCTAAATGTGGCTCTATTATAATATCGTGATGGGTTTGGAAGTTTATCTGATAAGTTAGACTGAGTAAAGATTTCATAAATATTAACCGTAAGGCTACATTCTAATTACTACACAATCTCTCAGTGAAATCAAAATATAAGATTGAGAGATTGTGTATCTCATCTATCTCAAATATTTTCGAGAGTTCGTGAATAAGTTGAAAATATACAAGTCTCCACAACTGGCCGTGGTGACGCCACAAAAAAAGGTGCGTCACGTGTTCCCATTAAAATAAGGGTCTCTTAAGGGAGTCGGGTGTAGGCTACCCAGAACATAACATCTCGGAACACAGGCCACTTGCATTCAAGACGCACAGCCCAACACATCAGCCCATATAATAAGAACATAATATCACCTCAATCCCGACGATTTTGTTCCCAAGTTCCAGCTCATCATCTCAGATCATAACAAATATAAGTGTGAATAAGACATTAACAGAATGAACTCATTTGTATACGTTTTAATGAAAGACAAACTCAGTGAACTCGTTTGTATGAGTTTTAGTATAAGTGTAAACAATCAACTCTACTCATCAGTTCAGCGCACGACGATATGGGGTCTGCACCACCTGCACAAGGTTAGTCCCATACCTATCAACAGTGGGTTCGTAGCTCAATTTTATGGTCCTTCGAGCCGGATTTCTCACGTGGAGCAGCACAATATTCTCAACACAAAATTGTTCTCAACACGGCCGCACTCCAGCCGTCATGCCAATCAACTGCTTGCATGTAACGCGCACAACGAAGAGAAGCAAGCAGAGTTATAGTGAACACATGTTCTACAAGTATACAGTTAATCTATACTTAATTATTTATTATTTTTTATTATTATAATTATAAATGCGAATGTAAATTTGTTTGTTACGCTTTCACGCAAAAACTACTGAACCGATCATCATGAAACTTTGTACATATACTCTTGAAGGTATTAGAAGTAACATAGGGTACTTTATATTAAAAAAAAAAAATTTTTTTACGAAAGATAAAACAATTGTTTGTCAAAAAAATCGTCAAATTTAGCTACTTCAGTAATGAAGTTTTACAGTATTCGTAAATTAGATAACATAACGTAACTTCACACCTTTTTCTATCCGAAGGTGTAGGCAGCGGCTGTTATGCCTCGCGAGGGACAGTATTACAGTATTCAGGGTTGATACTTATACTTAACTTATTAATTATTTAATTATTAATTAATATATAAATTATAATGTAAGTTTGTTTGTTACGCTTTCACGGGATAACTACTCAACAGATCATCATGAATCTTTGTACACATATTCTTGGGGGTATTAGAAGTAGTATAGGATACTTTCTTTTTTCTTATTTCTCTCTTTAATTAACATATATTTGCACCCTAAGGAGAAACTTATAATATAGTCTACAAAAATATCCTACATTAATACTCTGCATTTATATCATATAAAATTGTTAAAGTCCAAAATTATTTATTTTTGTTACAGAGAAATATATTTTACCGTTTGTTGTTGCATTTTAATAAAGCATATTGTGAGATTTTTAAACGTCATACCTAATGATGTAATTTTGAAAATTGATAATCCCAGCTAAGTAAGAAAATAGAGTTATTATATTGATTCAATTCTATGGTAATGATTTTGATACTTATTTATTGGCTTCAATGCGAGCGAAGCCGCGGGTAAAAGCTAGTATTATAATAAGTAATGAGATTGTGTCAACTAGCTGGTATGTGACAGAGTACTTTTCAACGTCAAATTCATTGACTGTCCGTGCGGAATATCCTGAACCAATAATTTCTGACAAAGATCTGAACGGTCTTCTGGTTTTGAGTTGGATAAAACATTTAAAGTACTACTATAGTGAAGGCCAATCTTCATTACACAGAAATAATTGAGCATATTCGTTTGGATATGTTCAATTATCATATAGTTTAATTATCTTTTGCTTTGGTCTCAAAGCAAAGGATATTTATATCCTTAAATGTATGTGTCCTCCTTACGGCTTTAAAGCTGGAACCTTCTGATAATGCAACCAGAGTATTTTAACTATCTGGAATAACACTATCATCCATAGCAACCTCCGAGATTAGGAGGACTCTAACTATACCAGGCATAACTGCAGATGACCTTGCTGCCAAGTATTCCTTAACACAGTTTTAGTCTTTAAGAATTGAAAAGTGAAGTTTGCAGTTCCGCAAAGATTTTTACTATGAACATATATTAGCAATGATACTGCTAGTAAGGCACTAGAGTTCTCATCCAAGATTCTTTTTGAGTATGGGCTACGTACGTAACGAAAAAAGTAAAAAGGAGATAGAGCCAAGTTTAGATAATGTTGCAGCTTTGTCTATTAAGGTGGCTATTGTATCAACAGCCACCTGCCTATACATACAACTGACTAATCAAGTTGAGGACAAAAAACTAATACTAACTTTTAGACAGGCAGGTTTTTTAGCCATGGTCACTTTTAAAAGCCATAGACTTTTGCTATAATCAAAACTCTACGAAGCTATTGAATTCACTTTGTGGCGCAGTCTTTTCACGAGACTCAATTCAGGATATGTCCCAAGAGTTGCAATTGGAAGAAACTACTTATTTAAAGATCATAAATGACAGCTCAGCATCTGGGGGCAATTACCTTAAACATTCAGATATGGCATGTGCATGTACGACTAAACCAAGAAGGTGGCAGAAAAAAAAAATAATGTTGGGTGAAACATTGAACTTAATTTTGTAGTAGATATCTTTAACAGCTTGAGCTGAAATTTTATATACACGTTAAGTTTAGATGATAATGCACGAAATAATGTGTAAGATCGTTCTAAATTCAGTGGCCAGATGGCTGGATATTTATATGTACTTCTGCAGTATGGGCATCAAATGAAAGGGCTCATTGCGAGTAAATTGAAATAAGTTTCACTTGTGGAATTTGGCGAGATGGGCGTCATCAGCATTGGTCGGCAACCTCTATAGGAGAAGGACAACTTCCAAATAAAACAGGTCCGTTGGATTATGCTATTGACTTATTACAGAAATTACAAGGCACTACTTTCGAATAGTACAAATAGTGATATAACATGCGTCCATATAGACTCAACTAATTCAGCCCAAGTCTGTGCAATTTCCAGCTAAACATTGTCACGGAAACACAGAAAAAAATGCTCAATAATAATGTTTAATTATAATAATAATGTTTTGTTGAGCTTGTACACACTGCTGCACTTACTTCTTTAATTAGGTTCGAAGCTTTTAGCTACTGTAAGTGGGGTAAACATTTTACTTTAAAATTAGAAGGTCTCCTTATTAAATAGTTGGACTGTTCGAAATTAACTGGCGAACGATCTGACAATAATAATGCATTGACTGAGATGAACAGACTGACCTGAAAATAATATTTTTATGCCTTTAATTTTCTAAATATATTCTTAATTTTTTGGTAAATTCGTACAATTTTACTCACTTATTTCTACCTATAGCAGAAAAGGTCCAAGCTACAATTTGACTGAAACGCTTATCCCTTTATTATCGTTTCTGTCCAAATATATTACCAAATCTAGTCGCAGCTTGGAAGATATCAAAATCCTGAAAACCGCAGCTGCACAGTTATTAGTAGATTGAGAAAAATGCAGCAACGTCATAAAAATATCAAAGTTAATGGAAAAAATAGAATTTGAAAATGAACTTCCAACTAGGACTCTAATTTTAACTCCTGTTAATCCACATGCTGAACCGCAGCGTGAACTATAAAAAAGACTATCGAAACTGTCATAGAAAAGTATATTAGAATACCGGTACTATTTACCGTTTTAAAAATATGATTATATCGTGGATTACCTCATGGGCAAGTTGTCTGTGGCGTACTACATAACAGAAGAGACTTAATAATAAAACATTGTAAAAAAGCGCCCAGCGACTCGGCCTCATAGGTGGGCTCCTACCATGAGGTACGTCCCTACCTCAGGTTGGTCATCGGCCTACCAGCGGCCGAGAAAGATGAGCATCGCCGATCAGAGTTGAATGTAAACAAGGAAAGAAATAACATGCGGTCCTCCGCAACTTCATGTTCCATGGCGTAAGCATTGTCTGTAACGCTCGCTCCGTTGGGTCCGATTATCATCAGTTGAATCCTAAGCGTTGAGATTGGAGATAGCGTCTGACAAATGAGTTTAGGAAAAAAAAGAAGGCAGGGAAAAAGCAAGGATATGTATAAGTAAAGTAAAACATTTCATTATGCCTGGTAGCCGTACAGCTTTGGAACGCTGTAACAGCAGCAGCATTTAATTGAGTGAAATTTATGAAAATTAAGTCTAACTCGAACCGTAACTATTGAAATGTGCTGCATAGGGTCCTGTGACTATTTTCTGTTCCGAAAGCTGAAGAGGGACATGAAAGGATGGCGTTGCGTCATGATTGAGCAGATCTTTAAGGACGGCATCTACAGAGGCTCTGAACAAAACCATAAAATATTTTTTTTTGTAAATAAAGACGTTGAGCCAACAAGCAGCACTACTTTGAAGTGGACGAAATATATATTCTTTAATAAATAAATTCATTTAGAAAAGACTCAAAATTCGTGATAACTTTTGAACAGACTCTTAATAAATAAAATTATTCCACGTAATTTTGTCATACTTGCGTCTGATGAACAAATTTAATTACAATAATGATCAACAGTTCTATTTACGACATTATTATACTGTATTAAAGAGCAGCATCATAAATTCTCACACACAAACCATTATTTGAAATAAGATATGTGTAAGATCAGATATTAAGTTCAAAATGTGACTATACTATTTTGTTTTTTGGTAGTAGAAAAGATCAAAACAGTGGCTGTTATGCCTCGGCTTGCCAAATTGTTATATTCCAAATGGAATTAGTGACGGAACCTAGAGCGGACAATGTTCAAACTCATCGTTTTTTATAAGCTTTTATTTAACTTGCACTGTATGTATGTATGTATGTATGTATGTAAGTATGTATGTTCGGTGGAATCTTGTAACTCAATTTTGAAGTAGATACCTTCAACCGATTGAGCTGAAATTTTGTATACACGTTTACTTTGGATGACAATGCATGATATAATGTATGACATCATTCTATATCCAATATGGCGGACGACCCAAGATGGCGGAATGGATATTTTTAATGCATTTCTGCAATATGGGTATCAAATGAAAGGGTTTATTGAGTGTAACTCAAAATATAATATGACGTCATTCTAAATCCAATATGGTGGAATATCCAAGATGAAGGAATATATATTTTAAGCTTTCGTACAAAGTCAAAGTCAAAGTCAAAATAAGCTTTATTTTCATAGGTCTTCACAGACACTTAAAAATAGTCAACAAGTACAATTTTACTTTATTATTTTAATTAAACTACTTAACACGAGCGCTTGAGGAAAGTGCGTCCGTGGAACAAGAAAACACGGACGCAATCGCCACGAGCGGCAATACATACAATATGGGTATCAAATGAAAGGGCTCATTGGGAGCAACTAAAAAAATAATGTGACGTCATTCTAAATCCAATATGGCGGATCATCCAAGATAGAGGAACAGTTTTTTTTAATTCATTTCTACAATATGGGTATCAAATGAAATGGCTTGTTAATAGTAGCTCGAAAAATAATGTGACGTCATTCTAAATCCAATATGGTGGAATAAATATTTGCGTTTTTACTATATTGGTATCAAATGGCCCTTTCATTAAAGAGTTATATGAGAACTTCAAAAACTTTGTCTCGGTGGTTCAGTAAACTAGCCCGCTTCTGAATCAGGAAGTCTTGGGTTCGAATTTGGCCTCACACCAATGTCTTTCGAAATTCCTCTCGAAAGTCATGTGTGATAAATATTTTTGACTGACCACTTTTTGCTCGCTGTATGGCAACAGTGGTAGAGCCCAGCAATTCATTGTATGAATGGGCTGGCTCGACCGGTGAAATACCACAACCAGCTCACGCCGTGTTTCTTTGGGTGAGAGAGGTACCCGGAGGCCCACTCCCCTTCCCCATCCCTTCCTACTCCCATATCCTATATCCTACTCCCTTAAAGATTGTTGAGACGTAAACATAGCGGCGAGTCGAGGCTTAACAGATGGTGCCTACACCTTCGGGTAGAAAAAGGAGTAGAGCTATGTTATTTTATTAATTAATGTTATAAACAAATTAGAATGTGTATGAATATTATATATATCATAGGGTTTTCAATATGAGCGGCTAGATGTTAGCGGCCTGCTTGTTTGGGCGGTGTCAGTCAATCTGTTGTTTACTATTCAGTCACTGATGCCAAATCACCATGTCAAGATACAGGGTTAAGCGGCGCGTCCAAATTTGTAATCAAAATGAGTTAGTGCTAACATTGAGAACCTTACGACCACTTTACGGCTGAGGCGGTAGTTCATCACAGTCGACGGCTTTCCGTTGACCTATGTTTTAATAGTTAACAGTGTTTTAATTGTGGTCAGCCACGCAATCTGCTGCTTGAATGGGCCGGTTCGACCGGTGCAATGCCATGCCCTTTCAGGATACCGACGTAAATTGGACAGGATTTAATAACTTTAACATGATTGCTACACTAATGGATTTTAATGGTGTTATAGGTATTATTAGAATTAAACACAGTGGATGATGGGAACTAACTATAACTTTTATTACAACTCACTCCTATGTTACACTCAGGTCGGCAAGTATAGAGTACTGATTAAAACAACAGATGGCGTTACACATCACAAGTAGTTAAACATATTTTGTTATTAAACAACAGTCCCACATAACAAAATTAAGCTGCAAAATCAACAAATAAGTAACAAAAAAAATTGTTTACTTAGGCTCGAAACTCTTTGCTGCTGGTCAAGCATACGTGGCCTTAAGTAGGGAAAAGACTTTAGGAGGTCTCCTCATTGAAGAGTTGGACTTTTCGAAATTAACTGGCAAACGACCTTGTAACAATGATGCTTTGAATGAGATGACTTACCCATCGATAACTAAAAACATGAAAATAATTTAAAGAAAAAAACTTTTTTAAAGAAGCTTTTATTTAAACGCTCTAAAAAGAATAAAATAATTGTCACCTTAAACATTTTAACTATCAACTTATAACCTTATTATATACAATTTATGTTATAATAAAAGCTTGTCGCTATGTTTAACCCAACCCTTCCCCCCTCCTCTTCCCATCCCAATTCCGACCCCTTCCATTTCCCATGGAAAGGGCCGGCAACGCAACTGTAATACTATATGTGTTCGGGTGTCCATATATATGTTATAAACCAAAAAAATATATTTGGATAATGCGATCCGTCACAGTAATCATTAAATCTAAAAAAATATTTCTAGATGGTTATGGATAGCCACTGATAGGTAATTAAATATAGCGACAAGCTTTTATTATCACATAAATTGTATATAATAAGGTTATAAGTTGATAGTTAAAATGTTTAAGGTGACAATTATTTTATTCTTTTTAGAGCGTTTAAATAAAAGCTTCTTTAAAAAAGTTTTTTTCTTTAAATTATTATCACACATAACTTAAAAGAATTCTGAAAAGGCGATGGAGAGAGTCAGAATTTGATCATACGAATTTGGAATTCGGTCCAGAATATTGTCATTGTCCTAGAATAAACTAATAATATTGGTGGTTTAGTTTATGTCTTCCCTCCAACAGGGACCTCTGTGGTAATGGTCGACGGGTAAGATTCTATTGAGACTAATACGGGAATAGTTTTAACAGACATACCCCATCTTGACGTAAAAGTAATTGATTTGATGGAAATTGATCAATTTAATAGAAAATAAGAAACGAACACTCAGATAGACCATTATTTTAAGAATACTCTCACGCCAAGTGTAAAAGGCGAGATTTAGAATAAGGAATATCAAAAGATTCTTGCATCAGCATTCTTAAATATAAATATGACATAACATATCTTCATGCCTTTTTCTACCCAAAGTTGTAAGCAGCGGCGTGTAAGCCTTTCGTCACCGTTATGTTTTACGTCCGAAATTGAATAGGTGCCGAATTTGTTGCCATACACCAGGCACAGAGTTGTCAGACATCGATATTCATCACACATAACTTCAAAGTGGTAATATTTCATCTAATTTATTTTCAGCTTCGATAAATAAAATAAATAAAAACCAAATAATCCTTCATCTAGTTAAAATTTAATTGAAAACTTTTTCTAAGTGTCGCAATGTGAAACGACCCGTTTGTCACAGTTTGCTAGAAGCGAATTCTATCCATTAATGCAATTTGCTGAATCAGCCAATCGCGCCAAGTTCTCTTTATTGGATTCTTCGTGGCAGATCTCTTCAGTGCGACCAACTGTTTGTTCGACAAATATTTTTAACAAAGCTCAACGGCAAGTGTTGGCTTCCTTAAAAGTAGATTTTTCTTGTAAAAGAAAACCATTTTCAAAAATAAATTAGGTAACTATACTGTAATTTTTTTGTAATTTAGTTATGATTGGGAGTTGTAAGTTTAAACGTCAATTTTAATGTTCATTGCATCTGGTATCTAACCTTAAAGCTGTAGAACTTACAATTCGCTGATTGACATAAAAGAAACAGTTTTGAAATATCAGATTGTTGTGATTAGGTAACTCCACTCCTAGATTTATTGTTTTAAATATATTTTTTCTCCTGATAGTTTATTTATAAGGTTTACGACTACATAAAGCAAGATGCTACGCACTCTACAAGCGCTACGCGTTCTACGCACGTAGAAATATGCTACGCAGTGTAGAATCTAATTACACACTATGTCACACACACACCTACTTAGAAGTAAGATAGAAAACCAAAGTAACTATCCCTTTGAAGAGACACAATAGCTTGTATCCAGTCAGTTGGGTTTAATACAAAATTCCGATAAATATGTTTTATCTTAATTCCGTATCAGTTCATGACCATAACCTAAATTCATCTTCGGGTTACTTATAAGAAAATCTAAGTTTATTTATGAGGACAATAGCTCGTAAACGAGACCCGGTTGCACACAACACCGCTAACGAACCAAACTGTCCGGGGAAATCAGCCTGTTTTTATTAGCACGCTGAATAAATCGTGGTTATTGTATCCTATTAAGCTTATATCATGAGGGAATTAAGCGATAATCAGTTTTGTGACAATGCACATAAATAATATCGCTTTTGAGGATAACTTTGTGCAATACGAGTAGCTTATATTTACTGCTTCCTTTTTTATTTGTTAGTTATTCTTGGTTATCCTATAATAAAAGAAAGTTAAAACGACCACCAATAAAGTTTTTCATTTCTTATATCTTTACAAAACTTGAAACACATTTTATTGTTTGAATTGAGAAGCCTTTAGTATCTTTCAAACTAATAACTCTTATTTACACACAGTGATATCGTGAAAATTTATGATTTTGAAAATGTTTGAAATTATTTTTTTGTGGGACTTACGTCTGATGAACCAATTTAATTATAATAATGTTCAACGGTTTAATTTATGATGTTATTCGTTTCATCTTTTTTATAGTATAAGAAGGCTAACGAGCAAGCCGATGGTAAGCAACCTGCGCCGCCCATGGACACCAGCAACACATATAGTGTTACCGTTGCATTGCCGACCTTTAAGGGAGTAGGATAGGAAAGGATGGGGAAGGGGGGTGGGCCTCCGGGCACCTCTCTCACTAAACGAAACGTGGCTTGAGCCACTTTACGTCGATCTTCTGAGAGGACGTAGTATTTCACCGGTCGAGCCAGCCCATTCATGCAGCGAACTGCTTGGCTCTATTAAAAAAGCAGCATCAAAAGTCCTCCTACCCGTTATATGCCATATCCTCAATCAATCTGTTTCTAGTGGTGTCTTGCCATCAACGTGTAAAGATGCCCTAGTAATAATACCTTTATAAAAGGTCAACGTGGAAAAATGCCTTTGGAAACCTTTACCAAAGGTCCTGAAACCTCTACTTTTGGCGAATATCGCCCCTTATCCAAAGTGCTCGAATGGTCGATGACCAATTAAATACATTCCTTAATCCCAATAACCTACTCAACCCACTTCAGTCCAGTTTCCGTCCTGATCATAGTACCAACCTTGTCAACAGTCCAGTTTCCGTCCTGATCATAGTACTAACCTTGTCAATATAATGGATAATATAAGGTCGCATTTCGCAAGTTCGCATTTGGCAAACTGCGTCGAGTTTTCGGCTCGCCTATACCGCAATGCCTGAAGACCAAAGTCTTCAACCAGTGCGATATATCCGACAGAGAACTGGAGTAACCGACATAGCTCGTAGAATAAGCTCGTTGAAGTGGCAATGGGCTGGTCACATCTGCCGAAGGACCGATGGTAGATGGAGCAAGAAGGTCATTGAGTGGAGACCGCGACTTGGTAAGCGTAGTGTAGGACGCCCACCAGCCCGATGGTCAGACGACCTCAGAAAGGCTGCTGGAAAAGACTGGATGCGGAAGGCAGAGAATCAGATGTTGTGGCGCAAATTGGGAGAGGCCTATGTCCAGCAGTGGACTGCAATAGGCTTATGATGATGATGATAAGGTCGGGCATGGAAAATGGAAAGTTCACAGTACTTTGCCTCTTAGATTTCATCAATTCTTTAAAACTATTGACTTAGATGTGCTGCTTTTCATATTAAGCACCCTCAACATATTTCCTGGAGAGATTGATGGGTATCGCAGTGACCGCAGAGTGTCGCCGATAGCGCATTTTTTGGATGACACGTATTCTTCATGGTGCAACATCACTGTCGGTGTGCGACAGGGCGGCGTTTTATCTCCTTTGCTGTTTTCTATAATTATTAATTCCATATCTTACAAACTACTTTCTTCTTACCACCTTGACGTAGACGATTCGCAAATATATACCTAAAAAGCACCAATAGGTCTATCCAAGGCTATATCAATAATTAAAGTGGAGTTATCAAAGATTAAAAAATGGGCCCAAAGATACGGTATGCTAGTTAATCCAAAGAAAACTCAGGCTATTTTGATTGGTGGTAGCTCTTGGCAGCTGACCAAACTTGACCTGATAACATTGCCTAAGGTTATGGTACCACGGTCCCTTACAGGGAAAAAGTAAAAAACCATGGAATTTATTTGGAATTTCAATCTTGCTACTATTTATCATCTAAAAAAACGCTTCACGTTTCTTCATGACACACATGCGAGATACTCGTGATCAACAGCAAGCTTTACCCTGTAAATACTAGCGCGCTCCTCAGTTTCTAGATGAATGTTTTTCAGTCTAGGCAGAACGCCCGTGGAATGCATTGCCAATGACTATTCTACACGCTAAAATATTGGCTACTTTTAAAAAATATGTGAAAGAACTACTATTTGACACTAAATGACTCCACAGGCATACATACATGTTCTACACGTACCTATACTTATATAACTTATATATCGTCTGTACTTACATATTGTTGTGTATGTATATTTACGTGTATTAATGTATGTATATATCTAAGTATGTATGTATGTAATGTGTGTATGTAAGTAATGATGTGTGTGTATGTACATATGTATTTTTCCGTATGAAACTTGCTGTGTATTTGTTGTAGGAACTATTAACTATCATTTATTCTTTATATATCGATTAAAGTGTATTTAATTGTAAATCTTTTGTCTTAATTTCTTCGTTTTAGATTCACGTTTTCGTCGATTAATGAGAAATTTTTATTTTGACCCAAACATGAACTATGTTAGCTTAAAAACAAAGTGTGCTTGTGGTGATGCATTCAGTCTACTCGACCTTTTGATGTAGTAGGCAGAAAGACGTGATCGCATAATTATCGGGCCGTGGATATTCTATAATTGAATCTCTAATATTGTTTATTTTATTTTTCATATTTTTTATTTTTCTGGGATTGTTGTTTTAATAAAATGAATCTTATAAAAAACTGAAAACATTTGGCTGCACAAAATTTGAACGCACTCATACTAAAATCTTACATATTAGATCTGTCATTGCACACCAAAAATCTATTATTTATTAAATTATTTGATAAATGTGGAGTGTAGGTAGAAAAAATAGAAAAGGTAAAAAACTACGAGCACATTTGCGTTGTTATGACATATAGAAAACATCAATATATACCTACTAAAAGCAAAGTGGTATATACAGTTTTATAAGTGTGGATGATAGCTTTGCTAATAAATGTTTCATGGACCGTGGGGGCCATAAATACTCTATTGTAGTGAGCGAAATTTACGACCACTGAGACCTCATTCATTATTATTGGACCCACGTTTAGATTCAATGTATTTCAACAAATATAGATATTATATTCTAGGTCAGAGTGATTCATCTTTGGTCAAAGCCTCAAAAACTTAGCAGGTGAATATAATTGTTGTATAACACAGAATGTTAGAAATACTGAAAATAACTAATTCTCTATCCAGTAGATAATTTGTCTATTTCCTTTTGATATAGAAGTAGATACGTATTTGTTTCACCCATTGCGCGAAGTTTCCGGTTAGAAGAAACTCACCTTCAATCTGTTCGTGCTTTTGATGTAGTAGGCAGAAAGACGTTATCGCATATGCATGTTATTTGACCCAGTATATCCAGGGTCCAGTTTAGAATTCATACAACTTTTAGTATCACTATGATCTTTTAAAGGGCTTGGAGCAAACATCAAATGTGTGGGCTGCTGCAAATATCAGCATCAAACTACCTACGTAAGCAAAACTAAACGCTTTATAGGCAACTCTTTTTCGTAGAAGAATATACCGTCACAGTGACACTAAGATGAAATATAAATTAAATATTGGCTTAATTTTATTAAGAAACTATTTATTTAAGATCACACAGTCGTTCAGTTACACAAAACAGATCGCCATGACACTCGCACACATTAGAGAGAGATAGCAAGCAACAAGATACTGTCTACCCTACTCTTACTATTACATTGCACTGTCTTTATTTTAACACACTATTCTGTAAAATTGTCAACATTTTGAGTCAGTCAACAGTCTTGGTGGCGCAGTGGTCGAGTACACGGCTTCTGATCCAGGGGTCCGAGTTCGATTCCAGACACTGGCTCACACCAATGACTTTTCGAAATTGTTTTCGGAATAAAAAGTTTTAGGCTTTCGCGTTGCATATTACTCAGTGATAATGATGAACGGGAATTAACGCGACACTTTTTTAGGTAAACAAATATTTACCTTGATTAGCTTGACGTTTCGGCCAGGTTAGGTTGCACTGGCCGTGGTCACAAGCAGACTTGTATTTGGAAGTTATGTGTGATAAATATCGATGACTGACACAAACTTTGTGCCCGGTATGGCAATAGATTCGCCACCTATTCCATTTGGGACGTAAACATAACGGCGAGACGAGTCTTAACAGCCACTGCCTACACCTTCGGGTAACAAAAGGCGTGAAGTTATGTTATGTTATTTTAAGCAAAACGTCAATTTATGTTATTTTGAGCAAAACGTCAATTTATGTTGCCTTTTTAAAATTTAATCCATTAAATTAAACGAATTCAAGTCAAACTACTACCATATCGTAACGGTCTATGTTTGTTAAAACTAACATGGTTATTAGAAGATTCTCTTTGCTAGATTTTGTTTTACTGTTTGGAAGTTAATGAATAATAGTACAACATTTTACACGTTTAAAATAATGAGGTATAGTGATTTTGTCTCATTTTTTACTCTTACTAGCGGATAACGTTCAATTCTGTAGGTAGAAAAAAATACGATGGCTTGCTCCAATTATAATTCTTAAATTATTAGTAAAATATTACATTAAATTTGGAATTGTTGCGATATACTTAATTTGTTTTTTTTTTTAAGTTATTCTCATTATAAACCAATTTTTATCTACAAGTAATAGTTTTTAAGTTGGAAAAAATAAATATACACTCCTTTAAGTCAATTAGCTGAACCATGTTACAATATTACAAAACTTCACAAAAAAAACTAGTATTAACAAGAAAAAGCACATCCTGACGAAGTTGTAAATTGGTCATGTTATATTTAAACAATAAATATAAATACAACGGAAATTTGTTTTTATTAAATACTAGTGTTATTTATCGTATACTGATTATGACAGAAGCCTAATGTAAAATTATATAGGAATTACACTCATTGTATTTAAACTACAGCTACTAATTTGATATGTTGGCTTTATATCCTTGTATACGCTAAAAATCTATTCAAATATATATGCCAAGAAAGTTGTTTACACTTGATATCTTTTCTGCTTAGTTTTCAATTCAATTTACAAGATTTTTTTTAGTTGCTCACACGACAAAAATATATATATACAAAGTAAAAGAAGCGAAGGACCTTTTCAGGGTTAGATATATTTTATAAGTTTATATTGAAAACATAAAACTTAAATGTAAAAACATAAACTCTCAATCATCTTTCCAACTTATATAAATATATATTGGTATATATCTCAAAAGAATTGCTTCTAATTTAAAGATGTTAAATATTTGAGATTATCTACCTGTGAAAAAAGTATTACATTCTTATAAACTAAACTGATACAGTTAACAGGTAAATAATTAGCTGTTATGATCAATCTATATTTTAACACAGTTTTTTTGGCAATTATTTTTAGTAATGGCAAAACAAGAACAACATTAATTCTTTCAAACATTGTCTAGTTATGGTAGAAGTGGTTTTATTTCACTTATTTACGTATTTATTTCCGCCAATTATATAAAAACTGTCGTTAAAAAGTTTACAAAGCTGTAAATTCAGTAGAATAGGTCGATAAAGGAACACACATGGGATCATTGTCATCTAATTTTTGGTCAGCATTGTTAACGCCAGGTAGAGACCAAGTAGAACTACCATCAGCAGTTATCCTGGGCCCCATGTTATCATAAGCAGATTTTAATATACATGTTCTACTTCGCCTTGGTAATGTTGCACCACCCCCTAAAAGGTCGGGATAGTCTTTACTATGGGAACCCATTTGCACTGATATAAAGATATTACTATAAGGAGCTGGCAAAGCGAATTCTGCCGGTGGAGGGGGAAAGCTACCAGGTGGACCCTCTATTGTAATTTGTAGTGGTTCCAAGCATCTTGCGTCATCGGATTCTATAGAAATGGATTTGTCTAACATTTCAAAACCGTAAGCGGAGCCTAAATCAGCGCTTGTTCTGTCACAACTAACAGCTAAAGAATTATCTAATAACTTTTTTTCTTGGTCTGTGAAACTTCGACTTGCTGGCACCCTACGATATTTGGTTTTCCAACAAACGCAGGTTACAATAAATCCTACTAAGGTCATCGCCAGCATAGAACTACCAATCACCAGAAACTTAGAATAATTTGGTGCAACTCTAGCAGTTGCAGTCCTAGCTTTAGGTAAAAACAAAGTCGTATAAGCAGTAGCTTCTCCCACTGAACTTTTTGCGCCACATTTCCACTCTCCAGCAAAGTCAGAAGTAACATTAGTGATAGTCACATTTACCCACTGAGCACTTTTGTTCAAGAAGTCATCATTATATTCATCAAAATGATTTAAATAATATTTATTTATTGAGATGTCACTGATTTTAAATGAACTGTTATCGACCTCCTTTTGTCGCAACGACCACGTCACTGAAGGCTTCGGGTCACCTTTTACAAAACAGCCAAATGATATGTCAGCCCCTGCTTCTGTTCTGATCACTGTAGGCGATGAGAATGCTGAAGGTAAACATACGAAATCTTCTCTTTTTAAGGATCGCCATGGTAAATTTTCTTTTGGTTTGGGACTGCTGCAAAATACTTCTTCATTACCAAGATTACTGTTTAAAAACCAATCGTGAAACTCCCGTAATCTGCAGTCACAGTTCCAAGGGTTTTCAGATAATGTTAAACTTTTTAATACAGGCAGATTAAATGTATCTTGATGAAGAAATGTAAGTGAATTTCGATGTATATTGATAGTTTCAAGCGCTTGAAGGTTAATAAATGCAAAAGGGTGCACACTTTGTAGCTTACATTGGGAGATTTCCAGCTTTTTCAAATGCTTTAATGGCGGAAATTGCTCGTCTACTAAATATCGTAAAGGGTTATTATTAAGAATTAACAACCTTAAACGATCAGCACCTTTGAATGTGTCAGGTGATAAATGAATCAGTTCGTTTTGGGACAAATCCAGCTCTACCAATATCCGTAGTTCTCTGAAGGCATTTGGATGTAAAGATCGGAGACTTGTTGAACTAAGGTTTAGTCGTTGGAGGTTAAGAAGGTTTATGTTTATAAACACGTCTTCTTCGAGTATTTTTAAAGGATTCCTGTTTATATCTAGTACTTGAATATCCGAATCTAATCTTGGTAACCGCTGCAATCCCACGGATATACAAGATGCCGTTTTTTTTCCAGAAGACCATTTACAGTGACATTCTTTAATATGAGCACAGTTCAACCAATGGCTTCCAGCTTGTGTTAGCACGATAATTAGTGTGAAACATCCGCGCCATGCCCAAATCATAGCAGTGTAAATTTCGTTATTCTGAAAAAGTAAAAATAAAAAGGTTTATTTTCACGTTATCTGTAACAAATTATTTTAAATATATACATACTCGTATATACCAAGTAAAAAAATGAAAAAAATCGCTGTAAAAACAACCGATAACAGTCTGTTCTTTAATGTCAGTTGCCTCATAAATCGCAATATTAAGATTTATATTCCGCGATATGAGTTTTCAGGATTCGTTTTTTAAGTAACAAATATTGATAAATTTTGTAATTGGTTGAATTCAATATCTAGCTACGCCTGGACTTTGAAAGTTTTAATACAAATGTATTTCTCCATAAGTGCGAAAATAAACAGTACGAGATAGTGTAAGGCGAATATTAAAGCGGTGTGACAGGCTGCAGTACTGTAACCACGGAAAAAATCAATGGCGCTAACACCTTAGTGCTAAACAGTTAACCTCTTAAACGATCGATTGAATCCGTACAAGTAATAAAATATTATGTTATGTCATATGGATAGGGTGTTATGTTCAAGCTTAAAAAATACCCAAATATTTTAATTTTACACACAGTAAATGTAGTTTTCTCGTGTATAATAAATAACCACAAATTAGAATGTAAAATTTTGGCTAATTAATCTTTTAACTTCATATAAGACAATGGAAACTTTAATCTAAAAAGAGGTAGGTACTGTCTGCAAAATAAATCAATAAACTGCAAAGTGCATTCAATTATCTTAACTTTAATATTAAGTTAACGCAGCAACAGGGCAGAGTATATAATTTCTCTTAACATCCTAATCTCAAAGACATTAGTCGGCAAACACTAGAAAGTGCCAGATAGCATACCTCTACGTGCGTATCTCTATGCAGGTACCGTTCTTAAACCTAGCAGGTTAGTCAAACGATTGAGAGAGATCAGATGACATTCTCTTGTTGCCTTGGAAACGAACACAAATTATTAAAAATATATTCTAAGAGATATAGTCTCCAGGTGGTCCAGTGGTTGAGCTGCCCGATTCTGATTCAAATATCGATGACTAACAACTTTGTGTCCGGTGTACAACAATAGGTTCGCCCCATCTATTCCATATGGGCACACTTTTGAGTAGAAAACGAGATATAGTTAATCGAGATTTCACGCGACTAGAAGGCTGGCGTCATCATTGTACTTGACAATGCTCTTTTAGGCAACTTAGTTTATTGATTTTTTATAAAAACGACGTTCGATATAAAATCAAATATCGCAAGAAACATAAAGACAAAATAGGTAATCACTAAATGTCGAATATGAAGATAATAAATAAAAAATATACGTACAACGCGAGGAATCGAATTAAAAATTGGTAATTTAACTTGGTTAATTAGGGAAATAAAGACTGTGAAAGGATCACAAGCTAGTACTAATCTTCTTAATGTGGTAAGCAATTTTCCTAGAGGACCCCAAAACGTCGATCTCAAAGTCATGTTATGGTTAATGTTTTTTATACTTACACATCTGGACCTTGTAGGAAATAAACTCAAATTTTGAAACCCGCCCTTTAGATTTGGCGAAACCATTGATTTTTGAGTTATTGCAACACGACCATTCATTCTTTTATCGATATAGCCGTTTGAAGATGCCAACAATATTGAAAAAGATTTTTTTTTTTCTTACGAGAACTTTAATTTTTTTTATTAGTTTATTATGCTTTTAGGTTAAGTTAAGTTGTTTTAATTGTTATCTATACCTGTTTATTATTTATATTTTACTAATTTTATATTTTTTCAAAAGTTATCACTTTTCGCAACACTATCTATTTCATTTAAAATATTTATTGCATCCAGGCTTTACGAAAGGTAGGCTTAAAGGTACATTTGTTTGAATATTATCCCTTCGACCTTCTATCAGTGCTCAGAAATTAAATCCTGTCGATGCGGCATTGGCAGCCAGCCAGATAGTCTGACATTAATATTGTTTAACAGTTCGTTCAACTGCACCTCGCTACGACAATCCGTGATAAGAATGTTCACTTCATGAGCATAAATTTTTATTTGGATATTTTGAAGAAAAAAATAACTAATTAAAAGTGTAATATGTTCTGTAATCAGTAAAAAAATCTCAAAAGAATGAATTCTTTTTTACCTAATTATATCAACAACAATCGAACCAGTGGTAAGTAAATCTAACATTCGGTTATAGGCTTAATCTGCTATACTGGTTATTTTACTAGCTACCTACTTTCGACATAATATATGTTTTTGTATTTTTTATGCGATAAGAAACCGAATGTAACGCGGCATGAACCACTTTTTGTCGATATTCTGAGAGGTCGTGTCTTTTCACCGGTCGAGCCGGCCCAATTATTAATATGCCATGTTATTAAATAAAATCCTAATACATAGTTTTAAATCATAATATTCTTGTGTGAACTAGAACAAACAACAAATATTTTAAATACAAATAATATAAAATCAAACTAAACATATCAATTGCGCTCTATGCGTAGAACAGAGTTTTGACAGTGGTAGAGCCAAGCAGTTCGCTCCATGAATGGGCCGGCTCGACCGGTGAAATACCACGACCTCTCAGAAGACCGACGTAAAGTGGCGCATGCCGCGTTTCGTTCGGTGAAAGAGGTACCGGAGGCCCACCCCTTCCCCATCCTTTCCTATCCCCTATCCCTTAAAGGTCGGCAACGCAACAGTAACACTGTACTGTTGCTGGTGTCCATGGGCGGCGTTGGTTGCTTACCATCAGGTGACACGTCTGCTCGTTTGCCCTCTTATTCCATAAAAAAAAAAAAACAGAAACCATGCTTCGCCATCAGCGTCCCAATTTCGAGTGAGAAGTATTGAACAAAGACCTCATATGCCCTGTCTTTTTTTTTCAAAAAGTTGGCAACGGCGCGTATATGTAAATGGATACGTAATTCGTATACCTATGTAAATAAATGGATTGAAACCATTTCGAAAAATATTTTCTTGAAGCAGAATTGTTATAACATAATTACTAATCAAACTTTTAAAGTTGGTACTGTTGAATTATACATTATTTTATTGACATTATTATTTGTTACTACTTGCGCCTATCGCTAACTTTTTAATGACATCACATGTTTTAATCCAATAAATATATCTCTTTCTACCATATCGTAAATATACTACTGTAGGTATTTGTCGCATTTGGTCATGTTTTCCCGAATCTTATAGAAATATAATCAATTGACCAAGTGAATTTTTATAGAGGCCGCGTTGAACAAGCAGTGGTAATTTCACTTGACCTGATCCTTCTGAACATTTAATACAACTTTCTGAAGGTTATAAGTGAAAATTACCCTTATTCACTACGAGATATTTTTTATTGATTTCGACAGCATACAAGAAAAGTATATTATACCACCGCTAATATCGTTTTTTTTTATGGGATAGGAGGGCAAACGAGCAGGCGTGTCACCTGATGGTAAGCAACCAACGCCACCCATGGACACCAGCAACACATATAGTGTTACTGTTGCGTTGCCGACCTTTTCGTTTTTCGCTCTCTTAGTGAGTTATATGTATGATACATATCACTCACTCACACTCATGTATATAATACTATGCTAATATATATGATTATTTATGGGCACTACCGGACTATTGGCATGCAAAGATAAAAATAAATGGCCAAGATAATATTTTTCACACAACAACTATGCATCGAAAACCTTATTATAATAAATTTATAATTGCAGTATTTCAAAGTATATATAATTTTACGATCATTACACGTACTGTTCTCTGATGTAGGATTAACAATATACTTATGCTTTCTCCCCACGTATCGTGGAAAATCGTGAGAAAATGTATTAATAACGAATAATACTGGATAAAAGAATAAAGAATAAAAAAGAAATAAAAAATCATTAGCAAGTAAATTTTCGTTAACGAAGAGAAAAACCTAACGGTGGTTTAATCGATTGAAAATCAATAATCGGGATAATGTATATTTTGATTATGTACTTTATTGCACTAGAAATATCATATATATTATATCCATCAATTACTAATATAGAAAGTTCAAAAAATAAAATATTATTAATTTGCTGAAAAATTAATTTTATTTTTAAAAATTAAACTTACTAGCATGCGTTATTTATATACAAACCCGTCTAATTTTGCAGCATCATTTTACTATTATCAAATTTTCAATCTCATCCATTAATTATATTGAAATTCACTTGTCAAATGTAATAGCCTACAAGTATTAATTTATCATAAATATTTATAAATGTAAGTTATAGCAACTGTAGGAGATTTTTTGTTCATACTTACAATTAAAATTATCTAAGAAATGAATTAAGAAACTGCACATGACACCAAAACACAACGTAACCGCTAATTAAATTGGAGGCATTCGCGCGACACGAGTGCGCTTGGCGCACGCCCGCCTCCTTCTGCCCCTTGCTGCCACCGAGGCACCGGCATTCAACACACAAGAGAGGTAAAAATAATAAAGAGCTTTATATTTACACTTTACAATAGAATTTAAGCCACCTTCTTCGTACTTTGAGAGCGTTTAATCTCAACTGAATAGGCAAACATAAAACGGTTTACTTTAAAGAGCGTATCACAGTGCTGGAGTGTGACGCTAAAGTATATACAACAACTCTTATAATAATATAGAACTAAGCGTGTGTGCTATTTTAGAAAACTATCAGGACGTCTTTTCCTTTCCTTGGCATATTTCAGACATTTATATTAATGTCTGAAATATGCCAAAACTACACGTCTATGAAAAATAAAACTTTTCAACTTAATACATTATTTACATCTAAGAAGCCTTCGGCATAGAAACCTAAGATTTATAAATTTAATAGACTGTAATGTAAAGAAAAAAAAAATTAAACAAATGATTGAATGATCATACATCAATATATTTAATCATTTTATACTATGTCATTAAAGTGTAAAGTCAGACTGGATTAAAACTCGCGACCTTCAAGTAATAGAACCCAATCCGATAAGTAATTAATTTTCACTCAAAGAATAAGGGGATTGAAGACTTTTCCAACGGAGACATTACTACCCTATTGATATACTTTACGTAAAGATTATGGAATTCGGTGGCGTACGTAATTAAATTATGTAATTAAATGGATTAATAAAAGATCCTTGAAAAATAATGACTGTTATTTAGCTTCCAACAAACAGATAATCTAAGTAACTGGTCTGGCAATTTGCACTGGTATTATTTAACCGCGTGCTTATAAAAAACGTTAAATTAAATTCACATTTAAAATATACATATAAAGCAAAATATTTTGGTGAGTTTTCTTGGTACAAATAACTGAGTGCAAATATGTCAAATAAACCTGGAATTCGGATAATATAAGAGTTATCCAATCGTAATGTATTTTAAAATTACAAAACTATTAATTACTTAACTAGAATTACGAAGAAATATCTGTTATCCAACTATTTTAACGTTACTTAGAAGCGTTGCAAGTTGAATGCTGTCGAGAGTATTTATGTATTCACTTTATACTTTTACCGAGAGTTTCTTTAAACAAAGTCTAAACGAAGTTATTTTTACACTTTAATGGTTGTTGTCGCTTCGCTTTTGATGTTAGTCGTTAATGCGACTAGCAGACCATTACACGATGTAATAGCGAACAAATATTGATTTACTTCGAGATTTTAAATTAGATATGGAATACATTTTAGATTAAGAGGTGGGACTGGACTTATTCATTCATTCCTCATATTGCTAGCAAAATAATATTAAAATTTCAAGACTTGGGTAGAATATTTTTAGGAAATAGTACTGAAATACAAACACATACAGTATAAGAGTGGTAGAAGCAAACAGTTCGCTGCGTGAATGGGCTGGCTCGACCGATAAAATACCATGACCTCTCAGAAGATCGACCTAATGATGTTCCCGCGGTTTTGTTCCGGGAGAGAGGTATCCAGAAAATCACGCCTCGTCACCCTCCTTTCCCATCCTACTGCCTTAAAGACCGGCAACGCAACTTGTAACACTATCTCTGTGTTGCTGGAGCCCATGAGCGGCCGTAACTGCTTAACACCAGGTAATTGCTTGCTTGTTTGATTTTATAAAAAATAACTTGGGTAGAAAATTTTTAGGCAATAGTATTGAAATACAAACAAATAAATACAACAGGTTATATAGCTGTTATATATAGGTGGGTACGTTATATTTTCAATGAGATTAAAAGTAACGCTAGATTGCGTGATATGGAAGCCAAGCAACAATTAGTTCTCAACGGTTTGTTATAATGTAGAGGCTATAAGGATCTGGAAAAGAATGTCATCGTTCATGTTATGACATTTCAATTGTCGTGAGTTTCTTGAAAGCCAAAAAAATACACAAATACTTGAAAACCTTCCTCACGAGATTCCCAACGTATGAGATATTGAGTTTACGTACATTGTTTTAAAAGTTATGTTAGATCATCAATCAATGGACTCATTAATATACGCAACTACTACTTGAAGATATTTGCATTAGGTGTAGTTGGCTTAACAGTTAGGGTGAAGGCAGTATGTGAAAGTGTTTCCACGACCCTACCGTTAGTGGTGTGGAGGAAAACTCCCGTGGCTTTAGCTCTTTGGATGCTAGCAGGGAATGCTGCGTCTGACTTAACCACAAAGTTCCCAAGTGGGTGGTACCTATAGAGGATGTATACTGGGTTTTAAAAGATAACAAGCTAGTTTAAGAGCAAGATACATTGTATGATCCTGATGATGATTGAGGAGTTATCGTTCTCTTGCTGGATTCTATCTTTCTCTTTGATTGCTCTGGCGGCTCATCATTTTTTTATGTAAATTTATTGCATGCTATGTAACTGAATATCCTTCAAATAAGTTTAATTTATATACTACTAGCTACCCGGCAAACTCTGTTCCGCATCAAAAGTATTTTTACAGCGTTTACGATTAAAGTGCATTAATTAAGCCAACCGTTTCAAAATCCGTTGCATAATTACAAAGATCATAGCATATAGGGGACAGAGGTATGTTATAATATGTACTGATATCTGACACATGTAAAAATAAAGACACGATTTCATCCTTCATTTGAGTAGTTTACTTTTATTTAATACTAGCTGACCCGGTGAACTTTGTTCCGCATCAAAAGTACTAAATGAGCTACTTTCCGATTTATCATTTTTTTATTTTATAATTATAGATCAAAACCACCCCGCTGATACCCTCTATCTATTAAAAAAAACAACAAAATCATCAACAAAAAAAATAGAGGACAGACAGCGAAAATCGACTTTATTTTATACTATGTAATGATGTTCGTTTCTGGAGCTATCATTAATCTTATAGATGTATAAAAAATAGTAAACTATGAATTGAATACCAACAAATTAAATATACAATAAAATGTCAACCCATAAAAGTTACGAAAAAAACACCCAAATTTTTATTGCGTTAAAATATTCTGTATCCACAATTTATACGAATTTCTATTAAACAGCTGATTCAACATTTTTTTATAAACCATCATTAAAACCTCCTTTAATTTATTTAAATACTCTTTACAATTGTATTCGGGGTAGGCAAAACTTTTCAATTAAGCTCCTTTTCTTAATTAACTTCTTTAATGACCTAAGTTTGGAGTGATTCCGTTTTGCCCTTCGTCGCGGCCTATTTCATCTTTTATGTAATTTTTCTCTTTGTTGGGCGCGTTTCCGTTTGAAATTCTATTGATATTCCATTACAAAATATCTATGTTTGATATAATTTTGTTTATTAAAGTTATTTGTGCCAGGATCGCCACCTATTCCATTTGGGACGTAACTTATGGGCGAGTCGAGGCCTAATAGCCACTGCCTACACCTCCGCGTGGAAAAAGCGTGAAGTTATGTTATTTCTTTAACTTTCTTATATAGAAACCAAATTAAAGCGTTGTTTGTAAAATAATACATGTAATATTTCATTCTAAGATCTTTACGGATGCTAACACACTTTATTATGATTTTTTTGCCCCCTTCGCAAACGGTCCTGCTCTTGAAGTTTCTTAGGTCATTAGGAACAGTGCGTAGCAAGAAGTGCCTGTTGAAACGCACTGTTGTCGATCGCCAACCGTTCAGTCAATGCGGGTGGTAGCATTGGCGTGTCGAGCGATGGCGAAAATCAGCTGGCGGTATTAATCCGAACAATTCTTCAGAGCACTCCCACTACATTCTATAAATCTCCATGTAATAATCTCGTCTTAAAACATCACGTCTTATCATTATTTTTTGATTATTTTTTACAATTATTCAAATCTTCCACCAGTTAAGAGTTCTGAAGGAAGCAGATGTTATGTTAGGACTCTGAAAAACGACGCGCATGTAAGAATCGTGCTTTATGGTGCACTGTTCTCTTTGCCTATTCCGCAAGGGTTTTGGTGCGAAGAACAAAATCGTAAAATCTCTTTATATGGAATAAATTTTGATGATATAGCATATATTTTTGAGATAGTTTCAATGCTTGTCTGTTTGACAATTTACATTTTGCTTTTGCTTCTTATAATTTATTTAATTAACTTTACAAATAAGGACACATAAAGCTCACATTTATTTAAAGTGTAAAAAAATTAAAACCTTAATATCATCCCGGGCTCATCCCGGTACGCGCGAGAGGTAATTAATGTTCAGATAATAAGTTAAGTACGAAAACATTAACGGAATTTATAAGACGAGATTCATAAGCCTTCAGCAACGGGCCTTCGTAATTGCGCCATTTTTTATGAAAATTTAGGCGAAAAAAAAATTGAGATTGTTAGTCTATGACTGTTAGGGTAGTATAAATATTGCGTGCCTCCTGGTTAACTATGTAATCTCTTGGTTTTTTGCCTTCAAGGTTTTTTGGACCGAGCTTTATTGTTTTCATATTGCACCGCGCTTGTTTTATTTTAGTCTTAAATGTATTCAACAATTTTTGCTACTTAGAGATAGCAAAGATAAGCAAATATGCATTCTAATATTCCTTAAACTTATGTAAACTATTATCGTACCTACATTTGTTTTCGTACCTACACTACTTGTTAGTGGATAGTACTGTTAAGTAATTAATAATAATAAAAAAAAACCTCCCTGAGTTTCTTGCCAATTCTTCTCAGCGCGAGAGTAATCGAATTGGCGGAAGTAAAAAAAAAGTGACCTTCATAAGTGTCTGTACTAGACCTAAATGGAATAAATGAGTTTTGATTTTGATTTTACTATTTAGATCTATGTATTTTATGTATTATAGATATATTTATCTGTATTAGGATGTATTATTTGATATAGGTAGATATGTATTTAAATATCATGTATGGTATTAAATGCCTTCAATTGTAACATATTAAATTTAATATTAAAACAAATATTTAGAATTACTTGACTTTTAAGCGTTAATGTCTTTCCAAAGGTTACCTGAGAGAAAATGTTTTTAGCGAAAAAGACGGTTACATATTTATAGTGCAAATAAAGTTTTATTTACCTGTCTATTTAATAATCATCTATACGATTGGATGATGGCAAATTTATTTCAATATCCCACTTTATATCCTTACTAGCTGTCCCGGCGAACTTTGTTCCGCATCAAAAGTATGAATGAGTAAATTTGGAATTTTTAACTTTTTCTTTACCATATCATACATGAGTTATAAATAAAAACCACCTCGTTGATACCCTCTATTTCTTAACAATACCGCATCAAAATTCGTTGCGTAGTTTCAAAGATATAAACTTATGGGGACAGACAGCGGAAAGCGACTTTATTTTATACTATGTAATTATATTCTTTATCCACATTTTCTGTAATAGACCTATTTAAAGAGACGTACGTCTGAACTAATATGGAATTGTAATAAGGAATAGAAAATATACATTTGAAATTTTGTAATATCGCCACTTCTGGAAGTCGCCTTGTTATAATCCGCCTTTTTTAATCATTTTTAAGAACCAGCTGACCATGTGTAAATAATAGAATGTTTTTATAAATAAAAGTAGCCCAAGTTAATCTTTTTTATATCAGCCACCTGTGTAAATAAAATTCACGTCAAAATCGATACAGCCATTTCACAAAGAAAAGACGAAACACAAAGATAGGTAGAAAAAATATTAAAAAATATTTTGGTTTATGTACTGTATATTCATATGTAGTAAAAACTCTAATTTTATTTATATACTAATTCCCAGCAAACGTTGTCTTGCCAAAAATAAAAGTTTTGATAAACGAATAAAAATAGGGGTACATTGTAGAGAGGTAAAAATTTAGTTTTAATTAATAATTCAAAAAGATATCTAAAAATTAAAAAAGAATAAATTAGGGGTAGGCTACCCTTAACATTTGGGGGGAGGAAAAATAGATGTACCCGATCTGCACACAAAATGTCATAAGAATTGGTCAAACGTTTCAGAGGAGCATGTTAACTAACACAGTGACACGAGAATTTTATATATTAGATGTAATAAACCACCATTGGCTTGGTTTTATAATTGTACGTCAATTTATTTCAATAGTTATTGTCAGCTCAATTAATTTATTAAACGTCAGTCTTAATGAAATGACATCAACTTGTATCAGAAGTTCATGAACTCTCTCCCAGTTTGGACCAGGATCTCAACTAATAAATATCACTGTAAAGTGGTTCATGCTACGTTGTAGGCGTTGCCCAGCGTAACTTCTCTACCATACTGTGCTATCCTTTGAGCCATATTTTGAACCACAGACTATAAATGTTACGTAAACTAATCCGCATTACATTACACATTACTCACACATAATTCTAATTACTAATCTACTTTTATTTAGTCTCGGTGGTCCAGTGGTCAGGCACACGGCTTCTGAATACAGAGGTCGCGGGTTCGAATCCTGGCATACACCAATGACATTTCGAAAATAATTTCGGAATAAATATGATAAATATCGATGACTTAAAATTATGTGGCCGGTATGGCAAAAGGTTCACCATTTATTCCATTTGGGACGTAAACACAACGGCGAGTCGAATCTCAACAGCCACTGCCTTCACTTTCGGGTAGAAAAATGCGCGAAGTTATGTTATGTTATGTGTGTTATGTTAAATTCTATTTATTTCTTAATATACAAACAAGAATCGTAAACCCAAAACTTGTACGAAACAGAAAAAAAAGCGTAACAAAGAAACAAACATCACACTTCTGAGATAATATCCAGTGATTGACAGAACAGCGTGTTCCGCAATATTCCCATGTCAGAGTATCCAACAGTTATGATTGAAAAAGTTTAATCAATCTGTCCGCGGATCGGAGGTGTTTTGATGGGTTTTTGTACGAGTTACAAGAGTATTGATGTTGTAACATGCTTTCTATTTGAGTAAAAATAAAATGAGAATTCATCACAGTCTTTTAACTATCGGATGTTGTGGCGCAAATTGGGAGAGGTCTATATCCAGCAGTGGCCTGTAACACGCTAATGATGATGATATTGATTTTAACTATCCTGATAGTATAAGTTGGCTGGAATAGGTGGCGAACCTATTACCATACCCGGGCACAAAGTTTTCAGTCATCGATATTTATCACACATAACTTCCGAAAACAATTTCCAAAAGTCATTGGTGTGAGCCAGTCTCAGGATTCGAACAGGCGACCTCTGGTTCAAGCCGTGTGATCGACCACTATAAATAAAGTCTAACTATATACTTGTTTAAAGAATAAAACTGGTCACGTTTGACCGAATAAAAAAGCTTCTCAGATAGTTTTGTGTGTGTTTTTTAGGTTGATTTTTCGTAACTTTGAAAGTCTAACAATTAATTTTTAAGAAGAAAATTTCATCAGTTTCATAATTTCTTTATAGAATACCAACAAGGAGTATTTCACCATTGAAATTACTTGAAGATACCGTGGCATCCATAAAATTCTGCAAAGCGGTTCATAACACAAATTTACTAAAATAAAACAAGGTTGTATATGGTAGATTTATTTAGGGTAAGATCTAACTATTTTCATCGGTGTAAGCCCAACTGTAATTGGAAAAGTCTTTAATACTTGTTAGTATTTTTATCAGTGAATCCTGCTTTGTGCAAGACTGCGGCAACAAGTGTTCATACTTACCGGAGTGGTGACGTCACGTTTCATGCCCAGCGCACGTACAGCTGACGTTGATATTCTCTACTTACCAAGCTTTGAGATGACAAGTGCACCAAGTATCTTGTTTAGGACAGCTTTGTCACTTGGCACACCTTTTACTAAATGACATAATTAGTTTTAACAGATAGATTAAAACAACTTTTAGGATTATATCGCGTTTATTTATTACTTATTTTTCTTTATTTCCCGACGTTTCGAACTCTTTACAGAGAGAGAGAAAATGAACTCTGTAAAGAGTTCGAAACAAATAAAAATAAGTAATAAATAACCGCGATATAATCCTAAAAGTTGCTTTAATATATGAGTGAGATTCGCGAAAGTCTGAGAAATAAATTTAAACAGCGTAAATATTTGCACTAATCATTACATAGTATAAAACAAAGTCACTTTCCGCTGTCTGTCCTCTTATATCTTAGATATTTGAAACCACGCAACGGATTTTGATGCAGATTTTTTTAACAGATTTTTTAATAGGTGTGAACGGAGTGGTTTGTTTGTATGTATAATTTATGTATAATATAGCAAATAATAAAAAGTGATAACTTTCGAGATTTTGCACTTTAATTGTAAACGCTGTAAAAATACTTTTTATGTGGAACAAAGTGCGCTGGGTCAGCTAGTCTATGTATAAATTCATAAAATACAACATATATGGGACTATTTTAAGGTGAATAATCCTGCCTCAGATACACTAATTGCATATTTGAGTTTTCCATATACATATCTCATGCAAAGTTCTTATTTTGCTGTTCTTTCTTTGTATAAAGTAAGTACATGTAAGTAAAGTTGTATGTAAGAATAAAAAAGGAAAGTAAATATTTATTTTATTCTGAATAATATTATCAACTTAAAAGCTTAATTTATTTGTAACATAGGTTTTATTTGTAAGCTTTAGCAACGTAATGAAATAAACCGTTTAGGTGTCGTACAATATCAACATAAATTTTGTTGATTATTACCATTTTTGAATTCAATTACCTTGAAATTGAAACTGAAACTTTTTTTTATTATAAGGATTTATTGTCAAAGACTATACTTATATATTAATAGATTCAAAACTCAGATTTTGAAACGCCTATTTTTTAAACAAATTATATGTATCTTTTCTATATGTCACAGGTTCTTTAGGTATGTAAAAATAGTTGCGAAGTGAGACCATAGATGATCCAGGAGGTAAACTTTGCATTTTAGGTGCCGATCAAGGATAATCTTTTTCAATAGTTGTTTTGTAGTTGTTTTGTTGAGTGACTGATAATTAAATCAAAGATCACGTGGCACACCCGCGCTGGGTATAGGTGTCAGTCACCCAGTAAGTTTCGTAGCGTTATTGACTATTTTAAAGTGTTTGTGAAGACCTATGATAATTAAGCTATTTTGAATTTGAAGCATTCGGCGTAGCATCAAATTAATTTAGGTGTTTTTTTAAGTTCATGCTAAAAGCTGACGCGCCCTGATCGCCCTTTACGATGTAGCTGATATTTTTTACCCGTTAATAATTATATCAAAAATCTCTGGAAAAAGTCTTAGTAGGCGTGCCCTTTAATACTCTTAGCAGTACTAAAGGGCAGTGCCAAGTGCTCATAGGAAACGTTGAATATCGTAGCTCCAAAATTTTAAATCTTTAGCTGATATAACAGCTCAACTATTTTCCTAACTAGAAATTCTGACAATATTTTATTTGATTGTTACGTACAAAACTATCCCTGAAAATAATTTTTTCATCTCCCCATCTCGAAAATAGTATTTTTGCCATTCGATATCTGAGCGCAAAAGCCGTTTTTACCCGCTCGAGGTTAAAGTAAATTTGTATTTAGAACATCGCATGCACGGTATGTGACTTCGAAACATCATTAAACCTATTTAATTCCATCTCCATGGTACCGTTTTTATCGTACAACTTTTTTAATTTTTTTTAAAAACTCAAGACTCAAAACCTCCTTGGTGTACTTTTGTTATTAATTTTCCTAACAAAAATATTACACTTGTGATTGTAAATATTTTATTTTGCATTTAGTAATTTCCTCGCTGAGGGGGGATGAAAAGATACGTGTTGCACTCTAGTGCAAAGATTTTTCACCTTGTGCTCTTTTGATTCCCTCGCTAACGCTCAGGATTCGAATTTTTGAATATCTCGCTGCGCTCGTGATTCAATTTTAGAATCCTTCGCTTGCTCGGTTATCAAACTTGAGCACGCGGTTAAAAGCAACTTTGCACTCTTGTCTAACAAATAACTATTGGTCTACATATTAGGACTTATTTTTTTAACAACTTTCCTTCACCCACCACTACTTGAGTAGCTGATGGTCCGACATCAGCCGGCATACTAGGAATTATCCTCCCGGACTAAGATTCAAAATAAAAACAAAAATATTTATGCATGTGTAGGTACTTAATGAATGGTGGTAATGTGAGTAACGTGTTATTTAATGAGAATAATGTATTTATACATATTATTTAATAAAAAATAAGTCAACTCTTTTTTGTATAAACAGTGTATGAACTTTCATACTCCTCCCCGTTCGCTCAATTTTGGTAAAAAAATGATCCAGAGTTTGCGCTTCACTAATATATACATAAAGATAGTGAAAATACAAAAGTTGTTGCTAAGAAAGGGTCAACTATTGAATCAAAATTTAAATTAAAACCAAAATGAAAAATTGCTAAACACGAGGGGGTAATCCAAACATAATTAATTATAACCATTATTTAATTTCTGGTCTCGATGATATTTTTTGAGCCGAGAAATGAGATAGAGAAGGAAATAGAAAAAGAAAAATAAGGTAGAAAAATACTCGGTCTTATTATTTTTATATTGGAGACCAGTAAATTTGCAGACATGTTTACCTTATAACAATACAAAAACCATAGCATAAATTTCATAAATGATGACTGGTCAACATCAAAATGACGCATTTGGGTCAATTTGAAATACAACACATTGTTTGTGTTACGATCTTTTTTGTTTTACCCTATTGTATAGGAAAATAGGTCAAATTTTTAGGTTAATTATAAATTCCCTGGATAAATATTACCATCACCTATCCACAATTTATCGGTTATGATGATAAGTGAAACAAATAAACAATATTTTTAGGGAAAATATGGAGATATACTAGCTGTTGTACTCAACTTCGTCTGCGTGGATGCCATAAAGCAGCATAAATACAATGCCTGTGCCATTATAAAAGTTCATTGCTCACACCAAATAAAGATAGCGTGACAATATTTAGCCTATGTGTCGACGCGACCTTTTGACAATATTTATGCAAAATTAGACATAAAAGCATGCTGTATGTAACTTTAAGAGTTTATTCGTAACAAACATACAGGCAAACATAACAGACTAAAATTCAAAAAAACATATTTTTGGGTTAGGTATCGGTTGTAGATGGTGTCAATATAAAAGTCACACTTCATAAATTTTTTATTCAGTAAATTATCGCGAAAAAAATGCATAGCATAACATAGCTTGTCTCTCTCGACTCGCTGAATTTTTATGTCCCAAATGGAATATGTATTGATATTTAGGAAAAAAAACTACTTTAAAAAAAGTTAAACCGCCTTCTAAAAACGTAAACCACAGAATCTTTTAGTATATTAAAACAGTACCTTTATCAGTAAAAAGCGATAAATAACCTAATTTACTATTTTTTTAATTTTTTTTTTATGGGATAGGAGGGCAGACGTGCAGGCGCGTCACCTGATGGTAAGCAACCAACGCCGCCCATGGACACCAGCAACACATATAGTGTTACTGTGCGTTGCCGACCTTTAAGGGGTAGGGGATAGGAAAGGACGGGGAGGGGGGATGGGCCTCCGGGTACCTCTCTCACCGAACGAAACGCGGCATGAGTCACTTTACGTCGGTCTTCTGAGAGGTCGTGGTATTTCACCGGTCCAGCCGGCCCATTCATGGAGCGGACTGCTTGGCTCTACCACTGAGCTAATACTAATTTGTATACTTAATACAATATACGAAACGTAATCTATACATATAAACGTCAATGCCACTTTTCATTATAATGTTTTAACTCGATAACGCCTTTACCGATTTGGCTAATTTTGGTCTTGAATTATTTGTGGAAGTCCAGGGAAGGTTTAGGGTAGGGAATTGATACATTTGCGATAAATTTGTTATTTTCTGATATGCCCCAGTATTGCTAATGGAATGTGTCTTCGAAAAATTTCAAAGACGTAAAAAAGGAACGGCAATCGATAGGTACCCGGCATTTTCCAAACAGATGCCATTGAGAGAACATATACAGATACAGAGTGTTTTTATTTGCGATTATTATTAGTTAGCGTCAACGGCCCAAAAGCATTTCCAGAATTGAGAATAGTCAACGGTCTTTTATGTCAAACATATCGTGAAGCATGTCAACTCTTGAATTTGTTAGAGGATGATGCACATTGGGATTAAACACATCAAGATGCATCTACTTCAGCTCATCTACAACAAATATGAATGCTATTTGCCATTATATTATCACCATGTTTGCCATCGAATTCACTTGAATTATGGAACAAATATAAACATTATATCGCAACAAATCCTGATCTGTTGATTACCTTGGAAATGTACAATGAAGCTTTATAATTGAAGATATGTGTCTAACGATTGTAAATAAAGCACTAATACAATTGGGTATAACCGTACCAAATCGTGATAAACATGATTTGTTTGATCGTAAATTGCATACGTTTATTTGTACAATAGAATATAACCAAGTATTTCAACTATATTGTATTCAACAAAAATGTATGACACAATCATGCAAGCCGTTTTCAATCATGCAGGTGGATTATATTGCTTAGATGCACCTGGTGGTACAGGCAAAACATTAGTTGTATCATTGATTTTAGCAAATATTCGATCGGATCAGAAAATTGCATTGGCACTTGCATCTTCGGGCATTGCTGCTACAATATTAGAAGGTGGTCGGACCGCACACTCTGCATTAAAATTGCCATTTAATATACACATGACTCCAACTTGCAATATTTCGAGAAATTCTGCTATGGCAAAAGTGCTGCGATTAACGTCAAATATGGGATGATTACACAATAGCGAACAAAAATTACTAGAAATATTTAATCGTACAATTCAAAATTTACGCGGTAATCAACAACTTTTGGTGGTGCTTTGATATTGCTGTCAGGGGACTTTCGTCAAACATTGGCTATCATTCCTCGATCAACTCCTGCTGATGAAATAAATGCCTGTTTTAAGTCATCAGTTCTTTGGAGATATGTACGAAAATTTACACTGAACATTAATGTGACCTACATAATGATGCAACTGCCCATGAGTTTTCAAAACAATTCAAAACAAAATTGTTAGAAATTGGTGATGGCAAAATACAAATCGACAGTACCAACGGATTGATCACTGTACCGAACAATTTTTGTACAATTGCGCAATCGATAGATGAGTTGATTGAATGTGTTTTTCCGAATATTCTTCTGAATTACCGCAATCATAATTTCTGAGAGAACGCGCTATTTTAGCACCGAAGAACATTCATATCAATGCCATTAGTTTTCAAATTCAAGCGAAACCGCCAGGTGTAGTCATAACATATAAATCATTTGACAATGTTATAAATCAACTTGAGGCAATGAATTATCCAATTGAATTTTTAAATTCATTGGAACCGGCTTGTATACCACCGCATTGCTTGAATCTGAGAGTTTGTTCTTTGACTATATTATTGCGAAATATTATATTATATATTTATGTATTTCTAAGTTTATTTATTTTAGCACACCAAGTACTTCGAAATATTAAAGATAATACAATGAATGAAGAAGGTTACAAAAATTTATACACCGTTTGTGCCCAGTGGCAGCGGCATATTTTTTCTAATAAAATGATTATAAAAGGTGTTTGTGTTTTTATTTTATAATATTGTTTATAATATTCTTATTCCATAAGAAACCGTTTAATTTTAACTGGTCAATATCATTTGGGTCATTTGGACTTTTAAATAGCTAGCAATTTAAAATATTTTTTGTTTGTATAACTAAATAAATATTTTTTATTACTATGTCTTATAGTTAGGGAAGCACGTACCGGGCTGTTAGTAATTTAATAAAGACATCTTTATACTATTAAAATATTTACAATTGTCACTCATTAATGAAGTCGGTGCAACACAATAGAGTACGTTACCTAGGCTGGCACCGACTCCGAAAATAAGTGGCAACAAATGAAAATAAGTGGCAACAAATTGTACTTTTCTCAGACCTACCCGAAATGCACATAAAATATCATGAGAATCGGTCAAGCCGTTGGTCGTGAAGAATTTTATATATTACTAGTGGACCCAGCGAACTTTGTTTCGCCACAGAAGCAATAAGAGGAAATTAAAATGGTCGTCTATCGCGGGTTTTTTTGTAGACCTTTTTAAGATGTCTGACAATGTAGTAACAACCTACATTGTATTGATTTATCACTTAGGGTTTGCAATTAAAGTGCATTATACATGAACTATACATAAAAACCACCCCGTTGACACCCTCTACATAACATAACATAACTTCACGCCTTTTGTAACCCGAAGGTGTAGGCAGCGGCTGTTAAGTCTCGTCTCGCCGTTATGTATACGCCCCAAATAGAATAGGTGGCAAACCTATTGCCATACCGGGCACAAAGTTTTTCAGTCATCGATATTCAATACAGATATCGACACCCTCTATCTATTAAAAAAACCGCATAAAATCAGTTTGCGTGCGTTAAAGAACTAAGCATTTAAGGGAATAGAGAGCGGAAAGCGAATAAGTTTTATACAATGTAATGGTGATATAGAATTTTTATAAGAAGGTCTCACCATCCATTTTGCAATCTGTTAATTGAGCCTAATGTCTTTAACTCTATTTAAATTTATATCTAGTGTAGTACAAAATAAAACTTGTAGTTAGTTTTATCTGTAAAATTAATTGTACATAAACAAAATATCACTGCGTATTAAGTGGGATCTACAGTATCCACATTCCTCAATGTCTACGCGGCGACAAATTCCAAGTAAATCCAATTAGGAGTTAACGCTCGTCCATTGTAATTATATTTGTTAAGGTCGTGTTTCAATTAAGAAAATAATCGCATCCCTTAAAAACACTTGGGAGAAATACTATCGATCTGCTACCTGATGTATTAATAAAATGTTAGGTATATGAAATATACATACAAAGCCTAGAACCTACCTACTAGAACCCTACAGTTGATTTGTGGCCAAAAAATATAAAAAAACTGGTGGATCAATCCTAACGGGGTTTGTTTATCACATCATTAGTAATAATAATTTGAAATTATATTCTATGATTACACTACCCCCAAAGATAAAGTATAGATAAGCGAGTTCGCTTCTCTATACTTTATCATTGAATGTTATCACGCGCGTGCGACTCTCAACATGGAAAAAAAAAACATGGAAAAAAGTGTTTTTTTTTAGTGAATAATAAATAAATAAATAAATAAGCGGTACGTGTCGGTATGGTCGGTGGGATGTGGTTCTTTAGTTCGTATGTACTGTTATAGATTTCAACTTTTTATTCCATTCAAACTATTTTCAACACCAATTGTTTCGGAATCAAATCTGGATTTCTTTTTTCAATTCTTATACCAGGTGTACAATATGTAATATGTGTATGAAATGAGCGTAAGATACAAATGTGTTGGTAGGGGTTAATTGTTGTAAATAAGCCTTAATTTTTTTCAGTTTGGTTGCCATGACAACTGTCAAACATTCAATTAACCTAACAGTTAGTGGTGACGCGCGTTAATAGTATATTTATTATTTAAATTTAGTAATACCTAATCATTATTTCATTAGTATTATATTTGGCTGTTGGTTGATCGTATGTACTTGTTGTGAGATGCGCTATCAAGGTGTTACGCAAAGATCACGCTAGATGGCGTTGATTACGAAATGAACCATTCTCGTTCATGGAAGTTTCGAGAAGACTGGCAGCGCCGCCTGGATGGGACGGAGTCTCATCAGTCTCTCACTACGCTCTCATCACGTACTTCGTGGCGCATAATCTTCACTAGAGTAAAAGCCGCTATCTCTCGTTCGCCCAGAAGATTAATGTCATCTTCTGAGAAAATAATTCCCGCCCTCGTGAGTTCTGTATCTTATCGAGTGAAACGCATACGCATAATTTCATAAAATTCTTTATAAACGCTATCTTCCGTCGCCGTGAGTGATGAACAAACAATAATTACAAATTAAACTCTCAACGCTTAAAAAATATAGTGTTTCTATGTGCAACAATTTAATTTTGCAATCGTTTACTGGCTGGTATAAAACTTAGAATGCCCGAGATGATTATATGAGTTTTGAATGATGTGTTTTTTGTTACTCTCGATCCGTTGCCATGTAAAGTTGTTATTTGTATATTTTATTATGAGTATAAAGTAAAATATATTCCTGGATATTTAGTTATTTACATCTAAATAACAGATTTACCT
This sequence comes from Euproctis similis, assembly GCA_905147225.2. Lineage (NCBI taxonomy): Eukaryota > Metazoa > Arthropoda > Insecta > Lepidoptera > Erebidae > Euproctis > Euproctis similis. The sequence goes on from LR990109.1 coordinate 11,066,056, forward strand.
CCAACTCTATCAGGTTATGGGCCCAGGCATGCAATAATTGCGAATCACTGGAAATTTATCCGACCGAGGTACGTCATACATAATATTCAAGGAAGAGAGGATGGCAGATTCGAGACTTCCATCTATAGAAAAGCTGCATGGAAGTATCAACTATGATTCTTGGAAGTTTGATCTAGAATGTATTCTTATACACGATAATTTATGGAAATATGTAGAGAATTTCCCAAACACAGAAAACAAAGAAGAGGTACGTGAGGATCTAAAAGCGCGTACTAAAATTTGTTTGTTATTAGAGAATTCGTGTAAGGTGCATGTACGGAAAGCTAAAACGGCCAAAGAAGCGTGGCAAGCTTTAAAATCAGCATTTCAAGATAAAGGTATTAACAATAGATGCAGACTATTGTCAAGACTGGTGAGTCTTAAATTGAGAATGTTTGATTCTGTTACTGATTATGTAACTGAGCTAATGAGAGTAGCAAATCAACTACATGACCTTGGAAAGGCGGTTGATGACGAATTACTAGCAGCGTTAATGCTACAAGGGTTACCAGAGGAGTATGCACCGTTGAGACTAGCATTAGAAAATACGAACACAGAGATTACTACGGATTTTGTAAAGACTAAACTTCTACAACTAGATGAAGAATCTACATCGAATACAAGATATCCGAATAGAGAAGAACAAGGTACAGCATTATTGACTCCAAAAGGGAAGAAATATAAGTTTCAGAGAACAAATTACAAAAAGAAGACTATCAAATGTTTTATTTGCGAAGGGTCTCACAAGGCGTGCGATTGTCCAGATAATCCACGAAATCGTAAAACAACGCATTTTGTAACGTTATTGTCTAGGAGTCAATCGACGGGTTGTAAAGAAGAGTGGATATTGGACTCTGGAGCTTCCGCACATATGAGTAATAATAAGGAAATAATGCGTAACTATTCTGAGTATAAGCAAAAGGTTGAGATATCTTGTGCGAATGGTGATAAAGTGTTCGGAGAGGGATATGGTATGATTGAGAGTGATTCACCGGTATTCTCAGCAGACAATGTAATGTATGTACCCAGTTTATCATCAAATTTATTGAGTGTCAGTGGCATTGTTAGAAAGAATAAGGTTGTTGTTTTTTCTAAAAAAGGTTGCGAAATTTTTGATGAGAATGAATGTTCAGTTGTAGGCAAGCCAAGTTTAAAAGGTAATCTTGATAAAGGTATTTATAAATTAAAAACAGCTTTTCAGGCAAGTGCGTTGGCGTCAACTGTAACTGAAGACATGGAGCTTTGGCATCGAAGGCTGGCACATCTTGGTATTCGTAATCTTATGTTACTGAGAGATAAAATGGCAACTGGGGTGAGTTTTAAGAATATAACCATGTCAAAATTAGATTGCGTAGCATGCGTCATGGGCAAGCACATAAAGCAGCCGTTTAATAAACACAAAGCTTCAAGAGCTACAGAGCTGTTAGAGCTAGTTCACAGTGATATTTGTGGACCAATGAGAGATAGTTCATTTGCTGGTTTTAGATACTTTATGACGTTTATTGACGATTATTCTAGCAAAACATTTATTTATTTTCTTAAAAATAAGAGTGAAGCGTTTGAGAAAATTAGACTATTTAAAGCTCTAGTTCAAAATCAAACGGGCACAAAGCTAAAGATTTTAAGAACAGATAACGGTGGCGAGTATGTCAATAAACGGCTTAAAGCATATTTGAGTGAACATGGCATTAAGCAACAGTTCACAATACCATATACTCCGCAACAGAATGGTGTTGCAGAACGTGCAAATCGGACGATTATGGAGAGAGCGCGTTCAATGATACATGAAGCAGGACTTTCAACGCGTTACTGGGCTGAAGCAGTTAATACAGTTGTTTATTTAAAGAACAGGAGTCCAACAATGGCAGTTAAAAACAAAACACCTGAAGAACTGTGGACTGGTAAGAAAGTTGATCTTAGTCATCTTAAAGTTTTTGGATGCAGGGCATTCAAACACATTCCTTCAGAAAAGAGAACTAAGTTGGATCCTAAGAGCTGCGAACTGGTATTCGTTGGATACTGTGAAGAATCAAAAGGATATCGACTTATAGACCCAAAAGATGGTATTCTACATAGAGCACGTGATGTGGTATTCATGGAAAATCAGATGTATCGAAGAGAAAGCAAACCAGAAAGTAAGCAGACTATTATTGGTCTTGATCAACATGATGAGAACGATGACTCGAAGAGTAGATCAAGAGAAAATTGATGAAACTAGAGAGACTTGGTTTGATTGTACTCAAGAACATGAAGATGAGAGCGAGAAAGGAGTAAGTCAGAATTTGCTGCAGAGGGATGCTGAACATATAGAGAACGCAAATTCTGATGTTACTATAGCTGAAGGTTCGTCACATGAACAACGCAGGTACCCTCTCAGAGAAAGGAAGCCAAAGGTTTTTCCAGATTTTGTCACATATGAAACCGTGATTAATGAAGATGAACCATTGACGGTGCAAGAGGCATTATCTGGAGCTGATACGAATTTGTGGAGAGCCGCAATTAAGGAGGAGTTGGAAGCTTTATATAAAAATAAAACTTGGATATTGGTTAAACCTCAACCAAATACACATATAGTTGATTCTAAATGGATTTTTAGAATCAAAAGAGAGACCGGGAATAAGAAACGCTACAAAGCTCGTCTTGTGGCTCGTGGTTTTAGCCAAAGATATGGTGTTGATTATGATGAGACGTTTGCTCCTGTGGTAAGGCACAGCTCATTGAGACTTTTGTTTGCACTAGCAGCAAATTTGAATCTTAATATAGATCATTTAGATGTCAAAACGGCATTTTTGAATGGAAATATAAACGAGATTGTGTATATGAAACAACCACCTTGTTTTGAGGAAAAAGGCAAAGAGGATCATGTGTGTCTCATAAAAAAATCTCTTTATGGCTTAAAGCAAGCACCGCGGGCATGGTATAGTAAACTACACAGCGAATTGGAAAAATTAAACTTCAAGAGATGTGAAAATGAACCCTGTGTATATATGCAAACTATAGAGAAGTCTATTATAATACTCGCTGTATATGTAGACGATATTCTTGTTTTTTATAATGATTATAATCAAGCTAGAAACATAAAAGAAGAGTTGAAGACAAAATTTGAGATGAAAGATTTGGGTAAAGCACAATTATTTCTAGGTATGCGAATTGAGCAAGGCAGAGGCCGTATTAAAATAGATCAGGAAGATTATATAGAGAAACTTCTGCATATTTTTAAAATGGATAATTGCAAAACAGTGTCAACACCCGCTGTTCCTGGACAGCAATTCTCAAAACCAGATGCTTCATACAAATCTGATGATAACATACCTTACAGAGAGCTAATAGGTTCACTTATGTACGTGGCAGTTTGTACTCGTCCTGATATTGCTCATACTGTGAATTTTATGAGTCAATTTTCAAAATGTTACACGGAAGCACATTGGTCAGCTACCAAAAGAATATTACGGTATTTAAAAGGTACGAAGTCGATGGGACTTGTGTACTCGAGTAATCCCATGAAAGAGATTGAAGGATTTACTGATGCTGATCACGCCGGTAACCGCATAGACAGAAAATCTTTCTCAGGCAATGTATTTCTGATGGCTAATGGAGCAATTTCTTGGCAGAGCGTTAAACAGAAGAGTGTTGCAATTTCTACGACTGAAGCGGAATATGTGAGCTTATCAGAGGGGGTAAAAGAAGCTATATTTCTAACCCGTTTTTTGAAGGAGCTAGAGGTTAAATTAGAGTCACCCATAGCCATCTACACCGATAGTCAGTCAGCTATGGCAATAGCAACAAACCCGGTGCAACATCAGCATACTAAGCATATTGACGTGCGATATCATTTTTCTCGAGAAGCTATAGAGAATGGTATAGTTAAATTAAAGTATTTACAAACCAAATACATGGTTGCTGATGCATTGACAAAGGCAGTGCCAAGAGAGAAACAAATATTCTGTCGAATGAAGATGGGTGTGATAATATAGTATAAAATGTGAGTGTCATAGCAGAGAACTTTGTGCGGGCATGAACTTAAGTTATGTCAGAAGGAAACGCTTGAGGAGGAGTGAAAGAGGTTTTGCAATCGTTTACTGGCTGGTATGAAACTTAGAATGCCCGAGATGATTATATGAGTTTTGAATGATGTGTTTTTTGTTACTCTCGATCCGTTGCCATGTAAAGTTGTTATTTGTATATTTTATTATGAGTTTTTATAAAATAAAATATATTTTCTCCTGGATATTTAGTTATTTACATCTAAATAACAGATTTACCTCCAACTCTATCAGAATTATCAATCGTCAAGTATTGCATGGAGAATGCTGTAGATTGCCTGACATCTTAAGTGGTGCCATGAAACTCTGCAGAGGAGAATACAAGAACTCTTGGTAAGTGCTTTCACTTCTATACCTACGTCAATCACAGCATCCGTTTCCTAATACTTGGTACCTTGCAATATCGCATTAAATAAGATTGAGCTATTTACACGCTTCAATCAGAAATATGGTAGGGGAGATTCGCCCCTCCAGTTAGTAAACAAACAACATATTTTTTTATTGTGTTAAAAATGACAAAATTTTGTGCCGGAAAGTGATGATTCGCGGAAAGCATTAATTTTTTGTTTCCATTTGAAAAAAAATACTGCAGAATCACATCGAATGCTTGTCGAAGCATATGGTGATCATGCTCTATCAGAAGCAACATGCAAGAGATGGTTTCAACGATTCAAATGTAATGATTTTGATGTGAGAAATGAAGAACGTGGAAGACCACCAAAAAAATTCGAAGACGCCAAACTGCAAGCCATATTGGATGAAGATGATACTTTGAGTCAGAAGCAAATGGCAGCTATATTAAATGTTGCACAACAAACAATTTCAGACCGTTTGAAAGCTATGGGAAAAATTCAAAAGTGTGGAAAATGGGTGCCACATGAATTGAATGAAAAACAAATGGAGAACCGGAAAAACACTTGTGAAATTTTGCTTCAAAGACACGAAAAAAAATCAGTTTTGCATCGAATTGTCACTGGCGATGAAAAATGGATTTATTTTAAGAATCCTAAACGGAGAAAATCATGGGTTAATCCGGGACAACCATCAGCATCGACTGCAAAACCAGATCGGGAAGAAGGCAATGCTCTGTTTTTGGTGGGATCAGAAGGGTGTGGTGTATTATGAACTCCTAAAACCTGGTGAAACTGTTAATTCTAGTCGCTACAAACAACAAATGATCGATTTGAACAACGCGTTGATCGAAAAACGACCAGAATGGGCCAGAAGACACGGCAAAGTAATTTTGTTACACGACAATGCACCTGCACACAAAGCAAAATCCGCCAGACTTATTCACCAGACTTGGCTCCTTCCGATTACCACTTATTTTCATCGATGGGATACGCATTGGCTGAGCAGCGGTTCGATTCCTACGCGGAAGTGGAAAATTGGGTGTCTGATTGGTTTGCTTCAAAAGAAGAACATTTCTATTGGCATGGTATCCACAAATTACCAAAAAGGTGGACAAAATGTGTAGAAAGTGATGGACAATATTTTGAATATTTTTAAAGTGAAACTTTTATTACATCGTCTCAAACTTTTTCGTCTGCGTGTTGCATGTCGCGTGACGGTCGGCCGCGGAGTAGGGATAAAGTGAATTTCACGTCTATTATCGTTTATTTATTTATTTATTATTAATTAATTACCCAAATATACACTTTATTTTTGTAAATAAATACCGTAAAAACATGTAGAAAAACACCCCCAGACGAGGGATCGAACCCGCCCCGACCTTGTGTTATCGGTAGTGCGGTTTACCGATGCACCACGAGGGCCGTATGTATAATCGTCTAATTACCGTCCTCTTTACCAATTTCGACACATTTTCTAGGATCGGGTTTGTTTGTTTGTTTGTTTTTTACATACATACATATACGTACGTATGTTACGCGCCGATACAATAGGCATATCGCTGACGCCGCATTGACACCAATTCGTCGTGGACATCGGACCATCGGACCATCGGCACGAGGCGCGCCGTCAGCAGAATGTAGCCCCACATCGGACCATCCTTAATTGCGCAAGATTGGTATCGAATGTATAGTTTTAAGTTAACATATTATGTAGAGCATTCTTGTGACATTCATCGTCCAATTATTACCTACCTAGTTATTAGTTAGAATATTGTAATTTTATTACTTCTATTAAATTTAGTGCAAATTAACTTGGTTTTTTTTGCAACCCTCGGCTGCAGGGTACCTAATTGGCGCAGTCGGTAGGATACTCGCGGGCCGGTTCGCGAAAGTATCTTTCGAATATATCGGGAATCGCGAGTCACCCGGGTGGCTTTCAAGCACCATCACGAGTATCCGAATCTTCACGACCACTTCAGCCAGGGTGTATCCAGACATCGATACTGCAGAGAAGAACAATGTTTATGTAAGTACTCTAGAATAGTTCTTGAGTTGCTTCCCTTTTATTGTATAAGAATATCCTCCAAGTTAGTTAAAGTTCCTATTAACTTCCGAAATGGTGACGCAATAATTCCGGAACAAATAGTGTCTAATTGTAATATTAACGAATGTATTACTTATGTTAAAAATAGCCGTGGCTACTTAGAAGTTTCGAATAAAACCCCGAATGATGTAATTTTTTCGATGTGCGAACCGATTAAAACCGAAGTTTTTTATACCGGGTGTACGGAACAATCTCCATCAAATAGAACGAAGGAAGTATTGTCTCGTTTACGCACCGATCATTTAAATGAAGAGGAAAAAATTAATTTAAAAAATCTAGTATCTCAATATTCAGACGTTTTCTATTTAGAGAATGAACCAGTTACTTTTAGTAATAAAATTAAGCACAATATACGCACCACAGACGAAATCCCCGTACATACGAAAACTTGTCGCTATCCATTTATACACCGACAAGAAGTTCGTAATCAAATTTCAAAAATGTTAGAACAAGGTATCATACGTCCTTCAGACTCTGCATGGAGCTCACCAATTCGGTTAGTTCCAAAGAAAGCTGATGCTTCCGGAAAAGTCGAGTGGAAAATTGTTGTAGATTTTAGAAAACTCAATGAAAAAACTCTAGATGAGAAGTACCCTATACCTAATATTTCGGATATTTTAGATAAGTTAGGAAATTGTAACTACTTCACAACCCTTGACATAGCCTGGTTATATCATGTGCAAATGAACCCCAACGATATACACAAAACTGCTTTTAACGTGGAACATGGCCATTTTGAATTCCTTCGTATACCGATGGGACTGAAAAATTCTCCATGCACGTTTCAGAAAGTAATGGACAATGTCCTTAGGGAACTTCAAAATTCAATTTGCCTCATATATTTGGATAAAATTATAGTCTATAGCACATCTCTTCAGGAACACATTGTTAACCTGACAAGAGTGTTCAAAAGATTTAGAGAATCAAATTTCAAGATCCGTGTTGATAAATCAGAATTTTTAAAATTAGAAACTGCTTATCTTGGCCATATCATTAGTAAAGATGGTATAAAACCAAATCCTGACAAAATTATAGCGATTAGAAAATACCCTATCCCCAAAACGGTTACAGAAATTAAACGTTTCTTAGCATTAGTAGGCTATTATCGCAAATTCATCCCTGATTTCGCAAAAATAATTAAACCCATGACACACTGTCTGAAAAGAGGTTCAAAGATAGATTTCAATGAAACTAACTATATAAACTGCTTTGAAAAATGTAAAACTTTATTAACGAATGACCCAATATTGCAATATCCTAATTTTGAAAAACAATTTATTCTTACCACAGATGCATCTAACTTAGCAATAGGAGCTGTACTTTCTCAAGGTACAATTGGCTCAGATAAACCCATCGCTTATGCATCACGCACTCTTAATACAAGCGAAATAAATTACAGCACTATCGAGAAAGAACTTTTAGCAATAGTTTGGGCTACAAAATATTTTAGACCTTACCTTTTTGGGCGTACATTTAAAATAATTACAGATCATAAGCCTCTCCAATGGATGATGAATTTAAAGGAACCTAATTCGCGATTAACTCGCTGGAGACTTAAATTAAGTGAATACAATTATTCAGTCATTTACAAGCAAGGCAAGAGTAACACAAATGCTGATGCTTTGTCTCGCATAGAAATTAATAACCAAGAAAGTAGTTCTGTCATAGTTAACTGGCCCGAAAAACAGTATTATAAATCCAACTAAGAAACATGTGTCAAAAACTCCTTACCAGGTACACAAAAACTCTATCTACCACTATCTACTACTAAACTGGATCTACCAATACACATATACACTAAAAAGAAGCGGTACTCTTTTGCCAAGTCACGAATCAAAAAGCCTCCTGACATCAATAAATTGTTGCAGGATAGTTCTTCTGACTCAGATACTGCTGATCTGCTAATTTAAAATCATATCACATTATCATTTACTCCATCCCATTCCAAATTAATTAAAGTAAAACTCGACTATTTTTGTTCAACAACATAACTCAGCCACTTTTCGAATCACACTTTAATTACATCAATATCAAATTACATAACATATGTATAAAAAATGATTTGAGCAAGGTACAAAAAATAACGTTGTCTCATAAACGTATTATTATCAGATTTCAAAGAGTATTTCGGACTAGTATTACACAGACGCCTTAAATTACAATAATGCCATTCGAGTTTTATAGTAAAACGAAATCTAATAATTATCCAAAAAATAAATAGATTTATGAACAGACAAAAATATATTAAATAAAATAGGAAAAAGTCAGTAGTAGAATATATTTCCAGTAAAATCAATTATATAACTATTAGATACAGATGAAATTAGTAATGAAGATTTATTTGGTTATACACGTCTACCAATACTTTACTTATTATATACTATTATGAACCACATATGTGAAATTATATAGGATAGGAATAATGTTAGGTTTAATACATACATAGTTTTAATATTAGCATTCTATGATTAGTTAATTTAATCTTAGAAACATGCTGAGTAGATTAAGATTGCTTTTACATTTTAAAACTAGGATTATATTACACTACAAAATAAAAATACCGATTGCCTTACCTATACCATAATTATTCCTTATATTCTTTCAATATTACATAAAAAGAATAACCCAGTCCTTGTACCATCCTTACCTTACATAGCAATTCATGAACGATATTCTGTGTACATAGAGACAGAATGTCCGAAGGTCAGTCGACGGTACCTCTGCAAGGTAAAAATCAAATACAGCTTCCCTGATAAACTGGATTATATTAAGCAGCTAATTGGCAGAAAAAGCTTCTGTGTCTTCACATCATCATCATGTCATCAGTTTGAATAAATAACGTGTGGAACGACTTGACAAGAAATATTATAATACCAATTTTATGAGACCCATTTCCAGACATCCTCCGGTCCAGAACATTTTGAGACACTGCAAGGGACTTACTTGATCAAAATACCTAGAACTTCCAGAAGACCCCAGAATACACAATCTCCAAAATAAATGATCGTGTCAGCGGTCAGGAATTAAAAATCCTTTAGTCACCAGTATTACAGACGAAGGTGCAGAAGAACGAGGACACCGTAATAAAAATGAATTCTATCAACCTTGACAATCTACACAAATAGTTACCAGAAGATACAGTACAAAATCCTGCTCCACTCTCTCATACTAATATTGAGAGCATATACCACACCACTATACCCATCTATAGTATATTGGTTGTTGCCGTTATTTGCGCAAGCTTTATAATTTATCGTCGATTATATGCGAGAAACTCAGTTGAGGAAGCTTGTTCTGAAATTTCCAAAGCCCTTCAGGACATCTATGCTGGAATTCCACAGAAGACCATAAAACCAGCTGAAATTGAAATTAACATTGGCAATCTAGCAGCAACATTTTCGGCTTCCTGCAAATAGTTGCTGTTCTTCGGGGGGAGGTGTTACGCGCCGATACAATAGGCATATCGCTGACGCCGCATTGACACCAATACGTCGTGGACATCGGACCATCGGACCATCGGCACGAGGCGCGCCGTCAGCAGAATGTAGCCCCACATCGGACCATCCTTAATTGCGCAAGATTGGTATCGAATGTATAGTTTTAAGTTAACATATTATGTAGAGCATTCTTGTGACATTCATCGTCCAATTATCACCTACCTAGTTATTAGTTAGAATATTGTAATTTTATTACTTCTATTAAATTTAGTGCAAATTAACTTGGTTTTTTTTGCAACCCTCGGCTGCAGGGTACGTAATTCGTACGTATTGCAGGCGGAGAAAAAAAAAAAAAAAATTTATAAATTGTGTTTTTATAAATTGTGTTTTTTGAAAATTATATTTAAGTACGAATTACATACTAATAAAATAATGAAATATCAATAATATTTTTCGATCTTACCGACAGAATAATAAATATATACTAATATATACTATGTACTAACATATTATATTAGAAACATATACTTAATTTTTTGCAGTGATAAACTGTAATAAAAGCAAAGCAAACACACATTGACTTCGTGTTAGTTAACAACGCCATCTGCTGGAATAGAAATTTCATGAAAATCGTTGGAGCCGATTCCGAGATTCCAATTTTATATATATATATATACAAGAATTGCTCGTTTAAAGATATAAGATAAGATAGTGCTCTTTATATATGTATTTGTCACATTTTCATAATAAATCGAAATATCATATTTACTGGAGGAAAAAATATCGTTTTGTTTTGTAAAGATCCTTTGTTGTAATGTTGTTAACGTTTAATAGGTGTCGCGTTATCCCTAGTGCCGTAGCTGGAATACTTGTCGATTCGGGCGACATCTATCGATATAATACGATATTACGGCAGAATCATCAATAGTAGCAACCTAGTAGCGCCATCTAGGAATTATTATCGTGACCACGTAAAATAAAAAACATTTATTAAACCCTATTAACAAATACAAGATGGCAAGTAAATTAAAATAGCCCTTATCGCACAATCCCCTGAAAGCCGGTGACGTCCGGTACGATTTCAAATTAAACTAGTTTTCTCTCTCTTTGCAAAACTGCCACTGACTTGTAACTAACGAATTAGTGGAGGAAGCAGACTGCCTTTCTTACTTTACTTAAGTTTCCAATTCCAAAAAGTGTGCCAGGAACACGCGACCTATGCGATTCGGAAGCCGTGTGCTCGACCACTGGACCACCGGAACTACATATATGTGACACAGTTATGTTCGTCAATTTATTAGCGATAAGATAGTGCTCTTTATATATGTATTTGTCACATTTTCATAATAAATCAAAATATCATATTTACTGGAGGAAAAAATATCGTTTTGTTTTGTAAAGATCCTTTGTTGTAATGTTGTTAACGTTTAATAGGTGTCGCGTTATCCCTAGTGCCGAAGCTGGAATACTTGTCGATTCGGGCGACCTAGTAGCAACCTAGTAGCGCCATCTAGGAATTCTTAATCTTCAGTCGTTAACTTCCAAAGAACTTGAAAATGATGAGATTATCGAATTAATTGATTTAAATCTTTAACTTAAAGTTAAACGAAGCCAAAGCAAACTTTTAAAAAAATTGCTGTGAAGTAACTGTTTTACACTGTTGCACTCTAAAAGAATATAAATGTTAATCATTTTATCAGAATCATCAATTTAAAAAACTTACTAACTAAATTATTGAAAAATAATTATTGAAAAAATATTTTGTTTATGTATATTTAAAAAGTAGATTTAAAAATCAATAACCTAAATGTATATAATGTGAAAAAAAGTTTCACTTTTACGGTGGTTTCATAAAACCACACAATTTTTTTTTTATTTAATCAAAATTAATATTTTATTTTCACAAAAAACGCTCATTTCATACCGGTACACCTATGTATTCATTTAAGATGCAATAAAGAGTTAAGGCACCTGACGTCAGATTCTGTCATTATAAAAAAATTAATGCCTGTCAGAGTGCTTAAATTTACATTTTGTTTCCAATTTAAAGTTTATTATAACACAACATAACTTCACGCCTTTTTCTACCGAAAGGTGTAGGCAGCGGCTGTTAAGCCTCGTCTCGCCGTTATGTTTAAATCCCAAGTGGAATAGGTGGTGAACCTATTGCCATACCGGGCACATAGTTTTCAGACATAACTTTTGAAAGTCAGTGTGAGCCAAAATTCGAACCCGCGACTTCTGGATTCAGATTCGGGGTGGTCGACCGACCACTGGACCACTATGACTTTTTATAAATTTATAATATTTTAATAATATCGTAAGTAGAAAAAGTTGGTCATACAACAGATCCTTTTTTTCTTAAAAAGAGAAATATCCTCCATTAGTACTCTTTGTTCTAGTCACGAGTCCGGCAATAAGTATACTATTGTTATCAAGTTTTTCCACATGATCTAAGAAAGTGTACAATTACTTTTGTTAGCCATCCAGTTTTACGAGGGTCTACGTGTTATATAATATTATTTTGTTAGAAAACAAGTGGATGAGTATTGAATTGTCTACTTCCTTGATTCTAGTTAATAAATTTTAGGAAATATGTTTAACTACAGCTATAAATAAATATTTTTGTCCTTCACTCACTTGTTGGCAATCCGCCAGAAAGTACTACATTAAGCATCGTATACATATGTATTTTTCAGGATAGGCATTAAGCTTTGCTTCAATATCTCATTGAGCTAAACTTTTTTAACTTATAAACACACTAAAATCATAATGGGCGTGCCATTAAATTTATAAATATTAAATCAAATAAACTAAAGTTAGGGTACGACTGTTGTCTTGTTATCAGTTCTTATTGAGAAGAATTTCAAGTCATTCCTATTTTTGATAGCTGCATAACAGCAATCCCTTAATATTGGTTAATATTGACAAGGGCATTTATACCTCGACAAGTCGGTTTTTCAGCACAGTGTATTAAAAAAAAGTAAATGTTGGTTGAGCTTGTTACCGCCGTTCATAACATTGAAACAACTTTTATGGATTATAGCGCGTTTATTTAGAACTTATTTTCTATTTATTTCCCACGTTTCGAACTCTTTATTGAGATAATTTTCACGAGTAATGAACAAAAAGATGGTAGTAGTTCAGAAGCTATTTTCATTGATACAGAATGTTATTTTTTTTGTTAGCATATTGTCTGTTTCCAAATAATCAATTTTTATAAACATGTTTGCTTCTGCCTCCCTAACAAAATAATATCTTATATCTAAGTGTTAAGACCTTCTATGGTGTACTGGATTCAAAATTAACTTTTGTGCGTTTAGGCTATCATTATACAAAGTAATAATTTCTGAATCGCTTAAAATTTCAAAAAAAAAATCTTTAAAGAAATAGCTTCTTTACTAGCTTCAGACATGGCAATGTATTCTGCCTCTGTTGAGGACAATGCAACATTTTTTTGCTTCCGACATTCAAAAGATATAACAAAACCTGAAAATTTAAAACAAAACACTAAAAGGATTTTCTATCTTTTACAAATAACGCAACTATTACTTTTACATTTCCATCAAATTTTCTAAATAAACAAGGTTCATATTTCGACTTTGAATGCCCTAAAGCCATCAAATAATCATTTACTCTTTGATACCAAGCTCTCGATGATTGTTTGAAAGTCATAGGTTTTTCCATGTACCCACATTCATTTAAAAACCATTAAGAAAGGCTGTAGTTACCTCATGATGTATATCTAAATTCGATTTTACTGACAATGAAAACAACAATCTTTAGAGTAGTATAACGAAGTAGTGGGGAAAATGTCTCATGGTAGTCTATGCCCGCCTTTTGTGAAAAACCTTTTGCCACTAGACTTGCACGATAACGCACTTCACCAACACTATCAAATTTCTTTTTAAATACCCACTTGCACTGCACTACTGTAAAGTCACAAGGTTTGTTGACGAGCTCTATTCTTCATCACCAGAGTTGGACACCACTGTTGTGTAAGTAGGATTTATAATGACATCTAGTATGGCTACAACCGTCTTAAGATGGAAAGGAGATAACTTACAGGCTATCAAAAATGTTCTTGCCTTAGGAGCTGTTAGGATGGATGTCATCGAGATGACATTCACAGCTGCCGAGTGAGAGAATAATAAGAAGATTAGAGAAACTGTCGCCTACATATGATTTGACGCGAAAAAGATTGTAGAACAGTTCTTCAAGAAGGAGGATGAGAATCCAAGGGATGCAGATGCCGTGCCCATTAATGTGGGGGGAATCTCTATATATGAGAAGAATGATGCGAAGACTGTCTTGATGTTCTTTTTGAACGTCTTGCTTGAGAGGGGAAATAATCTCCAGAACGCTCTCCTCAGAGGCGATGATAAAGGTGGGCCAGTGCTTCGTAGGAAAGCACATGCGTATGGCATTGGCAGTGTGATGGAGAAGACCCAAGACCAACCTGGGCACTAGGCATCTAACTCTGGCTAGATTGGCCCAGACATTTGCGCATTTCACCGCTGCGCTCATAATTAAAGATGGCATTAAGCGCAAGCTGTCCTCAAAGCTGTTCCCAGGAGATCCAAATATTCTGACTCACACAGTATTCCCTGCACTGATCCCTGCTGACATTGCCGGTATTTCTAACATACTCAGGGAAGTATCAATTTTCATAAATTATCATTTTTATGCGCTGTTTATATATTTAGCTGAAATATTATTTTTAATATTATATATAAAGAGTTCTTTACAAAAGTGAAAAAATAATATTTCAGCTCATAATTTAACTTCAAATCGTTTTTTTATTTATGTATACATTGAATTTGACGCAAATAGTTATAAATCAACTTCTGAACCTCGGATAGGTAGTGAAACATGAACAGAAAAGAAGGTTGAAGGGACGGAGGTTGCAACGTGCAACTAACTGAGTTACTGTTAATTTTCTGTTTTGAAATGATCTATTATTTGTGTGTTAATTTGATAAAACAACTGCAATTAATTTTTAAATAATTCGAGAATTAAAAATGATTGAAAATCTACAAATGATTGAACTGCACTAAATTTTGTTAGTCTGTATATTATCGCTTTCAAGAAATAGATGAATCATGTTTTTTTTTTTTTTTTATTTTATACATAGATGCATTACTCTGTGAAAAGTAAGGTATATCATCCAAAACGAACTTACATTAGGGTGAAATCATAAAAAAGATACTAAGAAGAGTTACTACTTTGAGAGTCAAGCGAGCGACAAGACTGGACAACTATTATCTTACCTGCTAACTGAATTCGTTCATGCCCATGCCTTGCACGTTGTCGTCAAAACTTAAGAGCTATACAGAAAAAATACTGTTTGTGAATTGCTGGTATCAAATATGTTATTTACACTGACAGTTGAAGCAAAATGTCATGCCAATTTGCTTAAAAATTCTATTCACCTGATTAATGATAGCCAATATTAGTCCATGAAAGGTAATGGAGTTAATGCAAGTACATTGAAGAGAATGGATGACTGCTTTTCACTATGCAAGAATTAAAAATGGAATTAGCATGTAATAACATCTATAAATAAAATGGAGGCAAGGGAGTCATTAATTTTAAGCTAAATTTAAGCTAAATAGATCCAGACCTAGAGAATTACCTGAATGCGATATTTTCTATGTTGAAGAAACTGGGTGAGATCTTTTTAGCAATCACAGACATGCAAGTTAGTGAATTTCTTAGTGATTTACACAAGATTACTACATTGCTTTTATTTTAAACTAACTAATTAAACTGAATTCATTAGATAATAAATTATCAATTGTAGTATTTTTATTACCTGCTCAATACAAAGCTTTTAGATTAGCATGGCACGCAACTTCATCTTACAAAAGTACTATGGAGAACCTTGACTCTAGGCTATACAAAGAAGAGGAGTTAGAAACAGCAAATACAGCTACTACTGTATGTAAAGCAAATGAGAAATAGTACTGCATATAATTAAAAGTCTTAGGAGTATAATTTCGCACCGAAACAAATCTGCACTTTGCATTGCATTGCATCTAGGATAAAACTTCAACTTTTTTATCCTTTTTCTGTGTAAGAAATGACCATATCGTATACCATAAGCATTTATCCGCAATAAATGCTTTAAAAAATAATAGAAGAAGCAGCAAAAATCAAATCAGTAATAATCGTTAACGAAATAATTAGTAAAGAAATAAGAGATAAAGTACTCGTAGCGCATAGGAATAATAACTTCTATATTACGATACTAAATGCAATTTACCGGTTGAAAGTGACAGCATAGACGGTTAGCGCATTTGAGCAATATTAAAGAAACAGCAAAGAATATTGTAGGTTTAAATCTTGTATATTTACTACTTCGCATCAGAGTCCCGTGAAGTTTATGTAAGCTTACTTTCAAAACTGTATGGCATTTAGCTAATAAAACACTAGAAATTATTCATACTATATATATACAGTGATGGACGGCCAGAAACACTACCAACAGCCCTTGACATTATGTAAGAAACCTAGTTAAACAATAAATAGGATAAGAATATGTTCAACGATTGAACATTTACCAAAAAGTAATTTAAATCGCACAAAATAAGTTTAAGGTAAGAAAGCAATGGAGATCTAATTAGAAAAAACAAAATGAAAATATAAGAAACAATAGTGTTAAAAAATTACGTAAAGCATTATTATTAACACTATCTATGATAGTGCTAACATATGAATGTAATTAATCAGCAGATCACAATAAAGATTCGTGCAAAAAGCACTTTGAAATAAATGGTCGCCTGTTTTTTCGGAATGAAGGAATATATAGCTGCTATTGTATCACTAGAACATTTTAAATCAGTAAATTCCAAGTGGTATATGACTATTTGTTTTCCAAAATTCTTTGCACAAAATCAGGAAGAACTACCGATACGCAGGACCATTCTTCAGGACCATTCTTCACCATGACAATGTCAGTTGTCAAATTCGGGTCAACTCGTCATTTGAAAGGTAAAACGGACTTCTTTTTCACACACCAATTTTAAACCCGAGTAGAAGCCGCTGAGACATTCAAAAATTATGTTTCGGAGATACCACCTTTGGAATGATAAAAATACTTCAAGAACTGGTTTCACCGAATGCAAAAGTGCATTAATAATCACGAAGAATGAAAATCAATAAAACAATATTTAATATGTCAATGCTGATAATATTATACTATTATATATTACTTAAGTTAGTGGTGTGAATTTGGAGGAATCATGTTCTTCTGGCCAACTTTGTGTTGCCTGTTCTAGTGTTCCAGAGTCGGTATCCAGTCGTTTGTTAATTTATGCTCAAAATACAAAAAAACAAAACATAATGTTTACCCTAATGTTCTGTGATTATGGATACTCTGCTGAGTCAAGCCAAAACAGAGACACCTGAAATTTTCAACTTCCTTTGGCAGTGCTATAGAAATCCTTCAAAATTATTATAAAAGATAACCTTTTTGAGTCAGCAGGGTGACACTCTTGGACTAGTAATTTTCAGTTTAGCGATACATCCTACCATAAAACAACCGAATTCCAAATTTATTGTCTGGTATCTAGATGATGGAACTATTGGAGGTACAATAGATACAGTTTTCAAAGATTGGCTATGTTAAAAAATGACTGCCTGTTAAAAAATGACTGTTAAAAAATGACTGTCTATTGGCTTGGAGTTAAATAGATCCAAATGTGTCTATTTTAATGATAAAATAGATAAAATTTCGGCTTTGTCAAAATTTAATTCTTTGGCACCCAGTATAAAAATAGTAGAAAACAGTTCATTACGCCTCCTAGGGTCTCCAATCTGTGAAGATGCCTACAACTCTTTCTTAGAGGAAAAAATCAAAATTTTCATCAAGTTTCGGACCCCATACTTAAAATTAACATGCATTCAGCTTTTACCATTATTCGTTATTGTTTGTTTGTTCCACAATTTACACATGCTATTAGATTATCACAATTTTTTAAACATCCGGCACTTTTAGAAAAAAAAGATAACATTGTAAAGACCACCCTTGGTAAAATCTATACTTATATTATAAAGCGGAAGAGTTTGTTTGTTTGTTTGAACGCGCTAATCTCAGAAACCACCAGTCCGATTTTAAAAATTCTTTCAGTGGTATATAGTCCATTTATCGAGGAAGGCTTTAGGCTATATTATATTTTCAAATCAATTAGGGATCCTTACTATAAGTCCAATAATGTAACCCAAGGTGTAAGAAAATGACTCGAAAATAATTCTTACATCGTGAACGCTGCGAAAACTATTGATTCTAGAATAAAACAATGTACTACACTTTTACAGAACATAAATTTGTCTATAAAAAAGTCCGCGATGGCATATGTCTAACTATTGTAGTTATCTCACAATAAGTGTTTTTTGAGTTTTTTAAAATAATTAAATTGATGTCGTTATAAAAATGCTTTATTTTGTACCTTGAATTTAACTTTCCTGAAAATAAATTACTTCAATAAAAAGACAGATTCAACACCTTTCTAGAACTGTTTGAATAATTCAATTCGGACATTTAATTCCAAAGATATCGCAAAATACAAAATGTAAGAATTCATTTCATAGGGAAATAATTAGTTACACTGATGATGTATCCGACTCGGACAGCTCGGACCGCGACAGCTAGCAGGTAGATTTTTTTACGTTTGTTTGTTGCTAAAAGGTACCGGTGGTCCAGATGTCGAGAACCCCACTTCTGTATAAAGTAGTCGCGGGTTCGAGTTCTGGCTCACAGCAATGACTTTTTGAAATTGTTTGCTGAAGTTATGTGTATTTAGATATCGATGACTATAAACTTTGTGCCTGGTATGGCAGTAAGTTCGCCACCTATTCCATTTGGGATGAAAACATAGTGGCGAAACGAGGTTTAACAGCCGCTGCCTACACCTTCGAGTAGAAAAGGCGTGAAGTTATGTTTTGTTGTTGTTTCACTCTTTGTCATCATATCGCTCAATACTTTAATCAGAATTTAAAATTTAAAAAAGTCTCGGTGGCGCAGTCGGCGAGCGCACGGCCTCTGATCCAGAGGTCCGGGGTTCGATTCCAGACACTGGCTCACACCAATGACTTTTCGAAATTGTTTTCGGAAGTTATGTGTGATAAATATCGATGACTGACAAACTTTGTGCCCGGTATGGCAGTAGGTTCGCCACCTATTCCATTTGGGACGAAACATAGCGGCGAGACGAGGCTTAACAGCCGCTGGCTACACCTTCGGGTAACAAAAGGCGTGAAGTTATGTTATGTTTAAAATTTGTAGTATTTAATAGTATTTTGTGGTATTTTTATTTATAAAAGTTACTAGCTTTTACCCGCGGCTTCGCTCGCATTAAATCCATTAAATAGATATCAAAGATCATTACTATAGAAGTTAACCAATATGATAACTCTGTTTTATTGCTTGGCTGGAATTATTAGGTTTTAAAATTACTACTTACAATGACGTTTAAAAAACTAACAACATTTTTTAAGGTAAAATATATTTCTCTGTAACAAAAATAAATAATTTTGGACTGTAACAATTTTATAAGAGTACTAGCTTTTACCCGCGGCTTCGCTCGCATTGAAGCCAATAAATAAGTATCAAAATCATTACCATAGAATTGAATCAATATAATAACTCTATTTTCTTACTTAGCTGGGATTATCAATTTTCAAAATTACAACATTAGGTATGACGTTTAAAAATCTCACAATATGCTTTATTAAAATGCGACAACAAACGGTAAAATATATTTCTCTGTTACAAAAATAAATAATTTTGGACTTTAACAATTTTATATAATATAAATGCAGAGTATTAATGTAGGATATTTTTGTAGACTATATTATAAGTTTCTCCTTAGGGTGAAAATATATGTTAATTAAAGAGAGAAATAAGAAAAAAGAAAGTATCCTTTATTACTTCTAATACCCCCAAGAATATGTGTACAAAGATTCATGATGATCTGTTGAGTAGTTATCCCGTGAAAGCGTAACAAACAAACTTACATTCGCATTTATAATATTAGTATGATATGAAGTATAAGTAATAAGTATAAGTAAAGTTAAGTATAAGTATAAGTATCAACCCTGAATACTGTAATACCGTCCCTCGCGAGGCATAACAGCCGCTGCCTACACCTTCGGATAGAAAAAGGTGTGAAGTTACGTTATGTTATCTAATTTACGAATACTGTAAAACTTCATTACTGAAGTAGCTAAATTTGACGATTTTTTGACAAACAATTGTTTTATCTTTCGTAATTTTTTTTAATTTTTTTTAATATAAAGTACCCTATGTTACTTCTAATACCTTCAAGAGTATATCTACAAAGTTATATGATGATCGGTTCAGTAGTTTTTGCGTGAAAGCGTAACAAACAAACTTACATTCGCATTTATAATATTAGTATAAGTATATTAGTATAAAAGTATAAATATAAAATGTAGGATATTGTTGTAGACTATTTTATAAGTTTTTCCTTCGGGTTCAAAAATATGTAAATTACTTTAAAGAATATGTGTACAAAGTTTCATGATGATCGATTGAGTAGTTATCGCGTGAAAGCACGCAAACAAACTTACATTCACATTTATATATTACTAGCTGACCCGGCAAACGTTGTCTTGCCAAAAAATTAAATTTAAAAAATAGGGGTTGATCGTAGGGGGTTGAAAATTCTCAGACTTACCCGATATGAATACAAAATTTCATGAGAGTCGGTCAAGCCGTTTCGAAGGAGTGTGGGAAAATTGTGACACGAGAAGTTTATATATTAGAAGTAGGATAGGATAGGAATTAGGTTACATTTTTATTGTATAAGGGGCAAACGAGCAGGCTTATGATAGTTACAAACGCCGCCCATGGCCACCTCACCACATGCAGTGTTATAGTTGCGTTGCCGGCGCTTACAATGGGATATGGGTGGGGTCGGGAGTGGGTTTCGGTAGGGGAGGGGAAAAGGGATTGGGCCTCCGAACACCTCTCTCAGCGAGTGAAACGCAGACATTACAGGTGAGTTTGGTTATCCCATAAGGACACCAAGATTTTAATAACTTAAGGGTTTAAGAGTTTGTGTTATATCGTGCAACGTATTTAAGCAAAAATTTAAATTGATAAAAGTAAATTTATACTCATTTTAATAAAAATGTCAGACCCCGGTCCATCAGCTATGGAGGTATAGGAAAACATCATGAAAGAAAGGGATGTAGAAATAGATAAGTTGGTGAAAATAATAGATATTATTGTGGGTGAATTGGGTACTGAGGCTGTGGAAAAAGTTGGTGATGACTGCAAAAAATACATTTTTGATGTGGATATGTCAGATGAGATTGCAGGATTCATGATGACTGTTTATACATGCTTTCGAAAAGAAGAAAATGATAAACCAGGACATTTACGGTTCCTAGAATATACCGCGAAAATAAAAGACACTGATATTACAGTGAAATCCGTAGTATAAAAGATAAAAGCAGCAAAAATTAAAATATTTTTTCTAATCTGCACTCCTATTGTTGAATTAATAACATTATTTAGATCTTTCTATGATGAAGTTAGGACAGGGGTCACTAGATTCAGGGTTAGGGAGTCAGTGGCAAAAAGGGAATTTAAGAGGACCAGAGACGGTAGAGCTATGCCCAGTAATAAGAAACAGGAGAATACACAAAATATATCTTAGTATGGGCTCACAAACCTAACTCAAGCAATTTTGATAGTAATGGAGGGCAATTTTTTTGATAAATTGAAATCTGCAATGACAAATAGTCTGCAAATGCTTCCAATGGCTTCTGAGATAATTAACGTATTGAAGGAAGCCTATCACCCAGGTAATGTTGCTGGTGTTATGAAGGAATTGGGTGACATTTTACTTCTTACTACTGCACGATCAACAGAAAAAAAATATTTCCCTCTATTAATGTTTGCAATGCTTTGAAAAAATAAGGGTAGTTTGCAATGGAGTGTTTCTGGTGCTCCTATGATTAAGTTTTACACTGACTTTGCCTTAAGTACAGGAATGAAGATGAAAATGAGGAGTGGTTCAGATCCTCTAAAAACATCTGAAGTTGTTTTCAACGCGATGTTTGGTACATATGTGGAAAATTTGAATGTCCTTGAAAAGATTACAAGCAAATCTAAGTGGCATACTAGAAGAGAGGTGAATGCAGTATTTGTAAAAAGAGGAGAAAAATCACAGGTGACATTCAGCCCTATCACGTTCAAATATGTGTCAAAAATGGCTCAAGCATTGATGACTAAATCTTTAGGAAATATTGACCCAATGTTTATAGGGAGACCTTCATTTACTGGATTCAGGAAAAGGCATTTTATTTTACACAAGTTTTTAAAGATTTGGCTATGTTAAAAAATGACTGTCAAACAGTTCATTACGCCTCCTAGTCTCCAATCTGTGAAGATGCCCACAACTCTTTCTTAGAGGAAAAAAAAATCAAAATTTTCATAAAGTTTCGGACCGCTTACTTAAAATTAACATGCATTCAGCTTTCACATTATTCGTTAGTTTGTTCCAAAATTTACATATACTATCAGATTATCACAATTTTTTAAACATCCGGCACTTTTAGAAAAAATAGATGACATTGTAAAAACCACCATTGTAAAATTCTTAATATATTGCTAAATGACCGGGCATGGCAACAGGCAACCAGTTCATTAAGGGGGTCTAGGTATTCGAAAAAAATCTGATGTAAGTTTACCGGCTTTTCGGTCTGCAGTCCACAGCACCGAAGAATTAACCAGGAAAATTCTCACTTATACACTGGGTAATACTGAGGTGTTATGCAAGAGTGACGCAGTAAATGCCTGGAAACCGGCCTGTCGTAACTCAAATTTACCGATAACTCATTTTCCCAGTGACAGTGGGACGACCCGCTCTGAACTATCTGAAAAGAATCACTTATTAGTGTTTCTGTAGGTGATGCTGAGCGCGCTCATTTGCGGGCTGTGGAAGAGTGAGAGTCCGGTGTTTGGCTTAAGGCACTGCCATCGCCCAATATAGGAACATTATTAGATAATACGACTTTCCGCATCGCAACTTGTCTTCGTTTAGGTGCTCCCTGTGTTTCCTCGCATTTATGTCGCTGCTGAGAGGTTGTTGACAGCAAGGGAATTCATGGCCGCACATGCGCCAGGAGCCCCGGCCGGCCGCATTTCCCGTCACGCCACCATCAACGATATTTTTCGCCGTGCCCTTGTCACCGCCGGTGTACCAGCCGTTCTGGAACCGAACGGTTTGGTGCGCGATGATGTCAAGTGTCCGGACTGGATGTCTCTTTTGCCTTGGAGGATGGGTAGGCCTTTAGTGTGGGACGCTACTTGCATCGACACCCTTGCGCCATCGCATCTTTCAAGCACGGTAGAAGTGGCCGGTGCTGCTGCTGCTTCGGCAGAAAATCTCAAGCGGCACAAATACTGGTTGAAACTTTGGGGACATGGGGTCCGAGTGCTCGTGCACTTTACAAAGATCTTGCAAAGAGGCTGATCGAAGCCTCTCGCGACCAGGCAATGCGGCCAGTCTTCTGGGCACGCTACCAGTAGACCGAGACGCGAATTGTATATATTGTAAATAATGTAATTAATTTAATGTTCGTATTAATAGTTTTAAAATATCAAGTTTAAAATATCAAGTAACTAGTAAATTATTTTTTTGTTTAAATAAATGAATTTGAAGTTCAAATGTTCAAACACCTTATAATACGCAACAAATCAATTACTATTTTTTGTTATTCATTAATTTGTTTAGGATTTTAGAAAGCAATTAACAAAACGCTTTTAAGTTATAAAAATAAGTGACAAATCAACAAAATTTAAGCAATCAATTTCCGACAAACTGTTATCAAGTCATTTTATCTGAACTTAAGTCCAACTAATCTAAGTCATAACAAACTTATCTGTTTTACCAGAAGTTATAAATTTGACGAATATCTTGTAGAATTTATCAGAAAATTATAACACCGTAAACTTTTTGTGAAATTAATTATTAGGGTAAGCACAAACAACATTTAAGATATATATTGGATACATACGACATATATTTGAGCGATAAAATACACTCGAGAGCAATGAATCCGGGTCACTTAAAGAATCCTAAAAATCTCGGAAACTAAAAATGCTAGGTTAATGCAATAAATTGTATTTAATAGACAATGTAATACTCCTTAAATGAAGGTATTAAAACTTCTTAGTTATTGTAAAGTTATATCATAAAAAAATCAAATTTGAAAAAGGGCCACTTTCGAAGATGGAACTACGAAATTACAGCATTTGGTTTTGCTTTTGTTTGTAATCTTTCATTTATGTGGGTACATAAACCATGTTGATAGTGCTCTATATTCATTATTCAAGCTGAAATTATGTCGCTTACGCCTGAAGAATGCACCAGAATACTTACAATGCTGGAAACCGGCCGGAGTCAGCGCGATACAGCCAGGACTGTTGGTGTGTCGCTGTCAACAGTACAAAGAGTTCTCCGACGTTACGAAGAAACTGGTTCTAACCTACGCAGACCAGGAACGGGCAGAACCAGGTATACCACAGCACGAGAAGACCGATACTTGGTGAACACCATGCTTCGAAATCGCTTTCTCACAGGAACTGAACTCACCAATCAGTTTCGACGCCTCGGAGGAAGTAACCCAAGTGCATGGACAGTAAGACGTCGGCTTGCTGAATCTAACTTAAAACCCCTTAGACCTGCAAACGGCCCTAAACTGGAGCGTGGGCATCGTATTTCAAGACTAAGATATGCCCAGAGCCACGTAAATTGGAGTATTGAAGATTGGTCAAAAGTTATGTTCTCCGACGAATCAAAATTTATGCTCTACAAGCACGATGGAAGACACAGAGTGTATCGAAGACCAGGGGAAAGATTCAAGCAAGCATGCATCGAGGAAAAAGTAGCCTACGGTGGTGGGTCTGTACTTGTGTGGGCCGGAATTTCTTCTGAAAGTCGCACAGAGCTGGTGATCATAGAAAACGGCTCTTTAACTAGCGTAAGATATGTGGAAGAAATCCTCAATGATCACGTTGGTCCATTTATGGTCAATTTAGGTGAGGATGCTATATTTATGCATGACAATGCCCGACCTCATACAGGTAGGATTGTGAATGACTACCTTCAAGAGATGAACATTACTCGTATGGAGTGGCCAGCGCGCAGCCCGGATATCAACCCGATCGAGCATGCTTGGTGGGACGAGCTAGGCAGATGCGTAAAACAACGAAACCCTCCCCCAATCACGCTTCGTGAGCTCAAAATTGCTCTCACAGAGGAATGGGAGAATATTCCCCAAAATCGTATAAGGAACTTGGTGTACAGCATGCCAAACCGCGTAAACGCAGTAATGGAAGCACGAGGAGGCGATACGAAGTATTAAAATTCAAGAAAATCGTAATAAAGTTCAAAAATTTCATGTTTCCTATTTTTGTTTTAAGGAGAGATCAGCAGATTTTTTCTTTATGTAATTTTGTGTTAATAAAATGTATGGTGACTCATATTTTTTTTACTTTCATTTAAGGAGTATTACATTGTCTATTAAATACAATTTATTGCATTAACCTATCATTTTTAGTTTCCGAGATTTTTAACATTCTTTAAGTGACCCGGATTCATTGCTCTCGAGAGTATAATCAATTTGTTACTACGAGAGCTGAATTCATCAATGCCTTGACATTTGATATTGGATGGATGGACGAATTTGCCAGTATTTGAAAGTATAGCAAAAGGTATCCGTGATGCGGTGACGGTAAGTCATTGCGCAACGAGGACATTTTACTGCCACTCTTTGATCCTGAGAAAAGCCACAATGAAGTGTAACAGCCAGTGTTAAAGTATCGGGAAACTTGGTGTTGCGGTCCAGTGGAGTAGTTTGCAATTCACTACTGGTAATTTTGGTAAAGTGAGTAAGTTTGTGCACTATGAAGAATCGCATCATCGAGAGAGCTTGCTTTAGCTTCAATATAGAACGCTACCGTCACCACTGTAACGCTAACGTTACCTAAAAGACCCAGGTGTCATATGAATGTATATTTTTAAAAAACCCGGGAAAATAGTTGCAAATTCAATACGTTAATAAAGTTAATCATCCAGCGAATAGATAGGTGGTAACATCTATTCGCGCCGTTGAAATTCAATATTTAAATTCATATCATTGCTGTTTATTATTTCGCACTCTCTCTGGCTATTCAAATAAAAAAACAAGTTCGTAATACTATTTTTTATGTATAGCGTACATTTTTAATAGCAAAAGTCGTAAGTGCCACTTGTAATGGTTACGAAAAATAAGGATCCCTGATATCCCCGTATCATTAAATTATGTTCCTGGCATAAACTGACCTTTAATATAGTTGCTCCTCGAGCAAATAAAAAAAAATGTGCACGTATATTATGGAATGTATTTTTATTGCTTTTGGTCTTTAAATATTGCTTTTTGATACGGTATTTAACCATCCAAAGAGATAATTCTGATAATTATCAGATTAGGGTAAAAGTTAAAGTAAAATGAGATTAATTCTCTAAGTCATAATGTCTACTAGGATAGAGATCTCCCTCATAGAGCATCATCTACTTGTTTGTCTTGATCAGTAGACATTAAATTCAAAATAAAATAGATGATAAATAAATTGCCTGATATCTAAACAGGCTCGCATTAGCTATAGCAAAAGCTTGATCAAAGCAGTAAGTACATATCATTACGCCACGTACCGTGCGGAAGTTCCTCTCCCTGGAATTCTAACCACCGATAGTTGAGTCCTTGTATCCGATTTCCGCATGCTACTAAAATATGGAGATATATTAAGAATTTGGGTAGAATAAGGCGTGAATTTATGTTGTGTTGTCAATCTGAATAAATGGATAATTTTCTTATTATCGTTTTTAGGAAGTTTATTTTGAATTTACTTTGGACTCTATGGACAAGGTCAAGATAACGATAAAAAATAATATCTCGTATATGAGCGTTAAAGATTATTATTATTATTTTTAGTCAAGTTAAATTGAGTTTTTCATAAAGTAGGGATTTTTCATCAACATGCATGATCAGCAACAAAGAGCCCAAAATAATGGCAAATTAAGCAACGTGCAGGATTAAATAGTGAAAAATATAGTAGATATCGCCGACTGATAAGTAATAAAAACCAAGACCACTAAAGATCGAAAGATTGCAGCAAAAATATTCTTACTTAACTATGTCAACTACTTGAAGTAGCATTCTACAAGGTTGAATCTATTAGGAGGAAATAAACTAGTTAAATTATTTTTTCCCCCGCTTTTTTATTGAAAAAAATGCTAAAATATATTTCACAGTTTTTATAGCACCTTGTACATATAACTATGGGAATCATAAAAATCTATAAAAATATTATGTACATAAGATTTTTCTACCAAAATTATTAAGGTAAAAGAGGTTCACCTTGGTATTTCAGGTATTTGTAAAGACTGGAAAAAGAAATGATAAGTATAGGAATACAGGTTAACATAGAAAAGCCCAGGAATCCAGTTAGGCTAAGACTCTCTTTTTATGATCTTGTTCTTGTGAAAAAGTTAACATCGGGTACACTAAAATCATAGAGAGTGTATGATATTTTTTTTAGCATTGGAAATGAACTATAATATTTCACTTTTTGTGGAATTCAAGTAAGAACAGGACTATCCTAAGTTCAAAATGAATATGCAATCATTTCAGTGCTGCAGAAAGGGTAAGATAACGCTGGATAACATGACGTTGGGAGTCTCAACGCTCATTTTCTTTATAAAAAAAACAAAGATTGGTTGGTGGTCCTTGTTACTAGAGAACTGTTTATTTCTAAGACTTTCGCGAATCTCACCCATTGATCAAAACAACTTTTAGGATTATATCGCGTTTATTTATTACTTACTTATATTTATTTCCCGACGTTTCGAACTCTTTACAGAGATCATTTTCACGAGTCACTCGTGAAATCACTAGAGAACTGATTTACTTACAAATATAATTTTATAGTGTGCATTTAAGGTAGTAATCCCAATATTTTGCAGACATTGACAATAAACCACGGCTGCCTTAGAAAACATTAGTTACATGTTTATTTATCAATTACATTGTTTTAGCAAATCCCGAGTATGTCAGTATATTGCAGAAAGGAATCATAAAAAGTAACAAAAACAGACAACAGGAATCAAGGGTTGCAATAAGGCAACAATAACACACGCTGGGAAACAGCCTTTGTCCAGGAAATTGGAAAACGTGACATGCTTACTTGTGTTTGCACAGACTGTCTTACTTTTTGAAAACAAAAGTAAACCACTTATTTTCGTTTCAGACTTCACAGGTGAAATTATTTTTCAACATTTCTCTTGTTGTCTAGTCTAGACCACTCCACCAATAACAGATGATGCTGAATCATGAGGCAGACATATTACAGGTAAGTTTGGTTATCCCTTATGGAACCAAGATTTTAATAACTTAAAGAGTTTAAGATTTTGTGTTTTCATTAGTTTTAAGTTACTAATAACAATATTTTAATTTGTTTCTTGTAATTACAAAATAAAGAAACTTTTATAATAGTATATCTAGTGCTAAGACTCTTGGCATCACTTTATTATGAACAAGGACTGTTGGTTTTATCCTCAAAATAATTTTATATAGCTTTCCATTCATCCAGCATCCTTCATTTTTCAAATACATTTTAACAATGGAGGATGCTCATTACGTGCATAAATTATTGTGCTCGGAGATGATGATATACATTACATACTATCTAAATTAACGGTCGTAATTATGTACCATTAATTCATAGTCGTTTTGGAGTCCAAAACAAGAGAGATGTGCGACTATAGTTTTAACGTATTTTGCGTATGCGTGTTGTAGTATCAAAACTTTAATAATTTGTAACCCTTTAATTTCTGCCTAAGACTCCGTCATCCCATATGTTAAGTGACTATGATGAGTATCTAATAGTAATAGTAGTGTCTAATAGATACCACGTCTGTGATCACATCCACAGTGATATTGGACCCGTTTTTGGAATTTTAACACAATAATTGTAGAACAGGACTATCCTAAGTTCAAAATGAATATGCAATCATTTCAGTGCTGCAGAAAGGGTAAGATAACGCTGGATAACATGACGTTGGGAGTCTCAACGCTCATTTTCTTTATAAAAAAAACAAAGATTGGTTGGTGGTCCTTGTTACTAGAGAACTGTTTATTTCTAAGACTTTCGCAAATCTCACCCATTGATCAAAACAACTTTTAGGATTATATCGCGTTTATTTATTACTTACTTATATTTATTTCCCGACGTTTCGAACTCTTTACAGAGATCATTTTCACGAGTCACTCGTGAAATCACTAGAGAACTGATTTACTTACAAATATAATTTTATAGTGTGCATTTAAGGTAGTAATCCCAATATTTTGCAGACATTGACAATAAACCACGGCTGCCTTAGAAAACATTAGTTACATGTTTATTTATCAATTACATTGTTTTAGCAAATCCCGAGTATGTCAGTATATTGCAGAAAGGAATCATAAAAAGTAACAAAAACAGACAACAGGAATCAAGGGTTGCAATAAGGCAACAATAACACACGCTGGGAAACAGCCTTTGTCCAGGAAATTGGAAAACGTGACATGCTTACTTGTGTTTGCACAGACTGTCTTACTTTTTGAAAACAAAAGTAAACCACTTATTTTCGTTTCAGACTTCACAGGTGAAATTATTTTTCAACATTTCTCTTGTTGTCTAGTCTAGACCACTCCACCAATAACAGATGATGCTGAATCATGAGGCAGACATATTACAGGTAAGTTTGGTTATCCCTTATGGAACCAAGATTTTAATAACTTAAAGAGTTTAAGATTTTGTGTTTTCATTAGTTTTAAGTTACTAATAACAAAATTTTAATTTGTTTCTTGTAATTACAAAATAAAGAAACTTTTATAATAGTATATCTAGTGCTAAGACTCTTGGCATCACTTTATTATGAACAAGGACTGTTGGTTTTATCCTCAAAATAATTTTATATAGCTTTCCATCCATCCAGCATCCTTCATTTTTCAAATACATTTTAACAATGGAGGATGCTCATTACGTGCATAAATTATTGTGCTCGGAGATGATGATATACATTACATACTATCTAAATTAACGGTCGTAATTATGTACCATTAATTCATAGTCGTTTTGGAGTCCAAAACAAGAGAGATGTGCGACTATAGTTTTAACGTATTTTGCGTATGCGTGTTGTAGTATCAAAACTTTAATAATTTGTAACCCTTTAATTTCTGCCTAAGACTCCGTCATCCCATATGTTAAGTGACTATGATGAGTATCTAATAGTAATAGTAGTGTCTAATAGATACCACGTCTGTGATCACATCCACAGTGATATTGGACCCGTTTTTGGAATTTTAACACAATAATTGTAGAACAGGACTATCCTAAGTTCAAAATGAATATGCAATCATTTCAGTGCTGCAGAAAGGGTAAGATAACGCTGGATAACATGACGTTGGGAGTCTCAACGCTCATTTTCTTTATAAAAAAAACAAAGATTGGTTGGTGGTCCTTGTTACTAGAGAACTGTTTATTTCTAAGACTTTCGCAAATCTCACCCATTGATCAAAACAACTTTTAGGATTATATCGCGTTTATTTATTACTTACTTATATTTATTTCCCGACGTTTCGAACTCTTTACAGAGATCATTTTCACGAGTCACTCGTGAAATCACTAGAGAACTGATTTACTTACAAATATAATTTTATAGTGTGCATTTAAGGTAGTAATCCCAATATTTTGCAGACATTGACAATAAACCACGGCTGCCTTAGAAAACATTAGTTACATGTTTATTTATCAATTACATTGTTTTAGCAAATCCCGAGTATGTCAGTATATTGCAGAAAGGAATCATAAAAAGTAACAAAAACAGACAACAGGAATCAAGGGTTGCAATAAGGCAACAATAACACACGCTGGGAAACAGCCTTTGTCCAGGAAATTGGAAAACGTGACATGCTTACTTGTGTTTGCACAGACTGTCTTACTTTTTGAAAACAAAAGTAAACCACTTATTTTCGTTTCAGACTTCACAGGTGAAATTATTTTTCAACATTTCTCTTGTTGTCTAGTCTAGACCACTCCACCAATAACAGATGATGCTGAATCATGAGGCAGACATATTACAGGTAAGTTTGGTTATCCCTTATGGAACCAAGATTTTAATAACTTAAAGAGTTTAAGATTTTGTGTTTTCATTAGTTTTAAGTTACTAATAACAAAATTTTAATTTGTTTCTTGTAATTACAAAATAAAGAAACTTTTATAATAGTATATCTAGTGCTAAGACTCTTGGCATCACTTTATTATGAACAAGGACTGTTGGTTTTATCCTCAAAATAATTTTATATAGCTTTCCATCCATCCAGCATCCTTCATTTTTCAAATACATTTTAACAATGGAGGATGCTCATTACGTGCATAAATTATTGTGCTCGGAGATGATGATATACATTACATACTATCTAAATTAACGGTCGTAATTATGTACCATTAATTCATAGTCGTTTTGGAGTCCAAAACAAGAGAGATGTGCGACTATAGTTTTAACGTATTTTGCGTATGCGTGTTGTAGTATCAAAACTTTAATAATTTGTAACCCTTTAATTTCTGCCTAAGACTCCGTCATCCCATATGTTAAGTGACTATGATGAGTATCTAATAGTAATAGTAGTGTCTAATAGATACCACGTCTGTGATCACATCCACAGTGATATTGGACCCGTTTTTGGAATTTTAACACAATAATTTGCCTTGGCCAGACAGTACTAACTACTTTTTTATTTTTACGGTTTTAAATCCTGTATACAAGTGTTCGTCGAACCGTCCAATCGAAATATTCAATTAAAAAGCGCTTACAGCTTAGCAAAATCGAATAAAAAGATCATCAAAATACGTATTATAGCCATTGTATCCGTCGTCGGAATCGCGAAATCGCACAAGCGGAAAGATGTTATCTCTCACCGGTGCGGTTATCTGTCACACTGGAAATTATTCCATCATTATTTGGAGTTATTTATTTGAGCTGGGCGTCCAAAATGTACGCTTGTAGATGCGTAATTATACTTTATTTCGTCAGTAGCTTAATGTTTTTCCATGTGTTTGGTGAAAATGATGTAAAAGGTTAGTATTTACCAAGTATTTAATTTATCAAAATTTTAGCTGTCAAGGACACAAATGTATATTACCTAGAATGTGCAGGTATTGTGTGTAATATTGCAGCTAGCAAATATGTGAAACAAATGATTAAGAGCAAATATGTGATTTCGTAGATCATTTCAAAGAATTATAGAGACATGACCCATGTCACTATAAATATGGAGATTCTATTTCAAGACACCGAAGTGTAGATAAAATTAATTATTTATTTGTGAATTCATTCTATATTCATAATTTTTAGATAATCATTTTGGGGACGTGGTGAAAAAAACAATGATAGCAACAGCCCACAGTTGTATGGACCACGTCAATGCTACCGAAGAAGACTTGGAGAAGCTTCGTGACGATCCACCATACCCAGAGAATTCGGCATGCATTCTGAAATGCCTTTTAGAGAAAGTAAGAATAAAACGAAATACGTTAAGATGATAACACATATGATGCCCTAAGTATTTATATATTTTTCTTTAGTTTAGATCCAAAATAAATTATGAAATTTTATGAATATATAAGTAAAATTGAAAACGACTAAATTGACAATAATGGTGCAAACCAATGTTTGCTTTTCTTGAAATTTTTTTTAACTAAACTTCTTTTCTATATATTTTCCAACAGCAGTTTCCGTTCTACCACCTCTTTTGTTAACCAATGCAAATCTTTTATAGGTATTCCCCCTTCCTACCTGGTCTTTGTTATTATCTAATTTAACAAAAACACTCATAGCCGTGGCGGGCCTCGTCTCTTTCATTTATTAGATTCAATAATCCACTCTTGTTAAGGCCCATTTAGACGGAGAGAGTTTCTCGTACATTTCGGTACGAGAAATCATACGCTACTATCACAAGCAATAATCGCCATAAATATTGTAAGCAGATTCTTGCTTACGAGAATCTCAACTAGTATTAACACGATCTCGTCTGACATATTTTCAAGTTCATACGAGTATCGTACAAAACAGTTTGTATCGTTTTCAGTGCTAGATTTGCCATTCAAGTTTAGTGATTAATAGTATATTGTTCGTAAAAATGACACAAAAATCTTATAAATTCGGAACTGCCGACAATATCAAGTTTATTGAACTGTATAGAAGTTACGAGTGTTTGTGGATCACGGAGAATGAACATTATAAAAACCGTGATGTAAGAAATGCAGCCTTAATATATTTTAGTAAAGAATTGTGTATTCAGGAATTTGGCCATAAGAAAGTTACTGCAAAAATTAAATATATGAGAAGTCAATATTTGCAATCTCCTGTAGCCAAATATTTTAAAGTGATTTCCTATTTTGTACGAGCAGCTATAGCTTGACGCATATTTGTATCACTTTTTTGTATAGATGGTCCAAT
Source organism: Euproctis similis (assembly GCA_905147225.2). Taxonomy (NCBI): domain Eukaryota; kingdom Metazoa; phylum Arthropoda; class Insecta; order Lepidoptera; family Erebidae; genus Euproctis; species Euproctis similis. The sequence continues at coordinate 11,099,608 of LR990109.1, forward strand.
TTCTTGAAGTAAATATATAAATTGAGTTTTTGTGACCCGAAACATATTTTTGAATGTCTCTTCATCTTCCAATTGTATTTCAAGGCACAACGTGTTAGATGCCCCCAAATCATTTCTCCTCGCTATCCATTTTTAACCCAATACCTTTTCTTCCTTTTCCGTTTAACTAATTCTTGCTTTAGAAGAGCAGATATAATTAAAACACCCTCGTGCACTGCATTCATGGTAGCAACTGGCATAAAATCTCGAAATACGATTATTGCTTTAAAAATCTGTTTACACGGACACAATAATATTCCATTGCAAGGCAATTGTCGCCTAAGGTAACGAGCGAGAAGAGTGAATGTTTAGACGAAAAAAATATTTTATATTCTTTCGATAGTCGTATCTTCAAGACGAGAAACTCTCTCCGTCTAAATGGGCCTTTAGTCATAACAAATAATATTCCTGAAGGTTTCCTACCAACAGATCGGTGTAGTGAAGACCAACAAATATTCCAAGATTGGCTTTATGACCGCTGTCACACCTTTAGTATTTATAAACAAAAAGAAAATGGAACATATGAGAACAGTGTCAGAGAATTGTGATAAAGAGGTAAATATTGCCAAAAGAAATACATTGGATGCGTAACTCCCACAGTGAAATAAAAAAAGGAATAAAATTAAAAAACACAATAATATTATAAATAACAACTAATAATCAAATTGAACAAATTATAGGAGAGATATTACAAAAAGGTTTTGATATTTTTTTCAGGTGAACCACAGGCACGAAACACCTTGTCAAATCGGTAATGAGATTACAGAATGTATTTTTAAGTATGCCCCAGAATTGCATTACAAATCATGAAGTTTTACCAAAATAATATCTCATTAAATATCATGTAAATTAAATATTAATCGAACTTTAATGTCTTAGTTTAGAGTTTGATAGTGATGCAGTCATTTCAATATACTTATTTATATATCAATATACTTATTTATATATCAAGATCAAAATGTCAGATATGAAATGATGTTATTGAATTTTACTAATAATATGGAAATAATATTATTATTTCATAATAAAGCAAAATTGAACTAATTCAAAACCATTTTCATAAAATTTTGACTTCATAAACAGATGATTCTTATATTTGTGAAATAAAAAAATAATCCTATGACATATTTATTAATTGAAGACATCGACTTATGTACAGACAGACATATGAAATATTTAAAAGATTCTTGCAAATAAACCTCATAACAAAAACTGTATGACTGTCTAATGTTAGACAAAAAAAATACATGATGCACACAATCTAGTATGATTAAACCATCTAGCTTAAAAAGATATAAATCTAACGATATACCTATTTTGAAATGAAAAATAATAGACAACCATCAATATCCAAGGACAATATTCAAACTCTATTCAAGAACAAGCCAACTAGTTTTTTTGAGAAGCCAAAACAATAGAAAAATTTTTGTTTAGATATTTTTATGCCATCGGTAATAAAAAATAACGGTACATTTACCTTTATTATTCATTGAAACGACTGATATCAGGCAAATTAGTCATACAAAATAATATTTGGAAATTAAGATATAAATCGAACGCAATCTAAACTAAAATATGACCCCGACTTATAAATATTTTGGTAATCACAGTTAAATTATTCCATAAAACAACACTGCATGGACTGAAAATAAATTATAAATATGTTATATATTTTATACATTGGGCAAAATTTTCATTATCATGGATATTTATCACAAATAGAATTATTATTTTTTTGCGAAATGTCATTGATGTGCGCGCCCATATTCGAATCAGTAATTATTATGACTTATTAATAAGCGAGATGTAAAAGCGCTTTTGCCATCTAAACTTATATATGGGATAGAATATTTAGTAAGAATTCAATTTTAATATTACTTGTATTAAAATACAACCAGCTGAATGACGATAATCAAACCAATTTTAAGCTTGTATTGAAAATTAGAGTAAAACAACGTTACCTATACTACAAACATCTATGTACAGAAGCCTCATTAAAAACTCAGTCCTATTCTTTGGTACACTGGCACCGTGTCACTTAAACGTTGCCAGGAATATCCACTATGAGAGTACCTACGGACAACAATGTGAGAGAGACAAAGTTCGATCGACATGGCTTAATTAAAATCATATATTTTAATTATCTATTTAGACAACGACGCAGACTATAACCCAACAAACGACATCACCACTTTTTTAAATAATAAACATATTGACAACTGACGGAATTTGTAAGAAACAACAATGGGAGAAAAACGACGCCATCATTATATCCGACAACGCTCCTAAAATACCAGAACACCACGACGCTTATTACTTACACGTAATCATTAAAAATCTTATTGATATCTTGGTAGTTTATTGATTTCAATTAATATTATTATATACTCCTTTTTATATTGATTTATCATATTACAATTAAAATCACAAATACATTTCATTCAGCAACTCGACCACGAATAATATGTTTTTAAACAATGATTTATGTCAAAATTTAAAATTCGTAATTAGAATGGAATTTTAAAAATAATATTTCTTTGACCAATGAGTTTTAATTTAGAGTAAATACTTTTTATTAATAAAATTATTAGCTGAATGTAAAGTCCAGCGCTAAAAATATGAAATTAGCAAGAGCAATAATCAGCCTTCAATTATACGGACAGCTATAACGTTATATAAATCGGGGTAGTAATATGTTACCACGCTAACAAACAGTGGAATAACAGATTGGGCGTTGTTTCCTTGTGTGATAATGTTGTTTTCGTATTCAATAAAATGCTAATGTAAGTAGTAAGCTCACGGCAGCTTGTTCACCCTTAATATGTTTAAAAGCGTTTTGTTTTTTTTTTCATTTTTCTACATCTTGTTAGAATTGGTTTAAATGTATTTTCACTACAAAATACAATAGGTGTGTTTATTGGTGTACCTGTAATATGTCTTAAAGTTTCTCTTTTGTATAAACGTTTCGTCATATTAGAAACTTAATTAAAAGTGTATAAAAAAGTGTTGTTGATACTGTAGACTAAACTTCATTGTGGTCATTAGTCCAGTGGTCGAGCTCGCTGCTTTTGATTCAAAAGTCGTGGGTGTAATTTCGGGCTCACAGCAATGATTTCTCAAAATTCTTTTCGGTAATTTAGTGTGCTACATATCGATGACTGACAACTTTGTGCCCGGTTTATGGCAATAGGTTCACCACCTATTTTTCCATTTGGGACATGTAACATAGCTCCGGGTAGAAAAAGACGTGAAGTTATGTTATGTTATATATTTTTTGCTATTCCTATTAAATTCTCAAAAAATATGTGGTGATTTATGTTTTTCAGAGTCCCTAATTGTCGATCGGGACCTTTAAAACATAAAGCAGAGTGTTAATCTATTGTTGGGCTGTATAAACTTTGATCCTTTTGGGTGTATATTGTTGCATATCATTCAAGTTATCATCATCATTACATAGTATCGATATCCGCTGTCTGTCCCCTTGCATGTAACTATGCAGCGAATTTTGATGCGATTTTTTATTTGATATTGGGTGTCAACGGGTTGATTTGTATCTACAATTAAAGTGTTATATATTAAATAAAAAGTGATAAAATAAATATGTACTTTTGATGCGGAACAAAGTTCGCCTGGTCGGCTAGTATATCATAAATAAATATCGATGTCAAATCACAATAGCCATGATAATATGATATGTTTATAAGGCAGTATTTAATAATCACTTGACTGGACTGGTAATAAAAACTTAGAAATAAAATAATAATAAATAGGGGGAGAAGAGTAAAGAGTATACGAGATTAGTTTAGTCTGAAGGAACATACGCGATGTCCAATTACCTCATACTAGTTACCTCATACTCACAGAAAACCACAGGCATATAACTTGTTTTGAAGCTGTGTGATGATGTTGTTCAAAACTTACTTACAACCATAACAATATAACATTTTTAATACTAGCAAAACTGGTATTAAAAATATTATGCTGCTTATGTGCTAACCCACGCCCCCCGCTCGTTTGCCCTCCCACACCTAAAAATGAATAGGACGGCAAACGAGCATGCGTGTCACCTGATGGTAAGTGACAAGCGCGGTCCATGGACACCTGCAAAACATATAGTATTACAGTTGCGTTGCCGACCTTTAAGGATGGGGAAGGAAGGTGGGCCGCGGCATGAGCCACTTTACGTCGATCTTTTGAGAATTCGTGGTATTTCACCGGTCGAGCTGGCCCATTCTACCACCAATGACTATATAAATTATCCCTATAAGATACCCCGATCCTTTTAAAGGTATTATTATACTTTCTTTTACCCGTAAATATTATTATTATAATAATTACACAAAATTTATTTAAAATTTACAAAATTTACACATACTATTAGATCATCACAATTTTTTAAACATCCGGCACTGCTAGAAAAAATAGATGATATTGTAAAAACCACTCTCACTAAAATTCTTAATGTATCGCTAAACGACCGGGCATGGCAACAGGCATCCCTACCAGTTCGTTTAGGGGGTTTAGGTATTCGAAAAATTTCTGATGTAAGTTTACCGGCTTTTCTGTCTTCAGTCCATAGCACAGAAGAATTAACCAGGAAAATTCTCACTCATACACTGGGTAATTCTGAAGTGTTATGCAAGACTGACGCAGTAAATGCCTGGAAACAGGCCTGTCCTAACTCAAATTTACCGACCAACCCATTTTCCCAGTGACAGTGGGACGACCCTCTCTGCGCCATCTTAAAAGAATCACTTATTAGTGGTTCTGTAGGAGATGCTGAGCGTGCTCGTTTACGGGCTGTGGGAGAGTGGGAGTCCGGTGTTTGGCTTAAGGCACTGCCATCGCCCAATATAGGAACATTATTAGATAATAGGTACGACTTTCCGTATCGCAACTTGTCTTCGTTTAGGTGCTCCCTGTGTTTCTTCGCATTTATGTCGCTGCGGAGAGGTTGTCGACAGCAAGGGACATCATGGCCTCTCATGCGCCAGGAGCGCCGGCCGCATTTCCCGTCACGCCAACATCAACGACATTATCCGTCGTGCTCTTGCCACCGCCGGTGTACCGGCCGTTCTGGAACTGAACGGTTTGGTTCGCGATGATGGCAATAGACCGGACGGGATGTCTCTTTTGCCTTGGAGGATGGGTAGGCCTTTGGTGTGGGACGCTACTTGCGTCGACACCCTTGCGCCATCGCATCTTCCAAGCACGGTGGATGTGGCCGGTGCTGCTGCTGCTTCGGCAGAAAATCTCAACCGGCACAAATACAGAAATCTTATAGGTGACTATGTGTTTGAGCCGTTTGGGGTTGAGACTTTGGGGACATGGGGTCCGAGTGCTCGTGCACTTTACAAAGATCTTGCAAAGAGGCTGATCGAAGCCTCTCGCGACCAGAGGGCTGGTCTATTCTTCGCACAGAGGATTAGCATTGCCATTCAGCGTGGCAATGCGGCCAGTCTTCTGGGCACGCTGCCAGTAGACCGAGATGCGGAGAAATTTGATTTCAGGTAGTTTTTTAATTGTATATATTGTAAATAATGTAATTAATTTATTTGTTCTTATTATAATATCTGGAATGCTAGATGGCGATAAAATACCTAAAATGTGAGATTTTATTGTAACAAACTTTATTTTTATTTTTCGTCATAGTAAATAAAAAGCATGAAAAGAATTATGAAAGTCAACGAAGCGAGTGAGGTGTAAGAATCGTGCCTTATGGCGCTCCGTTCTCTTTGCCTACTCCGTAAGGGATTTGGCATGAAGTTATGTCTGTATATATATAAAAAAATTCTATGCTACTTTCGATACCTCCAAGAGTATGTGTACAAAGTTTCATGACGGTCGGTTGAGTAGTTTTTCGTGTCCAACGGTAACAAACAAAAATAATATTTTCGTGTTTATAATAATAGGATGTTACATTTGCACAAATTTCATCTAAGAAGACTGCCATTTAGCTGTTGGTGCATATTTTACGATTAGCAATAAAATGCTTTCCCCCACTCATATTTATTATATCTGAAAGAGACGGTTTTTAAAATAAATTTTCGGTGAATTGCCTATACAACAATGCTCCATGGGTCACTAGGACACAATGGCTGTCGAGACCAACTTTAACGAGTACTCGCCACTTTTATAGCTTCAATATTGATTTTAATTTTGTTTATTCGTAAAAATCTTATTATTTTCCATTATATTGGATATCAATAAGTCTATTTGTCTGTGTACACCAGCAAAGTAATACATTTTCCGAACACCAAATAAATCAAATAACCTATCTATATGTTTGTATATACATAACTTAACGCGAAATTCTTGCAGGGTACGCAGAGAGAACAGATTGCCATTAACCACGATTCTTACGCGCCTCAATTGCTTTGTTGACTTTCATAACTCTTTTCAAGCACGCGCGTCGATTTTTGAGGCTCCTAACATCACCTTCCTCCAGAACACGTTCTATTTGGTCATGGAATGTGTGTCTTGGCCGCCCTCGACTTCTAGGCCCATCCGCTTTTGCATTGCATATCTGCTTAATCAGTCTTGGGTCATCCATTCTTTTTACATGTCCGAACTATCGGACATGTAGAAAGAAGACCGACGTAAAGTGGCTCATGCCGCGTTTCGTTCGGTGAGAGAGGTACCCGGAGGCCCACCCCCCTTCCCGGTACTTTTCTATCCCCTATCCCTTAAAGGTCGGCAACGCAACAGTAACACTATATGTGTTGCTGGTGTCCATGGGCGACGTTGGTTGCTTACCATTAGGTGACACGCCTGCTCGTTTGCCCTCCTATCCCATAAAAAAAAAGTTACATAATTAATCAAATAAGAAACACTATTTATGCAAACCAAACACGTTACTTTATGTAACTCAGAAAATACTTTTTACTCATAATGTTTTCGAAAAAGGTCTCACTTACAATACACTAAAAAGATACTAGAATGAATATGTTTTTGAATTTTATGCCATCAATAGTAAGCTTGACCTATTATCGAAGCAGTAATAATTTGTAATTTGGCTCATATAACCTTTTCCTCTTAGATTTCCCACAGGATCAGAAGGGACTACTAAACATACCCATAAAATTTTAAGGAGACAGATGTTTTTAAATACATACTCACGCATTAGTTGTATACAACGCAGTTCGTTATTCATGGCGCTTTTTAAATTGAGTAATTGTTAATAGTTTGGTGTCTAAAAATATGTTTTTAATTCACTGAATCATCAGAAAACTCGACAAAATTACAAACGAGGAGGTCTTAAAACGAAAGGCCAAGAACATGGGGCTTGTTTGCACTATAAAACAGAGAAAATTCGGATAGCTGGGCCACCTCTTTAGACATGACAACTGCGAAATATAATGATGGGAAAGGTGGAAGGGAAACGAAAGGAAGGCAGAAGAAAATTATCATGGCTACGAAACATCAGAGAGTGGACCGTTATTAAAACCGTGGAACAGTCGATTGCTGTAGCTAAGGACAGGAACAAATTCGAGGAGATTACTGCTAACCTTTAGTAATGGAGAGGCACCCAAAGAAAAATAATTGAAAAGCTCTTGAAGCCGTTCGTGTTTTTATCTTCCCGCTCTTAGTAGTAAGGTGTTGCCTATGCTATCTCTCATCACCGATTTAAATATTTGAGCCATTTATTCATCAGCTAACCATTCAGCTAGACCATTATCATTTGACAACTTTCTATAATACCAATCCCTAAAAAAACGGTATTCGTATTCGAAATGTTCTACTTGCGAACAGGAAAACTGAAAAGGTTACTACATTTCATGTCAATAAAGCAGCTTCGGAAAATTACTAAGAAATAATATCAGCCGACAAAGACACACATCGGATAATGGATCATAAAAGCAACTGTTGGCGATAAGTCACACACCAATAAAACTACATCATTTTGTTTGATCGGTTTATTTCTTTTTTTTTACATTAGGTATATTTTTATGTTCGAATAAAAGAAATATTTAGAAGCTATTCTGCTCGACTAAGTATTTTGTGGTATATACAGCGCTAACAGTTACAGTTACAAAGACATGAAAAAACAAGAAAAAGGGTCAGTCTTATGTTTGGGAAGTTTGTATAATAAACAATAAATATTTACAAAAGTTTACAGTTGGAATATATGGATATTAACAATATTATACCTTAAGTAATATACATAAATACTAATTTTGCTAAATGTGATATTATGGTATGGTAGTATTATCAATAGAAAAATTAAAAATACACATTAGGTTTACACGAGACAATCAGTATATTAATTAAATGTTTTTTGTTTCAAACTTAGTCCGACTTGATAGTTGACGTTTTATTATAGAAGCTGCTATTTTACTACTGATTTGGTTTTTCTGATTCTTTCAAGTGTTAAGGTAAAAAATAAATCATAAATATAAAATATATGAATATGAAAATTTCACAAAAACTTCAAGATAAAAAAAATGTCAACATGTTAAACGTTATTTATTCAAATGTATTTATGGAATTTTAGCTGTGAAAACAACTAATAATACTATTCAGTCGGGATAAAATTAAATCCCCAACTAGCTACTCGCTAAGATTAATAAGCAATCAAATATTATTATGTGTGACCTTTATCCGTATATTCCAACTTTAGGAAGACGCTTATCCGAAGTATACAAACTGAATATCAAGGGATTAAATCAAGTAGAGTAGGATAGTGCTCTCATTTATATATATTCAATATTCTAACAAGTTCACTTTAAATGCAATATTACAATATTGATAACAACCTTACGTATTTATCTCACGAATGTCTCACATCGTCCATATTCTGGCGTAACTAATATTTACATAAGAATTTATATATATCATGCTCAAAGTACGGTAATTTACAATTTTACAATTGAGATATAGTCTAATTGACGGGTAAACAATGGTACCAGGTCACCTCAGAGCAGAGGCATCTAGTACCAGAGACCTGGGCTAAAGCGAAACAAACTCTGGTGGCGGTGGTGGTAATGTCAATACTGGTGTTTCTGATACTTCAGCATTCTCTGTACTCGCCCCAGGTAATGACCAGGTAGAGCTACCTGTGGCTGTTATTCTAGGACCCATGTTATCATAAGCAGGGCCAGCAACGCAACATGTCCGATGCCGTCGAGGCAATGTTGCTCCGCCACTCAATAAATCTGGATACTTCCCAGGTTCTCCTCTTCCGGCTACTTGGACAGATATGAATATATTACCATATGGAACTGGCACTGCAAACTCTGCTGGAGGAGGTGGAAAGGCCCCAGGGGTACCTTCTATGGTAATATGTACTGGCTCAAAGGCGCACCCCCTAGAGGAGTCTTCTGGTAGTCTTTCTGTGAGTTCAAAGTCACAAGGCGAGGCCATATCTCCTATAGAGCGATCGCAACTGACGACTACTGACGCATCTATTAAGCGTTTTTCCTGATCGGTAAAACTTCTACTTGGGGGAACACTTGATCTCCGTAAATGCCAACAAGCTACAGCAGCGATGAAACCAAGTGTAGCTAATATACCAAGTGCCCCAAAAACAACCCCCAGTAAATGTGGTATTCCCGGAGCTGTTCTAGCAGTTGCAGTCTGTGATCTTGGTAAAACTATGCTTATAACAGCTCTAGCTTCACCAGCTACACTTTTGGCGATGCAAGTCCACTCCCCCGCTGCACTTGACGTCACGTTAATTAGAGTTACATTAACCCATCGAACACTACCTGGTACTTTGTCTTCTAAATCATTTTCAATATTCGTGTCTACCTCTTCTATGTCACAATCCACTGTACTGTTATGTATATTTATGCCATCAAATAGCCACGATACTTGTGGTTTCGGAACTCCATAGACCCTGCAACCGAAAGTAGTTGGCAAACCGATTTCAGCCCGCACAATTAGCGTACTCGATTTAACTTCCGGCGGACACGTCATAGTCTCACTGACAACGTGTCGCCACTTATTGCCAGCTTGTGTAGAGGGTTCAACACAAAGTAAGTCCTCAGTGCCTAGTTTACTTTCTAAGAACCAATCTTTGAATTCTCGTAGTCTACAATCACATCTCCACGGATTACCCGATAACGAAATAGTTTTCAATGCGGGCAAAGAAAATGTTATCAAACGGAGAAAGGTAAGCTGGTTCCTACGCAAATCAACAGTTTCTAAAGATTTTAAATTCCTCAAAGCATTTGTATGTATAGATCTTAGTCTGCAACCATCTAATAAAAGCATACGTAGATGTGGCAAAGGTGGGAACTGATCTGCAACTAGAGTAGTCAATGGATTGTTACTAAAAATCACTAGTCGTAATCTTTCGTTGCCTCGAAATATGTCCCTTGGTAAATGAGACAGATCGTTATCACCTAAATCCACTTCGATCAATATTCTTAATTCTAAAAACGCGTCGACGTGTATCGACCTTAAATTCGTAGCTCGTAGATTAAGTCGTTGCAAATTAAGTAGGCCTATCTCGGCGAACACCTCATGTGGGAGGTTTCTTAATGGATTATCATGTAAATCGAGGACTTGTATATCAGATGAGAGAGCTGGCGGGCGGCGTAGGTCACTGGATGCACAGGTTGCAGTTTTCTTGCCGGAAGACCATTTGCAGCGACAAGTCGGAATGTGGGCGCAGTCAAGCCAATCGCTGGCAGTTCTCGCGGTGCACGTTGTAAGTATCAAGATCCAATACCACCTGACCCAGGCCACACGCATACTCATCTCATTTCGACTCTGCGTTTACATTGGCGGAGTGCCTGAAACAACAACATACATTCACGTTAATCAAACTAAATTAGCAAAACAATGCGTGACCCAGAATATAGTAGCTGGGCGTGGGGTTGCAAAATCATAATTTGTGTTTGACTAACAGGTGGCTTATGTAATCTGCTATAAAGTTTTTTGTATCAACAAATTTTGGTCAAGGGTACGGTATCGTAAATTCCATTAATTCATGACATGGGCGCTGCTAGAGCTGTGCTATAAAAAACCTTACACAATTACCGTGAGTTGTTAACCTCATAAAGATGACGTGGATATCTTATTATATTCAGTAATGTTTTTACAGTAATAATTAAACAAAGCAGCAAATGCAGTTGACAGATATTAGTTTTATAAATTACTGACAAAGGTATTTTTTTATTTAGAATAATAAATATGTATTAATTATGATAGCTCAGTAATATCAATGAGTTTTTTGACGTGATATCGTCTTAAACTTTGATGGAGCCGGCTGCAAAATATGACTCATGCGACGTTATTTTGATGCGGTATTACGTCGCTCTGAGATTTTCGTATAATATTAAAGTTATGATTAGATTAAAATTTTCTGTTTGTAAATTGTAGCAATTTAATTAAAATAGTCTTTAGAAAAATGAAACCATTCCAACAGTATTTTCTTATAACGTTGTCACGTTCAAATATCGTCAGTAAACCGATTTGCGATTGCGATTTGCGTTGCCGACCTATAAGGAAGTAGGATGTGTAAGGAGGGGGGTAGGATTGGTTCTCCGGATACCTTTCTCACCAAACGAAACACAGAACTAGCCACTTTACGTCGTTATTCTGGGAGGCCGTATTACGTACGTACGTACAAGTGGTAGAGCCAAGCAGTTCGCTGCATGAATGATCCGGCTCGACCGGTGAAATACCACGACCTCTCAGAAGACCGACGTAAAGTGGCTCACGTCGCGTTTCGATCAGCCATTCCTATCCCCTATCCCTTAAAGGTCGGCAACGCAACAGTAACACTATATATGTTGCTGGTGTCCATGGGCAGCGTTGGTTGCTTACCATCAAGTAACACGCCTGCTCGTTTGGCCTCCTATCTCATAAAAAAAATATACCATACCCTAATTCAAAAGGTTATTTGTACTAAAAATAAACTCGACTATTTTCATATCAAAGTCAAAGTCAAAATAAGCTTTATTTTCATAGGTCTTCACGGACACATAAAAATAGTCAACAAAGTACAATTTAACTTATTATTTCTTTCAAATGAACTACTTAACACGAGCGCTTGAGGAAAGTGCGTCCGTGGAACAAGAAAACACGGACGCAATCGCCACGAGCTACCTGATTCCGAGTGTAGGGACTATCATTACATTACATTACTCTTATTCAACTATTAAACATAAATAACAATAATATTAATATCGCTACTGAAAAAAAGCAGTAGACTCGTGTATAAATGGTGTAGCAGCCAGAATACTCGACCATCACAATTATATGGCCCAAGCATATTAACATCAACGTCCTAATAAGAAATTATCTGCAAATATATTAGTCGAGCGCAACTGACGCGACATCTTTTACATACATACATAACTTCACGCCAAATCCCTTGCGGGGTAGGCAGAGAGAACGGAGCGCCATAGGGCACGATTCTTACACACCTCACTCGCTTCGTTGACTTTCATAACCCTGTTCATGCACGCGCGTCGGTTTTTGAGGCTCCTAACATCACCAGAAAGGTGAAGAACAGAACCATACCCAGCTCTTGCTTCCATAAGTTAGAGTTGGGATCAGTAATGCATTGTGCATTGCTAGCTGGGCTTTTCTGCTAATATCTTTTGCGCCCAGGAATCTGCCCAACGCCCCATTTGCAGCAATCTGGTAGAAAAAAAACCACAATAGAATAAAAATGAAAGTTGTTATGTTTATTTTGAAGTATATATGACCATTTGAATCAAGGAGTAGATAATGCTATTCATTACATAATACATAGTATAAAACAAAGTCACTTTCTGATGTCTGTTCCCTTAGACGCTTAGATCTTTAAAACTACGCTTAGTATTTTGATGCGGTTTATTTAATAGATAGCGTGTGTCAACGGGGTGAGTTATATGAATAATTTAAGTTTTATCATTGATTTATTTATTTTCGGTGATATTATTCGAGATTTAGGACTTCAATTGCAAATCATGGCTCAACCCTAAGTTACAGATCAAATAATGTACTGCATCAGTTTACACCTGAAAAAAGTCTACAAAAAATTTTGCGATCATTTATGTCTATTTAAGCCACAATGGCCACATTTATTTCTTTGCTTTTTACGCGAAACAAAGGGGTCAACTAGTTACATATAAAATGTAGGAATAATAAAACCTACTTAATATTTACACATTGTGGTCTAGATTTTTTTTAATCTTTATAATATCCTCTTGTCTATGACTCTCATGTTATTACAAGTCCTCAACAACCAAATTTTGGTTCAGAATTTTTTGTTTTTCCTATAAACACTACTACTTTGATTGAATTTCTTTGTTGTACTTTGTGCTGACTAATGCACAGGTCAATTTCTATTCACACTCCAAACAAAAAATCCATTTTAGTTCTCCGAGCAGAGAGATCATGAATCATTCGGCCTCTTCATGCTTCCATTGACTAGTGCGTCCAGACAAGACAAATATCCTGCTACCGTGCCATTAATCCTTCTAATCTTGACAGAAAACCTCCGGAGAATTACATAGATGAAACTGTGAATGTATTTATCAAAATCTTGGGCTCTACTTGTTTCAGAACCGTGCTCGTTAGATATTATGATATATAATATACATTATTGTTTACGAAATCTATTACAAATTTCAATTGCAATAACAATATAATATAGTTTATTTAGAAGTGAAAAATTGATGTCTCGGAAAAGTCTCGGTGGTCCAGTGGTCGAGCACACGTCTTCTGATCCAGAGGTCCGAGTACGAATCCTGACACTGGCTCATACCAATGACTTTTCGAAATTGTTTTCCGAAGTTAAGTTTAATAAATATCGATGACTGAAAACTTTGTGCCCATCACGATCTAAACATCACGAAATCTGCAATGTTCTTCACAAAATTTACACGACTCACACACACAGGAGTACACACGCACTAATACACACGCAAACGCATACATCGTATACAGGTCACCAGTAGTATGTTAAACTATTCCTCAGAATACTACCAGCAAATAAAATGGTAGCTCACACGAAAAGATCAAAAGACGGTTCTGTTCCAAGGACTTTATAATTATACCCCATGAGACTGTGGGCATTGTTACTGTAGCAGGCTGAGGTTTGTTCAACACCGCAAATGATAAAAATAACCTTGTACGACGCTTTTGTTCGCAGTGAAAATAACATTTTTTTAGGTATGCAAACATTATGTAAAATGTTTACGGCAGGAATATTATATTAAATATTATTGCTTATGCAAAAAATAAATGGAATTAATACTTAGGTTGGCAATTAGATACACATAAAAACTAAGTAAAACTAAAGCTCTGAATATAACAAACTAAATCTAATTAATTACATTAGGTGTCTTTAGGTTATAGCTACATACTACTATTTAGTATATTAATAATAATAATATCTTGGACACAATTTACACAGCGCCCTCTAGTTCCAAGTTAAGCAACTAAATGCTTGTGTTATTGATTACTAGATAACGGATATTAATACATATATACTTTTCTTTTGTAAATACATACTTATAATAAATAGAAAAACACCCAAACGCCACACAAATATTCATGTTTGTCACAAATATTTGTTCTCGGGTGGGAATCGAACCCCCGACCTCATTGCTGCAGCCGGTAGTTTTTACCAATGCGCCACGAGGCCCGTCAAAATTATTTTTTATATTATATTATTATTTATTTGTAACAATTTGATAGATATATAAATATTCACGGTGGTCCAGTGGTCGCGTACACAGCTCTGAATCCAGAGGTCGTGGGTTCGAATCCTTGCACACACCAATGACTTTTCGAAAATAGTTTCTAAAGTTATGTGTCAAAAATATCGATGAGTAAAAACTTTGTGCCCGGTATTTCAATAGATTCGCCACCTATTCCATTTAAGCCGTGAACATAACGGCGGGTCTAGGCTAACAGCCACTGCCTACGCCTTAAGGTAGAAAAAGGCGCGAAGTTAATAATAATTTAATAATATCTTGAACACAATACACACAGCGCCCTCTAGTTCCAAGCTAAGCAACTAAATGCTTGTGTTATGGATACTAGTTAACGGATATTAATACATATATACTTTTCTTTTGTAAATAAATACTTATAATACATAGAAAAACACCCAGACGCCACACAAATATTCATGTTTGTCACAAATATTTGTGCTCGGGTGGGAATCGAACCCCCGACCTCATTGCTGCAGCCGGTAGTTTTACCAATGCGCCACGAGGCCCGTCAAGTTATGTTATAAATGTTATGTTTATAGATATTGGTCATCATTTATATTTAAATTTATTTCCATTATGGTAGGTAATACAGTACCCCAACTGTGTACTGTGGATTCTAAAATAATAAGCTGTCATATGAAATAACTTCGTAAACCTATATTTACCCACGAGAATATCGTAAACGAATTTATAAAGCGTATGAAAAAACTTTAGGAGGGTTTTTTTACCCTCCAGTGTATGCAGAGGCAGGCTTTGGATTGAAAAACATTTTATATCCCAAATCCGACACAATTTTGTCAGTCATCAAAATTTATGAAGTGTAATTTCCTAATAGAATTCTAATTTATTGATATGAGTTAGCGTTCAAACATGAGACTTCTTGATTCGGAAGCAGGATGCTCAATCACTACGTCATATAAACTATATTTCTATTTTTATAATTATAAGTTCGTTTGTAATATATCTAGCCTCTTCATATACGTACTTCAGTCTTATATGCGACTTAGTAACTGAACTAACTGAGGAATTGTGATCTCTCTACACTTTAGAAGTCGCAAAGTATTGTAAGGAATGTAAATTGGTTGCGCAGGGACATTCAGAATTCTGTAAGGCCACGTTCCGCAATAGAATGCAATAATGGCTTCTCGATACGCGGAGATTTGCTCACTACTTTGTATTTTATAGACAAAAAATAAATAATCTGACTGTATTTCTTCTTATAATCTTAATAAGAAAATATTTTACTGTAGCTTAGCTTACCACGATCAGGAATACGATTGAAAGTTGAAGATTTATTTAAAAAATAAATTAGATAGTATAGAATAAAATCTCCGTAATTATTGAGAAAAACTAAGCTTAGATTGGACATAATAATATGCTATTATAGAATACGAACAAGAATTTAAACCCTATCAATATTATTATCTAATCAGTTCATTTAATATCTTGGACACAATACACACAACGCCCTCTAGTTCCAAGCTAAGCAACTAAATATTTGTGTTATGGATACTAGATAACGGATATTAATACATATATACTTTTCTATTGTAAATACATACTTATAATACATAGAAAAACTCCCAGACGCCATACAAATATTCATGTTTGTCACAAATAATTGTTGCTCGGGTGGGAATCGAACCCCCGACCATGAGGTCGGGAGTACGATTGATTGGTAAAACTACCGGCTGCAGCAATGATTCTGCAGCCGGTAGTTTTACCAATGCGCCATGAGGGCCGTCAACTTAAATTAAAATTGACAAATATTCTATCATAATAAATTATATTTGATACATATATATTTATATATTAGACAGTCATAAGCCTTAGGGGATACTATTATCCATACCCTTGTCAAATAATATCTTTCAAACCTTTTCCACACCTGTAGTTTAGGGATGATTGTAAACTTTATTGACTATTATTTTAACATACAGATATAAAAATAAATATTGACAAGAAATTGGAATAGCTACTTCGGAAATACAACTGACATTTGTAGGCTAAGTTTACGCCCGTATGGTTAGATAAATTTATTCAGTGTGAGAATAGTGCCAGTTTGCCCATTCGTTAAAATAGATGTCAATTAAAATATAATTGTTGCTTTTTTCCTTTAAAGTGTAATAAATAAAAAATATCTACTTAATGTGTTTATATCATATTTTATTATTATATTAAATGTTAAATAAATGAACTAATCCATTATAAACCTGACCATTTATTAATTACTGATTAAAGTATTCGAATGACTTTGCCGTGGCTTTAGTTGCAGATGGCGGTGAGCGACGCAGTTCAAAAACATTAAATTAAAAATAAAGAAAAAACATCAAGCTTTTACTCTGATTCAACTCGAGTCCAATTGGGCCCGATAAGGAAACTTTTAGGTTAAGTTCTGAGAGCTGTGTTTACAGATAAACACGCGATAGGCGCTCTTTCTCAAATAACACACAAACTTTAAAACAATTGGAACATAAACTTATAATAATATAATCTTTATAAGAGTTTATCTGAAGTTCATGAACTTTACTTTAATGTGGATAACACTTAAAGGATTAATGATAACATTTAAGAAAATAATTTTCAAATGAGAATATAACTTATAAAAGTTACAATTCACAATTTCACTCTTAATATTTGTTGTTTAATATTTGGTAAAAGTTCTTAAGTTATAATTAAGAATTGTTGAATTTTTGAATACTATATGCTTGGTAGATTTTTTCTAAAGTATGAAAATAATGGAAAATAAAAGATTTATATAATAATATTGTGTACTTTTACATCCTTAACATCTAAACGTGTAATTATAATATTCTTAATAAACTGATTCAATTACAAGATACCGATGAATATGTTGATCGATATTTAATATTTTTTTTTTTCTTTTAATTTTGTATTAAGCGACATCAAATATGAGGGAAGACACTGACACCTGCAACACAGTTTTTACTACCGTGGGTGTCAGAAGATCCCTTAATGTAATACTTGTTTGTTTTTAAAATAAAAATTATTATTATTATTATATAATATTTATCACACGTTACCGCCAAAATGATTGAGACATGTCAATCAGATGTCGAGTGTTAACCACAAAACTAGAGTTAAAGATTTATTTCGCTTTTATCCCTACGGTATTTGAGCGGCTGCAATCAAACTTTTTCAATTAACTACTGCATTGGTACCATCCTACTTCGGATAGAGGGAATGTTTTACCGCAAAAGTGTGTAGAAGATCTTTTCAAATTATTTAGCTAGTTTCTTTCTTCTGTGCAATTATTAACTATACCAGGTCACCCCCGTATTTAATATAGAACTTAAAGAACTTCACACCTTTTTCAACCCGAAGGTGTAGACAGCGGCCGTTAAGCCTCAACTCGCCATTATGCTTTTGTCCCTAATGGTATAGGTGGCGGACTTGTTGCCATGCACCGGGCATAAAGTTTTCATTCATTGATACTTATCACACTCAACTTAAGAAATGAATTTGGAAACACGAATCTCATCAGGTTCGAACCCACGATTTCTGGATTCAGAAGCACCCCGCTTCTTGCCATGCACCGGGCATAAAGTTTTCATTCATTGATACTTATCACACTCAACTTAAGAAATGAATTTGGAAACACGAATCTCATCAGGTTCGAACCCACGATTTCTGGATTCAGAAGCGGGGTGCTCGAACATCGAATCACCGATATTTTTTTTATAGAATATAGATTAAGCTTAAGCTAAATAACTATGAAGCGCTATTTGCTTGGTAATTACAAATATTATTTTTCTTGAACAGTGAAATAATGATATATTATCTCAGTCAGCCGGGAGCGAAATAAAAACATATGGCTGACAAGTTTACACAGCACAAAACCGAAGGCTGGCGGTATAACCATCCCAAAAACATTGGTCAACCTAAATGTTCGTGGTAGGGACGGGCAGCAGCGTCCTTATCTTTAAGAGGTTTACCCCTGCGGTCTCCAACCCGTTTGCCCAGCGTGGGGACTATGGGCATAAACCTCCCTATGGAAAAAGCAGCAATACAACGGCCCCCAGTTCCCGGTGGACCCGCTATTCCCAGCCAAGGCAGCGGTCGTGGTAACGGTGGGACAGGGGGTGCGAAGAATCTCCGGGTTTTGGCAGGCTGCCAAAAACAACTACTCGTGGCCACTTATAATGGACGCAGTCTTCGGCTGGACCAACATCTCACCGAACTCGAGGTGGAGCTGGGTTGCTTGAACTGGCATATTCTAGGGTTATCTGAAGTCCGGCGAGAGGGGGAGGACACGATAACCTTACAGTCAGGCAACTTACTCTACTTTCGGGAAGGTGACCAGCTCTCCCAGGGGGGTGTCGGTTTCCTCGTTCACAAGGACCTCGTTAGCAGCGTTGTAGAGATCAGTAGTGTGTCGACCAGGGTAGCGTACCTTGTACTGAAAATCACCAACAGGTACACCCTGAAGGTAATACAGGTATATGCGCCGACCTCGACATACTCTGACGAGATAGCGGAGGCGATGTACGAGGATATTGCGAAAGCAATACATTGTACCGCCAAGGCTCATTACAACGTTGTTATGGAGGACTTCAACGCCAAAGTGGGAGTACAAGAACGCGGCGAAACGAAAATCGGTCCATATGGCTTGGGGTGCCGAAATCACAGGGGCCAGATGCTGGTCAACTTCCTGGAGTCTGAAAGGCTTTTCTTGATGAATTCATTCTTCAAGAAGAGTCTCCACAGGAGGTGGACTTGGTGAAGCCCCGATTCGGTGACAAGGAACGAGATAGATTTTATCATTACGGATAGTAAGCATATATTTAGAGATGTCTCTGTGATCAACAGGTTCAATACTGGAAGTGATCACCGACTTCTTCGAGGCTGTCTAAATATTAACTTAAAAGCTGAAAGGACCTGGAAGATTAGGTCTATTATCCGACCTACGCCACTCCAAATAGCCGAAACCGAAAAGTTCCAAATGGAACTTAAAAATCGATTCGACCTGCTGGAAACCACAGGCAACGTGGACGAAAAAGCTGACACTGTGGTCAACACGCTGAGGAAAGTGTCTCAAAGGCTGTTCCCGAGATCGCAGAAAAAGGAGTCCAAGCTCTCTGCTGAGACACTCGAGCTGATGAGGCAAAGGCGAAAAACTCCATCCGATCAGCTGTCTTCGTCAGAATGGAAAAGCCTAAACCAGCGCATTAGAAAGCTGATGCGGCGCGACTTTCGTCGATCGAATACGCGAGCAATCGAAAACGCGATCGACCGCAACAAAGGGTCGAAAGTGTTCGCTCAGCAGCTTGGAAGGTCCCATCTGACGAAGCTGAAAACTGCGGATGGACGTATCGTCACCTCTAGGCCCGAGATTCTCGCAGAGATCGAATCTTTTTATGGGCTTCTTTATTCCACACGGATGACCAAGCCAACTGGACACAGCGATGATGACCACAGAGCCCCGCTAACGCGTCACTATAGTGAGGACATTCCCGATGTCACTGAAAGCGAGATTAGTGCGGCTCTCGGGCAACTCCAGAACAACAAGGCACCCGGTGATGACGGAATTACTACAGAGCTTCTAAAAGCCGGCGGGAGTCCTATCCTAAAAGAATTAGCAAGCCTTTTTAATTCCGTCATACACCAGGGCATAACACCACAGGCTTGGAGCAGGAGTGCGGTGGTGTTGTTCTTCAAAAAGGTGATAAAACCTTACTGAAGAATTACAGACCCATCTCACTCCTGAGCCATATCTACAAGTTTTTCTCGAGGGTCGTCACGAATCGTCTCGCTGCAAGACTCGACGAATTCCAGCCTCCAGAGCAGGCCGGGTTTCGAAAAGGCTTTAGTGCCGTGGACCACATCCATACTGTTCGGCAGATTGTACAGAAGACCGAAGAGTACAATCAGCCGCTGTGTATGGCATTCGTGGACTACGAAAAAGCCTTCGACTCCATCGAAACTTGGGCAGTTCTGGATGCACTGCAGCGATGTCAGATTGACTGGCGTTATATCGAGGTGCTGAGATGCTTGTATGACACCGCCACGATGGCTGTCCAGATACAGGACCAGGCGACGAATTCCATCGAGCTGAATCGAGGTGTAAGACAGGGAGATGTTATATCTCCCAAACTTTTCACCAATGCTCTGGAGGACGTTTTCAAGACACTGGATTGGACTGGACAGGGTATCAACGTGAATGGTGAGTACATCTCGCATCTTCGGTTTGCCGACGACATCGTTGTAATGGCAGAGTCGCTGGAACAGTTAAGCGGAATGCTGCGCAGCCTGGACGAGTCCTCCCGGCGTGTCGGTTTGGGCATGAACTTGGACAAGACCAAGGTCATGTTCAATGAACATGTCGTGCCCGGACCGATAAGCGTCGAAGGGTCAGTTCTCGAAGTCGTAAACAAATACGTCTACCTAGGACAAATCATCCAGTTAGGTAGACGAAACTTTGAGAAGGAGGCCGAAAGGAGGATTCAGCTTGGTTGGGCTGCATTCGGCAAACTACGTCGAGTCTTCAGCTCGCCTATACCGCAATGTCTGAAGACCAAAGTCCAGACCAAGACCAGTGCGTCTTACCGGTGATGACCTACGGTGCCGAAACGTGGACACTCACGGTGGGGCTAGTCCACAAATTTAAAGTCGCTCAGCGAGCTATGGAGAAGGCTATGCTCGGGGTATCTCTGAAAGATAAATTCAGGAATGAGTGTATCCGCCAGAGAACTGGTTATGTATTTCCCTGAGATATACTTATTTATCCCTTTACCGTTACATCTACTTTTATGTTTTTGAAATGATGTTGATTCGAGTACGTGTACATTAGTGGTGCGGGTAGGCAGTATTAGATAGAAGTCGAATCACATGACCACGATTAGGTGATAAACTACTAAAGACTTTTATAAAACGTATGAAAACGAATATATTAATTCTCTATGTGTTGAATAAAACAAAATATCGGATTGTACGAGCCCTTTATGAATTTGTAGATTGCTTTTTATGAGTTAGGCTCAAGAGCCTTACATGTAAAGGCAAGACGTTAAGTTAATGTATAGTATGAATTAGTCGTGGGTCGTAACGTCTTTTACGCGTAATCGTTATACGCAGTTTCGTATATATGAGTAAGCAGTTTCATAACCGCTTATTTTTGTAACCGCTTATTTCTTTATACAGACTGATGTTATGTTTACGAATATTCAATATTGAACGTATTTTATACGGTTTTGCAACGTGCATACATTGTCGTTTAGTTTGAATACCTACATAATTTTATTAGTTAAATTTCCTTCGCATGTTTTTTGATGTTCGCATTCATAAGAAATATTGCGAATGTTTTTAACAACAACAAAAAAGTAATTGGGTATTTTTTTATTTTTTGTAGTTTTTTTTACACCTTTAAAGAAATAAGTGAAATGATAATGCAATTGACAATATTTAAATTTATTGCAATGGGCCGGCTCGACCGGCGAAATACTAAGACATCTCAGGAGATCGACGTAAAGTGGCTCATGCCACGTTTAATTCGGTGAGAGAGGTACCCGGAGGCTCACCCCCCTTCCCTATCCCCTATTCCTTAAAGGTTGGCAACGCAACAGTAACACTATATGTGTTGCTAATGTCCATGGGTGGCGTTGGTTGCTTACCGCCTGCTCGTTTGCCCTCCTATCCCATAAAAAAATACATATATTTTTGCAGTTTTGTTAAAATATTTACACTGAATATATATTAAATTTATTGTATTAAATTATATTTATAAAATAAAAGCAACTTAACATTTTAGAATTTATTCTCTTTCCAATTGCTTACAAATTTACATGGGCATTAGAAATTAAAACAAACGTAACAATTATCATACTTTAATGTTACGCGAGTCGTCTAAGATAACTAATATTAGTATAATAATAATCTTGGTTGAACGAAACACTTACACGATTCGCTTACACAGTAAGCGCTTACGCGTATATCGGCCGTTGTGTGTACTGTGTGAGTGGAACCGCGTATATAAAATAAGCGTTACACAGTAAGCGCTTACGAGTTACGCGTGCACCGGCCGTTGTGTGTACTGTGTGAGTGGAACCGCGTATATAAAATAAGCGTTACATAACATAGTAAGCGCTTACGCGTGCACCGGCCGTTGTGTGTACTGTGTGAGTGGACTGTGGAACCGCGTATTTAAAATAAGCGTTACATTCGTGTCTACGAAACTACGTATACGGTTATAAGCCGCGTAATAGGTTACTGAAACCGCTTACGATAAATAACGCTCACGCCTAGTATGAATAAATAAACCTGTGTAATTTATATAAGTGATGTCACGGTACACGAAGTATTTTGTAGGAAATGTTAGTTTGTCTTTTGTTAGTGATATGTTTTTATCTGTGATAAAATAAAACGTTTGCCTGGTCAGCTACCACTATGTAACAAATATATTGGGAGCTGACCAGGAAAACGATTTTTGAAGTGGAACTTCTAATGTCTCGTGCAAGAGCATTTAACGCTTTTAACGCCCCCTTGCGGCCACTATTAATAATTAATAATTTAATATAATGGTTACAAAAAAGCCAAGACTCATATAAACCAAGGACAAAAAGACATAGCGACTTTTTAAACTACCCGTACAGACATCTAGTAGCAGATGGTGGTACTAGCTGGTCATAATTGATATAACAATGATGATGAACAACATCTATTTACACAACAAGTGAACACTCGAGAATTATAATTGAAAAATAGGTTAAAATTCTAAATAACAATTTTAGATAATTATGACACCAGTTTTAGTGCGAAATAGTTTGTAAATCTATAAATTACTTATTTTAACAATCCAAATTCACTATCTTTCGGCGGATGGCGCTAAATTTAGTTCTCATGTGTTATAATTATTACATAGAACGAGTTGGTACTATCTAGTATTAAGATATTAATTATGAAAATAATTATTATGAATATTCATGCAGCATTAGTATTGATTTAAGGAATAAAAGGCAATATCACCAAAACAGTTACGAATAATGAATTGTAAAATCACATAATTATAAATTTCGCGCATTTTACTTAACTAAATAATAGATTTTAGTAATATCTTGACCAGTTTAAGTACGAAATAGACTTTTTAAACTACCCGTACAGACATCTAGTAGCGGATGGTGGTACTAGCTGGTCATAATTGATATAACAATGATAATGAACAACATCTTTTTACACAACAAGTGAACCTACTCGAGAATTATAATTGAAAAATAGGTTAAAATTCTAAATAACAATTTTAGATAATTATGACACCAGTTTTAGTGCGAAATAGTTTGTAAATCTATAAATTACTTATTTTAACAATCCAAATTCACCATCTTTCGGCAGATGGCGCTAAATTTAGTTCTCATATGTTATAATTATTACATAGAACGAGTTGGTACTATCTAGTATTAAGGTATTAATTATGAAAATAATTATTATGAATATTCATGCAGCATTAGTATTGATTTAAGGAATAAAAGGCAATATTTGTTTCTAAGGTTTTCGCGAATCTCACTCATCAAAACAACTTTTCAGGATTGTATCGCGTTTATTTCTTATTTATTTATATTTATCTCGACGTTTCGAACTCTTTACAGAGATCATCATGATCTCTGTAAAGAGTTCGAAACGTCGTTTACAGAGATCATCATGATCTCTGTAAAGAGTTCGAAACGTCGAGATAAATATAAATAAATAAGAAATAAACGCGATACAATCCTGAAAAGTTGTTTTGATGAATAAAAGGCAATATCAACAAAACAGTTATTAAATATAATGAATTGCTTAATTAATCACATAATTATAAATTTCGTGTATTTTACTTAACTAAATAATAAATATATTTCAGTAATATATAGACATAAATAATATAACATAACTACACGCCTTTTGTTACCCGAAGGTGTAGGCAGCGGCTGTTAAGCCTCGTCTCGCCGTTATGTTTACGTCACAAATGGAATAGGTGGCGAACCTATTGCCATACCGGGCACAAGTTTTTCAGTCATCGATATTTATCACACATAACTTCCGAAAACAATTTCGAAACGTCATTGGTGTGAGCCAAAGTCTGGAATCGAACCCGGACCTCTGGATCAGAAGCTGTGTGCTCGACCACTGCGCCACCGAGACTAATAATAACATGTAATCTTATTTAAATCAGTTTACCTAATAAAGTTTTATAGGGTTATCAATTATCATTACATAGTATAAAACAAAGTCACTTTCTGCTGTCTTTCCCCTTATATGCGCATATGTTTAAAACTATGCAACTGTCAACGGGGTGGTTTTGATCTATAATTCATGTATAGTGTAAAAACAAAAAGTGATAATTTTCAAGATTTAAAACTTTAATCGAAAACGCTGCCTGAACCCTAAGTGATAAATGAAAACAATGTACTACATTATTATACACCTCTAAAAAAAAGTCCGCAAGGGCATATGTCTACCTCTTAGGGATAACCCACAATGACCATTTTTTTTTTACGAGAAATAGTGGCTTATTTGCGAAGCAATTTTAAACATTACAGCATTAATTTTCATCCAGTTAACTAACTTAAGTAGATTGTGCTTTTAATATAGATCAATATAGCCGTTTAGAGCATGTAATTTAAACTAATATTTACGAAGATATTACAGTATTAACATAGCGGTACATAGCAGTTGCGCCATAACGCGTGCTGATAAATAGCACAAATTGAACTTTTTAAGATACAAATATTACTAATTTATTTTTTTTAATGCGGAAAGAAGTTCGCTGGGTCAACTAGTTATTATATATAGTTGACATCATATACCGCTAGATGGCGTCCTGCGCCGACATATGTATGTTCGGGTGAATATTAGAACTCAATTTTGAAGTAGATAGTAGTCATCTCGGTAGTCTCGGCGGTCCAGTGGTCGAGCACCCCCCTCCTAAATCAAAAGTTGTGGGTTCGTATCCTAGCTAACACAAATGACTTTTCGAAATTATGTTTGACAGCTGAGTGTAATAAATACCGATGGCTGAAAACTTAACTTTGCACCCTGTGTAGGACAATAGGTTCACCACCTATTCCAATCGGAACGTAAAAAAACAGCGAGTAGAGGCGTAACAGCCACTGCGGGAACCCCGTACAGGGCCACGGATCGCGCGACACCACCGTAGAGGCGGCGAATCTCGGGGGAGGCGGTGTAACGCGCCTGCCACCCGTCCTACTCGGGGGACCATCCTAACGAAGTACTCCTCGAAGCTCCAGAGGCTGTTCAGGGTGAGGCCGAGGTACTTCAAGTACCTCGCCACCGGGACAGCCGTGTCACCCACCTGTATCCGCGCGGCTGGTGGTTCCCAGCGCCGAGTGAGGCGGTGGAACCACAGAGCCTCACTTTTGTGAGACGCAGCCTCCAGCCAAATTCTACCTAGACCCAGATAAATATTTATACTTGGGTGGGGATCGAACCCGCCAATCTCGATTCTACATTCGGTAGTTTTACCAACGCACCACCAGACCTCACCTTTACTTACGTTAGCAGTATATTATAAATCTATATTGTTAATTATTTATTGACTATTTTTAAGTGTCGGTGATGACCTATAAAAATAAAGGAAGCTATTGTGAATACATGTTACTAAGTTCCACTTCTGTAGCGCGGCGGGACTCCACGCAATTTTTTTTTTTTTACAAAAATAATAAAAAAACAACAGAACTGCATTCGTATGATTTTAGTTTTAAATCTCTCACTAGACGTACTTGTGGCCTACATTTTTAGATAACAAATTCACCATCACGATTGGATTCTTTATATTATTATTAAGTTACTAATGTGATTTGCTTACTTATGTTGTTTGATGGGCTTCGTGGTGCAAACTACCGACTGCAGAATCGAGGTTGGCGGGTTCGAGCTCCACCCGAGTATAAATATTTATGACAAGCATAAATGCTTGCATAGCGTCTGGGTGTTTTTCTATGTTTTATATCTCGGTCTCAGTGGCCCAGTGCTCGAGCACACAGCTTGAGGTCCGGGTTCAATTATTGACACTGGCTCACACCAATGACTTTTCGAAATTGATTTTGGAAGTTAAGTGTGATAAATATCGATGACTAAAAAAACTTTGTGCCCGGTATGACAATAGGTTCGCTACGTATTCCATTTGGGACGTAAACATAACGGCGAGACGAGGCTTAACAGCCGCTGCCTACACCTTCGGGTAACAAAAGGCGTGAAGTTATGTTTTTTTTATATATAAGCATTTACAAAAGAAAAGTATATATATGTATTAATATCCGTTATCTGGTTTCCATAACACAGGCATTTAGTTGCTTAGCTTGGAACTAGAGGGCGCTGTGTGTATTGTGTCCCAGATATATTGTTTATACCTACAAGTAGAAACTGAATTAGAATGATTAACTGGCATAATATCAGCAGATTCAGCTGCAATTTTCCCTGAGAATTTATTCCAGCTAATATACAATTATATCACAATATATGACGTATGACGGACTAATAAAGGTTCCGGATCAATTATTTTTTATGATATGAATATTAAATGAAAGGGTTTGCTGAGAACATTACATAAAAGAAAATGGTTTCTCTTTGAATGGAATATAATGTACGAAATTTTCTTATCAACCCCCATGTCATGAAAGGGTTCACCAAGAGAGTTTGTTTTGTTTTTTACATTAAAACAGTTTAGTTATTTTCTGAATTACCGAAATGAAAAAATGGATATTAAATACATATTTCCAAGTATGCCCATTCATAATAATTAAATTTAGTGATTGCCTCTTTTTTGTGAAAAAGTTACAGGAATATAATAAATATTTATGCTTTTACGCCACAGAGTTGAACACAAATTCTAAGTCTAAAATGCTGGTAAAATTTATAGACTACAAGCCCATGGAGAAAATTAACATGTGAGTTGAACCAACATGAATATTTAGACAAGGTATCCTATATAAGTTACGGAATAGCGCTCAGAGTTATTTTATAATACAGTAACTGCCTACTAAGCCTATACATTGTGGTTCATTTCACAGGTTTTCTCCATTGATTTTTAGGAAACAAAAGAAAAAAATCTGCAATCTCAAAGAAAGTGCGAAAGGTTAGCGTAGCTTGGGACCAGATGGCAAACTGAAAGATACATTAGTTCAAGCTCAGTTTCGTACTTTATATACTCTGTAAATGACATTCATAATTTAATTTTATTAAGTTTAATACAGTAAATAAATAAAATAAAAAAGCCTTTTTTTCTTGCATATTCATTCAATTATATGACAGTAGCAATTTGCATGCAAAATTTATTTACAATTTTAAATTTGTTTTTAATCATTGTTAGTGTATAATATAATTTAAATTTAAATAATTAATATTTAATGCAGTAAACAAACTTTCAGTACAGTAAATGAACTTTCCGAAATTAAATGAAAAATGCATCTGTCTTTTTTTAGTCATCTAATATTATCAGAATATATAGCAACAAAATTTTGAATGTTATAACTTTAGAAGCGGGTCATGTGAATCCCAAAGGCGACACTACATAGGTACAGTATATAAACCGCCTAAATAAACATGATTCAGTTTTCCCTAAGCAATGTTCAGAGTATTTTGATAGAGACCACCCTCGTACTAGTTTAAGGAGCGGAGAATACACTCGGGTATAGATGCGAGAAAATTTCTTGAAAATTCTCGAGATTTTATGACAAATATTACAATATTTCTATGCTGATTTGCCGGCTTATAGCGAAGATTATATTCTGTCCTAAGCTGAATAACTATGAGTTATCACTGAATAGGGAATAGATGGAATATATTAGATATTGAAGCAGCTAAATAGTAATATTTATTTATATATGGACATAATACTAATTGTATCTAAGGGTAAAAACCTTTATTTCAGCATATAATGTTCACAATAATATATTTATTACATACATTGTGTGTTTTGATGGCCTGGTGAAAATGTAAAAAATATGCACGTATATTATGTGTGGGTGGTTAAGATAATTATTATTCGTCATATCCATAGTAAAAGAAAACCTTAGTATTATGAGGACTGTCGCTTACAGCGAAGATTCCTTATTTACCAATTATTTTGATGGATAATCTTTTCAGAAGTTGCAGGTTTTTTTGTGGTATTATATTTTGGGGGGAGCAAACTAGCAGGCGTGTCACCTGATGCTAGACGGGAATACGGGACCGTCGCGCACGCCGTATGCGTAGCCATCGCGGAGGCTCGCGAGCGGTCCTGGAACGAGCTCGTCGAGGGACTGGACAGGGACCCATGGGGACGCCCATGCAAAATGGTACTGGGTAAGCTGACCGCGTGGGTCCCTCCGTTGACGGAGTCCCTGGACCCGGAAGTCGTGGGAGGAGTAGTAGATGCGCTCTTCCCTAGGGTCCAAGGCGGTCCCTCAGATCCTCCGTCATAGTCGGACCGCACGCCGTGGTCCGACGAGCTGGAGGTGACGGAGGACGAGCTCGGCCAAGCCGTGGCGCGGCTTGCTTCCCGGCCCGGACGGAATTCCGGGCCGAGTCCTGGCGCTCGCTCCGGGATTCCTGGGGAACAAGGCGAAGTTGGTTCACCAACTGCCTCCGCCGCGGGGTGACTGTCGGCGAGACTAGTGCTTATCAGGAAGCAAGGGAGGACCGGAGACGCTCCGTCGTCGTTTCGGCCGATATGCCTGCTGAACGAGGCGGGGAAGCTCTTCGAAATAGTTATCTCTGCCCGTATCAACAGCCACTTGTCGCAGGTGGGCCCGGACATATCGGACTGTCAGTTCTGGTTCCGGCAGGGGCGCTCAACCATCGACGCGGTGCGTTGTGTGCGAGCCCTGTCGAAACTGGGGGGGGGGATTGCGCTGGCGGTGTCGTTAGACCGGCCATTCGGGAAGCCCTCGTCTAGCACGAGGTCCCTCCCTACCTAAGGTCGGTCATCGGGGCCAAAAGTGAGGCGCTGTGGTTTCACCGGGAGCTGCGAGGAGCACTTCGTGAGGATGATCCCCCGAGCGCGACGGGTGCAGACGCGTCACACCGCCTGCTGCCCAATCTCGGGGGACCGGGAGAGGGAGTTCGCCGCCTCTACGGTGGCGTCGTACGGTCCGTGGCCTTGTACGGGGCCCCCGTTTGGTCGCGAGACCTCTCGGGGTGCTCCGTAAATAGGGCACGGTCACCTACAAGTTGACTCAGATACTCACCGGGCACGGGTGAGTATGTGAGTCGAATAAAACGAGAACAGACGGCGAGATGCCACCATTGCGCATCCGACCTGGACTCGGCCCAGCACACGCTGGAGGCACAGAAATAGATCAAGATAGAACGGCTGCGATGTCACATTTCCATACATTTCGCGCGAGTCATTTTTTTTAAAAACCACGCCCACAGCGTGACGTCATTTTCATTGTGAGCGGGGCGACTAGTGAGGAGACACACTCATTAGAATTCGATAGTAATATCTGAAACGCGTGTTATATTTATTATTTTTATATGGTACCAACTTTATTGATTTTGTGTAACGATAATACTACTACCCATATGAGAAGGACCAGATGATTTTCCGTCGGCCATTGGTCAAATTGGTGAAAATTTATACTGTCAAATAAACTGCTGCCAATAAAATTCCAAAGCACTTTGGTTGAAATTTGTGGTGTTAGAATAAAGGCGCTGCCAGCCGCGCGCCTCTTTACAGCGCGCGGTCGGTGCCGCCCCGCCCTGGGGAGCCTCTCAGCGAGGCCCCCCGAGGACGAGCCCCCCTTGTAATAGGGGGGGCGACGGTGGGGTGGACCAGAGGGGTTAACCGCATCTGGACCACCCCAACGCCGGAGGAAGGCCGCCGCGAGGTTTTAGTGGGTAGCCCTAGGATCGGATTGCAGTTTACTGTTTTGGGAGTCCCACACTACCCCTTGCCGTTCCCAGGCGGACATAAAGCATTTCCTCGCGTAAAAAAAAGGAGTGTCACCTGATGGTGAGCAACAAACGCCGCCCATGGACACCTGAACATATATATAGTGGTACAATTGCGTAGCCGGACTTTACAATGGGATATGGCAGGGTTCGGAAGTAGGATGATAAGGAAGGGGGGAAAGAGGTTGGGCCACCGGATACCTCTCTCACCGAGCAAAATGCGGCAAGCGCCACTTTACGTCAATATTCTGATAGGTCGTGGTGTTTCACTGGTCGAGTCGTCCCATTCATGCAACGAACTGCGTGGCTCTACTACTGCGATAGCCAGCGGTAATATGGAACCACTGAAAATACTGTATGAAAACATGAAAGAGATAACACTGTCTACATACATAATTTTCAAATTCAAAAGCTCCTACAACAGCCTACTCTCTGTATCTTTAGATCCTGACTATCGCGTAGCTCCTAAGTCCTTTTCTGACAAATGTAACGAGCTCGAAAACGACTGCTTTATGTTCTTAATTAAAGACTTTCGATCATTAGATCATAAAATATCCTTTGTAAAATATTATATTAATAATATTTTAAACTAGCCTATAAAGCTATTAAATAATATTAAATATCGTGGATTTATGTTAGTATTATTATTAAATATGTAATTGCAATGCATACTATATTTGTAGCGGTAAGTTCCGTCCACTTTCAAGACGGTCCTCGTTTATTAGATTTTCAAACATTTGCCGAATTAAGATTTATATTATTACGTGACATGATAAAATACATGTGCTATTTAGAAAGCACTTATATTTATGCTTATTACATGTTTACAGAAAAAACAGACTGTCATAACACACGGTTGTTACACCCTCCCTCCCTAGCTTCTTCGACTTTTATAACTCTTGTCATACATTCTACAAAAACATGTTCTGTTTGGAAAGTGTAAAAGTGGAAATTATAAAAAGTATATATGCTTAGTCAGTCTTTATTTTCTATTATTTCCATATAACCCCACACACATAGCTAGGCTTAGGAGTATTTTAAAAATACTAATTGCAAATTGAGATATGGAACAAAAATAAGGGTTAATTATGTTGTCGGAAATAGCTGAATACTCATAATGACGTTTAAAATATTGGTTGTAAAACTAATATTAGCTGTTTGTACGCCAAGAAACTATCCACGTCGTTGTATCATTCTGCCGTAATTCACATAACCTAGTGTATAAACAAGTTGAAGGTTGAAAACATCAAAATATATAACTGTGCCTTTTGCAATGAGTGATATAAGTTGACTTGAACGTTTTTCACGATTTCATTTCTTGAAATTATAAGAGAAAATTCAGCTTGCTTTCATGTAATTTAGTTTATTTAATCTACTATAGTTTTATGTTTTAATGTACCGCTAAGTGACATCTTGATGTGGATATGTCAAATTGGCTTAGAAATGTTTGGAAATATTGTGAATATTTATTTATAACTTTTTGTAAATACTGTATATTTGTATGGCTTAGTGTGATATTTTTAATCTTTACATACTTATTACTCTATGGCTCAAAAGATAAGAAGAAAAATGTTTGGTGTGCCTTGAATAAAACCAGTAGAAGTGTAAAATATAACATCACGAAAAGTCCGTAAACATTCACATACCTTCGAAAACTTTGCTTTTCGTTGAATTGAAGTGGATCCACAGTTATATAGTGAAGCAAATATATTAAAAGTATTCCTATGAGGATTGACCTCAGGTAGGTCGTGCGTGAGACATGGCCGAAACCCTTGTTGTACCTTCCTTATGTTCTGTATGTTCTACGAGTATATATAAATGGATGGAAGGAGGACATAGTTTATATTACCATGTGATGCTACTAAAACGGATTTATTGTAGCCAGCAAATCTAAATAATCAGTCATAATTTACTGTGTCTCGGTGGCGCAGTGGCTAGCACCCCGCTTCTGATTTAACAAGTAGCGAGTTCAAATCCTGGCTCACACCAATGACTTTTCGAAATTTTCGGAAGTTACGTGTGATAAATATCGCTGACTGACAACTTTGTGCTCGGTATGGCAATAGGTTCGCCACCTATTCCATTTGGGACGTAAACATAACGGCGAGACGAGGTTTAACAGCCGCTGCCTACACCTTGGAGTAGAAAAAGGCGTGAAGTTATGTTATGTTTATGTAATTTAGTGTGTAAAATAAGTCATAATTAAATATATAACATATTACGTATGTATAGAATACGCAAGAATTTAACATCAAGCCGAAATGGGGTGACAGGATTAATGAATCTGTAACCATCAAGAGAAAACAAATCTATAAATTTGGTAAAACTGTAACCATTTGTTATTGGCTTTAATTCTCCTTATTTTTAATAAACTTTGGAACCATAACCCACAATAGCATGTCCGAATGACAGTGAAAAATTATGACACAACAGCCCAAAGTTTCCTAGAGTTAAGCCTAATTTTTTAATAAATTAATTTCAAAATGTTCAATACTTGCCGACTTAGAAAAGCGCTTGTTTAAAAAAAATGTACTAGAGTACCTTGGCAAGCGCCATTAAAAGTTGGTGCATTTAATCAAAAATTGAAAATAGTACAATACTTGATCTTAAAAAAATAAGTAAAAAAATCTCAAGGATGCTAAAAAAATTTACTTAGTAACATATCGAGTATTTCACCAGTCGAGCTAGCCTATGCGTTGTCTTTGCCACTGATACGTATAATATTTTAGTGATAAATGTATCTACTCGTATTTATCTTCTACAACATTAAAATTATGGTACATTCGCAAAATTCGCAAGACAGTTTCAATCAGTTGTGTTCGCCGCTGCACTGATTTAATTTCTTGAATGAAATTACGTAAATTCTTATTACAACTTTTTACTTATCAAATTCTGCGTGCCAAAATTGCGTCGCTTGCGTAACATTTCAAATCGCGTAACTTCCCACTGGCAGCGCGCCATAAGACTGGGCTATTCCGGGCATCGACCTCTTTAAACTACTGCTGCAAAACAATGCGAATATGTAGGTATATTTATATATCTATGTATTGAGATAACAATACAGTGACTATATTTTGTTATACACTCTCGAGTAGTCTACAATAGAATTTCTTTTATTCAGAAACTGCATATATAGTTTCCCAAGAATATAATGTCCCCACTTTTGAATATATTATGCCAACAGTAGAGTAGATTAGTAACAATTTATTTGATTTTTTTGAAATCTTGACTACATTTTTAGCTCTGGCAATTATGTAATAAATAAAAAATATATAAAATATATAATGTATAAAAACAAAACAATTGATATCTATTTTTGGCATTATAAAATCTTAATATGTAGTCCAGAAAAGGGAATGAGTAAATACTTGGAAACATTTAACCGGAAAGTAAGACAACTGAACTTTTGTTACAATAAAGACAGGAAACTTTTGATTGTTTGTGAATGTTTCAGAAACATCAATCAGATTCACCAATCTGTTTGTAAAAAAAACTTTTACTATTTCCACCTTTTGTAACACAACGTCCGGACATTTCCTTTTGCAAAGATTCGGATCTGGATATCACTGTGGTATTTATATTGGATATTGTATATTTATGTATGTACACATATATATTTTCGTCAGAAGTTATGCAACTCGGTACATTATAATGCTACTAACAAAATCTTATATCTTTAAACGAGCAATTGTTATTTATACACATACAATCCATTCTTCTCTGGAATTCCCTCCCTCCCGAAATCAGGAAGTCAAAGAGTCGGAATTTTTTTAAGGCTCATGTTCATGAACTGTACATGAAGCAAATTCTGGAAACCGGCTAATTTACCCTCTTAAACTGTGAACTTATTCATATTCATTGTCTTACACTCAACCATGATGCCATTTTTTTTCTCTGTGTATTGTATATTAGTAGATTTATTTGTGTATATATGTATGTGTGTATATGTATTTATATATGGGTATGTAAATACTCCTATATATGTATGTTTAGGTCTATAGGTATTTATGTGTATTTATATTTATCTTATTTTAATATTATAGATAGACTTTTTTTGTATAAACTTATCAGTGTTATTAGCTCATAATAAGAGAACCTACCTATTACCTGCACCACCCAAAGGTTGGCTGGCAGAGAATGCTTAATTCTGCCTTTGTACAATTTACATAAAGTAATATATATATATATATATATATATATATATATATATATATATATATATATATATAGTATATGTATATTACTTTAGTAAATTGTATGTATGTATAAATTTCATGAAAATCGTTGGAGCAAATTCCAAGATAACAATTATATTAAGACTATGACTCATGATGAATATATTTCCTGGCTTAAAAAATAAATCATTTTTGAATTTAAACGTTATATATTTAGTAAGAAAAGGTCGTCAATATTATCAATTATGATAACATCAAGCGTCAAACTACAATTTTGGTGCAGAATGAATTTAAAAACCAACTTAATAGATATAGCTCTGGTCTTAAGCATAATACTGATCCAATATTACCATGTTGCTGGTCAAGTATTTAATATTTACGATATGATTGTGATTTATTCCGACCCCAATAATTTAATCATGACAAAGTGTTAGGAAGGCGACATAAACGTCGCCTCTATGCCAGTCTCTCGTATAATTCTGTTCTCGTGTATAATGTATGACTTATGTTAGGTGTGTGTCATCATGTCAGGTGACATTGCTAACATGGCCCTCAGAAAAAACCATTTAACTGTCACGGGAGCTATGAGAGAAACATGCGGGCCGGGAAAATAGAAAATTCTCGTAATTTTAATATACGACTTTCGTGAAATATTACAAAGAAGACTTATTACGCGTATTTGAAGTCGAGGAAAAAATGTACTTTTTTGTGTAGTTTTACACCTTTTCTACTTAGAGGTGTAGGCAGCGGCCGTTGCGCTTTTGAACGCTATTTGAGACAAGAGATTTTTCGAAAAGTAATCGAAATTTTCTTAAAGCAAATACAAATTTTATTAAAGAATTTTAAATACACATAGCTCACATCTCTTTCTTGATAGTAGTTTCGATTTAAGTTATATCTAGAAGCATTCATATCATCACACATTTACGTAAATAATAGAATATACCTTATATTTAATACCTAGTTAAGAGGCAATATAATATAGATGATACGGCTATTGAATCAGTCATACTTTTGGCGATCACTAATTCACAACCAATCGTTTGAATGACAATAAGCGACCGAGACAGTAAGGGATTAAATTTTAACTCAGGAGATCATTATACATAAATACATAGGTTCACACCAAGTACCTTGCGGGTCAGCCAGAGGGCACAGTGTAAGACTCTCTGTGCTCTCTGGTTGGCCCGATTTTATCATACATGCTGGTTGGTTTTTAAGGCTACTGACATCTCTTTTCTCGAGAACACGTTCTATTTGGTCAAAACTGTAAAAAAAATCAAAGAAAGATCCCATTATAAACTCCACTAATATTTGAAATTATTATACAGTGTATACAATACTCATACGGTGTCACGTATACACTAGTTTTTAGCTATATGAAAATAGGAAATTAAATAGTAAATCACACTTTGTGAAATACCACAGAAATATTAGCTAATGTTGATTAGTTGTTATGCAAAGCAAGAGTTATTGTGTATACCATTTATTCTGACGAGAATATATTTGATGTACTCATTATTAAGCAGTAATTTAGCGTTATATTCTTGTATGGAAACATGATTAGTAATCAATTTATGTGACTTTAACACAGCTGATGGTCAGAATTATATTTAAAATTCACACATTTACACATAGTATAAACATAAGGACGTTTAACAGTATTAGATCTAGGCAATTAGTTGCATAAATGGGTCAACAATATAGATGAATATACGATACGATACGATATCTCTGAAAATCGACGTAAAGTTGGTCATGCCGCGTTTAGTTAGGAGAGAGAAAAGTATCCGAGTCCAACTTCTTCACCTTTCTCCCCCATTACGATCCCCATCCAGTCTGGAATAGGCTAGGCTGGAAACCCTACTGTGACCCTCTCGGTATATATATATATATATACAAAAGTCTTTAGATATCAATGATTTTTAATTTCACCAAAAAGCCAAGAATGAAACGTCTAATAATGTTTGTGAATAGCATAGACATGAACATTTTTATTTATATACAAAGCTACGCTAAGTAGTCAGAGACTCAGAGTCATTGTAATACCGACGAAATAGGAGATTATTTATCGTTATTCAAAGAATATTACAGTTTTCTTTTTATTTGTTTCTCGTTATTTTCGTCATTGTTTGCTTTCTATTATTCTAAGTAAATATTTTTCATACAGTTTCGTTAATGTTAATTAAGAAATATTTTTTCTTCCATATCGGGATTACATTTACGTTTTAGGAATAAGTTATTTTTGCGATAGGTCATAAAGATGATTTCAGTTTAATAATAAATAAAATTGACGTGCCTCGTGGTGCATTGGTAAAACTCCGAGTGTAGAATCGAGGTTGGCGGGTTCGATGCCCACCCGAGTACAAATTGTTTGTATAGCGTCTGAGTATTTTTCAGAATTATCTGCATGTACCTACTCATATTTAGAAATAAATTCATGCAGTAGTTGTTGATTGGAGACTAGATGACATTAAATAAATTGTGTCCATTATATGAAAAACATACATACATACATAACTTCACGCCAAATCCCTTGCGGGGTAGGCAGAGAGAACAGAGCACCATAGGGCTCTGTTCTATCTGCTTAAAAAACATGAAAAACATAATTGTAAATATTTACAACAGCTTTTTTACTGTTAGTTTTACAGCACCTTCCACCTTCCTGAACAAAAATGAAAGACACTAAATAATTGGTAGGCGCAAATAATTTATTATGATTTTGTAGGTCTCGGTAATTTCATTTTGCCAGATATTTAAATTAATGTGTCAAAATAAATTAAAACTGAGAACACTTCAAAAATACAAAATAAATAGGTACATTTTAATTTCATATTAAACATGATATAAACCAACCCTTTTCATACCCAAGAGTTTGTAAACAGGTTAAATAAATAATTATTATAACTTTGTAACGAAATGTTTGTAATTAACTTGGCTGCGTGTAATATTCGATAATCAAGCAGCTTAGCGAGCCGGATTCTTTTTAGCCGAGACCAGGTTTAAACCATGATTTTATGACT
The DNA here is from genome assembly GCA_905147225.2 of Euproctis similis. Taxonomy (NCBI): domain Eukaryota; kingdom Metazoa; phylum Arthropoda; class Insecta; order Lepidoptera; family Erebidae; genus Euproctis; species Euproctis similis. Next base: position 11,137,381 of record LR990109.1, read on the forward strand.
GAAAAAATATCATTGTTAACATAGAATATTCTATCATATCATGGAACAATGATCTGTCAAAGTTGTCTCAATCATGAGTTTGTGGCATTTCATGGTAATGGTCATTTCTATGTCTAATAGTGGCCTTCGTCCAACAGTAATAAGGAGATGTAATACATACATACACATACATTAATTCAAGCCAGATCCCTTGCGGGTTAGGCAGAGAGAACAGAGTGCCTTAGGCACGATACTTACACACCTCACTCGCTTCGTTGACTTTCATAACTCTTTTCATGCACGCGCGTCGATTTTTGAGGCTCCTAACATCACCTTCCTTCAGAACACGTTTTTTTAGTAATGGAATGTGTGGCTTGGCCGTTCTCAACCCCTATATCCATCTGATTTTGCATATGCTTGGTCAATCTCCCATCATCCATTCTTTCTACATGTCCGAACCAATGGAGTATGCCCATTCTTACTTTTACATAGACATTTTTTCAAAAAAGGTGAAATAACCATAAATTAAAGGTTCATGCGCTTGGGTACAGAATATAAAATGCTTCAGTGGCGAAACAATACTATTATCTAATTTAGATCAAGGTATTTGCGTCATGTTGTCCGTTTATTATTCAGATGTCAGTCTGTTGCCGTACATATTGTAAAAAAAAAATGGATCAAGGTTACAAGTTAATGAGAAAGCCATTAAAATGGGCAAAAGCAAGGACGGAACTTGTGACCTCGCTATTCTCAGAATCATTATCGCTCACGGGTCACTGAACAACGGTACTTTTTAGGGTCTTGTTGAGGTACTACAGTAGATATTTTACAAATAATATATTAATGGAACACATTTTTAGCTTTGAATGTATTTTATATTAAGTTTAAGTGGATTCTCTTTGAAATATTCTATTTAGTTACATAGACACTAATATTATTAGAAGTTATTATTTTTAAAATAAGATCACTGTGTAATTAAAACTCTGAAGAAAAATTTTCCAAGTGCCAACTCAGATCGTTGTACGCTCACAAAGAGCCTAGTCCAAGGCTATATTAATTACTTTGAGGTTCTTATTAATTATATACTAATATAAAGTAACGGTCAAAGAGTCCGAACAAGGTTTGGTTTTTTTTTAATTAAAAATAGCATCAGCTTTCATTATGATTACTGCTTTAATAACGTTAATATTTGCGCAAGTATTTTTTCTAGATTATTATTATTTATAATAATATATTTTTAGGTCTTGGTATATATCATTGAATTATCATAATCTACTTGCTATAACTATTAATACTTGTTATGGAGAAGTTTTTCTTTCAAAGCTTCAAATATTAAGAATAACATTATACATTCTTTGCTAATTCCTTACTTTTCTAAATAAGTGTAACAATATTAGCAGCGAATACGTTGTTTCCACCATTTTGTAATATCAAATAATCACCGCGAGGATAAATATTAATTAAGTCATAACCACAAAAAGATGACCTTGTTTGTCGTATTGAGATCAGCATAAAGTCATCATCATTATCATTTTAAGTACGTAGGTATAAAAATTATTTATGGCAGTATGATCTGAAAATAGTCCATGAGCTGGAAGGCAACTTAACCTTTTAAATGTATTATTAAACTTTCATTGTGATGGAATCCTTGTTAACCGCAAGGGATGTTCAGGAATCAGCTAATAAATTTCAATATTTTGCTTTCAAGTGTTATCGGGATTGGTTAAAGGAGTTTGTTGAAATTATAAAATGTTTTAGTTACGCAAACTAATAAATTATTTTTGTTGTTCTTAAAGTGATTAAAGTCTGTTCATTACTTTCAGAGTTTATCCATTACAAACAAAAACCAAACGATTTAAAACATATAGATATAATTATAGATAGTAGATAAGATCAACAAATAGGACTTATAGAAATCAGCTTGGAAAAATAATAGGAATCGTCATCGAATTTGAGGAACTTAGTACCACTATCTTATTTTCGTAGCTCATCAAAAGGAATAGATGAGATAATTGGCAAATTGTCTCACGTACTGATTACGATTCAAAAGCCCCTCGAGAACGTTACCAGGCGCTTGATCTAGGAGAATAAATCTGATGACGTCGAAGCAAAGCAAAATAATTGAGGGCCTGATTTCATTGCTATATTTTTTGCTAATTATTACTGATTTTAATTTAGGTACGAACTTTTTCTACGGTCTATCCAGCGTTTACATTATAATTAAATCGTAACAGGACTATGTTTATATCTTACAATAATTGGATAAAATTCTAATGCATTAATGTAAAAAATAAATCTGTTATCATTACAACAGGATTTTTTTACAGCAACAGACACTGAGTTCCGGGAAATCATTGGCGGAAATGATTTCCCGGAACTCTTTTCGAAAATTATGCGTGATAAATATCAATTATTGATAATATTGTGCCCGGTTTATGGCAATCAGTTCTGCCACCTATTTGGGACATAAAGATTTGGTGAGTAGAGGCTTAACATTCCTATATTTTCGGGTAGAAGAAAACGTAAAGTTAGAAACTCCATTTAGCAGACTAATTCTAAAAACAGGAGAACAGAGAAATTCCTTAAGTGGTCTTGTATTCTTATGGTTTATCTGTACCATTTAAAAACTATTGAATATTTTTTTATTTAAATTATTTATGTACTTAGTTTACAAAGGCGGACTCAATGCCTCAAAGCATTACCATCAGTCAACCTTTGAGTGGTGTTGGGGATATAAAAATAAAGTATACTCAAATGATTTAGATCATCATCATCATCATCAGCCTATTGCAGTCCACTGCTGGACATAGGCCTCTCCCAATGTGCGCCACAACATCCGATTCTCTGCCTTCCGCATCCAGTCTTTTCCAGCAGCCTTTTTGAGATCGTCTGACTATCGGGCTGGTGGGCGTCCTACACTACGCTTACCAAGACGTGGTCTCCACTCTATGACCTTCTTACTCCATCTACCATCGGTCCTTCGGCAGACATGACAAGCCCATTGCCACTTCAGCGAGCTTATTCTACGAGCTATGTCGGTTACCCCCGTTCTCGTGCGGATATACTCATTCCTGAGTTTATCTTTCAGAGATACCCCAAGCATAGCTCGCTGAGCGATTTTAAATTTGTGGACTAGCCCCACCGCGAGTGTCCACCGTAATGATTTAGATATTACATACAATTTCAATATGGTTTCAGCCAATCTAGAAATGTTAATATTTCCGCGGAAAAATCGAGCGGAAAGCTCCGAAACTAGGGAATAATTTTTAGGCGGTTTTCCCAGCCAGATTAAAATCGAAAAATTTTTCGAGAAGGAAAACAAAGCTTTCTAAAAACTGTTTGCGACTGGTATAAATAAATATAGTTTTTTAGGGCTTCCCTATGGAAGGTAGATTATTATATTTATTACATAACATTGGTCAAACATAGGTTATGTTAGAGGATCTTTGATGAAATGCTAGTTAGTTTAAAAAAATACACTTTTGCAACCGGGTCACGGCCTGTTTTGAAAAGGAAGCCGGCTCTCACATATACAATACTACTACGAATAGGATTTGATTACAACTGGGTTAGATAGATAAAAACGCATAGCTGGTAACAATGCTGATAAGCCTTTCATGTAATATATCAGTTTATAAAGAAAAAATATAGTAAAAGACATTTTACGTTCAACATAACATTTTTGATATGGTGATTTTCTTTAAAAATATACAAACGCTATCTCAGATAGCGCTACATGTCTATATCCTTGTAACGAGGAGCAATTTTATTCTTTCATCGAGTGAGATATAGCTCCAATTTACGAGACATGTCAGCATGTCAGACATTCGATACACAATATTTCTCTTTTAAGCCATCATTGGAGCAATTACGTCGCTTTTGGATGAAGAGTTCGTGTTATTCTTACTATATTGTATTTTTCTTGGTTGTGGTGGCATTCTTACACAATCTACTGTTTTTTGCAGCGTATTTATTTAATAGACTCAATAGTAGTTGTGTAACGCAGTTTACTGCTTGGATAGGCTTGGTTCGGTTGGTGTCCAGTGGTCGAGCACCCCGCTCCTGAATCAAGAAGTCTCGGGTGTGAATCTTGGCTCACACCAATGACTTTACGAAATTATTTTCGGAAGTTATGTGTGATAAATATCGATGACTGAAAATGTTTGCCCGGAATGGCAATAGGCTCGCCACAGATTCCATTTGGGACGTAAACATAACGGCGAGACGAGGCTTAATAGCTGCTACCTACACCTTCAGGTAGGAAAAGGCGTGAAGTTATGTTTAACAAACTTTTTCGATGAACAATAAAGTATAACCTTAATGTGATATTCTTGAGCAAATGTTTTATCAATTTGTAAATTATATTCAAATTATAAAGGTAGTGGCAATCCTACTAATATATTTTTGATAACCTCCTGCTCTTATTACCTCAAGGCGTGGCCAGAAACAATTACGCCTCCACAGACTACTTTGGTGACAATTTTGTCAGTCATCCTTATTTAATTTGTAGAACATCAAACTTTCGAAAAGTAAGTGGAGTTTACACAGATTTAAACTTGAGAATCTTATTAAATGGTAAAGTTTTGAAACACTTGGACTTCTGGTATTAGAGTTCAGATACTTATTCACATCACCTTTGGAAAGCAATGTTTATGAGAATCTTCAATAAACGCTTTAAGTAAATATCAAAATTTCATGATAACATTTCGTTCAGTAATTTGTGGCGGTTAATCCGTGGGTCACTTAAACAACCACGGCCATACTCCTCGTCCTAGTTATTACCGGTTTTGATTGAATTGCAATATTATTATACAGGTTGATCCGATTATTGGAAACCTAATTACGGAGCACTTATGTATTCTTTTTGCGTGTAATAAACAGATCGAACGATAGTAGTGCTTATAAAACTTTATAGAATTTCAGATATTTGTAAATATTAGGAATAATTGCAATATTTTATTTATATCATTAAATGTCCTATTAGAAAGTGGCAAACCCTTAGTGTTTATCTGATGTGTTAGAGCAGTGTAAAGGTTACAATCGTATGTGACATGGACATTAATTTGCGACATTTTTGAAAGAGAAATTCACCTGTAAACCAATTACACCTTAAAATTCCCCGCAGATAATGCCTGTCACAAAATGGCGGATATAAATGAGTCGATCAGTACTGTGTTTGTTTGAATATTCATTGTGATAATTATTTTATAATTTTACGTGAATAAATTAAATTAAAATATATATAAATAAAGTTTATATTTAGCGTCTTAGTTAAGTAGCATTCCGTGAATACTATAATAGTAGAAAAAAAACATCAAAAGCGCTATCTGTTTGTATAGGAGATCTAATTCGGACAGTAGAGAACCAGCCATGCTTAATGTGATAAGGGTTAGAATTCGATTACCAATCGAGATAAATATTTGATTTATTCTAAGACATTTGCTTAGGACATTCCAAGATGATTTTGTAGTATTAACTCCGAATTTTCAACAATATACCTGAATCCCCAGCAGGTATAATTTTAAAATTTCGGAAATTTTGACATAGATTTTTTTTTTCGCGAGGAAATGCTTTATGCACACCCGAAGCTTAGGGACTGCAGGGGGTAGTGTGGGACTCCCAAAATCCGATCCTAGGGTTACCCACTAAAACCCCGCGGTGGCCTTCCTCCGGCGTTGGGGTGGTCCAGGATACGGTTACCCCCTCTGGACCACCCCGCCGTCGCCTCCCCCTGTCACGAGGGGGTCTCGTCCTCGGGACAACTCGGCGTGAGGCTCCCCAGGGCGGGGCGGCTCCGATCGCGCGCAGTAATGAGGCGCGCGGCCAGCGGCGCCCCTGACGACCCTCCCCGGCTGCACCTTCCCGGGCCGTGAACCGGGCGCACCCGCGGGCTGTTTGGCCCCGCGGCCCGCGGCGCCGAGCCGCGTGATTCACTCACTCACTCAGTGATCGCCGCCGCCGCCTTCGAGCGGGGTCAGCTCTCTCCCGATCCCGCTCGGCGGCCTCCTTCTGGAGCATTACTGCTTCGCAGAAGGAGACCACGACCCTCCACTCCCCCTCTCCCGCCAGTATTGCCGCGATCAACGCCGGCGGGGACAAGTCTCGCCTGATCCCGTCGACCAGGACTCGGCGCTCGTCCGCCCAAGCCGGGCAGACCTTCAGCGTGTGCTGGGCCGAGTCCAGGTCGGATGCGCAATGTTGGCATCTCGTCGTCTCTTCTCGTTTTATTCGAATCAGATACTCACCGAAGCACCCGTGCCCGGTGAGTATATGAGTCAACCTGCAGGCGACCGTGCCCCTTTTACGGAGCCCCCAGGCCTCGAGGTGGGGCAGGACGGCTACGACGGCGCGCTGCCGCGCGCAGCCCTGGAGGACCAGCGCGTTGCGCCGGTCCCCCAGGACCCATCGAAAAGCCTCCCGTCTTCGCACTTTGGGCCCTTGCGTGTCCGGGTGGATCCATCTAGATCATGGCCATCCGGATCGTACGCGGCTGCGTACATCTGGGCCAGGATGATGAAGGGGGAGGAACGCGTGAGGACCGTCGCCGCCTCGTATGAAATGGTACGGTAGCCCCGTACGATCTGGATGGCCATGATCCGCTCCAGGCTCCTCAGCGGAGTCCTGGAGCGGGAGGCCCCCGCGAGGTCTCGCAACCAAACGGGGGCCCCGTACAGGACCAAGCACCGCACGACGCCACCGTAGAGGCGGCGAACTCCCTCTCCCTGTCCCCCGAGATTGGGCAGCAGGCGGTGTAACGCGCCTGCCATCCGTCGCGCTTGGGGACCCTCCGCACGAGGTGCTCCTTGAAGCTCCAGCGGCTATCCAGGGTGAGGCCGAGGTACTTCATCTACCACCCCACCGGGACAGCCGTGTCACTCACCTAGATCCGCGAGGCCGGGGGTTCCCTGCCTCTGGTGAGGCGGTGGAACCACAGCGCCTCACTCTTGTGAGGCGACACCTCCAGGCCCAGCCCGCGGGTCCGTCTAATGAGGATCGCCACCCCCAGCTCGGCGAACCTAAGCGTACGCGTAAACACCGTAAACGACACTCATGCCACGGAGTAGACTGGTGCGGAGGACCGGATCGTAGGCGAGGTTCCACAGCAGGGGCCCCAGTACGGACCCCTGCGGAACCCCGCACGTTACTTCCTTCCTCTGCCCCGTCCCGTTCCGGTCGACATAGTCCACCCGTCTCTCCTACAGGTAGGCCCCGATGACCGACCTTAGGTATGGAGGCACCTCGTGGTAGACGAGGGCCTCCCTGATGGTCGGCAATTTTTTTTGGTTCTAGATTTTTGCAATCGCCTGAGATATTTTTTAGGATTCCACAGGCTATATGAGCTGACCAGGCGAGGTAGAACCTTTATAGAGCTGGTTCAAATATGAGTTGCGGTAAGAAATGTTACGCTGTTGGTACAACTAGGTATAAAACATATTTAGTATCATATTAATTGTTCTTTTTGATAACTTCACGCCTGTTTCTTTTACCCTGACTCTCTGAATTTCTACTTTCCCAATGGCTATGTGGCCTTTATTTAACCTATTTATGTATCGGGCGCAATGTTGTCAGTCATATATCGTCGTCGTCACTTCCAAAAATAACTTTATTATCCAGAAGTGAGGTGCTCGACCTCCAGACGACGTTTATAGTTTTAAAATATGAAATATAAAATGAAGCGTATAATTTATTTGGGTATAAATACTTCTTTATTGTAATGTTTTTGTTATTATAATATATAATATAACGTATAATTATCATTTCTAGTTCTGGATCAAATATTTAGTTGAATGTCAATCGACAGCATGAATTTTACACGGTCTCTGCGTTATGAGGTCGAATTGGTATATGCGTGACTTCTCGCTGGTGCGGCAGACAAAATCGCTTTCTTTCACTCTGTGCGGGAGACAGCTACGCTAACATTTCTACGAGTATAACAGAGACAAATATACATATTTGATTCTCTCACGAAGCTTAGCCTCGTAGTTAGTACAATATGAGGTTAAATAGGCCCTAAACGCACTGAATAAAAATAAATACCCTGTTTTACTGAAAAATATTACGTTTAAAGTACTCCAATAATTATGTTTTATCTTAGTTGCAACTTCCCATCCCTAGTCTAGATACAAATCGTACTTACTTTCAGTGCGATGTGAGGCAGAACACTTGCCATATACATTTGTGTTGTTTACTCAATAGTCAAAAGTCGTAACTGAGGGCGAAGCCGGATTCAATTTTAGTATATATTTATTTATATAATGTAAAAGTTTCTAGCAAATATGGTCACATTTGGGGTATTTGAAGGTGTTTTAGAGAAACGATATTTTATGAGGTCGGCGTGGTCTCATACGCACTGCAAATAAGTTCAACTGTTCCTCTATAACGCCTCATACGCACCTGCCGAAAGTTCGATCAGATTTTTGTATTTAAGTCAAAGTTGAGCCAATTTTAATTAAATCATAATATAGTGTAAAATGGATGCGTGTATTTTTAAATAAACATATTATCAGAATTTCGATTTGACTATGAGTTATTTCCGTATTTTCTGTCTTTCTGCGTCGGGTCCAATTTTAGAGTTTATGACTACAGCGCTGGGCTATACTTCGCAATGCTGTCAGTCTTCTGCGCACATTAACAGCACATTAACAGTGTTTCCTTATTTTAACAAACAGAACTAATATTTTACTGTACGTGAATGTCATACATATCACATTATAGAAACAAACACACGTCAAGTGTAAAAAATATCGTTCTCATCATATAGAACGGAACGAATTGAACGAATTTGTTGACGCCATCCAAATATGAGTCGGGTGGGAATATTTATTTGTTGACATTCCGCATTGCGACAGTTATGAGATTTCCTTGGGCCACGGCAAGTGGTAGTGATATTACGTCATTTTTGGTACAAACGACCGCATGTACCGAACATTAGTATAATTAAACAATTAAAAAGGTCCTAAGCAGATTATTGTCGCTGGGCAATTTTCTTTTTGGCATTCAGTTAATTGTTTGTAAGGGATGGAACCGGTGACAATGGATTTGACACATTTGTTTAAATATCTAAACATTTTAATTTGTGTTAAGAATTTAAAAAATATTTTCTTTCATATATATTAATTGAACATTTGTTATTTCACAGCTTGCCTTGTGAACTAGTCTAGGACCCAAATTTCTATTTGGTAGTTAGTTGAATCTTTGTTATCAAGCACACTTCAAATATTAATGGCGTAAAAACCACATTAATATCTATTCTAGAACAACATAAAAAGTTTACATAACGATCGTGATGAGGTCTCTAGAACCTTCAACCATAAATGTACTTGCACAATAAGTTCCATGTAACGGCACTTAATGTGAAGACACTCTTTCGGGATCAACAATCTGTCCGTATTCACTTAGAAGTAGATTTTTTTTTGCCCGTAAGAGGGTCACGACCCTTAAATCAATTTTCCTACATCAATAAAGTTATGCGACATTTTCCTTTTTATTCTGAATACTTACCATCATATCTCACTTAAGCAATACGTGCACTTTGTCCTTATAGGGTACTTAACTTACTGCTAACCCAGTACCAGTAGGGTATCATGTTCTAAAGAAGATGTAGTTATATATATTGCTGTTTTATCTGTTTCTTTAAAAAAAAACAGATATCATTGAATGAATACTACCTATCTATCTATCATGCTATCGTTTGGAATTCTTGCATGTATAATATTTAAGTCATTCATCTTTTGTCGTCGCGGGCAGTTGCGTTTGGAAGTCCCGGGTTAGAACACTGACACACAGCAAAGATTTGTCTTATTTCTGTTAACACCTATGAACAAATGTTATTCCTGTTATTCTATGGGACTCTTGTACATTAAAATCGTCGTCTTATACAGTTAAGAGATTAAAAAAAAAACTACTTTTATATTTCAATTTTCTAGTTTGATAATGGGTGCTACTGCTTTTACTGTTTCTGTTATTTGAAAAGCCATTGCTCTAGGATAAGATCCGAATCACGTATCATATGAGCCGAGGCTCAGAGCTTAACCACTAGTCCATTGAGTAGAGAACAAATAATGTTTGCTTATTACAAACACAAATATCTTTAGTGGTCCACAAACAGATTACATAAATTGTATTAGAAAGGACACGCAAGTCCTCAGAATACTAATACAAAGGAAATATTCTGTATTATCTGAATGAGATATTTATCTATTTTGAATTATTTGAAAACAACATAACATAACTTCACGCCTTTTTCTACTGTGAACTGTTAAGCCTCGACACGCCGTTATGTTTACGTCTCAAATAGCAAACCTATTGCCATACCGGACACAAATTTTTCAGTCATCGATATGTATCACACGTAACTTTCGAAATTAATTCTGAAAAGTCATTGGTGTGAGCCAGTATTCGAACCCGCGACCTCTTGATTCAGAAACGGTGTGCTCTACCAGTGGACCATCGAGACTTTAAAAATGAAATATAATTTGTAAATACTAATTTCATAACGCCATAGCCGACCGTGAGCTATGGCGTTCCATGGAGAAGGCCTTTTTTTGAGGAAATGTTACGTCCAACTATGGACATCAAAAAGCTGATGATGATGATGAATGTCATATAGCTGAAGAGCTTGTTTATTTGTTTGAACGCACTAATTTCAGGACCCACTGTTAACTAAAACTACTACGGTTTAATTTTGTTAGGTTAGTCGATATAACGGGCAAACCCTTCTATCTATGGGAATGGAGCATTATTCTTTTTAGTGGTTTGGTTTTAAATGCAATTAGTGCTAAGTATATTTTAAGTAAGACTCTCAATTACTTATCTCGCGTTTTATGTAATAAAATTCTAACTCTTATACGTACATACTACTATTTACACATAACTATGTGGAACATTGAACCTACCTTTACGCCACTAATACGCAACAGAAATTACCTCGTATAGTTGCCAATTGTTTGATCCCACAAAAACCTACTGTCTACTACCATACATCGTGTATATTCATTTCTATTTATATTGCGCTGAGCTATTTTTAATGATCCAATGCTTCATGAAGTATAAATGTCAACATTATTTCAATGATTCTGTGATGTCTGAAAATAGATTTAAAAAAGACAGATAAACTGGACACATGTATTGTAAACAAAACAAAATTCATCACAGAGTATCTGCTTTTTATGGCATAGGAAGCAAACGGCCAAGCGGGTCACCTGACGGTAAGTAAGTAACGCCGCCTAAGAATATTCCAGACTTTAAAAAGGTTGGGGGAAGGGGGTACTGGATACCTGTCTGATAGAAGAAATCAGTCGAGCCGTTGTGTGGCTCTACCACTGTTAAAATTCGAACTATAGCGACCTGCTTGTTTGAGCAGCGTCTCTCTAACTTTTTCTTGTTTACTATTCAGTCACCGATGCCAAATCCATGGCAAGTTACATGATTGAGCAGCGCGTCCATATGATAAAACTTTATCATCAACATAATTTCGATTCAATAATGCTAACATTGCAGCATTACGAACATTTTACGACCGACGCGGTGGTCTTTCACACTTGATTCTCCAACGTTTGGTGGAAATATTCCAGACAACTAGTTCGGTAAACAAACAGCCAACTGCCATACGTCCAAAGAATTCCAGATCAGCCGTAACTATCGTTGCGGTCCGTGAAAGTGTCCAGAAGAACCCGAGGCAATTTGATGTTGATTTTGGGCGGATGGCGTTATTGGTCAATATTTTTCCTAATTATAATTTTTCCTGTGCGATTTCCTGGAGTCACAGGTCTATACCAACAGGTCGGTTTTGCCCGATGTCCTTAAAATGGTCAGAAACCAAGCTTTTGCTCAAATTCATCTGAATTCGAACGGCAGAGTAATTAAAAATTGGACCACTAGGATTTGTGCTACCAGGAGAAGCCGCGGTGGATATTTGAACGATATTATATTCTACTAGCTGACCCGGCAAACGTTGTCTTGCCGAAAAATAAAATTTAAAAAATAGGGGGTTGATCGTAGGGGGTTGAAAATTTAGGGTTGTATGTATTTTTGTATTCCATTTTATAAAAAAAATAAGAAACAGAAATATGTCGAAAAATTAAAAAACAATATCGAGGGGTGGGCTACCCTTGTGATTTAGGGGGATGAAAAATAGATGTTGTCCTATTCTCAGACCTACCCGACACGCACATAAAATTTCATGAGAATCGGTCAAGCCGTTTCGGAGGAGTTCAATTACGCACATCTAGACTCGAGAATTTTATATATTAAATTAACAATGGAATAAGGGCCTTTCAAACACAATAGCAAAATCGCAATACTTATTTATTTACTTATTGAAAAACCCTTTAAATAAAATCAAAATGCTTATAAAGACTCAGTCTCAGTACTTTTCAAAGATATTTAGTATTTAAACGTGTTGGAAGCAGTGCGCCATAGCTGGCATTAATGTAATTACTTTCAGGAAGCACATAATATTATTTAAACTCGTACAGAACTCGTGCGTACAATGAAAATGCTGTTAATATAATTCACTTCGAGCTGTACGTCTTCTATTTGCCGTCGCTTTAAATAAAATAACACAGGCAGGTATTTGCGTTTATGCTCTGCTCGTAGTTGGAAGAGCAATTGAAGGAGTCGTGCTTCAGCGAATGTGTAAATAATGCAGCGTTGTGTGATTACTGACTTGGAATATAAAATCAGTGCACTGACATAATATTACTGCACATATTGAGATAATGTTGTAATTGTAATATTTAAACAAAATATATAATACAGTAATGTAATTAGTAAACAATAACTAGCTTATACGTTTTAAAAGAATAATAATATCTTGGACACAATACACACAGCGCCCTCTAGTTCCAAGATAAACAACTAAATGCTTGTGTTATGGATACTAGACAACGGATATTAATACATATCTACTTTTCTTTTGTAAATACATACTTATAAGACATAGTAAACCCCCAGACGCCACACAAACATTCATATTTGTCACAAATATTTGTGCTCGAGTGGGAATCGAACCCCCGACCTCATTGCTGCAGTCGGTAGTCTTACCAATGCGCCACGAGGCCCGTAATATACATAAGCCGTATAAATAAGCAAACATAAATATAATTTATGAAAGATGAATCAAAATACCGATCATAATTCGATCAGAAATATAAAAGTATAAAATATTTTGAAACATATTTTGAATTTTCATAATAAAATTAACTTTTAGTAAACCGTAGACAGCTTAGAATATTATTTAACAGAGGAGCTTGATTCAAGCAGATTCCGCTTTCCTCTGAAAATTAATAACTATACTTACTTCCCTCTACTAAATAATATGACGTTTATGAGAAGTTTGATTAAAGAAAAAGATACTACTTGTTTTGGGGAGTAGGAACGTACAAAATAATATATTTTATACGTCACAACGTTGGTGAGGGTCTGGAAACAAAATGAAATGAATGTTTCAACTGTTTATTGGCGGAGGGTGAACGCCGCGATTCTATTAAGCGAAATGTGTCACTTTAATGTTAATAACAGAATCCCACCCTGGAGACGTAACTTTTGTTCAACGTCAACGACTTTTACTGCTTAGTGCATTTATTTGCAGTTTTGTTGTGTTTGTATAGTTTATAAACATTTTAATAAAAATACTGTTTTAATTTAGGGAAATTATAATGTAGGGATAATAATGGCTTTGTTTTTACCATTTCTAGTTTTAATTATTCCATGTAGTAGTATGTATTTGCTATTACAGTACTACTCTGTCTACTTACTGGATGAAGTGGACTGCAATAAAAAAACTTGGCGCAAAAAGAGATTATGGTCAATCTGGGTTCGAATTTTGCATGAAACAATTCTAAGTACAATATCATCTAACCAGTTTAGTCGCCTATTTTCACTTGTTATTTTCATATTGATGGTTAGGATAACTTTTTTTAAAGGATAGGTGGGCAAACGAGCAGGTCTGTCACCTGATGGTATGGAATAAGAAGCTTAAGGTTATATGGATATTTTCATTTATACATCATCATCTTTAACGTTAGAAAACATGCTGAGGCGTTAATTACATCGGCGCTACCATTTTATGGGTACATGTTTTGCATTGCGCTGTTGTCGCCCACAAATGTTGGTATGTTTTATAATATTGTATAAGGCGTTTATAACAAAGATTATAGCGGCTTTTACACAATGTTATTACATTTCCTTTGTTAAACATTTACTCGTAATTATGCTAATATCATTAATTCAAGTCTTTCGTATTCGTACTTCTGTTGATATAGAAAACGCGTATCGTCACCTCAGATGAGTTGTAATCAAAGGAGCTGCTTGTAAAATTCTAACGTAATTGCTAATGAATGTTAAATTTAATATTTGATCATACATTCATAACTCCCCGTAAAATACCTTGCGGGGCAGGCAGAGAGAACAGAGCGCCAATTGGCAAGATTTTTACTCGCCGCACTCGCTTTTTTGACTTTCATAACTCTTTTCAATTCCGCGCATCAATTTTTGAGGCTCCTAACATCATATTCCTCCAGAATGCGTTCTATTTGGTCATAGAATGTGTGATTTGGCGGTCCTTGGCTAATATATCCATTCGGTTTTGCATTTTATTTCTGCTTAGTCGACCTTGTATCATCCATACTTTCTATATATAAGCAACACACAATAATAATAGCATACAGATTCATTTTGTATATATAGTTGTACTAAAAATGTTTTCTTTTAACCAAAATAATGATATATGCCTATTTGAAAAAAAAAGTTGTTACCATAGGCAGTAGCTATGATTCAATGGGTTGCTAATTTTTAATTCGATAATTTTAGTTACACAGTTTAATATACTAAAGATACATCAAAGATGAGGAAATGCTGAAAATGAAGTGAAATATAGCAATAACAGTCTTAAAAGTAAGCAGTAGGTAAGTTGAAAGTGTGTCATGAAAATATAAGTTACGTCAGAATATACCTCGTTTGTCTCGACATCAAAAACATCCATTTCCGTACAAAAGTTCTAAAGAGTTCATTCAACAAGCACATATTAAAAGAAAACACTCCAAGCTTAGCGTTACCACTTGCGGTCTTATTACGGATACATGTGAATTTAAAGCAATTAGGTCGCGGCAACCGACGGGTTAATCTTTTATTGACTTTACAAATCCGCAGCACTAATTGACTTTGCCTTCAACCGTTCGCTTTACAGTTCATTTTTGTTGGTCTCAAGTTAAGCGTTATAGGGTTAGTTATGGGTCTTTTCTGTTTAGTAAGTGGTCTCTTTGATGTATATAGTAGCTACCTACTTCCATTTTGTTATTGATTGCTTTAAGTCATGGAGAGTTTGAGTTGTTAATACCTATTTAAGCTTGTGAGTTATTTTAACGTTAAATAGTTGACCGAATATGGAAATTGGTGTAAATAATAATACAGATACTGCCAATATGCTATTATAAAGATATGGAATACCATTCGTTATCTTTAGCCTTTTGAGGTCCACTGCTGGACATAGGCCTCCTCCATAGAGCTCCACAACTGCCGGTCCGCTCAATCTTGGGGGGTTTTTGCCATAATCGCCACGCTTGGCAGGCGGGTTGGCGATCGCAGTAGGCTGTATTTTCTTGAGAGAGAATGCTGCTGCCCATTCTTCTAGCTTTTCCCTTAGTCGCCTTTTACGACACCCACGGGAAGAGATGGGGTGGTGGTATTTTAAGCCGGCGCCACACATTTTCATTTTCTCTTTATTGTAAAAATAATGTAACGTAACCGTTAATTTTTTTATATATAATGTATCCCTTAATTGCATCATTTTTGTTAATCAATATGTTTTAAGTGTTGTCGTTGATAAGATTATTATTTGCCGTAACAACATTAGAATATCTTCAAGGAAATGGAATGAACGAGTTTCCAATTATTGATTTTCTCTCTGAACTTTATTCACAGAATAAAGTAATGTTACAAGCGATATGATTCAGTAGTTTTTTTTTTATTTTGGTCTTAAACCATCCTTAAATTATTTTGAATAACAATTTTTTTATGTAAAATTCCAACGAAAGTACACAAAAATCTATTATTATTTCGTAAATATCTAGTAAAAATCTTGCGATTGTATAAATAAGTGTGTTATTCTCCCCCGAGGCTTTACCTACCGGCGCGGCGCCGTGCAAAATTTTCAATTCCGCAGTGCTACTATTTCACTAACAATTTGCTCGTTCTCGAACAAATATACCTTTTCGAAAAGTTTTCATCGAATGCGTTAATCCTTTAAATTGAAAAAGTTTTCCACACAATTGTAGCTTTTTTTTTCAAACGGTTCCGAGAGATGGAAGAAAATTTGTTATCTGTGGAGTCACAATACTTTACCTTTGAGAGAACGATTTTTAAAAGAGAACATTTATGTATTTTTTGGAATCGATTAATTTTGATAATTCTTTAGTTGGAGTAAAATTTAATCAACATAGTTATTTTATAAAATACATTATAATTTACAGTATGGCATTTTTTATTTTGACGACCTAATAATATCACTTTGTAGGCAAGGAATTTTTTTAACGAAGGTCAATTTTCTTGGAAATTCTTGGTCTGCAAACATAACACAACATAAGTTCACGCCTTTTTCTACCTGAAGATGAGGCAGTGGCTGTTAAGCCTCGACTGGCCGTTATGTTTACGTCCCAAATGGAATAGGTGGCGAACGCATTGCCATACCGGGCACAGAGTTTTCAGTCACTGTTATTAATCACACATAACTTTCGAAATTAATTTTCAAAAAGTCATTGGAGTAAGTCAGGATTCGAATCCATGACTTCTTAAATTAGAAGTGGGGTGCTCGACCACTGGACAACCGAGACTGATCATTCATGGTCCAGTAGAAAAATATAATATTTTTGTAAGGAGTGTAGCTAAAAATTCAATTTAGTAGTTTTTAATTTAAATTATACGCAATGAAAATAATCGTTTTTCATGTTTAAATGCTCTTAATGCTTCACCATACACCAACGTTGGCTGAAATCCAAGTGCGGCCATCAAAATGGACTTTAAAACACAGTTTTTTTTTAACTAATTGTCATTAATTTACGACGAAGAGACAATAGACGACACGACTATTAGGCCTTTTTAATATCGAAATTCTATGTGATAAAAATAAACCTAAATATAGTGGATGGTCATTGTGTTACTTACAGATACTGCAAAAACTTCGTTATGCAAAAGGTTTGATTTCTGTTCGAGTACAATTGTTAATGTGTTATGAGCATGAAAATGTATCCAATAATACAATCACTTATATGGGGTAATAAATATTATGAGGAAATATCATCTTGAATATAAACAACATGTATTTAGGTTTTTTTTAAGTTTTCCGGTTAAATAAAACGACGCCACGTAATTCGGAGGCCTACCTCATCTTTTATCTTCCTATGCCACTCTTTAAAGGCCGGTTACGCAACCGTAACAAAATCTGTGTGGCATGTGTCCATGGGCGGATCTAGTCACTTACCACCAACTGTGATCCGTTTGCTCGTTTGCCCTCTATCCCATAAAAAAGCCCACTATCTATTTTTCCAGAATATTTCATCTGTATAAAATCTGTTCCTCAACTCCCATTTCCATAAAACACAATATATTTCCACGGTTTAAGAAAAGACACATTATAATGTCTTTATTACTCAATTATGTCCCATTTGGATAATAAAGTTTTCAAATCTCCATATAAATTTTAAAGTTATTTGGAACAACGGAGAGAGTTGTAAGTTGTGTAAAAGATAATCGCCTTTGAACCCTAATAGTACCATTCGATGTTTGCGATTAATTTTAATATTAAGTGATAGGTGATGTCCGATTATTTATATAATTATTTTGTTGAATTATGTTTTTAATATTAGTTTAATATATGTTTAAATATTAATTTGTTGGCATAAATGAACCTTCGGTGTATATTTCTAATACGCAGTACAAATACAAAAATATCTTACGTTTCAATATTTTTATTTGCTTCATTTTGCTTATCATATCTTGCGTAACTACACAGCACAACCAGTAAGAGATAAAAATAATAATACAACGTACAGAAAATTTCACTTTCATTTACTTATTACACTGTCTCCGTCTCGGTGGTCCAGTGATCGATTTCTCTGCATCTGATTCAAAAGACAAGGGTTCGATTCTGGTCTCACATATTGATGTGAGACCAGAATCGAACCAAAAAGAATTCCTAGAAATCATTGGATTTCTAGGAATTCTTTTTGGAAGTTATGTGTGATATATATCGACTGAGAAGTTTGTGCTCGGTGTAATTCCACCACCTATTTGAGACGTAAAGTAACGATGCAGCGAATCCTGGCTTTAACAGCCGCCGCCTATACCTTCGCGTAGAGAAAGGCGTGAAGTTACATTTTTAATTTCCTTATAAATAATGGTTTACTGAAATCTAAGTATTTGTTATTAGTTTAAAAAAATGTATATAAAATAAACATTGACTAACAGTCAGCTCACAAAATTTCAACATCACTTTAGATATATGGTAAATAACGTTGAAAGGTTTTCCTACATGAACGTTTTAGCTACACTCTGTTTAACTTAGCCGGAAACGCTTCAGGGCAATACACGTCAAATTTCGTTTGCTTCTCTATCAACCTACTCTACCTGCAACATAACATAAACACTGCTTATACCTACGTTGTAGCTTCAGTATTACTAAAATTTAGCTTTAATTTATGTTATAGCTAGGTCTACCTACCTATTAGACCTGTAGACAAAACATCTGGAACAGACACGTATATATATATAAGTATTCATAGAGCCTACAAAAAAAATCCATGGATTTTTGTAAAAAACTATTTGAAGTCTCCTTAAAATAAAAATGTTAAAAGATATTAAAAAAAAAATTTAAAACAGTAAGCAACTTTAATTATTTAATAGACTAAAATTACAGCGCTGACGTTGAAAATACGTTGGCAGAATATTTCTCCTTTTAAAAAGATAGCGCTGTTCATCCAATAGTTACAAACCGCCAATAATAAATAAAACCTAAAAAAATACCCTTATAAAAGGCTATTAGTTACCTCCTTATTGAAACTTATTAGTTCTCGGAAGGATGGGGTGGCAGTTTTAATTTAAAAAGTACTGGTAGTCACTATATAGACTAATTTAATATGACGTCGTATTTTTTTTTGTTTTTGAATCTTGTCGCCGTATGTTTTTATTACTAGAGTTTAGTGATAAAGCCACGCAGTTTGCTGCATAAATGAAACCGGTGAAATAGCCCAATGTCTCAGAATATCAACGATCATTCCGCTTTCCGTTTCATGAGAGGGATAATCCCTCTTCGTTTCTCCCATCCCATACCGTAACTACTACGCTATTATTAATGGGAATTGATAAAGTAAAGTACGTATATAGTATAAGTTATGTTTTTTTCCCCCAAATAATATCTTCTTATTTAATGCAATATTTATTTAACAAGAGAAACTTAATTGTTAAACATTCTGGTAGCGCATTTCGTCATAAAATAGCGTAATGTCTGTTAAATATTGAAATAGTTTATGTTATTATACACTCACTCATTATCTTGCCCCTATCCCGCTCTAAGTGGGGTCAGCACAACATGTCTTCCTTTCGAACCATCCATGTTGTCCGAAAATTTGGCTGTGGTTTTATGACCGGCCGCTTGTCAGACGTCCTTAGGAATATTTTTGTTGGTGGGATAGGAAGTTGGTTGGTTGTAAGTCGAATGGGGAGAGGAGTGGGTAAGTGATTGTGCTTCCGGATATCTCTCTTACTTTTCGGAAGTTAAGTGTGATAAATATCGTTGACTGAAAACTTTGCGTCCGGTATAGCAATAAGTTCGCCACCTATTCCATTTGGGACGTAAACATAACGGCGAGACGAGGCTTAACAGCCGCTGCTTACACGTTCGGGTAGCAAAAGGCGTGAAGTTATGTTATGTTAGCAAGATGGTCAAATTATCAGAGTAATGATGTATTAATCTTTTGTTAGTATTAGTGCCGAATAAATAGTATATTTATTTAACCTACAGTAATATTTTATTAAATGGGACCCTTAAGTATCTCGGGCATCCATATAGAGTTGTGTATAACATAAATACAATAGTCTATAGTTTTCTAATACTGAGAATTTTTAAAAACAATTTTAACACGAAAATGTTTAACAAAATTTCAGGTTGCACCCATAAATAAGACAGAAATTGTTCCAACGTGAGATAAAAATTTAAAAGGTTGTACGGTCGTTAGAGAGGCTCTTTGAGGCGGTCTAACTTTTCATGAACAATAATAGACTCTAAAAAAAGTATGAAATTAACTGTTTAGAAGATTAAAAATATCTACAATACAATACAGGTCTTGACTACATTATGAATATATTCTATTTAGAAAATAATATGAGTTACTGGTGTACGGCATTCGTGGATCACAAAAAAGCCTTCGACTCCATCGAAACTTGGGCAGTTCTGGATGCACTGCAGCGATGTCGGATTGACTGGCGTTATATCGAGGTGTTGAGATGATTGTATGACACCGCCACGATGGTTGTCCAGATACAGAACCAAGTGACGAACTCTATTGAGCTGAATTGAGGTGTAAGACAATGGTGAGTACATCTCGCATCTTCGGTTTGCCGACGACAGGAATGAGTATATCCGCCAGAGAACAGGGCTAACCGACATAGTTCGTAGGATAAGCTCGCTGAAGTGGCAATGGGCTGGTCATATCTACCAAAGGACCGACGGTAGATGGAGTAAGAAGGTCATAGAGTGGAGACCGCGTCTTGGTAAACGTAGCGTAAGATGCCCACCAGCCCGATGGTCAGAGGACCTCAGAAAGGCTGCTGGAAAAGACTGGATGCGGAAGGCAGAGAATCGGATGTTGTGGCGCACATTGGGACAGGCCTATGTCCAGCAGTGGACTGCAATAGGCTGATGATGATGATCAGTTATTTAGCTGCCATAGCTGATAAGCAGGTATTAGATTTATTTGACATAAAATAACATAACTTCACGCTTTTTCTACCCAAAGGTGTAGCAAGTGGCGGTTAACCGCCATTATGTTTACGTCCTGAATGGAATAGGTGGTGAACCTATTGCCATACCGGGCACAAAACTTTTAGTCATCAATTTTTATCACGCTAAGCTTTCGAAAAGAATTTGGTGTGCACTAGGATTCCAACCCGCGTCTTCTTTATTCAGAAGCAGGGTTCTCGACCATTGGACCATCGAGACATTACTGGACCATCAAGACATTAAATTTGATTTATTTGAAGTTTACAAAGTTTTCTACATTAGTGCTTAAAGGAAAAGACTTATGAAAGAATAGAAATAATTTTAAATGAAGTTATTTATATTATTTCCCTATATTTTTTTAATATATTGATGTTATATATTATAGGAAATGATATATAGAAAGTTATACATTTCCTAGCAAAATGCAAAAGCGGATGGATATATCAGTCGAGGACGGCCAAGGCACACAGTCCAATACCAAATAAAACCTGTTCTGGAGGAAAGTGATGTTAGGAGCCTTAATAATCGACGCGCGTGCATGAAAAGAGTTATGAAAGTCAACGAAGCGAGTGAGGTGTGCAAGAAACGTGCCTTATGGCGCTCTGTTCACTCTGCCTACCCTGCTATGGATTTGGCGTGAAGTTATGTATGTATGTACATATCCTAAAGAACATGAAGATCGAGATTACTTAAAAATACATATTATATAACAGTAATATCTTACAAATTTTAAACAGATTTTTCAATTCCAAAATACATACGACGAAACAGGCTCGGTTTTATACGACGCCACACGCTCAGAATTTTCAGCACTGTAATCTGTACCTACATATTCACGCCATATCGCATCTCAAAGAGCGTAGAAAACGTTGTGTTTCCTGTAAGGCTTTCTTACATTGATTCTATCCTGTGGGTTTGTTATCCACCGTTCGGGTAATTCCGGTTATTTAAAAATTGCTACCTACTATTACTAAAATGTAATGATTTTATTTTGATCTTTTATGCCTTTTGTAGGAATAAGTATCTCAATTATACCTATTATCCTGCATGTAGATACAATTTCAGTACTTATTATGCAAGAATGTGTTATATTTTTTCAGAAACATCAGATAAATTATTTATTAATTTTCACAAATGTTTAACTTCACACCAAGTCCCTTTCAAGGTAGAGACAACAGCGCCATAAGGCCCGCTTCTCACACGTCACATTCGTTTTTTTAACTTTCGTACTGGTTTTTAAAGCTCTCCCTTAATAATTTAATTTTAATACATACTAGAATAAAATGCGAATTATTCTTATCAAATCATTTAGTAAACCGATATTGTATTTATTTTTTAATTGAAATTTCTCAATCCGCTTCAGGTTTGTTTTAATATGCAACGCCCAATCATAGCGAAACAAAAACATTTGAAGTGTTAAATTTAAATCGCTTATTACGAGTGGTACCTGCTCTCCGCAAAGCTTAAACATGTAGTATGTATTAAGTGAAAAGTTGTGCCATGGCTTATGCTTTAACATAGCATAACTTCAAGCCTTTTTCTACCCTAAGATGTAGGCAATGAGTGCTGTTAGGCCTCGACTCCCCGTTATGTTTGGAATAGGTGGCGAATCTACTGCCATACTCGGCATAAAGTTTTCAGTCATCGATGTTTATCACACATAACTTTCGAAAGGTCATTGTTGTGAGTCAGGATTCGTGCCCATGTCTTTTTAATTCAGAATAACCACATAATCTGCCACGCCAAGGAAGTTAATATAAAAACTTGCGATGTTAACAGACAATATTTTATAAAATATACATTTTCCAACGGGTGATTCAGTGGTCGAGAACCGGTTCGAATCCTAACTCACACCAATGACTTTTCGAAATTATTTTCATAAGTTAAGTGTGATAAATATCGATGACTGAAAGCTTTGTGCCCAATATGGCAATAGGTTCGCCACCGATGTAAACATAACGGCGATACGAGGCTTAAAACCGCTGCCTACACCTTCGGATAGAAAAGTGAAGTTATATTATGTTACTACAAGTTATTATAGTTAAACTTATATAGCTACTTAGCTATATAAAGGACTAACTGAGAAATTTGGTAAATAACTAAACACGCTTGGCTAAGAAGTAAAATATGAAAAATATCCCTTACTCCTCAAAGTTGTTCATTAGTGTAAAATAATTTTACAAAAGTGATAAAAAACTGGTTCTTTTTTAATCCCGGGCATCGGTTCGCTTCGTCAGTGTTATCTTTCAACAAAAGCCTCTTACAGGGCTTTTCAATTCTTCAGGAAGATAAATTTCATAGACTTCTTTCTGCATTGGTTTTGTTTAGCAAAATGTTATTAGTATAAAATTATTTGGATAGTAGAAACTCATTAAAGTTAGTGAAGATTTAATATTGATATGCTTTTTATAAAAGAAAAAACAGGTATCAAAATTAAATTATAAATATATTGTGGCTACAAGACTATATTTTACGGTCTCGATGGTCCAGTGGTCGAGCACCTCGCTTGACAATCAAGAAGTTACGGGTTCGAATCCTGGCTCACATCACTGACTTTACGCAATTATTTTCGGAAGTTATGCGTGATACATATCAACTCCTCTTGTGCTTTTTGGTTGATTTTTAAGCGTTCTAACATCTATCACTATCCGGTAATATACGTGTACCTCCCTTTACGTTGCAAATGTATATCTGCTAAGTCAATCTTTGTCTATTCCTTCCACATGTCCAAACCACTGAAACGAGCACCCATCACACAATTGAGTCTATCAATGGAGTCAACTATCAACGCTTTTTCCTAGTTAATTAACGTTACGTCTTTATAATATGCACATCCCGAACTAAAAACATCAAGATATTTGCTTTTAAAAATATTGATTGCATTTTATTTTGACTTATTAAGAGTAAGTATAAGTAAGTATAAGTCTTTTAATACTGGGACCTAGATTTACGATTAAGATTGTAATTGATACTCCATGCATTAGTTTATGTATTTTCAGGATAATATCATACACTGTAGACATAGTTAATAGCTTGACAAACCGAATTAATTATTTTTGTACACAGAATAGATTGGTCTCGGCGCCTCCTTCTGCTTAATCATTATTACTTGGTCTGATAATGATCCAACAAACTAGATTTCTCGAAGAAGAATACTTCACAAGTATCAAGATTTATAGATTTCGATTTAGAAAATCAATAAATCTTGAAATAATTAGTAAAATTTTTAGAATAAAATCATTGTAAACCACTACCAATCCACCCCAATGATACGTGTAGAGACATGCGTGTAAATACTGTTGTGTAATAAAAATAGGACGTATACTGTAAAAGGTGACAAATTTCTTTACCTATTACTATAAACCTGGACTATTATGAAATTTAAATTAAACTAAGCTAACCCGTTGTTATTTTATCGATAAGTCTATATTATGGCAAAATCCCCCCATGATTGAGCGGACCGGCAGTTGTGGCGCTCTATGGGGGAGGCCTATGTCCAGCAGTGGACCTCAAAAGGGCTAATGATGATGATGAACCCGTTGTTATTTTATCGATAAGTCTATATAAATATCGACATATAGACGAAGTTTATTTTTGTAGTAGCATTCCGTCACAACATATGCCTATCCTAAAATAAGTTTATACGCTTCATTCGACAGTTACGTGATGGCAACAAACCATGAAAATAACCCGATATACTAGGTACACCAGGTGGAGTTGCTTCAAAATCTTACGACTTGGATACTAGGTCTTAGTAACACCTGCTTCTAAAAACCTCTTTGATCACTTTGATTTGTCACATATATAGATAAAAACTTAAAGTGAGTAAAAATCTTAAAGTAAAAAAAGTGTTTTTCCATATATAGAAAAAAAATAATTTACCTACTTAAAAAAATAATAACCACTGCCAGACCATCGCAATGGTGTGTGGTGAAAAATGGTAAAAGGTGACAAATTTCTTTACCTATTTTTATAAACCTGGACTATTATGAAATTTAAATTTAACTACACTAAAAATATAGAAATGTCTCGGTGGAAATAGAAATATAGAAAAGTCGAGCACCCCGCTTCTGGATCCGGAAGTCGCCGGTTCGGATCCTGGCTCACATCAATGACTTTTCGAAATTATTTTTGGAAGTTATGCGTGATACATATCGATGACTGAAAACTTTGTGCCTGGTATGGCAATAGGTTCGCCACCTATTCCATTTGGGACGTAAACATAACGGCAAGACGAGGCTTAACAGCCGCTGCCTACACCTTCGGGTAACAAAGGCGTGAAGTTATATTAAAAATATTGACGTAACGTAACATATCATAATTTTCCGTTATTTTTACGTCCCAAATGGAATAGGTGGCGAACCTATTGCCATACCGGGCCCAAAGTTTTTAGTCATCGATATTTATCACACATAACTTCCGAAAACAATTTCGAAGCCAGTGTCTGGATTCGAACCCGCGACTTCCGGATCCAGAAGCGGGGTGCTCGACCAGTGGTGGTCCACTGGTGGAGACATTTCTATATTTCTAGTGTAGTTAAATTTAAATTTCATAATAGTCCGGGTTTTTAATAATAGGTAAAGAAATTTGTCACCTTTTCTATTTTTCACCACACAACAGTCTTTACACGCTTGTCTCTATACGTATCATTGCGACGGTCTGGCAGTGATTTACGATGAATTTATTCTTAAAATTGTACATAATAATTTTTAAGTAGGTAAACATTTTTATTCTCTAAATGGAAAAAGACTTTCTCTTACTTTAAGTTCTTTACTTACTTTAACTTTTTATTTATGTATGTGACAAATCAAAGTAATCAAAGAGGTTATTAGAAGCAGGTGTTACTAAGACTTAGTATCCAAGTCGTAAAATTTTGAAGCAACTCCGCCTGGTGTACCGGGTAGTACCTAGTATATCGGGACAAATAATAGTCCAGGTTTATAGTAATAGGTAAAGAAATTTGTTACCTTTTACAGTCTATGTCCTATTTTATTACACAACAGTATTTACAAGCATGTCTCTACACGTATCATTGGGATGGCTTGGTAGTGGTTTACAATGATTTTATTCTAAAAATTGAACTAATTAGTTCAAGATTTATTGATTTTCTAAATCGAAATCAATAAATCTTGAAACTTGTGAAGTCTTCTTCTTCGAGAAATCTAATTTGTTGGATCATTATCAGACCAAGTAATAATGATTAAGCAGAAGGAGGCGCCGAGACCAATCTATTCTATGTACAAAAATAATTTATTCGGTTTGTCAAGCTATTATTATCTATGTCTACAGTGTATGATATATTATCCTGAAAATACATAAACTAATGCATGGAGTATCAATTACAGTCTTAATCGTAAATCTAGGTCCCAGTATTAAAATACTTGTATATATCGTAGTACTCTTAATAAGACAAAATAAAATGCAATCAATATTTTTAAAAGCAAATATCTTGATGTTTTTAGTTCGGGATGTGCATATTATAAAGACGTAACGTTAACTAATTAGGAAAAAGCGTTGATAGTTGACTCCATTGATAGACTCAATTGTGTGATGGGTGCTCGTTTCAAAGGTTTGGACATGTGGAAGGAATAGAAAAAGATTGACTAAGCAGATATACATTTCCAACGTAAAGGGAGGTACACGTATATTACCGGATAGTGATAGATTTCAGAACGGTTAAAATTCAACGAAAGAGCAAAAGAAGAGTTATGAAAGTTGAGAAAATCAATGAAGTATGAAGGCGTCTTTTTGCATATCCACCGACTTGACTCAACTTTCCGAGTAAAATGTCTGTATAAAATAAATAGCTAGAACGTAGTTACTAAGCTGGACATATGATCAAAACTTGCCAGCCATGAATAAAGTTACTCCACAATTCTTCAACTAAAGCAGTAACTTATAACTTGCAAAGTTACCGCAGCTTCAGGGCCGACAGAAAATTTAATCTGAATAAACACATCTGGGTATCAGAGAGAGAGAGAGTAAGAGTCAAAATATTTCCGAATAAAATTGAGTAACGCATTTTACAAGTAGAATACTTATTCAATCTTAATTAGACATTTCTGATATAAGGAAAATTAACGGTAAAACGAATACATTAAATTATACACGGTTAAAATTAAAAATATTACACAGATAAGATACCACAAACAAAAGCATCTATTCAATAAAAAAAGCATATTATCGGACTGTCGGAGCATAGAAATCAATAGCTGCTGGCCAAGAATATGGTAATTCTAGATTTTTATTTTCAATAAGTTAGGGATTATCATAAATTTATTTTACTCAATAAGCACAATTGAATAAATATGATAATGTCAGTGAAATTTATCCTAAAACTTATACCTAAATGACGAGAAAATAATGTCAAATACATTTCGTTATTTTAAAATTTCCATTTTTTTTTAAATACTCAAACGTAGCCTTTATAATTAGTTTATAACCACAAAATAATAATGTGATATTTCAGAATAAGTAAACAATATCATGTAAATATAAAAATAAATAAATAACTCACCACGAAAGGCACAAGCGATTCCTTCAGAAATATACAACCCAGATTTCCATAATTAATCCACACAGTCACAAATCACGCACACACGTCACAGGGAACATAAAAATTTTAAAACCGTATCATCGAATCGAACGCTGGTTACACGACACGGCGCGCGATCGTCTCCCCCAGAATCCAGAGAGCTTATGGCAGCGAGCTTGCGTGAACCGCACCGCCCCTCTCCTTACCAAATACCATAATTTTTTCCCCGGCCCACCATTACAAAAATATTCCTTTACCGTATTGCGCAATGCATTAATCCTGGAATGCAAAAAAAAAAATAAAAAGAATAAAAGTTCCTTTTTTAAAACATTTCAAATTCAAATGCACATATTATTCTATGTTATTAAGAAAAGAGGCGTAATTAAAAGCGCTTTACGAAAATCCTTCCGTAGTCTGGAATGTTTTAATTTTTAATTAAAAGGATTGTCACGAGGGAGATTTAACGAAACGTGATAAAAATAGTATTAAATTGGAAAACGCGCCGAGTTGAGAATGTTCAGGTTGCTTTTTTTTTTCTTTTTCAAATTCCTCATAGGATTAAAAGTGCTTTTGACTCTTTTGAACTAAAAGGACATTGCTTACACTAATTTATGGTGTCTATGGTAATGTTCCGTTCGAAAAGTGGTAACCAAAGTAAGATATTATTTAATTAAAATACCATAGAAATAAGGTCGACGTCAGGAAAATAGAAACACTTAAAAAAAGTTTTTTAGTTTAAGTTTTTTGTATGTATGTGACAAATCTAATTAAAGAGGTTTTACTAAGACCTACTATCCAAGTCGTAAGATTTTGAAGCAACTACGCCTGATGTACTATAACATATCGGGACAGACATTCATGGTTTGTTGCCATCAAGTAATTGTCCAATGAAGCGTATAAACTTATTTTAGGATAGGCATATGTTGTGACGAAATGCTACTACAAAAATAAACTTTGTCTTTATGTCGATATTTATATACATCTAACAAAACTCATTAAAAGTAAAATAACAATGGTGATTTGTAAAATAAAATACTTTTTTCATTGATTCAAGTCGTATTAAAGAACAAATAAACATTTTAAAAGTTAGTCTTGTGTTGTTACGTTTCCCATTATGAAATTAGATTTCTATAATTTGTTACTACATCCGACTTTGGTCGACATAGATTTCAATCACTCGACGCCATCTTGGATACTTAATAAACTACGCTGTTATATACCAGTTTTTACCCGCAGCTTTGCTCGTATATATGCACTCCGGAAATCAAATAGAAAATAATACATAAACGGATAATATTCCCTTTTTTATATTTGAAATATCCATTTTTTTTCTCTAATTTAATTTTATACCTATATAAATATTGAAGCACATGAATATCATCATGTTATTACTTTAGTTTAAAAACTATCTCCAAATAGAGCCTGCTGCCCAAATATAGCTGCCTGTCGAGTCATGTTTTCTGTTAGTCAATTCATTCACATTTCCAAATATATGAAGCTTACGGTAAAAAAAAAATGAAATTGGATTATGTTCCTTGGAAAAGCACATTCATATTTTGTATGATTTTCCCAAATAAAAAAAAAATCGAGTGAAAAATACATTTAAACTCCGTCACTGTTGTAGTTTTGTATCAAAACTAGAATTTGTATTCGTAATGCAAATTGTATTCATAGTTCAGAATACAAATATAAATACGTTTCGGTAACAATCACGTAGTGCTGGCAATCATCCAGCGACTTGACTCCTGTTTGGACCGAACTGAAATAATTCCTTTAATAGTGCAGTATGTTATAATATCGACGAATGCTTAATATAAAGATTCAGACAATTCAATACAATTATATTAAAGCTAGTTTCATTACATAAAATAACTTCACGCTTTTGTTATCCGAAGGTGTAGGCAGCGGCTGTTAAGCCTCGTCTCGTCGTTATGTTAACGTCCAAAATGGAATAGGTGGCGAACCTATTGCAATACCGTGCACAAAGTCATCGATATTTATCGCATATAATTTCCGAAAACAAATTTAAAAAGTCATTGGTGTGAGCCAGTGTCAGGATTCGAACCCGCGACCCCTGGATTCAGAAACGGGGTGCTCGACTACTGGGTCACAAATACTATTTCTAAGGACTATTATAAAAGCTAGTTTCATATACTAAATAAATTAAATTTGAAATTAAAATTATATCTTGGAGATGAGCTTTTAGCAGGGCTGGCAGTACTCCTAAAAGTGGAAGAGCCAAACAGTTTGGTGCATTGATAATGTGATACTATATACTACTAATATGATACCACGACCTCTCAGAAGATCGACGTAAAGTGGCTCATGCCGCTTTTATTTCGGTGAGAGAGGTAACCGGAGGCCCACCTCATTTCACCATCATTTTCTTTCCTATTCCCTTAAAGGTCGGCAACGCAACTGTAACACTGTATATGTTGCAGGTATCCAGGGGCGGCACTGGTCACACTATCAGGTGACGCCTGGTCGTTTGCCCTCCTATCCCACAAAAAAAAACTCCGTGGATGTCGTAAAAAAAGAGCTAATTCTTGGGCGCAAAGAACGTTAGCCTAAACTCAGTTAGTTATTGCAAATGCGGTACTAATCTCAACACTAACTTATGGAAACAAGAGTTGGGTATGGCAGAGTGTGCATGAAAGTAGGATAAACACGAACGTGGCATGAGCCATTTGACATTGATATTCTGAGAGAAATACCACATTTCACCAGTCAAGCTGGCCCGCCCCTGCTGAATGATTATTCAGCAAACTTTATATATATTATTTTAGTATAAATGACTTCGATGAAATATCTGTTAAATTGGTTGATTAATATTGACTAACTACTGTGTAATTCAATATTTGCTGTATATATATTAATTATAAATAAAACCAGCCTCGAATCCACTTCTGTTTATCCTGTTTATATAAAAGTTTAATATTGTTTTTAATGTACAGTCGACTCTCGTTAATTCGAAACTCGAGGGACTCTTAAAATATTACGAATTATCGAGTGTTCGAAATATTAAATAGTTCGAAATTTGTGAGAGAAATTAAAGAAAACTTCGAATTATTAAGTGTTGATCAATTCTTATTTATTAACTGCTATTCTATAACAATGACAGAACTTTAGAGGTACATTCGTGTACATACACTTACGTATTCATAATGTTAATTAATTATTATTTTGAAAGAACTCTGTAATACTGGTTTACCTTCCGAAAATACCGTAACTTCCGAAAAGAATTTCGAAAAGTCATTGGTATGTGCCAGTGTCAGGATTTGAACCCACTTCTTCTTAAATTAGAATATACATGGTCGATATTAGCATGGCTGTCGATTTTCACATTAACATGCTCATTATTAGCAATGTTTCAACACACATGCTACTATTAAGCACTTGCTTGGTAATGGCATGCTTTCGTACTAATAGAAAGCATGTGTAACAGTACCATTAGGCAAACACTGTAATCATAGCCTAAGCAAAGGCTCAAATAACAAACAAGTTAATACAAGTTTGATCTTGTCGCAAAATGTATGTACATACTTACAATCTTTCTCTCTGCAACTTCGAATTGTCGAGTGTTGGACGCCGATAAGTTCGAATTAACGCGTCGTTTTGTTATATAGCAATGATATTTTCGTACGAATTACCAAGAGTTTAAAAATGTATTGATTTAGTTCGAAATATAAAGAGATTTTGTAGGGAACTCGTGATATCTTTGAATTATCGAGAGGTTTGAATTATCGCAGGTTTGAATTAACAAGAGTCGACTGTACCTATATTGTTCATTGTTTAAAGTTATACGTAAATTTTAATTATTGTTTTGGTATTGGTACAAAGCGTGTTTTACATAAGCTGTTACACACACCGGTATCCTAATAAAGTTTTAAGTTACAATTATTGCGTTTACCCTCGTTTAAAATTGAGAAAGGAATTTATACGTTAAAATCAAATGTATAGTTTGTTTATATTGAACTTAATCATAATCTAAGATAGATATATCTTTTTCCGAACAAAAGTGGCATAATCCTCTTTTCGCAAATTTCCTGAGAGGCCTCACTATTTCACTGGTCGATACTTTCAATAAGCGAACTGCGTGCCTCTACCACAGTATATATAACAGCGATTCAAAATTATCCTACTTACCCTAGAAAAGTTGTGATATTTTGACAAGTGAAAACTATTTAAGCCATTAAACGCTAACGTTATAAAACTTAACGTTGTTTTAGCTTCAACTGCGGTAGTTTATAAATCAAATGTCCGCGACGGATATTATATCGCTCGCTACAACTTTCAGCTTTCTTTTTTTTTTGTTGTATTTCATGTTTTCTAATAATTGTTATGGCTGCGGCGAGTTCCATTAAGATTGTAGATTTACTACTATATAGGGTAGTAGTGGTTTTATTTTTTAAAATGAGGCATTGAAAACTTTTTAATTGTATTGGATACCGCTATTAAACCAAAAGACTCGGGTCTTGAATTCATACCGATTACTTTTTTAGTACTTTAGGGATATCATATGTAATTAAGGAACGATAAAATTTTGCTCGATGTTTGCTTATATATCATACCTATTTAGGATTAAAAAATAGTTTCAAATCACACATAAACTCTAAAACGACGAAACAGTTGGTCGAGACTTAAATTACGAAACATAGTTCACCTTAGGTGAAATACTTCACTGACTTTTCAATAGTTATTTGTGATCAATAGTTCAATATCGACCATTAACAATATTAATTTAAGCCAATATATTTGACCACATATTCCATTTGGAACTAGAATTAACTGCCGCTACCCACAATTTCGGAAATTGGACGCGTACATTGACATTTGGATCGAAAAATCAAGTAGTTTTATTATACAAAACCAGATAAAACTACAAAATCATGTTATAATATTTACTAACACTAGTTTATAAGATCATTGTTACTAACACTATATGGGCTTGCCCGAAATAAAGGTTATTATTATTATTAATATGATAACTAAATGTAGGTATATAAATATATCATTTCAATCAATAACGAATAACGTTACATCAAAGCATATAAGCGAATAAAGTGTTCATATTTCATGAAACCTCATACCAATAAATTATTCCGTATCAGTGCGCTTGATTTACATTTGTGAGGCTTATAATGTCTAAATTTCATAATAAAAACGTAATAAATATTCTTTCTTGTTTACATAATTTTAGATACAAAGTTTTTGATGCCATAAATATTCAGTTTAACGTTTATTTAAATGCTGCATTCGAAATTTAAGAAAAAATATGATGAAGTATCTGATAAAAAATTGGTGTATAGTATAACATAAATCTTATCGTATCTTAATATTTCAATTATCTTCTTGAGATTTTTTTTAACTGTGATAAAGACACAGTAGAAAGTAGCGTGGTAATAGTCAGTAAATACGTTAAAAAATAAAAAGTTTGAAAAAACAATATGTTATAATTACCACATCGCAATAATTATTATTGCGATGTTGGTAAATTTAGATCAGCATAAAATTTGAGACTATTTCAATAAAACTGAGAAGGTTGAAAGTTGCAAAGAAAAGAGAAAATCGCTTTTCGTGGTATGAGCATCTAATGAGGAGAGATAATACATACGTAGCGAGAAATATGATAAACCTTAATGTGAAGGGAAAAATAAAAGAAGAAGAAAACCTAAGAAAGTATGGATGAAGTGTGTGAAAGATGACATGATTAAAAAGGCATTGGTGTAAAAGAAGTAAATGATAGAAAAGTGTGGAAAATAATACCCGGTTGTACTGATCCTAAGTATATATCCTGGCAGTGAAAGTTATGTATGGCAGAATGTGCATGAAAGTAGGATAATGATGCAAGATTCACTAAGCAGATATACAATGCAAAAGCGGATAAATGTAGGAGTCGAGTACGGCCAAGACACACATTCCATGACCAAATAGAACGTGTTCTGGGGGAAAGTGACGTTAGGAGCCTCAAAAATCGACTCGCGTGCATCAATAGAGTTATGAAAGTCAAAGAAGCGAGTGAGGCGTGTAAGAATCGTGGTTTATGGCGCTCTGTTATCTCTGCCTACACCACAAGGGATTTAGCGTGAAATTATGTATGTATGTAACATTTTGTGTGAAAAACAATACGCGAATATATGTCGAGTATCATAACCATCCAAAAGTTTGAAATAAAGTTAAGTAAGTAAATAATATGATATCCTAAACCTAACGCTATCAGTTAACAGAAATTATCCACATGAGACATCAGGACAAATACCGACAAACCTGGCTCGCGGCTCGTTGATGCTGATGCTAGCGAGCAATACGGTCCCAAACATGTTTTGTTTCATGGCAAGACTAGTAAAAATACACCATGACAACGATTCGCGAGCCAGGCTCGGCGGTATTTAAAACTGTGGTTTTGCAATGATACCACGGCCAGCTTTACCGACGAGCTGCGGTCTTCAACGCCAGTCAATTAGGGTCTTAATAAATATAGAGTAGATGACATATTCAGCACTTATCACAATTTGACTCGGGTAAACGTTGTGATACAGGTTTCACTTTGCATGTTCTAGAATGTTAAGACAATCGACGCATTTAAAATTTTCTAACCGACTGCTGATCTCTTAACAATGAATCATTGTTTAAAATGTACTCAAATCACAAATACAAAACATCGAGTGAAATTTCTTAAAGTTACATTAAGTACAAGTCAAAACAAAGTGAAATCTAAGATGCTTATACAAAGTTGTCGTTTTATTAAGAAACAAACAAATCATAATGTTCTGTAAACAACATTTAATAGCTTCATCATAATATAAAAAGAACAATAATCTTCGGCATTCAGTTAAAATACGTACTTTTGGAGATTTTTTTTTATTTCAATTTTGTATTGAATTTTTTTCATAGCTCACTTAATGACCGCTTAAAATCTAAACTTCTAGCTTCATATTTGAGTTCAGACTTTTATGATGGTACATACATAATACACCGGTTATTCTTAATTTATTCTTATTCCGGTTATTCTTATTGTTATATTGATTAAGCTCCATTTTATATCTTGTTACTAAGTAACTACCTTTTAATTAGAATAACGCAGATAAATTAGTTTAAAAGAAGCCTTAATTAAAGAAGCTATTTATCTAATTACTATCTATTATGATAACCATTCGTTCTGGAAACCACTCATGCTTAGACCCAATAGATGGGTTAACCACTTAACTAATAGAAAGCCGAGATCTCATCAATGAGGCAGTTCTCAGCAGATATTTTCTCGTCGTCTGAATGTCCTTACTAACCAATATATGTTACATATTTTGTGATCATATTATATACAATAACATATAAGGTTCTTCGTACATATGTTAGATGATTTGCCACATAATATAAGCCATCTATCTCACTTAGGCGTATAACAAATAGATCATGGCCGATTCTCAGACCTCTCAAACATGAACAAAAAGTTTAATGGGAGTTTGTCAAGCTGTTTCGGATAATTTTGCCTATAAACAATATACAAGAAGCTATAGGTTTATTGCACTAGCAAAAGACGTTGTTCAAATAAAATACCAAAGTACACTATTAAAATGAAAAAAGTATATGTAAATTCCAACACAACAAGATTTTATTCTCACAAAATTTTCTTTGCGATTGACTTCAAATGGAAACTCTGACAGATGTTTCATAATGCCCACAAAAAATATTGCAACAACTTCAACATTCAGTTAGGTATGTTATACCCTCAAGATGTTTCACTGATATACTGACACAACCTTTTTAATGCTGTCTATCCCCGTATAAGGCTGTATAGGTTTGTACAACATAAATGTTTTTCGCTTTAAATAAATTAAAGTTTATTACCTAGTCGTCTCTGGGCCTGGAAATCAAGCACCCTGCTTCTGATTGAAAAGGTCGTGGGATCAACCGTCAGGTGACACGCCTGCTCGTTTGCCCTCCTATCCCTTAAACAAAACTAACAAGATGCAAGTAACATTTGGCCATTAGCCCAAAAACAATAACTATATACTTATTTAGGTGTTACTGCTCTATAATACATGTTCATTGTAACCGCTAGTTGGTTGATGTTGCCAACGTTTAATTTATTTTCTATGAAGACGCCAAACATAGAATAAATTACATGATTATAACTACTAGTTTGAACGTATTTCATTGCAATTTTTACAAATAATATAACTAAATAAATGATTAATAATAATTTAAAGATTTAAAGAAAATTAGCGCGTGCCAGGCTACGTGCCAGTATGGAAAGTGTATTACCTATTCTCCTGGAAGTCGTAAAAGTCGACTAAGGGATTTGACGCGTTGTACAATAAATCCCGATAATACTTGATTGCTTTGTGGTTCTCTTCAGTTAACTTTTAGTTCAGAGGTCTCCAGTCCAATCCCTGGCTTAAGCCTCGTCTCGCCGTTATGTTTCCGGCCCAAATGGTGGCGAACCTATTGTCATACCTGGCACAAAGTTTTCAGTCGGCGATATTTATCACACTTAACTTCCGAAAATAATTTCGAATAGTCACTGGTGTGAGCCATTGTCAGGATTTGAACCTGAACCTCTGGATCAGAAGCCGTGTGCTTCTCCCTGACCACCGTGACTATGTAATGTAATGTTTCTATCCCATAAAAAATACTTTTAACAATGTATATAACGATAATTTCTACTAAAGTAACTGCATTACTATTAAAAGAACGTTTCTAGTTGTTCTCGGTTAAACGATAGCACTTAGACTGCAGCGATATGTTAGAGCAGAATAAAAACAGATGCGTCTCAACAACTGCTATTTGAACACGTGTAGATACTGTGAAAACACAAACACCTTTTGTGTTCACTAGCGTACTACCTGTAACTGTAATTACATTTACCAAATGATGAAAAAGAGCCTTTGCTTTGGATGTGCGCTACACTTTCCAAAGCTTCCTATACGTAGGTAGAGTTATATATATGTAATATGTTGTTTTTTCTAACAAACCCTTTTATCTCGTACTACTGCTGTGGGTTACATTATAAAAAATATTGTTTAAAAAATGTTTTAAATATAATATATTAACTTTCTTTTCGTCCGCTTTGCATAATTGATACAGATAATTTATAATACTAATGATACAAATTGAGTGAACGAAAGACTGTGGAATCGAGATTGGGGAATCGGTCCCAACCCGAGTACAAATCTTTATCTAGCTCTGGGTAGAATTTGGTAGATATGCATTTAAAATATCTATTCCGCCATGTTCGTTACTCCCAACAAACCCTTCGATTTGATACCCATATTGTTGAAGAGCAATAAAAATATCTCCGGATGAAAGTTCCACCACAAATACCACATTTCACCGGTCGAACCGGCCCATTCATGCAGCGAATTACGTGGCTCTACCACTCTTAATATTATCATCCAAACTTAGCGTGTATACAAAATTTCAGCTCAATTTATTGAATATAAATACATACGAATTAAGCTCTAAGATTCAAGAACATACATTCTTACATTGCAAAATAAAAATAACCGAGTTTATTATTTTTACAAAATCAGTTATGAGTAGTATAGTACCACCACCCGGTACTAGATGTCTATGTACAGTTTTTAAATCAGACTATGCCAATTTTCTTAGTTGATTTATATTGACCCGTTTATAATATACTGTTAAGTAATAATTATTTGACCCGCTAGGGGGCATTGAATACGCTCAACAATTTCAACAAATCAAAACCGGTTCCGTAGTTTTTGATTTGTTGATGATTTGATTTTTTGATGATATTTGATGTGAAAGATTTAAGCATATAAGGAGATAGAGGATAGACAGCGGAAAGTGCCTGTTGTATAGTATGTTATAATGGTCTTATGAACTCCAGGCACGCGATGACTCAATTAGAATTTAACAAACGACGTCTGGTATTTTAGTATCTACCAACTTTAGCCATTGTTTATTTTTTAGTTCAAGTTTTCAAAATTGCATACAGATTTGTCAAATTTGGGAATTTGGAAAAAGTTTGTCAAGTTAATATTTCAGTATACAAACGACATTTTGATACTAGGTACAATTTATTAATAGTATACAAGTTCATAATTTACAGTACCTGATGAAAGAAATGCAAGTTATTATTGTATTATGTTATTGGTGAAAGGTGAAGATTTCATCGAATTCAGTAAAATGAATAGAGTGCTCCTTGGAAGAGTGCAGTATCGGGAAAAAGAATTTCAATCATTGAGTGCATAATAATAGGTATTGATTTTTTTTTATTAAAACCGTTATTCGTTATTTGTAATGTTATCCGAAATTTTAAATTATCACAAAACTATATCAGGTCATTAATATAATATTGTAACTCATTCGATCTTTTGAAATGAAGCAAACGTACTAATTGCTGTACTACCTTCCAGCTGCTGCAAAAGATGTTTGATGTTACAAAAAATTCTACATTTTGCCGCTATCCTACTTTCATAAAGTAAAATGTTCTTGACATTTTGATTCAGAAACTTACTATTTTCTTTATACAGCCTATATTTATCTGTACTAACTACTACTTTATTAAATACTGTTTTACTTTAGTTTATTTACCAGCTTTGACTTTACCGTCTTGCACAAAATGAAACTCGCTATTCTAAGTTTTTAAAATACATCAGCAGTCAAAGAGAAATAAAAGGGCTATTTAAATATGCAAGGTTAACAAACACGTGCACCTGAAGGCTATTGACATACTTTATTTCAGTTAGTCGAGCTTCCATGTGTTTTCACCATTTCTAGTTAACAATTTACAAAGGCTGAGATTTAGTATCTTTAGATATTAGATAATATTAATTGTTATTTATTTATTTAATATACCACAATGTCTTTATTTTCTAACATTGGTAACGATCAAGGAAAAAATAAGATATTTCACGATCAAAAGGCAAATTTATAAGCATTGGGAGAGCTTAAAAATATAATTATTTCTTCTGAACCTTAATATTATTTTAACACGTCAAAGATTCTGAGTAGAATTAGTACCCGTACCCGAAATTTATTCGCTGTAAAATAGCTCTCCTACAGAAAACTAATAAGTAGTACTCTCATTCTTAGAATGGTCTTAAAGAAGGAACACTTTAATATAATGAAACTGGCAGGTATCTTATTACTATATCTTCCATAACAAGAAAAAAGACGACTTTTTTGTTCAAAGACTACTACTCACTTTGGTACGATTTAATAGGAAAACAAATATAATGATTAAAATTATTATTTTTAATGAGATATTTAAACACGAGCGCTTGAGGAAAGTGCCTTCGTGGAATAAGAAAATACGGACAAAATCATCATCGATTTCGAATAAAGGGGCTATCATGAATAGCATTGCCAAATACTCTTTTCAATATACTCTTAATCATATTTAATAATCTTAATATCGCTACTGAAAACAAAGCAGTAGGCACTATATTATACGAGGTAGGCACGATACCAAAGCCTATCAAAGACAGGCAGGCAAAATAATGACAGATTGTCAATGCAACTATTAGAAAACAATTTAATGCTTTCAAAAGTATTAGGGATTTTTTTAACGAATCGGCATTAAATCAAATATTAAATATAGTTTTAGGTATTCAAAATAACGGTATAAAATCATCCAGTAATTAAAACTTTATTTCAGGACAGTTTAAAGGTTCGTTTCTTTGAATAACTGTTAGCTTTAACTAAAAACATTCTTAACATTAAATTTAGGCTATCTGTAGTATCTTACGAATTATTTGCATATCGTTAGGAAGAGCCCTGAAGATACACATTCAAGCGCGTGCTTAATCAAAATAATGTGACATCTTATTATAATTTGGTGAGGGACGGCGTAAGCATACATAAAAATATGTTTGGTCTTACCAATGAGAATTATTTTTAAATTTCGTGACTCTTTTCTTATACAGACAGAACTTCTTATACAACAACAGATATATATTTGTTTCTAAGGTTTTCGCGAATCTCACTCATCAAAACAACCTTTTAGGATTGTATCGCGTTTATTTCTTATTTATTTATATTTATCTCGACGTTTCGAACTCCTTACAGAGATCATTCTCACGAGCATGAACAAAAAGATGGTAGTTGTTCAAAAGCTATCTTCATTGATACAGAGAGCACCCACTTTTTGGAAATAAAAATCAAAAAGTTGATGTTAAAAATATGATTTTTACTATTGGTAACCCACATCAGACCATGAGAACAAAAGTTAAATACTTATTTATAAGATGCATTAATATATCCTGCTTCTAAAGATCCTTTGTTGTTTGATTTAATAAGTAAAAGTTGTTATTATTAAATTATTACAAATTATCTTATTTTCTAAGTTGGTTGAGATTAAAGTATAACTATTATTAAATATTCATTGATTTTAAATTAAAAGGTACAGTGTTTATTAAAAATCTACCACTGGGTCAAAAACGCGGCCAGTCCTGAGAAAACCTTAGAAACAAATATGTAAACCAATACGGAATAAACACCGCTAATCAAATTCGACAATTAGAAGGTCTGAAAACTAAGCGCGCAAGATTTTTAACATCACTAAATTTCTTGAAGAGATGCCGTGACCATAATCTCATTCCAACGTGTGTTAAAATCTCACCAAAATGGAACATACGGGGAAGCGTGAAGATCTTAAACAAAGCTAGTGAAAAATTGTTACGGAGGGTAATCCAACAAACTGGGTACGACCTATTTAAAATCACGCAAACAATTGAGAAAACGTCCAAGAATATTCAAATAGTTTTATCGACAGCTGATTTTAGTAACTGCATGGAGAGGTTAAACAAGCGTGAAACGTTTAAATACGAAACATGTAAAAACAATCAAATAACCAAATACAACAAATTACTCCAAAAAAGATCCAATGTTGTTAACATCTCACAACATGAGAAAAATAAAATCGGAACGCAACCGGTTACCACTACACAGACTAATACAGCGGTCGTGAACTTGTCATCACAAACCTTGGACGAAAACACCATACAGGTACTTAGCAAAGGCCTAAATTTCGCCGTAGCCCCGTCAAAAATTCCTTATGAGGAAGTAATCTGTGCTGTTGAAGATGTCATGGCCAAAAACAACCTAAAATCAGAGGACATGGAAACCATACGACAAGATGTTTCATCGGTTTTACGTCGTAATCGGGCACCAAAACCTAACCTGTCCAAACCACAATATTTAGCGTTGAAGAACTTACGCAACAGACCAGACATTACTATTCTACACGCAGACAAGGGAAATGCTACCGTGGTCATGGATACGTCAGATTATAATGTTAAAATGGAACAACTGTTGTCGGATGAAAGTACTTATAAAACAGTGAAAAAAGACCCCACTGAGAGTATTTTAAACAAGACCAAGAAACTACTCGAACGACACTCCAGTACATTAAATATTGACGTCAAATACCTGACACCATCGTGTGCGAAACCGCCAAAACTGTATGGACTACCGAAAATACACAAGACAAACGTACCCCTACGCCCAATTGTAAGTCAGATTGATACACCGACTTATAAATTAGCTCAAACTTTGGCGAAAGTCCTCTCACAACTTCGAGGACATTCAAGTGCGTTTGTAAAAGACTCATACCACTTTGTCAGTGAGATTAAAGATCTACATCTCGCAGACAATGAAACAATGGTCAGTTTTGATGTTCAGTCCTTATTTACTTGCCTACCTGTACAGGACTGCATTAATATTATATCCAAGAAGCTAGCATAAAATCAAATAGCCAAAGAATACACTATTAGAACACTGCCTCACATCTGGCTACCTACTGTGGAAGGACAAATTCTACAAGCAAGTAGATGGAGTGGCCATGGGCTCACCGGTCTCTCCTGTCGTGGCCGACATATTCATGGAGGACTTCGAGGAGACTGCTTTGGTGAGTTCACCTGTTAAACCCCGTTTCTATAAGCGGTATGTAGATGACACTTTCACAATTTTACCATCTGACAAAGTAACTGTATTCTTAGACCATCTTAACTCCATAAATCCCAAAATACAATTCACAATGGAACTGGAGTCTAACAATTCTCTAGCATTCTTGGATGTGTTAGTTATTCGTAACTCTAATAACACCTTGAGTCACACTGTGTATAGAAAGAAAACCCATACAGATAGATACCTGAATGGTGAATCTCACCACCATCCTTCACAGTTAGCTGCCGTGTCAAAATCTTTGTTTCAGAGAGCACGAGGGATTTGTGACCAGGAACACATAGCAGAGGAGATTCAGCATGTGAAAAAAGTCTTACATGCCAATCAGCTTAAAGTTCCCAGAAATCATCACAAAAACCGAGTGAAGCAAGCCACAGTTGAGCGCCAACCTGCCATCTTGCCGTACATAAAGGGAATCACTGACAAAATTGGCTATATTTTAAAACGTGCTTCAATCAAAACATACTTTAAGCCATCCAAGAAAGTTAGTCAATTTCTACCATCTGTCAAGTGCCACATCCCCTTGCAAGACCCAGGAGTATATAAGCTGGACTGTGATTGTGGATTCTCTTATATCGGACAAACAAAGAGGTCCATTAAAACCAGGATCAAAGAACACATAGCGGATGTGAAGCAAAACCGCTATAATAAGTCTGCTGTTTGTGAACACTGTAGGAAGGGCTCAAAACACTACATCAGGTTTGACAAACCACAAATCCTCGCCAAAGAACAACATTATCATCCCAGGATGATACGCGAGGCTATTGAAATCAAAAAACATCCAAAGAATTTCAATGGAGAAGATGGCTGGAAACTATCACCTAGCTGGAACCCAGTCATAAGTCTCATCAAACCTAGCCCACAATCAAACAGCCCAAGACAGCGAGATACTATTAGTATAGTTTGCAGGTCAGACCCACATCAGGAATCAAAATAATGTAGAATTTTGAGTAGTGCAGTAATAATCAAAACAAAATAATTTTAATTTAATTTTTATTAACCTAGAAACCAAGTCCCTTTCTTTTTTCTCAAAAACTTTATAAATAATAGCAATATCAATAGCCCGTTCAAAATGAAATAATAATCAGTTTTGCAGAACAGCCGCTGAGTTTTCTTGCTGGGTCTTTCTCAGGACTGGCCGCGTTTTTGACCCAGTGGTAGATTTTTAATAAACACTTTACCTTTTAATTTAAAATCAATGAATATTTAATAATAGTTATACTTTAATCTCAACCAACTTAGAAAATAAGATAATTTGTAATAATTTAATAATAACAACTTTTACTTATTAAATCAAACAACAAAGGATCTTTAGAAGCAGGATATATTAATGCATCTTATAAATAAGTATTTAACTTTTGTTCTCATGGTCTGATGTGGGTTACCAATAGTAAAAATCATATTTTTAACATCAACTTTTTGATTTTTATTTCCAAAAAGTGGGTGCTCTCTGTATCAATGAAGATAGCTTTTGAACAACTACCATCTTTTTGTTCATGCTCGCGAGAATGATCTCTGTAAGGAGTTCGAAACGTCGAGATAAATATAAATAAATAAAAAATAAACGCGATACAATCCTAAAAGGTTGTTTTAATGAACAACAGATATACCTACGAATATTCACATGCAATATTTAAAATTAATAAACGTAGTTCTAACGTATATGTTAGTATTTTTATACGTAGATTCTACTAAATATTATCTATCTATAATAACATCTTATGGAACCAGTCAATTTAACTTCTATGTCAGGTCATGGATTCGATCTTTACACCGAGATGAAATAAAATTGGAGTTTTCACATAGTCTGTTTGGTAATAGCACATATACACACATGAAAAAGCTATTTGTTACACTATATTGATATTTGGTGTAACTTATTAGTTACAATCCTCAGAAATTACTGGGTGCTCTGTGTGTTGTTGTGTTTTACTGTATCCCTGAATAACGTTAAAAGCCACAAATATGACGAACGGCTTGGATATAAAGACTGACTAAAGTTTTAATTCTTTTTTTAAGAGTTAGGGGGCAAACGGTCATGGACACTTCCAACACAAATAGTGTCACGTTTGTGTGGCCGGTCTTTAAGATAAGATAGGAAAAATGGGTGGAAAGAAACGGAGAAGACAGGAAGACCAAAATCTGGTATGAACCAGTTTACCGCAATATTTTGGAAGGTTCTGGTATATCACAAATCAAGCTGGCCATTCATAAATCAAACTGCGTTGATATAGCACTATAAATTCTAACTAATATATCAATCTTAGTTAACTTGCAGTTAATAACTTGAAGTTTTTCATGAAAATACCGTAGTCCGCTAATCGAAAAGAGTTTAATTCGAAACCAAACAAGAATATGAGAATTCGCAATAAGGAATCCCAAAAGTAAACCGACTCCAAACTATCGAAGTTTAAATATTCATCAAATACCTTTAATCTGTCGTGGCGACGTCGGAACGGCTGAAGTTTCCATAGAATCCCAACAAACGACCTTACGCAAGTGTCGGAGGATCCCTGATTTGTAACTTCGCTAAAGTAGAGCGGGGATTGGGAATTAATTGTCTTTTAGGCATGTTTGGAGGACTTTCTTGTCAGTTTTCGAAGTCCGAAAATTTGTTATGTTTCAATAATGTTTTTATTTGATTGCAAGTAAAAATAAGTTAAGCTACATTTTATTTTGTTCTGAAAATATTGTTTATTATATCATTATTATTTAATGGAAAGTTTCGACAGTCTCATTTTTAATGTTCTAGATAATTACCGTAGATTAAAATAAGTTTAACCGACAATTGTTTTGCCTTATGTTACCTAATTCAGTACCTACCTTTAATTCAGTATTATTGTTAAATTTTCTCTTCAATATTGCATTAGCGTCAAGCACTAGCAAGCACCAAGAAAGCAAGTTATGGTGTAAAATATTAACAGTAAATTTATATTCTAATGTTTGTTAATTATTTAGTAGTAGCTGTTAATCTGAATTTAGTATTGTAACTCTGCAAAATATTAACTCCTACTTTCATAAAATTTAAAAAAATACCTGAAAAAATATTTTCATTTAATAAAAGCATGTAACGAAATTCATGCAGTTTACTGCATGAATGGGTCCGCTCGACAGATGAAA
This sequence comes from Euproctis similis, assembly GCA_905147225.2. Classification (NCBI taxonomy): domain Eukaryota; kingdom Metazoa; phylum Arthropoda; class Insecta; order Lepidoptera; family Erebidae; genus Euproctis; species Euproctis similis. The sequence goes on from LR990109.1 coordinate 11,181,936, forward strand.
TACCACGGCCTCTCGGAATATCGGCGTGAAGTGCTCGTGCTGAGTTTCGTTTGAGGAGAGAGTTATCCGGAGTCCCGATCCCCTTTCCTGCTTCTTTCCCCTCCTACTCCCCTTAAAGAACGGCAACGCAGCACGGTGTTCATGGGCGGTGAGAAGTTGCTTACCATCAGGGGACCCACTTGCTCGTTTGTCCTCCTATCCCATATGAATTAATATTTGCGGTTTATTTTCAATAACGCAAGCGTTTATCTTTTAAAACTAGATGACACTGTGTGTGTGTGTTGTCTCCAAAACATTATAACCATATTTGTCTTGGCAAAGTATCTTTAAAGTGCAATGTAACATTTTAAACAGAAACAACTAACATTGCTGCAATTTCTTGAAAAACAAAACGTTAGTACTCAAAGTAATTTTCATTGTGTGTTTCGCCATAAAAAGAACAATAAAAGATGGAAACACAATTGCTTTACGGGACGCCATTAAATAGAGGAAATCACTGGAAGAGTCCAGTATCCATGGTTTGTGGTGAACATTATGAATAAAAATATTATTCACTAAATAGTTATTGTTATGTCATGTTTTTCACAATGATTATCACTGAAGTCTTTACTAGTAATATATTTTTAATATTTCTCTCCTTTTTCTGCTGCTTAACTTCGATTAAAACTCATCCTAAATGGAATGGGTGGCGGAACTTAATACCATAAACACATAACCGCACAAAGTTAACAGTCATCGATATCTATCACACATAACATCCGCAAAGAATTCCGGGAAGTCATTGATGTGAGCCCGGAATCAATCCGGCGATTCCGGGCTCACAAGTCGCAGCGGTCCGGAAATACCATCGCCGGTAACTGGTTCCATGAAGGAGCAGTGCGTGGCAAGAAGTGCCTGTTGAAACGCACTGTTGTCGATGGCCAACCATACAGCCAATGCGGGTGGTAGCGTTAGCGAGTCGAGCGATGACGAAAATCAGCTGGCGGTATTAATCCGAACAATTCCTCAGAGCACTCCTCGTGGTATATGCGGTAGAGAATGCATAGCGATGCCACCTCTCTCCGCAACGCCAGAGGATCAAACCGGTCGGTAAGAGCTTGGTTGTCGATAAGCCGAACCGCGCGTCGTTGGATTAGGTCAAATGGAGTAAGCTGGTACTGGAGTGCCCCCGCCCAAAGATGTGAACAGTATTCCACGTTAGGACGGACCTGCGCCTTGTATAATTGCAGGCGATGACCTGACGTGAAATACTGTCCGGTTCTATTGAACACACCAAGCTTTTTGGAGGCCAATTTGGCCTTGCCCTCCAGATGACAAGTCGACACCAAGAATTCCGATAGCGGCCGAGGCGGGTAAGGGAGTGCTCTCAAAATAGGAAGCTACGACAAAGGGTTAGGCGAACTAGTTACTCACCAATTTTGCCTATGTACTGAGACTTTGCTACGGCTACAACTCTTATGAAGGACCTGGAGGCAAGGTTGTACCTCTTCTAAGAGAACCGGTGTCAGAGTCCTAGGACGCCACTGCTTATGCCCAGGCTTGATAGCACTCATGCTTAAAACGTAATGCCGTTTTGCATATGCGATCAAACCAGGGCTGAGATCTGCCGCCGATTGGCACCACTGAGGATGGAACGAAGAGCTCCATTCCCTGCAGCATCACATCAGCGACAGAGTCGGCAACGACATCAGGATCATCCGGCGAGAAGCAAACTTGCCCCCATGGGTAGGACGCGAAGAAATTTCGCATCCCATCCCAGTCTGCTGACCTATAGCGCCACACACGGCGGTGGCTTGCAATATGCGATCGAAGTGGGCACGTGAGTGGCACCGTAATCATTATCAGACAGTGGTCCGAGGAACCCAAAGGGGCGTCTACAGAAACCACATATCCGTCCGGATGGGAGGTCAGCAGAAGATCCAACAGGGAAGGTATACTAGGACTATTAACATCTAGGATTCGCGTGGGTGCAGTAACCAGTTGTGTTAGATCATATTCTAGAGCAAAGTCATGGACAGATCTACCCGCGTGGTCGATAGTGCGTGATCCAAGCCAATCGACGTGGTGGGCATTGAAATCGTCGAGCATAACGATTTCCGCGGATGGGACCTGTTGAATTACGGAATCTGCAGCCGTATGAACGTGGTCCATGAGTCGGTCTGTTTCGGTATTACCGCTATGGGACCTATAAAGACATGCGTAGATGCGGGGGTGGCCGTCGCTATCTACACGCAGCCAGAGGGTCGATAGGTCCCTTCCTTCAAGACTGCCGAGGCGTCGAGCACAGATATCCTCCCGGACAAACACACAAACTCCGGCCGCGGTACAAAAGCGTGTTCCAGTTTGTATCCGAGGTATAGGAGATATGAGGTATCGGCTGGAGAGATATCTGTGTCTCTGTAAGAAATAGCAAAGCTCAAAAGACAACTAGAAAATAAATTAATTACTTTTTTAATTATGAAGTACTAGATAGTGCATCGGATTTTAATCATCATTTCTCCCATGTAATACATTAAAAGTTAAATCATAATTATTCTACAAAATAACAGGTTATTATTATATTGACATTAATATATTAGCACAAAGCATAACGAAATATAAAATTCGTAGAGTATTATTGAATACAAATCAAAGGATGCTGAAAAAACTCAACAAATTTCAGGATATTAAGATCCATACCTCGTGATACTTTTGTAAACATCTTTGTCTTAATAATATGAAGAAAACGATATTCGACGAAGGGAATGAGGTGAGGAAAATTTATTCTCGACTGCACGCCTGATATCAAAAACAAGTTGGTTCAGTTAGTATAGCCTGAGGCCTTGATCAGACTTAAATTGAATGTGCTAAGCTTGCTGAGGATTTTCACTGATTATTTCCATATTTATAGATAAAAATTTTTAAATAAAATAAAATTTGCTTCTGACTTTTGATGATTTTTAAAGGCGTGAGTGGCTAGACAACCTATATCTTATATCTATATATATATAAAAGTCGTGTTTGTTACAACACTTATAACTCAAGAACGGCCATACAGATTTGGCTGAAAATTGGTGAAGAGGTAGCTTCAAGCCAGGAATCGCACATAAGATACTAAAATATGCATAAACTGCGAGTAAAATACTACAAAAACAATTTAACTTTCCCATACAAACGATTCGTAACCATATTGTGACACAAGGAAATTTGACCTATATAAACATATCATAAAGTTCTTCGTTAGTAGAAAGGGTCCAAGTAAGCAGTAATATTGACATTAAACTTTGAATCGAATGTCAAAATTTGTTGTGTCATGTCACTGTAATATGTTTGAAGTATTGCAATTTATAAATATTAAAAATAAGTAAATATTTGGAAAAGTTATTTTTAAACTAAAATCTATGTTGAAATTTTAATAATCATGCATTGGTTTGGAGAAGGCATCACAGAAGCGGTAACAATAACCAGCAATAACCATTTTTGTCCAAGTTTTGAAGATTACCACGAAGAACGTGACCAATCATTTATCAGTTCATGTGGCATCCACTATAGATGAAAAAGATGTGGTGAGTCCACTTTCTCGGATCAGTTCAACTTCCTCATCGTGAAACTCAAGCGGATCAATAAATTACAAGTACATTTCGTACAAACTTATCAATTTGTACCGTCGCCGTCACTATTCTTCAATAGAAAGAACGGTATTCCTTTAGAAATTAGGATGTTATATTTTGAACTTGGCCTTTGAACCTGTTGAAAAGGATCGACAGGATACTGGAAGAGCAATGCAAAGATCACTAACTATTTGGACAAATTGAGACAATTTGAAGGAGCCAAAAATTTTGACAACATAGATAGTTGGGATGGATGACACCCAAGGGGGATAAGGCAGGAAAATGGTGATGAGTTTGTATAGGAAAATAAAAAAGTTAAGAATGTTGACATTAATCAAATAACTACAGTTACAAATTGTAACAATATACGTTATGTGTTTTTTTTTGTTAATTTTTTGGGTTAGTTGGCACTTTTTTGCTAAGTATGTGAGAATTTTTTTTTCTCGCTTTAACTAATTAGATATTATAATACCGAGGAGAAGACGATGGTAGTCGCAGTCAATGTAATGGGCAAAGAGCCATCTCACGTGCTAGAGAGAGATTGGTCAAGGAAGAGTCGTATTGCTATGTCGGAATTGTTTTCTCTTAATATAACCATTTTGGGCACATCAAACACAAAAACAGCTTCGTTGAGTATATGAGTCGAATAAAACGTAAAGAGACGGCGAGATGCCACCATTGCGCATCCGACCTGGACTCGGCCCAGCACACGCTGGACGACTGCCCGGCCTGGGTGCCCGAGCGCCGAGTCCTGGTCGATGGGATCGGGACTTGTCCCCGCCGGCGTTGATCGCGGCAATGCTGGCGGAAGAGGAGGAGTGGAGGGTCGTGGTCTCCTTCTGTGAAGCAGTCATGCTCCAGAAGGAGGCCGCCGAGCGGTGTCGGGAGAGAGCCGATCCCGCTCGAAGGCGGCGGCGGCGACCTCAGTGATTGCCGCCACCGACGGGCCGCGAAGGCGCACACCCCGCAAGTGCGCCCGGGTTGCGGCCCGGCAAAAATGACCCCCTGGTGCGGCCGGGGAGGATCGTCGGGGGCGCCGCCGGCCGCGCGCCTTTTTTACAGCGCGCGGTCGGAGCCGCCCCGCCCGGGGGAGTCTTACCGAGGCTCCCCGAGGATGAGCGGGAGGAGTTCACATACAGATCAATCAACAGCACGATAGGGTTCTCGTGACAGAGGTGGGGGAAGACGGCGGGGTGGACCAGAGGGCTGACGCACTGTCCTGGGCCACCCCAACGCCGGAGGAAGGCCGCCGCGAGGTTTTGGTGGGTAACCCTAGGATCGGATTGCAGTTTACTGTTTTGGGAGTCCCATACTACCCCCTGCCGTTCTCAGGCCCCGCCTGCAGAAAGCATTTCCTCGCGTAAAAAAAGGTACTGTTCTATGTTGTGGCGGAGGCAAAGTAAAATTACCACTATTGATGCCACACATACAGATCCGTTAAGCTCTTTAGTTTCTAAAAATGATTCTAGTATTTCTTAACCAATCAATAAACAAATATATAAACTATTAAATAAAATCGGTTTGCCTATTTGTAATATTCAAATAATCGCTTCACATAATATATAAACGGTATACAAACCAAAATAACATATTTTTGTCTTGGTGTTTGCTCCGGATTATCTCTGTAGTGGCTGGACCGATTTTGACGGGATTTTTTGTAGGTAACTGATGTAATAAGAAGTAACTTAGGCTACTTTTATTTTAGAAAAATCTTTTATTCTCTCATAAAATGCTTTTGAGACGAAACAAAGTTCGCCGGGTCAGCTAGTTTTAATTATAGTAGAGAACATTTATTTTTAATTACGTATATTTCAACATTTTTTTACGTGCCATTGCACGTCAACTACATAATTATATTACTTTTCCATTCATTTCCGATCAACTCAATAAAATGTTACCCTTATTAAAATTGAAATTTATTGAGTAGTTTACTCTTTTGTCAAAAAGGTCACATAAGTAAAATAAATATTCACAGTACTACTAGTAAAACGTTACTATATATGATTTATCTTAACCTAATTTACAACTAATACTAACATTACTTAATTAATTTTACTAACATTATTAAATAAGTATATTTCATGTTCAGTCGATGCAAAGAATAGATTGTTTTTAGATACCTTATCTAAAACTATATCTATCTTTATTATTTTTATACATCCTAAGTCATAGCTGTGAATATAATATTCACATGTTTACATAACATACATAACTTTACGCTTTTTTCTACCCGAAGGTATAGACGGTTTTTAATACGATGATGTTAATGGACTCGCTGAATTTTTATATCCCAAATGGAATAGGTAGCATTCCTATTGTCATACTTCTGCAATAGTGTTGTCAGTCATCGATAATTATCACAAATAACTTTTGAAGATAATTTCGAAAAGACATTGGTGTGAGCCCGGAATCGATCCCACGACTTCATGACTCAGAAGCTTGAGTTCGTCTACTGGACCAGAATTCAATTGCTTACGATATCATAGTTTTGTTTGAAGATGTTATAGGCGTATATACGAAAATCGGTTTACCCAGAAGCCAAATAGGTATTACTGAAAAGCGTAAATTGTTAGATAATTCTCAGCAAAGGCCCGCAACTTCCGCTCTTAATCGCAACATTGGCGAATTAGGTCATCGATTCAGCGGTTTACGTGTTATAATAATTCACGTATTCAACTAGTTGATTGCGCCGTTACAATACGTGTGAATAGCCTATGTGAAACAGTAAATTGTGATGAGTAATTACATAAGTTTTCCTATATTATCTTATAATATCTTCATGAAACTTAAAACATCTTGAAATTAAAAAATATGCTATTATTTTAATCTGAGTAAATTATGCTATAAAGAAAAAACATTTTATAACCTCACGCCTGCCTTTTTCGAAGGACACTTAGAAGTCGTCGACGTATAAGCAGCAGCTGTTAAGCCTCGACACCAAACCAACCAAATGATTACGTCCCAAATGGAACAGGTGACCAAATCTATTACTTTACACGATATTGTTAGTCATCGCTATTTATCATTTACGAAACAGAATTTGAAGAGATAGTAGTGTGAGCCGGGATACTATCCAACGACTTCTTGATTCAGAAGCGAAGTATTTAACCGGCAGACCAGCGAAACGACTTGAATTTTATCTCTATGAAATGGCAATGGACCGTAAAATAAATACCTAATTGACTGTTGCGCAAAACATGTTAACAAAGGCTAACTGACTGGTCTGTCCTGAGGGGATGAAAGACCCGTCACTTCGGAATCTCGTAAAGAAAAATCTTCTATATAATTTCTTTGTTAGATATCTCATTAAATTAGGAAAGTGACAGAGTTACGTTCATTTATGTGAGAGCAAAGTTTATGAATTCACATTTTTTCCCGAAACTTGTCAGCGCTGTATTTTTTATGAGAAAACGGACATGCGTCGTCCCCGACGAGAGGTATTTTTAACCGACTTCTTCGAAAAAAGAGAAGGTTCTCAATTGATCTGTATGCATATTGTTTTATGTATGCTCCAAACATAAAACAATATGCATACCAATAATTTCCTCAATTATGGATGGATTACAAATTTTTTCTTCGTTGGATTGGGTTTACCTTCAAGATGGTCCCCTTTTCACCAGATATGATGTGATGATGGAATCCAGGAAAAATGGAAGGAATCCACCGAAAATTGTATGCTAGTATGGTGTTTTTGTCACGTAATAATGATGTCTTAGGCTTATTTAAGGCGTCAACATCTGATGATGCTGTGCTGCCTCAGAACTCTTTATCAATTAGGACATCATTAGGAGTTGGGAGACAATACTGCAATTAGTCGATTAGAAACTACTTGATAGTATATATAGCTAGTATGTTGCTTGTAAGGTATGCTTGAATCTACTTTTGATGCTGCTGTGCTGACGAAGAAGCCACAGAACTCCTTAACGTTTAGGAGTTGAAAGACAGTACTGTAGTTCATCGATAGAAATTATTTAGTAGTATATAAGAGTAACATGTTGCTTGGCTGATAATTACATACAATTCAGGTTTTTTTTAATTTTCTGCAATACTTTCCAGGCTACGATTGGCTTTCATTCTGGCTGCAGTGTTATTGGGTCTACCCTAGTTAATAAAAAACAATACGTAATAGGTATTATCAAACTTTTTTAACTAAGTACATATTACATAACTTCACGCCAAATTCCTTGTGGGGTAGGCAGAGAGAAAGGAGCGTCATGAGGCACGATTCTTACACATCTCACTCGCGTCGTAGACTTTCATAGTTCTTTTCATGCATGCGCCTCGATTTTTGAGGCTCCTAACGTCACCTTCCTCCAGAACACTGATGACACTTTTATTTGATGTGTCTTGGCCGTCCTCGACTCCTATATCCATCCGCTTTGGCATTGTATATATGCTCAGTTAATCTTGCATAATCCATTCTTTCAACATGTCCAACCATCGGAACTTCCTTCCTAACAACCTTGTTTTCGACGCATTCAGCGAGGATCACTCCGCAGATTTTGCTCAACGTAACGTAACGTGACTAACTAATTTGTTTACAAAACGTAATACTTTATTAAACCCATCTTTAACTATTTAAATGTTAGCAATTATCGTTTATTTAAAGCAATTATTTCAATATTACAAACAGACACTTCAATTGTATTCATATGTATAGATTTCTTACACTACAACCCCACCGCAATCTAATCCGATACATAATTTGATTTGATAGGCTTTCATTTCTCTCGCAGCCTCACTCAGATATTCATAATTCAAAGCCATACAACAGTGCAAGGATTTCAAATGAATTTAGTCTTTTTATTCCTGTAAAAATACAAGCTCTGAAGCTTCTTTGAAGGTGATTATAAAATTGTTTTAATGGTGGTAGAGCCAAGTACGATCTCAGAAGATCGACGCAAAGTAGCTCATCTGCGTTTTGTTCGGTTAAAGAGGTACCTGGAGGCCTATCTCCCTTCCCCATCCTTTCCCATCCCACTCCGCTAAAGGTCGCCAGCGCAACTGTAACAATATATGTGTTGCAGGTGTCCAGGTGGATTGCTCCTTTGCCCTTCTGTCCCTTTTAAAAAAATGTAAAATTAGAATCTTTGATTAGGATATTCCGGCATGTTTCAATAGAGATATTAAACAACAAACCACAATATTACTCACTCCAAGTCCCTTGAGGGATACACAGAAAGTATAGAGTACCATAAGAATAGATTCTCGCATACCCTGGTCGCTCTGTGATATTTATACACTTACTCTCTGTCATAAGTCGTCATAAGGTAGGTCTTGTCGCCAACTTTTACAGCTCCTGACGTCATCTTTTGATAGCATAGTATATATTTGGTCATAAAAAGTTATTGTTTGTCTTTCAGAATTAATTAATAACAAACGAATTACCTATATTGATATAAATCAAATAATATTATATTACAACGATGCATAGTTTTGGGAGACCAAATCAGTAATACCGCGACCTGGAAATGGTCTGTTTAAAAGGAACAAAGGGTAAGCACCCGAAACCGACGTGAATGTATGATTATGTATGACTGTGGATGAGGCAAAAGAGGTGTGTCAGGATCGTTGCTTGTGGAAAGCTAAAGTCTACCTACCGCTAGAGGATACAGGCGTGAACTTACATATGTGTAATATTAAACAGTGTACATCATTTACCTTGAATGAGAATTGACTTATTTATTTTAGAATTTTAATATTCGTTCCGATAATTAATCAATAAGATATGAAAAAGATAACACAGCAAGTTTCCCATAACATTGCAAAATAAAATTAAATATATCAAAAAACAAAATATAAAATCTATTTACTTACTGAGAGTTTATAAAGAGACAACAAACAGACAAACAAACAAAACTTATTGAATCATTATTTACTGACGTACATTTTCTGTTATACGCGAATTTCAATTTTCTATCGACCTCTTTTCAAAGGGATTGTGTATTTACTTAGACGCAAAAGTAAGGTAGCGGATCGAATAAAGCGGAGCGTGAAATAAATTCATGCTTCATTGATACTTCATTTAGCTATCACAATTAAATGAAATTCAAAAAGAATTCAATTTAGGAAGTAACAGATATAGCTGAACAAAACTTAACTTCACACCTTTTTCTAATTGAAGGTGTTGACAGCGGCTGTTAGGCCTCAAATCGCTGAATTGTTATGTTACGTCTTAAATGGAATAAGTGGCAAACTGTTGCCATACACTGAGCACAAATATGTTAGTCATCGATATTTATGCCACATAACTTCCGGAAAGAATTCCGAGAAACCATTGATGTGAACCCGGAATCGATCTCACCACTTCTGAATCAGAAGCGGAGAACTCGACCACTGGACAAACGAGACTTTTAAACTAAGTAACATTTTATACACTAATACGTAACTGCCAATTATCTCAGCATTCAATATGCATTATTTCATAAGTATGGATACTGGAGCAAATGAAAATAATTTTGATAATAATACAAATAGTATAACCAAATAAATTACTTAATCACAATGGTATATATACTTGTATTATATGTATAAATAATTAAACTGTATGCCCCATAACTTTTCCTTATATCAGAGAAATTCTAATTCCATGATAAATTGAACGTGTCCTAGCAGAAGGTGATGTAAAAACTACGAAGAAGCCAGCCTTATGGCGCACTTATTTCTCTACATACCCCGCAAGGGACTTGGCGTGCAGGTATGTATTTATTCGGGAAAAGTTAATATTGATGTTTTTGCGGGAACTAGTGTTATAAAATATCCGATAAATAGTAAATTACCATGTGAAAACTTAATGATTTTAGAACGCTAGATGTATATCACAACCTGGTATTACTACGTACACTTAAAGCCTCCTCAAATTGTATTTTATAATTAATAAAAATATACCGCACCGTCTCAGTGGCCTAGTGGTCGAGCACACGGACTCTGAATCCAATGGTCGTGGTTCGAATCCTGTCACTGGCTCACACCAATGACTTTTCAAAATTGTTTTTGGAAAGTTATGTGTGATAAATATCGATGACTGAAAACTTTGTGCCCGGTATGGCAATAGGTTCGCCACCTATTCCATTTGGGACATAAACATAACGGCGAGACGAGGCTTAACAGCTGCTGCTGTTATGTTATGTTACCCCACCGCTTTACGCTCCGCTTGTCATTATGTGTGAGTCTTAAAGTTATCTTTATTGAGTTTCCATTCTATTTAATACTGTGAGGCTTACCGCGCCCAATGACATGTCGATGTTCCTTTTATAATCGACCCAAAAAATAATGGTATTATTTTATTATAACATTTTGTAGATTTTATTCAGTTTACGATTATTTCTAAACATTTTCAGATAGGTATCTCCAATAAATCGCATGCAATACTTAATACCTAGGTACTAGGCATAAAGTTTTTTTCAATTAACTTGATAACAGAGCAAGTCTAAAATAAATCTCAAAATATTTCGGCTGCTACTTCTTGGATACTTTTTCAGGTTCTTGGCAAAATTACTACGCTTGGCAAAAAAGGTTGTTAAGGTCTCCACAACTGGATGAATTAATGAAATGAAAATATACAGAAAACTTCATCGTCTGAAAATCATGAACATTGTGTCTGAACTGGACGGTCCAAAACTAAGAGTGAAGAAATAATTCATTTTTGCAAAGCTTGTATTCTAATTTGATCAGAAAAGTTTTAGAAGTAGCTTCAAATACTGCAAACAGTGCTGATGGTTCAAAGTATTGTTATAGCAATCCATATTTGTGATAATATTAAAACAACTTTTTGTGGATTACATCGCGTTTATTTAGAACTTATCTGTAAAGAGTAAAATTATCTCTGTAAAGAGTTTGAAACGTCGGGAAATATATAGAAAATAAGTTCTAAAATCTAAATAAACGCGATATAATCCATAAAAAGTTGTATTAATGTTATAAATGTGATTCGCGAAAATCTAGGAAATAAATAAGTATTTGTGATGTCTTTCATATACACAATTGGTTTCGCTTATTATTTTTCTTTTTATTATCTCACTAACATACACGTATTTATCTAGCTTGATTAAAATTTCTTAGTTTATATGAACTCAGAAAAGTTTAAGAATTGGCCCCAGATGGATCTTTATCTGAGTTCTAAAAATATTTTTCAATTTTAACAACATCATTAACCTCGTAATATAACATTAGAATTAAAGTAAAGATTAATTACGCACTCTTTCCTTTTAATTTATTAACTAAAAAAGATACGCGGAAATATATTATTTTGTCTCTCTCTTTTTCTACTTTAATACATTTCTTGTGATGATGACTTAACGACGAGAATTTTTTTATTTTTGTATTCTTATTTAAGTTGGTGTTTACAAGGAAAATATAGGTAGACTTTCAGCTTTTCAGCGCTATTTACTTGTCCTGATATCATAGTAATTTGTCATGATGATGTCAAAGTATTTTTTTTTATGGGATTGAAGGGCAAACGAGCAGGCGTGTCACCTGATGGTAAGCAACCAACGCCGCCCATGGACACCAGCAACACAGGTAGTGTTACTGTTGCGTTGCTGACCTTTAAGGGATAGGGGAAACGAAAGGATGGGGAAAGGGGGGGTGGGCCTCCGGGTACCTCTCTCACCGAACGAAACGCGGCATGAGCTACTTTACGTCGATCTTCTGAGAGGTCGTGATATTTCACCGGTCGAGCCGGCCCATTCATGCAGCGAACTGCTTGGCTCGATGGCGAACGCTGAGGTAACATAGCTAAAATATAGAATGTACTTTCTTTAAAGTCTAACAAAAACTCGGAAGCATAGTAGATAGTGCGGTGAACTTCTTAAGTTGTTATCATTACATAGTATAAAATAAAGTCGCTTTCCGGTGTCTCTCTTCCCTTAAATGCTTAGATCTTTGAAACTACGCAACGGTTGTTGATGAGTTTTTTAATAAATAGGGTGTCAACGGGGTGGTTTTTATCTATAAATCATGTATGATATACTTGATTTCGATGTGGAACCAAGTTCGCCGGGTCAGCTAGTTTGTAATAATTTTTCAAGTTGTTTAGTTGTAGTTCTAAGCGGTACCAGAAATAAAAAATACATATAATGCGTCGAACCGAAGAAAGTTCCGTTATAAAATATTACTTTCACTAACAATACCGGCATCATCACAACAACAATTCCCTAAAATAGTGTGAGATTGAAGTCTGGAAGTGTTCAGTAAATACGGAAGACACAGAGAGAGAGAGAGAGAATAATCACAGAGAGCGTGTCAACAATACACACTTGTGGCTGTACCAAGATGATTGTCTGACACTGATTGCACTTTCGCTGAGAGAGATTTGTATTGAAAGTAAGAAAAAGTGGAGAAAGATTCAGAGACACATCGACTATAGGTTTTTATAATTCATTCTTTGTACATTTTACTCGCATGGAAGTTTTATGAGATGTTCAATTAAGTGATACATGTAATTATACCATGTGTAGCATTTTTTTCTACTGTGGTAGGTCTAAGTGATAGTAAACCTTAAAATTTAAAAAAAATATTTTTACGTCACGTTCATTTGTTGTCGCATTTTTCTGTCCGAAAGTAGCTTTTAAGCCATGTCTCGTCCCAAATAAAATAAACGGTGACACACATTAGCTAAAATAATTCCAAGAAGACGTGTGAGTGAGCTTGGATTCGATCTTACGACTTTTCAATTTAGAAGCGGGTGTGTTCGATCACTGGACCACTTCGATTAGTACTTCTACTTATAAATTTTCTTGTCAAAATATTATTATTAGCAATTCTGAATGCAAATTATTGGTTATCTTTATGCTGAAATATATTTGTTTCATAGTCTAGTAAGACTAGTTCATACTGTCTTATGTCCGCACTATATATTTCTCTCAAGTACCCTCGTCACGATTCAGTTAATATTTAAGAGTGTCAGTCCATTGTAAATCTTAGTTATACCCTTGTCCGGCAGTGATTACTAAGATAACTTTAGTAACTGTCTTTATTTTGATATATAATGTATGAAAAGGGAAACTTTATTTTTTCGTTTGTTTTATTACTATTATTAATACATGGCCTATCTTAAAACAAAGTACTAACTTTGTTTTAAGTTAGGCCATATGTTTTATTTTCAACAGTAGTAAAAATGCATTTTTTTGAGAACAATAGTATTAACATAACATATAACATAACATAACTTCACGCCTTTTGTTACCCGAAGGTGTAGGCAGCGGCTGTTAACCCTCGTCTCGCCGTTATGTTTACGTCACAAATGGAATAGGTGGCGAACCTATTGCCATACCGGGTACAAAGTTTTCAGTCATCGATATTTATCACACATAACTTCCGAAAACAATTTCGAAAAGTCATTGGTGTGAGCCAGTGTCAGAAATCGAACCCGGACCTCTGGATCACAAGCCGTGTGCTCGATCACTGCGCCACCGAGACTTCACGGCTAAAGATCGATCATTTTCACGGCTAAAGATCGATTCGATCTCTGTAAAGAGTTCTAAACGTCTTAAAATGAATAGAAAATAAGCTCTAAATAAACGCGATATAATCCATAAAAAGATGTTTTAATGTTATGAATGCGATTCGCGAAAATCTAAGAAATAAACAATAGTATTCTTTCATTTTTGTATTTCAAATCGAGTTACAGTTTATTTAATAATAAATATCTTTGTAAATAAAATTTGGTTGCAACCAATTATTTCACCCAACCAAACATTCTACCTACACAATTGAAAAAAAAAAAATCTTATTCATTCAAAATAAATTTTTCAGAATTTACTTCAGTAAAAAGATGAACTTAATATGTACATAGATATAATTGTATTATAATCTTATTTTATATGCGGTAATATTCCAATTTCTAAGCACGCTCTAGGTGTATAGTAAAATAAAAAGTCGTAAAACTATTCGACCTTCACAGACAGAGAACGGAGTTCAATATCATCTCTGGATGCTGAGACGCGATGAACTTAGATGATTGTTTTTACTCATGCACAGCAGATTATCTGCTGGTTTTATACTCCTATATATTTTGAACTTGCATTTAAATTTTTTTATGTCCTTCTAGGTCGTTAACTCATGCGTTATGCGAGTTTGAACCTTAATGAAGACTGCGTTGTGTTATTTATATGATTGAAAAAAAAAAGGATATTACACTTACTTTTCTGTTTTATTTTGACACTATTTAAATAATATAATTGATTTAAAACTACATATAGATAAATATTTCAGGGGAGCTGTGTAAATTTGTTGTGTGGCGGTTTATATTAAATACCAAGTAACTAAAATTTTGTAATAAACAAAGGAGGAAATACGTAAAAAAAATATAGATAATTTCATAAATTGTTAAAACATTTTCCTAAGAATATTCCAGGATAAATACAGGAAAATACATAATAAAATAAAGCGAGTTTTTTTATTCAACATCCATAAAGTGTTTACGTCAGGCAAATGTACTGTAAAAAAAAAACATTAGGACAATTTAGCCGTTGCCGCTCTGCCTATAACGTTAATATTTCGCATTTTGATAAAAGCGTTGAACGTTGTAATAAAGACAATTAGCTTAATTGCCGGAGTCCTTAAGTTGAGCGACTTTCGGGTGCCATTTACTGAGGATGTATTACATAATGTGAGCGTAAGTGCTAGGGTTGTGCCGTCTTGATTTATCACTGGTTATAATGAAATTTAATAAAAAAAAAATCCTATTTCAGATTCCATTTTATATAAAAATGTATAAATATTGGTAGAGTTATGATTTTTTTTGTAACAATTTTATTATTTAATTTGAAATATAATTTATAGTATCCATCACAAATGCAGCTCATTAATATTCCACCTATCTAAGCCTAGTCTGTCTCAAAATATAATAAAATCCTTAAATTATATTATCATCTATCACGATGTCAAAATTTAGTATCATATTTATTTACAAGAAATATACATAAAATTTCAGTGTTTCTTCATTTTTTTTGAATACGTTTATGGCGTAATGATATTTTTTGGCAAAGAAAATATAACTTATTATGTTATTTGTTTCTAAGATTTTCGCGAATCTCATTCATTGATTAAAACAACTTTTAGGATTGTATCGCGTTTATTTATTATTTATTTTTATTTCCCGACGTTTCGAACTCTTTACAGAGATCATTTTCACGAGTATGAACAAAAAGATGGTAGTTGTTCAAAAGCTATCTTAATTGATACAGAGAGCACCCACTTTTTGGAAATAAAAATCAAAAAGTTGATGTTAAAAATATGATTTTTACTATTGGTAACCCACATCAGACCATGAGAACAAAAGTTAAATACTTATTTATAAGATGCATTAATACATCCTGCCTCTAAAGATCCTTTGTTGTATGATTTAATAAGTAAAAGTTGTTATTATTAAATTATTACAAATTATCATATTTTCTAAGTTGGTTGAGATTAAAGTATGACTATTATTAAATATTCATTGATTTTAAATTAAAAGATAAAGTGTTTATTAAAAATCTACCACTGGGTCAAAAACGCGGCCAGTCCTGAGAAAGACCCAGCAAGAAAACTCAGCGGCTGTTCTGCAAAACTGATTATTATTTCATTTTGAACGGGCTATTGATATTGCTATTATTTATAATGTTTTTGAGAAAAAGAAAGGGACTTGGTTTCTAGGTTAATAAAAATTAAATTAAAATTATTTTGTTTTGATTATTACTGCACTACTCAAAATTCTATATTATTATGGTTCCTGATGTGGGTCTGACCTGCAAACTATACTAATAGTATCTCGCTGTCTTGAGCTGTTTGATTGTGGGCTAGGTTTGATGAGACTTATGACTGGGTTCCAGCTAGGTGATAGTTTCCAGCCATCTTCTCTATTGAAATTCTTTGGATGTTTTTTGATTTCAATAGCCTCGCGTATCATCCTGGGACGATAATGTTGTTCTTTGGCGAGGATTTGTGGTTTGTCAAACCTGATGTAGTGTTTTGAGCCCTTCCTACAGTGTTCACAAACAGCAGACTTATTATAGCGGTTGTGCTTCACATCCGCTATGTGTTCTTTGATCCTGGTTTTAATGGACCTCTTTGTTTGTCCGATATAAGAGAATCCACAATCACAGTCCAGCTTATATACTCCTGGGTCTTGCAAGGGGATGTGGCACTTGACAGATGGTAAAAATTGACTAACTTTCTTGGATGGCTTAAAGTATGTTTTGATTGAAGCACGTTTTAAAATATAGCCAATTTTGTCAGTGATTCCCTTTATGTACGGCAAGATGGCAGGTTGGCGCTCAACTGTGGCTTGCTTCACTCGGTTTTTGTGATGATTTCTGGGAACTTTAAGCTGATTGGCATGTAAGACTTTTTTCACATGCTGAATCTCCTCTGCTATGTGTTCCTGGTCACAAATCCCTCGTGCTCTCTGAAACAAAGATTTTGACACGGCAGCTAACTGTGAAGGATGGTGGTGAGATTCACCATTCAGGTATCTATCTGTATGGGTTTTCTTTCTATACACAGTGTGACTCAAGGTGTTAATAGAGTTACGAATAACTAACACATCCAAGAATGCTAGAGAATTGTTAGACTCCAGTTCCATTGTGAATTGTATTTTGGGATTTATGGAGTTAAGATGGTCTAAGAATACAGTTACTTTGTCAGATGGTAAAATTGTGAAAGTGTCATCTACATACCGCTTATAGAAACGGGGTTTAACAGGTGAACTCACCAAAGCAGTCTCCTCGAAGTCCTCCATGAATATGTCGGCCACGACAGGAGAGACCGGTGAGCCCATGGCCACTCCATCTACTTGCTTGTAGAATTTGTCCTTCCACAGTCGGTAGCCAGATGTGAGGCAGTGTTCTAATAGTTCAGTGTATTCTTTGGCTATTTTATTTTCTGCTAGCTTCTTGGATATAATATTAATGCAGTCCTGTACCGGTAGGCAAGTAAATAAGGACTGAACATCAAAACTGACCATTGTTTCATTGTCTGCGAGGTGTAGATCTTTAATCTCACTGACAAAGTGGTATGAGTCTTTTACAAACGCACTTGAATGTCCTCGAAGTTGTGAGAGGACTTTCGCCAAAGTTTGAGCTAATTTATAAGTCGGTGTATCAATCTGACTTACAATTGGGCGTAGGGGTACGTTTGTCTTGTGTATTTTCGGTAGTCCATACAGTTTTGGCGGTTTCGCACACGATGGTGTCAGGTATTTGACGTCAAGATTTAATGTACTGGAGTGTCGTTCGAGTAGTTTCTTGGTCTGGACCAAGAAACTACTCGAACGACACTCCAGGACATTCAAGTGTGTTTGTAAAAGACTCATACCACTTTGTCAGTGAGATTGAATCTCACCACCATCCTTCACAGTTAGCTGCCGTGTCAAAATCTTTGTTTCAGAGAGCACGAGGGATTTGTGACCAGGAACACATAGCAGAGGAGATTCAGCATGTGAAAAAAGTCTTACATGCCAATCAGCTTAAAGTTCCCAGAAATCATCACAAAAACCGAGTGAAGCAAGCCACAGTTGAGCGCCAACCTGCCATCTTGCCGTACATAAAGGGAATCACTGACAAAATTGGCTATATTTTAAAACGTGCTTCAATCAAAACATACTTTAAGCCATCCAAGAAAGTTAGTCAATTTTTACCATCTGTCAAGTGCCACATCCCCTTGCAAGACCCAGGAGTATATAAGCTGGACTGTGATTGTGGATTCTCTTATATCGGACAAACAAAGAGGTCCATTAAAACCAGGATCAAAGAACACATAGCGGATGTGAAGCACAACCGCTATAATAAGTCTGCTGTTTGTGAACACTGTAGGAAGGGCTCAAAACACTACATCAGGTTTGACAAACCACAAATCCTCGCCAAAGAACAACATTATCGTCCCAGGATGATACGCGAGGCTATTGAAATCAAAAAACATCCAAAGAATTTCAATAGAGAAGATGGCTGGAAACTATCACCTAGCTGGAACCCAGTCATAAGTCTCATCAAACCTAGCCCACAATCAAACAGCTCAAGACAGCGAGATACTATTAGTATAGTTTGCAGGTCAGACCCACATCAGGAACCATAATAATATAGAATTTTGAGTAGTGCAGTAATAATCAAAACAAAATAATTTTAATTTAATTTTTATTAACCTAGAAACCAAGTCCCTTTCTTTTTCTCAAAAACATTATAAATAATAGCAATATCAATAGCCCGTTCAAAATGAAATAATAATCAGTTTTGCAGAACAGCCGCTGAGTTTTCTTGCTGGGTCTTTCTCAGGACTGGCCGCGTTTTTGACCCAGTGGTAGATTTTTAATAAACACTTTATCTTTTAATTTAAAATCAATGAATATTTAATAATAGTCATACTTTAATCTCAACCAACTTAGAAAATATGATAATTTGTAATAATTTAATAATAACAACTTTTACTTATTAAATCATACAACAAAGGATCTTTAGAGGCAGGATGTATTAATGCATCTTATAAATAAGTATTTAACTTTTGTTCTCATGGTCTGATGTGGGTTACCAATAGTAAAAATCATATTTTTAACATCAACTTTTTGATTTTTATTTCCAAAAAGTGGGTGCTCTCTGTATCAATTAAGATAGCTTTTGAACAACTACCATCTTTTTGTTCATACTCGTGAAAATGATCTCTGTAAAGAGTTCGAAACGTCGGGAAATAAATAATAAATAAACGCGATACAATCCTAAAAGTTGTTTTAATCAATTATTATGTTATTTTTCCCTATACCAGTAACATCAGTGTATACGCGTACCATTTTGTGAAACTCAGACAAATAATCTCTCTCATTTTTCATTTAATTTCACAAAGAAAACACACGTGTTTTTGACGATCAATTTTAAAGTTAAATAAAAAATAATAACGCTTCCACACATACTCGTAGTGATAGCATTGTTAATTCTTATTTTCATTCATATAATTTATAGTTTTCTTAAAATACATACCTACGATTTCTATCAAATTCTATTCAGTTATTTAGCGCTTATAGCATCCATGGTCATAGACATTGCTGTCATAAAATAGTTTTTATGTTTATTTATTTCTACTTAACATAACATAACATAACTTCACGCCTTTTGTTACCCGAAGGTGTAGGCAGCGGCTGTTAAGCCTCGTCTCGCCGTTATGTTTACGTCCCAAATGGAATAGGTGGCGAACCTATTGCCATACCGGGCACAAAGTTTATCAGTCATCGATATTTATCACACATAACTTCCGAAAACAATTTCGAAAAGTCATTGGTGTGAGCCAGTGTCTGGAATAGAACCGCGGACCTCTGGATCAGAGGCCGTGCGCGCGCCCACTGCGCCACCGAGACTAGTGGCGCAGTGTGGCGTACTTGATTCATATAAACATAGTTTTAATAGTCTCAACCATATATTGTCGTAAAACAAGTTTTAAACTGTATGCACTCTATCTATAACAGATTCAATTTCATATTGAATACAGGAAGTTAAGGAAATACTTAATTTGAGCCCCTCATCGCTCCATCCCTCGTGTGATGCTACAGTGGCCTTTATTGCATGATTTCCATTAGACGCTGTGTGGGCGTCCTCTTGCTTTATACATTCATATCGCGATAGCGTTGACTGGCACGAGATACCTACAACTTATAATGATCAATGTTCTTTCACGATCATAAATTTGGTTATGATATTATTATTATCTGAACAAAATATGAACATAAATATAAGTGACGATGATTTTTCTTTTTTCACATTCTCCACACTCTTTTATTAGTTTTAGCGTCATGATAAGAATTCATTTAAAAAACTATGTGGTAGAACTATACGTTCTCTCAAAAGATCTAATTAAAGTGGCTATTGCCGCGTTACATTGGATCAGAGAGATATGCCAATTAATGCCTCCAATTTTTAGTTGTTTTGTTCTTGTAAACTTATAAAGAAAGTTTTCTATGATTTAAGTAATGTTTTTCTGTCTGCGTCCTTTTATATGTCAAGAAAACAGAAACATAAAATACAGAACAATGTGTAGAAATATCAAAAAGTAAATTAAGATTTATTACCGTAGCGTCTAACCGTCTCAAGTAAATTAATTTTTTCACTTTGTATCAGGCCTTTTTAATAATCCCTTTTAATTATTAAAGGTACAAAAAACCAGGAAAGGTTTTTTTTTATTAAAGTTATGGCGAGATCAAATGAATATATATTAACAGCAACGGGTACTATATTCTCTAAAGATAAATCAGAATAATAATTCTCGAATGTTGAAAATCCTTCTGAATTTCAGCCATTGCATCAACTTAAATCACTATATCTATAAGAATATCCATAGAGCGATCACCAACCAACCATCATATAAGGAATTCATTCCGTCACAGTTGATATAGTGCAATCTTGACTATGTCTTTGATTGTTTAATTAAAAGGCTTAACTAAAAGTTTTATTAGACAATTTTAATCATCAAAAAGCTTACTTGATAATGGGCGGTTACTACAGATTATGGACCTTTTCATTGAGTGATCAGTAATACAAATCCAAATCATATCAATCATGGAATACACACTGTTATACATTTCTTAATATATCCCCAAAATATTGTCTCGGTAGTCTGGAGGTCGAGCACCTAAATCAAAAGGTCGTAGGCTCAAATCCGGGGTCACACCAATGACTTCTCGGTATTCTTTCCGGAAGTTACGTGTGACTATGACGTGCAAAATCGACAAGTCTAGTCTTAACAACCGCTGCTTACGCCTTAGTGTACGAAACGGTGTGAAGTTGTGAAAGAAACCCCAAAATAAAATACTGCACCAAACGAAAAAACGGTAAGTGCTGAATTTACTCTTTTTATCCAACATTTAGCACATTTGTTTTATACCCCAAGAGAAATAGTCGAGCTCAGCTATTCGCTGGATTAGTTGTATTATGTATCCGAAGACAAATGGAGGCTAAAAGGCAATTTTGTTAGGAACATACCCAAAATATCTTCCCTTCAGTGTTAAAACTGCAAAGCTTTCAACAAAGTAACTATTTGGTGCCAAATGGTTTTATTGTGAACAATGTTAAAAAATAAACAAATTAAAAAATGCATTAAATCGGCTTTCTTTAATCACTAATAAAAAACTTTTGAAATAAACTTATTTTTTTATAGAAAATAGTTATTTTTAACAATTAAAACGTTTAATTCGTGAAAAAATCGATAGTGTTGTGCTTCTACTATTAGCGTATAATTCTAATAACTTATAATAATAAATGGACATTAAAAAAGGACAAGGAGAGGAGGATAAGAAAGCTTATTAAAAAAATTGCTTTAACATTTTTTCTTTTTTGTCTCTTTGCAAAGTAATTTTTTGATGTTAAAATGGAACTTTATATACATCGTATCAAATTTGTTCGTCCATCTATCGCATGTCGCGTGGTATGTATAGTTGCTGACAGATGAAGCAAGGCCAATTCGGCGGCGCCCATGGTTCACAACAGCTGACCGTGAGGTCGACTTTTGTTTGTCCATAACCTCTTAATCGTGTAAGAAATTGAAGATTTGACACCACCATTTTGACATTTTCCTCCCATCTTTGTCAGAGTTAGTTGGCTATTGCACACAGCAGTTATAGCCTCAATTAGAATTAAAAATAACAAACTTTCAACCCCTATTTCATCCCCTCACAGGTCGAAATCGCAAAAACGCTAGAACTAATGTTTAATTATTTCTTATCAAGTGCTTAAATATAAAGTTTCATGGTTTTATCTTTTAAAATTAAGAAATCCCATACAATCTTTCAACCTCTATGTCAACCTCTTTATCCCTTTTTTCGCAATAAAAAGTAGCCTAGTATGTCTTTTCTCAGGGTCTAAAAATTGTTTGTGCCAAATTTTATCTAAATCGGTTGAGAGGTTTAAGGGGAAAAGCGTAACAGACAGACAGACAGAGTTACTTTCGCATTTATAATATTAGTAGGGATTAAAATATTAGGTTAAGACCTAGTTATCGTTTAACAAAATCATTCCCATTTTTCAAGGATAAAATTGGCAGAAATGAAGCAATTTTCATTATCTTAAATCGAATATTTTTTACCGTGGTTTCATAAAATCACACAGACATTTTTTATAATCCTAAACATTTTAATTTTATATGTGAAATAAATTTTGCTGAGCTATATATCTAATATATAAAATTCTTGAGTCTAGATGTGCGTAATTGAACTCCTCCGAAACGGCTTGACCGATTCTCATGAAATTTTATGTGCGTGTCGGGTAGGTCTGAGAATAGGACAACATCTATTTTTCATCCCCCTAAATCACAAGGGTAGCCCACCCCTCAATTTTTTTTTTTAATTTTTCGACTTATTTCTGTTTCTTATTTTTTTTATAAAACTGGATACAAAAATACATGCAACCCTAAATTTTCAACCCCCTACGATCAACCCCTATTTTTTAAATTTTATTTTTCCGCAAGACAACGTTTGCTGGGTCAGCTAGTAGCTATATATATATATATAACTTTTTTTAGTTTCTTTATTATATTATATAGTGTAGTGCATACTTCAATTGTCTGTTAGGCATTGATGAAGGGAACAATGGTAGTTGAAAACAGAGCCAGTCTAAGTAAATCCCGCTTCAGTAAATATGTAAATTGAATGATGTCCCTTATAAACGCGTCTGGAGGTTATTCGTCACTGTCCCTATTGCTAGGCTGGTCTGACTTTGTAATACTCCGTTTGCTTATAAATTTCGCTCCTAAGGCTATATGAACGTGGTCAGTAAACGAAATTTCCTATACCAATATTTTAAAGCTGAAAATACAGTTGCTGATGCGATTTGAAAAATTATGTTAGGCTTTCTTTCTCAACAAAAGCTAATATATTATCAAGGTTTAAGGTTTTCGGAGTAGAGAATTAACATTTTTAATGGTAAATGTAGGATAATATAGAGCTGCAAAGGTTGCCGGGCCAGCTAGTATTAATTTATTGACATTTTTCCTGAGGTTATTCAGTTTTCAAACATTCATATGTTGGTGATAGGAACAGATTTGTACAGAGTGAGTGTGTAAACTGTTAAGTGTCTGGAACGTGGGGATAAATACCTATTGGTGCGCGACGATGGCAAGAGACCGGACGGGATGTTTCTTTTGGGTAGGCAAAGCAAGTGACACCCTTGCACCATCGCACCTTCCAAGCACGGTAGGGACGGCTGGTGCTGCTGGTGCTTCAGCAGTAATTTTCAAGCGGTACAAATACAGAAACCATATAGGTGATTATATATTTGAGTAGTTTGGGGTTGAGACTCTAGGGACACGGGGTCCGAGTGCTCGTGCACTTTATAAAGATCTGGCGATGGGACTGATAGACACCTCTCGCGACCAGAGGGTCTATTCTTCGCACAGAGGATTAGCATTGCCATTCAGCGTGGCAATACAGCCAGTCTTCTGGGCACGCTGCCAGTAGACCGAGATGCGGAGACATTTTATTTTAGCTATTTTTTTAATGATGTAGAAAGACGAGTGGCGATAGGAAATAGCGTAAATGGAGCGTTGGGCTAATTAGAATTAATAATTTAGAATTGGTCAGTATCAAAAAGTAGTTAGTAATTAATTATATATTAAAAACATAAAAAAAAATATATGGCAAGGGATGATATGTGCCATTCTGTGCGCGAAACAGAATGGAGTTCCCTAGGACCGGTAAGATGTTAACTAGTTTACACAAATTGTCTTTTTACATGTACAAAAATTAGATAATGTGTAACTTACGGTTGCAAATGAGTACACAGTCGTTATTAATAAGAAATTTGCATAGTTACTCCCGTAAAATAAGGATAATGACAACAGTATAACTTCTCTAGGTTACACTGTCACTTGCAGTGTAGGCAGAAAAAACCCAACAAATAATGATTCAAAATTTTAAAAATCGTGCTCTCAATAAGATTGGTATTCAAATAAAAAGAACCTTTAGTATTTATAATTTCATCCCAACAATAATTAAAGGAGAACCTTACACAAGTACAACTTTATTGTAAGGATCTAAATGAAAATGTCTAAAGTTAAAGTAATTTGCATCAAAAAGTTGGTTTGTTGAATTCGCGTGAAGTCGTAAATTAAAATGAAGTTATAACGTGTTGCCTAAGAAAAACACATTTTGATATTTGCAAGAATTTTTCAAGCTTTGATTATGATTTCTGGGTAAAAGATGGTTTGATGATGATTTGATATTTGTTTTAACTCAAATTAATTTCGTTCTGGTTACGTCGTATTTCTCTTAATGACGGGAGAAAAGCTTGTAAAATCCAGTTCATTGCTCTTTCTATTATCCTCAGGATAAAAAAAAATGTTTATAAAGAAGAAAATAAATGTAAGTTATAAATAAAGAAAATCAGAATAGAGGTACCGAATGTACCGTACCTTAATTTAGTAAATCCAAGGAATCAATTTTGTAGTATGGTAATTATAGTAAATATGTCTTTCTTATCTATTACTATCTAATTTAGTGTTTGCTTGTGATCGATTAATTAAGGAACCAATTTTTATAATTCTTGCAATATTAGAAATTAACTTTATTAAAAATATTCATCGTTTGATATTAGTTATCTCGGTAGTCACTGCTCGAGCACATCGTTGCTCTTTCAAGGAGACGTGGGTTCTGTTTCGGTGTCACATCTATGACTCATCACAATTCTTTCCAAAAGTTAGGTGTGATAAATATTAATGACTAACAATAGTGTGTCCGGTGAATTGCAATAGGTTCCGCCATCTATTCTATTTGGGAGGTAAACATTTGGTGAGTCGAAGCTTCACAACCAGTATCAAGTATAGGTACTGGTTGTTAATCCTCGACCCATTAATAATGACTTAAAAATTAATAATAACTCGTTAAACATTCCATGTTAGAACTGATAAACAGTTCAAAGTTTTTTACTGAATTAACCTGATAGCAAATATCTCTTCTTGTTCAATCAAAAGTTACCTGGAATTTAATGAGAAACAACGAACATTAGAAACCGATAATACCTGCTGCGGTGAAATTGTTTCTAAATTTAATCCACAGAATTAAGAACTTGCTTGCTCACAGTTTTGAATCTCATATACAATAAGCCGTTTTACAATCGGATTTTGATACTTCCATTTTGTTCGAGGGGTGTAACATTGTTGTTTTACGATGAATGGGCCGGATCGACCGTTGAACACTACGGGGGTTACAGTTGCTTCGCGGGCCTTATGGGGAGTAAGTGACCAGGTAAATCTCTTACCAAACGTAATTCACTTTCTTTTTACTTTACTCTTCTTAGCCACTTTAGAAATAAGAGAGAAAGAAACGAGTATAAACAGAACCTACAGAATAACAATGGTGAAATGAAATAAAAATATACTAATGGATTAAAATAACGGGCCTTTTAGGCCCTATAATTAAGAATTTTTCTTAATTACATCTGATTTACTGCTTGAATAACGGCTTTAAAAAAAAAAACTTAAAAGGCTCTCGAATTATTTTCTCGCTCAGTTAATTTAAAAAGGTCTCTTATCATTTATCTGCTTTGAAGAAAAATTGAGGTCATGATAAGTTTAGAAGTTTTTCCTAGGATAACGTGTAATTTTTAGCACGTCCTGGATTCAAATTTGGGTAAAATTAACTGTCATTTTTGCTCAAAAAATTACAATGAGCCATCATTTGTTTTATTGAACCAAATATATCTTTCTTTGATGCTATGCGAACTGCTGCTTAAAGCTCTAGTAATCAAGTGCGTGATGATATTTCATTGTTATTCAATTTATTCATCTTTTATGTAAATCTCTCTTACATGTAAATATTATATTTCCATTAAATAACGTAACATAACATACATAACATAACTTCACGCCTTTGTTACCCGAAGGTGTAGGCAGCGGCTGTTAAGCCTCGTCTCGCCGTTATGTTTACCTCCCAAATGGAACAGGTGGCGAACCGGGCACAAAGATTTGAGTCATCGATATTTATCACACTTAAGTTCTGAAAACAATTTCTAAAAGTCATTGGTGTGAGCCAGTGTCAGGATTCGTACCCGGACCTCTGGATCAGAAGCCGTGTGCTCGATCACTGAACCACCGAAACTTCCATTGAATAAAATATAAGAAACACCACACTATTGATTGGTTTACTACACTTGCTCGTGTTTATTTAGTATTAATTTTTGACAGAACAAATTTTGTCCCTTTGATATCTAATAATATATTTTTAATAAACGAATATTGCTACAGTTAAATAAAGAACCCGTGAGTGTTCCCCAACCCAGCTGAAAGTTATCCGGCAGGGAGTTGCCACGCTACTAAGTGTCGGGCAATTAAAAACGTGGTTTAAAAACATTCATACTTGTATTATTTATTATATAATATTCCGAATGAAAAAATCTCAACCTTTATAAAATAACGAAAGCAAGTTTTTGTTACTCATTACTACCCCCATTATTGGTACCCCCTACCCGCCAAAGCCACTATGATCCAAACTTCATAGTTGGCCATCGTTCTTACCTTTGTCGTGACTATGAGCTGACAAACTTTTAGTTCTTACAAAAAGGTCTGCGGTTCACGGGCTCTTGGGGCATTATAATATATTATCTCCGTTTGAGATATTAGAAATTAGACTAAGACTTTATAGCATATAGATTAAGATAAACTACGATCAGCGTGAATTATAATTCATCTAAGTACAATATTTTTAATAACCTACCCTTGTACCTAAATACATTTAAGTCCCTAACAAAATTACAAGATAATACTTTATATGTTCCCATTGTGTCAATCAATAAGGAAAGACCACAAAAACTACTATTTGTCTTTTGAGGCCGACACACGTAACTACCTCATATAGCCACAAACGAATACAATGGTACCTATCCTTAATTATCCCTATTTCTTGAGCACACAGGTTTATTTATCTTTGTCAAGATAAGTAAGAATTATGTTCAAATGAAGATCTTAAAACAGATAGACGAAATTTTTACTAACACAAACATTGAATCCTGAACTTACAATTACATATACTTATTATATTCTAGATAAAATCTGTGGTGCCATAACTTTTACTGGTGAATCCCATGTTCTGCATTAATGTTCGTGAATCGAACAATTTCAACCGACACTCGTGAGCTTTAGGGGTTACCCGATTAATAATAACATAACATAACATAACTTCACGCCTTTTGTTACCCGAACGTGTAGGCAGCGGCTGTTAAGCCTCGTCTCGCCGTTATGTTTACGTCCCAAATGGAATAGGTGGCGAACCTATTGCCATACCGGGCACAAAGTTTGTCAGTCATCGATATTTATCACACATAACTTCCGAAAACAATTTCGAAAAGTCATTGGTGTGAGCCAGTGTCTGCAATCGAACACCGGACCTCTGGATCAGGGGCCGTGCGCTCGCCCACTGCGCCACCGAGACTGTTAATAATAAACCGAGCCTTATAAAAGAAATGGCAGTCAAATAAAATTACCATTTAATAGTATGGCGTACGAGAATAAGATCTTTCAAGACTTCCGCGAAGAATCACTACGTTGGGAACGGGATACCGACGTCCTTTTAGAGCTGTTAACATAATGAATTCTCACAAAAGCCTACACCCTTTTCAAAAGGGTGAGTAGAAGTTCACAGGGTTGATAATGTTACGTCTATATATTTGGCCATAGCCTATGGCATAGTAACTTCTTATCATTAAACGAATAATATAATATATATAATAAACGTGCTAAAAAAAGCAGCAGTTCGAATCTGGACTCTGAAATGGCTATCCAAAAGTTATTTGAGGCTATTTATCGATTAAAAACATTGTTGTTAGTTTTCTTATCCTATTATTTTGGGGGCTAGAATTAACCTACCCTTTCCTTTCATTCTTGAATATAATTGAATAGAAATAGGCATGTTTCACACACACGTACATTCAACTAAAATACTTGAATTTATAACAATTGATTGCCAGTTACAGATACTAAACTTGGATGAAAAGCCATGGTTTATCTTTAAAATATTGTACGACGAAGATGCGAAGATGCGTTTTTATTTACATTGCCTCGATTATTTTTTTATTTCACGTAAAGAATCAGTAAATAGAATTAATAATATGATGTTAAAGTTATATCTGGCCATTAATATAATAAACAAATATTGGCTACCTCTTTAAAAAATAAATGTAAAAAATGAAAGTTCATTTATGGATTTTATCGTATTTATGGAACTCATTTTATTTATTTTTCTCGACGTTTCAGATGCTTTTCAGCTTCCATTTTTACGATAATTATTATTTGACTTTACGTTCAATACTGTGAAATGTTGTCATGTCAAATAGGAATGGAAAATAATTAATGATATTCCAACTATTTACAGTACAGGAGTGTACAATATAGTCAAACATAATAAATTCATAAATAAATTATGGATAATATGATGTTAATAGACTTGATCAAGATTAAATGCTCCGAAGATGCGAATGTATATTGAGATGGCTGTGTAGAAAAAAGATAAAATACGGAATTAGTATGTAATAGGAAGTTTGAAAGCAATAACTGAGAGAATTAGTGGAAATTGCTTTGCGTGGTATCGGCGTATAATGAGGAGGGTTGATACACATGTTGCGAAAAGAATTTTATTTATTTATTTATTTATTTACACTTTATTGTACATTTACTGCTTAAAACTATGCTTAAATACTATTTATAATAAGTAGGTAAATACTGTACAATAGGCGGCCTTATCACTGACAGCGATTTCTTCCAGGCAACCGTGGGATAGAAATGTTTGAAGAGAGAGGTAGCTGTTAGTGCAAACTAAACAAGTATAAATAATAATACAATACATACACATACATACATATTTACAATAATATATACATAAATAAATACATACAACTAAACATGACCAAATAAAATAAGCACAGTAAATAGGAAATTTCGAGTTTATTCTATAGTGTCTAGGTAATAATCTTTTACCAACTTTTTAAAGTAGACAGTGACTTAGCCTTTCGAATAATAACTGGCAAGTCATTCCACAGACGTACTGCAGTTACAGTGAAGGACCTGCCATAGAAGCATGTAGAATGCTCTGGCACCTTGAGCCTCAGATTATGAGATGACCTTAAACCTTGACTATGCGTTTCATGTAAGTACTGAAACCGTACTTTAAGATAGGAAGGAGTCGAAGGGTTAAACAGAATGTTATATAGAATTGAAAGAATATGAGCATTCCGGCGATGTCGTATAGGCAACCACTTGAGTTGTTTTCGATATTGTGAGATGTGATCATATTTGCGCAAGCCAAATATGAATCGAATACAATAATTTTGGAGACGCTCAAGCTTTTCGAATTGGTTTTCGGCAAGATCAGGATAGCTGGCATCTGCGTAATCAATAATGGGCAGTAGCAGGGAATTAGCGAGCGCGATTTTGGTGACAGTCGGAAGAAAGTTACGTAGCCTTTTAAGAGAACCACCGGAATAAAATATTTTCCGGCTCACCTCTTGTAATTGCGGACCCCATGTTAAATTTGAGTCTATCACTATGCCTAGATTTTTAACATTGTCACATAATGGTATGACAGTCCCATCGAAAATTATCGGCGGCAATCGTGGTTTGTCAACCCTGGAAGTGAGACGGCTGCTACCTATTAAGGCCACCTGGGTTTTCGACGGATTCACTGTCAATCCATGAGCCTTGCTCCATGCACTTATTCTAGCTAAATCTGTGTTGAGGGTATTGACGGTGTCAGTAAGCTGGGCCAATGAACCCTGTAAATAAATTTGGAGATCATCTGCATAAAGGTGGTAAGAGGAAACGATGTTATTTGGAATGGAATTAATAAAAATTGCGAAAAGTAAAGGAGATAAAACGCCACCTTGGGGCACGCCGACAGATGTATTACACCAGGAAGAGAAGGTATTATCAATGTGTACACGCTGTCGGCGTTCACACAAGTAACTGCAAAACCAATCTATAACCGTTGGAGATATGTTATGGGAGCGCAGTAGGCACAGAAGAATATCCGAGTCCACCGTATTGAATGCATTGCTAAAATCCAGCAGTGCCAGCATTGTTAGTTTGCCACCATCCATACCGGACCTGATATCATCCGTAATATTGAGAAGGGCAGTGGTAGTGCTGTGGCCGGGACGGAAACCGGACTGCATGGGATTCAGGAGGTTATTTTTATGGAAAAAGTTAATAAGTTGTTTGTGGACAAGTTTTTCGAGAACTTTGGAAAGGAAGGGTAATATAGAAATAGGTCGGTAGTCAGAAAGGGAACTTGGCTTCAACTTTTTGGGTAAAGGAATCAGCTGGGCATCTTTCCATGCAGATGGGAAGACGCCACTGGATATAGAGAAGTTAAGGATATGGCAAATGATTGGTAGGATTTGGTTAAGGATTGGTAGGATCATATTACGGCTGATATAGTCACATCCAACTGCGTTAGATGTTATGGATTTTATGCTCTCCCTAACATCACAAGCAGTAAATAGATTAAGAAGAAATGGTGGAAACGCGGGGGCAGGAATGGAAGAAAGATAACTAATTGTGTTAGCCTTTAGAGTCCTATCAAAATTGGACGACGCAGAGAAATTCTGATTAAGTAAATCAACATTGAAAGGTATCTGATTTGTCTCTCGCTGAGATTTTCCAACCCCAAGAGTTTTTAGAAATTTCCAGATTTTCGTAGGTTCTCCGTTCTCAACAGACTTATGAATGTGCTGGCGTTGTGCATCTCTACACACCTTATTGCAGTGATTCCGGATAGATGTGTACTTTTTAAAATTCGTGTCGGTAGGTTTAATTTTGTATTTAAATTTAGCTGTTGCTCTCTGTGATATGAGTTGTTTAATGTTGTCAGTGAGCCATGGCGCCGGAGGATGTCTGATTTTTACGACTCTGATAGGTGCGTGCTTATCAAAAAGTTGTAGGATCTTATTGTTAAAAATATTTACTTGTTCGTTAACAGAGTTCGATGTAACTAGCTGCGTCCAGCCAATATTATTAGCATCTTCTTGAAGACTTTCTATATTCATGTCACCAAAATTCCGCTGCAATAGAGTTTTAGCCCTAATCTTAGGTGGACGAAGTTTGTAGGAGAGGAAAATTAGGTCATGGTATGAGAACACGTCCGCTGGGCATTGTCCATGCTTAGCGACACGCTCCTTGGAAGAAACCATAATCAGATCAAGAAGTGAGGGAATAGAATGAGGGAAGCGATGTGTAGCATCAAGGGGTAAGATAGTGAGATTAAAAGATTGGGTAAGAGCACGAAGAGTTTTAGAGCGGTTATCATTTTTAAGTAGGCATGTGTTAAAGTCGCCCATTATTATGGTGTGACTGTAAGAAGGCATTAGATTTAACAATACTGTTTCAAAGGAGGAGAAGTAATCTATACGTAAGGAAGGACAGTAGTAGACGCCGACTAGGAGTTTGGATTGATTAAGTTCAACCTCAATGAACAGGTGCTCGCCGGAATTTGAAGATGATTGTGGTGAAATGTCAACGATTTTATGTGTAAGATATGATCGTAAGTAAATAGCGACACCTCCACCTCCACCATTTGCACGATCATTCCTAATGAGGTTGAACCCGGGAAGGGAATATAAAGTAGACGGGAGACATGGTTTTAACCATGACTCAGAAACAAGGATAGCATGAACATTCTTACAGTCAAAAGTGGCCAGCATATCAGAGAAGTGTGCCGGAATACTCTGGACATTGATATGAACAACATTAAAATTTTTCGGTACATCACTAAACTGGGATTTCAAACTGTCCGCTAAAATGGGAATGCTTGAGAAACTGTCATCAGTTTCAAGGCTACATGCGGAGTAAAAACTTTCACTATCACTGTAATTATCAACATTAGTCATATCAATAAATATTTGGTTATGTTAAGTTCAATAAATAATAATAATAATTAAATATAACAATATAAAGAATAATAAATACAAAAAAAAATTAATAATAAAAAAAAAAAACAATCAATAATCAACCTGCCAGTTGTGTCATCGATTAAATATGCATAAGGAATATTAATTTTAAAATATAGCGAGAAAAATCACAATCGTTATTCTATCATTTTCAAGTACCCCAGATCCATTGTTGAATCAGTTCACAACCAAAATTATTATTTTGTTTGTTTCGAACTCAGCATCCGTGCCATAAGCCCCTTGTAAAAAAGTGTAAGCCATTGAGTATAGAAGTGAAAAAAAAAACGGACAAAAAAGAAAAGAGATATTATAAGAAAAGTTATTACTGTTGACTTAGAAGTCTTAGTTACCAGGTCATTAAAACCCAAAGAAAGAAAAAAATTATATGTCAATGTCAAATACAGTATCAAAACAATAACAGGGTATGGCTAAAATATTATTAAATTGTGCAATAATTTATAGATATGAGGGTACCTAGCTAAGAGAACAACAATAATAAAGATAAAATATATAAAATAAACATCTTACACGAACAAATTTATGGATTTTACTTTTTTATGACTGTGCGTTTGGATTTTGGCAACGGCTTTACAGCAACGTTTAATTTTTTAGTAACGCAAGGCTCGAGATTGCTAAGTTCCTTGAGAGTACTAATTCTATGCCGCTCATTATTAATAAGGACGTAAGTAAAACCTTCCTTGGTCCATGAATTAGATATTCCAAACTTGTCTCGTGCCTCCATGAACACCTTATGACGTTGCTTTGTGAGAAATTCCGATATAGTTATGCCAGTACCTTTCAACTTCGTCTTTCCAAACCATATCTCATCTCTTGCAGCCACGGTTTCCAGTTTAACTACAATGGACCTGGGCTTGTTAACGCCAGCAGAACGGCCCATCCTATGGCATCGTCTAATAGTAGAAGTCTCAAAATTTTCAAGCTTAAGGTGGTTTTTAATAGTTTCGGCCACAACATTCTCAACTTTTTCTTTTTTGTTTTCAGGTACACCATGTATTAATAGCATTTTCCTGCGGCCCCGCATGTCCATAGAATCCACTTGGGCCGCTAGTACATCTATTTGTTCCTGCAGATTTTTTAGTGTCCCTGTTATGAATGTCTTGAACTGCAGAAACTCTGTAGAAAGTGCAGGCAGACTAGTTTGTGTACTTGAAGTCTGTTGCAATTGTGTCTCAAAGAGATTCATTCTCTCATTAAAAGACTTGCTAAGCTCTTCAAGTGACTTGTGTAAAGTTGATTGTTCCATAATGAGTGACACACTAAGTTAATAGGATTTGCTAATAGTGAATTAATTGCGTAGATAACACGAGACTGGCAGGTATTTAGTATTAACTGCTTATATCTAGCATAAAATTTTTAAATCTATCACTTTATCAATAAAAATTATCAAAAATAAGAAGAGCGTAAAATTTTTGCACCTCTATCCAACTACCCGCGTCAAAAATATGCCAATGATATAAATAAATAAATATAATATATAAATATGAATGATAAATATGTACCTGCAAGGAAAAAAAAGAAGTGGAAGACCTGAGAATACATGTATGAATTATGTGAAAGGTGATATGATGAGGAAGTCTAGGTGTGACAAGCAGCGAATTATAGGGAAGAGAAAAATTGGGAACTGGACGAAGATGCTAAATATCAAGTTATTTTGTTTTTAGATTTATATGTTTCACATAAATCGACAATGATAAAAATAAAGACTAATTAATTACATTTGTTTTAATGAGTCAAGGACAGGCTACAGATTGTTATTAAGATTATGCAAATACGAACAAATTTCAAATGTCATCACGTTTCACTGTTTTGCCGAGTTCTAGCATAACTTTGTCTTCTAAATTGTATTGCAATGTTGTTATAATGATGTAGTTGGTAAATTGTGTAGTTACATGGCTCATGTTCATATGAATATTGAAACAGGATTAATATTTTAACACACATATAAATCTATATATATAAAAGAAAGTCGTGTTTGTTACAACACTTATAACTCAAGAACGGCCATACAGATTTGGCTGAAAATTGGTGGAGAGGTAGCTTAGAGCCAGGAATAACACATAGGATAGGAAAATATGGATAAATTGCGAGTGAAATACTAAAAAATACAATTTAATTTTCCCGTACAAACGATCTGTAACTATGGAAACTGCAAAACAATGGGATGAATATTGACATTACACTTTAAATCAAATGTCAAAATTTGTTGTGTCATGTAATATGTTTGAAGGTTATTATTTATTTATTTATTATTTATTTATTTATTAGGTTAACCAACAATTGTTTATACTAATACATTTAAAATTTATATGCACAAAATTATTTCACAAGTATAACAATTAATTACAGGTTAACACCGCATGCATAGTATGGACAACAAAAGTGACATTTAGAAAGTACGATAATTAAAGCATAAGTTAGGAAATAAAAATAAGATTACAATTACTAAAAATAAATTAAATCAGAATCAAATAAAATTAAAATAAAATCAAACAGAACTCAAATTGAATTTCAATAAATTAAAATTAATATCATAGTAAAATAAAATAAAAAAATCTAATCAATTCAAAGTTGATCAGAATTAAAATTGAACAATTAAATAATATGATAATTAAAACATAAATTAGGAAATAAAGATAAGATTACAATTACTAATTTTTTTTTTTTTAAACCAAAATCAAACAAAATTGAAATAAAACCAAACAGAAGTCAAATCAAATTCAAATAAATGAAAATTAATATCACAGTAAAGTAAAATAAAATTAAAATCAAATCAAGTCAAAATTGATATGAATATTTTTCAAATTTCAACAAAAAAAAAAAATATACAACTAAAACATAAATTAGGAAATAAAAATAAGATTACAATTATTAAATTCAAACTAAATCAAATCAAACGGAAATCAATTCAAATTCAAATAGATTAAAATTTATAGTACAATAAAATTAAAATAATAAAATTAAAATAAAATCGAATCAAGTCAAGTCAAAATTGATCCGAATCAAAACTAAATTAAATTTAAAAAAAAAGAAAAAAAAAAGACCAAGATCGAATTAAAAATAAAATAATCACATACATATTAATAAACTGCTGAGAATGCTCGAAATAAATATGCTGCATACATCGTATGGGATCATAAAATTGATGAGATCAGTCAGAACACAAGAGAAAAAAAAATAGGAACCAATTGGAAATAATTAAATTACTATACTTATTGTCGACCTAAACCCTTATAATGTTGTATGATGCCTGTTACAATTCTACCTCTACTGTCAAAGTTAATATCTACTAAGTCACTACATTCATTTATAATTTTGCTCATCCTAAGTATGGGTGAATTTGCTCCTAGTACAGTCCTTCTCAGTGGCGGGCACAGTGGTGTTATACAACGTCGAGGGTATCTGGTGGGGACTCGAAATCTAAAGATACCCAGCAACTCTGGACAGTCAATTTTATTTTGAAATAGTTTATAGGCAAATATACCCTCTGCTATGTTTCTCCTTAGCGACAATTCGTGTACCCTGAAATACTGCAGTCGCGAGTTATAGGAAACCAGCATTTTTGTTTTATTTTGCGCAAAAGCAAGGTGCCAAAGAAAACGTTTTTGGACTCTTTCTAAGCGTAAACTGTGAATGGCGTAATGGGGCCTCCATACAACACTGCAATATTCTAAGATGCTCCTGACAAGGCTGTTATACAATAAAATTTTAGTGCAACTGTTCTGGAATTCTTTGGTATTACGTATTACAAAGCCTAACATTCTTGATGCTCTTGTAATAACGTTATCAATATGGGGAATGAATGTTAGCTTGCTATCAAAGAGTATTCCTAAATCGCGAATAGTTTCTTGCTCTTGAATTAGTTTGTCTTTAATATAATACTGTGAGCATATATTTAGGTGTTTCCGTGAAAACTTAACATGAGCACATTTTTTAACGTTGAGTTCCATTTTATTATAAGTACACCATTCCGTAACTCTATTTAAATCTGTCTGCAATAGCTCGCAATCGCGTTTAGACTCTATCTCTCTGGCAAATTTAAGATCATCTGCGTACAAAAAATACCGCGAATGGTGGAAGCAATTAGTAAGATCGTTGATGAAAATATTAAAGAGCGTTGGAGCCAAATGCGAGCCTTGGGGGGCACCAGATGTAATGCCACAATTTTGAGATCTGAAACCGTTCACAACGACATAAAACACCCGTTCTGTTAAATATGACTCAAACCACTTCAGCAGGGAACCTGCAATGCCGTACCCTGAAAGCTTGTGAATAAGTATAGAATGAGGAATTCGATCAAAAGCCTTGCTGAAGTCTGTGTAGATCACATCATACTGTTTATTTGCGTCTAAAGTTCGTATTGCAGACTCCGTGAAAGTTAGCAAATTTGTGGCTGTAGATCTTGAAGCTACAAATCCGTGTTGATGATCACTGATATAAAGATTAAAATGACGCTGGATATGTGGACATAACATAGACTCGAAAACCTTGGCAAATGTCGATAGAATTGATATAGGTCTATAGTTATTAATACAATCCTTGCTGTCTGACTTATGTACAGGTACGACTTTAGCCCTTTTCCATTCCCTTGGAAAAATACCAGACGATAGTGAGGAGTTATAAATGTATAATAGGGGAGATACCAGGGCTGTTGCGCATGCACTTATGAAAGACGGAGGGATTCCGTCAGGGCCTGCACCCTTATTAGGGTCTAAGGATTGCAGTTTTCTAAGCAGGTCATCATGCTCCAATGTCGTGTTTAATAGACACTGGCTATTCGTTTTAAAAAAAATATGGAAGCTGGAGTCATTATTTTGTGTGCTTATGTTACCATCACAGGCGTATACAGAGGAGAAATAGTTAGCAAACAGTTCGCAAATAGTAGTACCATTCGAAGTTGTAGTCTGTCCGTCTGTCATAGTTATGGGATAGCTGCTAGAACCACCGCGTTTAGTTTTGATGTGAGTCCAAAATAATTTCGGATTTATTCGGATATCCTTTTCTATGTCTTTCATATATTGATTATATAACTTTTTAGCAAGCTCTTGGCATCTTTTGCTTATTAATTTTAGTTCTATCACATCCCTCGGATTATTGTATTTTTTAAAACGTTGCCTGAGTTTATTTTTTTCTTTCAAGGATTTTATTAGAGCTTTGGTAAACCACGGTGGAAAACTGTTGTTTTTTGGTCTAAGGTTTGGTACATATTTAGTAATAGCAGAACTTATTATACTATAGAGTTTAGCCAACATCTCATTAACATCAATACTACCTGCGAACAGTTTATTCCAATCATGTTCGTTAATATGTTTAATTATCTGTTGATAATCAGCTCTGTAAAAATTCGGCCTGGCATTAGACGTGTTGAACGGAAGTGTACAGTTATTTGATAAAGATAGTGAAATATCTATTGGGGGATGTAGTTTATCAACAGTTGTAAGAGAGTTACAGGATTCAGACACGGAGCACAAAGGAACGTTCGACAAAACCAAATCAAGTATACGTCCAGAGCAGTTCTTCACAGTATTGTATTGAGTCAAGTTACAGATATTCATACAATCGAGTAAACTCTGACAAACACCGGGTAGTGACGTATTATCCGCATTTATATTCCAATTTATATTAGATAGGTTAAAATCTCCGATTATAGTTATAGGAATATCGCTGCTTTCGAAGACATAATTGCAATGCTCGATAAAATGTTCGAGTGTAGATAGACTCACTGGTGGTGGGAGGTATACAGCGCAAAAAGCCATTCGCCGCGATAATGATGCCAAAGGAGTATCGACTATGACCCAAAGATCTTCGCATTTACTTTGCCATTTAATAATACGCGATGCGTTTATTTTTTTTGAAACCGCTATCAACACTCCACCCCCATTTTTATTTTTTTGAAAATCTGAAATTTCTCTATCCCTTCTATACACAACAAATCTATCGTCGAATAGCTCACTACTGAGTATATTCCCATTTAACCAGGTTTCCGTTAACACAAAAACATCATAGTTCAAACAACTTAAATTACGATAAAACATATTAGTTTTAGTTCTTAAACCTCGACAATTTTGATAATAAATAGATAAATTATTGAATTTTGTATGAATTGAAACATTCTCATGCCAATTATTATTTAAGAAAACACCAATTTATATATATTAAATTATTCTAGAAATAGTATTTTCACTTTTAATTTGTATTACCTCGGCACCATCAGATTTTCTCACGAAAATTCTGCCATTTCTAACCCACACGTATCTGTAATTCTTTTCCTTCGCTTTAATTCGCGTTGCGGCGTGAAGAGCTCTGTTGCTTGGTGAGAGATGTTCGGTTATGTAAACAGGTGTTTTTGTTCCCGCATATCCAAGATGAGAAGAGTTCAGCTTTTCCAGCGAGTTAGCTTTATTGTACTTAATTGTTGCAGCCAACAGTTGATCACGGATTCGGGGTGAAGCTAACTGGACTACTATAGAACGTGGACGGGTACTTGACGCGTTATTCTTTGCAATTCGAGTACAATGCAACACATCTCTTTCGTTGATATCGCATTTCACCACACGTGCAACTTGGGTTATAATATTGTACACGTTTTCATTTTTATTTTCGGGCACACATTGAACTTCAATATTATTTGATCGCGACTGCTGTTCCAGGTAGTTAAGTCTGTCGGTAAGGCCCTCAACTGTGCGCTTGAGTTCTTTGTTTTCCACCCTTAGATTTTTAGTGCAATCACTACTAGATTTCTGCTCCTTCTTAATATCTTCAAATGTCTTGTTTATAAAAGTCATCGAATCAAGAATGCCTTGCATTTCGTTTCTAATGGGTTCCAATTCCTGATTAATGGTGCTTAAAATGGTATTATTTAATCTTGCCAACATATCGCTGAATTCCTCTTTAATGATTTCGCTTATGAGGGTTCGAAGCTCGTTTGAATTAGTTGAAACTGGTGATGGAGATATCGATATCGGTGGTGGAGAGGGATAACCAATTGCCTGTCGTTTAAGTCCCCTACTTATATTAGTAACTGGAGTTGAGTCGGTTCTGCTCACTCTATGTGTTTTACTTAGACATGATGGACATTTCCAGTTACCTGCTTCCTTCGGAGGGTTTATAAGTGAAATGCATGCATAGTGGAACGATTGTCCACATTTTGAACAATTAATTGAACTTTCGCCTTTATCAGTTTCAGAGACACCAGAACAGCAACCCCATTTCATTTCATTATTCGCCATTGCAAGCGAACACTTTCTTCAAAGACAAAAAAAAGAAACAAAAAAAATAATAAAAATCTTATGACTGTCCTCTACGAGAATTTACAAAAACGGTATTAAACTTTGTTCAGTCTGTGATGATTAGTCTTTGGCGCGAGCCGTTTCTGCGTCACTGGTCATATACGCACGCTATAATGTATCTTCGGCGTACTACGGAACCGTGCGAATTCTGTGACCGTGCACTAAAATGGACTGTCATTCACTCACCAGATGATACGTTAACGTTTGAAAATATTTTTCACTTGTGTTCAATTTCAGCTGAATTAAGCACTATATTTTAATTATTTAAAGTAGAATTCACTTCACTTAAGCTTTAATGTTACTGTGATTAAATTTTGTTTGGAAATAAGATTAGATTATATAAAAAAATGCTTTAAGATCACAGAGCAAGTTTGTATGTATGTTGACCGTGTGAATGCCGGATCAAATGCCGGTTTGCAATTTTTAATTAATATAGTCATGTAAATATATGGAAAAATTTTGAAAATTTCTGCAAATATACGGTTTATGTTCTATCTATTTTTATAAAGAGTAGAACTATATCCTTTCCGGGTACTTAACTCCCTTGATCTGGTGGTGACTACAAAAATGTACTATGGCTCCCAGTAAATACCCGGAGTATTAAAGGCTGTATTGGATCGACGTAATACATAATCGAACAAAGTAAAATGTGCACATTTTGAACTATAAATTAGTATTGTGCTATGAATGTCATGTTTATTTGTTTTAAAATAGTTACGATTTTATGAGTAGTAGAAGCATTTTTCTTTCTTATCTTTCATTTCAGTAGGAGTTGATTCATACCGCTGATTACCTAATAAAATAGTAACTGATTTCTAGATCTGATCCAGATGCTAAGAGGAGACCGAGAATTCGATACCCTTGATATATTATATAAAAATACCAAAAGTCAAGTTAGATTTAGGGTATCGACTAAATCTATATCCCCCTATTCAGTATTGCAATTTAAAAAAATGTGCGTAGAGTCTCTCCGCGCTAAAGAAGCGAAACTTTGTAGTTCTCATTCGTTTTACTTAAAAATAAAAAAAAATACCATATTAAATTAAAAGTATCCTTGTTAAATATCTACTTCGCCATATTACTCTCAACAAGCCAAAAAAAAATGCATTAAAATTAAATGCAATGCAATAAAATTTGTAAAAATGCATTAAAATATACATTCCGCTATATTGAATTGATTTAGAATGACGTCACCTTATTACTCATGTTACTCCGAACATGCCTTTTCATTTGATATGTGTGTATTGTAAAAGTGCATGAAAAATATCTATTCCGCCATTTTGGATTTAAAATGATGTCACAATAATTTTCGAGTTACTCTTAACAAACCCTTTCATTTGATACTGATATTGTAGAAAAGCATTGAAAATATCACCGGATGAAAGGTTACGCTGAAATATCACCGGTCGAGCCGGCCCATTCATGCACAGAACTGTGTGGCTCTACCACTATTAATATCATCCAAACTTAGCGTGTATGCAAAATTTCAGCACAATTCAGCAAAATACGTACATACAAAA
This sequence comes from Euproctis similis, assembly GCA_905147225.2. Taxonomy (NCBI): domain Eukaryota; kingdom Metazoa; phylum Arthropoda; class Insecta; order Lepidoptera; family Erebidae; genus Euproctis; species Euproctis similis. Next base: position 11,223,230 of record LR990109.1, read on the forward strand.
ATAGCAAAAAATAATAACTGATATAATTTGTTTGTAATATCAGTTGAGTAGTATAGCACTACTTCCCGCTACTAGATGTCTATAGTTGCCTAGTTTTTAGAACACGATATTAAGATTTTCTTTGACTAGTTTATCTTACTTTAATAAATTACTTATTGTAGCGGTTGTTTCAATTACCTTAGGTTGGGAGCCCTCTGCGCTCACCAAAAGTCCGCGTAAAATTGTAACAGCCGTCAGGCTAACAATTAAAAGCCATTCAAAAAAAAACTTATTGCAGCCGCATGGGGGCGTTACATGCGTTAAACCATTGAAACTTGAAAGAGGTATTAGAAAGAAGTGTCACTTTAATAAATTATATTAATTTATAGATATGCTCTAATATGTCTTTTCAAACTTGTGATAATAAATAAGTTGACAATAATATCTATGTGCTACATTCATTGTCTCAGCTATTAAATGACTGCTACATTTATAGAGTAAAAACAATAAAGAGCGATTTGTGCATTTACTTGAATAAACTGAAGACATCTTCGTAGTATCCTTTATCCAGTTAAGTCCGGATAAACAGGATCAAACAACTCAAATGTTTTTGTTTACACAAAAAAAGTATATTGTTCGGCTTAGTCCGGTATAGATGGGCAATTTTATGCGGAGCCTTTGGTGAATGAAAGGCTCTATGGTAGTAATAACTTTTTGGTTGCGTTCAATTGCATTACGTTATTATTTTCGAAAATATATTTGTTCATACTAGCGGGAAAAACCGTTTGTTAGTAATGCGACATAGATATAAATGTTTTAGGATAGATTTTAAAAAATTTGGATATTTTATGCAGACAATTGCATGAACATAATTCGTTAAAAATTTTTTTTTAATAATTACATATATTTAAAATAAAATAAAGACTGTGCTGTATATGATTTAAAATAAGAACCTGCATAAGAATGATGTAATCTTATAATATAAAAATATGATTAGTTTGTTGAAAGCTTCGTAGACGACAAACTGTTTGAATTGCAAGCTTGTAACGTATATGGGGCATTTATCATCTCAGTTTTTTGACATATACACTGTAGATTTTAAATTGCGAAAAAGGACAATAATGTTACGACCTTTTACAGATTCAACAAAAATTGCTGGTTTGTAAAGACCCTAAGTAAATAATTAATAAAGTAAATTGACAGTATTTTTGGAGATCTGAAGATTGGATACTTCCCTAAGGTATTTCCTTAGCGTTTTTACGTAAAGTATCCTTTGTGATCGTATGAAATACCCGAAGTGCCTTTTCAATTTTTTCGCAATAAAAGTTACTTTACGAAATTATTATTATGTGTACCAAACAGAAGAATGCATAAAATTTCAGGCTCGCATTTGTTATGAAGAAAGCATACTTTATAACTGACGTCAAAGAAGGAGCAGGTTGTCAGTATACATTTTGTAAATTAGTAACTGTAAGTAAACTGTACACTTTCTGGTTCAACTACAGGTTGTCTAAAAGAGATCGCAAGCATAAAGTCAAAGTCAAAATAACTTTATTTTTATAGGTCTTCACAGACACTTAAAAATAGTCAACAAGTACAGATAACATATTATTTAAAATTAAATAAAAAAACAAACACGAGCGCTTGTGGAAACTGCCTCCGTGGAACAAAAAAAACGGACGCAATCGCCACGAGCGGCCCGATTCCGAGTGTAGGGGCTATCATGAGAAGAATCGGGCAAGAAACTCATGTGCCAAATATAAGCATGCGATAAGACCACCTAAATAAATAAGTTTTAATTAGTTTAAATAACTAAACTTAATATAAAATAAAACATATTATTTAAATGGAGTAAAATAGAGTGTATTCTATTATATTCTAGAAGTTTATTACATCACCATTTATAATAGCATGAAATCCATAATTTTAAAAACCGAGTACTGTCTAAGTAAACACAATACAATAACGACAAGTGGCTCATTTTATTGAACTATCCTTTGTTAGAACAACAGCCCCAGTTATTTCAACAATGTATGTCTGCACTCCTACACAAGTGAGATACGTCATAGTAAAAAAATATGGTCCCATAATATTAAAAAAGGTGTGTCAACTGTCAACTTTGTTTGTTTTTTAGAAGTCTCTTCGGTTTTTATATTAGGAACCTTGTAATATTACTTAATATAGATATTAGTGAAAATGAAATGAAAATAAAACATCACATGCCCTTTATTTTCTGTCTACATTTATTTCAAATGCCACATAGGGATTTAAGCGAAATGACAAAAAGGCTACTATTTCCCATGCGGGTGGTCCAGCGGTCGACACAGCTTCTGATCCGGGTTCGAATCCTCACACTGGCTCACACCAATGACTTTTTGAAATTGTTTTCGGAATTGATCAAAACAACTTTTAGGATTATATCGCGTTCATCTATTATTTATTTATATTTATTTCCCGACGTTTCGAACTCTTTACAGAGATCATTTTCATTGTCATCATCATTTGTTTTCGGAAGTTAAGTGTGATAAATATATCGATGACTGAAAACTTTGTGCCCGGTATGGCAATAGGCTCGCCACCTATTCCATTTGGGACGTAAACATAATGGCGAGACGAGGCTTAACAGCCGCTGCCTACACCGTCGTGTAACAAAAGGCGTGAAGTTATGTTATGGTTATTATTATGGAGATTTAAAAGACTAATGTCTAATTACTTATTGGATGCAATATTTTTGTGTTGAACATATAAAAAAAAACTACCTTTTTACTGTCTAGAAAGTTCACCAAATTCTTGAAACTTCAAATTCAGATTTAACAATTTAACTGACAATCATAGTACATAGACGTAAATTTAACCGCAAAACCGTTAATAAAACTTAATTCCACCAAAACCGTTATTACAGTATTAAACGTAAATTAATAGTCGTTTTTATGGCCACAACACACGCCCACTATTGGGAATATGGTGGTCAGCATTTCACTAAGATGTCCCGATTAACGAGCCTCTCCAATATACCTTAAGAGAGCTATTATAGACATTAATATCCAATAGTACCTACGTATACGGACAATAAATATTGCCAGCATATGAGCTGATTTGATGGCATGTATTTTTCATCTTAGATTCTATAGGACGAGCACTCGGCTTCTGAATCAAGAAGTCGGGATCGAATCCGTGTATGGCAATATGTTCGGCCAAGTAACAGCCGTTACCTACACCTTCGGCTAGAAATTTGATTTTAAAGTGCATTTTATATATTTTTACAGTGGTAGAGCTACGCAGTTTTACGGCTCGATCGATGAAATACCACGTCCTCTCGGAATATGGGCGTGAAGTAGCTCGTGCCGCGTTTCGTTCGGTGAAAGAGGTGATCGGAGGCCGGATCCCTTTTCCTCTTCTTCTTCTTCTTTCCTTTTCGTATAAATATAAATAATAATTTATTCGAGTTATACACAAATAATAGGAATAAATGACCTCGTTATTAAATGAGTTAAAGTTATTCTTCAAATCTCGAACCTCTTTTGAAATTAATCTCCATATTATTCATAATACTGAGTTAGAAAACCTTTATCCTTATACGTATTTAACTCATATTTTTTCATTAAGACTCAGATAAATACGACGTTTGCTTGCAGATTTTATAATCTAATATAAACTAATTTGTGTTGTTGATAATGACTTTTGTTTGAAATTTTTGGTTTGTTTGACAAATGAAAGCTTCAACATTTTAATACGCCGTTGTCATGATTTGCTCAACCATCTCGTCTCTTAATGCTATGTTTAAACTTATTTTAATTTTTAAGGAGACATAGCCATAACTATGTTTTGAATTATCTAGTTCAAATATCCAATTACTCAAAACCAAAATATCCAAACTCTATTAGATTAGCATACATTTAGGAGGTTAGAATATCGAAAATTCAAAGAAGATTGAAAGAGAGTGTCGGTGTAAAATTAAGAAAGGGCATGCTCCGATGGTTCGGACATGTAGAAAGGCTGGATGATGCAAGATTGACCTAAACACCTAATAGACACATATTCCATGACCAAATAGAACATGTTCTGGAGGAAGGTGATGTTAAGAGCCTCAAAAATCGACGCGCGTGCATGAAAAGAGTTATGAAAGTCAACGAAGCGAGTGAGATTAATTGGAAGCTATAGTGCATGATGGTTATACACCACCGTTCAGGCCAGTTTTAACAAACACACTCTCTCACTATATTAATAATGATATTTATGTTTATATTAGAATGTATCCGTAATATTTGAATTTATATAAATTTTAACTACATCCCTGTATGCCATTCTACTTTCTTTATTCTTATAATTGTCATCCAAAATTTTAATAATAACCAATTTTACTCCCATCCGGTGTTATTTTTCTGGACTGGCAATACAATGGACCATTCTTTAGCTGTCGCGGCTGCGTAATGGTGCATGCGTCAGCATCATTAGTTCATTACAGTGCGGTTATGGTGATTAGGATGCAAAATAGTGACGAGCACAGCGATGTTGGTAGCGGAGAATGCTCTATTACATGCCAGCGGACTCAATAAAAAAATGAAGTTTCGTTCTTAGCTAACCTTTACAGCACGTAAGGTACTTCTAACACATTTCAAGACGATCAGCTTTATAGTTCCTAAGATTTCGTGATAGGTAAGTTCCCAAATGGGATCTTCTTTGGAGTAATATGTAGGTAGATTGATTAGGTTCAACTTACCTTCAAGGTCATCACGTAGACAACATAACTTCAAATATTACCTGTTATATTGTGTCTAAAAAATACGAAACTAAATTTTTTATCACGAAAGAAGACCTTGTACGTGTAAACGGCCACTCTTCACCGTTGATATGAATTTATACGTAGTACGTTCTAGTCTATTTCTTCGACAATGTAAAAATGTAAAAATTAATGAAATTCTTTACGAGAAAAATTTATAAAAAAAAGTCTAATGAAAATGCAAAAAGTTTCATTTATACATTTTTATTATAAAATATTTATTTACTTAAATATGAAAGTTGTGTCTTGAGAAGTTATTGCGTATGTTCATTGTTAATAATTAAACAAATAGTGCCCAATGTATGACAATACCCTTCTTGTCCCTGAAACTAGAGTGACTGACTAGAGTCCACGACACATGTAACATTGTCCACTTTCAGGTACTCAAGGCATAAAGAAACCACAAAACAATCTATTTACTTATAAGACTAGACATTTTGTGGGTTTCAATATTTTTTCTTTATCAATCTAGGGTAGATACGGAACAGGAAACAATCATCTCGTTACGCAAACACATCTTTACGTAGTAATATATTGAGGTCTCAATCTTTGCTCACTTTGACCCCAACCTAACAAATTAATGTCGACTGTTCCGCGGAGATAGGCGCAAACATCCATTCGACCAGACTGTTCTAACTCAAATGTTACCATTTTGCAAGGCTATTTTTTATAAATTATGTTGTCACAATTCATTTTATCTTCACAGATTAATGAAATTATGATACGCCATATTATAGCGTTGAATATCTAAACAGAGGTCTGTTACCACTCAGACTAGAATTTTGGCCAAGTACCTTTTTTTACGCGAGGAAATGCTTTATGCACACCCCCGCCTGAGAACGGCAGGAGGTAGTGTGGGACTCCCAAAACAGTACACTACAATCCGATCCTAGGGTTACCCACTAAAACCTTGCGGCGGCCTTCCTCCGGCGTTGGGGTGGCCCAGAACGGTGCTTCAGCACTCTGGTCCACCCCCTCTGTCATGAGGTGCTAATCCTCGGGGAGCCTCGGTGAGGCTCCCTCGGGCGGGGCGGCACCGACCGCACGCGTAAAGAGGCGCAGGCCCGGTGGCACCCCGGACGACCCTCCCCGGCCGCACCGGTGGGTCATCCATCCCGGGCCGCGACCCGAGCGCACCCGCGGGCTGTGCGCCCTCGCAGCCCGTCGAGCGGGATCGGCTCTCTCCCGACCCTGCTCGGCGGCCTCCTACTGGAGCATTACTGCTTCGCAGAAGGAGACCACAGCCCTCCACTCCTCCTCACCCGCCAGTATTGCCACGATCAACGCCGGCGGGGACAAGTCTCGCCCGATCCCGTCGACCAGGACTCCGCGCTCAGCCGCCCAGGCCGGGCAGACCTCCAGCGTGTGCTGGGCCGAGTCCAGGTCGGATGCGCAATGGTGGCATCTCGCCGTCTCTTCACGTTTTATTCGACTCAGATACTCACCGAAGCACCCATAATCGGTAAGCATCTGAGTGAACCTGTAGGTGACAGTGCCCCGCTTACGGAGCACCCAGGCCTCGAGGTGGGGCAGGACGGCACCGACGGCGCGCCGGCGCGCACAGCCCTGGAGGACCCGCTCGTTACGCCAGTCTCCCAGTACCCGCCTCCGCACTTCGTGTCTCCGCGCGTCCGGGTCCCCCTCTTCCCGGCCGAGATCGTACGCGGCTGCGTACATCTCGGCCAGGATGATGAAGGGGGGGAACGCGCGAGGACCGTCGCCGCCTCGTATGAGATGGTATGGTAGCCCCGCACGATCCGGATGGTCATAATCCGCTCCAGGCTCCTCAGCAGAGCCCTGGAACGGGAGGCCCCTGCGAGGTCCTCGCGACCAAACGGGGGCCTCGTACTGGGCCACCGTAGAGGTGACGAACCCCCTCTCCCGGCCCCCCGAGGTTAGGCAGCAGGTGGTGTAACGCGCCCGCCACCCGTCGCGCTCGGGGGACCATCCTCTCAAAGTGCTCCTCAATTGGCTAAGTACCTAATGAAGAAAACAACGTGAGCGTAAAAGAAAATATAATTAAAATACCTAATATAAAATTTACATATTTTATTTTATATTAAAATATAAAATAAAATATGTAATAGGTTAAAATGGCGACATTTTACACAACAAATAAACTTATTTTACTACACCAAAAATAAACTCTCTTTATGATCATAAAGTGTTAATGTATGTTTTTAACACGTAATTCAAATTAGAATAAGTGCTCTCAGTTACATGTCACATAATTTTACACATAATCTTGACCCAGTGAGGTCGCTAGAAATATGTGATCGTAACAGATAAGATAGGCAGAGGTCACGTTGTTAATGCTGTCTCATATTTTTGCGAGCACCTCAATAAGCGACGCTACGGCCAAGTTTGCCAACCTCCTCTAATTAATTTCCACTTCGTGCCGATAAAGTGGGAAGTTATTGGGTCATCTAAGTAATAAGATGGAATGAGCTAAAAGCTTTAACATAGGTATTTTGATAACAACTTTTAAATACTTTTTTTCTAAGGAGATAATTTTGCAAACTCCTTTTGTTTGAAAACATTTTAACCCTACAGTGCTTGATTTTTTATTTCTGTTTAAGAAAAATACATAACCTTGCAAATATAGTGCTAGTTATCAGAAAAATATTTAAAAAAATCACATCTCAATACAAACATAATTATTCGATTTTTTGTGTATGGCCACATATGGCACATAAAGCGTTGTAGTGTAAATCTTTACCATGTATGAGAAACAGGAAAAAATAAAATAATTCAAGTTAAACAATCTTTATTCAGGAAATTTGCACGTTTTATTAAAACTAGTAAGTCTTTGTTTAATTAAGCCTAGAAATCTAACAATCAAAGTTATAACTTTCATTGAATAATAGGAACTCATGGGAGGAAACAATTTTAGTTAGTTACGGAAAGACAAAACAGTTCTTGTCCTTATTGAGGCAAAGTGCCACGTTGCATTTTCGGCAAGACACGAAAGATTTACCCTTACAAGCAGGTAACTTACAACGTTGCCTAACATTTAACCATACAGGGAAGTGGTCAACTCCATCAATCCTGACATCTTTAGGTGGTACATTGGCTTTGGGCTTTTTCTTCTTTATTTCTTCAAGCATGTCAGTTACGAATGAAGATGGTCTTCCTTTATTTTTCCGCATCGGCGGTCCACACAAACACAATGCCTTGGCCACTTCCAGCCGAAATTCTCGTAGTTTCATCAGTTTTATGTTTTTTTCTCTGCGTCTCTACTCGTTTATATAAAAGCCAGCTGTTGATCAGCATGACATCAAGCAAATGGTAAAATATTCTCATGAACCATTTTCTTGTACGCATTTTTATTTTACGAGTATGTTTACCTATGAAAGAGTCGAGCAGGCCACTCCTCCCATACGCCGGTTGAAACGTCCAATAATGTTTGGTGCATCAACTTCTATGTACCGTTTCTGTTTTTTACAAATGATGGCTGGACCAGGGTGTCATCTCCTGTAAACGTGGTATATGGTTGCTGAAACTCCTATCTTTTTCCATATATATTCTCTTTTCTTTGGCTTTTGCCTGACAGGCTGTGTGATAGGTCGGACGAAGTCGGTAGTAGGTGTTGGCTGAGCCCGTGGTATCACTCGTCTGGATCTAGGATTTACTTGCCAGGATGTACTAGTCTGTGGTGTCACAGCGGCTGAGTTATTAGACGTAACTATTTCACTACTGCTTGACTGTGGACTAGGTATGCTCACGTTTTCGAAGACGAAAGCATCCTGTAGTAATTCAGGACACTCCTTCACTTCCTTCATCACCAAATCCTGAATTCTGATCAAGTCGTCATCACTATCTTCACCTGACAGTTCCTGCTCATCTTCACTACCGGATGGAATTTCCAGAAAGCTTTCAATATCTTCCGTAGTCAAATTTTTCTTACGACTCATCTGTGAACAATACGTGAATTTAGAGGATACTGATTGCACGGTGTGCCATATCCGGCACATACAAAAATGTTGCGATTTTATGTACTATTTATCAATTTAATTACATTATCACGATTATAATAAAAAATATGAACATTAACTTACCTCTGTCAATTATTTCAAAACTAAATTATCAAATCTTATTCGCTTTTTTTAATTTTTTGCACAACACTCGTTAACCGAATTCAAATTACCTTCCGATCTGATGAAAACTAGTAACAGCTATGTGCAGTGACATCTAACCACAATGTCCGATAATAAATTCGATATTACAATGCATAACGGTTCAACTACTCAACATTTGATGGCGCCACTTGGAGCAATTTATAAAATATGGACTAGTTTTTGGTATGTGCCATATGTGGTACACCATGCGCTGTAGGGTTAATAACTAGTATAGTATTTTTTTATAGGTAAAAGCTAAGTTACTGGCTTCGTCCTTTTTAAAATGTTATTATAAAGTAGCAATGAACATAGTTCGTAGGGCTAGGTCAGTGTGCAAAAGGGAACGTCATCCGAGCGTCGAAGTTAAGAGTCATAGAAGTTAAAAAACTACGTGAGGTGTATAAGGTTTGTAGATATGTATACTATTAAAAAAAACTGCTTAAAAATGTATAATAGCTATGATAATTCTGTGTTAGAATTGTATTCTTGATCTTTTTTGTAAGAGTGCACGTAAAAGTACACTATACATTACACCATTTAATACCAGAAAGCTAGAGTGAATTCGCACAAAATATCTTTTTTTTTAAATGAATACAGGAGAGTTTTATAACGTCGGCCTTGTAGCCTAAATTTTATTTTGGACATAAAAATGCAAAACAGATCTGCTAGATTTATTATTCTCTTTATTTATTATTCACACTTTATAAGTACATTTTTAAATATAAATATAAAAAATACATTTAAAAATATAAAAATAAGTGAAACCCACTGGCATCGGGTACAGGGACCAAGCTACCAGTGGTCAGGGCCCCAAAGAGAGGAACTTCCTCACGATACGTGCCGTGCCTAGTAGTACCGCTTTCTGCATCAAGCCCTCGATCCAGCTGCCTAACGAGAGCCTCTCTAGATGTTGGTCGAGGCTCTTGGCAATAAGTCCATTTACTGAAATGACTATCGGAACAATAATCGTTGAATCAACATCCCACATGTCAGAAATCTCGTGAGCAAGGTCCAAATATTTCAATTGTTTATCTTTTTCAGCTTTCACGAGATTTTCGTCATGGGGGATGGTGACATCAACGATCACTGCTCGGCGCTCTAATCGGTCTACTATCACTATATCAGGCCTGTTGGCAACAACAGTCCTGTCAGTAACAATAGACCGATCCCAGTATAACGTAATATGACCATTTTCGAGAACAGGGTCGGGCATATACCTATAGTACGGAACCCCCCTTTCCACGAGGTTATATTTTAGAGCAATTTGTTGATGGATTATCCTGGCTACTTGGTTGTGCCTATGCAAATACTCGCCGTTAGCTAGACGACTGCAACCGGAGACAATATGTCTAATCGATTCACCGGGACAGTGACATGCCCGACAAATGTCAACTGTGCCATCTTTCAGAATATATTTCCGATAGTTGTTGGTCATCATAACTTCGTCCATAATTGCAAATACAAAACCTTCGGTTTCTCCAAAAAGATCACCGAAACGTAACCAGGATACAGATGTTAATGTATCCACATCGGGCCCATGTAAGGCCCGATAAAAACGTCCATGTAACTCTTTACTCCTCCATACTTCCAAGCGATCAGTGGTGTTCAAATCTACAGGTTTGCGCCAGTTCTCTTTAGCCAACGCAAGCGGAGTAAATCCGTCATCAACCCTGACCACATCCCGGATCACATCCACATCAGCAAGAAGCAGGAACTGTCTGAGGCTGCACACCTCGCGGTTGTGAAGAGATTTGATGTTTAAAAAACCTCTACCTCCACACCTCCGCGGAATATACAACCTCATCACAGAAGAACGTGGATGATGCATCCGAGATGCAGTCAAAAGTGTACGAACCTTTCTATCCAGGGCATCTAATTCAGTCTGAGTCCATTTGAGTATACCGAAAGAATACATTAGGACAGGCATGACCCAACTATTAAATGCACGAACTTTGTTACCGCCAGATAGTAAGCTATTTAGAACTTTCTTTAGACGGCCAAAGAAACGTTCTCGCATTAGTTGTTTCATGCTCACCTCATTAATGCATAAAGCTTGCGATATACCCAAATACTTATAGGTTTCGGTTACAGAGAGAGACCGAAATCGTGTGGAATCTGAAAGTGATATGCCTTCAGATTCCACGATCACACCTCGCTTTACATGCATGACCGCACATTTGTCTACCCCAAACCCCATATTAATAGAGCTACTAAAAGTTTGAGTTACCCGTAATAACTCCACTAATTGGGATCTGTTCGAGGCAAACAACTTTAAGTCATCCATATAAAGCAGGTGCGACAGACACCGACTCCCTCTCCGCAACCGATAGCCTAGACCTGAATTCTCCAGCAAAGTGCTAAGAGGATTCAGTGCCAGGCAAAACCATAACGGACTCAGGCTGTCTCCCTGGAATATACCCCGTTGGATCTTCAAAGGCACGCCGCCGTCTCGGCTCTGCCGACATCCCGGATATGAAAGCACTGTTTTCCATTGCCTCATACATGTCTCTAAGAAGGTGCACAATGTTCTGTCTACCTTATACAGCTCGAGCACCCTCATCAGCCACGTATGAGGCACAGAATCGAACGCCTTCTTGTAATCTATCCAGGCTGTCGCCAGATCTCCACGACGGCGACGCACCTGTTGGTTAATGGTCATATCAATGAGGAGAAGCTCTTTAGTACCACGGCCTCCTTTTCTACAACCATTCTGCGAAGTAGACATAACCGAATTCATTTCAATGTGTTGAGTAATTTTTGATCGCAGAATGGATGTAAGAAGCTTATATATTGATGATAAACATGTTATCGGTCTATAATTACTGGGGTCCGTAGTACTACCTGTTTTATGGAGCAAATATGTATTGCCAGTCGTCAAGAACTCTGGCAACGTCCCCTTCTCTATGGCCTCTTGGAACTGTGTAGCTATACGAGCATGTGAACTTCGTAGCCATTTTAACCAAAAATTGTACAGTCCGTCCGGTCCAGGAGATTTCCAGTTGGATAACGAACGGACCGCACATCTGACATCGTTTTCTGCAATTTTAATAGATGGCATACGAGTAATATTTTCACATGCCCGCTCAACATCACAGATCCAGGCACCCTCAGAGTGAACTACTGGTGCTGACCAGATGCTACTCCAAAAGTTCTTTGTGGTTATAGCATCTGGTAATGGTCCAACATCTGTAGCCTGAAGAGGACGTTCCCAGTCTCTATATACTAGCTTTTGATCTCTTTGGAACATGCGATTCACAGCATATCGTTCATATCGTTTTTTATATCTACGTATACGGTTTGCCCACGCACAGATCTTCTGCTTCAGGTAATCGATGCGTTCTGTAATTTGGGCCATATATTCTTCGGGTCTATAAGTAGTCCCTAAGAACGCCCGCTTCACAAAACGCATCACCCGCGGACGCGTATTACCAGACCTGAAGCAGATAAGCTTGCCAATGAGTACTCTAGCATCAGCGATACGACTTTCAATTCTCTGTTGCCAGCTTGGCTTATTAGGTTTGGGTCGTGTAACACTATCATTGTGTGAAATATTTATTCCTGCTACACGACAAGCCGTTAGTGCAGTACAATAGAGAATTGAATGTGTATCGCTCAGATTATTACTGTTGTCTAAATAACTATTTAAAATCGAGTCTAAAGCACTCACAAGCGCTATGTTTTTTCTATTTGTGGGCAAACGCGGTAGTGGAGGCCTAATATTATGGGGCATGAACATATACTCACGAATCACACCTTCCAAAGATTTTTTTAACTCCTCATTATTATACTGGGCATCCGCATCAATAATCCTGTCATCTACCTCTATGCCTTGATTTGATGAAGTAGGCTTCCTAGTATTTGTTATCGTGTTGATAAGTTGAGAAGCAGATGTATCAGAACTTGATTGTACGGATTCAGAGCGTAGCCGCTCAAGTATAACGTCATCCAACAAACGAGAGCGTTGGATGACCCTCACCTGATCCGACAATCTTTGTGCCGAGACGTTGACAGCCGGCTCAAGATCCTGAAACAGAAGCAACATGCGGCTACGATATGCTGTAAGGTTAGTTCCCCCCCTTGTAGCCCCAAAATATGCCCGCATGACGTTCTCATTGATGGTTTGGGTCCATTTCATGCGGTGCACTTCACCACCGGCAGCGGGGATCCTGTTAGAGACCAGTGGGCCTCGGGATCCCAAGCTAGACGGCGGCCGGCCTCTCCTCTTCCGACGATCTGGTGCTGGTGATGCCAGGGGAGAGAAATATTCATCACTTGAGGATGAGCTCGACGCTTCCACAGGGGCCAATGACATAGGTATGGGTTCCGGCAATTGTGAGGCGGAGCGGAGCGATGAATCCGGGGTTGGTCGTAGTGCGTTTGCTAATCTGGCTTTAGCCCTTGTTAACATCTTGATATTTCAATTCAATGTTAGTTTAATCCAATCTAATATATCATAATATCAATTTTTCGTAATTTTGACATGACGCTGTCACTATTATATTTTGCATTTCTTCTTGAATATCTTTCTTATTTTGGCTTTACTGATTTTCTTTTTAAATAATATATTGCTTCTTTTTGTATAATTAATGTATAAAACTATTATAAAAATATAATTTCAATTAATAAATTAATAAATTCAGGAGAATTGAAAATATGACGTTTTGTGGTAAAGGGTTGCCAGTTATAACAATTATTTTATTATTCTTATTATTACGACGCCTGAACGTGATCCACTAAGTTACTGGTGTAATATCCAGGACAATATTAAGCAAAAATTATAGAGTACTATTATTTGTCAACTTTATTAAAATAGGCCAATTTCTCCCTTCTAAAGTATTTATTTTTTTCCCTTATTTGACCTAAACAATTAATCGTTTATTTAAGGCTGCTTCATTGAAAATTTCAGATTCCAAAAATAAATTTATATCCTGAAATGGTATTAAAACAAGTAATGGTGAAATCAAAGTTTGTTTTCCTTTATTGTGATTATGATTGCCTTATGGCGCTCTGTTCTCTTTGCCTACCCCGCAAGGGATTTGGCGTGAAGTTATGTATATATGTATGTGATTTGAAAAAGAGAGCGATAATATCAACACAATCTCCACCAGGCGTTAGGAATCTAAAAAATTTGCGTTTAATCTAAAAAAAATAACAATATACATTTACTGCTAATGTTAGTAAGGGTAAGGTCTGGTATTGCGTTGGTAAAACTACCGACTGTGGAATCGAGATTGGCGGGATCGATCCCCACCCAAGTATAAATATTTATCTGGGTCTAGGTAGAATCTGGCTGGAGGTGGCGCCTCACAAAAGTGAGGCTCTGTGGTACCACCGCCGAACTCGGCGCTAGGAACCACCAGCCGCCCGGAGCCAGGTGGGTCACATGGCTGTCCCAGTGGCGAGATACTTGAAGTACCTCGGCCTCACCCTGAACAGCCTCTGGAGCATCGAGGAGTACTTCATGAGGATGGTCCCCCGAGTGGGACGGGTGGCAGGCGCGCTACACCGCCTCCCCCGAGATTCGCCACCTCCACGGTGGTGTCGTGCGATCCGTGGCCCTGTACGGGGCTCCCGCAGTGGCTGTTACGCCTCGACTCGCTGTTTTGTTTACGTCCCGACTGGAATAGATGGCGAACCTATTGTCCTACATAGGGTGCAAAGTTTTCAGCCATCATTATTTATTACACTCAGCTTTCAAACATAATTTTGAAAAGTCATTTGTGTCAACTTTTTGATTTAGGAGGGGGGTGCTCGACCACTGGACCGCCGAGACTACCGAGATGACTACTATCTACTTCAAAATTGAGTTCTAATATTCACCCGAACATACATATGTCGGCGCAGAACGCCATCTAGCGGTATATGTTGTCAACTATACATAATAATAATCCTATAAAACTTTATTAGGTAAACTGATTTATTATGATTACATATGTCATATATGTTACTGAAATATATTATTTAGTTAAGAAAAATGCACGAAATTTATAATTATGTGATTAAGCAGTTCATTATATTTAGTAACTGTTTTGGTGATATTTCCTTTCATTGTTTAAATGTTTAAATCCATACTGCTGCTGCATGAATATTGATAATAATTATTTTCATAATTAATATCTTAATACTAGATAGTATCAACTAGTTCTATGTAATATTTGTAAAATAAAAGAACTTAATTTTAAAACATCCTAGTAGCGCCATCCGCCAAAAGATAGTGAAATTTTTGATTATTAAAATAATTAATTTATATATTTACAAACTATTTCGTACTAAAACTGGTCAAGATATTACTAAAACCTATTATTTAGTTATGTAAAATGCGCGAAATTTATAATTATGTGATTTAACAATTCATTATGTTTCGTAACTGTTTTGATGATATTTCCTTTTATTCTTTCAATCAATACTGATGCTGCATGAATATTCATAATAATTATTTTCATAAGTAATATCTTAATACTAGATAATATCGACTCGTTCTATGTAATAATTGTAAAATAAGAGAACTTAATTTTAAAACATCCTAGTAGCGCCATCCGTCGAAAGATAGTGAATTTTGATTGTTAAAATAAGTAATTTATACATTTACAAACTATTTCGTACTAAAACTGGTGTTATAATTATCTAAAATTGTTATTTTGAATTTTAACCTGTTTTTCAAGTATAATTCTCGAGTAGATTCATTTGTTGTATAAAAAGATGTTGTTAACTGAGTTTATCATTTTTGTAATATCAATTATGACCAGCTAGTACCACCATCCGCTACTAGATGTCTGTACGGGTAGTTTAAAAAGTCGCTATATCTCTTCGTCTTTGGTTTATATGGATCTTGGCTTTTATCTTATCATTATATAATATTAATAGTGGCCGCAAGGGGGCGTTAAAAGCATTTAATGCTCTTGCACGAGACATTAGAAGTTCCACTTCAAAAATAGTGGTAATCTTGCAGTTCGCTGCATCAATAGGCTAGACTCGGTCAGTGAAAAAGCATTAAATTGGAATATCGGCGGGAGGTGGCTCGTACCATGTTTCATTCAGTGAGAGAGGTATCCGAAGGCCCATGGGTCACCTGATGCTCGTATGCCTTCGGTTCCTTGCCGTGTGCTCGTTAGCCCTATTATCCCATAAAAAAGCGTTAAAGGGAAAGGGAGAGAGAAAGAAAAGCAAGGGATTGAGAATTCATATGTTATTGCAAGTGTTTTATATATATTTTTAATAGATAAATAGAACGTGTTCTGGAGGAAGGTGATGTTAAGAGCCTCAAAAACCGACGCGCGTGCATGAAAAGAGTCATGAATGTCAACGAAGCGAGTGAGGCGTGTAAGAATCGTGCCCTATGGCGCTCTGTTCTCTCTGCCTACCCCGCAAGGGATTTGGCGTGAAGTTATGTATGTATGTATGTTATATATATTTTAAATATAATATTACTGTCCTTTGCTTGGTAAAAATATTTAATGTCTGGATACATTGGGTACTGGTGTGATATCACTAACGGTTTCTGCTTTCTAATATCATAATAATGCTTCCAAATTTACAGACGTACATTATATTATAAACTAATACTTTAGTAACCAGATTGGATAGTCCCAAACTTTAATATACGAGACGATAATAAACTAGACAACAGATACTAGATAAAATTGTTCTAGTTTGATAATGTTCAAGTTGTTATTATATGTTTTAGCCCAGCGTTGGGAACAGATGTTTATTACAAACAGTCTCGATAGTTTTGTTCATTAGTATAGAACGTAATTACATAAACTATATTCTCTATGTTGAGATGAAAAAGTAGTTTAGGCATATTAACAATAGATTATACTCGTAATGTGTTCGTGACAATATATAGTTCGGATGACTTCTCAAGCAGTTTTAAATACTACCTTTTTGGGGAAAATTGAGAGAAAAATTATGTTTATAACGACTTTAATAATAAGATTGTATATCTATTTTTTATATATTTTCCTATTACATACAATTATCATATGTCATAGTCTACGTTTATAGTGGTGCAGCTGTCCGCTTCTGAATCCAGAGGACGCGGATTAGAATCCTGGCTTACACCAATGACTTTTTGATTTAATTTCGTAAGTTATGTGTGATAAATATCGATGACTAAAAACTTTGTGCCCGGTATGGCAATAGGTTCGCCACCTATTCCATTTGGGACGTGATCATAACGGAGAGACGAGGTTTAACAGACGCTGCCTACTCCTTCGGGTAAAACTGGCGTGAAGTTATGTTATGTTATTGTCTACGTTCAAAGACTTTTTCCGTGGTGTGCTAAAATGTTGTGCTTGGTTCGGTTTTTATTATAGTTCATACTTACATTCTAAAATATCTATCTAAAGATAAGTTCTATATTGACATGCTGGGAATTTTTCCTTTATTATACACAAAACCAAACTAGCGCCGTTTTCTAAAACTTATTAGAGTATTTAGATTTTACTATTAAAATTATTATATTAGAATTAAATATTATCAATTGATGCATATATATTTATGCACCAATTAATATTTTTACGAGATAGGGGGTAAACGAACAAACCGCTTATCTCATCGTAAGCAACTAGCGCTGCTTATACCTGCAACCTTAAGGGAGTGGGATGGAAAAACGACCCAGCCCATTAATGCAGCGAAATGCGTAGTTCTATAACTGTTCAGACAGGAATTTAACAGGAATTTTAGAATCTTCACTTCATCACATTCACAACATTTTCTTTTTACATAATAGTTCGATCACTAAGAAGAAAGATATTTTGGAAATTTACCCTAGGAAATATCGTCCAAGGCTGGAAAACTTGAAAGGGGCTGGCATGTAACGAGCATACTTTGACGGAAAAAAAAAAACAAATTATAAATAAATATAAACAAAAAATATTGCAGTACATAGCAGTAATTAATATATATTATTCTTATAAATATTCTTTTTTTTTATATATTTTGTAGTATTCTAGAAGTGATTTCAAGAATAACTGATCCACGTTAAATTATTACGGTTTGAAAATGAAGTCAGAGATAACTTGTCGTCAATTAATGTTGCGACTATTAATTGTCACATATATTTATGTAGAATACTGTTAATAATTGAACCCTTCTCACTTGCTGTCCGCCGGTTAGTTTAGAATTATTTAATTTAAGTTTAAATGAAAATTACGATGGCATTTTGTTGGTGCTTCTGTATTACGAATATTTATTAACCTAATAATTTGTTTTGTAGAATTAAAATTATTCTTATTATAATACAGATTCTGAGATATTTTTATTTAATTTCCTGATGATACGTCTAAGCGTAGGGGAGGTAGGGGAGGGATGGGCAGTAGCGATACATGGTCACCCCTCTTTTACTCTGATTTGATCATAGATTTAATATTTTTCTTGATTTGTTAGTTTTCTATACCAACTGGAAACACTGTTAATCCATAGGGTATATGTAATTTCTGTAAGTTATCAAACACAAACACGTTTAAAGATTTTGGGCTAGTAAAAGTAAATATAATGTTGTGGTTTCGGATCGTAATAAAGATAAAACTAATAAAAGGTATGTGTATTTTTTATTATTTATCTATTGGATATTTACTAATCTATATATTAAACTGAAAGTCAAGCCTAAATACGAAGATTCAATAAAATACCGGTAACCTAAGTCAAAAATGTATATAGAGGGAGCAATGGACATTTGAATGATGGGGAGGTTTGGGCATGCCCAATGCTCCCTCTTACTATGTTCAGTATAGGATTGTTAACAATTGGTTTATTTTTAATTACCATAACATAACTTCACGCCAGTTTTACCCGAAGGAGTAGGCAGCGTCTGTTAAACCTTGTCTCTCCGTTATGATCACGTCCCAAACGGAATAGGTGGCGAACCTATTGCCATACCGGGCACAAAGTTGTCAGTCATCGATATTTATCACACATAACTTCCGAAAATTACGAAAAGTCATTGGTATGAGGCAGGATTTCAACCCACTATTTCTTGAATCAGAAGTGGGATGCTCGCCACTGCGCTACCGAGACTTAGTCCTTAAAGGGTTATACCCAATCATCGATAATTTAAGATAATGTTTAAGATGTTTATTTTTATTTCTTAACTCTTATTCTTGGTTTGTTAATTAGTTTTTGAATTCCATTATGGATATAAACTGATTTATAGGCAGTGCCCAAGCCTCCCACCGGGTATGCCCAAGCCTCCCTAACATAGGGAGCATTGGGCACTTTTGACTTAGTTTATAAAATATCGCATAATGTTGAGACTGATTATAATTTCTAAGAAAGCTCTTCAATTATATCTAGCCAAATATGTGGTGCAACAAAAATTGGCAGTAAAAGTTGATTATCTATAAAATCTAATTTTTTATGCAATAAATAGTAAAAAAGTGCCCATCCCTCCCCTACCTCCCACCCCCCTCCCCCCTACTCGTCATATTGACTGTCGTAAATGTTAAACTAATATTTCAAGTTTAGTAAGAAATCTGAAGGATGAAGTCATCCTTCAAACTCTTCCTGAGCTTGTAAATGCCAATTTTAACCTTGAAACTATTCCGATATCCGATCATCACACAATATGTAAGTAAATTCATTTAACAGTCTCGATGGTCCAGTGGCTGAGCACCCCGCTTCTGAATCGTGGGTTCGAATTCTGTGTGATAAATATCGATGACTAGAAACTTTGTGCCCGGTATGGCAATAAGTTCGCCACCTATTCCATTTGGGACCTAAACATAACAGCGAGAAGCTTAGAAGCCACTGCCAACTTCGGGTAGAAAAAGGCGCGAAGTTATGTTATATATGTACATACTCGTAATACATAATATGAAGTACCCAGATGCCATACAAATATTCATGCTTGTCATAAATATTTGTACTCGGGTGGGGATCGAATACACCGGCCTCGATTTTGCAGTCGGTTGTTTCATCAATGCACCATCAGGCCCGTCAATATGTAATCAATATATGTGATAATATGACTGGAGGAATATGAACCTTTCATGTGATTCTCTGAGTTCAGTGCGAAGAAAGAAGTGGGCATCAATTAGTGTTCCCAAAACATTAACAGCGTAGTACTTCAACAGAGCTCAAGGATGAAAAGTGATATTCAGATATTTAGGAGAGCGAACTCTATTACGTACAATTATTGTAATCAATTGTAAATTTAATTATATTGGAAGCATTAAACAATTATTTCATCAAAAGGAATGGCTTATATAATTCGGAAAAAGACACATATTAAAAACTACTGTAATATTATGTAGAATATCGGTTTTTCTGAAATATTACTCTATCCCGTATATTTAAACGAAAAAAAATGACTGGTTTGATATGGTCGCTATATTAATATCATTTGACTATACAGTATTTGGTCTCCACTCTATGACCTTCTTACTCCATCTAACATCGGTTCTTCGGCAGACATGACCAGCACATTGCCACTTCAGCGAGCTTATTCTACGAGCTATGTCGGTTACCCCCGTTCTCTGGCGGATATACTCATTCCTGAGTTTATCTTTCAGAGATACCCCAAGCATAGCTCGCTCCATAGCTCGCTGAGCGACTTTAAATATGTGGACTAGCCCCACCGTGAGTGTCCACGTTTGGAGTGGAGACCACGTCTTGGTAAGCGTAGTGTAGGACGCTCACCGGCCCGATGGTCAGACGATCTCAGAAAAGCTGCTGGAAAAGACTGGATGCGGAAGGGAGAGAATCGGATGTTGTGGCGCACATTGGGAGAGGTCTATTTCCAGCAGTGGACTGCAATAGGCTGACGAAGATGATGATACAGTATTTGACAGTATGGGAAAAACAGTAGTCTTGGTAGTCAAGTATTCAGATTTTTAATGGTGAAATCTTGGGTTTGAATCCATCGTCCCACCAATGACTTTTTGGAAGCTATGCGAGATCGATGACTGACTAAATTGTGCCTGGCCTTTCATAGGGCAATTGGTTCCGTTACCTGTTTATTCTATTAGAAACGTAAAATTTACCAAGTCGAGGCGTTCAAGCCGCTACGTACATATAGGTACAGACAAAACAGACATGTGGTCGTTTAGAAATCTTCTCTTGTTACATTCTTGACTTAATAAAAAGAATTAAGATAACATAACATAACTTCACACCAACTTCGTTATCCGAAGGTGTAGGTAGCGGCTGTTAAGCCTCGTCTCGCCATTACGCTAAAGTCCCAAATAGAATAGGTGGTGAATCTATTGCCAGACCGGGCACAAAGTTTTCAGTTATCGATATTTATCACACATAACTTCTGAAAACAATTTCGAAAAGTCATTGGTGTGAGCCAGTGTCAGAAATCGAACTCGAAACCTCTGATCAGAAGCCGAGTGCCCGACCACTGGGCCACCGAGACTAATACTAAGATACAAGGCATGAAATCTGAGGACTTCTAAGAAATGTTTTGAAGCAATTTTAATTTGATGTATCAACATATATATTAAACCAAGTATTTTTTCATAGATATAATAGAAAAAGCAAAGAGAGAATAACTACAATAGCTGTGTCTATTGTAAGATGTTGTTTTCGTTTTTCATGTGAAGATTTTCGCTGAAAGAAACGTAATAATGGTGGGTAAGTGCCATTCACCTTTTCTTATTATATTAACCTTTTTGTTTAGAAGGTCTCTGGTTTGGATCTTGGTAGACATGAAAGAATTTTCAAAATTAGTATAATGATTATAAATATCGATAATCTTTGACACTAAACTAAACATACAATTCGTAACAGTCAACCTTTTCATTTATTACAAATATGAGGGTAAAAAACCTGTTGTCTATCAGGTTCAGGTCATTTCAAAATATAAAAAAAATTAGAAATTTATCGACAGCTAGTAAGGAAAGCTACACGTGGCCTTACATAAAATAGGCATTTATAAGTAAAAGAAAAGTAATTCTAGCGGTTTCACGTTATATATGTATATCAGCTATCCATCTGACCTCTCTTATCACCTTGAAGCGTCACATGACCTGTTTTGTCTACTAGCATATTAGCTTCAGGGTTAGAAGAATATTGCAGGATAAGATTTCATACCTTTTGTTCTAAGGATGTTTTTGTTATTGTGCTCCTTCTGTCAATTAACTCGTACTTTTGTTATTTTCTTTTGTAAGTCTAGGGGATTTCCAGAAAATAAGTTTATATTGAACTAGTTGACCCGGCGAACTTTGTTCCGCATCAAAAGAAATAAATTAGTAAAATTTGGATCTTAAAAAGTTCAATTTGTGCTATTTATCGGCACGCGTTTTGGCGTGCAACGCAACTGCTATGTTAATACTGTAATATCTTCCTAAATATTCGTTTAAATTACATGCTGTACAGGGCAATATTGATCTATATTAAATGCACAATCTATTGAAGAAACTTAACTGGATGAAAATTAATACTGTAATGTTAAAAATTGCTTCGTAAATAAGCTATTATTTCACGTAAAAAGTAAAAGAAAAAAAAAGGTCATTGTGGGTTATCCTTGAGGGATAGACATATGCCTTCGCGAAGCCAGCCAGCGTTTGCAATTAAAATGCTAAATATCGAAAATTATCATTTTTTCTTTAGAATGTCATCGTCGTATATCGTCAATATCGTCATATATGAAATATAGATCAAAATCACCCGTTTGACACTCTCTAACTACTAAAAAAACCGCATCAAAATCCGTTGCGCAGTTTTAAAGATATAAGCATATAAGGGGACAGACAGCGGAAAGTGACTTTGTTTGTATACTATGTAATGATTAAACGCGCTTTTGTTCATGTTATATTTTACATGAGAATTAACCTATGGTTTTCTGATTTGTTAACAATGATATACAATTTTCTAATCAACCAGCCCTGCACAT
Source organism: Euproctis similis (assembly GCA_905147225.2). Taxonomy (NCBI): domain Eukaryota; kingdom Metazoa; phylum Arthropoda; class Insecta; order Lepidoptera; family Erebidae; genus Euproctis; species Euproctis similis. Next base: position 11,245,944 of record LR990109.1, read on the forward strand.
GGACACTTGCGACACACCTTTTTTTTTTTTTTTTTTTTTTTTTTACTCGAGGAAATGCTTTATGCACACCCCCCGCCTGGGGACGGCAAGGGGACTCCCAAAACAGTACGCTGCAATCCGGTCCTAGGGTTACCCACTAAAACCTCGCGGCGGCCTTCCTCCGGCGTTGGGGTGGCCCAGGACAGTGCGTCAGCCCTCTGGTCCACCCCGCCGTTGCCCCCCCTCAGTCGCGAGGGGGTGCTCATCCTCAGGGAGCCTCGGGAGGCTCCCCTGGGCGGGGCGGCTCCAACCGCGCGCCATAAAGAGGCGCGCGGCCGGCGGCGCCCCTGACGACCCTCCCCGGCCGCACCGGGGGGTCATCCTTCCCGGGCCGCGACCCGGGCGCACCCGCGGGGTGTGCGCCCTCGCGACCCGTCGACGGCGGCGATTACTGAGCTCGCCGCCGCCGCCTTCGAGCGGGATTGGCTCTCTCCCGACCCCGCTCGGCGGCCTCCTTCTGGAGCATCACAGCTTCGCAGAAGGAGACCACAGCCCTCTACCCCTCCTCGCCCGCCAGCATTGCACTTGCGACACACCTGCACATAGTGTTACAGTTTCGTTGCCGGCCTTCATGGAATTATTTTGTTGTTATATAAGTAATAAATCATTTGCTTTTGGCTGGCTATTAATAATATTATTTTATTATATAGATACAGATCTCAGATGCAGATTTCGAAAAGTGTACGACGCGATATTCGCAGATATCTTGTATCCCAGCGGATACAAGAAGCTATAGAGCGTAACCAAGGCTCTAAAGTATTCGCAAAAGATCTGTCTAATGGGCAGAGTCAATTGACTAATTTGAAGAAGGATAACAGCGTCGTTGTTTCTTCCAAAGATGAGATTCTGGGAGAGGTTCAGAAGTTTTATAGACAGTTGTATGAGTCTACACAAACTCCTGCTGTCGGCTTGGCTCCAGATCCCAGATCCAAGCTAATTCGGCACTACAGCGAAGACATCCCGGACGTCAGTCTGTACGAGATCAGAATGGCTCTCAAGCAGCTAAGCAAACGGAAAGGCACCGGGTGACGATGGAATTACTACCGAACTTCTGAAGGCGGGTGGTACACCCATCCTTAAGGCCCTTCAGAAACTTTTTAATTCTGTCGTGCTCGGGGGCGACGTTCCAGAGGCGTGGACCAGGAGCGTGGTGGTGTTATTTTTCAAAAAGGGTGATACAACCCGCTTGAAAAATTACCCACATACACACACTACGCCAAATTATACAAAAGACCGAGGAGTATAATCAGCCTTTGTGCCTGGCGTTTGTGGACTATGAGAAAGCCTTTGATTCCGTCGAAACTTGGGCAGTGTTGCAGTCCCTCCAGAGATGGCAAATTGACTATCGGTATATCGAAGTGCTGCAGTGTTTGTATAGAAACGCCACTATGTCAGTCTGGATTGGGTCTGGGAGTACGAATCCCATTCCATTACAGGAAGGTGTCAGACCCTTGTCTGGACATAATTTCCCCGAAGCTGTTCACCGCTGCATTGGAGGACATATTCAAGCTCTTGGATTGGTCTGGACTAGGCATCAACATCAATGGCGAATATATCACTCACCTTCGATTTGCCGACGATATCGTGGTCATGGCAGAGTCACTGGAGGACCTTGGTACAATGCTCAAGGATCTCAGCAGATTTTCCCAACAAGTAGGTCTCAGAATGAACATAGACAAAACCAAAGTAATGTTCAATGCCCATGTCATTCAAGTACCGGTTACTGTTGGCGATGCGATCCTCGAAGTTGTCGACCACTATGTTTACCTAGGACAAACAGTCCAGCTAGGTAGAGCCAACTTCGAGAAAGAGATAAACCGACGGATTCAACTCGGTTGGGCAGCGTTTGGGAAACTAAGGGAAATCTTCTCGTCCAAAATCCTACAGTGCCTTAAGTCTAAGGTCTATGACCAATGTGTGTTACCAGTGATTACATATGGAGCTGAGACGTGGTCTCTAAATGTTGGCCTCATAACGAAGCTCAAGGTGGGTCAGCGTGCTGTGGAACGGGCTATGCTCGGAATCTCTCTGCGATTCGCAAGAGATCTGGCGTGACCGACATAGCCCGTAAGGTTAGCACGCTGAAGTGTAGATGGGCTGGCCACATCGCTCGACGAACCAATCACCGCTGAGGTAGAAAGGTTCTCGAGTGGCGGCCACGAACTGGTCGACGCGGAGTAGGCCGTCCCCCTACCAGGTGGACAGACGACCTTGTGAAATCCGCGGGAGGCCGATGGATGCAGGTTGCACAGGACCGGCAGTTGTGGCGCTCTATGGGGGAAGCCTACGTCCAGCAGTGGACTTCTAAAGGCTGATGATGATTAGATACATTAATCCGAATACCTCTCTCACCGACCCAAACGCAACATTTGTCACTTTACTTCGATATTCTGAGAGAGAGTCTTATTATTCATGTAGCAAACTACTTGTCTCTACCTATTCTTTTTTAAATAAAAGGCAATGAAAAGAAAAAAATACAATTAACTAAAGAAATTTTATCAATTCAGAGTCCATTCTACTCTAAACAAAAAAAAAAGATCATAATATCTAATAAAAATAATGTTATTAATAGCCAGCCAAAAGCAAATGATTTATTACTTATATAACAACAAAACAATAGCAATAAAATATTTCATACAACAAGATGACCTACGTTACGTTACCTATGAGTCAAGTTATATAGACCAACAAACAATTCCAATTTGTCGTAATGTCTCTATAAACGAGCTGTAGCCTGAAAAAGTTTTGGCGTTTATGGGCGTGATGATACACCGCTTTATAAGGCTACGATTAAAGTAACAGAAAAAGCGACAACACTCTATGGCTTTGTAGAAGTTGACCGATCGGATTCGAAATGAGATTTGGTTGCTGGCACTGATATATTACATCTGTTTGTCACATTTAAAAAATATTGGAGATCTTGCTGTTGTTTTTTGCCCACATTGTGTAACAAGTGAAGGAAACATTGAACACGTGCGACATGGAACAAATGTCAAAATTGTCTTTTTGGCAGATTAGTAGTTGCTAGTGATGCCAACTTTTGAAAGTCTTTAATTTATTGTTGGGTCATTGTTGCTACTTCCTTGGTCTAAAATTGGTTTTTCTTACAAGATTGTATAAATAGTTAAATATAAAAGTATTTAAGTGTATTGTATAAAAGGTATAAGTTTTAGGTTAAATGTCTTTGTATTGTATCAACTGTGGAGAAGAAACTGTCAGCTGAAACACAGCCACGGCTAGCTCAGCTGACAGGGAATCTACCACTTTATGTCTACTTTTATATACAAATAAATATTTACATTTTTCATTTTCATTTTTCATAAAAGGCCTGCAATTAGGGTATTGCCAAAGTTCCAGCGTGGGATAGGGAATGGAGTTTGTCCTGCGGTAGGGATAACCGTACACTAATTATGTAAATGAGAAGCTAACTCTATCTGTCCGTTACTTTTACATATTTAATTAAGGTACAGTTTTAAATTACATACACAGATAAACTCACGCCTGTATCCCATACTGGTAGGCAGGGGCTTTAGCTTTCCTTAAGCTACGATCTAGAAACAATTTTTTCGCATCCACAGTTATACATATTATAATGCACTCACGTCAGTTTCGCGTGCAACCCATTTTACAATTTTAAACAGACCACTTATTTGGTTGCGGTATATTCGTCTTGGTCTTCCGATCCAAACTCTGCTACATAAATTCTCTTCGTACACTTTTTTGGTCAGTTGGTTTTCACGGAACATTTTTTCAACGTGACTAAACATACTTAACATACTTCTATCCACCTCAGTCACCACATCATCCTTCAATTTGCTTTTCCCCCTTATCACGCTATTTTTCATTCGATTTGCTAGGGTGACTCCACACATACTTCTCAAGAATCTATTTAAATTTTAAATTAAATACCTATTTAAATATTTTTTGAGTTCCAAAGTATAGCGCTAGTTTAGTTTATAACGAGAACCCTAAAAGTCCTGAAAAGAAATTTCTTAGAATCATTGTAGTAAGGAATTTACGTCAGTTTGAGCACCAGCTATTTTACTGTGTCCAATTTAATCAGATGTCATTTTTTTTTACTTCGGGATGAATGATGAGGCATGAAATTTTTAAAATTAGAAATTTGGTAATCCTCTCGGTAAAAATATAATTACTCTAAGATATTTTAATAATTTAAATATTTGGTGAAAGTTATTTGTTGTACAAATTTTAAAAAAGATAAATTATTTTAAGTAAAATTTATATGCAAATATAGATGTTGTTAATAAACATAATAATAAACAAAACTGCTTTGAATTGATGTACTGAAATAACAAGTGTACAAGTCACAGAGGATCATTAAAATTTGCATAATATGCAAAAAAGAAAACAATTTCTTAATCTTGTTTAGATCATTATGCTCAATATCACGTTTTTTTGTAGCTTTCGCCCCTTGTTTTTTCAAAACTTTTACAGTGGCATTTAATATCATTATCATATACAAATCTAAAAGTGATTATGACGTTTGTATCCAAAACTTTCTAACATTTAGTCAGAGAGAATCGCTAGATTATCGGTACTTAAAAAATAATAAATAACGAATCTATTAAAATGCAAGTAAAAAGCAACTACTTAGATCTTTTTTCCTTTTTTTTTAACGAGTAGAAAATCGTATATTTATAACTATTCTATTGAGACTATTGCGCCCCGAGGTCTGTTAGCACATCGAGGGTGTAATTTATGATAGAGGGTGAATTAGTGGTGAATTTGATCAATTCTTATGTTCTTCATGGAGGTTTGTCAAAAAAAAACCTTTACCATAAAAGCTGGAAAGAAGAATAAATATAAATTATTATTTATTTAAGTACGTTGGTTGACACGGTAGACCGTAAAATTAGAGTTGTATCCAGATTCCCGCTCCCCGTTTCCTGATGGTAACGGGGAGGGCGGTGGGAGTATGTGATCATAGTCTACTCGCCCTATCTCTTAGCCTTAAAGGCTGACAATGCAACCATGTCCCTCTCGATGTTTTAGATGTCCATGGACGGCTTACCACCAAATGAGCAATCAGGTCAGCTACGATTGTTCATTTGCCCAGACACCCATAAAAAGCAACTACTACAATACTATTACTATTAATAATTATGCCCATTACTTCCAGTAAGATAACCAAAGAATTCTTGAACCGTGAAAAGATTTCAGGCGGAAATCTGTCTTACTCAAAGGATTCATCATTACTCCACAAACAAATTTCCAATCCTTATTTGACGAAGCGAATAGTGATATACATCTATATAAAAGAGATTTCCACCTATATATTGACTCATCACGATATCTCTGGAACCATAAGGCGTAGCGACTTGAAATTTGGTAGGATTATTCCTTTCGCCGAGTAGAGGTCAGCTAAGAACGGATTTTACGAAATTCCACCCACAAGGGGGGTTGCGGGGGTGTTAACAATGGAAAATAATATATCGTAACCATAAGGCGTAGCGACTTGAAATTTGGTAGGATTATTCCTTTCGCCGAGTAGAGGTCAGCTAAGAACGGATTTTACGAAAATCCACCCACAAGGGGGGTTGCGGGGGTGTTAACAATGGAAAATTCCCATTTTTAACCTATAGCTGCTATCGATTTCAAATTTGTCGAAGATATTGCAGTATTAACATAGCGGGGCAGCAGTTATTACTTTTGATGCGAAACAGAGTTCGCTGGGTCAGCTAGTATTATATAATATATTAAATTACTCATATTTAAACTTACAGTTCATTGAATTTAACTTCGGTCTTCCTGTGGATCCACTCTTACTCTTTGGTATGGCAGATTATTCGGGAGAATTTTAATCGACCTTAATTCATTTTATTTATCTTATGAGTGTTTTTAAAACCAGATAATTACAATATATTTTTTTATCGGATAGGAGGGCAAGCGAGCAGGTGTGTCACCTGATGGGAAGTGTTACAGTTGCGCTGCCAACCTTTAAAGGAATAGGATGGGAAGGGATGGGGAAGAGGGGTGGGCCTCCAGGTACCGCTCTCACCGAACGGAACACGGCACTGTAAGTGGATATTCTGAGAGAGAGGTCGTGGTATATCATCGTTAGAGCCAGCCCATTCATGCAACGAAACGCTTGGATTATGTTGTAAATAAGTTATTGACTAATATTTGGTGCATTAAATTGAATTTTTCACTAACTTAATTCATCATATTTTATTTATGAATATGCATGGAATATAATTGCTATGATAGGGAATAATATAAGGTACGATCGCATTTGAAATGTCTATCACATTGATGAGTGCTCAATTCGTATTGGCTGTAGGTATGATAAGCACTTTACCTAATAGGAATATTGGATTCCACTACATCAACTACTACGGTATGGTCGTAGGACGTCATTTATGCAATATAGATGTACCTTCACGCTCATGATATATGCAACTATAGACAGCGGCATTATGCATCGACATGGCAGATGAATCAACTAATCCCATGGAATAAGCGGCGCACGGTACTTAGTATCAGAGCTGATTTGGTTTTTTTTTTCTAAAACCCTATTGTGATGATAGTATTCAATACAAAATACATAATGTTATGTGTATTTCGTTTATTAAAGGATTATTTTTTTGTGAGCGATTGCAAGTTTCTATAAACCCAAAAGTATAGTATAGTACTCTAATCTGTAGAAAATAAGGAACACTATTTAGGAATAATTAAATAACATCTATATCCTATATATATACATATCATAATTTTGCTTGGTTAAATAACATCGGAAAACGTTATCCCTTGTAATAGCTGGTTATTAAAGTTAACGACGGAACCGTCCTCACACAATGTTAAAATAAATCAATCACTTTCATTTATTAACATTAAACACTTACTTTATATAATGGTCTGGACCTAATGACGAATTTGTTCACCACTAACTTTGCTTAGTAGAGAACAGAATGAATATAAATATTCATTCTAAAATGTATAGTTTTATGTTACTAACTAGCTGACCCAGCAAACGTTATCTTGCTAGAAAAATGTTGTATCATCAACAACACACAAACAACATTTTATGAGCTCATTTGGTTATACCGATGGTCGTTGGTTCAATCAAAGAAGAATAACAAGGACACAGTTGAGTTGTCTAGTTATTTCATGTGTTCAATATTTGGAAATCATTAGGTTAAGGACGGAAACATAACGGCGCGTAGAGGCCTAACAGCCACTGACCACACCTGCGGGTAGAAAAAGGCGTGAAGTTATGTTAAGTTATTAGAAAGGTATCTTGATAGGTTATTTGTCACTGTGTGATATGATCTATGGACGCCTAGATAATAATTTACAGTGACTCTAAGAAAAATAAAGTTCCAAGTAATATTCAAGTTAGTTTTAAACTCGGATGAGTTTTTTGACAGTATCTATCGACTAATACTATATATTGTACTAATACTGTATATTGTATCACTTGATATACTAAGGTGGCCTTAGATATTTTTGCTCTAAACAAAATTAACTTGACTAATTCCCTAAACTGTATGAAAATGCCCATTCGTTGATCGTAATATTATATATTACAGGAATTATTTGCTCACAAAATATATCAAACATAGTAAATAAATAATTGTGTATTGATCATCGATTTGTTTCGGGACTTGTAGAGATGAACATGAGAGAATATAATATCTTATATGTGTGGAGCTGCTGATTGTGACTCAGTGTTGTTTAATTTTTACGAGTATATTTATTTATTGCTTAATTTGGAAAACTTTTTCTGACTTCACTCCTATTTTTCTATTTGCTTTGACCTCGACTCGTCTAAATTTAACAAATTTAGACGAGTCTTCTCCAATAAACGCAAAAACAAATTCAAAAATAGAGTTAAAGCTGAATTCAAAACGTTCAAATTAAATAAAACATAAACATGGATTTTTATTATAATAAAACATGTCTTGTAATTATAAGTTCAACATTCTTATAGACAACTAGCAGACCGCGCGAACGTCGTACCGCTGTATTGTATGTAGCTTCCCGCCTCACAGTGTTACTCGCGTACAAACAAAATGTCGATGACGGCGATGATTACACATAGTCTATGTTACTCAGTGATAATGTAGCTTTCTTTTAGTAAAGAAAAAAGAATTATTAAAATCGGTCCAGTAATTTTTGAGTTTATTCGTTACATACAAAAATACAAATCTTTCCTCTTTATAATATTAGTATAGATATATCGCAATGCCTCACAATTATTGTCTGTGACGTAATGATCTCTATATATTTACGAGTAAGTATATATTATACCGACTTAGGTAGTACGCCATTTTTATTGACTATATAAGAGAATCCCTCACACCGGGATTTATATTGGTTACCTTAACAAACATCGTGATATGAACGTATTGTGTGTGAGGAAAATATTGACTTGTTATTGTGACCCAGACTGATAGCTAATAAAAGTTATATAGAACAGTTTCCCGTAGTCTAAGTCAATAAAAGAGACTAAGATAATTTAAGCTTATGAAAATTTTAAATTTTATAAATTAAATTTAAATTGAGAAAACGATTAATATAAAGCTATAATAATAGCCACCTATTCCATTTGGGACGTAAACATAACGGCGAGACAAGGCTTAACAGCCGCTGCCTACACCTTCGGGTAACAAAAGGCGTGAAGTTATGTATGTATAATAATAGTGTCCGTGGTCCGGTGGTCAAACACCCCGCTTCTTAATCATGAAGTCCCGGGTTCGAATCCTGGCTAAGCCAATGACTTTTCGAAATTGTTCTCGGAAGTTATATGTGATAATATCGATGAATGAAAACTTAGTGCACGTTATGGCAATAGGTTTGCCACCTACTTCATTTGGGATGTTAACATAACGGCGAAACTAGGCTAAACAGCAAGCAGCAGTGAAGTTATGTTATGTGTTATGTTATAAAGATATATTTGGATAGAGGATTTGTATAGATAATATTTAACTGCGACATTTAAATTGCACAGTGGTAGAGCCAAGCAGTTCGCTGCATGAATGGGCCGGCTCGACCGGTGTAATACCACGACCTCTCAGAAGACCGACGTAAAGTGGCTCATTCCGCGTTTCGTTCGGTGAGAGAGGTACCCGGAGGCCCACCCCCTTCCCCATCCTTACCTATCCCCTACCCCTTAAAGGATGGCAATGCGGCGTTGGTTGCTTACCACCAGGTGACCCGCCTGCTCGTTTGCCCTCCTATCCCATAAAAAAAATACCAAGAACAGCTATTTATTTTTATTTAGATTTTTAATTTAATTTTACCACACTCACGCTACAAATATACAAATACTGAAAAACCGTGACCATTGGTAGCAACACAGATGGTAGAAAAATTCATTGGCAAGCGACCTGTAAGTTTCAAATATCATTTTTTCTGCAAGGATTAAAAGATATTTAAAGACTCATTAAAATCTAATGAATTTAAAAAAAAAGTTATCGTCACTAAAAGAACTGGCACACGTTTAGGTACAAAAATATCTTGTAGAAAAGTAAAAATAATAATAATAATACTCATTTAATGATCCAACGCAGTGATGATAGCCACAAAGCCGCTAATTGGTGTTATACAGCGAATTACTAATCTTGAGACTTTTAATATCGTAGTCAAATTCTGCGTACTTTTTTCCATTTCGACGTAGTAAAAAAATTAATGAGTTGTTTCAATTTATTTTATTTTTCTTGACTGGCTTTTATGAAAATTTCCTGTATTATAACTGTATTACTCTCAGAGTATAAGGATTTATTTTCTTATAGACAGGCTTTAAGATAAGTGATGTTTCGATGAGTTTTTTGTAGATTGAATTAGATTTTGAAATCCATCAAGAATACACTGAGATAGAATTAATCAAACGATGTTGGAAAAGATATTAATGAAGTTAAAGAATTCTAATATTGACTTTCACTCTACTATATTACTTACGCCCGAATACTGAACCGCCACTCAAATCTGACAATCATTAAAGTGCTACTTATTGCTCAAATTTGACGTATTATGTCTAATGTGACAGCTACTTAAACGCTTAAGTAGCGCTTATATATTTAAGTGGCGGTTCAGTATTCGGGGTTTAGTCTTTTATAAGTAAATATAATAAAAACAACTAGTGCTACTTATATTCCAATAAGTTTAGTTGTTAATTAGCGTCTTTATAATACTGCATTTTTATTTTCAATTGAGTTCTTTCCTAGTGCTTCACATAAGAAAGTATATGTATACAACCAGCATCGTCGAATACGATATAACAAAATTCTTACTATGTAAATATAATTGAACTGTCTGTTTGTAATATTGAAATGACTGATTTCTACTTAATTCATATGAATATACGGTACGGCACCAAAATATTTTGTTTTTGTTTTTCTGTCTGTCTGTATCTTTGTTCCAGGTAATGTCTAAAATAGCTAGACCGATTTGGATGGGACTCTTACTGGCACCTAGCTGTAAGTTAATGAGTACAAGGAGTAAATCAGCTTTTTTTTTTTTAAATTCTTTCATTTATTTATTAATTATATAAAATTAAAAACTAGCTAGCTAAAATCAAATTTCTCCGCATCGGTCTCGGTCTACTGGCAGCATGCTTTCGAGGCGAAACAAAGTTCGCCATGTCAGCTAGTTTAAAATAAACTAGTTTGCTACGGCCAACGGACTAATAAAATTGGTTTATCAATTTCAAAGTTTAGAAAATGGACAGATGAACCAAAAATAATAGAGCTTAGATCAAAGATCCTTTTGTTTATCTGTTAAGTACGGAGCCCTTAAAATAACCACATACTAAAAATGTTTAAGCATTATTGTATACAACTCTTATATAAGAAGATATTGATTTTAATATTGGCTCAATCAAATGTATGCCTCTGTTTGGAAAGTACATATATGTACGCGTATATTTATCAACGTATGTAGCTACCATACCACCTGACCTACTTCCAATCAATCTGTGAAAGACAAAAACATCACGTAGATAATGCAATCGTGTAGATAATATCATTGAAAGAGAATGAAATCTGGAACTATATTTTCTTTTTCATGGAAAAGTTCTTTGTCCAATAATAGATTTCTTGCCCAACCATACACGAAACAAGGTTATATTTTTTTGACAATGTATGTATAATATGTTTTTAGTGATTTGTAGATTTGATGATGATTTGATCGATTTTAGTACAAATATATACAAGTAGATTGTTTTTTTTTTATGGGATAGGACGGCAAACAAGTTGGGTCACCTGATGGTAAGTAGCTTCTCATCACCCATGTACACCGTGCGTTGCCATCTTTTAAGGGAGTAAGAGGAAAAGGAAGGGGAAAGGGGATTGTGCCTCCGGATATCTCTTCCCCCGAACAAAACCCACCACAAGCCACTTTACGCCGATATTCCGAGAGGTCGTGCTATTTCACTGCTAGAGCCGGCATATTCATGCAGTGAACTGCAAGACTCTACCACTGTTACATATAGTATTACTAGGATTTTCGACTTAGCCATTGTTTTTAACTTCCATTGCCCTGATAAAGACTTCTCAAATAATAGAATGTTATTACAAGCATAAATCAAATCCGGTTAAAAGACTGGACTGGATTCTGAAAGAATATGGAAGGGAACAATCTACATTTGAGAACTATTTTATCCCAATATTTCACTGTAGTATTTTCGCTTGTTATAAATTGTAAGCGAGACACGTCTAATTTTTAAATGCACCAACATTTAGTGTTGTAATAGGCTGGCTGCTGATGTTACACTTCAGCGTACGTAGGCTGAAGTAGCAGACAATTTACTGCAACATAGAGCCAGGTTGTTACCGCGAAGGCAGTACTTCTATTTAATTTCTGAGGATAATTTTTAAATCGTCCAATGTACGACTACGATATCAGTGTATAGTATCCGGAATGCAAGAGTATAGCGTAGCATTACGTAGCATGACCAAATCTTTATTCCCGTAGGTATATACTACAGTTTCTGCCAGAGCTAATTTCACAAATAATATTTTTCTTAATAAGAAAAATTTATGATATTTATACAAATTACACACATACGTACATAACTTCACTCCAAATCCCTTGCGGGGTAGGCAGAGAGAACAGAGCGCCATAGGGCACTATTCTTACACGCCTCACTCGCTTCGTTGACTTTCATAACCCTTTTCATGCACGCGCGTCGGTTTTTGAGGCTCTTAACATCACCTTCCTCCAGAACACGTTCTATTTGGTTATGGAATATGTGTCTTGGCCGTCCTCGACTCCTACATCCATCCGCTTTTGCATTGTATATCTGCTTAGTCAGTCTTGCATCAACCATTCTTTCTACATGTCCGAACCATCGGAGCATACCCTTTCTTACTTTTACACCGACACTCTCTTTCAAACCAACTTCCTTCCGTACAACCTTGTTTTCTACGCGGTCAGCGAGAGTCACTTTGCAGATTTTGCGTAGTGCCCTCATTTCTACCGCGTTTATTCTACTTTCATGCACACTCTGCCATACCCAGCTCTCGCTTCTATAAGTTAGCGTTGGGATCAGGACTGCATTGTGGATTGCTAGCTGGGCTTTTCTGCTAATGTTTTTTGCGCCCACGAATCTGCCCAACGCTCCATTTACGCTATTTCCTATCGCCACTCGTCTTTCTACCTCCGGGTTGTACCTTCCATCTCTGCTAAAAGCGCATTTATACAAATTATTTGAAGTTTAAGGTAACAACTTGCGTGATAAACAATAATCTCTGTTCTGTTTGTTGATTACTACAGATTTAGAGTTAAGATATTATTTATAACGTTTTATATTTGTTTAAAATCGCTAACTGTAGTACGTAGTTCACAAGAGAATGAGTTGCCAAGTTGTTTTTACGCGGACTAACTGCAAATTAGACAGCAGTGTAATTGGAGTGAAATTTTAATCGACTACGCGTTGAAAATTAATGTGTTGATTTATATTTAATAAATAAAATTTCCATGTCACAACGGTTTTGCCGAAACGGTTTTACCGATTTTACCAAATTTTAAAGGCGTATTCAGTAGGTCTGAGAATCGGCTACTATCTATTTTTCATCCCCCTAAATGTAAGGGTAGCCCCCTCAATTTTTTTTTTTAATTTTCGATAAATTTCTGTTTTTTTTTTATATAAAACAGTATACAATAATACATACAACCCTTAGTTTTGAACTTCCTACAATCAATCCCTATTTTTTAAATTTTAGCTTTTGGCTAGACAACGGTTGCCGGGTCAGCTATATAAATTTTGTGACTGATGAACCTGAATTCTCAGAAAATCGACGTGTAATGGCTCATGTAGCTTTTGTTTAGCAAGAGAGTGAACTGAAGGCCACGAGACGGGGTAACGGGGAAGTGAAATAGTATAGATCTCCAGGTATCTCAATTACCCAACGAAACACTGCATTAACAACTACTCATATTTTGAGAACTCATGGTATTTTTGAACGATCCTGGATGAAAATATTATGCAGTCTGTTAAGGTAACTTTTGATTGCGTAAATATGAACGTTGCCGTAGTGTTTATTGTTGGTTGAACAAAGTCGCGCTCTACAGTTTGTAATAAAAAAAAAAACAAAACTAAATGTTAAATATTTTATTTTTCTATAAATATCTAAAAACATTTACTAAATCGCCAGATTGTTATTTGGCTTACACAATAATGTGTAAACAGAGCTTGTAAATGAAGCATTTTTGCGTAAAACTTTTAATGGAATCACAAATTAGAGCGTGTAGGAAAGTTTAGATGCCCAGTGAGCCTTGAAATTGTTTGATTACATTATACTACATGAATGAAGTGGGATTGTGGGTAGAAAGGGAGATATACATTCTGGTTAGATTATATTCCTACCGTAATTATTGCTTTACTTCTAAAAGCAAGTAGAAAGTACTAGAAGCATCATGTCTTAATCACAGCTCATAAAACTCTACAACAGTCTGTTACTTTAATTACCGTCTGAAATTGTTCTCTAATTAATGTATTCTCATTCTGTGAGCGGTACTCAAAACTTACTTCTCTGAAATAATAAGATTTTGTATATTAGTTCTATAGTTGATTTTACTTTTGATGCTAAATATTATTTTAAATACGACTATTTTGATTTTGACCTATCTCATATATAACCCACACCGACACAGTATGTAATCAACGTTACTCTGATATCCACTGAACAAACAAAGTAGTAAATAATAAAACTCCCTTATCTTTGTATACAACCAAGTTACGCCAGTATAACACACAATACATTCTTGTATATATATAAAAGCACAAAATTTTTCGGCGTCCACAGAAATCAGCTCGCTGTATAATAATGCCGCACAAATTGATTGTACTTACACAGTTGTAAATCACGAGGAATGGATATGGTATCTTGTTTTGTTGTATAAAAATATCAAAAAAATTAATTGTATAAACAATAATGTTTTGTACGAATATTATTTTCTACATAAAAAAAAATGTGTGTGTGTATACAGTGACGTATGATATGAATGTATCATCAACTTTAAGTAACGTCATCAAAATGTATCAGTCAGATAAATATATAATTCTAGTTTCAGTGCTAATTCCACTTTTCTTTTCGTTTACAGTATCAACTTACCTGAAGGTAAGAGGCTTTTGTGGCAGTTGAACACCCGTAATACCAAAAGGATCATCACAAGGATCATTCACACAGAATTCAGATGATGACAATAACAAACGTGATATTTTTTTAAGGTGTGGAAGGAAAAGTAAATAAAAATACTACCGAACATGTATGAAATATAACTATCATTGTTTATACAATATCCAGGTTATTCTTCTTAAATATTTAAACAAAGTATTTACATAAAATATATGTACAAATACAAATTTGAGTAAGTAGTAAAGCATTTTTTTTTTAAATTACACGTGTTACCGCATCGAGTAGTTCAGACATCAAGGCATCGGTCATTCTAATAATAACTATAATAACTGAACACAACAGGAAAGTTACCTTTTTGTTGCTTTGTGGCCTTTCAGGTCACTTTGTCATATTAGGAGTCAAAGTACAGGTAATTTGTTTGCATCTTGCATACAAGTCCAATTCTATGATTATTATTTATAATTATTGTAGGTGTTCGCAACTTCAGAAGCAATTTCGTATGGCATATAAAGCCATATTAATATAATTCACAACCCCCAAATTTTAGACTAAGACATGTTCCCTAACAGAGATTTTGCAAAACTACTTAATTATTTTTTTATCACATAATTATTTACGAAGTTTGTATATTATAAACATTTAATATATATATATATATATATATATATAATATCTTACAAATTGTATTGTATTTCGCTTAGTTTAAAAAAAAAGGATTAAAAAATAAAAGCGGAAACAGCTGAGGTCAAAAAGGCCACACAAAACTTTTAATGACAAAATAGGTACTGGGCATGAAATCATATGTTTCTGTTTTATACTTTATCGACGCTATAAGTGTGCACTTCGAAATGCATGTTTATAAGCTATTGTATTCATATATAAGTCTCAAAATTTATTATATTATTTAGGGAAGTTATTATTACCTCCTGCTTTGCACTACTGCTTATTTAGGACGCCACCAACGCTTTTAAACGTTCACCGGAAACTAGTAGTCCACAATTGCACCGACGCGTACACAAATTAATCCGTTGATCATCGTATTTATCAATCACATATCTTTTTAATCAGTCAGATGCTATATTTGACTAATTAAGACAGAAAGAGAGGTGTTCTGACTCAACTGATTCATGTTATTAAAATAACGATTTCCTTTCACATTCTCGGGTTAAGGGTTTAAGGAAGTTGCTGTTTGGAATGTAGCTGACGGCATTGTTATTGTGCAAAATGATAAAATTAATGTGTAGTCTTGCTCTTTTATCAACTATATCTCACTCCACTTTTTATTTGACTTTCAAGTCATTTCTTATAAGAGAAATATTTTTAGTATCGAAATAAAGATAAAACGATCTTTTCACTGCAGATCCTAAAAATATTCATTGAAATTTCGAACATCAATTTTTTTTAACTAAAACAGAAAATGATTAAAACTACACTAAAACGCCGAGTTTTTTTATTTATAATGATAGCGACTGTGATAACTTTAAGTTCTCGTAGAGGGTAAAGGACGACGTGAAAAATTATTAATCTTCGGTGTAAGTGGACGACATAAGCAGCAATGGCCACTCGACGGGATCTTTATGGCCATATTATGCAACATTATGCATCTCGTATGCAAAACACGTAGCCTACCATCTTATTTAATTTAAGCACACAGTCTTACAGATTTTGAACTTTAGAAATGGAGAGATGAAAATCATAAAACGGGATAAGTTGCTAATTACTAGATATATTGTCTCATTGTCTCCTGCATCATTTGGGATCAGCACAACAGGATTTTCTTTACACCCATGTTAATCATGTCATTTTTCTTACAATATAGTCATAGGTTACTTAGGTCTTCCCATTATCTCATTTTTCTCTCTTCCACATTCAAATTTATCATTCATCTCGCGATATGTGTGACATCATCCCTCTTCATTACATGCCCATACCACACAAGGCAATTACAATATATATTGTTATAAATATATATTGAAATTATGGCAGTCCGTTGTTTAAATTATCCAACTACAATACATAAACCTTATATAGGCTGTTAGGCTGAATATAACGGGTTTGAAACTCGACGGAATTGCTTCATATCAATTGTGACCAGTACTGACCGGTCATGTTGCATATGTGACCATGTAATTGGTATTGTTGTAATTTATTGCAGTCATTTATATGCAAAATCTCTATTTAAATCTCATTTTATTCGTCTTCCATTGAATATATTGAATAGACTTTATCTCTCTTGCGGCGTCCGGCTTGTATGATTTCGATGATACATACATAATTTCACACCAAATCCCATGCGGGGTAGGTAAAGAGAACAGCAGCATGACAAAAAGCATGATTCTTACACACCTCACTCGCTTTTTTATTTTCATAGTTGTTGTCATACACATGGCTCGATTCTTAACGCTCCTGACATCATCTTCCTTCAGAACTCGTTCTATTTGATCATGGAAAGCGTGTCACAACTGTCTTTGGCTCCTATATATTTTGGATAATGTTAAATTTTAATTCTTTAAAATCCAATTTTCTTCAATATTTATCGACGGTCCAGTGGTTTTGCTAAATTCTTTTCAGAAGTTATGGGTGGTCATCTCATCGATATCGATGAATGACCACTTTGCGCCCGGTGTAATGGCAATAGGTTCGTCACCGATTCCATTTGGGACGTAACGATTCGGCGAGTCAATTTTAAGTTGAAGGCGTAAAGTTACGTTACGTACATTTTTCAAAAGTTTTGAATAACTATTGCTACATATGGACTTGAGTACGTTATACGTTTAATAAATCTAAAGAAAAATTGTGTCAATGATTTTCTTGCACGGATCTTTAATCTTTGACTTCTTCTGTTCTTCTGTCTTCTAAGAATTTTAGTAGTTTTTTCGATTTATCGTAAGAAAAGTACATTGCGTGTACTTACAAAATCTAGAACACGAACAAACTCAACTATAAATAATAAAGATTTACATGAAATACAGCATTTAATAATTCACCAGCATTGTACAGAAATCTACTGAATGTTATTCATTTGAACAACTAATGTGCTTCAAATGTAAATTGTGTATTAATACATAATGTTGCGGAACATTTACCATTATAATACTCTTTATAGAATACTACAATTATTAATAGGTTGTACTCAAATGTATTACTGAATTTACTGTTTTGTTTCTTTAAAAGTATATTTTTGTAATCACTGATATATGTACATAATAATATTCTATTTGACGGCCATTTTGTGATTGCGTTTTTATAGAATGTGATATTGTTTATTTGTTACGCTTTCTTGTCTTAGCTATTTGACAAAAGACTTTTCCTCAAGAATAATATACAATTTACCTGCTTTTTTTTTAATAGCAATACCATTATTGAGTACGAAGTGGGATGGCAATATAAATTCAAAGGAAGAACCTTTTATTTGTCACTAATAAATGATTAAAATTAACGCTATATAATCTCAATCTTAGTAGCAGTTTTTGCTAAATATTAAGAAGCTACGTGACGTTTGTCAGGAGACTTGTAAAAAGAGTATTGAAACTTAAATTATCTCATATATCGTATCATGCAAAATCACAGGAAACCACTAGTTATAATATAACACGCCATTACAACTAAAATACCCACAATTTAAGCTTAGGATAAACTTGAATAGTAAGCTCCTAATTTCGAAATGTAATCCAACATTACAGAATCTGAATTACAATTGTTACGTGATATTTTATTGTAATAAGATTAATTTCAATGTTACCACGATTATGTTACTAATCAGAACTAACCACAGAATAGCAATTTTAATAAGAGTGGCCATTTTAACTGACTGCACGATAAGGAGGATTCTTAATTCTGTTGTTTATATTTAATTGTATTGTATAATATTAATTATATTATGTATAAGAATGGCCATTTTAACTGACTGTTGAAAAAGGAGGATTCTTAATTCAGTTACATACATACATACATAACTTCACGCCAAATCCCTTGCGGGGTAGGCAGAGAGAACAGAGCGCCATAAGGCACGATTCTTACACGCCTCACTCGCTTCGTTGACTTTCATAACTCTTTTCATGCACGCGCGTCGGTTTTTGAGGCTCCTAACATCACCTTCCTCCAGAACACGTTCTATTTGGTTATGGAATGTGTGTGTTGGCCGTCCTCGACTCCTACATCCATCCGCTTTTGCATTGTATATCTGCTTAGTCAGTCTTGCATCAACCCTTCTTTCTACATGTCCGAACCATCGGAGCATGCCCTTTCTTACTTTTACGCCGACACTCTCTTTCAAACCAACTTCCTTCCTTACAACCTTGTTTTCTACGCGGTCAGCGAGTGTCACTCGGCAGATCTTGCGCAGTGCCCTCATTTCTACCGCGTTTATTCTACTTTCATGCACACTCTGCCATACCCAGCTCTCGCTTCCATAAGTTAGCGTTGGGATCAGGACTGCATTGTGGATTGCTAGCTGGGCTTTTCTGCTAATGTTTTTTGCGCCCAGGAATCTTAAGGAATCTTAATTCAGTTGTTTATATTTATTTGTATTTTCTATGGTATAAGCATACCTAACTACTTTCAGTATAACTTCTTTCACATATTAATATATGTATACAGTGATAGACGGAATTGAAATTGTTAGTTTGATTTTTAAGAAACTAAATTAAAACATATTGATCTTATCGTAATTAAATTAAGTGCAGTATTTTTTTTTAATATTTTAATGGAAATAAAACGAGTTCCTTGCCATACACAATTACTTAATGGAGAGTTAACACATATAACTTTAAAAGTTGTAAAACCCAAACTTATCCTATTTTGAAACTGTGTTTAATTAAAAATATTTCAAAAAATTAAAATCTGTATAAAATAAAATTATATTTTGGTCAATTCGTTGTTTTTTGTTCGGATCTTCACGGTTTATTGTAATCACAATAATTGCAAACGAGGGTTAACCCGTCAGTGTTCCGCGCGTCACAGTAAGCCGCTTACTTACGTCTTTCACAACCGCTGTTTTGGATTACACAGATTTCTGCATTTCACGTTACATTTTGAAACACAACCCAAATGTCACATAATGTTTTTTGTAGTTAATACTCTTTTATGGAGAGATACTGTTGTTCCAATTAGGTTTAGCTTATGAATTAGCATTATTCTAATTCCCAAAATCAAAACAAAGAAAAAAACACTTTATTATTAAAAACTATAATATATCATAAATATATACGAGTACATACAAGTACAAGCCTTTTAGACAGTAACTTATTTTTTCAATTTGCTACAATTCTGACAAACATTTACTTGCTTCCTAAACTCTCATCATCGCTTTGATACCCTCTCGCCGGTTGTGGCCACTCTTGACCTGGCCTCGCTATAATATATGCCTGATTTGATAGTGGTAGGTTCGCCTAGGTCAACCTTTACCTGTTGGCCCTTTCACACTTATCTCATATATTCGTATTGTCGGACTTCTTTCGTCCATCCTTTCTCCAACTCGAAACCATTTAAACCATTCCTTTCTCTATCCTTGTCACTAAATTTTCACTCACACCACAACGTCATCGAATTACAATATTTTGTCATACATAGTAATAAAATACGTGTTCTTATAAATGGATCAACTTGATTACCTCCCGTTTAATACGACATCTCACCATCAAATGACATGACAAACATGACATTGGAGCATGATGACCTGCTTAGAAAACTGCAATCCTTAGACCCTTATAAGGGTGCAGGCCCTGACGGAATCCCTCCGTCTTTCATAAGTGCATGCGCAACAGCCCTGGTATCTCCCCTATTATACATTTATAACTCCTCACTATCGTCTGGTATTTTTCCAAGGGAATGGAAAAGGGCTAAAGTCGTACCTGTACATAAGTCAGACAGCAAGGATTGTATTAATAACTATAGACCTATATCAATTCTATCGACATTTGCCAAGGTTTTCGAGTCTATGTTATGTCCACAAATCCAGCGTCATTTTAATCTTTATATCAGTGATCATCAACACGGATTTGTAGCTTCAAGATCTACAGCCACAAATTTGCTAACTTTCACAGAGTCTGCAATACGAACTTTAGACGCAAATAAACAGTATGATGTGATCTACACAGACTTCAGCAAGGCTTTTGATCGAATTCCTCATTCTATACTTATTCACAAGCTTTCAGGGTACGGCATTGCAGGTTCCCTGCTGAAGTGGTTTGAGTCATATTTAACAGAACGGGTGTTTTATGTCGTTGTGAACGGTTTCAGATCTCAAAATTGTGGCATTACATCTGGTGCCCCCCAAGGCTCGCATTTGGCTCCAACGCTCTTTAATATTTTCATCAACGATCTTACTAATTGCTTCCACCATTCGCGGTATTTTTTGTACGCAGATGATCTTAAATTTGCCAGAGAGATAGAGTCTAAACGCGATTGCGAGCTATTGCAGACAGATTTAAATAGAGTTACGGAATGGTGTACTTATAATAAAATGGAACTCAACGTTAAAAAATGTGCTCATGTTAAGTTTTCACGGAAACACCTAAATATATGCTCACAGTATTATATTAAAGACAAACTAATTCAAGAGCAAGAAACTATTCGCGATTTAGGAATACTCTTTGATAGCAAGCTAACATTCATTCCCCATATTGATAACGTTATTACAAGAGCATCAAGAATGTTAGGCTTTGTAATACGTAATACCAAAGAATTCCAGAACAGTTGCACTAAAATTTTATTGTATAACAGCCTTGTCAGGAGCATCTTAGAATATTGCAGTGTTGTATGGAGGCCCCATTACGCCATTCACAGTTTACGCTTAGAAAGAGTCCAAAAACGTTTTCTTTGGCACCTTGCTTTTGCGCAAAATAAAACAAAAATGCTGGTTTCCTATAACTCGCGATTGCAGTATTTCAGGGTACACGAATTGTCGCTAAGGAGAAACATAGCAGAGGGTATATTTGCCTATAAACTATTTCAAAATAAAATTGACTGTCCAGAGTTGCTGGGTATCTTTAGATTTCGAGTCCCCACCAGATACCCTCGACGTTGTATAACACCACTGTGCCCGCCACTGAGAAGGACTGTACTAGGAGCAAATTCACCCATACTTAGGATGAGCAAAATTATAAATGAATGTAGTGACTTAGTAGATATTAACTTTGACAGTAGAGGTAGAATTGTAACAGGCATCATACAACATTATAAGGGTTTAGGTCGACAATAAGTGTAGTAATTTAATTATTTCCAATTGGTTCCTATTTTTTTTTTCTCTTGTGTTCTGACTGATCTCATCAATTTTATGATCCCATACGATGTATGCAGCATATTTATTTCGAGCATTCTCAGCAGTTTATTAATATGTATGTGATTATTTTATTTTTAATTTTAATTCGATCTTGGTCTTTTTTTTTTCTTTTTTTTTAAATTTAATTTAGTTTTGATTCGGATCAATTTTGACTTGACTTGATTCGATTTTATTTTATTTTATTTTAATTTTATTATTTTAATTTTATTGTACTATGAATTTTAATCTATTTGAATTTGAATTGATTTCCGTTTGATTTGATTTAGTTTGAATTTAATAATTGTAATCTTATTTTTATTTCCTAATTTATGTTTTAGTTGTATATATTTTTTTTTTTTTTGTTGATTTTTGAAAAATATTCATATCAATTTTGACTTGATTTGATTTCAATTTTATTTTACTTTACCGTGATATTAATTTTCATTTATTTGAATTTGATTTGACTTCTGTTTGGTTTTATTTCGATTTTGTTTGATTTTGGTTTAAAAAAAAAGGAAAAGAGGAGGGAAAAATAATTGTAATCTTATCTTTATTTCCTAATTTGTGTTTTAATTATCATATTATTTAATTGTTCAATTTTAATTCCGATCAACTTTGAATTTATTAGATTTTTTTTATTTTATTTTACTATGATATTAATTTTAATTTATTGAAATTCAATTTGAGTTCTGTTTGATTTTATTTTAATTTTATTTGATTCTGATTTAATTTATTTTTAGTAATTGTAATCTTATTTTTATTTCCTAATTTATGCTTTAATTATCGTACTTTCTAAATGTCACTTTTGTTGTCCATACTATGCATGCGGTGTTAACCTGTAATTAATTGTTATACTTGTGAAATAATTTTGTGCATATAAATTTTATATGTATTAGTATAAACAATTGTTGGTTAACCTAATAAATAAATAAATAAATAAATAAATCAAATATGCCATTTCAAAAACAAACAAACGATTGAATAAATTTTCATCTCCAAACAGCTTCAGCAATTTGGATCCTTAATACCTTAATCCTTGATCGGATTGAATATTTATTATCGAAATTCGTTAAAATGTTGTTTTAATAGGGAAATGAATGCTCTCAAGTTGCAAACGTTCGATACATCTCGGCTCTACTACGTTTGTCCGCAATGGACGTGATACAACAGTTTCAGAAAAGATATTAAAAGTTGTGTTATCATTGAAATATCACGATATATTACCAAGGAAAAGAAATTCTGAAGGCGACCATTAAAGGAGGACAGTAAAAATCCTATTGTTCAAAGGCAGCTATTTAAGTATTCAGAACTAGCCACTATATAAATAATATTTAAAAAGTAATAAAATAGAATTCTTTAGCTGTAGAATGCATTCTGTTTTATCCGGCTGTCAATTGCTTATGATCCGGAAACCAAGCAGCAGTCGAGAGTTTGAGTGTTCAAAAATGAGCTAAACCCAACAAAAGTTGTTATTGTGAAAAGCACTTTGAGAGAAATGGTCGCCTGCTTTTATTTGGAATAGAGGAACATAATATAGCTATTGTATTACTAGAAAATTGTAGATCTTTGAATTCCAAGTGGTACACGACTATTGGTTTGCCAGAAGTCATAGCACAAAACAGGAAGAACAACCGATGACGCAGAACCATTCATCATCATGACAATGCCAAGTGCCACACGGGTGAAGTAACTCGTTATTTGGAAGGTGAAACGGTCGAATTAACGGGTCATCCTCCATATAGATCTGATTTGACACCCAACGACTTTAAATTACGTGCTGCATAAATCATCACGGAGAATATTTTGTAAAGCGATAAAACCATTATTTAATAGTCAATGAAAAATACAAATGAAAATGAAAATATTTATTGGTGTCAAATAAATATATACGATAGTTATTTTAATTTATCCCGAATACATAAGTAGCAGTCCTTGTATTAATGATTGAATATTGTTTTTGGGCTATACTTGTTAGTAAAATCATAACGGCTGTTAGATTTTCGCAAAGTATTCGCTATATTAATTTTGATTATTTCCGTTTATTACGGAAATATGGAATATAAAATGGAAAGGCCTGTTTATTTATCAGTCTTAGAGACTTCTAATCTAGAGCTGTATTAAACCGCAGGCTGTAGTAACCACATGAATATTTAAATTTCATTACTTGTAAGGTGGGGAATGATAAAATTTGCCTCGTTTCAATTATACTTCTGTGTCGATGAGTTGAACAACCGTTGTTTAATTTCCCCTGAGCTTTGTTGAGTTCTAAATATGTAGGTGTATATAAACCGTAGATTATTCGTATAACATAATTTCACACAAAATGAATGATCTCACAATATATCTGGAGCTGGAGGTTAATTGTGAGCGAACTGAGTGTGCTTAATTAAATTCTATAATATTATTTATTGTAATTCATTCTTTTTCAATGTCATTTATGTTTTTTTTTTTCATAACACTTAGATGCATATTTTAAATTATTTAACTTTTACTAATATGATTTACATGAATACAACTCTTAAGCCCGAATACTGAACCGCCACTCAAATATATAAGCGCTACTTAAGCGTTTAAGTAGCTGTCACATTAGACAAAATACGTGAAATTTGAGCAGTAAGTAGCACTTTATTTATTGTCAGATTTGAGTGGCGGTTCAGTATTTGTGCGTTAAGCTATTGGATAGCTATTATTAGCTATTATCGCGGCTTTGAGCGCTGCGAGCGAATCAAGAAATTCCGTATCCAAAATAAAACGTAACACCCGCCTACCATGCAGCTCTGCCGAATGTTCGCTGACCTTGCATGATATATGACAGCATGAAGTAAATATAACATTATATTTATATAAATGTGAGATGAATATTAAGTGTCAAAATAACTGCTTAAGTTAATAAACAACGATACTAAATAGCTATACCGTGGCTGTCCCCAAGTACCACACTTATTTTATTATCAATAAATTTTCGACTAACCTATTCAACGAAATGTTTTAAAATTTTTAATAAATATTATTTAGAATACAGGATAGCTTATACTCATACTATGAAACCTATCTTTTACTAACTATAAGCTGCTTGAAAGTGAGGTGAATTCTGAAAAAAGTGTGTATATATATT
The DNA here is from genome assembly GCA_905147225.2 of Euproctis similis. Classification (NCBI taxonomy): domain Eukaryota; kingdom Metazoa; phylum Arthropoda; class Insecta; order Lepidoptera; family Erebidae; genus Euproctis; species Euproctis similis. The sequence continues at coordinate 11,270,959 of LR990109.1, forward strand.
TTTTTATTGTATAGGAGGGCAAACGAGCAGGCGTATCACCTGATGGTAAGCAACCAACGCCGCCCATGCACACCAGCAACACTTTCAGTGTTACTGTTGCTTTGCCAATCTTTAAGGGATAGGGGATAGGAAAGGATGGGGAAGGGGGTGGGCCTCCGGATACCGGCGAACTGCTTGGCTCTACAGTGTATTAGAATGCACATCACACAAAATAAAGATTACATACTGTAATAGATAGGACAGATTTGATGTGAATACAAGAATCAGCTTCCTACTTTTGTCCCAGATAAATAATAACGTGATATTATTATAATTCCGGTCACGTGATTCCCAGACAAATACACACTGGACAAATTTGTATACAGATCTAGATGTAGGTGTTCAGAATATTATACAAGATACTGCTATAGAATAAACAAGAAATTATTGAGTAGAATACTTATTCTATTTTTTTAGGTATCCGCAGGCCCAACCCCTTTCCTTTTCTCCCCATTCCTCTCCCTATCTCATCTTAGAGGCCGGCAACACAAATGTGATCTTCTCAGTGTTACCAATGTTCATGAGCTGATCTGCTCATTTATCTCCAGGTGAAGAACTTGGTCTGTTTGGTCGCTTTTCCAATTAAAATCAACAAACGAAGCAATATTAAATTAATTTAATTTACGGGCATCGTGGCGCATTGGTAAAACTACCGGCTGCAGCAATGAGGTCGGGGGTTCGATTCCTACCCGAAAAAATAAAAAATTGTGACAAACATGAATATTTGTGTAGTGTCTGGGTGGTTTTCTATGTAATATAAGTATGTATTTACAAAAGAAAAGTATATATGTATTAATATCCGTTATCTAGTATCCATAACACAAACATTTAGTTGCTTAGCTTGGAACTAGAGGGCGCTGTGTGTATTGTGTCTCAGATACTATTATTATATTATTATTAATATTACAGCGCTCTCGAACTATTCCTTATTATTTTATTCTCAATCCAATAACTAAGACATGTTGGTATTAGATACGGAATAACCCGTTCAATATAAAATTAGTATTCCAAGGATGTTGGTAGTTATTGTACAGCCTAAAAGTTGCCCGTGACTGTATTCGCGAATTAGGTTGTGCGAGTATCAAATAGACATACCGACAGATCCATCCGACGACACCCAATAATTTATCATACGACTGTGTTATTACCGAGTTCTAATGTAGTATATTATCATATTATAGCCATTTTTCATCATTGCCTACTTTAAAACATTCAAATTGACAAAAGATTAAAAAAATAAAGAAACGGTTAGCATTCTACACCTGACGTCCCAACAAACGATGCATGTTTTTTTTTATGGGATAGGAGGGCAAACGAGCAGGCGTGTCACCTCAATCAACGCCGCCCATGGACATTAGCAACACATATAGTGTTACTGTTGCGTTGGCAACCTTTAAAGAATTGGGGATAGGAAAGGATGGGGAAGGGGGTGGGCCTCCGGGTACCTCTCTCACCGAACGAAACGCGGCATGGGCCACTTTACGTCGGTCTTCTGAGAGGTCGTGGTATTTCACCGGTCGAGCTGGCCCATTCATGCAGCGAACTGCTTGGCTCTACCATCTCTCATAGCATGTCATTTGACCTTTAATTATTTTTTGACATGTGGAGTTTCTCCTATGCAGTGGAGTGTTTGCCTCGACACGCTGAAAAACTTACCATCCAAGTTTCAGCAAATGCCTATACCATACATCGGGTACAACATTGCCAGCCACCGATTTTTAATACACATAACTTCCAAAAAATCATTGGCGTGGGCCAGGATTCGATTGAACGAATTATTGATTCTGAAGCGGGGTGCTAGACCTCTAGATCAGTAAGACGACAAGTATTGTAAATCAGCCCGTACTGTAATATGTTTGTATTCAGAAATTTGATTGATGTATTGAAATAAATCTATGTCTCTTCGAAAACATAAATTGTCTTATAAGACAGATAGAGCTGTGTGAATTTCTGTCTTTTAAGATAGTTCATTTTTCTTACAGAAATCATTGTACAAATTTGTGAACTGCATGTAAGGCGTATTAATCATAGTGTGAAAAAATTTTACGAGTGACAAACGATGTCTGCAGTATTTTTTAGCAATATCTATATATATATAAAAGAAAGTCGTGTTTGTTACAACACTTATAACTCAAGAAGGTTTGGCTGAAAATTGGTGGACAGGTAGCTTAGAGCCAGGAATAACACATAGGATAGGAAAATATGGATAAATTGGGAGTAAAATACTAAATAAATTTTAATGAATTTAAATTAAGAAAATAGTGTTAAAAATTTCAATGAATATAAATTAAAAAAAGCGTGGGGTGCATGGTGTCAATAGTTATAAATATTTTATTGACAGATATGAGTAGAGTGATTATCATTTCGATAATATCTTAAAAAGCACCCCACGCTTTTTTTAATTTATATTCATTGAAATTTTTAACACTATTTTCTTAATTTAAATTCATTAAAATTTATTTTCTATTTTTTAGTTCGGTTTTCTATAAAAAGCGAGTTTTTTAGTTTTTTTAAACTATTATTTATTTTATATTTTTTAGTTCGGTTTTCTATAACAAGCGCGTTTCTTAGTTTCGAATTTGAGGAATAGCGCCATCTGTGACTCATACAAGGAACTCGTTTCAAGTTGATAACGTAAACTTTCCGCTGATTGCCACTAGATGGTGCGATTTGTGAACTATGAACACTAAAAAAGAAGTCGGTTACAAACAAACCTACAAACATACGGTGAAGCTAATAAAAAGCTAAAAATACAATTTATTTTTCCCGTACGAACGATCCGTAACTATGGAAACTGCAAAACAATGGGATGAATGTTGACATTACACTTTAAATCAAATGTCAAAATTTGTTGTGTCATGTAATATGTTTGAAGGTTTGCAATTTTTAATTAATATAGTCATGTAAATATTTGGAAAAGTTATTTTGAAGTAATAAAACTGTAATAAAATTTAAATAATGCATTGCTTTGGAGGGAGCATCGCAGTGGCGGTAACATTATCAAGCAACGGAATGCCATTTTTGTCTAAGTTGTTGACGGTTACCACGAAGAAGGTGACGATGATTTATCAGTTCAGATGGTATCCACTATAGATGAAAAAGATGTGGTGAGTCGTCTCTCTCTGATCAGTCCAACTTTGTCATCGCTAAACTTAAGAACGGATCAACAAATTACGAGTACACACATTTCACACAAATTTATCAATTTGTACCGATACCATCACTATTCTTCAATAGAAGGAACGGTACTCCTTTGGATGTGTTGTTTTTAACATAGCAACCTGGAGACTAGGATCGACAGGATACTGGAATAGTAGGTACCGATTAGACCACCAACTATTAGGACAATTAGAAGGAGCCAAAACTTTTGACAACATGGGTAGTTGGAAAGAATGCCATGTTGTGCCGACACCAATAAGAATGGGACAAGGGCAGGAAAATGATGATGAGTTTGTATGGGAAAATAAAAAGTTATGAATATTGTATGTATATAGTCAAATAACTACAATTACATATTGTAACAATATACGTTACGTGATTTATTTTTGTTGAACTTTTCTTACTATGATTAATCAGATTATGATACCGAGGAGAAGACGATGGTAGTGGCAGTATCTTCCGAGCGGGATCGGGAGAGAGCCGATCCCGCTCGAAGGCGGCGGTGAGCTCAGTGATCGCGGCCGTCGATCGTTTCTTGACCAATCAATATCTATATCTATACTTTAAATAAAATCGGAGTGTCGGTTTGTAATATTGACATAACCGCTTTAATTTGTGTGTAAAAAAAAAGTGCATGTATTTACTGTATATATTCATATATACGGTATATGCGCCAAAATATATATTTTTTAAAATTTTTGTCTGTTGTTTGCTCCGGCTAATCTCTGAAATGGCTGGACCGATTTCGACGGGACTTTTTAGTAGGTAGCTATGTAATAAGAAGTAACTATTATTACTTTTAGTATGGAAAAAATCTTTTATTAACTCATAAATTGCTTTTGAGGCGAAACAAAGTTTGCCAGGCCAGTTGGTCTTATACATATGTATATAAAATTCTCGTGTCACAATTTTTGTTCCCATACTCCTCCGAAACGGCTTGACCGATTCTCATGAAATTTTGTGTGCATATCGGGTAGGTCTGAGAATAGGACAACATCTATTTTTCATCCCCCTAAATCACAAGGGTAGCTCACCCCGCAATATTTTTTTTTAATTTTTCGTTATATGTCTGTTTTTTATTTTTTTTATAAAACGGGTTACAAAAATACAACCCTAAATTTTCAACCCCCTACGATCAACCCCTATTTTTTTAAATTCATTTTTGCGCAAGACAACGTTTGCCGGGTCAGCTAGTATTTCATAAATTGTAAATAAATTGTGTTATGATCTACTTGAGTTTCATGCAATCATCATCATCATCATCATTAGACTATTGCAGTCCACTGCTGGACATAGGCCTCTCCCAATGAGCGCCACAACATCCGATTCTCTACCTTCCGCATCCAGTCTTTTCCAGCAGCCTTTCTGAGGTCGTCTGACCATCGGGCTGGTGGGCGTCCTACGCTACGTTTACCAAGACGTGGTCTCCACTCAATGACTTTCTTACTCCATCTACCGTCGGTCCTTCGGACCATGCAATGATAGATATTAATTTCTTGTATTTTTAAAAAAGCTCCGTAAAGCTTATATCTACACATATAAATAAAATTGAAGTGTCTGTAGCTTTCATAATGATATTATTTTTATAATAATGTGATAAAAATACTACAGATTTTTTTAAATATATAAATAATACTATAACTGTTAATATAATTTAAGTTATGTTATGTTATATGTTAATATAATTCCTAATCCCGAACATGTCCTGAAGGAATGTGATGTTGAGAGCCTCAAAAATCGACGCGCGTGCGTGAAAAGAGTTGTGTTTTTTTTTATGTGACACGAGGGCAAACGAGAAGACGTGTCACCTGATGGTAAGCAACCAACGCCGCCCATGGACACCAGCAACACATATTGTGTTACTGTTGCGTTGCCGACCTTTAAGGGATAGGAGATAGGGAAGGATGGGGAAGGGGGGTGGGCCTCCGGGTACCTCTTTCAACGAACGAAACGCGGCATGAGCCACTTTACGTCGATCATCTGAGAGGTCGTGGTATTTCATCGGTCCAGCCGGCCCATTCATGCAGCAAACAGCGGCTGAGGCGTATAAGAATCGTGCTTTATGGCGTTCTGTTCTCTCTGCCCACCCCGCAAAGGATTCGGCGTGAAGTTATGTATGTATGTGTATAATTAATAATAATAATAATATCTTGGACACAATACACACAGCGCCCTCTAGTTCCAAGCTAAGCAACTAAATGCTTGTGTTATGAATACAAGATAACGGATATTAATACATATATCTTTTTTTTGTAAAATACTTATAATGCATAAAAAAACACCCAGACACCACACAAATATTCATGTTTGTCACAAATATTTGTGCTCGGGTGGGAATCGAAACCCCGACCTCATTGCTGCAACCGGTAGTTTTTACCAATACGCCACGAGGCCCGTCATCATTTACAACATCTAACATAACATAACATAACTTCACGCCTTTTTTACCCGAAGGTGTAGGCAGCGGCTGTTAAGCCGCGTCTCGCCGTAAATATATTGCAAACAGTTCCAACAGTCATCGTGTCAGAATCACTCAAAAAAAAACTTCGTAATAAAATCTTTGTTAATTTTCTCATTTAATTATAAGAGTGGCAGTTCTATTTCCGCAAAACTGAAGCTTGTGATGTCGTTCTCATATTTATCTGAAGCTTGCCTGCTGATACTAATTTTAAAAGTAGAAACCGGAGATTGCCCAGGATATGTCATATGTGTATTTTTCTATTTAACTGAATAGAAATTAAATAAACATAACTTCACGTCTTTTTCTATCCGAAAGTGTAGGCAGTGGCTGTTAAGCCTCGACTCACCGTTATGTTTACGTCCCAAATGGAATAGGTAGCAAACATTTAGCCATACCGGGCACAAAGTTTACAGATATCGATATCTATCACATATAACTTTCGAAAAGAATTTCAAAAAGTCATTGGTGTGGGCCAGGATTCGAACCCGCGACCACTGAAATAAGAAACGAGGTGCTCGACCATTGGATCACAGAAATTTCCTATTTTAAATACATTTTTAATAAACTTATAAATCACAAAGTTTATATTATATCTAATAACTTATACTAATAGTTGCTTGTCATCATAAAATTACATAATAACTTAAAATTAATATAATAGTCCACACCTAGAAAACTTTCATAAATAATTACATTACTAACAATTATTTAATAATTATTTTAATATTTTGTTGTATTCCGTAATAGCTTCAAAGAAACTTATAATAAAAATGTACTACTGCTAGCAACTTTAATTAAAGAAACCCTACACTTATAAAACTTTAATTTAACAAGCGTCTGAATGGAAATGCCAAAAGTAATTTGCATCTAAAAGTGAGAACTCCCAGAAAGTTTGTAAATTATTAAAATTAAGATTTAACGCATTTCAGCCAAAAACAAAGTTTTTATGTTTTTCTTTTTACTAAACTAAGCGCCCTGTAGAGCCTTAATTGTAGAGTGATTAACATAAAGGCATGGAATATTACATTAGCCTTGTTTGACGCTATCACGAGAATCTCAGTAGCCTCTAAAGAAAAATCTAAAGTAACCCATATTACACATATGATATCGACTATCAACTTTACAATTTTTTTTTGATCCAGTCTTTGTTTTGAAATTGCAAATAAACACTTCAAAAAATCTTATCTAGCTGTCAATATCGCTGATCTTTTGTCACGCATTACCAGATTTTTTACTTATATTGAGACATACATACAATATTTCGTCGGTACGAAGGCAGAACCAAATAGCTGAAATTTTTAAGTTTTGATTTTTGATAAGTCTCGGTGGTCCAGTGGTCGAGCACCCCACTTCTGAATCCACAGGTCGCGGGTTCAAATCCTCACATTGGCTCACACCAATGACTTTTCCAAACTAATTTCGTAAGTTTTGTGTGATAAATGTGTGGGATGACTAAAATCTTTGTGCCTGGTTGGCGATGGGTATAGGTTCGCCACGTATTCCTTTTGGGACGTAAACATAACGACCAGTCGAGGCTTAGCGGCGTGACGTTATGTTATGTGTTGAGTTATGTTACTGTTTTATTGACAACTTTTTTGTAGTTAACTATTTCTTCGGGGCAGTTATTCAGTTTTCCCACACATTAGATGAATAGTGAAAAATATTTTAGATCATGAAAGGCACTTCATACTCATTTGATTAAGATTCACAGCTAATCTTCATTTATTTGTTTGTAACGATTTCTAGAAAAAGTATTCATTTTTTGGATTGAGTTAATATATGTAGATAGATGTCTGTTAGACAAAAAGATGCTCCATATTTTGGAAGTCAGAAAAATGGTAAAAAGAAAATTTGGCCAAAATGTTACATAAATTATTCTTCCAATAAACTGCCGATATGAACTACATATGTGATAATCTACTAGCCTTTAAAATGTACAAACGTTTTCATTGACCGATTATCTTAAAAGACTAAACAAATTCAACACTGTCTAGCTCATTCGATTCAGTCGAGTCATCTATCAACAAGATATACGATCCAGCTCGCTCACACTCTCAGTGCTCCTGAACTAAACTGCATACGGTAAAGTATCCGAGCCGGCTTGATAGATTATTTAAAAGGAAATATTTGTTTTAAATTTGACAAAACGTAACATTAACAGCCTCTTTTAGTAGCGAATAAATTTGTTCTACCTCTTTTTCTACGGGCAAGCAGTGGCTATTAACTCTCGAATCACAAACACGTAAAAAATTGAATAAATGGCGGAAATTGTTGCCATAAACCGGATACGAGGTTTTCAGTTATCGATATTTATCACACATAACTTCCGAAATTAATTTTGAAAAGTCATTGGTGTGTGCCAGGATTCGAACCCGCAACTTCTGGATTCAGAAGCCGTGTGCTCGACCACTGGACCACAGAGACCTATTAAAGAGAAGGATTAATTTTGTTTTATTTTAATCTGTATCTCTACAAGCATCTGTATAAGCCAATAATTTTAACCGCAGTTATGTAGGCAGCGACAATTATGGCTTCATACGCTGAATTAATTTTCTAGTCTCAAATGTATTCAGTGGCCAAGCTCTTTGTCATGCATCGGATAATAATTTTGTTAGTCTTGGACATTTGTCTTACATAACTTCCAGGAACTTATTGTCGTGAACCAGCTTTCGAATTCTGTAGGTTGTTTATGATTTTGTTATTATGACATAATGAAAAAATACAATTTAAAATGTCAATTTCAATAAAATGTCCCCTAAATAGCTTGATTTTGCAGATGGCCTTCGCATTAGGAAGTCCCAGGTTTAAACTGAGGGATAAATAATTGTGTATGGTGCGTGTCAATAGAATTCGCTGGCTATTCTTTAAAACCTTATAGGTACTTTACTTAGCAAGACATTACCATATATTATTATTACATATATACTATATATATATTATACTATAGTGTATTAAGAAGAAATAGAGAAAAAAATCTTAACATAAAGGTACATAGGCAGGTGGGGTAGGTGGGCAGGTGGGGGCCGAAGGTTTAGGCAGCGGCTGTTAAGCCTCGTCTCGCCGTTATGTTTACGTCCCAAATGGAATAGGTGGCGAACCTATTGCCATACCGGGCACAAAGTTTGTCAGTCATTGATATTTATCACACATAACTTCCGAAAACAATTTCGAAAAGTTATTGGTGTGAGCCAGTGTCTGGAATCGAACCCCTCAGAAGCCGTGTGCTCGACCACTGCGCCACCGAGAGTTACTAATATTCTTATATATCTCTTATATTCTTAAGTTACTAATATTACAATTACATAAATATCATAGCAGAGTTTATGAATGAACTTCCCTACAATATTTATATATATTTTTAAGGAAAACTATAGCCTTAAGAACTGCGTGAAAAACTTACTACTTACTAGTTTTTGGAGACACTCAAAGTTTTCCATGGGCGCAAAAAGCATTATTCTTTTATTGAATAGGTTACACCTTAAGTAAGACATTACTAACTTATATTAGTAATATCAGAAAAACCTTTATAATTTCAGTAGTTTTTGCGTGGTGCGTGTACAAGCAGACAGACAAAAATGCTAAAAATAGATTTATACTCCTGATTAGTTTTTCTGCGTTTGTCCTAACGTAGATACATTACCCTGTTAGAAATTTGGACTCCCCCAAAATTTTGTGTCATATATCAGTGACCGTTTTAACCTGGAAGTGACGCAGATGAATGTCCACAGAGTAGAGGGAGGGGTATCTGTCGTGGTATATTGTCAGTGTCGCTATGAATCTGTGACATTGCATCATGTGTCTGATTTATGTGTCGTTCGTGCATTCACCACAGAATCGCGATATTTGTCTATGTCTATAACTTTACGTTCATATAATATCACTAGTAGTTACCCGGGACTTCGTCTTCGACATTATTACATTATTACTACTGTTTACCCTAAATAGTGATAGCGTGTTAATATCTAGCCTATGTGTGGAGCTCTTGGTAATATTCGTGCAAAATTGGATATGAAAGCATGCTCTACTTTTATAGTTTGTCTGTAACAAACAAACAGATAAACAGCCAAAAAATCTAAAAAACATATTTGTGGGTTCGATATCGATTGTAGATCATGTCCCGTAGTAGTAGTAGTATTCTAAAAAAATATGTTCAACAGATAGTTTTAACTTTCCTACGATTTTATTATATGTATAGGTACTTATGTTTTCATAATTCATACATACATACATACATACATAACTTCACGCCAAATCCCTTGCGGGGTAGGCAGAGAGAACAGAGCGCCATAGGGCACGATTCTTACACGCCTCACTCGCTTCGTTGACTTTCATAACTCTTTTCATGCACGCGCGTCGGTTTTTGAGGCTCTTAACATCACCTTCCTCCAGAACACGTTCTATTTGGTCTTGGAATGTGTGTCTTGGCCGTCCACGACTCCTACATCCGTCCGCTTTTGCATTGTATATCTGCTTAGTCAGTCTTGCGTCAACCATTCTTTCTACATGTCCGAACCATCGGAGCATGCCCTTTCTTACTTTTACACCGACACTCTCTTTCAAACCAACTTCCTTCCTTACAACCTTGTTTTCTACGCGGTCAGCGAGAGTCACTCCGCAGATTTTGCATAGAGCCCTCATTTCTACCGCGTTTATTCTACTTTCATGCACACTCTGCCATACCCAGCTCTCGCTTCCATAAGTTAGTGTTGGGATCAGGACTGCATTGTGGATTGCTAACTGGGCCTTTCTGCTAATATTTTTTGCGCCCAGGAATCTGCCCAACACTCCGTTTACGCTATTTCCTATCGCCACTCGTCTTTCTACATCCGCGGTGTACCTTCCATCTCTGCTAAAAGCGCATCCAAGATATACAATTTCATTCACCTGTTCCAGCACTACATCATCAACCATTATCCTTGCATCTGTTCTGGAATCCTCCCTTTCAAACACCATAACTTTCGTTTTCGTCGCATTCAACTGCAAGCCTTTGATCATGCAATCATCTTTCATAGTAGTGACTAGTGTTTGCAGGTCTGACGGCGATTCGGCTAGAAGCACGGCGTCATCTGCGTAAAGCAGGCAGCTCACGACTAGTTCACCCATTCGCATCCCTACATCCATCGATCTCATTCTCTGGAGACAACTGTCCAGGTACAGGATGAACAGTCGAGCGGACAGCACGCAACCCTGTCTGACGCCGATATTGACGTCAAACCAGGGGGACAAGCCGCCGTCAACACGCACACACGCTGTGCAGCCCTCATAAGTGGACTGCACAGCGCGCAGCAGTGCTCCGCTCACCCCATAGCCCGGGAGTATATCCCACAGATCCTTTCGTAACACTCTGTCAAACGCTTTTTCCAGATCCACAAAACCGCAGAAAACCTTCCGGTTAACAGCCAGTTGTTTCTCCACGATGTTGCGGAGAGAAAAAATCTGATCCATGCACCCTCGTCCGCTTCTGAAACCACCCTGAGCCTCCCACAACACTCCATCAGATATCACCCTCATTCTCCTTTCAATAATTTTCCCATACACTTTTGCTGCTAAACTGATCAAACTGATGGCCCTGTAACTGGCGCACTGCATACGTGATCCCTTACCTTTATACAAGGGCACGATGACAGCGCGCCTCCAGTCCATGGGAACCTTACCCGACCTCCAGCACAGATTGCTCAAGGTCAGGAAAGCGTCCCGGACACAGGTTCCACCGTGTTTGATCATTTCAGCAGACATCATATCAATTCCAGCTGCCTTACCATTTTTCATACTTCGTATCGACCATTCAATCTCTTCCATAGTAATGTCCTCATCAGATGTTGGCGCAGCGGTGTCAGCCGTAGGCTCACTCGCGGCGCCCACATCCGGAACATACTCGTACATTTCCCCAAAATACTCACTCCACCTGCCCAATACATCGCTTGGGTTTGCAAGAATGTCACCAAACTTAGACATAATTTTGTCCATTCTGGATGTTGACGAAGAACCCCGAGACTTTCTAACTTCCCTCCAAAAGAGTTTGTTATTCGCCTCGAAGTTCTCCGTCAACCTCACTTCCTCATTCGCAACAAGTCTTTCACGCTTCTCTTTCACTAAGGCTTTGGTAACATTCCTGCAGCGGCGGTAGCTCTCATACTTTTTCTCTGTCATACTATCATTCTGGTTCACACTTGAGACATAATCCAACCATGCTTTTTTCTTTCTTTCGACGCTGGATTTCACATCCGCGTCCCACCAGGCGTCACCTCTCAGAATCTTATGCCTCTTTGCACTACCACATACTTCTTTTGCACTATTCACTATACTTTCTTTCATTCTTTCCCAGCATTCTTCAACACCTAGGTCAGAAAGACTCGTCTCATTGAGTCTTTTACTGACTAGGCCTACATACATACTCCGTACACTTTCATCTTCTAATTTCTCACATTTTGTCCTTTCAAGCTCTCCGAAATGGGTACGCACTCGCCAGTGTCTCCACTTCTTGAAAAGACCCACGAATCGGCTTACCACCAGGTAGTGGTCCGTATCAAGAGTGGGGCCTCTGTAGGCTCTTGTATCCCTTAGAGTATTTCGGAGACGACTATCTATCAAAATCAAATCTATCATACTCTTTTGCTCATTCCGTCTCCACGTATACGTGTGAATATCTTTATGACGGAATAATGTGTTAGACACAAGGAGGTTCCGTTCCAGGCATACGTCCAATATCGGCTTACCAGCATCATTCACTCTCTTGTCACCATTCGGACCAAGGACAGCCTCCAGGCCGTCTCGCTTGGTTCCGACCCACCCATTAAGATCACCACACAGAATTATCCTTTCATTTCCCTCAGCTAGATCCAGAATATCCCTAACAGTTTCCCAAAACTCCTCGAGTTCGCGGGGATCCGCGGAGCTAACGGGAGCATAAGCTGCGACCATGAAAACTCGCGTGATCCCCAGTTTTATTCGAACCCAAAGATGTCTTGGGCTTACCAACTCATAATCTTTCACTCCGGAAGCAAAGCGGGAGGAGAGAACGACTCCAACACCCCCACTGGCACAGACGTCCGGGTCCACTCCGGACCATAGGGCTACCATGCCACCGGGGAGGTCCTCGGTCTCCCTCCCCCTCCGCTTTGTCTCCGTCAAACATAAGGCATCCAGGCATCTCTCATTTAATACATCCATCATCTCATTCATCTTTCTTGCCATGCTACCTCTAACATTCCACGTGCCTATACGGCACTCCCCTCTCCTCGTCCCGCCAGGATTGGCGCTGCGTGAAGGGTGGCGGCCCCCTTCGCCGCATGCGCATGCAGCCGCACCGACGGGGGCTAATCGGTGCCCGTCGCTTACGGGGCACGCCCTAGCAGCCCGTCCAGCTGAGTTTGCTTTGGTCAAGATTGCGTCCCACTGGGACGGCAGGGATCGCGACGTGCACGCTCTTGACTAATTCAACTGACTAATATATGCGCAATTGACTTCTTCAAATATTTGTTTTATTTTAAATCCACACCTGCTAACCACAGCATCAATCAGGGTTGTAACTTGCGTTAAAGTAGGGAAAGATAATTGGATAGTGAAAGATTGACTAAGCAGATATACAGTGCAAAAAAACTGAATTGAAAGTTTCCTTGTAGAAGGTCATGTCTGGAGCCTTAAGACGGACTGACGTTTATGACAAGAGTATGTAAATCTAAGAAGTGAGTGAGTTATGTAAGAAGCGTTTTTAATGGTGCTGACTAACCCGCAATGAGCTTGGCGCTAGTGATAGCTCGAATTTTAAGTACATCGAATAAGTATTTATAACGATGAGAAGAGCAGGGGATCCTCTGTCTTGCACGCCTAAACAAATAATATAACTAATACAAACATACGTATATTAAAAATTTTCATTAACGAATATCTATTGTGAACATTCGCAAGAATCAAACTATTGTGAATTTATTGTTTAAAAAAAAGTTAAATTAATTCACATTTTATATAATAAAATTCTGTTGTAATAATTCTACTCTGAGAGGTAGAAAGAAGTACTAGCTGAGTGAACTTACTTTACTTCAATATTCTTATCGATAAAATTGACTATAAATTTTATAATTTTTATAAGTAAGTTAAGTTTGCCATTCAGCGTGGCAATACGGCCAGTCTTCTGAGCACGCTGCCAGTAGACCGAGATGCGGAGAAATTTGATTTTAGCTAGTTTTTCAATTATATATATTGTAAATAATGTAATTAATTTATTTTTAGTCATTGGATATTAATAAACAATTTCATTTATTTATTACTGCATTTAGGTTGCTATACAATCATAACATTTATGTCATGGACGATATGCATACGGTACTGCTTAAAAACCTTAGATAACATACCTACGTCTAATCATAGTATAAAATAAAGTCGCTTTCCACTATTTGCCCCCTTATATGCTTATATCTTTGAAATTAAGCAACGGACTTTGATGCTGACTTTGATTTTTTAATAGATAGAGGTTGTCAACAGGGTCCTTTATATCTATAATACATGTACAATATATTAATAAAAAAGTGATAAATCCAACATTTACTGCTTTTGATGCGGAACTAAGTTCGCCGGGTCAGCTAGTTTATAAATACATAAATTAAGAAATAATTGAGGATATTGGCAATATCGTTAAGGAGCTTGGTGAAATATCAAACACAAACATTTTAAAATGTGCCTATCTAAGCGACACCGAATGATTTCTTCAAATTATTTGTATGGAACTAGACTTCCGAGCATTTTCGAAGTGTAATAATCTTACGGCAGAAACAAGTCGAAGCTACTAAATCCAATGTGAAACATGAAGTTGGCTTTCAACAAACGACGTAAGTTGTGTGCAGCTTTGTTCAAATTTACTTTAGTTTCGTACTCCAAACAAGTTCACCAAACAAGTTCGGAGAACTGAGATTTTCTTTTCAGTTGTTAATAATCCTGTGCTTTGTGTAATATAAGTTGACTTTTCAAGTGTCTCTTGTTATAAAGTTCTTCATGTTAGACTATATTCAGATCTGAAAGAATATGTTTAACATAAAATATAGATGAAAGTTGAAAAGCTTTTGATTTTATTTTAATTTAAAGTGAAAGAAACATGAATGGGAAATAGAAAATCATAGTTTTATTAACTTTTTGCATACAGGACTACCTAGGCCAAATTATCCAGTTAAGTAGACGAAACTTCGAGAAGGAGGCCGACAGGAGGATTCAGCTGGGTTGGGGTGCATTTGGCAAACTGCGTCGTTTTCAGCTCGCCTATACCGCAATGTCTGAAAACCAAAGTCTTTGACCAGTGCGTCTTACCGGCGATGACCTACGGTCCCGACATGGACAGTCACGGTGGGGCTAGTCCACAAATTTAAAGTCGCTCAGCTATGGAGCGAGCTATGCTCGGGGTAGGTATCTCTGAAAGATAAACTCAGGAATGAGTATATCCGCCAGAGGACGGGGGTAACTGACATAGCTCGTAAAATTAGCTCGCTGAAGTGGCAATGGGCTGCTCATGTCTGCCAAAGGACAGTCATAGAATGGAGACCGCGTCTTGGTAAACGTAGCGTAGGCTCCCACCAGCCCGATGGTCAGACGACCTCAGAAAGGCTGCTGGAAGAGACTGGATGCGGAAGGCAGAGAATCAGATGTTGTGGCGCACATTGGGAGAGGCCTATGGCCAGCAGTGCACTGCAATACGCTGATAATGATGGATACAGGGCATACTCGGGCTCCTTAAAACGCAGCCTATCCTCGTAACTCTTCTTCTCTTAAACCACCTACCTTGAAAATAGTTTGAAAATACAGTCAGTTCTTTTTCAGTTTCATCTGACGGACTAATCGAATTTCACTAATCTCGAGTTCGTCTATCTAACTTATGATATACTATATCTTTATGACCAATACTAAAAATATCAGGCTCTTACGCAATTTCGGCTCAACAGTATAATTTCGTTGGAACACAAAAAAAAATAACACCAAAATTTCTTTTTACAAAATAGGCTTTTACGACCAAAACGACCTCACCTCAGGTTCGGGTAGATTGCAGCGGTTTCATAATGTCGTATGAGGGTATCCGCTATTCAAGCAATCTCCGTAACCACCCATCGTGAAGCGCCCTAATATCCGTTTTGTTAACTGGTATACTATCTCTAGAGCTAGAAGAGTATTACGATATAGGATGTCACAGATTTTTTTTTCTTTTTTGGTTATTATACCATGAAAAATGACGACAATTTTGGACTTAGTCTTTCGTATTAGAAAGACTAAGTCCAAAATTGAACGTATTATTTGAGTGAGATGATGAGTTATGTGCTTGTAAAGTTATTATAATGAATTGTTGATTTAAATGTGAAAATAAATATCTGTCGGTTGTTTTAGTAAAGCACTTAATTACTACCGGTAAAGTTTTGTTATGAAACTAAATGTTCAGTATATATTTTTACAACTTTTACCATCTTGAGGTATAAGCAATGGTCCCTCTAAATATCACTTCATCAATATTTTGCTGCACACAATAGCTAAGGGGAAATAATAAAAACAAACAAAACGGTTCTCATATCCTTGCCCGACAAAACATTCATATTTATCAAATGAATGTTTTGTCGGGCAAGGAATAATCTTTACGCATAAATTATCATTAAACCAAAACGCTTCATTACGTGATAAATATTCGTAGTGAATACACAAATTTATATTTGTAATATATATTTAACTATACAACTGTATTTAAAGCTTCTATTCCGATCACAATATTAAATGTGGTCTCGAAATTGACCGACATCAAATGCAAAACGAAATACCTATATATATTGTACCTTTGTATAGCAATATATGGTAAATAGGCCCGCGTTCTATGGCCAAACGAGCATACAATATCCAGCCTCATCGATGTGCGCTATTAAACGGATGTTATGTCCTGTCCGATTCAGTTCTGATTGTGAACACAAACTGAAGCCTATATGCATATAAAATGTATATGTTTTTACTCAATCAATCCGAAACTAATCACGTTATTTAGTTAAATCTTCATAGTGGCAAAGTCATGCAGTTAATTGCATGAACGGGCCGGGTCGACTGATGAAATAGAAAGTCAAAACTTATTTCACCTCCTCTACCTCTCCCGATCCCCTTTGCCTATACCATTATAAAAACCGACAACACACTACACTGTATTGCAAGTGTCCATGACGTGGCAATTTCTTAACTCTTTTATTTATGAACTAGCTGACCCGGCGAATTTTGTTCTGCATCAAAAGTAATTTTTACAGTGTGAGTGAAAATTATCCCTTTTTATATAATATGTATTTACTACGTTAAACATGAAAACCAAACACAAACCATCCCGTTGACAACCACAATCTATAAAAAAAACTGCATCGAAATTCGTTGCGTTAGATCTAAGCTTATAGGAGGACAGACAGCGAAAAGATCTTTGTTTTATACTTTATAATGATAACGATTGGGCAAAGAAATACCTGTAATTCCGTTATAAAAATGAATTCTAAACATATTACATAAAGGGCCAAAGTTAATTTAAAAAGCAAGTAGTATGCACAATATATGGATATTATAAAGTTACTGCAATCCTTTGCGTTTTATTGCAGGAACACATGCGGCCCGGGACGAGGCAATCGCTTCGGCCCCAATCGCTACATGAGCGGTTTCAAATTATATATTTAAGTAATAAGTTAGAAGAGAAAGCGAGTTACTTAAATAAATAACATTCAAACTTTCAGGACTTACGACTATCTTTTGTATTGTATTCTGGCTTCAGAATTCTGGCTTTGAGGTCTTGAAAGCGATATATAAAGCCAGTTGTTTTTAGTAATTGCAGTTTGACTGTAGATAATTTATGTCAAATAACATCGATCAATTAGCAGGAGTATTTTTAATGTCACTTTTAACTGTAATATATTTTCTCACTTCATCGAGGGATCAGTACAATAAAAGAAGATGCACAGAATAAAAATCTTTCTTCTAAATTAATACGCATGATAATGTAGTGTGGTGAATATAACACTTAAAAGCTCTTTGTCACACTAGGTAGGGTGCATTTCGAAAGTTTTTCTCTATAAGTTAAGGACGAAATTTTGTAGATGGTTCATAAAATTTATCCTATTTACTTTTACTTGCTTAACTCTCTTGAATTGTTCGGTACACTTAAGCATTCGTAGCTGAAATAGAAAACGATGTGCTTTGACAGAATTTCTATTTTCTTGGAGTGGTCTGCCCCACAAAGATTCAAATAAATGCCAAAGCCTCAACTTTATAAAATATGATAAATAACACAAGTTCTATATAACCTGCCGTATATCAATGGCAAAGACTATGCCCTGAGTACTTTTTATGTTTACCTTAAACAATCTATGTCGCCATTCTATAATTTAAGTTGAAACAATTGTATAATTTGTAAATATCTCGTCTAACTGAAGTCTGTTTGTTATAATGTCCCAGATTAAGTATTAACTGATTGTCACAAGCAATGACATTTTCTTCTAGCATTATAACTAGTACTGTACTGTTAATATATTTCCAAAAAAAAATGATTATCATTAATATTATAAAATAAAGTCGCTTTCCCCTGACTGTTCCCTTATATGCTTATATCTCTGAAACTACGCAAAGGATTTTGATCCGGTTTCTTTTAATAAATAGAGGAACTCTTAAAATATATCTATAAGTATACATATATATCTAATAAATATATATATATATATTCATAACATAACATAACTTCACGCCTTTTGTTACCCTAAGGTGTAGGCAGCGGCTGTTAAGCCTCGTCTCGCCGTTATGTTTACGTCCCAAATGGAATAGGTGGCGAACCTATTGCCATACCGGGCACAAAGTTTGTCAGTCATCGGTATTTATCACACATAACTTCCGAAAACATGTTTATCTATCTACATTATATCTATAAGTTATTGAAAACTGTAAGTTAAAATATACTTTGAAACTTAAGTAATAATTAAAGCCAAAATTAATAATGCACACCAGATAATTGTGACAATATAATAATGGTGTGTCTACGTTTTCAAAACTTTCAATCTTTCATAAAAACGTCTAATGATTATCAAGAAAGGAGAGAAAAAAAATACGACAAAAAAGTCAATAAGTTTAATCAAGGACCGTGAACGATAATTAGGAATAAAATTCCAAATATAATTTGGAGAATTTGATTACATTAATTGAAAAAAAAAATGGTCTATTTTAATTTTAGATAACTACATAATATCAAAAAGTCTACGTTCAGAACGTCAGAATACAAAGGATAAGTCCCAACGTAAATGAAATTGGTCAAATTGTGAAACCCTTCCTAATTGAGCTGAATCCTTTGCAAATTGACGGGATTGATTTGATAAGCTTTGAGGTGGAACCCTGGCTGGAGGGTACGACGTCTATTATACTCTATAGTTCTGTTCACAGTTTCGATCTTATAATTTCAAACTTTAGAATACACATTTTAAATTAATGCTGATAATACTTTAATTTAAATTTATATTCCACATTTCAAATACTATAGTGAATATCTGTTTGAATGTGGATTGAAATATTGGTAGCGGGATGAAAAAAGGGACAGATGGATTGTGTCAGTGAACATTATGGATCTTGTGCCGATCCCAGCTAGAGTCAGATAAAGGTAGTAGAAAGATCATAATTATCATCATATATACTACTACTAAATAATATCTAGTTTTTTGTCAAAATAAAGCAATTTTAATAGGGTGCATCTCAGTCTTACCTAGAACCCCAGAAAAGATTCATGATGACAATTGCTGATTTATAAACAGAACATTTAAAAACATACAGCATTTTATTTTATAATAATAAATATTAGAGTTAGTTAGTGAAAATATATTTATAATTTTCACATAATTAGATCGTTGGCTTGGTGGTCTGCTGGTCAAGTTACCCGTTTCTCAGTCGTGGAATTGATTCCAGGGTCACAACAATGATTTATCTGTTTCGTTTGTTAAGTGACTTTGTGTTTAGTAACCTATGACTTTGTGTCCGATGTATAGGTAATAAATTCCGCCACTTGTTCCGACTGGGACGTAACTATCCACCGGTTAAGACTTAGAGCCGCTGATTACACCTTTGAGTAGAAAAAGGCGTGAAATTGTGTGTTTATGTATGACAAATTATTTAAAACAAATATACCTAATAATAATATCAAGTTAAAGTTAAACCATAATGCTTCAATTATAGCCATATGGAATATAATAAATCAATGAATGAGGCTGTTGCTCGTATTAAAGTGTTTAATTATCATAAGACTTTTTTTCTTCCTATATTAGGAATAAATTTCAAGATGGGCAGATATTCAGACACTTTCGAAATTAGCACGCATCACTCAAAGTCTTGCTATGATACATTGGGTACTTATTGTAATGTAAATTCTCTTTACACTTATGTTTGAGAGATACCCATCAATCAATTAATATTCTTTTACAGTAATTACTCTCGTGTGTGACGTTGAATCAGTCTATAAAAAAAATATTTTCAGTCCATCATACACGTTTCCTAGTTTCTATAGCATTTATCTATTTTATAATAATAAAAACTCTCTAATATAGGTATAAAAAGATTTAGAGAATTGCACAGAATTGACGTGAACAAGTCCTGATACAAAACGTTAGTATTTATTGTTTTGTAACTTTACATAAAAATATGCACTTAGTTTTGTAGATGATGAGTTGCTGTACAAAATTAAAGTAATCTCATTTCACCATTTACCATTTTTTTTTTATAGAAACCTTATAATAATATTAGTCTTACTCAAGAAATATCTTAGTACGAAAACTGGCTGCTTAAGGCGATTGTATTGTCAGCCTTACTGTTGTGAATACACCTTCCTTACTCGCTTGTGATTGATTAATTAATTGAAATAGATATAACTAGCTGACCCGGCGAACTCTGTTTCGCATCAAAAGTAATAACTGCTGCCCCGCTATGTTAATACTGCAATATCTTCGACAAATTTGAAGTCGATAGCAGCTATAGGTTAAAAATGGGAATTTTCCATTGTTAACACCCCCGCAACCCCCCTTGTGGGTGGAATTTCGTAAAATCCGTTCTTAGCTGACCTCTACTCGGCGAAAATAATAATCCTACCAAATTTCAAGTCGCTACGCCTTATGGTTCCAGAGATATCGTGATGAGTCAATATATAGGTGGAAATCTCTTATATATATATATATATAGATTAACAATTCAGTAATTAACAACGGTAATAGATATACAAACGTAGTGTGGAGTCTCAGAATGAAAATAGGGCTCAATTTTTACTCCTTGAGTACGGAACCCCAAAAGGACGAAAAAGGAACTCTAAAAACCATAACATTTTCAAACTTGGACAAACAAGTATTCTACTAAACAGTTGGTATAAACGTAATGCAATATCTCAAAATGACATCTCGGCTACTACAAAATCTCATAACTTTAAAGACATTTTAATAATTCACAACTCACAAGTGGTTCACATAAAAGATATTAAAAATTCCGCAAGTTCCAACAAAACCGTGCAGTGCTGCAATCCTCGCCGCTGAGAATTTGTTATGATATATTTCCGAAATAATTCTGTTTACAATTCATATAATAAATGATACATTTTAACATAACATAACTTCACGCCTTTTTTACCCGAAGTTTTAGGCAGTGGCTGTTAAGCCTCGACTCGCCGTTATGTTTACGTCCCAAATGGAATAAGTGGCGAACCGATTGCCATACCGGGCACAAAGTTCTCAGTCATCGATATCTATCACACATAATTTTCGGCAAGAATTTCGAAAAGTCATTGGTGTGCCAGCCAGAGTCCGAATCCACGACCTTTGGATTCAGAAGCGGGTGTTCGACCTCCGGCTGCACTTCGCTCATTTTCATAGGATACTAGTTACCCAGCGAACTTCGTTTCGCCTCAGAAGAAATAAAAAGGGTCAATGTGGGTTAACCTTATGAGATTTTAACATTGGTAGAGCCAAGCAGCTGGCTGCATGAATGGGCCGGCTCGACCGGTTAAATACCACGACCTCTCAGAAGATCGACGTAAAGTGGCTCATGCCACGTTTCGCTCGGTGAGAGAGGTACCCGGAGGCCCACCCCCCTTTCCCCATCTTTTCCTTTCCCCTATCCCTTAAAGGCCGGCAACGCAACAGTAACACTATCATATGTGTTGCTGGTGTCCATGGGCGGCGTTGGTTGCTTACCATCAGGTGGCACGCATGCTCGTTTGCCCTCCTATCTCATAAAAAAAAGATTAAAATTATTATTACCGCTCTTTTTCTTATGTCGGATAAAAATAATACTCGCATCTTAGTACTTTCTAAGCATCTTTCTATTATTGTTTACTTTGACGTTATTTCATACGAGTGAACAAGACGAATTGTGCCTTTTCTATATTCTTTACTTACTAGACCCAGAAAACTTAACAGTCATTTTAAATGTATATTATATTTACACATGCCACTTATTATTTAAGTCGGTGCCGGTAAAACGTTACATCGTATTGTATTTTGCCTTCTGTGTCTTTGACGTCCCGTCGCGTCATATAAAATATCAGACTAAGGACCTAAGCTGGCACCGACTCCAAAAATAAATAAAAACTGTGGATATTTTAATAGTTTTGTATAATAAGTAGATAAATTTGTACCATTACTTAACGCTTTTTAATTGTATACGTACAGTTTTTGTCTGCTTCTATTTTTTTAATAATTTGATCGGTATTTGCATAAATAATTTCTATATATTTTTTTATGCTGCTAAGCTGCGACACGCTAAATATTTATGTCCCAAATGAAATATATCCCAGAACCTATTGCAATACACATAATATTGGACACGATGTTGTCAGTCATCGTATTTATCACAAATAGCTTCTGAAAATAATTCGAAAAGACATTAGTGTGAGCTCGGAATCGATCCCACGGCGACTTGATTCAGAAGCCCGAGCTCGACCACTGGCATTCGGTTACTAATAGAATTATGATGAAAATAGTAATGATCTAGAGGTCCGGGTTCGATTCGAGACACTGGCTCACACCAATGACTTTTCGAAATTGTTTTCGGAAGTTATGTGTGATAAATATCGATGACTGAAAAACTTTGTGCCCGGTATGGCAATAGGTTCGCCACCTATTCCATTTGGGACGTAAATATAACGGCAAGACGAGGCTTAACAGCCGCTGCCTACACCTTCGGGTAACAAAAGGCGTGAAGTTATGTAGTAATGATAATATCTAGAATTTTGTAAATTATATTGCATATAAGCAAGCGTTTTCTCTCAACGTTTACACAGCCTAGTGCGTATATTGTGAAGTTTTCACAAACACCATCCATCACTCCGATGACAAGCCAATTGGTGACGAGTTGTGATCAATAAATAGTAACCAAATATAATTTGTTATATATATATATATAAAGAATATTAACAATAAAGTAAAATAGAATCAATTCATATTTTGGTACACAGGTTTAAAAACATACTACAAAAACTATTAAATTTGTCAGGCGTAAGCTGATCATCAATAATCGTACATTACTTATAAATTGCTATTTAAAGTACCTAAATAGCATCATCTCTTTTACCTGAAAAAAATATTCTAAAATATAATCTCAAAGGAGCCTCAAAAGTCGACGCGCGTGTATCAAAAGAGTTATGAAAGTCAACGAAGCGAGTGAGGCGTGAAGGATCGTACCTCATGTCCCTCTGTTCTCTCTGCCTACCCCGCAAAGGATTTGGCGTGAAGTTATGTATGTATGTATAATCTTAAAGTTTCGCAAAACTGAATGTCAAAGTTTTTTGAGACAATCTATGGAGGCCTATTTATAAACTCTCTACTAAGTTTGTAGATTGACTCAATATACTGTTTTGATGCTCCTGCATGTTTCAAGTTCTATAGCTCTCTTCTCATCATCAACAACATCATTAGTTTTTTCGTATATATTTTCTCGTCGGCCTAGTGGTCCAGCACACGGCTTCTGATCCAGAGGTCCGAGTTCGATTCCTGACTGGCTCACACCAATGACTTTTCGAAATTGTTTTCGGAAGTTATGTGTGATAAATATCGATAACTGAAAACTTTGTGCCCGGTATGGCAATAGGTTCGCCACCTATTCCATTTGGGACGTAAACATAATGACGGGACGAGGCTTAACAGCCGCTGCCTACACCTTCGGGTAACAAAAGGCGTGAAGTTATGTTATGTATGTATGTATATATTTTAAATATTTACCGTCACTCATTTATTATAACTAACTGCAAACCTTCACATTAGTAAACAATAATATTTATTGTACTATTTAATTGGAATTTACATTGCATAAATGTAAAACAAGCTAAGTAATAAACATTTATATATTCATTTTCAAGTTAATCAGCCATGAATTTGATCAGTTTTATTGTATTGTTATAATATCGATTTATATAATTTATTAGATAAAATAAACTATTATGATAACATGTGTAGGTATTGTTTCCCCTTTGTTGTATGATCAGCCTTTTTATGGGAAAGTGGGAAATCGAGCAAACAGGTCACCCGATGGTAATTAAGCCCCATTAATGGACATCTGCAACACCGAATGGTTAGCAGTTGCGTTGCCGCCTTTTAAAATGAGCTGAAACGCCCTTTAAAAGTAGTAGATAGTGTAAGATATGGTGTGGTGGTGGGAAGGAGAGTGGAACTTTTCTCATCCATAATCCATAAAAACGCGTCATGAGCTTGGGCCATTTTACGTCGATTGTGTACGATATGCACAGTGGACTGTGTCTTAATATGTGGAGATAATTCCATAGAGGGCGCCTCGGTGTATGTCCAAGCCTCAGCCAAGAGATTGTTTTCAAAGCCACTAACCTGATAAGCGGACTGTCTGCTTAACTGCGCGGCAAAGGTTACCTATGGCCACTCTCAGATATCTCCAGGCACCAGCATCCGTCGGGAAAGTTAATAAACATCTGTCATCCACACAGCGGCCCTGGTCGCCATATTTGAATTTGTGCTATCGTACCGGCGCTTTAGGCGTGACTGCAGAGTTGCACAAATCTCTTCCAAGGCGGTAATTTATATATCTACCGCCAATTTCAGTTAGTGACTTATAATCTCTGGCATAAAACAATACAAGCAGATTGATTTTAATTTTTTTAATATAAATTTCATCATGAAAATATTAAATGTCAATAGTTATTAGCAACAGTTGGCAGGCAATTATGCTTCTAGATGCCGATTCTGTAAGTCGAGCCATAATAGTCGCTACCTTCGGGTAGAAAAAGTGGAGTTGCAAAAAAGAAATACTATTTTTTTTAATTCCTCCTTGAAAATTTATTTCCTAATCTCACTTTCTGCATTCGCTTTATATGTGTTATATGAATAATTTAGTTATGTGCATTTCTGTAATCAAATGAATTATTCACTTAAATACATTATTCACTTTAATCAACAATTAAAAACAAGTTAATGAAAACAAAATTGCTATGGACACTTAAATTATTTTAAGTTGAAACAATATAATCTTGTTTGTATTTAACAGCAAGTTAATTAGTAGTAATTAGCTTCATCCGTTAAATTTACAGCCTTCGGTTTGTTAGATGTTTCTTTAATGGATTAATCAACATAGATTTGTTTTATAAACAGCTCCTTGCAGGATACATCTGATCAAGACGGTTGACAATGGAAGTGGTGAATAAAATGTGAATTTTTTTTGGGAATTATTATCTAATTAATTTCAATCAACTGTCCTATTTATTCCAACAGGCATTTAAGGAACAAAGTTGTCTAAGTAATTTCATTAAATGAAAAGATAAATTGGGAAAAGAACTCTGCCGGCATTATATTGTCCATTCTCTAACGTGTTAGTTATCTAAACATTAATGGTACATAAATGACTCAAGGTAAACTTTATTCGATTAAAATATATTTTCTACAGTTACAATACGAGTTTGTGATTAAAGAAAATAAGTGTATAGAAGATTCTAAAACCTAATCGTGAAACACTTTAAACTGAATAGTTTTGATATTTCCCGTGTACAATTCTCGAACACAATTTCACAGAACGTGACGCTAAAAGGATTAAAAAACTATGCGACAGTATTCTAAATGTGTACGTTCCATTTGTAGAAGTAGTGCTTGGCATTTCGATATGCTGCCAATACGTCTACTTCTTGTATCATATTTACAAAATGATCATATCATATAAATTGAATTCAGATGTTCATATAGAAAGAAGCATTTACATACACTGAGTTCAATATACAAGAGGAGCAAACCTCATTCAAATGCGTCACAAAATGTGTGTCCACTTTTTAGATGCAATGACGTAGCTTTGAAACCACTAGACATTTAAAATGAAACATATATCTATCTCAGTCACACAAATCGCAAATACATTGCCGTCACTTTGATTAGACAAAGATGGCAATATAAATTTGCAATGGCGGTGTGGGGTGGACTGCCCATGCGAAATTTTACCCAACTTTTTCAAGCCATGTACTCGTAAAAATATTTAATAAATATAAATTCAATATTTTACTATTACTTATTAATTTCTTATCAGATGTATTAGAAGATAACTGAAATAATGAATGGATCAACGATCTCTGTGTACTCCGTACTAGATCGGCTGTTCCGAAAAAAATTGGATCACACCCATCTGTACCTAATTGTGTACACCTGCCTTAGAGCAGCGATTTAAATCGCTGTAGATAAGGTGTACACAATTAGGTACAGATACACAAAATAGTGAAAACGCTTGAGAAGTAAAATAATGTACTATTGAAAGGGAATTATTTTATTTAACGTGGACAGGGCCTAACAGCCGCACGGGTCGATCGAGTCGGTCCGTGGATGGGTGACCATCTTATCATGACGAGTTCCTCCGTGTTTCGGAAGGCACGTTAAGGTGGGTCCCGGCTGTCATTTGAACATCTTTGGCAGTCGTTACGGGTAGTCAGAAGCCAGAAAGTCTAACAACCAGACTTACCAAGGGGGATTGTGTTGCCCACGCAACTGGGTTGTGGAGGTCAGATAAGCAGTCGCTCCATGTAAAACACTAGTACTCGGCTGCACCCGGTTAGACTGGAAACCGACCCCAACATAATTGGGAAAAAGCTAGGCAGATGAATTATTGATCATACACCGCTGTGTAACATAAGTTTTGTATAAAATTGCCTTTTAGTCTCTTTTTTATAAGTCTGAGTGAATAATTTGTTTCCGTGATACAACCTTATTTTTAAGTATTTATTAATTATGGCATTTATTAATAAAAGCGAATGATCAACTTGAATTGACGATAAATGATCTCCCGGGTGCAGGTAGCCAGTCAGTTTCTTTTCTCAGCAATCGGATAATTTTCACCCAACTTGTCACGGCGTGCTGCATCTTTAGGCACCCTGCAGCGTTATTATTATAACAAAAAATATTTAAGATCTCCTTTTCGACTCCCAATAACTCTCCCACAAATGTGGGAAACTAAAACTAAGTTTTTAGTGGTATCACTGAAGCTAATTATGAAAATTCAACATTTTATCTATTTTACTGTATTTTAATATTAATGTAAACATTAATCTTACGTGTGGAAAGTAATTCCGGTTAATTTCTTATGGGTTTCCGATCTTGAATCGCACTCTTTTACTACGCATTTACCCATTTTGTACCTATTGTTATTCGGTTCGCGTCTGACAGATGACTGAATTGACATAAGCTTCGCATAAGCCTGTAGGCTTATGGCCAGTGGTCACGCTTTGAGAAGGTTACTACAAGTCTAGAACATATAGGTCAATGTTTACATAAGAAAAACACAGAAAAGAAGTAAGTTACCTTTTTAAATAGGTTACATTCTTTGTTGATGTAGAAAGACGAGTGGCGATAGGAAATAGCGTAAATGGAGCGCTGGGCAGATTCCTGGGCGCGATAAACATTAGCAGAAAAGCCCAGCTAGCAATCCACAATGCAGTCCTGATCCCAACGCTAACGTATGGAAGCGAGAGCTGGGTATGGCAGAGTGTGCATGAAAGTAGAATAAACGCGGTAGAAATGAGGGCACTGCGCAAAATCTGCGGAGTGACTCTCGCTGACCGCGTAGAAAACAAGGTTGTAAGGAAGAAAGTTGGTTTGAAAGAGAGTGTTGGTGTAAAAGTAAGCAAGGGCATGCTCCGATGGTTCGGACATGTAGAAAGAATGGTTGATGCAAGACTGACTAAGCAGATATACAATGCAAAAGCGGATGGATGTAGGAGTCGAGGACGGCCAAGACACACATTCCATGACCAAATAGAACGTGTTCTGGAGGAAGGTGATGTTAGGAGCCTCAAAAACCGACGCGCGTGCATGAAAAGAGTTATGAAAGTCAACGAAGCGAGTGAGGCGTGTAGGAATCGTGCCTTGTGGCGCTCTGTTCTCTCTGCCTACCCCGCAAGGGATTTGGCGTGAAGTTATATATGTATGTGTGTATGTACATTCTTTGTTTGTTACATTCTTTGTTTTTAGTGTTATTTAAGCTGCTTCTTGTATTATATATTGCTAGAATATTTTTTATGGGATAGGAGGCAAACGAGCTAGCAAATCACCTGATGATAAGCTACCAGCGCGGGTCGGGGACACCTGCTACACAGAAAGTATTACAGCTGTATTTCCATACTTTAAGGTAGTGGAATAGGATTAGATGGGAGGGGGAAGGGGGCCTCCGGATACCTTTAATAATACGATATTTTAAACGAAAAGGTTCGCTACTCTCCGATATTTTCATTAGTAAGGAAATCTCAACATGGAGTGGATATTAAAAATATTATGACTTAAGTTACGTCACAATTTTAAAGACTATAGAAACCAAATGTCATATCAAGAGCGTTCAGGTTGCGATCCCTGCCATCCCAGTGGGACGCAATCTTAACCGAAGCACGGATCAGCCCCAGCCGGTGCGAATGCATGCGCATGTGGCGAGGGAGGCCGCCACATGTGCAGCGCTAAACCTGGCGGAACGAGAAGAAGAGATATTAGACGTAGTGTGACACAAAAGATGAATGAGATGATGGATGTAATAAATGAAAGATACCTGGATGTCTTATGTTTGACGGAGACAAAGCGGAAAGGGAGAGACGCCACTTACCTCGCCGGTGGCATGGTCCTAGCCCTATGGTCCAGAGTGGACCTCGACGACCATGTCAGTGGGGGTGTAGGACTCGTTCTCTTCTCCCGCTTTGCTTCCGGAGTGAAAGACAATGGGTTGGTTGGTACATCTCTGGGTTCGTATAAAACTGGGGATCACACGAGTCTTCCTGGTAACAGCTTATGCTCCCATGTACGAATCAAATAGACATTCCTAATGTCCCTTTATAAAACTTGTTGCCTATTTTCACATGGCACCCAATTATATTTTATGCGTCAAGTTTTTCTAACTTAGTATATCGGTAAATAATTTAATACAGAAATTTCAGGGTCAGTAATAAAATTGGGATGAACTATCTTTAGTCTAATAGTAGGTATAACAATTTATTTATTTATTTAGAATAATGCGTAATGGTTTTCCCAAATTTAGTAATTATGGAAACTATCGAAGTTCAACTATGTATCAAATACCTCGTGAGGACGTCGGAACTGGTAAAGTTTCCATGGAATTCCGGCAAACGACATTACGCAAGTGCTGGAGAATCCCTGATTTGTAACTTCGCTAAAGTAGAGCGGGTATACGGAATTAATTGTCTTTTAGGCCTGTTCCGAGGACTTACTTTGGGTTTCTTGTCGATTTTGGCTTATCTGAGAAATTAATCCAGCTGTTTAAACTTCGCGTTGACTAGCTTTTAAGATTTTATTGAATCATCTTTGATTGATGTCTATTATATATTGATTTTACAATATACCTGAATACGATCTATATTATTTTTATTTATTTACAGAAAGAAGTGAAACAGTTCAATTTACAAAGATTTTAAATTATTAGCTTTAAGCACGACAAAGTCTATAAAATAATTTCTTATTTTTAATTCCTTAAAAATAAGTCGTTTAAAAAATGGAGGCCAGTCTCCATTTTTTATGCATGTTTGAACACATTCGCTGTTCAACTTGGAATTTTTTTAACATCACCTACTCTGTGTATTGAAAATTCCTTAATACCGGTTGCGTACTTATAGATTAATTTATATAGTAACGATTGCATTTTTTATTTTGAAACATGTATCAAAAATTAAATTAACATGTTTTCTTGGTTTAAAATATCTTCATGGTGTATGTTTTATATTTTTATTCCATCAACTCGTATCATACTTGATTAATTAGTCACTTAGTCTGTTTTTTCGTTTGTTATTAAATTAATTTGGAATATTATGACTCTCAATACATAGGATGATTTTACCTGCAATTGAGTCTAATTTTGTCTAATTTAAATTACGTTTGAAGTAAATTAAATTTGTTTTGTTTAAATTAAGTCTAATTTTGATTCACCTATATTTTAATAAATTTGGAACAGGTAATTGTTTGATATTTTCTTCCTTCTTTCCAACTCTTCATATAACTGTAAAGTAAATTTGAAACAAAAATATTGGTTGATACTAAAACCCTCTGTAAATTTATTTATCTTTGTCTGAACATATCTAGAGGAAACCATTTACGGTGAGAGAGAACGAAGTGAGGAAAATGTATTTGAGGCTGCACTCCCGATATCGAAAACAAATGAGTTCAGTTACTGTAGCCCGCGGCTCTGATCAAACTGAAATTGAATGTGGCAAAATTGTTGAGGTGCTTATCAACTGAAAAAAGATATTTACCTAAAGCTATTCTACAATATATTATAAAGCATGCAATATTTATACTATACAGACTTTTTAAGGTATTACACATAACAAAACATAACTTTACGCCTTTTTCTACCCGAAGGAGTAGGCAGCGGCTGTTAAGCCTCGTCTCGCCGTTATGTTTACGTCCCATATATCGGAACCGATCCCATAACTTTTGAATCAGAAGCGACCATTGGACCACCGAAACTGTTAATTCGATATAAAAAAAACCTAATTATGTTTGATTTGATATTAATAGTTTGGTTGGTAACTGTGTTCCCAGCTGGGATTTTCCAAGTCAAGGTCTACCGGCTTTTATCCTGAAATCGTTGAGGTACTCTTCCTCTCTCCCGAGTATAAAATTGATAGATCACTTAAAATTCCTTTCGCAAAAAACAGAAATAAATGTTTCATCCCATTCTTATATTAAGACGGTAAGTTAATTGCTAAACGGACTAGATTAATTGAGCTAGGAATAATTAATGCGACAAAATGAGATAAAATGACTTTATAAGAAAGTTGCGTATACGGTCGTGGAAAGTGTGACTGTTCTCCTCCAATCAAAATTTGAAGCCACCCATCAAATAAGGCCAAGAAAGAGTTCTCACCACAATATAAATGAAAAACATCTGATTAGAGCTAAAAAAATAATTGTGATTTTGAATAAAAACACTCCATGAATGGGCCGGTTCGATATGTGAAATGCCGCTACCTCTCGGAATATCGTCGTAAAGTGGTACATGTTGCATTTCTTTTGATGAGAGAAGTATTCCACCTCTCTTCCACCCCACTATCTAAAAGGCCACCAACGCAACTATAACATTATTAAATTTGGAAGTGTATATGGGCAAATAATCTAAAATCAAAATACAACGCGCGTGCATGAAAAGAGTTATAAACGTCAAAGAAGCGAGTGAGGCATGTAATTGTCGTGCCTTATGGCACTCTGTTCCACCTACCCCGCAAGGGATTTGGAGTGAAGTTATGTATGTACCTGGGCCACGGTAGTTGCACACCATCAGGTAGTTGGGAGCTAATTATAGTTGATCACGGGGAAAACCCATTGGTTTTATTTGTATTAAACTTTCGAAAGAAATAATACCCACCTTCAGTATTTAAGGTTCTTATCATACCATTAGAATCTTGTTGATTACCTCAGGGACTTTTCAAAAGCGTGCTCCGGTTTACGACCCAGATAGCGCAATTAATAAAGATTTCAATTTGTTATTTTTAAAAGCTACAACATTTTAATTTGGTAAATGGTTTTTTTTTTTCATTTTATTTGTGAGTCTCCATTTCAAGGATTTCATTTCACAATTGTAATTGATGCGGATCCGATTACTCATCTATATTTTAATTACGTCTGATCAATTCATTTATCAATAATAAACTATTGTAAAATGAAAATTAACTATGAAAATTCTCTGATAACATAGGGATACTTTAATATTCCCGATATAATATTGTCAAACTACTTGACCAACTTTGTCGGTTTTAATGCCTCGAACGTGGAAGGAATAGCACTCGTAGTAGTACTCATAAAATGTTACTAATACCTATCTTTAGAATATTGGTAGCGCAGTTTTAAAAGTGTAGCCGGTGTTTTTAAATTTTTGATATGATCATACAATATTAAACTTTCTATAATAAAATAAGAACATTACAGGTACATTTAATCCTAACTAATAGCATATTTAATATTAACTATAGTCGCTTACGTCGTGTTTGCAATTATGTACACCAAAAGACTATTTATTATTTTTCAAAAATCTAACATACCCAACTAAATTTATGCACTTGTAATTAATTTTTCCCTACTTGACGATTGACTTCAATTCTTGCCGTTGTCGTCCATAAAGGATGATCCTATTAACCAAGAACTTTTCAACGGATCAATAGTTCCAGATTTTAACGTGTCCGTACTTACAATCTTACATGCATAATTTTATGCAGAGAGAACACAACGTCACGATTCTTACTCACTTCAATCGCTTTTATGACTTTCATAACTCTTGTCATATATGCTTGTCGGTTTTTAAGGCTCCTGACATGACCTTCTTCTAGGACCAGTTCAATTTGGTTATAGGTAGTGTGTAATGGCGGTTCTTGACTCTTACATCATTCCGCTTTTGCAAGTTATATCTTTCATTCCTTGCTTATATGCCAACACTTACTTTCAATCCAATTTCTTTTCTTATAGCCTTGTTTTCCACTCGGTCAACGAGCGTCATTCCGCAAATTTTTCGCAATTACCTCAATTCGACCGCGTCTATCCTACTTTCTTGCACACTCTGCCATACCCAACTCTCGCTTCTTTATATTAGCATTGGAATCAGTAATTTGTATCCGTATTGTAAATAGCTACCTGGGCTGCTAATAATCTTTGCGCCCAGGAATCTGCCCAACGCTACATTACGCTATTTCCTAACGCCACTCTCCTTTCAACTTTCGCGTAGTTACTGGCTTCCCTGCTAAATGCGCATCAAAGACATACAATTTCATCTACTTACTCCGTGCAAGAGCTTTATCATCAACCATTATCCTTGTATTCGTTCTAGTATCTTCCCTTTGAAACACTACAACTCGCGTTTAAAATACATTCAATTGTAAGCCCTTCGTCAATCATCTGTCATAATTGTGATGTGTGTGCGCTTTGACCTGTGTGCATGTCCCTGCAGATTCTTCCATAGCACCCTCTTAAAAGCTTTTTGCAGATCCATAAACCTCTCCCCTCATACAATATTGTTAAATGGAATTGCAATAATACCTAGTTTTTAAATGCCTACTTGTATTTATGTACATTAACGGCGAGTCGAGGCTTAACTGCTGCTGATTACACCTTTAGGTAGAAAAAAGCGTAAACTAATTTTTTGTGTCTTGTATGTTGTTATGTATTAGTCTATTATGAGTACTATTTTACGTCCCTAAAATATAATACTATACATGCCACTCAAGTAGACACCTTAGTCCTACTATACATACCACTCAAGTAGATATCTTCGTCCCAATTCAGTTAATATTTAAGACCGTTAGTTTACTGTAAATCTTACTTACACAGAACACAGAAATAAAAAACCGCAAAAATTTCAAAAAAATCCCTTGTTTTGCATCAAAATATGTGTGCCCTAAGTAGTTGATATTTTTTAAAATATGTTATAGGTTATCGGTTTCACTCAAAAATTAAGCTAATGCAGGTTAATTTAATGGAAAAACATACTATATGAATTCATAACAACAGAAAAGGGCTAATTCTAAATTCTTTGAGAAAAGCGTCCGAAGCTTTTGTCCCATCTGTTACATTGTGTCGATCTTAACGTAATCCAATGACGGTATTCTTTCTTTAAGACCCGTAGCCTCTCATTGTGTGGACGCTTCTATTGCACATTTTTCTTATTTACTCAGCTTATCTATATTGTTTTGTGTACTCCTAGGGATTTATCACAGTGAGAGTTTCTTAAGGACATTTATAAATTCCGATTAACAAACTGTTTCTTTTTCTTTTTTTATGGAATAGGAGGGCAAACAAGCAGGCGTGTCATTTGATATTAAGTGATCAGCTCAGCTCATGGACACCTGCAACACATATAGTGTTACAGTTGCGTTGTCGGCCTTTAAGGGAGTAGGTTAGGAAGGGATAGAGAAGGGGTGGGCCTCCAGGTACCTCTCTCACCGAACGAAACGCGACATGAGCCACTTTAAGTCGATCTTTTGAGAGGTCGTGGTTTTTTACCGGTCGAGCCGGCCCATTTATGCAGCAAACTACTTGGTTCTACAACTGTTAAAAATATTATTTATTTTACGTGTGTGTATTTCTGTTTTAAATATAAGCAACTACTGGTATTTAGAAAAACTGCCTACATAAAATAGTGCAGTTTATAATTATCACTCACCAGGGGATTAATTATGTAGGAAACTATTTCTTCAAATGCGCGAACGTGAGGTAAGCTGCAGGCTTAACTTATAAACGGTAAACTACATCCTCCAAAGTTTGTTGAACAAAAAATGTAATTAGCAAGATAGTAAAAATGTATTTTTTTTTAAATATTAAATACTTTTATCTACTTAAACTGAATTTTGATCTTATACAAAATCTTTTTTTTTAAACTAAATTGAAAAGGCTGCAGCCGAGAGCTGTTTTTTCTGAACGTCTACTTCATTTGTAAAAATAATTTAATTTTATTCGCCATTGTTTTTTATTAAAAACGTCTTAGGTTTTGTAATGAGTCATATATATTGAAACAGAGTCAGATATGAACCTACTATTTGAAGCGTAAATCGCGTAAAGTAAATCGCGTGTATTTAGTAAATTACAAGTTTTGATAACTTAGAGATGGCTTAAAGTTAAAATATAGCAGACATTCTAAGATAAATACCTTTTCACACTGAATTATAGCTATTGAGACGAATAATAAAGGAAATGGTGGACTGTGCACAATTTCATTATTTTTTTCTTGTAATTTTAATAAACGAGGAATTGAGGTAAAACAATCCCCTGAGTAAAATTTCTGTCCGCACCTTATAATTTTTATAAGAGTTTAAAAAATAAAATGGTAACTGCCTTAACGAAGCTATTAAATTATTTAGTAAAACAATGTTCATAACTATATTTTTGCTGTATGCCATTTGTAATATTATGAAAATTACTATGAGAAGTATTTATTGGATTGTTACCATTTTTTTAATTAAATAAAAGTACCTAGTTGCTAAGTTTTCTTGTACGAATTATAAACTATTGTTTTAACGGCCTATGAATATGATACCAGAAGCTATAAACCAGTGCAAATTGTATCATAATTTAATTAAGGCCCTCCTAATGCCATCTATCGTCGAATACTAAAACCCACATGGCTGTAAATTTACCCTCGAATCGTTAATAAAACTAAATCGCATCAAATACGTAAATTAATAGACGTTTTTATGGCCACAACTTACGCTCTGTCTTAAAAATATCCATGGACAGCATTTTTCTATGATGATCCGATTAACGAACCCTTCAATATACCTTGAGTGAGCTATTATGCCAGATAGTATTTCTACCCATAATAACGTTGTCAGTTAAGTGAGGCCAAGTGAGGGGCCAAAGACGAATTACGAAACATATAGTCATAATCATACTATTGCAGCCCAGCAAGATTTGATCTGTCTGTTTTGGTAGCTATGTACTTTGTTTGAACAGCGGTAGAGTCTTGCAGTTCGCTACATGAATGGGCCGACTCGACCGGTGAAATACCTCGACCTCTCGGAATATTGGCGTGAAGTGGCTTGTGCCGCATATTGTTCTGTGGGAGAGGTATCCAGACGCCCGATCCCCTTTCTCCGTCCTTTCCCTTCCCACTCCCTTAATGGACGGCAACGCACCACGGTGTTCATGGGCGGTGAGTAGTTGCTTACCATCAGGCAACCCACTTGCTCGTTTGCCCTTCCATCCGATAAAAAAGTCGTACAGAGAACTGCTACTTAATAACACTAGATTCTGATTATTATATTTATGTACTTAAGTAAGAATACGTTTTTAAAGCTCCAGTTGCTTAGCTTAGCATTTGGTTAGCTTAGCTGTTATAATGCTAAATCCTAAGATTATTGATAACTTAGTAGACTAGTCATCAGCAGTACATTTTTGATTTGAAGGTCACGAGGAAGATACATCTTCCTTGTTAATACGCACTGCTAAACAGTTCAACAAATTGCCTATGTTTCGGTGTCTATGTGTAGGAATATAATGGACAGTGCGTTTTACCACTAACGACCTCGATGTCGCTTACTATCATATGAAATGAGGTCAAGCGTATTAATTCGTTATTGATCAAATTCACGATTATCACAAAATGTTTGAAATAGTAAAAGAAATAGCAAAGTTTCTACAAAGGAAATGTCCATGGATACCTGCCACACATATAGTGTTACAGTTGCGTTGCCGACCTTTAAGGGAGTTGGATGGGAAACAATGGGAAAGGGCGGTGGGCCTCCGGGTACCTCTCTCAGCGAACGAAACGCGAAAATGTATGTCAAACTATAGTGGCGACATTTTTACAGCATCCACGAACCACTTTTGTTTTCATCATTTATTAAAATACTACCCTACGCAATATGCAGTGATTAATACACAGGTGTGCCGAACGTTTCCGAACTTCTGCAGATTTTTTCAGATATCTTTATCAGATTATTTGGAAACTATACCAGTATTGGCAACATATATATATATCGACATTATTACTATTTATTACTTACTCATATATAGAAAACCGGTAAGTTACGCAGAAATATGTGACCGTAACAGATAAGATAGTTAAAGATCACGTCGTTACTGCTGTCTCATATTTTTGCGAGCACCTCAATAAGCGACGCTACGGCCAAGTTTGCCAACCTCTTCTAATTAATTTCCACTTCGTGCCGGTAAAGTGGGAACACAGCGTATGATCTAAATGATAAGAGCAGACGTGTTCTCATTTTTGATGAATTTTTATGTCCATTTTTAAACATCGTGATAAGGTTTGGCTTCTTCAAGTGGAGGTTATTAAACTGTATTGAAACTTCCAATAAATAGAAGTATAAGTATAATAGATCTTTAATTACTATATAAAAGCACTTTTTTTATGGAAAAGGCAAACGAGCAAGTGATGATAAGCAACTATAACAACTGCAACACCAATAGTGTTCCAGTTGAGTTGGCGACCTTTGAATGAGTGGGATGGGATGAGATGAGATCTGTTTATGATTATATAGAAATATAATTTATATAAGATTCACGGTAGAATCATGGAAAAACATACAATAAATAGTTTTGATATTAAACATTTTATAAAATATATTGAAAACGAATTGTTAATAAACAGATTACAATTAAGTTTAAGCCTTACTCCACACATTTATGGGAATTTACACGACAATAGTGTAAGTTCGCCACGCTCTCCGAATTGGTAAGATTAATTCTATAACAAAGCATTTGTTCTGGAGTTGTAACACTTCAATGTTGTGTGTAAATTGTTCGATATTGCAATTGCTCACTAATTGCTTCGATAATATTACTGTTCAATATCATTATGTATCACTTATCAGATTATAGAGTAATCAAAAGAACATATAGTGATCAAAAATTCGTGTTATGTTTTAAACATAAATATAAAATACACGCCTTTTTCTACCCAGAGGTAGAGCCAAGCAGTTCACTGCATGGGCCGGCTCGACCGGTGAAATACCACGACCTCTCAGAAGATCGACGTAAAGTGGCTCATGCCGCGTTTCGTTCGGTGAGAGTGGTACCCGGAGGCCCACCCCCTTTCCCCATCCTTTCCTTTCCCCTATCCCCTAAAGGTCGGCAACGCAACAGTAACACTATATGTGTTGCTGGTGTCCATGGGCGGCGTTGGTTGCTTACCATCAGGTGACACGCCTGCTCGTTTGCCCTTCTATCCTATAAAAAAACCGAAGGAGTAGGCAGCGGCTGTTAAGCGTTGTCTTGCCGTTATGCTTACGTCATAAATGGAATAGGTGACAAATCTATTGGAAGACCGGGCACAAAGTTTTCAGTCATCGATATTTATCACACATAACTTCCGAAAAGAATTTCAAAAATTCATTGCTGTGAGCCAGGATTCGAGTCCGCGATTTCTTGATTCAGAACCGGTGCCCGTCACCAACGAGACCTTGGTATGTTGTAAGTAAAAAAAACTTTGTTTACGTTACATATTGCTTTTCTAATATTAAAATTGTTGTTATGGCTTTTTTCTTGAAATGTGGTAAATATCTTTAGTAAAAAAACCTGCAAAGTAAGTAATATCTTGGACACAATACACACAGCGCCCTCTAGTTCCAAGCTAATCAACTAAATGCTTGTGTTATGGATACTAGATAGCGGATACTAATACACATATACTTCTCTTTTGTAAATACATACTTATAATACATAGAAAAACACCCAGACACCACACAAACACTCATGTTTGTCACAAATATTTGTGCTCGGGCGGGAATCGAACCCCCGACACCAATGACGCAGCCGGTAGATTCACCAGTGCGCCACGAGGCCCGTCAAAGTGTTATCGTTGTACAAAATATTTTTACATTCAGATCAAATAGATTTTTAATATATCAGAAGTAGAAAATCACTATTCGTGTACTTAATTCATAGATGTTGAAACAAGCTAGTTAAGCGTACCTCTGAATAAAAGTCTCGAAGAGCTGGCACTTAATACATCATGACTTAAATAGGTCAACTTGCAAAAAAAAAGCTCAATTATTTAACCTAAATTTTATTTTCGAAATAAATTATTCAAAACAGGTCTCCTAGATTTATTATTCGTCTTATTGCGTTATCTACCAAGTTGCTTGAGTAATGTTCAGAGTAATATTAGACAAAAACTGGCGACTACTGCTATTTTTCAATGTCAACTTTATAAAAATTCCACTCTGTTCATCCCTGTTAATTGCAATGTGACAAGAGTTTCAAATAAATCAACATCATTTGTTTGTTCCAGATGGCAATTTTAAAATAGGTTTTTTATTACACTCATAAATATTGTCTAAAGCTTCATAAAATGTATGTACAATTTTTAAAAAGTGTTGATGTTATCAACGTATGTCATACCAGTTTTTAATTTGGGTTATTAATTATTAGCCCATTGAAATGTTACAATATGAGGGCCGAATATTGCATTTCTTAGAAGATGCCATTTATTTTTTGGGACATGTGGGCGATCAAAAGAATTTTAACCCCAAGTTTTCGGCTTGAAACAAGGGGAGAAACACCTTTTTCGCGAAAGCTCACAAACTATGCGTTAAATTCGCAGTCGCAAATGTATAATTGATGTAACATTTCAATCTTTATCCATCAATAGTGTTGAAAACTCAAAATCATGATTAACAATAATAATAATTAGTTCGTATCATTCCAACCATTTATACAATAGTTGAGCATAGTCAGCGCAAAATGAAGTCTCTGTAAGAATGGGCTGGTTCGACTAATGATGTACCGACCATACCGACCTCTCAAAAAATCATTGCAACCTTTCTCGGCCATATCATATACACTTATTTCACTCATCCAGAATATGGGTAAATTTTATGTCAACATTAAAATCACGACCTCTCCTCATCCTTTTCTATGTCCTTGGCATTAACTGACGCAGGTGTTACTTATACCCTTGTCTGAGTTGTCATAGCATGATGTTAATCCAGTCAGACAAGATTCCATTTAGTTTTCATGACATTGAAGAGACACCGTCAGCGTAAGAAGTGATTATGCTATAACAATTAGCTTTGTCGTATTCGAATTTTTGATAACTTGAAGCCAACTAACTGACCCAGCAAACGTTGTCTTGCCGAAAAAAAAAAGTGTTTGATTAAAAAAATAAAAATATGAGTTGACAATTTGGTCGTGAAAGTTTAGAAGTAATTTAGGTGGATGAAATATAGATGTTGTCCAATTCTCATACCTACCCGATATGCATACAAACTTTCAAGAAAATCAGTAAATCGTTTCGGGGTATTATGGTAACTAATAGTAATGTGACACCAGAATTTTAAATACTAGATATTCACGGGATTTTTATTATATTCTTATTGGGTTATAATATTTTTGAAATGTTATTATGACTAAAATAATAAACAAATAAACCGGTTGTTTATTGTTTTACAGTAAACGGCATAATACCGTACAATATGGCGTCTCTGTTGTAGCCCACTGCTCCAAATATCGTTACCGCAACCCAGCTTCTATATTTTAACCTTTCCCAATAATATGCTTTAAACCATTTTTATTTAGCCTATTATTTAAACACAAAGTTAGTTTGAAACAAATTCTGGGGCAAATCAAATTACTGTAATATTACTTTTAAAAAGCAATTTATTGGTTTTCTTCAACTTTTTTAAACTTTTTATTTTATACATACAAAACCTAACTAGATAGCTCTTGAAACCATTAAAACTTATTTAAATCTATTTTACTTTGAGCTACACAAATACTTTAGCTAAGCTAATATAATTTAATAATATTTTTATTAATTTCGAAAGTTACGTGTGATATATCGATTGGCTGAAATCTGTATGCGCTGGTGTAAAGGAATATGTTCCGCCACTTATTTAGGATGAACAATCGGCGGGTCGAGACTTAACAGCCGCCGCCTTTGCCTAGAAAATATGAAATAAGACAGCAAACAAGCAAGCGTGTCACCTGATGGCAAGTATTAACCGTCGCCCATGGTCACCCGCAATACAGGTAATGTTACATTTGCGTTGCCGGCCTTAAATGGAATAGGACGTGTGAGGAAGGGGAAAAGCCTCCGGATATCTCTCTCACCAAACCACATGCCGCATGAGCCACTTTATTTCGATATTCTGAAATGCCGCAGTATTTTACCGGTCGAGCCGGCCTATTTATGCACCGAATTGCGTGGCTCTACTACTGTTAAATCTAAGAGGCCACACCACACATAAATTATGTAAGTAAAATTTGTTCTCATTACCATAAATATTAAAAAGTATAAAATAGGACGACGTTAGTTTGTAAACCATTCTCAATGAACATGTATTCTAAATGTTAAATAAATATGCTAATATTAATTTAAATTAAACAGAAGCCCTTGCTGGGTGCTACATTGAGAGAAGATTCTTAATTGATATAATAATTTATACCTTCATGCCTTTAATCCCTAAGGGTCTTGGCAATGTTCCTTCGTGGTATTCGATAAAATGAATGGTTCCAGAGAACTAAAGGGCTCATTTTCGGCACACAAACATTTCGTAAAGATTTTTTTGTTTTGTCATCAGTAAGTACCTTAGATGATTGTAAAAAGAAACCAAATAGAAGACCGGATAATATTTAAGAGAAGCACAGTACCTACAATTATGTAGTATTTTACCTTAAACTTTTTTTATGTATCCGTTTTACATCACAGAAGTTAAGGCAGTGGGAATTATGGCTTGAAACTTTGAATATACGAGTATATCTCTGTAATAGATCGCCGAGTATATTACAATTGTTATTTATTTCAAATGGTGTGAAAAGCGTAATTTTCACATGAGTTTCTTGCCCATTTCTTCTCATGATACCACCGCTCGTGGCGATTGCGTCGGTTATTTCCACTTAGGCACTTTCCTCAAGCCCTCGTGTTTGGTATTTTATTTAAAATAATATGTTTAATCTTTACTTTTGACTATTTTTAAGTGTCTGTGAAGAGCTATGAAAATATAGCTTTTTTGACTATGACTTTATCATTGAAAATTATTTATTAACCACCTTATACATACACATACATACATAACTTCACGCCAAATCCCTTGCGGGGTAGGCAGAGAGAACAGAGCGCCATAGGGCACGATTCTTACACACCTCACTCGCTTCGTTGACTTTCATAACTCTTTTCATGCACGCGCGTCGGTTTTTGAGGCTCTTAACATCACCTTCCTCCAGAACACGTTCTATTTGGTCTTGGAATGTGTGTCTTGGCCGTCCTCGACTCCTACATCCGTCCGCTTTTGCATTGTATATCTGCTTAGTCAGTCTTGCGTCAACCATTCTTTCTACATGTCCGAACCATCGGAGCATGCCCTTTCTTACTTTTACACCGACACTCTCTTTCAAACCAACTTCCTTCCTTACAACCTTGTTTTCTACGCGGTCAGCGAGAGTCACTCCGCAGATTTTGCGTAGAGCCCTCATTTCTACCGCGTTTATTCTACTTTCATGCACACTCTGCCATACCCAGCTCTCGCTTCCATAAGTTAGTGTTGGGATCAGGACTGCATTGTGGATTGCTAACTGGGCCTTTCTGCTAATATTTTTTGCGCCCAGGAATCTGCCCAACACTCCGTTTACGCTATTTCCTATCGCCACACATAACCACCTTATATTGGATTATTAATAATTAAAATTGCTGGAAGAAATTGCCGACAGTAATTAAATGATATCTTTCCTTACTAAAAAATAATTATTGTTCTATTGTTATGTATTTATTAAAGACAATTAAACTTGTGCTTTTAAATTTCGGAAATATCTTCAGTTATTTTTTAAAATATATATATTATAATACCTCA
Organism: Euproctis similis; assembly: GCA_905147225.2. Taxonomy (NCBI): domain Eukaryota; kingdom Metazoa; phylum Arthropoda; class Insecta; order Lepidoptera; family Erebidae; genus Euproctis; species Euproctis similis. The sequence goes on from LR990109.1 coordinate 11,313,390, forward strand.
GGGGTATCAATCATGAAGGCTTCTGAGGTCGCTTTCAATTTGCTTCGGACATTTGCGCAAAATAAGCCACGGTTTCTACTGTAACTGGCACAATGCCAACTACATTTTGTATTCTGAATATTGTACTGCAACAAGATTGCAATAATGTTTCGCTTTGTAAAAAGAAAACTATGAATATTTATAGATAAACTTTTTTTTCTTAATTTCTTTTTCTTTTGATGTGGAATAGGAATATTATGCGTTAATTTCAGTTGTGATTTTTATGGGATTAGAGGCAAACGAGCAAGCCCATTGACATCTACTACACCCACGCCGTTGCGTCGTCTACCTATTATATGAGATAGGTGGATGGGGACAGGAGAGGGAAGAGTGTTATTCTCCAGATACCACGCTCACCAAACTAAATGCAACATGCGCCACTTTACGTTGATTTTCCGAGAAGTCGTGATATTTCGCCCTTTGAAACGGTTCATGCATGCAGCAAATTGCGTTTCTTTGAAAATTTAATAAACATATTTTCAGAAATTATTTATTACCTTAAATAAACACGTTAAAGCACATCTATAAATTATTTAGGTACACGAAACGGTGAAAACAAAATGGAACAATAAAATAAAATGGAATCAGTGCGTATATAATAGTTAAATAAATAAATATTAACAGCAATATAGTCTCGGTGGTCCAGCTGACACTGGCTTATACAAATGACTTTTCGAAATTGTTTTCGGAAGTTATGTGTGATAAATATCGATGACTGACAAACTTTCTGCCCGGTATGGCAATAGGTTCGCCACTTATTCCATTTGGGACGTAAAAATAACGGCGAGACGAGGCTTAACAGCCGCTGCCTACACCTTCGGGTAGAAAAAGCGTAACGTTATGTTATGTGTTTTGTGTGTTAACTATATTCTTCATAAACAAAATACGGTTTAGTTGAGTAATGTATTTTTTTATTATTTTTTGTGTAAACTTTTATCAGTCATTGATATTTATTATAGCAAAAAAGCAAACCAAAAAATCTTAGGTTCGAATCTTAGGTTAGGACCCAGCGAGTTTTTTTGATTGAGAACCGGGGTGCTCGACCACTGGACCACACCGAGACTGAATTTTAGTTAAAACGTGTCTTTATAATTAATATTCTTACAAAGTTATTGTAAATAATACTCTATAATATTCATTCGTAATTACACAAATAAACTTCTAAATAATATTTTGAATCTTGTACGACATCTACTACAAAGTGCCATTTATTTGACGCAAATTATGTACAAACATGTAGGGCGGGAGAAATTGAGCAAAAACTTAATACACATGTACAAACAACATGTTTATCCTTTTCACGAAACATTATCGTGGCATTTCCTTTCCCTATTTCCATTCCTAATGTAAAACTTGTGTTACATCCACATGCAAATTCTAGTTCGACAAATTGTGTTTAATAATGTTGCCAACTCGTGTCTTATTGAGACATGAGTTGATGATACGTATAATATACGTATCGTGACGTATCAACGATAAACCGTAATGAAATCATCACTTGAAATGAATATATTATTACGATTATATGTAGTAATAACTTTGGCCAATTGGAGTAAATCATATCATTACGAAACTTTGTGTTTTTGTTTATTTTAGTTCGGTTTCTGCAAATTAAACCATTTTTTTTAATATTTTACTATTTCACATAACATAACTTCACGCCTTTGTTACCCGAATATGTAGGCAGCGGCTGTTAAGCCTCGTCTCCCCGTTATGTTTACGTCCCAAATGGAATAGGAGGCGAACCTATTGCCATACCGGGCACAAAGTTTTTCAGTCATCGATATTAATTACACATATCTTCCGAAAACAATAAAACAAATGTATTACTTAAATAGATTAAAAACAAACGATATAAGTCATAAAGATTTACATTTTAAAGTCATATCATCGAAATGTTTCCTTTAGAGGTAAACGTTAGACTTTACAAAAATAATTTTAATGATTCACATCTGCCTGGCGTCTCATGAGGGCTCACAATTTTTCCCATTAACTCACCTTACTTTTTTACCTGCCCTCGCATACATTTAGATGCATCAATAGGCCGACCGGTAAATTACCACAACATCTCAGAAAAGTGGCCTCATAATATAAAGAAAAGTCTTTCAGTGAGAGAAATAACCGGAAGCATATTCCTTTCCCACTCCACTCCTCATCCCCTCCCTATCCCATTAGCAAGGCTGGCAACGCGATTATGTCTCTCTTACTTTATGTTGGGTGACCCACTTGCTCGTGTACCCCCAATTTCATATAAAAATGGCATTTTAATGACACGAAAACAGCACAAATTTAATAATTATCAAGAGATAGATAATATATAAGTTATATCAATCAAACATTATGTGTATGTCACACGTATAAGTTTTTTTGTTTTTAATTACACATTAATCGATTTCCAAAACAATAAATTTAAAATATTTCATCAGTCTTTAAACCCTTCTGGTAAAGCGGGATCTAACGAGGGCTGAGTTGCCAAGTTGTTTTTACTGGAAGCCACAGAAAATTAGATAGCAGTGTAATTGGATTGAAATTTTAATCGACTAGCAGCTGAAAATTAACGAGTCTATTTACTTTTATTAGTGTAAAGTAATTGTTTTTCTAAACTTTGCGATCGGTGGTTTAAGATTGATATTGATGGATTGCTTTGCAAAAGTTAATTTGTATTCTGAGATATTTGAGATATCAAAAGTTAAATTAGTCACAATCTCGTTAAAACTAGAGGTTTGTGTCCTACAAAGATAACATAAACTTTGTAAATGATTACTTTAACAACTCTACACATTATGATCAGTATAGTAATTTATTTTTAACTTGCATTTTTTATGGAAGGGAGAGCTGGGTATGGCAGAGCGTGCATGAAAGTCGGATAAACGCGGTCGAAATGAGGGCATTGCGCAAAATCTGCGAAGTGACCCTCGCTGACTGCGTGGAAAACAAGGTTATAAGTAAGGAAGTCGGATTGAAAGAGAGTGTCGGTGTAAAAGTAAGAAAGGGCATGCTCCGATGGTTCGGGTGTGTAGAAAGGATGGATGATGCAAGATTGACTAAGCAGATATACAATGCAAAAGCTTATGGATGTAGGAGTCGAGGACGGCCTAGACACACTTTTCATGACCAAATAGAACGTGTTCTGGTGGAAGGCGATGTTAGGAGCCTCAAAAATCGACGCGTGTGCATGAAAAGAGTTATGAAAGTCAACGAAGCGAGTGAGCGATTTTTATATTCGCTAGGATTGAGTTGCTAATATCTTAAAAATGGGACTATGATTACCCTACGCAATTTAAGCGAGAGTTAGGTATGGCAGTATACATGAAGTGTTCATAAACATAATAGAAATTTCACTCTGCATAATTTGCAGAAACCAACGAGTATCTATGACAAGAGTTATGTATGTAAAAGAAGCGAGTGAGTTATGTTATTATCGTGCTCTATGGTGCTCTGTTCTCTGTGCCTACCCCAGGAGGGACTTGGCATGAATTTATGTATGTGTATGTAAGAAATATAATGTTTTATGTTGATCTATTTGTTACTCTTTCGCATTTAATTTACAAATATCAGTTTTTAATGCAATGCTTGTAAATGTTGTCACCTACTCGGAAAGAATTGAATAAAGTGCTAGAAATAAGAATGCGAGAAGAGAGTGACCCAAAAGTAATTCGAGTTCCTGCCTAAGAAAACCTAAGAAAATGTGGATAAATTGTATTAAAAATGACATGACTGGAAGTGGAAGTGTGAAAAATAAAAACCTGTTATGCCGACTCCAAACAAAGCATGACAGGAAGAAGAGCAATGCTTGTAAAACAGTAAAGAAAATACAAAAGAAATTTAAGATTTTCCTTTCACCTCCCTTTAATTTTGAAATAATAGACATTCCGCGCAAGATCTTTGAAATCGTGTGCTATCTGAAAAATCTAAAGCTTTTCATTATAAAATATCGTCGTAAGCGAACAGTATAACAATATCAAACCTACAAAAGGCTCAGTAGTAGACCGTAATTATAGGTAATATTATCGAGCCTCATTTGCTATGAGCAAATAATATTTTTTGATAAATAATTTTTGTATACTAATATTACGTGGCGGTGAATTTATTTGTTTCTATACACACATTAAGTACTCCAAGAAATCAGTAACTACTGTTTTTGTACATTTTCACTCTACTATTTTAAAAATCTTCTAACGTATAAGTTAATTGTACGGTGAGGTTCATTTCATAGATAGCTCTTTTACCGAATAATATGCGACATGTGCCACTGTCCAACAATATTTTGAGAAATCGTGGTACTTCGCCAATCGAGCTGCATGGCTGTACCGCTGTTAATTACGCATAAGGAAAAGTAAATACTAGTGCTCATTATTTATCTTCTTTACTTTTACTAAATTTAAAACAAAGTTGGATCCCTCTTTTAGTTTGCTTCGATCTTCAAAACTACGAAATGTATTTCAATACAGTTTGTTTGTAGAAGCGGCAGCAATAAATAATAGTCATTCGATAGTAGATTTTTGCTTTAAAATAACTCGAAGTACTTAATAACGTTTTTTTTTTTTTTTCAAATTACACACCGAAAGTACGAAGTTAGTTTTGCACCTAAAAGCTACTCTAGAATCATAACCAAACATTCATAAATATGTTTATATAAATACTAAATATTTTCGGGTAACGACCCAAAAATATTTTTAGTTTGTTTTATTTATTCAAAACAGGAGTTACCTCTGTAATACTCCGACTATTATTAAGTACTGTGATAATCAATTTGAAATTCATAGCTGCTACTAGAAAAGTGGCCGTTGCAGAGACCTTATAAGGAAATTATTTCTTGTTCAGCTCACTTCTTCGCGTGTAAATTTCAATTTCACCTCGCCATCCTGGTTGAGCACAAAGCTGAGAGCTTTTATCTATTTAATTATTACTTTACCGCTATGCTTTATTTTTTCATGTTGCACTTGATTTTTTATCAAGAAGTTAGTGTTTTGATAAAAAAAAACAAATGCAATGTTACTAATTTTAAACGGTTTAGTTTTAACCTTCTTGTATTTTTGTATGTATACAAGAACGGTTTCTGCCCGTAGAACTACCACGGGCAGAAACCGTTCGTGTTTGAGACGTGTTTCATAGAAGAGAACAATAACGAATAAATTGAATTTATTTTATTATTGTACACTAATTAGTAAGTACAATCAATAGAAAAGAATAAGAGACAAAGATAGAATAAGAAAAAGATGTTGAATGTTTTGTTTAATACTTGGACTTGGCGTAAATATTTACTGAGCACTATTTGAGAGAATGTTCTTTTTATTATGATAAGATAGAAATAACATAAAACGATCTTAAGTTCTTGTTCTTAGAATCAATAATGAGAGGTTTCAATTTCTTTTACTTTCATTTTCTTCTTAACGGAAACGTTTTTTTCGCTACGAGATAAATAAGATTTTGCTCTTTTAATTCCCAACGGATCATTATTCCGCATATTTGGGAAACATTAACATTGTAATTTGAACTATAAGTTGAGCAGTAATATATAATCTACAAATATTCTTAAAATAGATCAGTGGTTTATGAAATAAACTAGTTTCAACGATGGAGAATGACGACGAATCTCTTCAAAAAATTATAGCAATTCAGCAGTGTTCACAAAACAGTTTTTGCATTGTACAAATGCTTACTCACTCATGCGTTATCCATTCTTTCTACATATGTCTGAACTATCGGAGCATGCTCTTTCTTACTTTTACTGTATTGTATGTAAAAAGTATTGAGAAATGTTAGCAAGTTTGCAGTTGATATATCATAAGCTCTTCACATCTTAAAAGCTCCCATTAATTCCTCATCAGTCTTCACATTTTCCTCGGTAATACTTCTCTCATCAATTACCCTCCATAATCAAAGTGCGCGGTAGGTAATGATATTAGCAATTATAACAGGATACGTTCACACTTAGCCTCTGATTAATGAGTTGACACATTAGTGTGGCGACTGCGGTGTTGTTATACGAAGGACTGAGATTTGTTCCAAGAAAAATAAGATATACATAATGTTATTTTATTACACATAACATAACTTGACGCCTTTTTCTACCCGAAGGTGTAGGCAGTGGCAGTTAAGCCTCGACTCGCCGTTATATTAATATCTCAAATGGAAAAGGGGGCGAACCTATTGTCATACACCGGGCACAATATTTTCAGTCATCTATATTTATCACACATAACTTCCGAAAAGAATTTCGAAAAATCATTGGTGTGAGCCAGGATTCGTACCCACGTCTTCTTGCGTTAGTCGCTAACCATATAAATAAATAAATATGTTAAATTTGTGAGAAATAAAAATAAAGTATAGTATCCCAGCTCATCCTTAACACCTTCACACCTTGAGTTATAAATATCGAATAATAAGAAAATTGTTTGATTTGATAGGCCAAACTATCCAGTTAGGTAGACGAAACTTCGAGAAGGAGACCGAAACGAGGATTCAGCTGGGTTGGGCTGCATTCGGCAAACTGCGTCGAGTCTTCAGCTCGCCTATACCGCAATGTCTGAAGACCAAAGTCTTTGACCAGAGCGTCTTACCGGTGATGACCTACGGTGCCGAAACGTGGACACTCACGGTGGGGCTAGTCCACAAATTTAAAGTCGCTCAGCGAGCTATGGAGCGGGCTATGCTCGGAGTATCTTTGAAGGATAAACTCAGAAATGAGTATATCCGCCAGAGAACTAGGGTAACCGACATAGCTCGTAGAATAAGCTCGCTGAAGTGGCAATGGGCTGGTCATATCTGCCGAAGGACCGACGGTAGATGGACTAAGAAGGACCGCGTCTTGGTAAACGTAGCGTAGGACGCCCACCAGCCCGATGGTCAGACGACCTCAGAAAGGCTGCTGGAAAAGACTGGATGTGGAAGGCAGAGAATCGGATATTGTGGCGCACATTGGGAGAGGCCTATGTCCAGCAGTGGACTGCAATAGGTTGATGATGAAGAACATTGTGTCCGAGTTATGGTACCGATTTGTCAAGTAATTTATTACGATAGTTTAAATACTTCAGGATTTCTGATACAATTTTTGAAAGAGGGAGTGATTATTTTCAAAATGGACTGAACAAACTATTAATGATACAAAGTATCTTTAACAGAGCCATTTGCAGTCTTAAGACCAATTTATGAATTAACTGCATGAATTCAAAAAATGCTGTTAAAATATGGAAATATAACATTTAATTTTTATGATAATGTCTTATCAAGAAAATAATATTAGCAACTTTGGTCAATGCAGCCAATTCCGACTTATAATCAAATGTAAAAATTCTATAGAGTAAATTTTAGGGAAAAACATCATCCAAAATAAAAACATCCTCATAAAAAATAATGTCTGTAATGATTACAGGACTCACCATTAAAACATTTTTATTGGGCCACATCGATTTTATTTTTACTGCCCGCCTGCTGATGCCCTCACAAATAAGTTCAATTTATTATAAAGTTTCAACAATCGGTACTAACTTGAGACAAATATCTCCAATTTGATTGAAATGTCCAACGTTGAATTGAGCATGGCATTTGATAAATTGACTCATTAAAATATGTTTTATTATTTTCAAAAGCCTTCTGGGTTTTTAGAATTAAATGGTGTAACTTTACGTTTAAATTTAACGGAACAAGAGAATTGAGATTTTTTAATTTGTATTTGAAAGGGTAACAATGTCATCAATTTAGATTAAAAAATAGATATATTGTTTACTAAACTAAATTTATATGGTAAATAACCTCTAACCGAAGGTGTAGATAGCGGCTGTTAAGCTTCGACCTGCTATCAAAATTTTTCATCGCAAATGAAATTTGTGGCGGAACCTATTTGCATACACTGGACACAATGGTGTCTCTTAACGCTGTTTTTACAAATTCCGAAAATAATTCTGCGAAAACGTCTGTGTGATCCCAATCGATGACTTATTGATTCAGAGGCTGCCATCGGTGGTCTAGAAGCTGATTCAGAGTACTGAGACTACTAAATTTATGTATTGCTTCAATAGCCAATCATCATCATCATCATCATCATTAGCCTTTTGAGGTCCTCTGCTGGACATAGGCCTCCCCCATAGAGCGCCACAACTGCCGGTCCGCTCAATCATGGGGGGTTTCGCCATAATCGCCACGCTTGGCAGGCGGGTTGGCGATCGCAGTAGGCTGTATTTTCTTGAGAGAGAATGCTGCTGCCCATTCTTCTAGCTTTTCCCTTAGTCGCCTTTTACGACACCCACGGGAAGAGATGGGGTGGCGGTATTTTAAGCCGGCGCCACACAATAGCCAATAGACTTGTTATATATACGTATTATATACCTTCTTAAAAGATTTCTAAGTTGCAGCATGTTTTCTCAGATTCAATTTGGTACAATGTATAATGGTAATACCATGAAATACAACCCCACATTCTCGTTACGAGAGTTATAAACAGTGATATCAGTACTCAACAAAGCCACAAACTTTACGCATTCCCTCGGGGACGAGTATATTGAAGCTGAGGATCACGTGTTGCAAACAACAAAATGCGATGTTTTGTTTCACATCAAGATGCTATGTTACGTTACGTAACTAGTTTTTTAAGTGTCGCAAAGATACCTTCCTATATTCCATCATTCTTATCAAGCTTGGTTAAATATTTTCTTAAGTCAATATAAGGTCAGTTCATCAAACCACATAATATTTTTTAGCTTTTTTATTACTTTACTTTTGTTTTTACGATAGATTTACACCTTATTTTGAATTATCAAGTCTTCTGTATTATGTCTTCTATTTAAAAATGTCAATCCATAACATTGATACTACATTTTTAAGGTTTGTAGTTTTAAATAAAGAACAAAATAACTATATAGAAGCTCACTAAACCTCATTTCAAATGCTTATCATGTTCATAATTTACTTGAATGCCACGTCAATAATACCATTTAGTTTTTTCCAGGAAATAATTGGAGTATACAAAATTCTATGCACCCTCCATAAAACGGCAGGGATAAGCAGTATCTATAGAAGGTTAGTTCGAAAATAGATTGGTTCGTCTAAAACAAGTTTAACAATTATTTAAACAGACCAAACTTTTAGATATGTACGTTTCACAAAATTACACACGAACTTGTTTTAACGTAATAAGAAACTTATTTAATACGGTCTCAACAAAATCCAACTGAAAACTTCACACAACTTGGACGATCGTATCAGTAAGGGCTTGGAATTAGATTCACATTGTAACATTGTAAATGGTATTTTAAACAACTCAAAAAGTTTCCCAGTATATTGTTATGGTTACAAGTTCGACAGATAATTGTGAAGAGTTAGTAATACTGACTCTGCGTTTTATTGTTAAATTGTTCTTTGAATAAAGTTCGATGATTATGACTACGTCTTTACAAAAATACCTTTGCCTTATCTTCAGTTTCAACACAATTAAACTAAGCATTGTATTAATAATCTTTAAACAAACTCGAAACTAAACTATGTTCTAAAATATTGACACCAATTTAAAAATAGTGATGTGTTGTGCAAAAATAAGAGTTAGAAGTAAGTATGCGCATTATTAATAGCACAACGATAAAAGCAAGCTTTATTTTACCTGTTTGTCAATTAAATTTCTTGGTTTAGTTCAGTAGCTCTATGATCCCAAAATACATAAACGCGCTTCCCGAGCTTTGCGCAAATAAACTGAAGTTGCTGTCACCAAAATTAACGCTCTAACTCAGCAATAAGCCGAGCTTTGCCGCAAATTTCTGCTTTGCGGTGCCCTAACGTGACTCGTGTATTTGCGCGCTAAAAGTGTTTTTTTTAGAAACTCGGCATAATTTAATGATCAATAACGTGGAACTTTGAACATTCTTGTTGCAAAAGTGTATAAAAAATATTTTATAAAACTTAAACATGCTGCAGAATTTTTCTTTACACACTCTCAATAGTATCTATATTTACAAACTTATATATGCATTCGTTCATTCATTTCAGTACTTATTTAGGGTTTGATAAACATCATGTTAATATCTTCATTCCCTTGAATGACAGAATAATATGTAATAACAGTATATATAATGATCTATTTCTTCAATACATATCACACATGTTATATTAAAATTTGGGCACAAAATGAGGGCAATGCGAAAAATCTGCGGAGTGACTCTAGCTGACCGTGTCGAAAACAAGGTAGTAAGGAAGGAAATTGTATTCAAAGTGTCGGTGTAAATGTAAGAAAGTTCTGATAGTTCGGACATGAAGAAAGAATGGATGAAGATTGACTAAGCAGACATACAATGCAAAAGCGGATGGATGTAGGCTTCGAGGACGGCCAAGACACACATTCCATGACTAAATAGAAAGTGTTCTAGAGGAAGGTGATGTTAGAAGCTTCAAATATCGACGTGCGTGGATGAAAAGAGCTATGAAAGTCAATAAAAGTGAAGCGAGTGAGGCGTGTAAGAATCGTGTCTTATGCCGTACTGTTCTCTCTGCCTAACTCGCAAGGGATTTGGCTAGAAGTTATGTATATATTAATATGTATATTATAATTTTAATATAACATAGTGCACACACATTTAATAGGTAAGTTCATAAATCTCAAAAGGTAAATATCTCATAGTATCTCTGAGAACGGTATAAAGCAAACTCCAGCCGAGAGCCAACTAGTTTACCCATGATATTCAAGTTATAGTGAAGACTTCGGGTTAGTATCGATATTTATAAACAAAATTTAAACAAAAAGAAACTATATTAGTTTGTAATGTGAATGTCATATGAATACGATAATAAAAATAAAACAATTATGCTTATTATATTATGATGAAAGAAATATTTCGTCACGCGTCATAAGTGGTCAACAATTACCACACATTATTTCTTGATTGAAACTTTTATTTTATAGAACAGGAGGAGAAACTTGCATAACAAATAATGTAACACAGATGTTACAGTTGCGTTGCCGGCCTTTAAGGTAGTAAGAATTGGAAAAGGGAGTAGGGTCGGAAAGGAGTGGAAAAGGGGATGGGCCTCCGAATGCTTCACTTGCCAAATGAAACGTAGCATGAGTCACTATAGATCGATATTCTGAGAGGTCGTGTTATGTTACCGGTCGGGCTGACCCATTCATGCAGCGAACTGCGTGGTTCTATCAAAAATTCTAAAATTTTCGGGTAAGACAGTGACAGTGGTTAATTACTGTATATAGATATATTTTTACAGCTTAAATTTAGCGCAAGGAAACACGATATATCATTTATTTATTGTAATTCTTTACTCATAGGTATTTAAAGTTAAAATACATATTTGCTGTAAGTACGAAAATTAAAGCAACAAATAAAGAAAACCTTATTCTTTTTAATATTATTTATGACAAAAAAATTTTGTTTAGTGTAAATTTCAATAATGTGCCATCCCTATCCCATTAAAAGGTAGTGTTGCGCTACCAGGACCGTCATATTGTATGTATACATACATACAATATTATATACATATCTCTGCGATGTGCAAACTTGTCCCATGTAGACCGTGACTCTTGAATAGTTACGCACTTGAGAGAATGAAGGTGCTTTTGGTCCTGGATTAATTAATTCCACCCTACTTCGTATATAGGACTTATCTATCCATACCTATAGTGTGGTGTGCATTACAGGAGCTTCAGTAAACCATCTTTGAAAATAACCTTAAAAATGTAGTGATGAATTAAAGAACTACCGAGTGAAAAATGAACATAAAAAAATTTCGTCTTGGTGGTTGGTAGATAGGTAAGTTTCTGAATCAAGAAGTCATGGGATCAAAATCTTTCTCACATCAACGACTTTTCCCGAAATTGTGTATATTATATATCCATGTCTGACAACATTGTAACTAATATCATGGTAATCGCTTTTAGCGCGTAATCCATAATTCCCAAAATTGAGGCGAACCGTGGCGTAACAGGCACTGCCTACACTTATCCGTATATAAAGGTCAAGTTCCGAAAAAAAAAAAAACAATCCCTTCACTATAAATATAACACTAAGCTAGATTCATCTATACGGGCTTTAGTAAATTTTCACTGATACAGCGCCCTCGGCTTAACGTGGGACTAAACGATCTGAGAATATCGTAGTTTCGGTCGGTGTTCTCTATTAACTACAAGGTAAAATCATTGTTGAAATAACGCAATATCTTTTAACTAGTTGTTATCTGCAACTCTACTTAAATGATCTTTTGTGATGTCGATGACTTTTACTTTACAGGCACCAGATTTCAATTTAACTTATTATTTCTCCCAGAACAGTACTTAACATGCAAGGGAATATTTTTTCCTTTTTGTAGACATACATCGACAAAAATTCCAATAAAAAAATAATATCTTCTTGGACACAATACACACAGCGCCCTCTAGTTCCAAGCTAAGCAACTAAATGCTTGTGTTATTGATACTAGATAACGGATATTAATACATATATACTTTTCTTTTGTAAATACATACTTATAATAAATAGAAAAACACCCAGACACCACACAAATAATCATGTTTGTCACAAATATTTGTGCTCGGGTGGGAATCGAACCCCCGACCTCATTGCTGCAGCCGGTAGTTTTACCAATGCGCCACGAGGCATGTCAAAGTACTAATTTTACGACATGCCAGTACAAAGAAATTTTTAAAACTATTATTTGAGATTCTACAGCTACTGAAGACTTCAAAATCAACAACAGATATAAGGATAGACATGAAACGTGATTCAATCGTCGTAAACAAAGATACACTCAGACAATAGGTTCCTATCTAGCTCCCTGGGAACATGCAGAGCGACCCAGACTCCCAGCACTCAGATATCTGTTTGAAAGATTAAAGGTGACCATACATTCATGAAATCGAAGTAGTTTATCATGTTCATGCTTTTATTTATCCGAAATTCTAAAGTCTTTTATTGATCTGAAATTTCTAATGAGAACCGCCTTTATTTTATACCTACTATTTGTGATATTATTTTTTTTAAATCTGTGACTCAAATATTCTGAATTAGATATATTAGGTGAAATCATGTTGCGAAAAATATGATAAACCTGAACGTGGAAGGAAATAATAGAAGAGAAAGATCTAAGAAAATATGGATGGATTGTATGAAAGACAAGATTAAGAAGAGTATTAGTGTGGAAGATGCGAATGATAGAGAAGTTTTTTTTTTATGGGCTAGGAGAGCTAACGAGGAAGCGTGTCACCTGATGGTAAGCAACCAACGCCGCCCATGGACACCAGCAACACATATAGTGTTACTGTTGCGTTGCCGACCTTTAAGGAATAGGGGAGAGGAAAGGATGGGGAAGGGGGGAATGGGCCTCCGGGTACCTCTCTCACCGAACAAAACGCGGCATGAGCCACTTTACGACGGTCTTCTGAGAGGTCGTGGTATTTCACCGGTCGAGCCGGCCCATTCATGCAGCGAACTGCTTGGCTCTACCACTGTAAAATGTGTGGAAAAGAGAAACCTGTTGTGTCAACCCCTAATGATGAGGCCAGGTTAAGAATAGGATGATGAGTTGGAGAAATTTATATTACTGTTTATTTATGCAGTTTTGGGACCCGTTTGAGATGTGGCAACATAAAACAGTACAATAACTACATCAACAGTAAACGGTTTTCCTTTTCCGCTTTTCCTACTATAAATTAGGAAATAAATTTAATACATGTGCATAGATTATTTAATCTTGCAAAAAATAAAAAGAAACACAAATGCCTATATCAAAAGATGTTAACTATAATGACAGCTTTTCAAAGCAAATAAATTTTCCAATAAATTATGTACATTATCTTAAAAATCACTTACAAAAAGCGCTTTTATTAAAATTATTTATATGAAATGTCTCGGTGGTCCAGTGGTCGAGCGCACGGCTTCTGAATCCAGAGGTCGCGGGTTTGAATCCTGACTCACACCAATGACTTTTCGAAATTGTTTTCGAAAGTTATGTGAGATATATCGATGACTAAAAGCATTGTGCCCGGTATGGCAATACGTTCGCCACCTATTCCATTTGGGGTGCAAATTTAACGGCGAGTCGAGACTTAACAGCCTCTGCCTACACCTTCGGGTAGAAAATGTTGAAAATGTATGTTATTTATATAAATTTTCTAGGCCAAATAAACCATATAAAAACCAAGCTAAGATAGTTAATTATCTTAAATTAATATTTTTCACACAATAATTCCATGTTTGCTTGCTACAAGTAAAGGTTTTACCAACCAAGTGTAAGCACCGCTGCAGTTGTTTGTGTATGTTGTTAGCTAATACGCATAAATTAACTTAGAGACAGTGTTTACATATGTTTACATAGGATGGGGTGTCAAGTTAATTATTAGCAGAGATGGAAATATATTCAGATGAATAATAGCTAACTTCACATTACCTCGAAGGTCTAGACTAACTCAAGGTTCTAACGAAATAAAAACCACACTCAACAGTATTTGGTTTTATGTAAGTGGTAATTCAAAAAGACGGGTTATGGAAACATGCGTTACATAGTATAAAATAACGTCGCTTTCCGGAGTCTGTCCCCTTATATGTGATATTTTTGACACTATGCAACGGATTTTGATGCGGTTTTTTTTATAGAGGATAGAGGGCGGAGTGGCTTATATGTAAGGAAAAAGTGATAACTTTCGTCATTTAGCACTTTAATTGTTAATACATACATAACTTCACGCCAAATCCCTTGCAGGGTAGGCAGAGAGAACGGAGCGCCACAAGACACGATTCTTACATACCTTACTCGCTTCGTTGACTTTCATAACTCTTTTCATGCACGCGCGTCGATTTTTGAGGCTCCTAACATCACCTTCCTCCAGAACAGTTAATGCTATGTTCATTGTTAGTTGTGTGATGTAGGCAGCGGCTGTTAAGCTTCATCTCGCCGTTATGTTTATGTCCCAAATAGAATAGGTGGTGAGCGTATTACCGTAAAGTTGTCAGTCATCAGTCAGGATTTGAACTTGCGTCTTCTTGGTTCAGAAGCGGAGTGTTTGACCACAGGACCGTCGAGACCTAGAGAAGTTTATCTACGAAAAACATAAATAATATTACACAAATATCTCTATGTATAAATAACCAAACACAAACTATGGCTCACTCACTATCCAATCATTATATTCCCAACATCATATAAACCCCAAAAATTTTTAATTTACTTTAGCAATGTTATAGATACCCTTCAAAATTATTGTATAAAAATAAGTTCATTGATCAAAACAACTTTTAGGATTATATCGCGTTTATTTCTTACTTATTTATATTTATTTCCCGACAATTTAGGCTGAAAATGATCTCTGTAAAGAGTTCGAAACGTCGGGAAATAAATATAAATAAGTAAGAAATAAACGCGATATAATCCTAAAAGTTGTTTTGATCAATGAGTGAGATTCGCGAAAAACTTAAAAATAAGTATAAAAATAAGTTATTAGATTCCGCTATTGGGTGTCAACAAGGTGATCCCCTTGGTCCAATAATTTTTAGTCTCGCAATTCACCCTATTATTAAACAACTAAATTCTAAATTGAATATTTGGTATCTAGATGATGGGACACTAGGAGGCAACGCAGATACGGTTTTACAGGATTTAATAAGTTTAAAAAATGAATTTCAATCCATTGGCTTATATTTAAACTCCAGTAAAGGTGATTTTTTTTTAAATCCTTTAAAAAAATTTCACATTTATGGAGTTTGGACTTTGGAATTAGGACAAATCACTGATTCTTTCAAAATTTAATTCAATTACTCCAAACATCAAAGTTATTGAAAAAAAATCATTCCGCCTCCTTGGGTCACCCATCTTTGACGAAGCATATGATGACTTCGTGGAAGAAAGTGTGAGTAAATATAATGCAGTTTCTGATCGCTTACTCAAAATTAATATACATTCGGCATACACCATTATTCGGTATTGTCTTTTTGTTCCTAAATTTACCTATGCTCTAAGGTCATCACAACTTTGGAAATATCCACAACTATTGGATAAAATTGACATAATCATTAAAAAAACACTCAGTCAAGTTTTAAATATTTTTTTAACAACCGTATGTGGCTTCAAACATCACTTCCGATTAGTTTTGGTGGCCTGGGCATCAGAAAAATTTCCAGTGTCAGCTTACCAGCTTTTCTTTCCTCGATATATAGCACAGAAGAATTAACAAGGAAAATCCTAGCAGAAGTACCGTGTAAATCTGAGGCTTTAATAGCGTGGAAAACTGAGTGTCCAAATAATGACTTGCCAACGAATCCCTGCTCTCAGCGACAGTGGGACGAGCCGCTCTGTAGGAAAACAAAGGAGTTTTTGCTTGAAACTGCTTCCAGTGATACAGAGCGTGCTCGTTTACTGGCTGTAGGAGAATGGGAGTCAGGCGCTTGGCTTCAAGCACTGCCAGTATCCAGTGTAGGGATCCTATTAGATAACACAACTTTCCGCATTGCCACTTGCTTACGTATCGGTGCTGCTTGTTTTTCACCGCATCTTTGTCAATGTGGGGAAGCCGTCAACTCTTTTGGACATCATGGCCTTTCATGCAGCAGAAGCGCGGGGCGTATACCTAGGCATGCACATATAAATGACATCATTCGTCGGGCTCATTCCACCGCCGGCGTAACAGCTGTACTTGAATCTAGTGGGTTGGTGCATGACGATGGAAAGAGGCCAGATGGTATATCCTTGATGCCTTGGGGGATGGGTTAGTCTTTGGTGTGGGACGCTACCTGTGTCGACACACTGGCGCCTACACATCTTCCTCGGACTATCAATGCTGCCGGCGCTGCTGCTGGATACGCAGAGACCCTCAAGCGTCATAAATACAGTAATCTTGTGGGTGATTATGTGTTCGAGCCATTTGGAGTCGAAACACTTGGTCCATGGGGGCCAAGTGCACACAAATTGTATAAAGATCTCGCTAAGCGGCTGGTAGAGGTTACACGTGACCAGAGGGCTGGCTTATTCTTTGTACAGAGAATAAGTATTGCCATTCAACGTGGCAATGCTGCCAGTCTTCTGGGCACGTTACCCGTTGACAACGATGCGGAAGAATTTTTCGATGCCTTTTAATAATTCTTTTGTTTTTATCTTTTTTTTTTATAATCTATAACTCTGTAAATAAATTGTAAAAATAAATTTATCTTATTATATGTATAGATAATAAAAAAAAATACAATAAGTTTTAATATTACTATAAGGCCCGTAAGATCAATCATAGTTAAAACTGTCGATTTTCTAAACTATAGTCAATTTTAATCTAGAGTTTAAACCTGCCTCGTAAGATCAATAGCGAAATGGAGATAGATTACGTAAACTAAGTTTAGTTTTCGACAGATGGCAACATTTGGTTATTTAATGTCCATATTTCGCTCATCATTCACTCTTTTGTACATTGTCTGTGGCATATTTCGTGAAAAAACTCTTTTTCTCTTTCTTTTATGAAGTTTTATAGTGTGACCATAGATTTAAGAAAAAATAGATCGACAATAGTCACCCAAACAACGTGACCAAAAATGGGTTGTTAATGTGTGAGTGACTTACGGGGCTCGTGGCGCATTGGTAAAACAACCGGCTGCAGCACTGAGGTCGGGGGTTCGATTTTCACCCGAGCACAAATATTTATGACAAACATTAATATTTGTGCAGCGTCTGGGTGTTTTTCTGTGCATTTAGTTGCTTAGTTTGGAACTGGAGGGTCCTGTGTGATTTGTGTCCAAGATATTATTATTATTATTATTATCAATGTGTTCGTAAAAAGCGCTTCAAAACGTTAACTTTTACAAAGTTAATGTTCATGTGTGGAAATGTAAATAAAATATACGCGGTTCCCAAAATCTAATATAAGCGGTTGCGCTGTCAGTGATTCGATGCTATTAGTAATTTTTTCCTGACATGTGCCATCTATTGTAGTCTATGCTAAATCTATGTATGAACCCACAATCGTTGTGTCAGATGTCAGCTGATAAACGACCGCCATTTTTAAACTAGGCAGGACCACGGTTTAAACGGTAAAATCTCCTGGTGTAAGCTGAACTATAGTTTAAACTGTTATTGGAGGTTTATCTAGCATTGATCTTACAAAATAAACGACAGATGAGGTTTAAACTAGGCAAAATAGTATAGATCAATTTTAAGGTTTAAACCTAGTTTTTGAAGTTTAAACCAATTTTGAGGTTTAAACCTAGTTTAAACCTAATCTGTCGTTTATTTCGTAAGATCAATGCTAGATAAAACTCCAATAACAGTTTAAACTATAGTTTAGCTTACACCGGGAGATTTTGCCGTTTAAACCGTGGTCCGCCTAGTTTAAAAATGGTGGTCGTTTATCAGCTGACATCTTACACAACGATTGTGGGTTCATACATAGATTTAGCATAAACTACAATAGATGGCACATGTCAGGAAAAATTTACTAATAGCATCGAATCACTGATAGCGCTACCGCGTATATTAGATTTTGGGAACCGCGTATATTTTATTTACATTTCCACACATGAACATTAACTTTGTAAAAGTTAACGTTTTGAAGCGCTTTTTACGCACACATTGATAACAATATTAATAATATCTTGGACACAAATCACACAGCGCCCTTCACTTCTAAACTAAGCAACTAAATGCTTGTGCTATGGATACTACATAACGGATATTAATACATATATACTTTTCATTTGTAAATACATACTTATAATACATAGAAAAACACCCAGACACCGCACAAATATTTGTGCTCGGGTGGGAATCAAACCCCCGACCTCCGTGCTGCAGCCGGTAGTTTTACCAATGCGCCACGAGGCCCGTAAGTCACTCACACATTAACAACCCATTTTGGTCACGTTGTTGGGTGACTATTGCCAATCTATTTTTCTTAAATCTATGGTCACACTATAAAACTTCATAAAAGAAAGAGAAAAAGAGTTTTTTTTCACGAAATATGCCACAGACAATGTACAAAAGAGTGAATGATGAGCGAAATATGGACTTTAAATAACCAAATGTTGCCATCTGTCGAAAACTAAACTTAGTTTACGTAATCTATGTCCATTTCGCTGTTGATCTTACGAGGCAGGTTTAAACTCTAGATTAAATTTGACTATAGTTTAGAAAATCGACAGTTTTAACTATGATTGATCTTACGGGCCTTAGTGTACATGAATTAAGATCATATACAAATATATCAATATGAACGCCCTTACATCATTGGTAATGTTAGGGCGATGAAAAAAACGAGCCAAAATCACATTTTTTTATGTAAATTATCAGTACATAAACTAAATATTCAAAACAAAATAAAAATAAAGCTTTTATAATGAAAGATATCATAACGGAGTCGTAAAGTGCTACATACAATCTACTCGATTTTAATGAACCCCATAACGTATTTTACTATCAATATTGATTTTATTATTTATACCTGCGACCGTCACTCGTAAATATGCTGGTTATTCTGTAAGCGACGATGTTTATCAGAATAAATGCTTTAAATGTTTTCAAAAAATGTTTAATATCAAACAAATCTATGTAATAATTTCTATAACGTAGATTTGTTTGATATTAATCATTTTTGTATTATATAAGCCACTAGCTGACCCGGCTGGTCATGTCTGCCGAAGGACCGATGGTAGATGGAGTAAGAAGGTCATCGAGTGGAGACCGCGTGTTGGTAAACGTAGCGTAGAACGCCCACCAGCCCGTTGGTCAGACGACCTCAGAAAGGCTGCTTGTAAAGACTGGATGCGGAAGGCAGAAAATCGGATGTTGTGTCACAAATTGGGAGCAGCCTATGTCCAGCAGTGGACTGCAATTGGCTTATGGTGATGATGATGATTCCGCTTTTGCAATTTATATCTACTTAGTAACTTTTGCATCATCCATTCTTTCTATACGTCCGAACTCTATCTTTCAATCCAACTTCGTTGCTCCGTTAAAACATAACTTAACGCCTTTTTATACCCGGAGGTGTAGGCAGTGAGTGTTAAGAATCGACTCGCCGTTAAGTTTACGTCCGAAATAAAATAGTTGGCGAACCTAGTGCCTTAGCGGGCACAAAGATTTACTCCCATAAAAATTGTACATAATTTAAACAGCCGGGTGTGTTGCGGTTACCGCTTTCATCAAACGAATCCCGGTCTTATCCGCCTCCAGAAACGATAAAAATGTTACGGCGATAAATTACACGGTGTCCCCAAAAAATGAAGTCTTACAGACGTTACATGATATATATTTCAGCAGATTGGACGCCATATTTCTTACGTCTCCATGGATATCCAGCTTCTAAGGTCCGACAATTCTAACAAATTTTTCAATTTTATACATAAATAACACAACTTTTTTATATATAAATATAACTTTTAAAGTTTTGGGTTCTTTTTATGACAAATTAATGGCCAAGAAAACTATATTCTCCATAAACATTTGTTTTTGGTTATCTCCAATATTTTTAATTTAAAGCTTGTGTGAGTTTAGTAGTAGTTTTTAAATTAAGTAAATACTCTGTATCAAAATTCTTAAAAATAATAGACAGTAAATTCATTCATAACTATGAATACTGTGATAATTCCTTAAAAGTAACCCGAATGTGTAAATAGCAAATTAACTAATACCTTAACTGTAATACCTTTTAATATACTGTGTCTTTTAATCAAGAAATAAAGTTAGATAACAAACAATGCCATCAGAATATATGAATACGAGATATTAAAACATATTTTGAATAAGTATTCCAATTGAAAGCGTGAGCTGTCAACAATTTCTTCATGGACCAAGACAAAGGAGTCATAGGAAAGATATTTAGTAAACAAATTAAATGTGACAGGTACTATAATTTACTTGTAACATCAAGGCGGTAATAACGAATCACTATGTACTATTACAACGTGATGAAAAATTAAAATATGCTCATAAAAACACAACCAGGAAATATCTGCATTATCTCGAGCCTCCAGAACTCGTTTCGTTTTCATATCTCCCATAAATTTTGGTAGGACAAAAGCGGCCCACTATTGGCAAACTTTGTGCCTTGTGATCAAAGTTTTCGTATTAATATTGAAACGAATAGTGTCACTATATATTATGTTTGTTTGTAATAGATCACCTCTTTAATAACTTTGCGGTAGTTGGATATACTCGTAGGAGTTTTATTCAAATTAAACAAACTTGATTAGTAAGGACCAAATGATTGCCGCGCGAAGCGTTTCCGTTCTAATAAACCCACAGTACGCACCACAGATCGTAAACTAATATATAATTAGTGGTTTAGATCTAGTTCGGATATTGATTACTGAGTACAATAATATTAACCTCATCATCATTATCACTACATAGTATAAAACAAAGTCGATTTTCGCTGTCTAGTTTTAATAAGTATAATTCATCTATAATCTTTTTTTTATGAGGGCAAACGAACAGGTGGGTCACCTGGTGGTAAGCAACCAACGCCGCCCATGGACACCAGCAACACATATAGTGTTACTGTTGCGTTGCCAACCTTTAAGGGGTAGGGGATAGGAAAGGATGGGGAAGGGGGTGGGCCTCCGGGTACCTCTCTCACCGAACGAAACGCGGGCATGAGCCACTTTACGTCGGTCTTCTGAGAGGTCGTGGTATTTCACCGCTCGAGCTGGCCTATTCATGCAGCGAACTGCTTGGCTCTACCACTGTAATCTAATAAATAACAATTACTTTCATTGTAAAAATACTTTTGATGCGGAACAAAGTTCGCCGGGTCAGCTAGTATTTTAAAAACATTGATATTAGGAATGGTAGAGCCAAGCAGTTCGCTTCATGAATGGGCCGGCTCGACCGGTGAAATACCACCACCTGTCAGAAGATCGACGTAAAGTGGCTCATGCCGTCCGGTGAGAGAGGTACCCGGAGGCCCACCCCCCTTCCTCATCCCTTCCTATCCCACTTCCTTAAAGGTTGGCAACGCAACTGTAACACTAAACGTGTTGCAGGCAACAAAATTTACAATAGGTATTAAGTAACATATCTACAAAATATTTAATCTTCATTAATCCATATAATGTATAAGATTATGTGAATAAAGCTGGGGATTTATCTTCTGAAGTCTGTGACCTTTGGACCTACGAAAAATTGTAGGACACTCCTTTGCATCTATTTTAAAGATAATCACATGAGTAGGAGGAGAGAAATTTCTAAATAATTAATAATAATTCAGACCTGTTAGCTCGTTGAATATTTTTTTGGATATAAAATTAAGTTCTTAATCAGTATCTATAAAAAATAAGAGTTCTATGGCTGCTATTTTTTCTTGCACAACAAAGCCCTTTTTGAGAGTGGTAGAGCCAAGCAGTTCGCTGGATGAATGGGCCGGCTCGACCGGTGAAATACCACCACCTCTCAGAAAATCGACGTAAAGTGGCTCATGCCGCGTTTCGTTCGGTGAGAGAGGTACCCGGAGGCCCATCCCCCTTCCTCATCCCTTCCTATCCTACTCCTTTAATGGTTGGCAACGCAACTGTAACACTTATAAATAAATTTATTTTAACATGTAAATAATAATATTTAAAACATAATTGCAACTACGAATAGACTTCTCTATCTAACCAACATTAATATTCACGAAACGTAAAGTCTACACAACAACCTGAACACCAAAATTTCAATCTCGTCTTAATATCTGTGCTAATAATCTGCAGTCTCATATTTCAGTCGGAGTGGGATATTATCCAGGCCTGCAGATTTACGCCCCGATTTACCCGTGAGTGCACATATTGCGCTCTATTCAATTCCGCTAAGAAATATGCCTCAGTTGGATTTGGTTCTCACAGAACTATTGGCAGTATTAAATAAAAATTGAGCCGATATGCGAGAAATTGGTTGATTAATATGGAATACGGGAAAACGAGATGAATAGTGATATTGTTAAACTACAATAAAAGCTTAGATTTATTGTGACGTAAACATAACGGCGAGACAAGGCTTAACAGCCGCTACCTACAACTTCGGGTAACAAAAGGCGTGAAGTTATGTTATTAAAATTTTTACATAACATTATTTTACCCTTTTTCTACCCGAAGATGTAGGCTAAATGACAAGCCTAGACTCGCTATAATGTCTACGTCCCAAATGGAATAGCTGGCAAACTTTTCAGTCATCGATAGATGTCACACATAACTTACGAAAATAATTTCGAAACGTCATATATGTAAGTCAAGTTACGAACCCACAACTTCTTGATTAAGAAGCGGGGTGTTCGATCACTGGACCACCGACAATTTTTATTAAATTAATTAAAATGTATATGAAATGGGGAAATGTATACCACATACATTTCCCTTACCCAGTAGAATATATACTTATATAGGTTCATTATTATTAAGTGAGTGTTTGTTAAAATGTTGTGTGGAAATGTACGGTGGATAATGTCAGAAACAATAATATAATTTAGACAGGAGATGATTACACAATTTAAGTTTTAATGATGCCTTCACAATTTTTAATTTAGGGTTTTCGTTTCCCATAATGAGCAGAAGATCGATTTCGAAATTCGGTGTTCTATAGGCTATACTCAGTGTGCGTAAGAGTTACACAACCTGATACATCCATCCCCATTCTATCGGCGAACTACCCGACGTACTTACCGTCTACACCCGTACGTTGTTGAAATCACACCTGTACGAACTAAGCGCTTTGGATCTTCCTTCATCATCCGCACGGCTGGTGAATGGAACAAACTACCTGCTTCGGTGTTCCCCGTTAGCTATAACATAGGTCTCTTCAAAAGGAGAGTGAATAGGCTACTAACTGGTCAGTGCGCTTCACCATCAACGGTCTCATCGACACTTACCATCAGGTGAAACGAGGTCAAGCGTTGGCCAGTAAAATATAAAAAAAATTAGGAATAACGGTACATTTGAACGAGAAAATAAGTTGACATGTTTAGTTAGTTGAATACTTTGTTAAATTTAGTAGAGCCTTAAACGTTGTGCCGAACAATATTGCGAAGGCACTATCTTGTACGTTGTATAAACTAGCCAGGTGTATTCAATTAGAACTAATGTGCACTTCTAAACTTCTAGATACGGGCTAGTGCGTTAACTCTGTACCGACCACACATTACTCTATAAAGCGTATTAAGTTATAGAATAAAATGTGAAAAAAAAACTGGGCTGGCACGACCGGTGAAATACCACGACGTCTCAGAATACCAGCGTAAAGTGTGGCTCATGACGCATTTCGCTTAGTGAGAGAGATGTCGGAGGCCCTACTCTTTACTCTCTTTTTATCCTCCTTCCGACCCCTTCCCTATCCCATTCTATTTTAAAGGCCTGCAACGCAACTCTAACAGTAACAAGCCAGCTCGTTTGTCCTTAACTCTAAGGTATAGGCTGCGACAAAAATAAATGTTAACTCACCGAATTACTTGGTGGCATTTAAAACAGGGCAGAGCCTCTTGGTATACACGGCCATGATATCATCAGTCATCGATATAATTTTTCAAACTTATCTATCCAAACAAGTTTGTCTCGAATCTTCCAGACGTGAACTTAGTACGTCTGAACCAACAGCATAGAGTTGAACCACTAGATTATGGAGACTTTATAAGTTTCTACAGAACTAAACTTGTTCTGTTGTCCCAACTGCCTACTTACAACCCCTATTAGTAGACTCAGCTACACACGTTGTTTAAGGTAGATGAAGTCCCTTATCACGTGTTTAACTATCTCATTCCAAGTAGATGGAACTCTTTGATGTGGATTCCTCTTTCAAAGACTATTATTGCAGACTGATCTTCGTTAAATTATAATTACTAACAAGGATGGATGGATGATGCAAGATTGACAAAATATACAATGCAAAAGCGGATGGATGTGGGTGTCGAAGACGGCCACGATCAAATAGACAAGTCTGGAGAAAGGTGATGTTAGTAGCCTTAAAAGGCAATGCGCGTGAATGAAAAGAATAATGATAGTAAAATAAGCGTCTAAGAATCGTGCCTTATGGCGCTATGTTCTCTCTGCCTACCCCGCAAAGGATTTGGCGGGAAATTATTTATGTATGTATGTACACAGGATTTAAGTAACATAATTGTAACTAAACATATAGGTATTTGATAATGTTATTTTTATTTCAAAATAACAATATTCGTTATCAAAATATGAGTGTAGTTAATTTAACGAATACCTTTCATATTTTCAAACGATTGTTCCACAATAATATTATTTAGTAGCGAAATGTATATAGCTCGTCACATATGTATTTTTATTAAACTTGTTAAATTTTTATAAAATGTCACAAATTGTTAGTATAACAAAACAAAACCAAATATGTTAGCATTCTGCAAACGTATTGATCTTTGTCTCAACCTAAAACCATTTCGTTCCATTGAATGGAATGAACTGAGGAAAATATATTCGAGACTGCACTGCCGATATCGAAAACAAATGAGTTCAGCTAGTACGTTCAGCCTGGGACTATGATGAGACTAACATTGTACTCCGTAAAATTGTTTGAGGAATTGAAACTATGATATTTTACATTGAGAAACAGGCAGTCTACTTGACCACATAATAATTGAATTGAAATTTTAATCACATTTCATGTTAATTAAGAAAATAAATTAAAAGAAAAAACCCTTTTTAAAAAAAGCTATTATTTAAGCGCTCTAAAAATAAGAAAATAATATTTCCTTAAAAATTTCAAGTACCACCTTAGAGCCTCAGTATGTACAATTTATATAATAAATAATAAGAGCTTATAAATATAATAATAAGGTAAATATGTGTATTTATGGACTATATTTAACTGTGTCTAAAGACCCATGAAATTAAAGCTATTTTGATTTGATTTGACATTATGAAATTAGTACAGTTTATTTACAACTCGCGCGACAAGCTTTTATTATTATATAAATTGTACATACTGAGGCTCTAAGTTGATACTTGAAATGTTTAAGGAAATATTATTTTCTTATTTTTAGAACGCTTAAATAAAAGCTTCTTTAAAAAGGGTTTTTTCTTTTAATTTATTTTTTAATTTTTACTTATAGCTGGCTAGTTTAGTGTCATTTCATTCAACGCATCATTATTGCAAGTTAGTTTACCGCTTAATTTCAAACAGTCCAGCTCTTCAATAAGGAGATCATCTAATTCAATTTCAGCTTGGAGCTTTCTTTTCCATTTAATCGCAATGATGATTTTTAATTCATAGCCAATTGTAGAAATGCATCAAAATATGTATGCCGTCATCTTGGATGGTCCACCGTATTGTATTTAGAATGACGTCACATTATTTTTCGAGTTATTCTCAGCAAGCCCTTTCATTTGATACCCATATTGTATAAATGCAAATATGGTGGAATATCCGCCATATTAGATTTAGAATGCTCCATGCTCCATTCCACCATCATACATACTTACATACATACTTACATACATACATACAGTGCAAGTAAAATAAAAGCTTTTAAAAATACTTCAATTAATTATGCTAGATTGACTAAGCAGAAATATAGTGCTAAACCCATAGGATGTAGATGTCGAGTACGGCCGCGAAACTCTTTCCATGAATAAATTGAACGTGTCCTTGGGGAAGGCGATGTTAGTAGACTTAAAAACCGACGAGAGTATGTGACAAGAGTAATGAAATTCGAAGAAGCTAGTGAATTATTTAAGAATGTTCTGTTCTCTCTGCTTACCTCGCAAGAGACTTCTCGTAAAGTTAGTAAAATAAGTATGTCAACAACAACAACAACAAACAAGCGGTCAATAAGGTTATTAACTTTATAAGTGAAAACTTGGATAAGAAAAGAAAGTGCCTTTCCATCTTTCTCGACTTAGCAAAGGCGTTTGATACTATCTCGGTTACCATGCTTTTACACAAACTGGAAGGATTGGGCGTAAGAGGAACTCAATTGAAGCTGTTCGAAAGTTATCTTCATCAGCGACGACAGTGTACTCGTATAGGCACGACAGTCAGTAACGAATTACCCGTTACACACGGAGTTCCACAGGGAAGCATCTTGGGCCCAACCCTATTTCTTGTATACTTAAATGATCTGACTAAACTAAACATCCTAAATGGCGAAATAGTATCATTTGCAGATGACACGGCTCTCGTTTTCTCTGCCGATACATGGAGTGAGGTCTATAATCACGCACAGACAGGTTTTAGCACCGTAAAGAAATGGCTCGCGGACAACGTCTTAACACTTAACGTGGATAAAACTAAATTTATTTGCTTTAGTATTAGCTCAATTGACAAACCAACATCCAACAATGAAATTGTTGCCCATGAATGTTCTTTGACTGATAAAGTAATCTGTCACTGTAACAAAATTGAGCAGGTCAACTATATTAAATATCTCGGCGTCACTATAGATAGTCACCTTAATTTCAAAGAACACTTGAAAACGCTATGTAGTAGAGTTAGAAAACTTATATATGTTTTTAAAAATTTACGTCATGTCACTCCATTTTCCATTTTAAAAAATATTTATTTTGCCCTTTGCCAGTCTTTAATTACTTATTGTATTACGGCTTGGGGAGGGGTCCCCAAAACCTTACTGAGATCCATCGAAGTCGCCCAGCGTGCAATTTTAAAGATTTCCTTGTCTAAATCCATTTTATTTTCAACAACTCAAATTTACCAAGAATGGCGCGTCTTAACTGTCCGACAACTCTTTTTACTAAAACTAACTCTGATGAAGCACAGTTCTATGAGGTATGATCCAAAAATCATTGAAAAACGTAGGAAGGATATAGTATGCAAGCAACTTAATACATACAGAACTAAATTTGTTAACAAATTCTACAGTTTTATTGGCTCCTATATTTATAATAAACTTAACAAGATTTTAAATATATATCCACTAAATAAAGCACATTGTAAAACAAAACTGACGGAATACTTACAGACCTTGACTTACGACGAGACTGAAGAATTGTTGATCATCCCAAAATAAATAAAACATTTAAGTAATACTATATATAACATGTACAGACACCCTCTCACACTCACACATGCATAATAACACGATACACACAGAGAGGAGCACAAGCATATTATACAGGTACCTTTTTTTTTTTTTTTTTTTTTTTTTTACGCGAGGAAATGCTTTATGCACACCCCCCGCCTGGGGACAGCAGGGGATAGTGTGGGACTCCCAAAACAGTAAACTGAAATCCGATCCTAGGGTTACCCACTAAAACCTCGCGGCGGCCTTCCTCCGGCGTTGGGGTGGCCCAGGACAGTGCATCGGCCCTCTGGTCCACCCCGCCGTCGCCCCCCCTCTGTTACGAGGGGTTGCTCATCCTCGGGGAGCCTCGGTGAAGCTCCCCCGGGCGGGGCGGCTCCGACCACGCGCTGTAAAGAGGCGCGTGGCCGGCGGCGCCCCCGACGACCCACCCCGGCCGCACCGGGGGGTCATCCTTCCCGGGCCGCGACCCGGGCGCACCCGCGGGGTGTGCGCCCTCGCGGCCCGTCGGCGGCGGCGATTACTGAGCTCGCCGCCGTCGCCTTCGAGCGGGGTCGGCCCTCTCCCGACCCCGCTCGGCGGCCTCCTTCTGGAGCATGACTGCTTCGCAGAAGGAGACCACAGCCCTCCACTCCTCCTCGCCCGCCAGCATTGCCGCGACCAACGCCGGCGGGGACAAGTCTCGCCCGATCCCGTCGACCAGGACTCGGCGCTCGGCCGCCCAGGCCGGGCAGACCTCCAGCGTATGCTGGGCCGAGTCCAGGTCGGATGCGCAATGGTGGCATCTCGCCGTCTCTTCACGTTTTATTCGACTCAGATACTCACCGAAGCACCCGTGCCCGGTGAGTATCTGAGTCAACCTGTAGGTGACAGTGCCCCATTTACGGAGCACC
Organism: Euproctis similis; assembly: GCA_905147225.2. Lineage (NCBI taxonomy): Eukaryota > Metazoa > Arthropoda > Insecta > Lepidoptera > Erebidae > Euproctis > Euproctis similis. Next base: position 11,342,250 of record LR990109.1, read on the forward strand.
CAGGCCTCGAGGTGGGGCAGGACGGCCCCGACGGCGCGCGAACGCGTACCGCCCTGGAGGACCAGCGCGTCGCGCCAGTCCCCCAGGACCCGCCGGAAGGCCTCCCGCCTCCGCACTTCGTGTCCCCGCGCGTCCCCCCCTCCCCGGCCGAGATCGTACGCGGCTGCGTACATCTCGGCCAGGATGATGAAGGGGGGATAACTCGCGAGGACCGTCGCCGCCTCGTATGAGATAGTACGGTAGCCCCGTACGATCCGTATGGCCATGATCCGCTCCAGGCTCCTCAGCAGAGCCCTGGAGCGGGAGGCCCCCGCGAGGTCTCGCGACCAAACGGGGGCCCCGTACAGGGCCACGGACCGCACGACGCCACCGTAGAGGCGGCGAACTCCCTCCCCCGGTCCCCCGAGGTTGGGCAGCAGGCGGTGTAAAGCGCCCGCCACCCGTCGCGCTCGGGGGACCATCCGTACGAAGTGCTCCTCGAAGCTCCAGCGGCTGTCCAGGGTGAGGCCGAGGTACTTCATGTACCGCCCCACCGCGACAGCCGTGTCACCCACCTGGATCCGCGAGGCCGGGGGCTCCCTGCCTCTAGTGAGGCGGTGGAACCATAGCGCCTCACTTTTGTGAGGCGCCACCTCCAGGCCCTGCCCGCGGATCCGTCTGACGACGATTGCCACCCCCAGCTCGGCGAACCTGAGCGTCCGCTCGAAGTCGGGCCCCGTGGCGACCACCAGAGTGTCGTCTGCGTAGCAAACGACACTCACGCCACGGGGCAGACTGGTGCGGAGGACCGGATCGTATGCGAGGTTCCACAGCAGGGGCCCGAGCACGGACCCCTGCGGAACCCCGCACGTCACCGCCTTCCTCTGCTCCGTCCCGCTCCGGTCGACATAGTCCACCCGTCTCTCCTGCAGGTAGGCCCCGATGACCGACCTTAGGTAGGGAGGCACTTCGTGGTATTCGAGGGCCTCCCTGATGGCCGGCCAGGGGAGGGTCCCGAAGGCGTTGACGATGTCTAGCGACACCGCCAGCGCGACCCCCCCCGATCGGACTGCCGGTTCCGACAGGGCCCGCACCCGACGCACCGCGTCGATAGTCGAGCGCCCCTGCCGGAACCCGAACTGACAGTCCGATATGTCCGGGCCCACCTGCGACAGGTGGCTGCTGATACGGGCGGAGATAACCCTTTCAAAGAGCTTCCCCGCCTCGTTCAGCAGGCATATCGGCCGGAACGACGACGGAGCGTCTCCGGTCCTCCCTGGCTTTCTGATGAGCACCAGCCTCGCCGACTTCCAGTCGAGGGGGAACACCCCGCGGCGGAGGCAGCTGGTGAACAGCTGCCTCGCCTTGTTCCCCAAGACTCCCAGAGCGAGCGCCAGGACCCGGCCCGGAACTCCGTCCGGGCCGGGAGCGGCGTTGCGGGAGGCGAGCCGCGCCACGGCTCGCCCGAGCTCGTCCTCCGTCACCTCCAGCCCGTCGGACCACGGAATATGGTCCGACTGAGACGGAGGAACCGAGGGACTGCCCTGGACCCTAGGGAAGAGAGCGTCCACGACTCTCCCCACAACTTCCGGGTCCAGGGATTCCGTCAACGGAGGGACCCATGGGGTCAGCTTGCCCAGTATCATTTTGTACGGGCGTCCCCATGGGTCCCTGTCCAGTCCCTCGACGAGCTCGTTCCAGGACCGCTCGCGTGCCGCAGCAATGGCCACGCATACAGCGTGCGCGGCGGCCCCGTATTCCCGTCTGGCTCTGAGAGCCTCCTCGACTGAGGTTCGCCTTCTTCTACGGGCTCTTTTGTACCGGCGGCAGGCGACAAAAGCGGCCTTGCGGAGCCGCTCTATCTCCCCGCTCCACCAGTACACGGAGCCCCGCCGGGGCGGCCCGACTCGCGGCATCGACGCGTCGCAGATCGACGTCATCGTGCCGCGCAGCCAGGCCGCTTGCGCCTCGGGATCGGGCGATTCCGCTCCCTCCGTCCAGTCCGCGACGCTGGCGGCGGCCACGACCATGTCTCGGTCGAGCCGCTTGAGAGACCAGCGCCGCGGAGGGCCGTTAGTCTGGCGTGGGCGGCTAGGGCGGCGGAGCGACACATCCAAGAAGATGTGTCGGTGGTCAGATAAGTTGACCACCTCCTCCGCCACCCGCCATCCGGTCACCGTGGCGGCGGCCGAGGGAGTCGCCCACGATAGATCGACGATCGACTCCCCCTGCCACCGCACGCAGGTGCTGGCTGACCCCTGGTTGAGCAGCCGGAGGTCGAGCCCTGCCGCCCACTCCAGAAGTGTCTCCCCCCTGACGTCGTCCCGGGTGTCTCCCCACTCCCTCGAGTGAGCGTTAAAGTCACCCAGGACGAATACCGGACGGGCAGCGTAACCGCTGAGGCGGCTCGCCAGCCCGCCCAGGTATGCCTCGAAGACATCGAGGCCGCAGTTGGGGGAGATGTAACAACCCACTACGACCGTGGATCCCCACTCCACGGCGACGTAGCCTGGACCTTTCCAAAGGAGGGAGCAGTAACTCCCTTCTGCCCAATATATTGCCACCGAGCCCGTGACGTCCCCGAACCATCGCGGGTGGACGGGAACGCGGTAGGGCTCGGCGACCACCGCCAGGGCAATCGACCACTCTACCAGCGTCTGCGCAAGTAGGTCCTGCGCAGCGCGGCAGTGGTTTAGGTTGCCCTGGAGGAAGCGGGCGTGGAGGTCCGTAGTTATTGGACCTCCATCGCGCCCGCCTGTCCCCTTGCGGGGGAGGGTGGCCTAGCGGCCGCCGCCTTCCTTTTCGGAGGGGAGCATTTCTTGCCCCCCATCCGGTGATCCGCCCTGCAGCCCAGATCCGAGCAGACCGGGCAGCGAGGAGCAGGCGCAGTGCAGGCGCTAGCGATGTGGCCTGCCACGCCACATCGGTAGCAGCGCCCGCTCCTGTCCACGGCGCAGGGACACTTGGCTCGGACGTGCCCCTTCTCGAGGCACCGGAAGCACTGCAGAGGCCTTGCCGCCAGTGCCTCGACGCGCGCCGAGGTCCACCCGATCAAGACCCGCCTCTGAGCCGCCAGTTTCCTGGCGACCCCGAGCGGGCACCGGACCCAGGCCGAACCCAGCCGAGACGGGCTGGAGCGGATCTCCCCGACCTTAACGTCGGTTGGGGCGCATCCGCCCGCCTCGGCTATAACCGTGGCGACGGCCGCGGGTGTGATGGACTCGTCGAGGTCCATCACCCTCAAATCGCCCATTTTGCACGGACGCGAAATTATCGCGCCCGTGTCGGCGACGGCCACCCTCATTTTCTCCGCCAAGGCGTCGGCCTTAGCGGAGCTGTCTGGGCCGGGGACCTCTAGCATTAGAGCCCCAGTCATCGTTCTTCGGGGCTTTACCCCCCCGGAGATGCCAAGATCCGCAAGTTTGATGCGGCTCTTGGCGACCTCCATGACCGCCGCGAGTGTGGTGCCAGCATCCAGAGGCACCGTCACCACCACCGCAGCGGTACTGGGGGGCTTTGGCAGCCCCGAGGATTTTACCGTCTTTTGCGTCGGTACAGGAGCGGCGGCGGCGGCGGCGCGAGCCTTTCTGGCGGCGGCGGCGGTTTTGCGGCCAACCACGGTCGCCCAAGTCTCGCCGCCAGCTCCTGCTCCCGTCGCTGGCCCGGCTGCAGGCGCAAGCGCAATCTGCGGCGCCCGCAAGCGTTCCGCAGCCGCCGCCCTCCTCTCCTGCTGACTCTTCTTCTTCTTCCGCTGGGGCGTTTGCGGCCCCGGTGGCGGCGAATTCGCTTCGGCCGCCCGCTTGTGCCCCAGAGTAGGCATCTTCCCCACACCTGGGAAGAATCTATTCATCACCTCCGACTGAATAAAGGCTATGACCTGGTCCATGTCCGGTGTGGCGGAAGGCTGCGGCGGCGGAGCCTCCACGGATTTCGTGGGGGCCGTGCCGGTCTTCTTCTTCTTTTGAGCAGGCGACGGCACCGGACGGGGAGAAGAGTTCCCCCGGGATGTCCCCGCCGCCTGCGATTGAGGTGTCCCTAGTTTGGTCGCCATCTCAGCCATTTTTGCACGAAGCTCTTCGTTTTCCTTTGCGACCTCTATAATTCGGGCTGATAGCTCCGCGATTTGCGAGCGGAACGACTCGTTCTCGCTATCGCGGGACTGAGCCCGAACGCAGAGGTCTGCGATGCCGTCCCTGATTGGTGCGAGGCTCGCTCGTACGACCTTGGCGAGGTCGGCCCTCGAGCCCCTCGCCCGCTCCGCTGTCCGCTCCATAGTCGCCAGAGCCTCAAACATCTCGGCACCGAGCTCAGATGAGCTCGGCGCCCCAACTTCAATAGCGAGTTCCGCGGCGACAGTGGTCCTCTTTTTGCTTCCTCTTGTGTCAACGGGGCTCCGCGGCTTGCGCTTACGCGCCCGAACCTCCCGTCCACTAGAGGCCTCTGAGGCAGCGGAGGCGGCGGACATAGCGCTGTCGCTATCGCCGCCGCCGTCCGCGGTCGTGATTTTCGTCTTGGGACGAGGCGAGTCCGGTCTCTTGAACCGTGGCAGGAGATTGTCCTGCTTCTCTACCTGGTCCATCCTATTCCTGGAGGAGGAACGGGAACGGCCCGAGTTGGGCTGGCCCCCCACCGACACTCCATCCCTCCAAAAGCGACCTCGTACGGTGACGCCTGATGCGTCGGTCGCGTCCGCAGGGCTGCCCCCAACGACAGCCTGGCAGTTTGTGCCCCCCTCAGATACGGCGGGGCTGCCTGGCGGGACTCCGCCAGGGTGGGATTCTCCGGCATCGCCGGTACCCACCTGAGGTATTATGTTTTCCAAAGTTGCCATAATTTTATTACTTTGATTAACGAGGGTGAGTTCCCTCGGCTTTTTTCCCTCCTGCCCAGGGGTGAGCTCCCCTAAAGTGATGCCCTAGGGTCCGACCTACGCGTCGAACATGCATCCCCTCGCCGGGCATCAAAGCTTAGGATTCACGGGTTTTTTATAGTGGTTTACTCCACGCGGTCCAATGACCCCCGCGCCTCTCAATGAGGGTTGCGGGCCGGGCCGAGCGGTGGGGTCTACGACCCACGGTCCGTCGCCCCGGATCGCCTTCCTCGGAAAGGACCGAGTGGGGGGGTTAGCAACCCCTGGTCCACCGCCCCTCTCCAGAAGACCGTCCCGGGTAGGGCCGAACGGAGGGGTTCGCAACCCCTGGTCCGTCGCCCCTTCCCTCCTCGACTACCGGGACAGACCGAACGGCGGGGTTCACAACCCCTGACCGACGCCCTGTCCCGCGCTCCATCGTTTCGGTAGGGCCGAACGGGGGGATTTACAATCCCTGGTCCGTCGCCCCTACCCCGAAACACGGTGCAGACCGAACGGAGGGGTCAACGACCCCTGGTCCGTCGCCCTGAGCCGTGGCAAACTGCCACACTACACGGTAGCGTCGCACTCTACCCTCTGATACGCAGAGGGTAGGCGGAGCCTCACAAGGTGATTTTTTATAGAGGTTTTCTTCCTCGCGGCCCCCTTGCGGCGGCCATCGTCCCAGCCCCACGGACTGGATTACGATTACGCCACTGGTGTCAGACTCTCAGCCAGGCCCCGACGGAATTTACTCCGTCAGGCCCTGCCCAGGGAGCACCACGCGGAGGTGGTCTGACGGCGCCCCCCATTATACAGGTACCTACAATAAATTTAAATATCACACAAATTTTAGACGAAATTATGTTATGTAAAAACTCTAAACCCTGGAGGATTGGCACTGAAACTGAAATACAGGTTAATTCCTAGTTCGGTTTCAGAAGCTAGACCTTTTGTGAAATGTAGCCTATACTTGTAATGAACTTATTGTAATGTAAATTAATTTGTGCTTGGTAATAAACGTTATTATTATTATTATGTATGTATATTTAGTGTTAATTTCTCACTGGCTACTATTATACTGAGTACACATTTAAAAAAATAAAAATATGTGATAGTTTCACCACCGCAGCTAATAGGGTAGGTAAAAGAATATCAGTAAAAACTTTCATCCCACGCAAAGGTAATTTCTCAAGTATGTGATGAAATTTATTTCTATTACGCAATAAGGGTTGAAAAGACCACGTATCTAAGACACAGACCCGTACACGCCTCACTCGCTTCCTTGACTTTCATAACTCTATCATCATAAGCTCGTGTTTTTAAGGCTGCTGACGTCACCTTCCGATAAGACACGGTCGATTTGATCATGTAAATTGCTTCGCGGTTTTCCTCGAATCTGACGCCCTTTCGTTTTTGCACTGTGTCATTATCTCCTATTCATTCCACATCCACAAACCACCGATACATGCCTTTCCTTATCATATTCTGATTTTATAAATACTTGATTTTAATAATATATTATTAAAGTAGAAAGAAGAGTAGCGTTAGGAAATAAAGTAAATGGGACGTTGGGCAGATTGCTGGGCGCAAAAGATATTAGCAGAAAAGCCCAGCTAGAAATTCACAATGCAATATTGATCCCAACGCTAACTTATGGAAGCGAAAGCTGGGTATGGCAGAGCGTGCATGAAAGTAGGATAAACGCGGTCGAAATTAGGGCATTGCGCAAAATCTGCGGAGTGACCCTCGCTGACCGCGTGGAAAACAAGGTTGTAAGGAAGGAAGTAGGATTGAAAGAGAGTGTCGTTGTAAAAGTAAGAAAGGGCATGCTCCGATTGTTCGGACATGTAGAAAGGATAGATGATGCAAGATTGACTAAGCAGATATACAATGCAAAAGCGGATGGATGTAGGAGTCGAGGACGGCCTAGACTCACATTCCATGACCAAATAGAACGTGTTCTGGGGGAAGATGATGTTAGGAGCCTCAAAATCGACGCGCGTGCATGAAAAGAGTTATGAAAGTCAACGAAGCGAGTGAGGTGGGTAAGAATCGTGCCTTATGGCGCTCCGTTCTCTCTGCCTACCCCGCAAGGGATTTGGCATAAAGTTATGTAGGTATTATATAATGTTACAAAATTTTGATTTTTCTTTTGTAGTTAAAAATATTACTAACTTTTTTGTCTTGAAATTTCAATTCCTTGTACATAGCTTACGTAATGATTATAAAAATCAAAAGATATTCATAATATTTGTAAAATTTTCATTCATAGTATTTGTGGGGCGCCCCCAACGACCCTCCCCGGCCGCACCAGGGGGGTCATCCTTCCCGGACCGCGTCCCGGGCGCACCCGCGGGGTGTGCGCCCTCGCGGCCCGTCGGCGGCGGCGATCACTGAGTTCGCCACCGCCGCCTTCGAGCGGGATCGGCTCTCTCCCGACCCCGCTCGGCGGCCTGCTTCTGGAGCATCACAGCTTCGCAGAAGGAGACCACAGCCCTCCACTCCTCCTCGCCCGCCAGCATTGCCGCGACCAACGCCGGCGGGGACAAGTTTCGCCCGATCCCGTCGACCAGGACTCGACGCTCGGCCGCCCAGGCCGGGCAGACAGTGCTGGACCGAGTCCAGGTCGGATGCGCAATGGTAGCATCTCGCCGTCTGTTCACGTTTTATGAGTCTTGTAAAGATACCTAGACGACACAAAATAGTCATGTTTATCACAGAAATTATTGTATTATTCTGATCTTATCCACGAATGGTACTTAAAGTCAATATTACTACCTATTTTTGAGAAAGAAGGACAAGGACATATAAGAAAGAAGGACATATAAATGTTGAAATTCCGGCCCAATAAGTTTAAAAATCACGTAAACGGCTATAAAAAAGGTTATTTTCTCGGACCATTTAACTGCATGATATTTATTGTATGGATTATGTTGGTTTAAAATGACAATGATTGCCAACGAGCTGTAGCAAAGGGCTTAACCCGTCACTGTTCCGGGTTTCAAAATAAGCTGTCTACTTACGTCTTTCACGGCCCTTGTTTTGTATTACACAAATACCTACATTTTACCTCCATCTTGTAACGTCCACGTACTCTGAACGTGGCGTTACGTTTTTTTTTTTATCTTTGATGGAGATTTATTGTAATTCCATTAAACACTTTACTTAGTTATTATTCATTAAAATAACTTTTTAGGATTATATCGCGTTTATTTCTTATTTATTTATATTTATTTCCCGACGTTTCGAACTCTTTACAGAGATCATTTTCACGAGTCTTAGAAATAAACACTTTACTTAGCTTAATTATTTTGGGTATATAAAAAACCGTGTATGTTAAACTAAAATATGATTTATTGTAGGCAACAGTCATTTTTTAAATAGATTTGAGACCACGTAATCTTTATTTACATATCAGTTGTTGACTACAGATCCGCATCGTCTTCCGAAGTTTCGGATTAAAAAAGTTTCTTTAACGTATCTAATTGAAAATGATATGTGGATACTTGTGTGTTATCAGAATTTGATTAAATATATGTAATTATGTAGATTTATATCTAATATATCTTGATATATGTGTTTAGCTAATTTAAGTTAACACGGGAACTTCTGGCGATTTATCATATAATGTCAAACGCACGTGGAGTTATAGAATTATGAGATGGATATACATAGTGGTACCTACGATACACGGTCTCTCTCTCTTTCTCTCTTTCTCTCTTTCTCTCTATCTGTCTCTCACTTTGACGAAGTTGATGATGACCTACTTTTTTGTAATAGGTAAGATATCCATAATTCACTTGCAATATTAATTTAATAGCACGAATAACATCGAAATATGAATAATGGAAATATTTAAATTAGTATGGTCCGTCGCCCTGAGCCGTGGCAAACTGCCACACTACACGGTAGCGTCGCACTCTACCCTCTGATACGCAGAGGGTAGGCGGAGCCTCACAAGGTGATTTTTTATAGAGGTTTTCTTCCTCGCGGCCCCCTTGCGGCGGCCATCGTCCCAGCCCCACGGACTGGATTACGATTACGCCACTGGTGTCAGACTCTCAGCCAGGCCCCGACGGAATTTACTCCGTCAGGCCCTGCCCAGGGAGCACCACGCGGAGGTGGTCTGACGGCGCCCCCCATTATACAGGTACCTACAATAAATTTAAATATCACACAAATTTTAGACGAAATTATGTTATGTAAAAACTCTAAACCCTGGAGGATTGGCACTGTCATCCTTCCCGGACCGCGTCCCGGGCGCACCCGCGGGGTGTGCGCCCTCGCGGCCCGTCGGCGGCGGCGATCACTGAGTTCGCCACCGCCGCCTTCGAGCGGGATCGGCTCTCTCCCGACCCCGCTCGGCGGCCTGCTTCTGGAGCATCACAGCTTCGCAGAAGGAGACCACAGCCCTCCACTCCTCCTCGCCCGCCAGCATTGCCGCGACCAACGCCGGCGGGGACAAGTTTCGCCCGATCCCGTCGACCAGGACTCGACGCTCGGCCGCCCAGGCCGGGCAGACAGTGCTGGACCGAGTCCAGGTCGGATGCGCAATGGTAGCATCTCGCCGTCTGTTCACGTTTTATGAGTCTTGTAAAGATACCTAGACGACACAAAATAGTCATGTTTATCACAGAAATTATTGTATTATTCTGATCTTATCCACGAATGGTACTTAAAGTCAATATTACTACCTATTTTTGAGAAAGAAGGACAAGGACATATAAGAAAGAAGGACATATAAATGTTGAAATTCCGGCCCAATAAGTTTAAAAATCACGTAAACGGCTATAAAAAAGGTTATTTTCTCGGACCATTTAACTGCATGATATTTATTGTATGGATTATGTTGGTTTAAAATGACAATGATTGCCAACGAGCTGTAGCAAAGGGCTTAACCCGTCACTGTTCCGGGTTTCAAAATAAGCTGTCTACTTACGTCTTTCACGGCCCTTGTTTTGTATTACACAAATACCTACATTTTACCTCCATCTTGTAACGTCCACGTACTCTGAACGTGGCGTTACGTTTTTTTTTTATCTTTGATGGAGATTTATTGTAATTCCATTAAACACTTTACTTAGTTATTATTCATTAAAATAACTTTTTAGGATTATATCGCGTTTATTTCTTATTTATTTATATTTATTTCCCGACGTTTCGAACTCTTTACAGAGATCATTTTCACGAGTCTTAGAAATAAACACTTTACTTAGCTTAATTATTTTGGGTATATAAAAAACCGTGTATGTTAAACTAAAATATGATTTATTGTAGGCAACAGTCATTTTTTAAATAGATTTGAGACCACGTAATCTTTATTTACATATCAGTTGTTGACTACAGATCCGCATCGTCTTCCGAAGTTTCGGATTAAAAAAGTTTCTTTAACGTATCTAATTGAAAATGATATGTGGATACTTGTGTGTTATCAGAATTTGATTAAATATATGTAATTATGTAGATTTATATCTAATATATCTTGATATATGTGTTTAGCTAATTTAAGTTAACACGGGAACTTCTGGCGATTTATCATATAATGTCAAACGCACGTGGAGTTATAGAATTATGAGATGGATATACATAGTGGTACCTACGATACACGGTCTCTCTCTCTTTCTCTCTTTCTCTCTTTCTCTCTATCTGTCTCTCACTTTGACGAAGTTGATGATGACCTACTTTTTTGTAATAGGTAAGATATCCATAATTCACTTGCAATATTAATTTAATAGCACGAATAACATCGAAATATGAATAATGGAAATATTTAAATTAGTATTATATTATTTAGTTTATTGAGTTTTAGAATTCATATCATTACATAGTATAAGACAAAGTGACTTTCCGCTGTGTCTCCCCTTATATGCGTATATCTGTAAAACTGCTAAAAGCATTTTGATGAGTTTTTTTTAAAAGTTAGAGGGTGTCAACGGGGTAGTTTTGATTTATAATTCATATGTAATGTTCTAAAGAAAAAATGATAATTTTCGAGCACTTTAATTGCAAACGCTGAACCCTAAGTGATAGATTAAAATAATGTTCTACATTATTAAACACCTTCAGAAGGTCTACAAAAAAGTTCGCGAGGGCATATGTCTATCTCTTAGGGATTACCCACAATGACCCTTTTTAGTTTTTTCACTTTTTACGAGAAGTAACGGCTTAGTTACGAAGCGATTTTAAATATTACAGCTTTAATTTTCATCCAATTAAGTGTCTTAAATAGATTATGCATGTAATATATATATTTTTTTTGACCCTTTACTGCATGCAATTTAAACGAATATTTTTGAAGATATTGCAGTATTAACATACCGGGACATTGCACGGCAAAACGCGAGCCGATAAATAGCACATATTGACCTTTTTTAATTGAAGTTCGCCGGGTCAGCTAGTAGTTTATACGAATACATCTGGTGTGTGAACTAATAAAAAATGATATCAAAACATTAAATATAATATTTTGATATTATTAGAAATTATATATAATCTTAAATTAATAGTAGCGTAATTATGTATCAAAAAGCTTGAGGCGGTTGAGTTTTTAAAAAAATGCAGAAGCGTACACACAATTTTTTATATATATATGTATATCGTTGAGTAAAAAACGGCCTACTTGCTACTGCCTACTGCCACTTGGGCTTTCCGAATTATATTACGAAAAAGGACTGAGATACCGCGTTATATTTTTTAAGAGTATTATTTTTTCGTTTTTTTTTTTTTTTAACTAGCTGAAGTCAAAATTGACAGCTTCAATTCGCACGTTTTTTATTTGGCTCCGCGAAATAATTTTAATTTATTTCACTCTGAACTAAAATTTTTGGATTTTTGCAGGTGGAGCTGATGGCCGTGCTGCCTGGCGTCCACTGCAGGGTGGAGAACGTGATCGAGAGTGCACAAAATTAGAGACTGTTTTTTTATCATAACGTGAAAAATTTTGACGTTTATATTTTTCGGTCTTCGTAGTGATAATAGTGTTTATACTGTAATATTAGATATTATTTTTATGAGCACCAACGAAAATCACGATGCGGAAGTAAGTCTAAGTCAACCGACCACATCACGAACTACTTTAGTTCGGTGCCCACACTGTTCCCAGGTACGATTTTTCAAAGGTGAACGGGGTTTGAAAGTACATTTTGGGAAAGTGCACAGGTCACAAAGTGTCTTATGTAATCCCATAGTGACTTCCAACTCCGTTCCACCATTAGATAGTAGTCAAATTCCTTTTTGGAAAACATTATCGAATTTGAAAAATTCTGTTCCGGTTATAAAGAGAATCGTGCGTGGTGCAAGACCTACAGTTGCCAAGAAATTGGTAGATTGTATTCATCTTGTCCTTCACGAAAATTCTACAGCAGCCTGGGAGCAGTTACTCACATTCCCTTACAGAGTTTTACATATTACCAGAGATACATGTAATCAATCTTTGACCAATCAAATTAAAAACAATTATAATGTTTCATTTCACGATTTGGATACAAAATTTAATCAAAATCCTAAAAAATCACTCTACCAACATGTGGAGTCGAAGTTAAGGGAAGGTGACATAAAAGGAGCATCGAAGTTATTGTTTAGTAGTGACGTGGTGGCACCTTGTTCTTCTGACACGCTAACGGGTCTAAAAGACAAGCATCCAAAGCCCATTGACAATCTTACTTTCCCAGATCCTCCCGATTTTTCGAACCAATCTTCTCATTTGATAACCACAGCTAAAGATGTACTTTCTGCAATTGGCTCCTTCAAGAGTGGTTCTGCCGGTGGCTTCGATGGTTTGACACCACAACATCTGAAAGATCTTGTATGTCCAACCGCCGGAGAAGCCGGTAATGCTCTTTTGAGGGAGCTTACTGCTTTAATGAACCTTATGCTGTCCGGCACTGTGAACGAATGCATAACCGATTTGCTTTATGGTGCAAATTTATGCGCCCTTTCAAAAAAGGATGGTGGCATTCGTCCCATTGCCGTGGGTTGCACTTACCGACGTATGGCAGCTAAACTATGTTGCCAATACTATAGAACATCTCTCGCCTCCAAATTTCAGCCTACCCAACTTGGTTTCGGGTCCAGAGGAGGCTGTGAGGCTGCCATACATGCTTTGGCCACATATTTGGGTTCTGGTGAAGGTGAGGTCGTTTTAAAGGTTGACATCAAAAATGCTTTCAACACTGTGAATAGGGATACTCTGCTGAGTCAAGCCAAAACAGAGACACCTGAAATTTTCAAATTCCTTTGGCAGTGCTATAGAAATCCTTCAAAATTATTATATAAAGATAACCTTTTGGAGTCAGCTGTTGGTTGTCAGCAGGGTGACCCTCTTGGACCAGTAATTTTCAGTTTAGCGATACATCCTATCATAAAACAGCTGAATTCAAAATTTAATGTCTGGTATCTAGATGATGGAACTCTTGGAGGTACAATAGATACAGTTTTGAAAGATTTGGCAATATTAAAAAGTAACTTTAAGTCTATTGGCTTGGAGTTAAATACATCAAAATGTGAAATCTATTTTAATGATAAAATAGATAAAATTTCGGCTTTTTCAAAATTTAATTCTTTGGCACCCAATATAAAAATAGTAGAAAACAGTTCATTACGCCTCTTAGGGTCTCCAATCTGTGAAGATGCCTACAACTCTTTCTTAGAGGAAAAAATTCAAAATTTTCATCAAGTTTCGGACCGCTTACTTAAAATTAACATGCATTCAGCTTTCACCATTATTCGTTATTGTTTGTTTGTTCCAAAATTTACACATACTATTAGATCATCACAATTTTTTAAACATCCGGCACTGTTAGAAAAAATAGATGATATTGTAAAAACCACTCTCAGTAAAATTCTTAATGTATCGCTAAACGACCGGGCATGGCAACAGGCATCCCTACCAGTTCGTTTAGGGGGTTTAGGTATTCGAAAAATTTCTGATGTAAGTTTACCGGCTTTTCTGTCTTCAGTCCATAGCACAGAGGAATTAACCAGGAAAATTCTCACTCATACACTGGGTAATTCTGAAGTGTTATGCAAGACTGACGCAGTAAATGCCTGGAAACAGGCCTGTCCTAACTCAAATTTACCGACCAACCCATTTTCCCAGAGACAGTGGGACGACCCACTCTGCGCCATCTTAAAAGAATCACTTATTAGTGGTTCTGTAGGAGATGCTGAGCGCGCTCGTTTACGGGCTGTGGGAGAGTGGGAGTCCGGTGTTTGGCTTAAGGCACTGCCATCGCCCAATATAGGAACATTATTAGATAATACGACTTTCCGTATCGCAACTTGTCTTCGTTTAGGTGCTCCCTGTGTTTCTTCGCATTTATGTCGCTGCGGAGAGGTTGTCGACAGCAAGGGACATCATGGCCTCTCATGCGCCAGGAGCGCCGGCCGCATTTCCCGTCACGCCAACATCAACGACATTATCCGTCGTGCTCTTGCCACCGCCGGTGTACCGGCCGTTCTGGAACCGAACGGTTTGGTGCGCGATGATGGCAAGAGACCGGACGGGATGTCTCTTTTGCCTTGGAGGATGGGTAGGCCTTTGGTGTGGGACGCTACTTGCGTCGACACCCTTGCGCCATCGCATCTTCCAAGCACGGTGCCACCTCCACCGTGCTGCTGCTGCTTCGGCAGAAAATCTCAAGCGGCACAAATACAGAAACCTTGTAGGTGACTATGTGTTTGAGCCGTTTGGGGTTGAGACTTTGGGGACATGGGGTCCGAGTGCTCGTGCACTTTACAAAGATCTTGCAAAGAGGCTGATCGAAGCCTCTCGCGACCAGAGGGCTGGTCTATTCTTCGCACAGAGGATTAGCATTGCCATTCAGCGTGGCAATGCGGCCAGTCTTCTGGGCACGCTGCCAGTAGACCGAGATGCGGAGAAATTTGATTTCAGGTAGTTTTTTAATTGTATATATTGTAAATAATGTAATTTATTTATTTGATCACTAATAAATCCTGACAGTATTTCCAAAAAAAAAATAGAGTCTGTTATGAAATACTTTAAAATTCTTATACGAAGGAGAATAATCTATATAAATGTATATATAATAGTAAGAAAGGATATATAAATTACATTATGTACAATATTTACGATTAAAAAACTAGCTGAAGTCAAAATTCCTCAGCATCTCGGTGGCCGCATAGCCACGCTGAATGGAAATGCTAATCCCTCTGGTCGCGAGAGGCCTCTATTACTCTCTTTGCAAGATCTTTATAGAGTTCACGAGCATTCAGACTCCATGTCCTCCCTAGAGCCTCAATCTATATAATATCTAAAATAGTGTAATCTTAACTTACTATTAACAAATGTATGTAACTTCCGCTCTCGGCCGGTACATCGTCGAATTAGGTCATCGATTTAGTGGTTAGCGTGTTAGAATAATTCACGTATTCACGCTGATTGCTCGATTGCGTTTATGGATTTAAATCCCTTTATGTGGTTTCAAGGTGTAGGCAGTCACATTTATTTATATTATCATATAAAGTATTCGTGTCGTAAACGTGTCGTAAGGTACGTTTAAATGAACTGAGAATAGTTTTTTTTTTCCAGACTATAAATAAAAAACAATAATTACTCATTTAATAAAATAAAAATAGTTTGAACTTGTATTTTTTTCTTAATGATTAGCATTTACCAACTGAGAGTTAGTGTTAAAGTTATAACGTATTTTCGAAACTTAGAATAAAAGTAAAAAAATTAAAAAATGGCAATTATTTGAACCATGCAACATAATATATCATTTCTAACTGAAATTATCAATATAATTCTAATATTAAAATAGAAAACAGAGTCAATAAGAGAGTACAGAGTCAATAAGCAGACATACGAAAGGAACAAACAAACTAGACAAAGCGTTATTTACAGTCCTACTCAATATTATTTAAATTACAATTTTCTGTCGGTCTCTATTACAAAGGGATTTATGTATTTACCGAAGGACCAGAGCTAAGTGGCAAAACGAGATTCGCTGATCATGAAATCACTCTTTGACAATTAAATGTACCATTTAACTGTAAAAGTGTTAAATTTTCCTTGAAGTCCTTAATAAATAGTTATTTACTCAACGATATACAAATATACATATACAAGAAATTTTGTGTGTAGTTCCATTTTTTAACACTCAAGGGCCTCGAGCTATTTGATATATCATCACGCTACTAATAATATGGCTAAAACGTTACAATTTTTTTCGTAGTAAAGATATATGATAAGGCGGTACGAAGCTCACGGATTATGCTTAATATAATAACTAGAATTCTAGTTTATGGAACTAGAGTTTTAATTTTAATTTCATGGTAGAGCCTAGGCTCTACCATGCATGCAGCATGCATGCAGCAAACCCCTAGGGGTTTGCTGCATGATTGGGCTGGCTCGACCGGTGAAATACCACGACCTCTCAGAAGATCGATTTAAAGTGACTCATGCCACGTTTCGTTCGGTGAGAAAGGCACCCGGAGGCCAATACCCTTTCCACATCCCTTTCTATAAAGATTTTCAATACAATGCTCAACTGCAAATTTCAATTGAAGTGAAGAAAACAAAGAGAAACCTCTTGGATCTAAAATTCAAATGTAAAAACTTTGCATTCGATTTGAACGATCGATAACTGAGAGCTAAGAAATAATTAAATTTGTTTATAGATTTTCTAGAAGAGAATCACACAAGTTTTGTAATTTGATATATTATTGAATATTGACGATGAATATTCAACTGATATTATAAATTGGTATAAAATAAATAAGTAAATTTGCTGTTAGATTTGCTGAGTGTTAATGTGTGTCCATTGTCCATTGTCCATAATACTGGACCGGATAACAAAAACCATAGATGAGAATCAGCCGAAAGAACAGGCAGGGTTTCGAAGTGGCTTTTCAACTATCGATCACATTCATACCATCAAACAAATAATCCAAAAATGCAATGAATATGGAATAAACTACTACCTGACGTTTATAGACTACAATAAAGCATTTGATTCGTTGAAACATGATAAAATATGGGAAGCCCTCGCCGCCCAACGGATCCACAGCAAATACATTAATATGTTAAGGAGTATATATAAAAATATGACAGCTAAAATACGTACTGAAATGATAGGAGAATGTTTCCCCATTAGGAAGGGAGTTCGACAGGGAGATCCCTTATCACCCAAATTGTTCTTGGCAACCCTAGAACATATATTTCGACAACTGGAATGGAATGAATATGGCATAAATGTTAATGGAGTACTACTAAGTCACCTAAGATTCGCCGATGACCTGGTATTAATATGTGGTGATCCAAACACTATGAAAGTCATGATTGAACAACTGATAAACGCAAGCGAAAACGTAGGATTATCAATAAACTACAGTAAAACAAAGTTGATGACTAACTACTACAAAACTCCAATAAAACCAGAAAATTCTGCTGAATTAGAATATGTAAGCGAATACACGTACCTAGGCCAAATAATATCTCCAATAGACATGACAAATAAAGAAATTCGAAATAGAATAAATCTTGGGTGGAAGAGATACTGGGCTCTTAAAGACGTAATGAAAAACACTGATATACCATTAGAAGGGAAGAAGAAGGTTTTTAATACATGCATCCTACCAAGCATGACTTACGGATGCCAGACGTGGAGTTGCACAAAAAAAAAATGTCAAAACACTAGAAACTTGCCAGCACCGTATGGAAAGAAGCATACTCAACATAAAATTAAAAGACAAAATAAAGTTAAAAACAATAAGAAAACAAACCAAGATTATAGACATAAAATATCAAATTAAACAACTAAAATGGAAATGGGCAGGACACCTATTAAGAAGTAAGACAGATAAGTGGACGAATAAAGTGACGGAGTGGTGCCCTAGATATAAAAATAGAAGAAAGGGTAGGCAGCACCGTAGGTGGGAGGATGACATCAAAGAGGTGGTGGGACCGTGTTGGATGAGAATTGCTAAGGACAGACAGCTGTGGAGAGTATTTGGGGAGGCCTATGCGAATGCAAGACAATCAAATGTTACTGGTGTCTTATAGAAACTTACATAACTACCTATTGTTATATGTATTGATTGTTAATAAAGGCTTATTTATTATTATTATTATTATTATAATGTGTGTCCATAAGTTTCGGTGGTCAACTGGTTAAGCTCCCCGCTTCTGAACCAGAAGTCGTGGGTTCGATTCCAGGCACACACAAATGATTCCTCAAGATTCCTTTTGGAAGTTATGTGAAACGAAAATCGATTACTGAAAACATTGTGTCTGGTGTAATGGCAATAGGTTCGCCATCTATTCCATTTGGGACATAAAGTAACGATTCGGCGAGTCTAAGCTTTAACATACATATCAGTAGTAATCATGCATCGTGAAAAAATAATAAATACTTTATTAAAGAACACAAAAATAAATAAAAACATAACAAGAAATTTACATGTTTCCTGTTACAAACTTAAAACTCCGACTATAACTGAAATATTGAGTAGCTTCAACTTCAATTTGAACTTATTTAATTAAAACTTGTTAATTTTGCTTACAGTACGACGACTTCAGTGCACTTTTGTCATGATTCAATAATCGCTTTCAACTCCTTCTAGAAATTTCACATAAGGGAAGAAAATTGCATGTGGTAGAAAATGCCACTGCCTGTGGTAGGTTTCTCACCATCGGTGTAAAACCTTTATCTCTCCATGGTTGTAAAACCTAGGCTACAAAGAAAATGCCTCAGCAAAAACTCCATACTACTGAAATAGTTTAGGGGGTTTATAGTTCACTCCGAGATATCTACTGCATAACAAACCAATCATTTTGTACCTTCACGCCTGTTCCACCGGAAGGTGATATTCGGCGTTACGCCTGAACTCATCGATTTTTAAAAACCCAAATCGGAACAGGTAGTGGTGGAAGGTATTGTTATTATTGGTGGCAATAATGTTCGTCATCGATATTTATCACACATGACTTCGTAGTGCCCTAAGAACAGGAATCAGAATCATCAGAGCACCAAGACCGACTGACCTAACCTAAACGATACCATATGAAAAAAGTTATGAATAATATCAAATATTACATAACATAACATAACATAACATAACTTCACGCCTTTTGTTACCCGAAGGTGTAGGCAGCGGCTGTTAAGCCTCGTCTCGCCGTTATGTTTACGTCCCAAATGGAATAGGTGGCGAGCCTATTGCCATACCGGGCACAAAGTTTGTCAGTCATCGATATTTATCACACATAACTTCCGAAAACAATTTCGAAAAGTCATTGGTGTGAGCCAGTGTCTGGAATCGAACCCCGGACCTCTGGATCAGAGGCCGTGCGCTCGCCCACTGCGCCACCGAGACTGTTTAAATATATATCAAATATTATATTAGTTTATATTGGTGGCCCGGTGGGAGAGCACACGGCGTCTGATCCAGAGGTCCGGGTTCGAATCCTGACACTGGCTCACACCAATGCCTTTTCGAAATTGTTTTCGGAAGTTAAGTGTGATAAATATCGTTGACTGAAAACTTTGTGCCCGGTATGGCAAAAACATAACGGCGAGACGAGGTTTAACAGCCGCTGCCTACACCTTCGGGTAACAAAACGCGTGAAGTTATGTGTGTAGTTTATATTAAATTGGAAATACAAATATAAGTTGAACAATTTCTAAGACAATTTAGAAAGAAAAAACTACATATGGTACATATATTAAATTACGTCCATAGAATTCTCTTTGATATTCAGAAAGAATATTAAATTTATAAGAAATTGAAAGCGAACCTCAAATATTAATAATTTAAAGACAAAAAAAGAAGGTAATTATAATAGCAAGTTAAGATTAATGACGCACTTTGTCCTTTTATTTAATTAACTTAAAAAAATTAACACCGAAAATGTTTATTAACTAAATTAAAACTTTCTCTTTGTGGTTCTGAAGATGATAAATTAATATTTATTCATTAGCCTTGTACCTATATATATTTTAATTTGAAGCTGCAAATGATTAGAAACAGTGGATAAACTTATTATTTGGTATACTGTATTAGCAAATTAATATTACAGTTTTTCAACTATTCTTTGCTGATTTTGATGGTCTGTCGATAGTTACACATATCATAAGATAGTATAACATAATTTTACGACTTTTGCTACCCGAAAGTGTAGGTAGGCAGTGGTTGCTAAGCCCAAACTCGCCAAAACGTTGTTAATAAACGTGTTAATCGACCTTTATAACAAATAACTTGAAAATAAATAAATTATTTCAGGATAGGATAGACCAAACGAAAGGAAGGATCTAGAATCTGATTCCATGTATTTCTCAGTTTTATGATTATATACAAATATCAATTCAAAGATTGCCTAAATATATATGACGGAGAGGGGTGCGTGTGTGGGCGATTATCTATATTCTTCCTTTTCACTACTGAAGGGATTTGAAATGACAAACGTTACTTTCAATCACTGTTTTTAATTAAATAATTCACAATAAAACGGGTAGTTCTGCACTTCTCGAGAGCCGACGAGCGAATCTCCTTTGCAATTTTTTTTTTAATGGCTTCTAATTGTTAGCCTGACGGCTGTTACAATTTTACGCGGACTTTTGGTGAGCGCAGAGGGCTCTCAACCTTAACTCTCCTTTGAACTCTCCTTTGCAATGCATCGGGCGGCTTTTTATACACACGAAGTGGCGTGATCGGCGACGTTCGGTGACGATCGGTGCCATTCGCTATTCGAACACCTGCAGTGATTACGTAGAGAATCGGATGTTGTTTTACCCCGCCATGTGCACTGCTCTAGCCTCGTTTTTAATGTTATTTCGATATTACCCAAGTCGATGTTGCCTTGACGTTCCTAATCTCCGACATATATATATATATTTAAATAAAAAAATTAAATCCACTTTCTTTAATGAAATGTTTCAAATGTGAAATGAATTTCAGATTTTATATTAGTTAAACATTATACATGTTTATACATAATTTTAGTATACCATAAAAACTGTCAAAACCATAATATTGCCACAAAATAATTCGGAATTGTTGCTGTATGGAGCAGATCCGAGCAGAACCGAACAGATCCGAGCAGAGATTACATTATATGCGAACATAAAGCGGTGAATTTGCAACTGGCAAACATTTTTTCATACTACTATTTATAGATGAATTTATTTTCAAGGAAAAAAAAACAGCCAAGCTCAGTTATTCCCGGATTAGATGTATTGGATATTTACGAGCAGATGTTATTGAATCTAAGCAGCCATGCTGTTAGGAATAAAGGTACGCAATATATCTTTGTTTCTGTATAAATATTTCTTATTATATGTAATAGGTGCCTGCGCCTTTTGCCATACAAAGGGCACAATTTTATTTCTATTGATATTTTTCTAAGTTGTGTAAATATATTTTCTATTATTATATACCTACTAGTAATTTATTTAGAAAAATTTAATTACATCCAGTAATAACATCTTATAAATAATTTTCGTTAGTGTTAGGTGTTTAGTATTCCCTGGATAACACTATGGAGATACTTGACCAACTCATTCAGTGTTAATGCCTCAAACGTGACAGGAATAATATTCGTGACAGCATTTGGAACTTATATCTGGTAACTTTATTTCGAAATTCATACTGCAGTAAAATCTATTCAAATAAATGTATTACTAACAATATGTATCAATAAATAGTGAGTCCAGGCTTTTCTGAAATATAATAAAAGTGACTTTAGAAAATTTTTAATATATTTACCATTTTTTTTTAATTCATCACTCGTGAAAATGATCTCTGTTAAGAGTTTGAAACGTCGAGAAATAAATAAAAATGAGTTCTAAATAAACGCGATATAATCCACAAAGAGTTGTTTTAATGTTATGAATGTGATCCGCGAAAATCTAAGAAATAAATATACATTTACCAGGTTTAATAACACAATACTAGTAAGCATTATTATTAGCTGAAATGCATAGAAAGAGTGGACATGGAAATTAAAATTAAAATCTATCTAGTCTAGTATCCAAAATGAATCAATGAAACCACAAAACCATAATAATATAAATATTAGCATACCTGTTAACTGTAAACAATATAGACAGCATTAACAAGCATTTCATTAACAATCCCCAGAGTACTTATTCTTGAGATCCCCTCGTAAAAAAGAAAACACGAGTGTATTTAATTAATAAAATGGCATAATTAACCTTCATTTAGAAAACGTAAGGAGTCAAAACTCTAATTGTGCAAATAACATAAAGGCAACATCCATTTATAACAGTAAATTGGGAGGAAAAATGAAGCTCTCAGACTTCATAAGAGTCGTGTTTTCGCCTCGAGACTTATAGACCGAATAAATTACCATTTTATTACAATAACATGACTGTTCTTGGACAAATGTAGCTTATTAATAAGAAATGCTACGCATCGATTCTACTCTGTGTATAGGCGCAATGAAAATGTATCAATCTGTGTGGGATTTTAATTTTCATGTTTCAGTCGCTATTGTTATTGTGAACTCTGTATACTGTCAACTTGATAATGGTTTGTCAACTTTTAATAACTATACGAATGCTACAGATATTAGATACCTTGTTGACTTAAAATTATAAAAAGTGCTATGTATGTAATAATATATATTTATCAAATAGTCTTCTGGGCACGCTGCCAGTAGACTGAGAAATTGGATTTTGGCTAGTTTTTTTAATAGTATGTATTGTAGATAAACATATTAAACAGAAACTGCTACTAAGTCGGTTTTAGAAAAGTACCGGGTTGTCGGTTGTTATCTATGTTGAACTGTATTTTTTTGTGATGCAAATATTTGATGTACGCCCCCCCCCCCCCCCTCCCCACCTGGGAAAAGCGGGGGTAGTATGGCACTGTCCTGCAATCTGTGTGGGTGGCACAGGACGCGCGGCTGCCCCCTGGACCATCCAGTCGTCGTCCCCCTCTCGAGGTCTCATTCTCAGGGAGCCTTCGTACGCGTCCTCACTGCCTGTCCCTCGCAAACTGCTAAGTAGCGGGATACCAATTAAAATCACAGGATGTTCTTATTCTCATTAATAGGTTGTGGGATTCCCTTTACTTCTCATGTTTATCCTTACGATATTAAACACGGGAACTTTGTATATCTCCCAACTAATGAATCAATAAAGGATAAGAACTTTGAGCAAATATTGTCAATTTTCATTGTGAATAGTTTTCACTCAATCCTTGAATCAGGTTTGGTCATATTTAAACATTGACCTACACCAGTAAGTAAATTATTGATTTTAATCAGTGTTGATATTGTTAAAACAAATGCTATAAGAATTGAATAAGACATAAATGTTTGTAGATCAAAGATCAAGAGTCTCCGTGGTCTAGTGGTCGAGCTCCCCACTTCTAATTCAGGAGTCGTGGGTTCCATTCCAGGCTCACACGAATGAATTCTTGGAATTTTTAAAAAAAGTTATGAGTGACTAATTTCAGTAGCATACTTCTAATGGACTAGGTGGCGAACCTATTGCTACTCATAAGTAGCAATAGGTTCGCCACCTAGTCCATTAGAGACATTACGTAACGGTGAATCGAGGCTTTAACAACCGCTGCCTAGACCTTCGGGTAGAAAAAGGCATGAAGTTACATCTACAAGGAGATTAGTAAAATACATTACTATATAAAAGATTTTTATAAGAGAATCAGTAATTATTTTTAATAAAAACTCAAACCACACAAGAACATCAAAAGCTTTTCAGACTTTTACAGAAGAGACAAAGCGATCAAATACAGTTCCATTAATTTTCGCTTGTTTAAGTAACATGTTGCTACGCCACTTCTATGGATTGCGTAACCTCCTACTGCTACAAATTTTATAACCTAGTTATGCCTACAACTGCCCGCTGCACATGGCTGCATGCGGCTTGCAAGCTTAGCTATTGCGAAGTAACTTTGTAGCCCAATTATATACGTTTACTATTTGTTATGTATAGCTTTTTCTTACAACTATTATTGAGGATTGCGTATTTTTGCGAGATAGTGTGAAAACGAACAAGCCGGTCATCGTTATTAGCCGGTAAGTAGGTAACGCTGCCCATGGCAACCTGCAACACAGATAATGTTAGAGTTACGTTACCTGCCTTTAAGAGAATTGAATGGAAAGAGAGGAGGATGAAAGTGGCCTTCGGATGCTGCTCTCAACAAGCGAACCGCGGCATAAGTCACTCAATGTCGTTATTCTGTGAGATCGTAGTATTTACCGGTTAAGCTGGTCCATTCAAAAAGGGACTTGCGTCTATCAATTTGATAAGGTAAATCCTTGCTATAGAATTAAACTAACAATACAACAACGCATTATGAAATAAAAGTTAAAAAACGTAAATAAGATTAATTTTGGGCTTGTTTACATATTATATTGACAGGCCTCGTGGCGCATCGGTAAAACTACCGGCTGCAGCAATGAGGTCGGGGGTTCGATTCCCACCCGAGCACAAATATTTGTGACAAACATGAATATTTGTATGGTGTCTGGGTGTTTTTCTATGTATTATAAGTATGTATTTATAAAAGAAAAGTATATATGTATTAATATCCGTCATCATAACACAAGCATTTAGTTAATTAGCTTGGAACTAGAGGGCGCTGTGTGTATTGTGCCCAAGATATTATTATTTTTAATATATTGTTGAGAATCAATTTTGTTTCTAACAATAAATCAAATTACGTTTTTCACTGAGATGCATAGATGAGTATACCGTGTGGCTTTTTTTCGAGGTATAGAA
The DNA here is from genome assembly GCA_905147225.2 of Euproctis similis. NCBI lineage: Eukaryota > Metazoa > Arthropoda > Insecta > Lepidoptera > Erebidae > Euproctis > Euproctis similis. Next base: position 11,366,808 of record LR990109.1, read on the forward strand.
CTTTAAGTTCCCATTACTGTTCAAGATGGCGACTAATTTAACAGCTGTCAAGTGATTTATTCTCAGTTTGGTTTGGCAATTCACTATGGATAGACTCACACCTGAACAACGTTTGCAAATTTATTTCGAAAATAATGGTTCTGTGCGGAATACGTATCGCGCACTACGTCCATTTTATCGTCGACAAAATCGACCATCAGAGCAGTTAATTCGATTAACCATGGAACGTTTTCGCACCACGTTTACTCTTATTGATAACTCGCATCCCCAGAAACGCCGTACGGTGCGTACAGTAGAAAATGTTGCTGCTGTAGAGCGTAGCATTGAGGAAAACCCGAATGAGTCTATCCGCCAGCAAGCACAGGAATTGGATCAGTATCCATCCAGTATAGAGCCATGATTATTAACTTTTTCATTACTGAATTGAACAATCATGATGTCCGGGAGCTGTGGTTCCAAGAAGACGGCGGAACAAGTCACACAGCTCGTGCCACAATCCATTTATTGATAGACACGTTTGGTGACCGCCAAATTTCACGTTTTGGACCGGAATTGGCCTCCATGATCTTGTGATTTAACTTTTTGTGGGGCTATTTAAAGTCATTGGTTTATGCGGATAAGCCACAAACGCTTGACCATTTGGAAGACAACATTCGCCGTGTTATTGCCGATATAGGGCCACAAATGTTGGAAAAAGTCATCGAAAATCGGACGTCCAGATTGGACTGCATTCGAGCCAGCCGTGGCTGTCATATGCCAGAAATCATATTTAAAATGTATTGCCACAAGATTATCTTTCGGATAAATAAAATTCATGTGAATCGAATAATCCATCGTTGTTTTATTGCAATTTAAAGTTTTATACTTGTAAAAAAAAAACACCCTTATAAATATAGATTTAAGCCAAGTTTTATCGCGATTGTTTACATCGTTCATTCATCCGCATGCCTACCCTAAGCTTTAATACTTACTTAAACAAATACTGTATTATGAAATCAGTGAATGCAACTGTGGCAAAGCATCTGGATCTTCACCATTCTGATAAGTTATTTAAGCAGTTAGTAAGTACTGCTGGGTACTGCGTGATTTTTGTTAACACAGTTTTTAAGATTTTTCATTGCCGATTCTCGCAGTGAGTTATAAGTTTACAGTTTTATTTTGCTCCTGAAATTTTTACAAAATTTCACGATTTTCCGTTGAACTGTGCTAGTCACAGACGTATACAAACAAAATCACACTGGGCTTGCTCTTGTTAATTCGGGTGGCGTCTATAAATTTTACCAATATTTCTATATTCGAACAGGTTCGTTTACTTGAACTATATTTGAAATTAAACTAAAAATTGTCGTTGGTCCAGTGGTCGAGCCCTCCGCTTCGTAATCAAGAAGTCGTGGCTTCGAACCTGGCTCACACCAATGACATTTCGAAATTTTGGAAGTTATGTGTGATACATATCGATTATTAAAAACTTTGAGGCCAGTATATGGCAATAGGTTCGCCACCTATTCCATTTGGGACGTAAACATAACGGCGAGTCTGAGGCTTAACAGCCGCTTCGGGTAGAAAAAGGCGTAAACTTATGTTATCTTATTTGAACTTAATCAGACTTGTGCTAGGAAAACGAAGCTAAGTTACTTATTACTACGATATGAATTCTTGTAAAACACATAATAGTTTTGCGTGAGCAATTTGTTAAAAAATAACATCGGATAAAGTTCTTGAATTTCATAAAAGTGCTTCTTTTAAGAAAGAATATTATAATAGGAGTATTGAACAGTCATTGTTAATTTTTCACAATAGTAATTAAAGAAAAACCTTACACCAATAGAAGTTTAATGTGAGGGTCTGAATGAAAACGCTGAAAGTTAAAGTAATTTGCATCAAAAACTTGGTTTGTTGGATTCTCGTAGAAGTTTGTAAATTAAAATTAAGATTTAACGCGTTTCGGTCAAAAGTAAAGTTTTCAAGTATTTTATTATTTACAAGAACTTGACTTTCAATTCTGGTACCGAATTTTTTTTTCAATTTAATTTTTGGTTGAATTTCAAATTACCTATGAATGAAATATATTAATAAAAGTATAAAAAAGCTTCTCCTGATTTTCCAATTAAAAGTTACTACATTATTTAATAAGTTATGTGTAGAACCGTTACCTTTATTAACAAAGACTAGTGCAAAAGTTAAGTTTTTATGAATTATCAATATTTATCTATAATAGCGAGCGAAAACATAATTTTTTTGGAAGGTTTTAATTTTTTTTTATTTTACACCTATTGGAATTATAGCATTAATTACTTCATTACATGTATTTTTGTGTTTTTCAAAATATGCTCTTGTTGAACCGCCGTTTCGCGCCGTCGGTGCCGTCCTGCTCCGTAAATGGGGCACTGTCACCGACAGGTTAACTCAGATACTCACCGGGCACGGGTGCTTCGGTGAATATCTGAGTCGAATAAAACGAGAAGAAACGGCGAGATGCCACAATTGCGCATCCGACCTGGACTCGGCCCAGCACACGCTGGAGGTCTGCCCGGCCTGGGCGGCCGAGCGTCAAGTCCTGGTCGACGGGATCGGGTGAGACTTGTCCCCGCCGGCGTTGATCGCGACAATGCTGGCGGGAGAGGAGGAGTGGACGGTCGTGGTCTCCTTCTGCGAAGATGTAATGCTCCAGAAGGAGGCCGCCGAGCGGGATCGGCTCTCTCCCGATCGCCGACGGGCCGCGAGGGCGCACCACACGCAAGTGTACCAGGGTCGCGGCCCGGGAAGGATGACCCCCCGGTGCACGGGGTGGACCAGAGGGGTTAACCGCATCCTGACCACCCCAACGCCGGAGGAAGGCCGCCGCGATGTTTTAGTGGGTAGCCCTAGGATCGGATTGCAGTTTACTGTTTTGAGAGTCCCACACTACCCCCTGCCTGCCAGACAGAAGTGAAACAGGCGTTATAACGGAGTTATGCTTTATTGAGTATATGAGTTATGTGCCTGTTATGCTCTTCATCTAATGTCACTGCGAGATCAAAATAATAAAATTTTCTGTGTTATAAAAAGGCAAAAATAAAAGTGTTAAAAATCTGGTTGTAACTGAGTAATAAATGTTAGAACGAATATATTAATGGCGAATGTATATTTAACATATATAATAGGAGAGTAATATATAGGTATCTGTATATATGTATATCTGTACTTTATTTAATAATCCATTTAATAATACAACCAGGAACAGATGCCGCAAGTTCGTTGCGCAACTGGAACCTCCGCGGTGACACCTGCTGCTCCAAAACGTATATGAAATTGTAATTGTATTGCATAAAATATCTAATTAGTTAAATTCGCATACTATTCCTAAATTTATTTTTTACGTATTTTATTATTTTGTTAGATTTCGCGACATATATTTTAGACTTCATCTCCGTGAAATGAAAATAAATACAATTTATAAGCTGAAAGTCTTTTACCTTATTCACTTTAAATCAGCTATTCATTAGTGAAAATTCTGACTAGATACGATTGTTTCAGAGATTTGCCGGAATAAAAACACCCAAATACAACAGTAATAAAAAGTGGTAATGTTACTACTACAAACACTCAAATTTTATTAATTCGTTTAATCTAAATATTAAACTTAACACAAATCAATGCTAAAACTTATTCCGGACAAAGAGTATTACTACAACTGAAGATATTAAAAGAAAAATTATAAGTAACTAGATAATAATACTATTTTACTCGTTTAACTATATCTAAAATTATATCTATATTATCATTATTTAAAATGTTACGATAATCGAAGAGGCGAGTGAGGTGTTGTATAAATTCTGCCTGGCGCTATCTCGTTGTTTTCTCTGCTTACCTCGCCACTAACCAAGTTCTTCCCGTAAAGTTATCTATGTATGTATTTTATATAGTTAAATATTGCAAAGAGACTGATTGAGGGCTCTTGTGACAAGACGGCTGGTTTATTCTTCGCAACTAGGATTAATTAGCGTTGCCATTTTGATTTCAGCTTGTCTTTTAATTAAATATATAGTAGTTATTGTAATTCATTTATGTCTTCTTGTTATTGTAAATAAATACAGTTCAACAATAACAGTTTCAGTATTTTAAGAAGCAATTTAAAAAACGCAACACACATGTTATTAATTGGTGGTGTACACGCGTAATATTTAATCCAGAACCATAAAATTCAATTTGTGAATTTATAAAATAGCCAACCCACCGTTCGGCTCATTCAGCATTGGATTAATGGTCTTTGTTTGGTTTAATTAATCTGATACGATTCCGCTGGATATAAATCTAAACGACAGGCGGCATTAATCAATTGGTATCTCATTTCATTTCCAAGTTACTTTTGTTAAAAAAAAAAATAGCGATCAGTTGATCGCAAGTTATTATAATAGAGAAATGACAATTGATATTGCGTGCAGCATTGCTCCAGAGAACAGTGCTATCCTATCTCCGCCCACAAATGAAACAAGAGCGACTAAGGATTTTGATCTGCGTTCAGCACTCGGACTCTTAGTATTTTTTTTAATATTACATGCCTTTTTCACGGTAACGAATGTTACGCCATCTTTGTGCGCATAAAAAAAACTAATATGAAAAGTCCCCAGACTTTTCGATACATAAAAGAGGTCCAGATCAAATGATTAATTTTATTACAAATGTTTACTTAATTTAAAAGAATAATATAATATGTTTTTTTTTAAAGTATAAATTAATTTACCTGCTGTAATGAAACTAGAACATGTTGTACTTTAGTAGAATTAATGTAACATCTAAAACACCACTCAACAATGTAATACAATTTCAGGGGACAAACTTATGCAGATGCCCCGGAATGTCTGAACTCTAGCGGTAAGGTAGGCACCTGATATTTCAGTGATATTTGCATAAACTTAACAACAGTCTGTCGCCAGCCTATTCGTATTCAAACAAACCGACAACTTGTGTTTACTTAATATGGTCGTTTTAGTTGTATGCGTAATGCTCCTAGAATTAGAATTGATTGTATGTATTTATGTTTTTGGTTTAGGTATATGTCTTAACATAACATAACTTCAGGTCTTTTTCTACCCGAAGGTGTTGGCAGCGGCTGTTACGACCGAAATGGAATAGGTGGCGAACCTATTGCCATACCGGGCACAAAGTTTTTAGTCATCAATATTTATCACACATAACTTACGAAATAAATTTCGTAAAGTCATTGTTGTGAGCCAATGAGAGGGTTCGAACCCGCGACCTCTGGATTCAGAAGCGGGGTGCTCGACCACTGAACCAGCGAGACTTTTAATATTGTGTTAGTTTTTCTTTTTATTATGACAATAAGATAGCCACATGTCTTCTCTTGTCTCCTTAGATGGTAACGTAACGTAAAAGAGTAACCATCCATATCAAACAGTCATTCGCTTTGCCTGACCTTTTTTAGTCTTTGCTTAACTTCTATGACGAGATAAATTTTATCCTATATTTTACTTTAAATTTAGAATTAAAGTTTTACGTTAAGTGTAGGTACACTTTAATTATTCATGTCTTTAGTTATTTTAAAACGACAGCTTTATTAAAAAGTAAATTATTCAATGTATTGACAATATATTATTATAAAAAATACACTCAAGTCTCTATGTATACGCATACCTATAAAATATATAAGCAAAACAACAGGCTGGCATATAAAACCATCCCAACCCTTACATCGTTTGCTTAAGCTTATAGGCCTCATAAAAAACTCTGTTTTCATAAACTTCATACGTTAGAACGAAATTGTTTTTAGCATAATTCATGATTGCTAATATATTAAACGGTATATATAATCCCACTGAGGCACAGCGTTATACCTTTATATCTAGCAGTATGAAAGAATAGAATAGAAAAGACTAGAATATTGATGAAAATATTTTTGACACAAGTCACATCTACTCATCTGGTTGCAAGTAAAACTAAAGCTAGTATGGAAAAACATAACACATCATTACATAGTATAAAACAAAGTCACTGTCTGTGTCTGTCCCCTTATATGCTTATTATATCTTTAAAACTACGCAACGGATTTTGATGCGGTTTTTTTAATAGTTAGAGGGTGTCAACGGGGTGGTTTTGATCTATAATTCATATATTTTAATTTAAAGAAAAAAATATAATTTTCGAGATTTAGCACATTAATTGCAAACGTTGGCTGAACCCTAAGTGATAGATCAAAACAATGTTTTACATTATTAAACACCTTAAGAAGGTCTACAAAAAAGTCCATTTCTTTTTATATGTCTATCTCTTAGGGATAACACACAATGACCATTTTAATTTTAGGAAGCGATTTTAAACATTACAGCATTAATTTTCATCCAATTAAGCGTTTTAAATAGATTGTGCATGTAATATAGATCTTGGACTTTTACAGCGTGCAATTTAGACGAATATTTTCGAAGATATTGCAGTATTAATACAGCAGGACAGCAGTTAAAGCGGATAAATAGCACACATATTACTTTTGATGCGGAACAAAGTTCGCCGGGTCAGCTAGTATTAAATAGATTTATTAATTCCAATCAATCATTTTATTTCTTATCATTTTTTTAGTTATCAGGGCGTAACAAGAATTATAAGTTAGTTTTTTTATAACGTTGTAATATTTTTTACTGATTCCAAAATTTACAATAAATACATAACTTCATGCCAAATATGAAGGCAGTGGCTGTTAGGCATCGACGGATTTATACATCCCAAATAGATAGATGGTGGAGTATATTGTCATAATAATGTACCGGGCACAATGTTAGCAGTCATCGATATTTATCACACATAACTTTCAAAAATAATTCCGAGAAGTCATTGGCCTATGCCCAGAAACGATCCCATGACTTCTTTAATCAGAAGCGACAACTCGACCACGGAACCACATAGAGTCTATGTGGTCCCGTGGTCGAGTTGTCGCTATGTCATAGACTATACAAAATCTACATAAGTTAAAAATAACGTTAACATAAAAAGGCTAAAAATTTACAGTAATTAAAGCCATTCTCCTGTGTAGCCTAAGAAAATTTTACCCACAGTTATGACGACTGAGCTAGTCTGGACCAGGTGGCGATTCAGGTATAATTTGAGCCAATGATTTTGTTATAGGCCATTTACGAAAATTGGTATTATCTCCCTAAAACCAACGAGATAAAAAGAAAATATATGCATTTTTTACACGGATATTAGGAGAAATTGGTATAAATAGTTACTTCAATTTATAGTAATATTTCAAAGCAAACTTATATTTTACAAGACAAATGTTTATTTAACACAGAAATTCTGCCAGATCATGTTTTCTTTACTCTTTTCCATCCAGCAACGTACTTTTTATAAGCAACAACTTACATATAAATGGTTGGTATACTATTTCCATAATATTATTCATGCAAATGATTTTGTGTGTGCGAAAGTGTTTAAATAAGTCAAAGAAATTCGTATAAAGTTGCAAACGCGTAACACTAGAGTAACGAGTTCTTATTAAGATGTACTGCATAAAAATCTTACTTTTGGAAATAAACTTACACCTTTATAGCTTTATTTCATGACGCATACGTATTCCGTTTTACTGAGAAAATCCTCAGGGTGAGAAGCCTAACGCGGCGCCTGAAATAATATTAAGATTTTCCGTACACTATAAAATGCTGGAGAGATATAATTTGTTGATGTAAAAAAAAAGAATTCTTGTAATTGTGAAATTGACCTTATCTTGTACGGAGTTTAAGTCAGATATTGTTTGTTTAGACTAAAGAATAGGTTTTTGTATATATTTTTTAACATTATATAGGCATAAAAAAGTACACTGGGTCATCATTATATTATACACTAGTGGACTCAATAAACTTTGTTTCGTCTCAGATCAGCAGCAAATAAATATATTTTTTTGTTTTATTAAGTTCAATAGGCCGGTACCACTGCACGACGCAAGCGATTTTCGTCCCAATATTTTAAATCTGTAATATTTTCTAAAATATTCCTTTAAATTACATACTGTAAAGGCCCACATTGATCTGTATTAAATGCACAATCTACTTAAGATACTTAATTGAATAAAAATTAATGCTGCAATGTTTAAAATCGCTTGCGGATAGAATGGCCATTGCGGACTTTTTTGTAGACCTTTTAAGGTGTATAATAATGGCAAGGTGTTAGTAGTTTGGCAATTAAAGAATTAAATCTTGAAAATTATCCTTTTTTATTTGCTACACTATCTTTCAATTATACATACAACGTTCCCTGTTGACACCTTCTAAAAAACTAAAATGTGTTGCTTAGTTTTAAAGATCTAAGCATATAAGGGGACAGACAGAGTAAAGCGACTTTTTTTTATACTATGTAATGATACTAGCTCATTATTACCTTGAATCTTTTAATTTACTTTTATTACTTTCTAACAAAAATTAAACTATATTATTTATTTTAATTATTACCTACTATACGAACACAGTTTGATTTCTCTAATAACATTCATAACGGCGAAACACATATTAGTTTTATCTTACAACAAAAAAGCAATCCCACTCTAAATTTTGTTAATGGCTCCAGCAATTTTCATGAAATTTAATACGCAGAAAGCTTCAGAGGACAACGACAAATCGAACTACCCAGGTTAAATAAGTAATGTAAAATAACTTCACGCCTTATGGTACCCGTTAGTGTGGGCAGCGGTTTGAAAGAATTGAAAGCCTCGACTTACCGACTTTTTACTTTCCAAATGAAACATTAGTCAACAAAAACAAAATAACATCGGATAAAGTTCTTGAATTTCATAAAAGTGCTTCTTTTAAGAAAGAATATTATAATAGGAGTATTGAACAGTCATTGTTAATTTTTCACAATAGTAATTAAAGAAAAACCTTACACCAATAGAAGTTTAATGTGAGGGTCTGAATGAAAACGCTGAAAGTTAAAGTAATTTGCATCAAAAACTTGGTTTGTTGGATTCTCGTAGAAGTTTGTAAATTAAAATTAAGATTTAACGCGTTTCGGTCAAAAGTAAAGTTTTCAAGTATTTTATTATTTACAAGAACTTGACTTTCAATTCTGGTACCGAATTTTTTTTTCAATTTAATTTTTGGTTGAATTTCAAATTACCTATGAATGAAATATATTAATAAAAGTATAAAAAAGCTTCTCCTGATTTTCCAATTAAAAGTTACTACATTATTTAATAAGTTATGTGTAGAACCGTTACCTTTATTAACAAAGACTAGTGCAAAAGTTAAGTTTTTATGAATTATCAATATTTATCTATAATAGCGAGCGAAAACATAATTTTTTTGGAAGGTTTTAATTTTTTTTTATTTTACACCTATTGGAATTATAGCATTAATTACTTCATTACATGTATTTTTGTGTTTTTCAAAATATGCTCTTGTTGAACCGCCGTTTCGCGCCGTCGGTGCCGTCCTGCTCCGTAAATGGGGCACTGTCACCGACAGGTTAACTCAGATACTCACCGGGCACGGGTGCTTCGGTGAATATCTGAGTCGAATAAAACGAGAAGAAACGGCGAGATGCCACAATTGCGCATCCGACCTGGACTCGGCCCAGCACACGCTGGAGGTCTGCCCGGCCTGGGCGGCCGAGCGTCAAGTCCTGGTCGACGGGATCGGGTGAGACTTGTCCCCGCCGGCGTTGATCGCGACAATGCTGGCGGGAGAGGAGGAGTGGACGGTCGTGGTCTCCTTCTGCGAAGATGTAATGCTCCAGAAGGAGGCCGCCGAGCGGGATCGGCTCTCTCCCGATCGCCGACGGGCCGCGAGGGCGCACCACACGCAAGTGTACCAGGGTCGCGGCCCGGGAAGGATGACCCCCCGGTGCACGGGGTGGACCAGAGGGGTTAACCGCATCCTGACCACCCCAACGCCGGAGGAAGGCCGCCGCGATGTTTTAGTGGGTAGCCCTAGGATCGGATTGCAGTTTACTGTTTTGAGAGTCCCACACTACCCCCTGCCTGCCAGACAGAAGTGAAACAGGCGTTATAACGGAGTTATGCTTTATTGAGTATATGAGTTATGTGCCTGTTATGCTCTTCATCTAATGTCACTGCGAGATCAAAATAATAAAATTTTCTGTGTTATAAAAAGGCAAAAATAAAAGTGTTAAAAATCTGGTTGTAACTGAGTAATAAATGTTAGAACGAATATATTAATGGCGAATGTATATTTAACATATATAATAGGAGAGTAATATATAGGTATCTGTATATATGTATATCTGTACTTTATTTAATAATCCATTTAATAATACAACCAGGAACAGATGCCGCAAGTTCGTTGCGCAACTGGAACCTCCGCGGTGACACCTGCTGCTCCAAAACGTATATGAAATTGTAATTGTATTGCATAAAATATCTAATTAGTTAAATTCGCATACTATTCCTAAATTTATTTTTTACGTATTTTATTATTTTGTTAGATTTCGCGACATATATTTTAGACTTCATCTCCGTGAAATGAAAATAAATACAATTTATAAGCTGAAAGTCTTTTACCTTATTCACTTTAAATCAGCTATTCATTAGTGAAAATTCTGACTAGATACGATTGTTTCAGAGATTTGCCGGAATAAAAACACCCAAATACAACAGTAATAAAAAGTGGTAATGTTACTACTACAAACACTCAAATTTTATTAATTCGTTTAATCTAAATATTAAACTTAACACAAATCAATGCTAAAACTTATTCCGGACAAAGAGTATTACTACAACTGAAGATATTAAAAGAAAAATTATAAGTAACTAGATAATAATACTATTTTACTCGTTTAACTATATCTAAAATTATATCTATATTATCATTATTTAAAATGTTACGATAATCGAAGAGGCGAGTGAGGTGTTGTATAAATTCTGCCTGGCGCTATCTCGTTGTTTTCTCTGCTTACCTCGCCACTAACCAAGTTCTTCCCGTAAAGTTATCTATGTATGTATTTTATATAGTTAAATATTGCAAAGAGACTGATTGAGGGCTCTTGTGACAAGACGGCTGGTTTATTCTTCGCAACTAGGATTAATTAGCGTTGCCATTTTGATTTCAGCTTGTCTTTTAATTAAATATATAGTAGTTATTGTAATTCATTTATGTCTTCTTGTTATTGTAAATAAATACAGTTCAACAATAACAGTTTCAGTATTTTAAGAAGCAATTTAAAAAACGCAACACACATGTTATTAATTGGTGGTGTACACGCGTAATATTTAATCCAGAACCATAAAATTCAATTTGTGAATTTATAAAATAGCCAACCCACCGTTCGGCTCATTCAGCATTGGATTAATGGTCTTTGTTTGGTTTAATTAATCTGATACGATTCCGCTGGATATAAATCTAAACGACAGGCGGCATTAATCAATTGGTATCTCATTTCATTTCCAAGTTACTTTTGTTAAAAAAAAAAATAGCGATCAGTTGATCGCAAGTTATTATAATAGAGAAATGACAATTGATATTGCGTGCAGCATTGCTCCAGAGAACAGTGCTATCCTATCTCCGCCCACAAATGAAACAAGAGCGACTAAGGATTTTGATCTGCGTTCAGCACTCGGACTCTTAGTATTTTTTTTAATATTACATGCCTTTTTCACGGTAACGAATGTTACGCCATCTTTGTGCGCATAAAAAAAACTAATATGAAAAGTCCCCAGACTTTTCGATACATAAAAGAGGTCCAGATCAAATGATTAATTTTATTACAAATGTTTACTTAATTTAAAAGAATAATATAATATGTTTTTTTTTAAAGTATAAATTAATTTACCTGCTGTAATGAAACTAGAACATGTTGTACTTTAGTAGAATTAATGTAACATCTAAAACACCACTCAACAATGTAATACAATTTCAGGGGACAAACTTATGCAGATGCCCCGGAATGTCTGAACTCTAGCGGTAAGGTAGGCACCTGATATTTCAGTGATATTTGCATAAACTTAACAACAGTCTGTCGCCAGCCTATTCGTATTCAAACAAACCGACAACTTGTGTTTACTTAATATGGTCGTTTTAGTTGTATGCGTAATGCTCCTAGAATTAGAATTGATTGTATGTATTTATGTTTTTGGTTTAGGTATATGTCTTAACATAACATAACTTCAGGTCTTTTTCTACCCGAAGGTGTTGGCAGCGGCTGTTACGACCGAAATGGAATAGGTGGCGAACCTATTGCCATACCGGGCACAAAGTTTTTAGTCATCAATATTTATCACACATAACTTACGAAATAAATTTCGTAAAGTCATTGTTGTGAGCCAATGAGAGGGTTCGAACCCGCGACCTCTGGATTCAGAAGCGGGGTGCTCGACCACTGAACCAGCGAGACTTTTAATATTGTGTTAGTTTTTCTTTTTATTATGACAATAAGATAGCCACATGTCTTCTCTTGTCTCCTTAGATGGTAACGTAACGTAAAAGAGTAACCATCCATATCAAACAGTCATTCGCTTTGCCTGACCTTTTTTAGTCTTTGCTTAACTTCTATGACGAGATAAATTTTATCCTATATTTTACTTTAAATTTAGAATTAAAGTTTTACGTTAAGTGTAGGTACACTTTAATTATTCATGTCTTTAGTTATTTTAAAACGACAGCTTTATTAAAAAGTAAATTATTCAATGTATTGACAATATATTATTATAAAAAATACACTCAAGTCTCTATGTATACGCATACCTATAAAATATATAAGCAAAACAACAGGCTGGCATATAAAACCATCCCAACCCTTACATCGTTTGCTTAAGCTTATAGGCCTCATAAAAAACTCTGTTTTCATAAACTTCATACGTTAGAACGAAATTGTTTTTAGCATAATTCATGATTGCTAATATATTAAACGGTATATATAATCCCACTGAGGCACAGCGTTATACCTTTATATCTAGCAGTATGAAAGAATAGAATAGAAAAGACTAGAATATTGATGAAAATATTTTTGACACAAGTCACATCTACTCATCTGGTTGCAAGTAAAACTAAAGCTAGTATGGAAAAACATAACACATCATTACATAGTATAAAACAAAGTCACTGTCTGTGTCTGTCCCCTTATATGCTTATTATATCTTTAAAACTACGCAACGGATTTTGATGCGGTTTTTTTAATAGTTAGAGGGTGTCAACGGGGTGGTTTTGATCTATAATTCATATATTTTAATTTAAAGAAAAAAATATAATTTTCGAGATTTAGCACATTAATTGCAAACGTTGGCTGAACCCTAAGTGATAGATCAAAACAATGTTTTACATTATTAAACACCTTAAGAAGGTCTACAAAAAAGTCCATTTCTTTTTATATGTCTATCTCTTAGGGATAACACACAATGACCATTTTAATTTTAGGAAGCGATTTTAAACATTACAGCATTAATTTTCATCCAATTAAGCGTTTTAAATAGATTGTGCATGTAATATAGATCTTGGACTTTTACAGCGTGCAATTTAGACGAATATTTTCGAAGATATTGCAGTATTAATACAGCAGGACAGCAGTTAAAGCGGATAAATAGCACACATATTACTTTTGATGCGGAACAAAGTTCGCCGGGTCAGCTAGTATTAAATAGATTTATTAATTCCAATCAATCATTTTATTTCTTATCATTTTTTTAGTTATCAGGGCGTAACAAGAATTATAAGTTAGTTTTTTTATAACGTTGTAATATTTTTTACTGATTCCAAAATTTACAATAAATACATAACTTCATGCCAAATATGAAGGCAGTGGCTGTTAGGCATCGACGGATTTATACATCCCAAATAGATAGATGGTGGAGTATATTGTCATAATAATGTACCGGGCACAATGTTAGCAGTCATCGATATTTATCACACATAACTTTCAAAAATAATTCCGAGAAGTCATTGGCCTATGCCCAGAAACGATCCCATGACTTCTTTAATCAGAAGCGACAACTCGACCACGGAACCACATAGAGTCTATGTGGTCCCGTGGTCGAGTTGTCGCTATGTCATAGACTATACAAAATCTACATAAGTTAAAAATAACGTTAACATAAAAAGGCTAAAAATTTACAGTAATTAAAGCCATTCTCCTGTGTAGCCTAAGAAAATTTTACCCACAGTTATGACGACTGAGCTAGTCTGGACCAGGTGGCGATTCAGGTATAATTTGAGCCAATGATTTTGTTATAGGCCATTTACGAAAATTGGTATTATCTCCCTAAAACCAACGAGATAAAAAGAAAATATATGCATTTTTTACACGGATATTAGGAGAAATTGGTATAAATAGTTACTTCAATTTATAGTAATATTTCAAAGCAAACTTATATTTTACAAGACAAATGTTTATTTAACACAGAAATTCTGCCAGATCATGTTTTCTTTACTCTTTTCCATCCAGCAACGTACTTTTTATAAGCAACAACTTACATATAAATGGTTGGTATACTATTTCCATAATATTATTCATGCAAATGATTTTGTGTGTGCGAAAGTGTTTAAATAAGTCAAAGAAATTCGTATAAAGTTGCAAACGCGTAACACTAGAGTAACGAGTTCTTATTAAGATGTACTGCATAAAAATCTTACTTTTGGAAATAAACTTACACCTTTATAGCTTTATTTCATGACGCATACGTATTCCGTTTTACTGAGAAAATCCTCAGGGTGAGAAGCCTAACGCGGCGCCTGAAATAATATTAAGATTTTCCGTACACTATAAAATGCTGGAGAGATATAATTTGTTGATGTAAAAAAAAAGAATTCTTGTAATTGTGAAATTGACCTTATCTTGTACGGAGTTTAAGTCAGATATTGTTTGTTTAGACTAAAGAATAGGTTTTTGTATATATTTTTTAACATTATATAGGCATAAAAAAGTACACTGGGTCATCATTATATTATACACTAGTGGACTCAATAAACTTTGTTTCGTCTCAGATCAGCAGCAAATAAATATATTTTTTTGTTTTATTAAGTTCAATAGGCCGGTACCACTGCACGACGCAAGCGATTTTCGTCCCAATATTTTAAATCTGTAATATTTTCTAAAATATTCCTTTAAATTACATACTGTAAAGGCCCACATTGATCTGTATTAAATGCACAATCTACTTAAGATACTTAATTGAATAAAAATTAATGCTGCAATGTTTAAAATCGCTTGCGGATAGAATGGCCATTGCGGACTTTTTTGTAGACCTTTTAAGGTGTATAATAATGGCAAGGTGTTAGTAGTTTGGCAATTAAAGAATTAAATCTTGAAAATTATCCTTTTTTATTTGCTACACTATCTTTCAATTATACATACAACGTTCCCTGTTGACACCTTCTAAAAAACTAAAATGTGTTGCTTAGTTTTAAAGATCTAAGCATATAAGGGGACAGACAGAGTAAAGCGACTTTTTTTTATACTATGTAATGATACTAGCTCATTATTACCTTGAATCTTTTAATTTACTTTTATTACTTTCTAACAAAAATTAAACTATATTATTTATTTTAATTATTACCTACTATACGAACACAGTTTGATTTCTCTAATAACATTCATAACGGCGAAACACATATTAGTTTTATCTTACAACAAAAAAGCAATCCCACTCTAAATTTTGTTAATGGCTCCAGCAATTTTCATGAAATTTAATACGCAGAAAGCTTCAGAGGACAACGACAAATCGAACTACCCAGGTTAAATAAGTAATGTAAAATAACTTCACGCCTTATGGTACCCGTTAGTGTGGGCAGCGGTTTGAAAGAATTGAAAGCCTCGACTTACCGACTTTTTACTTTCCAAATGAAACATTAGGTTATTAGCATTATTAGCACAGTGTTGTCAGTCATCGATATTTATTAAGAATTCCCAGAAGTATTTGGTGTGATACCAAAATTGAACCCACGACTTCTTGATTCAGCAGCTACATAAGATAGATTATAAAATCAAGAAGTCGTGGGTTTGAAATCGGGTTCACACCAATGACTATCCAAAATTTCTTTTCGGAAATTAAGTGTGATAAGTACCGATGACTGGAAACTTTTTACCCGAAATATGTCAATAGGTACATATATTATTTTGGGATGTATACACCGTGCGTACACCTTCGGGTAGAAAAGGCGTGAAGTTATATTATTCTATGTAATTTGTCACCGTCCACAACGTGCCGAAGCAACAAAACCTTTTTTAAGTACAGACCTTATTTTGTTTTCCTTTTTGTTCTATTTACAAATCTAAGCATTTTCTAAAAAAAAACAATTTTTCTAACCAACCGGGTGTTGATAATTAATATGCAGCAGCACAGGAGGTGTGCACCCAGAGAGAGTCGTGTACAAAATACGTCCATCAGTTAAAACGTATGTAGAACATTGCACAGCGGGTAACGTATCAATTATTTACACACAATATTTTAGGAGTTATTGCATACATACGCACACTGACAGTGAAGAACTACCTTACGTACATTGCAATGTAGGCAAGTATGTTTACAGTAATAAATATTCGGTAGAATTGGGATTTAGAAATGAAATCTTACCAATATTACAAATGAGAGAGTTTGTGAAAATGTCTGATGAAAAATGGTATGTAGGCTTATAGATAGAAAATTTCCTAGATCTAGTATAGACTTAGAGTATAGATCCCTTTCGGATAATAATTCAACTTTAATGTTGTTTTAACACAACTTTAGTACCCCTGCCATAAAATAATAATCCCGGTGCTACATTTTCCTACGAGATTAATGCCATTTTTATGTGATATAAATGATTTTGATTTAATTCGTGAATTAGGCAGGGGGAAAATCTGGTATTTATGTAACGTAACATAATATAACTTTACGCTTTTTCTACTCGAAGGTGTAGGCAGGCGGTGTAGGTATACATAACGGCGACTAAGGCTTACAAGCCTTTACTCGCCGTTATGTATATTTATCGATATTTATCACACATAACTTCCGAAAAGAATTTTGAAAAGTCATCGGTATGAGTCAGGTTTGAACCCGCGACTTTTTGATTCTGAAGCAAGGTGCTCGACCACTGTACCACCGACACTATCTAGTTACTACCTAAGTATTTATGTAATTATAAACAAAATCATGATGTGACAAATAATTATACCTCAAGGAATGAGACCACCAGTGTTGCTTAGTTTTAACTTCATTTTTTTCTTTTTCAATCAAGCTGCGCTAAGATTATATATATTTAATTAAAATATAAGTCAAACAAGAACTGTTTTTAAATACACTACATGCACCTGTATTTATAAGTAAAAAAAAATTAACAAAAATGCTGCTTAAAAAAATCATAAGATTTTCTGAAAATAATAATATCTTGGAAACACAGTGCCCTCTAGTTCCCAGCTAAACAAATGTTAATGCTAACTGCGTGTTTTATGGAAAACAGATAACTGATACTTAATACTTACTGATTTTTAATACTTTTTTATTATTGCGAGAGACCAAGACCACGACCAAATAAATGGTCTGCTTAAACGACCCGACCCGACTTTGTACCCGAAACCGACGTGTATGCAAACTCAAAGTGATTTTATTTTCATAGGTCTTCACGAACACTTAAAAATAGTCAACGTACAAATATATTTAAAATTAAAATTCTTAAACACGAGCGCTTGAGGAAAGTGCCTCCGTGGAACAAGAAAACACGGACGCAATCGGCACGAGCGGCCCGATTCCGAGTGTAGGGTAGGGGCTTTCATGAGAAGAATCGGGCAAGAAACTTATGTGCAAAATACTCTTTTCAAAACCATTTAAAATTGATACAATAGTATTATTATCGCTACTGAAAACATAGCAGTAGGCTCGTGCATGATGAGATGTATGACTGTGGATGCGGCGCCATACAAACATTTATGCTTGTCATAAATATTTGTACTCGAGTGGGGATCGAACCCGGCGACCTCGACTTCAAAGTTCGTTGTTTAACCACTGCACCACGAGGCCTGTTAAAAAAAACATATTTGTAATTTTAATTCAAGTACTACAATATCGAAGCTCTGCACCATTTCAGCTTTGTGTTTTCTTTTTCCACGATATTGCTTACACGTAGAGTTTGAAAACCGTTAATAGGATTTATGTTTACTATTGTCACTTTTTAGAGGTAACCAAGTTTTATATTTTTGTTTATTTAATTTAAATATACCACTTTATATAAAATCTGCGGAGTGATTCTCGCTGACCGTTTCGAACACAAGGTTTTACGAAAGGAAGTTGGACTGAATGAGAGTGTCGGTGTAAAAGTAAGAAAGGGCATACTCCGATGACTAATGATTGTCTAAGCAGATATACAATGCGAACGTGGTTATGTAGGAGTCGAGGACGGCCAAGACATACCTACCATGACCAAATAGAACCAGTTCTGGAGGAAGACGATGTTAGGAGCCTTAAAAATCGACACGCGTGCATGAAAAGAGTTATGAAAGTCAACGAAGGGAGTGAGGCTTGTAAGAATCGTGCCTTATGGCGCTCTGTTCTCTCTGCCTACCCCGCAAGTAATTTGGCTTGAAGTAACATAACATAACTTCACTTCACTTAACTTTTCTACCCGAAGGTGTTGGCAGCGGCTGTTAAGCCTCGTCTGGCCGTTATGTTTACGTCCCAAATGGAATGGTAATTTAGCCACCTGGCTAGCCTATTACCATACCGGGCACAGAGTTTTTAGTTATCGATATTTATCATACATAACTTACGAAATTAATTTCGAAAAGTCATTGGTGTGAGCCTGCTGTGTGGCGCCGGCTTAGAATACCGCCATCCCATCTCTTCCCGTGGGTGTCGTAAAAGCCGACTAAGGGAATAGGCTGAAAGAATGGGCAGCAGCATTCTCTATCAACAAAATACAACCTACTGCGATCGCCAACCCGCCTGCCAAGCGTGGCGATTATGGCAAAAACCCCCCATGAGTGAACGGACCAGCAGTTGTGGCGCTCTATGGGGGAGGCCTGTCCAACAGTGGACCTCAAAAGGCAAACGATTGGTGTGAGCCAATGTGTAGAGTCTAACCCGCGACCTCTGGATTCAGAACTAGGGTGCTCGACCACTGGACCACAAGACTTATATGTACTTATATGAATAACATTATATAGTCCAAATGATCACATAAATAATAGTCATTATGAAGGTACACCACTACACGTTTAACTTCTGAATTCATTTATTATAGCGTGTCGAATGTCGGAAGCTATTGTCATGCACAAGTCATCTACATCTCGTATTTGGCCAAAAAGTTAGCGATACATATAAATAAAGTTGACGGATCCTTAATATTAAAATAACTGCTTACTACTGCATTCACATTAATATATATTACGGTTACCTTTTTAATAATCATAATAATTTATATCACAGTATTTAATTTGGACCAGTGTTTAGTTCAGAGTCATCATCGTTCTGCACATATCCCCATATTAGTAGGGACTGTATAACATAATATCATCCTTTTCCATTCTCTTCTGTCACTCGGCATCTCCACACTTACTCTTTTCATACTTACTTTTCATACATACTTTTTATATAATATCCGTTTTTATAAATCCCATTCATCTCTTTTTCAGTGTTCTCCTACTCACATACCCATCTACATTTTTTATTCAGAGCATTTATCCGAACATATAACTATTACATGTATGGATACCCTACACAAAATTCTAGCGGAAGAGATTTAACGTTTTATTTTTGTCGAGAGAGTGACTCCATCCATTCTGGACGCTTTACTCCAATGATCTAGTGCCGGGTGCAAACATATTTATTTGTTCCCTACACTCATCCCAAGTTTTAAGGGATCCTGTTTAACCTGTGTTCTATTTAATATAGGAAAATGTGAGTAGGTATAATTTGGAAGCGTTTTTTCTTGATCAATATTTATTGTGAAATATTCAAATGTTCGCGTTTTACGTTTTGAAATCCTTGTAATAATATAATGATCTATACTTTGTATAATTCTTAAAACTATTCACTTTTGTATCTCTTAACATGATTTATCATCATCATTAACCTGTTACAGTCCACTGTTGGACATAGGCCTCTCCCAATTTGCGCCACAACATCCGATTCTCTGCCTTCCGCTTCCATTCTTTTCCAGCAGCCTTTCTGAGGTCGTCTGACCATCGGGCTGGTGGGCGTCCTGCACTACGCTTACCAAGTCACGGTCTCCACTCTATGACCTTTTTGCTCCATCCTTCGTGATTACGTAAATAAAATTTATTCAACCATATTATATGAAAATTCACAATACAACAATCACTTGTTTACCTCTCTTATATCTCTTGTACTATGGAGGAGAGCATTGAGAGAGACCATACATTCAATTCTTGAGTCTACCAAGAACTATCTAAGATTCGAAAAGAAGTTATATCGATGGTCTAATCGTATAAAACTAGGTTTCCTTTTGGAAGGTACAAAATTCTAATCTCGTGTGAAATATTATAATAATATGAAATTGATCCAATTCCTGCCTACGTATTATAATAGGTATTGAAGGCCTGAAGATACAAAAACAAATAAAGAACGATTATGTTACTTGAGTAAACTGAAAATATCCTCGTAGTATCCTTTATCCAGTTAAGTCCGGATAAACAGGATCAAACAGCTTCAATGTTTACAGAGAAAAGTAAATCTCTCAGCTTAGTCCGGAATATAGATGAAAAATGTTAAGATGTAATGAATCTCAATTCTAGAGTGTCAATTGTTATGTAGCTAAAATTAAGAAGAATTTTCTAATTTATCATCAACTATCTGACCCCACGAACTTTATTTCGCATCGAAAGTAATAAATAAGCAAATTTTTGATTCACGACTTTTCCTTAACTATATCAAACATGAATTATAGATACAAACCACCCAGTTGATACCTTCTATTAAAAAAAAAACCGCATCAAAATCCGTTGTGTAGTTTGAATGATATAGCAGATAAGGGGACAGACAGCGGAAAGCGACTTTATTTTACAATTATCATTTATAAACTTTATCCTAGTAACTTTATTTTTTATCATTAAGAATAGAATAGAATACACTTGGCCGGGCTTAATGCCTTGAGGCATTAAGTCCGCCATTGTACGATTTTGTGGATAAAGTTTTAAATAAATAAATAAATACTCTACATCATAAGAAAAAAATAGATTACAGTAAATAGTACATGGGAAATATTGGGTGAGTACAATAGGCGGTCTTATCGCTTACTGCGATTTCTGCCAGACAACCTATAAGTGGGCATGTAAGCTAGGAAGAATAATACGCGGTTTTCAGTTGCTGGTTTAATATATACATGATCAAATTTCAAAAATCATTTTCCACAGTGGTAGAGCCAAGCAGTTTGCTGCATGAATGGGCCGGCTCGACCGGTGAAATACCACGACCTCTCAGAAGACCGACGTTTCGTTCGGTGAGAGAGGTACCCGGAGGCCCACCCCCCTTCCCCGTCCTTTCCTATCCCCTATCCCTTAAAGGTCGGCAACGCAACAGTAATACTATATGTGTTGCTGGTGTCCATGGGCGGCGTTGGTTGCTTACCATCAGGTGACACGCCAGCTCGTTTGCCCTTCTGTTCCATAAAAAAAAATCGAATCTCATGTAGATAATTAAATAGATACACATAATACTTACACACATACATAAATAGATACCTTCTGTGTACTAAGTATCGGGAATTTGTCAATAAAACAAAAAATACAAATTATTCATCTAAATTTATTTTATCGCCTTCAAAGTAGGCCCCATCGCTTGCAATACAACATCTCCACCGCTTCACCCAGACTTCCATACATTTTTCATAGGCTATTTGCGGTATGGCCTTTAGCTCATTCAGCGAATTTTCTTTTATGGCTTCTATTGTGGTAATTTTAACTTGGGAAATAAAAAAAAGTCAGACGGAGCCATATCATGCTTGGTCGAGAACGTTTGTTGAATTTTTCGCTAAAAACTCTTTCACTATAATGGCTGTGTGTGATGGTGCATTATCATGGTGCAGCATCCATGAGTTGTATCGCCACAAATCTGGACGTTTTCGGCGGATACTCTCACGCAAACGCTTCATGACGCCTAAATAATATTCTTTATTCACCGTTTCTTCTCCCTCTGGAAGGAATTCGGAGTGAACCACAACACGGTAGTCAAAAAAAAACTGTCAGCATCACCTTGATTTTGGTGACGTGACGTGACGTCGTTTACATGATTCGCCGTAGGTATTTTGCAACATTTTTAGTGATTCACCACATGAAATATCATTCGAAACACAAAATTTAAGGCACACTCTTTGTTCAACAATATTTTCCATTGTAAAAATCGCCGAGGACTCAAAACTATGACCAACAAAAAGTTTAGTTTAAAACAATTTAAATAACAGATCCCGTTCAAATTTTGCGCGCTAAATCAGTACAGTGCTACCAACATGCAGTAAAAAAATTAGAACGACCTCTTTTACGCGGGTCTCTTTATTGACATATGCCCGATACTTTTTACACAGAGTAGTACATACGTACACAATATAATATTATTATAGATGCATACAGACGATATATAACTACGTTTACAACATCATGCTTATCGGAATCATTTACAGTGACAAATAGTGTTCTTTGAGATGTTTTTAAAAGTTCCCAGTGTCTGAGCGTCACGAATAGACAGAGGGAATTCATTCCACAATCAAGCAGCTTGGACTGAAAAAGATTTGTCAAGAAAAATTGTGGAGTGCACTGGTATTTCTAGGGTCAAGCTCGCCGATGATCTCAAGTAACTCGCATGTGTGTCATGGAGAAACGCGAAACGTTTTTTAAGGAGGGGTAAGGGAGTAAGGAGTAATGAGTAGCGGGATTGAAAAGAGTATTATACAGAAGACAGAGAATATGAGTATTCCTTCGAAGGCGAATGGGCAACCACTTGAGCTTATTACGGAATTCTGTGATGTGGTCATATTTGCGTAAAGCAGAGATACAGAGATAAATAATACAGAGATTCTGAAGACGGTCAAGTTTATCAAATTGGTTTTCAGTGAGATCGAGATAGCTAGTATCAGCATAGTCAAGAATAGGAAGGAGAATAGATTGTGCAAGTGCAGTCTTGGTGGTAACGGGTAGAAGATTACGTAGTCTACTTAGAGATCCTGCAGAGCCGCACACCTTGAAACTAACATTTTCTTTATATTATCATTAAGCTTTAGTTTTTCAAACTTGTGACAAAATTTCAGATTAGTTTGTGAATACATTATTAAATATGATGATTTGAACACATAACGTATACAAATGACGTACGAAACATGTCAGTTTATAAAAATATAGTTTTTATACGCTACAGTTTAAACTGAGATAACTTAGTATCACGTTTATTACTTTTTTTTTTAAATTAGATAAACTTTTGTAGGTGGTTTGCTAAATTATAATTATTCCTTGTCGCAATCTCAAGATGATATTTGGCTGAAGGAAACGAAAAAACTAATAATAAATGGCATGTAAATTGCGTCGAACATGTCCAAGAACAATCAAAATAAAAAATTTCATTTTTTTAGTCGACGGGTTTGAAGATTTATATGAGCCAGAATTTTCCTCAAAAAGAAAGTTCCTCGCGATCTTGTCTTTATTAAAATAACAAAAAAATAACAAAATGTATCTACGTAGACTCATCAATTCCTTTAATATTCGTCTCATTAGCTATAATTCAGTACGAGTAGGCATTTCTCTTGGAATTTCTGCCATATTTTAGCTTCAAGGGGTCGTTCAATTTATAAAAACTTGTAATTTAAAAGATACGAGCGTTTTTTTTAATAAATTCTCAAGCTAATATTTTTTTTACAACTTTTAATTTTGGATTTTATATTATTTATATTAATATAACACAACGTTTACACAATAGTAAATAGTCAAACACGATAACGTCTTTTTATAATTAAGTTGTTAACTAAATGACTTCTGTTAGAGGGGTTCTTATTTCAAATTTAGGTACACTTTTTTTATAGGATAGGGGGGCAAACTAACAAGCGTATCACCTAATGGTAAGCAGCTAATGCCGCCCATGGACACAAAATGTTGCCGGCCTTGAAAATAGAATAGGGAAGAGATCGAAAGTGGCAACGAGAGGGGAAGGGTTTGGACCTCCGGATACCTCCCACATTGAGTAAAATGCGGCATGTGCCACTTTACATCGATATTCTAAAAAGTCGTCATATTAAAACGGTTGATCCGGCCTATTAATGCAGTGAATTGCATGTTATATCCACTCTTATATCTACTTTTACATAAAATAAGTTATAGTGCAAAAATATTTTCACACTTTTTTGCTTATA
Organism: Euproctis similis; assembly: GCA_905147225.2. Classification (NCBI taxonomy): domain Eukaryota; kingdom Metazoa; phylum Arthropoda; class Insecta; order Lepidoptera; family Erebidae; genus Euproctis; species Euproctis similis. Next base: position 11,391,062 of record LR990109.1, read on the forward strand.
ACTTCTTTAATTTAAAATTTATGGCAAATGGTACAAGAACATCTTTATAGGCAAAGCGATTCCCTGAAAATTATATAATAGCATATTTGCTGTAGGATGCATAGTTTCCGAGATATCGCAGAAAATGTGTATGGCCCGTCTTTTTCTAGACGCGGCCGGGCGACAACCCGAAAACTTGGAATTAGGCTTCTATTGACCCGTCATATACCAAGACTAAAATTGCGTCTTATAAGAAACTAGCAGACCGCGCGAACTTCGTACCGCCATATTTTATACATTTTGTGTATTTCATACACTAAAAAGATTATTGCCGCAATCATATTAATACCCCAAAGCTTTCATCATAAATGGACTATCTAACACTAATATTTATTTCAATTCAAGTTCTTGATACATACATACATAACTTCAGGCCAGATCCCTTGCGGGGTAGGTAGAGAGAACAAAGGGCCATAAGGTACGATTATTACACACCTCACTTGCTTAGCTGTTGGTATTAGCGACTAACAACCAAGATATATTATGGTGATAATATTATCAATTTCAATCAACACTATAAGTAATAGTAGTAGTAGTAGTCCGAAGCTTTTTGTCAACTTTTAGTTTTTTTTAATACTACTTGAACAACCTTTTTTTTTTCTTTAGTCATTGTCTTTCTACAAAAAAAAGACCGGGTCACCACATGTTTTAACCAGCATGTGTTTTTTATCATTTAAATGGTGTCGATTTGGCACCTTGGTATTACTCTTATCAAAATAAATTCACTACATTTTAAAAGAGATCACGATATTATAAATACTAATAGATGGGCAACTCTATGTGGTATGATGAAGACCGTAAAGTCTTTATATTTTAGCAAAATACGCCAAGTCGAGGTGTGTGGGTATATCTTGCGCTTCGTCCATTTATATGAAGTTGCAATATTGTAAAGAATTAAAAATAATACATATCATATCTGCTTATAGAAGTAACTGAGAACTAACGCTAACTTTGACCCAGGACTTTGGATACATAGATAAAATATTTTTAAATAGTACGTTCGTTTTAGATATTTAGATCACATTAAAGGAATTAGGTACTCTTAAATAGACAGTGGTAGAACCAAGCAGTTCGCTGTATGTATGGGCCGGCTCGACCGGTGAAATACCACGACCTCTCCGAAGATCGACGTAAAGTGGCTCATGCCGCGTTTCGTTCGGTGAGCGAGGTACCCGGAGGCCCACCCCCCTTCCCCCATCCTTTCCTTTCCCCTATCCCTTAAACGTCGGCAACGCAACAGTAACATTATATGTGTTGCTGGTGTACATGGGCGGCGTTGATTGCTTACCATCAGGTGACATGGCTGCTCGTTTGCCCTTATATCTCATAAAAAATGCAACTTTTAGGCTATCGCGTATGCATATTACATAAATATAATGAACGGGAAATAACGCCACACGTTTAGGTAAACAAATAATCCAAAAATATATAAAAGTCTAATTTACGTGTCTTATTAGACTCGGAAATCATCATCATTTATCAGACCGCGCGAACTATGCACCGCCATATTATATACATTTATAACTAAAATTTATTGTCCCACTCATTAATAAGAGTGGGACAATAAATTAACTAACTAACTTAAACTTTTCTCAATAAATGGGCTCTCTAAAACTAATATTTTTTTCAATCCAAACCAGTAGTTCCTGATACATACATACATAAATTCTCGCCAAATTCCTTACGGGGTAGGCAGAGAGAACAAAGTGCCATAAGGCACGGTTCGGCCATACGGCCTCACTCGCTTAGCTAGTATCTATTAGCGTACTGACAATCAAGACATTGATAATATTTACAACTTCAAAGAAAGCTTTATTAGCAATGCCACTTATGAACAATGAATATAGCAATGAACTTGTCCCAAGTTTTTTTTTCAACCTTTAATTTTTTTTAATACTACAAAAAAACTCTTTTTATTTGGTCACTATTGTTGACTTCAATGAAAAAAACGGGACACCATATGTTGAAACCGGGGTAGCTAACTCACAGTGAATGTTTTTTTTTATAAGTCAAATGATGTCTGTTTTGCGATTCAGCTTATCGAAATAAATTTACTACATTTTAAAAGATATCACGATCTTAAAATGTAAAGTTTATTACATAAATCTAGAATGCATTATAAATCAGTGAAAATGTTGTTAGTTTTTTAAACGTCATTATATGTAATAATTTTAAAAATTAATAATTCCAGCTAAGCAATAAAACAGAGTTATCATGTTAATTAACTTCTATAGTAATGATCTTTGATACCTATTTAATGGATTTAATGCGAGTGAAGCCGCGGGTAAAAGATAGTAACTTTAATAAATAAAAATACCACAAAATAGGATTAAATACTACAAATTTTAAATTCTAATTAAAGTATTGAGCGATATGATGACAAAGAGAGAAACAACAACACAACATAACTTCACGCCTTTTCTACTCGAAGATGTAGGCAGCGGCTGTTAAACCTCGTTTCGCCACTATGTTTTCATCCCAAATGGAATAGGTGGCGAACTTATTGCCATACCGTTCACAAAGTTTATAGTCATCGATATCTAAATACATATAACTTCCGAAAACAATTTCAAAAAGTCATTGGTGTGAGCCAGAATTCGAACCCGCGACTACTTTATTCAGAAATGGGGTTCTCGACAATTGGACCACCGATACCTTTTAGCAAGAAACGAACGTAAAAAAATCTACCTGATAGCTGTCGCGGTCCGAGCTGTCCGAGTCGGATACATCTTCCGTAGTGTAACTAAATATTTCCCTATGAAATGAATACTTACATTTTGTATTTTGCGATATCTTTTGAATTAAATGTCCGAATTGAATTATTCAAAAAGTTCTAGAAAGGTATTGAAACTATCTTTTTATTGAAGTAATTTATTTTAAGGAGAATTAATACCAAGGTACAAAATAAACCATTTTTATAACGACATCAATTTAATTATTTTAAAATATTCAAAAAACACTTATTGTGAGAGAACTACAATAGTTAGACATATGGCATCGCGGACTTTTTAATAGACAAATTTATGTTCTATAAAAGTGTAGTACATTTTTTTGTTCTACAATCTATAGTTTTCGCAGCGTTCACGATGTAAGAATTATTGTCGAGTCATTTTCTTACACCTTGGGTTACATTACTGGACTTATAGTAAGGATCCCTAATTAATTTGAAAATATAATATAGCCTAAAGCCTTCCTCGATAAATGGACTATATACCACTGAAAGAATTTTTAAAATCGGACCGGTGGTTTCTGAGATTAGCGCGTTCAAACAAACAAACAAACAAACAAACTCTTCCGCTTTATAATATAAGTATAGATGTAAAATTAGTGTAACATTTTAATAGACCAATGACAGTTATCGATGACTAATAAATTTTGGTAACATATAATGTTTTGTGGTGTAAACTAGACAAAAAAAAAGCCTTTTTTGTGATTCCTCACTTACAACTTAAACCGGCCACGCGCGTCATCTCCGCCTACTGTTTGAGTAGATAATTTTCTTCTTAATTAACCCTCCGGTGAATGGCAAATTTAATTGCACCATCGGTACGTGTGAGGAGTCTTCTCTTATAGGATATATGAAGATTTTTAATTGGAAACCCGACGTAGGAAGTTTCATTTAACTAGCAATTGCAAACAGTTTATTTAATGCACTCACATTTTAAATGCCTCCTGAAAATTCTTTTTGATATAACTAAATTGGTAGAGAATGCGTTATGAGCTCAAAATATAGAAAGCCAGAAATATTATGTTGATTTGACAGGTCCTACCAACTGTATTCAATAATTAGTATAATCATGAGTGACTCGGCCTGCTGATCAATTGGTGTATTGGAGTTATACACTTTGTTTTTGAGAGCATAGTTATTTATTACTTATCACGCAAATGATCTTGGCTTCCTAGAGTAATTTTAATTTTGACCTTGGAAATCCAAAACAACTCATCTAGATTTATTTATGCTTCTATTTAAAAAAAAAAACAGTCAAAGTATTTGAGCAATAAATAGAGAGCACCGAAATCTATAAAGGTAACTTTTTTCTCTTGTATGGCAAATGATTTCATTTTTTTTCTGCCTTACCAATAATTAAACACGGTGGAACAGGTGTTCGAGACATGTTGTGGAGGTCGGTCACTCTATCTTTTTGTTCATTACTCTTGAAAATGATCTCTGTAAATAGTTCGAAACGTCGGTAAATAAATAAAAAGTAAGTTCTAAATAAACGCGATATAATCCATAAAAAGATGTTTCAATGTTATGAATGTGATTCGCGAAAATCTAAGAAATAAACATTCTATCTCTTCCAGAGTTAAGCAAACGTCAGGTGTTGGGGCAACGGGGCGTTAGACCCACTCCCGGCGCCGGGGCATACTCATACATTTACCCAAAGCACTCACTTCACCAACCCAACGGATAAATTAAATATCGGAAACACTATTATTGTAAGTTCTCGTCTTAAATAATTAAGGCTACAGACTAACTTAAGAACAAAACTTTATCATACGGCTTGTAATTTCCACTGTTTTTATACTCATCAAATTTCTATCTAAATAATATTTATAGCTCTCAGAGTTCTGTGAATTCATAAAATGCTAATAAATAATATTGTATTGAATTTGATAGTAGCGCAAAAAGAATAACAATTTAGGACAATATTTTGTTTGAAAAGTCATTGTTTTTAATTTTGATATTCTTTCAAATATATTTAATAACCATGTACCAAAAAAAATAACAAAAAGAATTATTAAAGCATCGAAGAATTCTTCCGCATCGTTATCAACGGGTGATGTGCCCAGAAGACTGGCAGCATTTTCACGATGAATGGCAATGCTTATTCTCTTTACAAAGAACAAGCTAGTCTTCTAGTCGAGTATAACCTATACCAGCCGCTTAGAAAACCATATGTCTGTGATACTGTACATATATGTAGACCATGTCTATGATAACACCAACTCTTTATTATTAATATAGACTAGTAAAATCCAAACTTCCAAATCCCTCGTGATGATAACACTGGTTCATTACATCAGATGCTAGATAACCCTGTTATAGTTTGGTATTCCTCAACTAATATAATAGTTTTTACCCCAGAGCGTTGAAAATAGCGGTGTTGTTTCAAACAATCCAGTTGATTTTGTAAATTAATATAACACAGAGAACTCACTATCATTATTGTAATGTTTATATAAGAAAACTATTTTGAACACAATTGACTTAATATGATGAAAGCAATTGTAGAACAATAACATTTGTTTGGGCGTTTTCCTATTTCCTCTAAGTGGCTTGAGTGCTAGACAGCTAGCTTCTAAGCATTCGAGTCAACATTTGAAACTCAAGTAAATCAATTACATTCGAAATATAATGATTATCAACGTAATGATCAGAAAATCTTACCAAAATCATAAATGCAAAACATAACATTTACATAACATAACTTCACGCCTTTTTCAAATGGAATAGGTGGCGAACCTATTGCCATAACGGCCACAAGGTTTTCAGTCATCGATATTTATCGCACTTAATTGTCGAAATTAATTTCAAAAAGTTATTGGTGTGAACCAGGATTCGATTTTTTTATGGGATAGGACGGCAAACGAGCAGGCGTGTCACCTGATGGTAAGCAACCAACGCCGCCCATGGACACCAGCGACACATATAGTGTTACTGTTGCGTTGCCGAACTTTAAGGGATATGGGAGAGGAAAGGATGGGGAAGGGGGGTGGGCCTCCGGGTACCTCTCTCACCGAACGAAACGCGGCATGAGCCACTTTGAGCCACGTCAGTCTTCTGAGAGGTCGTGGTATTTCACCGGTCGAGCCGGCCCATTCATGCAGCGAACTGCTTGGCTCTACCACTGTCGAAACGGCGTGCTCGACGACTGGACCACCGAGACTAAATGCAAAACCTTGTGAAGATGTTTAGATTTTAGTTAATTGTTATGCTTGAATATTGTTACCTCTTTACTGAAGCTATTGAAATTTTGCGTAAAGATACTTAGAGCATTTCCTAGATAAGCGAATGGGATTGTTATTTCAGTAATGTGTTTCCTCACAATAATATGTTTTAATTTTGTAAATAATTGAATTTGTATTGATATCTTGACCACAAAACACACGAAAGTCCGGGTGATGAATTCCCGTAGAATAATAGCTCAATTCTGTGTTGTGCCGTTTCCGTGGTGTATGGCGCTCTGTTTTCTCTGCCTAGCCTACAAGGAATTTGGCGTGAAGTTATGTATGTATTTATGTACTGCATCTGCTTTTGTAAACCTTCTAATTCGAAATTTGATTTTAGCTAGTGTTTAAAATGTAATTGTAATGTAATTATTGTTTTTAAACACATAACAGCAATGTTAATATTGTAAGAATCATCTTACAATATCGGCGTCGATTTAAATTACAAATACTGTCTGTATACATATATAAAAAGAAAACGTAAAATCTCGATTCGCCTAATCGTTTAGTTACGTCCCGAATGGAATAGGTGCGAATCTTTTGCCATACACCGGACACCAAGCTGTCAATCATCGATAAATATCACACATAATTTTCGAAAAGAATTCCGATAAATCATTGTTGTGAGTCCGGAATTGAATCCGCGAACGACTCCTGAGTCAGAAGCGGGGAGCTCGACCACTTGACCACCAAAACTATACTGAGATACAGGGTAAATTATTTACTGTTGACACTCAACCAATTATGGAGACTGTAATAGATTTTCCCAATATCCACAGATTAACAAGATCCTTCATTCTCTGATAGATTGTCTCAACTTGTTGACTTTAATCAAGTTTGCCATGAAGCTTATGATGTCACGTTACCTTCACCACAGAGTTTTATTTTTCACTTTTATATTTATACGTTACTACATCTCCTTATTATTATCACATAACATAACATAACTTCACGCCTTTTGTTACCCGAAGGTGTAGGCAGCGGCTGTTAAGCCTCGTCTCCCCGTTATGTTTACGTCCCAAATGGAATAGGTGGCGAACCTATTGCCATACCGGGCACAAAGTTTTCAGTCATCGATATTTATCACACATAAGTTCCGAAAACAATTTCGAAAAGTCATTGGTGTGAGCCAGTGTCAGGAATCGAACCCGGATCTCTGGATCAAAAGCCGTGTGCTCAACCACTGGGCAACCGAGACTATATTATATTATATATTCATTATTATTTGATGTTAGGAGCCTCAAAAATCGACGCGCATGCATGAAAAGTGTTATGAAAGTCAACGAAGCGAGTGAGGCGTGTAAGAATCGTGCCTTATGGCGCTCTGTTCTCTCTGCCTACCCCACATGGAATTTGGCGTGATATTATGTATGTATGTATGTACTGCATCTTCTTTTGTAAACGGGCATGGCAAACGGAATAAAGAATTATAAAACGCGAAAAGTAGATAGATTATCAAACTAGAGATTCTTGAAGGTATAGAGGAAGCCTCTGCTCGAAAAACGGTTTTTAATAAAGAAAGTTTAAATAAAAACAAAATATTATAAATATTATATTATTGCGTGCTGTCCGCTCGACTGTTCATCCTGTACCTGGACAGTTGTCTCCAGAGAATGAGATCGATGGATGTAGGGATGCGAATGGGTGACCTAGTTGTGAGCTGCCTGCTTTACGCAGATGACGCCGTGCTTCTAGCCGAATCGCCGTCGGACCTGCAAACACTAGTCACTACTATGAAAGATGATTGCATGATTAAAAGCTTGCAGTTGAATGCGACAAAAACGAAAGTAATGGTGTTTGAAAGGGAGGAATCCAGAACAGATGCAAGGATAATGGTTGATGATGTAGTGCTGGAACAGGTGAATGAAATTGTATATCTTGGATGCGCTTTTAGCAGAGATGGAAGGTACACCGCGGATGTAGAAAGACGAGTGGCGATAGGAAATAGCGTAAACGGAGTGTTGGGCAGATTCCTGGGCGCAAAAAATATTAGCAGAAAGGCCCAGTTAGCAATCCACAATGCAGTCCTGATCACAACACTAACTTATGGAAGCGAGAGCTGGGTATGGCAGAGTGTGCATGAAAGTAGAATAAACGCGGTAGAAATGAGGGCTCTACGCAAAATCTGCGGCGTGACTCTCGCTGACCGCGTAGAGAACAAGGTTGTAAGGAAGGAAGTTGGTTTGAAAGAGAGTGTCGGTGTAAAAGTAAGAAAGGGCATGCTCCGATGGTTCGGACATGTAGAAAGAATGGTTGACGCAAGACTGACTAAACAGATATACAATGCAAAAGCGGACGGATGTAGGAGTCGAGGACGGCCAAGACACACATTCCAAGACCAAATAGAACGTGTTCTGGAGGAAGGTGATGTTAAGAGCCTCAAAAACCGACGCGCGTGCATGAAAAGAGTTATGAAAGTCAACGAAGCGAGTGAGGTGTGTAAGAATCGTGCCCTATGGCGCTCTGTTCTCTCTGCCTACCCCGCAAGGGATTTGGCGTGAAGTTATGTATGTATGTATTATAAAAATCATTATAACTTATAATAAACCTGAAAGGTATATTTTTAAATATTATTATTTTCCTATAAAAATAAGAATGGACCGCTTATATATTTATTTGTTACCAAAAAATATTGCAAAATAGACATTATTAACCTTAACAGATGATAATTCAAGTATATATAACTAGGCATGTTCTGTCAATTTAGTGAAAAAAATATGTCTTCTGTATTTCTATAAGCTTTTATTTATTTAACTTAATTAGGTATAAAGTCTGAAGAAATATACCTAAAACAACTACATACATGTCTTTGTATATATTAAATAAAATATATTATATTTTATGACATACTACATGTCATATACAAAAATAATAATCATGAATTCCTAAATGTTATCATACATAAGATGCTCCACCTCTGAGTCTTATCAAAAATCACTGTTAGGGAGTTTCAATGACAAGCAAATATTCCAAAATAGTTGCTTCTTCTTCTTGCCTAAAAAAACCTACATATTAAATTTATCTTTAATGTTGACTTAATTTAAATGGCGGGTCTAATTACATACTCAGAGTACGAATTTGTCGGTCATCGATATTTATCACGCATAAGTTCCCAAAAGTAATTGGCGTGCACAACCTTCCGCAACAAAATTCATTAAAATAAGTCAGTTGCTAAATTTGTAGATTATTTTTAAAAGTCAGTAGATTAACTCACTGTGTGGCGCCGGCTTAGAATACCGCCACCCTATCTCTTCCCGTGGGTGTAGTAAAAGGCGACTAAGGGAAAAGCTAGAAGAATGGGCAGCAGCATTCTCTCTCAACAAAATACAGCCTACTGCGATCGCCAACCCGCCTGCCAAGCGTGGCGATTATGGCAAAAACCCCCCATGATTGCACAGGACCGGCAGTTGTGGTGCTCTATGGTGGAAGCCTACGTCCAGTAGTAAACCTTAAAAGGCTAATGATTATAATGATGAATGATGAGATTAACTCGGGAGATGAATGTTCAATTAAAGTAAAACGACTTCAAAATCGTAAATCTAATAGAAAAATCTTGAGCGACTAGCCTTTGAAAACCAAACCAACCTAAACCTTTTAAATTTGCCTAAAGTCAATCGCATTGCGTTACGATTAAAAGGTAATATGAAAACGAATCTATTTCAAATTTGTAAACAAGATTGATTTTGTAACTAATTAATTTTCACATAAATATATGAGAGACTAGTTTTATCTAACTCCTTTAATAGTTGTCTTGTCTGTAATTCTAATTGTAATTCAGAACTGTTTAATTTAAATTTCTGTAGAAATTACAAATTAGGTACTTCATTAGAACTTTGCTACACATTACATTTAATTACTTACTTAGTAATGAAATAAACTAATTAATTAATATTTTAAAATAAATATATATGTCTGCAAATTTTATAAGTTTTGTAATAAAATTTTGCAAGCTTATATTTGAATTTCAAAGAAAAGTGTTATAATAATACAGTTTTATTGTTATTCATATAATAAAAGCAAGTATTATGTGCACATAAATTTAAGTACGTGGCTTGGGATAAACATAGAATAGAAAAACCAACGTAATATTATAAAAGTAATCGGTTCTAACATTTCGTAATTAGCTTGGAAACTAGATGGCGCTGTGTGGATTGTTTTTATTTAAACACAAATTTTCTTATAAAAATATACATATACTTTTCACATTGAACTTTATCTCACAACTAAATTGATTAAAATATTACTATCTTAGAGCAGTATTCTACCCACTCGTATTCCTGTGGGTGCCCATGTGAGAACTAGTTATAGAACTTTCCAGAACTTATCACACAATTGCTTTCAAAGAACCTCTGCACCTCGAGCATCCCCTTCCAAGAACAAACCGTTTGTATATATTTTCTTTTGCATATTGTTAGTAAGTTATACTACCTGGGTCATAAATCCAGACTCGAGATCGGTAACAAGGCTATAGCAGTGGAATAACAAGCAGCTCACTGCATGAAAAGATGGCTCGACAGGTGAAATATCACCTCTCAGAATATTGACGTAAAACCTCTCATTATCGCGTTTAGTAACGTGAGAGAACTACCCGGAGGTCCATAAAACGACTTTGATGCTTTGGAATTTTATTTTGACCAATATTAAAAATACCAATCGCTTTAACAATTTTTCTTTAACAGCATAACTTTGTGTGTACAAAAAGTGGCGAGAAAAAAATGTCTCGTACAAAATAGGTTTTTTTTTTAAAAAAGGATGATCTCACCTCAGTTTTGTATAGATTGTATGGCCTTCATATCTCATAAGAGCGTATCCGCTATTCAACCGATCTCTATAGCAACCTATCATGAAGCGTTCTAATATCCGTTTTGGTTAACTGGAAAACTACTTTCAGAGATGGAAAATATTACAGTATTTTTTTTTCACATTTTTGTCGTTTTTTGCAAGTAAATATTTTCAGCTAGGTAACATTGTTTTTTTATTCCTTCACGTCTAATTCTATCTGTAAGCCTTGACTCGCCGAATGTTCACATGTTCGACACAATGCTTCTAAAAATCGATATCACACATAATTCCATCAAATCATTGGTCTTGAAATGTCGAACTAACAAATCCACAAAACAATAAAAAAATTAAAACTTATAAGTTGGTCTTTTTGTTTACCCCAAATATTGATTTCAAACTAACGCTGTCTTGGTTGTATCAGCTACCTAAGACAAGCCAATTATAGATGTATAAATATATCTTTAATTGGTATTTCCAGACGACAACTACGATATTTAGTTCTTAAATCATTTTTTATACGTAGTCTCCCTCATATTTTGTAAGTAATCTGTATCCACAAAAGTATTTGAAGGTTCTATTTGGGACACAATATTAGATGTACACGCACTAAATCCACTACCAACAAATATAAAACAAGACTCCGTACCTATATAAATCACAGATTGTGGTGACTATGGCCGCCTTTGGTGGCCAAACGAGTATACAATATCCGTCCTATTGTTAGGCACTATTAAATGCTTGTTATGTTCTATTCGATTTCGTTCCGATTGTGAACAAAAGTGTGTATAAACCATTCAAAAAACCCACAGTAAAGTTAAATAACTTTTAATTCAGATATGTTTAGAACTCGAAATGATTTTTAAAGGTTTTACAAGTAATCAATCAAAACTAACTAGCACTTAACTAGTGCTGTTGCTTCAGCAGCAAGAAATTTCAGCAATTTCAAGCGACACAAATAAATAAACTTGTAGGTGATTATGTTTTTGAGACGTTTGGGGTTGAGACTCAAAGGACATGGATTCCCACTGGTCGTTCACTTTATAAAAATATTGCATAGCGGCATACCGAGGCCTTCCGCGATCAGAGAGCTGATCCATTTTTTTTTTGGACAGAGGATTAGCATTGCCATTCAGAGTGGTAATGCGACAGTCTTCTGGGCACGCTGCCCGTAGACCGAGATACAAAAAAAAAATTAATTTTATATTGCATATTGCAAATAATTTCATATAATATGTTGTTTTTAAATTGTACTGGAAATATATTGAATTGATTATTCGATATCAGTACAGATATTTCTGTGTACATTTGAATGTATTTAACACCCATCGTATTGCCTTGACACTTTCAGGTATAGCTTTTCGTGTACGACTGCGGGAAGGTTGTTTCCTGAGCAAATGTAGCAGCTGTCAAGAAGTACCTAATGTCACGTTGAGTGACAATGTCAATTTACATCATAATAAATTTAGGCTTCAAAGACACGGTTTCCGGGTCATAAATAAAAATACAACTGTAGGTAGTATACGAAAATTAATAAATAAAAACATATTCTATAAAGTAGGTAGGTAATTATTTGATATGACAGACTGACCAGACATTTTAAAATTAGAAAGGATATTCGGCCATTTCATTTGAAACTTTTACCGAGTAAGGAGCCAGAATAACCTAAACCTTCAACTAAACTTTTGATTTTATTGGTGAGTGGTTTAACCAATTTATTTCACCCTAATAGCTAAGATATTATTGCCTGCAGTGCCGTGAGCTTGATGTGCCTAATTTATTAAAATTATTTCATGTAGTTTACTTTATCATGGAAAAGAGTATAATCACATATCTCATCTTAAAGTTCTCCTAATAGCAGCATATTGTTTTTATATATTTATATTACAGTAATTTCCTATATAAATTATTCTGTACAATTAAGATAATTTTACAAATCAAGTAGGTAGTGGTAACCTACCTACATTATTAATTATGTTGCTTAATAGTTTGTTAATCTAACTCTTTTCCAAATTTATATTCATGTTTATATATTGTAGGGTTATATGCTTGATCCACCCTGGGCATTTTCCAAATTACTGGCATGTAACACCACTGTCTACCCATTCTGAGAAATGGGGGTCGGTGGTGGCACTAATTGTCGATGCCAGTGAATGGGGATGCTCAGGGGCTGTTACTGGCTGTTTTCCAGACTGGCTGCCCTCTACCTTTACCTCAACTCTACCTTTACCTCAACTTCACCTCAACTTCACCTCGACTTCATCTCTACTTTCATCTCTACCTTCATCTCAACTTGCACATCTACTTTCTTCCACTTTTCCTGTCGGCCAACTGACAGTGTAAAGGCAGCCTGCCAACATCTGGGAGGAGACTTCGGAGGAGCACCGGGACACCCCTGCAGTGATCCTTCGCGGGTCACTCGGCATCAGGTCGTACCTGCTCCCCTCTTAAGATTTGGTAGCCACAAATTGAGGAGCAACTCGATATTAAAAATAAATAAAATTAATAATTAATTGTCGAGCGAATTTTTTTATGAACCCCCGACCGCGTTACACTAACTGTAGTATATTTTATTGAAATCAAATTCAATTTAATCTTTGATTATTTTAGACCAGTTTAAATATTGACTAGTTGACCCCGCGAAATTTGATTCGCCTTACAAATAAAGAAATAAAAATGGTCATTGTGGCTTATCACTGAGAGATAGACATACAACATCGCAGACTTTTTTGTAGATTTTCGTTAGGTGTATAATAATGTAGTACATTATTTTGATCTATCACTTATGGTTCAGCCAGCGTTTGTAATTAAAGTGCTAAATTTTTATCACTTTCATAAATACAATAAACACGAGTTATAAATACAAACCACCTTGTTGACACCCTATATTTATTTAAAAAAACGGCATCAAAATCCGTTGCTTAGTTTCAAATAATAATATATAATCATATAAGGGGCAGACAGACAGACAGCGGAAAACGACTTTGTTTTATACTATGTAGTGATACTTATCAATTGATGTCAGTTTTGTTTCATAAGTTTTCGCGAACAAGATCACAAATTATTTATCCATTCACGAGTCAAATTTTCACTGTCACTTGAGGAAATGGAACTTTAATATATATAAATAAAATAACTAAGTAAATGTCATAAAATGCAGTAAGTATTTCAATTGTTAGAAATTACTTACTGACTGAGTTACTCAGTATCAACCATCTTAAATTTCAAGCGCCCACAAGAGCTTTCGCGTACATTTTTCTTTTCATGAGTAGAAAACGGTAGATTTATAACTATCCTGGTAATTCAGGGGATGTTCCTCACGGCCTGTTAGCGCACTTCCGAGGCGTAATTTACGATCAGGAGTAAATTTGTGGTGAATTTACATTAGCAAGGGTGGCTCGACCCTATTCTTTGATTTCAAGATCAACATGTTATTTTTTTTTGCTTACATTTGTTTACCTTTTTGATTGTATATTTGGTTTACATTTTAGAAAGTAAATAAGGATCACTAACCCTGATTCAAATTCAATACACGTGCTATGCATGTTTGAAAATAAACTGAACTTAACAACCCCTCGTTACTGTTCTCGTTCGGATCCTCTTAGCAAGCGGTATACTGTCTAAAAATTATTATAATTACAGGTATAGGAGCATTTATTGGAGGTTTTATTTCTCTTTAGTCTCGGTAGTCCAGTGGTCGAGCACCCGCTTCTGAATCCAGAGGTCACGGGTTCGAATCCTCACATTGGCTCTTGGCCATTGGCGATGATTGGCGTGTTCGAAATTTCGATGACTAAAAAGCTTTGTGCCCGGTATGGCAATAGTTTCGCCACCTATTCCATTTGGGACATAAACATAACGGCGAGACTAGGCTTAACAGCCGCTGCCTACACCTTCGGGTAGAAAAAAGCGTGAAGTTAAGTTATTTTATGTTTTGTGTTTATTTCTCTTTTTCAAATTATTTAAAGTTTCCTGAATTTCCTAAAATGATAAAAAGATGGCGTTCAATGTGGTCATCATTGAACGCCATCTTCGCAGAAAGCGACGAAGTTAAAGAAGCGAGTGATATACGTAAGGATCGTGCTTTATAACACTAGGTTGTGCCTGCCTACACCGCAAGGGACTTAGCGTTAAATTATGTATGTAAGGATTGTTATTTTTGTAACTTCACGCTTCTTTTCATTACTAAATAAAAAAATACCAAATATTTAGAACAGCTCAATCGATCTTTTCGGAAAATTTCTGTTATAAATATCAAAGCTTGAGCAAATTCATTCTGTTTCAGAGTCGCTATTTATGTATGTCATTTGGTGTAGCGATGCTACTTACTACTTCAGGTATTACTGATAGGGAGTAGTGAAAATAAAACCCAGCGTTAAAAACAAATCACCCATGTGTGAACAATAAATTGTCTGTACAAATATTAACAACGACTCGACTGGTCGTCGTAAATTCTGTTAACCATATAAAATGTCATTTCAATAGCAAAACGTGAGCCATTAAAATCACATTAGGGAAGAAATCATGGAGGCCTTATAGGTCATTAACCCGTTTGTATTGTTACTTAGCCTGAAGGGTTATGGAAATATCCAAAAAATATCAATTCAAATATCAATATCAATATTTCATCCGTGAAAGAATTTTTCAAAACATTTTTTAAGTAGATGATCAAAGTCTGCATGCCAAAATAGAGAAAAAGAAGTTGAATTTGACCATTCTCTCTGACAAGTACTAACTATTATTTTAATATATGATAACAATGGTCCATTGGGCGCAATTCACACAGCGCCATCTAGGGACCAGCGGGGCAACAAAACGTATATAATATTTGATATTTCTTTTATCTTTCACATAGTATGGAATCATTAAAAGTAATGAAACATTACATATTTATTAAAAGTTGCAAAATATACATATAAAGGTGCTACATAAATTTTCTCTGTACACATTTCAACAATATTAGTATTATCCCTTATTAATGGCTTGTAATTTAAGTTAACGATCACGAAACTACAAGATTACAGCATATCTTAATTGAAGCCTCTTTTGAAAAATATTATTATTTTCTGAGCAGATTATTCAAAAGGTTACGAACATTCATTTATCGCAAAAATATGAACAAATCACGCTTGACTACTTGTCATACTAAGCCTTCAAATGAAGACAGATGACTCACCATGTGCTTACATAGTGTGATTCAGTACTACCACTTTTAATTTAGGGAAGACTTAGAATTCGAATAAACGCCAATGAACTCTCGGAATACTTTTCAGAAATTAAGACATGTGAGATACATAGAACCAATCACTGACAGTATTGCTCGTAATAAATAGCCTCACTCAAAAATATAAACGGAGTTGCATGGCTCAATTGCCACTGCCTATACTATATGCCTGGTGTGATGGTAAAAAATCTTGAAAGTTCAGTCAGTACATTGTGTGAGAATAGTAATGATATTGCGTACTGAAAATACGAGAAATATAACAATACATAGATATTTGAACTAATGTTGAAATAAATATAACTATTCATTATTCTATACCTTTCTAACTAAGGCTTCACCGACGTTTATTTAACTTTCATGAAGGAATAACTTCATCTGCTATGTCGCTGAAACTGGAAGACAAAATCATTTTATACCACAACTAAAGTCAAAGAAATTTATCGTAATAAAATACCTATTTTTATACAAAATATATTAGATTTATATATTTGCCATATTGTTGTTATCAATCACTGGTTTGTTTTGGGGTTTGTAAATATAGACGAACGTAATAATACTCCCTCACCTGCCAGGAGAAAATTGTGACACATGCGTGATTAAATTTAGCGAATAAATTATATTAGTTTTTTGTTTTATTTTTCTTCATCTGTTGTATCTCAAATTTTTCCGCATCTCGGTCTACTGACAGCGTGCCCAGAAGACTGGCCGCATTGCCAAGCTGACTGGCAATGCTAATCCTCTCTGCGAAGAATAGACCAGCCCTCTGGTCGCGAGAGGCTTTGATCATCCAGTTAGATAAAATGAAATAAATTTAAAACAGACATTTCAATGATCGACTTAAAAGTCTTTCCATCAAAAATATGGAATCTAGATAATTAGGTATATATGCATATTAATAATATTCATTGTTTTGTTACCTTAACACAGTACCTAGAAAAAAATTCGAGGGTTCAAAAACAATATAAAATAGTAAACAATTTTTATTTTCCAAAAATCCAATTTATTTACTATAAAAACTCTTGTGGCAACGGAATAGACGGAAATTGCTGTAAATGTGTATTACTATTTATATAACAACTTCACAGAAAGTCAGTCAGATAGAATTGAGCACCACCACGATTCTTATATACCTCAACAGTTTGACTGTATTTGTCAAGCGAAAAAAAATTTGAAACAAATCAAAATCAAATGATTATTATAAGCTTACCATTCTTCTAAACAATATGTCCCCACACTTTCACGATCATGGGATTATTGTTTGTGACGTAGTGATCTGTGTATATTATACAGATTTACGTGGCACGCCACTTTTATTGACGGCATACGGATATCCGCCACACGGGGCTCTATATTGGTTACCTTAACAAACACCAGTGTGATGCAGGTTGTGTATGTGGGAAGGAAAATATTGACTTTTTTTATTATGACTTTGATGGATTGCTAATAAAAACGACGATTGACTCTCATTTTATTTACCTACTGTTGATAATAACTCAATGTTTAGAGAATATTGAAAGGATGATGTCGACTTGAGAACTCAACTGCTAAATTGTATTTGGAGGTATTTTTAGGTGTACGCAGGTGATATAGTTAAGAAGATTTTATTTACGGTTTTCATATTTAGTGAATACTCAATTATCATGACGTTATTATTGATATATATTTTTGGGTGATGTTTTATGATTCTTTCGTGTAAATATCGGCCATATCAAAATATCCGCGAAATGCTCTTGCATCCCAATACATATAACATAACATAACTTCACGCCTTTTTCTACCCGCAAGTGTAGGCAGCGGCTGTTAAGCCTCGACTAGCCGTTATGTTTACGTCCCAAATGCAATAGATGGCGAACCTATTGCCATACAACGGGCAACACAAAGTGTTTAATCATCGATATTTATTATTTTTTTAAGAGATAGGAGGGCAAACGAGCAGGCGTGTCACCTGATGGTAAGCAACCAACGCCGCCCATGGACACCAGCAACATATATAGTGTTACTGTTGCGTTGCCGACCTTTAAGGGATAGGGGATAGGGAAGGATGGGGAAGGGGGCTGAGCCTCCGGGTACCTCTCTCACCGAACGAAACGTGGCATTTGCCACTTTACGTCGATCTCCTGAGAGGTCGTGGTATTTCACTGGTCGAGCCATTCATGTAGCGAACTGCTTGGCTTTATCACTCAACTACTTGTATCTACCACTCTAAAAAACAAAACTTCGGCAAAAAAATCAAAAAAAACAATTAGTGTGAGCCCGGATGGAACCCACAATTTCATGATTTAGAAGCGGGGTGCTCGACCACTGGACCCCAATTCATATAGCGTACAAATAAAATAAAAATTCAAACGTAACCGTACATCGTATGCCAAAATCATATGAAGATTAATTAAAAGTATCCTTTGGTTTATTCTTTACCACAGTGTAGTTTGGCAATAAAAAAAAAACAGAAAAAAGAACTACATACATAGTAATACTAATGAAGTAAACACATAATTCTCTCCATATAAATGTAAAGTGCTGTATTAACCACAGAGCACACGATAACTGCCTAGAAATTCAACATCCCGCTTGTTAATTAACACCGGGTACGGCAGTAGCAATAGCAGTCAAATAAATTTGTTGTGTGAGCCGGCACAACCGTCCGCCCGTTCTAATTAATATCTTCAGTGCTCGGCAATAAATATATTGTGGTTTTAAGTCAGATATTATGATTAGCTTTCGTTTATGTTTTGAGTTTGCAGGAACAACCGCAGAGCCACGTATTTGGCTGCATGAATGAGCTTACTCGACCTGTCAGAATTTCAACGTAAAGTGGCCCAAGTTCAATAAAGAGGTATCCAGAGCCCTCATTGGAGACCAAAGTGTAGTCGCATACCACCTTCCAATCATGCAAAGCAAAAGAGATATACGATCCTTTCCTGTCGTGCCACAGCAGCAAATCTTATTATTTTAATTTCGCCTGGACTTCAAAACCAACCGTCCAATTTTAATCATTCAAAGACCAAATATTGTCTACATTACCAGTACTTACTGATGACATAATTTATTTTAATAAGGATTAATAGCATGAGTAAAATAAAAGCGCTTAAATGTAGTTAAAAAAAAATCAAGATAAAAAATGGTTGTTGTGCTTCACTTGACATAGATAGGTATAGTATGTCGCGGACTTTTTTGTAGATATTTATAAGATCTACAATTAATTAGAACATTATATGGTTCAGTATTTTATAGTTTAGGCAGCGTATGCAAAATAAGGAACTTTTCTGGTTCATTTTTTATACCTTGTTTCCGAAAAACCCGAATATCTTACGATACCCTATTTCCTTCCAAAATAAATTAGCTTATGTTACTCGGGGATAATATAGCTTCGGAATGATGAGAGAATTTTTTAAATTGGTCCAGTAGTTTTTTAGCCTAATTATTACAAACAAACAAAGTTTTCCTCTTTATAATAGTATACTTACTACTTGAAATCATTTACTTGCGATATCGAAATTTCGACTCTATGTGATTTTCCACTCAATAAATGTGACTATACAATGGAATATAGGTGTACTTATACATATATACATTTTGACAAATGTTGACCGTAATTAGAAACCGCATTAATTTACACGTTAGGCTATACCAGAGTAACAAGCACAGCGACAAGCTACTGTAACTGCTTGAAATTTAATAGTGCAAAGGAATCTATTCACTTTGATGAATAAGTTGAAATAACTTCTGTTCTGTTTATAAAACTAACTAACTAACCTGGAGAACTTTGTTTCGCCTCGGATGCAATAAATAAATAAATCAAAACTTATTTCCAAAAAAAAGTAACTTAAATTACCCCTTATTACACCTCGCAATAAAAGTCCCATCAAAATCGAAAAGAGATTATCCAGAACAAACAACAGTGTTTATTTATTCTACTTTTATTATTTTATTCTGCTCAACACGAATTTGCAATCAAGGTTAATTATTACTAATTATATTTCATAATATTCAAAGTAACGATAATGCCTTAGACTAGTTTCCTTGATTGTAAATTGATTTTATGTACTGAGGTAGGTAATTACTATTAACAAAGAGGTTATTAACAAATTTCAAGTAAATATAATGTACTTGTGTGGATACTAAATTAAGATTCAAAAGATTAGAAATCACCGCTGACCCTTCCACTGCGTTCATGGGTCAATGTGACCACAGATTGCCCGTCCAACAGTACGATATCCAACTATGTGCCACAAACGCTGGGCATTCGGCTGAGAAATGAGCCGGAAGATGTTATGGCCAGGTTGATTTGAATGTAAGATTTAGTTAGATCAATTTACACTTTGGATTCTGGGCTCCATTTAAATTAAAGCGATGTTTGCATTTCAAGCTTATGTATACGTATTTAATGGTTATATAATTTCGATTAATTACAAATTATGATTTCTTATTGAGCATATCGACTGTGTGAAAAATTATATATTGCACTGTAATATTTTTTTGCACGTTCATACTTTTTTATACCAGATGGTGTAGCCAGCTGCTGTTACGCCTCGACTACCCAGATGTTTTTTATCCAAATAAAATAGGTGACATAACATATTGCTATTCTTCGGGCACAATTTTGTGAGTACTCGATATTTAGTCAAAGTCAAAGTCAAGTCAAAGTGGTTTTATTTTCATAGGTCCTCACAGACACTTAAAAATAGTCAATGTACAAAAATGTTTAAAATTAAAATAATATTTAAAAAGCTAAGCCACGAGCGCTTGCAGCAAGTGCCTCCGTGGAACAAAAAAACACGGAAGCAATCGCCACGAGCGGCCCGATTCCGAGTGTAGGGGCTTTCATGAGAAGAATCGGGCAAGAAACTCAGGTGCCAATACTCTTTTCAAAACCATTGAAAATTTACAGAATAGTATTATCAACGCTACTGAAAAAATATCACATAAAAGGTGTAGCAGCCAGACTACTCGACAATCACAGTTATGATCCAACCAACTTAAAATCATCGTAGTACAAGTAATGAGAGAAATTATATGATATTAGTCGAGCACAACTGACGCGACATCTTCTATTTAGAATGGTAACGTTGTGCAACAAGTAAGTGCAATAATAAAAATTATATATAAAGCTTTTATCAAAACAACATCAATTCAAACTCATAATAAGAAATGTTGATTACTATTAGAAATATTTGCAGCACGTCTCCACTCCAAAATAAGTGAACAAATTCCAACACGCAAACTACACAATCCGCGTTGAGCAAGCAATTTGACGGTCCCAAGACGACTTGTCCGTCATGAAGTCATTGATGGTGTAATAAGCACCGGCAACGAGACGATCCTTCACAGCCCGCCTAAACCGATCGAGAGAGAGAGCCAGAATATGCGCAGGGATCCTATTATAGAACTGTACACCCATTCCCAAAAACGACTTATGTACTTTGTGCAGGCGATGACACTTTAACACAAGTTCATGCTTGCCTCTGGTATTAAAATTATGTACATCACTATGTTTAGTATATCTATTTAAGTTTTTTCTAACAAACATTATATTGTCATATATAAATTGAGAAGCAACTGTTAATATTCCAATTTCCTTAAACCGTTCTCTAAGGGAGACTTTGGTCCCCAGATTATAAATTGCCCGAATAGCTCGTTTTTGAAGCACAAAAATAGACTGAATTTCAGCTGCTCTACCCCACAGCAAAATGCCATAAGACATGACACTATGAAAATAACTGAAATAAACTAGTCTGGCGGTTGCAACATCAGTAAGCTGTCGAACTTTTCGAACCGCGTAGGCAGCAGAGCTAAGTTTTCCAGCTAAACATTTTACTTGAGGTCCCCATTGGAGCTTATTATCTAAAGTAATACCTAAAAATACAGTTGTATTTACTGGGTCTAGAATTCTGTTATTTAAAGATAAATTTATAACCTGACCTTTAACATTGGGCATAGTAAACTTTATTATTTTGGTTTTATTCGAATTTAGGACTAAATTATTAGCTGTAAACCAATCATGGACTTGTGTAAGAGAGCAATTTACATCATCAAAACTGTTTTTTTTACGGTCTACCTTAAAGAGGAGTGAAGTGTCATCGGCAAACAGTACTATGTCGCAAAATTTCTGTACGAAAAAGGGCAAATCATTAATATGGATAATAAACAATAATGGACCGAGAATGGAACCCTGGGGAACGCCCATAGATACTGGTGATCCAGACGATCTCACTCCGTTTACATCTACAAACTGAAACCTGTTACTCAAGTATGATGCAACAAGACTAAGTGCAGTGTTTTTAATACCGTAATGACTTAGTTTACGCAAAAGTGTGTTGTGTTCCACGCAGTCAAAAGCTTTAGAGAGATCACAGAATACGCCGATTGCATCCTGTGAGTTTTCCCAAGCATCGAAAATATGTTTAATAAGAGTAGCGCCAGCATCAGTAGTAGAACGACCTTTTGTAAAACCGTACTGCTCTTTGTGAAAAAGATCATTTAAATTGAAATGGTTAAGTATTTGATTTGAAATAATTTTTTCAAAAATTTTGCTGAGTGCAGGTAAAATGGAAATAGGACGATAGTTGGTTGGATCATTCTTACAACCATTTTTAAATAGTGGTATCAATTTGCTGTGCTTCATTAAATTAGGAAATACACCTGCATCTACACATTTATTAAAAAGCACAGCCAGGTTTGGAGCTATGAGGGCAATGATTGAATCTAATAGTTTAACGGAAATGCCCCACATTTTATCATACATACATACATACACATACATAACTTCACGCCAAATCCCTTGCGGGGTAGGCAGAGAGAACAGAGCGCCATAGGGCACGATTCTTACACGCCTCACTCGCTTCGTTGACTTTCATAACTCTTTTCATGCACGCGCGTCGGTTTTTGAGGCTCTTAACATCACCTTCCTCCAGAACACGTTCTATTTGGTTATGGAATGTGTGTCTTGGCCGTCCTCGACTCCTACATCCATCCGCTTTTGCATTGTATATCTGCTGAGTCAGGCTTGCATCAACCATTCTTTCTACATGTCCGAACCATCGGAGCATGCCCTTTCTTACTTTTACACCGACACTCTCTTTCAAACCAACTTCCTTCCTTACAACCTTGTTTTCTACGCGGTCAGCGAGAGTCACTCCGCAGATTTTGCGTAGTGCCCTCATTTCTACCGCGTTTATTCTACTTTCATGCACACTCTGCCATACCCAGCTCTCGCTTCCATAAGTTAGCGTTGGGATCAGGACTGCATTGTGGATTGCTAGCTGGGCTTTTCTGCTAATGTTTTTTGCGCCCAGGAATCTGCCCAACGCTCCATTTACGCTATTTCCTATCGCCACTCGTCTTTCTACATCCGCGGTGTACCTTCCATCTCTGCTAAAAGCGCATCCAAGATATACAATTTCATTCACCTATTCCAGCACTACATCATCAACCATTATCCTTGCATCTGTTCTGGATTCCTCATACTTAGCTACCAAAAATATTATTGGTGTAAAACAAAATTCGCACCCGGTACCTCTTGATTTAGAAGTGGGATGCTTGACGTCCAAACCATTGAGTCGACCTTATTCCGCACATACTGTAAATTAAGATTTTCATGTTTATACAAATTTGTATACAAATTCAAACCTAATTTTATACTCAATATTTTTGGTAAATACACATTATTACTACATTGAGTTTGATACTGGGACTAAAACAAATTGTAAATTTAGAGAGGACACATAAATGGGATATCTCATTCACAATAACGGGCGGCCATAACACCAAACGAATCATTAAACCTTAAACGCATGTAAAAATATTCTCGAACAATGTCGAGGCACATTCGACCCAAGGTTACGTAATCACAACGTGAATATACCACGAATGAAACCTCGCTCATTTGAGGGTTTAGAATAAATGAAAATATGTGGATAGATATTTAGTTTTAGTTGTAGTTAGTAGATGTTACTTTAATTGTACTCCTACTAAATTAATAATTATTGTACTATATATATTCACATTGTGATGAAGACGCGTAATTGTTTTTGAAAACCACACAAACACACGACCTTCTTTCTTTCCAAACTCTTGTTATACACGCTCGCCGGTTTTAAGGCTCCTGACATCACCTTGTTCAAAGACTTGTTTTATTTGGTCATTGAAAGCCTATCGTGGCCGTTCCACCTTCTCGTTGCATTGTATATCTGCTTAGTCAATATTGAATCATCCATTCTTTCTATATTTCCAAACCTTCGTTAATTAATTATTAATACTAAACATATAGCTTTTTTGTAAAAATAGTGTTCCATTAGTAATAATAGACTGATAATAATCTGGTAACACTTTTGCTCTGGGTGATTACATTTAAATTTACATTTAAATTTACGCCGCAAATACTAAATTGTTATTACTTTGTGATGGAATGATTTATTATTCTTGACTTTATCTTTATTTCAGAATTCAAGATCGGTTTTTGTTTTATCTTTATTAAAGATAATCGGAGATCTATACTAGAAATAATTATTTATTACTATTAAAAATAATTTCTTAGTCAAATTATTCAATAAAACCTCAAATATTTCAGTTTTAAGTCCATCATAAAAAAAAAATATTCCAACAAGTAATTCAATTATAATGCCGGCGAAATTACATAAAAGCCAGCCAAGAAAATAAAACAATTTCGAAACAGCACTATTACATTTTTATCGCGCCGAACTGGCAAAAAGGCTGACTTTTAACAACTGGATAAAGCTCAAGATTAGTAATTCGCGGTATAATACCAATTAGAGACAGATGTTTGTGGTTATGACTGCAGTGGATTATAAAGTGACTACTTGAAAGAAAGCCGTCGGCGTTGTTTTTTTTTTGTACTTCAATTATTTTTTGTAATTATTTAAAATTCCAATTTATAAATAATTTCAATAACTCAATTTTTTAGTGTAAGGATAATCATTTTTTCACTATGTTTCGAAATATATGTTGCTTATTCCAGACATTTTTGTCACAACATGTTACAACTATAGATTGTACTTTTTTAGTTGATAAAAGTACAAATGAAAATCTTTTTTAAAATCAAATAAAAAATGGCCAACAAATTGTGCTCAGATTGCGTTTGTCTACTTGGAGTAGCAAATCCGCTAAAATAAATTTGATTCACTATTAACTTTTAGGCGTACTTTTGTGGGCAATTAAACATTTCACCCGGGAATTGCATGAACCAACGAGGTGTTTTTATGACACTCGTAAAAACCATGTCGGTATTTAATACTATTAAATTTTCGCAGATTTTATATGATAGTCAAGAAATATTTAATAGCAAAAATATTTTAGAGAATATATGTACAGCCAATTTAATGCCACCCACAACTTAATTTTTTTAACCTAACGATGATAATATTCTTACTAGCATCGTCAGTATGAACAAAATACCAAAAATTGGCACTGCAGATTATATTTATATTACCTTTAAAGCAAGCCTTCGGTTCTCTAGTTAAATACATTACACAAATCTTTCAACAACTGTTCAAAAAGGCTTTGATGTTTGCCAAAATTCGAACCCGAGACATCTTACTTCAGATGCGGGAAGCTCGACTGAAGGTCGAGCTTCCCGCAAAAAAATTATTTCTTTCAAAGTTTAATAATAGTGATGTAATGATGATGATTTTTTGAATTTATTTGCAAGCTTAAGTCTCGGTGGTCGGTGGTAATTTAGAAGCGGAGAGCTCGACCACTCAACCAGCGAGACTTTTGAAAATAAAAATGTTCTTATGTTTTATGTTTATCAGTTTAAAGATAAGAAATAAAAAAATACTATATTTTACATCAAAATAAAATGTGATCTGGATTTCTTCAAACTTATTGTTAACTAGCTGTTGCTCGCTACTTCTTGCTGCGTGGACGCCATAAAGCAGCTAAAATACTGTTCCTGTGTAATAAGGGTTCATTGCTCACCCTCAACTAGTGATAGCGTGATAATATTTAGCCTATATGTATTAACTCGACCTCTTGACTATATTTATGCAAAATTGGACGTAAAAGAATGCGGTACTTTTAGATTTTATGCGTAACAAACATAAAGACAAACAGACAAACAAACATTCTAAAAACCATATTTTTGGGTTCGGTATCGTTTGTAGATCATGTCCAAGGTATTCTTAAAAAAAAATTTAATGTACAGTTTTAACTTTCCTATTATTTTATTATATGTATAGACGATGACGTAAAACGTCACCAGATTTAACTTGTCTATGTCTATTAGGAACCGTCACGATCAAATACTCAGCAAGACTTCTGTTTAATTCAATTAACTTGAGCATATTTACTTAACATTACGAATGCATGAAGTTCAGTTCATTGAGGATGTCTTGTACACCAACATGGTAGATAGGTCGTCACTAAATACATTGGCCTTGTCATAACATAGCTGTAGTTTTATAGTGGTTCCATTTTAAATAAAATTCCTGAAGTGGTTCAGCTATTTACTACCCATTATTTAAATTTTCCAAATGCGCTTTGCATTTATTAATTTACCAGTTGACCCAGCGAACTTTGTTTCGCCTCAGAAAAGAAATAAAAATGGTCATTGTGATATGAGATAGACATATGTAATCGCTGACTTTTTTGTAGACCTTTTGAAAGTGTGTATTGTAATGTAGTACCTACATTGTTTTGATCTATCGCTTAGTGTTTAGCCAGCGTTTGCAGTCCAAAATGAAAATTATCGTTTTTCGTTTGCTACATTATACATAAAAACCACCCTATTGACACCTTTTATCTATTAAAAAAACTACATTAAAATCCGTTGCGTAGTCTTAAAGATAATCAAAGCATATCGGGCGACGGACAGCAGAAAGCGACAGTGTTTTATGCTATGTAATGATGAAGATTGTATATTATTTAAAATTAATGTTTAAATATTATAATGTATTATTATTGCACTATTAATTACTGCGGAAAGGGATGTCTCGAGCCAAGAGTTATGGAAGTCGAAGAAACGACATATTTAAGTAAGAATCGTGCTTTTTTTTAAATACCGCGACCTCTCAGAAGACCGACGTACAGTGGCTCATGCCGCGTTTCGTTCGGTGAGAGAGGTACCCGGAGGCCCACCCCCTTTCCCCATCCTTTCCTATCCCCTATCCGTTTAAGGTCGGCAACGCAATAGTAACACTATATGTGTTGCTGGTCTCCATGGGCGGCGTTGGTTGCTTACCATCAGGTGACACGCCTGCTCGTTTGCCCTCCTATCCCATAAAAAAAATATATGGCGCTCTGTTCTCTCAGCTCACTCTGCAAGGGAATATATATAAAAACTGAAAATTGATTTGATAACGTTAAATGAATTTCTTCTTAACATAACATAAAGATACCATAACTTCACGCCTTTTTCTACCCGAAGGCAGTGGCTGTTAAGCTTCGACTCGTCGTTAAGTTTACGTCCCAAATGGAAGAGTTGGCGAACCAATTGCCATACCGGACACAACGTTGTAAGCCATCTATATTTATCATATATAACTTTCGAAATTAATATTCGAAAAGTCATTGGTGTGAGCCAGGATTAGAACCTCTGGATTCAGAAACCGTGTGCTCTACCACAGTACCACCGGGACAATAATTAATTTCTTTTTACTAATATAATTATCTGTTTCTTTATATTAAATTTACTTAACAATTAAAATTAACGGTTATTGTTTTTAATACAATTTATCGATACAAAAAAATATCGTTCGAATTATGGAAATAAGAATACAAGTTCTATTTGCACTTGAATATAAAGTACATTGTTCACTCTTTTCTTTTCAAATTTTGTATCATTTCAGTACCCCGGGGGTATCAATAATGGAGGCTTCTGGCGTCGCTTTCAATTTGCTTCGGACATTTACACAGATTAAGCCACGGTTATACTGTAACTGGCTGAAGGCCAACAAAATTTTTTATTTCAAATATTGCATTGCTACAATATTGCAATTATGCTTTATTTTAAATGGAAAATTTGTAATTTTTATATACGTATATTTTTTTTAGTTCTGCCATTTTCACTGCTCTTAAATACACATTGTCAATGTTAATAACTTCCTCCCCCCCTTTTTTTAATCTGTTTACGACAACATTCGCGAACTTTGACTTTTGAATATAACTGGCTTAAAACAAATTAAAAAAATGCGTAAAATAATCCAAAAAGTTAAGTTATATATTATAATTGATTTTTTGATTGATTTGACACTATAATTAATTTTATAATTATAACTTTCACATTACTTCTAACAATAGTTCGACAAAAATTAAACTTGGAATTGGAAAAAACTAAATATAAATAAAGTCTTCTAAAGAACACTCAAAGGGTTTCTAAAAGGGTACATAAGATTCTAAATCAAATTTTAAACTTTCATTTTCTTGTAGATTAAGAACTGTTTTGATACTACTGAAGTAAAAAGAAAGAAGAAAGTTAGGCTGTAAGTGCAAAATAATGTCCAGAAAGAAAGCACTACGAACTTATTTAACTTTAAGAATTAAGAAGGTCTTTAAATAAGTTTTTAAGTTACTAATATTTAAATGTTTTTTTTTTAAATTTCATGTTAATCCAGCCATCGTTTTTGTGTGGTGTAATATGAAAAAAAAAAAACATTTTA
This sequence comes from Euproctis similis, assembly GCA_905147225.2. Classification (NCBI taxonomy): domain Eukaryota; kingdom Metazoa; phylum Arthropoda; class Insecta; order Lepidoptera; family Erebidae; genus Euproctis; species Euproctis similis. The sequence goes on from LR990109.1 coordinate 11,419,667, forward strand.
TTTACTGCTATACTGGATAATGCTTGTTTTAATCAGAATGTTTTTATAGGACAGTGGACAGACTACTAATTATGTACTTCTACTACACAGATACTATTAATATTGCGTTACCGGCTTTTAAAATAGGATACTGGATGAGATGGGGTGAGAAAACTCTCAGTGCATCGAGTGCGGACCCTGCCGGAAACAGCAGTCCGATTGCGGGGGTCACCCTGGCGGTGTCTCTCGGTGTCTCTCTCCTATAGGCACTTGAAGCAAATAACAAAACATATTTTGAAGTAATCTATTATGTTTCGAAAGAAGAAATAGTAGAAAGAATTATTAATTAGAAAGTTATTTAATAATTTTATATTTAATTTGTACAGTGACGCTCGCTGACCGCGTCAAAACCAAGATTGTAAGGAAGGAAGTTGGATTAAAAGGTAGTGTCAGTGTAAAAGTAAAGTCAAAGTCAAAGTCAAAATAAGTTTTATTTTCATAGGTCTTCACAGACACTTAAAAATAGTCAACAAGTACAATTTTAATTTATTATTTTAATTTAACTACTTAACACGAGCGCTTAAGGAAAGTGCGTCCGTGGAACAAGAAAACACGGACGCAATCGCCACGAGCGGCCCGATTCCGAGTGTAGGGGCTATCATGAGAAGAATCGGGCAAGAAACTCATGTGCCAAATACTCTTTTCAAACTATTAAACATAAATAACAATAATATTAATATCGCTACTGAAAACAAAGCAGTAGACTCGTGCATAAAAGGTGTAGCACCCAGAATACTCGACCATAACAGCAAATTAATATCAACGTCCTAAAAAGAAAAACCATGCAAATATATTAGTCGAGCGCAACTGACGCGACATCTTTTATTTAGAGTGGTAACGTTGTGCAATAAATGAAACTTATGTGTACATATATAAAAAAACAATATCAAAGCAAATTTTAAATTAAAAAGTGTATATACATAACTATCAGAAATTATTACGGAACGCCTCCACTCCAGAACATGTGAACAAATTTCAACACGCAAACTACAGAATCCGCGTTGAGCAAGCAACTTGACGGTCCCAAGATGACTTGTCCGTCATGAAGTCATTGATGGTGTAATAAGCACCAGCAACGAGACGATCCTTCACCGCCCGACTAAACCGATCGAATGACAGAGCCAGGATATGCGCAGGGACTCTATTATAAAATTGTACACCCATTCCCAGAAAAGACTTATGTACTTTGTGCAGGCGATGACACGGCAACACAAGTTTATGCTTGCCTCTGGAATTAAAATTATGAACATCACTATTTTTAGTATATTTATTCAAGTTTCAATGAATGCTCATATGGTTCTGATATGTAGAAAGAATAGATGATGCAAGTCAAGAATACATGATACACTGACAAGATTCGGCAGATACACTGTGCAAAAGCAGACATACTTTCCATGACCAAATTGAACGAGTCCTACTACCTAACCTACATTAAAGCAAGATAATGTCCACAATTATAGCTATGTTTTGTAACTTCGCAAAAACTTCGACACGCAATCATGCCAAAAAACTACTGAAAATATTTCCGGAATGTCATTCGTGTGTATCCTAATTCGATCTTGAGGCTACATAATCAAAAGTGTAATAGTAATCAAAAGTGCCCCCAGCATTCAAACCACTAGGCCACGAAGACTGCTCATTAGCTTTAAATTAAAAATGTTGTGTATACCATATAGTTTCTATTTGAGAAAAGTAAAAAAAAAATCTAATGGTCTAATTTTAGAAATTCCGTAAAAATTTCGTTACACCCCGCATCTCAAATCTGAAAATATGTCAAGTTTTACGATCGTGCTGAGTCTACCATCGCTAATGGGTAGCTTAACGTTTTATAAGTGGTTTGGAGGGTGCTAGACTCACTTGTAAGTGGTAAAAGGGGACTGATAAAGCGATGCTTGGCGTCGTCAGCCTCTCGCCAGAACCGAGAGCATTTGTATATAACTGGAGCAGGATTAAGGGTCGTTCAGGTTCTGTATAGAGGTGATATAATACCTTTATCATTATTGCATTTTACTTATAAGTTATTTTGGTATTTTCAGCAGTTGAACATGTAGCTGAGATTATAATCATATTTAATCATGTTTATTCATAATATTATTATTTCGACTTCTATATAACTCATCGGAGTTTTACTCGAATATATCGAGTATTCTTCTGATCTTTCTTCTGAAACTGTTAATATCTTGTCTAAATTTAAGCTTTTTATTAATGGTCTATAATTTTTATACCACCTAGTGAGGTCCACTCAGTGGAGGACGTCCTACTCTATGTCGACCAACCTGAGGCCAACATTTAGAGAACAAAATTTTTATATTTATCTATACTTATATTATAAAGCGGAAGAGTTTGTTTGTTTGTTTGTTTGTTTGTTTGTTTGAACGCGCTAATCTCAGAAACCACCAGTCCGATTTCAAAAATTCTTTCACGTGTGTATAGTCCATTTATCGAGGAAGGCTTTAGGCTATATTATATTTTCAAATAAATTAGGGATCCTTACTATAAGTTCAATAATGTAACCCAAGGTGTAAGAAAAAGGCCCAAAAAAATTCTTAAATCGCGAACGCTGCAAAAACTATTGATTATAGAACAAAACAATGTACTACACTTTCACAGATCATATAATTGTCGACAGAAAAGTCCGCGACGCCATATGTCTAACTATTGTAGTTATCGCACAATAAGTACTTTTTTAATTTTTAAAAATAATTAAAATGAGGTCGTTTTAAAAGTTCTTTATTTTGTACCTTGGTATTAACTCTCTTTAAAATAAATTACTTCAATATAAAGATAGATTCAATACCTTTCTAGAACTTTTTGAATGATTCAATTCGGACATTTAATTCAAAAGATATCGCAAAATACAAAATGTAAGTATTCGTTTCATAAGCAAATATTCCGCGCACATATATCGGGAGTCCCGCCCGACTCGGTCATGAGCGCCGCTCATAGCTGGCAGGTAATTTTTTTTTTAACTTTCTTAGCCATTTTTTTGTTTCTTTTGTCCTAATGAGTTTGTAGTATTTAATCGTCTTTTGGGGGATATATATTGTTATTTTGTAATAAATAATAGGTGATGTGAATATGTAACATCTGTGACCCCGTGTCTATTTAGACACATATTTTAGAATTTGATCTATTTAAGAGTATAATAAACCGGAAATAACGCGACACGTTTAGGTAAACAAATACTTACTTTTATTATTAGCTTGACGTTTCGTCCTGGTTGCACTAGCTGTAGTCGCAAGCAGACAGATAATTTGTTTACCTAAATGTTTCGCGTTATTTTCCGTTCATTATATTTATGTAACATGCAACGCGAATATTAAAATAAAAAAATATTTTCATACTTATGTAACCAAAGTCATGGGTCAAAGCTAGAGTTAGTTTACAGTTAGTTCTTCACGCAGATATTATAATATTATCTATAATTCTTTACCACATAGAGTTGCCCATCTAGATTTACTTTTTTAATATCGTGATCTCTTAAAATGTAGTGAATTTATTTTAATAAGAGTAATACCAAGGTGCCAAATCGACATCATTTAAATTATAAAAAAAACACTCACTGTGAGTAAGACATAGTGGTAAGAACATGTGGTGACCAGGTTTTTTTGTAAATCGACGAGAATGACCGATTAAAAAAAAGTTTCAAGTAGTAGATACTAAAAAAAAACTAAAGATTGACAAAAAGTTTCTGACAAAGTCCCTGGTATTGCTATTGATTGAAATTGATAATATTTGTTTTGGGATAGGAGGGCAAAGCGTGTCACCTGATGGTAAGCAACCTGCGCCGCCCATGGACACCGGGAACACTTTTAGTGTTACCGTTGCGTTGCCGACCTTTAAGGGAGAAGGATGGGGAAGGGAGGTGGACCTCCGGTTACCTCTCTCACCGAACGAAACGCAGCATGAGCCACTTTACGTCGATCTTCTGAGAGGTGGTGGTATTTCACCGGTTGAGCCGGCCCATTCATGCAGCTAACTGCTTATTATTTTCCTCATATCTAGGTTGTTAGTCGCTAATATCAACAGCTAAGCAAGTAAGATGTGTAATAATCGTGCCTTATGGCGCTTTGTACTCTCTACCTACCCCGCAAGGGATCTGGCGTGAAGTTATGTATGTATAACTTGAATTGAAAAAAAATAGTGTTAGTTCATTTATGTGGAAAGCTTTGGGGTATTAATATGATCGCGGCAATAATCTTTTTAGTGAAAAATGGCGGTACGAAGTTCGCGCGGCCTGCTAGTCATAGATAACTGTCGAAAATAATTCCGAAAAATCATTGGCGTGAGCTTTGAAACGAAACCACAACTACTGAATCAGAACCACTGGACCACCGACACATTCGGTATGTATAGCAGCTATGATATTTTTTATTTAACCGAATTAAAACTGTAAAAAAAAAACACAAAACCGCCATTTGAGGTCTATTTCTTTATGCAAGTATAGTATATTCAAACAATTTCAAGGCTCTGAACTTTCGTACGCGCTGTAATATATAATTTCATTAAAAGTTTAGCGGAAAAATGCTTCATTTACAAACCCTGTTTTTCCCATATGTTGTGTTATTCTGATAGTTTCATAAAAGTTTACAGCGGTTCTTTTTTAGATAAACATTTCAAATATCCAATTCTGTTCCTTGGGGCAGATATCGAACTGATAGCTCGCTTCAGCATTGACTGCTTGACATCCATCGTAATTTGACTGTCGCATCCTGAATTACCTGGTTTTTTTTAATATTTAACGACCTGGTTGCTAAGACCTTTAAGTCGAGGCTTTTTGTTCTAAATAACATCTTCAGTCTTAACCAAAACTAATCTTAACCTAACCTAGCCTAAACCTACAGCTTAATCTAACCTAACCTAATCATCCATAAAGTCGTGGCACTTTATGCATGATTTTCCGAGGGAGTTTTGACGACAATGTAGAAGAGCACACTAAACACGATATTTACACCATTTCCCACATTTGCGCTCATATACGAATACTTATTAAATAAAACGCCACGAATTTTATACAATAATATCCATTAAAACACAAATCTGAGAAAATAAACAAATAACGGACATGTTTCTTCCACAGTCCCGCCAAAACTCTGAATTACCTGTCATTTATTCCGACCACAGAACTACAAATAAAAACTTAAAAACTTTTAGTTTTCTCTGTATAAATTTGAATTAAGTAGTAAAATCTTAGTTGAAATTTATTCGTTTGTAGTTCTTTGACAAAATCTTCAAAAGGATCAGTGACTCGATGCCTGCGACATTAATAACATAACTTTTAAATTTTTAGCTTTTTCTTTTTTTTCTTTCCAAGTTTCCAGTTGTTAGTTGGTAATTAAAACTCAATCTTCTTTAAGATTGTTTTATATAACGTCATCAAGTCTCAAACACATCTTAAAGATTGTATTATGGCAGCCAGACCAAGAAATTAATTACTAATTTGAGACAATGAAAAAATTCTATAGAATAATATCTAGAATTTTGTTCTTACATATTCAATTATTCTTTTATACTTTAAAAACAGTGAAAATTGTAAAAAAATGTCCTAGCCTAGTTTTCGAACAAGGAAACTTTTTTTATAACATACAGTCCAGTGCTTATCAACACTTCACCTGTTGGTAAGTGATAAACGTAGCGACATCCGTACATTTATACGAGCTAGAACGTAACCGCACTATACTGGCGCCTTAATTAAGAGCAGGAAATGCAAAACTTACAATAATAAACGGATGTTATACAAGGAGTTAATAAGTGCTTTATATAAACCTTAATTTATTATTACGTGTGGATAGTAATTAGAGTTAAGGTACCACAATGATACGTTATGGAGGGCTGCCATCTTGTCGTCCGATTTTATGTCTATCTTTATGTCTTTGCAGCTTCCTAAAATATCGGCGTAAAGTGCTCATGCCGCGTTTGCATTGGCGTTCGGTGATTGAGGTATCCGGTGGCCCACCCCGTCCTTTTCCATCCTACTCCCTTAAATACCAAAATGTTACTCCTGGTTCATGTCCCAACATCTCTGTATGAGTACCTGATAACTAAACAATGCATCTCTGGTCCCTAAGCCGTTTCTGAAACCAAATTGTGTATTTGAAATCACGTCCTCACATTTTTTATAAATCCTTTGTTGAATAATTTTTAGAAATATTTTTGAGACGTGACTCAACATTTTTTTGCGTTTGATACTTTAGGTAAAGTAACAAACACTGATTGAAGGCAGTCGGATGGAATATGTACATTTCTGATACAGCTATATTTCTTTAAGATTTTGTCATAATTAGTAAAGAGCTGATGGAATGTACTTTTAGGCAGTTTCTAATCTACCAATATCATTATACCAAAATATGAAGATTTATTTGAACTCTAGATTTTGGAATAAAAATGTAAATAGCTAAAAACAATAGGTATATCTTTATACCACAATGCATTGCAATCTTCTCCTACCAGGCCATTAGTATCATCTATTTATGTTCATCTTAAGGTAGACTACCGTTCACAAACATTTCACAGTATCATTAAAATAATGGAATGCTATTCTGAACCTTATTTTCATTATAATAAATGACCATAATACCGAGAAGCGTCCAACATGAACTGAAAATGGAAATAGTCTAACTCTGCATACAAATTTCTGCATTCATATTGTTTTCACAGTCAACCTTCGAATATGGTTTCTATTTCTGTATAGCTAAGCACTATAAAATTTACGTAGTAGAATATTTTGTATTATAGCTTATACTGGTAAGGTCCACGCTGCAGCTTGAATGAGAATTAAATAGCTATTCAAGCCTTTGAACTCTCACTATATTTATGTAAATAACCAAAGACTTGATCTTAATTATTATTTTGTTGTAATTATATGCTATTTTTATTTCTAACCGAAGGTGTAGGCAGCGGCCGTTAAGCCTCTTCTCGCCGTTATATTTACGTCCTAAATGGAACAGTTGGCGAACCCAATGCCACAGCGGGCACAAAGTTATCAGTCATCGATTTTTATCACACATAACTTCCGAAAACAATTTCGAAAAGTCATCAGAACCCAATATAGTTTAGGATGGCCGCTTCTTCCGTAGCTTACCAACAACTTGATTGAACGAATTGATGTAGGTATGTGATTTAGACTAATTATAACAATAAAAATAATAATTTTCAATATCTTTAGTTATTTTTGACGGGCCTCGTGGCGCATTGGTAAAACTACCGGCTGAAGCAATGAGGTCGGGTGTTCGATTCCCACCAGAGCACAAATATTTGTGACAAACATGAATATTTGTGTGGTGTCTGGGTGTTTTTCTATGTATTATAAGTATGTATTTACAAAAAAAATGTATATATATATTCATATCCGTTAACTAGTATCCATAACACAAGCCTTTAATTGCTTAGCTTGGAACTAGAGGGCGCTGTGTATATTGTGTCCAAGATATTATTATTGTTATTTATTATTATTCTGAAATACTTTTAGTAGATTTTGAGAAAGATGATATTTGAAATTATGAATGTAAAAGGAATATGTACCATTTGTATCATCTTACCTATCTGAACTATATTACTATCCTAGACTGAACACTATACCAGACATTTTGAAGAATACATTTGAGTTTGAACACATAAGTTAATATTGTTTCTGTATCATAAATTGTACGTCGTGTTACTTGTACAGTACTGTTTTAATTTATTACTATTGTTGTAGCAACTACAGAGATGGTTTTGCATAGTAAGATATATTTGATGAAAATCATGCAGGTTTTTAGTCCCTCTTATTTACATACGAATTTTTCTAATATTATTTATATAGAAAATGTATCTAATGTAACTCCATCAGATAATTACTCTGGAATTTATAATGATAATAATATTTGACACGAGACATCACCATTAGTCTGTGGCGTTAAGTCAGCAGTCACTACTCTGTGGTTGCTGATTCGACATTAATCAATATAACTTGCAATTGTAACTTGTAATGCTGATTAAACAATGTGGTAATTAATAATATTGTGTTATTATAAATGTTTACATGACCAAAGAACATGACATGGTGCCGAAACCCGTCGTCAAAGTGATTAATTGCAAACCGGTGGATCAAACATAGTAAAATTTGTAAAACTAGTGAGTCGCCGACAATGAGTGAACATCACGAGAATAACCACAATGTTAGACCTCCAAAATGCTTTGTTATTAATAACCAGCAAAACGTCGCCAATGAGTGGAAACTATGGCTTCAACAATTCGAGTGGTACGCAATAGCCACCGAATTAGACAAAAAAAAGTCAAATGTGCAAGTTGCAGTTTTCATGGCGTCGGTCGGCCATGACGCTGCAATAATTTTTAATACATTCAACTTGAAAAAAGAAGAAAGAGAAGATATTAAAGTGATAAAACAGCGCTTCACCGATTATTTCACGCCAAAACTAAATGAGACATATGAAAGGTATACATTTAACTTAATCGTCCAAAAGGAAGGTGAAACGTTTGACGAATTTCTTACGAAATTAAAATATAAAATTAAAAACTGTGGTTATGGACAGCTTCAAGATAGCCTTGTACGTGACAGAATAGTAGTCGGGATTAAGAATGACACTACCCGAGAGAGATTGCTTGCAGAGAGTGAGTTAACATTGCAAAAAGCCATTGACATTTGTCACTCTACAGAGCAAGTTACAAAACAAGCAAGTAGCATGAAACAAAATGTCACCGTAGACTCCCTTACATGGAACAGTAGACAGTACAAAAATAATAAAAAGAGAAACATTAATACTAAACAAACAGAAGAACCATACCACTGTGGTAGATGTGACACCATACACTGTCGCCGCAATTGCCCTGCATTTAATAAAATATGCAAAAGATGCAAAAAGAAAAACCATTTTACGAAATGTTGCAAAGTTAAAGCAGTAGATACACTGTTGGACGAACACTATGATAGTGAAGAAGAAAACTTTGTTGTGTCAACAGTAAATACAAAAGAGGATGAAGGCGACTGGTATGAGAAAGCCATTCTACCTAATAATATAACTGTCATGTTTAAGCTGGATTCGGGTAGTCAATGCAATGTTATAAGCTCCAAGATTGCAAAACAATGCAAGGGACAGATAACTCCCTCAACAACAAGATACTTAACATCATTTTCAAATCATAAAATGAGTGTTTTGGGTAAAGCAGTTATAGAGACAAAAATAAAGAAAAACATAGAGTTTATAAAATATTTAGTTGTAGAAGAGGATATAACACCAGTGCTTGGTAAAACAACATGTGTAAAATTAAATCTCATAAGGCGTATAGAAAGTCTTACCACAAATGATGATTTATTTGAAGGAATTGGATGTCTAAAGCAATTTAAATATGATATTGATTTAGTTGACAATCCAGTCCTACCTATATATCCAGCACGGAGAATCCCACATACTATTCGTCAGCAAGTTAAAGATGAATTAGACAGTATGGTCGCACAAAAGATCATCAAGCCTGTAACCAAACCTACACCAGCTGTTTCACCAATGGTAGTAGTAAAGAAAAATAACAAAATTAGACTCTGCATAGACCCTTCAGAGATAAATAAAAATCTCAAGAGAAGATTTTACCCATTAAATACATTAGAAGAAATCACAGCCCGTATACATGGCTCTAAATGGTTCACATTACTTGACTGTAAAAAAGGATTTTGGCAGTTACAACTAACACCTCGTACTTCGGAATATTTAACCTTCAGTACACCCTTTGGAAGATACTCTTGCTTAAGAATGCCATTTGGCTTGGCATCAGCTCCGGAGGTTTTTCAGCAAGTAATGAGCTCACTAGTTGCAGACATCAAAAATGTAGAAGTATCGATGGACGACATACTCTTGCATGCTTCTACTAAAATAGAATTGGAAAAAACAACTCAGAAAGTACTTAATAAGTTCAGAGAAGTTGGGCTAAAGCTTAACAAAGAAAAATGTGTTTTTAATACTCAAGAAGTTAAGTTTTTAGGACATATAGTGTCCGACAAAGGATTGAAAGCAGACCCTGAGAAACTGGAAACTATTACTAAGCTAAAAAAACCAGAGAATGTAAAAGAATTACAAAGATTTCTTGGGTTCATAACTTACCTTTCTAAGTTTATAAAAAACATCGCTGATGTAACAGGCCCTCTTAGACAATTATTGCAAAAGAATAATGAATGGATATGGGATCAACCACAAGAAGAAGCTTTCACGAAGCTAAAAGAACTTTTGAAAAGCCCACCTGTATTAGGATTTTATGACCCCAAAGCACCAATTCTGTTGTCAGTTGATGCCAGTAGTTATGCATGTGGAGGAGTACTCATACAAAATGAGAAGCCCATAGCCTACTGTGCAAAATCATTTACTAAAACTGAACAAAGTTATAGTCAGTTAGAAAAGGAGGCCAATGCCATATTAGTTGCTTGTAAGAAATTTCACACATATATTTGGGGCTGTAAAGACTTAACTATAGAGTCAGACCATAAACCCCTTGAAACAATTTTTAAAAGGACATTAACAGATGCCCCACCAAGGCTACAAAGAATTATGTACCAGATCTTACCTTATAATCCTAAAGTTATATATAAAAAAGGTACTGAAATGTATTTAGCTGATACCTTAAGTAGAGACTGTGAAAACTTGAGTTGTGAAGACTTAAATACAGAAAACCTACAAATATGTACCATTATACCATTTACTAAAGCTCGCAGAGAAGAACTTAAAAATAAAATTGAAGAAAGCGAAGAACTCAATAAACTAAAGTCAACTATACTGAGTGGTTGGCCTGAAACCATACAGCAATTGCCAGAGAATTTAAAAAAATATTGGTCATACAGAGACACCCTCAGTGTGTACAATGACATAATTTTCAAAGATGACAGAGTATTTATTCCTGAAGCCATGGTCCCTTTGGTAATGAAACACTGCCACCTTGGTCATAAAGGTATAGAGGGTACCCTGAAACTTGCTAGAGATAATGTGTTCTGGCCAAATATGGCCAAAGATTTAACACAGTATGTTAATGCTTGTAGTGCATGTCATAAGATACAAAGAGACAATACACTGGAACCTATTATTCTGCAGACTTCACCAGAAAGACCCTGGAGTATAATAGCATCAGATTTATTTCATTTAAGAGACAAAGACTACATACTTATAGCAGATAGTTATACTGGTTACTTCGATTTTAAGGAATTAAAAAACATAACTAGTAGCAGCATAATTATAAAATTAAAAGAATGGTTTTCAACATTCGGAATTCCTGATATGTTGTTGACAGACGGTGGGAGGCAGTATGATTGTCAGGAATTCAAAACATTTCAGAGAGACTGGAGTTTTGAACACAAAATATCAAGCCCTCACTATCCACGTTCAAATGGACTGGCAGAGCGATATGTACAAGAGGCAAAAAATCTAATTAAAAGATGCATAGAAGATAACACAGATATTTAATTAGCTTTATTACATCATAGAAACACACCACGGTTAGACCTAGGTTCCCCAGCACAAAGAATGTTTAATAGGAGAACTAAAACATTACTGCCTACAAGTGACAAATTATTCAAGCCTAAAATTATAAGAAATATTACTAAAACTATAAAAAAAATAAAGGAAAAAGAAAAAGAAAAGGCAGATAAAGGGAAGAAAGAGCATAAAGAATTTACTACACAGGAAAATATATACCTAAGACAGGGTCACCAGAACTGGATTCCTGGTCAAATCATAAAGCCAGAAGGCCATCGTGCTTACATAGTTCAAACCAAGGATGGATCTACATACAAGAGAAACTCTTGGCACTTAAAACATGCCCTCACATATACTAACACTAACAACATTTTGTCCTCAGAGAATCCTACAAATCAAATAAAGACTGAAACAAGTGTACATGAGCCACCACCGTTACCAGCTGCACAAGCAGCACCGAAGACACCTGAAACAAAGGTTCATCCCAGGACCACCCGCAGTGGCCGGGTAGTGATCACACCTAACAGATACTGCTGAAAAGGAAGGATGACACGAGACATCACCATTAGTCTGTGGCGTTAAGTCAGCAGTCACTACTCTGTGGTTGCTGATTCGACATTAATCAATATAACTTGCAATTGTAACTTGTAATGCTGATTAAACAATGTGGTAATTAATAATATTGTGTTATTATAAATGTTTACATGACCAAAGAACATGACAATATTTATCCTGCAAATTATTATCCAAATGCAACGAGCCAACCGTGTGCTCAGAGTGTCCAGGATAACGGTAATTCGTCCAGTCAATTGATTACTTACTGGACTCCAGATCACAACTCTTATTTGTAACTAACATAATTCTCATACTTACATAATATAATAATAGTCTCGGTGGCCCAGTGGTCGAGCACACGGCTTCTGATCCAGAGGTCCGGGTTCGATTCCTGACACTGACTCACACCAATGACTTTACGAAATTGTTTTTCGGAAGTTATGTGTGATAAATATCGATGACTGAAAACTTTGTGCCCGGTATGGCAATAGGTTCGCCACCTATTCCATTTGGGACGTAAACATAAGGGCGAGACGAGGCTTAACAGCCACTGCCTACACCTTCGGGTAGAAAAAGGCGTGAAGTTATGTTACGTAATACAGCTTTATAGAAAACCGTAGTCAAATAACATTACTTTTTGAACGTTTTGCGTTCCCGAGTCAATGGTTTCGTTCATTAAACTTTGTTCCAGAGGCTGTCAGATAGTCGTGCGATATCGCGTGACGAGGGCTATTTTAAATAATCTTCATTCCATTAATCAAACTAAAATATATAATACTTATCGGCATATTTACTTTTTCTGATGGCTGCTCATGTATTTAGATCTAGCTGTTAAGTATTCCTTGTGAAAACCCTAGCTTTCACGACATTTTGATAGTTTGTAGTGTTCAGTTCTGGATTTTTGTTTTAAATTTTATCTATTTAGTATTGAAAATAACTAGTCAATGGAGGAGGGCAAACGAGCAGGTGTGTCACCTGATGGTTAGCAAACAACACCTGCAACGTCGTGGTATTTCACCGGTCGATCCGAAGCATCCATGCAGCAATATGCTTGGCTCTACCTCTAAATACTGGTGCAAATAATTTAAAATAATATCCAAACGAAAGCAATATCTTCAAATAACAGTGGTTATAATTATGAATGATTTATGTGAGAGAGTAAAAGTTAATCCTTGGACAGACAAAGGGCTAATTATTACCCTTTGAACACTTTTCTCAAGTTTCGCGGCTAATTTAAAATCGTCTTCATTATCACCGCACCTATCTTTTTATTCTTTGATGACATTTTATTCTTTGTTAACTTCTTTCTTTATACACTTTTTCTTAAGCCTTATATAAGTTCGGGCGTATGAATTTATATTTTTTTTTAACGTTTGGACTGCGTTACGCTAGAAGATCGAATATAAAAAAAAACTTGTTGTGACTTGATCTCTAATTGCATTTGGTTAATTTAAATACAAACATTTTACACATATTCGTACAACTATATTCGTTCTTGAAAAATAATTAACAACATATGAGCGATTACAAGCAATAAATTTAAAAAAATCGGAATTTGTAGGATTTTTGAAGACCGTCTTAAAAGTATATAAATGTGTTTAACATTTGTGTTCAATCTCCAAACTTCATACCTTTTGCTACCCGTAAATGTAACTGGCTATTACACTTTAACTCGCCGTATTTCAATGTTCTCAATAACTGGTTGGTGGAACCTATTGCTAAAAATCGAAAACTATTTTCATTCTTTAGTTTGTTACTATTTTTCTATTGAATATTTCAAACGGAATACACCAAGTCACCTCATGATAGGCAACTACCTTCAACAACGGTCACCTGATACACCAATAGTGTAACAGTTGCGTTGGCATTTTGGCCTTTAAGGAGTAGGATGAGAAAGGAGAGGGAGGGGGGTGGGCGCCCGGATACCTCTCTGTCCGGACGAAACATGAGCCACTTCACGTCGATATTTTAGGAGGCCGAGGCATTAGATCCGTCCCATTGATGCAGCGACTCAAAGACATATAGATTGTCATAAAATCAGACGATGAGATGGCAGACCTCCGTAGCTTACCATTGTGGTACCTTCAACTTTAATTTCTATGCACATGTAATGAGAAATTAAGGCACTTAATAACTCCTTGTATAACATCCGTTTACTATTGTAAGTTTTGCATTTCCTGCTCTTAATTAAGGCGCCAGTGTAGTGCGGTTACGTTCTAGCTCGTATAAATGAACGGATGTCGCTACGTTTAACAATTAACGACAATTAAGACTTCAGTAATAAGAGAAATAAACAAGCGACAAGCCTTTTGTCATACACCGGATGCAGTTTGTTACGACATAAATTATTATTATCAGGCATAATTTTCCCATTTATATTTTATACAAAAGTTATTGTCTTAGGACTGTATTTGGGCTTTCTGGACCAAAGCTTCCATATTCGAAAACTAGGCTATCTCATTATTTACAATTCGAGCGTTTTTTTTAAGTATAATAGAATAATTGATTAAGAGAATATGAATTAACACAATTCTAGATATTATTCTATAGATTTTTGTTCATTGTCTCCTATTAGTAATTAATTTCTTTGTCTTGCTGCCATAATACAAGCTTTAAGCTTTGTTTGAGGTTTCATAGCGCTATTTAAAACAATCTTAAAGAAGATTGAGTTTTAATTACAAACTAACAACTGAAAACTTTTTTTAGAACAAAAAAGGGAATAAGCAAAAAATATAAAAGTTATGTCAGTAATGTCGCAGGCCCCGAGTCAGTGATCCTTATGGAGATTTTGTCAAAGAACGACAGAAAACGAATTGATTTCAACTAAAATTTAACCACTCAATTCAAATATATAGAGAGTCATAGTAGAGTAGTTCTATGATCTGATTAAATGACAGGTAATTCAGGACATCACGATGCGATAGTCAAATTACGATCGATGTCAAGCAGACAATGCTGAGGCGAGTTATCAGTTCGATATCTTCCCCAGGGAACAGAATTGGATATTTAAAACGTAATAAAGAAATGATTTACATAAAAAGAAAACAGCTGTAAACTTTTATGAAATCTTCAGATTACATATCGATACCTTAATTTGCAAACCTACTAACTCCACTTTTTTTCGAAAATGAAAATTTTGATACCAATAGAAACTAGATCATATCTAGTATCTGCCGGTATCCAAATGCATGCCATTTTCGAAAAAAAGTAGTAGTAGGTTTGCAAATTAGGGTATCGATTTGTAAAAAATAGGGTTTGTAAATGAAACATTTTCTCGCAAAACTTTTAATGGAATTATAAATTATAGCGCGTACGAAAGTTTCCAAAGCCTTGAAATTGTTTAAATAAACTATGCTTACATTAAATAAATAGACCTCGCATGGCCTCACATTTTACAGTTTTAATTCATTTAAATATACAATATCATAGCTACTATAAATACCTAATATCTCTGTAGTCCAGTGGCCGAGCTGCCTGCCCGCTTTTGATTCAGTAGTCGTGGGTTTGATTCCAAGCTCACACAATGTTTGTCGGAATTCTTTTCAGAACTTATTTGTGATAAATATGATAAAAAGTGGCCTCTAAATGTTGGCATCACGTTGGTCGACGTCGAGTAAGACGTCCCCCACTAGGTGGACCGACGACTTCGCCAAAATCGCTGGAAGCCACTGGATACGAATAGCACAGGATTGGAAATTATGGCGTTTTAGAGGAGGCTTATGTCCAACAGTAGACATATTTGGGACGTAATGAAACGGCAAATCGAGACTTTAACAGCCGCTGCCTACACCTATGGGTAGATAAAGGGCTGAAGCTACGTTTTCTATGAATAATGAAGCGATATGAGTTTGTAATAACACTAGGAGCAGTTCAGCAGTTTATGAGTTTTACCTAATTCTGACGAAATATTTCACGAGGTCGATGAAGGCCTACTTTCATTTCAAATATTATAGTTGTAAGAGAGAAAATAATTAAATACACATCTCTTTTGCCGACTCCCTTGTAGAGTTGATAGAAAAACTGAAGTGTTATTAGATATAATACAGTTCTTACATAGTTTTATTTAGAATAAGCCTTACTTTTAGTTTTCTATAAAATTACAAGAACAAAGATAATTCAACAAAACACAACATCCAGGGAATAAACAAAGTTATAAATAATAAAACTCTGTTATCTTTCTATTCAACGAGTTACGATAATATAACTCGGAACACACGTAAACAAAAATTTAGGTCGTCCACAGACATCAGGGCCTGAGGTGTACCGCACAAATTGATGGTGGTCATAGGAATACATCGAGACAAATGGATGTGGCACATTTTTTAAAAAGAGAAAAAGAGCAAGCGAGTCACTTGATAGTAAGATGCCGCCTATTGACAACTCCAACACCAAGAGTGTCACAGTTGTGTTACCGTCTTTTAAGATAGGTGTTCCACTGGTTGAACCGACCCTTTCATGCGCGAACTGTATGGTCAAAGCTAGCTGCTTAACAATAGCTAAGCCTTAGAGTCGCATATCCTACACACAATCAATTTTGTTTTTGAAATAATATAGCTTAGTCAATTATAAAGGTAGGCTTAGTATGACAGCTAAAAGTTAAGCTAAGGGGCACCTTACTTTCAAAATAAAATACTATGTATATAATGCGGGGTAGGCAGAGAGAAGATAAGTGCCATAAGGCACGAATCACACCTTTTTTTACTAGCCGAGGAAATTATTTTATATTTATTATTTTTATATAATATTAAATCATTATTTCTACATGTCCGAATCACAGCATACCCTTTCATAGTTTAAATCCGACACTCTCTTATATATGTATTTATCTCCTATATGGTTAGATTATATTCCCATTGTTGCTTAACACGAAAACTTATTGTATTCATAATTGAATTACGGAATCCGATCTTCATCCAAACAAATTAAGTGATCCCAATACCAGTAAATCGTTTGACAGATGACTTTAAGAGGTGCTCCGAGCTTCAAATGCTATCTTGAATAGTCTTGGTTAAGTGATTTTAATTAATTGCCTGCCAATTAACACAATCACTGCTCGAAAGTTGAATGGATCCTTTGGAAATTGCGTCAGCTTGAATATTTGTGTTCTAAGTTTTCAGTTGTGAAGACAATATCAGTTCTCAGTAACAGTTAGTACTCATTGTAATGTTTCATAGAAATTAGTTTATTGTTGAATAGTATTTTATGGCTTTGCAATAAAGTACTGAATTCGTTGCAGTAAGTTATTTGTGTTAAAGTGACTAACTAATTCTTTGCTTTTTTTATGGGATAGGAGGGCAAACGAGCAGGCGTGTCACCTGATGGTAAGCAACCAACGCCGCCCATGGACACCAGCAACATATATAGTGTTACTGTTGCGTTGCCGACCTTCAAGGGTTAGGGTATAGGCAAGGATGGGGAAGGGGGTGGGCCTCCGGGTACCTCTCTCACCGAACGAAACGCGGCATGAGCCACTTTACGTCGGTCTTCTGAGAGGTCGTAGTATTTCACCGGTCGAGCCGGCCCATTCATGAGGCGAACTGCTTGGCTGCTTTGCTCTTCACAAATTTGTAATTGTCAAATTGTGAGTAGGTACTTTCTCAAACAATTATCTAATTACTGAATGTTTTAAATGAGACTTATAATTTTCTCGGAATCATGTGACGATATCTATTTCATGGGAAAGGAGGCAAACAAACAGATGGGTTAGCTGGTGGTAAGCAACTAGCGACATCTACAACACTGTTATTCTACCTCAGCACTATACGATCTTGCTGGAGTACTTTCTGTAAGAAAATTGTATATATACGAAACGCTAAAAAGATACCACAAAAGAATTGTTCCAAAGCTACCGCGGTCACAAAAACGTGTAGAACGCTGTCCAGTGCCCCGCATCCGGTCGACATTTGCTCGTAGACACTTTGATTTTATGGCTCCCTACCTATATAATAAACACAATAAAAATAAAAAGATGTTCAAAAATAGTAATTACCGGTTCAAAATAAATTTAGCTGATTGGCTTAAGTCCTTAGATTACGATGACGTGGAGGTTCTGATACAATAAAATATAGATAAATAACATAAATAATGGCATGCACAAACATACTTTAACACACAAACAAACGCACGCACGCACGCACGCACGCACGCGCACACACACACACACACACACACACACACACACACACACACACACACACACACACGCTGTATTATATTTAAGGAAAAACTGTCATCTTTTATGAGGGAAGACACTGGCACCTGCAACACAGTTTTAACTACCGTGGGTGTCAGAGCATCCCATTATGTAATGTCACATATTTTTCTGAATAAATTATATTATTATTATTATTACTGGGACGGTCGCAATTGCACTGTTTAAAATGGGATAAGGAATTGAATGAGAACGGCAGGCGGAAAAGTAAGATGCTGCAGATATCACTGTCACCGACCAAAAGGCAGCGTGAACCAGTTTACGTCGTTATTTCACTGTTTATTGGGCCATTCATCCGTGGTTCTACCACTGATAAAAATAATAATCTAATTCAATATACAACCGCATCAAACGAAGTATGCATCGGAACATTCGTCCTAATGAACTTTTTAAATTAAAAAAAAAGGTCGGGTGTAACATATTATCCGTTGGCACGCACCACCGTGGCGACTGTAATTTTACACAAAACACCAGGAAGGTATCCCTTTCGTAGGTCCTTGTGGGTTGTCACGTCATTTTGCCATTCGTTTGGGAGTTTGCGAGTTAAATAAGATTTTAATGTTCGTGAAGGCTCTGATGGTCTGCTTTGATGATAACATTTGTAACAAAAGTCTCGGTGTTCTAGTGGTCGAGCACCCTGCTTCTGCAACAAGAGGTCGCGGGTTCCGATCCTGGCTCACACACCAATGACTTTGCGAAACTTTCGAAAAGTCATTGATGTGAGCCAGGATTTTCCGAAGTTATGTGTGATAAATATCGATGACTGAAAACATTGTGCCCGGTATGGCAATAGGTTCGCGACCTATTCCATTTGGGACGTAAACATAACGGTGAGACGAGGCTTAACAGCCACTGCCTACACCTTCGGGTAGAAAAGGCGTAAAGTTATGTTATGTTTCATTTGTAACAAGTACCCAGTCCACCAATATTATTTTTTGTATGACTTCTTGTAAATCGTTAACATAGATAATATGTAGCTGATTAATCTTTTAGCCTCTTTCTATAGAATATTTGTGATTATAACTATATTTTATAACACTAACGGTCTTTCTTGTTGTCGTATTGTTGTCTACAAGTTTTATCTAAGGTTACTATGAAACTAACTTTAATAATGATCTAAGACGTCGTGCATCTTTCAAAATTATTAGCACAGCTTATTATATACAGTGGTTTTCACATAAATATAAACATTGTGCAAACAAATTCAATTTCTGTAAATATTTTAGAAGAATATTTATTGGTGTTTTACGTAATTTAGATTTAACCATCAAAATCTGGAAAGGTGAAATACCCGAAGTGTTCTATCTTCTTGCTATTAAGGCCCTAGATCTAAGGCAATATCTCTTTAAGTCGTATAGAATATTAAACTTTATGAAGTATATATACAAATAAATACATTACTTCCCAACAGGATTTCAAAAACTTTTCAGCACGTAGTAGGTATCATTGATTTGTGCTGTAATGTTCTTAATAGTTTACTAGTGAACACTGTAGGTTGTAAAACTAAATAACCGATAAAAAGCTGCCACTTATTTCTCACCTCTACTACGGTTTTTGTGTTCTTTTGTTTTTACTTTATTATAGTGAATTGTATTAAAATCACTAACACATACTTACCAGTGAAACATATTACTAAAAAGTTTCCACTATGCTTGGCTAGAGCCAAGTATATTAAACCGCTGAATGGATATTATAGCGCATTTGGGTACCATTTTCAGTCAGTTCCAGGACAATGGGTACAAGCGCAAGTACTGCAGCCGAACTACAGCAGTTAGGGTTCGTTTCACAGTTTCAGTGTGAGAATCTACAAGCTTAGTATTTAAACTTGTTTAATAAAACAAGGAACTAGGTTCTCACTGGATAACTGAAAAACTTAAAAATTAAAATTTCAAAGATAAAAAACTTATTTTTGGTACTCACTTTTGTCACTCTGACGATATTTCTCAAGATTAAATTAGTAGATCACACAACCCTCCTACTTCTACCAGTCTTGATTTTTATCGAACGTCTTTTATTCCTCACGCATTGAACATGACGATGAGCGGCCATGCTGCAGCTAAAACTCTGGTTACTGAAACCAAATTTCTTCTTTTTTCCATATTTGGAATTTTTATCTGAAAAGGTCTTAGCATGTAATTAATTCCAGGTGTCCAGGCGAGTGGGTAATATTGACGCTCAAAGGACCGTACTTGATGAGATCGAACCGAGGTTATTAGAGAAATGGCAGCGCCGATAAGTTCTGGAAACCAATATTCCTTCTGACTACTATTAATATTTACCGGAAATCATTTCGTAAGCTATCGTCAAAACTGCTCACGGAAGGATCGCTTATCTTATGGATAGACGTAAATTTTACTGGCTCAAAATGAATACTAAAGACAAATGCGACAAAGGAACATAAGGAAAAATTCTCATGTGGTTTGCAGCTATTAGATAACAGTAATTATAATTTATTTTAATCAAATATTAATTAATTAATTTGAACTGCTTAACAACTTACTTTTTAAACGTAACTTCACGCTTTTTATACCCGAAGCTACTTTAGCCGAAATAACTTCCGAACTTCGACTTCTGCGAAATTATTGGTGTGAGCCCAGAACCGAAACCACGACTTCTGAATCAAAAGCGTGGAGCTCGACCACTGGGCCCCCGAGACTTAATAGTCAAAGTAATCTTTGACTTACTTTTTACTTTAACTAAAATTCATTATGACGTTGAGGCTAGTAAAATTAACGACAAACGAACACTTGGGGAACAAGGACTCTTCCCATAGTTGTGTAATTAGCCATTGGTCTATATTTATCATAAGTTCTTTAAAAAATATACAATTTATTATTCTCAATAAAAAACTTCCAATTTCTTGTCACATCCAGAGTGTGATAGCATATTCTTGGTCTTAGTCCATTCTCTTAACAGTGACATTATATGTGAATGTTATAAGATGGTAGTCTCTACTTGCTAGACTTCACAATCGGTGTTCCCAAGTGGTGAATGCATTATATTAGTTTATTGTGAGTATACTTAAATAACACAGTAAAAATATATTTGGTAATATGGTCATTACTATAAACTATATTTATTAACATTAGCATAAATCATTAAGCAAAAAACCTATTAATAGCAGTAGATCTGCCCAATTCGCTGCATGAATGTGCCAGCTCGAGTCCGATAATCGACGTAAAGTAACTAATGCCTCGTTTCATTCAGTGAGAGAGGTATCCGGAGTCTTGCTCCCTTCCCCCCACCCATCCTTTACCCCATAAGCCTAGGTGTCCATGGGCGGCGCTAATTACTTACCATCAGAGGCCCGTTTGCTCGTTTGCCCCCTCTATTGTATAAAAAATGACTATTTTATAAAATATTGTATCATATCTATCTTAGAATATCAACCTCCGTCTTTATCAGTTTTATACGAGTATACTGCAGAGACTGAATCCAGTCTTTTGTCAAAAATTTGTATTAAAATTTTTTTAGACTAAAAATAAGCGTAAATATTTCACTTATATCTTTCCCATTTTGATGTCAACATCGGATGACAGTGGACAGGATTCCGAGGGAGATATTAAAAAGCGCTGAAAACGCCTCTTGGTCGCCAGTTTTTAGTAAACCTTTGTGGACAGGCACAATAAGGTGGCAAACAATACTGACTCGTTAATCATGTAATATTTGACGCGCTGTCAACTTTTACAACAATATTAATGGCTTCTAATCGCAGCGAATGTTTTATAGATGTCTTTTAGAAATATAAAGGAAGACTCTCTTTTGCAGCGAAAAAAAAAACACGAAATGAGCTGAAAAGGTTCACTCTTTTTATGTGAAAGAACATTTTTTCAAGTTTAATTATAAATAATTTAAACTTTTAGCCGAGAACTTGGTAACATCCGGAAGGATTATAAAAAATTCTAAGGATAGGAAGAAATAAAGAGCAATTGCTTTTGTATACCGAGACACGGTTTTTCTTGGCGTTTTTATTTTGTTTTGTCGTGTTAACTTATCTCATTATATCTGTTCAAAACCGGAACGCCAATCTTAAGGTCAGAAAATAAAATTGTACTTATTAAGACATAAAGCGTACCAAATACTTTTTCTTAATATTTCCTTTTAATAGCGAACCATGTAGGATCTGTCAGTCTCGAACGATGGGGCCAAGCTTGAACCAACTGTGGCTAAACGATCCTCAACTATTCAATGTTGAGCCGAGCTTGGGCCAATGTTCTAGACTTTAAATCCCAAACAAGGTTTGGTCATAGCTTAAACAGGATTGATGAAGACCTGGGCCAACGCTCTGCCCATCGTCCTTTCCTATATGAGGAATCAGCAGAAGTGTAAAAAAAAAGAAATTTCTCTAGGCGGATCTTGTAATACAGAATATTATTTTAACTCGATTACTTAATTATCTCTGGTAATAAAACTAAATTATTATGTATCACGCTTCATAAAACTCAATTAGCTTTAGAGAATATTAACATAGATCCAATTAATTTCTACATTCATATCAGGCTAGCTGCTAAATTAAAACTGGTTAAGTAAAATATTAAAGGGTAAACTTAAGCAAATATCTATAGTATACAGCATATGTGGTAATAAAATTTGGCCGAGTTCCTGTATGTTAGAATGGGTACTCTTCTTGATACCTCACATTAATTCCTCATTAGTCTTCTTATGTTCTTCAATAATAACTCACATCAATTACCTACCCTCCACAATCACGAGTAGGTGGTGATATGAACCATTATAGCAGAAGACATTTCGTGCTTAGCCTCTGATTAATGACTTCACATATTAGTGAGAATTGCGGTTGCGTAATGTGAGATTGAGATTTGCGGTTTTGATGATATTATGAGGAACAGAATAGACAAACTATTTGAAGATATTGTTTTGGTTGGTTTTTTACAGCTGCTGGTAGTTTCCATCGCAACTTTTTAGTGAAAATTCTATAACTGCAACAGTATTTATTATTCTACTTCTTTTATAATAAAAGGTACTAACTATAATATTTATTTATTTTAATATTTTTTGATATCAAAATTCATTTAGACCAGTTCAGCTGTTACTTTGTCATTCAATTAAATTCAATTTGTTATCAAATAAAGTCGCTCTCTCTCCGCTGTCTGTCCTCTTATATGCTTATATCTTTGATGCAGAACAAAGTTCGCTGGGTCAGCTAGTGATATATAATTGATAGAAAGTAATACGGCGTGCAACATTATCCCAGTACGCAATTCTATAACTCGATAGCACGCCACAAAGTATAGAAGATATAACAGTTAAATGTTATTGAATACCCCTAACAATATATTAAGTACTCAATTTATCGGCATGTTTTCACAATTATCTGTACTTGGAAATAATAAATAAAATATTGGGACATATCATAGATCTTGGTTTTTATAAATGTTCGTTTTCTTTTTAGTAATAAAATTTCGTGATATTCCTTGATTGGTTTAGTTTAAAAGCAAAGCAAACAAACAGAAAAAAAATTGCGCGCGGAGTCCTTCCACGTGGATTATGTGAAACTTTAGAACTTAACTTTAAACCAAAGATTTCCACTTATTCCGTAATTTTTTGAGTAAATATAATCTTATAGTTTAGGCGTTGAAAAACATAGAAGTCGATGGAACAGATTACAGACTATGTAAGAATTGTTATCTATTGTCAGTTTTCTGTGTTTATTTTATTCTTAACACTATTACTGTGAACAAAAATGCTTAATTATTCAAACGTCAAAATATAGACTGCTTTATCGGCATGTCTACACAATTATCTGTACTTGGAAGTAGTAAATAAAATAATGGGACCTATCGTAGATCTTGGTTTTTATAAATGATCGTCTTCTTTTTAGTAATAACAATGGTTATGATCGCGAAACTCATAACAACACTTATATTGAAGCCTTATTCGTTTCATTTTTCTAACGTCTGTCTGTCTGACACTTGTTACAAATAACCCCAATTTATTATAAGCTTTTAACAATTGGTACTAAGTCGAGATAAATGTTACAATTTGATTGAAATGACCGACGCGACGTTGAATTGAGAGTGGCATTTTACAAATTTGACTCATTAAAATATGTTTTATTATGTTCAAATGCCTTCTGGGTTTTTAGTATTAATTGGTGTAACTTAACATTAAGACATTAATGAATAGGAAAATTAAGATTTTATTCTGAGAATTTGAATAGATATCGCGCTACTTTTTGCTTTCAAAGAAATTTTGTCGGACCTTTTTGTTGTTGAAGCTGTAGACAGCGTCAGTTACGCCTCAACTAATTAAAGATATTAAATCTTAATTCTAATAGATGGGGAATAAATTTAAATCTAATCGGGAATAAATTTAAATTCGTAGTACCAACACTAAGTCAGGTGAGATTTATGATGCATGAGATAATTCACATCAGGTCATATAGTTCAGTCGGCTCTTATGACACCCATGGGAAGAGATTATTGTCAAGCGTGGTAGCAAACGTCGATACAATTTTAGGTATATAAGTAGTAATATGTTTCATTCGATTTCAATAATTTAGGAGTTGATATTATCGGCTCGATTGTAACTGTTGCTATCGTTATATTTCGTGAACTATTTTCGTATTAGGTATAACAATTGTTTGTTTAAAAGATTTATTTTTTAATATCTCAAAAGAGAGAAATTAAAAGCACTATTTAAAATAACACTCAACAACGCGACTTCGCGCGAAATAAGGAGACTGGGAACGGATAAAAAATGAAAAAAGAAACGTTATTACTGCACATTAGTAACAGATCTAGTTTTACTAGATAGAGCATTCATAACATAGATAACGTCCTAGCAGAGTAGAAAGAAAAAAATAGTGGGCACGATTCTCTTACATCTTAGGCGCTACTTTGACCCAACCTTTAAACGCAACCTTCCAATTAGACCCGATATTTTTTTCCATGCAAACTGCAGCCATACTCAGCCTTCTAGTTTTTCACAGGTCATCTGTACTACTCGTTAAATTATAAAAGAAAAGAATTTGTATTTTTGTATGTAACAAATAAACTCAAAAACTACTGGATCGGTTTTAAAAATTCTTTCACGTTACGTGAGTAACACTGCGAGGCGGAAAGCAAGTAAGTTAAAAAGCAAAACAAACTGAACCATTAGAGAAAAGTGAATAGATCTGATAATAATAAATTCTCATAATTATTACTAAATCGTAATTATAACTGGCTTTGGTTATTCATAAAATGAAAATTAATTCTTTAAAATTTCTTGATGGCAGATAAAAATTATATGTATTTCAGTTTAAATTATTTCGATTCCATCCAGATCAACTTTATGTCGTTGTCTGTAATAGCAGTTAAAGTTTTTCCGAGAGGCTTTTTAAGCATTCTTCTCCGACATTCAGAGGTAGTTGCAGAAAGTTAGCACTTGCCATTTTCAACTCACGCTATAAGTTTTACACAAGAACCGTTGTGGAATTTTAATTCTGTTTTTATATAAGCATATTGAAATTACTTACGATTATCAAACATCTTGAGTGTAGTTTTATTTATTCTATTTATTTACCAGTATAATGTTAGTTTTATACAAATGATCAATTACTTTCTTTAAAACTATCTTAGTTTATCTAAACGAATCAAACACAGATAATACTCGCTGATACATACCTATACATACGTTCGTATGTTCTACAAAATTACACAGTAACATGTTTAACGTAATTGCAAACTTATTCAATACGATTTGAACAAGTCCAGCTGTAAAACTTGCCAACTTGAGGTACGTATCGGTGAGGGCGTAGAATTAAAATCTAATTGCAACATTGTAAGAGGTTGTTTATAGGACACAGAAAGTTTTAAAATGTATTGTTATGATAAAAAGTTTGATGTAATTGTACTGCTTACGGATTAGGCTAAGTTATATTTGGGTTACGATCAATAAGTTATGAACAATAAGTTTCAAACATACATACACACATACATAACTTTACGCCAAATCCCTTGCGGAATAGGCAGAGAGAACGGAGCGCCATAAAGCACGATTCTTACACACCTCACTCGCTTCGTTGACTTTCATAATTCTTTTCAAGCACGCGCGTCGATTTTTAAGGCATTCGATATCACCTTCAACTCGTTCAATCAAGTCTTACATAGCCGTCCTCGACTACTACG
The DNA here is from genome assembly GCA_905147225.2 of Euproctis similis. Taxonomy (NCBI): domain Eukaryota; kingdom Metazoa; phylum Arthropoda; class Insecta; order Lepidoptera; family Erebidae; genus Euproctis; species Euproctis similis. Next base: position 11,446,054 of record LR990109.1, read on the forward strand.
TCTTTCCGCTTTTGTATTATATACCAGCTTAGTCAATCTTGCATCATCCATATACTAAATGTCCGCACCAACTAATTATTTTCTTCCTTACTTTTTCACAGACTCTGTTTGAATCCAACTTCCTTCTTTACAACCTTGTTTGTTGTCTGCTATAATTAACGTTATTTTCATAACATTAGAACAACTGTTTATGCATAATATCGCGTTTATTTAGAACTCTTCTTATATTTTTATGTCAAGAGTTTTTATTATTAGTATAAAATTGAACAGTATTGATAAAATAGAGATTAAGCCAGCTTCCTTATCTTCTGCTCAATTGTCAGTGGATAGATCTCATTTGTCGCAGACCTGATACTCGATGGGGGGGAAACGGGTTCTGTAGTGACACCCTTCGGCTAAATGGGCCTACAGTATAGACAAAGTGGCTGGTAGCGTTTGGAGACAAAGCTCCTAAATCCAACACAGTGGCGTGCTAAAAGAGAGGCCTATGTCCAGCAACGGATACAAATAGGTTGACGTTGATGGAATATTTTTAAATTTTCATTCATAAACGTAAGCTTTCTTGGCATTTTTATTGAAATACCAAAAATAATAAGGTTTTGTATACTTTAAAAAAAATATATATAAAAATACAAAAAATCTATTGTTCCGTTTTCTTGACGGAAGGTTCATCTTGTAAAGACTACGCCGCGCCATGTTTTATTAACAATAGATTATAAATAAATATCAAAATCTGTTATTTATTACAACATAAATTATTAAAGCTGGTGAAATTAATCATTCACTCATTTAATTCAGCGAAATGTGTTCTGTAAATTCTTAGCGAATATTTGAAAATCAGAGTTTCTCAACGATTTCCTGTCCGTAAATTAGTCAATTATCTTGGATATTATGATAACATTATACTAAACAGTATTTGATATCATAGAGTGTTCTGTATAGTTTTAGAGTGTAGTACCTACTTAAAACCGGACACTATTACTGATACTTCACCGTTCGTCTATCACCAGGATGTATCTTAAGAACGATGATAGCTAGTTAGATGAAATTTTGACAGATCACATCCGTATAGCAACATATACTTAAAATAACATAAATATTACTACTCCCATTGAACAAATTTGATATTTTACCGTTTCTTGCTCGATACTAATAATGGTGACAGGTAGATGCTTGCAGCTGTTGCAGATTTTTTTACTGAAGAGAGTGGCAAACGGGCAAGTGCGTCTCTTGATGGTAAGCTTCTAGCGCCACCCATGGATATTAACAACTTCAGAAGGGTCTGCGTTGAGGGTAATAATATACCTATCAAGTAAATAAATTGTAAATTATAAAATTTTTAGGAGCTGTTTTAAATTTATATGTCTTATACAAACGAATAAACAAACTTTTCTGAGAGAGAGATCTATTAATTCACAAGTTTAAGATTTGATTGATTGATTGATGAACAAAATTTAACATTTCAATTTGTGATTATTGTGCAGAGACCGTGTACAGATGTTTAGTCATGTGGTTAATTTGATTAAATAAATCAATGGATAGATTAAAATATTTGTTTTTGTAAGTAACATAACATAACTTCACGCCTTTTTCTACTCTAAGGTGTAGGCATTGGCTATTAAGCATCGACTCGCCGTTAATTGAATAGGTGGCGAACCTTTTTTTTTACGCGAGGAAATGCTTTATGCACAACCCCCTCCTGGGTACGGCAGGGGGTAGTGTGGGACTCCCAAATCAGTAAACTGCAAACCGATCCTAGGGTTACCCACTAAAACCTCTCGGCGGCCTTCCTCCGGCGTTGGCGTGGTCCAGGATACGGTTAAACTCGCGGCCGTCGGCGGTGGCGGCGGCGATCACTCAGTTCGCCGCCGCCGCCTTCGAGCGGGACCGGTTCTCTCCCGATCCCGCTCGGCGGCCTCCTTCTGGAACATTACTGCTTCGCAGAAGGAGACCACGATCCTCCACTCCTGCTCTCCCGCCAGCATTACCGCGACCAACGCCGGCGGGGACAAGTCTCACCCGATCCCATCACCGAAGCACCCGTGCCCGGTAAGTATTTGAGTCTTCCTGTAGGTGACAGTGCCCCATTTACGGAGTACCCAGGCCTCGAGGTGGGGCAGGAAAGCACCGACGACGCGATGACGCGCAGAGCCCTGGAGGACCAGCACGTCGCGCCAGTCCCCCTGGATCCGCCGGAAGGCCTCTCGCCTTCGCACTTCATGTCCCCGCTCATCCAGGTCCCCCTCTCCCCGGCCGAGATCGTACGCGGCTGCGTACATCTCGGCCAGGATAATGAAGGGGGGGGGGACGCGCGAGGACCGAGGACGTCACCGTAGGGGCGGCGAACTCCCTCTCCCGGTCCCCCCAGGTTGCGCAGCAGGCGGTGCAACGCGCGCTCGGGGGTGTGCTCCTCGAAGCTCCAGCGGCTGTCCAGGGTGAGGCCGAGGTACGTCATGTAACGCCCCACCGGGACAGCCGTGTCACCCACCTGGATCCGCGAGGCCGGTGGTTCCCGGCCCCGAGTGAGCCAGTGGAACCACAGCGCCTCACTCTTGTGAGGCCTCTAGGCCCAGCCCGCGGATCCGTCTGACGACGATTGCCACCCCCAGCTCGGCGAACCTGAGCGTACGCTCGAAGTCGGGCCCCGTGGCGACCACCAGAGTGTCTTCTGCGTAGCAAACGACACTACGCCACAGGGCGGCGAACCTATTGTCACACCGGGCACAAAGTTTTTAGTCATCGATATTTATCACACATAACTTTGGAAATTATTATATTTCGAAAAGTCATTGATGTGTGCCAGGATTCGCACCCGCGACCTCTGGATTCAGAAACCATGACCACTGGACTACCGAGACTATAAACTTTTTGTACGTCATGCCTTTCTATACATAATTGTGTTAGTAGTGGCAGTTACGAGTCTTCTTGTCGAATCTTTATTAATATAAAATTAAATTTCAGCTACTGCCATGCATCGGACAAAATTTTGACAGTTATCGATATCACACATTTTATTACCAACTTCCACTAAGAAAAACTCTGAAAGTCAGATAGAATACGAACCTACTTGTTTTGTTCACAAGCTACAACAAGGCTTTGTAACTTCAGGTATTTTAATTATTGCCATAACATTATATTAATTTTACTGATATATAAATTATTTAGTATAGTGTTGGTGGTCCAGTAGTCGAGCTCCCGCTTCTGAATCAAGAATGATGAATCGCGGGTTCGAATCCTGCCTGACACTAATGACTTTTCGAAATTAATTTTGAAAGTTATGTGTGATGCAAATCGATGACTGAAAACTCTGTCCCCGGTACGGCTATAGGTTCGCTACTTATTATTTTTGGGACGTAAACATAACGGCGAGACGAGGCATACCAGCCGCTGCCTGCACCTTCGGGTAACAAAGGCGTGAAGTTATGTTATGTTATGTAGTTAAATCCTTTCAATCATTATGTCAAAAAATTGTGACACAATCCCGCAGTCTTATTGTGTCAGAGAAATGCTGATTGCTCCATTGTGTTTGTGTGCTAATCAAAATATATGCGAGCCAATCAGCGCTCTGTAAATACTGATTGATACTAAACACGAATATTGATTATAAGCCCTTCACGCATTTAATATAAAAAGACGTAAGCAAATTGCAATTAGACTTGTCAAATTTTTGTGGTCCCAGATAGTTTTAGGTAGCTGGTAAGTGGTGCTAAATTTATAACTAATAAATTCCGAATTTATTTGTTATGAATTGAATTCGGGACTTCCAAATTAGAAAGTTTGATATATTTCAATAAATGGTGGAGGAACCAGGTTTCATTTGAAGACTTTTCTGTTATCTTTATAATTTGTGCCCCGCGAAGGCTATGACTTTTGAATAGTTACGCACTTGAGACAATGAAGGTGATTCTAGTTTCGAATTAATTAATTCTACCCTACGCCGTAGATAAATAACAGACTTTCGAGTCGTATCTATAGTACCGCATCGCTTAATTTATAGACTAATCCACTATACAAAGAAAATGTTTTATAAGATAAACACGAGATTAAACTTTCTTTTTTGTGTCTAATTTTATAAAATAAAAACAAACATAATAAATTTTGAGCAAAAGCAAAGTGAAACGGCACATCTCAGGCACCTAGGCCTATATAAGCGTTTAGAAAAAGTTATGCCAAAGAAATATACATATGTGGCGAATAGAGAGTGCGTGTGAGGGTAGGTATTTGTGTCATAACTGGCTCAAACGGTGGTGAATGACTAACATACACTGGTATAGCTTCCAAACGATCTGATAAAGAAATCTGAAACAATCAGCAGAAAAATATGGCAATATGCATTATTACGACACTGGTAGTTACTGACGCGTCTCAACGATAATACTTTACTACCAATGCACGTCCAATGAGAGAAACTCCGGTCTGCTTGGGTGGCTCCACCTCACTGCACTGCACAGAAGTCGTTCTCCACCCAACTGTGAATCCAATATATCCTTTCTTCGGGTAACCGATTGACACAGTATACTAATCACTAAGTAGGGTAGTATTATAATGAGTTATAAAATTAAAAGTTGTTCACAAGTACTTTGAAGATGGCGCCCCTGTTGATTACGTTCCGACACATACATATACTTAAAAATATACCCCTCATAATCATCTTACCAAGAAGCTCAAAGAAGAAAATATGAAACTATTGCTTAGCTTTTATAATAATATATCTTCTATTTTTTGCATAACTGCCTTTCATAGTATGTAAGTAGTTTTTCCTGTGGTCGCCGAATATTATGCCCGTCTGAAATATTACACAACTCGATTAGTAATCGATATTCAAAACACCAATTACTATTTTAGAAATAGGTGTAAATCTTTAACTTTTTTAACCAAACTTCAACATTTTAAACCAGCTGATCCAAACCACATAACTAGACTAAATAAAATAATTAACTACATATATTTATATAATTAGAAATAAGTAAATACCGTCTAGACATTTAAAATTATATGCTTGCCAAACAGTGGCTGCTTTAACAAGAAAAAAGCAACCAGACTATGAATACGTCGCTAAGCCACGTTCATTTAAGCGGGCTTAAGTAAATTTTCACTGATACAGCGCCATCGGCTTAACGTGGGACTAAACGATCTGAGAATATCGTAGTTTTGCTCCGTGGTTTATTTACGTTCACAGTTAAAATAATGCAGTGGCAGAGTTTATACGAACCTTAGACAAAAACATTTTTTTTTATATATTGTACAAAAATTGTTTAATGTAACACGTTATTTCCTTGCTATTTATATGCGCAGGGAACTTCTTTTGATGTCTTGATGACAAAGTTATTATCTAAAAGGCATTTCGTACTCCAAAAAAGAACTATATTTAATAATCACTTCGATAGTGATCATTATATATACTAATGATCTCATACAGACCCCGTTTATTGGGTTCCGTGATCGAATTCCGGTATAAAACAATGACCCCTGATAAATATTGTCAAACTCCACTGGAACAAGACAACGAAGACAACTTTAACAGTGGTAGAGTCACGCAGTTCACTGCATGAATGGACCGGTTCGACCGGTGAAATATCACTACCTCTCAAAATATCGACGGTAAAGTGGCTTTTTTCGCGTTTCGCTCGGTGAAAGAAGTGTCCTGCGCTCCAACCCCCTTCTTACTCCCCTTCCCATCCCACTCCCAACCCTGTCCATATCCTATTGTAAGGGTCAGCAGCGCAACTGTAACACTATATGTATTCAGGTATCTATGGGTGGCGTTTGTTGCTTAACATCAAGTGACCCGCCTGCTCATTTGTCCCCTATACTATGAAAATAAAACACGCACATGAAACGTTGTCTGCATCTTTCTCAATTTCAGGCGTGATTGTATTTAATGTTCCATTTATGTGAAAGCTCTTCTATAAAATTATTTGCTTTCATTTTTTTTTTACAAAGACGTATTTGATAGAATATTATTTTGTTCGCTAGCTTCACTATTGTAAATATGAACAAGAATGATTGCACATCATTCGCGCTATATTTGAACAATGGAATTGAATCCTGCACTCGCTGTTTGCACTATGACAAAACAGTTATAGTGGGTGTACGATATGTTGGATATAACGCGCTGTCTAATCTCACTGTATGACGAATCTGCACGATTCTGTAGAAAAGGTAATAATACATTTTATTAATAAAACTTTAAAGAAAACAGTGTGAAACTTAGTAGTGGAAGAGACGACCAATGAATGATGAATTACCAAGACCTCTCGGAAAATCGAAAAAAGGGGCTTATGCCTTGTTTCGTTCGTTGAGATTTTTTTTCATGCGATAGGAGGGCAAACGAGCAGGCGTGTCACCTGATGGCAAGCAACAAATGCCGCCCATGGACACCAACAACACACATAGTGTTACTGTTGCGTTGCCGACCTTTAAGCGATAGGGGATAGGAAGGGATGGGGAAAGGGGGGGGGGGGTGAGCCTCCGGGTACCTCTCTCACCGAACGAAACGCGCCATGAGCCACTTTACGTCGATCTTCTGAGAGGTCGCGGTATTTCACCGGTCGAGCCGGCCTATTTATGCAGCGAACTGCTTGGCTCTACCACTGTTCCAGATGCCCACTCTCTTTCCTCTCCTCTGCCCTACTCCCTCTTTATCTTAACTTAAAGGTCAGCAACGTAATTGTAGTTCTGTAACCAAAACCAAATGGCCAGGGCTGGTCACTTAGTCAACCCAGGTCAAAATAACATCATAGCGGCTGCTTAATCTAATAATAATTTGTTTTTAGTTCTGTTATAAGATACCTACATGAATATAGCAGAATATCTATATAAAAAGTAGTGAGTTATATTCAATAATGATGGATTTATGCTAAAGCATAAATCTCACTAACATTTTCTGTTAATACTGTGTTATAAATTTTCATGTTATTATTTTTTTTTATTTCTGTTGGCTCATAATAGTGTAGATATATCACATGATAGCGGTAAACGCAGGCTGTGCTTTGACAATTATTAGACTTTTACGAAGATTAAACGGTATTATAGTTGAGTTATTTTTATCTACAACTAGCTGATCCAGCGAAATTTCGTCCGCATCAAAAGTAATTTTTATAGCTTTGAAAATTATAACTTTATCTTTACTACATTATACACGAATTATACATACAAACTACCCCGTTGACACCCTCTATCTATTAGAAAAAAAACGCATCAAAATCCGTTGCGTAGTTTCAAATATCTAAGCGTATAAAGATACAGACAACTGAAAACGACCTTTTCGACCTTTTTTTATACTAAACTGAAAAATTTATAATTGATTTTCCACTAATTTAGTACCTAGTAATTTGCTTCAAATCTATCATTACAAGATAATTCAATTTTTTTTTTTTGAATGATCCGAAAATATTATCCGAGTTCATTTATCAAGACCTATATCATACCTCCAGCTTCTGTCCACTTCTGCCCATCATTACTTGCCACCATAAAAGTAGTTATAAAAGTAAAAAAAATCAAAAGTGTCACCCAATAAGTTACTTATGTTTCAAAAACATTTCCTGATAAACCAACGTGCCTGTAAAATTTATATAACACAAGGGGGAGGAACATAAAAAAATCTATATCGGCTATAAAGAACGTTATGTGTTCATTAGAAGCAGCGAGCAGAATGTTTGTAGCTAACAATTTACGATGCCGTTACGATACTTTTCATTATACAAATTTATACAAGTTTTTATTTTTATTTGTTTCCTTTGAATATTCAGATTTTTATATATACCAAGAGGGAAGTTGCTTGTTACTGCTTCAGTCAGTGCCTTTTTAATCTCTTCGTCCCCCTTATTGCGTCAATATGACGAGCCTCGGTGCATTGGTAAAAGGATTGTTGAATAGAAGTTGGCCAATTTGATACCCGCCCGTGTTCAAGATATTACAACAAAATAAATAATATTATTAAATAATAACATAACAACAATTAAATACTGATTAATAACAGTGGTAGAGCCAAGCAGTTCGCTGCATGAATGGGCCGGCTTGACCGGTGAAATACCACGACCTCTCAGAAGATCGACGTAAAGTGGCTCATGTCGCATTTCGTCCGGTGAGAGAGGTACCCGGAGGCCCATCTCCCTTCCCCATCCTTTCCTATCCTACTCCCTTAAAGGTCGGCAACTAAACGGTAACACTATATGTGTTGCTGTTGTCCATGGGCGGCGTAGGTTGCTTACCATCAGTGCTTGCTCGTTTGCCCTTCTATTCCATTTAAAAAAAGTATTTATAAAAAAAATAGTAATATTATTTAAAATATTGTTTCGTGTAGTTGGATTAATTACAAACAATAATTTTCCCCTAATTAAATAGTTGCAATGTCTGTATTTGTAGTCCATTTATTTGTACAGATAACAATTCTATGTAGACTTCATTTTGCTAATATCTAACCTACCTTTTCCAGTATACCATAATCGTTGTTCATAAAAATCTTTATACAAATAATAAGTCATCTAGAGAAACGTAAATACGTATTTATGTTCAAGTATGTTCATGTTCATCTCGACCATTTTAATGGACCATAAAAGCGATGTGTGACATGCATGTTTTTACAAAAAAAAACAATACCCATGCTATTAAATATATGAAAGAGGGCAGTGGAACATAATGGTAGAGAAAAGTACGTCCCTTGCGACACGCTTCCGACAAGCATATTTTTAAGAGGTTGTCCTGTAGGAATACCATGTGTTACCCCTTTATATATGTCTAGGACTTTAGTATGGCCATGGATATATTAAATACGATCACTATAAGAGAGATTATAAAATGTCTATTCTCTCTTATAGTGCCAAAGACCTGTAATTCTTCCAGCGAGTTTTAGTCACTCAATTCACTAAAGCTTATATTAATCTAGTAAAAATATTAGATATTGTTTAGGTTTAGTAGATTTGTTTAGATATTGTTTAGGGGAAAATTGCAAAAAAATAAGTATGTCGTTGTGTCAATTTCTCAGTTTGATTTCATTATTCCAATGAAAAATCGTCAGTCTTAATTATATTGGTATTATTTTTATGATTGTGTCATATAAACTCTTTCTTGTCTAGTCAAAATTAGACGCGTTTAGATATGGTCCATTGTTACTTTCAACAACAGTTTTTGACGTGACAACGTCTTAAATTAGGTTGCGGCTGGGAGTCACTTATGAAAAAGTGTAACGCTCGGTAACGTTACGATGAGTCACCGAACGAGAGAGAGGCCCGCCGAATGCCATATGTCAATGTCATACTATTGATAAATGTTGATAGTGTTAAGTAAATTATTAGTTTAAAATTAATTAATTAATTAATTATTATTTTACAAATTTTCATTAATTTCAAATTTATTTAGCAAAAATTTGAACCTTCGATCTGAATAAATGTTTTGATTTTCGAATTGATTCTTTAAAATTACAAATATTAAGAAAAAGTGGCAGATATAAGAAAACTTGATTTAAACTGTGTTGAGCAAGAATTTTAACATCTAATTTAAGTAAATGTTTTAATTTTCAACTTCATCATTTACAATTACAAATTTTAATTAATTTCAAATTTATTTAGCAAAAATTTGAACCTTCGATCTGAATAAGTGTTTTGATTTTCAAATTGATTCTTTAAAATTAAAAATTCATCCATTCAATTTCAAATGTTCAACAGGAATCACCACTCTCAAAACAATGGAAACGGACGAGCAAATGCCTTCAACTTAATTATATTCATATCAATAAATATTCTACCGAGAAAAAGACGTTGTCACGTAAAATCTTCGCCCGTAAAACCGACTTTACAGGCAACCAGATTTTTTTTTTTTCTCTATATTTAGGTATAGGTATATAGAAGAAAATAATATAGATAAGACAGTGTGTCTTCTTCAAAAAAGTATGGTCACAGTTAATCGTTGAAACAAACCACAAGCATGTATGTGTCGGGAGGCTGTGTCACTACGCGAGTGCCCCGAGAGGCAGATAACGACATCTCAACTGAATGGAACTGCGTCCGCCAGGACTCAATACCACCATGCTCCTTGTTCCTTGTTAGCGTTGACTCTGTTTCACATTTGATTTAGAAATGTTTAGAACGTTTTATTGTTCTTTTAATTGAACTTTAATTACCTTATAAAGATAATACTATAATTATAATCGCTGTATTTCATTCAGCTTCATAATATTTCCATATAAATAACAAACAATTGCCTGCCTTAATTTAAATTCTAAACTATGGAAAGGAAGGAGAAACTGAACGTATTTTAAATCAAGTCTTTTTTTTAATTTATGGCAAAATATTCTATTCAGAATACATAAAATAAATAGACATATACTTAATTGAATTCTATGCTTTAAACTACATTTTAACTAGACTAGAGTTTTATCAATATTTATTATTCGAATTAGAAAATATAAAATAGAACATAATTGCTTAACTGTATACATTTTACGCTTCTGAATCAAAAAGTCGTAGGTTCAAGACGGGACACCAATGACTTACCAAAATCTTTTCGGAAGACATGTGTGATAAATATAGATGACTGAAAACTTTGTGTCCGGTTTCTGGCAATAGGTTCACCACCTATTCCATTTGGGACATAGACATAACGGCGAGTCGAGGCTAAACAGCCGTTGCCTACAGGTTCGGGTAGAAAAAGGCGTACAGTTATTTTTTTTTAATATACCTATTATTTCCCAATAACAAACATATATATATAAAAAATATCGTATTTCTGTATATCTAAGATTTCATGTTTGAAACTGAATTTGAGGACTACAATTGAAGTGTATATCGCCTCAAACAACATTCCGCTGCTGAAAAGGTTTTACAGACAGTCTTAGTAGTGTAAACAACTGCGCGTGTTCAAATTGAACATTCTTGTCGCTGTATACAAAGATTGCGTAAAGTTGGATAGGAATTACATTTAAACAGAGACATTGATTTCATATTAAAAAAGTGAACAGCAATTTCCTAGCTGTTATGCCTCGTCCCATACGGAATAGGTACCGAACCTATTGCCATACCTGGCTCAAAGTGTTTAGTCATTGATATTTATCACATAGGACTTTCCAAAATAATGTCGAAAAGTTATTGGTGTAAGCCAGGATTCGAAAGCGGGGTGCTCGACTACAGGATCACTGAGATGTAACCTAATTTATCTAATATGTGTATTCTTATCCATATTTATATAATCTTGTACATCACATGAGGCTCTATTAGAATTTAGGTAGTAGGGAAACTCAAATAAACTCAGCCGAGTTTAAGATTGACGTAGAAACAGCCATGGCTGTGTTGTCATCACTCTTACTTGTATGTGTTGTCAGCATATAAATCTAAATACGTTGTTTTATTATCAAACAGAATATCTGGGGGTGTTGTAACGCATACATTTGCACGGAAAATGAGATATATGAGCAAAATTTTAAATTATTACTGATTTGTTACAAAATTTTTTTTTATACCCAGACTTTTAATGTTTTTTACAAAACTAAACTCAACGTATTTTCCCCCCATTATACATAACATAACATAACTTCACGGCTCTTCTAACCTCAGGGGGTAGTGTGGGACTCCCAAAACAGTAAACTGCAATCCGATCCTAGGGCTACCCACTAAAACCACGCGGCGGCCTTCCTCCGGCGTTGGGGTGGCCCAGGACAGTGCATCAGCCCTCTGGTCCACCCCGCCGTCGCCCCCTCTCTGTCACGAGGGGGAGCTCATCCTCTGGGAGCCTACCGAGTCCTACCCTATTTTTTGCAATGATTTTAGTCTAATGAAAATAAAGCAATAAAAAATCCTATATATTTGTCAGTAGGGCGTGACGTTTCGAAAGTTAATTGTGAGAGAAAATTAACTTTGAGAAACACTTAATTTCATAAATCTACAATTTTAATTCAATACCAATCAGTACGCAAGTAGCTATTACTTATTCACTATTATTTAAATTACATTCATTCTTAAGATTCCATGAAACGCGAATCAAGTCTGACACGGAGGCGTTTCATTTATTTACAAATAAAACAATTAAGTTATTTTATTGCGAGTAATAAACCAGTTATTCGATATTTGAAATTAAAATAATTAATAAACAGAAATTGATACTATTATTTTTCGAGCCTTAAGGCGAACAAATTCTCTCTGCCTATCCGGCAAGAGACTTGACGTGAAGCTGTTTATGTATGATTGAAAAACATAATTATTTCAAAAACAAATTTATAAATAACCTTAAAAGAATTAAATCTTATAATTCGCATTATTTCATTTAAAGAATGTGTAAGATATGTACCTACTACCGACACAATAAATTTCGTCGTAAGTCCACGCTGTCACACCGTTCATTTTTTTTACATATTTATCTAACTTTGAGAACTTTGAATAGCGAAAAAGAACAACAATCAAGCGCGTTTCACAAAGTTTAGGCAGAAAAAAAAAGTTTTGTTTATTAGAACAGAAGATGGGAAGGGAAGCGAAAGTAAGGTGGGCGGGCGAGACAAAGCAATCAGTTATCCGCTAGGTTTGTTTTTTGATAAAAAGCGTTGACTTTGCAATCTCGCGACTTAAATGCTACAAGGCACAATATTTAGAGTTCCCATATTTAAAATAGTGTCTCTCTTGTATAATTTATGACCCATACTATACCCATATATACCCATAATAACTACGAATATGTAGGTAGCGGTAAAATTCCCAAATATGGCAATTTCGAAATTTTGACCCAATAAAATAGGTGGTCATGCTATTGCTAGTAAATGAACTTAAAACTAGTAATTGGTAAATACCTAATCGTACCTAATACCTAATATTATTGAACAATTATTATGAAAGCAATTTCATTTATAAAATACACTATTCATATTATATAAATTTCATATTAAATTAAATAAAGGTTTATAATAATTGAAAAATATGTTGACTGTAGTTAATAATAATTGTTTGACTTTCTATACTTTAATCGCTTCAAAGTTATTCGGTTGCCTGTAATTTTGTACCCCGAAATATTTACTAACTAAAGACGGGCCGAAAAGAAATTTACATTTTAATTTTGTTCCGTGAGTGACTGTTGCAAAGTTAGTAACGGATCTGTTTGCAGGTGGTGATACTAACTTTTTGTTTTACATAATTAACTAGAGATGAGAGACTGTGTGTAACGACTGCCGAAGTTTTTTTTTGTTTTTTATTCTTTAGTCGAGTCATTCGATGCGCGAAACGATTTAATAATAGGAAAAGTTTGAAAAGCGTTGACACACTAGTCTCTTGTTGTTTACATAATTATTTATCATTATTGTATTTCTAATACAATTTGACGATTATTCTTTTTTTATTTTATAAGTCTCGGTGGTCCAGTGCTCGAGCACATCGCTTTTGAATCAACAGGTCGCGGGTTCGAATGCTAGCTTACGCCAATGACTTTTCGAAATTAATATTGAAAGTTATATGTGATAAATATCGACGACTGAAAACTTTGTGCTCGGTATGGCAATAGGTTCGCCACCTATTCCATTTAGAACGTCAAGCTTTAGAAAATGTCAAGCTTTATTATCCTATCCGACAAGTGTGTATGATGACCCGTTCTATTTGCCTACCCTGCAAAAGGCGTGAAGTTACGTATGTATTTCTTTTCTTATTATTGTAGCTTTGCTTCACAAAGATTAAAAGCAATACATAGATAACTGATAATTTGATAATGATCACACTTTTAATATTGCAGTATATTTCAATACAGTCGCTTGATTTCACCATTTTCCTTTCTAAATTAGAGAGTATGGCAAGGTACGTAAACACTTGACAGCAAAGCTTGCAAGAGAAGAGACGACTGTAGTGACAGGAGCTCATGTCAAAGCTTTGCATGCTATCTAAAAGGCATGTTTCCATGTGGGTAAATATATAACAGTTTAACATATAACGTCAAAGTAGCTACTTTTCTATCTTCAATTGGACCTAACATACAGAATGAACAGAGCTGAAGCTTGGTAGCAAACTAAATATTTTTATTTTTGAAGTGAAACTTCTAATGTCTCGTGCAAGAGCGTTTAACGCTTTTAACGCCCCATAGCGGTCCTCGCGGGGCAATATACATTAATATATAATAGTACTTTATACATCGAAGTATATATGAAACTAACTTTTCAATTTGTTAAGCTTGAATTTTAATAGTACACAGACATCTAGTGGCTTCAATAAATTTCAATAAATTATAGTACCTCCACTTGTGGAGGTACTATAATTGATTTGGAATATCAATCATATATAAACCCTACGGTAGTGAAACCATAGCGTGATTTAATAAATTGGCGTGTTGCGGCCTCTATGACCGAAAATGTAAAAACATATTAATAGTAAACAATCGTGACCGTAAGGTTCTGCACTCTATTTGTTGAATTTATTAAAAAAAAATCAACTATATACTCCAACTGTACGGTGGGATAGGAGTACTATTGTTCTGTGATAAGTGTAAAACTGATCAACGTAAAAAAACAGTGCATAACGAGTGACGATGAATTAATTTTACTCCGTGAAAGATAATACAACAAAGAGCTTGTGCTTATACCAAAATTAGTCGTGATTTGAACAAATATATTACTTGTTACTGGATATACTTACGAATATTTTGGTAATTATAAACTTATAAATTCTATTTTCTTTTTTAATTCATCAGATTTAAAATTTTGCAAAGAATACATAAACAACATTAGCTATTAACAGTTTTCTCTATAGGCATACAGGAACATAATTACTTTGTTTAGTAGGAATATTACATAAAAATATGTTATTTATCAAGTAACATAATGTGGGTATAATTTTCATTTATCATTTTCAAGAGTAATAATTTTCAAGTATATTAATATTTCAAGGATAATTTAATGACAAACTGACTCCAATCATGACATGGTAAACATTTATATTCATGGTTAAATAATCTTCTAAAAAGAAACATTTATAAGTTCAGATTAAGGGTACAAATAATAGTCTGTTTCTGGTCCTCGGTGAAATAATCTCTATATTATGAAATACAAAGATACTTGAGTCTTAGTTGTACAAGTCTAATAAATATATGTAGTTAATTGATAATTAGTTTGGCAATTCCAAGTTACAAGATCTTAGAAATGAACGCTGAACCAGAGATATTTGGAATAAATTAAGTTCAGAATAAGGGTATAAATATCTGTTAATCCGGTCTGTTTCTGGTCCTCGGTGAAATAATCTCTATATTATGAAATACAAAAATATCAAATATTATTATTATATTATTTTATATTATCTTTAGTATAATCCCTTTAAACTTTGAAAATGTATAATGTGTTGAAATGTAAATTATTATCGGTATGGCACTTCAAATAGATTGTGACTAACAGACATAAAATAGAATGGTCAACATTATCATAATGGTGTCTGTATAGATATATATTCCAAATATCTCTGGTTAGATTATGATTAATCTATTTATGATATGATTTTTTGCATATTATTCATGAGTCTTGGTTGTTCAAGTCTAATAAATATAAGTAGTTAATTCATAATTAGTTTTGTCAATTACAAGTTACAAGATCTTAGAAATGATGGCTGAACCAGAGCTATCTGGAATATATATCTATATAGACACCATTATGATAATGTTGACCATTCTATTTTATGTCTGTTAATCACAATCTATTTGAAGTGCCATGCCTTTTAAAATTTCAACACATGATACATTTTCAAAGTGCAAAGTGATTATTAGTTTTACTTGTGATGTAACAATACCATCAGGTTACACCAACTCAAAGTCAAAATTTCAAGTGCCTCAGATCAGTCTGTTGTATTCTTAAACACAAAGTTAAATTAAAATACTAGTTAGGAACTTAGTTATCGTTTAAACTTAGCTATCATTCCCATTTTTAATAGTACCTATAATATTTTAATATTAATAGTCTCGGTGGTCCAGTAGTTGAGCTCTCTGCTTCTGAATCTGGAGCCGTGGGATCGATTCCGGGATAATGATTTCTCTGAATTACTTGATATTAGATAGGAACCCCATGGTAAAAAATTGAGATTTGGATAATTCTCCACTCGAAAATGATAATAACAATTAAATTGTTTCTTTTTTATGGGATAGGAGGGCAAACGAGTAAGTGGGTCACCTGATGGTAAGCAACTTGACACCGCCCGTGAACACCATGGTGCGTTCCCCTTCTTTAAGAGAGTAGGAGGGAAAGGGGGTTGGGGCGTCTGGATACCTCTCTCACCGAACAAAAAGACGCACGAGCAATTTAACGTCGATATTCTGAGGTCGTGGTGTGAATTGAATCGTGGTATTAAATAAATAAATTTCATCGGTCGAGCCGGTCCATTCATGCAGCGAACCGCATAGATCGATGTTTTTTCTTTTGCAATGTAGTATATAGGTATACTATATTATGAATGTAATAAATATGTATTACGTAGTTCTTGATCTTAGGACTCAATTTTGACGTTTTTAAACCCGCTAAGGATGATATTATTAACAGTCGTGGAGCCAAGCAGTCCGCTGCATGAATGGGCTGGCTCGCCCGGGAAATACCACTAGCTCTCATTCACAGATATTTTTAATGCTTTTTTTGGGTCTCAAATAAAAGGGCTTTTCGATAGTATCTTGAAAAATGTGACGTCATTCTAAATCCAATATTACGGAATAAGTATTTTAATGCATTTTTACAATATGGGTATCAAATTGGCTTGAGCTTTTGGGGAGTACCTAAATCAAAGAATAATGTGACGTTGAATATGGCAGATCCTCTTAAATAGAGGAGTAATTACCAAATTCGACCCAGACCAGTATTAAGATTTATACTCGAGTGGGGATCGAACCCGCCAATCTCCGTTCCACAGTCGGTAGTTTTACCAATGCACCTCGAGGCCCGTCGTAATGTAAGTAAGATGTGCTCTTTTTAAATTAAGCGTGTTATAAACGTATGTTTGTTACAAAGTTTCACTTCTATAGCGCGGAGGGACTCCACGCGAGTTTTTTTATGGGATAGGGGGCAAACTAGCAAGTGCGCCACTGGTGGCAGCCGACCCCCATAGATACCTGCAACACATATTGTGTTACGGTTACCGGCTTTTAATTTGGGTCAAAAGTGGGATAAGGTCAAGTGTGGTAAGGAAGAAGGGGCAAGAAATTGAATGTCTCGGGTTTCACGCGGTAGGAGCCGCTTGACTTCGATTTTCTGAGATTACGTGGTATTTTACCCCATTCGTCAAACAGCGTGGTTTTATATATATACTAGCAGACCGCGCGAACTTCGTACCGCCATATTTTATACATTTTCTACTAAAAAGATTATTGCCGCGATCATATTAATACACCAAAGCTTTCCTCATAAATGGAATATCTAACACTAATATTTTTTTCAATTCATGTCACGCCAGATCCCTTGCGGGGTAGGTAGAGAGTAAGAGCGCCATAAGGCACGATTATTACACACCTAACTTGCTTAGCTTGATATTAGCGACTAACAACCTAGATATGAGGAAAATAATAAGCAGTTAGCTGCATGAATGGGCCGGCTCAACCGGTGAAATACCACCACGTCTCAGAAGATCGACGTAAAGTGGCTCATGCCGCGTTTCGTTCGGTGAGAGAGGTACCCGGAGGTCCACCTCCCTTCTCCATCTTTCTCCCTTAAAGGTAAGCAACGCAACGGTAACACTATAAGTGTTGCCGGTGTCCATGGGCGGGGCAGGTTGCTTACCATCAGGTGACACGCTTGCTCCTTTGCCCTCGTATCCCATAAAAAAAATATTATCAACTTCAATGAACAGCAAAACCAGGGACTTTGTCAGAAGTTTTTTGTCAACCTTTAGTTTTTTTTTAATACTACTTGAACCTTTTTTTTTAATTGGTCATTGTCGTCGATAAAAAGAAACCTGGTCACCACATGTTCTTAACAGTATGTCTAACTCACAGAGAGTATTTTTTTTATAATTTAAATGATGTCGATTTGGCACCTCTTATCAAAATAAATTCACTAAATTTTAAAAGAGATCACGATATTAAAAATGTAAATATAGATGGGCATCTCTATGTGGTATGCAGTCGTGTAACAAACCCGCAAAGTCTTTATATTTTGCAAAAGACGCTTACCATCAGGTGACACGCTTTGCCCTCCTATCCCATAAAAAAAATATTATCAATTTCAATCAATAGCAATACCAGGGACTTTGTCAGAAGTTTTTTGTCAATCTTTAGTTTTTTTTTAGTATCTACTACTTGAAACTTTTTTTTTAATTGGTCATTGTCGTCGATTTAAAAAAAAACCTGGTCACCACATGTTCTTACCAGTATGTCTTACTCACAGTGAGTGTTTTTTTATAATTTAAATGATGTCCATTTGGCACCTTAGTATTACTCTTATGAAAATAAATTCACTACATTTTAAAAGAGATCACGATATTAAAAAGGTAAATATAGATGGGCAACTCTATGTGGTAAAGAATTATAGATAATATTATAATATCTGCGTGAAGAACTAACTGTAAACTAACTCTAGCTTTGACCCATGACTTTGGTTACTTAAGTATGAAAATATTTTTTTATTTTAATATTCGCGTTGCATATTACTTACTAGCAGACCGCGCGAACTTCGTACCGCCATATTTTATACATTTTCTACTCAAAAGATTATTGCCGCAATCATATTAATACCCCAAAGCTTTCATCATAAATGGACTATCTAACACTAATATTTATTTCAATTCAAGTTCTTGATACATACATACATAACTTCAGGCCAGATCCCTTGCGGGGTAGGCAGAGAGAACAAAGTGCCATAAGGCACGATTATTACACGTGTCACTCGCTTAGCTAGTATGTATTAGCGTACTGACAACCAAGACATTGATATTATTTACAACTTCAAAGAAAGCTTTATTAGCAATGCCACTTATAAACAATGAATATAGCAATGAACTTGTCCCAAGTTTTTGCTCAACCTTTAGTTTTTTTTAATACAACATAAACAACTTTTTTTATATGGTCACTATTGTTGACTTCAACGAAAAAAACGGGCCACCATATGTTCAAACCGGGGTAGCTAACTCACAGTGAGTGTTTTTTTTTATAAGTCAAATGATGTCGGTTTAGCGATTAAGCTTATCGATATAAATTTACTACATTTTAAAAGATATCACGATCTTAAAAATGTAAAGTTTATTACATATATCTAGAATGTATTATAAATCAGTCACATCAGTCACACCTTGTCAGTGGTAAAGTCACGCAGTGTTCGCTGCATGAATGGGCCGGCTCGACCCGTGGAATACCACGACCTCTCAGATTATCGCTGAAAAGTGGCCTTAGCCGCGTTTCACTCGCTGAGAGAGGTGTTCGGAGGCCCAATCCCTTTTCCCCTCCCCTACCGAAACCCACTCCCGACCCCACTCATATCCCATTGTAAGCGCCGGCAACGCAACTGTAACACTGCATGTGATGAGGTGGCCATGGGCGGCGTTTGTAACTATCATAAGCCTGCTCGTTTGCCCCTTATACAATAAAAATGTAACCTAATTCCTATCCTATCCTACTTCTAATATATAAAATTCTCGTGTCACAATTTTCCCATACTCCTTCGAAACGGCTTGACCGATTCTCATGAAATTTTGTATGCATATCGGGTAAGTCTGAGAATTTTCAACCCCCTACGATCAACCCCTATTTTTTAAATTTAATTTTTTGGTAAGACAACGTTTGCCGGGTCAGCTAGTAAAATATAAATGTGAATGTAAGTTTGTTTGCGTGCTTTCACGCGATAACTACTCAATCGATCACCATGAAACTTTGTACACATATTCTTTAAAGTAATTTACATATTTTTGAACCCGAAGGAAAAACTTATAAAATAGTCTACAACAATATCCTACATACTCTTATAAAATTGTTACAGTCCAAAATTATTTATTTTTGTATTACCGTGTATTATATATTTTACCTTAAAAAAATGTTGTTAGTTTTTTAAACGTAAGTAGTAATTTTAAAACCTAATGATTCCAGCCAAGCAATAAAACAGAGTTATCATATTGGTTAACTTCTATAGTAATGATCTTTGATATCTATTTAATGGATTTAATGCGAGCGAAGCTGCGGGTAAAAGCTAGTAACTTTTATAAATAAAAATACCACAAAATACGATTAAATACTACAAATTTTAAACTAAACATAACTTCACGCCTTTTGTTACCCGAAGGTGTAGGCAGCGGCTGTTAAGACTCGTCTCGCCATTATGTTTACGTCCCAAATGGAATAGGTGGCGAACCTATTGCCATATCGGGCACAAAGTTTGTCAGTCATCGATATTTATCACACATAACTTCCGAAAACAATTTCGAAAAGTCATTGGTGTGAGCCAGTGTCTGGAATCGAACCCCGGACCTCTGGATCAGAGGCCGTGCGCTCGCCCACTGCGCCACCGAGACTTTTTTAAATTTTAAATTCTGATTAAAGTATTGAGCGATATGATGACAAAGAGAGAAACAACAACAAAACATAACTTCACGCCTTTTCTACTCGAAGGTGTAGGCAGCGGCTGTTAAACCTCGTTTCACCACTATGTTTTCATCCCAAATGGAATAGGTGGCAAACTTACTGCCATACCAGGCACAAAGTTTATAGTCATCGATATCTAAATACACATAACTTCAGAAAACAATTTCAAAAAGTCATTGCTGTGAGCCAGAACTCGAACCCGCGACTACTTTATACAGAAGTGGGGTTCTCGACAACTGGACCACCGGTACCTTTTAGCAAGAAACAAACGTAAAAAAATCTACCTGCTAGCTGTCGCGGTCCGAGCTGTCCGAGTCGGATACATCATCAGTGTAACTAAATATTTCCCTATGAAATGAATACTTACATTTTGTATTTTGCTATATCTTTGGAATTAAATGTCCGAATTGAATTATTCAAACAGTTCTAGAAAGGTATTGAATCTGTCTTTATATTGAAGTAATTTATTTTCAGGAAAGTTAAATTCAAGGTACAAAATAAAGCATTTTTATAACGACATCAATTTAATTATTTTAAAAAACTCAAAAAACACTTATTGTGAGATAACTACAATAGTTAGACATATGCCATCGCGGACTTTTTTATAGACAAATTTATGTTCTGTAAAAGTGTAGTACATTGTTTTATTCTAGAATCAATAGTTTTCGCAGCGTTCACGATGTAAGAATTATTTTCGAGTCATTTTCTTACACCTTGGGTTACATTATTGGACTTATAGTAAGGATCCCTAATTAATTTGAAAATATAATATAGCCTAAAGCCTTGCTCGATAAATGGACTATATACCACTGAAAGAATTTTTAAAATCGGACTGGTGGTTTCTGAGATTAGCGCGTTCAAACAAACAAACAAACAAACAAACAAACAAACAAACTCTTCCGCTTTATAATATAAGTATAGATTTTAATTTCAATAACTTTTCTATTACTAACCTATTTCTATAAATTACGCTGATCGTGATGTTTAGTTTATTTATGCAGTCACGTCTATTATTATTTTAATAGAGTTTCTTTAAAGGGAGAACAAGTATTATACATACCTAGTTCCGAGGATCGAATGTACAAGAGTATAATTTAAAAATAAATAATGAGTAAGAATTAAGAGTAAGATTGCATCTATTATGTAAACTAGTTTCATTAAACAGACTCTTTGAAGATATATATATAATATTTTAGCCGCAAAGTTTCATCACAATATTAATATAAGGGGTGGAAATAATTTGTGGAAGTCGTTACCACCCGTTTTGCACCACTACACATTTAGGCCGCAACCGCCCACGTCTCAACTTTAGCGAAAACCACAATTACACCGTACACTTCATCTATTACTTGTTTGCTGGCTTTGAATACTTTTCTACTTTTTATGTTCATTTTTAATTGGTATCGTTTTTATTCTTTCCTAACATACGTAAACCCATTACTTAAATTTATAGATGCAAAAGAAATGATAAAAACAACAATAAAAAAAATTAAAAGGCATCAAAAAATTCTTCGGCATCACAGAAATAGATCAAGATCTATTTCTGTGCTCGGCATCGTTGTAATTGGGTAATTTGCCCAGAAAACTGGGAGCATTGCCACGTTGAATGGCAATGCTTATTCTTTGTACAAAGAACAAGCCAGCCTTTTGGTCACGTGTGACTTCTACCAGCTGCTTAAATATAAACATGAGTTGTAGAGCCACGCAGTTCATTGCATGAATGTGCTAGTTCGACTGGAGAAATAGCACGATCTGTCATTATGGAAGAAAAGATATAGATAAAGTAATAAATCAAACGTAAATGAGAACAGAACTAGTTCAAGGTTCAATGCTCACTCAAACTCGCAAAATTCATGAAAAAAAATTATATTTGTATAAAGTGACATCTATACAATAAAATCTATTATTTTAAATCCGGCGAACACTGATAAAATAAAATATGACGCTTTATTTTCACGATATTGTGAACAGATTTAATTTTGATTACTTACACTGCCGTTATTAAATAATATATGTGTGTATGGCGGGCATCTGATGCTGCATCCTGTAACTGACATGGTTTATCCCGTATATTATTTTTATATGTCCGTTTTAAATGAAGTTACATTTTACTTAACTACCTGCATTTATGCAGATTTAATAGCTTTTATTTTTAAGCTTGTTTTATTTTAATGTGTAGGCTGAACTAAATTATAGCAAAGCCGGAGGAATAAATGCAAAAACAAAACATGTTAAAAAAATAGTACCCCTATTTTTTAACATGTTCATAATTATATCCTATGAAATGATGGTAATTATTATTACTAGTACTTACGTTACAGTGAAGATTTTAGAGGTATATAATGGAAATCTTCGATTATTCACACAGAAATTGTACCCATATTATATTCATTAGTGTTATTTCACCTTAGTTTGGTTTTAAATAACACTTCTTTGTAAGAAATACTAAGCTTCGGTGTGACACGAGGTCTAAGCAGAAAGACCACTCGACGGGATCTTTATGGCCATATTATGAAACATGCACCTCGCATGCAAAATATGAAGCTCATGTAATTTTAGCACACCCTTAAGATTTCAGGTTCAAGGAACCACAAAACGGGTTGGTTTTCTTAAATGATTCACAGCACGAAAACCGACTTAGTTTTTAGTTTTTATATATTCTAGTACTATTTTGTTTTATAGGTACTACTGTTATTTAGTCAGATTGAGATGGATTTTATAATCTCTCTCTTAAAAACGGTGTATTTTATTATTAAAATACACCGTTTTTAACAGAGTATTTGAAGAATGAGATTCAATTGAATTTTACACATACATAACTTCACGCCTTTTTCTACCCGAAAGTGTAGGCAGTGGCTGTTAAGCCTCGACTCGCTATTATGTTTACGTCCCAAATGAAATAGGTAGCGAACCTATTACCATACTGGGCAGTTTTCAGTCATCGATATTTATCACACATAACTTTCGAAAATATTTTCAAAAAGTCATTGGTGTGAGCCAGGATTCGAACCCTCGCGCAACTTCTTGATTCAGAAATGTGGTGCTCGACCACCGGACCACATGTCAATTAAATTTGATTCTCATTATTGTAAAAGGTGGTAGTTACATATACATACTTATAGATTCAAAAATAATATTTTTAAACATACTGTTATGACATTTTTTATTTATGTGATAGGAGGGCAAACGAGCAGGCGTGTCACCTGATGGTAAGCAACCAACGCCGCCCATGGACACCAGCAACACATATAGTGTTACTGTTGCGTTGCCGACCTTTAAGGGATAGGGGATAGGGAAGGATGGGGAAGGGGGGTGGGCCTCCGGGTACCTCTCTCACCGAACGAAACGCGGCATGAGCCACTTTACGTCGGTCTTATGAGAGGTCGTGGTATTTCACCGGTCAAGCCGGCACATTCATTCAGCGAACTGCTTGGCTCTACCACTGTAACTGTACATTAGGAAATGCAGAGATTTTTTCGTAAAGTAGCAAGTTTTTAGATTAGAAGAGAGCACTTTATGGTTTTGTGTTACTAGCGATCTCATCTTTATACTCCTTACCAGAAAAAGAACGTTAGATATTAACTGATCTGGCTAACTCTGCACTGCATTTAAATGCGACGCTCCCTACACTTCCCGGTGTCGCCTCTCCTGAGTCGTTTAACTAGAACCATTACTTTGTGCCAGTGCGACGATTTCATGGCACAAGCACGGGCTGCTGAATTAATTTCAATGCACCTTAAAATACCTTAGAGTCAGTAATTTATCTAATAAAAAGAGACGCATTTTTATTGGTTGAGCTATTTTTTCATGGAATAGAGGATCAACTAACGCCACCCAAGGGACACCTGAACACAGAAAGTGTTACATTTGCGTACCCGGAAATGGAGGGGTCAGAAGTGGGATGGAAAAGGGAGAAAGGAAGGGATTGGGCTTCCGGATAACTCTCTCACCCAGCGAAACGTAGCATGAGCCACTTTCCATCGATTTTCTTAGAAATCGTGATATTTCACCGGTCAAGCCGGCCCATTCATGCAGCGAACTGCTTGGCTCTACCACTGTTAGAAATTTTGCAAGGTATATACTAACATTCCATGTAGTCTGACTTAGATTTTTCAATGTCATACACTTTCAACTGATGACAATTCAAATTGAACAGGAATAAAATATAACTACTACCGAATATGACAAATACACCATAAGACGATCAACTAAGCTATTATAATGTAATATGATATCAATAATAGGATAGCCGAATATAACAGTTTATTCCGGAAATAGCCTGATACTAATTGTAACTATTAATGTTTTATTGACTGTATCGTGTTAACTAAGGCTATTCATATTTATAACTTGAATTTACACAGTTGTAAAGTCAGCATGCGACCTTAGTAGTTGCCTATTTGGGTAAAGTATTACAGATGACTTCTCTTTGTTTCACTTATCTCATCCCTAAATGAAATAGGTGGTGGAACATATTGCCATTCATGGGGCACAAGATTTTAGCCATTTTTTTATATAACATATTTATATTATTATTAGCTGGGCTTCCATTAATTAATTAATGAACTAAAGAGCATGAATAATATGCATTAAAAACCAATTTAACATTATACAATACTGATTAACAAATAATTAAATATTAGCACATACATTAATCATTATTAAGTTAGTTTAGTATTTCTATAGTCCCGGTGGTCCAGTGGTCGGGCACACCGCTTCTGAATCCAGAGGTCGCGGGTTGGAATCCTTTTCTAAATTAATTTCGAAAGTTTTACGTGATAAATATCGATGATTAAAAACTTTGTGCCTGGTATGACAATAGGTTTGCCATCTATTTCATTTGGGACATAACATAACGGCGAGTAGAGAATTAACAGCCACTGCCGGATAGAAACAAGGGTGAAGTTATGTTATGTTAGTATTTAATATAACTGTATTTTTCTGCTATTTATCTCTTCTTCAAAGAATAATAACATGACAATTGATGGCTTTGATATGGCAATTGAGGTGTCAACTAGAGAAAAATTAGTTAATACTGTACACAAATACTGTTCTGTACGTGCTGTGTGACGCCGGCTTAGAATACCGTCACCCCATTTCTTCCCGTGGGTGTTGTAAAAGGCGACTAAGGGAAAAGCTAGAAGAATGGGCAGCAGCATTCTCTCTGAAGAAAATACAGCCTACTGCGATCGCCAACCCACCTGCCAAGCGTGGCGATTATGGCAAAATCCCCCCCTCATTGAGTGGACCGGTAGTTGTGGCGCTCTATGGGGGAGGCCTATGTCCAGCAGTGGACCTCAAAAAAAAGGCTAATGATTATGATGTACACAAACACTATTCAATCTATAGTTATACAAACACGCTGACATGTCTAGCACATAGCAACTATTACTCACTATATTTTTAACTATATCGTTTATATTGAGTAGAAATAACTTTTTAAGGTGTCTCGGTGGCGCAGTGGGCGAGCGCACGGCCTCTGATCCAGAGGTCCGGGGTTCGATTCCAGACACTGGCTCACACCAATGACTTTTCGAAATTGTTTTCGGAAGTTATGTGTGATAAATACCGATGACTGACAAACTTTGTGCCCGGTATGGCAATAGGTTCGCCACCTATTCCATTTGGGACGTAAACATAACGGCGAGACGAGGCTTAACAGCCGCTGCCTACACCTTCGGGTAACAAAAGGCGTGAAGTTATGTTATGTTATAACTTTTTTATTTTTTCATAAAATATGTGGCAACTTCCGTAATAAATATGTTTTTTTTTTTTACCGAACTCAAACATTATAGTTTACAAATTCTGATGTGTGTAATTCTGATGTGATTCTAAACTGTGTTATCTATTTGCGAAAAGTTTTTTTTTATTTAAAATTAAATTCGAAACGTTCCAATTAAATTTCGGGATGATTGAAATCGATATGTTTTTTAATAGGTACTCTTGTTTTGTTTTCATACGATACGTATCTATATCCTAATCTCATATATAACTGGGAGCGTAGACCTAACTTGTTTTCTTCTTTTGCCTATAAGTTTACAATGATGACGGGGGTTAAAATTACAAAACCATTAGAAAAAAAATTGCAAACGTACTAATCCTAGTAAAGATATTTTGAGTTCATTTTTATTGAAGTCTAATTTTACATAATATACTGAATCAATTATCGTACAACATTCCCCAAATACGCTTTTATTTCTCACTACGGCTGATTAAAAAGTCAAAAACAACAATGTTTCATAAATAAATCTTTTCACCGCTAATTATAAATACATTACGCGTGCTAGGTCTTGTTTCCTGGTGCATAAAAAAAAATAAAAAAATAAAATCGTTGACAGCTAACGTTTATATTTTATGGCAAGACATAAAACGGGCATAATTACTCGACACGATGCTGCGAGAAAATCCACCTGTTCACGTTAATAACGGAGCCACTTGAGATATTAAATTATTTATATAAATACTCATACGTATATCCTGAAATTTACTGAGTATATACATAGCAATATAACTTCACGCCTTTTTCTACTCGATGGTGTAGGCAGCGGCTGTTGAGCCTCGACTCGCCGAATCGTTAGGTACGTCCGTAATGGAATGAGTCGCGGAATCTATTGCCAAACATATAGCAGAAAGTTGTCAGTTATCGATATTTATCACACGTAACTTCCGAAAAGAGTTCCGAGAAATTATTTACACAATATGTATCAATACTTAACATTAATTAACATAAATAAGGGTCATTAAACATAAGAAAAATACACTTACACTAAGGATCTAGGGAATAGTAGGTACAACCCCGTTCATTCCCGTGGATGTTAAAACAGGCAACTAATTGAGTTACCCCAATGCACACCGGATATACTGACTGGATATACTGACTGACTGACGTACTCAGTGTTTAGCAATCGACTTCATCATATTAATTGTGATTAAAAATTGTTATAATACATTCGTTGACTTATTATTCTTTTGGTTGGTTACCCCTTTTCTATGGGATAGGAGGGCAAACGAGCAGGTGTGAGCAGGTGTGTGTATGGTAAGTGCTCCGCCCATGTACACCTGCAACACATATACCCAGTTGCGTTGCCGATCTTTAAGGGAGTAGGATGGGAAAGGATGGGAAAGGGAAGTGGGCCTCCGGGTACCTCTCTCACCGATCGAAACGCGGCATGAGCCACTTTATGTCGATCTTCAGAGAGGTCGTGGTATTTCACCGGTCAATCCAGCCCATTTATGCACCGAACTACTTGGCTCTACCACTGTTATAACCTTCGGTTATTATAGGCGTGAAGCATCTATAACTATCACGATGACCAATATCGGATAGCGCCTGTCCAAGAATTTAATATACAGACGCCCACAAAAATACACCCACTATATATTGGCAATGCCAAAGCATTGCCAATATATAGTGGAAATTCTTTAAGCTCAAAAGCTTAAAGAATTTCCGGTTTCACATGTCCTATTAATTTTCGTGGGACAAAAGCGGCTCGCGTTCCTCCAACTGTGCTGTGTGATCAAAGTTTCATTATTAAATTAATTTAGAAACTGGTGACCTCCTTATGAAAGACCACTTTAGAAGGAACTTATCAAACAAATATAGTGATAATTAAAAATATTTTGATTATCTATGTGTTTGTTTTTGCAAGTAAGGAAGGGCATGTTTCGATGTTTCGGACATGTAGAAGATATACAATGCAAAAGTGGATGGATGTTGGAGTCGAGGACGGCCAAGACACACATTCCATGACCAAATAGCACGAATTATTGATGAAGGTGATTTCTTCAGGATCCTTTAAAATCCACTAGCGTGTATAACAAGAGTTATTAATGTCAAAGAAGCTAGTAAGGCGTGTAAAAATACTGCCTTGTGACATCTGTTCTCTCTGCCTACCCCACAAGGAACTTGGTGTGAAGTTATGCATGAGTTCTTTGCAATTGACGTATTAAATATTTCCCAATAAATATGACATAATGCAAAGATTACAAATTAATAATTTTATAGCACCGATGATTATAATTGTATTAAGTAATATTTCTAAGACACACATCAATTAGATTTTTGTGATATCGTCAATTTAATGAATACACATATTAAAATGATAAACGTGTTAAGAAATAACAATTAATATTAGTCACAGAACTTGGTTTTAGTTCCTTTATTTGAAACTAGATGGCGCTATATGTATTATCGAAAACTTTTGTAGTGTGAATTTTTTTTACGTATTACTGTATTTAGTCTATAATAACTTTAAATTTATTTTAATTCATAATTATTATTAGTAATAAGGTGTACGATGCGCGAGTGTGCCGTGCGGCGTGGTAACCGCATTGCGACAATCCTTTTGTTTGCTCTCACAACTCAGCCCTTTCTTGGTATGAGAATGAGTCGAGTGTATTAAAATAAAATAAGCTTTACTTGACGAGAAGTAGTTTTCAGGAGGGAACAAATGATATCCAACGTCCATATTCATCTTCAATCTTTGTCCATAACTCGTGAAAAGATCCGAAACGCCAAAATAAATAAATAAAATTTAATCTTTAGCTTATCTTTAATCGATATGAAAATTGTTAAAGCAAAAGCTTAAGAAATAAATGCAATTAATTAGTTATCTCTAATATAAACACCACCTCTATATAAATACCACTAATTTCAATGATAATAATATAATGCATTATTTTTTTTAATTAATCCAGTAGGTACCTACTCTGTGAACACAAAATTCATTTAATTTTAACTAGCTGACCCGACGAACTTTGTTCTGCATCAAAAGCAATTTTATAGCGTTTACAATTAAATGCTAAATCTCGAAAGTTATCACTTTTTATTTACTACATCATGTTTGAGTTACACATACAAACCACCCCGTTGATACCCTCTATCTCTTTAAAAAAACGCATAAAACTCCGTTGCGTAGTTTCAAAGCATATAAGGGAAAGACAGTGGAAACCGGCTTTGTTTTATGCAGCGTATATTGAAATACAGACGCTTTGTCATCTGCTAGTAACGCAAAATTAGAAACTGTGAAATAAATATAAAATTAAAAATAAATCCCATTTAAGTATTTATTAAAGACTGCTTTATTTATTTATTAAAAGTACCTACATAATAATATTATTTTCTTTATATTTTTTTTTTACTTTTATTATCGCATAGTCTCGTTGGTGCAGTGGTCGAGCACACGGCTTCTGATCTTTTTGAAATCTTTTTGAAACTTTTTGAAATTGTTTTCGGAAGTCAAGTGTGATAAATATCGATGACTGAAAACTTTGTGCCCGCTATGGCAATCGGTTCGCCACCTATTCTATTTGGGACGTAAACATAACGGAGAGCCGAAGCTTAACAGCCGCTGTCTACACCTTCGGGTAACAAAGGCGTGAAGTTATGTTATGTTATAATTATCATCATTATTCAAAATTGTGTTATGTCACAATAAACACGACTACAATAATAGCATGTACTAACTAACAAATTCAACTTGGTTCAAGCCCGAATACTGAACCGCCCCTCAAATATGTAAGCGCTACTTAAGCGTTTAAGTAGCTGTCACATTAGACAGAATACGTGAAATTTGAGCAGTAAGTAGCACTTTATTGATTGTCAGATTTGAGTGGCGGTTCAGTATTCGGGGGTCAATAAGAAATAAAGAAAATATTCCATCTGCTATACATCAGACTTTATTTATAACACCCGTGGCATATAATATCTCCCAAAACACTAGTAACTAGGTAATATTTCAAACATCTAGGCATTTGCACAAAGCTAAGGATTTAAACGCCGTTACTTTTGACCCTTGTACTTTCGAAGATGAGGCAACATGAACCTCGTTTGCATATATTATAAGTTTTGTCGGTACCCTATCTAAGTGGTCTTTAAATTTCTCCACCAGAATAACTATTGAGGAAGTTTTATTAGAATAAGGTTTTCATCTCAAAATTTTAGCTCTTTCCCTAATTAACATGTCATAACTTCACGCCTCTTTCTACCCGAAAGTGTAGGCAGTGGCCGTTGAGCCTCGACTCGCCGTTATGTTTACGTCCCAAATGGAATAGGTGGCGAACCTATTACAGTATTACCATACCGGGCACAAGGTTGGACAACAGTCATTGGTGTGAGCCAGGATTCGAACCCGCTACCTTTGGATTCAGAAACAGGGTGCTCGACCACTGGACCACCGAGATTTAATTAACCTGAAAAAGAAAAAAATATCCCCATACATATATTAACAATGGAATATCGTTACTCTCTATCGAATGGGGAAGAAGCAGACTACTTACAAATCGATATTTTTAGTAGTTTTTACTTATAATACTATCGACACTAAACCTTTTATGGTAAAGAAAACTTGTTTCCGGTCACGTCACGTCCAGTTACGTCCACATTCTACAGGAAGTCGTGACTCAAAAATAGTAGACGAATAGAATTGCGGCGATTTGTATCTCTATTACATACAAGGTTCATTTCAAAATATTAACAAATACTGAATTTTAAGTTTGAAATTTTTAAATTCTCTCTCCATTATGATCCTTACTTATTATATATTTAGGTAAAAATGACCAATTATTTACAATGTTCAAGATATTATAGGTATTGCTAGTTAGGTTTTTTTATTTTCTGCTTCTCAATTTTTTATTGTTAGTTTGTTTCCTAACAAAAAATGGAAAAATACTGCACAATCTGGTCATAGGGCGTAAAGTTTGTTTCAATATACCGTTACGTACTATATACCCACCGTTCAATCTATTTCGCGTGTTCTTTCCTGATTCCTATATTGAAACAATCTGAAATATGATTGGAAAATTCTGTATACATACCTAACGTATCCAATACGCGTAAAATAAAAGATAGTGTCGGATAGTTTTATTTTTGTGGATATATCTCTGTGATAAATGGAAGTCAAAAAATAATCTTCACTGTTTTTTTTTTACTTGACATGTTCATTATAGAAAAGTTGTTATTATTATTTACTTCTTATAGCTGGCCTAGCAAAGGTTCTTCGACCTCGGAAGCAATAAAAAAGTACCCTAAGTTACTCCTCATTACACCAATTAAAGTCCCGTCAACATCGGTCCAGCCATTTCGGAGATTAGCCGAAACAAACAGGTAGACAGACAGACAGTAATTACATGATTGTAGCAGAAAACAGTTATTTCAATATTACAAACAGACACTTTTTTTATGGGCGTTTTATATGGCTAGGTAACTATTGTTTAAACTCGATAAAAACATTAATAACAATTACCTTGATAGGTACTTATATTACAACTAGCTGACCCGGCGAACTTTGCTCCGCACCAAAAGTAATTTTTACTGAGTTTACAATTAATCTTGAAAATTATTACTTTTTATTAACTTAATTTTACTTGAATTATACATATCCAACCACCCAGTTGACATCCTCTATCTATTAAAAAAACAGAACAAGATCCGTAGCGTAGTTCCAAATATCTAAGCATATAATGAGACAGACAGCGGAAAGCGACTTTGTTTATTAATATGTAATGATTTTTATGATCTAGTACATTTCCTAAAATGAAAATAATATAAATAACAGAACCACTTGCATTCCATGGAATGCACCCCCTGAAAATCGTACGTTTTATGGTTAAGTTGTTAAAGAATTACTAAGATTCTTTCAGACTAAACTTGTATTAAAATTAATAACATTCAATTTAAGCCTCGGTGGTATAGTCGTCGTGCAGACCGCTTCTGAATCTAGAAGTCGTGGGCTTAAGTCCAGGCTCACGCCAATGAGTTTTCGGAAATATTTTCGAAAGTTAAGTGTGATAAACATCGAAGACTGATTATTCAGTTGTGCTCTTTGTTGGTTATCATTTGGGACGCAAAAATTCGACGGGTCAAGGTTTATCAACTCCTACCTACACCTTCGGATAGAAAAAGGCGTGAAGCTATAAAAAAAGATAAGATCCACAATTTAATAATATTCGAATACCCTTGCCCTTTTCATTATCTTCAGAACAATACACTGTACGTACTGTGAGGATGATGCGAGCGAACTCTTTGGTATTGTTAAATATAAACTCTTTTGCACATTTCTAAATTTATATTTTTGAATTTTTAAGAAAACATTTTTGAATAATGTAATATTAATATGTCAGAAAATTAGAAAGGTCAGTTTATAATTGCAACTCGAATGAAATAGCAAAATTAGCATCGCGACGCCGCGCATATACTGATTGAGTTCGAGTATTAAAATATTAATCGTTTAATCAAAAGTAAAGTTAATGAATTGATGTGGACGTGGAGCCGAGGGTAGCGCAACGAAGGAGTGATGCGGAGCAACACGTCAAACCAAATTTTATGGGCATGTATTCTTTCAATTTAAGTAGTGCTCTGATTAATTTAATAACATGAATAATATATCTATGATTTAATTTATCTGACTATTTATTTAACACACATGCACTGAGCTTGTAATACCCCTATATCAGATTAACCTGATAAGTTACATTAACATTTAAGAG
Organism: Euproctis similis; assembly: GCA_905147225.2. Classification (NCBI taxonomy): domain Eukaryota; kingdom Metazoa; phylum Arthropoda; class Insecta; order Lepidoptera; family Erebidae; genus Euproctis; species Euproctis similis. The sequence goes on from LR990109.1 coordinate 11,479,030, forward strand.
GAGGATCTCAATGCAGCATACCTTATATTCAATAAATTGAGGAGCTGAGAGATGAACCCTATATATATATAAGAGACTCGATAGTCCGAGCTCGTTACATTGAGCTTGTTACATTGGTGGAGGCGCCCTTATGATCTGAATGCATGTGTTAAATGTATAATTTATGTATATATTTTGTGCCCTATTGAATATTAATAATGGAGAGCATCTGTAATATAACTAGACTAGACTGGAACTATCCAGAGAAAGCAGTAGAACAATTAGATTTGTATTTTATTTTAAATGCAGTTGAGGATAAAAATAAGTGTGCCATTCTAAAACACTTATTACCAGAAAAGCTGCAAAATATATTCTTCCTAGAGTTTGTCGGGAATGAAAGAAACTATGAAGAAGTAAAGAAATTTATCATTAGCAAATGTGATAGTAAAACCGATCTGGAAAAATTCTTCGCATTAAGGATGAGAGAGGAAGAAGGTCCAGAAGAATTCTGGCTAAGATTGCTAGTATTGGCCAAAACAGCGAGTATTGTAGATGAAAAGGTGATAATTCGAAAATTTGAGGAGAGTTTGACATACACATGGAAAAACAAATTAGAGAAATGTGTATATAAAAGCATTGAGGATATATCCATTTTGGTAAAACATATGAATAAAAACCTAGACGAAAAAAGGAAATGTCAAAATCACCAACAAATGAATAAAGAAAAAAATGAAGAACGAAAATATTTTCAACATCAACAAATGAATAAAGAAAATAATGAAGAAAGAAAATTTGTTCAAGACAATCAATTTCATTGGCGGAGAAGAGCACAAATAGACAACAGGAATAACAATAGTGGTGAAATGTCTATGACGCGAAGACAAAACATACCACAGAATGTGGAAACTAGAGGTGCAGGTAATGGATATAATTTGCGTCCTAGGAATCAATGACAATTAAACGGTACCGGGAATATAGGTTGTCCAACATTGCAAATAGAAATAGACAACGAATCTTATACAGCTTTAATAGACACAGGAGCGGAGTTATCTGTATTCCCCGGTCACATTTTCAAGCAGCGAAGAGGGAAGATGGATGAATTTAAATCGGCTACTATCATGAGAGCAGTCGATGGAAGAGAAATACATGGACATTTAAAAAAAATCAAGATCAAGATTGCGGAGGAAGAGTATATGGGTGATTTTGTCGTATGTGATTCGGTAGAGACGATAATTCTTGGTGTTAACTGTCTTTCAGATTTAGGTGTACAGATTAATTTTCGTAATAGGAGTGTTGTAATTAGTAATAGGTTAGTTAGGTATTGGAATGAGTCCCAATCTATCAAATTGAAAAATGTCCCAAAGGACGTTTATAACCTGTTTGCAACAAAAATTTTGCGGGAGGATCCGTATGACAGTTGTGACAGTTTAGCATCTTTTCAATTTAAATTGGATGAAAAGTTATGTGTACAAGAGAAGAGTAAGTTAAATAGGATTTTAATGGGATATGAAAGGTGTTTCGCATTTCAGAAAAATCAATTGGGCAGATGTAGTATTGTTCCAATTAGTGTAGATTTGACAGATGATGTTCCAGTTTTTCAACAGCCGTATAGAGTGTCAGCTGCTCAAGCGAGTATAATTGATGAACAGATTGATGATATGTTAAGTATGGGTGTAATTAGTGAGTCGTTTAGTAGTTATGCTAGTCCTGTTGTGTTAGTGAAAAAGGAAGATAATACGTGGAGATTTTGTGTTGATTATAGGAAGTTGAATAAGAAGACGAAGGAGGTGAGATATCCAATACCTAGGGTGGATGATATTTTACGGAAGTTGAAGGGAGCAGAGTATTTTTGTGAGTTAGATTTAAATTCTGGCTATTTTCAATTAGGTGTTCAGGAGAGTGAGAGGCACAAGACTGCGTTTATTTGTCATAGAGGTGTTTATCAATGGAATGTTTTGCCATTCGGTTTGCGAAATAGCCAATCTTTTTTTCAAAAGACAATGGATGTAGTATTTAGAGATTTAGTAGGTAAAGGAGTTCTTATTTATGTAGATAATTTAGTGTTGTATCATAAAACTTTCAATGGTTTATGTGAAGTGTTGACTAAGGTATTAGATAGGTTACAGGAGGTTAATTTGACATTGAAACCGTCAAAGTGTTCATTTGGATTTCAGGAGTTGAATATATTAGGACATGTTATTTCAAAACAAGGAATTTTACCTGATAAGACTAAGGTCAGTAAGATAGAATCAGTGAATAAACCAAAAGACATGAAGAGTCTGAGATCTATATTAGGATTTCTATCTTATTATATGAAATTTATTCCAAACTTTGCAAAGATTGCCTTGCCATTGACAGATTTGCTAAGAAAAGGAAGAAGATTTAAATGGACGGACAGACAAGAAGAAGCTTTATCTGTGCTGTTAGAGAAGATCAAGAATCCACCTATTTTAAAATATTTTTCAGATGAGGAAGATTTAATAACTAGAATTTATACAGATGCAAGTTCAACTTGTTTAGGAGCAACTCTCATGCAAGGTAAAACTGATAAGGAGTTGTTACCAGTGATGTTTGCCTCAAGGAAATTATCGGCAGCAGAGATTAATTATGCAGCTACAGAGAGAGAGTGTCTTGGTTTAATATGGTCTTTAAATTATTTCAAGCATTTCATATGGGGAAAGAAGATTCAAGTAGCAACAGATCATAAAGCTCTATGTTGGTTATCTACTAATAGGAATCAAAATGGAAAATTAGCTAGATGGGCCATTGCGTTACAGGAGTTTGATTTTGAAATTGCACACTGTAAAGGTAAAGAGAACGTGATAGCAGATTTTTTATCAAGAAATCCACTATGTGAGAAGGAGGAAAAAGATTTTGAAGATAATTTGGTATTATATGCTTTGACTTTAGATAGATTATTATTAGAACAGGAGCATGATGAATTTTGTTGCAGAATATTTGATAGATTAAGAAATAGACAAGTAAATAGATTTAAAGGTTTTTCTATTCAGGATGGTAAACTTATTCATAAAAGGAGATACATGGAGATGGAGATAGACAGGTTAGTTCTACCTAAATCTCTCTTATATGAAGTCTTGGAAGAATTGCATGATAAGAAGGAAACAGGTGGTCATTTAGGATTGTATAAGTGTCTAGGAAAATTTCAGGAAAGATTTTACTATCCAGATGCTAGAAAGAAGATTGATGAGTACATTAAAAGTTGTGATATATGCCAGAGGAGGAAGGAGAATACAAGTAAGGAGTTATTAGAATCAATTCAGCCAAAAGAATTAGGACTTCGGTATCATATTGATGTTTTAGGACCATTGAGAAGAACAAGTAGGAATAATAGATATGTGGTGGTTGCTGTGGAATCATTTTCAAGATTTATTATTGCCAAGGCGATTAGGTCTTGTACTTCAGCTAATATTATGAATTTTATTTTAGAGAAAATTATTAGAACATATGGAGGTTTAGAAGAAATTGTGACAGATCGAGCATCAGTTTTTCGTTCTAGGAGTTTCAATACAAGATTGAACGAGTTGGGAATTAGACATATATTCAGTAGTCTAAGTCATCCCATGTCTAATGGTTTATCTGAGGTTGCTATTAAAAGTTTGACGAATATGTTGGCAAAGTATGATTCTGAAGAGCAAGAGAACTGGGATAGGATTGTGAGTGAAGTTTGTCATGCATACAATATTTCAAGGCAACATTCCACAAGAGTTAGTCCATTTGAAATTTTTTTAGCAAGGAGTCCAAAAATCCCATTGGATAATTTTTTACATCTGACAGGACATGTACCAGTAAGGAACCAGATGGAACGGATGGATTATATGAGGCGTTTGAAAAATATAGTAAGAAGGAATATGGCGAGAGCTCAAGGAAAACAGAAGAATCAGTTTGACAAGAAGGCTTCTCCAAAAGTAATCAACGTTGGAGATCAAGTATTATTACACTCATATAAAAGGAGGAGTGGTTATTCAGATAAGTTAAGGAAGGTGTATGTTGGACCATATGCTGTTATCCAGACTTTACCACACAATAATTTGGTATTAAGGAAGATAGGATCGAATAGGATAACGCGTCCCATTCATAGGAATAGGGTTAAAATTTATAAAACTAGGATGCCACTTAGTTAGTAGATATAGTAGTTAGTAGTTGTTAGTTAGTTAATGGTAGTATTAGAAGATTGGAGTAGAATTTTATTTTGTTTATTATTTTTTATATAGATATGTTGAAAAAGCATATTTAACATAAAATGATTTATCTTATAGGATGGAGTGTGTAGCAAGTGGTATGGTTATGGTATGTAATATGGTTATGAATAGTTAATGATGGTATTTGGTATGATATTGGTTTGACATATGGTTTGGGGGAGTTATGAATCCATAGTAGATTCAATCCTCGTATCAATGATACATGAATGGTGGTGTGAAGTTATGTTGGTATATAGGAGGAATAGGCTGGTATAATGAAACATATGTTCATTATATTAATTGATGTGATAGGAATGGTATAATTATCTTTGAAGGTGCTACACTGTACTAATTTAACTTAAATGAATTAATTTAATATATTGAAATAAAATTTATTGATAATAATATTTTAAATTGATTAATTGATATATTGGGATTTGATGTTACTATGATATTCGATTATCATATATTGTTATTTGATTAATTTAATTTCTTTTAAAGTATATATCCCATGATTTATTATAGTTAATATTTTGTGTGATTTTTTTTTTAGTTTCTCAAAGATAATTTATATAATATTTTGTGTGATTTTTCAGGACATATTGTGTATTTCTTGAATAGTTTGTGCAGTTTGTCTTGTATGTTTCAGTGACAATGGATTCGTCAAATGCTAGGTCGGGTAGGTAGAGTTAGATGAGGTAATTAAAAAAATATGTAATATTGTTTGTATAGGGGTCAGGACCCAAATATTGTATTGGTAGGAGTTTTCCCAGTGTCAAGCTTTTCGTGGGTTTTGCTTGGCAAAATTTATTCAAGGAGGTTGATATACTGCTTGAGTAAATTCCACATCTTGAGTGGCTGGCATAGGACAACCCCCACAATAGGTAGGGCATCGTTAAGTCTGTAGGGGCATCATCCTCATTGGTAATTGTATTTTGTTGGCCATGATTAAACGCTTAACAGCTATAATCTAGGCTTTAATAAGGGGGGGATAATGTGAGGATGATGCGAGCGAACTCTTTGGTATTGTTAAATATAAACTCTTTTGCACATTTCTAAATTTATATTTTTGAATTTTTAAGAAAACATTTTTGAATAATGTAATATTAATATGTCAGAAAATTAGAAAGGTCAGTTTATAATTGCAACTCGAATGAAATAGCAAAATTAGCATCGCGACGCCGCGCATATACTGATTGAGTTCGAGTATTAAAATATTAATCGTTTAATCAAAAGTAAAGTTAATGAATTGATGTGGACGTGGAGCCGAGGGCAGCGCAACGAAGGAGTGATGCGGAGCAACACGTCAAACCAAATTTTATGGGCATGTATTCTTTCAATTTAAGTAGTGCTCTGATTAATTTAATAACATGAATAATATATCTATGATTTAATTTATCTGACTATTTATTTAACACACATGCACTGAGCTTGTAATACCCCTATATCAGATTAACCTGATAAGTTACATTAACATTTAAGAGGAGGATCTCAATGCAGCATACCTTATATTCAATAAATTGAGGAGCTGAGAGATGAACCCTATATATATATAAGAGACTCGATAGTCCGAGCTCGTTACATTGAGCTTGTTACAGTACCTACATAAATGAGTATAAAAAACTTATAGATACGCATTATATAGGAGAAACTCCAACACGCCCCTGTATCTATACGCTGAATTGAACTGGAAAATATCCAATGCAAATATTCTGTTCTTACTCCGTGCGTGAATTGGAATGGATGTGGTTGTTGTACCGATGAGAATTAGGTCCCTCGAACGGGACATTTTCATACGAATTGAGTTTAACTTGTCTTTTTTTATAGAATAGAAGGGCAAACGAGCAAGTGGGTCGCTTAATGGTAGGCAACTTTCATCGCTCTTGTACACCTGCAACACATATAGTGTAAGAAATGTACTGCTGGCCTTTAAGGGACCAGGTGAGTGAGCGGGGAGGGCCTCCGGATACCTCCGGAACCGCGGCATGAGCCACTTACGTCGACATTCTGAGAGGCTGCGTGGCCTACTAATTTTAACGGCGTTCTGGCAATTGTTTTTTTTTTCGTAATAATTTAGTTAATGATCTATACATATAATAAAATTGTAGAAAAGTCAAAACTGTACATTGAATATTTTTTAAAAAGAATACTTGGTGTGTGATCTGTAATCGATACCGAAGCCAAAAATATACTTTTTAGAATTTTTGTCTGTTTGTCTGTTTGTCTGTTTGTCTGTTTGTCTGTATGTATGTCCGGGATAAACTCAAAAAGTACTGCATGGATTTACTTCAAATTTGGCACGAAAATTATTAAGAAGTCGGGTCAACATATAGGCTACATATTATCACGCTATCACCTACGAGGAACGAGCAGTGAACCTTTATTTCTTCAATGTATTCTGTAGCAACGTGTAATCTAACGACGCATATTTGTATGTTGTTATGGTGTTATTATGTTAATAACCATGCTTTAATCTATACATATAATAATAATAATAATATAATATAAGTTAGCTTCACATTTTAATTAACTTATGCCGTTAAACATAACAGACAATTTTAAAACAGTGCCATCTATGAGATTTGATTTGAAACATTAAGTTGAATTACACGTGTAAGCACTTTTTGGTTTTAGATATAAATAAATCTTTGAGATTTTAAAAACATCAAGTCGAATTACATGTTTAAACACTTTTTGAATATAAATAATTGAAATTTCATCATGCGCTTGCGGTCAATAGATGTTTTTAAGAGTCATAGATGGAGTTGTGCATTTTCTTCTTTAAAATTGTATCGTTAATTCTTTTCAGAGATGAGCAAGACAATTAAAAAAATGTATTTGTATATGCTAAAAACTGTTAATATTTTTGTTCGGTATTTATTGGTGTAATGATTGCTTCGTAATTTTATAATTTTACACCATTAAAAAAAAATGTTTCCTATTCGCTAACTAGATGGCGTTGGCGTCGAATCGTCGAGTCGTGCACCAGCGTCGGGTCGATCAAATATATCTGCAAATACGTGAACAAAGGTAGCGATCAGGCGACGTTTGCTTTACAGAACACTGACAGAGACGAGGTGACCAAGTATCAGTCCGGTCGCTACATCAGCACGTCTGAAGCAGTTTGGCGGATACTGGCGTTCTCTATACATGACAGGCATCCTGCCGTCATGCATTTAGACGTCCACCTAGAAAACGGTCAGCGCATATATTTTGATCCCAACAACGTTGCTGAGCGCTTAGAAAATCCGCGCCAAACAACTCTCTTGGCATTTTTCAGGCTCTGCGAAATCGACCAGTTTGCGAGGTTCCTTACGTATGACGAGGTGCCTTCATATTACACGTACGACAAGCAAAGGGGAATATTTAACCGACGTCGAAGAGGAGGTGCTGTCGAAGGTTTTCCGGGAATTTTCAAGGACACCGTATTGGGTAGAGTTTATACCGTGCACCCGAATAATGGCGAATGCTATTTTCTGCGGTTATTACTTCACACGATCCGAGGCCCAACGTCTTTTGCCTTTCTGAGAACATTTGATGGCGTGGAGTATCCCACTTACCGCGCAGCCTGTGTAGCACGTCACCTTCTCGACGGTGACCAAAACTGGGATGACACCCTCGCGGAGGCGAGCGTCAGTAACAGCCCCAGCCGTATGCGTCATCTGTTTGCCGTCATCTTGGTGTTTTGTGGAGTCACGAACCCGGTAGCTTTGTGGGAAAAATATCGACATCATCTATCTGAAGATTTTCTACGAGCTTTGAGGCGTGCTACTGGAGACGAAGTCGAAGTAACTGATGAACGCGTGCTGAACACCTGTCTTAGTTCACTTCAAGACGTGGTCATTTCCATCGGCGGCAATCCATTGGTCGAATATGGGTTACCAGCTCCCCAATCATCACCGCATCAAGACCGTGGAAATCGAGAGTATAACGCTGAGACAATTTACGATCCGAGCGAAATGACCACCATACGAAATCACCATGTCGCTTTGTTCTCTTCAGAGCAAAAACAAATTTATGACACTGTTCTTAAAAGCGTTGGGCAAAACCAGGGTAAAATGTTTTTCTTGGATGCTCCTGGTGGAACAGGAAAAACATTTGTTACCACTGGCATACTTGCAGAGGTCAGGAGGCAAGGCAAAATTGCCATTGCTGTAGCGTCGTCGGGAATCGCTGCCACACTGCTTCCGGGTGGCAAGACAGCACATGCCATGTTTAAAATTCCCATCGATTTAGAGAGCACCGAAACGCCTGTTTGTGGTGTGTCACGCAATAGTGATAAGGGACACGTGCTGAAGGATTGCTCTCTGATCGTATGGGATGAGTGTACGATGGCCAATAGAAAAGCAGTTGAGGCCGTGGACAGAACCCTGCAGGACATCCGCAGGAACGAACACTTGATGGGTGGTGTCACAGTTCTATTCAGTGGCGATTTCCGACAAACGCTTCCCGTGGTGACGCGGGGATCGAGGGCTGACGAGGTGAATGCTTCGTTGAAACGATCTTCGCTGTGGTCACGAGTTCGTACGCTGCGCTTGACCATTAATATGAGAGCTCGGCTCGGCGGCAATGCACGTGCTCAAGAATTCTCCGATGTTCTTCTAAGTCTTGGCGAAGGCACTCTACCAGAGGAGAGAGGTGGGCAGGTGGTGCTTCCAGAGTCTCTCGGTAGAGTCGTATCCAGCTTAGAAGAACTCATTCGCTGTGTGTACGGGGACATCAGTCATATACCGCACCAGCAGAATTCTTGGGTATGTGAGCGGGCAATTTTGACGCCCAAAAATGGTCAGGCTGAAGCAATCAACGAATGCATTCTCTCGAAAATTGAGGGGAATGAAGTGGTTTACACCTCTATAAACACTGTCATCGAGCAAGATGATGCCACACATTATCCCGTGGAATTTCTGAACTCTCTGTCAGCAAGTGGACTTCCAGCGCATACTATCAAGCTGAAAGTCGGTGTCCCGATTATGCTTCTTCGGAACCTATCTCCTCCGAAGTTGTGTAACGGGACCCGCCTTAAAGTCATCTCGCTCCACAGACACAGCATTGAGGCGGAAATTCTTACGGGTTGTGGCGTAGGCGAGGCAGTATTTGTACCACGCATTCCCCTCATACCTCATAACTTCCCGTTCCAGTTCAAGCGCGTACAGTTCCCCGTGAGTGTTTGCTTCGCGATGACCATCAATAAGTCGCAGGGGCAGACACTGAGAGCAGCGGGTGTCGACCTCAGGACGAGCTGCTTCTCACACGGGCAGCTGTACGTCGCTTGCTCCCGCGTCACCAGTCCTGACTCTCTTTACATTTTGGCTGCGGAGAGCCAAACCAGCAATGTTGTTTATAGAGAAGTTTTATAAGTATATATTTTTATCCTTTTCTATATTTATATTTTCTTATTCATTATTTTCTACATTTGCTTCAGTCGCAACTTATTACTTAATTCAGCAGAATCACCATAAAGTCATTTATTCAAAGCAGACTGAAAATCAGCACTTTTGAAGTTCAACAATTTTACAAAAGACAGTCTCCCTCTGTTACTGTACTTTCTGTATTTATGAAATGTAAAGAAGTAACGGGTAAATAAATGTTATTTTAAAAGGTATAATCGTAGGTATTTTTGGTGCTGTATAGCGTTCAGGCAGATGACGTCGCGGGCTACAGCTATACTACAAAAATTCCTGTTAAAATGAAAATAAACAATGCGGGCAACAACCATTGCTACCGCAATCTGTACTTATCCTACCAGTTACAATTTCATTTTAGAGGTAATTACTTCTCAACTGTCTATGTAAAAATATAGCTATCTGATCACAAATTCCACGCGTACGAAGTCGCGGGCACAGCTAGTTATTAATAATTTCACACTGAATTTTACAGTTGTAATACAAATATTACACACATTACGGGATGGATATTCCATTACACTCATTATTATGTATGTAATGAATTAAAATGTAGCTACAATTTGGACAATGATATTGATAAAAGTATAATATTCCTATAATAAAGGCTTTCTACTGCGATTTTCTTCATAATACGTGGAATCAGTCAATAATTGAAAGACTACATTCGTTTATAATACTAGAGCGTCATTAGGAGAGTCAATGAATGATAAGGTCCCAGCCAAGCAGTGAACATGAGATTGGTCATACAGCAAACTCGTGTCCCAGAATGGAGAGAATGATTCAGACTTTCAGAGACACGAAAATATTTTAAAAGTACTTATTGTATTCTCTCCGTGGTCCTATGCTCGAGGGCCCCACTTCTGAATCAAGAAGTCGCGGGTTCTAATCCTGGCTTATACCAATGACGTTTTGAAATTATTTTCGAAAGTTATGTGTAATAAATATCGATGACTGAAAACTTTGTGCCCGGTATGGCAAAAGGCTCGCCATTTGGGACTTAACTATAATGGCGAGTCGAAGCTTAACAGCCACTACCTACACCTTCAGATAGAAAACTTCGGGTGAAGTTATGTATGTATGTATACTAATTACTATTTTATTTTGTAATAAATTATCGTGGAATTTTCACATTAAATTTGCCCATAGCTTTTACAAAGAGACAATACATCGAATAGGTAAATCATTATTTTCTTTAATTTACTTTTAACTTTTCTGGATCTTCAATGCTTCACGCATCCCAAGTTATTACAGACCGTCGGCCAAAGCGCGGAAGAAAAAAAGGATAAAAAAAAATTGAGTCACGCGCGAACTAAACGTAGGTAACTCTCTCATAAATATTATAATCAACCTCCGTTCGGAATAGTGAAATATATTCAAATGTCTGACTCTCTTACGTATTCACAACATACCTACTATATGCCTGCAGCGCCGATAATATGAGGGGGGTTTAATTTAGCAGACTTACTTTTTTTTATTATTGCGATAAAAATACCCGAGAATCGACGCAAAGTACATACAAAGAAAGTACTTTCATGGTTACCTTTTTTATTGTAAAATAATGATTTCTATTGAGAATATAACGTATTGCATGGTTGTTACTTCCGCGGTCTCGTTTTCAATGAATATTATATTATATTACGATGCTGAACTTCAAGGAGATATCAGAATTAAATGAAAATCTTAATAAATTACAATGACTTTTCGAAATTATTTTCGGAAGTTATGACTGAAAACTTTGTGCCCGGTATGGCAATAGGTTCGTCCTATGCTCGAGGGCCCCACTTCTGAATCAAGAAGTCGCGGGTTCTAATCCTGGCTTATACCAATGACTTTTTGAAATTATTTTCGAAAGTTATGTGTGATAAATATCGATGACTGAAAACTTTGTGCCCGGTATGGCAAAAGGCTCGCCTTCTATTCCATTTGGGACGTTAACATAACGGCGAGACGAGGCTTAACAACCGATGCCTACTCCTTCGAGTAGAAAGAGGCGTGATATAATGTTTATGTTGTGTTTAAATAAGTTAATTTTAATATAATTTGTTTCAGACATCGATGAATTGCGTCAGTTTTGATATCGCATACGTAAATATAAAGAACTGTATTACTAATAATAAATATGTGCCTACATTTACATACAAAAATACTTTTCAACGACATTAAATTGACCTTTCAATATACCCCGAGGGATTGTGTACATAAAAGGGATTAATACATTTAATCGCGAATTAATAGGTCTGATTCAATGGTAAACATCGTTATTAGTTATACAACAGTTAAAAGTGGCTTTTGAAATTAGAACGAATCGACGATTAAAGCGGCACACAGAGGTTGGGGTCAAAATTTCATTTTCTCAAATGAATAATAACCCCCACGGTCATATATCTCGGGATTCGTTTAATAATAATATCTATTTTGTGCTCCGCTTAGTACGGGCCAGTGAGTCAGGAAAGTGGAAATTATACAATACTAGTTGACCCGGCGAACTTTGTTCCGCATTAAAAGTACTATTTTTACAGCGTTTACAATTAATGTACTAAATCTCGAAAACTATCACTTTTTCTTTACTACTTTATACATGAATTATAAATACAAACCACCCTGTTGACACCCTCAACGTATTTAAAAACCCTGCGTCAAATCAGTTGGGTAGTTTAAAAGATATTAAGTATATAAAGGCACAGACAGCGGAAAGTGACTTTATGTATTTCCAACGAATAATTTCAGCTAATCTAGACTACTCATGACTGACTAAATGGAATTAGTCGTTGTTGAAACGAATTTAGAGTGAATTTGACAGTGACTACTCCTCACCGACTAGCTGAAATTACTCGTTGAAAATACAAATTTGCAAGACAGCGCGTTGGCTGGCTGGAATTAAGAGTTCATAATACGCCAGCAGGTACCTAATCACTATGTTTACTGTTACTGTACTTTACGTTCATTTAAAGGTCGCGTCACAACTACGGATATCTCTCTCACCGAACGAAAGCCGGCTTAAGCCTTTTTTGCGTGGTAGAGCCACGTAGTTCGCTGCATGAATGGGCCGGCTCGACCGATGATATACCACTACCTCACAGAATATCGACGTAAATTACTGACCATCAAGTGCTGCTTGTTTGCCTCCCAATATCATAAAAAATCCAAATTATGTGCATTTGTCGGGAGGTCGTGGTATTCCACTAGACAAGCCAGCCCACTCATGCAGTATACCCCCATGGTTCTACCACAATAAATCAAGGATTAAGTAAAATCTACTGTCTCAATCTGCAACTACACCAAATTAAATCAAGATCGGCAAAATCAAAGCATAGAACGTTAGAAAGCTAGAGGAACTTATGCAAGCACCAAAGTAGTCCAAACACGTCCTAAGTGAGACTAATGTCGGGTATCTTAATAGGAATCTCCGCTTCATAATGTCCAAGTCATCAGCGTTTACCAAAAAATATCCTTCTTAAGGAGCGTCAGTCGGTTTTCGCTGATTCCTAACATTTTTTTATCACTTCGTTTCATTTAAAATTTCATTTGAAGTCTTTAAATATTAATGCACTGGGTGCTTCCTAAAAGTAAATCGAATGGAAAGTTTTAATTACTTTTGGGGTGGTTTTTTTTTTGTTAGAAGCAATTTCTACGAACTCGGCTTAACTTTCATGGTGGGTCATACTATCTCTCCATAATAAAAAGCAGTCTATAAATATGGGTATGAACACAGCACAGAGATTAATAAATTGTCATAATCACATTCCTCATTTCAAACTCAGTACAAATACAAATATAGGTACTCTGTGGCAGGACCTGATTTCGAACTAAAGAAATTTCTTATAACTAAAGAAAGAAATTATAACCTCAGCATGGATATAAATAAGTGTTCTCAAGGACGTCAAGATCCGAAGGAGTTAGCTATATGTAGAGTATGTAGTGATTCCTGGTTATTCATTTTGATATGTATGTATACTTCAGTTTTTACAAGGTTTAAAATTTAGGTGCAGCGCCATCTATTAGTATTATGTTACACTATCTTCACATTATCCTCTCAAAATCGACACATGATAAACAAATAAAAGACCCATCAGAAAAAATTTAACCTTATTAAACTAGTAATATTGTACTGAAATACATAAGATATATTCTGATGAAATTTAACTTCAAAACAAAACATTTTACAATTTCATTTGGAATTTATTGGTACTGCTACACATGCTTAAGTTTGCGGTTAAATATCTGTGGTCGTCGATAAAACAGTATTGTTGATCCTGGAGCTAATAATGAACACATTTTTTTTTAAACGCAAAGTTGGTCATAATTAATTATACAAAGATCTATTTAGATACATATATAAAACTGTATGAATATTAATTTCCATAACTTAATCATCAAAGTATGAAATACTACAAGTATATGATAAATTGGCAGAAAATACAAACGTCATCTATCGGCATGAATACAAAATATTTATACCATCTATCGGGAACCTTAGAAAGCTATCTTCTAGTTCCCTTTTTGTCCGTGGCGCTCACAACCCAAACAATGAATGAATACCAACATGGTGGCAATGTGCTACACAGTTTGAAAATGCAGGTCGTGTCATGCTGTGAAAAAAATCATTTTATACTTGAATTTGGTGGAAAATGTCGGACCCTAAACGTGCTACTCTTATAACAGTGGATGCTGCAAAAAGTGCAAATAAGAAAGTGTACAAAACAGTGAGATTAACTATTAATTTGCATGAAAGCAACGAAAGTAAATATCCGGAGTTGAATTACGAGGAACTAGTCATTGCAGAAGAGGTAAGTTATAACAGAAAATCATAGCAATTTACGCAACCATACTGTTTTTCCAGCTCTTTGTAGTACAGGGAATCTGCTAGAAAAAAAACGAAGCAAATAGATTACGGGGAAAGCAACCATGGTCAGTTTCGTGATGGCCTATGGTAATCGTATTAGATTATTATTGCTTACGTTACATCTTTCTGTATTCGGTTTGTGACATGAAATTGCGACCACGGCCTGCTCGAGAAGCTCAGATAGCGGTCGCCATGTTTGCAACAATCATAGAAGTTCGTTGTCTGCTTAGGACTTGGTTTTAGAAAGAGTGTTGTGACTGTTGACATGTTATAATTTACAGTTGTTTATATTCAATTTTATGCATTCCCTACAATACATATTTGTATAATTTACATGTACAATTAATGCTGACGTTATTGCATTAAATACGATGTCATTATTACATACGTTAGTCTCAATTCTAATGACCTAGGATAACCTACGTGTTGTGTACTGTATCCGGTAAGAGCACGGTGGGATTTTTAGGTTACATTTTTATTTTATTATTTGTATTACTTCGAAAATGAAAGTTAAACCATATTGCATGTATATATTAAATGATATACGTTTATGGTAGGTAATACAGAATGGTATAATAAACTCGTGCAAATACCGGACTACATTCTGATTTGTTTTGTCTTTGCGTTTTATAGTGTAATTTAAAGTGTAAGAGAATTTATTTAGGTAGCCGATATCAGTTAGTGAATTTAATTTGTTTGGTTAATCTAATAGCGCATATAGAAAGTTTGGATAAATAGGTATTTCTTTCTATGCTTGATTTGCGATGTTGCCAAGTTGGTTTCGCATGCAAAATGCACCGCTTGGCAGAATCTGTCACGCCTTTGCTTCTCTTTGAGCTTTTTTATTTTTTTTTGTCTTGTAGATGTACATAGGTAGGTACGAATCAATGAATAATACATTTTAGAAGTGTAAAGGGAGCGCGGGTTTCGTTTCGGTATATCATATACTTGTTTGCGCATGTGTGCGTCTAGTAGTGAACGTTTTTATTACTGCCTTACTGGGTATTTAATTTGTATTTTTTTTTCTTCTATTTTGTTTCTTTTTAGACAATTGAGTATTCATTATCTATGTTGCGATTTTAGGATAGATTATTTTTTTGATAAAAAATTTAGTTGAGTTGTACCTATATTTTGATGAGTTCTTGTCTGAATTAATCATTACTACTTAATACCTAGGTTTTTTACTCGTTTATCGATGCTTACCCGGTGTCTTGTGTACGCGCGGAATTCATACTAATTAGCGCTGGTGTTTAAGGTCTATTGTTGCATATCAAAATATTTTATATGTGTAAAATATGTGTGTGTAATTTGTGTATTGATATTATGACGGTAATTGTACTGATACGATAACATTTTTGTGTAATGTAAATAAAAATTAGGTGTTTCATTATCAATTTCTTTTCTTTTGATTTAATAAAGTTTCCTATTGTTTTGCATGGTTTGTTTGCATTGATGTGTTGTTTTGTTTGACTTATCTGCAATTTTCAAGGCTTCGGGCAACTATAATTCGCGGCTTTCACCAATCGGTTGCATGATAGGCCGACTAGATATGAAGGGTACTTGAATGACAATGATTGTTAATCTGGTTAAAGAAGTAATAATAGATACGATTATGTATCTATTATTTTTAGGGTTCCGTAGATTCTCTGATCCTTCAATTCTTCATTCCTACCTATGTCACAACAATTTACTGTAAAACAATATCATATACATGTAGGTATGTATTTTTTGGGATTTTGTGAGATTCTTCATATGTATGTGTTTTATTTAGAGTTTTGTTATTTGTTAGATTTCATTCCCCAGTGTTCTCGACCCGAGAATACCCGGCAAATGGTTTGTGGGAAATGACGCTCGAGAACTCTAGAAATAATGATGATGTTTTCATATATTTTTTTTTTTTTTCAATAAACACCTGAATTTCAGTTATACATGTTTTCTTTTTTCGACTTTTACAAGCTAGGCATTTTATTTACAAGTTTTTTTTTAATATAAATAATCAACCTAAAATGATGATATGTAATTTAATTATAAGTTACGGTATTAACGATTTTTTTCATGCTGCTTTTTATTTAGAAGCTACTTTAGGTTTATAAGTTTAATTAACCCGCCAAAAACTGTGCTGTGATTTTAATTGTGAGTAATTGTCTAAATAATATTATTGATTATTATTTAACAGTTTATTATTTATCTATATCTGAATTAAAATCTAATCATAATTATATTTAAGATTAATGTTTTTAAATATGATCACCAAGTTTTTTAATTAAATTGACATTGTTTGAGAGGACTATAAAAAATTTTCACCATTGAAAACAAAATATAATACGAGAAAACAACTCGATACGCCCCTAGAATTCTCTAGACACAAGAAATTTAAAAACTTGAGAAATTATTAGTGTCCATCTTCGGCGAGACCTTCGGCTTCGGCCGGATTCTGGGCCGAAGCTGAAGGTCACGCCGAAGGTCCAGAAACAGTCGGAATTAAACGAACTGTTACGAAAGAGTGAGTGACAGACGGACCGGACTGCACTTAGATCAGTGCAGATACCTCATTCACCGAGAGAATAGCGGCATTAGCCACTTTACACCCATATTCTTCTTTAGCTGTGGATAATATTGAACAAAATTATTAAATTACCAATGGTCTATAAACCTTCGGTTTCGGCTTCGGCCGATGGTTATGGAGATTGCCGATTAATCGGCTTCGGCTAAAAATAGACCTTCGGTCGGACACTAGAAGTCGTGAACCTTGAAATGAGAAATTCAACAGTCGTAGTCTTGCAGTTCACTGCATTAATGGGCCGGCTCGACCGGTGAAATACCACGACCTCTCAAAATATCGGCGTGAAATGGTTCGTGCCACGTTTCGTTCGGTGAGATAGGTATCCAGAGGCGCGATCTCCTCTCTCCCCTTCCTTTCCCCTTCTACTACTTATAGCACGGCAACGCACCACGGTGTTCATGGGCGGTGAGAAGTTACTTTTCATCAGGTGACCCACTTGCTCGTTTGCCATTCTATACCATAAAAACCCAATTCTAGGTAAACTAATTCTATATAACTAAATACCTATAACGAACTTAAACCTAGTAGTTCTTTTAGTAGATAGTATTTTCTAAGTAGAGCTGGGTTGCTTGAACTGGCATATTCTAGGGCTATCTGAAGTCCGGCGAGAGGGGGACGACACGATAACCCTACAGTCAGGCAACTTACTCTACTTTCGGGAAGGTGACCAGCTCTCCCAGTGGGGTGTCGGTTTCCTCGTCCACAAGGACCTCGTTAGCAGCGTTGTGGAGATCAGTAGTGTGTCGACCAGGGTAGCGTACCTTCTACTGAAACTCACCAACAGGTACACCCTGAAGGTAATACAGGTATATGCGCCGACCTCGACATACTCTTACGAGATAGCCGAGGCGATCTACGAAGATATTGCAAAAGCAATACATGGTACCGCCAAGCCTCACTACAACGTTGTTATGGGGGACTTCAATGCCAAAGTGGGAGTACAAGAACGCGGCGAAACGAAAATCGGTTCAATGGCTTGGGGTGCCGAAATCACAGGGGCCAGATGCTGGTCAACTTCCTGGAGTCTGAAGGGCTTTACTTGATGAATTCATTCTTCAAGAAGAGTCTCCACAGGAGGTGGACTTGGCGAAGCCCCGATTCTGTGACAAGGAACGAGATAGATTTTATCATTACGGATAGTAAGCATATATTTAGAGATGTCTCTGTGATCAACAGGTTCAATACTGGAAGTGATCACCGACTTCTTCGAGGCTCTCTAAATATTAACTTGAAAGCTAAAAGGACCCGGAAGATAAGGTCTATTATCCGACCTACGCCACTCCAAATAGCCGAAACCGAAAGGTTCCAAATGGAACTTATAATCGATTCGACCAGCTGAAAACCACAGGCAACGTGGACGAAAAAGCCGACACTGTGGTCAACACGCCGAGGAAAGTGTCTCAAAGGTTGTTCCCGAGATCGCAGAAAAAGGAGTCCAAGCTCTCTGCTGAGACACTCGAGGCAAAGGCGAGAAACTCCATCCGATCAGCTGTCTTCGTCAGAATGGAAAAGCCTAAACAAGCGTATTAGAAAGCTGATGCGGCGCGACCTTCGTCGATTGAATACTCGAGCAATCGAGAACGCGATCGACCGCAACAAAGGGTCGAAAGTGTTCGCTCAGCAGCTTGGAAGGTCCCATCTGACGAAGCTGAAACCTGCGGATGGACGTGTCGTCACCTCTAAGCCCAAGATTCTCGCAGAGATCGAATCTTTTTATGGGCACAGCGATGATAACCACAGAGCCCCGCTAACGCGTCACTATAGTGAGGACATTCCCGATGTTACAGAAAGCGAGATTAGTGCGGCTGTCGGGCAACTCCAGAACAACAAGGCACCCAGTGATGACGGAATTCCTACGGAGCTTCTAAAATCCGGCGGGACTCCTGTCCTAAAGGAATTAGCAGGTCTTTTTAATTCCGTCATACACCAGGGTATAACACCACAGGTTTGGAGAGGGAGTGCAGTGGTGCTGTTCTTCAAAAAAGGTGATAAGACCTTACTGAATAATTACAGACTCAGCTCACGCCTGAGCCATATCTACAAGTTGTTCTCGAGGGTCGAAGGTCTCGAATTCCAGCCTCCGGAGCAGGCCGGGTTCCGAAAAGGCTTTAGTACCGTGGACCACATCCATACTGTTCGGCAGATTGTACAGAAGACTGAAGAGTACCATCAGCCGCTGTGTATGGCATTCGTGGACTACGAAAAAGCCTTCGACTCCATCGAAACTTGGGCAGTTCTGGATGCACTGCAGCGATGTCGGATTGACTGGCGTTATATCGCGGTGTTGAGATGCTTGTACGACACCGCCACGATGGCTGTCCAGATACAGGACCAGGTGACGAACTCGCAGTTGTAATGGCAGAGTCGCCGGAACAGTTAAGCGGAATGCTGCGCAGCCTAGACGAGTCCTCCCGGCGTGTCGGTTTGGGCATGAACTTGGACAAGACCAAGGTCATGTTCAATGAACATGTCGTGCCCGGACCGATAAGCGTCGAAGGGTCAGTTCTCGAAGTCGTAAACAAATACGTCTACCTAGGCCAAATTATCCAGTTAGGTAGACGAAACTTCGAGAAGGAGGCCGAAAGGAGGATTCAGCTGGGTTAGGCTGCATTCGGCAAACTGCGTCGAGTCTTCAGCTCGCCTATACCACAATGTCTGAAGACCAAAGTCTTTGACCAGTGCGTCTTACCGGTGATGACTCACACTGGGGCTAGTCCACAAATTTAAAGTCGCTCCGCGAGCAATGGAGCGGGCTATGCTCGGGGTATGTCTGAAGGATAAACTCAGGAATGAGTATATCCGCCCGAGAACTAGGGTAACCGACATAGCTCGTGGAATAAGCTCGCTGAAGTGGCAATGGGCCGGTCATATCTGCCGAAGGACCGACGGTAGACGGAGTAAGGGGAGACCGCGTCTTGGTAAACGTAGCGTAGGACGCCCACCAGCCCGATGGTCAGACGACCTCAGAAAGGCTGCTGGAAAAGACTGGATGCGGAAGGCACAGAATCGGATATTGTGGCGACATTGGGAGAGGCCTATGTCCAGCAGTGGACTGCAATAGGCTGATGATGATTTTCTAAAGCATATATTTACTCGACTACGCGTGTGTAGCGTTAGTGTAGTGTTTAGAACAGCGGTACTCAACCTTTTTGTTATACGGGTCACAAAAGGTTTAGTTAGATGTCACGGGCCGCAAGCAAAAATAATTTAGGATTAAAATAATGTTTTTTAAAAAAACTTTATTTCACGTTGTTTTATGGTAAAAGTGCGCCTGATGGAAAGCGATTGGCGCCGCCCATGGACATCTGGAACAACAGAAGCGTTGCCAGCCCTTATGATAGGAGTAGGCTTGTTTCTTAAAAGTAACTAGGTCGTAACCTTGATCGCCAACTAATACGGATGATAGCATTCACGCGTCGGGTGATGGCGAAAATCATTGGACGATATCATACCGAATAATTTCTCAGAGCCCTCTCCGTGCATACCGTACTTAGCGGAAACGAATCTTTGGCATGGCGTGTTGAAATAGTGGGATAATCGGTGGAATATTCCTCTAATACCGAGTTGGACGCAAAAAGAGTGCCAAAAAGGTTGGCTTTCTCTTAAGCGTCGTGGGCTAAAGACTGGCCCTCCCTGAGCAGAGGAAGAGACGGCTTAAAAAATCCCAAGGGCAATAATCTTCCAAGTACAAACGAAAGATATCTGCTCATGAATATAAAAGGAGTGGGAAACTGAATATTTTACTGGAACGCACCGCGGCTACTATTGTTTCCTATTGATTTACTTGGTACTTGCATTATTTTGCTGATGCATGAGCAAAAAACCCCGAAATTCAAAATTGCTTACAATTATCTCGAACTGCATGCGGGCCACTGATTAAGACTCGGCGGGCCACATGGGGCCCGCGAGCCGCAATTTGACTATAGCTGGTTTAGAATGTGTTAACTACCTAATTATTACCCAAGAAGCAAATTTTATCTTTTTTTTTTTCATATGGGTGATTTAAAATCACAATTAGATCCATAATGTTTCGCGTTTATGGGGTTCAGTTTTTATTTATTGTATTATATTAATTTTGCACCTTCATCTATATTTGAAATAACCTCTCTTTTCGGAAGTTACACGATACGTTACTTCACTTTTACACAAATTGTACAATTTATGGATTTTATTATTTGCCTAAAATGCGTAATATTTTTTACGTATTTTACGTTTTACCTTAACATTTTCAACAAAATCGGTCCTGCTGGTTATGAAATCCCGGTGTAAAAATAGTTCAATAGTTATCAGAATTTATATTAATTGTTTAAACTAGTATTTCTTATGCATATACGTAACTTACGTTATGCATAACAAATACTAGTCTAATGCTACTAGATAAGCTGCTAGACAGCAGCGAATTAAATTTAGATGGTTCCGTACGTTTTGTCAATGGTTGATGTGAGTGTTTAAGCTATACTAATAACCACAGAAATAGATCAAGATAGAACGGCCGCGATGTCATATTTCCATACGTTTCGAGCGTGTCACTTTTTTGAAAAACCACGCCCACAGCGTGACGTCATTTTCATTGTGAGCGGGGCAACTAGTTAGAAGACACACATTAGATTATCGATGTTAATATCGGCAACGTGTGTTAATTTTATTATTTTTATATTTTACCAACTTTATTGATTTTGTGTAACGATAATCATAGAAAGTAAAACATGTTAAATACTTTAATCCGACATATTAAAACCTAAAACATATTTTTCCAACAGTATATAAAATTTAATTATAAATATTTTACTGTCCTTGAAACTATACATATTTATTAAATATTTGCCTTTTTGTAATGGTTGGCCTCACAGTCCTGATTAAATAACGAAGCCGAACGTCTACATATACCTCGGTTACTGCCCGTTTGAGAAGAACGAGATGATTTTCCATCGGCGATTGGTCAAATTGGTGAAAACTTATACTGTCAAATAAACTGCTGCCAATGTAATTACGAAACACTTTGGTTGAAATTTGTGGTGTTAGAATAAAGTAGGGACAAAGCAAGACATGAGCTGATTAAAATCATTCGATCAGATCAAATTATTATTGAATTAATTTATCGATAAGTCCTAAGACTCAACGATACATGGAGTGCCCATCTCTAACATTCGAAGACAAATCACAGCGATCAACTGGCAGGTTTATTGTGTATTTCGTTCGATTCGACGTACATTACGCGTATAATTTATACGAGCGTTGAATGCGGACAGCAATGGATATTTATCATAACGAAAAAATATACAACTTGTGATCGTAATTATTGAACATAGTAAAAGTAAAACAATAATTTTTAATCTCAAAAAAATACTTTCTACTGATTTTCTGTACTTACTGATCATACGAAATATTTCCTTTTTTCATATTTGATTCACTACTTTTGTTTTTACAATTTGCCACAGCATAACAAGGCATAATGTGACGTTTTATCTATTTTTTTACGTCCTGAACGCATGGCAGGAACGCTCGTTGCGTAATGAGAGCGAGTTTCGAAAAGCATGCAATATATTGCATGGTTTTGGCACGCTTGCCACGCCTATTCGCCGTTCTATCTTGATCTATTTCTGTGCTAATAACATTTAACAAAGCATAGCTTATTTATTTTTTAGATTTTCGCGAATCACATTCATAACATTAAAACAAACTTTCAATATACCATTCTGTCATTGAATATGGAATTAAGCAGATATTTGCACAATATGACTTACACTTAAAATTGTTCTAGCTTATAGACTTGATCGATTAAAACACAATATTTTACAATGTACTAGCTGACCAGACCCATTCTGTCCATCAAGTTACTAAACTTTCAAATCAGCAAAAAAACAACTTGCAAAGTTTTTTTAAAATTGCTTCGGTATTTTAGAATTCCGTGGCGAACTAATAACGTGACGCACTAATTATTTATTTATGTTATAACATTATGGAAAAAAAACGTTCAATAATGTTATAATTATTCATTATATAACTAATCTAATACGCAATTATTCCAAATCACTCTAGACAAAGTTAAGACTTTGTATACATGTATTTCTAGTAACGAAACTCTGTCCGTATGTCCGTAGTTTAGCAATATCAGAAATCAGGCACTACGTTATAAAATTGCGCTAGTTATGAATTCTCAGTAGTCTTGGAGTCGATCACACCTCTGAATCTGAGGTCTGTAGTTTGAATTCAGGTACAATGTACAAAGCAATGAACTATTTTTTTTTTCTATAAAAAATAATATCGTCATCTTATTTCTATGAAATGAGCTAACAATTAAAAAAAAAATCTCAATGATTATTTATTAATAAGTAAAATGCCATAAATTTGAATAAAGTTATTAAGATCGATTTTTGTTTACAGAAAAAGCACTGTGGTAAAGTAGAGAACGGCAAGACGACTGGATTAGATCCATTTTCTGATAACAATGAGGACGTTGAACGCATTGCCAGAAAATTTGAACAGAAATATGTAAGTTTGTTGTTTTATCATATGGCCAAGTTGAATAGACTATTATATAGTATATATGACCATATAGTCACTGTACGGTCACCCACTCAACTCAATCTCAACGCGTTTAATATACTTATTTATAGTCTAGACCTGATCCTTAAATCCATTCAGTCCTTTTGTATCCTTTCAACAGCACTGGATTCTTGTTTTATATAGGAAAATGTCGTAATCACTATTCGATTTACTAATCTACTAAAATTACTAATTTTCTAAAATAAATATAAAATCGAGTGATATGTATTTTTATTTCATATATTTTGTCCCGGACTAATTCCATGATGATACTGCTTCCATGATAACAAGAAAAATATTTACATATTTTATGTATGTAGTACTTGGCGCTGACTATTAATATAAATTTCCTATTTAATTTTAATTTCAGGGTGGCAAAAGCACATATAGTCGTAAAGGATCAATGCAAGACGATTTCGCGGATATTGGCGCCGGATACGACGAGAACGACTCCTTCATCGATAATACGCATGGCGTAAGTATAGATCTATTAGTATTAGCTCTACAAAATAGGTTATTCTAAAAAAAATTTGTTGTGACATCAAAATAAAAATATTATTTTCACAATTATAAATGTTATGTTGCATTAGTGATATAAAACCAAATTAAGTCCAGTTCCAAGAGTAAGGGCAGTCGGGCTTATAAACATATTTTTTTGTCGACTTGGAGCAAGTTGATGTCACAAATCAACAATAAAGATCATTGCAGCAATGGATAAATAGTAAATTAGTTATCATCTCTTTTTGTTAGGAAAAAAAAAATATCTGCAGATCAAGAAACTTGTCAATCTTTAATATAATAATTCCATACAGATTCCTAAAAATCCTTTCATGTGTAGCATTTTGAAAATCAAAACAGCCAATGTGAAATAAAGTAATATTAAATTACTATTTATGTATGATTTCAGTATGATGAGATGATACCCCCAGAATGTGACACATTGTACGGAGGCTTCTATATAAACTGTGGCTCATTGGAATTCAAAAATGTGCCCCAAAATCAAGTACCAATGTCTGACGAGGAAGTTGATGGTGGCAGACGCAATAAGGTAAATTATATTTATCACATAATAGCTTACCCTGTGAACTTTATTCCACGTCTAAAGTTATTTTTTTGCAGCGTTTACAGTTAAACTGCGATTTTATCACTATTTCTACATTATACATGAATTAGAAATACAAACCACCCTGTTGACACCCTCTATCTATTAAAAATACCGCATCAAAATCCGTTGCATACTTTCAAAGATCTAAGCATAGGGGATAGACATTGGAAAGCAACTTTGTTTTGTACTATGTAATTATTCTTTCTTTATATTTCACCATTATTTATTATATATATTTCAACTGCTCACAATAGATAGACAGATATGTTTTACTATTAAAAATCAAAGTGCCTCTTGTTCTATATATTTTACAAATTACATAAAAACAACTTCCTATAAAAATAATATTTATGATACAGTTTAACTGAACCTTATCAGGCTTTCACTTTTCATGGATATAAATACCTAGTTAGTTAAAGGAAATAGGATTTGAGGATTTAATATTGACTAATAGTAGTGTATATAACTCCTAAATAATAACTGAACTCCATTATATGTATAAGTCTACCATGAGATAAAATTCCCAATGAATAAAGTCATAGGCAAAGACTAGTGTGTAATGTGGTAATGATAAGAGCAAAACTTTGATAAATTTGTGGCCATCTACCTCCATAGTCAAGTATTATTGGCAATTAAGAAAATCGTTATATAATTCTAAACACATTTAGAGTACACAAATGATTGACTTAGTTTTGTAATAAATTAAATCATAAACCAATCTTATTTAAAATTGACTAAATTATGACTTCGAGTTATCAAAGGATCAGTAAATTACTTATTATTATACTACTGCCTTTACAAATGATTAATTTAACACATCTAATTGATTTGAATATCATTTTACAGCGTCGTATATCATCAAGCAGTAGCGAAAAGGAGTGTTCAGAAAGTTGTTCCGAGTCAGAGAGTCAGGATGAAAAGGATCCTAAAGCAATAGCAAATGGTGAACTTGATTCACATAACACTGAACATAGAAAGAAGGTATTTTTTTAAATTTTTGTTTAATAAAATTATCTGCTGATTTATTCCTTTATATTGCTGAGTTCCCCGAGTACTTGATTAGATTTACGTCTTCTATTATTTTAGTTAAACAAATCTTTATATCTTTAAGTTGCTTGTATCGATGATATATTATTATTTATAAAAAATAACAAAATATAAACTGTTAACAGAAAAATAAAAAGAGCAATGATAAAAAAGCTAGCAAGATCCGGCGCACTGACTCTTCAGCCGCGACTTCAGGGAAACAGACTTCAGATGGTATGTTATCTTACTTTATTACTTTTTTTACTAGTTATACAAATGAATGTCAGGTCGACTTCCATTTGTATAACTAGTGTGAGTAATGTTATAGTATTTCATAAAATACTTTCGGTGATGTAAGTAAATTTACACACTAGAAAGTAAAAAAAATAATACAAAAATCTTGTTATTTTTCAGACAATGCGCATGGTGATGGTGAGAGTGCAGACTCCCAAACATCACAATCCGACTCTTTGGCGTCGAAGCCAGCTCCCAGTTCAGAAAATGCTATCACCTCAGACAGCTCCAGGTAATATAATTTTATGGACTAATGTAAAGTTCTCTCTGACTACCCCGCAAGTATGAAGTCAGGTTGGGTTTCATGTTTTGTTTTCACTCTGATAAGAACCATACAAGAATTTAATTAAATGTTAGTTAGATTATATCTAGTGCAAGGAATTGGAAATTTAATCATAAAATACTAAAAATCCTTTAGTAAATATGTTAGGAATTATATTTATATTAATAATAATAGTTATAATGTTATACTAAATTGTTATTTCAGGGATGGAGAGGCAAAGGTTGAAGTAAAGTTGCCTTTACATATAGAAAACGCTTTAGAGGCCCTTGAAATATTTGTTAAAAAGCAGCTTGTAGATAAACCTACTATTCATTCTAAGGAATTAGTAAGCAGAAGTGATGAACTTATTAATGGGTAATATTTATTTAGTATTATCATATAATAACTAAAAATAAGTGAAAGCTATTTAAATCATATTTTTATTTCATGTTCAAATATTAGTAATTGGTATAAATTCATTTGCTGGCATCTCTTACTATATACTTGTATAATTATATGTCCACAGAATATCGGTGCTTTTAAGTTCGAACGCGTGCAGTTCGAGTGAGATCTGCGCCGTGTGGAACCGAGTGGCCGCTGCCCTGAGGTGCCCGCGAGCCAAGTTGCTGCCTCTATTGAAAGACAAGTTGCTGCCCGCACTGCAGTCCAGGTCCAATAACGCGAACGTTCAATCGACTGGTGCACGTGAGTCTGTCCTTTTTTATACCTTCTCACTCTTGTTTTTCTCTATATAAATTGTATCTTTATTTTGATTTCTAATAATACTGTATACTCATAATTAATAATTATGAGTATACAGTATTATTAGAAATGCCTGCACCTTGAAGTACAGGGTGCAGGCATCCCAGTTTGAGTGGGGTCTGTACAGCATTTTTTGGCTGTGGTTTGGTGATAGGTCATCTTATAAATGAATGAAGAATGTTTCAAATACTCTCTTTATAATTCGTTACATATACACTGTGTAGTAATCCCTTATTGTTAAACTCTTTGATTTTTGTATATCAATGTCGATAAATACAATTTTTTAATGAATACAGAGCCAATTTCATCTGCGACATCAACAAGCCCAAGAGTAACATCACCGACTGCAGTCACAACATTGTCAACTACAACAATAACAGCAAACACTTCCACAACGTCCGTGGTGACGAGCTCCGTGACAACACAAGTGACAGTCAATAACAAACGGAAATATGACGATGACCTTGCGGATTTCGATCCAGAACTGTTGACCCCTGAAGAGAGAGAAGCTATCATTGTTGAAACATTAGACAGGTAAGATATTTACAATAACAATTACAATTTTTGACAGGTCTCGTGGCGCATTGGTAAAATTACTCGCTGCAGCAATAAGATCAGGGGTTAGATTCCCACCCGAGCACAAATAATTGTGACAAACATGAATATTTGTGCGGTGTCTGGGTGTTTTTCTATGTATTATAAAGATGTATTTAGAACAAAAAAAAAAGAAGATACATCATATCACTTCAATTTGAGTGGTGTTGTGTTTTCAGATTAAGATCACTGATAGAGGAACGCAAACCTGCTATGGTAGCAAATTATAATGCAGAGTGTGAGAGAGTCCAGTTGGAACGGTCAGTATATAATTATATTATTTAATTTCGGTCCTGGATATGATTAATTGACAGTAACATTTTATTTTGTGATTTTACCATGTGTTTATGTGACCTATTCCGTTAAATAAACAGACCGTATTCGCACCGAATTGGTCAAATAATCAGACGGTGAAGGTCGTTGTTCAGCAGATCTTATGTATTTGTATATGCTTTTGATATTAAATATACACATATATAGACGGGCCTCTTGGCGCATTGATAAAACTACCGGCTGCAGCAATGAGGTCGGGGGTTCGATTCCCACCCGAGCACAAATATTTGTGCGTTGTCTGGGTGTTTTTCTATGTATTATAAATATGTATTTACAAACTGTCTCGGTGGCGCAGTGGTCGAGCACACGGATTCTGATCCAGAGTTCCGGGTTCGATTCCAGACACTGGCTCACACCAATGACTTTTCGAAATTCTTTTCGGAAGTTATGTGTAATAAATATCGATGACTGAAAAACTTTGTGCCCGGTATGGCAATAGGTTCGCCACCTATTCCACTTGGGACGTAAACATAACGGCGAGACGAGGCTTAACAGCCGCTGCCTACACCTTCGGGTAACAAAAGGCGTGAAGTTATGTTATGTTATGTATTTACAAAAGAAAAATATATATGTATTAATATCCGTTATCTAGTATCCATAACACAAGCATTTAGTAGCTTAGCTCGGAACTAGAGGGTGCTGTGTGTATTGTGTCCAAGATATTATAGATATTATATTATTATATCTGAACCAGGTCAGTAATGATACAATTATTACCAACACATTCCAGTAAGAAGATCCAGATGTCGAAGGGGGAGGGCGCGCCGCCGGTGGAGAAGCGTCTGCCCAAGCGAAGGTTCCCGTGGTGCGGGCGGGCGCGCGCGCTGCTGAGCCGCCTGGCGCGCGCCGCGCCGCCCGGGCCCGCCTCGCCCACCTCCCCCTCCGCCCCGGCCCCCGCCCCCGGCCCCGCCGAGCTGCTGCTGCGCACACGCGCCCTGCCCCTGTTCCCGCAGGGCTTCGTACGCATGCCTACCTTGCTGCGACAGGCCAAGTCAGTACTCACTCCTTTACTCGTATTTAAAGACTTATGCAGCAACGCTAAATGGGGATTTTCTTGAGCGCCATGGTGACCTTTTGGTTTACAAATGATAAGAAGAAAAAAAATATATATTATATAGATTGTCATCAGCGGGGGACACGGCTACAGATTTTTATATAGGTAAAAAAAATACCCTTGCATGCGCGTCGTCAGATATTGAATGTATCATTGCCCTACGTATTTTTAATTATGTTCGTATGTTAATATGGGCGTTTACATCACGAAGTATAGAAGGAACACGAGTCCAAATAAAATGTTGAACGAATGGGGAAATAACCGTGTCCGGTAGATGGTGCCAACCGGCGAGGAGCAGTCGACTTTTCAACGCGTGGTTACGAGGAATCATTGGTGCGTTCGAAATCCTAGCGCCGCCAGTGGCAGAAAAGAAAACTTAGATCTCTGTGGAACACCTGGTTCGGACTGCTGTGTATCTATACTACGTGGTTTATGCGATGGGGGTTGGTGATTATAATTAAGGGGTTGAAAATTAAAACAAAATAATCAAACGCGTCTTATTTTGTAAGGGAGTGTTAGGTGTAATTCCGAGGATTAACTGATAATTTCTGTATTTTTAACACATTCGCCTTCATCAATTTATTCCTATAACTTACATTTATTTATTTGTTTCATTTCAGTATAAATATAACGAAAGCGTCTGATCAGAAACGGCAAAGGCTCGGGTCGACGTCCCAACCAGCTGCGAATCCGACACCAGCGCAATTTACGGAACCGATTCAATTCCCGAGCTCGCTTACTGTGACGACTACTAATGCAACAAAACATTTACCGGAAAAAACTGAAGTAGCTACTAATAGTGATGATAAATTTAAATGTAACTCAAGTTTTGGAACAATATTAAATTCGTTTTCTTTGAGCAAAGATCTTATAGTTGATAAAACAGAGAAGAAAGACCCGCGTGAATCGTTAAAGAATGAGGAACCGTATGTTCCCCCGAATAATATTGGCAGTATAACTATAACGCCTGTGCTTCCGAACCTTGCAAAGTCTGAAAAGAAACACGTCAATAATGTTTCAACAAATGCAGTTGCGGAAAAGCAACCCGGTTTTATTAGAGTTAAATCACCAGCTGCATTAAATGATATGGTAGTTAAGAAAGACAAATTAAAAAAACACGAAAAAATAAAAGAGAAACGGGTAGGGTCGCCTTTACATATTGACACAACTCATATACCTAGTAAAAAAGATCCAAGTCCAAAAAGTAAAGAAGAAATTCCTCAAAAAGCTATTGAGAACATGCGTGCAGGAGAAAATAATATCCCGCGGCCTGCGATAATACCAGTCCATCATTCACCGACCTTCGCCAAACCCGATAAACGGCCGCCAGATATGAAAAAGAAGAAAGACGTGTTAATTGTGTCGGATGTTGATCCGTTAAGTGACAATCAAGAACCTTTATCAGTGGACGATAGTAGTAGTGATGTTGAACTGGTTGAAGACAATTGTAGTAGGACTGATAAAAATGAAACTAAACGTGATAAAAAAGTGACAGTGCCTTGTAAAGAGCGTGTTAATATAAATGTGGACGAAAAAGTGAACAACAAGTGTAGGAAGGAAAAAGAAACCGCCAAGAGTGAGAGTGAAGTATCGACAAATGATGAATTTGAAACGGTTATGAGGAGTATAAAGGAGCTGGAGGTAAGATTAAGTTGTTTTTTTTTTATGTTATAGCAGGGCAAACGAGCAGGTGTGTAACCCGATCGACGCCGCCCATGGTAATAAAGAAAATAGATAGTGTCACAGTTGCGTTGCCGGTGCTTAAAATGGGATAGGGAAGGGGAAGGAAGTGGGATGGGAAGGGGAGAGGGGAAAAAGTTGGGATGCCTTTCTCACCGAACGAAACGTGGCATGAGCCACTTTATGTCGATATTCTGATCTGTTCAATGCCTTATCATTAATATAAACCCTGCTCAATTAAAATATATATGTATATTAAAACTGTTCTGTTTCAGCATTCGCAAGAACCTACAAAATCTAATAGTAATTCTTATGGAGGAGTTATAAGTAATGGTAAATATTAATTTATTCATTATTAATGCACAAAACGTTTGTAGTTAGGCTTATTATTCTATATTAATTTAATTCTAGGTCAAATAAGTACAAAATGATATACATGTCTAAAAATTCTTGAAGTGGAACTTCAAATGCAACTTGCAAACGTTTAACGCACTAAATGCCCCCCTACAGCTTACTTTGAACAATAACAACCTCATAATATAATAAGACATAGTACAAAACATGTTTGGTGAAAACATTCCTTGCAATGAGGAAGGCCTGTGTAGTCAATATTTTTTAAATTGAGTCAAAATATTTATGATTATATTATAATTAAACTCATCGAAATAAAGCTTAGCAGTTGTATTAAATAAACGCTATCTAGCAGCAATTAGTGTTATCTACAACTCTTTATGATATTGATTTATTATGATTACATGTTAACATTTATTTGAATATATTACTAAAATCTATTATAGAATTATCTTAAATATGCTACGTTTATAGTTATGTGGATAAACTAATCTTCATAATAATTTGTCACTATTTTGGTGGTGTCTCCTGTTTATTGATTAAATGATAGAAGATGGTGCAGAACTGAACTAAATTATATTATCTAATTCTATACAATCATTATAAAATTAATCAATCATTATAAATGAAAACAAACATGTATTTATAAAATTACATAACGCTTAGACTGTTTAAATCCGCTGCTAAAATAGTAGTAATACCGCGTGCATATGTTTGACTTACTCACTCTCTCCACGTTTTTACCTTTGTGTATCATTCTATCTCTGTCCCTCTTGCATTGGAATATTCTGTCGAATGAAATGAATGAAGGAACTAACATACACACACTAACTAACATTTTTTTTCGAAATTGAGTTACATACATATTTGAAATCAACATCCGAAAAAGAGTTGGAGTATCCATAACACAATCATCAGTCCAGTCCAAAATATTTAACAAAAACATTGTGAGTGTCATGAAATTGTCTAAAATACTGACACACTGACTGTTGTTCTATTTTAATTTATAATATTAATTATTTCGTTTACCTTTATATGTGTTTTTAGTGTGATTTGATACGTGTATCATTTAATAGGGTAATATATTTTATTTTCAAATTGAGTGAATAAGAATTACAAAATTTCACTTCTTCAATGCGGAGGAACTCTACGCACTATTTTTTTCCTCTACAATCCAGTACCCCTCAAAGTCCTCGGGTTCAAGCGTGTCTTAAACTTAAGGTAGTAAGTGGATACCTCACCAACCCGCCCATTTGTAACCAATTCATACAACCATTTCCAAGAGGGGCCTATCCATTATGTCACCAACATAAATAAATCTTCATGGAGTTTTGGAGTTCATTTCGTGGAACTGTAATCCTGGATTATTATAACTATGCATCAACTGAATAGCGAAAATTCGAAATCATTATATTTTTTAGTGTTACATTTCAAATAACTATGAGGTAGATAGATAACCTTATATTTTAATGTTGTTATAAATGAAAATATAATATGGTAATTAATTGTATATGGTGTAGTGAAATTCAGCAAGTCTTCCAGCCAACCATCAAAATCGTTACGAGGGGCGGGGTTCGACTCGAAAGACAAGTTGTAAGTGCACACCCACACCTTGTGCAAACATTTTTTAACGTGCTTTTTATGTCACTATGGATGTAGCGAGCTTATTACAGCCACAACCAACATACAGCGACACGGTATACCCGATTACGTTTTTTTTATTTTCACGTTTTTTATTAATAATTTCAATATAGGATTAAAAATTACTCATTTATTACTATGTACACCTTTTGAAACTAATTTCGGTATTTTGTTTGCCTAATCTATAAGCATAATTTTATAACCCAAAAAAATCATTTGCAATTTTATTTGAATCTGTTAACCTATGTTATAGTAAGGCCAATGAGACGAGATAAAAACTATAAACAAACGGACCCTTTCCCAGTTATCTTGCGACTCTTAGCGATTGACGCGAATATCCGATCGATTGATATATCTGTCCTTGTTACTCCTATGCAGTAAAGGCGTCACTTAGCCGAAAACAGCAGTCGGTGCGCACTTTGTGGTACATGATAGCAGTTGATAACTTGAAGGTCGTCAATAGTTGGCCCGGAATTTTGTTAACAAGTTCATTCCTTTATGAAAAGCATTCGCAGTGACTCGTATTTTCGTTTCCCGTGTTTGGTTGTTTTTTTCCTGTTATTAATCCGTTACTGTTTCAGTTCTCTTGTTATTTTTAGCTGTTATTGTTATAATTGTTACTAATTCGTTGTTGATTTTAATAAAGGAAAAATTATAAATTTTTTGAACCCCTGAAACTTTGTTTATATTTTTTATCTCGTCGCGTTGGCCTTATGTAGGTCAACAGATTCAAATAAAATAGCTAATTATTTTGTCGAATTATAAAATTATGCTAATAGATTGGGGAAACAAAGTACTTATATAATAGATCCTATTGCTTGGTGAGTCATACATAGAGTTATAGTATTTATCACTCATAAGTTGTGTAAAGTAATTGATGTGTAATATGTCACGTCTAAATCAGAAGCACTAGGTCACTGAAGCCCGAATTCTGAACCGCCACTCAAATATATAAGCGCTACTTAAGCGTTTAAGTAGCAGTCACATTAGACAGAATACGTGAAATGTGAGCAGTAAGTAGCACTTTTTTGATTGTTAGATTTGAGTGGCGGTTCAGTATTCGGGCGTGAGACTTGGTATGTGGTAAACGCTAAAGTAAAGTTACTACAAAACAATTTTAAAAGTTTCTCCGCAATTTCTATTGCATTGATTTTACTTGATTTATTCTCTTCCGTGAAGTAATTGTCAAATGTTGCGTGCGTATCTGACGGGTGCCAAAAAACTTTAGTCGCTGCATGTTGACGCTTCAACGGCCATGGGCGGTGGAATTTATATTGTGTAACTTAAAATATTAAACGTAAAAAAAAATTGCTAAGGGTTGTGGTTTTCATTGTAAGTATAAGTATGGTTTCTTAAGTTTTAACCTATAGAAATAAAAAATGGCTTTGTAAATATTACTAGCGATGACGACTTTTAACAGAGTTCTGTACATAGCCCTGACATAAATTAACCAAAATTGTACTTTAGAGTGTTTTTCCAAAAGTAAATTCCAATATATAGTCCATTATTACAGGTATTTTCGCATTATGTCTGTCTTCGCAATAGTCTCGGTGGTCCAGTGTTCGAGGACAGACACACAGCTTCTGATTCAGAGGTCCGGGTTCGAATCCAAACAATGGCTCACATCAATGACTTTTCGAAATAGTTTTCGGAAGTTAAGGGTGATAAATATCGATGACTGAAAACTTTGTGCCCGGTATGGCAATAGGTTCCACATCTATTCCATTTGGGACGTAAACATAACGGCGAGACGAGGCTTAACAGCCGCTGCCTACACCTTCGGGTAACAAATACGTCTGTATAAACCGATTATAGAATTACTGCCATATTTAGAGTAGTAATAAATAATAATAATTAAGAATATGACATCATTTTATTAAGCCATTATTGCTTCTTTACAAAGGTTATTTTTTAAAATTGTAAAACTGGATTGGTACATAAAAAATCCATTATATTTAATAAACTAGAAAAAAAACATGATTTAATTCAAAAGTTTTGAAATATTTGACATACAGTGTGATACATATATATTTATCACCACCAAAATGCTCGCTACACCCATTTAAATATCACCAACTATTTGATTGGTCCTACACCAAATCATCTTTCAACATTTGTGTCAGCACTTTGATAGGTAGAGAGCTCAAAATTAATTGGGTTCTATTAATAGCAATGGCATCTGGAATTGTTAACAACAATATCATCTTACTATCAGGCATATCATTATCTCATTAGCATAAACAGCACTGTATGCTAATCACTAGTTTACTTATTATTATCAAGCTTATTTCATTGTATGTATTCATTTCAACATGCTTGTCTGTATATATAACATTATGTATAAGTTAAGTATTACATAAGTAATATCCCAGTGTCCCATTGGTTTGGGATCACAGTTCATAAATGTAGAATAAATATGCTTACTGATCAACTTTATATATAGTACAATATCAAAATTTTTATCAAGGTAAAATCGTATGTGTTAAATTTAAACCGCTATCACTCGCGTAGGGTGCTGAGGGCAGTTTTGATTGTAAAGATAATTAATAAATTGCCTAGTTACGTATTTGCTCGTCTCTGTACCTTCAAGTACCTTAAATCGAATTGATTATACGGGTATAGGCAGTGTGGCGCGAGAGTTTTCAGCCCGAAGCCGTCTCAAAGTTTCTGTGCCACAGCACCCCTTGAGTACTTACCGCGAGGCCAAAAACGGGGCGAGTGATCGAGGGTTAATTGGATACCTAACGTTGTCTAACCTGTTTACTTCATTCCATAATTTCGACATATTCATAATGTTGAAAAATTAACACTGATCGAAAATAAAATAGTAATTTTCTATATTTGTGGCAAGTGATTAACATTTTTTTATTATTCGTTTCTTAATGTTGGAGAAGCTGGCATGTGTATATTTAATTTACAAGATGTCTATAGAGATTACACCTTTGTTCCAGTATAGATCAGACTTCTTTGAACAAAGAAGATGGATGTAACACCAATGCAGAACACAAGGAGCTGAGTAAGTATTGTTATTTATATTATTCCATTAAAATACGCTGGTTGAGCCAAGCAGTTCGCTGCATGAATGGGCCGGCTGGACCGATGAAATACATTTGATTAGTGAGTCATATATACTTAATTTTGTTTAAAATATAATTTTTCTTCGCCATGGTGACCAAGATGTCTGGGTGTCAAGCCGACTTCTCATTGAATAGGTTCCGTTAAATACCATTTACCGGGCAGTGAAACCTGTGTGGAAGTTTGTTATATAGATATGCCTTACCATTTATTTCATGAATAGACCAAAAAGCTTATTCAATCTATCAAGGCATGATTACTGCTAGCTGCACGTCTGTGTTGTTTGCACCACCACTTGTTTGTTTGTAATAATTTTTGGTTTACGATTTTTTTTTCTTTTTTTCAGGGTGACGCGTCACATAGAAAACTACAATTAGAAATATATCTCTATCTGCATAGTATAGCCGATTAAGTGACTGTCCACGTTATACAATACCATCCGTTTATTTATTTTTTTAAATGGCCTATTATTAATTTGCGTATGTATTTTCAGTTCCATGTCCAAGAAGGATATTCAACAATACTTAACATATACCAGTTAAATGTAGAAAATATTGTTTAACATACATCTCTACTCTTCACATGGAATATAATGCCAGAGTAACTTTGCCTCTCTGTTATTTTATTAATTTCTTAACGCTTTCATGGAGTAAATAAGAAACATTTAATGGCGAGTTAGGGGCCGTCCGTTAATCACGTGATGTTTTTTTTTTTCATCATTTTTGACCCCCCCTCCTTGGTGATACGTTGTGATATTTAAAATTACCGTTGAATTTTTGGCTAGTTTTGAAAATATGTATTTCATTATTTATAAATATTAAAATCTTCCAAATTCATTAATATCTGGTACATATTTGATTCTGTATAAATTGGAGGACATACTTTTTTGATTACACAGTAATTATAAAATTGTTATTTTATGTATTGAAGGCGTTACAAATAAAATGGCTAATCTCCCTCCTCCTCTCTAAAAGTCACTCCTAATCTCATGTTTTAGGATCCATTTTGTTATGAAAATAATGTGTCAACAGTTAGGCAGTGTAGGCAGTTATATCATTATGTCGACATCAACTGCATTTATTTACATATTTTCTACATTTACAAATTGAATAAAATTTGTCCATATTAACTTGCACACAACCTTGGCTTGTATGGTTTCTTGAATATGGTTCTCTGACAGGCATAAAGACAAATCACTGTTCCATCAATGAGGTTAGTAACATGTTCACCATTGAGTTTCTATACTTTGCTATTCCCAAAAAAAAAGAATACTTTAATATTGTCTTTTCTTATAAAGCTAAACTATCCAAAATTTCAGATCTTTGATTTTTGTAATTCATTGGTCAACAGATGTCATAGTTACATATTGTTCAAACACATCACAAGAAACATACCCCAAGCACTGTCAAGGGCTTTGCCGCACTCAGTGACCAATGTAAAAATGTCCTACAAAATGAAGGCTATGCAAATGATTTGAGTGGCAAATCTTTATCTTGGCTCTGTTTATTTGATTTAAGCAAATTTAAGTCCCAAAACTGATTGACAGTCAACTTTTTTTTTATTCCGGTCCAGAGAGGGTATATTTTAAATAACACATGTTACATATTATATTATTTTTAAATACAATGCAAAAGTTTATTCTTGTATGTGACCATTTTGTAATATAAAAACTTGTGTATATTTTAACCTTTTTTTTTTTGTTTGCTGAATCAGACAAAATGTGCTGTTTTGAATTCTAAACAATTCATTACTTTAGTATAAAGTTCAATAAATGACATAATATTCTATAATAATCAAAATATATTTTTTTAAATCTATGCGCATTTACAAGTTTTCAAATATACACGCAGTAGATTGTTATAAATCATTTTAGAAAAAAATCCAAGTGTTGATCTAAAAATATTTAATTTACTTATTAAATGGGTTTCTTTAGTGACAATTATCACAACATATTCTCATCTCTGTCACTTGTCATCTTTATTCTTTTTCTAAGTATTAACCGATGACGCCCATATTTAAAGTTATCAAGTTTAAATTTCAGTAGATAATATTCATAAGAATTTAAGCCCAAGTATGTTTCAGCATGGTAACACATTACATTTCGAATAAAGTGTCTGTAACTTATCACGGAGTGAATACAAGAATCTTATATAAATTTGGTACATATAGGGATAGCGGGTTAATTATTAAATTGCGGGTTTATTCATAAATAGCAAGATACAGTCTATATATTAAAATTTAAGAAATTCAAAAATAAACTTATTCAAATACATACCTATTTAATACTTTAAAAAAGTCTTTCTTTCTAGTCAATTAAAATCTATTTCAACCATAATATATATTACAAGATTAGAATTATTATTAGCAATTTTAGTAGTGATGGTCAACTCCAGTTACTAACTCGAGTCAACTCGAGTTGGTTACCTCCAACTCAAGTTCAAATACTTAACTAAACCGACATGGAACGGAGTTAGTGAGCCTTTATTCGAGCCATGATTATTTATGACTACATTAATACATAGCAAACATAGCGTCACATTTATGTAGATTTGAAATTAACTTATTTTCATTTATTTACTAAAAACTCGAGTTGGTGGATTTTAACTCGAGTCAACTCGTGTTAGGATTTATCCGAGTTGGCACATCACTAAATTTTAGTGTATCTATCAGAGGAAGTTATCACCTTCCTCAGTATTAATAATGTATTGTTTATACCTGATAACTGAAAATACCTTTATTTAGATGTTAGCATTATACTGTAATATTTTTTCCCGAATCTATTTTACCCTATCTCTGGACCGACGATCTAAAGTACCTTTTTAAAATACTATGTTTATATAACAACACGTATATTTTATACCTATAATACAGTTATTAGTTTATAATGAAAATATTTAACAAAAAAACAATGGCCTTGGCAAAATATAATGCATGTTTAGTTATTATAATTCTGAATTGTCTCTGAAGATACCATATTGAGAGACTATTTTTTACTTATTACTATTTATTTCATATGAATACCAAATTGTTGTTATCCACAAATATTGTTGTGAAAATTGACCTAAAATTTAAATATCATTTTTTTATACATACATATGTCTTTCCTTGTTGGCGCGAATAGCCGCCATCTTGATAAACCATTATACGTCAGAATCAAATTTCGTTCTATTTAGGAATATTACAATTAATCAACCAGTGATTTTACAAATTCCAGATATTATCAATCATATTTCTGTTAATATAGTAGGATTTTTACTCTTATTGCATAATTCGATTCCAGAGTAATTACATTGCTATGAGACAGAATCAAATGTTACGACCATTAGAATTTATCATATATGTATCTGTTTTGCATTTAAACCCCGCACGTTGATATTGTGATGGGACCTTGTCATAATTACAGCTGCGTGACCTCATTCGTTTAAAAAATATACAGATAGCAAAAACAATTAAGTAATTTGCTTAATGAGATAATTAATTTTGAATTGAATAGTTGGATGTAGTAAATATATTTATTAATTAATAAAATATACGAAATATATTTATTTTAATGTCTTTGTTCACATATAAATTAGTAATTCTCGCATGATTCTTCGATGCTAATAATATCATCTGAATCAGAACTAACCAAACCAAAACCATAAATAAAGCAATATTATAAAAATTTCATCAATAACAATTATAACGCAATTGACGCATGTCAACGTTGCGAACGGTACTTACTTGCTGTTTACCTACGTCATCATCACAAATATGGCGGTCAAGCCAATCTCAGTATG
Source organism: Euproctis similis (assembly GCA_905147225.2). NCBI lineage: Eukaryota > Metazoa > Arthropoda > Insecta > Lepidoptera > Erebidae > Euproctis > Euproctis similis. The sequence goes on from LR990109.1 coordinate 11,518,521, forward strand.
AACGTGCGAGGGTGTTATTACAGTTTTATTCTTGATAAAATCATGTAACCTGAACTGAGCAATACTCATAACGTGACAGATTTTTACTAAATAATAGTTATTGTACCTAATAAGAGAATCAAACTGTTGGATTTTTAAGGATTAAAATAATGTTACTAAATTTTATTAGTTATCTACGAAAAAAATTGAACCTTTTGATTTCATATTGAAGTCTGCACCGATTTGGAGTATTGAAACGTGGTAAGATAATTACGATGAAAAATATAATAATATCAAGTTCTCAATAAAAAACTAATAAAAGATTATTTGTTTTAAATATAAAAGAAAAATGTAAAGAAGATTAATATTTTTTCATGTTTGCCCAATGCGGATAAATACCTACTATATTGTGTCAAAAACTTGTGATTGAGTGAATAAAATCCAAATTATACCCCGATGTAATAATTATGAATAAATATTTATAATTAATATGATCTGCTGTTTTATTGTGTTTTATGATTGAGTTATTTTTTAATCGCTCGATAATTATAAATAAAATCCTAAAATAATAATATAATCGGTACGCCCTAAATTCTAGTCCAGCCAGTGGCAGAAAAGATAACAAAATCTGGGGTTATTCTTAAGCCTACATACGTTCCCGGTCTCCTAGTATCTATACTTGTGGGATCTAGGTAAATGATGAAAAAAAAAACAATATTTACGAAGATTTTTTTATTAATTTCACAAAAGTTATTAAAAGCCACAGTTCCGAAGGCTTTTAAGCTGTCAAGCGATGACTGTATATAACATTATTTATTATTATTCCCATTGTTTTATAATCAACAGAGCTAGAAAACAGGAATTCACAAGCTATCTAATAAAAACTACATCATAAACATTATACTTTATAGAAAATATCGACTTACATCATCTGGTAAAATGCGTCAAAGCTTGCGTCGTTATGTCTATTCGCGCCTAAATAGCGCATGGAGCTAGCAAGTGTCTACTGCTGATTACCTCCATATAAGCACACACGAGCAAATTGACGTAGGCTATAGTAGCCACTCATGTGTATACACTAATAAATATATATAATATATATTTGTATACATAATGACTTTTAATTACTTAAATCTAAAGTGTCAATACACAACTTTTACGTATTATAGAACAGCTCAGTGTATCATATTAGAGTGTGAAGCAACACTGAATATCTATCTAATTTAAGAAATATACTTTGAAGCTATTTTTGTGATATTCTAAATCGAGGCCCTAATTTTAAGATAGGTATAGGTCCCGGCAAACAACTTGAGCATCGCGTGAGGTGTTTGCGCATGTACACTTATGTACAAAACCACTATCATTGAAAAACGGCATTTTTTTTATTATTGGCATTTTATTTTGTTAGCTAATAACTTTAGTTGGTGGTTTTATAAATTAACAATTAATTAAAAAAAATGCTCGCGTGTTATTTTAGAAAATATTTTATATTATATTTACGTAGCGGCAAAGTTTATCGTCTTATCAACAGTAAGATCTATGGAAATAATAAAATTAATTAGACTTATGATATACATAATATGTATATCATATGTCTGTTGTGTTGTAAATCATTTTGTCATATTATGACAAAATCTCAACGAAATGTGTACGTAATCATTGTGTGCACAAGCATACACTGCACTACACTGCAGCACGGTCAACTGACCAACGGGAGGCAAGGTTCAAATGACCAACCAATCCTGTGCGTAATTAACGCACAGGATTGGTTGGTCAGTGTGACCCGCGCCCTCAACCCGCACCGCACCTCCAAAGAGACCTATTTTTTCGTTTCTGCGCATTCAAGGTCGATGTTCAAGTTGTTTGCCGGCTACTATACTGAGAATGATATTTGAACATCTAGTGTGGTCAGGACCGATAAATATTGTCTATGGATTCAGTGATTTAGAATAGTAATTAAACTTTGCACTAAATATTCAAATGTCACTCTCTTAATTATTAAGTACACACAAGCTATATATTAATTTGTCAAAGTGTTACAGACACATAAAACACTTTTAATATTTAATACATTTTGGAACAATAAATCCACCATAGATGGATCATTATTATTCGATATTGTTCCATATACATGTAACTCTTCCATCGAGATATGGTAAGATCAATATATATTCCTAAAATAGTTTACATGGGTCCCTCCCTTTTGCCATTACATCTTTCCGTAATCTGAATTTTATATAAGCTTCCAATGGCTAATCGTCAGCCATTTTGATTTTAAAACCGTTTGTTTAAATATATATATGTGCAAGTGAATTGGCTGAATTTAAATACCTATATTTATGTATATAAACGAGCAGATTTGGATTATCACGTGTAAATATATATAGGTAATTATTAAAAGCTCAATTTGTTTCATACAACCTTGTAACAACGAGGTCAGCGATTTGAACGGGTAAAAATATTCAAAACGTACATTTTGAAATTTAATATTTATATATATCGACAACCCAAAGGGATATTTTACGCTAAAAAGCTTATATATAAATAGTTATAATATATAATACTCATGACAGATGTTCATACAAAAAATATTCATCTTTAGCAATCGAAATTTTAGATACAATTAAAGCTTAAAGCAAAAATAAACTCTTTTATTATATTATTCAATAGAATTCTACATCCTTTTGATATTTCTAAGAGCGAAGATTTGTTTTAGATATCGACGAAATTTCTTACTCCCTAGGTACATACCGTGCTCAACACCGAATACTGTCCACACACATATTGTATTACCTAATTTCAATGAGTACATACAGCGTGCTAAGTGCCAGCCTTAACTCCAATTATCAATCTTACTATATCTATTTTATTATCTATCGCTGTATACTCTACACAAATAATATTTACATTTTTTTTTTCTTTATTTTTACTGACATAACCATAACTGATGTGACAATTCAATCGATCTTCAACTCCAAAGACTTGCTACTACAGTTATAATAAAAATAGCAAACTTACAAATGCTTAACATACCTATTCTATGGACTAGGGATTTAGGTAACCATCATGAGACCATTGTTGCTAACCATAGATAATATGACGTGTCACTTTCAAAATTGGAAACACCGATTTGACATTTGCAAATGTCAACTTACAAAAAACCAGCCCCAATTTTTGCATTTTATGTTACAATTTAATGACGTAATTAAATGAATTCTAGAATTACCTATTAATTTAATGATTAATTTCTTCCCGCACATATATCTGTTCAGGAATGAGTAACATTAAATATTTTTCCTATATCTATTTTTTTTTAATGATAACAATGACTAACATCGACTAAAACAAGGCTTTCACTTTTTACATCGACCTTATTGAACTGATAGCGAGCTATTTTATATGGCTTCAGCGTTTTATTTATATTCAAACCGTTAATTTATTCCATAAACCCTCAACGAATTCAACATATGGGGGTAGGTAGATATAATAATATGAAATATGGCATATAGGATGGTAAAGCTAGCTTGCCTAATTTAAGATAGAATGGAAAGGAGGTTTTACACATCAAACGGACAAAGAAACAATCGGACAGTTATGAATCTTAAGATAATCTTGTCTTCCCCAGACAATGACATTTTCCATAAAAAAGCTTTCTATTGGCTGATGTTTAAATGAAATATTTAGAACTATGTATGTTTTTTCTAATCCGCTTGATGTGAAATCCTCCGAAAGCTAGCTTGATTAATTTAGATACAGTTTTATGACACTTCGAATTAAACATAAGATCGTCTTAAGCTATTGAATAAAATATCGTTACTATTTACTTAACTCTTATTTTATTTTAAACAGTGAAAATGTCTTTAATCAATTTCACCTGGCTGAGTGTTCAAATTAATTTTATCTACAAACAAATATGAACGAACATAAACACAGCGAATTTTTTTTATTTTACCTATTTACAAACATAACAAAAATAAAAACTTATAATAAACAAGATTTTATGCTTATTAAGTCTGTGTTGGTCAAAATACGTGATATATTATTAACATTTCCAAATAATATAATTTCACAAAACGTTTTATAAATTTAAAATAATCACATGAAAATATTTCGATAGTAATTTAAATAATTGGACTTTGAATTATAATTGCTACTGTCTACACTTACATTAGTAAGGGAGTGAAGTTACATTTATAGGAATATTTTAAATAAAATGTACTAAAATAAATGAGATCTACACATTTCAAAAATAAATAAGTTTATTTGTAACATCAACAATGTGATCAAACATTTGTTTTTCAGGCATTTTTATTTAGATCTTACTAATTGATACAGAAAACAAATTGATTGAGAAATATAAATTTACAAAACAGAGAGCCATACCTACTACTTGTTGCGTTACTGCCTACTCCTTCAGATATTAAGAGCGTAAAGAACCAGAAAACAAATTGTTTAATATTACTGCAACAGGTGGTGACTTCTAGCGAATAATTACAAGGTAAAAGAGACAACGTATTTGACGATAACAATCGGTTATTAAAAGTAGGTAAACCGCGGTAAACAGCTTGTATATCTCTATATGATTTATTATACTATTAAATTGTTTGGCAGTGATATGAACGAAGGCAACTGATAGTAAGAAGGTTGTGGAAACCTTTTTAAGGAGAATCGCCGTGTTGATTTTTTGGACCTAAAGATTTAAAGTTTCATATATTTTGAACGTTTTACTGTAGCTAAGTGAAATAATAACAGCAATTAAAAATTCTAGGAGAATTGGCTATGTTCTAAATAGTGCGTTTTGTCGTCTTAAAGGTAATCACTTGCCATCGTGAAAATGTGGTAAAAAAAAAGTTGACTTGGTAAAAAAAGCAATCCTATTTTTCTCTCAATGTTGTAAAGATATTGTTTTTTTTTAAACAACATCGCTACTTTAAAACAATGGGCGAAAATGTTAATATAGCTGGGAATTTAATCTGACAGGAAGTTTCGGTTTTATCAAATAAATTTAAATAATCTTGATTGAAAAAAAAAGTAATAAGGAGTTTAACATTTTCACATTCGATACGCATTTTGATTATATATTTTTTTTAAATTATATACCAAATAAGAGCAGTCATGTTATGTTGTGTAGAACGGAACGGAATCTCTTGTTCTCAAAGTGCACGTACTCAACATCACGGTGCATCCGTATCTGTGTGAGTATTTTTCTCTGGAGAACATTCTGTCGCCATCTCTGGCGCTGGCTGCGGGCCGCACTCCTCGTTTTGGCTCAATAAAGAGCCATCTGAAGATATTAAAAAGAATATTTACATTAGATTATAGAATATCAGGATGTAGGAGACTCCCCTGGGGAGCCTCACGCCGAGACTCCCCGAGGATGAGCTCCCCTCGTGACAGAGGGGTGCGACGGCAGCGTGGTCCATAGGGGTAAACCGTATCCTGGATCACCCTAACGCCGGAGGAAGGCCGCCGCGAGGTTTTCGTGGGTAACCCTAGGATCGGATTGCAGTGAACCTACTGCTTTGGGAGTCCCACACTATCCCCTGCCGTACCCAGGCGGGGGGAGTGCATAAAGCATTTCCTCGCGTAAAATAAAGGTGACGCGAAGACATCTGACTGACTGACATTAAGAAATACAAAGTTAACTAAATAATAAAGGTAAGGTTTACCAATTTTACACATTGTATTTCACATCCAAGAAACGATTAACCTAAGAAACCTAAAGTTTGTTCTAGATTAAAGCGATATTTACCGGGTGTATGCGGCTCGTCGAGTCCCGTTCAGGAGCCCCTACGTCCGGTGAGAGAGCCCACGAAGGACTTGAGCGCAGCACCGATCGAGCCCCGAGTATTGTCAGGAGCTCCAGTGCTACCACTCGCAGAACCGACCGACGAACCTCCGTGAGCGTCCAGACACTTCTGATAACGCAACTGGAGCAACAATTTAAAAAATCCTTATATTATCTATGCCTATCATCATCATCATCATTAGCCTGTAGCAGTCCACTGCTGGACATAGGCGTCTCACAATTTGCGCCACAACATTCTCTGCCTTCCGCATCCAGTCTTTTCCAGCAGCCGTTCTGAGGTCGTCTGACCATCGGGCTGGTGGGCGTCCTACACTACGATTACCGAGTAGCGGTCTCCATTCTATGACCTTCTTACTCCATCTACCATCGGTCCTTCGGCAGATGTGACCAGCCCATTGCCACTTCAGCGAGCTTATTCTACGAGCTATGTCGGTTACTCCGGTTCTCTGTCGGATATACTCATTCCTGAGTCTATCCTTCAGAGATACTCCGAGCATAGCTCCCTCCTTAGCTCCCTGAGCAACTTTAAATTTGTGGACTAGCCCCACCGTAAGTGTCCACGTTTCGGCACCGTAGGTCATCTATGCCTATACATAAGCGTATTGAAGAGTAGGTATATAAATGCACTCTTTTAAACAAAGAAGAAGAAAAACGAAAAACACGACTCACTTTACAAGCGGCCTCGATGGTCTTGCACAGCGCCCCCGACGAGGGTTCCGCGTGGAAGGCGTGCGCCACGAACAGGTCCTGCGCCGTGTGCACTATGAACGCACACCGGCGCACGTCACGACCGATGCCCAAGAATGATAGGTAGCGCACTCGGCATTCCACTATTGGTGTCGTCTCCTGCACACGAGACAATTGATTTATTATTTATTTCTAAGACTCGCGAATCTCACTCATTGATTAAAACAACTTTTAGGATTATATCGCGTTTATTTCTTACTTATTTATATTTATTTCCCGACGTTTCGAGCTCTTTACACTCGTACCTTACCACTCGTAAAAATGATCTCTGTAAAGAGTTCGAAACGTCGGGAAATAAATATAAATAAGTAAGAAATAAACGCGATTTAATCCTAAAATTTGTTTTAATCAATTGATTTATTACTTGTTGAACGCATGTACCTATTTCGTAGCACCATATATTATCTATGCATCTTTATCACTAAAAAAGTTAGTGAACAGATTTAGCTTATAACCTTGGTCCACAAATCAAAATTGGTCAAATTGGCTATCTAGCACAATAACAAATGTCCCATTCGAACAGTAGTTCCTGAGAACCAGTGCGTTCAAACATACGAACTCTTCAGCTTTATAATATTAGGAGGAGGGATTCGCAGTTATGAGGAGACGCACTTCTGGTGACTGTAGCGAGGTGGACCGACAGCCAACCAAGCAAACTGAAGTTCTTCTCTTTGAACGTGCATTGGTAGTAGAGCATTGTCGTAGACGAACCCATTGCCGGGCACAAAGTTTTCAGTCATCGATATTTATCGCACAAAACTTCCAAAAATAGCGAAGATAAGGCATTGGTATGAGCCAGGATTCGAATCCGCGACTTCTTGGTTCAGAAGCGGGGTGCTCAACCACTGGACCACCGAGACCTTAAATATTATTTTAGCTTTTTTACCTAGTAAGCTTATTATTAAGATAATGAATGGTAAATAGATACTAGCTGACCCAGCAAACGTTGTCTTGCCAAAAAATAAAATTTAAAAAATAGTGGTTGATCGTAGGGGGTTGAAAATTTAGGGTTGTATGTATTTTTGTATCCCGTTTTATAAAAAAAATAAAAAACCGAAATATATGGAAAAATAAAAAAAAATATTGAGGGGTGGGCTACCCTTGTGATTTAGGGGGATGGAAAATAGATGTTGTCCTATTCTCAGACCTACCCGATATGCACACAAAATTTCATGAGAATCGGTCGAGCCGGTCGGTCGTAATTTTATATATTAGATGATAGTATGTGTCTCACCCCTTCGTCTGTGATGGTGATCATGGAGGGCGCGACGGCGACGGCGACGGGGCGCCAGGCGGAGGGCGGGCGCGCGGCCGCGAGCCGCTCCAGCGCGTCGTTGAGCACGCGCATCCCCGTGGCGCGCGGCACCTCCGCGCTGCCCAGGTACAGCGCGCGGACCGTCTTGCGGGGCTCCTCCATCGGTGTCGGGAAAGCAGCTCCAACTGTACATTCATTCAGGATTTCTATACACATTCAACTGTGGTAGAACCACGCTATTCCGACCCTATCTCTTTTTAAAGGACGGCAACGTAACTGTACCTGTGTTAAAGTGTTTTAGGCGTCCCTGGGTGGCGTTAGTTACTTACCATCAGATGACACGCCTGCTCGTTTGCCTATCTCATAATATTTTTACAACATACCTAACCAAATAACTTAAATTTTATCACATTATTCGAGCACACAGAGAAAGAAGTAAAATAATATATGTATTTCTAAATCAGCAATAAGCCGTAAAACAATAATCCGCGCGCGTTGATATTGCGATTGGAAAAGCCGCCATCTTGGTGGTGACGACGTAATGCAACTAATGCAACTAGAGTCAGTGTCAGTACCGTTCGCAACGTTGATAAGAGCATACTATTGAGTTTAAATTGTTATTGTCCAATTGTTTCCAATTTTATTTTGTTAAATATCATACTTACTCGTTAAAATGAGTAAGAAAGTTATTAAGAGCCGTGCGTTTTTTGAAGCGAGTGACGTCACGCAGCTGTTATGGTAACAAGGTTCCGTCGCAATATTATCGCGCGGGGCTTATATCTTGTAAACATGCTTGTAAACATGTTCAACTAATGATAGACTAGATAAATAATATATAAATGAATACAATTCCAATTACTATACCTACTCGCCTGCAGCTACACGCTACTATCTCACCGGAAAGCGGTCTGGGGCGCCTAGTGGCCGGCAGGTCCGTGGGTCTCGGCGGGGGCTGCAGAGATCGCTCGATCATGATACGCTTGCAGATGTCCCTCAATGCGTTCGCGATACTCCTGGCAGGAGCTTCACAACGGAACACATGACACATATGCTTGCGGGTAGCACGATCTCTCGCCACGTACGCGAAGTCCCTGAGCGCAAAATAATTTCTAAATAAGTTGACAAAAATGTAAAGGGCAAACTTATATAGTATCCACAATAGAACTTGTTTGAAACAGATATTCTTCTGTTAATACTAGCAATACCTAAGTTATTAGTTGTTGTTATCCCAGAATAATTATTCAATTAATGGACCCGTTTGTCAGCTAAAACCCAGTACCTATGTTTTGAGACATTTTACAAATAACGTAATTTTTGTTCATAACATAAACCTTTGCCACCTCGTCAATGTTTTTAAAAATATCTCTTGTTAGAATATATTAAAAAATACAAGCAGAAAACTAACAAAGTATATAGGATAAGGCTTTTTTGAAAAAAAAAATGAATGGACAGATTCGCAGATATCTCTACATAATGGCGCCCTATGTAAATTCCACTACAATGCACTTCTGCAGTTATTAAAATAAATAAATATAACAATACAATAAACACATTTATTGAAAGTTTTTCCAAGCACGACACATTACGTCGTAAACGGCTATGAAGCATTGAAAAGCAAGCCGTGGTTTCAAACAATCTGCTGTAGTCTTTGCACAGTTCAGATATCCAACAAGCAACCAACGTGCATTTATAGGTATATTGGTTATTACCGAATCAAATACACGACGAATAGCGTTATACAAAGCAAAAATAAAGACATATTTAAAAGCTTCAGCAAATAATCACCTACTTGCGGAATATTAAATAATAAAATAAAAAATGATGACGTAAATTTACAAAATTCAAATTGTTTTATTACAAAATGAAATTCTTCGAATACATGATGTGGTTGATACAATCTATGAAGTACTAGGTCCATTAACGTCTGGAAGTGACTAAATTAAAACCTAGAAAATTACTCATACCTTTCACTATTCCGAGGAACGCCACATGGAAAAATAGAATATATTAATTCAGTCTTTATTAATTTGCGTAAAAGGAGTTAGGTTAGGATTTTGCTTACCGTCCATTGTCTCTGCCTACTCCCCACACGCGGATTGTGTGTATGGGCTGTGTATGAAGCGTGTTAAGACTCTCTGGATCAATGAGTTTCAAAGCTCCATCATCCAGATCCATGAAGAGATCTTTGCCCTGTTGAGATAAATTAAATAAGAGCTCTGACTGAGAGACTAAAATAATTTTTAGTTTAACTAAAAATTATTTTAGTCTATTTATTCAATTAATGTTATTTGATAAGGTCACTATATCTAGACACTGTTGTTGGTAAAAGTTGCTTGTGGTTAAATTGAATAATAGTACTTATTCAAAATAATCTAGCAAATTATTGCTCAATATCGTCACATTAAAGCAATTATATTTTTAAGTTTACTTACATCACCCCAGCGTCCAACTTGATCGAGCAGATCATTGCGTCCGAGGCTAAGGTCCACGATGCATTTATTGACAGCGCGGCTGGACCTCTCAGGTGTAAGATCCGACTCGGAGATCTCCACCCATCCGAGAGACCTTACAAAGAATCTAACGGCTCGGCCGTTATCCGGCTCTGGACGGGCAGGGAAACTGCGGCGTCTGACGAAGGAATAAAGATAAGTATACATATTTTTAGACAGTGGTAGAGCCTTACAGTTCACTATATGAGTGGTACGGCTCGACTGGTGAACAAATATCGACTTTAAAGTGTCAAATGTAGAGTGTCATTTACTTAACTTACTTGTAAGACATCTCTTCTTTCCGTTTCCTTTCAGCGTCCTGATCGACATGATCCAATGCCCCACTGGTTGTGCTTCTTGTAACAGAACCGTTCATCATGTTCCCTTCATACTTGGAAACCTCAGAAAGGTTGGAACAATCACGCACCAAGGAGATGCGGGACTCTTTGGCTTCCACCGGCGGCATTTTGGGAATCTCTCTTTGAATTGTGCCACTTTTTATATGCCAGTAGTATGGACCATCGTTATCTGAGAAATAGGAAATAATACTATGAATACAAAGTAACATAAAAACTTCATATTGCACTTAGTGCTAGTTTATATTATTGTTTTAGGGGTGTCTGAAATATCCCAGATTACCTTCATGTTTCTCCCAACCAGGCGGAAGCTGAGGCTCTTTCTTCGGCCTTAGTTTGACAGGTATTGCGTATAAATCAGCATTAGGCCCCTCCGCGGAGTGTGGCACACACGCAGAGTGACTCTTTTCCGAATCCTCGCGATCGGCACGCTCCTTCTCAGGAGGGGGCGATTCTTCTCCACCTTGCGGAGGCGTGATCAAGCCGGTTTTGTCACTAAAGAAAAAGGAAATTAAGGATTTACAAGCCATATTACACCTGATTATAATTCCCATATTGAAGCGACTTCATGTTAAGAGTATTTCTATATTTATCCTACTTTATGGTTAAGTAAATGAATGTACGTATAAGCTGAAGTGAACTTATGAAACAAAAAATTGTCAATATTAATCCATTTAAAAATATGTTTTCCAGTTAAAGTATACAGCAGGGGTCGCCAATTAATTTCGCTTGGGGTCCATTTAAAAAAATGAAAGGACCTGCGCGGTCCGCACTTTTTATAGAAAAAATATTTATTAAACAAAGGTTACGGAAAAACAAAGGTGTTGGTTTTACATATCAATAAGAACGACATATACATATCAATTCGTTACTTCGCCCGGCCTTTTCTGAATTGGCGTCAACAAAAATGTTGCGGGGGATATATTAAATTACGTACTCTGTATTGCAAGTTGCTGAGTTTTCGCGGTCCGCACATAACTCGGCGGTCCGGATGTGGACCGCGGTCCGACATTTGGCGACCCGTGGTGTATAGGTACACTGTTACTGAAGTAACCACGTTAATGTACGTAAACCCTTAATCTTTATTATTATCTTTCTTTAAATTTTATCCTTAGAACGACATCTTTAGTTATAAAATTAAATGTAAATAAACAAAACGCTTAAGTGACCGCCCGTGTGCGTCATGTTGTATGAATCACGATTTGAGGTGGGATTATATTGACAAGGTGAGCGGTAGCGTTGGAATTACTACTTACAATGAACTGGATTACTGCAGTGCTTTAAATTTTTATGATTACGTCTTCTGACTCATATAAAACATTGGACAAAATAAATGTTATAGGTAAATCATAACCAAATTACTGTAAAAATAAATAAGTTTATGAGATGAAAAACCAACAGTTAGAAAAGACTTAATGCAGCTTCTTAGTAGTTGTTAATAGTGTAAGTCCCAGATGAATCCGGCATCTATCACAGAGGTAGGTATAAAAATATATACAGTGAATAAACTGTATGTCGTCGGTTACAATATCGAAAATAATTAACATTATAGAAATAAATTTGTGATATGCGTTATACACTCGACTTCTTGTTACTGGTGATCGCGGGTAAAAATCGCTCTTTTACTTCCGTTTTTGGATTTTGCTTTTTTGCATTTTTCTTTTTATACATATACTCAGGTTTTTTTTTGTATGGCGAAGGGAAGATTGTGTACGATTAAAAATTGGGAGAAAAATAGATAGAGGAAAATCGATAAAGTAACAGAATATGTTTAGCGGTTTTTAATTTAAATTAATTGAATATAGTATGTATATTAAATTTAATTACATTTCATTTCAAAAACGGAAGTAAAAGAGCGATTTTTACCCGCGATCACCAGCACTGTGCTACCAGCACGACCAAGGTCGTTCTCGACTTAGAAGTACATAAGAACAATTACTTAACGATAAATAATTGTTGAACTTGTATTAACTTTGTTATACTTGGTATATATGTGAATTGTGATTCGGTAACTACAATAAAAACTCTATTAGGTACAACCAATAAAACTATTTTCCTTGTCGTGATATTAGTAAGGTTACTAACAATCGATATTATTGTACTACCTTATGCCATAAACGGTGTTAGCTGTCAGCTGTTAGCTGGCTAACTTTAATACTTTTTTAGTTTTCAATGCCTAGGTTGACCTACAGAAACGAAAATTGTATTAATAATTTTTAAATACACACATAACTTCGCGCCAAGTAGTAGGCGAAAGTAGAGAGAACAGAGCCATAAGGCACTAGTCTTACACGCCTCACTCGCTTCTTTGACTTTCATATCTCTTGTCATACACGCTCGTCGATTATTTATAAGTCTCTTGACATCAGCTTCCTCCAGAACTCGTTCTATTTGGTGATGGAAAGTGTGTTGTGGCCTTAGTCGACTCCTACATCCACCCGTTTTCGCTTTGTATCCTTGCTTAGTCAAATACTACGAAGTATAAAACAAAGTCGTTTCTCTATCCCGATATCCCTATGTAAGCTTAAATCTTTAAAACTACGCAACGGATTTTGATACGCCTTTTTTTATAAGTAGAGTGATTGAAGAGGGAGGTTTATATGTATAATAACATCCATTAAATATTGAAAAAATAACATCATTCTTCAGGGTTCTAATGTGATGTCGTGCGAAGTCAGGACGGGTCGCAATATAAAACCTTTTCTCTTCGAAAAATCCATTCTCTTTCGAAAAATCTACACAGTAACGTTTTTGCAACGTATTGTGTTTAAAAAATATATGCCATAGCATGTCCATATCAGTGCCGGTGGTTCTGCATGGAGATAAAGAATGACTAAGGACTGAACTAATAAGAAGAGATATATACATTTCAAGGATATATGAGTCAAATAAATCCACTTCATCTACTAGGATCCAATTGGCTCTGTTTTATTAACAGTAGAGATATGGTGAATATAGCCGCCCGGTTAGTCTAAAGAATGAAAAATGCATATAAAAATAGTGAGGATTGGAAGGCATAACTTGTTGTGAGGCAAGTTCTGTCTGCAGACCGTACGTGGGTATTTACTTAAAATATTTACGCACTTCACATAAAATATCTTTGTACCCTGCTCTATTTATTATGTTAACAAAATTAAGATAAATTTGAAAAGTACCCAGTTTAATAAATACAGAATAATACATAGTACATATATAATGTATATAAAATTAATAAAATAGAAAATAAAATCAATTAAATTATGTAACAAGCGCCAATTAAACATATTAATTTGAGTTTTATACACCGATGTATGTATGTATTTTCGACTTTGACCCAAAAATTTATCACTTTTGCATTGTTACATAAAAAAGCACTTATATTATATTTCTTTTTTAAATAATTGTATACTTGTAATCTAATATATAAAATTCTCGAGTCTAGATGTGCGTAATTGAACTCCTCCGAAACGGCTTGACCGATTCTCACGAAATTTTATGTGCGTGTCGGGTAGGTCTGAGAATAGGACAACATCTATTTTTCATCCCCCTAAATCACAAGGGTAGCCCACCCCTCAATATTTTTTTTAATTTTTCCACATATTTCTGTTTCTTATTTTTTTTATAAAACGGGATACACAAATACATACAACCCTAAATTTTCAACCCCCTACGATCAACCCCTATTTTTTAAATTTTATTTTTCGGCAAGACAACGTTTGCCGGGTCAGCTAGTAATTTATAAAAATCAACATTATCTAGTATCTAATCGCCAACAATCTGCACTTCTCAGTAAAATAATTTTTGTCACATTTAGGACATTTCTTGGCAGGAACATCTATAGAATTGATTGATGTTTAGTTAATTTTAAAGTCTAACTTTTATGTTATTACTCTATCGGCGTTCGGAACAACGATACTGGCTAATAGTATTGGCGTTTTTCTCGCATCAGCGGTTAAATGTCAATAAATTATTTAATTACCCTTACCTTTACTTTCAAAGTGTCAAATATTTACCTTGCTTTGTTTACTGGGGATGACGCTTCATCTTCCACTCTGCAAACAAAAAAAATAATTAAATTAATGTATAATTTAAAAACTATAGAAAATATAAACTATAGAACATTTAAAATAATATATCATGCATAGGTCATCGCCGAACTTCGAAAATCTAACTCAAAGCGACGCACCATCCTGCACCACGACAACGCAAGCTCACACAGCGCTCGTCAAACTATTGAGTAGGTATTTGCAGTAGGAAAAAGTAAAAATTCTTGACCATCCTCTATAGTACTCTATACAGTCGTAAGGGCTAACGATCCCTAACGATCTCTTTTCACGCTTTCTTAAACTAAAAAAAGTCTTCGTGGTCAAAGGTTCCAGTCCGGTAAAGAAGTAATCGATGCTTTCAAATCAGAAATTTTGAACACTCCCACTTTCGAGTGTTTTTTTTATGGGATAGGAGGGCAAACGAGCAAGTAGTTCACCAAATGGTAAGCAATTTGTCACCGCCGATTAACACTGTGGTGCGTTGCCGTCCTTTAAAGGAGGAAGGGAAAGAGGGTCGAGCCTCCGAACAACTTTCTCACCGAACGAAACGCGGCACGAGCCACTTTACGTCGATATTGTGAGAGGTCGTGGTATATTATATTAACTAGTTCGAGCGAATGGAAAAGTGGATTATGCTACGTAGCGAATACTTTAAAAAAACAACAACAAGTACCATAGAACGACAGAACTTAAATATTTCAGTTACAATGAAAAGAATTGTTCCTTATAGCTTAACCTCTTTTGTACTCGAACGTGTAGGCAGCGGTAATAGAATATTTCGAATAATAATGTCAGTGATCAATATTTGTCACACATAACTACCAAAAAGCTCTTAGTGTGTCCCATAGACCTCGATTTTAAGACTTCTGAAGCAAAGCAGAAGCTCTCAACCACGACAGAATGAGAATTATACTTAACTAAATAAGTATAATTATCATAATAATTACTAATCACTTTCGTTTGGAACAAAATAATACATTAATTAATTATTATTTGCGTTTCGTGGTAATTTTCAGAGCGCAGATAATAAGCAATGTTTTTACTTTTTAGTCTAGTTCCGATAACGGTTCATTTTGTTTTTCTCTTTTTTAATTAGGTTACTTCGCCTAGTCATATTATAATATTTTTAATTTAATATGGCTAGTTACCCTTTATAATCATGCCCTTTTCTCATGGGGGTAGGCATAGCCTAATTCTTTCCATTTGCTAGGAGCCTAACACATATTTCTTGCTTCCTCATCGGTTGTGGCTACTCTTGATCTGGCTTTTCTCTATCACATCGTTGATTTTATGGTGGTAGGTTACATACATACATAAAGCCACGCCTGTATCCCATAGGGGTAGACAGAGACTTTGGCTTTCCACAAGTAACGATCCTGACACAGTTCTTTCGCCAGTCATACATCTCATCATGCATTCACGTTTTCGGGAACTGCACATTTTATCTTTTTTAAACAGACGATTTATTTGGCCATGGTAGCTTCGTCTTGGTCTCCTGATCCCGACCCTGCCACTCACATTCGCTTCTTTCTTCTTTTTAGTCAGTCTGCCGTTGCTCACCACATCATCCTTCAACTTGCATTTATGACGCTGTTTTTCATTCGATACGTCACACATATTACTAATTCTACTACAGCTTAACAACTAAAAAACAAAATAAAAATGTCAATCCTTGAACCAAAAAACTATAACACGTATAATATCTTGAAATATCAGTCCAGTCACATCGCACTTCATTAGAACCCAGAAAACACCCTCAAAGAAACCAGTAAAAAGCTTTCGCGCGAAACTTGTTACCATTATTATGCCTATTATACAGATACCCGGTAATACCCACCTAATTTGGAAAAGGCCGGAGCGAGGATTGAGTGCTAACAGCCAAGTTTGGGCAAAACTTGGCCGTTTTAGAATTCGTTCGGAAAGTTTTCAAGTATATTTTGTACAATTTCAGTTGGATCCCATTGGAGATATTTTAAGGTTTCGTATTAAAAGTACTTAATTATTATTAAACTAATCTTTAATTCTAGATTTTTTGCAATTATTTTGATAAAACTTTTCTTTTGATAACTTTAGGGATAATGAACTGAGATTTACCAAAGATATTCTTATTGCGCAATATCTTTAGAACAAATATTTTAATGACACACACTTATTGCACGAATTGTGGCTAAATTTAGTAATAAAAACACATCAGTAAAATAAACGCGATTTATTCAATTGTCATTTCCTATTTCATAGGTTAACCACCTGATTCAAGGGTGACCTTTAGCCACTTATTTGTGGCATTATTTAAAACCTATAAGCTCTCATACTAACGGGTATACTGTACAAAAATATTAGTACATATATTGCTGTAAAGAGAAAACTAAACATAAAGTCGTACAGTTAGTTCTGACTCCCTAGCGATGACGCGCAAGTGTCGTGTCCCTTGGTAACGCCGAAACTTCTCGAAGTTATTGTAAGGTTTCTTTATATTACTCTAATTATAGACATGTGATGTTCTTTATTCTTAATTAGTTTTCAGCAAGCATTGAGATTTTATTTAATTAACACGTGTTTATTCCAAACAGTTAACTGTGTTATTTCTGTTAATATTAAAAACCTGTCCTGTACAATTGTAGTTGGATGTCTTTTTTTATGGGATCGGAAGACATGGTACCCATGGACATCTGAACACGGATAGTGTTGCAGTTGTATTGACTACCATTACAATGGGAAATGGAAGGGAATAGGAAGGGGAAAGGCGAAGGGGTTGGGCCTCTGGATGACTCTATCACGAAAACGCGGAATGAGTCACTGTAAGTCGATATTCTGCCAGATCGTGGTATTTCACACTGGAATTGATTGGATTCATGAAGCAAACTGCGTGGCTCTACTACTGGTGAAATACCACGACACAACTTGAACACCTGTTAAGTATAATTCTGACGCCAATCAAAATAATTGTACAGCAGTTGTTACTATTTTATAAAACAACAGATATTTTTTGGTGTCAAAGATGAAAGCATACAAATAAATAAAACAATAAATGCTCAAGATAAATATGTAACATTAATATTTATTACGAACTAGTTTTTTAATTGTTGCTTTCTATCTAATTAATCTTCATACAAAATGACCAGTAGTAAGAAGGCACAGTTTCAATCTTATAGTAACGATAAACTCTACGTATTTTGATATACAGGTTAAAACTACTACTGAAGTTTAAAGGATTAATCTTCGAAGAGGCATGGCTTCTTAAAAAAACATAAGAAAACAATAGATAGTCAATCTATACTAATAAATTAAATCTGGGTGTCTGTTTGTAGTATTGGTATAGCCGCTATTTACGAAATGCATATTAATATAGGTATTAGGTACATCAAAATAACATTTTTACAATCTTTGTCTGTTTGCCTGATTGTTCCGGCCATCTTTGAAATGGCTGGACCTATTTTGACGGGACTTTTTTGTAGGTATACTTATGTAATAAAGAGTAAGTTGGGCTAATTTTATTTTATAAAAAATATTTTTTGCTCGTTTATTGTCTCCGGGCTAGCTAGTAAGTAGTTGTTAATGTTGTATAAGATAGTTTTTTTTTTGTAAAGATTTTTTTTTTAATATTTCGTAAACTCAATAGAAGTCCTATGTTGTACTAAATATTATATTTTGTGTGCGTGAAAGTTGTTTTAATCGAAATTTAGATCCATTTGGATACGATCACGAAAAAAAAAAAATATTAATAATATTTTTTTTGCAATAATTAAAAATCCACAGTCCTCTAAATTCGAGGTAACTGTAATTAATTTTCGGTAGCATATAATAATGATAATAAGTAGTTAAAACAAAGAATGAAACAGATATAATATTGTATCAGCGTGTAATTTGTTACAAATGATTCGCCCCATTGTTATAATTCATTGATCATCAAATTGTTAGTATTTCAGTGCAATCATTATAAATGCAGTTTTTCGTTTTTTTTTTCTATTTGTCCTAATTAATATTTTAAGTACAATTGAAAATTTCAGAAGTAAAACTGATCTCATTTTGATTTTTTTTTATCCATTTATTCAAATACCAGGCAGATATAAAGTCAACAAGAAGGAACAAAAAAGAAAAAAACTAGCTAACTTTAATCCTTGATAGCTTTCACGCCAAGACAACAAAATATTACTAGGATTAAAGAGCAGCTAGTAGTTAAATTTATGACAATTCTACTGACTTATATATTTTACAGAAATAATTAATTATCATGTCAATATATGTCTTTCTTCTTTACGATTGTATAGAGTATTTTATTCTATTAGAAAAAGTACAAGATATATTTAAATATACACAATTTCATAGCTTAGGCAAAGGGCAATTAATGTTAGTTTTATGCCCCATGATAACAAGCAAAATGTTTAAATTGTAGGTATACTTAATTGTCGGGTTTTTTAATCTGTGTCTTAAAGATATGAAATAGTAGCCGCCATGTTATTACGTCATACCGCTATATAAACTAACTACAAGTGTGTGCATTTGTTTACCATCAAATATAAAACTACATAGAAAGGTGACTTCAGGACCACAGATAATTAAGGGTATCGTTGTTTCGAACGTTTTCGCAAAATTACCAGAGTTCAAAATACATTTAACCTTCAATCTGTTTTAAATTAAAAAAGATTTAGATTGAGATATAGATTTTAAATTAAAATAGATTTAACCTTCAATCTATTTTAAATTAAAATACATTTTTAAGGTAACTTACTTATTGATTGAAAATAAAAGGGAATTTTTAGTGGTTTGTTGCCACACACAGAAACTAATTGCAACTGCTTTTTGTAAAATAGTTATAATATCCTATTCAAAAAATGGTTTGTTTTCATTTATTTTTCCGAGGTCCCAGTGCTCCGCGGGTCCGAATCCTGGCTTACACCAATGACTTTTCGAAGTTCTTTTCGGAAGTTAAGTGTGAAAAATGTTATGACTGAAAACTTTGTGCCAGACAGGGCAATAGGTTCGCCACCTATTCCATTTGGGACGTAAACGTAACGGCGAGACGAGACTTAACAGCCGCTGCCTACCCCTTCGGAAAAGGCGTGAAGTTATGTTATGTTATTTTACCGATGTTAATTAAAATCTGGTACAAAAAATGCAGAAATTAAATTCGCCAAATTAAGTAAATGATGAATAACAACAACGACGACTTCGTTACAATTTTTTATTAAGGAAATCAAATGTGTCAGATATCTCGAGATAAATAAAAAAAAAGTGATTAATCAAAAATATGCTGAATAATCTAACATAATATCAGTACTAAGATGATATTAATTGCGTTAAAAAAATAAACACAAAAAGTATTAATTAGAGTAATTAAAAGATTAAAATAAAAAATGTAGTAGTTAACGACGATATTATAGCAGTTTTTTTATTATCTTTATTATTGATAATTAACTGATTAAACTCAATTTAGTTATGATATTTTTTTATAACCTTGGGTTTATAAAATCTAGTGTTTTCCGTGTTACGTACTTTTACTACCTAGGTTATAATTTATTTCATTGATTTAACAATTGAGTACGGTATCCCAAGGAACACTACCCTGCGACCTTCTCGGTGTTACATATGTCTGCAGTTAACGTTAGTATCTGACCATCAGGCGACTATTTTCCTTGTTTTTCCCCTTTCCCATAAAAACAAATAATAAATGAAAAGCAGTTTTTATTAAAATTAAATTCTAGAATACAGAGCAGTTCGAATACACCTCACAATTCAGTGAGGACGTCTTGTTCATATTGAGCGACGTGCTCGCAATCTAGATTGGTACAGACCTCATAACTCGCTCGGGACCTACATAATAATATAAATCAAGATTATTTCAGAGTTCGAGAAAGTAAGGATTAAACTTCTTGAACTTACATTTCGGAATTATTATTAAAAATATATTAGAAAATTTAGATTCAGCACGTGACCTCTGGTTAAAAGACCCTAGGTTTTCGTAAAAGTGATGTAGGTACGATTAATATTAATGACTAATCAAATTGTGCCTTAAATTCCTTTGTTACCCATTCTTTTCGGCTACGGGGAACGTGGCCAGGTATTAAATAGCAATAATGCGATTTTACCAGAGTACATTTTTTTTTCGTTTGTCCAGTTTTGGACAGGCTTGGCTGACACGGCTTTGAAGTCATACTGTATTGTCTGTCGTATTTTTTGTAGTGAAAGTAACAAACTGTTAACAGTGGTAGAGCCAAGCAGTTTACTGCATAAATTGGCCGGCTCGACCGGTGAAATACCACGACCTCTCAGAAGACCGACGTAAAGTGGCTCATGCCGCGTTTCGTTCGGTGAGAGAGGTACCCGGAGGCCCACCCCCTTCCCCATCCTTTCCTATCCCCTTCCCTTAAAGGTCGGCAACGCAACAGTAACACTATATGTGCTGCTGGTGTCCATGGGCGGCGTTAGTTGCTTACCATCAGGTGACACGCCTGCTCGTTTGCCCTCTTATCCCGTAAAAAAAAAAAACTTAAAAACTAACTTAATCTAATGTTCAGTTGGCCTTGATGTTCCAAAGGAGTTTTGACGATAATGCAGAAGAGCGCGCAATGCGATATTTACACTATTTTCCACATTTGCACACATAAACGAACAATTATAAATTATAATTTTTGACGTGACAACGTCTTAAATTAGGTTGCGGCTGGGAGTCACTTATGAAAAAGTGTAACGCTCGGTAACGTTACGATGAGTCACCGAACGAGAGAGAGGCCCGCCGAATGCCTTGCGTCTCTCTCCCACTCAACTATGATCGGTCTGCCATACTATTGATAAATGTTGATAGTGTTAAGTAAATTATTAGTTTAAAATTAATTAATTAATTAATTATTATTTTACAAATTTTCATTAATTTCAAATTTATTTAGCAAAAATTTGAACCTTCGATCTGAATAAATGTTTTGATTTTCGAATTGATTCTTTAAAATTACAAATATTAAGAAAAAGTGGCAGATATAAGAAAACTTGATTTAAACTGTGTTGAGCAAGAATTTTAACATCTAATTTAAGTAAATGTTTTAATTTTCAACTTCATCATTTACAATTACAAATTTTAATTAATTTCAAATTTATTTAGCAAAAATTTGAACCTTCGATCTGAATAAGTGTTTTGATTTTCAAATTGATTCTTTAAAATTAAAAATTCATCCATTCAATTTCAAATGTTCAACAGGAATCACCACTCTCAAAACAATGGAAACGGACGAGCAAATGCCTTCAACTTAATTATATTCATATCAATAAATATTCTACCGAGAAAAAGACGTTGTCACGTAAAATCTTCGCCCGTAAAACCGACTTTACAGGCAACCAGATTTTTTTTATTCAAAATTTGTATTCCACTGGATATTCCATTAAAATACAAATTTTAGAAAATAATGCAAAGACCGGACTTGACTCTTTTACATCCTTACCAGAGTACATTAGTATGGGTCTTTCAAAGCGTAGTAGGTTTTTTAAAAGGTCAATAATGAACATGTCATTACAATAAGTAGGTACTATTAGTGTTATTTTCTTACCATCAGTTCAGACGTATATCTTGCTCATCATTGTGGTTAAAAAACTCTCTCTGTGTCTTTAATTGAATTGAAGTCTTGAAGTTTACTGACAAAGTTTTAGCAAAAAAATAAAACCGCCCTTCTACGAGATACCATAAACAACGATTTTGATTTTTTTATCATGCAAACTATTTATGTTTCTATATATAAATCATTACATAGTATAAAACAAAATCATTTTCCGCTGTCTGTCCCCTTATATTTTAAAACTATGCAACGGATTTTGAGGCGGTTTTTTTTTAATAGTTAGAGGGTGTCAACGGGGTGGTTTTGATCTATAATTCATGTATAGTGTAGTAAAAAAAGTGATAAATTTCGAGACTTAGAACTTTAATAGCAAACGCTGCCTGAACCCTAAGTGATAAATCAGAACAATATTCTATATTATTAAACACCTTCAAAAGGTCTACAAAAAAGTCCGCGAGGGCATATATCTATCTCTTAAGGATAACCCACAATGACCATTTTTATTTATATACTTTCCGCGAGAAATAATGGCTTATTTACGAAGCGATTCGAAACATTACAGCATTAATTTTAATTCAATTAAGGGTGTTAAATAGACTGTGCATGTAATATAGATGATCCTGGCCCTTTACAGCATGCAATTTAAACAAATATTTTTGAAAATATTGCAGTATTAACATAGCGGGACAGCAGTTATTACTTTTGATGCGGAACAAAGTTCGCCGGGTCAGCTAGTTTATAACAAAGTGGAGAAACGGAAAAAAGACTATGAAATAATTTATTTTTGTCCACAAATTGAGTAATATTTTTGAAAGTTCAGCGAGTTAAGAGTGACATAACAGGGTATTTTTACGACGCGAACTGCCGGTGTTCCGACTCGAGTTTAAATTGTATTAAAAAGTTTTGAATGTTTCATGTTTCAGCGAAATGCGACGCGGAAAAGTGTTAACTTCGAGATTAGAGAACTTCGTCGAATCACGAACAAATTATTGCAAACAATTTATATATTTGCTTGGTATATCGTATGTAACTAATTATCCAACAAAATTACTAAACAAATGTGTGTCATTAAGAATCGATTCTAAATGATGTGTGCAGTAAAAATATCTTCCGCTTTTTTATTTTTATGGAGTGGGTGGAGAAAGGAAAGGGGACTAGGATCGGGCCTCCGGATACCTCTGTCACCGAAAGAAACGCGGCACCAGCCACTTCACGCCCATATTCTGAGAGGTCGTGGTATTTCACCGGTCGAGCCGGCCAATTCATTTAGCCAACTGCAAGACTCTACCACTGTCATCCGCTTCTGATTAATATAAGCGCTATGAATAAATAATGCTAATCTAATGATTAAGTAATTTTCGTTTGCATTTTAGAAAATTAAATGGTTTTTTGATTATTACATATTAGTAAATATATTTATCCAGAGTTTTCACAAAATAAGACCCACTAGAGTTCACTAGACCAAAGCAAATATTGAAAATTGCAAAAAATATTTTCCTGGAGGCTGTTATTAAAATAATCGAGACCCGTTCAGGGTCTTCGTGTTTCGTTCATCTTGGAAACAATACACACAGCGCCCTCTAGTTCCAAACTAAGAAAATAAGTACTTGTGTTTAAATGTATTAAAACCCGTTATGGGTATCCATTACTAGATAACGGGTACATTTAAACTTTTTTTTGTAAATATATACTTATAAATAATACATATAAAACCACCCAGACGGTAGCAAACGGTTCGTCGTAAATATTTGTACTCGGGTGATCGAACACGCCAACCTCGATTTTGCGGTCGGTAGTTTTACCAATGCACTACGAGGCTCGTCTTTAATTATAAAATTAGCAGTTACATTATGTCATGGAACGTAGTCATCGTCATTAAAAAATAAGAATCTATTTTCTTAGTTTCTGCAAAACGCCGTCATCTCCCAAATTACACCCGTGACCAACACTGCGCTGTATAGTTTTATTAAACATATAAAATTGTTGCTGAGAGCGTTGGTCTATCAGCGTCTGGTAATATTGTACGTGCTGCTATTTTCAGTGCGGAAACAACAAACTACACTACGTATATAGCCTCTAGATCGGATTCCTGAAAGTAAAACTACTCTGTAAAAACCTAGCAATAATGATTCAATATTTTTAATGTTATTTTCGGATAGTAATTTTTACATTTTTTAAAGTCTTACGAACATGCGTGTCAATTGATGATAAACAACTAACGCCGCCCATGGACACCTCAGACACTTATACTGTAACAGTTGCATTGACGAGCATCAAAATGGGATAGGGATTGGGTCGAAAGGGAGATAGGATAGGGGATAGGCCACTTTACGTCGATATTGTGAGAGGTCGTGGTATTTCACGGGTCGAGCCGACTCATTCATGCAGCCAACTGCGTGGCTCTACCACTGTTGTTATTTAAATAATCTTGAGATAATGTTATTATCCATTTGGTTTGTTTCGTAAATCATTCTTTAATGTTCTTTTATAACTTCAAGCCTTTTATTATACTACTTCTAAAATAAATAAAATCTGTAATGAAAAGTAGTAGACGCACGCACAACGTGAGACCAAGAATGCAAATATCTACAGCAAAAATGAAATAAGTATGAAAGAAAAAGCCGAAAGTGACTCAAGCAGAAGAACTTTTAAAGTAGTTTTTACAATTTTTGTTATACCGTTTGTCGCTTATAAAATGTACCATAAAGAACTGCAAGCTTATTATCTATCTCATTTCGTACAAACGGACGTGGTTCTATTTGCGACGTTGCACTGACTGTATCTCAGAAGTGGACGAGTATTGAAGTTCTTTGAAATGAACTGAACGAAAGAGATAAAGTTATAGAATCTTTTTGCGAAATGAAAAATACGTTATAATCCCAAAAAGTTTTTTTAATGTTACGGAAAAAAAACATTAACACTAGACCTATCGTCTTGAGCCTTCGTTACAAATCTTACAAATTGACAGACTAGCGTCTTGTATGAATCCGCGAATCACTAACTCAAGTAAACCAAGGTAACAATATATTTCTATTTAGATTACATATCAGAGTCAAAGAAAAACTAATCTCATATCCTGAAATCACCCCAATGTATATTAAACTATACGCAAATATATTATTTTTCGTGTAATATCCTAGAGCAGGCTAAATATAACTTAACTTCCGGTATTGGCAGGCTTAATCATTCCGTGTGTGCACTAGATCGATATGGGACGCGTGCGCGGTGGGTGGGGTCAATGCACTCGTGACGTCACAACAACAACTATCTACTTCCTCGCTGCACCAGCACTAAGCCAGGAGATGAATTATAGTAATTAAACTACTCTGTGCCACCATGACTTTTCCAGAATAACATAAAACTGAAGAGTATTGTTTGTTTCTTTGTTTGAACTTTGAACCTAATATTTTATAATGTTTAGTCCGTCTTTTTTAAGATGGCTTTAGGTTATATGCCTTTATGCTATGTTAAGATCTCGGTGGTCCAGTGGTCGAGCATCCCGCTTCTTAATCAAGAAGACGCGGGTTCGCATCCTGGCTCACACCAATGACTTTTCGAAATTACTGTCGGATGTTATGTGTTATAAATATCTATTACTGACAACAATATTTCGTCACCTGTTCAATGTACATAACATAATTTCACGCCTTTTTCTACCCCAAGGTGTAGGCAGCGGCTGTTAAACCTCGTCTAGCGGTTATGTGTACGTTCCAAACGGAATAGGTGGCGAACCTATTGCCATACCGGGCACAATGTACGAAATTAATTTAGAAAAGTCATTGAAGTGAGCCAATGTGAGGAATCAAGCCCGCGGCCTCTGAATTTAGAAGCGGGGTGCTCGACCACTGGGCCACCGAGACTGTTTAATGTGTGACATAAAAAATCGAGAAATCTTCGCGAAAAATGCATCTTCGGATAGGAAAAGGCGAGCGGTTATTTTAGACTGTAGATAATTTTAGATAGTAATTATAATAGTTCTTACCTTCTATTGTCGAGATATGTGTCGTAGTCGTCAGGCGTATTCTTGTCGTCGTGCATTTCGTACAAATCTGTATATATAGCGGACTCTAATCGGGACGGATCCAAATGATAGTTTGGATTCTCGTAGGAGAGTAGACCATTCTCTGTGGACAAGGGGAACTTCTGTTAGTGCTAATAATATATTCAGACCAGGGATTGTTGGTTGATAGAGTTTGTAGATGGCAGAACAATATGTTTTATTTTACTATTTTCACACAATCTATTGAAAGTAAGACATATCTTTTCAATACTTTTTAAGGATTTCTTTCAAATGCTTTTTTTAAATATTATTAAGTGATTTAATAATAATCAAGCGTAATATATAATGTTAGTTTAGTAAATGTCACATAGCACTTGCGAGGTATCCAGTAACCAAAGCCGAAGCCTTAGTAAATGCTGACACACACTACTAATACTGGGTTGATGAGCGTGGAAGTTATTTAAATTATTTTATAGAAATTCATTCATCATTTTCCTGCCCTTGTCCCACTCTAAGTGGGGTCGGCACAACATGTCATCCTTTTCCATTCTCTTCTATCACTCGTCGTCACACTTACTCCCTTCATACTCATATCAACTTTTACACAGTCCATCCATCTCTTCTTCGGCCTTCCTCTACTAATGTGTCCATCCACAGTCATTCCAATCGCTCTCCTCGTTTTTATAGAAACTCGAGAGCTCGATTTTATAGAGCATAGATATAATTATACATTAAAATAAAGATTAATTACACGTAATTACGTTGGGGAATCCAAGCCAAACGTCTTATCGCGATATAGTTCTAAAAATGTTTTTTTATAAGCTTTTATTTAACTTGCACTGTATGTATGTATGTATGTATGTATGTATGTAAGTATGTATGTTCGGTGGAATCTTGTAACTCAATTTTGAAGTAGATACCTTCAACCGATTGAGCTGAAATTTTGTATACATGTTTACTTTGGATGACAATGCATGATATAATGTATGACATCATTCTATATCCAATATGGCGGACGACCCAAGATGGCGGAATGGATATTTTTAATGCATTTCTGCAATATGGGTATCAAATGAAAGGGTTTATTAAATGTAACTCAAAATATAATATGACGTCATTCTAAATCCAATATGGTGGAATATCCAAGATGAAGGAATATATATTTTAAGCTTTCGTACAATATGGGTATCAAATGAAAGGGCTCATTGGGAGCAACTAGAAAAATAATGTGACGTCATTCTAAATCCAATATGGCGGATCATCCAAGATAGAGGAACAGTTTTTTTTAATGCATTTCTACAATATGGGTATCGAATGAAAGGGCTTGTTAATAGTAGCTCGAAAAATAATAAATAATAAATATTTGCGTTTCTACTATATGGGTATCAAATGGCCCTTTCATTAAAGAGTTATATGAGAATTTCAAAAACTATATCTCGGTGGTTCAGTAAACTAGCCCGCTTTTGAATCAGGAAGTCTTGGGTTCGAATTTGGCCTCACACCAATGTCTTTCGAAATTCCTCTCGAAAGTCATGTGTGATAAATATTTTTGACTAACCACTTTGTGCTCGCTGTATGGCAACAGTGGTAGAGCCCAGCAATTCACTGTATGAATGGGCTGGCTCGACCGGTGAAATACCACAACCAGCTCACGCCGTGTTTCTTTGGGTGAGAGAGGTACCCGGAGGCCCACTCCCCTTCCCCAACCCTTCCTACTCCCATATCCTATATCCTACTCCCTTAAAGATCGTTGAGACGTAAACATAGCGGCGAGTCGAGGCTTAACAGATGCTGCCTACACCTTCGGGTAGAAAAAGGAATGGAGCTATGTTATTTTATTTATTAATGTTATAAACAAATTAGAATGTGTATTAATATTATTTATATCATAGGGTTTTTCAATATAAGCGGCTAGATGTTAGCGGCCTGCTTGTTTGGGCGGTGTCAGTCAATCTGTTGTTTACTATTCAGTCACTGATGCCAAATCACCATGTCAAGATACAGGGTTAAGCGGCGCGTCCAAATTTATAATCAAAATGAGTTAGTGCTAACATTTAGAACCTTACGACCATTTTACGGCTGAGGCGGTAGTCCATCACAGTCGACGGCTTTCCGTTGCCCTATGTTTTAATAGTTAACAGTGTTTTAATTGTGGTCAGCCACGCAATCTGCTGCTTGAATGGGCCGGTTCGACCGGTGCAATGCCATGCCCTTTCAGGATACCGACGTAAATTGGACAGGATTTAATAACTTTAACATGATTGCTACACTAACGGATTTTAATGGTGTTATACGTATTATTAGAATTAAACACAGTGGATGATGGGAACGAACTATAACTTTTATTACAACTCACTCCTATGTTACACTCAGGTCGGCAAGTATAGAGTACTGATTAAAACAACAGATGGCGTTACACATCACAAGTAGTTAAACATATTTTGTTATTAAACAACAGTCCCACATAACAAAATTAAGTTGCAAAATCAACAAATGTGAAAAACAAAAAAAAATGTTTACTTAGGCTCGAAAATCTTTGCTGCTGGTCAAGCATACGTGGCCTTAAGTAGGGAAAAGACTTTAGGGGGTCTCCTCATTGAAGAGTTGGACTTTTCGAAATTAACTGGCAAACGACCTTGTAACAATGATGCTTTGAATGAGATGACTTACCCATCGATAACTAAAAACTTGAAAATAATTTAAAGAAAAAAACTTTTTTAAAGAAGCTTTTATTTAAACGCTCTAAAAAGAATAAAATAATTTTCACCTTAAACAATTTAACTATCAACTTATAACCTTATTATATACAATTTATGTGATAATAAAAGCTTGTCGCTATGTTTAACCCAACCTTTCCCCCCTCCTCTTCCCATCCCAATTCCGACCCCTTCCATTTCCCATGGAAAGGGCCGGCAACGCAACTGTAACACTATATGTGTTCGGGTGTCCATATATATGTTATAAACCAAAAAAATATATTTGGATAATGCGATCCCTAACAGTAATCATTAAATCTAAAAAAATATTTCTAGATGGTTATGTATAGCCACTGATAGGTAATTAAACATAGCGACAAGCTTTTATTATCACATAAATTGTATATAATAAGGTTATAAGTTGATAGTTAAATTGTTTAAGGTGAAAATTATTTTATTCTTTTTAGAGCGTTTAAATAAAAGCTTCTTTAAAAAAGTTTTTTTCTTTAAATTATTTTTAAGTTTCCAAAGATTCTGGATTTCGTCAATAATAGTATCGTTGAAAAACAAATCATAAACTGACCACTTTAACGACTATAGTTCATCAAATAAAATCGCAATCAAACTTACCAAATATATAAAACATAAAAAATAAAAACATAAAACAGCTTTACAAACAACAATATACCCATTATATAAGCTTTTCCATGCCACATTACGTAAGTACATGTTCCGGATATTGCATCAAAAACGATCAACAAAATCCCTATACCGTAGATAATCCCATACGAACATGATAAAGGCTGCCGAAATGACTAAAATCCTGCTACAAGCTTCAATACTCATTGACGAGCCCTACCTTTCCCATACCCATAACTTTATACAGCCTTTATCTATGGGTTGTATTATAAGAGAAAGCGATATTAATATTGTAAACTAGCAATGAGATTATTGAAAAGCACGTCTGACAATTGACGATGATGAATACGCAATTTTATTCTTTCTCCGCCAATGCTCTTTCGTCAAATCAAAGAGCGCGCTACCTCGGTAGACTGTAATATGTTTACATAATTTAACCGAAACTTACACTTCAAAAATGGAACTGCATCCAAAGTAATGAATGATAATGAATTTATTCAATTAGGTATATTAATAGGAGGCAACATTTTATAATCTTTGACTTATCCCACAAAATAAAGGAGCGTGTCCACTATAACATACCAACCGTCCACGTTTCCGGCGCACAATAGCGTATCACTAAATAATAGATAGTTTTCCGTAATGTCGCCCTACCTTTACCAATTGTGTTGTTGCTTTACAAATGTTTATAGGAACGAAAGCGGAATATTGTCGTTTTGTGTGGGTATAAAAGTGTAATGTTACGCGAGGAATGTTAAAAGGATCCATATACACAGTTGTAGGTACATGCATGTTGATTGTTATTGTTTTTTTTTTGTGTAAATAAAAACACAAATATGTGTAAATTTTATATAAATGTTTTTTTCTGTACCTAGCGTGTAGATAATATAGCCAATATAAATAAATAACATATCGATATATCAATGTGTTCAAAACTCAAGAATTAAAAAAAAAAAAGTAAATTCTATCAGAGAACGCTGGAGTACCAATCTTTTGGTAGATAGAAAGTAGGTCCTACACGCCATATGTCAGGTTTAAGTCACGCGATATTAACAAAATCGCGACCATCTTATGAAAGATCACATGACACCGCCCCGCCATCTTGCGTCTAGTTTTAAAAAAGGAATGAAATTCAAAAAAAGAATGAAATTCAAAAAAAGAATGCAATTCATTTCAAATTTATTTTGTTTGTGCAAACATTAAAAATATTTAGATACGAAACAGAACAGTATGCATTTATGTACCTATTGTGTAGAACTACAACAGTCGTTCGTGTCAGCAACCATTAATATCTTTGGAATTTGGAATGTAGGTAGGTACTATATAAATATGTTTGCGACCGTTGCCTCTAAAACATTCAATGATCAAGGCTTTGAACTTGTACAATCTTATGTATAAGTTGATAAACGTTTTTGTTTTGGTTTTAGTTTACTGTATTTTTTTTTAATAAATATTTGGACTACTAGTTCTATAGCTCGGCTAATTATAACTAGGATTACTCAGAATAAAAGGTAAATGAAGCGTTCATTTACCTTTCTCCTGGGGTGGTAGTTTGCTGTAGTTGGTAGTTAGCCAGCACGTTTTACGTCAGCAAAAAGGTTGTTTTTATAAAGAGAATTTCTCAAAATTTTTGTCGTCATATAACTAATTTAGCTTTTATGAACGTAATCAGTATAATACAGTACTGAAATATAAAAAAAATATATGATAATAATAATAAGCAAAATAACCTTTAAATAACTTTTGAAACTTCAAAATGGGATCAAAAGTAACCATTGAAATAGTATTATCAGATCACGTTGTTCGGTGATTAAACTTTGGAAAGTTACAAAGAAGTTGGGCTATTAGAATTTATAATTAACCTTTAAAATTTTAATTTAACTATAACGTTCAAACTTAATATATAAACCAGTAAATTAACATATAAGCTACGTTAAAGAATCTACAAATCACCGGTGACATCGCGCGTCAAAAGTTTTCACATGCCTACGCATGTAGGCACTAAATTCTTCCTGCAGCTTCACCTAAGCAAAAAGTAAAGAGAAATCCAAATTCCAGTATCGAAATATAATTCTTAATATTACAGTGGAGATATATAGAGTCCTCATATTTTGTGTTGAACGCTAATTATTTAAAGACCTAAAGACGTCCTATGTCTATGTTGGGTCTATGCGTTAATTTTAATTTTCTAGTATATCGTCTGTGTTCAACTGCTAACGGTAACAAATGCCATAGAAATAAAGATTATACACAATGAAATTCAAATTGAAATAAAAAATAAATTGACGTAAAGTGGCTCATGCCGCGTTTCGTTCGGTGAGACAGGTATCCGGAGGCTCACCCCCCTTCCCCATCTTTTCATATCCTACTCCCTTAAAGGTCAGCAACGCTACGGTAACACTATATGTGTTCTTGGTGTCCATGGGCGGCGCAGGTTGCTTACCATCAGGTGAAACGCTTGCTCGTTTGCTATCCAATAAAAAAACACAACTTTTTTTTAAATACTAGATGAAATTTTAAATAAAACGGCATGACGTAGATATATACTTTTTGTACACATTGTTGTGGCGTCTCGAGCTTGTGTCCTATCGATCTCAGCCGCGACCTTCAGACAGACGCAATTCGAGCATAAGTTCTTTTAACTTGGCTGCCTTTTTAATACAATGTACTTCGTGTTATTAAATTAAAACTCTGGCATTTATGATGATAAAGAGATTTTTTTTTTCAATTCACGCGGTTTGTGCTTACATATGTAGGCAATGTCAGTTATGCCTAGACTCGCCGAATTTCAGGTCTCAAATGTGACGAAATCTATTGTTTGTACGGTCATCGATATTTGTCAGTTCCGAAACTAATTTAAAAATATCGATTTCAACTAGATATGAACGGTTATATTTATTTTAACTATATCGAATAATAGAAGTTCGTGGGTAACTTTATAATATTAATAATCTTGTCAAATGCTACCACGACAAGAAGTCAAGTGAAAATCTACCAAATCAACCAAAATTGACCGGAGATAGTAACTACTAATTATATTTTATTATATAAAATCAATCCGTTGTGAGATGGCGGAAATGTTGTTTAAATAGCAAAGTCATGATTTACAATATATGACATGTCATCTCTTTGAAAATCGATATGAAAGTTTCGATAAATTGATACGTATTTTTTATGTAACTACAATTTAATTACAAAAGTAAACAAATTAATAAAATCACATCATGTAACCAACGAGACGCGTATAAAAAATGTCTTTATTTAATGGATATTCATTTAATGATAACATTTTAAATAAAAATATATATAAATTTATTAGGTCCTAGTTTTGATTTATATCTTTATTATTTTATTAATAATAAAGCAATATATATGTTAATTTTATGTATTTGTATTATAAACGCTTTTATTTATTTTAATATCAAATATGTATTGTGTTTAACAAGAGTCATGAAAGTCAAAGAAGCGAGTGAGGTGTGTAAGAATCATGCATTATGGCGCTCTGTTCTCTCTGCCTATCCGCTAGGGACTTGGCGTAAAGTTATGCATGTATTTATGTGTATATATTAATATTAGTAAAGCGTCATCATCAGATGTGTATGGGAATTATTAAAAATATTATCAAAAATATTAATTATTATAGCAAAAACAAACTCAATTTTGGCAGACCATTCGGCAGTACCAGCAATATTTAGAAAGAGTATCCTACAGAGTTACATATAAAAACGCCAATAAACATTTCAACATATTATCTATATTAATATACTGTCTGATTGATTTATTTTTAAAATTACTAATTGATTGATAGCGCCTGCTACCTTACAAAGACTAAGATATCTAGGTGTTTTCGTTTATTTACGATTAATAATTTACGCAGACAGGTAAATTTGATTTTTTACCCCATGTAATAGGTGTCTTACATTGGCCACAATTTTGATGGTCGTCGGTTGAATTTATCACAAAGTACTTCTAAATTAATATTCGAAAAATAGGGTAGGGTAGGGTCAGGTTGTATTCGAACTTGGATTTCAATAACTGAACCATTAGGCTAGGAAAACTTGACCGAGATCAACATATTATTTCAAATAAAATATACCATGCTGTGTGGCGCCGGCTTAGAATACCGCCACCCCATCTCTTCCCGTGGGTGTCGTAAAAGGCGACTAAGGGAAAAGGCTGGAAGAATAGGCAGCAGCATTCTCTCTCATCAGGATACAGCCTACTGCAATCGCCAACCCGCCTGCCAAGCGTGGCGATTATGGCAAAAACCCCCCATGAGTGAACGGACCGGCGGTCCGGGCGCTCTATGGGGGAGGCCTGTCCAGCAGTGGACCTCAAAGGGCTAATGATGATGATGAAAATATACCACCTATAAAAAATCCACAGCCCCTAACATAATGGCTTAGTAACATATCTTTTTTCTTATTTTTTGCTATTTAAAATAATTACCCAGTAACATATCTTGTCTTAGAAAATTATTATTTCAGTAAAAAGAAAAAAAAGCAAGTAAATATAGAGAGACGAATGATTCATTCGTTCTCAATCACATTCATTACATTATAGTGTTATTCACAACATAAATATGACAGTAATTTTCTAAACATTGACTATGTAATTACATATAAGATATACATCATTTGTATATATAATTTGTTTCCATAGAACCAACATATACGTGATGGATTACCAGCTAAGGTCGAGTAATACCATAGTAAAAACAATATTATGTGCATTTAACATACTTTTTAAATACATTTTAACCTAATTTTTGAAGCGAAACTTCTGTTCTATCTTGCAATCGTTTAACGCGTTAAACTTAAAAAAATCTTAAGCTTGACTTAAAAACATACAGATGTACGATTGGCGGGTGGTGGTACTATAATTCGTATTCAAAAATAATAATATAAATGAAACGTTGTATTTAAATTACACATGGTTCTTAAAAAAATAGTTAATAGGCTATTGAAATCGTTATTGAAAAGGGTATCAGAACAAGTCTACAAGACGTTGCATGAATTACAACCCTCAAATATAGGTTGAATTCAATATTGACAACAACCTATCACGAAACGATACACAACATGAAAATCTTCTCTTTATACGAAGATTTTATTTTTATATTCATAGTTGTTTCACCAGCCGACCCATTAATACGAACTGCATGTTTCTATCATTGATTATAAAGAGGTAAAAATATCATTTATTTATTATATTAAAAAAATCAAAAGATTAGTTTCTCTTTGCACATGGGATGCCCCTTCAATATAGATAATAAAAAATGTGATACTCACTCTCCCGCTTGTACAATCCCATATTGGCGAGCTTGTCAACTGTCAGATGTGCACATAACACTTTACTTTCCACACAATTGCATCACTTTCGGTCCATCGTTATTCAACGTGCGTAAAGCGGACAGCAGTGAGAGTTACACAAGTGATCACTGCATCAATATTCACAAATGAAGTTTTCACGACCGGAATTTAATGTGTCTTGACGTCGATTAATTTAACTTGTCATTCTGTAATTTATATTTATGTGTTCTTTAAATTAGGCTTTATAGGATTAAAAATACTTTTCTTTATGGAATTTGTATAAATAGCTAATTTAAGATACGTCTGTTACAAAATCATTTTCAGTACTGAGATAGAAACTGTCAGTATCATTTGTTTGTATCAGAAGCATTCACGAGCATAAAGTGCCTATTCAAAAGGGAGCCGCAACCCGTGCGATTGATGTTTGCATATTACCTATTTATTTTTTATGTTTCTGTCAATATTGGAGGGTATTAATACATTGTTCTGTTGAAGCTTAGGTCTTGCACGAATTACACATATTAGTTTTTTGTCGAAAGAAGTTTTATCATTTATCGCCTAATAATCCCCAACATGGTCCGATCCGAGCCGGATGAAGTCAGTAATTAAAGCAGCGTATGGAAATACAGTGGATTTGTACTGGAACACATTATTGAACGTTGGACAATCTGCGGGTGCCAGGTACAAAGGTCATCTTGAACATCTACGTGGAAATCAAGACTGAATCGAGAAGCTGGATAGCAGGATAAGCAGTGTTCAGTATATAAACATATTTATGATACCCAGTACTCTCAATCAATTAGGTGTATATTCAGGTAAAATTTCGTAAGTATTTGTCGACAATTGCTAAGGTTGGTACATACCTATTCACCTACTTTATTTTGTTAATTGTTTAAAACTGAATAAATTTATTATAATATTGCACTGCTGTTAAATTCATAAATTGTAATTATTAAGTCAATGCTAGTAGGTATTTGATAGAATAAGCAGCTGTAGTTGTAATACGTAGGTATTTAGTATACTTTTTGTTGGAAAACAAGAAATACAATTATTTAGGTATTGAATTAACATTATTTAGTGTATTTCAGAGCAGCGAGATCTATTTATTATTGTTTTTTTCGTGTTATTGATTTGTTATCTCGGTGATTTCCAGTTAATACCGGTTTGCCAGAATGGCCGCTAAAGAGGAAAAGGACAAAATGGTAAAGAGCAGGTCCAGTTATAAAGGACGATTAACTGCGTTCGGTAATTATCTTGCTGATTTAGAAGACTCGTTAAATCCTTCTCAGATTGGCGAGTTGCAGTTGCGATTGGGTAAGTTAGAAAACGTATTTGCTCAGTATGACGAGGTGCAGTTGCGAATAGAGTGTTTATCCGACGAGATGGACAGTCAGATATCAGAACGAAATGAGTTTGAATCTACATATTATAGCCTCGTTTCGACAGCTCAAGTCTTACTTAATCGGAACTGTAAATCGGAGACGAATGAACCCTCCGGTAGTGAAAAACGCTCACCTCAAATTAACAATCATAGGCTTGTTAAATTGCCTACCATACAGCTGCCAACATTTAATGGAAATTTTGAGGGCTGGCTTGAGTTCAGAGACACATTTTGTAGTCTAATTCATGCCGATGATGACATAGATGATATTAATAAATTTCACTATCTTCGAGGTAGTCTTACGGATTCAGCCGCTGTGGTGATTCAGTCAATAAAATTTTCTGCATCAAATTATCAGATTGCATGGCAGTTATTATGTGACAGATTTAATAACAAACGTATTTTAATTCACAATCACGTGACCGCATTATTTAACATTGAGCCATTTAAAAAGGAATCGTCTACTATTTTAAATCAAGTCATTGATACCGTAAACAAAAATTTGCGAGCCTTAGAAATATTAGGGGAGCCCACGGAATACTGGGATACGCTTTTAATTTATATAATCTCAAGTAAATTTGATTACAGGACTCATCGCGAGTGGGAAGAATTTAAAGGTGGTCTTAATAAAGATAACCCAATAAAATTAGAGAAGTTTATAGGCTTTATACGTAATCGTGCCGACTTTTTAGAAACTTTAGAAACGTCACACAATAATATACTCACTCATTCTAAAGGCAATAATAAAATTAAAAGTATGGTTTCTGTTAATAGTGTGTCAGGTACTCGACTTCCTAGTGGTAATAATACTGTACCTAAATCATGTCCCAACTGTCAAGGAGAACATAATCTCAGTAATTGTGCAAAATTTGTATCACTTAGCAATGAAGAACGATTAGCGTTATTGCCACAATATAAGGTTTGTTTTAACTGCTTCCGACCTGGTCACTTTGCAAACCGCTGCAAATCTAGTGGATGCAAAGTGTGCAAACGAAGGCATCATACGTTAGTACATATTACAAATGCCAAGTCGGTTAGCAATGAACAAAACGCAGTCAGTGTGCCTAATCCTTCTAGTAATATTACTTTATCTGCGAAATTAACGACATACGCTCACAACAAGGGACAAGTAGTATTAGCCACTTCAATGTTAAAATTATATGGTAAAAATAATACTGAATATATTTGCCGAGCTATTCTAGATAGTGGTAGCACATCATGCCTAATGACAGAAAACCTATGCAATTTATTAGATTTGACAATTGTTAAGGTTAATGAGTCAGTGATGGGTATAAATAATTCTAAGTCGCCCATAAGTAAAATGTGTAGTGTGCCCATAAAATCATTAAATGAAAACTTTTCTACTAATATTTACTGTTTTATCTTGCCTTCTATTACTGATGAAGTGCCAAGTCGACAGCTAGATATTAAAAACTTGAATATTCCTAGTAATCTTCGTCTAGCTGATCCTAACTTTTATATACCTTCGCATGTGGATTTAGTTATAGGTGCAGATATTTTCTGGGACCTCCTTGGAACACAGAAAATTAACCTCGGTCACGGAATGCCAGTGCTATTTGAAACTAGACTTGGTTGGATAGTTTCAGGTCCAATGTTATTAAGCGACCAAGCACAGCATCCCTTTCCTATTTTATGTAATTTAGGTACTGCGACTAATAATTCTGTTGTTTCAAATAATCCGAGTAGTGATGACATTCAAAACCTTTTAATGCGTTTTTGGCAACTTGAAGAAGTCAGCCATCAGTCATCAGTCTACTCATCTGAAGAAAAAATGTGTGAAGACCATTTTATTAAAAATACTACGCGCCTAAAAGATGGCCGATTTTGTGTTAGATTACCTCTAAAACAATCATATAGTTGTTTAGGTGACTCTCAGCAAAGAGCGAAACATTGTTTGGTCTCTTTAGAGCGCAGATTCAAGAGTCAACCTATATTTAAAAAACGGTACTGTGATTTTATGACAGAGTACATTAATTTAAAGCATATGTCTGCATATGTACCTGATCCTCAAAAGGTGAATTATTTTATACCTCACCATGGTATTGTACGAGAAACCAGTACAACTACCAAACTGAGAGTTGTTTTTAATGCTAGTAGTTGTACCACTTCCGGGGTATCTTTTAATAATCTACAAATGATAGGGCCGACTGTACAAGATGATTTGATATCTATTTTACTTCGATTTAGAAAATATAAATATGTTATTTCGGCAGATGTAGAAAAAATGTACCGTCAGATTATTGTACATCCCGATGACAGGCATCTACAGCAGATACTCTGGCGCGACAACCCTACGCAACCTATGGTTGCTTATCAGTTAAACACTGTCACGTATGGCACCGCGAGTGCCCCATACCTAGCTACTAGGTGTCTTCGACAGATAGGTACTGATTGCGTCGATAAAAAGATTGCTACAATTATAAAACACGACTTCTACGTCGACGATTTGCTCTCAGGTGGAGACAGCGTTGAGGAAATAATGAGCATCCGACAGAAGGTAACCAAAGAATTAGCTTCTGCTGGAATGCCGCTGCGTAAGTGGAAATCTAATAGCGCCCTAGTTACATCTGACTGTGCTGAACCTACATCAGTTAATTTAAACATAGGTTCAATAGAACCAAGTAAAACTTTAGGTCTTCGTTGGCACACTCACTCAGACGTACTATGTTTTTCAATTAATCAGGACCTTTCGAATTGCTTAACTAAACGCAGTATTCTTTCTACAATTTCACAAATTTTTGACCCATTAGGTCTTTTAGCCCCTTGTATTATTGTCATGAAGATGATGATACAAAAGTTATGGATATATAAATTGGGGTGGGATGATCCATTGCCACCTGACATTTTAAAATTATGGTCAAACATTTTACACGATTTGCCACTTATTAATAAAATACGTGTTCCTCGTTGTATCCTTTGTGATATGTATGAGTTTATAGACTTGCATATATTTAATGATGCTTCTGAGCTAGCCTATGGATCGTGTGTGTATGTTCGAAGCTCAAATTCTACAAATGTACATGTACGGTTACTTACGGCTAAAAGCAGAGTATCGCCTATTAAGCCTCTAACAATACCAAAGAGTGAACTATCCGCGGCATTACTTGGCGTTCGACTTTATGAAAAGGTAATTAATTCACTCAGAGCTCAGATAAGAAGCGTCACATTTTGGACTGACTCAACGGTAGTCCTGGGGTGGCTCAAAATGTTACCCAATAAATTACAACCCTTTGTGCGTAATCGTGTCTCTGAAATTCTGGACAAGACTGGAAACTGTTCTTGGAGACACGTTCCAACTCATTTAAACCCAAGGGATCACGTATCACGGGGGGTTAATATTAATCTATTGCAAAGTCTAGAGATTTGGTGGTCAGGCCCTGAGTTTTTGAGACATGATTCCACAAAGTGGCCGGTCAATCCAGTAGTTACAAATGAAAAATTACCGGAGGTGCGATCAGAGGTCTCTTTACTCGCTTTATCTTCTTCTAAGCCACAATTTATAGACTTTTGTAGGTTTTCAAATTTTTCAAGACTTAAACGTAGTATAGCGTATGTATTAAGATTTATAAATATTTGCAGAAAACAACCACCTAAACATCAATATCTTAGTGTTGATGAATTAAACAGTTCATTAAATTTAATTATAAAACTTTCACAAATGGATGCCTTTCCTGAATATACAATTTTATTGAATAATGACAAGATACCAAAAAGGAGTCCATTATTAAAATTTAATATATTTTTAGATGAGAATAAACTAATGCGGGTCGGTGGTCGTCTCGCAAACTCACAGTTTTCCTATGATAAAAAGCATCCGTTATTATTACAGTCCACTCATGTTATCACTAAATTGTTATTTGAATTTATGCATAGGAAACATATGCATGCCGGACCACAATTATTATTGGCATCTATCAAAGAAAATTATTGGCCTATCGGTGGTACAAAATTAGCAAAATCAGTATATCGTAAGTGTGTATTGTGTTGTCGTATGAGAGGACAAGTCGTGTCACCTCTCATGGGTAATTTACCACAGCAGCGACTGAATCCGGGGGGCTACGTGTTTGAGTCCGTAGGTATCGACTATGCCGGTCCTATGTTATCAGTTAGTAGACAAGGACGTGGTTGTCGCCTTATTAAAGTTTACATTGCTTTGTTCATTTGTTTTACAACTAAAGCAGTGCATATTGAGTTGGTAGGTGATTTAACGAGGAACAATTTTTTATCAGCTCTTCGTAGATTCGTGTCCCGTAGGGGTAAGCCTAAACACATTTATTCGGACAACGGTACGTCGTTCGTTGGAGCATATAACGAAATTGGTAAATTTCTTAAAAACAACTGCAATTCGTTAGCTGATGATTTAGCCGAGGACGAAATTAACTTTCATTTTATCCCTCCTTACGCGGCTCACTTTGGCGGACTTTGGGAAGCCGGTATTAAATCAATAAAATATCATTTGAAAAGAGTACTGGGCAATTGTCATTTAACTTTTGAAGAGCTGAACACTGTGCTTGTACAAATAGAGGCATTGTTGAACTCGCGTCCACTTACACCATTGTCATCGGACCCCAGTGATCTTCTGCCACTCACTCCAGGACATTTCCTGATCGGGCGACCCCTTACTTCATTGCCAGCGCTGAATTACGAAGATTTCTCTACGAATCGTTTAACCAGGTACCAAAGAATTGAACAATTGCGTCAACATTTCTGGTCTCGTTGGAGCAAAGAGTACGTCGCAGAGCTTCAGCAGAGAGTAAAATGGCGTTCTGGTACTACACCGCTAAAAACAGATGCTCTCGTACTCGTTAAAGATGAGAATCTTCCACCGCTAAAATGGCGATTGGGCCGCATCACAGCCGTATACCCTGGACCAGATGGGGTCAGCCGTGTCGCTGACATAAAAACCACGGCTGGAATTATTCGTCGGGCGTTCAGCCGAATTTGTCCCCTACCGGAGCCACAGGATTCCTGAATTTTTATGTTTGAGAGACGAGCTCTCAACGCCCGGGGGGATGTTTGTATCAGAAGCATTCACGAGCATAAAGTGCCTATTCAAAAGGGAGCCGCAACCCGTGCGATTGATGTTTGCATATTACCTATTTATTTTTTATGTTTCTGTCAATATTGGAGGGTATTAATACATTGTTCTGTTGAAGCTTAGGTCTTGCACGAATTACACATATTAGTTTTTTGTCGAAAGAAGTTTTATCATTTATCGCCTAATAATCCCCA
Source organism: Euproctis similis (assembly GCA_905147225.2). Taxonomy (NCBI): domain Eukaryota; kingdom Metazoa; phylum Arthropoda; class Insecta; order Lepidoptera; family Erebidae; genus Euproctis; species Euproctis similis. The sequence continues at coordinate 11,560,003 of LR990109.1, forward strand.
ACATCATTTGACAAACATTATTTAATATAATTAGTTTATTTGAAAATACAATATTTTTTATCACACCAATGTTCAACTTTTGTAGAAATTTATTTGTTTGTTTGTAAATAAACTAATAACATAATGACTTTTTAACGTGTGTCCATATGCATTCGATAGATAATAATTAAAACTTTTAAATCGATTTAAATGTCATCTTTGCTGGTTAAGTACGGACACGGATTCCAACTTGAGACCTCTGAATCAGAAGCTAAGTGATGAACCGCTAGGACAATGACACTTCACTATATCATTACATAGTTTAAAACAAAGTTGCTTTCCGCTGTCTATCCCCTTATATGCTAAGATCTTTGAAGTTGTAGTTCTAGGTTTGGTGAGATAAATCTCGGTTTAGATATTAATTAAGCTAATAATATAATTACAGTCGCATAATAACTTTTTTTTAACAAAAAATTGTCTAAAAATCACACGCTTTTTCACGTCACCATTGTCTATCTTCTCGCCCACATCTTATAAGGACTTAAATCTTGCAATAATTATTAAAAATAAAAAATAAACTACCGCACTTAATTAAATTACATAAGATTAACAATTTATATATATGTATTAACAAAGAGACATCTCTGTCGGTCTGTAAATATATATGTATCACTTTGCAATGAAAGTATACGATGTATTCAGTACGTTACATACAAAAGTTTCTATTTTAGCATATTTCCTGTGTAACACAAGACTGCCAAGTCTCTCTGTTGTTTTTTCTTCATTATATAAGCTTATAGATTCGTAATATTTGTATTGTCTATGACTTGGTGTTTAGAAACAATTGTCCATAACAACCTCCTGCGACTCCGTTTGCCGGGTAATTAGAGCAGAGTTCTTTTTTAAGCCATCACAAATCAGCTCTACTAATCCATTTAGTTGAAATAAACGGGCCTCTCTTTGTAAATATGTCCAAAATAATATTCACACACGTTCTTAGACCTTGTTCTACTTAAATGTACGTATTAATATATGTATATATCTATTTCATATGACTGATATTAAACTATGAGTCATTGTAGCGACAAGGTAATTTTGATTTTGTGACCCAGTGTCAGGTGGCTGTTAGATTTATTTATGAAAGCAAAAAATTAAGTGTTGAGTGATCCACTTACAGCCGCTGTTTGGTATAGGGTTGATTACTGACCCGATCTGTTCCTACAGGAGGTTTAGGTTTAGACTTACCTTCCAAGTGTGACCACATATAATAAAAGTATTAATTATTCAAAAGTAACTCTGTGTTTTGCTTTTATTCTGCAACACCATGGCGACCCACCATTGTACTGAATATTCCTAAATTTGAAATTGGAATTTAATAATAAGGAGATCAAAAAAGCTATTGAGTTTCTTTTATAAGATAGATCAATAAAATAGACAATCGCGCAAGAGAGTCACCAGATGGTAAGGTACTACTGCTATAGACCCAGATAGTGTGCCGGCCATTAAGATGGGATAGTGAAGTGGTCGGAATTCGACTGCGTAAGACGTAGATTAAGGCGTTACCTCCGGTTATCACTGAAGGAAACGTGTCATGAGCTACTATTCGTCGAGATCGAGAGCCATTATTACGTCAATATTATGAGAGATGGTTGTCATGGCGCCTCATTCATGCAGTGAATTGTCTGGCTGTACCACTGTAAAAATTAACTGACTTGTGATTACTTCTCTTTCGACTACTAAAAAAGTCTAGGGTTGACTTGAAATAATTATTCCTTCCGTAAAATTATAAAAAAAGATTGAACAAATACAGATATTTGTGGTAGTGTCCGACCGAAGGTATATTTTTGGCCGAAGCCGATTATTCGGCCATCTCCACAAGCTTCGGCCGAAGCTGAAGCCGAAGGTTTATAAACTCTTAGTAATTTAATAATTTTCTTCAATATTATCCACAGCCAAAGAAGAATATCGGCGTAAAGTTGCTCACGCCGTTTTTCTCTCGGTGATAGAGGTATCCGCACTGAACTAAGTGTAGTCCGGTCCGTCAGTCAGTCACTCTTTCGTAACAGTTTGTTTAATTCCGACTGTTTTTGGACCTTGTTTTTGCATCTCGCCGAAGATGGATTTTTGGCCGAAGGTGGCCGAAGCCGAAGCTTCGGTCGGACACTAATTTATGGTAAACATATATTATGTGTATGTATATATGTGCGTCACAATTTACAAGCAAATGAAAGTAGTTGTGTCGCTAGCTGTTGGTTATTTCTCACGCGTTCACTTTTCAATGCGTGTTATTTTTGGATTAATTAATAGAAGAAATGCCGTTACTCTTCGATGGATATATATTTTAATTGGTTTATTTTCATACGTATATACATTGACCAAATGATATTATTATTACTCATTCTTAAACACTAAAATGTGTTTGACCAATTATTCGACATCGAGAAATGGTCAATGCTGATGCAGTAGAATGTTTGATTGCTGTGTGGTGGTTTCTGTACCAACCCTTTAAAGTTTTGGATTTACGAAAAACAAAGAAAAAAAATTCGAATCCATAAGTGGCGAACTTATTTTTTAACTAAGGCAAATACCTTTAATCTGGCGCTCGTAGTCAATCCTCAAGTTTAATGCTAAGTACGCGAGACAAAGCTTCTTGTAAATAATAATGTTTCTAATAAAAACAACTCAAGGTTGCCTTAGATCTTATCGATTAAATTTATAGTTTTCCATCGAGTTGCCATCGAAATAAATAATTTCACATACAGATGTAAATCTAATATATATATATATAAATATTAACGTTAGTATAATTTTACTTGAATGGGCACACATTCCATGTAGTAGAGATGGTAGCTAGCTTAAATTAAAATAATAAAAAATACTTTAAAATTAGTATAAATTATTTTTTTATGTAAAACATAACATAACGTAACTTCACGCATTTGTTACCCGAAGGTGTAGGCAGCGGCTATTAAGCCTCGTCTCGCCGTTATGTTTATGTCCCAAATGGAATAGGTGGCGAACCTATTGCCATACCGGGTACAAAGTTTTCAGTCATCGATATTTATCACACTTAAAAATTTCGAAAAGTCATTGGTGTGAGCCAGTGTCAGGATTCGAACCCGGACCTCTGGATCAGAAGCCGTGTGCTCGACCACTGGACCCCCGAGACTATTTATATCTATTTATGTAAAATTTACAAATATTACTGTATGTATTTCATTGGAGGATGTAAATATCGAGGACGGCCACGACACATTTTCCATGACCAAATTGGACGTGTCCTTGCAGAGAGTGCCGTCAGGAGCCTTTAAGACCGACGAGAGTATACACTACACTACACTGCAAGGGACTTGGTCTGTAGTCGTGTGTAGCAAGAGAGTATAATTGAGAGTATATAAGAGAACCAGGCTTACATGATAGAAAAATTCTTGTGTCACGATGTGCGTTATTGTACTCCTCCGAAACAGCTTGACTGATTCTCATGAAAGTTTGTAACGGCCTATCGGGTGGTTCACAACAACTATTTTTCATGCTCCCATTTATTTTTTTAGATATATTTTTTTAAGCTTACCCCACTAAGATGAACACCTATTTTTTATCTTTATTTTTTGACAAGACAGCGTTTCCGTAGCTAGTTTATGTATTACAAAATATTTAAGTTTCATTTCAACAAGATATAAGTTCTAGTTCTAGTTTATGTATTACAAAATATATACGTTTCATTTTAAAAAGATACAATATCATATCAAATAGTTGATATGAATTTGTATCATTTTAAAATGAAACCTAAATATTTTGTAATACATAAACTAGTTGACCCAGCGAACGCTGTCTTGTCAGAAAATAAAGGCTTTGATAAAAAAAAAAAACTTAAACATTTTAAAACTAGATGTCTGTCGTTACTGTTGGAATCTTGGTGATAAAAAACTAATATGTATATTTAAAGAATACATTGTAATTTTATTTCCACAGAAAATGTTAATTGAGTGTCTTCGTAAATTTTAAACACAGAGACAAGTTCATATTGACTTTTGGTTTTTTATAATTATTATTCATATATAATAGCACAGCACACAGCCTCGTGGCGCATTGGTAAAACTACCGGCTGCAGCAATGAGGTCGGGGGTTCGATTTCCACCCGAGCACAAATATTTGTGACAAACATGAACATTTGTGTGGCGTCTGGGTGTTTTTCTATGTATTATAAGTATGTATTTACAAAAGAAAAGTATATATGTATTAGGTTCCGTTATCTAGTATCCATAACACAAGCATTTAATTGCTTAGCTTGGAACTAGAGGGCGCGGTGTGTATTGTGTCCAAGATATATTATTATTATAATTTTAAGTAAGTTATGATTACTTTATGCAGAGTTTGGCTGCGATGATTTCAAAATGTTTTTAAAAGATATCTATTTAAAATTTACAATTTCTATGCAATGCGAAGACTAACGTCGTTAGCAGCACGTAGGCACTAGATATCATCATCACTTTCCCTTATCCCATTCTAAGTGGGGTCGGCTCAAAATGTCATCCTTTCCAACTATCCATGTTCTCATGGTGGTATAAGAAGTCATTTATAAAATAAGTCATTTAGCCTGTTCTAGAAATAGTTTTTTAACTTGGTAATCTTACCCGTTGAACTAGCCCATTCATGCCGGCTATACCGCTTTACCGCTGTTGTACTTCTTATGGTATTTTATAACTAGTTGACCCGACGAACTTTGTTGTTATTAAAACAAACTGCATCAAAATCCGTTACGTAGTTTCAAAGATCTAAGCAAAAGGGGACAGACAGCGGAAAGTGACTTTGTTTTATGCTATGTACTAGACAAATAAATGAATAAGACGATTTTTATTTTTATTTTATAGCTAACATTGATTGAAACAGTTGTTTAATATAAGCTAATAGAGGCCAGTAAATAAATAATATGCTATTAGCGTGCTTAATTTAAAAAGAGGAGTGTCATTACCAATCAGACAGGTTTTAAGCAGACGATCATGATGACATGATGAGGTAAGCAGAGCTCTAGTCGAAAGGAACGAACTTAACTCTAAGGTCATTTAGATATGTTAATTAGTGATGAATAGTAATGATGTCACTTTATTTTTGGAGGGTCATAACGATTTTTTATTTAAACATAACATAACTTCACGCCCTTTTCTACCCGAAGGTGCAGGCTCAGTGGTTGTTAAGCCTCGTCTCGCCGTTATGTTTACGTCCCAAATCGAATAGGTGGTGAACCTATTGCCATAACAGGCACAAAGTCGTCATCGATATTTATCACACAACTTTCGATAAGTCATTCGTGTGAGCCAGGATTCGAACCCGCGACTTCTTGATTCAGAAGCGGGAATGATGAAAATTTATAATATAAATTCTATAATCCTGTATAATGTATAATAATCAAATATAATTATATTTGTTATTATACATTAAAAATGGAGGATGAGCTTTACATACAAAATGTAGTTTTAAATAGCTATTAATAATTTAAATATTTAAATATTAAATGAATTGTTTTATTGTGTTACGGAGTTTGTTGTACTGTTATTGCATACATTTACAGTAAAAATATCGCAACTGTTTTAACCGACGACGACGACGAAAAAAAAATCCATGTAATATGCTAATATATTTTACTTTGGTACTCCCTTTATCTATATATTGAATAATTAAGTAATTTAAGTGATCATTTAAGTTGAAAATGAAGAAACATATTTATGAAAAAAAATTTATGATTCGCCGTTATTTTTAAGTCCCAAATGGAATAGGTGGCGAACCTATTGCCATATCGGGCACAAAGTTTTTCAGTCATCGATATTTATCGCGCATAACTTCCGAAAACAATTTCGAAAATTCATTGGTGTGAGCCAGTGTCTGGAATCGAACCCGGACCTCTGGATCAGAAGCCGTGTGCTCGACCACTGCGCCACCGAGACAGTTGCATACATTTCCAATAAGCATAAAGCAATTGTACAATTAATATAGGAGCTACTACTAAATTAACACTATTTTATATGGACACTGAATATTGTATCTCAGTTTTTAATTCAGTTACAAAGTAAATATACAGTAAATAAGACACTTTCCGTGACCCAATAGAACGAGTCCTTGAGGAGCCTTAATAATCTGTTCTCCCTGCCTACCCCGCAAGGGAACGGCTTGAAGTTATTAGTTTATGCGTGAAGTACATAAGTTAAAACTTAACACATAAATTATTAAGCCTAGAAAAGTATCAAACGATCTACATAAAAAAAGACTATTTATATATATAAATGTTGACTTGGAAATAACAAAATTCTTCATTCTTCATATACATAAATTGCATTCAATTTCAGGGGTTGGTAGTAGGAGCCAAATTGGTACAGCACTAACAATACGGCAAATTTGCTGACTCACGAGGACAACGAACTTTGGTACATTTAGAACTTGTTTTACGACGCACACTGTATTGACCGTATTTGTGTTTACTTAGACACGAATTGAGTCAATCATATTGTCAATTATGTTAGCAATATACACAATAAAAGGTTCTTAATGATACTGCCTATATAAGTAAATATTTATATATATTTCACAAATTTATATATTAAAAAAAGTGGTCGATATATTCAAATAGTAGAGTCACGCAGTCTCCTCCTTAATAGGCTGGCTCGACCGGTCTCTCAGAATATGGACGTAAAATGGCTCATGCCGTTATTATTGTGGGATGGTGAGGCAAAACATCAAGAGATCTCTCCAACCGAGCGATACGCCGCATTTCTATGTCCTATTAACAGTGGTAGAGCCAAGCAGTTCGCTGCATGAATGGGCCGGCTCGACCGGTGAAATACCACGACCTCTCAGAAGACTGTCGTAAAGTGGCTCAGCGTTTCGTTCGGTGAGAGAGGTACCCGGAGGCCCATTCCCCCCTTCCCCATCCTTTCCTCTCCCCTATTCCTTAAAGGTCGGTAACGCAACAGTAACACTATATGTGTTTCTGGTGTCCATGGGCGGCGTTTGTTGCTTACCATCAGGAGACACGCCTGCTCGTTTGCCCTCCTATCCCATAAAAAAAAACACCTTCTCCTCTCCCCTCTCCATCCCATTTCCGACCCTTTTCTATCATATTTTAAAGGTTGGCTACGCAACCTGAAAAACTATCTGTATTGCAGGTGTCCATGGGCTACATTAATTGCTTACATAGTTGGCATGCTTGCTGGTTTGCCTCCTTATCCCACAATAATAATAATAAATTTTAATATTATTTTTATTAATCTTATTTCGTAAATAACAAATCCGGTTTGATGTATAATATTCGGCACATCTTATAGAAGACAAAACAGTACTTAGTAAAAAAAAAGGCAGCATATCTACTTACTGATTGTGATGCGGTACGAAATTGTTGCGGTCAGATATATTTATATTTGTACCAAGTCCATGTAAGGCAGTAGATTAAGTACTACAAAGCCTTAAGAAAGTTTGCGTGTAATTAAGGATATATAATGAGGACAAACACATATAGTTGGGGCAAAAGTCACCGACCGTAACAGGGTTACGATCCATCATGTGGCCCATGCCCCATGCCCGTGCCCCATCACAAACATTTTGTTAATTCACGACGGCGTTCCTTTTGGCATATTTAGGTTAAGTAACTATTACGTGACGATTCTATTTTCTTTGAAATATTATTTAGTATTGTAGGTTAAGTATTTTTTTATGTATTTATTTGATAAATGATTGACCCATATGAGTTAAGGGTACAAGAATGTTTTAGTTGATTTTTGGGTTGACGAATATATTCAGTTTCCAGGTTTTACGACTACATTTGTCATGAAGAATATCTCAAGCTTAGATACCAGTAAGAAAAAATCCTACATCATTTCATTATTATTACATAGAATAAAACTAAGTCGCTTTCCGCTGTCTGTCCCTTTATATGCTTATATCTTTAAAAGTAGACAACGGATGTGGATACATTTTTTTTAATAGATAGATGGTGTCAACGGCGTGGTTTCTGTCTATAATTCACGTATGTTCTAGTAAAGAAAAAGTGATCAATCCCAAATTTACTTCTTTATTACTTTTGATGCGGAACAAAGTTCGCCGGGTCATCTAGTCATAATATAAGTTATAGACTAATAAAATTGTCAAGAATAAAATTATGGGACATAGCTACACTTGACTGTATCGTCTAAGAAAAACTGGTTTGTGGGTCATCTTTTTTAAGCGCCAATTGCATAAATTAACAAATAAAACAAACTCGACACAAACTTCACCTTGATTTAATTACGAATAGTTTTTACCAGTTATTTTATTGGTCATTATTAATAATAGTACCCTTGATCTTAGCGCTAGATTAAATGCTTCGAAAGTTGTCAAATTGAACAAGGTGACTTATCCGTAATTGTTATTGTTTTTTTTATATCTTCATCAATTAAATTGTGGTCTAGGCAGTGCTAAATAGAATTTATGTGTTATATATATAATTCACCACCACCTTATTCCATTTGGAATGTAAACATAATGGCGAGTAGAGTAGTAGTAGCTTATCAGCCGCTACCTACACCTTCGGTTAGAAAAAAGCGTGAAGTTACGTTTATACATATATAAGTAATTGGAACCTTCAACGAAATTATACATAGAAAACGCAAATATTTTTTTTTATAATTCATGAATTTTAAAACATGTTGGTGTTTTCCATGGGGTTTCCATTAAATTATTAAAATTATAGTAAAAAAAAAAGGACAAACAAGCGTTTTGAACTAGTTTTTTCTTTTTGGTTTGACATCTGTCAACTTAGTAATTAGTGATGTGATGTAGCATATGATTTGTTATTAAATTGTTAATCTTAATATATAGAATGTTTTAATTTATTTTTTAAGTATATTTATTAATATTACAAATTAAAAAAAATGTTGAAAAGTAAAAAAAAAAATACATTATAATTTTACGGAAGTCCAATATTACGCCGTATCTTGATGTTTAAACAACTGAATATGCATATATATGTTCACGAATATCAAGGCAATTGCTTAAAACAATGTGTAATTATTACATAAAGTGTTATCATATCATAAAAAACATGTACTGTACCCTGTAATTAGATACAACACTGCCGTAAGCAAAACTATAATTATTTATTGGTAAATTAAGACACTTTTCAACTTACTATTTCAGTAAAAAAAAGCTTAGTTGGAATAAAGAAATTTATGAAAATGTCTGAAAGTCATCGATGTTTTTCGTCAAGTGTTTAAATACGCTTAATTATATTAAAAGATTTTAAGTGTTTATAGGTAATTCATATAGAGATTATAATCTCACAGAAAAATAATGCTACCAACCACAAATTATTTCCGATGACAATCCGATCAATTGATACTGAAAAAAGGTTTCTATCATTTGTCATTGTTTCATAAATATTTAATAGGAAAAAAAATAGAAGTCTGACGATGTAGTTAAGAGCAATAAGTACCAAATGATGTACAGCAATTTAAATCCTTAAAAAAGGTGAACCGAAATTTTAGAGTAAATCTTCGCAATTGGGTTGTCAAATAAAAATATGTTCAAGATTAACTAAATCAGATACATAGGACACACATTAAAAAAGATTTCCGAACACAAGCCATGACGCATTAGTTATTTATACTCTTTACTGCTTACGCTGATATAAATTTAAAAAAAGAAAATTCCAGTATCTATTGACATTTGACAGAACGCACTTTAATATTTACTCAGCCACTTCACTATACTTTTTTTTTTCAATCTAAGCACACGCGGAGCGCGCGTTCAGCCTCGTTTACGGCCAGTTGCAGACTGGGGTAGTGGGGGTGTCCTGCTGTTCAGCTCGTGTATACACGATGGTTTTATTGAACAGAGTACATAATTATTAATGCCCTATTGTGTTTTTATTGATGTAAGGATTCGAATGCTTAATTTAGATAAGTACGTAATGAATTTAGCTATATTGGTCGTATTCTGTCTTGAATATAGAAGGTTTTTTTTAATTATTTAAAGTAATATTTCACGAAAAATAGATTATACATAATTATATTACTATTACCGTTAAATCGTTAAATGTAACCCCTGGGTATAATTATCGTAATTGCTCTACATAAAGTTGAAATCAAAAGATTGATTGCATTCGTATGATTCAACATACGAGTAGCAACAATCATGTTCTTTAACCTGTAAAATTTTCTTGAAATTACCTTAAAAAGCGATATTATATGCATTATTTTCTACTGTTGTGTTGTGTTTTGTTTTGATTACCGCCTATGCTTATTTTAGCTGCTTTTATCGATACGTTAAGGTAGATGGGGTATTTTAACCGATTTATCACCAGTTAAAGTATCTACTATGTTTTTTTTTATATTTTGGGTTGGGTATAAATTTGGTCAGTTAGAAAATGCTAATGTAGACAATATTTTTTCAATATAAACTAGAACACAATAAGATGTATTACTTATTTTCTTATGGTGTTAAAGTTTCTCTTATCTTTACCTTGAGACCAAAGTATGAAGTGGCGATTTGGAACAAGCTGTAATGTAGTTTGGTATAATAGCATCAGCGTTTTATTCACCTTTTGGTAGCAATTTTTTTTTATGGGATCGGCCGGCAAACGAGCAGGCGTGTCACCTAATAGTAAGCAACCAACGCCGCCCATGGACACCAGCAACACATATAGTGTTACTGTTGCGTTGCCAACCTTTAAGGGATAGGGGATAGGAAAGTATGGGGAAGGGGGGTGGGCCTCCGGGTACCTTTCTCACCGAACGAAACGCAGCATGAGCCACATTACGTCGGTCTTCTGAGAGGTCGTGGTATTTCACCGGTCGAGCCGGCCCATTCATGCACCGAACTGATTAGCTCTACCACTGTTAAAGGTTAATTCCGGTCAAACAGAAGACCTAATTATGACAGCCCTTCAAAGCTGTTTGCACGCATGCAGGCGAGTGCATATCAGGGCCAGTTGCATGCGAGTCCGATGTCCACCAGACCGTGGTGAGTTACACAACCGCGACATATATTCGCGTGGAACACGCACCTGGTGTCAAACATCAGGATTATATACTTACTGCTTCGCTGTTGCGACTTCGATAGAGAGTAATTTATCATTACATCAATATATAATGTGTCTAATATTGTTTCATATTACTCTATGTACATACAATAATCTATATCTATAATCAAAATCAAGACATATTACATTATTCACAATATATACAATTAAAAGACTATGTGAAATCAAATTTCTACGCAATTGGCTCTACTGGAAGCGTGTTGATGACTGGCCATATTGCCCCGCTAAATGGCAATGCTAATCCTGTGTGCGAAGAATAGACCAGCCCTCTAGTCGCGAGAGGCGTCATTCAATCGCTTTTCAATATGTTTCCAATGTAATTATTTTAAATTTTTAAAGAGGTAGAGCCACTCAGTTCACTGTATGAAAGCGCTGGCACGACCGGTGAAATAACCTAACCTGTCAAATAACTCTGGCAACGCGACTGTGATCCTCTTGGAATTACAGAAGGCCATGGGAAGCGCTAGTTACTTGCTCGTGTGCCCTTTCTCCCATAACAAAAATATTAAGAAGCAACATTCGGGTAAGTCGAAACGACACAACAAATCGAAATTTCGTATTTCACAAACAGAATCCACGTAGCTCATTCATTTCACGCCCCATACGGCTCATAAATAATGAAAAACAACAAATGAAAAAAGCCCTTCAAGGCCCTTTGAAATTGTCATGAAACCTGTCACGAAAAGTTTAATAAGAATCTGTTCAGCTCTTTATGAAATTCGTTAGAACGTTGATATATAGAGGAATAAGAAATATGTGAACATCGCCTACTTGTAAGTATATACGGTTACACAAATATAATTAGGTACTTCCATTTTTTTTTCTAAATTGTATAGATTAAATAGGTTGCGTGCGTTACGCGGTTACGCAAATAAACATTCCACTCAATACTTCTACTTTGACTGTAGTTAAATATATACTGAAAATCTTACCAGATTCTGTTGACGTACAACTAGCAGTCTCGGTGGCGCAGTGGTCGAGCACACGGCTTCTGATCCAGAGGTCCGGGTTCGATTCCAGACTCTGGCTCACACCAATGACTTTTCGAAATTGTTTTCGGAAGTTATGTGTGATAAATATCGATGACTGAAAAACTTTGTGCCCGGTATGGCAATAGGTTCGCCACCTATTCCATTTGGGACGTAAACATAACGGCGAGACGAGGCTTAACAGCCGCTGCCTACACCTTCGGGTAACAAAAGGCGTAAAGTTATGTTATGTATGTTATGTTACAACTAATACATTTAACTATTCAACACAACATTAACAGTGAATAAATAGATATTTTGAAATACACAAAAAATTGACCCATTCAATTCTAGTGACAGAACCACGCTATTCGCTGCATGTATGTGCAGGCTCGACAGGTGAAATACCACGACATATCAAAAAATCGGCTTGATTTGGTTGGTTAGAAAGGTATCCTACCCCCTTCCCCTTCCACTACCCTTCCCTCTCCCTATATCCCCATAGAAGAAGAATATACGTCCTCTTTTATTAATTTCCGAATAACAGTCAAACAGAGATACCCGCTAATGTTTCTAAATCCAAAACTACCAACTTCCAACTTTAACTAGATAATAAAAGAAACAAAATTTGATATTAGAATCCATTTCATTTAACTTTGCTATTCAGTATTTGGGGTCGGGTAAAGGTTGAATACAATTTCAATAAAAAATTGATTTTTCTTTTAAATGACCTATTCATGACTCATAATTATATTTATTTTAGGCGGAAATTTTCAAATACATAAACTTCACGCCAAATCCCTTGCGGGGCAGGCAGAGAGAACAGAGCGCCATAGGGCACGATTCTTACACGCCTCACTCGCTTCGTTGACATTCATGACTCTTTTCATGCACGCGCGTCGGTTTTTGAGGCTCTTAACATCACCTTCCTCCAGAACACGTTCTATTTGGTCATGGAATGTGTGTCTTGGCCGTCCTCGACTCCTACATCCATCCGCTTTTGCATTGTATATCTGCTTAGTCAGTCTTGCATCAACCATTCTTTCTACATGTCCGAACCATCGGAGCATGCCCTTTCTTATTTTTACACCGACACTCTTTCAAACCAACTTCCTTCCGTACAACCTTGTTTTCTACGCGGTCAGCGAGAGTCACTCCGCAGATTTTGCGTAGTGCCCTCATTTCCACCGCGTTTATTCTACTTTCATGCATACTCTGCCACACCCAGCTCTCGCTTCCATAAGTTAGCGTTGTGATCAGGACTGCATTGTGGATTGCTAGCTGGGCTTTTCTGCTAATGTTTTTTGCGCCCAGGAATCTGCCCAACGCTCCATTTACGCTATTTCCTATCGCCACTCGTCTTTCTACATCCGCGGTGTACCTTCCATCTCTGCTAAAAGCGCATCCAAGATATACAATTTCATTCACCTGTTCCAGCACTACATCATCAACCATTATCCTTGCGTCGGTTCTGGATTCCTCCCTTTCAAACACCATAACTTTCGTTTTCGTCGCATTCAACTGCAAGCCTTTAATCATGCAATCATCTCTCATAATAGTGACTAGTGTTTGCAGGTCCGACGGCGATTCGGCTAGAAGCACGGCGTCATCTGCGTAAAGCAGGCAACTCACAACTAGGTCACCCATTCGCATCCCTACATCCATCGATCTCACTCTCTGGAGACAACTGTCCAGGTACAGGATGAACAGTCGAGCGGACAGCACGCAACCCTGCCTGACGCCGATATTGACGTCAAACCAGGGGGACAAGCCGCCGTCAACGCGCACACACGCTGTGCAGCCCTCATAAGTGGACTGCACAGCGCGCAGCAGTGCCCCGCTCACCCCGTACCCCGGGAGTATGCCCCACAGATCCTTTCGTAACACTCTGTCAAACGCTTTTTCCAGATCCACAAAACCGCAGAAAACCTTCCGGTTAACAGCCAGTTGTTTCTCCACGATGTTGCGGAGAGAAAAAATCTGATACATGCACCCTCGTCCGCTTCTAAAACCACCCTGAGCCTCCCACAACACTCCATCAGATATCACCCTCATTCTCCTTTCAATAATTTTCCCATACACTTTTGCTGCTAAACTGATCAAACTGATGGCCCTGTAACTGGCACACTGCATACGTGATCCCTTACCTTTATACAAGGGCACTATGACAGCGCGCCTCCAGTCCATGGGAACCTTACCCGACCTCCAGCACAGATTGCACAAGGTCAGGAAAGCGTCCCGGACACAAGTTCCACCGTGTTTGATCATTTCAGCAGACATCATATCAATTCCAGCTGCCTTACCATTTTTCATACTTCGTATCGACCATTCAATCTCTTCCATAGTAATGTCATCGTCAGATGCTGGCGCAGCGGTGTCAGCCGTAGGCTCACTCGCGGCGCCCACATCCGGAACATACTCGTACATTTCCCCAAAATACTCACTCCACCTGCCCAATACATCGCTTGGGTTTACAAGAATGTCACCAGTCTTAGACATAATTTTGTCCATTCTGGATGTTGACGAAGAACCCCAAGACTTTCTAACTTCCCTCCAGAAGAGTTTGTTATTCGCCTCGAAGTTCTCCGTCAACCTCGCTTCCTCATTCGCAACTAGTCTTTCACGCTTCTCTTTCACTAAGGCTTTGGTAACATTCCTGCAGCGGCGGTAGCTCTCATACTTTTTCTCTGTCATACTATCATTCTGATTCAAACTTGAGACATAATCCAACCATGCTTTTTTCTTTCTTTCGACGCTGGATTTCACATCCGCGTCCCACCAGGCATCACCTTTCAGAATCTTATGCCTCTTTGCACTACCACATACTTCTTTTGCACTATCCACTATACTATATTTCATTCTTTCCCAGCATTCTTCAACACCTAGGTCAGAAAGACTCGTCTCACTGAGTTTTTTACTGACTAGGTCTACATACATACTCCGTACACTTCCATCTTCTAATTTCTCGCATTTTATCCTTTCAAGCTCTCCGAAATGGGTACGCACTTGCCAGTGTCTCCACTTCTTGAAAAGGCCCACGAAACGGCTTACCACCAGGCAGTGGTCCGTATCGTCCGTATAGAGTGGGGCCTCTGTAGGCTCTTGTATCCCTTAGAGTATTTCGGAGACGACTATATACCAAAATCAAATCAATCATACTCTTTTGTTCATTCCGTCTCCACGTATACGTGTGAATAAATGAATGAATAAATGACGGAATAATGTGTTAGACACAAGGCGGTTCCGTTCCAGGCATACATCCAATATCGGCTTACCAGCATCATTCACTCTCTTGGCACCATTCGGACCAAGGACAGCCTCCAGGCCATCTCTCTTGGTTCCGACCCATCCATTAAGATCACCACACAGAATTATCCTTTCATTTCCCTCAACCAGATCCAGAATATCCCTAACAGTTTCCCAAAACTCCTCGAGTTCGCGGGGATCCGCGGAGCTGACGGGAGCATAAGCTGCGACCAGGAAAACTCGCGTGATCCCCAGTTTTATACGAACCCAAAGATGTCTCGGGCCTACCAAATCATAATCTTTCACTCCGGAAGCAAATCGGGAGGAGAGAACGACTCCAACACCCCCACTGGCACGGACGTCCGGGTCCACTCCGGACCATAGGGCTACCATGCCACCAGGGAGGTCCTCGGTCTCACTCCCCTTCCGCTTTGTCTCCGTCAAACATAAGGCATCCAGGCATCTCTCATTTATTACATCCGTCATCTCATTCATCTTTCTTGTCATACTACCTCTGACATTCCACGTGCCTATACGGCACTCCCCTCCCCTCGTCCCGCCAGGATTGGCGCTGCGTGAAGGGTGGCGGCCCCCTTCGCCGCATGCGCATGCAGCAGCACCGACGGAGGCTAATCGGTGCCCGTCGCTTACGGGGCACGCCCTAGCAGCCCGTCCGGCTGAGTTTGCTTAGGTCAAGATTGCGTCCCACTGGGACGGCAGGGGTCGCGACGTGCACGCTCTTGACATGACTTTTCAAATGTTAGATAGAAATTATTAACACAACATGTGAGTATTGTGTGATTAAATGTCACTGGTTTCGTAGCATAGAGTCAGGGTGACAGTATATTTAATTTATCTGTTGATATGTCAAAGAAATCTTATATTTAAAATATTCATAATTCAAATTATTCAATTATTATTTTATCCGTTTGAACTTGAAAAGACATAACTATTCATATATAATCGTTTGAAATCAAACTGCGGCTTAGCTGTGACGCATTATATATATCGTAAATATCTATATATCGATCGTATATATATCGTATATATATCATAAATATATCGATAAGTACCGATACACAATACGATGATATATTACTTATTCACTTAGTTCATGGCCGTGTTTAGTTATTTACAAATACTCGTCATTACTGTCACTTATTGTTAGGATATCGAAGCCTTAGGATTTTGTTAGCGACATTTGAACTTTAATTACCGATTCTGTTACTGTCGAAATGTCACATTTGCGTTGGTGAGATACTATAATATGTACTACCAGCCATTATCACCATGAAATTTTATGAAAGAAAGCTGGTATCACCAGTACGGTGTTACCAGCTTTCTTTCATAACTTTAATTATTGCTCATTTTGCGGCAGCAAAAATCACTGCAGTGGTCACACCGAATTACCGATATTAGATGAACGTTAATAAGTTTCAAAGTTTCTGTGGTGCAGTAGTCGAGCTCCCCGCTTCTGATTCAGAAGTCTTTGGATCAATTCCGGGCCAATGATTTCTCGGAATTCTTTTGGAAAGTCTCGTGTGATAAATATCGATGACTGACAACTTTGTGTCTATAGCAATACATTTGCCACCTGTTCCATTTGGAACGTTACGTAAACAATACGGCGAGTGGAGACTTAACAGCCCCTGCCTACATCTTCGGGTAGAGAAAAGCATGAAGTTATGTTATGTTTGTACTTTACTAAGACATGTCTTCCTCCTTGGTACTCAAGCAGAAAAATGTCAATGTGAAGACCACTATCTTACTTGTACGAGTACGACTTCATTCTCCTGTGAGGTCAATATACTTCCCCAGACAATCTGGGTTGTTACAGATGATCGTTTTCCAATATTTTGTGTAAAAACAAGTAATGTCGTTGGCGAGAAATATGAGAATAAGCATTTTTTTTATAAGCTGACTAATTATTTGACTTCACCAAAATCCATTAATTTTATAAATCTTATATGAATATATCTGAAACAATTCCATCAATGACAACTCAACTACATTCAACAAATAACTAAATATGTAATAGCTTTAAATGACGTTACAAACTTACTTCTTGGTAATAACGGTTTCTTCAAAGCAAAACCAAATAGGCCAGAGAAAATTATGAACCGACACATCTCAGGGCCATGCCCCTAATTATAAATAACATTTAAACTTATCTGGAAAACTAAAATAACGACCACTCACGCACACCACCACTGATATGAATGAACTGCAACACTGCGCACAGGAATATCGACCTTACAACCATAAAAACAACAAGAAAACCATATATTTTATCACCAAAGCAACTAGGTCCTGTTTCCTTTAAACTTTGGTGCAATTGTAACTTTATGGTTTCAGTGAGACATTTGGAAAATCCGTAGCGGAATGAGTCATGGCTGAAAGTTGGCAGTCGTGTGGAGGTAGGGAGGTGAAATGGTACGGGGTGGTGACCTAACCCCATACATTTCTTATTAATCAGGTGTGAATAACAAAATATGTGAATTGGGTTGTTTAACATGGTGATGATTGTAATTTTGTTACCGTTAAAATGAGGGTTCAGTTACTGAAAATATAAAGTATGAAATATATGAGGATAAATAATGTTGGAAGTATTTCTATACACCTATTTCTATTTCTACACCTTAAACCCGAAATGAAAAAGAAATGATGGGAGACTCCACCACGAGATATTTTTTAATCATCCAGCCATTGAACTACCCAATCAGAAATTACTTTTATATTCTGTGTCATCATTTGACGAAGCACTGAGTTGAAAATTCTTTTATGATAGATTGCTTAGTTTGTTTCGTAAAAGAATAAGGAAGCTGACGTTAAGTCGCGCTTAAACTCCTAACTTCCATTCTGTATTATAACTAAATGTAGTATTTGGGGATTTTACGAATAGTTTAATTATACAGTCGGAAATTTCTACTAGAAAAAAAAAATATTGAAGAAAGAAAGAACTGTAATTATTATTACAGTATACTGACAATGAAATATATGTTCTATTTTATGTTAGATAATAATAAAAATACGTGCACTACTGAATAAATTATGTGAATGACGTTACCTTGAATGACAGTATCGTTATTAAAAACGGCAAAGCTATATTGATAACGTTATAATATGAATAGTGGGAACTGTCCTTAGCAGTAGGTGACCAGGGCATTATTAATAAGTTCTCACAAAAACTATATATTGTCACAACTATGAATCAGAATCGTGACCTGTAACCACAGTCGGTTGACCGCTAAAATCACTCGTTGCTCTCTCTACATATTTTTCTTTGATCCATAACAATACAGACACTTACTGCCTTGCCCTGAATAAAAGTCGTCAAATGATTTTCTAGCCACTGGAACTGGATATATATATTACTAAGCTATAGATATTCACAATAAGAAAGATCATTTTTTCCCAAGATGCCTAGAAAACTACGAGAAACGTCACAACTCACAACATCATCGAGAAAGGGATCTTATGAGTCCAGTCCACCTTTCTCCTAGATTACAAGTTCATAAAAAAGTCTACCACTGCCAATTTTATTTCAGCATGATGATTTCCAGGTTTTATCACTAAGGCCTATATTTGAATACATATTTATTATATGGATTTTGGCTATCAAGTCCATTTCAAGTAATATCGTCGATATAGAATTTATTGATCAACATTTAGAGATGAAATTCGGCAAGTATACATATGTATATTGTAATAGACAACTAATATTATTAACTTCTAGACGATATGAAAAATTATTGTTTAATAGCCCATTTATCAATGAAAGCTACAATTATTATTAATTTATCATTATTAACTACGAATTTTACACTTTTCATTCCTCACGAGGGATTGACAGAGAGTAAGTATTTGTTCTAATGCAGATGTAATCGCGGTTACTGCTACTGCGTGAAATAATATTACAATTGCACACAGTGGACAGCATTCAAATACGTTTAATAATTCTCTTTTGCATTGGAAGATGTGTAAGCCTTCGGCGTGGGACGCTACTTGCGTCGACAACCTTGCGCCATCGCATCTTCCAACCACGGTAGAGGTGGCCGGTTCTGCTGCTGCTTCGGCAGAAAATCTCAAGCGGCACAAATACAGGAATCTTGTAGGTTGTATGTTTTGAGCCGTTTGCAGTTGAGACTCCATGGACATGATGTCCGAACGCTCGCGCACTCTATAAAGATCTTGTAAAAAGACTGATCGAAGCCTCTCGCGACCAGAGAGCTGGTCTATTCTTCGCATAGAGGATTAGTATTGCTATTACATTGCAGTCTCCTGGGCACGCTGCCAGTAGACCAAGATGCAGAGAAATTTGATTTCAGCTAGTCTTTTATTTGTATATATTTTAAATAATGTTATTAATTTATTTCATATACATACATAACATAACTTCACGCCTTTTGTTACCCGAGGGTGTAGGCAGCGGCTGTTAAGGCTCGTCTCGCCGCTATGTTTACGTTCCAAATGGATTACGTGGCGAACCTATTGCCAAACCGGGCACAAAGTTTTCAGTCATCGATATTTATGACGCATAACTTCCGAAAACAATTTCAAGTCATTGGTGTGAGCCAGTGTCAAGATTCGAACCCGGACCTATGGATCAATAGCCGTGTGCTCGACCACTAGACCACCGAGACTATATATATATTTCATATAATAGGTACTTATTAATATTTATTTCATTTTCATATAAAAAGCTTAGTAACTCAATATTTACTCTAAGTAAGATTTAACTCACGTTTGAATAGGTAGAGTTTGACCTTTCCTAAGCTACAAGTGACATAGTATCAAGTAATAAGAGTAATAAAGAAACAAAACTTTATTTTTTAATTATGAATAAAGCATTATTGAAAACATTTACTTTAAGAGTACATATTCTCCATTCGTAATATTAGTATCGTTAATAAGAATCCTGAGATAGAATGAGTTTACAAATGTCAGTCATGAAATAGTTCGAGGCGCTCCTGCTGAACGGCATGAAATTAGGAAGAATATATGCGACGCCAACAATTAATGGTTTGGAATATTATGAGAGTATTATCATATTTCTACTATCAGCATTCCAGTAACAACGCGGTCACATAGTTGAGATTTAATTAAAAAGACTGGCAATCAAAATAAATGTGTGTTTTTTTTATTTATGCGTTATTATCATTATTCATAATTGACGTGTCGTAAGGTAAGCAGTGGAAACATGCTTTTAGACTGTTACTTTGGAATGATTCTAGACTGCACCAAGGACAGAAGTGAGAGGGGAGGGACACATTGGCGGGGGCTGGGGGGTGGCAAGCGGCGCCAAGATGTCTGCTGATAGGGGTGCCTCGCGTGACTCCGCTGGGCTATTTTGGATATGAAATACCTACGAATAGGGCTGCCAATGCCGCTTATTGGTATTTAGTTACTTATTTCATATTTATAATACATTAGAATTGACTCACCGAGTTTTCAATAGAACTAATTGCGATAGAAAAGTTACTTATGTACTGTTACTACTGTTATTTCTGATATCTATACCTACCCTAAAAGAGACTCGGTGTGAAGTTATATATGTATGTACAAGCCTAACTACTATTTATATAAGCCAAATAACATTTATAACAGGAAGACGTTCTTCATCCAGTTATTGTATGTCCCCGAGCGCTTAAAAATGCAGTTAGCCAGTCAATAAACGGAACATAGTCATTTTAGCCTTGGTTTTCTGTTTTCTCACTGTGGTTCGTTGACATCAATGAAACGACTTTGGACGTACAAAGTCGTTTGGTGTGGACCAAACAACTTTGAAGCTTTATGATGTAACCAGGGATCTACTGATCGTTAAAGGGATTTTTAAACTATGTTGTACATAGTTTTAACGGTTTTATTTATGGTGGTCTTAACGGGACGAGTAATATCCAAGCAGTGTTGCTTAATCGCGTGTTTATTTTTTTATTTTATGTTTCAACATTAACCTTTGTCGTATCAGTTTGCGGCTTTCAAACTAAAAGTTGAAGTGCACCGCCATGGTTCCGATTTTCAAAAATACTTTTAATAAATTATCGTTATTGTTTTGCGGGCCTCGTGGCGCATTGGTAAAAACTACCGGCTGCAGCAATGAGGTCGGGGGTTCGATTCCCACCCGAGCACAAATATTTGTGACAAACGTGAATATTTCTGTGGCGTCTGGGTGTTTTTCTATGTATTATAAGTATGTATTTACAAAAGAAAAGTATATATGTATTAATATCCGTTATCTAGTATCCATAACACAAGCATTTAGTTGCTTAGCTTGGAACTAGAGGACGCTGTGTGTATTATGTCCAAGATATTTATTTATTTATTGTGTTTTATATGGCAAACAAGCACGTGACCAAAGACATTCCAGTATCATAGTGTTCGTGGGAGGTAGTTCCACGCGGACCCAATCGCCACGACCCACACGATTGCGAGTGAAGGGGTTGTCATGAAAAGAACCGGGTAAGAAAATCATATGCAAACTGTGTCATTTTATTTTAGTGTTTAGTTCAAATCTGATTTGCTATTCTGATATTGTCATTAAAAGTCGAAAACATATATACGCTACCTCTTGTCATAAATGTAAACCTGCTAGGAAAACCACTGTAGCAACGACTAAGTACTTTAAAATAATGTTTAATATGCGTTTGGACTGACCTATAAAGCTGGAATCATCGTCGACCCTGTGGTCGTGCAGCGCGTGCATGACGAGTGCCGCCAGGAGCGCGGGGCGCGCCGAGGGCAGGCCGGGCGCCAGCCCGCGCAGAGACACCGGCGCAGCGCTCAATATTGCGCCGCTGAGCATCACCTAGCGTCCCACAACACACATCACCGCCCGCCTATACAAACAGACAAACAACCAGTTAGTATTGCAAAAGAAGTAAGGTCAGTGAGAACCACGCAGCTCGACCGGTGAAATAAGAAGACCTCTGAGAATACCAACGTAAAGTGGCTCGTGCCGCGTTTCGCTTGGTGAGAGAGATTTCCGGAGGCCAAACTCATCCCCCTCGCCTACTTCCGACCCGACTTTCAAAGCCGGCAATGCAACTGTATCAGTATCTGTTTCATGTGTCCATGGGCGGTGTTAGTGACTTTACCATCAGGTGACATTCCTGCTCGTGTGCCCCTCTAACCCATAAAAAAAATAAAAAAGTGACTAATGTGATCATCAATCCACGTCGACAATGTCACAGGTAAATTTTATTGACATATACCAAGTAAATTAGTCAGGAACGCCCTTGTGCTTTGTGATTTTGAATATTTTTCTACGAACATGTATTTGACTGAAAGTTTTGAGAATACTACCTTTTTACGCCACTGTTTATTTGGTACTTTTTATATGCAAACCAGCATCATTCAGAAACGTATGATAAACATTAATTCCAGTTGGGATCGAACCTGTAGTCAGTTTGTTTATAAATCACTACGAGACATCATTCTATTGAAACTCTAACGTCTAATATGTATGGCCCATATTAGATTTTTTTAACTTAATGATTTAACGCTTGAATTTTTGGATAAATAAATTTTCAAATTATATTACATGTATATTTAATAGTCTCGGTGGTCCAGTGGTCGAGCACACGGCTTCTGAATCCAGAGGCCACGGGTCCGAATCCTGGCACACATCAATGATTTTTCCAAATTAATTTCGAAAGTTATGTGTGATAAATATCGAGGACTAAAAACTTTGTGCCCGGTATGGCAATAGGTTCGTCAACTATTCCATTTGGGACGTAAACATAATGGCGAGTCGAGGCTTAACAGCCACTGCCTACACGTAAAGGGCGTGAAGTTGTGTTATGTTAAATTACATTTACACTACAGTATTATACATTACATTATAGTTTTCAGCATCCATATATCAGAAGTTTTAACCGACAGGCGGGTACGACCAGAGCTATGAAGTCAAAGAAGCGGTAGAGCTAAATAAGAATCGCGCCTTATGGTGCTCTGTTCTCCCTGTCTACCCTACAAGGGAGTTGGCGTAAAGTTATATAATTACTCTACTATATCAGAACTAACTCTTTGTAATTAACTAAAAACTATGCTAGCAACCGAAAACCAAACAAATCGATAAATTACAAAACATTAAGTAATAGATTATGTTATTTATTAGCATTATGTTTTATTCTGTTGATCTCTGTTGTCATGGCAACTCAGACGTTGCCATGAGAACATGTTGAATACTTTTTATTATTTTGCTTTTTCATCATATTTCCGAAATAATTTCGTCATATTTGGAATAAATGGGGTGCCCGTATAATTCGCTTATAATAATATAATAATAATAAAAGCCTTTATTCACTGACTAAAAGTTACATTTTAACAATTTCTATTAACATAGTGAGTTGCTGCAGTCAGGTTGTCCATTGACATAGGCCTCCTCCATACTCTTCCACACGATGCGGTCTTTTACCCTTCTCCATCCCTTTGGCAGGTCGTCTTCCCATCGTTTATGTTGCCTGCCTCT
This sequence comes from Euproctis similis, assembly GCA_905147225.2. Lineage (NCBI taxonomy): Eukaryota > Metazoa > Arthropoda > Insecta > Lepidoptera > Erebidae > Euproctis > Euproctis similis. Next base: position 11,583,731 of record LR990109.1, read on the forward strand.
CCTTCTTTTTCCTTCCCTAGGGTACCATTCAGTAATATCTTTAGTCCATTTTTCAGTTTTGGACCTTATCATATGGCCGGTCCAGCGCCATTTTAGTGTTTTCGCTTTTTGTATTACATCTGATACCCTAGTTTTATTCCTTATGTCTATGAGTCGTTGTCGATCACTCAAGCGGATATTCAGCATACTGCGTTCCATACTTTGCTGGCAGACTTTTAGTTTGTTTGTTGAAGCCGTTGTAAAAGACCAAGTTTGACATCCATAGGTGAGTACGGGCAATATGCATACATCAAAGACTTTCCTCTTCTCTGAGATTGGTATAGACTTATTTTTCATAACTTCCTTCAAAGACCAATATCTTGCCCAACTGTTATTCTCTGATTGAGACTCTTCGTTGTATTTCTTTGCTGATTTGATCTTTAGGTGCTATCAATTGTCCAAGATATATGTACTCATCCACATACTCAATTCTCTGGTGGTCTATCATTATTTCAGTTTTGGTACTGTTTGTCATTACTTTTGTCTTTGACAGGTTCATTGACAATCCTGCCTTCTTGCTTTCTGTTGATAGAGATTGAAGCCTATTTTGCAGTGTTTCTGGGTCTTCGGCAAACAGCACCAAGTCGTCTGCAAATCTCAGGTGATTTAATTTACTGCCATTAATATTTATTCCGACGTCCCAGTCTAGGTTCCTAATTATTTCTTCTAAGACAGCCGTAAATAGTTTGGGAGACAATGGATCGCCTTGTCTCACACCTTTTTTTACATGAAATGACTCTCCACATCTTTCTAACTGAACTCTGGTAGTGCAATTTTTGTATATCATGAAAATAATTTTAATATATTTGTAATTTATACCCTGATTATTTAAAGCCTGGTAAATGAAGTTATGAAGCAATGAGTCGAAAGCTTTGTTGTAGTCTACGAAACCAATGTAATAAGATTTGCCATATTCCTTTAGTTTTTCTATTAATTGTTTTACTACATGCATGTGATCTACAGTGGAAAAATCACTGCGGAAACCAGCTTGCTCTTTTGACTGTTGTTCGTCTAAAGTTTTGGTCAGTCTTCCTAGAATAATTTTTGAGAAAACTTTATAGATATTGCTCATCAGGCTAATGGGTCGATAGTTATCTAATTTATTTTTATCGCCCTTTTTGTGGATCAGTACTATTGTCGATGATGTCCACTGTTTTGGTATTTGTTCAGATTCTAATATTTCGTTAAAGAGGGTAGTTAAAGGTTTATCTATTATGTTAACTATCTGTTTCAATAATTCATTGGATATTTTGTCGTCGCCAGGTGCTTTATAATTTTTCTGCGACAGTATAGCTTTTCTTGTCTCACATACCAGTATACTTGGGACTGCTTCTTCATTTTTTGATCTATTTGTTAGAATGTCTAAATCACATGTTCCATTTTTACTTTTATAAAGGTTTTTGTAAAAAGCAGTAGCAGCTTTGCCTATATTAAGCCTGTTTGTTATTATTTCGTCCTTTCCTGAATTTCTATTATCTTTTAGACTTGGCATCCATGTTCCATGTGTTTTTAACTGTTTTAGGGCTTTCTTTACGCCACCTGTTTTATCTATTTCTTTTCTAATAGACTCTAATCTCCTTGTTTGTTTATGTTTCCTAATACTTATTGTTATCTTTTTACTAATTTGTTCGATATTCTTTAAGTTGTTTTTTCTATCCTGTAGCATAAGTTTTCTTTCTTTCATGAGTTCTCTGGCTTCCTTCCCTATTTTGTCTTGCTTGATTTTTTCTATTGATAACAGTTTTCCTATATTTTGTATATATTTCTCCAATTCATCGTATTTCTGTTGTACTGATTTCTCAGGACTTAAGTCTGGGAGTGATTTTTCCAATTCTGTAATAGTTGCTTCAGATAGTTTTACTGTAGTAGGAATATGTTTTGCTTTACAATGCTTTCTTGATTTTTTAATATCGGCTATTTTAAATTTTGCTCTTACCATTCTGTGGTTAGTGCTGAAATTCAGCTGGCTTATTGTTCCTACGTCCGAGAAATGGTCTGGCATGTTTGATATTATGAAGTCTATTTCATTGGTGTATTTCCCATCCGGTGATATCCACGTCCACTTTCTGTTATATTTCTTTTTGTAAAGCTATTCATTATTTTCAAGTTATGTTCTAAAGCGAAGTTCACTAATCTCTGGCCATTGTTATTTCTTGTTCCTGTGCTAAAGCTACCTATGATAAAATTTTCTCCTTCTTGCATTTGTCCTACCTTACCGTTGAAGTCTCCGAGTATAATTTTTTGTTTGCTTGTCTTTTCCATAGTCTCGTGGAGTGTTTGATAGAATTTATCTTTTTCCTCATCGCTGGTCACTTCTGTTGGAGCATATATCTGGATCAGGGATGTTGTTTGTTTGTTGCCAGTTAGTTTTATATTGAGTACCGCTATTCTATCTGATATGCCAACAAATTCTTCAACATTTTGTCTGTACTCCTTTTTGACTAAGAATCCTACGCCGTACATTCCTTGCTTCTGCCCATAGTAATAAAAGATAAAGTCTTCATATTCTCTGATCTCTTCTCCCATTCTTCTTACCTCGCTTAGTCCAATGATATCCCATTTGATATGTCTTAATCCTTGGCTTAGTTCTTCAAGTCGTTCTTCTGTTCTTAAAGTTCTTGTGTTTAAAGTAGATATATAAATATATACTTCGCTTACGAGTATTTAAAAAAGTCTAAAACATTATTTCCATCTAAAATGTAATTTATAGCGACTTCCATTATATTTTGTTTAGGGTAGAGGTTCCAATAATGGACTATAAACCAGCGATGGATATTTTTTTATTTATTCAAAGAAAACATAGTTTTTCGATGGTTTTAAAGTTATAAACTGGATAAGGAATGGCTATATTGTTAAAATAGTTAAGTTTTAAATAAATTTAATTATTCATTTCATTTATTCGTCTCCTAAATAGTGTTTAACTTTGCCATAATTATGTATATGACACGACAAAAAACAATGTCAATGACTGGATATTTAATGCTGGGTAGTGTCTGTGTCATAACTGGGAATAGACAACTGGATCCTGAATGTCTATCAATGGTGATTTTAGATTTTCCTATACCTTCTCAAATTTCTAAGAATTTATTACAGCTACTTCTACTACGCATTCTCGAAATACCACGGCTTCTCAGAATATCGAAGTAATGTGACTCATGCCGCATTTCGTTTGGTAAGAGAGGTATACCCACACCCTTTCCCTCTCCCATACCATTCCACTCACTATCTTAACTGAAAGCCTTGTAACACGACTAGAGTACTATCTATGTGTGTATGGGCCACGTTTTTCACTTACCAGCAGGTTACCCTCTTGCGAGTTTACCCCCTTCAATATACAATTAATTTCCCAGAAAAATATTCAGGTATGCATAAGAATATATTAATAATTACATACATAACTTCAAGTATCTGTAATAAATTCTACTACGCATTCTTGAGAATATTGATATGATATTTTACTAATGACTCTTGGTCTGTGTTTTGTACTAATTGCTTGTATTGCTTTTACATTTGATGAACACTGTAGTACAAGTGTCCATTATTAGATCCTTCACCTTACTTTATTTATGAAATGTCACATTTGTTTACAATAGTCTTTGAGGTATATTAAGATAATCGGTCGATTACAGCACTTAATCAATGTTAAGTGCTTGGTGAAAAGCAAAATATTGTTAAAGACCCGTTTACGGCGTAATCGCCTGAATAAGATTTAATCATATCTTGGTGAACACGGGGCTAAGTAGTGCGTGTTCAATTATACACTGAAGGATTTCATTTTATAAGCCATCCGATAAGAACCCATATTTGTATTATCTTATATCAAAGTCAAAGCCAGGCAGACAGACACTTAAAAATAGTCATCATTAGCCCTTTTGAGGTCCACTGCTGGACATAGGCCTCCCCCATAGAGCGCCACAACTGCCGGTCCGCTCAATCATGGGGGGTTTTTGCCATAATCGCCACGCTTGGCAGGCGGGTTGGCGATCGCAGTAGGCTGTATTTTGTTGAGAAAGAATGCTGCTGCCCATTCTTCCAGCCTTTTCCCTTAGTCGCCTTTTACGACACCCACGGGAAGAGATGGGGTGTGTAAAAATAGTAAATGTACAAAATTTAAATTATTATTTTAAATGAAATCCTTAAACACGAGCGAATGAGGATCAGGATTAGGAAACTCAATTCTATAGTAATGTTTAGTACTCATTTAAAATAGATTTGACATCAGTAAACCCCCTTTGGTCGCGCGGTGGTTTAACCCCCAGTTTCCGATGTAGAGATTCAAATTCCAGCTCATACCTAGGATTATCGATAGTTTTGCCAATTGTGTCATCGAACAGTAAACATCAAAACTAGTGTCCGACTGAATGTTCTGTTTCGGTTTCGCCCGAGTTTCGGCCAAAAATCAAGTTTCGGTTTCTTTTGCCGAAACCGAAACTATTATCTTACTAATTCTGTACTTGTGGTTATCTTTGTTGAGAGTGTAATAGTGCATAGTAATACATACATATCTTTACACCAAGCCTCTGTGAAGTAAGCAGAGAAAATAGAGCGCCATAAGTCACGATTATTACATCCCTCACTTCTTTGACTTTCAATCAACATTATCATACATGCTCGCCGGCTTTTAAGACTCCTGTCATCATCTATAGTGAGGACATCACCGACATTGCAGAAAGCAATATTAGGTCGGCTCTCGGGCAGCTTCAGAACAACAAAGCGAGTGATGACAGAATTGCAACAGAACTTCTATAATCCGGCGGGACTTCTCTCCTAAAGGAATTAGCAAGTCTTTAATTCCGTCTTACACCACAGGCTTGGAGCAGAATTGCGGCGCTGCTGTTTATTCAAAAAGGGTGATAAGACCTTACTAAAGAATTACAGACTCATCTCACTGCTGAGCCATATCTACAAGTTGTTCTCGAGGGTCGTCACGAATCGTCTCGCTGCAAGACTCGACAAATTCCAGCCTCCGAAGCCGGCCGGGTTTCAAAAAGGTTTTAGTACCGTGAAACACATCCATACTGTTCAGCAGAATGTACAGAAGACCGAAGAGTACACTCAGCCGCTGTGTATGGCATTCGTGGATTACGAAAAAGCCTTCCACTCCATCGAGACATGGGCAGTTTTGGATGCATTGCAGCGATGTTGGATTGATTGGACCAAGTGAAGAACTTCATCGAACTGAATCGAGGTGTAAGACAGGGAGATGTCATATCTCCCAAACTCTTTACCAACGCTCTGGAAGGCGTCTTCAAGACCTTGGACTGGACTGGACAGGGTATCAACGTGAATTGTGATACATCGCGCATCTGTGATTAGTCGACGACACCGTTGTAATGGCAGAGTCGCTGTACAGTTAAGTGGAATACTGTGCAACCAAGAGGAATTCTCTCGGCGTGTCGGTTTGGGCATAGCCAAGGTCATGTTCAATCAACATGTCGTGCCCAGACCGATAAGTGTCGAAGGGTCAGTTCTCGAAGTCGTAAACAAATACGTCTACAGACAGAAAATTCAGCTGGGTTGGGCTTCATTCGGCAAACTGCATCGAGTTTTCAACTTGCCTATACCGAAAACTACGGCTGAAAACCAAAGTCTTTGACCAGTGCGTCTTACCAATAATGAGTTACGGTGCCATAACGTGAACACTTACAGTGGGGCTAGTCCGCAAATTTTAATTCGCTCAGCGAGCTATGGAGCGAGCTATGCTCGGGGTATTTCTGAAAGATAAATTCAGGAATTAGTATATCTGACAGAGAACTGGAGTAAACGACATAGCTCGTAAAATAAGCTCGCCGATGTGGCAATGGGCTGGTCACATCTGCCGAAAGACCGATAGTAGATGGAGCAAGAAGGGCATAGAGTGGAGACCGCGACTTGGTAAGCGTAGTGTAGGACGCCCACCAGCCCGATGGTCAGACGACCTCAGAAAGGCTGCTGGAAAAGACTGGATGCGGAAATCAGAGAATCGGATGTTGTGGCGCAAATTAGGAGAGGCCTATGTCCAGCAGTGGACTACAAAAACAATTACCGATTTGAATATTGGTTTTTTTACCTGTCTATTTGGGATTCAACGATTCGATGAGTAGCGGCCTAACAACCGCTGCCATAGCATAGAAAAAGGCGTGAAGTTATGTTACTGAATGCAACAAAATTAATACATACCCATTGTTTTCATTTCATGTTCTATTAATGCAAAAAAGTTAGGAAAATGCGTCTAATTTCAATATTTTGTTTTAAGAGTTTTAAACGTGAGCACGTGAGTTTCGGTTTTCGGCCGAAACTGAAGTGACGGCCGAACATTCGGTTTCGGTTTCGGCCGCAAAACCAGTTTCGGTCGGCCTCTTATCAAAACGTCATTCAATAATTGCAAGTCAACCTAATTTATTGCCAAAGAGCACTACTACCTACTATAACTTCAAGTGTGATAAATATCGATGACTGAAAACTTTGTGCACGGTGTATGGCAATAGGTTCGCCACCTATTCCATTTGGGACGTACACATAACGGCGAGTCGGGGCTTAACAGCCGCTGCCTACACCTTTCGATACAAAAAGACGTGAACTTATGTTGAGACACTACTAGAGAGAATGTAGCAATAGGTATGAATCATTCAAAGCTACCCTCTGACCTAAAAACACACGCGTTGTCATTGTTAGCTAAACAAAAGATCAACTTCAGCTCCCACTAATTAATTAAAAAAGCATTTCAAATGGTATTCTGTTGTAAGCTTACAAAGAAGTTTGATCTTATCTGTAACAATATTAAACAATACCGCAATCTACCTACTTTGTATTGTCTATGCTTTTTTTTCTTTCCTTCCATATAAGGATCTACTAAGTAGTTGAAATCCATATCTAATAAGACATGGAATAAAAGAATATATAAATACAATATACCTACGACATAAAATTACAGCCAATATTTTTGTCAACATGGATTTTTTAAAAGGATGACATGTTGCGCACATCCCTGGTGGGATAAGGTAACAATGAAAACATTCCCGAGGCCGGTCATAAAAATACAGTTAAATCTTTTGACGGCTTGGACAGTTCGAAAGGACATGTTGTGCCAACCTCATCTAGAGTGGGATAAGGGCAAGAAAATTATGATACCTATTAATATATGTACTGCAGATATTAATGCATACCTAATTTTAATACACCTGGCGTACAGTGTTCTTTATATGTTTCAATAATTCAGAAGAAAATATAATCGTCTTCTCTCTTTTTTATTAAATATTTTAGAGTCTTTTTATAAAGTCTACTCTTAATAAAGTCGCTCAATATCTTATGACCCTTATTGAATATGCAATTTGTAATCTCAAGACCGAGGCTAATTCTTGTTAATCCCCCCAGTCCATATTTATAACCAAAAATAAGTCACAATTTTATCGAAAAATGAGAGAGATCGGCAAACGAGCAAGCGGGTCACCTCTCATACCGCACAAAAAGCGGCATAAGCCACTTTACGTTGATACTCTGAAAGGTCGCGGTATTTCACCGTTCTAGAGGGGCCTTAAGTGCAGCGAACTGCGTGGCTCTATATAAGAAGGGTGACAGAAAATCATAAAAGTTAGAAGATTAAATTAATGTTTACGATATTGTTCTAAATCTACTAACAACTGGCATAGTCCACGATTGGTCCATAAAATAGAGGTAGTTTGCGGCTATCCAGCACATAATTCACGTAGACTAACTGTGCGGTTTAACAAGTTATATGAATGGGTTACTTGACACAGGTACATTAATTGTAATGTAAAAGTGTAATAACTGTCGCCATGGTCCTGTAGTCGGGCTCCCTGCTTCTGATACAAAAATCATGGGTTCGACTCCGGGCTCACACTATTTTCGGAAGTTGTGTGACAAATATTGATAACTTTGTGCCCAGTGTAAAGGCAATAAGTATTAAGTTCGCCATTTAGAACGTAACTTTCGGCCAGTCAACAACAATTCGCCCAGTCGAGGCTTAACAGCCGCTGACTACACCTTTCGATTTAAAAGGCGTGAAGTTATTTTATGTTACCTTACGATAATAACGAAATATCATTGAAAATACATAACAAAACACGTATTTTATATAAATACATCAGTCGAAACGATATTTCCCTATACCCTGTAACATGTAGGTGAATGTTTCACGTTAGGGTGTTCGAATAAGGTTCAATCTGATCGATATTCTACCTACGAACGTCTTTCATGACACTTGAATTTTTAACGAAACTTTCTTACGACGAACGGACGATAAATTTGAATGAAGACAAAAATGATTATTGATGACCCATCGTTATGTAAATTGGTACGAAACTGTTAGGTACTCCGAGACCTTTACCTATCTTTGCTGTTTTAATTTATATGATCGAGTTTATTAAGTTTTACTTTGAAAGTATAAAGTTTTTTTTATGAAAAACATTAGACAAGTACCTCTGAAAGATAAAGCAAACCTGTGTTAGTTGAGTATTGTTATAGTTTTTGATCATAGTAATATAACTTCACGCCTTTTGTTACCCGAAGGTGTAGGCAGCGGCTGTTAAGCCTCGTCTTGCCGTTATGTTTACGTCCCAAATGGAATAGGTGGCGAACCTATTGCCATACCGGGTACAAAGTTTATCAGTCATCGATATTTATCACACATAACTTCCGAAAACAATTTCGAAAAGTCATTGGTGTGAGCCAGTGTCTGTAATCGAACCCGGACCTCTGGATCAGAAGCCGTGTGCTCGACCACTGCGCCACCGAGACTTTTAAATCTTTGATCAAACGTATGTTAATTGACCCAAAGTCAATTGTCAAAGTCAAAGAATCTGAAGAATTTTCGTAGGTTTTCACAAACACTTAAAATTACAAAAAATTTATGTATTATTTAAAATGAAATCCTTGAACACGAGTGTTTAAGGAAAGTACCTCTGTGGAACAAGAAAACACAGACGGAATCGCCACGAGCGGCCCGATGCCGAGTATAGGGGCTATCGTGAGAGGAATCGGTCAAGGAACTCATGTGCCAAATACTCTTTTCAAAATCATTTCATATTAATAACGATAATATTAATATCGCCACTGAAAACATAGCAGTAGGCTCGCTCATTACAATAATTATGATATATGTTTTCTATTGACAGCGATAGGTCAAAAAGTATTTTAGTCCTTCAAAAAGTATTTTAAAAAGTTATATCAATAAAGATAGTTTCTCATTAATATTGTTAATAAACTTTAGTAAAATTTAAGTCATTGAACTTTTTGACAACTTTAAACTGAAATAACCTGTATCCTTAGTAGGGAAGGACTTGTGAAAATGTGGACCCATATTGCGCACTTGTTTATTTAAGCCTGAATGTTCTAATGATTGAGAAGGTTAAACGTAAATAAATACTTATGACATTTACGACCCGAGAATGTATTTAGATGAGCCATTTTTAGAAAAGCTGACCCTGAATATAAAGTAAACAGCAAAAGTACGTATTGAAAACATATCACAAAACCCGTATTTTATATAAATAAATCATAACATTACTTCACGCCTGTTTCTGCCCGAAGGTGTAGGCAGCGACTCGTCGATTCGTTACGTGATGACCTAAATGGAATAGGTGGCGAACCTATTGCTATTACACTGGCCACAAAGTTGCCAGTCATCGAGTTTAACATAACACTGCACACATAACTTCCGAAAATAATTCCGAGAAATCATTGGTGCGAGTATAGGAGATAAATATCCCCTATAAACTATCACGTCGGGGTCACCAGTTTATAGGAGATTAGTTATCTCCTATAATTTATATTTATCAGTTGAGAATTAAATGACACAACTATGTATGTTATAAAGATAGTTATATAATTTCTTATTTCACAAGTTAAGTTTATAATGTATTAACAGTCTAATGTTCTGAACGATATTGAGTATTATTTACACTGCACTGAACTACGATTACAATGAGTCTTTGTATATGGTTTTGTTTACATTGAGAGTGGCGAGAAATTTATTATAAATACGTATGAACGGTCCTCTAGTAGGTGTGCGACTGTTTGTGACTTGATCGGATGAATGAGTGCATTGTTTTGTATGATTGTATTATTTGGTGGTTCGAAATGCATCATGAGGTAAGTGAATAATTTGGAACTTAAATATAGTTATATAAAATATGTTAATATTGTTTTGGTGGAAGTTCTCCACACGAGTATCGAACCCACGACTTCTAAATCAGAAGCAGGTAGCTCGACCACTGGAATAATTTAAACACTAGTAAATAATTTTTCCTATGCTTATAGATTTTAACTTACTATCATCATTGAAAAAAGACTTCCTATCAGTTCATTGTAATCAGTGCATTGATATTGGATTTCTAATTGTTACAAAAGAAGCTTCAGTATCTCTGAGATAAAAATTATACCTTTAGCAAGTTAAAAACCAAAAGACTGCAAATTGATTTAATTTTTTTTATTTCAGCCAGTGAACAACTTTCTTAAGTTTAAAAAACAAAGTCTTGTAAGACTGAAATGAAAGATTATATTCGAAGTTTAATATCGAAATCTCGACTGAAAAGGCAGCCCCTAGATAATATTTACCAAAAAATATCCTTCGCCATTGCGAAGGATATGTTACTACCCTGACAGTAAACAAAGGATCGACATCGGGGATGTTGGCATTTCGTCTTACCTCAAGATATTGAAATACTGTTTCGTAACTTCACACCGTTATTATCGAATGGTGTAGACAGTGACAATTATACCTATTTTTTGGGTCCAACGTATTTATGGTGGAATGAGCATGGCATTGGCATAGGGCTAAATTTCATCAGTCAGTCAATATTTATCTTTTTTTTATAGGATAGGAGGGCAAACGAGCAGGCGTGTCACCTGATGGTAAGCAACCAACGCCGCCCATGGACACCAACAACACTTATAGTGTTACTGTTGCGTTGCCGACCTTTAAGGGATAGGCGATGGGGAAGGATGGGGAAAGGGAGTGGGCCTCCGGGTACCTCTATCACCGAACGAAACGCGGCATGAACCAGTTTACGTCGATCTTTTGAGAGGTCGTGGTTTTTCACCGGTCGAGCCGGCCCAACAATACATACAACTTGCGAAAAGATCCATGAACACCGATGAGTATGTCGCCTGGATTCGAACCCGAGTCTTTTACGTCAGAAACGAGTTGCTCAAATACTGAGACGAAATTTAGATTTAATTATTGACATTCTAAATGTATTTCTAAAATACATGTAAAGTTTTAGTAGTTATGTTAGCCGATTTAGATAAGCTACCTATATAATATTTTTATATCACTTCCGAGTTGTGTGTCGCGTGAATATTTAGTTTGATTGAACGTGTAGTTAATATAGTATCTATATCTATCTATAGTCAGAAAAGCAAGACACATTTATATATTCCCCCAACTATCGCTTACCCTACAGCTAAGGAAAAGATTTAAGCTTCAGTCCCAAGATTCGACATTGGTATATCACAAATAGAGCTTTTTGGAAACTAACATTAAAAAACTAATTATATATATATATATATATATATCGGGGCTTGATATTATCAATTTTGAATTTTACAAGTAACTTCGTTCCTATATTCAATTCCTTTCACAAATAACATAAATAATTTTCATTCAAACTCACAATTAAAACCTGCGCTGTCAAAGAATGTTTTCACCTTAGTTAAATGTCACGTATATGTAGCGTGTAGATTTGGATTTAACTTTAAATTTGTTGTCTTAAATCAACCTCAAAAACTACTTCTTATTAATTTCTTACTTCTTTTTAAAAATGGCACACTGCGTCTGGAATAGTATGTACGCCGTACTTTAACGTATTGTATCAAGAAAGATAGATAAAATTATAACACATTTTACTACGATTAGGTATAGCTGAAAATATTACACAATAAGATCTTTTATTCTTCAGTGTATTTTTTCTCATTTCAACACAAATGCAAGTTGCAAATATAAAAAGAAAAGTCTAAGATGTAACTATGTACTCATATTCTTACAATTAAAGATAAAGACGTCACATATCCAAAACAAGCAGAAATATTCGTAATCAAAAAGTGTACCAACATTTAGGCATTAAAAATATTAAGTCGTTTGGTTTATAAGTATCTATTTGATATTGAAATCGTCTTACCTGTTTTGATGTCCTTATACAATCTTGATATAAGAAAAAAAACTATTACGTAAGCACTGACTGATAGCTTTAGTGTTTTTAGTTCAAATTCAATCTGAGAATTTCACTTTAGTTCATTTCACTTCAGTTACTGTTTCATAGATTCTAAATGAAATTGATTTTAGTTCTTGTTTTTTTTTTTCATAAGAAGTACGAAATAAATGGAAATAAAATGGAGGCGAATAATGCTATGCCGTATTGGGGTTAGTTCGTCGGTAATACACTGCGCAGGCGTGAACAACCCTCACCCTTCTTACGAAAGGGCTGCGTTCAGATTCAAGCTTTTTTTTTTGTTGAATTATGGCATGGATATTTGTATATATTATATTAAAGCAAATTATTTGACTTGGTCTATTGAATGCCCAAATTTTCATTATTTTATTGTCAATATGAGACTCATGTATTTTTTATGGTACAGGAGAGCAAACGAGCAAGCGGGTACACTTGCAACCCAGATAGTGCTACAGTTGTGTTGTATTGCGTTGCTCCGCTTAAGCCCTCCGGATACCTCTCTCACAGAACGTAACATGCCATTATCCATTTTAATTTTATATTCCCGAATAAGAATGTCGATCAGATGAAAGAAGAATACATGCTAATGTTAAAGTGGGTGTGTAGAGTGAAGAAAATGTACAAAATACAGAATCATTACATAGTATAAAACAAAGTTGCTTGCCGCTGTCTGTCCCCTTAAATACTTAGATCTTTGAAACTACGCAACGCATGTTAATGCGGGTTTTTTTAATAGATAGAGGGTGTCAACGGGGTTCTTGTGTATAATTCATGCATAATATTGTAAAGGAAAAGTAATAATTTTCGTAATTAAGCACTTTAATTGTAAACGTTGTAAAAATTACGTATGATGCGGAACAAAGTTCGCCGGGTCAGCTAGTGAGTATATAAGAGATAGTTTGGAAGTTGAGCCATAAAATAAGAGGAACGTGGTGTAGAAATTGCGTGATATGGGCATGTAATAAGAAGGTATGATACATATATTGCGAGAATAATGATAAACCTGAATGTGGAAGAAAATAAGAGGAGATGAAGACCTAAGAAAATATGGATGGATTATGAGAAAGACGATATTATTATGAAGGGTATTAGTGTGGAAGATGCGAATGAAATAGAAGTGTGGAGAAGAAAAACTTATGCGGACCCCAAATAACGGCTTCAGGGCAGGGAGATGACTCTGAGAATCCGTGGTATTTCATCGGCCGAGCCGGTGGCTCTGCGTGACTGTACTACTCTTAAAAGCCATTTTTTACAGCATAAAATAATATGTATTTGGTCTAAAGTATTTATATCCATTCCACTATTTTTAGTTAATATTTACATCTCTTTTGACAGAATTGAAATGATTATTCATTTAGTTTCTGTAATAATTGGCCCCTTAAATTTATGCGCTGTAGCAGACAAATTATATCAATGAATATTTATCTAATATAATATAGTTATGTAATATATAGGACAGGTAGTGTGTTATAGATAGGGAGTAAGTAAATATTTTTATTAACAATATTTTCCGACCAAATCTACTACGGGTATGGTGTACTTTACATATAGTGCCATCTATTGAGCTGCAACGTATAATGAGAAGTGAATTTCTTCTTACACCATGCAGTCCTTATTTCTTTCATTACATTACTTCAGGAACATTACAAATGCAATTTAAACTTTGTACTTTGTAATAGCTACTTACGTCAAATTGTACAGGTTACCTTAATTAATCAAAACTCTAGAGAACTTAACATAACTTTAGGCCTTTTTCTACCGGCAGGTGTAGGCAGTGGCGGTTAAGCCTCGATTGGCCGTTATGTTTACGTCCCAAAATGGAATAGGTGCGAACCTATTGCCATACCGGGCGCAAAGTTTTCAGTCATCGATATTTGTCACACATAACTTTGGAAATTAATTCAGAAAAGTCACCGGCGTGAGCCAGGATTTGAACTTGCGACCTTTTGATTCAGAAGCGGGGTGCTTCTTGATTTAAGTGATTACTTCTGTTCTTTGTAAGAAACATGAATGAGCCAAAGGGACGACAGGTGAAACAGCGCGACATCTCTGAAAATCGATGTAAATTAGCTCGGTAACAGAGGAATTCGAAGGGCTCTCCATCTTAAAGTCCACCAACGCAACTACAACCCGTTTCCCTTTTTTAAAAAAACTTCTTTGAGATGTGTGTTTAATGACTCGATAAGAATTTTCTATTTTGATACACAAAACCAGTTTTCTATTACATGCTAATATATTAAATACTAATAGACTTGATGGCCTAGTTTTTGATTGACGAATTAATCATGTGATCACAAGGGGAGGATCCCCGAAAATTATCAAATACCAAAAGAATGTGCGATACGGCACCTTCTTGATAGCCAAATATGACAGACAGATAGCTCGGCACGCAAAAAATAGCAACAGAATTAATTGATTAAGTATTTTAATATCATTCTTTTAATAGAATTCACTAAATACACAGTCGCAAAGCCACGCAGTTCGCTTCATGAATGGACCAACTCAACCGGTGTAATACCGCGACCTCTCAGAATATCAGCGTAAAGGGGCTCACGCCGCGTTTCGCTCGGTGAGCCATGTGTCGGAGGCCCAATCCCTTGCCCTCTCACCTCATTCCCAAAAATCACGGTTTATGGTTGACGTCAGGCAGGCGGCGGTTCATATGATCTCAGTCGAATCTTTTGACAACATGGTTAGTCTAAAAGATCCCCAATCAGTACGGTAAGGGAAGGAAAATGATGAAAACGTACGGGATTTTCGTAATGAAAAGAGGTGCTATCTATGTTATGAAAAGTATCACCAGAGTGGCGTAAATATAAATGTTTAAACTGGTTTTTTAACAATAAATAAAACACCACACAGTAAATGAATAAAATTTGTATTTTATTTCAATACACAATTTCAGTTAGTGACCGGTTTTTAATACAATAACGTGTTCCGTTTAGTAAAATATATATATATATAATAACTATTAGCTATTTTTATTGAAAATACACATTGGCTTAACATTGAATAAAATGTAACATTATTTATTTATTTATTTCTTTTCATAACACAAATTTTAGCCGATTCAATGTTCCACGCTAGATATTTATTTATTTTATATCTATTTATAATCTTAAAATATCAATATTATTATTATATATTTCTTAGAGCGTTCTCCGTTATACTGCATTAAGTTTCTCTGTTTGGAAATATATATATTTATATTTTTAAATGCATTTTAATATTACAAAGTCACTTTTAACCCTCTTGTTAAGAGTATTGAATTATATATGAGTATTATAGTTAATAAAAATGATTTAAGACTTCTTAAACAGCATAACAATAAGTTTTACTTGTAGCGACTGAGAAACTTCACTTCTTAAAGATATGGAATAGCAAAGATTGCTTTCATATTTGTAAGATTTTTTGTTCGGCCAAGATACATATTGTAATGAAAATTTCCTATATAAATAAATTGTTTACCATAAATTGATCTACAAAACAAATACAAGTGTAATAAATCTCTACCTCTGGGTATTTTCAGTTCAGTTCTTCCTTTTAATCCCCACGCAGCTCGAGGGTTAAAAGAATCGTTTTAAAATTTCAAGGGTTAAAATGACCCTGTAATAGGCTAGCAAGTGAGAAAGCCCTTATTTATATCCTAACTTTGTTACGTAACGTCTTTGTTACAAAAGAAATACAGACCTATCAGATATTTCAGTGAAATAAAACAATTTAAACATCCACAAGAAAAAAAAAACAATTTTGAGAATATTATTCTTTACATATACAAATCGTAATAATATTATAACAATTCCACATGGATTATATAGCCATTAGATTCTAGTCAAATAGCCAACTAACACTAATATACACATATATCTATCTATATAAACAAGGTTTTATTTAAACATTCCTACTCTGATCTAATAAGCTAATTGTTTTATAATATCGTACCTTGTACCTAGCACCAGAATTTATTTGGTCATGCCCTGTTTCGCTCGTCTCTCCCATTCTGCCCTCATCTGGAGTATCCCTTTAAATTGTGGAGATGCATCTGTCTCGCGACCGTCACCCATCTCTCTCTCACTTTCAGCTTTCTCCATGTTTCCGTCGTTTTCTATCACAGCACTATCTCTCTTCTCTTTCTCACTTGACAATCGGAATTTTTCATCTTTTTGCCACGGCCTCTTTGATAACGTGTCGGCTTTGTATGCTAAAGCTTCGCTTTTTGTAATATTTTTAATATCATCTCTGTCATTTGAAAGATCTGGGAATGTTCTGTTCCTCAATCTCTTTTCGGGGGTTGAATCAGAGACTTCTTTTTTGTATTTACTGACTTCACTATTTCTGTATACTGGTGCACTTTCTCTTTTAGGGTTAGCAACACTGGTGATACTAACACTTCTTTGATAATGTGGTGCTCCAAATTGACTAACTCTTGCAGCAATATCTACTAATCTCTTTTCTTCTTCTTTGATATTATCTTCATTTTCTTTATCACTGTCTCTTGATTTTATGGAGGCATTAAACTCGTTTTTTAGTATTTTACTTGTTCTAGATTGTACTTCATTATCCTCTTTGGATGCCGCAATATCCTGGGTGATAATATCAACTTCGGAATCTTTCAGTTTTAGCGATCGTCGAGCAAAAACTTTCATTAATTCTGGTTCATCATCATTTTTCCTATCACCGCGAAGTTCTCTAGACAAAATACCTGGCTTTTTGCGATAAACGACCGTTTCTTCGTGTCTGTCAGGAATTTTAATATCAATGCTATCTGTGCTTTGAATTGAACTCTTACTGCCAAAGCTTGAATGAGATTTTTCATCCATGCATATGTCATCGTAGTTCTTCTCACCAGTTTCATCAATGCCGAGAGAGTTGGCTCTTGGTTTTTCAGGCCTTTCTTGAAGTTCGACACTGGCGGCCTTTTTCTTAAAAAATGTTCTAGGTGGCGATGGACTTGGTGGAGCTATGGGTAACATTGATTTGCGACTATTTAATGGCGAGTTCTTTTCTTCACTTAGAGAATTTTCAATAGTATTCTCGACAACTGTACTAATTTTGAAGGATCCCTTTCGATGGGGCATAGTTATAGTTTCGGTTATCTGGAAACATTCCATATCCAGTTCTTTTTCAGCTTGAGGACTATCAAGTTTCTTTGGCGTAAGGTTTGCTGTCAAAACTACATTTGTGATAGGTTTAGCGTCAACTTTGTTAAGCTGGATATTCAAAAACTCTGGAACACCTTGTTTAGTGCAAGTTTTCGTAATCTTGTCATCGGTTTTGTTTTTCGAAGCTTCTTCTATCTTAACTGGATTCTGTTCTCTATTTAAATGAGTTACTGATATAAAGTTTTCGGAATCTGATTTCAATTCTTTCGGGATGTTACTCTTCGAGCTTAATGCGCTTTCAACTGAAATAGTCTTCCTTCTATCCTCAACTGGCTTATCTGGACTACTGTTAATGCTATCTAATGAATTAGACTTTATTATAGGGCTAATGATAGGTTTGGGCGAACTTATAATATCATCAATTTTAGCCTCAATTTGAGAAATATCGCTATTACGTTTATCATCCATAGTGATATGAATACTATTAGTAAATGGTTTTCTGTCATCATTATCGTCTGTTTTAAGGCTATCCACGTAACTGCCATCTGTACTCGGCAAGCTATCATAATTATTATCAGCACATTCATGCATAATGTTATAATTTCTGGCCGATATTCTTTTGGAGAAATCGTGTCGATCGGTTACGTTTCTTCTATAATTAACTTCCCAGCTTTCGAGTAGCGGTTCGGATATTCCGACGATGGCTGGCAAACTAGGCATCTGGTTCTCCTGGGAGCTTGTTGATGTTGTTTCTGAAGCATATCGGAAACTGTGAGATTTTCCAATGCTGCTACGCGTCCCAATATACTCATCTCCTAAGGACCTCATTGCAGAGGTCACGTAAGATTCCTCCGTTTTACATACGTGGCGTGCAGATTCACGTTTGCATTCGATCAATTTCTCAGTAAAATCGGAAACGTGCTCAGACGACCTGTGTTTTATGTTATCAGAACTCTGATGCCTAGCAGCTTTCGGAGGAGATGATGAAGCCATCATACTTGGGTTGAAATAGGGTATATTTTTAGGCATACTACCACTATTAAATAAATTAAAATCGTTTTGAACACTTCTGATGCGCATCGCCCTGATAGGTGGCTCGTCATCTGATTGAGAAACCGCCGGTGAATCTTCCCTCGTTCTATTTAGTAGTTCGTTAGTAATAAATGCTCTCGTAGCGAAAGGATCACCTAAACGTTGAACGGATACGGGTCTTTTAACTTTATCGATGTTAATGTTAAATGAATCTCTTTTATCTTCAACAGGTTTTTCAGTCAATGTCATCCTATTTCTGTCCATCTTTTCAAAGAAATCATCGCGTCTGCTGAATCGACTCTTCATTTCTAGATTTAACATTTTATCAGTTTCTTCAGCAATTTTGAGATCAGTTATATTGTATTCGACACCAGGAACTTTGGCAGCACTGTACACATCTTTATATGCGTTATCTTGCACATATGCGCCTTTGTTATCCAACCGTTTATGCATTTGGTTAGCAAATACTTTCTGCCCTGTGCTTTTCTGTGGCCTCTCTGCAGGTACTGGCTTATACCCTTGTCCTTCATGGTAATTTCTTTCTGTATCCACAGGTTTATATTGTGCCGCTGCTTTATCTGTTTTTGTTTTCTTATTATCTTGCTGACTATCCCCATCAGTTTGGTCTTTTTTAGATTTTTTTCCACTTTTCCTAAGTAACAGTCTACTCAAAAACGATTCCTCTTTCTTAGATGACCTTATAGCTTCATTTTCCGTCCTTTTTTCAGACTTGGATTTTTTCTCTTGGCAAGATTCTTCGGATTTCTTTTCCGTTCTCTGTTTAGATATCCTTTTTTCTTCTGAATGGTAGGTGCGCATTGTTTCCTCATGTCTTGATGTAGTACCTCTAAGGGCCTGCCCTTGAGAGCTAGATTGGCTTCTTTTGATGGAAGATCTTGGCGTATTAGACTCAGCTATACTAAGTTTGGCAGGTGATTGGCCGATCAAATGACCCAATGCTAAACCTGGAGGTAAAGAGGATGACTTCAGTTTCGTATCATTAGGAGTTTCAGGTGTCCTCTGAACTTCTTTGTTGACATGATGCTCTTGTTCTTTGACGATTTTATGATGCTTCGTAGTAGTCGATGAAGAGAATGATTCTGAAAAGATTAATAAGCATATTTTGAATCAAAAAAGTTAGTTAAAACAACTTTTAGGATTATATCGCGTTTATTTCTTATTTATTTATATTTATTTCCCGACGTTTCGAACTCTTTACAGAGATCATTTTCACGAGATCTCTGTAAAGAGTTCGAAACGTCGGGAAATAAATATAAATAAATAAGAAATAAACGCGATATAATCCTAAAAGTTGTTTTAATGAGTGAGATTCGCGAAAGTCTTAGAAATAAATATGTAAAAAAATTAGTAGTAAAGTACTGGAAAAATAAAATACGTAAGTTCTAGATACAGTAAGTTATATAATTTAACTGATTTTAACTGAGGTTTTTCCTCGAGGTATATCTTTATTAGAAAGTGATTCTATTCAATAATTTATTCACTTACAGTCGTAAGTATAATTCTGACTATTATTGTTCTGAATATCTTTTGGCACTATATGAGATCTGTATTTTTTTTGTGACAGATACATACCAGTAACCACTTCTGAGGTCTTGTGGATTACATCAGGAGTAGTGCTTCGTAATACCTCTTCGTTTAATTCGGGCGTTATTGGCAAGGCTGAAGCGGCAATCTGAAAACATTATAATGAACATATTAAAGATTATTTTTAAAATTAAGACGCAATTACTCCAAGTTTTTTAAAATACATTTCTCACTCTCCTGGTTAAGACTAATATAATAACAAACCTCGAGCTAGTTATTCCAGTCATTTAGGCAACAGGGCGAAACAAAGAAATAAAATTGTCCTCTAAAATACATATTCACTCCTAGCGCATTCGACAATTTATATAACACAGTATTGGAAACTTAATAGTAAGCAATGTAGAGCTATATAAACTACCGAGTGTAAGGTTCAAAATAGCCTGGCAATTATAGAATACCGCGGGTATTTATGTTTCGTTAAGAATTAAGAGTATAAGTTAATAACGATCTTCACAGTTGACTGCAGCTCTTTACTTTTGTACTAATATTTTCAGTTATTTATTCTTTAATATTGGTAATTATTCAGTTTCTTCATTCGATAAACTCGTTATGATTTGAATGAATAATACCTGGTTGTTTTTCTTCCGGCGCGGCCCACCGTGTGTCCGTCGTGGTCGCACCGCCATTTTGTGTTTGGCGGCTGAGTGCGATAGTGGCGCCAATCCAGACGGTGGCTCGGAATTGCCTGAAATATACAAGAGAAATTAATATGTATTAGTAACCGCTGGACCCATATATTTTCATATCAATGTCGTTCATGTTTAATAGCCAACAAACGAATTAAAGTTTAATGATGTATAGCTATGAATCTACAATAATAATAATATCTTGGACACACAGCGCCCTCTAGTTCCAAGCTAAGCAACTAAATGCTTGTGTTATGGAACTAGATAACGAATATTAATACATATTCATACGTTTTCTTTTTAAATACACGGTTACAAAAATCCAGATAACATACAAATATTTATGCTTGTCATGAAAATTTGTACTCGGGTGGGGATTGAACCCGCCGACCTCGATTCCGCAGTCGGTAGACCTTCTAATGCACCTAGAGGTCACATAATATCTTTTAATATTGTATACACCACAATATTTTCACAATATAAAAGGCGCATATTGTTAAGGGACAAGATAGATTAAGAAATATATATCATTACAATTTTAATCACAATGCCCGACTTCACGAAGAGGGAAGTTTAAAACAAAGCATAAAAAATCAGCTCTATTTAATACTCAATGCCAAATTATATTTGATAACACAAGGCATGGAGTTCTACAGATTCTATTCTTCAAATGGCACTATTTATTTATGCTAATAATATATTTCTTGTACGTGATCAAAGCTTACAGAAATAAAAGCAGAAAGTATTTATTCATAGACAACAAACTGGAGATAAGTAAAACAATATTCTGAAATATACTTGCGTTCGACATGAATGGTAAAAAGGGAACTAGCCTTCAGGCAAAAAAAAAATGTACTCACTATACAAATCAAATTGATCACTCCTGGTGTTGTCGTGCGAGTTGTGATGTCCGCTGGAGCTATCCTCATCCATCTCCGAGGAGCCGACGCTGAGTAGAGAGCCATCACTGCAAGACGAGTGCGATATACCTGCATGGTGCCGCTGGAAAAATAGAAAAAGATATCGTTATTTTTTATTTTATGATATAGGTCCTCAAGTCACCTGATGGTAAACAATTTCTCACCGCCCTTGAAACACCATGGTGCGTTGGCGTCCTTTAAGGGAGTATGAGGAGAAAGGAGGGGGAAAGGGAGTCGCTCACCTCTCTCACCAAACAAAATGCGATCACGAGCCACTTTACGTCGATATTAGCCGGCCTATTCATGCAGCGAACTGCAAGACTCTAGTGCTAAAGTGAGGTAGTGCTACTTTTTTTTTATAGGATAGGAGGGCAAACGAGCATGCGTGTCACCTGATGGTAAGCAACCAACGCCGCCCATGGACACCAGCAACACATATAGTGTTACTTGTTGCGTTGCCGACCTTTAAGGGATAGGGGATAGGGAAGGATGGGGAAGGGGGATGGGCCTCCGGGTACCTCTCTCACCGAACGAAACGCGGCATGAGCCACTTTACGACGATCTTCTGAGAGGTCGTGGCATTTCACCGGTCGAGCCGGCCCATTCATACAGCGAACTATGTCGTTTACAGGCTACAAATATAGTCGTTTTATGATACCTTAACAAAGATATTGCTATCCAAGTGTGCATCTATTTGCCACATGCAAAAAAAACACTGGATTATATAACCGTGGATGAATCTAGATTTAGAAAAAAACTTGACGATATTTTCATCTTAGGTTATCTCTCTTTTGCGTCACAATCTCAATACCAAATTTTAGATATACTGTGTGTTTTACCAGTATTTCAGATATCTTTATCTGAAATGTACTTAAAAGATCGGATGCAAAGTAGCATTGAGGGGAGATGTGCGCCTCTTGACATCTCTCTCCCACAAGGAAAGGTTGCATAAGCTACTGTACGTCGATATTTTAAGGGTTCGTAGTATTTCACCAGTATGCCAGCTCATTTGTCCAACTACCTGCTTGGCTCGATAACTATCAAACAATCCTGTTACAACTTTATTATAAGTACACTTGAATTTTTGATATTTAAAAAACATTATATTGCATACAATCATACAATTTCAAGTAGTTAACGTGACAATTGGTTTTCTGTTACGAAAAGGTGATCGCATTTCAATTGCCAGACATCATTAAGCCAAGTTTTATCCCTTGAAAATTCCTAAATCATGTCGCAATACTCCTTCTAAATTTATATACTTTTTATTAAAATGTATGATTTTTTTTTATACAAACATATATGGTATACATTATGTGTAATGGCAGATTCATTGTTCAATATCTGTGTGTTATCAGTGTTGAAAATCTCGTTACACACGTATCACACGGAGCGGATGCACGCAGCATTAACATATTACCAAACGCTGACTATTCAGACAAAAGGGAAACACTAGATTATATATATATTTGCAACTTCACGCGTTTTCTACTCGAAGGTGTCGGCTGCAGCTGTTAGGCTTCGACTCGCCGAAGTTTCATGTTCCGAAAGGGAAATAAATACGATGATTAATCCCCAAATAATATATAAAGCGAATATAAACATTTAAGTAAACATATTGTCTTCTAAGAGACATTCACTCTTATCTGTTGTTTAGAAATGAATAATATGACTAAAACAAACAAAAATATAAACTTACTATGGAAATAAGCTGAAACGTAAATTCTAAATATTCCATTTAATTATATTCTTCTCTTCAGAGGGTATCGGATTCGAATCATGGAATTTTATATTGCTGAAAAAAATATACTTAATGTATGGTACTAATTCTATTCCACCTCTCAGTATTAAAAGCATGGATTTGGCATCACGCCTTATTCTACCCGAATGTGTATGCAGCGGCTGGTGAGCCTCGACTCGCCGTAATGTTTACGTTTCCCATAAGTAATGTTAGTATATGATGCTAAAACTGGGTCTGAAAGTTATAATATATAGATAGATAAAAGTCTCGACTCTCGCTGCTGAATCATGAAGTCGCGGGTTCAAATCCAATAAAACTGTACGAAACTATTTTCGAAAGTTATGATAAACATCGATGACTGACAACTTTGTGCCCAGTTCGCCACCTATTCCATTTGGGACGTAAACATAACAGCGAGTCGAGGCTTAACAGTCGCTGCATACACCTTCGGGTAGAAACAGGCGTGAAGTTATTTTATGTCGATAAAAGGTTTTTTACACCAATAAAACATATAGATATAATACCTTAATATTGGCACTTATATGTCTTCTTCTTGGCGGTCTCTTCACCGGCACCTCCTCCGCTTTACTCATATACAGCATCATATTTAATAATATCACTTGTTCGTCACCAGTTCACAAATATTTTCATTGTTTATTATTCACACTTAAAGACATAATCATTAATTTACACGAATTTCTGCTGATTAATATATTTCTTAAAAATAATAACATTACACTATGATGGTCATATATATTTTAGTCAACGAGATTAAGTCATATAATATTTCATAAGTGAGAATGAGTGTGTTCGGTATTTGGTTACTTCTGATTAATATTTAACTTATATTTACAATAGTAAGAAGAAATAAATTAATTACGATATATAAACAATTCCGCCAGAGAACTGGAGTAACCGACATAGCTCGTAGAATAGGCTCGCTGAAGTGGCAATGTGCTGGTCACATCTGCCGAAGGACCGACGGTAGATGGAGTAAGAAGGTCATAGAGAGACCGCGTCTTGACAAACGTAGCGGCTGGAAAAGACTGGATGCGAAAGGCAGAGAATCGGATGTTGTGGCGCACATTGGGGGAGGCCTATGTCTCTGGACTGGACTGCAATAGGCTGATGATGATGATGATATAAACAATTAAAAGACTAGCTGAAATCAAATTTCTCCTCATACCAGTCTACCGGCAGCGTGCCCAGAAGACTGGCCGCATTGTCACGCTGAATGGCAATGCTAATCTCCTGTGCGAAATATAAACCAGCCCTCTGGTCGCGAGAGGCCATGAATTGACATTTTATATTAATTGAGTTTCCAAAATATTGTAAAGACGTCCACCTAATAGTTATGGCGGTATCCTTTTAAAATCATACTCTGCTTTGTCCCTATTATAATTGTTCAAAATAGAAATGAGAGTTCAAAACGTACATTTGTAAATATCAACCATAAAATAACTTGTTAATTCTTATTACATCATGTTCTTTAGAAATCTAAAACCTCTCGTGACCAGAGGGCTGGTCCCAAACTTTTAATCTTACAGAGGATTAAAAGTTAAGACGAGCATTGCCATTCTGCGTGGCAATGCGGCTAGACGGGCATAGTACCAGAAAACCGAGATGCGAAGAAATCTGATTTCACATGTATATATTTTAAATAATGTAATTTTTTTTTATAAAAAATAATTTATAAGGATTCGTACTGATAGATTTTCTTTTCGTCACAAAAGTTATGAGCTAGAAATATTGCGTTATCGTTTTAATTTTGATAATTCATAATAAGTCATTTAATAACAGGGCTTCACCATTTATAACCAATGTGATAAACTTTAAACTGTAGGCTTCCGGTCCTGAATCTAATGAAAAACCTGCAGCCTGAATCAAATAGAAATAGTTCCAAAAACTTTAAATTAATAGGTAAGAGAATTATAATTTATCAGAATATCTCGTTCCCTATTAGACGCCTGCCAAAAGGAGGGCATTGTTTTTTCTTTATTTACTTACGTGTCTTGATATAGGTAAACAATTAGATGAATCCTATTAGTACACATAATAATAACGTTATTTATATAATATCTCATTGACATTCGGTTTTAAGCGAAAGGCGTGTAAATCCAAATAAATAAACTAAACTAAATTAAATAAATAAAAAAAAACTAAATAATAAAAATAATAAATGATAATCTAAATTCCAACGCTAACCTATGGAAGCAAAAGTTGGGTATGGCAGTATGTGCATGATTCTATATACAATTTCTTTATTATTAGCTTTTTATCAGCTTCACCTGTATGTTTGTTTGTAACCGACTTCTTTGGGCGCGATTTTGACCCACTTTAAACGGCCAGATTTCGTTCAAACTTTGTAGATTTATTGAGGACCGATGACAATACACTAATTTGATAAAATTATTCCATTTTTCAATTTGCAAAATATGATTTTTGTTAATTTTTTAGTGTTCATAGTTCACTTCTCGCACCATCTAGTGGCAATCAGCGGAAAGTCTACGTTATCAACCTAAAACGAGTTCCTTGTATAAGTCACAGATGGCGCTATTCCTCAAATTCGATTTTGATATCCGTTGTTAGCACGCTTTAAAATAGTTAAGCAATAGTTTAAAAAAGTAAGAAACGCGCTTGTTATAGAAAACCGAACTAAAAAATATAAAATAAATAATAGTTTAAAAAAACTAAAAAACACGCTTTTTAGTTTTTTTAAACTATTATTTATTTTTTGTTGATAAATCATTCGCCAAACATTCGCAACGTTTCTTGCGAATGCAAATATTCATTACAACACTAGTACTGATATCGAAAATAATATTGACATATAAAATATATATACCGAACATATATTTTATAACAGATTATTGTTATCAGATCATTGATATTATCGTAACATGAAGCGCAATACAGATAATCAAACTTGTAACGCTCGTTATCAATGCCAAAGTCATGAAATGATATGAAAATAATAATTTCACGGCATATATATATTGCACTTTTGTTTACTAATAAAATATAATGGTTATTTTATTGTGTATTATATAATCTATTCATAAAACAAGTATCTAGTTCCCATAACACAAGTATTTAAATGGGCTCTGTGGGTATTTGTTTTCAAAAATATAATACATATTTTGAAAACAAATACCCACAGATGAAACTCAAAGTAGCGAGAGAGGTGGGTAAGAATCATGGCCTAATATCAGTTATGTCACTCTGTTCTCTCTGCCTACCTCACAAGGGACTTAGTGTGAAGTTATGAACATGAAATCCCGTTATGAACATCCCATATTTGTGTTTAATTACAGTAAGCGGAGTGTTAATTAGTAAAATGTATGATAATTGAAGAGAGTTAATGTCCAGTTCGTGTGAAAGTAACGTCATGATATAACATTACAAAGGTAATATTATTGTGTGGAAAATAAGAGTATATGACCTGGTTAGTGTATATTTTGTTTTAGGCTTGGTATTAAACAGCTTGTAAATTAGCTTTTCCAAAGTATTTAAAGATATCTATGTATGGCAGAGGGCACGGAGGCTTTGCTTTTGCGAAAACTGGAGACATGTCATCTATGTTTATTTTACCGGAATTGACCAACCCCTCTTTCAGGTAGTTCAGGTGACCATGGGCGGCGTTTCTTGCTTGACATAGGTTACCTATATATATTATTCAGTACTAAAGAATGAATAGCTACATTTAGCAAAAAAAGTTTCAAAAGTTCTGTTTTAACAGCTTCAGTCATAAAGGATCAAATAGACAAAACAGAAAAAACGATAAAATGTTTTTCTGGTCTCACTACCTATCCTGCAAGGGACTTGTCGTGATGTTTTGTATGTAATGTGTACCTATGATGAAAAGTTAGTTTGTTTGTATCATTTAGGTTGTCTGTATTTGTCAAAATCTATAAAACAAGTATGTAAAAAAAAAACAAAAAAGTAATGTTGCAATATATAATTGTACCACCATTCCGGCATCGAACCGGTGACCGATGGGAAGCGGAAGAGGGGTGACGCAGTATCTACATCAAACAGGATGTTGTCTGTCCGTGTAATTATACCCGCACAATGTGGTGTACACTGCAGGTGATTTATTAAAACAAGTTCTCTTTGTTATAAAATGATAGAATCTCTTTATATCATAGAATAGTATTTTTTTAAAGCTACGACAACAAATAAATTTATAGCCAGCCTAATACTAAGTTACCTATTCATAAACATAACAAATTTTCACGCCTTTTTCTACCCGAAGGAAGCAGCTATTAAGCCTCAATTCGCGGAAACGTTATGTTACGTCCCAACTATTGCCATACAACGAGAACAAAGTTATCAGTCATCGATATTTACCACGCATTACTTCCGAAAAGAATTCCGAGAAACAATTTGTATGAGCCTGGAATCGATTCCACGACTTTTGAATCAGAAGCAAGGAGCGCGACCACTGATTCACCGAGACTGTTATTGTTGTTTAAACCATATATAGTTATCATATAAATGGAACTACTTAATACTTTTTTTATAACGACATTTATTTAAGTAAATCTTCTCCACAGGTTTGTGAGAGAAGTAGTTACTGATAACTTTCATAATATACGGTTAGAAACATGTCCCTCTTTGCAGTCTTCGCATCTTACACAAATTGATTCAGAAGACTGTTAAGTCTTCTGAATCAATTTTGCAAATGATATTATAATTCAAAAATAGCCAATTTGAATACCGATGACTGAAAACTTTGTGCCCAGCATGGCAATAGGTTCGCCACCTAGTCCATTTGGGACGTAGACATGACGGCCAGACGAGGCTTAACGGCCGCTGCCTACGTCTTCGGGTAACAGTGGTAGAGCCAAGCAGTTCGCTGCATGAATGGGCCGGCTCGACCGGTGAAATACCACGACCACTCAGAAGACCGACGTAAAGTGGCTCATGCCGCGTTTCGTTCGGTGAGAGAGGTATGCGGAGGCCCACTTCCCTTCCCCATTCTTTCCTATCCCTTAAAGGTCGGCAACGCAACAGTAACACTATATGTGTTGCTGGTGTCCATGGGCGGGGTTGGTTGCTTACCAGCAGGTGACACGCCTGCTCGTTTGCCCTCCTATCCCATAAAAACAAAACAAAAGCGTGAAGTTATGTTATATAATGATCAGAGTGTCTGTAAGTTATTAGTGAATTCAATTATAAATTTATCAAGGCACTATTGCCTTGCTAAATTTATAACTTATCTACATGGCATTTGACACGCACTATAATTGGATATATAATCGTTAATTATTAATTATAATCATAACGTGTACTAGTTATCGCGTTCATTAATTATTAATACGATTAATTTGAAGTAAGTAACTTATCTGTGAAGTAAAACAATATAACATTATTTAAGTTAGTTGCTGAAATTATTCTTATTTCTTTTATGTTTGTCAAAATCTAGACGTGAATTGAATATGTGGTTGGGATAAGAGTTATGATTATGAAGAGAGAGATATGAAGCCAGGCAGCGGCTGTTAAGCCTCAATTCGCCGAATTGTTATGTTACGTCACAAATGGAATAGGTGGCGAACCTATTGCGATACACCCGGCACAAAGTTTTCCGTAATAGAAATTCCGTAATCATATCTCCCGAAAAGTATTTAGCGAAATAATTGGTATGAGACGGCAATCGATCCCACGAGTTTTGAAGTCGGTCAAGTATAAATATGATTTATAAAACACATGCTATTTTAACACGTTTAAGAATTTCACTTAAACTCAATCGATTTGACACCTAGCAGTTCTTTAATTATTACATACTATGAAAACAATACAGCATGGAAAGTCATAGAAAGTGTTGAGAGAGTATATATGTAAATAACCAGTATATTAAGACCGTTTATTACGAAGTTTTTCTAAGTCAATGCAGCTCTCTTAATGTTGGTTAACGTATCAACGTATACCTGTCCAAATAAGTTAAATGTACCGAAAAGAAATGCGAATGTAAGTCATCGCTTTTGAAGTTTTTCTTTCTAGCTATTATGTGTTAATCGAATAAACATTCATTCTTATATCGTAATTATTATTGATTATGTACATAATTCAACGCTTATAAATATCTTGTAAACGACTAATTTCCAAGTAATTAAATTGGTTTAGTGATACGGGTATTATTTTAATTATCACAAATATACATAACATCATGTCAAATCCTTTGTGGAGTAGGCAGAGATAATAGAGTGCCATAAACCACGATTCTTACACTTGATAAACTAGCTTCATTGACTTTCATAACTCTTGTCATACGCGCTCGTCGATTCCTAAGGCTCTTAACTTCATCTTCCGCCGTAATACGTTTAATTTGGTCAAGAAATCTTTCTTCATCAATAGGAGTAAGCCCTTCCTTACTCCTACAGAATTCTCTTTTAAAATGGCTTAAAAACCATTCTCTCTTCCATTGCTATAGTGAATTCTGTGAATCTAAGTAATTCTTGAGTCTTGAGTTTCCCAACAGATACAATAAAAAAAGTAATTGCATCTAAGCCCCTGGTGCCATGGAATAGAAAAACGCAATTAACGTTCCAAATGAGCCGTGTCCAGTGATTACGGATCGGATAAACGAAAAAAAAAATCAAGAAGCAGACTTTTCCTTTACAAAAGAAACTGTTATTTTGTAATACGCATCATATGATTCCACAAAAATTTCACTTGACGTAATATTTGAGCTAGATTGATTTACTGTTAATACCTGGTTGATTGAAACAGTTGGATTTGTTGTTTTTTTTTTGGTGAACTTGGTGGCTACGTATTGGTTCCTTTTGGATCGTGAAACATAGCGGGCATCACACGTGTCTGACATATTTAAGGATAGTTTTACAGATATCAATCAGATTTAACACAATCATTATTCCCACCCAATTACAGAACCTAACTTTATTGTACGAAGTACTCTAGAAATTGGTGACGAAAATTAATTTATATTTGGTGGCCCAGTGGTCGAGCTCCCCGCTCCTGATTCAAAAGTCCTGGGATGTATTCCGGGCTCACATCAATGATTTCACGGAATTCATTTCGAAAATTACGATAAATATCGATGACTGAGGACTTTGTGTCCGGCGAACCTATTGCCAAATAGGTTCGCCATGAATTTCATTTGGGACGAAACATAACTATGTTCTGCGAGTCGAGGCTTAACAACCGCTGCCTACACATTCGGGTAGAAAAAGGCGTGAAGTCATATTATGTTATTTCAAAAAGTTTGAAGTAGGTAGTCTCTCCTTATTACACAAAACGTTTCGACTTTGAAGAAAACGCGTAGGATGTTTGTTTGTGTTGCCTGACTCATCATAATAATTATCCTTATTTGTACGGTTATATAAGATACAGTAACTTTACGTGAATACCATTAAAATTGCCATATTAACATTAATGGTCAGGATCTGTAGGCGAGTGTTGGAAGCTCACGGATATACAATGACAAGTAACACTGGACTGGGTCATGATTATGATATCTCTTAGTTTTTGGTTTACAATAATAATTAATGTAGCTAGCTATATTTACTTATGAAATTTATGCAAAAAGCTTGCCTCATAAGTTTAAGCAAAGCTTATAAGTCTTGCCAACGTGTCATTCCAAGGAAGGTGATACTTTTACTTAGTAAACTTTTCATAATTTCTCTGATAACCAATGATAACTTATTAAATCGAGACATTGGTTTATTAATTTATAGAGTGCAGAAGAGTACCGAGAACTCTGTCGAGAGGCGAACACAAAATATGCGGAGTAGCGCTCACGGACAACGTTTAAAACAAGGTTGTAAGGCAGAAAGTTGTATTTTAAACGGTATTTTAAATTAAGGAAGGTCTTGTGCCAATAGTTCGAGCTTGTGGAACGAATTGAAGATGCAGGACTGACTAAGTACGTAGACATTGTGAAAGCGGAAAGTTGTAAAACTTGAGAAAGACCACGAGACATTATTACTACTGAAATCGGCCGTGTCCTATCTGGTCACGTCAGAAGAGTTAAAAAATCTGAGAAGGTAGTGCGTTACCTAAGAATACTGCCGCATGACACTTCTGCTTATCCCACAAGGCATGAGATTGTGTGGTTATACTTTTTAAGTGATAGTTGACTTATAACTTGTAGGCAAAGCATCAAATATCAATTCAAACTACCATGAACGCAGACCAGCTTTATAGCCTGAGGAGGACAATATTTGGAAGCATACATATTATCATAACACCAATTTCATTAGTAGGTAAGTATAAATATTTTGTCGATATTGGTTTAATAGTTTTGACAACAGATGGCGCTAATATAAACTAACAAATGTTAACGGAAGTTGGTTTCAGAGCAGTTAAACTTTCGATAGACTAGTGGTAATTGTAATTTACTTGCATCAGACAAATAAATCGCGAAGAAATCATCTGATACGTGCCAGCGAAGAAATTCTCTCTTGCGCTACGGTTTTGTGGGTAACAACCATTATACCATTATACGTAAATTTATATATAGATATATAGATAGTCAAAAATACTGCAACACTATTGTTCTTCTAATAGTATTGTATCACGATCAAACTGAACGCAGGCTGAGAAGGAACAAGGCGATTAGAAACGCTCTGGCCAGAAACATGCACTCGTACGCGCTATTGTGCCACAATCAACTAGATTGGGTAATATTCTGTATTAGGGTTCTATTTTTTTGTTAGCTATAACTGCACGCTTTTTTATGGCTATAGGGTGTAGGCGGCGGCTATTAAGCCTCGACTCCCGGAACAAATTCTTCGTTCAGCAGCGAGCTCAACGTCCAGATTATCGTGATTACTAGAATTTCATGTTACGAGTACTTATGAGTATATTGAATGGTGATTGAATTATGATTCTTTTTGTACAATAAATATATTCTTATTCTAACTTGGTAACGGCATCTCCAACAAAAGGTGTAGGTGTAGACAAAGGCAAGACAGAAAAACGGGTGCTCTGGGGCTAAATATTGATTTAAAAGCACACAAAATTTAATGTGTCTCAGTTTTTTTTTCACGACAGGTGTAAATGTTGTCACAAAGATAAAAACAGTACATATATGTATTGACTCCAAATAACCACCTGCAGAAATAGATAATGTGAAATGAACTAAAATGGCTAGAACATGATCAAAATTCAATTTGGCTATTGATGTCGTAAAAATATACTTAATATTAATCAGTTCGCCATATAAGAAAAATGAGGAGAAAATTTATAAGTACCAAAATTGCATAATATAAAACAAACTTGATAATCTAACGGATGTGAATAAAGAAAAAATCACCATATATAAAATCTGCAAAGGAGGTTAAATTATCGTTTAATACATAGGAAAATTAAAAGCAAGTAATCTAGTTCAATATAAAATAAATAATAGTTTAAAAAAACTAAAAAACACGCTTATATTTTATTTTAAATAAAGCGTGGGGTGCTTTTTAAGATATTATCGAAATGATAATCACTCTACTCATATCTGTCAATAAAATATTTATAACTATTGACACCATGCACCCCACGCTTTTTTTAAAATAAAAATTTTATTTTAAAAAAAGCGTGGGGTGCATGTGCAAAAAATATATATTTAATATATATATTTTTATTTTTCTATTTTTTAGTTCGGTTTTCTATAAAAAGCGTGTTTTTTAGTTTTTTTAAACTATTATTTATTTTATATTTTTTAGTTCGGTTTTCTATAACAAGCGCGTTAATAGCGCCATCTGTGACTTTTACAAGGAACTCGTTTCAAGTTGATAACGTAGACCTTTCGCTGATTGCCACTAGATGGTGGTGCGAGAAGTGAACTATGAACACTAAAAATCATATTTTGCAAATTGAAAAATAGAATAATTTTATCAAATTAGTGTATTGTCATCGGTCCTCAATAAATCTACAAAGTTTGAACGAAATCTGGCCGTTTAAAGTGGGTCAAAATCGCGCCCAAAGAAGTCGGTTGCAAACAAACACAAACATACAAACAAACATACAGGTGAAGCTAATAAAAAGCTAATAAAAACAACTAAGTAATTGACTTATAACCCAGGCTATTGAAAAAAATCCCTAATCATTATATATCAGTATAAGACAAAGCAATGCACGTGAACGCGACATGCGTATTTAGATGATAATATTAATAGACTCATATTTAGATAATATGTCTTATATTTTGACGTCAGTTTATCCAATTATATTTCGCTTGCCAATTTCCAATTATAATTGGATAAACTGACGTCAAAATATAAGATAATATTTTTAACCGTCAAATGTTTTAGACAATTTTTAATAGTATTAAATGAGGCCTGTTAAGTCTCGATGTAACATTTTGTCACCAAGTACCCAAAGAAAGTTTAACGTTACACCAAACTCACACAGTTGTGCTTAAATTATTGATTCCGGAAGATAAATTATTTATATTAAACAGAACCACAATCATTTGCAAATAAAATATATTTTATTCTAAACTGGCAACTCTTAACTGAAGCATTTAAAACAATGGCGTAAAGCAATTAGTTTCGAAACTGTTAATTTATTGGTTAGCCGTAAGTTAGGTCAAGGTTGGTGGGCAGTTTTTTTTCGAATATGCATTAATTAACGATTAGGTACAACTTAAGAATCTTCACGCTCTCGTTATTTGCAAACGTTAGACTAGAAGGTTAGGTTAATTATTTTATATATTTTGACGCCCTGTTCTCTATGCCTACACCGCAAGGGTATTTTGCCAGGGCCACCTACTTCTTTTATGTATTCAGGAGTACCCGCAGTCCATAGACAATAAAATGACATATAAACCAATTGTCAGTCAGTAAGATCAATTTACCTCTGCTGTTTAATGGAAATTTTATTATTTATATACCCTGGCTGATCCGGCAAACTGTATTTCGTCTCAGAATTACAATAATTTAATAAGCAAAGACCTAAACAATAAAATTCTCTTTTGTTTCTCAATCTGTGACAGCTCCCATGCCAAGAACATCTATAATATATAGATCTCTTCTGTTTGATTTGATTTTGATTTGCATACAAAAATAACATTAAATTACATTAGATAATGCATCCAGAATTTATTGACAATTCATTGAAAGAAGAATTTACTTTTCTTTATACACCTATTTTATTATAAAAGAAAAATTTGAAATAAATGTAGGAAGGCTCCAATATCTCACTAATAATGGCTTGGCCTATGAAACCTAAGTCCCAACACATTTAAATCCTAATTTTGTACATCGGAACATACAAACTCCATCCAAACGAAGATACAAAAAAAATAAGCACCTACATTTTATTTTGCTTCTGACGTTTGCCGGTGATGCTAGCAAAAAAAAAAAAATAAACAATGTTTAACAACTTGAAAAGTGAAATTGACCCCGAAACGATTAAAGATATTTCTATTTAAGTGTCTGATTGGTAATTATATACCTTTTATTATAACAAACGAAACAATACTTACTATAATTTCTAATATGTTTCTCTACTCATTGTACGTTAGGGTTCATAAGGCATAGTCACACGTTTTTATTTTGCTGCAACCGTTACGAGTCACTGGCAAACTGTCAAGTTTAATACAAGGGTTAACAGTAAACACATAATACTTGGAAAATATTGTTGCTTGAAGAGGACATTCGATTTAAATGTTTTATGTCATTCATTCATTCATTCATTCATTAGCCCTTTTGAGGTCCACTGCTGGACATAGGCCTCCCCCATAGAGCGCCACAACTGCCGGTCCGCTCAATCATGGGGGGATTTTGCCATAATCGCCACGCTTGGCAGGCGGGTTGGCGATCGCAGTAGGCTGTATTGTCTTAAGAGAGAATGCTGCTGCCCATTCTTCTAGCTTTTCCCTTAGTCGCCTTTTACGACACCCACGGGAAGAGATGGGGTGACGGTATTCTAAGCCGGCGCCACACAGCAGTTTTATGTCATGAATGAAAAATTTCGTTTATATGAAAAATTTCGACTTCTGATTGCTGGGATCGAATCCAGGCTCATACCAATGATTTAGCGTAAAAAAGTTGATACGGCGATATTAGCTTCAAATGCGTAGCTTTGCCAACTGCGTATTATTTCACTAGTGTACTATTATGTGCATAAAGAAGAAAGAAAGTCATGCAGATAATAATAACATTGAAATGGAAAGAAAATCGAAATAATCGTATACTAAGTCATTTGTTCACCTTGGTATTAACAATTACTGTGCATTTACTGGTCGAGGAAGTGGGGCAAATTTTGGACTGCGAAACAGAAAGGAAAAATAGCGTAATTTTATAACAGTCACGCCACAACTTTATGGCCGTAAATAATTTTTAAAATTTCTTATGAACATTCGAATAAAGAAGATTTTCGCACACATATTTGCAATTATTTACGCATTTATATACATTTATATATATATTAATATAAGGCCATGGCCTCGGTTATTTCAAAACTCGTGTTACGTGTAGCTACCTACTCGTTGAGTTAGGTCGGATTTACTTTGGACCCATAATATTTTGTCATCAATAAAATCACTAATTTCTAATCTAAGGTCAATATGGAATATAAGCTTAAAACAAGGGGACGTAACAAAATTTAAATTGACAAGTTTTGGGATAAATATAAACAAAATTTTGTATAGTAACTTCTTTTCGCAGATTTAAAAAATATAAAATTAATATACTCAGATCATCGAGCTATACCTAACTGCGAGATTTCTCAGTGTCATAAGCAAAACCGTTTTTATTTTACCCAATGGAAACCTGTTATTGGTACTACTAGCTTGGGGACGGAACGGAACTAAGCCGCGAACACGCCTGAAGCGTCCCGTTAAGGCCCTCCTCAGGGGACTATTAGAAGCCCTATAAAATTCTGCGAGAGGCGTTCCGGAACACTTGGAGCGTCATCAACTCCCGGTTCGGAGACCGTTATGGTCAAGGCACCCTGACTATTTCAAACACGATAATAGCCGATGGATTTATAAGCAAACAATACTTTACTATCAATAATATAAGAGTACAACAAATTAATAAATTGTATTAATCTAATGCAACAATTAATTTTATAACGCATGATTACGTGTACGTAATATCAAATACTTTAAAAGCGTTTCATAATATGTACATACACACCTATACAGTTATGTGCATTATTTAGCGCAATAAATCAAAGCGTTATGTTTCTCTAGAGGAAATGTACATGTCGACACCAAGAAAGTTTGCATTTTATACTATTAGGAATGTTAGGATATTTGTAGTTAGATAGTTGGAGATAATTGCAAACAGAATATATGGAAAAAATCTCACATAACTGGTGTCAACTTAGTTTTATTCTGCTCTTCTGTTAATCAATCAATCAATCAGCCGTTTATCCTGAATTATTTGTTCTAGATGTAAATTCATATTATAGCAAGTCTCTTAGTTCAGTGTGCCTCTTGGCATAGGTCTCCTCTAACATTTTCCAGTGCAATCTGTCTTTTGCAACTCTCCTCCCGTCTTCCCATCTTTTTCGTTGCTTCCCTCTATTTCTTTTATCATTCCTCCCTAGGAACCTTAGGAACCGTTCAGTAACTATCATTGCTCCATTTTTCCTGGGTAGGTACATCGTAGTAAATAAATCTTCTGTTAATACATATTATGTATTTTTTAATTACAGAACATTGAAATTGCGATATCTAGTGGAATACATTTAAAAAAAACATTGATAAGTAAATGACAGCCGGAAAACTTCTAGTTTTTCAAATAACACGGTTTCTATATATACTGCTAATTGGCAATCCTTCCTGCATACAAGTGATCAAGCGACTGTGTAAAATCAAAAGGTTAAAATATCTCTTTTAATTTAAGCTAAAGACATCACAAAGTGAATAGGAATTGTAAGACCATTTAACTCAATCTCTTATCGTTAGTGATTTACTAAGACTAAGATTCCGGAAGACCATCTAATCTTTCCATGTCTCAAGAGCTACAGTTCAACATTACATAATAGGTCAATAAACCAACCACTAATGGTGTGTCTACGGACATTCTGTAGGCTATGATGGTGATCATTTTTCTCTAAGTTGTATGGGAATATTTATAAAAAGGAAACTAAACTTTCCATTGTTGATGGTATATTTTCTATGTTTTTTTTTCTGTGCGATTTCACAATGACGATTGTACAATGTATAATAAATGACAGTCGGACCGCTCGCTTTGTGTGAACACATGTCATATGTATGACATGTGTTCCTGTTCTGCCAACTGTGACGTATACGTCTAATTCATAATTAATTTTATTCTTTTTTTTTATTACGGCAGTCGCTGATTTGAATGAATATGGTTATCTTTACTAGTGGCCAGTGACAATCATTGTTATTTTTTCATTTTTAAACGACATGTAACAGAGATTTGCAATTCGAATTTTATTTTATGGGAATGAAGGCAAACGGGCGCGCGAGTCTTGTGATGGTAAGGTCGCTTACCATCAAATGACTCGCACGCCCGTTTTATGCCATAAACATTTGCAACACCAGAAAGGTCACATATGCGGTCTCTTGTAAGAATACGCTCCCTTTTTCTAATTAAAGTCTATATTTGTAGAAAAATCAACAAATATATACTTTAGCTATATACACAGACTTGCAAACTTATTTAAGGACGGAATTCTTAAGTTACTAACGGTGCCTGCCAGTGACTTAAAATCATTACATAGTTTAAACATATGTAATATAAATAATGCATGTATAATGTAACGAATAAAGAGTGATAATTTTCGAGATTTAGCACTTTAATAGCAAACGCTGACTTAATTCTAATTGATAGATCAAAACAATGTGGTGCACCTTCAAAAGGTCTGCAAAAAAGTTGGCGATGGCATAATTTTCAGAGGCGAAATAAAGTTCGCTGGGTTAACTATTTATATTAAATAGTGATTTTAATATTGTTTTCACTTGGTTGCCTGATGGTTTTTGAAGATTTGTTATAGGTAATTATATATATTTAATTTTAAAACGAATCCTATAAAATTCTAGACTTCTATATACTTAATCCTCCGGAATCACCTTTGTTCCTTAATATCAGTTCAACAGGAATAAACAAAAAAGACAAAGACAACAATTATTTTCTGATATGTTATGATTCTACAAACGAAAACTTAAGTTATTATTTATCTGCGTCAAATAGAAAATGCTATAAAAATAAGTCTAGGTCGATATAACTATTAAGATTAATAAATAACATTTTAATTAATATTCCACATGTAATAGATTAAAGATCTAAATAAAGGTTTCGGGAAATCTATAGAATGATAAATTATTTTTACAAAGGTGTAGAATAATAATTTTTAACGTCTTCTACATTGTCATTTTTTAATCTACTATAACTAAAATAAAAAGTCTTCAATGCTTATTATTGACTGGAAAATAAACTTCTTTTAACGTTTTGTAACAATAACTGTTTCGCGAGCAACTAGATTTCATGAACCTAAAGTCAATTATGATTGGTTTGATAATCATTTTATAAGTCTATGAATCTTTTACTTAATACAGTTTTTTTTTAAGTGGCGCCTGTAGGAACACTTTTATATACTTAATATAATAATACTTAATAAGTAATATTTTCAATTACAAATGCCTCAATCTCACTTATAGAAAAATAATAAATTATATATGACATAATAAATTAAATATTATTATCACCCTCATTACCTAAATATTAAATTACCACTAGACTTTTTAACTTAAACTACACTATATTATATAAAAAAAACTATTTCTATATTACACTATGGATATATACTCTTTACACAATATCAAATTAAATTACGCGGGAAAAAAATAAATTTTCAAAAGAAGAACACCGATTTCAAATTGTTAATGTTC
The DNA here is from genome assembly GCA_905147225.2 of Euproctis similis. NCBI lineage: Eukaryota > Metazoa > Arthropoda > Insecta > Lepidoptera > Erebidae > Euproctis > Euproctis similis. Next base: position 11,622,786 of record LR990109.1, read on the forward strand.
ATATCAAATCACGCGCGCTCGACGCAAAGGTCGCGGTGAAACTGGTCCGTTTGTTGATAGGTTTATGCGTTAGTGGAAGCCTTAAATGGCAGTACAACACGAAGATAACGTTGATAAATAAGTATATTGTATTAAAAAGCCAGATGTACATATATGTATGATGATTCTTATGTCTTTACGAATGCGTGTGGGCGATTTTCTGTCCTCTAAAGGCGATATCAGAGTAATCGCTGTATAAAATACTTTTTAAAAAGTCAACTGCGTCAATGCATACGTACTTTTTATGTGTGCTAATAAAGAAAATATGCGTATGCTTAAGTAAATATTAATAACCAGTTAATGTTATAGGTAATCGCTAATCACATAATAATTAAAATACAAATAAACTTATGAAAATAATTATGGTAGGCCACAAGGCAATAGGAAGGCAACAGGGTCTTTTTGCTAGTATCAAAAAATTGTAAGGACTATACGGAAAGTTGTAAATTGCTGCTGTTTCACAAAGGTCTGTCGTCCATGGACACCTGCAGATAGTTGCGTTGCCGCCCTTCAAGGGAGTAAGATAAGAAAGGAGGACGAAGGAGGGTGGGCCTCCAAATATTTGTTTTTCTGGGATAGGAGGGCAAACGAGCAGGCGTGTCACCTGATGGTAAGCAACCAACGCCGCCCATGGACGTCAGCAACACACAAAGTGTTCCTGTTGCGTTGCCGACTTTTAAAGGATGGAGGATAGGGGGATAGGAAAGGATAGGGAAGGGGGGCGGGCCTCCGGGTACCTCTCTCACTCAAACGCGGCATGAGGCACTTTACGTCCATCTTCTGAGAGACCGTGGTATCTCAACGGTCGAGCCGGCCCAAAAATGCAGTAAACTGCGTGGTTCTACCACTGTTATTAATATCTACTAAAAAAGAAAATAGAATTTTACTTGATCTATAATACCAAATAATAATTACAACGGGGGCTGCGTGAATGTCAGGCGCACATCATTCCGCAATTTGTTGTCAGCTTAAGATCACCACTCAAATATTAGAAAATATTTTCATTACGTATGTGCATATATTTTCGTGTTTCATGCCGTTTCAGGAATTTGTACATGAAATTAAAAGAAATTAAATTAATATAAATAACCTTAAAAACGCAAATAATAAAAGGGGTAATTAATTCAAGGTAACAGAAGACAGAATATGGAAATCCTACATAATATAACAAAAAATGACTGGATATAATCACATAGAACTGTCCAAAACCTGTGATCTAGGGAACAAATTCGGTGGAGCGACCCCTGAGCAATCAAAGAAGACCAGTGGAGTACCAGTGCCCATCACCAATCACTCAACGGAACCATATGCACCTGCTGCTGCTGAAAACGTCCCGAAAAACTGCAGAGAATTTGATAGGTACCAGGTGGTGAGTAGGATTTTTAACATAACATAACATAACTTCACGCCTTTTGTTACCCGAAGGTGTAGGCAGCGGCTGTTAAGCGTCGTCTCGCCGTTATGTTTACGTCCCAAATGGAATAGGTGGCGAACCTATTGCCATACCGGGCACAAAGTTTTTCAGTCATCGATATTTATCACACATAACTTCCGAAAACAATTTCGAAAAGTCATTGGTGTGAGCCAGTGCCTGGAATCGAACCCGGACCTCTGGATCAGAAGCCGTGTGCTCGACCACTGCGCCACCGAGACTTATAATTTTTTAACAGATCTATATAAAACATAGAAACATAACATAACTTCACGACTTTTTCTACCCGAAGGTGAATGCTGCGGCTGTTAAGCTTCGACTCGCCGATACGTTTACGTCCCAAATGGAATAGGTGGCGAACCTTTCAGTCATCGATATTTATCACACTTCCAAAAAGAATTTCGAAAACTCATTGGTGTGAGCCCCGAATTCGAACCAACCCTTTCTTGATTCAGAAGCGAGGGTGCTCGACCACTGGACCACTGAGACTTAGTTGAAATAGGATATAGAATAAGTAAGAGACATATCTTTTAAAGCGGATGAATTTAAGTAACAGTTCCTATGAAATAGATTTACGCACAATTCCGTAGAAAATATCTAGCAGGTAAAATTTAATTATGGGGTGCCTCCGTACATGTTCTACTTTCTTAATGCAAAAGCCAACTAAACCTGTTTCACGAGATTAGTCTAAGGTACATACATACTTATTTTCACGCCAAGTCCCTTGCGGGCTAGACAGAGAGAAAAGACCGTCATTAAGACACGATTCTTACATGCCTCATCCGCTTCTTTAACTGTCATAACTCTTGTCAAACAAGCGCGTTGATTTTTAAGTCTCTGGTATCACATTCCTCCAAGACTCGTTCCATTTGGTCATGGGAAATGTGTCCTGGGATTTTGCATAGTACATCTGCTTAGTCAATCTCGCATCATCCATTCTTTCTACATGTCCGAACCATCGGAGCATGCCCTTTCTTAATTTCCTGTTTTCTACATTTTTCATCATATCATATCATCATCATATCATTTTTCTTGTATTTCTTAATTTGATAAGGGTCTTTACGCCCAGTAAAATTTACCCATTGCTTTCTTTAGATCTTGTTTGTTGTTTGTGTTTTTTTTTTGGTTTCTCTTTGTATCGATTGCCATGGATATGATGAGTACTCCCAGCCTAATGAAGTATAACGTGTGAAAGCCGTACAACTCAACTAAATATTAATACCGCGACCGCGACCCTGGACAGTTACTCAGGGTTCCTGATTGCGTTAGTCCATGTCAAAGCACTATTGATTTTTTTTTATCCACTTAGCAATTTCCTACAACATTGCATGATTAAACATCGTAAGCAATGTTATATGAACACATTATCATGACCATTAATACAAATAAAACAGTATTAAATTATATTAACTACTAGCTGATTTGCCGAACTTTGTTACGCCTCAGAAGTCAGAACCAGTAAATTGATAAAAAATATATTTATTTCTTAGATTTTCGCAAATCACATTCATAAGATTAAAACAACTTTTTAGGATTGTACCGCGTTTATTTTGAACTTATTTTTGCAGAGATCATTTTACTCAGAAATAATGAACGGGAATTAACGCGACACTTTTTTAGGTAAACAAATATTTACTATTATATAAAGGTAAATATTTGTTTACCTAAAAAAGTGTCACGTTAATTCCCACTCATTATTTCTGAGTAATATGCAACGCGAAAGCCTAAAAATGTTTTGTAAAGAGTTCGAAACGTCGGGAAATAAATAAAAATAAGTTCTAAATTAACACGATATAATCTTAAAAAGTTGTTTTAATGTTATGATAAAAAAAAAGATTTTTTCCATAATAAAAGTACCCTACGGCACACACTTTATTACATCAGCTACCTGATAATAAATGTCGCGTCAAAATTGCTCTAGCCGTTTCGTAGATTAAACGGAACAAACAGAGAGACAGACAAAAAAATTGTTATTTTATTTTGATGTGTGTATTGATTGATTTGATGATGTATATATTCACATCCGTGTAGTAAAAAGCGGTTATTTCAATATTACAAACAGACACACCAATTTTATTTATATGTCTAGATGAGACTATTATTATTTTTTCATAATTTGCAACCCTAAAAACTGTTAGTACATTAACTGATACAGAATAACAGAATATGGATTTCTCCTATTCTTTCCTACTCTTGTGAACATAAATAATGTTATAAATTGCAACGAAAGAGTCAAGCTTAGTTGCAGGTCTAGCTGATGTACTTAATATTTATATTTTTTTAAGGGTTATACAATGAATATATGTATCCCAATATAAGTTCCAGAAGCGTTGAATGAAATACTATATTGAGTCCCGATCGTGCAGTCGGTTTGTATGTTGGCCTCGAGACTACACTTTCACCGTTGCGTCTGCGCAATACTTATTCAACCGCACAATAGGATTTATAGAATATTATGTTTTATTTTAGTTGATTATCTTTACAAATACTATAACATGAAAAACCTGAAGATATTGTTTATTTGGTTGAACGTGTTAATCGCAGAAACTACTGATCCGATTTGGAAAATTCTCACAGTGTTAGATAACCTACTTATTAACGAAGGTTTTAGGCTACATTACATCACGCTGCAAAATATAGGAGCAGAGCACATGCATTTTAGCGATAATGGTTTATAAGTACACAGTAAGAAAGGACACGCCTCTGACATGTAGAAAGAATGAATGATCTATATGAAAAGAGTTATGAAAGTCAAAGCGAGTGAGGTGTAAGAATCGTGCCTTATTCAGATCTTATCTCTCTGCCTACTACCCAAGGAGTTTGGCGTGAAGTTAGTGTAATTAAGTTTTAAAAGACGGCGGCACTAAGTTCTCGCGGTCAGCTGGTAAATAATATATGTATAAGAAAACATCGGAGTATGTCTAAAATAGGTCATCCTGTTCAAAGATCTCATGTTCACATCCCAATTGCCGGCCGTTTTACCAATAAAGATTCTAGCCAATAATTGGCCGGACTTCAATTCCCATGTCATTCAAAAGCAATATTTGCATATACAATCAAAAAATATGGTATCAATATTGCACTAATACAAAAATACATTATATCTGTGACGTATGTATATATATTTAAAGAAAAAAATAATCAGCATTAACAGATTAGTATATTAATAAAATTAATCTTTTATTATATGATTACAGTAATTCATTGCTATACGGCTGGTTTTCATTGTTTTACATTCATTCACGCAATTGATAACTAAAGGTCAACTCATAATTTGGTTACATAGAACATTTGGTCAAGAACCCAACAGTACCCATAACGTGCTAGTACACTTGTCTTAACTTTAACTTACGGTCCATTATAAAAATCTCTCCCCATACAAACAACTTGTCAATTCATTGGTATGCAGTTTATCTGCGGTGATATTTCCAAACAAAACTTTTTTTTCTTTGTATAATTAGAGTTTTTTGCTACCAAAAGTATTTCCGAACGATAGATGAATGTCATAATGGTTTCTTATCGCGATGATGTATAGTTATTTTATTTATTATATTATCTCCGCAATTTTCCGGAGATAAAACAACATTGTTATCTAATTTAAAGTTTCTTTTTTAGCATCTTTTATATTTGGCTAATTTATCTCCTATATCACTAACATTCTAATGCAGTAAATTACTTTTTATACTACCTATATTTTTTGGCTAACTGGATCCCAAATTCTAGTGTATTTTTTTTGTGAATGCCACTAGAAGCAGCTAGTGACATCTACACGCGACAAGCATTAACATTCACAAAATGATTCAGCGTGTACTCTTGCTGAATCAACTAGGTGGCGCGATTAACAACTTATAGTTTTTCGACTTAACTTCAAAAATAGCAATTAATTAAGTAATTAATTTACCTTATATGCCTTGTCAGTGGGTGGCGATGCTGGTGGGCTCTGTGGTAAACCCTGGTCCTCGTCATCGCTGCCTTCGCCGCGGCCTCGCCGTCTCACTGCCGCCACTAGCTCTGCCTGTTGGCCACAAAAAGAAAAATGAGTAAGTTTCGATCAATTGTTAAACATTTTTGTTCTTTTAGTTAAAATTCAAGTATTTCGTGTGACATTTAAAGCGATTCCGGTGTGAAATTCTTATTTAACCACATATTGAAATTACAAGGCGATTGAGTTTCTTTCCTAACAAGGTTTGGATTAAGGTAACACACAAATCGAAAAAGTTGGAAAAGGCCTTAATGATAAGACCATCAAACAAAACAAATAACTAGATAATAATCCTTGTATATTAAGTCATCGTACAAAACCAGTAAAAAAGTCGAGAGACGCTTAAAAGAACCTGATATAAATAATAAATGAGCAAATTAAGTTTTTAACATTAATATTAAATATGTAAACTATGTAAAATAATAATATATTAACCACATCTTAGTGTCTCCTAATGACATAAATAGCATTCTCTAAATATTGAATTTACATGACTTGAAATATTACATACAAACTAGCTCATTGGAAGAAAATATCTATTTATAAATATTACAAGCAATTGTTCACTGATAAACATACATACATAAATAACTTCACGCCCTTTTCTAGCCGATTTAGGTGTAGGCAGTGGCTGTTTTGCCTCGACTCGTCGTTATGTTTACGACCCAAATGGAATATAGGTGGTTAACTTATTGTCATACCGGGCACAAAGTTTTCAGTCATCGATATTTATCACTTTCGAAATTAATTTTGAAAATTGATTGGCGTGAGCGAAGATTCGAACCTGCGACTTCTGATTAAGAAGGCGAGGTGCTGGACCACTAGACCAGCGAGACTATTAATTATAACTGTTATCTGATATATTTGCTCATTAAATATAGATATATTTTTCTTAATTAGGGACATATATACATACATATATTATGACTATTTACATATAATTATATATCTTATAAAACAATAATTATGGCAGACATGATAAATTTTGCATGTTGGCGGACGTCGCTTCCTCTGTGTTATCATTTTGTACAATTAACAGAATACACTGCCTATGTGATTGTTATGATTGTAACAAATTCTGGTAATTATTGTAACTTGTGTCATATTAAAACTGAAGCCATTGTAATATATATCTATAAATATAGATAAAAGAAGAAATGCGTCGAAGGTATAAGCGCTTCGGGAAGATTTAGCCAAATTTCTATTCTGTAAATGAATTGCAAACATTTTGAATTCTTCATTTCAAACATAAAAACGAAAACATTCCCAGGGTGAGTTGAAGGCGGCAGGTGATAAGACGAAAACCAAATCTTTTAACAACATAGATAGTTAGAAAGGATGACATGTTGTGCTGACCCCACTTAGAGTGGCATAGGGGCATTTAATTGCACTTTAAGTTTCAGCCGAAGCAACACGGTTTTACCTTGTATATGGAAATATAAAAATAATTGCTGAGTTAGATAAAAAATTAAATAGACCATAATTGAATTGGAACTTAACGGTCTACATTATCCCAATACTAGGTTTTAGCCAGGATTTTGGAAACATACATACATAACGTCACGCCAAATCCCTTGAAGAGTAGGCAGAGAAAACGGAGCGCCATAAGGCACGATTCTTACACACCTCACTCGATTCGTTGACTTTCTTAACTTTTTTGATGCACGCGCGTCGATTTTTGAGGCTCCTAACATCACCTTCCACTAGAACACGTTCTATTTGGTCATGGAATGTGTGTCTTAGGCGTCCTCGACTCCTACATCCATCCGCTTTTGCATTGTATATCTGCTTAGTCAATCTTGCATCATCCATCCTTTCTACCATCGGAGATCATTCATCCATCGGAGCATGCCCTTTCTTACTTTTACACCGACACTCTTTTGGACAACATTTTGGAAACATAAGAAATGAAATTTCATGATATATTCCCAACAATTAAATGTGTAAATTATGTAAATGTCAAATAAACAGATTGCTATTCGGTAAATTGTTTATATACCTATTTCAGGAAATGAGTAACCGTTTATAGGAAACAAAGTAATATTATATTAAACTATATTACCCATAATCGCGCGAGTTTTCCTTCTTTGTTGAACAAACGGAACCTTTTCCATCCTCGATTCATACCTGTTAGTAGGTACAACACTATCAAAAAAAAAACACTGAAACACTATTTTGGCATTTTTCTTATTATAAAAACTATCAATTTGTGTAAAAAACTCTATTTAAAAAATGATAGATAGATAGAAAAAGAGAGATAAATTTAAAAAAGTTTCACATTAAACACACTCATAGTCTAATTAAGTCTAATACTTTTATTCACTTTTAAAAAACTTTTTTTGTTGTTGTTGTTTTTTTATTTTTTTTCACCGCGTTCTTTATTTAAATTGAAAAAATATTTAGTTTTTTTTTATAAGAACTTTTAAAGACACTTCTTAATTCAAATTTGGCACTACAAAATGTTCGTTTATTTTTAATCACTGATGTAATGTGTGTATTGAAATTGTATATTTATTAATTAAATTAATAATATATTATTATGTATATTAATAGTCATGTATTATCCGGCACAAGTTTCTTGTTCAACTGAATGTTATGACTAAAATAATTGTGGTAAACACGTCACCCATTTAGCTGTAAACCAATTCAATATGATAACAAGGAACAAATAATGCTTGAAATGCTAGCCTCAAAATGATGTTTACCTCGAAACTATCGATGGCGACACCTACCTTTGACTTTTATGTATTATATTACAAAACAGGTTATTCAAAATAAGCGTATTCTTTATTATACGTGTTTTTTTTTTATTTCCGTCATTATTAAATGGAGTAGAATTAATAATTTATAATTAATTTGATTATAAAGATAAAATAAAAATAATTTAATGTTGCTTTTATTTGTTTTAACAGTACTCCTGTTTGCATTCTAAATAAGACTGAAGAAAAACTTTAGAGTCCTAATTATAGGCTAATGTACAGCTAATTATAACCTACTAGTTGACCCGGCGAACTTTGTTCCGCATCAAAACTAATGAATAAGTAAATTTCGAATTTATCACTTTTTCTTTACTACATTATACATGAATTATACATAAAATCTACTAAAAAGACCGTATCACAATCCGTTGCATAGTTTCAAAGATAAAGCATATAAGGGGACAGACAGCGGAAAGCGACTTAAAATTTGTTTTATATTATGTAATTGATGACTATAGAAAGATATTCATATATGTGGCTGATGGTATCTGATACTCTATATTATGATGCGAACATGATCATCAGAGAATATCCTAGTTCTATGAATAGAACATTATACTAAGATGGCGGATATATTGTCTATCGCGATGATACGACACCAACCGCCCGCCAGTGGATAGGCAGCTTAACATGTATCTAGTTTTAAATTTGTCACAATTACAGATCATTTGTATCGTTATTAAATCTTTAATTACAAATTTATTATGCAGTAGTTGACCCCACGAACTCTGTTTCGCCTCAGAAAATATAAGAATGGTCATCCTTAAGAGATAGACATACATCATCGCGGACTTTTTTGTAGAGCTTTTGAAGGTCTTTAATAATGTACTTACATTTTGTCTTATCTATCGCGTAGAGTTCAGTCAGCGTTTGAAATGAAAGTGTTAAATCTCGAAAATTATCACTTTTTTACTAAATTATATATGAATTATAGACAAAAACCACCCCGTTGACTTACTCTATATATTAAAGAAAAATGAATCAAATTCCGTCGCGTGGTTACAAAGATCTAAGGATATAAGGGGACAGACAGCGGAAAGCGACTTTGTTTTATACTATGTATTGATAATAATATGACGCAATGATTTTGTAAACAAAAACGCTCACTTTATCTATGCATAAATAAAATTTGAGTGTCTGTTTGTAATATTCAAATAACCCCTTTTTATTAAATGCATATGAATATACGGTACATACACAAACATAACATAACATAACTTCACGCCTTTTGTTACCCGAAGGTGTAGGCAGCGGCTGGTAAGCCTCGTCTCGCCGTTATGTTTACGTCTCAAATGGAATAGGTGGCGAACCTATTGTCATACCGGGCTCAAAGTTTGTCAGTCATCGATATTTATCACACATAACTTCCGAAAACATTTTCGAAAAGTCATTGGTGTGAGCCAGTGTTTGGAATCGAACCCAGACCTCTGGATCAAAAGCCGTGTGCTCAACCACTGCGCCACCGAGGCTCGACATACATAAAGGTATTTTTTTTTAACAATCTTTCTCTGTCTGTCTATCTCAATAATCTGAAATAGCAGGACCGATTTTGACGGGACTTTTATTGGCAGATAGCTTGTGTAATAAGGAGTTACATAAGCTTATTTTAGAAAGAATCTTTTATTTATTCCTTCGAGACGAAACAACTGCGCCAGGTCAGCTAGTTTTTGATAGGTAAAACTAAAACTGGACCCACATTTATGAAAGTGTATATTTTCGCTTTCAAGTAAACAGGACAGACAGTAAAGGCGCCCGAAAAGCACATGCATCAAGGAAATGTGGATCAATTACACTTCACAAAGTTTGTCGAGATCACGAGGTCATCAGATAAAGTTGGAACCCATTGCGTAAAAACTTGTAAAAAGAATTGTGTCGTAACCATTATTACAATGGACTTTAAAACATTATTGTTACTTCACATCACTCTCACACACATCTTTTAGGCGAATGTGATGAGACGAACGGATTGTTGAGTTTTTTTTTAAACTAAACAAGAACGTCTAAAATTGTTATTTAGGTGACTGCCGTAATTATAATTGTTCAGGTTCCTGAACAATGTGTTTTTTTGATAGATTGACAACAGAACAATTATAATTATTTAAGTTAATAGTTATAATATTAATTTAAGTATGAAAAAGGTATATAAATAATTTCATTTATTGTCCAAAAACTACAATATCTTAGACACGATACACACAGCGCCTTCTAGTTCCAAGCTAAGCAACTAAATGATTGTGTTATGGAAACTTGATAATGGATATTAATAGATATAATATATACTTTTTCTTTTGTAAATACATACTTATAATACATAGAAAAATATCCAGACGCCATACAAACATTAATGCTTGTCATAAATATTTGTACTAGGGCGGGATCGAACCCTCCAACCTCGATTCTGCAGTCGGTAGTTTTACCAATGCACCACGAGGCCCGTCAACTATTATTACTATATAATCTTGTAGGTGAGATAATGTTTTTGGGCTGTTTCGGGTTGAGACTCTAGGGACATGAGATCCGAGTGATCGTGCACTTATAAAGATCTTACAAAGAGAGTGATTGAGGCCTCTCGCAAACAGAAGGCTGGTCTCTTCTTCGCACAGAGGATAAGCATTGGCATTCAGCGTGGCTATGCACCCAGTCTTCTGGGCACGCCGCCAGTAGACCGAGATGTATTATTATTGTAAATAATGTAATGAAAATTTTATTTCTTCTTACTATTGACAGAAAATAAATTTGTTAGGTACATCCTTTGCATTTTGTTAAATTAAATAGCAATTAGCAATAAAACACGCAGAAAAATGTCAAAAGCTTTGTAAAAAAAAATATTCAATGTGTACAGTATTGATTTTCCTACGATTTTATTATGTGTATAAATATAGATGGATTAGGGTTATCACAGAAGATGTTAAAATAATGGTCAATACTTGCATAATAATATGACTTGAACTCATCTATTACGAAGTGATTAACTAACTTGATGCTCGCGATCACTAAAGAAACTAGTAATAACCGGTAATAATCGGTATTAAATTGAGATTGATAAATATATTTCGTAAAAAAAATTAACGCAATTTCTTTAATACGACTCCGTATGATTCTCTTATTCTCTTTCATGGCTATGAATCGTGATATAAAGATTAATTTAATATTCCAACATATTATTATGTTTATTATTTACAACATTTGATTTATGATTAAGTCGGTGTATTACGATGTTGAAATGGCAACGACTGCGTTTAGAAAATTTAAGACACAATAATTTATGACATTTTCTATTATCCCTGAATCATTAGATTCAGAGGACAAAGAAAGGAAATAAATATGTAACATGGACCTTATTTTACAATTTTTAATCGTCTCGGTGGTCTGGTGGTCGAGCTCCACGCTTTTGATTCATAAATCGTAGGATAGACTCCGAACTTACGCTATGATTTCTCAGAATTATTTTCGGAAGGTGTGTGATAAGTGATAAGTCTCGATGGTCCAGTGGTCGAGCACCCCGCTTCTGAATGCACAGGTCGCGGGTTCGAACCCGGCTTACACCAATGACTTTTCGAAATTAATTTCGAAAGTTACGTGTGATCAATATCGATGATTAAAAAATTTGTGGCCGGTATGACAATAGGTTCGCCACCTATTCCATTTGGTACGTAACAAACATAGCGAGTCAGCGAGTCGAGGCTTAACAGCCGCTGCCTACACCTTCGGTTAGAAACAGGCATGTAGTTATGTTATTTTGTATAAGTTTTTTTTGGCAAATAAATGAATGTAACGGTAAAGCGCAAGTTAAGACTCCACGGCTCATTAAAAATAATGAACTTATTACAATCATTTATTGACGCTTGAAGTCAAATAGCTCTTCACGATACGCAAGGGCCGTTATGAATGTAAGAAAAAGTAAAAAAAAAGCGGTGAATGCTTTGTTAAAATACATTTCTATGCTAAAATGTGTAATACGATCTAATTGTATGCATAAATGTTATTTGTAATTTATTGTGTTATTTTATTTACTCCGTACCTAATTATTTGTTTATAATCAAACATATTTATGAAACTATTAAACCTCCTTAATGAGTAGATACCTAACTATAATTCTACCTTTGCCATTGCAAAAGAAAAAGTTACATTTTTTAAAAAATAACATTTAGAAATGCGTGGCTGCCTGCAACGTGTTAAGTATCTCGCTGTTATTACAAACTCTTTAGACCGTGATACATTCTACCTATTCGCTATTAAGAAAAAATCTCTTGTCTATGTTATTATTTAATAAACATCAAGAACATAATTATATGCCTCTTGCTAGTGGATACTAAAACTAATAAATAACTTATTAAAAATATTTTATTCCATATTAAGCTAAAAAAAACACTTTTGTAATTAAGAATTCTAGGAGTATTTGATTTGTTATTGAAAAGTAATTATCTGCACCTTGCCTAAGCAATCCTAGCAAATCCGTATGAAAGTTTTGTTCGATTAGATACTTTTAGGCCATTCCACAATCAATTCATATATTTTTCTTTAAAAACAGCTTACAACTTTGCTTTCGCAAAGTAGACATTTTGTAATGTCTGCTGTCCTACACTCTCAATACATACTCTACCTGTTATAAGTCATATTAGTTGCTTTATATTTTAGCTTTTGTTTGGAAAACACTATATCATAAACTTAAAGCAAAAAAATAGAATCTGTTGGTTGCACCATGATCATATTTCACTGTACCTCTCATTACAAACACATGAATGATTCACCATTCTATAAAAAAACATTAGCATAAGAATATTGTTATTATTTATGTAATAATTATGTTTATTAATACATTACCAAAAACACTTTCGTCGCCAACAACCACGCCATATTCCAAATAGTTCTTATCGCGTCCGATAAAGAGCGTGCCATTTTTGATTTTTGTGACATCACTATTTTAAAAATTCTGAATTCCAAATTTAAATTATCCTTCCAATAACACAATAACTATGATGTGCCAGTTCCTTTTTTAAATGTGTGTGCCTTTCCATTCGCGTCTGACGTTGAAACACAAAATAAAATTTTGAAAATTTTTGCAAAATTAAACTTTATTAGTAAATAAACTACTAATTTTGCATTATATAATAGAAAAGTTTTATTGCCATTTTTGACAAAAATGCAAACAGAACTACAAGTATCAGTAGTGTACTACTTCATATTGATACTTATTTCAGTCACAAAATTAAGTTAAGACTAAAAATAAATGCAATTATTGTTTTTGTTTTATTTACCTTGTAGTTATAATTTAAACAACCTTTGACCTTTAACTGTAAAGGTCAAAAGCTTACCTTAATGTTTATTTACATCATATATTAAACCGAACACTAGTTTACTTGATCATAGACATTGCATTACAAAAAATAATCATTCAAAATTAATCAAAATCGAAAAACGAGAATGGAAACAATCACTTCTTAACTAGAAATTTCGCACCACAGACAATAATAGATAGAATCACTGCTTTTTTAAATTACAAAATAAAGATAGTGTTGCACGAACGAGAGAACCAAAAGCACTAAGGCTGCTGTGCGCCGTGTATGATTACAATGCTCAGAGATTTTTTTTTGGAAAGTAGAAGGCAACAAGCGAGACGATACGGAGGATTGTAATTATTAAATGGTAAGTAGTTTTAAAGTTGTGTGCACAAAGATGTAGGTGCTTGCATAATTTGTTCCCTTTAGAAGTCCAAGAAGTCTACATCGTGCTTGTAACTATTTTCATAAGGTATGATTTTGCATTACGCCCATACGAATGTTCCGTTCCGTCCGATTGTTTCCTTGTTCTCCAACAACATCGTCTGCGGTAAGACTGTGACGATAGGTATATTCTTGGTGATTTACTTTAATTAAATTACATATATTCATTTACGGTAATAATTATAAAATAGCTTGGTTAATTGTGTTTTAATAGGAATCGAATAATTAGAACTTGTCTTGAACTTGTCTTTACCTTTGGTCAATGTATACGCTTCTACAATAAACTTCCAAACGACGCGGTTGAATTATCCATGGGTAAATTTAAGAATTATATTAAAAGTAGATTATATCAAAGGGCTTATACTATTGTATCACAGATTATATAAACGATAAAAAAGTTTGGAATTGAACTGCTCCTTTTGTGTTGCGTTGATTGTAATTATTCTAATTTGTTAAACTGGAAATTGAAAAGAGTCGGCCTTGAGTTTCTTGCCAGTTCTTCTCAAGAAGCCTTGTCGCCGGAACTGGCACTTAGATTCGCTTTCACATTCAAGATAGTGTGATGAAAGGGAATCTAAGCTCCGCGTATTTTAGCTTGTAGTTTTGTATGACGATTCTAAGCACTTTGTTAAGTCTGAGGAATAAAGACATTTTGAATTTAAATTTGAAGCCAAATTGTAATGGTAGATTTAATAGCATTATTAATAGCAGACCAGAAATGCCGTCATCGGATTGATAATCCATAAGACATATATTTAGAAAATGGCTGACCCAGCGTAATTAGTCCTAGCCAAGTTACTCTTTAGTTGACCAGAACGAATGCAAGGATAATGGTTGACGCTGTAGTGCTGGAACAGGTGAATGAAAATGTATATCTTGGATGCGCTTTTAGCAGGGATGGAAGGTACACCGCTGATGTAGAAAGAAGAGCAGCGTTAGGAAATAAAGTAAATGGGGCGTTGGACAGATTCCTGGGCGCAAAAGATATCAGCAGAAAAGCCCAGCTAGCAATTCACAATGCAATACTGATCCCAACGCTAACTTATGGAAGCGAGAGCTGGGTATGGCAGAGCGTGCATGAAAGTAGGATAAACGCGGTCGAAATGAGGGCATTGCGCAAAATCCGCGGAGTGACCCTCGCTGACCGCGTGGAAAATAAGGTTATAAGGAAGGAAGTCGGATTGAAAGAGAGTGTCGGTGTAAAAGTAAGAAAGGGCATGCTCCGATGGATGAATGATCTCCGATGGTAGAAAGGATAGATGATGCAAGATTGATTAAGCAGATATACAATGCAAAAGCGGATGGATGTAGGAGTCGAGGAGGGCCTGACACACATTTCATGATCAAATAGAACGTGTTTTGGAGGAAGGTGATGTTAGGAGCCTCAAAAATCGACGCGCGTGCATGAAAAGAGTTATGAAAGTCAACGAAGCGAGTGAGGTGTGTAAGAATCGTGCCTTATGGCGCTCCGTTCTCTCTGCCTACCCCGCAAGGGATTTGGCGTGAAGTTGTGTGTGTGTTTGTATATATTTTTTTATCGATCTTTGTGAAACTTCTTAGTTGAATCTTCTTATATGCATGCATATGCATATACCTCATTAGTGGTCATATTATGTATACGAGGCTGAAAGAATGCTGTAATAAATAATTAAGAACGTATTAAATTTAATTATTATAACAACAAACAAACTCGTGTTGTTGTTCTTGTAGAAAGTTAGGTTAATTTCACTCAAATTACAAAATTCTATGAGATAACATATGTCAAGTCTAGACTAGCATAATGTGGGCGAATGGATTAGTTTTCTTTTAGGGGTAGGCACCGAGAACAGAGCGCCATAAAGCATGATTTTTACACGCCTCACTTGCTTCGTTGACTTTCATAACTCTCTTTTCATGCACGCGCGTCGATTTTTGAGACTCTTAACATCACCTTCATCCAGAACACGTTCTATTTGGTCGTGGAATATGGTCTTCGCCATCCTCTACCCTTACATATAAATGCTTTTGTATTGCAATACTATATGTTTTTAATAAATTGTAGTCATTTCGATAATCTCACTTGTGATTACTCTGAGCGAACCACTAAGACTTTTCGATATAAATTTATGAATTATTACCAAACAATTATGAACTTGCACGATGTCCTCATACCTATTTTATGAAACATGAAATAATTAAACCATGTGACACCTTCCTCCCCTCCCCTTCTTTATGATAATAGACTTAATTAAAACTGTGTACAAGTACAGTAAAATAAATTTAAAAGGTTTAAAAAAACTAGTAAAAATTTGCATTACAAACGCTCCTAACGAAAACACAACTGACCGTTAGTTAAATAACCCTTTTCAAGTTCCAAAACGTTTTATGTCTAATTTTAAAAAACAATGCATGTATCCACCTATTATTTACTGAAATATATAAGGGGGGCTCCATAAATTGCGTTATATGATTTAGGGGGGAAGGGGGTCGAGTCAAATCTTATATAATCTCAGGTTCGGGAGAGGGAGGGTCTCGACAAATATCACGCAATTTTTGTTCTGATTGAAACAAAAAAAAACTATTTTGGTCCATTCAATCCAAATTGTATGTACATGATCAAGATTTAATCTTGAGCGTCATCCTGATACGATTAAGATAATTCTTTACTTCGTTCGAAAGAAAATAATTTCAAAAACACCTCACGTAATTTATGGACGCCCCCTAACGAAATAAATGGTATTACTCAAAAATATACGAACAATATTAGCGAGTAATTAGTAAGATTTGTAAATTTTATTAACTTATTATTATACAACAACATAGTTAATTTAAAATTCATTTTTTTATTAGTGTCAGTAGAAATCTCGCGCGCCAGATGTTAATTTGACGCACGAATCAGATTATTCGTCTTCCATATTAGGGCATGCATATGCTTGTTTATCTTACAATTTGAGTATGTTTAGTTAATAAAGGTGCATAAAAAAGGGTTTATATCAAAAAAATGATTTTGCTAGGGAAACAGTAAGTATTTTAAACTGGATTTTTTTAAGAATAGAAGATATTGAAGTGGAGGTAAAGATGTAGCGAAATTTCGATGAAGACATTTTTTTACGGTCAGCTCGAATCGGGGGATTCTGAATCAAGAAGTCGTGGAATCGATCGCGGGATCATACCAATGATTACTCGGATTTTTCATTTCGGAAGTTACGTGTGATAAATATGGGTGACTGAAAACTTTGTGCCCGATGTATGGCAATAGGTTCAGCTACCAATTAATTCCATTTGAGACGTAACGATTCGACGAGCCGAGACTTAACATCCTCTGTCCACACCTTCGGGTAAAAAAGGTGTGAAATTATGTTATTATTACTTGTAATACTGTAACGGACTGATCCA
The DNA here is from genome assembly GCA_905147225.2 of Euproctis similis. Lineage (NCBI taxonomy): Eukaryota > Metazoa > Arthropoda > Insecta > Lepidoptera > Erebidae > Euproctis > Euproctis similis. The sequence goes on from LR990109.1 coordinate 11,640,096, forward strand.
ATTTTCCGTATAATTACAAAAGGTAGGTAGTCTCATTTATTGCTAAGTTAAATATATTATTAAGTATTTTCCTTTTATTGCAAAACTAAATAATTTAAACACAGATGCACGTATTTTATACACTCGTTTCGATCAGTATTATTTGTAACGAATACATGATTTGCCATTATTCCAAATAAATAGATAATTATTCCTCCAAATTACGCTTTAACCAGAAAACTTTCAAATATTGAGGATTGCGGTTTCGGAAGAGCTCAGAGGAGAGATCATTTATCATAGAATATCTATTAATTGACAGATGCTTATCCATCTCCAACTACAGCTTCCGAAGCTCTAATAAAATAGGATGAAAATAAGAGACAAGTATTTGCCTTCGTGAATGAGCCTTGAGCCAAGATCATGATTACGTCTGATATCTATGTAACTTAATTTGGTTCTGAAAAGGTGTAAAATCACTATGTTGTTATTTTTTTATGGAACTACGCTGGCTGAACCCTAAGTGATAGATCAAAACAATCTACTACATTCTCCCAGGGATAACCCACAAAGACCATTTTTATTTCTTTTCTGAGGCGAAACAATGTTCTCTGGATCAACTAGTTGCTCAATCACAGGTCAACTGTTGATCAGAATTAGATTAAAATTAGAAAAATAAAACCGAATGTCTACTTTTCATCCCAGTATCTGTTTGTTTTAACATAACCCTAGCCAGAAATTTATGAGTTAATCATAATATGACCATAATACATACGACAATCCTTATGATGCATTCCTCTAGAACAAAAGCAACACTCAAATGAAACGAATTTCATTCAATTTCATATATACGAGTGAAGCCCTGAGTGAAAACTAGTACTATTTACATACATACAATATTTATTCGTTCGTAGTTTCGGTTGTGCAATTTGGAGATATTCTGTAACTTTATTTAGGTTTCCTAATAGCCTTTTACGACACAATTGTATTACTAAGCTCTTTTAATTAGTACCTACCAATGAACTTGAGCGTCTACTGGACTAACGAAAAAAACCCAAATCGGCCAAGTACGAATTACTTTCGCACAAGGTTCCGTTCCACAGGAAAAAATAGGTTACAGCAAATATATTGGAAAAAAAAAACATGTTTGCTATAACTTCCTTCTGTTTATTTTTGTCGCCCGATAACTTCTATGTATTCCGGTTCAAGAGACAGTCAGACAGATACCGTAGTCGCTATAATAGGGTGATCGCTAAGACAACCGATTATTAAATCTACCAATTAGGAGAAGGAGGCCTAGAAAAAATAGAGACTAACATCACCTATTGCTGCATATTAATCTTGGTGGAGGCCCATCAACAAAGAAAGCATTCCCAAAAAGGGTTGACGTCAGACAGACGGCACCGGTCAGAAAACCACTGCCAAATCTTTTGAGAACATGGATAGTTCGAAAGGATGAAATGTTGTACTGACGCCATTTAGTTAAGGGCAGAAAAATTATGATGATAATGATAGCACCCATTGGTTACTGAATTCGGAATTATTACTAAAAACATTTTTCTTACTACTAAGAGTTTGTTTCTGAGAAATGAGGCTATGATGCTATTAACAAAAAAAAAAATTTTTTGTTAATAGCATAGAATATTATTAGATCACTCATTTTGATTTTTTTTATGGGATAGGAGGGCAAACGAGCAGGCGCGTCACCTGAAGGTAAATAACCAGCGACGCCTATGGACTTCTGCAAAATATTAGGTCGGGGAAAAAGTCTTTTCGCATAACGTAGGTATAAACTTATTATAAAATTTGTTTGACTGTACTATTTGTGTCTGGCTGGTTTTGGTAACATTAAAAAGGTTACATTATAAAGAAAAGAAAAAAATAAAAAAAAGTTGTTTCCCGCTATTTTTCATTTGTTTTTCTCTCCGTAAAAATGAGTGAATCTAATGAAGAAATTCGATACATTTTAAAATTTTATTATAAAAAAGGCAAAAATGCAACTCAAGCAGTGAAAAAAATTTGTGATGTTTATGGACCTGATGCAGTGTCAGTAAGAGTAGCACAAATTTGGTTCAAACGTTTTCAGTCCGGAAATTTTGATGTTAAAGATGCACCTCGCTCTGGTCGCCCTGTTACGAATAAAATGGACGCCATTTTTGAAAGAGTGGAGCAAGATCGGCATATTGGTAGTTACGATGTAGCTGAAGAACTGGGAATTGACCACAAAACAGTTTTGACCCATTTGAAGAAAGCTGGTCATACAAAAAAGCTCGATATTTGGGTGCCACACGAGCTCACTCAAAGAAACTTAATGAACCGTGTACTCATTTGCGATTCATTATTGAGACGTAATGAAACCGAGCCGTTTTTGAAGAGATTGATAACTGGCGATGAAAAGTGGATCACGCACGACAAGAACGTGCGAAAAAGGTCGTGGTCGAAAGTTGGCCAGGCTTCACAGACTGTGGCCAAACCTGGCCTAACACGAAATAAGGTGATGCTGTGTGTATGGTGGGATTGGAAGGGCATTGTTCATTATGAGCTTTTACCGTCCGGCAAAACCATCGATTCTGATCTTTACTGCCAGCAACTGATGAGATTAAAGGAAGCAGTCGAGAGAAAACGGCCGGAATTGATCAACAGGAAGGGTGTGGTCTTTCATCACGATAACGCTAGACCACACACATCTTTAGCCACTCAGCAAAAATTAAGAGAGTTCGACTGGGAGGTCCTAGTGCATCCACCATATAGCCCTGACCTTGCGCCTTCAGATTTTCACCTGTTTCGGTCTCTTCAGAATTCTTTAGGTTCTGTAAGGTTGACCTCAAGAGAGGACTGCCAAAACTATTTGTCCCGTTTTTTTGATCAGAAGTCCCAAAGTTTCTACAGTAACGGGATAATGTCTCTGCCCACAAAATGGCAGAAAGTTATTCAACAAAACGATTTATTGAAAAAAATGTCTTGACTTTTCATACAAAAATACTTTTTCCCCAACCTATTATATAGTGTTACAGTTGCATTGCCGACCTTTCAGGGAGTAGGATAGGAAAAGATGGGGAAAAGGGGTGGGTCACTTTACGTCGATATTCTGAGAGGTTGTGGCGATTCACCAGTCGAGCCGGCCCATTCATGCAGCAAACTGCTTGGCTCTACCACTGTTAAAATAGCTTTATAATAAGTATCAACGTACGGAACCCTCTTTATGTGAGTTTGAACTGCCGCTTATTTTGTTTTTTTTTCTTCAAATACTGAGTATGGATATTCTCTGTATTAAAGTAGGCCAATTTGTCTAATGAACCGTTTTACCTTGATGCAAATACCAATCAGTGCAAAGGCGTTCTCAAACAGTAATATCGACATACCTACGTCCTTATATGACTCATGTATCCATGCCAATATTATATTCAAGTTGTAACTCCATTAAAAATAAACTTGTTATAACCTTGTTATACTAAATATTTATAGATTCTTTTTATATAATTAGGAGAAGTAAAATACGATCTGATGGTTTAAAATTGTTGTTTGTTTCAAATTATACAGGTATTCTCCTTAAGTACACTTTCCGAGCCGTTTTGTGTTCCTTAGATTATAATGCGAGACTTTAAAAAGTTTTTATTCAATGGGCGTTCCGTCCTACAGTTATGAATATACTTAGTATATATTTTTCCTGTAGCCTATAATTGCATGTGCTTTCAATAAACCACAATGAAAATTGGATCTACATCAGTATAAAAAAAGTATTAAATCCTTATTATCAATAAATTTTTGGGTAAAGTTGATTTGCGCAAAACATAACCGTTGATTACCAACGGTTAGTTTTTTTATTAAATGGCTAACATTCTAATTTCGAATATAGCTTATAATACATATCACTGACACACCACACGCACAAACTTTTTAAAATCCAGTTCGATTTATAAATTCGAAAATTTGAATTTAGAACGCCACCGGGCGGGCGAGTTCGCGCGCGCGATACCGACTGTGTGATTCATCCTATCGGATAGAGAAAAAAGAACTTGTATAAAGCCCGCTGTACACTTGTTTAGCACGATAACATCGTCCGCTTAAGTCAAGTATTTTCTGTCTTTTGAAAATGACGAAGCTTTTTTTTTTTTTTTTTTTCTTTATATATAACTGTGGAGACTGGCACCTAAACTAGGCCTGAGCCCGTATTTCAGGATACCAGGTCCCCTCATCGTTTTCATTTACTTAGAGATAGGGAGGTAGCTTACTTTAGTTTTCAATACAATACATATCTCAGTTGCAGTATTAATTTACAAATGATTCAATTGTGACATTTAAGAATAGTAAAGATTAGTTTTTTGTATTTAGGTTATAGGTAGGTATGTAGGTTAGTTAAATTAAAACCTAAACCACATTTAATGAAGTTATTCAACAAGCCAATATTAGGTTAATCGATTTTAGATTAAATATAGGTACTAATATGTACTACTAATATATTATTACATTTGCCAATAATGTAGATTACACGGTACCAGGTTGTGTTAGTAAGGTTAGTTGTTGTTTTTACATATGTTTGATGCTCAATTAAACAGGACATATTTATTACATGTGACAAATTTTACACAATGATATGTGTCAAGAAATTACCAAACTATTACATTTGAGAACAATTTATGTAGATTAATTGTTAGTAGGTTGTGTAGTATGGTTAGTTTCCTATCACAAATGCTTAATGCTCAATTAAACAGCACATATTTACCATATGTGACAACTTTACACATTGGTATCTGACAGGAGATTACTAAGCTATTACATTTGAGAACAAAAAAGGTAGATTAAATATTAGTAGGGTGTGCTAGTAAGGTTAGTCAATATTTTTGCACATGTTAAATGCCTGATTATACAGCACATATTCATTCCATGTGACAAGTTTACACGATGATATGTAACAAGAAATCACAAAACTATTACATTTGAGAACAATATAGTTTAAATGTTAGTAGATTGAGTTAGTAAGGTTAGTTATAGTTTTTACACATATTTAATGCTTAATTAAACAGCACATATTTATTATATGTGACAACTTTGATCTATATAAAACGATGTGTGAATAGAATAATAACTGAATATATAAATGCATGTTTATTTTTTAATATTTAGAGATTTAACCCTCATATGCATTAAACAATCAATTTAACAATTCATTTAAAAACTATAAATTAATATTATTTGTAATTTTTATGAAATAATATTAGACCTGAATTGGTCTAAGTCTAAGCGGCCATAACACAAAATGACAGCACAAAATGCTCGTGAATATCAACCCTATAATACTATGTTATGAAAACGAAACTATTAAATCCTTACTAATACCATAATTAGCATCAATTATGATATTAGTAAAGACGCAACGCAACAGTTACACTATCTGTGTTGCAAGTACACTTACGACCAGATGACGGGATTACTCGTTTGCCCCGTCTTCCATAAAAAAGTGATTATAATGGTATAATGTGCGTGGATCCTTATGCTTGCGCGTACGCATACACTCAGTGGAGTCTCGTACGTGTTCAAGAGAGCATAACCGAACAACGGCACATTCGCGCAATCTCGTATCGACTCATACGGGTGAAGTATTGAATTTCAGTAACTGCCTTATCCTTCTACGGTTGACTTGTTCGTATATTAATGGAAACATTGTTTTATGAAAACTTATAAAAAAGTCTCGGTGGCGCAGTGGTCGAGCACACGGCTTCTGATCCAGAGGTCCGGGTTCGATTCCTGACACTGGCTCACACCTCTCCCGAAATTGATTTCGGAAGTTATGTGTGATAAATAATAAATATCGATGACTGAAAACTTTGTGCCCGGCATGACAATAGGTTCGTCACCTATTCCATTTGGGATGTAAACATAACGGCGAGACGAGGCTTAACAGCCGCTGCCTACACTTTCGGGTAGAAAAAAGCGTTATGTTATAGCCTTAAGTTATGTTATAAAGTAAGTCTTCACTTGCTCAAAAACAACGTCACTTTCCATTTTTTTCTCCTGTCGCATATCTTAAATATTCTGACTTCTTATCACCCACACTATATGTAAAATAACCCCAAAGTTATCATCTTCCTGCCCTGTTCCCAGTAGGCACAACGAGGTTTTTCTTTTCCCTATCATTCGCATCTTCTATACTAACACTCTTCTTAATCATGTCGTAATTCACACACTCCATCTATTTTGTTAGGTCTTCATCTTCTCTTATTTCCTTCTACATTCCGGTTTATCATTCTTCTCGCAACATTTGTATCCTTCCTTCTCATTACATGCCCATACCCATTCCTCTCAGTTATTGGCGCCACTTTCAAACTTCCTCTTAACTTCAATGGATCCTAAGTGTCTTTGATTTATATGTTTAAGTCTAATGCCGGCCATACACGCTACGGTCTACCGGAAAGGTCCACCTGTGCAGATATGCCTGCGCAGGTAGACCGGAATGTGTGTGGGAATAGACCTGTGCAGTTTTTTTGAACCTGCGCAGGCAACCGGCGCAAGATCGAAAATCGATTTTTTCGAGTGACCTGCGCAGGCATACCTGCACAGGTGGACCTTTCCGGTAGACCGTAGCGTGTATGGCCGGCATAAGACTATCGCGAATCACGTTCTTGACACTAAAACCACTTTTAGGATTATATCGCGTTTATTTATTACTAATTTTATTTATTTCCCGACGTTTGATCTCTTTTTTCTCTTTGATCTCTGTAAAGAGTTCGAAACGTCGGGAAATAAATAAAATTAGTAATAAATAAACGCGATATAATCCTAAAAGTTGTTTTAGTGTCTTGAACGTGATTTGCGAGTCTTATAGATAAATATGTAAAACAATACGGACTGTCTTTGATTTTTTATTGTGACTAAGAAGTACGTTATTTTATTGCTTAGAATCCTTTCACTTCTTATTTATTTTGAAACACAAAATGTCTGCCTATTGAGATCGATCATCTAAATACTAAAACTCATACAGCAATCTAGACTTGATAAGTGGCATAAAAAAAATCAACAAGCTATCTCTGTAAATATTATTCTCCATTTGTATAATATATATTTTTTAATAAAATCTACTTAAGAACCACTAATTGCATAACAAAAAGAATGACACACAGTTAGTATGAAATATTGTAAAACTTTCTATTTGAATATAATACGGTACAAGCAAGAACAGTTTGTGAAACGCAAGCAGATCATACAGATACATCATTACTTGGCAAAAAAATAAATAATTTTGATTTGATCATTGAAGATGACATAACGATTACTTTAAAAAAAATATGTAATACAACTAATTCTAGACTCAAAGATGACTCAAAATGAGAATGAAAGGATTAGAGGCCTTGGGGGCCGTCCATTAATCACGTGAGGCTTAAAAAAGGGGCGGGTTGTGTCAAAAATAACGAAATATCACAAGGGGGGGTGGGAGTTATTAAGTTAACAAGTGTATTTTTTTTCTTTATTTCAGAATAAAATAAGATTATGAGTCAAAACTCATTGGTGTGAGCCCAAAATCGATCCCACGACTCTTTTTGATTCAGAAGCGAGGTACTCCATTACTGGACCAGCGAAATTGATGATGAATTATGGATAATACTCTAACCCCCGAATACTGAACCGCCACTCAAATCTGGCAATCAATAAAGTGCTACTTACTGCTCAAATTTTACGTATTCTGTCTAATGTGACAGCTACTTAAACGCTTAAGTAGCGCTAACATATTTGAGTGGCCGTTCAGTATTCGGCCTTAAGAGGTTTTAAAATTGTTTATTGGTACTAAAAATACACATGATGTTGGATCGGGTGAGGGAGATTTAGTTTTAAATCTTCCTCCTAAAAAAGATCTTGTATAGTGAGCTTAATGTATAGTTGATTTTATTATTTATTATAAATACATATTAATTCTAGGTCAGGCAAATTAAAGGCCCGCTTGTGATCACAGCTTCGTCCGTGCTAAAAGTAAAAATTTTATCTGCACAAACAAACAAATCATTCTTGCGCACGAAAATAAACAAAATTAAATTAATTTTCTTCTCTTTGTTGTACCTAAACATATATATATTTTTTTTGCATAAATATTATCATAATATTTAAACACTATTTGCATTTTTATATATTATATTGAATTATAGTATAAGTATAGTATAGAATTATAGTTGAAGTATAGTATAAATAGGAACATGCAACGCCATCTAGTGTATTATACTAGACTTATTATAAAAACGTTTCTGCATATTCTTGTTCCAGTTACGATCCATTTACTACACTCATTTCGTATTGTGATAAGCGCCCACATACAGACACAAATTAGAATTAAATTACTAATTCTAATCAAATTAAACTATTTCTTACATTTTGATTTGGGGACAAGAGATTACTCCATATTTCGTTATTAATTTTATAATACATTCTTTCTTTTTCTTCACTTTTAGTGATTTTTGTGTTCATTTTCTAAACAACTCCGAATGAACAATAGGTATATACAAAAACTCAATTTGGTTTACGGATAGGTAATATTTTTATCAAAACAAAGAAGGTTCCTCGCCTCTTTCTTTATAGACTTTACACAACAATATATAAGAAAATATGACCCATAAGATAACACAGAACTTTAAATTGAAATATGATTGAACGAACATATTGTGATAGTTCAAATATGTGATCAGAGATGGCGTTACATGTAACAATTTGACGAATGTTTAACTCGCGTAATACATAGTATTTTTTGTACAATGTTTTAGTATATAAATATATTTGTATTTATAATATACAAGACGCTTGAGCATTTACAAAATTTCAGTAATATATTTAAGCCGTGTCTTATCGGAATACGATTTTAAGAGCCATAAAAACTAACGAGCGTACCTGACTAAGGGATAGACTTTTATAACCGTATCATCTAGCGCTTGATTCCCTCTGGCTACACCGCAATGCACTTGGCGTGATGCTATGTTAATTTTGAAAACTATTTTATTACACGATGAAAATCTAATTAAGATTCACAATTATTTTAGATTGAGATTAAATAGTATGAAATGCGAGTGGTAACGGTGTAAAATGATATATTTTAATGTATTATTGCATTATACAGAATGTATGGATATAGATCTACTAGTTATCTCTGCAAACAACAACAATTCCTTGTTCTCTATGTGCCTAACTGCCTACGTATTATAGAGAACGCACTTCGTTTGCTTGTACAAGTGTTTATGGCTAGTTAATTTATGTGAATATATGTGCAGTTTGTACTGCGTCGTATCTGTTAACTATCAAGTTCTGAGCTTTCAGTCTGTCTCAAAGTTATGCACCTTTGTGTCTAAGTACAGTCTTAATTAAATTTTCAACACGGAATTATTTTTTTATTCGTTATCATCACTACCGTACATTATTATATTATCTAGTAATATGTTTAAAAATTGTTTCATAATATAGCTCAATTTAGTGTTATTCGAAACAAATATATTTTTTACGTTTCCAATCATTACATAGTCTAAAACAAAATTGCTTTCTGCTGTCTGTCCCCTTGTATTGTTAGATATTTGAGAATATTCAACAGATTTTGATAGATATTTGTCTTAATAGACAGAGTGTGCCAACGGGATAGTTTGATTCTATAATTAATGAAATAAAAAGTGTTTATTTTCGAGATTTTTATAGATCAAAACAATGTACTACATTATTATATACCTTCAAAAGGTCTATAAAAAGTCTTTGATGGTATATGTGTAGCTCTTAGGTATAACCCACATCCATAACACTTGATGCGGAACGAAGTACGCTGGGTCAACTAGTAGTGTGTATATAAAAATTAAAAATTCAAACAAATTTCTGCACAAAAACGCTGCAGACGTCTCATGACGTCTCGAATGACGTGTGACAGGGCCACCCTAGAATGGGGGGGGAGGGATCTAACATAAATCACTAAATATCACGAGGGGGAGGGGGGTGTAGTAAGATATCACGTGTATTTATTTTTTCCACCCTATTATTAGAAAAAAATAGATTGGTGTGAGCCCAGAATCGATCCCACAACTTTCTGATTCAGAAGCAGGCCGCTCAAGTAAGATTTAAGAGCAACTTTAAGATTCTTTGTATGTACTAAAACTACACGTGATGTTGGGGGGGGGGGTTAGTTTTAAACTGTCACCGTGTATCACCATGGGGGAGGGGGGGTCAAAAAATGATGAAAAAAACATCACGTGATTAATGGACGGCCCCTTATGTGTGTGTACGGACGTTGTCAATGTTTTAAAAAAGTTATTTAGCACGGCGTGACGTCATTCAAGAGATTATCTGATCACCGTACTTAAAAAAAAATACTTAATTTTTTTTTTTATATTTCTGGTTGAATCATTATTTTTCTTCTAATTTCATTTCCAAGCACATATTTATATCAATAAGTATTTTTTATTAACTTCTGCTATTATTTATTAGTAACAATTACTCATGTATTAGGTAAGTTAATAAGTTCAATATCTGAGGTGTTACACACATTCGTGTAAAATTCGATTACGTTTATCTTAGAAGTGTTTTTAAAAGCTCATGAGCACTTTGCTTACATTGTATCAGTCTTTTACGATGATGAAATGGCGTCGTAAACGTGCAGATGACGGCGTCTAAGTAAAACTGATAGACGGTTAATTTACTATTACTAATATTTAATGTAGAACAAATTTGAATAGGAAAATCGTTTACAGAGATAGAGGTACACAAGTCGAGATATGAATGTTCACAAAATCAATGTAAATTGGATCGTGTATTATATCAGTCGGGAAGAGAAGTATTTGGAAGAACACTCCTTCCCCTTTTATCGGCCTATTTATTCTAACTTAACTGTCTTCAAGGCAAATGTGACCCTCTGAGTGTTGCAGACATATGGACGGTGGTAGTAGCTTACCTTCAGGTAACTCAGCAGCTAGTTTGCTATTGGTTCTATAAAAAAAAAATTAAGTAGACTTACCCGATGTGAGGTGGCGAGGTGCGAGTGGTGGCCAGGGGGCGCTCGTTCATCACTCGATTCATCACCGGACCTCTCGCCGGTGAATACCGAGTCGTGGGATACTGATAGCCCACTGCCGTAGGCGCCCTCCCTGTACACGTAATTAATAAACAATTATTAGATTAGGTTCTAGCGTTTGTTCTAGTTTGTTCTAGCGGCGCATTGGTAAAATAACCGACAACTGAGTTAGAGATCGGGGTGTTCTACCCCCGCCCAAGAACACCGACTAGCATAGATGGCTCTGCTATAGTCCGGGAGTATTTATATTATAGGTTAGTAGTCTCGGTGATCCAGTAGTTGTGTACCGTCGTGTAAGATGTCGAAGATCAAGAGGTTCGAATCCGGGCTCACACAAATGACTTTAGAAATTCTGTTCGGAAGTATGTGTGATAAATATCGATGACTGAAAACTTTGTGCCCGGTATATCATAATAGGTTTCCCCTAACACAGCTTAGTATACTAGATGGGCTGTGTAATTGTGTCCAAAATATTATTATTTATGTATAATATATATTATATATATTATTTTAATAAACAGTCACGGTGGCGCAGTGGCGAGCACTCTGCTTCTGATTCAAGCAGTAATGCGTTCAAATCCTGGCACTGGCACACACCAATGACGTTTAGAAATTCTTTTCGGAAGTTACGTGTGATAAATATCGATGACTGACAACTTAGTGCCCGGTATGGCAATAGGTTCGTCACCTATTCCATTTGGAACGTAAACATAACGTCGAGACGAGGCTTAACAGCCGCTGCCTACACCTTCGGGTACAAAAAGGAGTGAAGTTATGTTTCTATGTATGTTAAATTATGATTTTAATCGGTATGCCAGAGTATTTATGCGTCTATACAGTAAACAGCTACATATTATTACAGTAAACATGTGTAGGATTTTGACTTAAACAATGTTGTTGCATAACAATAATATTTAGGTAATTAACAATGAAAATTGTTGAGTCAATAAAAAATAAAATGTTTGTTTCTTTATTTGCTTTTAAAATGAATATTTGGCACTCAATAGCATGACTAATTTGGAATTGTGAATGACAAAAGAAAAATCTATATGGGTATGCAGAGTATGCATGAATATATAAGTATATATATAAAAGGTCAGAAAGTATGACTGGAAGAGAATGTCGGTGACAACGTAACGGGCGAGTTCCAGTGGGGATGCAAGACTGATTATGCAGATACACAGTGCAAAGCTGAAGGATGTAAGACTCAAGGGAAGCCATAACACATGTTCATAAAAGTAAAAGTAACGTGTTTAATATGTAAAAAGTCTATCCTGTGGCTATACTTAGCGTGAAATTATGTTGTTGAGTAAAAGAAATAATACACTGGTATTGACATTTAAGATCAATTCAAGATTATTACGAAATATACATTGAACAAGAAATATTTAGATGGTTTGAACAGAAAGGATGGACAAAACTGAAGAAGATGGAATACTGTCAAAACAAATATATGAGACAAGAGAACCTACCTATCAAATCAATGATGTGTTAAAGAGAGGCTAGGTCAAAAGTGGCCACAATCGATGAGTATGTATGAAATCGATAATAAGAGTGGAGGAGGCAAGAAAATTAAATCTGTGTCAGATTCGTAGCAAATGGAAAGAATTAGTCTCTGTCTACCCCAAAAGGAAAAAGGTGTGATGGATGTATGTACGAAAAATTGGTTAAATCGAGGAATTCGTTAAATTGATGTTCGTAATATTAAGGTTCCTGTACAATACTTAAACGTCATACCGGTTTTTTATGGGATAGGAGGGCAAAGGCGTGTCACCTGATGGTAAGTAACCAGCGCCGCCCATGGACACCTGTAACACATATAGTGTTACAGTTGCGTTGCCGAGCTTTAAGGGCGTAGGATAGGGAAGGATGGGGAAGGGGAGTGGGCCTCCGGGTACCTCTCTCGCCGAACGAAACGCGGCATGAGCCACTTTACGTCGATCTTCTGAGAGGTCGTGGTATTTCACCGATGGAGCCGGCCCATTCATGCAGCGAACTTCTTGCCTCTACCACCATAAGTTCTAGAGATAAAGTCAGAATCAAGCTTTAAGAAATAATAACAAAGCTGTGACGTAATCAAGATTACTCACTTTCTTCTAGCATGGCGGTCAGCGTCGAGGAGTTCGCTGGTAGAACTACTCTTGGGATCTGGGGAGGCGTCAGCGCGAGTGCCACTGCCGCGACGCTTGAACATGCGTCGAAGGCCACGGAAGAACCGACCGGTGCGACCTTCGCCTGAAAACACCGACAATGTTTTGTTTTAACTAATTGAATTAACAATTTACGTGATATTTTTACCTTTAAACTTTAATTGTAAACTGAAGACATTAAAATATTATAATTATTAATATTTGAATGTTAAGGTTAGACTCGTTGTTAGTGAGAGGCCAGGTCAGTAGAGGCCACAACCGACGAGCATGTATGAAGGCGATAATAAGAGCGGAGGAAGCAAGAAGTATATTTCAGGATAGTGGCAAGTGGAAATAATTAGTGTCTGTCTACCCCCTATGGGAAAAAGGCGTGACTGTATGTATGTTAGATTCGTATCACCTCACATACACAAAAATCGAATAGTTATTGTCATTTCTACATATTATGTACATACATTCAAGCCTAGTCCCATGCGAGAGTAAGCAGAGACAACGATGAGGCACAATGCTTACACTCCTAAACTCTCTTCTTAGACTTTCTTAACTCTTATCATACATGCTCTTCGCTCTTTAAGGCTCCTGACTTCAAGTCCCGCAAGGACACGTTCAATTTGGTCGTGCAAAGTGTGAACTGGCAGTCCTTGACATTGTGATTAAGTTACATAAATTAAAAGGAAAAAAATCCTAGACATATTAGATACATGTATTTAAATAAAATTGAAGTGTCTGTTTGTAATATTGAAATAACACCTAAACAACATTTTCTACAATTTTTGTCTCTCTGTCTTTTTGTTCCGGTTAATCTATAAATGACTGGACTGATTTTGACAGGATTTATTATTGGCAGGTAGCTGCTGTAATAAAGAGTAACTTAGGCTACTTTAACTATTCCTTTATTGTTTCCGAGGCGAAACAAAGTTCGCCGGGTCAGCTAGTTATATGCATATAATTATTACCATGGTTGTGTGTGTCCGTGTGTGTCGGTCTGTACGGCGCGGGAGGCTCTATGGAGCCCTCGCGCACACACGACATGAGCCCCGCACCCCCGCCTCCTCCACTGCCCGACATCCGACTGGCACCCCACACACCACGCCTGCAAATTATGCAAAAGTTTACATTAACAATACCTTCTGCCTACCTCGCGTAACGATAATTACTCGAAGTACTGTCACAGCAGATTCAGCGGGTAGGTAGTTTGGTTTTCTGTTTGAATCACTTTAAAATTACATCCTGCCTGCCCCGCAAGGGATGCGGCTTGAAGATAATTGGAAGTAAATAAAATTTTGGTCCGGTCATGATTCTGATACATGTAATATTATACAAATAAATGTTACAGTCGAATTTTTACTACAGTCAATTAAAATACAGCCCTTAAAAACGTATTAACGTAGAAGTTAATTTAATAACAGGGTCCAAATGATACCATCTGTGCCGCCGTAATCTTTACAGATCCAAGATAATATACTAACATAGCATTAACATAATTTATAACGCAATTATAATTTTATAATATCTGCTATTAAATATAACAACAGGCAAAATTTAAAAGAAAGTTTAACATAAATTTGCACATAATAATTAAATTTTATACGCTTCTTTATCAGCACGTAAATCCCTGAGATCAGCGTACAGCTATAATTTCAGTTATTATTACATATACAATAAGAAGCTACTAGCAACTAAGGGGCCGCCCATTAATCACGCGATAATCATTTTTAAACATTTTTTACCGTTCCTCCCTCTCGGTGATACGTGGTGGTAGTTCATACAAATAAATAACATCTTAAATGTCTAATTGTAACATAAAAATATGTCACGCTAATGCAGCTAACGCTTTAAAATACTGCATTGGAGTGACATCTGTTGATACAATCGGATATTGCGACAGAATTATCAATGGAAGCAATCTAGTAGCGAAATCTATTGGTTTTGTTTGTAACGACGGTGAAGCCGTAAGTACGTCTTCGTCAACGAATAAAAATCAAATTAGAACTAATAAATTAATAAAATAAAACATATATTAAACCAATAAATAATATATAAACTAGTAAATTAAGAATACTGCTGAATAAGGAATAATTGCAAAAGTTTATGACTCACTCTCACTCCGGAATCCGAATTACGGAAATGACAGATCATATCGTTAGATTTCGAAAATATACTATGACCTCTTTCACGTTGACGCCGTCGCCTCGCTAACACCTCACAAGCACACTACCGACGGCATAGAAATTCTAGACCGGATAGACTGATCTCCTACATCAAGCTGCTATTTCAACCCTTAAGGGTGAGTTGCCACTGTTAATTTATCGTAGCTAACTGTACTGCAGAGTCTACACCCTGACGCCCACATATATTTCAGCCAGGATCTACCCCTCGTTACGAAAGACTCTGCCCAGCGCTCGCCTATCGGCCAGCCACCCTCAACGCGGAAGGACCGTACCGCAGCTGACCGGACTCCACCGACTTGCGGAGATACGCCCTGTCTCGCCACTGCCGGCTCTAAGGCCAGTGATTCTCGCCACTACCCGACTTAGTGGGAGGAAGCAGACTGACCCTTGTTTTACCTACCGACCTACTTATCCTGAGACTATTTAAATTTATATTTCGCCGGCCCTCCATTCTTGCTGTATCTCTCCTTATTTTAAACCAACCTTCTTACCACCTCTTCATCTTGTACTTATACTACTTCTCATCTATGTTAATCTAATAGGTACTGTCTGGACCAGACTATTACTTACTATGCTTATATGCTTATATACTATGCTTTTAGTACGGGGGGATACCCCCGTAACAAATAAAAGCATTACATACATTACAACAAAATATCTCTTTGTAATTATTGCTTTTGTCTGTCTGTAATTTTGAGAGAGTTCTTTCTAGCTCATGGCTGATGTAATTGGAACTTAGGCTTTTATTTTAGACATTCTCATTTACTCAATTACACGTAGACAAAGTCGCGGGCATAGCTGGTAATAACATAATAATAATAAAAACGAACCAATTAACTTCAAGAACAACTTCTGCTCTATTTAACAAACGTTTTCATAAGTCTTCTTTTTTTATCAATAGCAATAGCACTGGTAACAGTAAAGGAAAATATATCATAACATGTATTTAATATAAAAATGTATTATTTATACTAACAATATCATTATAAAAGGTACTTTACGCCATACAAACATTCATAGTTGTCATAAATTTGTACTCGGGTGGGGATCGAACTTGCCGAACTTTATTCCACAGTTAGTAATTTATTAGCACATTAGATTTAATAGCATATTAATAACATTCAAAAACACTTTATAATTAAGTTTCGTAGCGATTTTATAACTCGGTACAACTTACTCAAGTTTAAAATGAAAAACAAAGCAAAACGGTTGTAATAGCGAAAATGTATTCTTAGTTTCAATTATCATATGAATATTAATTGAAAAGCAGTGTATACATACATACATAATTTCACGCCAAATCCCTTGCGGGGTAGGCAGAGAACAGATCGCCACAAGGCACGATTCTTACACGCCTCACTCGCTTCGTTGACTTTCATAAATAACTCTTTTCATGCACGCGCGTCGATTTTTGATGCTCGTAACATCACCCACATAGCAGGGTATACTTAAAAAATCTAACATGCCAGAAAACGATTATATTTTTCTTATTAAATTTAGTAAATTTTTCATCATTTTTCCGAAAAACAAATTGTCAAACCAAAAGCATTAAAAAATATTCGAAACCTAATATTATTAATAATATTATTATTAATTAATAACAGAGGATTAGCATTGCCATTCAGCGTGGCAATGCGGCCAGTCTTCTGGGCACGCTGCCAGTAGACCGAGATGCGGAGAAATTTGATTTCAGGTAGTTTTTTAATTGTATATATTGTAAATAATGTAATTTATTTATTTGTTCATATTATTATATTTTTGTTAAAATAAATTAAAGAAAAAATGGAGTGTGATAGATCACTTTACCGTGATAGATCCCATAAAGGCTGTATGGTAACCATGGCAACGCGTATGTGAAACACCCATCGCATAGTTCCATGGTACAAGGTCGTAATACGCCATCCCAAGGTCAAGGGTATCTTGCCGATCGATACGGATGCTGTACTAGAGCAAGATAGAACAATATACTGATAATATCAGAGTAAAAGGGATGGAGATAGCAAAATATAGAATGTCGACATATTCCAGTAAGGGTGCAAGGATGTTGTTTATTAAAATAATGATCATAAATTGCTTTTTAATATATTAGTTTCAATATTATCTTATGTAAGTATATCATGAAAGTAAATTATCATATCTTATAAATAAGTAGAAAGAATTGTCCCATTTTATTTATATTACAGTATTTCAACAATGGTAGAGTAAGGCAGTTCGCTGCATAAATGGATTGGCTCGACCAGTGCATTACTGTGCCACCTTTTAAAATAGCAACGTAAAATGGCTCATCACAAGTTTCGTTCGATGAGAGAGGTATCCGGACGTCCAACCCCTTCCCATTCAGCTCCCTATCCCACTTCCGATTGCTCCTCTATCCTATCGGGCCGGCAATGCAATTGTAATAGTATATGTGGAGCGGAGCGGTAGTAGCTTACCATCAGGTGACCCGAAATTAACTTGTAATTCTAATAGCAATAATACTAACAAAAAATTTTAAAATTTAATTTAAAATGTAATTATTAGTTTTAACGTTAATGGGCACTTGGAAATTAATATATTCTACTACTTATTTGGCCGTCTGTCTTGTTTCCAAGAGTTAATCTCCGTGACGGAGTAAAAGTGACTCAAATTTTTCTATGGGAACGAAATATAATTTCAATTTATTGGTGCGAGATGTTTAGGTACTGATACGGCGGTAGTTAATTTTATATGAATTTCAATTAAACTCTACCTATTGCTTACCATCTTTATATGTGAAGGTAACTTCAGGATAAAACGCAGAAAGAGTATGTAAGAGGAAGGTTGAAAATTGCGTCAATAACTAAGAAGTTAAGAGAGTCTTGCGTGTTATGGGCGCGTAATAAGGAGGTATAAATACACACGTTGCAAAAAGAATAATAAACCTTAATGAGGAGGAAAATGAGAGAAGAGAAAAAATATGGATGGATTGTGTGAAAGATGACAAAATGAAGGAAGGTTAGTGTGAAAGAAGTGAATGATGGGGAAGTGTGGAATAGAACAACATGTTGAGCCGACCCAAAATCATGAGAACGAGCAGGAAAAACAGATCTGAAGGTATGTTAGGAGAAAAAGGAATGTGCAGGCAACAGCTGTTACGTCTCGACTAGCCAACTCGCAAATGCATTAGGTGGCGTAATCTATAAGTCGGACACAATGTTGTCAGTCATATTTATCATCACACATAACTTCCAAAAATAATTTTGAAATCGATATTTGTACATAAGACTATGTCTCTCCCAAAAATGAGAAGATTTTTGGTAATATTTCATATTACTAAGACAGGCTAGGTGATATTGTATGCCAGAATTAGACAGATCTCTAAGTTTTTTTTATTTAAATACACATATGTCACTCCCGCAACTATGACGAATCTTTTGAACGACATCTCATCGTAACGACGCCGATGTCAGATGTCACATAATGCTGCAAGACGTCCAAAGAAATTAAACATATTCTATGAAGTATTTAGAAATTAGTTTCCAGAAAATTTAGAAATTCCAATTTTTGGGACCCTATAAACCCCATGCGTGTGCATGAAAAGAGTTATGAAAGTCAACGAAACAAGTGAGGCTTATAAGAATCGTGCCTTATGGCGCTCTGTTCTCTCTGCCTACCCCGTAAGTATTCATTATATTTGAGTCTATAATATAATATTGTTGCAAATCGTCTATTTATATTTAACCTCGAAAACTTGTGGCACGATCAGCGCCGTTCGTCAAAAGATTAATCAATTTCAATTTGAAATTCTTCGGTGATGTTTTTTTTTTTTGTAAATTTGATATGGATGTGTGTACATAGACGAATGTTGCAACAGACTTAAAGATATTAAAATCATGTTTTTTTTACACAAATACAACCTTGTAATGTATTTACTTATGTAGTAGTATCGATGTTAGACTTACACGTTTTATGGTGATGATCTAAATTTATAATTTGTATAGTTAGATATGGCACTAAGTGGTTTTAATACTTTTAATTGAACCTTAAAATGCCAAACCTTGTTTTATTTTTATTGTTTTTTTTTTTAGGATTCCGATATTATTTTTATAAATCCTACTTGGTATACGTATTTAATTAGGAGAAATGATAGACATGTTGCGAGATGAATGATAGACTAGAATGTGGAAGGTAATAAGAAAAGTGGAAGACCTAAGAAAATATAGATGGATTGTGTGACGACCTCATTTCGAATGGTACTACTTGTGTGGAAAATGCGAATGTTATGGAAGTGAGGAAAAAAAATCTGTGGTGCCTACCCCAAATAATGGGATCGAGGCAGAAGGATGATGATGATATTTCTCCTAAAATATTTATATTTGATACTATAATGCATTAATTTTTTTTTTTCAATCAATGATGAATGCAAATTAGAACACGGGAAATAAACAGCCATACTGCAATCACATTTAAGTATTAAAAGGGGACAAATAGAGAATTAATTTTAAATGCTTTAGATATAACGTAACATAACGCTTTTTGTTACCCGAAGGTGTAGGGCAGCGGCTATTAAGCCTCGTCTCGCCATTATGTTTACGTCCCAAATGAAATAGGTGGCGAACCTATTGCCATACCGAGCACAACGTTTTCAGTTAGATAACTATAGTGTATATGTGTGATAAATATAGATATATTTATCACACATAACTTCCGAAAACAATTTCGAAATGTCATTGGTGTGTGCTAGTGTCAGGAATCGAACCCGGACGTCTGGATCAGAAGCCGTGTGCTCGACCACTGTGCAACCGATGCCGCAATATAATAATATTAATAATAATATTATATATACCTTTAGATATAATAATATTAATAACTTAATACAAAAAGTATGTTTTATGTATAGCTTCACGTGGATATTCTACGGTCTGGAGTCTGGAGTGATGTCTTATGTGATAAAAACATACATGATTGATGAGAAGCCAGGCTGTTGGAGACACTTAGTTTGTACGGAATATTTGCCACTTGTTAGCTTTTGTTTGTTATCAAAAATATCGGCTGAAGGTTTCAGAAAAGGCCATGTTTTTTTCATTATGATAATCCTTACAGTTGATGTTATATGAAATGAAATGTTGATACTTGCTTATCACATTTTATATAAAAAATATAAACCCGTAGAAGAAAAATACGACATCAATAGTCCATACATACATAACTTCACGCCAAATCCCTTCCGGGGTAGGCAGAAAAAACAGCGCCATAAGGCACGATTCTTACACGCCTCACACGCTTCTTAGACTTTCATAACTCTTTACATGCACGCGCGTCGAATTTTGAGGCTCCTAACATCACCTTCCTCCAGGACACGTTCTATTTGTTGACATCAATAGTCAATACAGAAATATATCATTATTTTAAGTTTGAAGACATTAAATATTAAATTCATTTGCAGTATTTATTGTGTAGCCATGCGGCTAAGCGGTTAGTTATCACCAATTATTTTCCGAAATCTTTTCGTAAGCTATGTTTGATGATTATTGATGAGTAAACAATGGGCTCACAACTATCTGTATACCTACATGATTAAGTAATTCCCCATCACGAGGTCACGCTGCCTACACACAGTTGTGCATGAAGGTTGTGAAGGTATAAAATAAAAAATATATTAATTATACACTTCTATTTTAGATGCTAGAAACTATTAATCTTGAATAAAAAAAATAATTACACGGGAAAGATGGGCAACTTCCAAATTTTATTTTTAATAATATTTCAAACAATCATACTGATTTTCTGCTTAAGTGGGAATTTGTGTAGGCTTACCTTACTATCTTTGTCTCGGACTAATAAGTAACATAGTGATATGTTTTATGACTATTATGTTGTTAAATATGAAATAATTTGGTAAAAATCAAAACAAATGCAATATGTTAAAAAATAAATCATCCGTCGTATTATAGCCTTTTTCTACCCGAAGATGTAGGCAGTGGCTGATAAGCCTCGACTCGCCGTTATGTTTACGTCTCAAAATGGAATTGGTGGCGATCCTATTGCCATACCGGGAACAAAGTTTTCTGTCATCGATAATAATCACACATAACTTTGAAAAGTCACCCACGTCTTCTTGATTCAGAAGCGGAGTGCTTGACCGTTGGACTAAGTCTAAGTCTAGTCATTTAAATGCTAATATATCATTGTTATGTATTCCTGTCACAATTAATATAGCTATTATTGATGCCTAATTGTGCTTCAAGTACTTAGGCGCGGTACACGAACAATAGCCGCTTTTAGTATAGGTACAATTGTTATATAATTGGTTAAGTTTCGCCATGGTATATAATGGTATTATATCGTGGGAAGTAGGTTATGTTACGACATTTCTAAATAATGCTTCTCGTGTGTGTACTCTTTGTTGCCAAAATACAGGTTATTTTAATGTGTATAGTGTGTAAATGTGACTCATATAGCGAGCGAGTAACATTGGTCTTACATTATAACCGAATAACTGGATTGAACGTCGGTTTTTGGTCCTACCGGACCGGATAGTTGTTGAACTTGTGTGGTTTTATAAAGAGTTTTGTTAGTTTTAATATGGATTTTACTTTATTGTTCACTATATTTATATTTTTTATAATTATTCTTATAAATTTGAATTAAAATATAATCCAAATTTGTACTGAAGATAACTGACTACTAATAAATACCATAGCGTATACGTAGTAAAGATGACCTCATTATAACAGACTATTTAATTATAACGGTATTGTTATACACAAGAATGTTTCAAGGTGATTAATATAATAGTCTTTAATTTAAGCAACGGAACAAATTATAATCTATACTTATATTATAAAGCGGAAGAGTTTGTTTGTTTGTTTGAACGCGCTAATCTCAGAAACCACCGATACGATTTCAAAAATTCTTTCACTGGTGTATAGTCCATTTATCGAGGAAGGCTTTAGGCTATATTATATTTTCAAATAAATTAGGGATCCTTACTATAAATTCAATAATGTAACCCAAGGTGTAAGAAAAAGACCCGAAAGAAATTCTTAAATCGCGAACGCTGCAAAAACTGTTGATTATAGAACAAAACAATGTACTACACTTTTACAGAACATATAATTGTCGACAGAAAAGTCCGCGACGCCATATGTCTAACTATTGTAGTTATCGCACAATAAGTGTTTTTTGAATTTTTAAAAATAATTATAATGAGGTCGTTTTAAAAGTTCTTTATTTTGTACTTTGGTATTAACTTTACTCAAAATAAATTACTTCAATATAAAGATAGATTCAATACTTTTGTAGAACTTTTTGAATGATTCAATTCGGACATTTAATTCAAAAGATATCGCAAAATACAAAATGTAAGTATACGTTTCTTAGGCAAATATTCCGCGCACATATACATGTTCGGGAGACCCGCCCGA
The DNA here is from genome assembly GCA_905147225.2 of Euproctis similis. Classification (NCBI taxonomy): domain Eukaryota; kingdom Metazoa; phylum Arthropoda; class Insecta; order Lepidoptera; family Erebidae; genus Euproctis; species Euproctis similis. The sequence continues at coordinate 11,662,798 of LR990109.1, forward strand.
CTCGGTCATGAGCGCCGCTCATAGCTGGCAGGTAATTTTTTTTTTAATTTTCTGAGATTTTTTTTTCTTTTTGTCCTAATGAGTTTGTAGTATTTAATCGTCTTAGGTATTTGTATATTTATTTTGTAATAATTAATAGGTAATGTGAACCTGTAACATCTGTGACCCCGTGTCTATTTAGACACATTAGATTAGAATTTGATGTATTTAAGAGAAACGGGAAATAACACGACAAGTGTAGGTAAACAAATACTTACTTTTATTATTGGCTTGATGTTTCGGCTTGGTTGCACTGGCCGTAGTCACAAGCAGACAGATAATTTGTTTACCTAAATGTGTCGCGTTATTTTCCGTTCATTATATTTGTGTAATATGGAACGCGAATATTAAAAGATTTAAAAATATTTTCATACTTAAGTAACCAAAGTCATGGGTCAAAGCTAGAGTTAGTTTATAGTTAGCTCTTCACGCAGATATTATAATATTATCTATAATTCTTTACAATATTGCAACTTCATTTAAATGGACGAAGCGCAAGATATCCCTACGCACCTCAATCTTGGCGTCTTTTGTTAAAATATAAAGACTTAGCGAGTTTGATACACATCTGCATACTACATAGTTGCCCATCTATATATATTTACATTTTTAATATCGTGATCTCTTTTAAAATTTAGTGAATTTATTTTGAGAAATATAGAAAATAGAAAATATAGAAAGAGTAATACCAAGGTGCCAAATCGACATCATTTAAAATATAAAAAAAACACTCACTGTGAGTTAGCCATACTGGTAAGAACATGTGGTGACCAGGTTTTTTTTTAAATCGACGACAATGACAAATAAAAAAAAGGTTCAAGTAGTATTAAAAAAACTTAAGATTGACAAAAAACTTCTGACAAAGTCCCTGGTATTGCTATTGATTGAAGTTGATAATAATTTTTTTATGGGATATGAGGACAAAGGAGAAAGCGCCCATGGACACCGGCATCACTTATAGTGTTACCGTTGCGTTGCCGACCTTTAAGGGAGAAAGATGGGGAAGGGAGGTGGACCTCCGGGTACCTCTCTCACCGAACGAAACGCGGCATGAGCCACTTTACGTCGATCTTCTGGGAGGTGGTGGTATTTTACCGGTTGAGCCCATTCATGCATTCATTTAACTGCTTAATATTTTAACTGCCATTATTTTCATCATATCTAGGTTGTTAGTCGCTAATATCAAAAGCTAAGCATTAAGGTGTGCCTTATGACGTGCCTTATGATGCTTTGTACCCTTTACCTACCCCGCAAGGGATCTGGCGTGAAGTTATGTATGTATGTATGTATCAGGAACTTGAATTGAAAAAAAATAGTGTTAGATAGTCCATTTATGAGGAAAGCTTTGAGGTATTAATATGATCGCGGCAATAATCTTTTTAGTGTAAAATGTCTAAAATATGGCGGTACGAAGTTCGCGCGGTCTGCTAGTTAATTAATATTTATTAAATTAATATTACATAATATACACTCACGATCAATCTGTATTAGAATCCAAACACTGTTTTGGTGCAGATATTTGCGATATTTGTGTAAACACTATAAATTCTTCCAGATATAGTCTGAAAAGGGTTTTGGATGTAACCAACAATCAAGATACCCAATAATATGATTGATTAATAAATAGAATTTAAACTTATCAAGTTTGCTGCATGAATGCTCCGGCTCGGTGAAATACCACGGGCTCTCAGAATATCGATGTAATGTGGCTCACGGCGCGTTTCGTTTGGTGAGAGAGGTACCTGGAGGCCCACGTCCCTTCCTCATCCTACTCCCTTAAATGGCAATGCAACTGTAACACTATACTTATGTATTGCAGGTGTCTATGGGCGGCGCAGGTCACTTACCACTTAGCTTGATGATACGCCTGCTCGTTTGACCCCTATCCCATAAAAAAAATGAATTTAATTGTTGAGAGAGGTATACGGAGGTCCCACCCTCTTCCCCTTCCATTCTCATCCTACTCCCTTAAAGGCCGGCAACGCAGCTATAATATAACACTATCTGTGTTGCAGGTGGCGAAAAGATATAAGAATTTAGGAATATAAAAAAGGTAATATATATAAAAAATAAATATATAAAAAATGTAATATAAAAAACTAGATATAAAGTTCATAACCAAACTATTTCCTATAGTATTTTAATGGTACTACCTTCTAGTTGCACTTAAATCTTAATGTCCCTGCCTACTCCTCTTGGTGGTATTTAGAAGTTTTATTACTACACAAATACCAAACGATGAGGACAACCTAGCAATGAGTTTCTCATATTTCTCAATCTGCAACTCTCTCTTCCACCCACTAGAGATAAAGACATCGACAATTAAGAGAACCTTGTAAATAAAACTCATAGATAACATTACAAAAAGAAACCGTCAAACAGCTCTGTCTCTCTATGAAAAATTAAATGAAAACGTTTATCTTATTTAAATGTAAATACATAATATATCACGTCTGTTAACAAAGATCGCGTTAAACATAAATAAAGGTATAGTTAAACAAAGGATGGTTATTAACATTTATACACTTCTTTTGATAAAAGTATTCAAGTGTTATTAAAAAGTGCATTGTTGAGAGATTTTATTTAAAATATTGCACAGAGTAATATTTTTATCTTTTAACATAAACTGTGGTACATTATTTTGTCCGAACACTTCCCCCGAAGTCTATGTTTTAGTATATATGTACTAGAGAGATTTTATAAGCGTTTAATATTTCATCGTAACATTATCTTTAAAGGCGGCTTGCCTTTTTACCCAAGAAATATCGGTAGCTTTTTATGTGTTGCTTGAGAGGTGTTGTCAGACGTATCTAACAACACCTCTTGGGTCGTAACCCAACTGTAACAGTAACATATACTACGTTATTTCCTTTTTTGGGCACTCGGACTTGAGATATTGCTATAAACGTCGATCAAAATTACTTATAGCAATAATTTAGCTACGTTTAAAAATAAACAGTATCCATTTTTTAATATTAGAATAACCTATACCTTACTAAATGCATTCGAATGTTTACTCTGGTGATGGTAAAGTAAAAGGTGGTAGCTTACACGACTTCTATATTAAAGATTTTTTTAAATTCCACACAAAATAAACTAAGTTCGAATGTTGCGCCAATAACTGAGAGGATTAGAGGACAATCGCCTTGCGGGGATGATACACATGTTTCGAGAAGTATGATAAACCTGATAGTGGAAGGAAATAAGAGAAGAGGCAGACCTAAGAAGGTATGGATGGATTGTGTCAAAGACGACGTGATTGAAAAAGGAATTATGGGATAAGAATTAAGTAAGTCGCTGGCATTCTGTAGCAATAAATAAAATATTGAATTCCGCATATACATAGTAGGTAAATATCGTCAGAACCGCATTCTGAATACATACAATTGACCTAAGTATAACCAGTTGTACAATCTCAACGTACAAACAAATATACATACATATATATTTGTGTGTTTTCAATGAAACGGGAGCACATTCTAGTAATGTCGATATTAAAACATTTGAGTCAATATTATATTTGCGTCATGAACGCTATAGTATTGTTTCTCTGTATTATATTTCTGAAATATTTCATTATTCTATTGGCTAATTACGATTAAGTGAATCTAAATTAAAATATTGTAAGGTTTCTTTGATATTTCAAAAAATTAATTTGCTTTAGTCTTAGGCTGAAGTCGCATTCCATTTAAGTCAACTTTTGCTTCCACACCGAACGGAAAACTGCCGTATAAGAAAGTTTTGAACAACGTTAGATGAAGATCACACGTTATCTTGCAAAATGAGATGTTGCATCGGGCCAGGGAGAATATTGTTTTATTCCAATGAAATTGTCCTTCAATTAGAACTAGTCAAAATATTTTTAACGACAATAAAATTTCTAAGAGCTTCATGTCGATGCTAAATTTCATTACTGGCAACCACCATTTACCACCAGGTCTCATCAAGGAACGCAAGTCACGGAAATTTACGGAAAGCAATCAATAAAACACCATTCACTATTTAAACTTCTGTACTGGTTCCGACACCATACCCCCTCCACTTAAAAGTAGATACTCACCCGGTATTTTAGGGGTTTGTTTCAGCAGCGGTTGCCATGGTAACCGGCCCCAACAAGACCTGAAAACAATTTAATACGTTACATTGATTTTTTTTAACACATTGTTTTCAACCACACAGGTTTTTGGATGTTTGAGTAGTTTGGGATTTCACCAAAATTGAGAATATACAGCAAGTTCTACAATTTGAAAAAGGAACTGATAACTGACAGTCCTTATTCGTAACGGCATGAAGTAAAATACACAGGGGTCCAAAGGGTCTAGGATTTTTCATGGTCTTAATATACTCAATAATAAACTGCGATCTTACATCTCGTTAAGTATTAAACAGAAATGTCAATGGCGACAAAATTTTCCGCGTTAGGATTTGAACGAGTTTTCTAGAAGGATGGTCGCCTCGACTGACTTTTCCCCTAAATAGAGACCATTTGTTCAAGATTACGTTTTGACTCCTCCCATTTCTATACTTTGTGGGTAACGGATTTGTGTTTTCTAGCATATACCAATGACTTTTTGACATCACAAATTGTGGCCAGTTTCATAGGAACTTACAATGCCAAATTCTGGACTCTTTAAATCATGCAGATGCATGCTTTAATAAATGAGTCAAGCGCAAACATAACTATTATAAATATATCTAACATTCACTCGATGAACTATTCGTTTAAAATGTCGGTTAAAAAGAAATTGTTGATTATTCACAACCAAAACAAAATAAATGGGAAAATAAGGTAGGTTATATATATATGTAGAAGAAACTTCCAAATTTCAGGGTGCTTGACAAAGTCGAGAGTCACAACGACATCTTTATAAATAATGGGAATCTGAATAATGGGGGCTCGAGATTTTAATTTCGTTTCAATAGACCATTTTTGAATTTGTAATATACTACTTAAGATGATAATAAGTTTTAAAACATTGTGGCTATTAATTAATTATTTCGTACCATGCAAAATGTGGGGCGAGAGCATTTTAGTCAGTAAGTCAAAAAAATATTCGTAATTCATTATAAAACGGAAGCGGTACTGAGTTTTTTTTTTACATTGTAGGTATATTTTAAAAATTCCTGGTAATATTGTTAATTTTCAACAGTGATGTGACATAGATATATGATATAGAAAACTCTTTAAAAAGAAATAAGAACCATAAAGTCATAACATCAATTAACAATAAGACAAAAAATATATATATATATATATAGATTAAAATATATCTATGCGTTATGATGAGTACTTAATGTACTTAGTTATACAATTATTATTGTGGTCAGCAACTGTAAATTATTTACACTACATTACTTGTAATATCGTGTGCATTGTAAGTAAAACAATTTCTAAACAATCTCAAATAAACACCTCGATACGACTACTTTGAGATATGCGCAAAAAAACTATTAAATTAACAACAAATAAAACCGATCCATGAAAACAATAGTGCATCGAGTTGACGTGACGGAACCCACGGTCTTGACTAAACCACTTTTTTTGCCTAAGTCATTGAACTTATTACCACGTTATTCATACGGTTATAGTCGACCAGTGCAGAGAAAACATAAGGTTCATTTTCATTTGAATGTTAAGACGATCTAGTTAGTAAGAGTGTGGTATGAAGTTGTTTTGCCTCTAAGTTCAAGGTTTTATGCCTTTTCCGCCTGATTACTGCTCGTGGTACGTATAACTTTGTACTTAATTGAGCAAGTCTAGTTGGACGGGGTAAAATAGATACTGGTCTCAGATTTTTTAATGGATTTACTACAAGCTTTTTTGTAATTTTTGATAGTAATAGAACTTAGGCTAACATTAGTGTTACTGGGACAGTGAATGATGGTAACGAACATAATATCACAATGGGTAAATATGCAGGTAACCACATTGAATTATCATTATGCAGTATGCAAGCACTACTACTAGACTACCTACTAGAATATCGCACAATACTTTACAACACAATAGCCCTGATATTTTAAGTCTTTACGATGTGTAACAACTTTGCTCTCTGTTGCAATAATAGTAATATATTACACAAAATTGGGATAACGTGCTCTATTTGATTTGACTAAGGAGCAGATGCGGTAGCACCAAGGTAGCTGTGAGGCAGTACCAAATAAGACATTAGGTATCGAGAGAATGAAATTAAATATTACGTTTTATTATAATTATATTATATGATAGAAATCAGGGTGACCTTTGGCAAAGACCTCCCTCTAGATATTGATTTACCGATTTCTATTAGCTTTTATACATTACAATGCTTCTACACTTTGGACTTGTTCTGCGTATAAATTCCTGCCATCTTTTCTTCTCGGTTCTCGATATTTAGGTTTTCTTATGAAACAAAATCAACACAGATATATTATTTTAAGTTACATAATTGTAATTTAAATTTATAGTTATTTACCAACGTACAATAAATGATCGATCAGGCGCAGTAGTAACGGCATGAAACGACTGAGATCAAATATTTGAGAAGACAAAATGAAAATGTACTTCTGCACACGAAGTTAAGACTATACAGTATATAATATACCATGGATCTAGAGTACTGACCTATTGTAATTATTTTTTATTTTTTTTCTTTCCTTTTGGATCTTAGCATTTGCTGGTAAGCTTGACCAGCCACTTACGGGTTTACACCAAGTAAGTAATTTCGTTGTTTACTGAAGTTGTTATTTGTATAGTTGATCTGAGGAATTGTCTGACTATGGAACATGTGTCGATAGTAGCTGATTTATTAATTATATTACATATTACTGACCATTGTTTATATCAGCGATCATTCTAGAAGTGTAGTGAAGTGCATATATAATATAAACTATTTGAAACCGCCTAACTTATGATTAAAATTCTAAAGGTTCAGTCGACAGCTGTGGGACTGTTGTGTGTTAACAACCAATGGCACAATTTTTTTGCCTATCTCTTTCAGCGTATACTAAATACTGTATGATAAGGTACAATTTATATTGAATATATATACAGTAATAGAGAATGTATTACTGTGCACGTATAAATTGTAAACCATCAAGCTGGTGAAGAGTTTATTTATTTATCCAATAAATGTGTATTCAGAAATCTAATATATATTTGTTTGTTTAGGGGATTTATGGAAAACATAACAGTATATGTTGTTGAGAGTTTAGAGAGTACGCAAATAGAGTTACTAAAGTTTAGTTTAATATTGTACTAGTTTATAGCCACGTTTTCATAATCTAGTGTTCTATTTGTTTTTTTATTATTATCAGAATAGTATCTGGATTCGAACACAGATTACAGACACCAATGGGATTTTGGGAATCTTTTCGCAAGTTATGAGGGACAATTATTCGATCACTAAATAGATGTTCCCCTAGTACTTACTAGCATTTGTACTTACTAGTACGTTGTGTACGTAAGTACATTCTGCTCCTATGGTGCAGAGGACTTCCTCTGTACCATAGGAGCGAAACAATACTTCCACCGAGACGTATTAGAAGCATGAAGGTACTAAGAAGTTATACATTTTAGAGAAGGTAGTGGTTAGCCATAAACTAGATTAAACGTGTAGGTTATCAAGTAATAATAGGGACGCTAAAATAATTATAAGGGCAATTAACAAGCTTTAATAAATCACGATCATTTAAAGGTACCACTCAAAATGTTATATGACACCCAAGAGGGTAATATTTGATATTATTCTATAAATATAATACACAAAGACGTAGTGAACTTTATTAGTGTAGGTAGGTACAGAATAATAGGCTAAATGTCAGAACTATGACAGATAAGCCAGAGTAATAATATAGTTGCTATATTATTTACAGAAATTTCTAGAACCCTTTGAATATATTAATAAAATTTTCTAACAGAAGTCGACGGATCTCTCAAAATTAGTGGTACTGGCTGCAATAGTAGTGTAATACCGCCTAGACAACCATCCTAGTTTAAGCAGTTCATGATCATTTCATCATTAGCCTTTTCGTGTCCACTGTTAAACGGCCGTCCTCATGGAATACCACGAGTCACGATCCTGTGCTATCCGCATCCAGTGGCTTCCAGCGATTTTCACTAGGTCGGCATTCCATCTAGCGGGGCGTGCCCTACTCCACGTCTTCGAGTTCGCAGTCGCCATTTGAAAACCTTTCTCCTCTAGCGGTTATTGGCTCGTCGAGCGATGTGGCCTAGTCCTCTTTCCATTTGGAAATACTTTCATAATTACTAGAAGATATTGAAAAATAAATTACTTTCTTACTTTTAGAATGATTGCATGTTTGGTCTTTAAGATTCTAACTTATTACGGTAGATGTTTATTTTTGTTTAGACTACTACTTATTCTTAATTTATCCTCAAGCATTTCTCATTCAATTACCGGTAATACCAACCATTTCTACCCCTACCAATATAAGAAAATAAGAGTTTGTATAAACACACGTATAATTTGTATAATTTATCATGATCTCATTAGAGAGAGTGGGTAGCAGTTCCTAATTATAAATTTCGAGAAATTTGGCAAAATTTATTGATTGTAAAGCGAGATGAAGTGGGCCGGGAACGAGTATACATCAATACAAGTTCAATAACGAACCTATATTTACAAAATATACCAGTAAGGTATAAAATCCGTCTTGTTTAAAAATAGATCCAGTTTAATATTTACTCCGAGGAAATGCTTCCAATAAAAATAAAATGACATAAATAGTGATGTAGCTTACAGCTCAGACTGTTGCGCACAAAGCGGAAAGCAACTTTTGGTACAAATTTAGATATATTAAGGAACGAACGGTATATTTCTATACACAGCATAAAAAATCTATTTATTCAAGAAAGATCATCGTGATATTACCCAAGTGGAAGAAAACTAACAGTTATCGTGAATGTCAGAAACTCGGGTAGAATCTTTACAGGAATGAAATTTCACACAGACAAATACTATAAAATAACATAACATAACTTCACGCCTTTTGTTACCCAAAGGTCGCCGTTATGTTTACGTCCCAAATGGAATAGGTGGCAAACCTATTGCCATACCGGGCACAAAGTTTTAAGTCATCGATATTTATCACACTTAACTTCAAAAGTCATTGGTGTGAGCCAGTGTCAGGATTCGAACCCGGACCTCTGGATCAGAAGCCGTGTGCTCTACCACTGGACCACCGAGACTATGCTATAAAATGTGTGAAATAACTTACTATTAGGACAAACTAAGACAATTAGGAAAAGGAGGCCGACATACAGAATGAGATTCAGCGTCGTTTTGACGGTAAAGGTGTTGCAGAGTTTATGAGGTGACAGACACACCAATGGCTAGAACGCCCGTAAAGTAGCCGACTGAGAAACATTCTGCATACTCTTCCTCGATAAACCACCAAAGAAAACATTCCCGAGGAGGGTTGACGTCAGCCAGGCGGCCGGTCACAAGTCTTTAGACAACATGGAAAGTTCGAAAGGATGACCGACAACATATAAAGTGGGATAAGGGCGGGAAAATCATGAAACCCTTTAAATGTCTGTATGAAAACAACTGTAAAGAACAAGGATGTGAGAGTATAATAAATGACGATAAATATAATATATGGTTTATCGATATCATTTCATTCACACCACTACTCGTCAGTTCTAACATTATCTCTGTCTTATATCTCCGGAGGCAGCAACCGATTTCTATCAGACGCTATAATAAACTCCCTGAAGACAATATATGTGAAGCACACATCGCAAAACATATAAGCAAGCAAATTGTACCTATTTATGAGAATATTATATTTATATTCAAGTATTGAATAGAGTTCGTTACTTCGTTTAGAGAATAAAGCATTTTTTTTTTGTTTTAAAATGAAACATCACTTGTTATTGTACCCATATTGTAAAGACATACATATACTTCCATTTAACAAGAGAATACGGATGTACTCGATTCCCGATGTAGGGACCACCATGAGAAGAGCCGGACAAGAAACTAATTTTGTAAAATCGATCTACGTCTTGCTGTCATTCCCAAGCATTAAGTTCCCAAAATTATACCCACTACATAATTCAAAATGTCGCAATGTATTGTGATTTTCATAATGGCTGCGTCTCTGACCTCAACGGCGCACGAAGTTTAAATTTAAAAAAATATATGGCCACACTTTCACTCAACACTCATGTTATTTAAATTATAAAAATGAGTTGTGGAAGAACTATTTGTAATAGCCAAATTAATAAACACAAACACTTTTGCATTTTAATTTAAAACGCTAGTAATATTATTATTTTCTTCAGGTAGCATCTTGAGTTGTTGATGTGCAACATCTATAGGCGAGGGTAAAACTGATTGTTGGCGTGGCGATACAGGCTGTGGCGACGCATCGCCACGTTATTCTTACTATGTGACGTAATATATGTATAGAGCTAGCTGACCCACCCTACAAATATTTTTCTATTGATATATATAACACAACATAACTTCACGCCAGTGCCAGCCTCGACTCGCGGTTGTGTTTACGTCTCAAATGGCGAACCTATTGCAATACAACGGGCACAAAGTTGTCTTGTCAGTCATCCATATGTATCACACATAACTTCCGAATAGAATTTCGAAAAAAGTCATAAAAGTCATTGATATAATATTTAGTATTAATAAATTGTTTTGAGTTTCTTTGCATTAATAAACTACTCAGCCGACAGAGATGAAATATTGACAAATAACTCTCTAAGTTTTCCTTTATATAAAGTTCTTGGTACATCGAAACATTTTATAAACAATTCTAGGTATGATTTTTTTGCACGAGTAGAAACAGCGCGATGTGACATCTATACAATTTATAACAATAATAGTATTAGATATTTGTAGGTTTTCTTTTAGTTTAGAAGATCTTGGTAGCTCTTGGAAGATCTTGGTAGTGTGTGTAGACTTTAATTAATTTTCTAGTTCTAGATATTTCACCTAAACCGATTTGTCAGTCATCGATATACCTTCTGTGTACTAAGTATCGGGAATTTGTCAATAAAACAAAAAATACAAATTATTCATCTAAATTTATTTTATCGCCTTCAAAGTAGGCCCCATCGCTTGCAATACAACATCTCCACCGCTTCACCCAGTCTTCCATACATTTTTCATAGGCTATTTGCGGTATGGCCTTTAGCTCATTCAGCGAATTTTCTTTTATGGCTTCTATTGACTCAAAACGTTTTCCTCGAAGTGGTAATTTTAACTTGGGAAATAAAAAAAAAGTCAGACGGAGCCATATCAGGTGAATAGGGTGCTTGGTCGAGAATGTTTGTTGAAATTTTCGCTAAAAACTCTTTCACTATAATGGCTGTGTGTGATGGTGCATTATCATGGTGCAGCATCCATGAGTTGTGTCGCCACAAATCTGGACGTTTTCGGCGGATACTCATTTAGTGCAACAAGTAGCAACATTTTTAGTGATTCACCACATGAAATATCATTCGAAACACAAAATTTAAGGCACACTCTTTGTTCAACAATATTTTCCATTGTAAAAATCGCCGAGGACTCAAAACTATGACCAACAAAAAGTTTAGTTTAAAACAAATTAAATGACAGATCCCGATCAAATTTTGCGCGCTAAATCAGTACAGTGCTACCAACATGCAGTAAAAAAATTAGAACGACCTCTTTTACGCGGGTCTCTTTATTGACATATACCCGATACTTTTTACACAGAGTAGTACATGTACATAACTTACGAAAACTCGTTGGTGTATTTTAATTTCCTTTCCTTATTTATATTAATGATAGTTTTTCATACTAAACTGTTATGGCCATAAAAAATATGACGAAATAAATTAAAACGTCGATGATACATTTGTACACGCTTTGAAAATTGAAAATCGAGTAGTAAATTTCTGTAATATCATCAAATTCCCGACCGAAATGCGAGTAAGTGATAAACGAGTCGACTTCATTTCCTCGTCTTGGAGCGACTCAAATAGAATATATTAATATTACGCCGCCTTAAAATAAGTATCCATTTTGGACATGCCACTATTAAATTGTTCAGTGCTTGTTTGCCGTTGAGAATTGTCTGCAATTTCCCGCGCTTTCATTCTCAATACAAACTTTATTGGATATCTTTTGAACGGTATACTTAAATTGTGATTTATTTTTGGGGTCACCAGTTTTAGTTTACGTAAATTTATTATCAACAAAATTGTACCACAGTTACATAAATTAAATATATTACGAAATAATATCTCACAAATGTGTCTTTAAATTATTTAATATATACAATATTAAATAATTTACATAATTACATAAGTAACGTTTATACATTTTGATAATATGTAACAATTAGTAGCTTTTAAAAGCGGATTTCCATTTTTGATTTTAAAAAACCTGGCTGCTTGTATGTTCATTCATCATAGGTACTGGAAATTTATGGAACAAATTGCGAATACATGCGTCGGTGTTTCACAACCATAATAACGTGGCTGTATTTAAAAAAAAAGTGATTAGGTTCTTAACTGGACTATACACTTTACCACCTGCGGTCTCGTTATCACTCACTATCAGGTAACGTGATGTCAAGCCCTGACCTGTACAATGTAAAAAAAATCACGCTTAAGTATTCTTTTTTAGTTCTTTCTTTTTTAGTTATGTTGTGTGTGTGTTATATATTGAACGGTTAACGTTCATATATTACCGCGTGGAGGCGTTAAAAGCGTTAAACGATTGCAAGAGGGATTAGAAGTTCCACTCTACAAATTGAGTAACAATTTTCTTTCCGTCGTTCAATTGTGTATAAAACAAAGTCTCATTCATAGTATTGATATTATATGATGTCTACAGAAATAATCATAAACCCATAATATAAATTGAAACCATGTATTTGATATATTACGCCCATTCATTGTGGTGAGTACCTATGGCTGAAGGGATGCGGTCTATTTGTGGCTGAGTATGGAATGCCACGTCGGCTATACTTAGATATTTCTTGCAGAGAACGCTAGCCGTCTTCGTCAATATAATATTAAGTTAATATGACGATGTGAAAATGGTATTCATAGCCATATATTAAAATATACATTATAAAACAATCTAATTGTTAATTTATTCATTGTCAGTTAAATTTTCTTATGTTTTAATATAAAATTTAAAATAAACGTCTTTTCGTCAATTTCTATATTATTATTATTATTTATATTAATTATTTGTTAATTTTTTTAATCAAGCAGTAGTGGGTTCGAATCCGGGCTCAACCGGGATCGAAATTCTTTTCGGAAGTAATGTGTGATAAATATCGATGGCTGACATCATAGGTTTCGCCTATTCCATTTGGCACTTGTAATTCGGCAAGTCGAGGCTTATATATCACTGCCTACTCCTTCGGGTAGAAAAAGGCGTGAAGTTATGTATGTACTTGTCGTCTATATTACTCCAAGGTGTAAGCGACGTCCCCATAATTTCTGAATATTATAGATAACGATTTCATCTAACTCAAGCACAATTACTATGTGCAAGCACAGTTACTTACGAACACGTACTTGGATTTATTGCTAAATATTTCTCAAATATACTTTCTACTAGAAAAGAGTTAAGTTATATCAAAATAGTGTAAAACTAGATAGATAGTGTACAGTAAGTATAGAACTGTCGCCGGTCGATCGAGAGCAAGCGATTTTACAAAATTCCAGAGACAGTTGTTCTAATTCCTTAATTACATTCTGGAATCCAATATTTATAGTTATTTAGATATGTGTGTATACATAAACTCTAGCTCACGAAAGATTTATTTCTTATTTACACTAATAGAACTTATTTACGAAGCTAGCAATTCACAATGCAATACTGATCCCAACGCTAACTTATGGAAGCGAGAGCTGGGTATGGCAGAGCGTGCATGAAAGTAGGATAAACGCGGTCGAAATTAGGGCATTGCGCAAAAGCTGACCGCGTGGAAAACAAGGTTAAAAGGAAGGAAGTCGGACTGAAAGAGAGTGTCGGTGTAAAAGTAAGAAAGGGCATGCTCCGATGGTTCGGACATGTAGAAAGGATGGATGATGCAAGATTGACTAAGCAGATATACATAGCAAAAGCGACAGGATGTAAGAGTCGAGGACGGCCAAGACACACATTCCATGACCAAATAGAACGTGTTCTGGAGGAAGGTGATGTTAGGAGTCTCAAAAATCGACGCGCGTGCATGAAAAGAGTTATGAAAGTCAACGAAGCGAGTGAGGTGGGTAAGAATCGTGCCTTATGGCGCTCCGTTCTCTCTGCCTACCCCGCAAGGGATTTGGCGTGAAGTTATGTATGTATGTACGAACTTGTAATTAGTGTGATTAGTTACCTATAAATATCAATGTAATCATCACTCTTAAGTCTCAAACTATGCAATGCTTGAAGCATTCCATTCCAAAGATGCCATAGCACATGTTTATATATAAAGACAAGCTTATCCATATTATGCTCCAGGTTAGTTAATAAAAAAGGCACTGTTTATAATGTTAAGAATATTACAAACACACATCTGTGCGTGAGTCAGATCAAGTTTAATATTTTTTTATATATATAGGTGCTCTAATGGAATCTGCAATTTATTGCATTGAAAACGCGCAATGCCAGATGGTTGCTAGAAATACTGAAGGATAAATGGTATAGATAAAGGCATATCATGTGGTACGTTGTGGTCTGTTGTGGTATGACTCACAATGGAAGTTCCGCAAATATAAATTGCACAGAGAGCGCTCTGTAAAGGATTTTTTATCACAAAGATTGTAAAATCGTTTATATGTATCTTTATGCGGTTTAAGAATAAATAAATATGACAAGTTAATAAGGGTTGTGATTGAAATAGGTAGAAATTTAAATGAGTTTGGATAACGTAACTTCATCATCATGAAAAAGGCGGACAATAAATAACAAGTCCACAGCGAAACGTGGTTTTAGAAGTGAAAGAAATTAAATGCACATTTAAAATTCCGGAACTGTCATTCGCTAGTCATACACACACTTTATTCATTCAAAAATAAATTCTAATTGAATTTTATCTACCTCATAAATTATAAATATCGACACCATAATAAATTCAAACCCTTTGTTCATAATAAATGGTTAGAAGATAAAACGCCATCAAAAAATAAAATGCCCGGCATTCAAATTATATCTTCACGATAGGAATTTTTGGTCGAAGTGTGCATTCCAAAATACCAATGTCGTAATTATTTTTTTTAAACTACTAATGGACTCCTTTGTTCAATTCTAACTTTTCTGTAATGACTTACTTTGTAATATTACACCGGTTATACGCGTAGTTGTAAGTAGCTGCCTGCAGTTATACCTCGACTATCCGTTTTTTAAAGTCCTCTGGATTCAGGACCAGAGTGCTAAACTTTCAGGACACAGAGATAATTTACTACTGTTTATTATATTTGCAATATATTCTGCAAAGTTATTGAATTATTACTACAATGTCGATGTACTTTATACGTATCGTGCATTGATTTCTTGAAGCATACACTCCACAGTCATTAGTCCATCAAGCTACCGTGACAGAACGAATGACAAAAAATATGTATTTTGTGTGTAAATGGTTGTCGTTTGGCAAAACAGTTATTTTTTGTTTAACTTGTAACACCGTTTATACTTTGAAGTGTTGTCAGCAAGAATTATAGCCTGAAGTCACCGATTTTTTTTTTAGTTTACTATAATAGGTTTCTGTACCTATTGTCGTACACCAAGTAAAATTTTGTTAGTTATCGATATTAATTTATTAAATCGTAATACTGATTCACAAGTAACTAAACTCTTCGTGTTTTGTCTAATTATGCTGACGTCCTATTACATCAATGTCATGTCGTTTCTTCATTTTTTTTTCCACCAAAAGGTCAGGCTAGGTCATTGACAGTAAGTATTCAGGTTGGAAAAATATGATGGAGATAAATGCTGAACACCCTTTCTGAATTCTCGTTGAATATCTATCTAAATCCATCCATATAATCTAAATTCAGCCAGTCCAGCTTGGAACTGTATAAACTATGATGCCTGTCCAACATTGATAAATGTCTACCACAGACAGTATAAATCTAACTATGACGCCTGTCCAACATTGATTCTATAAGACACATGAAACAATTAGAAGCATTTAATTTGTGTCGTTAGATCACATAATAACGCTCAGGTTAACTGCACGCATCGCCTACTGTGAATATTGAAAAGAGGTTCACCAACTTTTATATTGTATTACAGGACACAGATTTGAGAAACAGTTTTTTTTTTTGTAATTTCATGCCTCATTCTATTTGAAGATGTTGGCAACGGCTTTTACGCCTTGCCATTTTTTTACATCCCAAATGGAATAAATGGCAGAATCTATTGCCATACATCGGGCACAGTAATGTTAGTCATCGATATTCATCACGAAAAACTTTCGAAAAGCTATAAGTGTGCTCCAGAATTAGATTCGCCAGTTCTTGATTCAGAAACGAGGTGCTGGACCACCAGATCACCGACATAATTGTACTTAGTAGGAGTAGGAGTGTCGTTCTGTTTCTGGTATACTATTCGTTTCTCTATTATTTTCATTAATAATTGATAGGTGATATCCCTTGGGGACATCTTCGTTACGACCGTAAAATATATTCTCGTACGTTCTATGGGGCCGCGATATTAACATCGGCGGCTAGACAGTTGTTTTGGTATCTTTGTCACGCTTTTTGCACACATTAGTTGGACACCAAGACAAGCAGTTCCATCACGAAATCACTGGTAGTTCTTAGTGTATCCATTTACCTGGAAGTAACTATTGATTGTTACTCTAAGAACTCTAAGTCCTAAATAAATTATCACTTTTCCTAACTTAAAATGCCCATCTAAAGGTTATCTGGAAGAGAGCACAGCGTATGATAAGACCGCCTATTGTACTTACCTAATATTTACCATGTACTACTTCACTGTAATGTTGTGTTTAAATGGTTTGCAATAAAGTGTGTTCTATTCTATTATTTTGGTCTAAGCCTTAAACTAGACAGATATTTTTTGTTGTAAAGGCATTCATTCCTATTTAGAGTCGCTGCTGCTGAGGTTCTTGGATACAGCTGGATACTAGCTGGAATAAAGGAGAGTTTATAACTTAACTTTATTGTGCACCTTATTAAAATGTATAATTTACACAAGCACTTTTCTTTCACACAAGCAAACGAGAATAGCAAGTGTAAAATATATATAAATCGATTTTAAGGGAATGTCCATAAAGTTCATAACTCATGGACATAGATAGCGAGGCTCAATGTACGTTAAGCGAAATCTTGCATTAACTTGTAAGCTGGACCGTGAACAGACTGACAACCCTACCATTTTATGTATATACTGATGAATATTATGTTTTTCTTTAATTACTCTGTTTCTATATTATCCATTGTTGATGTAAAAAGACGTTCTCTTTTGATTTGAGTTTGTTTCTGATCCTTCTCTTCTTTAAGTATAATAAATAACGATAAAATAATCAGACTGTGACTAAAGCCAATTTTTTGGATAGAATTTTTTCATCAGTTTTTAATTATTACCTTTACTTATTCTAACCCGAACACGAGGAGGAAAGCCTTCGCAGAATGACTTAGGTCATTGAATATCTGTCTGTAAGGAAAGTGGATATCTTAATTCTCTACACGTATACCTTCGACAAATATAATCAATACTTCGATTTTCATAATTGTATGGTTAAGTTAAATTTATGTCGGAGTATGAAAACAGTGGCGCCAATATTTGAGTATACTTTTGGTTCCATCGATCATACAATACGGGTAGTACCGTAGAACGTATTCAACTGTGCCGATCTAGTTACCGAACTAGTATTACTGAGTTGGCCAACGCTTATAAGAGGGATAGATTCGCATTTGTGTGGATACGCCCTACTGGTGACTGCTACGAGGTGGACGGATAGCCACCCAAACAGACCCAAATTCCTCTATTTGGACGTGTATTAGTAGTAGAATATTGTCATTAAGACGCGACAGTAACTACCGGTGTCGTAATAGTGTATACTGCCATATTTTACACTTGCAATTTTGCTGATAGTTACAGACTTGTCACAATATTTTGATAGCTATGCCTGAGCAAGGTAGTCACCCACCACTGCTCGGGCCAGTTATTGACACTCTAACACTCTATTTCCAACTTATATATTTTCAATGGTATTCAGTGTAATGTCGTATCAAATTGTATATAATTTCATCATTACAGACACAACGGTCACTATGACCGTCTGTGGGGCAGTCGTCAGAGCCATCGACAGACACTTTCCCCTTGCGACTCTCTGCCTAGACAATACTATAATGATATGTATCGGCATGTTTTAAAAGTTTAAGATATTATAAATTATTGTCAACCTTGAATGAACATTATAGTTTTAAAGATACTGAAATAATATTTATATTTGACATAATTACATAATTGAGCGGCAGAGAGAACGAACCGCCATAAGGCACGCTTCTACACTACTTCTTACACATCCCATGCGGTTCTTCGACTTTCATAACTCTTGTAACACTTGCTCATGGGTTTAAGGTATGGTAATATAAGGTTAAAGGTAATGAAAGGTTTAAGTTTTAAATGCTTCTAACATTACTTTCCGCAAGGACACGTTCAATTTGGTCCCGTGGTCCAGTGGTCGAGCACCCCGCTTCTGAATCAAGAAGTCGCAGGTTAGAATCCTTGTTCACACCAATGACTTTTAGTAATTATTTTCGTAAGTTTTCTGTGATAAACATCGATGACTGAAAAGTTTGTGCCCGGTATAGGAATAGGTTCGGCACACATTCCATTTGGGACGTAAGCATAACGGTGAGACGAAGCTCAACAGCCACTGCCTACACCTTCGGGTAGAAAAAGGCATTAAATTATTTTAGGTATGTCCAGTTTGGTAAAATCCATATAATGTAAAAATTTTAGTCTGGAAAGCGTTATAGTAAAATTATTACTCTAACATTCACTATATACAACAAATAAAGCTCTGCCTAGAAACTGTCGCGTCTTTCTGTTTGCGATAAGCTCCAAATCTATTCAAAAGCTTTTAATGCTATTTACAACAATAGCCAAACATTCGTGAGGAAACTGTTACTTACGTAAAGTAACAGTATTAGAATTAATTTTAGAGATATTGTGTACCAATAATATTCCCCAAACTACTACAAACAAGAAGGTTCATTTTATTTTCCGTCCCCTATGTTCTCTTATTATCTCTCCCACCCATAACATTAAAACTGAGATTTGAACTCTTTACAGAGATCATTTTTACGACTCGTGAAAATGATCTCTGTAAAGAGTTCGAAACGTCAGACACAGAGATCATTTTCACGAGTCGTGAAAATGATCTCTGTAAAGAGTTCGAAACGTCGGGAAATAAATAAAAATAAGTAATAAATAAACGCGATATAATCCTAAAAGGTGTTTTAATGTTATGAATGTGAAAATCTAAGAAATAAATATCTCTCCCACCTCCAAACTTATAGGTAAAATATGTTTACAATTTTACGTCAATATTAATTTAAAAAAAAAAAGCTTTAGTTACGTAACGTACATAATTTGGTGTTATCATAATGGTGACGTTAATAGAGTTCTTATCTAAGTGAAGTTTGTTCGTTCAAGTTAACCTATCTCTCTTTACAATGCATTAATCTGTGGACCGACCGATTGCCTCGTCATTGGAAGTCTTACTGGTGTAAAGTGTAGTGAATCATAGGGGCTTGTTGTTTTGTACTCTAAAATAAAATCTCTAAAATACGCTATCTATAATCTATAACAATGGAATAGGCCAGCTGGATCGTTGACTCAAGCTGCTTCATTCGGTAACAGACGTATTCGGAAGCTAGCCCGTCCCTCTCCCGTCTCCATCTCTCTTCATATGCCATTTTAGTCATCGGAAACGCAAAGGTGACCCCATTGGTCTTGGATAAGCAGGGCTTCGTAGGTTCGCCAATTGGAACATACCGATTCTGCGAGTCGAGGCTTAACAAAACCTCTGCCTACACTTTCGGGTAAAAATACGCCAAATCCTAACAAGATTCCGCAGCAGACATTGGTGTGTACCAGAATACGAAACTTTGATAGACTGACACCATGGTTATGAGATGTGGTCCTGGATACTCGTGTTTCCCTAATAATTGCAGTATTATTAAATTTAAACAGACACAGCGTAAATGATTAAAATACCAAAAAAAAAATTGTAACCTCAAAACTAACTTATCTACGTTAATATCGTCGCGTGAATGAATTTTTGACATGTGTACCGGCCCGGATACTGATAGTCCGGTCGTTGGCTGTGTGCCAGCACTTTATACCTACATGTTGCATCAACATGCTGTTCCGAATGGCTATTTTGTTACGAAATAAAATAACTCTGGGCTCTTACTCGCCACGGCGACGAGAATTAAATCAAATGAGTCTCAAGACTCATATTTGTGGCTTTCAAATCAAATCGAAATGTTATTAAAAGAACCTAAAAGAAACCTAAAAAATAGAAGAGAAAAATGGTTGAATATATTAATAAACTGAGATTGCTTTTTTATGACCGTTTAATTATTTTATGCTGGTCTCTAACCAAAAAAAAACAACCGTGCCGAGTCAGCAAGTGAGTTTTCAATTTTCTTAAACCTAAATTTTGCATCCAGAGACTATATGTCAGTTATGTTAGGTAAATAATAGGAAAACAGATCGTATCTTATTATAGTTATAATAATCTTAAATACTTAAAAGCGCTTCTTAAAATTATTTTGCAATATGTTTCGTCTATTTTGTATAAATTACTCATATTGCCTTGCATTTATCAGAAATTATCCCTTTCGGCTAAAGTAAAATAGACTTGTTTACAATTTTGGTCTAAAATCTTAAACCATATAAAACCACATGCATTTAATTATAGGTATTTATTTTTTAAGATATTAATTAAGTAAAATAACAACTCCATGCGAAAATCAAACTGGGATTTATCGTACTCAACAACACGACTGAACAGTTAACTAGTTCTGAGATATAAATATCATCGCTATTAATTAGTGTGTATCCATTTATATATAGCTGGAATTAATTAATATATTAATATGTATGCATACATTAACACACAAAAATCCGTATAAAATATTCAGTACACCGGATATATTCTTCCTATTAGATTTGTTTCATTTCATAATGTGGCTTTTAGTCAAAGAAAAAGTTTGCATTACGCTTGGGTCTACTAAAAAAAAAACAACCAGAAACGTGTTTTCCAAAAACTTCTAAACCTAACCTGTTTAGGTACAAATGTAGGCTTGGTGGGGAAGTGGCTAGTAATACCGGCTGCTGTGAGCAGTTGAGCAGGTAGACGAGTTATGACCCAATTCGTTTACAATGACGACGAGTTTTTTTTTATTTACTAAATATGTTCTCGACTTCTGCGTGGAATTTAGTGGAAATAAATAAATAAATTGTCTAAAATATAAGGATTCTATGTCACCACATATTACAGCAGTTACCTGAACGTAAAAGTCCAGTTGAAATAGGTCCAGCAGTCTTAGAGATTAGCCCAAACAAAAAGAAAAAAAATCGTATCAATTGCTTACAGAATTACTAATGATTATTATTTTCTAAAACTGAGACGATATATAGATAGATATTTTATTTAATATTGTGTTCTCATAAAATTTTAATCAATTCGACAGAATCAAATTGTGAGGTAAATAATTACGGTACTGCTTATGGACATTTGCATAGCAGCTTATGCGATACTTTGGAGCGTTACATAAAATCCTATTATGGAGACGGACGGAACCCAAAAGCTAGCCGCTTGGTGTCGTTTGTTAAGCAAAATAGGATTATGTTTTATATAAATATCTTCATAATTGAATTTTCTCAAATCTGCTGACTCAATGCATATTATGTTGGTGGTTTATTTAGAGACTAAATATTTCAGTCAATTTCTTACAATTTCCCAACCAATAATATTGCGTTGTTTTTTTTTTTGGAATTATACGCCTTTTCCTACCACAAAGTGGGCAGCGGCTGTTAAATCGACAAATAATGAATTAAAACAAAATATGTGAAGTTTGTAATTTTTCAAACATAGTAGTACTAAAGTAGACAAATTATAATACACAATGTCAACTCTAACAGTAAAAATACAAGTGATGATTTCGATCTGGTTTTTAATAAACTTTGCTATAATACTCAAGGACGGGTAAAATCAAACAAAACTATTAAAAAAATTAAGATTTATTTACATTTTTTTTTTACAGTGGTGGAGCCACGCAGTTCCGGCAGCCCAGTGAAATACCCTGCGACGTTTCGTTCGGTGAGAGAGGTATCCGGATGTCCAAACCCTTCCTCTCTCCCCTTCCCATCTCTTCTATATTCTATATCTTCTTCTGACTTCTTGACATTCACAACTCTTTTCATGCACGCGCGTCGATTTTTGAGGTTCCTAACACCACCTTCCTACAGAACACATTTCCTTGCTCCCATATCCCACAAAAAACATATTATATACTCGTACACAGTCAATCGGTTCCATATTTTAGCTTCAATATGTATCATCACAACTGTCGTGATATAGGAGACGTGAAGACTAATGACTTAAGTCCAAACCAAATAATATAAATAAAACAATTAAAAAAAAACAAAACACGCACAATTTTGAAACAAAAACATTAAAACTGTTCAAATGACTGCCTTATCATTCCAAATAGCAAAACAGAAGGAAACTGGAGTTTGGACGGTCACGCTTTCTAGCCTATTGTAGACAGAATGTGTACAGCGTGCACATATATGTATAATTTATATACTTATATAAGTAATTGTTTGTGACGGATTTCGTTAATTGTCTAATTACTAAATTAAGATCAACCTCTTAAACTATTGAGAAGCCGAGTTAATAAACTGTTTCGTTCCGTATTCACGAAAAAAAAACCAGTCCGCTAGAAGAATAAAACCAACCAGAAACGTGCTCCAAGAACTTCTCAACTTGGCCTTATTAATGTCAATTATAGTACCATCACCGGCAAATTCAAGATTAAGCCATTTTGGAAGTAAGCTATCATTTTGAAGTATACTTATTATACTATCTCTTACAACCCCATGGGCCGTTATTAAAGTATGACTAAGGCACAAAAGCTGAAACTGAATGGCTGAATGGAATAGATTCAGAATATCCATAAGATAATATACAGTTTCTTCTCAAAAAAATATAAAAAATCTTAAATAGATTGCAGTTATTTAAATTTAGACTGAACTTTAGAGAAATATAGTGTGATGTGAATTTTGATAGTCACATTATTATAGATAAATCAAATAAACACTAATAAAACAGATACGGCTTCCGTATCTAGACTGTTCACAGCCGACGTAAGCTAGGATAGGCGTTGTCACTACCTAAGCCCATCACAGTGTGGCCATAAAATTAATAGGAAGTAGAGCAGTATTATTAAAATATAAAAATGAAATAAAATAAATAATGGCAAGAGACCGGACCTTGGGGACCAAGTGCTCGTGCACTTTATAAAGATCTTGCAGAGAGGCTGATCGAAGCCCCTCGCGACCAGACGGCTGGTCTATTCATAGCACAGAGCATTAGCATTGCCATTCAGCGTGGCAATAAGGCCAGTCTTCTGGACACGCTGCCGGTAGACCGAGATGCGGAGAAATTTGATTACAGATAGTTTTTTATTTGTGTATATTGTAAATAATATAAAATATAAAGAGTAATTTTGAAATTTTGAAAGTAATTTTATCTAGCGACAATAACTCATTTTTTTATGGGATAGGAGGACAAACGAGCAGGCGTGTCACCTGTAATAAGCAACCAACGCCGCCCATGGATACCAGCAACACTATATGTGTTGCTGGTATCCATGGGCGGCGATATGTGATGTTAAGAGCCTCAAAAATCGACGCGCGTGCGTGATTTTTTTTATGTGACACGAGGGCAAACGAGCAGACGTGTCACCTGATGGTAAGCAACCAACGCCGCCCATGGACACCAGCAACACATATTGTGTTACTGTTGCGTTGCCGGCGTTTAAGGGAAGAGGATAGGAAAGGATGGGGAAGGGGGTGGGCCTCCGGGTACCTCTCTCACCGAACGAAACGCGGCATGAGCCACTTTACGTCGGTCTTCTGAGAGGTCGTGGTATTTCACCGGTCGAGCCGGCCCATTTATGCAGTAAACTGCTTGGCTCTACCACTGTTGGAAATTTTTTATATGTTTATCAAATCGAAGAGAGAGTATACTACTTTTAATTAATTTTAAAATAAACACCGAGACATTAAATGTCATGACATGACATTAAATGTCTAGGTGGTCCAGTGGGAGAGCACACGGCTTCTGATCCAGACGTCCGGGTTTGAATCCCAACACGGGCTCACACCAATGACTTTTCGAAATTGTTTTCGGAAGTTATGTGTGATAAATATCGATGACTGAAAACTTTGTGCCCGGTATGGCAATAGGTTCGCCACCTATTCCATTTGGGACGTAAACATAACGGCGAGACGAGGCTTAACAGCCGCTGCCTACACCTTCGGGTAACAAAAGGCGTGAAGTTATGTATGTTAAAATAAACAAAATAAGGTTGGCAACGATTCAAATTATGAAATACAAAAAGCGCTATTTCTTACATATTTATTTAAAAATTAAAAGTAAAAAAAAGATGGAAAAAAAGTGAAGGGGTATTCTTTTTTTAATTTAAATGAATAAAAGAAAAAAATCAACATTAACCTTATTTTGTTGTTTTTTGTTAGATACTTTCAGATTAAAAATTTGATACACATCATCATTAACATATTAATGAGTTATAAATATAATATCGCATAGTGTAAAAAATATGAAGAAAAGGTATTTTACGTTGATTGATTTGAAACGTATGGCTGTTGTAATCTATAATTTAAACATTTACACTTATGTAATACTAGACATTTTAATTTATAATTTGAAGCTACCGAATATAAAGCATGTCGAATGTTGTAATAAATGCAATCGATGATGTAACTCAGCATTTAGTCTAGACTGAATCATGATAACGATGGCATCTGAATAGAACGCACAAAGAATAAAAATTTACATGGTTTCTAAAATTATTACAAACCTTTTTTTGTTTTAGTTTCTAGGTTAGTCAAAGTCAAAGTCAAAGTGGTTTTATTTTCATAGGTCTTCACAGACACATAAAAATAGTCAATTTACAAAAATGTTTCAAATTAAAATAATATTTAAAAATTTAAACACGAGCGCTTGACGCAAGTGCCTCCGTGGAACAAAAAAAACACGGAAGCAATCGCCACAAGCGGCCCGATTCCGAGTGTAGTGGCTTTCATGAGAAGAATCGGGCAAGAAACTCATGTGCCAATACTCTTTTCAAAACCATTGAAAATTTACACAATAGTATTATCAACGCTACTGAAAAATATCGCATAAAAGGTGTAGCAGCCAGACTACTCGACAATCATATTTATGATCCAACCAACCTAAAATCATCGTAGTACAAGTAATGAGAGAAATTACATAATATTATATTAGTCGAGCACAATTGATGCGACATCTTCTATTTAGAATGGTAACGTTGTGCAACAAGCAAGTACAATAATAAAAAAAAATATATAAATCTTTTATAAAAACAACATCAATGCAAACTCATAATAAGAAATGTTGATTACTATTAGAAATAGAAATGTTTGCAGCACGTCTCTACTCCAAAATAAGTGAACAAATTCCAATACGCAAACTACACAATCCGCGTTGAGGAAGCAATTTGACGGTCCCAAGACGACTTGTCCGTCATGAAGTCATTGATGGTGTAATAAGCACCGGCAACGAGACGATCCTTCACAGCGCGCCTAAACCGATCGAAAGAGAGAGCCAGAATATGCGCAGGGATCCTATTATAGAACTGTACACCCATTCCCAAAAACGACTTATGTACTTTGTGCAGGCGATGACACTTTAACACAAGTTTATGCTTGCCTCTGGTATTAAAATTATGTACATCACTATGTTTAGTATATCTACTTAAGTTTTTCCTAACAAACATTATATTGTCATATATAAATTGAGAAGCAACTGTTAATATTCCAATTTCCTTAAACCGTTCTCTAAGGGAGACTTTGGTCCCCAGATTATAAATTGCCCGAATAGCTCGTTTTTGAAGCACAAAAATAGACTGAATTTCAGCTGCTCTACCCCACAGCAAAATGCCATAAGACATGACACTATGAAAATAACTGAAATTTAATTGAAATTAAAGTTAATAACAAGTACAGTCAATAATAACTGTTGCCCGCTACTTCGTCTGCGTGGACGCCATAAAGGAGCAAAAATACTATGCCTATGCCATTATAAGGGCTCACTCCCAATTAGTGATAGCGTGATAATATTTAGCGTATGTATGTATTGACCCGACCTCTTGGGTATATTTATGAAAAATTGGACGTAAAAGCATGCAATACTTTTGAAGTTTATCCGTAACAAACAAGCAGACAAAAAACTAATAACTATATTTTTGGGTTCGGTATCGATTGTTGCTCATGTCAAGTATTCTAAAAAGAATAATTCAATGTACAATTTCAACTTTGCTACGATTTTATTATATGTACTAGCTGACCCGGCAAACGTTGTCTTGCCGAAAAAATAATATTTAAAAAATAGGGGTTGATCGTAGGGGGTTGAAAATATAGGGTTGTATGTATTTTTGTATCCCGTTTTATAAAAAAAATAAGAAACAGAAATATGTCGAACAATTAAAAAAAAATATTGAGGGGTGGGCTACCCGTGTGATTTAGAGGGATGAAAAATAGATGTTGTCCTATTCTCAGACCTACCCGATATGCACACAAAATTTCATGAGAATCAGTCAAGCCGTTTCGGAGGAGTTCAATTACGCACATCTAGACTCGAGAATTTTATATATTAGATTGCATTAATTAAAAACAATATGCAACTGATAGATAAACGGATTGTTGGATGATGCTTGCTTGTTGTTGTTTCCATCCATCCGTCTTTGAATATTAATATAATTAAAACTATTGATTATGATTAACGACTATTAAATAACTAGAGGAGAAATGGCATAACGATTTAAACTCACGACGATTCGTGTTGGTAATAATCTGTCAATTGTCATGTAGTCGTTGTATTTGAGTATATTTATTATAGGTGAAAAACATTAGATTAGATTAAAATAATAGGATATAAAAAGGTTAAAAAATCATTATACGAAGAAGTCAAATATCTCTTCTACAGAGAGAGAAAGGAATTAGCTAGTCTTATGGCTCAACACGTACCCCTCACTGCCTTGACATCTACTTGATCTCAATTTAATTGCATCCGAACGATTCTCAGATAAAAAGAGAGCGGAGACAAGGGACTGCTTTATCAGTTTATTAATTTTTCCAATACTTATACTGACTCTCATTTAATTTTGAATGTATTTATAAAAGGATCATTCTGTTGAACTTTCTTTATGAATTGGGAATTAGAATTTTCAATTGTATACCTAGGTATACATATTTTTGTTTATTATCCTGTTTCAAGATTGAGATTGTACGCCTTAAAAAGGTTTTTCAATTTAGTATTTATGGAATCAATATAAATAGAAGTTAGTTATGTAAATGTCTATATCTATTTAGTTCTTTGCTGTAGTAAATACTTGGATAGGAGTGCTGGGATTTGTATCGCCTCTATATGTATGCAAATTCCTAAATTATTAAGTAGAATTCCTACAAAAATCTTTGACTCCCTGCTCCTAGAACTCAAAAACTTTTTAAAATAAAGAAGTAATAGTTATTTTATGGAGGCCAATCTCGATTAAGTGAAAGGGTATTTTCATCGACATTTGCCACAATTCTTTTAGATGTCATAATTATAAATAAAATATTAAATTGGTATATATCAAAAACCATCTGCTTCTAAACACCAGTGTGTTTAGAAGCAGATGGTTTTTGATATATACCAATTTACCAGTGTACGCATCATCATCATTCAACATAGCAATGCTGACAGTCTTTTGGGCATATTACCCGTTGACAACGATGCTGATGAATTTTTCGATGACTTTTAATAATACTTTATTTCTTATTTTTATCATTTCTTGTACGCTTGAGAGACAAAAACTTGACATAAAATATTAACCACGCTATTATATCCGTCATCGAAAATAAAATTAGGTTTCTTTCCATTAGCGACCAAAGCAAAAGTAATTAAGACGTCAAATCGAAGGCTATCTCCGCCTGATTGATTTCTGGTGAAGCCTTATTAACGAGTAAGCGAAATTCTATTTACGCACAGTGAAACCTTAATAGTATTGTAAAAGTATAATAAGTAGGTACCAATTGATTGTAATATAGCCCACATTAAGAGAAAGTTTACTTTGTTGACACAAATACCAAATTTGGTTGAAATAAATTATTAATTTAAAAAACATGCATCTAATAATACCTATATTCTCAATTTGAATATCAGATTAATAAATTACAGAATATGTATGTGGCTAATACGCAAGCCACGTTCCCTAAAATGATAACAAAACAAAAAAATGAAACTGACCACAATATATAACTTACTAAGAAATTGGGAGATCTTTGCAGAATCTTTGCAGTGTATTATTTTCTTAATCTATATATATATAAGAGATTTCCACCTATATATTGACTCATCACGATATCTCTGGAACCATAAGGCGTAGCGACTTGAAATTTGGTAGGATTATTCCTTTCGCCGAGTAGAGGTCAGCTAAGAACGGATTTTACGAAATTCCACCCACAAGGGGGGTTGCGGGGGTGTTAACAATGGAAAATTCCCATTTTTAACCTATAGCTGCTATCGACTTCAAATTTGTCGAAGATATTGCAGTATTAACATAGCGGGGCAGCAGTTATTACTTTTGATGCGAAACAGAGTTCGCCGGGTCAGCTAGTCTTATATAAAGAAAGAATTACCTTCTATAGTTCTATACAAACGATAATAAAATGGTCCTTAAAGTATAGAAGAAAGTCCTATAGAAGTTTATTTAAGATTTATTGTCACTTAATTTATTTAAAAGCAGCTACCTTTTCATGATTGACTGGATGATGATGACAGGATTTAGTTATTATACAACGTTGATGTAATTTGAAGAAATCCAATGATTATGGTATTTCAAAAATATCTATGAGTTGATTGATTAATATGGATAATACATTACGTATTATTTGACCACTTTGAATAACTCAGCAAGTGTAACTTTTGGATTACCTGAAACAAATATAAATACAATTGGTTAATTTTATAAAATGATATTAGGTAAATAAAAATAAGATTTATTAGCATTTACTAGCTCACAAGACTGCTATAAGCCAAATAACCAAAAATCTTCATGCACTAAATCTAAAGTATAATCCAATGCATATCTGACCAGATTTAGTACAGGAGCGCATGTACATTATACATAGAAATAAAGATTAGATGACACTGGGCTACCGTACGTAGAAATACCATGAGCAGGTTTGGAAACCTGTGGAGATTGATTTCTTTCAAAAATAATTCAGTCATTCTACATATATACTTATATTTACGCCTCTCTGCATTGCACTAGACATAACACCAAAACATTTTTAAATACAATAACATCGTCTTTATAACATTAAACCAAATTTTTAGGATTATGTCGCGTTTATTTATTACCTATTTTTATTTATTTCCCAACGTTTCGAACTCTTTACAGAGAACATTTTCACGAGTGATGCAGGTCAGACCCACATCAGAAACCAAAACAATGTAGAAATTTTGAATAGTGCAGTATACAATCAAAATAATTTTATTAACATTGAAACCAAGTTTCTTTTCTCAAAATATTACAAATAATAGTACTATCAATAGCCTGTCCAAAATGAAATAATAATCAGTTTTGAAGAATAGCCGCTGAGTTTTCTTGCTGGGTCTTTTTCAGGACTGGCCGCGTTTTTGACCCAGTGGTAGATATTTTTTAACAAATACTTACCTTTAAATTTAAAATCAATCAATATTTAATAATAGTTATACTCTGATTTCAACTAACTTATATCTAATAATTAAAAATAACAACTGTTACCTATTAAATATTTATGTATGATTTGTATGACAAAGTATTGTGTCTCTGTATGACAAAGGATCTTTACAAACAAAATTTTTTCTTTAGTAAATATATAATAATATGTAAATAAATATTTAATTTTTTGTCTCATGTGTCTGATGTGAGTTACAAATAGTAAAAATCATATTTTTAACATGAACTTTTTGATTTTTATTTCCAAAAAGTGGGTGCTCTCTGTATCAATGAAAATAGCTTTTGACTACCATCTTTTTGTTCATCTCTCGTGAAAAAGATCTCTGTAAAGAGTTCGAAACGTCGAGAAATAAATAAAAATAAGTAATAAATAAACGCGATATAATCCTAAAAAGTTGTTTTAATGTTATGAATGTGATACGCAAAAATCTAAAAAATAAACGTCGTCTTTCTTCCATTTGAAGTGGACTTGGCAACAATTCTTCTGTTTCGATAATATTTCCACTATTTTCAAATTCAAATTCAAATATTTTATTTTTACACTAACACCTTGCCTAATCATATCGTCTTTCACACAATCCATCCATATTTTCTTAGGTGTTCCTCTTGTCTTATTTCTAGAGTAGAAAATAAAAGCAAAAGAGACCATAAAAAAGTGAGAATATGTTTTAGCTTCTACATAACGTTAATGGGAGACCTCGGAGGCTTATGCTAATTTGTGAGTAAGCAGTAGCGTACTGGCGCTAATGACAGGACTCAGACTTGACACCACGTCGTCAACATTAGTTCTTTGACGTTCATAACTACCCGAGCTAGCTGGTTTTAGCTGGATACATTGACTAGGCTTACACAGTTTTGTTAGTTGGGTACATTTTCTAACATACTGCAATTAGTCCGATTATTACTACATAATAAGATTTCGATTTATTCGTTACTAATTAATGTAACTTTACAAAACAAATTTGAATGGCCATATTTACTTCAAAATAGACATTCCATAATTATTTCTTGTTGTATTTGGAAATCCGTCATTTTTATAAAACAAATATGCTCATTACAATGCATTACAATTATGCTCATTACAATTATGCTCATTCTAAGGTTGAAATAAATTGCTGCGTTTTTGTTTGCAGACAAATTAGAACATCTATGAAAACAATTCAGTTAATTTACATTTAGATCTCTCTAGAACAGTCTCGGTGGCGCAGTGGCTAGCACCCCGCTTCTGATTCAAGAAGTAGTGGGTTCAAATCCTGGCACACACCAATGACTTTTCAAAATTTTCGGAAGTTACGTGTGATAAATATCGATGACTGACAACTTTGTGCCCGGTATGGCAATAGTCTCACCACCTATTCCATTTGGGACGTAAACATAACGGCGAGACGAGGCTTAA
Organism: Euproctis similis; assembly: GCA_905147225.2. Lineage (NCBI taxonomy): Eukaryota > Metazoa > Arthropoda > Insecta > Lepidoptera > Erebidae > Euproctis > Euproctis similis. The sequence continues at coordinate 11,694,246 of LR990109.1, forward strand.
CAGCCGTTGCCTACACCTTCGGGTAGAAAAAGGCGTGAAGTTATGTTATGTTATGTTCTGTTACATTTAGATTAGATTCAGTAGATAAATGGTATTTCAGCAATGATTTATATTCCAACACGTTTATATGTATTTGGTGATAAACAAAAGGAGAGAAAAATATTATTCGTAATTACGTTAATTTTCTCAAGAGGAAACATAAAATCCTGTAAAGTGCACTTTCTTTCAAAGCCTTTGAAAGTTTTACCTCTACCTCTAGGATTAAAAGAGGGAAAAAATCTTGAGTCCTTTTTTCTGAGGTAGAGATTTTTAATTTATACCTTGCTCATATGGCTAGAGTCGCTTTAACGTCTTAGAATATTTTATTTTATGTCTATCTATAAAATTTTAAGGATCAGGCACAATTTTTGTCAATCATTGATAGGTATATTTGTTTGTGGCTTGTGATGACAAAAATACATATGAAGATGATATTCATAACATTTTAAGTGATGTCTCTAAATGGCTACATAATAATAACTTAAATATAAATGTTTATAAAACTAAATTAATTCAATATCAAACCATTAACAGTAATCCAATCCCTCTAAGGATTGTTCAAGATGGTACTGTTTTGGAGGGTGTAGAGTCAACTGTATTTCTAGGAGTGACTATAGATAAACATTGTGGGTGGAAGCAACATATTGATGAGGTATGCTCTAAATTATATAAATATGTCTACGTATTGAATAGACAGGCAAATATCTACAATAGACACCACTCTCTGTGCCTACCATGGATATGTCTCTTCGATTTTACGCTATGGTTTGGTTATATGGGGAAACTCAGTAGATATATTGAGAGCTTTTAGAGCACAAAAGAGATGTGTCAGGGCTATAAGTGGGGCTGACTTTTGGGAAAGTTGTGTTCCTTTATTTAAAAAATATCGAATCCTACCGTTGCCCTGTTTGTACATTTATGAAATTTCAATTTTTGTCCATAAACATAATGTATTTATTTTCAAAAAAAAATTTTAATAGCAATAGAAGTTGCAGATTTCCTAATAAACTGCTATTGCCTAAGCACCGTACCACAGTGTGCGGTAGAAATTCGTTTTGCATGTCCATTAAAATTTATAATAAATTACCTGATAGTTTGAAAATTTTGACATTGGCTGTATTTAAAAAACAATTATTTATATTATTGATTGACAAATGTTATTATTATTTAATTGAATTCTTTGACGATAAAAATTGTATGACATGACATTGTAATCTATTAAAACATATTAATATATCTTTAAAATTTATACACCATATGTGGTAAAATATCAGCACTGTGTGACCATATAACACCTGTATATTTTTTACGATATTTTCATAAATAAATAATACTTACTTACTTACTATAACATACACATAACTTTTAATAAAGTCATTGGTGTGCCACTACAATTCAAACGTTCGGAATCAGAAGGGGGGTTCTGAAAGACTAGATCACCCAGAGAATACAAAATATTAGTTCAATTAATAAAGTATTACAGGCATAATCAATCCAAAAATAATAAACTAGAATAAATCAGTGATAACATTAAAGACTCTTTTTTAATTATAAACATTCCTAATACACAATAACTTATCGAAAACATACATAATAGAATAAATAAATATGTATGGCAAATTGAGGCTTAACAGCCACTGCCTACATATGTTATATTATGTTATGAAAATACTTTTAATACTTTAAAAGCAGCAATTAGTTACAAAGTTCACCAGTGCATATTAAATAATAGACCACTCAGTAACATTTGAAGTGCAGGTGACGCAATGGGCTAGCAATGCAACCTCATATGGCATTACCAGCACGCCGCTGAAGTAGTCTGCTAGTGAATAATTCAATCCAATGAAAATTCCAACGTATTTTGCGGAAATTGCAGCATTTATGAGTACAAATGCGATACGATTTATTATTTTGACATTTCGCTAATTGAAAACGTCGTCCGTTTTATCTGCGTATTAATTTATAGAGGTTTTATTTTCGTTTACTAGACAGATGTAATAGACGGATCTGAGAAAGGGGGCTTTACAAAAGCAAATATAAATGAAATTTATGAGTCTGTTTGTTATAAATACCCGCCTTCTACAATTCAATTTTGACACGATTCTTACACGCCTCACTCGGTTCTTCGACTTTCATAACTCTTTTCATGTCGGCTTTTTGAGGCTCCTAACATTATATTCCTCCAGAACACGTTCTATTTGGTAATGGAATGTGTGTCTTGGCCGTCCTCGACATCCATCCGATTTTGCATTGTATATCTGCTTAGTCAATCTTGCATTATCCATTCTTTCAATCCCTCGTCCAACAACAATATGAATATATTATTATATTCGGAATATACCAACACCAGAATACCATTTTTTTTTTAATATTATCTGTCGATCTGTTTGGTCTGTAATGGTTGGTCTGATTTTGTAGCTCAGTAACTAGGGCTACTTTTATTTTAGAAACATGAGTAAATCTCATTTATTGCTCTAAGGCGAAACAAGGTTGTTTTTGATTTATCACATATGAACAGTTTGGCTGAATTATATATTTTAATCCTTTTAGTATATTATTTAACGATCAAAGTACACTGTAATTAAAATTTTGTTTTGTCTCTATATTAGCACAGATTGCCTCTAATCATTACATGGTATAAAACAAAGACGCTTTCCGTTATCTGTCCCCATAAATCCGTTCCAAACTACGCAACGGATTTTGATGCGTCTTTTTAATATATAGGGGGTGTTAATGAGGTCGTATGTATGTATAATTCAGGTATCATTACATAGTATAAAACAAAGTCGCTTTTATTTTTTTACTTTTTACGAGATATAATGGCTTTTTTACGAAGCGATTTTAAAAATTACAGCTTTCATTTTCATCCTATTAGTTATCTTAAATAGATGGTTCATGTAATATAGATGATCCTAGCCCTTTACAGCATGCACTTTAAACGAGTATTTTCGAAGATATTGCAGTATTAATATAGCGAGACAGCAGTTAAAGCCGATAAATAGCACAAATTGAACCTGATGATATCCAAAATTTACCCATTTATTACTTTTGATGCGGAACAAAGTTCGCCGGGTCAGCTAGTAATGTAATAAAGATAAAGTGATAATTTTCGAAATTAACCACTTTAATTGTGAACGCTGTAAAAATTACTTGCGATGCGTAACAAAGTTCGCCGGGTCAGCTAGTTATATACATAAGCAGGTATGAATCTGAATAAATATTTTTTGATGATTTTTTGTAACATAATAAATTGATAAAAAACCATTTTTACAATGTTACTAGTTATTTATTGCTTTTATTACCAAAATTCAAAGAAAGGTATTGCTTTTTTTACTATTAAATTGCATAAATAATAAACAAAGTTAATTATAAATTTCGTTTCTTTACAGTTACAGGAAAAATTAAAAATTTATAAGATTATGCAGTCATAAGACTCAAGCCCGAATACTGAACCGCCACTCAAAGCGATACTTAAGCGTTTAAGTAGCTGTCACATTAGACAGAATACGTGAAATTTGAGCAGTAAGTAGCACTTTATTGATTGTCAGACTTGAGTGGCGGTTCAGTATTAGGGCGTAAGACTTTTAATCTCAGACTCTTCAACTAACACAAACATTGTTTTTTTTTTGTTTTAATACAATGCTAACAATATTGTTAAACTCACTTCTACTGAAACCAATCTTTATAGAACGGTTTTTGCCCGTTTCGAATAGAATAGATTCAAAAAACTAAATAATCGATGAAGCGTAGTTCGCGTGATGCTATGCACACATCTCCGACGACCATACTACAAAATGTTGCGAGTTCAAGGAAATCGTGATGCGAATGAAAGAGATGGGTATAGTTTTATAGTGTGTGTGACAAGGATGGAAAATGTCTGTCATAGAAGATAAACATTTTATGAAAGTGTAATAGGTGCATTCAATAATTATATGATCGTCTGTGGCTTTGACTAGTGAAGATATTTTTTTAAAAGAAACGATTTTGCAGAAATATGATTACAGGAATAAGATATGTAAAATTACTAATAAATTATGACTTCAAATTAGTTACTTATTAGTACAAATGGAATAGGTGGCGGACATATTGCCATACCGGACACAAAGTTTGTCAGTCATCGATATTTATCACACAACTTCCGAAAACAATTTTGAAAAGTCATCGGTGTGAGCCAGTGTCTGGAATCGAACCCGGACCTCTGGATCAGAAGCCGTGTGCTCGACTATTAAGGTCATGAGATGAGAACCGACCTTAACTGACCATCATAAGGGACTCCTCATAAATATATAAGATCTCTTGTGTTTTCATTATAAAGAAACCACAATAAAGATTAGGAACAGAAAAAAATACAATTCCAAGTTTCATTACAGTTAACAAAGAGATAGGAATGAAAGGATTAAAGACGAAATCCGTGCACAATCAAAATTGGAGATGAACGAGTCGGTCGCCCACAGAACACAGAATAGCAATATATATGTACAGAAAATTCAGGTTTTATAATAACTCAATAAAATCTAAAAAACAAACGTAATAAACACGCAATTGAAAAACAAGGATTGAAATTGAAAATTGGTAGAGCCAAGCAGTTCGCTGCATGAATGGGCCGGCTCGACCAGTGAAATACCACGACCTCTCAGAAGATCGACGTAAAGTGGCTCATGCCGCGTTTCGTTCGGTGAGAGAGATACCCGGAGGCCCACCCTATCCCCTATCCCATAAAGGTCGGCAACGCAACAGTAACACTGTATGTGTTGCTGGTGTTCATGGGCGGCGTTGGTTGGTTAGCATCAGGTGACACGGCTGCTCGTTTGCCCTGCTTACCCATAAAAAAAAACAAATTAAATTTCAATTTAAACTTACAACTTCACGCTTATAATACGACAAGGTTTAACTGTGGCCAACAGGGATGAACATGTCTTGATATTCTGTGGTCTCGTGTTTTATGTAAGAGCCTACTAGCATACAATATTACGTATTTGTTATCAAACATGAAATTTATCACTCTTAATTCCCATGAAATGCAATGCTTTAACATTTAAAGAAATCTCATTATTGAAAAATTTTATTTATTGAAATGAAACAACAGTTGACATTGACAAGTGACGAAGGATTTATAGAATACTAGCTGACCCGGCGAACTTCGTTCCGCATCAAAAGTAATAACTGCTGTCCCTCTTCGAAAATATTTGGTTAAATTGCATGCTGTAAAGGGCCAGGATTATCTATTACATGCACAATCTATTTAAGACATTTAATTGGATGAAATTTAATACTGTAATGTTTAAAATAGCTTCGTAAATAGGCCATTACTTCTCGTAAAAAGTAAAAAAATAAAAATGGTCATTGTGGGTTATCCCTAAGAAATAGACATATGCCCTCGCGGACTTTTTTGTAGACCTTTTGTAGGTGTATAGTAATGTAGTACGTTGTTTTGATTTATCACTTAGGGTTCAGGCAGCGTTTGCGATTAAAGTTCTAAATCTTGAAAATTATCACTTTTTTTTTACTACACTATAAATGAATTATAGTTCAAAACCACCCCGTTAACACCCAATTTTATGTAAAAAACCGCATCAAAATCCGTTGCGTAGTTTTAAAGATATGCGCGTATAAGGGGACAGACAGCGAAAAGTGACTTTGTTTTATACTATGTAATGAGGATGATTAAGTCTACCGGTACCGTTGCGCGACAAATCCTTTATGTCCCTATATATTAATTATTTAGTGTCTTCAAAAATAATCATTTATATCACATGCTGTATTGATCTTAATTAAATCCAAAACTGGAAGGGGTGTGCGCCTCCGGGTACCTCTCTCATCGAACGAAACGCGGCATGAGCCACTTTACGTCGATCTTCTGCGAGGTTGTGGTATTTCACCGGTCGAGCCATTCATGCAGGCGAACTACTAGGCTCTACCACTGTTCAAGGTAATTAAATAGGACTATTATAAATAATAGCTTTATTATAAATAATATTTCTCTCAACCTAACGCAACCTCTTAACCTTATGGTGAGATATTTTCATTTTTTTTTAAGGTTCTGTGATATATATACACAGAGAAAATGAAAATGTTCAGGTTCATGATGAGGTTCAAGAAATTGTTGACTCCAACAGTATTTAGAGAAGGACAAAGTTTCGTTTCAACAATACAAGAAAAAGTAAATAATTCAAAAGAAAAAGGTACTAGACGTAAATCGAACTGTGATACCATGCATACATAACTTCAAGGCAAATCTCTTGCGGGGTAGGGCAGAGAGAACGGAGCGAACTAATTTACACACATCACTCGCTTAGTTGACTTCATGCACGCGCGTCGATTGATGTGATGGCATATCGGCATATAATTTCCTCTTGATATTTCAAATACTAAATAAACCTTCGCGAGGTCATCAGCAGGGTAGGCAGAAAGGACAGAGCGCCAAAAACCCCTTATAGAACTCACTCACTTCTTCATCTTCACTTACTTCTTCATCTTAAGTTTAATTAATTTAACATGGGTATTAAGTTAAGTTATAGGGCTTGCTCAGAATAAGTTGAAAAATAATGTGACGTCATTCTAAATCCAATATAGCACATCATCCAAAAAGAGTTCTAGTTATTCTACCAGATTCTACTTAGATAGAACCAGACAAAATTGGGATCGAACCACCAGGCGCGTCATAATTTAAGTAAAATATGCTCTTTTTACATTTAGTATGTTATAAATGTAGGTATATTTCAAAATTTCACTTCTTTAGCGCGGAGGGACTCCACGCACTATTTTTTTATTATTTTTAGGTTCGACCTGCATTTTAATATATACGATGTTGTTCAAACATCGACCTTATATTAACGATCAGTGAAACAAAGACAGGTCATTAGCGTGTGTCCAGCGATGTCACAATAATTCGTCACATGGATTAGGGTTGATACCAGAGAGAACATATATCTTGTGGAATTATTTTGACATGAATAGCAACGCAATGAAATTCTTAAAGGTATTTTACACTTATATTGCATAAATATTTGGTCAATTTTATATATATACATATATATAGCTGTATTATGTTTAGTGCAAATTTAAGTGTGAATTCCGTTAATAGGGTTTTCTCATACTGTAATTAAGAATTGATTCAGTAAATACATGTGTGGATAAATATTTAGAGATCTTTATAGTAAGTACACTGTCATACAAGACAAACTTTAATTCATTATACATATCATTTAATTTATTATGTCAGCACATGTTTTCCAAATTTTCCAATACTTATCTTCTATTATACAAAAATAATATAAATAGGTAGGAAACATTAAAATATACTAAATGCTTGTCATGTAAATTCATGCTACAAAAGAATCATTGTAAAAACCCACTTTTTAACCGACATCGATAAAAGGAGGAGGTTCTCATTTCGTCTGTATGTATATTTTTTTAATAAATAAATTCTTCTTGAGATATTATGTCGAAATAGTGGTAGAGTCTTACAGTTCGCTGCATGAATGGGCCGGCTCAAACGGTGAAATACCACGACCACTCGAAATATTAACGTGAAGTGGCTCGTGCCCCGTTTCGTTCAGTGAGAGAAGCTTCCAGAAGCCCGATCCCCTTTTCCCTTCCTTTCCCCTCCTACTCCTTAATGACGACAACGCACCACGGTGTTCATGGGCGGTGAGAAGTTACTTACCATCAGGTGACCCACGTGTCGTTAGCCCTCCTATTCCCAAAAAAAATGTATTAAGTAGTAGGTGTGAAATAAATGGTTTTCTGAAAAGTGATGACCCTATGTAAAAGTTGAACTTGTTCCACATATCTTATCCGGGTCGTAGATGTACAGCGTGTTCTACTTACCTGCGATTGTTAAACAATTTTATTGATCAATTTAATGATGTTTTTTTTTAATGTAACTTTTTTTCTTTGGAGTAACCTTTGGCTAATGGTTTAAATTCTAATAACCAGAATATAAACATACAATTTTATGTGATAAGAGGGCAAACGAGCAGGCGTGTCACCTGATGGTAAGTGACAAGCGCCGCCCATGGACACCTGCAACACATATAGTGTTATAGTTGCGTTGCCGACCTTTAAGGAAAAGGATATTTAAGGATAGGGAAGGGGGATGGGCCTCCGGGTACCTCTCTCACTGAACGAAACGCGGCATGGGCCACTTTACGTCGATCTTCTAAGAGGTCGTGGTGTTTCACCGGTCGAGCCGGCCCATTCATGCAGCGAACTGTTAAAATTTTAATTGTAACCACTGTAAAAATATACTTTTGATGCGGAACAAAGTTCGCCGGATCGGCTAGTTATGAAATAAATATATTTTTAATGCAAGAATGAGTCATTGTCCAGCTGCTAGTAGTCTAAAAGCGTTTCAATATAAGATAATAATAACATGTTCAAACAGCTTGCCATTATATTGCAGACACGAAGCCGTCCATATTAGTGTTATGTAAACTATCAACCTTATATGATATATCACGTTGATGAAGTGCTCATTATACATAATATGTCTTGTAATATGTCGCAGTACTATATTATAATAACATATGTAGCACTGACTGACTTGGGGAACCTTGTTTCGCCTCGGAAGCAGTGTTTAGTGATTTACAGGTGACACTAAATCTAATCTAAGTTTATTATAAATTCGACAAGACAAAGTTTTACGGCATACTAATATGTTTTTTAATGATCATAAAACCGCTAGCGATTAGGCACCATTTCTAACGTGTGCTATTCACTTTACACGTCAAAAAAAATGCTTTCTTAATAACTTGCAAATAATGTAAACTGTTACTTTGGTATTTTGATATTAAAAAGGTTGCTGATCCCTGTTCAAGACTCTAACTGCCCAATCGACTTGCAATTCGATACTTTGAAAACATCTTCATGTAATTTCATATTTGAAAATACATTTAAAGACTTATACTAATAATGAAGTGTAAAACAAGTCAGACACGACCGCAAAGTCGTCCATTTCCGTTTTCTATAATAATTAGTAACCTTATAAAAGACAAATCGTAAATAAGGTATTAAATATGAAAAAATAAAAACACGTTTTCAGAACAAGTATCAACTATATTCACATATTTATTTCTAAGACTTTCGCGAATCTCACTCATTGATTAAAACAACTTTTAGGATTATATCGCGTTTATTTATTATTTATTTATATTTATTTCCCGACGTTTCGAACTCTTTACAGAGATCATTTCAAAACTGATCATTATTTCAAATGAAATAATAATCAGTTTTGAAGAACAACCGCTGAGTTTTCTTGCTGGGTCTTTCTCAGGACTGGCCGCGTTTTTGACCCAGTGGTAGATTTTTTAACAAATACTTTACCTTTTAATTTAAAATCAATCAATATTTAATAATAGTTATACTTTGATCTCAACCAACTTAGAAAAATAAGATAATTATCTAATAACTTAATAATAACAACTTTTACTTATTAAATCATAGAACAAAGGATCTTTACACATCTCATAAATAAGTATTTAACTTTTGTTTTCATGGTCTGATGTGGGTTACCAATAGTAAAAATCTAATTTTTTAACATCAACCTTTTGATTTTTATTTCCAAAAAGTGGGTGCTCTCTGTTTCAATGAAAGTAACTTTTGAACGACTACCATCTTTTTGTTCATCACTCGTGAAATTGATCTCTGTAAAGAGTTCGAAACGTCGGGAAATAAATATCAATAAGTAATAAATAAACGCGATATAATCGTAAAAGTTGTTTTAATCAACAATATTCACAATCATAATTACATATACATAATTACAATTATTTCAAAAGAACTACTTAAAAGCCAGTTTATTAACTTCACGCTTTTTTTAACCAAAGATGTAGGTAGTGGCTGTGCAGCCCCGACTCGCCGTTATGTTTACGTCCCAAATGGAATAGGTGGCGAACCTATTGCCATATCGGGCACAAAGTTTTCAGTCATCGATATGTATCACACACAACTTTCAAAAGTAATTTAGAAAAGTCATTGATGTGAGCCAGGATTCGAACCCGCGACCTCTTGATTCAGAGGCAGGGTGCTCAACTACTGGACCACCGAGACCACTTTATTATTTTAATTAATAATATTAATATATTCGAGTTCGTCCGCACTCGAGTTAATTAAGTGCTCATCAAAAACATAGCCAATTAATAAAATATCTTTAACTTTTTCCACTCCAATTATTATCTTAACGTGACAAATTATATTACAGCAGTTTGCGTAAATAACTCTGGGACAGAATGTACAATCATCATCATTTTCCTGCCCTTATCCCACTCTAAATGGGGTCGGCACAATATGTAATCCGTTCGAACTATCCATGCTGTCAAAAGATTTAGCTGTGGTTTTATGACCGGCCGCCAATCCTCCCCAGGAATGTTTTGGTTGGTGGCTTATCCCCCAAAAGTGATCGCCACAACCATGTCATCCTTACGAACTATGGTTGGATGGATGGATGTTGGATTATTTATTTTTTTATATTACACAGACCAGTGCTTGACAACATTTGACCTGATGGTAAGTGATATTTTTAAAGCATACATACAAACAATATGAGACATGCTTGTCAAGTATCTTTGTGTTATTGGTGTAACTATAGCCTTATTATATATCTGTGCATAAGTAATTCTTTTCTATTTTTGTATTACTGAATTAAACCTAATTATTGCTAATCAGAGTATAATTAAGTTATGTAACGTTCATTAAATCATTGGTCATTTACATTATTTGTCAACAAACCTTTAATAAATACAATAAGAAGTCGGTAAAAAATACGTCCGTTGATGATATTAAAAATTGTATGAATAACAAAACAAAATATACGATCAACTCTACCTTTTATTACCACTTATTTGAACTTGCATAATATTATTATACTCATTTATTTTTTAAAACTTAAATTTAAGTGCTACACGACTCAAGGAAGACATAAGAAAACACGGATGGATTGCGTGAAAGATGATATGATTAGGAAGGGTAAAGAAACCTGTCGTGCCAACCCAAAGTGATGGCACAGGGCAGTAAGGTGATGATTTAAGTACCGATACAGTACAGGACCGATTTTCATGACACATTGATGTGTCCCTTCGAAAGGTATTGTCTTTCTACAATGTTAGAGCCAAGCAGTTCGACGTAAGTGGCTCATGCAGCGTTTCATTCGGTGAGTGAGGTATCCGGAGGCCCACCCCCTTCCCCATCTTTTCCTATCCTACTCCCTTAAAGGTCGGCAACGCAACAGTATCACTATATGTGTTGCTGGTGTCCATGGGCGGCGCAGGTTGCTTACCATCGGCCGACACGCTTACTCGTTTGCCCTCCTATCCCATAAAAAAAATCTTTGTCTTCAAAATCGACGAGCGTGTATGACAAGAGTTATGAATGTCAAATACCCGAGCGAGGCGTGTAAGAATCGTGCCTATACTCTCTAGGCTCTGATCTCTCTGTCTACCAACCTAACAAGCACGGGACTTGGCGTGAAGTTATGTGTACGTATTGATGATTTTTTCTTCTTTCGATGAAGTGTCACCCTAATTCTATTTCCAAACGATATACAATGAATTGATGGCATTACGAGTCTGTAACGCCATTAAACAATAATAACAGTTAATTGAGTTAAAAGAGCAAGGTGAACGACCCGAGCTATATCGGGCACGAGGTTACATATGGGGACTTGGAGACCGTCTCGGTACACAGTAAAATCTTACAGTGATGTCCCCCGTCAGCGTTAGATGAGATTGATTCAAAAACTTAAATCAATAAATAATTTGATAATGCGACCAACATTCGTAAAAAATACACAATTACTTAAGAATATTATGGCTTTTGTGGAGTTTCTTTTTTAACTTCAGTTGCCGCTTTGATTTTGATGAATGAAAAACTTTGAAATGTTCAAATATATAAATGAAACATAACTAGATATAATCAATGAGAGGGTTTTTCATTGTTAAAACAATGTAATGTTAAAAAACAGTAAATTTGTACGTACAAGACCATTAAATGATATTTACTATTCTCTTACACTTCTAGCTGTTCACTTATTTTATAAAAATTACATATATTTTTTAATAGCACGCTTAGTGTGCAGATGTATGGGCTTAACTTGACAAGGTTGCTGTTTCCTTCAAAATCTATTCAATTCTAGAATCCCTATCTAATAGGAGAGCGAATTGAGAAAAAAAAAACAATAAGCTCGACTTGCACATATTTTTTTTTTAAATTAATCTCCAATAGGTATTTTTTTTCACTCAAATTGAATACGGCACCTTACAAATTTATGGCCACCATTGCTGGGCACGTTGACAGTGATGCACAGAGGGTACAGAGACAAATCTGCACTAAACAATTTAGAACTTGGAGAAAGTTGTTGGCAATTTATTTATGGAGAGGTTTTAAAACGGTTTATTTATTGCCCAAGGTACATGAATAATTTATTTGTACCATTGTTGGCAAATCAATATGACTATTTGCAAAAGTGCTCTTAAAACACAGCAAAAGTGTCTCTATAGATTAAATGCCGAATTCCTTTGCAATCAAAAGAAAAAAAAAAACATTATTTTTTCCTGCCATTATCTCACTCTAAGTGGGGTCCCCACAGCAAGTCATCCTTTTCCATTCTCTTCTATCACTCGGTGTTCATGCTCATATGAACTTTTATACAATCTATCCACCTCCTTTTCGGCTTTCTTCAACCGTTATACGACTCTCTTGGTAACTGACCTGCAAAATTGAAGAAACACATTATGTTAAGAACTGGGTTAAACAGATTTACTGGACTGATTAATAGTTACAACGTATCGCTTCATTTAACAAGATAAAACGTGAACCGATCACAAATTAGTTCACCAGTAGACACTAACCGCTTTCATTCGTATATCAATTCACATTTTTTTTTAACTATGTAGCTATGGTAATAACTTTTTTTTAAATAAAACCTCTTTTGCCTTTCCTCAATTACTAAGCAGGTATTGCATTCGTTACTTTGTTAGCCGTTGCAGGATTTTGACTAGACAAATCTTAATCATTTAAGATGCACATTTGCATGAAACAAATAAAACAAATAATTATTAATTATTTGTTTTTGATATTAATCGTACTAATGTTTGTATCACGTCACTGAAAGCTGTTTTCCGTCGTGATTTAAAAACTACAAATTTTCTTATTATTTTATGTATTTCTCAAAATAAAATAAAGTCGGCAATATAGGCCTTCAGAACTTCAGCAAGAATAAATCCAAAAAAATGTCGGCAAATACTGTATCTGTAGATATTATTTGCATTATACATACATACTTCTGTAACCCATAGGGGTACGCAGAGACTTTGGCTTTCCACAAGCTACGATACCCGACACACATCTTTCACCTAATCCACAGTCATACATTCACGTCGGTTTCTGGTACTACGGTTTTTAAACAGACCTGCCTTATTATTAGAAACTAGCTGACCCAGCCAACTTTGTTTCGCCGTGGAAGCAATAAATAAAAATACCCTAAGACACTCCCTAATAGACCTGCGAAAAGCTAATACAATTTCCGTCAAAATCGGTCCAGCCATTTCAGAGATTAGCCGGAACAAACAGACACATGGACAAACAATGTAAAAAAAATATTTTGTTGTATGTACCGTATATATTCATATGAATGTAGTAGAAAGCAGTTATTTAAATATACAAACGGACACTTCAATTTTATTTGCACCTACTGGTGCATAAGAAAATGATGCACCAGTAGGTAGATATGACCATGCATTTACGTTTAATGTCGCACACTCCCCTCAGTTTCAGGGTCCGAGCAATCAATGCATAACCTTGCGATCAATTATGTTGGCTATTGTCGGCGTGACGTGAAGTTAGCCACGGATTAGTAATACCCGATCATATACTGAATGTATGTTTAAATAAATAATACATTATATAAAAATAAAATACTGGTTATTGATAATGGGTTCTTATTATTTTTAATTACATTTTTATTTACAATGTATAAGAATATCATTCATTCATTCGTATGCTTTCTTTCAATAAGAATTAGGTAATTCTTACTGAAATCTTTCTTTCAATATGAATTAAGTAATTCTTATTGAAAGAAATAAGGTACTAAACAGTGCCATGTTCTAAATGGTATTAAGATAGGTAGGTTATTTTTTTTTTGAGAGATAACCATAGACATGTGCAACAAAGCAAGGGGGCAAATTGCGTTGCCAGTTAAGATGTCAGAGGTCGGCGAGGATAAGAGAGTCTCATCGAACGATACGCCACATGAGCCACTTTACGTCGATTTTTGATAGGTCATTGTAATTCAGCTTTACCTTTCATGCAGCGTACTGCATGTCTCTACTACTGACGATTTGATTTATATAACAATTAATTTCTATCACGCACATAATAACAAACAATTTAACAACGCAAAACAAGTACCGATATAATCCAAGTACGTGACGAGTGTGTTGTTATCAAAACCGTTGTACCATTCATTCACTCATTCAATATTATCCACACGTAGTTTAGACCATAAACATAATATTGTATTCATAATAATATGTATATGAGATTTATTAATATAATCGTAACTATATATATAACATAACTAGCTGACCCAGCAAACGTTGTCTTGCCGAAAAATAAAATTTAAAAAATAGGGGTTGATCGTAGGGGGTTGAAAATTTAGGGTTGCATGTATTTTTGTATCCCGTTTTATAAAAAAAATAAGAAACAGAAATATGCCGAAAAATTAAAAAAAAATTGAGGGGTGGGCTACCCTTGTAGACCCCAGTTGACCAAATTGTAAATCTAAACCATTCTCGAATCTCCACGAACACACACAAAAAATTTCATCAAAATCGGTCCAGTCGTTTAGGAGGAGTTCAGTCACATACACACGCACACAAGAAATATATATATTATATATTAAGATAGTTGAAAATTGCATATTATTATACTGTAGGGGAGTACTAATTATTGGGAGTTATAAGCAATACACAGTTACTTTTGAATAATGAATACTTTTATTGTATGGTCACACTTGGAACGTAAGACACGTCTTGCCTAACTAAACCTCCTGTTGGAAACAGCGGGCCAGTAATCATTACGATTGGTATGAACTATGAGGTTAGGTTCATTCATTCAAAAACCATTCTTCATTTTTTTATTTTATTTTAATTATTTTGATTTTAATAACATAAAACATAAGCTTATATATATTATATATATTTTCTTTACTACGAAACCATTCATTCATTCGATCCTTGATTTTTAAAAAAGAACACTTGGGGTAACAAGAGGTGTAAAGTTATGTTATGTTAACTTAAAACGTATCTAAATAAAATAAAACGCAATATAACGAAAAAAAAAACTATTTGGAGAAATAAAATTGTTATTTACGTATTATTTGTCGTGAACCATTTCAGTTTTCAACAAAAAGCGAAGGTCACGATTACATCATACAATGATTCAGATAGATGTGATGTGAGGCTATATACCGTAGTCATACAAAAACAATAGTGTTTCTCTGTGACTACAATGTGTTGAATGTTCTCTTATAATTACAATGAAATCGAGAAGTGCCAATGGAGAACATTCCAATATATTCTTGGTAACTGAATATTGCTGAATGCAACAAGGACCTCTTGTATCAAAACGTTATTTTAAACTTCGAACAATTCTGTCTTTATATAATTTAGGTCAGCTGTAAGAGAAATTTTTGCTTTGTATAAACTCCTTTGTGCAAACTCTTTTTATAAATTGTATTAGTTGAGTAAAGAGGTGCTTATGCATACAAAAATAACATGTTCAAAGAAGAATTGATGAATTGAAGACTTGATGTCAAAATCTATCGCCAACTTTTAATGAAATTAGATAATAGATAGACTTCATGCAGTAAAACCTACACGAATGATTATGACAATAATAACAGCGGAAAGACAGACTTTATTTTATACTATGTAATGATTTAAACACAATAATTAAAAGGCCTTTAGAAACAGTGCAAATTAATGACAAGAAAACGATATTGACAGAATTTGGAACCTGGCTAGACGTGAAGAGGCGGAAATTCAACATCGCCTTTATTTTCTTAAGTGGGTAATTGGTGACAGCTGATAATAATCCAATTAGAGAAAGAATGAGCAGTTCTTTTAGTCGTACAGACCATTAATCATATTTTTTCCATTCGTCTCACACACCTTTTAATTATAGAAGAACGTGAATAGATGATCCATCACCTTTGCAGAAGATATTTCACTTTCGTTCAGTCAGACCAGGTAATTTTCCTTGCTTTTCTGAAAAAGATTGCCTACAAATAGCTGCGCTAGTACTTTTGGACTGCTGCTTATTTAGTTCGTTCATTCAGTGAGTTTATTACATCGGCGACAGTTGAAGACTCGTTTCTCCATATAGTTGACTAGTGAATTCAAATATCATTGTGAAAAATAATAGTATAGACTATAGACATATTAAGTCATGATCAAAATCATATCCATGGCAGCTAATATCGTCATAACCATTGTTGCGAACAACAGCAATCAACATTTTTATGTGGCGTCGTATCATTATAAGATATTACGATACGTTATGTGTTTCAAAACAAATATACTAAGAATAGTTTCTGTAATTTTTACTATTTCTGATTGGTAAAAATGGTCATTTTTATTTACAATCTGACCGCTAGATGTATATTTTAGCAATGATCATTTCTTACGGTTGGTAATAATATCACAAACATTATTTTACGCCAGTTATTAGCCTCATTTTTAAATCGTATTTGATTTTTTTTTTCTTCGACATGTTTTTTTAATGCCTTGTAGACTTTGAGAACAACTTTGACGGTAGGTAAGTGGTCATTTTATTCAAAGATGATAACACTCACGTTTTGGACAATTTCTATAAGAGATAAATAGAATTTATTACGTTTCTGGTTTTTTAGCGTAAGCGACTTAAATTTCGCTTATTACATGGACAATATCATAATTTTTCTGCCCTTATCCCACTTTAAGTGGCGTCGGCACAAAATGTCAACCTTTTGAAGCATCCATGCTGTCAAAAGTTTCTAACTAAACCATCTAAGTTATTTCATATTGAACTGATGGTGAAATTTGCATATAAAAGTATATTTTGGACTGGATATAGTAACTTGCTTTGAATTGCAGTTATTGTTCTAACTAATTGTATGATCATATTAACGTGATAGTTATCCAGTAATCATTCAAAACAAGCTTAGAGCAAATATTTATCAAAATATGTGTATCTAGATGATATTTAAAAATGTTGAGCCTCGTCTCGTCGTTATGTTTACGTCCCAAATGGAATAGTTGGCGAACCTATTGCCATACCGGGCACAGAGGTTTCAGTCATCGATATTTATCACACATAACTTCCGAAAACAATTTCGAAAATTCATTGGTGTGAGCCAGTGATTCGTACCCGGACCTCTGGATAGAAGCCGTGTGCTCGACCACTGGACCACCGAGACTCTAAAAAAAACTAATTAAAATATATTATTATATATGCATTCTCTAATTATATTTAGAGATATTTTGTAATAGTTTTAGTCGGTCACTAGATATAGTTAATACTTATATTGCAACATGATGAATATTATTTTATTATAATACATATTGTTGCAATTTTGAATACATAAGGGATAACCTTTAGTAATAATGTATTGTATAATAATTACTTAGCAATTCTTACAGTATAACAGTTTAGAAAACTAGGTAACTTGATACACAATTCGTAGGTAATAGGTAAGTTGAAAAAAAACAAATCACCATATTGCAAAACGATAATTGCAATAATTCACTTTTATTTATTTTATTTAAGCAATAAAACGTTTACTAATTAATATAAATAAATAATTTCGCTAACACGATATTCTGTCGACTATTTAGTGGTTATGAAATTGTATTTATATGGACAAATACAATATTTGCAAATTCATACTACGCTTACATTGACATATTTAACATTTTTTTATTCACAATAATTTGCTGAGGTCCGCGACCGTATGTTCCCGGAATTTATATTACATTTCTACTCAACTATTGGTTTGATAATTTTATTTTTTATTTGATAAAGGTAAACAGAACATAGCATAATATCACGCCTCTTTCTCCCTAAAGGTAGGCAGCGGCTGTGAAACCCTCGACACGCGGAACCGTTGTGTTGCGTCTCAAATGGAATAGATAAAATATTGCCATACAACGAGCACAAAGTTGTCAGTCATCTAGATTTATCACACATAATTTGCACAAAAATTCCTGAGAGATCATTGGTGTCAGCCCGGAATCGAACCCACAACTTCTGAATCAGAAGCCGGGAATTCGATCACTGGACCACCGAGACTATTAACTTTTACTTGTCTCATTAAAAATATATAAAAATCTCGCTTAAGCGGACGTCATTTATCTCGCGTTTAAAATAGTGTTAATTGTGAAGTAGACCCCCACTCCCTTAATCCACACCCCCCACTCATAGCTAGCTATTTCCAACTGCATAGTTGAGAACATCCACCCACTATCTCCGTTTGTGAAACTAATCTTAAGTAGACCGTGCATGTTTATTGCAAAGTGTTTCGCCAGCGTAAACACATGCTTACATATACCTTATTATAAAAAAATATCTATACCGACATTTCATTATATTGTTCATTAAAAAAATATGGTTGTCTTTAGATCGGACAAGGAGATTCTTCGCCTACAATCAAGGTTTAAGATTGTTTATATAAAACTAGCTGACCCGGCAAACTTTGTTCCGCATCAAAAGTAATTTTTGAATTAATTAATGAATTATTCATTAAAACCACCCTGTTGCGACCCCTCTATTTTTTATGGTATAGGACGACAAACGAGCAAGCCGGTCACCTAATGGTAAGCAACTTCTCACCGCCCATGAAGGCCGGTCGTGCCGTCCTTTAAGGGAGTAGGAAGGGGAAAGGGGATCGGGCCTCCGGATATCTCTCTCGCCGAACGAAACTCGGCACGAAGCACCGATATTCCGAGAGTTCGTGGTATTTTACCGGTCGAACCGGCCGGGCCTATTCACGTCTTTTTCGCAAGACTACGCCGCTATTAATCTGTCTATTAAAAAAAGCATCTAAATCCATTACGTAGTTTCAAAAATGAAATGCAAGAACTTGGTAATTTTAGTCATGAGTGAAGGTTATAAAATAATAAAAACTTGATTTGAACTTGACTCATAGAATATTGAAGTTGACTCTACGAAGAATCACACGTCTTTTTGTGCCCGTGGGAATCAAGAGGAATAGTGTCGTATATAAATAACACGTAAAGGAAAATCTAATAACATATAGTTAATGCAAAAATGCAAAAAATATCGTGCCTATGTAGAATAAAAATCATAATGTAGTCTAACTACCTATACGGTGTTTGACACGGACACTTCAGAGATTTCAGGGTAAGGATTCGAATCATAGCATGTACCGATGATTTTTGAGAAGTTATATGTGTAAAACATAAAATAGAACGACCCAAGAATTAACCTTGTAGATACAAAATTTATTTTCTTCTTTTGCTAATTATGTATTACAACTTGTATTATCAATAAAATAATCACGTAAGTATCCATTTGGGTAAATCAATTAAACTATTTTTATTTGTGAATTATATGCCATGTACTTTATTTTTGTACATATCCCGACGGTGACCTTTCGGCCACTCCGTAGGCACTCAATTTCACGTGTGCCTAATAGACGCTATAAAAAGCGTCTGAAACGTCGATATAAATAAATGGAGTTAATGAATAAAACAACCATATATACATTTATATAGAAGTGAAATTATAAAAAACCTTTTTCGAATCGGAATTACCTTAATATTGTTAATATTCTATAACATTTGATTTTTCATCTCAGATTGACTAACTTTTGAGAATAAATTTGAGGTAACCATTAAAGCGTTATCCGCTACGTACCTTCGAGATACTTCGAGTACAAAAAGGCTTAAAGTATAAAAAAAAACATTATTTCATAGTGAAATGCAATGAGCTCCGTAACACCACTGCTGCCAAGTCAACATAAAAAATACGAAGATAAAGGCGGGACATATATAGTCTGTATTGTACGCTTGTCAAAGTCAAACAAAAGATGATCATTATAATATTCCCACATGTGTTTTTTTTGTTGTTGTTGTATATCTTCGAGTGTGGGTTTATAACTGCTCATAACACGTTTTGTAATTGACTTGGTGATGTACCGTTACGCTCTTAGCAATATCAGTACAGGTAACTGCATAAAGGTGATAATTAAGTTATATATGTTGATGATTGTACATCATAAAACAACATTAAATATATGTAGTCCGTGATAACTTAACGATATATTCATTTAATATCACTGTACCGCTTTGATTTCGTAAAGAGGTACAGAAATACAGACGCTATCAATATCTAAGTATGTAATTATAAAAGTAGGGAAGGGCAATATCCGAAGGTTCGGACATGTAGAAGATAGAGCAAGATTGACTAAGCAGATATGCAATGCAAAAGTGGATGGATGTAGGAGTCGAGAACGGCCACGACATTCCTTCCATGATCAAAATATAACGAGTTCTGTAGGAAGGTGAAGTCTGGAGCTTTACAAGTCGACGCGCGTGTATGAAAAGAGTTATGAAAGTCAAAGAAGCTAGTGAGGCGTGTAAGAATCGTTCCTTATGTCGCTTTGTTTTCTCTGCCTACCCCACAAGGGATTTAGCGTGAAGTTATGTATTTATTTATAAACACTAATAAGTTTACCAAAAATAACACATTCTTACTGGAAACTCCAACTCCCCAGCTTCTGATTCAGAAGATGAATTCTGGGCCCACACTAATGATTTCGCGGAATTCTTTTACTAAGTTATGTGTGATAAATATCGATGAATGATAACTTAGTGCTCGGTGTATGGCAATTGGTTCGCCACCTATTCCATTTGGGATGTAATATATATAACGACTCGGCGAGTCGAGGACTAACAGCCGCTGCTTACACCTTCGGATAGTAATGGGCGTGAAATTATGTTATGTGTTGTATGTTATGCTTTTTTTATAAAACAGATTAAGATTATCATATTTGTACTAAGTTGGGGATCGAAAACGCCCACCTCTAATTAGTTGGTTGGTCCTCCAATGTAAAGCCCTTCTTCAAAAGACGTCGCTATCATTTGGTTGCCTTAAAAAGCAACCAAAAATACTTGTTTTTATCTACTTTAATGTAAATTATGGACTTTCATTCTAAGTTTCAACAGCACTCTGTTCTTTAAAACTTGTCTTGTTATTTGTTTTGGTTTAACATATTATATATTATTATTTAACATGGTATTTCACAAAGTTTCTGCTGGTGGCTTCAATATATTGAATTTTATTTTTAACATTATTTCTGCGACACGAATCAGATTTATGAAAACTTTCATGAATTTATTGATTAATATGATTTCTTGAAATACGTAGATTACTATAGATAGGGCATAATTGCATAACCTGCTATAAATCAACACACTAACGCTAGGATAATAAACCGGTATAGAAACCTGGCAAGACTATAATTACCGAGTTAATATATCAATATATTTCTGGCCATGTAGTGTAAACTATAGATAGTGTTACAATAGTAATTATTTTCTTCTTATTTTTTAATATAATTAAAATAAATTATTTTATTGCACACATTTAGCTACATATTTCATACAGAAATTATAATAAATATACATACCACTGGCCATTGACTAAATGTAATACCTACATATGCACAGCAACTTACCTGTAAAAAAAAATGTAATAATTTGTAAGATCTACGTCTAAATTGTGCAATACACAAACAAAGTTACGTAGTGTAATAAAAATTGTACATATAATATGACTTTCCTTTTTTTAAGTAGTGAGAAATTATTGCAAATAACATTAGAATTAAAAAAGTATATATATTTGGATACACACCGGACGGCAATTCATTGAATTTCATTACATAGTATAAAATAAAGTCACTTTCCGCTGTCTGTCCCCGTATATGCGTATATCTTAAAAACTACGCAACGGATTTTGATGCGGTTTTTTTTAATAGAGGGTCTCAACGGGGTGGTTTTGATCTATAATTCATTTATGATGTTGTAAAGAAAAAGTGATAATTTTCAAGATTTAGCACATTAATTGCAAACGCTGGCAGAACCCTAAGTAATAAATCAAAACAATGTTCTACATTATCATACACCTTCAGGTCTACAAAAAAGTCCGCGAGGGCATGTCTATCTCTTAGGGATAACCCACAATGACCATTTTTATTTTTTTTACTTTTTACGATTAGTCTCGGTGGCGCAGTGGGCGAGCGCACGGCCTCTGATCCAGAGGTCCGGAGTTCGATTCCAGACACTGGCTCACACCAATGACTTTTCGAAATTGTTTTCGGAAGTTATGTGTGATAAATACCGAAGACTGACAAACTTTGTGCCCGGTATGGCAATAGGTTCGCCACCTATTTCATTTGGGACGTAAACATAACGGCGAGACGAGGCTTAACAGCCGCTGCCTACACCTTCGGGTAACAAAAGGCGTGAAGTTATGTTATATGTTATGTACTTTTTACGAGAAATAATGGCTTATTTACCAAGCGATTTTAAACATTACAGCATTATTTTTCATCCAATTAAGTGTCTTAAATAGATTGTGGATATAATATAGATGATCCTGGCCCTTAATAGCATGCAATTTAAACGAATATTTTCTAAGATATTGCAGTATTAACATAGCGGGACAGCAGTTAACGCTAAGAAATAGCACAAATTTAACGGCATGATATCCAAAATTTACTCATTTATTTCTTTTGATGCGGAACAAAGTTCGCCGGGTCAGCTAGCTATATATATATATATATATTCAAAGGACTGAAAGAAAAAAAAAGAAAAATTTGAGATCAGATCGTCGCTAACTGTCCATAAAAAAAATCCTTATTTATAGGTATATAAAGAAAAAAACAAAAAAAAAAACAATGTCAAATCGAACAACCTTTTTTAATTTTAGAGAACGCGGTTTGCGTATTAGCCAAATTGAACAACCAATTACAAATTTTGTGGCTGTTTCTACCACTAACTATTTTTAGTAATACTATTAGTATAATAGTAGGTATTGAATAGTTTTTTTTCTAGGAGCCTTTACACATAATCACAATTGTATGAAATTGGATTCCTTACATGTACTGAATACTCGTATCCGGTGTCACCCACAAACGAGTGAGTAATACTATTATTTTTAGCCGATATCGGTAGTACCAATAAATTAACAATGATACCTATAACATACATTGTATGTTAGTTTGCCTTTCCGTTTAGATTGACTAGTAAAAAATAGGCCACCCGCGGATTACCTATAGGTATATTGGTTTTCTATTGGTGAATATTTCTTCTTTCTCCACTATTACCGATTTGTTATGAAAATCAAAACGTGATGATGAGAGTGATGTGTGTGAGAATCGTACTTTATGGCGCACTGTTATACATACGAGTATATGGAACTTGCAGTGGAGCTTAATTAATATAAATATAACTTTACAATAACAAATCGCAAACAAATAAACTTTATTTAAAAATCGCACAAAGTATAAAACTCATAAAATGAAAACTAAATTTAACTTACAAGACGCAAACAATTTTGTTAAAATTTGGACATAAATTGCAATGGATACATTAATTTTAACTTTATTTTGTACGAGACTGGATTTTATAATTCGATTTCTTCTATTTATAACTACACTCGCAGTGCACAACACAAGTAGATCTTATCTTATTTCTGCACCGAATTGAGTCTGGAGTCAATATTAACTCACGATCAATTTACTAACGAATAAATTACCAATGTAGCTGCACCCTAGTACAATTTAACCTCTTCAATCCTCTGAATTCGGTCCCCTTATGTTTTGCGCCAGCTAAAATTGAACTTTATAACGACTAGATTAGGTTTACAATATTTCAACATAGAAAATAAGGTCAGATTTGCATAAGCATTTGACAATTGGGCATGAAATGTTGCCAGCTGTGATTACTTGTGGTCTACTATGTTCATTGAATTAAATGTTCTTATTTATGACTCTTTCAACGGTAAACAATCTTGATGACTTATTTAATTGTGTTAAATGCTGCCGTGTATGTACAAATTATGAACATACAAATAAAATAATGTACTGAATACATTTTAAATTCAACTTATGTGATGGAACTAAGTAGGTAAAATTAAATAACACCCGTTTACTAAAAATAATATCTGCCTAACTTTTTGTTAAGAATTATCTACCAATTTGTTACGCACCTAGATACATTTTATTTAACAGAAGATCATTATTATGTAGAAAAATATAAAATCTATAAACGTTTTAAAAATTCGTAATGGAGGCATTATGTATAAAAAAAAGGGCGCAGCCTCCATTAAATCGCCTGGAAATTTTATGACAAAAATCTGCTAATATGAATTTTATTTTTAAGTAGTAAGGTACAATTCTCATTTTTCAAAATACAAAAGTAGGACTTGTTCAAATAGGTGGACCTCTTTATATAAAAAAAAAAAAATTAAGTATAGTAATATACATACGTGTTTGTACAAATATTTTAAATTTAAAAAATGACGAGTGCCCATTTTAAAATTGACTGTCATTAAAACAAATTAATATCTTTAACGGTATTGCCTTGCAAAAAATATTTCTTAATTAATAGTGGTAGAGCTAGAAAGTTCGCTGCATGAAAGGGCCGGCTCGAGAGGTATCCGGAGGCCCAACCCCTTCATCTCTCCCTTTCCAACCCGTTCCACAACCCATTGTAAGGGTCGGCAAGGCAACTTTAACACTATTTGTGTTCAGGTGTCCACGGCCGGCGTTTTTTACTTGCCATCGGGTGGCACGACTCCTCGTTAATCCCATATCCCATAAAAAAGTCAATAGGTATATAATCTACTTGCAACATGCAAGGTTGCTACAATAACCAAAAAAATAATAATAATATCTTGGACACAATACACACAGCGCCCTCTCGTTCCAAGCTAAGCAACTAAATGCTTGTGTTATGGATACTAGATAACGTATACTAATACATATATACTTTTCTTTTGTAAATACATACTTATAATACATAGAAAAACACCCAGAGGCCACACATATATTCATGTTTGTCACAAATATTTGTGCTCGGGTGGGAATCGATCCCCCGACCTCATTGCTACAGCCGGTAGTTTTACCAATGCGCCACGAGGCCCGTCAAAAAAATGAACAGCATATACCTTTAAATTGAGACCCACTTTCTCCCACCCAAAACGTAACTCCTTCATAAATAAGTGAAAGTCAGTTTAATATGAATACAAATATTCCTGCGGCCAACAATTGTGATGTTTATGTACGTCAAGCAACCAGTTCTGATATATTGAAAACATTAAAACGCTTTATATTGTTTACTTACGTTCGTAACTTCACGCTTTAAAGATTAGAACGTGCAGGCAGTGGCAATTATGCCTTGATACACCATATGCTTTGAGGTACAATTAATAATTAAACCCAAATAATTATGAAAAATCAATGGCCTCCACTCGAATTCTAAGTCGATACTTTTGATTTAAATATTGTAGAAAATCATTACATTGATAGAGCAGACTGTTAAAATCGGGTAAAAATTTTTATTCATACAAAATGTGTTATTGATGATCGTTTTTTGCGTTAAATTTTGAGCGAAAAGGTACAAATTTAAATTTAATTCGATTAATTAATTTTCCAAGTATCACTTGGACGCATCATATAATATGGCAGCTGACCTATTAGGTAAATAATTTATAGATGCTAATGATTTACTATGCATTATAATTGATCTGTTACAGAAATATATTAAGTGTATTTATATTCTAAATACACCGAGGGTTAATCGCGAATTTATTATAACGGCCACATTTCATTTTGTCTGACGAAATTATACACAGTCATTTCAATATGAAGGAGAGAACCTCCTTCATATTGAAATGACTGTGTACAATTTAAAATTAAATAAAATAAGATAAGACGGTCTTGTTGGTCCAGATGTCGAGCACCCCGCTTCTGAATCCAGAGGTCGCGGATTCGAATCCTGGCTCACACCAAAGACTTTTCGAAATGAATTTCGAAAGTTATGTGTGGTAAATATCGATGACTAAAAACTTTGTGCCCGGTATGCCAATAGGTTCGCCACCTTTTTTCCATTTGGGACGTAAACATAACGGCTAGTCGAGGCTTAAGAGCCACTGCCTACACTTTCGGGTAGAAAAAGGTGAAGTTATGTTATGTTATGTTTATATAAGATTTTACCGCTTTATTTTGGCTTGTATACCACGCAATTACTGAAAACAATTATTTATAGTTATTATATTTATAACTAGCTGGCCCGGCGAACGTTGTTCCGCATCAAAAGTATTATCTGCTGTCCCGCTATGTTAATACTGCAATATCTTCGAAAATATTTGTTTAAATTGCATGCTGTAAAGGGCCAAGATCATCTATATTACATGCACAATCTATTCAAGACATCTAATTGGATAAAAAATAATAATGTAATGTTTAAAATCGCTTCGTAAATAAGCCATTATTTCTCGTAAAAAGTAAAAAAATAAAAATGGTCATTATGGGTTATCCCTAAGAGATAGACATATGCCCTCGCGGACTTTTTTGTAGACCTTTTAAAGGTGTATAATAATGTAGTACGTTGTTTTGATTTATCACTTAGGGTTCAGGCAGCGTTTGCGATTAAAGTTGTAAATCTTGAAAATTATCACTTTTTCTTACTACACTATACATGAATAATAGATCAAAACCACCCCGTTGACACCCTCTAACTATTAAAAAAACCGCATCAAAATCCGTTGCGTAGCTTTAAAGATATGCGCATATAAGGGGACAGACAGCGGAAAGTGACTTTGTTTTATACTATGTAATGATATTCATAATACATAATATAAAAAAATCTTCAGCATCTGTGTCAAGAACACTGGCGGCATTGCATCGGTGTTTTCTGAATTACTCTGTACAAGGAAACATGCCAGCCGTGATCTGCGGTATTTGCGCTACTTGATGATCTTATTGAATACTACAGCAGTGCCGAAAATATTGTTTGTACGAGAAATATGTGATGGATGAAGTAAACATTGTGTAAATAATAATTATAATATTTATTTTAATAAGAGAAGAGAAGGCTAATTTTTCGTTTCGTGTATGATACGGATAACCTCTACTGTAATTTTTTTTTTATGTGATAGAAGGGTAAATGTGCATGTGGGTCACCTGATAGTAAGCAACTACTCACCGCCCATGAACACCGTGGTGCGTTGCCACCCTTTAAGGGAGTTTAAGGAGGAGAAAGGAAGGGGAAGGGGTTCGGGCCTCCGGATATCTCTCTTACCGAACGAAACGCGGCACGAGCCACTTCACTCCGATATTCCAAGAGGTCATGGTATTACTATATATATATTTATATTCTTGTTTATTTCCAATTTACTGCTCGCACAATAATACGTGCGTGACTGCGATTTCTTTACGGTTACGTTTTGATATATACTCGTATAATTAACACTATGAAGAAAAAATACTACAAAATAATGCTCTGCTGTTTTATTATTTGACATTAATTTATTTAATTGGTTCCTTTTGATGTTCTATTCATTCGTCGAATAAGTAAAATGAAAATTGGTTACTTTTCAGGGTCATCGACTAATAAATAGGATTCTAACAGAGAGGAAATTACCTTGACCTTACTGAAAGACCTCTAATGAGGCGTGTTTCAGACGTTTACGGGTCGATTTTTGACGGATCCTTTGACCCTAAATATAAAGGGAACAGCCACCACTAATTACTCAGTTACCCTATTTCGTGGTACAATTCAAATAGGTATTTTATAAGTGGGTAATTTATAAGTTATTACAAATTTAAATGTGTTGTAATGTTGTAACCGTCCACATTATGGACCTCCATGTCACCATCATCGTGCGATAAATAAATAATCAAATTATAAAATAGCATAACTTCACGCCTTTTTCTACCCGAAGCTGTAGGCAGTGGCTGTTAAGCCTCGACTCGCCGTTATGTTTACGTCCCAAATGGAATAGGTGGTGAACCTATTGCCATACACCGGGCACAAAGTTTTCAGTCATCGATATTTGTCATACATAACTTTAGAAAACAATTTCGAAAAAATCGAATTATAATAATAATGAAGTGGTATCTGTGGTCCAGTAATCAATCTCCCCGCTTCTGAGTGAAGAAGTAGTGTGATCGATTCCTGGCTCACACCATTGACTTTTCTAAATTATTTTCCGTAAGTTTAATTATGTGTGATAAACATCGATGACAATATTGACAACGTTGTGCCCTATGCATGTAATAAAATAAAAAAACAAAATATAAATATTGGCAAATAATATTCTTACTTTCATTATCTTTGCAAAATATTCTTAGCAGCTAAAACAGTATATCTCAATTATTTTCAAAGCGATCAAATTATATACGTCTCTGAATAAAACCCTTGGGGACACCTCTCTCTGGCAAACGTAATAAATTTTCATTCTAATAATCGTACTGTACGTGGCTGGAGAACTAAATGCCATGAAATTATTGGTTTTGTATATACATATATTTATACATATACATTGTAGTGATAACATAACATAACTTCACGCCTTTTGTTACCCGAAGGTGTAGGCAGCGGCTGTTAAGCCTCGTCTCGCCGTTATGTTTACGTCCCAAATGGAATAGGTGGCGAACCTATTGCCATACCGGGCACAAAGTTTGTCAGTCATCGGTATTTATCACACATAACTTCAGAAAACAATTTCGAAAAGTCATTGGTGTGAGCCAGTGTCTGGAATCGAACCCTGGACCTCTGGATCAGAGGCCGTGCGCTCGCCCAATGCGCCACCGAGACTTACATTGTAGTGATATTTTATTAAATTGACTTACAATATAACGTATTTACTCATTTTCCTGATCAACGCTAATAAAAACTACCGGAAGCAATTTGGATTATTATAGGACAGCAAGAAATAGCGATAGAAAGATATATTTATTTATTTCTTAGATTTTCGCGAATCACATTTATAAGATTGAAATAACTTTTTATGGATTATACCGCGTTAATTTAGAACTTATTTTCTATTTATTTCCCGACGTTTCGAACTCTTTTTAATCATACTTCGGGAACTAGTGATTCGAAAATAAATATATATTTTCATGTTGGATAGTCCATTTATCGGGAAAGACTTTTAAGTTAATATTACGTTGCGACCGAGAGGAGCTGAAATGCTGACTCTTTAGTGGTGAATGTCTATAATAAGTTAGTTATTAACTGTATTAATTAAACCTTATATGTGTCTAATGATATCATTATCTTGTATTTATGTCGCTACTGTCAAAATGCGTCACACAATATTAATTAGGTACACATAATTTTAAATTTAACTCACTATAAGAGATTGAAGGTCACAATGATAAAAATGGTAGTTAAATTTGATAAAACTCTAAGATGCGATAACTTATTAACAAGAGACGTTCTCTTTTAATCAAACAAACAAAAGAGGCGTTGATCGAATTACATTGGCTATATGTCATAGCTAACATTACAATTTGTGGGTTCTATTTTCTCTTAAATTAATGACTTCACTTGTGAAGTCTCGGCGGTCTAGTGGTACAAAAATCCGGTTCTGAATCACCATCTGTCACCAGCTCCAGACTGAAAAACGGAATCATGGAGCTTGACTATATATCACGGGAATATGCCAAGATGACTGAAGAGGTACTAAAAGCGTGAAGATACCAAAAAAAAAACATAAATATTCGTACTATAACATCATCATACCGTTCAACATATTGTTGTTATTGTACAAATTATTAGTTACAGTGAGCAACTATCACCCGATTTCAAACAGGTTTTGGATACGGAACATTAAAATAAGTAGGTTGTACTTAATACTATAGGCTACTTTTAGAAAATAGATCTTTAGAAAATAGGCATTGAGTTACTTGACAGTAAAGGACAATCAAAAAATGCCTTGAATGACGTCACGCCGTGCTAAACATCACTGAAAAGTATAAACATTGACAATGTCCTTACACAAACACATGTTTCGACGGCGAGACGTCATTCAAGACGCCATGATAGTCTGGAGCGTATTTGTGCAGAAATTTATTTGATTTTAAAAAATGCTAAAGCCATATTGCAATTTTTTTTAATTTAGCAAACTACCGTGTTAAACTGTTAACATGCCGTTCCACAATAGTAAATGATGATGAATATGATGAGAGACGAGGTCGTAACCTCGGTGCTGCAAGCTTTAGCACTCAATGTTACATTACAATTCTCAACTCAACTTATCTAAATGCGTGGTCTTGTATAGAAAAATCGTCTATATATAACCATTTATCTTGCTTGTTTACTTTCTTTGTATACTTTATACGACACTCGTGGGAATAATATGGAAACATTCTCAAACATTGCCTAAGTAAGAAAATAAAATTGAAGAAGAATAATAGTTACATTTGAAATAACAATATTGAACACACATGTATCTCACACAAATACCAATAAAGATAAAACAGTCATAAATTTAGATGTATTAATAGATCATATCAGTCATAATTAAAATGTATTTAATTGTTTATTGACTAGGCAATATTTGTTTACGAAAGACAATTATAGCTAATTTACGGAACTGTATCTGTTTGTACATTGGACATGTATAAGGGATCTTTATTAGGCCCAGGCCCATGACAAGGAAATTTTAGAATTGTTGTGTCCACACGCGTATGACGTTAAATATGTTACTGCGTCTTTAATATTTCTTTCCTTGCGTATTATTAGCTATTAACAAAATTAAAAATATAAGCATCATTTAACAAGGGAATCAGTTTCTTCCAAATAACTGTGATCTCCGAAGCCACTAGTGGCATTTTCATGAGATTTGCCTAATTGGTTTTAGGTGCATGAATAAATTTTCTAACATTAAAACCTGATAAACTATGAATGAAAATTATCATCTTTTGGTAATACAAATATATATCAGTTTAAAAGGCAGAGAATTTAGTATATCAGTAACTTCTATTCCACTCGTTCGGTGGAAAGGTGTTCTCAATTTCGTGCTTGGTTTGAGTTCCAGAGCGTAACATGCTTCAAAGTTTACTTTACCCTTGAAACTTATTCTTATTGAGTATACGATGAGTCACCGCACGGGATATATTCTTAACTTCGATGACTAATAAATACATATTCCTGGTAGTCCCTTGGAAATACAATAGCCGATAAATCGTCACAATGTTTTATCTAGAAGTATAATTTAAATATAACCTTCTTGTTTGCATAGCTAATATTGAGAGATCTTTTAGAATGAATTTGAAATTTTATTACGTCTAAATAGATAACTTGGGTGTCAATACTCTTTTTGGCGTAGCAGGAATATATTTTATTCATTTTGTTTACGTTAGATAATAAATTACCATATTGAAGCTTAAAGCAACCAATGGCCCCTCTAATCTCCAAATCACACAATAAATAATTGCGCGTATGTGAATGTCTATGCGAGAGATTTAAAATTTTCGAACATTACCATTCGTATACAATATGATTAGACTTAAAAAGTGGACCAAAAAGAAAGTGTCTGAGTGACCCTATTCACCAAACCATAAATTTCCAATAAGGTAGAAGTAAACTCTGTAAAGTATGTGTACGATTCGGTTGGTGCATTAGCGATACTTCAATGTAAATCGATGTGATACTTTTACGTTATTTACTTTAACCTAGTTTGCTTAATTTAGAAAATTGGTTAATAAGATATTCTCGGTGGTCCAGTGGTGGAGCACACGGCTTCTGATCCAGAGGTCCGGGTTCGAATCCTGACACTGGCTCACACCAATGACATTTCGAAATTGTTTTCGGAAGTTAAGTGTGATAAATAGCGATGACTGAAAGCCCGGTATGGCAATAGGTTCACTACCTATTCCATTTGGGACGTTAACGTAACGGCGAGACGAGGCTTAACAGCCGCTGCCTACACCTTCGGGTAACAAAGGCGTGAAGTTATGTAATGTAGCTTAATGTTAATATTATTCCAAAACGCCTATATTTTGAAAAAAAAAACACATTTACAATTATATTTTGCTTTGTAAAAAATCAAACAAACTTCTGTACAAAAACGCTCCAGACTGTCATTCATGGCGTCTTGAATGACGTCTCACCGTAGCATATAACATATCTAAGTGTTTATGTAAGTTGTCAATGTTTTCAGTTAGACTTAGCACGGTATGACGTCATGACATTTTCTGATTTCCGTCCACTGTCACCTGAGTCGATGCGCAATAAAAAAGATTTTCGATTATAAAAATATTAAAAATCTTTACTTATTTTAATAAACTGTTTCATTTTTAAGATATAAAATATTTTAGTCAATAGTAAGAAGCTCTAATCGTTCAGATTCATTCTTATGAGGAAACAAGCCTAATATGTACATTACATATAAAATTGATCAATCTAAGAATCTTCAAACGAACGTACTAAACAATATAGAAAGTTTGTCGTGAAACAATGCACGAAATGGCACTTATTGATTCAACATATATATACTGTGCAGTGTGATTGCGTGCCGCACACGTGTCGCTAACAACATGTTACACTCCCACTTCATACACGTATAAATGCAAATACCTATCTGCACGTAGAATTAAATAACACTGAATATTTTATTTATTAGCAATGTACTGGGACAACTTCAAAACTAAACTCTGTATTATTTATAAACACAGACCGTTTTACTAAACCTCAAGACTTCACTGAGGTGTTTTATGGGTAAATTTAAACCGAACATTATTGCAATCCTTAGTGTTATGAAAGTTTATATTCGTTATATCACACTCTAATTGATTCCAATTTACATAAACTTGACGTCAAATCTCTTGCGGGGTAGGCAGAGAGAACAGAGCACCATAAAGCACGATTCTTACACGCCTTACTCGCTTCTTTGACTTTCATAACTAACGACACATAACATGCACGCGCGTCATGGAATGTGTGTCTTTGCCGTCGTCGACTCCTACATCCGTCCACTTTTGCATTGTATATTTGCTTAATCAATCTTGCATCACCCATTCCTACTACATGTCCAAACCATCGGAACATGACCTTTCTTACTTTTACCCTGACACTCTCTTTCAATCTAAATTCCTTTTTTACAACCTTGTTTTCGACGCGGTCACCGAGTCACTCGGCAAATTTTGCGCAGCGGATTCATTTCGACCGCGTTTAATCTACTTTTCTGCACATTCTGCCATACGCAGCTCTCGCTTCCATAACTTAGTTAGTTTCCCATTTACAACTCAACGATTTGTGAAACGCATACACATCACTCATTATTATTATTAGTTTGTATACAGGAAAAAAATCTTAGTTGGTAGAGGTGCAGGTAGTTTGTATGAATGGGCTCAAACAGGGTAATAAAACCACCTCTCAGTAAATCGACGTAAAGTGACTTATACCACGATCCATGCAGTGCTAGAGGTATCCGCCTTATAATTACTTCTATTTTAAACTACATTTTTTTAAATACAATACTTAGCTTAGCTGTTTTATTCTAGATTAGTAAAATTTCATACAAAAATTTAATAAATGTCAAATATTTAAGCCATATAATTAACATTAGTATTGTTACGTTAATAATGGCTCCATGACTGAGTTTGCCCGGAAGAGTTTTGTAACAATTCGTGCATTCGTTAAAAGACAAGACTTAGTGTTGAATAAATATTTAGTATTATGTAATTAAATACACAACAAACTTTATATGTAACATACATAATAATATAAATGTACATACTGAGATATTATATCCGGGTTGTGATAGAATGCATAATGTCATACGGTTCATATCCGTTTGTTAGTTATTAAAATGACGAACAAATTTATAGCCATCGGAACCAGGTCGATTGGGTATGACATAGCATATTACAGATTATTTGAGTTGAAATTACGTGAGAAAGAGATACTTACGTATAGTAAAATCTGATTACTTTTAAGAATTGTCATGATAAGTCTTTTCCGAGCAATTAACAAACATAACTTTCGAAGAGCATTCCGAGAAAATGTTTTTTTTACAAAATAGTAATAATATTGGTCCAGAATCGATCCCACGACGTCTGAATCAGAAGCGGGAAACTCGACCACTAGACTACCGGGTCTATTGTATGTGATAAATATCGATGACTAACAACTTATGTGAACACCAACAGTATCATCCGTATTTCACTTTGCACATTTTTATGTAGTTTTTTCTTAAACAATGAAAAGAACCTTTTAAGGTAAGTATAACTGGCGTGATGGACGCCAGTTATTCTTAACAACAAATATATGAGGTAACATTATGAGTATTATACAAGATTTTAATACAAAACAAGTACAACATCACGTGTGACATGTCATCTTCAAATTAGACAATCACAGGAAGTTCAAACAATCACAGTCAGAGTAATAGTATCAATAACCGTCTGCGAAACAGGATTATTATGATTACATTTTGAAAATAAATAGCGCACGTGGTCACACCAAACTATCATCATCGTCTTCCAGTCCTGCTGGCGTATTATGAACTCTTAATTCCAGCCAGCTTACGCTCTGCCTTGAAAATTCGTATTTTCAACGACAAATTTCAGCTAGTCGGTGATGAGTAGTCACTGTCAAATTCACTGTAAATTCTATTTATCAACTATCTATTTAGTCAGACATGAGTAGTCTAGACTAGCTGAAATTAGTCGTTGAAAATACGAATTCGCTAGGCAACGAGCGCAAGTTGGCTGGAATTAAGAGCTCATAATAGGCCCCCCTATTCCTATTATTTGAGGTCGACACTACAGGTTTTTCTTTTCCATACTTCCCTATCATTCACATCTTCTACACTAATAATCTTAATAACCATTTCTTCTTTCACACAATCCATCCATATATTCTTAGATCTTTCTCTTCGCTTATTTCCTTCCACTTTTGTTTTTTTTTTCTTCCACATTCGGGTTTATTCCATTCTTCTCGCAGCATGTGTATAATTCCTCCTTAGTACCACGCAAGGCGATTTCCTCTTATCCACTCAGTTATCTAGCTCCAAGTTGTGTTATCCTTATTTAAAGTACTGCCTGAAATCAGGATTTTTTTTATGTTATTGGGAGGCAAACGATCAGGCGTGTCACTTGATCATGAGCAACAAATGCCGTCCATGGACACCTGCACATAAACAGTGTTACAGTTGCGTTCCCAGCCCTCACAATGGGATATGGAAGGGGTCGGAAGTGGGATGGGAAGGAGATGGGGAAAGGGGTTGGGCCTCTGGATACCTCTCTCACCCAGCGAAACGCGGCAAGAGCCACTTTACATCGATATTCTGAGAGGTCGTGGTATTTTACCGGTCGAGCAAGGCATTAGGCAAGTCGATGCATAACATCCACCATATACCCACACTTCATTTGGATAAAAAAAGGAGCGAAGTACCTAACAATTTTTTTTTTTATTGATCATGTAGGTTATATATCATCCATAAATCGTTATGCGTTAGAATATTGTTAAGTATAAACTGAATTGAATAACACAATGTGATCACAAAATGATATAGCCCATTGTAAACTTAGTTAAAAAGTTTTTGACTAACCGTGTATATATACATACCTACGAGCTGTTTTATATTGTTATGAAATGACCTACTTGCATTGTTTTAATTAGCGATAATTAAATTATACGAAACTCGAAGGTCAGTTACAAAGAGCGGCGACCTGGCAACACTGATTTTATATGTTTGGAAAAGTAAAGTTTAAACTTATAATTAGGTACTGAATTTTAAATCCATAATCAGCTACTTTTACTTACGTATATGTAACGTAACATAACTTTACGTCTTTTTCTACCCCAAGGTGTAGGCAGCGACTATTAAGACTCGACTCGCCGTTATGTTTATGTCCCAAATTAAATAGGTGGCGAACCTATAGTCAAACGCTGGGCACAAAGCTGTTAGTCATCGATATTTATTGGATTTCTTGATTCAGAAGCAGGGTGCTTGACCACTGGACCACCGAGAGAGAATGTATAAAATGTTTTTGTATTTTAACGTAATGTAGTTCAAAAAATAACAACATAAAAGTGATGGAATCGTGCTCTAGATATCAGATGGTAGACAATATCGTAAATTGCCATTTGATGGCATTGGCAAAACGTGGCAGGAACGACTTATTTCAAGGAGAACAAAAAAATAGATCTTCATGGATACCACTTGGGACGTCTATGCCGACGAAAGCCATTATATTAGTCTTAGTGTCAATGCTCTAGCTAGAAAATTGATTCCTAAGCTATTTTAGGACAACTAACTCATTTTCCAAAAGTTTAGTTTCTAGATTTAAATCTGGAAGCTAAACTTTGCAAAACGAAAATGTAATTTTATTTACTAGCCGGGGTCTTTGCACATCATCACATTAGTATTTTATTTATTTGGCGGTTATTATACACAAAGTTCCTCTTCAATCACTCGTTATTTTTTAAAAAGACCACATCAAAATCCGTTGCGCAGTTTTAAAGATTTATGCATACATAGGAAATACATAGAGGAAACAGTAAAGGTATAGTAGTAAATGTGCAATGATTACAATTCACATAAACCAGATGAAAATAAATGCACTTTTTAAAATACGACGCTTAATGAAATCATTACAAAATTATCAGATATTAAAGCTAAATACGGCCACGCCATACTTTTAGGGAGACATGAGACAAAACATTTTCAGTCCAGAGACAAAGATCAACAATTGCAAACGGTAAATCCAAATTTATTTATACAATCTTTAATATAATTAGTCTGATCATAAATAAATTAAGGTGCTGTCAGTTTTTTTGTTTTTCAATTTTAAAATTGGAACGCGACCAAAGAGCATATTTTGGAATAGCATTAAAAAAATTAGATAAATATATAAGATTTGAGTAAAATCATTGGAATAATTGAATTATAGACCTAAATTTCTAGACCGCTAAAAATACGAATTCATAAACTGATACTTCCTATAGAAGATATTGTTATGAGGTTACGTATAAGATGTAAGCGCCGTCAAAGATAGAATTCGGCGAAATCCTTTAAGGAAACAGAAATAGAATACAGGGAAATGTAGATCTTATCATGAATTATTAAACAAGACCTCTGAACTGCCAACAACAGTTGCTGTAATTTTGTCTCAGATTAAAATAGTGTAGCGAATATAGCCAAAAAGTCTGCTATTGATCACCATCAATTTGAAGCAGAACTTGCCGCCATACTAGATAAACTTGCAATACAACGACTGCCGATTTCAGCGGGTACTTTTATAACTTTCGTGTACGAGAAATTGTGAAACTCTTACGTTGTATGTAATTATTATTTTTTTATTGACTAACATACTGTAATGGCAAACGCAACAATGTTCTGAATACCTTTTCCGCATTAATTTGTTCTATCTACTACTCTTTATCTAGTTTAAATGATGCGACACTTTTTTTTAATGAAGGGCAACAAAGCGTTAAGGATTATTGTGTTAAGGAGGTTTTAGTGCTACAATGACATGGAAAAAAAACGTATTTACGTATGTGTCTTAGCATTATTTTAGGAGATGCTTAGCTGGTAATAAGAATATAATATACACAACTTAGTGGGTATTGTCTATAATTATTATTATTAAGACAAGCAAATCAAGATAATTAAGAAAAGTCTCTTCTGCCAATTGCAGAAGAGACTGTAAGACTACTGAAGACCTTGGAGGAGATACTTTTAACGACGCCGTAGTAGTATATCTATGCCATATTTACTAATTTACATATTTATATTGATAATATCAGTGTCCTTCTACCTGTTGAAATATCTAAATGATATTTTTCAAAATATAGCAAATGCATTCATCTCAATTAAAAAAATAATCCATACAAAGACGATATTACTTGCCATGTCAAATCCTCACTATGTTACCTAATGCCATTAAAATTAATAAAACTCGTATATAAAGCTATCATAAAAATATGTTTTTATTGTGAAACGATAAAAACTTGGTCTTAAAATAAAATGTTATAGACAGTGTAATGTTACATAAATATCACGGTTATTGAAGGATTGATGCAAGAACATCTTCAACAATAACTTTATTTTGGAGTTATAATATCTAGTTGATAGGTATAAATATAATTATTTATTATACACTGGAAATCAATAAAAAACATACGACAAACTATATTATGAGTATATTTAAATTCTTCACCAGGAAAATCTGTTTATTAATTGGAGTTTGGATATTGATGGATCCCATGGTATAATATGAGGATACTGATGATCTTAGTTCTTAAAATATACTAACGATCAGGTACTTTCCATCTTCAAATTGGTTCAGCTTGGATACAAAAGATAAAAATTATTAACTTGGTTATGAGAACATTTCACATACATTTCGAGGTTACGTGTAAAAAGTGTAAATACAAAGGGTGTACATATCTTTTTATTACCCGTAACTTTGCCATTTAACTTTTTCCCATACGACCTTTTTACCTTTAAAAACCCCCATCAACATCCCGACGTCAGATCGTAGGTAAATTATTTCTCCTTTTTATTTTGGTTACATTCGCTTCCTTTTCCGATTGGATTACTACTACTATGATAATGTCATTATTACCATTTTTACAGGAGAGGGAAGCCTTTGAAAATGGAAAAAATAAATGTCTTTTAACACATATTAAACGTGTTGTAAGAGATTAATTATTTTAGTCTAATTATTATTTCGCTGATTTATTGCTTAGAGTATTTGAAAATGTCTGTCTCCTGATTCGAATATTGGCTAAATATCTTGATTAATTTGGTTCACTTTCATTGTATTGTTTCATCATTCATTCTTAATGGGCATAAAGCATAATGGAATTTAAAGTATAACACGTCTGTGACTAACTTTTGGGGATTATAACGAATATAACAGGGGTGTAAATTACACGCTGAAGCCTCATAACTTAGTTTGTTTCATTAATAACCGCAAGCCAATTATAATTTAAAAAATGAAATGATATGTGTCATACATATGTACTATTTACCTATATAATACTTCTCCAAATAATAAGGTAGATTTTATCCAACTTCATCCATCTATTGTAAATATAATAAACGCACGACGAACTATGTTTTTAAGTCGTTCATAAATGCTTTAACAGTCCGAATATATTTTAACACTATAAGTACCTATAGTCAGCTATACACTTGGAAAGTCCTAGTGAGAAAGAAAACTAACGTCAGCAGGATGCGGGTGTGAACTGTGGTTAAGGATCTTGTAACTCAATCCTTTTGAGAAACCCTCCGTGTCGTAAAACCGTATGAGAAATCCAAAAAGACTTTTAGCCGTGTACGTTTGCTAAAAAAGGGATATACAGTGAAACCTGGTTAAGTGAGACATCAAGGGACCGGCAATGTCGTTTCACTTATAGAGGTATTCCACTTACCCAGTGTCTCAGATATACAGGTATAAATAAATATCTGTCTCATTTATACAGGTTCATCAGATCTCATTTGTACACTGTTCAAGTTCAGGATATTCTGATAAACTTACACGTTTTAGTTTTCCTTGTCCTTCAGAACATTGTGATTCAATTTTATGTTTACTCTGAATTATTCTACAAAGAGTAGATTTTGGCACATTAAATTCGGCACAAACTTCTTCGCGTGTCTTCCCACTTTCATAAACGGATATTAACTTCAGTTTTTCACGTAATGATAACGATTGTAGCTTTCGTTTTGACATTTTTCTAATAAAGATCTAAATAAAGAAGATAGTAAAGCGAAACTAAAACTGAAGGTAATTGAAGCTCAAAGTTTGTACTTACGTACTTGGAATTACGTGTGGAATTTGTGGGTAGAATAAGAATGAGTAAACAAACAATGTTATCTATGATGATAAATCGAAAGAACAAATCCCAGATATAGAGGTTTACCTCGTCTCACTAACAGAGGTAATTCAGTGCCAAAGTGTTGGGACCTCAGCATGAGTTCCAGTTATGGAGGTTTCTCACTTATCCAGGTCCCACTTAACCAAGTTTCACTGTATATTGTTTGTAATAAGTACAGTTCGAAAATCCTCGCTTCAATGAGAAA
This sequence comes from Euproctis similis, assembly GCA_905147225.2. Taxonomy (NCBI): domain Eukaryota; kingdom Metazoa; phylum Arthropoda; class Insecta; order Lepidoptera; family Erebidae; genus Euproctis; species Euproctis similis. The sequence continues at coordinate 11,734,392 of LR990109.1, forward strand.
AATTGATTACAAAAACCTACGTGTATTAGTCTCAAACAAAATGCCTGTCTGAATCCTATATTTATAGTACCATATCTAGAGCGATATGGCCCTTTATACATGCACGTGTATAAACAAAAAAAAAAGCGAAACAAAAAACAAAGCGTGTTGGTGCAGGTGGTTTAAACCAACAAAAACTAGGAATGTTTTTAGTTAAGACTCTTAGGACTGGTATTTTCTTTAAACTAAATTAAACGCAATAGACGTCTCAGCAGTCTCCTGGTGTCTGCTTCTTCTGAATCAGTTTTAAGTGCTTCGACACCGGGCTCACATCAATGACTTATTGGACTTATGAGTGTAAGAATCTCCGTTCTCTTCGCAAGGGATTTGGCGTGAAGTTGTATGTATGTTATGTATGTATGAGTGATACGTATCGGCGATAGACACATATGTGCCCATATATGTGTGGATACGGCACCTATTGAGACCCTCACGAGTACAAAAAAATAACAAAGTGAACAAGGAAGGGGTCTGAAGCTGACTATACATGTCTCTCCTCGTTCGATATACCTAATGCAATTTTATATGGAACTAATTTATTTATAGATAATGGCTGAAATATGTGTATACCCAAGTCAGTTGTTGGTAATTGACAGTAACGTATATGTAATATTAGGTACAAATTATGGCGGAAACAAGTTTAGACCATTGATCAATTATACAATAATCAGTGGGATGGAAATGGTGGTTTTTGTCAGCCATTGTCGATGTACGTGTAGTAGAACCGGCTTGACAAGCAATGAGAGTCAACAGGTAGGGTACAGGGCACTGACCTACAGTTGGAGGCATGAATGACTCCATGTCGTTCAGCTGACTACTGCCTGCTTTGGGGGACCGATTTACTAAAAACAATAAATAAATGGGAAAGAAAGTATAGGAATTACACGTAGAGCCGTTATTTTTTTTATAATAAATTAAGTTTAATTGTTTGTATGTTTATTAAACTGATGTAAACAGTCCATTGATTAATGTTTGTTAATTAATATGTAAATTAGTGCTCGAAATCAAGTGACAGCTAGACAAATAATGGCGTTAAATAATTACAAAGTGAAAGAAATAGTATTTTTAATGCAACAATAAAAAATCTCGTAGAGATAACTGTAATTTCAAGAGTAACTATGTAGGTAATTCATTCATCATGCCGCTCACCTTCTCGCAAACTGCTGGCGAAACGTGTCGTTTTGAGCCAATTGCACACGCGGACCTGTGTCCTTTTGAACTGACCAAAGGTGTACTTTCACCGACGCCAGCTCCTCAAGAATCAATCATAAAAAGCCCTCTAGATAAATATTGAAACAGGCCAACGCGCTTTTTATTGAACAGTAAAGTACAATTTGAAACGGTAAATTGCTATCGCATTCAAAAACCGTCGAAGCACTTCACAATTTGTTCACAAACACTTGTCAAGATTGACCACTTTTAATTCACGGCACTGCTGATTTTGATTAAAAAAAGAACTTGTGTCGTGGGCCCGTTGTTAAAAGTTAGGAAACTTTTCGACTGTTTTCGTTGATCGGACGCGGCCACACGTTCGTAGTGGGGCGACACCACCGCGCGAATGCGGCCGGCCGACCAAACTTTGCTCCCACCACGAAACAAGCCGAGCGTGTATTGTATAGTATAGCGTCGGTATACAAAATACACACGGGAGTGAGCGAGACAAGCAAAAGAACCGTTTAACCAATAACAACCCCTACAAAGGTCTGCTAAATTTAAAAGGAAACAAATAAGACTACCATATAAAACATATATTTTATTACATTTGAAATATTTAGGTGTGCGTGAAAAAATATTCTGAACTTGTCACAGCACAAGGTCAAACTTTCTGAGATTTATATCCTCAAATTCCTCCTTTTACTTCTAGACAAATTGTTACTGTAGCTAAAGATTATTGCAATGTACAGCACATATTGGTAATAAATAATTATGGTATGTATTGTACATATATGTATATAAATGTATAAAGAATTATACAAAAAATAACACTTTGTCGTATGAATTAAAATATTAACTCATAGTCGGACTTATTGGGTACAAAAATTCTAAAAGCAACTAAGATTATATACATTTTTTTTGTATGATTATAATAAAATACTGTCATTATTAAAAAGTTTGTTTCAGAAATAGTACATATACAATATAAAATTAAATAATTCCACTTATAACTAATAAACTTAATTAAATATCATTCTTTTAGTTTCAGTTCTACAGGAATACTTAGTTCTGGTGTTACCAGCAAAGTATTTGTAACATTAGTCGGAAATATTTTTCTAGGAATTGTTGGTGCAGTTTTTTTCAATAACACCGTCAATAAGACTAATGAATTTATAGAACTAACTATTACATAAATACCACCAATAATTGAAAACAGTCTCAAACTGAATTTGATTAAATTCTCCTTTTCTTGGTGAACTTTTATTTTTAGCGCAGCCATGTCATACTTAAAAAAAACTCCGGGAACACCATGTGATCCTTTCGAATGACTTATGGGTCTTTCTAACTCTTTCACTGAATATTGGAATGTCTTAATAGTTTCAAATGTGGTATCAACATCAGTGGGCACTACTTCGATAAAATATTGATAAAGCATATTTTCATCATTTGTAATTTTTTGATCACCTTCCAATGGATATATTATGCCATTAGCTGGACTGCCAAAACTCAGACGATGTATTCTATGGCTGAAATTTTGTGGGGTATCATCAAAGAGCATATTCAGATGTATGTGTCCTCTCGGTAAATGTAAACTTTTTCCAGCTGTTACATGAAAATTTCCAGCAACTTTGTTCAATGTAAGAACTCCATGGAGCCTACATGCGTCTGGACGGCGATTAGGTTTAGATTTTCTAGCTGGTATTGTAGCTCGAACAGAGCCATGACCCTTTTTCCACAACAATTGCCATATAGAGTGATACTCCTCCCTAAGGTAAGAATTTATATATTTTACAGCATCAAATGCATCTTGTTGTTCCTGTGTGAGTTCAAACCACGTATCTTCTTCTTGTAACTCACCAAAACCAAACACACTTTGAGACGTGGAGTCAAGAATATCGGCACCAATGTTCGAGCAAGGCATCGCCACTGTCATATCTATGTTAATACGAAGTTTTTCATCCATGTCGGTATCAGGCATGAATTTGAATACTAAATTACTATCTAGATAATACGAAACTTCACTGTATATGAGCCACATAATAATAAAAAAAGTTATAACAGAAAATGTGCCGCCGACTGGAGTGCTATCCACATACTCTTCCGGAACTTTTGGAAACGCGTCAAGTTCTTTCACTCTATCAATAACTTTCTTTTTACCTCTATATCTTAACATTTTATTAAAATTTTAAATAGTTGATTATAATAGACCGCTATTTATTTTTTAAACTAAAATTTGCAACTACCACTAACTGTCATCATGTTATGATGTGTCAGTCAATGTCAAGTTCATTTTTTTTTTAATTTTTCCATTATTGGACAGGCTAAAGCTTTTAAGCCATACTGCCTTGTCTGACGTTATTTTTAATTATGACGTAATGATGAAACTTAAAACTAACCTAACCTAATCATTAAATTAAGTCGTGGCACTTTATGCATGATGTTGCGAGGGAGTCCTGACGACACTGTAGGAGAGCACACTAAACACGATATTTACACCATTCCCCACATTTGCACTCATATACGGACACTTATTAAACAAAATGCCACGAATTTTATCCAAAAATATCCATTGAAACACAAATCTGAGAAAATAATGCAAAAACGGACATGACTCTTCACAGTCCCGCCAAAACACCAATGTCAAGTTCAAATGACAATTGATGGTATATTTTTATTTTTTTTATTTTAACATCGATAGGTTTTTTCACTGTGCACAAGTGCAGGGCAGAAAAACATTTACAAAAAAATGTGCTCACATATTTACAAATAGACGCAATAAATAATAGAATTTTCCGAAGAAAGTACCGTCAAAATTGGTCCAGCCAATTTAGAGACTACCTGGAAAAGACAGACAGATAGACAAACATTGTAAAAAATGAAATTGTGGTGTTTGCACACTGTATACCTATATTCCTAATATGAATAAAGAAGACAGCAGATAATTCAATATTACAAAGAGACACTTAAATTTTTATGGGCTAGACGGAAAAAATTCTTACGAAAAGTTGTCACGACACAATACATCTTTTATTGGCTTATTTAGAACAATGTATAACTACCCAAATGGTCTAGTGGCTGGGATATCTTGCTCTCATACAGGGGGCTCGGGTTCGAATCCCGGTATCGGAACTCTTTTTGAAGTTTTATTTTCCATGATTTCATATTTTATATATGTTTTTTTTAGCTCGCTCTCTCTATCTCTCTCTCTCTCTCTCTTATAGAAAGCAAGCCAGATATTTTCATTTCTATTTCGCAGTGTGGTGTTGCGAAGATTATTTTTGTTGAGTGTATACAGGTTTTTTGTAAATAATACAAACATAACATAACATAACTTCACGCCTTTTGTTACCCGAAGGTGTAGGCAGCGGCTGTTAAGCCTCGTCTCGCCGTTATGTTTACGTCCCAAATGGAAATGGTGGCGAACCTATTGCCATACCGGGCACAAAGTTTTCTGTCATCGATATTTATCACACTTAACTTCCGAAAACAATTTCGAAAAGTCATTGATGTGAGCCAGTGTCAGGATTCGAACTCGGTCCTCTGGATCAGAAGCCGTGTGCTCTCCCACTGGACCACCGAGACGAAATAATATAATAATAAAAAATAATAATAATAATGAATCCTGACAGTGTTTCTGCACAAGTTCCGGCTATTGCTGATGAAATTAGGTAAGTAGATATTATATACCGACTATTACAGACAATAATAAATGCTTTTGAATTTTTAGCAAGTACGCATTATAACCTCTCTTTATTATTGTGCTAACCAAGTCATACGAATTATAATCTCTCCATTTTGTGTGTTTAGCAAGTGTACGCGTCATAATTTTAATAAATACAAAAACAAATCATATTTTAATATTACAAATATCAGAACGTATACGCTGTTGTATTTACGAAGTCGAGAGAGTATATATATATATACAGGGTGCTTCACAGACCCTATTCTAACCACTTATATCTAGAATCTAGACATGCTTTGAAATCTAGATATCCTATAGAAAGTAAAAAAAGGCAAAAAAATTTTTTTTTACTTTTTTTACAAAAATTATCCCGCAGAAATATGAACCATGATCACCCTACTTATGACCTACGACAACTGAGTTCATTGTGACTACTCACCTAAAGTATTTCATTCATTTTTCCATTTCGATCATCAATAGGGTTGTCATCTCTAATTTTTAATAATTATGTGAAGTTACAAAAAAAATTTAAGCTGACTACATTCTGATCTTCTTTCTAATCATTCTTTAAGAAACCACATGGAATTACCATAAAACATAATCAGTAAATAGTTTTCCCGGTCTACACTCTCATGTATTTGAGGCGTGAAGTTACACAAAAAAGCTATCTGTATTCGGTTCGCATTAAGAAATCTTATAAAATTACTATGAAACATAATCAATAAGTAATTTTCGCTGCCTACACCCGCATGTATTTGGGGCGTGAAGTTACAAAAAAATATTAAGCTGACTACATTCTGATCTGTTTAAGAAACCACATGGAATTACCATGAAACATAATTAGTAAATAGTTTTCACCGCTTACACTCTCATGTATTTGAGGCGTGAAGTTACACAAAAAAAGCTATCTGTATTCGGTTCGCAATAAGAAATCATATAAAATTACCATGAAACATAATCAATAAGTAATTTTCGCTGCCTACACCCGCATGTATTTGGGGCGTGAATCTACAAAAAAATATTAAGCTGACTACATTCTGATCTGTTTAAGAAACCACATGGAATTACCATGAAACATAATCAGTAAATAGTTTTCACTGCTTACACTCTCATGTATTTGAGGCGTGAAGTTCCACAAAAAAGCTATCTGTATTCGGTTCGCAATAAGAAATCATATAAAATTACCATGAAACATAATCAATAAGTAATTTTCGCTGCCTACACCCGCATGTATTTGGGGCGTGAAGTTACAAAAAAATATTAAGCTGACTACATTCTGATCTGTTTAAGAAACCACATGGAATTACCATGAAACATAATCAGTAAATAGTATTCACTGCTTACACTCTCATGTATTTGAGGCGTGAAGTTACACAAAAAAAGCTATCTGTATTCGGTTCGCAATAAGAAATCATATAAAATTACCATGAAACATAATCAATAAGTAATTTTCGCTGCCTACACCCGCATGTATTTGGGGCGTGAAGTTACAAAAAAATATTAAGCTGACTACATTCTGATCTGTTTAAGAAACCACATGGAATTACCATGAAACATAATCAGTAAATAGTTTTCACTGCTTACACTCTCATGTATTTGAGGCGTGAAGTTACACAAAAAAAGCTATCTGTATTCGGTTCGCAATAAGAAATCATATAAAATTACCATGAAACATAATCAGTAAATAGTATTCGCTGCCTACACTCTCATGTATTTGAGGCGTGAAGTTACACAAAAAACTGTGAACCCTACTTAATGATTCATTTGTAGGTCATGTGTATATGTGCTGTGTATATGTGTGCACCTCTTACACGTGCTGTGACCTGTTACACGCGCCCGAAACTTCCTTTGAGAATTGCCGCCTGCCTTTCGGCTCGCACAAGGTAACCTTGAACTCATCAGGCGGCATTTATAAAAAGAATTTGTCGGCATTTCTAAATTTACAGTGAAATATTTTGAAATATTAATATTATTTATTATGGGTCCGTATAATTTTAATGTACCAACGCAAATTAATAAAGTATATTATTATTATCATTATGTTGCATAACACGTGAAAGCTTAAAAAGTATTACGTAGGTAAATCCTATGAGTCTCGGTGGTCCAATAGGAGAGCACAAGGCTTCTGATCCAGAGGTCTGGGTTCGAATCCTGACACTGGCTCACACCAATGACTTTTCAAAATCGTTTGCGGAAGTTAAGTGTGATAAATATCGATGTCTGAAAACTTTGTGCCCGGTATGGCAATAGGTTCGCCACCTATTCCATTTGGGACGTAAACATAAGGGCGAGACAGGGCTTAACGGCCGCTGCCTACACCTTCGGGTAAGGCGTGAAGTTATGTTATGTTAAATCCGGTATTCGGTATTGTGCGTATTATTACTTAAAATTTAGAGATTTTCTAAAATACTATTCCAATTTGCTTTGGATGAGATTTGAGTGAAATTAAAATATCTAGTAGACTCTGTAGTACAGCGACTAGTATTTTTAAAGTTATTATAAAAAAATAAGTTATCGTATAAAGGTTCCGTATTTTGGTATAACGGTACCCTAAGAAATTAAAAATGGCAGAGACACTAGTATTTAGGAATGTGACATTAAACATAAGAAAACGATTTTTGATTAAACGATTAATTTATTACAATGAAAAAATCGATAATTAATAATCGTATTTATTTAAGAAAATAATCGATTTATTTAAATTAATGGATTTTTAAATTTTTGGGCAATATGTACAATTAGTTTTAGGGGGTCATGTCAAGAGCGTGCACGTCGGGACCCCTGCCGTCCCAGTGGGACGCAATCTTGACCGAAGCAAACTGAGCCGGACGGGCTGCTCCGGCGTGCCCCAGAAGCGACGGGCACCGATTAGCCCCCGTCGGTGCGGCTGCATGCGCATGCGGCGAAGGGGGACGCCACCCTTCACGCAGCGCCTATCCTGGTGGGACGAGGAGAGGGGAGTGCCGTATAGGCACGTGGAATGTTAGAGGTAGTATGATCAGAAAGATGAATGAGATGATGAATGTAATAAATGAGAGATGCCTGGATGCCTTATGTTTGACGGAGACAAAGCGGAGGGGGAGTGAGACCGAGGACCTCCCCGGTGGCATGGTAGCCCTATGGTCCGGAGTGGACCAGGACGTCCGTCCTAGTGGGGGTGTTGGAGTCGTTCTCTCCTCCCACTTTGCTTCCGGAGTGAAAGATTATGAGTTGGTAGGCCCAAGACATCTTTGGGGTCGAATAAAACTGGGGATCACGCGAGTTTTCCTGGTCGCAGCTTATGCTCCCGTAAGCTCCGCGGATCCCCGCGAACTCGAGGAGTCTTGGGAATCTGTTAGGGATATTCTGAATCTGGCTGAGGGACATGAAAGGATAATTCTGTGTGGTGATCTTAATGGATGGGTCGGAACCAAGAGAGATGGCCTGGAGGCTGTACTTGTTCCGAATGGTGACAAGAGAGTCAATGATGCTGGTAAGCCCATCTTGGACGTATGCCTGGAACGGAACCTCGATGTGTCTAACACATTATTCCGTCATAAAGATATTCACACGTATACGTGGAGACGGAATGAACATGATGATTTTGGTAGATAGTCGTCTCCGAAATACTCTAAAGGGATACACGAGCCTACAGAGGCCCCACTCTTGATACGGACCACTACCTGGTAGTAAGCCGTTTCGTGGGCCTTTCAAGAAGTGGAGACACTGGCGAGTGCGTACCCATTTCGGAGAGCTTGAAAAGATAAAATGTGAGAAATTAGAAGGTGAAAGTGTACGGCGTATGTATGTAGACCTAGTCAGTAAAAGACTCAATGAGACGAGTCTTTCTGACTTAGGTGTTGAAGAATGCTGAGAAAGAATGAAAGAAAGTATAGTGGATATTGCAAAAGAAGTATGTGGTAGTGCAAAGAGGCATAAGCATAGGATTCTGAGAGGTGATGCCTGGTGGGACGAGGATGTGAAATCCAGCGTCGAAAGAAAGAAAAAAGCATGGTTGGATTATGTCTCAAGTTTGAATCAGAATGTTAGTATGACAGAGAAAAAGTATGAGAGCTACCGCCGCTGCAGGAATGTTACCAAAGCCTTAGTGAAAGCGAAGCGTGAAAGACTAGTTGCGAATGAGGAAGTGAGGTTGACGGAGAACTTCGAGGCGAATAACAAACTCTTCTGGAGGGAAGTTAGAAAGTCTCGGGGTTCTTCGTCAACATCCAGAATGGACAAAATTATGTCTAAGGCTGGTAACATTCTTGCAAACCCAAGCGATGTATTAGGCAGGTGGAGTGAGTATTTTGGGGAAATGTACGAGTATGTTCCTGGTATGTTTCTATGTTTCTGGCAAGGTAGCTGGAATTGATATGATGTCTGCTTAATGATCAAATACGGTGGAACCTGTGCCCGGGACTCTTTCCTGACTTTGAGCAATCTGTGCTGGAGGTCAGGTAAGGTTCCTACGGACTGGAGGCGCACTGCATACGTGCCGGGATCACGTATGCAGTGCACCAGTTACAGGGCCATCAGTTTGATCAGTTTAGCAGCAAAAGTGTATGGGAAAATTATTGAAAGGAGAATGAGGGTGATATCTGATGGAGTGTTGTGGGAGGCTCAGGGTGGTTTTAGAAGCGGACGAGGGTGCATGGATCAGATTTTTTCTCTCCGCGACATCGTGGAGAAACAACTGGCTGTTAACCGGAAGGTTTTCTGCGGTTTTGTGTATCTGGAAAAAGCGTTTGACAGAGTGTTACGAAAGGATCTGTGGGATATACTCCCGGGCTACGGGGTGAGCGGAGCACTGCTGCGCGCTGTGCAGTCCACTTACGAGGACTGCACAGCGTGTGTGCGTGCTGACGGCGGCTTGTCCCCCTGGTTTGACGTCAATATCGGCGTCAAACAGGGTTGCGTGCTGTCCGCTCGACTGTTCATCCTATACCTGGACAGTTGTCTCCAGAGAGTGAGATCGATGGATGTAGTGATGCAAATGGGTGACCTAGTTGTGAGCTGCCTGCTTTACGCAGATGACGCCGTGATTCTGGCCGAATTGCCGTCGGACCTGCAAATACTAGTCACTACTATGAAAGATGATTGCATGATTAAAGGCTTGCAGTTGAATGCGACGAAAACGAAAGTTATGGTGTTTGAAAGGGAGGAATCCAGAACAGATGCAAGGATAATGGTTGATGATGTAGTGCTGGAACAGGTGAATGAAATAGTATATCTTGGATGCGCTTTTAGCAGGGATGGAAGGTACACCACGGATGAGACGAGTGGCGATAGGAAATAGCGTAAATGGAGCGTTGGCCAGATTCCTGGGCGCAAAAAACGTCAGCAGAAAGCCCAGCTAGCAATCCACAATGCAGTCCTGATCCCAACGCTAACTTATGGAAACGAGAGCTGGGTATGGTAGAGTGTGCATGAAAGTAGAATAAACGCGGTAGAAATGAGGTCACTGCGCAAAATCTGCGGAGTGACTCTCGCTGACCGCGTAGGAAACAAGGTTGTAAGGAAGGAAGTTGGTTTGAAAGAGAGTGTCGGTGTAAAAGTAAGAAAGGGCATGGTTGGTTCGATGGTTCGGACATGTAGAAAGGATGGATGATGCAAGACTGACCGAGCATTTGACACGATTGACCAGATATACAATGCAAAAGCGGATGGATGTAGGAGTCGAGGACGGCCAAGACACACATTACATGACCAAATAGAACGTGTTATGGAGGAAGGTGATGTTAGGAGCCTCAAAAACCGACGCGCGTGCATGAAAAGAGTTATGAAAGTCAACGAAGCGCGTGAGTATCCATGTAACATAACATAACATAACTTCACGCCTTTTGTACCCGAAGGTGTAAGCAGCGGCTGTTAAGCCTCGTCTCGCCGTTATGTTTACGTCCCAAATGGAATAGGTGGCGAACCTATTGCCATACCGGGCACAAAGTTTGTCAGTCATCGGTATTTATCACACATAACTTCCGAAAACAATTTCGAAAAGTCATTGGTGTGAGCCAGTGTCTGGAATCGAACCCCGTACCTCTGGATCAGAGGCCGTGCGCTCGCCCACTGCGCCACCGAGACTTTTAAAAAGTATCCATGTAATATTTAGTAATTTGGAAATATACAATAAAAGAGAACATATCAACCAAATGTCGGCTGATGAAATTGAATTATTCATCGACTCCATCTAGTGAATATTGGAATAAATAAATAACTAAACTGTTTCAAAGGTATAGAAGGAATGCGGTCATTGATGGCGTTAAAAATAACATTATGGAAAAAGTATTCTTTAGTAGTTTTCGTTCCGGGCCAAACTTAATATCGGGGCGTTGCAGATGAAATAAAGTCGGTAATATGTAATTGAATGATTAATAAAATAATCGGTTATTAATCGATTAGTCATATAAAAATAATTACTAAATTTAATAGATTTTTTTACTTTTAGAAGTTGATTTTTAATCGATTATTTCAATCAATTATTTTTTCACATCCTTACTAATGTTCGTTAGTGATTATTTTTTTAGACGCTCTTCATTATTGTTCGCTTGTTCTATCGGTCAGTATCATATATCGGTGTCAAGTTAGTGAAAGTGCTTTCGTTATTTCGTAATTTTATAATGGCGGAGTATTCAAATGCAGAGTACTATGATATGATTATGTGTGTGGGTGCATCGGAGGGAATCCTTACTGCAGCGCGCGAACTTTATCGACAACGTCACATTGATGGAAGAGAGCTGGAGAATCAGCGAAGACTTCCTTCTTATGCATGCTTCAGGAGGCTGGTCAACCGTTTGCACTCAAACGGTTCTTTCCACAGTCCAAACTCTGAAGGACGATCGAGTGACCGTGCGGATGCTCGTGTGGAACAGAATATTTTGGATCACTTTGCTGAAGATCCAACTAGAAGTACTAGAAAAGCCTCTGTCGTATTAGGTGTGTCTAGAATGAAAGTATGGAGAACTTTAAAAAAAGATAATCAGCATGCTTACCATTACCAGCGCACACAACAGCTGACAGAAGCAGATTTTTTATTGAGACTGCGATTCTGTGAGTGGTATCGTAGTCAGGTTACTGCTGACCCTATGTTTTCGTCTCGGGTTCTATGGTCTGATGAGGCTACCTTTACTCGTTTTGGACTATCCAATAGCCACAACGAGCACTACTGGTCCCATGAAAATCCACATGCTTTTCGTCAAAGCCATTTTCAGCACAGGTGGAAAATTAATGTGTGGGCCGGTATCATCGGTGACAAATTGATAGGCCCTGTATTTTTGCCGGACCGGTTGAACGGTGAAATCTACTTGGAAATGTTGAGGACCACCTTGGAGGAAGAACTTGAAGGCCTTCCTTTGTTAGTTTACCGCGACATGATTTTCCAGCAAGACGGCGCGCCAGCGCATTACACTCGTTCTGTACGCGAATATCTGGACGATCGCTTTCATGCGTGGATTGGACGTTCTGGAACTGTTCCATGGCCACCACGGTCGCCCGATTTAACGCCAATGGACTTTTTTTTGTGGGGATATTTGAAAAGTGTGGTGTATGCTACGCAGTGTGAAACTGTGAATGATATGCGTCAAAAAATTGTGGAAGCTTGTGGTACTCTAACACCGGAGTATCTGAGCCGCGCCACACAATCTGTATCGCGGCGTGTAAACCTATGTGTTACGAGAGGAGGACAGCACATTGAACCTTTTTTGTAGTCACACTGAGAAATGGTAAGTGTTCACCATAAATCTTAAACGAAAAATCTGGTTAGATATGTATTAAACTATGAATGAATTTTATTTAATCAGAATGAAATACAAAATTTTTATTTTATATCTCACCATAACTTAGCAATATCGGCTCTACTACTACAGAATAAGGTCTAAATTTTTATATCCGTGTTGTAGGTACACAAGAAATTGTACCATATGTTACGATTTCTTGTGTATGTGTGTATGTGATATCAATGAAAGTCTTTATAGTAGGGTGACCATGTCAAATATTATTATTTGCGGACTCAGTAGGAATTTTTTTTTTTTTTTCAGATCTAAAATTTCGACTTATCACATTTTAAATATAGCCATCCGATAGGCAATTCCATCCTGTATCCACCCATCGCGGCTTGATATACCCATTGTGGGACACGCTGTATATACTCTCTCGACTTCGTATATATATATATATAATCGAAAGGAACTTCGTTCCATCCGGGTGTCCCTTGACACCTCTCAAGTTTTTTTATATATATGTTTAAACTAGTTCACCCTCCAAACAGTTTTTGTCTGTGTGTCTGTTTATTCCTTCTACTTATAGAAATCTAGGTGGTCTGGATTTCAAATTCCATTGATCGGATTGAATCGTGGCTCACACCATTAACTTTTCGAAAGTTAAATGTGATTACCGATGACGTATTTAGTAACAGCTTCTGCCACCAATCCATTTAACAAGTAGAAATTCGATAAGTCAAAGTAAAAATTACTTTACCTTCGGGTATAAGATATAAAAAAGAAAATAAATCTCGATGGTCCACTGGTCGAGCACCCCGCTTCTGAATCAAGAAGTCCTGGGTTAATTACTTTTCGATTACTTAATTACCTTCGGGTAACAAAGGCGTGAAGTTATGTTATGTTTTTTTTATTTCGTTCTTCCTGAAATAATAAAAAACATTTGGAAGTTTTATTAATTTTTGCTCACGCACGTTGAGGGCCCCCGTTGCTACGAGGGTAGCTACGCCCCTGTACACTAGTATATTCTAAAGATACCTACGTGTGTGTTGACCTGACCCGGTGTCACAGAAAGCGAGATTAGGGCGGCTCTCGGGCAACTCCAGTACAACAAGGCACCCGGTGATGACGGAATTACAACGGAGGTTCTAAAATCCGGCGGGACTCCCATCCTAAAGGAATTAGCAGGTCTTTTTAATTCCGTTATACATCAGGGTATAAGACCACAGGATTGAAGCAGGAGTGTGGTGGTGCTGTTCTTCCAAAAAGGTGATAAGACCTTACTGAAGAATTACAGAACCATCTCACTCCTGAGCCATGTCTACAAGTTGTTCTCGAGGGTCTTTACGAATTGTCTCGTTGCTAAACTCGATGAATTCCAGCCTTCCGAGCAGGCCGGATTTCGAAAAGGACCACCTACCGTGGAACACATCCATACTGTTTGACAGATTGTACTGAAGACCGAAGAATACAATCAGCCGCTGTGTATGGCATTCGTGGATTACGAAAAAGCGTTCGACTCCATCGAAACTTAGGCAGTTCTGGATGCATGTCAGCGATGTCGGATTGATTGGCTTATCGAGGATATCGAGGTGTTGAGATGCTTGTATAACACCGCCACGATGGCTGTCTAGATACAGGACCACTGTCGCTGATGTGGTGCTGCGGGAAATGGAGCTCTTCGTTCCATCCTCAGTGGTGCCAATCGGCGGCAGATCCCAGCCCTGGTTTGATCGCTCATACAAAACGGCATTACGTTTTAAGCATGAGTGCTATCAAGCCTGGGCAAAAGCAGTGGCGTCCCAGGACTCCGACACCGGTTCTCCTAAGAAGAGTTACAACCTTGTTACCAGGTCCTACAAAAGAGTTATAGCTGTAGCGAAGTCTTAGTACATGGGCAAAATTGGCGAGAAACTAGTTCGCCTAGCCGGAGATTCATTTCCGGCAAAGTAGTGTGCGACGGATACTTTTATCCCTGGATGTCTACAAGTCGAGTGGGCCTGACGGAATCCCAGCAATAGTGCTGAAGACGTGTGCTCCGGAGTTGGCAACGGTTTTAACGCGTCCTTTCCGGTACTCCTACCCTCTCGGCGCTGTACCAGCATCATGGTAGCTTTAGTGACTGATCCAACCTATCGCCAACAACTACAGACCTATCACCATCACCTACCTATTCTCAAAGATAATGGAAACTCTCATCAACCGCCAGCTCCTTAAGTATCTAAAAGAGCACCAGTTGATAAGTGACCTTCAGTACGGATTCCGTCAAGGTAGCTCAGCTGGTGATCTTTTAGCCTACTTAACCCATCGGTGGGCGGAGGCGGTTGAGAGAAAAGGAGAGGCGCTAGCCGTTAGTTTGGACGTAGCGAAGGCCTTCGATCGGGTTTGGCACAAAGCACTTCTTTCGAAACTTCCATGAAATTATGCGATTGGGTTTCCAGCTTTCTCACGGCTCGGAGCATTAAAGTTGTTGTCGACGGGTCATGCTCCGACTTAAAACCTGTGAATGCTGGAGTCCCCCAGGGCTGTGTGCTATCCCCAACGCTGTTTCTTCTGCATATCAATGACATGCTGCTGAGCAGCAATCTTCATTGTTATGCCGATGACAGTACTGGGGATGCCTAATATACCGGCTACCCGTGAATTTCTCGGGAAAACGTCGACGAGCACCGGATTAAACTTGTGTCTGAAATCGAAACTTTGCTTAGTCAAGTTTCGGACTGGGGCAGACTAAAATTGGTCCAATTCAACCCTAAGAAGACACAGGTCTGCGCGTTTACCACTAAAAAGACACAATTTGTCGTAGCTCCCTGTTTTGAGAGCACTCCCTTACCCGCTTCAGCCGCTATCGGAATTCTTCGTATTGACTTGTCGAGTCCACGTCCAGAGACGTCCAGTTCCGCGGTCATCTGGAGGGCAAGGCCTAATTGGCCTACAAAAAGCTTGGTGTACTCAATAGAGCGAGACAGTATTTCACGCCAGGTCATCGCTTGTAACTATATAAGGCGCAGGTCCATCCTCACGTAGAATACTGTTCACATCTTTGGGCGGGGGCACCGCAGTAACAACTTACTCCATTTGACCGCATCCAACGACGCGCTGTTCGACTTGTCGACAAACAAGCTCTTTCCGATCGGCTTGATCCTCTGGCGTTGCGGAGAGAGGTGGCATCTTTATGTATCCTCTACCGCATATACCACGGAGAGTGCTCTGATGAATTGTTCGGATTGATACCGCCCGCTGATTTTCGCCATCGCTCGACGCTTCAATGCTACCACCCGCATTGGCTGAACGGTTGGCGATCGACAACAGTGCGTTTTAGCAGGCACTTCTTGCCACGCACTGTTCCTTCATGGAACCAGTTGCCGGCGACGGTATTTCCGGACCGCTACGACCTAGGAACATTCAAGAAACGGGCCTATTCTCATCTGAAAGGCCAGCAACGCTGATGTAATGCCCCTGGTATTGCAGACACCATGGGTGGCGGTGATCGCTTTCCATCAGGTGACCCGCAGGCTCGTTTGCCCCTTCTAAAAAAAAGAAGGAGGCTGACAGGAGGATTCAGCCAGGTTGGGCCGCTTTCGGCCGGTCGAGTTTTCAACTCGCCTATACCGCAATGCCTGAAGACCAAAGTCTTTGACCAGTGCGTCTTACCGGTAATAACCTACGGTGCCGAAACGTGGACACTAACGATAGGACTAGGCCACAAATTTAAAGTCGCTCAGCGAGTAATGGAGCGAGCTATGCTCGGGGTATCTCTGAAAGATAAACTCAGGAATGGGTATCTCCGCCAGAGAACTGAGGTAACCGATATTGGTCGTAGAATAAGCTCACTGATGTGGACGGGCTGGTCAAATCTGCCGAAGGACCGATGGTAGATGTACTCCATCTAATGGTCATGGAGTGGAGATCGCGTCTTATTAAACGTAGTGGACTGCAATAGGCTGATGATGATGATGTGTTGACCTCTCCGCTTTGTTCGCGTGGTCCTACTGGTCTTTATTATAAATATAATGCGTCGTTTACACTCAGCCCAAGTGGGCAAGCAGGTCGGGAGGGAAGTAAGCAGCGCGAGAATATAAACACGACACTGCTGCTGCCACTCACGCTGCTACTCGTGCTGTCCAGCACCCCTTCAGTCAGCAATTTGCAATAATGTGACAGCCGTATGTTTCGAAGTGTAATGAATTATTTAAACGTTTTGAGAAGAAATATCACTACTCATAGTTATTTAAAATATTTAAACACTATATTTAATAAGGATAAATCTAAGTAGAAATCTAAAAAGAAATCACTTGTGAGTGGAGTTCTAAATCCTTTGGAGTGTGCGGCAAGCGGCAAGGGAAAGAGAGGGCTGAATGTAAACACACACTGCTACTCGCGCTGTAATCCTTTGACTTCGGTACGAAAAACCGACAATCGAGGGAGCTCTGGACTTTCGTGCATTTTGCCATCTTGATATTTGTTTGATTTTGACAGTTAATCTGTCGCGCCTGTCAAGTGTCAATTGTATTGTCACTATTACCGTTGCCAACTGTTTTAACAGTAGTTCTACTGTTTTTCAATTGATGTCCCTGTTTTATGTTTTATCCATGAATTTTACTGTTTTGCAATAAGTGTAGAGAGACACCTGTTACCTCAAGAAAATATTTCTTTAATTTCTGTTATAAAACGTATGTAACTGGATAGTTTAATAGACCATAACCCATATGCTAGTGACAACTACAGTTGAAACTTTAAATTTCTCTAATACGCGTGATACGTGTGATACCTGCCTACCTTTATAATAATAAAAAAAATACTACATACTCTTGTTTCTCTCATAGTTTATTCTAGAGTTGTTTTTTTATTACTTATTATGTTGTGATTACTTAATTAAATATAATAATGTAAATGTGTCTTATTAACTGAAATAATTGAGTATTTATATTGACATTGATTATTGTTTTTTTTTATTTGTGGGTTAGGAGGGCAAACAAGCAGACGTGTCACCTGAGGGTAAGCAACCAACGCCGCCCATGGACACCAGCAACACATATAGTGTTACTGTTGCGTCGCCGACCCTTAATGGATAGCGGATAGGGAAGGTCGGGTAAAGGGGTGGGCTTCCGGTTACCTCTCTCACCGAACGAAACGCGGCTTTACGTCGATCTTCTGAGAGGTCGTGGTATTTCACCGGTCGAGCCGGCTCATTCATGCAGCGAACTGCTTGAAGTGCTTGGTCTACCACTGTTTAAATTATAATATATGAGAAAATTGTGAAACCTGCCTTTTTGAACCCATCTACTGTTTTCTACTGTTTTTTAATGAGAGAACTGTTGTTTTTTGATTTGTTGGGGTTGGCAACACTGGTCACTATTGTCATCGTCTGATATCTGTAGTGGTGTTT
The DNA here is from genome assembly GCA_905147225.2 of Euproctis similis. Taxonomy (NCBI): domain Eukaryota; kingdom Metazoa; phylum Arthropoda; class Insecta; order Lepidoptera; family Erebidae; genus Euproctis; species Euproctis similis. The sequence goes on from LR990109.1 coordinate 11,752,351, forward strand.
GCTATATTCCTAATTTTCTATTTTAATCTCATCGGCTAACAATACAAATATTTATGCAGTCCGACGACGAAGACACTGCGTTGCATTCATGCTTCGATTCACTGAAAACCGCCGTCATGGGCTGCTGCTATAGCATTTGTCAGAAAGACAATGATCCACAGGTAAAATTGACTATCTTTGCTTGTAATTTATATGTATCAATTTCAAGCCTATCTAACTAAAGCCTAAAATTAGACTAGATTGTCGCACCTAGGCTATTCTAGTGAGTTCATATCTCGTAATCCATCCACAATATCACAATAATATCAGTTTCACTTTGTCCTGCCAGTGACATGAAATATTGCTAGTTGGTTATCAAGTTTTCTGTTTATTTGACATTTTTTTGTTCCTTTGTAACTCATGTTATAATTAATCAGTTTTATTATAATGTTTAAGAATAAACAGTATAAGTTACTCATCTTGTTACTCATGAGAGCTACTTATTACTGAAATAGTACAACTGGTTCTGGGTAAAGGCACCTTTCTTTGGTTTCCATATTGCATTACCTTCCTGATTCTAATTTTCATTAGCAGTACTATGTGTGAAGTATTTATACTGATTAATAGAAATATTGACTTGGGGTATAAAAAATACCTTTTTGTGACTTCCTTAATAACAAAATATCACTAAAAATGATATGGCGGGCAGTGTATTGTTAATTTTAGTAAAAGGTTTTGCTTACTTAAATCTCTCAATATTGTGAGATTTACACTATCATTTTTAGCAGCTATGGTAAATTTTAATATATATTTTTTGTCCTTTATAATTGCTATGTTATGTTGCATTTCTGTAAAATACATACAATTTAATGTTATAACATAAATGAATCCACATTTATATACAATAAACATTAACACATATGTTATTGAATATCTAATCATACTAGCATGAGTGAAAAGTGGGTGGATAGCAAAGAATCATTAAAAGAGTAATCAGTTTGTAATAGCTTGGTACTAAAGGTTAAAGTACAATAATATATTATAAATACACATTGACTAACGGAAATAAACAAACTTTTGTTTATTTTAATTATCCTTTTATGAATAAGCAATCCTAGATGGAATGGATTCTGCAGTTGGTCATCAAAATGAACACTTTGAGATTAAATATTGTTTTGAAAGTTTCCTTTGTTTATAGTAATCAAATCAAATTACAGGAAAATGATGTCAATGAGAGGACACATTTGTTAGAGGTGACTGAACAACGACAGGAGGCGCCGGTGCCGGCTTCGTCGGCTACCACGCCTCCTAGGAAACCTGACGAACAAAGCGCACTCAATAGGATACTGCATGAAACTGCAACGTGAGTACATTACTTTATACTTTTATATGCTATATTTGCTTAGTTGTTCTTTCTTAGTTTGTACTATTTTAAGCCCTTATTTGCTTTTATCAACATTCTCTTTTAGATAAATTATTTGATTTTTAATATTTTTTTCAAATTAGTGAAGACCACATACAACAGTTATTAATCAATTACATTTTTTATCATGTACAGATTCGTTTCAATACAATTTTTATACATAGATACATCAACAAGAATATTATTCAAAGGTACCATTTAGTAATAGTCAAGTATGAGAAATAAGAATTTATCAAATGCAATAGAAATAATGCAAGTCAAATTTAGGTTTAGTACAGAATGTCAAAGACAGGTGGATTACAAATTTAGAAAATAACAAATAATTGTGCAATAAAGTATTTAATTTGAAGTTCATCCATTTGTATCCATGTTGTATCTGTGTGTCTCTTTTACTATGTGTAACATTATTGTTTCCGTGGGCCGCAAACTAGGCTAAGCCTGTCTCTTGGTGGCCCGTAGTTTAGGCACAGAGCTGTTGTCGTTTCGATTATGTGCACAACACATTGTAGACATATTATTTAGTTTCAATAAATAAAATTTTAACAGTCTCGGTGGCGCAGTGGTCGAGCACATGGCTTCTGATCCAGAGGTCCGGGTTCGATTCTTGATACTGGCTCACACCAATGACTTTTCGAAATTGTTTTCGGAAGTTATGTGTGATAAATATCGATGACTGAAAAACTTTGTGCCCGGTATGGCAATAGGTTCGCCACCTATTCCATTTGGGACGTAAAAAACATAACGGCGAGACGAGGCTTAACAGCCGCTGCCTACACCTTCGGGTAACAAAAGGCGTGAAGTTATGTTATGTTATGTTAATAAATAAAATAAAATTACAATAGAAGTGTTATTAGTGATATTTGTGCAGCGTTAAGTATAACTGGGTTTTCATAACACAAACATTTATATGTCGAAATTTATTTATGCTAACTCAATAGGTGTCATACAACATTTTCATACATAGGTGATATTTAGGCTTTTGAAATCCAGTCAATTGACTTTTGCTACTTGTATGCAAGTGTTGCAAATTGGATTAATTTTATTGAATTGACTTAAAATATCAATCTCGTGAATCATTTACATAAAATGTAATACTTTCACAAAAGATCTGTGAAGATAGATAGACACTTCAAGTTATAGTAATATGTTTCCCATTCACTTCTATATCAAACTGAATAAATCCAAGCGGGGCCGAATTTATCAAGTCTACTAAGTATAATATGTTTGTGTTTACAGAAATGTGATTGACGTTGGTGCATTAGGTCCGTACGCACTAGAGGCGGGCGCTTACAGCGAGCGCGTGCGTGTGTATAGTGCACGTGTTGCCGGACTGGGCGCGGCCCCGGCGACTCCACCGCGCTTGTTGGCAGATCTGCCTCATGCTGAGCGCGCGAGCATACTTGCACGTCCGCCACTCAGTGCTGAAGATAAAGACCTCGTACGTTATTTATACCTTTAAAATCATCCAATCCCTCTTAAAGCTGTTTGTTTTGTTCACATATTGTGTGCTGGATACTCGGCTTTAGAATAGAATAATAAATTTCATTGTACACCATTTTAAGAATTAATTAATCTAATAAAACAATAAATAGGTAGCAATAGGTACTATAATTTTACACAATATTTCCAGATAACGAATTCAGTGAAGAAAGCCGCCGCTGCCATATCCGAACTTCGAGTGGAACATCACGAGGATCTGGTTGTGCCATTCAGGGTTCCATAGCAGAGGTCCAGCTCGTATGGAGAGGACGACTGGCATTGACCACCGTTACTATATAAGTATACCTTTACACATAACATATGCAACAACTGCTGAGGGTTGAAGGTCCAAATTATTTATTTAGTAACACACCTAACATCGTGTTGACACTGAACCAGTTGAAATAAGAATTGTAACGTACCTATTGTAAGCATGTGTTCTGATTAACAATCATATTGATGTGAGCGATTTGAAAACTATGTAAATTAATAAAAAAAAATTCTGACTTGTAAATATTAGGTGTCTTGTAATTTTTTTTATTTGAAACAGATATTAGTAAGAGAGTAGATAAGTACTGCATCTGGGTAATATCAATGTTCTAGTAAACTTCTAGTCGCACCTTTATTTAGGACTGTCATTATTGATTAAAATATTAATTTCAACCCAGTGCCCAAAGGTCGGGTTTTTCGATCCCCGCTTGTGTATCTATTAGCAGCATATGTGATGAATTTAGATGTTTGTATGAGTTCAGTTGCGTGCCCAATAAATGGAAAAAGGCAAAACATCCATTTTTCCTAGACCAAATATTTTATTTGACCAATTGGTGCCTTTGCGTTTGGCTTACATAATTATTGTATAAAACAGAAAAAAAAATTGTAATCATCACATAATTATAAATATTTTAATAAAATAATTCAATTTCTGTTCTATTTTTTCTCTAGGAAAGTACACAAAGATCAATCTTTGTCTACTACGACTCCTCTTACTTTCTGACATCTTGGACGAAATCGATTTCTTATGTTTCGATTCGAATTCGATTTCGCCTTTTATTTTATAACATTGTTAAAAATAATTATTCTGTGTTAATAAGGATGGTTCTAAGTTTGGGTGCACATTGTTTATGGAGTACTTTCTGTTGAAGGATCTATTCTGAGTACAGTACTTCACAAGTTTTTTTTTAAATAATCTCACTATTATTGTTATTAGCTTGCTTGTTTAACAAAATACTACTAAAGCATTGCGAAATAAAATTGTTTAAAAAAAATGTGTGATTATATGACTTCAAGAAATGAGGGGGCTTTCCTTTTAAGAAAATATTTTTGTATGTAAGGAGGTAATAATTTCTAATGAATATATAATTTCTATTAAAACTTTATTACAAGTGTTTTTACTATCAACATTTGATTTTACATAACTTTGACCTTTAAGAGTATATAAAAAGAAACAAAAATATTTTTACTAACAGTGCGAAAGTTACTGAATAAAAATTATTGCTGATCTAATAAACGCATGTAAGCAGCGATAATCTCACTATTTGACGACTCTATAACATTTGGAATAAAAAATCTAGATATGTAGTTACTTTAATTAATACAAAATAGAGAAAAATTTACTCAGCTGGTTTTGCAGGTACGTGTTACTACATATACCGAGTTTTCCAATTACAGCATTATAGCGCATTATGCGGCATAATGCTTAACGTTGATGTTCCAATTACAGCATCGCTACGCACAATCGGGTATTCGCAAAAGTAGTGCTTTGAGTGCTTTCGCATGATGCGTGCCATGGATACCAACATTACCAACACATTGACAGAAAATTATTAAGTGTTTTTTTTTATGTTGGCATTGATCACAATATTTTAAATAAATTTTCTTTAGTAATAATAATATTTGTTAAAAAAATTATAGCTTTCGTTTCGTTGTAGTTTTTTTTGGAAATAATCAAAGTTAATTCAACCTGTGTTAAAAAAAAGTAATATAAATATGGATGAAGGTACAAGCATTGACTTTTTTATTCCACATTTAATGTGAACACTGAACTTAGCGCACTCTACTGTCGCATTTTAACACCAATTCGCGTTCCAATTAGGCTATAGCACAATTCGGCATCGTGCGGCACTGAGTCACATAATGCTCTGTAATTGGAAAATTAGGATATTGAAGATGACTATGCGCTTTAGCAACGGACTGTATACTAAGATGAATTCAAAATTTAAATTATTTTGGAATATTTGACTTTATATATTTATTCTAGGATCAACATATCAAAATCATTTTTGAGGTTTGCTCCAATCATTTGTCAGTTATATTTAAAATCGGATATTTTAAATAAATCGGCTTCTTTCCAGTTATAAGTTCCAGGTTCTTAAATTTGGGCTACGTCCGTTTGAGATAGTCTTTTCTAAAATATAGTATAGTGGAAATTACAAATAACAATATAGTTAAAGTTACACCAAGTACCCTAGTGTGAACTTATCCGACTAATGTAGTCATTAGTCGGATAAGTTCGATTAACTACGACAGTAGTGTGGAGGCATCATAAGGCCCTAACTATCTTTGGGGCGGGGCTATAAATACGTCTATGAAGACGCCGGAATACAGATTTATCTGCCACTACTTTCTAATATGTCCATCCCGCATGTTGGTTAAAATTTAATGTTCTTAAAATATAGATAGTCAATTTATAAGTATTTTTAGATAAGAAAATTCAAAATATTGACTATCCAAAAACCGTTTTGGCACCAAAAAATAGCATTGTTTTAGTTTTGTATATTTAATGCAAGTCAAAGTGCAACTTCATTATTTCAATTTTTTTTCGATATATATAAGTAATTGTATTTTTTCCGTTTTTAAAATCGGTTTTTAGGAATGCAATGTGGTAGAGGCTTTTAATAAGAAGGCTGATCGTGAAGGCTGACATATTTGTCATAAACCATTTAGACTACAGGCCCGTGTTGAAAAATCATGGGTCATTTGAACCAGCAGGGGACCTACCTAGAACGATATAAGAGCATCAAATAATATGATTCAGCACTATGCCGTCACTTCTAAGCTGTCCAATTGAGTGCAGGTGACAATTCCCTCCGTGAACCCTCGTTACTTTCCTCTTTGTCGCATGATTTTTGTACGGCGTTGCCGAATAATGGATTAGAAGCAGTATTGAAATAGTATGAAAGTGATGCAGTACAAAATCAAATGATCAAATTTACCCTGGAAATGTCGGAAAGTAAAAAGAAAACTCCGACCTCGTGGCGCACCATTTTTTTAGGCACTGTGTGTTTTCTTAATATTTTTCATGCATTCATCCATGGTAAGAATGCCATACAAAAATATATGACCACAAGGTCAACTCACTCTATCTGTACTTTTGAATTGTCACCTGCACTCAGTTGGACAGCTTACAAGTGACGGCATAGTGCTGCATCATATTATTTTATGCTCTTATATCGTTCTAGATAGGTCCCCTGCTGGTTCAAATGACCCATGATTTTTCAACACGGGCCTGTAGTCTAATAGAGTTTTATATCAAAATTTTCATTTACAGTAAAATTAAACAAATACTGAAACGACTGAATGTAGATAGTTTTACTGTAATAAATTGGTATAGAGAGTTGATATATTTCAGGCTTAGTATATTAACTCTAAACTTATTTAGTTAATAACCTTGAGTTACTTTTTAAATTTAGAATAACAGTTCTTTTTTTTTAATTTTAATAACAAACGCTCCATTCGATGGGCATTGAAGCGCATACGCATTTGTTTGAAACATATAGCGTTTTGATCCACGGACTTTTTGAAGAAGAACTACTAAATTAACCAAAAATTAAGTATTATTATGTCAAATAAAAAAATGAATAAATAATTAGATTAAAATATCACTTATAAAAATACATTAATAGGTCAATCAATCACGAATCTGCACTATAAAGATATCGCTGGAGTGTTTCACCGAAAATTTTTCGACGAAACCACACAATAAAATTCATTGACAGTCTTGAAATTCATTGGTAATTTGAAGTCAAGTAAGCAATTATGTTCTGTTAATAACAAGATTTAAGACTCGAGCAAAAGATTTGGGAGTTATTCAACTTTATCAAGTTTTTAGAGTTAGCTAATCTTTATTTATCCTGTAACATCTAGTAGAAGACGTATTTACTAAATAAAATTTAACATAAAAATGAATGAATGTACAGTTAGGTATAAATTTGTCGCCGTAATATATAACTTACACGGTGAATTAATTATACTTAAAGATTATTTGAAACTTAAGTGATTTTTAAATTTATTTCACGGCATAAGTTTAAATGTTCACACAGGTATTGCCACATAAAATGTGAAGAAATGTTATTAAATGTTGCTATATATAAAGATATTAATTCATTTAGTGTAACAAGGATGCCATTATTTAATAGACTATAGACACATGATAATTTTAAGTTTTGGCAAATTACTTTGATGATATTTTATGTATTGACTAAAGTTGTAAGGTATTTGAGTTTTGTAAAAAGAAAAATAGGTTGGACTTGGTTCATACCGCGCTTTACTTCCAGACCCTCGGTCTATGATTGTCACTGGCCATGGATTTCTCTGTCTCCTAGTCTAATTTCAAAATATTTTTGAATACCTACCTTTTAAAATCAAAAATTCATGTAAAAATCCACCATCCACAAGGGAAGGTTTTAAAGTATTCTAAATCTATGGTAAATAATTGTGACTAATTCTGATAATTGTTACGTTTTTCTAAGTTAAACTGTAATCTATGTTAATTCAATATTATTTAGATATTAAAAGTAGAATTTTCTGTGAAAGCATAAAGCTTTTGTAATAGAACTTCTTGTAATCATTTCGATAACCATAAAACAAAAAAGAAAATATTTAAATAGGTATGTCTTAAGATTTATCAGAGGATTAATTTAAAACAGCGTATAATAATATAGACAGATTGTATTGTTCCTGAAATTGCTCTCGTTTGGTTTTTAATTTAGATATATTAATTAATGTCGTGTATTTTGAAAAAGGTGCGAATTTATGTCGCATTTCATTTTTTTTCAAATTATTAGGTATATTATTAACATCTGAATTTTATGTCGTTCTGAGACATGATAAGGGGCTTATATTTGAATTTGGAACATTTTTAAAGGGTAGAGAAAATGTGAAAATGCTCATTATCACGTCTGATGACTTTGTCTGACATTTAATATTTTCGGATCAAACAAAAATGTTTTGATTAATCGAGATACCTATTCTATGCATACTATTATTGTTACTGACCGTGACGAATACCAATTACCTTCATTTCAATATGTCAGCAATTGTTGGTTATCATTCGTTGTGGAAAAAAAAGTCCATTACTTTAATCATTGCGCCGAGAAATCAAACACAGCTTGTACAAGTATAGATGGCGCCTTCCTAAATATTTTGGTTTGAATAAATTTATAAACTAGGTTCATTAATATTATCGATTATAGAATATTAATTATTATGTTATGCACACCAATAATGTATAAAGTGAATATAAATTTGTATTATAATTTTTGTTTCATTTTTTTCTAAACACCAGCATTTGTGAACGTGAGTTTTGGACCGTATGTTTCTTACCGAAACTGAAATAAAATACTCAGGCTACCTTAAGTTAATTTTACATTTTTTATTGTAAAGTAAAATAAAATTATCTTCCTCTATTAATTTTCCTCCACCCTTATGCTTATGTCCTAGAATCTATGACTAAAGATGTGGATTTGGATCTATGACCTAGATCAATCCAGCGGAAAATCCCCAACGACTATGATGAAATGTTGGTAAGAATGCAGTTCTTATCAGGATAATTTATTTTCACCTTATGCCTACAAATCACTATTATCTACCAACAGCGAAGGGCAGAGATGTACAAAATGGTTTTAAAAAAGCATTTAAATACAAAATGCAAAATACTTTTGAGATTTACTATTTCAAATGCAAAATACTAAATAGTTTTTCGTTTTGTATTTCAAATGCAAAATGCAAAATAGGTATTTTCAAAATACTTTTTTCAAAATAAAATACTTTTTGACCAAATCTTCAATAAGTCTCAGTGGTCCAGTGGTTGAGCGTTTGGGGTAGAGACTCTAGGAACATGGACTCCGAGTGCTCGTGCACTCTATACCTAAAGATCTTGCGAAGAGACGGATCGAGGGCTCTCTCGACCAGGGGCCAGGTCTCTTCTTCGCACAGGGGATTAGCATTGCCATTTGACGTGGCAATGCAGTCGGTCTTATGGGCACGCTGCCAGTAGATGGAGACGCGGAAAAATTTGATTTCTGGTAACCGCTCAGATCCGTCCAACTACAGACCTATCGCAATCACCTCCCAGTTCACCAAGGTCTTGGAAACCACTATCAACCGCCAGCTCCTTAATTATCCTAGAGGAGCACCAGCTGATTAGTGATCGCCAGTACGGATTCCGTCACGGTCGCTCAGCTTATGATCTTCTAGCATACTCAAGTCATCGGTGGGCGGAACCGCTTGAGAGTAAAAGAGTGGCGCTGACTGTTATTTTTTAGGTAGCGAAGGCCTTCGATCGGGTTTGGCACAAAGCACTTCTCTCGAAGCCGAGTAATTATGCGATTGGGTCTCCAGTTTTCTCGCGGCTCGGCTCATTAAGGTCGTTGTCGACGGGTCAGGCTCCGACTTATCCATGAGTGCTGGAGGAGTACTCACAACAATGAAGCAGAAACAGCACTTTCGAGTTTCTTCTTCATTGTTATGCGGTTACGGTACGGGGCTATGCGGTACGGGGGATGCGGGGGATGCGACGCCTAGCACAGCGCCGCTACGCTCAATATAGCGCCGCGACGCCTAACACACCGCCGCGACGCTCAATATAGCGGCGCCGCGACGCCGCGACGCTTAAGACAGCGCCGCGACGATCAATATGGCGCCGCGTCGCTCAATGTTACGGCGCCGCGACGCCTAACACAGCGCCGCGACGCTCAATATGGCGCCGCGACGCTTAACACAGCGCCGCGACGCCTAACACGCGCCGCGACGCCTAACACAGCGCCGCGACGCCTAACACGCGCCGCGACGCCTAACACAGCGCCGCGACGCTCAATATGGCGCCGCGACGCTCAATATGGCGCCGCGACGCTCAATATAGCGCCACGACGCTCCATATAGCGCCTCGACGCCTAGCACAGCGCCGCGAAGCTTAATATAGCACCGCGACGTCTAACACAGCGCCGCGACGCTCCATATAGCGCTGCGACGCCTAGCACAGCGCCGCGACGCTCAATATAGCGCCGCGACGCCTAACTGAGCTCTGCGACGCCGTGCTGCATTTTTTTTGCTACAGCTTCACTTTCACAATGGAACTAAAAGCTAGGTTGGATCTTTTTTCCACCAAGCTTTTACTGACAGTTCTCTCTCGGTCAAATTTGATTTTTTGATTTCTTGGGGTCGACTCGTCGAGTGACGTTCAGTTTCGCGGTTATCTGGAGGGCAAAGCCAAATTAGCTTCGAAAATGGATGGTATTTCACGTCAGGTCATCGCTTGCAGCTATATAAAGCGCATTTCCGACCTCACGTGGAATACTGTTCTCATCTTTGGGCGGGGTGCCTCTGCTCAAAGATGAGTACCAGCTTACCCCATTTGAACGCATCCAACGACGCGCGGTTCGCCTTGCCCACAACCAAGCTGTTTCAGATCGGCTTGGCCCCTGGCGTTGCGGAGAGATGTTGCATCTTTATGCATCCTCTACTGCATATACCACGGGGAGTACATACATACATAACTTCACGCCAAATCCCTTGCGGGGTAGGCAGAGGGAATGGAGCGGAATAGGGCACACCTCACTCGCTTCGCTGACTTTCATAACGCTTTTTATGCACGCGCGTCGATTTCTGAGGCTCCTAAACATCACCTTCCTCCAGAACACGTTCTTTTTGGTCATGGAATGTGTGTCTAGGCCGTCCTCGACTCCTACATCCATCCGCTTTTGCATTGTATATCTGTTTAGTCAATCTTGCATCATCCATCCTTTCTACATGTCCAAACCATCGGAGCATGCCCTTTCTTACTTTTACACCGACACTCTCTTTCAATCCGACTTCCTTCCTTATAACCTTGTTTTCCACGCGGTCAGCGAGGGTCACTCCGCAGATTTTGCGCAATGCCCTCATTTCAACCGCGTTTATCCTACTTTCATGCACACTCTGCCATACCCAGCTCTCACTTACATAAGTTAGCGTTGGGATCACAAATTCGCATTTTGAAATGACTATTAAAAATACAAAATACATCACGAGAGGTATTTCAAATAAAATACAAAATGCTTTCAACTAAAAGGTATTTAAATACAAAATAGGTATTTTGCATTTTGTATTTGTATTTTAAATAACTCACATCTCTGGCGAAGGGTGGCCAAGTACTGTAATGCAAAACACGCATTTATTTCATTGACCTGTTTAATATGGACGAGACATTGTTCTATATGTAGGTATTATGTACAATTAAGTTCAATTTGAATTATGTACAATTGAATATGGCTATATAATATCGTCCATTTTGACGGCGTATACATAAAGACCAGTGTCCGACCGAAGGTCTATTTTTGGCCGAAGCCGAAGCCGATTAATCGGCAATCTCCACAACCTTCGGCCGAAGTCGAAGGTTATAAGCTATTAGTAATTTAATAATTTTCTTCAATATTATCCACAGCCAAAAAAGAATATCGGCGTAAAGTGGCTCGTGCCGCTTTTTTCTCGGTTATGGAGGTATCCGCACTGAACTAAGTGTAGTCCGGTCCGTTAGTCACTTACTCTTTTGTAAGAGATCATTTAATTCAGAGTGTTTTCGGACGTTCGGCGGGACCTTCCGCTTCGGCCAAATTCTGGGTCAGTTCTCGCCGAAGATGGATTTTTGGCCGAAGGTGGCCGAAGCCGAGGCCGAAGCTTCGGTCGGACACTAATAAAGATATATCTGTCTCGTTCTTATCTAAAACACGAATTATTTATTTTAATTATTAATTTTCGCTGTAACTCGCATGAAAACAGTATAACAGTGTGAAGTGTTTTAGTGTGAACATTATGTGGATGAATATAGAAACATGACCGACCATACGTAAATACCTTCTGATTCTACTAAAGCCGAAAATCCGCCATGTTTAACGTCCCAACTGTCAGTTCAGCCGTAAAAAAATTTTACCGACAATTTTTCTCCTTGGAACTATTTAAATAAAATAGTTTCATTCCGTAACGAGAGAATACTATTGTTAATTCGCTAAATTTGTAATCAATAAGTGATTTTAGAGTGAAAGTATAAATTATGACTTTTGTAATTGAATAAATGCTCTGAAGGTGATGTGTTTCTTCCATCCACATGATTCCATTTGGGATATAAACGTAACGGCGAGTCAAGGCTAAACAGTAACACCCACTGCCTACATCTTCGGGTAGAAAAAGGCGTGAAGTTAAGTATGTTTCACGACAGCACTAGAACCGCCATGTTTTGTGGCCACAGGATGTCACAGTGGCTTCAATTTTATGTTGACATTTCATATCCATGGGTTCTTACTTTATTGATCTTTTTCAATTCAATTCAATATTCTCTAATACCTAATCACCAAAATCATTTATTTATGTTTATTTAAGAAAAAAAAAAGCAAACCTTCTTCGTAGTTTATGATGACACTTGTAAAACTGTCAATAAATCGTAATTGCCAGTGGTAATTGCAGCATGATTGCAGCTGCTAAAGAAATAAAAAAACACTTATCAGAAATACAAATTTGTTTTTGTTATTTAGTTATATATTATTTTCCAGTTGTGTTTTTGAAAGCATCTAAATATGTCAGTGTTCGACGGAGAAATAGACTTTCGATCGGTCACTATGGTGGATTTCGATAGGAAGATTAAACCGTGAGTCCGTCAGATGGTATACTTCACACTTGGAGCAATTTTTAAGAAACTCAACACACTTTTAATAGACAACTATTCTGATTGATAATATTATTACGTATGTTTCAGGGCAATCTGGGGTATTCCTCGTGTGACCCAGAGTCCTACGTTTGATCAGTTACTTAATTCTTTAATAGCTTTAAACAATCTTAAAGGTTTCAACCTATCTCTTACACTTTTAGATTGATGTGTCCCAATGTAAAAAAAGTATTACGTAATGTCTCGGTGATCCAGCGGTTGAGCACCCCGCTTCTGAATCAAGAAGTCTAAGTACGAATCCGGGTGCGAATTATGTGTGATAAATATCGATATCTGACAACTTTGTGGCCGGTGTACGTGTATGTCTTTAGGTTCTCCGTCTATTCCATTTGGGATGTAAGCATAACGGCGAATCGACGCTTAACAGCCATTGCTTGCACCTTCGAGTTGAAAAAAATGTGAGGTTATGAATGTCAGTAATAGGTAAGTTTACGAAATTATTTTTAATTATTTGCTACAGTAAGAGTCCTCGTCGGAAAGCGATAGACGACGATTGTTTAATAGTAGGCCTAAGTAGAGACGCTTTGAAGGCCAAAGATGTACCTAGGAAGTATCCAGACAAATTATGTCCTCTCACACACGAGTATTATAAGGATGCTGTAAAGAGGGTAAGTGGGAAAGATTTCAATTGCCTTATTCTGTCAAAGAATTATTCTTTAAATTAACTATTAATAATAATTAGGTTGAATAATTATCTGCTCTGCTTGTTATCCCTCATGAATGTATTGGTATGATGAAAAGCAAGGATGCTTTGGACGTATACTTGATCCCTTGAACCAAATAGAGTCAAACACTCTTCTTAAACATGGAGAACGGCTCTGTACAGAAGAGTTATTTGAATATTTATTACATTTATATCGGAATTAGGTACTTGTATATGATGTATAAAATTTTGTTATTACGTAGATACTCTTGTCATAATCTCCTATTGCATTAAATCAGTTTGCAGAAACAGAACCTGGTCTGACAAAGATGTATATGTCAAAGGACATCGATCCTACGCCAATAGATCACGAAATACAAGATCTGAAGAGAACCGAGTATCTTACTAAATATTGTTCTAGAGGTAACAAAATTATAAATAGGTATCGTTAATTAAGACTTAATTTTGTTTTTAGAATATAGAAGGTCTGTAAAAAAGGCAACGCCGAGGAAATACAGCTATTACAATAAATAAGGAAGTCTAATCAATATAAAAGAGATTATTAATGATTTAGTCTCGGTGGTTCAGTGGTCGAGCTCTCCGCTTCTCATTCAGAAGTCGTAGGTTCGATTCCGGACTCACACCAATAATATTCTCGGAATTCTTTTGGGAAGTTATGATGATTGACAAATTTGTGCCCGGTGTATGGCAATATTTGGGACGTTACGTAACGATTCGGCGAGTCGAGGCTATAACAGCCACGGCCTCACTTTAGGGTGGAAAAAGCGTGAAGTTTTGTTTAAACAGTGAATTTAACAGTGGTAGAGCCAAGCAGTTCGCTGCGTGAATGGGCTGGCTCGACCGGTGAAATACCACGACCTCTCAGAAGATCGACGTAAAGTGGCTCATGCCGTGTTTCGTTCGGTGAGAGAGCTACCCGGAGGCCCACCCCCCGTCCCCATCCTTCCCTATCCCTTAAAGGTCGGTACCGCAACAGTAGCACAATATGTGTTGCTGGTGTCCATGGGCGGCGTTTGTTGCTTACCAAACATCAACCAATGATATGAATGATGATTCCGTTTAATTCGGAGTTTAATTCCAGAGCTTCCATTCATGTCGGTGAACTTGGCGCGACGAGCTCGTGCACTACAAACTCTACGTCTTCCGGACGACGTGGAAATCCCTGACACCAGTCAACGGGGCTCATACCGTCCTCCGAGACCTGAGAAATATGCTGAACCACCTTCTGCTATGTGCATGAGACCCAAGTTTGACGACTCGCTTACAAGTAAACTGTTATAATGATTTATTACATTCATTGCAGTAGTTTTCTCATTTAATTCCGTTTTGGGAATTCTTCTATTCAAACTTTTATAGCACACATCTAAGTATGAAAACAGGATAAAAAATCCTCTAATTGTTACAATGTGTGTAGAGCCGCAGTTAGCTTGCATGAATGGGCCGGCTCGATCGGTGAAGAAGCACGACCTCTCAGCGAATCGACATAAAGTGGCACATGCCGCGGTTCGTTTGGTGAGAAAGGTATACGGCCCAACTCCTTCCTGTTTTCCCTTGCCATCCCACTTCCGCCCCTTTTCATATCCCCTTGCAAGGGCCGGCAACGCAACTGTAACACTATCTGTGTTCAGGTGTATATGGGCGGCGTTTGTTGCTTGCCACAAACACAAATCACACCATCATAAGAAAAGAACATGCAGTCCAGTCGCTTAAGTGTGCAATACTGATCGACTTATTTGTCTTCAGAGGCTCTACGGCGTATACTACGTGTACGTGCCGGTGATACCACTTACGACACTACTCACGGTATTCTCGCCAGGGTTGTGCTCGAGAAGAATCCGTTTGGACCGCCACGCGAGGAGCCGAAGTACGGTAGATGGCTCAATCCGTACTACTACAGCTACAGAATTAATTGATTTTTTGTACATTGGTTATGATAGAATAAATTGTTAGTTATGCTGTCATTGTTTGTATTTATTTTCTTAAACACAATACTTCAGGTTGTCCAGCATGATTACCCAAATCAGATTTTTGCTTGATCTTAATTTACAAACCTAATAACTCCACTTTTTTTCGAAAATGGCATTTTGATACCAGTAGATACTACGAGCTCGTCGAGGGACTGGACAGGGACCCATGGGGACGCCCGTACAAAATGGTGCTGGGCAAGCTGACCCTGTGGGTCCCTCCGTTGACGGAGTCCCTGGACCCGGACGTCGTGGGAAGAGTGGTGGATACGCTCTTCCCTAGGGTCCAGGGCGGTCCCTCGGATCCTCCGTCTCAGTCGGACCACACTCCGTGGTCCGACGAGCTGGAGGTGACGGAGGACGAGCTCGGGCCTCCCACCTCCCGGCCCGGACGGAACTCCGGGCCGGGTCCTGGTGCTTGCTCTGAGAATCCTGGGGAACAAGGCGAGGCAGTTGCTACAACTCCGCCGCGGGGTGTTCCCTCTCGACTGGAAGTCGGCGAGGCTGGTGCTCATCAGGAAGCAAGGGAGGACCGGAGACGCTCCGTCGTCGTTCCGGCCGATATGCCTGCTGAACGAGGTGGGGAAGCTCTTTGAAAGGGTTATCTCCGTCCGTATCAGCAGCCACCTGTCGCAGGTGGGCCCGGACATATCGGACTGCCAGTTCGGGTTCCGGCACGGTGCGTCGGGTGCGGGCCCTGTCGGAAGGCCCTCGTCTACCACGAGGTGCCTCCCTACCTAAGGTTGGTCATCGGGACCTACCTGCAGGAGAGACGGGTGGACTATGTCGACCGGAACGGGACGGAGCAAAGAAAGGAAGTGACGTGCGGAGTTCCGCAGGGGTCCGTGCTCGGGCCCCTGCTGTGGAACCTCGCATACGATCCGGTACTCCGCACCAGTCTGCCCCGTGGCGTGAGTGTCGTTTACTACGCAGACGACACTCTGGTGGTCGCCACGGGGCTCGACTTCAAGCGTACGCGCAGTTTCGCCGAGCTGGGAGTGGCTATTGTAGTCAGACGGATCCGCGGGCTCAGCCTGGAGGTGGCGCCTCACAAGAGTGAGGCGCTGTGGTTCCACCGACTCACTCGGGGCCGGGAGCCACCAGCCTCGCGGATCCAGGTGGGTGACACGGCTGTCCCGGTAGGGAGGTACATTAAGTACCTCGGCCTCACCCTGGACAGCCGCTGGTGCTTCGAGGAGCACTTCGTGAGGATGGTCCCCCGAGCGCGACGGGTGGCAGGTGCGTTGCACCGCCTGCTGCCCAACCTTGGAGGACCGGGAGAAGGAGTTCGCCGGCTCTACGGTGGCGTCGTGCGGTCCGTGGCCCTGTACGGGGCCCCCGTTTGGTCACGTGACCTCGCGGAGACACGAAGTGCGGAGGCGGGAGGCTTTCCGGCGGGTCCTGGTGGACTGGCGCGACGCGCTGGTCCTCCAGGGCTGTGCGCGTCAGCGCACCGTCGGTGCCGTCCTGCCCCACCTCAAGGCGTGGGTGATCCGCAAATGGGGCACTGTCACCTACAAGTTGACTGGGATACTCACCGGGCACGGTGATTCGGTGAGTATCTGAGTCGAATAAAACGTGAACAGACGGCGAGATGCCACCATTGCGCATCCGACTTGGACTCGGCCCAGCACACGCTGGAGGTCTGCGCGGCCTCGGCCGCCGAGCGCCGATTCCTGGTCGACGGGATCGGGCGAGACTTGTCCCCGTCGGCGTTGGTCGCGGCAATGCTGGCGGGCGAGGAGGAGTGGAGGGTTGTGGTCTCCTTCTGCGAAGCTGTGATGCTCCAGAATGAGGCCGCCGAGCGGGGTCGGGAGAGAGCCGATCCCGCCCGAAGGCGGCGGCGGCGAGCTCAGTGATCGCCGCCGGCGACGGGCCACGTGGGCGCACACCCCGCGGGTGCGCCCGGTTCGCGGCCCGGGAAGGATGACCCCCCGGTGCGGCCGGGGAGGGTCGTCAAGGCGCCGCCAGCCGCGCGCCTCTCTACAGCGCGCGGTCAGAGCCGCCCCGCCCGGAGGAGCTTCACCGAGGCTCCCCGAGGATGAGCACCCCCTCGCGACAGAGGGGGGGCGACGGCGGCGTGTACCAGAGGGCCGACGCACTGTCCTGGGCCACCCCAACGCCGGAGGAAGGCCGCCGCGAGGTTTTAGTGGGTAACCCTAGGATCGGATTGCAGTTTACTATTTTGGGAGTCCCACACTACCCCCTGCCGTCCCCAGGTGGGGGGGTGTGCATAAAGCATTTACTCGCGACTTTAAAAAAAAGGTCTTAGGCCCCTGTTCACGAAGAGATGATTAAATCTTATTCAGCCGATTACGCCGTAAATGGGTCTTTAACAATATTTAGCTGTTCACCAAGCACTTAACATTGATTAAGTGCTGTAAATGCTGAAATCGAACGATTATCTTAATGTACCTCAAAGACCTCGTTTAACCGGCGCGGCGGTTATTGTACACAAATGTGACATTTCATAAATAAAGTAAGGTGCAGGATCTAATAATGGACACTTGTACTACAGTGTTCATCATAAAATCAATACAAGCAATTAGTACAAAACACAGACCAAGAGTCATTAGTAAAATATCGTATCAATATTCTCAAGAATGCGTAGTAGAATTTATTTCAGATACTTCAAGTTATGTATGTAATTATTAATATGTTGTTATGAATACCTGAATAATTTTCTGGGAAATTAATTGTATATTGAAGGGGGTAAACTTGCAAGAGGGTAACCTGCTGGTAAGTGACAAACGCGGCCCATATACACATAGATAGTATTATAGTCATGTTACAAGCCTTTCAGTTAGGATAGTGAGTGGAATGGTATGGGAGAGGGAAAGGGTGTGGGTATACCTCTCTTACCAAATGAAATGCGGCATGAGTCACATTACTTCGATATTCTGAGAAGCGGTGGTATTTCGAGAATGCGTAGTAGAAGTATCTGTAATAAATTCTTAGAAATTTGGGAAGGTAGATAGATAGATAGACAACACTTTATTTGTAGTATATTGTGTGTGGAACGCTAACGGTCTGTCAAACCACTCAAATGAGTTATAAATTTTCCTAAACACACATAAAGTTGACATCTTGTTAATTTCTGAAACACATTTCACATCAAAGAGCTTTTTCAAAATTCCCAATTACACTCTACACCATACAATGCATCCGGATGGGAAAGCACATGGTGGTTCGGCTATCCTTATCAAAACAAACATCAGACACCATCAATCTGCACCATACTGTAAGGATCACATCCAAGCAACAAGTATAGTTGTGTCTGACTGGATAAGTGATATCACAATATCAGCCCTATATTGCCCACCGCGACATGCTATAAAAGAGGAACAGTTCAAAGACTACTTCACAACCCTTGGGAATCGTTTCATAGCGGCTGGTGACTACAACGCCAAACACACCTACTGGGGATCCAGACTAACTTTACCAAGAGGTCGTGAACTGCTTAAATGCGTGCACGCAGGGAACCTAATAGTAACCTCAACAGGACAACCCACATACTGGCCCTCTGACGAAGGAAAAATTCCGGATATTATTGACTTTTGCGTATCCAAAGGTATATCCAAAACCAACATTTCTTGTTACAGCTGCTGGGACTTATCTTCGGACCACTCACCTATCCTAGTGGAAATTGGATCGCAAGCAAAAGAAACACCAAAAAAATGTATATTACATAACAAACGGACAAATTGGCCTCTATTTCGTGCCCTTATTAATAATGAATTTGATGAACATATAGCAATACAAACAGAAACTGACATAATTAATTCTATCAATTTTTTGACAACCAGCATCCAAAGTGCTGCATGGAATTCGACCCCAATAACCCATCAGAAGTTCACTGACCTAGACATACCCTCAAATATACGTGATAAAATCAATGAGAAAAGAGCCCTCCGGAAACAATGGCAAAATAACAGATGTCCTGAAATTAAAAAAAGATTAAATTTTAAAATAGTAGAGCTAAAGCGTATCCTTGAGCAAAATATAAATTTAGAGTTTCAGACATATCTAGAGAGCCTTGACGCCACCGCAGCTTCTGAATATTCACTCTGGAAAGCGACGAAAAAAATTAAACGTCCCACCACTGTTTCTTCAGCACTTAGAAAATCAGACAATAGCTGGGCACGCAGCGACCAGGAAAAAGCCAACACATTTGCCGAGCACCTTACATGTGTATTCCAACGCCATCCGTATGAAGGACCACCTGAACACAGAAATATGGTACTGCAACACCTCAAAAGAACAGACTCAGACGTAATGACGCCAATGAGATTCACAACGAAAGAAGTCAGAAGAGTAATAAGCAAAGCCGACCCAAAAAAGTCACCTGGGTATGATTTTATTACCAACAAAATCCTCCAAGAATTGCCTGACTCTGGAATAAAGATATTAACAACAATATATAATGCAATATCCAAACTTAGATTCATCCCACCACATTGGAAAACTGCACAAATAATAATGATATTAAAGCCAGGGAAACAACCAGAGGATCCTAAGTCATACCGGCCGATTAGTCTACTGCCCATTCTGTCGAAAATATATGAGTCATTATTATTGGAACGTATATTACCAATCGTAGAACAACAGAAAGTGATTCCCGATCACCAGTTTGGATTCCGCCGAAAGCATTCTACTATTGGCCAGATACACAAACTAATAAACGAAATAAACAAAACCTTCGAAGCAAAAAAGTACTGTACCAGTGTCTTTCTTGACATATCCTAAGCATTCGATCGAGTATGGCATGAGGGACTATTATTTAAAATAAAATCGCAGCTACCCAACCACGTATACGAAATACTGAAGTCGTTCATAGAAAACCGACACTTTCTGGTGCAGTATGGTAACGAACTATCCGGTCTTCACAGTATAAACGCAGGTGTTCCACAGGGTAGCGTACTGGGGCCGCTGCTGTACCTTATCTTCACCTCAGACTTGCCAACCTCAGACTGCATAACTACTGGGACATTCGCCGATGATACAGATATCCTAGCTTCCAATCAGGATCCAAAAGAGGTGACAAAAAACCTGCAAACTGGACTAAACCAGATATCAGACTGGCTCAAAATGTGGAGAATCAAGGCGAATGAGACCAAATCGGCCCATATTACCTTCACTCTGAAAAGGGATATCTGCCCAAGAGTAACTCTCAACAACCTTGAGATTCCCCAAACAGACCATGTGCGGTACCTAGGCTTACATCTAGATAAGCGACTCACATGGAAAACGCACATCTTTACCAAACTCAAACAACTGGGACTACAAATACGCAAACTCTACTGGTTAATAGGTCGGCGTTCACAACTGTCATTGACTAGTAAACTTCTTTTAAGTTCTTTTGTATAAGGCAATACTCAAACTCATCTGGACATACGGTATACAGCTATGGGGAACAGCCTCGCATTCTAATATTGAAATAATACAGAGGTTCCAGAACAAAATGCTAAGAATGATAACAAACGCATCCTAGTATGTCACAAATGAGCAATTACACCACGATTTACAAGTCAATACAATGAAGCAGGAAATCTTACACCATACAAAAACCTACAAAAAACGTATTGAAAACCACCCCAACCCTTTGGCGAAGGTTCTGATGGAGGAAACCCAGACACATCCAAGACTAAAGCGAAAAACACCGCAGGATATACTTAGATCCGCATAATGTAAAGTAGGATGTGACATACAGTCGCATACCGAGCATGCCATGTCATACATACACAGACAAACATACTATTTATTGTTCTAGCACGGCAACAGATTGTAGTAAAAAAGAAAACAAAAAAAAAATTTGTACTATAAACAATAAATCTTAAAACTATGAACATATGTCTTATAACTATAAGTACAAATGGCGGCCTTATCGCTTTAAGCGATTTCTTCCAGGCAACCTTTGGAAGGACAAAATGCTTAAAAGACAGGTCAATCTAACCATTATGCTAAATTTATGGTATTATTATAGCAAGAGTTTATCGATGACTGAAAAACTTTGTGCCCGGTATGGCTATAGGTTCGCCACCTATTCCATTTGGGACGTAAACATAACGGCGAGACGAGGCTTAACAGCCGCTGCCTACACCTTCGGGTAACAAAAGGCGTGAAGTTATGTTATGTTAAGAGTATTAATTAATATATTAATAAACATACATATCTACAATATATACACAAATAAATACAATAATATATTTAGATATATAATACACATATACATACATAAACACATACAAACAAAAATACACGAATATATTTACAAATATACATTACACATACATACACGTAACATATAGATTCATCATTAATAGATTAATAAGATTATTGTAAAGTTAAGTAGTACTGCGTAAGCTGTGATTTGAAGGAGTTTATAGACTCGGGTTTCCATAATTTATCGGGTAATACATTCCAAAGCAACATGGCTTGGACGGAGAAAGACAGACCATAAAAATGCGTGGAATGCATTGGGACAGACAATTTCAAGTTTTCTGATGACCTCAGACACTTCGAATGTGTGGCATGTAAGAACTGAAAACGTTCCTTGAGATACTTAGGGGAATGAGGATTAAATAGAACGTTATATAGCAACGTGAGAACATGAATGTTCCGGCGAAAACGAACAGGAAGCCACTTAAGCTTTTTTCGAAATTCCGAAATATTATCATATTTGCGAAGACCAAATATGAATCTAATACAAACATTTTGGAGTCGCTCAAGTTTATCGAGTTGTGCTTCAGTGAGATTCAGATAGCTGACATCGGCATAATCGAGAATCGGGACGAGGAGAGACTGTGCGATTGCAATTTTAGTGGCATTAGGCAAAAAGTTCTGTAGCCTGCGCAAGGAAGCTGCGGAAGCAAACAGTTTCCGGCTTACCTCTTGAAGTTGAGGGCCCCACGATAGTGTACCATCCATGTAAAGCCCCAGATTGTTAACTTTATTACTTACAGACATGTTGACGCCGTTAACATTAACTTGAGGAAGAAGTGAGCAGTTAAACTTGGCAAGCAACCTAGAGCTGCCGATAACAATGGAGCCTGTGTATATATCTGGAAGTCGTCAGCATAAAGATGGTAGGAAGAAGTTAGATTTTTAGAGATCGAATTTATAAAAATTGCGAAGAGAAGTGGGGAAAGAACGCCACCCTGTGGTATACCGGCAGTAGTACAGGCCCAATTAGAATATCTGTCATCAATTCGTACACGTTGCCGGCGCCCAAACAGGTAACTGTGAAACCAAGCAATTGCCGTTGGAGATATGTTAAGAGAGCGTAGTATACCCAGTAGGATATGGAAATCCACAGTATTAAAAGCGTTGCTGAAATCGAGAAGGGATAGGACTGTAAGATTTCCGCTATCCATACCTAAGCGAATATCATCGGGTAATGTACACCAATGCAGAAGCGGTACCGTGTCCAGTACGAAAACCAGATTGAAAGGGATTTAAAAGAAAGTTATGGGTGAGGAACGTATTTAGTTGGGAATAAACTAGCCGCTCCAGGACTTTGCATAGAAATGGGAGGATGGAAATAGGGCGGTAATCAGAGAAAGATAGGGGTTGACTTTTTTTGGAAGTGGGATAATTTGGGCTTCTTTCCAAGCGGTTGGAAAAAACCCGAAGGAAATGGATTGGTTGAGGATATGGCAGATGATCGGTAATAGTTCGTCTAGGATGGGAATAATCATATTCCGACTGACACAGTCACCCCCAACCGCATTTGATGAAATCACGAGTATGCTCTTCTTAACATCACAAGCAGCAAATTGTAGAAATTCAAATGGAGAGGAATCAGGTGTTGGAAGTGTAGGAAGATATTTAAGAGTATTATCATTTCTGGCCCCTTTAAAGTCAGCCGAAGAGGAGAAGTGTAGATTGAGAGAATCAATGTTAAGGTTGATAGGAGTAGCATCGTTATGTGCCCTTCCAACACCTAAAGATTTTAGAAATTTCCAGATTTTAGCTGGATCTGCGTTCTCGACGGAAGTGTGGATGTGTTGGCGTTGTGCATTCCTACACATCTTATTGCAACGATTCCTCGCAGCTATATATTTTTCCAAGTTTATAGCTGTAGGCCGGCACTTGTATCTACTCGTGGCAGCATTTTTTAATTTCATAACACCTTTTATTTCATTTGTGAGCCAAGGGCAAGGCAAATGTTTAATTTTGATCGAACGAATCGGCGCATGAACATCATAGAGTTTAATCAGTGTTTCATTGAAGAAGTTCACCTTGTCATCAATGCTATTTGCCTCTAATAAAGGCTCCCAGTTTATACTACCAGCATCTCTGCGAAGTACATCACGGTCCATGCCACCAAAATTGCGTTGCAATAAAACTCTACGATTTGCCTTGGGTGGGCGGATTTTATAAGAAAGATAAATCAAGTCGTGATATGAAAAAGCATCAGCTGAGCACTGGCCATGGGTAATAACATGATCAGTTGAAGATACAAAGATGAGGTCAAGAAGAGAATCAGTGCAGTTGGAAAAATGGTGGGTAGCTTGTAGAGGCAGAATAGATAAGTTACAAGATTGGACATTAGATTTTAGAGAGAGAGCACGAGAATCAATTTTCAGTAAGCAAGTATTAAAATCACCCATGATGATTGTGTGATTATAGGAAGGAGTCAAATTTTCTAAGAGTTGTTCAAGGGAAGGGAAGAAGTCAATACGAGAAAAAGGAGAATAATAAACACCAAGAAGAAATTTTGAGTGATGTAGTTCCAGATCCAAGAAAAGATGCTCGCCAGCACCCGACGGCGGTGGCTGATCAGACACACTCACAACAGAGTATGGTATATGATCATGTAAATAGATGGCAACTCCACCACCGCCGGACCCCGTACGGTCATTTCTTATCAGTTGGAACCCTGGGATAGAAAAAGAAATAGAAGGCAAGGCAGGTTTTAGCCAAGACTCGGAAATAAGAATAGAGTGTAGGTTAGGACAGTCAAAGTTAGCCAGCATATCAGGGAAATGAGCCGGAATACTCTGGGCATTAATATGGACTACATTGAAATTCCTTGGAGCATCGGAAAATTGCGACTACAGAAAGCTATCGAGTGAAGGTAAGCTTACAAAACTGTCATCACTACTGTATGCAGACAAGAAACTGTCATCACTATCGACAGTAGTAGGCATTATTAATAATATTTGTGTATTATAAACAAATAAATATAATAATAACTGGAATATTATAAAAACTCAATCAAGCTAAAAAGTAAATAAACAATAATAATAAACTAAATAAATTATATATATATATATATATATATTATATACATACAAACGCAACCTAGACAAGATGTCATGTCCACCCGCCAGTTGAGTGTTGTACTTTTGCATACTCACTAAATAATTAATTAGTCTGTGGTTGTATCGTACTATTCAAAGACTTTGCATCCAGGTCATGAAATATATTTTAAAAACCTAAATGGTAATATCCTGTGACAGTCACCTGTCACTGTCAAGTGTCAGTTGTCATAATGTCTGCAATAATAATTGGCCTAACAATCAGTTAGTATACAACCAAAGAAATATTATTAATTAATTAAAAACTACCGTACTTAATGTAAAAAAATTAAATAATAAATATTAAGTGCCATCAAACAGCAAAAAGGAGTGATGATGGAAAGAGTAATGTACCACAGATGTGTATGTAAACTACCAATAGATAATAAAAATGTTATAAAAAAGGGTAAGGTGATTATGTATATTTGGCACTAAGTAAAAACATACACACTACTTTCTAGCTGCAGCAGCTCTTAACTTTCGGAGGCACCGTCTTTACTATTGCTTGCTTCCTTTTTTGTCACTTGTCTCGGTGGCGCAGTGGGCGAGCGCACGGCCTCTGATCCAGAGGTCCGGGGTTCGATTCCAGACACTGGCTCACACCAATGACTTTTCGAAATTATTTTCGGAAGTTATGTGTGATAAATATCGATGACTGACAAACTTTGTGCCCGGTATGGCAATAGGTTCGCCACCTATTCCATTTGGGACGTAAACATAACGGCGAGACGAGGCTTAACAGCCGCTGCCTACACCTTCGGGTAATAAAAGGCGTGAAGTTATGTTATGTTATGTTATGCTTCCTTTTTTTACCGTCACTGATTTGGTTCAGGTCATCAATGGTAGTTATACGATGACGTGATCCATCTGGTGAAATCATGAAAACAGAACCCTCACGAGTCCAGCACTTAGATATTCCGTATTTTTCGCGCGCTTCCATAAAAGCTGTATGTCGAGTCCTTGTCAAGAATTTGGAGACGGTAATACCTGAGCCCTTTAGCTTTGATTTGGACATCTACATATGGTCTCTTAGTGTCGCAGTTTGGAATTCTAATATTATGGGCCTTGGTTTTACACCTGCTTGCTGCCGTCCCATTCTGTGACACCTGTCGATATCATTAATGGTGAATGATGAGTGCATGAGTTTATTTTTAAAAGTCTCAACAACAACCTTAGCTATTTCTTTATCTCTGCTCTCTGTGACACCATGAAGAAGTAAGATTTTGCGGCGACTCCGAGTCTCCATACAGTCCACCTCACGAGTGACAACAGAGATCTGGATTTCTAAATGCTTTAAGGTTTGCATTACAGATGTTTTAAACAACTCCTCTGCTAAACTTCTACTATTTGATGAGGGTTTTTCTGCAAATCTGCTTCGAAGTTGGCCATCCGCTCTTCAAAATTTGTTTGCATCTCCATCATAGTGTCCTTAAGAGTTTTCCTAATAGATTCCATTCTTCTAATGTGAGTGTATCAGGTAGAAAATTGAATTTTGTCAGGAGATAACACTCAACCAGCAGGCTTATGCTATTATATATTGATATTTATCATTAAATAATTATATACTACTATAATACTATTTACATTTTAATTTAAGTTGTCTATTCCCAGTGATGACACAGACACTACCCAGCATATTCAGTCGTTGACATTGTTTTTTGTCGTGTCATATACATAATTATGGCAAATTTAAACAGTATTTAGGCGACAAATAAATGAAATCCCGTTTAATTAAATTTATTTAAAACTTAACTAGTTTAACAATATAACCATTCCTTATTCAGTTTATAACTTTAAAACCATTGAAAAACTATGTTTTCTTTGAATAAATAAAAAAATATCCATAGCTGGTTTATAGTCCATTATTGGAACCTCTACCCTAAACAAAATATAATGAAAGTCGCTATAAATTACATTTTAGATGAAAATAATGTTTTAGACTTTTTTAAATACTCGTAAGCGAATTATACGGGCAACCCGTTTATTCCAAATATGACGAAATTATTTCGAAAATATGACGAGAAAGCAAAATAATAAAACACATACAACATTGATCTCTGTTGTCATGGCAACTCAGAGATCAATAGAATAAAACAATGCTAATAAATAACAATGGCGTTTATGGTAACTGAATCGCATTGCTATAACACGGTTCACATTTTGCAGTATATATTATTATCCTAACATTTTTGGATGTCGCTCGGATGTAAGTAAATGTATTCCAGCCTCGAGGCCTGGGTGCTCCGTAAATGGGGTACTGTCACCTACAGGTTGACTCAGATACTCACCGGGCACGGGTGTTTCGGTGAGTATCTGAGTCGAATAAAACGTGAAGAGACGGCGAGATACCACCATTGCGCATCCGGCCTGGACTCGGCCCAGCACACGCTGGAGGTCTGCCCGGCGCGGGCGGCTGAGCGCCGAGTCCTGGTCGACGGGATCGGGCGAGACTTGTCCCCGCGGGCGTTGGTCGCGGCAATGTTGGCGGGAGAGGAGGAGTGGAGGGCGGTGGTCTCCTTCTGCGAAGCTGTGATGCTCCAGAAGGAGGCCGCCGAGCGGGGTCGGGAGAGAGCCGATCCCGCTCGAAGGCGGCGGCGGCGAGCTCAGTGATCGCCGCCCCCGACGGGCCGCGAGGGCGCACACCACGCGGGTGAACCCGGGTCGCGGTCCGGGAAGAATGACCCCCCGATGCGGCCGGGGAGGATCGTCGGGGGCGCCGCCGGCCGCGCGCCTCTCTACAGCGCGCGTTCGGGGCCGCCCCGCCCGGGGGAGCTTACCGAAGCCCCCCTCCCCAAGGATGAGCCCACCCTCGTGACAGAGGGGGGGGGGGGGGGCGACGGCGGGGTGGACCAGAGGGCCGATGCACTGTCCTGGGCCACCCCAACGCCGGAGGAAGGCCGCCGCGAGGTTTTAGTGGGTAACCCTAGGATTGGATTGCAGTTTACTGTTTTGGGAGTCCCACACTACCCCCTGCCGTTAGACGGGGGGTAGTGCTTTTGGTGAACAGCGTTAACTTTATAGGCCCGATTACATTTAGAGCTCTATTTAGGTAACACACCGTTATGTCATAGTTGATGAACTCCAACCTTAGTGGGCTTTCAATAAAAAAATGACATATGTCATCAGAACTTGATGAATTTTCCGAGCCGCTATATTGCTAGCACACAGCGCTCAAGTTTTGCGTTCCACTTATAACATTCGCCCACAACGCCCGTGGCGTTTTTACGTTAGTGGAACGGCAATTTCCGCGGTGGTGATCGTGGGCGCTCGAACGCGCCCATAATCTCTTCCTATTAGTCGACTTAACCAACCACAGACTAAACCTTCGTCTACAAATATCCCAAACATCCACAAATACTTAATCTTAAAGTTTAGTTAAAATACTACAGTTAATCGGATTCTGTATACATACTTACGTAAGTTAATGCCCAGTCCCTTGCTAGGTAGACAGAGAGAACATAACGCCAACGCCGGCACGATTCGTACGCGCCTCACTCACTTCTTTGATTTTTATAACTCTTGTCTCACACGCTCGCTAATTTTTTAGGCTCCTGAGATCACCTTCGTCGTGCTATTTGGGTATGGAAATAGCACTATATACTTTCAAAGTGTAGGTATAGTGGCCGTCATTGACTCCTAAATCCGTTTTTGCATTGTATATCAATTTTGCATCATCCATTCTTTCTACATGATCGAACCATCGGTGCATACCCTTTCTTACTTTTACACCAACACTCTGTTTCAATCCAACTCCCTTATTTACAACTTTGTTTGCGACGCGGTTATACCGCATTGTGAATAGTTAGTTGGCCTTTTTTGCTAACATTCTTTGCTCCCAGGAACCTGTCTAACGCATTGGATTTTACATAATATCCGAAAAGTCATTAGTAAGCCGTTTCAATGATTAACAAATATGATAATTCCAACAGAAAGTTTAAAAACCGATATTCTAAACTTTTTACAAAATACACGAAATTACGGTGATTATTAAAAAAAAATACCAATCCATGTGACTACGTCGCGTCAAAAATGACAAAATAATATAAAAAAGGCTTTTTTATTCCATCTTTATTTAGAACAAATCACCAAATTTTTGGCAAAGAAATGAGATTGCAGAATGGATCATTACTTAACTACATACAGGAAAGATTACCTATGGCCGAATCTACCTGGGGCCAGTTCGGCCGCAGGAGGTGGTGCTCTAGCTGAGTGAGTTTGTTTTTATTATGCTGCATTAGGGTACCACTCTCTGCCTACCCCGCTAGGGATTTGGCGTGAAGTTATGTATGTATGTATGCATTAGGGTCAAATCTCCTTTGCGCGCCGATTGCATTGAGTCTCTACATTACGTCCTTATTTTATGCACCAGCTACGATAAGTTGGAATACCCATAACAAAAATACAAAGTGCACATGAAAGTTAAATCTAGTGTAAGAAATTTCTGTTAATTTTAGAATACCAAAATTATCTGGACAAGAGTTAGCTTTCTACCAAGCATGTATGCAACATTCGAGACCGCCGGACTGTCGATGCCCTCAATACTCTGGAGGGGAGATGCCTCAATTGCCCCCTGGAAAAGAGGGTGGCTGGAGCCGGAATGAGGTTGATGTGGTTTTTCTTTACGACTGAGATCTTTGACTATTAAGTCAAAGATCTTGGTGCTGACATACCATGTCGTATTAGATGGACACACATATTTTGATCATTATTATTGTTCTTTATATTTTTTGGTAAACATAAATACTTTATCTCTAGCTTGGGCTGACAGCCAATTTTGAGATGACCATTCAAATAAGCTATAAAACTATTTTTTGTCTCTTTGTGCTATTTTTAACTTAGGAATGTAAAAATATTAATGAAAGTAAATAATTTTTAGCTTATGGGACCATTGTTGGATCCGAAACTATATCCAGTGAGGGTCGCAGCAGCTCCAGAAACACCAACATCCCGATACGATCAACCCAACGCATTCCTAGATAAGGTAAGTCATTATGAACATTACTTGTACATTTTATAGCATTTACATAAGCCACTTATTTGCTCATGTAAGTCAGCGTTTTGATGCTTTCTAGCTTCCATTTTCCGGAGCAAAATAGTCAAAGTCAAAGAAGCTATATTGTTCACATACACTTAAAAATAGTTCACAAGTACAAAGATCTAACTTATAATTGAAAATTAAATACTAAACATGAGCGCTTGAGGAAAGTGCTTCCGTGGAACAAGAAAACACGGACGCAATCGCCACGAGCGGTCCAACCACGAGTGTAGGGGCCCGATTCTTCTCATGATATGACAAGAATCGTGCAAGAAAGTCATGTGCCAAGTACTCTTTTCAAACCATTTAAAATAAATAGCAATAATATTAATATCGCTACTGAAAACATAGGATACTCAAACTCGACCAACACATTTAAGGGGCCGTTCAATAAAGCAAAAACAACAATAATATGCATAAGTCTGTAAATTTATTTCTTATGAATCTTGTTCGTGTTAAATTTATGAAAACAAATACATTATGAAACATATCCAAAACACTGTTTATATCTGTACATCGAATATTATAAATAGAGTTGTTAAGTAACCGTTTTTTTTTCATCATCTTTGCCTGGGTTTGACTCTGAGAAATAAGAGCAATTTGTTTCAGTTACAATCGAAATATCCGATGCTGTACAGCATTTTACAAAACGAAGCGTCACCAGAACTCAAGCAGCGTATAGATCGGGATCGTAATAAGACTACATATCAAGTAGACTTCTGTGAACGAGGTAACCGTTAATCAAAAAAATATCAAATTTAAACAATGTAAGGTATAGTCTTAAGTGTCATGTAGGTAATTTACAATAGATTGTGGGGAATCTAAATCTTATGGTATATAAACATAAAAAGGTTAATAACACTCATTTTCAAATTATAAAGTACCTACTAGCATTCCGTCTCGCGGTGTTACTCGGCTAAAAACAAAATGGCGATGATGATGACGAATGAATATAGCCTATGTTACTCCGGGTGAATGCAGCTTTCCAGTGGTGAAAGAGTTTTTCAATCGGTCTTGTAATTTTTGATATTCTATGGTTATCTGGTTATTGGCTATTCTATAGTTTCCACAATATTTTTTGAAAATAGACCTTAAATCATTCTCTCATTGGGTTTCGCATTACCGAAATAAAAGATAAAATATATTATTCGTCTTTGGGTGATTTTTGATTTAACAAATAAGCACATTCTCTAGTTTATTGACTCCCATCATGGCAGGTCTTATTATCGTATATAATCATCATATACGATAATCTAAACCTAATATAGTTTTGTAATATAATGTTAATGTTGGTTTAGGTCCTGGTGCGCAATTTGAGGGACTTCAGCGTGCAGCAGATGAGAGTGGGTCGGGTCTTTGCGCTCAACCAATGCGACTACCAGGGGATCCATGTAGAGTCGCTCCCAAAGCTAGGATGTCTACTCCTAAGACTATATCTAAACAAGGTGGAGCAGGTGCTGGTGCAGACCCCAGGGCCAAATGCGGTGAGATTTTTGAATATATTTACCATGGAATTAGAAATAGCAAATTTGTTGGACACATTGAGAATTTTGAAATATCTTAAACTACTGGTATATAGAGCGAAAGAATCAAACTCAAGAAGAAATAAAACTCGTTCAATACTCTCAAATTAAAGATATTACATAGGAATAGAATAGAATAAGCCGTATAGTACACCACAAACAGAAAGACAATACACAAGAACTGGAAAGGTAGGTACAATGGGCGGTCTTATCGCTTACAGACAACGTTTGGATGGACTTGTCAGTTCGGAAAATGAGAGTTGGGGTGTACTATTTATATTATAGATATAAGGATTTCTTCATTCTAAGATTAGGAAATTCGTTTCGAAAAGTCAACAGAAGTTTAACTTCTTTTATGTCTATCGAGCTGTATACAAACTGTGTATTACTTCTGGCAGACTAAGTATACCTTTGTAAATGTATACCTATTTTACTGAAATTCCACCTGCGTCATTGTTTACATTGTTTGTTTAATGCTGTTATGTCGGCGTTGTGAATGTCGCCAACAATTACAGTACCTACTTATTCGAATACTTTGTTCATAGAAACATCATCTGCGGTCCCACCTCTCGGCAAGACAGAGTATCAAGACGGTGTGTCAAAACTTGGCGCAATCATTATGCGTGACAAACTACATAGAAAATAGTCGAAATAGCAGTTGTTATAATTATATAATAGGCGAAGAAATCATGGAAATTAAACTATTCAATATTATATGGATGTTTTTTATTTAGTTTAGAACATACTTGGCAAATTGCGTACCTACTAATTACATTGTAGGCATTACATCTTCAGTCTATTTAAGTAAAGAGTTATGTTCAAACAGACAAAAACGAAAGTTTCCAGCGCCTCAAATCTTAAAACTAGAAATGACAAATCGTTTTTAGTTTCATGTATTGCCGATTTTTTCGTGTTATTATAATTAATGGACTATATCATCGTAAAGTTGGATTAATATCCGCGTTGTGGTTTTTGCGTGAAAAAATAACAAACATACTGACATACATACATCCAACCTCGCAAATATACATGTTTATAATATCCAGTACCGATCGATAATGACCTTCACATAATGCAGATACTATTTTATGACATAAAGTACAAGTAAAAATACAGGGATATCATGATTTAGCCGTTCTCGTCACGCTAACTGGTTGCGGATAGAAAAATCGCGAACAAATAATAGTTTCCAAGTTCAGGAGTACACAACATTTTGTCAAATATAAATCTATTTCGTATTTTGTTTGTTTTCTAAGAAAAGACCTAAGATGAAAAATCGTAGGAGTTAATAAACCGAATTAATTATAAATAATCTAATAAATTAACAAAATTAATAAACAATTCCCAAGCATAGGATAATCCATAGATTTAGCTTAAACTGTAATATATGACACATGTTAGGAAAAATGTAATAATATTCCTCACTGACAGCGCAACCGCGTATATTAGATTTTCAGGTTAATTAAATTTCAACACATGAACATTATATATGTAAAAGTTGACACTTTGAAGCGCTTTTTACGCTTACAGATTGAAAGTCACACACACATCAACAACCCATTTTTGGTCTCGTTGTTTGTGTGACTATTGCCGATCTACCAATCAATATCATCAATCAATAAAAAGACAATCATAGTAAAGTCTTCATTAAAGAATGTCTCTAAATTAGCAATATAGTGGTAGAGCCAAGCAGTTCGCTGCATGAATGGGCCGGCTCGACCGGTGAAATACCACGTTCGGTGAGAGAGGTACCCGGAGGCCCACCCCCCTTCCCCATCCTTTCCTATCCCCTATCCCTTAAAGATCGGCAACGCAACAGTAACACTATATGTATTGCTGGTGTCCATGGGTGGCGTTGTTTGCTTACCATCAGGTGACACGACTGCTCGTTTGCACTTTCCCATAAAAAAATAAAAATAATACTAGTAGATTATTTTATTACTTTTTTATTACAATTTAGTATGGAACTATTCAATCATAAGAGTTTATACGAAAAAAAAATCCAATCCTCAGGAAGCTCCAAGTAGCATTTTTCTTTTTCGATGTTAACGCGATGACCCGGTATTTAAATGAGCCAGCCTAAATTAAAAGCTAAGGTTACATATATCCAGCGTGGTAATCTAGCATGGTTAGTTTATCTTTTTTGTCATTGTTTTAACATTATTCGTCAAGAAAGAGGAAGAAGTCAAAGAAGTCAAAAATATTGAAATAACAATCCATTGTATCAAACAGTTGACTACACCTGTAAACTGGTGACAGTCATGCAAAACCGCTATAAGTCCTGAACCTTATTATGAACGAAAATTGCAAAAGGAAATTACAATATTTTTATTCAGTTGTCTCTAATCTGTAGCGAACAACTTCAATATTCTTGCAAACTTATTTTGTTAGCACCAAAATTCTAAGTATGTGTTAGTCCTCGTTGAGATTAGACGAACTGGAACAATTAGTATTGTGGCCATCCTCATAAAATTATTTTAAAATTAAACCTTATTTTATTTAACAAAAAAAAAATCCAAGTATGTTTTGACATTTATATTTGTATTGTTTTCAGTATTTGTGTAAGTTATAAATTGTTGAATGTGACCATTATTTAAATTCAAAAATATAAATATGTCGTTTCTAACAGAATATTTTGATGAATATCGACAACGTCCCTTGAGAAAGACCAAAATGTAAGCTTTCGTCTATGTGGGTTCGTAGGGTATGTTCTTGTAGTGAGTTTACCATCTAGAGGTCCAGTGCCCGGTATGGCAATAGGTTCCCCACCTATTCCATTTGGGACGTAAACATAACGGCGAGACGAGGCTTAACAGCCGCTGCCTACACCTTCGGGTAGCAATGGCGTGAAGTTATGTTATGTTAGGTCCAGGAAACAAGAGAATATATACCATCAAGTCCTTCATACTTGGCGAAGTAGCTCTTTGTGGGCACGACCTCATCTTCAGTCTTAATGTTAATAACGGATCACGTCAGATAGATAAAGGAAACAGGTTAAACTGGCAGATAGGGAGATCAAGACAGCAAGTTGCAATGTACAAGGATATTCTTGGTTTAATTTAGAGAATTACTAAAAAAATCCTTCGTCTTGACTTTTCTGGAGATGGACATGACGCTTAAAGTGCTTAAGCTACGCAATTAAATATACAGATATAAATAGATAATTAGTGTTAACGTTACAGCATTATATACATTTTTCTATTCCTTCGCAGAGGCTCACTTAAATTTACTTATTGATTCAAAATGATATGTTCTAGGTGTCGTCCAGAAAATCGATGGGTGGCATTAGAAGGAAAATGGTTAGATCCAAAAGTTGGGACACAGGATGTAAGTACATATATAATTACCTACCTACATTTTCATCATTTATTCCTCATTAGCATATTGCAGTCCACTGCTGGACACAGGCCTCTCCCCATTTGCGCTACTACATCCGATTCTCTGCCTTTCGCATCCAGTCTTTTCCAGCAACCTTTCTGAGCTCGTCTAACCGTCAGGCTGGTGGAATTTAATGACCTACATTTAGGTAATTAAATTGGTTTACTCATGATATGTATTACACCAGTTTTTTGTCATGGCTGTCGTTTGCCAATGCCATACCGCCTAATACTTACTTGACGGGCAAAAAAATTAATGTGGCAATGCTTACTTGCAGGTTATGTATTAAGAGTGTGTATTTATAATAATATTGGTGTTTTACAGAAACAATGGACAGACGTGGAAATTGATCAGTTCATCAAAGACACTATGAAGAGTCTCAGAGGGCAGTCGACTTACTTCAACGACTATTGCGCACATCTTGACCAGGGTTATAATGAATATTCTACTTTATAGATTATGATACGTTAACAGTGAATAAATATACGGCTAATGATGTAGTATTGTAGCCACAGTTTTAACAGTAGCAGAGCCACCTAGTACGGAATTAATGGGGCGGATGGACAATTAATATACCACGACCTCTCCGAAATCGTCTT
The DNA here is from genome assembly GCA_905147225.2 of Euproctis similis. Lineage (NCBI taxonomy): Eukaryota > Metazoa > Arthropoda > Insecta > Lepidoptera > Erebidae > Euproctis > Euproctis similis. The sequence goes on from LR990109.1 coordinate 11,787,670, forward strand.
ATAGTTGCGCATGGCGCATTACCTTCAGTGAGAGAGGTATCTCCCTTCTTCCTCTCACCATGTTTACTGTACAAAACCTTTCTATATTCCATTTTAATGAAGCAGGGTAACTGTGTCACTTACGGTGTTGCAGTTGCATCGGAGGGCCCTAGTTGCTTACTATAAGGTGACCCCCTTGCTCGTTTATACCCATTTCCATATAAAAGAACATAATATTATGTAATTAGTCTTTTATAGAATTGGAAATAAATATTTTTAATAAACTTTTCTAAAACTTAAAGAGAATATGTTACATTTGCAGAGTGCAAGTATCGTGAATTCAAGCCACGCGTGAAGAAGCTCAGACCTTGCGCAGAGTTGTTTGAAAAGAAAGTAGTAGAAGAGGAGGCTCCCTTACCGGAGTTTCCGAAACTGTCCATAAAGGAAACCGAGCTAATGAAGCTCGCTCACGACTTATACGAAGACGATCTGAGCAAACCGACTTTGAAACCGTTACCTACCCACTTTAGGGGTTAGTTTGATGATAAATGTCCTGTTGTTGGTTGATCTAGTCATATTCAAAAAGTTTACATCTAAAAAATGTACTTATAGTATCTATTTAGCAACAGTTCCTTTCATCTATCTCTAGAGGTTCTATTTTTCATTATAATTGTAAGGATTTGTGTTTATATTAAAAGTATTTTGAGTTTTATTCTTGGCTAGAGTATGAAGTCTTCTCATCGTTACGATTTTCCTCTGGTGTCAAATTTCTAAAATCTAAGCGGACGACTCCACTAAAACATCAGTAGCTACTAGTGATTTGCTATAGTTCTCCATAAGATTTGTTCATTATTCTTTTGTAGACGATATATAAATTAGATAATAAGAATTGATTAAAATAAGTAAGAGAAATCGTTTGTCATTAACCACAAATAGATCAATTTGAAGTTGTTTTGTATTATTTATTATTTATGTATAATCGATGACTGAAAACTCTGTGTCCGGTATGGGAATAGGTTCGCCGCCTATTCCATTTGGGACGTAAACATAACAGCGAAACGAGGCTTATCAGCCGCTGCCTACCCGTGCAGGAAACGTCGTGAAGTTATTACACGTACACGTGAATTCAAGCTTTTCATATCCGGAAATGTAGGTGGATGTTGGCTGGTCAAATACCATCGCCGTGCACAACTTATTTAATCATCGACAATTTAAAATGGAATATATCAGAAAAATCACCAAAAATCAAGTTTAGTTTCCAGCTGTCAAATACAATTATGCATGTCGTTTAAAGACTTTGAATACTGTTATATTCTCTGTTACATTTTATACGTGGCCATCTCCTGAAGGTCCGCCGGAAAATATGGATTCACGTATAGAAACAATCTAATTACAGATTGCTTTTGTAATAATAACAATAAGATGGAAATATAAAACAATAATAAATAACAATGTTCGGGAAGTGTGTTCGAATTAGCAATATGTTAATGAAAATAATATGCAAGTAATAGTTATTGTATAACTAAATAACAAGAGGCTTTGTACGTCACCGGACAGAATTTGAGATAAACAACACATTTTCTGTTTACACTGTGGCATAATGCTATAGCGCGTTATTGAATAGTGCCACAACCATAGGCATAAGAATAATAGACCGGCAATAGTCACCCAAACAACGAGACCATAAATGGGTTGTTGATGTGAGTGCCTTATCAATGTATCCGCAAAAAGCGCTTCAAAGTGTCAACTTTTACATAGTTAATGATCGTGTGTTGAAATGTAAATATCCTGAAAATCTAATATACGCGGTTGCGCTGTCAGTGATGAATATTAGTACGTTTTTGCTGACATATGCCATCTATTATAGTCTATGCTAAATCTATGGCCACAACAGTACCTATGGGGCAGTAAGTGGAGACTAAGGGATTTTATCTGGTTCGGAACAACTCGTATCATATGCTTAAATTACCTAGTAGTACCTGACATCAATAATTTTCCTTACTGCCACTTGACTTTCAGTTCAGGGGTGTCCAGTTTCAATCTTAACTGTCACCAATAATTTCCGGAAAAAAGTAAAAAACTAATGAAAGAGCATGCTCCCGTGGTTTGGATGTGTAGAAAGAATGGCTGATGCAAGATTTAATAAACAGATATACAATGCAAAAGCGGATGGATCTAGGTGTCGAGGGCGGTCTTGATACACCTTCCATGACCAAATAGAACGAGTTCTAGAGAAAAGTAATATCAGGAGTCATCAAAATCGGCGTGCGTGAATCGAGTGAGGCGTGTAAGAATCGAGCCTTATGGCGCTCTGTTCTCCCCGCCTTCCCCGCAAGAGATTTGGCGTAGGGATCTATGTAAGCGTGATAAGTTTTGATGACTTATAAAATTGTGCTGCATGCATAGCATAGGTTTCGTTACATGTAGTACTGATCAATTTATTCACGAATCAACAACTTTATTCATTATTTTTTTTACAGTTTCTGGCTACGTGAGATCTTCCAGATGGCACACAGGTCTGTCGGAATATCAGAACAGTATTGCTCGCGTAGCATACGAAATGATCCGAGATGATCGAATCCCACGCTATCACGCCCACAACGGTTGCCGTCCGAGGTGGGGACTACCACCGGATGGTGTGCGGCAACCTGAGCTGGATGGGGCTCCGTTCGATGGAGAGAGATTGTTTTAAAACGTGCGAACATTCGTTATAATTCTCGATATTTATTTGATAAAGATACATGATATTTAGACAAAACAATTTAACAGTGGTAGAGCCAAGCAGTTCGCTGCATGAATGGGCCGGCTCGACCGGTGAAATACCACGACCTTTCAGAAGATCGACGTAAAGTGGCTCATGCTGCGTTTCGTTCGGTAAGAGAGGTACGCGGAGGCCCACCCACCTTTCCTCATCCTTTCCTTTCCCCTATCCCTTAAAGGTCGGCAACGCAACAGTAACACTATATGTGTTGCTGGTGTCCATGGGCGGCGTTGGCTGCTTACCATCAGGTGACACGCCTGCTCGTTTGCCCTACTATCCCATAAAAAAAACTGATCAAAACACAAAATTGAACAAATTACTTAATTTAGTTAATAGAATAAGTACCATTTTCAAAGCACCTTTGTGCCAACGGGGAAACGATTTATAACCAATATTTAGAAATTAAGACTAGTCTTTATCATTAAATGTAATAATATTTATTTTATACAGATTTATCATGTTCCTAGATTTTTGTGTGTCGTTTGTTTTAGAACATGTTTTACAGAATAAACGAATATAATATACAAAGGTCTTTTACCTTATGTTTGATGAGTATTTAATGTATTTTCGTCTCGTAAATATTATGTGAAGATTATTCTAGCGGATTCATAAAGTACCGCGCGGTTCAACACGCTATGATGTTTTAATGGGATAATATGTTTACGTACGTTTTATATAAAACAACATTCTGATCCATCACATTGTAGATTTTTTTAGATAATAATTAATAGCACTTGCCGTTCGAAGCTAAATTGTAAAATTTGATACACAAACAAGTGCCTGGTTGTTGAGGGAATTTAAATCGGAAATCAGATGTAGGGACAAAGACAGATGGTCTTTACTTTTAACTTCATCATAGTATATATATAAATGAGTACGTAAGAAGTTATAAAATTGCGCCAATAACTGAAAGGAGAAGAACTAGTCGCCTTGCCTCGTATGGGCATGTAATGAGGACTGATGATACACGTGTTGTGAGAAGAACTATGAGAAATATGTTGATATGGACTGTGTGAAAGACATAATTAAGAAGGGTATTAAGAAGGGTATAAGAAGCGACTGAATAGGTAAGTGTGGAAAAGGAAAACTTATGATACCAAATAACGGGAAAATTATGAGATGATAACGCCCACCCGTTTAATACAGGTGTTGGCGATAGCAATTATTTCTATAGGCGATTTATAAGACTTCTGAAAAGATTTACAAATACTCAATGTGATGTCTTTTCTTATAAAAATAACATTATAAATGAAATGAACATTAATAAAATTTTTGGAAGTAATCTATATCTCTGGTATGTTTTCGTTATTTACAATTTTGATCATTTAGCTGTGGCATATTTATATTGGAACATTTTTTTTAAAGAAGTCTAAAAATAGTGACGTTTGCTATATGTATTTGTGGTCCTTTTAAATATGCCGCATCAAAAATTATACATCAGCCATCTTATTATTATTTATGACCCAACTTTCAGTTCGGGGATGATCAAAGTGAAATGTGTGCACAAGATAAAAAACACTATTTCGATTTTTGTGACGAAATATATAATTACTTAAAATACATTTTATTGAAATCTAAACGTATAAAGTGGACTTTTGAACCAATAAATCTAAGAACTACAAGAACACTGCGAGTTTTAATAATACAAAATTGGGTTATTACAGCTAGTCAACTTATTATACCTAATAAATTTTGTTCATAACATTAAGAGCTGTATAAACAACACCAATACTAGACAATTTTACCAACGTTTATTTTGTCTAACACTTCATAGTTCGCCGAATAGTTGGGTATATCTGCTGCATATATTTATATATTATGTAATGTAGATAGTTCAAAGTATTTTTTTTTTTTTTTTATGGGATAGGATGGCAAACGAGCAGGCGTGTCACCTGATGGTAAGCAATCAACGCCGCCCATGGACACCAGCAACACATATAGTGTTACTGTAGCGTTGCCGACCTTTAAGGGATAGGGGATAGGAAAGGACGGGGGAGGGGGGTGGGCCTCCGGGTACCTTTCTCACCGAACGAAACGCGGCATGAGCCACTTTACGTCGGTCTTCTGAGAGGTCGTGGTATTTCACCGGTCGAGCCGGCCCATTCATGCAGCGAACTGCTTGGCTCTACCACTGTTGAGAAATATACTTACGCATCAATTCTTATTTTTATGGTAAACGACACGATGCCGACACGATTTTCGAGTTTGAGTTTTTCGAGTTGTTTCTTTGAGTAAGGGACTTCACATAGACGCAATAACATTTTTAGGTTTCCACAACTGCTGCCGTTTTTGTAGTAGCGTTAGGAAACAGCGTAAATGTAGCTCAAAGAATGTTAGCAGAAAATCGCTATTCACAATGCGGTACTTATAACCACCAACGTTAACTTATGGAAGCCAAGGTTAAGTATAGCAGAGTGTGCATGACAGTAGGATGAGCGCGGTCGAAATGAGGGCATTGCGCAAAATAAGTAAAGTGACTCTCGCTGACCATGTCGAAAACAGTGTTGTAAGGTATGAAATTGGATTTAAAGCGAGTGTCGGTGTAAAAGAAAGAAAGGTCATACTCCGTTGGTTTTGACATATAGAAAGAATGGAAGATCTAATTGTACGCAAAGGAACGTCCACGACACGCTATGACCAAATAAAATCGGTCCTTGCAGAAGTCTTCTCAGGAGCCTTAGAAGTCAACGAGCTTGAACGACAAAAGTTAAGAAAGTCAAAGAAATAAGGGAGGTGTGTAAGAATCCTGCCTTCTGTTGTCTTACGTTGTCTCTGCGTACCCCTATGTATGACTATCTATTGAAATATTTGCTATGCCATAGGAAATAACTACTTTCAACATAAGATATTAAACTGCTTGATAGTAGAAAAACATATAAAATAATGGCGAAATCGTAACGTTATCGCATATAGTAACTAGTATATCTTCAAATATGCGGCGATCGTTGTCTATGATTAAAAGCGTTAACTGTTTACATTGTGAGTTCAAATTAATCTGAATCCTACAAAGACGCACTGATATTCGCGAACCACGCATTTTGCTCATCCATCGTAACTAGTGGTTTATTTTTAAAATTTACAAGCAATCTCCGATTATAGACACATCCATCCACGTTAAATTGAGTTAAAATAAAAAAACAGATCTTCACTACATGGTATAAAACAAAGTCGCTTTCTCTGTCCCTATATCCCTATGTATGCCAAAATTTTTAAAACTACGCAACAGATTTTGATGCGGTTTTTTATGAGATTGAAGGTGTCAACCGGATGGTCTATGGTATAATTCATGTTTAATGTAGTAAACAAGAAGTGATAAATCCATTTTTTTTCTTATTTATTACTTTTGATGCGGAACAAAGTTCGCCGGGTCAACTAGTAATAGATAAGATAGATTTTGCTTGATAAAAAATTATAAGGGAAAGAAATGTGAAAAGTGTTTACAGGGTTTACGTACGTAACTTAGTGGCAATATCGTTTAGAAGTTTATAAGAGTTATTTGTGAGACAAAATTGTGATGTCCCTTGGTTTTAAAATTGGTGTAAAATTTTAAAGACAGTTATTGTTAAGCATTTAAAATAAAATCCATTAATAGGTTGACGTAAGGACTTTATTCTCTTGATATTTGTTATTTTCCTTAACATTGAGAACCGATCTATTAGGCATTCTATAAATTGAGATATTTAAGTGAGGTAGACGTTAAAGCCTGTTTCTTTTTTGAATAATATAAAATACTTGAAGCAATGTAAATTCTCAAAGAACTTTGAGTACAAAAATCTAAAGAAAGCTTGTGATGCGGACACACATCAAAATTGTTTTTAGTTTGGCCCACAGGAACTCGGGCAGTTTTCAACATAACTCGACACTAATAGATAGCGAGAAAAGGCGAATAATTTATAGATTCAGATAACAACAATAAATTTGTTCGCTTAAGACAGAATTTCTTCATAACATATTCATATGATATCCGGCTTTTTTCCAGAAAATATGAACTAGATTTGTAGGATAATAATATGTCAAATATAATAATACAATTTTGTTTCACATGCATAGTTCAATGACCTCTTTATTATTAACTAAGATTATATGATAATAGTGTTATTCTGATTTGTGTACTGACTAAAGGACTTTGTATTCATGGTCATGAAATAAATTCAAAAAAAAGTCATTTGTGTATATCCTTATCACCTTCAGAACAAGTTTACTGCCGTATTCCTTTTGTAGCATAACATAGAAATATATGGCTCCCAATGTAGTTCCATTGTAAAACGTCAAGTCATAGAACATACTGTGTTTATTTCTGTTTCAGATTTGTATGTAAAAAATATGTTTTGATGACAGTGTGTTATGAAAAGTCTGTCTGGATGATGCAAAAGATGCCAAAGTTGAGATGGATGAATGGAGTAATAGACATGGATAAAATACGAAATGAGTACGTAAGAGGAAGCCTGAAAGTTGCGGCAATGACTAAGAGGATAAGGGAAAATCACCCATCATCACCCATCATCATTTATATGTGATGAGAAGGGCGATAAGAATGATAAATCTGAATGTTAGAGGGAATAAGAGAAGAGGAAGACTTAAGAAAACACGGATGGATTGTGTGAAAGACGGCATAATTAATATAATGTTAGTGTGGAACATGCGAATGATAGAGATTTGTGGAAACACATACAGGGCAGGGAGATGTTGGTGACGATGATGATCAATTTGAATAAAACAACGAAGCAATCGATTTTTTAAATAAATAATTTAGTGTTGATCTACTTATGAGATAAGTATGCTCTGATTATGTGCGATAGAAAATGATGACATTAATGAATATCAAATGGAGCTACCGAAAAAAGGGCAGTCATTACGTGTGCATTGATTTGGTGTTTAATTTAAAAAATAATATTTTTAAGGTATTTAAAAACTGAGTCTGTGTTTTTTTATGGGATAGGAAGGCAAACGAGCATGTGTGCCACCTGATGGTGTGACTAGCGCCGCCCATGGACACCTGCAACACATAGAGTGTTACAGTTGCGTTGCTTACCTTTAAGGGAGTAGGATGGGAAAGGATGGGGAAGGGAGGTGGGCCTCCGGGTACCTCTCTCACCAAACTAAACGCGGCATGAGCTACTTTACGTCAATCTTCAGAGAGATCGTGGTATTTCACCGGTAGAGCCGGCCCATTCATGCATCTAACTGCTTGTCTCTACCGCTCTAAAAAGTGTCAGAATTTATCAATTATTTTTGGAGTACTAAAACAATTTATTGATTGTTTTTTTTTTTTACTTTTGATCGATTGCTTGGTAACAAATATTTGTAATTTTCTTTAATTTATTAAATTTTTTTTGTCATATTCAATTCAGTTGTCTATATCTCTGTAATAAGGAAAGATCCCAAGTAACATCGCGTATCTGTTTGGCTTGTGAAAATTATATTTTAGTGAATCATTACATAGTATAAAATTTAGAACGTTTATAGGCTACATTTATTTTGAAAAAATTCACCGAATCCCGATTATAATAACTATACTATAAGTAATGTCAAATATAAACTCATTTATATAGGCCAATGACCATTACTAAGTATAGTTATACCCAATAAATATAGGTCATAAATAAATATATTTTTTTATATATTTAATAAAGTCAATAATAACGTACAAAGCGTTTCATCGGAAACACTATCCAGCCAATTACAAGAGAAGGCGAGGTTTTTATTCGCAGAAAATAATAATTTGCTTTGTAACATTTGGTTCTGAGAAAACACCGGCAACATCGCTCCAGATCGTTCATACAAGTGGATATACATTTGAGAGAAAACGAAGTGACACCTTTAAATCATCCTAAATAAGATTGTTGAAGTGATAAATTAGGTGTTCTTGGCATTTGGGACAAAGACACTGAAATCATGTGTGTTTCAGGAACACGATTACGCAAGCACTGTTCAAGGAAATAAGTTATAAAAATAATACAAAGCTGTAACAGATCGCGACAGTTCAATTCTCATGCGAGGTTTTTTTTGTGTCATTTTTTATTTTAAAATCTTATTTTTTACATTTATAATTAAGTTATAATGTATTTGTAACTTTTAATGATAGTCTGTAAAGTATTGAGGGGTAGAGAAAGATGGTATTTATTTTACCTGAAGCGGAACAGCCTGAAGTAGTAGTTAATGTCTGACAAAAATCACAGCAAAATCATATTTTATTAGTGTTTAGGAGTGTGAGAAAAGTTCCAAACTATGGACGACTTTCCCTATGTGAAGACGGGAGTACAGTTTTTACAGCCCATAAAACAAAAGAAAGTTTAAAAGATCCAAGACATATATTAATATACATAGACATATATAAATACTTCATCAGATTGGTGTGTTCTTGACTCTGGCGTTCCTCAAGGCGGCATACTTTTTCCTCTTCTGTTCTCTTTATTTATTAATAAAATCACCCATAACTTTCTGTGTTCGTATCATCTTTACGCCGATGACCTGCACATGCTGGTGTAGACAATCTCTCCGCTGCAGTCGACGCTATCAACCATGACCTAGTGACTCTCAAACAATGGTCCGAACAGTTCGGACTATCAGTCAATCTTGAGAAATGTCAGGCCATCCTCATTGGTAGTCCGCGCTTGATGGGCAGGGTCGACAAATCCACAATTCCTCCAGTGACTTATGATAACCGAATCGTACAGTTAGTCTCGACTGTGAAAGACCTTGGCTTTCACATTGACAGCGATTTAGATTGGCGTAGCCAAGTAACGCATGTTAGCAAAAAGGTTACTGGTACCCTCCGTTCTCTTTATCGTCTGAAGAAATTCCTGCCACCTAAAACAAAGGTTATGCTCATTCGAACATTAGTTTTCCCTATCATTGACTATGGTGATGTGTGCTATCTCGACCTGAATGCAGATCTACTTAAAAAACTTGACCGTCTTCTCAATAATTGCATTCGATTCGTTTGTAATCTCCGCAAATACGATCATGTCTCTTCTTTTCGGCGAGAACTGAACTGGCTTCCCATCCGTCAGCGTCGGAGCCTACACGCACTATCGTTACTGTGCTCACTCCTTAACTCTAATAATACCCCTAACTATTTATCTTCTGACTTTAGATATCTTTGCTCTACCCACAATTCTAATCTTCGTTCTTCAAATAATCTTCTGTTAAATTGTCCGCGTCACTGTTCTAGCCTTGTTCACTCTTCATTCTATATTCAAGCTATTCTCCTTTGGAATGCCCTCCCTCTCGAAATCAGGAGGTCTAAAAGTCGTAAAATATTTAAGCTTAGAATTCACAAATTATACTTTGATCTAGTTGTAGTTAACAATACTTAATAAAGTCATCGTTGCGTTATCCCATCTTTAAGTATATGTATTTATTTATATGTAGTGTCTAAGTATTTATGTATTTCATTATTATGTATTTGTTAGTTTATTTAAGTAAATTAGTTTGTATGCTCCCTATATATACTTAGTCTGGCCATAAATACTGTTAAAACTAAAAATAAAAAAATATTACATTTGAATTTGGAATCTGTCATTTTTATACGATTGTTCATTGTGTTTTTTCGTTTTGGCGCCAATAAATTGTACAATATTTTGCGATATTAAAATGGAGTGGGGTGATAAAGAGAACGGAATCGCTGTGATTGCGTTACACAAAGTAGGTATGGAGCCAAACGCAATTTTTAAAACTCTCCACTACGTGTACAATACACTTGGTATTAGTCAAATGTTTGTGTACCGGGCTATTAATAGGTACAATGAGACCTCCTCTGTTTGTGACAGAAAAAGACCTGGCCGTCCACGTAGTGTTCGTACGAAAAAGGTGGTCAAAGCAGTAAGGGAAAGAATTCGAAGAAATCCTATCCGCAAGCAAAAGATTTTATCTCGGGAGATGAAGATAGCACCTAGAACAATGTAGCGTATTTTAAAAGATGACTTAGGACTTGCAGCCTATAAGAGGCGCACTGGTCATTTATTAACTGATAATTTAAAAAAGAATAGGGTGTTAAAATCTAAACAACTACTGAAGCGGTACGCAAAGGGAGATCACAGAAAAATATTGTTTACGGATGAAAAAGTGTTTACAATTGAGCAACATTTTAACAAACAAAATGACCGTATTTAACCGCTCAAAGCTCTAAGGAAGCTTCCCAATTAGTTGATAGAGTGCAACGTGGGCATTATCCGACTTCAGTGATGGTTTGGTGGGGTGTTAGCTACGAAGGAGTGACTGAGCCATATTTTTGTGAAAAAGGTATCAAAACATCGGCACAAGTGTATCAAGATACCATTCTTGAAAAGGTAGTCAAGCCCCTTAACAACACCATGTTGAATAACGAAGTATGGTCCTTCCAGCAAGACTCGGCACCGGGTCATAAAGCTCGGTCCACGCAATCTTGGTTGGAAGCGAACGTTTCGGACTTCATTAGAGCTGAAGACTGGCTGCTGTCTAGTCCCGATCTTAATCTTAATCCACTGGATTATGATTTGTGGTCAGGTTTAGAGAGTACGGCTTGCTCTAAACGTCATATTAATTTAGAGTCCCTAAAACAATCTATACGATTGGCGGTGAAGAATTTTCCCATGGAAAGAGTGCGTGTTTCTATTGATTACTGGCCTCAACGTTTAAAGGCCTGTATTGCAGCCAATGGAGACCACTTCGAATAAGCTTTTTTATATTTTATATCGTTTTATATTTATGTATTAAAGTAACACACTGTAAAAGTAACATAACATAACATAACTTCACGCCTTTTGTTACCCGAAGGTGTAGGCAACGGCTGTTAAGCCTCGTCTCGCCGTTATGTTTACGTCCCAAATGGATAGGTGGCGAACCTATTGCCATACCGGGCACAAAGTTTTTCAGTCATCGATATTTATCACACATAACTTCCGAAAACAATTTCGAAAAGTCATTGGTGTGAGCCAGTGTCTGGAATCGAACCCGGACCTCTGGATCAGAAGCCGTGTGCTCGACCACTGCGCCACCGAGACTCTGTAAAACTCACTGTAAAAGTAATAAATGTTATTTGCAATTAAAAAATTTTTTTTTTCTTTGTTACAATATTTATGGCATGACTAAGTATATTTAGTTATTTATCTATGTATGTATGTAAATTCATTTATATATATATATATATTTTCTTCTTCTTTCTTTCTTCTTTTTTACCTTGCTCTCTTACTTATATGCGCACCTACAATTCTCCGTCTCCTACACCACCCTAAGGTTCACTGGTAGAAAATGCCTTATGGCATTAAGTCCGCCGTTGTACATTTAGTGCATTAAGCTTATAAATAAATAAATAAATAATACGGTATAAGCATAACCAATCAATTGATCCTCAAACCCAAAGAAAGATTTTCTAGCGGGTAGGACAAGAGTTATGAATGTCAAATATGCGATGAAGTGAGAGCAACCAAGAGTCGTGTCTTATGACGCTCTCTTCTTTCTGTCTTTTCTACTTGGGGACTTGGCGTAAAGTAAGCAGATGCAACTTAATTGTTATAATCTATATAGTTAGTTACGGTTGTTTTGAAGAAAACAATATCTTTCTGTCTCTGCGTCCCAGTGTCTTTCTAAGTCTGATACAATCTTGTTATATCAGGGTTCCTTGTACACAAGATTGTCTCAATGTCAAATGCTACAAAATAATAAATTATCCGACATTGAGATAGATCAAACAGATTCTTTATTTTACCTTCGGAAAAGGCCAACATCATGTTATTTTGTAACCAAATGCTTCGCATCAATAAAAGCATTTTATGTCTTAACAGTGAGCATAAACATTTGGACGAAAAGGATATTCACAGTTTTGTTTATTTGGACTTAGGATAAATAATAATGAAAAAATAAGATAATGGTTTCTAAATTTAGATAATGAATTTAAAATTAACACGTGTGTATTTAGCAGCCAACTTTACACCTTTAATAAGTGGAACTAAATGACAATTATTCCTCGACATGCCTAACTTTTTTGTCCTTGTGAAATAGATGATGGAGTTTTTGGTGGAGATGGAGAATTCCCATACATCGGGCCCAACTTCGTTAGACATTATCGATAACTGACGAAGTAATATAAGGTATAATATAGATAAAGTATGCAACGATTTTTTTTTATAGAATAGGAGGGCAAACGAGCATGCGTGTCACCTCATGGTAAGCAACCGACGCTGCCCATGGACACCAGCAACACATATAGTGTTACTGTTGCGTTGCCGACCTTTAAGGGATAGGGGATAGGGAAGGATGGGGAAGGGAGATGGGCCTCCGGGTACCTCTCTCACCGAACGAAACGCGGCATGAGCCACTTTACGACGATCTTCTGAGAGGTCGTGGTATTTCACCGGTCTAGCCGGTCCATTCATACAGCGAACTGCTTGGCTCTACCACTGTTAAAATTGATGTGCTTCAGATTCAAATCTCTGCTCATGCCTCTGAAATTAGAAGAGTAGTGCTGAACCACTGGACAGTATAATTCTCACAAAATATACTTTGATGCATACAAAATTGATCTCCTTGCAATATTATGAAAACCCACAAAAATTCAAATTAAATTTAGAACTATTAAATCCTAAAATCCTCAGAGACCAATCTAAAACTGGGTTTCTTTCTGCTCCAATTTCTCTCAACTCTCTGGCAGTTATTTGTTTCTTATTTTAGAAACATTTCTTTGAAATCATTCCGCAAAACATCGCTACAAAAATATCCATCTTACTAAAGTGTAGTTTACATCCTACTAAAGTCTATTAAAGTAAAATTAGTATTTAAATGCACCTAAAACTATTACAAGTGTAGTAGAAGGCTAATATGAAAATGATTTTAAATGTCTTTAATCCAAGCCAGAAAGTTGATTAGCTATCTGCAGATACACTAACCCGGCAAAATATAGTTTCACCCTGTTGAGAACTGTCATGTAAACAATGTGTACGTATAGAAATTGTTAGCTAGGTGTATTGGCACATTTGCCAAATGTACATCGTGACGTAGAGCAATGGCAAGAGTTGGCACGCCAACCTCAGTTCGGTATCAACCGCGCGTGCGCTGGCTGGACCGCCCTTAAAATTTATCCCTGATAAAATAACGACCGCGAGTGACAATTTTTTTTTCTAAAATCCGAACATTTTTCTAAAATTTAATTCTAACGCTGAGTGTTTGAAACAGCCAGTGTTGTGTATTTTAATTTCTACTGTATTTGATAAATCCATAATTTTATGTGACTTGGATCCATTAATTTGTTTGATGAGTGTACGCGGAAGATTTTACGTGGACCCAATGGTAATATATGGATTTTGTGTGCTAATTTTAAGTCTAGACTGTAATTTATATAAAAAATACACAAAACACAGCTAATACTTATTTTTAATTTTATTACTTCTTAGTCTTTCTGAGATGCTACAAATTTTATTTAAATGCCTTATTCAAGGTTATAAATATCATTTCTGATATTATATTTCATGAGACGTCATAATTTATGTTAACATTTATTATATTACTAAGTTGTTATGCGACGATAAAAAAGACATATTTACAGATACATTGCATTACATCAGTCTCATTGCTATCAGGTACACGTACTGCCATAATCATTATTTACCAGAAAAAAGTTCCTGTATAGTTTTTACTGTATTATTATATATATTATATTATATTATATATGACAAGAAGACTGGCTAAAGTTTTCATGATAAAGAGATATTTTCTTAAAGGGTTAAGCCTCCATTTAGTTGTGCTAAAATTATTTGTTGATAATGTCATTCCATCAGATATAAAACTATCCTCCCAGTAAAACTACATAAAACTTCAACTACAAATCGAAGCTAAAAGAAAACGATGATTAATTTTATATATTAACACTCAACTCACGCCGAAGTAAAAATAGTTGTAGATAACCATCCAACCAGCATCAATATACCGACAATAAAAAAAACCCTTTAGAGCAGGGTGCGGACAAGAAGTTTCTTTGATAGTCTTTGTTTGGTTTAAAACTAAATATACGTCGGGATCAAACGCTGAAAGATATAAAAATCGTTTAATTATTCAGACACGTATCGTATACTAAGAAGCAACTTACTCTAAGAGTGTTGGCGAGTTGCGTCTTCATCGTCCCTTCCTGATTTTTAATGGTTTTACAAGAAACAAAAAATCTTTCCGTCAATGATTTAATGACCGTTGTTTTACTTTACATTTATATGAATGTATTGTATGTTAAAGATCAAATAATAAGATAATTTATTTAGCTGTTGTATTCGTGAATTAGCCACTTGTATTCTTTTCTACAGAAATAAAATGGTATTAGGGATTGGTATTCGGAGTCATTCAGTTTAGTGCGGCCTGACCGAATCAATCAATTAATGCCGCCGGAGCAGGTGGAATTGATAATATCATGATAATTTTCACTTTTTAACTAAAAATAAGTGCGTTAGTTGTGGTTAGTGACAGTTTTCAATGCACTTAGGTGTACGGTATGAAATGACCGCTAAGATACAAATGTGTTGGTAGGGGTTATTTGTTGTGAATAAGCCTTAATTTTTTTCTGTTTGGTTGCCATGACAACTGTCAAACATTCAATTAACCTAACAGATAGTAAACAAACAACATCATATTTTTTATTGTGTTAAAAATGCCAAATTTTGTGCCGGAAAGTGATGATTTGCGGAAAGCATTAATTTTTTGTTTCCATTTGAAAAAAAATGCTGCAGAATCACATCGAATGCTTGTCGTAGCATATGGTGATCATGCTCTATCAAAAGCAACATGCAAGAGATGGTTTCAACGATACAAATGTAATGATTTTGATGTGAGAAATGAAGAATGTGGAAGACCACTAAAAAAATCGAAGACGCCAAACTGCAAGCCATATTGGATGAAGATGATACTTTGAGTCAGAAGCAAATGGCAACTATATTAAATGTTGCACAACAAACAATTTCAGACCGTTTGAAAGCTATGGAAAAAATTCAAAAGTGTGGAAAATGGGTGCCACATGAATTGAATGAAAGACAAATGGAAAACCGGAAAAACACTTGTGAAATTTTGCTTCAAAGACACGAAAGAAAATCAGTTTTGCATCGAATTGTCACTGGCGATGAAAAATTGATTTATTTTAAGAATCCTAAACGGAGAAAATCATGGGTTAATCCGGAACAACCATCAGCATCGACTGCAAAACCAGATCGTTTCGGGAAGGAGGCAATGCTCTGTGTTGAAAACCTGGTGAAACTGTTGAACCTGGTGAAACTGTTAATACTAGTCGCTACAAACAACAAATGATCGAAAAATGACCAGAATGGGCCAGAAGACACGGCAAAGTAATTTTGTTACACGACAGGGCACCTGCACACAAAGCAAAATCGGTTGAGGATACAATCAAAGTACTTGGCTGGGAGTAGCTACCCCACCCGCCGTATTCACCAAACTTGGCTTCTTCCGATTACCATTTATTTTCATCGATGGGACACGCATTGGCTGAGCAGCAGTTTGATTCCTACACGGAAGTGGAAAATTTGATGTCTGATTGGTTTGCTTCAAAAGAAGAACATTTCTATTGGCATGGTATCCACAAATTACCAAAATGTGTAGAAAGTGAAGGACAATTTTTTGAATATTTTTTTTTTATCTAATTAAAATTAATATTTTATGTATATGTATATGTAGATAGTTTATAAAAACAAAACAAAAATGTATAAAATCAAGTAGGCTAGGAGAACGAAGCAGACACAGATTGCATTTCAGGCGATGCAGGTTTCATCAAAGTTCCTGCAGCTGTATCTCTTATGAAAGAGCTCATGGGCATCATTTGATCTAACTTCTTTTACTTAATTCATTGTTTGCCCAATTTTCTAAAGTAATTTATATAAATAATATAAGCGTGTGTGTATTGCATACGGCGCCAGTGCCAATACACAAAATGGCTAATTATAAAGTTATTATAAATTATGTCTATTATAAAGCGAGACCGCACTATTCGCCATCTCGCTTCCTGCTCGTCGTCATCTGTCATTGATTATCTAAAAATAAGATGCTCTCTGGAGAGAGCGGATTCTAGATTTTTTTTTGTGAATTTTGCAGATAAATTGAAATAAAACTCGGAATGACAATAAATTAGTTCCAGTTACGTATTATTATCTTGCATCTGCGTCCTTTTTATTATTTCTTGATGATCAATAAAGCATGTGTAAATCCGAATTCAACCCCTGACTCAGAAGCCGGAGACCGCGAGCCGCCAACTAAATGTCACAAATTATATACATCTTAACACAGACACATCAAAAAAGCAAGTCAGAATATATATATATCGATGATATTAAATTTCTGATATGTTTTTAATGGGATAGGAGGGCAAACGAGAAAGCGTGTCACCTGATGGTAAGCAACCTGCTCCACCCATGGACACCAGCAACACATATGTGTTACCGTTGCGTTGCCGACTTTTAAGGCAGTAGGATAGGAAAGGATGGGGAAGGAGGGTGGGCCTCCGGGTACCTCTCTCACCGAACGAAACGAGGCATGAGCACTTTACGTCGATCTTCTGAGAAGTCGTGGTATTTCATCGGTCGAGCCGGCCCATTCATGCAACGAACTGCTTGGCTCTACCACTGTTAATAACTTAGAAACATCATATGGTTGTATGTTAACGTACGAAGACAGAACAGAGTGTGAGGGCATTTTGTACTCTTAAATTTCCTTGTCCATATACTAAGTTGCCTTTTTGACGAGTCTGTATTGAAAGCATTTCAATGGCTCGACTATGTTGAAGTACCACCGACCACTATCACACTCACACCATCGTAATCATGAAAATGTTGTTTAATAACATAGATTTAGGCTTCGACTCGCCTAATCGTGCTTTTACGTCCCAAATGCATTAAGTGGTGAACATATTGTCGATACTTTTGTCGGGACAGTATTACACGTCACGTCATCGATTGCAACGTTATAAATAGCAGGTAAGACCTCACGTGGAGCACTTTTCTCATCTTTAGGCAGGAGCGCCCCAGTACCAGCTTGCTCAATTTGACCGCATTCAACGACGGGCGGTTCGGCTCGTCGACAACCAAGCAATTTCCAATAGGCTTGTTTCCTTGGAAATGGGAAGAGATATATTGCCTCTTTATGCATCCTATATCAAGTTTACCAAGGGGAGTGTTTCCAGGAGTTATTCGGACTAATACCACCCTCTGATTTCCGTCATCGCACTTTGCGCCATCGGTAATGATGGCGCAAAGTGCGATGACGCTCACAAATTGAATAGTTGGCGATTTACGACAGGTCGTTTCAGGCGACATTTTTCCCGTGCACTGCTCCTCTATGGAACCAGTTGCCGGCAGCGGTATTTCTGGACCGATACGACATAGGGACCTTCAAGAAACGAGCATACTCCCACTTAAAAGGCCGGCGACGCCCCTGGTGTTGCAGATGTCTATGGGCGGCGGTGTTCACTTTCAATCAAGTGACCCGCAGGCTCGTTTGCCCCTTTTTTCATTAAAAAAAACTTTAATGATTTTTTTCCTTTTTCATAATATTTTGAGTATAAGCTAGCTACTTATCCATTTATCCGCTTTACGGGCTTCATGTTCAGACGGCTGACGGTCTAAAAAAACTATTAAATACGTTACAGATGTGCCCACATTTGCAATATAATTGTTTTTAAAGACTCCATCTGTCAAGACAGCCTTGAATTTCTGCAAGTACTTTAAATTTACACAGTTAAAATATTATTGAGTGTATAGTCAAAAGTTTTAACTTTATATCGTTGCCAACTATTTATTTCAGGTCATCAATTTTCATTACTTTGAGAAGGGCAATGTCAGGTATCCCAGGTGCTGCATAATAAATACTAATATTGTACATTAAAATGTTTAGAACGTTAGTAAAATATACATTATTTTAGAGGTATTTTTAAAACATAAAAAGAGAGTCAATCGGACTGATATTTATTAGTTTATAATTTAGCTTACGAGGCCAATGGCCACATTATGCTATGTTAACTAAATTTTTAAAGCTTCACGACTATTTCTACTCGTAGCAGCGGCTGCTAAGCCTCCACTCGCTGAATTTTGACGTCCCAAATCGCATACACCGGGCACAATGTTGTCAGTTATCAATATTAAACTTCATCATTAGCCTGCTGCAGTCCTGTACTGCTGGACACATGCCTCAAACAATTAATTAAAGATTCAGAAACCAGACTTCTAAACCACCGAGATGAGTTAACTAGTCATACAAACATATACAAGAGGTGTAGGCAGATACTTTGGCTTTCCACGACACACTACTTCTTTCGCCTCACAGTCACACATATTTTTATGCATCGCACACCGGAGTCGAGTGCTACGCATGTAGTCGCTAGTCAATCAGTTATAGCACCAATTTAATTGATATCTTTATAGATTGAAGACGGTACCTAAAGCCAAATAATTCGTTTGCAATATTGAACTAAATAATGCAATTTTCCATTTAAATTCTGCGAAACTCATCTATTGTTATAACTGATCGAGGTTACATAAACGTCAGATATGTATCGTGGTGCCATCTGGCGAGATATATAGAGTGGCTTTGATCTCGACACCATCGTTCCGATTTATGATCGGCTAGTATCGAACCTAAGCTTTTATCGATATCTTTGTTAATAGCTGCGCAACACTGTTGTATCAGTTGTATGTATGTATATAGATTTTACAACATATCTGTTTTTCTGTTCACGCATCTGTTGCATCTGTAAAATACAGTTCTTTAAAATGCAAATGTAACAATATTCTTCTTCTTATTTAATTTCACGTCATGGATTTTGCGCGGTAGTCGGAAATACAGAGCGTCGTAAAACACAATTCATAGACAATTTCTCTTCTTTGGCTTTCATAGCTTTTTTCATATACGTTCGTCGGTTTTTAAGGACCCTGACGTCAAACTTCACATTCAATTTGGTCATGGAAAGTCTGTTGTCCTCGACTCCTACGTCTATCTGATTTTGGACTGTATATTTGCTCAGTGAATTGTATCTTCCATTCTTTTCACATGTCCGAAATTTTCTCTCTTTTTTTGCTAATCTCTCTCTTTTAATCAATACTTTCTGACTTATAAACTTATTTTCGACGCGGTCGCAAGCGTCACTCCACGATTGATTAGCAAATTAAAGATGACCTAGGCATATTTAAAAAAAATTTATATGACATCAGACAACTTCAAATAAATTACAAAAAGTTATATGTTCTTGTATCGACAGTTTTGTTATTAGAGTGGAGCCTATCTATTGTACAAATACATAATGTTATTCAATACATAGCAATTTGAATACAATACCATTGGCTCGTATGCGCCGTGGACAGTGGGTGAATGTTTAGTAAACACTGCCAGGGTGTTGGGTAGAAGTGAGGATTGTAATTGGATAGGCACGGCATCCGCCACCACATAGCTACGTTCAGATTATTCAGTTTAAATTATTGTCTGAATATAATTTATACAATACTAGTTGACCCGGCGAACATTGTTTCGCAACAAAAATAATAAATAAGCAAATTTAGAATGTATCATTTTTTCTTTACTACATCATACATGAGTTATAGATAAAACCACCCCGTTGATACCCTTTATCTATTAAAAAAGGCATCAAAATCCGTTGCATAATTTCAAAGATATAAGCATATAAGGGGACTTTATTTTATACATCATCATCATCATCATTAGCCTTTTTGAGGTCCACTGCTGGACATAGGCCTCCCCCATAGAGCGCCACAACTACCGGTCCGCTCAATCTTGGGGGGTTTTTGCCATAATCGCCACGCTTGGCAGGCGGGTTGGCGATCGCAGTAGGCTGTATTTTCTTGAGAGAGAATGCTGCTGCCCATTCTTCCAGCCTTTTCCCTTAGTCGCCTTTTACGACGCCCACGGGAAGAGATGGGGTGGCGGTATTTTAAGCCGGCGCCACACAGCCGGTTATTTTATACTATGAATTGATAAATTAATGTTAGATATCCATATGGATGTTTTCATTCAATCCTATACGAATGTTCTCATCATATGTAGGTGAAACGTTACGTAATTTCACGCCATTCTAGTAAGAAACTTCTCTTCTAGTAAGAAGGTGTATGCGGCTGTTAAAGCCTCGACTCGCCGAATCGTTATGTCCCAAATGGAATAGGTGGCGTACCTATTGCACATTAGATCGGGCACAAATTTTTCCGTTGTCTGTACCACACGGGTAATTGTCGCGTTGGCTATCACCGACTATTATTACATAGCTTGTCTTAAAATAAATACCATTTTATACATCCCATGACACTGAAGGTTAATATTGATCAAAGAAATTTTAAAATAATGTGATACGTTTCACGGCCTATACAACAAACAAAAATATATACAATTTCTCGTAATTATTAAAAGTCTAGTCATATTATTCTATTATTTAATAATAATAATTTAATATTAATTGTGTATATTTCATTCCATGACCAAATAGAACGTGTTCTGGAGGAAGGTGATGTTAAGAGCCTCAAAAACCGACGCGCTTGCATAAAAAGAGTTATGAAAGTTAACGAAGCGAGTGAGGCGTGTAAGAATCGTGCCCTATGGCGCTCTGTTCTCTCTGCCTACCCCGCAAGGGATTTGGCGTGAAGTTATGTATGTATGTGTGTATATTTCATAGTATATTCGTTGTACCTTTTTACCAGGTGGACCGGAAAGTAGTTACCGATTTTTTTAACTGATGTTTTTTAAGCTTAAGTATGCAATGACACATACATTTTATAGTACTGACATCAAACTTTAAAGCTATACATGTTATATTTTGTGAAAATAATACCGTCAGAGATTTATACCTCTTTGAATATGTCTAATTTCGTGCTTGAAAATGTGCATTCGCGGCACGCATTACTTTTCTTGTTTAATGAAAAGAAAAAAGCCGCTGAAAGTCATCCTTTGCTGGCAGAAACTTAAAAGAAGCTTGCTCTAATCTTTGAAAATTCAAAAGTGCTGATTCCGATGTGCAGTATAAAGAACGTTCTGGTAGACCAACAAAGTTTAAAGAAACGCTCCATCAGGAGTTATTGAATGAAAACCCATAACCCAAACTTAAAAACAATAGGTAGTAGCTTTATATGTGGCTCAAGAAACTATTAGCAACCGATTACGAGTAGTGGGGAAAATTCCGTAGATTATTTTCTCTATTATTATTTTATTAATTTATTTTGTTTATTTTTATTTTATTTTCGCGCGTGCATGAAAAGAGTTATGAAAGTCAACGAAGCGGGTGAGGCGTGTAAAAATCGTGCCCTATGGCGCTCTGTTCTCTGTGCCTAGCCCGCAAGGGATTTGGCGTGAAGTTATGTATGTATGTATGTACCTTCTGTGTACTAAGTATCGGGAATTTGTCAATAAAACAAAAAATACAAATTATTCATCTAAATTTATTTTATCGCCTTCAAAGTAGGCCCCATCGCTTGCAATACAACATCTCCACCGCTTCACCCAGTCTTCCATACATTTTTCATAGGCTATTTGCGGTATGGCCTTTAGCTCATTCAGCGAATTTTCTTTTATGGCTTCTATTGACTCAAAACGTTTTCCTCGAAGTGGTAATTTTAACTTGGGATATAAAAAAAAGTCAGACGGAGCCAAATCAGGTGAATAGGGTGCTTGGTCGAGAACGTTTGTTGAATTTTTCGCTAAAAACTCTTTCACTATAATGGCTGTGTGTGATGGTGCATTATCATGGTGCAGCATCCATGAGATGTGTCGCCACAAATCTGGACGTTTTCGGCGGATACTCAACAGCGGCAACATTTTTAGTGATTCACCACATGAAATATCATTCGAAACACAAATTTTAAGGCACACTCTTTGTTCAACAATATTTTCCATTGTAAAAATCGCCGAGGACTCAAAACTATGACCAACAAAAAGTTTAGTTTAAAACAAATTAAATGACAGATCCCGTTCAAATTTTGCGCGGTAAATCAGTACAGTGCTACCAACATGCAGTAAAAAAATTAGAACGACCTCTTTTACGCGGGTCTCTTTATTGACATATACGCGATACTTTTTACACAGAGTAGTATTATTTTCTCGAAAATAACCGGTAATGACTTTCCGGTACATAGAATTTTAAATAAATAAGTCTATTTTAAGCGATAATAGTAGTTCGTAGGTGATGTTTTTTGATAGATTATAAGATATAGGTATAACATTCCGTGATATCGTAATGGATACAGGTGTAACTTACAAGTTTTAATGGCATGTCTTTACTAACATATTTATTATGTGTATTTTTTTTTGCATATTATTAAGAATAAATCACTCAGTTGTGGTAAAATACATCGTGCCAAAATATATCCAACTGCGAGGCTTTGAAGTGGCGATCTGGAGTATAGAATGACAGATCATTTCATTAAAATATGCTGTGTATTAGCCGGAGAGTAGAACAAACATATAAATTGTTGTTTTTGATCTGAAAACTTCAGCTACGTATGTGACATTTTTTTCTTGTCTTTTGTAATCTGGTCGTAATGCACAGTGCACTTAAATCTGCAAAAATATATGATAGCGGTAAAACAATCTTGCAAATAAACCAAGCATTTTTGGTACATATATAAATGGTAGGATTATTCTGATCTTTACAATTGAAAACAGTGTTTTACGATTTTTAAAATGTTATCAGTTTCCGCATTGCTATAAATGGCTTTTTATTGCATTATTATTATTAATTATTATTATTTTTTATATCTATTAAGTTAATTTCATATTATTTGATCTTTTTGCTTCTGTATTAAAGTTATTGTAATAATCATAACATTGCTCAACTTAAAAACATGAATATAAGTAAGTATCTTACTATGGGCATATCTTATTTTATTATAATGAGGTGGGATAGTACACATGTCACGAGAGGTGGGAGACCGAAGGAAACATGGTTGAGTTGTGTAAAATATGATATGATTAGGAAGAGTGTTGCCGTGGAAGAAGAGACTGATTGGGAAGCCTGGAAAAGAAAAACCTTGCAGACACCAAAAGATGAGAACAGGGCAAGAAGATGATGAGATAAGGATCTGATTCATATAAGAAAAAAGTTTTGAAATGCAATTATGTTAAAAACCATGTACGATTTTTATTAGGAATTAATTCACCAACAGTACACTAAGGTTTAAGCAGGATTTCGTCGAATGAAATATTTGTTCTTTGAAATGTACCATGGTTGTGATCTCCATGTCATAAATTGGAGATCCCAATTAGTATCTTCAAATACTGTCATAATATGTTGGATCGTATCGAGTGAGAGAAATGGAGTGGTAGAGCAGATTTGCACCAGCAGTTTGCTGCGTGAATGGGCCGGTGAATTTTACGAACTCTCGGAATATCGGCGTGAAGTGGCTGCGTTTGCCATTTTAAAGGCCGGTCACACAACTGTAACACTATTTGTGTCGCAGGTCTCCATGGGCGGTGTTAGTTGCATACGATCAGGTGACACGACTGCTTATTTGCCCCCCTATAGCATAAAAAACGTCAGGTAATATCAGTTTGAGACTTATGAACACAGCGCTCTTCACTCAATACAGACTGATTTATTACATATTCTACAAGGTTAGCGGCAGACATGTGATAAAGTATCCAACAAGTATCTCCAATAAAGTATAATAACAATCACAGATTTCAACAATCACATAAAAAAGGGATTTCAAATGTGATTCACCGAATGATTCATGTCATGGCGTCGCGTCATGTAAATAACGGAAAGCATGACATGACGTTCATCGCCGGCGCTCGTGTTGATGAGTGTCACGCCGCACGGCACCCGGCGTTGACAGACGCGACAGCTGTTCTGTTTGTTGTGAATGCATCATTGTACAAATTTTATGTGTAGTACAGCTACTGGTTACCGGAATACTCGTGGATTGAGTTTGCCACGCTCTAGAGTATATAGTACCATTGTGATTTTAACCCAGTAGTTAATGTGTATAGGTTATCTCCGTCCAGACTCCAAATACGGGAGAATCTCAGGAAAACTTTCACATACTACCACGACTCCAGTAATAGGTACCTAGTACCTACTACCTACCCAAATATCAACCCAAATTATAAATTATAGATGTCCTTACGGCATAATGGTTCTGTCCAATTCAAATAGGTTCTAATATCAATAACTTTCCATACCAGTCCTTACAGTTTCGGCGTTACAAGACTGTATCCGATGTATACCAATAGGGCATCTCAGAACCATATAATGTATTAGACGTTTCGTATCATTTCCACAAGGCGTAATATTTGTCCCTTTTTTTAATCACGAAATGATGGACGAAACAATCGGTTTTATTTATATTTCTTGTAGACAGTTAATTTTCACATGACTAAGCAAAGGAAAAAAAAGTGTAGACAAGAGATATGTATATTTTTAAATAAATTTTAGTCATTATTTAAAAAATTACTCCAACAGAATATACCAACTCACAGATATACTAGTACAGGTAATATGTGTCGAGCACGGCCACGACACACTTTTCTTGACCAAATAGAATGAGTTCTGCAGGAAGGAGATGTCGGGAGCCTTAAAAACCCACGCGCGTGTATTAAAAGAGATATGAAAGTCATAGAAGCGAGTGAGGTATATATGAATCTTGCCTTATGGCGCTCTGTCCTCTCTGCTGAACCTGCTAGTGATTTGGCGTGAAGTTATTAATGTATGTACGTATTATATTTAGGACAGTCCTACAAACAAAAGTCGCCCAAGTCTGACAAACGCATCGCGTTATGATGCGATTCTATTTTAGTGTACACTTGGTGGGTTCGTACAAGTCTGTCGTATCCAAATATAATATGCAATGTATATTTATACTATAAACTGTATAACTCAGTGCTATTGGTAGAAATCTAATTAGCTATATTTACCTACTATCGTTGTAATACACGGCACAAATATTTTGGCATCTATGAAATATATATTTGCTTTCTGGTCTGCTCTGTATTAACATGACGACGGCGACTTAGAGGTTTATAGTATAAAATTAATTAAAATTTACATACATAACTTCACGCCAAGTCTCTTGCGGGGTAGGAAGAGAGAACGGTGCCTCATAGGGCACGATTCTTCTTCTCACACCTCACTTGCTTCTTTGAATTTCAATGGTCGTATATTCGTTGGTTTTTAAGGCTCCAAGAACTTATTAAATTCGTTACAAAAAGTGTGACGTCACTTTTGCACTGTGTATCTGCTTAGTCAATCTGGCATCATCTATTCTTTATACATGTCCGAACTATCGGAGCATGCCCTTCCTTACTTTAACATCTACGCTCTCTTTCAATCCAACTTCCTTCGTTTCTCCGTTATTTTCGTCACAGCCATCAAGCGTCACTCAGCAAATTTGCGCACTGCCATCTTTTAATATCTATCAGTTAACGATTAGCGAGAATAGAACACTTTTTATCTCGACCCTACCTCCTAACTCTTAAATAGGTTAAGAACTATTTATTTTTATATACTTAATGAAACAAGTATTTTGTTTATGTTCTTGACAAACTTCTATAATATAATTAGCCATATCATGTTCTAATAAGATATACCTTCCTTTCGATCTAACCATACTAGCTTGTTGTTTTCTTAATATAGGGATTTTTGTGACCATCCATCTAAGGTCTTTTAGAAGCGCCGAAATTTTAAAGATTATAATCTCTAATTATTTTATTGTTTGATAAGAAATATGTCAATGAAAAATAACTATTTCCTTATACAAATCTTTTGTGACAGGATTTAATTAATATCTTTAATAACGAAAATACACAATTTACAAATAGTTTCAGGCTGTGTGAGTACGTTATTTGTAACAAGTAACCTCTAAATAGCTACTGTAGTACATTAATAATTTATATACAGAACATATTTGTATTATGTATACATATGTATACACATATATATTATATCAAATGTTTAAAAATAGAACATATCGCATCGTATACAGGGTGTTCAATTAGTTCAGTGGCGTGTACTGGCACCACGCCTGATCATGACACTTAACGTAGCTTTTGCACTGTCCAGGGGGCAAAAACAGGCATGAATTCAATAAAATAATTTAAAGTGACGTTTGGCTTTATATTGGCATAATAAAATATAAATTTTCTAGTTAGTAGTAGTATAAAACAAAACAAAAAAAAACAAAATTAAATAACCAATTTTAATTTTTCTAAGACACCGCTCATATTCTTAATCTTTTTACCTGATTTATATTTTTGAAACTACTAGGAAACGGACTTTGACCAAAATGGACGCTAATACGCCTCTGTAGCCATAAAATAAGAATCCATCTATCAAATTTCCATAAAGGCAAAGCAAAAAATAATAAAAAATCCAATTATTTGTACCTTTTTTAAAATTGACAATCCAAATTTAAAACGCTATGTACTTTTGAAGTTCTCAGTAGCTTTTTTGCTACTATTTTGAGCAAGGTGTGCGGTAGCCCAAGCTGTGTACTCGTAGTATAAATATTTTGTTTTTCAATATTTGTTCCACTGCTATTATATTATAAAAAGTATTAAATATGTATGTAAAAATAAATCTTTAATTAATATTTTAAAAAACTGTAGGTTCTGGTGGGGACAATATTAGATAGATATAAAGATATAGAATTAAAATTTCTTAAATCAAAAGTCTCTTGTTATTAATTTTAGGCCAGTGTGCAAACATCTTGACATATATGAAATGCGCGGGCGCAGCGTCCGTGTTTGTATTTCGTCAAACAAGAATAGCTCGTGGGCTTTTTATAGTATGTCGTTTGTGGCACAAATATAGTTCACCTGTTATCATGCACGGAGGTCGACCTTCGACTCTTGCGTTAGGTCATTACGTTACACAAAACGTAGACAGAATAAGCAGATGAGGCAAAGAAGAATATCATCCATGTAAAGGGTTAATCCAATAATGGTAGAGCATTTATTAGAGGTATCCGGATACTCATCCTCCTTCCCCTTACCCACTCACCATCCTATATTAAAGGCCGGCAACCTAATGCCCATGGACACCTGTAACACAGGATAATACAAATAGTGTTACAATACTATCTGTAGTAAAGGTGTCTATGGGCAGCCCTAGTTAATTACCACCAGGTGACCCGCTAGCTCGTTTGGTTCCTAACCTATAGGAAACAAGTTCCGAGTTCCACAATACGCGCCTACGTTATTTTTTTTTTTCAATTTTATTTTCACTTTCCTTCAGAATGTTCTTCAGTAACATAGTAGTGAGTACTAATACTGGAGTACTAATATTATGAGTATTTGCACAAAATCAATAAAAAATCAGGAACATAATATGTAGCAACTCTATAACATGTTGCGACAAGATGAACATTGTCTTTCTAAACTATACGTCGAGTAAAATCACTAGCAGACGAGAGTTTCAAAATAATTGACATTGATCCACAATTACAGGAAATACATAATAAAATTAAACGCTAAAACCACCACCGGCTGAACATTATCGGACGTCGCTCGTAAAACTATGACAACATATTACTTACATATACTCAGCTTCACGCTAAGTCCCTTGCGGTGTAGGTAGACAGGACAAGGCTTTATGGCAATATTCTTACACACTTCACTCGATGCTTCAATTTTCATAAATCTTATCACACACGCTCGACGATTCTTAAGGCTCCTGGCGTCACCTTCTTCAGGGACTCGTTCTATTTGTTCTCGTTCATGGAAAGTCTGTCGTATCTGTATCTGTTTTTATTAATTAGAATACTGTTTTCACACAATGCGATATAGACGGATCATGTTAGTAAATAGTTGTATAAAAATAACTATAATACACTCCTAGTATATGAGAATCGAATTTAGATAGTAAGCTGCTTCTTACAAATGTTCTATATAAGGCGTAAATCAATGTCTGTATACTAAAATAGTAATGAAATTAGAGATTCAGACTTGTTTGAAAAGCTCAAACCTCAGACAGCTTTGCGCTTTGCTTATCCATCGTATCGGAAATAAGCACTAACAAAGAAATGGCGATATAAATGGCAGGTTTTCTAGAATTGATATGTTGATTTAACCAAGAAAGACCAAGTTTGATTCTAAAACTCTAATAGATAAAGATCCAAAAAGATGCCAGAAAAGTATGAAGATTTATAAAATAAACTAGTTTACCCATCGAACTTGGCTTCGCCTCAGAAAGAAATAAAAATGATCTTCTGTCTATCCCTAGATCCCGAGATAGACAAATACCATCGCGGTCTTTTTTGTAGAACTTCTAAATGTGTATACTAATGTGGACTAATGTTTTGATCAATGACTTAGGGTTCAGCCAGCATTTGCAACTAAAGTGCAAAATCTCTGAAATTATCAATTTTTATTTACTACATTATTAATAAAACCCTCATTAAAATCCGATGCGTACTTTCAAACGGGGACAGACAGCGGACAACGACTTTGTTTTATACCATGTAATGATCAGGGGAAATGGTAGTAAACATGGGCATGTGAGTAGTATATGCAAAAGTATGCCGTATAAAAAAATCAACTGACTACCGACTACGACTACGAGGGCTTGGTATTTCACCGGTCGAGCCAAACCTTTCTTGCAGCATTATAAGTATCTAATATTGGCCCAAAATATAGGGCTTACAATAAACGCGCTGAATATAATGATATTCATAGTATCGCTATCAAAATTTAATTTAGCCTTGTAGTGTGGACGCGCTGAGCATAATGGCTAAAAATAATACGAATTTGTACTATTCACTTGATCAATGTTACGATACAGACATTGCTAAATGCAATCTGAAATTAGGGTTAACACCTTTCCACCCACGTTTTCCTTTACCGTCTTTGTTTTCATTCACTGAGAAAATAAAAAAAACGGAGATCTAAACCCTGTAAAAATATGATAAAGAACAGTTGATTAAATTAAAAATGAACTTAAATAGAATAATCTAGAGTTTAATAACATTTTTAATCACATTGAATATTTAAAAACCTTTACCATTTTGACAATTTAACATCATAATCATTACATAGTATTAAATAAAGTCACTTTGCGCTGTCTGTCCCCTTATATGCTTATATCTTTAAAACTACGCAACGGATTTTGATGCGGTTTTTTTCATAGTTAGAGGGTGTCAACGGGGTAGTTTTGATCTATAATTCATATATTATGTAAAGAAAAAATGAAAATTTTCGAGATTTAGCACTTTAATTGCAAACGCTGGCTGACCCTAAGTGATAGATCAAAACAATGTTCTACATAATT
This sequence comes from Euproctis similis, assembly GCA_905147225.2. Lineage (NCBI taxonomy): Eukaryota > Metazoa > Arthropoda > Insecta > Lepidoptera > Erebidae > Euproctis > Euproctis similis. The sequence continues at coordinate 11,817,621 of LR990109.1, forward strand.
AAACACCTTTAGAAGGTCTACAAAAAAGTCTGCGAGGGCATATGTCTATCTCTTAAAGATAACCCACAATGACCATTTTTATTTTTTACTTTTTATTAGAAATAATGGCTTATTTACGAAGCAATTTTAAACATAACAGCATTAATTTTCATCCAGTTAAGTATCTCAAATAGATTGTGCTTTTAATATCAAAATGGCCTTCTACAGTATTTAATTTAAACGAATATTTACGAAGATATTACAGTAATAACATAGCGGGACATAGCAGTGGCGTTGTGCGCCAAAACGCGTGCCGATAAATAGCACAATTTGAACTTTTTTAAGATCCAAATTTTACTCATTTATTTCTTTTGATGCGGAACAAATTTCGCCGGGTCAGCTAGTTTTGTATAAGCAAAAGCATTGTGAAGATTAAATAATATGCAATTCGTATTTCCAACGACTAAATTCATATAGTCTAAACTACTCATCACTGACTAAATGGAATTAGTCGTTGATAAATTGAATTAAAAGTGAATTTGACAGTGACTACTCCTCGCGGACTAGCTGGAATTAAGAGTTCATAATACGCCAGCTGATAAATAATTTCAACGGCAAGATTTATCTTTAAATACATAATATTGCTATTCGGAGCGATGAAATCTTTCAATAGCTCTAACTATTAACAAATCTGTGCGCGTAATATAAATAAAAATACATTATATTACAAACAAGTAACATTACATTGTGTGTTTATATAACACAGTTATGATTAGCCAAAATGATATTATTATATGTTTGTTTTGAGTTAATCGTTCCGACGTACATTACGTTTTAAAATAAACCGTTCTATCCAGTTTATATAGTGAAAGATGCGTTGCGTACGTGTTCTACAACCGGTATAAACGATAACTAACCTTCTATTTCAAGTTTTATTTTTTAGACAAAAGTTATTAATAAAAATACTAAGTATTTGTTAGGCAAATACACCTCGTAACAATGAGTATATTACGATTAAAATTAGTTTTGAATTTGAAATTTTAATTATTGTATATTTACTGTAACTACTTACTATCTCGCTGACCACGTCGAAAACAAGATTGTAAGGAAGGAAGTTGGATTGAAGGAGCGTGTCCGTGTAAAATCCGATGGTTCGGACATGCAGAAGTAGTGGATGATGGAAGATTGACTAAGCAGATATACGATGCAAAAGCGAATAGATATATGAGTCGAAGACGGCCAAGACACATATTCCATTATCAAATAGAACGTGTTTTGGAGGAAGGTAATGTTAGGAGCCTCATAAATCGACGCGCGTGAATGAAAAGAGTTATGAAAACCAATGAAGCGAGTGAGACGTAAGAATCATGCCTTATAGCGCTGTGTTCTCTCTGCCTACCTCGCAAGGGGTCTGGCGTGAAGTTATGTGAATACTAAATAATTATTTTAGACGGTCTTTAAGAGAGGATGGAAAAGGGCAGGCTTCCTGATACCTAAATATATGAAAATGCGATATAAGCTTACTTGACGTCGATTTTGAGCGGTCATTGTATTTCACCGTTCGAGCCGACTCATTCAGGCAGCAAACGGCTTGGCTCTACCAACGTTGAATGTCAATCAATAATCAATATGATATATACAAATTGAAAACCTGTTAAAACTGAACTGTTGTAGTCTCGGTGGTCCAGTGGTCGAGCACTCGACTTCTGAATCCAGATTTCGCGGGTTTTAATCCTGGCTCACACCAATGGCTTTTCGAAATTAATTTCTAAAGTTATGTGTGATAAATATCAATGACTAACAACTTTGTGCCCGGTATAGCAATAGGTTCGCCACCTATTCTATTTGGGACGTAAACATAGCGGCAATTCTAAGCTTAACTAAATTACTTAACTTACTAATTCCGTTGGAAAAAGGCGTGAAGTTGTGTTAAAACTGAAGCTTAACTAAGATTCTAAGACTTTATTAAAAGAACGTCCTGCCATATAATGAATTGGGAAAAGATTCTTTTCTACACGATGTCCGCTACTAGTAAACGCTACGGACTCGTAGTAATTACGATTGTAATTCGTCACTACCGCTGTGCTACGCAACGCATTATTAGATGCGCAAAATGAGTAAGTTGCATACGTTACTTTTAATTACTTTAAAAATAAAATAATTTGTTTGTTCCTTATCTACGTGTTCCATGGTGTCCTTTCAAGCAAGATGCTCGTCACTCTTTTTAATGGGATAGGAGGCAAACGACTACGCGGATCACCAGATAGTGAGCAACGAGCGCCGCCAGCACAGATAGTGTCACAGGTGAATTGGTGGTCCTTAAGGGAGTGGGATTGGAAGGGGTGGGCTTCCAGATGCCTCTCTCACCGAACTTTACATCAGTATTCTGAGAGGTAGTGGTACTTCACCAGTAGACGGGCCCATTCATGCATTGAGGTAAATGGCTCCACTGCTGATAGAAGACTTAATCTATTAGACGAAATATTTCATGCTTTTAAAACAGGGAAACATTGTCTAGATGTGTTAAAAATTGTTTACAAAAAACTATTGGCCACAGAAATCGTTAGTGAAACGACAAAAAAAAAACAATGTACAAAGACCTTTAAAATTCATTACAATCCTTTGTTATGTGGAAATTTCACGACAACTATAAAACCGGACACAACCGTAAAACCGATAAAATCGTAAAACTGAAAACTGCGGTTATGTGTACGTCATCGGTGACGGTGTTGCGTTATTTCCCGTTATTTAATGAGCGTCTTCTAATTTTTCTCGTCTCTTGTAGAGGATTTGACACTTTATATTTATTAAATTTATTTGTTAGTGCTTGTTGATAATCCGTACTATCTATCATCAAAGATGTGTACTCTGAAAGTTTCATGTATTGTCTCTAAAATGTCTCTATAAAAGACGCGAAAAAAGTTCTATATACAATAACAAGATAACTTCACAATATATCCTTTATGGGTTAAGCAGAAATATCATAGCGCCACAATAGACCAGTCTGATATTAAGTAGCATTATTTTTCTAAATACTATCTGGTGCATATTTTTTTTGCCAACCCTATTTAAAAAACCTATCACATGAACTCATGGAAATTTAAATGTTATTAATGGTACATTATTAAACAAAATTAATCACTTCATTGTTGCTTTCTCTGCTGAGAGCTTTACTCAAACGTTTCAGCACTATAATTGAATTTAATTGAGATTATAAGGATTAAAAATGATTGATAAGAAATGTCCTGTTTAACTCTTGTACACATTTTACGGTACTACGACTTTGTCCACACTAAAATAAATTTAAACACTTTATATGTTCTTACAGTGCTTACTTCCTTTTGTACTTTGTTTGAGATACATTTCTCACGAAATCGAAATGATTCTTGAGTTGTGAATTACAATTGAACAAAAACATGCGTTCACGTTCGAAATAAACCAATGATTCAGTGGTTTGTCGACAACTTAACAAAGCTTTTCAAAGTTGAAGCTTTGTGTTTATAAAAATTAGAGCAAATCTCCTTCCCTTGTGTTTCAAGAGCATTGCCTCTATTACACAAAACCAATATATTAGTTATTGGTAGATAATTATTTTGTTATTGTTTGGATCTCTTAAGTCGATCGGGCGTGTCATCATCATCATCAGCCTATTGCAGTCCACTGCTGGACATAGGCCTCTCCCAATGTGTGCCACTACATCTGATTCTCTGCTTTCTGCATTCAATCTTTTGCAGCAGCCTTTCTGTCGTCTGACAATCGGACTGGTGGGCGTCCTATGCTACGTTTACCAAGACGCGGGCTCCACTCTATGACCTTCTTAATCCATCTATCATCGGTCCTTCGGCAGATATGACCAGCCCATTGCCACTTCAGCGAGCTTATTCTACGAGCTATGTCGGTTACCCCAGTTCTCTGGCGGATATACTTATTCCTGATATCATCGGGCGTGTCACCTTATAGAGATGAGAGACTAGCTATGAGAGTATGAGAAATATAATTTGAATATATATTTCAAATGGGATAGTAAAGGGCTCGAAACTGCGTTGGGAAGATGAGAGAGTAAGGGGTAGGGCCTCCGGATATGTCTCTCACCGAGTGAAACGCGGCATGAGATGATTTACATTGATATTTTGAGAGGTCGTGACATTTCACCGGTCGAACTGGCCCATCGAGACAGCGCACGACTTGGCTCTACCACTGTTACCAATTACAATGACAAACTTTTATTCCATAGAAATATTTGCCGGCCCTATTTTAAAATTTTTGTAGGATTAAAATTAAAACTTAATTGCTTTATCCTTATTAACTACAATAATTGACTGGTGATCATGGATTCTTTTGATGCGAACGGAGATAAAAGATAGATGACTAAATAGTGTGTCTAAAACTTATTCATAAAAATCACAAAAACCTGTTAATCTGTACGTAAGTACCCTCTAGAGAAACGACGTCAATACAACTTTTTGTTTATAAGATATGGGGGTAAATGAGCAAGCGGGTCACCTGATGCTAAGTAACTACCACCGCCCATGGACACTTGCAGCACAGAGGGCTATCGTAGCTTTGTAGGCCTTTAAGGGAATGGGGCTAAAAGGGCGAAGGGTCTTTGGATACCTTTCTCACCGAAAGAAACACGGCGTGTGGCACTTTACGTTGATATTCGTAGAGATCGTGGTGCTTTACCGGTGAAGCCAGCCCTATTAATGCAGGGAACTGAGTGGTTCTACGACTCGTACACTCTTGTCATCGATACTTATAGCATCTTAAAATAAAATTTTACTTTAGTGTTAGGATACAACTGAGACTACTTTATAGAACAGTGATTGAGCCACGCAGCTGGTTGCATGAATGGACCTGCTCGACCGGTGAAATACCACGACCTCTCAGAATATCGACGTAAAGTGGCTCTTGCGGTTCCTCTTCCCATCACACTTTCGAACCCTTCCATATACTATTGTAAGGGCCGGTAACGTGACTGTAACTGTTCAGGTATCCATGAACGGCGTCTGTTGCTCACCATCAGATGACACGCCTGCTCGTTTATCCCCTATACCATAAGAAATATAAGATTAGAATAGTATAGAATAAATATGAAACGTTTCAAAGATATTTAATATTTGGAAATGCCCCGGGATCGTAAGTGTATATATCGGTCTCTACACAAATAAATCATCACATAAATAATAATTTAAATCGTCTGTTACTCGCCCATCCATGATATATATTATTAATTCTATATCATTTGCGTCACATGCTTCACATTTATAAATACTGTATAAATAATTTATTTGTATAAATACTGTAGGTACATTGTTTTGTCAATTTTTTCATTATTTATTTCATTCGCTTTGAAATATGGACAACGTATAACAAAGATAAATGGATTAATTCTTAATTTGTGCATTTATTTCTTGATGTTATTTTATTCGAAGTTTGGATTCAATTTTGTTGTTGCAAATCATGAAAATTGGTTATGCGTAGCATTTTGTATTTTCAAGTAATACAGTTGATTTCTAGACGAAACTTTGTTTAGATTTAATAATATCATCATCCACTAAAGCAGTTTGAAGTTCTGCACCAAGAAAGTCACGGCAAAAAGCACAGTATTCTAACATGAAAATAATTACTGAACAATGCTATTTTTACGATATCATAATAAAATTGTATTTATATTATTTTATAATAACATAAGCTTTGTCTCGCCGTTATGCCAAATGGAATAAATAGGTGGCGAACCTATTGCTATACCGGGCACACAGTTTTTCAGTCATCGATATTTATAACACATAACTTCCGAAAACAATTTCGAAAAGTCATTGGTGTGTGCCAGTGTTAGGATTCGAACCAGAAATTTTTTATTTTATTTTATTATTGCGATATCTAAAATAAAATTCAAGTAAAGAGTTGTTGTTATATAAATTTATTCACATTTGGTATCATTACGTCCCTTTCCGATGTCTGTCCTCTCATATGCTTAGATCTTTGAAACTACGGAACAGTTTTTGATGCGGTTTTTGAAATACATAGAGGGTGTCAACGGGGTGGTTTTTATTTACATTACATTTTTTTAATTACAAAATAGTTGCAAATATCTAAATTCCGATTACAAATATGAACAAGCACTGACTAACTTCATATTATTCACACGTCTGCCAGAATCTCTTGGCACGGCAACGTGTCACCGACCAAAATAATTTTTTCACACACGATCTCAATGCAGTTGTAAATTTATAAAAAAAATTAGTTGTTAATGAACAATCAACAATTTTACAATGGGTTGGCTCGACCGGTGAAATACCCCGACCTCTCAGAATATCGACGTAAACTGGTGATTCGCTTAGTGAGAGAAGTATACGAAGTATCTCTTTCCCTCTCCCCTGCCCATCCCACTTCCGACTTCTTCCCAATCCCATTTTAAAGGCCAACAACGCAACTGCAATACTGTCTGTGTTACAGGTGTCCATGAACACACCAATGATTACTCGGAATTCTTTTCAGAAGTTATGTGCGATAAATGTCTATGACTGAAAACTTTCTACCCGGTGTGTGGCAATATGATCGCCATCTATTCCATTTGGGACGTAACGTATCGATTCGATCGAGGCTTTAACAACCGCTGCCTACCTACCTTCGGGTAGAAAAAAGCGTGAAGTTATGTTGTGTCACTTATTCTATTATAAAATGGACAAGTTTAGTTAAACGATTTTGACTTCAGTATAGCTTAATAAGGACACCTAGCTCCCCGCTGACATCGACCGTAACGAACTTTTACGAGCGCGTCTGTGTTGAATTAGAGAAGTGACGTGAAAAATATAAATATATACACGCTCAGAATATTGCGGAAGGAAGCTTAAACATTTACAAATAATCATCAGTTTTCTTATATAAGTGAAGAATCCGCGCATTTTATAACTCTTTTCGTATAAAAGTCAAAGAAGGCGTGTGAGGCGTGTAAGAATCGTGCCTTATGGCGCTCTGTGGGCCTATTATAAGCTCTTAATTCCAGCCAGCTAACGCGCTGTCTAGCGAATTCGTATTTCCAACGACTAATTTCAGCTAGTCTAGACTACTCATGATTGACTAAATGGAATTAGTCTTTGATAAATCGAATTTAGAGTATATTTGACAGTGACTACTCGTCACCGACTAGCTGATATTAGTCGTTGAAAATACGAATTTGCAAGGCAGCTTGTTGGCTGGCTGGAATTAAGAGTTTATAATACGCCAGCTGTTCTCATTCGTTTTTAAGCTATTGTATAGCTTCTATCGCGGGCCTTGAGCGTGGGGACCGAATCCAGAAATTCCGTAACGAAAAAAACCTAACACTCCGACCGGCACAGCGGCGCAATTTCGATATTCGATATTTCGAAAACACATGGCGCGGTGGCAAAAAACTTGTTTGTTTTAAAGTTTGGTTCAAAACATTTACTTTACAAGTATCAAACAAAAACCAAGCACTTAGAAATCACGGCTAAAAAAAATTCAATATTTAAAAAAAGTCTATTGGAAAAGTTTTTCTAATAAGAATATTAATTCTACAATTTCATGATCTATTCACCGATAAATATGCTAAAGCCATACAAACATACAAAACTACTTTAGAAATCATAAATAAACACTTGACAAACACTCAGGTCGTATTACACCAAACATTGCGCTATTGTCTCGACGCACGCTTAAAATTTTTTGTTGACATTTGGGGCCCGGGTGGGTGTGTGTGTGATGTTATATTCTTTCTTTATCGCTCTCCCGTACGTTATACGTGTTTGAGCAGGCTAAATATAGTTAAATGCTTAGTTTCACCGACAAATACGGCGGGTACGATCGGCCAGCTGCTGGCGTTCGACACATGCGCGTGTTTTGACACCAGCCAGGAGGTGGTCGATCGACAGTTGAGTTTGTGTACAAAGTGTTTAAATATGAATCTAATATATATCGAATATAATAAATCTATAGTTTCAATGATAAATATTCCTGAAGAACCGACATGTATTGAAAGATAATAATAATATTTTGAACAATATTAACATCTCACTTATTTAATAAAAGAAAAAAAAATGTTTTTTATCGGTCACCACGCTCAAAGTGTAACTTGAATTAATATCAAAGAAAAAAAAAAACAAAGGAAAAAAAAAACTGAATTAATAAAATAAATAAATAATTATAATTGTATAAGTTGATAAAAAATGTTATGCAATAGCTTTACCGCGGCAGTTTCAAAGTGCCACACGTCTTTTTTTTTTGGTGTTGCTCTAATTCATATTTCTAGCAGCTGGAATTATGTCTCGCTAGTATTTAGTGTCTTTAGGAGGCGACCTCACTAGTGTTTGTCAGTCATCGAGATATTCATCAAAAATAAATAACTTCCGGTGCAAACATTACCGAAAAGTCAAAGGTGTTGAGCTCGGAATAATTTTAAATAAATATTTTATACACGAATTTTGTACTGATTTATTACAAATTCTATATGTATTTATAGATAACATAGAAGGTGCGTCCTCTAGCTAACATGTTAAATCGAGCGAGACTGCTAGTTCACATTTATCAATAACTACATTTAAATAAAACTGTCAACAAAATAAATTATTAAATATATGTAAGTAAATATGTTAACGTACAGATTTCGACCGCTTATAAACAAATTTTTTTTGGTTTCTCAAAAGAAGTCAACGTCGTTTTGTACTACTCATGCCTATGCATCTTTAACTGCATATTTTATGTATCTGTTTTAAACATACATGCATACATATAATACATACATACAATATACAATTCATACATATATACATACATATCTTTTTAAAGTGAATTTTATTCCTATTATTAGTTGGATTGGGCTCAATTTCTGCTGGATTACCTAATTACCCAGTGTTAACCACTTATAGGCACCACTGGCACCTGGGGGTGTCGGTGGTTATGTTTTACTCCTCGTAATAACTTAAAAATACTACTTACTTTAAAATACTTTAATAATTCACTAAGTTTTAATAATACACCACGGGGATTCCAACAATTTAATGCATTTTTCTATGCAAGGTGTGCGTAAAATAGTGCTGAACATTTAAATTATTCTTTTAAGACAATTTTTAATCCAATTCATCATTATAAAATTAATGGAACTATTGAAAACGAAAAAAGAGTGGATCAAAACCTCGCCCAGAGAAGCGAATAGAAGCTAGCTAAGATAGCTACTCGTTCGTGTTACTATAAAGACTGTAGTGTGTTCGCTGCATGAATGGGCCGGCTCGACCGGTGAAATACCACGACCTCTCAGAAGACCGACGTAAAGTGGCTCATGCTGCGTTTCGTTCGGTGAGATAGGTACCCGGAGGCCCACCCCCCTTCCCATCCTTTCCTATCCCTTATCCTGTAACGGTCGGCAACGCAACAGTAACACTATATGAGTTGCTGGTACCCATAGGCGGCGTTGGTTGCTTACCATCAGGTGACACGCCTGCTCGTTTGCCCTCCTATCACATAGAAAAAAAAAAGACAAACACACAAAAATTCCTAAAAATCATATTTTTGGGTTCCGTATCGATTGTAGATAATGTGCCAGGTATTCTAAAAAAAAAAATATTGAAAGTAAAGTTTTGACTTTACTACGATTTTATTATGTACAGACAAATAAATATAACAGAGTAATATTTTAAATGTATTACAGTTTTGACGGTGACATTAAGTTTTTCGATGACAACACTAACGTCTAATTTACTGAAAGTTGCACAACGCTCCAGTGAATAATTCTTAGTGGGTGGGTTTTAATATATTATATATTTTCTGGGGCTGTATCCAGGTAACATTATACCTGAACCGTGTTGTGTGATCATCTTGACTCGTGAATCATTATACGACTCATCATCTTCTCTCTCTGCTCGTATCATTTAGGGTCGGTGCAACAGGTTTTCCTTTTTCATGCTTGCCTATCATTCGCTTCTTCCACAGCTCGCACCCATCCCAGTCTATTCATTCATTTTCTTTTTACTCCCCCTTCTCTTGTTTCTTTCCACATTCAAATTCATCGCTTGTTTTAGAGACATGTGAATCATCTCTCCTCTTTACATACCCATATCACGCAAGGCAATTTCCCCTTATCTTCTTAGTTATCTTTAAAGCTATTATAAGAATACGTATCCCAAAAGGCTGTTGAATGAGTTGTGTAAGAAACTGTATATTAAAAAAACTCGGTCAAACGCAAGTCGGCTAAAAAGAAAATTAATTGCTTGATTTAATTATTGTTGAAGGTAAATCCTGATAATATTATATTAATTACTAGCTGTCCCTGTGAAATTTAACATACATACCAAATCCCTTGCGGGGTAGGCAGAGAGAATAGAGCGCCATAAGGCACGATTCTTACACGCCTCAATCGCGTCGTTGACTTTCATAACTCTTTTCATGTACGCGCGTCGATTTTAAATTTAAATCAGGTAATAACAAAGGTTGGTGATGAAAGGCTGAAAATTTGGGGCTATGTAATATTTGCAGGTATTCATAATGTTGAAATATGAATAGTTGAATAGTTTTACAACCCTTAACATTTATGAGTTTGAAAAATAGTTTACATACACAATGTGATGTATTTTTCACGTATTTAAGGTGATATAATATCTTTAGTAATAATATCATAGACACAATACACACAGCGCCCTCTAGTTCCAAGCTAAGCAACTAAATGTTATCGGATAATAATTCATATAGACTTTTTTTGTAAATACATACTTAAACACCCAGACGCCATACAAACATTCATGCTTGTCATACATATATGTGCTCGGGTGGGGATCGAATCCGCTAACCTCGATTCTGTAGTCGGTAGTTTTACCAATGCACCACAATTTCTGACTACTTACTTTCTTAACTGACCCAGTTCTGTTTTCAAAATTGTTCAATACATACGTATCCCCGTGCGTTTGTTACATAAATCATACTGGCACAATTTAGTCCACCCTGTGTTCTGTTCAGATATTCGTAGAATTATAACATTAAATATTAATATTTATAGCCCATTTATTATATTTTCAAGTATTGAAAATAGGTCATGTGTACACATATAGAACCTCTACGAAAAATGGAGTTAAAATTTAAAATGTACTCTACACACTTCAAATGTTTATAAATTTAGAAAAATACGTTAAAACTAACATAAGATTATAAGATATAAGAAATTATATGCCGTATTGTTTAAATATGTCTTTTTTAAAAACAATAGTTTCCGCGTTCTTTCCGTTACAAAAATAAAAGGAGGTTTCTGTTCATTTCAGATGCGCGCGCAGTGATACTACGCGACAGAAGTTCAAGTGCGAGCGCGCAGGACCGACGCGTAGCTTTGCGCGCCGTTGAAAACATTCCACAGAATAAAAAAGTGCGGACCGTATGTGAATTCTGATTTTGAAATTTTTGGAGACTTTTTTTAAATAAAAAAAAAACAACCAAAAAGTTTCGAACCAATTCAATTTTTTTATTATATTTAATGGTATTTATTAAATACTCCGTCTGCTATCTGCAATCGATGTGTTTAGAAGAAATAATGAGATTATACCTAAAACAGTGGAATGAATTATTGTATTTGAAGTGAACTTAACGTGATTGTGTCAAAGTGACATTGTGGTCAAGTGCGATCAGTTCAATCTATCACCGAAACAGGATGTGAGATGAGACATCATGGGCATACAAGTGGAAAATACAGTGAACTATAGTAACTCATGTAAGTAATCGTAGCTTTCAGGTGTTAAAATGCCAGCTCAAATAATAAAAAAAATTTTAGCCGCGTAAAATCTCATAAAAAATAAAAATTATATTATTTTTTTATTTATATCAATTTGTGGATGTATAAAGTGTAATATTTATGATGGATATTAATTATTATTTAGAGTAGAATATATGCAACATAAATAATTATAATAATATTATATGTGTTTACCTTGGTTTTGACATGTTACAAAATAGTAAGGAACATAAAATTTTTGACTTTGTTGTGATCTACTTAATTAACAAGCATACTGACTTAAGCACATAGACCGTCGATAGCTTACATTTTACCATAGCTGTTATTTGATTTTCTAAGATGTCAGGCACTTACCATAATGTATGTTACCTGCGAGTTAATAAGTTGTATTAATAGGTTAATAAGGCAGTAATAGGTCAATGATTTTCTACTATAATTCATAGTCGTAAGTAAGCGATGTGTCATGAACTTTAAATTAATTGAAAAAGACAATTATTGTAGATTATATTACGGAATGTAAAAGTACAATTGAAAAAAAAAATACAAACTCCCTCTGTATTTACTAGTATACATATACTCTTCGCAAAAATATTTATTTTATTTTAAATGGACTGTTAGTTTATAGTTACTATTTCGTGAATCAAATGACAGATATTTGATACAGTGAAAATCTACAGTTCAGTGTGACTGTAAGATGATTCTATTGCTATTTTCTGTCCTGATTCACTGATTGATCCACTCATCTGAGTCTTAACACGAGATCTCAACCACTTTCGAGATACTTAAAAATTTGCTTTTAATAATACTACTAAATTAACTCTCAATAAATTTATCTATTTAATGTAACACATCAAATATCTGCATATAAAGAAATTATTAAAATTTATTAGTAATCTAATAGTATTAAATTTTGTTACCATATCATTCTTGGTGCTTGTATCTGTGGGCTTTTTTCAACGTTTCCATATATAGAACCGGTAATAAGACGCTTTTTAACTATTACTTATTATTGAATTGAATATGTGAGTAAGTTATTTATTTCGTACGGTACTGTACTAATAAATTTTATAACTAACATCGTAAGTAATCGAATTTACAAGTAATGTTTATGTGCTTGAGTAAAATCTGCCTTATTACACATATTTATGACATATTTATGTCATACTTATGTCATACATATTTCATTTTACTGTAAGATAAGATTTTCTTATAATGGTCAGTAGAAATTAAAATGAAACCACCGAACTTAATTGGAAATAATTCCATAGAAAAATATACAAACAAAATTTTATATAAGTCAATCATCATGATAAACAATTAATCAACGCATCCCTTTTAAATTTGAGCTGTCATTTTAATTATTATATATTAAGTCAATAATAGTATTATGAAATTTTAAAATAATTAATATTCCGCCAACAAACCAGACTGAAACATAGTAAGAGTAAAGTACATCGATTAAATTAGAATGTTCAAGTTTTTTGATCTAGAATTTTCTATAAAACAGACTATTTTTTTAATTATTTAACTTCTTGTATATTTATTTCTTGGATTTTCGCGAATGTTTTCCTGTATCAATGAAAACAGCTTCTGAACGTCTACCATATTTTTTTTCATTACTCGTGAAAATGATCTCTGTAAAGAATTCGAAACGTTGGGAAGTAAATAAGTCCCAAATAAACGCGATATAATCAATAAAAAGTTGTTTCAATTTTATTAACTTCTTGTATTTTGAGTGACTCTACAATAATTTAAAAAAGCTTTCATATAAGTTTGGATAAAATTTGTACTTCCATGAAATGTTTGGTGAGTCCGTTGCCAGACATCAGACGTAATTTGTGCAGACCTCGATATTCCGAAAAGGCCACGCTAAAAGGCCAATCGGTATCTTGACTACTAAACTTAATATAATGAAAAATAGCCTATGAGTCACTAAGAAATATTTATATCGATTTCCCCTATAGATCGGGACACATTTACATATACATACTCGTAATAAAATTATAAAAACAGTTAGTTGTTAGTGATTCATCAAACATAAAACGAAATCAATCAAATATGATTTTAATAAACAATAAACAAATATGTAATACGAACCGATATTTATCGCTTTCTCGAGTACCAAAATAACGATATTAAACAAGCATTACGATACTTTATTTCTTTTTCTTTTTATAACATTTGTTTATAAAAAATATATATTTTTTACCCTGTTATAGCAACAATGAGTTATCCAGAGATTGTATATTTTTATAGCTGGAGTACTTATTATCGAAAGATTTATTTTCTCCTCTTCTTTCTTCCTATTGCATAAAACATTTTTCAAGTTTCTTTTTAAGTTTTTAAAAGATTGTTGATGTGATTTTTGGAATGGTTCAATAAGTAATAATAAAAAGTTAATCAAGTCAAGGCGCGCACCCCACTTCTGAATCCAGACGTCGCCGCGTCTCGGGTTCGAAATTATTTTCGGAAGTTATGTGTGATAAATATCGATGACCGAAAACTTTGTGCCCGGTATGGTAGTAGGTTCGCCATCTATTCCATTTGGGACGTAAACATAACGGCGAGACGAGGCTTAACAGCCGCTGCCTACACCTTCGGGTAACAAAGGCGTGAAGTTATGTTATGTTATGTTGTTGTTAAAATCCTTGAATATTTACATAACATCGAAGCAGTTGGTCATTAATTACATATTAATGTGACGCGAACGACAGGTGGTCTCTATCATAATTTAACTGAAAGAAATTACAGAAATTGTTCTCCCAGTGATACATAATAATAATAATATACTAGACACTAAACGTTTATGTTTTAATAGTGATTCATGGGTAAAATAGCACAATATGACGTCATAAATATCGAAAGAAACATATAAAAAGATACACTCATATAAAAAGACACATACACAGAGACACATTTAGATCATTCAGATCTTAGTAATGACAAGTTAACCCAGCGAACTTTGTTTCGCCTTAGAAGAAATAAAAATGGTCAAAGAGAAAGACATACATCATCGCGGACTTTTTTGTAGACTTTTTGAAGGTATATTTAATATTTTGACTTATCAATTAGAGCCAGACTAAAGAGACTAGACCAGACCAGAGATCAAATAGAACGTGTTCTGGAGGAAGGAGTTGTTAAGAGCCCCAAAAATCGACGCCCTTGCATGAAAAGAGTTATGAAAGTCAACGAAGCGAGTGAGGTGTGTAAGAATCGTGCCCTATGGCGCTCCATTCTCTATGCCTACCCCGTAAGGGATTTGTCGTGAAGTTATGTATGTATCTATGTATCAATTAGAGTTCAGCCAGCGTTTGCAAAGAAAGTGCTAAATCTCGAAAATTATCGATTTTTTTACTACATTATACATGAATTATACATACAAACCATCTCGATAACACCCTCTATTTCAAAAAGCACATCAAAATCCGTTACGTAGTCCCAAACATCTAAGCATATAAGGGTACAGACAGTGCAAAGCGACTTTCTTTTATACTATGTAATGAAATAATAAATATAGAGTTTAATTGAACACGTAATACACCAGTTTCACAATCGGTATGTTTCAGTCTGGTTTAAGTAATAACAAATGAAGTCGTAATATATTCTTGAAATAAAATTCTTGATAAAAACCCCATATTGCTTTATTTAACAGGTCAACAGGCTTAGATATACTAGATCTCGTTATATACATGAGAAAATACAGAAAATATCTTCTCCTTGTCCTCTAAACTTTCTATTTCAGTTGCTACTAATATATGTATTTCATTTATTATTTTTAGTTTAAGTTCAATGTCAACATGTCGGCGTAGAGAGAACGAAATACTTCAAAATTAAAATATTGACGTGACTTTTATAAGAACGTCTATACAATCTTATTGCGTAGTATTTTTAGGAGAGACTCATTACATTTTCTCGGTGATAAATAATAACAATACGTCAAAATCCATAACTTTGTTAACGATATCAACTTGACAGAAGCATTAGTGCAGGAAATTGGTAACATCAAATTGAGAATTGACAGCATCAATTCGTGGTTACAGCCTTGATTTGTACTATAAACACAGATGATGTTGATTACGTAATGTGGACTGGAAATATACAGCAATGGAAGCTTAAAATGATAGACCGTTTGTTAAATCAATCTTAGAAACCTGACCCAAGCCAAGAATAAAAAGAAGAAAGAAGTACAGATCAGAAGTCATATGTTCGTGAAAGTACAGGAAACCCTAACTATGTAATAAGAACTTGAGTATTAATTGAATAAATGATTTATAAATATGACGTTAAAAGTAAAATAATATTTATGTTAAATAAGTTCTTGTATATTCTACTTATTTAATATTAGATACGAAATGAGTGAAAATTAAGCGAGTAGAAAATAAAAACTCCATATCTTTATTAATTCACAAAGTGTTACTATTTATAGCACTCGGTATGTTTTCAAAAATCTGCAAAAGATTATAGTGTTCCTGGTTTGACAGTTGGTCGTGGACTCTTTTTCCCACCTGTGTATCTCTTCTCTATGGTAACAAATTATTTTGTGAGCCGTTCCATGGGCGTCCAATTTTTTTAATATTTATTTACATTATTACAGTATTTCTAAATATAGTAATAAACAATTTTTTCTCTTAAAATATGTGCAGGATAGTGCTATTAATAACATCAATCCTGTTTACTGTTTAAAATAAATGAGTATGCAATAGGAAGTTTGAAAGTTGCGCCAATAACTGAGAGGCTAAGAGGAAATCGCCTTGCCTGGTATGAGCATGTAATAAGGAGGGACGATACACGTGTTGCGAGTAGAATGATAAACCTGAATGTGGAATGAAATAAGAGAAGAGGGAGTCCTAAGAAAATATGAATGGATTGTGTGAAAGACGACATGATTGAGAAGGGTGTTAGTATGGAAGAAGTAAATGACATGGAAATATAGAAAAAAAAAACCTTTTGTGTCAACTCCAAATAATGGGAACAGGCAGGCAGGCAGGAAGATGATGACCGTTTAAAATTATCAACTTCCTCGTTAATTTCTATCACACCTTGTCAAGTCCTTACAATGTTCGTATACCAGAGTTCATTAGACCTTGTCGGGTCGTCCGCCGCGTTTCAAATGAAATACACGTAAAAATATTTAACTGCGACTAAAAAATTGCGACAGACTCATTTATCTCTTCATTCGTGAATGTATATGTATATTTATATATAAATGTATACATTCACGAATGTATATTTATACTTAAGTGTATATAAATATATACATCTCTTTCTCACTCTTTGAAAAGTTTTATTTCCGTTTGTTATGTCATTAAAAGGTGAATCAGAGATGGATTCGACGCGGCTTTTTTTCTCACTGATATTAGACTAGCTGACCCGACGAACTTTGTTCCGCATCAATATTGGATTTATCACTTTTACTACATACATGAATTATAGCTAAAAACCACCCTGACACCCTCTAGCTATTAAAAAAAACCGCATCAAAATCCGTTGCGTACTTTTAAAGATAAAGGCATATAAACGGCAGACAGGGGACAATGACTTTGTTTTATACTATGTAATGATATCACGATAAACTTTAGGATATACATTTATCAAAACTGATATTAGACGAAATATCTTTCTAACCTTAACCTATTTAACTTAGAATGTGTCCAAGTTACAAGTCAATTTAATGAAAAACAAATATAATCCTACTGTTCTTTTACTAAACTAACTTAAATTTTAACTTATAAAATTATGGTACAGAAACTAAAAATTAGTTAAGAAACACAGATTTGTGCAGAAAATTGCACCTGCTACAGGAATAGCGGGTAAATTAAATAGAACATTTATTAGTAGTTGGTAATATTATGCTAATCATCCTAAACTGCTTGACTTGCTATCATTAAGAGATAAGTTTAAGCTGTTTGAACAATATAATGAGGTATACAATTTCTAATGGTTATTCTGATGATCCAAATGATGAGTATCATCTCATAACCCAACAGTTTTATTGCCCTTTTTGTAGGTCAATATAATTACGTGGAACGGTTCCACATAAAACGATGTCGACCTATTTAATTTTTCTAAGAAACGTGAAAAATACATTTTATTTAATTTTAAAAATTAAATTAATAGAAAAAAAATAGCTCGGAACTAAGCTACTTACTAGTGACAATAATTATGTTTCTTCCCATCTTTCATATTATAATTAGTCTTTATAATTAGCCTTTATTAAATTACAAATGTTTTTAGAATTTAAAACGACAATTGTATTCGAGTATTAATCTAGATCCATATAGTACGACACTTGCACTATTTATACATTAAAATCATGTTCAAAACTACAAATTTACAGACGTCACAATATTTTACTGATCTGTTTTATTGTATAACAGAGCAGAGACAATCCTGCTTCTGTGAAGTATAAAGTATATTATAGAAAACTTTAGAGGAATTTTTAAATAAACTATTACATAATGGTACATACAATGGATTCGTATCAAGTTCCTTTCAAGTGTAGTCAGTGATAACAGTATGTATTACTATCTAATTTTTAACTTTATTTCCATATAAGAAAAGGTTTCTCTCAACTACCGTATATAGGAAAATTATTTGTTGGTTTTTAATTTCTTGTTTCTTGTTGACGACGGCAGCACTGACCGGTATGTAATTAACAGAATGAATGTGGGATGGATGCAATAGCGGCAACTCTCTGATCTCCCTTGCATTAAAAAATATACTAATCGGTTGTTAGATCCATGGTATTGTATAGATCTAAATGTTGCCAAGCGAAAGACGTGGATGAAAGGAGAGTAGGTACATGCAATAGAAATACGAAAGTTAAGATGGTTGTGTGGTGTGTCAAAAATGGATACAGTAAGAAATGACTAGGTCTAGGTATATGAGGATTCATTAAAATAGCACCAATCAGGGACATAATTTGAATTAGTAGCTTAGCGTGGTATGGACATTATGAGGAGGGAAAAAAGTTAGACACAGAGTGATGAGAATAACTTTGGCTGAATACATTGGTAGAGGGAGACCGAAAAAGAGATGGATGTACAGTATAAAAGTAGATATCAGTATAAAGGAAGTAAGTGCGGAGTTATTTATTTGTTTTGTCTTTGATTTTGTCTATTTAACGTGTTAAATGAAACAGCAAAGGCGAAGCGCGCGTTAAAATTGTCGCTTATTCTGTTTACACTCGGTCCCTATACCTTTGTTGCATGACACAATCTCCTATTGTCTTCCATAACATTGACGCCAATTGACATTGTAAATGTAACCTAACTGCTGGCAACTTACCATTGTAAAATGGCATCACAATGCAATGTCCATTATGGAATTGTAAAAATTGGAACGCGTGATACAATGCGCGCACCGTAGCCAAATCTATGAAACTATAATCGCTCAGCTGTTGTTATGTCGTTAATTAATTTAATTTTATTAGTACTAATTTTCTGACCAACTTCCTGTGTAAATGTTGTTTTGCCAACGTCATTGACGGTCCACTGTATCAGAACAAGCGGATTAATTTTGCTGGCATCTCATTTATTTATATCAATATTTATAATTCGAAATAGTTATGAATCCGTATAGAATTTTAAAACATAATTATCTCAGTTGAGAAAGATTACCATCTAGTGTGTAATGTCTGAACTCGAGTTGCTAGTAGTGCCATCTGTGCGATTTTCACGAGCTAGCGTGTAGTTTTGGCAAACTTTCAAGCAATTTTGTTTGTAACTCTCTCAGTCGATGGCGCTAGTAGTCGATCAAACGAAGTTTAATATAACTAGCTAATATGTCTTGTAAATTATAATTATCCAAATTAATTACATATTAACTAATTGGGGTTTTCTTTTAAAAATTCGGCATTCGAAGTTAAGTGATTTATACAATAACGTTTTATATGACTCAACGGAATTCCATATCAGTCAAATTTGGCGTACCTTTTCGTAGTATCAAATATTCAACTTCTTTTTATTAAAGGTACGACTTTATTAAATAGAGGTGTTTTAACAAAAAGCATTTTAAATTTATTTTTAAAGCAATCTATGTACTTGTTAGAGATGATCTCTGAAACGACCAATCATCAATATTTATCACACACTAGCTGAACCGGCGAACTTTGTTCCGCATCAAAAGTAATAAATGAGTAAAATTTGGATATTAAAATTTGTGCTATTTACCGGCACGCGTTTTGGCGCGCAACGCAATACTATGTCCCGCTATGTTAATACTGTAATATCTTCGTAAATATTCGTTTAAATTACATGCTGTAAAGGGCAATATTGATCTATAATAAATACACAATCTATTTAATACTTACTACTTACTTAACTGGATGAAAATTAATGCTGTAATGTTTAAAATCGCTTCGTTAATAAGCCATTATTTCTCGTAAAAAGTAAAAAAATAAAAAGGGTCATTGTGGGTTATCCCTAAGTGATAGACATATGCCATCGCGGACTTTTTTGTAGATCTTTTGAAGGTGTATAACAATGTAGTACATTATTTTGTTTTATCACTTAGGGTTCAGGCAGCCTTTGCGATTAAAGATCTCTTATTAAAGATTAAAGATAAGATTAAAGATTAATCTTGAAAATTATTACTTTTTACTACACTATACATGAATTATAGATCAAAACCACCCCGTTGACACCCTCTAACTATTAAAAAAACCGCATCAAAATCCGTTGCGTAGTTTTAAAGATATACGCATATAAGGGGACAGACAGCGGAAAGTGACTTTGTTTTATACTATGTAATGATGATAGATAACTTCCGAATATTATAAGGACTTCCATACAATTAATGTCTTCAATAAGCACAAAAAGAATATGGCATAAAGGTATGGCTTTTGAAAACTTTTTCGAGCTACCATATGGTAGCTCGAAAAAGTTTTCAAAAGCTATAAGCTGTGCTTAATTTGCTTCACACCCTCATTTAATTTTATATTTGCTGGTAAGTATTAATATCTAATGCTTTTGTGTTGTGCGTAATCGAGTGCATAAATTACATTTGTTTTAGTCAGTACACAGACTTTGAAAGCATTGCGGCACGTCTGTCGTCCAAAAGATTAAAAGACAACGTGAAATTTATATTTCGAAATATAGCAACAGATAATACAAAATCTGTTTTTTATAAGTGTTTTTAACTATTAAATATTGGCTAAGTGCGAGTTGGGGACAGTAAATTTATTAAAGTAACTGTCTTAAGGGGCAATCGCTTACCCTCACAGCCACCATAGCCCCTAGAACTTTTTTGAGGCGATCCAGAAATTTGAGCATCACATCCAACTCCCAAGACAGTAACGTTATCCTGCCCATCACCATATCTTATGTGTTAACAACAGTTTTGACCTACTTCTTTAGTTAGCAGAGATTATGGGCTATCAGAGTCTTCAACTAAAGAGTTCCGTGAAGTTTTGCTCGAGACTGACAGATGGATGAAAGAAAAACAGTTTGAATCTTTCAAATTAACGATTACCTACTTCGTTATATTATATATATTCTACTGCGCACTCTACTTAATTGCAATAATTAGTATGAACTATTGAAATAATTAGTTATTAACGCAACAATATTCGTTAACATCTGTGTGGCTGTGGACCATTTATTTGCCGTGAATTATCTCATACTACAAATTAGATTATCTTCTAGCCAAAGATAAAAAAACAGTAAGAATCTCAAAATTAAGATTGATGTGTCATCATCTCTGAACTCTCATCAAATGAACTGACAAAAATGATGGTAATAGAGCAGGAAGATAATATAATCATATTTATAATAACCAGAAATTTGTTTAAATAATAATTTAATGCGTCTAATATTTCCTATCTAAATCATTTAGCATAATAATTAAAAATTTTAGTCCTTTAGAAATAGCTGACTGCAGTGTCAATGTATGCCATTATATGCACTCCATTGTTGGTGGTCTATTACCCTTAACTATATACTCATTTAATTTTGTGAGTATTTCCTTAAGGTGTCCGTCATTCCCTACTCTGCCCCCAATACAAAACGCTAAAAGGTGCGCGTCTTTCTCAAAAATTTCTATAAAACCGCAATGCGAGTGAGGGTCTCTTATGCAACACTATACATACACTTACACTTGTGCCTTTTTGTTTTTGTAATGACTTTATTTAAACCAACACTATTAGTATTTATTTAATCAGTCAATTAAAATATTTTCACAAAGGTTAACGTAAAAATGTAATTTATAAAAACATTTACATGATGCACGAGAGCACTCGCAAAGTGTTAAAATAACTTGTAACAGCTGGAAAGAGCCGCAGGTGTTGAAAATAATAAATACTAAAGCAAAAACACACACATACCGTTTATTTATATAAAATGTTTACTTCAATATATTTTTGAAATACTGTCAAAGCATGGTTTCTCTTATGTTGGTTAGCTTTGACCAAAGGAAAAATATGAGAAGAAAAGAAGTTTGGAATTGAGGAATAAGTTTGTGTGCTAATATATCCTTGAAATAAAATGCATCGTAATTGAGCCATGACCATCGTCAATCACGGATGGTAAAGAATGTCGCCACATAGGTCAAGGAAGTTGTCGTGAAATTGCGGGGTGAGAGGGGTGAGCGCGCAGGGCGGGCGGCCCATGTGGGCGGGCGCGTTTGTATTTGTTTGTGGCAGCAGTCCCGTGGCGAACCGCCGCCAGCGCCGGTCTGCCGCTGCGCGAGCGCAACCTATCCAGTTCACGGTCGCTCTATAACCGGACGGCTATTTCGGCACATAATATACAGCACGGTACGGAGTAGTAGTGTTCAGTTTCGCGCGAGCAGGTGCGCGGGCCGAGGTCGAGCATGCTGCGCAGCAGCAGCGAGCCTCCCGCCTGAGCGCGTGCTAGGGCGGCAATGGAGCGCCGCCACCGTGCCACGCGCCTCGAGCCCGCGCCTGACCCCATGACGAAGATAGTGCGGCGCAGGGACAAGCCGCGGGAGCGCTGGCTTCTCACGCGCAAGACATGGAAGTACATGTCGGACGCGGGCCGGCGCCTGATACCCGATGGCGCACAAAATCGCACCGAGGATATTCCTCGTCTCGAGGCTTACTTTCAAGATGTATGTGCCAAGGAACCTCGTTTCCTACTTTGGCGCAAGAGTTCATATCCGGGAGCTCTCCCGAAACCCCGTCGTAAGAAACGTGCCCGTGGTGGTTCCGTACGGGCTCGGTCACCTCTAGATGAAGCACCGACACCACCCACTCGTCCCACCGACCTATATATCAGCCATACCTCTGGTGGCCGATTTGACATAGCGAAACTTCGCCGAGATTTTTTTGCCACACCTACTCCAGCTGCTTCGACCTCCAAGTTCAATAAGGGAGGTGGTTACGGGATATCACCAGAGCACGGAGCCCCGGCATCGAGTAACTTAGCAGGTTCAGCCCTGCCTGAAGAAGAGGAGAGTAATTTAGTTGATTTACTACGCACGTACCTGAAAGTTGAAGACGACTCTGGTACCACAAGGTTGTCGGATAGCGAGGAGTTGGTTCGATCTTTGAAAAAGTATTTAAAGCAGCAGTCGGAACGGCTTCCCACAGATTCTGATGCTAGCTCCACTCACGGGAGGACCTTATTGGAAAATCTCGGGAAGTATTATGGTAGATCATCAAATAGAGATAATATAGTGCAGGAACTTCTGACTGATAGGAGTTTATTGAAAAGACTGTACCATGATCTTCGTAAAACTAAGCCATACAGAGGAAGTAGAAGTGGAGGTGGTGGTGGTGGTAGTGGTGGTGGTTCTAGCGGTTATGGACCAAGTGGAATGCTCAGTGCCCTTAACACTAATAGTTCTAGAATTATGTCCAGGGGACGGACAGTTAGTGCTTCTCGTTTTAAAAATGGTGAGGACTCTTTGCGATCGCCACCTATGTCCCCACCACCTCTTATCGAAGTTTTTGAGACAGTCGAGGAAAAGTATGTCGATTGTGGAACACAAACACACACCATTCCAGAGGAAGTATTAATGGAATTGGACCGGGCATATCGTGAGAAATTGGAGGCTCAGACGGTTCCAACCAGCCCGACTAGTCCCACTCCAGACAGACCGAAACCGCCGCGTCGACGATCAAGCGTTGACCACGATGATGTATCACAATCTGTCAGTGATACAATCAAGAGATACCTGAGAATGGCGCGCAAGAAGAGTGTTGATGCTGACAAGGCCGACCGGTTCAAGCGTATTAATTATGATAAAAATTTGCGAAATATCAAACCACGATTGCCAAGTGACGTTGACGACGATGGTCCTCACAAGGGGTGTCAGACAGACGAGGCATGGATTTTGACGTACCGTGACTTGCAATTCACTTCCGTGGCGTCCACGCCAACTTCACCGCCATCTCCGGCATCACCTTCGGCTTCTCATTCGTTTCTCTCTACGCTGTTAGGACGAAGTGCACCTGCAGTTGCTCCTCCCGCAGGTGGCATGCAGAAGTCGCGGTCTTCCAGCAGCGTGGTGCAGTCAGTCAGCAAAAGACTCTGGCGCACGAGGAGTCGCAGCTCGTCTCGCGTCGCCGCGTCATGGACACCTCAGGTCAGTCACTCTGTACTGTTTCTCTGTTTTTCCTAAAAACTATAATTCCCTTAGTTAATATCACAATGTTTAAAATCAACCATTTACAGCGACGTAAATAAACAATCATGACCAAGCTCTATTGTTTTGTATCAAACAAGTAAACAATATTCGAATTTCGCGATTATTAATTTGTATGAGGGTCGTTGGATTTTTGTTGGAACAGTTGTTTGTTCGTTGTCTTGGTTGAGAAATTGTCGCATTTTATTATTTCATTTTTTTTTATTTTGCATTGGTGTTGTGCTCGCCGCGATTATTACACTTCTAGACACATCTATTGGCCCATCTTGCTTTTTCAGTTTCATTTGGTCCTAGCTAAAATTTTATTACATTTTACCATCTATTTCGATCGTATTGTTTTAAATGTAACCCTTGTGGAAATTGAGTGATATCGGTTCGCACTGAGCATCCCTGTTGTGTGCCCTTTTTCTGCAACCGAAATAAGTCCAACATATATATTTGATTGGCCAATCCTTCTTCTTTATCCTGTTTAGATTTAATAGTTTGCCGACCTTTACTTAGGTAACTCATGCCTACTGATAATTAGAAATTTATTAGTTTTGTGCATCGCAAGCGCATTTTTTCTTAACCCTTTTACACCTTCACTGACCTAATGTTGTACTTGCACTGCGCACCCTGGGTCAGCGAGGGTACTGAAAATCTTATATGTAAATAATAATAATATACTTATATGTATCGTCGAAAACAAGGCTATAAGAAAGAAGTCGATTTGAAAGAGAGTGTCGGTGTAAAGGTAAGGAAGGGCATGTTCCGATGGTTCGGACATGTAGAAAGGATGGATGATGCAAGATTGACTAAGCAGATATACAATGCAAAAGCGGATGGATGTAGAAGTCAAGGACGGCCAAGACACACATTCCATGACCAAATAGAACGTGTTCTGGAGGAAGGTGATGTTAGGAGCCCCAAAAATCGACGCGCGTACATGAAAAGAGTTATGAAAGTCAACGAAGCGAGTGAGGTACGTAAGAATCGTGGCTTGTGGCGCTCCGTTCTCTCTGCCTACCCTGGATTTGGTGTGAAGTTATGTCAAAAATAAATTGAAGTCTCAAGAAGGTTTCAGTGGTCTGATTTTATTTGTTTGTCAAAAATTACCACACATTACCCGATAATTAGATCCTAAAACGGGTTTCTTGATACTGTCAGTGTCAAAGTAACATTCATGAAAGCGTGTTTAATCGCAGTCACCTGTGTAATATGTACCTATTGCTATGCATTCATAATTCAAGCGATACTGTTCTGTAATGTTCAGGTAGCGACGAAGTACGATTTCAGCGCACTTTATTCGCGTAGGCTTTAACTATATAACTCGAGTGTGTCCGAAAATATTCTCTTACAAGTCAATGACTTCTACAACTTATATATCACAGGGCAACAGTAATTTTATATGATGGCTATATTCTTTCCCTTAGAATGTTGTTTGTAGATATGTTTTATTTATTTGAATACCAAAGTTTTAAAAGTTGAAGTGCAAACAACTTTTCTATAAACATTATCTACTTTTTAATCTGCTGATATTACTAAAACCAACTGTCTCAATACTCCCAATAATTATTATTTTACCGTTATCTATTACTGATATTTAATCCATATTTAACAGTAGCGTTGAAGCCTTTATAAGCTGTAGGTATGAATTATTATTAGTCTCACCTAATTTCCGGATAATCATAGTTTTAACCGGCATTCGAACACGAGATATCTGAAGCAGTAGTGAGAGAGGGTAGAGTGCGGAAACAATTAACAATTAACTACTGCGATTTTATCAATGAACTTTAAATTCGTGGAGCGCGAAATTACCATCTATTAGCAATATCTACAAAAAAAACATGAAAACAGAATCTAATCTCACAAAAATCTTTATCATTATCATTACATAGTATAAAACAAAGTCACTTTCCGCTGTCTGTCCCCTTATATGTTTAAATCTTTGAAACTACGCAACGGATTTTGATGCGGGATTTTTTTTAATATTTAGGGGGTGTCAACGGGGTGGTTTTTATCTATAATTCATGTATAATGTACTAAAGAAAATACGATAATTTTCGAGATTTGACACTTTAATTGCAAACGCTGGCTGAACCCATTATTAAACACCTTCAGAAGGTCTACAAAAAAATTCTCATATAGCGAGAGCATATGTCTATCTCTTAGGGATAACCCACAATGACCATTTCTTTTTATTACTTTTTTCGTGAAATAATGGCTTATTTTCGAAGCGATTTTAAACATTTCAGCATTAATTTTCATCTAATTAAGTGTCTTAAATAGATGTTCATGTAATATAGATGATCATGGCCCTTTACAGCGTGCAATTTAAACGAATATTAAATAAATAAATCCAAAGATTATAATACTTTGATGCACACTCTTCATTCCCGTTAATTATTTTATTCTTTGAACATTTGAAAAGGCAAAAGTACTACTTACATTTCTCACTTTGATGTTGTTACTTATCCAAGCGGTTACAAGTGTTGCTGATATATGTATCGGCTGTCGAAACCTCTTCAAATGGTTATTATTCATGCCAATCTAAATATAAAGGATTATATTTACACATGATTCGAAAATACCACGCTATATTTACACTGCATTCCTGTGTGTTTGAAACGAGAGACAATAATGGGTTCAATATGTTCAATATTTGTTGATTCACGATAGCGGCCGCGCGTATAATATGTTCACGATCATTCAGCTGATATGTCTTTTCATACAAAATAATATTATTGAAATCAAAATGTTTCTGGTCTCGGTGGTCTGGTGGTCGAAAAAACAGGTTTTTGAATCCAGAGGTCGTGGTTCGAATCCTGAAACTGGCTCACACCAATGACTTTTCGAAATTGTTTTCGGAAAGTTACGAGTATGTGTGATAAATATCGATTACTGAAAACTTTGGGCCCCGTATGGCAATAGGTTCGCCACATTAGGTTAATACATTAAGGCAATAGGTTTAAACATTTTAAAACATAATATAACATAACTTCACGCCTTTTGTTACCCGAAGGTGTAGGCAGCGGCTGTTAAGCCTCGTCTCGCCGTTATGTTTACGTCCCAAATTGAATAGGTGGCGAACCTATGTCATACCGAGCACAAAGTTTTTCAGTCATGGATCAGAAACCGTGTGCTCGACCACTGCGCCACCGAGACTACATTCCCATTCTCTAGGAAGTTATATTTTTTACATATTTATATCGGTATGCATAAAAATAACATAACATAACATAACATAACTTCACGCTTTTTGTTACCCGAAGGTGTAGGAAGCGGCTGTTAAGCCTCGTCTCGCCGTTATGTTTACGTCCCAAATGGAATAGGTGGCGAACCTATTGCCATACCGGGCACATAGTTGTCATTCATCGATATTTATCACACTTAACTTCCGAAAACAATTTCGAAAAGTCATTGGTGTGAGTCACTGTCTGGATTCGAACCCGGACATCTGGATCAGAAGCCGTGTGCTCGTACCACTGGACCACCGAGACTGACCTGACCGAACTGAGGGGAAATCAGATGCGATCCTGCTAAAATACTAAGGATGATTCTTACGATAAGTGGCACAAATAAATTACAATTAAAAGTTCACGTAGTCATCATCAGCCTTTTTTATGTCCACTGCTGGACGTAGGACTCACCCATGAAAAGCTACAACGCAGGTCTGGGGCTATGCGCATCCAGTAGTTTCCAGTATAATAAGAATAGGAATATAAATATTGCCAAAATATCGGGTTGAGCTCACCAATTCTGAATTACAAAATAATCAAGGTTCAAATGCTGGCACACTAACAATCTTTTTGGATTTTTTTACGAAAGTTATGTGTAATAAATGTGACCAGTTTTTTGCGATAGGATCCTCCGCGATTTGAGATATAAAAAATAGGAACAGCCATTGCCTATTTTAGGCGTGGTAAAAAGGCGTTAAGTTACAAAACATTAAATAATTTGGGACCTTTTTTTACGATGATAATACTAGTAAATGTGATCATTTTGACATCAAAGAGGCGGCGATTTCATTTCTGTGTAGAAATTAATAGGTTAAATACATATATAGGTATAGTCTTATTTTAACATTGAAATACTAGCTAGAGAGAGCTGGGAATGGCAGATTGTGCATCAAAGTAGGATAAATGCGATAGAAATGAGGGCCTGCGCAAAATCTGCGCAGTGACTCGTTGTCCGCATCGAAAACAAGGTTGTAAGGAAGGAAGTTGGATTGAAAGAAAGTGTCTAGGTAAAAGTAAGATAGGGCATGCCCCGATAGTTCAGACATGTAGACAGAATGGATGATGCTAGACTGACTAAGCAGATATACAATGCAAAATCGGATGGACGTAGCAGTCGAGGACGGCCAAGACACACAATCGTGCCTAATGGCGCTCTATTCTCTTTGCCTACCCCGCAAGGGATTTGGCGTGAAGTTATGTATGTATGTATGTATGTAAATACTAGGAGACACACAGATGGCTTTTCCATGAATACATGTTTTAGTTATCAGCGAATAAAAATATTACTTGTTCGCTGGATTTGTGATGACAGCAATGTATGTTAAGAAATACATCTAAAAAACTTAGTTTCCAAGAAAATATCTACTGAACTAATAATAATATTTGGCAGATTTATATACAGGAGTGGCGGTTACTAGGCTAGACACACGTGGCAACTGTCAGTAACTATGTGCACTCAGAGTCATATGTAATGGATTTTTGTAGAAATATTTATTTATGAATTACACATCACATAGAGCACTGTCGGTGAGATCTAATCATTCAGCCGAGCCAAAGACAAGGTTTGGTGAAGAAAGTCTGCCAAAAAAAAAAAGAAATAGATAAAAAGAAAAACTTTGTAAAATGAAAAAGAAAGTAATCGATTATAATTGTTGACAAAATTCTTTTTCACACAAAGTCCTTTGTTTGGACTCCAACTACCTCCTACTCCTACTAACTATTCTTGATAGAAACAGACAAATTTTATTTATAAAGAATATCTTTCTCTACAACAGTATTACCCGAATGAGTCACAAGAGAAGTTAATTTCCGATTTCGCTATTCATTATTTTGTTTACACATATTTCTAATGTACTACTTGAGTCTACTTGTGACACAATGTTCATTTATAACTTCACGAAAAACTTAATAGAACATGTATAAAACTTTTTAAGTATACCTATGGGTATATACATTTTTGATTAAAGATAAACAATAAGACA
This sequence comes from Euproctis similis, assembly GCA_905147225.2. Classification (NCBI taxonomy): domain Eukaryota; kingdom Metazoa; phylum Arthropoda; class Insecta; order Lepidoptera; family Erebidae; genus Euproctis; species Euproctis similis. Next base: position 11,847,134 of record LR990109.1, read on the forward strand.
TAATAATTTCGCAACACAAAAACAAAAACTTAATTTATAGTTGAGCGCAAAAAGAAATAAATATATCAGCTTTTTATTAGTTTGTTGGTTTCCAACGTTATCAAAAATGTACGTAAACTCACGAATTACGATAATAATAAAAATGAGTTATTAGTTATACAATTTATTTTCTATAACGGCCTTTAGTGACTTTAATGTCTCAATTGATTTAATAACACAATTTGAACACGTGGTGAACCGCAATAACGATGTACGGCTGAAGCACGCCTACATCGAGTACTCAAACGAAATATACATATATACATTCAACGCTGAATATATACACAAAACACTGAAGATATACACGGGGGTAGGTAGAGAGAATAGAGCATCGTAAGGCACAATTCTTACATAGATACCTCAATCGCTCCTCCGACTTTCGTAACTCTTTTCGGTTTTTAAAGCTCCTGCTATCACGTTCCGCAATAACACGTTCAATTTAGTGATGGAAATTTTGTTATGGTCATTTTCGACTCCTACATCTTTCCGCTTCTGCATTGTTTATCTGCTTAGTCAATCGTGCATCGCCCATTCCTACATGTCAACATGTTCTTCCTTATGTCAAAACATAAGTCAACTATACTATTAATTGCCTCTAAATATGAGTCGCATTCTCTTTTTCATATTATTATAATTGTAGAAGGTGTAGCAAATCCTTTAACTTTAATAAAGTATACTTCTATAATCAGAGATACAATCCCAAGATTCATGGTGATTTGAGTAGTTATCTATGTCACGGGACTAAAAACGCAATCATGGTTTATTTGGTATCTAATTTACATAGTTGTGATGTGAAACCATGGAATTCCAATAAAACAAAAGCATATCGCTGCATGGGTAATTAATAATAGAGTTTAGCGTGTTATTTATTCAAATTAATGAAATTTCTGTTGATAAAATAATGAACTCCTCACTTCTTCGATCAATTTTCGCAGAAAGGGATCCAAAGGATATTAATAATATCGCTTCACGTTTTAATCATAGAGATTTAACAAAGCAATCGTTGTTTGCCCGTCACTTTATTGGCCAGGCCATTCTTTCATCATTGTGACGTTCAAGTTCCTGTATAACCACCAAACTCTCGTAACTTATGTTTTTTGCAAAGAGTTTGAAGAGGAATTGAATATCTCGAGTTGATTCTTATTTAATACGCTAAGCTGGCGAAGATCCCGTTTGATATGATTTTTTTATTTATGGTATGGGGCAAACGAGCAGGCGTGTCTCCTGATGGTGAGCGACAAACGCCCGCCCATCGACATCTGAACACATATAGTGTTACAGTGGCATTGCCGGCCCTTATAATTGGATATGAACGGCGAGCCCGTTAGGCGAGTCCAATTATAGGGGTAGGAGTGAGATGGGAAGGAGAGTTAAGAGTGATAATTTAGTTTAGTCTGCTAGAAGCTTTCAGCGCCTTATAATGCTGGTGCGAACGTTGCCTATTTCAAAAATACTGTTTGAGAAAATCACAGGACCCAGAGAGACAGAACAGGCACCTACTTCAATATTCACCCTATTGACAGGGTAAATTTCGAAAAAGATACCTGTGCTGTCTTTATAATGTTAATAAATTTTAAAAAATATTTAAATTTCTAAACTATATAATCTTTACAGTCCATTGTATTATATTTATAATCTTTGTTGCTCAGATCGCTCGAATATAGAGATATTCAAAGTAAGAATATCGTCATACGTGACTGTCGATATTTTAGGCCTATGCTTAGCATTTAATCCAAAAAAAATATAATAGGTATAACATTCAATGAATTCAAGGAAAGGCTATCTTCAGATTTATTATACAGGCGCGAAGGTAGGAAACAACTAATCAAATCTCGTCCACAATATTATTATATCCTGGACCACTTTCCCAATGATTTCCTAGTAATGCAATGACTTCCGAAACTATTTTAATATTTATTTTATTAATTTAGTGACGTAAAAATTTAGGTATATTGGCTACTGGTTGTTGCCGCTTTACGTATGCGGACGCCCAACAACTTCCCCTCTCTCCTTCTTATCCCACTTTCTTCCTATCCCATTTTAAAGGCCGGCAACGAAACTGTAACGCTATCAATGTTGCAAATGTCCACGTCCACGTTTGTACACGTCTGATGGTTTGCCTCCCTATCCCATAAAAAAAGATCAGCTGATTTTTAAATGCCAAATCCTAACATCCTGCATCTAATAGATTTGAAGTTTGACACGGTTTAGTGTCTTTAAATTTTATATGTCCTTAAAGACATGAGTTCTGTGGTTTGTAATTGTGCGGTGTGATGACGTCACGCGTTATGTGCAGGGCAGCTGTTGCTGGACAGACGGCAGTGGGCGCTGCGTGCGTCTTACGGACACCTCGCTACTCACGCTCAGCGAAGTGGAGAGGAAAGCGCTACAGCAGGCCGCACTCGCCAGGCTGCAGCAAATCAATCTTGGCACCAACATCAAAATACCCGAAGGTACGGACTACGGACACTATATATTATACACCACGACATATATTTTCAACAGTCTCGGTGGTCCCGTGGTCGAGCCCCCTGCTTCTGATTCAGAAGTCGTGGGTTTGATTCCAGACCAATGATTTCTTAGCATTCTTTTCGCAAATTATGTGTGTTATCGATTTCTGACAACTTTGTGCCCGGTGTATGGCCGGTTCGCCACCGATTCCATTTGGAACGCAACGTAAGGAATCGGCGAGTGGAGGCTTTAACAGCCGCTACCTACACCTTTGGGTAGAAAAAAGCTATGAAGTTACGTTACATATATCTAATTTAATGTTAGTGATTTATTAATCAGAAAATTTCTCACCTGAAACGTTAAGTGTGTGATAAATTATGTTTAAGACTAGAAACTCTTTAGCTGTTGAGTTATTGATGGATAGTTAAATGTTATAGCGATTGATAATTTCAAATTATAGCGCAAAATATTTAAGTGCCTCTAATGTCGGCTTCTAGACGTAATTTACGAAGTGTTGTAGTGCCACAATTTGACAAGAGACGCTTTTACTGCTTCTTTTCTACATAAGTATTCCAAAACAGAACTTTGTAAATATATTGTCGTCTTTTTTAACAGTGGTAGAGCCAAGCAGTTCGCTGCATGAATGGGCCGGCTCGACCGGAGAAATACCACGACCTCTCAGAAGACCGACGTAAAGTGGCTCATGCCGCGTTTCGTTCGGTGAGAGAGGTACCCGGAGGCCCACCCCCCTTCCCCGTCCTTTCCTATACCCTATCACTTAAAGGTCGGCAACGCTACAGTAACACTATATGTGTTGCTGGTGTCCATGGGCGGCGTTGATTGCTTACCATCAGGTGACACGCCTGCTCGTTTGCCCTCCTATCCCATAAAAAAAAATATATATATTGATACATAGTATAAAAATATAGAGTCGCTTTCCGCTTTCTGCCCCATAAATCCTTAGATCTTTGAATTTATGCAACGGATTTTGATGCGGTTTTTTAATAGATAGAAAGTGTCAACAGGGTGTATGTTTGTATGTATAATTCATGTATAATGTAGTAAAAAAGTGTTATTTTTTTAGATTTAGCACTTCAATTGTAAACTCTGTAAAATTACTTTTGATGCGGAACAAAGTTCGCCGGGACAGCTGGTATAACAAGTATATGAAAAGTTTTTTTTGTTTATGATTTATGAATAAAACAAATTGATAATGGCCACTTCTTGACAGAGTCGTCTTGTGGCCAACTAAAACTAAAGTTCCACCAACCTTAACTTAACGATGTGTTTATGTTCTGTTTTACCAATTCAACAAAAGACATCAAATATCTTCTTATTTAGTAATAATAAAAAGAAATATCACTTCCACTTAAACTAGATAGGTTTAGATAGAATTTAGCATTGGATGTTGGATTTAAATTCATATTTATATATTTTCGGGATAAATGCAAAATGTCGCAAATAGTTATCCGCTGACACCTATACTATGTCAAAATAACTCGTCATTATTTGAATAGAACGTAATCAGGAATAGGTTCATCTAATTACTATTTTTTTTAGAAACAGAGTTCATTCGAGACGGATAAACTGGCAATTTTCATAGCGACCAACCAATAAACACCTGTGTAGATCAGCGTTACCACAAAGTGACCCACTCATCTATAAATACCCCCCACTAGAGACACATGTCGTTCTATTTTCAAAACAGTTTCGTCGAAAACGTTACACTCCGCCATCTTGTTACGTAACTGTGACGTCACCACGCCGTCACACCGCGGCAACATACAGGCTGTTGAAATATCATACGCTTTTTAACTTTTAGTTTATTTTTATTGCTTTATTAAATCTATTTAGTGGTGATATATTTTATGTTGTTTTTTTTTTTTGTTACATAGGTGTGAATTTGTGTTAGATAAATGTTGTAATGTTTTTTATTGTACAGACATTCGCCTAGAAGTCATCACCTCTCAAAATATTATAACACATTTATAAGCCTAGCGTGGGTATTCTTTAATCAAATAATTTACTGGAATGTCTACAATAATAAATTTTAAATACACCGCTAACATATCTCGAAAAACTGAATAAATATCATAGAACTAACATCAATAAAGACCATCAGATACGTTGAAAGTTCATCATAAAGGCATAATTCTGTAAATAAATAAATTTACTACTAAACTTAATACTGCAAATATTAATAATGATAAATGCTATATTTTAGGTGAGATCCGATTCATCAATTAAAACTACATAGTTAGTTAAAATAATAATAAATATACTTATTTCTTGTTATAATCATAACGTAGTTATTAATTTAGGCTGATATTTTTTCACAATAATCATTGCATTCGATTCTAGTTATCGGATTTCGATTTCCAGTTTAACATCCCGAAGAAAACGGGGCAACGAGGAAGGCAAAAGAGGAAGTAAACCGTCGGTATTGATCGTATCCCTTATTATTACAATAAATATGTAATCGTAAATGAAACGGTTAAGCAATTGTGCAGTTCGAACAAAACGAAAAAAATCATTATTTTATGCCCGTCGTTACAAGGTTACATTGTAGAATTTTGCTGAATTGTCAAATTTTGCCTATTAAAATTACTCCAATTCAGTAGTAGTTATATTATTTTCACCTATAAGCCTGTATACACAATCTCATACAATAAAACAACAAAATAATAGTACTGTACAGTTACTGTAACTATTTATACAGTAGGCAGATGTGATCATATATATTGCCAGCCAGAAAATAAAACAAGACAAGACGTAGCACCTAATGCATATTTGTTGTAAAGAGTATTTGCAGTCCAAATCAAAAATGTTAAAATATGTACGTGGATGTAACTCGTTCAATTTCGTTAAAAAATGAATTTGAAATAATATTTACACATTTAGACAAGTCTTTTTACTAATTATAATAAATTAGCTAACTCTGCGAACTTTTTTCCACCTTAAAAGAATATAAAATTAATAGGTAAATTGCGGGTTTTGGTTAGGACATTTATAAAGTGTATATAGTACCTAATGTAGAACATTAATTTATTTACAACTAGCTGACCCGGCGAACTTTGTTCCGCATCCAAAGTAATAAATGAGTAAATTTTGGATATCATGAGGTTCAATTTGTACTATTTATCGGCTATAACTGCTGTCCCGCTATGTTAATACTGCAATATCTTCGTAAATATTCGTTTAAATTGCATGCTGTAAAGAGCCAGGATCATCTATATTACATGTACAACCTATTTAAGACAAGACTTAATTGGATGAAAATCAATGCTGTAATGTTTAAAATCGCTTCGTAAATAAGGCATTATACCATTACATAACTTCACGCCTTTTGTTACCCGAAGGTGTAGGCAGCGGCTGTTAAGCCTCGTCTTGCCGTTATGTTTACGTCCCAAATGGAATAGGTGGCGAACCTATTGCCATACCGGGCACAAAGTTTTCAGTCATCGATATTTATCACACTTAACTTCTGAAAACAATTTCGAAAAGTCATTGCTGTGAGCCAGTATCAGGATTCGAACCCGGACCTGTGGATCAGAATCCGTGGCCTCTACCACTGGACCACCGAGACTATATAAGGAATTATTTCTCGGAAAAAGTAAAAAAATAAAAATGGTCATTGTGGGTTATCCCTAAGAGATAGGCATGCCCTTGCCGACTTTTTTGTAGACCTTCTAAAGGTGTTTAATAATGTAGAACATTGTTTTGATCTATCGGTTAGGGTTCAGCCAGCGTTTGCAATTAAAGTACTAAATCTCGAAAATTATCATTTTTTCTTTACAACATCATATATGAATTATAGATCAAAACCACCCCATTGAAACCCTCTAACTATTTAAAAAAACGGCATTAAAATCCGTTGCGTAGTTTTAAAGATAAGGGGACAGACAGCGGAAAGTGACTTTGTTTTAATTTTACATTACCGTTGAGGGTGGAAACGAAACACTTTCTTGGACCAAATTGAACGTGTCCTTGCGGATGGTGGTGTTAGCAGCCTTAAAAATGACGAGCATGTAAGGCAAGAGTTATGAAAGTCGAAGAAGCGAGTGACGTGTAAGAATCGTGCCTTATGGCGTTCTGGGGGCCTATTATGAGCTCTTAATTCCAGCCAGCTTGCTCGCTGCCTCGCAAATTCGTATTTCCGACGACTAAATTCAGCTAGTCTGGACTACTCATGACGGACTAAATGGAATTAATCGTTGATAAATAGAATTTAAAGTGAATTTGACAGTGACTCGTCACAGACCAGCTGAAATTAGCCGGTGAAAAAATACGAATTTGCAAGGCAGCGCGTTGGATGGCTGGAATTAAGAGTTCATAATACGCCAGCTGTTCTCACTGCCTACCCTGCAAGGGGCTTGTTATAAGTATATGTATCTATCTTATTTATCGTATTGGAATACTTTAATCATAAGTTATTGAATAGAATTACATACATAACTTTGTCACATCGAATGTTTGCTTACAACAAACTGGTATTATTTAAATTGTAAACGCTAAATGGACAACACAACATTTTAATTGTTATATTTGGTATTCTGCCAAGCGCCACTTCAGTAGGCCAAGGATGCTCTACCTTCAGTCTCCAATATTGTTCAATATTACTAATGATAAGGCAGACAGCCCATCAATACGTTGTCTAATAAACTATTGTTGTATAATTTCCTTTTCGTTATGCACTTTTTTCTCTCGTTTTTTTTAATATACTACTAATATGAATGAAACAAAAACTGATCTGGGGCTCAAGGACAGATCTAGGGTTTGCTAATTTTTGGGTTTATGCTTGCCGTTTTATACATTTTTCTAGATTTTATATTTTTATCATCTATGTGAAGTTTATATTGCTTGTGTATCAATTAATTATAATTATTTTAACATAACATAACACAACGCTTTTTTCTACCCAAAGGTGTAGGCAATGGCTGTTAAGCCTCGACTCGCGGTTATGTTTACGTTCCATACGGAATAGGTGGCGAACCGATTGCCATACACCGGGTACAATATTTATCACACATAACTTTCGAAAAGTCATTGGTATGAAACAGGATTTGAAGCCACAACTTCTTGATTCAGAATCGGAGTGCTCGACCACTGGACCACCGAAACATGATAATTATTGTATATCCAACAAATTCTAAATACCTTATGTTTACTAACTAGCACATACATAAAACACCAAAAACATATTATTTTTACAATTTTAATCTATTGGTTTGTTCCGGCTAATCTCCGAAACGTTTAGACCGGTTCTTACAGGATGTTCACTGCCTGGCGTCAGATGTTTTAAGGTATATTAATAGTGATTTTAATCTTAAAACTATGATTTATTTTTATTAACTTCATATAATTACTTTTATCTATATAAAATCACAAACAAAAACCTACCTACACTTACTATCACGTCAATACGCTTGCTAGTTACAAAACAGCGCCGGTGACACCGATATTTTACTCATAAATCTCTTGCGTACGTAGGTACTCAGTAGTTTAGAAGAATTTGGCAGCTCCAAATTCATCTGACAATATAATCACATGATCAAGACTTTGTTACGTTATATTTTTGATTAAGAATTTCATGTAGGCGTTGTTATTAGTATCAGGTGGGGTGAGTCTAAGTACTTACTGCAGGTAGGTACTGCAGTGAGTACCTACTGTATGTAGTCATAACATTCTGTCCATCCATCTGTTACCCCGTCGTATGTTTTTGGTCGTACGAGGGAGTTTTGGCTGTACTGCATAACGTAACATCCCCATTTCGACGGAGTTTATCCTAGTTTCATGCACACATTGCACACTCTACCATACCCAACTCTTGCTTCCACAAGTAAGTGTTGGGATCAGCGGGTCGTTTCTGCTCACAATTTTTGCGCTACGACATCTGTATCTGCTTCATTTACGCTGTTTCCTAACATTACTCTTTTTTCGACATCTGCGGTGTGTAAGTCAAACAGTCCGAGTTAAACAGTTTCATCCCCCTTTAGGGCTTTCATTTGAAACTTCATAACTTTCCATTTTATCACGTTTCAAGCCTTTCCTCAAACAATCCCCTTTCATTATTGTGACTAGTATTCGCAGGTATGCGGCGATTCGGCTAAAAACGTCGTTATCTGTGTCAAGCAACCCACAACTAGGTTGGATCCCTACATTCGCATCCCTACATTCATCGAACTCATTCTTTGGCGACAGCTGTCCAGGTACAGAAAGAACACCCCACCCACCCCGGACAGCACGCAACTCTCGCACAGCTTGTGCGAGAGTTGCGTGCTGTCCGCTTGCAGCCCTCATAAGTGGAATGCACAGCTTGCAACAGTGCGCCGCCCACCTCGTGGCCGGGGAGTATGTCCCACTGATGCATCCGTCATCCTTCCGTCTTGGATCTGTCAAAAGCTTGGATCCAGAAAACCGCAGAAATCCTTTCGCCTCAGAGCCAGTTGTCCGCGCCGTTGCCAGTTGTCGTTCTTCACGATGTTGCGGAGTGAAACATGTCTGGTCCAAGCATCCCTTTCCGCTTCTGAAACGAAACCACCCTATGTGTCCTTGCAATTATTTTCCCACACACTTTCGCTGCTAAGCTGATCAAACTGTTGGCCTTTATATAAAGACACGATGACAGCACGCCTCCAATTCACAAGAACCTTACCCGACCTCCAGTTTAAATTGCTCAGGTCAGGAAAGCGTCTCAGACATAGGTTCCACCGTGTTTGATCATTCCAAAAAACATAGTATCACTGCTGCCGTACCATTTTTCCGATTTCGTATCGACCCTTCAATCTCTTTCATAGCAATGCCCTCGTCAGATACTTTCTCCACCGAACCAACACGCCACTAGGATTTTCAGGAATGTCATCAACTTTAAATATTATCTTTGACGCCGGACCTCGTTTTTATGCAATATAGAATATATTATAACATTGTAGACACAGTTTTTTGTCATGGGCAGTTGAATAGGTGAATAGTAGATTCTCAGTAAGGGGCCCCACAAATTCACGATCTGCCCCTGATTTTTTAATAATTTTTAATAATTCCATTTAAGAAACAAAAACTTTATATGTAAAAGTGAATTATTAAATGGCATCAAAGAATCCCTCCGTATCCACAATGGGTAATGTACCCAGAAGACTGGCACCATTGCCACGTTGAATGGCAATGCTTATTCTTCCAGGTATATTTCTTAAACAATCAAATCATCTATTATGTATTTTCTCCTTAATCTTGAAATATTACTATCGCTAACAGATGTTAATCTAGTTGTTCACAATAATTATCTCTCAGACTTTCGCGAATCTCATTCATAAAATTAAAACAACTTTTAGGATTATATCGCATTTATTTATTACTTATTTTTATTTAAGAAAATGATCTCTATAAAGTGTTCGAAACGTCGGGAAATAAATAAAAATAAGGAATAAATAAACGCGATATAATCCTAAAAGTTGTTTTAATGATATTCACAATAATTTAGATATTTTCTATAGCTGTATTGTTTGTATCACGTTAATATTGATTCAAGACCACATTTTACATAATGTGCATTTCGCAAATACATACTGTCTTGCAAAGTTTAGGTTCTTGTAATTAACGGCAACATTCACCATTATGTTCGCTTAAAAATAATTCAATTGTCACATATAAACTATTATTATATTCGTAAAGATGTTTGAGATTCCTCTCTAAATATATCGCGCACGTTTTCAGCACGGAGTGTCTGTTACTACCTACCTACAACACGAGTGTACTGCGGCAAAGGGCGTGCCTCTACAATATTTTTTATTCGAGTTTTAACAGTGGTAGGAGTCTTGCAGTTTGCTGCATGAATGGACCGGCTCGACCGGTAAAATACCACTGCCTCTGGGAATATCGTCGTGATAGCGCTTGGGTCGCATTTCGTTCGGTGAGACAGATATCCGGAGTCCTTATCCTTTAAGGGAGTATAAGGAAAAAGGGAGGGGTAAAGCCCCCTTCCTTTTTCCTCGTGCTCATGGTGCGTTGCCATGCGGTGCGTTGCCAACGTGGTTGCAACGCACCACGTGTACATGGGCGGTGAGAATTTACTTACCATCAGGTGGCCCACTTGATCGTTTACCGTTCTTCTTCTTCTTCCAAGTCACTACACTCTTGGCAGAGTGGTCGTGGTTGTCACGTCTGGATTGGTGACTTGCTGCACTATGTGTCGCCATTCTTCCCTCACCATTGCCTTTCTAGTGCAGACCATCAATTGCTGTCTTTATTTGATCGGTCCAGCGCATGGATGGTCTAGTGCCCTCGACCTTACCCTGCACCACAAGCCGCTCCACAGATGTATTACCTCGACGTGAGACATGTCCAAAGAAAGACAGAATACGTGCCTGTGCGACGGAAGAAAGACGCTACCTGATACCAAGATCCTGGATAATAGAAACATTTGTTCTAAATTGCGTCCATGATATATTAAGCATCCTTCGCCAACACCACATTTCTAAGGCGTTTATTCTCTTTTTTCCGCTTTCTCTTAACGTCCATGTCTCTGCACTGTAGAGAAATATGGGAAATATAAGTGCCCTAACGAGTCTAATTTTTGTGGCTTTTCTGATGTTTCTATTCCTCCATATTTTTTTTAACCGATCCATGGCGGACCTAGTGATAGCCATAGTGTTGTATGTACTTCCTATGTTTTCAATCATTAGCCTGTAAGTACGTGGCAATCCTTCGTTGATCATTTTTTTTGGGATAGGGCAAAGAAGCAGGCTTGTCACTTTGATGGTGAGCAACTAACGCTGCTCGTAAACCCCAGTAACATATATAGTGTTACAGTTACGTTACCGGCCTTCAAAACGAGATAGCAAAGAAGTCGGAAGTCAAGAGAAAGGGGTTGGACGGATATTTCTCTTACCGAGCGAAACGCGGCATGAGCCACTTTACGCCGATATTCTGAAAAATCGTGGTATTTCATCGGTGGAGCCGGCCCATACTACAACTGGCTGGTCTCTATCACTTGTAATATGTATTAGTCATGATATTTTTCTTTAACCAGTCGCGTCCCTCATAATTAATGGCTCGTGAAAAATCCAACAATAGTATTATAGAAGAGTGTAGGTAGGTACGTCGTCTGTCCACTGAACGTTCCGCCATCACAACTAATTACGTTTAGTGGCGAGATGCTTTTGAAGCGAACATTCTTATGATAAGTGATGATTTGGTGTGACAGTACTAAGAGTTTATGTTTAAATACTGTCGTAAATTACTAAAATATTATTGTTAGAATATTATTTTTATTTTTTTAATACCGTTTGTTTTTGTGTGTTCTGTGCCTAATATATATTTTATATATATTATTTAAATAACTATAGAAAAGTAAATGTTAAGTAAAAGCGTCGGCGAGTCAAAAAGTTCATTCAAAAAGTGACAATGAAAGTATTTGTTTCAACTGAATTCGTCTGATATTTCATTCGGTTCGTGATCTCAACTGTTGAATATAATAAATAACATAAATAATTAAAATAATACTCAAATAATAAAGAAAAGTGGACGCATAAAATTGTTGTGTATCGTAATGTATTATAATTTTAATTTATCAATATGTCTTTCAAAACTTAGTCTGTAAAAATCAAAAGATCCACACATACCTACAAGAATATATTTCGTTTTTAAGCAAATATTTATGCTCTCAAAGTTCTAATAAACAATTTTTTCTATCAACCTTGAAATTACAGGCGATTTCTATTCATAAATTTCAATCTCACGCCCATTAAATTTCTTAACGAGTACAAAAATAAATAAAAGCACCTTGTTTTTCCGGAACTATATTTCAATTTATGTATATTTAATTAGATATTTTTTTCTTAATTTTGTGAAAGTTAAAAAACATGAAAGATTCTGTTTTTTATTTCGCTTCCCGAAGTTATATTATATTTACTGCAAATCAAAATATGTCTTAGCTATTATTATAGTAAAGTAGAGCGCAGAGCCACGCACGATACATAGATTGCCCAGCTCGACTGGTACTGTGTCGTTCATTTTAGTGTTTCGTTCGGTGAGAGAGGTATCCAGAGGACTTTCCCCCTACGTCGCTGACCATCAGGTGATCCGTTAGCTTGATGCTTCGTCATCATTACATAGTATAAAACAAAGTCACTTTCTGCTGTCTGTCCCCTTATATGCGCATATCTTTATACTACGCAACGGATTTTGATGCGGTTTTTTTAATAGTTAGAAGGTGTCAACGCAGTAGTTTTGATCTATAATTCATGTATAGTGTAGTAAAAAAAGTGATAATTTTCAAGATTTAGAACTTTAATCGCAAACGCTGCTTGAACCTAAGTGATAAATCATTACAACGTACTACATTATTATACACCTTTAAAAGGTCTATAAAAAAGTCCGCGAGGGCATATGTCTATCTCTTAGGGATAACCCACAATGACCATTTTTATTTTTTTATTTTTACGATAAATAATGGCCTATTTACGAAGCAATTTTAAACATTACAGCATTAATTTTCATCCAATTAAGCGTCTTATATAGATTGTGCATGTAATATACATGATCCTGGCCCTTTACAGCATATAATTTAAACGAATATTTTCGAAGATATTGCAGTATTAACATAGCGGGACAGCAGTTATTACCTTTGATGCGGAACAAAGTTCGCCGGGTCAGCTAGTATCCTATAAAAAACTACATACGTTACGTTTTGACAAATATAATTGATATATTTACGATCGATTTTCCCTTTTTGTGATGGAATAGGAAGGCAAACGAACAAACGTGTCAGGTGATTGTAACTGGCTAGGACACTTGCAATACAAATAGTGTTAAAGTTGCGATGCCGTCCTTTAAAGGTGTACGTACAATCAGTGAGAGATTTGGTGGTCCAGCCCCGTACCCCCTACGGGGCTGGACCACCAAATCTCTCACCGAACCAAACACGGCCTGAGCCACTTCACATCGATATTCTGAGTGGTCGGGGTATTATACCGGTTGAACCGGCCTGTCGGCTCACCGGTTTTTAATATATAAGCAAGCTATATCCTTGTGGAATATCATTAAAATCTATTTGACGGGCCTCGTGGCGCATTGGTAATACTACCGGTTGCAGCAATGAGGTCGGGGGTTCGATTCCCACCCGAGCTCAAATATTTGTGACAAACATGAATATTTGTGTGGTGTCTGGGTGTTTTTCTATGTATTATAAGTATATATTTACAAAAGAAAAGTATATATGTATTAATATCCGTTATCTAGTATCCATAACACAAGCATTTAGTTGCTTAGCTTGGAACTAGAGGGCGCTGTGTGTATTGTGTCCAAGATATTATTATTATTTAGTATTAAATATTAAAATTCTCATCCATCATCACACTCTTTCACGTTCAAAAAATTAATAGCATAATCTAAGCATAACTAAATTGTCTCTCATAACGATTTAAACTCGGCGCGGTTATCAAATGTGACTACTGTGTGAGTGCTATAGGGTTGACAACTGTGTACTTTTTAGTTCCCGGGGGCCTATTATGCGCTCTTAATTCCAGCCAGCTTACGCGCTGCCTAGCGAATTCGTATTTCAAACGACTAATTTCAGCTAGTCTAGACTACTCATGACTGACTAAATCATATTTAATAAACTGACTTAATATAATTAAGAATTCAGAGTGAATTTGACAGTGCCTACTCGTCACCGACTAGCTGAAATTAGTCGTTCAAAATACGAATTTGCTAGGCAGCGCGTAAGCTGGCTGGAATTAAAAGTTCTTAATACGCCCACTGAACCGAACTTGTCTTAAACATTTAAACTGCGCAATCAGTTCTTTATGGTTTTTTTATCACCATCTCTCGGTGGTCCCTTGGTCGAGCTGCCTGTTTCTGATTCATACGCCGAGGGTTTAATGCTGGACTCAAAACTGCTTTCACAGCCAGTGGCTGCCTTTGGGTAGAAAAAGGCGTGAAGATTTTTTAAATATTTACCGTTGTTACTTGATCTACTGTAATGGTTATTGGTTGGATATTATGGCTTGCCAACTATTTGCAGACGATATCATACTCGTAACCAACACGCCAATCGATAAAGAACGGAATAATTTATCAATATAGTAGCAATTCTCTTCTGGTATTTTAAAAGAAGAAGATAAATTATCAAAATACAATAGACTATGTACAGTTTTGAAGGTTTTCTGGATGATATTTTGTCTAAATAGTTTTCTCTCGGTGATTACGTCCTTACCAGTTTAAAAGATGACCAGGTATACCTGGTGATACCTATTGTCACCTTATTGCTGATGTTATGGCACTGTGCATTGACATGAAGGCTGGGAATGTTTGAATGATGATTCAACAACGCTATTGACATGTAAATTAGAATGAGTATGTTTATATTCTTATTTAATAACTAGCTGATCCACGCGAACTTTGTTCTGCATCAAATGTAATAAATTAGTAAATTTGGGATTTATCCCTTTCAATTTACTATATCATACGTGAATTATAGATAAAAACCACCCTGTTAATACCCTCTATCTATTAAAAACCGCATTAAAATACGTTGCGTAGTTTCAAAGCATATAAGGGGACAGTTATCAGAAAGCTACTTGATTTCATTCTATGTAATGGTAATCAGTATAGGCAGTGGCTACTAAGCCTCGACTCGACTTTTTATGTCCTAAAAGGAAAAATAGGTGGCTCAATCTATTGTCATAAGCCGGGCTCAATGTTGTCAGCCACCGATATTTTTCAAATATAAAGAAAAATAACTTCAAGAAGTCATTGGTAAGAGCCCGGATAGATTCAACAATTTCTGACCACTGAGACTATCAAATCTGTAGTTTTCTAAACACTAACTTCAGTCATCTGAATGTGTGTTGTCAACCCTACAGATGTGTGACATTATTCCGTGACGTGGTATATAAATAGAGTGGCAAGTATGTCAGGAATGTGATGTGCTAAATGTATTGTCTTCTGTGTTTGTGGTGAAATCACAACGATTACTTGTGTTAACTGACTCATGAAAGCATATCCATACGTGTAAGTTTAAATAGGTTCTATTTTCTGGGGGAAAGTATGGTTAAGTAAGGTTAGTAGATAATATAATTTTAAAAGTTTATATTTATCAATTTAACTTAATTGAATTTTTTTTTGCCCTATGTCTATTTTAATACTTTTGAGAATGTCACAATAATCAAAATCCAAGCCAACGCAAAACTCACTTTCACATTTATAAAACTAGTAGAGATTAGATTGCTTTGGCTTAAAATTGTTTTTATAGAAAACGACAAGTCGACTAAAGCTAAAAGTAAATGTACATCTATTATAGAACTATAGGCATTTTAATTTGATCGTCTGTAAGTAAAACATTGATTATTTCATTAATATTTACGCACTATCTATTAAAAACATTATCGATGTTCATTATAACAATTATTTATTTAATTCCTTTTATAGAACTTATGAAAACCGATTCATCAATCGTTAAGACTTGATAATTACGTTAGGTTTGATATTTTTAGGCAAGAAGTAGAACCCTCATTCTATACTATCATCAAACCAACCTCAGAATAAACATAAATATTTAATATTTCTAATCCTCTTTTTTCCATCATCCATCAATCCTCTTTTTCAAAAAAGAGGATTCGGCACATGAATTTCTTGTCCGGTTCTTCTCATGACCCCCCTTTGGAATCGTTCGTGACGATTGCGTCTGCGTTTTCTTGTTCTACGGAAGAACAGTTTCTCAAGCGCTCCTGTGTAAATATTTCATTTAAATTATTTAGCTTAGTCTTTTTATTTATTGACCATTTTTAAGTTCCTGTAAAAACCTATGAAAATAAAGCTTCTGTAACTTGGGCTTTGACTAATAATTTATTTGCTACAATTGTCGTAAGATTATTGATGAACACGTCATTTTGTTATTATTTTAAACAAATGGCTTTAGGTATCTATCTATAACATATTTATAGAAAAATATTATCGTGTCTGTGTATGTGTTGGCATGACACAGGGTTGTGACCTGAGCGAATGGATGTATCAAAACAAGTGTCGGATTCGTGTCTCGGCTTACGACATGTTTATTTGTTTCTAATGTTTTTGTATTTTTATTTAGTCTGGTATGTCTCAATTCTACGTGTGATTCACAAGTTATTTTTTTTTCTATTTTAACACGAAGCTATACAAAAGTAATGTCTATGTGAAGTTTACCTTTGCAATTACCATCAAGCAAATTTAAATAAAAAATAAACTCTTCGTTTCTGAGTTTCAAATAAATGGATCTGAACTATAACTAAAATTATTTCTACTTCTGTAATCTTTTCGTTATCTTTTTTTCGAAACTCTTACTACTACCTAAATAATTGTAGACGCACTTCTTCTCTCCAGTTGATATGATCAATTAGTACTACATACTTATGTTGTGCCCAATATTTCAATAATCTTAAGTATTCGCTGGTATTTTTGATTTAAACTTTTTTTTATAGTATTCATATTCCACATTCCATTAAAGAATGAATCAATTTCCGGACAATGTATTTTATATCTGTTTATGTATTATCTGTTCAGAGAACGCGGTCGTGCCCACGAAGCCGAAGCGTCGTGCTTACCTGCTAAAGAGGAAAGCTCTCACCACCGGCTTTTTCGACCAGAGCCGCGCCAAGGACGACAAGGATAAAGGTAAGTTTTTTCTAGTTATAGTTTTATCATATCTTACGTAAATATTGATAAAAAATTGTAAAGTTTTTAGTGTACAATAAGGGCAGAGATAGATAAGTTTAGAAAAACAATTTTAATATTCATTCATTCTGTTCTCGATCGATCCGTTCGGGTGTTTTGTTCCTTTGTCACGAGTCTGTCTCGTGAACATTCAAACTGACAGCTAAATTGAACATTCATACCACGAAGTATAGAAACACAGGAGTCCGGGCGTAATGTTGAACGATTGGTCGCTATTTAGGGTAAAGAATTTCCGCCTGTAGAGGGCGCCATCCTTCGAGAAGCACTCGTTTAAATTCTTACGCGGGTAGTATGGTATTGGCAGCTCTGTTTAATACTAAAGGCGACGTGCCTAATCATCGGTGCGTCCAAAATTATAACGCAGCCAGTGGCAGAAAAGAGAACTAAGCTCTCGTATTATTATGTACTTAAATACGACGATTAAAACTATGATAAAGCCAAAGACCGTTCGGACTCTCGTGTTTTTTAACTTTGTGATTCTATAATTAATTTAGGATTTATTTTTAATTTCATTAAATTCCATTAAACATTCACATTGGCCAGTGATATCTGATGATTGTGATCTTTTAAAACATTCACTAAAACTAAGTAAAACCTCTATCGTTGCGTATTCGATACGAACAAGTATTTATAAACTAATGAGTCTATTTTAGAGTGTAGTAAGTATTAGCAGTTGTTAAGACGTCGTTTACCTTCAGGGCGAGTAATAAATAGAGATGGATTAATGTATCGTACGATTAGAGGTTATAAATAAGAATACCTTCAAAGGCTACCACGTCTCTGTTGCCGTATATTGCGTATACATAAATTGTATTACTATATAATGTAATATAAAGTAATCATTACATAGTACAAAACAAGGTCGCTTTCCGCTGTCTGTCCCCTTATATGCTTAGATCTTTGAGAGTACGCAACGGATTTTGATACGGTTTGTTTTATTAGATAGAACATATCAACGGGGTGGTTTTATCTATAATTCATGTATGACTTATTTATTACTTTTTTGGAACAAAGTTCGCTGGGTCAACTAGTTATCTTAAAAAAATACCTGCGTTGGGTAGATACCTGAGCGCAAAAATGTGAGCACAAAAGCCCAGATTGCTATTCATAATGCGGTAACTCCAATGCTAAATTATGGAAGAGAGAGTTTGTTGTAACACAGTGTACATAAAAGTAGAATAATCGCGATCGAAATGAAGTGACTCCGCAAAATTTGCGGAGTGACGCTCGCTGACGGCGTCGAAAACAAGGTTGTATTCTTATTGTTCGTCTTGTTTCTTATTCGAAGGTGGATTGAACGAGAGTGCCGATGTAAAAGTAGGGAAGGGCATGCTCGAGTGATTCGGTCGTATAAAATTAATACAAAAGCATAAACAAAAAGCGGAAAGAGGTGGGAGTCGAGGAAGGCCACGTTACGCTTAGTTTTCATGACCAAATTGAACGAGTCCTTGAGAAAGGTGAAGTCAGGTGCCTTGAAATTCGACGAACATGTATGACAAGAGCTATGAAAGTCAAAGAATCGAGTGCGCGCCTTATGGTGCTATACATCACTTCACGCCTTTTTCTACGCGAAGGGGTAGGCAGCGGCTGTTAAGCCTAGACTTATCGTTATATTAACGTCCAAAATGGAATATGTGAGCTATATGTATCGTATAAAACATTCGAAACTCAAACTCATAACTTTCTAAATTGAGTTTGACGCTCTGTTCTTGGGAGGGACAAGGGACTTGGCATACATACATACATACATTACTTCACGCCTTTTTCTACGGGAAGAGGTATTCTTATAAAACTTTCGAAACTCTAACTTCGAAACTCAAAACTCAACTCAAGTTTCTCAATTTAGGAAAGTTTTGAGTTTGAGTTTCGAAAGTTTATCAAAGTGACTATTAGTCCGGATACTGTACGAATACTACTTACAGAAAAATTAAAATAGAATTTCCTACTGTATTTTTATACCAACAGCTTTTACTGTATAAAAATAATAAAAGCACAGGTTTTACGTTAAAATAAAAGATAAATAAAATAATATTATTCGTACGACATCCGGATAAATATTAACAAATTATTCGTACAGTAACCGGATGAACAGAGTCAGCCTAAAATAAAATTATTCGTACGGTATCCACATAAATAATTACAAATTATTAGTACAGTTACCGGATAAATAATAACAAATTATTCGTACAGTAACCGGATGAATAGAGTCAGCCAAAGTTTATTCGAAAGAAAATTTTTCTAGTAAATTCCAAACAACACATGAAAAATTCCATGTTTCATTAGATATGTGTGTACAAAGCTGCAAACAATCTTCATAGTAGTTTATATGTGGAACAAACAAACTCGCATTTTTGCATTTAGTTTAATAAGTTACATAAGACATGTATATAGATATAATATATAATAAACAAATAATAAAACTCTCTAATCATTACATAGTATAAAACAAAGTCACTTTCCGCTGTCTGTCCCCTTATCTTTAAAACTACGCAACAGATTTTGATGCAGCTTTCTTTAAAAGTTAGAGGGTGTCAACGGGGTGGTTTTGATCTATAATTCGTGTATAGTGTAGTAAAAAAAAGTGATAATTTTCAAGATTTAGAACTTTAATCGCAAACGCTGCCTGAACCGTAAGTGATAAATCAAAA
Source organism: Euproctis similis (assembly GCA_905147225.2). Taxonomy (NCBI): domain Eukaryota; kingdom Metazoa; phylum Arthropoda; class Insecta; order Lepidoptera; family Erebidae; genus Euproctis; species Euproctis similis. The sequence goes on from LR990109.1 coordinate 11,866,978, forward strand.
CAACCTACTACATTATTATATACCTTTAAAATTTCTACAAAAAAGTCCGCAAGGGCATATGTCTATCTCTTAGGGATAACCCACAATGACCATTTTTATTTTTTACTTTTAACGAGAAATAATGGCCTATTTAGGAAGCGATTTTAAACATTACAGCATTAATTTTCATCCAATTGAGTGTCTTAAATAAATTGTGCATGTAATATAGATGATCCTGGCCGTTTACAGTATGCAATTTAAACGAATATTTTCGAAGATATTGCAGTATTAACATAGCGGGACGGCAGTTATTACTTTTGATGCGGAACAAAGTTCGCCGGGTCAGCTAGTATGATATAATACTAATAACTAATAATATAATATATAATAAACAATACTAAAACTATAATATAATATATAATAAACAAACAATTAGGCAGGGGAAGAGGCAGAGGAAGAGGCAGAAGAATACCTTAAAACTATGGGCATCTCTTTTCCCGTACGATACGAGACAGTGTGTCTATAAAAACCGACCAAAAGTCGAGGAAAAAACCTAATCAAACAATAAAACTCTATAACATTCCTTACATATTATGGGTCACCGTTGCATAGTAATTAATAGTAAGTATTGTAGATACTGCGTAGAAGCCTACGACGTAGCGGATTTCGTAGGCTTGAATGATACGAAGCACTTAGAGGTCTTATAATTATTGAAATCTGTGGGATCTTACGGAAGATTGAGATGAAGAAGCAAATTATAGATTATCCATGACTGTGGAAGTTCCACTTCAAATTAGTTTATTCTCTTTTCCCGGTAAAAGTAGTAAGTTGAAATAACCTTTGCAAAGTTAACATTACTTATATATGTATATTTTATATAGATAAGTAAGTTTAAGTCTCGGTCATCCAGTGGTCAAGAACCCCGCTTCTGAATCAAGAGGTTGCGGGTTCGAATCCTGGCACCCTGGCCGAAAAAAAAATTTCGGAAATTATTTGTGATAAATATCGATGACTGAAAATTTTGTGCCCGCTATGGGAATAGGTTCGCCACCATTCCATTTGCGACGTAAACATAACAGCCGCTGCCTACACCTTCGGGTAAAAAAAGGCGTGAAGTAATATTATGTTATGTATATATAGATATACCGCAGCCAAAATTCTTCAACAATATATTTATACAGCAACATATACAGGAACGTGAAAATACCTAATCTTAGAATAGAGTACTGAGAATTGTGTAACACATTGTACTACAAATTTATATTCACTTTTATCTTATATCTTTATTGCGCAAAAGAAATCTCGTCGTTAATGAATATATATGTTTCTTTAAAACTTTCAAGGTTATCCTTTTTTTACAGTATCCGAATAGGCAGGTGAACGGGCAGTAAAAGTCAACGAGTGATTAGTTGTGCCTTGCAACGATTTATTATTTGATTTGGTTTTTAATTATGTCTTTCTTTATTCTTTAATTTCTGTTGTTTTTTTTTAATTCAAAATAAAAATTATTAGGAATGTGTTTTAAATAAATACCTCAGAATATAGGAGACCATACTTGCGAGCATAAAAAGCGTGTAGTGACAGACTTTTTATAAACATGTCCTATGGTGAAAATTTCTTTGACAACCTCTAGCAGGCTACTACTAAGTATTAGGCTAGTAGTAGGATATACTAAGCTTGAATTAAAAGAAAAAGTTAGGTTAACACATCCTTGTATAAAGGATTTTTTTTTTCATTTATGTGTTAACCTAACTATTTTAACCCAGCCTTGAGTGAAAATGCATTTTTTTTTTCAATCTAAGTTAGGTCTTATATGTGAACGTGTGTACTTATTAAAATGATAAAAATAGTTTAAGTTATTCCGGGATTCCCCTATAAAATGACGAAGGAGAAAGATTATACTAAACTAAATTGTTAGGTTAGCAACGAGCCAGTTTCTCTTAGAACAAAACAACATAAAAAAAAAAATGTTTATACTGTGCCGGCGTTGTTATGGATTTGGGCGCGTTGTAGCTGGTAGGTGACGATGAGCGAATTCCTACAATGTTGCCGTTCAGCTTTATATTTGAGCGAGATATAAATATAAATTGCTTGTACTTTAAGGAAAATATGTGAGTAATTATTTTATTTATTTATCCAATATTTCTTAATTCTAGTGTTCTATGATCATTAGTCATTGTAGGTTGTAGAACGCCATCATACCAGGAAACTCAGGTCTATTATTAATTTAAGATCACTAAACTATTATTAATGTAAGATCATTAGTAGTACTATTAATTTTTAATAATTCTTGTTATGGACCAATTCTCTGTGTGAACTTTGTAAGATACAACTTCAGATTTTGGATTTGAACCATGTGATCTGGTCAAAAGGTTCTTGTATCATTATTTTCCTGCCCTGCTCCCATTATCTGTGGTCGGTAAAAAAGTTTTTCTTTTAACACTTCCCAGGTATTCAGATTTTCCACATTAACGTCTTTCTTAGTCATGTCGTTTTTCTCTTAATCTATCCATATTTTCTTATGTCCTCTTATTTTTTTCTTCTTATGTATTCCTTTTCTTGTCTCCCTCCACATTCAGGTTTATTATTCTTCTCTCAACGTATGTATTATCCCTCACATGCCCATGCCTCACCGTAATTTATATCAAGTTGTTAAACATTTGTATCCATGTATTTCTGTATAGTGATGAATACAATATTTGTGGAGCATGTTAATCTATAAAATAGCCAGTTCCTGGCCCAGCGCCTATTCCTTTAGCTTTTTGAAGCGTATCAAATCCAGATACCTCTACCGACAAACGAGAGGCGGTGTACAGCGATTTTCTGAACACACCGGTCGTATTGCCATACAGATAGCATGATTTTGTTAGTCATAGATAACTTTCGAGAAGTCATCAGTGTATACCAGGAGTCGAACACGAGACTTCTTAATTTAGAAGTGGGTTCTGAAGAGAAAAGAAATATGCACATACAGCGATTTTCTGAAAGGTCGTAGTATTTCACCGGTCGAGCCGGTCCATTCATGCAGCGAACTACGTGACTAGACTAGACCAGTTATAAATAGATATTATGTCAACGATCAATGTGATCGTTAAATGTCCAATTAAAAACTAAAATAAAACCTCAATCAATAATAATATTCTATTTAAAAAAAAATATGAATTTGCAAATATTGTAAGCGGTCTGCTCGTACAAACGTTTCGTATAAAAATAGTCGGTCTGGCGGGTTAGTGAGAAATATCAGTCAGCGCCGGCCGATATATAGTTTTGAGTTGAACATATATAAACATACATACATACACACATTCTGATGGGCACCAAGTTGTTTTATTATCATTCTCTTTGAACTAGTTTATTTGGTTAGTTGATATTTTTACCTACAACTGTCTAGACTCACATGATATTTGCCTTTTATATCACTTCTAAACTAATCAAGTTCTTATAACACTAAACATACAGTGCAAAAATATATGGACTCAAGAATCGAGAAAGTCTCTGCCGCACCTCTCAGGACTGTGTGTCATTAGATGGTGACACCAGGAACGTCAAAATTTTGCTGCACGAAACATGATAATAAGAAATCATGACTTGTTATTTGGATCTGTCTACCTACCTACGAGGAACTTGAATCGATATGTTCATCTTTCAGTTTCCTTGCATAGGAAACTGAAAGATGGATAGGATAGGAACGATCATGATCATGGGTTTAACAGCCATTTCATATTAGTGTTTTAAAGAAGAAATGAAAAGTTAAATACTTTTGATACTTGTAAGCAACGCATCATTCATCATCATCATCATCATCATTAGCCTATTGCAGTCCACTGCTGGACATAGGCCTCTCCCAATGTGCGCCACAACATCCGATTCTCTGCCTTCCGCATCCAGTCTTTTCCAGCAGCCTTTCTGAGGTCGTCTGACCATCGGGCTGGTGGGCGTCCTACGCTACGTTTACCAAGACGCGGTCTCCACTCAATGACCTTCTTACTCCATCTACCGTCGGTCCTTCGGCAGATATGACCAGCCCATTGCCACTTCAGCGAGCTTATTCTGCGAGCTATGTCGGTTACCCCAGTTCTCTGGCGGATATACTCATTCCTGAGTTTAACCTTCAGAGATACCCCGAGCATAGCCCGCTCCATAGCTCGCTGAGCGACGCAACAGAACTTAATTCTTATAAATAGGTTTCATTCAAAATTTAAAACTTTTTGATCAGCGCGAATTGATTTATTTTTATTAATTTTAAATTTAGAATAGATAGTGTTTTGTTTTTTGCAGTCTCGATAATTCTTTTACAATACTACTTTAGCTAACTCAATGACAGCTAAAATTTAAAACAAGAGTACATACAATTAAAAAAAACAATGTCGTCTCCTCTATTCAAACTACGGCTCATACCAATAGTGACAATAGTTCTACAATTCAATACTGCAACCTTTAGAAACAATGCGTAAATACGATGAATCAGAATTGGAGTGACTGGTGACTGATCAACTTGGCTACCGAGACAGCGTCTATAGATACTAGACTAGATACTTATATTGCGTTAAATGCATTTGTATCAGAATAAAAGATGACGACTGTCTACTCTACAGACTGTACACCTTCTCTACTACTAAAATATAATAATCAGTATTACAAATCTCTTTGTTTTAGATCTTCACGCCTTTTTTACCTGAAGTAGTAGGCAGCGGCGTGTTACATCTGTACAAAACTAATTTTAACTTACGAAATGAAATAGGTGACGGGAACTGTTGCCATATAGAGGGCACGATTTTGTTAGTCACAGATAACCTTCGAGAAGTTATCGGTGTATACCAGGAGTCGAACCCGAGACTTCTTAATTTAGAAATTCGATCCCTAGATAAAATAATTATACATATTGAAATCTCTAATTTCTATGTGAAATTGAATAATTAATATCATGAAACATATTAATAAAATTGATGTACGCCAGTTTTAGTCCCGGTTTTTTTTTTAATGTTTACTTTGAACTATTGCCAGTAGCCTCTTACTACATTGTGAAAGTGGGTGGGAATTATAAATTTTTCAAATGTTACCTATCTACCTACCTATTCATAACAATGTCTATATTTTATGTATCTCCATGCCATTTATGTGCGAAGGTGTTGACAGCGTTTCCTCTTGTTGCCGAATGAAATATTTGATCTGGTGGAAGATCTGGCATGTCTTTTGCCACACTACAGACGTTCACTATTCAAGTTCAGTCACCGACAATAATTAGAATTCCGAAGAGCTTGAGAAAAGTTATTCTCGAGAAATAAAATTAAATCGTGTTACACAAAAGTAACATAACATAACATAACTTCACGCCTTTTGTTACCCGAAGGTGTAGGCAGCGGCTGTTAAGCCTCGTCTCGCCGTTATGTTTACGTCCCAAATGGAATAGTGAATGGGCCGGCTCGACCGGTGAAATACCACGACCTCTCAGAAGACCGATCCCATAAATAAAAAATAAAATAAAATAATATATTCTACTGCAATGTCGTGGTACATTGAACCTGCTTAATGCTACTGACATACTACCCGAGTACAAATATTTGTGTGATGTACCTACATGCATATACTACTGTGACTTACACAAATACAAATATCTTTATTATTTCATAAGTATGTTACATAGATTGAGCACACTGTCCTTAAATTAAAGTATTCTATGTACGTAACGTTTATTAAAAAAAAAAGTATTTAGTATCTATTAATATCAATCAAATGTCAATAAGTCTCGGTGGCGCAGTGGGCGAGCGCACGGCCTCTGATCCAGAGGTCCGGGGTTCGATTCCAGACACCGGCTCACACCAATGACTTTTCGAAATTGTTTTCGGAAGTTATGTGTGATAAATACCGATGACTGACAAACTTTGTGCCCGGTATGGCAATAGGTTCGCCACCATTTCGCCACCAGTTCGCCTCCATTTGGGACGTAAACATAACGGCGAGACGAGGCTTAACAGCCGCTGCCTACACCTTCGGGTAACAAAAGGCGTGAAGTTATGTTATGTTAAATGTCAGTTGGTTTCTAAATTAAATAGCGCTGTGTGAAATACTGCTTAATTTTCAAATTAGGTAGTTGCGAACTAAAAAAAAGTAGACAGCCTTACTCACAGACGAAATATTTCATTTATATTTAAAAAAAATATGTATGTACTGACCTATTCTCCAAGTCGATCTATCATCACGCTAGAAAATATTGTAAAATGTATTGTAAAAATAAATGTAGCCAGGAAGCTACGATAGCTAGATCTATAATTCATTTCAGAACGTACTCTGAAATGAATTATATATTTAGGGTGTGTCCCCTACTTTTTGCCATATTTTTATACCTATATGTATATAGATATATGTTATGATGTAAATTTATGACGCCTGCGAGGTGCACGCTTTTGGCGATAACTCAAAAGTCGTTTCTTGGATGTTATTGAAAACATCATTTCTTTTACTGTGTACATAAAGTATATGCATTTTAAACTGTAGCAACTGAGTAACTTAGCTGAGCAGTTTTAGGTTATTTTTAAAGTACATACTATCAAAGAAGTAGTTGTGAATACGTACCAAATAAATTCACATTATTATTTAAAATAATAGGAAGATATTTAGTAATAATATTAATATTGTTAAGTTAATTCACAAATTTGAAATGGTCCTATAAATTTAAAACATTAGTAAACAAATCTACCTGTAAATTTATGTATAATATATTTATCGTTCTGGCAAGATATTACTCGCCATTTTTTTAGATTATAAATACAAAGAAGAGGTTGCTTAATAAACAATAGTTACTTCAAAACGATTTAAAAGAAAGGTGATCTAAACAAAAATATAGTATTCACGTTGTTTCAGAGTCAACCAGTTCTGGTGGGAGCGTGTTCGGTATACCACTGACGCAGTGTGTAGAATCTGAACGTGCCCTCCGGTGTCAACAGCATGGAGGTTCCAGAGCCTCGTTAGCGTCGCTTGGTGCCCTCGAGAAAGGAGATGATGTGAGTGCGCTTCTGAACTTCCACCAATAATAAACATGTTACTTCCGTGCCTTGTCCAAAATATAAAAAATATGTAGCAGATTATTATAGTAGCCATATGCAATTAAACGCTTGCTTTTACATTCGATTAAAAAATTCTGAGTGTCAAGATCTATTATAAGAGTGAAATTACTTATATTTATCAACTAGTTGACCCGGCGAACTTTGTTCTGCATCAAAAGTAATAAATGAGTAAATTTTGGATATCATGAGGTTCAATTTGTGCTATTTATAGGCTTTAACTGCTGTCTCGCTTTGTTAATACTGCAATATCTTCGAAAAGATTCGTTTAAATTGCTATAAAGGGCCAGGATCATCATATTATATGCACAATCTATCTAAGACACTAAATGGATGAAAATTAATGTTTTTAATGTAATGTTTAAAATCGGTACGTAAATTAGCCATTATTTCTCGTAAAAAGTAAAAAAATAAAAATGGTCGTTGTGGGTCATCCCTAAGGGAGACATATGCCCTCGCGGACTTCTTTGTAGACCTTCTGAAAGTGTTTAATAATATAGAACATTGTTTTGATCTATTACTTAGGGTTCAGTCAGCGTTTCCAATTAAAGTGCTAAATCTCAAAAATTATCATTTTTTCTTTACAACATCATATATGAATTATAGATCAAAACCACTCCGTTGACACCCTGTAACTATTTAAAAAACCGCATCAAAATCCGTAGTGTAGTTTTAAAGATATATTTCTACTCCACCACCCTCTTAAACGCCGGCATCGCAACTCTGACACTATCTGTGTTGAATGTATCCATGGGCGACGCTAGTCATTTACCACCAGGTGACCCGATTGCTCGTTTGGCCCCTATCTCATAAAAATCAGTTTTCTTCTCTGTAGTCAAGAAATCAGTTAAGCTTTTGATGCATAATTTCTTATACTACAGTATTTATATAAAATGAAACAACTAAAATATGACGCCATTTGTAAATTAACTTATTATTTTTGAATGCAGCTATAAAATTTTCCATCAGTAAAATTTCAACGTTAAGAATGACCGGATGAAACAATGTGGGTAATGGCTGCTACATTGTATAACCATTATATTGCTAACTGTTTTACGTTCTACGCTATTTAGTTTGGAACTAACCTGAAACATAAATTTATTGTTAAAACGCGTCTAAAAGTGCAACTGAAGCGGAGCTGAGTATAACAGCTAATTAGCTATTACAATTTACTGTTAATCTAATATATCGTGGCTTAATATGGATCCATCACTGTGAGGATTCGCAATTTTTAAACAATTTTACTGATTTAACTTCACACCAAGACCCTCGCGGGGTGAGCATAAATAACAGAGCGCCATTAAACACGATTCTTAAAGACCTTACTCTTGCCACTCACGCTCGTTGGTTTTCAAGTATCCAAACATCGAATCCTCAACTCTTATATGCTTCACTTTTTGCAATGTATAACTGCTTATTCAATCTCATTACTTTCCACATATCCTAAACATCAAAACATGCACTTTCGATTACAGTATCCTGCCTTATATTAGAACCCTGTTTTCGTCGCGATCGGTGAACGTCTTTCCGCTAATCTTGCGCTGGGCCCACATTTCAACCGTGTTAATTCTACTTTCATGATCTGTCTGCCATACCCACATCCATAAGTCAGCGTTAGTATCAGTGGATACTGCAGTCAATCTATTCCATTTTATTTTAAGTATAGATTGATCAACCCACACAAAATGATTGATCGTTGTCCAGCTAGAAAAGTCGTGATTCATATGAAAATATTCGCGTATTTTTATTGCAGATAGCTACTAAGTTTTTTTTTAATTTCTCGTTTATATAATACCGCTTTGATTACAAATGTGGTAATTGCCAATAGACTTGTTAACATCAACAGTTTTGGTAATGGAAAATATTTTACGAATATTCAAGTTCACCTTCAAACAGATATCATTGGATACAACAAGCAAAAGTATATTTATATTCTATTAATATGTTGTGAATTTTTAAAAGTAATAAATATAAATTATACTTCGGGACATCCCTCATTGTATTATAAAGTGAATTGGCAACTAGGTTAGAAAACATTAGTGGCAATAATAGTTGCCAGTTTTTTTTTATTCAATTAATTTATGTGTATCGAGACAAGAGAGTGCCGGAGTATTTGAGTAATTGCTGCGTTAGTCACAATGTTTTCGCATGCTTTTTAAATAATATTATTTGCGGAAACTAAATTAGAAACAAAAAAAACAAACCTGGTCCCAACTATAATGTGTTCCAAAATTAAATGCATAAAAGTGAAAAGACCTTGTCTGCGCTTTGAAAAAAAAGTCTGTTGTCAAAATGTGACGTCTGTGGATGACGTCACGGGTGTCTGATTACCTGCCCGTCCTTACCATCTTGTGATTAAGGCCGCGATAAAATTATCGTATGACGCGATTCACGCACCCGCTTATATATACCTTGTCCTAAAATAACTAACTCTATAATAAATTCCATGAAAATTGCTTACCTTGTGAGTTCGCGGGCATTTGTGTTAGAAAACAATAGGGATGTCTACAAATTAGACTTTGGAATATTATATATTTGATTTTTAATATTTTGAACAAACAACTAAAAGCGCGCGTAGAGGAATTATTGTTCAAAACATTATAATAAGATACATTGATATCGAAGATATGAATTATTGAAACTAAATCTTATGTTATCTTACTAATATTATGCGAAAGCATATGAAGCTATTTGGATGTTGGTTACCCAATCATAATTCTACCGTTAAGCTTCTTATTTTCAGGTAATATATTCCCTCGGGATAACAGTTCAATGATTATTATTTATAATAAATAATACGTTAGCCGTACAACTGGTGATAAACCCAATAATTCATTTGATTTATCTTGAGTTTAGTATCAATCTGTCACTAGATGGAGTTGCTTTAGATTTATATTGCAAAATCAGGTAGTAAGGTCTCGGTGATCCCGTGGTCGAGCACCCGTTTCTAAATCAACAAGTCGCGGGCTCTAATCCTGGCTCGCACCAATGACTTTTCGAAATTAATTTCAAAAGATATATGTGATACATATCGATGACTGAAAACTTGGTGCCAGGTATGGCAATAGGTTCGCCACCTATTCCGTTTGGGGCGTAAACATAACGGAGAGTCGAAGCTTAACATCCACTGCCAGCCACAGCCTACCTTCGGGTAGAGAAAGGCGTGAAGTAATGTTAAGTTACTGACTCTTCAAGTAACTGAACGAGATATCTTCTTAAAAAATAAGTAGAAGATTTTATTATTTCCCTGCTGCGAGCAATAATAGATGTTTTTTTTCCCCACTTAATCCAATATGACGTCAATATCAACCTCAGATATTTGAAAGCATAATTAATACACGAATTCACAAGGTGTATAGAGATACACCTTTTAAACATCACAAGATAAACAAACATTACCAGATTTGTTTAAGGTATTTGATACATCATAAAATGTTCAGTAATTATACATCATTAAAATAAATTAGTTGGCAAAATTTCGTTTAAATCATATTTGTGCCTTCGACCATCCGCTAAGTAGATAGCAGAATTAATACTTTTGTAAATCAATTTAACTTTTTTATAATACCTATTTAATAAAATATAAATATTATTCTTTTCAGAGTGAATCGTGTGATTCAGGCGAATGGGGCTGGTCTGGATTAGAAGAAGCTGGTGGAGGTGGTCCAAGAGTGCCAGCCATTGTCTCCGCTTGTCTAGCACATCTCAGGAGACACATACATACTACCGGACTGTTTAGGATATCTGCCTCAACAATTAGAGTGAGACAGGTGAGTTTGATTTAGTTATCTAAATATTTTACAGAACAGTTGTAGTCTCGCAGTTTGCTGCGTGAATGGGCCGGTTCGACCGGTAAAATACCACGACCTCTCAGAAGATCGACGTAAAGTGGCTTATGCCGCGTTTCGTTCGGTGAGAGAGATACCCGGAGGCCCGCCGCCCTTCCTTATCCTTTCCCATCCTACTCCCTTAAAGGTCGGCAACACTATATGTGTTGCAAGTATCCATGGGCGACGCTGGTCACTTACCATCAGGTGACACGCCTACTCGTTTGCCTACCAATAGCTACTATAAAAAAATGTAGGCTTACCTTTTTTATGGCAAACATATAGGCGTCTCACCGGATAGTAAGCAACTCTCGCCGGCCATGGACGCCCGCAGAATAGATAGAGTTACAGTTGCGTTGCCGGGCTTTCAAATGTGATAGGGAAAGAGGTCGGAAATGGAATAGGTTGGGGTGAGGGAAAACGGGCCTACGGATAACCCTCTTGCCGACCGAAACGCGGCATGTGCTACTTTACATCGATATTCTGAGAGGTCTTTCACCGGTCGAGCCGGGTCATTCATGCAGCTCACTGCGTAACTCTATCGCTGTTACTTGCCTATTAGAAGCTCCTATGAACCAATCATATATTATATTCGATAATCAATGCTGATGATCAGTGACGATCACATCACTAAGCAGTGAATATATTTTTCAAGTAACTAAAGCATTTCAGTGCCACAACCACAAAATTCCAGAATCCCATTATTAAGTTCGTTAAAATATGTTTGTTTGTCAATTAATTCGCCGTATTACTTAATTTTCAACCCAGTGATGTGATTCATGCCAATAAATAATATATCAACTTTAATGTTTTTTTTCAACAAAATCTAATTCAAAATTTATTAGTAAATGGCATTTTGATCATAAAACAAATGATATTCCTGATGATACATTCCCTTGGGATAATTTAGTCCGGGATATAGCGTCGCAAATGGAAACATCATAGTGCGCCGGCTGATATTGACACCAGTTGTTGATCTTATATCACTGATAAGTAATCCGATCGTTGGCTGCTCAAACACCGGTACCCATGGGTATAGGAGGTCACGAAAACTGAAAGCGAAAGAAAAATAATATTTAAAAAAGGAATAGTATGCGGCCTCAAATTTATTTTCAGGGATAGTTTTAATCTGAATAAACATCGTCAGCTGCGTGGGTAGTAGTGGCATCAAGATCTATTGAAAAAAGTTATACTTGATCAGCCTAAAATCACTATTTTAAATGCAATCCTCCCAGTCCAATCATCATCATCAACCCAGATCTGTCCACTGCTGAACGTAGGCCTCCCCCTTAGCACGCCATAACTCCCGGTCCTGTGCCGCTAACATCCAACGACTCCCTGCTATTTTCACTGGATCATCGGTCCAACTAGAGGGGGGACGGCCTACGCTGCGCAGTTAGTCCAATCTGTGGTCGCCACTCTAGAACCTTCGTTTCGTCGGTTATTTGATCGATGTGGCCTGTCCACCTCCAGACCAATAGATCCACTTAATTGAAGTAGGGAGAGAGAGAGTAGAATAGAGAAAAAAATATAGAAATAATAACATAACATAACTTCACGCCTTCTGTTACCCGAAGGTGTAGGCAGCGGCTGTTAAGCCTCGTCTCGCCGTTATGTTTAAGTCCCAAATGGAATAGGTGGCGAACCTATTGCCATACCGGGCACAAAGTTTTTCAGTCATCGATATTTATCACACATAACTTCCGAAAATAATTTCGAAAAGTCATTGGTTTGAGCCAGTGTCTGGAATCGAACCCGGACCTCTGGATCAGAAACCGTGTGCTCGACCACTGCGCCACCCAGACTTTATAACGGTTCAGTTCAATAACAGTTCCGTCTATATATTTATGCATGCATATATGCTTATAGGTATATCGCGGTATTCTTACATCATTGCAATGTTGTTACCAGTAATACTTACAATGTTGAGTGGCGGTATTGTAAATTGTAAAGTTTGTAATAAATGACCAATATATGGGTCAGCTGGACGCCGGCGTCCGATTGCATCAAGCATTGCGTTGTTCAAAATCGTCTAATTCCGTCGACCACGACGATTTATTTACGAACAGTGTTGATGGTGGACTAAACAAAACAAAGTGCACTATTGATTTATTATGGTTAATAATGTCGGATTATTACAGTTACAATACTTGTATATTATTCCTGATGTAAATGTAGCTGCTAAGTATTCTCGTATCTCAGGAAAAAACTTAAGGAAAATTCTTAGGAAACAACAGCTCCATAATATATCAGCAAATCGTCAATGAAATTCTCGTCAGAATCAATATTAGTCCAAACAGGCAGACTGACAAACAAAAATGTTAACAAATAGACACTCAAATTTTATCTGTTTTGCATAGATTTAATTTTGCACATTTGCAAAACAAGATACTATGTAATTTCCTCATGCTTTGTCTATTATTGACGATCCTTATTATATTGGATCATCCAACAGAAATATACAACTATAATGGTGTATCATTCTCTCAGGCTCTTTCGGGCTCTTTTGGTGCCCAGTATGGCAATAAGCCTCGACTCGCCGTTACGTTACATCCTAAATGAAATAGGTAGCGAACCTATTGCCATAAACCGGGCACAAAGTTGTCAGTCATCGATATTTATTACACATAACTTCCGAAAACAACTTACAATAAACTAAGTGAAATGTTAATAATTAAATTTTCCAGTTGCGTGAAGATTGGGAGCGAAACCAAGGAGCAGCTCTAGACGCAGCGATGCACCCGCACGACGTAGCAGCACTTCTCAAGGACTTCCTGAGAGAGCTGCCAGATCCACTGCTCTGCAGGGATCTTTACCTTGCATTTATACACACACAAAGTGCGTAAGAAATATACATTTATTTATCTGTAGTTATAACATTCCAGGGATTACTCAGAAGGATAGGTTTATACGAGTGATCTTTTTAAATCTGACAATATTACAGCTTTTTCAAATTGAGAAACGGTTTTTATTTCATAGGTCACATTTTCTTATTACATATAGATGGCCCGGCGACCTTTGTTTCGCTATAAAACCATTGAAATACCACGACCACGATCGGTGAATTACCACGACCTCTCGAAATATCGACGTGAAGGAAATGGCTCGTGCCGCCTTTCGTTCGGTAAGAGAGATATCCGAAGGCCCGATCCCCTTTACTGTTCCTTTCCCCTCCTATTCCCTCCTATTCTCCTAAAGGAACGCAACGCACCACAGTGTTCATGAGCGGTGAGAAGTTACTTACTATCAGGTGACCCACCTGCTTATTTGCCATGTTATCCCGTAAAAAAAATAACCTTAATATATACAAAACATTAAGTCCTTAAACTTTCCAGAAATCCACAACGTGAGGTTCCAGTGGGAGGCGCTCAAGCTACTAGTGCAGCTTCTGCCGGCTGCTCACAGAGATACTCTGAACTCGCTGCTGTCCTTCCTGGCGGATCTCGCCGCAAACTCTGGTGATGAACACCAACCTGGGAACAAGATGAGTGTGTTAAGCATCGCCACGATATTCGCGCCAAACATATTGCATAGGAGTAAACCCAATGAGGCGGCTAGGTATGTATATTGCAACCCTTTAGACTGATAAATCTATTCCAGAACATATATTTAGAAATATCTGGGTTTTATCAATCTTAACTTAAGAGATTTGACTAAAAATAGTAAAGGAAAGCATGAGCCGCTCAGTGACTGTACAAATGAAATGTATTTCATGTAATTTTATATGATATTTGGTTTCTTTTCAGCATCGAACAGTTATCGGAGGGCGCAGATGTTATCAACGTGGTACGGTTGTTGATAGAACGTCAGGCAGAGTTGTGGACTCTACCAGCTGAACTGCTGCATGAAGCTTACATACATCTCTCTTATACGTCACCGGGCCACCTGGACTCTTTGTTGTTGAGAAGAGCTGAGTAAGTAAAGTTTTTTTTTTAATGTGTAAACTAGCCACAGAGATATCATTGTACAGGTGATATCATCTTTATTAAAGTACTAATATGTAGATTATTCCTGATCTTTTTATTACATTTTGAATTAGTAAGTGTTTTTTGCATATATATATACCAACTATAAGTTTTGTATATATTTTTTGTATTTATACAAAAGTGAACTACACATGTTATGTATAAATAAATAATAATAAATAATTTAACAGTTGCCTGTTTCCATAACACAAATTTTAGTTGCTTACATTGCCTGTGTAAGCAAACAACTAGAAGTTGCCGTGTGAAATGCATCTAAACAGTGTTAATGTTATATCATTTCCAAAATTAACAATTGCCATTAGTTTTTAAATCCAATATTGTAACCTTGTGCTACCCTATAAGTATAAAGAAACACGGAAACCAAAACGATATAAACAAGATCTAAAAAAGTATAATATATTTATTACAATTAAGAGCAAAAGGTAAATATAACTACTCTGTACAATTGTTGTGTATCTGAGGGTTCGTAAATTTATATTGCTCCAAGAGGATTCATTATGTCAACAGGGAACCAGTCCCTTTAACTAATAATTCAGTAATCTGAGTCTTAAGTTCAGATTCGGGAACACACCAACGACTTCTACACTAAACATTCACAAAGGTATTTGATGACTAATGTGAACTGACACAAAGTGCGTCAATAGACTCGTCATCTATTAAATACTTAAGTTGCGTATGCCTTTGGATATTATGGACGTGTATTAACAATGACCATAAAACAAATTTGTTAACCTACTACTCAATAATTAGTAGTAGAGCCACAAGTCACCAGTGGTAGAGCGAGATCCAGTACCTTAAAGGACGGCAACGCATTTGTGACACTATCAGTATTACAGGTGGCTATGAGGGCGGTAGTTGCTTTTCATCAGGTGACCCATCGTTAGTCCCTATTCCATAAAAATTAGTATTTTACCAGTTACAATCATGATGACAACTGTCAATGAAAAAATAATAAAGTAGTGCGGCTTTCGCTAGGGTTTCGTTGTACCTACGCCAGTCAACTCTGCTGGACTCTGCCGATGAGTATCCATGCTGTAAAGCACGCTCACTATTTGCATGGTGAGCACGCATTACAGATCCGGAACCAGCTGGATACTGGTAGCCGGTTACTGGCGTCCCAAGCACGAATTGAAGTGTCAGCTAGCTCTCAGACGTCGCGCGCGGTCTGCAGGTTATACTGCTATTACTTGCTATGGCACGTTGCTATTACGTTGCTTATAAGTACCATCAAGAGCTATAACGCTTTAGGTGACTGCAAGGCCTACCGCATACTTTGGTCCCACAATCTGACTTCAATTATGGTGTGGCCCAAGTGAGCGGCCATATACCTTACATGTCGGAGGGTTGTTGACTATAAACAAAATAATCTCTGTATGCAAAGGGATCTCACTGTCAATGAAAAAAAGGTAAAACTCAATCAAGTTCTCAACCAGGTTACCTGGCTCTTTTTACATGTGTATATAGTTCATGCATGCGTGTGTACCAGACCTTATTCCTTACAGATCTGCGGCGGAATCAAACTCTGAGAACACGGACAACAACTTGAGGCAGGTCTGGTCAAGGGAGCAGTTCCTCCATGGGGCTGCTGCTACCGGCGGACCAGGGAATGTGTCCACGCCGAGGTATTATGTACCTTTATCGTTCCTGCATGTTGTAAAACTACTGTCCCTTGCGTCTTCATTCCTTCCCCGAGCGTGACGGCTAGAAATGTTATTAAAATGTGTTTAATTTCTGCTTCCTAATCTGTATTTTTTTTATTTACTATCGAGGATAAAATCTTAACAATTATTAGGTACTCTTTCTATAAATAATATGCTCTAATGTTTATAAAAATTAACAAAGTCTATTATTGTCGTAGACGCAGTGAAAAGAGTTACTCGCGTAGCAGAAGAACGAGAGAGACAACTGCTTCTGACACATCGTCGGGCTCGATGTCTTCAGCGATGACTATTGTGACCAGGTAATTAATCAAAATAAAGTAATGTTCTTCAAACTATTGCATGCTAGTCATGCAATCAGTGATAGGGCTCTACCGCTGACTGCATGCAGCGAGTTGCTTGAATGAGCTGGATCGACTGGTGAAATACCACGGTCTCTCAGAATATCGACGTAAAGTGGCTAATGTTTCGTTCGGTGAGAGAGCTATCCGGAAGCTCCTCCTTCTCCTCCTATCCTACTTCATTAAAAGCCGTTACATTAAACGTTGTCGCAGGGTCCGCACGGGCAGCAGTGAGGAACTGGCGAGCAGTGGCGTGGCATGCGGTGGCAGCTCACCCGCAGCCAGAGACTCTGCACCCGACTCCAATGATTCTGCCAGCGATTATAATGAGGTTAATAAGAGTATTCGTATCTCTATTTTCTACCGTTTACTAGCTGAAAGTGAAAATATATAGGTACCTATATAATTGAATAACGAATATAGCTTTTTATTAACCACTGCAGACAAATTTCTTGTTGTATGATCTGAAAATTTATTAAAGTAGGTAGGTGTTGCTATTGTGCTGGAAATAATATCGTTTGTTAACATTGCAGACACTGGGCGGGTCGGATGACGATAGCTGTGTGATCACGGCGTCGCTCCACATCCCGGCGGCGTTCAGCCCAGTCGCCGCCCCCGGCCCGCGCCAGCCGCACCCCTCCCCGCGGCGCCGCTCCACGTCGGGCTCCGAGTCCTCCGCCAAGCGCGACTCGGCGGTGGGCTCGTCCTCCGCGTCGGCGTCGTGCACGTCGTCGCCGCCCGCCAGCCCCCCGCCGCACCTGTCGCACGCCCCCGCGCCCGTGCGGGTCACGCTCACGTCCGCCGCGGAGCTGAGACGGGCCTCCCCGGATATTGACAGACTTCTAGGACTCGGCAGGTAAGACCATCCATAATGATTAAATGTTGTCAATATAATAACCCGAACAATATGTGATAACGAGATTATTCTATTCATTTTTAAATCCCAATGTTGGTGTCTCTGACTCATGTCGTGACGTGTTGTTTTGGACTCTACTTACAACAATTGAGACTAAATCCTTCACAACAATCATTTTATAACTTCATTGCAGAGAGCGCAACACGTCGGACGCCCGCGCGGTGATGTTACGGCAGCAGGACGAGAGCACGGTGCGCACGCGCACGCGCCGCGACCCCCCCGCCGCGCCCGCCGCCCCCGCGCCCGCCCCCGCCACGCTCTACAAGCGAGGAGAGCTCATCTCCAGCGCACGACCCACGTGACATGCATACACACAATACGTGTTTTTATACATAAATGGCTACCTAAATGTTATAACGTTTTACTTTATACCCCGCCTACTAGCTGGACTAAACTTGGTCCTAGTTATTAAAACTTGCTTATGTGTGACCGATAGGACTCCTAACCTAATGTTGAATGAATGGTCTCTATTTAGGGAAAACAATTTTCGACGGTAAAGGCTGTGATCCTTCAAGAAGCACTCGTTCAAATTCTGACGCGGGTTGAAGTTTTATCGCCGTTGACAACGCTATTTAATTCTAAGCCCGACGTACGTACGTCATCTTCGTTGCGTGCGGAATTCTAGCGCAGCCAGTGGCAAAAAAGAGAACTAAGATCTCAGTTTATCATTGTGTACATTATTACTATGCAAACGACTAGACCGTTCAGACTCCTGTGCACCAGATCTATACTACGTGAAAATGACTCTGGTCCTTTCTTAAAAGGTAGTAGTTGTAGTAGATAGGTTCCAACTCTTAACGCCGTCCACGTCACCCTCGTCGTCCTCGTCTCAATATCTAAGTAGCAGGATTGAGCGCGGGTTATGATGCGGACGAACAGCAAATATTAACTTACTTTCAGGCCGCAGCGGAGGCTAATAAGCGGGAATGGAACTACATCCCAAGTGGAATAGATAGCGAATCTGTTGCCATTACACCGGGCACAAAGTTGTCAGTCATCGATATTTATCACAAATAACTTCAGAAAAGAATTTCGTGTGCGAATTCCGTCTTTAGAGAATATTTTTTAAAATGTTTACGTAATTATGGGGGGAGAAATCTGCTTACGTAATACTTGAATGGGCCCAAACTAACATATTGTTGACACTTAATTACTATAACTTTGATAAGTTTGTTGTTGTTAAATTGTAATGTTTTAGAACTATGAACTGCAAAATAGACAGTAATTAGTTTTATACAAACAATTTAAAATTTTAATTTTATTATGTAGTTTGATTAGAAAAAAAAATAGGTTTGCGAAATGTTGTCTTTCTATTTTTCTGAACTTATGTTGGCCTCATAACAAAGCTCAAAGTCGCCTGTGCTGTGGCTCTCCATAGCACGCTGAGCGACTTTGAGCTTTGATATATGCCTATCTCGCAGAGAAACTAGAGAGATAAAATCAAAATCTGTAGCACGAAGGTTAGCGCTCTGAAGGCCGGACGAATCTACTCGAGGTCGCTGGAGGTCACTGGATGCGGAAGGCACAGGACCATGAGTTGTGCCGTTCCTTAGGGGAGGCCTTTTTTTTTTTTTTTTTTTTTTTTTTTTTTACGCGAGGAAATGCTTTATGCACACCCCCCGCCGGGACGGCAGGGGGTAGTGTGGGACTCCCAAAACAGTAAACTGCAATCCGGTCCTAGGGTTACCCACTAAAACCTCGCGGCGGCCTACCTCCGGCGTTGGGGTGGCCCAGGACAGTGCGTCAGCCCTCTGGTCCACCCCGCCGTTGCCCCCCCTCTGTCGCGAGGGGGTGCTCATCCTCGGGGAACCTCGGGAGGCTCCCCTGGGTGGAGCGGCTCCAACCGCGCGCTGTAAAGAGGCGCGCGGCCGGCGGTGCCCCCGACGACCCTCCCCGGCCGCACCGGGGGGTCATCCTTCCCGGGCCGCAACCCGGGCGCACCCGCGGGGTGTGCGCCCTCGCGGCCCGTCGACGGCGGCGATCACTGAGCTCGCCGCCGCCGCCTTCGAGCGGGATCGGCTCTCTCCCGACCCCGCTCGGCGGCCTCCTTCTGGAGCATTACTGCTTCGCAGAAGGAGACCACAGCCCTCCACTCCTCCTCGCCCGCCAGCATTGCCGCGACCAACGCCGGCGGGGACAAGTCTCGCCCGATCCCGTCGACCAGGACTCGGCGCTCGGCCACCCAGGCCGGGCAGACCTCCAGCGTGTGCTGGGCCGAGTCCAGGTCGGATGCGCAATGGTGGCATCTCGCCGTCTCTTCGCGCCTTATTCGACTCAGATACTCACCGAAGCACCCATGCCCGGTGAGTATCTGAGTCAACCTGTAGGTGACAGTGCCCCATTTACGGAGCACCCAGGCCTCGAGGTGGGGCAGGACGGCTCCGACGGCGCGTGAACGCGCAGAGCCCTGGAGGACCAGCGCGTCGCGCCAGTCCCCCAGGACTCGCCGGAAGGCCTCCCGCCTCCGCACTTCGTGTCCCCGCGCGTCCGGGTCCCCCCCGCCCCGGCCGAGATCGTACGCGGCTGCGTACATCTCGGCCAGGATGATGAAGGGGGGGGAACGCGCGAGGACCGTCGAGGGGAGGCCTACGTCCAACAGTGGACATCTATCTAAAGGCTGATGATGAAATAGATGAGGCTTCAATAAATTCTGTTTTTTCAATAAATGAATAATCAAGTTACAAGACACAAAAACAATCGTCCTATTCCTTCCTAAAAAAATGTAATAACAAATAGCTGTCCTTGATAGTTTTTTTAGATATATACTTATAGTATTAGAAAGTTCGTCTCACAATATTTTCTTTTTAAATTCAATTGTAGATAATGTAATTAATATGCGTTATATCTGACACTAGCTGACCCGGCAAACTTTGTTCCGCATCAAAGGTAATTTACAGCGTTTACAATTAAAGTGCTAAATCTCAACTCATTTTAAAAATTATTACTTTTTATTTACTACATTTTAGATGAATTATACATACAAACCACCTCGTTGACACCCTCTATCTATTCAAAAAACCGCATCAATATCCGTTGTCTTGTTTCAAAGATCTACGCATATAAGGGGACAGGCAGCGGAAAGTGACTTTGTTTTATAAAAAACTTTTCAAAAAATATAGAATTCAATTCAAACAAACAAAGAGGAGAGAGAGCCTAATCACTAGATTTTTTTTTTATTTCAAAACCAAATCTAACTGTTAAAATATTTAGTCTTTACCACATAAATAAATGCGTTAAATTATTAAATAATAAACCATATTTTGTTTAGATAACATACATACATTATTTTTTTACATTTCCCATTATTTTTTACATAACTTGGCGTGAAGTTATGTAGAACATAATGAGCTCGTATAATATAACAAACATTAACATTCCTATAAGTAACACCTATGATGTGCATATTAACCACTAGGTTAATAACGATAAGAAGGAAAAACTCGGCTCGAAGGACCATTTTAGAATTAATTCATACATTGCACAAACATACACACGAGCACAAACTGAACTTATTAATATTCAAAATTTACAAAGGACAAGGGGATCTAGTATCTCCGCTGCATTGGAAGACGTATTCAAGCTCCTAGTCTCGTCGGTACTTTTTTTTGTCCCCACTTGCACTGCGATCTGTCACCATAGGAACATTTATCATTGGGTTGGTTGAGTTGTTAAAGGGCATGCTCGGTATACGACCTCTGCCGTATCCTACTTTACTTCACTGTTGCAATCTAAGTGAGTCTTGGGGTGTTCTTCTTTTTAATCTGCGCATGATATTACTGTCTGCCATTAAAACAATGGCCAAGCTGCTCGGATGGTCTAAAATCCTTTCCTTGTAAGTGTTGGTATGGAAGAGAATTTCCTGTTTAACTGTGGTCATATTCAGGTCGTGATGCAGTTGTTCATTTGTGACGAAACAGGGAGCACCGATTATCATGCTCGAAATTTTGTTTTGAAATCACTGTAAGATATTAGAATTGGAAGCCGTACTCCAGAGTTGTATACCGTATGTCCAAATCGGTTTAAGGGTGCTTTTGTAAAGCAAAAGCTTGCTACTTAGCGACAATTGTCATCGGTGACCCATTCCAGTATAGCTTACGTAATTGTAGTCCTGTTTCCTTTTTGTGAAAATGTGCTTTCGCCAAATGAGTCCCTTATCAAGGTGAAAACCTAAATACCTGACATGGTCTAATTGAGGGACTTCTACGTCATTAAGTTTGACGGCTAGACAAGGGCCTCTCCGTAAGTGAAGGTGACATTAACAGAATTAGGTTCATTGGCCTTGATTCTCCATTGTTTCAACCAGGTAGATACTCAGATAAGGCCCATACTGTAAAAGTTGCACAGCTTCAACTGGATCAGAATGAACCACTAATATCGCGGTGTTGTCAGTAAAAGTACCGGTGGTAGTAGTCTCTGAAGTTGGTCGTCGGTACTTGGCAACAAATTCAATGGCGATTAAATCAGTCACCCTTGACTGGCTGGTAATATCGTGGTCTAAGTCACTGGAGAACCTTGGTACAATGCTCAAGGACCTCAGTAGAGATTCCCAACATGTAGGTCTCAGAATGCACATGACCAAAGTAATGTCCGATACCCATGTCATTCAAACGCCGGTAACTGTTAGCGATGCGACTCTCGAAGTTGTCGATCACTATGTTTACCTGTGGCAAGCTATTCGAGCCAACTTCGAGAAATAGGTAAATCGACAGATCCAACTCAGTTGGGCAGAGTTCGGAAAACTAAGGGAACTTTTCTCGTCCAAAATTCCTCAGCATCTATCTTAAATGTAAATTTTAAATGTAAGGTCTATAACCAAGGTGTGTTAATAGTGATGACATATGGAATCCCATGTCCCCAGAGCCTCAACCCCAAACGGCTCAAAAACATAATCACCTAGAAGGTTTAAAAGACATCCCGTCCGGTCTCTTATCATCATCGCGTACAACACCGTCTGGTTCTAGAACGGCTGATACACCGGCGGTAACAAGAGCTCGACGGATAATGTCTTTGATATTGGCGTGACGGAAAATGCAGGCAACGCTCCATGATGATGTCCAGCGGCCACGATGTCCTTTGCTGTCGACAACCTCTCCGTAGCGACATAAATGGAGCGAGGACACACAGGGAGCACCTAAACGAAGGCACGTTTCGATACGAAAAGTCGTATTATCTAATATTGTTCCTATATTGGGAGATGGCAGTGCCTCAAGCCAAACGCTGCACTCTCATTCTCCCACAGCGAGCACACGAGCACCTCAGCAGCACCTACAGAACTACTAATAAGTGATTATTTTAAGATGGCGCAGATCGGGTCATCCCACTGTCTCTGGGAATATGGGTCGGTCGGAACATTAGTGTGTGGACAGCCCAGTTTTCAGGAATTTATCTTCTTGCTTATCACTTCAGGATTACTCAGTGTATGGAGCACATCTGCCTCAAAAATACGAGCGAGATTTAAGCGCCGCAGCTAAATTTTGCCAGGAGCTTTACGTTTTTAAAAAGCAAGCTCCGCTTTTATTTGGTTATTTCTATATCTTGCAACAGAACGATTCGCATGATTTGCATTATGCTTTGCCCAATCTTTGCGAATTTATTCTACCCCTGTAGTGGATATCTGTGAAATCATGGATGATACTGGTAAAAATAAATGTAAGTGAGCCGGGGCGGCATTTTTCAGTTTCCGCCTAAAATAAATTAAAGATCCGGGGCTGCTGAAGAGCCCTCATTTAATTAAAATTAAACAAATTTTTACACCGTATGCAGATTGATCCAACTTAAAATATGGGATAGTTCATTTTTTTTATAAAACTCTAACCGCAAGATTGAACAAAAGGGCCTTACATCAGGAAAAATACGTTTTTTAAGTATGAATCTTTTTTCAATGTATTCTTCGCGTGATATTAATCACATCACTAAATAACTGCACCAATATAGCTTGACCGATTTTGAACAATTTTGTGTACAATGTAGGTCGGCGAATCGTTTGAACGCGTTTGCGAAGGCATAAAAGAAATGAAGCAGTCGATATACTCAATGTATCGAAGTGTTTTTACAAAGATATACAATTTTATTCACCTGTTCCAGCACTACATCGTCAACCATTATCCTTGCATCCGTTCTGGATTCCTCCCTTTCAAACACCATAACTTTCGTTTTCATCACATTCAATTGTAAGCCTTTCATCAAGCAATCATCTTTCATAATAGTGACTAGTGTTCGCAGATCAGACGGCGATTCGGCTAAGAGCACGGCGTCATCTGCGTAAAGCAGGCAGCTCACAACTAGGTCACCTATTCGCATCCCTACATTCGTCGATATCACTCTCTGGAGACAACTGTCCAGGTACAGGATGAACAGCCGAGCGGACAGCACGCAGCCCTGTCTGACGCCGATATTGACGTCAAACCAGGGCGACAAGCCGCCGTCAACACGCACACACGCTGTACAGCCCTCATAAGTGGACTGCACAGTGCGCCGCTCACCCTGTAGCCCGGGAGTATGTCCCACAGATCCTTCCGTAAAACCCTGTCAAACGCTTTTTCGAGACCTACAAAACCGCAGAAAACCTTCCAGCTAACAGCCAATTGTTTCTCCACGATGTTGCGGAAAGAAAAAATCTGATCCGTGCTCCCTCTTACGCTTCTGAAACCACCCTGAGCCTTCCACAGCACTCCGTCAGATGTCACCCTCATTCTCCTTTCAATAATCTTCCCATACACTTTCGCTGCTAAGCTGATCAAACTGATGGCTCTGTAACTGGCGCACTGCATACGTGATCCCTTACCTTTATACAAGGGCACGATGACAGCACGCCTCCAGTCCATGGGAAACTTACCCGACCTCCAGCATAGATTGCTCAAGGTCAGGAAAGCATCTCGGACACAGGTTCCACCGTGTTTGATAATTTCAGCAGACATCATATCAATTCCAGCTGCCTTACCATTTTTCATACTTCGTATCGACCATTCAATCTCTTCCATAGTAATGTCCTCGTCAGATGTTGGCGCAGCGGCGCCTACGTCCGGAACATACTCGTACATTTCCTCAAAATATTCACTCCACCGACCCAATACATTGTTTGGGTTTGCAAGAATGTCACCAGTCTTAGACATAATTTTGTCCATTCTGGATGTTGACGAGACTTTCTAACTTCCCTCCAGAAGAGTTTGCTATTGGCCTCGAAGTTCTCCGTCAACCTCACTTCCTCATTTGCAACTAATCTTTTACGCTTCTCTTTCACTAAGGCTTTGGTAACATTCTTGCAGCGGCTCATACTTTTTTCTCTGTCATACTATCATTCTGATTCAAACTTAAGACATAATCCAACCATGCTTTTTTTCTTTCTTTCGACGCTGGATTTTACATCCGCGTCCCACCAGGCATCACCTCTCAGAATCGTATGTCTCTTTGCACAACCACATACTCCTTTTGCACTATCCACTATACTTTCTTTAAATCTTTCCCAGCATTCTTCAACGCCTAAGTCAGAAAGACTCGTGTCATTGAGTCTTTTGCTGACTAGGTCTACATACATACTCCATACACTTTCATCTTCTAATTTCTCGCACTTTGTCCTTTCAAGCTCTCCGAAATGGGTACGCACTCGCCAGTGCCTCCACTTCTTGAATAGGCCCACGAAGCGGCTCACCACCAGGCAGTGGTCCGTATCAAGAGTGGGGCCTCTGTTGGGTCTTGTATCCCTTAGAGTGTTTCGGAGACGACTGTCTACCAGAATCAGATCAATCATACTCTTTTATTCATTCCGTCTCCACGTAAACGTGTGAATATCTTTATGACGGAATAATGTGTTAGACACAAGGAGGTTCCGTTCCAAGCACACGTCCAAGATCGGCTTACCAGCATCATTCACTCTCTTGTCACCATTCGGAAAAAGGACAGCCTCAAGACCATCTCTCTTGGTTCCGACCCATCCATTAAGATCACCACACAGAATTATCCTTTAATTTTCTTCAACCAAATCCAGAATATCCCTAACAGTTTCCCAAAACTCCTCGAGTTCATGGGGATCGGCGGAGCTGACGATGTGGCTGATGATGTGGAGAACTTTCACCAAAAGAGCATAAGCTGCTATCAGGAAGACCCGCGTGATTCCCAGTTTTATACGAACCCAAAGGTGTCTTGGGCCTACCAGCTCATAGTCTTTCACTCCAGAAGCAAAGCGGGAGGAGAGAACGACCTCCACACCACCGCTGGCACGGTCGTCCAGGTCCACTCCGGACCATAGGGCAACCATGCCACCTGGGAGGTCCTCGGCCTCATTCCCCTTCCGCTTCGTCTCCGTCAAACACAAGGCATGTCTCATTTATTACATAAAATATTATGTAATAATATATTACATTAAATATTATTACTAAAGATAAATTAAATAAAATATTTTTATCAATGACAACATTAAAAATATATAATACTAGCTGACCCGGCGAACTTTGTTCCGCATCAAAAGTAATAAATGAATAAATTTTGGATATCATGGAGGTTAAATTTGTGCAATTTATCAGCTTTAACTGCTGTCCCGCTGTTAATATTTCAATATCTTCGTAAATATTCGTTTAAATTGCATGCTGTAAAGGGATCCAGGATCATCTATATTACATGCACAATCTATTTAAGACACTTATGTGGATGAAAATTAATGCTGTAATGTTTAAAATCGCTTCGTAAATAAGCCATTATTTCCCGTAAAAATAGAAAAAATAAAAATGGTCATTGTGGGTTTTCCCTAAGTGATAAACATATGCCCTCGCGGACTTTTTTGTAGACCTTCTGAAGTTGTTTAAAATAACTTCCGAAAAAAAATTCGACAAATCATTGGTGCGAGTCCGGAATCGAACCCACGACTTCAGTTCTGAATCAGAAGTCGTGGGAGTTGAGGCAATATCAATTGTTCTCATACTATGTGCCCACTGCCCATTAGTTCCACCATTTTTTAGACTTTTCTTTCTAGTTGTGGTTAAAAATAGACTAATCAATTTAAAGAATATTTGGCTAATAGTCTCAAAAATAATAAAACCGTATGTTAGGAAACAATTATTTATTTAAACAAACATGTAATTGTTGATACTTAATTAATCGAACTTAACATTACAATGTTTTAGAACTATGAACTAAAAAAAATAACTGCAAAATAGACAGTAATTAATTTTAAAGAATTTATATAAAACTTTCCTCAAATTTATTATTAAATGTTAAAAAATAATACTAGCTAGTTAGCATGCTACATTACAAACCTAAATTAACAGTATTCTTATTAAATTAACTTATTCCGTAACCATGTCTAGTCTTCATTTTCAGAGTATTATTTGCATTAACTTTCATGAATTTTATGATTTAGTATGATCAGAAATGGTTTTTTCAATTTTTTGCTGAACTTACGTTGGCCTCTTAACAAAGCTCAAAGTCGCCCAGTGTGTGCTATGTGCTAAAAAAACAATCTTCCGATTCTTTCCTAAAAAAATGGAATAACGAATAGCTCTCCTTGATAGATTTTTTTATATACATATATATCAGCAAGTTCATTTCACAATATTTTATTTTTAAGTTCAGTTGTAATGAAAATTAATATGCAAATAATATCAATTTAAACAAAGTGGAGAGATTTAATATTCAATCAATAGAGTAATTACTACAAATATTTTTTTTATCTCAACCAAATCTAACTGTGAAAATAAACAGTCACATAAATAAATCCGTGAAATGAAAAACCATATTTTATTTAGATAATGATGTCACTATATATTCAAAGAACCAGTTGCCCATCTGTGATCTCACATCATTAAACCATATTGTATAATAGGGCTTGTATAATATAAAAATATTAACATTCCTATAAGGAACAACTATGATGTGCATATATCAAACCACTAGGTTAATAATGATAATAAGCAAAAATTCGGCTCGAAGGACCATTTTAGAATTAGATATAATTTTCTAATCAAAAATTTGTACAATTACAAAAGCACTGAAATATTATTGATAGAACAAAAAAACTTACAAGAACATTCTATTAGCAAAAAGTTACTAACATACGTCATATTACACCACATACTACCTACTTTACACTTTAGTACTCAGTGATTTTTTTTTGTTTACATAATAATTATGATAAAGATTCTGACGAAATTTAATCAATTTTCTTTAGGTTTAATACATATATGTATAATTCTTTTCTAAAGTCTGAGGAGTCGAGAAAACACAATGTTTGAAGTTGTTAATAAAAAGATAAACTTATTAACATGTCATTTGAGTTCAACTCTTAACTGCTTACAATAACTGGTTTCATGTTTGGCATTTTACTTACTTATAAAATAATTTTACGTTTACTTTTACGTTGAATGACATAATAATATTCAAAAAATCTTTCTGTGGGTATCAAAACAAAGGACAAAGTTTGAATATGATTGATGCTATGATTGACGATCAGTCAAGACTTATCTGTGGAATAAATGTACACAACAATAAACTGAGCATCTCGAAAGATAGCGCCCTCTACCGCCAAGGATTCGTTCCCCTGAATAGAGATCATTCATTACGTTCGGACTCCCATGTATTTATTCTTCTTAGTTTACTTGCAGGATTCTCGTATACAGATACGTATCTAATAATCTGTATCAAGTACTAGGTTAAAGTTCTAAGTACAACGTTTAATATCAGGCCTGTCCTGAGGATGGAGAGTCCTGATATTGAATCCAGTATCTATCTGCGAATATTGTTCCTATAAAATCTGTTATGATGAATTAGAACATTGTATAACCAATTTCCTTAATTAGAGGTTTAAAAAAGAGGCTGTTTTTATAGCGCAAATAAGATGTGCTCAATGTCATTCTAACCTTCATCATAGTTTAAAAAAACAATAGTTTTACTTTGAAACCTTTTTTAATTACAGCTCTCTACATGGTTTCCGAGTGCATCAAAAATTAATTTTCACACGCAACAATTTTAAATATTCTAGTGAAACCATATGACTACAGATTCGATTGTTACAATTTTACAATAAAAAGCTCTTTAGTTTAGTTAGACTGTAAAAATATCATTTAAGAAATTGATTTTCTTAAAAATTTCTTTAACACTGTTTTACTAAAAAATCCTCATAGATATTAATACAAGTAGATAATAATATTTGTATTTTACAAATCAAATTATCCAATACAAATCAAGAAAAGAAAAAGTTACTAAAACTAGAAATGCAGCTTCAAATTCGGTGTTAAAGAACTCTCTTGATATCTATTGAAAAACAGTGAGATTGCAGTTTAGCATTATTATAACAATTAGCTTTGTGTTTTTAAAGCTCTCTGTATATTATGTAGTTCCTCAAAATTCTTGTATATTTTCGTGTGGTCCCAGTAGAATGAATATAAAATCTAAACCATGTATTAAACCATTACTCCCTTAACATTCATAGATACAGGACGAATGATCTCATTTATTGCTAGCGAGTCCATTATCATACATCATAATTTAGAACAAAGAATTATAGAATTTGTTAATATCATATCTAAATTCATTAAAGAGTGGAACAAATGTGAAAAGCTATAATATCTATTTATACAAAGAAGGCTTTCTTCGGTGATTAACATTAAGGTTTGCTAAAAAAGTTGTGTGTATATAATACAAGGATCAGTCACGTTACTTGACTTTACTCCAACACACATTCAATTTTTCCTTCGCTTGTTAGAATATTACCAATCTGATGAGGACCACAAATTGTAAACGTTACAGAGGTAATAAAAGTTTGGACAGTCAAACATTTAAAGTCAAAAATCTTAGTCCAGACTATATCATACAAATCATTAATGTATTCTCGGCTCCAAGTATATAGTTATAAATATACCTATTGCTATAAGGGATCAGAATCTAGCTCTTATATAAACTGCTGCGACGTCGTGATTCGCGTAGCCGAGACGCTTGGCGTGCTTGAAGATCTCATTGGTGGTAGCGGTTAGTGGCAGAGATTGTTCTAGCGTATCTCCTAGTCCCAACGCCAACTTCAGATCCTTTTGCATATGCATTAGAGGCTGATGTGTTGAGTAAGCCGACTGTATCATTGCTGCAAACATAACGTTATAATCGTATTTTAATATGACAAATATTTATACTATTAACGAACGTAAAAGATTTTATTTTGTTATTTTCAGAAACTTTTACTAGCTTATCTATTAACGATTTCCATAAGATACGAAATGACGTGCCTGGCTATAATGAAGTCGGGGTTTCTACTGGTGATTATAGAATACCAATTTTAAAAAATAAAAGTATAGTTGAGATGGGGTCAGATGGGGGATGTGAGAGAGTGGAGAAGTGCTCACCTCTGCCCTTGAGTATGAGGTGCGGGCTGGCGAGCGGCGTGAGCGCCAGCACGTCCAGCAGGTCGGCCTGGTTGAGCCCGGCGCGGTCGGCCAGCGCCAGGCCCTCGGCCAGCGCCGCGAGCGACACGCCGCCGACCACCTGCAGCACCGAGTTCATCTTCGACGCGTTGCCGATGTCACCTGCGACACACGGAACACTTTCTGTCTGTTTCCTGAACTACTACACGCGCACACGATAATCATTTGCATTTATGTACTAATCCTGGCTATTTTTTTGAAGTCAGAGTTATCATAGGTGAAGTCGATTGTTTTTCGACTTTGGGTACTTATATCCTAACTCATTATTTTATTATAAGATCGATAAAATTATATAACTTATGGAAGCGAGCGTTGGGTATGGTAGTGTGCATGAAAGTGGGATAAATGCGAAGTGAGTCTCGCTGGACACGTCGGAAACAAGGTTGTAAGGAAGGATATGCTGTAATGGTTCAGACCCGTAGAAAAAATTGATGATGCAAGAATGACTAAGCAGATATACAGTGCAAAAGCAGAAAGGTGTAAGAGTAGATGAGCGGCCACAACACACTTTCTATGACCAAATTGAACAAGTCCTAGAGAAAGGCGAGGTGAGTCTTAAAACCGTTGTAAGTGATATTATACGTCAGGGCACTTACATGTACGTGCCAGCTATAGTATTAATTAATACACTGTACGCATGATATGCGGCAGTGTATTAATTACAAATTACAGTGGCAGATAGATGTCGTTGACACAAATATAAGATGACATAAGCTCAATTTCTGCAGATCTTTTAAAGTAAGATCCAGCCAATGCAAATTGGGTCTTGTAATCAAAAGTTAATTAATACGGAACTAAAATTTTCAAAACATACAAGAAGATCGCTCAGATTTAAACGTTGACATTTAAACAAACATATAAACAACATAATTTGTAAATAACATAGTAACAACAAACAAAAACCCTCTGCGATGCAAATTATAAACAGGCCATATAAAAAAAACAGTAATAGGAATATAACTACACTAAGAACATTTTAAATTAAAATACGTCAACATGTTTACGTAACGATAATAATTTATTATACTCACATTAAAAAGAATCTATGTAATAAAAATGCTAATATAGTTATTTTAATATTATAGTTATTTTTATAATTTCAAGCTCATCCGTCATCAAGAATAATTTACTATTTTTTTACTATATTTTTTTTTGTCTAACTAAAGCATCGTAGAGTATTTAAATAATATAACTGTCAACGTCCAAGTTTCCTCGCGATCACAACCGGATAAGCTGACTACTACCAAGGTAAAAAGAGTTCTTGCTCATCGCCTTGAAGCACGACTGGCAATCGTCAAACAGACTCCTGTCTCCAGCAGCTAAGATGATCAGGGTGCCCTCTTCTGATTGCGTCTTCGAACCTTGAATCTAGCGATTACAAAAAAAAAACGTTATACACATATTTTGTTAATGAATCAAACAAACAATTGTGATCCGGTTTAATATAGAAAACAAATTAGAGCTCAATAACACTATAAGTTAGGGACTGTTAGAAAAAATTAAGTACCAAAATTTTTATCGTTACTTAGCTGTACGAACTCTTTCACATGATCACCTAGCTAGATCAAAGACATAGAACTACCAATTTTGAAAATTACCTGCGCTTCTAAATATCTGCCACCCTTTCCACTGATTGCCTCGACGATGTCGTGCGATGTGTCAGAATCTATGGAGGTCATTTCAACATAACCCTTAGACTCTAAAGTGGGACAGTGTAACACACCACAGTTGCCAAACACCATCTGTAATCATCATTTCCTTATCATCATCAGACACCCTGGATCCAAAACTAGAAGTGTAACGGAAAAAAACGAGATGTCAAGTAACACTGGCGTTTAACTTGTTAAAAATTACAAATTATTCCTGGATAAATATTTTGTTTTTTCTAATACTCGAACATCGTATCTCTGAGCGAGAGACGCGAAAGAGCGAGAAAGACATAATACGGTAAATATAATAAAGGAGAGGAATTCTTCTTGTACCGAGTCACCTATTTTAAGTATGTCGTTCTTTCTTTGCCATTCGTTTCTGGTAAATGTGTAAAAGTGGGCGTGTAAAAACTATATTATCAAAAGTTTCAAACTATATTAATCAATCTCATCTTAAGTTAAATTAGTCTAAAAGAAACAAGGTTCACCTCTTTAGCAGTCTGTGGGTCCGCTACACATGAGAATGTTATATCCGCCTCCTCGACCACGTCGCATGGTGTCACAGCAACACTGGCACCCACTTTCTCGAAGTCTTTACACTGTAGACAATAATATACATTTTGCTTTACATTTTTATTAATAAACTAGCTAACTCAAAGTAATTAATAAGTAAATTTTGTATTCATCACTTTTTCTTCACTACATCATAAATGAATTATAGATGAAAACCGCCCCGTTGACACTTTCTATAAAAAAAACCGCATCAAAATCCGTTACTTAGTTTCAAAGATAGAAGCATATATGGGGACAGACGGCGGAAAGCGACTTTATTTTATACTATGTAATCATAAACAATATAGTATTTTTGAAATATGTTATGTACCGGTGTTGCGCCAGCCTTATAGAATAGTGTACTATAGGTACTACTGCTTTCTAGATGCACAACAATACTAAAAAATTAATAGTATTATTGTGCTTTTGGAAACATTTGATTAAGGTTTTAGGGCTACAGTTATCCAGTCGTTTTATAGGTAAAAGAGGTAAAGTGGGAGTAGCCATACAGCTAAAAATATAGCTACTAATAGTGGCACTAAGTCTCGGTGGCCTAGTTGTCTAGTCTTAGTCGTTTTTGGTTCAGAGGTTTCGGATTCCAATTCGTGTTATCAACAATGGTCTGCAGTTATGTGTGAGTTATGTACTTCGATTCCTTCATGTGACCCAAAATGTTAGTTGCCGCATACATTCCGACACATTCATGTACGTAGCTATTTTAAGTGTTTAACTAAGATGTCTCCAAAATATGTTTTGAAAAATTAATTAAAATAAATGTCAAGAATATATTAATTTATACGAGCCAGGTAGTATTTTTGAAATAAACAGGATAATTCTGTTATTGTTTCGCAACGGCACTAACAAATTGATCACAATTTAAAGTATATGTCTTTTGTTTCAGAACTTTTTAGATAGTCATACGAAATACATACAACGATAGTATCTAACTATAGTTAAAAAAAATTGTGGAGGAAGACATGTAGAGGAATCTGAATGTCGATATACGAACTACATACATCTGCCGTATAACAAGGAAACTACTAGTTGCATATAATGAAACTAGATGTCGTTACCGGTCTGCCGGTTATGCGTCGAGCGCCACGCCAACGATCGATGAGAATAGGCGTCAACGACCGCTAACAGAAATGGCGGCTCCACGCTGCATACCGAAACCACGCGCCGCCATTTTGATAAAAACGCGAGTAACATTGATCACGCCGTAACGTTCGACTCTACTAAACTCTATTGAACACAATTTAGTGTCGTCTTAAATATCTATTCTACTGAATTTAACGATAACATCTATTGTAATGTATTTTATCCATTTTTATAGAAATAAATACTAAACCGGTTTCCATAGAATTGCAGCGGTAATTTCTTTGGTAAATATCGGAAGCCCCTAACTCGTATGCACAAAAACAAATGTACAATAGATTATAGTTTAATCTATTGCATTGTTCTTTTTGCTGCAGTACCTAACCAATCACGTGCCTATTAGCAATTATGTGTAGTTACAACTGGACAACAGATAATATTATTTACAAATACGAGTATATACAGAGAGATAAAAAGATAACCAAGTTTGCATTAATTATATTAACAATAATATATGTAATATTATTGTTCCTTTAGTTGGATTACTATCATTCTATACGTCGGTTGCTGTTTAATGAGTTTTGTATATGTTATCTACACGTAGAGCCAGAGTTCACTTGTACGTGCTATCAAGCTAAGTATATAATATCCTATTTTAAAAAAATTGAAGTTTCACCTATAACTAAATTTCATTACGCCAGGTCACTACCAAAGAGAATGAAGGAGCAACCATAAATACATAGTAGCAATTCGAGATAAATTCCCATTTTTTAGTATGAAACAATCATGTTGACTCTGTTCACATTGGGGGCGATAAAAATTTATATATTTTAGTTAATGTCTGTCCGTATTTTCTATAGATCACTAATTATTATATGTTTAGGAGAGCAATATATACAAGTCATTTTTTGGATAGATCATTTGCTGACCACATGCATAGAACTCAGAACGAACATTGTTCACTTTAAGGGTTCCGTGTAACTTTATTTTTACACTTAAATATCCATAACAAATGTTTTTTTTACGCCAGTATTTATTTATTCTTTAAAGTCGTAATTTAATTTAATGCGAGCATTTACACTTATTATTGCGTCTTAAATCTCATATTATTTACTGCCTTGCAAGAATTTCGTACGAGGAAAAGATAAGAATATAAAATCACAAATATAAAAAGTGTACAAAGGTAAAAAAAATCGAAAATATAGCGGAAAGGTACTGTCTAGTAGACTCTGGGTCGCCCCTTGTTTGATTAGGAACAAGGTTCGGCTGACCTAAATATTTAGTCATTGTCGTATTGATTTATTTACACAGCCATGGTGGTCATCTATAGTTTCCATTTATAAGAAAAACTTAATTTACTGTTACTACGACGATATCAAGGCGTTTTGTGTGTATAATAAAAAGTAACGTAGATACATAAGTGTGGATGTGTTCACGGAGAACTGTAAGCAAACGAATGAAGGTCAATAGCAATGTTTGAACAGCTGGACAGTTTCACATATCGAGTTTAATATATAAGACATAGCGAGAGCCATTAGTTAGTTGAACCAACTAAACCATCGTATTATCACTTAAGTAATGATAATACGATGGTTTAGTTGGTTCTATGGTAACAAAGTCGCTTTTCGCTGTCGGTCCCTTTATATGTTTAGATCTTTGAAACTAGAAGAAGTGATAATTTTCGAGATTTAGCATTCTAATTGCAAGCGCTGGCTGAATCCTAAGTGATAAATCGAAACAATGTGTTATTATACACCTTCAGAAGATTTACAGAAAAGTCCATGGTGGTGTATGTCTATCTCTTAGGGATAACCCAGATTGATAATTTTAATTTCTTCTTATTGCTTCGGAGGTGAAACAAAGTCCACTGGGTGTACTAGTTATCTATAATTAATCAAAATTGTGAGCTATGCCTGCTGTTTAAAAATCGACCCAATATCACTTTGGGCGAATGTGCATATTCGATAATCGATACCCAATGCTAAGACTAATCGCACAATACAAGTACATAGAACATTCTAGACGTCACGTGCCCCACTTTCTAACTAGCCTACAGACTAGCAAGTTTGTTTAGTATGTTAATTAGTTACATCATAGTTTAGATTTGGGCGACAGTAAAAATGTACTAACACAACAGCTATTCTTAGAAAAATGAACACAATCAACGTTTTTGTACTGAAAAAAAACTAAAGGTATTTATTTCATAGATTTTCGCGAATCACACTCATAAACTCATAACATTAAAACAACTTTTTATGGATTATATCGCGTTTATTTAGAACCTACTTTTTATTTACTCGGTTTTACTCTTTACTTATTCGGTTTGCCGACGACATCGACATCGTTGTAATGGCAAAGTCGGTGGAACAGTTAAGCGGAATGCTGCGCAGCCTAGACGAGTCCTCCCGGCGTGTCGGTTTGGGCATGAACTTAGACAAGACCAAGGTCATGTTGTCACCCGGGCCGATAAGCGTCGAAAGGTCAGTTCTCGAAGTCGTAAACAAATACGTCTACCTAGGCCAAACTATCCAGTTAGGTAGACGAAACTTCGAGAAGGAGGCCGAAAGGAGGATTTATCTGGCTTGGGCTGCATTCGGCAAACAGCGTTGGGTCTTCAGCTCGCCTATACCGCAATGTCTGAAGACCAAAGTCTTTGACCAGTGCGTCCTACCGGTGATGACCTACGGTGCCGAAACGTGGACACTCACGGTGGGGCTAGTCCACAAATTTAAAGTCGCTCAGCGAGCTATGGAGCGGGCTATGCTCGGGGTATCTCTGAAGGATAAACTCAGGAATGAGTATATCCGCCAGAGAACTGGGGTAACCGACACAGCTCGTAGAATAAGCTCTCTGAAGTGGCAATGGGCTGGTCATATCTGCCGAAGGACCGACGGTAGATGGAGTAAGAAGGTCATAGAGTGGAGACCGCGTCTTGGTAAACGTAGTGTAGGACCCCCACCAGCCCGATGGTCAAACGACCTCAGAAAGGCTGCTGGAAAAGAGTGGATGCGGAAGGCAGAGAATCGGATGTTGTGGCGCACATTGGGAGAGGCCTATGTCCAGCAGTGGACTGCAATATGCTGATGATGATGATGATTTTATTTATTTCCCGACGTTTCGAACTCGATCAACGAACCGAACGTATCAATGAAAATAGCTCCTGAACGACTACCATCTTTTTTGTTCATCACTCGTGAAAATGATCTCTGTAAACAGTTCGAAACGTAGGAAAATCCATAAAAACTTGTTTTAATGTTATAAAACTAAGGATCTCAAAAATGTTTTTTTCTATTCCGTTCACTATCAACATTTTTTATTCCAATAATCTAGAAGTACTTATTATTTAAGTTCACGATACTGTACAGTAGGTTGAAAGTAATGGAAATTTATTCTGATAAAATGGGTTCAGTGGTCGTTTATGACTATCATAATGATTATGTTGTCTAATTAGTTATAATTAATATTACTCCTAACAACAATATCCACGACAATGAACATTCCAAACCTGAGAGTCTATCCTCATACATTCGAGATTTGAACAACAGAACAATAATTCGATTTTCAGTAGGCAAAATATTTATTGTATATTATTGTATTATAATTTCTAAATATGTATTCTTCATGGAAAATTTTTTTTCAGCAACCAAAAACGATTCACTTCCACTGGTTAATACATAAAGAAAAACTATGAACTAAAAATATTATAATGAAACTCAGGTCATGGGAATGACTATAGTCAACAATAGATACAAATAAAACTGTTCCCAGGTGTTAATAGCATTGTTATTTATTAGCAACGATTTCTAAATTAAAACGTGACATTAATCATTGTTCCAAAATTATCTTGATATTAAAAATATAATATTTTAATTTAGAATGATGTTGACAGTTGATAAGAACTACTAATGGATATCAGTAGTCGGCAGTATAAGTTGGCAGCAGGTTAGTATTTTGTCATATGAATAGAAATATGCCAAATAATTATAGATTCTGATCATTTTCCTGCCCTTATACCAGTTTAAGTGGGGTCGGCAAAAAGATAAAAAGGTTTTATGACCAACTCTCCTAGGAATGTTTTCGCTGGTGGTATATCTCCAACCAGGAGGAAAGGCTGCAACGGATTGTGTCGACCCCTTATGTTTCTCAGCCGACTCTTACGACAATTATGGAACCGAAATCATTTATTATTTCAGCTATCAACAATCATACATTGTTTTTTTTTACATTATACAAACTAGCGACTGATGACTACTTGACCTGGTGGAAAGTGAAAGCGAGGTCGTGGCTGTTGAAGCGCACTGTCCAACTAATACCTAGTCACTCTTATTGTGAAGACACCTAGATTCTATTATTTCACCGACACCGACGCTTACCATTTATTCATTGGCAATGGATATGATAAAGAAGTATGCAAATGCTAGATTCGGTAGATTATCAATAAGTACGTCGAGTAGTTTTTACGATATTCAAGTGGAGGCCATAGCCATCACCATCCATTCACGAACTGATTTGAGTGAAGCATGAAGCTTAAACATAGATGGTAGTCAATCTTATCATCCTGCACTTATGTGCAAGGCTTGAAATAATTAGCGACATCTTTCGTCAGATCATATCATAATTATATTTAGCCGGATATTGTTCAGCCGTTACCCGAGATATCCTCTTTACCGATGTTCACAAAGTAAAATGATTTGTGTATTAGTTTTATTCATTTCAAGGAATGCCTTAAGATTTGAGAATACTTCTCTAATGTTATTATATGGACTTATACTGCAACTGTAAAAAATTCTGACCATTTACCATTTGTCTTTCAAAGAGCTTAAAAAAATTAAACGTATGCAACACCGAACGAAAAAGAACGGGCGAATTTTTAATTTAATCAAACTAGTGTACAGACATCTGGCAGCAAATCAAGGGAGGAGGTAAAAATAAAGTATGTAAGTAATTAAGTATTTTTACAGCTGTTTTTGAACATCATTGCGCATATATTTATGAACTGCACAAATGTATTTTTAACTTTGCCCAAACACTCAGTAACCAAGGCAGTGTTAGTCGCAAATAAGTATACAGGATAATATCAACAGCTAACGACAGTTATATTGAATTGGTTATTTTTTGAGTCACCAACTGTATACGACTACAGCGCAATCGGTAAACCTGTCATTACTCATAGGGCGTAGACATGACAACACAACCATCGATCAAACGTATAGAAGCGTTAATCTCTTCTAGATATTAATAGATAAAAGATCCACGCCAGCAACGTAGCAGCGAAAAATAGAGCCGCCAAATATAGGTTATTAATGGCATACCGGATATTCTGCAAATACACTTGGTCTACAATTTGGATATGTAGTGCAGTAACAGCGCACTAATTTACAAAACGATTATTTTATTATAGAATCAATTTAAAACGCGGTGAAAATATTGTATTACTAGTATTCAGTAAATACTTCCACAAATGACATGCTACTGGAATTACATGTTTCGATCAAAACTCTTCTTATCTCTGATTTACTTGAACTGTAACGCAAAATTAGTTCAAGCATTTAATATTAATCGTGCTTTATAACCAGAGAGTTTAAATTAGTGACGAGAGCATTCCTTAGATAACGTGACATGATACCAACATACTACAACATTTCCTTAAATAACAAATAAACACCCACATTTGGTGGTACATATAGCTTTAGACAAATAGATATTATAATCACGGGGCTGTTTTGAATATGGTAAAACGTGATCGACATGAAGTTCACGTCTAACTAAACCGGCTATAGCACGTAACAGAATGTATTTTTTTGGCAAAGTCCCAAAGCATGATTGTATCATATTTAAGATTCGTAAATAGCTCATGACATTGAGAGAGTGGTAAGTAAAAAAGATCAAGGCATGGGTTTTACGATTTGTATTTTTTATTGAAATTAATTCAGCATATCTCAATTTGGGAAAACTTTTAACATACTATAGCAAACATTTTAGAACTAAATCATACCCAAAATTCTGCCGAACGGCTGCATCATCCGTACGGCTTTGGCGACATTCCTTCTTTTTAATTGTTATTTGAGGTAATTCTAACGTTCCAAAACAATATTTAAGGAAATAGGTTTTAGGTCGAATTTAAATTTGAGAGATACTATTAAAAGATGTAGGTTCTAATGTTATATCGCTTTGGAAATGTATTTTTATGGTTTACCAATTTAAGTTCAATAATCATTTCAACATTATTAGAGCAAGTATGACGAGTTTTGATATATTTATTACGCATATAATCTAATCCACTTCATGTCCATTGTCCACCTACCCGCCTAACTCAACATACCTATACTACAATTGATTCAAATGAGCCTTACAAGTATTTATTTAGCTATAGAACCGTTTAAGTATATTGTGATTTTTGATATCAGTGATCCCGATATTTGACGTCGGGCAGGCGGTCATAAAACCACAGCCAAATCTTTTGACAATAGTTCGCAAGGATGACTATTTGTGCTGACCCTATAAGAGAGGGATAAGGGAATGCAGTAAGAAATAACCTTTTCCATGAATCAGTAAATTGCCTTTGTCTTCACCTTCAGTTATTGATTGTGTGAAGATTTATCCAAAAAAAAAAAACAGAAAATTCTAATCGTACTTGACTTGCGTCTAATGAATAAATAAACAAATAAGTACGACATGAAAAAGAGTTACGTAACCGTATGTGAACTGATTGGATTACTGTGAATGCTAATATTTGTAACGGCTTTATCACTCAAGATAGTGCGATATCTCGCATTAGCATAGATATAAGCCTTTTATTGAACAATATTAAACGCTTTTGCTGATATTATAGCACATTTTGGTACATTAGATAGTACATTAAATTATTATTTAAGAAATAAACTTACAAAACAAATATGATACAACGGTTTTAACAGATTTACATAGCATAACTTCGCCTTTTTCTATCCGAGGCAGCGGCTGTTAAGCCTCATCTCGCCGTTATGTTACGTCGCAAATGGAATAACGGTGGCGAACCTATATTCCCATACCGGGCACAAAGTTTTCAGTCATAAATTCCGAAAATAACTTCGAAAAGTCATTGGTGTGAGGATTCGAACCCGCGACTTCTAAATTAAGAAGCGTAGTGCTCGACCACTGGACCACAGGAGACCTTATAATTAACACATTTAAGCTGTTATATAAAATGAGATGCTTGCTTTCATTACATATGAACAATTACAAAGTTTCTTGTTATAAAAGACCTTGTCAGAATAGCCGATCGTTTGTGGCGCCATCTCAATTGTTGCCGTAAACAATAGAGCGACATACCAGCCAAGCAACTTAATATGTAATATCATTAATCAGGTCGCGTGGAACAGTTTTGACATAGCCAAGGAAAATTATCATAACATATGATTTCCAGTTATGACTCTGAATTCCTTTTATTACTAATATGCGCGAATATTTTAACGTCTCGCCTTCAAGGCACGATATGTCAAGAAGATAGACGCAGACATCTTTATATGGTAGGTATAGTATTGTATATCTGACAGCGACGATACACGAAACTAATATTATGCTTTATTCCGGACAACTGTATAAATAAAATCAAATTTAATTATTGGAATATATGAATAGTCAATTTGTCAGTCATCTTTATTTAGATGTCTGAGAAATTGACTAGTCTAATGTTACAAAATATACTTCCAACAAGAATCGCATATAGGTACATAATTCAAAATATCTAATACCATGGCGTGCTAAATGTGTCATAAATTAAGGTTTATACATATATTGTATTGTATTAATAAACAATAATACAATGTAAAGTTTGCACGAAATACCAAGTGGGTAAGAATCGTGCCTTATGGCGCAATGTTCTCTCTGCCCACCCAGCAAGGGACTTGGCGTGAAGTTATGTATGTGTAACTAATTAGTACGGTTAAAAGTCAGCTTCTAAAATTTAAAACTATTATATTGTTTGTATTACATTTATTTAATTACGCTCTAGTTACGCATAAATGTTTCAATTTCAATGGCTATCTATTGAAGTACTTGATATTACAAACAGTTTGCAAATTTCAACATTGAAACTACCCATGAAACTCAATAGCACCGACCGACAATAACGCTTCACCTAGCTACCATACTTGAAAAACAATACGAACGGTAATATTAGACAGCGCAGCGCTAGAAGCCCTCCAAGGCAAGGCCAAGACCGCATTCACGTGTTACTTACTCCTACTAGGTTTTTTTTTCACTATCTCTTTTGTACATTGAAACGAAAGAAAGAGACACAAAAGGTATTACAATATTCGCGAATATAGAATGTCGATGTACGAAATAAAATTGCTTATTTCAATAATTAGTATATTGTAAACTTAGTTGGCAATGTTTTAGTACGAAATAGACATATCGCAAAATATGTACACAGAGTACACACCTGTATTAATGGAATGGAAATAATTTCTTCCGTTTATAGCATTTATGTATAATAAATTCCGATAATATTTATTTTTTAGATTTTCGCGAATCACATTCATAACATTAAAACAACTTTTTGTTCATTACTCGTGAAAATGATCTCTATAAAGAGTTCGAAACGTCGGGAAATAAATAGAAAATAAGCTCTAAATAAACGCGATATCATTACATAGTATAAAACAAAGTTACTTTCTGCTGTCTGTCCCCTTATATGCGCATATCTTTTAAACTACGCAACGGATTTTGATGCGGTTTTTTCTAAAGTTAGAGGGTGTCAACGGGGTGGTTTTGATCTATAATTCATGTATAGTGTAAAAAAAGTGATAATTTTCAAGATTTAGAACTTCAATCGCAAACGCTGCCTGAACCCTAAGTGATAAATCAAAACAACGTACTACATTATTATACGCCTACAAAAAAGTCCGCGAGGGCATATTGTCTATCTCTTAGGGATAGCCCACAATGACCATTTTTATT
Source organism: Euproctis similis (assembly GCA_905147225.2). Taxonomy (NCBI): domain Eukaryota; kingdom Metazoa; phylum Arthropoda; class Insecta; order Lepidoptera; family Erebidae; genus Euproctis; species Euproctis similis. Next base: position 11,909,386 of record LR990109.1, read on the forward strand.
TTTTACTTTTTACGAGAAATAATGGCCTATAAAGCTATTTTAAACATTACAGTATTAATTTTAATCCAATTAAGTGTGTTAAATAGATTGTGCATGTAATATGGATGATCTTGGCCCTTTACAGCATACAATTTAACAAATATTTTCGAAGATATTGCAGTATTAACATAGCGGGACAGCAGATAATACTTTTGATGCGGAACAAAGTTCGCCAGGTCAGCTAGTCTAATATATAAAATTCTCGAGTCTAGATGTGCGTAATTGAACTCCTCCGAAACGGCTTGACCGATTCTCATGAAATTTTATGTGCGTGTCGGGTAGGTCTGAGAATAGGACAACATCTATTTTTCATCCCCCTAAATCACAAGGCTAGCCCACCTCTCAATTATTTTTTTTTAATTTTTCGACATATTTCTGTTTCTTATTTTTTTTATAAAACGGGATACAAAAATACATGCAACCCTAAATTTTCATCCCCCTACGATCAACCCCTATTTTTTAAATTTTATTTTTCGGCAAGACAATGTTTGCTGGGTCAGCTAGTAATCTATAAAAGTTGTTTCAATGTTATATTCCTATAATATTTATCTTTACATGGTAACAAGATTTAAGTAAAGATTACTCAAATTTTGTATCTCTATAACTACGCAACAGACTGTAAAAGTTTTCGGTTCGAGGGAAGAATTTTGCATGAAAAATGCATATCTTAAATGCGTTTATTCTACTTATTTTTATCAATTTACGCTACCCAACTCTCACTTCTATATTTAAGCATCGGTTATCAATTTATACGGCGTTTTGTACCTATCACGAGTTGGATTTTGTTGCTGAAATTCTAAACTCCTAGATATTTAACTATCCAATCTATTCCCTAACATCATAATTATTCGGTAGATCGATGGTGAATCTGCAATCCCTGCATTACTCTGGCCGTATTTTCCATCCTTCCAAGTTGTTTACCAATAAAACAATACATCTTCTTATTAAGAAACACTATTTGCCATTGTATACAAGTAAACCATGCACACTCATTAAAGTAATTATTAATTGACGACCTGTAATTCCATTTTAGAAGATAATTAGTGCGTGACAAGTAAAACAAGTTAAATTCTCGCATAATATTAAGACAAAAAATAAGCGTGTACAATAATTAATTTTAAGATATCTACATACATACATAACTTCACGCCAAATCCCTTGCGGGGTAGGCAGAGAGAACAGAGCGCCATAGGGCACGATTCTTACACACCTCACTCGCTTCGTTGACTTTCATAACTCTTGTCATGCACGCGCGTCGGTTTTTGAGGCTCTTAACATCACCTTCCTCCAGAACACGTTCTATTTGGTCTTGGAATGTGTGTCTTGGCCGTCCTCGACTCCTACATCCGTCCGCTTTTGCATTGTATATCTGCTTAGTCAGTCTTGCGTCAACCATTCTTTCTACATGTCCGAACCATCGGAGCATGCCCTTTCTTACTTTTACACCGACACTCTCTTTCAAACCAACTTCCTTCCTTACAACCTTGTTTTCTACGCGGTCAGCGAGAGTCACTCCGCAGATCTTGCGTAGAGCCCTCATTTCTACCGCGTTTATTCTACTTTCATGCACACTCTGCCATACCCAGCTCTCGCTTCCATAAGTTAGTGTTGGGATCAGGACTGCATTGTGGATTGCTAACTGGGCCTTTCTGCTAATATTTTTTGCGCCCAGGAATCTGCCCAACACTCCGTTTACGCTATTTCCTATCGCCACTCGTCTTTCTACATCCGCGGTGTACCTTCCATCTCTGCTAAAAGCGCATCCAAGATATACAATTTCATTCACCTGTTCCAGCACTACATCATCAACCATTATCCTTACATCTGTTCTGGATTCCTCCCTTTCAAACACCATGACTTTCGTTTTCTTCGCATTCAACTGCAAGCCTTTAATCATGCAATCATCTTTCATAGTAGTGACTAGTGTTTGCAGGTCCGACGGCGATTCGGCTAGAAGCACAGCGTCATCTGCGTAAAGCAGGCAGCTCACAACTAGGTCACCCATTCGCAACCCTACATCCATCGATCTCATTCTCTGGAGACAACTGTCCAGGTACAGGATGAACAGTCGAGCGGACAGCACGCAACCCTGTCTGACGCCGATATTGACGTCAAACCAGGGGGACAAGCCGCCGTCAACACGCACACACGCTGTGCCGCCCTCATATGTGGACTGCACAGCGCGCAGCAGTGCTCCGCTCACCCCGTAGCCTGGGAGTATATCCCACAGATCCTTTCGTAATACTCTGTCAAACGCTTTTTCCAGATCCACAAAACCGCAGAAAACCTTCCGGTTAACAGCCAGTTGTTTCTCCACGATGTTGCGGAGAGAAAAAATCTGATCCATGCACCCTCGTCCGCTTCTGAAACCACCCTGAGCCTCCCACAACACTCCATCAGATATCACCCTCATTCTCCTTTCAATAATTTTCCCATACACTTTTGCTGCTAAACTGATCAAACTGATGGCCCTGTAACTGGCGCACTGCATACGTGATCCCTTACCTTTATACAAGGGCACGATGACAGCGCGCCTCCAGTCCATGGGAACCTTACCCGACCTCCAGCACAGATTGCTCAAGGTCAGGAAAGCATCTCGGACACAGGTTCCACCGTGTTTGATCATTTCAGCAGACATCATATCAATTCCTGCTGCCTTACCATTTTTCATACTTCGTATCGACCATTCAATCTCTTCCATAGTAATGTCCTCATCAGATGCTGGCGCAGCGGTGTCAGCCGTAGGCTCACTCGCGGCGCCCACATCCGGAACATACTCATACATTTCCCCAAAATACTCACTCCACCTGCCCAATACATCGCTTGGGTTTGCAAGAATGTCACCAAACTTAGACATAATTTTGTCCATTCTGGATGTTGACGAAGAACCCCGAGACTTTCTAACTTCCCTCCAGAAGAGTTTGTTATTCGCCTCGAAGTTCTCCGTCAACCTCACTTCCTCATTCGCAACAAGTCTTTCACGCTTCTCTTTCACTAAGGCTTTGGTAACATTCCTGCAGCGGCGGTAGCTCTCATACTTTTTCTCTGTCATACTATCATTCTGGTTCAAACTTGAGACATAATCCAACCATGCTTTTTTCTTTCTTTCGACGCTGGATTTCACATCCGCGTCCCACCAGGCGTCACCTCTCAGAATCTTATGCCTCTTTGCACTACCACATACTTCTTTTGCACTATTCACTATACTTTCTTTCATTCTTTCCCAGCATTCTTCAACACCTAGGTCAGAAAGGCTCGTCTCATTGAGTCTTTTACTGACCAGGCCTACATACATACTCCGTACACTTTCATCTTCTAATTTCTCACATTTTATCCTTTCAAGCTCTCCGAAATGGGTACGCACTCGCCAGTGTCTCCACTTCTTGAAAAGGCCCACGAATCGGCTTACCACCAGGTAGTGGTCCGTATCAAGAGCGGGGCCTCTGTAGGCTCTTGTATCCCTTAGAGTATTTCGGAGACGACTATCTATCAAAATCAAATCTATCATACTCTTTTGCTCATTCCGTCTCCACGTATACGTGTGAATATCTTTATGACGAAATAATGTGTTAAGATATCTCTAACATTATAATTATATTAAAGTTACTGTAAAGAAATTTTATAGAAAGTGATTGATTTTGAAAAATTATAATATACTACTAGTTGACCCAGCGAACTTTGTTTCGCCTCAGAAGCAATAAAAAGAAATAAAAATGGTCATTGTGTGGGTTATCCCTAAGAGAAAAACATACACCATCGCGAACTTTATGGTAGATCTTTTAAGGGTGTGTAATAATGTAGTAGGTACATTGTTTTGATTTATCACATAGGGTCCAATTACAGTTCAGCCAGGGTTTGCAATTAAAGTGTTAAATCTCCAAAATTATCACTTCTTTTTAATTACTAAATTATATACGAATTATAGGTACAAACCAACCCGTTGACACCCTCTATCTATTAAAAGAAACCGTTGCGTAGTTTTAAAGATCGAAGCATAAGGAGACAGTCGCTAGCTTGGCCTTCAATTCATACATTTTCATTTTCAATTATGACATCCAGCAGCCGCGTTTTAATTATAGAAGTATATTAGTTATATTACTTGCATAAGTAAATTAACTGTTAATAGAAATATAATGACCTTGCCGGGGCCGCGACGACCTTGACAGAACCAAATAAAATTTACAACATATTTCAATTGTTATTCGAATATATTAACTTTAGCAATTTATATATAATATATGCATATACATACATTCAAACATAACTTCCCGCCTTTTGTTACCCGAAGGAGTAGGCAGCGGCTGTTAAGCCTCGTCTCGTCGTTATGTTTATATGTATATGCATTTAATATGCATTATTATATTATGCATAATATGCTAGATCAGGGGGCATATTATGAGCACTTAATTCCAGCCAGCTTGTTTGCTAGTGAATTCGTATTTTCAACGACTAATTTCGCCCGGCCTTTTCTGAATTGGCGTCAACAAAAATGTTGCGGGGATCGCCATTTGACGACCCGTGTACTAGATTATGTACAAACACATAAATAATACAAAATTATCCTCATAGATATATATACTTTTTTAGTTGAAGCAGTTCTACCAGTTTCCTTCCCTTCTTGTATGTAATAGATAAGTAATACGGTGGTTTTCCTTCAGCATCTAGTTCTCAAGGTCTTCCCATCAGTTCACTAAAATTAGCGAAATCGTGCAATGACGCACTCCAACCAACTTGATTACAATTAATACTTTTAGCACACACACACACAAGTTAGAAAAACACAATTAATGTAATTGGAAGAGATAAACATTATATTATTATTGTGTATTTCGTGAAGTGTGATAATTTTAATACCCTAGTAGGTACATTACAGATAGTCAAATCAAATCAAAACTCATTTATTCAGTTTAGGTCTTGTCAGACACTTATAAAGGTCACTTTTTTTTTTTTTTTTTTTTTTTTACTTCCGCCAATTCGATTACTCTCGCACTTAGATGAATTGGAAAGAAACTCAGGGAGGTTTTTTTTTTTGTTTTTTTTTTTTTATTACTATCATTTACACAACAGTACTATGCACTAACAATTCAAATTGTTACAAGTGTAAGAAGTAATGAGCGGTTTATTTAAAAACTTTGACGTCCTCTAAAAACATCGTTGATACTATAATAAGCTTTGCTGATGAGACATCTTTTAACATACGCCTTAAATTTAGTAAACGGCATCTCAATTACATTTTCAGGAATCTTATTAAAGAAACGTTACGCTTAGTGTCCGACCGAAGGTCTATTTTTGGTCGAAGCCGAATGTTTATAACAGCTAAAGAAGGACATCGGCGTAAAGTGGCTCATGCCGCTTTTCTCTCGGTGATAGAGGTATCCGCACTGAACTAAGTGCAGCCCGGTCCGTCAGTCACCCACTTTTTCGTAATAGTTCGTTTAATTCCGACTGTTCTCGGACCTTCGGCGGGACCTCGCAGAAGATGGATTTTTGGCCGAAGGTGGCCGAATCCGAAGCTTCGGTCGGACACTACAGACGACTTGGGTTTTACTTTTTAAATATATCCACTTGTAAACTTGATGGCATATGTATTTCATCAACGCCAGTGTAGATTACAGAGAATTTTGTTATCCAAATAAAGATATCGCCTTTAGCTATAATTTAAATGAGACTACAATTTAATTAAGCAAATAGAACTACGTCACGGTGCTGGCTTTTAAACACGAAAATAGATAACACTATAATGAAATAGACTCATAGTTAAAACGAACTTGCTAAAATTTGTTAAAACGTTGTTTATAAATAATATAATATATTGACAATGATGAATGATCAATATACATATTGACCTACAAGCGTGTAGCATACACACACGGGCAGTCCGGAAATATTAAAAAAAAATTAGCTATGCCAATTTCCTCAACAGCACCCCCGTCTCTAATAATTAGTAATAATGACTGACGAATAATTATAAGCCTAAACAAGTGACGCAATGATTTTTTTTTATAAAATCGTTTTTTTTTTTAACACAATATGATATTGAGCAATATGCCGATATTGTAAGTCAGAGAATGAACAATTCGGTAGTATGACGTTGCACGCCGGCAGTGCATCAGCACCGAGCTGCGAGGCATTCCGACGCGCCTCGGTTGATATATGTGTCCTACACTCGTACATTGCGCTCGAATAACTTTTGCTGTTGCTGCATATAGTTGTTATCTGTGTTACAACTATATGTAGCAATCCATCTTAAATTTTTTTTTTTTTTCCTTTTACTTATGAAAGACGTCATACATCCAACATAATGACTTGCGTACCGAATTCGAATAACAACGCCTTTATCAGAGAGCATAACTTACTCTGTATTTTTTTATTATTTCATTACATACTTTCTTTCCCTAACTTATAACTTAGCAGCGATGAAACCTACATCGAATACAGTATTGTCTTCGATATCTGTCACACAGAGAATTCCAGTCATTGGTGAGATAAAATGCAAACCTGAAACCTCTAGATTTGAAAGAGGGAAGGAACCTCCAGGTCACTGCGACTACAAATATCTTTATAATTTAAATATGCATTTACATTAGTTTTTCAATTGGGTTAAATATCTTTGAATAAAGAAATTTCTAATTAACTGTCGTAACTCAGTATCGTGTCCTTGGATCATAAGGTACAATTCGTTTTACTACTTCTATTGGGAAGATCACAGAACACGAAATAAGAAATAGATTAAAAAGAATACAAAACTAAACTTGTCCTCTTCAAACGAAAAAAATATATAAGTATATTAGTATACGTGTTTGCAGTGTGGACGTACCTACTACCTACGTACTTACGGCGCGCTTCCGAAAGCGCTTTCGCCTACGATCGGTATATTTCGGATTTCTCCGCGTCCTACAGCTGACGAGACTTACGGACGAGCGAGACAACAATACATATTGCGCACATGCGAGAAAAGGAACGCCCATCGCGCAAGTCACAACGCCGCCATTACACTTTCAGTGTTCGCCGTTCAGTCCCCGTCGTTGTATCACATTATCTCTTTTATTGCCAATCCAACAGCTTATTATTCATTTTTATGTGGAATCACTAAAGAAAAATTATTATTCAAATGTGCAAAAAGTGTAACGTATCAATGTGGAACGGTGTTGCAATTATTTAGGTGATTTTGTGACAAATTAGTTGAGAGTATGGCTGCTCGCATCGCATCTGTTGTCAACATAAAATAACGTGGATTATGCAAGTCGGAGTAAAATGTGGACGTGTGTTAGGTGAATATTGTGTTTATATTATATACAATGCGTATAATTTGTTGCAATTATGTGACCAAGTTACAGTTACAATTTAATTTGTGTTGGTACGTATAACAAATAGATTACAATATTGTGTACCTACGTAGTCCAAATAATTCATCTGCTAGCCGTTTTATTATTTATACTATAAGAGCGCCAACAAAAACGCAATTATTCATTGTGACTTAGTTATTACCTAAATAACATTAATTTCTTTCATTAAATATGTGTTTTGTTATACCGCCAACAGCCTAACCAATACAATACATCTACGAAGTGTCCTAGTTTCACCAGAACTATTAAAACCAGAACCTTGAATTTTAGATCTAGGTTAGCAAGTATGTATTCACAATAATTTGCAACGTACTATTCGCCTAACTGTATCAAAACCAGAGTCTGCAAGTGGCGGAACGGTTAAACGCTTATTTATATATTATTACTACTACAGTACAAACATTATTTTAACTTAAACGTCATACATTCAACATATAAAATAACTGTCTTCCAGCCCTGTCTCCGAATATTCTAATCTTCACATAATAAAGCGTATGTGTACGCGATGTTCATTCTCTTTCCATTTCTTTCTTTCATATTATGCCACAAATAACTTTGTATATCTCTTTACTTTTGTTATGATCACTCAACTAATCAATTGCCATTGATATTTTGAGTTCTTCAGAATACTTGCATCCCAACCACCCCTTAAATATCCACACTGTGCCAAACGTTCACTTTTAAATTTTCGATTGGTGATGCAACCTACAGACAGACTTTGACACATTTGTTTCTACTTCATACATTCTCTTCACACCACACGTCAAATTGAACAACTGTACAGACAATAACATATATCAGTTCAAGACTACCAACAAATGAAGAACATTAAATGCGTTAACCTTATCGAATAGGGGAAATACCGCAATTTTATGTAAAAGTGAAATTTTATGCCTAGCAAAGTATTTTTTTATAACTTCACGCGATCAGTATCCAAAGGTGTAGACAGTTTACAGGAAATAAGTGACGGAGGTGCTGTCACAGCTGCATAGGGCACGTTTTATTCAGTCATCTTAAATAATCATATTAAAATTTCCGCGAAAAGTGTTTTGGTTCAACGTTATATTTTTTGTATATCTGATATGTTAGCTAAAATAAAAAGTATTTAAAGCTTTGATCTTGATACAAAAAAATGGAATTACCTTTCTGGACATAGTTGATTCGTAGTTATGATGTATTATTTGAATTTAAATGCAGATTTACAATTTCCAAATAAATATGGTACTTTTTTCTATTGTTACAGCAAATAAGACAAGAATGTTAATAATATAATGAAGTGGTTGTACAAAGTATTAGCGCTGGCAATAATTTGCGCAGCTTCGGGGGACGCGTGCCCCTCAGGCTGCACTTGTAATAGTACCACGCTAAATTGTGTTGCAGTAGAAGTGTCGCAACACCAACTCACACGTGAATTATTCGGCATCAATACTGACAATCTTATGCAAATTATCTGGACCAAATCCAAGATCAATGCTCTTCACACTGAGGTCTTTCAAGGACTCCACAACTTGGAATATATTGATTTGAGCAGAAATGAAATTAGCAAAAAAATCGAAGACGGCGCTTTTGCAAATTTGAACCGATTAAAATTCTTAAACATTTCCCATAACTTAATTGAAGACATACCGAGGTCTACACTTATTGATTTAGTAAGTCTAGAGGTATTAGATGTGTCTCACAATCAACTTCGTTTCATACCATTTCAAGTCTTCGGGCCGATGAGCAATCTCCAATATTTAGATATATCTTATAATAAAATAGCCACTTTCTTAGATTACTATTTTAATCCTAACAGACATTTAAAAACACTGTTCCTAAATAATAATAGCCTAGTCAAAATTACATCTAATGCTCTAGTCAATCTAAGGGAATTGGAGAGATTAGATATCTCCAGCAACAAATTAGATTATATTCCTAAATATTTATTCGATAACTTCGATAAGTTGCAAGAATTAAATTTAAGTTACAACCAATTCCAAAACATATCACAGGATGCTTTCAAAGATCTTAAAAACCTAAGGTGGTTAAATATTGGTGGTAACAGACTGAAAACATTGCCGTCAAAGCTCTTTCAACATAACGAAAAAATTAAAACAATCTACCTCGAGCACACAGAGCTAACTGTTATACAGAATACAAATTTCCAAGGTTTAATTTCTCTACAGACATTAATTATAAGGCATAACGAATTTTTACGTGAAATCGAAACATTTGTATTCCAAGACACTCCAGCATTAACTTATCTAGATCTAAGTTCAAACGCTTTGGTTTCGTTACCACAATCTTTACAACAGTTGGAGTTACAAGAACTGAGGATGAATAATAACCCGTGGTCGTGCGATTGTCGCATGGCGTGGTTCGCCAGTTATGCCGAGAAGAGGAAGGACATAATAAAATCAGAACTTAGCTGTCCTCTAACTTATCCTAATGACATGATAAGAATTTTAAACCATACCAATTGTAAACCCCCGGTATTAGTCTACAGTAGCCCTGTAACATTATATAGACTGCAAACTAACGCTCTACTAGAATGTAAATTTGAGGGAAACCCTTCTCCCTCGATAACATGGATAACCCCTACGCGAATGGTGCTTCACTGGAACCCACCAGAGTCTGGAATCCCAGACATATTCCATAAGCACGGCAAAGCTCATGATCAGTATTATAATCCTATAGATGAATTAAAATCTAGGGTGAGAGTGATGGAGGATGGATCCCTCGTCATCCAAGATATACATAGAGAAGATTGTGGAACTTACTTATGTTTTGCATCGAACCCATCCGCTAATACGACCGCGGAGATAGTACTCAACATAGATCCTATGACTATGTTCGAGATTAAGATGTACAGTCTGTTGTGCGGTGCAATATGTGCTGCGGCATTCTTGGGACTTACACTATTGGTGCAGGCATTACGCTGCATATTTGTCAGGTAACGTAATAACGATAATATTGTCTGTTAGCATGTTAAGCATTATTATTGAAAACCGATTCTAAAAAAATATATTTTCATTTTCAGATTCCGTCTTTTGGAGACATGTTGTAGTTGCTGTACATGTGTGAATCGTGACGCACCCCGCACCAGACAAATATATAGTATGCTAGATAACATCGAACAGTATAAACGACAACAATTAGATAAACTTAGAGAAAATTACGCTATTCAAGTAAGTTTCTAATAGCATATGTTGAGAAAAGAATACTGAATAGTAATTAAAGGCATGTCGTAATAAAAGGATTTATTTTACAGGTCCATCGAATTAAAGAAAATTGCACACAGCAAATGGAGTGGATACAGAGTAGTTACTCAACGCAAGCGAGTCATTTACGTAATATTAGAGACATCGGGAGCAACCATTTAAGCGCAATGAGAGATCAGTATTATGACCAGGTAAAGCATGCATTACTTTAAGGCTGGTTGGCTTAACCACTTTAGTAGTTGTTAGAGAAACCATTAAACTTCTAATCATTAGAATAATAATCTCAAACAGAAAAAATAATTGTAATAACTACCGATTTAAGTAAATAATATAACGTCACCTAAACGTTAAGTATTATGGGTTTCCTTTTCGATACGTTTTCTTATTATAATAGTATATTAATCAAGCTATTTTTGGGTAGTTTAACATTAATACTATTGTCATTTAACAGGTGAAACGCGTTCGCGAATATTCCACATGTCAGTTAAACTGGGTACGCGAAAACTATGTATTCCAAAGGAACAAAATAAGAAAGTTCAGCGCGCATCAAGTGTTAAGAATTAGGGAATCATATAAATATCAACAGCAGACTCTAAATAAAGTGCTCGAGAATCTACCAAGCTTATATTTTGAGAACTGTCGCAGTGGATCCTGTGGAAGAAGCGACTCAATGGCTTTTGACCCCGACGTAGAAATAATTGATATGTATTTGAAAACAAAAATTGAAAAGCTATCAAATCTCCCGAACCCGATATTTGACGAAGAGAGCAGCAAGATGTCGGTGTACTACACACCCACTGAGAGATCAGTTAATTCGCGACGCAACTCACCGATCCCTGAGGGTATACACATCAATATGATTGAACGAGGGCCACCAAAATTGTTGGCGATGGTCAGACCGTTACAATCAGTGCCACTACCGTCATTAGAGCCTCCGGACAGTCCGTCACCGACCACATCTAAGGCGACATGCGAGCTGAAGCCGGCCAGTGAGCCGTTATTGGGGCGCGATGGAGTGCCAGAACGAGGACGGCGACGGACCAGGCTGCCTCCGAGTGTTAGCTCTCCTGAACTTAGTGCTGGGGGCGACCCAGACCCACGGCAGCAAGAGAACGCAGCAACACACACTGCCGCGCGAGTACTTCTTGCAGTAGAGCTGAATGGTGATCGTGAAGCGCCCAGCACGTCTCGTTTGTAGTACAGGCTACGCACGCGCGTGTTTAAAGTGTATGCTGTGGCGCGTGACATACCGCTCACCCAGTTCGTGTAATAGACTTTGACTATAGCGAGCGCGGTGACGGCCGTCTTCTAGTGAGCTGTGATAGACTATAGATTTGATGATTGCGACGTTATTTCGTCTCTAGTGGTAGGCTTAAGGGTTAATGCCTCTGTTCTATTATAGTGGGAATCAATGCCTGATTAGTTAAGCGTTCTGTGGGTATTATTAATTGTAAATAACTTCAATGAGTTTCAATAGTTTTCCATTTTGATATGTTTAGGGTAAACTCTTAGAGTTATGCATTTTATATTTTTTCGACTTAAAGTGAGGTAAGAAAGTTGTTAAAGTATTGTAATTGTTGCGCGGTTCATTGTACATTGGTGTATCATGAAATCTCACACCCGTAGGTACTCACCAAAAGTAACAAACATACAGAGTCCATGGTACACATGGTACACACTATTTCAAAATAGGTAAATATATTATAAATAAAAAATATTATATATTTTGTAACTGTCGTACACAATGTATAGAATCGAGTCTTGCAGTGATATGCCAAATAATACAAGCCAGCAATAATTATTTAACGTTTCTTATTATAAAGTATACAAATATTGTTGAACATTTTCTAAATATATAATGAAGAATAAATCTGCTAATCATGGAAAATAAATTATTTTGAATGTACTGCCATGGTCTCATTTTCACAATTGAAACCCCTGATTTAATTTTAAAGACTTGTCAAATTTGCCGAGATAACACATTGGTCAACTACAAAAACTAATGAAACGTAACATACGTACATAAAGTACGAAAGCAACTTGTTTAAGACAATCTGTTGCAAGCTCGCTGATTTTACATGAACTAAATTAATTGTTTGAAACATTAGCAATAACTAAAGTAAAAACTATTGAGTTTGCCACATACGGTCAATTACCTAATCAAAACCAATGACCAATTTCAACTATTGGCGGTGCCACTTAATTAAGACAATTACTATTCAGAGGCACGTTATTGACTTAAACACCGAATGGTGTTAGAAATAATACAAATAATTTACACACACATACAAATAAAACACTTATTGTTTTATTTCAATATTTATTTGTATTTGAGAAAACTAATTATATCATACTCAATCAATTACACTCACTCACTTTTTATTCTAAAACAATCAATTGAAACTTTTTAGTGGCGAATTATTTGACTTAGAGAGGAATATAAGGCTATAAGTTTTAATTTATATTAAACTATTTGTACAACGCCTAGTCTAATTCGCATAAAATCCAAATCCCTCCCCAGTTAGCATGTCCACACCAAAATATTAACGCGAAAATAGAGAAATACGATCAAAAGTTCTTTAAAACTTAACTTCCGCATACAAAGTGTGTAATGTAAATTTCCGCCATTGTGTAGGTGTAGGCAGAGCCTGCTGCACCTTGACAGATTTTTTTTTTAGTCCCACGGAATAGGTTGCTAAACATATTATCATAAATCAGGCACAACTTTGTCACACATTGATATTTGTTAAACATAATTTCAGAAAAGTCATCAGTGTACAACCAGACGGTTCGAACGGCAATCAAATAGACATTTGATTCAGAAACCGGTTGCTGAACCACTAGGCCACATGCAGACTGCTAAACGTTCTACTAAATAAATAACATTATATAATTTCTACAACCCTTGTTACTAAAAAAATGTGTATGATCATACATCACGTATTAAAATAAACATACTGCACTTCATTGATATATTTGATTTTGTCAAATTGGACCTATAGTCGGATTTTTAATTAAAAACAACCACTGACGTTTACGGTGTTGTCAGTTTATGATGAAAAAAAAATAGTGTAGCAAAGTGAATGAATAAAAAAGCTCTTGAATGAATAAAATTGGCACGATTGTTCAGCTTGGGAATAGTTAGTTTATCGTAGTTCGGAAACTAGTAAGATTGTCCCATTTTCAATACATCAAGTAATTGAAACTATAGATGTATAAAATATAACAATTATAAAAAATTAAAAAAACATCGTTTATTACATATTTTTTGTTATATTCATCTTCACATGAAAAATTATCACTATTCTATGACATTTCGATGACTTAAATTTTTATACAATTTTTAAAAATTTTCATAACGAAAATTATTTGTTACATAATGTTTTAGAAAACTTGTTATAAAGTATTTAAAAATATTGTTGGTGAGTCAAATTATTTATTAAATTGAGTAGTATAAGTTTTACAGTGTTTAGTATAATTTGAGATGATTAACTATTTCACTCATTGTTCATTCATCTGATTGAATAAGAACTGAATACATCACTATTACTTTAAATGTGGCAACATTATTTTACAAAGTGACATTAACTACTGTCAGCTGGCTTTGTCTTATTAAAAATACGACTATAGTAAATCATAAAGTGCAACTATAAATTGCCTCGTGGTGCATTGGTAAAGCTACCGACTGCAGAATCGAGATTGGCGGGTTCCATTCCCACCCGAGTACAAATATTTGTGACAAGCATGAATGTTTGTATGTCGTCTGGGTGTTTTTCTATGTATTATAAGTTTTTTTTTATGGGATAGGAGGGCAAACGAGCAGGCGTGTCACCTGATGGTAAACAACCAACGCCGCCCATGGTCACCAGCAACACATATAATGTTACTGTTGCGTTGCCGACCTTTAAGGGATAGGATGGGTAAGGTGGGTGGGCCTCTGGGTGCCTCTCACCGAAAGAAACGCGGCGTGAGCCACTTTACGTCGATCTTCTTAGAGGTCGTGGTATTTTACCTGTCGAGCCGGCCCATTCATGCAGCGAACTGCTTGGCTCTACCACTGCTGAGTGTATGTATTTACAAAAAAAACTTATACGTATTATTATCCGTTATCTAGTATTCATAGCACAGGCATTTAGTTGCTTAATTTGGAACTTGAGGGCGCTGCGTGACTTTTGTTAGATATTATTATGATAAATAAATACGATTTCTTTTAGAATCAGATGAGCTTATGAATCGTGTTAAAGCTTGTGAGCATGCTACTTGAAACAAGTGTCTTGCTTTGAAAAAACACAACACAGATGTGTTCTGCGAAAGGTTAGTAGATATACAATCTTTAAATAGGAATAATGGTTAACGTATGTTAATACGTAACATGTAAAGTTACATAGAGAATTGTATTGATGCAGTCTTAAGAGCAGCAATTTCATATGTATTTCAGATAATATTTTAATATTGTATCACAATATCAAAGAGTAATTTTTACTTAATATTATATTTATAAACACAGTAAATTCTAATACTAGTACTACTAGTAGTTCAATAGTCGAATGAAATTTTGTCCTACTATAAATTTCAAAAAGTAGCAACTGTGCAATTACAGATTAAAATATATTCCCATTCTAAAATTAATCTATCTTGATTAATTGAAATAAATACGCTTCATTACCACACCCCACCAAATTCGGTTGTATTTTAGCATCCATTATAGTAATATGTATCAGTCCAGTGGTGTTGCGCTCTTTTGCACCGCTCTGCATCGTTGCAACGTTTAGAAGTGGAACTTCATATGCGACGTGCAATCGTTTGACGCATTGAACGCTCCTTCGCGGGTATAATCATTATATAGTACAAAAGAAAGTTGAATTTCCCTGTCTGTCCCCTTATATGCTTAGATCTTTGAAACTAAAAAACTGATTTTGATGCGGTTTTTTTTTAATATATAGAGGGTGTCAACGGGGTGGCTTTTATGTATAATTCGTGTATAATGAAGTAAAAAAGGTACTAATAATATTCATGATTTAGCACTTTCAATTACAAACGCTGGCTATACCCTAAGTGATAAATTAAAACAATGTACTACATTATTATACACCTACAAAAGGTCTACAAAAAAGTCCGCGATGATGTATGTCTATCTCTAAAGGAAAACCTACCATGACCTTTTTTATTTCTTCTAAAGTAAAACCTAAGTTATCTGGGTCTACTAGTAAGTATTATATAAATAGAAAAAAATATAGTAGTATATAAACCGGTCAATAGAATAATCAAGAATAATTCCTAAGTGTGATTTAATTTTATAGTAATAGTAATTTTATAGACATCATCTGATATTTTAGCATTTACACCTCTCCCCAACCAGTGTAGTGAGATAAAAATCTTAAATTCTATTATATTACTCTGATCCGATGAGTAGATAAGGTTTAAACACGTATCTAACATATTGGAAGACCACCAATGAAGCTGTGGAAGACTCTTTCAAATCTTATTGGTTATGACATAACAGTAGCACCAATGACGGTTGAGTTAACAACAAATGATTTAATTGCAGCTTTCTGATAAAGATTTATGTTAATTAATATCACTTACCTTGGCAGCGGTTCTATTCCATATAATGACCTTATGTCCTGAGTTGAGTAGGTTCTTCACAATACCACTACCCATGATCCCCAAGCCGAGGAATCCAAACTTCATTTGACTTGCTTTAATATTTTTTTCCAGAAGAGTCTCAGAGACGTTCTCCAGGTCAAGTGGAGGAGTGTCCTGTGGAAGATGGATAATATCGATTGAAGTAATCAATGGAAAGTAAGGCATGGCATTTGCAATAGTTAATTGAATAACAGAGAGTTCTTGTATGTATTTGTCAATTAGTGCTATTTATCGGCACGTGTTTTGGCGCGCAACGCAACTACTATGTCCCGCTCTGTTAATACTGTAATACTAATATCTAAGTAAATATTCGTTTAAATTACACGCTGTAAAGAACCAGGATCATCTATATTACATGCACAATCTATTTAAGACACTTAATTGGATCAAAATTAATACTGTATTATTTAAATCGCTTCGTTTAAAAGCCATTATTTCTCGTAAAATGTTAACAAATAAAAATGGTCATTGTGGGTTGTCCCTAAGAAATAGATATATCCCGGACTTTTTGGTAGACCTTCTGAAGGTGTTTAATAATGTAGAATATTGTTTTAATCTATCACTTAGGGCTAAGCTAGCGTTTGGAATTAAAGTGCTAAATCTCGAAAATTATCATTTTTTCTTTACAACATCATATATGAATTATAGATCAAAACCACCCCGTTGACACCCCCTAACTATTAAAAAAAACCGCATCAAAACCGTTGCGTAGTTTTAAAGATATAAGCTTAAAAGTGGACAGGCAGCGGAAAATGACTTTGTTTTATACTATGTAATGATAAAGAACATTGTTTGAAGCCTGGCTATCCTCTACCCAAATCTTCCTTTTCTCTATTATGTACTTGATACATTTTAGCTTTCAAATGCATTTGAATTGGAACGATTTGGTTTATAGGCTATGCTTTATATGTTATCTCTCAATTAGATATATAAAGCAAACACGCTTTTACAGAAAATCTAATTAAGAATAAATAAATATCACCTAATTGACGTCGTCGTCCAATAATAAAGGGATGACTAATATGAACACCTTCGTGAGCTCTTTGAGCTTAAATTGTTGTAAAATTTTGTGTAAATTATTTCTTTAATAAAATATGGCCAAATTTGGCACATAGTAGCGACAGTATTTGTCCGAACTCTGCAGAGTAGAATATTTAGTAGTGGTAGAGTGGTAGGGTATATCAAAGTAACTCCAAACTGTTAAAATAATACAATAACATTAAGATATGAACCAACAAATACTTACAGGTCTCAATATATTCGACGGGCGGTGCAACAAGCTGGACTTCTTCGAGAACGAATGATTCAACATCGAAGGTTTCTCATTGGCCATCTCAGTGTCAGTGTATGACCTGGACAGACTGGACTTGGTCTTCTTACGCGGCGTTGATTTTACACCGGCCGAAGAAGCTCGCTTAATAGGCTTCACCTTTGAAATGCCCAAACGTATCTATAAATATTGAGAATCGTCATTTGTGTTGTGGAGTTTGATATTATGAAAAGCCATGCAAGAAAAAAGCGCAAGATCAGTTATAGTTAATCTCCACATATCGCAGATCTTAAGAAGTACCCTTTTTATAAACGATCTCGTCTTTTTATATCCATATCGAAAAACTAAATAATTTGATATGGCAATAAACTCTGCATGGTTGCTTTACTGAATTTGTAAACAAATGTCAATACGGCGTTACCAACATGTCGTGTTGTTTAAAAAGTACTAAACACTACTGTAATTGGTAACCTATGACTGAAGTGTTTGTTTAAATCGGCTTAATAGAGGCAGGTTTAATATACTAGAAAAAATATGTCTGGAGTACACATGTTTACGTTAACTCCCTAAGATTTTGCCCAAGCGCAATTGCAAACTATTGGCCATGGGCTGTTTGTTTTCACTGTTAAATAAATTCTACCAGTTACAAACGTACGTTATTACAACTGTAGTCTGCAGCACCAAATGAAGCAAACGTATAGCATTGTATAAGAAAAATATGACACCTTTACTCTTCACGGTTTTATATTATTATAATCGTGATATTAGATCGGAGGACTTTTATACAGGCTAAGTATATGCCTGTATGAACTTTTAAAATATCTTTGACTGACTTTGACTGTACCTACAAACTGTATCTAGAAGTGTGGATAACATTAAAAGAATAAGCTTGTTTATATGTCATAAGTGAATCTAATGAAGAATTTCCGATTCACTCTTATTAAAAATGATTGCCCTATCAGGAGGACGTAGGTGAAGATCTGCGAATTTATCGCAAAACAGTAATGACCCATTTAGAATAAGATGGCTCTCAAGGATGAAAGAAAGCCTCGAGTGTCACACGAGCTCATCGTGGTTCTCTATTAATAGGTAACAAAACTAAACGGTTTTTAAAGAGGTTTGAAAAAAATGGATCATTATATGAACCTTCGGAAAAGGTCGTGGAGACCGCCAAAAAATTGGCTGACTAGGAGTAATATGATGCAGGTGTATGATATGATTGGAAGAATATTGCTCATTATGAACTATTACGGTATCCGGGAGACTGGGACCATCAATCCGGGGCTCTACTGCTAACAACTGTTATTAAAATAAAAAATAGAGAGAACTCTTTACTCAAAGAACAGGGTGTAGTCACGATAACGGAAGACCACACAATTATTAGTCATTCGTCAAACTTGAGAAATTTGGATTGGGAGGAATTAATGCGTCCGGATTATATTTGTAATCTTGAAACTTTAGACTCTGGGTCCGTTCAAGTATTAAGTAAGCACTATAGAGGGGCGGGAGGGTCTTTGCTTTGCTTCTTTTGGATGACATGGGAGGTGGGGGTCTAGATGTTGATTGCTAATTGCTATATTATCGGTGTATGTGTGTAAAAAGTAAATAACTACTGAGTTATTTACTTTTTTACACACATATACCCTCACACTGAACTTCAAACCAAGTCCCTTGCGTGGTAGTCAGAGAGAACAGAGCGCCCATACGGAACGATTTTTACACACCCCAATCGCTTCTTTGACTTTCATAGATCATATCATACACGCTCGTCGGTTTTTAAGAATTTCGATCTCTCCTGACATTGTCTATGCTTGAAAACTATACGCTTTTTCGGGTATTCCCGCAAATAATTTATATGTTTACTCGCTTAGAACTAAGGAACTAGGATGTAAATTACCGCGCGTTTTTAACTTATCTAAATTTCCGCTGACAATGTTTCGTTTGGATACAAAAAATTCAATAACTTGTCGTTATGTCCGTAATTATGGCTTTGGTTACTTTTGCTGACAAGGGGAACGGCAGTTAAATAATTTTAGTAATCTGCTTACGCAATGTTAATTTGAATTGATATTTTCTTAATACTTTTTACACTATTTATTTCTAAGACTTTCGCGAATCTCACTCATTAAAACTCCACTCGTGAAAATGATCTCTGTAAAGAGTTCGAAACGTCGGGAAATAAATATAAATAAATAAGAAATAAACGCGATATAATCCTAAAAGTTGTTTTAACTTTTTACACTGTTTTGTTTTTTACCTGTTTCACAAGAGGCCCAAAATTGCTACAGAAACGGGAGCATGTCACTAACTACAAGATGGCAGATAGTCATAGAACCACATATATATCATGATTAAGTTAAAATAATATAGAAAAAATGATGGTGGAATGGTATGAACTTCCATACAGTGAGGAAGGAGTGAGGAAACTTTTTCCTACGCCAACGAGACAAGATAAAAAATGAAAACAAAGTTTCAGGGGTTCAAAACATTTGTCATTTCTCCATGATTAAAATCAACAACTAATTAGTAACATAATAACAATAACAGCAAAAAATAAGAAGATAACTAAAACAGTTACGGAAACAACTAACTGTTAACTATATGACGGACCAACTGTTGGCGACCACGGTACGGTACTACTGCTATCATGTACCACGAAGTGCGCAACGATAACTGTTTTCGACTAAGTGACGTCTTCACTGCGTAGGAGTAACAAGGATAGAGATATCAAACGCTTGGATATCCGTGTCAATCGCTAACTGTCGCAAGATAACTCGGTAAGGGTCCGTTTGTTTACATTTTTTTACCTCGTTAGCCTTTATACTTTGGTTGGGTACACGTAGCTCTGCGGCCACATCGCCGTCGAGTTGTATGGTTTTTGCGACGGAATGACGTGGCATTCGAATACATGCGACTAACGACGTTTACAATAACCCACCACTTACTTTATTCGAAGAATAAAATATTGTCAACATAAATCTTTTAAATACAATAAGCCGTCTAGATAAATCATAATTTCCCTGCCTTTATCCCACTCTAAGTGGGGTTGGCACAACATGTCATCCTTTCGAACTAGCCATGTTGCGTGTGGTTTTATGGCCGGCGGCCTGCCTGACGTCTGACGTCAAGTCTCCTTAGGAATGTTATCATTGGTAGTTTATCCTCCACAATGGACCGGCATAACATGTCATTCTTTCGAAAATTGTTTTATAGTAAAGTTTTGCAAATATTCCTTACCTTCGGAGTGGCGCCCTTTTTCTTAACAGGCGTCTCCGCGGCAACTTCTTCCTCCTCAACCTTTTCCTCCTGGCTGTCTTCGCCTTCCATAACATCTTTTAACTTATCGAATTCTTCTTCAGCGTTACGACAGTGATCGTCCAATTCAGCAAATTTCTATTACAAGTATGAGAAAAGCATTATAAGTAAATTGAAATAAATAATCGAAACTAAAAAGGATTTTTGTAAGAGGGAATGGGTGCCACTTTGTTTAACAGTGGTAGAGTCTCGCAGTTTGCAGTATGAATGGGCCGGCTCGACCGCAGGAAAATACCACAACCTCACGAAAAATAGACGTGAGGTGCCGCGTTTCGTTCTATAATGTTCCTATTTCCTCCTACTCCCTTAAAGAACGGCAACGGACCACGTGTACATGGGCGGTGAGAAGTTACTTACCATCAGGTGACCCACTTGCTCGTTTGCCGTCCGATCCCATAAAAAAGCGCCACTTGCATATAAGTCATTTACATAGTATACAAAATAGCAGTACTAACCTCAGGATGTTCGATAAACTCCTCTATCTGGACAACAGCTTCCTTGAATGCAGTTGTTTTGCTGGATTTGATCAACTGCTCTTTGAACTCATGGTAAGGTTTAATGTTGCTGTCTTCTATCCAAGCACTGTTGAAAAATTTGGTAATAAATAGGTGTCCAATAAGAGGATAAGGATCCAATTTGATGGTCATGATGACTGCTTGTAATCCTTAATAATCAAAGTGATGCTATGTTTGTAAATCACACATCACAAATTACTAACCATGTGCTGAATGTTCTTAAGAACAGATTGCAGAAGAGAATACAAAAAAAAATGTTTGTAAATAGTTGCATTCATTTTAGACGGGCCATGTGGTGCATTAGTAAAACAACCGACTGTGGAATCGAGATCGGCGGATTCGATCTCCACCCGAGTGCAATTATTTTTGACAAGTATGAGTATCGTCTAGGTGTTTTTCTATGTATTATAAACAAGCATGTATTTACATAAGAAAAGTGTATATTATTATGTAATAATAACTAGTTTTCATTATATTAACACAGGCATTTACTTGCTTAGCTTCGATCTAGAGGGCGCCCTGTAGTGTGTCCATAATTATCACAGCTAAATGAAATATTGTTTTGTTTACTATGAGCACTACATATATGTCAGAATCATTAGGTGATGAACATAATAATATATCTTAGTATTTTGTCTGTGATAATTTAGTTTTTATTAAATTAGCAATCTGTTCTGATTCCAGTGATGTTGTGTACCTTCGTGTGAATAAGGTCTCAGGAGTCCATTGTTTTATGGATTCGCTATATTGTGGTAACCAATGGAACCAACCACACAGGCAGTATGCATAAACATCAGCCTCGTGGCGCATTGGTAAAAAACTACCGGCTGCAGCAACGAGGTCGGGGGTTCGATTCCCACCCGAGCACAAATATTTGTGAATGTGTATAAGTATGTATTTACAAAAGAAAAGTATATATGTATTATTATCCGTTGTCTAGTATCCATAGCACAAGCATTTAGTTGCTTAGCTTGGAACTAGAGGGCGCTGTGTGATTTGTGTCCAAGATATTATTATCAGGTAATAACTCAGTAAAGGGAAAGCTATAATTTAGAGATTCTTATATCTGCCATACAGTAATGGTAAATAATAATTTGTATGTAATAGTCATAGTATAAAACAAAGTCGCTTTCCACTGTCCCCTTATATGCTTAGATCATTGAAACTACGCAACGGTTTTTGATGAGGTTTTTCGTAATACATAGAGTATTTATAATTCACGTATAAGGTAAACGCTGTAAATATTACTTCTCATGCAGAACAAAGTTCACCGGATCGACTAGTTAAATATAATTTTCAAATACATCATTCGTTTATCGTAGCATTCTTGTATTAAACAGGGAAAACGTTTTCTCCATTAATCTCCACATAATTTATATTCGTATTTTGAAAAGCTGTTTTTCGACAATAATTAAAGAAACATATATCTCCTTTTTGTTATATGTATATAAATTACTTGTCACATTGTTTCTCTTAAACTATTGACTTGTTTTTATGTAGGAGAGTGTATATATCATATTTATTTTTTTATTAATAACTTTTGACAGAATGAAGTCTTTTAGGGCAGCTAGTTTATTATATCAAATAAAATAAATAAATATTAGTTATAGAGCAGTTCAGGTAAGTGTAATATTTAAAAAAAAAAGTGTTTTACGTAAATTACTATCAAACTATATATCTTTCTGTGATCGTAATCAACAATTCGATCAAAAAAAAAATTCATTACATAAACAAAAAGGTCTGGTCATACATAGTGGTAGATTACGATAAACAGAAATAGCAATATATTGAAAAATTGACAGAACAAATTAGTCAGATTCAGCAGAATCCTTCTAGGTGGATAGGCACCCCAAATTATACATAGACACATACATAAGCTCACGCCTGCATCCCATAGGGGTAGGCAGAGACTTTGGCTTTCCACAAGCTACAATCCTGACACCCATCTTTCACCCCATCCAGTCATACATTTTGCCTTTTTTAAACAGACCATTTATTTGGTTGTGGTAACTTAGTATTGGTCTCCTGTTCCCAACCCTGCCAATCACATTCGTTACATATACTATTTTAATCAGTCGGCTTTAATTCATTCTTACAACATCACCAAACCATCTTAACATACTTCTCTCCACCTTGGTCACCACATCATCCTTGGATTTCTCCCTTAACACACTTATTTTAATTCGATCAGTAAGGCTGACTCCACACATACTTTTCAGAGAACGCATTTCCACTGCATTCACCTTTACTTTCATGCTTCGCCTACCACACCCAACGCTCACTCCCATATGTTAGAGTTGATACCAACACACCACTGTAAATCGTCAAACTTGCCTTATCAGACACAGACTCACTACTAATCAGGGCATACAATGCACCATTAACTCTGTTACCAGCAGACCTTTCAATATCTTCCTCACATTTTCCGCCTCTTGTAATTTAAGAAGAGTAGGGAAGTATGTTACTTCCCAAATTCCCGCCACTCCAAAATCATATCACAAACTGTGACCTCTTTTTCTCTCACCAGAACCATAACTTTGTTATTGCTTACATTTATTTTCATACTTCTTTCTTTAAACCCTGCATTCACCAAGATTAGCATGTCTTGTAACTCTGATACCAATGGTGCAAGTAATATTTGGGCATTGGCACCTGACACGCAACTCTTCCATGCTTAAACCACACTCAGTCTCTTTCAGATTTGTCAAGCAACTGTCCATATAGAGATTGAAAAGCCATGGTTATGCAACATATCCTTGTCAAAGACTTTTATAGATACTAAACCAGTCTGATTGCTCCCCATTTACCCAAATTATTATGGGATCATTAAGAGTCAGTAAAATGAGTAGGTCTCTAATGATGTCTAAAATGAGGTATTCAATATTGGGAACAAATATTTCTGGTATTCTGGAAAAATCTGGAACAAATTAATACATGAACACTACATTAATTCAACTATGTTAACATTAATACAAAATCATACAGTAATAAAATGTACCACTTTTCACCTTTCCTGAGACTGCATAACTTAATATTAGACTTAATATTATAAGAATAAATAAAATAAATATTAATGATTTTTATAACTTTAAAGCCCGAATACTGAACCGCCACTCAAATATATAAGCGCTACTTAAGGGTTTAAGTACCTGTCACATTAGTCAGAATACGTGAAATTTGAGCAGTAAGTAGCACTTTATTGATTGTCAGATTTGAGTGGCGGTTCAGTATTCAGGCGTAAATTATTCAAATCAGTACATTAATGTTAAACTTATTTTTAGGACTGCTAAATTATAAAATATATGTAACATTTATCAGATATAATATTGTATGAACAAAACACACACATAATTCAAACTTTTTAGTTAGATTAAAAATTGACAACATTCTCAAGGCATTCTTTAAATATATTATGGTATTTAACAAACTGTAAATTGTAATTAAGTAAGTGCATTGTGGTAGTTACACAAAATAAATAACAACTAATCTACAATTTTGAATTTAAAACAAGTGTGATCGAAATATGCATGTTACCAAAAACACAAAAAGGGGTTTCATTTTATATGCTTGTCTAGAAAATGCTCTAAAACTATGAAGTAGATTTCTTAGCTGTTGTTTAGAGATTTATTAACTTTAGGTTGAATAAATAAATTATTTACTTATATTGATGTTTATCTAGATTTAATTAAATTAGATTTTCAACAACAGAGAGAAAAGCAGCCTCACAGTGTTATGTAAACTTTTTCTCACCACATCATATTTAAATAATATAAAAATAGGTAGTTCATAAATTTGTATCTTACCTATAATTGTTAATTAATGTATATTGTAATATCAATTTATAGTACTTACTAATTATTTGTTCCAAAGAAATATATACATTGGACATTAGTTGCCTTCTTGGGGGGCTTCAATTCTGGCGTTGGGATAGCTACCTGGAATCACAACAAAAACACGATTAATGATAATCAAGATGCACTTGCAACAGTTATGTTATCTAGAAAAGTACTGAAATTATATTTCGGCATCGTGTAAGCATCGGAAGTCATAACACAGCGTTTTAGTCTTATTTGGAAGTATTTTCCCGCCTATTTTATGAGATGAATTTGACAATGAGGTTAACTTTATATTGTGATTTTGTTTACAAACAGATTAACACTAATGGTATATTATAAGATTATATTTTTAGTTTAGTCTAAAGTACGATAAAATAATAAGAAGCGTCTTACCCGGCCGGGCCAAGGGCTGAAGCCCTTCATTTTCGCCCTGAAACAAACATACAAACCGTATTATTTTCATATTGATCTTATTTTGAAGCTAATAATTAGTGGAGTTACATAAATATACACATTTCAAATACAAACCAAACAAGATCACCAAGTTTGAAACTCTCGGACATAATTCACGTTCACTACACACGAATCCACACGACGAACTAACTGACCACAGAGTACGGAACGAAGCATTTACATACATAGACAATAGACATAGACTAGTTATCTGGTTTTAGTGAGAAAGTAGTAAGCCGAAAGTAAAGGTACTGTTAGACATGCTAAAAAAGCATGCTCTTTGACTGTTTACAATGACCAGGTTTGCCTAATGAGTAGTAATATGCTAGTAATATATTTGAAAGCTAGTTTCAAACATATAACATATATTACTAGCATATTACTACTCATTAGGCAAACATGTTCACACGTGCTAAAAGCACCCCCCTTCTACCCGCGCCGCAGAAAGCATGTTCATTAATCATACGGCTGTCGATTTTTGACTATGCTTGAAATTAGCATGCTCAAAAATCGCTTAAAATAGGTTACACCATAAGTGAATAATTACATTAGATTCGGGTACCTTGATAAATTGTGCATATAGCAGAGTTGAAGGAATTATCAAGTAATTAAAGCCCGTTCAATGGAATTATAGAGAGTAGTAGTAACACTACTGTTACGCATGCTAATAAAAAGCACGAAACCATGCTAGTGCGTACAGACGTTGCTAGTAATGAGTTCGATTAATGAGTATGCTTTCTGCGGCGCGGGTGGAAGGGGGTGCTTTTAGCAAGTGTGAACAGGTTTGCCTAATGAGTAAGCTAGTAAAATGTTTGAATCTAGCATGTTCATTAGTAGCAAGAGTGAACAGTTCATGAGTATGCTTTTCCAGCATGCTCTTTATTAGCATGTGTAATAGTACCTTCAGGAAAACCATCTCAGTGTTTTTAAAAATGTTCATTGAAACAAATATTATAAAATGTCCATTGGAACAAATGACAGGTAGCGCTAAAGTAGAAAGTGGAAGGATTTTTAAAACAACGCCACAAATAATTATAGGAGTGCTAAATTAAAAAAAGGAAAGAAAATCTTCCGCTTTATTACAGCACTTTTCCACCATGCGTTTTGAATAGTAATTTTTTTGAAAATTATTATAAAAGAAACAAAATTGTT
Organism: Euproctis similis; assembly: GCA_905147225.2. NCBI lineage: Eukaryota > Metazoa > Arthropoda > Insecta > Lepidoptera > Erebidae > Euproctis > Euproctis similis. The sequence continues at coordinate 11,936,158 of LR990109.1, forward strand.
AAATTCTGTATCTTTTAATGTCACCAAAATGGTGAGAGTTCTAACGATAATTTGCTGTTTATAAGCGGACACTTTCTGGTCTAAGCCCCCTTATAAGATGGTACTCCTACTCCTTACTTCTACCCTCCAATATTAGAATGTGGAATTAGCTACGCTTTCCTACTATGTGTAATTGTGGACCAAAATGCACGTTGCGACGTATCTGACTTAAAGGTCTTTTTTACAAAGCCATAAAATTTATTTAAAAAAAACATAATACGACTTATCTACTCTGTTGGTGCACTTGGTGCCGCAAATATTTACAAAATTACAACAAATGTACAAATGTACTCTGTGAAAGTGTGAATTAGTTGAATTACAACCTGTACCTGGATTTTCACGTTCCTCTGTGCCATGTCTTTTGTTTAATATCTAAATAAATAAAATGTCTAAAAGATCGTATTATCCACAACAAGAAGGTGAAAGAAAAAAGCCTAAGCTTAATATAAGTTTATCTGATCACAACTTTCCTCTGAGTCAACATTGTGAGAATCAGAAAGGTGTGATAACCGTTTTCTACTATTGTTACCTCTACTGACCAAAATAAAATTATGTATCAGATGATATTTTACAGGAACAACTGAAAATGACAATTGGGGAGATGACAATGATGACGAAATATTACTCCTGGCTAGTCAAGCCTGTGAAGAAGCTTGTATCAGTAGCAACATTAGTCAACTACCAGATTACAGTATGTGTATGCAACCAGGAACTACTAGTACCCAAATAAATCCACAGCCTGGCTCTAGTAGTTCATCCAACGAATTCACATTCAGAATACCTTCCTTCAAACCACCATCAACAATCTCAACCAATTTAAAGGAAAAATGCAATAGGATATCATCACCTTTGCCAGGAATGACATCCAAAGTGAGCTCTAAGATTAATGGACTAGCCATAAATAATGACTTAGTTCATGACAAGGTGTTTCAAGTTCAAGGTTCAGATTATATTTACAAACAATTGCTGCAATTACAAGAAGATAATAATAAACTGAAGTCAGAAAATGGCAAACTGCTAGAGAAGTGCTTGACAAAAGAAGGTGAAGCCTCTATACTAAGGACACAGTTAAAAACTTGCCAGATATCAGTTGATAATGCTAGATTGGAGAAAATTAAAGCTCAAGAGAAGGTGCAAATGGAAATGAATGAGAAACTAACTGCTGCTAACAATCAAATCCATGATCTGAAAAATCAATTGGATTTTAAGGTACATCTTTATAATAATCTTGGCATATAAACATGGGTATTATTGATGTGTTACAAATATCATAGTGCTGAAGATTAGTTAATTGCCTCTGTATCAAGATAATAGATATTTTGATATTTTAATATAAACAACTACATTTTATAGAGTACAATTTCTTTATTCTCTATTTAAAAGTTCAATATAGCATTAAAAATTAGATAAAATTGGAACCATGAACTCCTTTACATTCTTGATTTTAAAGTTAGAAAGAAGATTTAGTAGTTAGGATAAGATTTTTATAGAAATATATTTACACATTTTCAGACTGGAAGCTGTAAGGCTAATGTATAATATTACGTGATTATAGCATTATGTACAATATAAATATACTTTAATTAAATTCATAATATTAAATTTACAGAGTTTGGAAATAATAAGTGTTAAAGAGAAATGTAAGAAATTGACAAGTAAATATGTACCTGGCATAGATTTATCGCAAAGGTTGGTACAATATATTTATTATTGGTTCATGTGAACTTTAATGATACTCAAATGGGACTTTTCTCACAAGCTCTACATAATGAGGATGTAAAAATGAGCATCCTATTTATCGAGAGTACTCCTGCCCTGTATCATTCTTGGCCACACACACTTACCATACATATTTTTTTTATCTAAATTCGTGATTAAAATGTTGGATTAGTATCTCTTGTGTTTGTCAACAATATGTATTTGACATTGAAAGAAACAATCACTCACCTACAGAATACTTTTGGATAATTTATTGTTATTGGGTTAGGCAGAGTGTAATATTTATCAATATTGATGTGATGAAAAATAATTACTAATGAAATAATTATTATGTTACAGGCTCAACAATAGTTTTATAAAAAGTGATTTTCTTGTTGGTCAGAACAAGGTTGTAAAAACAGTATCCAGCTGTGTGCAAACAGATGATAAGGCCCACTTCCTAAAACTAGACAAAACATGCAAAATAGGTAGGTATTGTTGAAATTATTTGTTTTGGTCCTTATCAAATATTTTAATTTTTATGGACTATATTTAAGTATAAAATAGTGATTTTTTAAACTACCCATCCAGCTATCTGTATTCTCATAGCAAAGTTAACCATCCTGCAAGTGGTAGAGCCACACACTTCAACTCAAAGTTCCTTATCATTGTTAAAGGCCATCAGCGCAAATTTGGCGGTTTGGTGTATCAGATCTCCCTAGGCGACGCTGAGCGGTTATCATCAGTTTCACATAAAATAAAAAAAAACTAAGTAACCTTTGTCACTTGAAAGTTTATAGAAGACAGAAGTACTTACAAAGCTATATTTTACCGAACTCGTGCCTGAAGGGGCCAACAGCATTTTAGCCTGTAATTAAACTTTGACATTGCTTCTGCTTCCAGAATCATTAAATACACATTCGGTACTATCATACATATTGGAACCATCAACAAACCAACAGCATTCTATATTAGATTACAATGAAAAGCTGCAGAAGACCACAGACCTGTCCCAGAAAAAATGCAGAATATACAGCACATTCCATAGAGTTCCCTCAACACCTATACCTAAGGAATCTAAATGCAAATTAAATATAAGCACTTTAATAGAAGATATAACTGCAGTGGTTAGTGGCAATTGTGGTCATATTGGTGACACATATTTTAATGTAAGTATAATTGTTATTCATGGCCCATAAGAGGCTTGCCTAGTCAGAGCTTCATAGTAAATGCTAGATAAATTTTAGATATAAAGGCCTAGTAACTGAAACTGAAGGAGAAACAAATCAACCAGTATGTGGTATTCCTTTAATGTTTTATAAATCACTGGTTTCTGCATATAGACTGCAGAAATAGTAGGATTAAATCCCTGGTTTTAACAAAATATGTGCAGATTGTTAAAATAAACACCAGTGGTGGTCCAGTGGTTGCAGGCCCACTATCGAATCAAGATTTAGTGCGATCGATGTCGAACTCGTACTAGTGACTCCTCGAAATTTTTTTTCGGAACATATGTGTCATTTATATCGATGAATGACGAGAATATTGTAACAGGTGTATGGCAATAGGTTCTTTCACCTATTTCATTACGGGCTTAACAGACGCCGCCTACAGCTTTATGTAGAAGAAGGCGTGAAATTATATTATTGTTAGACATGACTGTGCCAGCAGTGGGCAGAGATGGGTTGATGATGTAGAGAAATGAGTTAGACATGAAGGCATCTGTATTGTAATTAAATATTGTTATTACTAATTTATACCATTTATTTTTAGATTTTCAGTACAATACAATCTATACTTAACGAGACACAAGAGAAACTGGAGACAGTCTGCCAGCGTGTGACAACATCATTTCAAAAAGAAATGGATGAGAAATATATAGAAGTCACATCTAACTATCTTCAGGTCAGCAGAGAAGATTTACTTAAAGCCAGGTCAGCAAGATCATACCGTGGCATTAATATATTTTAAATTCATAATATATAGTCTGATTTTTTATTAAACAACAATCACTGAAGTTTACAGTGTTGTCAGTTTATGATGAAAAAAAAAATAGTGTTGAAGCAAAGCGAATGAATGAAAAAGCTCTTGAATGATTATTCATTCACGGTAAATTGGCACGATTGTTTAGCTTGGGAATAGTTAGTCTATCGTAGTTCGGAAACTTGTAAGATTGGACCATTTTCAATTCATCACGTAATTGAAACTATAGATGTATACTATAACTATAGATAACAATTATAGGTACGCAATAAAAATTAAAAAAACATCGTTTATTACATATTTTCATCTTCAGATGAAAAATTATCACTATCATGACATTTTTACGACTTAAATTTTTATACAGTTTTTAAAAATTCTGATAAAGAAAATTATTTGTTACATAATGTTGTAGAAAATTTGTTATAAAGTATTTAAAAATATTGTTACTGAGTCAAATTATTTAATAAATTGAGTAGTATAAGTTTTAGAGTGTTTAGTATAATTTTAAATGATTAACTATTTCACTCATTGTTCATTCATCTGATTGAATAAGAACTGAATGCATCACTATTACTTTAAATTTGGCAACATTATTTAAAAAAGTGACATTAACTGCTGTCAGCTAGCTTTGTTTAATTAAAAATACGACTATAGTTTGTGAGCCCTGAAACGATGCCACAACTTCTGAATCAGTCAGAGTAATACATTTTTATTTTCTTACTATTTAACAGACTATAACTCTAACTGATAGGTTCAGTTAAAGTCACAGTCTGTTAAATACGTTAGGTTTAAATAGGACTAAAGACTCCTAAAATAATGTAGGGAGATGAGACAATCCTTGCTTCTATTTTTTTTAACCCTATAGACATTTGTAATATTAATTAACCCATTCATATATTCATAAATATATATCAATTTCAGGCCACTGTATAAAGAAGAACAGGACATAGTATCCAGAAGAATGCTGGCAACACTTTCATATATCCTAGAAATACCAGTAGGAATGGAATGGTTTCTTAAATATGATAGCATTAAACATACACAATTATTTTTGGATTGTATCAACAGGATATGTGTTTTAATTGATAATGCTGTAAGTTATTTTTAAATTTCCTAACAAAAATTTTATAATTACATGAACCTTTAACAATTTATACCGTAATTTTTCAGACTGCCCAAATTTTTTCTCAACTTTGAAAAACTTTAATACAATCGGTTTTTGATAATTTAAATTAATATTGTTTTATTAAAATTTTTGTCAAATTAATTCTCTAATAACCAGAATTTATTGTCACTCCTTATGATTGAATTGAATGAGTACAATAGTCCGCGTACAAACATTTCGCATTAGTGACAATTCGTTATGATAATCGAGCCAGCTCATCGTCTTCAGTCACTGCATCCCCTGCCTAACGATGTGTGTGGGCGTCAGTCTAGTATTTAACCAATGACCGCGCGTACTTTAACAAGGGTGCCCACAAATGACACATCTTTTCTAAATATTTTCAAATGATAGCTTCATTTGAACTAATAAAAAGTGATAAGCCATATTAGGTATTACTTTTATAACATTACAGATTTTAAGTAGGTTGGGTCATAACGATGATGGTCGAGTATTACTGGCTATGTTTTCAGTAGCGATAATTGAAAAGAGTATTTGGCACATGAGTTTCTTGCCCGATTCTTCTCATGAAAGCCCCTACACTCGGAATCGGGCCGCTCGTAGCGATTCCGTCCGTGTTTTCTTGTTCCACGGAGGCACTTTCCTCAAGCGCTTGTTAGCGCTGTTTAAGAATTTTAATTTTAAATATTTTTGTACATTGACTATTTTTCAGTGTCTGTGAAGACCTATAAAAATAAAATTAGTTGTGAGTTTAAGTGTACATATTTATATTTGTAATTATATGTGAAAATTTGGATACTGTTTGAAATGCCTCTGTATAATTATTGTTTCCTAATGTGTCAAACACATTCTAATAAAAAAAATATATTGATATTAATTACGAAGCCGAAGGTTTTAAATCCGCGCTCACAGCAATGTCTTATCTTTAGTCGTTTCCGAAGTTATGTATGATAAATAATTAAATACCTATGTTTGGCAACATTGTTCCCTATGCATGGATAGAGGTTTTGCCACCTATTACGTTAGTCCCTAAAAAATCTGCCACTGACTATATTTTCGAGTATAAAAAAACGTGGTGAAGTAGGTAACAGTTCTAATTAGAATGATCTTATTAATTTACAGTCATGTGCAACACTATACAGCGGTTTACTTCTGTCTATAAATATATTTATATCTACCATCATATCTTCATTGAGCCTGACCAAAGTGTATGAAATCATAAAGACGGTAATGACATCCAGGCCTATGCCCTACGTGGTTACAAATATACTGGGCATGCTCAAAGACTTGTCCGTGGAGGACAAATTTGTGGAGACGTTCTGTCCAGGAAATGGAACGGGTAACCTAAAGACTGATTATGATCAAGGTGTACTGCTTTATAAAAAAGGTTAGTTAGATTCAGCCAAATTATTCTTATCTACGAACAATACTATGATGTATTTGCACAAGACTAGACTTCTAAGATTCTAACATATGAGCTTGCATCACACAACAGTTGTTGACCTCCATTTTGGACCTCCAGTTGGACCTCCTAACTTGTGTTAATTGACACAACTTTCGCAGAGTTTATAAAATTAATATTTAATATGACATCTGATCTGATATTATTAAAGTGAATTTGCACATTCCATGAAAGGCTATAAGCTATCATCATGCCATCATCATGCTAATATGAAATAGGAGTTATGAATGGTTTAAAAACGGGGACAATGCTTTTTAGAGCTATCCATTAAATTACGTAAAACTATAAATATTATTAATAACTTTATTAGGTAATTGGTATATTGATTCTGAATTATTTGAACTGCTTAAAAATTTATAAGATATTCTTTGATCAATCTTTGCAATTCCCGCAGATTCCTGTTACATACAATTAGTTCTGAAACAAATAGAGATGTGTCTTAAATGTATAGACAAACAGATGTTGGTGAACAAGGCGATAGATATAACACAGAATCTCATTATATTACATAGCAATACAAGCCATAATAGCACATTGACGCCTCAAAAACTCAGGTAATATGAGAGTTTAAAAAGAAAAGATTTTATTGAGCTATCTTTATTTTAATATCTAATTTTTTGGGCCAAACTAGTCTTCTATTAAGCTTTAATCTAGCTTAATATTTTCAATTTGTTTTTTATCATCAAAATATTTTCTTCTCCAGGTGTCATTGCCGACTTGTACTGGTGCAAGTCACTGTTTACGCATTACGTATATGTGCTGTTATGTTAGATAGTTATGAAAATAATCCAAGTAAGTTATATTAATATATTTAAAACATTAAATCCGATCAAAATAACTTTGAGTAATAATTTTAAAAAAGCAGCATCAGAAGTGGGATAGTCTTAAAATATAACATGCTTGTCTTTTGTTTTTCAGATATTAATTTTACTCAGTGTGTAGTGGACGAATTGTTGTCGGTTTGTAGGTGTGGTATACAAATGTTGTGTGAGTGTACGTTGAGGGACATCGAGCTGGGCACACAGTTGTCTCACAACGAGGGTGATTTGATAGAGTTCTGCGAACGAATGAAACGCTTCACACATTCTGAAATTTATAGTAAGGGATATTGTTTATATATTTACTTTATTACGCAAGTATGATACTCAGAGTAAATGTTTGAGAGCCAGTTAAGAGTATTTTTTTACTGTGACATCCCCGCTGTACCCTGAATAATGGCAAAGACAACAACTTGTTGGGCACATTACGTCAATATAATTAATAAATAAGTTAAATAACATAACTTCACGCCTTTTTCTACCCGAAGGTGTATACAGCGGCTGTTAAGCCTTGACTATGTCGTTATGTTGCGTCCAAAATAGAATAGGTGGCGATTCTATTATTAAGACTGGGCACAAAGTTGTCAGTCATTGATATTTATCGAATTAATACCAGGAATTCTTGATTCAGAAACGGGTTTTGCTAGACCACTGGACGACCGAGACTATTAAATTAAATGCAATACATTAAAAACCGATTTTCTTTTTCTGCTGTGTTTAACAAGTTTATTTTTGTTACAGAAAACATGCTGTCAGAACTATCCGGTACACTGCAGTCGTCTCCGGAAGAAATGCCATTATCATTCCATAAACAACCTTGGCTCAAGTGTTTCAAATCGTTCTCACTTGCTGATTGAACAAGCATTTATTGTAATAATACAATAATTAATTGTAAATGAAATGTATTATACATCCTTTTTTTGTACAAATATTTAAGATTAAAAATAAATAACATTATTTTTTTTTTTCTATGTGGGTAGTTGTAAGCTCAACACGAATTTGAAAAGCTCTTGTGAGAAATTATTGAAAAATTGTATTTAAACAGTATTAATTTTGTTAATATAGTACTCAAAGCAATCACGGAGTAAAATTATTAGATTATCAGTGTTTGTGCAACTTTATGTGACACTATAAAAACAATTAATACCACCTGCCAACTGAGTAGTTCATACTGATACATATCTACATATTTTTATCATGTCTCAATTAAGCGAAATTCAAGAAGCACAACGGAGCCTGGAAGAAAGTTTCATGCAGAAAATGGATGAGCTTCAAGCCCAGTTGCAGATATGTGGACCAGCTAAGGATACAGTTGCCAAGGTGGCAGATGAGTTCCGGACATTTCGTGAACTTGTGTTTAATATGCTCAGTTTATTGCGCAAGCAGATAGCAGAATGTTCTCATTCCATAGACGTTATAGAGACCAGACAGCGCAGAAAAGCTATCCTCCTCTATGGAGTTTCTGAAGAAGAAAATGAAGACTGTGCTGCCATTGTCTTAAATGTTCTCAACAGATTACAGTTGCAAAACATCACTCAAAGCTCCATAAAACTGTGTCATAGACTGGGCAATTTTAAAAAAGACCATACCAGACCTATATTAGTAAGGTTTGCCACTATGGATATTAAGTCTAGGTTCTGGCGGGCAAAGACCAAATTGAAAGGTTCCTCTATGTCAGTGAAAGAATTCCTGACCAAAGTTCGCCAATCCCTATTCTCTAAGGCCAGGACTCACTTCGGTATTCGTAGTTGTTGGACGCAGGACGGGATTATTGTAATCAAAACCTCAGATGGGAAACGTCATAAAATCTCCACAATCGACGAACTGAACCCTCTCTTGATAAAGTACCCGGAGGTATTATCCGATGTGCCGAATAAACGTAATTAATACTCACATTAACTATATTTATTTATCATTTTGTTCTTGTTTCTATTTTTGTGATATACAAATGTATGTGGTATCTAGTACTTAACCTAGCCAAGTTCATACCATCCCAGTAGATATAGCACTCTGATTTCATATTCATAACAGAATTCACTAATTTATTCTAAATATTTGATAGTACGATAAATGCATTTCATTTCTTCAGTGGCATATTAAAATAGTATATTATTTTATTCACTTCTCTATAAACAAAGCACTTGGTGACATTTGACATCTCAATGATGGTCGTTCAACTGGATTTACTTGTTTGCCACTCACATATTTCTTACCTTGATAAAATTAACAGATTGTCAGTCTTAAATTCATTTTTCACATACAACAATACTTTTTTTTTTGTGATTTTATCTTCTTAAAAAGAAATATATATTTTATAGTCTATGCCTTTATAAAACTGTTATTTCTTTTCTGAGCTCAGATGTTATTGGGTGCGTTCAGAAACTAACTAGGTGCCGTGTTGTTGAACCGATATGTAAATTTAGTTTTTGTTGGTACGAAGATGTTTTGTAACGATATGTAACCTTGGTATCCATTGTTTTAAAACATTGTTATTCGGTTGGCGGGTGGTGTAGAGGATGAAGTCGGAAAAGTTGTCATTATTTGCATAATTTATATATATTAATTATAGACTTAATATTTAACTATATATTTTACATATATCTATATTTATTTATTTACTGATTTATTATGGAATCTGACGATGAATATTCTAACAGTATTAATAATTCTACAAATACTTGCATCAACGAAAGCCTTAGCTCAGCTCATGATGAACTCGATGTATTCTTAAAAGAGAATTTCAAGGATTCTAAGAAGGTCCTGAATGTGTGTCATATTAATGCTCAGAGTGTTCCCAGCCATCATACGGATCTACTAGCAACATTCACAGACGTTGATGTACACGCCATCCTGATTTCGGAGAGCTGGCTCAAACCTCTTCTTCCTTCTGCTTCTTACGCCATACCCGGGTTTGTTCTCATTCGTAATGACCGGGTTGATAGACGAGGAGGGGGAGTCGCCATTTACATTCGTGCTAATCTGCAGCATAAAATAATCTTTCAGTCTCCATCTTCTCCTACTGCGTCTGCAGAATTTCTTTTTCTTGAGGTTTGTGTCAGCGGAGCTAAACTTGCTCTTGGAGTAGTCTATTGCCCTCCCTCTATTAACTACTTCACTGAATTCGAACCAGTTTTAGAATCTTTAGGGTCTGAGTACGCTCACCACATCATCATGGGAGATTTCAATACAGACCTATCCCAACAATCCACCCGCTCCCTAAAATTATACAACCTCGTTAAATCCTCTAATCTCCACGTCTTGCCCTTATCTCCAACTCACCACAACCTTAATGGGGAAGACACCTGGCTGGATTTAATTATTACTTCCTCTCCTTCGCTTGTTTCCCGCCACGGCCAGCACTTAGCCCCTGCTTTTTCCCACCATGACCTCCTATTCCTTTCCTATCTCCTGAAACCCCCTAAACAACCCCCTAAGATCCTATCTCTGCGCTCCTTTGTAAGAATGGATTTCGATCGTCTGCGGAGGGACGCCTCTTCTATTGACTGGGAGCCCTTGATGTCCACCACCAACATTGACGAAATGGTCGCTATTTTTAATGAAGCTGTCATCAAGCTGTACGACGATCACGCTCCCATCCGTAAGGTAAGGTTAAGGCATCCTCCGACGGCATGGCTAACGAATGAGATTCAGTTGGAAATGAGACGAAGGGACCGGGCTTTTAGCAATTTTAAGCGCGACCGTTGTGATGACAAATGGGCCAAGTATAAAAAAATCAGGAATCGGTGTAATCAGATGATACGTAACGCAAAACGCCGTCATATCTTCCAAACCATTAACTCTTCTACTAACCCCACTAATCTCTGGAAATTTCTGGGAAGTTTGGGCATTGGGGGAGCGTCTCGATCTGAACTACCCAGCACAATTAACCTAGATGAAATTAATAATTACTTCTCCAAAGGCTCCACAATTAATCCAGATATTAAACTTCAAACAATTGACTCTCTTGCTTCTTTTCCTCCTTCTAACTACAGCTCTTTCTACTTTTCTCCTGTTGCCTCGAGCGAGATAAAAAAGTCTATCCTTTCCATTAATTCCTCGGCAGTGGGGTGCGATTACATTAATCGTCGTATGATTGTCTCTGCCTTGGACCAGCTTCTGTCACCTATTTCCCACATCATTAACTTTTCTTTATCCTCCGGCCAATTTCCTTCATTATGGCGTAAAGCTTTAGTTCGGCCATTACCTAAAATTCCCAATCCCTCTCTTCCAAAACACTATAGACCTATATCTATCCTTCCTTTTCTTTCTAAAGTATTAGAGAAGTGTGCCTACATTCAGCTGTCCAAATTTATATATCAAAATAAAATTCTCTGTCCTTTACAATCAGGGTTTCGGCCGGGGCATAGCACAGTCTCTGCCCTTTTGAGGGTAACTGCCGATGTCCGAAAGGGTATGGAAAATACCATGGCAACTCTGCTTGTACTGGTTGACTTCTCTAATGCTTTTAACAACGTCAGTCATGATATCCTTCTTTCTATACTTTCTTCTCTTTCCATCTCAACCGAGGCAAAAGGATGGTTTTCTTCTTATCTTCTGGGCCGCCAGCAGTCGGTATATACCGAAAACTCTTCATCAGATTGGTGTGTTCTTGACTCTGGCGTTCCTCAAGGCGGCATACTTTCTCCTCTTCTGTTCTCTTTATTTATTAATAAAATCACCCATAACCTTCTGTGTTCGTATCATCTTTACGCCGATGACCTGCAGCTCTACGCACAAGCTGGTGTAGACAATCTTTCCACTGCAGTCGATGCTATCAACCGTGACCTAGTGGCACTGAAACAATGGTCCGAAGAGTTCGGACTATCAGTCAATCCAGAGAAATGTCAGGCCATCCTCATTGGTAGTCCGCGCTTGATGAGCAGGGTCGAAAAATCCACAATTCCTCCAGTGACTTACGATAACCAAATCTTACCATTAGTCTCGAGTGTTAAGGATCTTGGCCTACATATTGACAGTGATTTGAATTGGCGTAGCCAAGTAACGCATATTAGCAAGAAGGTTACCGGGACCCTCCGTTCTCTTTATCGTCTGAGGAAATTCTTACCACCTAAAACAAAAGTTATGCTCATTCGAACATTAGTTTTCCCTATAATCGACTATGGTGATGTGTGCTATCTCGACCTGAATGCAGATCTCCTCAATAAACTTGACCGTCTTCTCAATAATTGCATTCGATTCGTTTTTAATCTCCGCAAATATGATCATGTCTCTTCTTTTCGGCGAGAACTGAATTGGCTTCCCATTCGTCAGCGCCGGAGCTTACACACACTATCATTACTGTACTCACTCCTTAACTCTAATAATACCCCTAACTATTTATCTTCGGACTTTAGATATCTTTGCTCGACTCACAATTCTAATCTTCGTTCTTCAAATAATCTTCTGTTAAATTGTCCACGACACTCATCTAGCCTTGTTCACTCTTCGTTCCATATTCAAGCTATTCTCCTTTGGAATGCCCTCCCTCTCGAAATCAGGCGGTCCAAATCCCGTAAAAAATTTAAGTTTAGAGTTCACCAATTATACTTCGACCTAGTTGTAGCTAACAATACATAATAAATTCTTCCTTGAGTTATCGTATCTTTGACTATATGTATGTATGTATATGTGGTGTTTAGGTATTTGTTTACATATGTATATGTTATTCTATCTATGTATTTGTTGGTTTATTTACATACATTAGTTTGTATACTCTATATATATATATATATATATATATATATATATATATATACATCCCAGTTCCATTTCGGCGTCCCCCCAATTTACATCAGTTTTGCGTCCATGTGTTTCAATGACATTTGTCTTTATATCTTTGCATATACTGCTTTATAATCCTATAAAATATTGTGTGATGAATTTAAAATTACAAGATTATAGTTATACATCAATATTCAATTTCTGTTCATTCTGGTACCTATTGAGACCCACATTTATATCTACGCCTATATGGCGTCATCGTATATTTCGACTATTCCCCCTTATTTTATGTACAATTGACGTCCTTGCTGTGCATACTTTGTTGCGTATAGTTATTAGTTAGATTATAGTTATATCAAATATTTCCTGTTTATAATAATAGTTTAAACAATACCATTTTAATTCACTCGTTGCTAAAATACTATGTAATGATATTCGTTTGGAATATGGAGAGTGACCCATCCTAACATTAGTTGCATCTAATAAGCCTTGGTGAGACAACAGCCAAAGTATTCACCATAACATAAGTTAAAAGTGATTTTTGCTTCATTATTTTTTGAAATATGGCCTGTAATGAAGAAGTATGTTGGGTTCCTCCTAATTCACCGAATCTCTCGGACAAAACGGCGCAATTAGGTGAGTAAACTAATTTTAATACAATTATTTTATTTATAGAATAGAATAGAAAAAAATGCAATTTAACTACAGATAAACTTATTCCTTTAAAATGATTTTGGAATTAATACTTTTGAAGTAATATGGACAATGTCAATTAATAAATCTTTACTAGCTCTAGAAGTGTGCCCTAATTAACAGCTATTAACTTTGTTTTACAGACACAAGTAGCGTAAGCATTAATTACCACGGGTCGTCATCATACGTGGAAATGATGCCAGAACTCGAACCGAAGCCCCTGACGATTCAAACCCAGCATCTACCACCCAGCAGAACAGTGGTGACGCAGGAGGGCGGTGGGCCAGAGCCAGCTAATACAGTCATAAACACAGTGACTATAGGATTCCAGCGTATTGAATTACTATTAATTATATCTAGTTTGACAATTTCATTATTACAATTTGGATTAATAATTTTGATGTTAATAATCAATTTAAATAAATAGTTCAATGTTAATTTACTGATACTGTTTTTATCGATTTTTTGATGATGACAACCTTGTTACAAGATTTTGTATTAATAATAATATTCTTTTGCGCAGCATTATTAGTGTATAACTAGAATTACTATTGGCATCCTCTATTTTAAACCATTATAGACTAGCTATCTATACAAATAAATAAAATTGGAGTGTCTGTTTGTAATATTAAAATAACCGCTTTCTAATACATGCATATATACGGTAGCTACTTATACCAAAATTCTGGAACGGCTGGACCAATTCGGACGGCACTTTCACTGGCAGATAGCTTATGGCACAAGGAGTAATTTTGGCAACTATTCTTGTAATAAACATGTTAAGGTTCCGTACAAAAAATAAATATGGAAAAACGGCATCTCAGGCGGGTAAAGCCGCGGAGCGCAGCTAGTAGTTTATTTATACGTTAAAATGAACGGAAAGCTGCTATTGACTCGATTATGGTCATACGAAAATGTAATACATAAAAATATCACTGTTGGTTCTTTTAATAAATAAATCAATAAATAACTTTGTTTTATTCAATAGCAGTCTCGGTGGCGCAGTGGGCGAGCGCACGGCCTCTGATCCAGAGGTCCCGGGGTTCGATTTCAGACACTGGCTCATACCAATGACTTTTCGAAATTGTTTTCCGAAGTTATGTGTGATAAATACCGATGACTGACAAACTTTGTGCCCGGTATGGCAATAGGTTCGCCACCTATTCCATTTGGGACGTAAACATAACGGCGAGACGAGGCTTAACAGCCGCTGCCTACACCTTCGGGTAACAAAAGGCGTGAAGTTATGTTATGTTTATGTTATGTTATTTAATAGCAAGTAAAACGTAATAGTTTTAAGAAAATTGTTTCAAAATTAAAATCCGTCAATATCATAGAATATCGTACACTACACATGTGCAGGATATTCTATGATATTGACGGACGGCGAATATCACGTCGAACGGTGTGACTTGTTCAGTATCGACTGTATAATAAGTTAAATCAATGTGAGGTTTATTTTTGCACAAGTCTTAGTTCCCTATGTTTAAACGAGCCAGGCGGCCAGGAAGTAGATAAGCCGAATTTAAACAAAGTCAAAGGTCGCATTCATTCGTTACATTGTTGTATAACAAACGTATATCTCGCGCTACAACAGCGCTACACGTTACAAACGAAATTGCTAAGAACTAATCGAAATACAATTTCATATATTGTGGCTGTAAAGTGAAGTCCACTTTTTTTTTTATTACAAAGTTCACATAGTACTTTCGACCAAGACGCGTGGTTTGGCAATGTCAACCAAAATGACGTCCGTATATAGGACGCCAAAAGCAGGTGGACGCCATTTTAAATGCAATTAACTCCATATTGGACGCCGAAACGGTTCTAGGATATATATATATATATATATATATATAGCCACAATATATGAAATTGTATTTCGATTAGTTCTTAGCAATTTCGTTTGTAACGTGTAGCGCTGTTGTAGCGCGAGATATACGTTTGATATACAACAATGTAACGAATGAATGCGACCTTTGACTTTGTTTAAATTCGGCTTATCTACTTCCTGGCCGCCTGGCTCGTTTAAACATAGGGAACTAAGACTTGTGCAAAAATAAACCTCACATTGATTTAACTTATTATACAGTCGATACTGAACAAGTCACACCGTTCGACGTGATATTCGCCGTCCGTCAATATCATAGAATATCCTGCACATGTGTAGTGTACGATATTCTATGATATTGACGGATTTTAATTTTGAAACAATTTTCTTAAAACTATTACGTTTTACTTGCTATTAAATAACATAACATAAACATAACATAACTTCACGCCTTTTGTTACCCGAAGGTGTAGGCAGCGGCTGTTAAGCCTCGTCTCGCCGTTATGTTTACGTCCCAAATGGAACGAGACGCCACCGAGACTGCTATTAAATAAAACAAACTTATTTATTGATTTATTTATTAAAAGAACCAACAGTGATATTTTTATGTATTACATTTTCGTATGACCATAATCGAGTCAATAGCAGGTTTCCGTTCATTTTAACGTATAAATAAACTACTAGCTGCGCCCCGCGGCTTTACCCGCCTGAGATGCCGTTTTTCCATATTTATTTTTTGTACGGAACCTTAACATGTTTATTACAAGAATAGTTGCCAAAATTACTCCTTGTGCCATAAGCTATCTGCCAGTGAAAGTGCCGTCCGAATCGGTCCAGCCGTTCCAGAGATTACCCGGAACAAACAGACATACAGACAGACAGACAAAAATTTTAAAAATATAAATTTTGGTATAAGTAGCTACCGTATATATGCATGTATTAGAAAGCGGTTATTTTAATATTACAAACAGACACTCCAATTTTATTTATTTGTATAGATAGCTAGTCTATAACGGTTTAAAATAGAGGATGCCAATAGTAATTCTAGTTATACACTATTAATGCTGCGAAAAAGAATATTATTATTAATACAAAATCTTGTAACAAGGTTGTCATCATCAAAAAATCGTTAAAAACAGTATCAGTAAATTAACATTGAACTATTTATTTAAATTGATTATTATCATCAAAATTATTAATCCAAATTGTAATAATGAAATTGTCAAACTAGATATAATTAATAATAATTCAATACGCTGGAATCCTATAGTCACTGTGTTTATGACTGTATTAGCTGGCTCTGGCCCACCGCCCTCCTGCGTCACCACTGTTCTGCTGGGTGGTAGATGCTGGGTTTGAATCGTCAGGGGCTTCGGTTCGAGTTCTGGCATCATTTCCACGTATGATGACGACCCGTGGCAATTAATGCTTACGCTACTTGTGTCTGTAAAACAAAGTTAATAGCTGTTAATTAGGGCACACTTCTAGAGCTAGTAAAGATTTACTAATTGACATTGTCCATATTACTTCAAAAGTATTAATTCCAAAATCATTTTAAAGGAATAAGTTTATCTGTAGTTAAATTGCATTTTTTTCTATTCTATTCTATAAATAAAATAATTGTATTAAAATTAGTTTACTCACCTAATTGCTCCGTTTTGTCCGAGAGATTCGGTGAATTAGGAGGAGCCCAACATACTTCTTCATTACAGGCCATATTTCAAAAAATAATGAAGCAAAAATCACTTTTAACTTATGTTATGGTGAATACTTTGGCTGTTGTCTCACCAAGGCTTATTAGATGCAACTAATGTTAGGATGGGTCACTCTCCATATTCCAAACGAATATCATTACATAGTATTTTAGCAACGAGTGTATTAAAATGGTATTGTTTAAACTATTATTATAAACAGGAAATATTTGATATAACTATAATCTAACTAATAACTATACGCAACAAAGTATGCACAGCAAGGACGTCAATTGTACATAAAATAAGGGGGAATAGTCGAAATATACGATGACGCCATATAGGCGTAAATATGAATGTGGGTCTCAATAGGTACCAGAATGAACAGAAATTGAATATTGATGTATAACTATAATCTTGTAATTTTAAATTCATCACACAATATTTTATAGGATTATAAAGCAGTATATGCAAAGATATAAAGACAAATGTCATTGAAACACATGGACGCAAAACTGATGTAAATTGGGGGGACGCCGAAATGGAACTGGGATGTATATATATATATATATATATATATTTACTTATTTATCTATGTATGTACATTTATTTATATTTATATATACTCATCCATTTATATATAATATATATATATTTTCTTTTTAACCTTGGTCTCTTATTTGTATGCGCACCTACAATACTCCGTCTCCTACACCACCCAAAGGTTGACTGGTAGAAAATGCCTTAAGGCATTAAGTCCGCCGTTGTACATATAGTGCATTAAGTTTATAAATAAATAAATAAAAATAAATAAATTTCGTCATTATTTTATTTACATTGTAAAAGATTAACTAGGAATGTTCACATAAAAAGAAATATTTTTGTAATACAATAGTTTTTAAACTGATGACAAAGTGATTCCGTTAGTATTTAATTAAAAACTAACGTCATTGCATTCAATTGTTTCTCAATAAATACATCCAAGTAAACATGGCTGATACATGTTTTTAAGTCTAATCAATCCAATCGTATGGTACTTTGGGAAAAATTTTACGGTCAAGAAATAACACTATGATGCCTGAGGGTTGAGCAAAACCCTAAAAACTGTAAATTGATCACTTAGCAGATCTGGATGAAACTTGGCAAAAATATTTACTTAGCAACTTGCGTTAAGTAAATATTGCTCGGCGGCATTATTTTAGTACTGACTTAAAAACAACTTGATAGCACTTATAAGTTAAGGTAGCAAAAATTACACCGAAATACACCAATATATATTATATCTTTATTATTTAAAAGATCTATGATCCGCTCCTATTGGTCGTGCAAGATAATATAAAATTAATAGATCAGTAGTTTTTGAGATCAAGCAATATCTTCAGATTTATAATATTTGTATAGATAGAAAAGAAAGCCATATTATTGGTAATTGTTTTTTAAGGGAATCGAAATTGAGTTACATAAGAGATAAGTTAAGAATACAGTGGAATTATTATGACATGACAGCAAATCATTATTGTAATGATAATCAAGAACGAATCATTATTGTAATGGTAATCAAGAACGTCATACATTTCATAAAAACATTGATGATTTGAATGATAAAAAGAAAATTAAACAATCTGTTAAACACTCCACTACTCATACTTCTATAAACCACAAATACAATTATAAATAACAAGTTATATCAATCAAGGTTTAACCCAATACGATTAGATTACCTTTACATATTTATTTTACAACATTATCTCGAATAAACGATAAAGCATTTTTAACATCGGATATTTCAGGTTTATACATTAATAAATACAAACTGAAAACAAAATACCTCTAAACTTAATATAAACTTTTATGCTTTCGGTACTAAAGTCGACGGTATCATAGTGGAAACCACCACATTTGGAACATCCGAGCTGGGCGCATGGAAGAAGTACAACATGAAACCGGTTGCTAACAAGAAATGGAATGCTAAAATTGAACCGCCAATTATCAAGTAATATTTAGATTTTTTCAATGCAGGCAGAAGCCAAAATATGAGGACAGCACCCGAGACGCAGGCTGCCATCAATACCAAAAGCCATTGAAGCCAAAAGACTTGTATGGTCCATAATACGGCCACCGGTATGTAAATGGAGAGGGAGTAACCATAGAGACAGAACAGCGACATCATAGTCGGTGATTTTGAATCCTGAAATGAAATAATTACACAGGTCTACAATGATTTTCCTCTTAGAAATCGGAGTAACATAAGTTCACGCCTTTTTCTACCCGAAAGTTTAGGCAGTGTGTGTTAAGCCTCGACTCGCCGTTGTTTACGTCCCAAATGGAATAGGTGGCGAACCTATTGCCATACCGGGCAAAAAAATTTCAGTCATTGATATTTATCACACATAACTTTCGAAAATAATTTCGAAAAGTCATTGGTATGAGCCAGTATTCCAACCCGCGACTTCTTGATTCAGAAGTGGGGTGCTCGACCACTGGACCACCGAGACTATCGGAGAAACCGGGAATCGTTATATTACTTTAGCTTAATATTTACATATTTGATTATTACATTTAATTAGTGTAAAGAGACAAATAAATAAATGCAAATAAGTAATTGTTACTACATAATAAGTTAAAGTAATTCGAATTAACCATATCGACAATGCGTCATTTTGACAAGTTTAGTAATGAGGTCATTAATTAATAAAAGTTAGGTATCATCATCATCATCAGCATATTGTAGTCCACTGCTGGACATAGGCCTCTCCCAATGTGCGCCACAACATCCGATTCTCTGACTTCTGTATTCAGTCTTTTCCAGCAGCCTTTCTGAGGTCGTCTGACCATCGGGCTGGTGGGCATCCTACGCTACGTTTATCAAGACGCGGTCTCCACTCTATGACCTTCTTACTCCATCTACCGACGGTCGTTCGGCAGACTTCAGCGAGCTTATTCTACAAGCTATGTCGGTTGCCCCAGTTCTCTGGCGGATATACTCATTTCTGAGTTTATCCTTCAGAGATACCCCGAGCATAGCTCGCTCCATAACTCGCTGGGCGACTTTAAATTAGTGGACTAGCCCCACCGTGAGTGTCCAAGTTTCGGCACCGTAGGTCATTTGTTGTAAACATAATTAGACAAATAATTTAAAAATAGTTCGTATGCAAGAAAAAAATGTGTTTTATTGCATCCTTTACACATTAAATTGGGTATAATGATATAGTTTATGAAGGTATTAAATAAAGATGGACAAGGCTTCAAATATAAAAGAAAGAATTTTCGTCGTCGGGCCATGGGCGGCGCTGGTCACTTGCCAACAGGTGACACGCCTGCTCGTTTACCATCACATACAATAACTTCACGCCTTTGTTACCCGAAGGTGAGGCAGCGGCTGTTAAGCCTCGTCTCGTCATTATGTTTACGTCCCAAATAGAATAGGTGGCGAACCTATTGCCATACCGGGCACAAAGTTTTCAGTCATCGATATTTATCACACTTAACTTCCTAAAACAGTTTCGGAAAGTCATTGGTGTGAGCTAGTGTCAGGATTCGAACCCGGACCTCTGGATTAGAAGCCGTCTGCTCGACCACTGGACCAGCGAGATTCGATATATTTACGCGCTGCCTAACGAATTTGTATTTCCAACGCCTAATTTCCGCTAGGTAGTCTAGATTACTCATGACTGACTAAATGAAATTAGTCGTTGATAAATCGAATTTAGAGTGAATTTGAAAGTATTTTCAACGACTAACTGAAGTTAGTCGTTGAAAATACGAATTTGCAAGGCAGCGCGTAAGCTAGCTGGAATTAAGAGTTCATAATACGCCAGCAGGTAACGACGGGAGAATAGAGCACTAAAATCTTAATTAACCTACCTGATTCTCAATCTCATCATGAGCATCCGTATTTGTGGTCCACTTAAGGGTGGCCCATAGCGCGAGTGGTACCAACCATACATAGCACGTAATGGCAGTGGCAGCTATAGACACCAGGTGGAAATCGTACCTCCACAGGATATTCTTGTTTGCATTCTGCAGGTAACTCGCTATGTTGCCACTCACTGCAATTGTGAATATCTGCAAAAACGTATAAATTATAGTCTTAGTTGATATTATATAATATAACATCACGCTTTTTTCTACCCAAAGGTGTAAGCATCGGCTGTTAAGCCTCGACTCACCGAATCGTTATGTTATGACCCAAATAGAATAGGTTTCGAACCTATTGCCATGCATCGGGCACATAGTTGTCAGTCATCAATATTTATCACACATAACTTCCGAAAAGAATTCCGAGAAATCATTGTTGTGAGCCCGGAATCAAACCCGCGACTTCTAAATCAGAAGCGGGGAGCTCGACCACTGGACCACCGAGTCTATCTAGTTATCAGTATTAATTAATTATAACTACCAATTTTATAACCCAAAATTTAAGGAGCCTAACCCATTATTATTATTGGAATAATGATGTTATAATGGGGCGAGTAAGGCATGAATCTTTAAGATTTTAATTTTACTTAGCTTATTTTACAAATTCAAATATATTATTTAATTTTAAATATATTATTAATATAAAGTAAGGGCATGCTCTGATGGTGCGGACCTGTAGAAAAAATGGATGATGCAAGACTGACTAAGCAGATATACAATGCAAAAGCAGATGGATGTAGGAGTCTAGGACGGCCAAGACACACATTCCATGACCAAATAGAACGTGTTCTGGAGGAAGGTGATGTTAGAAACCTCAAAAACCGACGTGCGTTATGAAAGTCAACGAAGCGAGTGAGGCGTGTAAGAATCGTGCCTTCTGGCGCTCTGTTCTCTCTGCCTACCCCGCAAGGGATTTGGCGTGAAGTTATGTTGTGTTGTTATTGTTATTTAATTTCATCAATAATTTACAGTATAGGTAGTACAAAAAATATATTCAAACCTTTATCGTAAGACAAACATGGAAATGAAATTTTGAATGAATATTTATATTCAATACTTTACCAGAGTAACAGATATCCAGATAGGGCCATATAGGTCTGGCTTCCCTTTAATATTTTCATCAAAGTAATTGCGCGACACTTTCCTCGGCAGTACGGATGATATAATTCTCTCCACAACTTCATCTGTATGCACATCAAAGTATTTCTGATAATACTCTATAGTCCAGAAATTATGGTTCGCTGAAAAATTAAACACGTATTTATTAGAATTAAATTAAACATACAAAACATCTCGGTCTACGATGCCACCCACGCTGCTATAGATAAAGAGAGGTTGTGAATAATAGTCCAAACCCTAGACCACAAGACTGATCAAAGATGCCACGATCCTCAGTATTGAGGATAAACGGAGCAAGGAGGATTTGACAATAATATGAAGCTTTTTGAAAAACTTATTCGAAAAAAATAAAAAAATTAAGACCTGTAAATCTTACTACACACGTACTTTTGTCCCAACCGTCGAGATTAAACGGGACGTCGGAATAATTTTAATTGTATTAAATTAAGTAGGAAATATGGCTGATAATTGACAAAGGTTACATTGGTAATTAGGTTTTACATAGAAGTATGAAAAGTAAGTATGTATGTATGTAAAATAGAAGAGTTGTAGTATTAGTTGACATCTCTAGTTGACCCAGCGAACTTTTTTTCACCTTAGAAGCAAAAATTGTCATTGTCGGTTATCCATGAGATAGACATACACCATCGCGGACTTTTTTGTAGACCTTATAAAGGTGTATAATAATGATATAGTACATTGTCTTGATCTATCACTTACTAGTTCAGCTAAAACTAAATTGCAATTAAAGTGGTAATAAATCTTGAAAATTATGACTTTTCTTTACTACATTAAATATGAATTATACATAAAAACCGCCCTGTTGACACCAAATGCTAGGCATCTAATTCCGTTGCGTAGTTTCAAAGGTCTAAGCATATAAGGGGACCGACAACTCAATTCAGATCAGCAGATTGTGAGAAAATTATGTACATAGGAAGTTCGCCGGGTCAACTAGTTAATATATATATATTCGTTTGAGATTTTTTTTGTTTACCATTAGTCTATATACTTTTATTGTTAACTAGGTTTTTTTTAACACTATAATTGGGGTCTGGGGTATAAACTAGACAATTGTTGTCTACTACTATGGCCACGTGTTCTTTTTTTTAAGTAGATACTAGATATGATGTATTGTGTGCTTTCATTTGTTACTTTTGTTTTCTACAAAATAGTTCACAGAACAAATGTTTTCGAGAAATACGATAATAAAAAAATACTGAACACCGTTAAATCTTAAGGTGTAGACAGCGGCAATTATGGACATTGTCTCATTAAAACACCCAAATTTTTTTTTAGTATACATTTGCCAAAATTTTGTCAGTCATCGCAGAATTCACTCATGAAAGATATGGTTCTTAATTTTTTTTATATAGTATTATAGTACAAGTATTAAAAAAATAAGAATCTTAATATATTTCAAAGTAAATAAATAAGTTACAAAAATTATACAATTTTTGTACAGTCAGATCTTTCGGAGGTCTATAATTGCCTGCTTTATGAGCTTAGGAATACCAAAGACGGTTCTAAAATTAATATTTTCGGATTGTAATAAGTAGTAATTGAATAGATAAGTTAATATTATTAGTAGGTAGATTATAATAATACAACAAAAATCTCCGTGGTATTATAATGTAAAATTTAACATTTTTGTTAGAACCACTAATGACGGTCTCTTTATTGTTCCGTGCCCATTTATATTTTAGAAGTTCTTTTGTATAGTTAAATATGTCTTTGCATTGTGTCATTATGAGTATTCTATGTACCATTTTTTTTTTGTTTTCTACAAAAACCCAACGTGGTATTAAAATTAATTGCTTTTAGTGATAGGGGCGGTTTGTTCCTATTCATGTATATTTCGAAATTCTTTTGTGTAGTTAAGATCTTTCTTTGTGACTCTTTTTGTTTTCTACATAATAAAGTTATTATTTTAGCACAAGACCTGAGCCCTGAATATGTACCTATGTTGAATATGTTATATAAAAAAAAACTAAACCTGCCTAAAAAAAGGCCACGTAACTTTTATTACTGAGTAATTCTGAGAAACAATGTCAGTTAGTTCTGAATCAAAAGTCTCAATATTTTTTTCCTCATATCAATACATTTGGGAAGCCCCGTGGAACATTGCTAAAAGTACCGATTGCAGAATCGAGGTTGGCGGGTTCGATGCCCACCCGAGCATAAATATTTATGACAAGCATGTATGGCGTCTGGGTGTACATATCTGCCTATGTATTAATATCCGTTATCTAGTATCTATACCACAAGCGTCACACTGGCTCACACCAACGACTTTTCGAAGTTCTTTTCGAAATAGATTAAAACAACTTTTAGGATTATATCTCGTTTATTTATTACTTATTTATATTTATTTCCCGACGTTTCGAACTCTACGATATTATTGCCGACAGTTAAAAAAATGGTTGAAGCTATATCTTTCGTGCCTACACGAAAGTTTCCCCGTAATGACTAGCCATAATTATGATGCACAAAGGCTGGACACTTCGAAGCATTTTACACACATACATAAGCTCACGCCTGTATCCCATGGGGGTAGGCAGAGACTTTGGCTTTCCACAAGCTACGATCCTGACACACATCTTTCGCCTCATCCACAGTCTTACATCTCGTCATGCATTTACGTCGGTTTCGGGTGCTACGCATTTTGCCTTTTTTAAACAGACCATTTATTTGGTCGTGGTAGCTCCGTCTTCGTCTCCCGATCCCGATCCTGCCGCTCACATTCGCTTCATATAGTCTTTTAATTTTGTTTTTTTTAACCCTAAAAATTTAATGGTATATATATTGTAAATACTGTAATTAATTATTTATTGATGAGAAGGTTCCTTTGTATATAAATATCGGCCAAGTGTGAGTGGGACTCCCATACAAAGGGTTAGAGCATTGTCTACCTATTCCTTATTTTTAGTCTGGAAGAAGAAACGGTAGAAAAATAAGTGTTGTTATAATGGCAATAATTTACATCATCTGTGAAAATTTCAACCTTCTAGCTACAGATACAGAATAGAATAGAATATACTTTATTGTACACCATATAGAGGACAAATTACAGTAGATATAGAAGGTAAATGTAAGGCAAGTACAATTAGGCAGTCTTATTGCATGCTGCGATCTCTGCCAGACAACCTTTAGATGGATATGCTAGCTAGGAAGGTAAATATGCGGTTTACAGTTGCTTCTTTAAAATATACAGCCTGGTGACAGACAGATGAATAGTGCAGTAGTAGTATTAGGGTCCCATTTAAAGTACAGAACCCTAAAAACTAAGTAAACTGTGCGGAAAATTAAAAAATTCACAAAATAGACATTTTGTCTATTGTCATGAATTTTGTAACTTTCCTTTCTTTAAGACAACATAAATTGATTCAACACAATTCATGCTTTGCACATGTCCAGTTGTATATGTCTTTTGTATTTAGATGTTCCTATGCCCAAAACCAAAACACTAATCTAGTATGTTCTGCATTATAGAGCATTACAATAATAAATTGTACTTAGTACTCTACTACAGACTTAGAATCATACATTAATAGTTAATACAGAATAAGTATTCCTGGGTTAACTAGTTTTGTGAAACATGCCTACATTGATTCTCTCACCATGTTCTAATTAAGTGTTTGCAAAATACAGTAAGAAAAATGACAATTTTTCAATAATAATCCTACATATAGCTTTTTAGCAGCACATTATGTGTTATGTGACACTGGCTCACACCAATGACTTTTAGAAATTGTTTTCCAAAGTTATGTGTGATAAAAATTGATAACTGACAAAATTATGCCCGGTATGGCCATTGGTTCGCCACCTATTCCATTTGGGACGTAAACATAACGGCGAGACGAGGCTTAACAGCCGCTGCCTACACCTTCGGGTAGAAAAAGGCGTGAAGTTATGTTATTACCACATGTTCTAAAAAGAAAAATCAATAAACATCTAGCTCGCTTCAAGGAATATGGTTATTGGCCCAAAGTCTAGTCATCAGTTTTTGCTTCCTCTCATGATCCAGATCTTTAGGTAATGTAGCCAAAATTGACTGAATGTTTAAGTTATGACGGACAGTCATGTAGAGTAACTAAAATACGAAATCTTACTTTGAGGAGTAGTTGCCTCTCGTTCTTCAGTAATTTTTGACTCTTCA
Organism: Euproctis similis; assembly: GCA_905147225.2. Lineage (NCBI taxonomy): Eukaryota > Metazoa > Arthropoda > Insecta > Lepidoptera > Erebidae > Euproctis > Euproctis similis. The sequence continues at coordinate 11,962,413 of LR990109.1, forward strand.
AAATTATAATTAGGATTTGTCAATGCATTGTTGTATTGATTTGTGTGCACCGCCTCCACGTCAATACGTGCACTGCGATTATGTTCTGGAGAATAGTCCTGAAAGTCTAAAAGTTCCCCTGTATTCACGTTAGTCATTTTTATTTAGTTCATGTAAAATAAAGTTATAAAGTTGGTAGGTAAATTAAATCCCGACAATTCGTAATAAATAGTATAAATTTCAGTTTTCGTCACTTTGATAGATATTTTTTTTTTTTACTTGTCAATGTCAATGAATTGTGATTTTATTTTTTATATATATAAAGTTCATTTTGAAGCTTTTAGGCCATACCACCTGATACCACCCCGTATTATCTCATTACTGCCATAGTGCCAATATAATTTTGTAGTTTTTTTTTTTGTGTTCACGCCTCTTTCTGCCGGAAGGTATAGTTAACCACCGTTAACTCTAATTTAGCTGAATTTTTATGTCCCGAATGGAATGGTGTATTAAAAAATTATAATAAAAAACAATTCCAATATCTATAAGACTATATGAATAATAACTGGAACCTAATTGCTGTTAATTTAAATAAAAGCAAGATTTTTACATTCGAATTTTTAAGCAGATTTATCTCCGGAACTATTCTATTCTATTCTATTCTTCTTTATGGCAACTGGAGCCGTTTTGTGACGACTATTCTGCCAATATCAGTGGAGACACGTGTGTATGAAACGTAAAAAATAAAACCGATAATTTTGTGTAGGAGTGGACACGTTGGGACTTGTTTGTTTGCCCTGTAATAAAAGACAACACAAAAGCAATAACAATGAATACTTATATATAGCTATAATATTTGTTTATGAGGATAAAATACAAAAGCATCATGGGCATTCAACTTCTAATTTCTACCATAATATGTGATTAAAAGGTTAATAGCTGACAGGTCACAAGCGAATATTATTAGTTTGAATAAACCGAATGAGAGCTCTAATTAGTTGAGGGGATGAATAGGTTAGTAATGAAGGGAAATTGATAGGTACCGGGATTTTCAATCGAATGACTGTACTGTAAAAGTCTAAGTTTGGGTCATTGTTGCGGCATTCAAAAAATATATGTTCAAGGCTTCCTTCGTCTATTCCACACTCACACAGAGATGAGTCCCGGACTCTAATTTTTTTAAGGAAGACCGGGGAACAGCAATGTCCCATCCTCAGTCTACAGATAGTTGATAATAACTTTCTGGGTATTTTTTTAAAATTATTGAACCAGGGTTTCCGTTGGATTTGAGGTTGGGTCGAATAATACATTTTGCCTTTTATTTTGCTACTTTGATCCCAGTGTGCTTGCCAAGCGGTTCGTAAAGTTTCACGTGGAAGATTTAAGAGGTCGTATCCCTGATGTGTGAAATGTTTTAAATCTCCGGATTGTGAGTTAGGGATTGACTTAGCCAGTGAATCTGCGCACTCATTACCATTGATGCCGCAGTGACTGGGAATCCAGGCGAAATGGACCATTTTGTTTTTTGAAATGCAGGACAGAACAGTTTTTTTTATTTGCAGAATAAGGTGGCTGCGAATTTTACTTATAAACGGATTTTGGTATAGGGCTGAAAGGCAACTTAATGCATCCGAAAATATCACCGCTTTATTAATATTGTGAGCCTCTATGAAGAGGCAAGCTTCTAATATGGCGATACACTCTCCAGTGAACACTGAACTCTCTTTAGGACAACGGAATTTTAATACTATTCTTGAGTTCTGGTAATATACTGCAGCTCCAGTGTAACTGGTTGGTGAAAACTTTGAGGCATCCGTAAAAAATCTTTGGAATCCCGGCCATCGTTCCTGAATAATGTTATTAAAGTCTGTGTTTGAGGACGGGGAAGTCTTAAGGTGTCCAAGGTCATAGTGGATATTTGGTTGGTAACATATTACATTATAATCAAAATCAAAAATAGGGAGTCTAACATGGGATACCACAGTTCCCTCCAAGTTATTGATCAGTCGGAGAGCTTGGATAGTAAGTGGGATATCCTTGCACTGCCAGTAATTTGATGAGTGACACATTTCGTTAAGATAGTTCAATTTTTTAAGTAACGGGTGTGATTTTCGGCCAATAACCCCGGATACAAAACGTGCGGCCAGGAATTGTCTTCTAAACATTAAAGGCGGGTCATTACATTCTATCTGTAATGCGTTAGTTGGAGACGACTTCATGCACCCAGTAATAATTCGTAAACATTGTGCTTGTAACTTGTCCAATCTCGTTAGTGCGCCTTTGTTACAGGGAATAAGTAAGAACGAACCATAATCTATTTTACTACGCACTAGGGCATTATAGATAAGTTTCAGATAGTAAGGATGGGCTCCCCACCAAACGCCAGCCAAGGCTTTAAGAATGTTGAGAATTGGATCACATTTTTGTATTATGCTAGTTATATGCGCAACACCCGAGAGCTTGGGATCTAGAACAACCCCCAAAAATTTTACCTTGGATGTTAATGGAATCCTATGATCTTGTATACATAAGTCTACTTGAGGAACAGATTTTTTCCTAGTAAAAACGATCGCTGTGCTTTTTGGTATAGAAAGACTCAGACCGTGATCTAGCAGCCACTGATTGAGCGATTCCAAGGATATAGATAGGGAGGAAGCAGCGTCAATTATAGATGGGTTGATCACATACAGGGCAAGATCGTCAGCATACTGTAGTATATGGCAATTAGTGTTAAGGCACAGGGCCATATTGGCAGTATATAAATTATAGAGGAGGGGACTCAGGACTGAGCCCTGGGGCAAACCTTTCCATACAAGCCTTCTCTCCAGTGTGACACCCTGGACTCTCAGTATCAGGGAGCGCGCCATTAGGATTTCACATATACAGTAGATCATCTTAGCCGGTAATCTCAGCTCTTGCAGCTTTTGCCTGAGATGGGGAAGAAGAACACTGTCATATGCTGATGAAATATCCAAGAAGGCTGCAACGACTGAGTCATTTCTGGAAAGTGAGGACCTGACGTCCGTTACTAGCACTCCAACACTATCCATGGTGCCGAGACCTTTCCGGAAACCGAATTGAGAACTGGGTAGCAAATCACGGGATTCAACGATCCATTCCAGTCGATTTTTTATCAGGTGTTCCAGAATTTTAAGAAGTACCGAAGATAAAGCAATAGGTCTGTAGTTTTTGGGATCTCCAGCATTTAAATTTGATTTTAAAATTGGTATTATAATTTGGCTTTTCCACTCCATCGGAACCCACCCCGAGGAATATATGAAGTTCAGGATATTTAAAAAATATTGTTTGGTATTGGGACCAGCGTTGACAATAAAGGAGTACGGAATACCGTCAGGGCCTGGCGCAGAGTCCTTCACATATTTGAGAACCATATCTAGTTCTTCAAATAAGAAGGGGGCATCAAGAGGATCAATCAATGGGGAAACAGGGGGTTGGTGGATTTCTGCCGATAAAGGAACATACGCAGGAGCTATTCTGTCAAAAAATGTTGTAGCAATTTCCTGGGTCATTGCAATTGGGATGGATGGAGAACAACCTGACCTAAATCTGTTTATATTCCTCCAGACTAGAGATGAAGGAGTGGTTGGGGATAGGGACGCACAAAATTTTGCCCACCCACAGCGCTTTTTCGCCCTTAGTAATCTTCTGGTTTTAGCGCACACGTGTTTATAGGCGAGAAGGTTCGCAACACTCATATCCCTGTTATACATTTTTTCTGCAATCTTTCTCTTTTTTATTGCGCTAGAGCACTCGTGATCCCACCACGGTGGAGATGGGATATTACCGCTAGCACTATTTTTGAGTCGGAAGCATTCTTCTGCGCTTGAATGTATAGCTTGGATGAAAAGATGGCAACATATTTCAGCATGACGGGTATCAGTAAAGTGTTGGTTAACAGCTGGAAGTGCGGCAATTTTGCCATCAATTATTGAAGAGAATTTTGCCCAATCTGGATTTGACACGTTGTATTTTTGGAGAGGGTATACAGTTTTTTCAAGGTATGTGGAGACAGGGAGGGACATTATAATCGGAAAATGATCGCTACCATGGGTTAGTTCGGTACAATGCCAAGATATCGATGTGGCCATGTTGATTGAGCAGAATGATAGATCTACACAGCTTCTCTGTTGTCCAGGAAGGGTTCTACGTGTAGAACAGCCGGTATTCAAGATGCAGAGGTTCAGGTCATCCAGAATTTGCACGAGACCTTCTCCAAAGCCATCACAACGGGAGGAACCCCACCTGTAGTGATGGCAATTAAAGTCACCCATCACAATTACACTTCCGTTGGCGTTTTCAAGGATTCCTCTGAGGATAGGTAGAAGGTTTTGTTGGGGGTGAGCTATATAAATAGAAAATACTGTGATTTTGTCGATTACGGCACCAACGATGTTTATGCTATCTGGGAGAGAAGGTATGATGATGGGAAGGAAGGGTAGGTAATTATTAATAAAGAGTGCAGATCCTCCGTAACCATCTGCACGGTCACTACGAATAATATTGAAATGAGGAATGCGGAAATTAAGACTCGGAGTTAACCAAGTCTCAGCTACAGAGCATACAATTGGTTTGTGTTTGTTCAAAAGATACGTGAGTTCGTGTTTCTTATGAAACACGCTCCTAACATTCCACTGTAGAAACACTTTGTGATCCATTATTATAGTTTAGAAGTAAGTTTATTAGTTTTTCAGCATCGTGGTACGGTGTTTGTAGGGGGTTAGCAGATTGTGATGATGTTTGGGATTGTGATAGAAAGGAAGATAATAGTTGGATCAAAAGTTGTATGGCAGTTGGGGGATTATCAATAGCTTGGCTAGCTTTTTCAAAGGCACATCCGTTATTCTGAGAGGATACAGGGGTTCTGGTAATATTCAAATGGCTAATTTTATCATATGAGGGGGATAGAGGGCCATGGGTCTTGGGTTTTAAGGTAATTGTTTTTTTATGTGAGATAAGGGGTGAGGCAATAGGTTTTGTTACATTGGCATAGCTGCGGGAAATATTGGGGATAGTTTTACTCGCATCTACATATGACATTATTTTCTCAGCCATTAATGTTTTAATAGCCCTCTGTCTGCCGTATTCCGGGCATAACCTGCTGTTCGCAAAGTGATTACCGGAACACAGAATACAGAAAGCTTCACCTTCTGACATGTCACAGCCCCTTCCTGGGTGATCATGTCCGCATTTAAAGCAACGCGGCTTGGAGCGACATATAGATTCAACGTGTCCAAATCGACAACATTTAAAACATTGGATTGTGGGAAAGATATATTGTTGAACTGGCAAAGAGGTATAGCAGCAAAAAACTCTTTTCGGTAGTACCTGGCCATCGAAAGTAAGAACACACGTTTCAGTGGGTCTCCACTCAGGGACCCCGTCCTTATTCACCTTACGATTAATACGTCTTACCTTAAGAATTTTCCCACAGCCAACGGGGACTGAAATATAGTTCATGATTTCCTCTTCTGCCATATCCGAAGGTATACCTGTTACCACACCCATGCGGGTGATATTAAATGAAGGAATCGAGGCCGTGTATCTGTTTTTTGTAAGTAAATTATTTATCAGAAAGGAATTAGCGTCTTGGGGGGTTACAAATTCTACGGAGACCCTGTTTCTTCCTACCCTCTTCACACCATCATTTGCAATATTCGATATATTAATAATTAGTAAGAATAGGCCAAAGGACACTGGGTGCAGGGTGGTTCCAGATTGATTGTTCGACTCAATCCGTGACACATGGACAATATATGGAGATTTATCTAGATTGCTATATTTAGCTCGGGCTACTTGATTTTTTGATTGTTTTGATGGTTGAGAGGTATTGGGAGTATCGTCGTCAACTGATCGTTTACGCAGATTTGTATGCTGCATATCTGATATGCTACATACAACATCCGCGAATTGGGTTAAGGGGTTGGTAATTGCAGCGTTCGGGAGTGTGGAAGGGGAAAAAATTATTGGATTGGACGGGTTAATATCGGGGGGATCTGGGGGCTTATTTTTATCCGCCATGGTAACACTGCACAATTATTAGTTAATTATACTAACCTTATATCACCCAGTTAGAACACACAAAAAACATAAAAAAACAATAAACACACACACAAAAACAATATAAGTAAAGACAATAACAAAACAGGCCACAAAAGTCCTTAAAAAAACAAGAAAAACTCCAAAATTTGCGGACACACGTGTTAACCACAAACACAGTGTAAGCAGAATCCCCATCTCCGGAACTACTGATATTGTTATATATTATATATTATAATAATTAAAGTATATTAACTTATAATGTCTTTTCGTACGGAAATCATTACCATTACATGGTAGCAGTACAAGTCGCTTTCCACTGTCTATTCCCATAAATGCTGCTGCCTGTTTAGATCTTTAAAACCATGCAATATGTTGATATGCTTTTTGAAATAGATAGAGAGAGTTAATGGGGTAGTTTGTATATTTAATTCATGTATACTGTACCAAATAAAAAGCGAATTAATTATATTAATTATATATTAATAAATACTATTAAATCAAAAACTTGATTTCAAGTTATTAAGTCCTACTAACAAAGGGGTACATAAAACAACATATTACATGATTATAATACATCATCATACACACACATTTAATACATACATTTTCACAAAATTTTTGTTATACTTATTAAAATATGTGCACTACAATCCGGAAATCGTTTTTTTTCTACATTGCATTTAATAATAACTTATAATGTCTTTTCGTACGGAAATCATTACCATTACATGGTAGCAGTACAAGTCGCTTTCCACTGTCTATTCCCTTAAATGCTGCTGCCTGTTTAGATCTTTGAAACCATGCAATATGTTGATATGCTTTTTGAAATAGATAGAGAGAGTTAATGGGGTAGTTTGTATATATAATTCATGTATACTGTACCAAATAAAAAGCGATTTTTTTTGACATTTAGTACTTGAATTGCAAACGGTGGCTGAAACTTAAGTGATAGATAAAAAATAATGTACTCCATTTTCTATTTCTGAGACTTTCGCGAATCTCACTCATTGATCAAAATCTCTGTAAAGAGTTCGAAACGTCGGGAAATAAATATAAATAAGTAATAAATAAACGCGATGTACTCCATTTTTCTACATATCTTAGGGATAATCTTCAATTCCCATTTTTATTTCTTTTCTGAAGCTTTTCTTGGCTGAGTCAACTAGCATACTTGTATGAATAAAGTTAACTGATTAAGGAAACATTAAGTATGAAATTTTTTAAGTTTTAAATTTAACAAATAATGAAATAATAAACATATATGTTTTTATAATATTAAACCACTCTCTTACTACACATAACAATACTATAATAATGAAACCATGTCGAATATGTAATTCTCGTAGTCGAGACAAATTTAACGACACGTTACGAACTAAAAGCCGTCGAACTATATCATTGTAACGGATACACGACAGGACGAGCAAACATAATATGTATAAATACATACAGACATACATTCGGAAATCATAACCTTGGACTCTTAAGCTAATCTGAATTTAATTCTAGTACTTATTAAAGGTTAAAGTGCGAATTCTTTATTATTAACGGTGAATTTTATTGCTTAACTAGTTGACCCGGCGATGCGGAACCACCGCATCCAATGTAATAAAGAAGTAAAATTTGGATTTAACACTTTTTCTCTACTACATTAAACATGAATTATAGGTGAAAACTACTTAATTTATATGATAATAATGATAAATTTTATAACATAAAAGTTTTAAATGTCATAGTTACCATGCCACAAGGCCGTCAACTTACTTTGGAAGAAAATAATTACGCCTGGCCAGGCGCCATTTTATTTTCAGGAGTATCCCTGTCTAATTTTAAATATGCGTTGAGTCGTAGAACTTGTAGATAGTCGTGGTATTTTTACATATATTTTTTCATTATTAGTTGCCGCTTACCTGAGTGATTCACTAATCTCTCACCGCCTGTGCCTGCTCGCTCCTGAATTGCTCATTGCAATTCTTGCATTAGTCGCGTGCGGACGTGGTCTTACTAGTAGCGAGACCTCAAGTGATGTTGTCACATTGCAGTCTAAAGACGTGATAAAGTGGACTTTCTATGAACTAAGTGATTACAGTAATATTGTGTGCTCTATCATCAACTGTGCTCTTACATACTTGATAACGTAAGTTTTATACGTGTGCTATAGGTAGACTTCGCCATATTGGATATACACGTAACAATTTTTAAACAGTGTTTTGTAAATTACAGTGTTGCACTGATGTGCAGTTGAAGATTGTGTTTGGTATGGTGAGACGCGGCAGTCCAGGCCTTCAACACCATGTCCAAAGAAATAGCAGAGGAGTATGCGTCGAGTTTGGCGGACCTAACGGTCAACAGCAAACCCCTGATAAATATGTTGACTATTCTTGCGGAGGAGAATATCGACCACGCCGGGGTTATCGTTGAAACTGTGGAGAGGCATTTGGAGAAGGTGATTTTAAATCTTTAAAAATTAATTTGCTTGCGATGCCCTGGAAATTGAACACATGGTCGTGTTCTTGGGAGAAGGTGAAAGTGTTGTTGAATTATGGCAATTAATGATCTCACTATAAAAATTATATCTACGGATTATTTGTATGTTTCAAATGTGCTACAAATGTGTATTGGGAACTCATTTGTAATAAGCCAGATCAATTACAGGTATCTCTTAGCATTTTAACTTAATACAAACATTTTTTATTTGAGCTAAAATACTTCTATTTTTGGTTGATGCAGACAGTTTTTTTAATGTGAATTATTTAAAAACAAATTATATTCTAATAATTGAATCATTAAACTAAAAAATCATAAATAGTATGATAAAATAGGTCAGTCTTTTAATTATAAAAAATCAAAGATTAATACCATTTTAAGAGAAAAACACCATGCTCCACCATTTTCAATGTAGTAAAGCAGATATCAAAGTAGTATTTTAATACTTCAAATGAAATAAGAAGGGATAATTTTCAACTGTAAAATATATTTTGCAAAGTTCCTTTGAAGTCTCTACCTTTTTGTTATTAAAAACATAGTTTTATTTAATTTTTAAAACAATATATACCATGCTACTATATGTTTTTACTCTGTTTAAAATTAAATTCTGTTTTCAAACTTCTAAGGTGGGTTTCAAACTATTTTCATACTTATATTGAAATAAGAAGGGACATTTTTTACTGTAAGAGATACTTAACTAGTTTATTTCCTTTTTCCTAATTACTATACCAAATTATATATGTCACAGACTTCACTTAACTTGCATGGAATCTCAAAGAGCTTATAAATATGTATTAGTCGACCTAGTGAACTTTGTTTCTACTCATAAAACAAAATAACATATTGTGGGTTATCCCTAAGAGCTATTTTTTTGTTGACCTTTTGAAGGTGTATAACTTAGGTCCAACCAGTAATTATCACTATTATTTGCTACAGTATACATCAATTAAACATAAAAACCAGCCTGTTGACAGCTTCTGTTAAAAAAAACCTCATCATTTTGATGATAGTTGATGAAGTTTAAGACCACATATGTGAAAAATAGCAACTTATCAGCAGAGATAAAAAACAAATGCATATTTTTGTTTAATATAATACAATGCTAAGAATTTGTCAGTCTATTAATAAATAAATAAAAAGCCTTTTTATTTCCTGCTAAGATTTACAGTTACAAAAAGAGTGCACAGTTAAAAGAAATGGATTGATTACGTATAAATAACTGTTGTTTTGAGTTATGGATGCATATCACATTTCTTTAGTTATTCTTTCTATTGCAAGAACCCTGGAAGGTATAGGCCTCCTCCAGAGATAGCCAATTTCTTTCTGTCTATCTTTTGGTGCTCCTGTTTTATTTGGTATCTTTTTTTTTTATAATGTTTGTACGAGTATATTATATATTTGGTCGATCTTCAAACCTGCATTGCTTGATAACTAGCTGTTGTTTTTAGTAATATTCAACATGTTTGCTGTTTATTTCTCTGGAGGGTTTTGGTCGTAATCTTCCTCGGTGACCAACCGGCTTGGAAGATGTGGTTTACTATTTGTTCTTTATTTTCTACATTTTTTTTCTTGAGCGGGGAGGGGAGTCATTGCTATTGTTTTTTGTTTGTTAGGTCGTTTCGTTGGCTGTTTTGATTGATTGTGGCTTGGGTTTTGGTTGTTATGAAACCGCGGATTCCTGGTTTGATTTCTCCATCCGATATACCTGATGACTTTTGTATTCTTGTTTGAATTTTGTTCTTTTTTTGGGGTTGTGTTTTTGAGTCTGCTTGAGTAAGATTATTGTTGTTTGGTGATATTGATAGTGCTCTTTTATTGTTTTTCGAGCTATTTATGTTTTCTTCATATATTATTAGTTTGTCGTATTTGATGGTGGCGAAGTTACCTTTTCCTTTCTCAATGATTACTTGCTCTTGCAGTTCCCTTCTTTTTTGGAGAACATGTAGTGGGAAATCTTCTTTTATATAGCAATTGGTGTTCTTTAATTGTTTTCTTTGTTTGAAAATTTTAATTTTTGTACCCAATGTGGTGAAAGTTACGGTAACTGGCCGGGGCTTTTCTCCTTTCTTCCCTATTCTTCTAGTTTCTTGTATGTCCTTTACTTCTAGCCCAACCGAGAAATATTGGTTTATGAAACATAAAATGTTCTTTTCTAAATCTGCGTACGAAGTTTCCGTTTCGGGTAAACCAAAAATAACTATATTTCTCTGTCTTGATTGTTTTTCTAAGAAATTTAGTCTTTTTTCTTGTAATTCCTGTTTTTCTTTTATACTTTCGTACTTTTCATTTATTGTGTTAAATTTTTCTTCCAGCGTGCAGTTTATATTTTTCGTAACTTGTTCCGTAACTTTTTCAGCTGACTGTAAGATTGTTACTTTTTGTTCATTCAACTCAATTTGAATAGCTTTGAGCATTTTCATAACTTCCTCCATGGTTACCGTTTGTTGTTTTGTTTTGGTAAATGTGCTGCTCTCCGTGGACTCGAATGGTACTATATAGTAGGTCGATTGTGTGATGTTTGACAGACTAAGTATTTTTACGTATTTCCTCTAGATGGCGTGGTAATATCGATCAGAACTAACTTTTGCATAGGTTTCAATTTTTTTGTAATTTTTAAGCTTAAATGATGTAAATTGTCTTTTTTGCAATTGATTCACTGGTTTGTGTGTCACTAATAGCAGTATTATGCGGGAAATGATGGTTATAGTTCAGATTTTGTAAAATTTTTAGCTCACTGTTTTGTACGTAAATAAGTTTATTATTCACTTTTGTCCACTTTGACCACAATGTATTTCGTCATTCACTTGATCATAATTTAACTTTACTTATTTACAACGTTGGATATCACTTTTTTATATTTTTAATTTGTCCCAAATACGGAGCCGATGCTTATCGTAGCACAGGACTACCCTCCCTCTCTACTGATAATAAAACAGTCTATTAACACTTCTTAAAACTTTAACTTAAACACTTTGCCATTGTTGAAAAATGGGCTTAAACCCAATTTCAGTGACCAGTATGATCTTGTGCTAGGAAATTTTTGTACTTTCGTGTATTTCCTATAATCACAACCAATGTTCATTTCCTTTTCCCAAAAGAGTCCCATTTTCTTGGTGAATTTTGTGAACTGTTCGCGGGTTTAATTATTTTATTGGAGATGAGTTTTTGGGTTCAATGATTGATCGTCGTTTAGTTTTTTTTAATAGACAATTTTAATACAACATGTATATCCAATTTTAAGAATTGTCAGGATTTTGTGTTTTAATAGTGACTGGCTTTTCTGTTGGTTCTCAACTATTTCAGTTATCTTGTCTACAGTTATAGGGTAACCTTGACCAAATTGAGTGAAGCCGTGTTGTAATACAGTGTATTAGGATGTATTAATTATGTTCGTTGGCGATAACAGAGAATGAGACTAAGTCAATATTTACGCGTTTGAAGTGTTCGGCGGCGACTATCATAGCTTTACCTCTGCTTGTTGAAGGTGTAGGTGCTTCAGTAACGGTAACATAATGCCAATCTGCTGAAACTATAAATGGAGATGAAGGAGTTATAACCGGTTGTGATAACACTATTAATGTGGGTGTGAATTGTTGAGTAGCCGACATATAAGTAACAACTGTCACAAATGTACCTTAGTCAGCAGGTGACAATTTGTGAACTTCTTTTTTGTCTTTCACTGTAAGGATTTTTCTCACTTTATGTTGAACAATGCCAATACCTGATTTATCAACATTAAAAACTTTGTTAGGGTTGAAGTTAATGTTTTGCTGCTCCGGTTTTAATACATTAAAACACGAGCTTGTGATAAGGATTCTGGGTGACGGACTCAGGATTACGTGCCATAAACCATTTCGTCCATTTATTGCTGTGAAAATGGATGTGGAAATATTCCACATCCATTCAGATTTTGATTGCCAATTGCTATGCCATTCGTTTTCAGTCAGAAGCGGTGATACCATATTTTTTCAACCAATTCTATACCAACTCCTTTTCTAATTCTGTTGGCAAATTTGAATTTCTTCCCATTTTTCCAGACACCAAAGTTTCCTCAGAATTTTTGACGTATCTTTTCATAGTAGCTCTTAGAACTTCAAATAATTTTGTTGCCTTTTTATACACCATTTTATTAGCTCATACAGTCATACAGCTTCAACAGAATCTGTCATTGCTCCAGCATCCCATAGTTTTCTATTCGGCATCTTAAATATGTAGTTCTACAGTTTCATGCAAAGAGAAGTGATATGAACTTTCGAGATCCTTCACTGTTCGAGATGCTAATACCGCCCCGGGGACGATTATATCAATATTTTATGGAATCCAAGAATATTTCAATGAAAAACTAACTTTGAATATTTTTTCATTTTCATACATTCTTAAACGCAGCGTTTAGACTCCCAATGTTTAAAAAATATTTGTTGCTAACATTTCGTCTTTGTCCAAATCTTTTTTATTTCCACATTCAACATCAGAAACAACATACTTTCATATTACATCCACGAAGGACTTGAAATACAATTCAGAAGAGCAGCGACGTCCTATTTCACGCGCAGGCTGCTTATCATCATGTAAACTTTTCTCCAAACTTTTCTTCTTTGCTATGTCGTCATTATCCCATCCCATCCCTCCCTCGGATCTTAGTTTCTTGCATTTATATTTACTCTAGTATTCTTCGCTATTTGGTTTTATCAGACCTTTAGATTGTCTCTTACGTTTAGAATTGAGATATCCACAATATTCGTTTTTAATATATTTATTTGCGTTGTCATTAGCTTCTACAATGTCAAGATTTTGAATAATAAATAAATATTTTTGGTACTTTGGTACTTTCTCGGTGCTTACGTCTTCTGACGAAAATAATCTTATTTGGCTTCCACGTAATTCGTGTGATACTTGTATCATAGATGTTTATATAACTTCTTCTGTTATTACTGATATTATTAATGAAGACTATTCACCTTCCCCTATGGTATCTAATAATTACATTGTCAGTGTTAAATGAGCGTATTTTAAAATTTGTATAACTAATAGTGTCCGACCGAAGCTTCGGTTTCGACCACCTTCGGCCAAAAATCTATCTTCGGCGAGAACTTCGAAAGATCCCGCCGAAGATCCGAAAACAGTCAGAATTAAACGAATTGTTACGAAAGAGTGAGTGACTGACGGATCGGACTGCACTTAGATCAGCGCGGATACCTCAATGACCGAGAAAAAAGTGACAAGAGCCACTTTATGCCGATATTCTTCTTTAGCTGTGGATAATATTGAAGAAAATTATTACATTACTAATAGTTTATAACCTTCGGCTTCGGCCGAAGGTTGTGGAGATTGCCGATTAGCAGCTTCAGCTTCGGCCAAAAATAGAATTTCGGTCGGACACTAATAACTAAATCCGAAACTGATGTACTTACGGGTATGGTAAATTGACCATTGATTTAGACCAACACGTTTAAGTGTTCTGGTATTCTTTGACTGATTTATGTTTTACGTTTTTAACATACTATCTTAATTTTTAATTTAATTTTTTCAACTCAAAGAGTGCTTAAAAATAGTACAAACAAATATTTTTTTATGCAACATTGGAAACTATGATGATGATGTGAATTGTTATGAATAATTTATTATATATATTTTTTTATATTTATTAGAATTTTTCCAAACTTTTTTCAATAAATTGCTAGGACTAACCAGGCAGTACATTCCATTTAACGCGAATATGGTGGATCCCGTGTAGATGCATTTCTGAATTTCATGAGTTACTATTCAAATTGAAAATAGCCAAAAAGTTATTTATGTAGTCCTAAAACATTTTGTGCATGTCTTTGTAAGATTGTAGGATCATTTACATGAAATAATGACGTTTCCTAAATTTTACAACCAAACCTTCTAAGGCTTTAAAGTCAGTAATGCGTAGTTATTTGGCAAACACCTCAGTCTGTTTTATAATTGGACCTGAGATGGTTACTTTGTAGTGGTATTGACCACAAAAAAGTGCTTAATATATACATACATAACTTCACGCCAACTCGCTTGCGGGGTAGGCAGAGAGAACAGAGCGCCATAAGGCACGAATCTTACACGCCTCGCTGCGTTGACTTTCATAACTCTTTCCATGCACGCGCGTCGGTTTAGAATTTGTCAATTAATGGTTCCTTAATTTTTTTCCAACATTTTTTTCTCAGCAAATCTGCAGTTTTGCCTATAAAATGGCTTGTTTATTTTGTAAACGGTAATAGAACTGAAGCCAAAATATTCCCCAACGAGACTTATTTTCTCCATTTTCTATCGCATTTTTTTTTTCGGTAACACGTAATACTTTCTGTAGTCCGTTCTAAAGTTGGTTTACTTACTAATAATTAATATTATATACTTGATAAGTGACAATGTTACGTTTAGTGTCTGGCACCAAAAATTCCTACAGACAATGTTATCTAAATATAATGCACAATCATGTTAAGGTTACTATAACAAATGAAAAATATATGATCAATTTTTAAGAAATTTTAGCACCTCGATTGAATTTTGTCTGTTGTTCCTGGTGTTTAAATATGACAATATTTCTTCTTGGGACTGGCTGTTGTGCAGTGAAAACTTTAATATATTTACAATTCACAATTAATTAATTACACCATTATAACATGTCTTAGTTGATTAACTCTTGTGTAAATTTCTGCTAAGAGATACCTGCATTTAGTTACAGATAAAAACATTTCGCAACCAAGGATATGTATTCCTTATCTTTTTTTTTAAATTTTGTATGAAAAAGATTGTAATAATAAAGCATTTCAAAACTTGACTTCTTATTTATTTCAAATATATATGTAAAATTAAAATGGTTGATTAAGAAATTTCTCGTCTCTTATTGTTCCCTTTATCAGTCATGAGTTGTGGGCATAACCTTGAGTGATATAGTCAATTTACATTGACTACAGGGGTTTGGGCTTAGCTAGAAATTATTTGTCTACACAGGTCCAGCCGGACATCAAGCTGCCAGTACTGTATTTAGTCGATTCGATTATCAAGAATGTTGGCGGTGCTTATACACAGAAGTTCTCACAGAGCATTGTTAATATGTTTACACGGACATTTAAGCAGGTAATTATTAATATAGTTATTTATATTGATATATCAATGAAATTTTATTTAATAACATATATAGGAAAATTACCATCAAAATGTGTAGATGAAGATGCAACCTTTTTAATTGACAAATCAATAAGTTCAAGAAATTTCCCTTGCAGCAGTCAAACTTGTAATCTTGTTCTACGCATTTTTCTTTTGTAAATTACCATAATATTTATTATAGTATACTTATTTTAAAATAGAGTCTCCGTTTAACTGATATTGCTTTTATAGGTGGATGAGAAGATTAGGTCTCAAATGTTCAAACTACGTGAGACATGGCACGAAGTATTCCCTGCGTCGAAGATGTACCAGCTGGATGTGAAAGTAAACTTGATTGATCCTGCGTGGCCGATACAAGCTCAACCTCAGCAGTCCATCCATGTAAATCCAAATTTTCTGAAAAAGGTGTTTTTTTTTTTTAGTTATTGTTTTGAATTTTATTTTCGAATCTTATGCATACTTTTTGTAACTTCGCGTTTTTTTTTTATTTACCTTATATAAGTCCCAATGATTTCGTTCGCCACCTATTGCAATATATCGGGCACTTATACGTTATCCAATCTTATGCATTTGCTTATTCTAATTGATTATTATTTGCATGTATTATGTCAATAATTGACATGAGATTCATCTTCAAGTTATTCCGATGCAAAACCTTCACCATACATACTAATTGTCCCTCACAACTTGATATCAGTTTCAAGATACATTTTACAGTCTCTCCTAAGTCATTTTTAAAATATGTAGCTATATAATCTATCCAAAGCTTAATGTGGTCGTAATGCTTATGAAATTTAATCACTTCGGACACACTTAGCTATGGTAAGCAACATTTCTGCTTGGTCTTAATAGCCTTATAATTTTCAGCAACCGGCGACAGCAACTACTACTAATAATGCTGTGACGCCAGCACCGGAAGAGGACGAGAAGATACGTACCATTGTTGCTAAGAAGGAACAAGAACTTCTTATGCTGCAGAGAAAGAAGGTCGAAATGGAGCTTGAACAGATGAGAAGACAAGTGGAGATTGCTGAGAAAACCGTTAAGAAGGTTAGTTATTGTAATTACATGCACGCATTGCTCAAATTTCGTAAATTCCGAAATCCTGTAACGATAAAATAACTATTTATTTCTAAGACTCGCGAATCTCACTCATAGATTAAAACAACTTTTAGGATTATAACGCGTTTATTTATTACTTATTTATATTTATTTCCCGACGTTTCGCACTCGAGATCATTTTCACGAGTGATGAACAAAAAGATGGTAGTTGTTCAAAAGCTATTTTCATTGATATCTGTATCAATGAAAATAGCTTTTGAGCACCCACTTTTTGGAAATAAAAATCAAAAAGTTGATGTTAAAAATATGATTTTTACCAGACCATGAAAACAAGTGTGTATTCATATTTTTTGTTTGTAAAGATCCTTTGTTTGTATGATTTAATAAATAAAAGTTGTTATTATTTAATTATTAGAAATATTGATTGATTTTAAATTTAAAGGTAAAGTATTTTGTGTTATGAATGTAATGAGTAATGAAGAATGTAATGAGATTGCATGTAACACTAAATGAGTTTACATTACGGCGTCCCTGTGTGCTAGTGTAGTATTTATCTCATTTATTTTCTATACGATTTATTCTATTAAACACGGTTGTTTTGCACAGGTCCCAATGCCGGTGATAACTGTGGTAAACAACGCGTGCCCCCAGTCACCGGCCAAAGTTCCCGTGCAACCGGTAGCACCTGAAGTTTCCGTCAATATTCCGCTCAAACAACGCCTTGGACCGGTGAGTAAATTTTCATGTTTATTTGGATGGGTTTCTCTGCTTTGTTATTTTGGTTTTATTCTGAGATTATCTTGATTAAATTATACAATTTGCTATTGAAAACATTTAAAAATATAATATAACCATTATAGTTACATCGATGGCTGAGATATGACATATTTTCTTTTCAGCCTGTGAACAAAGTGACGGGCCGCATCGCTCCGGTACGTGGTGCGCTTGTATCGGCTCGACGTGACCCCCGCCTGGCGCGCCACGTGCCCCCCGCCACCACCACCACCACCACCACGACCTCCAGCCCACCCGTAGGCGTGGTCACACCCGCTCCTATCGCGCCCAATGTGTTCGATATCAAACCCCTCGAACGCGTCACTAAGCGCAAAAACGTGATAACCATTGACGTTAGACCTGAGGACACTCGCGCTTCAATACGACCTTCTCGTCGCGATCCGCGTCTCGACAAGCGAGACCCGCGCCGTGGCAGACTCCGGCCTGAACGAGAACAACGTCGCACTGACAATGGCGACAAACCTGAGCCAGAGCGCAGCCTCGCTCCTATGCCGGCTTACGTTGATAAATTGCCCGATCCAAAGAAAATCGTCAAACTTCCGCCCATACCTAAACTTAACAGGGCAGAGAAACGTGAAGTTAACGATATCCCACCGAAACGTAAAAAAGAGGCTATACGTGCCGAGCGAAGGAAACGTCGGGACGAGGAGAATGCTAATAAAGAGACTGATCGTCTAGCATCCAAAGATCTGGCTGTAAGTTTTCCCACGCCGCCTGATAAGAAAGCTCGCAAAGAACTTAGAGAGGCTAAAGAAGGGAAGAACAGACCTGTGGAATCAGAATCCACCCCGGCTCCCCTGGAAACATTCAAAGAACTTCGCAACTATCACAAGGAACGGTACATGCGAAGGAACCGCGATAAGTCTGAAAGCCCCGAGCGTGCGTGTGAAACCCAAACAAAGCGTTCGACCGAGGTCACAACACGGCAAAGTGTGACTCCACCACAGCGTACAAGTGAGACCCCATCACAACATACAAGCGAGCCCCCAGCTCAACGTACAACCGACCCCTCAAGTAAGCTATTCTCCAATATATCGTGTGAATCGTCACACGACCCCACTCGATCTAAATATTATACTGTGATAATAGTATTATGTGGGAAAGAAAAAAAATACGCTTGTTGTATAATAATAAAATCTTTTTTAAATGTTGGAGTATTCATATTGATGTATCACGCCGGCAATACGTACCCTAGTTTCTAGACTTAAAAATTAGTTACTCTGTTAATACTTATCACACAAGCTATTTGGCAGACAACATTAATCACTGGTCTGTATGTTCCACCAGCTCTCCACCCTTTATTTGATGCTATTGAATAATAATTAATCTTTTGAAGTCCAGATATAATGATTGCAATGAGTACACGTTTTAATTGAATTGTTCATGAAGCTATTCTGTGCTATACTGAATACATACACGAGAAATTGGAAGGCTGTTAATATTGAATATAAAACACACATTTTTTATTGACAAGACATTGAAATGCTACAATTTCTGAATAATATTTGTTTATAGAGACCTCAAAATTTACTGCCATATTGTATTTTGGCTTATTTTTTTATCGAAATGTATAATAATGGCCACAAGGACGATCATCTTCCTTTTAAAATTTATAGTTACTAATTCTTATTTAAATTTTCCTCACACGTTCTCTTTATCTGTTGGTTTACTTTCAGAACTATCCCGAAAAGCATATATTAGCACATAAAGTACAGATCAGTCAAATTGGTAGTCTAATAGTAGTTGATTTACTATACATATGTTTATTCATATAGATATTATTGTCACCACGAATTTGAGGTGTTTTTCCAGGATGGTAAATTTTAAATATTTTGGAGAAATTTATTAAAAAAGAGCTTCGATTTATTTAGTCCTTTGTTTGTTATCCAATAACAATGTTAAATTTTATATTTTTATTTTGAAGTGTCTCTGTTATGAAGTGAAGGAGAAACGGGACAAATATGTGATCACCGCGTAATTACCATATGTTAAATTATAATGGAGTTTGCGTAAAATGGAATAAGTTAAATAATAAACTTTTATCTAAAAAAAAAAACAATTATTAGTAAAGTTATTGGAAAGTAGGTATTATCAATAAAGTAAGAGTGAAGGAAGCTTTCAGCGTATATTTATAACTTTTCATGACGCGAGGAACATGGCAACAACTAAGGTAACGCCATTTGCAGCGGTAACCTCACCAGGACCGATAGGTGACAGAAGACCACTTTACTGTTTCTGTGGCCGATGGAAGTCTCCCACGATAATTCCTACTAATCGAATAAAATACGCATATTCGTCGCCGGAGTTCTAGGTATCACATAGAAAAGATTTGTCACCTGGCAGAGATGGCGTTCGCTGAATTTTAGCGCAATGGATAAATACGGAATTGTGGAACTTCTGGTTACTGTATTTGTTTTGTAAGGGGATTACATGTTTAGACGGAAGGGAGGTTCTTTATCTATTTATTTATTATCTTTACGGGGAAAAAGGTGTTATAAGTGTAAGTCATTTGGAGGCGTAAGTTTTTAAACTAAAACAAATTTCTAATAATGTTAATTTTTACTGCAGTTTTGGTTAAAATGTCAGTACTTCACGAAGTCCGGTTTGGTTTTTTTTTAGTTTTATCTAGATTTCAATTTTTAGCAATAGGTCGACATTTTCTAGAACTTAGTCTACTTTTACTACTTATACTAATTTTTCCATTTCATTAAGAATTGTCAATTGTTTCACACTTTAAATTTTTGTAAATAACTATGGCGAACTTTGTTTAGACTCAGAGGCCATAAAAGAGTAAATTTTGGATTTTATTAAGTTCAATTTAACATATACTATTTAACATCACGCTTCGGCTGTTACCCGATCGTGACGCGACGCTATGTTCCTGCATTTTATATCTGATATCTTCAAAAATATTACATATTTAAATTCATCATATTGATCTATATTAAATGCATAATCTATTTTATATTTAATTGGGTGAAAATTAATGCTGTATTTTTTTAAATCGCTTCGTATATAAGCCATAATTTCTCGTAAAAAGTAAAGAAATAAAATTTCAATTGTGGGTTAGTCCTAAGATATGGACATACACTATCGCGGCTATTTTTCAGCAATTACCAAGAACAAAGACACGAAAATGTAGATTGTAGTATTGTTACTTATATCGCGTTAATTCAAAGCTAAAGAAAATTGCTACACTTTACTTATTTTACTCTCAAATAAAAATGTTTCCTGAATCTCAATCATGAGGGCACAAGTAACAAAATAATAAAAACTAGTTGATACTCGCGATTCTGTACTGCAACTTCAAAATCTTTATCCATATTAACATGTTTAGAAACAATGCAATTTAGCCAGGATATGGAGTTAGGCCCCGGACTTAGACTAGCTTCTATTTAAATCGGTTCAGCATTTTAGGTTTGAACAGTTAACGTAGATAGACTTTGCAGATACTTGGTGTGCTTTAGATTAGCTAATTTTTTATGCTATTAAAATCGCTCTGATTTTTATCTTTATAACTTGACTGACAATTTCTTGAACAATTCAATTAGATGTGCTTAATTGACTTAGGTTGGAGTTCATCAACTATGACATAACGGTGTGTTACCTAAATAGAGCTCTAAATGTAATCGGGCCTAAGTATCTAAATTCTAAAGTGAATGATCTGATGTTGTATGTTCAGTCCGCATCTACAGTGCATATATGTGTGTTTTGATTTTGTTATGAAAAACTGTTAAACTCATCTTCTGTTTAAATTTGTGACGACTTTCTAAAATGTAGCTTATATTGATTTAGTCTTAAAATTCTCCTTTCCCTCGTTATGTCTGCGACTTCTCTAATTAAAGACAACATCTTAAGACACCATGATTTAATCACGAACAAGTTGAATGGAGTACGTCTGCCAGTGAAGCGTTTGACGGTGATAATCTCCAGTCCTTGCCAACATATAAATAACAAAAAAAATTGGACACAGTTTAACAATTTTTTTTTACAAAATCTTTACAAAAAGTTAAATAGGAAAATGAGGATGGAGATGTCTTTCACATAGATATCCTTAAGGACACTAATAGGATCAGACATAGATGTCAAAACTACGTCTCTAATAGCTAAAAGGTAAAGAGTCGATCAAACGGAACCCCACAAGGTAAGGCATTAAATATAAAGTGTTTTTTCAGATGCACCAGATGTCGTCACGGAGAACAAAGATATCGATCTTAGAGTCTTGCCCACAGTTGCGAACGACACCAAAGCTTCACCTTTAGCACAAAAAAGACCGTCTACTGAAGGTCTTGAAAGTAAACCAAAGAAGAATAAAATTGATAAGTTTGACGTGTAAGTATTAATTTATTTTCTTATTTTTAATAATAATTTAATAAAATTTCCAATATAATATGTTCATATTTGTGACAAAGCAAGTATATAGTTTATATTATCATTATCTCCTGATTACAGTCTATTCGGTAACGAAGATGTAGATCTTCGTCAACTTCCCCAAGTCGACGAACTTAGTGGACCACCTCTAGCTCCCTCCATCACCTCGTCTCCTAAGTCGGACAGTAAAGTTGAAGACGAAGACGTTCCTATGAAGGATGCCAAAAACTCTCCCAAGAGAGATTGGAATGAGGTGAAGAAGCGAGACGACAAGAAGACACCTTCTAAGCTAGATTTAGTAAGAGCAAAGTTAGCAGAAGCTACTAAAGGAAAAGATAGACTCGGAAGACCGCTGTTATTTAGTAAATCTCCTAGTAAGTATTAGTACATACTATATATACGTATGTTCCATGATGTTCCAATACACGTAATTTCAACTAGGGGATAAACGGCAGAAATAGACTTGTAGGGCCTATTAGATACAACAGGTCAAAGGGCCAGCTTTCGTTTACTATTCATTAGATGTTAATGGTTAGGTTTATTGGATGAATAGATTGTCATTGGAACAATGATAATGGTTGCAATAGCAGGAACTTCATCCGCAGAGTATGCGTAAAGGCTTTCCATTGCGTTAATGAACAAAAAGAGGGAACTTCTTTGCGGACTAATAAATATCCCACTAAACAAATGGTCTATTTAATAATTTTCTTAAAATTCTTCCCCTATATTGTGGAACTTTTAATATGGTAATTAATAGTGATTTCAATTCTAGGTTTGGAAAGAGAACGACGTCGCACACTCAGTGGTGAAGATCTTGATCTTAGAGTCGAGGACCAGGAAGATTTCGATGAAAACAAGAAATCTATATCTATTATAATGTCACAAGCTAAAGAACACTTGAACGATGGACAACTGGACAAAAACCAATATAATACACTAATGTACCAAGTATTACAATTAAATGAAAAGCTCAAGTTAAAGGAAGCGAAACAAAGAGAATCATTAGAAATTTCAAAAAGAAAATTAAATAATGCCATTCACGAGGATAAGAACAAAGTAGAAAGTCCTAAATCTTCACCGACTGATAGAAACACGTTCGGGGATATTGATGAAAGAATCACTCCGTCTGTATTCTTAGATACCCCACCTGATAGTCAAGGTTTACAAGATTCAGATATGAGAATAGCAAATGTCGATATTACAGACGGGCCTAAACCAGGGTTGTTACCAATGCCACCTCTGCCAATGTTTGGCCAGTTCCCTCCTATGTGGCGAGGTCAACCTCGACCTAGAGTGGACGACTTTGGTTCTAGAAGATTTAGGGGTCCTATGCCACCATTCTACAGAGGAAAATACGATAAAAGAGGTCCAAGACCACCGTTTGTGGATGCTCCTCGTTTACCGCTACCGCCACCTAAAATGGGAATGTGTCAAGGAGAATGCCCGTTGGTACGTTATGATAGATGTGAATCGCCACCTCCATTAGGAGCTCCAGGCTTTGCAATACCACCAACCGACTTCAATATACTAGAATATATTGACCAAGATCCGTTTAAAACTATACAAATCGACGGCGTACCTAGAGAAATTAGGTTTTATGGTGACATAGCTGTTATTATGTTAGATTGGGACGATCCTAGAGAAATTAAATTCTTACCGGGATGTCGGCGAGTTACGTTTGATAATAAAGATTCAATTGTTTTAAATTTCAATGAAGATTATAAACAAGTGGAAATCGATGATCAAGTGTTTGATATTAAATTTGGTGCACCCACGAGAGAATTATACATTAACGGCAGATGGCATGAATGCTTCTTTGGTGCACAACCTTTTGGAGTTATAATTGATGGAAAACCAAGGCTAGTACATTTAGAAGGTCCCATGCCACAAGTTGATATTGGAAAAGCAAAACGCACAGATTTAGTAGCGGGTAAAATTAATCTTATTGTAAATGCTACCCAAATGTATCCTGTATACTTGGATGCTAAAGTCCAGAAAATTTTAGTCAATGGTCAATTTTTGACTATACGTTTTGTAGACGCACTGAGAACAGTTCTAATAAATGAGCAGCCCTTTAAAGTCGAGTTTGGTGATCTCCCAAAGCCGATATTTGTTGGCAAGGAGAAATATTTCGTAAGATTCTCGGCTCTACCGAGACATATCAAGCCTGGACATATTCAAATTGCTAATATGGAAGGTACCGGTTTGACAGTTGTGCCACCACCTATGAAGTTTGAAATCAAAGAGAACAGTGCTATGGACATTGATGAAGAACCAGTGAATAGGCCAGTGAAAACTCCTAGTCCTGAGGGCAATACGGAAACCTTTGGTAAGAATGACATTCTTATAAAAAAGTTCAAAGTGTCATAGATGTTGTTTTGTAGATTATCGTAGTACAGTATAGAAAAAATTCTTAGAATTGCCCAAATATTTCAACAGTTTTAGTTCTTTTAAACATTCCTGTTCAGTGTTTTTTCGCAATTAAACCACATTTACTGCTACTAATAACAATTTATAGGAATTTTGTTGTTCATGTACAAAAATACTAATGTACTCATATCCAATATTCAAATTAATTAACAGTGCGCAGTATATTTCCTTTTTTTCCTTATAATTTATCATTATGTAAAATTATAACTTGTTTAATTTTGCAGGTCTTGACATGTTAGCTAGCGTGATGCCTTCAAGTATGGTACCCGCTTCTAGTTCAGAATACAGCTTAGCTGAACCTATATTCTCAAAATTAGATAAAATCCCGGGATTAGAAACAATAACTGAAGAGAAGCCAGCTACACCCCCTACACTACCAGTACTCGGCAATATCAACGTGAACGATTTGTTTGCAAAATTAGTGGCGACCGGTATTGTCCAAGTGCCAACTGTTAATAAGATTGAAGCTAAGGTAGACACTAAAGTTGAAGAACCAAAACAGAAACCTAAAGAAGACAAGAGTGTCATTCATAGGGTGGACTTCGCGAAATCGGAAACTTTGAGAGTGTAAGTCAAATTAATATTCTTGTATTGAATAGTTAATATATAACAACTAGCTGACCCAGCAAATGTTGTCTTGCCGAAAAATAAAATTTAAAAAATAGGGGTTGATCGTAGGGGGTTGAAAATTTAGGGTTGCATGTATTTTTGTATCCCGTTTTATAAAAAAAATAAGAAACAGAAATATGTCGAAAAATTAAAAAAAAAATTGAGGGGTGTGACCCTTGTGATTTAGGGGGATGAAAAATAGATGTTGTCCTATTCTCAGACCTACCCGACACGCACATAAAATTTCATGAGAATCGGTCAAGCCGTTTCGGAGGAGTTCAATTACGCACATCTAGACTCGAGAATTTTTATAAGCTTTTATTTACCTTGCACTGTATGTATGTATGTATGTATGTATGTATGTAAGTATGTATGTTCGGTGGAATCTTGTAACTCAATTTTGAAGTAGATACCTTCAACCGATTGAGCTGAAATTTTGTATACACGTTTACTTTGGATGACAATGCATGATATAATGTATGACATTATTCTATATCCAATATGGCGGACGACCCAAGATGGCGGAATGGATATTTTTAATGCATTTCTGCAATATGGGTATCAAATGAAAGGGTTTGTTAAGTGTAACTCAAAATATAATATGACGTCATTCTAAATCCAATATGGTGGAATATCCAAGATGAAGGAATATATATTTTAAGCTTTCGTACAATATGGGTATCAAATGAAAGGGCTCATTGGGAAAACTAAAAAAATAATGTGACGTCATTCTAAATCCAATATGGCGGATAATCCAAGATAGAGGAACAGTTTTTTTTAATGCATTTCTACAATATGGGTATCAAATGAAAGGGCTTGTTAATAGTAGCTCGAAAAATAATGTGACGTCATTCTAAATCCAATATAGTGGAATAAATATTTGCGTTTCTACTATATGCGTATCAAATGGCCCTTTCATTAAAGAGTTATATGAGAACTTCAAAAACTATGTCTCGGTGGTTCAGTAAACTAGCCCGCTTCTGAATCAGGAAGTCTTGGGTTCGAATTTGGCCTCACACCAATGTCTTTCGAAATTTCTCTCGAAAGTCATGTGTGATAAATATTTTTGACTGACCACTTTGTGCTCGCTGTATGGCAACAGTGGTAGAGCCCAGCAATTCAGTGTATGAATGGGATGGCTCGACCAGTGAAATACCACAACCAGCTCACGGCGTGTTCCTTTAGGTGAGAGAGGTACCCGGAGGCCTACTCCCCTTCCCCATCCCTTCCTACTCCCATATCCTATATCCTACTCCCTTAAAGATAAGATAATACGATAAGATAAGACGTAAACATAGCGGCGAGTCGAGGCTTAATAGATGCTGCCTACACCTTCGGGTAGAAAAAGGAGTCGAGCTATGTTATGTTATTAATTAATGTTATAAACAAATTAGATTGTGTATAAATATTATATATATCATAGGGCTTTCAATATGAGCGGCTAGATACTAGTGGCCTGCTTGTTTGGGCAGTGTCAGTCAATCTGTTGTTTACTATTCAGTCACTGATGCCAAATCACCATGTCAAAATACAGGTTTAAGCGGCGCGTCCAAATTTATAATCAAAATGAGTTAGTGCTAACATTGAGAACCTTACGACCACTTTACGGCTGAGGCGGTAGTCCATCACAGTCGACGGCTTTCCGTTGACCTATGTTTTAATAGTTAACAGTGTTTTAATTGTGGTCAGCCACGCAATCTGCTGCATGAATGGGCCGGTTCGACCGGTGTAATGCCATGCCCTTTCAGGATACCGACGTAAATTGGGCAGGATTTAATAACTTTAACATGATTGCTACACTAACGGATTTTAATGGTGTTATAGGTATTATTAGAATTAAACACAGTGGATGGTGGGAACGAACTATAACTTTTATTACAACTCACTTCTATGTTACACTCAGGTCAGCAATAAAGTACTGATTAAAACAACAGATGGCGTTAGACATCACAAGTAGTTAAACATATTTTGTTATTAAACAACAGTCCCACATAACAAAATTAAGTTGCAAAATCAACAAATAAGTAACAAAAAAATTTGTTTACTTAGGCTCGAAACTCTTTGCTGCTGGTCAAGCATACGCGGCCTTAAGTAGAGAAAAGACTTTAGGAGGTCTCCTCATTGAAGAGTTGGACTGTTCGAAATTAACTGGCAAATGACCTTGTAACAATGATGCTTTGAATGAGATGAAGAGACTGAGAAACTTACCCATCGATAACTAAAAACTTGAAAATAATTTAAAGAAAAAAACTTTTTTAAAGAAGCTTTTATTTAAACGCTCTAAAAAGAATAAAATAATTTTAACCTTATACATTTTAACTATCAACTTATAACCTTATTATATACAATTTATGTGATAATAAAAGCTTGTCGCTATGTTCAACCCAACCCTTCCCCCCTCCTCTTCCCATCCCAATTCCGACCCCTTCCATTTCCCATGGAAAGGGCCGGCAACGGAACTGTACCACTATATGTGTTCGGGTGTCCATATATATGTTATAAACCAAAAAAATATATTTGGATAATGCGATCCGTCACAGTAATCATTAAATCTAAAAAAATATTTATAGATGGTTATGGATAGCCACTGATAGGTAATTAAACATAGCGACAAGCTTTTATTATCACATAAATTGTATATAATAAGGTTATAAGTTGATAGTTAAAATGTATAAGGTTAAAATTATTTTATTCTTTTTAGAGCGTTTAAATAAAAGCTTCTTTAAAAAAGTTTTTTTCTTTAAATTATATATATTAGATTAGATAGGATATCAATTAATTCACCGTTGTTGTTGTAAAATCAAAAAGTTCACTACATTATATATTATTACTCATTTTGTAATCTTGCCTATTCTTCTTCAAAGAGGGTTGAATATTTAATCTGTGCCCAGAAAACAGTACAATTACTTATTATGCTTACTCAACGGTCTCATTTTATATGATATAAAAGGTGTTGCCTCGATTAATTTAGTGGAGAGGATTACAATCTTGATGTGTTGTCCCAGTTCGATTATAGCTAGTTATGTTATGTATAATAACGCTGCGATGTCCGTGCACAGGAAGCAGCCGGCGCTGGTGTCGCGGCTGTACGGCGGCATGCAGTGCTCCACGTGCGGCGCGCGCTTCCCGCCCGAGCACACGGTGCGCTACTCGCAGCACCTGGACTGGCACTTCCGCCAGAACCGCCGCGAGCGGGACTCCGCGCGCCGCGCCCACTCGCGCCACTGGCACTACGACCTGTGCGACTGGCTGCAGTACGAGGAGCTCGAGGACCTGGAGGAGAGAGGTAACGTCGTAGTTGCAATATCCCCGATGCCTTATGTGATCTGAACTAACTTAAAATCACCGTTAATCGATTGGTTAAAGTATGATTCAGGGTGAACGTAAAATATTGATCGGTCCGTTATATTATTGTTACATTGCCCGATCAAGATGAGTTTACTAGATTCAGTATGATAACAGTTATTTACAGTATTCAAAATACAAATGAAAAATTTAATTACAGAAAAAAATTGGTTCGAGACTGGTGGAGTGGCAGCGAGCAGTGCGGCGGTGACAGGAGCGGCGGAGGGGGGCGAGGCGGAGGGGGAGGGCGCGGGCGAGGCGCCGTCGGCCGCCGCCAGCGCGCCCGCGCAGCAGCACTGCGCGCTGTGCGGGGACCTGTTCCACCAGTTCTACAATGAGGACAAGGAGGAGTGGCATCTAAGGAACGCTGTCAAACATAATACCGATTATTATCATCCCATCTGCTATGAAGACTACAAGGTATTTATTCTTATTAATCTCCATAATATACCTGTATAGAATCATAAACTAATGGCTTCTATATTTTTTTAGAATATCTGTGATAAATACCTATTGAAGACTGACAAAATAATGTTTGATGGCAATAGACTTCTCGGTCTGTTATGTTTAAGACTAAAAAAATAAGCGAGCGAGGCCTTATTGCCGCTGCCTAAACTTTGATAATATTTTATTGTGATTAACCCAAAATAATCTTGTAGATGTCGCTGAACAAGGAGGAGAAAGTTAAAGAAGCGATATCAGACGACGTGACTTCCGTGGAAAAGATGATCGAAGAAGCCATCGAAATTAAAGATGTCGATGAAACTGTAGATGATCAGTCTGACAACGAGTCAATAGTTGAAATAATTGAGAACAAAGAACAGGAACCAGTAGAAGTGAGTAAAAATGTTGAAATTATACAATAAAATTTGGCACAATTTAATCAATTTATCATATTTTTTGAGTTCTAAATTAGAAACTGATATAGGGATTTATTTTAATCTGTTGGAGATAGGAGAAATCGACTTATTCTCTTTTACATTTTTTTTATAACTAACTGAACAAATTGCCTCTGCCAAACAAATTTTATACTAAAGGAATTATTAAAAATAAACATGAAAAAAAAAACAATAAAATTGGAGCATAGTTATTAGATATAATAAATATTTAAATAATGATTTTTAATTTAATTTTTTTTATGTCCTGTTCAGATCCTTGTCGAGGAGGAAGACGATGGTGATGAAGATGACGTGGTCTTCAAGGCGGAGCCGGTCGTGCAGGTGGTAGTGGACGACGATAACGACACGGACGACGAGACAGCCGCCACCCGCGCGCAGCGGGACAAGGACGCGGAGATAGACTTCAGTAAGATCAAGGTCAAACAGGAACCTATCGATCCAGGTAACAATATATCCCAATATTTTAACACAATTTAAACTAGTTCTAGCTTTTACTGCCTTCTCTGTAAACCATTTTATTAACCGTGCCCATTTTCACTTTTCTTCACAAATTTGAAATGTCTCTTATAATTTCTGTTTAACGATATCTTGGGAGTGGTCGAGCACCTCACTTTTCATTCAAGAAGTCGCAGGTTCGAATCCTGGCTCACACCAATGACTTTTCGAAATTAATTTCCAAAGTTATGTACGATAAATATCGATGACTAAAAACTTTGTGCCTGATATGGCAATGGGTTCGTCATTTGGGATGTAAACATAACGGCGATTCGAGGCTTAACAGCCGCTGCCTAACACCTTCGGCTAGAAAAAAGGCGTGAAGTTATGTTTTGTTATATCTTGGGATTTCACTACTAATTAAAAGTATTGTTTCCAGATGATGAACCGGTAATAACAGCTGAAGAAGAAACAATCCCTGCCCCAGTAGACACAACTCACGCAACCGTAGAGTCATCTATCGACGGCAATTTACAACTGGATGCTGCAAACTCGCATGCAAACATTCTACCGATAGGAGGTATTCGTATCAATATATCCAAGTCATTACCCACAATGGTACCAAGTCAAGAAGACAAAATGTTAGAAGATGTTAGTGTTGATGATGAACCGCTTCCGCCTGGTGAGGAACCCGAGTTGGAATATAAGTTAAAACCCTCTCTAGAAGGTGTTCAGTTCAGTAGACAGCCACCTGTCAGTAAAGGGAATGAGTTATCTGGACTATGTTCCATTATGTAATATGCCAATCTCATTTCTCTTCACTTTTGAACCATTATGGATGTGACATGTTCAATTAGTGTACTGCATAAGTGGTGACCTGAAAATAATCCTACGCTTATGATTGCAATATGGAATGCAACTTAGCTACTAATGTGGTATTCACCGCTAGTGTCATATTTTATATGAAATGAAAGCCTATTATAATAATAATAATTAGATTTAAAAATAATTAGTTTTAATAATTGATACTTATGTGTTAGTAGGGTTTTTAGGTAGTTGCCTATATTATTTCTTTTGTTTTTTTAAGATAACTGAAGTTATTGCTGTTTTTACATAATAGCTACGAATTGTATAAAGTGTAAATACATAATAATACTATTGCCATCTTTGAGTCTCTTTTAGATGGAGGAAAAGTATTATTGTTTGTATGATTGTGCTCGGAAGAAAGTTATGTTTTTCGAATGTATGTATGTATGTATATCTTTGATATATATGTATATTTATTTTGCTTGAACGGCTGTATTGAGTTTAGTTTGAGAATTATACTTAGATTTGTGTTAACTGTCAAAATCCCATGAAAATTATGTGTACATAATTTATTTCTTGTCTTTTAACGTTTATGAACGTTTTGTTCCTGATATACGTCTTCCTCCACACAAAGGTGTAGGCAGCGACGCACTTTAACATCCTGCATGTAATATGTGGCTGAACCTATTGCCATACTTTCGGCACAATTTTGTCAGTTATAAATTCAATCACGTTCATATAGATGACTAAATGAACGTGATTTTATATAAAGATCTTGGACAAAGAGCATTCACAGATTGGTCCACAGTGTAATGCTAGGGATTTTGTTCAGAAATTTAGTTACCTTAATTTGATTTTATCTGTATATTAATGTATGATGTTATTTTAGTATCTACTGAATTATCGAAATAGAATTAATCAATATTGTTATGATTTAAGGCAGCTGTGTGAATTTTAGGTGGCGAACCTATTGCCATACCGGGCACAAAGTTTTCAGTCATCAATATTTATCGCACATAACTTCCGAAAACAATTTCGAAAAGTCATTGGTGTGAGCCAGTGTCAGGATTCGAAAAATTAAATTGGTCGATTGTGTACCCACTGTACGTAGATACGTATGTTTACTTTATTAAGTCATCCAAAGCTTAGTACTGATAACTAATGTAGCCCTTTTTGATAATGATTGTCAAATTAATGGTTTCAAAGGTCTGTTTGATAATACTTTTTTTATAGCTAAATAATAGCCAGATAATACGATTTAATTTGTTGTGTTCTCGAATTATTTATGATGCAAACATAGAGCAATAATTTTACAAGTAATCATAACCCGTTTTCGTTCGTTTTTTTATGTTCTCAAAACCTTTGTGGGTAAAATACAAAGTCAACAATCATTTCTAGACTATTCTGGGATTCTTATTATTGATTATTCTGATTCTTCTCATTTCCAAACTATCAATATTCATTGATGTAAGGTTGTATCTGTTATAAATATTACCTTGTTGAGTTTACCTTTTATTGTTTGGGTATGATTTACAATAAAAATATTATTATAGTATCATCCAATTTATATATTAAGTAGTCAGAGTAAATCTATAAGCAACCTATGTACGTACACCAACTAAAGGATAAATACTAGTAAGAGATACATACACATCTCTTAGATAAACATACTTTGTAAATCAATCACTTAAAATACTGCTATAATTTGTCATAAATAATAACCTAACATAAACTTGTCGTGAAATTATTGCATAGTATAAAAGAATGTCGCTTCCCGCTGTCTGTTTATATGCTTAGATCTTAGAAACTATGCAACGAATTTTGAAGAGGTTTCTTTTAAAAGATAGAGGATGTCAACTTGGTTTGTATCTATAATTCATGGATAATTGATTTAGCTCTTTAAACATTGTAAAAATTACTTTAAATGCGGAACAACGTTTGTCGGCTCAGCTAGTAATTCATAAATATTACCTACAATTACACATGTAAAATCGTAATATGCTGTTCACATTCAATTCAACTTAGGTAGTGCAATAATGTGTTATATTTGTTTATCAATTATCTATATGTAGTTCCAAATTGTGTACAGCAATATTAAGAATTATTTAAACAAAATGTGATATTAAACTAAGTTACGATATAGTAAGTGAGGTTTAGATTGACTTATAAAATTTTTGTATATCATGTATTTTTATTAATGTAAATATTCTAGTATAAAAATTAAGTGTACAAATTGTTACTTTACATTATTTGTACGGTGTTGATTGTATGAATATATTTAAGCAATTACAGAGAATCTCTTCTGTCAAAAGGTTTTTATTTGATTATATTTCATACCCCTATTAATTTTAAGGCATTTTAAACATTTAAATTAAAGAATAATATAACTTTGTGCGCGTCTTGTGATGATTTTTAACTTTGCAGTTTGATTAATCTAAGTTATATTTTACCATATCCCTAAATGGTATACATCACATCAGTTTGTTTGTAGTTTAATTTAAATAAATAAATCTAATGCATATTGTTTGTTTCATTTTATTATTCCTATTACACTTTTAATTCATTATTAGGCTAGGTAAATAAGTTTTTCTCTAGTGTTGCAAATTGAATAAAACAAATGGATGATGAAGATATACTTTATTTTGCTCTAAACAATATCTTAGCTTATTGCCTACTATGGAGCAGGCTAGAAGTAAACCCAGTCATGACTTGAAAACAAAGTGACACATGGAGGTATGAAAGCCAAGGATTCCTGCAGTCAATTTTCAAATGTTTGCTATAGGTAATCAATATTATTTGATGTATAAAAATTCTCAACTATTGCATTACAAACGCAGAGTTCCATTACTGAAATACGAAAGATTCTAACTTGTAATATCTTTATACATTTCTATATACCTAGGATTTATCCATTTCTCTCAAGACTAGGCTTTACTATACATACCCAGTTATATTGTTTTGACTTTTTCTATGTCTCCTATTAAAGCTACATGTCACAATTATGAGGCCATCTAGGAAATGGTAATGTATCCTTTATATTGGGTATATTACATATAACTTGTAATAATCTCTCTAAGCCCAACCCATATCCCCCTGTCGGGATGTTACCAAATTTCCTAAGATCCAAATACCAGTTTAGTCTATTCGAAGGCAGCTTCGATTTCAACTTCTCATAATTATCTTCTCTCAAACTTCCACCAATGACTTCACCAGTTATTGGTGTTAAAAGATCTAAAGCGTTCACCTGAAAGAAAAAGTAAGTAAATAATTGAAACGAAAATTAATGGTTTGTAATAAGCACTGGCAATTAGCTAATGAAATAAATTTTTATATAATGCCAGGCAGACAAAACTTAAAAAGGTTTTTATTAAAAACCTAGTAAAATATATTAATTTCTATGTTAGTTAATGTCACTGTTGAACATAGCATTTATCTTTTACCTTTGTGTCATCATCCACACACTCCTTCATATAGAAAGATTTCATTTCTTTAGGCCATCTCACCACAAATATTGGAACACCATTACAATGCTCAACTAATGCCAATTCTTGTTCTTTATTAATACCATCCTGTCTATGTACTACTACACCTTTACTATTCAAAATATTTCTAGCTTCATCATAATCCATGGTTATAAATTCTTTATTGAGCCATGATGGGCATTTATTTTCTTTATCTATTAAAAATAAATCAGCCTCATTTGTATTCCTAACTTCACTAGCTATGTACTTCACTAGTTCCTCTATATCTTGTTGTAACTGTTGCAAACTCTCACAAAATGCTAGTTCAGATTCTATCATGTAAAACTCTGATAAATGAAGTCTAGATCTAGAGTTTTCAGCTCTGAATGTTGGTCCAAATGTGTATACATTACCCATACTTCTACATATTGCTTCTAAATGCAACTGACCTGAGACAGTTAAAAATGTTTTGGAACCAAAATATACAGAGTCATGGTTTCTATTTTCCTGAGCCATAGCTTTTACTGTATCCTCATTGTCAGGCTGTATTTTAAATAACTCTCCTGCACCTTCACAGTCATTAGAAGTCAGTATAGGTGTATGTACATTTGTATAATTCTTTGAATTAAAGTAATCATGTATATGTTTAGTAACTGCACTTCTAACTCTTAAAATTGAAGCATTATAGTCAGTTCTAGCACGTAAATGTAGATACTGACGCGTGTAATCAGGTGGATGTTGAGTCCTTGGATTAAAAGGATAGCCATCTAGAATGACACAAGTTCCAATGGTAGTAACATTGTTTGCCACTATTTCCAGCTTCCCCCTGGGACCCTTTACTAGTTCACCAATAATATGAACTGATGCCCCATTTGTTAAAGATTCGGTATTTATATTTTTTGGAATAAC
This sequence comes from Euproctis similis, assembly GCA_905147225.2. Taxonomy (NCBI): domain Eukaryota; kingdom Metazoa; phylum Arthropoda; class Insecta; order Lepidoptera; family Erebidae; genus Euproctis; species Euproctis similis. The sequence goes on from LR990109.1 coordinate 11,997,187, forward strand.
GACTTGCAACTTTTGTGCACATGATCCATCACTAACATCGGCAAAAATAACCTCTTTTTGCTTACGTAAATTCTTCACCCATCCCTAAAACGTGGAAAGCTTAAATTAAAGTATCTACTAATAGAGTACAGTGATATTAGATTATTTGTTTTACACACTTTTATTTCTGTAATACTGCCAACGTCGGGCTTTCGTAATAAAGCTGCAATTACACTGTATTGTTTTGAAATCGCCGCGTAATTAATTACGCTTTTATGGTTAATCTTAAAAACACATCCTAAATACATATTTAATTTTAATTGATTAGTTTGTTCATTCTACATAGTGCCTGCTATTTTAAGTCATGGAACGGCTGCAACTGGGGTATAGAAATGAATAGGAAGGAAACTGAAACGGAATCAAAGGTTTATAGTAAAATTAAATAAAAACGGAACTAGGCTCTCAGTCAGATGTATGATGATGTATGACATTGTATGATAACCACAGAAATTGACACTTGAGTGACAGAAAGAAATACAGAATAAAGTAGGACCAGCGTTGCCAACATTAAATTTCTACTCCGGCTGTAGAGAATGCTACAATCCCGTCAAAACCCGACCTGCACAAATTTAGCACCCCATCGAAGGATTTTTGAACTCAAAATGACCTTAATCGATAGGTCTACGTTAGGTCTGTATAGGTCCACCATCATTTTTGTTAGGTCACTTATAGTTTTTTTATAAATATTTTTTTAAATTTTGTAAAAAAAAAATTACATCTTAGCATCTCATTTAAACGGAAACTCATTTAACTTTATATTTCTGCATTCTTTATCGTTAGGTCAGTATTGGTCTATAGTTTTTGCTTTTATATTATTCATTTAATTCTTTTTATTAACAATTATAAATAATTTATCACTGGCGCATGCGCTTTCTGCACAAATTTAGCACCCCATCGAAGGATTTTTGAACTCAAAATGACCTTAATCGATAGGTCTACGTTAGGTCTGTATAGGTCCACCATCATTTTTGTTAGGTCACCTATAGTTTTTTTATAAATATTTTTTTAAATTTTGCAAAAAAATATTTACATCTTAGCATCTCATTTAAACGGAAACTCATTTATCTTTATATTTCTGCATTCTTTATGGTTAGGTCAGTATTGGTCTATAGTTTTTGCTTTTATATTATTCATTTAATTCTTTTTATTAACAATTATAAATAATTTATCACTGGCGCATGCGCTCAACGCACCTAGTCATAGCATGGTGCGAAATTTAAAGTTTTCCCGTTCCGTTTTCATTGCTTTCATTATCAAAACACAAACTTCTCTCATGAAGCTCAAATAATCTCATAATTTTAATCTATAATTACTCCTCTACTACTCTACTACTCTAATAAAAAATCAGCACGACGAATACTAATGCTAAGATGTAAATATTTTTGTGCAAAATTTAAAAAAATATTTATAAAAAAACTATAGGTGACCTAACAAAAATGATGGTGGACCTATACAGACCTAACGTAGACCTATCGATTAAGGTCATTTTGAGTTCAAAAATCCTTCGATGGGGTGCTAAATTTGTGCAGAAAGCGCATGCGCCAGTGATAAATTATTTATAATTGTTAATAAAAAGAATTAAATGAATAATATAAAAGCAAAAACTATAGACCAATACTGACCTAACGATAAAGAATGCAGAAATATAAAGATAAATGAGTTTCCGTTTAAATGAGATGCTAAGATGTAATTTTTTTTTTACAAAATTTAAAAAATTATTTATAAAAAAACTATAAGTGACCTAACAAAAATGATGGTGGACCTATACAGACCTAACGTAGACCTATCGATTAAGGTCATTTTGAGTTCAAAAATCCTTCGATGGGGTGCTAAATTTGTGCAGGTCAAAACCCGTCAAGTAAGAATTTTCGAGTTGTTACTTTTCCCTAAATTTTAAAAATGAATTATTTTAAAATTGAGTCTTCGGTTATTGATTTTTAAATATACATAAACAAAATAATTTTTCAACAAGTTATTGAGTTTTTTAAATTGATGATTCTGATAAAGTGATTAACATTTATATTTTTTTAGAGTGTAACAGAAGATATGTTTATTTTTGATATCTCTTACAAGTAATAAATGATAAATATTTATTTTTTATTAAAATATTAGTATTTTAAATATAAATATTGAAATTATATATATATAATATTGCAGTTACTTCACAGCAATTTTTTTAAAAGTTTGCTTTGGCTTCGTTTAACTTTAAGTTAAAGATTTAAATCAATTAATTCCATAATCTCATCATTTTCAAGTTCTTTGGAAGTTAACGACTGAAGATAAGCTTTCATAGTTCCGATTTTTTGAAGCACATCATCAGGAAATTGATATGTATGGCAATTTTTACCACACCGCTATAAACCTGCACGAATGGTTAATAGAGCATTTGTCATTTCTGAGTTCATTTTATTTCATAGCTTAGTTTTCACAACATTTGTTGTCCCGCTGAAAAATCCGTTGGCCGATAAGCGCAATTTTTTCCCGTTGCTGACCTTGCTGTCCCGTCAAATCTGACGGGAAACCCGTCAAGTTGGCAACGCTGAGTAGGACTGTTGATAAAATATCGATATATCGAAATATCGATATTTTCTCTTAAAAATATCGATATTTATCGTCGATATTTTTTTTCACGATATATCGATAGTTCGATATTGAAATGTACATATCGACTTTCGATAATTTTATGAAAATATTATTTTTTTTGGACACAATAACTTAAATTATATCGTCATCCCAAACTTAAGGTTGTCTGGAAGATATCGCAACATGCGATAAGACCGGCTTTTGTACTTGATCGACATTTATTATGTACTAATTACTTCAATGTAATGTATAAAAATGGCGTACAATAAAGCGTATTCTAGTCTATTCTTAATATACTGTATTTAAAAAACTAATAAACAATCGTCAAGTCATCCCATAAGCAATGACAAACAGCTCCCCTTTACGAGTTCAAGCTAATTCTTGGCAATGAAAAAATTTTGCATCAAATTATAACTGATTAGTGTATATAGGTATCGCGTATTGTTCTTTTTTTGCTTAAAGACACTTTCACAGGGGCCCGCAGGGCTTATAGAAAACTCTTTGAACAACACCCTCTTTCTATTAATAGACGTAACATATGAATTTTCTGTACATGCATTTTTAGGAGTATGTATTTTTATATGTACCTACATAATTGATTAGTATCTATAATTTTAATTTCCCTAAATTATCTTATGTTATGTCATAAATACATAGTGAAACAATTGTCAATGAATGTGTTAAGCCACTGTTAACTATCACAACGATATAATTTACGTTACTATTTACGTTTATATGGCAAAAAAAAAATTCTATTATGTGCACGTATTTTAAGAAATTATATTCAAGAAGTGTTTTTTGCACTTTGTCGTGAAAAGTTATCAAAGATGTGGAAATGCAACAAATTTAGCAACCCATTTGAAAAGGAAAACCATCATGCATTTGCAAAACTATCCATCGAGTATAAATACTAAGAATATAATCACGAAAAATGCAGAAGGAAACTATCATAATGAGTCAGTCGTATAGTTACTACCGCCAAAATCAAATATTGACCTTACTGACAACGATACCGAAAACTAAATACATGGTATATGAAAGAGAAGATATCTTAATAAATAGTTTCTTAATACGAACGAAACGTAAAATTTTATTATAATGGCTGATGATGTAGTGATGCAGCAGGTGGATTACATTTTTGACTTTGAGCTTTGTTATGAGGCCAACATTCAAAGTTCCGTATGTCATCACTGGTAACACACATTAGTGATAGACCTTAGACTTAAGGCACTGTGGGATTTTGGACGAGAAGATTTCCCTTAGTTTCCCGAACGCTGCCCAACCGAGTTGGATCCGTCGGTTTACCTCTTTCCCGAAGTTTGCTCTATCTAGTTGAATGACTTGTCCTAGGTAAACATAATAATCGACAACTTCGAGGATTGCATCGCCAACAGTTACCAGTGCTTGAATGACATGGGCATTGGACATAATTTTGGTCTTGTCCATGTTCATTCTGAGACCTATATGTTGGGAAACTTTGCTGAGGTCCTTGAGCATTGTACTACAGTGACTCTGCCATGACCACAATATCATCAGCAAATCGAAGGTGAGTGATGTATTTGTCATTGATGTTGATGCCAAATCCGGACCAGTCTAGGAGCTTGAATATGTCTTCCAATACAGCGGTGAAAAGCTTTAGGGAAATTACATCCCCTAGTCTGACACCTTTCTGCTATGGAATTGGACTCGTACTCCCAGTCCCAATTCGGACTGACATAGTAGCGTTTCTATACAAACACTGCAACACTTCGATATACCGGTAGTCAAGTTGGCATCTCTGGAGGGACTGCAGCACTGCCCAAGTTTCGACGGAATCAAAAGCTTGCTCATAGTCCACAAAGGCAAGGCACAGGGGTTGATTATATTCTTCGGTTTTTGTATAATCTGGCGAAGTGTGTGAATGTGGTCTATGGTACTTAAGCCTTGACGGAAACCGGCTTGTTTGGGAGGCTGGAAAACATCGAGCCTGCGCGAGAGTCGATTTGTAATGACCCTCGAAAACAATTTATAGACATGGCTTAGAAGTGAGATGGGTCTATAGCTTTTCAAGCGGGTTTTGTCACCCTTCTTAAAAAACAACACCACCACGCTTCTGGTCCATACCTCTGGAACGTCGCCCCCGAGTACGACAGAATTAAAAAGCCTCTGAAGGGCCTTAAGGATTGCTTTACCACCCGCCTTCAGAAGTTCAGTAGTAATTCCATCGTCACCCGGTGCCTTCCCGTTCTTTCTGATCTCGTACTGATAAATAATACTTAATATATATGTCACAGATGGCTGTTGTATTGAACTTTCGCCCCCTTGATTACGATCTTAATTTACTACCTTTCGTCCATAGATGTCATTACATCTGAAATGAAATCAATTCTACATCGGTAATCTTTAGAGTAGTTTTAGCTTATGGACATAGATGGTGCTACGTTAGAATAAATGGTTAATATATTGACTGGTTAATTTACTGCCTCTATAACCAACGCCCATAGTTATTGGACTCGCTGGTCTTCACCGATCACAAAGTTTACCACGCCCAACGTAGCTTACGTTGGGCGTGGTAAACACTTGGATGAGTAACCGTTTTTATTTGGGTAAAATTGTTCACAAACAATATTTTAAAGCATTCTAGTAAATACGATTAATTTAAAACGGCAGCAAACGGGGCGTTAAATGCGTTAAGCGTTTGCATGTCGTTTAAGAAGTTTCACTTCAAAATATCGATATATCGATATTTTTTTTCGATATATCATACCCCGATATTGATATTTTTAAAAATTTCGATATATCGAAAATCCGATATTTTTAAAAATATCAACAACCCTAGATTAAAGTAACCAATGAAGTAGGAAACCTATGGAAGTGGTATACCGACACAAATTTCAAGCAGGGTGTGACGTCATTTGGCCGCATAAAATGGCGGTTTAGTGCTGCGCAGACGAATTCTATTTATCGATAAACGTTCTCGGCTAATGTTATTAAAAACGTTATTGAGTATTAATTATTTTTAGAATTAAATTAAATATGTGGTTTTGGATATCAAAATAAGAGTTTATATTTTTCTTAAACTAATTACTTTCATAATTTTATATTAAATATAATTGAATATTAATTATTTGTATAATTAATACTTAAATAGGAAGTAAGTATATTGTTATGCTAAATATTTTGTTTTGGATGTCCAAATAAGAGCACATGATTCTTCTTTCTTAGACTACTTACCTCTATTTTACAAACTATTTTATGTTGCTGACTCTAAAGTAAGTAAATCACTACTGCAACATACTTTTAGATAGGTGCGCCCCACAGTAAATAAGAATGATTCAAATTTTAAACTTATAAAGGGACCGCGTGAAAAACAAAACGAAACATCTTCGATTGTTTTAGTTACAAATGCATCTCTTATGACTTTCAGTCTAAGATCAGTTAATTATTACGTATTTAGCGAATTTACAATAGGTTTTTACTTGTTACGAAATAAAACTAATTTATTTAGAAAATTCCGCAAAGAAATTTTGTCGGTAAATTTTTTCCCAACACTATTTAGTAAAATAGTGTTGGGAAAAAAACTGACAAACTGACAAAAAATCCGCCATATTATGCGGGAATTTTAGCGTCAGTAGGTTTACTCGAGAAATCTAATTTCCGTATTCATTTAATTTATGTACGCACTGAAATACTGTTATACTGTTTTCATGCGAGTGACAGTGCTGAGTAAGAACAAGACAGTTATTTATGTTCCAATTAACTATACGAAGAGCGGGAAAATTTGAATGTGCTGATAACGCATAGCTGCAGACAGTACACGATTGGCGAGCATCTAAAGATTCGTACGTACACTCAGCACGTTTGTAGCATGTCGTAAACCTCAAACCCCTACTGTAGTTTGCCTTGATTAGGACAAACGTCGCCATCCACACGTTTGCACAGCGAGATGTTGTTTTCTGAACATGGCATGATGGACGTAGACCTCGTATAGGCCATAACATTTGCTTTATGCTATTTTTTTATATTTAATAGTCTTGGTGGTCCAGTGGTCGAGCTCTACGATTATAATTCAGAAGTCGTGGGCTCGATTCCGGACTCACACCAATGATATCTCGTAATTCTTTTCGAAAGTTATGTGTGATAAATATCGATGACAGATAAGTTTGTGCCCGGTGTATGGTAATAGGTAAGCTACCTATTTCATTGGGGATGGAGGTAGTTTTCCATTTGAGTCTGTTTCTTTTTGATAAAAAGTTATAAATATAAAATTATAGATTATTGTTTTATTTGTGGATTGTCGCCGTAAATATAAAGAAAACAGTTCATCATCAGATCGACTTTAGTACCTCATATAATAGTAATGCTGAAAAATTTTACTACGACACTCGAATTTTTGAAGGTTTTCTCTCGTTTTCAATCCCTGATTACGTCCTTTTTTATATTTTGTAGTTGGTTATAAAAAGTTGGAACAGATCGAAATAGGTCAAAAAATTGCGTCATCATACATATCACTCATTTTTTACGTAGTACGTCCGCAGGTGGAGCCGCTACCAGATACAAACTAAACACCACAAAATACTTTCTTATTAGCGATATTCTACAGTTTTTCTAAAGTTTTTTGGTGTATTAAGGTATTTGAACTTAAAATCTTTGTATCTAATACAAACTTGTAGTGTTGAAATCAGATTTTATCGTACATATAACTATGTATATAACACACATATAACAGTCTCGGTGGCGCAGTGGGCGAGCGCACGGCCTCTGATCCAGAGGTCCGGGGTTCGATTCCAGATACTGGCTCACACCAATGACTTTTCGAAATTGTTTTCGGAAGTTATGTGTGATAAATATCGATGACTGACAAACTTTGTGCCCGGTATGGCAATAGGTTCGCCACCTATTCCATTTGGGACGTAAACATAACGGCGAGACGAGGCTTAACAGCCGCTGCCTACACCTTCGGGTAACAAAAGGCGTGAAGTTATGTTATGTTATGTTATAACTATGTATATCGAATAAACTATTGTTTAGACTTTTCTTCTTGTAATAAAGACATTAGTTTTTCTTCGATATTTATTATCCATAGACTCTCTCACAGATTTGCAAATCCTCAAATCCAGCGAGTACTACACTAAACGAAAAAAAAAAAAAAGTATTAATGTCAAGTCAAATGTTGAAATGTCATTCATGTCATATTTATATGCTCTGTGATGTCATTCAGCAAATCATGCATGTTGCTTTTGCTGCGTTGCGAGATAATTAATTTAATTTTTAGTACAATACAAATATAAATACATCTAGTAATTAAATAATTCTGTTGTCGAGTTTTTTATCTAAATGTAAGTACGTTTTGTATTAAGGTGTAATTTACTGGGATTATATGCGTTATTAGTTTTGTATTAAGTTAAAAGTTGAGTACCTATTCATAATAGTAATTTTCATCAATTAATTATTGTAACCGGTTTTCCTAGTTATTGTGTCCTTGACTGTAATACCGTAATAATTAGAAACAAAGTACAATTATTTCCTATTTTGCATGTTTAATTGTAATTAGATAACCGACATATTTTGTGCATGGCCCACTGATCTACTTGATGCATATAATGTACTCTAAATTACACTTTCTACTTTTACTATGTTTACAGAAAAAAACATAGGTTGCTATTAAAACACCTAATATCACTTTGTATCTTGGTGACATTAATTTTATCTCTACCTTATCTGATAAATTGGTCAAGATGTACTTTCACTTACAAAAAGATTTTAGATGAATTACAATTTATCTGAGCATCCTCTCTCCAGCTTGTTAATACAGATATTAGAGAAATAGTACCAGTATTACAATGAATATAAAAATATTAATTAAATTGTAATGTTAGAATATTAGGTTTTAATTATTGATCATTGTTCTGGCCATTTGTTATTTTTCCTTCCTATGTATGAAACACAAAAATTGTGCTCAACAATTGAGCAGGTAGAGAAGAAATAGTGTGAATTCATTTTTTCTACAATTTGCCAACATCATTGTTTTTGTATTTTGCATACTATATTCATTGTAGGAATATTCTCATTCCACCTCAAAACATAACAATACAGTACTCAATAAATTTAATAGATTTTAAACTAAAAGATGTTTCTTTTAGTTTAAAATCTATTAAATTTATTGATATTTATTTATTGTTATAATGTTAACATTTAATTTTATTATCAGATCAAAATGGCAGATCAAACAAACCAACAGGCTGGTGACACTGGTCCACCCAAGGGTATCCCTGCACTGAAGGCTCATGTGATAGCTAACAAAGTTGATGTAGCTTTGTGGGCCATCCGTGTTCTCACTGTTTTATTTACTATAGGATATGTTTTACCCATATTTAACAAGTAAGTAGTAGTAAATCTCAAAATTTTTTTTTACTTTATTTACTATTACAGGTGGACATAATACTAGTTTCTCATAACATCTTTCAAATAAGTAAAATTAGCTTTATCACGATTTACAGATTTTGTGCTTAATTCATTTATGAATAATTTATAATATCTGACTAATAAGTTTCTTGTGGGAAAGGCAGTCAGTTCTTACATACCTAATAATCATGATTTTAAACAATTAATAATGAACTGGAGTGCATAGAAAAAGTTAGATAATATATATAGCCTACACAAATATAACATATTTTTCGTACAACTGACATTATGGACGAAGTATAGTTTGATCATAATATTATAAGAAAGTGGTTGCTTTCACCTTTTTTTTACATATTTTAATAATTGCATTCTATAAATATTATACAGAAATTAAAACAAATCTAATTTAATTCCATTTTAAGACTTCTTTAAAACATATTATATAAATTAAAACATATATTGTTACGTATGTATATTTAATGGTTTCTTATTTAATGTTACGGTTTCAATATATTTATACTCAGGAGATATTTAGGGGCTTAGGCCAGTATAAAATAATGTTTTACATAAGTTAATATTAAAGTTGCAAAATGTTGTCATCATGTCATTTAGTGATTGTCCTTTACCTGATATAATCTATTTGATTAATTATAGATTAACTTATGGAACCGAGAGTTGGGTATGGCAGAGTGTGCATGAAAGTAGGATAAACGCGGTAGAAATGAAGGCACTGCGCTAAATCTGCAGATTGACTCTCGTTGACAGTGTCAAAAACAAGATTTTAAGAAAGGAAGTTGGATTGAAAGAGAGTGTCAGTGTAAAAGTAAGAAAGGGCATGCTCTGATGGTTCAGAGATGTAGGAAGAATGGATGATGCAAGATTGAATAAGCAGATATACATTGCAAAAGCGGATAGATGTGGGGTCGAGGACGGCCAAGCCACACATGAACAAATAGCCATAAAAATCGACGTGCGTGCAGGAAAAGATTTATGAAAGTCAACGAGGCGAGTGAGCCGTGTAAGAATCCTACTTTATGGCGCTCTGTTCTCCCTGCCTACCCCGCAAGGGATGGGTCGTGAAGTTATATATGTAAAAATTATAGAAATATATTACAGTTTAATAGTTATCTCAATTGCATATGGCACATGAGATTCTTTCCCGATTCTTCTCATGATAACCCCTACACTCGGAATCGGGCCGCTCGTGGCGATTGCGTCCGTGTTTTCTTGTGCTTTCTCAAGCACTCGTGTTTAAGAATTTCATTTTAAAAAAGAAAGGAATATTTTTGAACATTGATTTTCAACAAGCACTTTCCTCAAGCGAATGATGTTCTAGAAAATGAAATTCTTAAACAAGAAGTTTAAGAATTTCATTAATGCATTAGGTACATTTAATTAAATAATAAGTTAAATTTTTGGACATTGTATATTTTTAAGTGTCTGTGAAGACCTACGAAAATAAAGCTTCTTTGAGTTTGCCCGAGAGGTTCCCGATTTGAACACGATACATTCTGACAACATTTTATAAATTAAATACTAAAAATGTGATATTGTATATGTAAAATTTGGGGTTATTTATTGGTGGGTGGCAAAATAAACTATGTGTTGTGATATTTGGTGTTGGAGCATAATTCCTCTGCTTACACCTTCTGGTAGTTGTAATTGTAATCTATTTGTGGCTACATTTGAGCTTTAAGAATATCATGTTGTAATATTTTTTCCACAGTCCCGTATCAGCATTCTACAAGGCTCTGTTAGCGAACGCGGCGACATCTGCATTGAGGTTGCACCAACGCATCCCGGCGAGGGAGATTGCAATCTCACGAGAATTCATGGCTAGATTCTTCTTAGAAGATAGTGCGCATTATCTATTCTATTCACTCATCTTCATGAATGTTGCACCTAGTTTATGTATCCTTTTACAAAAAAAATAACTAGTTTATAATTACAATGACTGACTGTGTGTGACTGAATGTTTGGAGCCGGGATAACAAATTATGATCATGGAATGGCCTCGTCACAAAATTTTCCTGTGCCCTAATATTTCATTTGACGGTGTTATGTCTAGTTAGCAGATCGCCTTGACAAATTTTATTATGAATGCATATTGTTTGTAAACAAACGTTCGGATGGTGCAACGAAATTATTTATGAAAATTTAATTGTTAGTAATTTTAATGCTAGTCAAAACAAATAAATACGAAGGTGTCCGTATTTATTTGTTTTTACTACAAATACTACAATATGCATTCATAATAAAATCTGTCAAGGCGATCTGCTAACTAAAGACAGACATGACAACGTCATCAACATATTTAAACTGTACTGGAAGACTGTAACTGTATGGAAGGTACTTACGGTATATTACGTTGTCACACTAAATGTTGAGTTACTAGTTTTCTCTTGTACTAACTATAAATATATTTAAACAGTGGTAGAGCCAAGCCGTTCGCTGCATGAATGGGCCGGCCCGACCCGTGAAATACCACAACCTCTCAGAAGATCGACGTAACGTTTTCGTTCGGTGAGAGAGGTGTCCGGAGGCCCCCTATCCTGCTCCCTTAAAGGTCGGCAACGCAACTGTAACACTATATGTGTTGTGTATGTCCATGGGTGGCGCTGGTCGCTCACCACTACTCACCAGCTTTACTTTATCCCTTTAGTAACTTTAAGACCGACATCTGAGTGCCATCTGCGTTGTTGAGTATGTATTGTAGGCTTGTACAGGAATAGATAAATATAACTCAATATATTGATCGGTAATTACAATAGTTTCTGTTTATAGCTATTTTTTTTAAATATTTCCTTAACCGAGACGCCAGTGATCCTGACACCAATATTTTTGTTCGCGATGTTGCATGCTGCCTCATACTCGCTCACCATACTTGACGTAAGTATTTTAGTTTCGTTGGGTTACTTATTATAGCATTATTTATTTACAATAATAAGAAGAAATAAATTCATTACATTATTGACAATATATACAATGAAAAAACTAGCAGAAATAAATGTATAGCTTGGTAAAATTAGTGCAATTGTCTCTACTGCTATCCTGCAAAAAAGATTTTTTTAAAAAGTGATAAGCAGGCAGTAAAAAGTAATACTGATAATAATCATTACATAGTATAAAACAAAGTCACTTTCCGCTGCCTGTCCCTTTATATGCTTATATCTTTAAAACTACGCAACGGATTTTGATGCGGTTTTTTTTAATAGTTAGGGGGTGTCAACGGGGTGGTTTTGATCTATATTTCATATATGATGTTGTAAAGAAAAAAATGATAATTTTCGAGATTTAGCACTTTAATTGCAAACGCTGGCTGAACCCTAAGTGATAGATCTAAACAATGTCTTACATTTCTAAGATTTTCGCGAATCTCACTCATTGATTAAAACAACTTTTGAACAACTACCATCTTTTTGTTCATGCTCGTGAGGGTGATCTCTGTAAAGAGTTCGAAACGTCGGTAAATAAATATAAATAAGTAATGGGTAAACGCGATATAATCCTAAAAGTTGTTTTAATCAATGAATGTCTTACATTATTAAACACCTTCAGAAGGTCTACAAAAAAGTCCGCGGGGGGCCTATGTCCTATCTCTTAGGGATAACCCACAATGACATTTTTATTTCTTACTTTTTTTTACTTATTTACGAAGCAATTTAAAAAATTACAGCATTAATTTTCAACCAGTTAAGTGACTTAAATAGATTGTGCTTTTAATATAGATCAATATTGCCCTTTACAGTTGGTAATTGAAACGAATATTTCCGAAGATATTACAGTATTCACATAGCGGGACATAGCAGTTGCGTTTCGCGCCAAAACGCGTGCCGATAAATAGAATAAATTGAACTTTTTAAGATCCAAATTTTACTCATTTATTACTTTGGATGCGTAACAAAGATCGCGGGGCCAACTAGTTATTAAATAAGAATTATGCGCTATTGATAGACGCGCAAACGAACTAGGAGTGGAAGGGAGGTTCGGTGATGGTTTTTGTATCACCTATGATTTATATAAGAGGGTATTACCAAACAGCAATAGCAACGCCATCACAATCGTGACTGATCGCTTTGTGTAAAATTTGCTGTGTCCATTTTTGATGGCAATTGACGGAAACGGATATTCCATTGCTATCCAAGACATTAGACTTGGGCAAACATAGTTAATTTACATCTATATCTATTTTTTTGTAACATCTGCATTCTTGATCGGGGTTTTTTATGCTGTTGCCCTCAGTTCTGTCAGCTTTGTGCTTGATATCAGATTTTAAGAGAACCGAGGTCATGCTCTAAGCAAAGGTTTACTTATCCGAAAGGTGTCGGAATCCAAAGAGATCATACAGATGTCGTAAACAAAAAAAAAGTTAATTGTGTCCATATTATTTGCTTAAAATAATTATTTTAAATGTAAAAACGCTAATTATTAGTAATTAGTTACTCATTTATTACTAGCTGACAGCGCGAACTACGTCCCGCATGTTATATACCTTTGTCACTAAAAAGATCAGTACTCCTATTGGTCGCAGAGTGATGCTTCATAGCCTAAAGCCTTCATCGACAAATGGATAGTCCATTTGTCGATGAAGGCAATATATATTTATATATATTTTTTCGATTCAAAATTCTTGAGTTTAGCCCGTTCAAACAAACAAACTCTTCAGCTTTATAATATTAAATATGTATAGATGTTGACCTTTATACCGGCTCCATTCGTATTAACCTTGAATATTTTAATTGTTTGATGTGCTCTGTGAATATGTTACTGGCAAGGTAACATCACATACACTCGACGTCGTGTTTTTGTATTTTTACTCCAAAACTGTGTCTCAAACTCAACTCATTGACATGTCTTGTCGGCATGTTTGTTTGCTGACAGTGATTTTTTTTTTTCATTTTCTTGACCAAGTATAGTTGTTTTAGGAAAGTAAAGAAACAGTTAACTGTTTAAACTAGATGGGTATTTCGAGAATAGAGGGTAATAGAAAGAGAAAGAAATAGAAAGTAAATACATATTAAAGAAATACCAAAGGGGAAAAGACGAGCGAGAGAATATGGGTACTATAGTTTTCGTCAAGAACGGTAAATTTGTAAAGTTGCTTACAACATAGACTTGCTGACAACTTGTTTTATTAAGTTTTGAATTTCACTTCAATGCAATTACGATCGCAACAAACACTTCATTTATGTCGCGTATACTTTTTCACATACTAAATTTAAAGTTTCTAGGTTAAAAGCTCTCATATTGTCATATCGCGGTGAACACATTATTATAAGTAGAACACATTACGTTCAATTATATAAGTCGTGGATAACAAATCGTTTAGAAATTTAAAATTTTAACATTTCAAACCAGTAAATTTGCTTCCAAAATACTAACGGGATCGAAGCGCGTACCGAATTTAACTACCACGGCGAACGGCCTATGTGGCTACCATAATAATAACCATTGTAAAAGCGGCCTCTACAGAACTTTCTTTTTTTTCTATTACTGATGAGAATTAAATATTGAGCGCCAGACCAAGACTAAGTCTTGTTTCTGCCACTTAAAGATCCGTGCAAACATTTTATTTTTGGATTGCCCTTATATAAATTGAAATGACGGTTTAAAAGAAAGTCCTGAAATGCTTTTTAGTTGAAATTCTATATTAAAAACATCAATAATAGTACCGTCTTTGATAATTTAATAATGTCTAAGAAATGTTCTATTGTCAAATTAACAAATCAGTACAAGTCTTATCGTACATCAACGCACAATAATTGCGTAAAGTTAGGCTATCAATCCTCTTAAATAGATAAGATTGCGTGTCTAACTGCTTATACATTAAATAGACACACACTAGTTTTTACTCAGAGAAAAGAAAAGATATGAAATTAAATATTTAATATTAATAGTAAATACAAAAATTTGTGTTTATTAGCAGATGTATTACACACCGGTCGAAAATTTAATAGAACTTAAGCGTGGATACATTTGCAAACTGTTAAACGAAAACTACTCCGGAAATAAGTAGAAATTTTAAGTGGATAATCCAGGCTTTACGAGCATCATCATCATTAGCCCATTGCAGTCCACTGCTGTGCATAGGCTTCTCCCAATGTGCGCCGCAACATCCGATTCTCTGACTTCCGCATGTAGTCTCTTCCAGAAGCCTTTCTTAGTTCGTCTAACTATTGGGCTGGTAGGCGTCCTACGCTACATTTACCGAAACGCGGTCTCCACTCTATGACCTGCTTACTCCACCTACCATCGGTCCTTCGGCAGTTATGACCAGCCCCTTGCCCTTCCACTTATTCTACGAGCTATGTCGCCAGTACCCCAATTTTCTGGTGGATATACTCATTCCTCAGTTTATCTTATACCCCAAGCATAGATCGCTGAACGACGTTTCGGCACCGTAGGTCACTACCGGTGAGACGCACTGGTCAAAGACTTTGGTTTTCAGGCATTGGGGTATAGGCGAGTTGAAAACGCATTACTATATTTATCGTAAATTCACATTAACTAATGTACATTTTGTGATTGATTTACAGACTCTTGGACAAAACTCAATGTGGGTGGCTCGTCTGCTCATCTCGCTGGTGGAGTTCCAGTCGCGGAACATTCTGCGCGCCGCCGCACTAGCTGAGATCGTGCTGTTCCCGCTTGTTGTGTTCATGGCACTATTGTGAGTGCTTAATACTTTAATTCACAAAAGAAATGTGTTCAGTTATGCTGGTAATATAGTCAACAGTTTTCATCATTATCTGTTTCCAACGTTCCTGTGTTAACTCACTTCTTTGCAAACTTGTGTATGCAAATAGTATTGGACTTAATATGTTGCGGCTGATAAATTTCTTGTATTGTCCCTTAAACTTGAAGGGTGGTGAGATTTACAATGGATGGTCCAGTGGTTCGAGCACCCCGATTCTGAATCCAGAAGTCGCGGGTACGAATCCTCACATTGGCTCACACTAATGACTTTTTGAAATTAATTTCGTATTTTATGTGTAATAAATATAGATGACTAAAAATCTTTGTGCCCGGTATGGCAATAGGTTCGTCACCTATTCCATTTGGGACGTAAACATAACGGCGAGACGAAGCTTCAAATCCGCTGCATACACCTTCGGGTAGAAAAAGGCGTGAAGTTATGTTATGTTAACACAGTACCAGGAGGAGGAGGTGTTTCTGTGTAATGTTGAAACATCTGTAATTTGTTCGTTCGATGTCAGCGGCTACTGCGGTCTGCTGACGCCGCTGGTGTACTACTACTTCGTGACGTGGCGCTACACGTCGCGCCGCAACCCCTACACGCGCAACACGTTCCGCGAGCTGCGCGCCGCCGCCGAGGGCGTGGCCGCCAAGCCCGCGCTCCCCGCGCCCCTCCGCTCCGCGCTGCTGGCCGCCGTGCAGCTGGTGTGCCGCATGGCGCCGCCCATGGAGCAGGTCCAACAGTCAGTACCGCATCTTGTTACTACCATTTGAACATATCAACAAAAATATCGGTGCTCTAATGGTCGAACGATGACTTGTAGAGCTTGAACAATGTCTTCTCGGAATTCTTTCCGGAAGCTATGTGTGATAAGTATCGATGACCGACAACCTTGTGCCTGGTGCATGGCAATAGGTTCGCCACCTATTCCATTTTGGATGTGTGAAAATTATTTAGCAAGTCTAGGCTTAACAGCCGTTGTCTACACCTTTGAGTTAAAAAAAGCATGAAGTTATGTTGCTATATATTTGATAATGCTCGGTTATGTTTTAAAAGTGTTAGAACTAAGCAGTTTGCTGCATGAATGGGCCGGCTCGACCGGTGAAATACCACGACCTCTCAGAAGATCGACGTAAAGTGGCTCATGTCGCGTTTCGTTAGATGCGAGAGGGCCCACCCCCCTTCCCTATCCCCTATCCCATAAAGATCAGCAACGCAACAGTAACACTATATGTGTTGCTACACTATATGTTTCCATGGGCGCCGTTGGTTGCTTACCATCAGGTGACACGCCTGCTCGTTTGTCCTCCTACCTCATAAAAAAAACCAAGTACAACTGTAACACTTGTACAAATAATCACAATCACATCAATTATTTAAATAGTATTTTGTCCAGAACTCTTGTTAGATTCATAATAATATTTTGTATTTATTTTTTCAGATAACGTCAGAATACAGTATAATGACTTATCACATGTTTGTGAACAAGAAACTACGTGTTCAGACATACGCAGTAAATTGGCCGACCATCTTGGCGTTGTCCGACTGTGACATCCGTATTTACACTACATATATTGTCATATATGTTAAAAAAAAAATATACAAACATATTTATGTAATCGACTTATATATTATTTTATTAGATTATTGCAGATTTTTATAATATTTGCCATTATGATTTTAAGCGCGCTCAAACTATTGTGAAATCTTTTATATTGAAAACAAATTAATTTTGTTGTTAACTAATATTTTCCATAAACGAGACTAGACTTTCCTTTTTCTTGTCTTTATATGGGAATAAATATTTCCTTACGAATTTCGATAGTAAAAATAGAAATAGTACCTAGGTAAGCGACTATAATTTAACTTATAGAACTACAGCTAAGAGTTAGTACCTCGTTAATGCGTTAAAATTTTAAAGTATACTGTATACACAGTTGGGGTTTCGAAGCCTTTGCAGTGTTACCAACAATTTGTGCAATTTTATCAGTTTTTAATGAGATGAAGTTGGCAACACTGCTTCAATGTGACTACAGACCTCCACAGGAGATAAGTACAATGCACTGAACGCAACTTGATAAGGTGAAGTCGCTCCAACATTTTCTACAATATCACTGAACAAAATCATGTGTAGTAATAATTATTTAAAGCCTTTGCAATGTTTTATCAGTATAACATTATTTTGCGTTAAAATATTGGTATGTATCGAATAGGTGGTTGTTAATAATTTCATTTTCAAATTTCCTAATTAATGTTTATTTATTAATTTCCCGACGTTTCCAACTCCTTACAGAGATCATTTTCACGAGTGATGAACAAACAGTCGGGAAATTAATAAATAAACGCGATATAATCCTAAAGTTTGTTTTAATTTCCTAGTTAATGTTATAAAAATAACAAATTTTCAACTAGTTTTTGTATTCATAAATTAAAACTGTGAACGAACAAATAAAATTTTATAATTGTCTCCTATTAGACACGAAAAAAGTACATAATAAAAAATAATGGTCCAATTTTACTTTAAGAAGGAATAATTGTTTAAGTTAGATAATGATAAGTATTCAATTATTAAGTACTTGTATTTTACTCTCAGTATTGCATTATATAATAACAAGACATAATGAATGTATTGTTAAAAATAGTAGAGCACAGTATCTGATATCCTTTTGGATTGTGATGCCACAATTTGTGTCATCACTCATCATAAAGTGCATTTCATATGTCTAACATTCCTGTTGATAATCTAGAACCTGCATAACATTGAAGGCTAACGTTAAAAGTGCAAGACTTTAAAAAAAAACCACAAGATTAATTATTATATTTACACTAAAATTGACAAAAATCCATGTTTCTTCAAACTTACTTGCTTATTTTTCTCTTCTAAATTCTAACCTTACTTTCTGACATATCTCCTTAGCAAAATTCTTAATCTTTAAATGGGCATGCCTGGTCCTGAATGACAACAACGTGATCATGTTTACAATTATAACCTCCAGACGGGTTGTCCCATGTATGTTATGTTATCGCATTTGTAATTTTTTGATCATGTCACACAAAATTAGCTGTTTTTTTAAGGTTGGGACATTTTGTATTTAGATGTAATTTATCAAGCACTTGGTTTGGGGTGAATGTAGTCCGTTTCTTAAATAAAATATTTGGAAAAAAGGTCTAATTTTATTTACATGCCCAATACACTTATACGTAGGTTCTGCGTTTTACGTAATTGGAAGTATTGGAACATATCCTATGTCACCAGTTACTTTGACTGTGAAAGAATGAATAAATTTACGAATAAAACGAAACGAACATGAATACTCAAGACTTTTGTTTTTACATTTCGGGAAACTGAATCAACTAAGTTTGATTGCTTCAAAAAAGATTTATCATTGTTCCTGTCCTTCCTTGAAATAACAATATCTTGGACACAAATCCCACAGTGCCCTCTAGTTCCAAACTAAGCAACTAAATGCTTGTGATATGGATACTAGATAACGGATGGATACTAAATACATACCTACTTATAAGACAGAAAATATTGGTGCTATTAAGAAAGTCAATGGCACCAGCATAAGTTTATTGGTTTGTTTAACATCTATAATCCTAAGTGACAAAATAAGCTGAATCTTGAACTTGGGATGCCGGATTTCTATAAAGTAAAACTGACTATTTACAGTCTGCTGCTCAATTTTGGTTGGTTTATGTTTCAAAATATAATTACTACGGAGCCAACCTTCAGTCTTAAATCGTGCGATGATAAGGCAGACAAATCCAAGGATCCAATGTTCTCATAAGTAGCTACATATCTTTATACATAAGACTTCAAAATTGCTTTTTTACTATTTATTCGACTTCAACTTCGAAAAAGCATACAAAAATTACTTCACTCAAAGTCCGTTGCGGGGTAGGTAGAGTGAACAGGGCGCCATATGGCACGATTCTTACATGCCTAACTCGCATCTCAGTACTCTCAGTCAGCCGGGAGCGAAAGAAAAACATATGGCTGACAAGTTTACACAGCACTACACCGAAGAATGACGGTATAACCATTCATAAAATATGGGTCACCCTAAATGTTTTTGGTAGGGGCGGGCAGCAGCGTCCCTATCTAAAAAAGGTTTACCCCTGCGGTCTCCAACCCGTTTGCCCAGCGTGGGGAGTATGGGCATAAACCTCCCAAATGAAAATAGCACCAATGCAACGGCCCCCAGTTCCCGGTGGTCCCACTATTCCCGGCCAAGGCAGCGGTCGTGGTAACGGTGGGACAGGGGGTGCTAAGAATCTCCGGGTTACGGCAGGCTGCCAAAAACAACTACTTGTGGCCACTTATAATGGACGCAGTCTTCGGCTGGACCAACACCTCACCGAACTCGAGGTAGAGCTGGGTTGCTTGAACTGGCATATTCTAGGGCTATCTGAAGTCCGGCGAGAGGGGGAGGACACGATAACCCTACAGTCAGGCAACTTACTCTACTTTCGGGAAGGTGACCAGCTCTCCCAGGGGGGTGTCGGTTTCCTCGTTCACAAGGACCTCGTTAGCAGCGTTGTGGAGATCAGTAGTGTGTCGACCAGGGTAGCGTACCTTGTATTGAAACTTACCAACAGGTACACCCTGAAGGTAATACAGGTGTATGCGCCGACCTCGACATACTCTGACGAGATAGCCGAGGCGATGTACGAAGATATTGCAAAAGCAATACATGGTACCGCCAAGGCTCACTACACCGTTGTTATGGGGGACTTCAATGCCAAAGTGGGAGTACAAGAACGCGGCGAAACGAAAATCGGCCCATATGGCTTGGGGTGCCGGAATCACAGGGGGCAGATGCTGGTCAACTTCCTGGAGTCTGAAGGGCTTTTCTTGATGAATTCTTTCTTCAAGAAGAGTCTCCACAGGAGGTGGACTTGGCGAAGCCCCGATTCTGTGACAAGGAACGAGATAGATTTTATCATTACGGATAGTAAGCATATATTTAGAGATGTCTCTGTGATCAACAGGTTCAATACTGGAAGTGATCACCGACTTCTTCGAGGCACTCTAAACATTAACTTCAAAGCTGAAAGGACCCGGAAGATAAGGTCTATTCTCCGACCTACGCCACTCCAAATAGCCGAAACCGAAAAGTTCCAAACGGAACTTAAAAATCGATTCGATCTGCTGGAAACCACAGGCAACGTGGACGAAAAAGTCGACACTGTGGTCAACACGCTGAGGAAAGTGTCTCAAAGGCTGTTCCCGAGATCGCAGAAAAAAGAGTCCAAGCTCTCTGCTGAGACACTCGAGCTGATGAGGCAAAGGCGAGAAACTCCATCCGATCAGCTGTCTTCGTCAGAATGGAAAAGCCTAAACCAGCGTATTAGAAAGCTGATGCGGCGCGACCTTCGTCGATCGAATACTCGAGCAATCGAGGACGCGATCGACCGCAACAAAGGGTCGAAAGTGTTCGCTCAGCAGCTTGGAAGGCCCCATCTGACGAAGCTGAAAACTGCGGATGGACGTGTCGTCACCTCTAAGCCTGAGATTCTCGCAGAGATAGAATCTTTTTATGGGCTCCTTTATTCCACACGGATGACCAAGCCGACGAGACACAGCGATGATGACCACAGAGCCCCGCTAACGCGTCACTATAGTGAGGACGTTCCCGATGTCACTGAAAGCGAGATTAGTGCGGCTCTCGGGCAACTCCAGAACAACAAGGCACCCGGTGATGACGGAATTACTACAGAGCTTCTAAAAGCCGGCGGGACTCCTATCCTAAAGGAATTAGCAAGCCTTTTTAATTCCGTCATACACCAGGGCATAACACCACAGGCTTGGGGCAGGAGTGCGGTGGTGCTGTTCTTCAAAAAAGGTGATAAAACCTTACTGAAGAATTACAGACCCATCTCACTCCTGAGCCATATCTACAAGTTGTTCTCGAGGGTCGTCACGAATCGTCTCGCTGTAAGACTCGACGAATTCCAGCCTCCGGAGCAGGCCGGGTTTCGAAAAGGCTTTAGTACGGTGGACCACATCCATACTGTTCGGCAGATTGTACAGAAGACCGAAGAGTACAATCAGCCGCTGTGTATGGCATTCGTGGATTATGAAAAAGCCTTCGACTCCATCGAAACTTGGGCAGTTCTGGATGCATTGCAGCGATGTCGGATTGACTGGCGTTATATCGAGGTGTTGAGATGCTTGTATGACACCGCCACGATGGCTGTCCAGATACAGGACCAGGTGACGAACTCTATCGAGCTGAATCGAGGTGTAAGACAGGGAGATGTCATATCTCCCAAACTCTTCACCAAGGCTCTAGAGGACGTCTTCAAGACCCTGGATTGGACTGGACAGGGTATCAACGTGAATGGTGAGTACATCTCACATCTTCGGTTTGCCGACGATATCGTTGTAATGGCAGAGTCGCTGGAACAGTTAAGCGGAATGCTGCGCAGCCTGGACGAGTCCTCCCGGCGTGTCGGTTTGGGCATGAACTTGGACAAGACCAAAGTCATGTTCAATGAACATGTCGTGCCCGGACCGATAAGCGTCGAAGGGTCAGTTCTCGAAGTCGTAAACAAATACGTCTACCTAGGCCAAACTATCCAGGTAGGTAGACGAAACTTCGAGAAGGAGGCCGAAAGGAGGATTCAGCTGGGTTGGGCTGCATTTGGCAAACTGCGTCGGGTCTTCAGCTCGCCTATACCGCAATGTCTGAAGACCAAAGTCTTTGACCAGTGCGTCCTACCGGTAATGACCTACGGTGCCGAAACGTGGACACTCACGGTGGGGCTAGTCCACAAATTTAAAGTCGCTCAGCGAGCTATGGAGCGGGCTATGCTCGGGGTATCTCTGAAGGATAAACTCAGGAATGAGTATATCCGCCAGAGAACTGGGGTAACCGACATAGCTCGCAGAATAAGCTCGCTGAAGTGGCAATGGGCTGGTCATATCTGCCGAAGGACCGACGGTAGATGGAGTAAGAAGGTCATTGAGTGGAGACCGCGTCTTGGTAAACGTAGCGTAGGACGCCCACCAGCCCGATGGTCAGACGACCTCAGAAAGGCTGCTGGAAAAGACTGGATGCGGAAGGCAGAGAATCGGATGTTGTGGCGCACATTGGGAGAGGCCTATGTCCAGCAGTGGACTGCAAAAGGCTAATGATGATGAATGATGATAACTCGCATCTTTGACTTTCATAACTCTTTTCATAAACGCTAGTCGATTGTAAAGGCTCCTGATATCACCATCCCCGAAAACTACATCCGTCTGCCTTTGCATTCTATGTCTACTTGGTCAATCTGGCATCATCCTTTCTTTCGACATGTCTGAACAATCGAAGTATGCCCTTTCTTACGTTTACACTGACACTTTCAATCCAACCTTGCTTTCTCGACACGGTCAGTGAGTCACTCGACAAATTTTGCGTAGTGCTCATTTCGACCGCGTTTATGCCCTTTCGTACACATTTGGCCATACCCAACTCTCGCTTCCATGAGTTGAGATCTTAACGGCATTGTGAATGGCTAGCTGGCCTTTTCTGCTGACATTCTTCCCGGGAATCTGCAAGTGCTTTATTTACACTCAATTATACATTCCTAACGCATGACGCTATTGATTTGACAGCTGTTATTCGTGGAGTTTTCAGGTGTTGAAATTGAAAAAGCACGCCAAGGTTCCAGATGTTTATAAGAAACATCTGGAACCTTAGCGTGCTTTTTCAATTTTCAGGTGTTTCTAATAGGGATGTTGCGGATCCACTTTTATCCACATCCGCGGATGCGGATGCGCATGCGTATTTTGACAGGCTCACATCCGCGGATGTAGATGCGGATGCGGATCTGTACAAAAAACTTAAGTGTTGGTTTGGTAGAAAAAGAAACACAGTATTATTTATATTTTTTTTATTTAATATTCATAATAATAAAGTAGTCAAAGTAATAATAAAGTAATAGTAAATTTATTTTAATATTTAAATTTTAAAAGTGGAGCATTATATTTTACAAAAAGTAGAATGGCCGCCTTTTCGGACTCCAGCCTGTTTCGCAAGGGTTCGTAAATTAATCCTGCGCTACTAAATAACTGTTCACTTGGAACACTGGCTGGTGGAGCTGATAAAAATTTGCGTGCGTTATTTAAGATAAAATTTTGAACTCGCTTTGATTAACACTCCACCATTTAAGAGGACTCTCATTTAAATTAACTCGCTTCTTGTTACGGAAGGTAGGTAGCTCCTTTTTGAGAATTGCGTCAGGACTGTCAATTTCTGGAGTTTCCTGACTTTCATCGTCACTTGATGAATCGAGAATCATGGCAAGATCACTAATTAAACAGGACTGGCGTCCTGTACCGGAGGTCCCTGTTCGTGCCGTATCTATTTCCATAGATTCTGTCAACAACAAATCCGCATCCGCATCAGCTTCGCATTGATTAATGCGGATGCGGGCGCGACTGAAAAAATCAACGCGGATGATCCGCATATGCGGATGCGGATGAGAATATTCGCGACATCCCTGGTTTCTAATGCAGTTATATCATCAGTCTCAGATGTTTTTCCATACTAAAGACTTCGGATATTTAGAAGTGTTTTATTTTTTTACTCATAAAGATGCAACAACATTGGTTCAGTATATGTAGTCGAACCTAGCGGTCAGGATTGAGAAGGTACTGAAAGAGCACCGCGAAGACAACTATAAGAACCGAAGATAATTGGGAGGAGGCTAAGAAAAATGAGAAGCCCGCATGATCTATTACATTACTAATTTTCTCCTGGTTGATTAAGCAACAAGGAAAAGGTTACCAAGGAATGACGACGGGCATGCGCGGCCGTCATTTTAAAACAAGGCAAATCTTTTGACAAGATGGATAGTACAAAAGGATGACACGTTGTACCGACTCCACGAGTGGGATAAGGAAAATAAAGATTTATACATATTTACTTTATCTATGAATTAATACTGCTAACAAACTTTAAATTATCTACGAGATTTCATCGGACGCTTTAAAGAGGTCAACATTCGCGAATTGTACATACACAACAACATACAAGACAATGTGTCTGTCTATTTGTATTAAACTTCTGTCAAGGGCTCGAGCAGAAAAATAAAGATATTATGATGATAAATGACATATGTATGACTAAAACGAACATGTAGTTGGAAATTTCTTTAATTAGATTATATTCTAAGCAACAGCCGGTACAGCTTGTGGCAGAGGCGCGGGAGCGAGTGAGCGAACGTCGCTGGTAGGTTCCAGAGGGATTGGCTCGTCCTTTGGTTCTGTCACCAGAATGTGATCTGGCTGTGGCTTTTTAGGACCGTTCTTGCCTTGTTGGTCCCATGGAAGCATGATCTTTACCTGTAAGCACAAATACAGTTAATGATATGATCACCAGAAACATAAGAAGTGACAAATAGTATGGAATGAATGTCTAATTTGCACCGTACCAGAGCCCATATGAGATGAGCCCTCCAATAAACAAATTAAATTAATTTACCACAATTATTAGAACCCAAACCATGTGAGATTAGTGTTCCCTGAAATTGTGGACACATCTTGGCTTTACCAATATCTATAAAGAGGGATTACTTTTAATTGCAAGAATACCTAGCGAACAACTAACAGTAGATTATATCAATTTTAGTAAAGCTTTGGCCACAGATTCTCTTATATTAACTGATCATGAGGTCTAGTATGATCTGTGAAAATCTAAATAGGGTAGATTCATACCAAAGATGTAATACATATTTGAGTAGAAAAAATAAAACTGAGGCAATATTTTATATTTTTGATTTGAGAATTTGATATTTTTTTTATTTAACATATATATAGCAGTGATTTATAACTAACAAATAGTGGATGATGGGAAAAAGATATGACCCTAAAAAAGGCCATACTGGCAGAGTGCTTAACAAAAGTAATATTACCTTAATTCCGAGTACTCCTTGTCTGAGCAGCACGTGTCGTGTAGCTGTATTGACATAATCATTGCATGGGTCTCCAGAGTGGATCATGAGCCCATCCACAAACTTCATGGACTTAGCACGCTGACCACGTAGCTTGCCAGACACCACAACCTCACAACCACGGGCTCCTGACTCCATGATGAAACGGAGGACACCATAGCATGCACGACGTACAGCTAAACCTATTAGAAAGGCAAGTTAGTCTAATGTATCACTTATTTAATAAACAACTCTATTACATTTACAAATATTATTAAGTTTAACATTGGCTATGTTACTCAAGAAACAACATTAACTCAAACAGCAAATATTCAAATTAAACAAATCTCAAAGAAATCTAATATTAAATTGACCTGATTGGTGGCAAAGCCAATCACAGCAAAATTAAAAAACCAACACTACAACATCTACATAATAAAAAACATAATCTAAAGTCATAATCAAACATCTAATGAAATCATTTTATTAGATATTTGATTATAACTTTAGATTATTTTTTGTTTAGCAAAACAGTAATCTTAAAATGAATCCCCTTGCCATAAAATACAATAGATTTTTTCAGGATTAGCATCCTCATAGGGCAATAAATTTTCTGCTGCAAAATTTACATTTATATAGTAAATGTAAATTTTGAATTTTTTACAAATTATGTATATTATTTTATTACATACTATAAAACAAAGTCGCTTGCCACTGTCTGTCCCCTCAATGCTTAGATCTTATCTTTAGAACTATGCAAAGGATTTTGATGTGGTTTCTTTTAATAGATCTCTAGAGTGCCAACAGAGTGGTTTGTATGTGTAATTCAGGTGTACCTGAATTAAATGTAGTAAAGTAGTAGTAGTAAAGAAAAAGTGTTAATTTTCGAGATTTAGCACTTTAATTATTGTAAATGCTGTACAAATTAGTTTGGATGCGGACAGTATCAATAGTTTAATGGTCCAGCATCCAGGTAATCATTCTGAGGTCTCAAAATCCTAGTCCTTACTGATGATATCTAGAAATTATGTGACGGATTATTGACAGATAATGCCTGATGTTTGACAATAGATACATTGCCACTACAGAACCAAACAAATATCGGCGGGTCCCTAATTGGGCATGTAATTTTAAATTTTTTTTTTGTGAAATTGGTTACTAACCTCCAATGAGTTTATATCTGAGAGATTCTGCCTGAGCAATGGCACACAGACCGCGCGTGGCGACTTTCTCAGCATAGAGTTCTACAGATTGTTCGGGAATATTGAATCTTTTCTGTACCACAGATGTTAATTCACGAATACGTCTTCCCTTTTCGCCGAGCACACTTTGTGTTCTTGTAGCCATAATAATGATTTCCGACTTGGTCGGAGTAACGCGCACTTCCACACCAGAGTAGCCATCCTCGGCAAGCTCCCTGGTTAAGAACTCGTTGAGTTCTGCCTTGAAAACTCCGTCACCGACGAACTGTAATTTGATGAAGAGGTTATGTTTTGTTAATTAGAAATACAAACAAAGAACGGTGCAATTCCGTTAAAACTGGATCACAACATAATTTGTACATTTTGAATTCATAGTAAAACAGTCACAACAAGTATTTTCAGCGAAATAACATAACAAATAAATGACAAGTGTAATTTTATCCATTCACATCACAAGTTTCACACATTTACATGACCAACTATTTATTTTTACAGACATATTGAGAATTAAAAAACAGTACTGAATACGTATTTTCACAAAATAATCACTATTTTTAACGTACTTTTCGCTTTTTAGAAATATTGTTGACAGCCATGATTGCAACGGGAGCGCAGAAAAGGCTGAAGAGGCCGGATACTACAAGCAAAAAAATGTCAGTGTCAGTCAACTGTCAAATCCACCATATTCGATTTCGATTCCATGCAAAATACGTTTAAGCTTGTATCGATACATCAAATGATCACTGTTTAGGTGCGGTAGTTCCTTATTATGTCTATTTAAGTAATTTAAATATTAATATGTCGTAAGTAATAGTTTATCTTTTTAAATCTACTATAATATTATTGTTCACCTAATATGAAATACAGGTCTACTAGGATCTGATGGCTAAAAGGGAAAAAAAGAAATAGCCATACTGTGAAAATTGGAGTAAAACGTTTTGATACTTTTTTTCCTTAAAGAGGCTGATTCTGTGTAATACATACATGCAAATATATAAATGTATCCAATGTACAATGATAATTTAAAAAAATTTAATCTGGCGAATGTGGGGTTTGAAATTTTGATGAAAACATCAATTATTCTGTTCATGAATTTTTTAAATAATAATGACTATTGGCTAATCAGAACTTGAAAATGGTTCCAAATACTGCGCATCCATAAAAAAGTCTTTATCAGAAAATGAAAACGTAGTGTTTATGATACATGTTTCCTCTTGTATCTCAATTAATCGGTCTTGTTTGAACAAATTTTTAATTTTTATAATATTTTCACAAGATTTTCGCTATTCATCTATCCCTATTTGAGAGAAAGCTTCTTCTGTTAATGATTTTATATCACTTGCAGGTAGGTCTATTACCGTTTTTGCCCGCAAATTTTTGTTTCATTATTTACCAGATTTCTACAAGATTTATCCAATTTTTTTGCCACCTGTCCTCTTTTTATCTGGCGTACTGTTAGATCTGCCTTCAGCAACAATTTGGTTTATTTTAGGGGTTATCCCCTGAAATAAACCAAAATTTAATATCATTAACACAATACACACGAGAAATGGAATAAATAAAAGTATCAAGACGTGTCATTCTACTAACCAGTCAACGCTTGCACATAGCTCAATATCAATGATCGTGTTTGTTCTGCACCTTGTTCATCGAATATTTTTTAATAAACATTGAAAACAATATTTCTTGCTTGCGATAGCAGAGGTTTTTTTTTGTCATTTTCTACACTTTTTAAAGGAAATTTGAAGCCGAACCAAAAACAACTCCAAATTTCAGTTGACAGCTGACATTTTGTTTTTGTTGCCTTATAAAAATCGTTATTTCTTAATCGACTGCTTATCGCTGATGTTACAACTACGCACAATCGGCCTCAATCGGGTACTCGAAAATGTGGTGCTTTCGCATGATGCGTGCCATGGATACCAACATTACCAACTCATTGACAGAAAATAATTAAGTGTTTTTCCTTTATTTAAATTTTCTTTAGTAATAAAAATATTTGTTAAAACAATTACAGCTTTCGTTTGGTGGTCACTTTTATTATTTTAGTGAGATGATCTGCACAAAAACATCGATTAAAGTGAATGAATCGATACAAACATGAAAATTTTTAAAAATCTTTGGGTGAATCCCTACCTTTTAAAAAAGGTAGTGATTAGACGACGCAACATGGTGACGACGTTCAGTTTGTTAAATCAGAAATTCTTTGATGTTTAGAATTGTTTTTATGTTAAATCAAATATTGAAATTTCTTGTATCGGTCATTACTACAATAAATTGTGAATGTAATTGAAAAGGTCTAGGTCAGAGGTCTTTGCTGGTAGAAGTCTGTCCGACGTCTATTGGTGAGATTTGGGTGTGCGACCCCAACCTCCTCGAGCTGCTGCTGCTACATCCCAGTCCTTCCGTAACAGCAGTATCCCAACCTTGATATCCTAACTTATCTATAATAGTCCTTATGTTCACCCTCTCCCTCTCCTTTTCCGCCAATCCATTGGTCTGCCGTGCCAAAGGATGCATGTGCAGGGGCGAGTCTGCATGCTAGCGTGCCGGATATCTGGAAGTGGTGCCCCCAGATACTATTTAACCTTCCCGTTGCATGCGGGGCTCTGCATTGTGGTGACACTTCATTTCCCTAGCTACTCGTGGGAACTAAATGGCAGCTAAAGAAAAATATACCGAAGGCGGCGATAATGCTCGCCACATATCACGCCAAGGTATTCCACGGGGCGAAAAGCGGGCTGCGGAGTGCCGCATAGCTACGCTGAATGTGCAGGGAGGAATGAGTGATAAGATGAATGAATTATGTCAGGTAGTGAAAGAAAGACGTATAGATCTGATGGTAGTAAGTGAGACTAAAAGGAAAGGCATGGGCATTTCTCAACACGGTGATCTAACGGCGCTATGGTCGGGAGTTCCAGAAGGAGAACGCGCGTGCCAAGGTGTTGGGGTTGTCCTGTCGGAGCGTCTGAAGAATTGTATGAAAGATTTTGAGTGTGTTAGTCCTAGACTTTTGTGGATCCGACTAAAGCTGGGTCTGCTTCGTGTATTTCTGGTAGCTGTTTACGCACCGGATACCGGGCGCCCAGTGTCGGAGAAGGAGGAGTTCTGGGATAGTGTGAGATTGTTGTTAAGTAAATGCGAGAATAATGAGAGGATTATGGTAATAGGAGATTGTAATAGCTGGGTTGGAGTGGAAAGAGAGGGTTTTGAAAGAGTTTTAGGAAAGTATGGTGATGAAAGAATAAACGAGAGTGGCTCCAGTTTGCTACAAGTGTGTGTGGAAAAGGACCTTGTGGTTACGAATACTCTGTTCAACCACAAGGATATCCATAAGTATACATGGGAGAGGAATGAAAGTAGGAGTATGATCGATTTTGTGATTGTAGACCATAGGCTCAAAAGTAAAGTCGTAGATACCAGGAGCTATCGTGGCGTCAGTGTGGGAACAGATCACTATTTGGTGGTAAGTCGAATTAGGGATGTGTTTAAAGCCTGGCGTCACTGGAACAAAAAGCCGACAACGAGTCTTGGTCGAATAAAAGTTGAAAAACTGAGTGACATAGACGTGCAAGCGGAATATTTGAGGGAAATGGTAGAAAGGACAAAGCACGTATGGGATGTATCATATGCGGGTGGAATGAATGATATATGGGAGGTTGTCAAAAGTAGTATGGTTGGAGCAGCTGCCAAAGTATGTGGAGAGACTAAAAGAAAGAAAGGAAGGTCTTTGGATGAATGCTGGTGGGATGCAGAGGTTAAGAAAGTAGTGGAATGTAAGAAAAAGGCGTGGTTGGATGGACTAGCCATCAAAGCGAAAGGTAATGAAAGTCATACAGAGAACGTATACCAGGTAAGAAATGCAAAAAGTGTGTATGTGGAAGCAAAGAAGAAAGCTAAAATTGTGGTACAGGAAAAGAAGAAGTGTATGAAAGAGAAGTTTGACAGAAAGATGTCTGAGAATTTCAGGGCCAATTTAAAACTGTTTTGGAAGCAGGTTAGATTGAGTCGCGGCGGTTCAAGGTCATCTGAGTTGGACGTTATAAGAGCGAAAGATGGACGATTGTTGAGTATTGAAAGGGATGTTCTGCATCGTTGGAAAAGTTACTTCGAAGAACTCTTTGAGTGTAGTGAGGGACATCTTCACAATAATGAGCCGGTGAACATTCCAACTCCCACTCACTCACAAAACGATGCAGTTCAAGAAATTACGGAAGATGAAATAGTGAATGCAATAAAAAGTACGAAATTGGGTAAGTCTGCAGGGTATGACAGGATAACTACCGAGATGCTGAAAAGTGGCAAAGGGGTTGTTGTAAGATTGCTGCGACTACTTTTCAATGTGTGTTGGCGTGATGGCTGTGTTCCGGACGACTGGACCAAAGCAGTCATTGTGCCCTTGCACAAGGGGAAGGGGTCGCGGCAGGACTGCAAAAACTACCGAGGCATTAGTCTTCTCAGTGTTGTAGGTAAATTGTATGCGAAGATTCTTATTGAAAGAGTGACGAATGTAACAGATGAGAAATTGTGGGATGTACAAGCGGGATTTAGGAGAGGAAGGGGGTGCATCGATCAGATCTTCTCTCTGCGGACCATCTGTGAAAAACATTTAGCCAAGTCCAAAAAAGTATTTTGTGCTTTTGTAGATCTGGAGAAGGCCTATGATCGTGTACCCAGGAATGAATTATGGTCAACGCTGTCGAATACATATGGGGTTGACGAGCGCCTGGTGCGGGCTTTAAATTCTCTATATGAGAATTCTAGAGCCTGCATCAGGGTGAATGGGGCGCACTCAGACTGGTTTAACATCTATAAAGGTGTTCGACAGGGATGTGTTGCGTCACCGTGGCTCTTCAATCTCTATATGGATAGTTGTCTGACAAATCTGAAAGAGACTGAATGTGGTTTAAGCATGGAAGAGGTGCGTGTCAAGTGCCTACTGTACGCCGATGACCAGGTATTACTTGCTTCGTCGGCGTCGGAGTTACAAGACATGCTAATCTTGGTGAATGAAGGGTTTAGAGAAAGAGGTATGAAAATAAATGTAAGCAAGACGAAAGCTATGGTTGTGGAGAGAGAGAAAGAGGTCACACTGTGTGATATTATATTGGATGGCGAGAAATTGGAGCAAGTGAATGAGTTTGTATATTTGGGAAGTATGTTTACAAGAGACGGAAAATGTGAGGAAGATATTGAAAGGAGAGTGACTGCGGGTAACAGAGTTAATGGTGCACTGCATGCCTTGATGCGTAGTCAGGCTGTGTCTGAAAAGGCACGCTTGACGATTCACAATGGTGTGTTGGTACCAACTCTGACGTACGGGAGTGAGTGTTGGGTGTGGCAGACGAAGCATGAAAGTAAGGTGAATGCAGTGGAAATGCGTTCTCTGAGAAGTATGTGTGGAGTCACCATTGCGGATCGAATAAAAAATAGCGTGATAAGGGAGAAATGCAAGTTGAAGGATGATGTGGTGACCAAAGTGGAGAGAAGTATGTTAAGATGGTTTGGTCATATTGCAAGAATGGATGAAAGCCGAATGACTAAAAGAGTATACGAAGCGAATGTGAGTGGCAGGGTCGGGATCGGGAGACCAAGACGGAGCTACCACGACCAAATAAGTGGTCTGTTTAAAAAAGGCAAAATGCGTAGCACCCGAAACCGACGTAAATGCATGACGAGATGTATGACTGTGGATGAGGCGAAAGATGTGTGTCAGGATCGTAGCTTGTGGAAAGCCAAAGTCTCTGCCTACCCCCATGGGATACAGGCGTGAGCTTATGTATGTATGTATGTATGTAATTGAAAAAAAAAAATAACAAGTAAAGCAAATTGTGCAGTCCTAACAAAAAGAAAAAATATATTATTTCATGCCCGCCATTACAAGTTTACGTTGTTGAATTTTGAGGAACTGTCAAATGTTGCATAGTAAAATGACCCGACAGCCCGACTATAGTGCCGCATAATGCTGAAGCATGTTTGGAACGTGAATTGGTTTTTAAATGCCCCAGTAGAGTTAAGTTTAGTGTTCACTTTCTAAGTGTAATATAAAAAAAATCAATGCTTGTAACTGCATCCATTTTTATATTACTTTTTTTTAACACAGGTTGAATTAACTTTAACTATTTCCAAAAAACTACAACGAAACGAAAGCTTCAACAAATATTATTTTTACCTACTAAAGAAAATATAATGATAATATTTTGATCTATGCCAACATAAAGAAAAAACATTTAATAATTTTGTCATTGAGTTGGTAATGTTTGTATCCTTGGCACGCATGCGAAAGCACAAGCACTACTTTTGAGAATACCCGATTGTGCGTAGCGACGCTGTAGTTGGAACATTAAAGTTAAGCATTATGCTGCATAATGCGCTCTAATGCTCTAATTGGAATACTAGGATCAGCTATTGTCATTACCAGAATGTATGGAAAACAAAGACAATGTTCTTGATTTTTTTTTCATTAGTCCAGTCATTAGGCTCCCGGGAGATGGTAGTTCGGATACCCACTAAAACAACTCAGTGCCGTTCCCGCTTCGTCACGTTAGGGGAAACTAGGACACGGCCGAGCCTTTCAGCCAGTCCCCCCCGACGATTTGCCCGCCCTTACGGCAGGCTCCGCGCGCCCCTCGCGATGGTGAGGGGTTCGGGAACAGCCGGAGATCGCCGGCCATCGCCTTACGACGACGGTGTAGTTAAGTGCAATGCGGGTGAGGGCGCCCCCGCGCCAGTCACCCGCCCTACACCGGGAAGTTGTTGTCGGTGCGATCGAATTGTCGCCTCCTTCCTCCCCTTCTTCTCCTGCGGAGCGGTGCCGCGAGAGGATCGTTCTCCCGCGCCCGCTCCGCCGCCTCCTTCTCTGCGATCATCTCCTCGCAGAAGGAGGCAAACTCCAACCATGCTTCACCTTCGGCCAGCATGGCAGCCACCACGCTGGGGGGTGACAGGTCCGGCCCGACCACCGCTATTAAACTGCGGGGCGGCCCATCCCACGACGGGCATATCTTCCGCCGCACCACAGTGTGGGCACGACGGCATCTCTTCTCTGCCGATCGGGTACAGATACGTTCCGAAGCACCCGTGTCCGGACAGCACCTGCGCCATTCGGAAGGAGAGGATACCGTGCGACCTTTCTAGCCACTCCCGCAGGACTGGCCCAATCGCATCATGCGTACGGCGGCCAAAGGTGGCGGTAAAGATTTAACAAAATTCATCTAACCTAACCTGGTGATCCATAAAGTCGTGGCAGTTAATGTATGATGTTTCAAGGGAGTTTGGCAACAATGCAGAAGAGCACGCTAGACACGATATTTACACCATTTTCCACATTTACAGACGTATACGAACACTTATTAAATAAAACACCAAGAATTTTATTCAATAATATCCACTGAAACACAAATTTTAGAAATTAATGCAAAGAACGGACATAATTCTTTTACATTCCCGCCAAAACTCTTGTTCTTGATTTAGATCAAGAAGCTTAGAAATACTGGAGTCCAAACGTAATGTTACGTTTAACATTACGTTCGGACTCCTGTATTTCTGTGGTCTTTATTTAGAGATTCCTTCGAGAAGCACACATTCAAATTCTTATGGTGCACTCCGGCTTACCTCGACCAACTTCACCTCGGGCGACTTGTCGGGAGACGTTCGAGTGGTTATTCAATTTATTTAGTGTCGGCTTTTGGCCCGAGGTTACACGAAGTGCGTTCACGAAGTATCTCTCTACAACTACTTGTACATTCGTTCGACTTCACAATACTTCACATAAAATGACTTCAATGCTCATTCAGACGTCATAGTAGACCTGCACTTTATGTTAAACAGATCAGCAAAATTTAATTTCGGATTTTCAGATTAACAATAATATGTACAAGATTTATTGGCATTATTCACCCGAAAACGAGCTCAGAAAAGAGTGTGAGCGTAAAACGTGCATCCAAATATGGATATCGATAATACCTAAATTATTATGACTTTTTTGAATATTCAGCTTTAATTGGGGTCCTTTTTTAAATCTTCAACAATAGTCTGCTAGCATTCCTGAACTCTATTTCCCTTTATAGTAAAGAATGTTGATGGATTCGTTTCATTCGCCATTCACAGCACCCAAATTTGCCGGCAAGATAGAAGTCTGCCCGAACAAAGTCTATTGAAAAGATTTGGGTTCGCGAGCCTAACCAACTTCCTCGAGCTGCTACTTCCGTAACAGTATCCTAACTTATCTGTAAAATTCCTTTTCTACCAATCTATGCCCTCTCTCATCAAATCTCTCGTTTCTATTTCATACATCAATCATCTTATTTATTTCTCAGATTTTCGCGAAGCACATTCATAACATTAAAACAACTTTTCAGGATTATATCGCGTTTATTTTTTAGGTATTGTTAAACGCTAAACCAAACACCACATAGTGTTAATACAACTGTACTATATTTCTGTATAGATGGCGTTGATGATGGTTCTGAATCGCGATATTAAGATTCTCAAGCCGTAGTATTAAGCTCTGGTTATGTTATCTTTTAATGTTTCAACTGCAAGTAGACAATACAAGCATTTTATTCGAGTGACATTTTTGGTTTTATTTGTACGGTCACTCCCACCAGTGCAGCTTGTGTTGTTCAGGCTCAGTACCAGGCAACTCTTGGTATTGAGAAGCAGTGCAACTTGCGTTGTTCCACCGGGTTTAGTACCAGGAAACTCTTGGTATTAAACATTGGTCCATCCGAGCGGATTTTTTGTGAACCACAGAGCATATAAATAAGAGTCGGCACTCCATACAATGTCCTGAGCTCGTTTAGACTGCATCTTTCACCAACATAATAATCATTCGTTTTCCTCTGTACCTAATGTTGGCATCGTTGCCGTCACTGCCAAACGTCAGTGTCACTGTCAAACGTCAGTGTCACTGTCAAATGTCAGTGTCACTCAAATGTCAGTGTCACTGTCAAACATCCTCATCCATATTATTAGTCGTAGGAAAAAATAAAACATTTTATTTTGATGTAATTGATATATTTCGTAATATATAAAATGATTTTACATTCAGTCAGGGTAAATAGACAAATAATAATGCATATTTCATTCACACATCTAAGTATTGATAAGGAAATTAGAAGCGATATTAATTCAAACTCAACTTTGTTTTAAAAGTCTTTAGTTAACTTAAGCAAAGAAAAGCAGGTTATTTGCAATATTTTCAGCGATGTTACTATTAGTAACGCCCCGTTTCCCCATTATCGCTGAAAAGTGGCCTTAGCCGCGTTTCACTAGCTGAGAGAGGTATTTGG
The DNA here is from genome assembly GCA_905147225.2 of Euproctis similis. NCBI lineage: Eukaryota > Metazoa > Arthropoda > Insecta > Lepidoptera > Erebidae > Euproctis > Euproctis similis. The sequence continues at coordinate 12,033,309 of LR990109.1, forward strand.
AGGCCCAATCCCTTTCCCCCTCCCCTTCTGAAACCCACTCCCGACCCCACCCATATCCCATTGTAGGGGCCGGCATTTTTCTAGTTTGTGTTGATTATAATGTAACGCGTAAATTCTTGATTTTGTGATTTAAAGCGTCTGTGAGACAATGAAACTGTATTTGTTACAATATACCTTTGGTTTCAACATTTGGCTTATTCCTTTGATAATTTTTCACATTCACCATGTGTGAAGGTCCCGGTACTTGTGGTGAATCTGAAGTATGCAAAAAGAAATGTTTAGATTAAAAAAATACTATTACAAGTAGATAAACAACCGTGTTACATGTTGTATTAGTAGTCCCTTTATTAACACTAGCTTTGATCAGTTGTATGTCATGAAAGATGGAGATAATGCATATGCGTTTCTTTAAGATAATCACCGCAACCTTAGATAGCTGCACCGCAACCTTAGATAGCTACACCACAGTTAAGTCTGGTACACCATAGTAACCTTTTCTGAGTAGCTATTTGTATAATAAATTAAATGCTTTTTTGAATATATATCACCTTCCTAGAAAGAAATGCAAGCAATACATATCTACTATTAACAGTGGTAGAGCCAAGCAGTTCGGTGCATAAATGGGCCGGCTCGACATGTGAAATACCACGACCTCTCAGAAGATTGACGTAAAGTTGCTCATGCCGCGTTTCGTTCGATGAGAGAGGTACCCGGAGGCCCACCACCCTTTCCCCATCCTTTCCTTTCCCCTATCCCTTAAAGGTCGGCAACGCAACAGTAACACGTTAGTATATGTGTTGCTGGTGTCCATGGGCGGCGTTGGTTGCTTACCATCAGGTGACACGCCTGCTCGTTTGCCCTCCTATCCCATAAAAAAAAAAAAATTGTCCTCATACAATTACTCCCGCATTATAAAAATTATTCCTAATTGATTTAAATAAATAACTTTATGGTACTTGATAGAAATATTGATAGTGTAGTACATTTCTTATTATTTTGTCGTTGGCTTAGAACAACTCGTGATTTTTCTTGTAAGCTGTAGTTTTGGGGGGGGGGCTGGTAATCTGTATGACAGGGAATCCTAGTTCGGATGCCAGTCCCCCACAAAGAATTGAGAATGTTACAATGTGCTTTATACCTCGGATGAACAACATAATTATTTAATCTCGGAAAATTTAAAAAAATGTCTCGGTGGCGCAATGGTCGAGCGCTCGGCCTCTGATCGAGAGGTCCGGGTTTGATTCCAGACATTGGCTCACATGACTTTTCGAAATTGTTTTCGGAAGTTATGTGTGATAAATATCGATGACTGACGAACTTTGTGCCCGGTATGGCAATAGGTTCGCCACCTATTCCATTTGGGACGTAAATATAAAGGCGAGACGAGGCTTAACAGCCGCTGCCTACACCTTCGGGTAACACTTAAAGGCGTGAAGTTATGTTATATAAAAAAATCTATTATTTTCTTCATCCAAAACTAAATATTTCAATCTACCCGTATACCGTTTAACAGTGGTAGAGCCAAGCAGTTCGCTGCATGAATGGGCCGGCTCGACATGTGAAATACCACGACCTCTCAGAAGATTGACGTAAAGTTGCTCATGCCGCGTTTCGTTCGATGAGAGAGGTACCCGGAGGCCCACCACCCTTTCCCCATCCTTTCCTTTCCCCTATCCCTTAAAGGTCGGCAACGCAACAGTAACACGTTAGTATATGTGTTGCTGGTGTCCATGGGCGGCGTTGGTTGCTTACCATCAGGTGACACGCCTGCTCGTTTGCCCTCCTATCCCATAAAAAAAAAAAATTTGTCCTCATACAATTACTCCCGCATTATAAAAATTATTCCTAATTGATTTAAATAAATAACTTTATGGTACTTGATAGAAATATTGATAGTGTAGTACATTTCTTATTATTTTGTCGTTGGCTTAGAACAACTCGTGATTTTTCTTGTAAGCTGTAGTTTTGGGGGGGGGGCTGGTAATCTGTATGACAGGGAATCCTAGTTCGGATGCCAGTCCCCCACAAAGAATTGAGAATGTTACAATGTGCTTTATACCTCGGATGAACAACATAATTATTTAATCTCGGAAAATTTAAAAAAATGTCTCGGTGGCGCAATGGTCGAGCGCTCGGCCTCTGATCGAGAGGTCCGGGTTTGATTCCAGACATTGGCTCGCATGACATTTCGAAATTGTTTTCGGAAGTTATGTGTGATAAATATCGATGAATGACGAACTTTGTGCCCGGTATGGCAATAGGTTCGCCACCTATTCCATTTGGGACGTAAATATAAAGGCGAGACGAGGCTTAACAGCCGCTGCCTACACCTTCGGGTAACACTTAAAGGCGTGAAGTTATGTTATGTAAAAAAATCTATTATTTTCTTCATCCAAAACTAAATATTTCAATCTACCCGTATACCGTTTAACAGTGGTAGAGCCAAGCAGTTCGCTGCATGAATGGGCCGGCTCGACTGGTGAAATACCATGACCTCTCAGAAGATCGACGTAAAGAGGCTCATGCCGCGTTTCGTTCGATGAGAGAGGTACCCGGAGGCCCACCACCCTTTCCCCTATCCCTTAAAGGTCAGCAACGCAACAGTAACACGTTAGTATATGTGTTGCTGGTGTCCATGGGCGGCGTTGGTTGCTTACCATCAGGTGACACGCCTGCTCGTTTGCCCTCCTATCCCATAAAAAAAAAATACAATTATTTGTCCTCATACAATTACTCCTGCATTATAAAAATTATTCCTAATTGATTTAAATAAATAACTTTATGGTACTTGATAGAAATATTGATAGTGTAGTACATTATTATTTTGTCGTTGGCTTAGAACAACTCGTGATTTTCATGATTGCAAAAGATATTTTGAAAGACATTTTGTACATTAGAGACTGTAAAAATGCTTATAAAGGTAATAGTATCACTTATTATACAGGCAACTTATCCATTTAGTCACTTATTATGTCATAACAACTATGTAAACAAGTTTGGTAAAACATACAATACAACCCCACCTACATTGTACAAAATGTTTATTTTCCTGTCTTATAATGTTGTATTAATGCACATCAAACTAATATCTACGATGAATACTGAATATTTAAGAGTGGTAGAACCAAGCAGTTCGCTGCATGAATGGGCCAGCTCGACCGGTGAAATACTACCACCTCTCAGAAGATCAACGTAAAGTGGCTCATACCGCATTTTGTTTTGTGAGCGAAGTACCCGGAGAGACCTACTCCTACTCCTTTAAAGGTTAGCAACGCAACTGTAATACTATATGTGTTGCAGGTGTCCATGAGCGGCGTTGGTCGCGCCTGATTTTAATCAGGTGACACACCTGCTCGTTTGACCTCCTATCCCATTAAAAAAATATATTGAAAAACATAAGAAATCCTAAAGAATATGATGATAAATCATCATAAAAAAAGTTACCCTAAAACTCGAGTAACATAGTTTCTTTTGTTTATCAGGTTTGAACTTATACTTTGCATTCATATTATTATTTTCTATAGTTTAAGCTATAGTTAGTGTAGTGTAGTTTAGTGCGTTTATTTCTAATCTGGTCACCAGGAGGTTTTTAGCTACTCAACTTACATACATATTTATTAGTAACAAGTTGAAATCAACAAACAATCGTTATATGTAGTATAAGTGACTGAAATGGCAATAAAAATACCTCTATCCTGGGCATAAGATACTTTTTGTTTATTTATTGATAAAGGGGTTAAAGTCATAAATACACATAAATGGACATTTTGGTGTTATAACTGTATATGTTACAACATACCTTTGGTTTCAACATTTGGCCTGTTCCTTTGATAATTTTTTCATTCACCATGTGTGAAGGTCCCGGGTGCTTGTGGTGAATCTGAAATATGCAAAAAGAAATGTTTAGATTAAAAAAATACCTAGAAATTGTAGTCAATTGGTTCTTAGGCACAATAATTCTAATGGTTTCTTTTATGTAGTCTTTAAAAATGTTTATGTAAAAATATAGATAGGTACTATGTACTAGAGTTCTAATATTTGATTAAATCTATACACAACATAGGAATAGTGAATGGAACTAATCATGAGACAGAATCTGATACTAATTAAATATTATTTAAATAGCAAAAAAGTGTCAAAGACAGAAACAAACTTAATTAAAACATTTTATTGATAGAAATTTATTTTACATTTGCCTTTTCAAAACTAATGTGTTACATACATACAATATGTTGTCAGTAAGAATAGTTATGCCAAACTAATAGCCAGTACACATCATGAATCATTTAAGGTTTAAAGAGATGATTGATGATTACTTATATGTCGGATGTTGGCCAAAATACACAGGGAAATTAACAAATAGTTCATCTTCTACAGGTGTGGGTAAATTAATTGTTGGTACAGCATGTGTTAAGAGTCTTGTTCTTAGTTTATTATTGTGTTCGTCACTAAAATGTTCGAAATACATACATACATCAGTTCATGAAACTTCTCTATAGGTAAGACGACCAGATCTTCTTGACCAACGGCTATTACCACTGGCAACATATATAAAATACATCAGATTTTTATTTGTTTTCCACAATTTAGTAGGCTGTAGGCAAATATTCTGTAGTAATATGATGTATGGTTACTATTTTTTTTTATAAAAATGAGGTATATCTGAACTTAATCTGTTCATTTTGTGCTTAATATTTATTTGTTCTTTGTATTGGGTTAAAAAGATAATGTAAACTGGTGCAGAAATGTAAAATTATATTAATACAGAAGTATAAGAAATAAATTTAATATTATCCTATTAATATTATAAATGGGAAAGTTTGTGAGGATGTATGGATGTTTGTTACTCTTTCATACATCAACCGTTGAACAGATTTTGATGAAAATTGGCACACAGGTAGAAACACTTCCTGGATTAACATATAGGATACTTTAATCCCAGTAAAGCCTATGTCCCCTCGGGATGTTTTTACTTTTTACGCAAGCGGAGTTGCGGGCAGAAGCTAGTTAACATATAAATACAAACCTAATGCATGATAGAGTTTATTTAAGGTTTTACATAATAAATACTTTAAAGACGAAGCTGGATTGTTTGTGTTTTTGTGCTTGCATTAATCTTCAAAACGTCGGCAGATTAGATATCGGGTTAATAACACAAGATGACCGTTTTTAACTAGTGATATTTTGAAAACAATATTTTAGTGTTTCCGTGGATAGATATGCTATGAAATAGTTACAATAATTTAGCGTTTATATTTGAAGTCTTTAGTTTTAGTTTATATTTCAAAGCAAATACAATAACAAGTATAAATAAATTGATGATCACCATGTGGATATGTAACTTATAAGAATTAATAAGATGTCCATAAGAATTTCATACCTGTCAGGGTCCAGCGGTAATTTAGCCAAATGTATATTAGAGCCAGGGACACGCCTTTTACTGCAAATGATGCATTTTTTATAAATCCTTGATGCGTAATTGTGATTTCGTGAATGCTCCATGTTGAAAAGAAGAAATTAGAAAAATCTTCTATCGACGTCAAACTAATGTAAAATATTAATTTAACGAGGAACTAGAGTTCAAATCAAGCAATTTTCAGAGTAATTTGGATAAATGAGGAAGAAAATTATTGTAATTTATTGCGATTAAAATTTGCGAAGAAATTTTGCCAAGCTTAAGACAGAAAATGGCGGTTTTAGACAAAGAGTATATAAATGATTTTAGATATTTTTCACTTTGACATCGACGATCCTATTGGTTAATCATGGTCGGCCATGATTTTGAATTCGACGATTCTATTGGTTAAAAAATACCTCGTACAGATAAAACAAACTTAAATTATTTTTGTTCTAAAGTGTATATGGGCTGTTGTGAACCACGGTCCTAGTGAGGGCCACCCCCGTACTCGCAGCGGATTGTTGCGGCAAGGTACAGGGATCCATCAGCGTTTGGAGCAGAACCTGCAGAACGCTAACATTGGCTTGAAGTAGTTAAGCCTGGTCACATGAGAAGAGCGGCACAGGACGATCAGGGACGTCATTGCATCGACCGAAGTTCATCGTACACGTCTGACATCACGGACGGCAATAGAGGGCAGCACTAGTACGACGATTTGTGTTGTGAGTGTGAAGTGCATTCGTGAGTACATTTTAAATTTTAATAATAATCCGAGGCAATCAGCAAGCAGTTTTGAACCTTATTTCAATCAAGATTTTAACTTTGAACATTTAATATACATAGTGTCTTTTGAACTTAGCAAAATTATAGTGTGTAGTTTCACTTATAAATTGTTGCATGTTTAGTTAAGGACTTAGAATAGTTTCAGAAAAAACGAGGGAACGTGGCCTCTATGCCCGATTTTCTGAAATAGTAGTTGTAAGTTTTAAACACTTGTAAAATTTTCAAAAGTATTTGGAACTTAGAATAATTGTAAGATTTGATTTTGATAGGACACAGTCAAACATAATCAAATTAGAACATAGAAAATATTTACAAATGATTTAGTAGAAATTTAATTAGAATATTTACAATAAATTAAAATTTTCCTTTCAGTAGTAATTGTGTGAACCACTTTGTACATTTTGTTGTAAGGTCTGTCTTGTTTTTGTGTAATAGTTCTTAGATTTTTACAATGGAAGGATTAATAAATATTCTTCAAAACATACAAAATTCTATACAAAAAGGCTTTATAAATTTTAAGAAAACTCCAAAGGATAGACTTACGATAGAATATATAGAGACAAGAACGGAATTGTTAGAAAAGAATTGGGCTAACTTTGAGAGCACTCATCATAAATTATATGAAAATTATAGTACTGAAGAGATAGATCAAAAGGTAGATAGTATTTATGAATCAACTGAAGATAGTTATATAAATTACAAAGCTTATATGAAAACAATACTCAATAAAATAACAGGTAAGGTATCCGGGCAAGACAGTTGTACAGATCAGATCAATAAATCAACCAAAAACTCTAGTGCTTTTGTTAAATTGCCTAAAATTTCAATTCCCACATTTTCAGGTCATTATAATGAGTGGGCCACTTTTCATGATTTATTTAAAGCATTGGTACATAATAATGAGTCTCTTAGTGATTGTCAGAAATTACATTATTTAAAAGATCATCTTACAGGAGAAGCCGAACAGTTGATTAGGTACACGCCAATAAGTGACGCTAACTATGTTCAGTGTTGGGAACTGTTAGAGAGGCGTTATAATAATAAGAGGCATTTAGCTGACTGTATTTTGAAACGTTTGTTTGGCCAAAGGCGCTTACAGGTAGAATCTGGTAAGGGTCTCAAAGAATTGTTCGACACAACCAATGATTGTTTAAAAGCACTTACGCACCTGAACGTTGATGTGACTACTTGGGACGTGATCATCATTCACATAGTTTCATACAAGTTAGATTTCGAAACGCGCAAACAGTGGGAACTGAGTATCGGTAACCAGTGGTAATGAATTGCCATCCATGGAACAATTTACGACGTTTTTAGAAAATCGATATCGCGCATTAGAATTTGTAGAACCGAATAGTTTTCAGCAGAGTAAGTTCTCATCGAGGCACCATCACAAAACCTTGTTGGCCACGAATTCTGCATCTAAGCTTTGTGAGTATTGTCGGGAGGCGTCACACAAAATTTGTTTCTGCAAAAAGTTTATTAATCAACCGGTAGATGTAAGGCGTGATTTTGTGGCCAAACAAAATATTTGTTTCAATTGTTTAGGCATTAATCATAGCGCGTATGTGTGTAAGAACCCTGCCAGGTGTAAAATCTGCAATAAGCGTCATCATTCACTGCTGCATCCAATCAGTAACTCCAATAATGACGCATCATCAGATTTGTCTAAGGCTACCGCCAACAATGAACCCATAGTATCTTGTCTGTCCACAGGTGCGGTGCCAAAGCCACGATCTGTTTTGTTAGCTACGGCCTTAATAAATGCCGAGTCGAAGTCGGGTCATAAACAGGTAGTCCGAGCATTGCTCGATCAAGGCTCCCAAGCTTCTTTTATTACAGAGGCCGCAGTGCAACTACTAGGATTAAAGCGAGTTCCGGTTAAAGGAATTATAACTGGTTTAGGTAATACCAAGTCTACCGTAGCCAAATATATGGTGCGTGTTACGATTCGGTCACGAGCTGATCCAAGTTTTCAGATACACTTAGGCCCGTAAGATCAATCATAGTTAAAACTGTCGATTTTCTAAACTATAGTCAATTTTAATCTAGAGTTTAAACCTGCCTCGTAAGATCAACAGCGAAATGGACAAAGATTACGTAAACTAAGTTTAGTTTTCGACAGATGGCAACATTTGGTTATTTATTGTCCATATTTCGCTCATCATTCACTCTTTTGTACATTGTCTGTGGCATATTTCGTGAAAAAAACTCTTTTTCTCTTTCTTTTATGAAGTTTTATAGTGTGACCATAGATTTAAGAAAAATAGATCGGCAATAGTCACCCAAACAACGTGACCAAAATTGGGTTGTTAATGTGTGAGTGACTTACGGGGCTCGTGGCGCATTGGTAAAACAACCGGCTGCAGCACTGAGGTCGGGGGTTCGATTTTCACCCGAACACAAATATTTATGGCAAACATTAATATTTGTGCAGCGTCTGGGTGTTTTTCCTGTGTATTATAAGTATGTATTTACAAAATAAAAGTATATATATATATATATATATATATATGTAATGTTGTAGATGTATGCCTTCTTCTGGTTTGTGAAATGAAAATAACTTAATTGCGTTTCTCTGGAAAGAGGTTACATTTATTTAACAACTTTATATAAAAACCACAAATACAATTAGTAAATAACAAATCAATAAACACAAAATTACCTGGAAAGAGAAATCAGCATTTAAAGCTATTTTATTATCAAGATGAGATTAGAGAGATAGAGATTATTAGAGAATTGCTTTAACAGCGATATAGAAAAATGGAGTCGATGTGGACACAGAGTAGATGTTGACATAGAGTAGACACAGATACAGACAGAGTATACAGACACAGATCAAATGGAGTAAGTCTCCATTTACATCTCCCCCCCTCACTTAGAAGGTACTTTACACATTAATTAGCCATTATAGGAATAAGTTTTGTAATATGATAAAGACTTGTTTCACATTTCCTATGTCCAGTGTTTACTCTATATATAGAGTCTGAAAGTTTCTCTATAATTTCAAATGGGCCAATTTTTAATTCATCTAACTTTTTCCTGTTCAATTGGTTTCCATTCTCTACATAGACCCAATCTCCAACATATAGTTTGCATGTTTGTCTGTTCTTATCAAACAGTTTTTTGGATTTATTTCGTTTAATTCAGTTTCTATTTCAGAATTATTAACTGTTCGAATCTGTTCTCGCCTGGGTCCATCATTAGTTTTATTTCTGAACCAACATACTGACTCTAAATGAAATCGGTTTCCTTTATTTTCTTTCTGGCATATTTTGCAGGGTGATAGCCTTTCTTTTACTTTACTTTCCACCATTTTCCTTTCAAACTTCCTATTAACTAAATATTCTAATCCCCTAATGTTACTAAAAAGGTCTTTAGTTTCTTTTAAATCATTTCTATTAATTTTATCAGACACAAAATTTGGAAGCCCTGATGCAATAAGATCAATAAGAGTGGTATTATCCATTGTTTTATTAATTTCTAATAATAGTTTTTCTTTTTTTATTGCATATTCCAGTAAAGAACCTTGCCTGTATTTGAATAAAATTGCATACCTGATTGGTGACCACCCTCTGTCTGCAAATGTTTCACACAAATTTTGCTTCCATATTGACCAACTTGAATTTATCGTGTGTTTCATAAGCATAGAGCTATACCAGTCAATACAGGAATCTTCCAAAAATAATCTCAAAATTTCAATTTTATTTATATCTTCATCTACACCTAAACGTGTACATTCATCTTCGAATATCTGTATCCATTGGCATACATTAGAAGAGCTTCTTTTAAATTTTTGTATAGCAAATTTTTCTGCACTGTTTCTTAAGTTAGAGGGTACATGACATTTTGTTTTAATATCTATGAGATTTTCCAGAATTCTTGTTAATCCTTCTTCAGAAAGTCCAGAGGTGAGAGTCTGTTGCTGAGTTACTGGTGTATTTTCTTCTAAAAGATATCCTTTAAATTGCATGTTGCCATCTTCGTCTGTATATGTTTTTCTAATCTCTGGTGTAATTGCTATCCATACCTGTCTCCTGTCATGCCTTTTTTGTAATGTATTTCTTACTTTTTGGAAGGCTTGGGTTTGTACCACAGCTTCATGCAGTTTGGCTAATTGTAGATGTTCAGGGATTAAAAAGCGACGGCCATTATTATCGGCGATTGAGGGTATACATATTAGATTTGTTTTTGGATCTTCTAATGATTTAACGACAAATTCAAACCTTAACTTTTCCATTTCCATGGTATAGCAGAGAAATGCTGATTTGTAATGTTGTAGATGTATGCCTTCTTCTGGTTTGTGAAATGAAAATAACTTAATTGCGTTTCTCTGGAAAGAGGTTACATTTATTTAACAACTTTATATAAAAACCACAAATACAATTAGTAAATAACAAATCAATAAACACAAAATTACCTGGAAAGAGAAATCAGCATTTAAAGCTATTTTATTATCAAGATGAGATTAGAGAGATAGAGATTATTAGAGAATTGCTTTAACAGCGATATAGAAAAATGGAGTCGATGTGGACACAGAGTAGATGTTGACATAGAGTAGACACAGATACAGACAGAGTATACAGACACAGATCAAATGGAGTAAGTCTCCATTTACATATATATATATATATATATATATATATATATATATATATATATATATATGTATTAGTATCCGTTATCTAGTATCCATAGCACAAGCATTTAGTTGCTTAGTTTGGAACTGGAGGGCCCTGTGTGATTTGTGTCCAAGATATTATTATTATTATCAATGTGTTCGTAAAAAGCGCTTCAAAACGTTAACTTTTACAAAGTTAATGTTCATGTGTGGAAATGTAAATAAAATATACGCGGTTCCCAAAATCTAATATAAGTGGTTGCGCTGTCAGTGATTCGATGCTATTAGTAAATTTTTCCTGACATGTGCCATCTATTGTAGTCTATGCTAAATCTATGTATGAACCCACAACCGTTGTGTCAGATGTCAGCTGATAAACGACCGCCATTTTTAAACTAGGCGGACCACGGTTTAAACGGCAAAATCTCCTGGTGTAAGCTAAACTATAGTTTAAACTGTTATTGGAGTTTTATCTAGCATTGATCTTACGAAATAAACGACAGATAAGGTTTAAACTAGGTAAAATAGTTTAAACTGTGATTGATCTTACGGGCCTTAGGCCCGTAAGATCAATCATAGTTAAAACTGTCGATTTTCTAAACTATAGTCAATTTTAATCTAGAGTTTAAACCTGCCTCGTAAGATCAACAGCGAAATGGACATAGATTACGTAAACTAAGTTTAGTTTTCGACAGATGGCAACATTTGGTTATTTAAAGTCCATATTTCGCTCATCATTCACTCTTTTGTACATTGTCTGTGGCATATTTCGTGAAAAAAACTCTTTTTCTCTTTCTTTTATGAAGTTTTATAGTGTGACCATAGATTTAAGAAAAATAGATCGGCAATAGTCACCCAAACAACGTGACCAAAAATGGGTTGTTAATGTGTGAGTGACTTACGGGGCTCGTGGCGCATTGGTAATTGGTAAAAAACAACCGGCTGCAGCACTGAGGTCGGGGGTTCGATTTTCGCCCGAGTACAAATATTTATGACAAACATTAATATTTGTGCGGCGTCTGGGCGTTTTTCTATGTATTATAAGTATGTATTTACATATTTACAAAAGAAAAGTATATATGTATTAGTATCCGTTCTCTAGTAACTATAGCACAAACATTTAGTTGCTTAGTTTGGAACTGGCGCTGTGTGATTTGTGTCCAAGATATTATTATTATTATCAATGTGTTCTAAGGGAAAATGGAAAAGCTAGAAGAATGGGCAGCAGCATTCTTTCTCAAGACACTACAGCCTACTGCGATCGCCAACCCGCCTGCCAAGCGTGGCGATTATGGCAAAAACCCCCCATGATTGCGCGGACCGGCAGTTGTGGCGCTTTATGAGGGAGGCCTATGTCCAGCAGTGGACGTCAAAAGGGCTTATGATATGATGTGTTCGTAAAAAGCGCTTCAAAGCGTTAACTTTTACATAGTGTTGGGTGTAATGTTAATGGGTGGAAATATAAATATCCCCAAAATCTAATATACGCAGTTACGCTGTCAGTTATTCGATGCTATTAGTAAATTTTTCCTGACATGTGCCATCTATTGTAGTCTATGCTAAATCTATGTATGAACCCACAATCGTTGTGTCAGATGTCAGCTGATAAACGACCGCCATTTTTAAACTAGGCAGGACCACAGTTTAAACGGCAAAATCTTCTGGTATAAGCTAAACTATAGTTTAAACTGTTATTGGAGGTTTATCTAGCATTGATCTTACCAAATAAACGACAGATGAGGTTTAAACTAGATAAAATAGTTTAAACTGTGATTGATCTTACGGGCCTTAAGCGCTTACGTGCTGAATCACCTTACAGCATATCTGCCAGAAAAGCACATCTATTCATGCAATTTTGATTGGTTTAAGGAAAAAGGTTTGTATCTTGCTGATCCAGAATTCAACATCCCGAACAGAATTGACATTCTGTTGGGGGCCGATGTTTATAGCTGTATTTTACAGGAAGGGATCGTAAAGAGCCCACGGGGCACTTTGATCGCACAAAGCACCACCTTAGGTTGGGTCCTGTCTGGTACAGTTAATACTGCAGATGAGAGGAAATACAACGTCACAAATATTAATGTCATGCATGCCCAGATTAACGAAGATGATAGTCTTAAGAAATTTTGGGAAATAGAAGAAAAAACTATAACTAATAAATTATTTACACCAGAAGAACAAAAATGTGAAGAGCTATATATACAAACTACAAAACGGGATGAAAACGGTCGGTATGTGGTTAAACTTCCTTTCCGTGATGCAGTTCCTCTATGCAAGGCAGGGAACTCACGCGGTATAGCTGAATCGAGATTTAAATCTTTAGAAAAACGATTCGAAAGGAATGAAAAATTAAAGGAAGAATATACAAAGGTAATTAAGGAGTATTTACAGTTAGGACACATGAGGGTTGTAAAGAGAGGTGATGAAAAAATACAAGAAGCAGTTTATTTACCCCACCATGCGGTAGTACGAGAGGACAAAACTACTACGAAGGTTCGAGTAGTGTTTAACGCTTCTGAAAGGAACAACAATGGTGATCATTGAACGATACTCTGATGGTTGGTCCCACGCTGCAGGCTGATTTACGGCACACAATTCTTAAATGGCGCCGGCATGTCATTGGACTTGTGGCTGACATCATTAAAATGTATCGGCAAGTACGGATAGATGAAGAAGACGTTATGTTTCAGCGAGTTTTATGGAGGGACAACCCAGATATGCAGTTAAAAGATTACGAGTTGCTCACCGTTACTTTCGGTACCGCTTCGGCTCCATATCAGGCTGTTCGAACGCTTCATCAAGTTGCTTTCGACGAAGGACACAAATATCCATTAGCCCGTGAGAGAGTTTTAAACGCATTTTATATGGATGATTTGATGACTGGGTGTAGCAGCGTCGAAGAAGGAATTGAAATATTCAAACAAATGACAGAATTGTTGAAAACAGGGGGGTTTGAACTGCAGAAGTGGAACAGTAATTGTAAGGAGATGTTGGAAGTTATTCAAGGAATGGAAATGGATAGATTAAAAGAGACAAAGGATGAAACAAGCAAACACAAAAATAACAATCTAATAGAGCATATAGAGAAAGAAATCGGAGAGCAAAATAAAGTACAAATAAAGCTAGATCAAACGATAAAAATCTTGGGTCTTACCTGGAACCGCAAAGAAGACATTTTTCAGTACACGGTGAATCTCCCTTCAGTATTAATGTTACCTGTAACAAAGAGAGCCATAATTTCTGAAATTTCAAAATTGTTTGACCCTCTTGGTTGGTTAGCCCCATGCGTAGTGCTAGCCAAAATATTCATTCAGAAATTATGGCTCACTGGAGTCAGCTGGGACGAGGAACTAAGTAAAGATTTAGTGCAAGAATGGACCACTTACCGTACTGAACTCTCACTTATCACCAGAGTTCGGATTCCTCGTTGGCTTGGGACAAGGCCAACCGATGTGTTGGAGCTTCACGGATTCAGTGATGCCTCTAAGGTAGCATATGCAGCCGTTATTTATCTACGTAGAATAGATATAACAGGTCAAGTCCACGTCTCATTGCTGGTTGCGAAAACACGAGTGGCTCCTATCAAGCAAATAAGCATACCTCGTTTGGAGTTGTGTGGCGCTGTGTTATTGGCACAACTGCTGATAGAAACTTCTCAAGTCTTAGACATACCACAGGAAAGGATAGCAGCCTGGACGGATTCTACCGTAGTCTTAGCTTGGCTTAATAGCCACCCCAGCAGATGGAAGACATTTGTGGCCAACCGTACCTCTGAGATATTGTCGATAACGAAACCAAGTCAGTGGTTTCATATCTCTTCAAAGGACAACCCCGCAGACTGTGCCTCACGAGGTCTATTGCCTGGACAGCTGGCGGAACATGAAATATGGTTTTCGGGACCCCCATTACTAAAAAATACATCAATAAATTACGAAAGACCAAGAGAGTTTAAGATTAACCTAGAAGAATCAGTTAAAATACATGTGGCAGTGGTTCCGGATAATTCAATTATCGAACGATTTTCTTCGCTGCCAAGATTGCTTAGGGTGATAGCATATTGTCGACGGTTTTTAAATAAGGGAAAGAATCAGGAAACATATTTACAAAAGCAAGAACTGGATGAGGTATTAAATAGATGTATAAAAAATGTACAATTGGAGAGTTTTAATGAAGAATATGGAGAACTACAGAAAAACGATCAAAAACAGTTAAGAGGTAAACTAAAACCCTTGTGTCCATATATCGATAAACAAGGTATTTTAAGAGCAAAGGGCAGACTTCAAAATTCAGAATTAGAGGAGCGGACAAAACACCCAATAATATTACCTAGTGATAATCATTTAACCAAACTTCTAGTAGCGGATGCTCACTATAAAACGCTACACGGAGGTCCGCAGCTAATGCTCAACTATTTGAGATCCGCCTATTGGATTATAGGAGCCAAAAGATTGGTTAAAAACTATTTTAAACACTGTGTAAAGTGCACTAGGTATAGGCACAATGCTCAGCATCAATTGATGGGTTCGCTTCCAACAGCTCGCTGCACACCAGCACGACCATTTTTGCACAGTGGTGTGGACTACGCCGGTCCAGTTCAAATACGCACTACCAGGGGTCGAGGACATCATGCATACAAGGGATATATCTGCCTATTTGTGTGTATGAGTACTCGCGCCTTGCACCTGGAAGTTGTAAGTGACATGACCACTCAAGCATTCCTGGCGGCATTCCGGCGATTTGTAGCTCGTAGAGGTCACTGCGCCAAACTGTGGAGCGATAATGGTACCACCTTTGTAGGAGCAGCCAAAGAACTGCAGCAAATAACCGCCATTCAACCAGAAATAGCAGAACAGCTTGAATCAAATGGTACAGAGTGGCATTTCATTCCACCTCATGGTCCCAATTTTGGTGGATTATGGGAAGCTGGAGTGAGGTCCACCAAATACCATTTAAAACGAGTGATAGGTGACTCGACTCTTACCTACGAAGAGTTGAGTACACTTTTAGCTCAAGTAGAAGGTTGCTTGAATTCGAGACCGATAGGCATGTTAAGTGACACTGATCCAGGTGAGATGATGCCATTGACTCCAGCACATTTTTTGATTGGAGAAACAATTTTAAACGTACCTGATCACACCTATGAGTACTCACACGTAAATTCTTTGACGCGATGGCAATTCGTACAACGTATGTTGCAATCTTTCTGGAGACGTTGGTCTTCAGAGTATCTATCTAATCTTATGCATAGATATAAGTGGTCCAAGCAGGTGCCGGAACCTGAAATCGGTGATATAGTTTTAATTAAAGAAGATGATCTGCCTCCCAGTCGCTGGCTATTGGGCCGTATCGAAGAAAAACATCCAGGTGATGACAAAATCACACGAGTAGTCACATTACGTACGGGTTCTTCAGTGTTGAAAAGACCAACTTCAAAATTATGTATTTTACCAATTTCAGATCCATAAACTTTATAGTACTTACTTTATTTATCAGCATGTTCAACTTTATGTTTTATTTTTAAATCAAATTTATACACTTGTTTGATTTGGTTATACTATTTTTATTTGTTATATATTGGCATATGTTCCAAGTTATATTTTTATACAAAAATCATTATGGTCATAAAGAGCTATCGAATATGTAAATCTGCCATATTGATCATTTAATTAGGAATTATAACTTTAAGGTTTCTGTATAATGTTTTGTTTGAGAAGGACATTTCCTCACTAAATGTCCTTGGTGGGCGGTATGTTAAACGCTAAACCAAACACCACATAGTGTTAATACAACTGTACTATATTTCTGTATAGATGGCGTTGATGATGGTTCTGAATCGCGATATTAAGATTCTCAAGCCGTAGTATTAAGCTCTGGTTATGTTATCTTTTAATGTTCAACTGCAAGTAGACAATACAAGCATTTTATTCGAGTGACATTTTTGGTTTTATTTGTACGGTCACTCCCACCAGTGCAGCTTGTGTTGTTCAGGCTCAGTACCAGGCAACTCTTGGTATTAGAGGTGGGTCGTACTTGCGTCTTGCATATTCGCGTACCAGGGCTTCAAAGTACGTACAACAAAAAATACCAGGGTCAAAAACCAAGTTTTTAAATACTTCCAAGTATTTAAAGGGAATTTTGTCCGGAGTTCCCTGTATTAAAATTACTTATTGCACCATCTAGTATGCACTGCACAAGTTTTATTACACTTCTTCTCGCAACGCCAGTCGCCATCTCACAGTTACATGCCGAACTACTAAGATATGGCATTCATGAAACGTGTATATGGTTTGGCGATAAAAATTCCTTCAAGGTATTTTAAAACGTTACACGATTATGTTCCGTATTTTTATGAAGCGTAAGCCTAATGTTCCATGAAAGTATTTAAAGTATTTCGAGTGTGACGTATTTGAACGTAAATACTTGCAAAGACCTTTGAGCCAAATTGACCTCTTGTTACTAGATATTAGGTATGAAATGGTTTGGCAAAAAAAATCCCTTTAAAGTATTGGTAGTAACTTACGCGATTATGTTCCTTATAATTATGCTTTGTAAGCCTAATGTCCCATGAAAGTATTTGAGGTATTTCGAGTGTGACGTATTTGGACGTACATACTTGCAAAGACTTTTAGGCTAAATTGACCTGTTAACACTGGACATTAGGAATGAAATGGTTTGGCAAAAAAAATCCCTTCAAGGTATTTTTAAAACGTTACACGATTATGTTCCTTATTTTTATGACGTGTAAGCCTAACATCCCATGAAGGTATTTAAAGTATTTCGAGTGTGACGTATATAAACGTAAATACTTGGAAAGACTATGAAGCGAAATTGACATATAGATCGACGAAAAGGTTTTTTTTTAGTTTCCAAGTCCATATACGTAAATTGTAAGTAGGTATTGAAATAAATACAAAGTATCATAAATAATCAAATACTTTAAAGAGTTTTTAAATCAAATCGATCATTTATCAAGCATTGGGTTATAACTGAAATTATTATATCTTAGATATTATTTACAATTAAAAAGTAATTATTACACTACTATTGACTACATTCACAACGATTATTAATTAAATTTATATTAATTAATTGTAAATTCTAAAACAGCGAACGCACAATTATACAAAATAATAATACGTCTCTAATAAAAATTAAACTTATGTAAGCTCCATCTGTGACGAAATGCAACAAATTTCACAAAAAGTATGTATGTGTACTACGCATCAGAAACAAACTTCGGAAACAAAAACTACTCAACATGTAATTAAGTAAATTGTAGGCACTGTCGGTATTTAATAAACAAAATTACATATTGCACCATCTAGTATCATATTGCACAAGTTTTATAACACTTCTTGCAACGCCATCTCAGAGGTATATGCCGAACTACTAAGATATGGCATTCATGAAACGTGCATATGGTTTGGCGAAAAAATCCCTTCAAGGTATTTTTAAAACGTTACACGATTATGTTCCTTATTTTTATGAAGCGTTAGCCTAATGTCCCATGAAAGTATTTAAAGTATTTCGAGTGTGACGTATTTCAACGTAAATACTTGCAAAGACTTTTAAACTAAATTGACCTCTTGCTACTGGATATAAGGAATGAAATGGTTTGGCAAAAAAAAAACCTTCAAAGTATTTGGAGTAACTTACGCGATTATGTTCCTTATTTATATGAAGTGTAAGCCTAATGTCTTATGAAGGTATTTGAAGTATTTCGAGGGTAACGTATTTGAACGTAAATACTTGCAAAGACTTCTATGGCAAATTGACCTCTTATGTCTAGATATAAAGAATAAAATGGATTGGCAAATAAAATCCCTTGAAAGTATTTGTATTAACTTACGAGATTATGTTCCTTAATTATATGACGTGTAAGCTTATTGTCCGATGAAAGTATTTAAAGTATTTTGAGGAAATACCAGGGTGTACGTACTTCTATCAGATACCAAGTAAAAAACCAGGGATGGTATTTACGAACCACCTCTACTTGGTATTGAGAAGCAGTGCAACTTGCGTTGTTCCACCGGGTTTAGTACCAGGAAACTCTTGGTATTAAACAGGTATTTATTTTTATTTATTTCCCGACGTTTCACCTCGCGTATCATATTTTGTTGCATGCCTATATTTTATTTCCTGTTTTTATTATATAGCACAGGGAGCAAACGAGCAGGTGGGATGAGAAGGGGTGAAGGTGAAGAGGCTTTGAGCTACCTCTCTGACCGAACAAAACGCGACATGAGCTGGACTGGTACTTCCCCGGTCGAGTCAGTCCATTCAGGCAGCCACTCCTCGCTATACGCCGCTCCTCGTCTCGCCAGTATAATAAAAGACAATTTTATTCAATGCAATTTATTTTACTTAAGATCTTACACACAAACGCACCATATACTTAGCATAACAATAATATTTTTTTAATGGGGACATTAGTGCAACGTGCTATAATTTAAGTATTAAATGTATAACTAAATAATATTATTGCACAAAGAAGCATTAGGTATAATCTAGAATGTTATATAAACGGCAGAAAACATATAATATGACGAGAGAAGAGAATGATTTGGTCAAAAATAAATCAATATATGAGTTATAAGTATAATAATATTTATTTATTATACTACAACGCCAATTGAATGACAATATGTCATAATATGCATAAGTAACTACAGAATTTTAGTATGTAATTACAGTTTATGTTCAAAATAGATTTCAATAATCGCAAACTAATATAAAAACAAAACATTTTATGTACGTTATTTTTATTTAATAATTTAGATTTTAATATTTTCTAGACATTTGTTCGTTTAGCGATGTCTCTCCTTCAATTTGTTTATTTTTTCCTTTAGTTTTATTTAAGTAGGTACATAAGTACATAACTAGTAATCGACTTTGGCATCTTTTGGAAAAACATACGAAGTCAAAACCGAAAGTTCTTGTTTCAAAAGTTTGTTTTTAATCCTCTGTAAGAAAATAAATATTAGAAATAACTATAAGTATCTATTTACCTACCTATTATTAGAAAAAAAACAAGTAATTGCAATTGCATAACTTGTGGCAAAGCGCGAGAAATACATAAGCCAAACTCCAAAGCTCTGACTTATATGGCGTTAGTATATTTCTTACACAGGTTACCAAAAGTACCAATGTATATGCAATTAAGTGTTATGCTCTAAGAGCCCGTGAACCCCAGACCTTCGTTATTTTATAAAAGCTGAAAACTTGTCTTCCGCTATAGTAAAAAAAATCAAAGTAGAATTATAATTTCATTAACATTATGGGTGTCTGGCAAGGGGTTGCCACGAAGTAAAGTGTCTGGCAATTAATGGCGGGATTTTTAATAATATCCTGAAGGTAAAACCAAAAAATCACACTTTAAAATTTGATAAAATTTAGATCGGTATTTTACACACTTTTAGTACCGTTTACCTGCCAAAGCCAGGGTAGCCCAAACTTCTTATTGGTCCATCGTTCTTACCTGTGTTAGGAGCATTCGCTGGTTTTCAGTTTTTATAAAATAACGAAGGTCTGGGGTTCACGTGCTCTTGCTCTATTATACATTTTATAGGAAAGGATAACTAGAAATAACAATAAAGTCGCTCTAAAATAACGTATGAATTTCTTTATTGACCATGAATTGTTTCGAAATTAATTTAATTTAGATATTTAGAAGATTCATCAAAGAGAGAAATCAAACCTACTGCGAAACTACAGATCTACAAGTCTAGGCAATTCTCGTACAGTTAACTATAGGTAAACTATATAATGTTAAATACTTACCTACCTATACATTGCAGGTGTGTAAGTTCTAATCTTATAATGAAATATTGCGCTGAGATATATATTCTTTATACTAGGCAATATTATTCATTTTATTAAGGGCAAGGCGTCTATATTTGTTATTACCTTATATGAAAATAAATTAAATGACGCAATGTTGGGTTCCACAGTGAGAGAAAATATGGTTGATATTTAATTAGTTACTAACGTTACTTAGGAAGCCGGAACAATATCATGCCGTAGTGTGAGAATTAGATATACTGCCGAAACCAATAATCAATCTCCAATCCAAGATAGAAGCCAATCTCAAATAGTTGTGATATCTTTCGATCGGTTCCCCAAACAAAATCAATCCATGGATTGATTGATTAGCAGGCTCATTAGTAGAAATGGATTGAAATATTGATCTTATATAGCATAATTCGGATTGGGATTGATTATTGGTTTCGGCCGATAGTACCTTCTTCTAGATCGTAATTAAAAAAAATCAGTCAAATTCGCCCCCGGCTTTCACATTTCAACTGCCAATGTTCACATCTCCCCTTAAATTTCCAACTATATTTCAAACCCTACACCTACGCATGATTTTTTTTCATCATCTCTGTTATATTTTCTTCTAAATTCCACTAGGTATATGTATATTAAAAGCTTCATATTTACTACGAAACCCCAAAATAAAAACAAACCAGCAAATTGGTAGGGTAGATTTGAGTAAGCTGATAATGAGAACAAATTCATTATAATTTCAACATATTTTTGCAGTATAAGTATGTTATAACATCATATAACCATAGGTATCTAACGCTTATATATAACATAGCTTAAATATATACTAAATGGACAGTGTTATCGTACAAAGTGCAGCTTAAACTACGGCATACTAGATAAAAACGCAATATTAATATTATTTCTATGTTCACATTGACCTATTACTAAGAATCTTATTCATAATGGACAGAATTGCGTGTAGCGTGTTCTTCGATAAAAAAAAACACATTGGGGTGATGCGTGTAGGCTGGATTTAATATAAGTGCTTGAAATATATAAATTGAAGATATTTCTAAGCGAATTATTTGAGAACAAGTTTTTTTTATAGTATCGAATGATACAATTTGCAAATGCACTGCTGATTGAAGAGGAATATAATAGAGAATTATTATTTTAATTTTGCTATTAACTGAAAAAAAGCACAAATACATTCTAGCTATGTATTTGTGCGTAATTTTAAATGACATATATGTCTATATATATAGTTAAGGATTAATTAATAAGAGGTATCTATGTGTAATTAGAGTCTAAAACGCTACTACTAACATAAAAGGACGTGAGTTCAAGGGATCGAAGAGTAGTTTGTACAATTAAGTGTCTAACAGGTGACTACAGAGTAATTTCACTATGATTTTATTTTTTCTAAAAAAACTTATCGTCTATAAACTAGAAAAATTATCTTTACTTCGTCAATGTAGATTACTATAACGTATAATTTTAGGTATATGAATGAATTTCAAAAGAGTATGAAAAAACGGCACTATATTTGAAGCATATTTTTATGTATCAACAACTATTATTATTTATTTTAGTATTATTATAATCACTGATTTGTCTCTCATATTATGTTATATTATAGTTTTGGCACAGATTTAGGATATAGAGCAGAATATAACTTTAATATGTCCTAGATGTGCATTTAAGCCTAAATCACAGAACGGAAGGAGCGGTGCCGGCGTAGTGATGCAAAAATATATTAAAAATACGATCGTTCGCGTACAAAACTATGTTATTTTTTTTTTTGTGACGTGTATTTAACGTCGTTTAGCCATAACACAACACATTACGTCTTACAATTATTTATTCTGTTTACAATTAAATTATACCTAAATTTATATTGACATATTCAATTAGCGAAAATGGCTATATTTCATTAGCACTTTCGCGCACACTTACTATCTAAATTAACAATAACTCTACAATTATAGTAAATATATATTTAAATATTAATGCAAAGTAGCAATAAAATACAATACGCGATACAATGGAAAATATGGATAATATGGAAAACGCAATAAAAAACGTTTAAAAATAAATAATATTCTTACATGCGGAAAGAAGGAAAAATAAAAGAAACAAAAATAATTCGTAATAACCATTTAATAAAAACCAAAATATTTATTACAACAACGTCAATTATTTATAATAAATAATCATTATTAATCATCAAAATTAAGTACTTTACCCACCACCGCTAAACTTAAAAAGTATAAGGAATGCATCGTATCTCAAATAGCTCTACATGGAATGTCAAGAAAAAAAGTACAGTCAGCTAAATAGATTGGAAAGATCATAAAAAATACAAGTGATAGTAACAATTATTAAGTTAACAATTCATTATTGTTTAAATATAATAAATATTGCACGTATATAAAAAAAAATCTAAT
Source organism: Euproctis similis (assembly GCA_905147225.2). Lineage (NCBI taxonomy): Eukaryota > Metazoa > Arthropoda > Insecta > Lepidoptera > Erebidae > Euproctis > Euproctis similis. Next base: position 12,056,326 of record LR990109.1, read on the forward strand.
AAATAAAACAGTTAATATAATTTCAAAGTTGGAGATCTATGTAATTAGAAAATAAAATATTGCATTTAAGTAGATTAAATTAAGTACGTTACCTATGGCACTACAACAAATATTCTTACAAACTGACACTTACATTTAAAGCCCAGAGAAAAAGCACAGGAGAAAACTTTGAAACGATTTTTTTTTCTCTTTACTCAAGTAATATCAAAAAGTGCTGCATCACAGTATTCATACACTAATATTATAATATAACAATATTCGCCAACCATTTCGTTTATTATTTACCGTTAAGGATATAATTAAAATAAAAAATAATTGGTCAACAAAAAAAAATTATGAAAATATTTTTTTCATTTCATAATTCCGCTTTCATTTGTAAAAAAAAAATATAGTAAAATAATAATAAAAAAAAACATTTGGAATGTCAATTTAACCTAAATTTAATTAAGTACCTGCCAGTTTTTTTAATACTTTTAAATACATAACCGTTAGAGAATTAACTAATTTGATATCTAATTTTTTACAACCCAATTTGATTTAAATTAAAAAAAAAATGAATCGCAACCACAGTGATATATTTAATATATAAAAAAAAGAAAATTAAATATACCCACCGTGGGATATTTATCAACATCGAATACAAAATTCTTTACTATTCGATCAACTACAAATTACTTACTTTGCTCCTAATAAAGATCGCATTATTATTTGAATAATTATGTAAATTCACTTTTCATATTGAGCACAATTAACGTTGCCGTACGAAATATTAAGAAATATTTCTACAGCCGGAATAGTAAAGAACAATGTAAAATTATTAATCAATAATCGATGAACAATTAAATCGATATTGATCGAGATTAACACAAAGATCTGTATTATATCGATTAAGTTAACAATTCATAACGAGTACTACATATCGATTATTTCGATCGAATAAATTATTTACTATGTAAGTACAAAGAAGCTGTTCACTATGGATCATGATTAAATAAAAAAAGATCGTGTTTTGCTGTCATTATTCAACTTTATAGGATTTTAATTGATGTTGGATAGTATTAGCTACGACCGAAATGTGGCTTTGGTTTTTTCAAACGTTTACGCGACTTAGTATCTCTGTTGATATTCGTGATGCCATCGGTTGAAGTCTATGTGGAATACAACTAGTGAGCCGTTCTCGAGACCCGCTAACAGGAATCTGGAAATGATCGATTAATATGAGTGGAATTTAAATACAATGTCACGTCAGAAATTGCACGCTTCTAAGTTTTAGCCTGTCCAAATGGGGCGAATGATGAAAAAAAAACAGTTACCCAAATTCGACGGCGAGGGCGACGTATCTCTGGCCGCCATCTTGACATGTTACTCGACTAAAATGCTAATAGATAGGAGTGTAACTATTTCTAAAATACTGATAGTTCTCGGCGTCCTCCGGTACTTATGGTATTAATGGTATACAAGTCTTATCTGTTTATTTAATAATAATTTAACATATACGTTAAGGTAAGTTAGTGGTGGACTTACTTCTGGTCGTGCGAGAGCGCCAGCGAGGTGACGGGCGCGCCGGCGGGCGGGAAGGCGTACAGCGGCGCCAGCGTGAAGGCGCGCCACACTTCCACCACGCCCGCGTCGCCGCCGCACACCAAGTACTCGCCGCAACGAGACAGCACCAGGCACTGGTTTATAAATAATTATATTTAAATTTAGAACGCTCATACGTCTTTATAATTTGACCCACTCGATTTGAGCATTTGCCAGTGTCATACAAAACGTAACCACGACTTTCACTTTTGACACTTCCACAACTATTCATTGGTATATATTGCTGTGCAATTCCAAACAATGGCGTTCTCTCTTTTTTTTTAACGAACCTTCGGTCGAACTGTCACTTTGTCTTTCTATAGCGTGGTAAATTTGAGGTTAACCATAGAGCGCTTAATATACCTGCTCTTGATGTCTCTATGGTTGTACTTGTCATAGAGATTGCGTTTTTTTCTTTCACTAGATAAAATTGATTTCGATCGACCGCTCTATTGTGTACGGGAGCAAGTCGCGTGTAAAAACTAGTATTATATACTCTTGCTGTTTGTACCTCCCACTATGGAGTGGTGACAACTGTAGTGTTATGTAACAAGAGTTCACCTGGAAGTTGTCGTTGTGCGTCTCGTGGCGCAGGCGGCGGCCGTTGAGCGTGAAGGCGGCGAGGTGTCCGCGCGCGTAGGCCACCACCACGGCGCCCTCGCGCGACAGCGCCAGCTGGCACGGCGCCGCCACGCCCTCGGCCGCCGGCAGCGCGCGCAGCACCTCGCCGAACGTCGTGTGGATCAGCACGGGGCCGTCTGCACGCGGCGCGTACATTAGTTACTCCTTACATTAGCTTTGGTTCCAAATTTGAAAAGTCAAACATTTTTAACTAGCCATCGATTACGACTAAATGTTTGTATCACTACCCAAATTGTGTTTTTTTCATTTTGCACATCACCAGTAGCAGATGATAACGGCAAAAAAATAAATCAGTAAAGTTTGTGGGTATACGTATAAATATGAGCTTACTGACACATTCTTCATACAAAATAAATAAAAAGTGTTTACAAAAGCACTCACTAATGGATGAAGATATAACAAGCCCCAGCTCAGCAGAGACGAGTACTCCGTTGATGGGCGCGTCGTGTCCCGTGAGCGTGACGCGCGGCGCCGGCGTGTCGCCCTCGCCCACTATGCCGCCGTGACGAGCGGACCTACAAATGGTACATTACGAATAAAAGAACAATTTTCACCTTACAGCATATCATTTCTCATCTTGATATCTGACAAATAACATATGTACGTAACAACACCACACTTACGATATTCTGTCATAAAAGTCGAGAAAAATCAGGCGTGGTGCTACATTGTTAACGAGAAACTCACGTCAAAAAACTGCAATAACCCTCGGTGCAGTTGTCATAGTGCGATCTGATCTATCAGCTAATAGTACTACTAACCAGTGCCACAGCAGCACGGTGCAGTCCTCGGAGCCGGACGCGATGTAGCAGTCCGATGTGATGTTGCACTCGGAGCGACACACGCACGTCACCACGCCGTAGTGACCGAATATTATTTGTACTATCTTGGCTGTTCAAATAGAAGAATTTGTTAAATAACCTTTGTGATCGTGAGAAGATAACATTTATTGATGTGAAACAAATATAAATTTAAATATTGCCTTTAATCAACAGACGAGCATTACCTGGTAAGTTAGGTCGTGATTACATCTGCGCCGTAAGTTATTTGACATAAAATTTTAATAAACGTAAGTTATTAGAATATTTAATCAAGTTATTTTCTATATATTCTGCCGCAATATTATTCTCACCAGTTTCCGTGGAAAACACTCTGAAGCTGTTATCCCAGAAGCCAGCAGCGATAAGGAACCTCGAGTCTACTGTGGTCACAAAGCAGTTACTCCTTGCTCGAACACGCTGAGAGAAGTTGTCTCCGAGCTGACGACGAGACAACGCAGCAGCACCGCCAGCCGCTGTACAGATGAAAAGAAAATGTAGCTTACAAAACAATATTGCCATCTTATAGAACGCTTATAGTTTTTCTACAGTCTTTTTTTATTTTATGTGAGACATTCAATAAAGCACTCTAGAACAGCTTCAATAAAGCAACATTCTGCTATTATATATGAACTACTTCAAATTGTGTCTGTAATTTATCCAAGGCATGTGGTGTATACAACTGTTTGGCACAATATATTAGTTAGTAGGTGGTGGAGTGGTGTTCAGCACGTACCCCAGACCGGGTCCATCAGCAGAGGGTGGTGTGGGTGGTGTTGCTCGGTGGCGTGGCGCGGCGCGTGTGTGGCGTGTGGCGCGTGGGCGCAGCCCCCTCCCGCCCAGCGGTGCGCCGCGAACGCCCGCGCCGCTGACACCTGACAACGAATACGTATGGCGTTTGATTTAACATATTAGCTTGTAAATTAATAGAATTTATATTGGAAACTTCACGTCTTTCCGAAATTTCAAATTCCATATGGAATTGGGCACATATTTTTCAGTCATCGATAATTATTGTCACGCGTAATTTCCGATACGTCATTGGTGTAAGCCAGGATTTATTGATTTGGAAACGCAATGCTCGGCCTCCGGACTAGTCCAGACCACGAATTAATTATTATTTAGTGGTATTTACCCGGCAGAGTCATAAAGTGATAGCAAAACAAATATATGTATTAAGGTCTATCGGTAGTACAAAAACAATAGCTGGTGTTAGAACGAAATTGTCAGTCACATTTATAAAGTGATGATACGTGGTCGCGACAAGTAAGCACGTGTGTTAAGTGAGTGTGGTGCTTCTAAGAAAGAAAAATATTGACCGGTATAGTGTACTATTTGTTTGTGTTTTTGAAATTAACATATAGCAGTCGTTGATCAGGTTAAATTTAAAAAATGTGTGAGGCTAAGTTCTTTTAAACAAACTAAATACTGTGGGGGGGGGGGGGTCAATTTCATTTAAATTCGTATTACTTTTAAGAAAAGGTGGAATTTTAAACTAGAGTCGCTGCGGCCGGATATTGTTGCCGGCCTGTTGTCTATCACAAAAGATTGACGAAACAAATTTAAGTAAAACGCGTTAATTTTAATTGTATACAATATTAAATGTGACATATAGGTATACTCGTGATAACCTTATTAAGACGTAGACGAGGCTTAACAGCCGCTGCCTACACCTTCGGATAGAAAAAGGCGTTATGTTTTTATGTTATACCTTTTGTAATAGAATGTGGATCACCAACGCGCGAATTCAATGTTTATTAAACAGTAGAAGTGTTTGTAACTATAAGTCATTTGACACGATTACATTTGGATGTTAATGAGATGATAAGTAAAGACAATTATCATTTGAATTTTGCAAATTTAATGAATCTAAGGAAGTAAGTATTGAGGCCGTAAATACCGTAACTTACGGTAACAACAGCAGGCATAGCTAGTTGTGGATAGGTATTTGCAGAGACATGCACGACAGCCGCATTTGAGGGTAGTTTCAATCTGAAGCAGACATCGTCTGGTGCGGCGGCGAACATCAACGGAGCCAGGTGCATCGTCGAGGCTCTAGGTGGATGCGGCTCGCTGAGCAACTGTGCAGGTGTCTGTCCAAAACTACGGATTTGATCCTCAATAGCGGTGCGCGTCACCGGTTCTGTAATCTGGTCTAGTCTGACTCCTCCCTCGTAGGTAAGGTAATAGAATACGTTTGTTGCACGAACAGCTTCAGGTCCTGCGAGAAGAGAATGGACATATTATATTCTGAGAAAACGGAAAACATTTTCGGAAGATATTTTCAGAAATTAAAACTTGCCATTTAGTAATGGGCTAATGATGACGGCCTGCGACATAAATTAGAAATTTGTAATGTTTTTGGACGTTTTTTAAATTCTTTATTAAATAATTTAAAGAAAAAAACTTTTTTAAAGAAGCTTTTATTTAAACGCTCTAAAAAGAATAAAATAATTTTCACCTTAAACATTTTAACTATCAACGTATAACCTTATTATATACAATTTATGTGATAATAAAAGCTTGTCGCTATGTTTAATTACCTATCAGTGGCTATGCATAACCATCTAGAAATATTTTTTTAGATTTAATGATTACTGTGACGGATCGCATTATCCAAATATATTTTTTTGGTTTATAACATACTAGCTTTTACCCGCGGCTTCGCTCGCATTGAAGCCAATAAATAAGTATCAAAATCATTACCATAGAATTGAATCAATATAATAACTCTATTTTCTTACTTAGCTGGGATTATCAATTTTCAAAATTACAACATTAGGTATGACGTTTAAAAATCTCACAATATGCTTTATTAAAATGCAACAACAAACGGTAAAATATATTTCTCTGTAACAAAAATAAATAATTTTGGACTTTAACAATTTTATATGATATAAATGCAGAGTATTAATGTAGGATATTTTTGTAGACTATATTATAAGTTTCTCCTTAGGGTGCAAATATATGTTAATTAAAGAGAGAAATAAGAAAAAAGAAAGTATCCTATATTACTTCTAATACCACCAAGAATATGTGTACAAAGATTCATGATGATCTGTTGAGTAGTTATCCCGTGAAAGCGTAACAAACAAACTTACATTCGCATTTATAATATTAGTATAGAAGTATAGATAAGTTAAGTTAAGTATATAAGTATAAACCCTGAATACTGTAATACCGTCCCTCGCGAGGCATAACAGCCGCTGCCTACACCTTCGGATAGAAAAAGGTGTGAAGTTACGTTATGTTATCTAATTTACGAATACTGTAAAACTTCATTACTGAAGTAGCAAAATTTGACGATTTTTTGACAAACAATTGTTTTATCTTTCGTAAAAAAAATTTTTTTTTTTAATATAATGTATATATGTTATTTCTAATACCTTCAAGAGTATATGTACAAAGTTTCATGATGATCGGTTCAGTAGTTTTTGCGTGAAAGCGTAACAAACAAACTTACATTCGCATTTATAATATTATAAGTAATAAGTATAAGTATAAGTAAGTAATAAGTATAGATATAGATATATGGACACCCGAACACATATAGTGTTACAGTTGCGTTGCCGTCCCTTTCCATGGGAAATGGAAGGGGTCGGAATCGGGATGGGAAGAGGAGGGGGGAAGGGTTGGGTTAAACATAGCGACAAGCTTTTATTATCACATAAATTGTATATAATAAGGTTATAAGTTGATAGTTAAAATGTTTAAGGTGAAAATTATTTTATTCTTTTTAGAGCGTTTAAATAAAAGCTTCTTTAAAAAAGTTTTTTTCTTTAAATTATTTTCAAGTTTTTAGTTATCGATGGGTAAGTTTTTCAGTCTCTTCATCTCATTCAAAGCATCATTGTTACAATGTCGTTTGCCAGTTAATTTCGAACAGTCCAACTCTTGAACGAGGACCTCCTAAAGTCTTTTCCCTACTTAAGACCACGTATGCTTGACCAGCAGCAAAGAGTTTCGAGCCTAAGTAAACAATTTTTTTTGTTACATAATTGTTGATTTTGCAGCTTAATTTTGTTATGTGGGACTGTTGTTTAATAACAAAATATGTTTAACTACGTGTGATGTGTAACGCCATCTGTTGTTTTAATCAGTACTCTATATTTGCCGACCTGAGTGTAACATTGGAGTGAGTTGTAATAAAAGTTATAGTTCGTTCCCATCATCCACTGTGTTTAATTCTAATAATACCTATAACACCATTAAAATCCGTTAGTGTAGCAATCATGTTATAGTGATTAAATCCTGTCCAATTTACGTCGGTATCCTGTAAGGGCATGGCATTGCACCGGTCGAACCGGCCCATTCATGCAGCAGATTGCGTGGCTGACCACAATTAAAACACTGTTAACTATTGAAACATAGGTCAACGGAAAGCCGTCGACTGTGATGGACTACCGCCTCAGCCGTAAAGTGGTCGTAAGGTTCTCAATGTTAGCACTAACTCATTTTGATTATAAATTTGGACGAGCCGCTTAACCCTGTATCTTGACAAGGTGATTTGGCATCAGTGACTGAATAGTAAACAACAGATTGACTGACACCGCCCAAACAAGCAGGCCACTAACATCTAGCCGCTCATGTTGAAAACCCTATGATATATATAATATTTATACACATTCTAATTTGTTTATAACATTAATTAATAACATAACATAGCTCGACTCCTTTTTCTACCCGAAGGTGTAGGCAGCATCTGTTAAGCCTGGACTCGCCACTATGTTTACGTCTCAACGATCTTTAAGGGAGTAGGATGTAGGATATGGGAGTAGGAAGGGATGGGGAAGGGGAATGGGCCTCCGGGTACCTTTCTCACCCAAAGAAACCCGGCGTGAGCTGGTTGTGGTATTTCACCGGTCGAGCCAGCCCATTCATACAGTGAATTGCTGGGCTCTACCACTGTTGCCATACAGCGAGCACAAAGTGGTCAGTCAAAAATATTTATCACACATGACTTTCGAGAGGAATTTCAAAATACATTGGTGTGAGGCCAAATTCGCACCCAAGACTTCCTGATTCAGAAGCGAGCTAGTTTACTGAACCACCGAGACATAGTTTTTGAAGTTCTCATATAACTCTTTAATGAAAGGGCCATTTGATACCCATATAGTAGAAACACAAATATTTATTCCACCATATTGGATTTAGAATGACGTCACATTATTTTTCGAGCTACTATTAACAAGCCCTTTCATTTGATACCCATATTGTAGAAATGCATTAAAAAAACTGTTCCTCTATCTTGGATGATCCGCCATATTGGATTTAGAATGACGTCACATTATTTTTTTAGTTGCTCCCAATGAGCCCTTTCATTAGATACCCATATTGTACGAAAGCTTAAAGTATATATTACTTCATCTTGGATATTCCACCATATTGGATTTAGAATGACGTCATATTATATTTTGAGTTACACTCAATAAACCCTTTCATTTGATACCCATATTGCAGAAATGCATTAAAAATATCCATTCCGCCATCTTGGGTCGTCCGCCATATTGGATATAGAATGATTTCATACATTATATCATGCATTGTCATCCAAAGTAAACGTGTATACAAAATTTCAGCTCAATCGGTTGAAGGTATCTACTTCAAAATTGAGTTACAAGATTCCACCGAAAATACATACTTACATACATACATACATACAGTGCAAGTTAAATAAAAGCTTATAAAATAAGTTAGTATTCTTTTTCAACGATCACTTAAATTTGTTATTAATACACTCACAGTGACATGGTGTTACCTTTTATTTCCATAAAAATAGAGCAGCCTATCCTAGCCCATAGCCCATGGTTGGCCCAGAGTTACAGAAAGTAGCAGTCAATTAAAACTACGCTGATATTCTTTCGGCGTGACAAGATTCGCCATGTTGGTAAAGGTTAACAACTGGTCTTTAGCTATCTTTATCAAGAATAAACTTTTTGTTCAATAAAATACTGACGGGTTTTGCCAAGTTTAAGAATGGAACTGGCTTCTAGTGTCTCCTGGACTGCAGCGACCTCATTCTAACTTTAGATCCATAGGCCTCGAAGGCATATAATGATAACCACCCCCTTCACTCTTACCTCTCTGCTTATATCCAAATATGAGATCAATCCATTGATGAAGTTGACAGCTAACAAACTCGGACTCCAGCGCCATTCGGTTAATTCTCACGAACTCTTCAGCTGACGAAGCCCAAGGGGGGAGTATCACATCACCAGATGGTGAATCCGGGATACCGAGTCGGTAACCCGAACTATTGACTAGCATCTCAGGCAGGAAGAACAGCTCTGGTATTAGTTCCTGGGCAACAAGTGAACGTATATCTATTTACCTACTATTTGTCTACAGGATTTATATGTATTGCATTTTTACATCTGTTTAACAAATAATGTTGGAAAAAATGATGGTGACAAATCACATTGATTTAACATTGTAAAAACCCTCCATTCGACGATTGTAATTTAAGTAACTATCTTTTATATTATCACACTATTGTTATCAAAAGTCGTCATAGTCGAACTTTAAAATAAAAATATTGTTTTGAAGTTCATATATAACAAGAACAATGCATATAATGTGAACGGCTATTATTTAGATGTCAAATATGACAAAAATAATAGTTAATAAAAATGTCTATGAATGAAGGTAAAAATTTAATGGATAAGATAGTATTTACCTTGACGTCGGAAGTGTCTCGCTGGCAGTTCTTCCACGACATAGCTATAGATGAGAACAGTCTGTTGGGATGATCAAACTTGCCTCCCTGTAGCGCTAAGAACATTGTCGTCATCGGCTCCTGTTACGTACAATTTTGTTTATGTATGATAATGTAGTACATTATTTTGATCTATCACTTAGGGTCCAGCCAGCGTTTGCAATTAGTCTTGAATTTATCACGTTTTCTTTAATACATTTAAACATAAATTATAAATACGAACAACAACTGGTTGTGACCCTCGATCGCATCAAAATCCGTAAAATAGTTCTAAAGATCTAAGCATATAAAGGGACAGGCAGCGGGAAGAGACTAGATTCTTAAATATGTATATCCTTTCTTTAGTTCCATAACACAAAGTTCAGTAGCTTGCCTTAGTATCCGTGAATAGTGCCAAAACGTTATTATAATACTTTTTAAATTGTTTATGCCTTTATTACTCACAGTTTTAAGTAGTGTGATTCGTGTCACCAAACGAAATATTTAGTTCAATGGACTAAGTGACCGTGTCTCATATGACTGAGATATCAGATTTTAATCATAAAAAAAGTAAGAGACTGTAGGTATTTATATATTAGGTGGAGAACAGCGGATACCTATATGTCATCCCTCATCACAATAAATGTATAAGGCCAGTTGTCGACTGGTTGCATTAATGAAAAAAAAAACGAATCTGATCTATTTCAGTCTAATTAGCTCTGAGCGGTTTCTTTTCGTCCTTTTGTCAAACGTGATTAGTAATACTTGCACATCTGTCGGTCCATGTCGTGCATACACTAAGGAATGTTTTGACATAAACACTTCTAGCGACGACGTTTTAATGAATACATTAATTTAAAACAATCTGTTTTCTTTTGAAAATATTTGAAACATTAGGGCAGTGTTCAAAGTTTGGAAGGCATCAACTTTGAACAATCGTACCGACCGATCGTAAATTGGTTTTAAAGCTGAACGAGTGAAACATTCAAATGTACTAGGCACCGATGTGGATAATAATAATGTTCTTACTATCTATCGCGATGTAGCGGGCAACAATTTGTTGTGAACTAACTATAAAAGTAATTTTAAATAATTAAAAATTAGGCTGCATAATCCCCCTCGTTAAACTTTAATTATTGTAACTTCAAGCCTTTAATATTCTAAGGTGTCGAGAAATAAAATATTAAGTCCCACTGAGTCGATCCTGCACTGCTTGTACACAAAACTTGTTATAACATAACTTCACGTATTTTTCTACACGAATGAGTAGGCAGCGGCTATTAAGCCTCGACTCACCGAATCGTTATGTTACGTCTCAAATGGAGTAGGAACCTATTACCATATACCGGCCACAAATTTGTCAGTCATAAAATATTTATGACACATAACTTCTGAAAAGAATTCTAAGAAATCATTGATGTGAGCCCGGAATCGATCTCACGGCTTCTGAATCAGAAGCGGGAGCTCGACTACTGGACCACCGAGATATGACTCGTTCAAACATCGATAACCTAACCTAATCGATAGGTATCGGAGATGAAAGATTTCTAAAAAAAACATCACAACTACACAAAATCTAACGTTCCTGATCACTTACTATTCTGACGAGCCAGTTGAGTACAAACGCCGCTGTGGAGTAGTGCGTGCCGTAGTGGAAGGGCGGGGTGGACTCGTGCTCCCACGTGTTGTAGCGCTCCTCGAAGTAAGCGCGACGGCTCGGGTTCAGGGCACCAATGGGCTGATGGAAAACCAAGCAGCAGTTAGGACGTATAAATAAAAATGAGGAGTAAGTGGTGCTGTCACTTACACGATTATCCATGATAATATTTAATTATTTAATCTATAACATAACAGAACTTCACGCCCTTTCTACTCTAAGGCGTAGGCAGGGGCTGTTAAGCCTCGTCTCGCCGTTATGTTTACGTCCCAAATGGAATAGGTGGCGAAACTTTTGCCATACCGGACACAAAGTTGTCATTCATCGATATTTATCACACGTAACTTCCGAAAATTTCGAAAAGTCATTGGTGTGTGCCAGGATTGGAACCCAGTACTTTTTGAATCAGAAGTGGGGTGGTAGCCACTGCGCCACCGAGACCTATTATTTAATCTATTACCTACTTAATTCAATATATAAAGACATACTAAAAATATAGATTTAATGATTAAAAAAATAGTTTTACAAGTCGAGTTAGGGTTTAAAAGAATAAGAATGATAAAGCGATGTCTACCTTGGACAAATCTCTGTAGTTGCTGGGTTGACTGAGGTCCAACTCTTCACTCTCGTAGTTGGTCAGAATCCATGGAAACACCGGATATTGGTTTAAATCATTGTAAGTACGTCCTGTAGACAAAAATCTATATAAGTACATATTGTTTGCTGATCAGGTTGATTTCAAGAAATCTCGAAGATAATTAAATGCAGAGGGATGGATAACGGATTTCTTGTTTAACCTCCTAATAAGATATCAATGGATATTTCATCTCTTATAAGACAGCTATAACATTTTTTAGCTAATTCGCTATAGCTAACGATGTGTTGTAGAACAAACACGAAAAATTAAAATTCATATCGGTACACTTTCAAAGAACATCCATGTGTGCTCAACATAAATATTTATTATCAGGTATACGAATCGACCGAAAATATATTCACGTTTTAAACCTAAATAAACTGCTAAACATATTATGTAATTTCGAATGTCAGGTTTCCGTTCAATAGAAATGTTTTTATAGCGCTTAAATAAAAATACAAATTGGAGATAAATTAAACAATTTAATAAAAACAATTTAATTGCTTGCTTTTAAGTCGCGTGTAGCGTTAATAATTTTGCACATAATAGGAGTTAATTATTATTTATGGTACTAAATATCCGGTCTGTAATAGTTAATATTACCAGTGAAATAACATCATAGTATCATAATATACACTATCCCATCTTTTCCAGTAAGATAACAATGCACTCTATTTGCAAAATTTTATTGAAATCGATTCAGTAGTTTAGAAGTCCACAGCGGCCAAACCACGTGACACTTAATTTTACCCTGGTAGAAGTATCTTTTTTAGTGTTTTTTGTGCCTATCTATAGAATAGTAGATTGAAAACCGCTGCTGATTTAATTTAATTTTGTTTAAAAATTCTACTATACTCGAACAAGTATTAGCGTTAATACAAAAGGATCTGCAAGAAGACTATGTAACACCAATTCTTAGACAAAATGTAAGAATATAACAACTTGGACCCATACACAGCAAATCTTTAAGCCTTTAATAATTAAGGAAAGTTGGGCAGTCGCTGGCTTTTGGTCTACTTGCTTTCCTATGGTACCTACAGCGTAAAGTATAAATTGATACAATAAAAAGTAGAATCTGTACATTTTTTTGAGAATACTTGGGACATGATCTACAATCGATATCGAACCCAGATATGCTTTTTAGAATTTTTGTCTGTTTATCGTGTATGTTTGTTACCGACAAACTCTAAAAGTACTACATGCTTTTGCGTCCAATTTTGTATAAATATAGCCAAAACGTTGGGTCAAAACACATAGGCTAAATATTATCACGCTATCACTAATTGGGGGTGAACAATGAACCCTTATAATGGCACAGGCAAAGTATTTTTCCTGCTTTATGGCGTCCACGCAGACGAAGTAGCGGGCAACGGCTAATAAATTGGTATAAGTCTCTCCTAAGGTTTCTTTTTTACATTTTTTTATAATTATCAACAAGAGGTCAAATTTCCCTTTAAAACAATGGAAAACCATGGCGACCTCGTGGTCACACAGTTTCACAACGGATAGTTGGGCAACACCAGTTGCGAATCATTTGGAGGCTTCATTAATCGAATAGATATTGACCCATTTACTTTTATATAAGTGTCTGTCTCTATTATAATATTGTTTTAAGTAATGTCAAATGTCGAAATCAATACAATGAATGCAGGCGGTTTTAATGTAGAAATATTCGTAACTGAACCGAATCCGGGGTTTTACAAATAGGGCCATAAATTTAGTAATAGTTTTAGTTGTAATCAGTTAGGATTAATTCAATGGAATTATATTTTTTCTTTATATAAATGTTTATTGGCCCAGTTGTCCGCCGCTTCTGAATCAAAAAGACGTGGGATCGTTTCCGGGTTCACATCACGTCATTAATGTGAACCCGGAAACGATCCCACGTCCCCCGGAGTTAATTCAAGTTATGTGTTTTAAATATCGATGACTGACAACTGACCGCGATGTATGGCAATAGGTTATTTACTAATTGCATTTGGGGTGTAACGATTTGGCGAGTAGCGGCTCAACAGCTGCTACCATCGGGTAGATAAAGGCGTGAAGATGTAAAGGAAAATGTTATAAAATACACGTTAAAATGTAATTTATCATTGATAATAGTATATTCGGTAGTTGATGAATTAGATTAGTTCTTAAAACAGCATTAGTTATTACTTAATTACGAAAGTATTTCACGTAGGACTTTAATATTATACAAACAAATATTTGACTCAGAAGTAAGAACAACTCATACAGTGACGCTACGACGTGAGGTTCAAAACCCCTTTTTTTTCTTTCTATTAAAAATATGTTTTCTCTGACCACGCGAACATGTTTTCATCGGTGCTTCACTAAGTTACTAAGTATTTTATCCCAATTGATAGTTGGCAGAGACTAATGGCAATGTCTGATGTATGAGACACAATATTGTTAAGTCATCGATATTGATCATGTGTCTACTTCTGTAATTTTCAAATTGGTAACGTCAAATGATGACATTCAAAATGAAATCGAGCTTGTAAGATGATTTGAATAAAATTTTAGCACCATTAAATGACTGAGTCAGCCAATGATGGAAATGATTTTTGTTACATGACGCGAAATATTTGCTTTAGAAATGTATGCAAAACTGAATAACATCATCCAAATACTTTATTTAGGTAGAATATATACGTATATTATGTTACGTGTGATTATGATTTGCAGAATCGTAATACTTCCATAAATAGTGCAGGACGTGTTAATTCTTCAAGTAAATATGAGTTACGTTCAGAAGAAATACTATGTAAACTGTCAATAGTACGTAGGCCTAACCTTCGTGTGCAGACGCTCGGAATATTGGCCACTAATAGTTATCAGCAGCTCCTGTACCTGCATGACCTGTCTAACGACTCGTAAGTAACATTTTCATAAATATCACATTTAAATGAAACAAGAAACATTTATTTATCTTTGAGAAAGGGAAATCTTAATCGAGCAGTAAGAATCGCACGAAACGCTGTTGAGTAGTTCCGGAGTTCCTTACTTTCCGATGGGAATCATTACATAGTATAAAACAAAGTCACTTTCCGCTGTCTGTCCTCTTATATGCTTATATCTTTAAAACTACGCAACGGATTTCGATGCGGTTTTTTTTAATAGTTAGAGGGTGTTAACGGGTTGGTTTTGATCTATAATTCATATATGATGTTGTAAAGAAAAATGATAATTATCGAGATTTAGCACTTTAATTACAAACGCTGGCTGAGCCCTAAGTGATAGATCAAAACAATGTTCTACATTATTATACACATTCATAAGGACTACAAAAAAATCCGCGAGGGCATATGTCTATCTCTTAGGGATAGCCCACAATGACCATTTTTATTTATTTACTTTTTACGAGAACTAATGGGTTATTTACGAAGCGATTTTAAACATTACATCATTAATTTGCATCCATTTAAGTATCTTAAATAGATTGTGCATGTAATATAGATGATCCTAGCCCTTTACAGCATGCAATTTAAACGAATATTTTCGAAGATATTACAGTATTAATTAACATAGCGCGACAGCAGTTAAAGCCGATAATTAACAGAAATTGACCCTCATGATATTCAAAATTTACTCATTTATTACTTTTGATGCGGAACAAAGTTCGCCGGGTCAGCTAGTAAATTATATATGTAGAGAGAGGCAGTGAGCGCGTATATTACAAGTAGCAGTTATAAATCAGTAAAGATCACCTAAAAAAAGATACATGAACTAAATGATGCACGTATAAACTGACAGATAGATATACCTAATCCTAAAAACTATGACTGTGATCTAAAAGGAAGTCGCAGTCCTTTCCTTATATCTAAGACTTTTTGAAATAACTCCATTATCCACACGGCCGTGGCACAACTTAACTAATAAGTAAAGAGATAAAAAAATGTTGAAGAAGCGTCTCAAGGCATCATTAAAAGGTAGCCGTTTGGTAGCCTGGTAAAGGTAGCCCGTGGCGTTTGGGAGTATTATCATAGAGTCTATGGTAATACTCCCAAACGCCACTGATACAGACTTATCGTTACAGATTAGAGATTAACAGTATATACATTATACACACCTTTTCCCGAATTAAGTAATATCGTCCTCTATGGCATAGATGATGATATTACTTAATTCGCAGTAAATAGTCCCGATAACAACTCAGCCCGGGTCACTACTGAACACTATGGACACGCGATTGTGCCATTGTTGACATCACATGATTGGTGCGGACAACTCTTCCCATTTACCACCACCGGAGCGGTGTTCTTCAGTCGAACAGTCACCGACTTTCGCGAACAACGCGCCTCGCAAATAATAAATGTACACAACTAAATAGTTGCACCAAAGCTGGCCGGTGTGTTGTGGGAAAGTGTGTTGTGTTACAGCAATGATAAAGTGACGTCGTGACTTTCAGTATCTATCTATAGTTGATTATCTCAACTATTATCATGTGGCGTTATAAGGTCTTTGAACTTTTAAAAAGGTAAATGATTCCTTCAGTTCATTTTTACATCTATCTAGTTTTTTAACCGTCACTTGGACTGCAATATGTAGTTAAAGTTATAAAATATCAATTACTTGGCTGTTTCGACCACCCGGGTTAGGGCAAGCAATAATTTTAAATTTCAGTTAATGTGTCTATACAGAATCCCAGAGCTACGTTCAGATTGGGTAATTGTGAGTACCTAAATGAAGTAAGCTGATATTTATTGACTCTGGTAGTATACTGACATTCCATTATCCCTCTCCGCTCTAGATGGTAATGGTATTGTAATACTCGGAAAACAAGATATTTCTTTTGTAGCATTTGTATATTCAAGTAATACGAAGAAAGTAATGGAAAAATTGAGGTCGAATATCAGCTAGATAACTAAGTTAAGCGGTCTCTCTCTCTCTCATTATCAATACAGCGAATCTTCGTCGAATCTTAAAAAGTTACTCTTATGCAGCGGACTATTATTAACTTCGTATTGGTACAGAAACATCAGAAGAGACTGTATTTCTTAGTGTCAAGTGTTTACTTTTAAGTACAAAAATGTCCGTAAAAAACAAGAATATTAATTAAAATTGCCATAACAAATAGGGTTATGTAAGGCAAGATATGGTAAAGGTACAAAGTTTTATCTAAAGAGACGAAGCAAGCTTTGCTTCGTCTCCGCAGATAAAACTTTTAACACCTTCGGGCATTATCGTACTGGTGAAGGTATCGAAAAGAGTACAGCAAAATGCTCTCATTTAAATACACTTTTAATACTGCATGTAATTTTAATGATATGTATTTATAACACGTATCATATCTTGTCCTAAGCTAAGTACCAATAAGAAAATTCAGCACTCAAGCTAACTTTCACAGACACTACTTACTACTGTCCAAAACTAGTGACAAATACGAAGAAGTCATGTACACTGTCGTCAGCTGATTGATGCTAACAATACGTAAATTATGTAACTGTGCCGTGACTGACTGACTGACTGGCCGAATTAGAATAGCACACAGACAATTTACCTAATTAACGTATGTATGTATTGTTCCATTAAACTTGGACGATTGATACAAGGCAAATGAAAAAATATGTCAAAATATAAACAAAGTGAAGACGATGTTGCTTATCAAAACATTGCATTACACAATAGCATTACAAGTATTACTGCATCACAATTAAAAAATAATTTGTTAAGACACGAGAGAACAGAAATAGTACCATTCATTACCAACTTTCACTTGGTACACCATAACGCTGTCTATTCCAAAAAAAAAAAAACAAAATACTATGTATGTCTCTGAAGATATATATATAGCTAGTACCACTGCGCTATCTATCGCCATATTTTCGCAATTTAGCCAGAAAGGCAGAAGAATTGAAAGGTCAAAAGGAAATAGTATATAGAGAGAGAATGGTTGGACATGAGACGAATCTAAAAGATTGTTGTAAGTCTTACGTGAGGAAGTGTATAGCGAGAACAATTGTAAAAGATTAATTTCAAATAGAATTTTATTATTTACATTAGAGTTCACTGGAGAGAAATAAAAATGTATGAATCAGTAACGAGTTAATTTATCACTCAGTATAAGTTAATAAAACATTATTTAAAATGAAAATAATAGGTGTATGTAATAATAGTATTCTAGGTGTCCAAATATTTCATACGTTGGAAAGGAAACGCTGCCTCCACGTTCGCATATTAAGGCGGGAGGATGGAAGAAATAATTAGATTTTTATAAATAAAAACACACATAACTCAAGATTTTCACCCATGTATAATTTTGCGATAAGGATCGCCGAGCCAGTTACAGCTAGAGCTAGAACATTATATAAAATTGTCTCGAAGAAGTAAGTAACCATAAATAATATATCGGTTGCACAAAGTTTTGCTTTTGCAACACTCGGTAATTGAATTGTGTGACAAATAAACGTTATTACATATTATAACGTAGTTTCCATTGGTTGTTGCGTGTACATTGAACAAACCTTTCAATTATTTGAAAAGTTTCTACAGCTATTACAACATCATCGAACCACGACTGAAACAACCACGGGGCCTATCACAATGCATTAAAAGCAACCTTCGACGGAAAAGGGAGATATTGAGTAAAGTCAATTTTATCTGTCGACACGTTTATGACTGACATTAGGTAGTAAAAATCACAATATATTATTGCATGCAAGTCTCGCATTGTTTCACACGTAAAATATTCCTTAAGAATAGTCAATTAATAAAAAAATAACACAATATATAATGAATCTCTTTAAAATGGCTGAAGAGATCATGTACTGCCACAGTAATGAATGAATGAATTATGAAAGAGGTTATATAATTTGAGAATGCAGATTATTTATACCTTGAATCTATGGTCGTAACGATGATCTAAGAGAGAGAGCTAACGGGAGACGGTTACGCAAAAGGTAAAGAAACCTCCGATGTGACCGAAAAGAAAATGAAATAAAAAAATTTATGCATGTATAGATATTATGAAAGTCAGAGAAGAGAATGTAGTAATAATTTTGTGCCTTCTAACACACTCCTTGTGTGTAATCTAGTCTTTCTCCATAATGGTGTTGGCAAGAAAGTATGAAGGTGTAAATGTAAAAAAAACAAGTATAGTTTGCGTGCTCTCATCAATACCTAGTGATATAAGCTGTGTATTGTCTTCGTCGTCACGAACATATTCAACAATAATGATCGTAATTGATGCATCTTCAGCAAAATGAGGAATTCCTGTTCACTTACTAGAGTCCGGCAGATTAAATCATCAAAATGTTTTCAGAGGTTAATTCGAATGTAATTCTCATTGTGCATAAATGTATAGGTATTAGCGATCTAAAAATCCGCTAGCTGTCCCCTTCTGTATGCTAAGATTTTGAAATGAGGACAAACTAGTTTACCGTTTACCATTTGTGTTTTAGGCGAAAACTTGCTATTGGTAACGTTTATTCCCCTAATACCATTTCAATATTGCAAAAAGGGTTAAATAACATCAAGAAATAATAACGATAAAAGCAACACATGATTGGTAGCGAGGTATAAAATACATAAAACAAGTGTTGCTACCGGGTACGAATTATAAAAGAAAGATATTATCTAAACAATGATATCACCAGTGAATATTATTCATTCACTGAACCATATTATACAGTTATAAGTTATGCTTAAGGGATTATCAGGTCTACACAAAGGCCTACTATCAGTTGCATACAATAGACTGATACAATTGGTTCGTTCGGTTTAGTCTGCAAGTGCTCATTTTTCAATAAACGCGTGTGATAGTGCGTAAGTACGCATGTATGTACCAAATGTTTCTGTATTCATTCTGTAAAGTAATGGATTAGATTCGATTCTTCTTGAAGTATTAGAGTTGGAATCGCAGTAGTCTAAGTCAAAATGCAGTGATACTTCATGTGGAGCGAAAGGTTAGTATTTTTATTAATCTATCAATATACCAATCAAATGTATAAGTAATGACTTTGAATTATATGTAATGGATAAGAAATGCTATATTTTTAAAATGTTTACAATGGAATGACCGTCTCTTGAAACACAGGTAGCCCTAGTTCAAGAGTCGGGCATTAATTAAATTATTATGAATTCTGTTAATAATTACTGAATAAAGAAATAAATAAATAAATTTACGATCTGATGGCAAAGTAAGCTTGTATAAATATGTAACTAATTGTATATTTGTACGTTGTCAAAAAAATAAGGTAATGATAATTGCCAAAAAAACTAGAATATTAATACGACACACATCAAAAATGTCAAAAATGGCGTGATAAGGGAAAGATGAAAGATGATGTGGTGACCAAGGTAGAGAGAAGTATGTTAAGTTGGTTTGGTGATGTTGCAAGAATGAATGAAAGCCGACTTACTAAAAGAGTATACGAAGCGAATGTGAGTGGCAGGGTCGGGATCGGGAGACCAAGACGTGGCTACTACAACCAAATATATGGCCTGTTTAAAAAAGGCAAAATGCGTAGAACCCGAAACCGGCGTGAATGTATGGTGAGATGGATGACTGTGGATGAGGCGAAATAAGTGTGTCAGGATCGTAGCTTGTGGAGAGCCTAAGTCTCTGCCTACCCCTATGGGATACAAGCGTGAGTTTATGTATGTACATATGTCATTCACGAATAATATTCAAAATAATTAAAATCTACAACAGGGGTTTTAACATGGATAAAATAACAAAGAAAACGCTTACCGGCTATGGTATTGAGGAACATAAGATACTCGAAGTTTGAGATCTCCCTGCGTTGCCATTTTTGTGTCATGTTTGAGTTGCGCATCAACTGACGCGGAGACATCATCGAAGCACGCCTGCAACAAATGTGCACATTTTTTAAAATATATAACTTTAAATGAAGTTTATGAATAAGTATAAGTTATTTTAATCATATTGGGATTTGGTGCTATCGTCAAAACGAGTCAACCTCTCTTCACTATACATGGGAAACAATGCTGTTTAAAATGAGTTCTTTCATAAAATTAAAGCTCGTTTAAGGACTTCGCAAGTATGCGTTTATTACATGTTAATATTGAACGGCAGGCCCGTTATTGAGTAACAAACATCTTCACCAACTTTCGTATTTATATTATACGTAGAATTTTCGTTCGGAGAATAGTGTAGGTCATAATTACTTACAAAAATTAACATGGTATCAAAAACATTATGCAGTTACGTGGCACAAAAAAATATATGATTACTTGAGCTAAAGTTGTTTTTTTTTTACTGTCACGGAATGTGGGTTTTTGTATTTAATTAGTAAATTAATTCATTTTATTTAATAATGTTTTCTAGAATAGTTCTAGAATTATGTAGCGATGTAAATGAATGAATGAATAAATAGTAACATATTCAGTGTTAACCTTTACCACTGTCACGTATATTTTTTATAACTTCACGTCTTTTTCGGCGTCTGGTAATCCGCGGATGTTAAGTCTCGATTCGCCTCGAATAGGTGGCGGAACCTATTATCAAACACCGAACACAATGTTATTCAGTCAGTCATCGATGTATTATACAAAACTTCCAAAAAAGAATTCGAAAAATTAGAACTGGTGAGAACCCGAATTCGATCATAGTATTTCATCACCGAGACGTACTGAAATAAAATGATCACAGATTTATCAGTTAACCGATTGTGTGACGAACCAGAAGAAACGGAAGAATGAAGCGCATTGCACTTAATTCAGAAACAAGATAATAAACAGACCTTTTTCTTTTCTTTTTTTGCAAATTTTCAACACAATGCACTTTTACCTTTTTTTTTACGCCCGATATATACCTCCTAGTAGTACGTGTAAGTTTGTTAATGAAGTCAAATTTTGAAATGGTTTTTAAAAAGATGCGCAGTGGAGGTAATTTAAATAACAACACATTACATATAAACAGTAAACAGTTACAGTTACGTAACAAATATGAACTTAGGTCAACTGGGTTTAGACTCCGTTAGATTTTTCTTACTTTTATTGCGCAGTGTCATCCTTTTGCATAATTTTAGGTTATTATTAATTATTACATCAGTAAATTTGATAAATTTTGTTTAAGATGTGTAGAATCAATTGGAGGAGCTATAGCGCCCTAATGTCCACATAACGAAATGTTTATTTAGTGGGTAATTCATTACTATTTTCAACAACTTCTTTTTAGAAACTAAACTTTATTGGTAGAGCCAAGCAGTTCGCTGCATGATTGGGCCGGCTCGACCGGTGAAATACCACGATACACCACCTCAGAAGATCAACGTAAAGTGGCCCATGCCGTGTTTCGTTCGGTGAGAGAGGTACCCGGAGGCCCACCCTTCCCCATCCTTCCCTATTCCCTATCCCTTAAAGGTCGGCAACGCAACAGTAACACTATATGTGTCCATGGGCGGCGTTGGTTGCTTACCATCAGGTGACCCGCCTGCTCGTTTGCCCTCCTATACCATAAAAAAAGCTTAAATCGCTACTGAACTAAATTAATAGATAGTAAATTGTGACAATGCAAAAAAACAACATTAACGTAACTAGACTCCATAATCCTTTAACCTTGCCCTTGTATAATGTTGCGTCTAATAACATGAGGAAATGCAAAAAATACAACAAAAACATATTATGTATAAGTATTATTACATGAACTAGCAAAGTCAATATCAGGAGTTTGCTTCCGTGATGTTCGAAACCAGAAGAAAATTTATCACTGTATGTATTGTTCTACATACTATAAGCATATTATAAGCCTAGCTTGTTATTTCCAGAAAACCAGATTAAAGTTTCAAATAAATAAAAATTTCCAAATTGACACTAATGAGCAACATTTACTGCAGTTTTTTTTGCCCCCAAAATAATTTTTTATTTTGTATTTGTATCTATAATGTCACGCCCGGTCTAAGGACAGTTGCCTCGATAATTTTAGTCTTACGTGGAGACTGTTGCCATAATGGTATGGCACGATATTCTCACAGTCCTCGATCTTTATCATACATTCCCAAAAAGTCATTGGGTGAATATTAGCAACTAATGCAATCTTGGTTACTTTAATAGCGAATCCTGAATAAGTTCTGAAACCTTACTCATAAAAAGAATAGTGTTATTTGACTGCGGTTTTCTGTAAGGCTGCAGTATCTGAGAAAACCAGGACGGATTAAATAATCTTTATAGGAGTAAGTTTACATGGGAGGTAGTCATCAGATATTCATAATTATTTTCATGTATTTCATTAATGTATTTCTTTTCATTACGCGGATTTGAGACCGGTGCTTGTTACCAACAAATGTTTCTTTGCAAAATGTTTTTTTTTTAATAAAATTAAATACATTGACCTCGTACCTTATACCCTAATAGTATTTAAAATATTCAGAACTAAGAAGAAATATAAATATGGAAAACGTGTGACAGTGTAGCGTGCAAGACTGGTATAGGCAGATAGGTGTCAGGGTCGATCATGCGGTTGACGACCTGGCGCCGTCGCCGCAGCGTCGTCATGTCTGCGTGTGCGCACCGCGTTGCGTTACTGTCATTACCATAGCAGGGTTAAGCAATCTTGGCGAGGCCAGATGAAAAGATGAAAGGGTTGGGTTTTCGAAAGTAAAAGTTTTCATTCTTTTCTATAATACTTATATGTGATATTCCCAAACATTAATCATAATAGATTTAATTATATTATATATTCTATAATATCAGTTATTACAAATAAACAACACGCTCAGAACATTTGAATTTTTTTTTCTTAATTGTTTTCCGAGCAAAATAGGACACTTGAGTTATCATAACATAACATAACTTCACGCCTTTGTTACCCGAAGGTGTAGGCAGCGGCTGTTAAGCCTCGTCTCGCCGTTATGTTTGCGTCCCAAATGGAATAGGTGGCGAACCTATTGCCATACCGGGCACAAAGTTTACAGTCATCGGTATTTATCACACTTAACTTCCGGAAACAATTTCGAAAAGTCAATGGTGTGAGCCAGTGTCAGGATTCGAACCCGGACCTCTGGATGAGAACCCGTGTGCTCGACCACTGGACCACCGAGATGGTTTACTTCACTTCAGTCATCCTTTACGAAAATATTTAAACAATATCAAAATAACTTTAAGAATACACCTACTTTATCTGCACTTTGTTACATAATGTTTTATTGTGACTTTTTATAGTAATTAACTTGAATATAAAGAACATGTTATAAAAATATAATTTTAATAAAATTAATATGGTGATTAATTAATTATGGACACGGTTTTTTACTTATTTTTCTTTTGAATGTACCTAATGTATTTTAATTTAAAATTCGAATTCTTATCGCATACAACTATCAGGTACACTGAATGTTAGGTTAGGTTTTTTTTTTTCATTATTTTTGACAAATATTTGACATTTCAATTTTATTTATAAGTATGTATAGACATAGGCATACTTATAAATAAAATTAAAGTAAATTGTATGTCTGTTTGTAATGTTGAAATTTCCAATTTTTCTTACATGCAAATGAATATATACTGTGTCTGTTTGTTCCGGCTCTTGATCTTTGAAATGGCTAGACCGATTTTGACGGGACTTTTATTAGCAGGCAGCTGATGTAATAAGAGTAACTTAGACTAATTTTATTTTAGAAAAAATCTTTCATTGATGTTTTATGCTTGCAAAAGGGATCGCTTACATTGATTCTAACTTTTTTGTTACTATATTTTATAATTTAACTAGTTAATTGCTAAGAGGCCTGGTGATGACGAACGAATTTTGGGTAAGTACGCAATTCAGTTAATGATGTGATCATTCTTTACAGGGTAAAGGCTCGACCGGTGAAATACCACGACCTCTCAGAAGACCGACGTAAAGTGACCCATGCCACGTTTCGTTCGGTGAGAGAGGTACCCGGAGGCCCACCCCCTTCCCCATCCTTTCCTATCCCCTTCCCTTAAAGGTCGGCAACGCAACAGTAACACTATATGTGCTGCTGGTGTCCATGGGCGGCGTTAGTTGCTTACCATCAGGTGACACGCCTGCTCGTTTGCCCTCCTATCCCATAAAAAAAAAAAAAAAAAAAAAAAAAAAAAAAAACATAGTAATAAAAGAGAAATATAGGATTATTGTAGGAATGTAACATAACTTCACGTCTTTTTCTACCCGAAGGTGTAGGCACTTGCTGTTAAGTCTCGATTCGCCGTTATGTTTACGTCCCAAATGGAATAGGTGGCGGCGTACCTATTGCCATACCGGGCACAAAGTTTTTACTTATCGATATTTATCACACAACACTTTCGAAATTAATATCGAAAAGTCATTGGTTTCAGAGCTGATACTATAACAATTGTAGTAGTAATTCATTTTAAATATGTAAAACAAACAAACAAATTAAACTTTAGTAAAATAATGAATTCTATGTGTGATATTTAATATAATTACTGGGATATTAATAAATAAACAAGAAATAAAGAACTTCAAAGTCTAGTAAGAAACGTTACACTTCCTATTGAAAAGTATTTATTTTATTCCGAGCGGAAACTTATAAACAAGGCTGAGCACACACCGACGATTAATAATATGCGTTGCGATTCTGGACATTTGTAACGTTAAAACCGCAGACTATAGTGTCCGTAGAAATGGTAAATCCACCGATTAAAAAGCAGTGGTCTGTGGGTTTGATCCCCACATAAAATACCCAAATATCCCCATATTTACAAATTTTTAAATATTTACGAGTGTTTGTCTAGTTATTATAAGTATGTATTTACAAAAAATTATTGTATTTGAGTATTGTATTGAGTATTTGAGGCGTAATCAATGTTTAATTGATACTGGTGAGAAAACCGGATCTACGGAACTTATTACAATAATATTATTCGGTATAACGATAGTCTTTAAAATAATTTTGACCAAAATTATTGATTTAAGAAAAATCTTTTCGATACATTATATCCGACGCATCATTTTGGGAATGGTTTAGGTACAACTTGAACTAGACTTTTGTAAGAGAACAAATCAACTCAAGGTCGAACACAATAAAGTGTGTAGTGAGCCTAAATATTCGCCACGAGCCATGTGTCACGTTGCTGTTGTGAACTTGTGTAATACTTATTACCTGTAGTGACGTGCAATCTTTTGCATGGATCTAGTAAATAATTAAATAATTTAGTTCTAGTTGTTTCTACGTCTATGGTTTTTATTCTGAGATACGTGATGAAGTTTTTCGCACAATATCAGAAATTATCGAAAATTTAATAGTTTATATGAAAATTTTTGTTGGTTGTTTATACCATACATAAGCTCACGCCTGTATCCCTTAGGGGTAGGCAGAGACTTTGGCTTTCCACAAGCTACGATTCTGACACACCTCCTGGTTGTTTATTGAAGTTTCGATTTGGATGTTGAAATGTCTTCCTCGACGTAGTCTTACAATCAAACTGTTTAAATAACTAGATAATTAATATATACTTTTTGTAATCAAGATGTTTTGATAATACGTGCTTGGGACTGATGACTGTGATTGATTTAATATTGTCTATTCTTCCAAAAGTTGCCTGGAAGATATTGCTTTTAGCGATAAAGCCGTGCTCCTAGTTATCGAATCTACTCATATCTTATTTGAAATTGAATGTTTTTATGGTGTACAAATAAAGTGTTATCTATTTTACCATCTGTACAGCAATTGTTAGTAACCATATATGGCAACCATATTTCTACAATGCACTGACGAGTCTGAAAAGGCAGGTTTTCCAATCATTTGTCATTTGTACCATTAGTTAGTATTTGAAAATAATAGATTAAGATTTGTAAAGATGAATTAGTAGAATTCCTTTTAAGTTTAATAACCTAACTCTATGTTCGTTTTATTTATTGTTCCTGAGAAGTAATTTGTTATAGACAAAATGATAGTATTTTCCGAGGGCAGTAGTTGTGATGTTTTCGATGTATTATGAAAACTAACATGACTCCTCCGTATTGTCAGGCCAAGTGGGTACATAAAAAAGCATGTGGTAATTTATTTGTTTTCAATTTTCAAGAAATTTGCTCACACTTTGCAGGTGTACAAATAAACTATTGTTTCTCAAATATTTTCTACAAGTTTCTTTATGAGTCAGTAGTGCAGAATGCAGCCCGTGCAAATAAATATATTTCGAACAATAACAAAATAATATTAAGTTCATTTATCACGTTGTGGTCAAAAAAGAAAGCAACATAAAAACTTATTAGTATCCGTGTTCAATATTTTGAATTTAAGAATGAGCGAATTTAATTTGAGCGGCTAAAAATATTAATCGCCTCTCTTGTATTCCTAGTATAGCAAGTAACTTAAAATTATCGGTGATCTAAATAAAGGTCAAGTCAACTCCACTTCTGAATCAAGAAGTGTTAGATTCGAATCCCAGCTCGTACAAAAGACTCTCCGGATTACTTTGTAGCTAGTTATGTGTGATAAATATTGATGACTGAAAAATTTATGCTTTATTTATGGCAATAGGTTCCCGTTACCTATTTCATTTGAGACCTGGAAATTCAGCAAATTGAGGAGTAATCCAGCATTTGATAGAAATAAAAAACTATTACAATATATTTCACATCCATGTTATGTCTACTGTGTATTCTCAAATTCATGCATGCATGCGCGGCTATCTCAATTCACATATGAAATACACACAAAGACTTAAATAATATCATTAGCGATCACGATCAGTGTTGGCTGGGTGATCACGACCAGTGCGAGTTATGGGAGACAGTTCAATGTCGAGTCTGTACGACCTAAGCCTGAGCAAAGTATTGTTCAAATATATCTTAACTTACTCAATTCAGGATTATTTTGCTTTGGCCGGGTAGTCTTAGATAAAAGAAGAAGATAATCTTTCATATTTTTTGTGATATAACTTAATTTAAAGTGTCTGATGCTCGAATTGCCAATTGAAAACAAACAAAACGTAATACAGTTCCGTTTTGATATAAATAAGAAATGAGCAAATAAAAAGTCAGAACAAACGGTTTCCGTAAAAAAAACAAACAAATATTAAGTTAAGGATAAAACTATATATCAAATAAACGGTAGTCTCAGATTATATCACAATTCTTTATATTAATTTATGGCAGTAGTATTTTTATCAACAGTACATATAAATAAATAAATATTTTGTATCATTACAATTGTACTGTACAACAGAAAGTTATGGTCATGGAAAGATCCAAATAGCACCAGTCAAATTACAAAGTCAGTGTCGGTACAAAAGTTTAAATGAATATACGGACTAACGCTAGTAAATTACTTGAAAATTACATAACAAACAAATAATAAATAAGTTTATTTATTATCAACAAAAGCGGAACTGTAAAAAAAACTTTATGTTTGTGTTGTAAATAAATAAACACTCTTGGGCAGTTATATGATTAATTAATGATTATTGGGTCAAGATGCAAGGCGAGGCGCTGACACGAGAACAAGTTCCTACTTTTACTCAGCGCAAAATCGCTAAAATGTCAATGTCTTAAACAGAACGAAACGTTCATAAAATTAATAATTACTGTAATTATCACCAACTTTTATATTATAATTCGTCCCGAATTATCTGATTTTTAACAGTAGTAGTGCCACACAGTTCGCTGCATGGATGGGCCGGCTCAACCGGTGAAATACCATGACCTATCAGAATACCGCGGTAAAGTGACTCTTGCCGTGTTTCGTTCTGTGAGCGAGTTTTCCGGACGACCAACCCCTTCCTCTCTTTCCTCCGATCCCACTTCCAATGCCTTTGCTGTCCTATTTCAAAGGCTGGCAACGCAACTGTAAAATTATTTACAGCAAATCAGTCCCTGGGCGGAGTTAGTTGCTTACCATTAGGAGACCAGCGTGGTCATTTGCCTCCTCCATCCTGTACAGATAATTTAGGAGCGCCTGTAGGAGATTCTAGATAGCGGCAATTAACCTCCAACGTATTTGATTATTTTTGTCTGGCAGAACCGACCTAAAGAGGGAGAACAGTCGGCACAAATTTTCCGGTCATTGATATTTATCACACAAATCTTTCGAAAATATTAAAGCCAAGTAAAATTGGAATAAGTAAAGAGTTTATTCTAATGTGACAAATCGTCACTCCAATCTATCCCAGAGTAAATATTGCCATGCGCAAAGGCGTGGTACCTACTTACGAGAAGGAAAACATGAGTAAGAGGTTTTTGGTTTTTCTTTTGTGACACGCCTTTTATTACCAGAAACTAAAGACTATTTTCCTCATACATAAATCAGTGTCCAAATTGCATATGCGAGTATGTATACCATATTGTCTACAGTGAGTAACAAGACCACAAGCCGCAAACTAATAATGCATCATTATTCCATCCAGTTGACATTGTACGATTCTCTGTAGTCGCGCAATGTAAGATGGCTGCATTTATCGTAAATGTTAGGGTTTGTCTAGATAATCTGAACAGGTAGAACAGTATCTAAAATGTATTTTAACTATTTCACTCCTTTTTTTGAAGCCGGTTAAAAAGTATAACATGAATGCTATTATAGTATTTTTCTATATAAAGTCACAATTTAAAATAATAGATACTGCAATTGTCAATAATCCGCAACAATAAGTAGATGTAGGATACGGAGATTTGAAAAGATTTTGAACATTTTTGAAATATGTATAGAAATGGCAGTATAGGTATATGCAGGAATAGATTATTAATTCCGAAATGAAAAATATTAAAAGAAATCTAGTGGCGTCATCAACGAAAATCTCGGTGAGCCTTTATCGTGAAACCGTAAAACCCAGAACTTATCAATATTCAACGCATGCTTGCCATAAGTACCTACGTACTTATAACATAAAATCAAATCGATTAAAATTGTAAACAGTTATCGATATATTTTACTCATTTTTATAGGCATTTGAAACCTCAGGGAAGGGAACACTAACAGAGAATGCAAGCTCTATGATTACTTTGTCACTCATGAGACACAAACTCGAATCCTTTAAGAAGGAATGTCACTTTTATTATTTATAATAATAACGCCATATAAAGTAGAACATATAAAAGACATTGATGCAATATTAGATTGACATAGAGCCCCGGTTTATATGAAATATCCATATATGCAATGGCACAATTATAGTGGTCAGTTAATAATTAATATAACTATTAACTGTTATTTATATTATATAACAGCAATAATGCAATTAACTGATACATTTTGCACGAGACATAAATAAGAACACGTACACTTCCGTGCGATTTCCGAGTACAATAACATTTTTTTAAAAATTTTAGTAACAGTTTCGCATTTGCAATTTTATTTACATAAAACACATGATCCTTCATATTATTAATTAGCGAGTTAAAAATTAAATGATGAACAACAATCATAAAAATAAAAGAAACAACTGCATATTTAGTAAAAAAAAATAGTGTCATTAACTGTTTTAACAACGAAAAAACAAATTAATATTCATCTTTCATTTATTACATCATTAGTCCGGTCATTTTAGACATAAAAATAGTGATCAAATAAAGAAAATTCCGACAAAGCCAAATCTTCGTAGAGACCTTAGGTTTACCACAAGGAATAAAGTGTCAAAAGTCCCCATCAGTCCCATGCGAGCTTAGGGACTTATCGGGGCCCAAGGTCAAAATTTTAGGTTTTTTGGATTTTTCTCGAAAACGGTAAGTTTTATCGAAAAAGTACTCAGAGCAAAGTTGTAGATCTTAAAATTCTCTATAACAATGGTTCCTATGATTTTTTCTCTAAGACCCACTATTTCCCAGATATTGCGCTTGTAAGAATCAAGTTCTACATAATATGCACACATTTCCACACCACCTGTGAGATAGTGTACTCGGCGCGTTTTTTTCAACGTGGTATCCCCGGTAGGCCTATTCCACGAACCTTTATGACGTTATTTTCAGGAACAATAATTATTTAATAGTATGAAGATTATTGATATGGGTTAGAAGAAAAGTTAGAACGACAGTTAAACCCAGTAGTACTTTTTTTTATTACTTTAATCTGACTCATACTCTTCATATTCAACTTCAACAATCATGTTTTCTTCAATTTCTTCTTGTTCCTCTTCTTCTCCTTCCTGTTGAGGAACGCTTAGAAATTGGTCAAATGAAGATGAATCAGTTGTCTCTTCATCAAAATCACATGAATCTTCCTCTCTTGTATTTAATTGAACATTTGAGCAAGAGACACCTTGGCAATTGGTACACGCTGGAGAACACTGCAACCCTACTTTTTTACAGCCACATTTGGCACTACAACCTTTCTTGCAATTGCAAAAAATAATGAATAAGAAGTTTTTCTGGAGCAGGGGGCAGCAAAGTTCGAATCGGTTCCAAAGTATTATTTATCAATTTCCAACCCCAGTCTTCAGAGTTCAGTTCATTGCCTTGCCATGTCTCAACTTGATAGTATACTTGAAACAAATGTTGAGTAGCAGATGCCGATGTTGGAGGAAGACAAGATAGCTGTACTTGCTTTTAACTTTATTTTATTTTTACATGCGATAACCGGATGCGATACTACGTCAGCAATGTTTAGAAGGGGCAAAAATTCAGTATTAAAATTATTTGAAAAAAAATTATTTGATTGACTGCGCAAAGTATTTACAGAAATTAATTTTTCACCTCAAATACTAATTACTAAAGGAATTCGGTTTCTTCTTGCGGTTTATGGAGCTCCAAAAAAAATTGATTGCATAGATACGTACAGATATTTAACATTCGTAAAAAATACACGAAACAAAAAGCAAGTACAGCTATCTTGTCTTCCTCCAACATCGGCATCTGCTACTCAACATTTGTTTCGAGTATTAACTTTTCTTCTAACCCATATCAATAATCTTCATACTATTAAATAATTATTGTTTCTGAAAATAACGTCATAAAGGTTCGTGGAATAGGCCTACCGGGGATACCACGTTGAAAAAAACGCGCCGAGTATACTATCTCACAGGTGGTGTGGAAATGTGTGCATATTATGTAGAACTTGATTCTTACAAGCGCAATATCTGGGAAATAGTGGGTCTTAGAGAAAAAATTATAGAAACCATTTTTATAGAGAATTTTAAGATCTACAACTTTGCTCTGAGTACTTTTTCGATAAAACTTACCGTTTTCGAGGAAAATCCAAAAAACCTAAAATTTTGACCTTGGGCCCCGAATAAGTCCCTAAGCTCACATGGGACTGATGGGGACTTTTGAGACTTTATTCCTTGTGGTAAACCTAAGGTCTCTACGAAGATTTGGCTTTGTCGGAATTTTCTTTATTTCAAATGTCTAAAATGACCGGACTACATTACGTATTTAGTGTCTGTTAAAAAAGTAAATTGTGAAGGGTTTATATAAAAGATTTCGTATGTACCAATGCGTATGTATCAAGACTGGACCGAGGTGGTCACCATAATATTCAACATGAAGTTAATAAGTACCTCGGTCACCAAATTATTTTAACAATAAGAAAAACAAATTGCAATCACACATTTTCTTAGTTTGAATTTTGAATTGTCTTCTTTAAAATAAAGACTTTTAAAAAATGATACGAAAACCAGCCAGATACATATACATATTATACATATAACAAAAGTTATTTAATTTTTATTTTAAGTTAATACATACTATATGCGAAAAGACTTTTTCACCCAAACCATTATTATTGATTTCCAGTCAAAAAGCTCGCTGGTACAGGATAGACATTGAAGATTAAAGACTTGAAGACACGTTTCGAGGATGGTAAGAAGCACACGGAATTTTATCCATTTTACTAAATGCTGTGGTCAACTAACGCCGTTTCCGTCTTACGTATAAGAGATCGTAAACGCTCAAAAGGAGATGGAGGATTCTTATTGAAGGAGAGTGTATTGGCTGAATATAATAGGTTGGGGAAAAAGTATTTTCGTATTTTTGTATGAAAAGTCAAGACATTTTTTTCAAAGTTTATTTACATTTATTTACAATATATATGTACCGTTTTGTTGAATAACTTTCTGCCATTTTGTGGGCAGAGACATTATCCCGTTACTGTAGAAACTTTGGGACTTCTGATCAAAAAAACGGGACAAATAGTTTTGGCAGTCCTCTCTTGAGGTCAACCTTACAGAACCTAAAGAATTCTGAAGAGACCGAAACAGGTGAAAATCTGAAGGCGCAAGGTCAGGGCTATATGGTGGATGCACTAGGACCTCCCAGTCGAACTCTCTTAATTTTTGCTGAGTGGCTAAAGATGTGTGTGGTCTAGCGTTATCGTGATGAAAGACCACACCCTTCCTGTTGATCAATTCCGGCCGTTTTCTCTCGACTGCTTCCTTTAATCTCATCAGTTGCTGGCAGTAAAGATCAGAATCGATGGTTTTGCCGGACGGTAAAAGCTCATAATGAACAATGCCCTTCCAATCCCAACATACACACAGCATCACCTTATTTCGTGTTAGGCCAGGTTTGGCCACAGTCTGTGAAGCCTGGCCAACTTTCGACCACGACCTTTTTCGCACGTTCTTGTCGTACGTGATCCACTTTTCATCGCCAGTTATCAATCTCTTCAAAAACGGCTCGGTTTCATTACGTCTCAATAATGAATCGCAAATGAGTACACGGTTCATTAAGTTTCTTTGAGTGAGCTCGTGTGGCACCCAAATATCGAGCTTTTTTGTATAACCAGCTTTCTTCAAATGGGTCAAAACTGTTTTGTGGTCAATTCCCAGTTCTTCAGCTACATCGTAACTACTAATATGCCGATCTTGCTCCACTCTTTCAAAAATGGCGTCCATTTTATTCGTAACAGGGCGACCAGAGCGAGGTGCATCTTTAACATCAAAATTTCCGGACTGAAAACGTTTGAACCAAATTTGTGCTACTCTTACTGACACTGCATCAGGTCCATAAACATCACAAATTTTTTTCACTGCTTGAGTTGCATTTTTGCCTTTTTTATAATAAAATTTTAAAATGTATCGAATTTCTTCATTAGATTCACTCATTTTTACGGAGAGAAAAACAAATGAAAAATAGCGGGAAACAACTTTTTTTTATTTTTTTCTTTTCTTTATAATGTAACCTTTTTAATGTTACCAAAACCAGCCAGACACAAATAGTACAGTCAAAGAAATTTTATAATAAGTTTATACCTACGTTATGCGAAAAGACTTTTTCCCCGACCTAATATAATGATGTAACACATTTATACATTATATATAAACAAAGCCATGTGAAGATTTACCGGAAAAATCAATAGACATAAAAATAATTGTAAACGTGTTAATCAATATATTTAGTGAGTTTATTATTTTAGTGACAATACGATTCTAGTGGAAAATCGATGATATTATTTTTCACATATTATTTCATTGTCACTCAAATTAATTGATGATGCTGTATGCAAAGTAGACTCGTATTTATAGTTCCTATAGACATGAGTTGTAACATGTGGAATGGTGTAAATAATATACAAATACAAGATTGTAAAAATGCCTTTGGTAATTGATAACTTCCTTTAGCTATCTCCTGTGGGATAAGGTATTCAGAAAGCTCGAATGAGACCGAACAAAAGTTTGCCTTTTCGAGGTAACAGATTATTTTGTAATCGTGTAATTATTTATAACATAACGTAAACGTTCGTTCGTTTTTGTACCCGAAGGTGTAAGCAGTGGTTGTTAGGCCTCGACTCGCCGTTACGTTTACGTCAGAAATGTGGCGAACCTATTGCCATTCTCTGGGCACAAATTTTGGAGTCATCGATATTTATCACACATAACTTTCGAAAGTAATTTTCAGAAGTTATTGGTGTGAGCCAGAATTTGAAACCGTGACTTCTTAATTCAGAAGCGGGTCGCTCGACCACCGGACCACCGACACTTTTTTGTAACTGTGTACTTTGTACCGTGTGTACACATATATGTGTACACACACACGGCAAGCTATATATATATAAAGTATAATAATTACTGTAATATTACAGTAATTATTTATGTAGACGACATTGTCATGTAACATCCTATTTATAAACAAACAATTGCCATAGCCGCATAACTATCATTATAAAGTTAATAAGAAAAGTTAATATTAGCATGGGGATCAAATACGCCAATTCTAGTAATTTTCTGGGGAGCCATTACCTGACGCTAATCACAGCGCTTCTAGGGTCGCTGACATCTATTTTCTAATGTATATAATAAAGTTAAAACGTCATTTATTGTATTACCATTAGGATAAACCACAATGGATTTTTCATTTCGTAAAATCGTCTCCTTTTTAAGAGATTATTTTCATGTGCTAATCACAACAGTACGCGTTGGTTTCCCTGAGCAAACAGTTAACAATCAGCTACGTATGGATCGATTACAAATTGAGATACCTGGAAAATTTGTATGGTTATCTACTTAAAATTATAAGTATTTACTAGTTAGTTACTTCGTTTTTTTTTGCACTTACACAGGTCTGCGGAGTTAATAGACTAACTTCTACTAAGTCACTCATTTCAATCCCACTTCAAGTGGCCACTAATTTTATAAAACAATAAAAGCCGAACACATTACAGTGCCTTATTATTGAACCGATCAAATATATTAGATGCATAAGTTCCGGCACTTTTTTATCATTACATAGTA
Source organism: Euproctis similis (assembly GCA_905147225.2). NCBI lineage: Eukaryota > Metazoa > Arthropoda > Insecta > Lepidoptera > Erebidae > Euproctis > Euproctis similis. The sequence goes on from LR990109.1 coordinate 12,091,902, forward strand.
TAAAACAAAGTCACTTTCCGCTGTCTGTCCTCTTATATGCGCATATCGCAACGGATTTTGATGCGGTTTTTTTAATAGTTAGAGGGTGTCAACGGGGTGGTTTTGATCTATAATTCATGTATAGTGTAGTAAAAAAAGTGATAATTTTCAAGATTTAGAACTTTAATCGCAAACGCTGCCTGAACCCTAAAGTGGTAAATCAAAACAATGCATTACATTATTATACACCTTTAAAAGGTCTACAAAAAGTCCGCGAGGGCATATGTCTATCTCTTAGGGATAACCCACAATGACCATTTTTATTATTTTATTTTTTACGAGAAATAATGGCCTATTTACGAAGCGATTTTAAACATTACAGTATTAATTTTCATCCAATTAAGTATCTTAAATTGATTGTGGATGTAATATAGATGACCCTGGCCCTTTACAGCATGCAATTTAAACAAATATTTTCAAAGATATTGCAGTATTTACATAGCCGGACAGCAGTTAAAGCCGATAAATAGCACAAATTGAACTTCATGATATCCAAATTCTACTAATTTTTTACTTTTGATGCGAAACAAAGTTCTCCGGGTCAGCTAGTGAGACATATATTTTTTTGACGAGTCAAACTCGTAGTACTACCGCTTACACCTTTGATATAGTTCGCTTGCTTACATTCAATAAACATCTATTAAAAGTTATAAATATATCACATTGACCTGCAAAATTACGAAATACTGGAAAGTTTTATGACGTATTAGGATGACGTGAGAAGTATTATGACTGCCAATGTTAAACAGATTCTTTAATGAAAATCTGATATGAAAATAGTACATAAACACGATGTATCGTTATATAAATGTCCGTATTGAGTATCCAACCGCATTAGCCGATGTACATATTACGTTTAGATTTCAGTACTTGCAGCTTTGAATGTCTTTGGTATGATTTTATGTTATTAATATTATTATCTTAAACTATAATGATTATTAAAAAAAAGATATTAATTAAGATTTTACTTTACTTGCTAAAACTGGGCTGGATTAAGAAATAGATTAACCTTGTATTCCCTATAAACTTTTCAACTACTTTTAATGATTCATATACCATATACCTACCTGCTTGAAGAAATTTGACAAGCTTGTAAGTGTGTAGTTTCTATCTCGTAGCACTTTCGTAGCAACAATTTAAGTCAGCCCCCTTTTTAGTTTTCTTGTAAGGGTGTTAATAAAAATGCTATTTTTGTTATCTTTATAACAAGAAGTCTTGAAAAACAAAATGTTTAATATCTTATCGTGGGCGAGTTCGAGAAACACACTAATCAAGTTTCAGCAAGGGTCAACTGATTTGTATTTATTTTAATATTAAATTTATACTCATTTCTAAAAGTTACAATTTATCAATCAGATAGCTAGGTTCTATTTTGAGCAACGTATATATCATTACACAGTATAAAATAAAGTTTCTTTCCGCTGTCTGTCGCCTTATATGCTTATATCTTTGAAACTATACAACGGATTTTGATACGTTTTTTTTTTAATAGAAATAGGGTATCAACGGGGTGTTTTTTATCTATAATTCATATATGATGTAGTAAAGAAAAATTTACTTCTTCATTACCTTTTTTGCGGAGCAAAGTACGCTGAGTCAACTAGTTTAAGAATAACATATCGATATCATCGATCATCATCATCATCATATCGTCGATTTTCTTAAACGATGATTTGCATTTTAATATTGTTGGTGTCATGGTAATTTTGTCACAATTATGACCACGTGTATCAAATGATCACAGTTATAATAAAACAGTATCGAATATCTCAGTTCAAACGCCGTAGAAATAAAAAGCAAATTGTGGAAGATATATAAATGAATAAAAAGCTTTATTCTTTCAAGCCATTAATGGTTATAAATAACCGAAAGCGTAGACGGCGTTTCTTCATATCGTACCATGAAATATTTATTCCTAATGAATACTTTATTATCTTTACTCGCTTGAATAATTTATTCATAACTTATTCTAATAAAATGTCTACCGAAAACAAAACAGTCATTGCTACAACATTAAGCCTACTTTTTTCTCCTGGACAGTTCTTTATTCAATCAAATTTCAAAGTACAAAGATGCTAGGGATTCTTCGTCGATAAATAATTATGATTTATAAGTTATTATTTGGTTTTTGCGATACAACACAATCGGTGTAAACTCTTACTTATTTTTTGTGACGTACGTATCTCACAAGACTTTAATGCAACACACAACTGGTTTTATGATATGTTTAGAACAAAAAAAGAGGTTTGTTTTAAAAATACCCGAATCATCATACCGGAACTGTAAATATATTTATAACAAAGGAGTTGGATAACAATCGGGTATTTAATTTGGTGTGCTGATAAACTTATTTTTTGATTTACAGAACAAGAAAAACTGGCAAAATTTTTAGAGAGAGTGCCTACTAATCTAGTTAATGTAATATAACTATTATTAGTGTTTTTATTTTTTGGTGTCATATACTCCTTCCTGGGTGTGTACCAATATTTAAGTTAAAGCGCGTAGGAATTTCCTACGGCACTATCAGTTTTTAGATGAAAATATTGATCACAATGATAATGAACTAAAAACACACACTCATTTTGCTTTATTGAAAAGTGAAAAACAAAATACCTGCACAAGATTAAAACCTTTGTAGATTTTCAAATTTGAATATACCTAGTATGGATTTCGTTTCTGTGAACATGGAAGCTACTGCTACTTATCCTATCCATTGCTCTGCGACGGGCATTATTGGGTTTTCATAACGAAACTGTCGGTTTTAAAGTCCATCATCATCATTAAGCCTATTGCAGTCCACTGCTGGACATAAGCCGCACGCAATTTGCGCCACAACATCGGATTCTTCCGATTGATCCGGTTTTAAAGTCCGAAAGTAAATTACTGGATTGCAGACTTTAGCGCGCGTATATAATGTTAAATTCCCATAATTGTTAGCAACAAATGTCGTTGAACATTTTAAACGTCTGAGACGATGAAAGATTTTTGAGTTTGATCAACAAGTTCATATCAGCAAATTTAGTTTATGGGCCGATAGCCGATACCCGGGAGGTATGATGAGTACACTAGGCTTTGTCACGTGGTGTTCCCGTCTCGTTATCATCAGAGCGTTCGGAACAATCGCACATACAGTAAAAGTCATAACACAACGTTTATAAAACAAGTCGCTTCAACGAAAAGCCGCTTCAGTCCGCCCGAGTGCAGCGCAAGGTCAAGACCATAATATGGACTATATCGAAAACAGTCGATCATTGGCTTCAATCGTGTCAACTACTATAAAATTATAATTATAAAAAATAAATATATTCAATAAAGAAATTGTAGAACAAAATCGCCTGTGTACTATATAATATAGCACGTGCGCGGTGTGCTAAATTTAACGCGGCGAACAATTTTCACGTACACTATACACTGTTGTGGGAAAACAAGTACGTATTTTTTGGTGATTTCGGTTATTTATTTATTATAAAGACTTATTGCTAGAATCTACATAAAGTGCGCGACTGCCATTCCTGGAGGAATCGATTTTAGGTTTCAGAAATAAGGAACTACAGGGTGAGTAGGCTGTATATAAGCTGTATATAAGTATAGAATATAAGTTAAAGAAAACACAATTTTCACTAGTTAAACAAATCTTCGGCCATATGAAAAATAAAAATATTTGTGAATGTTTCAATTTAAATACGTATTTAATAGGATTTGACACGTCAATAAAAAAGTCATAATAAATAAGACTATTTATCGTATTGTTTATGGAAAACATAAAGGCCCTTTCATATTTAACCCAAAGATAATACGCACAAAATGCATTGCCGCGCTCTGTACCCCGTTTATTTTTGGTGCAAGATATAAACAATTTCTTAGTTTCTACAAGTTTATACTCGGCAGGAATCGAACCTGCTAAGCATGCGGTAATACTATCAAGTCCTGTGAATCAAATCGTAAATATACAAATTGCCGCTGCTTATACTCTAGAGTATAAACGTAGGTTGTGAAGTTACAAAGTTACTATACATAAATAAATCACCAGAAAAATAAAAAAAAAAGCAGAAAAAACGATAGATTCGTTTTTTCCCTGAATTGAAGTACCTATATTTTCGAGATAATGAGGGAATAATCTAATCGCTTTGTATTTTGGCCCAAAAACTTGTTTCATAATTTATGCTAATTGAGGTGATTTATCAATTATGTTTTTTTCATCACTATTTATATATGAAATGATTTTATAGATCAGTCTAAAATTATAGAAACTTCTAGCAGAGTATATTCTCGGATTTCACACAATTTGTTGTAATTAAAACGCAACCTGAACTTGCCTAACATTACTTTAAGTAATACGAATATATAAAGAAATTATTTAGTCAAATTTCGTGCTAAGAAAGATAGATATATTTTGACACTGGCAAATGCATAATTCGTACGACGCGTGGGAAAAAAAAAACTCCAAACAATTTTAATTGTAATGACATACACAGTGAGTTCAACCAATGCAGTTTGTTGTGTCAACTCGTAAAAGGCTGAGGAATAATAAGAAGAACGCCTTTGCAGCGATAAAACAAGAATCTATATAAACATAATACATATTATAAGAAGAATAAATACTTTCATAATTACACAAGTATTTATTATCTGATCATGTCAATGATTCAGATAAGGAATATCATAATAATGAAATAGACTTTGGTACTATACATGTTAACGCGTATGAAGAGTAAAGAAGGGCATGCTCCGAAATATCGCATTTGAAAATATGGAGGATGAGGATGAGGACTGACTAAGCAGTATACAGTGCAAAAGTGGAAGGACTAGGACGGTATAGGACTTGAGGATGTCCATCACACAAATTTCATGACCAAATTCAATGACTTAGCAGAAAGTGACATCAGAATCCTTAGAAACCGACGATCGTGTATGACAAGAGTTATGAAAGTCAAAGGAGTGAGGTGTGTGAGAGAATAGAATCGCGTCTTATGGTGTATTTTATTTCCGCCCTGGAAAGGACTTGGCGTGATGTTACGCAAGCGTATTATATTTTTTATATTTGTGTTCCCGTATTTTGTTATTGGTGCAGTCGGCTACAATTTTTTCAGTAATGGATAAGTAATGTACTGATCAGTATCACACACATATTTTGTTCGTGAATTGGTCACTCGTGTTAGACTTAGCTCCACTTATAATATTTATATTAAAATTTTTCAATCACCTTAATCATTTCGTTCCGTTTCTTTATTTCTTTATGATTATAAACCACTTAATAGTTGGTACACCAGTGACGCGTGTTACTAGTGTTAAATCAAACTAAGCAAAATACCAATATTGTTAAGAGGAATGATTTTTTGGGTTCTAATCGATAAACTATAAAAGTAATAACATTAACATAATTTGCAGGTCAAAAGAACACTTCTATCGTCTCGTTGCTCGAGACACTTAATTACACCTAGAAATCTTAGGTTCGAATCCTGGATCGCGTTAATGACTATTCAGAACTCTGTTTCGCAATCAGGTGTGGGAAATATAGGTGTCTGGTAAAGTCTAAATTAAAAGCACACTACGTAACTCCTTCTCATATAAATAAGCTGTCTAACCATTTCAGACATTAGCCGAACCCTTAAGAGACTGCAGACAAAAAATGTTACTATGCTATGCATTTGGTATTACAAACAGACACTCTAATTCTATTTATTTGTATAGAAGAATAACAGTTATCTTGTACAATTGCATTGTTCACAACTGTTGCCAAATTTTCCATACACTGTGTCGTGATTATAAAAAAAAGTCTGTGGACAATTTCATCAAAAAAAAAAAACATATTCGCAACATATTTAATGAATACCTACTTATATGAATCTGACGAAATTATATATTTTTTCCGCCATATTTAGAAACAATTTGTCTATTGTTTCTTCCATAATGACGCGGGCTCCAGTTACCATAATAATATGTTCAACTCAAGATTACACGGTGTAATGACTTTTTTTATTCATACAATTGAAATTATATTTCTTAATGTGGTCATTTCGGCTATTACCTATTCAATATGTAAAGTGTTTATAATTTTGGAAACGCTACGGTGCTCAGAGAAAATGATAATATTATGCATAGAGGACATGGAAGGAAAGTGATGGACAAATATAGTGATGGACAGAATTCCACGATATGATATGTCAGCAAGGAATAATAGTACTCCATGGGTTGAACCTGTTAGTCGTTTGACTGATAAAACCGGATAAGACAAAAAAGTTGGTTTTCTATATAATTGCAATATATTTTTATCGCGGGCACTTATAGTTTACAATAACATGTTATGTTTATTTCAATTACATATTAACGTACAAACTGTGATCCCGATAAAAATCTTTGTTACGGATAATAAAGCGTACAAAAATACTCTTTTAGTTTTTGTTACAATTAATTAATTACTTAAATTCACATAGAAAATGAGCTGTGTAGGTATTACTCATTCTCACGATCGCTGATCATATAGGTATATAGGTATTAGAGTCGTTCACTGTTTGCAACGACAACGATACGCCTGAAAAATTTAAAAAAAAAGTTCGTTAACCCTCTGTCTTTCCTTCCCATCCCACTTCCGACCCTTCACTATCCTATTTTAAGTGGCCAATAAGGCAATTGTGCGCGGCGTTAGTTGTTTACCATCAAGTGACAAGCCTGTTCGTTTTGCTTGGCTATCCCATAGAAAAATATGAAGGAGAACGTGAAAAAAATATTTATGTGAAAATACCGTCTTTACAAAAAAATTACATCATTACTTAAACAAATATACAAAAACAAAACGGACCAGTTGACAAATAATTTTCCGATTGACAATAAACTAATTACTAGTTAATATCAGACATGAATTAAATAAATTGTTTACGTTAAAGATAAAATACATAAAAAAAATGTACATAAAAAACAAAAAACAAATTATATTGACGTACATAAACGAAATTTTCTGATAGCCTTATAAACAGTTTAAACAATACAAATTGTATAGAAACAAAATATTATTTTACAGAAATGAGATACGACATGTCCGTGTGTTACACAAATAAAGTGTATTTTGTAGTTGTTATCAAATGTATAATAATAAGTATTTTGTATTCGATGGCGTCATGAAGGTATTTATCAAGTAGGCACCACTCATTGACACTTTTAACTACAAGTTAAGCGATTGTTAATAAGCTAGCTAGCTAAAGTTAGCTATTGATAATAATAATAGAATAATTGTTAATCGAGCGGGAATCTCAATAATTTAGCGAATATTCCCACATATTTTATAAATATATTATTCCGCTACTTATCATACAGCACATTACCTACAAGAAAATTTCATATCCAGCGAATAAGGTTGAATCGTTTGAGGTTTTTTATTATTATTTCTTGTTTAAAAAAAAAACTTAAATATTTCTCTTATTCTTTAAAAAGATCAAAAACATTTATCGTAATAGATGTCTGCCCGATAAAGATTATATTATTGTCAAAATGAAGAGGAGTCTGATAATATATGAAGTAAAAGATTTATCGGTTGATCTATATCTGATTGACAGTTATTTTTTGTTTGTCTGTCTTTGCATGTGTATAACATCCTTTCTAGTTTATGTATTTTTTAATGTTAGTATTATAATTAAATTGCTAAATTTGCATTAAAAAAAAATAAAGCTCCTGCTTTGAAAACACAACTGGAATCTATAACTTGGAAAATAAACTTATGAACTGTGGTTAACTAAGTTTGAGGCCCGATCGCGTCCATAAAAACGATACCAATGCCATAACGTTCTAATCAGTTCATATCATAAGACAGTAATAGTGTTTTCTCAAATTTATCTTATCAGAAAGAATACGAAAATAAGTCAATTATTCTTTTCCATTCCGCCGGATGTTTTAAAAACTGCCGACAGTGTGTAGAACAGTTACGCAATGATTTGCATCTCGATTGTACCGACTTTCAGAAAATGTCTTAAGATAGTCTCGTTTTAAAATAACCATTTATTGTGATGTGATTTTCATGAAAGTTCAACCAACCAGTTGTTATATAGTTTTTTTTTTAACACATGGGGTAAGAACAAAATAAATAGTCTTATTATTTTTATGGATTAATAATTAGTAGAGTATTATTATTTACTATTGTATCTACAACGCAAGCTTAAGGTATTACTAGAACAAATTTAAAAAGTATTTCAGGAAACCGCTACAAATCCCATTCACAGTTTAATATGTATAAGTATTATGCTCGACATTGCGTATTTTCCCATTATTGTGATGTAATAAATGAACATTGAGTTTATTTTTCACGGTCGTACTTAACCGTTTAATAGCCAACAATATAACTGTTTCAAATTATTGGGAACACTAGTAAAGCGTTGAACGAGTCAAACATTACAAAAAATGCAATGCATACAAAGCTCAATAAAATAATAATATAGATTAAATAAAAAGTTAAATAAATAGTCTCGGCGGCCCAGTGGTCGAGCACACGGCTTCTGAATTCAGAGGTCGCGGGTTCGAATCCTGGCACACACCAATGGTTTTTTCAAAGTTAAGTGTGATAAATATCGATGACTGAAAACTTTGTGTCCGGCATGGCAAAAGGTTCGCCACCTATTCCATTCGGGACGTAAACATAACGGCGAGACGAGGCTTAACCTACACCTTCGGGTAACAAAGGCGTGAAGTTATGTTATAATGTATATAATGTTAAATAAAAAATAAATGGAACACTTCAGATCAACATCTAATAAAAATTGAAGCCAAATAACTTAACTAAATAGCTTTGGTTTATGTTATATAATTTTTTTTTGCCGTAGGGGCGTCAGGATAGTGCGCGGCGCAGCCGGCGCGACTTCAACCTGTTCGGGGGAACGACGAGCTCGGAACATGCTTACCAGCATCAAGGGCTTCTGGAAGGTGTGGCGATATGGCGATCTATACATGGTAATTTTACATCAATAAATATGATTGTCATGTCATTATTTTAGTGCAGTAATTGAGAGAAGTCTAAAAGGACGTCATGGTTAATATTGAAAAACATTTCTCTCGTGAACACTATGAAGAAGCAGTCAGTAAATGGTCCTCGATTAATTGAAATAACCGTTGTAAATTTTCCGTAATCAACTGTAATCTCCCTATTTCAAGATATAAACGACTAAACTAATGCGTTTATAAAAGGAATCGTCAATGGTGAATTCAACCTTAAACTCCGACAAAATCTATATACCCAACCCAAGATAAAGAAATTCAAAAAACAAGCTCAAGCTTGTTAAATATATCATATTATGAATATTGTTTTTCTCGGCATCGAGGCTTCAATGCCATATTCTTTTCACGAGCACCGCACTAAAATATCCTACTGGCACTGCGATCTTTGACAACATGATTTTTTTACGGGATAGGCGGGCAAACGAGCAGGCGTGTCACCTGATGGTAAGCGCCGTCCATGGGTATCTGCAACACATGTAGTGTTACCGTTGCGTTAGCGACCTTTGAGGGAATAGGATAGGAAGGGAAGACGGATGGGTACCTCTCTCACACCGAACACAACGCGGTATGAGACACTTTATGTCGATCTTCTGCGAGGTCGTGGTATTTCACCGGTCGAGACGGCCCATTCGTGCAGCGTATTCAATAGATGTCATAGCCACAAATCATTTAAGTACATGGGAATAAGGTAGTCTGTAAAAATATTTTGGATCAGTTTTTTAGTATGTCAAGAGACCATTTGATATTAAAAATGATAGGTACTGGAAGAGTGTTGTGTGTGACTTTAAGTTAAGTAGCATCGACAACACGGATAAAGTTCAACGGTAGACGAAAATTAAATATGTCCGGAAAGCTCTTATAGATGTGCCCGGTAAGATGTGTCTTTGCTGAATATTCCTGCGCGAAACACAATTTTTTTTAACAAATAAACTAGTTACAGAAAAAAAAAATCCGTGAGCGTGACTGTGATAAATTCAATACGCATATGTACCTATTAGTAGTAAGTTTTAAATATATCTGTCCTGGAAATTGTCATACTAATCACATTTCTTACAAGTATTAGCCGTAAATAGAACAATTTTACACTATCAGCATAATAGCGGCTAATGATAGTTCTCACTTAATAATACTATGTCTCGATGGTCCAGTGGTCGAGCACCCCGCTTCTGAATAAATAAAGTCCTGGCTCATACCAATGACTTCTCTAAATTCTTTTCGGAAGTTATGTGTGATAAATATCGATGACTGAAAACTTTGTGCCCGGTGTGACAATAGGTTCGCCACCTATTCCATTTGGGGCATAAACATAACGGCGAGCCGAGACTTAACAGCCGCTGCCTACACCTTCGGGGTAGTTCTAATCTAATACATAATAATAATAATCTTGTTGCACATGATACGACCTCATGAGGTCAACGTGTAGGTAGACAGACCATGTATCTATGCTTTAGGAAGTCAGCAAGTCACGAGAAGTTATACTATATAAACAAACTGAACATACCTATAACTTCAGTTATTACAGATACAAGATGAAGGTAAAAAAAACCTTCTAGAATATTCAAATAAATACTGGCCGTTGGTTCAAAACTAAGTACCTATTGATATGAAATTACACACCATTACTTGACTATAGGTGCCTACATGTGTATTAGTTAAAAGCCTCATTTTCTTATGTATCAATATTGTCACAACACCTGAAATAATACATATGATTACAATATATCCTCGTGTAATTAATCAATTTGGAATTACATATTTACGTTTGTCACCTAAAATATCGAGTTAAATATCCTTTACTTTCCTTTAGCATTATAGTCGGTTTATATAGCAATAGGTCTGCCACCTATAATTCTATCTGTTACGTAAAAATTCGAGGAGTCGAGGCTTAATAATCGCTGCCTACGCTTTTGGGTACCTACAAACAACGTGAGGTTCTAAAAATGTATTTGCTTGAAGTATCCTCTATTTTCTAAGTTCCTGCGACTTTGAAACGACTTTATCATCATCATCAACTATTGATACAGATCTACTTTGATATTGGATGTTCGGGAGACGTCGCGTGGACAGAGGACACACAGTTTAATTCAGCGGAAATTCCCATTTTATCACCGGATATGGCCACGATCCGTATATCGCTTCGAAATATTTACAAATGTTTAATTTAAAAATGAATGGAATTTGTAAATGAATAGCAATTCTAGCAAGCTATTTGACATCCATTGATATTCTAGCGAAAGAAAATAACATACAAAAAGGGGAAACAGTGCTTCGTCATTCTTTGTAAACGACCGTAAATCATAGATATGATTGTATAATTATTTATAATTAACTCGCGGCGTTATGTAACATTCGGCATTGATCATACGGCGGGCAGCGTACTTAGTTAGCCAGTTCAAGTTCACGAACACGAAACGGTCGTTCGGTCGTTCTGGTGTATTGCACCACCAAAACTGTTACGTACGTACAGCGATAATAAAAAAGAAACAATAGATGGCTCTCATTATATAGCTATTTGCTAGTTGCTAGGAAAGAAATTATCGATTTCGTATACATTTTTTCAGAGAAATTTTCACACATTTTCAGAGAAATCAAGAAAATTATCCTGTGTCATCCAAGTCAACAGAATTTAGTCTTTGGGGAAAGACTAAATTTATATTCATATTCAATTTCACTCACATCCTTTTAGGGGTTTAAGCGTGAAAGAGTAACAAATATGCAGAGAAAGTTATTCACGCATTTTGAATGTTAGTTCTAGCTATCCCTAGGCAATATTATATTTACCTCCTTTATAAATCAACGTGTTTTAAATTCTTGATACAATGATAACGATTGATGAAAAGTCATCAATAATTTACTTACTTCGTATAGAATTCGAGTCGTAGAAGTAATTGTCAAAAGCACCAACTTAAACAATTGCAACTTACCAAACGACAAATCTACTTCCTAATTGACAAATACATGACAATAATTATTGTGTCGAGATAAACATAAGTTTAATAATAACAGTGTTTAATAACAAAACGGAAAGCCGTTAATCAAGGTGATTTAAATCCGTTCCTATTATTTAATTGACGGGACGGAAGCGGAAAGGACTGCCACTGGCATTTTGCTCCGCCACCATATAGGCACAAAAGTTCAGTTCAGTTCAAACATAATTTGTAGAATTATTTCACTGAGACCACTAGATATTTACGCAAATGTCAGATCACCACTCTACTATGGTACCATGCCGTATGAAAACTACTAGGAAGACTATTGCTTTATTCCTAGCACTATGTGTTCTCTCATCGATAATGATAATACAAAATCTGATTTTTTTCCGAAAAAAACGATTGGCATTCAAACACAAGTTCCCAATCCATCTACCGTTAATCCAGACGACGAAAAGTATAAATAAATAATAAAAATCAAGTAAAATAGTAAAAGCTTTGCTGTTCAAGTTTATAAGTACCAGGCCAACATAATCTTCCAAGAAGTATAAGTGGGTCTCGGCGTGAAGGTGTCGGCGGTATTGGCAAGGTTGCTCATATGTGGGTAATGTAGATTTCTACGAACATACAGTTCTTGGCCTTTGATATCATGGTTATATTATCGTTATTATGGTCCATTTAGACTTTGCGATAATTTAATTAATCGAATTACATACTTGTATTATGAATTTGGACAACAATACTATTTAACAAGAGGAACTACTATCGAATCTAAACAGTAATTGCAAAAAGTAATGTCTCATCATATAGCATTAGTAGTCTACATAGGTGTACCGGTATCAGCCAATGCGTGTCCCATCGATGAAAATAAATGGTAATCGGGAGGAGCCAAGTCTGGTGAATACGGCGGGTGGGGTAGCAACTCCCAGCCAAGTACTTTGATTGTATCCTCAACCGATTTTGCTGTGTGCAGGTGCATTGTCGTGTAACAAAATTACTTTGCCGTGTCTTCGGGCTCATTCTGGTCGTTTTTCAATCAATGCGTTGTTCAAATCGATCATTTGTTGTTTGTAGCGACTAGTATTAACAGTTTCACCAGGTTTTAGGAGTTCCTAATACACCACACCCTTCTGATCTCACCAAACACAGAGCATTGCCTTCTTCACGAAACGATCTGGTTTTGCAGTCGATGCTGAGGTTGTCCCGGATTAACCCATGATTTTCTCCGTTTAGGACTCTTAAAATAAATCCATTTTTCATCGCCAGTGACAATTCGATGCAAAACTGATTTTCTTTCGTGTCTTTAAAGCAAAATTTCACAAGTGTTTTTCCGGTTTTCCATTTGTCTTTCATTCAATTCATGTGGCAACCATTTTCCACACTTTTGAATTTTTCCCATAGCTTTCAAACGGTCTGAAATTGTTTGTTGTGCAACATTTAATATAGCTGCCATTTGCTTCTGACTCAAAGTATCATTTTCATCCAATATGGCTTACAGTTTGGTGTCTTCGAATTTTTTTGGTGGTCTTCCACGTTCTTCATTTCTCACATCAAAATCATTACATATGAATCGTTGAAACCATCTCTTGCATGTTGCTTCTGATAGAGCATGATCACCATATGCTTCGACAAGCATTCGATGTGACTCTGCAGCATTTTTTTTCAAATGGAAACAAAAAATTAATGCTTTCCGCAAATCATCACTTTCCGGCACAAAATTTGTCATTTTTAACACTATAAAAAATATGATGTTGTTTGTTTACTAACTGTTAGGTTAATTGAATGTTTGACAGTTGTCATGGCACCCAAACAGAAAAAAAATTAAGGCTTATTCACAACAAATAACCCCTACCAACACATTTGTATCTTAACGCTAATTTCATACCGGTACACCCGGTATTTGGGTATATTCTAATAATTCTCGTTATAAATATAATTATCAGCCTCGAGTAATAATCAGGGAGGCTGTTAAGCGTGAGAAACGAGGGAATAAAAAAATAAATTATCGCGATAAATAACTCGATAAACTCTCAACAAATTTTTTTTATGAACAATATTGGCGCAAAAAAGAGCGTATTAAGAGTCGTTAATTTGAACATTAATCATCTCTTATCTTAAGTAGTAATTCTAATTACCAGGAGTTCCGTGTCATTCAGCGTTGGTCTAAAAATCTGCTGATTGAGCGGCCTGCACAGTTAGCAGATTTTTAAAAGTTTACCTAATTCTGCTTATTCTGAACTTATTAATCCGCGACTCATTGCAGTTATGAAGTATTAATTTTATCAGGTGAGTTATAAATGAAATACATTATATATTTATGAAACTTACATACACATAACAACCCACATACAAAGCATAAAATAAAAATATCCGCGTCCCAATTCTCGGCAAATTTAATGTGGAATGATTCAAAAAAAGAGTATGCGTAGTTTCATTGAATTATACGTATAAACATAAATAAATTGTAATGTTCAGGTTATTTAATAAAAATACCAGGAAAACATACAAAAGGTTTGACCGTCTGTAATGTTCTAATAATCATACAGTGTCGTTCGGTTACGCTGGTTGACTACCATTTATGGGACCACTTATACACAACTTCGCACATTTAGATGTATAAAAAAAATGTCATGACGACACCTCTCGGTTCATATATCAATAAAATAAAAACAAAATGCATGTATGTATTTAGTCTGCAATGTGTGACACGAAATTATATGACATATTTTTAAGGTAGTTTGTAGCTTTTCTGCTTCTAAGCTTTAAGTCAAAGTCAACTGTCAATTTCGAGTCGATGAATGTCATTCATAAAGTGGAAGGAAAATAAATTGCTAGTAAAAATACAAGTACAAATTTTAACAAGGCGATACTTCACACCCAGACAAATACTACAGATAACATTATGTCTAGGACCAGCACTGTATTCTCTATTAACATTTGGATAGGCAGATAAAAGTTTATTTGCACATTGATACATTTAAATATTTATTACATTAGTTACATTTGGTATATCGCTTAGTTTCATTATCTATAATTAATGAATAACTAACATAAATTCTCTCGAAAATATAAATAAATCAAAAGAAATGTGGAAAGTTACAGGATATAAATATCCATCGCTGATGGTTGTGTTTGGCAATTGGTTCTGCCACCCATTTCATTTAGGACGGAAATATTCGAGTCGAGGCTTATCAGCCGCTGCCCACAGCTTCCGGTAAAAATAGCGTGAAGGAATAAATTATAAAGTAATATAAGTATCAGTTGTGGATGATTATGCAGAAGGCGGTCCAAGTCTTCGCCACGTGCTCCTGTAATTGGATCTCTGTACCACGTTTCAAGATATATGCGTATTAGAGTTAAGTACTAACGTTTACGCGAAGTCATCAAATTGTCTGTCATTACATAATAAGCTCTAGATTTTCATTGCAATTATTTTCTCGACTAAGAGTTAGGTGATGGGTGCTCGTACACTCAATGTAGGTACCTAAAGTCTTACCTACATGTTATATTTATCCTCAGGGCATGATCCACCATAAGGCTAGACAATAGTAGATTGGCAGATAATTTTATGCAAAGCTGTTTTGATCTCAGCGCAGAAGCGAGAGTTGGGTATGCCATATGGTTATAGTGTGTAAGAAATTAGGTTAAACGCGGTCGAAATTAGGGCACAGGGCAAATTTTTCGAAGTGAATCTCGCTGACCAAAGTTGGTTGGAAAGAGAGTGACGATGTAAAAGTCAGAAAGGGTATGCTCCGATGGTTCAGAGATGTAAACATAATGGATGTTGCAAGATTGACTGAGCAGATATACAATGCAAAAGCGGATGGATGTAGGAGTCGAGAACGATCACCCACTCTCTCCATGACCAAATAGAAAGAGTCCTGGAGGTAGGTGATGTCAGGAGCCTAAAAAATCGACGAGCGTGTATGACAAGAGTGATGAAAATCAAAGAAGCGAGTGAGGCGTGTAAGAATCATGCCTTATGGAGCTCTGTCCTCTCTGCCTACCGTGCAAAGGACTAGGCGTGAATTTATGTATGTATATATATATATTTATGAAATCAGTGCAGTCACATGAGTACTTTGTATGTGGTGAAATTGGATTGACCGCCGCCCGTGTACACAGTAGTTATTAATGGTCAAAAAGAATATAGTGACTTACTCCTAGAAAAATCTATTACATGACTATTATTTCACGGTAATTCGCCTTCGTTAACAAGCTGAATTACATAGCTACACATAGTTATAATTTGATATTATTATGCAAATGGTCGCACACAAAAAAAAAAACACGACGACTCCGAACAAATAGTTATGGAAAATTGAAGAAAAAACAACTATCATTTATTAATGCCGCCGATTCTCTAATCTGGGTAATCTGGGTCCAAATAACCATTACCACCTAAGGCTATACATATTATATATTACAATGGAAAATTATTAATTAAATATGATTAAAATAAATTAACGCATAAATATGAATATACTTTTGCACTCGCGAAACTTTGTCTAACACAATTATTATTATGTGAAGTGTTGTATTTGTAAAACGGTTAAAAACTTTGCTCTACTTCTTGTGTTCTTCTATGTTATGTTACAAAGTATAATTATAATAACAATATTTATAGTTCATAACAGAGCAATGAAATAATTATAAATAAGCCGTGCTTTATCATCTATATGCACAATCCAAAACATGAAACTGTTTTGAATGTTTAAATACTATTTTTATAAGTAAATAGATTTGAGGGGAAAATCACAGCAGACATTGACAATGTTACAGGTGTTGGCGGCACTAGCAGCACAGTCGATCAACATATCCGTGGGTTTCTGTCAAGGTTTCTCCGCGGTACTGCTACCTCAATACACACATGAATATCCAGAGATATCGTATGAGCAGTCATCGTGGATTGGTGAGTAAGATTGAATCACCACTTTTACTCATAATTTTCCTGCCCTGTATCCCATTTTAACATAACATGTCATATTTTCGAACTATCCATGTTGTCAAAAGATTTGGCTGCGGTTTAGGACTGGCCGCTTGCCTGACGTCAACCGTCCTTGGGAACTATTACTATTATTTATCACAGCTGTTAATACTATTTGATATTATTTAAAACTGCCGTCATAAGGTTGATTCACGACTGCTTTGAATGTAAATTATAAAAATAAATGACAACATTGTATTGTCAGTATCACTATTGTAGGAACTGTTGTGGCATGTTGTAAAACAAACTTGTTCAAATATTTCATCATAATAACAGTGGCAAGGCATAGCCAATGAATCAATCGTTACTCGTTAGCTAGTATTATTTCAATGCTATTTTCTATAGTTCTTTAACATCAATACTTAGACTATCACATTATTATTTATATTTATGTTTTTTTTTCCACTTGTCTTATTTGTGTTGTTTTAAATTTTGTTGGTACCTCTTTACCGAGTGTTCATTTTTACGTAATCCTGCAGTATAATGAATTAGTTGCGTTTAAGAGCTTTCGTTTTCAATCATTTTAGTTATTCTAGTTTTCTTTTTATCCGTAGTCAAAGTATAGTTATTAATTTTATTGATATAGTTGAGTAGTGTGACTGAGGCCAGCACTATATCTTATTTACATTATATGCGTAACAATATTTGCCTTATCTATTAGTTTGAAATTGAATGGAAATATCACATAATTATGGTCTCACATTATAATCATGACTATCTTCTTTGGTTACGTTGTATAATAACATAACATAATTTCACGTCTTTTGTTGCCCGAAGGTGTAGGCAGCGGCTGTTAAGCCTCGTCTCGACGTTATGTTTACGTCCCAAATGGAATAGGTGGCGAACCTATTGCCATACCGGGCACAAAGTTTTTAAGTCATCGATCGATATTTATCACACATAACTTCCGAAAACAATTTCGAAAAGTCATTGGTGAGAGCCAGTGTCTGGAATCGAACCCGGACCTCTGGATCAGAAGCCGTGTGTGCTCGACCACTGCGCCACCGAGGCTGTTACTGTTGCATCTATTGATATATTAATAAAATTAATGCAATTTTACTTAGAATCAAGTAAAAGAAAGGATTGCGCGTTTTAAATTCCAACATATTACCTACATGAGTAATTTAAGTAAACATTGTGGTTTGTAAATAATCATTGTTTACAATATAGACTTGCGTCAGTGGTAGCGATCTTTATTTGATACTACGCGTGTTACAATAATAGATGTTTGGGATCAGAGCCAATTTTGTGTATGTAAATTTCAATGAATTGAGAGCATATATTGCATATTTACATACTGTAATCACCACTAATAAAATTCCAAAGTGGTGACCCAAAAGAAGAACACAAATGCCAATGTTTTTGAGTGTTTTGTATCTTTGTTACTCAATCCGAATCAATCTTGATCAGGATTAGAAGAAAATTGACATAAATATCGCTTCCTGGATTAAAACTTTAATCTAACCTTGAATCCCAGTGAATTTTAAAACTTCACATTAATGTTATCTAAATAACATTTACTTAACATAACTTTAGTCTGAAATTTACTAGTAAATGAAAATAAACATTTCCTATTTGCTTGCATTTTTTTATAAGGAGAAGGACAGAAATAGTATGATAGAATTTCGACTATTATCTCTTTCAACTAATGAATGGATCATGGGAAAGAATATATTCACAGTATAGTAAATATGATTTGAAAGATTGCTGATTCAAATTAAGTTAACTACAGTAGACAACAGTTAATAGTTCACGATGACAAAGCGATTCGATATGTCTCGATTGTAAATATAATTTCTCACTATCCGCTACAAATAGCAACGTGCATTATCAAGGCGAGTATAAACAAGTGTTTGTAAACATTGACACAATGTCGTAAACAGCTGAGTGTGTGTGTGCTCACGGCGAGGATATCATTGTGTGCACAGTTGGCGACGCCTAATTGAACATTTGCACTCGACATAATATAAGGGTTACATACATATCGAGAGAGTTACAGGAACACTAAACTTGTCTAGTTATTGCGGGTCACGTACAAGGGTCGGTGAGAGGGTCCGACCGAATTATGAGTGATTATTAACGAATATTAGACTTCATATAAATGAGCATAATTTTGATGATAATATTTTTTGTTGCATTGAGCGACAGATACATAATTTGTTTTATCATCATCATGTCATATGATTTCATATTGCTGTGAGATAACATTAACAGTAGCGTAGTCAGCCCGGGAGTGGAAGAAGCAGTTTTGATATTTATTTTTTATGGGTTAGTAAGTAGATGGTAAGCAACTAACGCCGCCTATGGACACCTGCAATAAAAGTGTTACACTTGCGTTGTCGAGCTTTTTAAAAGGGATGGGAAAGAGAGAGAAGGGGTTGGGCCTACGTATACATTTCTCACCAAGCTAGACGCGGTATGAGGCAATTGAGGTCGATATTCTGTGTGGTCGCGATATTTCACCGGTCGAGCCTGTCCAGTCATACAGCTCACTGCGTGGCTATACCACTGTTGCGGTGTCACTCCTACATCTACGACCACACATAACCATCCTAACCAAATGTGAATGTGATCTTTGTTCATGCCTAAACTAACCCCTCAGCATCATAAAATGTTGTACAGTGTAATAGGGTACTGTTTATCCAGCTTTGGATGTGGTCTAAAATATAAGGACGAGATTAAATAGGAAATGCGGCTTCGTAGATGTGCTCGAATGCTCTGCTTTTCCGCGACACACTCCAACTGTTCCCGTTTTTTACGTGTAGTGGAATTAATATCAATGAAATATGTCTGAATGCAGAGACCATTTTATTTATACTACTATGAAAGCCTTTTTTATCTTTTTTCACAGCAAGCCTGGGTGTTATATCAAATCCTGTGGGTGCCTTGTTGGGCGGCATGATGGTGGACGCGCTAGGCAGAAAACTTCTGTTGCAATCCATCGTACTACCGAACCTGGTTGGGTGGCTTGTCATAGCATTCTCCAAGACATACGTCTTCCTGTGTGTGGGTCGTTTCATTACTGGATTTACAATCGGTAAGATTAAAAATTAAAGTAATCATTAATTGAATTTATTGTATTCCAAACGGGCGATGTAATAGTCCAAATGTATGGCGGCCAAATGTAATAGTCTCGGTGACGCAGTGGGCGAGCGCACGGCCTCTGATCCAGAGGTCCGGGGTTCGATTCCAGACACTGGCTCACACCAATGACTTTTCGAAACTTTTTTCGGAAGTTATGTGTGATAAATATCGATGACTGACAAACTTTGTGCCCGGTATGGCAATAGGTTCGCCACCTATTCCATTTGGGACGTAAACATAACGGCGAGACGAGGCTTAACAGCCGCTGCCTACACCTTCGGGTAACAAAAGGCGTGAAGTTATGTTATGTTTATGTTATGTATTCCAAACCCTTATAAATATGTTTCTTGTTATCTACGAAATATTTCCTGTTAGTGAACAGAGTTGTTTATTGAAATAAGTTATTTGAAACTTCCTAGTTTGTATCCGTCGTATTAGGAGAGTTATGATGTAAACACCATAGCACCATAGATATGACATTCCAAAACAGCCATAAGTTTCGCGGAAATAAATATTGCAAAAAATTCCCGTGTACATAATAATACTACTAACGTTTTATAATGATTTTATGATAATGATATTTGTAATATTATGTTTAATAATATAAAACGATAGGGAATATACAAAAGACTTATCATAGCAATTAAAGCATATAATTATTATTGCAGGTATGTCAACGGTATCATACATATATGTCGCTGAGATCACGACACCAGAAAAACGGGGAGTTCTGAGCGCCCTAGGACCGGGCCTGGTCTCCACAGGAATTTTTATTGTCTACTCATTAGGAGCTTTTGTACATTGGAGAAAAGTCGCGGCTATTTGTGCTGGTGTGTCGCTATTGACACCATTCCTTATGTATTTTGTGCCAGAATCACCTCTGTGGCTAGCTTCTAAGGGGCAAATGAAAGAGGCATATAACTCCATGTTCTGGCTGCGACAAAACAATAGTACTGCTCAACAAGAACTCATGGAATTCACGAAAGACCGAAAGTCCGGTGAAACAATGTCTTTTAGAGACAAATTCAGCCTGTTTAAGAGACGGAGCGTTATAAAGCCCTTCGCCTTATTAATCATCTTTTTCGTTTTCCAAGAGATGTCTGGGATTTATATTATTTTGTATTATGCAGTTGACTTTTTTAAATCTGTTGGGACAAGTGTAAACGAATTCACGGCTTCCATCATTGTAGGAGGAGTTAGAGTATTCATGGGTGCTGTTGGAGCTTGTCTCATAAACAGTTTTCGAAGAAAAACATTAGCAGCTACATCAGGGCTTTTACTTGGTGCTGCCATGCTGGGTGCTGCAATTTGCGACACCCTAAATGGCCCACCTTTGGTGAAACTAGCATGCGTTCTGCTACATGTCTCATTCAGTATGGTCGGATTCCTCCAGCTGCCTTGGATCATGTCAGGAGAACTATACCCCCAGGATATAAGAGGAGTCATGTCGGGAGCTACCGCATGTTGTGCCTACGTTTTGATATTTTTCAATATTAAAACTTATCCTCAACTAGAAAATCTATTAACCAGTAACGGCACTTTGTATCTGTTTGGAGGATGTGCGCTTCTAGGAGCGGCTTATTGCCTTTTATTCTTACCAGAAACTAAGGGTAAGACTTTGAATGAAATTATGAGACAATTTGATGAGAAGAGAGATGTAGATCCCGAACTAGGATATGTGAACGAAAAAGCTGTGGCAAAGGAAGGACAGCCAGTTCAGAGACGGCATAGTGCAGGAGCCTCGGTATCCTTAGAGAAGAAAGCTTCTCAGCGGGCGTCAGATGACAATAAAAAATCTACGAATCATTGCGAATGAACGAGTACCTACTACGTCTCGAAACATGTGCGTTTAGTAACTACTTTTACAAACAAAAGTTGATGTGTGTATATTTATAAAAAAACGGTTTGATAATAACATCAATCCGAAGTGATTTTTGCAAGTTAAAAGTCTGCCAAAATTTGTACATAAAGATCAGCATGTACCTATAGTTTTTTAGTATACATTTATCATTACTGAAAACTATGCAGTCGTCAATAACGTCTATTTACAAGTGTTAGTTACCAATTATTATAATTGAATATTTTTAATATTATACAATATTTGTGAAGTTTTTTGATCAGTATTAGGTAATTAGTAGGTATAGTTTTGTACTTTGATACTGTTTTGTTACATATAACATTCCATTGTGTCGATACACATTTTGAAGTTTGTCTAGTTTTAAGTGTAAATCCTAAGGACTGAAGTGACTTATAACAATTAAGTTATTGTATTTATATTAATTATTTATGATTAATTTGAAGGGCACATAAGATATTATTATTACATTTGCTATGTGAATGTGGTACAACAACTAAACTTAAAGAGAAATTTAATGTTGAGTGATGAAAAACTGTGATTCATATGTTTGAGTAAATAAATGACTGTTGTTTATATTATTGTCTTGATTATATATTTTTATCCTGCGTCTAATAAAATTATTGAAACGATGAAGAGAACTGAGAAAACTGTGTCACATGAAATTCATGACGACTTCATTCATGACTTCTATCTATTACAAATGGCGAAAATAGAACTAAGGTTGTTGCTGTAGTTGAAACATAATAATAAGAAATAACATGCCTATAGAATAGTTATCATAATTGTCCATACTGTCAGTTAGCAATACAAGTAGCGCCATCTATCAAACATAACACAAAATATCGGTACATATGATTCAGACAGGTGATCAATATCAGCTACACCAACGTCTTTCAAGTACATTAGTCCTATACTAGATAGCGCTGTTGCAGAAAAATAACTATAAGCTCAATAGGAATTTTTATGTTTAAAAAACTCCGAATAAATACCAATTGCACACTAGGAGTAAAGCATCAGAAGTATATTTTCCCCATATACAAAGCCATCTAGTTACCAAACTAATTTTGGAAAAAAATACATATACCTAAGTTTTAAGTAGGTAAATAAAATAAGTTCCTAGGTATGTGTCCTGTATTTTAATAAAATTTTTGGCATTTTATTAATGATTTATAATAGATTATAGCTTATCCTTGGTATACACTCGATTTGAACGGAACAAAGTTTACCAGGTAAAATTATATTCCTGTGGCGTTAGAGAATATATTACACGTTAGAGAATTTACTACAACTAGCTGATCCTGCGAACTTCATATCGTCTTATCCCTACTAATATTATAAATGCGAAAGTAACTCTGTCTGTCTGTCTGTCTGTTACGCTTTCCCGCTTAAACCTCTCAACCGATTTTGTTGAAATTTGGCACAGACAATCTTTAGACCCTGAGAAAGAACATAGGCTACCATTTATTGCGAAAAAAAGGGATAAAGAGGTTGAAATAGAGGTTGTAATTTTGTTTGGAATTTCTTAATTTTAAAAGATAAAACCATGAAACTTTATATTTAAGCACTTGATAAGAAATAATTAATCATTAGTTCTAGCGTTTTTGTAATTTCGACCTGTGAGGGGATGAAATAGGGGTTGAAAGTTTCTTATTATTAATTCTAATTGAGGCGAAACGAAGTTCGCTGGGTCAACTAGTTATATATATTTACTACAATTAGTAATAGCGTGATCATTAGATAGTATAAAACAAAGTCGCTTTCCGCTGTCTTTCCCCGTACATATATGCGTAGATCTTTGAAACTACGTAACAGATTTTGATGCACTTCAATGGAACAAAGTTCGGCGTGTCAGTTAGTAATATATAAAGTATCTTAATTAGACATTTGAGTGTTAAAAAATGAAGACGATTAGACCAAGTACTCACGTTTTTCCATACAAACTGGTGACTATTGCTCTAATAAAATTTTATAAGTGTAGATAGAACTTATGAATAACATTCTTTTTGATACGCATTTTTATACTTTTCCATCTAAATACTACTTTGGTACTTACCTAGACTGTGGTATTCCATATTTGATGCCCACGCCAACTCTGGGTAAGGCTTTGATCACCTTTTTTACCGTTGCCTGGTCAGGAAAAGCGAAGAATATTGAAGCTGAAAAATGAACATAAAATATCTTCATTACTTTCATCCCCTTAGTATCAATTATTCCTATATTATAAGATGGGATTTCTATTTACTCGGGAAATAGAAATCCCGGTTCTTCTCATGATAGCCCCTAAACTCGGAATCGGGCCGCTCATAGCGATTGCGGCCGTGTTTTTTTTATTTCACGGGAGCATTTTTCTCGAGGGCTTGTGGAATACGGAAATTAGCAATAATAATAAGTTTATTCTTTGTATTTATTGACTATTTTTAAGTGTCTATGAATCCCATGAATATAAAGCTATTTTTACTTGATTTGAATAAAATTATTTTTATTATTTGTAGAGCCAACTAGAAGCCGCAGTGTCGGTGTCGAGACTTATAATATGAGAGATGGTCCGTATTAGATGAATCCATTGGTCATCTCATACGGCAACTACGGGAAGAGATGGAATAGCATAGCTATATGGAGATAAAATGTGTATGGTATGGCCGCACCGCAAAAATACAATTTACATCGGTAAAAGGGAAAAATATGGATTTAAAGTAAAGCACATACACACATACATAACTTCACGCCAAATCCCTTGCGGGGTAGGTAGAGAGAACAGAGCGCCATAAGGCACCATTCTTACACGCCTCACTCGCTTCGTTGACTTTCATAACTCTTTTCATGCACGCGCGTCGATTTTTGAGGCTCCTAACATCACCTTCCTCCAGAACACGTTCTATTTGGTCATGGAATGTGTGTCTTGGCCGTCCTCGACTCCTACATCCATCCGCTTTTGCATTGTATATCTGCTTAGTCAATCTTGCATCATTCATCCTTTCTATATGTCCGAACCATCGGAGCACGCCCTTTCTTATCTACTTTTACACCGACATTCTCTTTCAATCCAACTTCCTTCCTTACTACCTTGTTTTCGACTCGGTCAGCGAGTCACTCCGCAGATTTTGCGCAGTACCTCTTTGCACAACCACATACTTCTTTTGCACTATCCACTATACTTTCTTTCATTCTATCCCAGCATTCTTCAACACCTAAGTCAGAAAGACTCGTGTCATTAAGTCTTTTACTGACTAGGTCAGAAAATCAGATCAATCATACTCTTTTGTTCATTCCGTCTCCCCGTATACATGTGAATATCTTTATGACGGAATAATTTGTTAGACACAAGGAGGTTTCGTTCCAGGCATACGTCCAAGATCGGCTTACCAGCATCATTCACTCTATTGTCACCGTTCGGACCAA
Source organism: Euproctis similis (assembly GCA_905147225.2). Lineage (NCBI taxonomy): Eukaryota > Metazoa > Arthropoda > Insecta > Lepidoptera > Erebidae > Euproctis > Euproctis similis. The sequence continues at coordinate 12,117,178 of LR990109.1, forward strand.
GGACAGCCTCCAGGCCATCTCTCTTGGTTCCGACCCATCGATTCAAATCACCACACAGATTATCTTTTCATTACCTTCAATCAGATCCAGAATATCCCTGATAGTTTCCCAAAACTCCTCGAGTTCATGGGGATCAGCGGAGCTGACGGGAGCATAGGCTGCGACCAGGAAGTCTCGTGTGATCTCCAGTTTTATACGAACCCAGAGATGTCTTGGGTCTACCAACTAATAGTCTTTCACTCCGGAAGCAAAGCGGGAGGAAAGAACGACACCCACACCCTCACTGGCACGGACGTCCAGGTCCACTCCAGACCCTATGGTCTGGAGTGGACCTGTACGTCCCTGGTAGCCCTATGGCTACCATGCCACCTGGGAGGTCCTTGGCCTCACTCACCTTCCGTTTTGTTTCCGTCAAACATAAGGCATCCAGGCATCTCTCATTTATTACGTCTATCATCTCATTCATCTTTCTAATCATGCTACCTCTAACATTCCACGTGCCTATACAGCATTCCCTCTCCTCGTCCCGCCAGTTTCGCGCTGCGTGAAGGATGGCGGCCTCTTTCGACGCATGCGCATGCGGGACGGGGGCTAATCGGTGCCCGTCGCCTACGGGGCACGCCCTAGCAGCCAGCGCGGCTGTACTCATTTCGGTCAAGATTGCGTCACTCTGAGACGGCAGGTAATACTATTGCCATAGTATTACCTACTTTTGAGATTATTAGTAACAAAAATCAAAGATAATATGTATTGACAGAAAGAAAGTAGAAGAAGTATACTCACTCCTGCTGGCGAGGAACATTTCAATGGCTACATTTTGCAGGAGATAGCGCCGCGAGAATATAGCGCGGATCTCGCTGAAGTACCATTTGCCGTGTAAATGCTCGCAGTACTTCAGCACCTGGAAGTAAATATAGTCAACATTTAATTACAATTTAGTCAATTGATTATATAATCGATGGGAGATAAAAGTGTTATCAAACAATTAAAAAAAATGTCTCTACAGTCGAATGGTTAATACGACACTTATTCTTTGCGTACGCAGATATTCCCAGGTACAAATTCTGGGAAAAGTCAATATCTTTTCGGAGTTATTACTGTAACAAAAAAAGAATGAAGTAAACTAAAAGATTCCATCTATTCCATTGGATCCACTACTTAATTTGTCTAATATTAGAAAACAGTACCTATAAGTTTGTAACATCAATTGATAAACACATTTAAGTCAAAAAAAGTCATAAATGAATAAATTTAAAAAACAACATGAAACACAAGATCTATTAGTTCCAATGGAACATGCTAGATGTCGTTGTGAGTACGATAAAAATAACACCACAGGCCGACTCACTGGAATGTCGTAAACTGGAGAATGACTCGACTAGGTAATAAAAGGTTCGTTAACATTAATAAAATTTATTATAACAATAATTGTGTAAATCAAGTGCGAACGACGTGCTTGTATTGTTTTTAATGTGTTTTTCTAAGGGCAAACTTAAATTATTTATTTATACGTAAAGTACAATGCTGTAATACGCAGTATCAAATCGATGTCGGAATCGGCACTGGGTATATTTGTGCGACTATAGATTAATAGACTTTGAAAAAATTAAGCACGCGTATTAACTTATGCGAAAATAATGTTTTTCTTATGACTTTGATGAGTTTTTGTTACATTAAACAAAACTTTGTAACACGAGCAGAAAAAAAAATCCAGACTCTTTGACTACAAAAAGCTTGTGTAAGTAAATATTATCAAAATACTTCATTATAACATATATACAAGAAAATCTTAAAGAAAAGATTAAATTAATTCAACAAATATAGTTGTATCTACCTAACTGTCCCTCGGACTCGGCGAATCACAGCAGCTTATAGCTTCTGCGGGATTACATGATCTTACTATCAACCTTAAAATTAATTTTCCTAAACAACCGTTTTTTTAATAATAACTTTCCCCGATTATTAGTCACATTTTGAACGGCAACCTTTTAGGGAATTACACTACATTGCCTTTCACATCAACATTACACGATCATCATACTACGACTTTAGTAGGCATAATAACTTCATACAATACAACATACATAACAACTTCATAATAACTTCACACCTTTTCAACCCTAAGGTGTAGGCAACGGCCGGCGGCGGTTAAGCCACGACTCGCCGAATCGTTATGTTACGTGTCCCAAATGCAATATGGTGGGGAACCTATTGCCATAACACCGGGCACAAAGTTGTCAGTCGTAGATATTCATCGCACATAAGTTTGTTTCAGCTGTTATCAAGTTAAAGACACGAAATTTTAAAAAATAGTGGAATCATCATAATTTTTTCTGGAGGAAGGTGATGTTAGGAGCCTTAAAAATCGACGCGCGTGCATGAAAAGAGTTATGAAAATCAACTTAGCGAGTGAGGTGTGTAAGAATCGTGCCTTATGGCGCTCCGTTCTCTCTGCCTAGGCCGCAAGGGATTTGGCGTGAAGTTATGTATGTATGTAATTTAAATTGACTTATTGCAAGTTAATAAAAAACAGAAGACCACTACTCTCTATTTGGTTACTTAGACAAATTTGGTGAAAATTAGTGCGTAGTCCAAGAAGAGTCTGAGTAATATTTGGGGAGCAATGATGAATAATATACAAGTCCCGTGTTTCATTTCGACTCCTGTATATATAAATAAGATTGCCTGACCGCTTACATTTTAATAGTCTTCCTGTACGACAAAGATTTATGATTGAGATAATTTATAAATTAAGTTGTTTTAAAACTTTATGTTCACTTAATAAGGCTTCAGTTAGTAACTGTTTAACTAATATATAAATTTTTAATTGGATTACAATAATACTGTTTCTGTCGAATGACGAGTAGAGACATCAAATTAAGATATTTTAATTATTATTTGACTGTTTGAGGCATTCCAGCCTAATTAGCAGTATTTAAAGTAAATGTTCAATATGCGTTTCTTAAGACTGGATACTTCGACTAAGCAGATATTAATAACATTGTTTACATGTTCATAGACTGTGAACTCATTAATTATGTTTAATTTGTAAGTAATAAACTAATTACATGGGTAACAAACCCTATAATTATTAACTTTGAAAAATAGCCTACGGAGTAATCGTCAAATACTAAGACAATAAGTACACGTGTTTTATTCCCATAGCTGATAACCACGCATTTTGCAAAGGGTAGTTAAAATACAAATTGCCATTTGAGAGGGACTGCTCGGTGTCGTGATTGTATGGCGCTCTGAGGGGTTGCTATTGTATTATGGACGACATGTGGCTCTAATTTGGTGAATAGATTTGGTTTTTGAAGGGCATTATTAGATTTATAAAAACATCATTATGTTTAAAATATTGGTTACTAGGTACATCTATTTGGTACTCACTGGCTACTAGGTACAAGTTGTCAAATGATTGTGGCAGTGCCTGATTTTGTGGCTTCGTTTGTTTTTCTTTTATTCTTATTATTGGATCAAGTCTCGATGGTCCAATGGTTGAGCACCCCGCTTCTGAATCCAGATCTCGTGGGTCGAAATTCTTCTCGGGAGTTATGAGTGATAAAAATCGATGACTGAAAACTGTGTGTCCGATGTATGACTATAGGTTCGGCACCTATTTATTCTATTTGGGACCTTAACATATCGGCAAGTTGAGACTTAACAGCCACTGCCTACACCTTCGGGTACAAAAAGGCTTGAAGTTATGTTAAGTGTTATGTTGTTATTGGATCATTACAACTGGCGTAGCTGCAATTGAGGGATATAAGATAATATTCGAGCGATCTAATGAGCGGTTTTAACAAAATAACACAAACAAAAAACACAACAGCTGCTTATTTAAAATCTTAATATCTGGATGACCGAGCTTTGCTCGGTATTTTCTTTTTTTTTATAAACAACGCCATCTGCTGGAATAGCTTTAGTGTTGTTGTCGTTAAAGCAAGTTAGTTGCTCACAATTTAAAATAATTATAGCATTCGCCAATAGATGTCAGGAATTCCAAAAAGTAAGTTGATGTTTAAGTTGATTATCGATAAAACACGATAAAATGAAATTTTCTAAAAATGATTCCTAGCTAGATCGATTTATCGCCCCCGAAACCCCCTATATACTAAATTTCATGAAAATCGTTGGAGCCGATTCCGAGTTCCAATTAATATACATATATATATACATATATATATATATACAAGAATTGCTCGTTTAAAGATATAAGATAAGTTGATAATTCTAAAAACATTGAACACAGTGATTACAAATTGTATGAAGATGTAACGTCTATGCAAATTTGATAATGGAATTTTATAGGTATCTTATTAAATGTTCAGCAAAACTTGAAAAAGTTTAAGAATAAAATAAAAAAAAACAGATTTTGAAAATAAGTCAATCTTGAAAATAAAATTTACGTACTAATTAAAACTCTCGCGTCACGGTGCGCGTTGTTGTACTTGACCGGCTTGACCGATTCTCATGAAATTTTATAGGCATGGTCTGAGAATCAAACAACATTATTTTTTATATAATTTTAGGTATTTATACACTATAATTTTCATCATAACACATCCTAGACAAAAGCCAGGATCACATAATCGTGACAGATATTGTTAATGGGGTTGAGCGCGCGGGGTGCAGACGTCTGGTTCAATTGTATAGCAATTTGTCAAATGCCCCTTGATGCCCCATACAGGGGCAAATATAATTTCGCATCAATGCAAATAAATAAGAGTTGGTTTAGCACTATTTAATACTAGTTGTTGGCCGCAGATCCGTTTGTATAAGATCTTCATAAATTTAAAAATACAATATAACAAAACATAACTTCACGCCTTTGTTACCCGAAGGTGTAGGCAGCGGCTGATAAGCATCGTCTCGCCATTATGTTTACGTCCCAAATGGAGTGGCGAACCTATTGCCATACCGGGCACACAGTTTTCAGTCATCGATATTTATCACACAAAACTTCCGAAAAAAAATTCGCAAAGTCATTAGAGCCAGTGTGAGGATTCGAACCTCGACCTCTTGATGAGAAGCCGTGTGCTCGACCACTGGATCACCGTTATCTCTTTTTATAGATATGAGTATACCTACGTACCGACTACTCGGGATAGAGAACATACATATACAAACCGAGCTAAATATGAAAGCGCGCTCTATCCAAGAACCAGAAGGGTCGACTGTACTCTGATTTTGATTTGATCTTCTAGGAAGATAGCGACAGTAGACTAGGTTTTGTGGGGTAAATGTATAACTACAAAAGAAATAGTTAACTTTTCAATAACGGTGGATAACGATATATTTTTTTTATGTGATAGGAGGGCAAACAAGCAGGCGTGTCACCTGATGGTAAGCAACCAACGCCGCCCATGGACACCAGCAACACATATAGTGTTACTGTTGCGTTGCCGACCTTTAAGGGATAGGGGATAGGAAAGGACGGGGAAGGGGGGTGGTCCTCCGGGTACCTCTCTCAGCGAACGAAACACGGCATGAGCCACTTTACTTTATGTATAATAGAGTATCAGTTATTTGCCATTAATAAACATCAAAAGTTGTACCAACAAGTTATTAAAACTAAATTTATCAGAACATTATTTAGGGAAAACTTAATAGATAAACAAAATTGTTTTATGTACCCCGTTCTAAAGACCCCACAACACAATGACAATCAAGTACAACACGCTCATCTCTTTCATCAGTATCCCAATGCGATGGGTTTCCATCAATTGAATGGGATGCAGCACTATTAGAGCATAATGGTGAGTAGTCACGTAATACCGCAGATATACAGGATGTTCTATTTCCAATTTCTCCCACTATTCAATTATGATTTTATAGACGCGTTTTGTGTATTGTTTTCTAGGAAAATTTAGGTTGGATTTATCTTAAAAGAGCTTGCAGTTCTATCTAGTTGTAAGAGGAGACATTGCGGTAGAAATTACGTACTGAAATATCAAAAGTTAGGAGGCCATTATCACTTTGCAAAATAAATAACTTTGTAGCTATACACTCTACTGAGTTATGCTGGCGATAAGATAGTAATCGTAATTTCACGCCTTTTTCTACCAGAAGTTATAGGCAGCGGCTGTTAAAGCCTCACCAAATCGTTACATTACGTCCCGAATGGAATTGGTGGCGAACCTATTGGCATACACCGAGCACAAAGTTGTCATTCATCGATATTTATTGCACATAACTTGCGAAATAAATAATAAGATAGGATTGACAATTAATATTATTGAACACGCATAAAATGTGCAAAACTTCAACGTTCTGTAGATGATGCGATGAAGGCGTGGGAAATAACACACGTTCGTGTGATTTATCTGTTACCTGATGCTGTTATGAGAGCAGGGCGGCGGGAGATAATATAACTAGTAATATTATATATACTTATTATATTTGTGAAGATTGTTAAAAAAGTTTTATAGGTTAAGCTAAAACAAAATTAAATAATTATTTGGGCCAAAAACACAAAGCTGAATCATATTAAAAGTAAGTATAATGTTGTAGCTTTTTTGAGATTTTTTTCTACTCGCAGGTGTAAGCAGCGGCTGTTACACCTCCACACATCACTTATACACATTTTTTTGTTCATCACACATAACTTCGAAATTAACTCGTACAAGTAATTGATATGAGCCTAAATTCGACACAGAGTTTATTGAACCGGATAGTAATTGAGAATCGAGATTCGGAAGCAGCTCTCTTCTTCATCTTAGTGAAAATGACTTAGTAAGGAATACTAGTAAAAGTGGAAGTCAAATAAATATGCAATCCGCCACTAATCTAATAAATTTGGCCTGTGATTAAAGTAGTAAACGTACAAGGGTTTAAATAAAATTATCGGTCATTAAACATGTTAATGAGCTATGTAGCTTAAAAATAAGGCTTTGTCATAGGTGAGGCAGGGTTGTTCTACCTGTCTCTGGATGATGCCCGGCCGTGGGCAACTGGCGATGGTTATCATCGTCGTAAATAGTCACCCCCATGCTGTGTGACAATCCGGTGTGGCTATTAAGGAGTACGGTTACGGAAGACACGGAAAAAACATGAAGTAACGTTAGTTAAAACCAGAAAGTTTGGAAAGTTAAGGAAGCCTGTGAGATGTGTTAGAATTGTGCATTATATATTTCTACCTACTATCTAAGGTACGTGGCGTGAAGTTGTTATTGTTATTAAAAAATCTCATGGGTCGCTTGTAATGCAGTACCGCTTTGTACCATTCAATAATATAGGTAATATCTTTGATTTATTATCATTACCTATATAATTTCCTAATTACAATAGTTATCTATTTCATCTTTATAATTTTTCTCTACTCTCTAAAGTTGAAAAAAGGTATGTTACGCGTCGCGGCATCGCCCGGGGACGGCGGGAAGTCCTAATTAAAACACCATACATCACGTTCTTATGTGACAACTGAAATATGCTTCTATTACATTCAAAAATACTAAGGGAACCTGAACAAAATCGCTTCGAGTTGTTCAAAATGAAAGAAATGTGCTTTGAAAAGAGACGAAAACATAACTTCACGCCTTTTGTTACCCGAAGGTGTAGGCAGCGGCTGTTAAGCCTCGTCTCGTCCGTCCGTTATGCTTAAGTCCCAATTGGAATAGGTGGCGAGCTTATTGCCATACCGGGCACAAAGCTTTCGATCGAAATTTTTCACACTTAACTTCCGAAAACAAATTCGTAAAGTCGAAAAATATCGAGACGAAAACATTTATTAAAATCTCAATTTTCATGCTCGAAGCTCTCTTACCTTAAAATAAAACAAATAGAGTACAATTTAAAATCTATTTTCCAATTACAAAAAAGTTTAGAAATATATTTGGGGTGAGAAAAGACGAAACAAAATCTCTCCAACCGAGGAGGGAGAAGGGGACAGGAGAAGTAAGCTAATAGCTCTACCATCAAGCATTGTTCAGTAGCTTACCTACGGTAGATAAGAGGGTCCTATAACGCTAGAAAGGATTTTATTGGCCTAACGCTGAATCGATTCGGTTGGCGTATATTGAAATGAAAACCCAAATAAATGCGTCATTGCGCTCTTGCAATATCGAGAACAGAGTGAGTTGTGGCCGGTAGTAGGGCTCAGCGGTTCCCCATTTTGCAGTTTGTCATCCCAAATGGTTAATAAATTCCCTGTCAACACGCCTTTTCGTTTCACATAACTATTTTTAGACTTATAGTACTTTTTTTCAAGACATAGGATGTATTTTTTTCTTTATTTAGTAAAGTTATAAGAGAAGCACGATATTTTTTTAATAAATATTGTACCTATTATTTGTTATTTTTTTAAGTTTGTTTTATTAGGGCACTAATCTCAGAATAAACTACCCTATTCTCTACATTTTGGTGTAAATATACATGTTAAATTTAGGATACCTATTTATATTTTTAAACTAAAGATGAAAATGAACAGGCACAGCACCAAGGCATATTGCAAGTCCGCACCCCTTTTTCATGAACTTAAACCACACTCTTTTGAAGGACTGTTATGAAGTGGACGAGGTAAATTTCAGCAGGCAGTTCATTCTACAATCTCAATATTCGCTGGAGGAAGTTCTTACACAAGTAAAAGCAAAAGCAGTTCCGTTTTTGTAAGCATTTAACATAAAATGAATGGCCACAACAAATGAGTTATTAATGCCTGGATGGTTGCCCACGTTTTTTGTTCGTCGAATCCTCAACATCCACATTGCAGTAATCTCCAGAGATTTTCGATTCACCGCAAAAGATTGATGCGCATCCTGCGCAGTTTCTTGCTACTCTGCTAAGCTGATAATCCTCACGCTGACAGCCGAATATAATTTACTAAACGTTATAGGTACTTGTTTATTTTTGTACCATCTTAAATTAACTTTAACACACCCGATTGTTATAAAATTTAGGTTCATTATCGCAATTGTTTATTGGTTATTTTGTTTGAAGAGTTAATAGTTCGAATCCTCGTTCAAATTAATGACTTCTCGCAAGTTTCTAATGAGTATCAATGAATGTAGGTACTAATTTCGTCCGATATAGGAATGCGATTAGGTCTATCCCAAACCAAATATTTAGCTCTTCGTTGCCTACGAGGCAAATCTACAAAGTTGTATACTTGGAATAGTAGGATAGCATATAACTGTCGGCAATATGAATAATTTTTACAGGACATGTTAGCTTTATTATGACCACATTTATGAAAGTCAAAGAGTCGAGTGAGGTATGTAAGAATCGTACCTTATGGCGGTGGATCTATTCTTTCTGCCTACCCCGTAAGGGACTTGGCGTGAAGTTATGTAAGCGTAGAATGTGTTTATGTATACAAATATCTTGAAATGTAAATAAAAATATAGGTAATCATTACTATATCCAATCCTTATTATATTTACTGAGGGTAGATTATGATACCGGACTCTCTAAATAACATAAATATTTCGGTAAGGGAATCTCAAATATAAGTATTGAAAATCTGAAATCAAAACAAAAACTAAAAAAAAATGGTACACCTATATCGGTGGGTGACATTCTGACATTTTAACAAGTCCGTCACGTTCGGTTGCGGTTCGCGAGCGGCGCGCGTAATTCGCGCCACGTGCGCGCGCGCCCGCAGCGGAAGTGTCTCATCTGCGCGCGATTAGAGCGGCGCCACTGTCGCCACCGTTTCCGGAATACCGCGAATTTGTACCTAATCTAATAATTTATTGCAGGTTAATTTCACGTCTAGACGATTTGAGAATAGCCACCTGTTTTACTTGGCCTCACTAAATGGACGCCACGAAAGTCACAGCGTAATATAATAATTAATACTAGTAGGTATATTAATAAGATTATATATAATCATTAACACATAAAAAACTTAATTCAATTCCTTCTACACTTAATAAAATTAGTTAAACAGATACCTATCTGTTACAACGTATTGTGATATTTAACGCAATATAGTCTGTCCAAATAATTCATCACGTCCTTACCAAAAGTGCCTAACTTACAATCGCTTGGTAGTATAAGTTCGTAAATCGAATCAACCATAAGCGGTTCTAGATAAAGCGGTAGTAAAGCCATGCCTTATCTCAGGCCAGACACAGGAACAAGTTCCCTGTACAACAACACAAACAACCGTTTTACAGATAAGAGGATGACTACCGAAGAATTTCAATGATGGTTAATTTATCGTCTAACGTGAATGTTTCATTTGTATTTGAGATATATAGCTACAGTTATTGAGGAATTTTCTGTGTAAGTAATAGTAAATAATAGGTAGAGCCATATAAAATACAAGAAAAGGCAACATGTTGATATGGAGAGGAAAGATTTCAGTTATATATAGCTATCATATTCTTAAATCCATGTTTTTATTCGTATGAAAAGATAGCATTTATATTGGAATGAAAATTGACAATTTCATTATATAAAACTAAAATATCTGCACCAAATAATTGGCTGATAAAGCAGACAAAGAGCAGTTAATACCTACTTATACCGACAAAACAAAGAGATCAAAAGCATCGCAAAATGATCTTGAATCTTTTTAATAATTACATGAGACAAGTGTATGTCTCAATCTGTGGCACAGAACTGCACGCATGTTGAATCCAATTACCGTGAGCTGAGACCAAATATATCTCCGGAATCGAAAGAATAATAATAATAATCGTTAAAAAACTCGTGTCTTCTTTTCGACAACCCTAACTTCAATACAGTCGCGACAAAAATCAACTCTATAATAGTTACAGTAAAGTTGACATTGGAGTGTGTTGTAAAATCTTGGAACTAGTGAGGTGCAAGCTTCCTCCGAGTGGGCGGGGCGTACCCCCACCCTGCTCCTACAGAAGGGTGGGACCAACGTCAGTCGTACACCATCGGTGGGGGATGACAGATATTCGTCTGTACACATCGTTCATATTTCAACACGATAGCGAATTTAATTCGCGATAAATAATAAAGTCGTGTTTGTTATCCCACAATGCTGGCTTGTCTCTCTGTCTGTCAGTATGTTTGTACTAACTAGTGCGGTGACAAATCGCCGATAGACGCGTATGAGACGTGTGTCCGCTGTTATTATCAAATTTAGCGAATGTTAATTATAAATAATATGATTTAGTTAGTTATAATATTAACCAGTTAAATGCTTGTAGAGATTATGGATGTCATAAATAGTGGTAGCTTGAATGTGTCATTACAATACCTAGCAACATAACTCTTGATTATTAATATATTGTGAATAAATTATTAACTTTATTTATTTCAAGTAGCTGAAGCTGAGTAGATAGCTACCTTTCTGTACAATATTTTTTCCTACAAGTGATTTTTTTTTCTATGAAAATGATTAGGTATTAACATAACATAACATAACTTCACGCCTTTTGTTACCCGAAGGTGTAGGCAGCGGCTGTTAAGCCTCGTCTCGCCGTTATGTTTACGTCCCAAATGGAATAGGTGGCGAACCTATTGCCATACCGGGCACAAAGTTTTTATCAGTCATCGATATTTATCACATAGGTATTAAAGATAACAAAATAAAATGTTTGATCAAAGATTTGTTTTCATAACACAAATTTATATCTCAAATTAATTTTATTATCATTACCAACCAACACTAATATTTTTACTGCTCATAATTAGGTATTATGAACATTTATGTGTTCTTATAATAGCCACTTATTATAATGTTTGTCTATATACTGGTCTACGCAATATATTAATATAAAAAAATATTATTCAGTTGAAAACAAAAAAAAAGAGCAAAAACATTTTTATAGTCTCTAGGTATAATTAAAATTATAATGAATTTAGATAACGTACTCATAGTTTTTATACGTTAGGTTTATCGCTTTAATAATATAATAAATTGTAAAAAAAAAAATGGGGCTTTAGACAAAATACAAACGCACCGTATCGATTCTAAGTATTTCTAACAACTGTCAACAAACATACTGAACTGTCAACATCTGTCAATAATAAATAAATTGACATTAAATTGCAACACATAAATCCTTAGGAATGTGACAGATTTGAAATAGAAATTCACCTGCCATAGTTCCACATTCAGAATGCCCATGCTAATACTAGTAGTAGAATGTCAAGTTATAAAGTCGCCGTTAATTTGAATAAATAACTAATGGACGTTAATCAGCTGATCAATATTACGATTGGGTTTTGTGTGAATTTCGCATTTTTATAAATACTTGAATAAAACGGACATACATAAAATTAGATATTTTTTTTTATATATACCTAAGTATAGCGTTACAATTTTCTGTGAAAAACATGGGTCATAAAACGGATAATATTTAATTATAAACTAGTTGAATATTGTTATAAAAGCTGGTAGATTAAATTATATTTAGTAGTCATTTAATCTGAATAGATTCCCATATAAAATCTAACTCCCAACCTAAAATAACTTGGAGATAAATGACAGTAGGTAGTGCCTATATAAAGTGATTTAATAAAAGGGTAGGTTCATAAACCAGGATGATGGAGCAGCGGACATCCGGCGGATGGAGGCGGGGCGTATCGACCGCCATTTTGTTTCGTATCGCGCATGCGCTCCACCGACGGACTTTATAAAATAATAAACAATCTGAAATTGCTCAGCTTTCGGGATCCCTTTATGACGCTCCGGGGATTACCTCTGTTTTTCGTTAAATGTGCGAGCAGTGTGGGGGTTAGATACAATAATTTAGGGATACAGAGAGTGGAGTGTGTGAGAGGGTACTCTCACTCACAAAAAATACATTCGAAAACTACACAATTATACGAGAAATATAGCGCAGAAGAATAAGATACTTTTTTAAATTTCTTGTAGTATTTCATTTATGGCCATATCTAGAACAATTTAATAAGTCATAAATATTAAGACATTCATAAGCTTTGACGAGGTTTACATTAATTTTAGCTTACAATCTATTCTGTGGCACTTGAAAAACAACATTAAATAAAATAACATTTATCTGTAATTAATGCTACCTATACCATAGAGGAAAATTTTTATTAAACAAGTCATTAGTAAATTTATAAAAATAGTAAGTAGATATATTCTCCGAGATTTTACATAAAAATATGAACAAGAATATCCTCACAGATAATTCACTAAAGTTATTACAGCTATTAAAATTCCTGTTTATAATATGTGTATTTATTTATAAACAGCTATTCATTTCTTATTCCATATCCGAAACTATCCGGGCGTAACTACCAGGACCGCATGAATCGCGAGGAGTGAGGAGTAAATCAAGCAACGTCGCGCCATCTATCACGCGACGTCAGACCATCAATCAGCGACGCGACAGAAATAGACCGGCCATGTATACAACTAAACTTGGACGTTCTCACCTAAGAGGACGCACACGGAATACCTACTTCGGAGCTGCACTCATGTTTAAGGCGCCTCATTCGAATAGGTTTGTTGGAACTATAAACAAAGTCATTTAAACGGCTAGAGACATTTTTGTTCAGTACCTACTAGTTAGTTATTTCTGTAAGAGATTGAAGATTGTTGGGGATAAGACGAGATGTCGCTTGTTATTTGTAATGTATCGGGACAACTTTGAAGGGATTACTATGTAATGTAGATAAAATTCATATAGTCATCACCACCCACCTATACCTACTCAAAAAAATTGTAACAGGGTGACAGATGTTGTGAAGTACATTGCGTAATATTAAAGAAAAACCTATATACCGTGACCTTAACTGGTTTATACACAAACCAGTTAAGGTCACGGTGGTCTAGTGGTCGAGCACCCCGCTTCTGAATCTAGAAGTCGCGGGTTCGAATCCTGGCTCGCACCAATGACTTTTCGACATTTTCCGAAGTTTTGTGTGATAGATATCGATGACTGAAAACTTTGTACCCCGTATGGCAATAGGTCCGCCACCTATTCTATTTGGGACGTAAATATACCTATGGCGAGTCGAAGCTTAACAGCGTGAAAGAAGGTGTGAAGTTAGGTTTATATGTATGTTTACTTGCAAAAAGCATCTATTGCATAAAAATATAATGCAATATATCTATTGCTTGAAAATATACTATTGCTTTTGAGAACTAAACTTTTGAGAAATGTAATTAATTTTATTAATAAATTGAAATTAATGATTAATTAATTTATCTAAGCAATGGATAGGTACCCGAAAGGGGTACCTATCCATCCTAATAGGGTTTTTTCTTACAATCTCATCCCGTGGGAACATTAGGGATCTTTGGTAATATTGAACAGAATCTCGTGGAGTTTTTATTTACAAGTAAATTGATCTTTGCCTGAAACTATAAATATGTTAGGTAGGTAGGTATACCTAAGCCGACTTATGTTAAATGCAATCAGATTGCTATGATAAAAGTTATAATAATTAAAAAGACAACCCGAATGGAGCTGCCAGTAACAACTAGTTGTTAATCAAAAGATATGATTAACGTCAAAATAAATCATGTAGCACCTAGTAGACGTACTATCCAAATAGTATTGGTAAGTGGAATTTAGCTAATAGCTTGTAGGCAGTAGTCATAGAATAACGAAAAATTTTGGTACTTGTTTTTGCATTTTTGTCCTTAATTGTATACGTAAGTGGATTTTTGGTCTCCTATAAATAGGCTTTTTACCAAGATAACTTTCTAGGTAGATCATAATTACCTACTTTAAAACTTTTCTCATTAAGATCATTCCTCATATAAGATGCAACATTTCAGTCTTTATTTCAAAACAATTCACAAATAGATTTTTTCGTTTATTTATACATTTGAAATCCTGACAAGATTAATAGGAATCGAACATAACTATGGACTGACTATTAAATTCGCAGAAAAAATTAAGAGTATGTATGGGAAGATGATTTTTCACATGGAGACCAAAAAAAACCGCGTGTTATAAAAAACAGTATTGACTAACATTATTAAATGTATTATACCTGCCTAAAAATGTGAGTGATTCTTGCTACTGTCAGTTAGGTACGTGTGACAGAAAAGACAAAATTTTACCATATTAGGATATCTTCTAAAAACAAAGAAAAATACCTAAAATTGAATTAATCATTCCAATTAGAATCTAGATAACAAGGCGGCCATAAAAAATATCCTCATTAATAGAGGCCAACTTGTTACAGCTACTGGATTAACGAGCGTCGAGCTAACGCAATCATGTAATTACACACACCTCGCCGGCCAACGCCAGAGGGATACCTACAGCCTCGCCGCCGGGGGCGGGGCCGGAGCGCGATCAATACTCAACCACCATACACACGCAACCGTAGGGAACAACCTCCGTTTCTTTCTAACCCGAGTAAAACTTTTGTGGAAGGAGAGAGACACAATTCTGTCTCCTCATTCGCCGCTGCGTTTCCCAGTAGGCGTGTTCGGTACCTTCGCAGTCCGGTAATCCGACATGGCTCAGTCGGTAAAGAACCGCGTGCCGTGCGCGTGCGTCCACCGTCGGCGTACGATGCACTCCGCGTAGACATAATAATTATTCACAATCATGCTGGTGCCACCTGAAATGATGGCGGCGCAATCCAAACTCGTCTATCAGATGAA
Source organism: Euproctis similis (assembly GCA_905147225.2). NCBI lineage: Eukaryota > Metazoa > Arthropoda > Insecta > Lepidoptera > Erebidae > Euproctis > Euproctis similis. The sequence continues at coordinate 12,132,698 of LR990109.1, forward strand.
CAAATATTACAACGAGAGGGTCGCCAACAGAAAGGCGCAGATCACCAAAACCATTCACGAAGTTTGCAGAATAGTTCAGGATGTTCTCAAGGAGGTGGAACTGCAGGAACCGCGGTTCATTTCCTCACTCACCGATTATAACGGACGCTTCGATGGCCTCGAGGTGGTATCGCCTCATGAGTTTGAGATTGTCATATACTTGAATCAAATGGGCGTTCTCAACTTCGTCGACGACGGCTCTCTACCTGGCTGTGCCGTTTTGAAGCTCAGCGACGGCAGGAAGCGTTCCATGTCCTTATGGGTTGAATTCATCACAGCTTCTGGATATCTATCAGCAAGAAAAATCCGTTCAAGGTTCCAGACCTTGGTCGCCCAGGCTTGCGACAAATGTTCCTACAGAGATTGTGTCAAAATGATAGCAGAAACGACTGAAGTTAAATTGCGTATTCGCGAAAGGTACATAGTACAGATAACGCCGGCCTTCAAGTGCGCCGGACTGTGGCCCAGGTCTGCCGCGCACTGGCCACTGCCGACCATACCGTGGCCACATCCTAACATAGTAACAGAAGTAAAAACTGAAGGCTTCGACTTATTGTCAAAGGAGTGCTTAGCATTGCAAGGAAAGAATTCTGCAATGGAAGGTGACGCGTGGGTACTGAGTTTCTTCGAGGCTGAGAACCGTTTATTACAAGGCGGTTGTCGGCGAAAATGTCTGAGTATTCTTAAAACGATTCGAGACAGGCATCTAGATTTGCCGGGAAATCCGGTGACTTGCTATCACATGAAAACTTTGCTGCTGTATGAATGCGAGAAACATCCACGAGAACACGAATGGGACGAGGTGGCCATAGGCGACAGGATTAACGGAATCTTCTTGCAGTTGATCTCATCCCTTCAGTGCCGTAGATGCCCACACTATTTCCTCCCTCATGTAGACCTGTTTAAGGGTAAATCACCGACGGCGCTCGAGAACGCCGCGAAACAAGTGTGGAGGCTCACCAGAGAGATGCTCACCAACTCCAGAGCATTCGAAAAACTGTGAAGGACCCGTGATCAGTGATTAAGTGCAATTTGGAGTGATCGCTTGTTCGTTACTGAGTCATTTTTATTAGTTTTAGGAGAGTATCATGATGTGCTAAGTACGTGTATGGGGGCATACCTTATTTACAGACTCTTGTGTAATGTGGGACATACCCTGAAATATTCCATGTGGATCGCAAAGACAGTAAGTAGAAGTGATACTAATATAGGCTAGGGACCGCAGTTTCTATATATTATTGTGATATAGGTGATGTAAATAGCTTAACGTTGTACAATTTTAGCGATACGTTTAATTTAAAAATTATCGTGTATTTATTTGACTGAAATCTTATAAAGTAGTCGCATAATAATATAATTAGAAAATAAAAAAATAAATAATTTTAAATGATTACACATTGCTTTGATTTTAACAATTCCCAGACACAACAATATTACCCTGATATTTAAGTTAGATCTTTATTATTTTATCATAGCAATATGATAAGAGGAGATATAACTTCCGAGTAGGTTACCTACAGAATAGGCCTAGCAGGGTTCTAATTATATTCGCAACAAAACAAAGCTAACTTAACCGACAGTGATTCAGGTTACCTACTGTAAATACGAGTATGTGACATTATTTGCATAATATGTTTTTGCATAAGTGGAGTGTATATAAATGGACACATCAAATATAATTTACATAATATTATATTAAATTAGCAACCATAACCGTGGCCACAGACAATTTGTAGGTGAATTGTGAATATAATATCCAAAATATGCGTCACTTTTTATGTGAATAGTCATAATTAAATTTGCACACAGTTGTTGTGTAGTTTAAATTGAATGGTAAGATAATAATTATATTAGGAAAAAATGGGAAAATTCATAATGGCCTCTGTTACGGTACGTAAGCCGTGTTAAGGATTTTTAGTTTGTATGATGGTTGTAATAGAATATTTTGTCTCAACTCCAATAACTTTTATATGTACATAATGCATAAAAACCTAAATGAATTTAATAAAATGAAGCATTTGGGAAAAACATTGCTATACGACGATGTTCCATTTACTTCATAGAAAACAATTAGCGTCAATACATAATGGAAGTGAGAATATTATAATCTTCTTTTTAGTCAACAGTGGAGAAAAGTAGATAAGAAATAGTTAAAATATTGATCATCGAAAAGATGGGATACGGGTAGCTTTATACCTAAATACAAAAATTTAAGCAAAACAAGGTTTATTCCGATTTTAGTGTTTTGTCCTTAAAAGGAAACCAGTATTGTCATGTCAAAAGAGAGAAAATAACAAGATCAGAAATAAACCTGTTCTAAAACAAGTATATCTACCTATATTTTATTACAAACTCCACAAAACGACGGCCAGGCTCTTAAAATTGAAGGTACCAAACACTCAAGTACCTATTTCCCTAGTACATAGTACACAAAGTGTCTGCACCGCAGCGGTTCCTACAGAGCGGAGTAGGGAACTGGCAGTGAAATATCGACATGTAACATGATACCCACGTAGGAGGACCATAAGGCCTGTCTCTGCCTCTTGTTACTTTTTTCCAGTTTATACTTGACCGAGTCCAATATTAAATCTTGTTTAAGACCATCAAAGAGGTTGGTATATTATTGTGGGTGTATTTATTAAACATTGCACGTTTTTTCATATGTATTTCTGGGCTTATTGGCAACATATCCTCGCTTGGTTTTGTTCTGGGTATATTGAATTTTGTAGCGTGAGAGATTCCATAAGGCTAATAATACTTAAGACCGTATTGATGATGAATAATATAGATATTTAATTAGATATATACAAATAAAGAAACAAAAAATAGTTCCGGAGAGTTTTTCATAAGAGATTCCTAGCAATCCTAGCTATATTTTAAGGGTCTTCTACGCGGGTTGTGAGGCCCTTGGGCTTTCATAGGCTCAAAGGCCCATAGGCTAAGTACAGAACCGTTTATCATATTAGAGCGGATTGGTATTTGTCATCGTTAAAAAATATATCTATGGAATAAGTCTATGAATATTCTTGACCATATGCTGTGAAATAAACTAATTGACACAACGCTGAATTTCAATAGGCGCATAATTTACATAGAGCGAATGCACCATTATCTTCTGTACCCATAGAGGGACCTTAGTCACGACTATGTTTGATACGACTTTTATGTAAAGCCTTAGTTGGTCCGATACTGCTGTAGTCTTAAATTTTATCAAGTTAGGCTGTATAAGGTTGTTTTCCAAATTTGATTTTATAAGAATCGTTAAATATCGTGGGTAAAATTTAAGTACATATATTACTTAGTATTTATAATCAATAGACACACGCGGCCGGGTAAACTTACGAATTGCGTATCAAATAGTAACTCTATCCATGACAACAATTTAAGTTTTATTTATTTCTGTGATGCCATGTGGAACTAATGACGTAGTTATTTAATTGTGAGGTTTTAAGAAAACTTACAGAAATTTAAATGGCTAATCTACATTTATAATAAAGTTGTAATAAGACAATTAGAGATCTGGAATAAAAAATAATTTAAGGAGGTCTAGGAAAAAGCGCAAATACATTTTTGTCAGTCTAAATGTTTGTAGTAGCAGAACGTAACAATTACATACTAGGTGACCTTTTATATGAAGATAAGATGTAAATCTAAGCAAAGTGGTCCCACTTTGCTTAGATTTACAACCGATGGATCCCAAAAACAGAAAATCAAGCGGGCAATGCTGCGTCCACTGGCCCACAACAAAATACCAGTAGAAAGAGAGTAACAGACTCATATTTGTGAGAATAACTTTTAAATCATTTTCACATAATGATATTACGTTAGGTCAAAAACTGAATAATGATAAAAGTACGGCAATACTACTTGTAAAGGTTGCCTACTTGCCTACTTGTAAACGCTAAATTGGTCAGTAAGTACCATAAATATTTATTCAACCACACCTATCTTAGAAGATTAAAAATATTTACTAAAAGATTTCAGGGCGCAGATGTTGTTTTATTTTAAGGGTTCAAATCTAACAGCACAAAAATGAACAGAGATCAATCATTATGCAGAGGCATTCTCTCATTTTGCCGTATTTGTTGATACGGAGTTCATCAGCAAATTTTCCACAGAAAATTTTTTGGTACACACATATTGTGAGATAAACCAATATAGACGAATGAGGTATATTTGTCATGTATAAATCACGGACATTTTGGTATTCAGAACTAAAATAGAGCAGCGTTGCGTTTCCATTAAAATCTGCATGTAGTATTTTTCTGGAAATGAGGACTGAGCTATTACGAATATGTTTATTTGCATTTCACAATTAAAATCAAATCCCATTTGTCTATCAGCTGGACATTTCGTGGTCCAACAAATGATCATATCTTCTCTCCACCTAACTATAATTAACTAAATCGAACGGAGTCCGCTACATCTGGTATCGTTGAGATAATTCTAACGAGCTATTGAGTTTTTATAGTTCGAGAAGTGAGAACTGTTAGATAATGATGCTTGATGATATACACTCGAGAGCAATGAATCCGGGTCACTTAAAGAATCCTAAAAATCTCGGAAACTAAAAATGCTAGGTTAATGCAATAAATTGTATTTAATAGACAATGTAATACTCCTTAAATGAAGGTATTAAAACTTCTTAGTTATTGTAAAGTTATATCATAAAAAAATCAAATTTGAAAAAGGGCCACTTTCGAAGATGGAACTACGAAATTACAGCATTTGGTTTTGCTTTTGTTTGTAATCTGTCATTTATGTGGGTACATAAACCATGTTGATAGTGCTCTATATTCATTATTCAAGCTGAAATTATGTCGCTTACGCCTGAAGAATGCACCAGAATACTTACAATGCTGGAAACCGGCCGGAGTCAGCGCGATACAGCCAGGACTGTTGGTGTGTCGCTGTCAACAGTACAAAGAGTTCTCCGACGTTACGAAGAAACTGGTTCTAACCTACGCAGACCAGGAACGGGCAGAACCAGGTATACCACAGCACGAGAAGACCGATACTTGGTGAACACCATGCTTCGAAATCGCTTTCTCACAGGAACTGAACTCACCAATCAGTTTCGACGCCTCGGAGGAAGTAACCCAAGTGCATGGACAGTAAGACGTCGGCTTGCTGAATCTAACTTAAAACCCCTTAGACCTGCAAACGGCCCTAAACTGGAGCGTGGGCATCGTATTTCAAGACTAAGATATGCCCAGAGCCACGTAAATTGGAGTATTGAAGATTGGTCAAAAGTTATGTTCTCCGACGAATCAAAATTTATGCTCTACAAGCACGATGGAAGACACAGAGTGTATCGAAGACCAGGGGAAAGATTCAAGCAAGCATGCATCGAGGAAAAAGTAGCCTACGGTGGTGGGTCTGTACTTGTGTGGGCCGGAATTTCTTCTGAAAGTCGCACAGAGCTGGTGATCATAGAAAACGGCTCTTTAACTAGCGTAAGATATGTGGAAGAAATCCTCAATGATCACGTTGGTCCATTTATGGTCAATTTAGGTGAGGATGCTATATTTATGCATGACAATGCCCGACCTCATACAGGTAGGATTGTGAATGACTACCTTCAAGAGATGAACATTACTCGTATGGAGTGGCCAGCGCGCAGCCCGGGTATCAACCCGATCGAGCATGCTTGGGACGAGCTAGGCAGATGCGTAAAACAACGAAACCCTCCCCCAATCACGCTTCGTGAGCTCAAAATTGCTCTCACAGAGGAATGGGAGAATATTCCCCAAAATCGTATAAGGAACTTGGCGTACAGCATGCCAAACCGCGTAAACGCAGTAATGGAAGCACGAGGAGGCAATACGAAGTATTAAAATTCAAGAAAATCGTAATAAAGTTCAAAAATTTAATGTTTCCTATTTTTGTTTTAAGGAGAGATCAGCAGATTTTTTCTTTATGTAATTTTGTGTTAATAAAATGTATGGTGACTCATATTTTTTTTACTTTCATTTAAGGAGTATTACATTGTCTATTAAATACAATTTATTGCATTAACCTATCATTTTTAGTTTCCGAGATTTTTAACATTCTTTAAGTGACCCGGATTCATTGCTCTCGAGAGTAGTTATTGAACATCACGCTAATAATCCTTTAATACGCTATTATAAATAGGTAACTGGTTGGAAACTTCACCGGCTATGGCCTATATAAAAAAAAGAATATCAATAAGACTAGCATTTAAAAAATCATTATTCTATGCATGTTTTATAAAACACGTTTATTTAATTTAAAATTTTGAAATATGCAGTCATACGTGGCGCCTTGATTCACTAGTGAAGTGATACAGGAATAGGTAATACAGGAATACTGTGAAAAATCCCAACTTTGATTCTTGGCACACAATAATGGCATTTCAAATTACAAAGTTATGTAGGTGATATGTCCATGAACAGTGATAATAATGCGCTGATGATGCTGCTGATAACTATCCCGTGGATTTCAATATTTCATATAGCAAAAACGAGTAAACACAAGGCCTAAAGGTGGAACAAAATAATTTATCACATTTCTATTCTTTATTCTCATAGCATACTTCTATGCCTAACAAATAGCATCAGTTCGATAACCGGATCATTTTTATCAAAACTCTCACCAGCTTCACGCCTTTCAATATTGTGTGTGCCTGAAGGGGTAATTATGCCTCGACTGGCCAAATATTTTTCTCGAGCCCTAATATAGTAAAGGTAGGTTATGTAATTCACGATAACAGTTCAAAAAAAATTGAAGAGTGTTTTGATTATGTATTTTTAGCCAAGTAAGTTAAAATTTATACACACATTTCATGACCAAATAGAACGTGTTCTAGAGGAAGGTGATGTTAGGAGCCTCAAAAATCGACGAACGTATGTGAAAAGAGTTATGAAAGTCAACGAATCTTATGGCGCTCCGTTCTCTCTGCCTACCCCGTAAGGGATTTGGCGTGAAGTTATGTATGTATGTAAGTATGTTAGTTAAATTCTAGATATTAGAAATCAGACAACATTCTCTACTTGTCGCTAGAATATTGGAGTTATAATGAATAAGTTTGATCTTATAATAATGACGTGAAATAGTATTATTTGCGATTGCATACCAAAGAAAAAAACAGAGTAAAAAACAGGCTTAGAAATACTAAACCCACTTTATCCAACGGCAGTAAGAAAATTTTAAGATAAGACAAAAATTCAAAGCCCATAAAGGTCAGCCCGTTTTTTTTTTACATCATCAGTGATGATTTTATAATTGTGTGTGGGCTGGTACTGTTGTACCAAACGCGTGTTATAGTCATAATAGGGGGAGGTGAAAAGGGGCGGAGAGGGTGTTAAACGACTAATATTATAGTGATATTTAATGTTAATATTTGTAAAGCAAAATTAATAAGATCATTTAATAATATCACCGCTGAAAAGAACCAAAATGTATAGGTACTTAATTGTAGTTTACAGTTGGAAATTTTGTAATTGTTTAAATAAAGCTCGTTGGTCAATCGAATCCGGTCTCACGAATGATTTCTCTAAAATATATGCTTTTCTTTATTCTTCTTTAGGTTCCGCTACCTAAGACAATAGGTATATCCGTTGGGACATTAATAATCGCCGAGTCGAGGCTTATCTATCGTTGCCTCCACGTTCAGGTAGAAGAGTAGTAGGCGTGAAGTTATGTATATGTGTAAATGAATGTATAGAATCGAAATGATAACAAATCAATCAATAATCACAGAGGCAATTCTTTAGCAGTGAAAATTATAAAAATCTTGGAAATAACTTTAGAAACCTCGTCGGCCATTGACGGAAACTTGTGACAGTTGCTAACTTTTGCCATCCTTGTCAACCATGGTCATTTACTCTAATAACATTTGCCTTTTAGGTTATTTTCACTAAACTATACACAACGGGATGCAGAGATCAGATTTTGGATCGACAAGATTTATCGATTAAAGAAACATTAGTGAGTTATCAATTAAAGCAATCGAAATAAAAGGAAAAGCTTTTAATTTATTGAAATTTTAAAATATATTCAAGTCGTGTGTGGCCATAAATTGAGGAAATTCCTCGGATAAATTGTGTGTTAATTGAAATTGTTGTAAGACAGTTTCCGTAGCGCTGTAATAGGAATGTAAGTATTCGAGCATGGTGGCTAAACAAATATGCTAAGGCTCAGGCATAACATAAGCCAACTACAAAATTTGTTGTCATTATACTTTTGGTTTAAATAAAATTTCCGACAAATGAACACAATGAAAGAAAACAAAAAAAAATCACAACAAACGATGAATAGAGACTTTGATTAAAGAGAAACGGCCATCGATCCAAGCTTGTACCTACTTATACATTTTGTCTATTAGAAAAATAAAAACTTAAGGTGATGGAGATTTCGAATCCTGGACTACAAAATATAGATATACTGGTGTTTGTAGGCACAAATAAAGTTTTTTTTTAACATTGAAACAACTTTTTATGGATTATATCGCGTTTATTTAGAACTTATTTTCTATTTATTCCCCGACGTTTCGAACTCTTTACAGAGATCATTTTCACGAGAGTGTCGTAACGAGTAAAGAGTTGGAGAATAAATAGAAATAAGTTCTAAATAAACGCGATTTATTCCATAAAAAGTTGTTTCAATGTTATGAATGTGATTCGCGAAAATCTAAGAAATAAAATAGAGTTTTTTTTTAAAGTGTACCAAGTTGGTCCAGTCTTAACCCAAAAAATATCGTTTATATAAAGATATACCTTATATCATAACATAACTTCACGCCTTTTCTACTCTAAGGTGTAGGCAGCGGCTGTTAAGCCTCGTCTCGCCGTTATGTTTATGTCGCAAATGGAATATGTGACGAACCTATTGCCATGCCGGACACAAAATTCATGGATATTTATCACACATAACTTTCGAAAACAATTCCGAAAAATCATTGGTGTGGACAAAGGATTCGAACATGTGACCTCTTGATTCAAAAGCAGGGTATGACCACTGGACCACTGAGACCTTTTTGAAACCTTTCCTTGTCTCATTCTTCATTAAGGTTATATCAGTTTATGTTGTTTATTTTATTGTAATCTTTCTGTCTTGGAAAGACATAATATTAAAGAATACATTTTGCTGGTGAAACACACACCGAAGACTTTTTAAATTTACACATTCATAACAGAAGCTTGAACAAATATACAAGTGCCTCATACCTATCATAATTATATGATTTGTATTCGTCGCAATACAGGACAGGCGCCATGTCCCGCAGTCAAATAAATGTAGCGGGACTATTGTCACAAATATTTGTATGCGTTATGAAACTTATGATACCGATGTAATATATTTGAATGCGTATTATCACATACTTATTATGTACAGTACATATAATATGTATAAGTACAGTACACATACGGATCTAGATTCCTTCGAGAAAAAATATTGAAATCACAATAGGCTACTAGTTTTCTGACCATTTATGATTTATACTGTTACCGGCAACGGTTTTTCCGGACCGTTACTACCTAGGAACCTTCAAGAAACGAGCGTACTTTTATCTTAAAGGCCGGCAACGGTGATGTGGCGTCTCTGGTGTGTAAGTATCGGGCCCTATGACGCTCTGCTCTCTGCCCACCCCGCAAAAGTTTGGCGTGAAGTTACTTAGGTGTGTAATAGAGGAGAACCGAATTCACAAATTAAGTCAGATTTTCCTTAACAAACAATCCAGATGATAGTATTGCAGTCATTATACTGCATGCTCTAAAGAACCAAAAGGGCAGGAGGGAGACTCAAGAAGAGAACAAACGTTTACAAGCTAACGTAGTACAAGGTATATCCAGAGGTATGCAATAAACAGATAAGTCAATAAACAATGGTATACAGTAATATGTACATCGCAACATCTAAAAAATGCTTAAGGCATATTGCATATGTAATGAAATGGCGTTTACTAGACGCTTCAACCATGACGACCGAGCATCAAGATGAGCTCTTATGTAAAAATCTATTGGATCTATTACAAATTAGTATAGTCTAGGTGATCCAGTGATCGAGCACCCTGCTTCTCCAATTATCCATTATCGGAAGTCATGTGTGCTAAAATACCTGAGAACTTTGTTTGTGTCCAGTGTACGGCTATAGGTTCCGCCAGCTATCATCACTTGGGACGGTTACATAACAGTTCAGCGAGTCGAGGCTTAGCAGCCGCTGTCTATACCTTCGGGTAGAGAAAGGCGTGAAGTTATGTTAAATTACAATTGGATTATATTTTTAACTACCTTTTGTTTTAACTGTTGAAGTAAAGGTCAAGTAAAATGGTCAAGGAATGTTCGTGGAACGCGATCTAACGGAAAAATATTAAATAAAGGGTTAGAGGTGGTAATAATGAAAACGTCCCGGGTTCCATACTCAGTACATATGAATTTACCAGTTCAGTAGGTAGTACCTACTGTCCTTGGTCTGTCCCCTTGTATGCTTAGATCTTTGAAACTACACAACGGATTTTGATGCAGTTTCTTTAACACATAGAGGGTGTACATAGAATACATAGAAAAGAACAAGTGCTAAATCCAAAATTTACTTATTTATTACTTTTGTTACGGAACAAAGTTCGCCGGGTCAACTAACACATACACATACATAACTTCACGCCAAATCCCTTGCGGGGTAGGCAGAGAGAACAGAGCGCCATAGGGCACGATTCTTACATGCCTCACTCGCTTCGTTGACATTCATGACTCTTTTCATCACCTTCCTCCAGAACACGTTCTATTTGGTCATGGAATGTGTGTCTAGACCGTCCTCGACTCCTACATCCATCCGCTTTTGCATTGTATATCTGCTTAGTCAGTCTTGCATCAACCATTCTTTCTACATGTCCGAACCATCGGAGCATGCCCTTTCTTACTTTTACACCGACACTCTCTTTCAAACCAACTTCCTTCCGTACAACCTTGTTTTCTACGCGGTCAGCGAGAGTCACTCCGCAGATTTTGCGTAGTGCCCTCATTTCCACCGCGTTTATTCTACTTTCATGCACACTCTGCCATACCCAGCTCTCACTTCCATAAGTTAGCGTTGGGATCAGGACTGCATTGTGGATTGCTAGCTGGGCTTTTCTGCTTTCTGGGTCAACTAATTTATCTATAAATTTAATTGACCAAACAAAGCGACATATACATAGAATGACATATAAGTAGAGTTGAGATGAGCTTGAAAAGCACCCAACGTATGTATCAGTAGTATTTATTTAATTAATTTATTGTAACAAAAAAACAATATTTACAACACATACAGTTAAAATTAAATTTCTCTAGATATCGGTCTACTGGCAGCGTGCCCATATGACAGGCCGCATTGCTACTCTTAATGGCAAAGCTATTCCTCTGTGCGAAGAATATACCAGCCCTATGGTTGCGAGAGGCCTAGATCAGTCGCTCTGCAATCTAATATATAAAATTCTCGTGTCACAATGTTCGTTCCCATAATTCTCCGAAACGGCTTGACCGATTTTCATGAAATTTTGTGTGCATATCGGGTAAGTCTGAGTATAGGACAACATCTATTTTTCATCCCCCTAAATCACCCCTCAATATTTTTTTAATTTTTCGATATATTTGTTTTTTACTTTTTTTTTATAAAACGGGACACAAAAATACATACAACCCTAAATTTTCAACCCCCTACGATCAACCCCTATTTTTTTAATTTTATGTTTTGGTAAGACAATGTTTGCCGGGTCAGCTAGTATCTTTATGAAGTGAGCGAGCATTCAGACTCCATGTCCCTAAAATTAATTGAACTCCAGAGAAAAAGATTTAAAGGAAACCCATGAGTATATCTTTACCTATGATAATTGTGACTTGATAGTATTGATTGATACTGAGATCACAAAAACTCAAAACCGAAAACAACAAACACTAAATACACTAGAGATCCGTAAATTCACCAATCTTACATATTTCCGTGAAGATCGTGAAAATTTTGCCGTTGCATAGGTAGGTACATAATATAGGTAAGCGTCGGCGGCGACAAATTTCCAATATAATCTGTATAATATTATAATTTGCCGGATGAATAATTCAATAAATGTTGGTCGGGCAGCGTGTGTTTATACATTCACATTGAACATTATTAATACATATTTATGTTTGTGTACAAGTTAACCTGTTGTCATTGTGCATAATCATATGGGCTACCGATCGACTCCCGGCCACTTGACCCGCGGCCCACTTACTAATTAACCTTGCCGATCAAATTATTGTCACATCGATAAAACAACTGTAAAAGTATATTTATATATTTATATAACATATCATAACATAACTTCACGCCTTTTGTTACCCGAAGGTGTAGGCAGCGGCTGTTAAGCCTCGTCTCGCCGTTATGTTTACGTCCCAAATGGAATAGGTGGCGAACCTATTGCCATACCGGGCACAAAGTTTTTCGGTCATCGATATTTATCACACATAACTTCCGAAAACCATTTCGAAAAGTCATTGGTGTGAGCCAGTGTCTGGAATCGAACCCCGGACCTCTGGATCAGAAGCCGTGTGCTCAACAGCTGCGCCACCGCTATATTTATATACTTTATTTTTATTGTATTTGTATGTTCTTCCATAATATAAACTTGTAAGACGCCTACCAAGAAGAATAATATAAATAAAATATTATTAAGAAGCCTTAGACTAGACTTCTATCTAATATGGAGATTGTGTAATAACCGACGGATCTAACTCGGTTGGGCAGCTTTCGGAAAACTAAGATACCTAAACCTTTCCGTCCAAAATCCCTCACTGCCTTAAGTCTTTTTATGTAACTATGACCAATGTGTGTTACCAGTGGATGATGTAAGGAACGAGAGACATGGTCCCTAAATGTTGGCCTCATTACAAAGCTCAAAGTTATTCCGGGTGCTATGGAGCGGGCTATGCTTAAAATCTCTCTGCTAGACAAAATCCGCAATACGGAAATATGCACACATTACATTCCTATGACTTTTAAGTGCTATATGAACAATTATTGATTGATTAGCGCTCAGATCGTGGGCGCTTTACGGTAAAAAGACCTTTCATGTAGGCTACGGGACCCAATATCATTCAACGATTGCGTGAAAAGGTAGGCAACACCTTCGCTCAGGTATATAAAAGAAACAAATATTTCATCTTCATATTTCATCAGTATTCAAAGCCAGGGTCTCACAATGACGTTTGAACTAATTTGGTGCAGTCAATGTATAATAAGTACTAGAATACATTTAGTCTGTCTAGACATTCAGATAACAGCTATATTTCTGGACACCAGAGCTAGGTCGATTTCATATGGCCTTAGAATTATTGCCAAACTTGCACAAATAGGTTATTTTTTATGAAATCATGGATACCTAGACTAGACAAGTAAATGTTCTACCAAAATAAACATATGTATGTGATAAATATACATTATACAAGTTCGGATTTATGTGGATTAGATGTTTAAAAACTAAAACAAGGAACTGGAAAGATATAGAATAAGAAAAAAATACAGTTATAGTTTAGAATTAATATGTACACAGATGTAAATAATTTCCATGTTTTTATTCAACCAGTATTTGTTTTATTTATGGGATCAGAGGGCAAACGAGCAGGCGTGTCACCTGATGGTAAGTGACCAGCGCCGCCCATGGACACCTGCAACACATATAGTGTTACGGTTGCGTTGCCGACCTTTACGGGAGTAGGATAGGAAAGGATGGGGAAGGGGGGAGGGCCTCCGGGTACTTCTCTCACCGAACAAAACGCGGCATGAGCCACTTTACGTCAATCTTCTAACAGGTCGTGGTATTTCACCGGTCGAGCTGGCCCATTCATGCAACGTACTGCTTGGCTCTAATTTTCCTAATAACATAAACTAGAAATTCACGATCGTTTAAAATTATGAAATCAATAAGTAAATATGCAACGTACAAATATAGCCCAAATTAAGGTACCTACGTAGGTACATACAGTCAAATGGTACATTTTTTTGTGCACAAATATGTATCTATAGCAAATAGCTTTTGTCAGAATCATTTCAGTAACTGAATACCACACTTTGTTAGTTTAATATTTAATAATTCATCCGAACAGTGTCTCCATTCGTGCGTTTAATGAGATACGACATGTGCGCCTTCAGTGAGAGCGGGAGCGATATAATCAATGCATATAATAAAATTGTAGGAAAGTTACATACATACATACATACATACATAACTTCACGCCAAATCCCTTGCGGGGTAGGCAGAGAGAACAGAGCGCCATAGGGCACGATTCTTACACGCCTCACTCGCTTCGTTGACTTTCATAACTCTTTTCATGCACGCGCGTCGATTTTTGAGGCTCTTAACATCACCTTCCTCCAGAACACGTTCTATTTGGTCATGGAATGTGTGTCTTGGCCGTCCTCGACTCCTACATCTATCCGCTTTTGCATTGTATATCTGCTTAGTCAGTCTTGCATCAACCATTCTTTCTACATGTCCGAACAATCGGAGCATGCCCTTTCTTACTTTTACACCGACACTCTCTTTCAAACCAACTTCCTTCCTTGCAACCTTGTTTTCTACGTGGTCAAGGAAAGTTGAAACTGTAAATTGAATTTGCTTATCTGTATGTTTGTCACGGATAAACTCTAAAAGTACTTTATGCTTTTACGGCCAATTTTGCATAAACATTCCCAAGAGCTCGGGTCAATACATAAGCTAACTATTATCACGCTATCACTATATATTATCATAATTTGGGGTGAGCAATGAACCATTATAATGGCACAGAAAAAGTATTTTTACTGCTTTATGGCATCCACCCAAACAAAGTAGTAGGCAACAGCTTCTATATAAATATTAAAGTACGCACAGACCATTGTATGTGCGCGGACTCAGTTGCAGTTGCGGTATGCAGTTTTATCCAATATGAAAAAATAAAATAATTGCTCATATTTAAGTATATGTAAACATTACCAGTAAGTAACTTTTGACAGAACGCAGCCTCTCCGGATATAAAATGTTTAATTTCATTACTAGCAATAAAAACTCACTTAAGAAATTATTCGCCAATTATCTAAAATTCACAATTATCTTAAAAGTACAACTGACACCACCTTTTGGCTCTTTTTAACTCAATGTGAATGGGCATAATTTACGAATTGAAAACAAAAACTGTATTTATAAAATATGTAACTTGGCTATGGCAACAAGCAATCCGCTTGCACCACAAACAGTATTCAGTTGCACCCAACCCATTGCTCGTTGGTCCGTAGAACATTTCAAATGTTAACATTTAAAACGGTACCCGCTTTCAAGATATTATTTCCTTTTGTTGTTAACGCTACAGGATAATGTCTGATTTTAAATAATTGGAATAAATATAATTATGGGTAAACGTAAACTTTCATACACAATGCACCGTCTTTTAATAAGTATAATTTTATACACATCGATGACTTTTTTCATGTTATTTTATCAGACAGTATGAAAACAGAAAAAAATTTTTTTTTTAACCTTTAGTATTGCACTTAGACTAAACTAGGTGGTCTACCAATATATAAGCTTTTAGCTCTAGCATAGCGAGATTTGTCTCGCTCAGAATGGAACTGGCCATCCTGGTAGTTTGCACGGGTCTTATAACGAGGGAAAAGTGTTCATTTAGCTGTTATTTTGAATCCCGAGATCAACAATTGAAAAAATTCTATGCATATTTTCTATGAAATTCTATGCACTATTGGCATGAAGTTATTAGTCTTGATGTGGTAATTATTATCCCAGTCTTCTTGTGTCTTAGAGATTTTTGAACGATTTTTTGGGTGTCTAAAGAGGTATCTAAATATGTAAATAATGAAATATTTACCTGCCGCGTCGCTCTTTTAAGAGGAATGAGAAGATTTGAATACAAAGTTGTCGTCGATCGCCAAATTTTTTTTTCTTTTTCTCTTGGCTCGAGATAACGCAAGTCGCACAAAAAGCTTTTCTGTGTCATTCGAAATGAAAAAACACGACGATAAAAAAAAAAACATTCGCCGTTTTGCCGCCCTTTACATCAGACGACATTTTTCCATATCGAGACAAAAAATGGTTGCAAATTAAAGTAAAATATGGTACCTACCTATACCTATCTCGATCGGTCGTCTCTCTTATCGATGCCGGCAATTTTATTGGTAATTTCGCAGGACTTCTTAAATATTCAACATTGGTTACGATATGTGTATGGAATAAAAATATAACCAAATGACACTGGCAGTTTAATAGATTTAAGACACACTAAAATTAAATACAAAGATAACCTGAAAGTATGGTATCCATGTCTAATCAAATAAGGTTCCAATTTCAAAAATAAAACTGAACAATGTTTGTTTGTAGCTAGCTATTCCCGCGTGGCAATGCTGGTGAAGAGATGCCAATACGCAGTGTGGGTGTGAGAGAGATAGTGGAATGTATGATGGACGTGCTTCGTCCACGGTTGGGACAGCAGTCGTCGCTCACGCCGCTGCGCATACTATCTCATCGGTGTACACGAAAATAAACTTTAAACTTTTTATGCGTTCCCGGTATATTTAGATGATATTGTCGCAGCATTTTACAGTTTGAACAAAAAAAAAGTGTTAAGTGGATGATTTATATTAAGTGCGTTTTGGTTATGGTCGGCTTCCGGCGTAATTATTCACCAAATGTGAGTAGGACGGTGGCGGGCAGGACTATGGGCTGAAACGTGTGCCTCCACGAACAAACCCTGAGCGGAATAACTTATTTAGGTACTACTAGTACATTTTTGTATACGACGGTCCCTTTGTCGGTGCAACACAAAATACCTATGTGAGGTGAATGAAAAGTGAATACGTAGCTGCATTATAATATAACAAGTAATAAATAGCTGATCCTGTGAACTTCGTGTCGCATTATAATAGGGGTGGTTAGAACAAAGTTGAAGATTGCATCATTTATTTCTTTGAACCGCATAAAACAATCCATTCTCACAAAGCAAAGCAGGTAGGTAAAGCAGTTTCGAAGCAATCCGATGTGAAAAAAAAACTGCTAGGTTCAACAGAATTTTACAGCTTAGCAGTTGCAAGAGTAGGTACCTGAATTTATTTAAGAAGTTTAGTCCCAAAATATAATAAGAATAAAATAAATACCACAAATAGAAACCACAAATATACTGGAGAGAGGTTTTCAATTTATGTATTTAATAGTGTAAACTAATCATAAGGTTTTTTATAGGCTAATCTACAATAAAATAGCAGCATTGAAAATAAGCCTAATTTTAATAACAAACCAATTTTCTATTATTTATATTGTATCTATGTAAAATCTTATCATTAGTCACAATTGATATATGTCGCTCATAACGATTTTAATAGCATGCAAATACATTAATTGGGTAATAACGGTGATGGCCGTTACTAAATTATTGTAAGCTCATTATTAGTTATTAGTTCCAGGTGTTATGGAGACGCCCCAATAGTAATGACACAATAGATGCCACCTGAATGAAGGTTCATCAACATCGTGCAGACAAAGACCTAAAATAATTCAAGCCTTTCTTTTCTTAGCCTCGTATTATTCATATGTTTTTTTTTGCAGCTAGCTGCTTTTGTAGTAGACAGCAGCAGTTACGCCTCGTCTCGACGATTTTTAGGTGTAGGAACAAAACGCCATAATAGGTGGCGAAAGCTCAATAGCTAGACTAATACCTATTGCCCGAACTTTGGCAATCCAAAGTTCGGGCACTAGGTATTAGTCAGTATTGGATATTTATCACACACAGCTTACAAAAAGACAATTATAAGGTCTTCAATATTAATTTAGAAGCTTGGTTTTAAAACAAGCCACGGACACGTTAAATATTATGTTCGTTAATAGAGATATAGATAAATGCGCTAAAAGTCACGCAGTAAACAAGTCATAAGTACTTATTGAAGCAAGCACACAAATAAAATAAAAATACATTAAAATGAACGTTAAGGTTTAACGAAAAACAAGCGAAACTTTTGCGTCGATTTGTTTTTAGTTAAAATTCATTTATTTATTCCGTTTTTACAATGCTATTAACAGGAAAACGTTATTAGCAATCACTTAAATAAAACATAAACATACATAACTTAAATAAAAATTACAAATTAATAGTGAGTGTAATTGCATCGCTACCAATTTCTTCATAAATGTACCGTAGCATGCACGGACACAACGCACTTGAATGGGTTTCGAATCTATTAAAAATTTATATAACTGCATTGTGAACTAAAATGTCTAGATGGTCTGGTGGTTCAGCACCCCCCCATCGGAATCATAAAGTGTAGCAATCAAATCCAAGCATACGCCAATGACTTTGCCGAAAGTTATGTGTGTTAAATGGTTACAGGCGGTCAGAATAAATAATGTTCAATAATTATAGTTTCCTTCAGTCCTGGTGATAAGTTTTCAGGTGTCACTTGTAAGCTATCATTTTTGGTGACTTCAAAATTTAGACTGATGAATCAAGAAAGCATCCCAACTACATAAGATATATGTATGAACAAATTGTATTATAATCATGTTTGTTTACCTTGAACGGTATGTTTGCGGTTATAAAAAGAAATAAACGACTTTGAAAATTGTTAATTAAAACATCGATTATAATATGTTTTATCAAATAGATAAAATAAAATAAAGAATAGTTAAAATAATATATAAAAAAACAAACTCAACATACAGCTATTTCCTGCTGTAGAAATTAAATTGGTATCAACTTAAATATATTTAAAATTCAAATAGCATTATTTGCATATTTTACAAGAGTATTATTCAAAATCCAATATACTAAGCGCCTCTCTCGGTGTTATTTCAAATCAAGACGGATATTATCTAAACACAACATAATATATATAAATTCAGGCTATATAATATAAATATATACACTGTATAAAACAAAATCGAGACTTTCTACTTGCATTTTAGAAATTTCATCTTATATAATATATCTTATATATAAAATTCTCGTGTCACAATTTTCGTTCCCATACTCCTCCGAAACGGCTTGACCGATTCTCATGAAATTTTGTGAGCATATTGAATAGGTCTGAGAATCGGCCAACATCTATTTTTCATCCCCCTAAATATTAAGGGTAGTCCACCCCTATTTTTTTATTTCTCGATATATTTCTGTTTCTTATTTTTTTTATAAAACGTGATACAAAAATACATACAACCCTAAATTTTCAACCTCTTACGATCAACCCCTATTTTTTAATTTTAATTTTTCGGCAAGACAATTTTTGCCAGGTCAGCTAGTATATATATGTATATACAGATTAATAAAACAAAATTATCAACGCACCAACAATATAAGAAAATTAGATCATCAGTAAAATAATTAATAGCCGCTTGTCGCGATAATATTCAAGAAAATAACACAATAAAATGAACATTAGCCGAACATTTTGTAGAACACGTTGGCCATTATCGCCGGAACGTTTCCTGTTCGTGTAACACATGATTACAATTCAAATTTTTCACACATTAATTGTTCTCGTTTCGAAAGGTTTTTAGACAATCATCGCTTTGCAAAATTATTTGTTATTAAAATTGATTGTCACAGGAGAAACGAGAGCTTTAGAGGGTGGCGTTAAAGAGTTGATGACGAATTGAGGGACTGTTAGATATTTTTGCCATATCCACGAAGGCGGATCATCTCTATATATTAATTTAAAAAAGAAATAGATAACATAACATAATTTCACGCCTTTTTCTACCCGAAAGTGTAGGCAGTGGCTGTTAAGCCTCGACTCGCCGTTCTGTTAGGTCCCAAATGGAATAGGTGGCGGACCTATTGCCACACCAGGCACAAAGTTTTCAGTCAACGATATGTATCACACATAACTTCCGAAAACAATTTCGAAAAGTCATTGATGTGAGCCAGGATTAGAACCTTTGGTTTACCTCTTAAAGTAGGTTATTGATATTTTTTAAGAGTTATTCTATTTTATTTGAATGTATTTGTAAATTTATTAGCTGTGTATCGACAGTAGGTTATACGGACAACATTCGTGCATCATAGCGTGAATAGTTCATACCTCCGATATTATTCTGCACATACATACCTTTAATTGTATACTGAAAAATAGACTAGGACGCCGCTTAATTATTTCTTCTTTAAGTAAAATAAATTAATTTATACTACCTACTACAACATAAAAGCTGAGGACGGTCAAAAGACAAGTATATATTAAGTAGACTTATTTTAATTATAAAAAAAGTCCATCAAGTTTCTAAACAATTTAAAAGGTCACTTTTATAATACCTACAAAAATAATCAATAGTGATATCATATATTAAGTACACAATTTTATTAATTTTTTTTCTAAAATCTCGGTAAAACCTTAACCATAGTCGTAAGAATAAAAATACTTAATTTAGAAATTTTATATTACCATATTTGAGTGAAACAGTAAGTAGTGTGTACATAGCTATATATGGGTGTAAGCGCATCTGAGGGTGCCCGATATTTGGTAAGTTTTACTTTTATTGTTAGAGCAGTAATACCCAGCAGGCGGCAGGCGCCACGGCCGGTACGGGGGTTCCGTGCGACGCGGCGACGGCCTCACCAACTATCCAAACATCATATTTTTATATCATTCCCTATCTCATGTCGTAAATCTTTAATCTATAAATCTCTTTAAGATCAATATTTTAATTATTATTATCGGTTGGAGACGTTCAAAATATTATAGATAAATAATTTTGAAATGTAAACAAATTTATATTACAGTAAATATATATATATATATTAGGAGGAGATATTTCTTTTAAAACATATTTTCAAAATAATTCTCTAACATAAAAATGAAAATTTGTCGAGAAAATTCGAGAGATTTCCGACTTGCCCGTCGAAATAAAATATATTCCTGTGCGTATAAAATGGACCGCATATTTTGATTTTTTTAAATATTATACAGACCAGTGCTTGAGAACACTTCACCTGTTAAGTACCTATTCACTGTCTTTTTGAACACATCCACTTCATAATTGTACGGGAACACCGACGCAGGCATTTTTTCCATTCGTTAGCAGTGCGTATTATGAACGAGTGCTTTTGGGTTTGGCTATTTGCGTACAAACACATAAATAGCCAAAAAATCTTAAATATCTTTCAGCTCCTGTTGCTTTAACAGAAACCTCCGGTTATTATTTCTAGTCTATATCCAAAATTATCTTGTTCCAAATACTTTCCAATACTTATCATTGGACAGCTGCATAAATTTTGTTTAGAAAAATACCAGTAGGTAAAAAGAAAAGACATACCGATCATTATTATTATGATTGTTCTTGAAACAACTTCAAAAGAAACATACTGATGTACTGGACATAAACGTATTTCACTTGAGAAATAGAGCTCAAAGAATATTTTGTGATAACTCACACAGTTTAAAGAATTTACGACGCAAGTTCCGTACATAACCTAACATATAGTAATTTATAAACCAAGAGGCTAAACAGAACAGACCGAGGAAAATTTCTTTGCTAAAGGTTATTATACTATATGTGAGATATGCTAACTCTAGTCGAATGTATATAAACATACATTTTTCTCATTTCTTCTGGAGGGGTACGTAATGAAAACAAATGACAGAGTCCCACGCGCGCGCCATAAAAAATTCAATTCATGGATGCACGAAAATAGTAGCCGCGCCATTCGATTTTAATATCTCACAGAATATTAGGTTTTTTTTTTTTCATTTAGTTGACGTAACGGGTACAGTAAACGTCGTGAAATATGACTGTTACAAATTGAATTTGAATATTTTAGTATCAGCTGTTTTTAATACGTCGACATTGGGGGGTTTCGTATGGAAAAATTTTGGCAAATAGCAAATTAAGCAGTTTTCTATAGCAATTCTTCTTTTTTTTTTTCGAAAAGGAAGCCAAACGAACAAGTGGGTCCACTCGTGGTAAGTGACTAGCGCCGCCTATGGACACCGAGAAGGGCACAGTTGCGTTGCCGGCCTTTAAGATGGGATAAGGAGGCAAGGGGAAATCAAGAAGAGTAGGATTTTACGGATACCTTTTTCACTGAACGAAACGCGGCATGAGTCACTTTAAGTCGATTTTATAAGAGGTAATAGAATATAACGGCCGCTGTTAATGGGCACTTGTCTTCAGGTATTGATACAAATTCTGCACATAATATTTATTTCTCAGGTTTTCGCGAATCACATTCATGATATTAAAACAACTTTTCAGGATTATATCGCGTTTATTTATTACTTATTTTATTTATTTCCCTACGTTTCGAACTCGTTACAGAGATCATTTTCACGAGTGATGAACAAAAAGATGGTAGTCGTTCAAAACTAAACTGAACTACTACCATTTTTTTGTTCATCACTCGTGAAAATGATTTCTGCACATAAATTCAGAATATACTATAAGAATTTGAGCTTGGTTATCATGTAACCTTCAAGTTATTATTCAATACTGAGAGATATAAACTTAAGTGGTATCACCGCAAAACGACCTTCCTTGTTTATTGCGCACCGGTAGAAGTGTACCAAAGTGCCAGGGGCCAGATCATAGATGTAAAGTGATTGTAATTTACAGCTTTTGCTAATGGAAGAAGTACATTAAGTGGCTCCTCATGCGTTTACGTATTAATAGAGTAGGCATGAGCACCAGGTGCCGCTGGCGAGATAGGTAATTGGTTAATATTGAGAGGGGAAGGTTATTTTTAAAAGGGAAGATGTTTACTTCAAATTTCGAACGTAAAAATATCTTATTATTTTGAGAGTTTCTTGATACAACGCAAAAATCTTGGGTAACAATTGGATACGTAAATTTGAAATTAAAATATACTTATTAAGTTAGTTTGCCTTTTTAATTTAAAGTAGATAGAATAACAATTATCTGACTTCAGCAAAGACGATGTAAGGTTAAGTCTCTAAATAGTTAAATAGGACACAATGACATATCCATTTAATAAACGATAAAAAAAGATTTCCAATATACCACAAAACCCGGGAAATTAATGGAAGAAATTTGTTTGTTCTCTATTTATTCAAGATAATCTCGAAAAGTAGAAAATGCACATCCAATGAACAATGTCACTTTACACCAATTTATCATAATTTAAAACACAGGGGGGTTGTTAGGTGCTTGTTTTACCCGTTGAGGGGGAAGGGTTAACTCACCAAAGTAATTTTATTGCGACGCACAACAGGGTTAAGTGAGGTGAACATTCAATCGTGTTTTACGATTTTAATTTGTTTTATGGTAGATACAAATAGATGGTACAATATTTTATAATATAATTGGACAAACACAACGTTTTTTTATAAATATTTTTATTAACCCTCTCTTTATCCTAGAAATTGTCTCATTTGAAAATAATATACTTATAACGCACCGATACAAGGTGTCTAATATATATGTATATGTTCCTCAAATATTAAAAAAAAACTCCACTCAATTACGTTCTGAAGTCTTTCAGTTATAAAAAAAAAGCTACACACTTTACCGTTATCCACCTGAGGCTACTAAACGTATGATAATTCTATGAGAGGAAACCGGTAGCAAAAACTAATATCCGCTCTCTGTAATTTGGAGAGCCCTTAAGATGAGACGAGAGCTATCAGCCACCCCAGGGACCGCACTTGTGTACTGTGTGTCTTTTAGGTGTTATGTTTATAGGGTTGGCAAGTTGTTTAAAACAAGAAAAAATAAACGAACGGGAATCTTTAAAAGGATTGGGTTTTTGCAACAAAAACCAAAAACACATCCAAGCTTTCTTGGAAAAATAAAGAAGCAAAAACTAAAGAACAAAAAAACGACCTTATAGAAGATACAAACAATATTAGTGCCTTCAAAATTGGCAAACATAATGATCTAGAAAAATCAATATTCCAGAAATACTGTTCTATTTATGTCCATTTATACAAATACAGCTTTGGGTGAAAGATAGTACTTAGTTATATACAATGTGAAAACAATGTAAAAGTATATTATCCCTCTCCCGAAAAAACCACGACCTCTGTCTTTTACCGACTACCGTCCCATTTCCATTCTCCCATTTCTATCTAAGGTCTTAAAACGCCTAGTCCACTCACAACTTAGTTCTTTCCTTAATCAAAATAATCTCCTAAATCCCTTCCAATCCGGTTTTCGTGCTGGCCACAGTACTGTTTCCGCGCTGGTGAATATCACCGATGATATTCGCCTTGGCATGGACCACGGGAATCTTACGGTCCTGTCCCTCCTTGATTTCAGTAATGCCTTTAATACCGTAGATTTCCGTGTTCTGCTGGGTATACTTCGTTCTCTTAACATATCTCCAACGGCGGTTGATTGGTTTCAAAGTTACCTGTTTGGTCGCCGGCAACGTGTCCGGCTTGACGACAAATATTCCGATTGGACTGATACTACTGCCGGTGTACCACAGGGTGGCGTTCTCTCACCTCTTCTCTTCGCTGTCTTTATAAATTCTATCTCTAATAATTTAACTTCAACCTACCATCTTTATGCAGACGATCTGCAGATTTATACACAAGCTCCACCGGAGAAAATACAGCATGCAATTATGTTAATGAATCAAGATCTGGAAAGAATATGCGAATGGAGCTATAATTATGGCCTTAGCGTTAACCCGTCAAAAACTCAGGTCATTGTTGTCGGCAGCTCCAGGATGATAGCAAGACTAAATTTGTCTCTGTTACCTCAGGTTTGTTTCAATGGAACCAACCTACCTATAGCCACCAAGGTTAAGAATCTAGGGGTCTATATCGATAGCACTTTATCCTGGAGTCCTCAACTGCAAGAAGTAAGCCGCAAGCTGTTTGCTTCTGCGGGGTCCTTGCGAAGGTTACGAAATTTCTTGCCTATTGCCACTAAAACTACACTCGCGCAATCTCTCCTTCTTCCTATTCTCGATTATGCCGATGCCAGCTATCTGAATCTCACTGAAGCACAACTTGACAAACTTGAGCGTCTTCAAAATGTCTGTATCAGATTTATATTTGGCCTTCGCAAATATGATCACGTTTCAGAGTATCGTAAAAAGCTCAAGTGGCTTCCTATTCGTCTTCGCCGGAATACTCACATTCTCGTGTTATTATTTAACATTTTATTTAATCCTAATTCCCCCAAGTATCTCAAGGAACGTTTCAAGTTCTTACATGACACACATTCGAAATATCTTAGGTCATCGGAAAACTTGAGATTGGCTGTCCCAAGACACTCCACCCATTTCTATGGGCAATCGTTTTCCGTCCAGGCAGTGCTACTTTGGAATGCTTTGCCTGTGGAAATCAGGAAAGCCAAATCCATAGCATGTTTTAAATCTCTTCTGACGCAACATTTTGAAACGTTTTAATTTGTTATATATCTGTTACTTTTGTATATACGTATGTCTGTAATTCTGTAGGTCTGTGTATATTTTATTATATGCTTACTGACTATTTAATGTATTATATTTTAGAATTATTTATTTATTTATATATTTAATTATGTATATATCTATATGTTAATTAATGTATTTATGTATATTCTGAATGATGTATTTATTAATTATGTTTTGTCGATTATTACACCTGATTACCCGTGTCTTGTATTTACTATTGTCCATCCAAAGGTTGCCTGTAAGAAATTGCTTTTAGTGATAAGGCCGCCATTTGTACTTTTATTTATTTAGTCTCATGTATGTTTCTTGTTTTCCTATTCTATAAGGTGTACAAATAAAGAGTTATCTATCTATCTATCTATCTATACAATATTTCAATGCATTTAAATGCATTTATTGCATTAAGATTTTTTTATCAAAAAGGTAGGATGCTTAGATTGTATGAATATCGGATAACATAACCCTATCGAAGAGTAGTAGGCTGGGGCACACTCGACGCGATCTTTAAACGTGCCGCTAGCTCCCAGTGTGTTTTGACTTCGCTGTTTCCCGTGAATAAATCACACGCCTAATGTATCGAAATGACGCACCACTGTGCGGTGTGTAACTACCCTTAAATTATATCTTTGTGTGTTTCATATTATACTCTATTTTTTCCGCGATAAGACAGAAAGTAAAATATAAAACAAGTGCGAAAAAATACAATACGCTGTCAAGGAAATCGAAACCCAATTTCTAACGACACAAGGTTGAATGCTATAAGAAAATTTAAATAAGTAGTGATAAAGTACATCGCGAAAAGTTCTCTTATTTTTTGATTTTGGTGAATGTCTACAACAATCATAGTCGAACGACATAGGGTTGAAAATTGAGTAAAATATAATTTTACAAAGTGCAAGCGTAGATTTCCAAGTCTAATTCACATGAAAGCTTTCTGATTAGGGTTTGATGACATCATTATTTTTCAAATGACGATCGTGTAGAGATTCTCCTTGCCCGCAGAGACCGGAGGGTGGAAAAATTGTAGTGATTTATTATCTCAGAAAAATTTTGCAAACTTTTAGGGGTAGAAAATAAAATATAGGTACGTGGACACTTACACGATTAAATTTACCAATGCAACTTTTAGTATTGATTTTTTACCTGTCTTTAAATAATGATAATCACGTAAATTGGAATCCAGGTTTGAAGACTTATTCGACTAGTAAGTATCTTGGTATAAAATCGGCATTGTGTAGCTTAGTATAGCTTTTGGACAGTTATTATCGAATTCAACGAGCCCGCTATCTCAAGAGATAATAATGTTGTACACATATAATACACTATCAAATAATAATCTTGTAACCATAGACAGCATTATAAATAATTTCGACAAAATTTTGCAACGTAATACATATTATAAACCTTTCGGTATTGTTTGGCCCTCCATTCTAATAAATAAATGCAAACAAAATACACCACCAGTCGAATTATTATGCCTACCCTAATAATTCGCTTGAATCCTTGAAATCGCAAGGGACTTGGGAGATACTAACAACTGTACGAATAGTATTTGTTTCACGCGAATATCTAACTTATCCTATCGAGTTAAGGCTTGGTCATTGTGCACAGTTACTGTTGTGATGCTAGGGTCGGCACATTTCAATTTTCCAGCTCACCGGTCCCTGTCGGGTCGAGATTGTGCGTAAGATCAAAATGCACATGTTACTGTATTGTCCATGTTTTATACTCTGCAACGAGTATTAATTACGCTATAGGGATTTCAGAGTGACACACGCGCTCGTCATTAGGTGTTCTTTTTTCATTACACTATTACTTGAATAATTGTATTTTAATACAGTATGCCACATTAATTTTTCCCTACCTTGGTTTTATTTCTACTACATATAAATATTGAAAACACCCTACATCCTCTATTTATTTTTACTGCTCTGCGAGGAATTCAAGACAGGTAAGGGTTGAAATAGACCACGTTTATAGATTAAAACAACTTTTAGGATTATGTTATTTATATTTTTAACATCAACTTTTTGATTTTTATTTCCAAAAAGGGGGTGCTCTCTGTATCAATGAAAATAGCTTTTGAACGACTACCATCTTTTTGTTCATCACTCGTGAAAATGATCTCTGTAAAGAGTTCGAAACGTCGGGAAATAAATAAAAATAGGTAATAAATAAACGCGACATAATCCTAAAAGTTGTTTTAATCTATGAGTGAAATTCGCGAAAGACTGAGAAATATTAGGTCGGGGAAAAAGTCTTTTCGCATAACGTAGGTATAAACTTATTATAAAATTTCTTTGACTGTACTATTTGTGTCTGGCTGGTTTTGGTAACATTAAAAAGGTTACATTATAAAGAAAAGAAAAAAATAAAAAAAAGTTGTTTCCCGCTATTTTTCATTTGTTTTTCTCTCCGTAAAAATGAGTGAATCTAATGAAGAAATTCGATACATTTTAAAATTTTATTATAAAAAAGGCAAAAATGCAACTCAAGCAGTGAAAAAAATTTGTGATGTTTATGGACCTGATGCAGTGTCAGTAAGAGTAGCACAAATTTGGTTCAAACGTTTTCAGTCCGGATATTTTGATGTTAAAGATGCACCTCGCTCTGGTCGCCCTGTTACGAATAAAATGGACGCCATTTTTGAAAGAGTGGAGCAAGATCGGCATATTAGTAGTTACGATGTAGCTGAAGAACTGGGAATTGACCACAAAACAGTTTTGACCCATTTGAAGAAAGCTGGTTATACAAAAAAGCTCGATATTTGGGTGCCACACGAGCTCACTCAAAGAAACTTAATGAACCGTGTACTCATTTGCGATTCATTATTGAGACGTAATGAAACCGAGCCGTTTTTGAAGAGATTGATAACTGGCGATGAAAAGTGGATCACGTACGACAAGAACGTGCGAAAAAGGTCGTGGTCGAAAGTTGGCCAGGCTTCACAGACTGTGGCCAAACCTGGCCTAACACGAAATAAGGTGATGCTGTGTGTATGGTGGGATTGGAAGGGCATTGTTCATTATGAGCTTTTACCGTCCGGCAAAACCATCGATTCTGATCTTTACTGCCAGCAACTGATGAGATTAAAGGAAGCAGTCGAGAGAAAACGGCCGGAATTGATCAACAGGAAGGGTGTGGTCTTTCATCACGATAACGCTAGACCACACACATCTTTAGCCACTCAGCAAAAATTAAGAGAGTTCGACTGGGAGGTCCTAGTGCATCCACCATATAGCCCTGACCTTGCGCCTTCAGATTTTCACCTGTTTCGGTCTCTTCAGAATTCTTTAGGTTCTGTAAGGTTGACCTCAAGAGAGGACTGCCAAAACTATTTGTCCCGTTTTTTTGATCAGAAGTCCCAAAGTTTCTACAGTAACGGGATAATGTCTCTGCCCACAAAATGGCAGAAAGTTATTCAACAAAACGGTACATATATATTGTAAATAAATGTAAATAAACTTTGAAAAAAATGTCTGGACTTTTCATACAAAAATACGAAAATACTTTTTCCCCAACCTATTAAATAGACCACGTTTTCAAATAAATTAGAATACGGTAACCCTTGTCGTTTCTTAAAATTTTGCGCAGCAGAATTGGGCCACCTTAAATATGTATAAATTCGTACATGAAGATAGCATATCCATGTGGATAACTCAGAAAAGGATTAAATGCATTTGGCAATTTTATTTGCTTGGTGTAATCTGACTAATAGCATAGTAAATAAAAATGTAGATACTATATTGGTACATTGTAACACTAGCGAGGTACATCAATACCCACCGGTCCATTACCACCTCGCTGGGGACACACGGATAATCTCTCAGGGTCCCGCGGGACTTGTAACACGAGATGGATCAACAAATAGATAGATTTGTAGAGGGTCTCAACAAGATGTTGTATTGAACCCCATTTTGTGAAGTTGTGAATAAATTGTATGTTTTGTATATAATGGAGCTTTTAAAGATAATAGAATTTAGATCATATTTACGTAACAATATAGTAAATATGAACTTAAGAGACGGTACTAGTAGGGACACAGCCAAGGATCCCGCTTCATATAATTTAGATCAATTGCGGATCAGAAATTGTGTCCCCTTATCGAGAATTGCTTTGAACGGTTAGGTAAGTTGTTTAATCATTTGAAAATGTTATAAGCAATTAATACTAAATATAACTAGACACTAAAAATAACCCAAGAAACGTCTCGTCTGATACCCGAAAAACCTTAAAACATTTAACGAACAAATATCAATAATTCTGTGAATTAAACAACATTTAATTATTATCATTCACAGCTCATGCCTCTATAAAGTAAATAATATAAATAGTGATAATATACCATTTCAATTCTGAGCGCATTTCCACATTACATTTCAATATTACTCGTTAACGAACTTGTGTAAACTTATAATCGGAGACCGTCATTAACTAATTACTTTAAAACTAATTACAGCCAAATATGCTTTTAGTTTAAAAAATTCTTGTTATAACATTTTTAGAGTAGGTAAAGAGTATCAAGAGAAATAATAAGTGTCTACTCGAGCAACCCGTAGGAAGAATCTTTTTTTATCGGATAGGAGGGCAAACGAGCAAGTGGGTCACCTGATGGTAAGTAACTACTCAACGCCCATGAACATATGCGTTGCCGTCCTTTAAGGGACTAGTAAGGGAAAGAAAGGGGAAAGGGGATCGGGCCTCCGGATACCTCATTCACCGAACGAAACACGGCACGAGCGACTTCACGCCGATTTTCCTAGAGGTCATGTTATTTCGCCGGTCGAGCAGGCCCATTCAAGACTCTACCATAATCACACTCTTTACAGAGGTTGTTTATTTACTCTCACGTAAGCCCTTTCAAACTTTTATCAACTCTGAATTTATATAGAAAAACAAACTCCTTACATATATAATCCATGTTCAATAAATAATAACTAAAATATCACTTACCTTGTCCACCATCTCACGATCTTAAATAAATACCCGATATCGAGGCATTGCAAATAAACTGTGTAGTATATTCTTTGGGGCAATGTCTCCGGTTACAGCGATACTTACCTGGAAAGATTGAAAAGAATACATTAGATACAATCAATTTGAGAAAATAATACGGATACTAATATTTGAGAAATTAATTTCTCAGTTGTAGAATGGTAGTGGTTCGCTGCATGAATGGCCCGGCTCGACCGGTGAAATAATACGACCTCTCATAATATCGACGTTAAGCGTCTCATACCGCTTTTCGTTCGGTGAGAGAGGTGACCGGAGTCCTATCTCCCTTCCTTCTCCTTTCCCATCCCTCTCCCTTAAAGGCCAGCAACGCAACTGTAACACAATCTGTGTTGTAGGTGCCCATGGGCGGCGCCAGTTGCTTACTGTCAGGTGACGCGCTTGCTTATTTTTTTTTATGTCACACAGGAAGTTCCATTTGAAAATACTAATTAGGAGAAAATAAAGAGACTTTTATCGAGGCGTCATTAAACAAACACTTCTCGAAAATCACCAAACGCTGTACAATTATTATTATATAAGTAATACCAATGTACACTGCGGAGACCAGTTTTGTTGCACCTAACAAGTTAATTCAATATGTCCAATAAATAAAACGCTTACAATTTTATCTATAGTAACCTTACAACAGCTACTATAAACATAAGATTTTATGATGTGCTTGTTACAGGAGGAGGCTGTGCTTCTAAACTATCACTATTTTGGTCTTATCTCTTGAGAGAACACATTTTAATTGATAGCTGTTTGATTGTTAACTTTTATGACTCGCTTCGTCGCAACGTTGGTTGTTCTACACTATTAATGACGTACGGTCATTAATAGTGTAGAACTAGTGGGAGTTAAGAAAAACCTCTTTTACTAATTAAAGCGATATATAATTTATATAGACAAAAAAACGGCCAGATATTTAAACAGCTTGCATTAAAATTAATAATACTAGTAAAGTTAAACCTTTATCGACTATTTTGAGTACATTATATTGCTATCAATCCCACTTGTACTCAATGCTGAACACATATAGAAAAATAAAATTGAAGTTTTGCCAGGTTCATAATTTTTTATCTAAATATATAAATGAAATTTATTCCTAATCTGAATGACTATAACTTTCATTATGATTGTCTACAATATATAACATAACATAACTTCACGCCTTTTGTTACCCGAAGGTGTAGGCAGCGGCTGTTAAGCCTCGTCTCGCCGTTATGTTTACGTCCCAAATGGAATAGGTGGCGAACCTATTGCCATACCGGGCACAAAGTTTTTATCAGTCTACAATATATCTCTTTACAATATCTCGTTTCAACATAAAAAGTGTGTTAAATACAGACATATAACTACATAGATTGTAGTGATTGTTAGTGAGTTTATTTTGAGTATGTAAAAAAAAATAACTAAAGTACAAATAAATTATTTTAACAACCAATATCACCGACAGAGCTAATCTCCATACAAACTAAACAAACAAGAGTAGTAGCTGTCACTCTTAGAGCATCTACTGCCCACATAAATAATGTCAACAGTCGGGAATCGAACAATCGATGATGCATAGCTCCGTGTCACCGTCCACTCACCGCTACCAAAACCAAAAAAAGACACATTCAAAACACCACTCCCGAGAAGCGAACGCATAAATATATCAAAACGAAAACAATAGGGCGACATCAGAGATATCGTATCACACAGAGAACCCACGGACATATTTCAAAAACCTGAGATAAAACAAAAAGAGAAAAAAAAATAACGTAAAACCAACATCGGGAAAAAATACGTGATAGGCATTAATTAAAACGGACCCACGACCAGGAATTCAGAAAAACAAAGAGGCTAAACAAACCTTCGCAGTGGGATCCCTCGCAATGATCATCATCTCACATTTTTAATCATCAAATGTAAAACTTTGCCGTGCGTTGGAAATGAGACCCTGCGCTGTTGGATTAGTGATGGGAATGATCTAGTAAACGATACAATATTTATCGATATAAAGAGCTGTTGAAAATTATTTTTTGGTTGGATTGTCACCGTTGTTTTAATGGTATTACGCATTGAAGAAGGGTTATCTCCTCGATCCGATCTTTGGGTTCAGGTACACGACCAAGATTGATTGAACACGACCCGACATTTTTATGTCCATGCTCTCGGGTGTCGTCGACTTCATTGTAAGGGAATAGGTTATTAAATTAGTAGTATCGGATCGAACAAAAAACTCATAATTATCGCAGCCAAGTGGCAGAATATATTTATTATCATTATATTTGTAGTTTCGTTGGTTATTGTGAATGAAATGTCAAGATAATTGATTTAGACAACATTCATTTTGGTGATTCATTGTTCAAATAATAATTTCGTAAAACTGCGCCTCCTTTACCAAGAAATGGTTGTTATCTGGAAACTAAATATGCATATGTATGGACACTAGGTGTTTCTTCTCTTACACAGAATCATTTCTTACATATTCAAAAAACACAATTGCTTATATATAGGTATACTTGTATGTGTATAAAATATAGTGGATCATTAGTGTGGGGCGATAATATCGTCGCAAGCGCGTCGTTCTTACACAATAGTAAAGTTGTCAACACAACGTCACCGAGGGGCGGGGGATTGGTGATGGGGTCTTTAGCAGACAAACGAACAAAAGCACAATGGCGCTAAGCGGTTATTGTTGATGAATCGACAAAAAAATATCAAATTAAATGTTTTATACAATACTGTTGGAGTGGTTAAGTGAAGTAACCAAAGTTGTTTGACACTATAATAAATTTATGCGTTTTTGAAATCATTTTTTAACTATTTTATCGGTTCAAACGGAATAAACATTGTTTCTAAAAAAAATATGAAGTCAGATCTAGGGCGCAGTAATTAATAATCATTAAAAAAAAAAGAAAATATGTGAGGTCATCAATAATACCTTGAAAAATTTAAAACTTCTTGGATCTTTCTAACAACGTCCCCTCAAGACGTCCTAACACAACATTGGTAAATAGAGTTAGAATTAGATTCATTAAGTATGTATCATATAAACCAATTTATATTAAACCGTTTCGATCCATTCAATTACTTTCAGCTAGTTAACCCAACTCAAAACAGAAATGTAGTGTTAATTATAAGGATCGTATGTCTAATACTGCTTAACTGCCACAGGAATCAGAAAAAACTTGGGAAGCATTTGAGACAAAACAATACAGATCATGAATTCTGAATTATTGTTCAGAA
The DNA here is from genome assembly GCA_905147225.2 of Euproctis similis. NCBI lineage: Eukaryota > Metazoa > Arthropoda > Insecta > Lepidoptera > Erebidae > Euproctis > Euproctis similis. The sequence goes on from LR990109.1 coordinate 12,166,315, forward strand.
TATAGGGGAAAATATTGTACTAACACTGTAATAGCAAAATACAATGTTTTGGAGTAATATTGAAAAAAAATTAAATGTAATGTAATTAAACAAGATAATTTTTAATTCAGTGATATCCAGGTGTAACCCGAAGGCAGATAAATAATAAAAAGCATTACAATCCACGCTAGAATAGAAATCATCCGAAACTTGATCGTCGGATAAAGCAACAATACCGTATTACATTACCGCCGTTACTACAAAGAAAAAATGTTCTAAAAACGGCAATAATGAAGGACAAACAAAACTGAATAGAGATTTAAGACGGGATTTGGACTCGAAAAAAGGCTTTGTTTCTTGGCATTTTAAATCTTGACGTATCTGAGCCGTAGTTAGGGTGAGGTTTGGTGCCAATGACGACGATAAAATATTTTGATTTTATATATTTATTTATTTATTTATATATATTTATGGGATAGGAGGGCAAACGAGCAGGTGTGTCACCTGCCACCAAGCAACCAACGCCGCCCATGGACAACAGCAACACATATAGTGTTACTGTTGCGTTGCCGACCTTTAAGGGATAGGGGATAGGAAAGTACGGGGAAGGGAGGCGGGCCTCCGGGTACCTTTCTCACCGAACAAAACGCAGCATGAGCCACTTTACGTTGATCTTCTGAGAGGTCGTGTTATTTCACCGGTCGAGCCGGCCCATTCATGAAGCGAACTGCTTGGCTCTACCACTGTTAAGTAAAAAAAAACGCCCGCTGGCTGAACCAATGTAATGCCAGGACCTCCCAGAAAATAGTCGCAAAGTGGTTGATGCTCAGCTTCGTTCGAAGAGAACGATATCCAGAAGCACACCCTCCCGCCTTCCTTGCACATTTTTTCAAGATTATAGAATTTTAGGTAGAAAATATTACAACATATATTGAAGCTTCGCTCTCACTAAGACCCAACATCATACAAAGATTCAAAGAGCTCGGCGTCGGCGTTGCTTTGTGCGTGCCTTAAAAGGGCGTGTGATTGTAGTGGCGAGTAATGGACATTTTTTGCGCATGCGCTTCAAAAAGGCGGCGTTCAACACTCCGAGAACTATTCATAGTACGCACTTGGTCTGATTTGGTTACTTAAACATTTGCTTTTATAATTGGTGTTTATTTAGAGTTGAGTTGAGTTATCTATAAAAATAACAGCTTCTTCGCACACACAAGGGAGTGGATAATTGAGTTCAAACGAAACTAGTTTTACTGAATACATCTCTGAATATTTTTTAAAGAATATTAGTAAAGCAATTGTTTTATTTATAAACACAAAAACAAAAAGTTCAGCTGTCACGGGACAATTGGCAGATGTATTATGTATAACCTATAAAAGTCAGCGTACAAAAAGTAATACTTACCTTAGTAACCTATTTTAGAATAATTTGCAAGTAATGAGAACTAGTAAATGAACAAAAAAACATGTCTCAATTGTCTGGAGGGTTGGCACAGCGTCTTCTATTTGAAGAGTTTCTGGCTTAAATTCGTGTACACAGTAATCAGTCCGTTGTAGTCTAGCCTTTCCGGTCTATTTTATGGGGCTAAATATGCAATTCGGTAAGATTAAGAACTGTCGCTTTTTACACTTTCAGCTACGTGCGTGAGAAGACTGAGAAGGGACAAATTGGAAATATTAAATTCAAAAGAGACAACAGTTTAAATCCGATAGACTAGATGGACTGATAACTCATGATGGAGACCACGCGTGGTCTCATAAGTAAAATAACAGATGACCATAACAAGACACCAGACAAGGCGTATAAGAACACGACATGAAATAGTAAAATTCGTTCAAACGCACGGCTCGTTCAACAGTTGTGGTGGTGCTCATTGATCCATAATATTCTTGATAGTGGAGTCGATAACTGGCGGAGACAAAGGTCGGTTCGGACAAAGCGAACGGTAATCAAGATATCAACGCTACAGGACAAAGAGTAAACTGATAGCGACAGCGGCTTAATAATTAAGTTGAACTATAGTTGTGATGATGGAAATAAATACATAATATTTAATTTAAATGGGGGCAAGCGAGTAGGCGGGTCATCTGGTGGTAAGTGACTACCGCCAGTTGATAGCATTGTTGATATCGGTTGTCAACATAGATAGTGTTACAACAGCGTTGCCGGCCCTTAACTGGGACGGGATGGGAAGGGAAAACCTCTCCCACCGAACGAAACCCGGCAACATTAACTATTCTGCGTTGACATTCTGAGAGGTCTTGGTATTTCACCGGCCATGTGCCTGCCATATTCATGCAGTTAAATGCGTGGCATTTTTTTCTGTCAGAAATTGTGATAGTCATTGTGATAGTGTCATAGATTCATATAATGACCCACCCTACTGGGACGAAGTCAACATAAGAGTTCACCAACATGATCACTTGATAATAATATTAGTTAAAATTAATTTTGATATCACTTCTTTCATATATGCAACTGAGAAATGATATGTAAATGGTCAAAATGCGTTATTAGTTTTCCTCTGTAAGTTTATAACCTAACACAGCTTGGTAGAAGAGCGGGTATAGGTACCAACGTGTGCGTCTGCGCAGCGGATTAGTGCAACGCAACGGAGCGCACGCGCGCACCAGACCCGACTTAATACGCGCGGCGCCGATGCACATCGACGTAGCCGCAGGACGACCAACAGACAAATGTTTAATCTTTATTTCTATATTAAACATTAGACAATAACGTCCAGATATTTCGTGGAACAATTCACACGTATAATGAGATTTTGGCACAGCAAAGTCGATAAAGTGATCCGGATGAAGTGATTTTCGTAGAAGAAATTGCTGCACGGACTTTGTGTTTTTAGAAGTTATCTTTCGTATACTGTATCAGCTATATTTTTCCACTAACATGGACATTTTAATCCGTCACGAAAAACAACTCAATGGATTGATTTTTACACCACATGCTTTTGGTTTGGTTTACAGAAGGGGCTTTTTCAACTATAACCTACCTACCGTATACAGAGTCCAAATAATCCTAGAGTGTAATCTGCGCTTAGGAGAGTAAAAATTAAGACGACAACACCTGCAGAAATAGTCGTTCAATCGATTTATAGATTCGTAAACAGATTATAACAAAATTTATACAGTCAAGCTCAAGACAAGTACTCAGATCCACACGGACAACCGGTCACCATCGATGTGACAGCGTCTCTACTCGGCTAGAACATATCATTTTTATTCGTTTTATGGTTCATTAGCGTACAGTTTCGTATTACAATGATGTTAGAATAATGGTGAGGCTCTTAACAGTGTATTCACCATAACTTCCACTCTGCCTTGGTGGTCTGTTATTGGATACTGGTATTTCGGTTGACACGTTTAATAACCGTTTTATTTTTAATAAGTCTCTTCTAGTACAGTAACTTACACATCATAGCATATCAAACAAACGTGTGTCGTCTTCATACGAAGATAATTTTATGACAGCTTACAATGTTGAATTTTTGAACAACACTTTTTGTTTCTTCAAAATGAAGGCGGTTCTCAATTAATTATTTAGTTTTGGTTGTATCATGACATTCACCACGATATTCACGAAAGGATACAAACACTCCCTTTTTTTCTAGATATATTAGAAGAAAAGGGAGAAGATAAACTGTGGTTAACTGAGTATAAATTTGTGTTATAACAGGTGCGTCATTTGATCATAGACTCTATTTAGGCATAATACCTACTATAATAATACAATATTTGGAACATATTTTAAACCTGCTTATTGTTTCGTATATTGAAGCATGATTAATAAATTTTTAACAGTCTCGGTGGCGCATTGGCTAGCACTCTGCTTCTGATTCAAGACGTAGTGGGTTCAAATCCTGGCACATACCCATGACTTCTCGAAATTTTGGGAGTTACGTGTGATAAATATCGATGACTGACAAATTTGTGCCCGGTATGGCAATAGGTTCGCCACCTATTCCATTTGGGACGTAAACATAACGGCAAGACGGGGCTTAACAGCCGCTGCCTACACTTTCGGGTAGAAAAAAGGCGTAAAGTTATGTTATGTTATTAATTAATTTTCGAAGAGACCCAAATGTTTAAATGAATCATAAATTAGGGTCTAGATTAAGTTAATATTTTTTGTAAATTTAACTGTATTCAGGCACTTAGTAATATTCAATTAAATATCTGTACACAATAAGAAGCTACAGATTTACAAGTAGTTGATAATATAAACAATAATTAAAATGCATTTTATATTAAAGAATCAAGAACTAATATACATTAAAGAACGCGCCCCGTTGTGATTTTGAGTTTGTCGGCAGTAAATCAATATATTATTCTTTGGAATCAACAAAATACGACGGCAGTAGACTGTCAAATATATCGACGTGTTTTATTTGGCATCCCTAGGAGCCGTAGGGCGTCGTAAGCTCCGCCTACTAGCATACGTAACACAATAATGAGGGTTGTCCCTTTCACACCACATAATATTATTTTCGTATATGTACTATTTATACTATAAAATTAAGACTTATTATTGTCAATTAAATCTAGTATACTTTGTTCTGTTATGTAAAACTAACTTTCAATTGATGAGCATTAAAAACACTTATTTTTTCTGAAATTTTTTGAGGATTATGAAGACCTATTTTTAAAGAAAAAAAAAGGCCTATTGGGAAGAGTGTTTAAAATTTGCTAAAAAGATTACAAAAGGTTACATTTGGTAACGTAAAAATATAAAAAGACTCATTCTATTCATTAGTAGGTAAATCAACCATTTCAAATCCTCAGATAGGTACTTAAGTAGACAGCTGCTCATATGTAACATTTAAGTCGATGACGGCCGGTTATAGTAAATCATCTCGCGGGGACTAATCTCAGGGATTAGAAGGTGCACGCTTGACGGCATCCTCTGACAAGACAATTTGTGCCGTCAGAATATGCAAGGTTAAGTTAACAATCTTGTTGACATGACACACTAATAGTTACATAAGTTTATAACACGCTTTAAACTATTAAATATTTTTAGAATATCTGTCACCACGGAATCAATTAATAATTTTTCCGGATATATATATCTATATATTTTTTGGATTTTTCTGATATCTGTGTAGGTCAAATTCAAGCAATGTATTGTAAATTCGAAGTGGTAAATTCAATGGATGCGAGTGGCATAGTCAGTCGTCAGTCGACAGTCGTCCGTTGTGGCGTTCTGTAGGCTCCCCTCCGAAAAGTAGGTCCACAGTGGACCTACTTTTCGTAACTAAAAAGGCCTTGAGGAAGGTGATTTCAGGAGTGTTAAACGCTGATACGCTTATTTCTCATGACTTAAAAAAATCATTAGAGTGTGCCAACATTCAGAGACGGAGTATTATATGCGGAGGCTTGGTCAGAGATAAGTCTCAAGGCTAAAACTCTACACTTATGTTTTAGCTTTAGATAGAAAACGTGGCATTACAAACAATAACGTTTTGTAAAATATGAATTAACGTCAAATTTTACGGCAAAAATCAAACATGAGCAATCAACAGTCCGTAAATCTATGCATATATAAACAGAATAGCCATAAAGATAATTTTTCATGGATGAGGAAAGCAGCGGACTGCGAGAGGATTTCGCAGGCGTGGCGGATCCGGCACGTGGCGGACACACGCCTTTCTAACAATAAATGTGACAGAACGATGACGACGACATTGGATTACTGCAGATTTAGAAGACTGCAGTGTAATTTGACGCTAATTACGAGTGTAATGTGATATTGTAATCAGAATAAAGAAGAACTGACGGTTTAAGGGTATTATTTAATTTTTTTTATGGGATAGGAGGGGCAACCAACGCCGCCCATGGACACCAGCAACACATATAATGCTACTGTTGCGTTGTCGACCTTTAAGGGATAGGGGAAAGGAAAGGATGGGGAAAGGGGGGTGGGCATCCGGGTACCTCTCTCACCAAACGAAACGCGGCATGAGCCACTTTTGATATTCTGAGAGGTCGTGGTATTTCACCAGTCGAGCCGGCCCATTCATGCAGCGAACTGCTTGGCTCTACCACTGTTGAACATGATTGCAAACAAACATTGCTCATAAGACATTAAGACTCGTTAGAGGCGGGAAAGTGGTAGTGAAGACAATAACAACAGTGTTGGTAGTTTGTCTTTTACAACCGAGTCTCAAGCAAATTGCTACTGATTATGTCTACGAAAATACTAATAACCTGAACAATTTTAGTATATTTTGACTGTTACTTTAATAATCGCATAAATGTATATCATATCGCATGATGATAGAAAGGCGAATATTCCGTATTGTATGTATAAACAACTATAAATTATAACAAATTGTTTTAATCACTCTTATTTAGTTACAATATCTAAGCGAATAATAACAAGTAGGTTTGAAACATCAGATGGACTGATGAATCGCTGGTTAACAATGAAGGAATGGAAGAAATGAAGGACGGAAAAACCTAAACCTAAACCCTTCTAAAACTTCAGCAAATAATTTTCAGAAATCGAAAATTTATAAGACAGACATGACATGAAAACAAAAACCATTAATCATATTTCTTTCTATAGAAGAAATGGCAACAATGGACATTGCTAAAGTACAGATGCACTTGACTCATAATCCAATTCCGTTTAATGTAATAATACTCCAAATGAAAACTAATGTCGTTGCACGAGTCGGTCAGCCGGAACCATTCCGGCGGAATCTAATTTGTACCACCCCTGCCGCTCGTAGGTACTTACTTTAGACAAAATGTATTGTTGCAAGGGTAACAGCGAGTTTTTAGATGCATGTAAGGATTGAATTTATTTAACGTACCTACTGAATAGTAAAACAGATCACGTTCATGTACGAAAGTGTAACATATTTTTATACACTTTAAGCTTTTAAATCCTGACAATGTATAACAGTAAATATTACCAGTCTTACCGGAAGAAAGAGATACCGTCTCATGGAATAGTATATACTTATTATTTAACATAAATGTGTAAACAAATTCCTATAAAAGACCGCATACTAAACCACTAGACAACACTTACATTGCAGGTTACCACCATACAGTGATCGAGAAAAGATAGTAAATAAATAAAGATAGTAATATACTCGTACTATAATAACATATTTAATTTAATTTTATACATAAAAATCTTCACTACATAACTATAGAGGTTAAAGCATAATTACATAACTTCCACGGCCATAAATGATTTTTTTTTCTAGATACTTTTGAATACTATGAATCGCTAATGATTCACTAAGTTCACAATAACCTATTCACAGGCAGGGTGTACTCGCATAGCCATATGTTAGGGGAACTTGACTGTTATTCTTAGCGATACCTCTTGATAGGTATGTTCAAAACAAACAAACACAATAACCCCAGGGGTTGTGGGGTTTGTGAGTACAGAGCAGTAATGAAATCTGTATTAGATTAGCGAGGGGGGTAATGAGCCGGGGACTCGTAATGAGATTACATCACGACTCACGAGCATCTCACAGTGCCGAATGCACCAACTAAAGTGATTAGTAGACAACCCTACACATGAACAGTGATGATTTGTGACTTACGATATGTAGTAATATAGCTTCCTAGGTTTTGTAAAAAAAAGGAAAGAAATTGAAAGCTTTTCGATTTATTATCAACATGACCAAATTTCGAATTAAAATTCAATAGCTATTTTTTTTTCTACAATATAGTATTATCTTATAAGAACAGGCCATCATGAAAGAATACAGACTAATATATTTTCGACTAATTTTTTATTTAATTTTACTAATTAATTTTATTAAATTTCTACAATCGCAGAGAGTTTTAGTCGACAATTAACGCATTAGGAATACTTGGCATAAATTCAATGTCCGGGGTAAACTAAAACCTAAAACTGAATTGTAAAATAAAATAAACTATGTTTGTACTACATGCATTGATGTCTGTCAATAGTCCATTGATCAAATTATCTCCTCAGAAAATATCTATTCTCTATCTCTATTCGATCTCATAAATTAAGTTTTCAGCAAGGCGTATAGTTTTTTCGATAGTAACAATTAATAAAATAATGGCTCAAATTTGAACTATTCACTCGAATATACCTAACATTGTTTAGCATAAAAAATGGATGCTGTAAGATTTCTAATATTTCTTAGTGTTGCTTGAAAATTTTATAAGAACATTAATTTCAATAAATGTAAAAGTTAATGTTAAAACTAAAAACAAATATCATTATGTACATATAATAATATGTAGAATATAGCTCCATGTCTCACGCTCTCTTTATGATTTATCGAGGAGTGAGGAGCGAGCAGTGCCCGCGAACGTACAGCGTACTAGCTCCATGGACTGACTACTATAAATTATGGTCGGTAATGATCAATACGTATGATTTATTATCGCGATCAATTGTTATTAATCTGTACCGATATTATAGTTAAAAACAAATGATACGCAACTCAGACACGAAAATTGTATTTGTGTAATGTTTACAAAGAGATGGCGCCAGACAAAATTTCTTCAACTAGAGTCCAAGAATGAAATAAAAAAATCTAGGTCTTTATCAGCCTCATTTGATTGCAGAAGTAAGATAGACAATCTTACTTGTCTGTCTGTCAGCCTCTTATACCAGTGTATCGAACTTTCAATTTATCCTTGTATTGAAATTTTTAGTCCATATATACATTAGTTTAAATATTAATTATCCTTAAGACTTTGTAAGACCAGTTCGGAATACTACCTTTCTTAAATTGCTCACCGCACAACCAACTAACAAACAATATATGAGGAAATCGCCTTGCGTGCTATGGACATGTGATAAAGACGGTTGATGCACAATTTGCGAGAAGAATAATAAACCTGAATGTAGAAGGAAATGAGACAAGAGGAAGATGTAGAAAAGAAGAAGAAGTGTGGAAAAGAAGAACCTGCTGTGCCGATCACAGAAAACGGGAACAGGAACAGGGCATGTAGATGATGAGAGCCAACTGTCGACATAATTAACTTACAAATAATATGTCTCAGCACTAGTTTTAACAGCATTTTCTTGAGAGAAGTTATATAACTCAGCTAGAAATATGAACGCATTTATGACCAAATGATCCTTTTATTTCTAATTTTGATTTAGCCAGAAATACTAAAAAAAAACTACTCCCAATGTTATACAACGAACTTGTTGGCATTTACAGTTTACAATATATAACATACAACAATTTTAACGGCGGTAATTAAAATAATAATATCGTATATACGCAGCTTAATTTCAACGTCAACTACTCCTTAATCTCCAAAATCTCCGTATTCTCAAATAACAAACGAATTTTACTGCCACGATGTCGCATATAACTTTGGATACGAAAAAAAAAAGTCTTAAAAGAGAAACTGGCCAAGTCCGTGTCGGGACTACGGGGACACTGAAAGATGGTGCTTTGCTTAATAGTTACAAAGTCGTAAATTAATCCAAATTATCTTTCACCGTAGGTTAAACTACAAACTTTTATATTTCTAGAGTGTTCGATATTGTATGCACGGCAATGTCGAGAAATTTGCGAAGTTATTTATTTATTCCGTAAAATATGTATCAAGTCTTCTGATGTCCATCGAGAGCAAACTTGCGCTGTACAAACATCCATATTTATCTCGCAAATGTTTATAGTCAGGTGGATATCAAACCTTTATGCAGCATCTTTAGCTGACACTAAGAACGATACTGTAAACCTAATTCAGATAAACTTATTAACAGATTTCAAGTTTCCAAAACAAAGAAGTAAATAGAATATTAAGGAATTCCAAATATGTATTTTATTTCTGTTTTATCTCAAAATTATCTAATTGTCATTTGTATCGCAAACATTAAAGGTAAAGCGTAACAAAACTATTGATAACGAATTGACGAATAGAAATATATATTTACTTCGGGTTCCTGTTCCAAATCTGACGACGGATTTCTAAAAAAGCGACCGTCTCAAAAGTATTCCAGAGACGGGTTATCTCGCCGTCGCATCTACAGTTTTCCTACGGACAAGGGAATTAAAACATTGCATTTTTACCATAGAACCGGTGAATACAGATGCTATCTCTGCGGACCGACGATTTATTTTACGAGACCTCGAGAATTCTCGAGACGGCAACTATTTTGTGAAGTAAAACGTTACAGAATTTAACGGAGCCGCAGCCGGACTAGAAACTACCCATACAGTATCAGAGGTCAGTCGTTTAAAATCGATATTCTTAATCAACAATCAATTTGATTTCTTAACAAATAATAACTTAAGATATAATTCGAACAGTCTAATAATATTGATACATTTGTATCCAGGATATATACTTTTAAATAATATCGACAATACAGCTTAAGTTACCTAGAATCCAGTCCCTATATATGAAGACATAACTGGTTGAAAATAAAAAAAAAAATGTTCAAACATTTAAGTTGTTATTGTAAGTCATATAATCAAAAGCGCCGAAAGTTAACGCTGTTTAGGAATCCCTTGTATGTTTGAACAAAAACACTTCGGTATCGTGTTCCGAGGTGCACGGCCAATCATCACGACACATGTCTCCATGTATTATGTATGTATCATGAATATCTCTTGCCATTTCAGACTTTTTATGATGAATTGCGACAACAGTTTTTGTGGAATGCGTGCTGCTGGTCGAATCTGCTTCATCTACCGTCTTTATTTATACAAAAGACTATAGAACTATATAAGATACTAGCTGACCCAGCAAACGTTGTCTTGCCGAAAAATAAAATTTAAAAAATAGGGGTTGATCGTAGGGAGTTGAAAATTTAGAGTTGCATGTATTTTTGTATCCCGTTTTATAAAAAAAATAAGAAACAGAAATATGTCGAAAAATTTAAAAAAAAAATTGAGGGGTGGGCTACCCTTGTGATTTAGGGGGATGAAAAATAGATGTTGTCCTATTCTCAGACCTACCCGACACGCACATAAAATTTCATGAGAATCGGTCAAGCCGTTTCGGAGGAGTTCAATTACGCACATCTAGACTCGAGAATTTTATATATTAGATATATATATATGTATATGAATTATAGTATTATATATATATGGACTAGTTGACCCGGCGAACTTTGTTCCGCAACAAAAGTAATTTATTAAGTAAATTTTGGATTGATCACTTTTTCTTGGCTGCATTATACATGAATTATAGGTGAAAACCACCTCGTGGATACCCCATATCTATTAAAAAAACGACATCAAAATCCGTTGCGTAATTTCAAAGTTATAAGAATATAACGGGACAGACAGCGGAAAGAAACTTTATTTTATACTATGTAACTATGTAATGATACTATAAATTCTATGAGCGCCCATTAAAAAATGGGTCCTATGGAAATTAAATACAGTTTTGTTTGTGAATAGTTTCCCATAAGATAAGAGAGTTAAACCAAGCTTAATAATAATAAATACAAATTAAAAACTATTTATTGAAAGGCGTTTTTATTAATCACACTACCCATTGCACACTTAAGACACGGAATATAAAATCCAAACTATTCAATCCTCACAATCAAGTAAAAACACTATGAATGTTGATAAGCGATAAAGACAATGGGACATACATCGCACGAGACAGTTGTCTCGAGATGGCATCATAATCAGGGTTGGCATTTTCATGTTATTAACCGTTGAATAATATTCGGTTTAGCTGGAATACCTCCAGATTTTCTGAGAGATGGTGTTATTTCATAGGTCGAGCCAGCCCATTCATACAGCGAAACGAGCGGATTTAGCACTGTTAAAATGCATGTTGATATAGCTAAGAGAATGTGGTGTAGTTCGCTTTGGAATTTCTTACATAATGGTGACAATAGAGAATGAGAATAACTACCACCAGACATCAGGTGCACGATAATCACGCAAAGATCACTTTCCAAATTTAATATAATTTCCCCAAATTAATGTGTTTGGAATTAAGTTTTTCGTGGAGTAAACGACTCCGTCGACGACCAGCCCTGGTCAAAATAATAACGTGTCGTCTGCAACAAGCCTAAGATTTGTTCGTGAATCAATATTGAATAATACATAACCTTGATTGTTTTAGCCGTGAACTACTTTTTATGATAGCGGAATTATTTTCTCACTTTTAGCCAAAGAATATCAAACCAATCATTTTTGTGTATAACTTTTTTTATTAACATAACATAACATAACTTCACGCCTTTTGTTACCCGAAGGTGTAGGCAGCGGCTATTAAGCCTCGTCTCGCCGTTATGTTTACGTCCCAAATGGAATAGGTGGCGAACCTATTGCCATACCGGGCACAAAGTTTGTCAGTCATCGATATTTATCACACATAACTTCCGAAAACAATTTCGAAAAGTCATTGGTGTGAGCCAGTGTCTGGAATCGAACCCCGGACCTCTGTCTTTTTTTATTAATATAAATAAATTAGCAGAGATATTACTTTTGTTTGAAGTCTGGAATATTTGGAGGGATGGTCGATTTACAGAAGAAATCTTTAGGCTGTGTATCATCACGATATTGATCAATGAGAGCGGAGCGCTCACATTTTTAAGAGTGAGAGTAATAATATGTAGGTAGTTTTCGTGGTCAGCTAGTTAAGCAATAAGAGGACATTATATTTTTATCTAAAGTATGTCGTAATTGGTAGTCATTCGAACCGATTTTCAACCCTATCATGCTTTGCTTATTATTAATTTTATTATTAGCTGGATAATATTTCCTTTCCTTCAATCCTGGCTTTCTTAAATAGTCTATTCAAGTGTTATAAGCGACGCAACACCTATTTAATAGTTGGTTCTAGTATGTATTTTAAACTTATTATTATATTCATCTAAAACGTAATTTAATGCGCCATATATGATTAAAATAACGAGTGGTAGCTACCATATAACTAAATCTGCGTCTCATCTAAACAAAGGCTCATTCGAGGGTCGCCATATAAGGCAGCGCGCTCGTAGCCGAGTGTGTCACCTGCGCACAGTTCTCAGCTCTTTTTGTTTCATCCGCGGAGCCGCGCAAAGACGCGACACATCGCTGAATTATTTATTGCTTGAATTCGCCAAAGATATTTATAAAAAAAAATAGCACTGGAAATGATAATAGCATTAGAGGTTGAATAGCATACAAAAAAAAATAGAAATGTTAAAGTTTTCAGAACTGAGAAGCATTTTCATCGTATTATGACCAAAATAATATCATTTTGTATCGATAACAATGCATAAAGCATTTTATAATGGCAACAATATCTTTACAGTTTCGGTTTATAGCCCGTCTTAACGTCGAGGGCATTTTAATCTTAAACTTAAATCTACGAATTTCGAGTTTTATTCTTATTATCAAACAATATTTTGCGAATACCACAGAAACATTTTTTTTTAAAGCGAACAATTTGTTGCAAGATCAAATGATCAAGCGATGAAGAGTAACTTCCATAGTTAAATTCAGTTATTAGTATTGTAATTAGTATTTTTTTAATATAATTCAAAATTGACATTACGACCCATCGTAAATGAATGTGCAGTAGTCTACATCACGTTTATCAGACACAATATTTGTGTTGCTCACCACAAAACCTCTGCCCGACGCAAATCTATACATATAATAAAATTGTAGAAAAGTCAAAACTGTACATTGAATATTTTTTAAAAAGAATACTTGGTGTGTGATCTGCAATCGATACCGAAGCCAAAAATATACTTTTTAGAATTTTTGTCTGTTTGTCTGTTTGTCTGTTTGTCTGTATGTATGTCCGGGATAAACTCAAAAAGTACTGCATGGATTTACTTCAAATTTGGCACGAAAATTATTAAGAAGTCGGGTCAACATATAGGCTACATATTATCACGCTATCACCTACGAGGAACGAGCAGTGAACCTTTATTTCTTCAATGTATTCTGTAGCAACGTGTAATCTAACGACGCATATTTGTATGTTGTTATGGTGTTATTATGTTAATAACCATGCTTTAATCTATACATATAATAATAATAATAATATAATATAAGTTAGCTTCACATTTTAATTAACTTATGCCGTTAAACATAACAGACAATTTTAAAACAGTGCCATCTATGAGATTTACAAAACAGAAAACATTAAGTTGAATTACACGTGTAAGCACTTTTTGGTTTTAGATATAAATAAATCTTTGAGATTTTAAAAACATCAAGTCGAATTACATGTTTAAACACTTTTTGAATATAAATAATTGAAATTTCATCATGCGCTTGCGGTCAATAGATGTTTTTAAGAGTCATAGATGGAGTTGTGCATTTTCTTCTTTAAAATTGTATCGTTAATTCTTTTCAGAGATGAGCAAGACAATTAAAAAAATGTATTTGTATATGCTAAAAACTGTTAATATTTTTGTTCGGTATTTATTGGTGTAATGATTGCTTCGTAATTTTATAATTTTACACCATTAAAAAAAAATGTTTCCTATTCGCTAACTAGATGGCGTTGGCGTCGAATTAGATCGCGCTATAATTTCGTTCACCAAAAGTGATGTTATGAGTACGGATGTCGCCGCGACAACTCATAGAAACTGGGGTTACCTGCGTTGCTATAAGTTATCGTGTGCTTAGTCGAATTTAACGTGAAAACTGAAAATACTTTCCTGAAATATAATTAAAAAAAAAAATATTTACTTAAATAAACTTCATTCGGAATCGGACTACTGCTTACTGCTTAGCTATCATTATCTGTGTGTAAATTCTCAGCGTGTAAATTATTTTCTGTTATTTTTCAAACTTAAAATAATCAAAATGCCTAGAAAACGGTCTAATCTATCCCAATCCTCAAACGATAGTCGAAGGAAAAGGTTAGCTCGATCTCTTGAAACCACCATTGAGCGTGAGGCAAGGATAGCTACTCTTCGAGAACACAATGCGGAAATTCGAGATGGAGAAAGTAGTACGTCGCGCCAGTCCCGATTAGATACTATGCGCACTCAAAATGCATCGTTGCGGTCTCTGGAAAGTATAGAAGCATACGAAATGCGGCTATTAAATGATCGGAAGCGCCATGCTGAGTCTCGCGCGTCAGAGACATACACGCAACAAGAGACAAGACTGAGTTTGCAGCGCAGCCGCACTTATGCCGCTCGATCGTGCGAGAGTGCTGAAATTCGAGAAGCTCGATTGGAAAGCGACCGGGAGCGTCACGCTGAGTCTCGCGCGTCAGAGACGTACACGCAGCTAGAGACGAGGTTGAGTTCCCAGCGCTCTCGCACAGATGCAGCTCGATTTTGTGAGAGTGTCGAAGCGCGAGAAGCTCGACTGGAAAGCGACCGGGAGCGCCACGCTGAGTCTCGCGCGTCAGAGACGTACACGCAGCTAGAGACGAGGTTGAGTTCCCAGCGCTCTCGCACAGATGCAGCTCGATTTTGTGAGAGTGTCGAAGCGCGAAAAGCTCGACTGGAAAGCGACCGGGAGCGCCACGCTGAGTCTCGCGCGTCAGAGACGTACACGCAGCAAGAGACGAGGTTGAGTTCCCAGCGCTCTCGCACAGATGCAGCTCGATTTTGTGAGAGTGTCGAAGCGCGAGAAGCTCGACTGGAAAGCGACCGGGAGCGCCACGCTGAGTCTCGCGCGTCAGAGACGTACACGCAGCAAGAGACGAGGTTGAGTTCCCAGCGCTCTCGCTCAGATGCCGCTCGATTTTATGAGAGTGTCGAAGCGCGAGAAGCGCGACTGGAAAGCGACCGGGAGCGCCACGCCGAGTCTCGCGCGTCAGAGACATACACGCAGCGAGAGACGAGGTTGAATTCGCAGCGGAGTCGCACTTCTCTTTCTCGGTCGATCGAAGATCATGAAGAGCGGATGACCCGGTTAAGAAGAGATCGTTCTCAGCATGCCCTTTCACGGTCGTTAGAGAACGATGAGCAGCGTGAAGAACGTCGTGCAGCTGCTCGGCAGCGGTACCACGACGTGTGTGGCGATACGTCTGCTCATCTATCGCTAGAACGGGATAGAATTCAAGAGTTTCGAGGATCTTGGTCGGGTGAACAGCGTGCGGCACAACTAGAACTAGATCGTCTGCGGCGTAGCATGAATCAACTTTCAACATCTGACGATGAATCCATGGTTTACGATATCGAAGAGCAATCGTGGCTAAATAAAGAGGGAAGTGGATTTATGTACAATGTTGCGATTAACTACGCCGCACACGGAGATATTGGTGTCTTAGAAGAAGTGTGTGCCCACTGTCAAGCCCGCAAATGGAAAGGAGAGCCCAATGGGATGTGTTGTGCATCTGGTAAGGTACGCTTGGAGTCTATGCAAGACCCACCAGATCTGTTAAGAATCTTACTAAATGGCGAACATCCGAAGTCCAGCCATTTTTTGAAAAACATCCGAGCTTATAACAGCGCCTTCCAGATGACTTCGTTTGGTGCAAATCAAATCGTTGAAGCAGGTTTCATGCCGACATTCAAGGTCCAGGGGCAAGTTTACCATCAAATCGGTTCGCTGCTACCTACAGACATTCCAAAATTTTTGCAAATTTATTTTGTAAGTGATTTTGAAGAACAAGCAAACCTACGAAGTAGACACATCCCCAATTTGGACCCTGTTCTGGTCAGAGGATTGCAAAGTATGTTGCATAACGTTAATCCGCACATTGGCAACTTCAAAGCCGCTCTGGCGTCGGTGCCTGAGAACGAGCGCAACCGCTTTAAGTTTGTCATCAGTGCAGATAGAAAGCCGATTGCAGCCCATCCGGGACGATATAATGCGCCAACGACGAATGAGGTCGCCGTTCTCTTAGTCGATCAGGAGTGTGATAAAAGAGATATCGTCTTACGCACGCACGATGACCGGCTTCAAAGGATCAGCGAAACTCACCGCGCGTACGATTCTCTTCAATATCCGCTCATGTTTTGTCGCGGAGAGGATGGCTACCATTTCGCCCACTATAATGTAGACCCCCAGACAGGCTCCCCAAATTATAACAAAAAAACGTCCGCCATGCAGTTCTACAGCTTCTTGATCCAGCTGAGGGTGAACAATGGCTCTTATCTCCACCATCATCGTACACTCTTTAGTCAGTTTCTGGTGGACATGTATGCCAAAATTGAGACAGAGCGTTTGGTATTTATAAGGTCCAATCAAAGAAAGCTGAGAGCTGAGAACTACGTCCATCTCAGAGATGCCATGCAGAATGATGCCAATGCTCAAGATGTAGGAAGGATGGTCATTCTCCCCTCCACCTTCACAGGAGGTCCGCGGTACATGCACGAGAGGACCCAAGATGCATTTTGCTATGTGCGAAAGTTTGGTCGCCCGGACCTCTTTATTACTATCACTACCAACCCAAAGTGGCCTGAAATAACAGCTCAACTCCTTGCAGGACAGGTTTCGTACGACAGGCACGACTTGATCTCTCGCGTATTCCACCTGAAGTTGAAATGCCTTATGGATCTTCTAACAAAGGCAAAAGTGTTTGGTACAGTCCGATGTCATATGTACTCCGTGGAATGGCAAAAACGCGGCTTGCCACACGCGCATCTGCTTTTGTGGTTGGAAGAAAAGATCAGGCCTATCCAGATTGATCAAGTCATAAGTGCAGAGCTTCCGGACCCTGACGTTGATCCTGTTCTGCATCAAATTGTTAAAAGTCACATGGTGCATGGCCCCTGTGGCACGTTAAATCCAAGTTCCCCTTGTATGAAAGACGGACGTTGTACAAAAAGATTCCCAAAAAAATTTACCAACGAAACCATTACTGGTGAGGATGGATATCCCTCATACCGGCGCCGATCACCAGCAGAGGGCGGGCATTCCACTGAGCTGAGCGTGCGTGGCCAGGCGCGACCGGTCGATAACCGATGGATTGTTCCTTACTCACCAGTACTGTCCAGGACCTTCCAGACGCACATCAACGTCGAGTCGTGCACCAGCGTCGGGTCGATCAAATATATCTGCAAATACGTGAACAAAGGTAGCGATCAGGCGACGTTTGCTTTACAGAACACTGACAGAGACGAGGTGACCAAGTATCAGTCCGGTCGCTACATCAGCACGTCTGAAGCAGTTTGGCGGATACTGGCGTTCTCTATACATGACAGGCATCCTGCCGTCATGCATTTAGACGTCCACCTAGAAAACGGTCAGCGCATATATTTTGATCCCAACAACGTTGCTGAGCGCTTAGAAAATCCGCGCCAAACAACTCTCTTGGCATTTTTCAGGCTCTGCGAAATCGACCAGTTTGCGAGGTTCCTTACGTATGACGAGGTGCCTTCATATTACACGTACGACAAGCAAAGGGGAATATTTAACCGACGTCGAAGAGGAGGTGCTGTCGAAGGTTTTCCGGGAATTTTCAAGGACACCGTATTGGGTAGAGTTTATACCGTGCACCCGAATAATGGCGAATGCTATTTTCTGCGGTTATTACTTCACACGATCCGAGGCCCAACGTCTTTTGCCTTTCTGAGAACATTTGATGGCGTGGAGTATCCCACTTACCGCGCAGCCTGTGTAGCACGTCACCTTCTCGACGGTGACCAAAACTGGGATGACACCCTCGCGGAGGCGAGCGTCAGTAACAGCCCCAGCCGTATGCGTCATCTGTTTGCCGTCATCTTGGTGTTTTGTGGAGTCACGAACCCGGTAGCTTTGTGGGAAAAATATCGACATCATCTATCTGAAGATTTTCTACGAGCTTTGAGGCGTGCTACTGGAGACGAAGTCGAAGTAACTGATGAACGCGTGCTGAACACCTGTCTTAGTTCACTTCAAGACGTGGTCATTTCCATCGGCGGCAATCCATTGGTCGAATATGGGTTACCAGCTCCCCAATCATCACCGCATCAAGACCGTGGAAATCGAGAGTATAACGCTGAGACAATTTACGATCCGAGCGAAATGACCACCATACGAAATCACCATGTCGCTTTGTTCTCTTCAGAGCAAAAACAAATTTATGACACTGTTCTTAAAAGCGTTGGGCAAAACCAGGGTAAAATGTTTTTCTTGGATGCTCCTGGTGGAACAGGAAAAACATTTGTTACCACTGGCATACTTGCAGAGGTCAGGAGGCAAGGCAAAATTGCCATTGCTGTAGCGTCGTCGGGAATCGCTGCCACACTGCTTCCGGGTGGCAAGACAGCACATGCCATGTTTAAAATTCCCATCGATTTAGAGAGCACCGAAACGCCTGTTTGTGGTGTGTCACGCAATAGTGATAAGGGACACGTGCTGAAGGATTGCTCTCTGATCGTATGGGATGAGTGTACGATGGCCAATAGAAAAGCAGTTGAGGCCGTGGACAGAACCCTGCAGGACATCCGCAGGAACGAACACTTGATGGGTGGTGTCACAGTTCTATTCAGTGGCGATTTCCGACAAACGCTTCCCGTGGTGACGCGGGGATCGAGGGCTGACGAGGTGAATGCTTCGTTGAAACGATCTTCGCTGTGGTCACGAGTTCGTACGCTGCGCTTGACCATTAATATGAGAGCTCGGCTCGGCGGCAATGCACGTGCTCAAGAATTCTCCGATGTTCTTCTAAGTCTTGGCGAAGGCACTCTACCAGAGGAGAGAGGTGGGCAGGTGGTGCTTCCAGAGTCTCTCGGTAGAGTCGTATCCAGCTTAGAAGAACTCATTCGCTGTGTGTACGGGGACATCAGTCATATACCGCACCAGCAGAATTCTTGGGTATGTGAGCGGGCAATTTTGACGCCCAAAAATGGTCAGGCTGAAGCAATCAACGAATGCATTCTCTCGAAAATTGAGGGGAATGAAGTGGTTTACACCTCTATAAACACTGTCATCGAGAAAGATGATGCCACACATTATCCCGTGGAATTTCTGAACTCTCTGTCAGCAAGTGGACTTCCAGCGCATACTATCAAGCTGAAAGTCGGTGTCCCGATTATGCTTCTTCGGAACCTATCTCCTCCGAAGTTGTGTAACGGGACCCGCCTTAAAGTCATCTCGCTCCACAGACACAGCATTGAGGCGGAAATTCTTACGGGTTGTGGCGTAGGCGAGGCAGTATTTGTACCACGCATTCCCCTCATACCTCATAACTTCCCGTTCCAGTTCAAGCGCGTACAGTTCCCCGTGAGTGTTTGCTTCGCGATGACCATCAATAAGTCGCAGGGGCAGACACTGAGAGCAGCGGGTGTCGACCTCAGGACGAGCTGCGGGCAGCTGTACGTCGCTTGCTCCCGCGTCACCAGTCCTGACTCTCTTTACATTTTGGCTGCGGAGAGCCAAACCAGCAATGTTGTTTATAGAGAAGTTTTATAAGTATATATTTTTATCCTTTTCTATATTTATATTTTCTTATTCATTATTTTCTACATTTGCTTCAGTCGCAACTTATTACTTAATTCAGCAGAATCACCATAAAGTCATTTATTCAAAGCAGACTGAAAATCAGCACTTTTGAAGTTCAACAATTTTACAAAAGACAGTCTCCCTCTGTTACTGTACTTTCTGTATTTATGAAATGTAAAGAAGTAACGGGTAAATAAATGTTATTTTAAAAGGTATAATCGTAGGTATTTTTGGTGCTGTATAGCGTTCAGGCAGATGACGTCGCGGGCTACAGCTATACTACAAAAATTCCTGTTAAAATGAAAATAAACAATGCGGGCAACAACCATTGCTACCGCAATCTGTACTTATCCTACCAGTTACAATTTCATTTTAGAGGTAATTACTTCTCAACTGTCTATGTAAAAATATAGCTATCTGATCACAAATTCCACGCGTACGAAGTCGCGGGCACAGCTAGTAGTAAATATTTTAGTGGTATATCCAGATATTTAATTCTACGCCCTGGTGTGCAGGTACCATTTCACTAAGCCGAATATGACACCGATGCAGCAAATATTTTCTTTTAGTCCAGGCCGGAATTTAAGTTGAAAGCATTTTAACAAGATTTAAAAGTAAAAGATAATTTTTGTTTTTTTCTATTACGCTCTGATAGATAACTTAATCAAAAATTTTGCTAACAGTAAAAATCGCTTCAAAATGAAGCTACTTAAGCAAATTGGACTTCTAATAATCAACTCGTACAAGGTTCTAGTCCCGGTTCAAGATTATTTATAAATAGATTTCTTGTAAAAATTGAAACAGTAAAAAAATATTCAAGAAGATATAGTTAGCCTATCAGAGTGATAAAAAAATATAGTTATAAAAATATAGTTCCGTTACGTTCGCCAAATAATAGGTTATAATAGGCTAAACATATATAAATAACCATAATGATAATATAAAAGGAATTATAAAAAAAATAACAAAAGTAATTCTAGTGTGTAATTGGGATGTTACACAGAGCAGTAAATGTACCAAAAATAGTAATCAAAGAAAAAATAAAGTTATTTCTATGTAAAGCAGAGAAACAGAAGATATTCAAGAACAGAAATAAATCATAACAAGTATACGAACAACAAGTATCAATTAATGCAAGGTTATAAATAGTCACACGTAACTGCCGCTATTATAGTGTCAAATCTTTATTTCTATTCAATTACCAAGAATGTGATTCACAGCGATCAATAAAAAACGGCAATAAATCTATAGACAGCACAAGATCGCGTGATCGTCGAGTAAGTACATAACTTAGGGCGCCATGATAATTACAATCAATAATCTCTTATACGATATATAAAGTGAATAGCAACTATTAATCTGATGTTTTCGATGTACACCGTACATTAATTTCAAACTTGAATAATCATATTTTGAATTAAAATCAGCAAAAATGAACCTTAACATACAAATCTGAAAACTTAAACGCAATTGCGGCTAAGATTCTGTTATGGTTTTTGGTTTGAGAATGACATTAAAGAGTTAGCTGTGATAAATAAACTTTAAGTAGCTCAACTGCAGGGTGTGCGAGTGAGATAGTTATATAGAACGATTTGAGCGAATGAGGAGTGCGGTATGATCGCGAAGAGTAAAGGCGGCGAACAAAACAAACATTGGGCGGCAATTACAAGCGCCCGCGGTGAACACGTCGCCAGCGCACGTGCGGCTTTGTTACGACGAATGTTTCACCAGCAAAATGTATACTTTAGGATTATGTCCTTCAAAGCTAGAAAGATTACAATTAAATAAACAACATAAACATATGTTACATATATTAAAGAAGAATGAGACGATGATATTAACTTATCCGATTGTATTAGTTTAATAATTTAGAGAGATGGACTACTAGAGTAGATGGACTACAATCTACAGCACCAGACGTGGAGCGTCCGAAAACTAGCATCATTAAACGACCATAAATTTTTAAGATCCGTGCCATTTCCAAATACCGTAGCCGGATAAAATGTACCAATTTCAGTATGTTATCTTCTGTATTATGTTGTACAAAAATCAATGATTCGGTTGATCACGATGTCAATAACTATTTTAGTCGAAATTAAGTGACATTTGTAACATTCACAACCATTTTATCAGTTTAGCGGCGGATATTTCCAGAGATTAGAAGAAGATAAAATCAATTCTGACAGAACTGCTGGTCGGGCCCTTGTTGATACTAACCAGGTAGCTAGTAAAATCCAAAACAAACGTACTACCACTATCAATAACTCATACGCTCAAGTTCATAGGTGAACGGTCATCATATCAATATTGAATGAGGCAATAGCTGATTGATGTATGAGCGACTCCCTGTTTTAGATAGGGAACTGTAATTCTTAAAGTTATCTCGTACATAAATTCCAGACACATTATACATTAATACTAAGGGATCTATTTGCTTTGTGTGTTATCAAATAATATGTAGTACTGTCTAGATATGTTGGTTAAATAACACGAAGCTGTAGTGTTTTCTGGTGTGAAAATTTATAGCCGAAATATTTGATAGTATGGAATACAAGACAAGCTTGTCGGTAAGCCGAATACAATTTTCTCAAACAATTATTATTATTTATTTCACACATCATATCTCAGTGCAAAACTAAGTATGCTCAATAGCCTAGCCAAGGTCTCAATAGATCAGAAAATATACATTAACTGTAAAAAAATAGCGCAACTGAGGGTTTTAAAAATGTTTTCGGAAACGCTATAATTAGAAAGCACAAAAGTATCAAAGTAATCGTGAATAAAAATCTTAAATTACATATGGAATTTAAAACGCGGGTTGCATTGCTTAAAAATAAGTATTATATACAATGTTGTGTGTCATTTAGGTTAGTTTCTCGAGTGGGAACACCAACTGGTCGATGTGAAGGAGAATGTCCCTCCACTACGTGGACCGTCAGCCTAGTCAAGATGGTTGGAAACCATTGGATGCGAATAGCACAAGATCGGAGGTGTGGGGGAGGCCTATATCCAACATTAGATAGAAAAAAGCTAATGAAATAAGTACTTATAATTTATACAAAAAATAAAGAAATATGCCTAAAACAATTTTCCCATAGAAATTCCAGGAAATGATGTAGTCAGTCTATGTCACTCCGGTCGACAAAACGAGCCCTAATTTATTGTTCAAATGATTTGGACATACCAACATACACACTGATTAATGTTAGATTCAACCGTAGGAATGCTTCTAGCGCAATCCCAAATATGCTCGCTCTCCTAATCGTGAAGAACTTGCTGTTTCTTTCACATATCCCAGAGTCAGAGTTTCTCAAAGCCGGCTTCACAGAACTCCCCAGTTCCATAGTTAATAGTTAGTAATTGATGACAACTATAACATATATAACATTAAAACCACATTTTCACGAGTGAAAATGATCTCTGTAAAGAGTTCGAAACGTGAGGAAATACAAATAGAAAATACATAAACATAACTTCATGCCTTTTTGCCATACCGGGCACTAAGTTGTCAGTCATCGATATTTATCACACATAACTTCCGAAAACAATTTCGAAAAGTCATTGGTGTGAGCCAGTGTCTGGAATCGAACCCGGACCTCTGGGTCAGAAGCCGTGCCCGCTCGACCACTGCGCCACCGAGACTACAACGTTTTATTCCTGAGGGAAGTAAAAGGGCTATTATGCCTTGGTCTGCGGAATTTTTGATGGATGCCATACATCGGCGACAATTTGATCAGCTATAGATATTTATCACACGTAACTACCGAAAACAATTTCGAAAAGTGTTTGGTCTAAGCCAGGATTCAAAACTTTAACTTCGGATTTAAAAGTGTGTGATCGAGAAAAAAAAATTATTAAATTATAAGAACAACTTTTAGCGTCACTTTCTTAGCAGGATACGAAAAGGTCCAGCTGTTTTCATCCAACAAATACATAATTATGGAATTAATTAAAATTGTGTTTGTTTAATGGCATACTTCGGTTTTATACATTAGGGTCTTCTACAAAAAAGCGTAGGTACTCGGATTTTTTATATGAACCGTATACAAGAAACACATGCATTTAAAGTCATTTACATAATCACAATTTTAAGTTTGAGGAACTTCTAATAAACGTATACTAGATACAGTTAAAAGTAGGGCAGATATTGTGAATGCATTGTTCGACAAAAACTTGTTAGCTAAGGAAGGTATATGAGTAAATAATAGTCTATATATGTTAAGTCTGTCTGTATGTAGGTACTGCCGGAGCTGTGGGAATAGATCAGCGAATGCGAGGTACTCCGTTCGAGTTCAGAATGCAAATTCAATTCGTAGAATTAACGAAATTCTTACAAACTGTTTAATATTATTCAAGTGGTTTTTTTTCGAGGTTCGGACATATATTCTGCAAGTTAATTTAGCAATACGTGTAGTAGACAAACGAATAAATTGTTCGGAAAGAGTAAAAACTAAAAAGTTACCTATGTGTACTTACGAGAACTTATCTAAAATGGATGACGTTTTACACGCATCAAAACAGTGGTTAATTCTAAAGCTGTGTGGAAATTACGTTATTATATTATAATTCGAAATTATTACAAAAAAAAGATATTGTTTCCAATCCAGTTGAATTTTTAATGGGTATAAATTTTACGATACCACCGGTATTTTTGACACGTTTTATGGACATTTTATATGAATTTTGTGTAAATCTATAGTAGTTCTTTAAACTTTGTGCATAATGTAACCATTTCTAGTAGTTATATGCTATATTATAGACCATTTACATAGCCGGTCTAAGCGAACTAGTACGGTGTTGGTGCACCATACGGCACCGAAAGCTCTAGAGTAAAAATGTGATCTTTCTGTTCTATGGTAAAATTATTTCGTATTGCTAATACTAAATCAAGTGTTAAAATATATACCGCGGTAATCAAAAGTTCACAACAGATTCTAAAAAGAAAGAATTTTTTCGTTATTACGAAATCCATAACGTTCTTTTTTATTCAATTGTGGTACGGCACATCTGTACTCTAATCAGGCTCTTGCTTGACCGAATTTTTGTTAACTCATTAGCCATACGCTCATTAGTGATTATCTAGTGACTCGGGTATATTATAGGGTTCAATCTCTTACTAAAGACACCATGCTGTGTCCACAACGAGCGATCGCACACTGAGAGCTATTTAATGATTTGATTTCGATCGATCATAGATTATAGTCTGATCGTTACTCATCGAATACATCACCATTAATATAATGCTTTGGCACGACACGACTGAGGACATAATATAATATGTAACGGGCATAGAGAAAGTACTTTTTAAAATCTCACTCTAAGCGGGGTCGGCACGACATATCATCCTTTTATATTCTCTTCTA
This sequence comes from Euproctis similis, assembly GCA_905147225.2. Classification (NCBI taxonomy): domain Eukaryota; kingdom Metazoa; phylum Arthropoda; class Insecta; order Lepidoptera; family Erebidae; genus Euproctis; species Euproctis similis. The sequence continues at coordinate 12,191,936 of LR990109.1, forward strand.
TCACTCGTCATCTACGCACTTAATTCCTTCATACTCATATCAAATTTTATAGAGTCCATACAACTCTTTTTCTATGTTCTCCTACCAATGTGTCTATCCATAGTCATAGTAACATACCTATACAATATTTTATATAGAAAATGTATGTACGTGTCCGCGATTGTGATAATTTTTTGTGGCCACTGACAGTATCTGCGGTCTGTCATGGCGCTCCATATAGTCTTTTACGCGACGTTAGCTACAAGGGTAAGGCAAACATAATCATCTCAAACCTAATTACGGACCATGTGTTCTGCATCTAAATATTGGCTTTCTATGTTATTCTTATTAATACTTATAAATGCGAATGTTATTTTTTTATATATTAAGTACACTTTCAATTAAAATAATGATAGTAAATTTTGTATAAAGTGTTGTCACTTTTAAAAAAACCTGTGTAAATACCTAACTACGTACATTAGCAAAATTTTAACGAGTTTTACCCGTTGCCCGTGCATGCCGAGATCGTCGGTGTGATATCAAAGATTCGCGGAATCGCGTCGCGAGGCGCCGATTAATGCCTTTTATGGAGGCCCACAGGCTGTTGCCCTACTGGCTTGTGGCTATTGTTTTAAAATTCTACCTCTGTGTTTGTTTTCTTTTCACCAAAGACCATGGCGTAGACGCTATATGTATTTACTGTATTATGTGACACAATCCTATATAAATATAATTCACTATTCTTTATCCCACGTTCGTCACAGAGAAAATAGTAAGTACCCGGCGCCACATGACACGCTCTTTACGGAACTCTTTCGGTTTTTTTATGTTCATCTATACATACTTATAAATAAAATTGGAGCGTATGTTTGTAATATTGAAACAATCGATTCTTACGACAAGCGATAATATAATTTTGTGTGTACCATATATTATACTTACGATATAATACATGGTACACACAGCAATAACATTTTTTACTATTTTTGTCTTTCTATCTATTTGTTCCAGGTAACCTCCGAAATGGATGGACAGATCTGTAACTTGGGCTACATTGACTCATTTATTGCTTCTGAGGCGAAACAAAGTTCGCCGGGTCACCTAGTTAGTTATTCTATTAATGTACGCTTACCTTATTAACATAATAATTAAATAGAAAAATAGAAAACTGCAAATATAAAATAAGTACGATGGTTTGTGCTATGGCCTTCTTTGGCGCTAAAGGATTAATTACATTTCACCATTTGATTCCGTGTAATCCATCCAACATTCTTGTCTAATGCAATTTACTTTATCTACTCTATCTATTACATCTAGTTCTCTAACGAAGTGAACTGAAGCAGACGCAGTCTACAAGCGCTACTCCTCAGCAGTTTCGAGCTGTTGTTCAATCTCTAAGTATTTGTTCTTACTCTAGTCTACAGAAGTTAACATAGTCCATAGCAACTTCGGGCTTAAGTTTTGCGGAACCCGAATCTCTCTCATTAGATAACTTTTAACTACGTATGTTAAAGGCATATTCAAAGTTGATACTTATTTAAGAGTTCCTTCATTTCATTTATCGTATACAAAACATATTCAAAATCATTAACATTTAGGGCATTTACTTATTATCTTTTCAAAGATTCGCCAGTCAAATTCCTAGTGGGTTACAGATAAGGCTGATTTAAGGGATTTTGCAAAAAAGGACAAATAAGTAAGACTAACATATCTATCAACTAAAATATTACTGTTCCCTCGAAAATTCACCCAAAACTATCTAGTATTTATTATCAACAAAACCGAATCCCCACACGGTCATTTACGTATTAAGGCACATTTAAATACCATGAAGTAATAAAATTTATATTTTTATATCTTCTAATATCATTTAACAACAAACTAATATTGTAAAGTAATAATTAACATAATTAATTACATGGATATTAATAAAGTAGACATAATGATGTTATCATACAGCTGCTAATACTTACAACAATGATTATTTTTGTAGGAACTTTAAAGAAAGGAACTTTATATCATAGGTGTTTTAAATTTTAATTGATTAAAAAACAAAAAGAAATTTCTTTTGCCAGTCATTAATGTCATTATAGCCCCGCCGCAGTTCGGTGCATGAATAGGCCGGTTCGACTGGTGAAATACCACGACTTCTCAGAATGTCACAATGTTTCGCTTGGTGAGAGAGGTATCCGGTGCCCTAAAACCTTCCACACCTTCCACTACTTCCGAACCTTATATACCATAACCTTCCCTTTCCTTTTTAAAGCCGGCAAGGCAACTGTAACACTATCTGTGTTGCAGGTGTCCATGGGCAGTGTTAGTTGCTTACCATCAGGTGAAATTCTTACTCGGTTGCCTTTGCCTCCCTATCGCTTAATATATATATTTAGGTATGTTTTACGAAGGTATTTGGCAATTGTGACAGATTAATATTTTGGCGATGGATTGTATTGCCCCGGGTGGTCTCATTTCAATTAAACCCAAAACCTTTGGATCAACGATTGAGATGTTATTATATTTTACGTATTGGATGCCGGAAGATGACTTATAATGTTCTTACTTTTTAGACTAAACCGGAGTTACGCTTCTACTAAATTACGATTACGAACTCTTTATTATGAGTATTCTAAGTAATGTTAATAAATTGTTAGTATTGATAACTGGGGGCCTATTATGAACTCTGGCCAGCTTATGCGCTGCATAGCGAATTCGTATTTCCAACGACAAATTTCAGCTGGCTGATAAGCTGGCTGGAATTAAAGAGTTCATAATACGCCAGCTGAATTGAGATATTCTTTATTCTTTGTAGGTATTTTGACATGCTCTTTAACTTAAACGACCCGAAGATTTAGTTGGCCTGGTGTCATTAGATTTACCATAACAAGAAGATTTACACAAGGTACATTATTTTACGGAATGTGGGCTTCCAGATACGTCACTTTACGCACGAGTCACTTTACGTCGATATTGTGAGTAGACGTGGTATTTCACCGTTAGAGCCGGCCCATTCATGCAGCGAATAGCGTGGCTCTACAATAGTTAATTATCCAAGTTCTTAGAAGTTATAGGCATAAACTACGCCAGTTGTGACAGTTTTGGGAGTAATCAAAATATCGAATACGCTTTTGTTCACAAAATAGAACGTGTTCTAGAGGAAGGTGATGTTAGGAAAAAATTGAATAAAGGTCAAAGAAGCGAGTGCGGCGTGTAAGAATTGTGCCTTATGGCGCTCTGTTTTCTCTACAGACCCCGCAAGGGATTTGGCGTGAAGTTATGTATGTATGTAATACGCTTTTGTTCAGTTGAATAAGTAATGACGTTATTTTATTTTATTTCAATCACATCAAAATAAAACATGGGGCCTTTATTAATACTTAGCATAAATGCCTAAAACAATGCCGTATGCCATAAATGTAATAGGAAGACATTCACACAATGTGGTGAATGGTGGGGCATAAATCAAAATGCGACGGTTTGTGCAAAGGAAACGGTCAATCATCCCCTTTCACAAGTACTCACAACGTGGCAGCGTCATGCTATGTTTCGCCGGGTTGAGTTGAAAACCATAGCAGCTTTTTTAAAATGATATTTAAATAAGCAACTTTTTGCTGTTGACTAAAAATATAGGATGGTTATATGTTGCATAATGCAATGAAATTGTCATAACCGTGGGATTGACGTAGGCTGGATAATTCCCTGGAAGAACTATGGACTTGATAATATAGAATATTAAAAAAAATCTTCAGTAGGTAGTATACTTGAATATCAATTTCAAAAAATAAAGAGCATAAAATTTTATATACCGGGGGATTTGATAACATTCTCACATTTGTATCTGGCTCATGTAGTAATTTGTTAACCCAATTTAAAAAAAAAAAAAACAACTGTATGATAAAAAATAAAAACTATGCTAGTCAACTTGTCACGCTACTTAATAACGCCATCTATCTAAATAATGATTTCCTTTTACTTAATTCAATTTCCAATATCGACGTTGTTAAAAATACATTATGCATTTGGTTAGAGGTAAAGTTATACGCCTATTTTGTACATCGTGACATGTAATTAATGATAGAGTATTTGATAATTTCAAATGGCACAAATTGATATAAAACAAGCAGGTGGCGCTTTCTAATTAATTAAATTAATCATATATACACTCGTATTATGTACCTACGGTTTAATTGAATGAACTGTTACATCACACCTTGTTAAAATCTACTTATGGAGTATTGAACTGTTCGCTAACTTTTATAGATATCTGTCGCCGACTTAAAATAAAAATATCAAGGAAAAAGCGATTTAAAATTATGGTTGGTTTTAAAAAAATACTCGAACGATTTCGATAAAATTTAACAATAAAACTGAATAATTTCTAAACTAGGGATTTTGACGACGAATCGAATAATTTACCTCACTTTTTCAAGACGGTTAAAAACGATTCCAATAATTCACAACTAAGTACACAATAAGTACAGTTTAATTTTAACAAGACATTGGAAACGGATATCAGGAAAAAAAATAAAAAAACATGTTTATTTGATTTAGCCCAGCCAATAGCTGGTGCCAGTCTAGTAATAGTTATCGCTAATGCGTTTGCGGTCCGAGCTAGGTAATTGAAAAACCCCTTAATATTTATGTTAATCGCTTTAAATTAAAATAAAATATGAACTTCTATAGTAGTAATTGTGCGATTATTGAATGCAACTACAGAATGTAGGGAACTCAACGAGCGTCTCGACCATTTAGTTGCATGTCGATATGCAAATATTGTGCAAACGAGTAGTGACAGTTGGTTATACGTGCCGTATAGGTACGTAGGTAGGTGAGGTGCAGTCGGCTCATTAGCAATGTTATCAAGGACCGAAGGGAGTCTCGGCCGCGGGCGCCGGCTGGCATAACATAATGCCAATACTTTAAGTATAGAGACGGTTTATATGACGATATGTATTTGTTTTTTATTTTAAAAATACATTCTCACTATCGCTATAAATATTTAAAAAAAACTAAACATAATGTAAATATTATTACTAGATACAACACGAAACTGAGAATACAACTGCCTACCAAATGATTAGCTCATATCATTATCATCAATGCGTTAAACAAGTTCAGTTCATCTATAGAACGTTTTACACCATTAATCTGTGGAACTACTGATCCGATATGAAAAAAAAAAAACCATTTCATTGAATAGCAAGTTTATTGAGTAAGACTATATGACTATACATTAACAGACTGTTGTGCAAAGGAACGGAATAATGATCAAAAATATAAAAAAAATGGACAAAATGGAAACAATACAAAGTTCATCGGGTCCTTTTAAGGTATTATGGAAGCAAAGATTATTCGATTCGATAATAGCAATCTTTAATAATATATTTTTTCTTTAGTCTCGGTGGTCCAGTGATCAATCACGGCTTCTGATCCAGAGGTCCGGGTTCGAATCCTGACACTGGCTTACACCAATGACTTTTCGAAATTGTTTTCGGAAGTTATGTATGATATATATCGATCACTGAAAAGTTTGTGCCCGGTATGGCAATAGGTTCGCCACCTATTCCATTTGTGACGTAAACATAACGGCGAGACGAGGCTTAACAGCCGCTGCCTACACCTTAGGGTAACAAAGGCGTGAAATTATGTTTTAATAATATCGAAACATTTTCTGCAATTATTACATGCTTAAATTTACGCTAAATCCCTTGCGCGATAGGCAGAGATTCTCACACGGCTCGTTCACACGCTTCGTTAACTTAAATAGCTCTTGTCATATACGGGCGTTGACTTTATAGACATCACTCGTTCTATTTGGTCATGGAACGTGTGTCGTGGCAGTCCCTGACTCCTACATCCATCCGATTTGCATTGTATATCTGCTTAGTCAATCTTGGGTCGTCCATACTTTCAACTACTTTCTAAGTGTCCGAACCATCGGAGCATACTCCGCAAGAATAAAGCACTTTTGTAGTTTTTACATCTTTTTACATTATATTTTTAATGTTAATATAAGTTGCATATAAACTTAGGTTTGCACAATCTCATACCTAAATGATGGCAAGGGATGGATGTGTGCTTTTAGCGGCGCGATACTGGCCGGTTTTGGCGTCATGAACCGATAACGCGCGAGACATACATACCTCTACATACAAACAATATGAAGAAATATATTCGCGATAAAACAAAACCCACAACTAATATTTTGTTTTTATCGTCCACCAAAACCAACGTGTTTCGTATTCATTAAGTGCTTTTTAATGAACGCTACGAAAATCGTCGGTCGCAAAATTTTATGAACAAATTTGACTACTAACATTAAGTCACAAAAAGTTCATATTATTATAAATTATATTGAATTCGCGTGTACTTATTTTTACGTCATCAAACAAAAAATGAGACTGAGAAAAAAAAATCCAATCCAAAAAATGTGTTTTATATTTAAAAAATAAAGTTATTTTGACTTTGAACTTGCAGTAATGTCTACTTTAAAATAACTAAAATACATTAAGTCACCGACAAAGAACCCGACTAAGACTACTTTTATATATCAATCAGACACAATCAAAATATTAAAACATCATTACACCAGTTTACATTAAAAATGAATAATAATGAATTTGAGAACAAAATAATAAAAAAATAGCTGACAATGAATTATATCGATATCAGTGAGTCGAGTCGTAAACAGTGCATTTATGCCGAGCCGATTGCCGCAGGCGCGGCCCATCACTATAATAATGTATAATATTCACTTACATATTCCATTTGATTTATATTCAGCTTTCGTTTTGTTTACACAAGGCGGCTTATTGTATGTTAGATTGTGTTATAAAAATCAGACTGGATTTGTAAATTTTAAATAAATCAAATCAAACTGATATAAAAAGCACAATAATACTGTTTTTCCAAGATTATTAACGGAAAAGATTTTTAATTAAAGTATACATTAATTGATCAAACAAAGGGATCATAAACAATGGATATAATTAGTCTGATTCAACATAATTAATTTGTTAACTGAAGAGTTCTTAGATCAATATATGCTATAGTTCAAGTAAATACTGGAAAATTTACGACCAAATTTATTGGTATATTCAATTAGGACTGTTAATTATTCTTGGTAAACGATTGGTTACCACATATTTCCAAGGAGCAAACACAACTGTCCGTCACTTCTATCAAGAGAACAGTACCGTTGGCCAATTACTTACCGCCCGCTGTTCCACAGCACATCCTCTAAATTGATACGGAACTGCGTAAATATTGCAGTTATGGTACAGTTCGCGAGTCAACAACCTGAGTACACGTCACCATGGTTGTTTTCCCATCACTCAGAATGTTTATTTTTCAATTTAACCCGTCAGTGGCGATACCGGGCGGGCCTCCGTGACTTAGGGCTGCCACACACAACGACGACAGATTAACGAGATCCGTGGTACGGCCGCGAACAGGCGTGGCCCAGCCCTGACCACTAGGGCTATTAATTGCCGGTTATATTTATGTGTTATTAGTTGATTAGTGCATTTTGTAATTTATTAAATTTGTTTTAGTTTTTACTACGAATACAAATAAAAAGGGTATATTACTATATTTTCTATGTTAATTTCTCAACCAATTAGTGATTAACAACATTAACTGTAAGTGTATAGAAATTTTATTTAACTATTTAATAAGTTCACGTAGTACACTATTAATAAATGTATTTTTAATTACAGCTGTGTAATTAGCAACACAGAATAACGCTAAAACATTAGTACGCGTTATTACTGGCCTACGTTAAGAGGACGCGAATTAAAAATCAAAATCTGATAACATATTCGATAATTCTTTAACTAAACACAAACCAATACGAGATTTCTTATCTATGTTAAACAAATTTGAACATATCCCCCTGACCGTGACAAAGAAGACAGCCAATAATACGTAACTAATTTATTAACCATACAAGCTCAAGCACTTTATACAATGCGAGAATAGATCTATTCCCTAATTATAGAATTTCTTTCAAACAAACTTTTCTTTCTAAAAGTAGTCTTTGATGTAAAAGGCACAACCCTATAAACAAAAGCCAGAGCTCATACGAGGCGTCGAGACCCTACAATTAGACCTTCGCAATAAGACCACGAGCGAATATTGCTAATATGCGCTCGCCAACTAGTTAACTCAGTACCAACTTAGCAAAAAGCCGTTGCAAATCAAAATATACTTTACCACCTTGAAACATAGGACCGCATCACGGAAAAATATACTTTGTATGTAAAAAACATCACTGCTAATCTTAACCATGGTAATTTTACAGTCAAATTTAATCAAAAAGAGCTTCAGAATATTCTCATAAGAGTTTCAACATTTTTTAGACGATTTTTCCGAAGTGTTGCAAAAATTGTTCTTTATTGTTTATTGGTTCCGAAAAGTCCGACAATGAGTAATTGCTAAGCGATAAATCAAGAAATATTGGCTGAAAATTGTTTCTTTCTGACAAATTGCTCAAGGAGATTGAGATTGAGGAATGAACGGAGGTTCATTCTCTTAATTTACATTTAAAAACATAATTGTTAAACAAACATTTATATCTTGTCAACTTCTATATGCTATTATTATTATTGATATTTAAGAGAACATAGCCCCGTGAAAGCATATTCGAAACATCTCGACAGCGATGAGTAATGTTATAACCTCATCTTATAAATATAATTTACCTATGTTAGATAATATTCTATGATATTAATGGCATTTACATTTACTGACTGCACTGGGATGTTGAAAAGGACTTTCATAGTCATTATACGTCTCGAACGATAAAATGACGAACCAAATAGTCTCTATTTTAGTAAGTCTCTTTTGTTTTACTCCATCGACTAAGCCATTGGTGCAAGTAGACCATATTAAAGTAGACATAGTGTACCTACGAATAGTGTAGACCACACGTGAGTCAGGGCCCACGGCTGACCACACATGCGAGAGGAGGTAGCACCTCTTTATGTTATAAACCACAGCCTAAGGGGGATATACCATCGGACATGGGGAAATAAGTTCTAAACTATTGGTTAGAAAGTTATATTTTAGGAGAAATACTTACTCACAGTAAAAGCAAGAATGTAAAAAAGTTGTCCTTAATTATGGGTAAATTTGCGCATATAAGTAGAACAAATTAATATGCCAACTTATTCAGTCCGGGTTAACGAAACGCATGGTCTATTGTTTTCATATCATATTTTCCTAAATATTTGATTAACAATCAAAGGTAACTGCTGATTTCCAAGTGTAGTAAAATATTTAAAAAAAAGCGTCGATAACTACTTGAAATTAATTTCCTTCGTCATTTAACCATCAAACCACGAAGAAAAATTAAAATTTAATAAATAACAATAAGACGACAAATTTCGGTGTAGTTTAAGTATTATTTAAAACAAAAATTAAAAAATGGCAGCGATTTCCAGATTATTGAAATATATTTTATAAGCTTTTATTTACCTTGCACTGTATGTATGTACATACATACATACAGTGCAAGGTAAATATGTATGTATGTATGTAAGTATGTATGTTCGGTGGAATCTTGTAACTCAATTTTGAAGTAGATACCTTCAACCGATTGAGCTGAAATTTTGTATACACGTTTATTTAATATATACAATAGAATAATTAAAACTATAAACATTCCGAGAATCGCAAGTAAACACTTAAATAATGAAATTACGATTGTCAAAACATGTCCAAACAGTTCGCGTTGTCACTTGTTTATTTATTGCTACAATTAAACATCTGCGGTAAACGTGCAGTAACCAAGAATAAATAACTGTCATTTGGTCTTTGTTCACTATATTTCACTTATATTAATAAGGCAATTAAATTCGTAACTCTAAATTAACAATAAACATTCTGAAGTGAAAGGGAAGTTCAACCAAACCTAACATCAAATTGAAGATTACAAAACATCACGAGATGGGGAAAAAGTGAAAAGGCAATGATGAAAAAGCAATAAATTGATAATTAAGAGCATTATTTAATCCATACCTAATATTTTCATTAACAGTTGATAAAGTTGTTTCCAAGAATGTTAAGTAATGAAATTTTATATATTTTTTGCTGGTCTATTCTCCAAATGAACTAAATTATTTAGATGCAGTAAAAATTAACGAACAGCTGACAAGTCCACTTCGTTTGTTGATGGAACAAAGAGCAGTGGCGCAGCGCTGTAGGGGTGGGGCAAAAAATACGCAATATTAATGACCGATACTGTTGAAAACTTCATCAAAAGACGTTTCAACAGAAAAAAGGGCCTTTTGAGGTCATCATTATAAAAGTGGGTGGCAGACCAGTCGACGACTATAAAATGATAGTTAATCATTCACAACATGAGTTAAGTAAATTAATTGTTATTATTAGAAAAGAATCCCAATAGCTTACCAAGACACTTACCGGCTGATTAGATACAGACGAATTACTCCTAAATGATTATATATAGCAGTACGTACCTGAAACAATGAAGCAGTAGAAATTTAAATTAAATAACACAATTATCTGATTAAAGCAATTCAATAAGAATACATGAGCTAAAAATTTTTTAAAGGCTATTTTTAAAATTTTGGATGCGTGATGAAAGTGACAGTTAGTATAAGAAATTACTACGCAGCTCCAAATTGCAATAGCGGTAGAAATAGGTATCCAGCAAAGGCACAGCGCCACAGCGGCAGGTTTAGAATAGATGACGAGTGATGTATGAATAATGTCACGTAAGAGCACTAATTTCTTTCTGCCCAGCCGCAAGAGAGTATTAACATCTTAGCTGGGAATTGAATGGCACTGTATATATTGAGTCCAAATTAATTTAAAAAATAGCCTCCATAAAAGAAAACAATAAACTTTCAGGTTAACAATTATGATTCACAATTTGCTTCGTGCAGTAAATTATGTAGATTGATTAAACAAAATGGTCAGGTGAAGACTTGCACGTCAAAATAATTATAAAATGTAAGTACCACAAAAATTAATGTTTACATTTCTGTAAGTCATTCTGTTCACGAAATTTTGACAAAACTTTTTAAAGTTTTCAGAACGATGCTAAAATTGGACACAAAAGACCATTAAGAATGAAAACCTGTATGTAGCACTGGAGCACTTTTTCTTCTGGGTCAACTATAGACAACTACTAACCTAGAGATAAATTTGCTAGTTAAGAAGTTTAAAAACTAGACATCGTTTCTTTTGTAACTTGAAACTTTGAAATGATATAGATTCTTTCGAACTTTTTATCGTTCTTTCGACCGAAACTAACTTTTTTTATATATCCATGAAATTGCCCATTATTGGAGAAAAACTTATAATTCTGTTTCAAAAAGATTCCACTAGCTAGAAAAATAGTTGTTTCATCATCATTATCATTCATCAGTGTAAGCCGAATGCAAACACTATTCCCAACACTGGTTCAGATTTAACCCTTTCAATGAAACAACGATCAAAAATTACACATGTTAGCCATCAATTAAAAACAAATTAACAATTTCAACGTCAACTATAATATTAGACTGTTAAAACCGAACATGGAACCTTCCACTCCGAACCTTACCGTCGTAAAGATATGCTTCCATATCAATCGCTAAAGATGTTTACGTTACATAAAGATAAGTGGCGATGTGTACAAATTGTGGCCGACAGTGGTGCCTATTGCTTATTGTTTTTTAATGGTCGGGCCCGCCCCTGCAGCGCGCGCCCATCTATCATGTAACCCGGGCAACCACTTTCGACGTTTTTTCTTCTTCTTCAAACATGTTCAAACAAAAAAAAACAAGCAAAGATATGAATTCCCCACGGCGCCTCACTGACATTCCATGGAAAGTTGAAGGTAAAACAACATATCTACTTGTAAATTAATAAACGATCAGATTACTACGAGCGATTGCCAGCGACATCATCCACCTCAAATCACCAGATTTTCGAGCATTTGTTTTGTAATAGATACTTTTTATTGGATTCGTGATCTTCATTATTGGTATTGCAGTTATTTTTCAATAATTTATATATATTTTTGAATATTATAACTATCGCTGGTCTAATATAAAGATATATTTATTGCTTAACTTATCTTTGTACCTTCTCATTTTTCGATTTTTATCACAATATCAAAACGACAGTTGTTAAACCATAATAAATAGTCAGTCAAAAAACAAAACAGTACCAATTTTTATTCATTATTTTAATTCTGTCCACACATGTGATACGCATCGTTTCTAGCGACGCGACGGGGGAAATGAAAGATATTCATTAAGTTTATCTACGGAACGATCGTAGCCAGTGTATAGGAACCTTTATACAGCTGTTGTCAACTTAAATGTAAAGAGGAGTGTGCACTTATAATTAAATTGGGAAATGATAGAAATAATGGCGAATTCTAAACTTGGTTTATTTGTTTTCATTTATAAGGCCCGTAAGATCAATCACAGTTTAAACTATTTTGTCTAGTTTAAACCTCATCTGTCGTTTATTTTGTAAGATCAATGCTAGATAAACCTCCTATAACAGTTTAAACTATAGTTTAGCTTACACCAGGAGATTTTGCCGTTTAAACCGTGGTCCTGCCTAGTTTAAAAATGGCGGTCGTTTATCAGCTGACATCTGACACAACGATTGTGGGTTCATACATAGATTTAGCATAGACTACAATAGATGGCAGATGTCAGGAAAAATTTACTAATAGCATCGAATCACTGACAGCGCAACCGCTTATATTAGATTTAGGGAACCGCGTATATTTTATTTACATTTCCACACATGAACATTAACTTTGTAAAAGTTAACGTTTTGAAGCGCTTTTTACGAACACATTGATAGTAATAATAATAATATCTTGGACACAAATCACACAGGGCCCTCCAGTTCCAAGCTAAGCAACTAAATGCTTGTGCTATGGATATTACATAACGGATACTAATACATATATATATACTTAAATACTTATATATCTATATATATATATATATATATATATATATATATATATATATATATATATATATATATATATATACTTTTCTTTTGTAAATACATACTTATAATACACAGAAAAACACCCAGACGCTGCACAAATATTAATGTTTGTCATAAATATTTGTGCTCGGGTGAAAATCGAACCCCCGACCTGAGTGCTGCAGCCGGTTGTTTTACCAATGCGCCACGAGCCCCGTAAGTCACTCACACATTAACAACCCATTTTTGGTCACGTTGTTTGGGTGACTATTGCCGATCTATTTTTCTTAAATCTATGGTCACACTATAAAACTTCATAAAAGAAAGAGAAAAAGAGTTTTTTTCACGAAATATGCCACAGACAATGTACAAAAGAGTGAATGATGAGCGAAATATGGACATTAAATAACCAAATGTTGCCATCTGTCGAAAACTAAACTTAGTTTACGTTAGATTAGAATTGACTAGATTAAAATTGACTTATACTTATTGACTATAGTTTAGAAAATCGACAGTTTTAACTATGATTGATCTTACGGGCCTAAATGTTTGTTCTCATATAAAAACACTAGTATAAACATCAACGCCCAAAATCGGCGAGCCACTATTTACACTTTCGATAAGAGAAAGCGTTAAGTTACAATAAAAAAGAAAACTTCCTAATGGCGAAATCGGTTCACAACTTTTGCAGCTCACATTTTGATCAAAAACAAACAAACAAAAATCAATTTCCTCTTTATAATATTGAAATACAACTTGACTCTAGATTTCAACACAGTGTACACTCCACTCAATATAGACTCAATAAATTTTGGTAAACTTTTTGATGAGCTTCATGTAAATGTTTTGTCGTATAATGAGACAGGTTCTTATTAACAGCCATACAATAGTGTGCAGTTGTAGACATCGGACAGTGCAAGGGAGTTATCTAAACGAGCGGATAGTATTTATTAAGTAGATAATACACCGGTTTATGTGTCATTCACTGTCATTGAGTATGCATTATTATTTTATTTGTATTTCTTTTTATCAATTTAATGGATCAATTTGCATATAGTGTCAAAGTCGATGCGTTTATTATAGTATAATTTACGTTCGAAATTCTCGTAGTAGCTGTGTTATGCGAGTTTATCAATTTAATAGAAGCATAATAGAAGTAGAAGGGTTGGTGATAAAGAGGTGCTTAATGATAAAACATTCTGCTGTTTATCATATATCTTGATAATTAAGATTAAGTATTTACTATTTCTAGATTCACTCTGATTAGATATAAGTATAAATATCGGTATAAATAGCAGTGTCGGTGGCGCAGTGGCTAGCACCTCGCTTCTGATTCAAGAAGTAGTGGGTTTAAATCCAGGCACACACCAATGACTTTTCGTAATTTTCGGAAGTTACGTGTGATAAATATCCATGACTGACAACTTTGTGCCCGGTATTGCTATGGGTTCTCCACCTATTCCATTTGGGACGTAAACATAACGACGAGACGAGGCTTAACAGCCGATGCCTACACCTTCGGGTAGAAAAAGGCGTGAAGTTATGTTATGTTATAAATATCGGAAACGATTTGGGACAAAATCCATTCACTAACACTAGTAATCTCAATGGTGATGATGGGGTATTGTAACATTTACATAAAATAATATATCAGATAATAGTATATCATCATTTAAAATAATATTTAAATCTAAACAAAACATAAATAGAACTTCTTAAATTCAGTGATGCTAATCGTTAAATGACAACTGGCAATATTGTATTAATACAATGATATTGAATAAAGATTATCCAATAGACACACAAAAATAATTTTAATCGTACTACACAGTACGTAACTCTAAGCTTGTACGTTCACCTGTCTAATATGGAACAAAAACACTTTTATCTCTCTATGCATGCTCGTTAACCAGATAACATATACCCTTCGACTGTCCAATATATTAAATTCTATGACGATAGTGATATCGTGTTTCAGACGCAAACAGTTATACCAGTTACCACCTTTTATGAAGGAATCTCTCGGCAGGTTGCTTCAAAAATCTATGTATTGATAAAGAATATTCATAAATTAAAAATATATACATAAAAAATTATAAGAAGTATACAATTGGTCAACACACCGAGACTTGAACGAGCACGGTAGATTTTTAAACGTTTGCGTTAATATTAATTGGTGTTGAAAAATATCCTATTATAGATTAGGTGACGAGTAGGTATTTATATGCATATAAAAGGTAAATACTACTTCAATAATATCTTATGAGAACTATAAGCAGTGGTCAGATTTTTAAATAGAAATAGAGGATGGATGGACAAAAATTGGTCACAATTCAAGTGTTATGTCTCTTCACGCTATAACTGATGATATTCGAGATTTAGCCCTTTAATTGTAAACGTTGTAAAATACTTTTGTTCCGCCGAGTAAAAACATAAGTAATATGGGTATTATTTATGTTGAGGATCAACTTAATTTCTTTTTTTTTGTGGGATTGAAGCAATCAGTCGTAGGTAGTACATAAAATAAAGTTAATACAAATAAAATTGTCAAAACGTCTCAGGGATATCAGCAAATGAATTAAATGATTTTATAAAAAAGAAAAATAATTAAACAAATAGAAATTTAAGAAGAAGCACGTCGAATTGCCGGCTAACGAGTAATTTTACTGTTGTAGCATGTCCATAAAACTGGCGCCTATGCAACTTTTATGGGTCCATTGGGCCTTAAAGTGGAATAACGACCAATTTGACCGATATCAATTAGTAATTGATATATTGGAAGAGTTATAAATTAATTTTAAGTTTCTGGGATCGTGTTTTCATTATTTATTGGTGCTTTAGATAATAGCACTAATTAATAATTAGGTATGTCATATTTTTTTATATTTCGATACCTGTGAATTGGAACAAGACAACGTAACGATGTGCAAATTGTTGACATAAATAAAATTTCTTATTTTGAAGTCAGTGCGCAAATTTCTAGTTCTAATTAGAACCCATCACTCAGCGTATAAGTTAGAATATTTAACCAAATTATTATAGAGTTTGGAATCATATTTCTAAAATGTGAACAACTAAACATGCAAAATATTTAAAATTCATTAAAATTATATATTTAGGTTAAGACTTGCGCCTTTCTATAAAATGAAATTCTTACAATGCAATAATACACATAAATCATTAAACCCTTTTTTGTTGGTTTAGGTAAAATACGTTCATAATAAAATGGCAAAAGTCCTACGGTGCGGTAGCGTAACGGCGAACATAGGTATATAATTATTCAATCAGTAGTTTACTTGACCAGAAAACTACTGACAAATTCCAAAAAAAAAAAAATAAAGAAAGCATATTGCATACAAGCAGGCACATAATGCAACACGGTGTTGAATAAATCTTGTGCGCGCACGAAGTTGCGGCCTCAGTATGATTGACGTCCACCACCGAGCGCATAACATTTTACATATAAATTACCAATTACCGGAGCTGCTCTGAAGTGCATGGACATGCTGCGTGGTAGGTATTTCAGGGGTCAATTATGAGCTCTTAATTCTAGCCAGCTTACACGCTGCCTTACGAATTCGCATTTCCAACAACTAATTCTAGCTAGTCTAGACGGCTCGTTACAGACTAGCTGGAACCATCTTCGTTGATAAATCGAATATGCAGTGAAATTCACAGTGACTGTTCGTCAGTGAGTTACAAATTCGCATTTCGAATTACTAACCTAGACGGCTCATCACATACTAGCCGGAATCAGTCGAATTTGGAGTGAATTTCCCAGTGTCTCCTCGTCACTGACTAGCTGGAATTAGTCGTTGGAAATAAGAATTTGCATGGCAGTGCGTAAGCTGGCTGGAATTAAAGAGTTCATAATACGTCAGCAGTTCGTAAATCAAAATCTTCTACGACCGCATAACTAAATATCTACTTACTTTCCTCTAACTAATTAAATTTTCTCACGAGTGTCAAATCCAATTTATGTGAGTATGTTAGTATCTTGTGAATGTTGTTGTGATCCACAAGATTGAACGCTGAAATTCAACCAATTTATGTATTACTAAAATTTTGATAGTTTTAATTCTCGAATACACGATTATAATCAATTCACCCCGAAACCGTTATTATTAAAAGTAGCTACCGTTACGACATATACATAATGAGTTATGAAGTAGAAAGAATGCAGGAGATAGTACGACATGTGAGTGATGAGCAGAGCAACCGCCTAGTATTAATGCCGCCCCATCATACCCAGCGCTATATAAATATCTGTCATACATACCGGGTGATTGATTTTGGACCAAAACTAATACAGTAGTCAGCTACCGGTGATAAAAGTAATTATACTACTTATAATGAGACTCTTATAAAGAGCAAACAAGTTTTAAGCCGAGACACGTTGTGCTCCATGATTCCGGCTTGATTAATAGTTGCAGAATACCTAATTACAGTGGCATTATCGTAAGCAGAAATTCATTTACATTAATGCCCAAACCACTTCTTAAAAGTGATTAATCTAAGACCTCTTCATCTTTAATTGAATATACATAGATATTTCACAAGCTGGTGGTTATTAATAAATAAAACCAATTAGGAAATATAAAAAGAATGAGTAACGCAAATGTTATTTTTAATAATCAATTTATCGAGACCAAAATGATCAAGTTTGTCACCAAAAAAGGACATAATTGATGAAGAGAAAACTTTAACAATAATTTACAACAAAGAAATACAAATTCTTATAAGTCAACAAAACTGTATATTTATTATTTCATAAATAAAATAACATACCGAGCAATTATTATATTACTATTAGCCTCTTAAAACATCGATTCGTGTAATAATGCACATTACTTTAACAAGTAGTCATTACGAGGCACGCTAAGGAAAATTGCATAATACCACCTGTGCGGTGTTCGGGTAATGTGTAGGGAGAGCAGTAAGGCTATAGGAGGTATTTATTTTAATACACCTAACAGCAAATCTTTCAATCAAGGTACCAAGCATTGATATTTGAGTATAGGTATGATGTGTAGTTAGCTGTCAGACGAAGGGCCACCCGCCGCGAGGCCGCGGGCTGGCACGCGTTCTCACCAAATTGCCCACCTGATGTAAAGTGCCCCCTCTAGGGCTACAATTCTAACGGTACATGCTATGAGGATGAGTGACACTTTCATATTATAATAGCATGTGTTTCCATAGGATAGCGGAAGCTTTTGCGAGTTGCTGCTGAGCATAGTGTGTGAAATTGTTTTAGATTCTTGAATCTCAAAAACAATATCTATTTCTAAAACAATAAAATACTGCTTGCGGTACTTACAACACTTAGAATTTAATCAAGTATACCCAAATTGAAAAAGTCATCCAATATTTTGATTGAAAATTAATCAACGCGTATGGATGAATTAAGATTTACATGGTGCATCGGTGGCTGTATTCGTATATGGTAAAACAATGTCGCTTTCAGCTGTCTGTCCCTATGTATAGATCTTTAAAACTACGCAACGATTTTGATGTGGTTTTTATTTAAAAGATCAAGTTTATGAGGTTGTTTGTATGTTCAATCTATGTATTCACAGGTACAGTAGCATAACAGTGATTATTTTCGAGGTTTGACACTTTAATTGCAAACGCTCTCTCTCTCCCTCTAGCTCTGTTTACATCATTTGATGGACTACAATATTAAACACTTTAAAAAGATTTACAAAGGGCGTGCCTATACCGAAATAGCTTCAATCTTAATAAAATCCAAAATTTACCAAAATTACCAAATTTACCAAAACTTACAAGCACACAGCCTATAATTGTCAAATTCAAGAACGACTCCGGCGCTTACAATCGAGTCCTTGTCTAAAAGCATTACAGATGAGACTCGCTATAATCTATAATTATAAGCTAGACTAGACTCGCTATAAGATTAGTTTACGACACTCACTTTATAGGAATACCTAATAAATTTTTCTCACAAAACTTTACATGCATCGCTGTCCGTAGTTAAAATTATGTGCAAGTCAAAAGACATGAAGTTGAAATGCGGTGAGAAATGCCATTCCGGTTCCCATATTCGTAGTGCTTATTCTAGGAACATTTTGCATTTCACGTGATCGACCGACTCCTATAGTATAAGTATTGCGAGTATAGCTTTCGTATCACGTATTAGAATGACTTTATTTTGATATTGTACGTTTACTTCTGTATTGATATTGCACGCTTGTTGTTTTATCGTCCATTGTGTTTTTATTCACACAGCTACGTGTCTCAATGTTTGGCGCCTGTACTTTATAAATATTTTAATCATAATTACATTATCATGCGGTAAAAGGACTGTGAAATGAGTATGAATGCTTAATATTTATTTTCGGTTTCTGATCGAATTCTTTGCATTCGGTTTATGGCAATATATGGCATCAGCCATTTTCAGCCAGGTTCATGACTACATCTTCGGGTAGAAAAACACGTGAAGTTATAAAAAATGTTACTACACGAATATAGATACGATACGATATTTATGTATTAAAAAATGTACTAATTATTTGCTATTTAAGCTCCTATTTTAATATCCGTGCAATCACATAATGCTATAAACATTATTTCATATAAACGGACGGGACGTAGACATAACGGCGAGTCGAGTCTTAACAGATGATGCCTCACTGATGGCTTCACACCTTCAGGAAGAAGGTGTGACGTTACGTCATGTTAAATAGAGCTCATCTTATACCCACACCTTGTAGGCTGGTGCAAGTTCTTAGCTTAGTCAAAGGAATTTTGATTGACTAAGCAGTTATAGGTACAATGCAAAAGAGGATGGATGTAGGAATCGAGGACAGCCTAGACACACATTCCGTGTTCTGGAGGAAGGTGATGTTAGGAGCCTCAAAAATCGACGCGAGTGCATGAAAAGAGTTATGCAAGTCAACGAAGCGAGTGAGGTGTGTAGGAATCGTGCCTTATGGAGCTCCGTTCTCTCTGCCTACCCCGCAAGGGATTTGGCGTGAAGTTATGTATGTGTATGTATTTTAAAGGCAATATAAGTCACAACTTGGCCTATAAAGATAAGAATCAGTAACAAACAGTATGAATTCTTGAGGTATGTATGCAAAAAATGACATGATCTTTGGTTGTATTAAATTATTTTTTCAAGTATTCATAACTTACCAACAAGAAATAATAATGACACTTAGATTTGACTCTCAAATAAAATAATGGTGAGTTACAATGACCTTAGCGTTTCCAAGGCTACATTATCGATTAGGTACTGACATAAAACAGTGTGCAGGAATAAAAATTATGGGGACCGCAAGAGTCGACACGCAACCAAGTTAGACCGTTTAGCAAAACAAAAAGCGCGCTATCTCTCAGAGCATTATGTTGGCGTAACATGCCACCACTGTCAAAAAGAGGCATTCTACACTTAACATGAATAATAATAATAACATTTAAAGTTGAAATTTTTGTGACGAAAATACTCGATCGCTTTTACAGGCATTTCTAACACCTATATGAGTGCATCATATAGGTGTTAGAAATGCCTGTTGAATGACTTTGTCCTTGATGAAGAACGTGGCGGAACTGTGCTGTGATCTAGTTTTATGAAATCTATGCACCACGATATCCAAAGGAAAACCAGCTCTAATTTGTTTACCAACCCAGTAGTTGTATATTAAGACAATAAACATAACATAACTTCACGCCTTTGTTACCCGAAGGTGTTGGCAGCGGCGCCAGCATCTGTTAAACCTCGTCTCGCCGTTATGTTAACGTCCCAAATGGAATAGGCGGTGAGCTTATTGGCATACCGGGCAAAGTTTTCAGTCATCGATATTCATCACGCTCAACTTCTAACTTTCACAAGAAATATAAAAATACAGCCTTATTGTAAATTCTAGTATTTTAATAACTTCTGTTAATTAACTCATATAAAACTAAGTACAATTACCTACATAAATAAGTTACTATGAATACTTAAAAAAATTGAACTCGAATTCCTCTACATTTAAACAGGAACACGTGACTGCGGTAGTTTTTTCTAATACTCCTTCATTGAGGGATCAACTAAATACGTGGTAAGGGATCCGCCTAAACGCCGGCGGCAATTAGTACGGGCGGCCACATGCCAGGAATGCTGAAGGAACTCCTCCATAGGTATGCGACCCTGGTAATTATTCTCGCTCTATTGCGTTTGGTGACTAATTAAAAACAATTCCCGTGATTTATTTATTAGTATTGAATTATTAATGAGCTCCCCAAATAGACTGTTAATAAATGAAATATTTAAAGAATATTATTATATGTATATACCTAAATGAAAACCACATTTATTTTTTCGGGTAGAAATGTCATCGAGACTTGATTTGTGTAATTTTAATTCGAACTTGTTCCTTCACCAAATATTTGGGATATTAATTAATTACATATTCATGTATGCGCACGAGGCGCATTTTTCCTCGGGGTCCCCCCCGGCCGGCACCACCTACCGTTAACCGTTTAACTAAATTGACTCTATTATGAGCTAATACATTATATTATATAATATCTGGCGAGCTATAGAACAAAAGTGAACATGTTTTTGGAATTAATCCGGAAGAAAACTTTGCATTCTTTATTAAGTTCGTACCAATTTGTGTTCGTGTGTGTGTGACTGTAATTGCGGGGTCCATTACACAATTTGAAATGCATTAGCAATTATAAACGCAAGTTAAGTCAAGACTCAACATCAAAAATCATGATATAATCAAAATCACGCCCCAGGGGACACCTTATCGAGCCTTTATCTGGCGCCTAAATTCTTACGTGTGTATCACCATACACCAGGCACTATTATGGGATTCGCTACTGATAGATATAATCATAAAATAATATTTCATTAATAAAACAGGATATAAATTTATATGAGATTAATAGAAAAAAAAATGCAGTAAGTTTTTATTTAGAACTATTTAAGATAAAAAATCCCACGAATTATTATTTTCATGTAACTCCAACGGTTTAACTTTTTTTTTAATCAATCGTGAATCGTGTAGGTACTTCTGATCTGATCTGCTTGATATATTACTGTAAAATTTCATCAAAAACTGTTCAGTAACTTTCGCTAGCCATAAGTTCTCACGAACTTTGGCATTTATAATATCAAAATTTCATATAATCAATTAAATATAATCGGCTCTACCACATGGATTAATTAAAACAGTCTTATTTTAAAATACACCCATGACTTTTCGAGAATAATTTCGAAAGTAATTTGTGCCCGGTATGGCAATAGGTTCGCCACCTATTCCATTTGGGACGTATATATAACAGCGAGTCGAGGCTTAACAGCTCTGCCTTTGGGTAGAAAAAGGCGTGAAGTTATGTTATGTTACACGAGCGTAATCTAAAAATTTGTTAAACACAAATAATTTCTCTTGAGATAGAAATAGACGCAGCTTTATCTCATGGAACCCTCACAACGACACCTAACGTGTGACAATGAAGTAATTATCTTACTAGTTTGCCTAAATCCACACAAAATATACCCATTATTAAGAATCATATCACAAAAGCAATAAATATTTTTAGCTGACCATTTTGGTAGCCCAATAAATATCGTTTAATAGGCACTTTCATAAATCAATGAAACGTCCAATTTTTTTTTATTAAGTCTCCGTTTGTTTTGTATTAAAGTTGGCATTTGTTATGTTCAAGCTATATAAAAAGAATTAATTAAAATTAGGTAAACTTGTTTGTATTTATGTAAATGCTAACATAAAGTGAATAATAAAATATAGAATAGGTTTAATACCACGACCTCTCAGAAAATCAACGTAAAGTAAACTCGATCCGCACCATCTTTCGTTGAGAAAGGTATCCCAGAGACCTTTCCCCTCCCCTCCCCATTCTTATCTTATTGTACAAGACGGCAAAGTAAACTGTGGTCCTGGTGGTGTGGCAAGCGTCCATGTCGCTTACCATCAATCCCAGTAAAAATGCATAGTAATAGAATATACAGTGGCATGAAAATACGCAAAAACACAAAACTAGAAAGATCAGTAGATGCGGATATACGAGGCCCAAAATCTGTTCGTTCTTCATTGATGCAATAGGAACCTTACAGGTTCATGTTTTAACTTGAGTTTGTGTTGATTTTCAAATCAATAAAATTGAAGAGTATCATCATGACACGTGTCAGTCAAGGTCCTGGCAGTCAGGTGCACTTACATCCATATTTGTTTGTGTAAAAGAAAGAATACATTCAAGGGAAAGAAAAAACGAAATAAATAGTTACATCACTAATTGTAGATTGATTTAGTTTGAAGATTCAACGTTCTTTCTGATCGCGTAAGCAACACTTCGTTGAAATTGCTTCGGAAGTTAATGAGTTACATACATTTTCATAATAAATGTATAGGATAAAAGAATTTAAAAAAAAATATTATGGCACAAGCAATTCGATCATAGTTCCATTAATAATGATTCTAAGTATAATCTGATCCATATCTACTAACAACCATCCCATCTAATTACAAAATATTTGAAAAATCCGAATCTCCATCCGTATTTCCATAACAATATATAAGTAAAGTACGAGAACAAATATTCCATTAATTGTTCAAACTTTAATTATGAAATATTTATCAATAAATCGTTGTCGCTCATACAGCGATACACGCGGTTGGGTGTCGTGTATTAACTCACTCTCTGTCCCTCTTTCTCTTTCTCCCACACAAATATAAACACGACATGCTTAATTAAAACTGTATATTAGCATAAACAAATAAAATGCCCCATTAAGTATTCAATTTACAATCTTTGGAATCGGTAAAATTAGTCGCAGTATATAACATCACGGTGAGTCTCTTAATAGCTTCGCAGTGCTAGAGCTCAGGTACAGCGAATAAGTTACTTGTGGAAGTATAGATTCAGAAAATTTTTGATAAAAAAGTTTAAGTGACGAAATTATTATTAATCCTGATATAACATTTGTTTTTTTATGGGATAGGGAGGCAAACTAACGCAGCCCATGGACCCCTGAAATGCAGATAGTGTTTCATTTGCGTTGCCGGCCTTAATGGAATGGGAGAGGGGAAGGGGTTGGTCCTCCGGAATACTCCGAATTGCTCTCCCACCGAGAGAAACGCGGAATGGACCACTTTACGTCGATATTCTGAGCGGTATTTCACCGCTCGAGCCGGCCCACTGAGGCAGCGAACTGTGAGCCTCTACCACTGTCGAAAATGTGTGAATTTGACTTGTAGGTTTATGCATAATTTATTAGGATATATAAAAAAAAACTGCAAAAAAACGTATTATTATTTAGTAATTACATTATTTTTATGATATAGAGAAATAAAAATACCTGTAACAGATGACTTATTATTATTAATTTTTATTTTAAAATTTCTTCACGCATTTTACCGATGAATTATGTTTACCGTGCAGTTCATAAACGGTTTGCCAATTTCATTAAGTCGATTGTTTGTTTAAACTTATCAAAATGTTTATAACACAGAATGATTCAGTAGTTAGTGATATTTGATTCGAACCCGTTTGCGTGTTGTATGTCCATAGACTATTTAATGTCTGATAAAAGAAAAGGTGATTACTCAGAACAATGGTATGTGGCGATAGCTTTTTTCCAGCTTCGCAAACTCCTCGACTAATTCCTATTTGAAGGTATTCGAAATTTTGCCCTTGAAATTATTGTAATCATAAATTGATAAAATCAAATCGAATATTGCGCATACGCAATATTGTGGCTGCTTCTCATGGAGCCCCGCTCCCCACCCTGGTGAGGTATCAGTAAGGTGCACGGCGGGGCGCCATTGTCCCGCTGTCAGAAACGACGCGCGCCCCACACGCCGCTAGTTGTCAAAAAGTGAGGCGGGATTTCGATATCGATAATATGAGATAATATAGTAATGGTGTACAGTTATTTCCCTTTTCATGTTTCCACTTGACTTTGGGCTCTGAGCCGAAGTCTATAATGACACTATGTCAATCATTCTCCTAGTTGAAATGTATCTAACAAAATATTTCATGCTAAAATCGTATAGTGGCGTAGTCGCATTACAATTATACTGCACTACTATTGGAGAAAAATTATAACTTATTAAAACATAGTGTTTTCGTAACAGTTAAAGAGTTTACCGTTTCTTATTATTACTTTTTGTATTATGCATTTTCTTAAAGATGAAATTAGGTTCCTATTAAAGCTAAACGTTCGTTTAGTTGATAGCACTCGTTAAATCTCATACCAACTTCTGTTTAAAACAGTGAGACAGTAATAAATTCCTTCTATGGTCAACACGCCAATGATGTAAAGCTTCATTCAAATGCCACCTTCTATAGGTACTATACTTAATTTAAAACATATTTTTTTATAATATTGATATTCATTATTCGTCACAGTATTATCGACACAGCGCATCACTAGTGTGGCGCCTGTTAGGACGAAGCACCGCGGGGCTGCATTGTCCGTGTGTCTAAGTGCCTCATATTCGGTTACTCGACTATATTACAACGCCTATACACAACATCAATATCTCAAACTGCATTACAAAAATACAAACCAAGTACACGAACAAGACAAATCAAAATCAATATTCAGCTCCTGATATTAAAGTTTAATTTCGCTTGTAATTATATCATCGCTTATGACAATGTAATAAAATGTTAAGGATATATAATTTTTATTTTACTACTCCTTGAATACACGACAGATTTAATAAATAATTCAAACAAAGGTATTCACGTCGCGGTCGCACCTTGTTTAAGTGAGCTTTTGTCAAACGATTGTCTTACCTCCGCATATACTTTATAATAATCCGAGCATAATAGAATGAAAGACAAACAAGTTTATTATACTTATATATTTTATAACAAGGTAATTTATTTTTGTAAAGTGCTTAAATATGATCCATAAATTGTCTTATATGAGATATAATAAAGCACTAATCTTTTACCATATTTTAAATTATCTATATTTGTTTTATTACTTTGGCGTTCAAAAGTTTCAAAAGGAATTTAGGCAATCCTAATGGATTGCCAAAATTCCCCGGAGTTTTAATTTTCATTGGCCAATCAAATTGAAAACATATTGGAGTATCAATAGTAGAACTCGTGAACTTTTGACTATAAATGAATGCTGTGTAACCCAAATATAAATGTCAATAGTTCTTACCTCAGTATCAATCTTCTTGTATTCCGGATCTTCCTCGTCCACCTCAAAATAAAGCTCCGTGGATGTGAGTGACACGGTGCCTGGAGCGACGAGACCTGGAGCCACTAACCTGGCCTTCGTACTTATGTTCACTGGACCTGTGAATAAAGTTGCAGTCAAGAAGCTTACATACATCAAAACACATGAGATTTATTATAAATGATTTTAATAAATTATATGATATTGCTTATTCACGCAACTTGCAGCATCAATAAACCGGCTCGACCAGTGAAATACCAGGACCTCTAAAATTATCGATGGAAAGTGAGAGATATCCAGGCTCAACCCTTCTCCCCTGACTTCCCCATTCCACTACCAATTCCCTTTCTATCTAATCCTACAGGGCGGCAACGTAACTGTCACACAATCTTACGTTTACCATCAGGTGACCAGCTTTCTCGCTTGTCCCTTAGCCATATAATAAGCCAATAATAAAAGGATTTCTGGAGTAAACCCACAAAATACATACTCGGAAGCACACGGTTAAATTAAATAAAATGCGGACTCCAAACTACAATAGGTATTTCATATCCGGGAGAAAAAAAAAACAAGGTGTATTTTTCTTGCCCTACTTTTTCATAACCTAGTATGTTTGTATGTGATGGGAAAACAAGTAATGCCTCTCAAAATTAACCACAAAACTCATAATTTTTCAAGATACGTTAAATATACGGAAAATTGAATATTTTTTTTTAATATTCTCAATGTAAATTGAGCGCCTATCATTAACCAGCTTGTCAGAGTCATAAGATAGTATTGCTATAATATTGATAGTAGGCGTTACTGACGTATTTGTAACTTATGTTAAAATTTAACGCACAAAAGAAATTAAGGAATAAATAAAATTTTAAGGATTTTTTTTGTACGGAATCATCATCATCGGACTATGTAATTTCTGAATGCAACATTCTATTAATATGGTAAAATGCTGAAAAGACGTGTAAACAAATCGTTACAGAATAATGGACTTGTGTTGTTAATTGAATACAATTTCTCTGCATGCTGTATAGGGTAATAACTCATTGACTTGTGTCTCGGGTCCACAACCACAACATACATAACATTATTTTCTTAATCCATTAAACACAAATTAGGTAATAAAATGGCATCAATCACAAAAATATAACACAGATAATTTGGCAATAGCTTACCACTAAGTGCGGGATCTGCTCGTCCCATTCCATAATGATAACATAAAAAGTTTGATGAGAAAAAAGTAAATAAAAAAAATCTAGTTACTCATCTTCCGAGATGTACCTATTGTTATATTTTAAAAAAATTCTACCACAAATCTGCCAAGTCTTCATAAAAACCTACAAGATTTAGTTACTAGCTAAGCTACATTAGTTAAGTTTCTCTACAAGTCATTTAAAAATAATTTTACATTAATTTATTATTTATCATCTTTTAAAATTTTTCTAACATTTGGCTCGTTCGTCTCAAAAAGTTGCCGTAACAAAATCTTTACCAGTAAGGTCAGCATCGATTTCTCTGTCGTCCACCAGCAGCTCGGCGTCATCGAGCAATTCAGCGGCGGCAGGAGTGGGCAGTTGAGCTCCCCGACCTGCACCGCCTGCTGCTATTCGTGAGTGCAGCTCTTCAGTTGCCTAGATACCAAACGAAAACCAAAATTTACTGAAAACCCTTATATAAATGTATAAAATGTAGTTTCTTCAAATATTATGTCTGAGAGTATGTTAAATCTACTCTAAAAGTATTAGTTCTTTAATTTCTGCTTCTTGTGTCTCCTACTTGTAGACTGTAAGATAACAAACACCTACAATGTGATGTCTGTGTTGGGTTTCATGGATAACATGGAGAATATCATAAGTATTACCTGCAGTATTGCGTCATGATGGTGCGAAGGTAATGCAGGACGCACCAGTTCTGCAGCTTCATGCGAGCGTCCACGCGGGTCGGGCACCAGTCGCCTGCGCCGTCTCGCGTCATCTTCCCACGAGTCCAGTTTCCAGAACTGACTGACACTTCTGAGATCACGTTTAATAGTAATTAAAATGGAAGTCATTTAGAAAAATGATTTATTTTCTTTTTCCCTTAAAAAGGGTAAAAATAAGAAAGGGCTTTCTCTAATTGGTTCGGATACGTAGAAAGAATGCGTGATGCAAGATTGACTAAGCAGGTATACAATGCAAAAGCGGATGGATGCAGAAGTCGAGGACGGTCACGACACACCTTTCATGGCCAAATAGGACGAGTCCTGGAAGTAGGTGATATCAGGAGCCTTAAAAATCGACAAGCGTATATGACAAGAGTTGTGAAAGTCAAAGAAGCGAGTTAGGCGTGTAAGAATCGTGTCTTATGACGCTCTGTGCTCCCTGCCTATCCCGCAAGGGACTTGGCGTGAAGTTATGTACGTATTAGTGATGTAACGAATATTCGCATTCGCATTCGCAAATATTCGCATGTTTTAGGGTATTCGCATTCGCTTTCGCAAGAAATATTGCGAATGTTTGGCGAATGTTGATGATACGAAAAATGATACTGATATTTTCTTTAATATTTTACCCTCTTAGATTAGTGTATTATATTATGGATCAGCCATTAGGTATATAAATAACTGCACGTCAAGTCCCTTGCGGGGTAGGCAGAGAGAACAGAGCGCCATAAGGGACGATTCATACACGCCTCAATCGTTTCTTTGAGTTTCATAATTCTTGTAATACACGATCGTTGATCTTTAAGACTCCTGACGGCACCTTCCTCCAGGACTATTTTTGTTCTATTTGTGTGTCGTGGCAGTCTGTGTATCCTATACATTCATCCGGTTTTGCATGGGTCAATCTGGCATCATCCATTCGTTCTATAATTTCGAATCTTCGGTGTATACTTATATATATACGTATACTTTAAGATCGACACTCTCTTTCAATACTTCTTCCTTCCTCACAACCTTGTTTTCGACGCGGTCAGCGAGAGTCTCTCCGCAGATTTTGCGCAGTAGCCTCATTTCGACCGCCTTTATTCTTTCGTGCAAACCGACCCAACCCAACACTAATCGATTTTAATCAATTTTTCATACCGTATGCAGTTTGATCCAACTTAAAAGTAACAGTTAATTTTTTTTTACAAAAAATCCAACCGCAAGATTGAAGACGAGAGTGTTACATCAGAAAAATACACGTTTTATTGAGTACTAGCAGACCGCGCGATATTCGTACCGCTATATTGTATGTCACCTGTGCCTCACGGTGTTACTCGCGCACAAACAAAATGTCGATGACGACCCGATTACACATAGCCTATGTTATTCAGTGATAATATAGCTTTCTAAAGAAAAAAGAATTACTAAAATCGGTCCAGTACTTTTTGAGTTTATTCGTTACATACAAAATTACAAATCTTTCCTCTTTATAATATTATATTATTGTTAGTATAGAATCTATACTTGGAAGAGATGAATATTTTGAAAAAAGTTTCATCTATACTATAGGTGAAAACTTTTTTCAAAATATTCATCTACGCGTCATCACAATCATTAAATAACTGCATCAATATGGCTTGACCGATTTTGATGAAATTTTGTGAAATTTTTCAAAATCCAACATTCGTAACATCACTAGTACGTATGTATTAAAATCCTTATTCTATTCAACGTGTTATGATTACACTTGTTCATAAACTACAAATATGTGTAGTAATATTCATACCCATCTTGTAGAGCAGCGTGTCCGGTCGAGTGACGCAGCTTGTCCAGTAGACGAGCGGCCGCAGCGTGATCCCTCCTTCGAGCCGCAGCAATCAGACGTTCACACGTGCGCTCTTCTTCGCAACGCTCTGCGCTACTTGACGCACACAGGCACTGCCACATAACATTTTATTAGATACCATTCAAGTAAAAACATTAATAATTAGACAAAATCCGATCCGGTGTTTGTCAAAGGATTTAGATGTGGTAGGATTTTATGGTATGGTATGCAAGGGCTGTTAAGCCTCGACTCGCCGTTATGTTTACGTTCCAAATGGAATAGGTGGCGAACCTATTGGCATACCGGGCACAAAGTTTTCAGTCATCGATATGTACCTATCAAACATAACTTTCGAAATTTATTTCGAAAAGTCATTGGTCTGGGCAGGGATTCAAACCCGCGACCTCTGGATTCAGAAGCAGGGTGCTCGACCACTGGACCACCAAGATTTAGAGGTAGTAAAAAAGTGATAATTTGTCGAGAATTTTGCAGTTTAATTGCAATCACTCGAAATCTAAACAATGCACTACATTATTATACACCTTCAAAAGGTCTACAATAAAAGTCTATCTCTTAGGTATAACCCTTAGATGAAATTTTTAATTTTTTCTTATTGCTTCTTAGGCGAAACAAAGTTCGCTGGGTAAACTATTTAATACTAATTAAAGGCATTTTCCCCAAAAATCATATCATCAAAATCCTTTCTTTTTACGTACCTCAAAATCAGCATGTTTCAGAACGTCATCAGCCCTCATTCTATTAAGGATAAACTCGGCCTCATTGGCGACCCTCACAATGTGGTCCCTCATGGCATGTGAGAGCAAACGACCTTCATTTATTAGTTCTATGAACGCTAGTCCCGCGTGTTTCTGTAGAGAATTCTGCCACTCTTGCGAACAGAGCAACATTACCAGTTCTACTACGGATGTGCTCGATTTGAAAGTTTGAAGACCTGAATAAATACACATTATTTGTTAGTTTGACGATTAAATAAATTAGAGTGTAAATATTACACGAAATAATTAAAAAAATTACGACCTCCTAGATTACCAACACTAACTACACATTAATTTAGGCTAGCAACGCCAAATCATTTCTTTTGGAAACATATAATTTAGAGTTTCTTAACTGCTAATCAAGCATTTAGGTGGTCAATTATTGAGTTTCCGATTTATACGAGCTTTACTATCCACACAAAATGAAATAAAAGGTACTTGATAACCTTACAATTTTAGCCATTTCCAAATAACATTTGCTTGCGTTGCTAGCCTGACAAATCTTTCTACTTGTATTAATACAAAAGCAAAGGCCAGGGCCGAGAAAAACCTTAAAAGTAATACAATATTCACCCAAAGAACAGTAGTAGGTAAACGAAATATGAAATAATACACAATGACAATAGAAACTTTTTTAAAGATTCCAGAAAAAAAATAAGGAAAGCCAGAGCATCTACCATGCCTAGTATCGTATACCTTTACCCTCCATTAGTAACTCTTGCCCATGGCTTCCGACCAGGGTCTTTGAGAGGAACGGAGCGAAGTCCAACATGATCTCCCTGAGCAGAGGACAGACGGGGCCCAAGGCAGTCTCCAACTTGTGAGTGAGGGAGGCCTCGCGTGACACACCTTCAGCAGACATCGACGTGTTCATTGCGTTTAGACCCGCAAGAGTTTCATTATCCTGTTGATTATATTAGAAGTTGTAAATTTTAATGTCTATTTATGTTGTATAATTTGAAAACCTCACCACCTTATATATCTAATAAATAAATAGATACGTCTTGGTAATAGGTACTTCTGTGTATTTATCTGAACTCCTAAACCACTACTTGCTTTAATTAATTATGTGCGTAAATTCGAGTAAGGTCCCAAATAGTGTAGATATACATTGCGACTCATAGGTGGCGCTGTGATCAGGTTCTAGTTTAATGGTATCTACAGGGTTTAGTAGTATGCAATTGCAATATAAACTTACAGGATGCAGATGTCTCTGCGCCGCTTGTAGGCTTCTGTTCTGATGTCTCTGCTGAACATGATGGTGTGTTTCCGAGTTTCTCATATGAATTTGTTTGTCTATATCTGCAAATCACATTATTGACTAGATATTTGTAAAAGTTCAGCACAAATATAAAGAAGGCTAACTAGCAAATATAGTACTGTACATAAACAAAGCAGAAAATATTGCACTGCATATAATTCCGAGGAACTACTGCATCGGAGCCATCGGATCATGTGCGCTTGAATGATTAATTTGAGCATGAAAGATACATTTGGATTGTCTCTTGTTTGAGCAACTAATTTTATTGCTTTTAGTGATCACTTGCATAATTTTGACATTCATAAAAGACAAATTCCTTACCCTCATGAATATTTCCCTCGTGATCTCTCGTCCTGCCTGTAATGGTTGCTGGGCCGCGCTCACCATCTTCATTTAGATTTACATCCGTCCAGGATTCATCATTGCTCACCTAAAGCACAGATGCAAAGTTACAAAATTCAATTAAGTTTTGAATTTTTGTTCACACGGGGGAAATTAAAAAATGTCTGTATGTGTGTATCAGCTATACTATTTACGTTTTAGTAACAATTTCAATATACATATATATATAATTTCAATAATTAATTTAATGCATATGAATTATATTTCTTCAATTAATCTACACAGTACATATACCATAATAACATATTTTAAAAAAAAATTGTTTGTCTGTCTGTTTGTTCCGGCTAAAGCGAAATGGCTGGACCGATTCTGATGGGACATTTATGGGCAGGTAGCTGATGTAATAAGGAGTAACTTTTATTTTACGTGGCGAAACAAAGTTCGACAGGTCAGCTAGTAAATAAATAATTATTGTTGGCGTACCGGAAGTTTGTTGTCATCTAAAGCGATCTCGCTCGACGTCTCAGGATCATTGTTAGTCGTTTCGTTAGAGTTCAAGTGGAAAGAGCCAGCATCCTCTATGGAATCCACGCTCTGTAAAAGTGCGACAATGATAAGAGATTTTATAACTGCTAATCAACACTCGAGTTTTACTGGTCTTAAAAAAAATGTATTAAGTAATTATGGAGTAGTCATTTAAACGACTTTAATAACTCATGAGGAGTGTAAAGATACGAGTTGAAGACATGAATTTACTTAAATGTAAATAGCCGTGGGATATTAGATAGAAATAAAATTTTAGGTTTGTTTAGCTAATTAAGTAATTATAAGTTAATTAATATAGGTAGCTAAAACGAAGTTTATAATCGTTTCTTTTTAAATCTTGTCACATATTTTTTACTAACTAGAAGTAATAGTAGAGGCTACTATACTTGGGCTGAGAGACGGCATATTCGAAACAAGCCATATTCCTCAAATAAGCAATCATAATACCTAATATTGACGCAATCTAATGAGAACATATTCTTTTTATTAATTTCACAAATTAGTAAATAACTATATTCTCAGCTGCAGCTCGAGATCAATAACTTATTATCATTTCAACAATAAAACAGTGAAGTGCCATCTAAGTCAGAGACAATCTCATGAACTCTACATTGACAAACCTACCGGGTTCTTTCCAAGTATTACGACTTACCACCTCTTTGTACCTACTGGCATAGTCATCAAGTATAGACCAGAGTCGTAAAAAGCCGCTGTTAAGGGTCTGTCATGTTTACAACTAATAGCTTACTGTGACTGAATTGCCGCAAAAAACTATAAAAATTATATTCAGAGAAACGTAACTCATAAAGTTTACAATTAATTTTAATATTATTTACCATCACAATTATAAACACGAAAACTTACCGTCACCCAGAACGCCATAAAGTTATTAGTGAATAGAATTTAATTTAGAGTAACTACTAATCAGTTGCGAAGAGAATAATTAAAATTAATAAGCTCTATAAAAAGTCTCCATGCTCTAAAGGTGAAAAAGCGATCAGCAAGCACAGCAAAAACCATGCAAAAATTAAAAACGGAATTTAAAAAACGAATTGTATAAATTTTGAAGTACCTAGCTGACAGGCGTAGGAGTAAGTAGGAGTAGATGCCGCTTCTACCATCTATCCGCGCTACTGTCTCCCGTAATTCCGCTTTGACTTTTAAAGCTAACAAACTGGAGTTAAAGCTAAAAAACTATTTGGAGCCCAGAGATCTTAACATTTAACCCATGCCCATAAGTGTCGATAATATGTATAGCTTATAGGTAAAGCTGTCACTAATTTCAGGGGTTAACAGTTGTGTGTGAGGCAGGGGAGATGGGGAGGAGTATTTTAAATGGAATACAAGAGTCAAGTTTATCTTGTGGATCTAGTGGTCAAGCACCCCGTTTCCAAAATAATTATATGGCTAATAAACCAATGACTTTTCGAGATTGTTTTCGGGAGTTATGTGTGATAAATATCGATGACTGATAACTTCGTGCCCGGTGTATGGCAATAGGTTCGCCATATTTGGGACGTAAACACAACGACGAGTCGACGCTTCACAGCCACTGCCTACACCACAGAAATAGATCAAGATCTTGATCTATTTCTGTGGCCTACACCTTCGGGTAGAACAAGGCATGATATGTTTACCTTATATTTTTTAATTATTGTATTATTAAGTTATACGTGTATATTGAACTTTAAGTAGATCGAACAATAAGTGATACATTTCAATGGCTATAATACTCTGGTATTATTTGTCTATGCATTTTAGATAATTAGAACAAGTGTGTGTTGTGCTTGGGTGCATAACTCAATGACGATTGAACACGTTGTACACAAGTAGTGAGTACAGCTTATAGCTTGAACTTGTACTGTTTATAGGTTATAAAAATGTGATAAGCTTATGTAAGTGTCTGTGAATGTGAAATTGGGTCCGAATCTGCAAAAACACTAATCATTTAACCAAGGAAGTAATTATTGTTTTTAATATGTATAATAATAATCAGTATTAAAGATATTGGTCATCAATGAAATTAGTGAAGGTGCAGGCCCAATCAAGAGTGTACATTCTAGGAAAAACCGTGTTCACACTAAATGATAACTTATACAAACCAAATTCACCACCGACACCGTTATCCCGGACAATGTTTTGGACCTCGGTGGTGGCTTTATAACAGGACAACATCGTTAATTCAATTAACCAAATGAAATAATATACACAATAGTAAGAGATTAGGATACATCGCTAGAGATGGTCTTTTGACAGCAAGTTTTCACACCAGCAATCTAATGTAATTGAATACCCATTATAAAACAACAGCTAGACAATCCCAAAAGACCACAATTAGAGGAGATAGAGTAACTAATAGATAGAAATAGAGCATTGCTGATTCCCCACGCAGCTATCGTTGCTACTGACCTTGGGTTTAGGCTGAGATTTGACTCGAAGACTGGACTTGAATAGTGGCTCCTCTTTTTCTGAGGCCGGAGACAATTCGGGCTTATCGCTATCGCTAGGTTTTTGTTTTTCTCCGGAATTTGGCTTCAGCTCATCGGTCGTCGTCTCTATTTTAGCAACGCCCTCTTCTTTGCCATCGGTGTCCTTTATTTATTTTATTGCAAAAGCAAAATAAACAAATATAATGAAGCGTTCACATATCACTTAAAACATTACACTTATTTCAAACGCATAACGGCAGCAACAACAATAACTAAAACCAATTGGCAAACAGCAAATTATTCTGCCCAAAAACAATACCTACAAAACTGATGGGAGATCTTATGGTTGGGAATTAAATATTACATGCTTACGATGCTAAATGCATTCTGAGGAGGTATCTAAAACTAACCTTAAGATCACGAATAGTCTACTTACGACATGATGTTTGTACCTAATATTAGGCATACACATTTTGGAAAAAAAAACATGCCATAAAAGAAACTGCATAGATTAATTATTAAAAAAATACAAATTTTCACTGAAACATAAAAGCACCCTTAAAGGTTCTAATCAGTTTTTGACTTCAATATTTGTAATGTAGATGCGTTCATGTTTTCTCTTTATTATTCTATTAACTATTCCTAAATTGTTACCTAAAGAGATTCAATACTTGCAAGATTTTTTAGAGATAAAGAAACAAGATATGACCTAAAGAACATGCAATTATAGTCCGAATGCAAAACTTAATTAATATCACAAAACATTGGCAATTCGTTAACTTACCTTCATTGACGGTGAATCCAATTCATTTATCGTAGAGTTGTTTTCGTCGACTACTATCATTGCGTATTCTACGTCATCCCCGTTGTGTTCTATAGGGAATATAGAAATAAATACACAACATTAGTTAGACGGTAAAATTGTTGTTGCGCGCGAGTACAACATCGCTAAAGCTTGCTTTAATAAAGCGGGTACTTTGGGTATTCCTACATACAACATAATTGTCACTATAGCGATTATATAGTTTTCTTGAACAGCCGCAGTTACTTTTGAAGCATTACAAATCGTGACTTGTATCCGGCAGGTAGCATAGCAAATGGCAAATTGATAGTAGGCCGACTGATATTGACACAAGTTGGTGATCTTATATCACTGAAGAGTTATCCGCCTGCACAAGTACCGGCTCCCATGGGTGAGAGGGGTCACCAAAGTAGTAAAAAAAAATATTTTTAAGTTATTTCTGGATAGTTTTGATCGTACTGAGTAGAAAAAGAAAAAATGCTTCAATATTTTCAAATTTATTGTGTCAGCTGACGGTCTTTACATCACTACCCACGGAGTTGACGATGTTTTTATAGTCGGCATAATATCACTTTTTTACAACCTCCCACTCCAATACCCAAAGGGGATGCGCCAGCTGACTCTTGATTTGATGTTTAGTCATCCGAGATCTTTTGAAAAAGGTTATACTCGATTGGCCTAAAATCGCTTTTAAAAATGCATTGCTACCTCCCCAGACCATTAAGTTACAACTACACTTATTATGTATTAGATATATACTATAAAAGGAAAACTATACTTATTGACTGGTTATTTTAAGTATATTAGTAGTATTTAAATATATATTTTGCACAGTTATCTTTCATTTATACTACTATTAGAAGTTAAATACAATACAAAGACATGCTATGAATTTCGTTTTCTACCAAACTGTAATGATGACGCAACATAAAAATAAAAAATAAATTTGAAATTAAAGCGGTGCCTTAGCGGTGCATAAGTTTTACAATGATTTGTCTTTTGTAACATCTCTTGGATCTTGATTTAGATCTTTGACACATTGAAGAGTGGCACTATAATAAAATCTCTCTCTAACAAGATAAGACTTTTGAAAGACAAAACAGTGTACGCGAACTTTGGCCACAACATGTATTCTGGCGTTAACATAACTTTTCCCCCGATTAGTAGTTAGACAGTAGAATACACGATAGATCAATTAATTTAAAAATCGAAGCGTGAAGGCAGTATTAAAGCACCGAGATAAAAAAAAAATATTTTTGTTCTATCGTGTGTTCAGGCGATCATAGCCATAAGGCAAATTATTGACTAAAATTTTACATAGGGCAAGTATTGTGTAATAGATTGAAAATACGATTAAATTGACAATAGATCTGTCTTGACCTTAGTTTTCTTCATCAACGAATGATCATAACAAGAAATATATAGGAGATAATGGTAGTTAGTGATGGTAACGCCAGGTGTCGCCAGCCGCGTTACCTGCGTGAGCGCGGTGGTAGTTAGCGATGCGATTGTGTGCTAGCGTGTTATTATTAATGTTGTGTTGACTGCAATCGAGTTTGCAGTGCGAGTGAGGGTGTCGGTGAGCGGGATGCCCACCAGGCAGGAATTGCGGGTAGACGTGGTGCGACCACTGCGGGAACAACGGCCGCGACCCTGTACTCCCGAATACAATGACCGTCCACATGATACCAGGTGGGATATGACGTATATACATAAAGATGACGCATATACAGGGTGTGAAAGTAAGCAGAGAAAAAAATAAAACAAGTAAAAAATTCGATAACGCGGTAAATATAAGTGTAAAGGCCGTACAATATGTGATAAGTAAACAGACAATCGATGAATACCAATGCGGTGTTGTGTTGTAGAATGTAGACAGTTTTACCAGTGTATCCAAACCGTGACGCATAAATCAAGCGGCGTGAAAAAAAAGGAGAAACGACACATTTCAGATAATACAGTCTATTTATAATGTCGTATTAATAAGTAAAACATTTTAAATATGTCAAATTTAAAATGTCGCTCTTAACATAAACTGTACTTAATTACTTTGGTATTCTTCCTAAAAATCTTTCACTAAATCTCTTTCTAACAAAAAATAACATATCAAAAAATATGAGATGTGCTCATCATTAGACTAACTTTGTATTTTATATTCATTTAAAAAAATATATACGGTCTGTCATCAACTACCCTCTTTAATTTAGTTTTGTTAGATAGAGATGTAGAAAGAACAAACGTAATTATATTATCTGCAATAAAATAAAAGTTAAGACTAATTTATATAAAATCAATAATTTTCGAGTCTGATCATAAAACGATCAACACTATAGTAAGGACGAGACGAGATAAAAAACGTAAACAAAGTTTCAAGGGTTCAAAACATTTTTCATTTTTCCATGATTAAAATGCAAAACTAATTAGTAACAATAACATCAAAAATTATCAAATTTATTATTAAAACATTATCAATTGAACTAAAACAGTAACCAATTAATAACAAGAGAAAACAACCAAATACGGGAAACGAAAATACGAGTCACTTCAAACGGTTTCCATACAGGAATGAACTTGTTAGTAAAATGACGGACCAACAGTTGACGACCACGGTTTCAACTGCTATAATGTATTCGTGTCAATCGCTTACTGTCGCAAGATAACTCGGTAAGGGTCCGTTTGTTTACTTTTTTATCTCGTCTCGTTAGCCTTGCTATAGGTATATTTCTGATATTACTTATAGGTATATTTTTTGATAATTATAGGTATATCTTCTGTTATTTCCCCCTAATCGAGCAACGATCTCAAAATGTCTGACAGAGTTTGTCCTTACAATTAAATCTTTTCACAAACTTTTAATTGATACTGAGTGCGATGAAGCATAACAAAATAAGCTTTGATTACTACAAAATAAAGATTTAAATAAAATAAAAAAATTGAGGTAATTTTTATCGAAGAATTTTATTTAATAAACCAAAGTCAATTTCTTTGCCAGTCTCAGGCGGAGCTTGATATTTTTTGTTATTAGTGATATTGTTATTTGTTACTATTCTTCACGGTGTAAGTAAAGAATGTGTCAAATGTTATGGGAGGAATTTTCGATAAAATATCTAGAACTTTATAATAATTAATTAATAATTTTCATGGTGCTTTGTGCTTCTCTCTCTTTCTCTCTCTGTTTGTTTATAGTAGCTCTTACTTGAAAATAAAACCAAACGGAGTCCCAAAGTCCAAGTGAGAGGCGAAGTAGGTGGATATATCGGTAG
The DNA here is from genome assembly GCA_905147225.2 of Euproctis similis. Taxonomy (NCBI): domain Eukaryota; kingdom Metazoa; phylum Arthropoda; class Insecta; order Lepidoptera; family Erebidae; genus Euproctis; species Euproctis similis. The sequence goes on from LR990109.1 coordinate 12,231,202, forward strand.
TGGATATAGTAGGGTGTATATAGCGCCAGGTTATATGCTGGTATAATAAAAACGAAGAAATCAGCTTAAAGACTAGTTCACTTACGAGTAGGTGTCCATCTGCGCAATATTCATATATAGGCGCTATCATTCTATCGTCAAAGAATAAAAGACAAACGAAAACCGCAGAAGATAACACTTAACACTATTAAGTTCAGAACATCAATCTGTAAGTTTCTTTTAGCAGTGTACCCTTAATCAGTTTCTATAACACATTTTGACGAAATTTAAGACCACAAGAAATACTCTTATTTCACGCACCCCACAAACACATCTAATTAATATACTACAATGATAAGTTATAAATAAAAGAAGCGTGCACGTCGTATCTATATGTGTTGTGTATCGGTTTTATTCTCATACAGTAAGTGGCTAGTTTGAATGTATATATATATATTAACTCACCTTATTACATTTATCATTTACATAAAATCAAGACACATACCTAATCACATTTATAATAACCGTTATCACAAATACCTAATGAAATTGTAGATCAAATCATTCATGTAAAATTATTTTACTAATAAAAAACAACATGCCAATATTATTTATTAAATGGGATAGTAATAAAAATATTAAAATGATTTTGCACGAGGATAATAAAACTTTTTACGTGCACATACCGTGGTGTTCGTGCGAATGATGCGGTCGCCGCGTGCACTCGGGCGCTGCGTGCGCGGGCGGTTCCAATATATCGCGATACTTCGACACCATCAGTACTGAGATGAAATACACTATGGCGAGAGACAAGAACTGCGCCTGTTTAGTTTCTTCCTATACATAAAACGATAACAAATTAAAGTACTTATAATATGTGTTTATAACAACAATTCAACTCGGCATGTAGTGTAAGATAATAACAACACATAACATAATTTCACGCCGGCGGCTGTCAAGCCTCTTCTCGCGGTTATGTTTACGTCCGAAGTGGTGGCGAACCTATTGCTATACCGAGCACAAAGTTTTCAGTCATCGTTATTTATCACACTTCCGAAAACAATTTCGAAAAGTCATTGGTGTGAGCCAGTGTCAGGATTCGAACCCGGACCTCTGGATCAGAGGACCACTGGACCACCGAGACTAATCTGAGATATTAAAATCAAATGTATTTTTCTTAAACAATTATTTTGAGTCATTAAATATATATAAAGTAAATTTCTGCGATTGTTTATTTAAAGCGTGCTTGTGTCTAAAGTAGTGAAATATGTATTTATGCTTAACAGAGTCTCCGATTTCCAATATTGCATCTTCTTGCTTAATCACAATATCAGAATCAAGTTTTTCTTCAAGTTTTGTCTATGAATTGCATATTGAAGTGTGTCTGTAAATTGTTACTCTTCAAGATATTTTAAGTGATGAATTTACAAAAAGACAAACCATGAGGGAAATATTTAAAAAAAAGCATAATTAAATGAACTTGCCACATCTCTGTAGATAACAGCGCGGAGTCTATTCACGTCCATATCTTGTAGTAACCGTTCAGGATCCTTGACTGGGCTTGAAGCATCAGCTAAACTTGCCACCACGCTCTGACGAATTACATTTCAATTAATATTCTCCACTGTAGGTTTTACAAAGAAAAAATAAAAACCGTATAAGCAAGTAGTAACTATAGAAACCTTTGCATAGGTGTTTCTTGAAAAAGTATTGAAAGAGTAGTTATTACATAAAATAGGTATATATAAAATATCTGAAAATAGGCGTCATGCAAATTGAGCGTGTTTAAAACATTCTTTGAAAAGCGTGAGTTTCTTTTCCTGCCGCGACAACATGCAGTTATGTGCTTGTATCTACAACTGCGCGGTGTGTTGTGGTATAAGTAAACTGCATAATATTTTTATTACCGATCTTGTGAGCAGTGCATGGTGTTGAAAAGCCATTGTATCCGCTACGACTGGATTATTGTTAAAGAATGGTTCAATAGAGCATGTGAAAATAGATGTCACTCTGAATTTCACCACCACGAATTTTATAGAAATCTGATTTATTCTAATTAGGCATATCAGTAATAGGAGAAAAAAATAATTTATTAAAAATTATAACTTTTTACCTTATTGATTTATAATTTAATTTATAATATAGAAATTGAAGTTATGTTTTCTTTGGAAGGATTATTATCTTTAGTATTTGGGAAATTTTGTTATATTTTCTTTCGGGAGGATTATTTGAGGGGTCTGGTGAGGCGCGTTACCAGGGCGGCATAGGCGTAAGGAGCATCAATAACCAGTTACCTTGAGGTCGGGCTCGTTGTTGGGCCTGTTGGCGGCGCGCGCGGCGGCCAGCCGCTGCCGCTCCTTGCACTCGAGACAATTGCGCACGGCGCACGTGCACACCTACACACAGCCACACGCACGTGTGTACACAACACACCCACACGCACCACGCCACAAGCGCTACGACTCACGGCGAGCTCTAGGAAGTACCGTCCGCCCGCCGTGCGCCACTAGCACCGTACTCTTCACGTTTATGTGCCATGAATATTTCATTTTCGTTATACTATATGTTTTAGGATGATTTGCCGCCAATGCAGATAATTTGTGAGAACCATAATAAGAAAATACCTCTTCATAAAGAAATTCTCATGACTACGGCTGGCAAAACCTCGAAAAAATAAGATATTGTAATTTTAGATCACGTTTAAAAGCGATTCATTTCTGCATATCCTCAACAGTTAGGTAAATGCATTGCTTTTTGATTATTTTTTAAAATGATCCAAAAAGTATTCAACAAAGAAAGCACAAGAACGTAAAGAGCACGATAAAAATATATCTAGACTAAAGTATAGAAGAAGATCTACATACTGTAACTGGAACTAAGAAAATGACTTAAGTCTACGACAGACAAGTCTATAGTCTAAGTCTATTAAGTTATAGAAAATTCATAATATCTATAAGTTCATTCTATGTACGAAAATAATTAAACATTAATATTTTACTAAGTTTTCGTATAGAAACTAGTTCGGTATAGGATTACAACTAAGTCTGTATACACAATTATCTGGATAGAGTAGTACCAATACAGAAATAATTACGTACCAAAATATAATTTAATCAGTCGTGTTGTTTTCAAAATAGTTTTGCGTTCGTATTTTAGGGAGTGTACTGTGTTAGTTCAGTAGTAATAAACAAAGTCAATGTAAAATTGTCAAATTACTAAAGAAATGTATTTTTAGGTAAAGTATGTTTAGCCCGTGTTTAGTAGCCAAATCACAAAAATGATAGTTTTCTTTTTCCACGCCGTCTAAAATGACTCAAAACAACATAACTGATGTATCATCCCTGCCAGTTTCCTCCCACAAATCACATACCAGTCTCAAGCACTGCCTGAGGATCCCCCCACTTGACATGTTCTTTTCGGCCTCTAGTTCCGCGAAGTTTAGCGCGCTAGCGAATATAAGCACATCCGCCATGCTCACGAGCCGCTGCAGAAAGGTGACGGCTACTTCCACGGGCATGCCCTGCGTCGGTTCTATGACATCCAACTCGTTCTGAGCAAAAGATATTGATTATTATTAACCAAAGTGGGTTCATTGGAACAAAAATACTGTACAAGAAATCTAAACTTACGTTAGGTGACGTGGCAGAAGCCAATAGGGGTAGCAGACCGCCGCACGCAATGATCAGGTTATCAGCCAGCTGACTGATCAGATGCACAGTGTTCACTACGAATATAGCATTCTCGCTACTGTTTACGAAGTCTATCACCGATTTCGTAGAGTGACTCCGCCATACCTGAAAATTATTGTTCAAAATATCTGTATTTATGTTATAAATGTCGTACATTTAATATATGTTTAACGCAGGCTAAGTAAAAACAAAAAAAAATAGTGCGTGAAGTCCCTCCGCGCCAAAAAAGTGAAACTTTGTAACATACATACATTTATAACGACAGACCTGCTGGGGCATTGGTGTGGAATCGAGACTGGCGGATTCGATCCCTACCAGAATATGAACATTTCTCTGGGTCTAAGTAGTATAACTGGTAGAATAACTAGAACTCTTTTTTGGATGATTTGCTATATTGGATCAAGAATGACGTCGCATAATTTTTCGAGTTACTCCCGACTAGCACTTTCATTTGATACCCAATATACCATTGTAGACCACATTGTAGAAATGGATTAAAAATATCTAATCCACCATATTGGATTTAAAATAGCGTCACAATATTTTTCGACTTAGTATCAAAAAGGCCTCTCATTGAATACCCATATTGTAGCAAAGCATTAAAAATATCTCCGGGTATCTCCACGACCTCTCAGGTCGTGGTATTTGTCCGGTCGAGCCGGCCCGTTCATGCAAGAAACTGCGTGGCTCTACCGCTATTAATATTATCATCCAAACTTAGCGTGTAAGCAAAATTTCAGCTCATTTGGTTGAAGATATCTACTTCAAAATTGAGTTCTCAGATTCACCCGAACATACATACTTACATACATACATTGCAAGATGAAAATAACTGAGTTTATTGTGTTTGTAATATCAATTATGAGTAGTTAGATACCACTTCCCGCTACTTGATGTCTATGTACAGACAGTTTTGAAAAGTCGCTATGAAAATTTTCCAAGTTGGTTATTATATTGACCAGTTTATATTGCGTTAAACGAATGCAAGACAGATTTGAAGTTCCACTTCAAAATTACATTGCATACAAAAAAAACTACTTTAAACCTAACAAACATATTCAATCAGTTCCTGGAAGATGTCCCGGCTATCTAGAAATTATATTTATTATATTTGCGGACCCTAATTCAACTATCATCTGAGTTTATTGTCTATGAACGAAGTTACAATTAATTATTTAATTAATCAAAAACAAGGAACAGGGTTGGATTGAAATCGAGTGTAAAAATGGACGACGTAGAATTCACCAAATAGATATCTAGGAGTCGAGGACGGCTACGACACACATTAAAGGACCAAATAGAACGTGTTCTGAAGAAAGATATAAGAATATCAGGAGCATTAAAATCGACGCGCGTATATGAAATGAGTTAGTAAAGTCAAATTGGGGTGTAAGAATCGTGCCTTATGGTGCTCTGTTCTATGTGCCCATACCGCAAGCGCGTTGGCGTGAACTTATTAATCAAAATTAAAATTTCAAAATCAGCTTACTATTAAATAATTTGATATTGGCTGTAATGGACATACTATTAAATATATTTCACGTATTCATAACTTACCTGTATATCAGTCTCTAAACTGAAAAGCACATCGGATAGTAGGCGCTGATGTATATAAGACCAACGGAATTCTGGTATACGGAATGGGGGCCGAGTGGGTCCCGGCGAGAACATCGGTCTTGAACACTTTGATGGACGTTTGGATTCTGTAATTAATACGCGAACAATGATATTATTACAGCAAAAAAACACACACAGTAAAAAATTACTTTATTAATATTAACACAATTTGGTCCTCGTAAACTAATCAACCTGTTTACGAGAACCAAATTGTGTTAATATTAATAAAGTATGTATACTTTTATTTTAATATTCCATTCTAAATTTGAATTACATTTTCGAGAGAGAAGGAGGTTTAACATTAGAGTAAATGAATGGAAGATGGTAATGAAAATGGCACAGAGCAGATATCTAAGACCTTTTAGTAAAATAACTGATTACCGAAATGATTTGAGTCCACTTGAGTACTAGTTGAAGCGCTTCGAGGCCTTTTCGGTGAACTGGACGTATTGGTACCTTGTGTGGATACACCTTCACCTCTGTTCATATCCTGTTTCATCTCACTATCATCAGGTAAACTTACACGTCTTTTGTCTCTGTCATCAAGAGCACGATCTTCCTGACAATCATGGTCCTTATTAGCTAATGGGATACTCTCACTAATAGTCGAAATAGGCGGATTCTCGGCAACTTTTTCTTCTTCTTCTCCTGTCAAATTATCGGGCATTTTAACATCTTCCTTTTCATTTTCTTCTAAAACTTTGTTTACATTTTCCAAGTCTAGTTTCTCATCTTCGTCTACCTTTGAATTAACTAAATATTCACCATCCAATGGAAGCACATTCCCTTCGTGTGGATGATCCGAAGGTATAACCCGTTGCGGACTATTATCTTCTGCAACCACACTGTCATTATCGTTTTCACTTTTAGAAACTACCGATGAAATAAGTTCAGTAACTAACTCATGAGCAATAGTTTCGGATATTTGTTTTTCATCAACTAGATCTTCATTTTCCTGTTCTAAATCATCACGACCATTTGGTGTATTTCCTTCAGATTGTAGACCACCAGATATCGCACCAGAATCTGTATCATCATCAGTCTTTAATCTAACAGTTTCTAACGCAATACTTAAAACATCATTGACAATATTAACAGCAATATCTTTTGGATCATCCACGTCTGATCCAAATTCGTTTGTAATTTCAGTCTTATCTTGAATCTTACGTGGGCTGGTTGCTTCACTAGGGGTCAAGTATAATTCAGAAGGATCAGAGAGTTCCGATTCTCTTTCTACGGCAGGGTTGACTTCAGCCACTCTTTCTGGACTAGCAGTCTCGCTAACTGAGAGGCTAGACGGTATGCCTTCACTACGATCTGTGATATCAACATCATCCCTTATTGTATCACCCACATCTCTTACTGGAATATAATCTAGACTACCCCTTCTTAAAGGTTCTTCATTCGACGTTCTTTCTAGAGTACCTACCCCTGATTCAGGTTCTACTATAAAGCTACCGTTATCAACGATATTGCTCTCAGATTCAGGTACAGGATCGATTGAAATTTCTTGAGTTTGTGACTCGCATTCAACATCATCGATAGCGTGTTCAGAATTATCTTGAGTTTCTGTTGTTGGATTGTGTAATTTACAGACATCAGAATTATCAGATCTTTGGGCACATCTGCAGTTGTCGACATCACGTAGAGATAGACCAGTGCCTATTTCAGTTTGTGCAGCGTGGTGTAATCTTCGCTGTGGAGGCTGTTCGTGTCTCTCCCAACCCGATATTGTCGAGATGGGTCGTTGTTGCCGCTCAGCCGGATCTGTAATATTGTCCGCTCGCCTCTGTTCGTAATGTTCGTACATTTGAGCAAACTGGAGTTTGAATTCTTCATAAGATACCTGTGACAAATTAGAATCAATTTAAATATTACTCAATATTTAGTTTAATTATTGTTGGTGAAAGATTACTGTAGTTATTTCATTTATTTAAATTTACCTTGGAATGTACAATGGCAAGTGTGTCAACCCACACTCGCCACCCTCCATACTCGTGTTTAATTGCGTGGTGTAACAACATCCTAAACAGAGAATACACCATATCTGAGATCTTCTGTTCTTCTGCGTTTTTGGGATGAATATACGCCATCGCTATTAACCATTCCTGAAAGAACAATTTTTGTTATAGAAAAGAGTACTGTTTCATCGGATCCAGCCTGCCTGTGGTAACAGCATTATAAAGTTATATTGTGACAACATATTGCTACCATACTTTTATTACCTATCAAACAAAAATAATATCAAACTATCCACACAAGCAGTGTTAATCAAGAAAAACAACTTAATATTAATAGATCGTCTCGGTGGCGCAGTCGTCGAGCACACGGCTTCTGCTCCAGAGGTCCGGGTTCGATTCCAGACACTGGCTCACACCAATGACTTTTCGAAATTGTTTTCGGAAGTTATGTGTGATAAATATCGATGACTGAAAAACTTTGTGCCCGGTATGGTAATAGGTTCGCCACCTATTCCATTTGGGACGTAAACATAACGGCGAGACGAGGTTTAACAGCCGCTGCCTACACCTTCGGGTAACAAAAGGCGTGAAGTTATGTTATGTTATTAATAGATAAGTCTATAAACGTATTACGACATAAGGTGACATGAACCGAAGAAAAGCCATCAGGACCAGCTACAGGTTACATGAAACTTTCATATACATACCTGCCATACTGACATCTGCAACACAGTTCGTCTGTTCTCCCTGTTGTTGCTGCACAGTAGTGTCATGTCAGATAAAAACAATTTCTTCACTTCCAATAATTGTTCTGTCTGTTTCGATTGTCTGATCAGTGTTGCCACTACTTTCAGTATCACTGGAAACACAAATACTTACTCTATCAATTTCCGTAGATATCGAGAACGAGTTACAGGACATCCAAAAAATGGTTAAGATCATCTTATCCCCAATTAGGGGGCATCCATAAACTACGTGAGATGTTTTTTCTTAAATTTTATATCACTTTAAAATTCGAAAATGGAAGAGTGTTTCTGACACAATCGGTACACACATAAACGAGGTATTAATATACGTTTAAATATTATGGGTGAATTTTACACCAGAATAACTGTATGTACAAATTTTCAAGATGTTAAAATCTGACACTTACTGGGATTTTCCAGTCGAAAGTGTGGCTGCGGCTCTGGGTGGCTTGTGTATAAGATTTGTTGTCCCACATGTTCAGTTAGGAGTTCATAGAGGGCGTTGTATGCGCCTAACGCGAGGGGCGTCCCGCCAGCACTAAGTCGCGTTGCCAACAGCGTGTACAGGTTATGCGGTGACATCACGTCATACTTGCGTCTGTAATGCGAAGCAACAAAGATAATGTAATATAATTAATTAAAATTGTTACATATTTTGTGGCAAATTACAATTACAGTTTTATAGCTAATTTTGATATCATTAATTTTGTTTCATTCTAATAATCTATTTTACCTACTATAATACGTATAGCAAGTACATAATATAGTCTGTTCATTCTTAGCACATCCGCCAGAAATATTTTTATTCAATTTTAAACAGAGCAATCTTGATGGCCTTTGAATTAAATATAAATATTTTAATCGAAAAGTGTGAGCTTACTTGTGTGTGCTTCTACTCAAAAAGAACCCAAGCAGCTTCAATGCTTGCAACTTGATTAATTGACTATCAGACGCCAGCAACTTGAAGATAGTTCTAACTCCACCCTGGAATTTTATATTATTAATCTTAAATTATAACAGTAATAAGAAGATTAAAGTTATCAATCACACTTTGACTAGTCAGTATAATAGGTTTTGGAAATACTTGTGTCAAGATTTAGAGCATTGTGGTCTATATTGAGATAAAAATTAAAATCAACTTTTGATCATAAAGCTTTTCAAAAGCTATATCGTTTATTATCGGTAAGTATTTGATAAGTTGCATCTGGTTAAATATTATTAGTACAATAAATGTGACGTAATACTAATGGTGGTCTAGTGGTCGAGTTCCCCGCTTCTGAATCAAGAACTCGCGGGTTCGAATCCTGACTAATACAAATGACATTTCGCGGAAAATTATGTGTGTTGAATATCGATGACTGAAAACTTCGTGACCGGGATGGCAATAGGTTCGGACGGACGGAAAGCTTCTAGACGGCTGGTGACTACTTGTCCTCACCTTGGCATCAAATGCAGGCACCATAGAACTGGGATGCTCGGACATCAATGATATTAACATTTGTAGAACATCGTGTAAATTCTCGTCCTGAAAGTAATTTATTTGTGATTATTTAAAATAGTCTTTATTTGTGTCATGACTTGAAAACAGCTAAAATTCCGTTTCTTTTTTTTTACGAATATATACTTCGCCAAAATCTTCAAACAATTTTACAAGTATTACGATGTTTATGTAAGAAATTTCATACATCTTATGTAAAAAATGACAAGTGAAGTATCGAATGAATTAGTGCTTGGTATAAATAGATTTGCGATTAAAAAAAAATAGTACTAAAGAAACATACCTCGTGCATAGTAGTTAAATAGTTAAGTATTGACTGTAGTTCGTCTTCTTTTACGCCGTTACCGATCATGATCAGTTGTTTCAGGAACAAAAGTATGTAGGCTCTTATCGTTAGTATGTCTTTATGGGCTGGCCGCGGGCCGTCTGGAAAAAGAATCGACCGCAATAAGAGACATAACATATTAATATACAAATAAATAATATATATATATATAAATAGAAACAAAATGTCAAACATTAATAGAAAAACAATGTAGTTTAAAAAAACAGAATAACAAAAGCCAGTATATACAATATCTAAGTACAGTCGTGGTAATTTCCTCACTCAGTGAAAGACAATCTTAGTAAAGTTGTAGAGCCAAGCAGTTTACTGCATGAATGGGCCGGCTCGACCGGTGAAATACCACGACCTCTCAGAAGATCGACGTAAAGTGGCTCATGCCGCGTTTCGTTCGGTGAGAAAGGTACCCGGAGGCCTACCCCCTTCCCCATCCTTCCCTATTCCCTATCCCTTAAAGGTTGGCAACGCAACAGTAACACTAAATGTGTTACTGATGTCTATGGGCGCCGTTAGTTGCTTCCCATCAGGTGACACGCCTGCTCGTTTGCCCTCCTATCACATAAAAAAAAAAGTTTTGGAAGATCAGTAATAATCAATATAAATGACATAGAACCGTGACACTATTCATGTGAAGGCATGTGTTCAGTGGTGAATTGAAACAGAAATATAGAATACATACTATCTGCAACTTTACTCACCCAGTCCCTTCGGCGTAATTCCACTTTTGGCTCGAGGATTTACAACCCAATAATAAAACTTCAATGTGTGCACTGTCTGTAAAACAGTGCTAACCCGCCTCACACTGCCATAAATGTGAGCATCAGCGAGGAAATCTGTGGCTAGGTAACAGTACAACCTAGCTTGCACTGCAGCAGGCGTGTGGATCCATAGCGCCGGGTTGAACAGTATGTGGTCCAACAACTGCCAAGTTAGAAAAGATTGGCAGAAAGACTGCGATTAGCATAGACCTTGGGCTGTCCGATGGTCGGTAGCGATATGCTCTCTTGCTCTCTTGCTCTCATGTACCTACTTCTGTCTAATATAGGAATTACGTTGTGAACTACGGGGCAGTAGAATCGGTTACTTAAAACAACATAACAATTATTATTAATATCATGTTATTATTGATATACACTAATAAATAATAGACAAATTGCAAACAAAATTTTATATAGATACGTCTATAAAATTAAAACTGTGATATGTGTACACTAAAAACACTAGTGCACAAAAAAGAAATATGTTATGTACTGCTAAAATTATTTACATTGAAATAAAATAACGTTTCTGCAACACCCCAAATCATCTATGTACAGGTTTTTTTGTAACTTTTAAACTTCACAATTTTTTTTACAGAATATAGGTACAGTTCATTATTGATCTAGTGTTCGATACAAATAGGGACAACGATTAAGATTATTATTATAAGTCCATGTTAGCCATTTTTTTGTAAAAGTCTGGCCTGGCGTTGGCGCTCCGTTCTCTCTGCCTACCCCGCAAGGGATTTGGCGTGAAGTTATGCTATGTTATAAGCCTAGCCTTGAATATACATAATGATAGATGAATATTCAGAAAGTAAAAGTAAAGGAATTCCTTATCACGTTATTTACTTAAATCAGAACATATATCAACAAATTAAGCGTATATTTCAAAGCTTTTTACAAAAGAAACGAGGTTTTTACAAAAGAAAGTAGTTTTGCGTGCGGGTCAAGAATAAACAAAGTATTTGAGGCGAAAGAACAAAGCATTCGTATTCCCAAAAATATCGCAATATTCCCAAACGGTTGTGTTTTAAGTACTAAGTATAGAAAAAAAAAATGTGAGTTAAAAACCAGATAAAACTATACAAATTGAACGACTCATTAAACCCCTGGAATACTCAGTGGGAGAGTGCAGAACAATACACCTGTAATGTTGGGGAGTGAGGAAGCAAGAGGAGCATGCGCTAACAACCATCGAGCAATATTTTGGTTTGGGTTCACATTGTGTCGTGCGCTGGGTAGGTTTCTTCACGATTGGAAAGTAATATGTGATGTTGATGAATTTATCATTTACACTTATAACTTTATCGATTTTTCACTATATTACTCATAAAAATCTGAAGAAAATATCTGACGTGTTTACCGCCAGTTATTACTTTTTTCCAATCAAGAAAAAACTATATACAATTTACATAAAGGATTGTATCACACTTAAAACTTATACCTGTGAAATAAAAGTGACAGATTTATTTATAAAATATACATCGAAAAACTGGCGGACATGCCTGAATAAATGAAAAGGGTTTTCTCAATATTTTTTTTTTATAAATAAGCAGAATTATATGAAAGTATCGAAAAAAGAACTTGCTTCAGCAAGTTCATATTGTTTTAATATCAATGTCCGAACCCATAATCATTTAAACATAAGTTGGAATGAAAACCCCTACAAAAAATATTTACATCTTATTTATTCAAGCACATTTGCTATTCAATTAAAAATGAAGATAGAATCTATTTAAAAAATTTAAAAACGTGATATCGCATTGTAATTGCCGCATTGTAAATATATATATAACAGTTTCTAAGCAGTGTTCAAAAATATATTCTAGTGCATTTATAGTGAATTACTACTGAATAGAAGACAGCTATTTAAGATCTGAGACAATGGACGATGGATTGGTTGGTTGGTAGATTTTATCTTTTAAATAGTTGTGGCCCGCGTGGCCTTTGTATTAGATAATGAATTTTTCACAGATTTTAGAGTTTTAAAGAACAATGCCAATGTTCAGTCTTCAGCTGAGATTGATCAATTTTTCAAAGTCACGATCCACCCAATAGATAGTTTCGTTATACATTTTTTTGTTCTATTAATTAGTATCTTCTAGACGTCTGATGTAAATATTTTATTAAATATTTTTAAAATAGGCAGACGTGCCAGTAGCACGAATTGTTTATCCATTTATTAAAAATTTTGATAGATACCGCCGTAATTTAAGACTCAAAATATCAGGAAATTGATACTATTATAGCACCTCATATTTGTCATGCACACAATAAGATTTATCTCGCTCAAAATGCGGCAGCCAGTGCTGATAGTTCAGATTCGCTATGCGGGTAACGGAAAATAGTCCCTATTACTGACAATATTCCGCATTCAGGTTTTAACATGACACTTCAAATTCAGGCTTCTTATACCGACATTTCGAAAATCTTAGCTAATATGATGCGGGACATCTAACGACGACTGACAAAATTGATGTTACTTATTAAAGGCGTACAGTTACGAATATGAATATATATATAATGAAACGTCCAAGGTAGACGAGGTAAAGCAGATAATATCACTGAAGGATGCAAAGCATAAAGACGAAAAAATTCACAAAAGAGAACCGTCCACCCTCAATCATAACCCCTTCTACTCATTTCTGGGACTCTCATAGGCGGGTCTTTAATCTGTGGGTTTAATTTATTTGTTACGACTTCACTGACATTGCAATTAATTTGGTAGGTCGCATTTAAAACCACGTTGTTTACATAATTTTCTTCAATAATGTTGAATTACTTCTCTATTGGCCGAGAAATTGTTTGATAGCAATGAATAATAATAATATATTTGACCGCCATAAATTTATATATAAAAGCAATTTCCTTACTTATTTACAGACAACAAATTTTAAAAGACCTATTATATTAATTTCCGAGAAATTAATCGTTATGTTTCAGTGGAAAGTTTGAACGAAACTTATTGCATTAATTTCGTGAGAAAATTGGGAAAATTAAATTTGTATTGAGATTTGAAAACGGCTTGTAATAACTTCGCAACTTTTATGTAATAATAATAATATCAAACCTAGAAATTTTTCTTATATTTATATCAAATTCAAATCATTATAGTGAATTTGATATACAATAGTAAGAATAAATTATTTAAGTCAGCGGCAAAAAGTGAATATTTAAAATGGATAGAAAATAGGTAATTTTACTTAAATTTTCAGTTAATAATAAACTCACCTGTTTTAGCAGTAAATCAGAATTAGGAGAGCAGCACGTGACAAGATGTTTCGTTAAGTGCAAGAATGACGCAAGGGTGTCCGGTGTCAAATGGTCCCTGCTGCAGCGCTGCAGCATGTGTGATATGACCAAGAACCCACGACATTGTAGCATGTGCTGCTGGACTGTGCCGCAAGACTCCACCAAGGAACACACGAAACCCAGCAATTTAGAACTGCAAATAGAAAACGAGCAGTTATAATATTAACATAACATACATAACATAACTTCATTTTTTTGTTACCCGAAGGTGTAGGTAGCGGCTGTTAACCCTCGTCTTCGCCAAATTGAATAGGTGGCGAACCTATTGCCATACCGAGCACACAGTTTTGAGTCATCGACATTTAACACATAAATCCGAAAACAAATTAGAAAAGTCATTGGTGTGAGCCAGTGTCAAGAATCGAACTCAGAGCGCTGGATCAGAAGCCGTGTGCTTGACCACTTGGCAACCAAGACTCCAAATATATATATAATATTATAATATTAACTATATAATATTATTATCAATCAACTACTTCAATCAACTTCTAGTACTAGGTACTGTAGTAGAATTAAAAGATGTGAATGTGAATATTTAATCAAGACAAGTAGAAAATATAAACATTGGCTGATTAAGACATAACAATTACGAAGGATAATGGTAACGATTACCAATTCCTTTAGTTTCCTAAAAAAAGTAACAAAATTACACTATAATAACAAATCTTCACTATAATAATCGTGTCGCAGATTGCATAAGAATTCTTGGGCAGGCATACTACATTTACTGACAGAAAAATTGTAGAATAAAAATATAATACAAGGTTTTAGCTGCACAATGTCGTCGCTCTATTTTTAGATGTAAATATATTGCAGCAAAATAAACATCAATGTTACCAACTAGGTTTAGTCTAAACTCATATTAAATCCTACAGAGTCAACACACTAAGTAAATGTAAGCAATTTCATGTCGACATTTTCGTCGAATATACTTTTGGAATAATCTCTACAAATCCGAGATAGCTACTCGCAAATGTCTTATTAGACGACACAAAATATACTGATGTGCATAAATAAATTTAATCCGAGCACCTTTCATGTGTCTGTACAATTTTGATGGCCTTATTTATCCGCGTCTACTGGGCTGTGACAGGGGTCAAATCGGACACTCTTTGTGCTTCCATCGAGGTATCCTACTTCGTATCAACCTATGTCAATATTACGCACATATTACGGTGCCCTCGTAAATATACTTAGATATATAAATCGGTCCGTTTTTTGTCCATCTCAAAATGTGAACGGAAATCGCTTTCAATGTAAAATGGATGGTATTCTCAACGTAATCTTTATTGCACTAATGAACGTAAAGTTTAATATATCGTATATTCAAAAAGATTTCTACATTCTGTGACTTCAGTAAGGTTTATTTTTTTAAGTCAAAAAAGTTAGGCGGTTGGAAGTATTGAACTCGCGAACTCTACGATAGAAATTATAGAATATAAATTACTGAACTATTGAGGGTACAAGAATTTTACAAATACTCAATCTCAAATCTTCTCTCCTCACCCTTTTTAAATAACTCAGCCATTATTGCCGCCTCTCTATTATCCGATCGACATTTTTTTTCTATATACAATTTTAATGAATATGTCAGTCGCGCAAAGCTTAAAAAAACATGTAACATCTAGATGATTCTAGTCTAAATTAATATTTCAAAAAGGTCAAAAGTATAATTTTAGTTATTATCTAAGTTACCACTATTTGTTAAAATTATATCCGTATAATTTGCGACATAACTATCAAATTTATTAGGTTTTTGCGCGCGACCCTCGACCCAAAAGTAAGGTAGTAGTAGGTCTCATTAAAATGAATGTCACGGCCGATAATTTAATAACGGGCCCTTGCAACCCTATGCTAATATAAATTGTCGGCCTCAAAACGATGGTAATAAATCTAGCCGTTTACACTGAACAGACACAAGACAATTAGCAGTTGGCAGCAGTTCGGCTCGAATTACACGGTACAGTCTCCCATCTAGCTATGCATACTATATAACATTGTGAATGGTTGCATGCATTTAATCAATTATCATAACCACAGCCCCTAGGGTATATAATAATACAGATACTAATTAACAATATTGATATTTGACACTCTCTACCAGATGAATCAGAACACACTGACAAGAAATAGAGAATAAAGTAGGTTTGTGTTTATAAAAAGGGAATAGTAGAGGTTAGGATTTCTTCTAATTAATTAAATTTGAATAGAAAAACAAAATTTATAGAAGCCATATTTATTTATTAAGAACACATATACGATAAGCATACTGCAGAGTAGGCAGAATAATCAGTGGGCTGGAATGGAGGTAGTGCCTCACAAAAGTGAGCACTGTGGTTCCACCGCCTCACTCGAGGCCGGGAACCACCTGCCTCGCGGATCCAGGTGGGTGACACGGCTGTCCCGGTGGGGCGGTACATAAAGTACCTCGGTCTCACCCTGGACAGCCGCTGAAGCTTCGAGGAGCACTTCGTGCGGATGGTCTCCCGAGCGCGATGGGTGGCAAGCGCGCTTCATCGCCTGCTGCCCAACCTCGGGGGACCGCCTCTACGCTGGCGTCGTACGGTCCGTGGCCCTGTACGGGCCCCCGTTTGGTCGCGAGACCTCGAGGGCTACTTGTAAAGTAGTACCTCATTCTATTAATTGTAAGGATCTTGACACTTCTATTTGTTTAAATTAATAGAAGCGACAAAGGATAGACCTAAATCATTGCTCACAATTGTACATCAAAATATGCAAGGTTTATCTGGCAAAGAACTTGAGCTTGACCTATTTTGTAAAAAGCACAATGTTCAAGTATTATGTTTGACTGAACATTGGCTTAAAACTTGTGAACTCGCTTTCAATAATGCTCACTACTGTGTTGGCAGTGTATTTTGTAGGAAAAAAGCCAATCATGGTGGTGCCATGATCCTTGTATAAAATAATATTAGATTTAAAAACAGGAGAGACATTACAAAGCTCTCCATTGAACGCACTGTTGAACTGTCCTGTGTTGAGCTTGAGCAATTTATTGTGCTTTGTGTTTATAGGCCGCCACTGGGTGATTTTAATATATTCGAATCCACTATGGATGATGTTATGCAAAAACTTATTGTAAGTGGTACGAATGTAATTGTATGAGGTGATTTTAATGTTAATCTGTTAAAAGATTCAACTAACAATAGTAGGCTTGTTAGTTTATTTACCTCATTTGGACTACAACATCTGTTCTTAGAACCCACAAGAATTACATCTCACTCTGCTACCTACTTAGACAATATTTTTTGTAATTGTAATTTTGTGCAAAAAGAAATATTAAGTCAGTTGCCATCAGACCATTGTGGTCAAAAGGCAGTTTTTGTGATGAATATGCCTAAATTAGTTAGTAAATTTACTTGTAGACCCATAACCCAGAAAGGCATCAAACATTTTCAAAACGCTATCGCGGCTAGAGTTGCTTCGCCGGACATGTCGAATGATCCAGATGAACTGTACAACTCACTTTTAAAAACCATTGACTCGGAACATAAATCTATTTTTAAAACCAAAACTATGAGTAAAAATGTCAATTTATCATTTTGCGATTGGGCCACCAAGGGCATTTACAAAAGTAGAACTAAGTTGTATGATTTATATAGTATAAAGAAGTGGAATTTCGATCCCGTTTTTATTAGATATGTTAGAAATTACTCTAAAATATTTAAAAAAGTCTGCTTATCTGCCAAATCAATATATTTAAGTAAGCGGATACAAGAATCACAGAACAAGATTAAAGTTACTTGGAATATTATCAACAATGAGACTGGTCGTACAAGGGACCGTGATGATAATATTAAACTTATAATTAATAATAAAATTATCCAAGATAAATATGCTATTGTCGAAACATTTAATGACTTTTTTGCCAAAATTCCCATTACTACTACTAATACATTAAATTCGTGTCCCGTCAAAGCTGAAACTCTGCTTAAGGAAAGTGTGGCCGAGTGCAATGTTTCTTTTAAATTTGAACATGTCGACGCTTACGATATTATAAAAGTGTTCAAACAATTAAATTCCAAAAAAACGGCTGATTTATGGGGCATTTCTGTGAAATTAATAGATTCTATTATTGTCCTCATAGCTCCAAACCTAGCTGTGCTTTTCAATAAATGTGTAGACGCAGGTGTGTTTCCTAATTTAATGAAACACAGCAAATTGATACCTTTGTTCAAAAGTGGTAGTAGGAACGATCCAGCTAACTTTCGTCCTATTTCTATTTTGCCTGCACTCAGCAAAATTTTTGAAAAAATTATCTCTCAACAAATACTAAGCCATTTTAATTTGAATAATCTTTTTCACAAAGAGCAATACGGTTTTACAAAAGGTCGCTCTACAACCGATGCTGGGGCTGCTCTTATCAAACATATTTTCGATGCTTGGGAGAACTCGCAGGACGTAATTGGCGTATTCTGTGACCTCTCTAAAGCTTTTGACTGCGTGGATCACCACACTCTTTTACGTAAGCTCAGTCACTATGGTATTAAGAACACTGCACTTAGGCTGGTTGCATCATACTTGAATAACAGGTTACAGTTTGTTGATGTAAACGGAGTGAGATCATCTGGATCATCTGTGTCTATGGGCGTTCCCCAGGGTTCCATTCTCGGTCCGTTGCTGTTTATTATACATATTAATGATTTGCCTTTTTGCGTTCAGAAATTTTGTAACATTGTACTATTTGCTGATGACACTTCACTCCTCTTCAAGGTAGACCGTAAAAAAAGCAATTTTGATGATGTGAATAGCTCCCTTACACATGCCCATGAATGGTTTACGGTTAATAATTTAGTTCTAAATTCCAATAAAACCAAAATAATAAGGTTTACTATGCCTAATGTTAATGGTCCGGCTATAAATATATCTCTGAATAACACAATTTTAGACCCAGTGAAGTCAACTTTATTCTTAGGTATTACTCTAGATAATACGCTTCAGTGGGGTCCTCAAGTAAAATCTTTAGTGGGAAAACTCAGCTCTGCTGCCTACGCGGTTCGAAAAGTTCGACAGCTTTCCGATGTTGCAACCGCCAGATTAGTCTACTTCAGTTATTTTCATAGCGTTATGTCTTATGGTATTTTGCTATGGGGTAGAGCAGCTGAGATTCAGTCGATTTTTGTTATTCAGAAACGAGCTATTCGGGCAATTTATAATTTGGGGGCCAAAGTCTCTCTAAGAGAACGTTTTAAGGAAATTGGCATATTAACAGTTGTTTCACAATTTATATATGCCAATATAATGTTTGTTAGGAAAAACTTGAATAAATATACTAAAAATAGTGATGTTCATAATTTTAATACCAGAGGCAAGCATAAACTTGTGTTGCCGTGTCATCGCCTGCACAAAGTACATAAGTCTTTTCTGGGAATGGGTGTACAATTTTATAATAGAGTCCCTGCGCATATCCTGGCTCTGTCATTCGATCGGTTTAGTCGGGCGGTGAAGGATCGTCTCGTTGCTGGTGCTTATTACACCATCAATGACTTCATGACGGACAAGTCATCTTGGGACCGTCAAGTTGCTTGCTCAACGCGGATTCTGTAGTTTGCGTGTTGAAATTTGTTCACATGTTCTGGAGTGGAGGCGTTCCGTAATAATTTCTGATAGTTATGTATATACACTTTTTAATTTATAATTTGCTTTGATATTGTTTATATGTACATATAAGTTTCATTTATTGCACAACGTTACCACTCTAAATAAAAGATGTCGCGTCAGTTGCGCTCGACTAATATATTTGCATAGTTTTTCTTTTTAGGACGTTGATGTTAATTTGCCGTGATGGTCGAGTATTCTGGCTGCTACACCTTTTATGCACGAGTCTACTGCTTTGTTTTCAGTAGCGATATTAATATTATTGTTATTTATGTTTAATAGTTTGAAAAGAGTATTTGGCACATGAGTTTCTTGCCCGATTCTTCTCATGATAGCCCCTACACTCGGAATCGGGGCGCTCGTGGCGATTGCGTCCGTGTTTTCTTGTTCCACGGACGCACTTTCCTCAAGCGCTCGTGTTAAGTAGTTTAATTAAAATAATAAAATAAAATTGTACTTGTTGACTATTTTTAAGTGTCTGTGAAGACCTATGAAAATAAAACTTATTTTGACTTTGACTTTGACGTACGGTGCTACCGTACAATATCGTACGAGGCGGCGACAGCCGTCGGTGCCGTCCTGCCCCACCTCGAGGCCTGGGTGCTCCGGGGCACTGTCACCTACAGGTTGACTCAGATACTCACCAGGCACTTGAGTATCTGAGTTGAATAAACGAGCCCCCCTCGTGACGGGCGGGGGGAGCGACAGCGGGGGTGGACCAGAGGTTTTATCCAAATCCTGGACCACCCCAACGCCGGAGGAAGGCCGCCGCGCCGCCGTTTTAGTGGGTAGCCCTAGGATCGGATTCCAGTTTACTGCGACACGATTCTTCCATACCTTACTCGCTTCTTTGACTTTCATAACTCTTATCGTTTCATATTCATCGGAAGCATAAAATACTGACGCACTAATGTATATCAGTTACATAATAAACACTTATAATTAAACTCACCATAGCATAGGGTCTCTTTTAGGGTCCGTGGCGGGCGCATCGTGAGGCAAATCTAACTGTACGAACAGAGGGAACAGAACCTGCACACCTCCAATGGAATTTAGCGCACTGTGTATTGAATGTGTCACTACCGCTTTTACTTCCTGCGAAAGAAATATTTATTGAACTCCTGCAATATAACTATGAGTATATTCTCAGAAAGAGTACGATAGTAACGTGTGCAATTGCCACATGAACAGAGATATTAAATAGAGAAACTCTTTTGATGAGAAACACAGCTACATCGACCTAAGTAATGGTATCTCTAGTGTTTTAATATCCCATAAAAAACCATTCTACATAAAATAGAATACGTGTCCGTATCCGTAGACTATTAGCTCTTTTTTCAGATTTTCTACAAAAACAAAAGTTAGACCATTAACAGGCGAACGTATAAACTTTCATCAGCTGCTAACATATTTTTTGCTTCATTATCATTTTAACGTTCATTTTTCATAGTAAATTTAATATTAGGTAACAAAAACAACCAAGTCTTTAAAGTAAACATTTCATTTACCACCCATATTTATCTGTGGTAAATGCGAATTTGACTATAGTAAACATTTATGTTCCGCGAAATATTCTGTCCGTGGATCAAAATCATAAAACCAGGGGCGCAGAATACCGACGGTATTAGTTCTATATAAAACACCAGTATTTAATCATATCAGCGAGAACTTGTCGATCACAGGCGAAATGGGACCAGGAATGAAATATACTTGAAGACCTATTAACAATATTTAACGGTACGTTAGTTAAACTAATCATAAAAAGTTGTCGACAAAATTGGCTATTGCGAATATATAACATAATCCCAAGTCAACCGTTGAATGGAATCAGATAAAATGGGTTTATTTATATATTTTGGATTGATATAGTAGGCTATTTACTTATTAATAAGTTCCCATGAGATGATAATACTTCAGCTAGATTGTTCTTTTTACGAAAACTTAAGTCTGAATTTTATTCTTTCTGATGCGTTCTGAGATTATAGTTCCACTTTGATGTTTTACGCCACCAAAGCCAGGGATAAAATTAATATAATATAAATACCTTTCAAGACACAAACCTGCAACATCAACGCGTGCGGCGTATGTACGAAGTACGACACATTCCCTTTGGGCGCTGACTGCAGACAGAGCTGGCCGTCTGTCGCCACCGGGTTGTACATGAACACAATAGCCGAGGATAGCTTACCATCATACAGCACCTGGTGGACATATTATAGTTAGAACACACGTCTCAGAACCATGTACCCTACATATATTGCATAACCAGTTATTTTGATGGAACATAAATTGGACACTATCTGGATCTATAAATAATTTTATAATGAAAGACTATTGATATCGTGTAATAATAACGCTATGTAACATAGAAATGACAATATGGTCCCACAAAAATTTTAAATATTTAAAATTCGGGCCAGTCGAAAGATATTATATTTACCCACCCCTGGGAGTGGGGTCGATATCTATTGAAGCGTATTTACGTACGTGACTCACGTAGAGTTGTTGGCGAGTACGGACTAAACTATTTGTAGCATTTTGATGAGTTATTGGTCCTATTTTACTGAATAAAGTAAATTTATTAGACTAACTACAAATTTAAAAACCTCTGTTTACTCCATTGGTCTGCGTAATCTTAGTTTTTTTATTGTTCTAAGAAAAACTATCGATTAATGGCACTTTAAGTCTTAAGTCAGAAAATAATTGCATTTGTATCTAGAGTACGGCTGGCTCTATTTTTTTATTTTTTATATATTTGACAGTTATTATTTCTGGATGACACAAAACTGAATTCGTTAACATAAATTAATGTCCGAAACCAGCATGGTTATCATCCTGTTTTTTGTATAATTCGCTATGTAATTTGTATAATTAATCCTCGGCTATTTCTACATGCGACGAATAAATAGTATAGATAAAATTAACAATTTATTTTCTATCAAATGCTGTCGTGTATAGGAAAACTCTAATAGTGTACTAACAAGGAGATTAAATAAACATAGCTTTATTGCAAATTGGAGCATGGTTACTTAACAGAGATCTCGCCATGTACGCGTCTAACCGCACTAATTACGGAACTGTTAATTTGCGTATAGGTACCTACTCTCGCTAACGATTAGACGTGTTAACACATTGGCGAGCCTTTACAGAAAGTCTTGTGAAGTTCATAGCAATAGAATTTAGAATAATACACTGCCAAAAAACGATAATTTGCCTTAGAACATTAATAAAAATGCATGCAAAGCAATGATAAACATCTAAAAACCTTACGCTACCAGAATACCAAGACAAACAAACCCAAATGGATTAACAAGACATAATACATACAGTAAAAATATTACCTCATTCCACCACTAACCATTGATTAAATTAAATTAATAGTATTTATCAGTAGCTACCACAAATTAGTAAGACAGTAGACATGTCTTTGCGGTAAGTGTGAGCCACATATAAACTACAACATTGCAATTGGAGCTTAATAATAAACAAGGAGAGCATTATAATAAAGATAGAGCTGATTTATAAAATGAGAAATATACGTATATTAAAGAATAAACATAGTTTATGTATACCATTCAACATGACATTCAAACTAACAACTATTGTAGAGAATCGTCTTTTATTGTCAAATGTGTAATATAGTTTACTGTAAATGTATTTATTGGTTTTTAAAGTTTTCAGTAAATATCAATGACTTAAAACTATACCATTTGGGACGTACCTAAACATAACGGCAAGACGAGATTTAACAGTAGGTTTAACTTCAGGTAGAAAAAGGCGTGAAGTTATTTAATGTATAATATAGTATAATGTATGATGTACGATCAGAGCAAGAAGAGTCAAATACAAATATAATGATCAGTTTAACTGGACAGTTTTCGATTTAAACCATTATTCATATATTTGCTACCTCATCCAATACTGTTTTGCTGCAGCGAGCGTTGTCGTAAGTACTAGTTATGTAATACTTTAGAGTTGATTTTTGTTACTTTTGTATCAGAATAAAATTTAATTGTTTAAGCGATGGCATCATAGATTCAAACGTAGATTAAGAATTTTACATTAGTAAATGTTGTATGTAATGTATTGTAGTAATGACTTGTAACAATGTTTGTATTCCATTTTTTGCTGTTCTCTAGCTCGATTCTCTGGATTCGTACAAAATAGGACACCTAAATTTTTCTTGAATTGCAACTGATGAAGCTCTTATTTCAGTATCCATAATACTGCAAGAGTTTTGAGGTTTTTTTTAGAGAAATTCTGTGAATGTTATGTTATATTGGACGCTGGACGACGCTGGACGCTGGACGATCACGATACAGTGCAAAAATTGTTACAAGAAATGTTAAGAACATTTTACAAAACGTGCCCAGATAAATCAGATAAATTAATACCAGAACGGTGCTAACATAAATATATACATTGTACATATGTGAAGGGTCGTCCCAGTGAACGAAATCACCCTATCCGCAATAAGGGTAGACCGCACGAGGACATATTGGTCATCCAGCGAGGGTGACCGCTAAAAGCCATTTCAACTGTGACTTGTGATACACGACGGTGTACAAGTTTCAAATTATAAAATACTATCCAACCCGGGGAAAATTTAACCGCCACTTAATCATAAATGTTAACAAAATTGATATTAAAAAAAGGCTACAACCGAAAAATTAAACCTATTAAGCCGTCGTCGTATATTTTGTCGAAAACTTCTAAACGGGAACAAATCTGTTATACCTATATATATTTTTGTAAAACTTTAAACGTTTATACTCCCCACAGAACGGAAGCTCTCAAAGGGCCACTATTACTTGCCCCCGCTTTTGCATTATTTTTCGTTTAAACTGAGCTACTATTCGTCATTCTCGATAAAAAGGTAGTAGTTTAGAAAAACTAATAACATGTTTATTTGTACTAGTAATATGGATATTAGATAAATAGGTAACTTTTGAATTACTTTTGAGAACAGATTAAATTAGTTCTTTCCTACCGGGTTTTAATGTTTTCACAGTGACTTGTCATGCATTAGGAAGCTAATCTAAGTGCCGTCTCAACGGGAGTGCACTTAAGCCCCTCGCTACTTTCTGAACGCCCAGTACGTGTAATGAGATTGCGTATTTTTTGTTGGAAGAGATTTTTTTTTTTAAACACAACCGCTTTCGTCAAAACCAAATCAAAGTCAATCCTTCTTTTCTTCTTTTTGCTTTATATTAACGAAGTAAGTTATTTTTATTTGTGTATTAAAATCAAATATTAATTTTCTCACGCATTGCTGAAATTTCTGAAATGTGTTGCTTTTAAAATATTTGCAGAGAATATTTAGTACAAAATAATTCGGTCAAGTGTGAATAAAACGGACGCCCCAATGGACCCGCTCTACTTTGGGTAAGTTGTATATTAGTTGCGCCTGGAAATTTTGATTTAGGATAGGAAATTACTGTTTGGCACATCGAAATCTAGTCTATGTTGTTCAATAGTTCTTGCTTTTCCAATTAAACAACGATTTTATAAATTCTTCGTAATATTGCTTGGGCTTATTTCCAACGTACATGCAAACCAAGTTTACCTTCTATTAATTTCAAGCGGATTCCTTCTCGTACTTATAAAGGGAGTTCCTTTAACTGAATGTGATTTGGGGCAAATTAACAATTTAAAAGAATACACATTCCAACTTTCTTTATAAATTCTTCTACTACAGGTTAGCCAAGTTTTCCTTAATTTCCCACAGGAGTTGACAACAAATTATTTTGAAATTACGACAATTGAACAACATCAACGGTTTAGAGAATTATATAACAAACTTTGATATAATAAGCAACCTCAAGTCACTTCTCACAACGTTCCCGATTAACAAGTCATCCCTGGAGAATGGTGAAACAGTGACATTTTACAGTGACATCTGTTTATTAGAACTTGGACAGACAAGTCGGTGTTCTTGCCACCATTATAGTTATCAATATGTAGGAATAAACTACTCTAGTTTAGAACACGGGTAACCTAACCATTATCCAGCAATAACAAAGAGTTAAATTTAAATAGTTCACGGCAAGTTTAGGAAATAAGTAAAAGCAAAAACCCATCATTAAAGGAGATACAATATCCATCACACTAATTACCTTTTGAACAGAACATGTATCTGAATTTATACCCCATTCAATAAATTGTACGCGAAGCAAACTGTGCGATGTACGTAATCCCTCCCAAGCGAATGCTATATGCAATGTAGATACATTATTATTGTATACACAATGATACACATTTACTTGTAATTAGTAAAGCGTCAGTGGCAATCTTCAAGTGATGTGATTAATTGATAATGCCATCAATTAGATCGTCTTGTATGTAACGCCACAACAATCACAACATCAGTAGAAACTAACTTATAAAGTCTGTTTGAAATATTAAAATAACGTGTCTTTACTAAATGCATGGGCACAGTACATAATATGGATGTTTATGTTAGTTCTGGCTAGTTATGATACCGTTAAAAAGGATAGATTTGCAAAAATAATGCACATTATTCCCCCTGCTTTTTAAACTTAATGAGCCGTTGACTCATTTAAGATTTTTATTAAGACGTAATGAAGCTAAATCGCATTTGAAGAGGTTGATAGCTAGCTGGTGATGAAGAGTGGATCACAACCTTTTGCACACGTCCTTATCGTAAAAAGGACGTGTGCAAAAGGTTGTGATCAAAGGTCGATCAGGCTTTAAAGACTGTGACAAATACCCAGGCTAACATGCAATAAGACGATGCTGTTTGTATATCTCTATGAAATTACACCGAAGTCGCGGATACTAGTAGTCAAATATCTATTGATTATACAGGGTGCTTCACAGACCCTATTCTAACCACTTATATCTAGAATCTAGACATGCTTTGAAATCTAGATATCCTATAGAAAGTAAAAAAAGGCAAAAAAATTTTTTTTTTACTTTTTTTACAAAAATTATCCCGCAGAAATATGAACCATGATCACCCTACTTATGACCTACGACAACTGAGTTCATTGTGACTACTCGCCTAAAGTATTTCATTCATTTTTCCATTTCGATCATCAATAGGGTTGTCATCTCTAATTTTTAATAATTATGTGAAGTTACAAAAAAAAATTAAGCTGACTACATTCTGATCTTCTTTCTAATCATTCTTTAAGAAACCACATGGAATTACCATAAAACATAATCAGTAAATAGTTTTCCCGGTCTACACTCTCATGTATTTGAGGCGTGAAGTTACACAAAAAAGCTATCTGTATTCGGTTCGCATTAAGAAATCTTATAAAATTACTATGAAACATAATCAATAAGTAATTTTCGCTGCCTACACCCGCATGTATTTGGGGCGTGAAGTTACAAAAAAATTTAAGCTGACTACATTCTGATCTGTTTAAGAAATCATATGGAATTACCATGAAACATAATCAGTAAATAGTTTTCCCTGCCTACACTCTCATGTATTTGAGGCGTGAAGTTACACAAAAAAAGGCTATCTGTATTCGGTTCGCAATAAGAAATCATATAAAATTACCATGAAACATAATCAATAAGTAATTTTCGCTGCCTACACCCGCATGTATTTGGGGCGTGAAGCTACAAAAAAATATTAAGCTGACTACATTCTGATCTGTTTAAGAAACCACATGGAATTACCATGAAACATAATCAGTAAATAGTTTTCACTGCTTACACTCTCATGTATTTGAGGCGTGAAGTTCCACAAAAAAGCTATCTGTATTCGGTTCGCAATAAGAAATCATATAAAATTACCATGAAACATAATCAATAAGTAATTTTTGCTGCCTACACCCGCATGTATTTGGGGCGTGAAGTTACAAAAAAATATTAAGCTGACTACATTCTGATCTGTTTAAGAAACCACATGGAATTACCATGAAACATAATCAGTAAATAGTATTCACTGCTTACACTCTCATGTATTTGAGGCGTGAAGTTACACAAAAAAAGCTATCTGTATTCGGTTCGCAATAAGAAATCATATAAAATTACCATGAAACATAATCAATAAGTAATTTTCGCTGCCTACACCCGCATGTATTTGGGGCGTGAAGTTACAAAAAAATATTAAGCTGACTACATTCTGATCTGTTTAAGAAACCACATGGAATTACCATGAAACATAATCAGTAAATAGTTTTCACTGCTTACACTCTCATGTATTTGAGGCGTGAAGTTACACAAAAAAAGCTATCTGTATTCGGTTCGCAATAAGAAATCATATAAAATTACCATGAAACATAATCAGTAAATAGTATTCGCTGCCTACACTCTCATGTATTTGAGGCGTGAAGTTACACAAAAAACTGTGAACCCTACATAATGATTCATTTGTAGGTCATGTGTATATGTGCTGTGTATATGTGTGCACCTCTTACACGTGCTGTGACCTGTTACACGCGCCCGAAACTTCCTTTGAGAATTGCCGCCTGCCTTTCGGCTCGCACAAGGTAACCTTGAACTCATCAGGCGGCATTTATAAAAAGAATTTGTCGGCATTTCTAAATTTACAGTGAAATATTTTGAAATATTAATATTATTTATTATGGGTCCGTATAATTTTAATGTACCAACGCAAATTAATAAAGTA
Organism: Euproctis similis; assembly: GCA_905147225.2. NCBI lineage: Eukaryota > Metazoa > Arthropoda > Insecta > Lepidoptera > Erebidae > Euproctis > Euproctis similis. The sequence continues at coordinate 12,259,332 of LR990109.1, forward strand.
TATTATTATTATCATTATGTTGCATAACACGTGAAAGCTTAAAAAGTATTACGTAGGTAAATCCTATGAGTCTCGGTGGTCCAATAGGAGAGCACAAGGCTTCTGATCCAGAGGTCTGGGTTCGAATCCTGACACTGGCTCACACCAATGACTTTTCAAAATCGTTTGCGGAAGTTAAGTGTGATAAATATCGATGTCTGAAAACTTTGTGCCCGGTATGGCAATAGGTTCGCCACCTATTCCATTTGGGACGTAAACATAAGGGCGAGACAGGGCTTAACGGCCGCTGCCTACACCTTCGGGTAAGGCGTGAAGTTATGTTATGTTAAATCCGGTATTCGGTATTGTGCGTATTATTACTTAAAATTTAGAGATTTTCTAAAATACTATTCCAATTTGCTTTGGATGAGATTTGAGTGAAATTAAAATATCTAGTAGACTCTGTAGTACAGCGACTAGTATTTTTAAAGTTATTATAAAAAAATAAGTTATCGTATAAAGGTTCCGTATTTTGGTATAACGGTACCCTAAGAAATTAAAAATGGCAGAGACACTAGTATTTAGGAATGCGACATTAAACATAAGAAAACGATTTTTGATTAAACGATTAATTTATTACAATGAAAAAATCGATAATTAATAATCGTATTTATTTAAGAAAATAATCGATTTATTTAAATTAATGGATTTTTAAATTTTTGGGCAATATGTACAATTAGTTTTAGGGGGTCATGTCAAGAGCGTGCACGTCGCGACCCCTGCCGTCCCAGTGGGACGCAATCTTGACCGAAGCAAACTGAGCCGGACGGGCTGCTCCGGCGTGCCCCAGAAGCGACGGGCACCGATTAGCCCCCGTCGGTGCGGCTGCATGCGCATGCGGCGAAGGGGGACGCCACCCTTCACGCAGCGCCAATCCTGGTGGGACGAGGAGAGGGGAGTGCCGTATAGGCACGTGGAATGTTAGAGGTAGTATGATCAGAAAGATGAATGAGATGATGAATGTAATAAATGAGAGATGCCTGGATGCCTTATGTTTGACGGAGACAAAGCGGAGGGGGAGTGAGACCGAGGACCTCCCCGGTGGCATGGTAGCCCTATGGTCCGGAGTGGACCAGGACGTCCGTCCTAGTGGGGGTGTTGGAGTCGTTCTCTCCTCCCACTTTGCTTCCGGAGTGAAAGATTATGAGTTGGTAGGCCCAAGACATCTTTGGGGTCGAATAAAACTGGGGATCACGCGAGTTTTCCTGGTCGCAGCTTATGCTCTCGTAAGCTCCGCGGATCCCCGCGAACTCGAGGAGTCTTGGGAATCTATTAGGGATATTCTGAATCTGGCTGAGGGACATGAAAGGATAATTCTGTGTGGTGATCTTAATGGATGGGTCGGAACCAAGAGAGATGGCCTGGAGGCTGTACTTGTTCCGAATGGTGACAAGAGAGTCAATGATGCTGGTAAGCCCATCTTGGACGTATGCCTGGAACGGAACCTCGATGTGTCTAACACATTATTCCGTCATAAAGATATTCACACGTATACGTGGAGACGGAATGAACATGATGATTTTGGTAGATAGTCGTCTCCGAAATACTCTAAAGGGATACACGAGCCTACAGAGGCCCCACTCTTGATACGGACCACTACCTGGTAGTAAGCCGTTTCGTGGGCCTTTCAAGAAGTGGAGACACTGGCGAGTGCGTACCCATTTCGGAGAGCTTGAAAAGATAAAATGTGAGAAATTAGAAGGTGAAAGTGTACGGCGTATGTATGTAGACCTAGTCAGTAAAAGACTCAATGAGACGAGTCTTTCTGACTTAGGTGTTGAAGAATGCTGAGAAAGAATGAAAGAAAGTATAGTGGATATTGCAAAAGAAGTATGTGGTAGTGCAAAGAGGCATAAGCATAGGATTCTGAGAGGTGATGCCTGGTGGGACGAGGATGTGAAATCCAGCGTCGAAAGAAAGAAAAAAGCATGGTTGGATTATGTCTCAAGTTTGAATCAGAATGTTAGTATGACAGAGAAAAAGTATGAGAGCTACCGCCGCTGCAGGAATGTTACCAAAGCCTTAGTGAAAGCGAAGCGTGAAAGACTAGTTGCGAATGAGGAAGTGAGGTTGACGGAGAACTTCGAGGCGAATAACAAACTCTTCTGGAGGGAAGTTAGAAAGTCTCGGGGTTCTTCGTCAACATCCAGAATGGACAAAATTATGTCTAAGGCTGGTGACATTCTTGCAAACCCAAGCGATGTATTAGGCAGGTGGAGTGAGTATTTTGGGGAAATGTACGAGTATGTTCCTGGTATGTTTCTATGTTTCTGGCAAGGTAGCTGGAATTGATATGATGTCTGCTTAATGATCAAATACGGTGGAACCTGTGCCCGGGACTCTTTCCTGACTTTGAGCAATCTGTGCTGGAGGTCAGGTAAGGTTCCCACGGACTGGAGGCGCACTGCATACGTGCCGGGATCACGTATGCAGTGCGCCAGTTACAGGGCCATCAGTTTGATCAGTTTAGCAGCAAAAGTGTATGGGAAAATTATTGAAAGGAGAATGAGGGTGATATCTGATGGAGTGTTGTGGGAGGCTCAGGGTGGTTTTAGAAGCGGACGAGGGTGCATGGATCAGATTTTTTCTCTCCGCGACATCGTGGAGAAACAACTGGCTGTTAACCGGAAGGTTTTCTGCGGTTTTGTGTATCTGGAAAAAGCGTTTGACAGAGTGTTACGAAAGGATCTGTGGGATATACTCCCGGGTTACGGGGTGAGCGGAGCACTGCTGCGCGCTGTGCAGTCCACTTACGAGGACTGCACAGCGTGTGTGCGTGCTGACGGCGGCTTGTCCCCCTGGTTTGACGTCAATATCGGCGTCAAACAGGGTTGCGTGCTGTCCGCTCGACTGTTCATCCTATACCTGGACAGTTGTCTCCAGAGAGTGAGATCGATGGATGTAGTGATGCAAATGGGTGACCTAGTTGTGAGCTGCCTGCTTTACGCAGATGACGCCGTGCTTCTGGCCGAATTGCCGTCGGACCTGCAAATACTAGTCACTACTATGAAAGATGATTGCATGATTAAAGGCTTGCAGTTGAATGCGACGAAAACGAAAGTTATGGTGTTTGAAAGAGAGGAATCCAGAACAGATGCAAGGATAATGGTTGATGATGTAGTGCTGGAACAGGTGAATTAAATAGTATATCTTGGATGCGCTTTTAGCAGGGATGGAAGGTACACCACGGATGAGACGAGTGGCGATAGGAAATAGCGTAAATGGAGCGTTGGCCAGATTCCTGGGCGCAAAAAACAGCAGAAAGCCCAGCTAGCAATCCACAATGCAGTCCTGATCCCAACGCTAACTTATGGAAACGAGAGCTGGGTATGGTAGAGTGTGCATGAAAGTAGAATAAACGCGGTAGAAATGAGGTCACTGCGCAAAATCTGCGGAGTGACTCTCGCTGACCGCGTAGGAAACAAGGTTGTAAGGAAGGAAAATGGTTTGAAAGAGAGTGTCGGTGTAAAAGTAAGAAAGGGCATGGTTGGTTCGATGGTTCGGACATGTAGAAAGGATGGATGATGCAAGACTGACCGAGCATTTGACACGATTGACCAGATATACAATGCAAAAGCGGATGGATGTAGGAGTCGAGGACGGCCAAGACACACACATTACATGACCAAATAGAACGTGTTATGGAGGAAGGTGATGTTAGGAGCCTCAAAAACCGACGCGCGTGCATGAAAAGAGTTATGAAAGTCAACGAAGCGCGTGAGTATCCATGTAACATAACATAACATAACTTCACGCCTTTTGTACCCGAAGGTGTAAGCAGCGGCTGTTAAGCCTCGTCTCGCCGTTATTTTTACGTCCCAAATGGAATAGGTGGCGAACCTATTGCCATACCGGGCACAAAGTTTGTCAGTCATCGGTATTTATCACACATAACTTCCGAAAACAATTTCGAAAAGTCATTGGTGTGAGCCAGTGTCTGGAATCGAACCCCGGACCTCTGGATCAGAGGCCGTGCGCTCGCCCACTGCGCCACCGAGACTTTTAAAAAGTATCCATGTAATATTTAGTAATTTGGAAATATACAATAAAAGAGAACATATCAACCAAATGTCGGCTGATAAAATTGAATTATTAATCGACTCCATCTAGTGAATATTGGAATAAATAAATAACTAAACTGTTTCAAAGGTATAGAAGGAATGCGGTCATTGATGGCGTTAAAAATAACATTATGGAAAAAGTATTCTTTAGTAGTTTTCGTTCCGGGCCAAACTTAATATCGGGGCGTTGCAGATGAAATAAAGTCGGTAATATGTAATTGAATGATTAATAAAATAATTGGTTATTAATCGATTAGTCATATAAAAATAATTACTAAATTTAATAGATTTTTTTACTTTTAGATGTTGATTTTTAATCGATTATTTCAATAATCAATTATTTTTTCACATCCTTACTAATGTTCGTTAGTGATTATTTTTTTAGACGCTCTTCATTATTGTTCGCTTGTTCTATCGGTCAGTATCATATATCGGTGTCAAGTTAGTGAAAGTGCTTTCGTTATTTCGTAATTTTATAATGGCGGAGTATTCAAATGCAGAGTACTATGATATGATTATGTGTGTGGGTGCATCGGAGGGAATCCTTACTGCAGCGCGCGAACTTTATCGACAACGTCACATTGATGGAAGAGAGCTGGAGAATCAGCGAAGACTTCCTTCTTATGCATGCTTCAGGAGGCTGGTCAACCGTTTGCACTCAAACGGTTCTTTCCACAGTCCAAACTCTGAAGGACGATCGAGTGACCGTGCGGATGCTCGTGTGGAACAGAATATTTTGGATCACTTTGCTGAAGATCCAACTAGAAGTACTAGAAAAGCCTCTGTCGTATTAGGTGTGTCTAGAATGAAAGTATGGAGAACTTTAAAAAAAGATAATCAGCATGCTTACCATTACCAGCGCACACAACAGCTGACAGAAGCAGATTTTTTATTGAGACTGCGATTCTGTGAGTGGTATCGTAGTCAGGTTACTGCTGACCCTATGTTTTCGTCTCGGGTTCTATGGTCTGATGAGGCTACCTTTACTCGTTTTGGACTATCCAATAGCCACAACGAGCACTACTGGTCCCATGAAAATCCACATGCTTTTCGTCAAAGCCATTTTCAGCACAGGTGGAAAATTAATGTGTGGACCGGTATCATCGGTGACAAATTGATAGGCCCTGTATTTTTGCCGGACCGGTTGAACGGTGAAATCTACTTGGAAATGTTGAGGACCACCTTGGAGGAAGAACTTGAAGGCCTTCCTTTGTTAGTTTACCGCGACATGATTTTCCAGCAAGACGGCGCGCCAGCGCATTACACTCGTTCTGTACGCGAATATCTGGACGATCGCTTTCATGCGTGGATTGGACGTTCTGGAACTGTTCCATGGCCACCACGGTCGCCCGATTTAACGCCAATGGACTTTTTTTTGTGGGGATATTTGAAAAGTGTGGTGTATGCTACGCAGTGTGAAACTGTGAATGATATGCGTCAAAAAATTGTGGAAGCTTGTGGTACTCTAACACCGGAGTATCTGAGCCGCGCCACACAATCTGTATCGCGGCGTGTAAACCTATGTGTTACGAGAGGAGGACAGCACATTGAACCTTTTTTGTAGTCACACTGAGAAATGGTAAGTGTTCACCATAAATCTTAAACGAAAAATCTGGTTAGATATGTATTAAACTATGAATGAATTTTATTTAATCAGAATGAAATACAAAATTTTTATTTTATATCTCACCATAACTTAGCAATATCGGCTCTACCACTACAGAATAAGGTCTAAATTTTTATATCCGTGTTGTAGGTACACAAGAAATTGTACCATATGTTACGATTTCTTGTGTATGTGTGTATGTGATATCAATGAAAGTCTTTATAGTAGGGTGACCATGTCAAATATTATTATTTGCGGACTCAGTAGGAATTATTTTTTTTTTTTTCAGATCTAAAATTTCGACTTATCACATTTTAAATATAGCCATCCGATAGGCAATTCCATCCTGTATCCACCCATCGCGGCTTGATATACCCATTGTGGGACACGCTGTATATTTAGATAATTATATGTGGTGGCACTACGTACGACTACATTATCAATTAAGCTGTGCCAATTAGTTGACATGTTTACATAACGACCTCTATACAAATCAAGTTTGACTTAAAATAAAAATAACGTTAGTTTTAGTAGTTAGTTTTCTTTCTTTGACAACTCTATACACATTTTAATAATATATTTTTACAATAAGTAAAGTCATAAAGGTTCTAATGTAACGTTTCTATAGAATAACAGTTCAAAATATTACAATGACTTAAGAAAATAGCTGATACTTTTCACAGCTTTGCTGTACCATCTACAGGCGCTATATATTTTGGGAGGAAATTAATTAGTCTGTCCAAACTTAGTCTGTTCGCTCTCCTTTGTAATAGTTTGCTTGCAATACTTTACTACATAAAGGCACACGTCAAAACTAGAGATACTTTGTAGACTCCTATGGGAGTTTAATAGCCTCTGAAAAAGCCTTTTGTGTGTGATTAATTATAGCTCACTATTACTTACCGTCTCGGGAGCACAATAAAGTTTTGTCCGATATAATGTGTGATACAGAATTAGAGATGATAAAATGATCTTGAAAAAGATGTTCAAAAGTGAAAATCTTTTAGCTAGCTCAATTTAGTCTTTAAATTAGATATGGTCAGTCATGCTATGTTATTTTTGTAATGCAATTTTCTCAAAATTTATTTCGACCTTTGCTTTCCTATTTTCTATTTAATTCACCTTTCTAGAAATACAAACAGGGTTCCAATAAAAAAAAACCTGCTATCACGATGCTACTAAATTAAAAACAAAAAAAATTGATTAAATAATTTTCGTATCATAAATACCTTTAAGAAATCATACATTTTGCTTACCTCGTGGTGCTTTAGTTAACAGACTGCTACTACCGACTGGTGATTAATATCAATTGTTCATTACCACAGCACAAGGTGCATTTAGTCTACGTCTAATGATAATATATGTACATATATCATACATATATTTATACATACGCGTATTATATATATGCCTTTATAGACAATAATAAATTATAATTACAATTACAATTTCCGTTCTCTCTGCCTACCCGCAAGGAATTTGGCGTGAAGTTATGTATGTATGTATACACAATTATCTTAAGATAAACAGCATAGACAATGCAAACTTTTCAACTAATTCAAACGACAGATAATAACGAAGAAAATTAACAATGAAAGTTAGATTAGAATATTTCTCAATATTTTTTATGTACTACTGAATGTCCACAATATTAATAAGGCCCATTTATTTGACGACGTCTCAGTAATATAAAATTGTATTTGATGAAAAAGAAAAACAATTGTAGGACGGGCGAGGCTGAATGTCTCGCTAATTAAGTATGCCGGATACGAGCCATAGAGTATCGCGGTGACAAAATTAAGCATTCAATTAATATCATTAGAATTTCGTAAAGAATCACAAATTTTCTTTATACGTTTCTTTCTCAAAAGTTCCGTTTGGTTTCTGTTTTTGACCGTTCTCAAATGACTAATGTTTATGTTCACGATTATTTTGGTAAAAAAATAATCATGAAGTTATCATAGCACATATTGGAGTGCTAAAGTTTCTACAAAATTCTTCGAACTCATTCGGTGATACTAAAACAATAAAAAGGCACTAAAAGATAAATATATCTGTTTGTATGTTAAAATGTAGGTGCATAGATTTCGCATGAAAATTATAATGTCAATTTTGGACGCATCTCGTTTTCGGGTTAACTCGTGTGTTATGGAACTAGCACGTCACGCCTTTTTCTATCCGAAGGTGTAGACAGTGGCTGTAAAGCCTCGACTCGCCGTTATTGTTACGTCTCAAATGAAATAGGTGGCGAACCAATTCCCATACCGGGCACAAAGTTTTCAGTCATCGATATTTATCACACTTAACTTCCGAAAACTATTTCGAAAAGTCATTGGTGTGAGCCAGTATTTGTACCGTGCTCGTCCACTCGTCAAGCTTCACATAATTGTATATGGCATAATTTAATTTAAATTTATTTAAATTAAAATAGTACAGTGTTTTAACTTCAACTAAATGTATTTATATATTCAGTTCGTCAAACAATAACAATTTTATACCGCTGTTATTTCCCCTAAGGTATCGTAAAGAAGAACTATGAAAACGTAACGTAAGCTCATTCATTCGCCGTTTCTTTTAGCTATTTAGTTTAGTAACGAGTAGGTAGGTATTCATTGTGTAGGCAGCTTAACTTGCTTGACTGCGTCATTCTAGAAAAGTTATACGGCGCATGCGAGTCGTAAAAATACAGGAACATTCCAACTGTGAAATAAAGAGGGGTGTTTGTTCCACCTCCCCTTCGTTAAATCTTGTGTCCTTATTATCTCCTAGTTCTTTATATTCGCAAATGTGTAATTCTTAAACCGGGATTTTTACAATCCAACGTTATAATATGTATATTACAAGTTTATACATTACATTTTTCCATACATTTGATAATCCAGCAAGTTTTTATTAGAAATCTTGATGACATTGCAGGAATATAAAAAATATTGATTCTATCTATACTTAAATCAATCAAGACAAAGCTGTCACTTGGAAAGAGTTAAGAAATTATTATGAAGGTATGGTAAATATGTAATTAAGCAAAAAATATTTAAATTACGATTTTTAAGTACTACTACTGCAAGAGAGATTTAACATTTTCCTCACCATGGTACAAAAGTCCATCTCCTCAAATATAAACTAAGCATACATTTAAGTTACGTAAAAAAGTCCAAGTAAATCAGGATCTGGATTAATTCAAATTAGAGGGCAACGAAATTGGATGCTCTAGAAAGTCATTATGACCCGTAACTCTGTTATAATTAATAAAAAAATCAATTAGAAAACTTTTAATTGCATTGCCAAGCGCCCATATTTCATCTTACGCCACCATCTTTGGCACAAGGAAAAAATCTGGGGACGCGCAGTAACAAGATTAATAAGGGTTTATAAAATAATTTCAATGTTAATTATAATTTGTCATTTAGAAAGAAAATATTAGACCGCTAATGATATTATTTGGATAAAAGAAAACGCGAATGCGATTTAAAATTTCTGAGTTGTTATGAACACGTAAACCGCTAGAGGCACTTAAACTAACTCAAACACAATCACGGCAAACGGCACGGAATAATTCTCAATGTGGAATCATTATGAAACCGCAGCAGTCTGACCAACAATCATCACAACTCGTACCAAACAGCCTCCCGGATAGTGGAGTGATCCCAAAACTTACGAAACGACTTATGTTTATAGGAGAAACTTACACAAACGCTCCGGACATCGCTCTGTGTGCTCTGATCCTTTAGTACATAGTTTGTGGAGGTATACTTATTTAGGGTTGCTCTTTTTCATTGTTTTGATTACAGTCGGTTGTTTCTGAATCGATAGCGGATTGAATACAATGGTAAACATTTCTAAAATACTATAACATATATTATTTCTGTAATCATAAGATATTAATTATAAATTATGATTATTGTCAAACCGGATACCAACTGTCTGAAATACCACGATTTACGTCATTTAATACCTTATTTATTTAGGTCTAATGAAGGCTGAATCTATCACCTGAAAACTTTTACAATCCGGGACCAATAAATAAGTTTTGAGTGAGTTTCTGTTCCTGTTCTTGTTACACAATCAATATGTGTTTAATGACCGTTAACTTGATCTCAGTAAACTCAAAAATTTAAATTAATATAAAACTGAAGCTTGTGCCGAAATATCGAGGATTAAACAAAACCAAAGGAATTTATTTAACATCAAATTGACGTGTTATTGTTTGAACCAACTACGATTGATGATTTCAGAAAGATTTTAAAAAAGATTCAAGTTAATTTGTTTGAATTTACGGAGTCAATAAGTGAATTTAATATATAATATTAAACTGTCTGATAGTATCAATCTATGCTAATATTATAAAAAAGACTAGAATACAATTTTTAGACATTTTGTGCCCCAAATACAAGGAAGAACATGCTGAAATATACACCTTAATAATGACCATCCCTTCTTATACTTATACCAGATCACCCTTTTAGTTTAATAACCAATACATTCCATTTGATTATACGTCATTCCTAAATCAAACATCTTACATCGTGAATGTTCTGCGTTGGATCGTGAACCAGGTCACCATATTGATCCACACGAACTTCAGCCGATGGCAGCGGTATACGGCTCTCTGTGTCGAACCGAAACTGACCCTGGCACCACACAAATCAAAAAGCAAATGGACAAATAGCATTGTGAGACCGTATACATGTGATTATAAACAACACAAAAGCAAAGACAAATAAAAACAAGTTTATAAGGCAAGCGGCGCGACATGCTTACACGCTTGCATGCTTGAATATCTACGAGCATTGATGCATGCGCGGCGGCCACTTCGCGCGCCTCGTCGGCCATTCGCCGTCCTTGAGGTGTTGCGTCCTCCTTCACTACTACACATGCTTCTTCTGTATCTGCTGGCTTAATATCCTCGGCGGTAGAAGCTACATCAGGCGGCTGGGGTTCAACAGTTTGGGAGGAGATTTCGGGATCAGGAATAGGATCATCAGCATTTTCAAGCTTGGGAGCGGTCGTCTCGCTCACCCTTTTATGATTCTCCGGTAAACTGATGTTGCATTCGTTGTCGAAACGGAATTGACTCTGTTTCCATGGTGAGCAAGAAACAATTAAAATAATTTATATTAAAATTTGGCACAATTAAAACACTTCTGTTCAAGTACCTGACCTATGTTTATCTTAAATTAATATGTATAACTAAAAATAGCAGTCGAAAAATAGACCTTTTAAAAATGTCTAGTAAAAGTGTAAAAATCTTACCTTATATCCCGGACCAAGTCTATGCATAGCACAGATCTGGTGTGTGGTAAGGGCTTCGCCAAATAAGTAAATAGCAGCCATCTGTCCACAGAAAACCCGTTCTTCGTCCAGTTCAGCAGTAGCACCAATGTAGCACTTGTCGAAAGGCTGTTGAAGAAAACATGCCATATAAATAGCTGTCAAATTACTTCGAAAACCGTTAATAATTAAAATAAAAGTAATCGCGTCCATGAAATTATTTTTAATTAGTAACGCAAATAAATGATATTTCACTCAGGAATTTACAATGTATCAAAAGCGCGTACTACTATGTTAGAAGCTTGTAGAGGTTCTCATCTAATACGTTCATCGTAGTTAGTAAGTTCATCTAATACGTTATGTAAATAAGATAATCTTTAGTAAACTCGTGCACATGTAAAACAAACGGTAAGCACTTATGCACACATCGTCTTGTTCATCACCAACAAAGATTAGTGCAACAATTTTGATCTCCTTATATAACATCAGCAAGTTCAATGTGCATCAACTATGCATAACCATGGCTGAACACCTGAATATTCATGGCAGCACGTGCGCACCGACGTGACAAATTTCAACTTAATCCCCAGATAAAAGAGAGGCGGGGTGTATATATCAAAATTTCAGTGAGGAGAATATCAGTGCACGCCCTCTACGACACATTCTTGGGAGACAAATTCCATGTACACGTGTACCATAGCTGATGATAAATGTTATATGTGATGAAAACAAAGTTTTGTTCTTAAGACACACGTAAAGTTTTTAGGGTCGTCATTTTCATTTAAACAACATAAACGTGTGTTAAGCTAGAAAGGTCAAGTCAGCAGAATCACTTGTTTTATATCTCAAAATTTAGTGCTCATTTAGTGCTAATTTAGTGCTGATAACAGATATTTAGTGCTGTGATAGGGGGACTGAAAATGAGAACACTGCTAACTTTACATTAAGCTAGCAGTGTACCATTCGTCTCAGTCTGTCTCAGTCGGCAGAATCACTCGTTTTATATCTCAAAATTTAGTGCTCATTTAGTGCTAATTTAGTGCTGATAACAGATATTTGGAGCTGTGATAGGGGGACTGAAAATGAGAACACTGCTAACTTTACATTAAGCTAGCAGTGTACCATTCGTCTCAGTCTGTCTCATTCGGCAGAATCGCTCGTTTTATATCTCAAAATTTAGTGCTCATTTAGTGCTAATTTAGTGCTGATAACAGATATTTAGTGCTGTGATAGGGGGACTGAAAATGAGATTTCTGCTAACTTTACATTAAGCTAGCAGTGTACTATTCGTCTCAGTCTGTCTCAGTCGGCAGAATCACTTGTTTTATATCTCAAAATTTAGTGCTCATTTAGTGCTAATTTAGTGTTGATAACAGATATTTAGTGCTATGATAGGGGGACTGAAAATGAGATTTCTGCTAACTTTACATTAAGCTAGCAGTGTACTATTCGTCTCAGTCTGTCTCAGTCGGCAGAATCACTTGTTTTATATCTCAAAATTTAGTGCTCATTTAGTGCTAATTTAGTGCTGATAACAGATATTTAGTGCTGTGATAGGGGGACTGAAAATGAGAACACTGCTAACTTTACATTAAGCTAGCAGTGTACCATTCGTCTCAGTCTGTCTCAGTCGGCAGAATCGCTCGTTTTATATCTCAAAATTTAGTGCTCATTTAGTGCTAATTTAGTGCTGATAACAGATATTTGGAGCTGTGATAGGGGGACTGAAATTGAGAACACTGCTAACTTTACATTAAGCTAGCAGTGTACCATTCGTCTCAGTCTGTCTCAGTCGGCAGAATCGCTCGTTTTATATCTCAAAATTTAGTGCTCATTTAGTGCTAATTTAGTGCTGATAACAGATATTTAGTGCTGTGATAGAGGGACTGAAAATGAGAACACTGCTAACTTTACATTAAGCTAGCAGTGTACCATTCGTCTCAGTCTGTCTCAGTCGGCAGAATCACTTGTTTTATATCTCAAAATTTAGTGCTCATTTAGTGCTAATTTAGTGCTGATAACAGATATTTGGAGCTGTGATAGGGGGACTGAAAATGAGAACACTGCTAACTTTACATTAAGCTAGCAGTGTACCATTCGTCTCAGTCTGTCTCAGTCGGCAGAATCACTCGTTTTATATCTCAAAATTTAGTGCTCATTTAGTGCTAATTTAGTGCTGATAACAGATATTTCGTGCTGTGATAGGGGGACTGAAAATGAGAACACTGCTAACTTTTCATTAAGCTATCAGTGTACCATTAGTCTCAGTCTGTGTCAGTCGGCAGAATCACTCGTTTTATATCTCAAAATTTAGTGCTCATTTAGTGCTAATTTAGTGCTGATAACAGATATTTAGTGCTGTGATAGAGGGACTGAAAATGAGAACACTGCTAGTTAGCAGTGTTGTCGTTGCACTGAGACGAATGGTACACTGCTAGCTTAATGTAAAGTTAGCAGTGTTCTCATTTTCAGTCCCCCTATCACAGCACTAAATATCTGTTATCAGCACTAAATTAGCACTAAATGAGCACTAAATTTTGAGATATAAAACAAGTGTTTCTGCCGACTGAGACAGACTGAGACGAATAGTACACTGCTAGCTTAATGTAAAGTTAGCAGAAATCTCATTTTCAGTCCCCCTATCACAGCACTAAATATCTGTTATCAACACTAAATTAGCACTAAATGAGCACTAAATTTTGAGATATAAAACAAGTGATTCTGCCGACTGAGACAGACTGAGACGAATAGTACACTGCTAGCTTAATGTAAAGTTAGCAGAAATCTCATTTTCAGTCCCCCTATCACAGCACTAAATATCTGTTATCAGCACTAAATTATCACTAAATGAGCACTAAATTTTGAGATATAAAACGAGCGATTCTGCCGAATGAGACAGACTGAGACGAATGGTACACTGCTAGCTTAATGTAAAGTTAGCAGTGTTCTCATTTTCAGTCCCCCTATCACAGCTCCAAATATCTGTTATCAGCACTAAATTAGCACTAAATGAGCACTAAATTTTGTGATATAAAACGAGTGATTCTGCCGACTGAGACAGACTGAGACGAATGGTACACTGCTAGCTTAATGTAAAGTTAGCAGTGTTCTCATTTTCAGTCCCTCTATCACAGCACTAAATATCTGTTATCAGCACTAAATTAGCACTAAATGAGCACTAAATTTTGAGATATAAAACGAGTGATTCTGCCGACTGAGACAGACTGAGACGAATGGTACACTGCTAGCTTAATGTAAAGTTAGCAGTGTTCTCATTTTCAGTCCCTCTATCACAGCACTAAATATCTGTTATCAGCACTAAATTAGCACTAAATGAGCACTAAATTTTGAGATATAAAACGAGTGATTCTGCCGACTGACACAGACTGAGACGAATGGTACACTGATAGCTTAATGAAAAGTTAGCAGTGTTCTCATTTTCAGTCCCCCTATCACAGCACTAAATATCTGTTATCAGCACTAAATTAGCACTAAATGAGCACTAAATTTTGAGATATAAAACGAGTGATTCTGCCGACTGAGACAGACTGAGACGAATGGTACACTGCTAGCTTAATGTAAAGTTAGCAGAAATCTCATTTTCAGTCCCCCTATCACAGCACTAAATATCTGTTATCAACACTAAATTAGCACTAAATGAGCACTAAATTTTGAGATATAAAACAAGTGATTCTGCCGACTGAGACAGACTGAGACGAATAGTACACTGCTAGCTTAATGTAAAGTTGGCAGAAATCTCATTTTCAGTCCCCCTATCACAGCACTAAATATCTGTTATCAACACTAAATTAGCACTAAATGAGCACTAAATTTTGAGATATAAAACGAGTGATCCTGCCGACTGAGACAGACTGAGACGAATGGTACACTGCTAGCTTAATGTAAAGTTAGCAGTGTTCTCATTTTCAGTCCCCCTATCACAGCACTAAATATCTGTTATCAGCACTAAATTAGCACTAAATGAGCACTAAATTTTGAGATATAAAACAAGTGATTCTGCTGACTTGACCTTTCTAGCTTAACACACGTACAACATAATCTACTTTGATGCTTTTTATAGTAAAAATAAAAACGCCATTCAACTTTTGGTTGTTTAGTTAGTGAGGTTTTACTAAATATTTCAGTATACTATTGATCAGGATCTCATGAAGAACTTTGGGCGTAAAAACGTAGGACAAAGTAATTCTTTTATGACACAATTTTAGAGGTATATAATCGAGCCACATTTTAGGCCCGTTTTTTTTATGAAAGCATTATATTTTTATTTCTTATCATATACATGTAACTACTTCACCCTGTGCCACTTTGTAATGAAAAAAATAAGATTCTGTATGCTGAACGTTGCCATGACTAGTTGAATTTTTTATTTGACTGCAAGAAATATAAACACGTATCGATAACATTACGCGTCTAAGAAAACTGAATAATGATATTTCATTTCCTTTTAGCTCATCTAGCAAAAATCATGCAAGCAAAGTAGCGGACTGATAGATATCATCATTGTGTTCACAAAGCGCCCGAAGCCAGGCATTGTGGATTATCCACGAAATCGGGCGTTATGCTGCGGGAATCATCCATCAATCCTTTCACGTCCATATATTCATTCCACTACATTAATGAAACGGAGACGTAATGTTTTAAAAAAGTTTTCCATCTTTCTGTTACATTTTATTATAAGAGAAATAGCAATGTACTGTCCATTTTATGAACGGTTGCATTTCTGAGGTATTTTTCTTTAGAAGCGGAGCCAGGCGAGCGAAAATAAACGGGGCAAAAGTGAGGGAAACGTGCATGAATTTTCAATTACATTTTTCCCATTAAATTATTTAAATGTAACTTCTGGATCAAACGTGACTTATTAAACCACAATAAGTTAGGACAATTTTTCATTTTCATCATTCATCATTTTATCATCAAGTTATGTATTTAAAACGAGACTATGGATTTTCAAGACTACGTTACAAAGCTTAGATTAGCTCAGACTTATTTGACAATAAAATATTTCAAAATAATCGTAACGATCTCGACACAAATATAAATTTGAGCTAAGGAATAGCTTATGCGCATAAGACGTAATAAGCCAGCTTTAAAATTAAGTTAATATTTATCATCAAAAACACAATATTTCACTAAGAATCTGGTGCGCACAAAGATTAAAAAAATAAGTTGGAAAAGTAAACATATTAGTAGGAAGTAAATAAATATGATTAAAAAATTACCGCAGACCGCACGTAGAAGAGTAAACTCCACAAGCTCGTGATTTAATGAACCTTAATGAGACATAATGTTAGAACTTCCAGTAACACACAATACATGGAACTTGATAAAATCTTTGTTGTGTGTGACATAAAATTACAAGCCAATACTAGACATACTGATTATATATATAATCTTAACAAATATACAACTACTTACGTCATTAGTTGAGACGAACCACGCCATCTCGGTGCTGGAGGCCAGCTGACCGTTCACTAAACACTTGATCTCGCTCTTCGTCCATCTATTGTATATGTAAACTACAGCTATCGCGTACCACCTGTTTCCAATAGAAATATTTGAACACGGTTATCATTACATGGAAACATATCTCTTCTTCATTATATATTTAGTGTAGTTACTGACTGAATTCATGATTCCATATATTTAGTTTACGTACACCAGAAAAAAAAGACAAATTATTTACAAATGAATGAATCGGTATAAATCTTCCATTAAACTATAAAAAAGAATAAAGGGCACAATATAGTCTAAAATCTCACTCACCTCCTAGGTTGGAATTCGTATTTTACACAGTGTTGGAATCCTTTGCCTCGCACTTTCATGGACGTGAGGACCAAACAATTGCCAACAAAGTGAGCAGTGTAGCCTACGCCTTTACTCGTCTTGAAGCTAGAAAAAAAAACAGCCATTTATTAAATTAAAGAATACAGAAATACAGAAATAACATTCATCACAATACACGTCCACCACACTTTCAAGAATAATAATTTTAGGCGACTTTTCTTATATAGTCCGGACTGAAATAGTATTATAAATTTAAGCAGCATAAAAAGGGACAACTAGAACAGCGAATGAATAAAGCACATACATGGCTATAATCAAAGATCTTTTAGTTACGTTAAAATTTCTGAGTTATTCTCGAACAAGTCGAACAAACCTTTACAAGAATTATTTGCAATTTAATTATAGTTGCGAGTCTTGAAATAACTATGCCTATTTTGTTAAGTTAGTAATACGCGTATTTGCCTTGCTTTGCTGCTGAAATGACAATTCATTTATGTGAATACATCCCAACAGGTTTAACTTTACTAGCTCAATAGCAGAGCGTAACCGAAACTACACTTGAAATGTCCACTCAAATCTAATCAAAAGTCTGAAACGCAGACCATTATACTACCGCGCTTTGCAACCTGCCGCACCTGCGATTTATAGAGAGCCTGTTTGTATTGTTATAACATCTAGTAAATATTGCTCGCCACTACTCATTTAATCTTCTCTATGTATATCCTTTGTTAATAACATCAGTCTGCATCTGAATTTCTCCTTTTCACACTATTATTATTCCTGCGGTGTCCAGGTGCATTCTGTCGACTTTTATGCTTTACTTGCCACTCCCAGCATCCACTCTTGTGTCGGGCGTTAACACCCGCATAATAACTTGTTAAGTAACTAAATATTTCTAATCTAACATGATGCCTATGTTATTGGACGTCAACTATACGTCCCCGAACCTATATTGCAACCTATTACGAAGCAACAGTTATAGCGCGATGCCCGTACAAACATGAAAACAAATAGACAAAAACTCTACACTAAACCTAGTATTTCCTTTTGTTGTTCTAATCTTATACCACTCATATTAGCTTTCACGAATCGTCAATGTGTTGACATAGCACTTTTATAATTTCATTGTATGTATAATAACAACGTTTATTCCTAGTTAGCGACTGTTAAAAAATTTTCAAACGTACCAATACAAGTATGGTTTTTCTCGTTCAATATTGACTGAATTAATAGGGTCGAGTCGAAACCACGTTGTGAATGTGAATCCGTTTTCGTAGGGCCACCTCGCTAAGGGTGGTAACACCACAGCCTGTGAACAAATAAAAGATAAACATCAATTTAAGGTTAGCATGAGTGAGCACTCGGAAGAAAATAATACTGCAAGTGAAAATATGTATGTAAAAAATTAACCAACTACGACTATGTTAGCGAAATGTCTTGTGTATTCAAATGTAAGAATGTTTATATTATATTTGAAGTTGGTCAGTATATTCACGTCATGAATTCGCAAAGGTGTAGCCAACAGTAATTATGCCTCGACACGCCCAATTGATTTTCTAGTTCTTTACAAACGTTTGTCATTAATAAATATGACGTTCGAACTAAAATAGCGATTCTGAACCACTACAGAACGTTGATTCTTATAATATCATAAATAGTACATACATACATACATAACTTCACGCCAAAACCCTTGCGGGGTAGGCAGAGAGAACAGAGCGCCATAAGGCACGATTTTTACACGCCTCACTCGCTTCGTTGACTTTCATAACTCTTTTCATGCACGCGCGTCGGTTTTTGAGGCTCCTAACATCACCTTCCTCCAGAACACGTTCTATTTGGTCATGGAATATCATAAAAAATTTGGAAAATCCAAAAGTGCACGCCTCATCGCTATGAGGCGTGCACTTTTGGATTTTCCATTCACATTTTAAAAAAAAAATCTAATACTAAACAAAAAAAATGTATATATGGATATACAAATACACAGTCGTATTTTAGTTTTTTACAAATTATAATTAAACGACAGTACTTAGAACGCTAATATTAACTAGGAATCAGCCCGGGGTATAACTTCATATAATAAAAAAAAAAGTATTCCGGTATGATGAATTTTTCGACCAATTTCTCTGCCACATACATGGATCCATAACCACAGACTAACGGACGTCCAAGAATGATTGATTTTAATGTTATTATTTACTATGTTAAACAAAATAATTGTTTATAAAATATATCATATGTGCTAGACAGATTATTTAACTTGATATTAGTGCACTCATATTATCCTGTAAGTGTTATATTAGTGAAAGAACAGTCATTTGAGTTACGAAAGACCGGATTTTTTGGCATGTCGAGTGTAGAGCACTACCTCACGCTCCGCTAATGAGGCGTGCAATAGTGATAGCAACATATTACGATATCTAACGGAAGATACAGAATGGTAGTATTCTAGCAGTGCCACATGTCCGGAGTGGATAAGGTTATTTTATTAGCTTTTTATTAGCTTCACCTGTATGTTTGTATGTTTGTTTGTAACCGACTTCTTTGGGCGCGATTTTGTCCCACTTTAAACGGCCAGATTTCGTTCAAACTTTGTAGATTTATTGAGGACCGATGACAATACACTAATTTGATAAAATTATTCCATTTTTCAATTTGCAAAATATGATTTTTGTTAATTTTTTAGTGTTCATAGTTCACTTCTCGCACCATCTAGTAGCAATCAGCTGAAAGTCTACGTTATCAACTTGAAACGAGTTCCTTGTATAAGTCACAGATGGCGCTATTCCTCAAATTCGGTTTTGATATCCGTTGTTAGCATGCTTTAAAATAGTTAAGCAATAGTTTAAAAAACTAAGAAACGCGCTTGTTATAGAAAACCGAACTAAAAATTAAAAAATAAATAATAGTTTAAAAAAACTAAAAAACACGCTTTTTATAGAAAACCGAACTAAAAAATAGAAAATAAATTTTAATGAATTTAAATTAAGAAAATAGTGTTAAAAATTTCAATGAATATAAATTAATAATAGTGTGAATAAAAAAAAAAAATTATTTAAAAAAAAGCGACCTACCTACAAATGAATCAATAAGTAGGGTTCACAGTTTTTTGTGTAACTTCACGCCTCAAATATATGAGAGTGTAGGCAGCGAAAACTATTTACTGATTATGTTTCATGGTAATTCCATGTGGTTTCTTAAACAGATCAGAATGTAGTCAGCTTAATTTTTTTTTGTAACTTCACGCCCCAAATACATGCGGGTGTAAGGCAGCGAAAATTACTTATTGATTATGTTTCATGGTAATTTTATATGATTTCTTATTGCGAACCGAATACAGATAGCTTTTTTGTGTAACTTCACGCCTCAAATACATGAGAGTGTAGGCAGCGAAAACTATTTACTGATTATGTTTCATGGTAATTCCGTGTGGTTTCTTAAACAGATCAGAATGTAGTCAGCTTTATTTTTTTTTGTAACTTCACGCCCCACATACATGCGGGTGTAGGCAGCGAAAATTACTTATTGATAATGTTTCATGGTGATTTTATATGATTTCTTATTGCGAACCGAATACAGATAGCTTCTTTTTGTGTAACTTCACGCCTCAAATACATGAGAGTGTAGCCAGTGAAAACTGTTTACTGATTATGTTTCATGGTAATTCCATGTGGTTTCTTAAACAGATCAGAATGTAGTCAGCTTAATTTTTTTTGTAACTTCACGCCCCAAATACATGCGGGTGTAGGCAGCGAAAATTACTTATTGATTATGTTTCATGGTAATTTTATATGATTTCTTATTGCGAACCGAATACAGATAGCTTTTTTTGTGTAACTTCACGCCTCAAATACATGAGAGTGTAGCCAGCGAAAACTATTTACTGATTATGTTTCATGGTAATTTCATGTGGTTTCTTAAACAGATCAGAATGTAGTCAGCTTAATTTTTTTTTGTAACTTCACGCCCCAAATATATGCGGGTGTAGGCAGCGAAAATTACTTATTGATTATGTTTCATGGTAATTTTATATGATTTCTTATTGCGAACCGAATACAGATAGCTTCTTTTTGTGTAACTTCACGCCTCAAATACATGAGAGTGTAGCCAGTGAAAACTGTTTACTGATTATGTTTCATGGTAATTCCATGTGGTTTCATAAAGAATGATCAGAAATAAGATCAGAATGTAGTCAGCTTACATTTTTTTTGTAACTTCACATAATTATTAAAAATTAGAGATGACAACCCTATTGATGATCGAAATGGAAAAATGAATGAAATACTTTAGGCGAGAAGTCACAATGAACTCAGTTGTCGTAGGTCATAAGTAGGGTGATCATGGTTCATATTTCTGAGGGATAATTTATGTAAAAAAAGTAAAAAAAAATTTTTTTTTGCCTTTTTTTACTTTCTATAGGATATCTAGATTTCAAAGCGTGTCTAGATTCTATATATAAGTGGTTAGAATAGGGTCTAAGAAGCACCCTGTATAAAAAAGTATGCTGCCAAAAGTTGTGCCTTGGTAGTAAAAACTTATTTTATGCTCCAAAGCCCAACTCGATCTGCAAAGAGTATTCAGCCAATATACAAGGATTTCTTGTAAAGGATCTCGTATCGCGATATCGCATCAATAAAATCTCCATATGAATCCTTTTATCCTAACCTCGCTATAAATGTATATTGGCTAGTTTGTGAATTCACTCTATGGGATTGGGTATTTGATACATATGTTACATTTAATTAGATGATATATGGCCGCAGATATGATATTTTATTTATTGCTGAAATTCCATTAGTAATTATAAAGAGCGCTGATGTATATATGGATTGGACTATGAAAATGATGATACCTACACACAGCGCCCGCTAGTTCCAAGCTAAGCAACTAAATGCTTGTGTTATGGAAACTAGATAACGGATATTAATACATAATTATATACTTTTCATTTGTAAATACATACTTATAATACATAGAAAAACATCCTGACGCCATACATTTATGCTTATCATAAATATTTGTACTCGGATGGGGAATGTTGGGATCGAACACGCCAACCTCGATTCTGCAGTCGGTAGTTTTGCCAATACACGTGGTGCATTAGTAATTGGCTCTGTATAAAAAAGTCACCAAGATATATTTCATTAAAATCAGTCATGCTTATGTCTCAGTTTCCGAAAATCGAACTCCCCGCTAGTGCCGTGCATTGTCAAAGGGAATATTTTAGTACATTTTACACGGGAAAAATTCATGATGATTTTTTGCTTCGAAATGCTCCCTTTGTATATGTGACATGAAAAACTCTTCTCCCCTGTAACGTTATTTGCTGCTTCAAATTATTAAAAAGCCAACATGGTAAACATTAATAACACAAACATTAATCAGTAGAAAAACCTAAGAGCAACAAAAGCGATAATAATGACAAGTTAACAGAATTGGGGATTACCGAAACTATTCAACAAATTTATAGGCTGACTAGCTGTCCCGGCGATCTTTGTTCCGCATCAATAGTATTTTTACAGCGTTTACAATTAAATTGCTAAATTATACCTTTTTATTAACTAAATTCCGCATGATTTATACATATAAACCACCCTGTTGACACCTTCTATCTGTTACAAAACCGCATCAAAATCCGTTGCGTAGTTTCAACGAACTAATCATATAAGGGGGCTGACAGCGGGAAGCGACTAAGTGTTATATATACTACCTCTCAGAAGATCGACGTAAAGCGACTCATGCCGCGTTTCGTTCGGTGAGAGAGGTCTCCGGAGGCCCACCCCCCTTCCCCATCCTTCCCTATCCCTTATCCCTTAAAGGTCGGCAACAGTAATACTATATGTGTTGCTGGTGTCCATGGGCGGCGTTGTTTGCTTACCATCAGGTGACACGCCTGCTCGTTTGCCCTCCTATGTCATAAAAAAAATGAATTTCATTTCTATTAAGTTTTTCCTGGAAAATGAAGAAACATTGTTTCATTTGAATGTGTCGCTCGTGTAAAAAGTTATCGCACCGCACACCTGACGCAGTCAGTTGTCAGTGTCGTCACCCACAGTACTCGATAAAGTTTTTTCTAAGAAAGAAATATTATATTTTTACATTTACCTATAAGGAGTATTATTCTAAGGTTCATTGTGGTGTATACTTTTGCATATTTATCAGTGTTCGCTCGTCTTATGTGTTGGGAGAAAAGGATAAGTCTAATTTGGAAGTAATGGTAAGTATTACCCCAATGTAAATCATCATCTAAACATATAAATAAAATTGCAGTGTCTATTTGTAACATGGAAGTAACAGCTTTTTATATAATTCGAATATATATTCGGTATTTACACCAAAATGTTTGTCTGTTTGTCTTTTGGTTCCGGCAAATCTCTAAAGTGGTTGTACTGATTTTGACAGGACTTTTATTGGCAGGTAGCTAATGTAATAAGAAGTAACGCTACTTTTATTTTAGAAAAAATGATTACAGCAATGCAGTTCGTTGTATGAATGGGTCGACTCGACCGGTGAAATACCACAATCTCTCAAAAGATACATCACCATTCTTATCCTTTTTTTTTACGCGAGGAAATGCTTTATGCACACCCCCCGCCTGGTACGGCAGGGGGTAGTGTGGGACTCCCAAAACAGTAAACTGCAATCCGATCCCAGGGTTACCCACTAAAACCTCGCGGCGGCCTTCCTCCGGCGTTAGGGTGGCCCAGGACAGTGCATCAGCCCTCTGGTCCACCCCGCCGTCGCCCCCCTCTGTCACGAGGGAGTGCTCATCCTCGGGGAGCCTCGGTGAATCTCCCCCGGGCGGGGCGGCTCCAACCGCGCGCTGTAAAGAGGCGCGCGGCCGGCGGCGAACCGTTCCTATCCTACGCCCTTAAAGATCGACAACGCAACGGTAACACTATGTGTATTGCAGGTGTCCATGGGCCTGCTGGTTTGCTCTCCTATCCCATAAAAATACAAACTTAGTATAACGTAACTCATAAAAAATTTAAGTTACCATCGACATTATATCTACAACTAACAGTTACAAAGGACTATGGAATAGTAGATAGGCACTGTTTGTGTAAAGTTAATTGAAGCTAGGTAATATTCTCATCATTCTCAGTGAAATATTAAATTCTGACAACGGCTTGTTTGTTCAAAATTTTATTCAACAAAATGTTGCCGTTCAAATTTATAATTTAATAGCTGGCCCTGCAAACTTTGTTTCTCCTCACAAGATATAAATGAGTAAATAAAAGCGGCCTTAGTTAATCTTCATTTCATCAACTACCTACCAATAAAAGTCCCATTCTAAATCGGTCCAGCCATATCAGAGATTAGCCGGAATAAACAGATAGACAAAAATTTAAAAACATGTTATTTTGATTATCTAGACAAAGTTTTTGCTTACCCCTATGGGATACAGGCGTGAGTTTATGCATTTATATGTGTATTTGGTGTATGTTATTATTTCAATATTGCAAATAGACAATAATTTTATTTATATGTATAGATTAATATAACCCAATAATGTTGAACTCTTATTTGAAACATAACATCTTTATTATACCCAGTACTGTAAATATTCAAATTGATTGATTTTTTTATTTATTACTGCTTTTGATTTTTTTATTTTATCTATTTTCTTTAGAAATCTTATCAAACGAAACAATATGCGAAACTCTTTCTTCACTTTTTATATCCCCCTCTGAACTTCCACCCGCCTGGGCGCCATCAAGTCGAATGCCCGCATAGAAGTTTAACTGCAAATATGTTATGCATTAACATGGTATAGTAAAACGCTCGATACTCATAAACTCCATGCTAATGGAGCATATCTGCATACATACATACAATCACAATCGAATGATCATATCATACATAGAGCATAATGTTGTCAGTCATCGATATTTGTGTTTTCATGTAATTTTGTGAGCACAGGACTCGCTCCGACGATTTCTGGATTCATAAGCGGACTGTTAGAACTGCAGGCCATCGAGACGCATGTAATTCTGATCAGAATAATTCCGCGTGGTCAATCAACTGGTAGCTAATGTGGTAATGTTGATTACCGAGAAAATTTAAAAGTACAATTGAGCAACATCAGAAGTATCCGGGTGTCAATTATAAAATTTTTACCAAGTTTTCAAATACATACTTTTAATCCAAAGGTGTTGTAATATTTTTTACACTTGCAAATGAGTCTTTACTGCGTGATCAATACAAATAAAAAGACAAGATAAATTTCGCCTTTAAAGCAAATAATTACCAAAAAAATATATAAAGGGACATCTTTACGGTTCGTTATGTATAAACCTGGTCTTTTTTTAGAAACAGTTTAATAAATACTACAACATGAAAAGGTCTTCATTAAAATAAAAACTTTTTTATCGTTGTATCAAAGACATGAAACAATTTTTTTCCAGTTGCCCGCGTCTACTTTATAATCGGCTTGTAAAGCAATGTAGCCATCTCGTTTCATTTGGCTTCTTTGTTTGGGAAAAATCAATCATTGCCTAAAACCACTTAAAACTCTTGACTACCTTCAATTTCATTCAACATACTTATTGATACGCTTTTATATTAATGCTATTCAAGTGCGGGATAAATAAAATAAAAGCTACATTTTATTGACAAGCATTAAATCACCTTTGCCACACATGTATATACGAGGATAAAGTACATACCAAGGCAGCAGAAGCGGCTAAGAAGCGTCAGTTCACCGTCAGATGTCCGGATAAGTACGACAGAGAGAAATGGACCAACCCCAGACGGGGCGGCGATAAATAAGAAAAAAAACGGACATAGAGATAGTCCAGTATGTCATGAGGATTACCCCTGTCGCAGCCCGACCGTATTTGAATAAAAATTGCCAATAAAGAGGGGAAGGGGCCGCTTTTACCGAGTTTCTAAAGTGTCCTACTAGCCTGGTATCGATCTACTCAACAATCGCAGGTCAGAAAGAACAATGAAGCTTTATCTATCGTATAACGCATAGCATCAGATATTGTACGTATTAGTTATTATTTGAGTTCTACATGTGATTCTGGTTAGTAATTCTTGACTGCCCTCATCGAATCCAAGATATGTAGATCTAAGATATACCTACAGTTTAATCTATTAGTTTTAACACAGCTTCATCAACCATAGTTCGGAGCTCTTGTCTTTTGAAAGCATAACCTTTTTTTTCTCATTTCAATGTAAGCCTGTCGATCATTTATCATCGCTGTGACTACTGCTTGCACATCTGACAACTATTCACTGCCTAAGTAAAGTACATAACTCACAAGAAAGTCATTTACACCTCTCATTCAAAGATCTTACAGAAGCGAGCAAGTGAGCAGAAAACACGCAACCCTTGACATAGATATTTAGGCCATATCGAAGCAGCAAGCTCTCGTCAACCCGCACGCACACTGTACCTATGTATAAGAATATAAAGTCATGTAAGATCATATCAGAATTTATTCAGGTTTCTTCTGTATGAGGTATCTTATTGTGTTTCAAAAACGTTAATATTGTCAAAATTAATATTTCATACAATCTGCATTGTAGTACAGTTTGGGAGGAGCCAGAAGGCGAATTTTACCAAAAGTTTGTAAACTCAAATATGTATTGTATAATGCGAGCACATTTCAAACTCGAAACTTTCCGACCAAGTTGTAAATACGAATTCTAAAAAGATTCCAAAGACCGTCGTCTTATTCACAAACATGCCGTTCTTACTTATAAATGTTATCTTAAATCTGAATTTGATATCAAGTGGTTCGATATCGACTACAGTTATTCGGCGTAAGAAAAAAAGAGTACTAGAATTCAAATCTTTTAACTTTAACGTACTTCGACTATGGGTTTTGGTTTTACGTTTTTCTCTTTGGGCCTTTCTAAACCGTCATATCGATTCTTAGCCTGGAGAAAATGACTATCTGGGTTTTAATAAAAATCTCGCAATTCACAAAGGGTACCTCTAACGATTGCTTTTATAATACTTCATAAATAAATACCCGTTAATATTCAATTATGTCAGAGTTAAACATATGAGTACGATGACAGAACATTAAAAAAACGTATTCCGTACATGCTAAACAGCCTGCCGGCGGACATGCGAACAGAGAATAATCGGCAGTTATTTAAGAAAAAACTAAGAACTTGCTATATTAGGCAGTTGTAATGTTATCTGATGTTATTTGTTTTATGTTAAGTAATAATAAGTATAAATAAAAAAAAAATGAGTTTATCCCACAGACAAACCAATGGTTTTGTTTTGTTTTTGACTAAATGTAAAACATTAAATTTAATAATAAAAAAAAAATGTGACACACTATTATTCAAAAAATTCTATTAACTATTCTATATCTCTGGACATACCAAGTTTTAAGAATAACTCCCGGTAATTAGTCAGTAAATGCATTTGCATAAATTACTGTCGATGTCAGTAAAAAAAGAAGGTAACAACGTGCGCACTTTTAGATCTTTATACATTCTATTTACAAAATGGGTATATAAGATCAGTCCGCGAGCCAAAACTGATTATAACAAGAGTAATAAGTAGGTACAAGATGAAACATTTCAACACATTAGGGTAGATATTTTGTAATAACATACAACGTCATAAATATTTTATACAATATGCTCCTTGTTGTATATTTGGAATTTACGATCTCACCTCGCCACCGGCCATTTTTCCGTACCAGCGATATATTAGAGAGGAAATGAAGAGAAACGGTCGGCTATTACCAAACGCTTTTATTTATAAACAGTGCTCATATTTCAAACTGCTCTCTCTCCCCAGCGGCGAGTTGATTCGTCCATTATTTCGTACCTCTAAATGTTTTTGACGGGAATCTCATCCCTCCAACGATAAAATAAAGGACATTTTAATATCTCAAATTTTCTCCAAGGGTATTATTTTTTTAAAGAAATTTTATTGGCCCTTTGATCCGTAATTATTTAAACAACAGACGTGGCAAGATTTTGAGAATATTAATCTTTCAAGTAACGGGGACACTGAATGCGAAATCCGAAAACCCATAAAAATATATCTAATATATAAAATTCTCGAGTCTAGATGTGCGTAATTGAACTCCTCCGAAACGGCTTGACCGATTCTCATGAAATTTTATGTGCGTGTCGGGTAGGTCTGAGAATAGGACAACATCTATTTTTCATCCCCCTAAACCATAAGGGTAGCCCACGCCTCAATTTTTTTTTAATTTTTCGACATATTTCTGTTTCTTATTTTTTTTATAAAACGGGATACAAAAATACATGCAACCCTAAATTTTCAACCCCCTACGATCAACCACTATTTTTTAAATTTTATTTTTTGGCAAGACAACGTTTGCTGGGTCAGCTAGTACCTATTCTATAAAATTAAAAACGTACATTTTTACGTACATCTTTCTCAGCATCTTTTGTAGCATAAAAATGATGATTGTTTCAGATGACGAAGGGAAAAATGCTGACCATGCTGTTCCCTGGCATAATAGTTCCAGTTATGACAGACATTTACGTTTATTATTGTTTTTTAAAACAAGTAATAATAGTTTTAAGATCAACAACTCAACGTCACTTCATTACTAAGATCTCAAGCGAGTGAGACTAGGTACATAACTCTAGTAGTAATTTTCTGTTCATTATTTATAACTACCAGACTAATACAAATTAATTATACTGAGCTGTCACTTTCATGTAGATCTCAAAAGATTATTTTTTTTCACTTTTCAGCGCTTTCAGTGTCGATGGGATACAAATATTAAGTGTTTAAAATGTATATTTAATCATTTTAAAATAAATGAGCCCCATCCTATTCCAAGAACAGTATCAGGTCTTAGAAATCAAGAGAAACCATCATAGTTAATTAAAACGTGTCTAAAGTTCCGAACGTGTTATATATTCTTATACCATTTTTCACAATATGTAACATTTTTAACGGTTTTTCGATACGTATCACGAATTAAACCAAAAAAAATTAAAACAAACTTTTTAATTATTTACCCAATTTACCCAATATTACACCTACTACTAGGTAGTAGTAGGTGTAATATTGGGTAATATTAAAAAAGTTTGTTTTAATTTTAGATTTGTAGTTGTAATTTAATTTTGTAGATTCTAGGTAGCTACCTAGAATCTACATCAGATGTTAAGAAGTTCATAGGTGTGAATGTCTTTTATCATTCAAAGACTAGGCCGCAACAACTATGTTTCAGAAGGTACAGAAGAGTTGATTGCCATGAAGCGAGCACTGTTTCTATCAATCGTAGCACTGTTTCTATCAACTGTTTATTTTAACTATATATTATTAGTCTTCAGAGAGATATACTCTTTTATAATTTTTATGGATTTCAAGTAGTTGCGTAAGATTTTTACTATTGACCTGAGAAATGCTGTTGCATAAAAAAAAACAATATTTTATCAACACTGTATGTAATGAAATTTTAATAGTTTACCAAAACTACAATGTTTACAACATAATGAAATGATATACACAAGAAATGATAATTTTAAAGGTATCTTTAAATATTACTTTCTTACACATATGCTTTGAATATTGCATTATTATTATATATTATATTTACTATATTATTTATTATATTTACTTGAACTTGAGGAAAATAAAGATATTATTTGTGACATAAGTGGTATACATGCATGAAGTTACCGGAGCCAGGGGAAAAAGCTAGTTATTGAATAATATTACTTACTGATCCCTTCCGTCCCGGAAAACTGAAGAACACATCCGGTCCGTTCCGGTGGGGCATTTGCCGAAGTACATTCAGGAGCTTAGCAGAATGTCGTGGCTGCAAAGAAATATTTAATTTAACGTTTCAAAACGTAACAACATGTGCCCCTAGTCACCGGGAATATTAATATTATCAACAAATATTATATAACATAACTTCAAAACTCCATGCCTTATTCTACCCGAAGGTAGAAAAAGCCAGTGGCTGTTAAACCTCTAAACGCCGTTATCTTTACGTCCTAAATGGAATAGGTGGCCAACCTATATTATTATAGTAATAATGTACCTATACACATACACCGGGCATAAACATTTCAGTCATCGATATTTATCACACATAACTTCCGAAAAGAATTTCCAAAAGTCATTGGTGAGCCCGGATTCGAGCTTCTAAATTCAGAAGCGGGGTGCTCGACCACTAGAATGAAACTTTAATAACAAATATTATATATACAACTTACAAATATAATGTTAATATTATCAGATATGAATGATTTCTAAGGGGTTACTTCTAAAACTGCTCAAATTATGTATGACTTGTTTTGTAATAATACTATTTCTTCTCAAGCCATTACCTCTAAGTTGGCAGTTTTTGTCTCTGACTTACCAAATTAGACACCTATAGATAGTTGTTAAATTAACAAAAGTTTACTTTTTAGCAGACGAATACGAGACGTACGCCCGAATACTGAACCATCACTCAAATCTGACAGTCAATAAAGTGCTACTTGCTGCTCAAATTCCACGTATTCTAGCTAATGTGACAGCTACTTAAACGCTTAAGTAGCGCTTATATATTTGAGTGGCGGTTCAGTATTCGGGAGGTAATGTATCCGATGTCTTTATAGATGGCATAGAAACTAAAATATGGCAGCATAACAGTTCGATTAAAAAGAACTACAAAGTACTTATAATAGATCAAAAATCAAATAAAAATAAACAAATCATCGTGAACCGCACTATGGCAGTAGGCAGATAGATGTCCTTTACTCCCTCGAGTCAACTACTAAATTTGAGAGTGGGAAAAGAATATCTACGAAAGAAATAATCTAAAACAATTGAGACACATCAAAAAGTTTTCTTATTGCTCTTGGGAAAGGACGACTTTTAAGAATGCGTTGACTCTCAGTTTGTTTAGGCCATTGTGACCGTAAGATATATTTTATATTTTATTTTATAATATTATAAATGCGAATGTAAGTTTGTTTGTTACGCTTTCACGCAAAAACTACTGAACCGATCATCATGAAACTTTGTACATATACTCTTGAAGGTATTAGAAGTAACATAGGGTACATTATATTAAAAAAAAAAATTTTTTTACGAAAGATAAAACAATTGTTTGTCAAAAAATCGTCAAATTTAGCTACTTCAGTAATGAAGTTTTACAGTATTCGTAAATTAGATAACATAACGTAACTTCACACCTTTTTCTATCCGAAGGTGTAGGCAGCGGCTGTTATGCCTCGCGAAGGATGGTATTACAGTATTCAGGGTTGATACTTATACTTAACTTTACAATTTGAATGTAAGTTTGTTTGTTTCGCTTTCACGGGATAACTACTCAACAGATCATCATGAATCTTTGTACACATATTCTTGGGGGTATTAGAAGTAATATAGGATACTTTCTTTTTTCTTATTTCTCTCTTTAATTAACATATATTTGCACCCTAAGGAGAAACTTATAATATAGTCTACAAAAATATCCTACATTAATACTCTGCATTTATATCATATAAAATTGTTAAAGTCCAAAATTATTTATTTTTGTTACAGAGAAATATATTTTACTGTTTGTTGTTGCATTTTAATAAAGCATATTGTGAGATTTTTAAACGTCATACCTAATGTTGTAAATTGATAATCCCAGCTAAGTAAGAAAATAAGAGTTATTATATTGATTCAATTCTATGGTAATGATTTTGATACTTATTTATTGGCTTCAATGCGAGCGAAGCCGCGGGTAAAAGCTAGTATTTTATATATACAAACTTTTGGACGCGACCTGTGTCGCAAAGCACATATTTACATACATATATACTATAGTATGTTATTAACTTATTACTGTATTTTATAGGATTGTGTAAAACTATCAATATCCCTATTGTATTGTCAACCAACCCTTTCAAATTTCAATTACATGCTTAATTTATCAAACCGGTTAAGTTCAGAACCAAAGTAAGGCCTAACTTATTTACAATTTGTAACCAACAGTAAGTGAGTTTCAATACTTGTTGTTTCATAAAAGTTTTGCGGTTTCACACTAAACATAAACTCGTTTCATTTGTCTCCACTCAAAGAAATTACATCAATTATTGTCTGAATGGTTCGAGAAATCTATGCAACAATTCAGAATGCACCAAACCAATAACATTTAAATAGATATGTATACTAGTGTTATAAACTACTATTTAACATAACATAACTTCACGCCTTTTTCTACCCGAAGCTGTAGGTAGTGACTGTTAAGCCTCGACTCGCCGTTATCTTTAAATGATGATGATGGCGAACTTACTATGTTGTGCTCGACCACTGGACCAGCGAGACTTACTGCTATTTTAATACGTTTTCTCATCTATTTGTTAAAAGAAAATACCAGTAAAGCCGTGTACTGGTGTTTCGCAATTGTTTAAATTGATGGATAAACATAAACATAACTTCACGCCTTTTGTTACCCGAAGGTGTAGGCAGCGGCTGTTAAGCCACGTCTCGCCGGTATGTTTACGTCCCAAATGGAATAGGTGGCGAACCTATTGCCATACCGGGCACAAAGTTTTTCAGTCATCGATATTCATCCCACTTAACTTCCGAAAACAATTTCGAAAAGTCATTGTCTCGTCATGTCTGGTATCGAACCCGGACCTCTGGATCAGAAGCCGTGTGCTCGACCACTGCGCCACCGAGATGATGGATAACTATAGTATTAGCCATAGTTTGGCGATGTTATAGTTTGAACAGCATTGATTTTGGGTTTAATAGCCAACCCAGCTAATATCTTAACCAACAATGAACTGAAGCAGAAATGAAAAATTAAATACTCTATTATAAAGTTTTATTGTATCCACTCAAGCAGTAGATGAAATAAAATACTATAAAGGTGGAGAGGAGCTTCAGCGTTATCAAACAATAAATATGATACATTTATTTTCTCACCCATTTTCCGTTGACAGCCTTCATTGCGCTGAAAAGTTGCTTTAATTCCTTGACAGTGACGCTGTAGCTAGCCAACACGCCCAGCATCTCTATGAGTAAGTCTGAAACAACACGAGATACATTTAGCATGTTTAATATATGATTTAAAAAGTAGCTTTCGTTGCTTTGCGCAATTACTTTAGAATTTTTAGGGCTATCTAGAATTGAATAATTTGCAGTGCTCATGTTTCTTTTAAATGAATATTTATTTAGTCTCGTTATCTTTTAGAAGAAGAAGCAAACAAGCAGGATTAAAAAGTGGCAGCAAATATATGGGATTTAAAATTGTGTCTTTCATTAAAATCGACCATTTATATCACCTGTCAATTTAAATAACATAATTACATAACTTCACGCCAAATCCCTTGCGGGGTAGGCAGAGAGAACAGAGCGCCATAGGGCACGATTCTTACACACCTCACTCGCTTCGTGGACTCCTACATCCGTCCGCTTTTGCATTGTATATCTGCTTAGTCAGTCTTGCGTCAACCATTCTTTCTACATGTCCGAACCATCGGAGCATGCCCTTTCTTACTTTTACACCGACACTCTCTTTCAAACCAACTTCCTTCCTTACAACCTTGTTTTCTACGCGGTCAGCGAGAGTCACTCCGCAGATTTTGCGTAGAGCCCTCATTTCTACCGCGTTTATTCTACTTTCATGCACACTCTGCCATACCCAGCTCTCGCTTCCATAAGTTAGCGTTGGGATCAAGACTGCATTGTGGATTGCTAACTGGGCTTTTCTGCTAATATTTTTTGCGCCCAGGAATGTGCCCAACGCTCCGTTTACGCTATTTCCTATCGCCACTCGTCTTTCTACATCCGCGGTGTACCTTCCATCTCTGTTAAAAGCGCATCCAAGATATACAATTTCATTCACCTGTTCCAGCACTACATCATCAACCATTATCCTTGCATCTGTTCTGGATTCCTCCCTTTCAAACACCATAACTTTCGTTTTCGTCGCATTGACACCGGCCCTCTTAAGAAGAAGTACAACCTTGCCTCCAGGTCCTTCAAAAGAGTTATAGCCGTAGCAAAGTATCAGTACATAGGCAAAATTGGCGAGAAACTAGTTCGCCTTCCCTCGGGAACCCGTGCGTTCTGGTCGCTCGCCAAGGCTGTTCTTGGGAATTTTTGTAAGCCGTCTCTTCCACCGTTGCACCGGGAGGACCAGTCACTAGCCCACGACGCAAAAGAGAAAGCCGACCTTCTTGGCACTCTTTTTGCGTCCAACTCGACTTTGGACGATATGGGTAACATCGTACCGACTATTCCACATTGCGGTCACGCCATGCCGGAGGTTCGTTTCCGGCAAAGTACTGTGCGACGCATACTTCTATCCCTGGATGTCCACAAGTCGAGTGGGCCTGACGGAATCCCAGCAATTGTGCTGAAGACGTGTGCTCCAGAGTTGGCACCGGTTCTAACGCGTCTTTTCCGGTACTCCTACTCTCTCGGCGCTGTGCCAGCATCATGGAAGGTTGCTTTAGTCCATCCGATCCCTAAAAAAGGTGACCGCTCAGATCCGTCCAACTACAGACCTATCGCCATCACCTCCCTATTCTCCAAAATAATGGAAACACTCATCAACCGCCAGCTCCTTAAGTATCTAGAAGAGCACCAGTTGATAAGTGACCGTCAGTACGGATTCCGTCAAGGTCGCTCAGCTGGTGATCTTTTAGCGTACTTAACCCATCGGTGGGCGGAAGCGGTTGAGAGTAAAGGAGAGGCGCTGGCCGTTAGTTTGGACGTAGCGAAGGCCTTTGATCGGGTTTGGCACAAAGCACTTCTTTCGAAGCTTCCATGTTATGGGCTTCCCGAGAAATTATGCGATTGGGTTTCCAGCTTTCTCACGGCTCGGAGCATTAAAGTTGTTGTCGACGGGTCATGCTCCGACTTAAAACCTGTGAATGCTGGAGTCCCCCAGGGCTGTGTGCTATCCCCTACGCTGTTTCTTCTGCATATCAATGACATGCTGCTTAGCAGCAATCTTCATTGTTATGCGGATGACAGTACCGGGGATGCCTTATATACCGGCCACCCGCGTATTTCTCGGGAAAACGTCGACGAGCACCGGAATAAACTTGTGTCTGAAATCGAAACTCTGCTTAGTCAGGTTTCGGAATGGGGCCGACTAAACTTAGTCCAATTCAACCCTAAGAAGACACAGGTTTGCGCGTTTACCGCTAAAAAGACACCCTTTGTCGTAGCTCCCTGTTTTGAGAGCACTCCCTTACCCGCCTCAGCCGCTATCGGAATTCTTGGTGTCGACTTGTCGAGTGACGTCCAGTTCCGCGGTCATCTGGAGGGCAAGGCCAAATTGGCTTCCAAAAAGCTTGGTGTGCTCAATAGAGCGGGACAGTATTTCACGTCAGGTCATCGCCTGCAACTTTACAAGGCGCAAGTCCGTCCTCACGTGGAATACTGTTCACATCTTTGGGCGGGGGCACCCCAGTACCAGCTTACTCCATTTGACCCCATCCAACGACGCGCGGTTAGGCTTGTTGACAACCAAGCTCTTACTGATCGGCTTGATCCTCTGGCGTTGCGGAGAGAGGTGGCATCTCTATGTATCCTCTACCGCATATACCACGGGGAGTGCTCTGAGGAATTGTTCGGATTAATACCGCCAGCTGATTTCCGCCACCGTTCGACGCGCCAACGCTACCACCCGCATTGGCTGAATGGTTGGCGGTCGACAACAGTGCGTTTTAACAGGCACTTCTTGCCACGCACTGTTCCTTCATGGAACCAGTTGCCGGCGACGGTATTTCCGGACCGCTACGACCTAGGAACCTTCAAGAAACGAGCCTATTCCCATCTGAAAGGGCGGCAACGCTGATGTGATGCCCCTGGTATTGCAGACGCCATGGGCGGCGGTGATTGCTTTCCATCAGGTGACCCGCAAGCTCGTTTGCCCCTTATCCCATAAAAAAAAAAAAAAAAAAAAAAAAAAATTCGACTGCAACCCTTTAATCATGCAATCATCTTTCATAGTAGTGACTAGTGTTTGCAGGTCCGACGGCGATTCGGCTAGAAGCACGGCGTCATCTGCGTAAAGCAGGCAGCTCACAACTAGGTCACCCATTCGCATCCCTACATCCATCGATCTCATTCTCTGGAGACAACTGTCCAGGTACAGGATGAACAGTCGAGCGGACAGCACGCAACCCTGTCTGACGCCGATATTGACGTCAAACCAGGGGGACAAGCCGCCGTCAACACGCACACACGATGTGCAGCCCTCATAAGTGGACTGCACAGCGCGCAGCAGTGCTCCGCTCACCCCGTAGCCCGGGAGTATATCCCACAGATCCTTTCGTAACACTCTGTCAAACGCTTTTTCCAGATCCACAAAACCGCAGAAAACCTTCCGGTTAACAGCCAGTTGTTTCTCCACGATGTTGCGGAGAGAAAAAATCTGATCCATGCACCCTCGTCCGCTTCTAAAACCACCCTGAGCCTCCCACAACACTCCATCAGATATCACCCTCATTCTCCTTTCAATAATTTTCCCATACACTTTTGCTGCTAAACTGATCAAACTGATGGCCCTGTAACTGGCGCACTGCATACGTGATCCCTTACCTTTATACAAGGGCACGATGACAGCGCGCCTCCAATCCATGGGAACCTTACCCGACCTCCAGCACAGATTGCTCAAGGTCAGGAAAGCGTCCCGGACACAGGTTCCACCGTGTTTGATCATTTCAGCAGACATCATATCAATTCCAGCTGCCTTACCATTTTTCATACTTCGTATCGACCATTCAATCTCTTCCATAGTAATGTCCTCATCAGATGTTGGCGCAGCGGTGTCAGCCGTAGGCTCACTCGCGGCGCCCACATCCGGAACATACTCGTACATTTCCCCAATACATCGCTTGGGTTTGCAAGAATGTCACCAAACTTAGACATAATTTTGTCCATTCTGGATGTTGACGAAGAACCCCGAGACTTTCTAACTTCCCTCCAAAAGAGTTTGTTATTCGCCTCGAAGTTCTCCGTCAACCTCACTTCCTCATTCGCAACAAGTCTTTCACGCTTCTCTTTCACTAAGGCTTTGGTAACATTCCTGCAGCGGCGGTAGCTCTCATACTTTTTCTCTGTCATACTATCATTCTGATTCAAACTTGAGACATAATCCAACCATGCTTTTTTCTTTCTTTCGACGCTGGATTTCACATCCGCGTCCCACCAGGCGTCACCTCTCAGAATCTTATGCCTCTTTGCACTCCCACATACTTCTTTTGCACTATTCACTATACTTTCTTTCATTCTTTCCCAGCATTCTTCAACACCTAGGTCAGAAAGACTCGTCTCATTGAGTCTTTTACTGACTAGGCCTACATACATACTCCGTACACTTTCATCTTCTAATTTTTCACATTTTATCCTTTCAAGCTCTCCGAAATGGGTACGCACTCGCCAGTGTCTCCACTTCTTGAAAAGGCTCACGAAACGGCTTACCACCAGGTAGTGGTCCGTATCAAGAGTGGGGCCTCTGTAGGCTCTTGTATCCCTTAGAGTATTTCGGAGACGACTATCTATCAAAATCAAATCTATCATACTCTTTTGCTCATTCCGTCTCCACGTATACGTGTGAATATCTTTATGACGGAATAATGTGTTAGACACAAGGAGGTTCCGTTCCAGGCATACGTCCAATATCGGCTTACCAGCATCATTCACTCTCTTGTCATCATTCGGACCAAGGACAGCCTCCAGGCCGTCTCGCTTGGTTCCGACCCACCCATTAAGATCACCACACAGAATTATCCTTTCATTTCCCTCAACCAGATCCAGAATATCCCTAACAGTTTCCCAAAACTCCTCGAGTTCGCGGGGATCCGCGGAGCTAACGGGAGCATAAGCTGCGACCAGGAAAACTCGCGTGATCCCCAGTTTTATTCGAACCCAAAGATGTCTTGGGCCTACCAACTCATAGTCTTTCACTCCGGAAGCAAAGCGCGAGGAGAGAACGACTCCAACACCCCCACTGGCACGGACGTCCGGGTCCACTCCGGACCATAGGGCTACCATGCCACCGGGGAGGTCCTCGGTCTCACTCCCCCTCCGCTTTGTCTCCGTCAAACATAAGGCATCCAGGCATCTCTCATTTAATACATCCATCATCTCATTCATCTTTCTTGCCATGCTACCTCTAACATTCCCCGTGCCTATACGGCACTCCCCTCTCCTCGTCCCGCCAGGATTGGCGCTGCGTGAAGGGTGGCGGCCCCCTTCGCCGCATGCGCATGCAGCCGCACCGACGGGGGCTAATCGGTGCCCGTCGCTTCCGGGGCACGCCCTAGCAGCCCGTCCGGCTGAGTTTGCTTTGGTCAAGATTGCGTCCCACTGGGACGGCAGGGGTCGCGACGTGCACGCTCTTGACATGATATGAATATGAAATAAATTCCTCAATATTACTTAATAACGTATTTTGAAATATTTTCTGTTAAATCAATTGAAAATTCTACATCATATTAAATATGTATAGTGCATTCGCATAGTGAATGGCAGCATGCATACCATATTCAAATCATTTAATATGTAGAAAAATAGCACTTAACTATATCAAAATATCCACTTCAAAACTAAGTAAAGTATTAAATCGTCCTGTTCATTATGAACAAGGAAATTTCCACCAGATTAAATGAAATTACATATTTGGTTACAATAATAAATAATAATAACAGCTCATCGCTATGACTACCGTATGTATCTATGGCACTCAATTAATATAGGCGCACTTATACCTCAATTTTCAGTGATCTGCCGCTGCTCCTGCTAGTTTGGTAACTAATGAATATTAATTTGGTAAGGAAATTTGGAGAAAGTACAGCCTCTTGAACGAACACTTGAGCTTTAATCGCTTATTTACTTCATAAATTTACATCGCCTTATTAAATATCTTCCATAGTTTAAAGTCTTACTTTAGATTTATTATTAATTGACTAGATATTTCGAGAACTTAGTACAAACATTTATAAAGAAGAATAC
The DNA here is from genome assembly GCA_905147225.2 of Euproctis similis. Taxonomy (NCBI): domain Eukaryota; kingdom Metazoa; phylum Arthropoda; class Insecta; order Lepidoptera; family Erebidae; genus Euproctis; species Euproctis similis. Next base: position 12,298,045 of record LR990109.1, read on the forward strand.
TAAAGTAGACTGCGGAATGTGCCTACTTAAAATTTTCTTGAAACTTTTCATTGCTTGTTATGTAGAATATAATAAGATTGAAGTACATCTTTAGTACAGCTTAGTATTCGTTAGAGTTCTAATCTTCATCGCTGTATAATATATAGACCTTTAACAGTGGCAGAGTCTTGCAGCTCGTTGCATGAATGGGCGGGCTTGACTGGTGAAATACCACGACCTCTCGGAATAACGGTGTGAAGTGGCGCATGCCGAGTATCGTTCGGTGTGAAGGGTATCAGGGCCCTCTACCCCTTCCCCCTCTCTTCCCTTCGTACTCCCTTAAAGAACGGCAACGCACCACGGTGTTTATGAGCGGTGAGAAGTTGCCTACCATCAGGTGACCCACTTGCTCGTTTGCGCGCCTATTTCATAAAAAAGATCTATCTTTTATTAGTATGCAATCTAAAACAGTCTTAGCAGAGTCAATAACCATAAATTGGACATACATTAAAAAAAAAAGTATTCTGTCGATTTGTACAGAAAAACTCTGTATCAGAAGCATAGTGCCGAACTACTAAGTAATCGATAGTCTATGGAGACGTCATGATAGAAGTCGCTAAAAGGGCACTGTTCCTTACAACTAATACAGCGAACACGGTAACACGAAACCTTACCCAAAGGCAAGAAAAACATTACCAGAAAAATGTTATTTTGCTGTGGATCTGAGTACAATATACGTGTTTGGTCTCATATTATTTTAATATAAATAAATATAGATGAAGGTGCGGTCCATTATAGGTTGTGTACATAATTTATTCAAACAATTTTTGTGGGCCTGCAAACAAATAAGCAACAAAAGTAAAATATGCGCGAAGTCCATCTGTACCGAAATGTCCGCCGCATTGTTCCAGAGTTAATCCCGAAGTCGAGGCCGCGCCTAATCCTACTGTAATTCCGTGTCCGGGATTCCCGGTGCCGTGTTATCCCGGTTAATGTTATCCCGGCATATTAAAATACTACGCGATTATGCTTTCAAAATATTAATAGAAATTTTTCGAACCAATTTCTATCCCAGTGAAAAGTCGTTTATTTTTTTATGTCCAATTTACTGCTGAGTATATAATTTGCATCGGGAAATAATAATATATTAATTATTTGGTGAAAATAAAATAACAAAACCTTGAAGCTTTGAATAAAGTTTACCAGTCGTTGCCAGAAACTCTTCTCGCATAGCAGTTTACATGACGACAACGTTATTCAAATATAAATTTAGATCAGCAATAATTGGACCTTTTAATAAAACACAGTTTATTAATGTCTGTCAAAATAAGCTAAATCGAATTGTCAAAATCGAAGGAGTTGCGGCGATCCCCAACTTTACCATGGGAGTATATAATATTCTTGGGGCAGAATGATACTTATAGGCTGTAGTAGGTTGTAGATAAAATACTTATATAAGCTTTATTAATCATCGGTAAAACTATATAAAATATTGAGCAGTAGGTACGGAGAGAAAGGCGAAATTCTAAACGCTTTTATCGTGATGGCCTCTATTGTTTTGTTAGAACCCTTGCTTAGTTTTTCAAAATAAGCCCATTGTACAGAAATAATAAACCTGGTACAATTTTATTACAAGTATCTGTAAACTATTTAAACGGTCAAAAGTAGCTAGGGCCAGTATGCTATCTATCATGTTTACCCTGAGTAGTGAAGTCACCGTATCAGGTCGGACTTGGTTGATCTTCCCGAGGGTGTCACAAAAAAACATCCATTATTTTACTAGACCCAAATGGTACATTCACACTTAACAAATAAAAGCTCAAATGTTGCGGAACAAGATCAAACTTTTGAAATATATTCTCGTACATCTTCAGACATGAAACTTGACCAAAGTTATAACAGACATGTAAAAAGTTTGTTTCTTAGGCTTTTCACCAACGAAAATCATAACAATCAAAACAACTTGAGGTTTTTTTTGTCGCATTCATTTATTCTTTTTTTTTTCATTTACAAACAACATTTATATAATTTATAAATATATAGAAATCATTCAACAAGTATTAAAATAAAGAAAACTTATTGGTATAAGCAGTTTGCCTACCAATCTATCATTAAATTCTCATAAAATAATTGCATACTAAATAATCACTTAAAAACCCCTCAAATACGGAGCAAATATAATTTTAAATGCTGTTTATTTGCTTAGACCATTACACATCTATTAGAATAAAAATCCAGTGTTGCTATTTTGATGAAAAACAACTATTTAAAAATTTGATTATTACGATACGTTGCAAAGAAAGCGGTCCTATACAAGTTGCAAGTTAATATTACAAGTTCACAGAGGGCGGGGGTCAAAAATAACGAAAGCGGGCCTTATAGTAGGAACGTAAACTGCATACGTATTATATTCGTTCCCCATTCAGCACACACACAATCTTTGCGCCTAGCTGGGGTCACGTTGACCCCATTTTCGTTTCTATCCAACGGAAAAAATAAGAGGCAGTCGAAATCAAGGGGTACGATGTACCAGAGTAATATAGCATACAAAAGGTAGGGTGCATTGAAAACAGAGCATTTACAAAGATGAGAGTACCTTCAACGTGGTATCAAGCCCTAACATTGTGCTTTCATGAAATGAGTAGATTAAATGTCAACATTACTGAGAAATGTAAACTATTCCAGTCACGAATAATACTAGCTTTAAATTGTGTCAGAGTTTAGATTAATCACTATAAGATTGATAGTTTTTTTTTCATAACACATTATTTAGTACTTTAAAGATAATCAAAAGTTATACGGGAGGTTTAGAAGCCTGTTTATGAATCAAAAGTTTCGGTATTCAATTGTAACTTTCCACGAATGTCTCGAAAGTTATGTGATAAAATCTTGCATCATAATTTCCAGTACCTACACATGCGGGTATAAAAAGTGTGAATAGACAAAAAAAATATACTTGATAATATAAATACTTGAAACAACAACAAATTTTCTATTCTCTATACGTGCAAATAACCGTCAAAGGAATTATAAAGAAATAAGGTAACAATATGCGCATATGAATTACATAAAATAATAGGCCGGCGTCGTATCAGTGAAGCACTTGAACAATTCACGAGGGTACAATATTATGCGACGCGCGAGTCTTCACCAGTTTACCATAAAACGGATATTGTCGAGTATAACGAGCTTTTTACACACGACCAAGTAAGAAATTATATTCAAAGGGAAAAAAATAAGTAAATTTAAATTGTTCCAGATTTATCGCTACATGTTATGTAGCCAGCTTTTTGAGTGATTATACAAACGTTAAGTGCTGCTAGGATTCCACTACCAAATATGATTAAATTCAAAGAAAGTTACAAAACATTTGGTTATTATTTTTCTTCCTGAGTTCCTATTGCAAACAAAGTCAGAGTCACTTAAAGAGATTAATAAATCTTTAAAGTCATGCAGTAGTAGCAGCAGCATGGAACCGAGTATTGCGTGTCAATAACTAATTCACACGCAATACTCGGTAAGAGAGAATTTACGTGAATGCTAAGAGCATCTCTCTGTTCCACAATAAATTGAGGCTACTAGTCTGTAAATAATTTTCATTTCATACTTGACTACCTTCTGCTTGCGCAAAGAATAAAAAAAAAATCCTTCACAGAAATATAAGGTCGTCAAGATATATACAATTCCAACGATTATTATTTCTGGATAGCTATCTGTTCGAGAAACAATTATAGTAATCCGTTTGTAGCTTTCAGTTATAAACTCGATTACAAGTTAACAAATCTTACAGAAACATACATACATTTACTGATGATTATGATGACAACTTGTCAACAATTATTTACTTGGAGTCGGAGCTGGAACTGATTATAAAAGTGCAACCTACCAGCGACAACAGTCTCGGCACGCGGCAGCCTCTGCAACACGTGATGTATCAGGCCCACGTCGGTGCAAGCCTGCAAATTGCGAACGCTCTTGCGAAGAATAGCGATGAACACCGACCATATTTCTGCCTGTAACAATTAACATATAAATTAGGCAAAGCAAAAATCACTGCAGTGAGCTGAATAATATCATTTAAAAAACCATAAATTTTCGACTTTTAAAAAACCTGCTGCTGGAGCTACGCACAACTACTGGTACTGGTAGGTATGTAGGGATGTTTTTTTTTTTATATCGACACATTTCAAATTGAGTTTCACAAAACAAAGAAAAACATTTCACGCATGCCGCACTTTTGTCCAAAAAGGCTGTTTGTTTCATTCCTGTAAATCTACGGTCTACGGACACACCACCAGAGCGTGGGTGCTGGAGTAATGTTTCAAAGCATTCCTCAGAGAAGTAGAGAACGTATTTACATACAGTGCAAAATCTGATTCCGATAACAAACGGGGAGAGACATGGGTAGGAAAACCTTATCAGTACTCATCAGATGCAATACTACTAGCTACGACTGTAATCATTCATACAGCCAATAGGTTCGATTTTTTCAGTAAGATATACTGACTACAGTCTACTGTATACAGACTACAGTTTATGCATATACTTATTCGAGTAGATTAGCCACCAAAAAACGGCCAAAAACGTCAAAACATTATTACTAAATCTTCGTGTTATTAACGGCATAAAAATTAAATACTCAGTAATATATTGATATAGTTCTACAATTTAACCTACAACTCAAATAATGAATAATCCGAGGACATAAGCAATGAACAATACAATGAATGTACCCCGAGGACCACTAGGACACCAGAAATACCCAACGCACTCTCACTTACGCTTATTGTACGCTGAAGAAATTGTGGCAGCTCTAACGAGCTCGGCTGTAATTATATTACATTCTTCTGACGTTGGCAGAATAATCTCGGCCAAATTACAACTTCACTGAGAATTCCACAATTTATCCGACCAACGTTTCGCGAAGTGCGGTATTTTTATTTCACGAGTCCCTATACCTTAGGGACGTTATACAGATTTTCAGTATGATTACTTCCTAAATATTAATGTATTTTTCGGTACGCAAGCCAAACTTTAGTAAAATTACGTAGATTTGTAAGATTATATGAATTCCCAGTTCCGACTTTGGTAAATGTATTACGATGTTATGTATGCCATTAATAGATTATTGATTTACAATTAAATATAAATACACCGGTTGGAAATTGAAGTGACTAAACTATTTTCACATGCATGTTCCAAACTGCGAAATATAATAAAACGTTTTAATAATGTGGTCTAACGGTGTTTGGAGAATAAATTATGCGATTATAGTTCGAATCTAAGATGGTGTATCGCTGTATGTACATCATATTAGACTAACGCCCGAATACTGAACCGCCACTCAAATCTGACAATCAATAAAGTGCTACTTACTACTCAAATTTCACGTATTCTGTCTAATGTGACGGCTACTTAAACGCTTAAATAGCGCTTATATATTTGAGTGGTGGTTCAGTATTCGGGCTTAAAAGTTGTAAGTCGATGTTATATTAAGTACTTCATTTTACATATCATAAACTAAAATCAATAAAAATTACCAATTTATTTCTATACCCACCCGATCAAATTATTACTTCTTTAAAATAGATTTTTAATGGAATAGGAGGGCAAACGAGCAGGCGTGTCGCCTGATGGTAAGTGACCAGCGCTGCCCATGAACACCTGCAACACATAGTGTTACAGTTGCGTTGCCGACCTTTAAGGGAGTAGGATAAGAAAGGATGGGGAAGGGGTATGGGCCCTGGGTACCTCTTTCACCGAACGAAACGCGGCATGAGCTACTTTACATCGATCTTCTGAGAGGTCGTGGTATTTCACCGGTCGAGCCGGCCCATTCATGCAGCGAACTGCGTGGCTCTACCACTTATAATATATTATAATACACCAATATCACTTGAATTAAAAAAGATTAATAACAAAACGTTAAGATTAATAATAAATACGTTTCAGAACGCAAAGAAGGCGCCTAAAAGTCCTTCGCTGACAAGACGACGTGGTTGTCACAGCCGGCCGTGAAGAAAAACATCTCATAACATGAGTCAACGGATTTCGAGCACTCGACAGGCGTCACTCACTCAAAGAGCGGCTGCGAGATACGCGCCCAACATACATGTATAATTATATATACATACAATAAAATATTTATGCATGATTGAATATACACATATAAATACAATTGAAGTGTCTTTTTCTAATATTGAAATAACTGCTTTCTCATTCATATAAATATACTAGTTGACCCGGCGAACTTTGTTCCGCAACAAAGGTAATAAATGTGTAAATTTTGGATTTATCACTTTTTCTTTACTACATCATACATGAATTATATATAAAAACCACCCCGTCGATACCCTATTAAAAAACTCTATTAAAAAGACCGAATGAAAATCCGTTGCGTAGTTTCAAATATATAAGCGTATAAGGGGACAGACAGCAGAAAGCAACTTTATTTTATACTATGTAATGAAACACCAAAATAATATGTATTTTTTTCAATTTTCATCCGTCTGTCTGTCTGTATGTTTATTCTGGCTAATCTCTGAAATGGCTAGACCGATTTTGACTTTTATTGGCAGGTAGCTGGTGTAACAAGGAGTAACTTAGCCTACGTTTCTTTTTAGAAAAAAACAAATATATATTGCTTCCGAGGCGAAACAAAGTTCGCCGGGTCAACTAGTACATAACAAGAAAGTATTCAAGCGTATATTGATATATACTTGAACACATACTTAGATTAATAATCGGTAACAGGCAAAAGAATCTGGGAAAAGAAAATATTATAAGCGCAATCTACTTAGACACTTAACTGGACGAAAATTAATGCTGTCATACTTAAAATAGCTTCGTAAATAAGCCATTATTTGACAGTGGTAGAGCCAAGCAGTTCGCTGCATGAATGGGCCGGCTCGACCGGAATACCACGGCCTCTCAGAAGATCGACGTAAAGTGGCTCATGCCACGTTTCGTTCGGCTAGAGAGGTATCCGGAGGTGCACCCACCCCCATATTTCCCTATCCCCTATCCCTTAAGGGCGGCAACGCAACAGTAACACTATATGTGTTGCTGGTATCCATGGGCGGCGTCGATTGCTTGCTCGTTTGCCCACTTATCCCATAAAAAAAAAACCTAAATATGAAAGAAGTAAAAATGGCCATTGTGGTGACGTAGTTTGGGTGTCCATGAGGATTCCGACTCCTGACTAGAAAAAAAAACCTAAAACCTAACCTAAACTAAACAATCCCTAAGAGATAGATATATGCCATCGCCAACTTTTTTGTAGATCTTTTGAAGGTGTATAACAATGTAGTACATTGTTTCGATTTATCACTTAGGGTTCAGGCAGCGTTTGCGATTAAATTTCTAAATCTTGAAAATTAACAGTTTTTTTACTACACATGAATTATAAATCAAAATCACCCCGTTGACACCCTCTATGTATTAAAAAACCGCATCAAAATCCGTTGCATAGTTTCAAAGATATGTTTGCCCTCCTATAACATAAAAAAAAAATTAAGCATATAAGGGAACAGACAGCGGGAAGTGACTTTATTTTATACTATGTAATGATGATTCAGAACTAATATTTCATATATATTAATGTCGCTCCTCGCACAATCCTGGCTCACACCAATGACTTTTCGAAATGAATTTCCTAAGTTAGGTGTGATACAAATCGATGACTGAAAACTTTGTGTCCGGTATGGCAATAGGTACACTACCTATTATGGCATTTGGGACGTAAACATAACGGCGGTACGAGGCTTTACAGTGGCTGCCTACACCTTCGGGTATAAAAAAGCGTACATATTTGTATATTTCCTAAAACAATTATCGCAATATAAATATTTACCGCAATATCTAAATCAAAATCTCTAGATTAAAACAACTTTTAGGATTATATCGCGTTTATTTATTACTTATTTATATTTATTTCCCGCGCGACGTTTCGAACTCGTTACAGAGATCATTTTCACGAGTGATGAACAAAAAGATGGTAGTTGTTCAAAAGCTATTTTCATTGATACAGAGAGCACCCACTTTTTGAAAATCAAAATCTTTTAGGCTTTCGCGTTGCATATTACTCAGTGATAGTGGTCACAAGCAGTCTGCTTGTGACCACGGCCAGTGCAACCTGGCCGAAACGTCAAGCTAATCAAGGTAAATATTTGTTTACCAAAAAAAGTGTCGCGTTAATTCCCGTTCATCATTATCACTGAAAAATCAAAAAGTTGATGTTCAAAATATGATTTTTAGTATTGGTAACCCACATCAGACCATGAAAACAAAAGTTAAATACTTATTTATAAGATGTATTCACCAGAGAAAAAAAAAACAAAAAAAAAATATTATTATAAATATAATATAAAAGATATAATACTAAAAGTTGTTTCAATCTATGAGTGAGATTCGCGAAAGTCTTAGAAGTAAATATCAAAATCTCTATCTTTTCTAGACAATTTAAATACTTTATAAACAAAACACCTCTACCAAATAAAATACTTTTCAAATCAATTTTACTCAACGGAATACTCAAAAATTTTATGAAATCATTGTCTCAGAATATTTGGAACACATTTCTATATATATTTAAATATATATAAAACTCCTTTGATGTCGTAGGGGATAAATTACTTTTCGTACAAATGAGTACACTTTAAATGATATATTTAAAGTGTACTCATTACGAAATAAATAAGTTGAGTTTGAGTCTCGGTGGTCTAGTGGTCGAGCACACGGCTTCTGATCCAGAGGTCCGGGTTAGAATCCTGACACTGGCTTACACCAATGACTTTTCGAAATTGTTATTGGAAGTTAAGTGTGATAAATATCGATGACTGAAAACTTTGTGTTCGGTATGGCAATAGGTTCGCCACCTATTCCATTTGGGACGTAAAACATAACAGCGAGACGAGTCTTATCAGCCGCTGCCTACACCTTCGGGTAACAAAGGCGTGAAGTTATGTTATGTTATGTAAATAAATAACTCAACATAATAAAAAAATGAGATAATATTGCGAATGTGCGAAAAAATGAGAACATTTTTGAATAACTTGTGACTTTTGCCCAAGAAAAGAAAAAAATGGGTCGCGAAATATGGGTCACCAACGTTCTTTTTTTTTAATCAAAGGCGCCTCTTATTGAATAGTAACGTATTGGTTTTCATTGAGAATAAAATTGAATGGGATAGATAAACAAGGCAATAGCTTCGAGTAAGGAAAAAGCGTTAATTTACATAAACATCAAACATTTATGTAATGCTTTTTCTTTTGTGGTAAAAAGAAATGAAACATCCAATTTATACACCTGATAACAAGTTATTTTATTCCAGACTGTTTTCAATACGAATAAAAACATATTGTATCAATCAGAGAGCTGGAATAGCACTAATTAGTTTATATATACATACATTATTCAATTTGGTACTATTTTTGGTAACCATGTTTCACAGTAGCGAAATACTAGCTGACTCGCCATATTTCGTACTGACATATTATCTTGTAATTAAATCTTTAAATTCCGCAGCGTATTAATATATTTGTTTTACATAAAAACCTGTGAGCTAAGAGACACCAAAATGACTTAATTTCATACCATGTAAAAATACTCGACTTGAGAAGTGAATATGCCTAACCCTTTTAGGGATATAATTTTTACAGTATGAAACAATTTTTAAAACTAGCTAACGTCAATAAAGATTACGTTGTCAAAATAGTACAAAATACCAGGAATCGGGAAGTTGAAAGCTTATATCTTTTCACTATAAAAATACTCACTAAACTTATGCCCTATTTAAACATATATTTTATATATTCATAATAAATTAACACAAACCAGGGATCAACCTTAATTTTTTTTATCCATTTTAAACAGGTCGGCTATCAAAAGTTACCCCTTCGAATGAGTTTTCACATTACCAGGATGGCATGACTGTCGACGAGATTGAACCCCGTTAACTCGAGTTGAGGGGTTGATGACTCGTAATTGTGTCCGTTATGCCTTGCTTTGCCTTGATATCTCACAGGGTGGATCTTATGAAGCTTTGAAATCTCTTCAATTTAAAATGAAGTTATTTATACTCGCTAGCTATTCGCACTGAATGAACAATAATAAAAAATAAAAATATCCTAAAATGCAATTACTAATAATACTCTGAAGACCACGCATCTTACAATCCACCAAACAAACGAAAAACTATCCGATTGTTAGACTTCGTATTACAATATGAATAAAAATCGGAAGCCTTACTAGACTAATCGCACGTGTGCGTGTTATTGTTAACTGGCTGCAAAACTAGGAGAGCCGATGAATTCAGTAAGTACCAACACAGCAAGTCTAGAGGGAAACCAAAGACTGAAGTGTGAATCTATGTGACTTCGTGTCCTATATAAGTCCTAAAGAATAACTTATAGACGCCTGTGGTGAAACAACAGCAAATCAGAAGAAGAGAGACAACAGAAAGTTGTAACTGCGTGTTGACCTATGCGATGTGCCAGTGTCTGTGCTCTAATACCTATAACCTAAAATATAGTCTAATTCTAAAATAATTAGTAATTTAATATTGGCTCTGTAAAAACAAAACACATACCGGTGTACCGGTATGAAATGAGCGTTAAGATACAAATGTGTTGGTAGGGGTTATTTGTTGCGAATAAGCCTTAATTTTTTTTCTGTTTGGTTGATATGCCAACTGTCAAACATTCAATTAACCTAACAGTTAGTAAACAAACAACATCATATTTTTTTATTGTGTTAAAAATAACTAATTTTGTGCCGGAAAATGATGATTTGCGGAAAGCATTAATTTTTTGTTTCCATTTGAAAAAACAATGCTGCAGAATCACATCGAATGCTTGTCGAAGCATATAGTGATCATGCTCTATCAGAAGCAACATGCAAGATATGGTTTCAACGATTCAAATGTAATGATTTTGATGTGAGAAATAAAGAACATGGAAGACCACCAAAAAAATTCGAAGACGCCAAACTGCAAGCCATATTGGATGAAGATGATACTTTCAGTCAGAAGCAAATGGCAGCTATGTTAAATGTTGCACAACAAACAATTTCAGACCGTTTGAAAGCTATGGGAAAAATTCAAAAGTGTGGAAAATGGGTGCCACATGAATTGAATGAAAGACAAATGGAAAACCGGAAAAACACTTGTGAAATTTTGCTTTAAAGACACGAAAGAAAATCAGTTTTGCATCGAATTGTCACTGGCGATGAAAAATGGATTTATTTTAAGAATCCTAAACGGAGTAAATCATGGGTTAATCCGGGACAATCATCAGCATCGACTGCAAAACCAGATCGATTCGGGAAGAAGGCAATGCTCTGTGTTTGGTGGGATCAGAAGGGTGTGGTGTATTATGAACTCCTAAAACCTGGTGAAACTGTTAATACTAGTCGCTACAAACAACAAATGATCGATTTGAACAACGCATTGATCGAAAAACGACCAGAATGGGCCAGAAGACACGGCAAAGTAATTTTGTTACACGACAATGCACCTGCACACAAAGCAAAATCGGTTGAGGATACAATCAAAGTACTTGGCTGGGAGTTGCTACCCCACCCGCCGTATTCACCAGACTTGGCTCCTTCTGATTACCATTTATTTTCAACGATGGGACACGCATTGGCTGAGCAGCGGTTCGATTCCTACGCGGAAGTGGAAAATTGGGTGTCTGATTGGTTTGCTTCAAAAGAAGAACATTTCTATTAGCATGGTATCCACAAATTACCAAAAAGGTGGACAAAATGTGTAGAAAGTGATGGACAATATTTTGAATATTTTTTTTTTTTATCTAATCAAAATTAATATTTTATTTTCACAAAAAAACGCTCATTTCATACCGGTACACCTATGTAAAACTAAATATGAACAACTAGACTGAACAAAATTTAATAAAATAAAATATAAGATAATTTTGTGTTTAAAGATTTTGATAGAGATGCTATATTGGATAAACTATATGTTACTACTAACTAGCTGAACCAACAAACGTAGTCATGCCAAAAAAAGTTTCTCAGTAAATAAATAATAAATAGGGTTGAAGGGTAGACTTATAATTGTATGTACTTTTGTATGCGGTTTTATAAAACAATATCTAAAACTTACAAAAAAAACATTAATGGGATAAAAATAGATGCTATCCGATTCTCAGACCTAGCCGATACGCCTCATGAGAATCGGTTAAGCCGTTTCGGAGCAGTTCAATAACGCACACCGTGAAACGAGAATTTTATATATTAGTTGTTTTATTATATCAAGTCAACGTACTTATCGAGATCAATCAGGGGTAGGGGTTACGTAGAAGGTTAATTTTTCAAATACCTATGGAAAAGTAGCTGTTTAGTATAGTGGTTTTACCTGTAAGCTTGGCGGACAGTGATCTAGCAATTCCAGCATGTGTTGTATGTTTTGTGCGTCTTGTATAACGAAATTCAGCTCCATATCAAACTCCCCGCCCACCAACTGTGAACAAAGAAACAAAACGTATTTAATAAGTTGTCCGGAAACTATTTGCTATCCTACCTTCAATATTCAAATAGAAAAATATGCCAAGTACCAAGTAATTGAATAAACGTAGTCCCACACCCCCTCCCCTCTTTTCATATCCTACTCCCAAAGGACGGCAAAGCAACTGTAACACTACGTTATGTGTTACTGGTGTCCATGGGCGGCGGTAGTTGCTTACAACAGGTGACTTACTAGCTCGGTTGCCCTCTTATTCCATAAAAAAATAACGTGTACTCTGCTTAACCATTTCCATTAATTATTTATAATTATACATTATTTAAATATAACAGTGAAGATTAAAATGGATTTGGTAAAATAATACAGGATATTAATACCTAAATATTTTAACAGACCAAATATAAGGCAATCCATTCCATCCATGAATACTAATTAATCCTTTAAAATGAAACCGCAAAATAATGCATCTGGTTAACGGAATATATGGACTAAATATATGGCTTTAAAATAATATCCTATTTTGATAACTGATAATACATTTAATATTCAATTTATTAAACAGCCTGTACTTTGAAATAAATGAATTAAGTACATGAACAAGCCCATACATATAGAAGTATAGCGCACATTCACTTGAAGGAGGTTAACATGATCCGAGGGTAGGATTAGTCAAATACGAACCAGAAAGGTTTCTTAATTATGAAACACCGTTGGAAAGTTCGTTCAGCGAATTGAATTGAATAAAATAAAAGCCATATTTAGGATTAAAGTAAATGAATGTTTATTAAATAATAAATATAAAGTAACAGAGCGCCCGAAACTGACGTGAATGCATGAAGAGATGTATGACTGCGGACGTGGCAATAAGGGTGTGTCAGGATCGTAGCTTGTGGAAATTCTAAGTCCTAAAAGCCTATCCCTATGGGATACAGGCGTGAGCTTATATATGTATAACAAAGCAAGAATAAATCAAAATATCAATGATACATTTAGGGGATAAGTAAAAAAAATGATATAGGTACGTGAAAATATTAATTTATTATGTAGTTTTAGTTGTATTGAAATTTATTTTGTGTTTAGTTTACTAATGAACATATTACTCAAATATAATATACGGGTAATATAGAACGCGAAAGCCTAAAAGTTTCTAATGAACATATAATTTATAACATGTAATCACAGGGCCATTTACTGATTGTTGTAGGTATATGAACAGAAGCACATCTGAAATTCTGAAAACTATGGCCATCAGTGTTCTTTTCGGAAATTTTTGTTTATGTTTTTAGTAGTGTCACGCTTGTATCCACACCAAGGTGTAGGCAGCGGCTGTTAAATCTCGACTCGCCGAATTTTAACGTCAATTGATAGCGGAATTTATTGCCATAAGTAAATCGAGCACAATGTTGTCTGTCATGGATTGTAGCGTAAAATTTACGTAAAAAGAAAAAAAATGAAATAATTGTACAATACACCGACAACTGGGAGCGACTGTCACTTATAAATGTTATTATTGCTCGCAGCCAGACCGTCCCTTGCCGTGACGGTAATTTAATTGCTTGCCCGCCAGTTATTATTGCCGGGGTAACCTTATATCCGGACAGATCCGGTCACGGCTACTAATAATAATGTTGGTGACTCTTCGCCTGTTATTTGATGAAGCGGTTAGCTGAGATATAGGTATTGAATGTTAATTTGCTAATGAATTTTAAATAAAACAATTAAGCTCCAGACTTAAAGACTCCTGTAAAATAATCGCTTAATGAAAAATTTGTGACGCAAAATATGAAACGATTAGATAAAAACCAATAATAGGATCATCGGTTATTGCAACAATTGCTTATTAATCTCATAATTTCCCTGCCCTTACCCAAACTCTACGTGCAGTCGGCACAACAAGTCATCCTTTCGGACTATTCATGTTGACAATAGTTTTGGCTGTGGTGTCTAATATATCTGTAATATTTCAGTAATGAAGAAATTTATACCAGTACAAACGCATTGTGTGTAACAAGAGTGATGAAAATAATAAAGGACATGTATGCAAATATGTACTAAATCAACGGTACCTAAATGTTAAAAAGGCGCGTGTTCCTGACATTAGTTACGTGCGAGCCGTAAGACAAAGTGGCCGTAAAATCTCACGCACAAACGTCGCAGTGATAAATTGTACTTGCACAGGGGCTCAAATGTCGTCCCGAGAGTGAAACGTAGCGCCGGAGTGTTTTCCTCGAGTTTAGCTCACGAAACGGCCGGGATATACTTATTGTGACTCCTCGCTGACAGCGCGGAATTGGTTGCAAATTGTCTTTTTTTTTTTCATTAATTATTTAGTTGTATGTGAATATGGTACGCTCGTATTTAACTGAAACTTTAAAGAAAAGTTTTAATAACTGTCACGTTGGTTTGTTACAGGTATGATTAAACTATTTGATTAAAATAAATTAAAAGCAAAAACCCTTTTTAAAGAAGCTTTTATTTAGGCGCTCTAAAAATAAGAAAATAATATTTCCTTCAAAATTGCAAGTATCAACTTAGAGCCTCAGTATGTACAATTTATATAATAATAAAAGCTTGTCGCGCGAGTTGTAAATAAACTGGACTAATTTTATAATGTCAAATCAAATCAAAATAGCTTTATTCATGGGTACATTTTATTTAAAGCATAACATATTAAAACACACAAATTATATTTAAAGCTTATTATGTTAAAACACGAGCGCTTGAGAAAATTGCCTCCTTGGAACAAAAACGCGCGGACGATTCTGAGTGTAAGGTTGTCATGAGAAGAAATGGGCAAAACACTCATGTAAATTAATCTACTAACTTTACTATATTATCTATTGCAATTTAATTACCTACTGATAGGGAGTCAAACCTCGCGACAAGCTTTTATTATTATATAAATTGTACATACTGAGGCTCTAAGTTGATACTTGCAATTTTTAAAGAAATATTATTTTCTTATTTTTAGAGCGCTTAAATAAAAGCTTCTTTAAAAAGGGTTTTTGCTTTTAATTTATTTTTTTATTTTTAGTTATAACTGGCTAGGTTAGTGTCATTTCATACAACGCATCATTATTGCAAGTTAGTTTACCGCTTAATTTCAAACATTCATCTAACCATCTAATTCAATTTCAGCTTGGAGCTTTCTTTTCCATTTAATCGCAATGATGATTTTTAATTCATATATTGTAGAAATGCATCAAAAATATGTATGCCGTCATCGTGGATGGTCCACCGTATTGTATTTAGAATGACATCACATGATTTTTCGAGTTATTCTCAACAAGCCCTTTCATTTGATACCCATATTGTAGAAATGCAAATATGGTGGAATATCCGCCATATTGAATTTAGACTGACGTCATATTATTTTTTGAGTTAATTTCAACAAGTCCTTTCATTTGATACCCATATTGTTGAAATGCAAATATTTTCCCGCCATATTGGATTTAGAATGACGTCATATTTTTTTCGAGTTACTATTCTCCAAACCCTTTTATTTGATACCCATATTGTAAAAATGCATTAAATAAAACTGTTCCTCTATCTTGGATGATCCGCCATATTAGATTTAGAATGACGTCACATTATTTTTTCAGTTACTCTCAATGAGCCCTTTCATTTGATACCCATATTGTACAGAAGCTTAAAATATGTTTTCCTCCATCTTGGATATTCCACCATATTGGATTTAGAATGACGTCATATTATTTTTGAGTTACCCTCAATAAGCCCTTTCATTTGATACCCATATTGCAGAAATGCATTCAAAATATCCATTCCTCCATCTTAGGTGGTCCGCCATATTGGATATAGAATAATGTCACACATCATATCATGCATTGTCATCCAAAGTAAACGTGTATACAAAATTTCAGCTCAATCGGTTGAAGATATCTACTTCAAAATTGAGTTGCAAGATTCCACCGAACATACATACTTACATACATACATACGTACAGTGCAAGTTAAATAAAAGCTTTTAATAAATGATCTTATTATAACTGTAAATGCTACTACTCATTTGCTTGTTTGTGATGTTCAGGTACATTAGACATCAGTACGTTATTACTACTAATAATAAATTAGTAGTAGGTAATAATGGTTTTAAATGGTGGTATAAATGGGCCGGATCGACCGGTGAAATACCACGGCCCCTCAGTATGCCGATGTAAAGTGGCTCATGCCGCGTTTTGTTCGGTGAGGGAGGTTTCCGGAAGCCCACACTCCTTCCCCTCCCTTTCCCATACTAATCCCTTAAAGGCCGGCAATGCAACTGTAACACTATATATGTTGCAGGTATCTATGGGCGGCGGAAGTTGCTTAACATCAGGTGACCCGCCTGCTCGTCTGCCCTCCTATTCCATAAAGAAAAATATAACGAAACGCCTACGTTTCAAAATATTCGTAAATATAATATTTTATCATGTGTATCGTTAAAACCATAAACACAATAGCCGGATTTCATTAGAATCCTAAACAATGCGAGATTTGGAGAAAACGTTTTCGGTGAGTGAGTCTCAATTACCGGAAATGCCGCCTTTAGCTGGCCTCCGCAAGACTTACCGTTAAGTTTTCTCCACAAATCTTTGCTGTGAAATATTATATCACCGAAAAATTATTTTCCTCGGTTATATGATAGAGAAGGAAGTAAAGTCTCGGTGGTCGAATAGTCGCTTCTAATTTCGAAGTCGTGGGATCGACTCCGAGCTCTCACACCAATGATTTCTAGGAATTCTTTTTGGAAGTTAAAGTGTGATAAATACCAATGACTACCAACTTTACGGCAATAGGTTCGCCCTCTATTTCACTTGAAACGTAACTTAACGATTCAGCGAGTCGAGGATTGACAGCCGCTCCCTACAACTTCGGGTAGAAAAAGGCATGAAGTTATGTGTGTATGGGTATATAAAGTGACTGATCGAACGATATTTCATTGGATTTTTAGTTTCGAAAACTATAAGGTTAATATTAATTCATTCCCATTTACTGGATAAACAGTTTCTGAATCAAAAAAGTTGTGTGATAAATATTGATGACCGTCAGTATATTTCAGTCAGTATAGTCAGTTAGTCAGTAGATAGTGGGCAATATATTGGTATCTCAACATATTACATGGGATTTTCTCACATGAAACTATACTTCAGCTAACCATACTTTGGCTTATCAAGGCATGATTGCCGCTAGCTGCACTTACGGTTATTACTCTCACAAAGTTGGAAATAATCTACTTTCAATAAATATTTTTTCTCCGTGTTCGGTAAAAATTGGGAAATTTTCAATGGAAATAAATTTTTGAAACGTGGAAGTCTACTTTGTTTTTAGTCATTTGAGAGTGGGATTAGTTTCGCAATATGGACATGTCGGACCGGCCTATTCGACGCCTCAAGTCATATCTCGTAAATGTACCTATTAATATATAAGTGTTACGACAAACAGTTATTTATCTTTATTTTATTATAAAAAGAATTAATATACGGGTTAAAATGCTTATATAACAGAAAAGGAACTATATTGAAAATACATGTACATGTGGTTTCCATACGCATCAAAACGAATTTAATCCGATTATCTCGGAGCATTATACGGTTTTATATGATCATTAGCACAAAGAGATTTGACTCTTGTTACGTCGAGTATTTAGTTATTAGTATTTGTGAACCTGAAGAACTTATAGGCTCATAAGTTTGGTTCAGTATACTCTCGAGAGCAATGAATCCGGGTCACTTAAAGAATGTTAAAAATCTCGGAAACTAAAAATGATAGGTTAATGCAATAAATTGTATTTAATAGACAATGTAATACTCCTTAAATGAAAGTAAAAAAAATATGAGTCACCATACATTTTATTAACACAAAATTACATAAAGAAAAAATCTGCTGATCTCTCCTTAAAACAAAAATAGGAAACATGAAATTTTTGAACTTTATTACGATTTTCTTGAATTTTAATACTTCGTATTGCCTCTTCGTGCTTCCATTACTGCGTTTACGCGGTTTGGCATGCTGTACACCAAGTTCCTTATACGATTTTGGGGAATATTCTCCCATTCCTCTGTGAGAGCAATTTTGAGCTCACGAAGCGTGATTGGGGGAGGGTTTCGTTGTTTTACGCATCTGCCTAGCTCGTCCCAAGCATGCTCGATCGGGTTGATATCCGGGCTGCGCGCTGGCCACTCCATACGAGTAATGTTCATCTCTTGAAGGTAGTCATTCACAATCCTACCTGTATGAGGTCGGGCATTGTCATGCATAAATATAGCATCCTCACCTAAATTGACCATAAATGGACCAACGTGATCATTGAGGATTTCTTCCACATATCTTACGCTAGTTAAAGAGCCGTTTTCTATGATAACCAGCTCTGTGCGACTTTCAGAAGAAATTCCGGCCCACACAAGTACAGACCCACCACCGTAGGCTACTTTTTCCTCGATGCATGCTTGCTTGAATCTTTCCCCTGGTCTTCGATACACTCTGTGTCTTCCATCGTGCTTGTAGAGCATAAATTTTGATTCGTCGGAGAACATAACTTTTGACCAATCTTCAATACTCCAATTTACGTGGCTCTGGGCATATCTTAGTCTTGAAATACGATGCCCACGCTCCAGTTTAGGGCCGTTTGCAGGTCTAAGGGGTTTTAAGTTAGATTCAGCAAGCCGACGTCTTACTGTCCATGCACTAGGTGAGTTCAGTTCCTGTGAGAAAGCGATTTCGAAGCATGGTGTTCACCAAGTATCGGTCTTCTCGTGCTGTGGTATACCTGGTTCTGCCCGTTCCTGGTCTGCGTAGGTTAGAACCAGTTTCTTCGTAACGTCGGAGAACTCTTTGTACTGTTGACAGCGACACACCAACAGTCCTGGCTGTATCGCGCTGACTCCGGCCGGTTTCCAGCATTGTAAGTATTCTGGTGCATTCTTCAGGCGTAAGCGACATAATTTCAGCTTGAATAATGAATATAGAGCACTATCAACATGGTTTATGTACCCACATAAATGACAGATTACAAACAAAAGCAAAACCAAATGCTGTAATTTCGTAGTTCCATCTTCGAAAGTGGCCCTTTTTCAAATTTGATTTTTTTATGATATAACTTTACAATAACTAAGAAGTTTTAATACCTTCATTTAAGGAGTATTACATTGTCTATTAAATACAATTTATTGCATTAACCTAGCATTTTTAGTTTCCGAGATTTTTAGGATTCTTTAAGTGACCCGGATTCATTGCTCTCGAGTGTATATCGACGAAAGTGCTACAGATCGTGTAAGAAAATTCAAAATCATCATTTATATCTTAGATTTTCGCGAATCACATTCATAACATAACATTAAAAAAAGTTTTATGGATTATATTTAGAAACGCGTTTATTTAGAAACATCGGGAAATAAATAGAAAATAAGCTCAAAATGAACGCAATATAATACAAAAAAACTTGTTTTAATGTTATTTAAAATCATCGCTAATAAATAGTTAGTAAATTGATTGACAGATCGCTAAATAACAATTAAACATCAAGACTTGAGGTAGTATAAGTATTTTTATATAATTTTAGTATAATGTCGCAAGGAAGAGTAGATAAATTAAGTATAAAATCTTCTACTACACGATCTGTATGATTGATGCGCTACGTGTGCGCGGTCGCTGATCGTAGACCTCGAGTTTGTGTTTGTTGTTTGTGTGACTGAAAAATACTTCAATTAAATATTGTTTTTTGCAATTCTCTGAAAATCTACTTATGTTATTTTAACGGGGATAGCCGTAAACTCTTATTGCAGAGAAGGTTTTATATTGTTATACGTTCTGATCTCTGAGATCTCAGAAAACAGGAACAGAACAAATATAATTAATTATAAATCAAACTTCTAAGCCACTTACCAATTACAATTTTGTGCTCTTAAAATTACTGAATTATGAGATTGGCGCAACAATTTAATATTAGACCGAATTCATGGAATATATTTCCGTATTATACTCCCTATCGTTTATTTAGATTCAGAGAAATTGGGTTCAACAGCTATCAGCCATATAAAACAAGGTGCTTATTTTATCCGAGTCGTTATGGGGTTGACGCGGGTGAAGTTCAAACCAAATCAACCCTTCAGTGGCGCGGTAAGGCTTCGCATCAATTGATTTCACCGTTAATAAAATAAATGGCTTGGATGTCAGCACGCTTTATTTAAGAGAATCAAATTAATTTCGTAAATTTTAAGGACACTTTAATATCAGATCTAGATCACCAAAGCCACTGTCTAAAGTTTGCCTACTAGCCGTGTTAAGTTATAAAGCAATCGTTCTTTTTAATGAATAATAATCATTCATTAAAATAATGATGATATTGAATTTAATATCTATTTCAAAATTGTTCCATATAAAATAAGCTAAACATACCTACTATATCGTCAAAGCGATACGTAAACAGACACTGACAAGACACACTACTCGTACAAACAGGTTGACAGTATAACAAATTCCCAGGGCGTGTACAAAGTAAAAATGCATGTATACTTAAGGAGGCCATTATCAAGATAAACAGGATCAGGGGGCTATTAGCTGGAAATGCTTTCAACAGAAATGTCAACTGAGTGAGAAGTATCCGGATGGTATCTTTCTCTATCCTGTATTTCGTGAAGGGTGAAATAGTTATTTATGCAATCAATTGCAATAGCAGATGATAAAATTGGAATTTCGATCAAAGCTTTTCTATCACATTTTGAAGTCTATATTCAAGAAAACACAACATTTTTATCATTTTTAATGAATATGAGTGTTTTACTTAATTTAATTAGTACTTACTAAAGTTAATTAAAGAGTCGGTCAGTATAGTTGTATATTTGTAATCAACAAGTATAAATGATGACTTCGAGGTACCGAAACATGATTTTGCTGTTTGTTAATAATATGTATCAATATTGTAACAAAGAATCAGACACTTATTAAGTTTTTAAAACCTTACGAAATATGTGTTTGGTTAATTTTGAAAGCCGTTGTTGGGTAGAATTTGCTGTGTCGATGTGGACGGCTTACACTGCTGTGTGAATTTTGTTAGAAAAACTAATCGTGTTAATACCGCCCAACGAATCTTAGACGAAGGCAATATCTAACCAGCAATACACTAATGGCTGGCTATTACCACTACTTGTAATAATTTATGCTCCCGATCTGTTAACGAACCGACCACTACCAAGCTCATTACGGTTTTTCTCACGTTATTTTACTTTATCGTAGCAGAAATTAATTATGTTCGTCTACTGTTGTTCTCGAAAAGTAGTACCTACCTAAGGTTTTTGATAAATAAACCTGAAAATATCGAACACAAATATAAAAATACATTAGCTAACCATAATAAGGTTAAAAACGACGGCCCATTTCCGAAACACGTTGGCGACGAAATATTAATTGAGTAAATATAAAATAAGTGTTAGATTCTAAGAATAAAATTAATTTCACTTCAGAAACTAAAATACGAGCTAAAGCCTCAAATGAACATAACATAACTTCACGCCTTTTCTCTCGAAGGTAGGTAGCGGCTGTTAAGCCTCGTCTCGCCGTTAGGTTTATGTTTCAAATGAAATAGGTGGCGATAATTATCGTACATAACTTCCGAAAACAATTTCGAAAAGTCATTGGTGTGAGTCAAGATTCAGAAGCGGGGTGCTCAATCAATGGACCACCGAGATCTTTTAGCAAATACCGTTAAAATAAAAACTATAACTATATAATCTGCAAGTATTGTTCTTGAGAATATAAAATATATATTTTAAAATTATTTTACACTTTTGAGTTTGTATGAAATGAAAGTGTGGTTTACAGTTATTTTAAACTTTATTTATTTATTTATTATAACACATGGGATTTGTCGGTATATAGATAAACGTATACTGAACAAGACCAAAATATTACTATGACGTTTTCGAAGCGTTTGTACTATGCTGAGGGTCCGTCCGACTAACTCAATGTATTTCTCTTACTCGCATACGAATTCTGAAACTTCGCAACAAAAAGAGAAATAGCTCTATGTGTCTTACTTTTATGCGAAGTCGGAAAGAAATTGTTGAATCCAGGCAAGTGTAATCAGGATAATCAGATGTTTTGATCAAATTATTTCACTGTCATCGGTCTCTAGCAAGTGCGTAAAGTTCAAATAAAATCGGATCGTTCAAAGTAGAAGAAAATCGAGATCAAAGAGTTCGATTACATACATACCAGGTGAAGCTAATAAACGTGGAAAAAAGAAATTACACCTAATAAAAAATGGCTAAATATATTAGTTGTATAAAAGTATGAATCGCGTTATAAAAATACTTGTAACGAGCGCAAATTTTCCTTCTACATGTGTCCCTATTTATTCATAGTAAGTATGTAATATGAAAAGACACGCTCCTCTCAATAGAGGTATAAGAGTGTAGGTACTTACTCTCAAGGTGGAGCACCTTTAGAGTAAGTACCGTTCAATTGATCACTGATGGATTTGAAAGTCACGCTAAACGTTGCAAGTTCCCGTCCGTGTATTTTTATATTAAAAGGAAATGATTTACGGCCAATATTACAAGAAAATAAAACATACGATACAAAACAATGACTTGCTACTCCTAAAATCCGGGGAACACAACCCTTTTCTATTAACCAATAATATATATTTCTCATTTGTTCGCCGTTTATAGTCTCGGAGGTTCAGTGGTCGAGCATCCCGCTTCTGAATCCAGAGGTTGCGGGTTCGAATCCTCACAATGGCTCACACCAATGACTATTCGAAATTAATTTCGTAAGTAATGTGTGATAAATATCGATGATTGAAAACTTTGTGCCCGGTATGGCAATACGCCACCTATTCCATTTGGAACGTTAACATTACGACGAGACGAGGCTTAACAGCCGCTACCTACACCTTCGGGTAGAAAAAGGCGTAAAGTTATGTAATGTTATTTGTTCTCCGCAGGTAACGACGAAGATTCACGACAAAAGTACATAATAATATACATGAAAAAAAATATACGGTAATTTTTAGTATTTCAAAAAAGATATCGTAGAAAAGATATTTAACTAGCTGACCCGGCGAACTTTGTTCCTCATCAAAAGTAAGAAATGAGTAAAATTTGGATCTTAAAAAGTTCAATTTCTGCTATTTATCGGTACGCGTTTTGGCTGCTATGTCCCGCTATGTTAATACTGTAATATCTTCGTAAATATTGGTTTAAATTACATACTGTAAAGGGCCATATTGATCTATACTAATAGCAGCAATCTAGAACAGACACTTAACTGAATGAAAAATAATGTTGTAATGTTTAAAATTGCTTCGTAAATAAGCCATTATATTCTCGTAAAAAGTAAAGAAATAAAAATGGTTATTGTGGATTATCCTTATGCCCTCGCGGACTTTTTGTTGACCTTCTGAAGGTATTTAATAATATAGAACATTATTTTGATGTATCACTTAGAGTTTAGCCAGCGTTTGCAATTAAAGTGCTAAATCTCGAAAATTATATATTTTTCTTTACAACATAATTTATGAATTATAGATCAAAACCACCACGTTAACACCCTCTAACTATAAAAAAAACTGCATCAAAATCCGTTGCGTAATTTTAAAGATATAAGCATATAAGGGGACAGACAGCGGAAAGCGACTTTGTTTTATTTTTATACTATGTAATGATATTAACTCACAGGATTGAATATTGAACATTTTTCAAAATTGTTAACATCTTGCTAGTTTCAACAGTTATTAGGATTTATTTCGCTGTTATAATTTGGACTGTTCAAGTATTTGGACTGTTCAAGCATTCCAAAAAAGTAATTTCACTTTTCATGATTTTAACAAAATTCAAAATTCGATCTTTATGATTAAAAGTCTGATATCTATGATCAAAAGCATTTAAGCAAACAACACGTCCAACAACACCCCATCTAAACTAGCGTTCACAAATTTTCATCCAATATTTTTTTATGTGGTAGCAGCAAACCGATGCGCATACAGGTGGTATATTAATATTCTACATTCATACAGATATTTTAAATTTACCATATTTTTGGCAAGCTTGTTTAAAGAAATAAACACAAGCGAAGCTACGAGCAAAAGCTAAAAATAAATAATAGAATAAAAACGTATTTATTTCAAACTTAACTCATTTTAAGCGCATTGGGTGTATACTAAATTAGAACGCTTATATATATATATACCTTTAATTATACCAAAATACGACTCCGGGCAGTTTTAAAATTAATTGCAAATATAACGGAGGCTCTGTAAAACTGTCTCATTTCCCGGCAACCCAAATCATAAACAGACAGACGAGCAGGCAAATAAAGTCTGGGGTGTCTTGGATAAAGGGAATGTGTTAGCCCTCAGCCATCCCAGCCGCTTTCATGATCCCTTCCTTATATTTAAACGACAACGCAATACTTAATATACAGATTGTATATAGGTAGCATGATTAGTGTATTGTTTTTGTGGGCCTAGTTAATGGTAATTTTTTTGAAGAGGCGCTTAGAGTTCTTTATAATTCTAAGTCCACCTAAACAGTGATAGAATACTATATGTCGTGTACATTGTGCAGCTAACTACCTTGTGTGTAGTTTATTTGTACATTTTGTGTATACTAAATAAAACGAAAGTGTTTTTTTTTTTCAATTATTTGATAGTGTCTTCTAGTGATTCTTTGAGTGCTTAATAGCAATTAAGCACTCAAAGAATTTCCTGAGATCACCGCAATTATATAGAAAAGATTTTTCTAGTTGTTTGCTACAACAATGTAACATCTTTCGTACGCCAGATTAAACATTTATGTAACTACAAGTTTCCCAAGTTGGCTCGTCGGAGGCTGCGCAACTTACGTGTGTACGTACGCTCACTAAGACAACATAACTTAGCGAAAATCAATTGTGGGTCTTCATCTCTGCGAGCGGACATCTTCAACAATGGAAGTTAAATCGCAAAAGTGAGTTCGGTCGGAAAGTTCGTCAAGTCTTTCTGTGCTACTATATCGCAAACCAGATCGATTTTCCCCGACGACTTCACAAATAAAAAGGTTTACCAATAGGTCTGTAGTACGCACATTACTACATAAAAGCTAAACATTGTGGGTTACTGACTCAGTAAAATAATTTATAAGTGAAAATAAAAACTCTGAAATTATCTCTAGAATTTATTTTCAACAACTACTACTACTACGAAGTGAAAAAATTGCAGTAAATTCCGAAAATTTATGTGCATGCATGAAGGAATAAGCAAGAAAAAACATACTTTTTTAGCTTTCCAAGTAGCTAAGTAATACATAAATATTTGTCAGATATTTTCGTTTTAAAAAGAATGTTAGTCCTTTATACCAAACATATTTATGAGGATTTAAAAGGTCAACGGATTCTTCTCTGAAACGATAAATTTACGATAACTTGATTCTTGTATATAAAATATGTAATTGATATCAATGAATTTCCTTGATTTAAAATTTTAAAATATGTCAGTAAATTACCAAGTTCTCTCAATAGTCGAAACAGAATCTTTATAAAACCTGCAAAGAGGGGTGATATCCTCTTTACTACGCTCGCTCAAGCGCATCTCCCGGTGGCCACTTAAATGCTTTCACGGAAGCTGGGTATTTAAATCTCTGCCAGCAAAATTTCCCTCCGAGAAAGTAACCAACTAATTACCTATCTACTTCTATAAAATGAAAACTGCGTCATTTTATTTAAATAAATTTTAAAATTTTAGCCACTATTTTTTATCACTTATTTTTAATATAAAAATTGAACTATGTAAAAGAGCATATAAACTATAACTGTAAAAGAACGATTTCTTGAAGAAAAGCTAGTATGGTTACTGTTATCAGAGCAATAGTAGCCAAAGCAACAGGCTCTAGATTTTTTCTGTCTGTTTGTATAATTTTCGGTGAGTGCAAAAACTACAGCACCATCTTAAGTTCAGCTCTTAATTTATCTATAGATAGAGGAATAAATTAACCATTACTTAATAAACCATTTACTCCTAGGGAAAAATCGGGGATCTCCGAAACCACTCAACAGATTTTCAGTTCTTTATTGCCTTTCTTTCATGACAATAAGCTTGATAATAAAAGGGATAAATATAAGCTTAGTTTGATTACGCGCACGATGTCGCCGTCAAAGTAACTAGTAAAAAAAATAAAATGAAAAAATCCCACATTTATTGTTGGTCGTAAAAGCTAAATAAAACGAGTTCGGTTGTACCAGGAGCACAGTAATAATAAGAGCCGAGGCGAGGAAGGCAGGCAGGCGGGCGGGCGAGGCGGACGAGGCGGCTGCGGACGACACCGTGCAATATTAATGGGGGCGAGGAACGGATCGCCGCCGGTGGCGCGCGGTCCACACAATGGCAATCTGACGGTACCTACTAGCAGGCGATCGAGCCGCACAACGTCCTCTATACGACAAAGTCTTTTATAATAAGCCACTTCTCTAAAAAAAACGTGACAATACTTCAATCGTTTAAATGCTGTCCATGCGAAAAGACACGAGGTTTGCGATATGAAATATTACTAGCGAGTTCATCGGCG
Source organism: Euproctis similis (assembly GCA_905147225.2). Lineage (NCBI taxonomy): Eukaryota > Metazoa > Arthropoda > Insecta > Lepidoptera > Erebidae > Euproctis > Euproctis similis. Next base: position 12,325,045 of record LR990109.1, read on the forward strand.
TGGAATTCAATTTAATCCTTATTACATCAGCTATATGTCCATGAATGATCCGTTAAAACTGATACAGCGGTTTCAGATATTTACTGAAATATAAATTTATTATGTTATTTTGGTATACCGTGTTTTTAAATACACAATGCACATTATTTAATAATAATGCTAATGTATCATTAGATTACTTTGATATTGAAAAAGACATTCCTATTTACATGTATAGGTATTGGAACTTTGTATGGTTGCTCCCCTCCATCATTGTTAAAAGAAAAAAGAAGTATTACATACGTAATATTCTCTACTATTGACGGTGTACGAACATAAATTCATGAAGGCACACGCATGAAAGCAAGCCGACAGAATCATATTTCCATTTATGAAATATTTATTATTATTTGGGAAGAATGTTCGTATCTCAACACTAACTCTCAAAATCGAGCAACGGTAAATGAAACAGACGAGTTAGTTACAAGCTTCTAAAAGATCTTAGACAGTTTGCTTTGCACGTGTACACATTGTTTCCAAAAATTTATGTTATCTAAGGCCCGTAAGATCAATCACAGTTTAAACTATTTTGCCTAGTTTAAACCTCATCTGTCGTTTATTTTGTAAGATCAATGCTAGATAAACCTCCAATAACAGTTTAAACTATAGTTTAGCTTACACCAGGAGATTTTGCCGTTTAAACCGTGGTCCTGCCTAGTTTAAAAATGGCGGTCGTTTATCAGCTGACATCTGACACAACGATTGTGGGTTCATACATAGATTTAGCATAGAATACAATAGATGGCACATGTCAGGAAAAATTTACTAATAGCATCGAATCACTGACAGCGCAACCGCTTATATTAGATTTTGGGAACCGCGTATATTTACATTTCCACACATGAACATTAACTTTGTAAAAGTTAACGTTTTGAAGCGCTTTTTACGAACACATTGATAATAATAATAATATCTTGGACACAAATCACACAGGGCCAGTTCCAAACTAAGCAACTAAATGCTTGTGCTATGGTTACTAGAGAACGGATACTAATACATATATACTTTTCTTTTGTAAATACATACTTATAATACATAGAAAAACACCCAGACGCCGCACAAATATTAATGTTTGTCATAAATATTTGTACTCGGGCGAAAATCGAACCCCCGACCTCAGTGCTGCAGCCGGTTGTTTTACCAATGCGCCACGAGCCCCGTAAGTCACTCACACATTAACAACCCATTTTTGGTCACGTTGTTTGGGTGACTATTGCCGATCTATTTTTCTTAAATCTATGGTCACACTATAAAACTTCATAAAAGAAAGAGAAAAAGAGTTTTTTTCACTAAATATGCCACAGACAATGTACAAAAGAGTGAATGATGAGCGAAATATGGATATTAAATAAACAAATGTTGCCATCTGTCGAAAACTAAACTTAGTTTACGTAATCTATGTCCATTTCGCTGTTGATCTTACGAGGCAGGTTTAAACTCTAGATTAAAATTGACTATAGTTTAGAAAATCGACAGTTTTAACTATGATTGATCTTACGGGCCTAAGTGATATTCTTCTCGTATTTTTTTAATTTAAATTTGCAAAAAAATACTTGGTGGAGGGAAACAGAAGACAAACACTGGGAATGCAAACTTATTATGTTATAGCTCGTAGCACAATTATGATATCTCAGTGACAATTATATTACGCATGCAGGGTGTAGATTAACGAAGTAATGTCGAATACGACGAATTTGAGTATCATTTTCCTGCCCTCATCCCACGCTAACTGAAGTAGGCACAATATGTCATTCTTTCGAACTATCCGTATTGTCAAAAGTTTTGTCTGTGGTTTTATGACTGGCCGCCTGCTTGACGCCCAACCCTTTAATGGGAATGTTTCCGTTGGTGGTTTATACCCCACCACCAGGAGGAAAATAATGTATGCAGAATGTTTCTTAGCCGGCTTTTATGGCTATATTAGCTTCGAAATGAAAAATGAAAAATGTGTTTTTTTAAACAACTCTGACAATTTGTAATAATCTTAGAATACCGCTAAAGCTAAAACTAACATACCCTTAGTTTTTTATTTGTAAGTATTATACGGTATAGTTGTGCAACATAATAACAAACTTTTTATTACGATGTTGGCAATATTTTAGTAGCAGCGATTAAGCGGCTGTTTGAGTAATATAAACAAAACTTTCACCCTGATAGTGTCCTGAACTTCTAGATTAACTTCCTAGATTATCTGTCGTGTTTTATGCGAGACAACTACTAAATATTGCAATTAAACATGTATGTATCTAGCGGCGCTAGATAGTTTCGCAGACAAAACCGGCACCGCAAGCGGCGTAGCGTCACAATGGCGGCGCTACCGTTTCCGTTTCCCCCGTACACACACGCTAGTTTCCGGACATCAATTGAGCCACCAACTCGCATCCGCCTCCGCACAGTGTCTACGGAACATAGCCTTTTTGCTCTTTGTGAGTCGGTAAACGGTGGCCGTTCATTATGTCTTCTACATTTTTCTAAATATTTCACATGAACGGAGTAAGTAGTAAAAAACTTAGAAAGTGGTTTTATTATTTAAAACTATAGCTAGGAAGATTTTAATTGTTTTTTAGGCATCTCTACTTATGTATTTTTTATGCATGATCGACAATAGTGGACCTATTTCCATTTTTTTTGAATATTTTATAAGTTATATTTTTTCTCTTACCTACTATCGAAATTTAAGGAGTTTAAAGGAAAATATGTAGTATGTACCGGCCGCCATCTTGCATTTACTATCACAAGAAATGTATATAAATACAGGTCAATATGTCAGAACAGAAAGAGATAATATTCACTAAATTTTACCCAAACAAACAAACAAAAAAAACGTTAGGACACTGACCAAAAACCAGACACTTTGTTTACAATAGGTATGTTTGATATACATTTACAGTTTTAGAGTAAATAATAAAAATAAAAACGAGTCTCGCTAAATCCTTCCTGTCAAATTATGTAAAAAAGTTTCCAAAAGGATTTAAGAAATATCGCAATTTGCCTCAAGTGTTCACAAATTGTAAGCTCAGGTAAGAGGGAAAGGATAAAAATGGTTTATAGTCAAACATTTTCAGGGTTACCAAGAGAAAGGTGTCAAGATTAAGTTTGCTGTCTATGTATTTTTGCTAGATTGCTTTCGATATTTTCATCCCAGGGTTGGTATCCAGTATCCTCTGTTATTCGTTATCCTCAGATATGAAATAGCAATTTCTTGTAAGAAATTGCATCCAGATAAAAAAAAATAAACAATACCTTGTCTGGTCTTTAACATCGTCCAATAAAGATGTCTGATAAAACTATCATTGTCATCAGCAATGTCATGCGGGCTGAGCTGAGCGGACTGGCAACGTTGCGGGTAAATATTGTTTTGTTTTTAGTATGTTTTTCCACATGTTTACCCTTTTTACAAACATTGCAACATGCTTAGTTTAAAAAATTATGAGCCAACAAATTGACAATCGCGATCAGCAGTTACTGCCATTAAGCACATTACTGCTGATAACTAGAAGAAATATTTAGCTTATCATTATTTTTGTTACTCGGTAGTAACGGCGATCGATGTAAAATTAACAAGATGTCACTTGACTTGCAGAATTTTCTTTTCAACTTGAATCTCACCTTCCAGTTGTTCCGTTTCAGTCTTCCTTACAACAATAATAATACTTACTTAACGACCGGGTTTAATAATCGGCGACACTAGTAAAAAGATATCCACAAAGAACATTAATAAATAAGTCTTTACTTTATTTTTATCAATAAAATTCGAATAATTGAAAGACAGGCCCATCGGTGTAGGTTCGACAACAATAAAACTTTATACCGCAATGAAATAAAAACGAAGAAAAAACTATAACCGAAATGGCTCAAATAAACCACGGATGAGGTCAAACCGGTTTGTTATACATTATTGGGTATATAAACATAATCCATGATAGTGACATATTAAACAGAATACTTATAAATATTGAAAATATTTCTCTTGATGAGGGTAGTAGCTGTGAATATTGATTTCTTTTATGACAAATCAGCAGGCGTGTCACTCGATAGCAACAAACGCCGCCCAAGTACACCTGAATACAGATAATGTTGCAGTTGCGTTGCCAACCCTTACAACGGGATATGGAGGGGATACCTCCGGATACCTCTCTCACCGTGTGAAATGCAGAATGACCCACTTTACGTCGATATTCTGAAAAGTCATGGTATTCCTCATGTTTACAAAACAGTAGGTACCAAAGGTGTTTCTAAAGATAGAATGAATTTCGGAAAATAAAAAACAATAACAAACAAATACAGCAATAAACAAAATGCATTACCTATATATATTAGCCGCTAAAAGCGGAACGAACAGGCTATATGGGCGTGACCTTTTGATATGGGAATATCGTATGATTCAGTTGTCACGTGCAGAAGAGATCCTATGAAAATCATGTATAGGGAACTTCCGAGTACAAGTTATAACTCACTTACTATAGGACACGATTATTTTGATTCAAATGCTAAAATATCAAGCATGGACGTCACATCAAGATATAAAAAAATCAAAAACACTATTAATACTAAACTTGTCATCTCAGAGAAAATTCTCGATCACACTAAACATACTGAGATAGCCAACTAGTAACAATCCATAACATGCCGTTAGTCAGAATTTTCTCCTGCCCTTTTCGAGCGGTAACATAAGCCCTGCAGGGACGGTCATCACCTCGTCACCTCAGCCCTCAAACACACACTTCTATCAATTTATAGGTCAAGATACGTAAACGTTGTTTTTGGTCTGTTTTATATGTAATATATATATATGTTAATTTGTTATGATATTTTTTACACGACTGTTTCTAATGGGATAAGAAGATAGATAGAATAATGAAATCCGAAATTTAAAAATTCAACATCTTACACGAAACAATTGAGGAAATAAAGGTTTTGACTTGTAGCTGAATTTAGTTCTAAATTGACAAGTATAAATAATCAGGCCATAGAACAACTACGCTTAACAAGTTTGAATACATAATAATTAGAGATATATATATAGAGTGAAAACTCGTAAACATAGCTTCTAAGCATTGGAAAATAGCATTCACGTTTAAATGCACATACTTCACGACAGTGATATCGCTGCAAATAGACAAACATGGTTTATATGACTATATTTATTATCTGCGGGCGTGTTGGAGAACGATGAGGTTGCACTATTTAGTTCAGAAACAGTGACGGTGGAGGAGGGGGAAACAAAGACATTGTTTGCGTTCCATTTGAAAATCGATATTGTATAGAATGCCGACCAATTGGCGAAGACAAGATATTAGGGCGGATTCGCAGGCTGTTATTGACAGCATAAGGACTGGTTTACACACCAAGTGACAAGTAATTTGCCTTGCGACCATATGAGTCCACAGTACATAGACTATATGTAGTAATAATGTACATAGCTGCATAGCTACGGGTGTAGAGCTATGGTAGTGTACGTGCGGTGACAGACAATATAACCCTGTATTGGAATACAGTTCCGCTCGCTCTAAAACGGAAAAGTTTCATTTAAAGTTCAAGTTAACTTTAAATTGACCAAAGGTAGTTGCCATGTAAAAATGGCTTGCATGAATATTAGTCCGTGGTTCAAGTCTCTGGTCATTTTGTATTATTACATATTTTCAAATAAATTATTACAAAATAATTATAAAGTATACTTAGTAGACTTTCACACTAGATTTTATTGGAGTTTCTCTACATGAAGTGCATACGGTTAACCGTATGAAATATAGTGGAGGGCACCCGGCCAGAATGCCTGCAGGGGATTATCCGGATATTTGTATCGTATCCTTTTGGATGTCATCCAACTGTACCAGCAGGGTGTGATCCAAGATAATATTTCTAAACCTTCAACTAAATAGATACTTAGGGTTCCAGGAATACGCAAAGGATTGGTATGGTGTCAAAACACATAACATAAATAACATAACTTCACGCCTTTATTACCCGAAGGTGCAGGCAGCGACTGTTAAGCCTAGTCTCGCCGATTGTTTACGTCCCAAATGGAATAAGTGGCGAACCTATTGCCAAACCGGGCACAAAGTTTTTAGTCATCGGTATTTACCACACATAACTTTCGAAATTGTTTTCATTGGTGTGAGCCAGTGCCAGGATTCGAACCCGTGGCTTCCTTGAAATACAAACATAGCGTAAAAATGTAAACTGAATTAATAGACACAATATCATGAGATTTGTGAACGAAGTGAAAAATTCAAGAACAAAGTGCTTTAAATACATTTCGATGGGCATTAGAGTTCCTTGATTAAATTACCGACTACGATCATATGATAGAGGGGGGCAGATTTGATCACCGTCCTAGTATCAAAATTTCTGATATGCCTGACAGTTTCAAGGGCATCTGGGCGTTACTACATACGTAAGTATATATAGTTACAAAAAAGTATAAATTTAATAAAATCCGCTGTCTTATTGTGTTAGTTTAATAGCTTTAAAACTAAATAGCGTGTAAACAATCAAATGCATAGACAAAACAGACGCCATCACATTATTAATCTTACAACATCATTAAATTTGTAACCATACCTCTGCCCTGTTCCCGGATCAGTGTAAGCCAAAAATGAATAATTTTCTAATACCCATACACATATTATTATACAAAATTCTTCATACGTGAGTCCCCTCCCATTGGGTTATTATATTTTTATCATCAAAATCGCAAATACTTTAGAAAAAAAAACCAACGATATCAGTTACCACAATTTCCTTCAAAACGATAAATCAAAACGAAGACCGTATTATTATTGGGTTTGAATAAAATCTGTACGACGAAAACATAATATTGTCGATTATTGCTAGCGTAATTTCGGCGAGGCTTTCGTGAGATTTTCACCCATTCATCCCAATAAGGAATGCCAAGTAGGCGCGCAATTTGGCCGCAGGGTACGGAATCTGTAATAACAAAATACGTAAAACGTGTGTTATTCACATATGGAATTGTTATTATGTTTCCCTGAGTTGAACAAAGGAAAAGTGTTGTTTTTAATACATTTAATACTAAACAGATATTTGTGATCAGAAGAAAGGATCGACGATCTTTATTATCACACGATTATATATGATACACCTTCTCTTGCGTTTTTGATATCAAACATAAAAAAGAACTCAAACAGTAGTCTAGAGAAGACATTTTAAAAAAGTAATCTGCAAGTATTACCTATAAACAGTTGTCGATATCGGTAATGGCGATAAGAACTGGCAAGATGAGTATCAGTAACAAACAAATAGATATCCAGATAAGCTAATTGTAACTTGGATTTGCACAAAATAGCTCCACACTCGTAGGTAGCGGTTTGGCGCAATCAAGAAACTTCACTATATACATTTAACATGTCTCTCGTAGTTTGAGCGTCAATTTACCACCAGCTAATAAACATGGAAACTCTGTATTCGGCGGTGACAACAGGCGTGAATTATGCATCCGCGTAAAGGGATCCCGCGGAATATCACCGAGATGCTTCTCATGTTAATTTAATTTAACATCATATATATACATACGTTTTGCCTCTGAGTGTATGATGTTGGCTCAATCATCAAACCGTCTGTCATCTAATTTATATATGCGTATGTTTATAATTCTGCCACTGGGGATTATAGTGTAATTGATACACGGATTAGTTAGTGAGTTCAGAAGCTGGGAATATGTAAATAACACGTTAATCTCTGTATAATTGAGATCGGCGTTTGTACTCAATGACCCGTGAAACCTATTTGGTATAGATTAATTTCCACTACAAATTATTGTACAAATCATACAAACCGAATCAAATCGAGACTCGAGATATTCGGAATTAATGGGTGTATAGAGGAGTTGTTGAACAGTAAAGTAAGTACTTAACCGTTCTCAAATAATTGGTATTAGGTAATGTGTAACACACATTGCGTTTAGACTCGTTATAGTTAATTGATGGTAAGCGTTCGTTAAGTGAGTGGTTAAACGTACAGATTCGTTTGAAACTTCCTCATACTCGCTTAGAAGATTTTACTTTTGGCAATACACTAAATCCCCATTTATTTAACAAGTGTGTTATGAAAGAAAATGTAAAACGTTTGGTTAAGATACTATTCAAGCAAATTTGTACGCACATTTTCAGGGGTACCAAAATTAAGTTAACTTAAATCGACTAGTATCCAGAAATACAGCCAACACTATAAAAAAGGAGGTAACTCTAAGAGTAGACTCTAACGAAAACGAGTGAGATAAATTTATTTATTGTTATCTTAAATGTAGATACATCATATTTATAAACACAGAAGAAAAACTGCGTACAATATTTCAACCATGTTGCTGTAAATATTTATACCATCGTTTCAAATAAACGTTTTAAGTAGATTAAACTCGAACTTTTTTGGACGAGCGTACCGCAACTTACTTTTTCAACCCACAGAAAGAATCTTAATGACTCGCCAGGAAACTTTTAATTCATTCCAACTCTTAAGTGTGTTTTAAATAAATTATGAATAACAAAACCGTGAGCGACTGCACAGAAATATTTTTAAATATGACATATTTTTATTACGAGTACAACAAATCTATTCTTTCTTGTTTTTTTATATATTCCTTTCAACTTACTGAACTGTAAATGAAAACATACGTATACACATACGTAACATAAGTTCGCCACCACCATCTGGGACGTAACGTAACGGTGAGACCGCTGCCTACACCTTCGGATAGAAAAAGTCGAGAAGTTTTTTAATAAGGATTTTTCAATAATGAAAATAATAAAGTTAATAAAAATCTGTTATTTTGCACCGAAGCAAAGAATATAAATTGCGTAAGTTTTGTGAGAAGTTGGATATCGGAAACTAAGGGGAGTTCGTTCATCCTTTAGTTCCAAACAGGAAAAATCATATGAAGTCACGGGGACGAAAGATTTATATACTCACTAACAAAGAGTCATACTTTTTTTATAATACACGCCATGTAAAAATATTTAGTATCACCTAATCTAAAATCTGGTAAAATGTTTCTTTTTATTTTAATAATAAATTAAATAAAAATCAAATAACGCTAAATACCAAAACAAATATAATATGTTGTAGTTTCTTCAGTTATTGATTCAACAAATTAACTTTTTAATATAGTGTTGTAATTTGTTAAAATAAAATTACGTTAATAAAAAAAAACTAGTTCATGAGGAACCAACCAGTTTTTAATTAAAATGGGCCATAAGCCAGATTGATATCAATGAAATTAATGAAAAAAAAGTGAAGGGCGACTGGTGGAAAGTTCCGCAGCGTTAATTAAAAACCAGCGCAAAGCGAATAGGTAGTAGTAGTAGGGCAAGCCATGTAGCGGTTACAGGAGTCGTCACTCAAAAAATAATTTTCTCACTTAACTAGTCATTTGTGGAGTAATATTAATCAATATATATATATATAAGATATTTTACTATATTTCGGTATTAGGACGACACAGTTTTAGTAAAAAACACAATTGAGTTTGTCTGTAAAAAAAGATTTATTGTTTTTATAAAATATCTTCATGAGGTAAAGTTTACTCATTAATTTAGGAAAACTTACGTATCTGTAAGAAAAGAAACGACATTTAATGTTATTATTAACAATGTCTCTTCTTAATCACTACTGAAATAAGCAATGGAAGGTATAAGGTGCATTAATATAGAATATAAAGCTCTCATCACTGGCCAACGTCATCAGTCAATTCAATTTGCACTCAATGACCTCATTTCGACCGCGTTTATCCTACTTTCATGCACGCTCTGCCATACCCAGCTCTCGCTTCCGTAATTTAGCGTTGGGATCAGTATGGCATTGTGGATTGCTGGTTGGGCTTTTCTGCTTATATTTACCCAACGCCCCATTTACTCTATTTCTTAACGCCACTCTTCTTTCTACATTCGCGGTGTACCTTCCACCCCTGCTAGAAGCGCATCCAAGATATACAATTTCATTCACCTGTTCCAGCACTACATCGCCAACCATTATCCTTGCATCCGTTCTGGATTCCTCCCTTTCAAACACCATAAACAACGTTTTCATCATATTCAATTGTAAGCGTTTCATCAAACAATCATTTTTCATAATAGTGACTAGTGTTTGCAGATCAGATACTTAGTCACGACTCCCTATTCTTATTTATAGATGAAATTACTTGAAATACATATAACTGTTCTCGCTGCTACCCCGCAAGGAACTTGGCGTGAAGTTATATATGTATGTGTCAAAGAAGCTTTATTTCCATAGGTCTTCATAGACACTTAAAAGACGAAAATAAAACCGGTTTTCTGATTTATTTTTTCTGATTTCTGCTCATTTCTCACCCGCATTTAGTGATAGCGTGATAATATTTAGCCTGTATGTTGACTCGACCTCTTGGCTATATTTATGCAAAGTTGGACGTAAAAGCATGCAGATATGTCATTTTAACACAGTTTTATATTGGTTTTCGAAAACTGAATGGGCAGCCTTTTTTTCATTTTTTCTTTATTCTCCTTATACAGCTAATTTTAATACACTTATACCAAGACTAACGTTATGCAAAAGAAAGATGAATAGAACACATAAAAACTTACCATCATAATATCGCAGTTTATTTGTCGTTCGTGATTGACGAGTAAAACAAAAAAAAAACTAGCACAATCAACAACAGCCGAATCGCGAACCTCGTATTTAATGTAAATTAGAAAAATCTTTACCAATTACCAGCATAGGTACAGTGGAACTTCTAATATAAGCTTGTTCGAATATTTCTGTGACCTGCCACCGAAATATCGCCCATAAATTACTTTCATTTAAAAGTACGCCAATATAAATCGCAAAAACTTTCGACTTCAGCCTCCAGTAACCTTGAGGTGGAATTGATTCGTGTATTGTTCAAGTCCTCTCTCTCCTCCCCATTCCGAACGGATTATAAAGTTTAAATTGGTTTGCGTAGGCATCGCGTTGAAGGAACCAATTTTCGTGTCGGGCATAACACCGCTGCCTAAAAAACCTCGCGGCGGCCCTCCTCCGGCGTTGGGGTGGTCCAGGATTCGGATAAACCCCTCTGGTCCACCCCGCCGTCGCCCCCCCTCTGTTACGAGGGGGTGCTCATCCTCGGGGAGCCTCGGAGAGTCTCCCCCGGGCGGGGCGGCTCCGACCGCGCGCTATAAAGAGGCGCGCGGCCGGCGGCGCCCCCGACGACCCTCCCCGGCCGCTCCGGGGGGTCGTCCTTCCCGGGTCGCGACCCGGGCGCACCCGCGGGGTGTGCGCCCTCGCGGCCCGTCGGCGGCGGCGATCACTGAGCTCGCCGCCGCCGCCTTCGAGCGGGATCGGCTCTCTCCCGACCCCGCTCGGCGGCCTCCTTCTGGAGCATCACAGCTTCGCAGAAGGAGACCACAGCCCTCCACTCCTCCTCGCCCGCCAGCATTGCCGCGACCAACGCCGGCGGGGACAAGTCTCGCCCGATCCCGTCGACCAGGACTCGGCGCTCGTCCGCCCAGGCTGGGCAGACTTCCAGCGTGTGCTGGGCCGAGTCCAGGTCGGATGCGCAATGGTGGCATCTCGCCGTCTCTTCACGTTTTATTCGACTCAGATACTCACCGAAGCACCCGTGCCCGGTGAGTACCTGAGTCAACCTGTAGGTGACAGTGCCCCATTTACGGAGCACCCAGGCCTCGAGGTGGGGCAGGACGGCTCCGACGGCGCGTGAACGCGCAGAGCCCTGGAGGACCAGCGCGTCGCGCCAGTCCCCCAGGACTCGCCGGAAGGCCTCCCGCCTCCGCACTTCGCGTCCCCGCGCGTCCGGGTTCCCCCCTCCCCGGCCGAGATCGTACGCGGCTGCGTACATCTCGGCCAGGATGATGAAGGGGGGGGAACGCGCGAGAACCGTCGCCGCCTCGTACGAGATGGTACGGTAGCCCCGTACGATCCGTATGGCCATGATCCGCTCCAGGCTCCTCAGCAGAGCCCTGGAGCGGGAGGCCCCCGCGAGGTCTCGCGACCAAACGGGGGCCCCGTACAGGGCCACGGACCGCACGACGCCACCGTAGAGGCGGCGAACTCCCTCCCCCGGTCCCCCGAGGTTGGGCAGCAGGCGATGAAGCGCGCCTGCCACCCGTCGCGCTCGGGGGACCATCCGTACGAAGTGCTCCTCGAAGCTCCAGCGGCTGTCCAGGGTGAGGCCGAGGTACTTTATGTACCGCCCCACCGGGACAGCCGTGTCACCCACCTGGATCCGCGAGGCCGGTGGTTCCCGGCCCCGGGTGAGCCGGTGGAACCACAGCGCCTCACTTTTGTGAGGCGCCACCTCCAGGCCCAGCCCGCGGATCCGTCTGACAACGATTGCCACCCCCAGCTCGGCGAACCTGAGCGTCCGCTCGAAGTCGGGCCCCGTGGCGACCACCAGAGTGTCGTCTGCGTAGCAAACGACACTCACGCCACGGGGCAATAACACCGCTGCCTAGTGTCGAAAGCTATCTCAAAGTTTTTTTTTTCATATAGCACACCGGACATGACGTGGCTTACAGAATTCTGAATTCAAATATGACTTTTTGTGGTGGTGCTGTATCGTGACCACATTACCACAAGTTAACATAGTACCAGTACATGCAAGATTAACTAATGCAATTGCAGAAAATATATAATACACTATGCGGTATTTTTTTCATGTTTCAAACTTACATGTGACTACATATTAATATTTTTGGAGACATCCGAAACATAACATAATGTCACGTCTTTCCACCTGAAGGTGTAGCAGAGGCTGTTAAGCCTCGTCTCGCCGTTACGTTTTCGTCCCAAATGGAATAAGTGACGAACCTATTGCCATACCGGGCACAAAGTTTTAAGTTTTTGATATTTATCACACCTAACTTCAGAAAATGAATTCATTGGTGTGAAGTCATTGATGTGAGCCAGATTTCGAACCCGCGACTTCTTCAGAATCGGGGTGGTCGACCGCTAGACCACCGAGACTTTTAAAAACTTTTATGCGGTACGTATGTGTTTTATTTGCTGTGTGACGCCGGCTTAGAGTATTCTAAGCCGGCGGCCATCTCTTCCCGTGGGTGTCGTAAAAGGCGACTAAGGGAAAAGCTAGAAGAATGGGTAGCAGCATTCTCTCTCAAGATAATACAGCCTGCGATCGCCAACCCGCCTGCCAAGCGTGGCGATTATGGCAAAAACCCCCCATGATTGAGCGGACCGGCAGTTGTGGCGCTCTATGGGGGAGGCCTATGTCCAGCAGTGGACCTCAAAAGGGCTAATGATGATGATGTGTTTTATTTAACTTTTTATACATAAGTTCACGCCAAATCCCTTGCGGGGTAGGTAGCGACAACGGAGCGCCATAAGGCACGATACTTAGACACCTCATTCGCTTCGTTGACTTTCGTAACTCTTTTCACGCACGCGCGTCGATTTTTGAGGCTCCTAACATCACCTTCCTCCAGAACATGTTCTACATAAATGGTCATGGAATGTGTGTCTTGGCCGTTCTCGACTCCTACATCCATCCATTGTATTTAACTTTTTATACTACATATTTATTTTTTTAGAGATATTCTGGTAGCTATATTAGTACAAAATGGAACTTATTATACCCCTTCAGAGATCCCAATTGTAATATAAAAGTGAGCTACGACAGAAGTTCAGACAGAAAATATACTACAAGTAAATAGAAGCTCAAAACAAAACTCGATAGCAAACACGTTCGTCGAAATTGGAGAGGCTGTAACAAAGGATAGGAGGGAGAGATGGCGCCGCGACGTCGAGGCGTTCTGTGACATCACCAGGTACGTTAGCAGCCTAATGCGAAATCTTTTGTATGTATGCTTAACGAGAGTAAAATATTTATTAACAATCATTAAAATATTATTAAAGTCGTCTTTGATGTAGTTATCAGAGAAAAATAATAGCCTTATTTGCAAAATGAGATTCATAATATCGCATTGTATTACGATCCTTTGAAACATCCTTTTTAGTTATTTATATTTAACACTAGTCGATAAGTTTAGTTAAAAGCAATTTTTCTAAACTTAATTAATTCTTTAAAGAATAGCTTAAGATTAATGGTTTTTGTAAATAAAATATTTATCAGAAGTGTTTAGTTTATCAAAATCAAAAGAGGACATTTCCAGTGAAAATTACTGAAGTGGAAATAGGAATTCAATTTGAATTATTTATAATTCATTCATTTAATGCTGAACAAACAACGCCGCGCGTCCATTTCAACACACAAGCGGCTGCAGCGTAGCGAACCAAACACAGATCTATATTGAATATTACAATTTTATTATAGAAATAAGCGCAAATGAGCAGGTCAATGGGAGGCCCGATGGAAAGAGACTATAGCCCCCCATGATATTTTGTTTAATATTAGATGCTACTGACGATTCCGTTTGAAGTTTATCATATTAACGTAGTATTGAATCTAAACTAAGCTATAGGTATATAATAACACTAACTATTGACGGGTAAATATGATTTGGTCAGAGTATCAAAGGAGATGAGATATCTGTACTAATATTATGAAGAGGAAACATTTGTATTTTTATGTAACGAATAAACTCAAAAACTACTGGATCAATTTCAATAATTCTTAGACCATTGGAAAGCTGCATTTATTGTGTGTACGCGAGTAATACTGCGAGGCGGAAAGCTAGTGATTAATGAAATAATTATTTTAATAAAATTTGGAAACTGTATTAGGAAAAATAAATTTTCTCTGGTAACAAACGTCCACGGTAATATTCATCGAAATTGCGCAATTAAGGACTGCAATCGCAACCAGTCAATAAACTTCATTAGCCGATCTGCAAGCTGGTTTCACGAGGTCATATAAACGCAGCCTTCTTACGAGTCCTGTATTTATTAATTTCTTTATAAAATACCTAACCTAACAATTCAAATCTGTATTTTATTCGTGAAATGGCAACAATAGATATGACGGGCAATGACGGGCCTCTGGCGCATTGGTAAAACTACCAGCTGAAGCAATGAGGTCGGGGGTTCGATTCCCACCTGAGCACAAATATTTGTGACAAACATGAATATTTGTGTGGTGTCTGGGTGTTTTTCTATGTATTATAAGTATGTATTTACAAAAAAAAAAAGTATATATGTATTTATATCCGTTATCTAGTATCCATAACACAAGCATTTATTTGCTTAGCTTGGAACTAGAGGGCGCTGTGTATATTGTGTCCAAGATATTATTATCCATTTTATTTTATTTTATTTAATCGCTTATCTAATTATTTCGCGTCAAAGATTGCGAATAATTTGCTAATCAAAAAGTTCAACAACCGCGAAGTTCCACAATTCAAATCTTAATCTCGGTAAAGTTAGCTAGATTTAACAACTCACATAACCTTTTATAAACTCGAGATTTTAATTATGGAAGATAAATTTATCTAATTATGTTTATCTTGAATAAAGTTAAGGAAAAACATGGGGAAATATTTTAGTATATCTAAAATAAGAAAGCAAATTATAGGTAAGTATTATATCTATCTATTCTGCCCTTATCCCAATCTAATTGGGGTCAGCATAGCATGTCATCCTTGTGAACTATCTATGTTGGCAAAACACTAGGCTGTGGTTTTATAATCGGTTGCCTACCGTCAACCCGCCTTGGAAATGTTTTGGATGACTGTTTATCCCTCACCAGAGAAAGGGAGGATAGATATTAGATAACTGTTAAAAGTACACAAAACGTGAAAACAACCAATAATAAACAGTTGTGAAATTCTACTAGTACTTTTAAAACTCAGTTTCAAGAACTTCCTCAATCAATACAGTAATAATTATTACTTGATCCATGACCAATTTGACAGTTTTTATGTTCTTATTGTTATACCAGACCGATTTTGTTATATAATGAGCAGCAGCAGGTACACAAGAGCTAAATCTTGTAATCATTTTACCGCACAAGAATATCCGGAAAAGGGTGCGTGTCTTCAGAATCTGAGCGACAAATACACATCTGCTCGTAACCACACAGAACGTGGATTTGAAAAATGTATTCATCTATAGACGTGAACAATATTTCATAGAAGAACGAAATAGGTCCTTTAATTACAAACCGAAATGTAAAATTGCTTTATTTTAAAGTCGTTCAACAAAGTGCCATTCATTACCTTATTGTTCAAATTGTCGACTAGAGCTTACAAATAAACAATACAGTAGCGGTGAAATGGAACGTCAAGAATTATTACCCTAACTTTGACCAAAATCGTCATAAAAATAACCAACACACTGATTTTGCTTGTAACGCAGTTCCTAGAATTACTACACACCGAGTAGTAGTGTGTTCCAATTCCACGAGCTTAAAACGTGAGATCCAAAATATTAAGCCTTCGAGCGGATCAATACAGATAGTCAGTTAGGATAAAAATTAGATAGTCAACAAAATTAACAAAATATGTTACGTATAAAGTAGCAAATAATAAAATTGTGTCAGCATAATATTCTTAATTACTTTTGTTTTAACACAAATTAAGTGAAGAAAAAACAGGCTGTTTAGAAGGGTCAATTCACATTTGTATGAATTATACTGAGACCCTTTAGTTTATAGTGATCGAACTAGTTTTACAGAATTTCTAATAAACAATGTTATGACGGGAAAACGAGCGATAAACAACTAAAAAGTAGATTGATTTTTACGAAACAAGTCTCTTAAACTTCACGAAATTGGTTAAATAAGTCACAAATGCCAAAGAAGACAACTAAATTGTTTTAGATGTTTTAACAAAATTAATACGTTTTGTTGTAGAACATTTAATATCTATGTACTCGAACGAAGGTTGTTAATGATTGTAATTTAGCACTGGAAGAGCCCAAACTATTGTAAATCATTTGTTGTGTTTTGCGGTTCCGGTGTTTCAGTTCGGATATATTGGAGGTTTTCACCACACTTGTCCAGGGTATCACTTACGCACTATTTTAGAAAAGCTAACTCGTTATATACTAAGTATTACTCGATTAACTCGAGTTTTCTTTATATTTTATGCTACAACAAAATGTGAAATAACCAGTTGCAAAAATTTAACCTCAACCTACACCAACAACTACAAGTATATTCAAAATATAAACTAATTACAAAATATCTATTTTAATTTATATTTCATAATATCTATTACAATATTTAATACCAATTTTGTACGAACAGAAAAGGTACCTTGGGCGTACCAGTAATCCTATTATTCGATTTACATAAACGCTTGTATAGCCTATAAGTGTACTTATGTGTAAACAAAATTAATATTACGTTTCCTTACAGTAGTAGGTTAGGTTTGGTAACAAAGGTTAGTTTAGAAGTGTGTATAAGAATTTAATTTAATTTTTCTGCCCGGTTCTTATTATTGAGGTTACAGGTTTCTCTATTCCACACTTCCCTGTCATTCACTTCTTCCACACTACAACCTTTCTTGTCTTCTTCCACACAATCCGTTCCATATTTCCTATGGTCTTCCTCTTTACTTATATCTCTCCACATTCAGGTTTATCCCTACGTGTGTACCATTCCTCCTCATTACATACCCACAGCAGGCAATGCTATTCCCTCTTATCTTCCCAGTCATTGGCGCAACTTCCAATCTTCCTCTTAGATAGAAAGTAAATAAGAAAAAAAAATGGTGTGTGTGCGATTCACACACGACGGAAGTGAAACTTCAGTAAATCGATATATACATATATATATAAAATATAATCCATGATCAGTATAAAATTAAAATCAAATTTATTGAACACGCTTAAAACAGGATTAAAAAATATTTACACTTACCATTTATTACATCAGTCGTATTGACATTTATATTTGAACATCTATTTTCATTGTTCAATAATTGTTTTTTACGTGCACGAAACTCGCGACTACGTTCTGTTGAACTTTTTTCTGGATTTTTTTTTTATTTTAATTTTATTTTTCTTTTTTTGCGTCGATATTGACGACACATTTCGGCATTCGTTTTCGGCATCTTATAAAATTTATTATTCAGCACAACAAGATATAACTGTAGTTATAGTTGTACTCACAAACACGTAGTTAAATAATAACGCACATATACTTAAACATATTCTTTTGATGTGAACTCTAGTTTATTTTAAGAATGTTTTAAAAAGAAAAATATTTTAAATTTGGAATGTCACGTTTCATTTATTTATTACTAGCTTTTACCCGCGGCTTCGCTCGCATTGAAGCCAATAAATAAGTATCAAAATCATTACCATAGAATTGAATCAATATAATAACTCTATTTTCTTACTTAGCTGGGATTATCAATTTTCAAAATTACAACATTAGGTATGACGTTTAAAAATCTCACAATATGCTTTATTAAAATGCAACAACAAACGGTAAAATATATTGCTCTGTAACAAAAATAAATAATTTTGGACTTTAACAATTTTATATGATATAAATGCAGAGTATTAATGTAGGATATTTTTGTAGACTATATTATAAGTTTCTCCTTAGGGTGCAAATATATGTTAATTAAAGAGAGAAATAAGAAAAAAGAAAGTATCCTATATTACTTCTAATACCCCCAAGAATATGTGTACAAAGATTCATGATGATCTGTTGAGTAGTTATCCCGTGAAAGCGTAACAAACAAACTTACACATTCAAATTTATATATTAATATGTTAAGTATAAGTATCAACCCTGAATACTGTAATACCGTCCCTCGCGAGGCATAACAGCCGCTGCCCACACCTTCGGATAGAAAAAGGTGTGAAGTTACGTTATGTTATCTAATTTACGAATACTGTAAAACTTCATTACTGAAGTAGCTAAATTTGACGATTTTTTGACAAACAATTGTTATATCTTTCGTAAAAAAATTTTTTTTTTAATATAAAGTACCCTATGTTACTTCTAATACCTTCAAGAGTATATGTACAAAGTTTCATGATGATCGGTTCAGTAGTTTTTGCGTGAAAGCGTAACAAACAAACTTACATTCGCATTTATAATATTATAAATAAGTATATTGATACTGTACTAATACTACTGACTGTACTAATTGCATATATAGCTCCAATACAAGCATTTTTGTATTATTGACATACGAACTAAAGTAATACTGGCTCATGGCTGACACAAATATTTAAAAGCAACTCGTTAAATCGTTATCACTATTGATAATTATTAATTTAGTTCATAGATGTCGCTAAACCTTAAATAAAGTTGCGGAAGTAGTTCAAATCTACATCGGTAATCTGTGTAGTAAGTAGTATTACCTGATGGACATAGATGGCAATATAATAAATGAAATCGCATTCCGAAATTTTCGTAGTGAGTTATTATATATACGGGTAATTGGCAATCACTTCAACTACCATCGGTAGCCTTGTGGATACGGCGCTTCGAACAGCCACTAAATGGAGTGACGAGGTGGAGGTTCGAGGACTAGGTTTGCCCGATGAATGTTCTTGTGATTATAAAATTTGATTTTAAACAGTTTGTTAATCAACAACAATTTAGGTTGGAGTTCATGAACTATGACATAACGATGTGTTAGCTAAATAGAGCTCTAAATATAATCGGACCTTTAAAGTTAATGCTGTTCACCAAAAATAAAATGGGGACTGCTACGTAATCAGTTGTAATTAGAACGAATGAATAGTAAAAGAATGAGTAGTATAATGCTACTTATTAAAATAAAGTAAAATGTGTGCAAACTGTATACATTTACTTACATCCGAGCGACATCCAAAAATGTTAGGATAATAATATATACTGCAAAATGTGAACCGTGTTATGGCAATGCGATCAGTTACCATAAATGCCTTTGTTATTTATTAGCATTATGTTTTTTTCTGTTGATCTCTGTTGTCATGGCAACTCAGACGTTGCCATGACAACATGTTGAATACTTTTTATTATTTTGCTTTTTCGTCATATTTTCGAAATAATTTCGTCATATTTGGAATAAATGGGGTGCCCGTATAATTCGCTTACGAGTATTTAAAAAAGTCTAAAACATTATTTTCATCTAAAATGTAATTTATAGCGACTTCCATTATATTTTGTTTAGGGTAGAGGTTCCAATAACGGACTACAAACCAGCGATAGATATTTTTTTTATTTATTCAAAGAAAACATAGTTTTTCGATGGTTTTAAAGTTATAAACTGAATAAGGAATCGTTATTTTTTGAAACTAGTTAAGTTTTAAATTAATTTAATTAAACGGGTTTCATTTATTCGTCTCCTAAATACTGTTTAAATTTGCCATAATTATGTATATGACACGACAAAAAACAATGTCAACGACTGGATATCTAATGCTGGGTAGTGTCTGTGTCATAGCTGGGAATAGACAACTGGATCCTAAATGTCTATCAATGGTGATTTTAGATTTTCCTATACCTTCTCAAATTTCTAAGAATTTACTACAGATACTTCTACTACGCCTTCTCGATACCACGGCTTCTCATAATATCGAAGTAATGTGACTCATGCCGCATTTCGTTTGGTAAGAGAGGTATACCCACACCCTTTCGCTCTCCCATACCATTCCACTCACTATCCTAACTGAAAGGCTTGTAACACGACTATAATACAATCTATTTGTATATGGGCCGCGTTTGTCACTTACCGGCAGGTTACCCTCTTGCGAGTTTACCCCCTTCAATATACAATTAATTTCCCAGAAAATTATTCAGGTATTCATAACAATATACAAAATAATTACATACATAACTTGAAGTGTCTGTAATAAATTCTACTACGCATTCTTGAAAATATTGATATGATATTTTACTGATGACTCTTGGTCTGTGTTTTGTACTAATTGCTTGTATTGCTTTTACATTAAAATTTGATGAACACTGTAGTACAAGTGTCCATTATTAGATCCTTCACCTTACTTTATTTATGAAATGTCACATTTGTTTACAATGACCGCCGGATAAACGAGGTCTTTGAGGTACATTAAGATAATCGGTCGAATACAGCACTTAATCAATGTTAAGTGCTTGGTGAACAGCAAAATATTGTTAAAGACCCCTTTACGACGTAATCGCCTGAATAAGAGTTAATCATATCTTCGCGAACACGACCCTTAGAAACAGAAATTCCAAAAAAAAAAATTACCTAATTAATTAATTAATTTACCTGTCGTATTTCCCTTGCTCGGTTAGAAATCACAACGATTCTAAAGAAGTTTCACTTCAAAAACTCAAGGAGTTACAGAATTTTCATGAGTTTTTAAGGTAATTTACAAGTTTATAGTAACTTGTAAATTACCTTACGCGCCCAGGCGCAGCACCAGACCCTTCTGTTAGTACCTCATCAAAACTAGGTCAAATTTAGATGTCACCAGAAATTAACAACAAAATAGAATGTACTGATGATTATAATTAAATTACAGACAGGATCACCATAGTTACAACATTCTCCTCGCAAGCGTCAACGGGATAAGTTATCCAATTAATAATTTCATTGACACTTTAGTTGACACTTTAGTTACATACATTTTAGTCACTTTGAAATAAATTAAACGGTAGATCTTTAAGTTTACATAATAACCATTGCGAACAATTCTACAGAGCTACTGTAACTGATGACAATTCAGTATAGTAATACAAAGACGCATAATAGCCTTTTGGTACTGCTTCCATAAACTAAAAGTTTTATTTTATGGAATTGGGTCAATCGAGTCAGAGTGTCATATGGTGGCAAGTGGCTAACGCCGCTCATGGATGCCTGAAACACAGATAGTGTCATAGTCGCATTGCCGTCAAGATGGGATTTGACAGTGTGATGGGAGAGTGGACCAAATTCCTTGCGGGGTAGGCAGGAGGAACAGAGCGCCATAAGGCACGCTTCACTCACTTCGTTGACTTTCATATCTCTTTTCATAAACGCGCGTCGATTTTTGAGGCTCAACTTCCCCCAAAACACGTTCTATTTGGTCAACTATTACTTTATTTATTACTCAGAGCAGCTGTTCTTCAAAACTGATTATTATTTCCACCCGTCCAAAATTAAAATAATAATCAGTTTTGAAGAACAGTAATTGATAAACCTGCAAAGGAAATTTAATCTTAATTCGTTATATGTTTTAGGACTTAGGACTATAATCTGGAAGTGTTAAAGATTAATACGCTAGAAGTTTGGTATGAAATCGTCCACAACTGGTAGGCTCGCGATATCTCTAATGAATTGTTGATAGGTTTCATACGGTGTTATAAAAAGTTTTTTTCAGTATTTTCTTTTGATTTGTCTCTAATGTACGCTTTCTCAGGACTGGCCGCGTTTGTGACCCAGTGGTAGATTTTTAACAAATACTTTTATTATTATTACACCTTTAAATTTAAAATAAATCAATAATTAATAATAGTTATACTCTGTACAAAAAAAAATTCTTTAGTAAATATACTTATAAATAAATATTTATTTTTTTCGTTTCATGGTCTGATGTGGGTTACCAATAGTAAAAATCATATTTTTAACATCAACTTTTTGATATTTATTTCCAAAAAGTGGGTGCTCTCTGTATCAATGAAAATAGCTTTTGAACGACTACCATCTTTTTGTTCATCACTCGTGAAAATGATCTCTGTAAAGAGTTCGAAACGTCGGGAAATAAATAAAAATAAGTAATAAATAAACGCGACATAATCCTAAAAAGTTGTTTTAATGTTATGAACTATTACTATTGCAACGTGAATATTGTAGAGACATCAACATTATACACTCCCATTGTTTTTGAATTACATAAAGTGAGAGGTATTACAATAGAAATCCTCGCGACCGTAAATCGGACCCGATACGAATGTTAAATAATCTGTAGCCAGCGGAGATTTGTATTGTGTGTACAACTCGTAAAAATGCTGATTTTATTAGGGGGGGGGGTAGTAAATACGTGTGCTACTGTTGAGTAGCCGCCTACGTTGTCTGACATGTCTTAGTGAATTTAATATATCTTATCAATGCCTATACCTGTACTATTCATTATTTTATTACATGTCGCAGTCTGCCCTCTTATATACTAAAGTCTTTAAAACTTAGCAACGGATTTTGATGTGTTTTATTAATAGTAGAGGGTGTCAATAGGGTGGTTTTTATGTATTATCATTACATAGTATAAAATAAAGTCGATTTCCACTGTCTGTCCCCTTATATGCTTATATCTTTGAAACTACGCAACCGATTTTGAAGCGGTTTTTTTAATAGATAGAGGGTGTCAACGGGGTGGTAATTAATAGTAAATAAAAAGTGAAAGCTCGGCTGTTCATCCTGTACCTGGACAGTTGTCTCCAGAGAGTGAGATCGACGAATGTAGGGATGCGAATGAGTGACCTAGTTGTGAGCTGCCTGCTTTACGCAGATGACGCCGTGCTCTTAGCCGAATCGCCGTCTGATCTGCAAACACTAGTCACCATTATAAAAGATGATTGTTTGATGAAAGGCTTACAATCGAATGTGATGAAAACGAAAGTTATGGTGTTTGAAAGGGAGGAATCCAGAACGGATGCAAGGATAATGGTTGACGATGTAGTGCTGGAACAGGTGAATGAAATTGTATATCTTGGATGCGCTTTTAGCAGGGATGGAAGGTACACCGCTGATGTAGAAAGGCGTTAGGAAATAAAGTAAATGGGGCGTTGGGCAGATTCCTGAGCGCAAAAGATATTAGCAGAAAAGCCCAGCTAGCAATTCACACTGCAATACTGATCCCAACGCTAACTTATGACAGCGAGAGCTGGGTATGGCAGAGCGTGCATGAAAGTAGGATAAACGCGGTCGAAATGAGGGCATTGCGCAAAACCTGCGGAGTGACCCTCGCTGACCCCGTGGAAAACAAGGTTATAAGGATGGAAGTCGGATTGAAAGAGAGTGTCGGTGTAAAAGTAAGAAAGGGCATGCTCCGATGGTTCGGACATGTAGAAAGGATGGATGATGCAAGATTGACTAAGTAGATATACAATGCAAAAGCGGATAGATGCAGGAGTCGAGGACGGCCTAGACACACATTTCATGACCAAATAGAACTTGTTCTGGAGGAAGGTGATGTTAAAAGCCTCAAAAATCGACGCGCGTGCATGAAAAGAGTTATGAAAGTCAACGAAGCAAGTGAGCTGTGTAAGAATCGTGCCTAAGGTAGAGAGAACGGAGCGCCACAGCTCCGTTCTCTCTGCCTACCCCGCAAGGGATTTGGCGTGAAGTTTTGTTTGTAAAAAGTGAAATACCTAAAATTTACTTATTTATTACATTGTGAAACAAAGTTCGCTGCGTACGCTACAACTAGTTCTAATATAATGTAGAGAAGAAAAAGCGATAAATCCATAATTTACTTATTTATTACATTGTGAAACAAAGTTCGCTGGGTACGCTACAACTAGTTCTAATATAATGTAGAGAAGAAAAAGCGATAAATCCATAATTTACTTATTTATTACTTTTGGTGCGAAACAAAGTTCGCCGATCAAGTATTATTCAATTACTGATTCAGCATTTAATAATTAGACGATTGAAATACAAAGAAGTAAGTAACAATCTGCTACTTTTATCTCCGTAGTTTACTAAAAGTGTCTCTTTCAAGAGATATTGTAACAAATGGAATTCCTTTTCGTAATTACGAAATTTGTTGAAATGCAGTTTCGCAAATAGGTGGCGGACAAAACGCCAGTTCACGCGTACTAATTGCAGAAAACTTCACTCAAAGTCAGGAGGAGCCTTGAAACTGTTCGTCAGCAAAAAGCAACGTTCTCGTCGAACGTCGAAACTCGTTTTATATGAATGATTGGTCCTGAAATATTTACTTATTGATTCATAAGGTATTTACTATTTGTACACATGCATAAATTCATGGTGCGTCCCTTGCGTGGTAGGCAAAGAAAGAAGAGCGCCAAAATACACGATTCTAACACACATCACCTCTCTTAATTTTATGAAAATGACCCTTAAATCACGTTCCGCATGCGACACGTTATCGAAATTGGTCATGGAATGTGTCGTAGCGTTTCTCGACAAATTTATTCTCGACGTCTTTCTACTTTTGCACTGTATAACCGCATATTCAATCTTTACTAAAGCAGACCTTTAGAAACTTAATATTTTTAAAGTAGTGGTGTGGTAGTGTGGTGGTGGTGGAATGACAGGGATAAAATCGGTAAAGAATACTCTACTAATTCCATAACACACATCGCACACACCTAAAAACCTACTAGACAAATTAAAGAGAACAGAAAGCAATTTGCATATGAGCTAGTTACTCTGTTTAATATGTTAATCACTTCCAACAGTAAAAGTTAAAAGTAATATCTATTTAACCTTGGTAGAGGCACGCAGTTCGCAGCATGGTAATGAACGGTGAGACAGGTATTAGGAGGCCCCTCCGTTACCCCACTCCCCATCCTATCCCACTTCTGGCCCTATCCCTATATTATAGATCGGCAACGCAACTGTAACACTATCTGTGTTGCAGGCGTCCATGAGCGGCGTTAGTTGATTACCATCAGGCGACACCGGGCGTGGCAATGAAAATGTAAATCAAATAAAAACATTTTACAAAATATAGCACTGGCGTATGTAATTTTTCCAATAAATTCAAATTTTACGTAACCGAAATAATTGAGGGACAAAATTTCATAATATAACTTCACGCCTTTTTCTACCTGAAGGTTAAGCCTCGACTCGCCGTTATGTTTACATCCCAAATGAAATAGGTGGCGAACTTATTGCCATACCGACCACAAAGATTTTTAAGTCATCTATATTTATCACATATAACTTTCGAAATTAGTTAATTTCGAAAAGTCATTGGTGTGTGCCAGGATTCGAACCCGCACCTCTGGATTCAGAAACTGTTTGCTCGACTACTGGACCACCGAGACTATGGAAAAAAATATTTTATTTATTATGACAGTTTTGGAACGCCGAGTAAATGGCTAGGAACAAAAAATATAAACTTTTTGTAGTTGGTCGGTAGTAGTCGGTACCTATAGTAATTTCTACTATAGTATTTCAAAGTTAAGTACAGCTAAGCACACAGGACGTAGTTGTAACAAATTTAACTTGAAAACCGTCTTTATCAATTTAGATATCAAGTTTCTTCTTATATCCCATACCGCAACACTTATAATAATTTGCATATCAATCCTGCAGCCCTTAATATTAACATATAAATAAATAATCTCCCGTTTATTAAATGTCTTTACATAATATTTCATTTTGCTATTTTCAGCGGAATTCTAAATAATTCTTCCGAAACCAATCCCAAGATGTCATCATATAAGTAATTGTGAAAAAATATCTACAAATAATATCAGTACAAGATAGGAAAAATTCAAACCAAAATTATACGCAGACCCGCCCGCCCGATCAGAATGGCATTTGTGAATGATAACCTTTTATGACTAAAATATCACTGTTAAAGAAATATAACTCAAAAGGCCAACCGGTAATTGAATTACATTTCGAGTTACTTCGTTCGTAAAATACTCAGTTCGTATAAAAAGCAGTGAATGGACTGATTGAATATTTCGTCTAACCAGCGGCGTATAATTAAACCAATTACTATTTGTTTGTGCAGGTACGAAGCCAGTGCTACATGGTGGAATTTATTATGAGGAAATGTACGATATTTTTCAGTTTCCATCCATCGCCGAATAAGTTATTTCATTTTGGGCAGCGAGCGGTGAGTCTATTGATAATTGTTACCATCATCGATGCTCCCGAGATTTCGATCATTACTTAATTTAATAAGCCATTATAGAATGCCATGTGACTATCCGTTCCCTGATCTGTTTTAAATTTGCACCGTAATGAGACAATATTATAAGAGATCGTTGAAATCCATAACCTCTCGAGCTTCTTGATTAAATGTAAAAGTATAAATAATTGCTGGCATGAATATGATAAAAATGACAATTCATTAATAGATTCAGAAGAATAAAGACGAAGCAAATTTTACTATAAAAAGAAAATAACTAATTCGAGATAATGCAGATTTCAGAATCATGGTGAAATTTACGTTATTGAAACAAGAAACCAATTAATTCGCAACGATTTGAATATCCAGCTAACAAGATCCGACTGATAAAAACAACAGACAAAAAAAATGTTAAGTAAGGATTTTGGATGAAAAAAATTTATCTGAAATATATTCCGTTTGACTGAGTTCGTTTAAATAAACGATTCTTACTAAGTATTTAAAATATTGCAAAAGAAGTGCTTTGTCACGATGTTTTGAAAGTCAAAGATAGGGACATCACAAGGACGATTGAAACCCAGAATTATAATCACAAAGTAAACAGTGTTTCATATTTTACCAAGTTTTATGAATTATCTACGACATTTGTGATTTTTATATGTCTTTTAATAGCTTCACGTGAATGTTTGTTTGTAAGATAAAAATATTTCTCATTAATCGGCCTTTACTCTTCCATGATAAGATCTCATTGTCTGTAATAGGTAAAAGCCTATTACAAACCTGGAGGTACTACACTGTGTACAACGCCAGTTATGCCTCGAAAAGCAGGCATACGTAACATAACAAGACTTCACGTCTTTTTTACCTGAAGGCAGTGGGCTGTTAAGCCCCAACTTGACGTTATGTTTACATCTCAAATGGAATAGGTTGCGAACCTATTGTCATACCGGGTATAAAGTATTCAGTCATTTTTGAAAATTCATGAGCCAGGATTTGAGCCCCTAAATCACTAAACCACTTTGACGACTAAATCACCGAGACTAAACAAGTTTAACTTTCCAATATTATTCATTGAACATGAGTGACGTTGTCTTTTCAAATTACGTTCACAAATTAGAATAATTTTTCACAACCTTCAATATAGGTACAAGGTAGATCAAAGACAAAGTTTTTAAGGCGTTCTTGTTTTCCTTTCGACTTGAAAAAATAAGATCGAATTACAAGTTACAGCTCGATATCAAAGACGCTCTTTCATTACAGAAGTCTGTTCAACGTAAACTTAAACTCACGATGCTACATAATTATTATTTTGTTAAGCCTTTCGTTATTAACTTTCTTTTTGAGTATTTGCGCAATAATATAACAAATAGACATTATTTACAAGGTAATTAACTTTAACACAGCATTTATAGGACGGCTCGATCAGAGATATACCAAGCCCTGTCTGAATATCGATGGCAAGTCGACGGCCGGACAACTACCCTCATACACCTCTTTCGCCATCTTTACTAATCTCCATCCTATCTTTATGGCAGACAACGCAACGGCACTATCTGTGTTGCAGATGTCCATGGGCCACCGCCCATGGACATCTGCAACACAGATAGTGCCTTGCCCCCTATGCCATAACAAATATATTATAATGTGAATTGTAAAATTTATCGAAAGTGGATTCGCAGGATAACGTGGCGGTTGAGATACGCAACGGCGGATATTATTACGTAATAAACGTGTATGTATGGAGGCGATAATGTGCGCTCGCTATTCACTCGCACGATTGTTCAAATAAATGATCGTACGAACAGCCCCCGCCGACAATTTTATAGTCTAAGCAATTTTCGAAACGATAACTGCGCCCTGAGATATTATAATATATCTATTTTATATGATCTTAGCGTTTAGGCAAAGAGCGTTTATTAGCTCAATTTCGAGAAATTACTGTTATTATAACATAACTCACAAGTGCTTTTGTTTTTAATAGCAGCAACATAGAATTTTTCTACTGGTCCCAGCTTGACAGGCAAATAGTAATTTAAAACATTTGTCACCAGGTTTTAAGAGGAAGAAATTAGAAAGGAATCGAAAGAATA
The DNA here is from genome assembly GCA_905147225.2 of Euproctis similis. Classification (NCBI taxonomy): domain Eukaryota; kingdom Metazoa; phylum Arthropoda; class Insecta; order Lepidoptera; family Erebidae; genus Euproctis; species Euproctis similis. The sequence continues at coordinate 12,353,826 of LR990109.1, forward strand.
CACAGGTTGGGTGAAACTTGTCAAACGGACAAACAAGATTTTGAACGCAAATATTTCATCAAAGTTTTATTTATCTTGCAGAACAATATGCCTTGACGTTGTTGTTACTGCCAGTAATTCTGCCCGGATTCTAAAATATTTTTATATGAAAGAAAGAGAGCTATTTGTGCAGATACACATAATTTCTGGAATATGTTTATGTTGCACAAATATCAATTTTCAGTTCTATAAAGAATGCCTACACTTAAACCATCTGTCATGGATCATACATATTGCTGTCGTGAACAGAAGAATCTATTATTCGTTCCAGTAGTCATATTTTCTCTCTCTGGCTACTCAGTTCTTTACAATATGGGTTTTATTTTTAATATCTTTCTTTATTCTTTATTGTACACAAAATTTATAAAGCTTGTTACAATTTTTTACACAATTGGTACAAAGGCGAGCTTAACCCAAAAATGAGTTATCTACCAGCAAACCTTTTAAGTGGCAGAGGAAAAGTAAAACCATTAAAGGATCTTTGTGAACTTTCTGTTTTTCTCTCCAGGAGTAAGGTCTGTCGCACTTTCTCCTGTATTACACTTTCAAGCTGGTAAACGGTTCTTTCAGAATGCCAATGTGACCTATATTTATGTATATTTTGTTGTAAACTTGACTTAGTTAAGTTAAACTGAAATGATAATCTCTCAAACACTAGGGAGTTATACTGTAAGTAAACTTGTTAAGCAGTTAAGTCTCAGTAAATCAACATATAATTATTGTATATTACTTATTAAATATTAAATTGTGTACTATATATTATATATATAGAGAACAATTACTAGGATGATTAAATAATCGATTGGGTCAAAACTCTGTAAGGATTTCAGTATAGTATATCATTGTTCAATGACATTTCTCATAAGTTTTTCCAAAACTTAAAATACGCACGCGAGTACCATTCGCCAGGCACTTATTCCATTTATTTTATGTTGTTTTAAAATACTTTTTAGAACAAAATATTTATAAGATTTGATTTCTATATGGATTTTCATGGGAACAGTTCGAAACTTCTGGAAAGTTCTTCAAGCGCATTATCCAACATAAGAACTACGATACCCACTAACGGCCACAGAATGTTACAATACATTTGATTGAGTTCAAAACTTGTACGTTTACAATGAAACTTACTAACATTTGTTTACGAACTTCCAATGTGAAGTTAGATTTATGCAAACTTACGTAACTTTGTGTCGCATCTGAGACATCTTTTTCGATTAAGCTGTTTTGAAGACATAAATAATCTGTATTTTATCGCCGTTTTCAAAGCAGAGCCGCAAGCGTACTAGTTTTATAAATATTATGTAATTCTTATATCACCTCTATAATTTGATTTTTATGTGTTTGTTTCCGATCCTGACACATTTCTTTAGTCTCATCCACAGTCATACATCTCATCATGGATTCACATCGTTTACGGGTTACTACATTTTGCCTTTTTTATACAGACCATTTATTTTTTTCTGGTAACTACGTCTTAAAAAGGACAAAGTCAAAGAAGCTTTATTTTCATAGGTCTTCACAGATTTTATAACATAAAGAATAACAAGATACATTTAAAATGTAAAAGTAGATGTAGGTATTATGAAAATATGTTTTTTATTTTTATTTCTAAGTCGACGAACCCGAATGAGAGAACTTCAAAATCCGGGTATGAATACTAAAATTTCACTTATTGTTCAACGGCCCTACAAACTTAACATTACGAGATTAAACACGTAATAATACCTTACATTAGAAAGTTTCATAATATGAATTCATTCACGACGAGTTAATTAGGGATTAACTTGCGAGCATCATGGAAGAGGTAATTTATTATTTATACTCGTACGTCGTTCTTTGCTCGGGTAGTAAGTTAATACATTAATATATAATGACATTAATTATATCAGCGGTATACAGATAGATGTTATATAATTAGAGGATTTAGTTTTTGATTATAATAAATGATATTCTAGCCTCTAAAAAAATCACAATAAAAAAACACCCATATGAAGGGATTACAAGTTAGTAGTTTAATAGCTCAACCGGTGTAGTAGGCCACCACCCTACTGACCTACCACGACCCTTCAGAAGATCGACGTAAAGTGGCTTATGTCGCGTTTCGTTTGGTAAAAGAGGTCTCCGGCGGCCCACCTCCATTCCCCATTCAGAAGGCCGGCAAAGCAACTGTAACACTGTCACTGTTGCCTATGGGCGGCGGTAGTTGTTTAGCATCAAGTGACGCGCTGGGTCGTTTGTCTCCTATTCCATATAAATTAAAATATATACACATACACACACATAACTTCACGCCAAATCCCTTGCAGGGTAGGCAGAGAGAACAGAGCGCCATAGGGCACGATTCTTACACACCTCACTCGCTTCGTTGACTTTCATAACTCGTTTCATGCACGCGCGTCGGTTTTTGAGGCTCTTAACATCACCTTCCTCCAGAACACGTTCTATTTGGTCTTGGAATGTGTGTCTTGGCCGTCCTCGACTCCTACATCCGTCCGCTTTTGCATTGTATATCTGCTTAGTCAGTCTTGCGTCAACCATTCTTTCTACATGTCCGAACCATCGGAGCATGCCCTTTCTTACTTTTACACCGACACTCTCTTTCAAACCAACTTCCTTCCTTACAACCTTGTTTTCTACGCGGTCAGCGAGAGTCACTCCGCAGATTTTGCGTAGAGCCAAATATATATAACACTAGCGGCCCGTCCCGGCTTCGCACGGGTACATACACACACACATACACCCTTTTTTTTGCATCGGGTTTAAAAAAAAAAGTAAAATTATAAAGGAAGTTTGAATTTTTTTTAATGAATTTTTTTTATTCATATTTTTTATTAATGTTTTTTGTATTTTTTTATTTTTAAATTTTATACATATATCATATTATTTACAAAACAAAAGCCATTAGTTTTAGTGAGTCAGAGCTTTCCTGTAAACGATATTTGAAGTAGTTTTATTTTGTGGCAGCAAAATAAGTTGATTTTCAGGAGCTCCGACACGTGATAGGCCAACATACAGTTGGCCATGAGTGAAACATTCTTTTTGTAGGTCGATCCCTAATAATTCGAAGGTTTGGCCCTGGGACTTGTTAATAGTTAACGCGAAAGATGATTTCACCGGAAACTGAAGTCGTTTAAAAGGGATTGGCAGATCAGTTGTGATCATCGGTATCCTCGGTATATGAGCTAGTTGACCAGCTGCTGGGCAAGTGATAATGGTCGCTACAATTAAATTGTATGTGTAATTGTATGTATGTATGTTATGTCCCATAACACATGCTCGGAGGGCTTAAATTTCTTAAAAGCATTATTGGAATTCCAATTTTTAACGTCAATTCATGTGGTGGCAGTCCAGAAGGGTTTAGTGAATTTAAAAATTCCTGTGGATAATGGACTGCGTCTTCAATATTAGTCACGGTATCGATCGATTTGTAATTTTTTATTTGGCCGGAGACTTTTTGAATAATGAGATTGTTTATTTCGTTGACAGTATCATTCCTGGGTGACACTATTGCCCTTGAATACAACCAATGAAAGTCCTTTTCGTGCAAATTCTCGATGTCAGGGTATACAGCATCTATTAAATTTTCTAAATTATGGACTATTTAGCCTACAGACTCATCCAGCAGGATGTCACAACTGCTTCAATTTGGAGTGGGAAAAATTCCTTCTCCAAGTTTTAGCAGTTGTTGTGGGAAATTACTATCTGTGATTCCATGAAGATGAGCTCTCATATTCGTCGGTAATTTTAAATTTTCTATCGAAGTCCATAAGGGAGAGGATATCAAGCATGATTTGATGATATCTGCTCGCGTACCTCTGTTAATGACAGGAAGAGTCTGTCGGAAATCTCCAGCAAATACAAAAGTAATCCCGCCCATGAGGGCAGAGGAGTTTCTAAGGTCTTTTAATGTTCTGTCCACGGCCTCTATATGCGCTCTGTGACTCATAGTGCATTCATCCCACATAATCAATGAGGCGTCTTGTAATAATTTACCAAGAGGGCCGTTTTTACGGATTGAACATAACGATTGTTGCTCAAGATTTACGGATAGTGGAAGTATAAAAGTAGAATGAGCCGTTTTTCCATCCTTTAAGAGAGTTGCGGCAATTCCTGACGAAGCAACTGCAATCGCTATCTTCCCTGATTCTCTTATCTTAGCTAGTATCAAATTTGCAAGAAAAGTCTTGCCAGTGCCACCTGGCGAATTTTTTTTTTTATGGGATTGGAGGGCAAACGGGCAGGCGTGTCACCTGATGGTAAGCAACTAAAGCCGCCCATGGACACCAGCAACACATATAGTGTTACTGTTGCGTTGCCGACCTTTAAGGGATAGGGGATAAGAAAGGATGGGGAAGGGGGGTGGGCCTCCGGGTACCTCTCTCACCGAACGAAACGCGGCATGAGCCACTTTACGTCGGTCTTCTGAGAGGTCGTGGTATTTCACCGGTCGAGCCGGCCCATTCATGCAGCAAGAAAAATATTTTTCCTTTGTTATTATTCACGCTATCGACTATAGTGTCAAAAGCATATTTTTCCGAATGAAATGTCCGAATTGAATAATTCAAAAAGTTATAAAAAGGTATTAAAGCCGTCTTGAATATAAAGTAATTTATTTTGATGAGGATTAATACCAAGGTACAAATGAAGAGCCTTTTCAAGAGGCGGCATATATAAATTAATATTTTAGAATAAAAAACTGCTTACTGTGACATAACTATAATATTTAGACAAATGCTGGCGCGACACTTTTTGTAGATAATGATGAGTTCTGCAAAGTCGTAGTAAATGATTTTGTTCTATCATCAATAGTTTTCGCAGCGCACGCGACGTAAGGAATTTTTCAGGTCATTTTTTTACACCTTATGTTACATTATTGGAGTTTTAGTAAGGATCCCTAATTTTTTTTAAAATATAATATAGCCTATGTTACTCGGGAATAATGTAGCTTTCCAAAGGTGAAAGAATTTTTGAAATCGGTCCAGTAGTTTCGGAGCCTATTCATTACAAACAAACAAATCTTTCCTCTTTATAATATTAGTATAGATAAAAGCAACTTTTTAGGATTATATCGCGTTTATTTATTACTTATTTTTATTTATTTCCCCACGTTTCGAACTCTTTACAGAGATCATTTTCATGAGTAAAGAGTTGTCTCTGTTATGAGTTTGATTCGCGAAAATCTGAGAAATAAATACATACATATATACTCAATATAACTATATTATTATAGGCTCGAAATATAACTTGGCAGAGCAATGTATACAGTATACTACAAATTCAGCGATACAAAAATTTAAAGGAAGATTAAAGACAAGCAGAAACTAGATATAGATAAACCAAAATTCAAAAGTATATTTATTTCTCAACAGATTTTATCCAATTTGTGTCGGTGTCGATAGATATAGGAGCGAGGTTTCCGAATAAGAGAGCGGATCCGTCGCCCTGGGCGGGAATCGAATTTAGGATCGGGAGCAAAATTGATTTACTCTACCCTTCCTAACCTCTTGGTGGGAACGGAGATTTACGATCAAATATTAAATGTGATCTCTGAAAGCAGGTGGAAAAATAATTTGCAATTTTGAAACATTTTAATATAATATTGCCTGCGAATAAATAATAACGCCCGCGGGGCTATTATATACCACCCCATCATTAATTAAGCCATTCGAGGTCCACTGCTGGACCTAGGCCTCCCCCATATCCCATGTCCCCATTGTTTGGTTATCTCTCCCACTCCAATACCACTTTTAAAATAGCTCGCTATTTAAAGAAAGGTATTTTTAAAAATGGACCAACGCTACTAAAACATAAAGCATTAAATCAGTCCATTACGAAATCCGTTAAGATAAAGGATCTGATCACTAATCGTAATGTTATTGGATGTAATCCGTCAAACAAAAAAGGTATTTACGTTCTAGTGTCATTGGTCAATATCTGCGCTTCCCCTCTCTCTGGCCCTCTCTCTGGCACACGTTTCACAAAACGCCACCTCATGCAGTGTTTTCAATCACAAGCGTGCGTACAGCGCACGCAAACATTAGCCATTGTTCGCTGTTCAATGAAACTGTCTGATCATACCGTGATTGGTAAAATTATTTCTTGTGACAGAGAGACATAAAAAATAGCTACAAATTTTAAATATTATATTATTGTAAATAATAGTTTGCTCAAATGTTCTATTCAATAATATTATAAATACTTAACCATAATTATTTTACAAACGAGCAAGCAGGTCACCTGATGGTAATCAACTAGCGTCGCTCATGTACACCTGCAACACAGATGGTGTTACATTTGCAATGCAGCTTAGGAAGAGAAAGAAGGGGGCGGGAGAGGACGGGAGGCTGGGCCACCGGATACCTCCCTCAACGAACGAAACGCGGCATGAACCACTTCACGTCGATATTCTGCGAGGCCGTAGTATTTCACAGGTCGAGCTGGCCCCCATTCATGCAGCGAACTGCGTGGATCATAACTAATTTCTCAAAATATTTGGGTTGAATTCTTCAATACAAGCAACAGATCATTTTCAAATAGGTACTCGTGTATTATTATTAATTTACTGCAATATTTTTGCTTTACCTTTTTGCATGCTTTTAACGCTTTCTAGTAAAACATAGTGATACAGACTACAGAAACCAATTAAAGACTTCAGTGAGTCTCGCCTATCGAAAATAATATATTAAATAATGTGTGAAAATATATTATTATGGTACCATATGACTTGCTTTACCATAGTTGATAATAAATATGAAGTTATTTAGAATGTAAATTAGTTTATATTATTTCTATGACACAAGTATAAAAACATAGAAGCACCCACCACCACTCAGCCAACAATACTCAGTGCTACTTATTAAGATCCTCGATAAGCGAATGGAGTCCAGTGTTTCCTTTCTTTAATTCGATTACAGTTGGCAAAACAAAAGTATCGTTTGCGAAGAACGTTAGTCATTTAATGTCGGGCCCGAGAGCACCCGCAGTGGAGGAGGAAACCCTTTTGTTTATAAATGAACTGTTACCACCCTAAGTAATATTTACAATCCAGATAAAATACTTTCGACAGATATGAATAGCTATTTGAGGATAATTTAGAATGTCTCGCGTTCATGTCTATTGCTAAAAATATATTGCTCAAATTCCAAAAGTTAAAAGCTCACAAATAACTTTACATAGCGCCTTTACACAAATACTTACTCGTAACAGACTAACAATCAAGGCAAAAATTATGTGTTTTATTTCCTTTGTGTTCGTGCCCTAACTACTTGAAACTAATACATACATACATACATAACTTCACGCCTTTTGTTACCCGAAGGTGTAGGCAGCGGCTGTTAAGCCTCGTCTCGCCGTTATGTTTACGTCTCAAATGGAATAGGTGGCGAACCTATTGCCATACCGGGCACAAAGTTTGTTAGTCATCGGTATTTATCACACGTAACTTCCGAAAACAATTTCGAAAAGTCATTGGTGTGAGCCAGTGTCTGGAATCGAACCCCGGACCTCTGGATCAGAGGCCGTGAGCTCGCCCACTGCGCCACCGAGACTGTTGAAACTGTTGAAACTAATAAATATGTAATTATATTGTTAAAGTAATTTGTTAAAACAACGTGTTCGGAATGTATGGTCGAATACGAATGGGCTTATTTTCAATAAGAATGAATTAGCGTTCGTTAAATATTGATTGAGATGTAGCTTTATTTTTCAAAAAATATAACGGTTTCGGAATATTATAAACCAATTTTTAAAACTTAGTTATCTAGCCTATTGTCAAAATATTGGCTCTATTTTGCTACACCTATCTTTCTTTGTATAAGGAGTCACAAGACCGAGTGACCTGTTTTATTTTATTAATTTTACTCCCTTCATACCCAAAGCGCCAATTATGCCTCGACACGCCGAATTAATTTTGAGCCCTCAAGTATGAGCACATTTTTTTTCTGTGACCAATATTTATTATTCTTCATCAAACAAAACTTCTTAAGTGCAGTACAAAAAAAAATGCTTTTAGTGTATACAGACATAATTTCACGCCAAATCTTTTGTGGGATAAGCAGAGCGAACAGAGCGCCAAAAGGCACGATTCTGAACTCTTTTCATACGGAATTGTAAAAGTTCTAGAATTTAATAATACTGCGTGTATAGGTGATAAGATTAGAGCAAAACTTCGTACAGTTAACACGGCCCGTTTAAATTAACTCGACGGATACCAGGCGCGGCTAAGCGATGAGATACGGTAATTCAATCACGCGGCCATCGCACCACACATCATTCCCGACTCACCCCATCACGCACCCCTCGCGCAAACCAGTCGAGGGCGAAAGCCCTACGAAATTTCAAAATTCATCTACTAACGCTTATGATGTCTTGGTACATTGGTTGCATATTTTCAAGCTCTTAATTTGTTTCGCAACTCACTCATACCCTCGTCGATTCCGATATAAATAATAGATGTGAAGTTTACCTGAAAAAAAAAAAGTTGTTTATTAAAATTTCACCAAAAATCATTTTATTTAATACACTAGATCAGTATCACGTGTCTGATAAGAATTAACAATGGTAATGTAAGGTTTATTTCTCGGGTATAAATAAATATATATATATATATATATATATATATATATATATATATATATATATATATATATATATATACTTTGGTAGCGATGATCACCAATATGATATTGATTTAGAGAAATATTTGAATGAAAAAAAAAATGAAAGTTATAATCACTGTATTATCATATTTTACTAAATAAATACGTCATCTGAGTTTTAATATCATCACGCAGTACACAAATGATGGTTAGATAGCCACCATAACACATATTCACCATTTGCAATTACAAGTAGGCAACAGCTTAACAATGTCGCGTAATCATGCCGCAGTGCAGTGGCAATGGACAAAATGTCGAGAGAAACGTACCTTTTCGCTTTATTAAAAATTAAGGTGAATATTGTGAAATATTACTACTCGACTACGTAAAATACTTAAGCTAAAATCCATTAAATAATTAGATTTATAGACACGTCGACACGAACAAACATACTTGTCAAAAATAACGCTCATCCTATCGTAACATAACATAACTTCACGCCTTTTGTTACCCGAAGGTGTAGGCAGCGGCTTTTAAGCCTCGTCTCGCCGTTATGTTTACGTCCCAAATGGAATAGGTGGCGGACCTATTGCCATACCGGGCACAAAGTTTTCAGTCATCGATATTTATCACACATAACTTCCGAAAATAATTTCGAAAAGTCATTGCTGTGAGCCAGTGTCTGGAATCGGACCCGGACCTCTGGATCAGAAGCCGTGTGCTCGACCACTGCGCCACCGAAACTATTAAAGACATCCTATCACATTCGGCTAAAAATATCGCCTTGTTGTTACTAACTACTTTTAGATGGTTCTTAAGGTGTAATAATATTCGTTATAAACTTCTTTTTTTTAAGTGATTGCTGCAGAAAGTCTAGCTATAATTTTACAATATATTAAGTACATTGAAAAAAAAAACGCATACCCTAATATTTCACAAATATAGATAATAGACACTTAAGCTGTGTACTATTTTCAATATCTAATGCTTATTTATTTGCTTATCGCTCCTTGTATTCAGCTCTACTCTTTAATGAAGTTTGATTAATGGACGCGCACAATCATTGCAACCTATATAGGTATAACAAATTCGGCTTACGATATAAAAAATACATACATACACAGTCAATGTCGAATCTGATTACCTAAAAATGTCCATAAATATGGCAACAATGTAATTAAATTTTCAGATTGTTAATAAATTGCTGTAGCATTATCAGAATAACCTTTGGGTACGAATAGGGCGTAACCACGCGATATCTTCCGCTTTCGTGATAAACGAGATAGCTAACCTCTTCATCAATTTAGTAAAAATAGGTAGTACCTACCTACCTTGTCTTGAATGAAGTATCGTCATTTATTGATTTATTGTCGTTCCTTCGCTAAATGTAGGCTGCGAATTGACGTTTTAAATAATCTAACTAACTTTCCAAAAGTAAGTTTCTAAGCGTGGCCATCCTTGTACTTCTAATAGGTATACATCAATCCCTCGCAATAATTTTAAACTTACTAAAACAAATTTATTTCTTAGATTTTCCCGAATCACATTCAACAACTTTTTATGGATTATATCGCGTTTATTTAGAGCTTATTTTCCACTTATTTCCCGACGTCTTTGTTCATCACCCGTGAAAATGATCTCTGTAAAGAGTTCGAAACATCGGGAAACAAATAGAAAATAAGTTCTAAATAAAGGCGATATAATCCATAAAAAGTTGTTTTAATGTTGTTAATAAAACAAGATATTCAGTCAGATAGTTACTATGGCTCAATCCAATTAAAGGCTTTTGTTAACACATTTCCAAGTAATAAGTAACAACATATTTAATTAATGTAAAGCAATGCCTCCAATTCTCAATGAACCCACTACCGGTGCATAATACGGAGTAATAAAAACGCTGTAAACGCCTCGGAGGCGAAGGATGAAATGAGAAAGGGAACATCATTTCAACAAGACGTAAACTGTCCTCTTATTAATTTGAAGATCGTAAAATAAAGTCGTTTCGGAGTGGACGTTTAATAGCACTTTAATGAGTTGCTACATGCTTTTACAAAGCATACAACAATCACATTGCTTTTAAAGGTTTCTTTGTAAAGAACTATAAAACAAAATTCAAATTAATTACATTTCATGTAAAAGTATTGCCGTAAAATATATGAATTTCTCGGTCAATCCCCAAGAGTAGCGAGTGTGCACAGGAATGGAATCTTCTTACACAGTATGCACAAATAAACATTGAATTGAAACTTTAAGGAATTTGCCTGTGAATATGTAGTGTATTATAAGGTATGCCGTATATTATGCTCTGGAAAATTTCAACATTGCTAAAATGAGCTTACTAGTAAATTATGGCCATGTAAACTGCGATCTGTTTTAAGATCTTAATCATTTTTATATGTCAGATGAGAGTATACCAAATCAAACATATATTTGGTTCCAGTTAACTTACCCTATAATATTAGTTACATTCAAAATAAATAAGTATTGAGATAATATATTTAAGTTACTCTCTTATGTATATATTTCCAGTGATTATTAATCTATAATTTGTGTTATTCCCTAACAAAACTATTTGTATTGGGTATTGGTTGTATCTAAGAATAAAATTTTACATTTACAAGACCAATTAAAAGCAAAGCACAGCTCAAAATATAAATTTGGTTTCCAAAGTTGTATTAAAACTTTGAAATCGATCGACCGACACAGTGGTACCTTGGGAGTTAGTTGTAATGACAGCTGATACCTTTCAACTGTTTAAAGCTTTAACTTATTTGAAAATACAACATTTGTTGATTGAACTTTTACCTAAGATTGAACAGTAATTGTTCAATCTTAGGTAAAAGAGTATATTAAAAATATATATATTGCTAAAATGACATAGCCTTTTCTGTAATTGTAACTATTAATTACGTCTTTTTATTTTATTTCTTTTAAATATTTCTTCGTCATCGTGAAGAAAGCTTTTCTATTAAACTCACTATGGGCTATTTTTGTTTTGCTAAAATTAAATCAATGGTGCAGCTCTATGTGGACCATCATTCGTATATTATAGTAACCTATTATTATCTATCGACAGCTAAAAAATATGTCCAAAGCAATAATTCAGCTATTCAGCTATATGTATATATACACACAGACAATACGCGTATAAGCTGTCAACAGCTCGAATTTGAAGGTGAGTTTCGGTCTTTAGAAACCCATAAAATACTTGGAAATACTGAAAAATTTAAAACAGAAATGTATTGAATACAATAAGCTGACAAATTTAAATAAATATAAAAAAAAAACACTTATTAAAATTGGATCTCAATATTAATATGTACAAGGAAATAATTATAACATATATTCTGAGTTTTACATTCATAAGCAGGACCGAAAATGAAGTGCGGGAGCGGCTTGTAATAAAATAAACAGGCCTCGTCCTGTTTCCAATTATTCCGAGTCGTCGTCGTCGTCGTCACGAGATGAAACTCATCTAACTTTCGCTCGCGGAAAGCGCCGCCGTGTGCAGATGTGAATAATTCGCCAGAATTTCAAGGGAAATTTTACGAAACTCCTCATGTTATGAGGCGACAAGTTTTTTTTTATTTCACCAATGCGCTTTATATTGGGTTTGATTTTATCTTATTTAGATTTGGTTAGTCTTATACAGCTGTTATTCAAATTGTAGCACTTAAGTCAAATAGTCAAGTTAGCAAATAAAATACCTGCCCGAATTTGCAGAGTGCCAAACACGATAGCGTCATGAGAATACCTTTGTACGCTACTCGACTCGGAGCTGATCGCATATCCCCTAAAAAAAACTCCCCTTATCACACCCCAGAGCACTTGGAGCAACTCTAAGGTCGAATACTCTATTCAAGTCATAAGACGGATCCCTCGGTCCACCGCTCGAATACCCCCTTAGCGCCGAATTACGTGACTATCGCATTAACCTTGCGATCGATCCCAATCCAAGGTAATGGAACAAATAGTCATCATCACCCCCGTACCTAACGCAGTCAGTTGGAAACAGCGATTCAGGCCAAATCTGAACAGCGACCCACAGAGGCCTGAACTATCAATACTTTTCAATTGCACAGTAAGTGCAAAACTCCCGGCAGAGTATTGCTCAACACTTTTTTATGGTACAGGAGGACACAACACCGCTGCGCTGCCGCCCATTAAGGGAGGAGGAGGGGAAAGGAAGGGGATCGGGGATCGGGCCTCCGGATACCTCTCTCACCGAACGAAACGCGGCACGAGTCACTTCACGCCGATATTCCGAGTGGTCGTGGTATTTCACCGGTCGAACCGTGCATTCATGCAGCGAACTACAAGATTATCATCATTTGCATATTGAGGTCCACTGCTGGACAGGCCTCCCCCATAGAGCGCCATAACTGCCGGTCCGTTCACTCATGGGGGGTTTTTGCCATAATCGCCCCGCTTGGCAGGCAGGTTGGCGATCGCAGTAGGCTGTATTTTGTTGAGAGATAATGCTGCTGCCCATTCTTCCAGCCTTTTCCCTTAGTCGCCTTTTACGACACCCACGGGAAGAGATGGGGTGGCGGTATTTTAAGCCGGCGCCACACAAGATTATACCATTGTTAAAACACACTAAAACATACACAGCCTTCTAGCATTTTTTCCCTTTTCAGTGAACTTGTTAAAGTCTTGTCGATTTAATTTACGATACAAAATTCCAAATTTGCAGGTGGATTGCAATCTTTTTAAAAGTTTTTTTCTAAATTGGAAAACTTCGCGAGTTCCCTCGACCCCGAATTTTCCATGAAGTACCGTTTATCGTGAGAATAACGATCCCTTTCAGTTTGCCTTCTGACGCGTTTAATAAGAATTTGGAAATATTTAGAGAAAGATTTTAGTACAAACTTTTTAATAGAATTTTCTGAACAACGTCGTTAACCACTTCTGTAAACATAAATGGATTTATTTCAATACTAGTGGTCCGCCCTGGCATCGTACAGGTTTTGAAGAGAATACGAAGAGATCGATACGATCCTTAGGTTATCAAAAGAGACTCGTGTGCTTTGAAAACTGGCACATTTATGGAGCTTGCTTTGTGCCCATTACTAGTTAAAAAGACTTCAGGTGAAAAGAAACGAAAAATAATGGTACTCACATAAATTATATAATTATTTTATGGCTAGTCTTGGTGGTGGAAAGGTCGAGCAGCCCGCTTCTGAATCAAGGAGTCGCGGGTTCGAATCCTGGCTCACACCAATGACTTTTCGAAATTAATTTCAAATATGGGATGTAAAGTATGTTAATCAGAGATTTATTAATCAATGTGACAAAATTTTACAATTCTATTCAACACTTGACCCGCGACTGAGCAACAAACATCCAAGCATCTTCGCAAAGTTTTGCTTTTATAATAATAGTAAAAAGAGAGGAAACAACTTAAGAATTTTTTAATATAATACGATGATGATGATATTGAATTCCTCAAAGGAGCGTGAAACGAATCCCTTTATGTTCCCTCCGAGCACGAACAAAATGCTCGCAACACGCTCGTTGAAGACTTGTACGTCGGTCCACACTAGACGAATTATCATTAAATAGTATAATACATTTTTTTTATGGGATAGGAGGGCAAACGAGCAGGCGTGTCACCTGATGGTAAGCAACTAACGCCGCCCATGGACACCAGCAACACATATAGTGGTACTGTTGCGTTGCCGACCTTTAGGGGATAGGGGAAAGGAAAGGATGGGGAAAGGGGGTGGGCCTCCGGGTACCTCTCTCACCGAACGAAACGCGGCATGAGCCACTTTACGTCGATCTTCTGAGAGGTCGTGGTATTTCACCGGTCGAGCCGGCCCATTCATGCAGCGAACTGCTTGGCTCTACCACATAAGTCGCATTCCGCTGTCTGTCCCCTGTAATAATTAAATCACACAGCGCCCTCTAGTTCCAAGCTAAGCAAATAAATGCTTGTGTTATGGAAAATAGATAACGGTTAATAATACATATATACTTTTGTAAATATTTACTTTCTAGCTGACCTGGCTAACTTATTGTTCCGCATCAAAAGTATTATACGAGTTAATTTTAGATTTATTACTTTTTCTTTGGTGTATCATAAAGGAATTATAAATACAAATCACCCCGTTGATACCCTCTATCTATTAAAAAACCGCATCAAAATCCGTTACATGGTTTTAAAGATCTAAGCATATAAAGGGATAGACAGCGGAAAGCGACTTAGTTTTATACTATGTAATAATAATACATAGAAAAATGTAACAATATTTTATAATACTGTACATACTTGTATGTACCTATTGGCAATATGACTAATTTATTTGTTATTAATTTATTATTATTCGTCCGTAAGCTTTCCTAAAATACAATTTAAAAAAAAACACCCAGACTCCATAAAAACATTCATGTTGGTCACAAATATTTGTTGTACTCGGGTGGTGGTGCTCGAACCCGTCAACCTCGAATGTGCAGTCTGTAGTTTTGCCAACGCACCACGAGGCCCGTCGAAAATGTGTTCGGCTCGAGCTCCGCTTATGTTCGGCTCACGATGGGCTCGCCTACCGCAGACCCGCCTTTAGATAGATAGATAGATATCTCTTTATTTGCACCATAAATATACAATTTCATATAAAATAAATTAGAGATAAGTCTTAAAGCTATGATTACAAAGGGCGGCCTTATCGCATAACGCAATCTCCTTCAGGCAACCAATGGAAGGACATAAATGCTTGAAAGACGGGTAGTAAAAAATATTTTATGTAGACAGAAATAAAACAACAAATAATTAGCAAATTTACATACCTACAAAATAATAAATAAAATAAAAATATATACTTAAAATAAATATATACTTAAATATATATACATTCAATACATAAATAAATATCATAATTAAATTGACTATTGTTGTGATAAGTAATGCTGCTTGAGCTGTGATTTGAAAGTGTTGATGGACTTAGCTTTTATGCTTGACTTATGTCTTCGGGTAAAACATTCCAAAGCAACACAGCCTGAACAGAAAAAGAAAGACCATAAAATGTGTGGAATGCTTCGGGACTTCCAGTCTTAAGTTTTCCGATGACCTCAGAGACCTCGAATGTGTGTCATGTAAGAACCGAAAACGTTCTTTGAGATACTTGAATGAGGATTAAAGAGAACGTTATATAACAACGTGAGAACATGAATATTCCGGCGAAAACGAATAGGAAGCCACTTGAGCTTTTTACGAAATTCTGAAATGTGATTATATTTGCGAAGGCCAAATATAAATCTAATACAAACATTTAGATGTATTAGATGACGACGGGTCTGGCAGCTCCCCTACCCCTCTTTTTTGTTTCCTCTCTCGTAAAGCGGATAGACCAGCTCTGTAACGTAATGACTATCGATTACATTTCAACGAGCTTTAATTTCAAAGATAAGTCTTATCTAAATCACGTCTGAGACGGGATAATCTCTGAAGATTAGTTGTATTATCTGAACAATACGTGAATAATATCTATATGGCTACGAATTTCGTATGGTCACTTCCACTGTAATTTATTACGATATCTAATAGGTCGGGGAAAAAGTCTTTTCGCATAACGTAGGTATAAACTTATTATAAAATTTCTTTGACTGTACTATTTGTGTCTGGCTGGTTTTGGTAACATTAAAAAGGTTACATTATAAAGAAAAGAAAAAAATAAAAAAAAGTTGTTTCCCGCTATTTTTCATTTGTTTTTCTCTCCGTAAAAATGAGTGAATCTAATGAAGAAATTCGATACATTTTAAAATTTTATTATAAAAAAGGCAAAAATGCAACTCAAGCAGTGAAAAAAATTTGTGATGTTTATGGACCTGATGCAGTGTCAGTAAGAGTAGCACAAATTTGGTTCAAACGTTTTCAGTCCGGAAATTTTGATGTTAAAGATGCACCTCGCTCTGGTCGCCCTGTTACGAATAAAATGGACGCCATTTTTGAAAGAGTGGAGCAAGATCGGCATATTAGTAGTTACGATGTAGCTGAAGAACTGGGAATTGACCCCAAAACAGTTTTGACCCATTTGAAGAAAGCTGGTTATACAAAAAAGCTCGATATTTGGGTGCCACACGAGCTCACTCAAAGAAACTTACTGAACCGTGTACTCATTTGCGATTCATTATTGAGACGTAATGAAACCGAGCCGTTTTTGAAGAGATTGATAACTGGCGATGAAAAGTGGATCACGTACGACAAGAACGTGCGAAAAAGGTCGTGGACGAAAGTTGGCCAGGCTTCACAGACTGTGGCCAAACCTGGCCTAACACGAAATAAGGTGATGCTGTGTGTATGGTGGGATTGGAAGGGCATTGTTCATTATGAGCTTTTACCGTCCGGCAAAACCATCGATTCTGATCTTTACTGCCAGCAACTGATGAGATTAAAGGAAGCAGTCGAGAGAAAACGGCCGGAATTGATCAACAGGAAGGGTGTGGTGTTTCATCACGATAACGCTAGACCACACACATCTTTAGCCACTCAGCAAAAATTAAGAGAGTTCGACTGGGAGGTCCTAGTGCATCCACCATATAGCCCTGACCTTGCGCCTTCAGATTTTCACCTGTTTCGGTCTCTTCAGAATTCTTTAGGTTCTGTAAGGTTGACCTCAAGAGAGGACTGCCAAAACTATTTGTCCCGTTTTTTTGATCAGAAGTCCCAAAGTTTCTACAGTAACGGGATAATGTCTCTGCCCACAAAATGGCAGAAAGTTATTGAACAAAACGGTACATATATATTGTAAATAAATGTAAATAAACTTTGAAAAAAATGTCTTGACTTTTCATACAAAAATACGAAAATACTTTTTCCCCAACCTATTATATACGTGTAATGAAATGTCATTTCATTATTTGAAATTCGTACATAGGGGCGCATCGGAGCGACATATAATACATACATAACTTCAGGCCAAATCCCTTGCGGGGTAGGCAGAGAGAACAGAGCGCCATAAGGCACGATTCTTACACGCCTCACTCGCTTCGTTGACTTTCATAACTCTTTTCATACACGCGCGTCGGTTTTTGAGGCTTCTAACATCACCTTCCTCTAGAACACGTTCTATTTGGTCATGTAATGTGTGTCTTGGCCGTCCTCGACTCCTACATCCATCCGCTTTTGCATTGTATATCTGCTTAGTCAGTCTTGCATCAACCATTCTTTCTACATGTCCGCACCATCGGAGCATGCCCTTTCTTACTTTTACACCGACACTCTCTTTCAAACCAACTTCCTTACAACCTTGTTTTCTACGCGGTCAGCGAGAGTCACTCCGCAGATTTTGCGTGGTGCCCTCATTTCTACCGCGTTTATTCTACTTTCATGCACACTCTGCCATACCCAGCTCTCGCTTCCATAAGTTAGCGTTGGGATCTGGACTGCCTTGTGGATTGCTAGTTGGGCTTTTCTGCTAATGTTTTTTGCGCCCAGGAAACTGCCCAACGCTCCATTTACGCTATTTCCTATCGCCACTCGTCTTTCTACAGACGTGGTGTACCTTCCATCCCTGCTAAAGGGAGCTCCTGCTGAAGCGACGCCATATAAAAAATGGCGAGTTTATGTGCAGATCACTTTTCACTGTAATTTATGTTAACTTATGGAGAATATAATTTAGGAGTCGATATCAGTGAACTTAAAATAACGCGTTTCTTTGTATTATCGGAGAAACAATTTGGTTTATTTTGAAAATCCTCAATAATTATCTTATATACAAATTAACTAAATCCGGAACTGTTATTAAAATGAAAACGTTTACTGGAAAATGAATTACTAAAAACTGGCTCAAATTAGAAACAAATTCAAATGTGACGTAAAGTCACTTGAAAATTAAATTACTGCACACAGGATCCGACTTTTGATCGTGAATCTAGGAAACAGAGTCTCAACCGAGCGGAGGCGCGTATAACAACTAGTGTCTAATGCATTCCAGCAGTAAATTCCGACAGTAGGAGAGGCAAGAGAATATATGTGCATACATTTAAGAGCGGTCTATTAATCTCGGTTCGTTGAGGACCGTGTCCGTACGTCCTCATGCATAATTACTTCGGAGCCCCACGCTACTTTGACCTATACAAATCTAACACGGTAGCAATCTGGTAATGCAGATATTATCACTCTCTTATAAGCCTTTATTATCTTTACATCTATTCATATAAATAAGATTGTAGTGTCTGTTTTTAATATTAAAATAACTGCTTTCTAGCACATTCTCTATATATACCTACGGTAAATTCACCAAAATATATATATATATTTCTTTTTCTTTTTTTTTGCAACTTTCGTCAGTCTGTTTGGAGAAATCTATGAAATAGCTGGACCTATTTCGATGGGACTTTATAGTCAGGTAGCTGGTGTAATAAGGAGTAATTTAAGCCACTTTTATTTATTGCTTTCGAGGCGAAACAAAGTTCGATGAAGTAGTTTTGCTAAAAATATCATCATATCATTTTTATTAATACATTCTCTATTCACATTACAGAAAATGTATAAATAAAAATATTATTCATATTATACAAATGAAAATTTCTGATAGACCAACGAGAACATCGTTACTGTGTAATGAAGCCAGCTATCTAAAATAATGCGAAGTAACCTCCCGCCACGACATCCGACAACCCGTTGGAATGTCTCCAAATCAAATTAAAACAGAACTCGAGTAGATTACACGGACCTTCCATAAAATAACGTGGCTTAATCTAATAATACTACAATATTTAAATAAAGAGTTTCCAACATTTTTATTGGATTTTGGAATTAGATTGAGGAGACTATGTCGATTTTGAAATAGCGCTGAACAGAAGATACGAGGCGGAGTAACATAATTGCAACTTGAAAAAAAAACAAGCAAACTAAAAAACAAATACCTACCGGGAAAAATTTTGACGTTTGTATTTTTCGGTCTTCGTAGTGATAATTGTGTTTATACTGTAAGTATTAATAGATATTATTTTAATGAGCACCAACGATAATCACGATGCGGAAGTAAGTCTAAGTCAACCAACTACATCACGAACTACTTTAGTTCGGTGCTCACTGTTCCCAGGTACGATTTTTCAAAGGTGAACGGGGTTTGAAAGTGCATTTTGGGAAAGTGCACACGTCACAAAGTGTCTTATGTAATCCCATAGTGACTTCCAACTCCGTTCCACCATTAGATAGTAGTCAAATTCCTTTTTGGAAAACATTATCGAATTTGAAAAATTCTGTTCCGGTTATAAAGAGAATCCCACGTGGTGCAAGACCTACAGTTGCCAAGAAATTGCCAAGATTATATTTATCTTGTCATTCACGAAAATTCTACAGCAGCCTGGGAGCAGTTACTCACATTCCCTTACAGAGTTTTACATATTTCCAGAGATACATGTAATCAATTTTTGACCAATCAAATTAAAAACAATTGTAATGTTTCATTTCACGATTTTGATACAAAATTTAATCAAAATCCAAAAAAATCACTCTACCAACATGTGGAGTCGAAGTTAAGGGGAGGTGACATAAAAGGAGCATCGAAATTATTGTTCAGTAGTGATGTGGTACCTTGTTCTTCTGACACCCTAACGGGTCTAAAAGATAAGCATCCAAGGCCCATTGACAATCTTACTTTCCCAGATCCTCCTGATTTTTCGAACCAATCTTCTCATTTGATAACCACAGCTAAAGATGTACTTTCTGCAGTTGGCTCCTTCACGAGTGGTTCTGCCGGTGGCTTCGATGGTTTGACACCACAACATCTGAAAGATCTTGTATGTCCAACCGCCGGAGAAGCCGGTGATGCTCTCTTGAGGGAGCTTACTGCTTTAATGAACCTTATGCTGTCCGGCACTGTGAACGAATGCATAACCGATTTGCTTTATGGTGCAAATTTATACGCCCTTTCAAAAAAGGATGGTGACATTCATCCCATTGCCGTAGGTGGCACTTACCGACGTATGGCAGCTAAACTATGTTGCCAATACTATAGAACATCTCTCGCCTCCAAATTTCAGCCTACCCATCTTGGTTTCGGGTCCAGAGGAGGCTGTGAGGCTGCCATACATGCTTTGGCCACATATTTGGGTTCTGGTGAAGGTGAGGGCGTTTTAAAGGTTGACGTCAAAAATGCTTTCAACACTGTGAATAGGGATACTCTGCTGAGTCAAGCCAAAACAGAGACACCTGAAATTTTCAAATTCCTTTGGCAGTGCTATAGAAATCCTTCAAAATTAATATATAAAGATAACCTTTTGGAGTCAGCTGTTGGTTGTCAGCAGGATGACCCTCTTGGACGAGTAATTTTCAGTTTAGCAATACATGCTATCATAAAGCAGCTGAATTCATAATTTAATATCTGGTATCTAGATGATGGAACTCTTGGAGGTACAATAGATACAGTTTTCAAAGATTTGGCTATGTTAAAAAATAATTTAAGTCTATTGGATTGGAGTTAAATACATCAAAATGTGAAATCTATTTTAATGATAAAATAGATAAAATTTCGGCTTTGTCAAAATTTAATTCTTTGGCACCCAGTATAAAAACAGTAGAAAACAGTTCATTACGCCTCTTAGGGTCTCCAATCTGTGAAGATGCCTACAACTCTTTCTTAGAGGAAAAAAATCAAAATTTTCATGAAGTTTCGGACCGCCTACTTAAAATTAACATGCATTCAGCTTTCACCATTATTCGTCATTATATTAATTTGTTCCAAAATTTACAGATGGTATTAGATCATCACAATTTTTTAAACATCCGACACTTTTAGAAAAAATAGATGATATTGTAAAAACCACCCTTACTAAAATTCTTAATGTCTCGCTAAACGACCGGGCATGGCAACAGGCATCCCTACCAGTTCGTTTAGGGGGTCTAGGTATTCGAAAAATTTCTGATGTAAGTTTACCGGCTTTTCTGTCTTCAGTCCATAGCACAGAAGAATTAACCAGGAAAATTCTCACTCATACACTGGGTATTTCTGAAGTGTTATGCAAGACTGACGCAGTAAATGCCTGGAAACGGGCCTGTCCTAACTCAAATTTCGGTAAATTTTCCCAGCCAACCCATTTTCCCAGAGACAGTGGGACGTCCCGCTCTGCGCTATCTTAAAAGAATCACTTATTAGTGGTTCTGTAGGAGATGCTGAGCGCGCTCGTTTGCGGGCTGTGGGAGAGTGGGAGTCCGGTGTTTGGCTTAGGGCACTGCCATCGCCCAATATAGGAACATTAATTATCTAATAATGTTCCTATATTGGGCGATGGCACGACTTTCCCTATCGCAACTTGTCTTCGTTTAGGTGCTCCCTGTGTTTCCGCATTTATGTCGCTGCGGAGAGGTTGTCGACAGCAAGGGACATCATGGCCTCTCATGCGCCAGGAGCACCGGCCGCATTTCCCGTCACGCCAACATCAACAACATTATCCGTCGTGCTCTTGTCACCGCCGGTGTACCAGCCGTTCTGGAACCGAACGGTTTGATGCGCGATGATGGCAAGAGACCCGACGGGATGTCTCTTTGGCCTTGGAGGATGGGTAGGCCTTTGGTGTGGGACGCTACTTGCGTCGACACCCTTGCGCCATCGCATCTTCCAGGCACGGTAGACGTGGCCGGTGCTGCTGCTGCTTCAGTAGAAAATCTCAAGCGGCACAAATACAGAAACCTTGTAGGTGATTATGTATTTAAGCCGTTTGGGGTCGAGACTTTGGGGACATGGGGTCCGAGTGCTTGTGCACTTTACAAAGATCTTGCAAAGAGGCTGATCGAAGCCTCTCGCGACCAGAGGGCTGGTCTATTCTTCGCACAGAGGATTAGCATTGCCATTCAGCGTGGCAATGTGGCCAGTCTTCTGGGCACGCTGCCGGTAGACTGAGATAAGGAGAAATTCGATTTCAGGTAGTTTTTTAATTGTATATATTGTAAATAATGTAACTAATTTATTTGTTCTTATTATTGTAAATAAACTTTACCAACAAATATAAATAAATGTTTTACAATAAAATGCAAATTCAGTCAATTTTGAAAACATATATCATCATACATATATACTTTACCAAATCATTGCACACAACATCATTCATCATTAAACCCGAAAACTAAATAAAAAAATATTTAACTTCCATTACCAATCCAACAAATGCAAATTTAAAGAAGAAAAAAAAAGATATTTGAAAAACAAATAACTTAAAAACTAACGAAGCAATTACGAACTCAAACGGCCGCCATTCGTCCATGCCAAAGAGAAAAGGTACGGCTTCATTAAAATACTTCTCTTTTTATGTCAAATTGGACAAACAACGTATAAGTATCCATTATGAAATTTCATGATCTTGGATTACAAAAAGGCGGCTACCTAGGTATATATGCTATACTCTAATAATATTTTTCGTTTGTTCATATTAAGCCTATGTTATAGAAAAAACTGGACTTGCGTGAGTTTTATTTTAAAAATAGCCTTAATAATAATATGTAATATTTTAGACAAAATACAACTGTACAGCTGTATCTGCTTGGCTGGAAATAAAAAAAACTGGGCCAGCACAGGAGTATATCAAAAAAATTACACGACTTGCTATGCATAGAGGAGTAAAGGAGAAATAAAATCTAGTATGTCGTATGGCATACACACATATATAACGGACATATAAATATACGGATATAAATAACGAAGATTATTTTATTACACTTTCATTTTTCAATAAATAATACTTAATTAAGAGATTATTTTAACATATCCAAAACAAAACTATGTATAGGTGTACATATAACGTGTCATGTATAACAATACACAATCT
The DNA here is from genome assembly GCA_905147225.2 of Euproctis similis. Lineage (NCBI taxonomy): Eukaryota > Metazoa > Arthropoda > Insecta > Lepidoptera > Erebidae > Euproctis > Euproctis similis. The sequence goes on from LR990109.1 coordinate 12,377,234, forward strand.
AAATTACTAGGATCTGTTCGATGAGTGAAATCCAAGGCGGTTCACTCGTGCGGCTGTGCTGATTGCTCGGTAAAATCTCTCGCTTCAAAGGTTAAGTAGGTTCTTTAAGGAAACCCTTTGACGCGTGAAATTGCCCAAAATATAAATCAGATGTAATTTTTCTTGTTTACTTCTGAACTGTTCAGTTTGTTAACAAATATTTGCACAGCGCTTATATCAATACAAGTTAATTTAATATTGATCTATTTCACTGAGCGACGTATATATTTAATGACAAAAATAAAATATTATTACAAAATGAATTTAATTTCATATTGTAATATTTATAAATTAACTAGCTTTTACAGATGTACCATAACATGAAATAATTACTCTCGTAATTGACAAAGAAAGTATGTATTGGTTTAGAGCCCAAATTCTTTTTCTGTGATATATCCAAATTTGAGAATGAAAACTTCTACTTTTGTAATAAATGAAAGAAATCAATTATAAAACTAAAATGTCTCCACCCGCTTTTAACTAATTACAACAGCTTACGAATACTAATATATCTAAATCAATGGCTAAATCTCAAGCAAGCTTATAAATGAGATTATATCTAGAACTCCAACTGGAATCAATACTCTGGATCGTGTGAATTGAGTATTAAAGTAATTTAGTTGGTGTTTGTATTAGATCTCCGGCGGCATTACTATACAAAGTTGAGATTAACTGAGAAACTCTACGAGTTAACCGACCAAGTGAAGTGTCACTTGCGAAGAGACCGGAGAGAGGTCGGCGAGATGCTAAAAGCCCTAATTGGCCGTAGTGCTCGATCTAACTCCCCGAGTCAAGTGGCCCGTTCGCTGCCTTAGTTTGATACACTCCTGTGATAATACACTTCACTTGCTTATAAAATAAGCGTTCTATTCAATAATAGACAACCCGTAGTGTTATAAGGTTTAAGTTTGTGGAAAAAAAAAGCTTATTGTATTAGATTTCACGTACTATTGCGTAGTTCCATCTCCAAAGAAATATTCTAACAGTGATATAGGATAGAACAAAAGAGTATTTGAAGTACATATTCATTATTCCATCAAACCTTTTTTTAGAGTAAACGAGCAAGTGGTTTCACCTAATGGTAAGTATCTTCTCACCGCCCATGATCACCGTGGTGCGTTGCTGATTAAAGGGGCCAACGGATAAGTCTCTCACCGAGCGAAACACGGCACGAGCCACTTCACGTCGATATTCCGAGAGTTCGTGGTATTTCACTGGTCGATCCGACACATTCATGCAGCGAACTGCAAGACTCTACGCTGTGGTCTTTTCGATCACTGCATCACTCCAAATTTTATTTTCTTAAAAATGTATGCATTGATTCTTCAACGAACACTCGTTTAATTTTTAAGCTTTTGTTTTATTTTTTAAATAATTTAAGTCTCGGTGGCCCAGTGGTCGAGCAAACGGCTTCTCGGCTTCGGTCCAAGTTCGATTCCTGACACTGGGTCACACCAATGACTTTCCGAAATTGTTTTCGGAAGTTATGTGTGATAAATATCGATGACTGAAAACATTGTGCCCGGTATGGCAATAGGTTCGCCACCTATTCCATTTGGGACGTAAACATAACGGCGAGACGAGGCTTAACAGCCGCTGCCTACACCTTCGGGTAACAAATGGCGTGAAGTTATGTTTATGTTATAAATAATTTTATGATAAAATAGCAAGAAGAGTAACAAGAGGAGGCTGTATTCCACAGAAATAGATCAAGATAGAACGGCGAATAGGCGTGGCAAGCGTGCCAAAACCATGCACTATATTGCATGCTTTTCGAAACTCGCTCTCATTACGCAACGAGCGTTCCTGCCATGCGTTCAGGACGTAAAAAAATAGATAAAACGTCACATATATGCCTTATTATGCTGTGGCAAATTGTAAAAACAAAAGTAGTGATTCAAATATGAAAAAAGGAAATATTTCGTATGATCAGTAAGTACAGAAAATCAGTAGAAAGTATTTTTTTGAGATTATAAATTATTGTTTTACTTTTAATATGTTCAATAATTACGATCACAAGTTGTATATTTTTTCATTATGATAAATATCCATTGCTGTCCACATTCAACGCTCGTATACAAAAACATTGCGCGTATAAATTATACGCGTAATGTACGTCGAATCGAACGAAATACACAATACACCTGCTAGTTGATCGCTGTGTCTGTTAATCGCTGTGATTGGTCTTCGAATGTTAGAGATGGGCCCTCCATGTATCGTTGAGTCTTAGGACTTATCGATAAATTAATTCAATAATAATTTGAGTATCAGCTCATATCTTGCTTTGTCCCTACTTTATTCTAACACCACAAATTTCAACCAAAGTGCTTCGTAATTACATTGGCAGCAGTTTATTTGACAGTATAAGTTTTCACCAATTTGACCAATCGCCGATGGAAAATCATCTCGTTCTTCTCAAACGGGCAGTAACCGAGGTATATGTAGACGTTCGGCTTCGTTATTTAACCAGGACTGTGAGGCCAACCCTTACAAAAAGGCAAATATTTAATAAATATGTATAGTTTCAAGGACAGTAAAATATTTATAATTTAATTTTATATACTGTTGGAAAAATATGTTTTAGGTTTTAATATGTCGGATTAAAGTATTTAACATGTTTTACTTTCTATGATTATCGTTACACAAAATCAATAAAGTTGGTAAAATATAAAAATAATAAATTTTACACACGTTGCCGATATTAACATCGATAATCTAATGTGTGTGTCTCCTAACTAGTCGCCCCGCTCACAATGAAAATGACGTCACGCTGTGGGCGTGGTTTTTCAAAAAAGTGACACGCTCGAAATGTATGGAAATATGACATTGCGGCCGTTCTATCTTGATCTATTTCTGTGCTGTATTCATTGCAATGGTGTATTGAGTAATGCATGTAATTAGAAGGGAAAAAGTTATTTGTTCTCTTTGAAAAACAATCTCATAGATTTATATGTAATACCCGATACTTAAAATATTTTACACTTATGAATTATTTTTGTAAGATTACAAAATGTGATTTTAATATTGAACAGATAAACTCGTACAATACAATTATAGGGTATGCTGAAGAACGACATCTGGATAAATAAATGATGGAGACCTTCATTATATTACCAAGAGTATTTAATATGTAAATAAATTAAGCTGTATTACCAGGCACGTATGCAAAACAGGAAGTAAACAGCACATTTGATACGCTCCCCACTTATTTATTAATGAATGCAAACTCCTTTGATGCCTCTGACCCGCTTCTTACCGCCTGCTAAATTAATTTCAGTTAAGTAATTTAAATATTCTACATTAATTTATATATCGTTTGCGTTGCTATAAATGAATATTGATTGAATAACAAAAGAAAATCAAATGAATGATGCACAAATTCCGGAAAACTTGTGGAACATAATTAAAAACAACTTTCCTCATCTTTGCCACGAATGGTTTAGAATACATAAGGGTTTGCCATAGACGTGTTCAATTATTAAAACATTGATAAACTTAGCGCCACACCAGCCCATTGTCACGACAATACTAATAAGCACCGGGCCGCGCCACGTGTTGCTTATTTGTGCCGCACAAAAATAAATATTGTTCATTGCGCAGTTGTTTTCATATTCATCCTCGCATATATGTACGTTCATTTTATTCCATATAATACATGATACTTTAATTTTGCAACATTCAGTTGGATTATCAGAGTTTCCTCAAAATCCCACACTGAAAGCAATCCTATTATTATGGTAACTATTAAAGATATACACACCTATTTCGATTACATATTTCGATTCATAAAACTCGATTTGCATTGAAAACGCACTAGATAAAAAGTATAAATTCTTATGTTCAAGTTAATAATAAGCATTGGAATAAGACAAATGTTTCGCAAATATCGATCTACCTTCACTTATGTATGAGCGTCCCATGGTTGATAGATTTGAGGCCGGTCCTATACCTGTGATCATCGAGGCGTCTTAAAGCGTACGACACGTCGGGATATATATATATATAAATTGAAGCGAGCGTGCAGTAATCCGTACAATCCGTAGTGGTTTTGTTTAATTATTTGAAGATATTTTACGCTACCTAAATTCTGTTCCAATTTTCCCTCTCACTTTGATTATATCGTTCGTGGTCTTAAGAATATAAGATATTTAATTTACACAAGCATGTAAAACGCGCAAGAAAGGAAAATGGAATTTGTTTTATTAAATGGAATCAAAGACGACGCTCGCAGCAATTACGCTCAACCGCGAAGATAAAGAGGTTCAGCTGTAAATTGCAGAGGGTAAGACGTGTAACATCACATAGGATAACTGCCAGGAAAGATTACAGTTCAACAGTATAATTTTACAAAGAGTAGGCTTTGTGAGTCAGATATATCATACACATACCGCAACAAGTTAAGAAACAATAATGACAAACACTTGACAATTGTATCATAATTTTGCTAATCAAAAAAATAAAAAAATTAATGGAAAATTAAGATAACCATTCACTCTTAACAGTTATTCATTATTTAATATAATAATGAAATCAATATTTGTAAATAAGGATTTTTATAATCGAATTTAAATATTAAATATAAAAATATGCAAACGGTATAAATACGGCCTACATATTCAATATACTGCTTGTATTTGCATTACGATGAACTTTCACAGCTACTTTTGACATGCAAAGCTGACAACGATGGAGACCAAGAATTACAAATATAATTAATTAGATTCTCTATTATTCATCAAATAATTAACTAGCTCTCTAAAACATAGATTATAAAATTGCTGAAAACTTCAACTCGATATTATCTCCATGCGTTTTGAGACACGAACGGCTATGGCTTTCCCCCCATAAATTTAATAATAAACTTGCCGAAAATTAATAACGTTCAGTTTAATAATATTTTGGTAACAAAAGGTCTTGTCCAATAATGAATTGGAATAACAACGTCGTTATACGTCCTTTGTGAAACCCCGACAAACGGGGGCGCCTAACTAATCCTCACGGCTTACTACATATCCCGATAAATTGTCACATGGGTCTCTGCGTCATGATGAGTTAACATCCTAACGTTCTATAGTTATCGGACCGAGTCTATTGGAAGAATTGATTGAAAGTTAATGCTCTAAGCCGAGGTATGATCAGTGGCCACAAGACCCCGCCAAAATAATGGCCAACTTGGTTTATCGCCGGTATCGATCACAGTGATGTAGGGGTATGAGAATGACCCGAAAATTCAATATAAACGGCGGGTAACTAAGCTTACTACATACGTGACAAGTTTCCCAAAAATTGAAGTTCAATTTTCTACTTGTACATTTAAAATAGCTTTCGTGCAATTGTAATAATTTGTTTCATTTTGGTTAGCGTTTTTTTTTCGCGAAGACCAGACGTAGGTACCATTAATATAAAGAGCGTTTATTGCCTTTAAATTTAACCGAATCATAAAAGTTATTTCATGTTACAAATTATACAACTGTATCATCTCCTTTCACATCCAGAAATTTTCTATGATAAAAAGTTCTTTAAGAAGAAGATAAAAGTTGATATGGTGAATCAACCAATTAAAATTTTGGTAGGATTGTGCAGTAAAATGCTCCACACAGACAGATAAGGTAGATAGACAGACAGCATAGACTATTAGGAACGCGTAGGATTAGATTAGGCATGAACAAGATTAGGCAACAAATGAATATATGAGCATACCAGTAATAAATAATCATAATGATATTACAACTCAGAAGGCATTTAGAGATTAGGCGATAAACTAAAACTCTAAAATTATTTACTGTTTTCTCTCTAAGAAAAAACCTTAGTCATTAAGGCCAGCATTACAGAAATTACCTGATGAATAAATGGGCATACCTGACGAGACTAGCTCCATGGTGGTAGATATCGAAACGGAAATTTTACCCGGGCTGTTCCGTGGGCGTCAATTAGCGAAATATCATTTCTTCCTTTGGTTCCTGTTCACGAACCGTTGACATTTCCCTTTCGCTTCCATTTGCTTATTCACAAATAATTATTGTTTAGTAACTGTATATTAACACGGAAATGTCCTCGTTTATTCACTGCTAAATATAATATTCCCGAAACGCGCTTTTGTATTTCATAATAATATACGTAATTTTTTATATGACCGTACAAGTAAATCACGATAGAAAATGTGGTGACACTTTGGAGCATCTTCGAAAACTTCACTTGTTGTCCTCGGAGAGCAAGAGAAACTTCGTAACGAGAGTTCAATCAATACAAGTACGAATCAATTTATCAACCGCGTTTGACTGAAATGAAATGACTCACTAGAGAAGCAATTGTTACAAGTTTTGGACAGTTTTGGACAGTTTTGGACATCATAATAAAAAGTTGTGATGGTAAATGCACTATTATTTTGAAGGCGATGAGTTTAATAACACTATTAAGCACAATGCATATATAACATTAATATTAAAACAAAGGTAACTTTGTTTTAATATTAATGTTATATTTTACCTTACATTTAACGTGTGGATTGATAATTGGCAATTAAAACTCAACACGTAGAGATTATTTTTCTAGTTCCAAAAGTAATAAAGTGGTGAAAAGTATCGAGACAATTTTAGTAGTCATCGATGTTTATTACACATAATTTCACATAGTATGGGAATCGATTGCAAATTGATTTGAGCTAAATCAATATATTTATGTTGAATTTTGGGAATAGTTTGACGCGACTGTAGCTGGAGTTCACAATAGAAACATTTTTCTAGCAAACTGAATAAAGTTTAATAAAATTCAAATAATGAATGACAAATACTATATTATGTTCACTTAGAATTATGTGAGCACATAGTAATGAAAGTGATAATGCTTTTTGTTTGAAGTTATAAGCAGTAAATTATACTTAACATGTCAAGAAGACCAGACCTGTGCGAAAATAAGTTGCGAAAGGCTTGGAAATATCTATTACTTCAATAACTACTGAACACAACGAAAGTTTAATAAAATACCACTAAAATTACATCGATTTGCTATTTCTTAGTTAGGCATTACTGCAATATTAAAGTGTCAATAGCCACAGGCACTTCACACCGTCAGTGTTAGATAACACTGACGGTGTGAAGTGCCTAGTAGATACTAGTCTATGAAATAGTTAATTCAACGTAAATTAATCTCAAATTCACAACGCGTATTAGGTGGCGCTCGGAGTAATTAAATCATAACCGAGTGTGCACGAAATACACTTGTCATGGCAGTTCGACCGACAGCACTACTCGTAATCCGGTGATATTTCAAATTATGTTTAATAATAATTAATGATCAAACGAACTTACCTGTACGTGAAGTTCGATCATAATTATATGATCAGCTTCATTCTTAGCGATTAGTTTACATATTGTAGTTGAGCTCCCAGTCTCCAGCCTTGCACGGATGTTTAGAAAGTAGGGTAATTAAAAATCTCCCTACTGGCAACTACCTCTTGACTATGGCAACACCACGTCTCACTGATATTCATTTTGTTCATAGCTTAGTTGGTTTTCCAATTACAGAGCATTGTGCGACTCAGTGCCGCACAATGCCGAATTATGCTGAAGCTTAATTGGAACGTGAATTAGTTTTTAAATGCGCCAGTAGAGTGCGCTAAGTTTAGTGTTCACAATCTAAGTGGAATATAAAACGTCAACTTGTACCTTCATCCATATGTTAATTAGCTTTGATTATTTCCAAAAAACTACAACGAAACGAGAGCAATATTTTTTTTTTTTTATTTTTTTTTTTTTTTATAATTAATATTATTACAAAAGATAATATAAATAAAATATTTTGATCAATGCCAACAAAAGAAAAAACACTTGATAATTTTCTGTCAATGTTTTGGTAATGTTGGTATTACTTGGTATCCACCACACGCATCAAACGAAAGCAGTACTTTTGAAAGTGCCCGATTGTGCGTAGCGATGCTGTAGTTGGAACATCAACGTTAAGCATAATGCGCTAAAATGCTGTAACTGGCATACAAGGTTAATTTATTCACAATTTTAGGGTGGGGTTAACCTGGGAGGGTTATTACTAATCGCTAAGAATGAAGCTGATCATATAATTATGATCGAACTTCACGTACAGGTAAGTTCGTTTGATCATTAATTATATTTCACAGCTTCATTCTTAGCGATTAGTTTACATATTGTAGGATGTTTAGAGATTAAAATCAAATTGTGAAGAAATGATTAACTGTAATTTTAATGGATTTCATTAGTCTATAATCACGTTAATATATATGTAACTAAAGTGAGCACAATCTCTTATTGTCGTTCACAATAATCGTTTGATAAGAAGGATTTAGAAAAGATAATACTATCTTTAATAATTTCTCGATTGTTAAATTTTCCAAACACCGAGGATGAATTGCTCCAACCGGCAGTTTTGCGAATCACATCTAAGCTGCGTAGGTACCTTATGCAGTAAATATGGTTTTCTGTAACTTAATAATAAATGATCAGATGAACGCTTAAACGCTTTTTTTTTTGATGGCTGCGGAATTTTTAATTATAATTTTTGTATCTGCAATTAATAAAATAGCAATTGCAATTAATAATACAAATTTTTATTCAAGCCAAAGTTTGTAATCGGCGTGCAGTCACAAGTGCTAATAGCATTGGTAACTTTTTTGAAAAGTTTTCTAAATCCGACTCACTACGCCATAACTGAGCTAAGTAATGTAAAACGATATTAGGATCCCATGTAAATTCGTACTTTGGAGTGCTAGGCCTGTGGTGAAAAACTCCTTTCATAAATCGTGTCACACTCACATCGTTAAGATAACATGATCCTAACAGCAAGGATATAGCAGATTTATGAGAATTAATCTTACCATATTGGGCACCGTTTTCAAAAGATTATTACATTTTCAATAGATGGTTTCAAATGCTGTATACTATTTACTGTACAATACCGTAACCAATTTTTAAAACAACTACCATACTGCTTGTAAGTGTTTTGTGTAAGGGAAGACAATGTAATTTGGATAGAACCTTCATTCAATGATCCCTATGTATATTCTACAGCTTCAGTCCATTCACGTTGCCAGACCAGGCACCCGAACCACTGAGAGATGCGTCCGACAAAATTACTAAATTAAAGTTGTTAAGTTAGTTAATTTTAATTAAAAACTATTTCAAAGACGAAGAAATTTATGTATTTCAAATTGTTTCAAGTAGAGCCACCCATACTGAATGGCTGGACATGCTGATAATAATATAGCTAAAAATTTGGCAAGATGACGTAATTTGCATGTCTTAAGAGGAGATTTATTTTTAATGAGTTAGCAGTTTTGGATCTGAATTATTTTCCTCTCTGGCAATTAAGAATCAAATACAAATCCTAGAAATGTGCACTGCAAATGTGCTTTTATCTATGTATATCTATTTAAAAACTGACTTTCAAGTAAATCCTTTGTCCGTCTGACATTTTTTTTTTTTTTTTTTTTATTCAAGCTATTTTCTACTTAAATAAAATATATAATCAAGATATATAACAGACACATAACCCCTTTGACCTTAGGCATTCCATGACGGGTTTCAACATCTTTGTAAAAACAAAGCCCTAAATGGAGGCAATTAAATTCATATAAAATATCATTCAAACTGAATCTCACATATTTTTAAATTTTTCATGTATATTTATTAAAAAATATGCATCTTTCATGTCAATAGAGGTCATATAACACCACCATCATTTTAAAATGATTGATTTTAATGAATTTATGCAAACAATTTAAAATAAACCTTTGGTCTCCATTTGGCTTTGGTACCAAAATATATATTAGGTCGGGGAAAAAGTCTTTTCGCATAACGTAGGTATAAACTTATTATAAAATTTCTTTGACTGTACTATTTGTGTCTGGCTGGTTTTGGTAACATTAAAAAGGTTACATTATAAAGAAAAGAAAAAAATAAAAAAAAGTTGTTTCCCGCTATTTTTCATTTGTTTTTCTCTCCGTAAAAATGAGTGAATCTAATGAAGAAATTCGATACATTTTAAAATTTTATTATAAAAAAGGCAAAAATGCAACTCAAGCAGTGAAAAAAATTTGTGATGTTTATGGACCTGATGCAGTGTCAGTAAGAGTAGCACAAATTTGGTTCAAACGTTTTCAGTCCGGAAATTTTGATGTTAAAGATGCACCTCGCTCTGGTCGCCCTGTTACGAATAAAATGGACGCCATTTTTGAAAGAGTGGAGCAAGATCGGCATATTAGTAGTTACGATGTAGCTGAAGAACTGGGAATTGACCACAAAACAATTTTGACCCATTTGAAGAAAGCTGGTTATACAAAAAAGCTCGATATTTGGGTGCCACACGAGCTCACTCAAAGAAACTTAATGAACCGTGTACTCATTTGCGATTCATTATTGAGACGTAATGAAACCGAGCCGTTTTTGAAGAGATTGATAACTGGCGATGAAAAGTGGATCACGTACGACAAGAACGTGCGAAAAAGGTCGTGGTCGAAAGTTGGCCAGGCTTCACAGACTGTGGCCAAACCTGGCCTAACACGAAATAAGGTGATGCTGTGTGTATGGTGGGATTGGAAGGGCATTGTTCATTATGAGCTTTTACCGTCCGGCAAAACCATCGATTCTGATCTTTACTGCCAGCAACTGATGAGATTAAAGGAAGCAGTCGAGAGAAAACGGCCGGAATTGATCAACAGGAAGGGTGTGGTCTTTCATCACGATAACGCTAGACCACACACATCTTTAGCCACTCAGCAAAAATTAAGAGAGTTCGACTGGGAGGTCCTAGTGCATCCACCATATAGCCCTGACCTTGCGCCTTCAGATTTTCACCTGTTTCGGTCTCTTCAGAATTTTTTAGGTTCTGTAAGGTTGACCTCAAGAGAGGACTGCCAAAACTATTTGTCCCGTTTTTTTGATCAGAAGTCCCAAAGTTTCTACAGTAACGGGATAATGTCTCTGCCCACAAAATGGCAGAAAGTTATTCAACAAAACGGTACATATATATTGTAAATAAATGTAAATAAACTTTGAAAAAAATGTCTTGACTTTTCATACAAAAATACGAAAATACTTTTTCCCCAACCTATTATATATGTCGGAGAATGAATGATTATTTATTTATTCGAATGGTAATACAAGCTAATATGTCGCTAATTTCATGTTGACGTTTGACGTTGACAGATGACAGTTATGCTACGAAGTTGTCTATGCGTCAATTCAATCTGTCAGTAGTGCGTACGTCGACTGAGCATCGAACACTTGCTCTCGAGACGTCGCCTGCGCCGGGTGTGCGCACTGACGGTGTAAAATACTAAGATGGCGGACGAACATCACCAACACGTGGATTCAAATCCATTCGAATCTGCGTCAGCAGCGGTGGGATTACCCCAAGGGGCATCCTGCGAGCCTACTGCGATGCCAGCTACACAAGAATACGAATATTTTACGTCCCGACCTACGGCTCGAGAAAATATGGCGGATGAAGCTGAAGTAACCGATGGAAGCCAACCACGTGCACCCACATCGGAAGCATGGGCGACATTCTTCCAAAATATGATAGCGGGCTTTCAAAATTCCAATCAGCAGCCTTCTACGAGCACCGGCTTACCTAGAAAACTGAAAGCGAGTGAAATATTCCTGCCGCCATTTGATCCAGACGAGTGTCAGTTTACTGCGGCGCAGTGGTGTGAAGAGGTCGATCACCACAGGAAAAACAACTCGTGGACGGACTACGAAACGAGGAATGCTGCGTTTACGCATCTGCAAGGACGTGCTAAGAAGTGGGCGGCGCGTACGTATCCTTTATGTAAAAGTTGGGACGAATTACAGGAGCGACTTACGCGGCAGTTCGTAGCAACGAAGAGGTTTCACGACCTCTTTCGTGACATGGTGGAGTACAAGAGCGATCTGGCAGCAACGTACGTCGAGTATTCTACGAACAAGTTGGCGCTGATAGATCGACTGGAGACTGGCTGGAACGAGTCCAACAAGATTGAAGTTGTAATTTCTGGTATTACAGATACTCAGGTACGCTCAGAGTTACTTAAAAATACTCCTATGACCTTTGTATTACTTGATAGACATTTGAGTACTTATCCTAGTATTAAAAATCTTAAGCGACATTTAGATAAGACCCGGAGTGAGTCCGAACATTCACATTCTAAACGCCCCAAAACCAATGAAAAACCTACCGACAGACGTTGTCACTATTGCAATAAAGTAGGTCATTTAAAACGTCATTGTTTGTCGTTACGGAATAAAAATAAGAGTGAGGGTACCGCTCATTCTCGGACGTTTACTGATAAAAATAATGATAAGTCGACTCAATGTTCCTATTGTCACAAACCGGGGCATTCTGAATCCACATGTTTTACAAAGCAACGTAACGAAAGACAGAAAGAACTAAAATACCCTAAATTGCAAACTAAATCTGTAAATATTTGTTCACCTTCTGAAGAGTCGTTGATTGAATTACAAATAGGTGGTTACAACTTAAAAGCGTTAATTGATAGTGGCTCGGAGTGTTCTTTGATTAAAAAAGAAATCGCTCATTGTTTGCCGGATAAAAAGGAGATTTCGTTTACGCGCCTCACCGGTATTGGTTCTGTACCATGTTTTTCGCTTCGTAAAATGACAAGCTATGTAGAATTTGATGGGTTTCATACTGAAATTACGTTCGTGATTATAGACTCGCATCTATTGCCTTATGATGTAATTCTAGGTAGAGAGAATGATGTCTGTGCTAACCAATTGCTTTACAATTGCTGAAAATCACGAAGATAAGTCTTGGAAGTCGATTATTGGTGAAGTTCAACTTGCGCTAAATTGTACTGTGTCTAGAAGCACCGGTAAAACTCCACTTCAGTTGTTAATTGGCTATGACAAAAGTCCCCCAAGGTTAAATTTCCTGACTTCTGATCTTGACGCTAGTACTGAACAGAATTTAACTGAAATTAGGAATGAGGCAAAAGATAGGATGGACGAGCAGGCAACTAAAGATAAAAGTCGCTTTGATTCTAATAAAGCTACCGTTCGTCCATTTATCGTAGGTGATTTAGTTTTTTAATAAATTGAGTGAAAAATTTGCTGGTCCTTGTAAAATCACTAAGGTCTGTCCAAATGAGCGTTACGTGGTTGAGCCAATATCTGGGGGGCGATCCCAATACGTCTGTCATGAAAGACTTCGTAAATATCCACCTAGTCTGCCAGGTCTGTCTGAATGGTACAGAAAATAGTGATTGACTTTTACATTGTAGTGTAATGGAAGTTGTTTTCATTAGTGCGTTCAAAACAGAATTGATTAAGATGTTATTAGGATTACGAATTGATTAAGTTTTGTAAGAGAAAATTTATTTTTGTTTGTTATATGATTGTTTATCCAACCGAATACAATAAACAGATTGTAATGTAAACAAACGTTTTATTACGCTTTGACTGAAAGCATAACGCTTTGTCTGAGAACTTGACTGAAAGCATAACGCTTTGTCTGAGAACTTGACTGAAAGCATAACGCTTTGTCTGAGAACTTGACTGAAAGCATAACGCTTTGTCTGAGAACTTGACTGAAAGCATAACGCTTTGTCTGAGAACTTGACTGAAAGCATAACGCTTTGTCGGAGAATTCGTCAGAAAGCTCTTACGCTTTGACTGAAGGTATGACTGAAACTGCTTACGCTTTGTCTAAGGCATAGATTGAAAGCTTGTAGCTTGAACTAGTGTGACTGCTGAGAGCTTCCACGCTTTGTAGGCTTATTAAGCTAAGGTGTCATTAAAGTCCCTATGCTGAAAGCTTCAACGCTTTGTGGTGAGACAACGCGAGAGCGCGTTGATTTGCAGAATGGCCGTGTCGGAGAATGAATGATTATTTATTTATTCGAATGGTAATACTAGCTAATATGTCGCTAATTTCATGTTGACGTTTGACGTTGACAGATGACAGTTATGCTACGAAGTTGTCTATGCGTCAATTCAATCTGTCAGTAGTGTGTACGTCGACTGAGCATCGAACACTTGCTCTCGAGACGTCGCCTGCGCCGGGTGTGCGCACTGACGGTGTAAAATACTAAGATGGCGGACGAACATCACCAACACGTGGATTCAAATCCATTCGAATCTGCGTCATATATATATATATTTGAGATAAACTCATGTTTACGAGTGTACACTCTGAAATAGCCTTTATTTTTAATAATTATACTATGAAACTTTTATAATCACCGTGGCCAGTATTTTAATTACCTTGTACACATAGTACGAAAAAGGAGATATGAATGGGATTTTATATCCCTCATGATAAGATAACACAATAGGATCAGTTGTAATCTGACAAAATATCTAAGGCTACCCGAATATACCTGGTCAGCGTCTCCTGGTATTCCCTGCAGCCGCTTTCCGCTTTGATGTCGCCCGATGACCCCGCTGTTGAGAGCCGGTGTATGTCGATGAGCGCTGGTTCTGACGAGTCTCGTTTATGTAGATATTCGGAGGTGCCTTTCTAGGCGTAACGTTCCAGTTTAAGCGAGTGTTTAAACCTTATTTTGACTTTGTATAAAATTATTTTTGTTGAATATGCTACTTTTTGTTCAGAGTTTGTATGAGATCAGCAGCCGATCTTTTTATTAACTTTGTAGATTTTAATTTTCCAGAAATATATTTTCTAAAGAGCAAGTTATCCCGTTTTCTTTCGATGAGAGTTTCTTTCATCTCTGGGTTAATGGATGACAGTACGAAACCACGCCCTGTCTTTGTACCATTAAAATGACTGTCGCAGAGGAGTCTGCATGCATCACTAAGTCACCGTGGTCTAGTGGTTGAGCACCCGCTTCTGAATCCAGAGGTCGCGGTTTTGAATCCTCACATTGGCTCACACCAATGACTTTTCCGAATTAATTTCGTAAGTTATGTGTGGTAAATATCGATGACTAAAAACTTTGTGCCCGGTATGGCAATAGGTTCGCTACCTATTCCATTTGGGACCTAAACATAACGGCGAGACTAGGCTTAACAGCCACTGCCTACACCTTCAATTTAGAAAAAGGGGTGAAGTTATGTTATGTCTGTTTCTCTGTTGTGATGTGTCTCTTGACCAAATTGTGAACTAAAGCTACCTTAACCTCGGGGTTAAGCGATGGTGGTATATGCATGTTGCAGTTTCCTGGAATTAAGTATTCTTCCAATATTTTTTCTTTTTGCCAATCCTTTTCAAGTATCTCCTGCGACCTACAAGCTAGTTCCTTGTATGTAGGTTTTCCAAACTTGATGTCGTATTTTGGTGCTTCACCGAGCAATGCAAATAGCTCACTATCTAATTGTGGCGCCGAATCCTGAACGTCGGCATTCAATTCCACTGCAGGCGATGACAAAAAAGGTGCATCTGTATTAGACGACTCAGATCATATCAAGCGTGAAAGAGATAGCCCAGCAGGCGTCTCGCATCACTATTACAGTACCTATATGTATACGAAGAAATTACGAATTATAATATGTGCGGATACCCACACTTTTTAAATGAAAGAGGTGGCCCATTTGGCGCCTCACATCACAATTTAGTGAATGCTTTGTATTTCAACGAAAAATTAATTCCGTAGCATTATTAAGTGACAGAGATAGCCCAGTTTAGCGTCTCGCATCACAATGCATTAGCTTTGTAGTCATTCAACTAAATATTCATATAAGTAGGTAATTCTGTGCTATTATTACGTGACAGAGATAGCCCAGTTGGCGTCTCGCATCACTATCACAGTACCTATATGTATACGATGAAATTACGAATTATAATATGTGCGGATACCCACATTTTTTAAATGAAAGAGGTGGCCCATTTGGCGCCTCACATCACAATTTAGTGAATACTTTGTATTTCAACGAAAAATTTATTCCGTAACTTTATTAAGTGACAGAGATAGCCCAATTTAGCGTCTCGCATCACAATGCATTGGCTTTGTAGCTATTCAACCAAATATTCATATAAGTAGGTAGTTCTGTGCTATTATTACGTGACAGAGATAGCCCAGTTGGCGTCTCGCATCACAATAGCATGTAACCAATAAAGTTACCAATCATTACATAGCATAAAATAAAGTCGCTTTCTGCTATCTGTCCCCTTATATGCTTAGATATTTGAAACTGTGCAACGGATTTTAAGGCTTTTTTTTTTTTTTTTTTTAGTAGGTAGAATGTGTCAACGGAATAGTTTTTAGCTATAATGCATATATGTAGTAAAGAAAAAGCGACAAATCCAAAATTAACTAGTTCATTACTTTGAATGCGGAACAAAGTCCGCCGGGTCAGCTAGTTCATTATAAATGTATAGATTATAGATATATTACTAACCTGCAATGTTAGAATCAGATTCGGTTTCACTATCCGAATAAACGCTCAGCCGCCATTTTTTGTAATTGTGACTCTTTCGTTAAATTTCCTTTTATTTCCCATTTTTGGGAAAAAGGTAATTCTTAATTTCTATTATTATTTTGAAGGTAATTTGTTGAAATTTGTTGGTAGGCACGTGCGAAGGCTCGAGCACGGAAACACAGAATGAATATCAGTGAGACGTGGTGTTGCCATAGTCAAGAGGTAGTTGCCAGTAGGGAGATTTTTAATTACCCTACTTTCTAAACATCCGTGCAAGGCTGGAGACTGGGAGCTCAACTACAATATGTAAACTAATCGCTAAGAATGAAGCTGTGAAATATAATGGCAATCAAATTGGTTTGTATTTTAAAATATAAAATTTTAAAATGTTGTGTACTTATGCGAAACAGTTGGATTTTTCTTTTACCGACTAACGAGCTTGCAGTCTACCTGCTGCCTTCTAGTAACCCGTTGCCAAAACCGTGGGATATTAATTTAAATGTATGTTTGGATAAATTGGTCATAAGAAAGAATAAGTATGTCTTTTTTTTCTTTAATAAATCATTTTCTATGCGGACGATTGTTTTTAATTTTGAGGCCAGGACAGCAGCGTCATTACATTCGTATTTAAGTGCCTTATAGCATAATGGCTTAAGTTATTTGCTGTATTTCATAGACATATGTATGCTATGAAAGTGGTCAGATTTTACGTGACGAAATAGGTTTGTCATCAGTTCGTAGGGCGTTTATCTAAAGATTTTTGGAAATGCTAACGCTCCTTACGAATAATGCGAGGAGATGAGGGCACGAAGAATCTATAGTTTAATAAGTAGTAGTGTGTTTTGAAATTACCAGGTGTCACGTACACGAGGTAATTAAGGCACCATAACGAAGAGGTCGTGTGACAGTTGCCGTTGTGAATGTCAATTAAGGAAACTTTTGCAATATGGCGCGCACCGCTCAGACGTGAGCTACTAGGCGATAATGAAAACACGCCGTTATTAGTTTCTAATAACAAGAATACACACACACTTCATAATATTAAGTTAAA
Organism: Euproctis similis; assembly: GCA_905147225.2. NCBI lineage: Eukaryota > Metazoa > Arthropoda > Insecta > Lepidoptera > Erebidae > Euproctis > Euproctis similis. The sequence goes on from LR990109.1 coordinate 12,394,670, forward strand.
TAACAAGGAATACCACAAAGAAAGCAATTTAATTTAATTAATCTCTACTAGATAATATTTGGTAATGACTATAGATTCATTGATTTAAAAAATGATCATAGTTTTCATTAAAATTTAGGAAAAAATGTGCCAATAAAACTTAATAATTCAAACAGCAGGAAGGTTTCCGTGTGAAGACGATCCATCAAGTCGCTACTCCTCAATTACATCGGGACACCATGACGGATGGGAAGCTCGAACCTTAGGTACTTAGCAAACAAACAAATAACGGGCGAAACGTTGACAAAAACGGCTGTGTTTTATTTTAGAACATGAAAATCACTAGGATTTGAAATGCTGATAGTATTCGACTGTATGTAAAATGTACGTTGTTTCAACAAGTTCTTGAAACCACCTTTCTTTCTTTCTTTAGGAATTTAATAATGGAGCTACCATTATTAAATTCCTAGAGATAGTTTAAGATTTGTTACCAAGTGCATCATGTAATAATAGTCTCGTTGGTCCAGTGGTCTCGCTCCAGGTCATAAATCCTCTTCAAGATGATGGAAATAAAATAAATAACTATGTTCATACTATGTTGTGGTGTTAGATTGAGTCAAATAGATGCTAGGAGGCTCGGCAAACCGCCAAGATAACAAAATATCCCAGCCAAGATTCAATTTGCAGTGTAGGTGCAAACGTGATAGGTTCGCAAACTTGCCAAATTACACCGTTGTCAAGAATGTGAGGTGAAATCTTTTTTAAAATTTATTTAGCTATATATTTTAAATTACAGATATATATTTCATGAATTAATATGCAATATTAAGAGTTTAACTGAAATATGCAAGATCAATAAAAATAAAGATTTCTACTGCAGAGAGAGGACAAAGCCAACCAACCAAACCAAACCAACTTCCTTCCTTATAACCTTGTTTTGACGTAGTTAGCGAACGTCACTCCGAAGATTTTGCACACCCCGCGTTTTCGTCCGCGTTTATCCATCCTACGTTCGTGCACACTCTCCTGTACACAGTGTACAGTGTGTACACAACTCTCGCTTCCCTAAGTTAACGTTAGAGTCAGTACCGCATTAGGAACCGCTGGGCCTCCTTGCTAACATTCTTTGCGTCTAGGAATCTGCCCAATGCACCATTAACGCTGTTTCCTAAAGCCACTCTCCTGTCGACATCTGTGGTGTACCTACCATTCCTGCGGCACTGTTTCAAATAAAAGAAATGTGCTGGAAAGTAACCAAACGACCAATAATCATGTAATTATGATATGATAAATAAATTCGGGTTGAAAAGCCAATACCCAAAATGTAATCTGTCACTATTCATTTACTGTTACCTGCATATACTAATAACTATATTCATCTTTATTTATCTGTCTTTTAGATATTTATCGACTTCAATTCGAAGCGTATTCTAGGATCTGTTTAAATACAATCTGAAGTCAATGAAAGGTCTATCATTGAAGAGACCACAAAGAGAGCTGCGGGCATAAACTAGTAATAAATATACAATATGGATTTTACTCTTATGATATAAACGAAATCAGATGTAGTACTAGTCCATAGGAGTCTCTTAAAAATAACATTTTACCTCCTGGGCGAATTTAAAAAAAATACAAATTTCAAACAAACTAAATCGCATTAAAATGCATCAAAACTAAATCACCCGTATAGAGAACACACGCACACGTTGCCACACCGTCAGAGGTACACGGTGTGCCAACGTGTGCGTGTGGCACTGACTTTTCTTTTGACTATCAAATTTCACTGTCACTAGTTGATAGTAATTTGTCATTTTACTAATAGGTACCTACGTCTATTGTTAACATGAATTAATGTTAACTACACTGAACTAACTAAATTCCGTTAAAGCGGATTATTTAGGCACAAAATTAAATCTTCAAGTTTTCAAAATGTCCACCACGAGCAGCAATACATAGCGTACATTAACTGAGTAAACTTCATTTTTAATTAACCCCCACAAAAAGTAATCAATCCCACACTCACCATACATAAGTACCATGTCCGTATATTCACTAGCGGTATAAAAATGTCGTGGCATTTTATAAAAGTTGCACAAAAGTGTTTTACTATAAATAACACTATAACACACACAAAACTCAAATAACTAAGTGTTAATAAAAAAAAACAATAAAATAACTAAGACTAATAAATAATACAAATTCGAAAAGAGTAATTTGCAGGCGATACGTCACACACAAAGCGGCACAGGCGGTCAACTAAAAGCAAAATTATTGGCAATAAAAAATCTGTCGAAAATCATAGGTAAATAGGGTAAACGACCACATTTATGTCAATGCGCTTTAGAAAAATTATAATTACATTAGAATAAGAATATTTGTGTTATTACGATTTTAAAAGTTGTATCATAAAAGAAATGATAATAAAGGGTTTTTTCACGATTTATCTTATTCTACTATGTAACCTACCTATGTACCTACTGTCTATTTAGATTTGATTTGTCCAGGGGATATTTCCTTAAATAACATTGTCATAAATACATTTTTTTAAACTGTTCTCCTTTGTTCAGAAATATCATAACAACAAATAAATGTAAGCTTTTAAAGTTTTGTACTTTAGTTAGATATTTAGTCAATTCTTTAAAATGATTACAGTTATAATATTTCTGAAAATAAAATGTCGTAACTAAAGCTATAAATTCCATTAATTATAAATTGAATGAAAATCCCAACACATAAAACTACTTCAGTATTTTTTATTAATTTCTAAGGTGTGACGGACGATAATTGTTTCGTGCCCCTAATTTCAACCCCCCCCCCCCCCCCCCCGTACTTCAAGCGGGGGGGCCACGCACTTCAACCCGCGCCCGCCTTATGCGCACACGTCGGCTTCTTTGTGAATGATTTTCGTTTATGACAAAGTCGAAGCGGCCTTGACAGGACGAACAGCTGAGAAGAGTTTATTCCAGTTCATACATTTATAGGGAGTGTTCAATTACATGAAAATGAAAACTGTCGTTATTGACCTAATTACTGTACCGATCGTCTTAATATTTTGTACAACGTTTACTGAAATTATGATCTACATCTGGTATCAATTATTACATATGAGTGGATTCCACCCTGTATAGTCTACATGGAAATACTTCTAACGGAAAACACAAGGGGAATATAACAAACAAGATCTATTATGTATGTATACACCGAAAAGTTTGCAAAGGTTATTAAGGTCGTCGATTATTATATGTACAGAACGTATCGGATTCCACAAGGTCGTTGTAACAATCTTCGACCGGAGATTGGAACATCAAAATTCGGACATCAGAGCTTTTTTTAAGAGAAGGACATCTTACATTTAGTGAATATTACTCAATGACTGGCAAGTTATATTGTTCTCAAAGACTCTTCTCACAAAAGTCACTTTTAACAAAAAGAAATTACTAATCACGCTTGTATGCAATAGTGCTGTTATAAAAACTGCTCAACTGTTGGTAAGTAATCATCATTACTTTTATTTACTGGCATTATCACTGTGGGTATGCACAATCAATACGTAATCAAACTGTCGGCCGCAGAGTTCGCTGCAAATATTTTCCCATTCACAATTTCTGGAAGTTTGTGGGCGCACGTAATTTGATTTCGAGTAATGCTCTAAATTATTTACCATTTCCAATTTTGGCTTCGACGCCTCTATCTCAAGCCTCTCTTCACTTGCTATTAAATCGTTCGCCTGTGTGCTCTTGAAATCACAAAAGGGTTTGTTGAGAACTTCAGAAACGAATAATGAACCGTTACCAAAAATATGTATGAACATAATAGTTTAAACCATATTATAATGCTTAGGAGTACAATATTTAACCTCATAAAGGTTAACTTTTCATAGGACAAAAGTCGTGAAATTTAATAACTATTTCATGTTTTAGTTAAATTGGGACCTGTTCGCCGACGTTTCTACCCCAATTACCCACGAGCAACCATTAATAATACTGGAATTGGAAATGGATTTACTTTCAATAGAAAAGGTGTTGGCTGTGAAGTAACGCATTAGAAATAAAATTGACATACATTTTGTCAATTTGGTTTCTCATTCATCAAATGAAATGTTTTTGAAGAGGTAGGGCACAACGAGATTTATGTCGCTTAAACCAGAGCATCCCGTTTCAAAAGACTTTTACGAAAAAACGCAACTAAATAACATTTTTTTTCATACCTTCATACACGTTCTAGCGCTAAGTAAAGTATTACAGGTCTATGAGAAAACGCGTGGTAACCAGAAACCGGTATATTGAAGCTGCTAGAGTGAATAAAATGGTATGATGGTTTGCAACTGTTATCAGTGTACTGCATTAGTTTATCAAAAACTCACAGACTATGACAGTCAGATCAAACTTTAGTTGGTTTGCTGTCTAATAAAAAATAACAATTCTGATTTTGGTAAAAATTAAAAATTTACATAACACAAAATTTAAATGCATCTATTCTTATGCTCGACGGCATTGCTAATAATTAATTTATATTCCTTTTAGAGAATTTTATTCGACTGATGTATCTATTTCTTCTGTACTGTAATCTCACTATGTAATTAACAATATTCCGCACTTCAAACGGGTTCTAAAGTCAGCAGTAGGTATTACTTAATAATAACATTGTGCGTGCAGGAGCCGTCAGAGCAATTATCCGGCACGGCTTGTAAAAGATCCCGAGGCAAAAGGGTTGAAGCAATAGGAAATGAAAAGAAAACACCGGAGATAGACGCAAGTGTGAACGTTAATGTACTAAGTAACCTTTTTGTCGCTACGTAATTCAACAAAAGAATGGTCAGTAGGGCTCGCCAATTGTACCTACTAGTGGGTTAAGTGCGAATCTCTGCAAGATTTAATGCAGCCATTTCATGGGTCACTTCATTAAATGGACATGTAACATTTTTCGGTGTACGTGTTAGCTTCTCACAGCGCACAAATCTTACCGTGCGATAAACTGTAATTCATTATAAGGTTACATAATAATATACATGTATTTTATTATATGGATAATAATAGATATTAAGATCAAATAATTTTCAAAATCTACTGCAGATAGAATTTACGAAAGGAAAAATTTATTTTTCATGTACAATATTTGGTACTTATGGTGAACTTAATACCATAGGGTATTCTCAGCCAGTCGACTTCTGAGTTAATCAGACAGACTGCCAAGATTAGGTACAGAAAATAGTTTAAAAAAGTCATTATAATTATATATCTTATACATAATCATATTTATATACAATACATAGACTAATATACATACGAACATATACATATTCATCATATTCGATATTAATGCACGAATAATGAATTATTCCTGCTGATATGCTGATGATAAAAAGGTCACGTTGTTTGTATCAATTCAGCACATAGAACTTTGATATATTGGAAAATCTGAAGCTATATTTCATTATTGACGTTATTAATTTATTTTTATGCATCATCATATAAAGGCCGTGAATAAAAAAAATACTTATTAGTTTTTAAAACATTCTTGGCATTGATATGCTACTGCTACTGACTAAAAGTCTACAAACTTCATGAGAAACATAGACTCCTATTTCTTGAGTCATAGATAAATAAGGCAAGACAAGTATCGATATTTTCCCATGAATTTATTGGTTAACACCAAAATTTTAACATGTGTCCATTTAAAACAGAAGGCCCCGGGTTAAGCCCCTGGGCTATCAAGAAGACTGAAATTTGATGTGACGTAATCAGCAAGCAACGCTCGTAACAGAATAAAGTGAGTTTGTTTTCAACTTCCTTTGTAAGTTTCACCGTTTGTTTGTGAAACATAAAGGGAAATTTTAATAGCAACAAAATTAAGCATCATTTGTTGATTATATTAATTCTGTGAGTTATGAGCACATCTTGGCTTAAGTTGGCAGTGCTTTATTTTATCAAATCCAGACTGTATAATATTTTGTCAAGTTTCGGATAATTCTAAAGTTGACTTGCACGATGGAATACGCTGCCTCCCTTCTTACCCGTTTGTGACTCCCAAACACAATGTTTTATTCATGATCTAAATAAGAACTCCCAAAACACCGATTTGGCCGGAGTCCATTAAAATTTCGTCGGAGTGAATCGAGCAGCTACTGTCGTCCACTCACAAAAGACCAGTTTGATATCATCTAACGGGATATTCTTTCTCTTTCAAATCTTGGTTGCAATCTGAATTGCTAATTGTCTGCAGAATTTCCTTAAGAAAGTATATGCATTGGTTAAACAAACTGAGATAAGAGTAAAATAAAGCGGTGCTGCAAAGTACGATTTGTCTATACAAAGCAGAGCATAGCAACTAAGTTATGCTCTTGTTACTCTTCTCCTAAACGCTTCGCAGATGTACATAGACACTAGAGTGAGAGTAGTTTCAATATTGACGAGGACAGAGAAAGAGACGACCAGTCCCGTAGCTGCTATTATGTTAAACCATGTCCAAAGCTCAAATCGAAAGGTGTGGAATGAAACTTGACGTTTCCAAACTGTTACCGGACCCGCGATTGTTGTCCAATACGTTACACGCGTCCATAGCTTATCCAAGGGTGGACTGGTGGCCTGTGTCGAATCTGATTCCTTTAATTAAATCTCTTACAGATTTGTTCAAATCATTTTTTTTGTAAAGTCATAGTATATAGGAAAGTTTTACATAATAGAAAACAATTTTTTTGTATTTATTTAAAAATACTAAAGCAATTTTAATGTTAGGCGCATTTTAAACAGAGTGCTCGGTTGAGTCGTTGAACAGGGTGCGATCGTTAAATATTCACGAAGGAATGATGAAGAGAGAGAAACAATGAAATATTTAAGTATCTAAGTGTACGAGGCGCCCTAACATTTGGAATAATAAAAAAATATGAGCCGGAAGAGATGCTTGTACCTGCACAGAGCCTCAAAAATACATACTTCAAAAAGCACGAATGATATTGTATAACACTTTCACGATTTAGAGCTTGATCTACTCCCCTGAGAATACAATATAAATTTGTCAAAAACAGACCAACTCATTCACGTTCATTTTTTTAAAGTCAAGATAGATAGAGCGTCTACTCATACAGGGACGAGTGAAAGGAACCTGAAAACGAGACAGGTCAGCAATGCGTTGAACTGACCAAATAAAATCCGCAGTGGGAAAGAGCATATCTGACTGCATCAGACAGTCAATCAACAGAGAAGCATGGAGGGAAGTCGTAAGACGGGCTTTATCCGCTTCTACTACCGATGACCGCCACGAAATGACTACGACCACTCTGCCAATAGCGAGATGACAGAGAAGAAATAGGATAGATGGAATAGAAGTATCTCTCTGTTGGCATTTTCAAGATGTATGTGTTTGGCAAGGCCATCCTGATTCTGTCGGACGTGTGTAATAAATTAATGGAGCCCTCTGCCTCTACGAGCGGCAACTTGGACGATAACTCACAACTTTCACATTCAGTTATAAATACCTACGACCAATAACAATGAATACTTTATTGCCATTAACCAATATCATTCCAGTGTAATTTGCTATCAATACTGACTTCTTCTTCTGAGTTATATCATTGGCAAAATTAGCAAAATTTCAGCTCAATCAGTTAAAGAAGTCTACTCAAAGATTCCACCTGTACATATACACACATACATTTCGAGTTAAATAAAAGCTTTTAATAAAAAAAAAAGTAACAAATACCAGCAATAATAAGGCTACGCTCAGTATATTTAAACATGAGCGCGGCGGCACGAACCGCACATCGCGCAAATATTTTAGTGCAATATGGGTAAAAGCAAACATAAATATTATTGCGTAAGCCTGGTGGCACACTTGTGGAACAGAAAATATGGAAACAAACTCGTTGACATAGTTCTAACTGATAATTATTTTGACCAACTGGGTGAGAATAAAATTAATTTGTATTAACATATTTTTAAATTGCTTTACAACCAATGTTTTACTGGGTAAATAAAGAAGTTCGATGATCGATTCATTAAGCAATTCTTGTTCATCTTGGTCCCTTCTTTGGCGTTCATAAATCTCCTCTTCCAGACTCATCACATATGAAGGTTCTCGATATCACATTGCGATAAGCCAACTTGATCACATAATCATCCTACGCATTGACTTGTCTGCAATTAATTATTAATTGCCCAAGATTAAGACTATGATTAAAATTTGCATATCATATAGGATTTCATAATTTATTATGGATGATGATGGATATCAAATGAACATGGCTTTATGAGATGAATTTAATATAATAGAGAATTGTGTAGTTTGCGTATTGGAATTTGTTCACTTATTTTGGAATGGAGACGTTCTGCAAACATTTCTAATAGTAATCAACATTTCTAATTGATGTTGTTTTGATAAATGCTATGTATAAGTTTTATTATTGTACTCACTTGTTGCATAACGTTACCATTCTAAATAGAAGATGTCGCGGCAATTGTGCTCAACTAATATCATATAATTTCTCTCATTACTTGTACTATGATGACTTTAAGTTGGTTGGATCATAACTGTGATTGTCGAGTAGTCTGGCTGCTATACCTTTTATGCACTATTTTTTCAGTAGCGATGATAATACTATTGTATAAATTTTAAATGGTTTTGAAAAGAGTATTTGGCACATGAGTTTCTTGCCCGATTCTTCTCATGAAAGCCCCTACACTCGGAATCGGGCCGCTCGTGGCTATTGCTTCCGTGTTTTCTTGTTCCACGGAAGCACTTGACTCAAGCGCTCGTGTCTAAGCATTTTAAATATTATTTTAATTTTAAACATTTTTGTACATTGACTATTTTTAAGTGTCTGTGAAGACCTATGAAAATAAAACCACCACTTTGACTTTGACTATATAAACTGAGCTGCTGTGTTGTATTTCGTAGGAACTGCATTGCTTTGTGTGATCAATGTCCTATATTCAAGAGACTTGACTGTTATCAATTACCTAACAAACTATTTGACTAGCGTTTAAAGCATTATTCACATTTTTATTATTTTTTGTAGACAGAAGCTGCAACGTACCTACTACGCGAATGGTAACGTCCCAAAAAAATTGAAATCCAAAAAATCATTGGTATGAGCCATGATTCGAACCCAAGACTTCTGTTTAAGACTGTTTCAGAAGCAGAGTTTTCGATGTCCATGCCACCGAGACTACTACTACGACATAGTACGATAATGTATTTAACTATTTTTTTCTCATGCCTATTGACTGTTACACGCTTTATGTATGTGTATGTGTGACTATAACAAAATATTGTCATCGTTATTAGAACAACACGTCGCGATGTATTCAGTGATGTGTGTCACGTAACATTACTCTTTAATATTTCAGACAATCTTGTACCTACACACACGCCGTCTATGTGGGACACGACAAACATACTTTATAAGAGCAAGGACGGGGCCAAAATTTGGTACATTAATGCTTATATTTCAGCTTTTAAGGCGAGTTTCCGAAAACGTTAAAACACTCGGTTACTTATTTAGAAATGATAACTAGAAGCTTTTATTTATTTAAGATTTCTTGCCTCTTTAAGAATATATATAAGCAGTCTCGGTGGCGCAGTGGTCGAACACACGGCTTCTGATCCAGAGGTCCGGGTTCGATTCCAGATACTGGCTCACACCAATGACTTTTCGAAATTGTTTTCGGAAGTTATGTGTAATAAATATCGATGACTAAAAAACTTTGTGCCCGGTATGGCAATAGGTTCGCCACCTATTTCATTTGGGACGTAAACATAACGGCGAGACGAGCTTAACAGCCGCTGCCTACACCTTCGGGTAACAAAAGGCGTGAAGTTATGTTATGTTTTAAGAATATATAATAAAAATAAGTTTTAAGTGATCAAAAGTGCCCGATTATTGTACAAAAAAACTGAGAACTATTTCGGGTATTTGCAACAATGTCCATCTGGGTTCTGAGACTTACTTTGGATTTGGCCTTGCCCTATTGCTATCTCTTTTCCAATCTAACAAAAGAACATGGCAGGACGTAAATTTTCGATAAATATCGAAGTACAAGAAGTTGTGACTGAATTATTTCGATGAAATTGAATATTCCTTTTATCAGTAGGAATGCTAAAGAGACAGGATGGCATAAGTGTTATAGATCATTGTGGAGACTATGTAGAAAAACTAAATAACCATATTATTTTTAAGCTCCTCGTAATTATTCTTTAAGATTACATTACCGAGCACAGATTTCGCGAATATTAAGATTTTGTTTCTACCCTACATATGGTTAGATAATCAAAATGGCACATATAAAGAGCCCTCTCAATATGTATGAACGCCTCTAAGTAATTAGAGGCGACATCAGGGACGATAAACTGCCAACACATATTCGGCCGCCGGTCTTGTAATAATTATTATTATTATGTAACGGTATGACGCCACTTTCATGACACTCCTGAAAATCTTTATTTTCTCACTGATAAACTTCTTTTGTAGAACAGAATACACTTTATTTTATACAATTTAAAGAATACATTCCGTTGAATAGTACACAGTAGACTTTAGGGAAGTATATTTCTTCGGCTTCGGCCGAGGGTTGTGGAGATTGCCGATTAATCGGCTTCGGCCAAAAATAGACCTTCGGTCGGACACTAATAAATTTATATAAATTAATTCAGCATTTCTGTATAACTTAACAGAATTTAATTGATCAAAATTGACAACTTCAAAACTCAAGTTACCAAGAGAGGAGCAAAATAAAGAGAGTAACTCAATTAAGGGCGTTTAGAAGCTCGTCGTTTTACGATGCTTTATACAAGACTCTTGGCTCATTTTTATGCCTAGAGACAGCTTCCACATTTCTGGCTGTCTATTATTTAAAAATTTGATTACGCCAAAAATGATTTTTTTTTTCATTTTCACCCGTTTTGACAGTAGGGAAATATATATATGTAGGGAAATTAACTTAAAATCATTTGATTCCTTCTAATTCCGCACTAAAAAACTATTTTATCATAAGAAGAATATTAGATGATACCATGTTGATCAATTAATTTATATTGATAGTACGCGGTGTATCCGAAAGTTTCCGAACTAGTATGCCGCAGTTAGCCGACGATTATAACCGGGAGGGATGCTCTCCTGGTAACTGCGGCGAGGAACTTTGGTCTGCTTGGGTGGCTGTGCGTCCAGCCACCCAAGCAGACCAAAGTTCCTCTCTTTGGACGTGCACTGGTAGTATTGTGTCGTTGAGACACGACTGTAGCTACCGGTGTAATAGTGCACATTGTCACATTTTAGAACAATAATTCTGGTGATAATTAGTTATTTCGAAGTCCACCACCGCTCGGGCCAGTTATGACCCTCACTGGAGTTTATTTTTGACATATGTATATATATTCAATACAAGATTACATCAAACAATATTCTTTCGATAACATAAAAAACAAAACATAATCAAATTCCGATTATATGAATTATAAATTACTGTAACAGCCTGTATGTAAAACTTTTATTTACAAATTACTTGCACAAAAGTCATCCAACGATAGGGACGTAGGAGAAATACTTTATTATTTACAAATAATACTCGGTAATTTTATTTGTAGATTTAATATGAGAACAGTAGTAGCAGTGGTAGTATTGAATAGAGAAATACAAAAGAGGAAAAGGTCTAATATGATAAATATAATCCAATATGAGATAAAAGGGACTACTACTACTCATAGCTAGTCACTATTCCAGGACGGATTACGTATAATAGAAATCGGGTAGCGAATTATTTCCCGTAATATATTTTATTTAATACGTACGGTGCCCCCGAAATCCCTGGCTGTAGAGCGTTCATGATATATGACATGGTTGGGAGTAATCAGGTCGCATTGTCGCTGTCGACACCTCAGTCCGCGCATGATACAAATTATAACGAACAAAAGGAGGTTAATAATGCTCGTAGGATGGTGACCATATTGTCAGGTCTTCATTATGATAATGCATTTCGATGTTAATATTGAGCTATCCAATTTGACTTTCCGAAAGTTTGTGTTAGGTTTTCTTTTTAGGACATATGAAAATTTAATCGTCGCTAATATATCCTAAAAAATTAAATAAATGTATAAAATGAAAATTTTATTTAGGTAATTTCTACGTTAATTAATAAGTGAAGGTACTCGCTTTGTGTAGACTTTTTTATTCTTAAAATAAATCCATTATGATCTTAATTTGAATAAACTTAAGGCTCTAGTTCCTAGAGTCTTCGTGAACATAATCCTGTCCTCGAGCCGCTTTCTAAGAGGATGTCTTAAGATTAATATTTTCCTACGGCTCGTCCGTGACACATTAAGCTCTCACGAATATTATCTTGGATGAGAGAATCAAGAATTATTTTAAAATTAATGGCCTATAAGTGACTAGCTTAACGCGGACAGTGTCAATGGCACTGAATTAAGAAGGATCAAGTTATGATACTTAAGTGGAAATATTTTTTTTTATTTTTTTTATAACAACTTTTACGGCTAATTTATCTAACTGAACCATGTCTAAAACATGAATATTTAATGCTTGCTTAAAATTTACAGAGTTAGGTATATACATAATCGCTAATGGATTAAATTAAAATTATTAAATATTTACCTATTAATTTACTGAAGCATAATTAACATTACTCTTGGAAAATTAGTTTAAGTTTCAATTATTCAATAATTGAAAACATACTAATTAAATGTACACTTTTGAAAGCATAACCACAAATGAGAACATGGTTATGTATCAATTCGACGAAACCAACAAAATGATCCGAAGAATAAAAAAAATGTTTAGCAACATTCGCATAAGGTACTTACCGAAAACGCCTTGAGGAAAACTAGACATTGTATAATTCCTTCCATGGTGTCTCCGGTAAGGCAGAATGTTCCCGTGAGATGCCTGCTCTTCTTATCGCCGATGGCCGGTGCAGCCGCTAAACTAGCGTGGACGAGAGCGCCGCGAGGTCTCGCATCCCTCGTGGCTCCAAGCACGCCCGGGAGCGGCGCGCCTTCCATTAATCTAGCTAGCGGGTCCATGCCCGCATAACTAACAGCAGACTAACCCCAACACACTCCCGCTTATTTTCATACCACTTTTTCTAAATTGAGCAGTTAAAATTCGTATACTGTAGAGGTAGTTTGTAAGTACTAGGCAATCGGAAACAAACAAGAGCAGATAGTTCACGAACGGTCAATGAAATCAAGGCGCGAAGAGACCGTCAAAACTGATGGTGTAACGGTGCGGTTGATGCAGAGGCTCTTGCACTCCTCACACTGACACTTCTGTTGATCGGCATTCCAACACTCGCTGTTCAGCAACAGTGTGAGAAATGTATATAACAATACAGCTATTCCAAATATCAAATACACTTCCATATTGCACTAATATATATATATGTTGGCACTATATTTGGCACAAATTTACCTGTTTGAAAAGAAAATTTAAATTATTGGCTGCGTCAACTCTGACCACATATAATTTGTAAATTAAACCTTATTACGTTAATTGAAATTTCAAACATCAGTTGTGTTTACGTGTTCTTGTTTATTATTATGCGGAATAAATATTGTGGAAAAACGGAGGCCGGTATAACATCCCATTGATTTATCATTTCAACGGTTTTGCAACGAGCGCAAACAAACAATTTACATACGACGCGACGAAATTTTAATAAAATTAATACGACGACGCTTCGGACACTCGTTTTGCATGCAGCCAATATATACGGCGGCTAAATTCCTCATTTTATAAAAAAAAATAAAGCCATTTGCAAAATTGATGAAACAATTAAGGGAGTAGAAATTACATCGTTTAGAAAATCCTTTATGTTTTTTCAACAAACATTGCGAATACTTGTTTACTTATTACGAAGCATAAATTCGAAACGCGCGGCCATCCAATCATGGTTGTTGCTTAATCCCCGAGCTATCAGATAATTAACATATCCACGTTGATGAATGTATATTCACGTGTAGGAACGAAACTCGCAGGAATTATAAGGAGTGAGTGTATAACAACAAACTCGTTCCCCGCTGATTGGGCTCATTGTGAGTGGGATCGCGGTATTTTATCTCCTCACGTTCCGACGTTCAATCACGATGTATTCAATCGAACGACATACATACACTCATATCTAGCAACTATTGTAGTATATGTATGTATTTATATGTATTATAGCTCCCTGACGGAGAGGCAATCTTGGCATAACTCCGATTCGATGAGATATTTCGCTTGATATATCTGTTCTCATAGTTATCACGTGAATTGTTTTGTTTTGATTTGGATGTTTCCGTACATTTGTCAAACAGTTAGCTTTGGCGTAACATATAAATCACATATTAACTATTGATTTGAAACTTTGAATAATATGTACATATTTTGCGTACCTCGTCCCGTGACATTACTCTAAAAACGTGTATATTTTCCGTATTAATAAAACGTAGTCAAAATCGGCCAAATGTCGTCTAATATGAGCACAGTTCCATTGTTATAGACTGTGCCTACTCTCAACTAAGTGCGCGTGACGTCATAATGATGACGTTACATATTCCGAGCAGTGAGTGAACGTTTATGACATACATATTAATGTTACACATCCATCATTGTGATGGCTGCAATATTAATGGTCCAAAATTCATCACGGTTTGATGAATTTTTGAACGTTTCATAATAAAAAAATATGTACGCAATCAACTGTAATCAGTTTTTGTACCTATTAATATTTGTTTTGGTAGATATGTTCTAAAAATAATAACAATATTTTTTCATAATTACTAAACTACATATAAGACTTAAATTTGTTTCAAAGATATTGTACGTTAATAAAAAAAAACATTGCATAATTTCTATAGTAAATTTCCTTTATCCATATAATTATCCATTAAATTTTATTCAATTGGTAATTTTGATATTAAAAATTCAAATCAAAGAATCAGGGCAATAAGAAGACCAAGGACAATAGGCTCAGTGATGTTCCCTCGCAATCATTCTCCGCTTTTCTCCTGGCGAACATTCGAAAATCTTAGGAAATCGTACAATTACAGGATTTCAATCAAAAAACATTTTCACAATAAGATTGTTTCACAAATTTGTACTCTATCAATAGTAGGAATAAAGTTTTATTCGGATCGTCGTGTTAAACGGAGAATGTGTGAACAAGACATCACATGAAGTGACTTTTGTTCAGCAACTTATGTATTGAAAGACATTCATATAACAAATGCAAAAGTTTGTAGAGATGTTTGGATGTTTGCTATTAAATCACAAGTTAACCATTGAACAATAGGTACGTGATAATAATGGTGTTACAGACAGATAATTTCCTGAATTGGCACACTTTTTAATCATGGATATTGTCAAGTACTAATTAATACTTTTATTCTTGGAAAATACTTCGACATTAATATAATTTTACTCCTTACTTTGATCACGCTTTTAAGTGAAATTCTTAAAGTCCTAGTAAAACCTTTGTATCGAGTGGCAGCTTTATATCGCGGCTCTGATTACATATAAACAAACAAACGTGTAGGTAATCCATAAATATACTAAATTACCACGTAAGAGGAGATAGTTTTTTTTTTGTTACTACACGCCTTTTTCTACCCGAAAGTTTAGGCTGAGGTTGTTACAGTCCGACTAGACAAATGTTTAAGTCCAAAATAGAATAGGAGTTGACACCTACAGCTATACATCAGGCCCAGTATGTTATAATTCATCGATATTTATATATGTACACAGAAAATAATTCTTCCAATTATCTGGTGATCACAACAATGTGAATGTCCTTCAAGAATCTAGAGAGACGTAGATATGTAGGATGAACAATAAAATAGATAGAATATTATGCGATAATTATTATGTTTATGCCGCACTACATCCGATATGATAAACGTTGGGCGCTCTCCCTCACAAGTTTCAACTAAATATCCCTTATCGTAAATTCCATGCCAGGGATTGGGCACGTTGGTGAGATACGTTAATAGACGTGTTAGTGTTAAATTCTATAACAGTTCTCTAAATTAACATTCGTTCTTTATTATAAAAGTATGATATCAGATGTAATTCAATACAGCGTCGTGGACTCGTGTTTCAGCAATAATTTGTTGAAATAATAAAAAAAAAAACTAAGTTTGAATTAAGGTTTTAATAAAGAAGATAGGTATCGTATGTCTGTCGTCAACAAAAAGAAAATACAGTATTCAAAGAAACTTGTTCAATAAAAGTATTTTTAATGTACTGTTTCATCTTGTAACTGCAACGTATAAGAAAAATTCAATACTAGCAGTAGTGCTGCGCCTTTAAACGGACAAATGTTGTGAGTCGTTTTAAAAGACTTGTTCTCGGGATTAATATAAACAACGTGCTGTCAGTAAAGTAAAATTCAGACAAAATACACAAGAGGCAAACAGTGAAACGAAATTAAGACACAAACAGATGGACTGTGAATTCACTTTTTAGCGGTTATTAGGGTCGTTACTTGCCGCTCGCCGAGAGCAGATACCGGGCGAACAGATGTCGCAAGCAGTTTCTCAACACGTATTCTCTTGCAGAGTTTATCTAAAATTGCAAACGCTCCTCGGGTTTCAACTTATTGTGTTATATTGAAGTCTAATTGTTTCCGCAGTACTAAATGGGAGCGTTGGTACTTAGTTTGTACTTTGATTACGTTAGGGATTACGTCGCCGGGAATTTTGATTAGTTGTTCTTGTTACATTAATATAGGTACTGTTGTATACGACTAAAAGCTTTGTTTTGTACAGGACATTGGAGCAAAAAGTATATTTATTTTATTATTTTGGAAGCTTTATTTTTGCAGCCCAAAATAAAATTTGTATCATGTTGTTGCTTAGCAACTAGCGTACTAATAATATGTATATTATGCTTTATTATGATGAAACTCATCAATTATGTACCACTGGGCCACCGAGAGCGAGCGGAGACCGAGAATTTCATAATTGTACTGATTAATATAAACATAACAAAAAAAGACACGTACATTTGGTTACAGAACAAAAAACCATTAATTGGTCGTTGTTTATACTTAACTAAACTAAAAGAGATCGTAAAATTCAAGGTGAATTTATGAAAAGTAGTAATAGTAGTAGTAGTTAGTAGTAGCCTATTGCAATGTAGGTAAAGCCCGTAAAACGTGATTGAATCATATTTATTAAATAAACTCTAAGCTTACAAGCAGATAACAAATAGAATTCAGTGGACATCAAGACATCAATGATACTAATATTTCAGTAAATTTAAAAGAAGAGAACCTTTCTGGTGAGAAAGTTTCTCCATATGGTACTAGGACAACAGAAGCAAGCAACTGATAACAAAGACACATGACAACGGCAGTCCTAAACAAACGATCGCCCGTGACATTCCCTTCTACGTAAATATACACAAGAACACAGTGCTTGTTGGTAATGAATTAAATGTATTGTGCCTTACAGAAGACCTGCACAAATATAATATTGTCTAAGAGTAGATAGATACACCAGTGTGTAGTTTGAAGCAAATGCAATAATTGCTTTTGGACAAATACATTCTCCGTTCCACTCCGTGAACATACGAGGATGTGAAGCGTCCACAATGTCGGGAAAATGGTTGGAATGAATTCAAACCAAAGCATTCAAAGAGAATTATCTTGCTATTCAAAAATATAATGAGCTGTTAAACGGAATAATAAATTTCTTGGAGAATATTGGACATTTTAGAGAAAGAAAGCATGCATTGAAATTGCTAAGGTAATGACATCTTAAATAATATAAAAAAGATGGTAGTAAAAGTACTAGTGGTAAACGTTATATTAGGGAATCTGTGTGAACTTGGGATACAATTTTATTAAAAGCTATTAAAGGAGTAAGATAATTAACAGCATGAAATACAATAAAAGTCAAGCTTCATATGCTACATTAACATAACACTGTTCCTGTTTTAATAGTAATTAATTATTAAGATATTTAAAGCAACGTGACTTTCTAAATTTCAAAACCCTGCTTCCCTGCCTGCCTGCTTTAAAGCTGTTTGTATTTTAAAGCTCAGCGGTTAATATAGTCTTAAAGCTTATACGAAACAGTATGTTGCCCCACAATTATTGTATTGTCTTTTAGAAGAAATTTCATGTGCTTCGAGTTGGTAAAAATATTCAACAAAAAATTTTATTCCAATCAAATAAAGAAAACGATTAGTAGTGGAACACTTTGTCGAATAACCTTGTCTTACCTATCTACGTTACATAATAAATGGGTTGTACCCACTAAATAGGAGTGTGTAATCGTATTACTTTGAACCGAGAACCCTCTTGAACATACTTAAGAAATACTAAGATAATGCTATTAAACGTGCCCGAATTGGTAGCTAAATGATAAGGGTGAGGTGGGATTTGAGTTTTAAATAAGTTAAAAATGTAACTTATTCAAGTGACCGCATACATTAAACGTATTTATAACCAAGTAATATACCAAACAATTTCAGTTTTGTGTGTCGATTTCTTCCGGATTATCCGGAAGAAATTATCCGACACATTTATATTTATATCTATTTAGGACTTGCACTGGCAGATGATATACACTATGTAAATTTTTGAAAACATCATGGGCGTAGTGTTAAATAATACTTCACTGGCATGTTTTAATATTATGCACTAATGCACACTGGCTCAAAATCAACAACAAATAACTTAATCAAAATGTATTTATGTATAGTATAAACTGAAAGCACGGCTGCTTTGCCGACCTTTGAGAGGGGAATATGCCCGTTTCTTTAAGGTGCCAAAGTTGTATCGGTCCATAAATACCGGTGCCGGCATCTGGTGTCCAAAAGGGGCCGTAAGTTATAAAAAGTATCATCTGAACCACATATTCGTGGATCCCGAACATGGACACGTAGATGTCGGCATTAGCGCGAAGTGAGATTACGGAAATCCTTGTTCATGAGGGTATTAACACCAACAAACCTGGTAAATGCGGTACATGATGAATAGAGATGCAACAACATCTCTCCGTAGTGGGGTCGTCTCTTTTAGTTTTTTATAGTTTCACTCCATTGCGTATAATAAATTTATGTTAGGCGAGCTTGGCCTTACCTTCTAGATTACCGCGAAATTGGGCGATACTCAAAATATAGATACCAAGTGCTATGGCTAAGGCGTTCTGGGGAAAATTCTAAAGACAGGAAGCAGCCTTTTTATTATGTTTTTAACATTTAGATTGTAATATTAAGTTAGATGTCTAGAAATAGCAAACAGATTTTCAATCTCCACAGAAATATCGTCTTATGCGAAAGAATTTCAGAAAGAAAAGATATTTAAAACATGTATTTTCAGATAGGCAGAGCCATGCGCACCTGCTAGTTGATATTACGATGTATAAAATATGATCCGTATTAATAATTCGCAAAGGTCTATCAGCTCGTCTGTCAAGAAAAAGGAATATAACATAGAATTTTAATAGAAACCTCTTTGCTAAATCAAAATTAACTTTGATTAATTCATAACATTTTATCAAAATTAGTTACAAAGTAAATGTTTTATTAGACTCGTTTATAAGCAAACATTAATTAGGCTTTAAAACTTTATGAAATGTTTAGAAAGTTTTGGTACGTCTACTAACATATCAGTAATGTGAATCCTTTCATCATTAACTATATAAAGCCGTAGAGAATTATATTATATGACATGGGGTCATGATGAGGTTATGTTTCAGCCATACTACTGATCCGAGGGTCCCCTATTCGAATCCAGCTTATTTCTACGACGCGAAAGTTATTTTTAATAAATGTAGATTATTTATCAGATCTATATTTGGTAAATATTATGCATACACACATTATCACACTAAGACTTTGAGAGAGCAGTTATTCTTAGATCAGGACATCCTAAAAGAGTACCTAAAGAACAGCGTCACTTCTCAAATATCCTATTAAGCACAGGATCTACGAGACCGTTGCAATATTTTAGAATGGAGTTCATTTAACTAGATTAAAGTGGATTCGTTCAGGTGGTATGAAGTCGCTTGAACTAGCTTCCAATAAATTCGGAGGGCATAAAGTGGATAAACCAGATTTCGGTCCAACTTTTGTCGCAGTGGTATGTAGGTCTAGCACTCCGCTTCTGAATCAAGAAATCGAATCCGGGCTCGCCAGTATGAATTCTCGGACACACTAATGACTTTTCAGAAGTCATGTATGATAGATATATCTTTAACAGTCGCTGTCTAATATTCTATACCGGGTAGAAATAGGTGTGGTTATTAAAAAATATAGTGGATTCAAATGAATTCTTTTGGTATCAGATACTATTGAGTGGTATTCATTAATATTTTAAGCGAATGATATATAAATGTATTTCACAATGCTTTTGTATTTATTCAAATAATTTATTGTGATGAAAAGAACTTAATAGTATATCATCTGGTATCTATCTCATCTGGAGTTATAGAAATAAATGTACGGATTTATTTACAATCTTCCAGAACTTGAGTAATCAACTAAAAGACTAACGAATCCTACGATCCAATAAGAGATGTGGGGAAAATCGTTTCGTAGACTTAATGGAACGGATCTTTCAATAAACCAACATACAAGTAAAAAAAGTATTTCATGTAATAACTTATATAACTTTAACGCTGGAATGTTACTCAATGTTGTGTTAGCTAGATCACAAGTATCACAACGGTATTTTAATGTTGAATATGTACACATCCTTAATACGTGAAGGACTAGGCAGAGATAATTAAGTCCATTACACAACGGACGTATCATTTAGGGCCTTATATTACCAGTGGTCAATATTTAAACACAACTTTTATAACATTTCCGAGGTCCAATTGACCTCGGAAATCATTTACATAAAAAAATGAAATAATCAGGAATCGTTTTGATTTATGATAAAAAAAATACTACGATTAGTTACGGCAGTAACAAATAGTTGATGCTACGCGTAACTGGTTTTAGTAACTAATATGAAAAATATACTCACTGTGGAATTATTTGTCGTAGTTAAGCTGCTGAAGTTTCAAAGCGAAAATGAACGATCTCTCGCTGGATAAACAATCTTATACAAGTAACAGATGGCTGAACATGGATCGCACAAAATTGTTGCCGAAATAGATATCACAGAAACTAATATATGTACAGTCATCGATATATATATTATAAAAGCTGGCCAAATTAATTAATCTGTATCTCGATAGGAACGACACCGTCCATGTAAATAAATGGAATTTCGAATTTATAGAATGTCTCGATTGCCAGCCGAAAAAAACAGTACCCCGGTTCGTTTAGAATCATTAATTCTGTAAAGCCTTTATCGAGGCACCATTTCGCCGACCCAGTTCCAACGGGGACACATAATTAAAGGCAGGAACTAAAATATGCCACAAAGGCACACAAAGAGCTGCCCATGGAGAGTTTAAAATCAGTTAATAACGACACCCGTGACTTAAAATAGATTTCAGCTTGAGCTATAGTCTTTCAATTAAATATTGTATATGATATCCTCATATAAACAAAATAAAACACTCTTATATCATGAAAATGATAAATTTAGGAATTAGATTGTTTCCACGTTATTTTTAACCGTATATGGAATTACATAGTATAAAACAAAGTCGTTTTCCGTTGTCTGTCCCGTTATAAGATTAGATCTTTGAAAATACGCAACGGTTTTTGATGATACTAGATAGCGGGTGTCCACGGTATGGTTTGTGTGTACATTAAAGTGCAGAAAAGGTGATAATTTTCGAGATTTAGCACTTTAATTGTAAAATTACTTTTGAAATGGAACAAATTTCGCCACGTCAGCTAGTAAAGAATAATTGCATATTTGGACAAATCGAATAAATGGGCAATTCGGTCAAGGTATTAGAAAAATAAAAAGGAGTATGTATTGATTACATTACAATACTTAACACAATTTTCATTTAATGGACTAGGATCTCGAAAAAAGAATCTCTTGTCACTTTTTAATATAAGAAACAAAGCAAAGCTTTTATAACGGAAACGCCTAAGAGCCAATCTGAGTACAAAATGTTTTCCAAATCAATATAAATTTTATACAACAACAACACAACAGAGTGTTTTCCATCAAAGATACACTCCCGGTGTTTAACATAAACACAACACTACGCTTACCCGACCCACTCACAGGGGCGACTGTGTCTCACAAAGCGCTTATATTTTTTTTATTAAACAACTTTAGGAGAAGAGAAAGCACACAATAAAGTGAAAGCTAAAGAACTATGAATAGTGCGTATTTATACCTACATGTATAGAGATTTTATAAGCACTTTACTGAGGTATAAAAATATATTTCTAAATATATTTCTAACTTGGCGCAAGTGCACGTACAAAAAAAAAATCACAAACTATTATTTATACGGTCAAGAAATAATAGTTAAATTGCATATACATTTAAATGAAGATAAATGGATAAATATAAAATAAATTCATTATTCCCGCGCGAGATTGTCTATAGTACCAACATATATTGGTACATAGGAAGTTGTTGGCAAATACGTTTGATTTCTCAACTCGTGGTTGTTGATAATTGAACTAGCTTGTCACACGCGACGTGTATGTGAAACACACACAAACATATGACACAAGTTAGCTTGTTGATTAGTAGTATCGTTAACGATCTGCTTGACTGTATCACATAAATGTTATATGGCTTTTATTCTAATTGCTTTTATCTCTATTATAACTCCAAAATACAGTTTTTTCTTTTCTTTCTATTTTGCTTCAGACTTTAAAGAAAGGAGCGAACTGATTTACGCAAATAGTAAAGTCCTAAGCTGTCTCGTATTTGCTTAAATTTACAAAAAAAAAAAAACTATTACTAATATTATAACCTATTTATTGTTTGTATTAAAAAAACACCACACCAATATCTGGGACAAGTACATTTACGTTAGCGTAGCACCGTAGCAAGGTGCTACGACAGTATCATAGATTGTATACAAAACCGCTACGGTAGAGCTACGAAGCTGTAAATTACGACGCTGCTACGCTGCTACATCAATATTTTCTATACGAGCTGATCCGGTACGGAACTTCGTACAGCCATATTATGTTTTAATACTCAACTCTAATATGCAACAGGTAGTTAAGTAAGACTATCTGCCCTAGCATTTTTACATCATTGGAACTAGGAATTCCAACACACATGAAATCCCACATAGTGTATTAAGAAAAGAGATATTTTCGATTGAAAACTGCGAGTGAAGTTAACGACATTAAAACATAGTTATGAGCGTGGGATACCAGTAACCACAGGATTGTCAACCGGCCCTCTCCCATATGTATCTGAATCTAAATTAGTAAAGGATATGTAATAATGTAACAAGTAAATGACATATTTTATGAAGGCTATTGATTGAAAGGAACGGAGACCTCTTTTCAAATGACACAAGCAGCTCCACCCACGTTTTGCAATGTACACGAGTGTTACGTGGGTGCCTATTTCACGATCCTATATCAATACTTTAATATCAAGAGTTGAGTAAACATCAAACATCAAGTAATACTAAAATATTAAAACCGAAGAGTATTAATAACTAGGCTCATACATTTTTGTTGAACTCGCGTTACGCGTTTTTTTAATTATTACCCCAAGAGACGCGTTCCGGTTTACAAAAATGAGTAAGTAGTTTTAATAAATTATTCGAGTTTTTAAGTATCAATGGCCTAATGGTTTAGCATTCCGACTTCTGATTGTTTTTTAAACATCAATAATTTTCGAAAATTGTTAACGATAAAATAAATTTGGTGGGATATATATCCAGAATCAAAACATCGGATAAAAAATGTCTTCTATCTAAAAAACAAAGAAAAATATATATTTTTTGCTTTTTTCATGGCTTAAATTATAATTAGTGACGCGAATGAAATTGATGATACCTATTCTTATCAGGCGCACAGGGGAGATTAAACCAACCCCAATAATTTTCTATCTAAGAACAAACTTAATATTCTTGAACTGTAATGTGGAGGTATCGATTATGTTTGTGGCTGTGCTCCAGAACTGATATGAATAGAGAGCTTATGCGTCATTAAAATGGAGTTTGCCTTTCATGTGAAATAAAATACAAGCGTTCGACATTAAACAGACTTTTAATTAAGTCTATTCTAGTAACTTAAGAATGAACAATAATAGCTTGCTAGTGTCTAGACGGAATCAATTTTAGAATGAAAAGATATTCAGATATTGTATAAAACATAATTGCGGATTCAGTTTCAGATTTCTAATTGAATAAAATCGACATGTATCTAGATCTAGAATCTGTATGTATTTGAGAGATGTATCCGGAGGCCCAACCCCTTCCCATCCCATTTCCGACCCTCTACATACTACATTGTAAGGGGCAGCAACGCCGCTGTATCACTGTCTGTCTAGAGGTGTCCATAGGCAACGTTCTATGCTCATCATCAGGTGACACGCTTGCTCGTTTGTCCTCCCCACCCCTCTCCCTATATGATAAAAAATGTATTTATCATAAGACAGTAACAGTAAGCCTGCAAATTTAGGATATTATGAAAATACTGTGAAGCAAAGACGAGGCTTTTTCGTCAGTCTTAAGTTTGCAAAACGTTTTTTTTTATGGGATAGGAGGGCAAACAAGTAGGCGTGTCACCTGATGTTAAGCAACCAGCGCCGTCCATGGACACCAGAGACACATATAGTGTGACTGTTGCATTGCCGACCTTAAAGGTATAGGGAATAGAGGATAGGGAAGGATGGGGAAGGGGGTGGGCTTCCGGGTACCGGGTCGATCTTCAGAGGGGTCGTGGTATTTCAGCGGTCGAGCCGGCCCATTCATGAAGCGATCTGCTTTGCTCTGCCACTGTTAGAAGAAGAAAGAGGAATTCAACAACGAAGCCTGCTGAGAAGCAAATACTTTATTCAGATACCTAAAAACGACTGCAAGCCCTGGTTTTCTGGATATGACTTAAAAAAAAAAAATGACTTAACATGACCGGTCATTCGTCTGCAAACCAGACTGCTATCGAGACACCCACACCCTTCACAAATAAAATTGCCTACTCCCAATTCAATTTGTATGTAAATATGGACAGATATAACTACACGAAAACAACATATCTCGTATTTAATTTAAATACAAAGTGATATGTAGATACTATCATTCTATGTACATATATGTTATATATGTATACATACATACAGATTCTATCTATGTATTCTACTTATTATATTGGCAGGGTCCCAAAAGGCTTTGCTTTACCTGTTTTATGTAGATTTAACTCAATGGGGTGAATACGAAAATAGAAAAAACTAAAAAGTAATTTTAAGCTTCGTTTTTTCTTGTTCCATTTCCGTGTTGGATGTTTTTTTTTACACATATAAGTTGTTAATCCATGCGGTGTGGATTAAAGCTTAGACCGTTACACAGAAGCAAGACATAACTATTTAAATTGTAAAACGTTTGAAATAAAGTTAATTTAATTTTGCTCAAACAAATAAACATCAGACAGCATTAGAGAATGCACCGGTATTAAGACGCGTGTACAAAAGTAGAGAACATCATTAACGATTAAACAAAGGCAGAATTTGTCTCGAGTTAACTCATAACAAGCGGCAAATTCGCTTACGCCACTCATTATAAATTCTATTATGTCATTTGCGATTATGAACGATAAATAAATGTGTCACAATCCCCTTTAGATACGAGACGGTGCACACTTGAAGTGTTGTTTTTAAGATGGCGGAGACACGCGCCATTATGTGGAGGCGAATTCATTACGTCGCAATAAATTACGTAACACGAATATGAATCAAGCACAATAATCACGGTGATACATAAAATGTCTTTCGATTTGGTATTACATACATTAACATTAGCTAAAGTCTCGGTAGTCCAGTGGTCGAGCACCTCGCTTCTGAATCAAGTAAACACGGTTTCGAATCCTGTCTCACCCCATGACTTTAGAAATTCTTTTCGAAAGTTATGTGTGATCAATATCGATTACTGAATACTTTGTACTCCGTATGCCATTAGGTTCGTGTCGAGGTTCAACAGCCAGTGCCTGAACCTTCGGGTAGAAAAGCGATGTTATGTAATGTGTTATGCATGAAAGACATGTGGAGTATTGTAGAGTTATTCTTGTGCCACTAAACATTTAGCCGTTCTTAAATACATTCCAATTAGTCAGGCGAATAAGACAAACATAAGTAAACAGTCTTCATATTTCATTAAGACTATAAAAGTTATATATAACTTTTAACATACGATTTGTTGATTGGAGAACAACTAACTTCTTAAATCGCTCGATAGAAATCACAAATGTTTCAAATAGATGAAATATCGGTACCTGTCGGTGTTGTCTAGCTACACACGTTACAACCAAGATTATGAATCCAAATATAATCCGAATTATGAATTCAAATATACAAGAAGGCAGTGAATCTACAAAGAAATCGACGAGACAGGGAAAGGAACATGTCCTACGTCGATCTGTCCTCAGAGTATATCAATACTACTTCAAAGCTCAGCTTTGATCTGAGTGTAGTCTGCGAGAGAAGGCATCTTTCGAATGTTTCTTTATATGCGAAATATAACATAGATATCGCCTTATTTCTTTCTCTAAGTTGTTGTTATGTGCTATTTATTTACATATTCTGTGTTTACTATTTATACAAAACTTTTTATCTCTAACATGATTCTTGAAACATTCTAAGGCAGAATTAAAATAAGCGATCATTCACATCAATTAGTGAGCGCGTAATCTTTCCATATCGGAGGGTTCGATATCGGTCAGCCGGTAAAACTGGCAAAATGTAGTAGAACTGCTGTAGAGCCACGCAGTTCGCGGCATGAAAGGGCCGGCTCAACTGGTGAAATATCAAGCCCTCTCTGAATATCGACATCAAGTGGCTCAATCCGCGTTTCGCCGTTTAAAGGCCAGCAACGCAGCTGTAACACTACTTCTTCTGCAGGTTTCATGGGGATTAGTTTATTCTCATCAGGTGACACGCGTGCTCGTTTAGCCTCCTATGCCATAAAAACAGTAATATTAGCTACCCTAAAGAGAACAAGGATCCGCAAGAAAATAGATCGATCGATTACAATTCACAGACAAATGTGGCGCATAACTCTTACACTGAAAGGGCAACACATCCCTAACGAATGAAATACGTGATCCGCAGTCTTATAGTATAAAATCTATTGACATAATAAATTTACAAAACGTTCACTACTGAATTTAAAATGTTTATATGTGAACCTATTTGCGATATATTGGAACGGAATCAGTCAATCGGAATTTTTGATGGGCTACTATTTCACGTCGGGCAAAATTATTAAGATTATAGCCATTCAATATTAGCCGGCATTTTCTTGATAGCATAGGAAGGTAAACGAGCAAGCTGGTCATCTGGTGGAAAGTGACTAGCGCAACCAATAGTATCCGACCGAAGTCGGCCACCTTCGGCCAAAAATAAATCTTCGGCTTCGGCCGGATTCTGGGCCGAACCCGAAGGTACCGCCGAAGGTCCGAGAACAGTCGGAATTAAACGAACTGTCACGGAAGAGTGAATGACTGACGGACCGGACTGCACTTAGTTCAGTGCGGATTATCACCGACAATAAAGCGGTATGAGCCACTTTACGCTGATATTTTTCTTTAGCTGTGGATAATATTGAAGAAAATTATTAAATTACTAATACATAGTTTATAAACCTTCGGCGACGGCCGAAGGTTGAGGAGTTTGCCAATTAATCGGCTTCGGCCAAAAATAGACCTTCGGTCGGACACTAGCAACCAACCATAGTGAATACCTGCAACACAGTGTTACAGTTGCGTTGCTGGCCTTTATGTAAGATAGAAAATATAGGGTTGAAATCTGGCTTGTACATATCAACATATTCAAGTATATTCTTATTAATTCTCAGAGCCTAGGAACCCTTCCAGGATAAACGGGAAAACACTGAGGGATTTGTTGGTGTATACACCAACAAATCCCTCAGTGTTCAATGTTATCCTAACTTTAAAGCTGACACAACTAAAAGACATTAAAATTTCTACGACGGAGCCACCTTACGACACCCAGGACGCTCATTCAAATAGTTGGTACACTGTATATAGTTGTATTTAAAACAGTGCCACTTAGGTCCTGGCGGGACGAAACTTAATGTTACTATGTAAGTTATTAATTTTAGTTCTATTTATTTTTCTATGGCATAATTTAAATGACACCTCCAGCATGTAAAAAGCATTCAGGTTCTAAACTAAAGGATTTCAGTTTGACGAATACGAAATAATAATGTTCCGTGGATAATTTAATATAATTCATCATTTGAAGACATGCGATGGTACTAGGAGAGAAACCCTTAATTAAAAACTGCTTATAAAAAAAAAAACTAGAAATGAAAACACATTTTGACGACGAGTTTCTTAATTCGCTTAATGCTTGAAGGCTCATTACAATAAAATATTAAACCCTCAAATAATCTCAAGCGAAGCGAGGGAGAGTTGCTTGTTGTAGTAGTTATAGATTTGCAAACAGTTTATTTTCTAAACGCGTCATAAAAACCCACAAACCATCAAACTTGTAAAATATTGTTACTGGTGTGCAAGCAATCTGCCAAATGGGGTTAGTTTATCCTTGCCAGTCTCGCCGAGCGAACGCGGTAAGCGCCATAATTTCATAGGGATCTATACCGATAAATTGCCTCTAATATTTATATAGATATGTACCATGTTAGAAATATCTTATCTAACAAAAATAAAGAACGAAAGTTAGTCATAGGAATACTATACAATATCCAAGTATTAGAAGGACAGCAATAGATATAGTTAATATTTAATAGAACACTAATAAAATAGTAACTTACGCTGATAACTAAGTTTTATCTTTCAGGACGTGTGATGCCCAGTGGGATTCATATTAATGTAGTTACATGTTCTTACGGTACATTTTCCATTAAATGAAATTCGGGTGTGAGCTGAACGATTAAAAAAGCAAGTAAATTTACTGTTGCGATCTGTGACGGCGGATTTAAAATTATTAATTTGTCTCATATCAAAAGGTGAATCAAAACAATAATACACACAATACGAATGTCCAAAGATAAAACAAATGTATTTATATACAAAAGCAATGAAAATAAAATACATACATTGAAACACACAACCTTCACCTTTTTAGAAGCAACATAAAAATGTGACAACACATAAATTTTATGGAGAATTTCATTTTGTACAATCAGTAATATATCTAGCTAGATTTGAGTTTGCACTTTATGGTCCAGTGACTAATTCACTCAGTCTGTACATTAAACAAATTTATATTTATTTAGTTTACAAATGAAACTGAACAGCTACAAATTTAAATTAAAGTAGCTAAGTAACATAATAACGTGTAAACCTTAGATAAGATTAACTTAAAAACATCAAAGACTTTAATGGGAAAAAAAAGTAACTTAAAAGTCAATAAATATTTAGATCTAGTCTCCGGGGCCTAGTGATTCAGCATTCCGCTTTTAGTAGTAGGTTTATCCATTTGGGATTAGATAGTTAATGTAGCGTGCCAAAGTATAATTTTCGCTGCCTACACCTTCGGGTATTACAGAGCGTGAAATGACAGCTATTTAACATTCATAGAGAAGATAAGTTGACACAATAGAATATACCTATATATTTCAATTAGCAATAGATTAATATGGTACTTTCAGGTCAATCAGTACATTATCATGTTTTTTTTTTCACTGAGAATTTATAACATCATCATATCAATAGCTTTTCTCCATTATAAACACTGTTCCCAGAAATTTACTAGTTGTGAGCTTATTAATTTATTTGATATCATGATGATTTACATAATTAAATGAATTGAATAAAAAAATCCCGTTTTAAATACCTATATCAAGTATAAAAAAAAATACTAATTACTCTTTCGGATCTTGGGAAAGAGACATTCGGAGATTAAATTAATAATGTCAAGTATACCTGTAATCTTCTTTCATCAGATACATATCAAATACAATTCGACAATACCTCTATAGTATCAGTCCATCACATATAATAACCTGTCGTAATAATTAATGAAAGATTTTAAATTTTATCAAACCGTTCTTTATCTTTAATCAAAGTAGCGGAATATTTTAACAAAAAAAAATATGACCCAGTTGATAACGGCGATTCGAAAATGAATATTTATCTACCAACATCAGAACATAAATACAAACGACGCTCACTAATTTCCATAGTCATAGTTATTGACAATGTTATTAGATGACTTCTTCTAGTGATTCATGGTATCTTTGGTCATTGCTGCCACCAAACACACTACACGGACACCATAATCAATCAAAGGTAACGGGGAACCATATATGTGTTACGACGGATAATACACCGTTAAAATACGTGTCGTTGATAATATTAAATGGAAGGTAAACACTACTGATGTTTGGAATAATTATCAAATCACGTTTCTTTTTTAAGTTATTCTAGCGTTTTGAACGTACATGGTCTGGAAGAGTCACGAGCCTCGGAAGGGCGCGAGAGGACGCGAGAGGGCGTGCATCAACGCGGGTTGGCGCCGGGGCGAGCGGCCGATAACTGAAAGGCGTCCCGGGCGCTTCAGTACAGCCCCCGCTTCAACCCTCAGGCCCCGCTACTGAAACTCTCAATAATTATTTTATTGGGAAAGCTAATGAGACGAGAGGTATACACAGTTTTCTTGTTCGTTATTGCCATGATTACAGAGTAAATAACGCAGCTCCAAATCGTCTTGGGCCTCGGTAATATTACACGAAATATTTTATCTGCCTCATAATATTCCAAATATCTGATATTATTACATTATCTATACTTATTACAAAATTATACGGCATGTCTGTACATTTTTTTTTTATGCGATAGGAGGTCAAACGAGCAGGCGTGTCACCTGATGGTAAGCAACCAACGCCGCCCATGGACACCAGCAACACATATAGTGTTACTGTTGTGTTGCCGACCTTTAAGGGATAGGGGATAGGAAAGGATGGGGAAGGGGGGTGGGCCTCCGGATACCTCTCTCACCGAACGAAACGTGGCATGAGCCACTTTACGTCGGTCTTCTGAGAGGTCGTGGTATTTCACCGGTCGAGCCGGAACATTCATGCAGCGAACTGCTTGACTCTACCACTGTAGAAGACGAAATAGAAATTTTGATAATATCGTGTGTACGTGTTTTACTATGCTAGTGCGCGTACCACGTTAATACTACTACTTAGATGGTAATACAAATTTCATGTGGCCATACATTACTTCACTCCAAGTCTCGTGTGGGATAGGCAGAGAGAACAAAACGCGGCACATAAGGCACGGTTCTAACACACTTCAGGAGAGGATAAGCCACAATGACCATTTTTATTTTTTTACTTTTTACGAGAAATAATGGCTTATTTACGAAGCTATTTAAAACATTACAGCATTAATTTTCATCTACTCAAGTAATAGATTGTGCATGTGATGTAGATGATGTTGGCCCTTTACAGCATGCAATTTAAACGAATATTTTCGAAGATATTGCAGTATTAACATAGCGGGACCGCAGTTAAAGCAAATAAATAGCACAAATTGAACCTCATGATATCCAAAATTTTCTGATTTATTACTTTTAATGCGGAACAAAGTTCGCCGGGTCAGCTAGTACCTTATATATACGAATTGAAATTCAGTTAGTCACACTATACATTTTCAACCCACAAATGATGAGAATCTAGGGAGCAGAATTTTACACGAACGGTGCTGCAGACAACAACTAGTGTAGATTATATTAGATAGTAGGTTTTAATGGTAATCAAAACTTTACGCCCTTAGTATTTCTAGATATGGCAACAACTAGATACGCCGTTTTACTTATAAAGTCGCAAATAGCATGCCATAAAGTGACCACCACTTTTCTACTCTTCAAAATCTACCACACATATTTTCAGGAAAGTGATTGATATGAATTAGCATTCGAAGCAGCAATCGAACAGCTGGACTACCAGGTCAAACCTCCATTAAAACTCCGCTTAAAAACACGGGGAGGCACATTTATGGAGCGTTGTAACAAGCCACCCGTTACAACCCTCCCTCTATAAAAAGAAGAAAAAAAAACTGACAGAAACTTAACAGTTGGTTGAACAAGAAAGTTTAAAGACATCTCGTCTTTAAAATCGATTTGCGGCAACACTTTTAATTACCCCCCGCACGAGTTTTTGTTGGTCCTGTCAATTGTCATTATTCGGGTGATGGTCGAGCGTGAATCTAATTGACAGGCGGCTACTGCAGCAGTTTACAACCGCATTGCATGTCACTACGTACAGATATCTGTTGGTGGACGCATCACAATATATCACGTCACACTGTTGTTTGTTAATCGATTCATCGGTATCGGTGTGAGCTGTGAAATGGACTTAGCTTCAATATACATTGGACTTACATATACATATATATATACGCCGTCCGTTTTGGACGTTTTGCAGACTTGAATGATAAAAGCGTGGAGTGTGTACCTTGATAACAATATAGCTAATATGCTAAATAAATAAAACGTGTTTTTCGGAAGTCTTCAAAAGGTATTAAATCCTTATTATATTTTCATACGATCTTTGCATTTCAACCTAAGTTGTTTGCATTTTGAACCGACACGTAAAAACTAACACTCATCATTTTCGTAGAAACTAACACATCAGTAGACGTATATTTTCTACGAAAATGATGAGTGTTAGTTTTTACATGTCTTATCCTATATAAGACGGGTCGGCACAACATGTGATCCCTTTCCATTCTCTTCTATCACTCGTAATCTTCGCACTTATTACCATCATATTCATATTAACTTATATCCAGTCCATCCAGCTCTTTTTCGGTCTTCCTCTACCAATGTGTCCATCCGCAGTAAAAACTACCACTAAAACTTAGGTATATGATGTTTTTGCCTTAATAATATCACTGAAAAACAAGTAGTGAAATCTACGATCGTGCTGATCAAGCACCATGTAATTCTCTTTCAAATTACGGTTACCTTTTTCCCTGCAATTTTTTGATAAATTATATTTTAAAATTTAAAACATCACAAAAAATAATTATATCCTGCACACACTACGCTGTGTCCATTAACTGGTTTCTAAAAGCTTATTGAATACCAAAATGAACACTAGTTTATTTCTCTACTGGGTTTGAATTCTCAAGAGAGTGTCAATTATACTGTTCAATCTCTTTCCTTATTGCTTTTTTAGTTAATCCGTTCACTAGTTCACTTTAGTTCACGCTTCTGATTCAAGAAGTAGTGGGTTCAAATCCTGGCACTGGCACACACCAATGACTTTTCGAAATTCTTTTCGGAAGTTATGTGTGATAAATATCGATGACTGAAAACTTTGTGCCCGATATGGCAATAGGTTCGCCACCTATTTCATTTGGGACGTAAACATAACGGCGAGACGAAGCTTAACAGCCGCTGCCTACACCTTCGGGTAACAAAAGGCGTGAAGTTATGTTATGTTAGTTCACTATTCATCCACTCGTCGATTCGAGAACATTACTCGTCGCATATCTTTAAATAAATATATGAGACGCACGTTTTCCAACTTTTATATAATCCATCATGATAGGACATTTTCGTCGCAGCACGTATCCAACTCAACATTGACATTTCCTCCACACGCGTTCGTATTCCAGCCGTGTACACCTACAGACAACACCTACTTACCTGTGTAGTTACAAGAAATAAAATCAGAATAAATAGTTAAAATGGATAATATCCATAATTCAACTAATAATTCTAAAGACATTCTAGCCCGTAAATATATCAAAGAACGCGACAGATATTACTTGAAATCATGCCAAGATTTAGGTGAAACTTGTCGCCAAATAGGAAATAATGCCTCCTCCTGAACTTTTTATACGAAGCTATATCTATACGATATACGACGCCGTGGACATTGCTATATTCAGGGCACTTTACAGTCATACGTTTTGTTGAAAGCCATTCCACATAAAATTTATATAAACATTTATACAAGCAGTACCAGTAAAAAAATATAGTAACCATTTTACCACAGGAATATCATCACCCCCATGGGAAAACATCTAATAATCCCCCACCTGCATAATATAACATAATTATCTATTAAAAATTAATCTGAGTCTCGGTGGCGCAGTGGTCGAGCAGACGGCTTCTGATCCAGAGGTCCGGGTTCGATTCCTGATACTGGCTCACACCAATGACTTTTCGAAATTGTTTTCGGAAGTTATGTGTGATAAATATCGATGAGTGAAAACTTTGTGCCCGGTATGGCATTAGGTTCGCCACCTATTCCATTTGTGACGTAAACATAACGGCGAGACGAGGCTTAACAGCCGCTGCCTACACCTTCCGGTAACAAAAGGCGTGAAGTTATGTTATCTATTAAAAAATGAACAATACCCCCCCGCTACTGTTTTCCCTTCATCACAATCGTGTAACACAAATATAGTAAAACACTTGGAGTGAAAATTTATGAAAACATTATTTCGTCACACTGCATCGCAAAATTAATAAATAAAGCTCGTAACCGTTTAGCGACATCCACCTTTTTAAAATGGCTCCCAATAGGTTTAGGAGACCCCTTCGATGGGATGTTACGGAAGCGATCTTCACTTGCATGAACGGAACTATTTCCAATTTCACAACAATTTCGATATCTTGTACTTGTGTAAAGAAAATCTTCATTTTAACAGATCACTGAAGCGTGTATAGGCGCATAGAGATGTAAAGACGTTGAGTATTATTAAATACATTTTTTTCACGTACCGAAGCCGATTTCGTGAAGGATATATGAAAAGGGAAAAAATCTATATGAGGTGTAATAAATCAGCGTACGTCCTTCGTTAATATAAAATGAATATAACGCCGAAAATATTTGTGGGGTGTCTGGCAGTCACTATTATAATACATTGCCTACTTCCGATACAAACAATGCACACATACGAGACACAGAAATAGAATGTGTCGTTCTCTTTCACATGGTCCGATGCTTTCACTATTCTTCCGGCCAATTAGACCATTTTGTATTGGCAGACCCGGCTCAGGTCAAGCTAAAGAAATGCAGTGCATATAAATACAAACATCACACCAGCAAAAATTATAAATATCACATAGAGTTAAACAACTCTATTTGATTGTAATTTAATCAAGCGGCTCAACTTTGCTTTCCAAAGCGAAAGAAGGGACGATGCAAAGTAATTTCTAGCAAAGAGCGCATAATAAGCTTCTTTTTAAAGAAAGTCGACGGCGAATCGACGGGAGCTTCATTCAAACTAATCAGGAGCAGCCACTTTTCACAAGCTGAACTTCAAAAAAGTTTCCTACAAAGCGTTTCTATTTAACCGACACGTTTTTGCGATGAACGTACTTTTAAAAAGGCGACTCATTTACAAGGACAAAACTACGCGTTACAGATAATCAGAATGTTTGCAGATTGTAATAATTTGCCGTTTTTATGAACGCTAAAATTAAGTTAAAAGAAATATTGAAATATGCGAGGTCGTTGCAATTATGACAGTCAATAATGTATGCAAGCGGATGGGTATGGATATGTGTATACAAAACCTGGTGTATCATCCCTATATACCTCAGAGAAGAGATAATGGTCTGACAAGAGAACAAGGAAATAGTGTTTATTTAAGTAATTAATTTAAAGAGACACTTCGACGGCTGAAGAGAATGTAGGAATGTATACTAATGTAGTAGAAGAATGTATACTAATAACAGCTGAAGATTTTTTTTTTATTCGTTTGAGCTTATCTTTACATTGACGAGTTACGATTTAAAAATGGTAGAGTGTAATTTCAACAGTAGTGGAGTCATGAATGGGCCAGTTCGACCGATTACATACCACTGTCTCTCGGAATATCGGCGTAAAGTGGCTTATGCCACGTTTCGCTCGGGTGCCCTTTTTATCAGAAGAAGAGCATAAAGGATTAGGTCAGGTAATAAATGTCAAAGAAGCGACTGAGGTTGGCAAATATGTAAAAACATAAATTATATATTTGAAATACGTTTTCATATTAGATCAACGTATGGTAATCCAATTTAAATAATCAATATAATCATATACGTATACTTCGTTTCACCGAAACCTGATAGGTACCAGCGAAATCGTTATATATTAAAGACGAGTATAAATTCGCTACTCGATTTAATAAAAGATAAAAGCATAATGTCACTTTTCATTTCGAAGCCAAACCTACATTATCGACATATTTAATATTCAATACTCATTTTATCTAGAAAGGAATGAATTCCATGTCTTAGATAAGTGCACTCTAGGAGATACTTAAGCACGATAATTCTAGTTTTCATTTTTTGCGGAAGTCTCTGAACTACTCTGAATTGCATATTTATTAAACTACTAACTGAATTATTATGGCATGTCTGGATAGCCGCGTCCGAATTAAATATTAAGCCTACATGTATTTTAGGGTACCTTATCCAAAACGAGGCTTCGCTGTCCGTCCGACATTTGAAATTTTACAGATGATGTATTTCTATTGCCACTACAACAACAAATACTAAAAATACATACACATACATACATAACTTCACGCCAAATCCCTTGCGGGGTAGGCAGAGAGAACAGAGCGCCATAGGGCACGATTCTTACACACCGCACTCGCTTCGTTGACTTTCATAACTCTTTTCATGCACGTGCGTCGGTTTTTGAGGCTCTTAACATCACCTTCCTCCAGAACACGTTCTATTTGGTCTTGGAATGTGTGTCTTGGCCGTCCTCGACTCCTACATCCGTCCGCTTTTGCATTGTATATCTGCTTAGTCAGTCTTGCGTCAACCATTCTTTCTACATGTCCGAACCATCGGAGCATGCCCTTTCTTACTTTTACACCGACACTCTCTTTCAAACCAACTTCCTTCCTTACAACCTTGTTTTCTACGCGGTCAGCGAGAGTCACTCCGCAGATTTTGCGTAGAGCCCTCATTTCTACCGCGTTTATTCTACTTTCATGCACACTCTGCCATACCCAGCTCTCGCTTCCATAAGTTAGTGTTGGGATCAGGACTGCATTGTGGATTGCTAACTGGGCCTTTCTGCTAATGTTTTTTGCGCCCAGGAATCTGCCCAACACTCCGTTTACGCTATTTCCTATCGCCACTCGTCTTTCTACATCCGCGGTGTACCTTCCATCTCTGCTAAAAGCGCATCCAAGATATACAATTTCATTCACCTGTTCCAGCACTACATCATCAACCATTATCCTTGCATCTGTTCTGGACTCCTCCCTTTCAAACACCATGACTTTCGTTTTCGTCGCATTCAACTGCAAGCCTTTAATCATGCAATCATCTTTCATAGTAGTGACTATTATTTGCAGGTCCGACGGCGATTCGGCTAGAAGCACGGCGTCATCTGCGTAAAGCAGGCAGCTCACAACTAGGTCACCCATTCGCATCCCTACATCCATCGATCTCATTCTCTGGAGACAACTGTCCAGGTACAGGATGAACAGTCGAGCGGACAGCACGCAACCCTGTCTGACGCCGATATTGACGTCAAACCAGGGGGACAAGCCGCCGTCAACACGCACACACGCTGTGCAGCCATCATAAGTGGACTGCACGGCGCGCAGCAGTGCTCCGCTCACCCCGTAGCCCGGGAGTATATCCCACAGATCCTTTCGTAACACTCTGTCAAACGCTTTTTCCAGATCCACAAAACCGCAGAAAACCTTCCGGTTAACAGCCAGTTGTTTCTCCACGATGTTGCGGAGAGAAAAAATCTGATCCATGCACCCTCGTCCGCTTCTAAAACCACCCTGAGCCTCCCACAACACTCCATCAGATATCACCCTCATTCTCCTTTCAATAATTTTCCCATATACTTTTGCTGCTAAACTGATCAAACTGATGGCCCTTTAACTGGCGCACTGCATACGTGATCCCTTACCTTTATACAAGGGCACGATGACAGCGCGCCTCCATGGGAACCTTACCCGACCTCCAGCACAGATTGCTCAAGGTCAGGAAAGCGTCCCGGACACAGGTTCCACCGTGTTTGATCATTTCAGCAGACATCATATCAATTCCAGCTGCCTTACCATTTTTCATACTTCGTATCGACCATTCAATCTCTTCCATAGTAATGTCCTCATCAGATGTTGGCGCAGCGGTGTCAGCCGTAGGCTCACTCGCGGCGCCCACATCCGGAACATACTCGTACATTTCCCCAAAATACTCACTCCACCTGCCCAATACATCGCTTGGGTTTGCAAGAATGTCACCAAACTTAGACATAATTTTGTCCATTCTGGATGTTGACGAAGAACCCCGAGACTTTCTAACTTCCCTCCAGAAGAGTTTGTTATTCGCCTCGAAGTTTTCCGTCAACCTCACTTCCTCATTCGCAACAAGTCTTTCACGCTTCTCTTTCACTAAGGCTTTGGTAACATTCCTGCAGCGGCGGTAGCTCTCATACTTTTTCTCTGTCATACTATCATTCTGGTTCAAACTTGAGACATAATCCAACCATGCTTTTTTCTTTCTTTCGACGCTGGATTTCACATCCGCGTCCCACCAGGCGTCACCTCTCAGAATCTTATGCCTCTTTGCACTACCACATACTTCTTTTGCACTATTCACTATACTTTCTTTCATTCTTTCCCAGCATTCTTCAACACCTAGGTGAGAAAGACTCGTCTCATTGAGTCTTTTACTGACTAGGCCTACATACATACTAATTCCTACTAAAAATAATTATTAAATAATTTAAGATGAGCTTCCGTACAACAAAATTATTTTTTTATTGTTTCTTGCTCGATACTAATAATGCTGGCGGGTCGACGCATTAACTATTCACACCACATTTAGTTTTATACATACATACATAACTTCACGCCAAATCCCTTGCGGGGTAGGCAGACAGAACTGAGCGCCATAAGACACAATTCTTACACACCGCACTCGTTTCGTTGACTTTCATAACTCCTTGCATTGCCGCGCGTCAATTTTTGAGGCTCCTTCCGTTTCGGAAGGAGCGTTCGTAGGAGGATTCGTTAATATAATTAAATAAAATAAAATTAATAATCAAGGGTACTCCCATACAATAAAATAAGTTTGCGCCGTTTATTTATAGTTCGGCACCCTTCGTACGCGAGATCCACTCGCATTTGGCTAGCTTTTTCTTCCAGCTCACTTACGTATAGAAGTAAATTTAAAGAAAATTTTCGAACTAACGCGACCGTCTGAACGATGGCCGAGCTCTGTAGCAGTGCAAGGGTCTTAGAATTTTGTAATCCATTTACATCGGCGGGCGTCTACCCGACCGTCTCATTGTACAACGTAATTTATTTATCAGGGCCCTTTCGCACAGACCTGATGAACCTATCAAGTCCCGTTACAGACAGAACGAATAATTAATGTGGCAACATTACATTTACAAATTATTATTTTTAGATCAAATCATAAAATTCCATATTAATACATAGTATAAAACAAAATATTCCTCTGTCTGTCACCTTATATGGTTTTTCATGTGTTATTTTTTACTAGATGAAGGTTTCAACAAGTTGAGTTTTATGTATAATCCATGCATAATTTAGAGAAAAAGAATTATAATTTTCGAGGGTTGGAGCTTTAACTGCAAACGCTGTAATGTAAATATTGTAGTAATTATTATTCACCTTGAGAAGGTCTACAAAAAAGGCCACGATGGTGTACCTATGTCTATCTCTTCGGGATAACCAACAATGACCATTTTTATTTGTTTACTTTTTACGAGAAATAATGGTTTACAAAGCTATTTTAAACATTCAGCATTAATCTCTATCCATTTAATTGCCTTAAATTTAATGTGCATGAAATATATATGTACAAAATGTAATTTTAATGAATATTTTCGAAGATATTACACATTTAAAATGTAGGGAGGTTCCGATTGCGTCGCTCATTAATTGCATCTGAGGCGAAAGTTCGCCGGGTCATCTGGTTTGTAATATACCTTAAATACTATTACAATAAATCTAGTAATATACTTAGTAGATCCCATTTGTGAACTCACTCATCACCAAGTCAAGGTGGTTCGTGGTCAGCTAAGAACGAAGGATGTTTAAGGAAATCAACCCCGCAAGGACAAATTTTAAAAAATACATTATTTTTAAGTATTGCTTGCATAGATCGAATTATTCTCTTTGCATTCATTTTAATCACTGACAAACTGATCCCAAATGGGTTGAGAAACAGTTAAAATCTATTTATATAACAAAAAATATTAGCAGAAAAGCCCAGCTAGCAATCCACAATGCAATACTGATCCCAACGCTAACTTATGGAAGCGAGAGCTGGGTATGGCAGAGTGTGCATGAAAGTAGGATAAACGCGGTCGAAATGAGGGCATTGCGCAAAATCTGCGGAGTGACCCTCGCTGACCGCGTCGAAAACAAGGCTATAGGGAAGGAAGTCGGTTTGAAAGAGAGTGTCGGTGTAAAGGTAAGGAAGGGCATGCTCCGATGGTTTGAACATGTAGAAAGGATGGATGATGCGGGATTGACTAAGCAGATATACAATGCAAAAGCGGATGGATGTAGGAGTCGAGGACGGCCAAGACACACATTCCATGACCAAATAGAACGTGTTCTGGAGGAAGGTGATGTTAGGAGCCTCAAAAATAAACGCGCGTGCATGAAAAGAGTTATGAAAGTCAACGAAGCGAGTGAGGTATGTAAGAATCATGCCTTGTGGCGCTGTTCTTTCTGCCTACCCCGCAAGGGATTTGGAAGTTATGTATGTATGTATGTGTATGTAACCGTCAAAAAATGAAGGGTGGTCCACCGCATTAGTTTTTTTTTGCAAAACAACTTTTGTCGAGTCAGCTACTATGTATGTATACTAGGTATATATATACTTCATTATACTGTAAAGGTATATGTAGGTAGTTATGTTTTCTTTAATTTAAATATTAAAGGACGACTTAGAGAATATATAAGTATAGCATAATTCTTTCAACAACAATAAATTTTTGATAAACACACAAGGAGTACGAAGTGAAATCATTGTAAATAACAATTAACAAAGTCAAATAACATTACGTTAATTAATTACGAGCGAATCACTTAACAAATAACAAGAGTTATTTAAGTACTTTCAAAACAAATCCACAAACAGTTGAATGAAAGCTTTCATTCACGTTTCCATCATAACTCATTGGTATTTTTTTTCTTCACTGAATAATAATAATTCGTAAGAAGAGTCTGATATCTTGGCATACAAATTAAGGTATAATTTAAAAGCAATGTTGAAAAAAATAACCACAAAAGATTCTCCAAGAAAAGAAATTAATTAGCCGACGATATTAAAACCTCGGATTTTGAGACCCTTTTACGAGTATCCGACGAATACCGAGGCTGCCAATACCGGGGCGAAAGGAATTCAAAGCATTTATATTAGATGAGATTTTACAAGGTTTAGGCCAGATTTACTGAGCAATTTATAAGAACCAGAGCGGCTGAATGCCAATTCATTTTGATTATCAGTTTAATTAAGTTACATATCTTTCGACTTGCAATTATTAACTTAGTCGTAAGAAATACGTAATAACACAAAACAGAGTGAATCCATCCCATGTATGAGAATATTGATGATATACTCACAATGAGGAAATATATTCACAAATTTTTATACTTATATAAAATTTTCATGTCACAATGTTAGTTACCGTACTCCTCCGAAACGGCTCGACCGATTCTCATGAAATTTTGTGTGCATATCGAGTAGATCTGAGAATAGGACATCTATTTTTCATCCACCACTTTACAACACAAGGGTAGCCCACCCCTCAAATGTTTTATTCTATTTTTTTATTATTAAACAACATACAAAAATACATTTAACCCCAAATTTTCATTTCTCTACGGTTATTGATTTTTTTTTTGGCGAGACAACGTTAGGGGGTCAGCTAGTGTATATATATTTTATAGCATGTGACTAACATCAATAGATTGAACAAGCCATTAATAATGCCATGAGTAAACGGGATGACAAGATACCAGAAACTCCTCAGAGTGAAAGAGACATGAATAATGTTTTCACTTACCGCTGGACCTGTTCGTCCCATTGTAGTGCCCAATAGTGAAGGATTAATTATTATGGCTAACTGTCGTGAATACTGTATGATAATAATGATAAATCCGAATCAAAGTGATTCACACAATGCAATTTTGTGAAATAAACCAAATGTTGAAAATATCACACGTGATTAAGATAATTCGACATCTATTTCTTTCTTGTTTCTCAAGAAATATAAGAAAAGATAAAAAAACGATTACTTGCGTTCTGCAATCCTATCAAAAACATAATATAATTTCACGCCTTTTTCTACACGAAGGTGTACGCAGCCGCTGTTAAGCCATCATGTTTACGTCCCAAATGGAATAGGTGGCGAACCTATTGCCATACCGGGCACAAAGTTTTCAGTCATCAATATCTACCGAATAATCAATATCACAAAACTTCCGAAAATAATTTTCAAAAGTCATTGCTGTGAGCCCAGACTCGAACCCGAAGTGTGGTTGCTCGACCACTGGACCACCGAGACTTTTTCCGAAATCCTATCGTAACAATTAAATTTTTTAATATCTGCACAAATAATTTAAACCAATCACAACAATAGTTCGAATACTAATTCGAACTACTGAAACAATGAAAAGAGAATTAACCATTGCAGCAGAAAACTTAAATTATACGTTTGCCAACTGGAGTAGAAGCGTCATGTTCAAAGGAAACACTAGGCAGGGTCACCACCACCTGCCGTGTTCTGAATGCCTGGTACGCCGGGTGGGAGGGAGCGTATTGCATGCGCAATATGTAGGTCACAGGTCCCCCAGGGCACGTGACATGTACCTACGCTAAAGTTTATCCATCATGAAAATATCTTTGTATTTGAAATTTTTGTTCAACTACGAAATTAATAAAATATTAGATCAAATCACAGCTCTCAGCTTAGTATATCAGGCTATCGTGTATTTGCATTGGGATCGTAACAAGATCGTAACGTTAGAGATGCTGTAAAATGACGTAATTGTAAAAAAAAACAGCATTTACAAAAACTACATTGGCAAAGACCATATCTTGCCAAGTATCAGGTTTCGACGGTCAGCGGTTTACTCTTTACATTGATCAGTTACTTAGTAGTTAAGACAAGCATTTTATGAACATAGTTAAATTTTAATATCGTAATACCTTTGGGATGGAATCAATAATTCAAAAAGTAGTCATCGCGTATTGATTAAAGTTATGCTTACGAAGTAATTTATTTCAATAAAAATCAATACAAATAAATAAATAGATATAATGGTCTGGTTTTGCTTGCCACTTTCACTATAAATTTTGAAATGTGTAAAACTAGTTACAGTAACGTGCCTACAATAACTAGATATCTTAGCAAACATCCTTATTAGTAAGATACATATGTAAGTAACAAACTTACAATCGTATGGACTATGGATTCGTAAGAGATACAAAACGCAAACAGGACCCTACTACTATCAATAGCTACACATAGTTAGTAAAATGAACCCTCTATTTTGGAGCTTCATCATCAGGGGGCGTAGCTCAGATGGTAGAGCGCTCGCTTAGCATGCGAGAGGTACCGGGATCGATACCCGGCGCCTCCAAATCTTTTTGTTTAACATAAATTTATTTCTTTAAATTTCAATGATTAATACGCGTATACTTATGTAGTGTAACTCCGTATTTTTTAATTACTTAGTATCACACCTTTTTATTTCATTTTAATATGTAATGTTGAGTGAATTTAATTCATTAATGGTTATTTACCCACGATAATTAGTGGTGCGCAGAGTAGAAAGCAAACCAACCACTAGCCAAAAACTTACAAGGACTCCTGCTGCTCTACTAAAAACTAGAAGCCGAAAGTAGAGACGAATGTTGTTACAGTTACGTTTCGACTCGTCGAATTTTTAGGTCCCAACTGGAATGGGCGACGAAACATATTCCATTTACAATAGGCAAAATATTTATTATATTATTTCACATTAATTTCTGAAACTAATGATACTTCTTGTTTCACAAGCCCCCAGGCAATCCAGGCGACTATATAAATGTTTTTTACGCACATAAAATTCAATTTTATGTGCATTATAAAACGTTTACCTTTAATTATTCCACACCATGCCGACGTTCCGATGGTTGGCATAATAATTCAAGTAATGGGAGGTAGGCGGAAACGTAGCAAGTTTTATTGATCAATACTAAAATTTGAATAAAACGCTAATTTACATAGCGTAGTAATTATATTCTTATTTTATTATTTTACGTGGATAATTTGATATTAACTTAAAGTTAATATCAAATTATCCACGTAAATTACGTCCATATTAACTTAAAGTTAATATCAAATTATTCACGTAAAATAATAAAATAATAATGTACCTGTTACAAATGATATCTTACTAATACTATAAAGGAGAAAGTTTTTAAGTATGGATGTAAAAACACAACTACTCAATGTATTGAATAAATTTTTAATGAAATAATTCATAATAATAAGAAAGGATTTGCCGAAATTCTACCTTTATGAAAATAAAAATGGGAGCAAAGTTTATATGAGAAAAAATGATTACTCGGTCTAACGTCTACAATTTTTTTATTACAGACAAAGGCCTTAGGCTATGTTATATATCATCATGCTACTACTCGTATTAATATGAGTAAAACACTAGACTTTTTTCGTAGTAAGGAAACTTAAGAAGGCGGTACGAAGTTCGCAGGGTCTGCTGGTAGATTCATAATTTTTAGTCTATTATTATTGGATGATGACAAGTGGTTTTATTAAATAATCTCAAATTAAATTATAT
Organism: Euproctis similis; assembly: GCA_905147225.2. Taxonomy (NCBI): domain Eukaryota; kingdom Metazoa; phylum Arthropoda; class Insecta; order Lepidoptera; family Erebidae; genus Euproctis; species Euproctis similis. The sequence continues at coordinate 12,439,494 of LR990109.1, forward strand.
ATCTATTAAATAGGTACCATTTAAGTTATCAATTGAAAAAATAACACGCTCGGCACACAAGCAGCAGACGCGCAAATATATTGTAGATATATTGATATAATGACCACATTGAAGATTTGAGCATTTTGAGCATTTTGCGCATCAAAAACTGTTTTTGGGTAGACACATAATTAACTGGTTTTATTAATATATCTGTAGGTACATTTAGGGCGTTAAACAATTTCCATATTTAAGGGTAACAAATAATAGATTGTAATGTTGGGTGTTCCAAAAGCCATTGGCATGTATAATTTATTGTTTACTTATATTAACAAAATCAACTGAGTAGAACTTAAATAAACTGAGACTTTAGGTAAATAACGTACGTACATTATAATCTAATATGAATTATTTTAACTTTTAGTGTTGTATTATGTCTAGACAGAGACAGCAGGTAGTTTAGTATACATAACATAACATAAAACATAACATAACTTCACGCCTTTTGTTACCCGAAGGTGTAGGCAGCGGCTGTTAAGCCTCGTCTCGCCGTTATGTTTACGTCCCAAATGGAATAGGTGGCGAACCTATTGCCATACCGGGCACAAAGTTTGTCAGTCATCGGTATTTATCACACATAACTTCCGAAAACAATTTCGAAAAGTCATTGGTGTGAGCCAGTGTCTGGAATCGAACCCCGGACCTCTGGATCAGAGACCGTGCGCTCGCCCACTGCGCCACATAATTATAATTTATAATAAATATAAAATTATAATAAATAGTGACATAACTAAATAATGTTTCAAAAATGCGTGGTTTGACAAAAATTGATAATATAAGAAATGAGTATATAAACAGAAGCATGTAAGTAGTACCAATTATGGAAAAATTTAAAGCGGTTGATAGGCGTAGTATGGTCTATGGACACACTGCGAGAAGAGACGAAATTCACTTCACAAGGAGAGCGATGAGAATTACTGTCATGGACACATTGGTACAGGAAGGCTGAAAAAGAGATGGCTACACCATAGACTGGAATGGAAAAGGATGACCTGTAGTCCCGACCCCACTTAGATTGGGAGACAAGGCCAGGAAAATATCAGACAAATAATGTTTTAATACATCAGCGTTATTAGAGAGCGGCATACATCAGGCTGTGGTGCAAGACGTATAATTCTGTTATGAAATGCAACACTAACAAAGCGTTGGGGTACTTCACACACAAGGCTTCGCACACTCCTGCCACTATATCACTTTCATAAAGTCCTGGTGGCTCGTTATAAAACAGTCGAGTGCCACGTCACTGTAAAACATTTCATTAAAAACATTTCATCTCTTTTTGTATGTCGCTGCAAGGATCTCAAGATTTTGTTTGTTTGGTTTTGAACGCGCTTACACTTGTCATAGAAACTACTAATCCGATTAGAATAACTTTTTTTAGTATTGGATAGCCCATTTATCGACAACTGCTAAAAACTATATTAATATGACCGGAGGATTGACCCTTCAGTGGTAATCTATGATATGGCTCTACGAAGTTATCCGGGTCAGGTAGTAGGAAACAGTATAGAATGGAATTAGGAGAAAAATAACAATACATAAATATAATTTCCGCTTTAAAGTTAGAAATTTAAATACTTTAAAAATATTTGTAATGGACTTTTAAGTAGGTTACTCTTTGCGAATTTAAATCATAGCGGAGTTGATTTAGTCCAACAAGTGTATGTATTTAATTGTTTAATGTTTTTTTTTATATATGTTCTAAATAATATGATTCCCTGTATATGTTCTCAATAATATGATTCAAATTAATCACTGAATTCGTTTGAAAAACCCAATGGGTAAAATACTGATAGTTATCTGTAAAAAAAATAGATTTCATAAAAATAAGATTTTAGATCATATATACATATAAGTATCGCAGTTTCGCCTGATATTTTAAAGAATTTACTCTCTAAACATATACTTAATAATTTTATATCACAGCTCGGCACAAAAAGATACAGAAATACATTGAGCACAGGAAATTAAATTAAGCAAAGAATGTCTCCTGTTGTAAAAAAAAACTTCATAGACGAAATGTAAACAGTGGTTAAAAAAAAAACAAAGTAACCAAGTAGTGTGGGCGTGGCGGACGAGAATCACGCGAATAGAGAAAGATAGAGTACAATGAGAAAACAAAATATGTAGCAAAAGCGCTTGAGCGAGAGAGAGTCCTTCCACGCTGGTGTTTCCTGACACAACCGAGTTGCAACTTCACTTATTCAAACGGAATAGAAAACCAATGTTGCATTTATTGTAAAACTCGTTGTTATTCCCGCATAAAAAACCTCACAACATATATAAAATATCAATTACTACTTTTAATTTGTGAATCTCTGTATAGAGAACTGGTTTATTGAAAGTAAGTACAACGTCATAAAGAAATATTGAATGGTTGGCAATGTATGTTCTAGCAATGTAAGGAATTATTGGTGACAATCAAACAAATTGGTCTCTTTAATTATAACATAACATAACTTCATGCCTTTTGTTACCCGAAGGTGTAGGCAGAGGCTGTTAAGCCTCGTCTCGCCGTTATGTTTACGTCCCAAATGGAATAGGTGGCGAACCTATTGCCATACCGGGCACAAAGTTTTCAGTCATCGATATTTATCACACATAATTCTGAATGGGCCGGCTCGACCGGTGAAATACCACGACCTCTCAGAAGACCGACGTAAAGTGGCTCATGCCGCGTTTCGTTCGGTGAGAGAGGTACCCGGAGGCCCACCCCTTTTTCCCTATCCTTTCCTTTCCCCTATCCCTTAAAGGTCGGCAACGCAACAGTAACACTATATGTGTTGCTGGTGTCCATGGGTGGCGTTGGTTGCTCACCATCAGGTGACACGCCTGCTCGTTTGCCCTCCTACCCCATAAAAAAAAAAAAAAAAAAAAAAAAAATAAATAACTTCCGAAAACAATTTCGAAAAGTCATTGGTGTGAGCCAGTGTCTGGAATCGAAACCGGACCTCTGGATCAGAAGCCGTGTGCTCGACCACTGCGCCACCGAGACTAGAAATCTCCATCTAGAAATCTAGATCTTTAATTATGAAGACTCATTTATACAATAGGGTAGCTGAACAATTGGCGATTATAGCGCGTTGTGAAATAACTTCGGCTTCAGCCGATAAATATGATAAATCTCATGTATATTTTCCCATCGGATCTGTAGTTCCAGAGATAAGCGAGTACAAGCAATCAGACGTTTCAGCGGATATTAATCTAGAATTCTAATTTAAGTGGTGGTAAAGACAATTACTAGAGCATAATCTTAATTATTGTAGCACTAATATACAGCACAATATTTATGTCATCCGTCTCTATGATAAAAGAGAATGGAAAACGATGACAAATTGTGCCAACCCTGTCTAGTAAAGGGTCAGGAGAAGGAAACAAACCTTTATTCTCAATTATTAACATAGATGGCGCTTTGTGCCCAGGAAATGCTTTGCTTAAAAGATGCCAGAAATCAGGCAACAGATGGCGTTTTACACAGATATGGCCATCGACGACTGAAACATCTTCAGAGTCAAAAGCGCCATCTCTGTAACATTCCAGCAACTACTAGTATATATGACCATGTCGCTGGCTGGCTAGCTAGGTCGTAAAATGTCGAATGTAGACATTTGGTAGGGGTACGCAGTACAAACCCAACATAATAGATGGCGTTAGTAGAAGAAAATAAATAATAAATCGGTATCTTCAAACTTGGATTCCGTGTTTAAAATTATTTCCTTCTCAATAAGTTAAAGTACATTCCTATTGTTACAATATATTACCGATAATTAATTCTACGCACGGGAAGCATAAAATTACATACGTGGTCTGGGGGTCCTTTTAACAAAAGCAGTACTTACCTGTAATAAAAAAAAAGAAAATTTTATAAGTATTTAAATAAACTATAGCATAAAGAAGCTCAATTCAGGTTGTGGAGTTCGGATTTTTCAGGTTTAAATCCGATAACATTTCGAGGTTTATGTCATAGCGTATTAAATATAAGACTTGACAAAACGTGTTCGATGAATAGCAAATGGGTATAATGACTATAAAGTTCCAATGACTGAAAAGGTGCATAGAAGATACACACCTTATTGAACGTGTTTTTTATCAAAAGCATGCTGATAGTGATATATGTAATTCTTTTTAATTTTCCTTGACTCTTCTCTCTGCCTACCCCGCAAGGGATTTGGCGTGAAGTTATGTATGTATGTAACGGGTGATTTTTTAAGAGCTTGAGAACTTTTTTAAACAATAAAACGCATAAAATTTGCAAAATCTCATCGGTTCTTTATTTTAAACGTTAGATTGGTACATGACATTTACTTTTTGAAGATAATTTCATTTAAATGTTGACCGCGGCTGCGTCTTAGGTGGTCCATTCGGAAAGTCCAATTTTGGGCAACTTTTTCGAGCATTTCGGCCGGAATAGCCCGAATTTCTTCGGAAATGTTGTCTTCCAAAGCTGGAATAGTTACTGGCTTATTTCTGTAGACTTTAGACTTGACGTAGCCCCACAAAAAATAGTCTAAAGGCGTCAAATCGCATGATCTTGGTGGCCAACTTACCGGTCCATTTCTTGAGATGAATTGTTCTCCGAAGTTTTCCCTCAAAATGGCCATAGAATCGCGAGCTGTGTGGCATGTAGCGCCATCTTGTTGAAACCACATGTCAACCAAGTTCAGTTCTTCCATTTTTGGCAACAAAAAGTTTGTTAGCATCGAACGATAGCGATCGCCATTCACTGTAACGTTGCGTCCAACAGCATCTTTGAAAAAATACGGTCCAATGATTCCACCAGCGTACAAACCACACCAAACAGTGCATTTTTCGGGATGCATGGGCAGTTCTTGAACGGCTTCTGGTTGCTCTTCACTCCAAATGCGGCAATTTTGCTTATTTACGTAGCCATTCAACCAGAAATGAGCCTCATCGCTGAACAAAATTTGTCGATAAAAAAGCGGATTTTCTGCCAACTTTTCTAGGGCCCATTCACTGAAAATTCGACGTTGTGGCAGATCGTTCGGCTTCAGTTCTTGCAGGAGCTGTATTTTATACGGTTTTACACCAAGATCTTTGCGTAAAATCTTCCATGTGGTCGAATAACACAAACCCAATTGCTGCGAACGGCGACGAATAGACATTTCACGGTCTTCAGCAACACTCTCAGAAACAGACGCAATATTCTCTTCTGTACGCACTGTACGCATTCGTGTGGTTGGTTTAATGTCCAATAAAGTAAACTGAGTGCGAAACTTGGTCACAATCGCATTAATTGTTTGCTCACTTGGTCGATTATGTAGACCATAAATCGGGCGTAAAGCGCGAAACACATTTCGAACCGAACACTGATTTTGGTAATAAAATTCAATGATTTGCAAGCGTTGCTCGTTAGTAAGTCTATTCATGATGAAATGTCAAAGCATACTGAGCAAATAATAATGCATGAAAATCATAACCTCAAAAAATCTGAGCAAATACTAATGCATGAAAATCCTAACCTCAAAAAAATCACCCATTATATAATTTTCCCTTGAAACTAATTCTGGAGCATTAGAAGCATTGTTTAATAAAATATTTCCCACACAACTGTTTATGCAGCAACAGATAAGCCTAAACATGTGGTTGTGACCAGCTCTTCAGAAATCAAAAGGTGGGTAGTTATTACCAGCGCAGTAAAGTAGGCATAAGGTGATTATTATTGTGTGTGGCGCTGTGTGGCGCCGTCTTAGAATACCGCCACCCCATCTCTTCCCGTGGGTGTCGTAAAATGCGACTAAGGGAAAAGCTAGAAAAATGGGCAGCACCATTCTCTCTGAAGAAAATACACCCTACTGCGATCACCAATCCGCCTGCCAAGCGTGGCGATTATGGCAAAAACCCCCACGATTGAGCGGACCGGCAGTTGTGGCGCTCTATGGGGGAGGCCTATGTCCAGTAGTGGGCCTCAAAAAAAAAGGCAAATGATGATGATGAATGATGATTATTTAAATATAAGGTTTCCATATTTTTACCTTAGAAGGTGGGAAATAGGACCACACGGAAATAACATTTTCAATTGAAGATATTTTTCAAGTCTTACATAAATACCGGGAGTTGCTAGGCAACAACTTAAAAACAGGACAAACACTTCTTTCTCGTTTAGAAGTCGACTTTCGACCGAAATGCCTGCGTCAAACTATCTTTAATCAATTTCTTTTTAAAATGATGCAAGATATAAACTGCAATCATGTTGAAAATGTTTATTTCTTAGATTTCCGCGAATCACATTCATAACATTGAAACACCTCGTGAAAATGATCTCTGTAAAAAGTTCGAAACGTCGGGGAATAAATAGAAAACAAGTTCTAAATAAACGCGATATAATCCATAAAAAGTTTTTTCAATGTTACGTTAAAAATGTATAAATCGAGGATGGCCACCATTCGACGGGTCGCGTGGCGCATTGGTAAAACTACCGGCTGCAGCAATGAGGTCGAGGGTTCGATTCCCACCCGAGCACAAATATTTGTGACAAATATGATTATTTGTGCGGCGTCTGGGTGTTTTTCTATGTATTATAAGTATGTATTTACATAAGAAAAGTATACTAGAGGATGCTTTGTGTATTGTGTCCAAGATATTATTATTATATATTATAAATACTTTTCATGCAAAGAGTTACAAAAGTGTAATTAGCCAGTGAGATGAGTAAGAGTCGGAGCGGCGCACTGTTCTCTCTGCCCACCCGTGCAAGTGACTTGCCGTGGAGCTATTTAGATACGTATCATTCTGTAGGGGATCATTAAAAATAAAACTTAATTATATATATGTATATATATATATATATATATACGTACTCGTCTCTCAAGAAATAAATATGAAATACAATTAGGCAACAGGAACCATGCTTAATAAGGTGTAAGATAACGGTGTTTCTCAAGAACGTAGTATAAGTTATCAGAGCCGAAGTTAGGCCAACTTATTCAGTGGGCCATTTACCTAAATGATGTCATTAATCTCTCGAAATTGCGATCCTGGCACGCCTGTGACGTCACACACCCACACACACAAGCCAATGTAAATGGAAAGTGGGGCGGTTTCCTTTCATTTCCGCAATATCCCATCCCCGAGAAATCTCTTTCAAAATTGAAGTTCTCGAAAAGTTGGGTTTTCTTTTGAAATATGTTTTATTCATTTGTGCAATGTAATAGGTAGCAACGCCAGTATTTTAATGCTAGACTGTCACTGTGTTTTTTTTTTTTCGTTAAAAGCAAATCTATGTGTCTAAGTGTGTAAGTTTTAAATTACTATAGATACTTGTACGTTATTACTGAATAATTGAAATAAAAACATTATTTCAACAAAAGAAACTAATTTAAGAAGAGAGATTTGAAACAAACTAACAAGACTAAGTTTCAACACTTACTAATTTTACAACGCTTTACTAATTTTAAGAAAAATATCAATAAAACAAATTAATTAGAAATAAATATTTTATAGGAGGTTGAGAATATTTTTTTTTATTATTACTTTTGACTTACTTTACAAATCTGCATGGATAATATATTACTTACTTACTAGCTGACCCTGAAACTTTGTTCTGCATCAAAAGTAATAAATAATTTTTAAATAATAATTTTTAAATAATAATTTTTTTTTTTTATTTATTACTTTTTCTAAACTACATGAGTTATACATACCACCACCCCGTTGACAACCCCTATCTATTAAAAAAACCGCATCAAAATCCGTTAAGTAGTTTCAAAGATATAAGGGGACAGGCAGGGGAAAGCTAGTTTATTTTATACTATTTTGATAGCGTAAAGACTACAAGAGTCAAACAGTACCAAGTCCAGTATAAAAAAGTTTTTTGTTTATGATATAGGGGGGCAAACGAGCAGGTGTGTCACCTGATGGTGAGCAACAAACGCCGTCCATGGACACCTGAACACATGTAGTATTACAGTTGCGTTGCCGACCCTTACAATGGGATAAGGAAGGGGTCAGAAGTGAGATGGGAAGGGGGGAAGTGTTTAGGCCTCCGGATACCTCTTTCACCGAGCAAAACGCAACAAGGCAGACATTGCGTCGATATTCTGAGAGGTCGTGGTATTTCACCGGTCGAGCCGAGCCATTCGTGCAGCGATCTGCGTGGCTCTACCACTGTTAAATATAATAAAATACTACTTTTTTTAAACAAACATAATATTAGGTTTTTTACATGATATATTATTGCAATTATATGCGTCAATTACGCCTAGCCACGGTGGATTAACATTCTAATCGCAAATGTAGGTTACAAAACTTATTACTGTACATTAGGCTAAATTGAGTCTGATGCTGGCATCGATGTTATTTATACATAGCTAAGTTCATAAGGGCATTGGTGTGCAGCCGGATATGAACTCTGGACGTTGTAGATTTTCTCAATCAATTAAGGAGGGACCCAGGGTAGGCAAATTATCTTTTAAATCATACTCACTGCAATATCTCTTTACAGCTATACAAATCAAAAGTCGTCAAATATTTAACATATTTAAATATATTAAATTTAAAAAAGTCTTCTTGGGAATGGGGGAGGGGAAAGGGTTGCCACCGGATGGATATCTTTCTCAACGAGCGAAACAGGGCCTGAGCCATTTTACGGTCATATTCTGAGGGGCCCTGGTATTTCACCGGTCGAGCCGGCCCCATATGTCCTGAATACTTTTGATTTCAAATATTTCAATATACATACTCCAGATTTTTATCGCAAATAAAAACTTAATCGGTCAAACCATATATAAATCACGAACGACGATCACGATTGCTGCGCTGAGGAAAATTGAATTTCAGTGTATAAAGTCCTTGAGCGTCATTCTAGGTCAAGACTTTATCCTTCATACTAAATTTTATATTTCTTTTTTAAATTCGGCCCTTTTTATATCTCTAGCAAGATTTGTGACACTACTATTAAACGACTGGAATTAATCCAGCAATCAGACAGGGACGTATTCCAACTCAATTGAAGAGATTCCCAGACAAAATTATCTACTTCATATACGAGTACTTTTGTGTAAATAAAAAGATAAAGTTTATACCCACACCATTCAATGTGAATTATTCTGATAAACTATAATACAATTAAATTCTACAGAAAATCTATATATATACATATATGTATATATAAAACTCAAAGGTGACTGACTGACATAGTGACATATCAACGCACAGCCCAAACCACTGGACGGATCAGGCTGAAATTTAGCATGCAGGTAGATGTTATGACGTAGGCAACCGCTAAGAAAGGATTTTGATCAATTCTACCTCCAAGGGGATAAAATATGGGATGAAAGTTTGTATGAAACTTTGTCAATTTTAAGCCGATCAGGCTGAAACTTTGCAAGCATAAAGCCATTATGATGGATTTTGATAGATTCAACCCTCAAGAGAATAAAATAGGGGATGAAAGTTTTTATGAAACTTTGTCAATTTTAAGCCGATCGGGCTGACACTTTGCATACATAAAGCTATTATAACGTAGAATCAGATCAAATTAGATAGAAGAAAGGATTTTTATAAATTCCATCCTCAAGGGGATAAAATAGGGGATGAACTTTTGTATGAAATTTTGACAATTTTAAACCGATTGGCTCGAGACTTTGCAAACATAAAGCTACAACCTAGGCATCTGCAAAGCAAGGATTTCGATAAATTCTACCCCAAAGGGAATAAAATTAGGGATGAAAGTTTTTTATTAAATTTTGAGAACCTGAAGCCGATCGGGCTGCGACTTTGCGTGCATGAAGCTACTATGACTTACGCATCCGCTAAGTAAAGATTTGATCATTTCTAAACTCAAGGGGATAAAATAGGGGATGAAAGTTTGTATGAAATTTGTCAACCTGAAGCCGAGCGGGCTGCGACTTTGCATGCATAAAGCTACTATGACGTAGATATCCGCTAAGAAAACATTTTAATCAATTCTACGCCCAAGGGGATAAAAATAGGTGATGATGGACGATGTAAATGTATTTGTTTGAACCTATCAGTACCTAATGGAACGAATAAATTAAGAAGAACAAAGTAACTTTCAGTTTTAAATAATTTGATTACATACTTATTGTAATTTCAAGAAATTTCGCATTTGCTTTCGAATATAAATCATTCTAAACTAAACATAACAAACAATTTCTGATTTAACCAACTGAACGTCATTACCATGTTGCGTCGTCTTATCTCATTTTTTTTTGAAGTGTAACTTCTAATGGCTCGTGCAACCATTTAACGCTTTTAACGCCCCCTTGCGGCCGCTAAATATATTATATATTTGTATGAAAGGCGGAACTGAACCGGTCTATATATAAATCCACGTAGCAAATTGCTTGAGCGTGATTTTTCGCAGTATACAGACATCTAGTAGCGCATAGTGGTACTATTGGCGCATAATTGATAGGTATAAATTATTAGTAGAATAGTACCACCATCCGCTGCTAGATGCTGCCACAGCCGCTGCTCCAACCACTAAGATGATAAAAGTTATTATATTGCGAAAATATTTATGATTACATTATAGCTAGTCATTAAAAAACAAAAAATCCTTTCGACTTTAAACCGGTGAATAGTTTATATTCGCCGAATTAAGAACGAACATTATTTTGTTCAATAATAGACATGTAGTAGCGGGTGGTGTTAATTATATTGCAAATATAATTAACTCAGTTATGATTGATCCTAGTAACTCACGGGATTCGCACAGTTGCCTTATTGTAGGTACTATCCGTTTCCATATTAATATTAAAGATAAAAATTTATTTAAAATGTGCTAAAATATAATAATATCTGTTTTCAAAGACATCGTTCAAAACATACCTTGGAATCAGAAAAGCTTATGTAGTCAATATTTTTTATATTGTGATGTTGCTAGAAGCTACATGTTGCCACACCCGCTGCTACCACGATTAAGATAAAGTAAAAGTTATTATATTGCGAAAATATATATGATTACATTATACATCATATTACAAAAGTCACCTAAATGAAACTCAGCAGTTTTATATAATAAAGTTTCAAATATTGACGCAGGGCGCTATCTAGCGGCAACTGTAGTTAACTATAGCTGTTTATCATTTTAGGTAATTGATTTATTATACATAATTACATGTTGATATTTATGTGAATATATTACTAAAATCTAATATGGACATCGGTGAAATACACTACATTTATAATTATGAGGTTAAAGTAATTTTCAAGTTATATAGTCACTGTTTTGATGATAATTCCACAGCACACGGTTTTTGTAATAGATACTTCACTCGCTTCGTTGTAGTACCACTAGTTTCCAATAGATGTCCTTGCTATTAATACTTTTTATCTAATTTTCTTTTCTAAACATATACTTAATACACATAGAAAAGCACCTAGACACCAAACAAACAATAATGATTATCATAAATATTTGTTAAGTCAGATGTTTCCAAATATGTATGTAATTCAATTTGCAAAAAAAATGTTAGTTGTTTCTTTTGACGGCAGAACATTACAAAACGAGAGGAAAAGAGAAAGAATGATAAAGGTTAGAGAAGAGGAAAGAGAGAAAAGAGGAAAGAGAGAGTGAGTCAATATCACTCAAAAAATATTGTTTTTTGTGATTTTTCGCGAAGCGAAGTTAGCAGTGTGTAATTAGTTTGTTTACGTGTTTATAATATTTATATCATCGCATAATTGTTTTTTTTTAATTTAATTTAACACTTATAATTTAATAGTGCAGTGATTTTATTTTCGAATTTAGTGGATAAGATTTATAAATAATGAGTGATAACAATCCAAGAGATAATGCGATGGATTTAAAGTTACAATGCCAAGGTACGTGTCTTGAAGATTTATTTGATTGCTTTTTAATTTGAAAATAAATTAAAAGCAAAAATCCTTTTTAAAGAAGCTTTTATTTAAGCGCTCTAAAAATAAGAAAATAATATTTCCTTAAAAATTTCAAGTAACAGATATTTAACTTATTATTATATTTAAAGCATAACATATTAAAACACGAGCGCTTGAGAAAATTACCTCATTGGAATAAAAACGCACGTATGATTCTGAGTGTGAGAAGAAATGGGCAAAACACTCATGTAAATTAATCTACTAACTTTACTATATTATCTATTGCAATTTAATTACCTACTGATAGGGAGTCAAACCTCGCGACAAGCTTTTATTATTATATAAATTGTACATACTGAGGCTCTAAGTTGATACTTGAAATTTTTAAGGAAATATTATTTTCTTATTTTTAGTTATAGCTGGCTAGGTTAGTGTCATTTCATTCAACGCATCATTATTGCAAGTTAGTTTACCGCTTAATTTCAAACAGTCCAGCTCTTCATTAAGGCGATCATCTTATTCAATTTCAGCTTAGAGCTTTCTTTTCCATTTAATCGCAATGATGATTTTTAATTCATAGCCACATTGTAGAAATGCATCAAAAATATGTATGCCGTCATCTTGGATGGTCCACCGTATTGTATTTAGAATAACTTCACATTATTTTTCGAGTTATTCTCAACAAGCCCTTTCAATTGATACCCATATTGTAGAAATGCATTAAAAAAAACTGTTCCTCTATCTTGGATGATCCGTTATATTGGATTTAGAATGACGTCATATTATTTTTTCAGTTACTCTCAATGAGCCCTTTCATTTGATACCCATATTGTACAGAAGCTTAAAATATGTTTTCCTCCATCTTGGATATTCCACCATATTGGATTTATAATGACGTCATATTAATTTTTGAGTTACTATTAACAAGCCCTTTCATTTGATACCCATATTGTAGAAACGCAAATATTTTTCCCGCCATATTGGATTTGGAATGATGTCATATTTTTTTTTTCGAGTTACTATTAACAAGCCCTTTCATTTGATACCCATATTGTAGAAATGCATTAAAAAAAACAGTTCCTCTATCTTGGATGATCCGCCATATTGGATTTAGAATGACGTCACATTATTTTTTCAGTTACTCTCAATGAGCCCTTTCATTTGATATCCATATTGTACAGAAGCTTAAACTATGTTTTCCTCCATCTTGGATATTCCACCATATTGAATTTAGAATGACGTCATATTATTTTTTGAGTTACACTCAATAAACCCTTTCATTTGATACCCATATTGCAGAAATGCATTCAAAATATCCATTCCTCCATCTTGGGTGGTCCGCCATATTGGATATAGAATAATGTCACATATCATATCATGCATTGTCATCCAAAGTAAACGTGTATACAAAATTTCAGCTCAATCGGTTGAAGATATCTACTTCAAAATTGAGTTGCACGATTCCACCGAACATACATACTTACATACATACATACAGTGCAAGGTAAATAAAAGCTTTTAATAAAAGCTTTTAATATAATATATTGACGCATTCACATACATCTACAATGTACAAATAAGCAGAGATGTGACTTATTTGAAATACTTCTATTTAAAATACAAATACAAAATACCTATTTTGTATTTAAATACCTTTTTGTTGAAAGCATTTTGTTAAAGTTATTTTATTTGAAATACCTCTCGAGAGGTATTTTGAATAGTCATTTCAAAATACAAAATACTTTTTGATTAATTTTAGCCAAATTCATGCCATTTTTTTTTGTAAGTACAATTTTAGTATAGTTTGTTATTTATCGTATGTATTAAAATTTTAAAGTTTTTATAGGTTATTATAATTTTATAGGTAAAATTTAATAGGTGGTCCAGTGGTTTTGAACCGCTTTTGAATCAAGAAGTTGTTGTGGGTTCAAATCCTGGCTCACACTAATGACTTTTCGAAATGATTTTTGAAAGTTATACATACATACATAACCTCACGCCAAATCGATTGCGAAGTAGGCAGAGAGAACAGAGCACATAAGGCACGACTCTTGGACGCCTCACTCGCTTATTTGATCGTAATTGTTTTTTTTAATGATATAAGGAGGCAACGGAGCTTGCGGGTCACCTTATGGAAAGCGACTACCTACTAGCGACTACTACTACGCTCATGGACATCTGCAACACCAGGGTTATCACATTAGCGTTGCCGGCCTTTAAGGTGGGAATAGGCTCGTTTCTTGAAGGTGCCTAGGTCGTAGCGGTCCAGAAATACCGTTGCCGGCAACTCGTTCCACAACGGAACAGTGCGTGGCGAGAAGTGCCAAGGGGCTAAGCTGATCTGACAGAGTTTGGTTGACGGCAAGCCGAACCGCGCATCGTTGGATGCGTTAACATGGGGTAAGCTGCCTTCCAGATAACCGCGAAACTGGACAAGTCGACCCCAAAAATTCCGATATCGGTTAAGGCGGGTAACCGAGTGCCCTCAAAAAAGGGAGGCAACAAAGTGTGCCTTTTCAGCGGGAAACGCGCAGACCTGTGTCTTCTTAGGGTGGAATTAGCTAAGTTGCAACTTAGTCCGAAATCTGACTAGGCAGAGTTTCGATTGTAGACACAGTTTATTCCGTACGAATCGACGTTTTCCCGAGAAATCCGCGGGTGGCCAGTATATATGGCATCCGCCGTACCGCATAGCCCCGTACCGTATCCGCATAACAATGAAGATTGCTGTAATGCAGCATGTCATTGATATGCAGAAGAAACAGCGTAGGGGATAGCACACAGCCCTGGGGGACTCCAGCACTCATGGATTTTAAGTCGGAGCATGACCCGTCGACAAAGACCTTAATGCGCCGAGCCGCATGAAAACTGGAGACCCAATCGCATGATTTCAAATCCGCTTCTCGATCTACTGGCAGAGTGCCCAGAAGACCGACCGCATTGCCACGTCAAATGGCAATGCTAATCCCCTGTGCGAAGAATAGACCAGCCCCCTGGTCGAGAAAGCCCTCGATCAGTTTCTTTGCAAGATCTTTATAGAGTGTACGAGCACTCGGACCCCATGTTCCTAGATTCTCAACCCCAAACGCTCAACCACTGGACCACTGAGACTCATTCAAGATTTCATCAAAAAGTATTTTGAAAATACCTACTTTGCATAACCCTGATACAATACAATAATAAAAATAAAAATACAATACATTTTTACGGGCGAGACGATGAGGGAAGCACTTCCACTGGTTTAAGAGGTCCCAGCAGTAAATGCATTTTTTTTTTACAATACGAAGTTACACTTCTTTCGCGCGGAGGGACTCCACGCACGGTTTTTTTAGAATAATAGGGATGTTACTACACGGATGTAGAAAGAAGAGTGGCGTTAGGAAATAGCGTAAATGGAGCGTTGGGCAGAATCCTGGGCGCAAAAATTATTAGCAGAAAAGCTCAGCTAGCAATCCACAATGCAATACTGATCCAACGCTAACTTATGGAAACGAGAGCTGGGTATGGCAGTGTGCATGAAAGTAGGATAAACGCGGTCGAAATAAGGGCATTGCGCAAAATCTGCGGAGTGACCCTAGCTGACCGCGTCGAAAACAAGGTTATAAGGAAGGAAGTCGGATTGAAAGAGAGTGTCGGTATAAAAGTAAGAAAGGGCTCCGATACTCGATGCTGCCGATGCTCCGATGGTTCAAACACGCTAAACAAAAGTAAATCTGCAAAAACTTATACTTCTTAACGCGAGCGAAGCGCGAAGCGAAGTTAAAGAATATGAGATATTATGCATGTGTAATAATGATGTGTGTACGTAATATCATAAAATTTGAACAAGAGACTCGCCGTTATGTTTACGTCTCAAATGGAATGGGTGGCGAACCTATTGCCATACCGGGCACAAAGTTTTCAGTCATCGATGTTCATCACACATACTTACGAAATTAATTTCGAAAAGTCATTGGTGTGAGCCAGGATTCGAATACGCAAATTCTTGATTCAGAACCGGTGTGCTCGACCACTAGGCCACCGAGACTTCGAGTCGATCTCGACTGCGAGTCGAGGCTTAACAGCCACCTCCTACACCCTCTGGTGGAAAAAGGCGAGAAGTTAAGATATGTAATGTTGAACAAGAGAATTTGGTTACGGAGAATTTTCCACGATACTTTTTAACTATAGGTATGCATGCAAATAAGCTCTATTTATGACATTAGAGGAAATACAGTTAATCCCTGAGAGATAGACATTTGCTATCGCGGACTTTTTTCTGGTCTTTTTGAAGATGTATAATAATGTAGTACATTGTTTTGATTTATCATTTAGGGTTCAACCAGCTTTTGTAATTAAAGTGCTAAATTTCGAAAATTATTACTTTTTTTACATACATACATACAAACCACCCACGTCGTCAAAACCCTGTATCTATTAAAAAACACATCAAAAGCCATTGCGTAGTTTCAAAGATCTTAGCATATAAGGGTACAGCGGAAAGCGACTTTGTTTTATACTATGTAATGAGGTCTGCATATCTAGCGATAATGGTTGGGTCAAAAGCAGAGACTCAAAAAAACCGCCAGCATCTATTCCGCTTACTTCAGTTTTCTTCTTTTTACAGTTGCATCCTCTCTCAATCGATCGTCATGAAATATTGTATACTTGACATTACACTATAATAAAACTCAATTTCCAAGAACCAGAGTCAAAACAAACTAATAAAAAAATAAAGTTTCAAACAGTCACACTTCACAAATTTTAAAAAACCGACGGTAAAACGTAGAGTAACGAAAAAAAGTTTTTTTTTATATCCTACGCAAAGTTCTTGTTAAACATAAGGCTAAAAAAAATCATTTTAGTTCAAAATACCTAAATATTGTTTCAAATCCTGATTTTATTTCAACGTTAAATTTTGGTGGTCCAGTAGTCGAATCACCCCGCTTTTGAATCGGGAAATCGTGGGTTCGAATCCGTGCTCACACCATTGATATTTCGAAATTCTTTTCGGAAATTATGTGTGTTATATACGAAGTTTTCAGTAATTGATGTTTCGATGACTGAAAACTTCGCGTCCGGTGTATGACAGTAGGTTCGCCAGCTATTCCACTTAGGACGTATACATAACGCCTCGGCGAGTCGAGGCTTAACAACCGCTTTTTGACCTTCGGGTAAAAAAAGAAGAAGTTATGTTATTTCAACGCTTCGCCAGTCAGTCAGTCCTCCCTAGAGTCCTAGTCTCGTTTCGTTTCCCTATTTTGTAGTTGGAGCGAAAGATGACAATTCGTCAGGGGTGCACTGTTATTTCATTCATATTCACAGTTATTTCACTTATGGTTTTAGTCCGCGCAGTGTTGTATACTTGGCTAGTAGGTTATGTTATGTTTATGGTATTTTATATTTAATTATGTGTTGGTCATTTTGCTGAAGTTAACCGTTACACTATCATGAATTTACTTGATGTAGCTTATCATTTTTATATTATATTATACGTGTACAGTTTATCTATCTGTGTGGCGTTCCGGGTATTATCTACCAACGGTGCTGGCTGAAAATCAGCGCTGGGGTGTCTAACATACATCTCAGCATTATGTTGAGCTAGTGTCCAATTTGCAACCACAATGACACACACTATTTTGAACCTTTGTATTGTCCCATTTTTTGTAAAACATTTGTGTGTCTTGTGTTGTGTAAATAAATTTATTTTCTTCTTCTTCTTCTTCTTCTTCACTGGATTTGATCTACGAGTAGGATAGGTTACACTGGATTAAGTAGACTCATTGTCTCCTCGACTTAATCATTCATAAGCTCAATCAAATTATACCATTATCTTTTCAATTATCCTAGAGGCCTTTATATTTAACTAGCTGACCCGGCGAACTCTGTTTCGCATCAAAAGTAATAACTGCTGCCCCGCTATGTTAATACTGCAATATCTTCGACAAATTTGAAGTCGATAGCAGCTATAGGTTAAAAATGGGAATTTTCCATTGTTAACACCCCCGCAACCCCCCTTGTGGGTGGAATTTCGTAAAATCCGTTCTTAGCTGACCTCTACTCGGCGGAAGGAATAATCCTACCAAATTTCAAGTCGCTACGCCTTATGGTTCCAGAGATATCGTGATGAGTCAATATATAGGTGGAAAGCTCTTAAATTATATTTAATGACATAAATGGGACCTAAATTGTAAATCCTTTTAATTTCATTATTATTTACACAGTATAGTACAAAATAGTGCAGATATGAGCGGCCTTCCACAACTTAACCCTCAACTTTACTACAAGACAAACTGAATTTTTTATGAAAGAAAACGTATTCAGAAATCGCTTGGCAGAATTTTTCACAAAGTGAACGCCTAATATTGGACAGTAAGAACACTTGCATTATTCATAGGTAAGGAGTTAAAAAGCAATTTAATAAATATTCGCAACTTTATAGACGCCGTTTAAAAAAAGAGAGATAGGGAGAGAGAAAATCTCGTTCAGACAGGTTACCGGCGCGCTAATGAAAGATTTATGAAGTTAACAAGCCTTTATAAATACGGCAGTGCTTTTTTCAAGTGAGGCAATTATGTGCTCGCAGTGTTTAATAAATCGTCTCATAGACTTTAAGCTGCTTTAATTAATATAATATAGGCCTATTCTCTTTATTTAAAGCAGTCTTTTTGACAGTGTGAGAGTCACGCAGTTCGCCGCATGAATAGGCCGGTTCGACCGGTGAAATACCACCGACTCTCAGAATATCTGCGTAAAGTGGCAAATGCCGTGTTTCGTTCCGTGAGAGAGGTATCCAGAAGCTCAACACCCGTCCCCCTCATTTTATTTTATGATAGAAGGGGGCAAACCAGCCTGCTGGTCACCTGATGGAAAGCAATCGCCGCCGCCCATAGCGTCTGCAATACCGGGGCATCACATCAGCGTCGTTGTCGATCGCCAACCATTCAGCCAATGTGGGTAATCAGCTGGCGGTATTAATTCGAACAATTCCTCAGAGCACTCCCCGTGGTATATGCGGTAGAGGATGCATAGAGATGCCACCTCTCTCCGCAACGCCAGAGGATCAAGCCGATCTGAAAGAGCTTGGTTGTCGACAAGCCGAACCGCGCGTCGTTGGATGCGGTCAAATGGAGTAAGCTGGTACTGGGGTGCCCCCGCCCAAACAGTGTTCCACGTGAGGACGGACCTGCGCCTTGCATAGTTGCCAGCGATGACCTGACGTGAAATACCGTCCCGCTGTATTGAGCACACCAAGCTTTTGGAAGCAAATTTGGCCTTGCCCTCCAGATGACCGCGGAATTGGACGTCACTCGACAAATCGACACCTAGAATTCCGATAGCGGCTGAGGCGGGTAAGGGAGTACTCTCAAAACAGGGAGCTACGACAAAAGGTGTCTTTTTAGCGGCAAACGCGCAGACCTGTGTGTTCTTAGGGTTGAATTGGAGCAAGTTTAGTCGGCCCCAGTCGTCGTTCGTTTGTGTCGACAAACTTGACTAAGCCAAGTATCGATTTCAGACACAGGTTTTTTCCGGTGCTGGTCGACGTTTTCCCGAGAAATTCGCGGGTAGCCGGTATATAAGGCATCCCCCGTACTGTCATCTGCATAACAATGAAGATTGCTGCTAAGCAGCATGTCATTGATATGCAGAAGGAACAGCGTAGGGGATAGCACACAGCCCTGGGGGACTGCAGCATTCACAGGTTTTAAGTCGGAGCATGACCCGTTGACAACGACTTTAATGCTCCGAGCCGTGAGAAAGCTGGAAACTCAATCGCATAATTTCTCAGGAAGCCCATAACATGGAAGCTTCGAAAGAAGTGCTTTGTGCCAAACCCGATCGAAGGCCTCTACCAACACCTCTCCTTTACTCTCAACCGGCTCCGCCCACCGATGGGTTAACTTGACCTTGACGGAATCCGTACTGACGGTCACTTATCAACTGGTATATATACTTAAGGAGCTGGCGGTTGATGAGTGTTTGATATTATCTTGGAGAATAGGGAGGTGACAGCGATAGATCTGTAGTTGGACGGATCTGGGCGGTCACCTTTGTTAGGGATCGGGTGGACTAAAGCTACCTTCCTTGATGCTGGTGCAGCGCCGAGAGAGTAGAAGTACCGGAAAAGTCGCGTTAGAACCGGTGCCAACTCCGGAGCATACGTCTTCAGCACTATTGCTGGGATTCCGTCAGGCCCACTCGACTTGTGGACATCCAGGGATAAAAGTATGCGTCGCACAGTACTTTGCCGGAAACGAATCTCCGGCATGGCGTGACCGCGTTGTGGAATGGTCGGTGCGATGTTACCCCTATCGTCCAAAGTCGAGTTGGACGCAAAAAGAGTGCCAAGAAGGTCGGCTTTCTCTTTTGCGTCATGGGCTGGTGACTGGTCCTCCCGGTGCAACGGTAGAAGAGACGGCTTACAAAAATTCCCAAGGACAGCCTTGGCGAGCGACCAGAACGCACGGGTTCCCGAGGGAAGGCGAACTAGTTTCTCTCCAATTTTGCCTATATACTGAGACTTTGCTACAGCTATAACTCTTTTGAAGGACCTGGAGGCAAGGTTGTACCTCTTCTTAAGATAACCGGTGTCAGAGTCCTGGGACGCCACTTCTTTTACCCAGGCTTGATAGCTCTCATGCTTAAAACGTAACGCCGTTTTGCATGAGCGATCAAACCAGGGCTAGGATCTGCCGCCAATTGACACCACTGAGGATGGAACGAAGAGCTCCATTCCCTGCAGCACCACATTAGCGACAGAGACGGCAACGACGTCAGGATCATCCGGCGAGAAGCAAACTTGCCTCATGGATAGGACGCGAAGAAATTTCCCATTCCAGTCAGCAGACTGGAATGGGATGCGAAATTTCATATTAAATATTTTATTTCAAAATTAACATAGAATTCTCTTATTTCATAGGAAAGGCAAAGAAATTTAATATAAACGAAAATTTATGGCTTGCGGCCCACTTTAGAGAACAGAGCCACCCCATATCGCTCCGTAGTGTCGTATGGCGACTAACGGCCGAAATTAATAATCAATCTCCAATCTAAGATTGAAGCCAATCTAAGATCATTGTGTATCTGTCGATCGATTCCCCAAACAAAATCAATCCATGGATTGATTATTGGCACGCTTATTAGTAGAAATGGATTGAAATATTGATCTTAGATAGCAACGTTTGGATTGGGATTGATTATTGGTTTCGGCCGTAAGGGATTTGAGTAAACGCGGACCTTGTGTAGATGATCTATTAAACATCAAAACCTGGCGGTACAAAACTTCGACTTTTAAGACAAATATCCTGAGTTAGAATCCAGGCTCATACTAATAACTTTTCGGGAGTTACGAGTATGAGTCATAAATATCGATGAATTACAAAATTAGCTTAATGAGGGCTTCATCATTAGGTATTAATTAGAATTTGTCTAGTCCTGTGTTGATTGTACGTTTGATACTAGAAATTTCCTAGTAGAAATAAGAAAAATATAAAAGTATATTTGTCGCTGTCTAGACCACACTGTATTAAAGGTGTGAAATCACAAATATAGTAAATTAAAAATATACATTTAAGCCCGCGTTTCATGTTTCCACAGAAATGAGCAAAGTTTGGGCAATAATTTAAAACAGTTGGGCGCCGCTGTTTAAATCTCATCAACCGTGACGCATCCACAAAGGTATAACTTTAAGAGGAAAACATTAAATCCGGCCCGGGGTGTTAGGATAATATACTCTCTAGCCGTTTATGCGCGCATACAAATTAAGTGCGTAATAGTAAATAATGTCAAAAACAAGGAATTTATTATATAACTAGCTGACCCGGCGAACTATCAGAAGCAATAAATGAGTAAAAGAATTTTCCTACATTAAAAGTAGCTTAAGTTACTCCTTATTACATCAGCTACCTGCCAATAAAAGTCCCGTGAAAATGGGTCAGCCATTTCAGAGAGTACCCGGAACAAACTGATAGACAGACAGAGAAAAATTACAAATTAACACTTCAATTTTATTCATATGGTATAGAATTAAAATTGTTACAATTTGTATTTGACTAATATCAACATACATAACTTTAATTTTTTACACAAGCCAGATGCCATCTCCACTATTCTGTCGATCCTAGTTGCCAGCTTGTTAGGTTGGAGGCCTGCACATACCACTTCTAAAGGAGCACCGTTCCTACCAATGAAGAATAGTGACGGGACTCGTACAAATTGATAAATTTGTGCGAAATGTGGGTACTCTTGAATTTCACAATAAGAAAGTTGGACTGATCAGTGAGAGACCACATCTTTTTCATCCACTGCTAAATCATTGTCACCTTCAATAACTACAACAAAAATGCTCCCTTCAATCCATTGCATTGTAATTTAATTTAGTTTCATAATGTAATAATAACTTTTTCAGATATTTAAATGTAATATGTACATTAAATACATACATACATAACTTGACGCCAAATCCCTTGCGGGGTAGGCAGATAGAACGGAGCGCTATAAGGCACGATTCTTACACACCTCACTCGCTTCGTTGACTTTCATAACTCTTTTCATGCACGCGCGTCGATTTTTGAGGCTCTTAACATCACCTTCCTCCAGAACACGTTCTATTTGGTCATGGAATGTGTATCTTGGCCATTAAATAAAGATAATAATATTTTACAAACATTATAGCGACATGACTCAAGAAATTTTAACATTTGATTCACATTTGACTACCAGATAT
Organism: Euproctis similis; assembly: GCA_905147225.2. Lineage (NCBI taxonomy): Eukaryota > Metazoa > Arthropoda > Insecta > Lepidoptera > Erebidae > Euproctis > Euproctis similis. The sequence continues at coordinate 12,462,061 of LR990109.1, forward strand.
TGCCATCTGTACGCAATCGTTTGGAGTTCACAAATAAAATACAAAATAATTTGCAATAAAATCAAATGGCGACTATAAATTGAGATATCTATCCTAGCTTTTAAGTTGGACCAGACTGCACACGGTATGTAAATTTGAATAAAATCGGTTACGTAGATTAGGCATCGGGAGGCGATCGATTCTGATCACATCATACCAATGATTTCTGTGTCATAAATATCCATGACAACTTTGTGCCCGGTGTATGGCAAGAAGTTACGCCACCTATTCCATTTGGGACGTAACGATTCGCACAGCCGAGGTTTAACAGGCTCTATCTATATCTTTGGCTAGATACAGACAGAAGTGATGCTATGTTGGAATATAATTGGTTTTAGTACAAGCAATGTTTGATCTATTGAACAGAGCCGAAGGACGAACACTGAAAACGAGTGGAGGAAATTCGGAGAACGGAATCACCACGCGATCGTTGGAACGGTTGTGAGTAAACGAGCAAGTTAAATATAAAATTCTTCTTCAAATAGAAAAAATCCATAGATAGGTGTGCGATCTCCACAGAATAAATGATAAGCTGGATACGGATTACGTCATGGGTACACACGAGTGTGAGTAAAAATTGATTGAGCTCTTGACATTGTGACTGAAACATATATTTTTGAGTGTTCGATTCACTTCGACGGGAGATAAGGGACGGGAGAGATAGATGATCAATTCTTTGCCGAACAAGAAGGTTTCGCTGTGGTCTGGAAAACGAGCACCCCGCATCTAAATCAATAATTCGTGGCTCGAATTCGGGGTTACAAAGGAATTCTCTTCAAAAGTTATGTGCGATGTGAATATCAATGAGTGACAATAGTGTAACCGATGAATGGCTATAGGTTTCATTTTGGACGTAGAATTTGAGCAAGCTGAGACTAATACCCAGGCACCTTTGAATAGAAAGAAACGCGAAGTTAAAAAAATGTTTATTCAAAAGTAAGTACATAAACGTGATAGAAATAGCTCTGTCTCAAGAAAGACATTCAAGATATAAATTGCGACTACTGTGCAAAAAATAGAGGAAGCAGTCTCGGCTGTTTACATGAATATGTACAAACAAAAACCGTATTGTTCGTTCTCTCGTACGGCAGACAGTACGCTTATGAGATATTGTGACGTTTTGTATCTCCTCGGTAACTTTACCACAACAAAAACTTTATATTGTATTATACGCTAGAAATCTACTCAAGACTATATGTTCACCGCAAAACTATACAGAAATAAGTATTTAACACTAGTACTAAATTATGAATTGAATGAATGAATGACTAAGCAGATATACAATGCAATAGCTGATGGATTTAGGAGTCGACGACGGCTAAAACACACATTCCAACACCAAATAGATCGTGTTCTGGAGGAAGGTGATGTTAAGAGCCCCAGAAATCGACGGGGTGTAAGAATCGTTCCTTACGGCGCTCTGTTCTCTCTGCGTACCCCGCAAGGGATTTGGCGTGAAGTTATGAATGTGTGTATGTATGAATTAAACAATTAACTCTTATAGGTAGGTATAACGAAATAATATTGAAAAAAAAAAAAATTACAATAAGAACAGCGACGATCGGTCGTGAAATAAATTATATGCCCTTTTTGTAAGGCATCGAGCCCCGGCGATGACTTCAATTATTCAAATCTTAAGTTACAGCGTTCCAGCGAGCGTGCTTCAACTACAAAATGGGTTATTTTTGTATAACGATCCATTTTGTGTGTACCGAGGGAGGGAGGATTTGCACCCAGAACCATAAAAGTGGATACATCACTAACGACTCAATTAGATTGACATATAAATCAGTGCCTAATAACCGTGTACTACATTTAAATGGTGTCGAAATGTTACACCAAAGTAACCATACTTCACAAATCCTTTACCATACACTTGACTTCCATCACATGACTGTTATTATGAATACTTGCCGATTCACGAGAAAATTCTCTCTACAACGTCATCGCTCTCATCTGTCGACACAATCACATAGTTTTTTTTCTAAAAATAAGAATTATGAAAATAGATTCAGTCTCGGTGGCGCAGTGGTCGAGCACACGGCTTTTGATCCAGAGGTCCAGGTTCGATTCCAGACACTGGAAGTTATGTGTGATAAATATCGATGACTGAAAAACTTTGTGCCCGGTATGGCAATAGGTTCGCCACCTATTCCATTTGGGACGTAAACATAACGGCGAGACGAGGCTTAACAGCCGCTGCCTACACCTTCGGGTAACAAAAGGCGTGAAGTTATGTTATGTTATGAAAATAGATAACATATCAATCACCTTTAACAAGACCTTGCATATAAACTGTGTAAGAGACGATATTTATAAATGAATTGTTTAGAACTTGGATTAAAACTTATATAATTTATGTTCTGTATCCAGAGGTCGCGGGTCCAAATCCTGGTAGCAAAAGGCGTGAAGTTATGTTATGTATGTTATGCTATAATTTATGTTACAGGCAATTTCGCTCAGATTATAATATTTATAATCTTTGCATATACTAAAATCGTAGGAGAGTCAAAACTGTACTTTGAATATTATTTTTTTAGGATACTTGGGACATCATCTACAGTCGATGCCGGACCCACAAATATGGTTTTTAGAACTTTTGATTGTGTGTCTTTATGTTTGTTACGGATAAACTCTAAAAGTAGTCTAGAGGTCGGGTCAACACACAGGCTAAATATTATCACGTTAACACTAATTTTGCTGTTTTATGGCGTCCACGCAGGCGAAGTCTATTACAGCTAGTAATATTATAATATCCAACAGCTCTTACGAAAATTGAAGTAAATTCTTAAATAAAACTGTTAAATAGCCCTTAATAGAAACAAAATCTTAATTATAAACCCAATAACAAAATCTGCAAGTTTTTTACGTATTATTTGTAAGACTTAGGCACCACGTCGTGCTGGCACTGCAGAATACACTACTAAGTTCCGATTCCTAATACATGAAATCCAACCCCAAGTTTTCATTAGTCGCGGAGGCAAATATCATGACTCCACGGGGAAAAAAACAACAAAATCAACTAGAAAAATAGGCAAGCAAAACAAAATATCCATTACGGTGTCGCTTTATTAAACACGATCGCGAAATATTATGAAAGTTACTTCCCCCAATTTTTTTCTCGGCAAGTGTACACACGGCCGATCCTCTTCACATAATGGTTTGTGCACACACGTCGGATCAATGTACAAATATTAGCATTATGTACGCCATTGTATTGTAATAATAACACACGCCTGTAACCATTTTATGAATGTATAGCCAAAATTAATTGATGCCAAAAAGATATAAAGAAAGCATCCCTTGTTAATTTAAACAAACATTTTAAAAAAGGTTAAATGTTTTTATTTATTTTATTTAAAAAACCAAAAATAAAAAATCTTTACAAGATTTCGTGTCATATAATTTTTAATGTGATACATATCGATGTTCGCCACCTATTCCATTTGGGACGTAAACATAACGGCGAGACGAGGCTTAACAGCCGCTGCCTACACCTTCGGGTAACAAAGGCGTGAAGTTATGTTATGTTATGTTACATATCGATGACTAAAAAGTTTGTGCCCGGTATGGCAATAGGTTCGCCACCTATTATTCCATTTGGGACGTAAACATAATCGCGAGTCGAGGCTTAACAGCCACTGCCACTGCCTTCAGTTAAAAAAGGGCGTGAAATTAGGTTATGTTATGTTGATCAATAATTCAAAATCAAACAATCTGTGAAAATAACTAAGCCTATTCATGTGTGCGATTTTCAAAAACCGATTGAGCTCTGTCTGAATGGATGAACAAACTTTGTTTCATTAAATCCGATGTCTGTCGCAAAAAATTTTCGTCATTAGATAGACCACGCAGGCAGAGCAGCGTATGTAAATCCTTTGAAATATTTTGCATTTTAACCTATTTTAAACAGCATACATTTACTACTGCAATATTATAGTACCTTCTATCTTTAAGCGCATATTTAGATATAATAATAATCTGCAATGCAAATGATAATTTGATATCTCATAACGATCTAGGCGTTTTATATCGTCTTTTGATGAACAAAAGTGACAAAGGAAAGACACCCAACCGGGCGAGCCATTTCTTATCGTGAACTTTAACGGACAGAGCATCCACGATCTTAGATCTTAATTAAAACTTAAGATTAACTCCACAAAATCCATGAAATGTAAATATTTTCGTGAGATTTTAAAGTGAATCTTGTTTAAAGTAAAGCTATATTAATATGCAGTCTAATCTCCACATCTTCACATATTTGAACACATTAATAAATCGATTAAAAATATATTATATTAATTTTGTCAATTAGACGAATGAAAACAGAGACTTATTTAAAATCGAGAAAATTATTTAAAATCCCTGATTTTATTGACTTCTCTTCTCGTTAACGTAACGTAACGTAACAGGTACACATATAGGTTTCGGATTCAATGTAATTTTCCTGCATATTAATTATATTATTTATCATCAAATTAAGATTTCATAGATTTAATTTATAAATAGCTAGCTGACCCGGCGAACTTCATTCCGCATCAAAGTAATAAATGAGTAAACTTTTTCTTTACCATATCATACATGAATTATAGATACAAACCACCCCGTTGGCACCGTCTATCTATTAAAAAAATTCGTTGCATAATTTCAAAGATATAAACACATAAGGAGACAGACAGCAGAAGGCGACTTTCTTTTATGCTATGCAATGAAATCGACAGATTATGGTAACGTAATTGTCGTATAGGCACTTTTTTATCCTCACAAAATTTTACTCTTTATTTCAAGAATATGAAACTGAAATATAACATTTTAAAATTGTATAGTTATCATAGTAATAGCATATCATTAAATCGAACCTAAAAATGCGTATGCCAAATGTTTTGCCAACATATAAATACGTAATGAGAAGTTTCAGATTGAAAGAGCAGAAACAATATTTTTCTTGTAAATAATACAGATAATAGAAGCGTTCTATGTAAACAAACACAAATGGCTCCATACAAAAAAAATACAACGTGATTTTACCCGTCCATTTCTCTGAGCTACGAAAGCCAGCAGAAAAAAAAAACACGAACGGTTTAAAATGATAATGGGCGAGGCGCAAGACTAGACGCCGAGGATCCATTATCTTTGTACAAGTGACGTGGAGCTCGTGCGACAGTTAGAGTGTTGTCGTGTTAACTATGGCTCGTACACTCTTACACGGCCGTTATTCAAAACTACCAACACGATGTCTCCACAGCCACCCAAGATCATGACAGATGCATAAGACTCGCAACTGCTACGTATTGCAGCTGCTATTATAATGTCAACGGCGAGGAACGAAGCAAGAATTGTCCATCTAATAAACCGTAAGTTCATAAATTCGCGCCTTTTTCTAGTCGACGTTGTAGGCTGTTGCTAAGCATCGACTCGCCGGCTCGTGTCGTCAATATTTATCACACATAACTTCCAAAAAGAATTCGGAGAAATCATTAGTGTGAACTCGAAATCGATATCCACGACTTCTGAATTAGAAGCGGGGAGAGCTCGATCACCGAGAGCATTAAACCAGATGATGGAAAAATAGAAGCATGTGTTTACTTTTTATCTATCAAGAAAGATGTAGGTGTCAAGGACAAACCATGACACACTTTCCAAGTCCAAATTGAGCGTGTCTTTGTAGGAAGTGATTTCAGAAGTCCTAAATGTGTATTTTTTTATGGGTTCGGAGGGCAAATGAGCAAGTGGGTCACGTGGTGGTGAGTAACTTCTGACCGCCCATGAACACCGTGGTGCTTTGCCGTCCTTTAAGGGAGTAGGAGGGGAAAGGGAATCGGGCCTCCGGATACCTCTTTGGCCGAACGAAAGGTGGCACGAGCCACGTCACGCCGATATTCCCAGAGGTCGTGGTATTTCACCGGTCAAGCCGGCCCATTCATGCAGCGAACTGCAAGACTCTCCCACTGTTAAAATTCAATTCAATATCAACAGATTTGCGAATTTGCAAATCGAAGAAGCGGGTGAGGTGTGAATGAATATGTCTCATGGCACTCTATTCTTCCTAACTATCCCTCGATAGACTTGGCGTTAAGTTATCTAGTAAGTAAGCATTTACCAGTTTAAATTAAACTTATAAGGTTGCCAAACTGGATGTCGATTATTTCCCAAATATTTTTTTATTTCGGTTTAATAATTTAAAATATTTGCAGGTCCTGTAACTGTTTCCTTTATTGCGGTTCGCGTCCCTTTTATAATTATATTATTACTGTTTTGTTGACGACTGTCAAGTCTTCAGGTAATAATTTCACGAGCGACACTCAAACAAATTAAAGAGAAAGCTTCAGATTTATCTTGTGTACAAATTATTACGAAAATTAGAATTGGGCTTTTTTTCAGGTATTTTTTTATCTTGATCACATTACTCAGATTGTGGAAAATAAGCCAGTTATGATGTGTATGATTACATTCAACTTAATGGTAAGCAATAGTGTGATAGGTCGCGGGTGGTGAAACGCACTGTTATCTCAACAATATATTCATGTTATGCTTTATGACGAACACACAAATATGTATTATAATTTCGTATTACAAGAACCAATTTTGCCCGTGCATTCGTTTCGTGGAATTTAATACAAAAATAAATTCTTACTACAATAGATATTTGTCAGTGCCTGTGCTGTTGAAATTGGTTCTCCTGTTTCGTTGATTACTCGAAACGGCCAGACGGAGTCTTAAAATAAAGCTGTGTATAAGTAAACCAGTGACGTATTATTTCTACGAGTCACGTTATAAGGCATAAATTTAAAATAATATCATAAGCGCCAATGACATAAAAAAAATGTTTACATGCATTTTCAATTACTAAAGCCATATCAAAAATACTATTAATCAATGATAAGCCCGTATTATCTGTCACCTATTTTCCATTAAATATTGCGTCCGATAAGTGTAACAAAAAATCACCATACCAATAAATAAAAAACGGGAAAATCGAATGCGCAAAGTAAAAAGGATTTCAATAGACGTAATGAAAATGTATCACAAACCAAATTGACTTTTTTTTAGATTTAGGTAATTCTATTTTACAGGGCGCGATATCTCCGTAAACAAGCTGGAGTCGTACCAAATAAATTTGATGTCGCCCGGCTGCTGGAATTGGCTTTAACACTGTCGAGCTTTTTACCTTTTTAAATTTATTTACATCTTAATTTTATTTCGCAATGTTCAAATTGCACATACAGTGACGTTCATCCAATATTTTTGTCTGGTGGACAATGTAACAGCTTTTTGGCGGCAAAGTGTATTATAATTATTAGTGCCGCGGGAAGTCAAAGTATGTAATCAAACCCTAAACTAATAATAATATCTTTAATATAATTAGGTTGTTTAAATCACTAGGTTGAGAGCCCTCTGCGCTCACCAAAAGTCCGCGTAAAATTGTAACAGCCGTCAGGCTAACAATTAGGTCACTCAAAAAAAAAAAAAAAAATCTTGGACAGTATTATACACACAGCGCCCTCTAGTTCCCAGCTAAGTAAATGATTGTGTTAGGGATACTAGATAACGGATATTTATATACTTTTTTTTGTAAATACTACTTATAATACATAGAAATACACCCAGGCGGCATATAAACATTCATGCTTTTCATAAATATTTGTATGCAGGTGGAAATTGAACCCGCCAACCTCGACTCGCGATTCGTCGATTACATGGGTCACTTCCAGATCTATGAAAATTCTAAAGATATCTTATACTCAATAACTCTGTTTTTTCGATGCATAAGTACCTACATAAAAATAATTTAGGTAGGTACTTAATTAATAAAGTACCTACCTGTATACCAAAATATATACCTTATTGTAAAAATATTACAGTGACGAAACATGAACACGGGTAAGAAGTAAGAAACGCAATTATAGCCTTTATTACGTTTTTCCAAATAACGTAACATAAGTTCATTCGGTCGCTACATTATTTTCACAATTTTTCGTTCAGAAATAAATTTGTTTATTCAATGTGAAAATAAAATATAGATAATTCATTCTAAAAGCGCTTAAAAGTGTCGGCAAATTTTCCGATGTCAGTCAAAATGTTTTTTTTTTTTGCGTTGAGTCGCTATGCTATAATAGTGTCCTCGTAATTTTATCGGGCATAATCGGGCTGGGTTCTATAACCAATTATTACTTATGGCATATTTTAAACAGATTATATAAAACTGAACATATATTTCAAGTTGACCCGGCGAACTTTATTTCACTAAATGAGAAAATTTTGCATTTTGTTATGTTCAATTGGAGCTAAGCGACGCAACCGCTGTCCTTACATTTTAAATCTTCGGAAATATTCATTTAAATTAATGCTGTCAAGGGCCATATTGATAAATATTGAATGCACAATGCATTTAAGTTACATAATTAGATAAGGATAATATTTCTCCTATAAAGTAAAGGATTTTAAATGATCGTTGTGGGTTATCACTACAACAAACGCTCTGGCGGAATTTTGTAGACCTTTTTAAGGTGTATCAGCCAGTGTTTGCAATTCAAGCTCCAAATCCCGAACATTATCACTGTTTCTCTACCTACTTATATTATGCATGGATAATACATACAATCTACCCTGTTGAAACCTTCTATCTATTAAAAAACACATTAAAATCCGATGTTTAGTGACAAAAATCTAAGCCATATAAGGGGTGGACAACGGAAAACGAATGACTTTGATTATACTATGCAATGATAAAATGATCACAAATTCTCTAGAAAGCTGAACGGAAAATTAATCCACAGCAGCATCAGACCGCGACTTAAAAAGTTATTATCAAAAATCAATACAAAATCAAGGGTGTGCAGAGATTATTGAAACGAGCTTGGAAAGTTCTCGGATCTCGTTCAAGTGATAAATAAATTAAATCCTGACAGGCGCCGAGAGATTGCTAATAATTATAAAGTGTTTGATTGTGAAGTTAGATAAAGGGATTATTATGATAGAAAAAGTTTCTTATTCCCTTACACTTGAAGTTGTTTTAACTAAATAGAAATTAAAATGTTGCTGCTTTTGTGATGCGACGATAAATTTGACAGAGGCTGTGCTTTGTTAACATTCGACTAATAAATCGTAATTATCTACTATGGTAAAAGTAAAATTTTTGTTTACTTTTAACTCATTTTCGACTAAGCAGTCAATCATGATATTTCATTTTCAGAGACCAGGCAAAATAAAAAATAAACCATTTAAATATGCAAAGCGACTGATCGAGTCCTTTCGCGACTAGAGGGCTGGTTTATTCTTCGCACAGAGGAATAGTATTTCAGCCAGTCTTCTGGGCACGCTGCCAGTAAACCGAGATGCAGAGAAATATTATTTCACGTAGTCCTCTATTTGTATATATTATAAATAACGTAATATATATTGTTTATAAATATATCCTAAGAATTAATTGACCGAGATGCTACAATAGGAATACATGAAAATTGGAATTGTACAACAGACGTAAAGCACTTAGTCAGCCAGATGAAACAATCGGCTGACAGATGACCTCGCTCGCCCACCGTATAATGGAACTGTCAGATTGCTCTCGTAGATAATCACATCTACATTTATTATAAGTTTATATATATACATTTGATTACGCATCCGTTTATTTTGCAATTGGGAATAATTTATTTTGGAACAATCATTTGGCTGGTCGAACTTAGGGCAAGCGTTTTCTTTTCGGAAATTAAATAAGCGGAAAACCCTATTGAGATGCATTGGGCACAATATTTATCACACATAACTTCCGAAAAGTCATTCGAAGGATTTAAATACGAGAAGGTTTAAATAGATGTCGGGCCGCTGGACTACTAAGTACACGAAACAAGTAATATGAAGTACGGTCTGTATCAGGTCATATCTCTTAGTCACCACCCACGCGAAGAGATGGGGTGGCATTATTTTCTAGAACGGTGCCAAATAAATTCATGTTCATTATAACATGAAACTCAGTATAAACAACTACATAATTATGTATATGATTCTGTTAGAGTTTCTGCGTACATGACGCAATCGCACTGGAAATATTGTTTTATATCTTAACGTTTTTAATACCTGAAAGGGTAGGCAGCACAGCTTCGAGTCGTTGAATGAAATACTACTTCATCCCCTGGTATGATATATATATATATCGCTGGTTAATTCAACTACTGACTAAAGTACATCAAAGTCAAATTACGTTTTATCAATCTAAACGTGAACAATCCGTGCACTGGTAACAATATTAACCAGCAATCTCTCGTGGGGGGAGAATGTAATTACATATCCTACATATGTGACGAGGCGACACCAAGTTTTAACAGTTCCAATATTGGCTGCCTTCGCCGAGACGCAACGCTGCATCACTTTTATACGAGAATGTATTTTAACGAATAACTATCGAAAAGTATTGGTGATAGCATCGCAGATGTTATTCCTGCTATTTTGCTAGCTGTGCTCATACTTTCGTTGTGTGTGGAATATAATAAAACCAAATAAAATGTCTAATCTATAAGTAGCATATGTCAGGCCTAATTACATCGGAAAGAAAAAGAGAGAGATAAAGAGAGAGAAGGCGCAGCGGGTAGAGGATGGGCCTCGAATACTTTTCGCACCGGGTAAAATAGGGCATTAGCCACTTTACGTGGATTTACTTACTAGGTCGTGGTATTTCACAGATCGAGTCGGCCGATTCATGCAGAATGCCTATGCCATTGTCAAAAGCTCAATTATTTTAGGCTAATAATATTTTAAAATATCGTTTCTAATGGAATTACAGTTATTAAGCGTGTAGACCTATATAGGGACAAAGCAGTTAACCATTCACAAGTTGAGTGGCCGCATAACCCCCTAGTAGAAACACACCTGTGTAGGGCGTAGCCTTTTAAATTGGGTCGGTTTGTTATCCTCGCTACGAAGAACACAGAACGCTTGAACTTAATAATTAAATAAATAAAATATGCCAATATGATATTCTAGTACGTGCCACATGTTCAGGCTTTTTTATATATACTATTAAAGTCTGCTAAAATCTGAACGTAAATAAATAATAATGAGCACATATTGTCCGAAGAAGTATTTTTACGATAACACCTACATAACGTTGCTGAAAAAAACTCATGATTATGAACATGATTTTTTTTACCATAGATTTCCAAACTTCCAAATTTTATTTTAAGCAATCACGCTGATTTTAAGCTTGGCGGGAATTTATCTAACCTAACTCTTATTATTTGGTGTAATTGACCGGACTAATAAGTCGGGTCAGTTGGTAACCGAAACAATTGACAAATATTTGCCATCGTTGGTATTGGGCCCCCAATAGCTCACGAATGTAACCATTCCCACTTCGGGAATGGTTACATTCGGCCTCACTTCGTAGACGCGTAGACAATTCGTAGCAATTATACTGGCAGCCAAATATGATAACGATATACTTTCCACCTCGCGTCTTTAAATCCCTAAAGAGTAGTAAGTCGGGCTATATTACTACAGACATCTATTAGATAGTACACACAAACGCATGCTACAGTATATTAATACAAACACAAGTTGGTGCATAAATACATAAAAAGAACTGCAAGATATACACAAATCACAAACCTCGCCCAGATATAAAAATAATGTAATCCCTCAATGTAAAAAAAAAACAAAGAGTTATTAAACTCAAGTCACGTTCACCTAACATAAGTTGACAAAAGCAAAAAAGCTTGTAATAATCCAGTGTTCGCGTTTGTCGGCGACAGCAGATGATAAAAATATTACTTACATCAGACGTGCTTGGTTTGAACTTTCATCCGTTATCTGCGATGGATAATTATTTCTGCACGAACTCGAATGAGAAGCTTAACTAAAAGGTTTACTTCATCATCCGAGTTATGCGAATGTTGACCTCGAAAGAATGGTTATAAGCCCTGGATGCGTGAAGTTTCATGTTTTCTCTCATTAACTAAAGTGATGGATTCTATGAATATCTCTAACCACAGTTTAATAATGAGTTTTGTTTTAGTTTAGATGAAAGATGGTAATCGACGATTACCACTCCATAAACTAACAAATAACTCTAAAAACTAATCGTTTCCAAGGAGAGTACCTACTGTTTAGGGTTCAGTCCCGGGAGTTCTCGACCCGAGAATTCCCGGGAAGTCGTTTGGCTTTGTTTCCGGGAAATCAAGCTCGAGAACTCGAGAAATTATAATGATATTACTTAAATTATTATTTTTAAACAATTATCTGAATTTGAGATATTAATGTTTTATTTCACGTGATACTTTTATTGTTTATTAGAAGCTATTTTTGTTTAGAAGTTTTACGTTGATTTTTTTCTACATAACCGATCAAATGATGTATGATAGTGATTGTATTTAATTAAAATAAGACATTGACGTTTTCTTTCATGTTAATTTTTTGTTTGGATTAAAAGGAGCTACTTTTGTTTATAAGTTCAAATAACCGGCCAAAAATAGTGCTGTCATTAAAATCTAAGTCTGTATCCCATAGGGGTAGGTAGAGACTTTGGCTCTGCACAAGCTACGTTCCTGACACGCTTCCTTCGCTTCATCCACAGTCATACATCTCATCATGCATTCACGCCGGTTTCGGGTGCTACGCATTTTGCCTTTTTTAAAGAGACCATTTACTTGGTACCAAGACGGAGCTACCACGAGCTGCGTCTTGGTCTCCCGATCCTGACCCTTACCAGTCACATTCACTTCATAAACTCTTTTAGTCAGTCGGCTTTCATTTATTCTTGCAACATATTATTATGAGTTTGAATAATATTTATTATTTCAATACTAGCTGACCCAGCGAAGTTTGTTTCGCCTCGGAAGCAATAAATGAATAAAAAAGTCTAAAAATCTTAGAATCTAGAATCTTGTGTAAAAATAGTAGACTAAGTTACATTATTCCTTATTTCATCTGCTACCTGCCAATAAAAGTCCCGTCACAAGTGGTCCAGACTTTTCAGAGATTACCCACAACAAACGACAGACAGACAGACAAAACGTGTAAATAAAAAATATTTTGGTATGTGTACCGTAAATATTATTCATATAAATGTAGTAGGAAGCAGTTATTTCAATATTACAAACGGTATCTTCAATTTTATTTGGGTATAAGTATAGATTTCAAAAAAAGTTAATTTCTTATTCATAAGAAAATACGTTTTTGAATGTAATTAATTTGATACCTTTATTTGAGAGGACAACCACTCAATTTTTGATGTTATTGCAACCAAATAATATGAGAAAACGTTCGTAAATGTAAATTTCTCAACAACCCGAGAAGACCCGAGAAATAAGCGTCGAGAATTCTCGCGACCCGAAAAATTGAAAAGGTCGAGAAATCATGAATGATGAATGATGAAATGATGTTACATATCATAACATCGGAGTCAAGACAAGTAAATAAATTAGAAATAGGAGTGTCCAGTCTTAAAAAATAAAAATAATCAAAGCTTAATTATGGTTCTTGCTTGACAATAAGAAATTGAAAAAATAAGTTAATATATTTTCATTGTTTCAAGTTAATTTGCGAGTTCCCTCAATAATTTCCTAAGGGTATCATAGCTGTCTACTACGAGAGTAAAATACAGACAATAAAATGCAACTAGAATTGTGTGCTTCAACTGATGATATTCCGGTTATATTGCAACTGTATTTTATTAACTCTATATACTTTTTAATTGAAAGGAAAGAATATAACATGCGTTATTTATAAATTACTATCTGACCCGGCGAAATTTGGTCCGCAACATAAGTATATTTTAAAAGAATTATACACAAAAACCACCCCGTTGACACCCTCAATCTATTAAAAAAAAACACAACAAATTCCGTTGCGTTGTTTCTAAAGATTTAAGCATATAAGGGGACAGATAGCGGAAAGCAACTTCGTTTTATACTATGTAATGATGATTAACTCTAGGATCACGTACAGGTTTTTCTTCAACAGCAATAAATGTATCCTAAGTCTACTAGGCAAGGCTATGACGACACACTAGACAAAAAAGGGGTGATAACACACACACAAAAGTAATAAAAATTAAAAGCGACACTTTGAAACATTCCCCCTGTTAAATACTAGCTTTCATCCCACTTAGGCTTCACTCACGTAGGAGTACTTAAAAGCGTCGCCCTTCCTTAAGGGTTCTTAGTATCCTGCAGTCTGCACCCCACGATAAAACGTTTTCAGTGACAGATTCTCTCTGTGCGTCGTTTGTATATCAGACTCAAAGAAGAGTCCAAAGAAACAGCCGCCTGCCCTATTCCTATCTCTTGAGAGCTACTAAAGCTAACTATATAACATCGGTTATCCATCCCACGGCTGCTCCTGAGGTCGCTTCAGTTCCAGCTTCCCTTCGCGATGAGTAATCCCGGCTTGATCTAACTGCGCCTACGGCATTATATGTATAGAGGCATCTGCGTATACTTCTTACGAATACGTCCATAATATCCCGACTAGGTTGAAATTAGGTTCTCAACTGTTCTGACTATTACTTACGGTGGCAAGATAAACCATATCAGTCTAGCAAAATTATTCATCAGTGTGATGAAATTGTTCTTAAAATTTTCATGTATTTCTTAATAACAAGTTACTTACCATTATAGTAGTCATAATAATGTTATTCTATAATTACATTATTATAATAACTTTTTGGTACCTATATTACACAATAATTCAGGAGGGTTGATTCATCATTATAATTTTAAAGTGAAAGTGTACCGGCGCGGTCTCATCTGCCAAATGCCTACGATGCTACGTAGCCAGGTAGTAGTCACGTAGCATTATGACTTACCCGAGCATCACTTTATGCAATGAATGGATGCGAATTAGAGTCGTATTTGTCATTTAATCTCGAAAGTGCTCTACCTACACCTAGCAGAAAATACATAGCGATTTAGCACTATAAAACGTGCCGGAATGTAGTATATTAAGCTCGCGTCGATCTTTCTCTTCGAAATATATTGGGTAACTAATAAATTCTGTCATAATGAGCTTTCTGCTTACTTTCTTTTTACTCTTGAGTAATATACCGTTTCCATATTACACAATCATTATTAGGTAAATTTCTATAGCGAATGAGTTTCATTCGCTAAAATAGAAATTTCGTCACAGGTTTTCATATTGTGTATAAACTTCAAATATTTATTTCATAATCCATTCTATAACTCCACTGCCAAGTCAAAGTCAAAGAAGCTTTTTTTCAGACACTTAAAAATAGTGAACATTTAGAAAGATTTAATTTATTATTATTTTTAAAACACGAGCGCTCTAGGACAGTGCCTCCGTGGGTCAAGAAATCATTGACACAGTCGCCACAAGCGGACCCATTCCGAGCGTATCATGAGAAGAATCTTGCAAGAAACTCATGTGCCAAATACTCTTTCCTACATCATGTAAAATTAATAACAAAATAATACAAGTCGTGTAATACTTTTTAACATACTGTATACTAGGAGTATATACAAATTCTGATAGATTTATTTCTGAAGAAGGGTAAATTCACATACGCAGATAATACTTAATAATGTATATCAGCTTATAAAAATCTTTGTCTAGTGAACGAAGTTTGGCAAGTAATACAATGAGTTGGCTAGGATATGGAGTATATATAATATTGAAGGGGTAATAGGGGTAAGGTACGTGGTGATAAGGAATGTGATATATCTCGTTTATAAATAGAGCAACCGGTCTCGGTGGTGTTGGGCTCCTGTCTGTTAGTAAGTTGACAAAGGGAGTTCTTTAAAAAGCAAAACATAACCCTTTCCGAAAAGAAATAATTCTTTTCGAAGACAAGTAAATAGTTTTCAAAAGCGGTCGGCGTCACGCGTGTTTTGCCTTCTTTGTTACACTCGTCTATAGATCATGGTAACCACTGACCATCAGCTGGGCCGCGCACTTATTTGTTACCTTCGTTTGTAGTTAGTTACACTTAAAACCTTTATTTTAAGTTGTTCGCATGAAAATCAAATTTATATAAGTAAAGTAATATTATCGGAAAATATTGTGATTTCAATATATAGCTGGTCTGGTGAAAAAGGAAAACTGGCTGAACGTTCGTCTTTGATCGTGATTCACAACTGTAATAAAACATACTAATGATCGGTACTTGTAGTTTTATTATACGGTTTTATTACAAAATTATCTAAACATGAAATTATTTCGTGTGCAAGTTATAATTATGTTTTAGAAATTTATTAATGAGACTTATCACTTTTCTGGGAAGCAAAGAATGTAATAAAACGGAATATTTAATTAAACGATAAATGACAATTATATTTGACTATCAATTATAGGAGCTGGTTCTTTAACGCCGACAATTTATTATATATGTAACTGGGGGTTAGAAAATAAAAAAGAAAATATATATTTTAACAAAATTATCTATGCATTTTTAATATTGGATTTCGCTACCTATCATATCGTAGACATGGCGTCAGGTTTTACTTTGGCAAGATGTATGAGAATAAGATTGGCCTCTGGTACTGATTTGCTATCACAGATAGAGAGACGAACAATTCATGCAGCGAACTCCGTGACCGAATTAGATAGAAGATTTCTACATCATTTCAATGAAGAATTAGTTGCTTTAGTGATGCGGTCGGTTTTTCAATATTAACTTCGATCGACTAAATAAAACATAAATCATACGACAAGTGACAGTGAGAATATATACATAAATAACACAGTTTCACACAATGGATGCAACACTTCAACTGGAACCGTCTGATATCGTGGCAGAAAAATATTTCCATCTGGTACGAGCTGTTAATTTGATAGTTTATATGGGTTTGTGATGTAGTTATCCTGACTATGTTGTTTGATAGGAACTTTCAGTATCAACTTAAACGATAATATTCATTAGTTGTATTTATTTTACTGGTAGATGAAGTTATAACCAACAATGCTCGATGTAAATAGCTTACCAATTCACTGCAAAAACATAAAGCCACCATCACTGCACTGAATCCTCTAGAGTAGAAATCATGTGCACTCACAGATACTTGAACTTTGATATATATATATATATATATTAGGGTGCTTTTTTTTTTGGAACTATTTTTTTTTTTTCGGCCCCATAGTGAAATTTTGTTGGAAGTACCATAAAAAAAATTTCCTGAAAGTTTGAGCCCTTAATATTAATATTAAGTACTAGACCAAGGCGTGTAAAGATTTCCCATATAAAATACACGTAAATCTAGATTTTTTTTCTTTTAAATTTTATAACTCAGAGGCATTTAATGGGATTATCTCGCCCATGAATAGGTCTTTCTCAGAATTGAACGCTCTACAAAAGTCTCCATTACAGTTAAGTCATAACTTTCACCTACGGGGTAGTACGGGCCCCTAAACCTAATTTTTCCATAAAATTTGCGTTTTTTTGGATTTATCTCGTATAAAACACTAGCTACAGAAAAAGTGTAAATGACAAACTTGTAGGAAATTTAATTTCCTACAAAAAAGTCTTTGGCACCAAATCGTGAATATTGATACTTTTTGAGATACAGACATTTTGAGTAGAAGTGGTATGTACGTATGTGTATGTGGTGGTAACTTGAGAATTTTATACCACTTCTATCTCAAAAAGTATCAATATTCACGATTTGGTGCCAAAGACTTTTTTGTAGGAAATTAAATTTCCTACAAGTTTGTCATTTACACTTTTTCTGTAGCTAGTGTTTTATACGAGATAAATCCAAAAAAACGCAAATTTTATGGAAAAATTAGGTTTAGGGGCCCGTACTACCCCGTAGGTGAAAGTTATGACTTAACTGTAATGGAGACTTTTGTAGAGCGTTCAATTCTGAGAAAGACCTATTCATGGGCGAGATAATCCCATTAAATGCTTCTGAGTTATAAAATTTAAAAGAAAAAAAATCAAGATTTACGTGTATTTTATATGGGAAATCTTTACACGCCTTGGTCTAGTACTTAATATTAATATTAAGGGCTCAAACTTTCAGGGAATTTTTTTTATGGTACTTCCAACAAAATTTCACTATGGGGCCGAAAAAAAAAAATAGTTCCAAAAAAAAAAGCACCCTAATATATATATATATATATAGGTACACTGTTTTCTGTTCCATGCAAAACTAAAATATTACGGTAAGATTTACTACGCTGTGATTATAGTGGTATATACATTCTTCGTATTCAGTCATGACAGGGTGCAAAAAAAAAAAAACCAGTCTTTGCATGTCGTTTACGACAGTGCATTGTCACCATAAGTCTTAACAAGCATTTTATGTACTTCACCTAGATGTTATTTTAAGGTTATAAAAAATTTTCCGCAAAAACACTTTATTTGACACAGAAGTTGACGTTTTCAGAACTATGAAAAATATATTTTATTCACACTTATGTGCACTAAAATGCACTGACATTTAAAATTAGACACCCTACCCTCCTATACCTAGAATATGTGCTACTATCTAAAAACGGGGTACTGCAACTATCATCGTTAACTTATTCAAGATTTCAAGTAAAAAATATTTCTCAATAATCACCTGACGGAACCATTTTCATTTCATTATTTTATGAAAATAAAACTAAAGATAAAAAAATATATTAAATAAAGTAAACTTGATTTCGCCAAGACTCAAGAGCTCGAAGCCAAATTTGGTGACCCGATTTTATTAATGCTTGCTGATCGGGGTCGTACTTTAATAAATCTGCTCTCAGATTGCGGTGCACCGTTCGCTTATCGGATATTAATTGGATTTCAATTAGAGGGGAAACGAACAGTTTAATGATTTTTACTTTTCTTATTAGTTCACCACCATTTATATTAGATTTAATATTATAATTGACTCTAGGTATATCTGAAATGCCACTTTATCTACATAACGACCCTAAAACTCGACAGGTATTATCAAACATTCCAGGCAAAAACCACACGAGTAGGTGTATACTTACGAGCGTGACGGGTTTGGTGGTAAAGTGTCCACCGTGTCCAGGTCGATATTCTTCTTTGTATACTATAATATACCTAATGAATATAAATAACAATATTAACTGTATAGTGATTGAAAGAACAAATAAATTCCCGCACTCTCAAAAATCCTCACAAGGATATATTCTATTATTAGCCTTAAGTTAAGAAAAGTTTTGGCGACATCGGATCTCCTTGTCTCACACCTGTGGCTAATGGGAACTCTTCACCGGTAGATTCCAGTTTTATTTGCGCTGTGCTAACTGCGTAAGAATATAAATAAGCATTCAGGAATAGACTTCCTTAAACTAGTTGTTCCGCAATAAATTTAAAAGTAACAGTTGGTCATAAGTACCCAAACAATTAAAATATCATGACATCAACACATAGTAGCGTAAGTGACAATTATAGTGAAATCGATATGTATGATCCCACAGTGCACTACGAGTACAAAGTAAGTACACTGGCATCAGTATCGATTCTGTACTCATGTCAATTAGCCGCTGCCAGGAACACATTGTATCATATATGTATGTATTTAAATGAGCATTTCGTAACTTGTAACTTGTAATAAACATCAAAGCAACTCTGTAATAAACATAACTTCACGCGTTTTTCTACCCGAAGATGTAGCCAGTGGGTGTTATCCTTAACTCTGTTATGTTTATGTCCCAAATGGAATAGGTGGCGAACCTATTGCCATACCGGGCACAAAGTTTTCAGTCATCGATATTTATCACACATAGCTTTCGAAATTAATATCGAAAAATCATTGGTGTGAGCCAGGACAACTTACTGTACTACTCTGTAAATTAATCTTTTTACATTACTTTATTTTTCTATGCTAACTTTATCAGAAATAAAATCAGACGGCTATCCGGTCTATGACAAATTTATCAATAATTTTTCAAAGAATTGCACAAATGGAATTGTACTCACTCACGGTAATTTTAAACTTCTTTGATGAATTGACTGGAGGTTTGGAACAACATATTATATTCTTTTTAAGTGTTGTATAAATTGCACTTTTTAGTAAATCAGACAGAACAATAATTGATTGTTAACTCTGTCTATTGATAGTATTTTTTCACTGTAAATTGCAAAGTTTGTGACACATGTGAATGCAAATTAACAGATTTTTTTTTAATTATGTCGTAAAAAAGCCTTAGAGTTACATATTTTCAATGAAACTTACTTTCCAAGATCTATTCTATTTATGTTTTGTAAAATAGTCCTATAACAGGTTTTGAAGTGTATATTCAAGGCATTTTCTGAACCGATTTAACGTTTAATTTAATATGTTTTTCCTCCAAAGATAAGCGAAGAATAAATTATTTAAGAACCTGTGTAATTTAAATAGTTTAATTTTAAATCGCAGATTTTCTTAGTTTGACTTTATTTTATTATCACCTTATTATCACTATTAAGGATTTTCTTTAGTTACCCTACTAATGTTGGACAATCTATTTAGCTAAATTCTTAAGACGTTAAGGTCAATAAAGGTCGAACATGTTCACTCTAGAACAAACCTATTTATCGTTCGACATTTAAGGGTGGGCGTTCACAGAGGAATGGGGACAGTCACCACTCCCACCACATCAATCAATGACCCACTGCTGAACAAACTGCGATACTGTCTCACCTGTCCGGCTAATATAAAACGCGATTGCGACTTTCAACTCAATCTAGTCTTGCTTCTAACTTAAATAAATACGTATTTATTAGCTTATTAGATAGCTTATTTAATGAAGGTTAATTAAATAAGCTATCATCAAACATACTAATATTTTGTTTAATATAATTTAAGCTTAGTCATTATGATAATACAAGTTATTTTATTATTTTTTAAACTAGTTAAAGCTAGCCTAAGGACGACATTTTAACAGTTTTAGACCTGCAAATTTCTATTCACCACTCTCAGGGCTATGTGTAGGTATTATGAGAGGTATCACTGAGTCAACAGACAACAAATATGGATACTGGTTCCCTATTGTCAACATACCAAATAGTAAATAAACATGGATACCTTTACGAAACTTTGTTAAACGATTACTTACTCACAGCACGAAGTCTCTGCGATGACTGAAAACTAAAATTCGTTCCACTATTTAATAGATTTGTTTAGATTCAAGATTATGTTATGTGCATAATGGCCGTGTCATAAAAGTTCTTTTTTAACATACATAGCATAATTTCACGCCTTTTTCTACCCGAACGTGTACTTGCCGAATCGTTATGCTATGTCCCATATAGAATATAACACATAACTTCCTTATACAATAACGAGAAATCGTTGCTGTGCGCCTGGAATCGATCCCACGACTTCTGAATCATAAACGGGGAGATCGACTACTAGACCACCGAGACGTTATATTCTAAGAGATGATGACATCATGAATTTGGATAAATTATTTGACGACGTATACATTGTTTTACTGCACTATTACACTTTTCTTACACAAAGATAATAGTAGCGTTACCTATATTCACCCACTGTCATATATAAAACAAGAACGATTTGTGAATATGTATATCGATAATTTATAACAGACCCTAGGCCGTATACTGAACCGCCACTCAAATATATAAGCGCTCCTTAAGCGTCTAAGTAGCTGTCACATTAGACAGAATGCATGAAATTTGAACAAGTAAGTAGCACTTTATTGGTTGTCAGATTTGAGTGGCGGTTCAGTATTCGGGCGTCTGTAAAGGAATTTTCGCATAGGACTAAGATTGTAGCCCAAAGTTTTTCTAAACAAAGGCCCCATGTTTGAGCCCCCGGTGTATCGACACGACTTATTGCCTAGGACCTGGGCGAAAACCCGAAAACCCAAATCTACGACGCCTAGAACTTTTTACTAAACGGTTTTCGGTCTTTTCGGTTTTCACGATCACTTTCATAAAAACATTATTCCATACCTGATTAAATTGTAAAAACACATTGGTTACGAACACATTCTCTTAATTATTGGTCACTACTGTTTTAAACAAACAAAACAAGAATATCCGCCTTACTTTCTACTGTTTACCAATAAATGTACTCAAAAAACTTGTTTCACATAAATATTATGTGGATACATTTCTTTTTTGATATTCACCAGTCACATTCAGTTCTATGCGACAGTTTTTAATATATTCACGATGTTGAAATTTTCAAGACCGATATACGACCGAAAGATGAAGCAGAATTTAACGAATTTTCCTATCGGAGAATAAATACCGCGTCAAGTAATACTGGACTCGGGATTTCATATTAAATTTAGTTGCAATTTAAGCAAATGCAGCAAGGAGAGCAAAATAAACTAAAACTTATGAAGATATCGTAGTTGGTTTCTACGTTACAATATAAATATGTATATGACGTATATTAGTATTCTTTGCAAATTATTATACATATACATAGTTTGGTGGAAGCAACAACCAAGGACTGATTTTGTTTTCGTGTTTAATAAAAAGAATAGTTAATGATAGAATGATTAACAAGCGTGATATGAAATCCAGATCGGAAGGGAATGTTTTTTTCAGAAATACGGAAAATTATTATATTATTAAATTATTTTAAAATAAAGTTAAGTACTGTATGTCGACTGCATTACGTGTATACCGCCACAGCTTACATATTTTGTATAAATAATTATTTTTCAAATTTCAAATTTTCCGCTATTGTTTATAATATAGAACAAAAGAACTATTTTCTAACCTAACCTAAATCCGCAACAGAGAAACATCTATAGGGTAGTAAATTGTCACAATGGGGGTGAGCGCGTACATGAATATTTTGTACAAAGGAAATTTGTTCCTCAAAACCTCAAAAATTTCGTAAATATTCTACTTACTATCTGTGAATATTTTCATCCGAAAATGTACGAAGCCATATTCGTCTCTTACAATTTCCTGCAGAACTAGCTTTGAGGCAACGAATTGAATTTTTCAATTTCCTTCCAGCTCAACTAGTGTACGTAACCTTACGTAACGAAAAATAAAGAACGGAATGGTATGAAAGCTCATAAAAGCTTATCCAAAAACATAATTTTTGTACATGATTTACTTAACTTAATCTGGAATAAATCAGGGTTTGTGGTCGGAATCTTAATACTTCTCCAAGTATTGAGCCAATAATTAAGTTCTGAGATATTAAAAATCAATGATCATTTACTTCGTAGGCTTAGAGGTAAATTTAAAACAACAGTATTACGGTAGTCAGCAATCAGCATGAATTAAGATTTACGCAGATGTCGTCACAGTTACAGCTCAATCAGTTTTCAATTTAAATTTCAATCAGTTTTACAAATTAATTCGTCGACTATTTATTTCATTAAACGATGTGGTTTTTTTTTTTAATATGGAAAATGTGTAACAATTTCTTACCCCCCAACGGAAATATTAACGAGGAGGTTTTTTATCCATGCAGACAACGTGATTGTATGCAATGTTAGTTTAAAATAAAACTTTACAGTTGGAGTGACCAAGTGCCTACCTCGTTAAATTACGGCACCAGACGGTTCCAGAAGACACCATGGGAAAAATTATATACATATTATATATTGAATGCAAAGATGGTGAATCTTTTTAATCTTGGGTCATTTTTACTATCAAAATCAAATGAATAATTTTGTATAGCTATTTTTTACCAGCTTATCGCTTGTAGTAAATACTTAATTAAATGCGATTAATCATCTGAAACGAACTAAATATTATTGCACCTTTATTCGTCGCTATTCGCGTTTATTCGTTCGTCAAATAATTAGTAATGTTGATGTCGAACCTTTGGCCAATAGTGAACATACAGACCTTGTAAGACTAAAGGAAAATAAGTGAACAATAATAAATAAGGAAAATAATGGGTTTATTTTATATCCTTAACAATACTTAAAAAAATATCACTCCATGCTCATATATCAAGAATATACAAGATATTAGACACGCGAATGTTTATGTGCAAACCTATGCTATTATCTTGTTGCACAACCCGTAATGAAATATCAAAACAAAACATAGGTAGATACTTATCCGCCGGTCGGTGCCGCCGTAGTAGCCTCGCGATCCTAACACCGATTCACGACCAAACGCGATCGATAAAAACAATGAAAATAGACGCGATTCCACTTACAACTCGCTTTTGCAAAATGATCACAGTCACAACAAAGTAACTAATCATTTTTCATAAAAAAAATATGTTTGTATGTTTATGAGAAAGTTAGATGTAAAACAGAATTTAATCCAATAACCTTACCAAGTTGAATCTAATAAGATTTCGCAACATTGCAACGACTTATTTATATTGATGTTGACTAGGAATATCGCGTGAAGACTTACCAGATGTAGAACAGTGTTCACCACTTCTCTATTGGTCACCTGTCCGACTTCTATGAGCCCGATAAGAACAGCAAATTTCAGGCTATCATTAGTCGTCATCCTAACCACTTCCTCGGGTCTCTTGATATCACTAAAAGGCGGTGAATTTAGGTCCGCCATGATTTATTGTGTCACAATTCACTATTGCACAAAATTATAACTCACTCGCGATCATAAAATTCAAGAAAACATTATTTCCTCGGCTCACATGATAACACATTGATACCATATTCCGCCATTTTGGAATTGTGAGAAAGTTGCCACTAAAGTATTAGCTTTAGTACTCTTACAAAACTACCAAAAACCTGTTTTTTGTATAAAATGTTAGAGAATAGTAGAAATACTATGAAAATAAAAACAAAAACATGAAACTGGTGTTGAAATGAAATTTATTTAAAACTAATATTTATAGCCACTTAATCTTAACACAAAGGATTCAACATTACAAAAAATGCAAGTGCAAAATAGTACCTAATCTTTTAAAAAATAAGGATATGTTTAAAAAATTTGCCGTGTCAATTATATTGCGTGTCACGTCCTTTTTCAGTATCAGTATCAGCCCCGGTATTTTTCAGTTTTTGGTGAAACTGGTGGAACAGGTGAAACTGCATGTATGTTGCAATAATTTAAGCATATAACTCCTAAACGCTGTAAATTTTATTCTGGCAAATAAAAAATACTAGTATTTGTTGCCTGTGAAAAATAAAACAATGAGATCTATTTAATTAAATTTAGGATTTAAAAAATGCAGGAATATACTTCCATTTCTTCACTTTATAAGTCTGGAATAATCTGGATATTCAATTTATTTTAAATTGGCATGAAGTTTGCTATAAACCGTATCCCATTCATTCAACCGTTCACTGTCACTACGCGCCTAAAGACGTCATTCATTTAGTTAGTTGAGTGAGATCAGTTTTCAAGTAAACATGGCGGCAATAGACGTTGAGCCCCAAAAAGTGAGTGTAAATTGGTGTTTAACTATTTATGCTTTTATTAAGATTATTATATCGTGTGTTGGTATTAATTAAAACGAAATCTCTTTAATAATTCACTAAAACATTAAATGCTGAGGGTGTATTTATTATTAAGCATTCACAAGCCAGGGCGTTGTTCTTCTATGCTCTTTAAAAAATAATTTATTTTTGTTGCAAAGGATATCATCCCGTTAACTAACTATACAATTAAATTACTTAATCTTTCTTTAGAAGTAACTCGGCAATTAAGATGTGAACTACATAATATTGTATTTTGTTATGACTCAGAGCTGCTCGCCCCTTTTCGTTTTGTTATATAAATAAATGTTTTGCTACAGATTGAAAACCTTATGCGAACCCTGAAGCTATCGGGTCACGTTGGTTTCGACAGTCTCCCTGATCAATTGGTCAATAAAAGTGTTCAAAATGGTTTTGTCTTCAACATTCTTTGTATTGGTATGTGAGAAACTGTATCTGTCATGATTATTTATTGAATCTCATTAAATAACTATTGCAATTAAACACCAGTTGTATATATCTATGGATTACACATAGTAAAGACTAACTGTTATGGGTAAATCCTAAATCCTGTTCCTAAATCTATATAAACAATGTATAAATAAATTAAGCTCTCTAATTCTTTTCTAAAGTTATGTGTGATAAATATTGATGACTGAAAACTTTGTGCCCGGTGTGGCACTAGGTTTGCCACCTATTCCATTTGGGACATAATATAACTGTGAGCCGAAGCTTACCAGCTACTGCCTAAACCTTTGGTTGGAAAAAGGTGTGCTATATGTATGCTTTCTAATTTATTATTATACTTATTATTATATTTTGTTGCATATAATTTTACCTTATCAAAGAAAGTAATGTATGTAGAACTCTTTTATATGATAAATTATGTAGGTTGAAACTTAATGCTACATTCTGGTACTGTGTGTCATCTATAGTTTCCACATAAGAACAAGTTAAATGTGCCCAAATCTTATATGGGTATTGTGAATAAAGATAGGACTGGTACTATATAAATCCTGTGAATTTATTATCATACAACTTGACCAACCAAGCGTTCCATCTATTGGTTTGTAACACCCAACCTGTTATGCTATTATTTTTACTGTATATTTCTTCTAGATCTTGATTTTATCCTACGTTCTTCTATAATGAAAATTTATAAATATTTGGAAATCAAATTGTTTTATTTCAAAATTGCAACAGCATTGTTTTCATTGGTGATATGTAAAATTTGAATTTTTAGACTGAAACATGCTGATCATCTTTGTTTTATTACATCTAAGTTTTTGGTCTAAAATGTTTTTTCTTATTTTTTATTACCAGAAATGAATGCCATACAAATACAAAAATATAATAAACAATTTCTGTTGTAGGTGAGACTGGTTTGGGAAAGTCAACATTAATGGACTCATTGTTCAATACAAATTTTGAATCTGTGCCGAGTCCACACAATTTGCCCACTGTGAAACTGAAGGCACACACATATGAGTTGCAAGAGACTAGTGTTCGATTGAAGGTGAGTTGAAACTGTCTGTATGGATATCGTG
Source organism: Euproctis similis (assembly GCA_905147225.2). Classification (NCBI taxonomy): domain Eukaryota; kingdom Metazoa; phylum Arthropoda; class Insecta; order Lepidoptera; family Erebidae; genus Euproctis; species Euproctis similis. Next base: position 12,488,934 of record LR990109.1, read on the forward strand.
TATTTGTATCCCTTATTACAGAATTAATACATATTATATATATATATAATGATCTTGGTGGTTCAGTGATCGAGCACATAATAATCATCAGGTTTCTGAATCCTGAGGACGTGGGTTCGAATCCAGGCACACACCAATGTCCTATTTTACTTTAAATTAATTAATTTCGAAACTTATGTGTGATAAATATTGATTACCAAGAACTTTGCGCCCGGTATGGCAATCGGTTTGCCACCTATTTTATTTGGGGCGTGAACATAATGGCAAGTCCAGACTTAACAGTTACACCTTCGGGTAAAAAAAAGATGTGAAGGCAAATAAAATATCAAAATCCTATTTGATTAATTGGGAATGAACTATGCCCAATGGTTTTATTCCATAGCTAATTAAGTTTAGAAATATGAAAGTTTGATATAGGTAGACCAAAAATTTGTGGTACTTCTCTTAATTCTACCTTAACATGTATTTAATTTTTGCCCCCCAGTTAACAATATGTGACACGATTGGTTATGGTGATCAAGTTAACAAGGAGGACAGCTTCAAGGCTGTGGTGGATTATATTGATGCTCAATTTGAAGCTTATCTGCAGGAGGAACTGAAAATCAAACGCTCCTTACCTACGTACCACGACAGTAGACTACATGTCTGCCTGTATTTCATTTGTCCTACTGGTAAGTTATAAAACTTTGGCATCATCACATGTAGCCTATTTTGCCTGTGGTTGAGAGAGAAACTCTCAACAACCTGTGGATTTTTGTCATGGCATAATAGGGCAAATAAACAGGCATATCACCTGATGGTAAGGAACTAACACCATCCCTGTACACCTACAACACAGATAGTGTTACAGTTGCATTTAAATAGATAAGAAAGGGGTCGGAAGTGGTATAGAGAGGAGAGGGGAAGGAGTACCTATCATTCAGATCTTGTTCAAACATGTTCATTTTTACTAATATGTTAGCTATTAATGAGACCAAGGACAAAAATATATTTTTTGTAATAAAATCTATCTTGTGATACTCTTATAATACTTAAATTACTTTTTAGTTTGGTTCTATAATTATTTGTGTGTTGTTGTGCAGTTCCTAGTATTTTAGGGCGCATTCTAACTTTCACTAGTTACATCCCAGTAGTGAATGGATACAATATATGTAGAACACATTTGTTTTGTGTCACGTCCTTGACACACGTGTGCGTACATTGACATACAAATTGCAACTCCTAATGTGATCGTAAGTTTGTACGTATTTAGGACGCGTGCGACATACTCCACTTGTACTCGTACCGTCCTGTGTCTCTAGGTAATGAGATTAATAACGGGATACTATTTTACATACTATATGTGTGATCAATTCCGTCATGAAGTATAAATAGTGTGTCTATACTTTGAGAATTCCACATTTTATTTGAGTATGTGTGGAGTTAAAATTTATCGACAAGCTTAGTAGAATGTTCAAATATTTATATTACTACAGATATTATAAATGTATTTCCTTGAAACTATGATAAAAGTATTTGTACATTAATCTTCACTTAAAAAATATCGTTATAATATAGCATATCAGGACTAGTGATGTTACGAATGTTAGATTTTGAACATTCGCGAATGCGAATATGAATATTTCTTAAAATCATTCGCGAACGCGAATATTTCTTTTAAGCCTTCGGAAACGCATTCGAATGATTCTCAGACCTAAAATGCACACAAAATTTCATCAAAATCGGTCAAGCCATATTGGTGCCGTTTTTTAATTATTATTATCACTCGTAGAAGAATATTTTGAAAGAGTTTTATACTTAATAACACGTGTCTTTTCTTGATGCAACGCACTCGTGTTCAATCTTGCGGTTGGAATTAAAAAAAAAATGAACTGGAACTTTTAAGTTGGTTCAAATTTGATTAAAATCGATTTGATTGTGTATGGCAGGATTTGCACGAAAGGATAAACGCAGTCGAAATGAGGCTACTGCCCAAAATCTGCGGAGTGACTCTCGCTGACCGCGTCGTAAACAAGATTGTGAGCAAGGAAGAAGTATTGAAAGAGAGTGGCGATATTAAAGTAAGATAGGGCCAATGATTCGGAAATATAGAACGAAAGGATGATGCCTGATTGACCCAGCAGATAATACAATGCTAAACCGGATGAATGTAGGATACGCAGACGACATACAAATAGAACAAGTCCTGGAGGAAGGTGATGTCAGAAGCCTTAAAGGTCGACGACCGTGTATGACAAGATTTATGAAACTCATAGAAACTAGTGAGGCGTGTATGAATCGTCCCTTATGGCGCTCTGTTCTCTCTGCCTACCCCGCAAGGGACTTGACGTGCAGTTATTTATATAACTAATGGCTGATCCATAATATAACACGTTTTATACTAATCTAGGAGGGTAAAATATTAAATATTCGTATCATCTTGCTGTATAATTTCTTTATTTTTTGTTATTAAAAACATTCGCAATATTTCTTGCGATTGCAAATGAGAATACCCAAAAACACGCGAATATTCGCGAATGCGAATATTCATTACATCACTAATCAGGACTGACTACATTTATAACATTTCGGAAAAAAATAATAACTAGATTTAAAACAACATTTTTAGTATTTAGCTCCGTAGTTTATAGTAGGGGAGCCCGTACCGCTAAATTTTTCAGTTAATAAAGCGTCATGGAGACCAAAAAGATTGTGAAGATTTGGGCCTAAAACGAATTCATTGTCATGGTCATTCATCATTTTGCCATTTTAGTGAGGAGGGGAGCGTGTGCTAATTTTCAAAAAATGATAAAAAAATCCTTCCATTAGTCCAACGACTAATTCCATTTAGTTAATTATGAGTAGTCTAGACTAGCTGAAATTAGTCGTTGGAAATACCAATTCGCTAGGCAGCGCGTTGGCTGGCTGGAATTAAGCTCATAATAGGCCCCCTGGCCTTAATCTGACGCGCCCGACTTTTTCTGAGCATTGATAGCAACGCCCATGAAGTGTTTATATTTGGTAGGAGTACATTACAAGGAATAAGGCTCCTCCTATAGTTTTGTGACGCGCTCGAGTAACTCTTCAAATCCCCACTTGGGCTCCCCTACTATTATGTTTATGTATTTAAAGAGGGCGCAGATTCATTTTTATCTATGATGTATTATTTCTTGGCCTTTAGGGGCGGCTCACTTGACCTTCTCATTGCAACCTCGCAATTTATATACATGCTTAGTCAATTATTTGTTCTTAGAGTGCTGTACCGTCCGAATAGAACTACGGAACCATAATAGTAATGTTTTGCAAAATGTTTTATAACAAATATATTTCGTATTCTGTTCGTGTTTACCACTCGATTTTAAATCGTCAGATTGTAAAATTATTTTAAAAACAAAGCCAATCGACGAAATGTAAAAAAGAATTTTAGTCGGCACCTATTCACATTCACGGTTGACCAAGTTTTTTAAATAAAATATTTTTGCATAAACACAAACAAGGTAACGATATTATTTTAATCTATAATTTATACAATGGTGTGTGTAGGAAATATAATTGATTTAATGGAATAATACTATATATCATTTTCTTCCGATGTAAAGTTGAATGTTGGCAACCAATAACAAAAAAAAACCTGCTATAAAATTTGAAATTGTTTTCGGAAGTTATGTGTGATAAATATCGATGACTGAAAAAAACTTTGTGTCCGGTATGGCAATAGGTTCGCCACATATTCCATTTGGGACGTAAACATAACGGCGAGACGAGGCTTAACAGCCGCTGCCTACACCTTCGGGTAACAAAAGGCTTCAAGTTGTTATGTTATAAAAGTTGAAACAAATGCAATAAAATGTTTAAAACAAATACATTATTACACACAAAAAAAAACAAATTATTTTCTAAGCTTTACTTAAATTACGTCAATATCCTTCCTTGCTTTGTTCTAAAAAGAAATGTAAACTATTTCCATCAATAAATTATTGGACCTTGAGCAAATATTATTCAAAAACTAAACGCCGTTATCTGCACCTGTTCAAAGTTGTTTTAGGGTGATAAATTTGCTACTTGACTGATGTAACGTCTTTTTCAAATGGCGTTTTTTTAACTTACTTTTACCCGAATAAAATATCGTTCCCGCGTAAACGCTTTTTACTTGACAATAAAATTGATAATAAATCTTTTTTTATTTTACATAATTAGTTCCCAAGGTTAGCTATTCGCAACGAAATGACTCTAGTCGCTTCATAACATTAAAACTAGTGTCCGACCGAAGGTCTATTTTTGGCCGAAGCCGAAGCCGGATTAATCGGCAATCTCCACAACCTTCGGCCGAAGCCGAAGGTTATAAACTATTAGTAATTGAATCATTTTCTTCAATATTATTCACTGCTAAAGAAGAATATCGGCGTAAAGTGGCTCTTGCCGCTATTTTCTCGGTGATAGAGGTATCCGCACCGAAGTAAGTGCAGTCCGGTCCGTCAGTGACCGACGACTGTTGCGTAACAGTTCGTTTAATTCCGACTGTTTACGGACCTTCCAAATTCTGGGCCGAAGCCGAAGGTCCCGCCGAAGATGGATCTTTGGCCTAAGCCGAAGCTTCGGTCGGACACTAATTAATACTTAATTGTGTTAAGCGTTACTTTTATATTCAGAGAAAACTATAAGTTTAAAAAAAATATTTTAATTGAATATAAAAAATGAAATACAAAAGTCATCGTGTTTCGATCGTAAATAATATGAGCTGTATAATTTTCTAGAAATATTACTTTATTAGATAAGGATTAATGCTGCAATGTTTAAAATCGCTTCGTAATTAAGCAAATATTTCTCGTGAAAAAGTAAAGAAACATTAATTGTCATTGTGGGTTATACTGGTGGTTAAGAGAAAACATACACCGTCGTGTACTTCTTTGGTTTTCTCTTCTTTTTCACCTTCATAAGGTGTATAATAATGTAGTATTTTTGATCTCTAACTTAGGGTTCAGTCAGCGTTTGCAATTAAACCTCAAAACTTCGAGTATCATCAAAACCAGTTGAATAGTTTCGAAGATGTAAACATATAAGGGCACAGACAGTGGAAACCGACCTTGTTTTGTACTATGATTATGATAATACAAAACATATATTCTCCAACTGGCTTGTTGGAGTTGTTGGTCATTACTTGTGAAAATATTTGACATATTTGGTCGATGATGACAAACATTCGTTTTGTATGCACAAACATCTTATCTAGTAAACAAATGGACCTGTGCATTACTAATATTTACTGGGTTTGCGATAACATGCGTATAACAGTAATTGTTTTATTTGTACTTGTTTAAACTACATATATCCAAAGGTCTTTGATATATCCTGACATTGGTCAGCTTCCCTTCTTTCTCATTACTTCCTCTGCTTGAAATCAGGTAATCTATTCTTAGAATATTTTCGAGTACCCTAAACGACTCTTTACGTGTTTGCTTGAGATGTAGATGCTGAGTTTTAACCGTGAGAACGACACGGGTTACATTATTTTACGCAATTCGTACGGAAATAAAAATTACACTTTTTTGCGTAATCCGTGTTTATACAATTTACACTTCTTTGTATTAATTAGTTACATTAATTCTCATACTCTCTTTTTCCTCATGTGATATGTATCATACATTTATTTTACACAGAAAATATAAATAGATGATGGACGCTATGGTTTCTCTTTATATTTTGCATAATCTGTAATATAGCTATAGTATTTTGTTTGTAAGTAAAAAATATCCCGGTCGGTCCCGGAAATTATGAATTTGATTTTTATATACAAACATTTTGTTTTAAAAAATAAACATTTATGTCACCAATGAAGCAAATTCCTTGAACTAATAATATAAAATTGAGATACTGTGTATATTTTGTGTTTATTTTAGTCCGATTGCGGGGTCTATGGATCAGTCATTTAGGAAATTATGTTTGCAATTTACAGGGCATGGCCTCAAGTCGATCGACTTGGTGTGCATGAAGAAGTTGGACACGAAGGTGAACATTATACCCATCATTGCAAAGGCCGACACTATTTCCAAAACCGAGTTGCAGAAATTCAAGGTATGATTCCACTTAAAAAAATCAATTCTCAAATTTACTTATTCTTTAATATTAATTTACTTCTCAATGGTCTCTTGCTCGAGCTTCCGCTTGTGATTCAAAAGTCGTGGGATCGATTCCGGGCACATATCAAATTATTTTCTCTTAAAGCCTTTTTCAGTTATTTTATTTAATATTATATTTATCGAATTTTACGTATTATTTCATTTATTTTGTTATGATCTACCTTAATATTATCAATATCATTGTCTTTTCAATTATTATTGTCTTTTTCAGTCGAAGATTATGCATGAGCTACAAGCCAATAATGTTGAGATCTATCAATTCCCCGTGGACGATGAGTCAGTGACCGAAGTGAACAGTGTTATGAATTCTCACATCCCGTTTGCTGTGGTCGGCTCCACAGACTTTGTCAAAATTGGGAACAAGACAGTACGAGCGAGACAGTATCCATGGGGTACTGTACAAGGTAATGAATTGTGTTCGTAGAGTACTTTTAGATAATAGAGGCCATTGCTCATTATCTATACTAATATTATACAGCTGAAGAGCTGATAATAAACACGCTAATATCAGGAACTACTGATTCGGATTGAAAAAAAAAAACATTTTTTTTGTGTTAGTTAGTTTATTTCTCGAAGGCTTTAGGCTACATAGCATCGCGCTGTGGCCACTAAGAGAGGACTACCGACTTTTTTAGTGGTGAAAGTATATAACATGGCGGTACGAACTCTCAAGCAGCTAGTTTATTATAAAATGTAACACTTTTTGTTTGCTACATAGTGTCGATCTTGGTTAATTCTATTTACCTAACAATAACTCTGTGACCTAGTATAGTACCTATCTTTAAAACATTAATTCGTTGGTTTCCAGTTGAGAACGAATCCCATTGCGACTTCGTGAAATTGCGCGAAATGTTGATACGCACCAACATGGAGGATCTGCGCGAGAAGACTCACGCGCGACACTACGAGTTGTACCGCCGTCGACGACTGCAACAGATGGGCTTCACTGATGTTGACGCTGATAATAAGCCGGTATGTTTCAGTTTTTTTATGGGATAGGAGGGCAAATGAGCAGACGTGTCACCTGATGGTAAGGGACCAGCGCCGCCAATGGACACCTGCAACACATATAGTGTTACAGTTGCGTTGTCGACCTTTAAGGGAGTAGGATAGGAAAGGGAGGGGAAAGGGGAAGGTGGGCCTCCGGGTACCTCTCTCACTGAACGAAACGCGGCATGAGCCACCTTACGTCGATCGTCTGAGAGGTCGTGGTATTTCACCGGTCGAGCCGGCCTATACATGCAGCGAACTGCTTGGCTCTGCCACTCTTAGACACAGTTGTATTTTCAAAAGTCGAAATCAAAAATATCTTTATTCTTTGGACATCAAATCATCATCACACTGTCATGAACGTGAAAACGAATCGTAAGTGCCAGTTAGCCAGGTGGCGTAGCCAGCTATTACTGGCTACGCCACCTTACCCACAATATATAGGGATTTTAAGGTTTCGCGGATTATCAGTATCATATGAGCAATGCACCCGAATGAGCAGAAAAAACAACAATTTTAGTTACGGATTCCTAAATTTTTAAAGAAAAGAAAAATGAAAAAAGAAATCGGTTGTTGTATTTCATTAAAAATGGCTATAATTGATATTATTCACTTTATCTTTGACAGGTATCTTTCCAACAAACATTTGAACAGAAGCGCAGCGCACACTTGGCTGAACTTCAGCAGAAGGAGGACGAAATGAGGCAGATGTTCGTGCAGCGCGTCAAAGAGAAGGAGGCAGAATTGAAAGAGGCTGAGAAAGAGGTTAATATGATCTACTCTATATACGACTATCTGAGTATCATACAAAATGTATCGACTGAAATAAATTATGAAACTAACTGGCTATCAAACCCATTTAATAGTGAGTGACTGACTATAAATGTGTATGAAAAATTTAGTTAAGTTAGTAGATAGGTAGAATAGGTTTTAACTTTAAATAATAATAATGATCTATGGTGTAAATATCTTAGCGCATTGCGATTAAAGCATGCTTCATTAGTCTCAATATAACCACTTTATAATAATTATAACTTCATGCCTTTTTCTATTTGATGGCGTAGGCGTGGCTGTTAAGCCTCGATTCTCCGAATTTTTATGTCCCAAATGTATTAAGTATCGAAATTCTCAGAAATGATTGGTGTGAGCTCGATCGATCAAATTGATCCCACGCCTTCTTGATACAGAAACGGGGCGGTCGTCGGCACCGAGACACCTAACCAGACTTTACTTGAATAAATCTTAATAAATGTGCAAATCCATCTGATTCCTAGCATTAAATTGAATATATGCATAATTTCCGATGTTACAGTTGCACGCGAAGTTTGACAAACTGAAGAAGGATCACACCGACGAGAAGAAACGTCTAGAAGAGTTGCGCAAGAAGATTGAGGACGACACCATCGAGTTAACTCGTCGCAAGCAGCAGTCTGCGCAGTCGCATCACACACTCACGCTCGGCAAGAGCAAGAAGAAATAATCTAACATAACAGAAAATATATTAAAATTTGCTTCCACAAATGCCAATAGAACCGCCACAGACACGCATCTACTAGAATTATTAACTGCACAAGTGTAACATTCCTTTTCTTTCAACAAAACATTCCGTCTGTTTCCGCACAAAGCAATAATGTTTAATTAGCAGTGGTGTTTTGATTCATCATTTTTGATGCATTGGTTGTATTATTTAAAAACTATGTTGTTGATAATGTGATGAGAAACTATTTTTGTATGTTTGTTAGCTCTAAAATGACTATATCTGGTATGAGTGTTTACTTTGAATTTATTTGAATAATGATCAACATAATCAACCAAAATGTCATTTGTCAACACATTTTTTTTAATTGTAAGAATTAACCAGTTACTTGGTGTATTCACTTAAGAATAAATAAATTCACAGTTTTCAAGCTGGAGGATCAGTAACCCACTGTTTTTAGAAGTCCAAGATAAATTGTGTGTATGTGAAATGTTTTAACAAAGAAATATTGCCTATTCATTACTCTCAGTATGTATTTTTTATGTACAGAGACGCAACAGTATTTTTTGCAACAAGGCATATTTTTTACTTCAGACGGTGTAGGCAGTGTTAGTTACGCCTTAACTCGCCGAATTTTTAAGTCCCATACATGGTGGTGAAACTTATTGCTATAAATCAAGCACATTTTTTAACAACAATCAACACACGACATCACATGTCACTTAGGAATCAGACATTACTCTAAGCGAGGATTCGAACCCGTGACTTCTTAATAGAGAAGCGGGGTGCTCGACCTCCAAAAATCCATCAGATAATGAACATGTTGTTTATGCAAGAGTCCATAGGATGCAATAGTTTATTTCGCATAAATTATTGTTATATTAACCAACGTGTTTGGTGTAACGCCTGCAAATATAAGATATAATGTTTATACATTTGAGGCTAAACATTGTGTGATGATTTATGTAAAGTTCTTTAATCACATTTTATAAATGATTTATATTTATGAATTAAGACTATAATTTAAAACTTCAGCGATATAGTTCTATCAGATTATGATTCGTGAATACTTCATATAATTCTGCTACGGTTGCTCCGTAAAAACTTGATTGATTTTTTGTTACACTAAACGAATTCCAAGGCTGAAATTAATGCCTATAAACTTAACTGTGAGTCGTTCACAAAATTGCCCTATCTTATCCTTCTCATGTTCATTTTTCAGTATTCTTTTACTCAGATATAACAATCTATTTCCTCTAATATACAGTTAATTTTGAAGTCGAATATAGATTTAGTGAAGCTTTTTTGTCCAACTTCTACTCATCTTTTGTAAACATTTAATTAAATATATACTAAGACCTATTAGTCCCGCTGATTAGACATAACCTAAAGTTGGTATTTGATTTTAACCGTCATTAATAGATTAGACTTAATTACTAACTTTTATAAGATTGCTATAGGGCTTCTGCATTATAGGAAATTGCAGAAAAAGATTCAACTGAACTTGATTTGATTAATCTATTTTTTAAAGTAGGCCGTAAATTACAAAATATATCACAAGGATAAACCTTGTGATATATTTTATAATTTACTGCCAAATTTAGTAACAACTAAATGTTAGTTCGTAAATTTTATTGTATTTAACGCACCAAATAATCTCAATATGAATTCTAAAGAGAAATTAAGTAATTATCTATTATAATCGGCCAAATGATGATTTTAATCAATGTGGAATATTTTTTTACCAAAATGTATTTGTCTTGTGTATTTTTACTCAAAAACAATGTATCTTACTCACACAAATGTTATTATAGAGTTTCTTTATACTCTTTTATCAGTGCACACTTGATATTTTATTTATCTATAAAAGTTATGGATGAGTTGGTCAAAGGATATCGACGATAACTCAAGCAATAAATGACAACATATAGAGTTTGTTCTTAGGGAAAAAAAAATGCACTAAATATTATTTGCAATGTGTTAGAGTAGAAATACACGAGAGATGTATTTAGATTTTATATAAACATATTTAATTTATAATATTAATACAATTATAGGACGCATGTAAGATTTTCTTTTGTAGAATAAGTTCTAAGCATAATTTGAATAAATTATATTCAAAATTTATCTTGGTGTTTTTCATTTAAAATTCCTTCTTCTTGCTTTGAGTGAATTCGTGAATCATGATGGCGTCTACAGTATGTTACTAACAACTATTTTACTGAGGAAGGAAAGGAAGGTCTCTGAGGAAGTAGTAAGGATAGACGGACAGGGTGTTGTCCGGTTGATTACTTCAATCACGAGGTGTAGAAAGAAACACAGGAGTCCGAAAGTGATGTTGAACGGATGGTTTCTATTAAAACAACTTTTTAGGATTGTATCGCGTTTATTTCTTATTTATTTATATTTATTTCCCGACGTTTCGAACTCTTTACAGAGATCATTTTCACGCGTGAATAATATCGTAAAATAAATAAGAAATAAACGCGATACAATCCTAAAAAGTTGTTTTAATGAGTGAGATTTGCGAAAACCTCAGAAACAAGGATGGTTTCTATTTAGGGGAAAGAATTTACGCCGGTAGATGGCGGCATCCTTCGAGTAGCACTATCCTTACGTGGGAAGTTTTGTCGCCGTTGAAAGCTCTGATTAATACTAAACCTGACGGACGTACTTAACCATCGGTGCATCTGAAATTCTTGCGCAGCCAGTAGCAAAAAAGAACTAAGAACTCGTTATTGTCTAGCTTTTCCGTAGGATACTAATACTAAGGAAAAGCCTCTACTCTCTCTCACGGACTCTTTTTATCTATATTTGGTGGTTTCAGTATTAGATTTACTGATGAATAACATATAACATAACTTCACGTCTTTGTTACCCGAAGGTGTAGGCAGCGGCTGTTAAGCCTCGTCTCGCCGCTATATTTACGTCCCAGATGGAATAGGTGGCGAACCTATTGCCATACCAGGCACACAGTTTTCAGTCATCGATATTTATCAGTCTTAACTTCCGAAAACAATTTCTAAAAATCATTGGTGTGAGCCAGTGTCAGGATTCGAACCCGGATCTCTGCATCAGAAGCCGTGTGCTCGACCACTGGACCACTGAGACTATTATGCACTGATAAATACATTAAGCAAATTGGTCAAATATACCTAATATTAATAAATTATGAGGGAAAACGTTTGGATAACAATCAAAGAACAACCTTTGCACCAATAAATCTTTATTTGCTTACAATATGTCCAAGCATAAATTACACAATTCATGGTACTTTTTTGGGGCAGTCGTGTAAGAAGTGTCACTTTCTTCAGGATCTGATTCAGATCTTGAAGAGAGAGACAGCTCTTTGTTGATAAGAGTCTATGCGAATAATATTTTATCTATTAAAACCGTTAATTATCATTACATAGTATAAAATAAGTCGCTTCCCGCTGTATGTCCCCTTATATGCTTATATCTTTGAAACTACTCAACGGATTTTGATGCGGTTTATCTTATTAGACAGCGGGTGTCTACAGGGTGGTTTTTATCTAAAATGTATGTATGATATGGTAAAGAAAAAGTGATAAATTCACAAAAAAACTCATTTATTACTTTTGATGCCTAACATAGTATAAGGTCAGCTAGTCATTAAACAAGCGAGACTTTGAGTGGCTTGGGTAGTTGGTAGCACATTGGCTTGTACATTTTGTTGTAGTACGTGTAGCGACGTTTGTGCGGAGTGACCGAACTCCTCACAGGCACCACAACGCTGTTCGGTGCGCTGCTGTTGATTCTTGAACCCTTGCGACACTGTTTACATTAGTTAATTGACATTAATAATTAGGTTCCAATTTCTACTCGTGGCCACTGTCATAATTCAAGTATGGCAAGTAATGAAAATAATAGTAACAGAAGCATCTACTTATACTACTAGGTCCATCTTGTCATCGGTTTTCCGGTGAAGTTATGTATGCATCTATTTACATGTTAATTATATACCTACTAGTAGCCCGCAGCCCAATAGGAGTGGAATTCTGTTACCAAGATCCACCGTCCAACCTAGCATAATTAGCTTAAAACACAATTAGCTACTCATATTTCCTGGGTTGTGTGGCGCCGTCTTAAAATAGCTTCACCCCATCTCTTCCCGTGGGTGTCGATAAAGGCGACTAAATGCATTTAAGCGTGGCGAATATGGCAAAATCCCCCCATGACAGAAGAAGGACTCCACGGACTATTTTTATTTATAGCCCGGGTGCGGAAAACTGGGCAACTTGAACGACGGTGGGGTAAAATGTCACATTTTGGGTGTTCTTACTACATAAGCCAGGACTACACTATAACTATAACAATACTATTGGTACCCAATCTCCCTTCACCACTTACCATAAGCCTGCATCAGTCAGTAGGTAAACACTTCGCATACGTTTAGCAATTTTGTTTTAAAAATAGACGTCACCAAATAAAACCCAGTAGACCATATTGTTTAACCTCTTTCAAATCAGTAGGAATCAAAGTGCTTAGTGCTAATAATACATTTATTTAGTACAAGTTACGTGGCATATGTACCAGCGCTTGTTTTTATTTTTATGAAAAAAGTGACAGCAGAGTGCAAGGATATTTAAATGAATGAAACAGCACTAAGTATGGTAATTGAATGTCAAAAAGTTTATTAACAACACTCATAATATTATACATTATAAAATCATTGGCACACGTGTTGGAAACATATTTAAACTATATTGGCAGTTTAATGTATTTATGTGCGCCTACAGTGTGGCCGTGCAGTTACTTTTCAACAAAAGTAAGTTCAGGATTATAATCATTAAAAATTATACAAATAGATTGAATAAATATTAGCGAATATGCTGCCGTCAGGTTAACTTTGTGGCAGATGTATAACCACAAATTTCTTTTCCAGAAGTTTACTTATTCCGATTGGTTAACTTATAGTCTAGAGCACAAAGATTAATTAAGTTTTGACTCTGCATTTCAAACTGTACCTATATTTATAGCAAAAATACAATAATGAGGCACCTATATTTATTACAATGGTTATTAACACATTGCTTTGAATTTGGAAGCTTGTATACAATGATAAATATGCGTTATTAAGTTAAATGCCTAGTGCGTTTATAACTACTGAAAGGACCTAATGACAGTGCAAAAATATGGTATAATAATATAGTTTCGTATGAAAATAGTGGAGTAAAACCCTTTATATTTGTACGATAGAGGTCGCTGTGCTTGTTTCAGGCCACAATATATCTATACTAACTATCAGCTAAGTTATATTTGGGAACGGAAACAAATAAACCAAAATAAAGATAAAAAATTTATTGTCAAAGAAATGCAAAACATTAAATTATAAATATATCACACATTACGTAAAATTAAAATGAATGAATTAAAATTGAAAATTATTCACAAATCATCAAATATCTAATGACAACAAAACACAAAAATAATAGAATAGATAGAGATAAAAATAATAGATAGAAATAAATATGAAATAATATTGCAATTGGAAAATGATCTTTAAACTACATCGTAACATAAACGTATAACTACAGTATCGAAATTAATTACAGAATTCTGTTATGACTAGTTCGGCTGAACGAGAAAGGAAAACAGAAACTGTGTTCGCGCCTCACTTCACTTCGATAAACTATGAGACGATATGAGATTACATATTGAGAGATCTAAGTAATGCTTATAGTTACTTAAATTAATTGAACTTTGATAAGGATGCCTTAACATAGTCAAACGATAAAACTAATGGAATGACAAAGACAGTCGTGGTAGAATTATCTGGGCGGCACCTCGCGGGGAGGTGGAGTTCTGTATTTGGCTTTGATGTGCAGGAATGGCTTTTTCGAACATGTTTCGTCGACGATAGTTGCGGCTAGAGATAGCCTGATGCTTTCTTCAATGGCAGCCTGCGTCACGGCGCCATTTAAATTCAATGATTGCGTTTTGTTTAACAGTTTAAAATCCACAGGAGTCGCAAGACTCATGCTTCTGTTCTTTTTCGCATAGTTGTTAGTTCCGTTAAAGATTTTCTTTGTATCATTGATGGCTGCAGATGTTATACTCTGACTCCGAGTTTTTCTCACAGGAACAGTTTCTGTTGGTGTGGATGCTGCACTAAGACTTTTATTTTTTTTCCCTTGGTTTGTGCTGTCGGAACTGCATAGAGTTTTTCTATCTTCATTCTGCATATGAGTTATGCTTTTTGACTTTTTAGGAGCCACATTCAAAGCTGTGGACGTAAGTGATTTTCGATACTCTACAGGTGGAGTTCTGACAGACCTGCCGGTGGGCGTATTAGGGGTGCTAAAGCTGGATGGTGCTGATTGCTTTCTAGCGCGAGGTGAAGGAGATTTAGGTGTACGACCGTCAAGGGAATCGGTTCGGAGTGCAAGTGTAAGGCGACTACGAGCTGTCGTGGGTTTTGTCGGTGTGGAAGTGCGACGCACATCTCCGAGAGGGGAGCTCTTCCCACTACTCGCCTTACTGGAAGCTCGCGTGTTTCTGCCGCTACGTAACTCTATAGGTGATATCTTGCCGCTGAGAGAGGACGCCTTACTATCAACCGGGGAGACGGTTCTAGACATTGAGGGTTCTTTAAGTGATGTTCTACTGCTCGCCGGCGAGACTGAGCTGCGTGCAGTGGGTGATTTCTCGTGGGAATTGTTGAGTGCGACGGGAAGCACGTCAGCCTTACGGCCGGCGCCCTGAGTAACGAGCCGCACCTGGCAAGGCTCGTGGCGCGACAGGAAGTGCTCCAGTGTGTCCCATCCGCCACCGACGCGCACCATCATGTGACGACCCTTCAGCAACTGTCAAAATAATGTATACTTAACATTAGACATCAAATACACAATAATGTTAATTGTTTTGGAAAGAAAAATCAAACTGATTTGTGAATCTATATTAGCCTATTCTATATTATTATCTATCTATATTAACATAAATTTGTTTTTTATCGTACACAAAGTGTATGAATATTAGCTAAATAATAATTATGCTAATATAATATTATCCTCATAATAATATTATAATATAACTAGCTGACCCAGCAAACGTTGTCTTGCCGAAAAATAAAATTTAAAAAATAGGGGTTGATCGTAGGGGGTTGAAAATTTAGGGTTGCATGTATTTTTGTATCCCGTTTTATAAAAAAAATAAGAAACAGAAATATGTCGAAAAATTAAAAAATAAAATTGAGGGGTGTGCTACCCTTGTGATTTAGGGAGATGAAAAATAGATGTCCTATTCTCAGATCTACCCGACACGCACATAAAATTTCATGAGAATCGGTCTAGCCGTTTCGGAGGAGTTCAATTACGCACATCTAGACTCGAGAATTTTATATATTAGATATTATTATGAGGACGAATAAAGTCTCGAAAATTTCGGAGGGTATGAATATATAGCGAATCTTCCCTCACACTGTAGAATTTTTAAAATGTTTAAAAAACGTACCCTGATAAAAACATTTCTCCCGGCAATGTTGTAACGTCCTTCCCCGACTTTCTTCACCTTGAGCAACTTGGAGCATTTGCCTGAATTGCAATTGCAGCCGCGCTCCATTAGACGAGTAACCAATTGTACCTGGATATAAATACAATATTTTAACTGATGTAGGTACCTTTGACAAATACCTTTATTATCAATTGTTAAATTAGTTATGGGTCGCAGTTTCCATGATGAGTATGTAATGATGGTTTTAAACTACTTTAGACACTACCAAACTCATATTACAACTATTAACTGTCAGTGTCGAACTAAGTATACCAAATATAAGGTGTGTACATACTCTCTTATCCAATTCATTGGTAGGTTTCAATGGAACATCGGAGTCTGTACTGCCGACCGTTCCTCCAGATTTGGTGCTCTCCGCGTCAGCATTGTCCACCACTGATACTTGTGCTGAGAACATATATTACCACGATATAACACGATAAAATAAAAAGAGAGAGAGAGAGTAGACAAAAGGTTCCATAAGAATTTTTGAATGTACGTGAAGCCGTGACAATTGTACTTACATTCATTTGGTTCTGGTGTTGATGGCGGCACATCTGCAGTAGACCTGCAAATCAAAATAAAGAATGAAAAGTAGTTCGTTTGCTACCGTTAATAGTATATTGATATACATATATTAGTAGACAGGCAATATAGCCAAGATAGCTAAAAAGAAACGACTCTTATCAGAAGAAGGCTGAATTAGTATTTTATCTCACTTGTCATCAAGCGGTACTGGTGACGAGTCCCTGAACTGCCAACTTGTCGCAGACATAGTGAGCTCGAGGCCGGAGTCTCGCTCCTCCATGGCGATCTCCTTCTCCAACTGTACCAAACCTGGCGGTTCAATGTTAAACTTGGTGGCCAGACGAGCGACCTCCAAGAGACACAGGATCACTTGTCGCGGCTGGTTGTGTAGAACTGAAATACGTAAATTTAAAGCAAAATTGACAATAATGTTACCAAGCACCTACAGTTTATATAAGGACAAGAAAATAGGCAAGGATAGTAAGTTGCATATGGTTAAGGATGAATTTCAATAAATTGAATGAGTCCCGGTGGTCCAGCAGTCGAGATCCCCGCTTCGAATTCTAAAGTCGGGAGATCGATTACGGGGTTCAAAGAAATAATTCCCTAGGAATTCTTTTGTGAAGTTGTGTGATAAATATCGATTACTGACAAATGTGTGCCCAGTGTATGTGGCAATTGGTTTGGCCACCTATTTATTCCATTTGGGATGAAACGACAACGAAAAGTGTACACAGCAGCTGTTCGTTCAGCTTCGACTCACGGCTAAACAGCCGCTGTCTACACTTTCGCGTAGAAAAAGGCGTGAACTTAAGTTATATTGTGATTACAATTTATCTCTTACCGAGGTCATCACTTTCAAAGAGCAGATTCTCGTGCACGCCGAGCTCTCTGCAGAATGTGATGAAATTTTCTGTGTTGTCTCTTGAGAAGAAACTGCGTCGAGCTGCGCGCTGCCAGCAACGGCCACGGATCTGTGGCACCGGCTGTTGACAGCAATATAAATAATTATATTCAAAGTTAAATGGCTACCTGGCTAAGTAAGTATTAAGTAAAAGTATAGTTACCCCCACAATGAGTCCCTGGTTTAATGCTTCCTTGGCGTGGTCATGTATCACGGCGGCTAGCTGACATAATTCGGCGCCGTTATCCAGCACGTCCAAGAAATTCTCCCCGTTCAGGTAGGTTATACCTAACGACAAAATAATAGTTTTTTTAAGACTAATAACAGTTAGATAAACATAAAATATTTTAGCAAATTCATTATCGCCATATTTAATTTTAATTACATTGTTATTGTTCAATGGCAGGTTATTTCTTATTCCTAATTACGTCCCTACAAGTACCTACATAAGTATATATTAATATATTCCCTGATTCCAACTATATCGATGGTACACAAAATAAAGAAACGTTAAACAAGGACTATACAGTCTCTTATAATGTATGTTGTGCTACGAAACTGGAACGCCATATTTAGCTAAATGTATAATGTATATTATTATATACGAATGTGCAATAATTACTTAATACCTAACCGGGAAGTTGAACTTTCACGACGTACGCCGAAGGGGTCAGCCATGTACAGATCGCATTCTCATAACCTTTGTGACCGGCGCCGTCCAAACGATAGCCCCCACCCGGCTTTAATGACGCCTAGCCACCGCGCATACTTCTATTTATCATTTACAAAATAACACTGCATTAATGGGCCGGCTCGACGGGTAAAATAAAGTGGTTTACAGCGAGAGAGGTGTCCCCAACAGGCGAGCCCCAACGTCCTTTCCTATCCTACTCCCTTAAAGGCCGGCAACGCAACTGTACTATACTACTATATCTGCTATCGAATAGATTGGATATAAACGTCGATTGAATTTTAGTTCAAAAAGAGTTTATGACACGAACAATACAATTCAACTACGATTTATAATCAGTATTTAATATTGCTGTATATTTTACAGAAATGGCAATCTCAATCAATATTGCATAAAAGAAGATGTTGCTATGAAAACCTTGTATACAAGATCCTCATTAAGTAACATATGTACAAGGACCAGAAATATACTAGCATCCTGGGTGAGTATATCAACTGGTACAATATTCATGCCGGCCAAAGCCCTACAATAGCAACTATACTGTCTAACATAACTTAATATAGAATGCAAGCTGAGTTCAAAGTAGCGGAATGTACCCTCCATAAAAGCCTATCTACCAGAATCTGTACACATATATGACTACACGCGGTAAGGTATACAATTATAGTTTGCCCAGACCACCCAGGAGAGTAAATTTGCATTACTAGTAATATCTTGCTCACGCAGATATGGAATGCAATTTTATTTTTATCAGAACAAGGGCCGTATTTTGTCGTAGTGCATTTGTTTATCATTCAAGCGGTGTGAATACAGATTAGGCTTTAGGTTTAATATGATTAAAATATAAATTTTGTCGTGTTAGGGCTTGTACAGTTTTGGCTTTGGTTCTAGATGAGTAAATATCTGATAATGTTTTCGACAGAGCGTGCCGTGATATGGTTTTGTCAATAATTTTATAGGTAAAATATTACATTTAGGACGGGTTTTTTTTTCTTTATTGATAACATTGGATTAATCAAGAAGTTAGTTAAATACTCAATAAATAATTTTTTTACACACCGCATTCGCTTTCATGAAACTTTTCATACGGGATAGTCGATTTTAAGCTGACCTGACTTCTAACTCAGCTATTAAAATAAGTTTTATTATATTTTGAAATTTGCTTTTGCTTTATGTGTGTTTGTATGTTAAAATGTCAAAGTTAAAGTCTCTCAATGATATTATTAATAAATATTTTACTTGTGCATACTAATTTCACCTCAAAAAATATTATAACCGTCCGTGTTATGTTTATTCAAAGAAAGTCAAAAGCAAACACGCAATAACCAATGCATACATATAACAATCAACAAATAAAATTAATTGTTTACCCAGTATCGCTATGCAATTAACCCTAATTGAATGATTTTTACATAAAGTCAACAGCGTGTATGTGGTGCGAGCGCGCCGCGGTGATGGTGGCCGACTGGTTTGCCGGACAATTTGACCAATGCCATTCCAAAGTTGGTGATCAATGCCAATGTGTCGATTAATGGTAACTGACCACAGACCTGCCGTATGCAATTCAGTAGTAGTAGTCAAGTGGAATTTAATCCAATCAGAAAAGTGATAATCGGACGAAATACACTCGCAAATTGTATGTTACAAATGCAGTGCCATATTTAGTAAGCTTTTAAAAACGCAGATTATGTTTTAAGTGTGAAATAATTGAGGTATTATAGCATCCTACTACTACGACCAAATAAAGTTTAGTGAAATACAAAAACGCTATTCAAACGGGACTTAATCCCGCAACCAGCACATAACAAACGCAACGTTTTAATGCATAGTATTCCTTCGTAAAAAGCAGTTGAATTATGGGTGGTAGAGTTAGCGGCATGCATAATACCATACTATCATCTAGGTGAAATGTTTCTACACACAAGAGTGACATTATTAGTGTTCGCAACATTGTACTGTCCACCCAATGGTGCGTGCGACGTTCCTTTCATTGTGCATGTTCAGTTCGGTAGTGCGGTCATAACAATACTGGGACTGGGACTAATTACCGGGTACCTGCACTACTTACTCATATTACCGTATTTGTCTAGCCCACGGGTCGTCAAATGGCGGACCGCGGTCCGCATCCGGACCGCCGAGTCATTATGTGCGGACCGCGAAAACTCAGCAACTTGCACTACAGAGTACGTAATTTAATAAAAATATATCCCCCGCAACATTTTTGTTGACCCCAATTCAGAAAAGGCCAGGCGAAGTAACGAATTGATAGTTATATGTCGTTCTCATTGATATGTAAAACAAACATCTGTTATTTCCGTAACCTTTGTTTAGTAAATATTTTTTCTATAAAAAGTGTGGACCGCGAAGGTCATTTAATTTTTTTAAATGGACTTCAAGCTAAATTAATTGGCGACCCCTGGTCTAGCCCATTTTACAAGTATTACATGTATGTATAAACTAGCAACGAAGACGTTTGAGAGGGCTGTGCTACCGGGACGGTGTAGAGTCCTAAAAAAAGTTCGAACACAATTTTCGAAATACACAAAATGCCTACCAAAATGATATGTTATGATGATCGTAACTGATGAAGTTAGGCGGAAACGGTTATTTAGTATTTAGGGTATCAAAAAATATATAATATATAGGGTAAAAAAAAATCAGGTCCCCAACAAAGTGATTCAATAATCACTTTGTTGTTCGTCTGTATGTATGTCAAGATCGACCAAGCTGAAATTTTTATGAAATGCTAGGAACTATGATATTTTTTAGCTGTTATAGATTAAAACTTTATGTCATTAATCAAAGAAAACAGCAATTTAAGCCGCATATTTGGTTTGGTCGCACGTGTTCAGATTTAAAATTATCTTCACGACGATTTTAATTTATAATTTGCTATAGTTGTAAATGTATATAGCTGCAGGAAGTTTATAACGGAAAAACGCAATAATAACTGACCGGGAGTGCCCTCTGTCGCTTTTTCCATTACTACCGTTATTAGGTAAATAAATACAAGTAAAAATTTACGATGCAGAACCGAAGACTATATACACAGAAACACCCAAGATAGAACTACATTGATTGAATTTTCACAATTTGTATTTCAAAAGATTAACAGTTTGAATCACTTACTGACATTTGATTTGGTTGAGACATAACCTGATAATATTAGACCTGATAGATATACTCGGAATAAAAAAAATCATGCCATGTAGGAACTCGTTAAATGGCCGGAGGTTGGTGATGGTTGGTGGACGTGAAGCAAATAGTTGTAATTAAAACGATACCAAGCTATAATTTATATTTTAATTAGCTAATCACACATCTCTGCAAACCGTGAAACTTGAAAAGTCTTTAAACACGATGGCATAATAAATAAGTTGTATCGCTGAGCGGCGCGCCACCCGCGACTACATGCATAAATACGTTTGTGTACATTCCAATTTCCACCGTGCCGAGTTATTTGTAAACAAACTCCTGAATAGGAATTTTGTTAATATCTTTTTATAGAGTAAGAGCCCGTGAGCACCAACCAGACCTTCGTCTATTTAAATAAGCTGAAAGTCTATCAGCTCATAGTCCCTACATTGGTAAGAACGACGGCCTATTATGTATAAAGTTAAAATCATAGTACCTTCAGAACATTATAAATTATAAACCACGAGTTTAATAGCCCGACACTAAGCACCGTGGCAATCCCCGGCCAGGCACTCTTATTGTTCATGAAATTATAGAGGATTCTACTTTCGTCAAAATACAGCTTCATTTTGGATATTACCTTTAGAATATAATTCATAATCTTGTTCACCATTGCCAGATATTGGTTTTATTTTTTGGGTTTTAAAATTAAATTGTGAAGACTGATATGAATAATTCAGAAATCCCATGTCCACCTCTTCTTATTGATGGCGTGTTAAGCAGCACCTGCTTGGTTCTGATCAACGTACCCACTCTGTTACATAATATTTTGGCGACATGTCGGCTTATAAGTTAAAGCCATTGGTAGAGCCAAGCAGTTCGCTGCATGAATGGGCCGGCTCGACCGGTGAAATACCACGACCTCTCAGAAGACCGACGTAAAGTGGCTCATGCCGCGTTTCGTTCGGTGAGAGAGGTACCCGGAGGCACACCCCCCTTCCCCATCCTTTCCTATCCCCTATCCCTTAAAGGCCGGCAACGCAACAGTAACACTATATGTGTTGCTGGTGTCCATGGGCGGCGTTGATTGCTTACCATCAGGTGACACGCCTGCTCGTTTGCCCTCCTATCCCATAAAAAAAAACCAGAGTGCGCTTGATGAAAATTATTGCAATTTTCCGTGATCACATTTATGACAAGCTATTTGGATTTGTGGAAAAAAATTAAGTATGAAAATTCGATTGTATTTTAAGACAGATTGTCGGTCGGCATGAGATCGGGATCGCTGGTAACTACAAGTACAAGGATACCTACATCGTTTTCATATATTACATATATACATATGTATTTTCTGTATGTATGATATCCTGCCCACGCACATATCATCACAAACCGCTTCGGCTACTCGCCGACATCACAAAAACGCCGAACGACAAATATGGTCGCGATGATACAATCACTCGTCGTACAAATTGTATTTTATTACTGCAATCCGTAAGCAGACTAGTTTATATATTATTATTGAAGATTTTTAATGGTTTTACCAAGGCGTCCTTTACAAATTAATTGGTAGTAAGAAACACTTTTGTTTGTAGAATCTCCTTAAGTTGTTTAGCAATAAACAAATTGATT
This sequence comes from Euproctis similis, assembly GCA_905147225.2. Lineage (NCBI taxonomy): Eukaryota > Metazoa > Arthropoda > Insecta > Lepidoptera > Erebidae > Euproctis > Euproctis similis. The sequence goes on from LR990109.1 coordinate 12,511,919, forward strand.
ACTCCAACTTCATACAAGTCATTTCTTAGTTTTGAATTTATTAACTGGTTAGCGTCATTACTTTTCTTTATTAAAGCACACATAATTTTTCTATATAAATCGCCGCTATAGTGGTTAGCTTGAACAATCAATTGTATTTATTGCCGTCAATAATGTGAGCATAACCAAGATTTCATTAATCATACAAAGGATTACTATTTATTTGTTAGATTTTCACGAATCACATATACTTATAACATTAAAACAACTTTTTATGGATTATTTCGAACTCTTTACAGAGATCATTTTCACGAGTGATAAACAAAAAGAACACGCCGGGAAAAGAAAAAACGTCGAGAAATAAATAAAAATAAGTTCTAAATAAACGCGATATAATCCATAAAAAGTTGTTTTAATGTTAAGGATTACTATATTATTGTTGTTGGATTTATATTAGTATAGAATTATAGATACTTATTGCAGGTATGCAAAGTAAAGATGGAACAAGGCCTGGATGTAAATTTGAGATGACTGCCTAGGCTATTAGCGGGTCAGAGAAACTCGTTAAATCTCAATTTTTCACAGTGTTCGCGCCTGTTTACATAATTCATACAACGTTACTGGCGAGAAACAAAACGCTAACAAATTGTCCAGCAGATGATGTACGATGTTTTTGTTACTAGTATTGTTTCAAAGCATCCTTAAACTTGAACAGCATCCGTAGAGATGATACGCGGAACCAATGGTGCCGTAACAAATCGCTCCGTAAGAGTACATACGGATGTTGGTAAAGCTGCGTTCAGGTAACTTATTTTGGTAGTTTTCGTAAGATTGCTGTTCATCAGATTCAGCAAAAATAAAGTGTATGCTACACAGGTATTTCTCATTGACATTCATAACAATATAATGTTAAAAGGCCATCCTCCATTTACAATAGTAAGTAAAATTATTTTTTTCCCAAAAATCTCATTTAAATCAATTGGGAACGTAAAATTGTTAAGAATAATCTCCTTACCTACTGAACATAGTGACATATTAACTACTGGCAGAGAAATAAAAACATTTGTACTTACCGATAGTTTTATTAATCCAATCAGCTAGATCCTCTTGTAAAGGGAACAACTGTCTCGCCTGCGAGTACAGTATTTTCTCCCTGTAAAAGTCTTCGTCTTCGGAGCACGGCGTCTGCGCCGCCAGGGCGCAATCAGCGCGCTCGTAACTACTACTCATCTTCCTGTTAACTACTATATCCCCATGTCCGATATGGCGTTCTTCCTCCTCCTTGCCACCTTCGAAAGAGTTCTTGATGTATTCAAAAGCATTGGTCCTCTCAAAAGCGTTGAAGATTCTATCGAAGTTGCCGCTGAGCGGACGGTTGAAACCTTTTGGCTCAACTGTGCCTGGCGTTGTGACTGGCCCCCAAGATGTGCGGCTGCCGATTGCTGTGGGACCACAGCGATAAAATGCCATGCTTCAAGCGAAGACCTGCAACAAAGTAACAGTAAAAATGTTTAGTTTAATCTTATATAAGCCTAGACAAACATCAATAACTTTTTTTTATCAAAGAACGTCTCCAGTACGTAATTAGATTTTACAAGTAGGTACAAGTTATGTATATCTTCATAATATTAGATCTGTTAGCTTAAAGTATATTTTATATATGGAAAGTTAATGACATACAATATTTCAACATGTTCACCGGTACCGAGCAAATTCAGTTCTAATTAACTGAAATAGGCTCATTTGCATGTCTCACTATGTTCTGTTAAACTGATGACAAGACGAAGGTTACTTTTTGACAGCCAGTAATTAAGACACAAAGTAGAGTCCTTGAATTATAAAATAAGAATGACAAGTTTAAGCACATAATATATAATAATAGTGGGCATAATATATGTACACGGGTTTATTATTTAATAATAATCTGTGATGGCATCAAGTCGCATCAATTCTGCAATTTTTTTGATGAAACTTTCATGGGAACAAAGTCACGCACGTTTTCCCATTTTGTCTGTTTAGAACTCGTTTCACGTTTGTTATCCAAGTCGGCACCGCCAGGAGCAAAGCGCGGCCACATCACAAGGGCACCATATAGGTATTGTAGGTACATCTTCATAGTTCATACATATGTATGAGAAGGAACTTAGATGTTGAAGCTTTCTTGTCATTAATACATCTAACAAATAACAAATGATTTAATTTTGAATTTTTTACCTTGAAGTTTGTTTGAAACATTTAATATTCAGTTTTACTTACATAAAAAATCTCAGGACGTGAGATATTTGAAGCTATCTTAATAAAAGAGTGCAGAATAAATAAACAAACACAAACAATGAATGTCTTTCTATATATATATATATATATATATATATATATAAGTGGGGATGTATATACTTAGTAATTTGTGTAGTTTTAAGGCTTGTAATGTATATTTGTAATTATAATAATAAGGAGAAAAGAATAGAAGAAAGAGCAATGGAGTGTTGTTGAGCTTTAGGTGGTTTTGTTGATATTACTAAGTTGTCATTACTTTCAATTACCAAGAAGTACCTACTAATCCAATTATGTTGAAAATCTTTTCTAACCGATGAGTCGGTACGAGCAGACACCGCCCGCAAACATCATATTTTCCATAACCATAACAAAATCGATTCCAAATTGACTGAAAAAAACGTGTTGTATGTACACTGGGGAATACAGTTCAATATTGCATTCTAACCAACTAGTTTAGGGTAGAAGTTAGTATGGCATAATTTTTAATGGAAAACAACACGCAAATCGATGCAGTAAATCTTGGACAAAAAAGAAAAAAAAATATTGCAAACTAAGTTTTGACAGTTGACAGTTGCATGATGTCGAATGAAACATTACGAAATATTAGTCCGCTTTACTTGATTTTTGTTTACTACTAGCATTACTAACTGACAATTCAATTATGCTTTTAAAACTTGTTATATAGAAACAGACGATGGATGATACAAATATTTTTATAGCAAATAGATAATTTGTTTTCCATAATAATCATGACCTTTAAGTAGTCGAGTCTGAGCTAGACATTTGTCAGTACAGAAGCCCACACAGGGCCTACGGTGCATGGCAGCACAGGGCTGACAGACTTTAAGAGCGGCAGTTATTTCCCAAATCTAAAAACCCTATTTATTATACAATAATATTATGTATTACAAGTGAAACAAAGAAATCAATTAATTAAATCAATAATGTGTTGGTGGGAGGTCAGGTCAAGAGTGGCCACAACCGACATGAAAGCGATAATGAGACTGGAGGAAGCAAGAAATGTCTGTCAGTCGTAGAAAATGAAAAAAAAACAATTGAATTTGAATGAATTTGAATGTTTCTGTGTCTACCCCCATGGGAGAAAGGGCGTGATTGTATAGATAGATACAATCACGCCTTTATGTGTATGGAACAGAGAAATATTTTAATTCCGAAATCTAACCAAAGACGACCAAAGACGTTGACAAAAATAAAGAAAGTACTGTTTAGTCATTAAGAATGAGTAAATTCTGAATTATTAATTTTTCGGGGTTTTGCATTGCAATGGCCAATTTGATAGTTGTTAGTGTATATCTAGTATTTTTTGTGGTCAGCCCTGCAACTGTAGGTCAAGTTGAGCGAGTTGTGGGCGCACGCCTCACTCGGTGGCACTATCCGAGAAAATCGTCCCTTTACGCAAATTACACGCCGCCGCGGTCGTCAGCGAAGGTCTCCACTCCAGATCACTCCATCAAAACGCTCTTGAACTCATTTAAGTAGGCAGCACAATTTAAGGTAGGTAGATAGAAGAAATACCACTCACAGTGGTAGAGTCAAGCAGATCGCTGCATGATTGGCACGGATCGATCGGTGAAATATCACGATCTCTCAGAAGATCGACGTAGAGTGGGTCAAGCCGCGTTTCGTTCAGTCAGAGAGCTACCAGGGGCCCACCTTCCTTCCCTATACTTTCACACCCTACTCCCTTAAAGATCTGCAACGCAACTGTAACACTATATGTGTTGCAGGTGTCCATGGGCGGCGCTGATCACTTACCATCAGGTGACACAGCTGCTTGTTTGCTCTCCTATACCATAAAAAAGTTTCAGTAGTTTTAGTAGTTTCAGATTGGGGAGGACGAGCTCGCCACTTCTGAGTCAATAAGTAACGGCATCAAATCCGGGCTCATATCAATGACTTAATAAATTTTATGATTACTTGTAATGTTGTTACAGGCCAGTATGGAGAACTAACATTACCATGGTCTACCAGCAACCAATTTAAATTACAAACGACACACACTCATTGAAAGCCCTACACGCAAGGAAAAGACCAATAGGATAATAGCAGTTGTTAAGATGAAAACGAAGATTAAAGGCAGACTCAACTTCAACTACTGAATTGAATAATAACAAAGGGGCATGTGAGTGCATAACAGAACTGCAGTGTGCAATAGTTTAGTTAGCAAATGATACAGTGCATTGATCCCCAGCTTGTAATTGGATAATGGTTTTACTCGCAGTTATACAATGCTGTTCCTACTTAGAAGCAGTCCATTAATCACGCGACCTTCTAAAGGACTTTCTAAGGTTTTGCATTTCAGATGTGATAATTCGTTGAATCCAGCCTTAACAGCCATTGTCTTTGACTTTCTGTTATGGCCAAAGCAATGCTTTTCAACAATGGAAATGACTTTTTTTCTTCACCCGGTATACTTTTTCGTCTAATGCACCCGTTTAAATGAAAGACTAAATGGCTAATAAAAATACAGTTTTTTGTAAATTTCTCTCGGGTACCCATGAAATGACAAATTATGAATATAAATATACAATTTGTGTCACAATGGCGTTATGATGAAGCATCGTAATTGAATAACCTCAACTATTATAAATTCATGCTACTTTCACAAATTGCTTAGCTTTATTAAAATATGCAAGGCTTTATTTATATTTTAATATACCTACACCAAACGATTATAATTTTCGAGGAATACATTCTAGGTATTCAAATAAAATAAGAAATTAATAATAATGAATAACGGTCGATTGTGTAAGTTTTAAAATATATTCCGGTTTAGTTCTTAGTAAGTGTGCAGTCTAGAAAATTGAGGTAAACAGCAGTAGAGATTATAATGCTGTATAGACTGTAAATAGTGAGTGATATTACGGATCTTAAATTATACTTTGTTGGGGAGTTGTAAGTAATATTCGATTTTGGTTACTGTAACATAACTTCACTCCTTTTTCTACCCGAAGGTGTAGGCAGTGGCTGTTAAGCCTCGACTCGCTGTTATGTTTACGTTCCAAATGGAATAAATAGGTGGCGAACCTATTGCCATACCGGGCATAAAGTTTTCAGTCATATATATTTATCACACATAACTGTCGAAAATTAATTTCGAATAGTCATTGGTATGAGCCAGGATTTAGTTACTGTACTTTATGGTATATTCATTATCGAACATATATTATTTGATGTGAGACACACTTGAGATACTGGACTTGTGGGTCTATTAGTTATGATATTAAATTAACATTAACAAATTACCTTTTGATTGTCGTGTTATTATTAGTTGAAAAACTCGTAGAAATTTCATCAACCATAATCAGAAAATTAGTTACGCAACTTATGCGTACGGTCTGTTACCATCTAGAATCTAAAACAAGCGGTTACCGTTTAGTTCACTATGAGATGACATATAATTTCATTCTCCAAAAGCAACGGACAATGATTTACAGATCATAAGATTTACATAACATTTTAAGAATCAAGTTCTTTGCTTTCCTCGCAGTGCAACTAGCCCTAGAGAAAACCGCAGAGACACACTTCTTGGCTTCTTCACCGCAACTTAGATGATAATGTTACCAGATTTTTGCTTTCGACAGAGTGAGTCGCGACTGGGTGAGTATGCGGTTACCCACTCATAATGCTTGCGGGCTTAGAATGCCGTGAGTATGCGTTTGCCGCAAGATATGGCTGATATGGCCAGTTAGTAGGATTATCACATTTTTGTATAGCGTTTCTTTATTCTACTATTTCTCTTTTTTCTCAATCGCTGATCTTTGTAATGCCATATTATATTTGAATTGCATTGCAAATTTCTGTCGAATCACACTATTACTAAAAATCGTATAAAAATCTGTTGCATATTTTGCACACCTACTTCTTATTCATTATGTCTAGTTCGTATTGTTCGCGTCATCATTTTACTAATGGAGTTCCTGGTGTCAGATAATAAACCATTTGCTCTATAAACATTTAAATGCCTGTAGGCTTGTGTGTAACTTTATAAAAAGAGAAGAGAAAGAGAGAGCTTAGATAAAGAGATAGACATTTTCGTTAACCTGAGATGATTACAGGGTCTTGGCGATAGTTATTTTTAAAATCGGGTTAAAATTAAAATCCAGTAGGTATTCGCGCAAAGTACGGCACTTTAACCAATAACTTTAAGAGATGAAAATATCACATGCCTACATAATCATGGCAACTAAATGTCAAACTCATATCTTAATATATATATTTCTTGTGTGCGTGTGTATGTGACTGAACTCCTCCTAAACGACTGGACCGATTTTGATGAAATTTTTTGTGTGTGTTCGTGGAGATTCGAGAATGGTTAAGATTTACAATTTGGTCTACTGGGGTCTACAAGGGTAGCCCACCCCTCAATTTTTTTGTTAATTTTTCGACATATTTCTGTTTCTTATTTTTTTTTATAAAACGGGATACAAAAATACATGCAACCCTAAATTTTCAACCCCCTACGATCAACCCCTATTTTTTAAATTTTATTTTTCGGCAAGACAACGTTTGCTGGGTCAGCTAGTAAAATTATAATGCTTATCTTGAAAAATGAAAATAAAAGTTACTCAATATCGATTCGACTTTTATTTAACCACTAAGCTGACCCGGCGAACTTTGTTCAGCATCAAAGTAATCATTACAGCGTTTACAATTGAAGTGCCAAATCTCAATAATTGTAACTTTTCTTTACTACATTAAACATACAAACCACGGCGTTGACATCCTATATCTATTAAAAAAAAACGCATAAAAATCCGTAGCATAGTTTCAAAGATATAAGGGGATAGACAGCGGAAAGCGACTTTGTTTTGTAATCAAGATGCATTGCCCATTGTTACAGAATTTTTTGAATAAACTATCTAAAGAACTGAACACACTACTCACTCCTCTTTAAACGAATATTCTGGCAAACGTCGTTGCCACTTGCCACTTACCTTTCAAAACTTTATACCGCTGACTGCTGTTAACATCACTAAATTTAACTAACTCTGGCTGGCTAGCGAATAGAGTGTAAAATATGGTACAAGTAATACGATAAAGTGATTTTCAAAATCAAATCCATACCATATTCATCATCAATAAAACTTTAAGTCATTTATAAGCAAAATAATGATTTACATCAACGGGTTGTTGCTAACATATAGGGGCCGTTCAAGTATTACGTAACTATGGGGAGGCAAGGGATGCAGGGGGGTCTTTGCTTTCCTTATTTTGGATGACATGGAGGTAGGGTGCAAATGATGATTACGTCATCAGTAGTCATTTAATTTTCCAAAAAAGCCCTTGGACTAATCTTGTAGATGGTCTCTTGAGAATATTTTTTATTAGCGGGTAAATAATTGTAATAAATCTGCTTATGAAATACTTGAATGGGCCCATATCAGAAAGATTAACATCAACAACGTATTCACTAACTCTGAACTACGTTATGTGTGATTAGTAATTTGTACTACGAAGGATAGGACCAATGCCATCACAGTCGTTCATCCGTCAATCTACACTATACATGCATAAATATGTACAAATTTGTTTAATCGTTGTGATAAAGATTACATTTAATTTAAATATGTAGTAGTAGGTTTGTTATATATATTAGGTCGGGGAAAAAGTCTTTTCGCTTAACGTAGGTATAAACTTATTATAAAATTTCTTTGACTGTACTATTTGTGTCTGGCTGGTTTTGGTAACATTAAAAAGGTTACATTATAAAGAAAAGAAAAAAATAAAAAAAAGTTGTTTCCCGCTATTTTTCATTTGTTTTTCTCTCCGTAAAAATGAGTGAATCTAATGAAGAAATTCGATACATTTTAAAATTTTATTATAAAAAAGGCAAAAATGCAACTCAAGCAGTGAAAAAAATTTGTGATGTTTATGGACCTGATGCAGTGTCAGTAAGAGTAGCACAAATTTGGTTCAAACGTTTTCAGTCCGGAAATTTTGATGTTAAAGATGCACCTCGCTCTGGTCGCCCTGTTACGAATAAAATGGACGCCATTTTTGAAAGAGTGGAGCAAGATCGGCATATTAGTAGTTACGATGTAGCTGAAGAACTGGGAATTGACCACAAAACAGTTTTGACCCATTTGAAGAAAGCTGGATATACAAAAAAGCTCGATATTTGGGTGCCACACGAGCTCACTCAAAGAAACTTAATGAACCGTGTACTCATTTGCGATTCATTATTGAGACGTAATGAAACCGAGCCGTTTTTGAAGAGATTGATAACTGGCGATGAAAAGTGGATCACGTACGACAAGAACGTGCGAAAAAGGTCGTGGTCGAAAGTTGGCCAGGCTTCACAGACTGTGGCCAAACCTGGCCTAACACGAAATAAGGTGATGCTGTGTGTATGGTGGGATTGGAAGGGCATTGTTCATTATGAGCTTTTACCGTCCGGCAAAACCATCGATTCTGATCTTTACTGCCAGCAACTGATGAGATTAAAGGAAGCAGTCGAGAGAAAACGGCCGGAATTGATCAACAGGAAGGGTGTGGTCTTTCATCACTATAACGCTAGACCACACACATCTTTAGCCACTCAGCAAAAATTAAGAGAGTTCGACTGGGAGGTCCTAGTGCATCCACCATATAGCCCTGACCTTGCGCCTTCAGATTTTCACCTGTTTCGGTCTCTTCAGAATTTTTTAGGTTCTGTAAGGTTGACCTCAAGAGAGGACTGCCAAAACTATTTGTCCCGTTTTTTTGATCAGAAGTCCCAAAGTTTCTACAGTAACGGGATAATGTCTCTGCCCACAAAATGGCAGAAAGTTATTCAACAAAACGGTACATATATATTGTAAATAAATGTAAATAAACTTTGAAAAAAATGTCTTGACTTTTCATACAAAAATACGAAAATACTTTTTCCCCAACCTATTATATAATATATAACAAGTTGTATGCGTTATTTAAATCTCTCTTTTCCTTGTATTCATCATGTCATTAATATTAAACTTCTTATACAATCTCTATAAAATAAATGGACTATCCACCACTGAAAGAATTTTTGAAAAGGGATCAGCGGTTTCTGAGATTAGCGAGTTCAAAGAAACAAACTTTTACGCTTTACTAGTATAAGATGAGTGGTATAGTACCACCACTAGCTACTAGATGTCAATGTGCGGTAAAAAAGCACGCAGTAATTTTCTTACTTGGCTTATATATTGCCTGGTTCTTATCCAATAGCCTACTAATATATAATACTTTAAATGACTGCATTGAGGCGTTAAAAGCGTTAAACAATTGCAAGAGACATTAGAAGTTCCACTTCAAATAAATTATGTATGTGTGTATGTATGGCTATAGTAAAATAATTTTTATTATCGCTGAATCTTACAACTTGACGTGTGTGTATACCATAAGGGCTACGGCGCGCGGAAGTCCCCCCGCACCGCGCCCCGCGCACCCCTCTCAGCTGCTCTTTATGTGTTCATTGATGGATCGAGTGCACTACAATCAATGGACACCGACAGTGCGCTGCACTGGCGCAACCAGACATCACTCCAGCCGCCTAGCGTTGGTAGGGTTGCCTCATATAAAAATCATATTATACTATAATTATATTGACCATTTATAGAACAATGAACCGTAGAGTAATGAATTACTGCGGATGAATGAAAGGACAATTGCGAGATCCTTTTACTTTCAATCATATTATTAAAAGTGTATAGTAAAAATAATTATATCATTAAGAAATCTCGTTCTATAACGGTTTTTTGGCCATTCGAGTGTTAAGAAAAAAATATTGTGGTTTTGAAAGTTTTGCACGCAGCCGCGCAGGCTGTATTGAACTTCAAGGTTGCTACGATCATAGTAAATTTTATTAAAGAACTTGGTCAGCAATTAATACTATGGTCACAAAGACATGGAAACATAGGAAATAAAAAGAGCACCGGCAAAAAAGCTCTCTTCATCGTGACATTTGTGTCCTTTTATTTAGATGTTGGAACCTATATATTACTAATTAATTAGTACGCCATTATACCTTTTGTTGTTTTAAGTAAAATTACTTAAATACAGTAGACAGACATACCAGAACTAGTTGTAATTTTAGACTAGCGTAACATAAATTTGTCTGTAATAAAAATCAGTGGCGTCTTCAAGATTCACAAGAATACTATTGGTAGAGTTCAAGAAAGTATGGGTCCAAATCCATATCTAAAACTCAAATGCTAATAATAATTAGTTATTCGTCCAAATTTATGTTATAATTTTCATGTACTACTTCAGAAAAGACACTTCGCTATTGAATAATTCAATCATCAAAACCTTTTAAAAAGCTTTTTATGGAATTGAATGAATGGCAGCGAATACTACCATTTGTTTTTTATCGCATGAAAAGGGGCCAGTGCTACAGTAATATGTTCAGTATCTGGTAAAAATTGTATCTAAATTGATAGGCTAGCAAGATATCATTTTTAAAAAACAGAAAAGACCTTTTCGTCGAATTTTCCGTATTAATTTTTATAATTTAACTAGCTGACCCGGCGAACTTTGTTCTGCATCAAAAGTAATAAATGAGTAAATTTTGGATATCATGAGGTTAAATCTGTGCTATTTATCGGCTTTTATCTGCTATCCCGCTATGTTAATACTGCAATATCTCCGAAAATATTCGTTTAAATTGCATACTTTAAAGGGCCAGGATCATCTTTACTACATCCATAATCTATTTAAGACACTTAATTGGATGAAAATTAATGCTGTAATGTTTAAAATCGCTTCGTAAATAAGCCATTATTTCTCGTAAAAAGTAAAAAAATAAAAATGTTTATCGTGGGTTATCCCTACGAGATAGATATATGCCTTCGCGGACTTTTTTGTAGACCTTTTAAAGGTGTTTAATAATGTGGAACATTGTTTTGATCTATCACTTAGGGTCCAGCCAGCAATAAATATGAATTATAGATCAAAACCACCCCGTTGACACTCTCTAACTATTACAAAAAACCGCATCAAAATCCGTTGCGTAGTTTTAAAGATATACGCCTATGAGCAGTTCGCTGCATGAATCGGCCGGGACAGACAGCGGAAAGTGACTTTGTTTTATACTATGTATAATGATGAGTACTATTCGATTTTGCGGCAAGAATTCTCACTGATCAATGGAAGTAATAATGAGGTTATGTACATTTTTAAAAATGTTTATTGTATCTGGGCCGTACGAGAAGAGTGTCAAAGTGGCCTACCTCTCTAGTGACACGGTTTGTTTACATTATATACTTGGTATTCTTAATCCGTCAACAGTGGCATACTGTTCTAAAAGGAAAATGCATCGACAGATCAACACGCGTCAGCACGGGCAGCGAAAATTAATAAATATTTATTTCACGTTCACTTCTCAAGAATACAAGAATATTGTAATTTTAGGATTATGCTAATGTGTGCCACGTTTTGAAATGTAGACCGCATATCCGCTTGCGTAATTTACGCAGACAGTGACGTTTTTCTCCAGATCTAAGATACATACATACATACAAGTAGAGTGATTAGCAGTACGACTTAGAAACCACATTAACATTCCTCCATTACTAATAATAGATTCGTGTTTTGCAATTTTTCATGCGTTTTCACATACCAATTGGCTAGACACAAACCAGTTAGAGAAAAAGAATGCAGGTGACTGACCGTATAAACATCAAGCAAGCCAATCACTTACATTTATGAATGCAATGAATGTGTCAGACAGATAGCAGAATGATACTGGACGAAATGAGCAGCATTATTTGGTCCTGCCAACACGGTCTCTTATAAAAGGTGCTTAATTACAAACAAAAACTATCGTTCTGGCAATTAACCACAAATAGTTTTCTTAATTATTTTGATCGTAATCTAAATAGATTGGAAATCGATTGTACGATAAATCGACAATTTACAGTTTTTTGGCTGACAGTATATTGTAAGATCCAATGAGTTTAATTACACATTAGCTTGTCAATGGAGTTCTAAAGTACTCCAAAATTACAAGCAAGTCAACTAGCAAATAGCATACATTAAACATTTCGACCAATAAAATAGTAATACCCTCGTTCAGCTCTCGTGCTAGTTGTCCTCGTAAATTAGTCGTGACTGAGTCTGTCTTGTTGGAGACATATGCCGATACGATTATCTATCACATAGGTAACGACATGTCTCTATGCAACTAAAATTGATTACAATTTAGCTGCAACAGAACATTTGCATTTTAAATGTTACGAGGTTATTATCGAATCAATTTGTCGTTTAATTGATTGATTTTGACGACAACTGTGATAATATGGCATGACTAATTATTCATCAATTTTTCGTTCAGGGTTATATTTGGACGCGGTAAAATTAGATATTGTAGAGTTGTGATCTACAATCTTTTGATTTAAAAATCCAAATAACATTTTTCTATGAAATAATTGTAGTATATATTAGGATTTTCATTATTATTGATAGGAAAGTATCTAACGGGTACATATTCATATATATCTTTTTATTCTGGAAAAAGACGTATCTGTATATAGATAAAATAGATTGCTTGTCTATCAGATAGAATCTACATGACGCAAGCGAACCGTAATTGCGATTTTCCCTTTCCACCCATGTGATCATGTGTTCGTCTGGATCAGCAGAACTAGAAAGCACATCACTCAATGTTTAGAGTGATTTTTTTCTGATTCTAATCATAGAAGAAAGTGGAAACATGGCACACGAGACACTCGTGTCGGACAGGAAGGTTTCTAATATTGGAACAGCGCGACACTTAGTGAGACTACGTGACACTTTTCGATTTCACGTTGTAATGTACAGACTCTCCTATATGATTATGTGAGCCTGGTACGTAGATTAGGATAGCGTACAGTAAAACATTTCTCCTTCTGTTAGTCTCCTTCTCCCTCTTTTATGAAATTAAAACAAGCATAACATTATTCAAACTAGTTTAATAAACTATCTTTACACATCGCTACTATAGCGCCAGTTGCGTTTATTTACGTGTATTTTTTTTAATGTTTTTTTAGTTATTTCTGTTTCTATAAGACACTGAAGCGAAATGGTTCATGTGTGCAGATCATATGTTACGGTAAAAGTAGGGTTATACCAGATATGCCACTTACGTTTATTAATTGGTGTAACACTATAACGGCCAGGATAGACCGGGCGTCGTGTTTCAATTAGAGTTAGACAAAGCCATGCGAGGCAATTATTTTTAAAACGCAGTGTGTTTGATTGATTGATTTATTGTACTAGATTTATAGTCCGCTAATAAAATGGTCATCGAAGATGCTAGTCGAGGAGCGTGCACACTGTGAAAGTGCAATAGTAATTAATTTAGGCAACACAGTTAGCACGGAAAGCGGAACTGATTGTTACATCACACAACAAAACATCTGTCCGACTATTGTCAGGGTTGACAGACGCTCATAATATACAACAAAGAGAGCGACCATTTACTATGTGAAAATATGCAAAGTAATTATGTATTTGTTACGGAAAATAAAGTAGTCACTACATGTCTTACATTTTGGATAAGACAAATTGAACTAGTGACAATAGGGAGAGATTCATAGGAGGGATTCATAGGATAATGATAGTATTCCATTTCAGTTCGTCGTCAACCCTAACATAACCAGTGAATGAATAATAAACAACAATTAGGGAATTGCGAACAAGTAGGTCGAACACACCCACTTAGCATTCGTTAAAGATTGAACAAGAGAGGAACGACGATTCTACTGCTTCCAAACAGGATCGCACAATTTATGCTGTTCGAAAAATAGATACTCGGTCAGTTGAACTAAGGTAAATCAAGTGGGTGACAGAAACCTAGGCTGGCCCAGAATATGAATGTGTCAGTATTACTCAGTATGTTGTCCCGATGCAGGTCAATTGTTAAAACTAAATGAAGATTTACAATGACGTGTAATAGAAGACTAAAGTTAAGTGTCAATTTGAAATTGTGTAAAAGTAAAATTTTCGATAACTACTGAACGAACGCATCAGGATATTATCGAAAAAACTTTGATAAAAACGGATTGAAGTCCATATACCACACGAAGATTATTTGGAGCCTTATTAAAACAGTTCATTGAGAGTTATGTATCTGGAATTAATAGTTTTCTTTATAAGCCAACGAGTTATGTTGTAACCGACTAGCTGCGCCCTTGCAACACAGACGGTGGTACAGTGGCGTTGCCAGCTTCTAAGGTGGGATAGAAAAAAAATGAGATGAAAAAAGTGTGGAGGAGAGGGGTGAAGGGTTAGGCTCTCTTACCGAAAGAAACGCGCCTCGAGCCACTTTACGTCGATATTCTGAGAGTTCGTAGTATTTCACATATAAATTATTCCTTAATTTCATAATTTCTTTTGAGAATCGCTAGTAAATTAACTCGTCTAACAGAATATATGTAGTTGCAATAGCTTATGAATTGTGCAAGCCACAGAGACAGTTATGCAGAGTGCCAGCTTAACTTCGAACGATCCCAAAACGGTGGTAACGGGCCTCAGTCTTTATGGTGCGTGCAATATTCAGGACGCGTGTAGAAAGCAGCTCGTCATTTGAATATCATTCTCAACTCTATTCGAAACAGCTTAGAGTTTCAATATAGTTATGAGTTTCCTTGAAGACACCACCGATGGGCGCTATTATTGGAGGTGAATCTAGTTACGTATACATCCCTTTTTCATCATGAATCATAAAAATGCTTTCAATTTATTAATATTTACTGACTGCTATTTTATCATTCATCATTTTCCTGCCCTTATTCCAATTTAAATGAGGTGGGAACAACATGTCATCTTTTCGTACTATCCATGTTGTCATAAGATTTGGCTGTGGTTTTATAACCAGCCGCCTGTCTCACGTCAACTGACTTTGGGAACGTTTCCGTGTTGGTGGGATAGGGAGGCGAATTGAGACCTCCGGATACTTCTCTTATAGAGCGAAACGCGACATGAGTTAACATAATATACTAAATCTTATTTTCATTTATATTTAGTATCATTTAGTACTTGTAGTTTTCATTTAGTGCCAAAATTATAGAGGGCAAGGCACTCTATAATTTTGGTTAAATTAGACACACAAGAGTCGTAAGTAGTCAAACAAGGCATTATTTATAACTATGTATTTCATTTACAATTGTTTTATCCCGGTTTAATATTAATCATTTGATTTGAATACAATGATATTATGTCACGATTATATTTTAATGATTGAAATAATCGGTAACGTTATCAAGGGCGCTAGAAGGGCTGGAACGAACCAGTCACGCCAATGAATTAATCAACTTATAATGGAAAACAAATCGATTTGAGATGTAGGAACGGGCGTGGTTTGAGTTAACAAAAAAATTAATACATTATACATAAAAAAGTAACTGGCTTAAAATAGAACAGGTGGGCATTAAGATGTATTACAAAACTATTTCTAAGAATATTAGTAGAATAGATTTCGCTTTATTTTCACGACCTCTCAGAAGATCGACGTAAAGTGGCTCATGCCGCGTTTCGTTCGGCGAGAGACGTACCCGGAGATCCACCTCCTTTCCTATCCCCTAAAGGTCGGCAACGCAACAGTAACACTATATGTGTTGCTGGTGTCCATGGGCGGCGTTGGTTGCTTAACCATCAGGTGACACGCCTGCTCGTTTGCCCTCCTATCCCATAAAAAAAAACTTTCCAGGAGGTAGTAGTACACTGACATTAAAATAAAATTACGACATAATATTATAACAGTCTCGTCAGTGTAATGGTTTTGTGTTAATGATATCTGGGTTCGAATTCAGGCATAGCTATCAGGAAATTAACTAATTAACGATGGCTGTGTGATTTTTTATGTGTAACCTCTTCACGCATTTAATATATAAAGGGGCGCAAAGTCATGGTAAGTATAAAAAGTTTTTGTTTAAATAAATATAATAAACTCACCAATAATATCAAACTGGAATCTAGTGCGTCATCTTATATATAATGTTGAACTGTAACAAGACAAAAAGAGCATAAGAAACTATTGATTAATAAAGAAAACATAGCCATTTTAAAATTATTGTACTTAAAAATGTGTTACTTCATTTATTATTAATACAGGAAAATATATAATAGAATTGGCAATACGAACATGTTGGCAACTTTGGTATGGTACCAAAGTATGGTAAAAGTAAACCTTTTGTACCGACTCCAAATAATGGGAACACGACAGAAAGATTTACTAAATTCCACGCCGACGAAGTCGCGGGTATTTACAGACTTATTTTTAAGTACATGCACTTAAAATAAGTCTGCGAGTTTAAGACCCTATGGATGGATGGATGTGTTCCTAGACGGAGCTGATATAAATCAAGTCAGGTGCGGCTTTCTCCGGTCAATCGCTTATATTTGCAACCGGAAACTATTAAACGTGGACTTTCCTGAAAGACTCAATGCCAGACTGTTCTTTAGATTAATACGTTCTCAGCAGTTCACGTCTTGTGATACTTGATACCGACTACAATAAATAGGCCTACGGGTTCACATTTCGGAAATTCTCGAATATGTTCTGTTATGCAATGGAATGGTCTGGAGTAGTGGATGGAGTAAAGTGGAGATGAGAAGTGAATTTTTCATAGACAATTTGATACATAACAAAATAATGTTATGCGTCGTTTTTTGTTTGTAAAGTGAAACACTAATTTAGATTTGAGACTACAGTAGTGACCTAAGCAGTTCGCTGCCTGAATGGGCTGCCTCGGCCAGTGAAATACCACGACCTCTGACAAAATCGACACTAAGAAACTAATACCGCGATTCGTTCGGTAGAATAGGTTCTCGGACGCCCAGTCCTTTGTCCCTCCTTCTCCATGTCGTCCTACTTCCTATCCTATCTTAAAGGCTAGCAACCCATCTGTAATGCTATCCGAGCATATGGGCGGCGCTAGTCACTTACCATCAGGTGACCCGCTTGCTCGTTAGCGCCCCATTCCATAAAAATATTGCCTTCTAATCAAACGATCTCAGTTACATTTTATTGATACTACGTTAATAGTCCGCACTCAATTAAATCTAACGGTTTTAAATATTATTGTAATTATTATGCAAACTATAGCATTGTGACATCATCCTCGTAAACAAATTGAATGTAGTCAGTGCTATTGCTATGATGACCTGAATATTTGTTGTTACCTGTTTTAAACACAAACAATGAATGGAACACAATGACTTTTTTATATCTTTACGTAGCCTTTGAGCCCGAATATTTAGGCAGAGTTTCACACGTTCCAAAAAATCTATGGATTAACATATATTGGGCAGAATATAGTCATTTATTATCATCATTATCTTTTTTTCTTTTTTTTATGGGATAGGAGGGCAAACGAGCAGACGTGTCACCCGATGGTAAGCAACCAACGCCGCCCGTGGACACCAGCAACACATATAGTGTTACTGTTGCGTTGCCGACCTTTAAGGGATAGGGAATAGGAAAGGACGGGGAAGGGGGTTGGGCCTCCGGGTACCTCTCTCACCGAACGAAACGCGGCATGAGCCACTTTACGTCGGTCTTCTGAGAGGTCGTGGTATTTCACCGGTCGAGCCGGCCCATTCATGCAGCGAACTGCTTGGCTCTACCACTGTTAGATTAGGAAATGATACCAAAACCTGTCAAACAATAAAAGGAATGAAACTAGATGTTTATTAAATTAGAATGGCAAAAGGGTCAGAAATTCCTGCTTAAGATTTTAATACATATAATAATATTGTTTTGCTATATTATATCAGTCTCGGTGGTCCAGTGATCGAACACCCCGCTTCTGAATCAAGAGGTCGCGGTTCGAATCCTGGCTCACACCAAAGACTTTTCGAAATTTATTTCGAAAGTTATGTGTGATACATTTCGATGACTGACAACTTTGTGCCCGGAATGGTAATAGATTCGCCAGCTATTCTATTTGGAACGTAACAAAACGGCGAGTTGAGGCTTCACAGCCACTGCCTCCACCTTCCGGTAGAAAAAGGCGTGATGTTGTGTTATGTTTTGCTATATTTAAATAATGCTATTATTTTAAGCGTTCTATCTACAAGTGCTATGCATATAAAATATTAATAAATGCACTACATTTTATTTCCTCCTAGATTTTTACGACGTTAATATGAAAATGAATTTTTTAAGCGTGTCTGTATCTTTAATTTGTTACGACTAAATTTTCAGGTCATAATTACAATATGTGCAAATAGAGACTATATCTAATTTAAGTACATATATAGTTCTCGTGTCACGGTATTTGTAATTAAACACCTCCGAAATGGTTCGACTACTTTATACGGCCGAAGAATATACAAGAAAATGTAGGTGGTAGTAAGTCGAGCAATTTCGGTGGAGTTTGTTAGTAATTAATATCATGTCAAAACTAATATATTGACCAAGTTGCGTTGCCGGCCATTAAGGAAGTGGGTTGGGACGGGATAGAGGAAGTGGGTAGACCTCCGGAGACCTCTCTTACCGAGCGAAACGTGACATGAGCCACTTTACGTCGATGTTCTGGCAAGACATGGTCACCGGTCGAGCCGGTTAATTCATGTAGAGAGCTCTGCGTTACCACTGTTATATTCATGACCTAATTACTAAAGAAATTAGGAAATAAATTATAAAAAAAGACCTCATGTAATTTCATTACAAAACGTAAAACTATTCGCGCAAGAATGTCAGGCTATCCGGCAAGTAACGGATACACTAATTATAACGAGTTAAATAGTTATAATTAGTTTTGTAAACAACTTATTTCAAATGCTATTATAAGAAATTCTCGCCTCACTTGCTCTCTCTTACTTCGTACTCAAAGTCACACATCCAGCTGCTATGATGAGTCTTTTACTGTTCGAGCTGCTCGACTGTGGAATTCCCTACCTCATTCGATCCGGGATAGCTCCTCACTAGAAGTCTTCAAGAAAAGAGCTAAGGAACACTACCTTTCTTTTACTTAGTATAAGTATGTATGTATATATATGTATGTATGTATCTCTATGTATATATGTATGTTTATGTACCTCTATGTACTTATATGTTTATGTATAATGTATATTTATGTAAATTTGAGCACAATAGTGCTTAAAAACGCTTATATGTACTTTATTATAACAGCGAGACGAGGCTTAACAGCCGCTGCCTACACTTTCGGATAACAAAGGCGTGAAGTTATGTTATGTTGTTATGTTATAATGACCTTATACCCCCATGCACCAGAAGATGAGTTATGTTTTCTTTATATTTCGAGAGAGAATATAGGCACGTTAAAATGTTATGTTAAAACTGTTATAAAATTTTGCAAAGCAATGAGCAACATTTCTTTTTTATCAACAGTAATACAATAAAAAAATTATAGCCTGAGCTCAAAGTTCTTACAGTGGTAGAGCCAAGCAGTTCGCTGCATGAATGGGCCGGCTCGACCGGTGAAATACCACGACCTCTCAGAAGACCGACGTAAAGTGGCTCATGCCGCGTTTCGTTCGGTGAGAGAGGTACCCGGAGGCCCACCCCCCTTCCCCATCCTTTCCTATCCCCTATCCCTTAAAGGTCGGCAACGCAACAGTAACACTATATGTGTTGCTGGTGTCCATGGGCGGCGTTGGTTGCTTACCATCAGGTGACACGCCTGCTCGTTTGCCCTCCTATACCATAAAAAAAAAAGAGTACCTAATATGTGAGTAGGTAATTCGTAAGAATACTGATAAGGAATTCCGAATTACTAGTATCGTGTAGTTACCCAACGAATTTAATATCGATATTTTTTAAGGCAATAGTGAGTGGGCTTTTAATAAGTCATTACGGTTAACCGCCAACTATACAATACTATCGCTTACTATCAAAGCAAGTGCATAGCGAGAACATTATTTAAAAAAAATTGAAATGATTGAGACAGCACAAAGTAGGCCAATGTCGCGTGTGGTTCTGTATACGCTATACATGAATCGAGAGTGCCGATAGCATAAGAAATAACCATATATCACGAATATTAATGATCTCCATATCACTTTGAATACAATGAACCGGATTAACATATAAAAATAAAACAAAATGTCCGTCTGTTTGATATTATGAACCTCATGCCGGAGCTAATTATAGGATAAGTAAGGCACAGACATAATAAGTGTAGTCATAACTTTATTTTTATAATCATTGTTGAAAACATAGATTTAGCATAGACTATAATAGATGGCGCATGTCAGGAAAAATGTCCTAATATTTATCACTGACAGCGCAACCGCGTATAATAGATTTTCAGAATATTGACATTTCCACACATGAACATTATCTATGTAAAAGTTGACAATTTGAAGCGCTTTTTACGCACACATTGATAAGTCACTCACACATCAACAACCCATTTTTGGTCTCGTTGTTTGGGTGACTATTGCCGATCTATTATTCTTATACGTATGGTTGAAAATATTTTGTAATTATAGGGCTTAAAGACTGACGAGCATGTACATAAAATATTATGACATAATAAGGCAACTTATCAACGTCATGTCATGTACACTCTTCATTTTTGTGTCTTTCACTGCACGTTTTCTGACTATGAGTAAAAACTGAGTATACATTAATAAACATTAGTTTAAATATGTAATGGTTAATTAAAACCGGCGATATTGTAATGTTTTTGTAAAATATTTTTACAGAAATCAATTAGGCAACACGAAATCAGAATCAAACCCGAATCCTCGTAATTACATTGCTTTCTAGATAACAATGTAACTGCTAATTGCATACTACACTGCGCAGTCACCGGTGGTGGTCAGAGAACGATTTAAGAACTCACTGAAATATGAAATGAGCTAGAAACGAGTATTGTTATTGAATTTAGGAAATATAATTAGGGTTGTCAAAAGGAAGCAGTTAAATTGCCCTTTTATATAGACCAAGTAAAAAATAAATACCTAATTTATAAACTTTTTTAAGACAATTATTATTTACTAGCTGACCCGGCGAAATTTGTTTCACCTCGGAATAAGTGAATAAACAAAAACCTAAAGGAAGGTAGCCTAAGTTGCTCCTTATTACACAAGCTACCGTCAAAATTGAGCCAGCCATTTCAGAGATTACCCGAAACAAATAGACAGACAGACAAAAATTGTATGGACAAAATGTTATTTTTGTGTATAATCATATGAATGTAGCAGAAAGCAGTTATTTCAATATTAATTTTATTTTTATGTATAGATATTATGTCTGTAAACGTTTAGTGAATATTCTCTATGGCATTGCTCACAATAGGGACCAAGCCTGTGTGGTTTGCACAGTGCTCGTATAACGGTCACCCATCTAGGGAGCGACTGTACTGAGCTTATTAAACTTAACCATACAAGCTTACGGGACCAGTTAACGGCTATACCACAACAATGATAGTTAAGTACGCCACACTGTACCAACCATTAGATAGGCAGGGGTGTCACGCATCACCAATTCGATAGTACAGGCATTCATCGATATAAATAACTCGGAAAGTGAAATTGAAATGATAATTACACTAAAACTATAGTTCATAATATTATTTGTTCGACGAGCCTCGTCGTGCATTGGTATAGCTACCGACTGCAGAATCGAGGTTGGCGTGTACGATTCCCACCCGAGTACAAAAAAATATTTGTGACAAGCATGAATATGACGTATGACGTCTGGGTGTTTTTCTATGTATCATAAGTATGTATGTATGTATTTACAAAAAAAAAGTATTATCCGTTATCTAGTATCCATAGCACAAGCATTTAGTTGCTTAATTTGGAACGAGAGGGCGCTGTGTGATTTGTGTCCAAGATATTGTTGTAATCTCACGATCAATCGCAGTTAAGGGGTTTTATACAATCACGCCTTAGCGCTAGAATAGGCAGGCAATGGCGAATTTTCTGGGTGAAATGCAAAACAGTGCGACGCAATACGTTCGCCGTGATCCACATATTCATCGTATTACGTACGCAGTACTAATGACATGCTAATTGTTCTATAATTAATAACTACGTGGCGCAATTAAGAGTTACTGTTTTATTTTTTTAATATAATTGAACTCAAACCCACCGGTTGACCACTCACGAATGGATGAATACAAATTGCATAGTAATGTACGATAATTTATTAGATTATACAATATATTTGTATCTTCACACTTATAAAGGTATGTTTTTACTGTAACTACACGCCTTTTCTACCCAAAGGTGTAGGCAGCGGCTGTTACGGCTCCACGCGTCGACTTGCCGAATATTTAGGTACGTCTTCTATGAAATAGGCACTATGTTGTCATTTATCGATATTTATCACTCATAGCCTCCGAAAACACACCCGAGGAGTCATTGGAGAGCGCTTGGATTAGATAACCTCTCTCTAGATTAGGAAGCAGGGTTCGACTTCCAGCCGACCAAGAAGTAAGACAAATATGTACTGTATTGTAGTTAAATATAGTAGTCTAAAATATAATTCAAAAGTGAATATATAATATATTGAATAGTATACGACCATAGAATAGAACCGGCCGATAAGAACGAAATGATGTCCTAATGACAGTAGGGACGTACTCGTAAGTTTTGTTGATGTTTAAGACAAAATGTAAACGTTTCATCTCCATAAGACTTGTTTTATCTTTTATAATACATATCTATATCATTACATGGTATTAAAGAAAGTCCCTTTCCACTGTCTGTCCCCTTATATGCTTAGATCTTTGAAACAACGCAACGGATTTTGATGTTTTTTTTTAATAAATGGAAAGTGTCAACGGGGCTATTTTTATGTAAAAATATTAATACCTAAATAATTGAGCAACATTATTTCATATTTCAATATAACTATCAAGTTCATTTTTATAAAATTTAACATAGTTACGTTGTCTGTATATTTTCTACTACAAAATAGCCAATTTGATATAATTTTAATTGAATATTCAGTCTAAAAGCCCAAGGTTAATAACTGGATCATAATAATAAAAAGAAAAAAAAACGTTATAGCATGTAAATACCAAGAACATAAAGCGCAATAACATAGGGTACATTATCCATAATTTACATTTAGCTGGCGATATTTAAATTAAATCTGTGTCATTACTCATTATACTAGAAGCGATTCGTGGTATTTAACAGTGGCTTTACGGTTCTAAAAAAATCGTAATCAATTTTTAATTTTTATTATCATTTCTGATCCATGACGACTGTTCAGTGATTCAGGAACTTAATATGTTACATTAATATGTCTTGTTTTGAAGTCAACTGTTTAAGATTTATATCAATGTTTAATACATATTCCTAACTTTTATTCTAGTGACAAAATGGAAAGAAAAAAATTGAAAAATAATGTTACCCGTGTCATTCTCGTAGTACATTCTTACAGCCCGTGCATATATTCCAAAGTCCTTATTCCACCTGCCTGCACAAGGTGTCATCCTTTACTGATGTTGTCAAAAATTTTGCTGTAGTTTTATAACTGCTGCCTGCCCGACGTCACCGGCCTTATTAATTTTGTATTTCGCAAATATAAAACCTATAATTATATTGGGCACGACTTTGTTGATCATCAAGATATATATAGTATATATATCATCAAAATATTCGCATATTCTTTTTACCAAAGAGATTAAATAAAAAATATCGTGGGAATGGAGATAATACAATACCATACAATTTGTTCCAGAATTATTCATACATACTTTGTTATAGTAGAAAAGTTAACTGGTATCAATGGACAGAGTTTAAATGTACCTATCAATAATACGATACGCTTATACAGGCGAGATATTGTTTAAGAATTATGTTTTAAAATTGTTTGCACATTTTTTTCTAATACACCATAGATAAAATGCGGAAATTATAACTAAAACAGCAATGCAACCCTTTAGCAATACCATACAATTTGTTCCAGAATTATTCATACATACTTTGTTATAGTAGAAAAGTTAACTGGTATCAATGGACAGAGTTTAAATGTACCTATCAATAATACGATACGCTTATACAGGCGAGATATTGTTTAAGAATTATGTTTTAAAATTGTTTGCACATTTTTTTCTAATACACCATAGATAAAATGCGGAAATTATAACTAAAACAGCAATGCAACCCTTTAAATTACATATTATCATCATATAATTTTACATCAAGAAGGTTGTATGTGGCAGTTCTCAAGTTTGCGAAAATCGTACAAACAAAACATTTTTTAAACATGGCAAATACTTATAGGTACGGCGCTAAGAAAAAACAAGACTGACAAATTGAGAAAAAAATTGAAAAGTCATAGAATGTGTGTCATTTTTAAAAGGAATTAAATTCAAAGCATATACTTTTGGTGGATCTAGTTATCATGAGAGAAATACATGTTGCCAGTATTATTTTGTTTGTTTATACTATTTAATTTACATATAAACAAAACGTTAGTGTATTGTCTGTCATCAGCATAAATATTCAACATTGGCGCCCAAATTAACAAGATAAGTATTTGGGCGCCGTCTGCATTTGATTACAGAGATTACACCACAATTCTGGTGCACTTGAGCAAGCTATTTAAAACTTTTGACATGTTAGAATATGTTCACATATCACGTTTTCTAACGTTTTTCATATCTTGACAGTTGGTAATGTTATTTTTTATTTAAACTGGTCAATTTAAATTTAAAATCAAAAAGCATGTGTAAGCAAGCGCGCTTCATGCAAGAAGAGTTCTTTGCCAAACAACCTACACACTTATATTTTAAGCTAAAGTTAAATATAAAACTACTGAATAATATTAATCGGCCTTAATATCGTTTATTTTTTGCATAACACTAATTAACAATAAACGTTTAATTAAACAATTATTTCATAATGACGGATTTCAAACGAAGTCATCCTTGAATATTTCAGCAAAGACGATCAAATTATTTTACTGAAAGAGGTTACTATTAAGTTAGTTTACAGAACATTCTCACAAATTAAGTCTCGGCGGTCCAGTGGTCGAGCACCCCGCTTCTGAATCCCGAAGTCGCGGGTTCGAATCCTGACACTGGCTTACCCCAGTGACTTTTAGAAATTGTTTTCGGAAGTTATGTGTGATAAATATCGATGACTGAAGGCTTTGTGCCCGGTTTGGCAATAGGTTCGCCACCTGTTCCATTTGGGACGTAGACATAATGGCAAGACGAGACCTTAACAGACGCTGCCTACAGCTGCGGGTAACAAAGGCGTGAAGTTATGTTATATTATGTTCTCACAGATATCCGGGTGCTGGAAATGACTTCACCACAGACGGGAAGAAACAGTTCAAATTACTTTACACAACCTATATCCGTAGCTATTTCGTATAAAATAAAACTCAAATGCTACAATACTTGTATTGTTAGCTCAAAAATTAAAAAAAAAAAACAATACAAAGATTTAAACTGGAAACAACGATCTTTTTATATTTTGTAAAACAAAGCAATCCTTAATAGATTCCTAGCAAATTACTCATTACTAAGCAAAACAAACCCTAAAGGATCGGTTTATAAGATTTCTTTGTGTGACTGATTGATTTTTAAGTTTATGTAACGAACAAACAGTGGTAGAGCCAGGAGGCTCGCTGCATGAATGGGTCGGCGCGACCGGTGTAATACTACGACCACTCAGATTGTCTAGTGAAGTGGCACATGGCGCTTTTCGTTCCGTGAGAGAACCTCCCCATCCGACTCCCTTAAAAGACCGCAAAGCAACTGTAACACTATCTGTGTTGCAAGTGTCTATTGGCGGCACTGGTTGCTTACCATCAGGTGAGTTGCCCTCTATCCCATAAAAAAATAAAAACCAAAATCTAGGAAAGTCAGATTCAAATGAGCGTGGATAGGTAATTTTAGGGTCATTTCTTTAATTTAATGGAACAGTCAGCCAAAATTCTACGAACTGAAAACATGAAATGTATACGCATGCAGTAAATACACCCCTTGAACGTTTTTCTTCTTGTAGATCCCTAAAAACTACAAGAAAAAGCGAGTGGATTCTACTCTCGAGAGCAATGAATCCGGGTCACTTAAAGAATGTTAAAAATCTCGGAAACTAAAAATGATAGGTTAATGCAATAAATTGTATTTAATAGACAATGTAATACTCCTTAAATGAAAGTAAAAAAAATATGAGTCACCATACATTTTATTAACACAAAATTACATAAAGAAAAAATCTGCTGATCTCTCCTTAAAACAAAAATAGGAAACATGAAATTTTTGAACTTTATTACGATTTTCTTGAATTTTAATACTTCGTATTGCCTCCTCGTGCTTCCATTACTGCGTTTACGCGGTTTGGCATGCTGTACACCAAGTTCCTTATACGATTTTGGGGAATATTCTCCCATTCCTCTGTGAGAGCAATTTTGAGCTCACGAAGCGTGATTGGGGGAGGGTTTCGTTGTTTTACGCATCTGCCTAGCTCGTCCCAAGCATGCTCGATCGGGTTGATATCCGGGCTGCGCGCTGGCCACTCCATACGAGTAATGTTCATCTCTTGAAGGTAGTCATTCACAATCCTACCTGTATGAGGTCGGGCATTGTCATGCATAAATATAGCATCCTCACCTAAATTGACCATAAATGGACCAACGTGATCATTGAGGATTTCTTCCACATATCTTACGCTAGTTAAAGAGCCGTTTTCTATGATCACCAGCTCTGTGCGACTTTCAGAAGAAATTCCGGCCCACACAAGTACAGACCCACCACCGTAGGCTACTTTTTCCTCGATGCATGCTTGCTTGAATCTTTCCCCTGGTCTTCGATACACTCTGTGTCTTCCATCGTGCTTGTAGAGCATAAATTTTGATTCGTCGGAGAACATAACTTTTGACCAATCTTCAATACTCCAATTTACGTGGCTCTGGGCATATCTTAGTCTTGAAATACGATGCCCACGCTCCAGTTTAGGGCCGTTTGCAGGTCTAAGGGGTTTTAAGTTAGATTCAGCAAGCCGACGTCTTACTGTCCATGCACTTGGGTTACTTCCTCCGAGGCGTCGAAACTGATTGGTGAGTTCAGTTCCTGTGAGAAAGCGATTTCGAAGCATGGTGTTCACCAAGTATCGGTCTTCTCGTGCTGTGGTATACCTGGTTCTGCCCGTTCCTGGTCTGCGTAGGTTAGAACCAGTTTCTTCGTAACGTCGGAGAACTCTTTGTACTGTTGACAGCGACACACCAACAGTCCTGGCTGTATCGCGCTGACTCCGGCCGGTTTCCAGCATTGTAAGTATTCTGGTGCATTCTTCAGGCGTAAGCGACATAATTTCAGCTTGAATAATGAATATAGAGCACTATCAACATGGTTTATGTACCCACATAAATGACAGATTACAAACAAAAGCAAAACCAAATGCTGTAATTTCGTAGTTCCATCTTCGAAAGTGGCCCTTTTTCAAATTTGATTTTTTTATGATATAACTTTACAATAACTAAGAAGTTTTAATACCTTCATTTAAGGAGTATTACATTGTCTATTAAATACAATTTATTGCATTAACCTAGCATTTTTAGTTTCCGAGATTTTTAGGATTCTTTAAGTGACCCGGATTCATTGCTCTCGAGTGTAGATACAGCAATAAATACAAAGGCACGTTGATTTAGTTGTGATCCGTTAAACGTACACATCTCTATTAGAGTACCAGGGCTTATAGCTTCTATGTCACAGTAATGAAAATTTATTCAATAAAGTTCACACGTTTTTCTACCCGAAGGTGTAGGCAGCGGCTGTTAAAACCGAATCGTTACGTTACGTCCCAAGTGGCGAACCTATTGTCATAACTCCGGGCACATTCAACCTCCGAAAAGAATTCCGAGAAATCATTAGTGTGAGTCCAGAATCGAAACCACGACTTCTGAATCAGAAGTGTGGTGCTCGACAGCTAGACCACCGAGACGATAAATGATTTGATGAAAATCAATCCAATAAAACTTATTTATATTGGACATCTCAATATTTTAGATGTACGTTGCCTCAGTCAATACTATTCAGAAACTGTAGTATGTAGCTATTTAGTAATAGTAATTTGAGCCATGACAACGTGCTAGCATTTACCCAACATGTAACCGGAGTCATTGTTAATACATTTCAGTAGTAAATCTATCAGTTTTAATCGACGTCCATTGTTTCGTGTAATACCTATTATTTATGTGGGCGTGTGCGTGTGTGTGTGTGTGTGTTTGTGACGCGGGCGTGCGCAAGCGCATACACGAAACAGGCCTTCGGTCTCTCTCTTTATGGACTCGACATTTCTCCCATCTAACCTTGTTTTAGTAACGATTTCATAGCCATTGTTTATAAACAATTTATGTCTCGATATTTTATAATATTAATAAATATATTATATAAGTAAGAAGTACATTTCTCGTTATTAATCATGTACGTTAGTAATCGGAAACACTTTTGATGCTGAAACCCACCAAACTGTTCAATCTGCAGAATGTTTGTAAGACAGAAACTCACAGATAACTAGAAAAACATAATTCTACTTCTTGTGCAGTCGGGTAGAGATAAAGAAAGGTAAAGGTACATGCAAGATACATACTGCAACTACTCGCTTTTCCACTTATTATGTAGATGTACTGTCGAAGTTATCCCTTTTAGATCAATTTCGAGTTGTTGATTGAAGACACATGTCGAGATTAAAGTGCTCTATGTACCTGTCAATGTGTGTATGTAATAATATCATGATCCTTGGACGCGACATTTAGTCGTGGAAGTTTTTCAAATTCACAGATTCGCTTCTGTTCAGCCTCGTCTCGCCGTTATGTTTACGTCCCAAAATGGAATAGGTGGCGAACCTATTGCCATACCGGGCACAAAGTTTTCAGTCATCGATATTTATCACACTTAACTTCCGAAAACAATTTCGAAAAGTCATTGGTGTGAGCACTGGCAGCACTGACACTGGTCAGGACTCGAACCCGGATCTCTGGATCAGAAGCCGTGTGCTCGACCACTGGACCACCGAGACTCTCATATAAAAAAAATTAAATAATAAGCAGGATGTAAGTAAGTATACAACTGTTAAGTGTAATAAATCCCATTCAATTGTAATGGAGAATAATGATAAATCTGAAACGCGGCAGACTTGTTAACCAGACTTAACGAGAGGTACGCAATAAGTCAGTTGACGCATCATATTTGCAGCGTGTGAGAGGCGAACTGTAAATCTCCTTCCTGTCTGTCCCGACAGACTGTTAAGAGATGGATCAGTTGCAACTGATTATAAGGACATAAATTGAGTATGTAATAGGTAGACACCTAACAAGGCTTCGAGCTAACAGAAGGGAAGATACATTTTTAATATTTTTTAACATAACATAACTTTACGCCTTTTTTGATATCTGCTATTTTCATAGCTGCTGCCTACACCTTGGTAAAAGCGGCTGTTAAAAACGGCGGAACCTATTGTCATACACCGGGCACAAAGTTGTCAATCATCGATATTTATCACACATAACTTCCGAAAAGAATTCCGAGAAATTATTGGTGTGTGCCCGGGACCGATCCTACGACTTCTGAATTAGAATCCTACATTCATAATATCGTACTAAAATTTGTTCAAGATTCCCTTCATATGTTCATGCCAAATATTCTTTCAATGTTCTTGTGGGGAAACTCAATATCGGAAAATCCTTTTTGTATAAAAAAATATTCAATTATTCCAATAGCCACAAATAAAAACGATGATTTTGTATACTTATTAACTAAACTTATTTATTTATTAGTTCTTTTTAAATTACTTACCTAATCTGCAATCTAGTTACTACGTCTCGTTGCTATGACATCATGGTTGTTATCAAACCATAAATATGCACAGCTATTAAATGCAGATATCTAATGTTTGTTTTTCTGATAACAACAGACGTTATTACAAAACCCTTTCTTTTGTTGTTATTCATACGGCATTATCAATGATTATATATTCGCCAACATTTAGGATATTAATCTAAGCAGTCTCCAGAGTCCAGCCGTTAATCTCATTCAAAATGGAAGAGCGTCGGAGTAACGCGAACTTTCAGAATACCGCATCGAAATGACGCTACTTTCTTTACTTGAGTAAGATTTTTAGGGATTCTTAGACTAAAATGCTATCTTGCTAAATTGGGACGAGTGATCCTTGAGCCGCAAATATAATCGATGCTGCCTAAAGCCTGTACAAAACCTTTTAAAAAACCTCTCTGAATATGGCTGGCGAAAATAGTACAGTACTTCTAAATAAATATAACATAAACAGATAAATAAATTAGTATTAAAATTGACTTTTAAACACGTGATTATAAAGACGATACTACTTACATCGTTAGTTCGTGATGAATCTTGAGATATATTAAAGACAAAATATTATACTATATCAACTGTGTCCTTACCTGAAAAAGAAAAAAATAAAATAAATTATTTAATGATATATGAAATTAAAATGAATATGTGGATTGTATATATAATTATTATTGTATAATCATATTATAAAAAGAGAGATAAAAAGAATATCGACTATAAAACAGCTATGAATCTAATGTAACAGTTAATATTCTATACTAGCTGACCCGGCGAATTTTGTTTCGCCTCAAAAGCAATAGATTTCTAAATAAATAAGTTCCCATTAAGCAAAAGTAGCCTAACTCCTCATTACACCAGCTACAATAAAAATCCCGTCAAAATCGGTCCAGCCGTTTCAGAGAATACCCGGAACAAACAGACAGACAGACACAAAAATTGAAGAAAGCAGTTATTTTAATAGTACAAGCAAACGCTTAAATTTTATTTATATGTATAAAATACAGAATACGAGATAAAATCAACACAACCGAAATGCAAAATTATTTTATCTATTGAGAAAAAAACTTTAACATTATATTCGATTATAATCCGGGAAAAATATTTCAACCTCGAGATAATATTATAAGGATACTCCCAGAATGATTTTTTTTCCATATTTCGTTTTATCAGGGTCTCAAATGACCAATTACCCGGATTTAAGGGTAGTGTCGAAGAGTTTAAAAAACTGAATTTGACAAAAAAATCGATCCCCAGGCATGAGTGAGACGAAGCTAATACAAACTTTGAGACTACCCATAAATACTGATTCAATAAGTGCATCTACTAGTTCATTATCATGATACATAACTTTGTAATTAAACTGCAGTAAAAAGTGTAAAAGAGTCGTCTAATAAGAAGACCATAGATAAACACGATAACTTAAATATACATATAGAGGCGATAACACATGTCTTTATTAACATACTAATCAGTTCCTACGTGTCTTCCTCTGATATGGATCGATATATGTAGATTTTTAATCACGAATTAAAACTGTAGAATACAAAAATCTGTGCCACACTAAAATATATGCGTTATATGCCTATATTTGATAACCTCTGGTGTGTATCTCATATTGGATTTTAAATAAGTTAACTGATTAGTCTTTCTATTTGCATAAGTTTATAACGAAATTAATGAGGAATACGGAATTAATATATGGCAAATACCAGGTAATTAATATACGGTATTTATATTACATACTAATATTTCTCTGTGATCACTACAATTTCGAATAAAAAAAATGCTTAAAATTATACTAAGAAAGAGGATCTATATCTCGTGGTGAAAGATTATTCAGAACAGAACCAGTATCTCGAGAATTAATACCATACAAACATTTAAACAACACAATATCTATATTTCCAAGAAAGTTGCATTTATAAAATTTGATAACCTCTCTATGCGTGAACGTATCAATTAAACTTTATGAAACAGATCGATTATTTTCAATACTACAACAAAAATAATAAAAATAGATGTATATTTAAAAAAAAACATCAATAATACTATCACTCACCGGGTAATAAAAATTAACATGTATTGTTAACTATTACAATAAATATAATATTCGTTATACATAATAAAAGTTAGGAACACATCAAATAATAGCCATGCGTAAAGGTTCAGTCATATTAATATCAGTATTGTTCATGAGCTGATGGTGGCAAGCCAGTACGGCCACAGCGAAGGCGCGGCGGATACTGTCTCCGAGTCGGTACCGTCCAACGGACCACACCAGTACCTAGTACAGAGTACTGTACTAAACGAGACTGATCCGCTCTACATCTGGGAAAGTGGACGGCATCATCGTGTACAGAGCCAAGAGAAGGTCAAGTTCACACTTTAGTCCACATGTGATAGTGAAAATTTCTAATAAAACCAATTAAAATTACTAAATTATTAAATTCAAATTACTTGAAATCTATACATATAAGTGAAATTGGGAGTGTCTGTTTGTAATATTGAAATAACCGTTTTCTACAGTTTTTGTCTGTCTGTCTTTTTTGTTCCGGCTAATTTCCGAAATGGCCGTATAAATTTGACGGGACTTTTATTGGCAGTTAGCTGATGTAATAAGAAGTAACTTAGGCTACCTTTATTTTAGAAAAAAATCTTTTATTTACCAATTAATGCTTTTGAGGCGAATAACCGGGTGAGCTGGTTTAAGATAAATTTCAGGCTTTATATAGGCCATATTGCCATATATACGTTGATTAAAGCAAGATTTTCGGGAATCGAATAGTTTATCATAAATTTAAATTAATTAAAAGAATATTTATTACATCGGATGTATTAGTATCCGATAGGTTTCATTATTCACATCGATTGAGTGATAGAACAGTCAATTTACATACGCACGCACTAGAGATTCAATCAATGACTTATTTATTACCGTAGTTAATAAGTTATTAAAGGTAGATAAGATTTTTAAGATGACTCTCGGATATCTTTTAGTTAGCCTACTGCGATTCCGATAATCTGCGGAGTGCTTGAAAGAAAAACGTAATAAAAATAAAAAACAAAAATGGTTCTTTACAGCATTCCCCATTCTAAGCATCTGCAGTACATGAATTAATCTCGCGACCCATCTCTCTCTCGTACCAACCCCATTCTCCGTGTGGTAGAAAGTGATGAAAACAACCGCATCGCGCGCAAGTCCTCACCCTAAAGTATAGCCGGGCCAGACGAAGTATTGCCAGGTTTGGGCAATCAATATGGACGCATTGTACAGTGAACGGCAATGACGACAAAAAATATTAGGTACTTTTGATTTCATTTTTTCTAAAACATATTCCACACGAGACAATAACTTGATCATTGAAACCAATCAAATTGTATCGTATGAATAGCACTCGGTTCCAATTAAATATGAAATAATGTTTATATATTTTTAAATCCAGAACAGATGCAAGGATAATGGTTGATGATGTAGTGCTGGAACAGGTGAATGAAATTGTATATCTTGGATGCGCTTTTAGCAGAGATGGAAGGTACACCGCGGATGTAGAAAGACGAGTGGCGATAGGAAATAGCGTAAATGGAGCGTTGGGCAGATTCCTGGGCGCGAAAAACATTAGCAGATAAGCCCAGCTAGCAATCCACAATGCAGTCCTGATCCCAACGCTAACTTATGGAAGCGAGAGCTGGGTATGGCAGAGTATGCATGAAAGTAGAATAAACGCGGTAGAAATGAGGGCGCTACACAAAATCTGCGGAGTGACTCTCGCTGACCGCGTAGAAAACAAGGTTGTAAGGAAGGAAGTTGGTTTGAAAGAGAGTGTCGGTGTAAAAGTAAGAAAGGGCATGCTCCGATGGTTCGGACATGTAGAAAGAATGGTTGAGGCAAGACTAACTAAGCAGATATACAATGCAAAAGCGGATGGATGTAGGAGTCGAGGACGGCCAAGACACACATTCCATGACCAAATAGAACGTGTTCTGGAGGAAGGTGATGTTAAGAGCCTCCAAAATCGACGCGCGTGCATGAAAAGAGTTATGAAAGTCAACGAAGCGAGTGAGGTGTGTAAGAATCGTGCCCTATGGCGCTCTGTTCTCTCTGCCTACCCCGCAAGGGATTTGGCGTGAAGTTATATATGTATGTATTTTTAAATATCTCAAAAAAATTCTACCTGCTCTAGTAACTAGTTATATAATATACCTACAAAAAGATTGTCTGCTATTTTTAAATATTAATGTTTTCAACTAATAATTAAACCAACAAAAAATTTAATAATCTGTCTGAAGCCCTAAGTAGACAATTAAAATTTTCTGAATCTTGACAATATAAGAAGACTAACATTTACGACACACTACATTAAATTGACGAATTTTAATTATCTAATTAAGCAAATAAATAAAGTCATTAGTCATTGGATTTTTATTGTTTTATTTTGTAATCGGCACGTTTTTTATTTTTCACGTATTTATGAAGAATTTAATTTATGCAAATGAGTAATCAGGTATAATTGGACTCTAGCAATACAAAGGTAGTAGTTGAAATATTAATCTTATACATATAAAATTCTCGTGTCGCGGTGTTTGTGGTTAAACTCCTCCAAAACGGCTTTACCGATTCTCATGAAATTTTGTGTGCATATTGGGTAGGTCTGAGAATCGAACAACATTTATTTTTCATCCCCCTTAATCACAAGGGTAGCCCACCCCTCAATGTTTTTTTTTTAATTTTTCGATATATGTATTTCAGTTTTTTTTTTATAAAACGGGATACAAAAATACATACAACCCTAAATTTTCAACCCCTACGATCAACCCCTATTTTTTAAATTTCATTTTTCGGCAAGGCAACGTTTGCCGGGTCAGCTAGTACTTAATAATATTTACTCAAAATATAGTTTGGCATAATCTACATAGAAAACACAAGGTCTAGACAATAATCTAGTTAATTTAGTGCATGTTTAAATATGCCTTGACAATGTCACACAAATAATTTCCCATGTTAGACAACATTTATAAATCATTTTAAATGCGTCTCTAGCGACTACTCGCCAGTAACACAGCACGAGCTCTATCGTGCGTTAGGGGTATTAACTGAATGTACTTAATTCAATTTACCCTGCATTATGACGATCATCCCCCTATAATTCACAATAAAATATAATAAATAATGTGAATTTAAAATGCCCATGATAGTTATTCGCAACGCGGAGAGAGCTTTAGCGATCTTTAAAGTGTTTTTTTTTATCTACCAGGGGGCAAATGAGCGCGCCACCCATCAACATCTCCAATACCAAGGATACAGTTGGTTTGCCGGTCTTAAAGATCGAATAATGAGGAGGAAGAAGTCGGCTCCAGAAGCCTTTTAGTAAGTGGTCGAGCCGGCCCATTTATGCAGCGAATTGCATGGCGTGTAAAAAATCTCTCCGAGGCCATGTGGCACGACGCCCGGCACTAGAATGTAAAAATAATCTAAGAAAGGAAACTGCTATTAGCACATATTATATTTCCTCCAACAAATTCACACGTCATGATTTTCTTAAACTTGCCTCGTTTATCTGTGTGGGAACTTTGAAATATTTTCCCATGAACTAATAATCGGCACTCCAAGTTTACGTCTTGAGTGTTCTGTGATAAAAACAAAACTAATAGCGTCTACTGAAAGATTGACTAATCTTTATGATAACAGATTTAATACTCGAGAGTTATGGAGTTAAGAGTTAAATCCTTATGACATAATAATGATTAAAATCATTGTAAAGACTCATGGAACATAGTTCAGATATTATTTTACTAGTTATGCAGCATAATGAGTGGACGAGCACCCAACTTCTGAATCAAGAAGTCGCGGATTCAAATCCTTGCTCACACCAATGACTTTCAAAATTATTTTCTAAAGTTATGTCTGATAAATATCGATGACTGAAAACTTAGTGCCCGGTATAACAATAGGTTCCCCATTTGGGACGTAAAAATGACGCCGAGTCGAGGCTTAACAGCCACTGCCTACACCTTCGGGTAGAAAAAGGCGAGAAATTTTGTTATGTATGTTGCCTTATGCATAATGGGGGAAATTATGAAGTGGTTTAAAAACGGGCGTGTCATTCATAATAATAGTATCAAACGAGTGTTTAATACATTATTAATTATAGTTGTTTACAGCAAATATTATCTAAATACACAACTTTCATCAAGATTTCTAATTCTATAGAGCACTACGTGCAATATAATAGTCAGAAGCAGTGTTATGTGATCTTTTATTTAATTTATGGAATATTTAAATTCAGCACTTTCCTATATAACATACTAGCCGGCCCAGCAAACGTTGTCTTGCCATATATACAAAACAATAAAAAAAATAGGGATTGTTGTTATACAATTAACGATCCCATATTTTGTTACATAAGAACATATTAAAAAATAAATCCAATACATAAACATGTATAACATTGTCAGCTCTACCCGATATGGCTACCAATTTCATGAGAATCGGGTCAGGCCGTTTCAAAAAACAGCAGCTAAAATACATTCGGACCCATCAAATTTATTTTGTATGTTCTGGATAAAAATATATACAATGGATAGGGTTGTGAGAAGTCGGCGACAAATCCATAACAAAGGTCTGATGGTCGTAAAACCTTTTCACTTTTTAAGTGTGAGAACCCTTACGATCAATATTGACCACAAATATCTTTCGACCAAAATACTACTTTACACCTTAAAGTTTGACTTTAGAGGTTTTAATGATCCTATTGTTTGGATGGAAACATCAAAAGATGTGTTATTGACTTGGATGGTATTGGACTTATATTTTTAATCTATAACTCCAAACTTTTTTTGTTAATCCGATTAATTATGCGATTTCTCCAAGTCGTTTAGAATATGTGTTAGTTGTTAATAAGAATGGAATTGTCAAAACTGAAACTGTTAGTTCCGTAAACAGTCTACTTACTAATAATATTGGCGTGAGATTTCTGTACTTCAAGCTGTCCCAGATGGTTTAGTATTAGATACACTTGTTACTTCGTGTGTGGTCGGTTAGTTGGTGATTGGAATTCGAATACGGGACTACATATTTCAGTCAAGAAAAATTAATGGATGATAGCAATATATATGAAGATATTTTTTTCAGCAGCTAAACTCATAAGAAGATGAAGAAATAACATAGTGCATACATATAGCAATATGCAATAAATAAAAGATTTTCTTCTAAAGAAATAGTACCTTATGTTACTGCTTATTACATCAGCTATCCGCCAATAAATGTCCCATCAAAATCGGTCCAGCCATTCCAGAGATTACCCCGAACAAACAGACATACAGAGACACAAAAAATAAAAAACCTTATATTTTGGTGAATATACTGTTACATATGTATTAATTAATATGAATGTAGTGGAAAGCATGTATTTTAATATTACAAACAGACACTCCAATATAATATATATGTAATAACATGTATAGATGGATATGCGAAAGCCCGAATTTAAACTTATACTCATAATTATGATAGTAATTAACAGTACACTCTAAATTGTTTAGCCTTTACCTACATTTTATACATTAAGTAATTATAAATAACTATTTACTACTTGCTTCGGTGAGGATAACAAACTCATTACATTTTCGTTGTAATGAAAATAATAATATATTAAAAATACATAGTTGACCCGGCGAACTCTGTTCCGCATCAAAAGTAATAAATGAGTAAATTTTGGATTTATCACTTTGTACGTGACTATAGAATTATAGATAAAATATATAGGTCCCATTTGGGGCGAAAACATAACATCGAGACGAAACTTAACAGCCGCTGCCTACACCCTCGGGTAACAAAGGCGTCAAGTTATATTATGTTTATAGATAAAAACCACCCCGTTGATACCCTCTGCTAAAAAAAATGCATCAGAATCCGTTGCGTAGTTTCAAAGATATATAAGCATTTATGGGCACATTATCTATTTAAACCCCCTAAATGTTAAAAATTAAAATAAATATTTAGGGGTGGGACGGGTACGGGGACGAGGAGGATCAAAAACGAAATTTCAGTATATAGGTACAAAACACAGTACCTCCGTTTACATAAGGTGGAAGTGTACCAAAAGGAGTTGCACCTATTATTATCGATGACTGTAAGCTACAACGAAAGAAAAGAAAACATAAAAATCTAAATCTTAGTACCTATACAATAATAATACTCACAATTACAAGTATACTCTTTGTTAATATTTATTTTTATTACCACTCAATAAATTTATTATAAAAAAAAAACATTGCAAAAATCACGAAACATTTGTGTAGAATATATCACAATGAACATTCACTCAAACAACACTCGTCAATGGCCACACCATGCAGTATTATGTGATACGTCCGATTCGCATCAAGATGTACCTATCACTATATTTTACAACTAAACATTTCGCATTGCCATATACAAATATAATACACACTTGCCGAAGTTAATATGCATTGAAAAAAACCTAACTTCACGCCATTCTCTACTCGAAGGTATAGACGAAGGCTGTTAAAGCCTCGACTCGCTGAATCGTTGTGACCCAAAATGGAATAGGCACAAAATTGTCAGTCATCGATATTTATCACACGTAACTCCCAAAAATAATTCTGGGAAATCAATGGCGTCAGTACGGAATCGAACTCATAGATTCTGAAACAGAGGCTGGGAGCTCAAACACTGGACCGCCGAGAGGTTATTTTAATATTTATGTACGACGTTCTGGGGAGATAAACATGAGGATGAAAACTCAATGGTTTTCTTGTGAGACAAGAACTTAGCACTCCGAAAATCGAATAGCACAACCAATCAGACAGGAATCAATCCTGTAAGAAAAATAGGCAATGATAATTCCATATTTTTTGTAACATCACGACTTGTCATCATCTAGTTTACAGAGCGTGACGAAACCTATTTCTCGTGCAGCATTTTATCAGTAATCGACATATAACGTACATAACTCCCTGAAAGACTACTAACAATCGATTTGAATATAATAACCTCAGGTTTATCACATTCAAGATGTGGTGTGAATAATGTTTATTTTCATCATCAATTTAACATATTTTTAATGAATATTATAGGAAAAAAAAGCAATTCGCATTGTTTACAATATAACTTGAACTGTGAAAAATTTTACTTTGTTCAGTTCGCCCAGTTTTTTTTTGGCCATTGATACAGAAATTTCACTTTACATATTAATATAATGATGATCAATGGTATTTTACAGAGACAACAACGAAAGGTTCCATGGTAGTCTGTGTGTAGAAGGGCAACCCAGTTGCGAAGAAAGCGCAACAACTATAACAAAACTGACAACAATAAAGATAAACTAGTGTGATCAGGGCAACGATAATTTTCAAATGCTTTAATATAAACACATAAAAGATATATTTATATAAAGAAAATGAAATTAATTAAGCAATAATAAACAAAAATATAAACAGAATAGAAATAAATAAAGAAAAGTTTCATGTTGGTTACTTTCATTTCAGATCTGAAATAAAAATATGATATTCCAATACGCTATAAGGTATTAATTTAATTTAATTATTTATTGTCTGATAATAAAATGGAAAAAGATATAAATAGATTGAAAGGCAACCGTGTAATGTAGAATAGTGTGTGTAATATTCCGGAATTAAGTGTGTAGTCTGTTTTAGTGTGTAAATGTATAGCGTGTCAGCTTAAGAACATCTTGTTAGTGATTTGCTAGACATAAAAAAAAAATATATTTCATAAAATAAAACCGTTGCCTAAAGCAATGCCAGTTCAGAACGATTTTATTTATTTAGAACAGTATTTTGTACTCCTGAAAAATTCACTTGATTTGACATACCTATTGACATACGCAGAAATTACGAAATGCAAATGCATTAAAAGTATGTGTGGAGTGTCACCCTTGCGGATAGAATGAAAAATAACGTGATAAGGGAAAAATGCAAGTTGAAAGATGATGTGGTGACCAAGGTGGAGAGAAGTATGTTAAGATAGTTTGGTCTTGTCGCAAGAATGAATGAAAGCCGACTGACTAAAAGAGTATAGGAAGCGAATGTGAGTGGTAGGGTCGGGATCGGGAGATCAAACCGGGGCTAGCACGCACAAGTAACGGTCTGTTTAAAAAAGGAAAAATGCGTAGTACCCGAAACCGGTGTGAATGCATGATGAGATTGTATGACTGTGAATGAAGCGAAAGAAGTGTGTCAGGATCGTAGCTTGTGGAGAGCCAAAGTCTCTGCCTACCCCTATGCGACACAGGCGTGAGTTTGTTAAAATTCAAAAAATCGTTTTAAATTCTAGCTTTCTTTTTTTTTCTAAAATTTATTCATAGCAGTTGAAAACGCACGTGTGAAAACTTTATAGCTGCGTACATCCACGCTACCTTGATGGTACTGACTTGCCATCAGTTGGGATGTGCCCGTGTTTGCCACTGCTGTAGTTAAAAATAAAGCGAAAGTGAAAATGTAGAAAAGGCTATAAAGTAAAGGCTGTAAAGAGAAAGTAAAATACTCTTAAATGCACCCGGATAATCCTTATTACTTCTCTCATATTCTAAAATCTGAAAACTGCAACTCGCTCATCACTTACAAAACCAGAAGAGCCTTGAATGTAATCGTAAAATTTAAAAAAATGCATACAAATTGCTAAACCCTAATGTGTAAATTAAATTAATGACTGCCGTCAGCTCGTCAGTAATTTCATAAGTGCATAATTAACATTTAAAAATATTCTACCGAGCCACTTATTACACAAAGATATGAATGGTGAGCTCATCGCACAATTACGTATTTATTGGTTGCATTTCATAATGGATATTAAAATATTAATAATACATTCGAATTCGGACTTCCGCGAGTAATAAAATAATGTCACACGTGCTGATCTTTCGTAAGCAAAACGACGGAACAAGATGGCGGAGAGATTAAATCAACTCAGCGACAAATGACTAATTTCCTTAACAGAAACAAAATTGATATTGTAATTAACAACCGTTAATATAGAGAGTAATGTGGAATTTTATAAAGGCCTTTTGTCGAATTGTTTAGGTACATGCACCTGAAGACTTCACATAGGGCCAAAACTAAATTTTCTCACGAAGTAGGTCAAAAGCATAGACTACGTACTTATATGTTCATAACCCAATTAATCCACTTAATAGAGAAAAAAAAGACAAAACATTTTATAGACATGGCACAGTAGAATGTACTTACTATGTACCGCCAATAACGTTCAATTTCCCCGAGGATCGGTATTACTATTCCACTCCTATTTCAGCTACCAATTGCCATTGAAATACGTATGTACCTATATCGTTTAATAAATTGGAGTGTGTTATGATAACGTCATACAAACATTTTGCCACAACAAATTAACCTCGTTAGTAAGAAATTGGAGATCGAACAAAGCTTACATTACAAAAGTATGTTTGTGGAACATTTCTATTGATTTGTAAACTTCGATTAAATATTACAATACTATGTCTATGTCCAAACTAAAGATATAACAGTGTCTAGACTTACTCTGCAAATTAACAACACTATTAAATTTTGATGGATTCGTGTGTTTATGAAATCAGTATTATAATATAGTAATTGTACAATAATATTGACTAAGCTCGCTCTCCCGCTTCGAATTGTTATTTTTTAACACAAACATGTTCAATAATAACCTCCACTTTCGGTCATGGCACTATAAAACCCCTATTTTTAAAAGGTTTTAGGGATCCCATATTCAACCTTAGTTGTGTCAGTCAACCTCATTGTATTGAATAATAAAAAAAAGTAAAAAACCGTTTAAAATTAGAATACCTACATATTAAAAAAATTCAGAGTTTATGTCTTCCTATTTCTAGGGAAAATTGAAAGCCGAAAATAGTAGGTATCTATCCAATCAAATTATTGGCACTGTAAAGAAATGACTAGAAGCAAAGAAAAGGAGTTCTGTATCTCTAACAAATATCAAGGACACATATTGTTATACTGAGATAGCAAAAGATAAAACATGTGTCTGAAAACAATTTAATAAAATATATTCAACAAGTGCTAAATTAATGTTCTGATATCATACATATTTCTATACCGGTGTATGTATTTGCTAAGAAAATATACGCTCTAATAATTGCGCATATTAATG
This sequence comes from Euproctis similis, assembly GCA_905147225.2. Taxonomy (NCBI): domain Eukaryota; kingdom Metazoa; phylum Arthropoda; class Insecta; order Lepidoptera; family Erebidae; genus Euproctis; species Euproctis similis. The sequence continues at coordinate 12,554,051 of LR990109.1, forward strand.
ATTCATCCGTCAAAAGTAACAACATCTGTGGCTGATTACCGTAAAAACATTTAAATTGATATATCAACATCATTACAATGATATATTGTAACCAGTTTTGTTCATCAAATTCTACATATTTTACATTACAATAAATGTTTTTGTAAAATATGAAAATTATTTGTCACACCATAATTGCGTCTGACGTTAGGGTTTTTTTGGTATTCAATTTTATGCTCCATAATAATATCATTATTATCTTACTCAGACCAATGTTTAACTACACTTCGCCTGGTGGTAAGTGTTAGTGAGGTCGTTGGTGGTCAAAGCGCCCTGGTCTGTTAAATATTTATTCACTCTATTTTTAAAGACGTCCACATAATAGCTATTCGGGAACACCGACGCAGGGAGATTGTTCATTGGCACTTGGCAGTGCGTATGATGAACGAAAAAGCAGACAGTTTCGTCTGGACAGTAAGTCCAAGGATATGTGCATCGGTTTGTCCGCCGATAGAACGGGGATGGATTAATCCGTTCATGCAGTTTCTGTGCATATTCTTCTGAGAGTAGCCTGTCGAACACTATGGCAGATAGTTTTTTGCAAATGTTGGTTCTTTGTTCGTAACTGTGCGTATTTTAGATAAATTTGCATCTGAGTAGTGAGGCGTCGCACTTGTAGGACAAAATGTATGAAGTAATTAAAATGTAGAGCCTGAATAGCCTTAATTAATATTGGGAGATAATAAAGTTTAATTATCTCCAAATGTTCATCTTGCAAATGCAATTGCCGAAATGAGCGTTTAAAAAAGGAAGTCAGTAAAACCAGCCCACAAATTGCAATTATGCGCCAGATAGATTAATATATGTACCTACCTAACTTGTATAGGTAGACTGCAGGCTAGTCGATGGCGCGATGCTAGCGCCGCGCCGTCTAGACATGCGTGAGTTTCGTTAGCAATGCGGTATTAAATATACAATGTGCCTCTCCTTTATTCCATAGCCGCCATTAGACATAAGTATGCATCTATTTAATGCGAATTATCTTCAATATACAAACAAAAAATCAAGTCACATTTCTCCTATGTTACAAATAGCCACTGCCTTATTCACATACTTAAGAAACACTCTTAGGAGAATTAAATTATTTCCAATATCATCAAGTCTACTATTTGAAATAGTTTTGAAAAAGTTTTATTTGTAAGTATTTCTTCTTTTACCGTTGTATATCTAACAGACTGCAGAATGCATCAGTTCAGTTGTATTTCAGTGTTTCATAGACGAAAATACAACTAACTTTGTTTAGATAGATGCTGTGCATTAATGTGTACAAGTTTAGATGATTTAATTTTAGATCTATAAAAAGCGCTCGCAATATCGCTAACGCTATTGTTATAAAATATTGTTGCATCAAGGCATCTTTCTCCAGTTTCCATTTCATCAAAACCGAAATTAGCCCATAAAAGTGCTAGAACGTGATACGAGGAAACCATAAGATATGATAGTTCGTTTGATCTGCTGATGCATCTGACGTGTTGAGTGATGTTTACTTGGCGCGATGTGCTCCGTGTTGAATGCACGCCGTATAACTCACGTTTGTTTGGTCCCAGTCCCGACCGTGTTCTATTTCTGTCCCAGAGAATGTTTATCAAATTTTCTAACACCATATGCGAAGCAAGAAACTCGGCTGATATACACTTAAAAGTACATAGATTTGAGCAGATTTCTAGGGAGACAAATAATGACGTACTTCATCTATTATACTTATTTACTTGCATAAAATTGAAAAGACAATGAAACCTCTAGGTATGACAACAAAGGCGAAATAAAAATTACATATAATTTCTTACAATAGCCGAGTCAGTGATTGCACAGGTGTGTTCAGTCTGTTTTTCAGCCTTCGCGAGTTCACTTTGGTGCCATGCACGCAGCCTGTCATTATAATAATTTATTCGCGCGTCGCCTCACTAATATCGCTAGGCGACTTTTTCGTGTCAAGAGCGAGCTGCCATTTGATCAAATACTACACGTGCAAAAAACAAATACATCTAAGCAAGTTCGTTTTAGTCGTTTCAGTGGTCTCCTGTGGTCGATCTCCCCGCATCTCAAACAATAAAACGATCGGGATCGATTCCGGACTCATACCAATTAAATCTCAGAATTCTTTGCGGAAGTTATATAATAATATGGTCCAACATTGATGACTGACAACATTGAACCACATTGTTTATATTCGGTGAGTCGAGACTTAACAACCGCTGCATACACCATTGGGTAGTTAAATGCATGAAGTTATTAAAAAAATACAATTTCAGTTCAGCAACTCTTACCTTTAGTGTACTTACAAGTACACAAAGCTCAACAAGCTATTATAGCTGGAGGCAACCAACAAAACACAAACAAGCTAGACAGCCAGACATAATTACTCCTACGTAGCAAAAGGGATTAAAGCCTCCTGCATACAAAGGTGCATCAGACAGACATTCTGTTACAGGCATTTACATAGCGTACTTCAGTGTCGTCGGCCCGCCTCGAGGACTCGCCATTGTGCTTCATGTCGGCAAAAACTTGCACCGCCGCACGCTGTGGTCTGCACTTGAATGTACTTATAGGGCTAACTATAGATAGCGTACTATATATAGCACATACAATTTGTTGTCAATTTTTAACTAAATTAGTAGGAGATGTGTCTGTAATATAAATCAAACCGTATATGTTGGGTGTAATACAGTTATTTGAGTATTCAAATTTAGAAAACCAACAATTTTAGAAATGTTCCAAGACGAGTTCGTAACATACAAAAGCGGTTACAAAAATACCGACCATAAAAACTACCTGTTTTGATAACAAAGCTCTTAAGCACTTAGTCCCCGAAGTATCTAATATAAAGACATAATAGGATACTATTTACACGTGACCAAATTGGAAATTGCATGAATAAAGATCACAGCATCAACTTGTAAATGTGTTTTTATCGATATGACGATAAATATCTAGGCAATATATCAATCACGCGATCGTCTGTCTGCCCCAGCTGGACGCTTGAATAGGACACGACTCGCAAATCTGAATCGATATATGGCAAGAAATGACGTAGTCTTGCCATAATCGAATCAAATAAACAAATTAGCAAAAAAAAAGTGTCAGACCAAATCTCGCCAACAACCAATTTGGAATTATTGAATAACACAGATGTTCTAAATGAAGAACTGAGCGAGTCCTTAGTCTCCTTCACAGCAATTTTTCTAATAAAAACTCACACATTTTCCTGCCCTTTCCCATCCCACTTGAAGTGGAGTCGGCACAACATATTTGGCTTGTCTATACAACTAAGAGAGCTAAGGGTTTGTAAAAACTCAACAAATGCAAATCGAGGTCGTACTTCGACACTAAAATAGTTTGTTCATCTCCAGGAATAGAGTCTCAAAGGTGTTGAAGTGTTTCTTTTGAAGTGTTATCTACGTATTTTTGTAACTATTGCTCACTAAATCTAATGTCACATATTCATCATCATCTTTATCACTTGACGCATTTGTTTTTACAATAATCTAAATTATAACATTATATCACACATTAGAAATATTAAAAATAACAGTATTTTTCCACTTTTTAACGTATTTTATTACACATATACATACATACATAACTTACGCCAAATCCCTTGCGGGGTAGACAGAGAGAACAGAGCGCCATAAGGCACGATTCTTACACGCCTCACTCGCGTCGTTGACTTTCATAACTCTTTTCATGCACGCGCGTCGGTTTTTGAGGCTCCTAACATCACCTTCCTCCAGAACACGTTCTATTTGGTCATGGAATATGTGTCTTGGCCATCCTCGACTCCTACATCTATCCGCTTTTGCATTGTATATCTGCTTAGTCTGTCTTGCATCATCCATTCTTTTTACATGTCCGAACCATCGGAGCATTTCTTACTTTTACACCGACATTCTCTTTCAAACCAACTTCCTTACAACCTTGTTTTCTACGCGGTCAGCGAGAGTCACTCCGCAGATTTTGCGCAGTGCCCTCATTTCTACCGCGTCTATTCTACTTTCATGCACACTCTGCCATACCCAGCTCTTGCTTCCATAAGTTAGCGTTGGGATCAGGACTGCATTGTGAATTGCTAGCTGGACTTTTCTGCTAATGTTTTTTTATAATAAAGAAAACCATCTAATAAAGAAAACCGCATCAAAATCCTTTGCGTAGTTTTAAAGATTTAAGAATACACAACGATATAGGGACAGAGAAAGCGACTTTATTGTGTACTATGTACTATGCAGTAGGCATAGGCATCACCAAACATCAAACAATTATCTTTAACGAGTATTAAGTATTTGTAGTGGCGAAGAATAAAGTGGCTGTCGAATGACAAGGATAATCGAGATCAGACGCCCGGATCCTGGCATAATTGGCCCCTCACTCAATACGTGCCACTCGGCGATTCTAATTCATTGTTTACCTCACGCACGTCATGTGGCCCTTCCTGTTTTTGAGTAGTAGAAGGTACAATCGAACGAGAAACTCCAAATAACTCCATCGACATTATATACAAGTTAACATGTATAAATTAAATTTCATTTAGGTATTTGTTAGCCTTCTTGCTAGTTTGACGTCGGTACTTTTAAGACAGAAGAATATGTTCGATAAGAATTGATATTGACATTGATTTTAAAGTGTAAAACCACTGGATTTTAATACGTTTTAATCACACATTTTACGACAGTAGTTTAATGCAATTTGGCTTATAATTAGTGTATTTACAAAACATTTAAACGTAAGCAATTGAAGAAAGTCCTTGTGTGCACATGTTTGCGTAACGCAGCGGTCTCCTTTCTACTCGTGTTGACATTTCATTACATTAATAATAACAAAATACCAAGTCTTTTCGGTAGTTCTCCGTAACACAGTGTACTTCACTTGTAAAGATCCGGGTTCGAATCCTGGCCTACAACAGTGTTTTGTTAGAAATATATTTGGAAGTTACGTGTCAAAATTATCAAAGACTAGATAAATTCTGCACGTTAGGCAATGGGCACAATGGGACAGCGATGTCAGGAATATTTAAATAATTTAAGGATGTCATGAGAAATTACTATTTCCAAGTCAAATATAATCGCTTGGTTTTAAAAAGTAATATATTAGTAATAAATTTTAGAAAGTAATATCTCGTTTATGTCGATATTTCAATATCGCCGTGACAACGAATTAATAAATTAATAGGCACATTCATTAAGATGAATGCAAATCTATTTCAATTTAACAACGTCTATGATATAATGATATAGAATACTTTCAAATATTGGTACGGGAGTTGTAGAATATTCGTATTGAGTATTTTAAAAAGTGGTACACGTACCTGCTTGTACAGATCCTATAATGATTATAGACACATATTTGATTTCTATTTAGAAATATGTCAAACATGTGTTTAAAACATCGAGTATTATAATTGTTATAATTATAGTGGTTATTCGGATTACAATATGGCAAAATATCCATTTAAATTATAATTTGTTTAGGTATTTTGGCAAATTATAATATAGCAACTAGTTGTCTCCATGGAGTCTTCCGAGATATCATGTGTTTCCCGCATTCACACTCCGCGCCCACCCACCGCACATAAAACACGGCGTTGCGATGTCATTTATATGTTGATAAAAAAAGGTACATCCTTAATAAAATTAAGACGAATCATGTGGGTATTCAAAATATATCCAAGTTTATGTCGATATCCACGTAGGCAGAGATAAAATAAAATTTTATAATAAAAAAAACTGCATTACTATGGAGTTTGCAATACTCTCACAACAGGTCTCTACCAATTAATACTAGTTTTTTAGTATAATACATTTAACCGACAACGTTTGCCTATGGTACATTGGCCGTAAAGATTGCATTAGGACTTAGGAGGACGAAACACTAAACTACGTTAAAATATCTAAATGTAGAAATTTGAGTGATTTCCGTGAGGTGACGTGAGTGAAAATAAAAAAAAGCCATAATGTTCTATTTCTGAGTTATACCCACTGCTGCCGAGTGCATCCAATTCACGGTCCGCCAGGTCGGGGAGGAAGCGAGCCCGGCGTACGGTAGGTACTTGGCTCGACAAAAATATCAATATATTATATGTCCCTCGTGCACTCCGTGCGCGCCAACCAGTCAGTTCATAGATAAATAGATACTCAAAATACTAGATGGTACTGATGAAGAAACTAGCAATGGAATAATAAACAACAACATATTTGTCAACAACAACAGTCATATAAGAAAAAACTGGCCTAGTGCTACTCATACTCACGCACCGTAGGTATATAATTGAAATTCACAACATTAATGTGTAAAGGTGTGGGAACATAGTTTTCAGACGAATGTCTCCTTATCCTTTACTTATCCCTTATTTAATATTAACACATAATTTCTAAATATTTTTAATAAATGATTTAATTTAAAAAATATTTCAAGATCCTATCGAGTTTCCTTTCTCCTTTTGAGATACGGAACTATAAAAACGAAATCATAACAACCATGTAGGATTGATCATTTATCTATACGACTTTATTAAGTAACTACGAATTAAGAAAAAATACAGGTTGCATAAATTTATTTAATTATGTATAAATATTTATTAATTTAAAAATTTCGTCACCTTCTCACACATCTCTCCTCAATCACACATCAATATTGTTAACACTTCTGAAAAAACGAAACGGGATCAAAGGTGAAAAGGTAAGAGATTTCCTGTCATTAGAAATTATAAAATGACATTACATAATGACATGACATAAGGCATATCTACAGCATAAATAAAATAAAAAAAAAATATTTTACTCACGGAAGATGTAATGCTACCGATAAAGTGCATTAAAACTGTATGCAAATCCAACCCAAATTTAAAAGTTCGCAAGATGTTTTTAATGTCTGCTGTTATTCAATTAAGGGTCAACTCTTGAACGAAACCAGATTAAAATGATCATAATATAGATTATTATAAAGTTCAAACTTAAAAATGACAATCAGAACTATGCTTCAACATTAGAGTTATTTACGCAAAATTTCAGTATGAATTTTAAAGTCTTTTGGTGATGATAGTTGCACTTTTAGGTTTTTTAAATGACTTTGTCTGTTTCACAATTTACATTCATAACTCTCCTGCCCTCATGCCGAGGTAGATATAAATTAATATTACTATTTATTTACATTAATATTAAGTTGTCAATTCCAGTCGGTATAGCGCTCTACATGCTCAACTGCGTCAAGGCGCGGTGAGCGAATATCCGTTCCAACCGGTCCTAAATATATGCAATCCTTTTTGTTGCCGCCGACCTCCACAGACATTATTGAACACGATGCGTTAGTTCGGTAAAAGTATCAAGAAATTACATAGCAGAGGAACTTAGTGCATTAAAACGCACTTACTATAACATAAATACGTTATAACCTTTGATATTTTTGCACGTGATTGTACCTACTCTTAAAAAGTTTATCTCAATACAATTAATTGTTATCGTATTCATGGCACATAATGAATGAGTGAATGAATGAAGAACGGCACAAAAGAATTAGCACCCTATTGAATTTTAATTTTAAATGGGCTTTCTGTACATATTCCATTGGTGTGATTACTGATTATATAAAATATTTGCAAGTTCAAATCTTATATATTTGAAGTGAAATCTATAAGCTCGGTGGTAAAATTATCAATAAATTCTAAATAATGTTCAGGAGAAATTAGCAAAGATTTTTTTTCCGTATCTCTTGTAATAACAGACACAAAGTATAGATAAACAGGAGTTCGAACGGTATAGGCTTTTTCTTAGTAGAACAAAGCGCCATAACAAAGCGCCATACGATTCTTACACGCGTCACTCGCTTCGTTGATTTTTTTCATGCACGCGCGTGGATTTTTGAGGCTCCTAACATCACCTTCCTCCAGGACACGTTATATACCTATACATTCCTCGGGGTAGAAAAAGGCGTGAAGTGATGTTATGTTATCTATAATCTATAGATACATTTCTTGCCTATTGTGGGTGATATAATCGTACAAAAAAGAAAGAGGACCACTATTCATCAAATGGAGATAAAAATATTTTTAATGATTATTTTATTACTCTTTAGGTTATTAGATTATCTAAGCTAGAAGTATAATGTTCCACAGTTTTTAAAAAGATACCACTATTTATACGAATCTGCACTGTTATCTAATCTGTCACAGTTCATATAACTTTACACTAGATAACGAGACTTTCATAATAATCAGAAATCGATTCAAAACAAATCATAACGATTCGATCGGAATCGATTTCCGTGAATATTTCACATCGATTTTATTATATAGATATTGCACAAGATTCGTTACACATAACCTATAACGTCAAATTTAAGTAATATAAGTAAATATCTCAACGATGCAGTAAAAAGTTATTTATATACTTATATTTAGATGGTATGAGTTATGTAAGTAATAGAAAGCAAGTGAGGTACCTAAGTGAAGGCGTAAGGCCCTTAATTCCTGGTGCCTATCCAGCAAGAAACATGGCGTCACGTTCTGTTTTTATTGCTATAGATAATTATAACAACCAATGATATTGAAATACAAAATCAGTGTCTGTCTGTAAAAGAATACCATATTGGCACTATTCTTAGATTAATACTTCGATACCCGGAATTCCGATCCATTCTAGAAATATCCCAGACTTATTTCAACAAAACCAAACCAAAAAGGGGGTGAGCTGAGCGTTTATGATGTCAATGTCATTCCAATTATAGTACAGCTTGGTGGGTACGCACACCAATGAAATAAGTCCATCAACATCTTAACACACGCAGACATACCATAGATAAATACAGTATAATGTACACTACATGCACATAATTTGATACAAAGTGCCTTGATGGTTAGGCAGAGAGAACAAAGCGCCACGCACGATTCTTACACGCCTCATTTCGCTTCAGTTACTTCCATAAGTCTTGTCATGCATCCTGCTCGATTTTTAAGGCTCCTGATATAGCCTTGCGAACGTTCAATTTGGTACTGGAAATTGTATGTATGTACACGGTCATACAAAAAACTGTCATCATCTCATAAGCCACTTTACAGATTTCCGTCGATTAGTAGTAATAGTACTAACCTAAATAGTTAACAAACGGCATTACTACACTACAAGACAATTGGCGCTACAGACGCTTATCTCATGAGTCTTGGACAATCTCTCAATTTAACATTACAAGTACTAATCCCGTTGGCAGTTGGCTATAACACGCCCACACCGATCTCATAGGCGTCCTCCCTTTATAGTTTTATTGAGAAAACCGTTTATACTTCGCAATCTTTCCTTAGATCACAACGGTCGTTATACTAGTGCAATTCGCTTTTTAAAAATTTAAAATTAGAATTAGGGAAGTTTTGAATTACTACTATTGCTGTTTTTACTAGTTTTTAGCACTGGTTTTTAGTTAAATGTTACAAATACTAATAAATATTATAACTGCGAAATTAAGTTTATTTGTTAACTTTTCACGTCGAAACTACTCATCCAATCATGAAGAAACTTTGCACACTTTCTTAACAGTGGTAGCCAAGCAGTTCGCTGCATGAATGGGCCGGCTCGACCGGTGAAATACCACGACCTCTCAGAAGACCGACGTAGAGTGGCTCATGCCGCGTTTCGTTCGGTGAGAGAGGTACCCGGAGGCCTACCCCCCTCCCCCATCCTTTCCTATCCCCTATCCCTTAAAGGTCGGCAACGCAACAGTAACACTAAATGTACTTTTTATTTAAAGATTTTTTTTTTTTCAAAAATTAAAAAACTAAGAAACAAAAAAATCTACCTACTTTATAACGCCTTATTATAATATTATCATATTATTAAAAAAAAATCTAGTCGTCTAGCCGTTAATTTGTTATCAGTGATATAACAAAACTCATTCTGCTCATTAATTGCCTGTTGTGCGGAACGAATTTCGCGCGGGTCAGCTATTTTTGGTTGATGAAAACTAATGCAAACCGAATTATCTGTCTATAACCATCCTTCTGAAGTAGTCGGGTAGATATAATGATACCGCTAGTTTTAAATACTCTATTATAGCTCACCTACTTAAACGATACGAAGCACTCGAGACTAACGGAATAAATATAATTGAATATTGTAATTTATATTTAACTAAATTAAATTACACAATGTTTCTTTTTATTCATCGCGCCTTTAATCTATTGTTAAGAATCTATTGTTAATCTATTGTTAAGAATTTTGTCTGTCTGTACGTGTGTATGAGATAGAGTATCATGCAAAAACTGCTCTGGCATATTTAATTCATCTGTCAGCGATGTATTTTCAGGGGTCTAACTTAAAATAATGTTCTTATATTTCAATTAAATATCCTAAAACGAAAGAATGAACATTACTTGTGCAGTTGGTGGCTGGAAGGGAAAGGTACGGTCAGCAACAGTTATTTTACAATAAAAACTATATCTGAGATTGCGTGTTGTCGATACACAAACTAATTAATATTCCCAACGTGTTTTCTGCGATGAATGCGGTGTTTTAATTGAACTTTAAAACTGCAATAAAATTATTACCGGAATTCCACATCATGCTCATGTAAAGGTGTTTCTCCGAGTAATCCTTTCTAGGCGGAAATGTAATACTTTTTGCCATTGGGTGAAACTCTAATGTGTTTTAATCAAAAATTGTACTTATTATTTATTTATTATTCTGATCTTACATCTCCTCATTTAAAATTAATACAATAGAAATCAGATAACGCGTGTCGGGAATTATTTATAATTCAATATTTTGCATATACTGGAATTAATTTTAAAAACAGTCTTAAAAAAATACGAATTAAAAACTCAAATATTAACATTTGACTTACTTCGTTTTACATAACGTCTCATCTTAATTTTAAAACAAAAATTTTGAATTCAATTACATAACACAAATAATGTCATGCATAATATTATTTTAAAAGATTTTACTTTATTTTTTAAAGGAAAAAGCCAACCGAGCAATCAGGTCACCTGGTAGGTAGTTAACGACCAGCGCCATCTATAAAAAATTATTCTCGCCATCTATAAATATTGGATACAGAGAGGTATGGGGTAGAGCAGTATCAGCAGTCTTAGCATGAGCCTCTTTACGTTGATATTCTGATAGGTCATGGTATTTCACCGGTCGTGCCGACACATTCATGTGGCCAACTGCGTGGCTCTACTGCATATGGCGGCAGTACCTATATCTGACGCAATATTTATATCTTAGTGCAAAAGAAACAAAGATTCGAAAATATATCATAGATTTCACGAAAAATATAATTGGATGTGGTGATATCGATTCAATACAATCGATATCATTAGTTAAATAATTAAATAATTATTGTAGGGAAGAATAATCATAATACGAAGAGTTGTGTCTATTAATGTGATAGACATATCGTATGTTTATTAAACTGTCTGCCAGCACCTAGTTATTATTATTACTAAGATTGTACGTATTTTATATCTATAAAAACATTGTGGAATATGTAATAAACGATGTGATAACGTGATTCTTGCGATAACATAAGAAGTTATGAATCTCTATTTTGATGCAATGCGCTTGTAATATTAGCAAATAGCTTGTAATGTAGCAAATTATTTTTACAATTAAGAGACAGAAACTTTTTTCACGCCTTGTTCTACCCAAAGGTGTAGGCGGCGGCTGTTAAACCTCGACTCGCCATTATGTTTACGACCCAAATGGAATAGGTGGCGAACCTACTGCCATACCGGGCACAAAGTTTTCAGTCACCGATATTTATCACAGATAACTTTCGGAAGGAATTACGAAAAGTCTTTAGTGTGAGCCAGGATCCGAACCCGCGACTTCTTGATTCATAAACAGGAGGCTCAACCACTGGACAACCGACCACTACATAATTTTACGAACCAAGGAAATATCCACATTTTAGAACCCTCTCTTGTCAAACTGCGAACCCTATTCCATAGCCATATTTCACAGTAACGACCTATAAACAAACTGATCCGAATTCAGTCATTGCGGTCCATTCCATAAACGCGTTGATACTGCAGTGTGCAGGGCACACCGCGGCCAATGACCTCAACTTACCATCAGTAAACCATATCTCCATTAAGTGCCTTAGATACATTCAAATCAGAATAAACATGTCCGCATCATAACCGAGCAATATAATAATTTGCTTGTGTTTATATTCTCACGGAAAATTAACAATTTGTGACGTTTGTGGAACGTTTTATCACCGTCACATGTGTTTACAGCTAATATTATTATAATGGACATATATGACTTGATGATACAGTATCTTGAAATTAACTATGATGTAGGTACTAGTGTCAATACATAGCATTACTAAGATAAGTAAGTATCAATAATCTACATACATTTTGAGCGTACATTTTATCCTCTTGGATTTTTCAGCCATGTACGATACTGCTCAAGTCTACAAATAATCCATTTACAATAAATTGGCAATACATTTTCTTTTCTTTTTGCGCAAGCGGAAGAAAAAGAGGGGTATCGGTCCGCTCGCAACTATTTACTTTCTATTCCAAAGACAGGACAAGAGAGCCAGTTATTTTTTTATCCAATCACTAGCTGACCCGGCGAACTTCGTAAAGTATGATGATAGAGGTTGTTGATAGAACCGGGTGAAAATTAAGGGGTTATGTTTATTTTGTAATCAGACACAGACACTCTGACACGAGAATTTTATATCTTATACATAGTCTAAACAATAAAAGATGTACACTGTGTACATTACTTCAATAATTCAATATTCCCAGGGCATTTGAGAAAAAAAACAAAGTGTATGTTATGTGTCATTGTCAACACGCGCAAGAAAAAAACTTTCGCAAAAAAAAAAGCGACACATTATATTTAATTATGATTCTGGCGAACGCAGCGCAATGATGACATTAGATAAATAAACAAATGAAATACTTATGAATATGATAAACTTTACCATAGATATAAGAATAATAGATCGGCAATAGTCACCCAAACAACGAGATCAAAAATGGGTTTTTGATGTGTGAGTGACTTATCAATGTGTGCGTAAAAAGCTCTTCTAAGTGTCAACTTTTGCATAGTTAATGTTCATGTGTTGAAATGTAAATATCCTGAAAATCTAATATACGCGGTTGCGCTGTCAGTGATGAATATTAGTACATTTTTCCTGACATGTGCCATCTATTATATTGCATCATGTGCCATATTATTATCGTCTATGCTAAATCTATGAACTTTACTATATACGAAGACGTCAAAAAAATGAGCTAGTCCCCCAAATAGACAGAGGAGCGAACATTTTCGATTGTTCGAAATAAAAATGCACCTATCTAGATAATAACCAACCGTTATGATTCTGCATCAGGCCGGTATCTCATCCACATGCCTACATGTCTTAATTTTCTGATCCAATGCTAATTTTATTTACAGGACTAACTACGATTATGTCCTGCTAGTAAAATGTAACAAAACAAAACAATGATAAACTCAAGAAAATACTTTCATAAAATACAATTATCTGATTAGACTACAATACAATATGCAATCATCTTTAAATCCAGAAGAAGATACGATTTAAAAGCGTCTTCAACTTTTCATTAGGTTTGCAAGGAATTTTGTAGCTCGTCCATTTTGCTTGATAAATAAATATACCAGAATAAGTATTTTATGCAAAGATTAACCCAAATATGCTGCTTGACTTTTCTTCAAGTTAACACAAAATATCTGTTTGACTAAATGGTGAGAAATAATATATACAATTTCCTGTTTATATAAACCCAACGCAGATCAAGCTAAAAACATTAACTATGCATTTAATCTTTTAATCTACTATCTTTTAATTAAATCTTTGAATTTCTTGACATTTCTCTACCTCATTGCGCATTTATTATTTACATAAAAATCTTGTGGACTCATTTTATTTATAGTTGACTTTGTTACTATGTCAATAAAGATTTATAGAATGATAGCAAATTTTAATTACGAAACGGATCATATGCTAAATAAACGGACTATTTTAGTTAATTATTTGTAAGTTATTAAAACAACTTTTTAGGATTATATCGCGTTTATTTCTTATTCATTTATATTTATTTCCCGACGTTTCGAACTCTTTACAGAGATCATTTTCACGAGTGATGAACAATTTTTTTTTGTTCATCACTCGTGAAAATGATCTCTTCTGATCGATTCGCGAAAGTCTTAGAAATAAATATATTTGTAAGTTGTATTATTTTCGGAAATAAATAACAACAATTATTATTCTGTAATTTAGTTTTTTTTTATGGGATAAGAGGGCAAACGAGCAGGCGTGTCACCTGATGGTAAGCAACTAACGCCGCCCGACACCAGCAACACATATAGTATTACTGTTGCGTTGCCGACCTTTAAGGGATAGGGGATAGGAAAGGATGGGGAAGGGTGGTGGGTCTCCGGGTACCTCTCTCACCGAACGACGTGAGCCACTTTACGTCGGCCTTCTGAGAGGTCGTGGTATTTCACCGGTCGAGCCGGCCCATTCATGCAGCGAACTGCTTGGCTCTACCACAGTTGTAAGCTATAGTTCTAATAAAGAATAAACAAACGGAACTTGACCTCAATCGATAATTGAGATGTTACGAACATACGCCCAAATGATTATGTAACACTCATTACATACATATTACATATAAATGACAGCGATTCCCACGTAATCCAAGGTTATGGCAACCAATGTCAAATCACAATGATTAGAGAGAAACTACTTGTTTCCGAACGATATTATAACCCGGAAATACGGGTTAGCGAGTTAATCACCAACATGTGAATTGTACGGTAATCTTCTATAGGTATCTATGTCTTCTTTTAAAACCCGCTTACAGATTATAGCTTTTAACAGCATCTTTGTACTTAAATCAAATCAATTACTTAATATCATATCGCCGGTATTATCGTACGTTTTATGTTTAAGATGCTATTTGTTTCTAGACACTAAAGTTTCGTTAAAATGACACTATATAAATTTGTGCTTTCGTAATAAGTACAGTTCCTATAATTTAATCCAGGTTATATTCTATTTATATTTTAAATTTCATCTAATTCTATTTAACGATTAAATCGTCACCCAGTATAACATATTTAACCAAATATCTTTATAACATTTTGTGCATTTACAAAACAATTGTCAGGTAGGTAGGTACGCCAGATTTTCAAAGGGACGGTGATACGCGTGTGATGCCCCCACGCCATCAGGTGGGCCGTATGTTCGGACGCCAACGACGCGGTTTAAAAAAAATACGACATGATAAACAAAATATGCGTTTTAATTTTTTTATTGTAAGTTTCGCCTGCCTACCTGTGTTTCTTTGTTTGTTTGCGACCATTGAATAGGACTGAACGGGACATGCCAGTAATTGATCATCACATCTTATAGGTACACGTTTTGCGTATACAAATCAAACACAACAGCAAAATTACTATATCTGTATAGTAAGGGGTATATTACATTAATTTACACTTGTGTGTTAACACCTAGAATTAACCCTAAAAAAACGTTTATAGCGCTTTCTTGAAATACTCAGGTGTATGAGAGATCCCAGTTTTTATAACAGTCAGCAGTGATTCAACAAAAATGTACATCAACAGATGTTTGTTTCATAATAATATGTTTGATAAAGAACAGACAAGTATTATAAAAATTCAACCGGCAGTCGATATCTACTTTGTATTTTATATTTGATTTAAAAATTCCGAATGTCAGAGACCAGAATACATAAGATTATTGAAAAACAGGTAGACACCCACTACTAGAATATCTTCTTCAGTAATTGGTGCGACGTGTGCAGAATACATAATATGTAATATAAAAATATCTCTGGCTTGTTTTTACAATAGTTTATTGGGCAGGAAATGCGTAGTCCTCAAGATGCTATTCATGCTATTCACAAGGAAGCCCCTTTATTTAATTCATCTGTCGTCTGACCGACAGTATATAAAATGTTTTATCTATATGTATAATTGTATGCACAAATTTTTAAACTGTGACAGGTGTGAGTTCGATTTTTTTAAGTATAATGATTCTTTATACCTGGCAAGAAGGAAAATTCACACACATTTCCAAATCAACACCTTGATTGTGGCGCATATTTTCCATTTTTGAAAGTCTACCATATACTATAAGATACAATAGAAAGTAGCCAACTATTTTCTGTGGACCCGGCCCACATTAAAATTTGATACCTTTATTTAAATTCTTCGACACATTTGATGGGAGTAATTGTTCTCATATTCTCGTCATGTTGTTATTATATACAAACATATGTTTTATTACTTTTAATATATAACATGCGCAAATTAAGTAAAATATATTTTTAACATCACTTCACACCTTTTTTCCTTCTTTAGGCAACGACTAACAGTCGTTGCCTAAAGAAGGTCGACTCGCCGGATTGTTATGTTATCTCCCAAATGGAATAGGTGGCGAACCTATTGCCATACACCGGGCACAAAGTTGTCAGTCGATATTTATAACACATAATTTACGAAAAGACTTCCGAAAAAGCATTGTACAGAATTTTTTGACCAGAATCGAAGCCACGACGATTGAATCACAAGCGAGGAGCACGTCCACTGGACGTCCGAGGCTATACATATTTTTTTAATTATTAACTAGGTACATCTAACGTATTATAATATAGTTGTTCTTAAAAATATTCGTCATTTAGTTATCCTTGTTGCCCTGACCGACAGTCACGCGCTGATTCCTATCGAAAAAATAGCATACCAAACTCAAACAGATACTAATAGGGTCCGGAGATATATTTTTTGCGATATTTTTTTTTAATTTTAATTGTAATGTAGTCCCGCAAAAACATATACAAATTAAGCAAGTGACCTTAGCGTGTGGTTACAGATTATGTTCGTAAATAAGTATCGTTATCGATATATTAATAGACAGACCAACACTAATTGCATCAACATACCGTGTTTTTTTTGCTATAAGTAATATTAAGTTGTTGGTATCATGCTAAAAAATCTTGAGTCGGTAATTAGATTTGAAACGAGCTGAGATTTATGTTTCTCATACCTACATATAGGTAACATAACTTCACGCCTTTATCTACTCGAAGTTGTAGGCAGTGGCTGTTAAGCCTCGACTCGCCGTTATGTTTACGTCCCAACTTGAATAGGTAGCGAACCTATTGCCATACCGGGCACGAAGTTTTCAGTCATCGATATTTATCACATAATATCATACACATAACTTTCAAAATTTAATTATTAAAAAAGACATTGCTGTGAGCCAGGATTCGAACCCGCGACCTCTGGATTCAGAAGCGGGGTGCTCGACCAATGGACCTCCGAGACTTACAGATAATGGTTTAAAATGTAGGTAATACAGTATTTTACTAAAGACTACATAAGTACATAATCGTCAATTGTACATCTGGGAACAAAATACTAAACACGGTTCTAATTTCAAGGTATTTTTATAAATAACAGCTACGTAGCAGGCCAGTAAAAGTGCACTCAAAACTATGAAGCTCCTGTAAAGACCCTCGGAAAACGTCAGACAGTCGGATAAATTTAGTGACATCATCTTTAATAAAAAACTGTACAAACGGAGACAATATTTAATCACAGTTTTTGCCTAAAACTAACTATTACATCTCTAGGCATCTATCCATCCGAACAAAAGATTTGACTAATATCTATTTGTCCAGCGGATTTGGTGGGCAATGAATACAATGACTGTCACAAAAAACACCCGAGGCCGGCTGTTTTATCGACATTTTTTGTAACATCACGCCTTTTTTACCCCAAGGTGGTGGGCAGTGTAATTTACGCCTCGACTTGTCAGATATTAACATCCCAATAGGAACAGATGACAGAAGTTATTGCCATACGTTTGGCACAATCGCACAATGTTGTCAATCATCGACATTTATTAATTCTTTAAGAGATTCGACCTACAGACCACCGAGAGACCACTGTTTTATCGACATCGCTTCGCTAAAACTAACAAACACTTCGAACAGCCCGACAGATTACTAACTAAAATATGTAGCCACAATTAGTTGTTACTTTTAAGGAAATGAAAACCTTGCGTGCATGCGAGAAAGCCGTTGGTCTGTAAAATCATTAATGTGGGCATTTGAAATATGCAGTCGATTTTTAATTGCAATAAAATTATAATTTAGTTGGAAACAGAACATTTTAATAATCATCAAATATTTAATAAATATGAGACAGTTTAAAAGTGGGTTTGAAGAGTTTGGTAATTTCTTTCTTTTAAAGTAAGTGACCTACTCAAAGATTGAACTACGTTCCTGGAATTTCGATTGTGCCAACTAACCAATGATTTATGCATACCTATCTTAATTCTCGTGCCCTTATCCCACTCTAAGAGGGGTCGGCACAATATGTCATCCTTTTCCATTCTCATCTATCACTCGTTATCTCCACAATTACTCATATTTTACACCTTCTTCATCACTTTTCCAGTCTCCTCAACCGATATGTCCATTCATAATCATTCTCGTCAATCTCCACTCTCGAAGAACTGACTTTATTCCTTGTTAGACCATGTCCATATAGTCCCTACCACGCCAATCAACCACTTTAATTATTTTTCAGGATTGGTGATAATTTGATACCTTTTCTTATATACCTACTCAATACTTGTATTATGCAATTTTGTTATAATTATTTTTGCTAGTAAATAGCAATTATTAAAAGAAGCCAAAACGTATTTTACTGCAAACATATCGCCAGGTTCTAAAAGAAAACAATAATAGAAGAATATATTTAAATCAATCCTCTCCCGTAGCGCCGGCCTTGTGATATATTACTACGACTATTAAAAACGTGTGAAAACGTAGAGTATGATTTATAATGCAGGATGTGTATTACAAAATCAAAAAGAAGCTTTGTATCTAAAAGAAAGGAGAACCATTAGTGTTATTAAAATTGTTTAAGTTTTAGGCTTTCAAAACCAGGGCGTTGGATTAAATAACGTCCGCATCTCTAAGACCTTAACGCAAATTGCAATGGTTTTAAAATTCTTTCTTGGAATCTTGTATTAATAACTTAGTATTAACTCATAATACGTCCAACTAAATACTTGAAATGCCACCCAGGTTCAGTGGGTTGGTTCACTTATACCAAGCGTAGCGAAAAGTCATTACTGGTTTTTTATAACACACGTTTTCTAGGCTTATCAAGTATGCAATGTTGTGGTTCCACACAAATCTATGGTTCTTTTTCACTGACATCAAGCTTCAAAGCTTTAAAAGTAACACCGTGAACTTTGAAAGTGAACGTGAACTACTTTTGAAAATCTCAAGTTTGGAGATTCACATTTACATGGCGATTGACAATGAAAGGTACACCTATATCAAAAACCCGTTGTAGGGGATACAGTTTTCGTGGTTTTTAAAGAAATTTACCTTTCAGGAAAGGCTTAATTATGCTACGAAAACTGCATGATAGTCTATGAATGGTAGTGTCCGTGATTGTAATCCTTTAGATAAATGAAAATCATAAAAAATCATATTATCTAATAATATTATTTGGTTGTACCTCCATTTGTCTATAGTCTGACTATGTTTTCTAACTAAAATCGTTATTTAGTTTTGTGTGTTATTTTAAATTTAGTTTATATCGAGACTAATAATTATTATAATACAATATTACACTTGATACATAGCAACTATAAAAATGCTAGTTTTTATTACTACAAATAGAACTTAAAAACTAGGAAGCTAGTATTCATTTATTAATTAAAAATTCCTTATTTTAAAAATAGTTAAATACAATGTTTGAAAAATACTTGAAATACTTTGCCAACAATTGCCAAGAAGTGTAATGTATTATTTTCCTTGTAGCTCACTTTGTATTACACTACTTTTTTGTATTATTTCCAAGGTATTTAGGTTATTATAATTATAATCGCTACGATAAACTGAGGACGCTAGATCAGTCATAATATAACACATATTACATATATAAAACATGCATATACAAATATTTTATGAATACTGTATATGTGAAAAATACCACGACAGGATGAAAACCCGGGTCGACGCACTCCAACCACAAAGTGTGACTCTTAACCGGATTAACAGGCAACGCCCACGCACACATCTACAATACGCATTGCCAAGCAAAAGAGAAGCGACTTCCGTTGCCACCTTCCGTATCATTTTCCTATTTAGGTCACCACACTAACTGGCCTAACACTAATAAAAAAAATGTCCCTTATACTTCACGTCAGACAAATATAATGAATGGAACACAACAGTAGGCAGGTAAGTCATTCTAAATGCATATTATTTAACAAATCACGTAATTAACGCTGCATACAATAGGCGTGCAATAAGCATTGTAATTAAAATTTTAAGTGTACCAAATTACGACACGTAATGATGTACGACAATCATTTAGTTGTTCAGATGATTGATTAAATTAATTAACAATATGCAATTTAATTACCTATACTTAAAAAGTTTCCTTACAACAAATTAATTATTGAATATTTCAAGGCGAAAAAATTTATAGATACCTACCGAAATGGAAAATTATGATGACAATCGCAAACAAGGTCACACTTTAAATTAGTGCTAGTCTCTTACAAATATGTAAACAAATCAAATGTAACAATTACTGCAACATATACACATAATATTTATAAATTTAACGTATAACCACATAATAAAGGAAAACTGTAACCGGAATCTTACGATAATTAAAAAGAAAAGGCTTATTATTGTGGAAAAACTTACCAAAATGCAATAACAACCGGACTCACTACTCCACAACTATCGTTCCATAACAATACTTCACGAAAACTCTCACTCACTTTAACATAAAGTAAACAAAAGTATCTCTAACAATATATTTATTTTTGTTAAAAAGTCCGCGTGCACTTTGCGATCTCGGCAGGAGCGTCGTGAACGTGCAAGATACGTGCGCAACGAACGACGCCCGCGTGCGATATGTCAGCGGGAGTTCACTGTTCAGAACTTCAGATTTTAAAACCCAACCAACCGAATACACTTGAATTGAAGAAAATCATGACTACCCGTTCCAGAGAGACCTAATCTACCCAGTAGCGGGAGATGAATAGTTACAAAACAACTTCTTTTTATTTTGCTGTTTTGACTTTAAGCCCGATTCTGCACAACACAACTTATTTCCCTGCCCTTTAGGTGCTGGTATCTCCTGTCAATTACGTTGCCCAAATTACACTATGTTAACAGTAATTATATTTATTTAATTGTAAGTTTCTAACAAATATATATCTTAGTATGTAATTAAAATGTTAAAAATAATACACGTATTCGTTTTGGCTTACTTATTACACCTTATTTGTATATATTTTTGTATTATTTATTTTTAGATCTTTAAAATAATGTACATTTATCTATTTGTCACCAGAATAATTGAAATTGTCACAATTCTATATTTTAAAATATTTAATTGTCAGTTATTCATAGCAAATACAAAAGAGGCTATCGAAGAAATAGATTATTGCTTGCTCAAAGTTACCTCAAATGATGCTGTGCTCAAGAGAATTTAAAGCCATACCATAAGTTTTCAGCCATCGATATTTATGAGTTTTATCACACATAATTATATCACACATAACTAATTTCGAAAAGTCATTGGTGTGAGCCAGGATTCAAACCCGCGACTTCTTCATTCAGAAGCCGGGTTCTCGACCACTAGGCCACCGAGACTTAAATGACCTATTAATAATATTCTTTGTAAAGAATATATCATCATACATATTATTATCGTCAGATCTTCCTCAGAATTTTTTTGAAGCCAGAACTACAAGACTATCTAGATCTATCTATATCTACGTAGATAACAAATGAGATTATGAGAACAATTACTGTTCGTCATAGTTATATACCTACAATAGATCCTCCGAATAATAATAGTTATATTCCGTTTGGAAGGTCCCGAGTTCGACCAATGAAATTTTTCTTAGGTAAATCTTTTCAGAAGTTAGGTACGATATTTATGATGTATGAGTGAACCAGTTCTCGCAATGAACTAATCCCAACTGTCATTGGAACAAATATCCACACCTAGTGGTAAGGGACTAGCGCTGCTCATGGACATCTACCGCCTGCAACATGGATAATATCAAAGATGGCCCTTTAAGGTGGAATAGAAAAAGAGGTCAGAAGGGTAAGGAAAGGGGAGTGGGAACCTCTCTCGTCGAACAAAACGCGGTATTATCAACTTTACGTCTATATTCTGAGAGGACGTGGTATTTCACCTGTCGAGCCGGCCCATTTATGCAGGGAACTGCGTGGTTCTACCACAGCCGAAGGCTTTTATTAATATTGCAAGCAGTCCAAGAATTGCAAGAGATGCAAAATATGCGGCGAGTTATTCCAAAGCTTAATTATGTGGGAGATAGAAAACTGAACGTAGGAGATTGTTTTGTTGTAATATCATTATGTAAAATATTACTGCACATCTCGGTGAAATTCTCAAAACCGTACAATATGACGCTGTGCTGCGAGCAACTCGACACAAAGGCTCGTAAATGTATTGTGAGACTGTGTATGTGTTACTTTCAGTCAGATCTTTCTTGAACCTGAAACCGTACAGTGGATACGTAGCTATTGTTTGAAAACTTCGTATCGTGAGAGCGGATACGCAAAATAATATTCAACATGCAGGTACGAGGTAAACGTACAGATTCTTAAGAGACAGGAATGCTCACGCATTCAATGAGTAAGTTGATAGATACATACATGCATAACTTCACGCCAAATCCCTTGCAGGGTAGACAGAGAGAACGGAGCGCCATAAGGCACACACCTCACTCGCTTCGTTGACGTTCATAACTCTTTTCATGAACGCGCGTCGATTTTTGAGTAAGTAATACACAATTTACTAAGGAAATCAAAGAGAGCGGACTTCAGGAATGATCTGCATCCATGTACTAAATCAAATCAAATTAAAAATGGCATTAAAAATGGCTTTATTTATAGATTTTCACAGGCATTAATTAGCCAATATATACAATACATGACATTGAACATATTAGTAGATTCAATTTTTATATTAACGCGTGCGCTTGAGGAAAGTACCTACGTGAAACAAGAAAACACGGAGGCAATCGTCATGATTAGCGGCTTCCGAGTGTAGGTAGTGTATATATAGTGTATCATGCGAAGAACTGGACAAGAAACTCATGTGCCATAGAATATATACAATTATATTAAATGGACCTGGACTATCAGAATTCTTAGAGTAATGTATACCTCTGTTATTCCGATGAACTATTGTGGGATGACCACAATCTTTATCCTTGTCGAGCTAATTGCAGGAGTAAGAAAATATGGGCAATTGTGAGAGGATGGATAAATTACTCTTGCAATAATTCTTTCGTTCGCTAGTCCCTCGGATTACCAGGATCTGAGCTCCTAGATATAATATTATTAATATTGATAGTTAATAATGCGTAGTAAATACCAGCTACTAGTAAACAATCACCCACGCTGAACCGCCTCCGCTGGTTGCTGTCAGTCATATAGGTACTTAGCGATAGATATTTCACACTTACCGACAACAAAACAGTGATCAATCAACAGCTAGGTATTAATGTAGTCACGTAAGGATTACGGAGTCGTCTCGCTGGCCCAGAGGTCCAGCACCTCCATGTGAATCAGTAGTGTCGAGTTCAAATCCGTTCGGCTTAATGTTTATTTCATTCCAAAACATCTGTACTTTATTTTATTAGTCTCGATGGTCCGGTGGTCGAGCATCCCGCTACTGATTCAAGAAGTCGCGGGCTTAAATCCTGGCTCACACCAATGAATTGTCGAAATTAATTTTTGAAGTTATCGATGACTGAAAACTTTGTGCCCGGTATGGCAATAGGTTCGCCCCCTATTCCATTTGGGACGTACACATAACGGCGAGACGAGGCTCAACAGCCGCTGCCTACATCTTCGGATAGAAAATGGCGTGAAGTTATGTTATGTGAGTTGTGTTGTATTTAAAAAAAAACATACGTATTTTGCATTTAAAAATACAAACAAATTTCTGCACAAAAACGCTGCGACTATCATGGCGTCTTGAGTGACGTCTCGCCGTGGCAAACCTCATTTATACTTGCTTAATTTCATAATCTGTTTTATTTAACAAAATTTTAATGAATAGTTAGAAACTCCAATCTATCCTTAGTGGAAACAAACCTACTATGTGGGTCCGATTTCTTCCTTCGCTTCGCTTACGTAGGTACTCGATTCAAGATTACAATGTAAAAAATATTAAAGGCGAGTGAAAATCGCAGGGGATTACATCACCATAATTATCGTACGTCTTACGGGCAATGCTAACTTACGAATACTATAAATAGAAATAGAATGTTTGTTAGTCAGTCACGGGGCAATAGTTGAACATTATTATTAGATGAAAACTGGCAAATAGATTAACATAGATTAGCATAGTTAAGCTTTTTATCCCTGCAATACATTACTTAGCATTAATTCCTTAATTAAATTTTGAACACAGTACACACTGTACACACAAAATTCTACAGTGGTGCCCAAAACTTGTTGGAATCGAACCCACCAACCTCAACTCTCCAGCCGGTTGTTTTACCATTGGTGAATTTTATTATTAAATGACACTTCATCATCAGTAACACTTGTAATAATTAACACATTATTATGTATATATATTGCGTAGTTAGTTGACCATTATGCTATTACCTCTGTGGGAGTAAGACAAGATCATGTCAACGTTACCTTGAAACGTATTCGTTAGGTATATGGGATGGAATCGATGTAGGTAGGAAACTCACTTTTTTATTAGTTTCATCAGTAACAAATTAAATAATAAATGCCGGCTATAATCATTACCACCACCATCGTTTTTTAAGGTATTTGGAGACAAACGAGCAGGCGTGTCACCTGATAGTGAGTAACAAACGCCGCCCATGGACACCTGAACACAAATAGTGTTTCAGTTGCGTTGCCTGCCCTCACAATGGGATAAGGAAGGAGTCGGAAGTGGGATGGGGAAATGGTTTGGGCCTCCGGATACCTCTCTCACCGAGCAAAATGCGGCTAGGGCCACTTTACGTCGATATTCTGAAAGGTTGTGGTATTTCACCGATCGAGCCGACCCATGCAAGCAGCGAGCTGGGTTGCTCTGCCACTGTTAATCTGCTATGAAGTCATTACAAAATTACTAGATAATTGTAACATTTTCTTAACTGAATGAAAAACAAGTCTAGATATTCCTTTTGACAGTGTAAAAGGAAAGAAATATCAAAAGAAAATATCCCGGTCAAGTGTGTGGCTGTAAGTAAGGAAAAGCACGAACTACTTATGAAACGGGAATAGGCCAACTAAACAGCCCCCGGATGATGACGTCTCGCATAGTTAATTTACTTCAGAAAAGATTAAAAACGTAGCTATTAGAAAATAGCTATGAACTCTGATATGATCTAAGCAAGTTCTGTAAATGTTCTTTTATAATATCATATTTTTATTGTAAATAAATCCTCTCGTAAAAAAACTTGGTGCTTGGGGTGCTCGACCACTGGACCACCGAGACTTCAAAAACTGAATATAAAGACTATGATAACAAATTATTTCAAATCAGTACATCATCACATAATATAAAACAAATTAGCTTTTCGCTGTCTGTCACCTTAAATTCTTAAATTTTTAAAACTACACAACGGATTTGGTAGCGATTTTTTTAACAGACAGCGGTTATCAACGGGGTGGTTTTCATCTATAATTCATGTATGTACTTCTTCAGTACTTTTGATGTAGAATAAAGTTCACCGAGTCAGCTAGTAGTTGAAATAAAGAAAATTATAAATACGAAATTGTGTCAGCGCTATAATAGGATGCTATGACATATAGGACAATATGAGTCTTCTCAATGGAAGCAATATGAGTCGTAACATATTTAATTTTTAATCAAGTAACTAGAACAACAATATATATTTGTGAAAGTCAGAAGAAACTGAGAAACCCTGACCACACACGGATCACCGTTGTGAATGTGACAAGGATACAGGGAAGTCGTCCCTAGGAACTAGGTATAAAAACGTCATATTTTATTTGATTGAAGGATCTCCCAATCAAAGTTCCATTACAAGTTAAAATTTTGAAGTTTTAAAGCTAGTGCATTTTGTACAAACATATCAACTTTTACCATTCATATATCTAACGTAACTTAATGTTGAATTTAAAATTCTTCGATGCGATATCGTGAGCACAGACGAAAAATAAACACGCGATCGAACAAAGAAATTGACAATTTCGCCTGTGTTTACCTACCAATAGAAAAATGTATTATTTTTAGTAATAACAAGTTCTTAAACACACTTTGGTGAATAAATGTTTTGTTCTTTTGCATGTTCACTTTTGAACAAGCTTAAGCATATGGCGTAAGCGTTAGCAATATTTAGCCCGTGAAAAATGAGCAGTTATGGTAGACGACACCGCAGTAAGGGTCGGCGGGTTCGATCCCTATCCGAGTAAAAATATTTACGTTAAGCATTAATGTTTGCATGGAATCTAGATGTTTTCCAATGTTTTATAATAAACTAGCTGCCCCGGCGAACTTTGTTTCGCATCAAAAGATTTTTTTACAGCATAACATAACATACAAAACATAACTTCACGCCTTTGTTACCCGAAAGTGTAGGCAGCGGCTGTTAAGCCTCGACTCGCCGTTATGTTTACGTCCCAAATGGAATAGGTGGTGAACCTATCGTCATACCGGGCACAAAGTTTTCAGTCGTCGTTATTTATCACACATAACTTCCGAAAACAATTTCAGAAAAGATTCGAACCCGCGACTTCCGGATTCAAAAGCGGGGTGCTCGACCACTGGACCACCGAGATAGTAAACTTTTAGTGCTAAATTTCGAAAATGATCACTTTTTCTTCCCTACATTTTACATCAATTGTACATGCAAACCACCCTGCTGACACCCTCTATCTATTAGAAAAAAACCGCATCAACATGTGTTGCGTAGTTTCATCTTAGCATTTAAGGGGAAAGACAACGGAAAGCGACTTTGTTTTTTACTATGTAATGATAGATATTTAAAAATTATGGCAAGCAAGGCCTCAGCTCGTTCTTAAACTGAAATAGACGTCATGTTAGAAAACACAATATATTAGACACTGTAATGTTCAATATTAAAACATAGGCGGGCAATGTAACGAAGTGTTGGTGATATACTCGAATATCTATGTAATATACCTACCATTACCTACGCTGCCTAAAGAAGCTAATTCACCTTCATTTAGGTACAGCAATTCAATGTAACGAGTATAAAAAAAGTAAAGCCACCTAGAAAATTTACAATTATATTATTTGTATCGATTATATCGCATAGCATCATCGTAGCTTCGATTATAGTAAATCGATACTGTCATGGATCTTTAATAATCTCCTGGTAGTGTAGTGCGTTATTTTACGACACGGATGCCTTGCACCGCCTGTCGCTGGTTGAGAGCCTGGTACCAACAGTAACGTGACGTAACCTCATTTTTGTTTTAGGTACCTACTGTCTATTTACGTTACAAGTACATAAAACGTATTATTTTCGTTTTATTGTATTTGTCTACAAAACATTTTGATATAGGTAGGTACTTTGGAATATTGGTAATATTTCAAAGTATTTACCTATATTTTTAGGATTACCTTAACGAGCTGAAAATAATTTGTACTTATAATTATGCTAGATTAAGATTAGCACTACTGGTAGCTATTTTGCTTAGGCGAGTTTTAAGTATTATGTTCCCGAATATATTTTTCCTAGGGCTTTATGATATTTAGTGGTGAGAGTGACGAAAAGAAGCAAAGCTGCCTGAAAGCTATAGAATTGCGGTTGGGTACTGCTATAAGTGGCTTTTTTCAGCTACATGCATTACTTAGGTACATGTTACCATTCATATTTAAATGTTATGGTATTTGCCTTCGGAAATATCTTGGCAACGCTTTAAAAATTATATTGGGCATTTAATAAGTCAATTAATTACATATTAAGCTTACAAGCCTCTTGCACGCTGATGATCAGATCATCCTAGCATCATCGGAGGAAGAGTTGCAGTTAATGATTAATTTACAATATTATATGAAACTTTGAAAGCGAAAACGATTTATGTGAATGTAAGCAAGACAAAAGCAATTTTTTTTTGAAAAGTTGATGTGGTAGAGCCAGCCCCGGATCTTCATTTTTTGTAGGCGGGGCACAAACTCAAAAATTGGAAATTCAAAAGATGTTGTCTAGAGACTGGACGGGATGTCTCGTTTGCCTTGGAAGATGGGTAGGCCTTTGGTGTAGGAAGCTGCTTACGTTGACACACTTGCGTCTTCACACCTTTCAAAAACGGTAGGGGTGGCCTCAAGCGGCACAAATATAGAAACCTTGTAGATGAATTTAGTTTTGAGTCGTTTGGGGTTGAGACTCTAGGGACATGGGGTCCGAACGCTCGTGCATTCTACAAAGATCTTGCAAAGACACTGATCGAGGCGTCTCGCGACCAGAGGGCTGGTCTATTCTTCACACAGTGAATTAGCAATGCCATTCAGCGTGGCAATGTGGCCAATGTTCTGGGCACGCTACCAGAAGACCGAGTTTCGAAGAAATTTGATTTTAGCTAGTTTTTAGACAGGTATGTGGAAAGCCAACCAAACTTCTATCACTTGATGTCTTGATCATACACTCTTTGTGAATTTGAGTTACTTCATGTTCGGTTAATCTCTCTGAAACTTATTTTCTAATTTAAAAAACCCTATCCAACACAATACGGGTGTGGTGGTAGAAGACGGTTCCTGGTAAATGTTGCAGCACGCACAAACATTGCATTATTGGTCCCAGAAAATAAAAGCCAAGATCCTTTAACCGTTTTTCTATTAGCCCACCTCCTGTACCAGTTAGACTTCCATTGCGTTATGTAGGTCTAAATTCAATGTTTCCGGGTTGATTTTCTGCTAATAATACAGCCTGATTGCTAATTATAGACTGTTGTTGGTCAGTAATTTTAGAATGTTTTTTTTTTAAATTATTTAGAGTTGGTCAGTTAGTTAGTTAGCTTAAGCTATCTTATGTTAGTTTAAGTTTGTTTAGGTTAGTTTAAGTTAAATGAAGTGTGATCAATTGACCTATTAAATTTTAGATTCCCACTGAAGAACTTTGCATCCATGCTCATGAAATAATTATTTACAAAAAACTCACAGTCAGCTGTCGGCTGTCGCCTGTCATCTGTCATCCAAGCCGTAGACCCAGGCTCTTACTCTTCCCGCGGATGGGATAATACGCAAAATACTCCGAAGTATTGTGCAAAACTATAACATAATATATATCAATAACAAAAATTATTAGTTTAAAAACGATTCTGATTAATCTCTACTCGTCAGTTTATAATTATATAGTAGCACCGCATAAACTTCCGTTTATTCTAACATTCAATGAATTTCATTCGAAAGCGGTCACAATAAAAGTTCATGATGTTTGCAAAACCTTATAAAATAAAATCCAACACCACGTTGAAGAATTCTGAAAAGTAAGAATATGTATGTTCTGCATTGGGTAATGTTCCTATAAACTGTAATGATTTTTCTTTGTTTTTCTTATGATCTATAGGAAACACCTGATTAAACGTCTCCAAGATGAATTTTGTTCAAGTTCAGAGGCGGCTGTAAAGGAGTTAGTGCCTTTAAAATCTAGCTGCATCAGCATGAAGCTGGTGCTGCATTCAGGCGAAATTGTTAACGTCTATTCAGTGGACAATGTGCCAATTATCGTAGAAATGGAAGAAAAAATATTTCCAACAGTCTGCGCGCTGTGGAAAGTGCCTGACCTAGTGCCTGTACTTATTATTCATAGCCCAGTGCTCCCAAAGGTAAATATTATTTAGATAAATTATTGCTTTTCAAACTACAGCTCATACAGCTGTGACAATTCAGCTTCTAGTATGTTTAAACTGCAGAAAATTTCGTTTTAAAGAAGTTGATTAATTTGGATAACTTTAGAAATTATTAATTCACTGGTTCCATACCACAGATTAGGGAGACAGATAATTTTTATTTGCATACCTTAAACTAAAAAGAAACCTACATTGGAGACAAGTTTTTAATAAGGTTTCAGTTGTTTCTATGTATTCATACATTGTTAATTTTTTAAATCCTTTTGTATAGATTCAAGGTGGTGCTCCATTATATTTGCCTGGTGTGACGACCCCACCAGGAGGTGTTGGATTTCCACTGTTCCAACGCAATGCAATAATATCTCTATGCACTCATGATAATGCTGGAGCCTGTGTTGTTGGACGAGCCCTCATGTCTAGTGCAGATATGCTTCTCAAAGCTGGGTATGTATTTTTAATAGACAATTCATTTCTATTATATATCAACAAAAACACTGTTGTAAAAAGATTAGTGTAAAAATAAGTTAGGTTTATTATAATATTGCTCTTACATAAGGGACTTACTTAAGTCACTGAAGTGAGAGCAATATTTATCTTGGAATAGTGAGAAGTGGTCTTGGTGATTCAGTAGTCAGTGTCGCTTCTGAATCAACAAGTCGCGGGTTCAAATCCTGGCTCACATGAATCATTTTTAATAAATAATGATAAATATCAATGACTGAAAACTATGTGCCCAGTTTGCAACATTGACGTAACGGTGAGTTGAGGCTTAACAGCCACTGCCTAAACCTTCGGGTAGAATTGAGAAAATATATGTATGAATTAATTATTAACTTTTGCATGTCATAAGAAAAATCTATTTTAAACTAACCAAATAATAATTGTATTTCCAGTGGTGTGTGCCTGGAGACCTTACATGTGCTTGGTGACCAATTATGTAAAGACAACAGATTAACAAAAATAGAAAGGCCTAAAATGGGTAGTGCATCCTATAATGGAAATGATGTTGCAGATATTGTGAATGAAGTTAACCAGGTAATATTTTCTCTGATTAAAAATTAATCAGGAGGAATGTAACTTAATTAAAGTATATATTTTAAAATAATTTACAAATAAAAACAAGTGTTTCGTAGTTTCAAGGATTTAATTTCAATATATCTATTTACTTGGTGTTTTCTCATGATAGTGAGTAGGAAAAGGTTTGGGGCTTGGGAAAATATTCTCTGTCTAATCAATCATATTATGTTAAATAAACATCAACATCAGAAAAGTGTAATTTCTATGTCTAATTTCAGTTAAGTTTAAATGTAAAAGAAGAATGGCCTAGTTTGGGCAAACAACCTCCAATCTCAAAACCATCAGTCACATTTACTCCAGTACCAGCCACCCATACTACTCCAGCTTATGTGGCTCCTGTGGCCCCTGTAATTAATGAACCCAAGCTTATTGTTGATAATGAACAAACTGATCTTGAAGAACTTGGATATGGGGACAGTAACATGATATCAGGTAATTGTAACAGACACCATTCGATACCCTTATTTGCAATACTAATAACTCCACTTATTTTAGAAAATGGCATTTTGATACCGGCAGATACTAGATATTATCTAGTTTCTAATTTGTAACAAAATTTTCATTTTCGAAAAAAACTGGAGTAACTAGGTTTGCAAATTAAGGTATCATATTGCTTTTCCTATATGTAAAAAGATGCACTAAATCAAATACTGATGTCAAACACATACAGATGGACAATTCTAAAAAAAAATGCACAATCTATTTATGATACTTAATTGGATGAAAATTAATGCTGTAATGTTTAAAATCGTTCCGTAAAAAGCCATTATTTCTCGTAAAAATTAAAAACATAAAAGTGGTCATTGTGGGTTATCCCTAAAAGATAGACATATTATATGCCCTCTCGGACTTTTTATTAGCTTCACCTGTATGTATGTTTGTATGTTTGTAGGTTTGTTTGTAACCGACTTCTTTTTTAGTTTCCGCTGATTGCCACTAGATGGTGCGATTTGTGAACTATGAAAGTTCTAGACTAGAAAACCGAACTAAAAAATAGAAAATAAATTTTAATTAATTTAAATTTAGCAAATAGTGTTAAAAATTTCAATGAATATAAATTAAAAAAGCGTGGGGTGCTTTTTAAGATATTATCGAAATGATAATCACTCTACTCATATCTGTCAATAAAATATTTATAACTATTGACACCATGCACCCCACGCTTTTTTGAATGATAGATGGTGCGATTTGTGAACTATGAAAGTTCACAAATCGCACCATCTAGTGGCAATCAGCGGAAAGTTTACGTTATCAACTTGAAACGAGTTCCTTATATAAGTCACAGATGGCGCTATTCCTCAAATTCGAAACTAAGAAACGCGCTGTCATACAAAACCGAACTAAAAAAATTAAAATAAATAATAGTTTAAAAAAACTAAAAAACACGCTTTTTATTGAAAACCGAACTAAAAAATAGAAAAAAAAAAAAAAAAATACTTTATTTTAAAAAAAGCGTGGGGTGCATGGTGTCAATAGTTATAAATATTTTATTGACAGATATGAGTAGAGTGATTATCATTTCGATAATATCTTAAAAAGCACCCCACGCTTTTTTTAAAATAAAGTATTTTTTTTTATTTTTCTATTTTTTAGTTCGGTTTTCAATAAAAAGCGTATTTTTTAGTTTTTTTAAACTATTATTTATTTGTATACCTTCTGAAGGTGTTTAATAATGTAGATTGTAGA
This sequence comes from Euproctis similis, assembly GCA_905147225.2. Classification (NCBI taxonomy): domain Eukaryota; kingdom Metazoa; phylum Arthropoda; class Insecta; order Lepidoptera; family Erebidae; genus Euproctis; species Euproctis similis. Next base: position 12,586,737 of record LR990109.1, read on the forward strand.
ACATTGTTTTGATCTCGAAAATCTCAAAAATTATCATTTTTCTTTACATCATATTATATGAATTATAGATTAAAACCACCCTCTAATTATTAAAAAAAAAACGCATCAAAATCCGTTGCGTAGTTTTGAAGATATAATCATATAAGGGACAGACAGTGGAAAGTGACTTTGTTTTATGCTATGTAATAATTATTTCATATTTCACGTCTCGGTGGCCTAGTGGTCGAGCACACGGATTCTGAATCCAGAGGTCGTGGTTCGAATCCTGACACTGGCTCACACCAATGACTTTACAAAATTGTTTTTGGAAAGTTATGTGTGATAAATATCGATGAGTGAAAACTTTGTGCCCGGTATGGCAATAGGTTCGCCACCTATTCCATTTGGGACGTAAACATAACTGCGAGACGAGGCTTAACAGCCGCTGCCTACACCTTCGGGTAACAATGGCGTGAAGTTATGTTTATGTATTAATTATTTCAAGAATCATTCTATCCTTTTGATTTTTTTTTGTCAAATATTTAAATTGAATAATTTGAATTTTTAATCAGACATTCATTAATAATAGTTAAATACTTGCTTTGAGATGACAAAAATATTTGTGTTTCAGAAGATCTTTCAGAAACTGAAGGCTCGGACATACCAGATCTTGATACTGACGGTCTACTGAGATGGTGTCTACTCTCATTTCTAAAATTAAACTCTAAAAGTCAAGAGTATCCATTCAAAACGAACTTACTGTATAAGTGAGTTTAATTTATATTATTTTAACGTTACACTCACACCTAAACCTGCAAACACAAACTATAGTCGGGTCAATTTAATGGGCAACATTTGACGTCTGTCAATTTTAGTCTTTTAGTGAGACGAACTGCACAAAAACATCGATTAAAGTGAATGAATCAATAAAGACATGAATTTTTTAAAAAATTAAAAATGAGTCCCTGTCCCTATATTATGTTTTCTTTAATTTTCTAAGAATTTTTTTTTAATATAAGCTTTATCTTGCAATCAGTCATGCAGACTATGAGCAGATGTGGTGAGTGCTCTTAGGCGGTTAGAGCAAAATCTCCATTGAGACTGCTCCACTCTGTCAACTGTGTCCATCAAAACTAAGGATTTGACGCCTTTTAAGCCTATTTATTAGATCCGGTATGGTTAGTTGCGTGGCAAGCTTATTGGGATGCATTTCTAGCCTTTTTCTGTAATTTATACTCCAGGTTTTGATCTCCTCTTTAACAGTCCTGATTCTGAGGTGCTCGTGAATCTCCGATGTTTTTATAAACCACGGACAGTCTGATATTTGTTTCAAGATGTAATTTTGAACTCTCTGTATGATAGTTGGGAGAGGCCTATGTCCAGCAGTGGACTGCAATAGGCTAATGATGTATGATAGTTATGTTAGAATCACACGCCGAACCCCCCCATAGTTGAATCCCGTATGTCCAAATTGGTTTCAAGATTCGTAGATGAGTAGCTTATTATTTACTGACAGCTTGGAATTTCTGCCAAGCAGCCAGTAGAGTCCTCTGTATTTCAAGTTGATTTCTTCTCTCTTCTTCTGTATGTGTTGTTTCCATACGACTCTCCTATCAAGGTGCATTCCCAAGTATTTTACGCAGTTTCCTTGCGGGAGCTGTTGATTCCACAGAGTAACTGGCGGACAGTCCCCTCTACGAAGAGTCAAGGTTACATGAACAGATTTTGTCGCACTAGTTTTTACTCTCCACTTTGAAAGAAAGGTTTCAATTGCCTGTAACCCAGTCTGTAGGAAGGCTGAAGCTTCGATTGGGCTCTTACTGCATGCCAGTACAGCGGTATCGTCTGCGAATGTTGCTAGAGTAACGTGTTCGGTCGGTGGTAAGTCATACGTGTACAAGACTGGGCCTAGGACAGACCCCTACGGTACACCAGCCTTGATTAAGTGGAATGGCGATGTACACTCGTACTCTCTTATTTGGAATATTCTTTCTGTTAAATAGGATTTTATGATGGGGAAGAATGTACAGGGCAGAAGAGTTTTTACTTTATACAAAAGACCTTTGTGCCATACTCTATCAAACGCATGCTGCACGTCCAGGAAGGCAGAGGAGCAGTACTCTTTTCTTTCCATTGCCCTTCTTATCACAGAGCAGATTCTATGGACTTGTTCCACAGTGCCATGCTGCTGGCGAAAACCAAACTGGTGGTCCGGGATTGGAAATATGGCTCTTTGATGAATCTCCTCCAATAATCTGTTCAGCAGGACTGACTCAAAAAGTTTTGATATTACGGTTAATAGACTAATCGGCCTGTATGAGGTGAGTTCGTTCACTGGCTTCCCCACTTTAGGTATCATAATTACTTGTGAGACTCTCCACAGCGATGGAAAGTGTCCAGTTCTTATTATGCCATTAAATAAGATGGTTAGAAAAACTATGGCTTTCTTGGGAAGTTCTTTTAACACTTTTTCGTCAATTAATTCAAACCCAGGAGCCTTTTTGTCCTCCAATTTTGATATTATTGCCACGACTTCTTTCGGAATTGTTGGCCTAATCGTCAAATCGAGCTGGAAGTCTTGAATTAGGACTGAGTCTATGAAGGAATCATCAGTATCCGGGTCAGCTTCATTAGGTGTGAATACGTTTGCTAAGTGATCAGCGAAGGCGTCAGGCTTCTTCGATATTATCTTCTGTATCAACTATTTCTCGGAAGCTATCCCAGTCTGTGTATTTGTTGTACAATGTTTGTCTACTCTCAATATTACAGGAACATGGTTAGATGAGCCATCGAGGCATGACTCAACACGGAAGAAAAGTCGAGACAGTCCAGTTGTAATAAAGAAGTTTAGAACGTCTGGCAGTCTGTTCTGGTCTGTGGGCCAGTGTGTTGGTTCCGGAGTTGAGACCGTAGTTAAGAACGATTTATCTATACTTTTCTTCAGCTCCCTTCCACGTGTAGTTATTAATCTTGAGCCCCAATGCGAATGCTTCGCATTCCAGTCACCCTCAGCAATAAATCTGTATCCCAAAGTTACAAAGTAGTCAGAAAACTGTGGTTCAGTTATTTTATGTTTCGGGGGACAATAAATTGATGATACATTAAAGTCTCCATTCCTGTCACTTTCTGCTATTGTGGTACCCTGGATGTGTTCGGTACAGTAGTTCGATACCACATGGTGTTTTATAGTGGCTTTAATTATCACTGCTGTCCCACCGTGAGCTGTACCATCAGGATGGTTTGTGGAATAGAACTTATATCCTTTGATTCTTATCGAGCTGCTAGTCGTCATATGTGTCTCTGAAATTAACAGAATATCTAGGCTATGCAGACGGATCAAGGTGTCCACTTCATAAATGTTGGGTGCCAAGCCATTGATGTTCGATGTAGCTATTTTTAGTGCAGTAATTTTGCCAACTTAGAGACTAGTACTGCAATGAGTTCAAGTAGTGTACTCATTTGCTGTAACACCGTATCAATCTTTTGGGATTTTTTATAAACAATTGTTCTATGACTTTATAAGATTCTGGTTGATGGATTGTATTATTTTTATGTATCTTAGATTTGACTGTATCAGCATACTATTTGTACGCATATGTTTTTCTCTGCTCCTGCAGCGGCTCATTTTCCTCTTTGTTCTGATTTGAAGATGTTTTATTATCAGTTTCTTCCTTATTTTTTGAGATTTATACTCAGATTGCTGCTGTTTACGTAGTAAGTGCTGCGAGGTTCTTCTTGATAGGATTTCCTTGTATACCTCACAGCCTAAACACAATGCTCATAAGGCAGGTGTATTTCGATCCACCTTCGTGCATTCTGAAGTTTTGTGCGGTGCGCGGACGTGTCGATCGCTGGAAGTGTCGATATGGTTTCATACAATAATTTTTAGAAATTGCTGACATCTTTGACATTGCACTACAGTGAATCTTTTTCTGGGTTCTTCAATAGTAACAGCTTGATGATATATAAACCTAATATCTCTATAAGTTCCATTATTAGGACCTTGAAGCAAATTTACAAAAAAGGTAGAAGTGGGTTTCTTGTCGGGACCAAATTTGGCATTGATAATCTCGCCTACCACTGTGTTGCCACTCTCTTCAATAGCCTCTTTGATAGCAGTAGTAGGAGTTGTGTGGTGAAGATTTCTTATAACAACGCTATAGCATTTTTGGTCTTTTCTATTAAAGGTGTGTCCTATTAATCCATTTTCTCGTACAACAGTTATTACCTTCTTGTATATCTCTAGGTCCACTGCGATAACCTTAAGTTGATTTCGGCTAATAATCTTATAAGAGAAGTTAGATCTATCCGTTGCGGTTTCTAGGAGTTCAGTGAGCTTATGAACATCCTCAATTCCGTACAGGATTATAGGGGGATGTTTATTATTTTTCTTGTCTTTTGCATCTCTCGCCCTATATTCCGGCTGATCTATTGGGAGTCCGCTAAAGCTATTTGTTGTTTTTATTATTTCGGGAGAAGGTGGGGAGGATAATTTCCTTTTTTTTGGATGGCGTAACATGGGCACTCTTTGCCAGTCTGGTAGTTTTGAGCATTTGGTGACTATTTCTAAGTCTGATTGCTGCATTTCAGCATCCTGCTATGAGGAGCTTTCTTTGGTTTGGGTGTTTAGTATGTTGCTCATAGACATACTCTTGGCCTGGGTAAATAATCCTGGATGAAAGGCCTGCTGCACTAACTTCTTCTTGTTTCCAGTACCATTAACAGACACTGAAGCCTGGTCACCTACTTCAGTGCGGTCTCGATTAGGAGTGATTAATTGATTAATGTTCAACACTGACCACAACGTGGTTATTAATTTACAATGGTATTTCGTCACAAGTAATCGATGCATTAGATTCTGCTTAACAGCTTTTGATTTTTAGAGTAACATCCCTACTGTTTAAAAAGTTTATGGATAAGACGACGCAACATAGTAACGACGTTCAGTTTGTTAAATCCTAAATTATTTGTCATGTTTAGAATGGATTTTAAGTGAAAGCAAATTGTGAAATTTCCTGTATCGGTCATTACTACAATAAATTGTTGTAATTGAGAAAAAAAAATAAGTAAAGTAAATTGTGCAGTCCTAACAGAACGGAAAAATATATTAATTCATGCCGCCGTTGCAAGTTTACGTTGATGAATTTTGATCAACTGTCAAATGTTGCCTTTTAAATTGACCCGACTATAACTGATAATATTCAATCTGTTTCTATCCTGGAGTTATAGGATAGACTAGAAATTCGAAACTCAGTTCAACAACATGGACACGGGACATACATGGTGTCTTTATCTCTCCAGTCTATTTTGTTTAATATAATATGGTCAAACACGAATTAACACAAAATCGAAAAGAAATAGAAAATGCAGCAGGTTGTTTAAAATTATTATTGATTTCACTGACTAAATAATATGAAAAATTCAGCAACTTCATCATCATCTACCTGTCTTACTCTGTTGTCATCACTTGGGGTCAGCACAATAGGTTTTCTCTTTCCATTCTACCCTATCATTAGCTTGTAGCGTTGTCTTTCCCAGCAATTCATCCATGTTATTTGTCACTTCACTCAACTATTATATAATTTAAAAAAATAAATGTTAAGACTGCTGGGACACAGTGGGTTATTAATAATTATATTGTGTTTATAATTACAGATGTCTAATGCAGCTATGTCCACCAGACAAAAGTATCGATGTTAAGAAATCGAGTTATAAAAAATTAGGAAAATTCTTGGAAGCAATGCAACAGGTAATATTGTACTCATTGTATTTATTAGTTTAGCCTATGGGCTGGGCGCATGCCTGGGTAATTCTGTTAACTTGATTAGCTTTTTTTATACCATTTTTATAATTCCATTCATGTGTGAGCTATGAAAACATAGATTTAATCGTAACCTAACCTAGTAACTAGCTATCACGTTATCGATTCTCTACTAACTGCCAAACTTCCACTTATATTGTTAGTATAGTTATATGTCATACTATTTTTTTATTCACAGTTGCATGATAATGTCTTTATAAGCAAGTATTGGGTGAAAAATGGAGTTTGAATCTATAGTCGTATTTTTAATTAAACAAAGCTAGCTGACAGTAGCTAATGTCACTTTGTAAAATAATGTAGCCAAATTTAAAGTAATAGTGATGCATTCAGTTTTTATTTCATCAAATGAATGAACAATGAGTGAAATAGTTAATCACCGGTACCAAACACTCTAAAACTTGACTCAACTCAATTTAATAAATAATTTCACTCAGCAACAATATTTTTAAATACTTTATAGCAAAGTTTCGAAAACTTTATGTAAGAAATAAATTTTTCATCGGAATTTTTAAAAGCTGTATAAAAATTCAGTTATGTATAAAAATGTCATGATAGTGATAATTTTTATGATGATAAAGATGAAAATTAAAAAAAATATGTAATATACTATTTTTTTTTATTTTCATTACCTACCTATAATTGTTATATTTTATACATCTATAGTTTCAATTACGTGATGCATTGAAAATGGGACAATCTACAAATTTTCGAACTACGATAGACTAACTATTCCCAAACCAAACAATCGTGCCAATTTTATTCATTCAAGAGTTTTTTTCATGCATTCAATTTGGTACAACACTTTTTTTTCATCAAAAACTGACCACATTGTAAACGTCAGTGGTTGTTGTTTAATTAAAAATCCGACTATACATATATGGTGTGTGCGAGCAACACTACATGGTGTGTTCGAGCAGCATCGCATACAGGCTAGCTAAAGTTATCTCCTATACATATATGTATTATATTGTTTTGTTATATATTAGTGCTAGATACATAAGATATTCCTTAAGAAATGTAACCCGCCAAGAACTTTTCAAATAGTATTTACGTTTGTAACCAAGGAAGGGCTCCTAGAGGTCCGCGAGATAGAAAAGGGCGTGTCGGCTGTGACGTCCGTGAACGTGTCGCACCCCGCGGTCCGCGCGCACCGTCCCCCCGCGCCGGGCGCCCCTGCCCCGCCGCCGCCCGCTGGCGAGTACGTGCCGCCCGCGGTGCGCGAGGTGCACTGCGTCACGGCCGCAGTGCTGCCACTGTTCCCGACCCTCAAGTACGTCCTATGTGTATCTCATTCACATCATTTCATGTCATGAGGTTCAATTTATGCTATTTATCGGCCTTAACTGCTGCCCCGCTATGCCCGCTATTAATACTGCAATATCTTCGAAAATAGTCGTTTAAATTGCATGCTGTCAAAGGCCAGTATCATCTATATTACATGCACAATCTATGATAAGACACTTAATTAGATGAAAATTAATGCTTTAATGTTTAAAATCGTTTCGTAAAAAAGCCATTATTTCTCGTAAAAAGTAAAAAAAATAAAAATGGTAATTGTGGGTTATCCCTAAGAGATAGACATATGCCCTCGCGGACTTTTTTGTAGGCCTTCTAAAAGTGTTTAGTAATGTAGAACATTGTTTTGATCTATCACTTAGGGTTCAGCCAGCGTTTGCAATTAAAATGCTAAATCTCGAAAATTATCATTTTTTCTTTACAACATCATATATGAATTATGAATCAAAACCACCCGGTTGACACCCTCTAACTATTAAAAAAAACGCATCAAAATCCGTTGCGTAGTTTTAAAGATATAAGCATATAAGGGGACAGACAGCGGAAAGTGACTGTGTTTTATACTATTGAATGATAATTAATATATGATTTCCATGCCATGTGTTAAATATCCGCCAGAGAACGGGGGTAACCGACATAGCTCGTAGAATAAGCTCGCTGAAGTGGCAATGTCTGGCCGAAAGACCGATGCTAGATGGAGGAAGAAAGTCATAGAGTGGACACCACGTCTTGGTAAATGTAGCGTAGAACGCCCACCAGCTGGATGGTCAGACGACCTCAGAAAGACTGGTGGAAAAGACTGGATGCGGAAGGCAGAGAATCGGATGTTGTGTGTGGTGTAAGTCTCGGTGGCGCAGTGGTCGAGTACACTTGGCTTCTGATCCAGAGGTCCGGATTCAATTCCAGACACTGGCTTACACTTTTCGAAATTGTTTTCGGGAGTTATGTGTGATACATATCGATGACTGAAAAACTTTGTGCCCGGTATGGCAATAGGTTCGCCACCTATTCCATTTGGGACGTAAGCATAACGGCGAGACGAGGCTTAACAGCCGCTGCCTACACCTTCGGGTAACAAAAGGCGTGAAGTTATGTTATGTTATATATCTGTATGTAATTTATTTCCTGCAGGAAAGGTGCTCCATTAACATCCAGTGAAGTCCGTGCACAACTCACGGAGTACGTGAAAATGAGGAATCTGAACTCCGCGGAAGTGAAGGGAGCTGTTACTCTGGATGCTACTCTCGCCAAAGTGACCGGCAGAAGTGAAGGGGTATATATTTTGCAAATAAACAACATTCATCTTCATGTAGTATATGTGAAAGCAAAACATCATGACACGCATACAGTAGTCTTGGTGGTCCAGTGGTCGAGCATACAGTTTCTAAATCCAGAGGTGCAGGGTCGAATCCTGGCGCACACCATGACTTGTCGAAATTAATTAATTTCGAAAGTTATGTGTGATAAATGAAGATCTACCTTTACGTTTCTCAGTTACTTACTTAGTAAGGTACTCTCTTAATAAGAAGAGATTTTGTCACGCTAGTTTTTATTCTCCACTTTGAAGCCAGGTTTAAATTTTTTGCAATCTTTCAATTTTGTCTGTAGCATGTCTGAAGCTTCGATTAGGCTACTTACATACCAGTACAGCGGTATCGTTCGAATTTTGCTAATGTAAAGTGGTCGCTTTTCGGTAATCACATCTGTAAATGGTGTATAAGACAGGGCCTAGGACAGACCCCTGCGGTACACCTGCTTTGATTGAGTGAAATGGCGATGTACACTCTTCTCTTATTTGAAATATTCTTTCTATTAGATAAGATTTTATGATGGGGAAGAATGTACAGGGTAGTAGAAGAGTTTTTACTTTATTCAAGAGATCTTTGTGCCTTACTCTATCAAACGCCTGCTGCACGTCTAGGAAGGCAGAGTAGCAGTACTCCTTTGTATTACTGAGCGCTGCTGCTGGCGAAAACCAAACTGGTGGTCCGGAATTATGACTTTAAGATAAATCTCCTCCAATAATCTGTGCAGTAGGACTGACTTTAAAAAGTTATGAACTTACGGTTAGCAGACTAATCGGGCTGTAGTCGGCTTCCCTAGCTTAGGTATCATAATTACTTGTGAAAGCAATGGAAAGTGTCCAGTTCTTATTATTCCATTAAATAAGATGGTTAGAAAGACTAGCTAGTTAGTTTTTTTGGGAAGTCCTTTCAAGATTTTTTTGTCCTCCAATTTTGATATTAGTTTGAGTCTAGTTTTAATATTTTTTCAATTAAATAAAAATGTTACACAGGAATGCTCAAAATGGGACGTTCTTATGTCGAGTGTCCAGAGTCGCATGACTCCGAGCACCGAGACCAGATTTTCCGACGGATCCGTCAAGCTGACCAAGGCTAAACTAGAACCTATTAAAATGCAAGTGGCATCTAGGAGTGGCAACAAAAAGGTAACTTTCCCCCAAAATGACAAAGTTGGTGGTATTTTATTATTATTTGCATTTTCTTCTTTCTCTTCAATCATACAATGGTAAATAGTACTATTTGAGAAATAGATTGTTTAATTTTTAGGTAACACTAGTTTCCAACCTGGAGGCCTTTGGATTCAATCTACCTGCATTGTGTCATGTGTGTCAGACAGGAGTGGCTGCATCATGTTCTGTCACTAAGACACCAGGCTCCAAGTTTGATCAGCTAATGGTGCAAGGAGACCAGGTAAACCAGAAAGCCACTAATGACACCATACATTTAACCATATTTCTATCTGCTATGCTAAAACCTATACTCCAGATTTTGAGGTTGTTGTAGTAATGGAGTTATTGATGGATACATCAATTTAAAAGGTTTATAATCTTGTCTAAAATATCAAATAATCCTTTGTTTCATAGCCTACTGGTGACCGAGTATGATATGATGTCTGTCCAATTAAATAATGATGCCTAATTAAAATACCTCTTGAATTATTATGGCAATGATATAATACCTAGAAGATGCTAAAACTGTTAAATACATAAATATGAATTGATGTTAACTAACATTAATTAACATTAAACACAATGTAAATTCTAATGTTAATCATAAATTGTTACAGACACACTTTATTGCCAAACTACTGATAGAAAAGTATGGACTACCAAAAAAGTATGTTGAAGGAGCAGATAAGGCACTCAACAAAAAAAAATGATTTCCAAACAGCATAGTTATGGTGACAAAAGTGCAGTGACAAGTGTATTTTTAAAATAAACACGAATCTTGAAACTAGTTTTCCTTTATTGAACTTTATTATTTCTTACCCTAATAATGTATAATAATAGTACTAAGACACACTGCTATTAACTGTCATGAAATAAAATATAATTATGGGCATTATAGCCCAATGTGTACTTAACTAGTTAATAATGGCAATCATTTATAATGATATAATTTGCACACACTGTGTATTCACACTACATATTCTTAACTAAATAATTATGATTTTAAAGTTCTTGATTGGAAGACTATAATAGTAATATATAACTTATGAGTTTTTTGGGAGAAAGTATTTGAAAATCAATTTCCCTTGTTATAACATATACATAAGTTAAATATCTTTTGTAGATAATAGAATTTCATTATTGAAACATAACTTATAGCTATTTCTATATCATGATCTCTTTTTGAATTATATTTTTTATATGAACACTTTAAAGTCCACAAGTTTTATTATTAAAATTCTACACAAATATGGCAACTTAGAAATAATTCAGTTTGCTGACATCATTAAAATATACAAATACTTTTTTATACATAATTGTAAATTATTTATATAATAATTTTCTTTTTGTATAACTTTTATACTATAACTAAGGTAAGGGTGGGTTAATGTCCGTATTACATTTCATTAAAATATACATGTTACAATTAAGAAACTCTGATTTCTTAATCTAAAATTCTATATGAAACTTATGCATAAGAAAATAAAGAATTCATCTTAAAATATTAAAACCACAACCAAATTAATATTGAAATAAAGTTAGCCATTACAATAGTGTTTCTTCTGAATTAATACAATTTAAAAATACATTTTTTCAGAGATCAATATAAAAATACAAAATAGAATAAAAAAATCATTTAAAATCTACTTACAATTATATTTTAGTGGCTGTCATAAATTTGAATGGTGTTTTGAAATTAATTAATGATTTGCGACTTTTACACTTCTTTGTGTCAGGAGGTGCAACTGGAGTTTGCAGTAGGCTCAGCTTTTTGGCTGACCGTGTCCTCTCAGATATATTACTTTCAGGAATTTTTGAACTGCTGCTTGCAACACTTCTCTCTGACACATTGTTTTCAGTAATCTTTGAACAACTGGATTCCACACTCCAGTGACTTTGAGCAGAAAACATGGATTGTCTAGAACTGTTTGAACTGGCAGATATGATGCTAGTCTTTGATGGGGTCTTCCATATTTCACTATGATTTGTAATATCTCCCAACACACTTTTTGTAGTTTTGGCCTGTTTAGAAGGGGAAGATTGACTCCAATGTGCTGACATTCTCTTTTCAGAAGTTGGTTTCTTCAGATCTAAGTACTTAAACTTTTTTATGTCTTTAGTAAGAGTTTCTGATCTTGGAGCCTGGCAGTCTTCATTCTCTACATTCTCCAAGTCATAAAATGTCAATGTAACACTATCATCACTTTCTACAAATGGGTTGCTTGAAGTGAAGTGTACTTTTTTAGAGGGCACCTCAGGGAATATATTTCGTCGTGGCATGTTGTCTTTAGTAAATTTTGTAGTGGTTATTATAATGCTATTATCACCTGTGTCGGCAGATAGTGAACTATCAAGATCTTCATAACCCAAACTTTTACGACGTCCTCGTGAGTGCAAGGAGCTTGTGCGTGGCCGACGGCGCCTGCTCCCAAATTGCTTTCTGTCATTTTTAACTTGTGTTAATATTGGTGGCAGAGTAATTCCATTACTATTACTGTCACATCCCAATGACTCTATAGAATCTGTGAGTGGAATTATTTTGGTTGAAGGACTGCTCACTATTTCTTTAGCTAGCAAATCTCTTTCCCTTTTATTAAGGAAATCCTCACGCTCTCTCAGAGCTACAATGCGTGACATCCACTGCTGACTGAGAGTCTTTTCTGAAATCTGTTGGGGATAGTTCTGATAATTGACAAGTGAACCAGTGTATGGCTTTCTGCTGCGAGGAACATAACCAGGCAATTCTAAAGAGAGAGCCGCCAATGTCGGGGACATAGGACCCAGTGCTAAGGATGATTCTTCATTATATGCAATTGCTCTATGCTTGGGACTTACATTGCAGTAAATTGGACTGTCTCCAATATTAAGCAATGTCCTAGGAAGTGGCTCCACAGGTCTGTTTAACTCAATAGCTTTTTCAGAATCACATTTGTTGATTTCTGAACATGTTTTTGTTTGACTAGACGAGGCAAGTATTTCATTAAAGCAATTTGCCTTGTATTTGTTATCCAAGTTCATAAGGACTGTGGGGTGATATAGAACTACATCTGGGCGCAGGTTGGTATTTTTGTCATCCATCAGAAATGTGACTATGTCTCTCAAGTCATCACTGTAGTTGAACTTCCTGATCTTGTCACAATGGTCATTGCTGAAGCAGGTATAGATAGTGTAAATGATCTCACTAATCTGTCTCATTACGTCCAATGAGTTTTCGTTAGATGCCAGTTCGAAGCAATTTATACGCAGCTCCCCATTTTGACCTACGAAGATAGATGTTGGAGTGATGCATTTTTGTATAACGGTAATGTTTATTTCCCCAACTGCTTTGCAAACACGAACTAGCTCGTGTAGTAAATGCCAAATGAAACTTTCCTCTATGAATTTGTCGGTGGCCTTGCAAACATCTATCAGTTCTTGTACAGTACGCCATGAATTGTACTCAAGGACAAAATACAAAGTTTTTGACGGTGCATGAAGTATGGTGTCGTAGTAACGCAATATGCTCTCTGTTGTTATTTTACTTATGGTTTTCACTTCCTTCACAACTTTCTGTATTTGTTCGTGCGAGTATTCAGAGCAATTGTACGCCCTCCACGCAAATATGTTGTTGGTGACCTTGTGTCTCACTTTGTAGAACGTACCGTCACAGAAAACGTCTATAACTTGATAATCCTTTAACTTTTCCGCCATTCTAACCAAATATTGTTAATATTTTAATATTTTCACACATTGCAATCTGGACAAAGCCATGGACCGTTTGAATTTTGACGACGGTTACAAAAATAGTGATGTGGGTAAGACGTGTACTTTTTAGAAGTTGATTCATATCGATTTTACACAAACGGTTGACCGCTGGATTTTTAAATAACATCAATCAAAAATAAACAAAAATGTTATCTGAGGCTATAGATAAAATAATTCATTTGTCTCCATTTGATAGTACAATATTAAATGATTTCGCTGTCTGAGGCATCCGTGGTCCATAGAAATATTTTGAATTATCTGACAATCTTGTAAACAGCATTACTTTATGAGTGTTCTTGGCATTATGCTTCAAACTAGCTAAAAGAACTGATAATATCATTCAAACTACTGAAAATTACGGCAACTCTTCACCAGAGTTTAAAATACTTTACACGAAGTAGTACATAAATTATATTTAAGGTATAGTTAAACAAAGTTCGCCGGGACAAATAGATATTTCTGAATGTACGATGGATGGTTTATTGTTTGATTTGATCTGAACAGTCTAAACGGCTAAGATTTATTGTTTCTTATACATTTTTATTCGAAGTTCTGCTGCTTGCTTATAGAAAAATATGTGCCAAGGTTTTATGTTCACGACCCACTTACCGCTAGGTAATCCGAGAGCTGCGCACCGGGTGGCTAGGTCAAATCGCAAGGTTTGAATTATCAATTTCTTTAGGTATACTATTTGTCTTTAGGTAAACGAATGTTGCATTTGAGCAGAAACCTAGTTTAGGCAGCATTCATCATTGGCGTAGGAGCAATCTATATATAAATATATATATCTCAGTCAGCCGGGAGCGAAAGAAAAACATATGGCTGACAAGCTTACACAGCACTACACCGAAGAATGGCGGTATAACCATTCATAAAATATGGGTCACCCTAAATGTTCTTGGTAGGGGTGGGCAGCAGCGTCCCTATCTAAAAAAGGTTTACCCCTGCGGTCTCCAACCCGTTTGCCCAGCGTGGGGACTAGGGGCATAAACCTCCTAATGAAAATAGCACCAATGCAACGGCCCCCAGTTCCCGGTGGTCCCACTATTCCCGGCCAAGGCAGCGGTCGTGGTAACGGTGGGACATACTCTGACGAGATAAGCCGAGGCGATGTACGAAGATATTGCAAAAGCACATGGTACCGCCAAGGCTTACTACAACGTTGTTATGGGGGACTTCAATGCCAAAGTGGGAGTACAAGAACGCGGCGAAACGAAAATCGGTCCATATGGCTTGGGGTGCCGGAATCACAGGGGCCAGATGCTGGTCAACTTTCTGGAGTCTGAAGGGCTCTTCTTGATGAACTCATTCTTCAAGAAGGGCCTCCACAGGAGGTGGACTTGGCGAAGCCCGGATTCTGTGACAAGGAACGAGATAGATCTTATCGTTACGGCTAGTAAGCATATATTTAGAGATGTCTCTGTGATCAACAGGTTCAATACTGGAAGTGATCACCGACTTCTTCGAGGCTCTCTAAATATTAACCTGAAAGCTGAAAGGACCCGGAAGATGAGGTCTATTCTCCGACCTACGCCACTCCAAATAGCCGAAACCAAAACGTTCCAAATAGAACTCAAAAATCGATTCGACTTGCTGGAAACCACAGGCGATGTGGACGAAAAGATCAGCACTGTGGTCAACACGCTTAGGAAAGTGTCTCAAAGGTTGTTCCCGAGACCGCAGAAAAATGACTCCAAACTCTCTGCCGAGACGCTCGAGCTGATGAGGCAAAGGCGAGAAACTCCATCCGACCAGCTGTCTTCGTCAGGATGGAGAAGCCTAAACCAGCATATTAGAAAGCTGATGCGGCGCGACCTTCGTCGAGCGAACACAATCGTGTAATCGAAAACGGTCGTGTAATCGAAAACGCGATCAACCGCAACAAAGGGTCAAAAGTGTTTGCTCAGCAGCTTGGAAGGCCCCATCTGACGAAGCTGAAAACTGCGGATGGACGTGTCGTCTCCTCTAAGCCATTCTCGCAGAGATCGAATCTTTTTATGGGCTCCTTTATTCAACACGGATGACCAAACCGACGGGACACAGCGATGATGACCATAGAGCCCCGCTATCGCGTCACTATAGTGAGGACATCCCCGAAATTGCAGAAATCGAGATTAGGACGGCTCTCGGGCAACTTCAGAACAACAAAGCACCCGGTGATGACGGAATTACTACAGAACTTCTAAAATCCGGCGGAACTCCGGTACTAAAGGAATTAGCAAGACTTTTTAATTCCGTCATACACTAGGGCATAACACCACAGGCTTGGAGCAGGAGTGCGGTGGTTCTGTTCTTCAAAAAAGGCGATAAGATCTTACTGAAGAATTACAGACCCATCTCACTTCTGAGCCATATCTACAAGTTGTTCTCGAGGGTCGTCACGAATCGTCTCGCTGCAAGACTCGACGAGTTCCAGCCTCCGGAGCAGGCCGGGTTTCGAAAAGGCTTTAGCACCGTGGACGACATCCATACTGTTCAGCAGATTGTACAGAAGACCGAGGAGTACAATCAGCCGCTGTGTATGGCATTCGTGGATTACGAGAAAGCCTTCGACTCCATCGAAACTTGGGCAGTTCTGGATGCACTGCAGCGATGTCGGATCGGCTGGCGCTATATCGAGGTGTTGAGATATTTGTATGACACCGCCACGATGACTGTTCAGATACAGGACCAGGTGACGAACTCCATCGAGCTGAATCGAGGTGTAAGACAGGGAGATGTCATATCTCCCAAACTCTTCACCAACGCTCTGGAGGACGTCTTCAAGACACTGGATTGGACTGGACAGGGTATCAACGTGCATGGTGAGTACATCTCGCATCTTCGGTTCGCCGACGACATCGTTGTAATGGCACAATCGCTGGAACAGTTAAGCGGAATGCTGCGCAGCCAAGACGAATCCTCTCGACGTGTCGGTCTGGGCATGAACTTGGACAAGACCAAGTTCATGTTCAACGAACATGTCGTGCCCGGACCGATAAATATCGATGGATCAATTCTCGAAGTCGTAAGCAAATACGTCTACCTAGGTCAAACTATCCAGTTAGGTAGACGAAACTTCGAGAAGGAAGCCGACAGCAGGATTCAGCTGGGTTGGGCCGGATTCGGCAAACTGCGTCGAGTTTTCGGCTCGCCTATACTGCAATGCCTGAAGACCAAAGTCTTTGACCAGTGCGTCCTACCAGTAACGACCTACGGTGCCGAAACGTGGACACTTAAGGTGGGGCTAGTCCACAAATTTAAAGTCACTCAGCGAGCTATGGAGCGAGCTATGCTCGGAGTATCTCCGAAAGATAGACTCAGGAATGAGTATATCCGACAGAGAACCGGAGTAACCGACATAGCTCGTAGAATAAGCTCGCTGAAGTGGCAATGGGCTGGTCACATCTGTCGAAGGACCGATGGTAGATGGAGCAAGAAGGTCATTGAGTGGAGACCGCGACTTGGTAAGCGTAGTGTAGGACGCCCACCAGCTCGATGGTCAGACGACCTCAGAAGGGCTGCTGGAAAAGACTGGATGCGGAAGGCAGAGAATCGGATGTTGTGGCGCACATTGGGAGAGGCCTATGTCCAGCAGTGGACTGCAACAGGCTAATGATGATGATGATGATGTAGGAGCAATGAAGAAGGAAACCTATGGAAGTTGCAAATCAACAGAAAATTGAAGCCGGTTTTGGAGGTTTACTGCTAAGCAATAGATTTTTATTTATCGAAAAACGTTCTTGGCTAATGTTATTTTAATTAATGTTGACTGTTAACCTTTTATAGAATTAATACTTACATAGGAAATAAGTATTTTGTTATGCAAAATATTCTGTTTTAGATAGCAAAATAACATGTTTTTCTTAGACTACTTACCTCTATTTTACAAACTACTTCTTTTAATTATGTCGCGGACTTTAAAGTAGATAAGTAAAACACTACTGCAACATACCTCTAGATAAGTGCGCCCCAGAGTGAATGAGAATGATTAAAAATTTAAACTTTTAGAGAGACCGAAAAAAACGAAACCTCTTCAGAACATTTTTTTAGTTACAAATGCAACTTTTATGACTTCCAGTCTAAGATCAGTTATTACATATTTAGCAAATTTACAATAAGTTTTTACTCGTTACGAAATAAAACTAATTTATTTAGAAAATTCCACAAATAAATTTTGTTGGTAAAATTATTCCTAACACTTTTTACCGGCTCAACTGACAAAATCCGCCATGCTTTGCGGATTTTTGGCGTCAGTGAGGTATTTAGGTATAATCTTATTTCCGTATACTTTAAGTACGCACTGGCACTGGCACTCGCATGAAAACAGTATAACAGTACTGTTTTCATGCGAGTGCCAGTGCTGAGCAAGAACGAAAAAGATATATGTTTATGTGTACGGCGTCGAAATGGCCAATATTTATATAAGTAATTGTATATATAGAACAATATGTCTCGTCCTTAAATAGAAGTCAATGCATAGGAGACACCCCTCTACAAAGTGGCGCCAACTAGTGGCGTAAACTTTTAGTAAAAATCCTCAATTCGGACAATCGAATATCAGTCAGGGTCACGAAGTACAGATACACAAGAGTCCGAACATAATGGTCTCCATGCAGGGGCTATTTAAGAAATTTAAGAACCCTCGCCGATAGAGGGCGCCGTGCTTCAAGGAGCACTCGGCTTTTCAACGCATGTTTACGTATAATAAATAATATCGGTACGTAGTAATCGGTGCATCCGAAATTCTAGTGAAGCCAGTGACGGAAAAGAGAACAAATATCTCAGTTGATTAATTCTTACATTTATGCTATGGAAAAGTCTAAATCGTTCGGACTTCTGTGTATTTATACTTCGTGATCAGGGTATTAACTTATGGCCAACTTATGGGCCGTTAGGAGGTTGTCTGGCAAAATTGTCATCTGTTTATAGAGTATGTGTGTTCTCTCAGATCAAACAATTCAATAATATAATTGAGATTTATAAGAGAGTTGTTTGGAAAGCAAACATATTGACTGCTATTTTAACTATTCTATTTTCAGACCAAACAGCAATTTGTTTTATAAATATAGAAAATAATCTTAGGGGAGAATCTATACTTAAATACAATAAAATAAATGAAAAAAACTCTTAAAATTCAAAATGTTTATTTTATTAGTGAGTATATAAGCGTGTATGCGGCACAGCTGACTAGCAGTTACCAAAATAATATATCACAATACATGATTACTCAATCATTTATAATTTAAATGAAATATAAATCCAATGTGTAAGAATCGTGCCCTATGGCGCTCTGTTCTCTCTGCCTACCCCGCAAGGGATTTGGCGTGAAGTTATGTATGTATGTATGTATGTATAAATCCAATGCAGTATAAAATACTTTTTTTTTCTATACCAACATTTACACAAATTTCATAAATTAAATAAAAATCTATTCCGACATCATTTAAAGCGAGGACATGGATTTTTATGAGCGTGTTCCTACAAATATTCTCATTATTTTATAAAGAAATTAACTAAACTATAACTAGTATATCGGCATTTAAAAATACCCAAGATGTCAGGGGACATCTGACAGAAGTGAAACTTTTTTTGCGTTTTTAGTGATTTATGTGGCATCATTGTGTTCAACATTATTTCTGATCCATGGGGTTTTTGTCTTTCTCCACATCAGCAGAGACAACAATAAAAGCTTCGCTTCAATAGTATTTGTGCGTGAATTAACCAACCTACTTATATACTAGCTCATGTGGTATTCTTGATACTTTTAAAATATCTAAACACCGTTATTATTTACAATAATTTGTATACAAGAATATAATTCATCATTGACTAGAAACTGTTTAGAAAACAATAATATTTAACTCATCGATTTATACATGAAGGAACAAGTAAATCGACCTGATACGATCTCGACGGCGTTAGTATAACGCGTAACGCAAATGTAACGGAACTGACATAATTCATCTTTGGTAACATATTTGAACATAATAAATATATATTTGGATTTAATCGAGCCGCATTGTCGCGACTCGAGGGGAGCGAAGTGTTGACGTCACCGAAATCAATGACGTCACACGCACACACTCCACACTATTCAATTTTATTGCCGCCACATGATTTCTGTTACATTTGATTCCATAAAATTATATAAATTTACAGGAAAATACATAATGGTTTCGTAAATTATCTAATAACACATCTAAAACACAAGTGTGTGTATGGATTTCGATCGTAGAACAAAATAAAATTCAAAAGAAAAATAAAGTAAGACAACAATGGTAAAATAAAATCTTATAAAACAAACAACAACCTTAATATCACCCATGGCGTATGGGCCACAGTAAATGAAAGCCCTTCAGATGTGGGCAATTCTGAACAACACTTAAGAATTGTGGGCAAATTTTGACGTTCCCCTGTAGTGTAGGTATTCTTTCTTTACGGCCATGGCATAGTCACGTGGCAATGTTTCACTCTGAATCTCATTATTGCGAGCGAAACACATTTGTTTCGCTGTATAATAACAATAATTATTATAAAACTGGATAATTGTCCATTAAATACTGGGATATCAACAAAATGAGATCATTATCACGTCGCGGACTCGACACTGGAATTTGTGACTAACTTTAAAACTTACATTCAACTATAATTATATTGGCTCATTAAATAACAACACTCACAGCTCCAGGAACAATGTAACCGTCTTCATTATTGTTCTGACGACGAAAGTTGATACTGTAAAAAATCCTAAACACAGCATTTTTTTTTAAAGAAAGAAAGAAAGCCCTAACATACTCTTATGTATAATTATTTATATTTATAAAATAACATGATTTTAGTAGAATTATTTGAGTCTCCGCAATTGAGGTGTTCTTGGATGATGTTGTCTAATATGACAGGACAGTCGACTTAACATATTCGCTACTAAGATACACAAGTATTTCATTTCATTCACACGAAAAAAAATACCGCCTAAATTGACACAAAAATGTTACAATAAATAAAACTAAGAAATTCCAGTATCAACTTTACAAGAATAGCAACATAGCGAAATAACAGCTAGAGCATGAACAGTATGAAGACTACCTAACGAAGCTTAACGAATTTTTAAAATTAATCTGGTATTATTTTACATGAATATTCCCAAAAAATATCAGATTAGCGAATTCATATAATATAATTATATTATTTAAAAATAAATTAAAATATAGATCTCACTATTGTTACAATAAATACTGGAGAAAATTTCATGTCTAGTAGTCAATCTACTAAAGTATTAAAACATCGTGTTGCCATGTTACAAAAATGTACAATAAATGTTGCAATAATTACCTACATTATAAATTATCAAAATAATAACTGTATACCACAGAATCGTATAACTGGAATCTATATGGCAAACGCAAAAAAATGTCTTTAATGACTAACTGTTTTTCTTGTAAACATAATAATTATGTGCTGAGACGATAAATAAGTTGCAATGCAAAGTGTTAATTCTATATAAATTTAAACAAATTCTCATCTCGGGTGAAGTAAAAGCGTGAAGCCATCGCAATCATACAATATCTGTTATAAAAACACTTCGATAACATCTATACGCAACACGTACAAGAAACATGATAGTTTCTAAAACCAATGTAATATAACTAGAGGACGTAAAGTGCGGGGAAGTCCCTGTGCGGGCGCCCTACCGCACTCCGGCCGTGCCGAGTCTCTGGTGGGCGGTGGTGGGGCGCGCGGGGCGAGACGAAGTCTTGCGTGGGATCGACATTGCACCAATCTCTGGTTCTTTTTTTATTGGCACGTGGACGTTCTGTGTAATGCATTAAAATAATATTGTTAGAATAAAACTAGTTTTCTAAACGTTTGTAAGTTACGATTTCACAAAAAGGAAGAGGTTTTCGGAATAGATGTGCGGATTAGTATGTACGTATACGTCTTCGTCGGTGTAAGTATAAGTAATAATCCAATGCTGTTTACTGTGCTCACGACCAGAAAACAATTCTGGAGTTATTAAGTATATATAAGATTTTACTAGAGTCCAAACACATATAAGATCAAAGCTAGAGGTATTTTTATTTATGAGTAAACTGAGCCCCGAGATATATTATATTGACCTCCTCAATACCTTGGGACACAAAACATGTATATCATAATGTTGGCATTTCACTTCATTATCACACATTTCAACCACAGAAAAGATAATTATTACTACAGAAAAGGCAGTCTGGGTTCTAAGCTTTAGCCTGTCCAAAGGGCTAAGAAAAAAATGATAAAATAGCGTGTCGTATACGTGTACAGACCTGTGCGCGCGCGGCGTGGCGGTGCGGCGCGGGCGCGGCAGGCGCGGGGTGCGGGCGGGGCGCGGGCGGCGTGTAGGTGCGCGTGGTGGGCGGCAGCGGCAGCGGCGCGAGCGCCAGCACGTTGTGCGCGCGCCGCCGCCCGTCGGGCCGCCACGCGAGCGGCTCCACGCCGCTGTGCGAGCGGACCTCCCACGTGTCCGTGTCCTCGTTGTACCTGCCGACACACAACGTACGTGTACATACAGTGACGGTGTAACAGTTCCAAAAGATCGACAAATATACATATAATATTATTTAAAATAAATATCAGATGCACCTTCTTCAACACGCTCAACGTTTTTGCGGTTTTGAGTGACGGAAACGTGAAAACGATATAATACGATTTTTTTTTATTATCAGTCGTATCTTGGGAAATAAATCCTCGATAATGCAGCATACTTAGCTTAGCGTTTTGGTGTCGTGAGAAGACAATACGCTAATAAAGATCTGCATGATAAACAAATAATTACCTGGCCCTTAAAACTGCCGGTCTTCCAGCGTCAGGCACGAATGAATCCGCAATTAGTAACCGCCTCCTCAACTCGGCTATGAGAGCCGCTTGAAGCGCCTCGTGGTCTCGTCTTTCACTATCGTGCGCCTCCCTTTGCTCGACCATTTCTTCTCTTAACCCCGCGTACTTCGCCAAACACTTTTTCAACCTTTGAGTTTTGTGATCGACTTCCTGCTGCAAGTTTGTGAAGGTGCTGGTTACGATCGCCGTGGTCTCTTCCTCCAATTCAATCTTTTGTTGCATTTCTATCTCTCTTTTCTTCCTCTCAGTAATTTCTGTGTGCCTCTGTTCAAGAATTAAGCGACTTTCGTTCAAATTATTGATGAGGTCTTTGCCTCCGCCACCCTGTACCAGTCGTTCTTCTAGTGCTTTGATCTGGTGCTCTAACTCTTCGGTTTTACCCTTCTCCTGCTCGATCGTTGACTCTGCGAGGATGTTTTCATTTTCTATACTGACTGTTTCTTCTTCAGCTGTGAATAAGAAATACATAATGCTGTAGTTTCGTAGCGTAGCATTTCGTAAACTAATTGCCTATAGAAAAAAAAAAAAAAAAACAAAATGGGTAAAGAACAGCGAGATGTAAGTTTCTCTGACAGACAATAAACCGCAACTGAATAAGAGAAACAGCTTTTGGCCATACTAACTCAAAATTTTATATGTAGTCTAATATGTCTGTTAGTAACAATTCCCACTTACAATTGTCGGAGGGCAGCTGCTTGGGTTTGGGCGCTTTTTCTTTTTTGACTCTCTTCTCGGCCATTGCGCGCCTCTGTTCGATGAGTGTGCGTAATCGTTCGATCTCTGCTTGGTATTCCCGCAGTTTCGCATCCTTCGGGTCTTCGTTGCGTACCGGTTTGTTCTTTATCGCTGTAACATTATAATTATTTGTTGTCAGAGAATTTATTCATAATTAAATCCAAATCAAAAATTTCAATAATCTCCCAAAATAAAATAAATAATAGTTTAAAAAACTAAAAAACACGCTTTTTATAGAAAACCGAACTAAAAAATAGAAAATAAATTTTAATGAATTTAAATTAAGAAAATAGTGTTAAAAATTTCAATGAATATAAATTAATAATAGTGTGAATAAAAAAAATATATTTTATTTTAAAAAAAGCGTGGGGTGCATGGTGTCAATAGTTATAAATATTTTATTGACAGATATGAGTAGAGTGATTATCATTTCGATAATATCTTAAAAAGCACTCACGCTTTTTTTAAAATAAAATATTTTTTTTTATTGACACTATTATTAATTATTAATATCATTGAAATTTTTAACACTATTTTCTTAATTTAAATTCATTAAAATTTATTTTCTATTTTTTAGTTCGGTTTTATATAAAAAGCGTGTTTTTTAGTTTTTTTTAAACTATTATTTATTTTATATTTTTTAGTTCAGTTTTCTATAACAAGCGCGTTTCTTAGTTTTTTAAACTATTGCTTAACTATTTTAAAGCGTGCTAACAACGGATATCAAAACCGAATTTGAGGAATAGCGCTATCTGTGACTTATACAAGGAACTCGTTTCAAGTTGATAACGTAGACTTTCCGCTGATTGCCACTAGATGGTGCGAGAAGTGAACTATGAACAGTAAAAAATTAACAAAAATCATATTTTGCAAATTGAAAAAATGGAATAATTTTATCAAAGTTTGAACGAAATCTGGCCGTTTAAAGTGGGTCAAAATCGCGCCCAAAGAAGTCGGTTACAAACAAACATACAGGTGAAGCTAATAAAAAGAGTGTTGCCTGTTCGGTTTGCATTCTATAGCATAAGAAAGGAAGCAGTGGGGCGATAAAACTGCATTTAGCAAAATCAAAACTCGCTCTTTTTCATATTTAATTAATGGAATTACTAGTATTTTATATATCCTGTACCGGACAATTAAATCGTGTTTAATAATATTTATGTGCTATAAAAAGTTGATGTATTTACAGAATGTTACCTTTAGCGCGGTGTGCGTAGCGCAGTGTGGTGATCGTCTCGTCGTAGTTGTAGGATGCGGGGCCAATGTTCGCTATCATTATAGTCTTACTGTTACCGCCCAGCGAATCCTGCAGGATGCGCGTCAATTTTGAATCTCTGGAATAATATATCATGGGTGATTTACACAATAACAAATAGACATTAAAAAATATGTGTACATTATTAGGCGTAGAAAAAGAATTACACCCATTAAGGCATTAAATAAATGTAGTGATTTCTGCGAAAAATGCACCTCAACGAAAATTAATAATCATTATAAATAGCAGGTTACAGTGAAGTATGTGACTGTGCTCACCTATATGGAACATGAGGACTGTTTTCAGCTAATGCAGAGATGACGTTGCCGAGTGATGAGAGGGCCTGGTTGATGCGTGATGCCTCCCTCAGCCGGTCCGCGGAGGCGCCAGTCTTGCGTTGACGTTCGCTACCAGCCAAATCCACCAGATTTAACTTACCCACACTGGAAAACAATTAAATTATTTATTTATTTATTATCTACACCATATACTGCATCTCTATACTGCACCATATACTGCATCTGAATATTTCTCCTTTCCATCGAGTGGAGACATTATGATGTGATAACTAGAGTTAATAAATGTATCAAGAAATAGGGTGTTTTATGATGCATTAATGTCAAATGCAAGATTTCTTCAGCATTCCTTTTAGGATTACTTTCTCGTCAGTTTGTAAATGTCTTCTTAGCGTCCAAATGAATAATTTAAATACTACGCGTTTTCTACGCAACCCTTTTAAGATTGGTATAAGGTTGGGTGATTAGTTTTCTTTTTTACTTTTAACATCGCATTATATAGCATTTAATCTAAACTTCGAGGTACGTCATGTTGACATAGATACTGAATAATTCGCATAAATTATAATTGTACCACTAACAAAATCGTAATTGATTTAAGTCTTGAAATGTGGATTCATTTTATGTTCTTTTTTACGCATTCTTCGATGTGCGACCCCATTGCTGTTGTAACGGCCAAATTGCATAAAACACACAAAAACAAATTCTTTAATACGAAATAAGTTACACGCACATTATGTTATTTGAAGCGAAACACAATGATTTTGTTACGCCATTTGTTTTATTTGACAGCGGCAGAGTGGTGATCAATGAGCGGTAAGTCACCGTATCTAACGTGCGTTTAATTTTATTGTTTTTTTTTTACTATCATAGTTATTATATTCTGATTAGTTTCACTACTAATCACGGATCCGTATGACTGCTGTTTTATGATTTATAATTTTTACACATCAAAGTATTTATCTAAAAGATATTATGATTTTTTTACCAATTTTTTAGGTTGTGTTTTTCGTCCTCATATAAAATCAAAACGTTTGCTTTACTTCAATAATAGAGAAACGTATCAAATGTGGCCTGGCAAACGAATAATCATCTAGCCTTTACCTTTTAGGCATCTGAATCAAAATATAAAAAAATAAGTCAATATCAAAATCAAGCCTGCTAAATAAAACATCCCTTAGCGGAAGTATTTCAGTTTCAGCCTTTTTGACCGAAATAGAAATATGATAATCCATATCATATTTATATTTCGTTCAAAAAGGCTTTATTTTCATAGTATAAAATAGTCAACGAATACAAAGATGAAGAAGACTCTAGCACTTTAGGAAACCGCCTCTCTCCCGATTCCGAGAGTAGGGCATATAAAAAACTCATGTGCCAAACAATCTTTTTAAATCATATTTAATAATAATATCTCTACAGAAAACATAACAGCAGGCTCGTTTGTAGCAGCCAGAATACTCCACAATTTAAGTTAAGACCGAAAAAAAAAATCAACGTCCTACATGTTCTATGCAACTACTATAGACGAGCATAACAGACGCCATATTTACAAATAAACACACACAGAATCTCTCCTCTATACTCCTTACATAGAGAGAGGAAATTTGTATTAATCGTTGCAGTGAAGGGTCCCCCATGTTCTGTATACATTCACTTAAAGCGCTCAGCTATTCAACAGCACGATCATATTGGTGATATCCTGCTGCCTTATATTCACATGCCTATTTAACACATTGGCTAAAGTTTCTTAATTTGATATGAGCAATAACTAGAATATATTTATGTGCATCTAATTTTACTATTCCTACAATTTATCCGCATATAAATATTGGGTAATAAACTTTTTTTTATATTTTTTCAAATATTTTGGATACAATACACGTAGCGCCCTTTAAAAGCTTCTGCTATAGATAATAGATAACGGATGTCTTCTAATATATAAAAATCTCGTGTCACAGTGTTAGTTACCGTATTTCTGCGAAACGGCTTGACCTATTTTCATGAAATTGTATGTGCATATCGGGTAGAATAGGATCTATTTTCATCCCCCTAAATGTTAAAGGTAGTCCACTTCAAATGGTTTTTTAATTTTTTGATGTTTTTGTTTCTTTTTTTTTTTGAAACTGCATACAACACTACAAACAACCCAGAATTTTCCCTCCTGTACTATCACAACCCCTATTTTTTATTTGTTGATCAAAAACTTATACAATACTACTTATATAATAATACATGTTTGTATTCGGGTGGGAATCGAACCCGACATCACTTTAGGAAGTGGTTTTATACATGAACGAGGCCGGTGCCAGTTTTTCTTTCTTGTTATTGTGTACCCGAAGAAGATAAATGTGTTCAAATATGTTAAGGACATATTTAATAGTCAACCCGTCTTATTACAAAACACAGACTAAGGAAAGAGTCAGGTTTATAACAAGTAATAAATAAAATTCTTATTACAAAATGAAGATTATCGCAAATAGGTGGTCTATGTTTGGAAAAAAAGTTAGTCTCGCCAGACCCCTAGTTTAACGATGGTACCAACTGCATAAACGTCAAAATTGTTTACTTTTGAGGTTAGCTTGAGTTGTTGTATTACTCATCATTATGGAAATATTTTTTAAAATGGAAAACAATAGGACTAATTAAATTGATTTGAAGATTTAAAATTAATCCAAACTATTCACCGACCTCTAAAACAACAGTCTCATATGATTACGTAAATCGTAAAGTGATGACAATTTTCGCAATCAATATAGAAGATTTTGGTAAACAGATTATTAAATTAATAAGAGGATTTATCCAATGATTCTCGTGGAGAAATCCAGGTAGCATGTGCATTGCGAAGTTGAGCAGTAAGTAATAGTGTATTTAACATAATAGTTTACGATTGTATTTCTTTATAAACATACATAGCATAACTTCACCTCTTTTTCTACCCAAAGGTGTAAAAGGTGTGGCAGTGGCTGTTAAGCCTGAACTCGCCGTTATGTTTACGTCCCAAATAGAATGGGTGGCAAACCAATTGCCATATCTAGCACAAAGTTTTAAGCCATCGATATTTATCATGCATAACATTCGAAATTAATTAATTTCGAAAAATCATTGGTGTGAGCCAGGAATGGAACCCGCACCCTCTGGATTCAGAAACCATGTGCTCGACCACTGGACCACCAAGACTATATATTCTTACAATAACTAGTGAATTTATTTTTATAGATTCATAACATTTCCATTGATAAGAAGGAAGGCTTGTTTCCAGCAGAAGATGACAATGTTGGTGGCCAAATCTAGTGGTCTTGAAAGAATACCACCCATTGTAACCAATACTGTACATGGAAATATTAAAAAAAAAAACAATCAATTCCAAATTACTTTTAATATGTCTTAAAATGGTATCATTAATTATAATAACTCATTTAATATTAATGGATAAGTTGAAAGCAGCGGAAATCTGTAAGCAAAACCTGTTAGTAATTATTATTATCCTTTGATGGTGATAGGATAAAAAAATAAAGGTAAAAAGAACATTTTAATTATTAACACATATGTATTGTTTAGTTGACCTTTTTTCTATAATTAAATTTATCTTATTGTCTAGGTAGCAAATCTTAACTTTTAATTTATATTGAATATTTTAATATTATATGAGTGTTCAACTTTCAATAACTACAACTATTAGATAGCAATATTGAATACAAAAAGAAAACCTCTTTAACGGAATATCTTTTAGTATCTTTCCTGTAAATTTAAATAAAAAATACTTTTAGTAATAAAATACAATATTTATATATAAACATCATAAGAGACCACATGTATTAAGTATAAGAATATTTTATATACATATTTTTGTGAATAGAAGTACTACTGATATTCTGCATTGTTAAGAAAAGAATTTAGTTTTGTTTCACTGTGAAGTAATCATTTGTAAAATATAGAATATTTTATTAAATTGAAAATACATTTTATAAGACATTTTTTATCCTGTTGCACTAATAAAATTAAAAATAGTATTACAATATTAAATCAATTAGAATATTGTTTTTATCACTAACCTTTTTTCTCAATTCTTGGTTATTTTCTATGTTAACGGGTGTTTCTGAACTACATACAGCTCGGTTCACTGACATCAACATCTGGACCATTATAAATCTATAGCAAAATAATATTAAGTACATACTTTACTATAATAAAAGAATACATATCATTAAGTTAGTATGTACTGTTGCAACCCGAAGAACTTAAATCATTGCCTGCACTGCATCACTGTCAAAGTTAACGCCACAATACCATAATCACGAGGACAGATTTTAATTACTGCTTGGTCCTGTGAAGCTGATGGTGGGTTTTCACTACCAGCTTTCTGAATCTGTAGTTGCTAAAAGATGATCGCCTTTTCCAACCCAATTTAAGTTCACTTTCTTAACTTGTGTTCCCTGTTAGTATGTATAATCTAGAAATTTAACATCAAATAAAATTGCTTAATTAGTGCAAATTATAGGCAGCAAATTGTACTTACTTATTTAAAATACTCTCATTCTTTTTGTTTCTTCAAAGTTTTATTAGAGATTAAGAATTTATATAGTATTTTATAAAGTAGAAAGACGAGTGGCGATAGGAAATAGCGTAAATGGAGCGTTGGGCAGATTCCTGGGCGCAAAAAACATTAGCAGAAAAGCCCAGCTAGCAATCCACAATGCAGTCCTGATCCCAACGCTAACTTATGGAAGTGAGAGCTGGGTATGGCAGAGTGTGCATGAATGTAGAATAAACGCGGTGGAAATGAGGGCACTACGCAAAATCTGCGGAGTGACTCTCGCTGACCGCGTAGAAAACAAGGTTGTACGGAAGGAAGTTGGTTTGAAAGAGTGTCGGTGTAAAAGTAAGAAAGGGCATGCTCCGATGGTTCGGACATGTAGAAAGAATGGTTGATGCAAGACTGACTAAGCAGATATACAATGCAAAAGCGGATGGATGTAGGAGTCGAGGACGGCCTAGACACATATTCCATGACCAAATAGAACGTGTTCTGGAGGAAGGTGATGTTAAGAGCCTCAAAAACCGACGCGCGTGCATGAAAAGAGTCATGAATGTCAACGAAGCGAGTGAGGCGTGTAATAATCGTGCCCTATGGCGCTCTGTTCTCTCTGCCTACCCCGCAAGGGATTTGGCGTGAAGTTATGTATGTATGTGTATGTAAGAATTTATATTCTACTATATGTTTCGACTCGGAAATCAGCTGGCGTTATATATCCTGTCAAGATATATTTCAGGACTCCAGTTTTACCACTTTGTATCTTTTATTGATCCATTTTAAAATATAAAAGCTATATCCATGAATCTAAAACGACCTAATGACAAGAAGTAGTCAAAGATACTGAATGCTTGCGTGGCGTCCAGTTCACACACTTATCGCATCATTTTACAAATATATTACAATTGTTATTTACATTCCGGGACAATAAATTGCTTTATGAAGGCTTCTTTCGTTATTGGCAAAGTGGGGACCACTGGACCACCGCCAGGTTATACCTTTCAAAACTGAACGATAAGACCGAATTACATTCAAATCAATGAATCATTGCGTACTCTACTCTGTGAGGGGAGATGCCAATCTTAGTACAATCAAGACTCGGTATAGTTTGCGATTTGTAATGAGGAGGAGTACTAACCATTTGGAATCGAATCAGACCACGATCTTTTAAACCAGTCTAACTAGCTGTTTTAGTACATCGATTTGTAATAAGGCGGAACATGTCTAACTCATGTCAAAACAATGCATCTCTGTCTACTGAAGAAACAAATTGCGAAAACTGTACATGCAAGGAATTAGTTACCTTCAGTTTTCCTCTCTGAGTATTTTAGACGCAGAATTACTAATTATAATAAACAGTAAACAAACAGCACACTCTCAAATGCAACCCAGTTGACAGTGTATAGATATTTAAGCAGAACCTGTAATGACCTATACTCATTTAATTTATATGATATTGTTGAGAGATTTATGTCCAATTGGCCTCATAAATTACTATTCCATAAGTGATGGGTATTGAGTTTGGTTGCACTTCTCAGTGCAGCGTGTGATCAGTTCATGTGGGAATAACGAAAGCATGTGGCTACATGTGACGTCAATTCAATATACTCGGGGTATAACAAAGGGCACATTAATGTGATGGAACATAGCTAGCATTGTTTTAGAAGTAAAACATGACAATCGAACCTTAACAGCCACTGCTTAGTGCTTATGTAGCTGTACTGTATCAATCGATTTTATAAATTTCATATTGTTTAACATTATGGAATTAATTTATAGTATTAAGGGAGAGATGAAGAAGGCGGTACTCCTCGGCACGCATAGTTAGGAGGTTACTTTCTTTGGCGACTTTTCCTGTTGGAGCTCACATGTTTTCTTGTATTTTTAAATATGTATTTTAATAAATGTATATATATTTTTTTAACTTTTTTATTGCAGGCTACGTTACCATATCACTTACTTCTAAATTTAATAAAATGGATCCTAACATAGTCTCACCTTGTGAATTTAAAAGGTATGCTTGAAATTTAAAATTAAGACGATCGTCTAAATTAAAATTAAGGCTGTCAACATCGTCAGCCATAGGTCGATTATAGAAAAAAAAACAAAATTTGTATTCACAAGAACATGCATTATGTAGGCGTGTATTGTGAATTCATTCCAAGAGTAGTTATATTATTTAAACTGAGTCACTTGTAATTTAATCAACACCTATTTCTTTTGTTTCTTTTTTAAAAACTAAACTAACAGCATTACCAAAGATATATATTATATTATCTAAGTATTACAGCTCAAGGGTTGGCGATATTGACAAATTGTTTGTTGAACAAAACTAAATAAAGGTAAAACGTGTTGTTTAAAGATGTCGTTTCGCGAGACCATATTAGATTTTTAAACACGGTGACCAAACAAAAGTGATATTTACAAAACCATACACATATTGTAACTATCTTACAATGGTGTATGTACTATGTAAACATACATAATGTAAATTATGACAGATAGAGCACGACTGCATCACATCACATCATCTTACTCCATACCTTAGAAGTAGTGGAAAATCTGCGCAGTCAACTCGGTCTCAAAGTGAGGAAGACAGCGTATTTTTAATACTTTTGTTCGCGAAATAAAGAACATAAAGTCGGAGCAATAAAAATAAAGAATATTCTTTAAACATTGCAAAAACATATGTTTTGAAGGTTCATGTAAATTTAACAAATTATAATACTTAAAAAATGTGAGTATAATCCTTTTAATTGAAGGTGAACACCAGTAGTTATAAAGAACAGTAGATTATTTTTATAGCATTAAATTACATATTTTTATATTATAATATTGGATTATTTGTTAGGCATTTTTCGAAAAAACTACTTTATAAAACTTATCTACATACATCCATACTACTAATCTTAAAAAAATCTTCAGTAGGGACTTTTAAAAGGGTTTCATTTGCAACTTAGTTGGTGGCAAGTTTTACTTTTTACTGACTATTTTTTATGGTATAGGAGGGCAAACGAGCAAATGGGTCACCTGATGGTAAGCAACTTCTCACCCCCCATGAACACCGTGGTGCGTTGCCATCATTTACGAGAGTAGGAGGAGACAGGAAGGGGAAATAGGATCAGGCATCCGGAAGCCTCTCTCACCGAACGAAACGCGGCACAAGCCAATTTACCCCGATGTTCCGACGGATCTTGGTATTTCACCGGTCGAGCCGGCCCATTCACTAAAACTAAACAATTAATATATATGATATAATAAAATACAACAGCGAAAAAATAAAAGCCAATTTAAATAGCCTGAATTCACGTTAACAAACAAATTATTTTTCTGCATGAAGTATAATTTGATGATCTTCGTAAATAAAACACGGTGATAATATTTTATGTTGACACAGATGTTTAACGTAACTTTGTAAATATTTGATCTTCGACAAGCAAACTGTTGCATCAATATCATTACACAGACTCCTAGGCGGGGACTGTTATATAATATGTCCTTGCATCGTCTTCAAATATTGTATAATTTAATTTTTAGCAGAAAACTATAAAATTGTGGAAAATATTTTCATTTCCAGAATAAAACAAGGCCAAATCTGACTCATTGGTGTTTGTCGTATTCATCCCAACTCTACAGAGAAGAGTAGCAAAGTAGTAACAATTTTATTTATTTTTTCTAAATAATTGGTCTTATTTTACAATTGAATGTGGAAGAGAATCTCACGTGTGATAAGAGGACACCAGATACTTCTGCTGTAAGAGAGTAGAAAATCTTAAAAAACATCACTGGTTTGCAACATTCCTAAAATCCTTCACATAATTAATGGACGCCCCCTACTACTAACACCGGCAGCAGCCGATATTGAAGGACACGGGCCATACTCCCACTGTATTATACCACAACACAGGAAAGGCATGCAATGTGCGTAGGTACCAATTCACAACATTCTATTCAGTACATCGTGTATCTACTGATATGGAGTTGACAGTTGTCACCTGATAATTAAATGTCTTGACTATATATTTTAAAAAAACCTGATCACACCTTATCATGTATGAATAATATATTCAAACTAGCTGACTCAGCATACATTGTCTCCCAAAAAAAAGTTTTTGATCGTTGAGGAATGAAAATTTACGGTTGTACATAATTTTAAAACAGTTTAAAAAAAATAGTTAGATTAACATTAGGTGGGATGAAAAATAGATGTTGTTCGATTCTCAGACCTACCCGATATGCCTACAAAATGTCCTGACAATTCTGAAGTTAGTCAAGCCGTTTCAAAGGAGTTCAATAAGCACACCCGTGTCTAGGAATATTTGGAATAGGAACGATATTCAACAAGAATAACTAAGTATACATCAGGATATAAAGAATGAGCCAAGAGCATAACAAGCTATTTTCTGTAAGAATACTCGTATACGACAGAGCACCTATATTTTTATGCATATGTACATAAATCAACATAAAATCACACTTGCCACAGCGCTATACACCAAACAATGGCATACAATTTGTTGCAATTTTATCGTCTACGAGTAAGTAAAACAAAAATATTATGCTGTACATACCGACGCTATGGTCACGTACAAATGTGAGCGAGGTTGTTGCTTTTTTTTGTATGCAGACAAAAACTAAATAAAATTAGCATTAGTAAATCGTACATACATACCTTCACGCCAAATCCCTTGCAGGGTAGGCAGAGAGAACGGAACGCCATAAGACACGATTCTTACACACCTCACTCGCTTCGTTGACTTTCAAAACTCTTTTTATACACGCGCGTCGATTTTTGAGGCTCTTAACATCACCTTTTTACCATTAGTAAATCGTGCTGCATAATTGGGATGCAATCTCGAAATTGGATAGACAATTTTCAAAAACATTTGCATGGACGTGATCTATAAATGATGTGACGAATAACTTTTTTTAGACTGGTTATGAATTCTTTTATTTTATCAGACTCTTTGTAAGGGAATGGTCGAATACTAACTCCTTCCACCTAAAATTTATACAATCCTCACGAGATCAGAACCCCATAAACCTTAAGGCGACTTCGCCCTGGACATAAATATATCATTAAAGAGATACAAAACTTGTCCTTCACAAGTTCATTAATACTTAAATTTTTTTATCAGTGATAATCGGTGACAATCATAAAAGATAAATAAATAATCCATTTGAGCAATTATAATTATCAGCCAAGGTATCAACTACAATATAATAAAACCAGTATATAACACATATATTTCGATAGTCATAGATACAAACTCAACTCATGTCATTCAGGGTCAGTAGGTACTATGACAGTTTACAACACAAGGGAAATTGCCATAATTTATACATTAAAATAATTTTGAAGTCCCGGAGCTCAAATCAAGTCTTGTATTTTTACATTTAAAATATATTTACATTAAAATACCTATTTCTAGCTGAGTGAACACATTAACTAATTGTTTGCTATGTAAAGTATTTTTTTTTAAAACTAATGCATTTTTACTATTATGATAATTATATACATTTGTAATTAGTTATAAGTATCCGAAAGGTGAAGGTCGTGGAATTGATAAAACAGTCGTCAAGTTTTAAGCTACTGAAAGATTTAAAAGAAATTCTTTATACATGACTACTGCACATATGAAAATTGAAGTGATGCTGCTTTGACTACCTTTATAAAGAGGTGATGATGGATAAAAAGCCAATAATGAACACTGAAAGTTTTCAGATCAATTTCATAAGGTTCTAGTAAAAATTCCATGCAGTATGACAACAGACATGCAACGTTCCAAATGTGCAATGTCTTGAATAAAACAAGGTTATCAATCGTTTAGTTAGCATTAATAGGCACATTGGATACCAAGACTACCGGCCGAAGTGGTGGAAAACGTGAACCTTCACGGTACACCGCCCTTCCTCACAGTGTTCCCCGCCCCTCCTCACCAGAAATGTCGGTGGAACATTGAAGTTGTTACGAAACAACTGGTCGCTCATCAACACACATCTAATGTCATAACTTTCCATTTGTAAATAAAGCATATTCTGTGCGGTTAGTTTTTTTTTATTATTATTCTTAACTACAATTACGAGTCGGAAACAAAATAATCATTTTTGTTCCTTGAGTTTAAGAGTAGATAGATTTGATACCGAAATATTGCAATATCATATACCATATGTCTACTGTATACGATTATAGCCCGAATACTGAACCGCCACTCAAATATATAAGCGCTACTTAAGCGTTTAAGTAGCTGTCACATTAGACAGAATACGTGAAATTTGAGCAGTAAGTAGCACTTAATTTATTGTCAGATTTGAGCAGCGGTTCAGTATTCGGGCGTATATCTCTCAGAGAAAAATAAGTACTTTTACACTTTGGCTGAATAAATCGTAATAAAATAGTTAATAATTGTTTTTATAGCTACTCCGCTAGTACCGGGCACAAATATTGCAAAAAAATACCAATTCACAGCAGACGCACAGCAGACTATCTGAATCTATATGCTCACAGAATTTATTTACAATCGACCCAGCTGTTTAGAAGAAGAAATAGGTAACAGTGAAATAGATAAAAGGAATAATTGTATCACTGATTTTACTTCGCTATATTTTTTTATTGATCTTTATTATTTAGTAAGTACAAAAAAAAAACCAATGTAATCGAATAGAATAGATCTAGAATCGACTAGAATATGAACAATAATAAGTAATTTTACATCATGAGTACATGAGATGAGACGTGAGTGAATTGTAATCAACCAAAGAGGTTGATATTTTTATACAATTTTGCTTACGCACCACACAAAAGAACTTTACAGACATGCTCGGAATTATCAGTAGTTGTATGTATTTGCATAACGATGATTATTCATAAAGTCGAATGACTGATATCCTGGGTGCAGACAGTAGTAGAGTGTTATAAATAAAAATATTTTAAACATAGATTGTAATTAAAAAAAACTATATTATTAGCTGATGCCCAGCGTCACTGTCCCGCTTGATATACCGTTCCCGAATCTAGCGAATCATCAATTGTTTGATTTGGCCCAGTTCGGTCAAAATATTATTTCAAATTGCTTACTTCCTAACCAACTTTGAATAGAATGACTGCACTCTTTGGCCTATTTACTGACACATATATTTTTATTAGCGAAGTTTAGTTTAGTTTTAAGTAATCATAATTGTCCTCCACATGGAGTGGTGTGATGATTATACTTATAAGAGTATGTTTCTCTATAAACAAAAAAAAAATATTAAAAGGATTCTCGAGATTAGCACATTCAACTAAACAAAAAATAGTGTTTCTTCATAATAATAGTTTAATATTGATAATTTAGTTATGACAATAAAAGACTGTAAGGCTCTCAACAATTCATCTATTAAATTATAATCAATTTAAAACGTCAATACGATAACATTAGGACAAAAGATATGAACGATAAGTATTATTTATTATTATGATTTCTACGATATTACTGTTGATAACAGGATTTCTTTTATCTAAATAACGCAAAATGCTATTGAAAGTCGGCAAAGACGCTCAAAAAAGAAAAACGTGAGGAATTATATAAAAAAATACATATAAAGGAAGAGGGAATTATAATAGTTTTAAATTAAATTGTATCTTACTGAAAACAAGTGTCCGACCGAAGCTATGGCTTCGACTTCGGCCACGTTCGGCCAAATATCCATCTTCGGCGAGATCTTCGGCTTCAGCCGGATTCTGGGCCGAAGCCAAAGGTCCAAGAATAGTCGGAATTAAACAAACTGTTACGAAAGAGTGAATGACTGATGGACCGGACTGCACTCAGTTCAGTGCGGATACCACCGTCAAAAAAGCGGCATGAGCCACTTTAGGCCGATATTCTTCTTTAGCTGTGGATAATTTTGCAGAAAAATATTAAATTACTAATAGTTTATAAACCTTCGGGTTCGGCCGAAGTTTGTGGAGATCGCTGATTAATCGGCTTAAGCTTTCGGCAAAAATAGACCTTCGGTCGGACACTACTGAAAACCGAGACCAAAACTAAAATTAAATACTTAGAAAGAGTCCATTGCTTTTAATCAAAGTGTTATTGAACATACACACATAAAGAAGATAATTAATTAAGGCATTGCAAGTCCCATACTTAATACGTACCATGAATTAAGAACAGAAATAAACTTGGTCTGCACCTAAAACTAATAATGCCCACACTTTTCAATCGGTAGGAGCAGGAACAACCATTTTTGTATACCACCAAATACTTTTTTAAAATAAAATAATAATCAGTTCAACATGAACTTTTTAGGTTTTAGATACAGCGTGGCGTCACTGACACTTGTGCACTTTGCGACAATTTGGTCACAGACAGTGACACACCCGTGGACGGCCAGGGTCCTGGATTCTCAGAGTGCATGACGCATGAACATGTCGCCAACGCAACTATGTATCATAACACGTAGGTAGTGTCTACACGAGATAATTACATTGTTTAAATTACAAACGCTCGTGAATGCCATATTTTAAGTCCATCCCAGTCAGCTTATCTCTTTACATAGGTAGACTTCTACTGTGACTTCACAATTTATCTCTTCAAAATAATACAATACAATATATACAATACAATCACAGATAACTTCGGAGAAATACATTGGTGTAAGCCCGAATTCTATACCACGACTTCTGGTATCAGAAGTGGATTGCTCGATCTCAAACCACCAGACGACAAACAAGAACTCATTGCAGTAAAAAAATAAACTAAAACAAATAATACAAGCAGGAAATAACTATAATATATAATAATACAAGCCCACTGGTGTGAAAAGTCTCTGAAAACGTCATGATAAGTGGTCTTAATATTGGTTACACAAATAAATAACGACGGAAACAGAATCATAATGGATTCGCCAGTTATAAAACAAATATATATGTTTTAAATATATACCCATTTACGCTATTTTCGTATCAGACGTAATTGTAGCCTCACGTCTATCAGCTGTCCATCAACAAAATATGAGTGAGATCAGATCTTCTAAAATTAATCACTGCACTCAATATAATTTTTGTTATGATCATCCGTAAGATTTATATATATATAATATGAATATTTATTCCCATCCTTTCAGCATTTGTAATGAGTTAAATGTTGCTCTCTGTTAATTTGAATACCAGAAAATACAAAATAATTCCCGTGGGAGCTTTGGTATATATCAACTCATATGGCACTGGAATATCCACCCAACGTACTTAATACATTCATAGTTACTTACACGAGAAAAGCATATCACTCTTAAAATACTTAGAACGCGATAATAGCAACGGCTAATTTTTAGTGCAGTACCTATATCAGACTCAAGAAAATTTGGCAGGATAGTATTAATATATCAAGTCAATTCACTAATCATTGTATGAGAATGAAAGAGTCTGTAATAAAAATACCATTGTTTAAATTCCACTAATTTAATCAAAGGTATGTACAGATAGACAAATTAGTAAAATACTAATTGGTGATCCGGTCGATATTACAGTCTAGACTCTAGACGCGTCATTGTTTACTAGCTTCTTGAATAAATTGTAATGTAGATTGAGTAGGTGGAGATTTATTATACCCACCCTTATTTTACCACCATACATTACGCCCTGATAGCTTTTCTTTAAACTGTTTGTATATTGGTTTATGAGGTTATAGATAAGCACTTGGTTTTACGCGTATATAATGCAGTGTTCTGGAAGTGATATATTGAATTGTGCTTGAAATGAATGACGCTATCATGGATGATGGTGATGATAACGATAATTAGTCCAAAATTATACGAATATTTCGTCTTAATAGATCCACGCCTTTTGTTACCCGAAGGTATCGGCAGCGGCTGTTAAGCCTCGTCTCGCCATTATGTTTACGTCCCAAATGGAATAGGTGGCGAACCTATTGCCATACCGGGCACAAAGTTCGGGAAACTGGATCAGAAGCCGTGTGCTCTCCCACTGGACCACCGAGATTATTATGAGATTATTTATTTACTAACCATAAAAGTGACACATGTGACTTCGAAAAAGTCCGTTTATGATATAAGATATAGAACAAATAATGATTAAATAACGTTGTTACTTGTAATAAAGATGAACATACCTGTATATATAAGGCATGGAGGGATAAACAGCTATGTAACTATAATAATAATGTTATTGAGTCCGACAAAACCAAAAGGTAAAGGTAGATTTAAAATCGCTAACTGCGCAACTCATACTAGGCGCCAATTTTTATCCCCGGGCGTCTGGAAGAAGCAAGATCAAAGACCGAACTGCTAGCCAAACTCCCCCCAGTCCTCCAGTTCGATCCACTTCTAGTGTCAATACGGTCTGCGCGGTTCTGATTCCTTAGAATTAAATTTTATTAAATACTAGCTGATCCGGCAAACTTTGTTCGGAATCCAAAGTATAAATGAGTAAATTTAGAATTTATCACTTTTTCTTTGCTATATCATGTATGAATTATAGATAAAAATCACCCCATTGACACCCTCTATTAATTAAAAGAAACCGCATCAAAATCCGTTGCGTAGTTTCAAAGATATAAGCATATAAGTGGACAGACAGCGGGAAGCGACTTTATTTTATACTGTGTAATGACTAATGATAATGAAATATGCCATTTCACATATGGCAATACATACCTACGAACCATAAATTCTTAACATATTTTGATTTTAAAACTTCACATTTTATCTTCACACTCTCTGTCTCTGTTATGTCGGTTAAAGAGTACAAAACTCCCCGAAATATTTTCGCATCGCTTGACGTTCACGATATACGAATACTTCTAATGATTTAATATCTTACTAAAGACCACTAAACTCAAATAATTTACCCTATTATTTAGTGAATGTACCAACCATCTAACCTTGCCAATTAAACAACAAAAAAAGTATCGTTTCCTTGTATCCGAATCGTATAAACACAAAAAAGTGTCGGCAATCTTTTCAAAATTAATTACAAATTTAAATAATTAAAAGTGTTTGTAATGTCTCTATAACCGAGAGTAATTTTGTTGGTCGTGTAATGAGTGTGAAATGTTTACGATAACTATGTCCGAACGTGGAGTTTATTACCAAAACGTTGGTAAGTAGAAAACACAATGAGTTATCACAGTGATTAAATTACTCAAAAAACTTCCGCCATCGGTAGAGGTTAAATAATTGAAAACCGATCAATAACGTCTTTGTGCCTACTTAGTGTAGGTTTCAGTAGCCAATAGTTACTAAGAGAACGACATGAAAAAAATACGTGAAGGTTAAAAATTATGAATGAATGAATGAAGAGAAAGGCATATTCAAATTTTCAGAAGGTTCGAAAATATGAAAGGAATTACGATAAAAATGTTGACAGAAACAATTAAACTTGTAAATAAACAGGAATCAAAGCGAAACATAAAAATATATAACATTTACCGTATTCTGTTGGTCTTCCGATGGGCAGTTTCTATGGTGACCAGAAAAACCGCATGGCTTCTAGAGGAGTGCTCGTTCATATCCGTGCGACCGGCAGCTCGATGCCGGTTGCCGGCCTTCATGATGCGAACCATCTCCGCGGCACTCTTGCATACCACAGACGTCATCTCCGGAATGTAAAAGCCGTTTAGTTCCTGGATAGAAAGCATATTATTGCTAATTAAAAATGTTGTTAGAACAGGGAATTTCAAGGTTTAGATATTTTGTTATTACAAATATGCATTATGACATCACAAGCTGTGGATCAAAATTAATCATTAAAAATAATCTAATGTTTTGTTATTCTCCATATATAGTGATCTATATGCATAATAAACGGAGTTCACGAGCAGAAAATGAAAAACTACCAATTTTCGAGGCGACCAATAGACTAATGACTAACAAGGGTAATAAAATAATCAAAGTAATAAGAAGTATTGCCATGAAGCATAATTTATCTCTCACGTTCTTTGGATGCAGTGGCCATTCTGCATTCAGATTTCACTGCATACGATAACTTAAAATAATTTCTATAATAAGAATTTTGCAAAAATCATTTAGTAAACTTTTTAGAACAGTATTCAGACATGCAACACGGTCACTGTCGCTCAAAGAAAGTAAAATTTAATGGACAGTAGATAGATAACTATATCTCATTAGAAATTGTATAATTAACTAGCGTTCAAACTTAAAATTGGATTATTTTTTTAAATTGTGTTATCCGAGGTCTTGTCTATTTTGTCGGGAAATTGTAATACTATGTTCAAGTACAGAATAATGTTTACTTCATATTTGAGTTAAACGCTGGCATATACAACATGATGTTGAATATATCTAACATAACTTTGATTATCACGCAAATGTATCAAGTACAAAAAAATTGTTATTTAATCTTTTGTAATCATGCAAATATAACTATCATTTGTCTTGAGTAGGAAACAGAAATAGAGAAGCTGGATCTAGTAGCAAATTCATTCCTGAAAATCATTGAAACTCTCCACTAACTGTGTCCTTAGCGCCTTATCACAATGTACAAACTACCATTGGGTTTTTTTTCATTTGCCTTCAGTAAATGTAATTTTTTTTACAACATAACTTAGTAGTTGGTTAAGTGACGACCTTAATACAAATTTAATCGCTACCCAGCGTTCAGCAGCAGTACGCGGTGCATTGTTGCTAAATACGACTTACTGTAGTGACGAATTTCGAACAGCTGACAATAGAATCCGAAGTTGGTAACTTGCCGTCAAATAAAGGTATGTACAAGTACATACCACATATTTATCAAAAGTGAATTACGTAAAGCGTAATTCATTTGCACAATGCAAGAGAAGCATTTGGTTGGATTCATCCGAGTGACGCACGTCAAGGTTGTGAGTATTGCGGGCATGTTCAGATGGAGTTCAGTTATTATTTTGCCAAGCTAAATGGGTTTTCATATATTTACTATACGCATACGCA
Organism: Euproctis similis; assembly: GCA_905147225.2. Classification (NCBI taxonomy): domain Eukaryota; kingdom Metazoa; phylum Arthropoda; class Insecta; order Lepidoptera; family Erebidae; genus Euproctis; species Euproctis similis. The sequence continues at coordinate 12,628,653 of LR990109.1, forward strand.
TTATTTACGAATATTTTACAAATCTACACACGTTAAAAGACTAATGACCATACTAATGAGTCACATATTATACTTAAAATGAAAAACGAAAGCATCTTTGGTATGTTTTGTATTTTGTGCGTGTCTAAAGTATTTATCCGGTTATAAATTCGCGAAATAAGAGCTATTTTCAAAGACGTATTATAACATGTACGCGGTAGAGATAGTATTCAAATCGTATGATACTATCATTAAGGAAGCAGGAACTGCTACTTTGTAGCTAATCGCAAAAGGTTTATTATTGACGTAAATTTACTGGTTGGTTGTCATGTTAATACTGTGTAAATACTCTTTCCTGATTACCATTTGTCTTTATCAATAGGTTCTTATGCATAGCCAGAACTATCAAGAATACTATACTCGACGAAAGGGGTATCCAAGTTGATGATGAATCACCTTGACTTAATAAATGATGGAATAATAATTAATTGTATTCTGGAATATAAAATGTTTAATAAATAAATTAATACCAATTATTCTGTAATTGTTAGTACTTTCGTTTTTGCCACACGCGAAGCAGTACTAGGCGCTCATAATCATTTAGAAGGTGTACAATGTACACATGTAGAGCATGTGTGAGTACTGTATGAGTTATTGTTTGCGCGGAGGATCGCGGCGTCGCCGGGCGACCGTATGACGCGTTCAAGTTATTTTATACACCGATATCGACCATTATTGACGATACCCTCGTTATTTCAGCTAACTAAAAGAAATGACTCAATAGCTTTCCATTGTGTTCTAAAGGGCTTGGAGAATTTGTAATAATTCTTCAGCCTATATTCCTAGTTATGACAAACAACGACGGCAAACGAATAAAACTTGTCCTAGATACAGTGAATTTAGAACAACCTTCCAATCGATATTAATGCAATATTTTCTATCCAGAACGTCACGTGTGAGGCTTCGTAGAGCTAACACGTGCAGTATAATTGTAAAACTTTATAGCAGGCTCATAATATATTTCACTTCTGTATAAGAAATGTTTCAAATACAAATTTTGTTCTTATAAAAACTATATCTTGCTCCAGCTTGTCTGTAAACACTTGTTAGGTATTAGCATGTCTAGATAACAGTCACAGAAATTAGATAATCCTCATGACTTGGTTAAATTATCTGATTACAACGCCTTCGGTCCTGTCTAACGGTATGGTACATTCAAAAATTCTGCTATTTGGTCTCAGAAATTTATTTCTTTCATTCAATTTAGAAAAATCACTTTAATAACAAAACAATCAATCCAGTGGTCATTTTGTAATCGATTGGAAATCAATAGCATTCACAAGTCCTAGATTCTAAAGTAAATTGTGACATAATATCTCAATGATGTATGAAAAGGAATGTAACACTTTGTAGTATACACCGGCTAATGTAGTATACACCGGCTAATGTAGTATAAAACATTGCCAATTTTGTCGTATGTAGGCGAAAGCTAAGTACAAATACTTTGTTATATCATGCGTAATGTATGTATATTTTTTTGGACGCACAAACGCCAAGGATGAAAGCACGCTTCGTGTCATTGCGTCACGGTAAACAATCAGATGGATGGTGGCAAAATCGCGCTTATGCCACTATATTAGCAGCAAGGACATAAAAATGATTGACTTGGGTACTTTGTGTTACGTAATGCGTTCCAGTCGTCGCTAAGTCTATTTGCTATGAATAGCCTGTATATCTAGTTTGACAAAATCCCGTCCATTGTGGCGGACTAGAGAAACATCGCTATCATAATTTGCGAGTGGGTGTCCTAACATGAAGTTCTGAGACGGGATGTCGTACTACACAAATGAATATTACTTACAAAACATATTGTTTGATTAAAATATATGACATAAAGATAGATTTAATACGGGATACTGATCTAAAATAGTTATATTAAACCAACTAACATAAAAATGGTGGATAAGAATCTACAATCGCAGCAAAAATCTCAGCTGCCTGAAGGCACTGAGGCACTGAAGGCCTGAAAACATATATCAATATATCCAATACGTTATATCGATAACGGACAAATGGACGACTAACAAAACGTCCATAGAGAGAGAGAGAGAGAGAGAGAGAGAGAGAGAGAGTGAGACCGGATCATTGGCGTCATAAAATATTAAGATGTGAAAACTATAAGATTTATATTGCCTCACAACTTATTGGTTACTTCCTCCGAGGAGTTCTAATATATAAAGCACATATACATTTCTAATAATACATAAGAATATGTAAGAATACGTATTCTCTCAAATAGTATTAACAGTTTTCTGTCACTTTAACCGAATATCATCATCATTAGCCTTTTGAGGTCCACTGCTGGACATAGGCCTCCCCCATATAGTGCCACAACTGCCGGTCCGCTCAATCATGGGGGTTATTTTGCCATAATCGCCACGCTTGACAGGCGGGTTGGCGATCGCAGTAGGGTGTATTTTCTTGAGAGAAAATGCTGCTGCCCATTCTTCTAGCTTTTCCCTTTGTCGCCTTTCGCGACACCCACGGGAAGAGATAGGGTGGCGGTATTCTAAGCCGGCGCCACACAGCATAACCGAATATGTGAATGAGAAACAAATAGAAATAACTTTCAACGGTAATAGTGCTTGTGATTTGCTGATATTCAACTAAAACATCAAATAGTCAGTCCTATTCAACTTAATATGAAACAAACCAGTTTCATTTGTAATATTGGACGCAGTTATTGATATTTGTTGGAAAAAAACAGCTCGATAAGTGACACTAACAATACGAAAATTATTTGAAATGCTTGTGGACAGGAATTGTATGAAGGAAATCACGGTCATCACAGTAGACAAGTCCTAGGGTCGAGTCCAGTTCAAGCGTCTTTTTTTCTATTTCTGCAGTTTTCCTTCACATATTACTGGTTTCGTTCTAGTTCAGATGTTAACAATTGCGATTACATCTGCCCTTCGTGACGTCATCGTCTTGACCATGGCTATGCTATTTATATAACCAGACGACATTGTTTTTTGCTACTTCTAAGTAAGGTTCACGTGAGTGGCGAGGTTTGATATAAATAATAGGTCTTTATTTAAAAAAAAATGTACAGGCAACTGTACACCTTTAAAACTCGAATGTATAAGCAGTGGCAACTAAAATTATGTGGATGTCTATTATCTCAATTATATTGACGTATAATTTGTAATAAGGCACCAGTGCGACACGTCTAAAAACTTAATATGTAATAACTTATATTGTATACCTGTCCTCTGATTATGAGCTTCTTGCAGTCTTTGGCGAGGAGATCCCTTACATCTTCAAGGTACAGCTCAATGTACGAGCAGGACACGAGATGCGTTACATCGGGCGAGGCGCTGTTTTCTATGTGGGCCCATATATGTCGGAACGCGCGGGGGATGACACCCTCGTGCTCCTGGGTGCCCTCCATTGTGTGAGTCTTGCCGGTGCCTGTCTGGCCGTATGCGAAAACGCATCCATTGAAACCATCCAGGACTGATGCAACCAATGGACGTACCTGACGAAAAAAAATATGTAAAATGATTTATTGATTCTTATAGTCTACTCATATATAGTCTTGCCGCTCTCTACATGAATGGCCCAGCTCGACCGCTGAATTACTACGACCTCTCGGAGTATCGGCGTGAAGTGGCTCGTGCCACGTTTCGCAAGGCAGCCTTTCGCCTCTTACTCCCTTTAAGGACGGCAACGCACCACGGTGTTCATGGGCGGTGAGTAGTTGCTTACCATCAGGTGACCCACTTGCCGTTTGCCCTCCTATCCCATAAAATAAATTTTATTAGGATTTTTTCGCGCAAACATTCCCAAGGAGGGTCGACGTCAGGGAGGCCGATCATAAAAGCACAGCCAAAACTTTTGACAACATGAATAATTCAAAAGTGTGCCCACTAGAATGTTATGCCGAACTTAGAGTGGGATAAGGACATAAAAAAATAATTAAATAACAGACCGGTAAATTATTACAGATTTTGGTCATCCATAAAACAGTGTTTAATAATAAAAAAGTAAAATAAAACGTGTAAACACATGAATAATAAGGTCGATAAGGTCACTGTTATGTCGTTATGACGTAATGTAAGCTTTTTAAACATTCGCGTAGCCTTGCGCTGCGCGTGCGCATCCATCCAACTCAGGGCTGTCATATGCATCCTAGGGCTAACAGATCATATATACCAAATATTAAATTCTACTTGTTAATTACACTAACAATCTGCAATTATTTTAGTTTATATTTTCACTAACACCACTTGTGGAGGAGTCGTAGTTTTTAAACAATTATTTATGTTAGTACTGAATAAAGTTGCTTTATAATTATTCTTGTTACATAAATTGTAACAACAATATGACGTAGGCATTCGGAAAATTATGTAACATTCATGACTATCACAGCAAGAATAATTTAACGAGACGTCACAAGTTAAATTCTGCCAAACCTATAGAACTTATTATATATAATATATATATAATATCTTGGACACAATACACACAGCGCCCTCTAGTTCCAAGCTAAGCAACTAAATGCTTGTGTTATGGATACTAGATAACGGATATAAATACATATATACTTTTCTTTTGTAAATACATACTTATAATACATAGAAAAACACCCAGACGCCACACAAATATTCATGTTTGTCACAAATATTTATTGCTCGGGCGGGAATCGAACCCCCGACCTCATTGCTCCAGCCGGTAGTTTTTACCAATGCGCCACGAGGCCCATACATACTCTCGAAAATTAAAACCTCTTTCTAGCTTAACATAGATAAGTGCAAAGATAGCATAATACGTCTAAATTAGCCGCTTTTTTGTTCCCAATACGACGAGGCAGATTAGTAATACATATATGATAACATAAAAATAATTTCCACAGCGGATGGCAATCCTATTCAAATACAAATATTACAAATGATCTGTCAAACAATAGCATTATGGCATTATTTCCAAAGAACAAAAGAAATTCAAGTACATATTTAAAATACTAGCTGTGCCCGCGACTTCGTACGCGTGGAATTTGTGATCAGATAGCTATATTTTTACATAGACAGTTGAGAAGTAATTACCTCTAAAATGAAATTGTAACTGGTAGGATAAGTACAGATTGCGGTAGCAATGGTTGTTGCCCGCATTGTTTATTTTCATTTTAACAGGAATTTTTGTAGTATAGCTGTAGCCCGCGACGTCATCTGCCTGAACGCTATACAGCACCAAAAATACCTACGATTATACCTTTTAAAATAACATTTATTTACCCGTTACTTCTTTACATTTCATAAATACAGAAAGTACAGTAACAGAGGGAGACTGTCTTTTGTAAAATTGTTGAACTTCAAAAGTGCTGATTTTCAGTCTGCTTTGAATAAATGACTTTATGGTGATTCTGCTGAATTAAGTAATAAGTTGCGACTGAAGCAAATGTAGAAAATAATGAATAAGAAAATATAAATATAGAAAAGGATAAAAATATATACTTATAAAACTTCTCTATAAACAACATTGCTGGTTTGGCTCTCCGCAGCCAAAATGTAAAGAGAGTCAGGACTGGTGACGCGGGAGCAAGCGACGTACAGCTGCCCGTGTGAGAAGCAGCTCGTCCTGAGGTCGACACCCGCTGCTCTCAGTGTCTGCCCCTGCGACTTATTGATGGTCATCGCGAAGCAAACACTCACGGGGAACTGTACGCGCTTGAACTGGAACGGGAAGTTATGAGGTATGAGGGGAATGCGTGGTACAAATACTGCCTCGCCTACGCCACAACCCGTAAGAATTTCCGCCTCAATGCTGTGTCTGTGGAGCGAGATGACTTTAAGGCGGGTCCCGTTACACAACTTCGGAGGAGATAGGTTCCGAAGAAGCATAATCGGGACACCGACTTTCAGCTTGATAGTATGCGCTGGAAGTCCACTTGCTGACAGAGAGTTCAGAAATTCCACGGGATAATGTGTGGCATCATCTTGCTCGATGACAGTGTTTATAGAGGTGTAAACCACTTCATTCCCCTCAATTTTCGAGAGAATGCATTCGTTGATTGCTTCAGCCTGACCATTTTTGGGCGTCAAAATTGCCCGCTCACATACCCAAGAATTCTGCTGGTGCGGTATATGACTGATGTCCCCGTACACACAGCGAATGAGTTCTTCTAAGCTGGATACGACTCTACCGAGAGACTCTGGAAGCACCACCTGCCCACCTCTCTCCTCTGGTAGAGTGCCTTCGCCAAGACTTAGAAGAACATCGGAGAATTCTTGAGCACGTGCATTGCCGCCGAGCCGAGCTCTCATATTAATGGTCAAGCGCAGCGTACGAACTCGTGACCACAGCGAAGATCGTTTCAACGAAGCATTCACCTCGTCAGCCCTCGATCCCCGCGTCACCACGGGAAGCGTTTGTCGGAAATCGCCACTGAATAGAACTGTGACACCACCCATCAAGTGTTCGTTCCTGCGGATGTCCTGCAGGGTTCTGTCCACGGCCTCAACTGCTTTTCTATTGGCCATCGTACACTCATCCCATACGATCAGAGAGCAATCCTTCAGCACGTGTCCCTTATCACTATTGCGTGACACACCACAAACAGGCGTTTCGGTGCTCTCTAAATCGATGGGAATTTTAAACATGGCATGTGCTGTCTTGCCACCCGGAAGCAGTGTGGCAGCGATTCCCGACGACGCTACAGCAATGGCAATTTTGCCTTGCCTCCTGACCTCTGCAAGTATGCCAGTGGTAACAAATGTTTTTCCTGTTCCACCAGGAGCATCCAAGAAAAACATTTTACCCTGGTTTTGCCCAACGCTTTTAAGAACAGTGTCATAAATTTGTTTTTGCTCTGAAGAGAACAAAGCGACATGGTGATTTCGTATGGTGGTCATTTCGCTCGGATCGTAAATTGTCTCAGCGTTATACTCTCGATTTCCACGGTCTTGATGCGGTGATGATTGGGGAGCTGGTAACCCATATTCGACCAATGGATTGCCGCCGATGGAAATGACCACGTCTTGAAGTGAACTAAGACAGGTGTTCAGCACGCGTTCATCAGTTACTTCGACTTCGTCTCCAGTAGCACGCCTCAAAGCTCGTAGAAAATCTTCAGATAGATGATGTCGATATTTTTCCCACAAAGCTACCGGGTTCGTGACTCCACAAAACACCAAGATGACGGCAAACAGATGACGCATACGGCTGGGGCTGTTACTGACGCTCGCCTCCGCGAGGGTGTCATCCCAGTTTTGGTCACCGTCGAGAAGGTGACGTGCTACACAGGCTGCGCGGTAAGTGGGATACTCCACGCCATCAAATGTTCTCAGAAAGGCAAAAGACGTTGGGCCTCGGATCGTGTGAAGTAATAACCGCAGAAAATAGCATTCGCCATTATTCGGGTGCACGGTATAAACTCTACCCAATACGGTGTCCTTGAAAATTCCCGGAAAACCTTCGACAGCACCTCCTCTTCGACGTCGGTTAAATATTCCCCTTTGCTTGTCGTACGTGTAATATGAAGGCACCTCGTCATACGTAAGGAACCTCGCAAACTGGTCGATTTCGCAGAGCCTGAAAAATGCCAAGAGAGTTGTTTGGCGCGGATTTTCTAAGCGCTCAGCAACGTTGTTGGGATCAAAATATATGCGCTGACCGTTTTCTAGGTGGACGTCTAAATGCATGACGGCAGGATGCCTGTCATGTATAGAGAACGCCAGTATCCGCCAAACTGCTTCAGACGTGCTGATGTAGCGACCGGACTGATACTTGGTCACCTCGTCTCTGTCAGTGTTCTGTAAAGCAAACGTCGCCTGATCGCTACCTTTGTTCACGTATTTGCAGATATATTTGATCGACCCGACGCTGGTGCACGACTCGACGTTGATGTGCGTCTGGAAGGTCCTGGACAGTACTGGTGAGTAAGGAACAATCCATCGGTTATCGACCGGTCGCGCCTGGCCACGCACGCTCAGCTCAGTGGAATGCCCGCCCTCTGCTGGTGATCGGCGCCGGTATGAGGGATATCCATCCTCACCAGTAATGGTTTCGTTGGTAAATTTTTTTGGGAATCTTTTTGTACAACGTCCGTCTTTCATACAAGGGGAACTTGGATTTAACGTGCCACAGGGGCCATGCACCATGTGACTTTTAACAATTTGATGCAGAACAGGATCAACGTCAGGGTCCGGAAGCTCTGCACTTATGACTTAATCAATCTGGATAGGCCTGATCTTTTCTTCCAACCACAAAAGCAGATGCGCGTGTGGCAAGCCGCGTTTTTGCCATTCCACGGAGTACATATGACATCGGACTGTACCAAACACTTTTGCCTTTGTTAGAAGATCCATAAGGCATTTCAACTTCAGGTGGAATACGCGAGAGATCAAGTCGTGCCTGTCGTACGAAACCTGTCCTGCAAGGAGTTGAGCTGTTATTTCAGGCCACTTTGGGTTGGTAGTGATAGTAATAAAGAGGTCCGGGCGACCAAACTTTCGCACATAGCAAAATGCATCTTGGGTCCTCTCGTGCATGTACCGCGGACCTCCTGTGAAGGTGGAGGGGAGAATGACCATCCTTCCTACATCTTGAGCATTGGCATCATTCTGCATGGCATCTCTGAGATGGACGTAGTTCTCAGCTCTCAGCTTTCTTTGATTGGACCTTATAAATACCAAACGCTCTGTCTCAATTTTGGCATACATGTCCACCAGAAACTGACTAAAGAGTGTACGATGATGGTGGAGATAAGAGCCATTGTTCACCCTCAGCTGGATCAAGAAGCTGTAGAACTGCATGGCGGACGTTTTTTTGTTATAATTTGGGGAGCCTGTCTGGGGGTCTACATTATAGTGGGCGAAATGGTAGCCATCCTCTCCGCGACAAAACATGAGCGGATATTGAAGAGAATCGTACGCGCGGTGAGTTTCGCTGATCCTTTGAAGCCGGTCATCGTGCGTGCGTAAGACGATATCTCTTTTATCACACTCCTGATCGACTAAGAGAACGGCGACCTCATTCGTCGTTGGCGCATTATATCGTCCCGGATGGGCTGCAATCGGCTTTCTATCTGCACTGATGACAAACTTAAAGCGGTTGCGCTCGTTCTCAGGCACCGACGCCAGAGCGGCTTTGAAGTTGCCAATGTGCGGATTAACGTTATGCAACATACTTTGCAATCCTCTGACCAGAACAGGGTCCAAATTGGGGATGTGTCTACTTCGTAGGTTTGCTTGTTCTTCAAAATCACTTACAAAATAAATTTGCAAAAATTTTGGAATGTCTGTAGGTAGCAGCGAACCGATTTGATGGTAAACTTGCCCCTGGACCTTGAATGTCGGCATGAAACCTGCTTCAACGATTTGATTTGCACCAAACGAAGTCATCTGGAAGGCGCTGTTATAAGCTCGGATGTTTTTCAAAAAATGGCTGGACTTCGGATGTTCGCCATTTAGTAAGATTCTTAACAGATCTGGTGGGTCTTGCATAGACTCCAAGCGTACCTTACCAGATGCACAACACATCCCATTGGGCTCTCCTTTCCATTTGCGGGCTTGACAGTGGGCACACACTTCTTCTAAGACACCAATATCTCCGTGTGCGGCGTAGTTAATCGCAACATTGTACATAAATCCACTTCCCTCTTTATTTAGCCACGATTGCTCTTCGATATCGTAAACCATGGATTCATCGTCAGATGTTGAAAGTTGATTCATGCTACGCCGCAGACGATCTAGTTCTAGTTGTGCCGCACGCTGTTCACCCGACCAAGATCCTCGAAACTCTTGAATTCTATCCCGTTCTAGCGATAGATGAGCAGACGTATCGCCACACACGTCGTGGTACCGCTGCCGAGCAGCTGCACGACGTTCTTCACGCTGCTCATCGTTCTCTAACGACCGTGAAAGGGCATGCTGAGAACGATCTCTTCTTAACCGGGTCATCCGCTCTTCATGATCTTCGATCGACCGAGAAAGAGAAGTGCGACTCCGCTGCGAATTCAACCTCGTCTCTCGCTGCGTGTATGTCTCTGACGCGCGAGACTCGGCGTGGCGCTCCCGGTCGCTTTCCAGTCGCGCTTCTCGCGCTTCGACACTCTCATAAAATCGAGCGGCATCTGAGCGAGAGCGCTGGGAACTCAACCTCGTCTCTTGCTGCGTGTACGTCTCTGACGCGCGAGACTCAGCGTGGCGCTCCCGGTCGCTTTCCAGTCGAGCTTCTCGCGCTTCGACACTCTCACAAAATCGAGCTGCATCTGTGCGAGAGCGCTGGGAACTCAACCTCGTCTCTTGCTGCGTGTACGTCTCTGACGCGCGAGACTCAGCGTGGCGCTCCCGGTCGCTTTCCAGTCGAGTTTTTCGCGCTTCGACACTCTCACAAAATCGAGCTGCATCTGTGCGAGAGCGCTGGGAACTCAACCTCGTCTCTAGCTGCGTGTACGTCTCTGACGCGCGAGACTCAGCGTGGCGCTCCCGGTCGCTTTCCAGTCGAGCTTCTCGCGCTTCGACACTCTCACAAAATCGAGCTGCATCTGTGCGAGAGCGCTGGGAACTCAACCTCGTCTCTAGCTGCGTGTACGTCTCTGACGCGCGAGACTCAGCGTGACGCTCCCGGTCGCTTTCCAATCGAGCTTCTCGAATTTCAGCACTCTCGCACGATCGAGCGGCATAAGTGCGGCTGCGCTGCAAACTCAGTCTTGTCTCTTGTTGCGTGTATGTCTCTGACGCGCGAGACTCAGCATGGCGCTTCCGATCATTTAATAGCCGCATTTCGTATGCTTCTATACTTTCCAGAGACCGCAACGATGCATTTTGAGTGCGCATAGTATCTAATCGGGACTGGCGCGACGTACTACTTTCTCCATCTCGAATTTCCGCATTGTGTTCTCGAAGAGTAGCTATCCTTGCCTCACGCTCAATGGTGGTTTCAAGAGATCGAGCTAACCTTTTCCTTCGACTATCGTTTGAGGATTGGGATAGATTAGACCGTTTTCTAGGCATTTTGATTATTTTAAGTTTGAAAAATAACAGAAAATAATTTACACGCTGAGAATTTACACACAGATAATGATAGCTAAGCATTACTGCTTACGCAGTAGTCCGATTCCGAATGAAGTTTATTTAAGTAAATATTTTTTTTTTTAATTATATTTCAGGAAAGTATTTTCAGTTTTCACGTTAAATTCGACTAAGCACACGATAACTTATAGCAACGCAGGTAACCCCAGTTTCTATGAGTTGTCGCGGCGACATCCGTACTCATAACATCACTTTTGGTGAACGAAATTATAGCGCGATCTAATTCGACGCCAACGCCATCTAGTTAGCGAATAGGAAACATTTTTTTTTAATGGTGTAAAATTATAAAATTACGAAGCAATCATTACACCAATAAATACCGAACAAAAATATTAACAGTTTTTAGCATATACAAATACATTTTTTTAATTGTCTTGCTCATCTCTGAAAAGAATTAACGATACAATTTTAAAGAAGAAAATGCACAACTCCATCTATGACTCTTAAAAACATCTATTGACCGCAAGCGCATGATGAAATTTCAATTATTTATATTCAAAAAGTGTTTAAACATGTAATTCGACTTGATGTTTTTAAAATCTCAAAGATTTATTTATATCTAAAACCAAAAAGTGCTTACACGTGTAATTCAACTTAATGTTTTCTGTTTTGTAAATCTCATAGATGGCACTGTTTTAAAATTGTCTGTTATGTTTAACGGCATAAGTTAATTAAAATGTGAAGCTAACTTATATTATATTATTATTATTATTATATGTATAGATTAAAGCATGGTTATTAACATAATAACACCATAACAACATACAAATATGCGTCGTTAGATTACACGTTGCTACAGAATACATTGAAGAAATAAAGGTTCACTGCTCGTTCCTCGTAGGTGATAGCGTGATAATATGTAGCCTATATGTTGACCCGACTTCTTAATAATTTTCGTGCCAAATTTGAAGTAAATCCATGCAGTACTTTTTGAGTTTATCCCGGACATACATACAGACAAACAGACAAAAATTCTAAAAAGTATATTTTTGGCTTCGGTATCGATTGCAGATCACACACCAAGTATTCTTTTTAAAAAATATTCAATGTACAGTTTTGACTTTTCTACAATTTTATTATATGTATAGATATTTATACTGACAAACAGTCTGCTACTGCTCAACAATAGCTAAATTAACATGATACCCGATCAAATTCAAAGCAAGTCAAAACAATTGATTTTCTCTTACATTTAAAACTTAGCTGACCCTGCGAACTTTATTCCGCATCAAAAGTAATTTTTACAGCGTTTACAATTGAAATGCTAAATTTCGAAGGCTATCACTTTTTCTTTACTACTTTATACATATGAACCACCCCACTGAAACCCTCTATATATTAAAAAAACCGCATTAAAATCCGTTGCGTAGTTTCAAAAATTTAAGCATATAAGGGGACAGATAGCGGACAGCGACTTTGTTTTATACTATGTAATGATTATCAATACCATTACTTAAATATGCATTGTAAATCTATCAATATGTTAGCACAAGAAACTTGATGTTATTTATATTTTATAGATATTTTAATCAATCATCATTTATTTCTTTATAGGAGTAGTAACAGAAATTATATTTTCAAGTAGTTGTTGCTCGCAGCGGGGCATGCAGGACCTTTTTCCAATGACGATAGCTTTTGATTTTAAAGAACACGTCTATTAGAATTGTTAAAACCCTATGAATTTCTGTTTAAAGTAGTTTCAGAGATACCCGATTCGGAAAGAAAAGGCAAAACAGAGAATAAGTTCGACAATTGACGGCTCATTAAAAGTGCATAAACCAGAGAACATGACGTTCCAAAGACCATAAAAATATCATTAATATTAAGTTTATGATGTTATTACATGCTTACATTGTAGTAGTTGCTTTTTTATTAATAATTACGATACGATGTGTTTATATTTAACGGACAAAAACTCAGCTATGTATTTATTTTTTTATGGATGTTTTTTTTGTAATTTGAAGATTTTAATAGGTCAAAATCCATCACTAACATAAGGCTGAGGCCTCTTCACGACAATATCGTAACAGGTTTATTTATAATATTGAGTTTGTAACTTAAAGAACCTCTTACTGAGAGCCAACTGAGTCTTACAATTCAAATAAAATTAAAAGTGGCATTTAGACGCCAAAACAAATGTGATCGAAAATCTATACGAAAGACCAGTTCTTAAGAGTGTTATCATTATGTTTTTTTTAACACTAGGAAGCAGTTTTAATTCTAATAAAATTTGGTTACGACCCAAATGGAATAGGTGGCGCACATATTGCCAAACCGGGCACAAAGTTTTCAGTCATCGATATTTATCACAACATATATATATCAACAGTCTCGGTGGTCCAGTGGTAGAGCACACGGTTTCTGATCCAGAGATACGGGTTCGAATCCTGACACTGGCTCACATCAATGACTTTTCGAAATTGTTTTCGGAAGTTAAGTGTTATAAATACATGTTAAATATTTATCATATTTGATTACGTAATGTGGAAAATTATGGGAAAAAGCTCTAGAAAAACTAAATTTTCTGTCAAAGCTTATTTCTTTCTTATTTCTTCTGTCTAAGGTTTTTACTATTTATTTTATGTTCGCCTTGTACTCGTATTATCCGATGCATTTATAGTGCGAGTTGCGACTGAAACACCTTTAGTCGGCTTAAGTCAAAAGTGCAAAATGTAGATAAACCATATAATATTATGTATTTTCATAAAGTTTTACAAAATTATTTGAATGTGTTCAAGAGAAAGTGAAAAAAAGTACATATTAATAAATATTTAAAAAAAAAATATTACAATACCTATCAAAGAAATTAAAGTGCGGTGGGATCGCCTGGGTCAATTGACCAATTTAAAAATCGGTTTGAACTAATTGAATATTTTAACGCAGTTGCTAGAATTCGAAAGTGTAGTGCAGTTTCTATAAATATTTTAACTATAATATGTACTGTACTACTGTATGCTGCTATTGTACCTCGTACACCTCGGATTCATTTTCTATAAAAAATGAAAAACTAAGTCTATAAAACTGAATTATTTTTAACGCTATATATTTAATCACAGAAATAGATCAAGATCTTGATCTATTTCTGTGTATTTAATATTCAATAAGCTTATTGTCAATTTGTATATACCTGGATGGTAGTAATCTCAAAGGCGTGCCAATCCCCCTGATAAACCATACTGTCATAGAAACAACGACTAATAATCGAGTAAAAGAACTTGTAAAAGACGAGTATACCTTCGTAATATATCGGGTATCTTTGGTCTAAGTCATCTTGTCCTGTCAGGGTGTTTGTGTTATATTAAAATTACATTAGGCGTTCAAGGTAATAATAGTTCTTAGACTGTCAGTATTGACATTGTTGGTTAAAAAACCAAATACAAGATTGTGTGTGCCAGCTCATCCTACGCGTTCAATAACAACCTTGGCTTAGTCGAAGGTCCTTAAAGCAACCATATGACAATGTTTGGTCAATATTGTTATTGTAGGTAAATATGTTCTGTGGGTGGTGTGCCGAGGTCTCGAACATCACTCATTTAGTCGTCAGATGATTCTGTTCGATTCATTGTGATGTATGGTATACGGAGGTGTCATACTTTAGAGAAATACCTCTGCTTTGGCATTGCTATGGTTTAATGCCACGAAACGTTCCAAAATTTGCCATAAAAAGATCTCACTTGTCTAATCGTGTTAGTTTGTACAGAAAGTTAATACTTGTTTATTTTATCATTACCTACCTATTGAGCATCATTACCGCAACAATTTCTTTTCAAGTATCGAAAACTAAGTATGAATGTCACAACATGACTATACCTTTGGCATTGCTCATGTCACTGGCAGTTAACACTTATCATAAAATAAAATCTTGTTTCCTCTGGCGTCATGAGCATTAAATTATTATATTAAGCTGAAATCAAATATTTTTTTGCTGGTAGATGAAATGTTATGCGTATCCCATTCATCGAGCGTATTTCAATAGCTTTTAATGTTCCAATTTGTTAACAGCTGGATATCATACTGTTATAGCCATAATAAAAAATTGGGCCGGGGTGAAACATTTCGTTAATTTAGTTTTTTTGATATGGCTATTTATATTATGCGCGCGAAGATGTTAAAAAACCAATTACAGATTTGAATAATTTAATTCTTGATGGCATTTTCAATTTCCATTATATTATCACTATTAGTTATATATTGACGAAAACATGTAATATATAATGTTCGATTACCTTGAAATAGCTAAAATTATAATGAAAATCGCGTTTTCTAGAATTTTGGCACGCTGTCTAATTTTTATTTTTACCGAAATGTACGTGGTGAATGATAAAAATAATTGTGACTCCAGGTCTACATTTACACAATTTTAATATAACACAAACACCCTGACAGGACAAGATGACTTAGACCAAAGATACCCGATATATTACGAAGGTATACTCGTCTTTTACAAGTTCTTTTACTCGATTATTAGTCGTTGTTTCTATGACAGTATGGTTTATCAGGGGGATTGGCACGCCTTTGAGATTACTACCATCCAGGTATATACAAATTGACAATAAGCTTATTGAATATTAAATACACAGAAATAGATCAAGATCTTGATCTATTTCTGTGATTAAATATATAGCGTTAAAAATAATTCAGTTTTATAGACTTAGTTTTTCATTTTTTATAGAAAATGAATCCGAGGTGTACGAGGTACAATAGCAGCATACAGTAGTACAGTACATATTATAGTTAAAATATTTATAGAAACTGCACTACACTTTCGAATTCTAGCAACTGCGTTAAAATATTCAATTAGTTCAAACCGATTTTTAAATTGGTCAATTGACCCAGGCGATCCCACCGCACTTTAATTTCTTTGATAGGTATTGTAATATTTTTTTTTTAAATATTTATTAATATGTACTTTTTTTCACTTTCTCTTGAACACATTCAAATAATTTTGTAAAACTTTATGAAAATACATAATATTATATGGTTTATCTACATTCTGCACTTTTGACTTAAGCCGACTAAAGGTGTTTCAGTCGCAACTCGCACTATAAATGCATCGGATAATACGAGTACAAGGCGAACATAAAATAAATAGTAAAAACCTTAGACAGAAGAAATAAGAAAGAAATAAGCTTTGACAGAAAATTTAGTTTTCCTAGAGCTTTTTCCCATAATTTTCCACATTACGTAATCAAATATGATAAATATTTAACATGTATTTATAACACTTAACTTCCGAAAACAATTTCGAAAAGTCATTGATGTGAGCCAGTGTCAGGATTCGAACCCGTATCTCTGGATCAGAAACCGTGTGCTCTACCACTGGACCACCGAGACTGTTGATATATATATGTTGTGATAAATATCGATGACTGAAAACTTTGTGCCCGGTTTGGCAATATGTGCGCCACCTATTCCATTTGGGTCGTAACATAACGGCGAGACGAGGCTTAACAGCCGCTGCCTACACCTTCTGGTAGTTATGTTAAGTATCTTATGTTATTTAACATGTAGCACTTAGATCTTTAGACTATTATTATTACAGTTTCAATCCGTGAGGGTCGCAGGACTAATTGGGCCTGTTGCTGATCATCTCTAATATGTATCAGAAGATTCGATGGCGAAACGCGATAAAACCCACAAGTCTCTCACTGTTTTGAATATAATGTTGTATCTCGGTACTTGATATTTGTTCATTATATTATTTTATTATATTGTCTAATTGCAATAAAACCTCATTTTAGTAGTCCATCATTTGCCTTTTGAGGTCCACTGCTGGACAGGCCTCCCCCATAGAGCGCCACAACTGCGGGTCCGTTCACTCATGGGGGGTTTTTGCCATAATCGCCACGCTTGGCGCCTGCAAAGCGTGGCGATTATAAGGGTTGGCGAATTTAAGGGTTGGCGATCGCAGTATTTTGTTGAGAGAGAATGCTGCTGCCCATTCTTCCAGCTTTTTCCCTTAGTCGCCTTTTACGACACCCACAGGAAGAGATGGGGTGGCGGTATTCTAAGCCGGCGCATATTAGTAGTCCGTCTTCAATATATTGCTTCCTCAATAAGATTGTTTAATTTTGTGTCCTGAAGGGTAGGTACTTGGGTTTTGGTTTTACGAATATATTCATATTTGTTTGGCACATGCACAGCCAAACATATTCTGTAATAATAAATATTCGACGTCTATATTTTTAATCTATTTTATTTGTCAGTCGGTATCAGTATAGGTATGCGCATCACGCTAAAAGTTTTACCCTCTTCATCTCTACTGTGTGGTATGATTTGGCAAAATACGTTTCTGAAACAACTTCAATTTTATAATAACGTTTGAATTATAGCCTAATTTATTATCTTTAAAATTCCATATTTGCGTTATAACCCTTTTTTTCTGATATGTTATAGGTAGGTTGTTAACGAAAAACCCGCATAAACTATACACACAGGAAATATCAGCACATACATAAAAATACGAGAAACTTATTTTACGGAAGTATATGAACTAATTAATATTATTTATCGAACACGGTGTATGCCGCGTTATTTTGTTATTCCAGGTGTGTGGAAATACTGCAGTATAGCTGAGTCACGAAATGTCTCACGATCTTGATTTCTTACAATTCTGGTATTAGATATATACGTACATAAATATATATATTATTATTATGTATGATTTAGTGGAACATTTTTGGCAACAATACAACGACTCGTGCGTAACATCGCGCTCGCGGGGAATGCGCCAGCGACGATTTGATGTTCAAGATTTCTCTTGTAGTGTAATTTTATACAACGCTTCGCTGAAATGTTTGTTACGCTCAAAAATGTATTTATTCCACAACTTAGTCATAAAAGTAGTAGTAGCTAATTGTGTTCAGAGACTAAAAATAATCTACATAGACATAATTAATATCAAGTATATAAATCCTATTAATATAATAAACGCGAAAGTTTGTGGGTGAGAATGTTGGTGTGTTACTATTTCACGTAAAAACTACTGAATGGGTTTTGTTGAAACTTTACAACAATATAGCTTATACATCAGAATAACACATAGGCTACAATTTATAAAGATATTGTGTGTATTATTCAAAATATGGCGATAAGAGTCAAGTAAATTAGCCCAAAAATGTCTTTCATCGCGTACGCTGCGAAAATTATTGATGATAGAAAAATCTCCAGCAGTAAATCATAAATCATTATCATTGCATACCTTAAATTAGACGGAACTATTTTGTGGAGGCATTTAAAATACAAAAAGTAAAAAAGAAATGTTATACGATAAATCCACTGTAGGGACTCGTTAGAGGCCTTACATATTTTTTTATGTGTAATTAAACTAATTAATAATTCCCAAGTTAGTACTCACCATTTCATCATATATGGTCTGCGTGTCAGAGGTGCTGTCATAAGCGGCATCGTATGTGAACAGTTTGTCTTGACCTTTGGGGTTGTAAACCTGGACAGCTCCGCGCTCTGGCCAAACCTTCACAACCTACACATATAGATAAAAATATGTTAACACGTAATATTAAATTAGGTCTTAAGGATTAAAAAATAGTTAAACATAGTAGTTATGCAACTACAGCTGTTTTCCGCGTGAATGCCATTTCCGCTAACCCATTTATCATAGCTTGACCTCTCCCAGTTTGCTTAACTTCATGTTAGAGTAATATTTATATGAACTCACTGTGAGCAAGGATTAATTCCAATTAATTGTCACATTAATCATAGTGCTGGACCATGTGTAAACACACTCAAGTCACTCTAAGTTGTTCTGTTAGTGATTACGGCCAGTGTAAAAGTACAACATAACACTGTTTAGTACATATAGAAAACATTAAGTAATATACACTGTATTAAAATAAACATATTACAGTTTCTTCCGCATTGAGGGCGGGTTAAAATTTTATTGTTATATATGTAGGCCGGTTTTTATGTGTATCTTTTTGTTAGAACACGAGAATTACTTCTTACTAGAGAATCGAACAAAGCCGTAAGGGCTTTGTTCGATTCTCTAGTAAGAAGTAATTCTCGTAATCTACGAGTAGGTACTAAAGCTATAAAAAAACTAAATACGAATCGCAGAACGCTCCAGCCTAAACGGTTGAATAAAACAATAAAAATCTCAAGGTCTCAAAACCAATGATTTCATGAGACAGGTGTTCAAAGTGACGGAGTGTAGCTGGACATATGATCTAAAAATTCCGCAGGAATTTTAATATAACATCCATAACGATACTTAACAGGGTATCTTAAGTATCCCTAAGATAACCTCTGAAGTATAAGACTTTATAAGTCATTCTTACATGTACCTCACCGACAATAGCACTATTCCCTGTGCCCAACCCTTTTCGCCCGGTGAGTTAACGTAAGAGACGGTTTGACTAGAAGATATTTGATCTGAAAATGCCGTGTCTTGTATAATGACAATGACGACATGGAACATAATTGAAAAATGATTTACGCAAACCGATAAAGAATTTATGTTTGTCTCGAAGAACATCAGAATTAAAAACAATATGAAACTTAAATGATAAAAATACTTAATTACTAGTGATATTATACAATATATAATGATAACACTCGAAGGTAAAATCTATCAAGCACGTTGTGTAATAGTGCACTTAGATAAGCCTAATATATTCAAACAATATAGTACTCCTATCAGCACAGTTGAGTCGTTGATTTATATGGAATAAAATTGAAAAGATGAAAACCTTCAATAGCAAGTAACGTGACGCTATCACTTTACGAGTAAGAAACAAAACGTTGTCATGTTGAGACTTACCATTTGTATTCTTATAAATAAGAGAATCAAACACACAACTAACTCTTGTGCATTATGATTTTGTATTTATGTCAATTGATAATTTCTATAATATTGTTAGTCTATAGTGCTGTGTGTGCTGGTGTTATTAATTAATTGGTTAAAAAAAAATAAAGCCGAATATTTTGTTATATTTTCTACGTAATTTTGTTTACCAAAGAAAACTTAAATATAACATCGATGACAGACTTCTGAAGAGGTCATCGATTTAAAACAGTTTTGACTGAAACATCGAAAAAAAACTCCGTTAAAATGGCAGGAATGCCCAACAATAAGAGGCTGGATCAACGTAACATAGCTTTTCACAAAAAAAAATATAAATGAAAACTAATTTAAAATATTATGAAAACCTCGCATTGATAAGTCAAATCTTTGTTTAAACTCGAAAGCAATTAAAACCATCACCAGTGTGTTAGGTATACTTATTATAATGTTATTGTATTCTATATATCTAATTTGTACTTTTTATCTATTGATTATAGACTTAATATTAGTTAATTGAATAACAGATTTGGAACTAAAATTGCAATCTGTTTATGGCAAAGTATTGTGAACATTCATTTTACGAGTACATTCATTTGTTATCAGTTCTTGTTTCATCATTAAAAAAAGCAATTTATATGCAATAAATTGTATTTTAAACATGTAATAATAGTAAGTTATTATTTCTAATCCTCACTCAGAGAAGTCACAACTCTGGAAGTTACATTCAGTTGCTATGTTTATTGCCATTTATTGCCAATAAAAACAGTCTTAATAAAAATCCTGCCTGAGAAATTTTAAAAGAAATTCCAAGATCATTTATTAAACCGCCACCGTACGTATTAATCAATATCCATAACAACCGTGTTAGTCAATAATCCCACCAAATATCCCTATATGTTAATGGTATACTGGTTAATGGTAAACCCATCATCCGTACGGACCGTGCTCACACCTGCAAGGGTACGTCAGACTTTTTGGTAATGTCCACCGGTGATGCCTTCGTAGATAGACGCTCAAACCATTTCTGTTCAGCGCGAGGCTTCTTCACCTAAACAAACAGTTCGAGACTATGAAAAACATAAAATATAACCGTCATTATAAAATAATTCTGTATCTCCATCGTTGCAGAAACTCAAAAAAGTTTCCAGACCTATTAAGAATATTTATTAATACCGTTTCATCAAAAAAATATGAATAATTGTAGTGTCCGCTGAGCAATATATCAATATCTCCTAAAACCTAATTTTAATTTTTTTTTACAACATGTATGGGACCAACCACTTCTTCGCCTAGTATAAATATTGAACTGGGCTGCCCCGACAATTTAAAAAATGTGCCAAGATTTCAATAACATAATGACTGGTAGCGTCATTTCTCAATTGCACTCCTAAGTAAACGTGTAGCCCAAACGATAACATAACCTTTCTCCAACGAATCTTTCTGTAGATTGGACATTGTTTTTATTATTGCAGGAATCATCATTTGCCCTTTGAAGTCCACTGCTGGACAGGCCTCCCCCATAGAGCGCCACAACTGCCGGTCTGTTCACTCATGGGGGGTTTTTGCCATAATCGCCACGCTTGGCAGGCGGGTTGGCGATCGCAGTAGGCTGTATTTTGTTGAGAGAGAATGCTGCTGCCCATTCTTCCAGCCTTTGCAGGAATATATTTAATCAATTTGATATACATGTGAGCGTTATCGTAGCGTAAAAAAATTGTAACGATCGCCAGTGAAGACGCGCGCCAAATGCCGACAGGAAGTCAAGTCAACCTTATGAACGGTGAACGCTGCGCTGTCTAAAGACAAGTGAGCGCACGTATATAAACACTTTCAGAAATTCTGTCTCTACGAAAAGAGAAATTGCTTCGTAAATCTGCTTAGTCAATTTTGAACATATTATATTATATTCTTTCTACAAAGTTACATCCCCACAAATATTGCTAGGATGCTTTGAACAGTCTCAGAAGAAAATATTTCTCCAAGTTGATAAGAATACCTTAGCGGAGGCATCGTGGTACATCTTACTACATTTATGTATACATACATAACTTCATGCCAAATCCTTTGTGGGGTAGGCAGAGAGAACGGAGTAAGAATATATTTATGTATATATATATAATACAGATTTCCTATGATATAACAAAACGATTTGGTAAGATCAACGTCTCATTACTTCAACATCATCAGCTCAGCACGACTACGGAATGGCAGTACACAAAAACCTACTGTTTGTTACAAATGCTACTAATAAAACAAAACATTATTGTGCAACGATACAGTAAATTGAACATTAATCTGAGCAAACCCAAGGTCGATTACAAGCGTGCGCTCGAAGAACTGCTTTCAGGATAGGGTTGTCAGTCAGTACAGACAACATAATTTTATTAGACTTATGAGTATTGGATATAATCTACACATATAATAAAATTGTAGGAGAGTAAAACTGTACATTGAATTTTTTTTTTTTTAGATTACTTGGGAAATGATCTACAATCGATGCCGAACCCAAAAATATAGTTTTTAAATTTTTTGGCTGTTTGTCTATATGTTTGTTACGGATAATCTCTAAAAGTACTGCATGCTTTCACGTACTTAACATAACATAACTTCACGCCTTTTATTACCCGAAGGTGTAGGCAGCGGCTGTTAAGCCTCGTCTCGCCGTTATGTTTACGTCCCAAATGGAATAGGTGGCGAACCTATTGCCATACCGGGCACAAAGTTTGTCGTCAGAAGTTTGCTTTCACGTACAATTATGCATAAATATAGCTAAGAGGTCAGGTCAACACATAGGCTAAATATTTTCACGCTATCACTAATTGGGGATGAGCAATTAACCCTTATGATGGCAGAGGTACAGTGTTTTTGCTGCTTTGTGGCGTCCACTCAGACGAAGTAGCTGGCAACGGCTACTTTATAATAATTTTAAACATGAGTATCCATTACTTTAATTATATTTCGACATATTCATGCATATAGAACAGCTAAGCAAAGGTCCTATGAAGGCCATAATAGTTGCGTCTACGTTTTCCCTACGACTCTAAGATTGTCAGAATTTTACAAAAGGAATATTTTCTCTTTAGCTGTCACAATAGTCAAAACTCTACAAATCAATTTGAACGAAAAATGTAGAACTATGATACATACATACATAACTTCACGCCAAATCCCTTGCGGGGTAGGCAGAGAGAACAGAGCGCCATAGGGCACGATTCTTACACACCTCACTCGCTTCGTTGACCTTCATAACTCTTTTCATGCACGCGCGTCGGTTTCTGAGGCTCTTAACATCACATTCCTCCAGAACACGTTCTATTTGGTCATGGAATGTGTGTCTTGTCTTGAATCTTGTCTAACTATGATACAAGTAAGAAATTATAAAGTTTAATCTTTTCGCCCTAATGGATTTGATTAATATCAAGTTGAAATACAATATACTGTAGTCTAATATTGTAAACAGCATAGAATTTCACTCACAATCAAACCTACGAATAAGAGAACATGAGTTAGCAATATTCAGAGAAAGACAAAAACATTAC
Organism: Euproctis similis; assembly: GCA_905147225.2. Classification (NCBI taxonomy): domain Eukaryota; kingdom Metazoa; phylum Arthropoda; class Insecta; order Lepidoptera; family Erebidae; genus Euproctis; species Euproctis similis. The sequence continues at coordinate 12,652,067 of LR990109.1, forward strand.
ACAAGTGTGGCCTACAGTGGTCTGAGACATCCCTGAGCCAGGTAGTATGGTTACAGAGTCTTAAAAAAGGCTAACCAACACTAAGGTTTCACCGCGATAAAAACTGTTCTTCAATAGTTGTTATAATGACTTATAACACAATACCGCTGCAGCTGAGGAAGGAGAAGCGATCGAAAGAAAAAAATATATTAGGTACTATGCTAGCAAAACTTGTCTGCACGTCAAGATGAATCGATTTTAGATTTTTTTTTGTTCAGTTTTCATTCGATCATTTAATTTCTCGCGAACTGGGATTGTGTATTGATGCGTTGTGGTGTAGAAAAAAATGAACAATAATAAATGATTGATAAATAGAAATTCCTTATATGTTTATCATCACAGCTTGCAGGGAAAAATAACAAAACATGTATCTAATGAAATTACAAACAAATTTTTACCATCAAACTATCCTTTATTATTTTAACCTAAATCACGGTATAGTTAAAATCATTAAGTGGTAGAGCCACATAGTTCTCTGCATTAATGGGCCAGCTCGACCAGTAATGTCGACTTAAAGAGGCTCATGTCACGTTTCGCTCGGTAAGTGAATTAGTGAGGTATCCGGAAGCCCAATCCCTTCCGCTCTCTATATCTAGTGTCCGACCGAAGGTCTATTTTTGGCCGAAGCCGAAGCCGATTCAGCGGCAATCTCCACAACCTTCGCCCGAAGCTGAAGCCGAAGGTTATAAACTATTAGTAATTTTATAATTTTCTTCAATATTATCCACAGCTAAAGAAGAATATCGGCGTAAAGTGGCTCTTGTCGCTTTTTTCTCGGTGATTTAATTCCAACTGTTATAGGACCTTCGGCTTTCGGCTTCGGCTTTCGGACGTTCGCGCCGAAGATGGATTTTTGGCCGAAGGTGGCCGAAGCTTCGGTCGGACACTATCTATATCCTATTCAACTTCGTTCCTATCCCTTTTAAAGGCCGGCAACGTAACTGTAACACTATTTGTGTTGCAGGTGCCTATGAGCGGTGCAAGTTGCTTACCATCAGGTGACATGCTTGCTCGTTTACCCACCTGTACCATAAAAAAAATATCAAAGACACTCTTCTGTGATAATCTTTTTGAATTTTGAAGATGAATAAACCTAATGGTATAATGACAAGATAGGTCTAGTTATTGAATTAGGATTTAACTAAAGCATTAACTAGTGGGGCAGCTTGGAGTCCGGAGGCACAAGGGGTATTGTGAGAAAAAATGGGGTCATAGATAGTGCTAACATATGCGGGCACTATAACGTGATCTACCGAATACAGGAAAGAAAACTACTTAAGCTGGTGTACTTATTTACTACTGTACTTATTTAAGCTGGTGTAAATTTATTATTTCTTAACAGATTTGTATGACCTATATAACTACTTTATTTTGTTTTTTTTTTTCAATCTACTAAGGTCTCTTATATTTTTCTTTGGAAACATTTGTAGATATGACCAGCCCGGGGATCTCTTATTTCCAGGCCTAGAAAGTAACGCCACGGAGACAGGCTTATGTACTTCAGTGTAATGCTGTATAGAAACACACTTTATTTTTCTTACATATTGCATTTTAAAACTACAATGCATCATCGAAGGTACATGTGAACGGCAGTTCAGTTAACTTTTTTCTAAACAGATGATCATTTATAAACTAAATATGGAGCCTCCCTGTATGGACATAACCGTTAACCTACATACGAGAATTAAGCATACACAGATACAAGTCTGCGTATGTACTTGCAGGTAAACATTCTGAATAAAATCAAATTGGAGTTGTGATACTTGATTTATTTTGGGAATGTTTTCATTACTTAGTCGCCGTATATTGTGCAATTGTTAATTTTATGTTCTGTGAGCCCCGAATCGATTCCATGACTTCTGAATCAAAAGCGGGAGCTCGACCACTGGACCACCGAGACTATTTATGCAAGACTAATATGGACATTATAGATTTGGTCACGTTCTTTAAAATATAGATCATCTACGGTAACATGGCACGCCCTTCCATAACATTACTATTACATGTAGCAAGTATTTACGAATCTACAAGCAACAAATCGTTGTTTTTTTTTAAGTTTGAGTTTAGATTTGATTTTAGTATAGGTATAAAATGAATATCTTGTAAATATTCTCACTCACACATTCAATTTTTGTTTTATTGTTGAGGGGCGTGCCATGTTATCGTAGACGTTCTATAGACATATTAAATATTTTAAGATAAAAGTGCAGAGTGGAAGATACTTCGTAGTTTGATACTATATTATTATTTAGCGTAGGTATTGCCGCAGTTTACTCCTTCACGTATTATGATCGTGCTATAATACCCGAGTACGGACATACTTGCCAAAAAGTCCTATATATCATTTTGTGAGATGCCACGATATATATAGTAAAGTTAACATATTAAACGTAAGAATATAAGGCATAAGGAGTCATTTATATCACGGAAATACAATTAGCAATGTTTACTTAACAACGCAACTAATTATCATCGCAAATGTACTAGGAAGTAGACACCGATCTAATGAAAACCCTCGTCCATAAATATACTGCAGCCATATAGGACTTTACAATAATTATAAAATAAATAAATGGTGTTGAATTGATTAGAGATTGTAGAAGAATAAAGTCTGATCAGATTGCAAGTTTGCATAGTTTGAAAGTTTTTGAAAGTTCATGGTAACAAATAATAATTTAACCAACTAATTCTAGATTAGATAAGATAATATAGATTAATAAAAAACGATTTTTGGCGTATTTTTATCAGGCTGATAATAATATATGCTTGTTTACATCACCATCTTAGAGAAGATCAAAACGGTAACAATGACTGTGTTCACCTCGGTGTTTAAATAGTATTATGCTATTTAAATATTATACTTGGTGACTAATAGTAACCATGCATCATAAATATGCTACAGTGAAGTGGATCCTTTGCACCAGATCACCGGGCGGGCGCGTCGACCTGGCGACATGAGTAAACCACGTGAAGCATCATGTTAACATCATTAAATCTACTTAGTGCGACACAAACGAGTTCGCACACCGAGATACGAACACTTACTGTAATTATGACCACTTTTGTCCACGAAACAAAGACATGTACAACTGTTGAGGGCATTTCCTGAAGAGGCTACAGGCACAGCAAATAGCCCGGCTCCCTAGTAATGGGTGTTATATAGCGAAGGATATTTTTAATACTTTTACAGGGTCTTGGATTTTTTTGCGCGAGACTATCGATCTGTCTAATAATGTAAGTGAAAAGAAATAATAATAAAAACGAACTTTCGATCCAGTTTTGGCGATTTTTTTATCTAAAATGACCACGGCGACCCATTCAAGATATCTTCTCGTTATCATAACATATACTCATATCTATTATTTATAAATCGACTGTGCGAAATTCGTACCGCCATAATTTTACCACGAAATAGATTAAAAACCAAAACTATTATACTATACTTAGAGTTTTTCGAATCGGCTTAGCCTCATATTATTTTTTTATTCCATGCACATTTTTTGTCAACATGCAAAATATAATTATTAAACAATTATTGTTTTGAGTTAGAATAAAAAAATATTTAATTGCAAATTAATTCTTTTTTATTTAACAAAGAGTCATCTGTAAGTTAGATAAGGTTCTAACAGATGGCATTATGAGATAATCATTTGACTGGCTTGAATAGGTATCCAATAGATGGTGCTATGTTAAAATATGTATGGCTATGTACGTACATAGGTTCACATGGCAAAACTGCATTGGCCAGGTCAGCTTGTAGTACAATATAATTTTATTACTATGAACATCAGCTAGCATTTAGTGATCTAGTTGTGCATTAAGCATGTAAATTTAATTTTAACCAACTTTGGACAAAGAAGTTTAGTGATTACAATATCCTCTTTTTGTACATAAAAAAAAATTATAGTTGTTGACATTTTGACGACTATTTTTAACATAAGTGATCCACATTTTTTATAGGCACTGGTATCTTACTTGTCTTTGAAAATATAATTAGTTTAAAAATAGACAGGAAGCAATTAATGTTTGTTTTTATATATAATATTTTTGAAAGTTTTTCAATTATTATTGAGAAAATCTCACAGTTGCTATACTAGGATCAAACATGTTAATTTATACAAGTAAAAGCCTCACATTTTTGCAGTCATAATTGCAGTTTTCTACTTTAGGTCATTGTTTATCAACATTATCATGCGGTTTGTTTCTTATCTATTAAAAAGAGTCATGAACCACATGAATATAAGAATGATTCATTTTAAGCCATATTCATTTAAAAAAATTGGGTTACATTGAACATTAAATCACACTCTATTAAATCAGTGTGCATTACCCTAAAAATAAGGGATTTTGCAGCAACACACTTTGAAATAGTGTATTAAAATATATTTTATAATGATTATACAAATGTAGATATGGTGAATGAAATTACCGAGAAAGAAGTGCAAATGTCAGTACGAAGTATGAAAAGCAATAGAGCAACTGGACCAGACAGTATACCTGCAGAAGCATGGAAGATTTTGGAAGATGATGGATGTAAGTGGCTGACTTTGTTCTTCAATATGCTGTTTCATGAAGAGACGATCCCAGATGAGTGGCGCAACAGTTCGCTGGTGCCCATTTATAAAAACAAGGGTGATGTCCAAGAATGTAACAGCTATAGAGGAATAAAGCTCATGTCACATAGTATGAAGATATGGGAGAAAGTGATAGCGAGAAGAATGAGAGAGGAAAGTGAGATCACCCAGAACCAGTTCGGATTTATGCCGGGACGAGGAACAACAGATGCAGTTTTCGCTCTTCGGCAACTGTCCGAAAAATACCGACATGCACACAAGAACTTGCATATGGTTTTTATTGACCTAGAAAAGGCATATGACAGAGTTCCTCGTAAAGTTCTGTGGTGGGCTTTAAAAGAAAAAAGAGTGCCCGACAAGTATGTTAGGCTGGTGCAAGCGATGTATGCAGGAGCGTATACTAGTGTCCGGTCCGTAGCCGGCGTCACCGACCAGTTTAGTGTGGATGTGGGCTTACACCAGGGATCGGCTTTAAGCCCTTATTTGTTCCTCCTGATAATCGATGCTCTTACATCGGACATTCAGGAGGACGCACCCTGGTGCATGCTCTTTGCTGACGACATTGTTCTGGTAGGAGAGGAAGCGGCCGAGGTAGAAAGTAGGCTGAAAAGATGGCAGAATAAGCTAGAGAGAGTCGGTTTTAAGATCAGCCGCGATAAAACTGAGCACCTTTTCTGTGACTTTGGTGGCTCCTCTGGCTTTTCCCCAATATCTTTGGACGGAAAAAGCCTCAAAGTTACGTCAAACTTTAAATACCTTGGTTCGCTTATTCAATGCGATGGCAATATTGACCGGGATGTGAATAACAGAATGAATGCGGGATGGATGAAATGGCGACAGGTCTCAGGAACAGGATGCGACCCACGGATGCCCCTTAAATTAAAGGGGAAAATATACAAATCGGTTGTCAGGCCTGTCGTATTGTATGGGTCTGAATGTTGGCCTATGAAAGAAGTGGATGAAAGGAGAGTACATGCAACAGAAATGCGAATGTTAAGATGGATGTGTGGTGTGACAAAAAGGGATAGAATAAGAAATGAGTATATAAGAGGAAGCATGAAAGTAGCACCAATAACGGAAAAAATTATGAGAAGGGACGAAAGCCATGTCACAAGGAGAACGATGAGAATGACTGTGGATGGACACATTAGCAGAGGAAGGCCGAAAAAGAGATGGATGGACTGTGTAAATGTTGATATGAATATGAAGGGAGTAAGTGTGAATGCGACGAGTGACAGGAGAGAATGGAAAAGAATGACATGTTGTGCCGACCCCACTTAGAGTGGGACAAGGGCAGGAAAATGATGAATGATAAATATTTGCATTTCTTGCAATAATTAACATCCATTTGATCTAGGACTGCCATAATATATGATAAGATGTATGGATTACCCTCAAAATATACAACATTAAATTAAGGAGCAAGATATAAGCAAAATGAATATTTGGATAAAATGTGTGCTCAAATTTAAATTATTGACTAACATTGTTCACAAATTAATTAATTATTACCTTAAGTAGTTAGTACTGTTTTAATTTTATCAATAATAAATAGAATAAAAATATAGAAAAATGATGTTTGATGATTTTTTCATGGAGGTATAATTTTCCTAAATAAAACATCAGCAAATTTTCGCTTCTATTAAAAAACAATGATAAATTATTCCTGATTGAATATTGTTTGGTATTTTTTTATTATTTAAAATTATGGTAGTACTAGTTATATCCAATGGTTATAACAATGCTTTCACGTATTACAGGTGCCCATGAACACAGAAGCTGTAAACCATTGCAAATATTTCTGATCATAAGGTAAAAAAATGTGACCTCAAAACCATTCAAATATCTTGCATCTGTTCTATCCAAAATACATTGTATGATTAAATTTTATTTATTAGAATTCGAAGCACTTTTCGTTTCAACAGTCTTTTAGTTGAGGAACAGCATTTTAAAAAAAGCAAATTAATTATTTCAGAGTATTTTAAGAGCTTCATGAGGTCACCGAGTCACTGTTCATTCAGTGAGAGTTTAATATTGCGCAAAACTAACTTGCGCAGCCCTTAAAGGCTGGAGATAAACAATAAAAACCAACATCTACCTACCTCCTCATAACCTTCGCTTTTCTCTTTTTCAGCGAGCGGTCGGCACCTTACAACCACCTTGACACACTCATTAAGAGCGGTTCGTGGCCGAGCCGACTTCTCCATTTTAAAACAACCCCTTTCTTATCGTAATTCTTGCTCAAACTCAAAACCACCGCTATCGATCCATTCGTAGAATTCTTGACATCCCCTGTTCTTATTAAATTAGGAAACCAAACTGTACCATCGATATTCAAACGCACAAACAAAGCAGATACACGATTTTAAATATTTAGAAACGCAACAAAATAAATAAAAATCGTAAATTTATTGTAATTAGACGTAACACGGACAACCACCGACGGCGGATTTTACTTTTCAACTAATTTTAATTTGACATGATTTTCCCGCTGCGCATGTCAGAGATAAATATGTAGGTAAGCAAAGTGAGCGAACAGACGCAACAAAATGATATATTGTTATTTAAAAATTTACCTTATCGAAATGGCATTCAGTTCAAACTTGCATAACATAAAATTGTAAATAAGTACTTTTGCCTGCCAACTGAGTAGTGTATATTTTTTATAAGCCCAGTTTTGGACAGGCTAAAGCTTTTCGGCCATTGAGCCTTGTCTGAGGGGCATTTTTTTAAGAAGTAACAAACTTAAAACTGATTTAAACTAAGCTAAAATAATTTAATCTAAGTAACCTAATCATTCCAAAAGTCATGGCACTATAAGCATAATGTTCCGAGGGAGTCTTGACGACAATACAGAAGGGCACACTACCTTCTACATTTGCACTCATATATGAACACTTATAAAATAAAATGGCACGAATTTTATTCAATAATATTCGTTAAAACACAAATTTTATAAAATTATGCAATGATACTACATACTCTTGTTTCTCTCATAGTTTATTCTAGAGTCGTTTTTTATTACATAATACGTTGTGATTAAATAAATATAATAATGTGAATGTGTCTTAATAACTGAAATAATTGAGTATTTTTATTAACATTGATTATTGTTTTTATTTATTTGTGGGATAGGAGGGCAAACGAGCAGACGTGTCACCTGAGGGTAAGCAACCAACGCCGCCCATGGACACCAGCAACACATATAGTGTTACTGTTTCGTTACCCACCTTTAAGGGATAGCGGATAGGGAAGGTTGGGGAAAGGGGGTGGGCCTCCGATTACCTCTCTTACTGAACGAAACGGCATGAGCCATTTTACATCGATCTTCTGAGAGGTCGTGGTATTTCACCGGTCGAGCCAACCCATTCATGCATCGAACTGCTTTGCCACTGCAGCACTGTTGTATTACAATATATGAGAAAATTATGAAACCTGCCTTTTTAAACCCATCTACTGTTTTTTAATGATAGAACTGTTGTTTTTTGATTTGTTGGGGTTTGCAACAGTGCTGCAGTGAGTTGCTGACTAGTTGACGTTGTTGTCGTTGATTTATATATGATTTATATACTCTTTGGACGTTGTGTAAGTGTATTGTTTTTGTATAAGATTTGTAAAAGTATGTATTAAAGTGTACCTAATCTTATACACAAGAACTTGTCCTAAACAATGGTTATCTCTGCATGTTTATTTACATGAGTGATAGCAAACTGTATAGACTGTAATTAGCAACGTTAGATCTAATATACCTAGGCCTGATTGATCAGACTATAGTTTTTGTGAACTTGTTTTGATTTAAAATATAAATATGAAATTCTGGTATAAATTGTTTTATATCATATGCCAGTAATGTAATAAACGTTGTCCACAAAGTTTTCTTTAACTCAGTCTGTCAGGATTCAATAGTTTAAAAATGTCTACAAGCTTAAACATCATACTCAAGAGGGCTAGTAAAGTTTACCATGAGGGGGTGAGTATCTATTTTATTTTCTTTCCTTTCTCATAACATATAATTTAATCATAGGGCTTGTAGATATTAAAACAAATACATGTTTCTTATTTGTTCACCTTAAGATATTCCATAAGATTACTTCTAAGAAGAATTTTTTCCTTGTCCTTTGTCATAAAAATTCACCACAACCTACCTACCTAAATTTTCACTGATATTTATTTTAATGACATTTTTATTTATAGGAAATAATTGCTGGAGTGGCTGTCATAGACAGCAATAGTGAAGTACGACATGAAGGCCTATCTCTTAACATGGAAGGAATTGTCAACCTGCAGCTTAGTAATAAAAATGTTGGCATTTTTGAAGCATTCTCAAATAGTATCAAGGTATTCATTAATTATAACTCAGTATCACTTTAATAAAGTAAAATGTTTTCAGTTAAATGAGTAAAATCTGTATTTTTTTATTGCCCTAGGAGGGTAAACGTGCAAGTGGGTCACCTGATGGTAAGCAACTACTCAGCGCTGATGAACACAGTGTTGCATTGTCATCCTTTAAGGAAGTAGGAGGGGAAAGGGGATTAGGCCTCCGGATACCTCTCTCTCTAAACGAAATGCGGCACAAGTCACTTTACGTTGATATTCATGAGGTCATGGTATTTCACCAGTCAACTCGGCCCATTAATGCAGAAAACTGGAAGACTACAACTGTTTAGCAATATAATAAAATAGATTATTTACTTCTAAAACAGAGTAAAATTTTTATGTTAAATAAAAAAAGAAAGTTAGTTGTAGTCAATATCTTTTTAATATATCAAATCTTTTCATGTCAAATTATCTGTAAATTTTAAATAATGTGTACATATAAATCTGAGGCCTGTGAAAATAGGGGTGGCCTTTATTTGAAAGCCCAATGTGCAACTAATTGAGAAATTAATATGCTTTTATTACCTCATTTAATTTGTATTTGTTTCTAACATACCATCTTAATTATTATAGCCTATGAATCTGATAAACACAAGCATAGAGTTGGCACCTCCAGGTAGAATCCCTCCTGGTGTTACTGAGATACCCTTTGAGATACCTTTAAAGGCAAGGCAAGCTGTATCACCAGGATATCCAGGTCTGCTGGAGACTTACCATGGTGTCTTTGTAAATGTCATGTACAGCCTTAAATGTTGTATGAAAAGGTCCTTTCTAAACAAGCCTCTCAATGCAAGCTGTCATTTCTTTGTACAATATCGACAGGTAAGACTAATTAGAGAATCTTTGGCGCTATAACTCTTGTTATTTTTTTATATGGGATAGGAGGGCAAACAAGCAATCGTGTCACCTGATGGTAAGCAACCTGCGCCGCCCGTTGCCGACCTTTAAGGGAGTAGGATAGGGAAGGGATTGGGCCTCCGGATTCCTATCACCGAGCGAAACGCGGCACGAGCCACTTTACGTATTGACGTACTCAGAATCGACTCTCAGAATATCGATTCTGAGTCTGGTATTTCACCAACTGAGCTGGCCCATTCATGTCGCGAACTGCGTGGCTCTACCACTAATCATTAGGTTATCCACGCACACTTATTTCTGCTGCGCTGCCTGCACAACCACTTTCTTGGTCCAGTTATTGCGTTTACGCATAATGGCGGTTAGTGTTAAATATTTATTTTAGCAAGAGCCAGCGCCTTTGAAGCCAGTACGATGCGAAATTAATCCTACCACGATACGTGCGTCGAGTACAGCCGCACATCGGGCCGCCATGCCCCAGTTCCAGATCTACGCTGAAATCGACTCCACTGTGTGCGCACTGGATAAACCCCTCACAGGAAAGGTACCACAATATATATACCCATTTCTGTACATATAATTACGAAATTATTTTGTTGTTACAGGAAAATATGCCTGACTTTATAATAAGTAGATAATTTAAACCACCTAACATAATAGCCTTTTTCCTGGGAAGATTAAAAAAAAATCCGCTAGTGGCAGCGGTGGGGGGGTACATATTTTTTGAATTTTTTTATTGACAACAACGTTAAAATTTTATTTTATTAAATTAATTAATTATTACGATCAAATTATTATGCATTTCAAAATCAATAATAGCATTAGCTTCATTTTTGCGGCCATACACAATTTGAGGCAAATGACTGATATCATTTTTACCCCATAGTTTGGTATTAATTAGGTTTGTCAAATTAGTACTCGTGAAAAAACTTTTAAATTCTGATGCTGTTATCCTGAGCTGTCTTTCATTTAGCCAAGCAGAACTATTTTGTTCAACCTCGATTTCAATTGCTCCGGGTTCAATCGGAGTAATGTTTGTTACTAATTGCTCAACCTTCAATTTTAAAATTAACTGCTCGTCTAAATTTAAATCATAATCATCATACTTTATGCTTAATAAACTATTCCACATACAATTAATTTTCTTTTTACTTTGAACTATTTGAACAAATCTTGACGTGAACTGATTTTTATTATGGTTATCATCTAAATAATAGGTTGGGGAAAAAGTATTTTCGTATTTTTGTATGAAAAGTCAAGACATTTTTTTCAAAGTTTATTTACATTTATTTACAATATATATGTACCGTTTTGTTGAATATCTTTCTGCCATTTTGTGGGCAGAGACATTATCCCGTTACTGTAGAAACTTTGGGACTTCTGATCAAAAAAACGGGACAAATAGTTTTGGCAGTCCTCTCTTGAGGTCAACCTTACAGAACCTAAAGAATTCTGAAGAGACCGAAACAGGTGAAAATCTGAAGGCGCAAGGTCAGGGCTATATGGTGGATGCACTAGGACCTCCCAGTCGAACTCTCTTAATTTTTGCTGAGTGGCTAAAGATGTGTGTGGTCTAGCGTTATCGTGATGAAAGACCACACCCTTCCTGTTGATCAATTCCGGCCGTTTTCTCTCGACTGCTTCCTTTAATCTCATCAGTTGCTGGCAGTAAAGATCAGAATCGATGGTTTTGCCGGACGGTAAAAGCTCATAATGAACAATGCCCTTCCAATCCCACCATACACACAGCATCACCTTATTTCGTGTTAGGCCAGGTTTGGCCACAGTCTGTGAAGCCTGGCCAACTTTCGACCACGACCTTTTTCGCACGTTCTTGTCGTACGTGATCCACTTTTCATCGCCAGTTATCAATCTCTTCAAAAACGGCTCGGTTTCATTACGTCTCAATAATGAATCGCAAATGAGTACACGGTTTATTAAGTTTCTTTGAGTGAGCTCGTGTGGCACCCAAATATCGAGCTTTTTTGTATAACCAGCTTTCTTCAAATGGGTCAAAACTGTTTTGTGGTCAATTCCCAGTTCTTCAGCTACATCGTAACTACTAATATGCCGATCTTGCTCCACTCTTTCAAAAATGGCGTCCATTTTATTCGTAACAGGGCGACCAGAGCGAGGTGCATCTTTAACATCAAAATTTCCGGACTGAAAACGTTTGAACCAAATTTGTGCTACTCTTACTGACACTGCATCAGGTCCATAAACATCACAAATTTTTTTCACTGCTTGAGTTGCATTTTTGCCTTTTTTATAATAAAATTTTAAAATGTATCGAATTTCTTCATTAGATTCACTCATTTTTACGGAGAGAAAAACAAATGAAAAATAGCGGGAAACAACTTCTTTTTATTTTTTTCTTTTCTTTATAATGTAACCTTTTTAATGTTACCAAAACCAGCCAGACACAAATAGTACAGTCAAAGAAATTTTATAATAAGTTTATACCTACGTTATGCGAAAAGACTTTTTCCCCGACCTAATATTTGTTTTTTTTTTTCGGAATAAAACTAATTATTGATTTCTTCAGGTGTTTGCGTTTAGTAGGATAGCTAACAGTTAAAATATTGTCTGGATTATTGCCCAATTTTTTACCTTTATTCCACTCTTTTAATTTTGATGTGCATGTAAGTGCATCATAACCGTAACGTACAGTATAATCTTCAAGTTTATAAAGTAAAGCAACAATATGAGAACAGTTCTTTGAAGGGGATGCTGGACACTGACACTGAGCATTTATAATGTTGCTATTATTCCTATTCAAAGCTATACTTATTTTATATTTCACAGTAACTCTAAAAGAAGATTGTACATCTGCTCTTAAATAATATACCAAATCATTCGCATTATCTTCCATATTCAACACAAAGTCACTCAAACAATATTGTCGTCCTCTTTGAAGTGCTTTCGAGTTTCCACAATTCGGAAGGTGTTCATCATCGTCAGATAAAGTAGCATTTAAATCTAAAGTATCAATAGGACCCGTAGTTATATAATTATACATGACAGCATAGCAAAAAGAACGAGGGATAGCTTGGGATGGAAAATTTGCCCAGTTTGTAGTAGCAAAAGTGCAGGATGTTGAACTTGGTAGGGTTGGATTAAGTAATTTCATGCGTAGCTTTTTATCTGCTAGACATTTACCACCATCAATTCCAATGAAAATTTTTTTTTCATTACCATTTGCAATGCATTCTTCAATTCTTAAATATACCAAAAAAAAGAAACAACAAAATTTATTTAAAATAATCAAAATTCAAACCACACAGTGACATATAGGATAAAATTTAGAAACCAACTAACCTTTCAACTAGGACATTTTTATTACCTGACACGGTTAAACCACGACATGCAAGCCATCGTTTTAAGTCCTGGACAAGATGATCTTGCACTTTTGCAAATTTTAATTTCGCCCCAGGTACATCATCTTCCGTTAATTCCATAATTATTCTATATACTTAACGTTGTTGTCATGAAAATTCAAAACATATGCCCCACCGGTGCTGCCACTAGCGGATTTTTTTTAAATCTTCCCAGGAAAAAGGCTAATTCATTCAGCTAAATTCAAGTTGAGTCTTTGTGTTTTTGCAATGGTTGATAATATCTAATTAATCATTACATTTATTTCTCTTCTAAAGTTATAAATACTCAATCTAATATATAAAATTCTCGAGTCTAGATGTGCGTAATTGAACTCCTCCGAAACGGCTTACGGCCGTGTCGGGTAGGTCTGAGAATAGGACAACATCTATTTTTCATCCCCCTAAATCACAAGGGTAGACCACCACTCAATTTTTTTTTAAATTTTTCCTTATTTCTGTTTCTTATTTTTTTTATAAAACGGGATACAAAAATACATGCAATCCTAAATTTTCAACCCCCTACGATCAACCCCTATTTTTTAAATTTTATTTTTCGGCAAGACAACGTTTGCCGGGTCAGCTAGTATCTTTATAAGCATTTGCTGAATAAATGTCTCTATTATGTTGGACAGATTCGTGTAGATGAGTGCTCAGTACCTATAAGATCTATCGAATTGCAACTAGTGAGGGTTGAGACATGCGGATGTGCAGAAGGATATTCTAAAGATGGTTAGTGGTTATTGTTTTATCAATTTGTGATGCCATTTCATTTCGCCTTTTTGAAATTTTCCAGTGGTAGAACCAAGCAGCTCACTGCATAAATGGGCCGGTTTCCGGAGGCCCACACCCCTTCACCTCCCTTTCCTATCCTAATCCCTTAAAGGCCGGCAACGCAGCTGTAACACTATATGTGATGCAGGTGTCCATGGGCGGCGGCAGTTGCTTAACATCAGGTGACCCGCTTGCTCGTTTGACCTCCTATTCCATAAAAAAAAATATATTTCTCCTTACTTTTTGGTAACATATATCAGAAAGTCGAAATTTATCATTACATAGTATAAAACAAAGTCACTTTCCGCTGTCTGTCCCCTTATATGCGCATATCTTTAAAACTTCGTAACGGATTTTGATGCGTTTTTTTTAATAGTTAGAGGGTGTCAACGGGGTGGTTTTGACCTATAATTCATGTATAGTGTAGTAAGTGATAATTTTCAAGATTTAGAACTTTAATCGCAAACGCTGCCTGAACCCCAAGTGATAAATCAAAACAACGTACTACATTATTAAACACCTTTAAAAGTCCTTTTACTTTTTGCGAGAAATAATGGCATATTTACGAAGCGATTTTAAACATTACAGTATTAATTTTCGCCAATTAAGTGTCTTAAATAGATTGTGCATGTAATATAGATGATCCTGGCCCTTTACAGCATGCAATTTAAACAAATATTTTCGAAGATGTTGTAGTATTAACATAGCGGGACAGCAGATAATATTTTTGATGCGGAACAACGTTCGCCGGGTCAGCTAGTTTATGATAATAAGATAACCTCTTGAAGCCTGAGGATCTGAGGATCTCGTCCTATAAATCTTTTGTTTGTGGTAACTCTATAGTTTGTAGTTTTGCTAGATGTAATAAATATATAAATAATGTTTGATATAACTGATATTACAGCGACGGAGATCCAGAATATACAAATAGGTGATGGCGACGTCTGCCGTGGCCGTGACATACCACTTTACATGGTGCTACCACGGCTGTTCACATGCCCTACCACCACTACAGTCAACTTTAAAATTGGTGCGGTATTATAGGCTACAGCTATCCAAGTATATTATTATAAATTATAAAGAATATAGTGAATGTGTCGGTAAACACATAACATAACTTCCCGCCTTGTTCTATCATTTATCACACACTATTTATCACACATAACTTTCGAAATTAATTTCGATATGTCATTGGTGTGAGCCAGGTTCGAACCCGCAACCTGTTCATTCAAAAGCGGGGTGCTCGCCCACTGGACCACCGAGACCATGTGTCGGTAAAAAATAGTAAAAATGTGTCTAGAAATACTGACTATATGATAAAAATGGTTTATCAATATGTAGATAGTTTATTTTTATTTAAAAAATATTAATTTTCAATTTGTATAAGGAGTATTTTCCTTATCCCCAAGTACGTATACACCCCTCGCTCGTTGATATTGCGATGGTACCTTGTCATAATTACAGCTGAATGAGGTCATTCGCAACGAAAAAGTACAGATAAGATAAACATTTACGTATTTCGCTTATTGGATTAGTCAATGTTGAATTTTTTTATTTTGGATAATCTTTCTGGGCTCATTCTTCGAGCATAAAAATATCATCTGAATCAGAACTAGTTTCAGTTGTGGCTGTGTCCACTAAGTATGAGACTATAACAATAAAAGAGTATAACAAATCTAAATTGTAAAAATTTCAACAATAACAATTACAACTCAGTAGTAACACGTATGCGCATGTCAACGTTGCGAACGGTACTTACTGTTTACCTACTTCATCATCACAAACAACAGTCTCGATGGTGCAGTGGTCGAGCACACGGCTTCTGATCCAGAGGTCCGGGTTAGATTCCAGACACTGGCTCACACCAATGACTTTTCGAAATTGTTTTTGGAAGTTATGTGTGATAAATATCGTTGACTGACAAACTTTGTGCCCGGTATGGCAATAGGTTCGCTACTTATTTCGTTTGGGACGTAAACATAACGGCGAGACAAGGACTACACCTTCGGGTAACAAAAGTCGTGAAGTTATGTTTATGTTATCATCACAAAGATGGCGGTTAAGCTAGTCGCAATATGAACCCGCGAGGATTGTAAGTGTAACACAACATTTGGGTTGAATCTAAGATTTCTTGTTTTAAATTCTATTAAATTGTTATTTCATTAAATAATCCAGTGGCAGTACTGATTGATGTTCTATCCAAATAGATCCCATTTATACGGCGAGTTACAATAAATATAATTTTAAATCTTTGGATGATCTCATTCACATTTTTACATTATTGTGCGCCAATCAATTACTATTGGAAGTTGGTATATATTACTGTTTATAGTTGTAATATTCTGTGTATTGGTTTCAGAATTTGAACTAAACATTGCTGTGATATTTGAAGATGATTATTTAGTGAGCGAAAACTTTCCAGTGCTACTTCTGAGGAGTTGGTAGGCTGGTAGGTAGTTAGTAGGTACTTTTAGTACCTTCGCTTAGGCTATAATACATTATGTAATATATCTGTAATCTTTCTGTAAATAAATATTTTTAATTGGTTTTGTTTGTTTATTTAATCAAATATCTTAATCATTAAAATATACCACCTAAGAATATTATATAACCAGCAATCAAATTGGAACACGTTGTTTTTTTATGTTAAAGGAACCACTGTCGCTGCTAATCTCACAATATTTATCAAATATCTGAAATTAATATTTTAACTATTTGAGGATCACACCAAAATATTTAGTGCGAGTTGTTGTAGTCGTTATAATATGCGCTGATATTTCATATTGCGATTGGCTTCATTGCCAATCGAATTGTGATAACGGTAAGTACCGTTCGCAACTTTGACGCTTGTTACGTACGGCTAATACCAGGATCGAGTGTCTTACACATAACATAACATAACTTCACGCCTTTTGTTACCCGAAGGTGTAGGCAGCGGCTGTTAAGCCTCGTCTCGCCGTTATGTTTACGTCCCAAATGGAATAGGTGGCGAACCCATTGCCATACCGGGCACAAAGTTTGTCAGTCATCGGTATTTATCACACATAACTTCCGAAAACAATTTCGAAAAGTCATTGGTGTGAGCCAGTGTCTGGAATCGAACCCCGGACCTCTGGATCAGAGGCCGTGCGCTCGCCCACTGCCTCACCGAGACTGTTCTAGATTAGGCGAGAGTGACTAATGTATATGTGTTTATTTATATTATAAACGTAGAATTTCTTTACTCATCCAAAAATTTATTTAACACTGACTTCAATATTCAATTATTATTAATATTATTCCACATTCAATAAGGAAATTACATGAACGCAGCTGTAAATATGACAAGGTTCCATCCCAATATGAACGTGCGGAGCTATACAGATTGTTAAATTTTATTGATACACAATTCAAATCGATAGAACCATAGAGTAACATTAATACTTTCGTATTATCTATGGTTAGGGAGCAAAAATGGTGCTGTTTTTATTGTTATTGTGTCACTGTCAAATACTGGTATAATTTTGGTCGTAGTGGATGGATCGAATAAATTTAATTAAGGATTATGCACCTACATTTTAGATTACATAAAATCTTGGCAAAACGTTTAATCAATGTCAATCTACCAATAAACTTAATAACTTGAGAGTTATATGTGCAACCTGGCTTCATAACTCCAAAACAATGCTATTTGACTTTTGTGAACTGTTTGTGGACAAAGAAATGTTTCAGTGAATAAATATTTGCAATATTAAACTGGCTCTACATTTTTTTAGGAAACGACTTTACTACGTCTAATCGCAAACATGAACAGGCTATAACAACACGGACACTTTGTTAAATTTCTCTTTTCAGCGGTTACTCGCTGGAATCTTACATCGTGCTGTAATAAAAAAATATCGTAACATTATGAACCTCAATGGAAACCCTCATCTCATGCAGCCAGAAAAACAAAACGTTATGTATCATTTTTCTAACCCTCCTATGTACCATCAGAATGTCTATCCACAGACATGCCCAATGTATTTGGGACATACCAAACATACAATCGTCACAGGTCCGGTACAAGACATTCAAGAGAATCTCCATAATGTTCAGGCCACTGTACATAACAGTCAAGTAACTGCACATAACCCTCACATCACACTACACAATGTTCAAACTACTGTCCATGATACTCATCCCATTGTGCACAACTTACAATGTATTGCAAATAATACTCAAGGGAATACACATATAAATAATCAAGTCATACTCCATAACTCTCAACCATCTGTACATACTAGTGGAATTCATAAAATTGTAACCAGTATACATAACAGTACACCAGTAACACTACAGACCAACTTAGGTATTGCCCAAAACATTCAAACTACTGCTAATAATAGTCAATCCAATGTACAAAACATATCTACTGCCCATAATACTGAAATTATAGCACACAAAAACATAAGAAATAAAAATCAACAAAATGTTCATAATAATGAATCGGAAGTAGATGAAAATAATCAAGCAGCAGAAACAGAATCTAAGAATACTGATACAGAAAATGTAACTAGTCTTGTTAAAGTCGAAGTAATACAAGAGCCAGAAAAGGTTCTATCAAAAACTGATAAAAAATTGAAAGCTGCTGGAAAGAGTAAGAATAGTGTTGACACTTCACATTTTACTATAGAGGAAAGGTTGATAGCAGCAGTGTGGGTACATGAAAGGAAAAATATTAAAAAAAGCATGAGACAAGTGAGTTATTAGTAGCAAAATTTTATTTTTTAAGTATCTAGCTATTGTTTAAATTTACTGGGCTTAATTTTTACAAGAAAAAAAAATGATATGAATTTGAATCTTTTCAGTTAAAACAAGACTTCTTTCAAAGATTTGGACGAAAAGCACCAGCTAAGAATACTCTTTTAGGATGGGAGAGGAAGCTGTTTTCAACAGGTTGTTTGGAAGATGCTCCTAGAACTGGACGACCAGTGAAGAGGTATGTATGGAACTAAAGTCATAGCAAGCTTGTTAGCTAGCCATCGGGATAATTTAATGTTGTATTACACAAGCTAACAATTGTTATATTGTAGTCTCGGGGGCATAGTGGTTAAGCTCCCCTCTTCTGAGAAGTCTTGGGATTGATTCCAGGCAAATTTATGCCCCGTGTATGACAATAGGTTTGTCACCTATTCCATTTTGTTTCATTTGGGAAGTAACATTACGGCAAGTCGAGGCTTTAACACGTACACCTTTGGGTAATGAAAGGCGTGAAGTTACGTTTCTGTTTTTTATATTTTGTTTTCTCTATCCTTTTGAAAAACAGACGCAATCGTGTAGAAGAAGTGGCTGCTTCTATTCGTGCTGCTCCTTCACTATCACTGCGAGCACGCGCCCTGGCCCTGCGAGTACCCACTACCACACTACACACAATACTGAGACGTGACCTGTCTGTATCACAGCAAACATCACCCACTAAACAGCAAGGACAAACTCCACACACAGGTATACATATAATTAATATATTGGTCACAATGTTTTCTTGAATTTGGTTTTATTTTATGAAGTCAGGAGGCAAACAACCAACCGTGTCACTTGTTGGTAAGTAACTAACACTGCCCATGGACACCTATAACATAGATAGTGTTACCATTGCGTTGCCTCTACTTCTCTCACCAAGCGAAGAAACGCGGCGTCAGCCACTTTATGTTGATATTCGGAGACCTTGTGGTTTTTCGCCGGTCGAGCCTGTCCACTCATGCGGCGAATTGCGTAACTATACCACCGTTAAGTTGATAATATAAGCGCCTCTGTATAAAAAGTTTTAAATTATAACTATTGAATGATATGTAGAAATGGGGTATCTATTCCACCACTGAACA
The DNA here is from genome assembly GCA_905147225.2 of Euproctis similis. Taxonomy (NCBI): domain Eukaryota; kingdom Metazoa; phylum Arthropoda; class Insecta; order Lepidoptera; family Erebidae; genus Euproctis; species Euproctis similis. The sequence goes on from LR990109.1 coordinate 12,671,903, forward strand.
TAAAGAGTTCGAAATGTAACAATTTTTGTTAAATTTTCAATGTTTAAATTTTTTCTATTCAGTTAGTTGTTACAAAATTTGAAGAGACCAGAAAAGAACATATTTATGATAATTTTTTTAAATAATTCATGGAAGTGGAACACCTAAAACACGAAAAAGGTAATTTCACAACTAAACTACTGAACCGTTCATAAAAAAATTTAAAATAAAATTATGACAAGTCCAGAAACCTGTATCCTACTGGTAATTCAAAAAATCTTATTTTAGACATGTCATGAAACACCTATGCTTATATTTTGTTCAAGCTTTAACAGCTTTATCTATGTTAATCTTTTTTTTTTTCAACTAAATTATTTTGTTAATTCAACTTTTTTATACAGGTAAAACGCCTACAAAGAAAAATCCTAAAAAGACAAGACTGGTTAAAAAGAAATTAGAGCCCACCTTGGAAGATACTTACCAACCACATGATCGCGTTTTTCCTCCCCAAGCCAATCGCAATGTATTTACGGACTCCATCTCCTTATCTTTAAGCTAGTTAGTCATGTATAAAGTCATATATAATTTTATTGAGTGTTGTGTTTTAAATTAAATTGATTGTCAACTGTTATATTAAATCAATTTTAATAAAATATTTAAAACAATCGTAAATATGATCTATAATATTCTATACAAACAAAAAACCTGGTGTGTGTTTGTAATACAAGGTAGGTATTCCTATACCTCCCCGAGGATGAGCTCCCCTCGTGTCAGAGAAGGGCGGCGGCAGGATAGTCCAGAGGGCTGAAGCACTGTCCTGGACCACCCTAACGCCGAAGGAAGGCCGATCGGATTGCAGTTTACTGCTTTGGGTGTCCCACACTACCCCCTACCGTCCCCAGGCGGGGGGTGTGAATTTCCACGCTTTAAATAAGATTCCTATACTTACAAATATAACAGCTCTGTGTTCATCTGTTTCGCTGAAATGATGAATGATTTTGATTGGATCGCCAGCATATACATGGTTGATATATTATGAAGTAACATAGTTTACTTTTAGTAGCTTTTAGAAATAATAATTATTTTTATTAAATTTAGTTAGTCTCGGTGCTCCAGTGGTGTAACTCGTCGCTTGTAATTCAGAAGTCGATTCTGGACTCGCAGATGGACTTCTGCAATTCTTTTCGGAAGATCTGTGCGAAAAATATCGATGACTGACAACTGGCTGTATGACAAAAGTTCCGCTACATATTTCATTTGGGACGTAACGATTTGAGGAGTCTATGCTTAACAGTCGCTGCCTACACTCTCGGGTAGAAAAAGACGTGAATTTATGTGTCTTAAATTCCACGCTGGCGAAGTCGCAGGAAGAGGCAATGTCACTATAATGGAAGTAAAGGTACCTATTCTGTTCCGTCCAAAACTAAATTATGAGGGTAGCCATCAGTACAGAGTTGTTAGTATAGCGAAAAATAAATTAATACAAACAAGCCTAAAATGCAGCAAACATACAAATAGTGTTAACATAAAAATACAAAATACTGCCCTTAACATATATTATGTCTAGACACTATATAGAATCACATATATTTTTTTCACACGGTTTAAAAAAATCATGCATTGTAGGGTTAAAAATAATAGAGGTACTTACAAACTATTTAATCCTTAACTTGCGCCGACATCCGTCTTGTAACTTCAACATTAGTGAAGTGTTTTAGAGTCTCATTTTATATACAAATACTAGTGTCCGACATATTTATTGGATTTTCTCAGATTTTCGCGAATCAGATTCATAACATTACAAGAATTTTTTAGGATTATATCGCGCAAAAAGATGATAGTCGTTCAAAAGCTACGACTAGGTACCATCTTTTTGTTCATCACTCGTGAAAATGATCTCTGTAAAGAGTTGGAAACGTCGGGAAATAAATAAAAATAAGTTCTAAATAAACGCGATATAATCCTAAAAACTTGTTTTAATGTTATAGGTCCGAAAACAATCGGAATTAAACGAACTGCTACGAAACAGTGAGTGACTGATAGACCGGACTGCACTTAGTTCAGTGCGGATACCTCTATCATCGAGAGAATAGCGGCATGTGCCACTTTACGCTTATATTATTTTTTGGCTGTGGATAATATTGAAGAAAATTTTAAAAATACTAATAGTTTATAAAAAAGATTGCCGATTAATCGGCTTCGGCTTTGGCCAAAAATAGACCTTCGGTCGGACACTAACAAATACTTTTTGTTATTTGGATAGCTAGATAGTAAGTTAAAGCCCAAAATAGATTATATGATTCAGTTCAATTATTGCCTACTTAAGGTCAGTACCTAATGAAAGAAATTGAGTATATTTAAAAGTTCTTTATTACTTTAGTTTTCATAACACAGCAATATAAATAATGTCAATAAAACTAATCATTATATAATTCTAAATAAAATTTACGCTGCTACCCGTCTGATGGTAAGCAGATATTGTGCCCAAGAACGGGCTTTAACTCAAGGTTACAACAGGGGCACTTTGGAGGCAGAATCATCACCATTTAAGAGAAAAGGTTTTGTGTAATGTGATCTAGTACCATGCTTATTTTAACACCTACTACAGATTTATACTTCATCAGATGAAGTTATTATTAATTATGCTTATAAGTTAAGGTGTCAAAAAGAAAAAAAAAACAGTCTGAATATACTCAAATCTATTAAAATATCTATCAATATATATAGCAAATACAAATAGTATTATGATTGACTGAGTATTTAAAAACCTGCAGAAATTTTTATTTACATATTATCCATAATATTAATCCAAGTTAAGAAATAATGTCGCCATAAAAAATACTTTAGAAGTCTAACACTTCACTATATTCATTATAAAACGGTACATACATACAATAAAAATTATTAAACAACTGCTGATTAAATTGAACGATCCATTATCTCTTTGAATACAGAAAATAATAATTTTTGACCTAAAATTATATTTACATATTATATACATAGTGTATCTTCACCGTACCAAAAGAGGGATGTTCCTCACTCGCTTAATCTTTAAGGCTCAAGACAAAACACATTCATTATAAAAATAACAATTATGTTAAGCCCGAATACTTAACCACCACTCAAATATATAAGCGCTATTTAAGCGTTTATGTAGCTGTTACATTAGACAGAACTTACGTGAAATTTTAGCAGTAAGTAGCACTTTATTCATTGTCAGATTTGGCGGTTCAGTATTGGGGCGTTAGTCTGTCAAATTGTATGGTGAATGTGACGTCACAGATTATCTGAACAAGTTGACAATTTCCATTTCGAGCTCCCTCTGCGCCGCGTTGGGACTGGGATAGTCTCGTATACTCCTCGGCTCGATGTAGTTACGACACAGACCGTAGAAGTGGTGCGGCCGTAGTGTGCGTCTCATGGATACGAACCTGCATACATTATTATCACCTTATTGTTAATACGATTTTTTTTTATGGGATAGGTGGGCAAACGAGCAGACGTGTCGCCTAATGTTACGTGACCAGCGCCGCCCATGGACACCTGCAACACATATAGTGTTACAGTTGCGTTGCCGACCTTTAAAGGAGTAGGATAAGAAGGGATGGGGAAACTCTCACCGAACGAAACGCGGCATGATTTTTTGTTTTTCAACCATTGGTTTGTGTTGATGTGGAAAAGATTGATGGATATTTGCGCAGAACTCAATTCTATATCACATTATTAAAGTAATAAATATTTTTTTGTAAATAAAATAATGAAATGGCAAATAACTTAAGTTACTAAAACAGTTATCTACTATCTGTCGACTGAACTGAGGTCTGCAATTTCTGTTTTTTTGATAATTTTGTTAGATCTTCTTATCAGCCCATAAAATGTGTCCTAAATTTGGTTAGTATATGTCCTTAATGATTACCTCCAGCCTATGTGAACCCCGCACGAGCTGCAGGTGGCCACTGTCCAGGTGTACCCGGGGAACCATGAATGCTCCGCGGTGGGGCTGCCACTCATCGCAATGTGCCTCGCCTCACTAACAGTCACCAGGTCGTGCACGTAACCACCTATAATAAATTTATCCAAAGAAGCTCATACGATCGCTTTAGAAGAGTCCTAGGTTCGCATTAATACTAAATATAAGTTGTTCTGCCTAACCCGCGCCTAAAGTTATAAGTTGATGTATCCGTATTATTTTGATTTAATCAAACCAAACCTGATCGCATACAAAAAACTTATGGTGCCTAGAAGTACGATTATAAACTGTCTCATCAAAAATAAAATGTCTCACCAAGGTTGACGTAATTTGCGTGCACTCCCTCGCTGGACATAGGGAATATGTAATCTTTGCGTGATATCTCAGTCATACACGATGAGCAACACAGCACACAGTCCTGTAATGAAATGATAATATTTTTTTAGTTTTCGGAGAAGTAGGTTACTACTGGACCTATTTATATATAGAGCTAGTTGTTGCCCGTAGCCCCTCAAATTGGTATATAGGCTTTTTTTATAGGATAGGAGGGCAAACGAGCAGGCGTGTCACCTGGTGGTAAGCAACCGACGCCGCCCATGGACACCAGCAACACATATAGTGTTACTGTTGCGTTGCCGACCTTTAAGGGATAGGGAAGGATGGGGAAGGGGGATGGGCCTCCGGGTACCTCTCACACCGAACGAAACGCGGCATGAGTCACTTTACGACGATCTTCTGAGATATAGGCTTTTCAGAGGATTGACTATAGGTTATTCGCAACAATCAGTAGGATAGTAGTCACATAGAATGCTCCCGAGAGCTTAAGCTCGGCGGCTGTGGGTAAGCCATTTAATCGTGTTGCTATGAAAGTAAGATCCATCTATTATATTTTTTTCATCTATTTTCATATCATTGATTTCATCTATTATAGATCGATATGTAAAATATTAATAGATGGACGCTGAATGATGAAACTTATTATTTGACGAGCCTCGTGGCGCATTGGTAATACTACCTGCTGCAGCAACGAGGTCGGGGGTTCGATTCCCACCTGAGCACAAATATTTGTGACAAACATGAATATTTGTGTGGCGTCTGGGTGTTTTTCTATGTATTATAAGTATGTATTTACAAAAGAAAAGTATATATGTATCAATATCCGTTATCTAGTATCCATAACACAAGCATTTAGTTGCTTAGCTTGGAACTAGAGGGCGCTGTGTGATTTGTGTCCAAGATATTATTATTATTATTTATCGATAGGTTTTTGGGACACGATAAAAATAAAAAGTATTTTGGCCACCATTCTTATTCCATATCATTTTCTCAATTAATTTTATAAGTAATACGCACTCGTTTAACATATTCGCACTCGATGTGCAGACGTAGCAATGCGTTGTCGACAACGAACAGCGCGAGTCTGTCGCGCGCAGATAGCACCAAGTTCGAAGCTACGTAGAACGAGAGTGCGACCGGCTCCACCGGCATGTTTCCTGGCATTCACAAACAGACTGACAGAAATGCATCTCATAGTTTCAATGTTAGAAGTTTGCAGTTTGAAATTATTGTTTTAGCAGTGGTACAGTTTTTTAACTAACAGCTTGAAGACTTATAATAGTAGTACCTATTATTACCTAATAGTTTGTGGGCACTGCGCCCATCATTATCGCCAGTCATTATCTCTCTAAGACCTTGAAATTGATCGTGCTGCATCAATATTTGTAGAACAAACAATTTTTACAGATACCACAATAACTGTATAACTGTAACGGGCGGCAGAATACCCAGGCTTAATATACAAATCAAACACAAGCAAAAAAACAATATCATTTTGAAGTAAAAGCATTATTTTAATGATCAGATGATTTTTGAGCACGCAATGTAAAACACATAGATACTCAAAGTCTATAGATAACCGCAGAAGCACCGCACACCGATGACGCGACATCATGCACGTCACTGTGTCTACGTCACCGGCGCGTACATTGGCATGCTTTTACTTAGCGTGAGCTTATGCATACATATATGCATAAGCTCACGCTTGTATCGTATAGGGGTAGGCAGAGATTTTGGCTTTCCACAAGCTACGACCCTGACACTCACTTTCGCTTCCTATACTCTTTTAGTCAGTCGGCTTTCATTCATTCCTGCAACATGACCAAACTATCTTAACATAATTCTCTCCACCTTGGTCACCACATTATCCTTTAGCTTGCATTTATTCCTAATCACTCTATTCATTCGATCCGCAAGGGTGACTCCACACATTATTTTCAGATAACGCGTTTCCTTACTTTTATGCTTCGCTTGCCACACCCAACACTCACTCCCGTATGTTTGGTACCAACACACCACTGTGAATCATCAAGTGTGCCTTTTCAGGCACAGCCTGACTACGCATCTGAGCATGTAATGACTCTATTACCGGCAGTTACTCTCCTTTCAATATTTTCATCACATTAATGGTAATCATACTTCCCAAATATACAAACTCATTCACGTGCTCCAATTTTTCGCCATCCAAAACTATATCAAACACTGTTACCTCTTTCTCTCTCTCCACAACCATAACTTTCGTCTTACATTTATTTTCATACCTTTTTCTCTAAACCGTGCGTTCACCAAGATTAGCATGTCTTGTAACTTTGGCGCCGACAGAGCAAGTGCACCTGGTCATCGGCGTACAGTAGGCACTTCACACGGAACTCTTCCACCCTTAAACCACATTCAGTCTCTCTCAGATTTGTCAAACAACTGTCCATATAGCCATGGTTACGCAACACTTCCGTGTCGAACACCTTTATAGATATGAAACCAGCCTGAGTGCGTTCCATTTACCCTGATACAGGCCCCAGAATTGTCCTATAGGGAATTTAAAGCCCGCAATAGGCGTCAACCCTCTGTGTACTCGTCAGTATTGACCATAATTCATTACTGGGTACACGATCGTAGGCCTTCACTAGATCTATTAAAGCACAGAATACTTTTTTAAACTTTAAGCTAAATACTTCTCAGATATGGTTATCAATGGGAAGATCTGATCGATGCACTCCCTTCCTCTTCTAAATCCCGCTTATTCATCCTACAATTTCTCATCAGTTACATTCGTCTCTCTTGCAATAAGAATCTTCGCATACACTTTACCTACAACACTGAGATGACTAATGCTTCGGTAGTTTTTGCAATTCTGTCGCCAATCCTTCCCCTTATGCAAGGGGCAATGACTGCTTTGGTCCAGTCGTTTGGAACACAACCATCACGCCAGTTATTACAATCTCCTGTTATAATAATCCTCTCATTATTCTCGCTTTTACTTAATAACAATCTCACACTATCTTAGAACTCCACCTTCTCCGGTATCCGGTGCGTAAACAGCTACGAGAAAACACGTAGCTGACCCAGCTTTAACCGGATCCACAAAAGTCTAGGACTAGCACTCATCTTTTATACAATTCTTCAGACGCTCTGACAGGACAACCCCAACACCTTGGCATGCGCGTTCGCCATACATTACGTAATAAATATAAAACAAATGATGTACGTACCTTTGCTCCAATCACCAATCGTTCCTCGGCACTGTAATAACCTAGCACCAATACCTAGACGAGAATTTTGCCAAGCGATATTTATATGCGTCTGAGAGTCTAGCAACTTTTTACCGCCAGAGGTATTGGAAGAATTGGATGAATCCGTAAAACTATTTGCAAACCAGCTATTAAAACTTATGACTATCACTGTTTGCCGGACTATCGCGCTAAGAAATCTTTTACGATAAATACTTAAGCTACGAGATGCCAATAATCATTGACGTACCCACGAGCACTGTAACATTGGGCATTTGGGACTTGACCACATAAAATAAACAAGAGCAAAGTGGAAATAACACAAACACAAAGTAAGAAAAAGTTAATGTATATCGATATGCAACGGGCTCGATACGGCTTTGTGAAGAGCTACACTACACTTTAATTAGTTAAAGTGATTGGTTACAAATTATTTCAAGAAATCACAATTTTTTCATTCACATATGCGTTGAAAACTCATAGACTTCAAATATAGTTGAATTATGCTACATTACTTATTTTACTTGTTATAAAGCTGTTTTAGTACTACTTGAGAATGCAATTTTAATAGCAGAATGTGTATTTTAGGCTGTTTTTATAAAGTGCGTATCTTATATCACCAGTAGAATCCCCGATCTCATTATATGGGAGCACTATAAAAACACCCTGTATGATTTATATTAAAGTTTATAGCAAAGAACACTTACAATTCCTTACCTTTTCTACGTTTCATAATAGATCTAAAGTACTCTTTGATAGTGTTCCTCATTCGCTGATAATCAAACATGTCATGCAGGAACAGTGGCCAAGGTGTAAGAGCGGCTTCCATATTACGCACGAGACGAGAACGTTCACGAATCTTAATGCCTTGCCCTTCTGGCCTGTTGGACAAAAAGCACAGTACAATTTAAAAGCATGAATATGGTTTTTTTTTTAATTTTTTTTTATTGGATTGGAGGGCAAACGAGCAGGCGTGTCACCTGGTGGTAAGCAACCAACGCCGCCCATGGACACCAGCAACACATATAGTCTTACTGTTGCGTTGCCAACCTTTAAGGGATAGGGGATAGGAAGGGATGGGGAAGGGGGTGGCCCACCGGGTACCTCTCTCACCGAACGAAACACGGCATGAGCCACTTTACGTCGGTCTTCTGAGAGGTCGTGGTATTTCACCGGTCGAGCCGGCCCATTCATGCAGCGTACTGCTTGGCTCTACCACTTGTTATAGGGTTAGTTTAAACTATCCCTATACTTCGGTTTAGTTTATGAAATGCGTGCCAATGGAATCGTACAGGACCGTGTTGGAACTATGTAGAGAGTATTTGGCGTATTGTTCTGAATACACAGTGATATGATGAAAGATGGAAGAAGTTGGTTTACATACGTATAACGTGGCAAGCGAAGTTTATCGAGACTGTCCATCCGAGCTGCCAGCAGAGTGTCGCACGTGGCGATGTCAGGGAGAACCTTCACCCACATGAGACGCAACCTTTAAATAATACAATGTTTAAATAACTGACATAACTACTTAGTCTCGGTGGTCCAGTGGTTTTCTGAATCCAGACGTTCGAATCCTGGCATACACCAATGACTTTTCGAAATTAATTTCAAAGTTATGTGTGATAAAAATCGATGACTAAAAACTTTGTGCCCGGTTTGGCAATAGGTTCGTAACCTATTCCATTTGGGACGTAAACATAACGGCGAGTCGAGGCTTAACAGCCTACACCTACGGGTAGAAAAAAGACGTGAAGTTATGTTTTATGTATTTTTTGTTACTATCAGAAGATGACCATGGATATTTGGTTTTACAGAGGTTGTTGATGCATAGTCGGGCTTATTGCGTTGATTTTTACACCGTATCATACTGTGTAATAATCTTTTCTTTTCTGCCATTGTTGTACTTGTTCACAGTACAAATATGACCAGTGAAAGACAGAATGGCACTCTTTTTTATTAGCTTTTTATTAGCTTCACCTGTATGTTTGTAGGTTTGTTTGTAACCGACTTCTTTTTTAGTGTTCATAGTTCACAAATCGCACCATCTAGTGGCAATCAGCGGAAAGTTTACGTTATCAACTTGAAACGAATTCCTTGTATAAGTCACAGATGGCACTATTCCTCAAATTCGAAATTAAGAAACGCGCTTGTTATAGAAAACCGAACTAAAAAATATAAAATAAATAATAGTTTAAAAAAAACTAAAAAACACGCTTTTTATAGAAAACCGAACTAAAAAAAATAGAAAATAAATTTTAATGAATTTAAATTAAGAAAATATTGTTAAAAATTTCAACGAATATAAATTTAAAAAAGCGTGGGGTGCTTTTTAAGATATTATCGAAATGATAATCACTCTACTCATATCTGTCAATAAAATATTTATAACTATTGACACCATGCACTCCACGCTTTTTTTAATTTATATTCATTCATTGTTTTTTAGTTTTTTTAAACTATTATTTATTTAATCTATATAATACTTGCTGACCCGGCGAACTTTCCGCATATAATAAAAGTAATAAATGAGCAAATTTTGGATATCATGAGGTTCAATTTGTGCTATATATATCGGCTTTAACTGCTGTCCCGCTATATTAATACTGCGATATCTTCGAAAATATTCGTTTAAATTGCATGCTGTAAAGGGCCAGGATCATCTAGATTACTTGCGCAATCTATTTAAGACACTTAGTTGGATGAAAATTAATGCTGTAATGTTTAAAATCACTTTGTAAATAAGCCAGTATTTCTCGTAAAAAGTAAAAACTAAAAAAGGTACATACATACATAATTTCACGCCAAATCCCTTGCGGGGTAGGCAGAGAGAACAGAGTACCTTAGGGCACGATTCTTACACGCCTCACTCGCTTCGATGACTTTCATAACTCGTTCTATTTGGTCATGGAATGTGTGTCTTGGCCGTCCTCGACTCCTACATCCATCCGCTTTTGCATTGTATATCTGCTTAGTCAGTTTTGCATCAACCATTCGTTCTACATGTCCGAACCATCGGAGCATGCCCTTTCTTACTTTTACACCGACTCTCTCTTTCAAACCAACTTCCTTCCTTACAACCTTGTTTTCTACGCGGTCAGCGAGAGTCACTCCGCAGATTTTGCGTAGAGCCCTCATTTCTACCGCGTTTATTCTACTTTCATGCACACTCTGCCATACCCAGCTCTCGCTTCCATAAGTTAGCGTTGGGATCAGGACTGCATTGTGGATTGCTGGCTGGGCTTTTCTGCTAATATTTTTTGCGCCCAGGAATCTGCCCAACGCTCCATTTACGGTATTTCCTATCTCCACTCGTCTTTCTACATCCGCGGTGTACCTTCCATCTCTGCTAAAAGCGCATCCAAGATATACAATTTCATTCACCTGTTCCAGCACTACATCATCAACCATTATCCTTGCATCTGTTCTGGATTCCTCCCTTACAAACACCATAACTTTCGTTTTCGTCGCGTTCAACTGCAAGCCTTTAATCATGCAATCATCTTTCATAGTAGTGACTAGTGTTTGCAGGTCCGACGGCGATTCGGCTAGAGGCACGGCGTCATCTGCGTAAAGCAGGCAGCTCACAACTAGGTCACCCATTCGCATCCCTACATCCATCGATCTCACTCTCTGGAGACAACTGTCCAGGTACAGGATGAACAGTCGAGCGGACAGCACGCAACCCTGTCTGACACTGATATTGACATCAAACCAGGGGGACAAGCCGCCGTCAACACGCACACACGCTGTGCAGCCCTCATAAGTGGACTGCACAGCGCGCAGCAGTGCTCCGCTCACCCCGTAGCCCGGGAGTATGCCCCACAGATCCTTTCGTAACACTCTGTCAAACGCTTTTTCCACATCCACAAAACCGCGGAAAACCTTCCGGTTAACAGCCAGTTGTTTCTCCACGATGTTGCGGAGAGAAAAAATCTGATCCATGCACCCTCGTCCGCTTCTAAAACCACCCTGAATTCAAATTCAAATTCAAAATATCTTTATTCCATAGACTTTACAAAGTACTTAGAATCGTCACATAAAAAAACACGGAGCTTAGATTCCCTTTCATCACACTGTCTTGAATGTGAAAGCGAATCTAAGTGCCAGTTCCGGCGGCAAGGCTTCTTGAGAAGAACTGGCAAGAAACTCAAGGCCGACTTTTTTCAAATATCCAGTTTAACAAATAGTGATAAGTACAATCAATACAACTCAAAAGGAGCAGTTCAATTCCAAACTTTTTTATCGTTTATATAGTCGGCGATACAATAATAAGCCCTTTGATATAATCTACTTTTAATATAATTTTTAAATTTTCCCATGGATAATTCAATCGCTGAGCCTCGCACAACACTCCATCAGATATCACCCTCATTCTCCTTTCAATAATTTTCCCATACACTTTTGCTAAACTGATCAAACTGATGGCCCTGTAGCTGGCGCACTGCATACGTGATCCCTTACCTTTACACAAGGGCACAATGACAACGCGCCTCCAGTCCATGGAACCTTACCCGACCTCCAGCACAGATTGCTCAAGGTCAGGAAAGCGTCCCGGACACTAAAAAAGGTCATTGTGGGTTATCCCTAAGAGATAGACATATGCCCTCGCAGACTTTTTTGTAGACCTTTTGAAGGTGTTTAATAATGTAAAACATTATTTTGATCTATCACTTAGGGTTCAGCCAGCGATTGCAATCAAAGTGCTAAATCTCGAAAATTATCGTTATTTCTTTACATCATGTATGAATTATAGATCAAAACCATCCTGTTGACACCCTCTAACTATTATAAAAACCGCATCAAAATCCGTTGCGTAGTTTTAAAGATATATGCATATAAGGGGACAGACAGCGGAAAGTGACTTTGTTTTATACTATGTAATGATTAAAAGCGAAAATAAAAATACTGCAACTTCCCTATAGGCATAAATTCACTCTTCACCATGCAATTATAAATAAAGTTAATGACTATAATTATCATACCTTCTAAAATTGAATGTGTTTGTATTGATCTTTGATATATCCATCATTTTGAAACGATAGTTAGCACGAGCCCTGAATGCTAGGGACGAGGGGTGTACCTGCCCACTCAATCCCGACTCGTATATTTCACAGAGCACTCCATAGCCTGAAATCTGTTGGCCTGTCTCACTGTCAAATAAAATAATTTAGCATTAGGTATCAATCAGTTTTAATATCATGTTGGTGTATTATTATTATTAATCTATATTATTATTCTATTTAATCTATTATACAATGGTAGAGTAGCAGCTCGCTGCTTGAATGGGCGGGTTCGGCTCGTTGACCGGTTAGTACCACGAATTCTCAGAATATCGAGAAAAATGGCTGATACCGCGTTTCGTTCAGTGGGAGAGGAGTCTGGAGGCTCACCAGTCTTCCCGGCTGGCAACGCAACTTCAACACAAACAATATATATCTAGCTAAATATGGAGCCATAATGCAAAAACTCTTTGAGGTGTCCGTTTGAATATACAAAATAAAATTACTTTTTATTAAAATACAGTCATATTAAATGAACAGATAATACATAACCCTTTTTTTTGTAACGCGAGGAAATGCTTTATTCACACCCCCCGCCTGGGTACGGCAGGGGGTAGTGTGGGACTCCCAAAACAGTAAACTGCAATCCGATCCTAGGGTTACCCCCTAAAACCCCGCGGCAGCCTTCCGGATACGGTTAACCCCTCTGGACCACCCCGCCGTCTCTCCGTCACGAGGGGGACTCGTCCTCGGGGAGCCTCGGCGTGAGGCTCCCCAGGGCGGGGCGGCTATCGCGTGTGCTGGACCGAGCCCAAGTCGGATGCGCAATGGTGGCATCTCGCCGTCTGTTCTCGTTTAATCGACTCAGATACTCACCGAAGCAACCGTGCCCGGTGAGTATCTGAGTCATACATAACCCAGCAAGTGATATTAACAAGTGTTTAACAGTGGTAGAGCCAAGCAGCTCGCTGTATGAGTTTGTATGGCTGGACTGGTGAAATACCACGACCTCTCAAAAGATCGACGTAAAGTGGTCATGCCGCGTTTCGACCGGCTTACCTCTCTTAAGAGGTACCTGGTGGCTCACCTCCCTTCCCCATCTTACTCCCTTAAAGTTCGGCAACACAACTGTAACACTATTGCGGTGTCCATGGGTGGCGCTTGTCACTTACCATCAGGTGAAACGCATGCTCCTTTGCCCTCCTATCCCATAAAAAAAAGTGAGAAAGCAAATGTACTTTTGTTATCTATTCTTGGCTAATGAGATACGGTTTTATATAGTCTCAGGAAGGCTTTTATCACAGAAACCATTGTGACAATATTGAAATAATATTACTTTCCTACCTCTTAAATACCTTAAAAATTATAAAAATTTTCATTACATATAAATTAAAAGAGAACTTTTCATTTCCTTTATCCAAAAAGTAAATAAGTGTAAATATGCTTACTCTGGGCATAGTAGACCAAAAAGCCGATCTGACTTGATAGCTTCTGTGAGGATAGCTATATCACGGGAATCTGGCAGTACCATAGGCACCGTCTCACCAGGAAATACACAACTATGGTGTGCAACAACTGGCACACGGCCCTGCCACCCCGCTTCCAATACTGAACGACCTCTTAGTGATACCATGCCCATATCCAAGTACTGCAACAAAGTTTTTAAATAAAAGTAAAGTCTTATGTAGTTAAAACTATACTATTGACCATAATGAACCTATTTCTTAGTAATATAAAACTGCATATCATACTACTTTAAGCAGAATTTAATGAAATACTTAGTAATAAAATGTCTTGATGTATTGAATTAAAATCTCATTAAATACAATTAGAATCATTACACATACTTGATAGTTACAAAGTAAACAAATGTTGTGTAAAGACAAAACATTATTGGATAAGTGCAAATATAAAGTATATTTAGTTTATTTCTTTGCCACCATTAAGTCAAATAGTCAACAAGACAATACATGGGATAAGTGACAGTGTTTGATAAAAGAATATTTCAAATAAATATAAACTTTAATGTTATCTTTTACATGATGTAGAATTATTAATCCACACAACTCAGCCTTTTCCTACACAATACTAAGATAAGATTGATATAATTATCAAGATTAAACATTTGTAATCATTTTTTTTTTACAACCAGCTACAGGAACAAAAATATAATAATTTTATCACAATTGATACTTACAGAATGAGTGGCTGCTAAGCCTATATCGAAAGTCTCTGCTTCTGCGTCAGATTCTGAAGTATCAGTTGCTGGAGGTGCACTTCTACTCCTTCCACTACTTCCATTATCTCTAGGATCATCATCTTCCATGCTAACATCATTGCTGCTTTCGCTGCTGTCTGCAATAATTGTGCATATCTTGAATACGTGGTAATTAAACAAAAAACATCCTAATCTAACTGCGCACATAACAAATACTAGGGCATAATATATACATACGTGAAAATATGTTCATTTTCGGAAAAGGAGTATAAAAACTAAGATTTCCAGCAAGATGAAGGTAAATTTTCTATGAAGGAAAAGAACAATATTATGACTCTCATAAGAATAGTCTATATTCACTTAAATTAAATTGTGAATATGGCATATTACTATAGGTTTCATCCAATTTTATAAATCGCGATATTTTTCAAAACAAACCATCATAAACAAAGACACCACAGACTGTTTTTTTTTTTCATTTGTCCAGTTTTGGACAGGCTAAAGCGTTAAAGCCATACTGCCTTGTCTGTGGTATTATTATGTGCAAAATCTGCGGAGTGACTCTCGCTGGCTGCGTTGAAAACAAGGTTGTAAGGAAAGAAGTTGGATTAAAAGAGAGTGTCGGTGTAAAAGTAAGAAAGGGCATGCTCAGATGGTTCGGACATGTAGAAAGGATGGATGATGCAAGATTGACTAAGTAGTAGGGTGTGCCTTATAAGAAAAAAAAATTTTTTTTTTCAAAATCAGAATGCATACCCTCTTACTTTTTTACGTCTACCTAGACTTATCTAAATACGAAATTATATCTTACTACGCCAACATCAACTCGTGCTGACAGCGTATCAAAGTTTTAATAAATTGCACATTTTAATTATGTAAGTTGTTATGCAGCTAAATCAATTAAAATATATTTTTTTAAATTTATAATCAAGAACGAAGTAATTTTAAACGTTTATTTATTTTAAGTACATAAAGTCACAAAAATAAGCCCATAAGGTTGGAAATAATTAGTCCGTTTATTTTCTCTTCGGGGTCTCTTTTTTACATTCTGGATACAACTTTCTGTGCTCTTGCACGCAGCGTAGCAAATATTGCTTTTGCTCTTCGTTTGCCGTAATTAAACCATGAAAATCTTGCATTAGTTTTACAGCTCTTTCAGCTGTAATATTAACTGCTCTCAAAGCTAGAACTTTTCTTTTTGCCTCTAAAAAGGCAACATCTTCTTCCCACGTAGAAATTGGTTTCTGAAGGAAGTTCTTATCGATTCTTAATCATGAAAATAAATAAGTGCTCTTGATTGATACAAAATCACTCAATTGTGCTTCTGAAACAACAATTAAGCAGAATTAATTATTAGTTTAGTAAAAGAAATTAAATAAATCTATGAAATTATTATTTACGTATATATTTTCACTTACCATACAAATGATGAGACATATCATCTTTTGACGCAATGTACCTCTTCCCAAAATTAGACAAACTCTCTCTTTGTAAATTTGTTGCCTTGGTTGATTCATCAACTTCATGGTCAAAGAGTGATAAAATGACAATTTCTTCCGATAAGCACCAAATGTGTTGGCTAAACTTGCTGAGAGCTGCTTTATAAATCATTTTGTCGACAGTTTCATATTTTTAAGCTTTTTTAAAAAGCACAAATCTTGATTAGGTGCCTTCACTGCCAAACAACATTGAAGCCATGGTTTTACGTATAAAATAAATGTCTTGAAGTGCTCGTTTATCCTTAGCGCTTAATTTGAATTGCGATTGCAATAGGCATATTTTCAGCGTATAAATAGATCTAGCCATCCACCTTGCTTGATGAATCGCTCCAGGTCTGATTTTAATTTTTTTCGCACTATCTCCTCCTAAAAAGACAATAGATAGTTCAACCAGCTCCCGATAATTGTCACGCACTATAGATTTTTGTAGTTCATGATTATAAGATGTGAATAATTCTTGTACTATTGCATTATTGAAATGTTGTTCGATGAAGTCAGTGTTAATTTCAATAGCAGAAGGATCAATGTTATTCCAGTTGTCTCTGAACATTTTGAGCATCGGGATATCGGGGCTGCTCGTGACTTGATGGAATTTTGTTTACAAACACAGATTTCAAAACCAGTTCGTAAACGTGATGGCGGCAAGCAAAGCGAAGTAATTCCCTGTCTAGTTTTTGTTCCAGTAGAACACACGCACCATTCAGTCGTCCGGTATTAGAAGCAGTTGTGTCACAGCACATTATTTGGACTTTGTCATCGAGGTTCCAGTCGTAAAGCGCGTTTGACACGGCTTGAGCTTGCTCTCGACCGGAAGAGCTCTTCAATTTGGGCTCAGCCAGATGTTGTTCTTTTTCTCCAAATGAAATAAGAATTGACAGGCGTTCTTCTTTTGAACTTCTCACATCTGGCCCAGGTAATAGTTTTCCATCCCAGTGAACTGTCACCATTTCAGGAATAATAATCTGAAAATCAGATTTTATAGATTCCGCTCTATCTTTTCTACTCTGTGTGCGAATGCGTTGAATAGATGATTTGTTTACGGGAAAATCGTCACAGTTTGAACCTAGCGCTTCTACCACAGCCTGAAGTATAAAGACAGAATCCCTTACACCTAATTGACATCTGTCTAAAGCTTCAACTAACTTGGGCGTGATAAAGTCCTTTCTTGGAAAATAGGAAGTAAGTTGACTCGATTAGGAAAGCGATTGATTCTGTCATTGGGAAAAATATTTTAAAATTTAAATTTTTTTCTTGAAATTATCATATTTTATGTAAATTTGTGTAAATATTTTTAGTGTATAATTATATATTTTTTATTTTTGTATAGGTAGGTTTTATTTTATTAATCTGTAATAGTGATATATATATTATTATAAATTTGACAAATTAATCAACAAGATGGATAAGGAAGGTCCTCCTCCTTGGCCCCCGGATTCACCCGCAAACGTGAGTACTACATCATCATCTAAACGTAGGATGGAGCCAACGTCTCCAATACCTACGAAAAAAACTATAATTTCACCTTCAAATTCTACGCCGTCCATTGATACTTGTTTTATTGATCCTTGTTTTTCTGTAGGTGGATTATGCTATTCGGAATCTGACTCAGGACCTTTTATTGTGCATGTATCTCGCACTGAGGCTGACCCAGCCTCCGGTATATCGATTAGGCCAATTAAATTTGGTCAATTTTTAAAGAGCAATCACATATCAAATATTTGTCGTGATGGTATTAAGAAGGTGGGCAGAAACAAAATTGCTGTTCACTTTTCTTGTGCTAAGGATGCAAATAATTTCCTTAGCCTGCCTATTCTTTCTTCAAATAAATACACAGCGTCCATTCCATTATTTTATATTACTAAGATGGGTTTGATTCGCCATGTTCCAACGGACATGTCGATGACGGAATTCGTAGAAACACTGGAGCTG
This sequence comes from Euproctis similis, assembly GCA_905147225.2. Taxonomy (NCBI): domain Eukaryota; kingdom Metazoa; phylum Arthropoda; class Insecta; order Lepidoptera; family Erebidae; genus Euproctis; species Euproctis similis. Next base: position 12,690,061 of record LR990109.1, read on the forward strand.
CCTGCAGGGTGTGGTAAAGTTCTTAAAGCAAGACGTTTAAGCAGAAAAGTGTTTAATGAGGGGGTGGCTTCATGGACTCCAACCCAGACTGTTGTGGTCACGTTCCGTGGTCAAATTCTTCCAGCTAAGGTATTTTTATACTATACATCTTTACCCGTACATATATCCTACGATAATTTGTCATTCATGCTGCAGGTATGGACACACGATGTTGCAGTGTCGTTCGAAACCAAGGTGCTTTAAGTGCTCCAAAGATCACACGGGTAGCTCTTGTGATGTGGTGGAAAGCAATGCGTTTTGCGCGCATTGTTCTGGCCAACATTTTGCCACCAATCATGTATGCCCAGAATTCCAAAGGCAAACTTCAATTAAAGCAGAGATGGCACAAAACAATATCTCATACGAGGAAGCTTCGGCACACTTTCCGAAATTTTCAGTATCGTACTCTGAAAAAGTTAAAGAGTTGCCCTTATCATCTTCTTTATTAACTAACCGTCGTTCAGTGAAGGTAACGAATTCTCTTTCATCTACTTTAGCTAATTCTTATAAAAAAACAATATCTTCTCCTCGTCAGAGGGTGCCATTAGGGAAATCATTTGATAAATTTGCCCATAGTGAAATTGTAGCTGTTCCTTCTTCCACATCTCAAAATGGTTGTGCACTAGTTAATTCTTCCCGTAAGTCCGATTCTTCTCAAAATTCTAGTACTTTAGACGCTATTTTATCTCTCTTAATTGATTTTTTAATTTCAAATCCTGATTCTTTACCGACCAACGTTGCCTCTAAGCTTTCACATTTAGTTTCAATTTTCAACAATCATGGAATTCAATCTACTCCAATGGAATACTCAGAGCTTGCTTCGTAAGAAGCATGAACTATTACACATAATTCATAAATATCACCCATCCATTATTGCCATCTCGGAAACTTGGCTTAAGCCGGGCACTCATTTTCGGGTGAGCGGTTTTTCCTGTTTGCGGGATGACAGAGTGGATGGTTATGCTGGTAGTGCTTTATTTATAAAGCGCTCCTTAACATATAATCAAATATCTTTTCCACCTCATTCTTCTGAGATCAATATTGTTGGTGTCAGAGCTTCCAATATTTCTTTTATTTCTCTTTACATAGCTCATCCTCATTCTTCTTTAATTTCGGATATTTTGTTGCTTTTATCTTCTGTTACGCCTCCTATGATTGTGTTGGGTGATTTTAACGCTCATCACACTATGTGGGGTGCAAGTCACAGTGATTTATTCGGATTGTCTTTGCTTGATGTATTTGATGAATTAGATTTGTGTGTTTTAAATTCTGGGGCTCCGACACGTAGAGCATATCCGTCTCAAAATCCAAAAAGTGCTGTAGATTTAAATTTATGTTCTTCCAGTCTCTCTTCTTCTTTTTCTTGGAAAGTATTGCCCCTTACCTATGGTAGTGACCACTTTCCTATCATTGCATCTTTTCCACTTAGACGTACGCCGTTTCGTAATCCTAATCCATCTTTCAAATATAATCTTGCTTCTGCAGATTGGTGTTCTTATTCGTCTTCTCTTGATCTTAAAATTCAATCCTCTTCTTTTGATTTTTCGTCTCCTGATTCTACTGTGCCATATGACAATTTTGTTGATTGTATTTTATCCTCTGCTTCTTTACATGTTCCTAATAAGAGACATTTTAAGAATTTCACAATTTCTACTCCTTGGTGGGATTCTGAATGTACTGAAGCGGTTAAAGCCCGTAAATTGGCTGAGCTGCAGTATAACTCCTCTATGACACTTCACAAAATTTTTGTATTTATCAACAATCTGCAGCTAAGTTTAAAAAGTTAGTAAAAATTAAAAAAAAAATTAAATGGCAAAAGTATTGTGAAACCCTTTCTCCTAAGACTCCGTCTTCTCTTGTATGGCAGCAAGTGAGACGATTCAGAGGTTCTATGATTTCTTCTGATATTGCTTCCAATGATCCTTCATATTGGATAGAAAATTTTTCTGACAAACTGGCTTCACCTTTTGTCCCCTTTTCTGATTCTATTCCTTCACCATACTCATTTATTCCATCTACAAGCACACTTGACAACAGTTTCTCTCTTGAAGAGTTGTCTCTTGTTTTGAGTAAACTCTCTGATTCATCTCCTGGTATTGATGGGATTCCGTATTCGTTTATCATAAAAACGTCTCTTAATACTAGGCAGACTCTTCTTCATCTCATTAATCATTTTTTCGATTTTGGCACTGTTCCTAGTCAGTGGAAAACCCAACTAGTTATTCCTATTCTTAAGCCTGGTAAAGATCCTAGTCAACCTTCTAGTTGGAGACCCATTGCACTTTCATCTGTTTTGTGTAAAATTACGGAACATCTTATAAAAACTCGTTTGGAATGGCTTGTTGAAAATAAATCAATTCTCGCTAATTCTCAGTTTGGTTTTAGAAAGGTTTTTTCGACTTTAGATAATTTAGGTTTATTGACCACTGAAATTTTATTGGCGTGTAAGGAAAATAAATATCTAGTGGGGGTTTTTTTAGATGTTGCATCTGCTTATGATAATGTTCTTTTATCTGTGCTCAGGAACAAACTTTCGTTTTTAGGTATACCTTTAAAACTTATTCGTTTTATTCACAACATTTTAACTGAACGCTCATTAGTTGTAAAATTTAATAATAAACTACATTCTCCTAGAACAGTCTGGCGGGGATTACCACAAGGTTCAGTTTTAAGCCCTTTGCTTTATAGTCTTTATACTTGTGATTTAGAAAGAAGTGTGAATTCTTTCTGTAACATACTTCAGTATGCCGATGACATTGCGCTGTATGTAAAAGAAGCTTCTATGGATATGGCTTCTTCTAGATTAAACTCAGCCTTACGATATCTCAATGACTGGCTTTTGGATCATGGTCTCTGCTTATCTCCCTCTAAAAGTTCGGTAGTCATTTTTACGAAGAAGCGTATAATCCCCTCCATCCATTTACGTATTAATGAAGAATCCATACCGCAATGTAACAATGTCAAATTTTTAGGAGTTATTCTTGATTCCAGAATGTCTGGTAAGGTTCACTTTGATTATATTACAGATAAGTGCGAAAGAAACCTGAATATTCTTAGGTCTCTTTCTGGCTGTTGGTGGGGTGCTCATCCTTATTCTCAAAAGTTATTGTACAATGCGTTAATTCGTAGCCACATTGATTATAGTTCTTTTCTTTTAAATGTGTGTAATAAATCTGGACTTAACAAACTTTCTCTAATACAATCTAAATGCTTACGTATCATTATTGGTGCCATGAAATCATCCCCTATTAATGCTTTACAGGTGGAGTGTGGTGAACCACCACTTCATTTACGCAGGCAGTTCCTGGCTGATAGATTTTTGTTCAAACTTGTTCAAAATTCAAATCATCCTCTACTTGAAAAATTAAACACTCTTTCACATTTTTATCGAGACTGCAATAATGAATCAATTCCATGTATTTTACTCAGTTACATAAAATTTACCAAGCTTCCCTATCCTGTTGTTCAATTTCCATCCAGTCCTCTTTTTTCCACTCCCTATCAGGCTCTTATTTTTCAACCTAAAGTCATTCTGAATTTTGGTGTTAATAAATCCTCATTTGACCCGAGAACAGAGTTTGCTCAGTCTGTTGATAGCGATTTTGCTGGATGGCATAAGTTGTTTACGGATGCTTCTAAACTTTCTTCTACCAGCACTGTAGGTGCTGCTGTTTGGATGCCTTTTACTAGGATTTGCTTAAGTTTTAAATGCCCTCCGACTACTTCTGTTTTCACTGGGGAAGCTATTGCTATCCTTGAAGCAATTTTGTTTATCAAAGCCCACAATCTTAATAAATCAATAATCTTTTCAGATTCTAGAAGTTGTCTTCAGGCTGTTTTGTCTAACCCCTTTATTACAGGTTCAAAATTTCCTATAATTCTTAAAATTAAGCAGGCTCTTTACGAATGTCATAATCTAAATTTACTGGTACTTTTAGTTTGGATTCCTGGACATTCCGGTATCTCTGGCAATGAAACAGCGGATTCTTGTGCGAAATCTGCTGCTCAGAATGGTTCTCTTGATTACTTCAATATATTTTGTCATGATTTGTGCCTCCTTCCTAAATTCACTCTCAAAAGCTCTTGGTCTAATTATTGGTCGGTTTCAAAATTAGTCAAAGGCCGCTATTATGGAGACATTCAACCAGAGTTACCGGCACTTCCATGGTTTTTCAAATATCGCAACAGTAGTAAGTCCACTACGTCTACCCTGTGTCGCTTGAGGCTGGGTCACTCGTGCACCCCTGTACATTTGACTAAACTTAGGATAAGGGATTCTTCCTTATGCGAATGTGGTTTAGATATTGGTTCTGTAGATCACTTATTTTTTTCCTGCCCTCTTCTCTGTAAGTCATTATATGATTTTCTTCCTCCTAATTTTCCCCGTCCTGTATCGGTCAAATATCTTTTATCTCTTATTTTTTCGGCAAATGTAAACATATTTTTATGTAAATTTATTTCTTTTAACAAAATAAAATTATAATTTTTAGTTATTCATATTTGTATTTTTGTGTTTATGTATGTTTATATATATTCAGATGTATTTATTAATTAGAAACATAGTAGATATAATGTCTTTTTTTTAAATATTTTTTTGTATTAAATAACTTAATTTTTATCTTTAATTGACTTGGCTTTATAATTTATATTTTGAACTATGTTTAACTTTCGGCTATACATACTTTACAAACTTTCGGAATCATGACACTTTCTTGAAAAGTATCGCGAAGTTTATTAATGGCCAAAAGTGACTAGTAGGGTCATAGTCACCAATAACGAAAGAAGAAGAAGAAGTCCTTTCTTCCTCTTTTTTGGGTAATTGCAGAGCTTAAATTTGATGTTTAGGCAATAATAGTTCCTCAAGGCTTTCATCAGAGCTGGAAGGCTGATCGCAATGTTCTTGAATTTGAACAGAACTTTGTGTAGTATCAGATACTGATAAACTATCTGAGCACATTCGTTATTGTCTTCTTTTTTCTTCTCTTAACATTCTCTGTCTTGACCTTTCTTCTTTTTCAGCCAACTTTTTATCGACACCCGCTAAACATTCTGGACGCTCTGGTTCTCTTTGCTTTTGTAAAAATATATTATCTACCTCTATTTTCATCAGTTGCAAAGTATCAGCGTGAGCTATATCGAACAAATTATCTAAACTGATTTGAAAGTCCTCCTCACGGTGCTTATAAATATCGTTCGACTATTTCGAATTTTTTTGCAACTCTCTCCAAGTGTGGTGAAGATCCACAAGTTTTTTTACACAGTTAGGTAAAGCTCTAGTTGGGATTCTAGCCTTTTCCCAGAATATAATACACTCGCAAATGACAAGGTTTGCGCTTTCACTAACAGTTAATTTAACTTCGCGAATATTATAAAACAGCACTGCGAGAACTTGACAGTTTGACGGTAACTTACCGCCTGTTATTTGATAATTTACATCACCAACTAAGAAAATTCTTTTTTTATCACTTCTTAATTTCACTGCCATCTTGTTAGATAAAACAACAGGTGTTAGCTACGATAATAACTAAGAACAAATGACTAAATACCGCGAGTGCGCGCCGCTACTCCCGCGCAACATATATGAACATGTTTCGATGCAAGTCGGCACGGGTTATCATACTCCAAACAAGGTAAAAATTTATTTTCTAATGTTTTAGGTACAAATGAACAAAACTAGGACGTATGCGTTAAAAAATTTAAACTTCGAAAAATAAGGGACACCCTACTAAGCAAATATAAAATGCAAAAGCGGATGGATGTAGGAATCGAGGACGGTCAAGACACAGATTCCATGACCAAATAGAACGTGTTCTGGAGGAAGGTAATGTTAGGAGTCTCAACAATCGACGCACGTGCATGAAAAGAGCTTTATAAGTCAACGAAGAGAGTGATGTGTGTAAGAATCGTGCCTTATGGCGCTCCGTTCTCTCTGCCTACCCCGCAAGGAATCTGGCGTGAAGTTATGTAAGTATGCTATACTCATACACATACACCCTTTACTGACAATTCCTTACTTACCAATTAAATTGTATTGTTTATTAGACTCTATTAATCGGGCCACTACTGTGACGTTTTCATGTTTTGACACTTTTGACAGTGACTTGACATAAATAACAAAAGTATTTTTTGTACCCTCATACTAGGCTCATACCCTGTGACTTGAGTTGACTTGACATTCACGGTTTTGCGTTCGCATGTCTCTCGAATTGACTGATTGCTAAAATCAAATGTGTCTAATTGTGTTTGAGAAATGTGAATAAACAGTGATTATTGCAGAAAATATTTGCATCAAGATGTGCCGTAAAATAGTGTGGTGTTATGTATTTATACTGACTTTATTGGATTTTACGATAAACACTAAGCTGTCAGCCCAGGGAAAGAGTCATGGTAAATCGATTAAGATTCACAATTTTAATCATTTTATTTTGATAATTAATATTCTCTATTTAACGTAATTACAAAATTTTAGTCACAAATGTGAAATGGCATAGCAATAGTAAGTTGGCAGACTCGCTTTGTGAGGCGATGCTATGCAGCGCGGTGTTATTTTTGATCGGGGCCGCAGCGGTTTTGTATGTCGTTTTTCTTTAATCGTCTATACGGTATTTTGGTATCTTCGTAGTAACATTAGCATAGGCGATGCGAAAACGTAAACCTTTGCGCTCTCAATAGCCTAACTTGTAAGCTAGGGCAAATATGTATTGATGCTCCAACAAATTATTTGGCTCTATAGAATTGCCCTATGTGGTTGCGCTTCTGGACACATATCAGACACATTTTTTTACATTAACACTTATTACACATATTTCCAATAAGATTTTCAATTACTGTTTGTAATTTTGTAGTTGAATAACAGTAGTTGGAGTGAAATTGCTTGCCTATGAGAGAGATGCAGAGATGAGTAAAGGACATCTAAAATTTAGTTTCAATTAAAACAGGCAATTGCCAGGCAACAAATTGTAATCTTTTTTTGAATGTTTATGTTGTTGTAATGATATCTTACCTTCTTGTAACAACATATGAATCTGGAAATTTATTGTCCTATTGCATTTGACAACAGAAAAATATGTTATAATAATCTAAGAGCACAATATTTCTGATTATTAACTATAAATTTAATCATCACTACATAGTATAAAACAGAGTTGCTTTCTGCTGTCTGTCCCCTTATATGAGTAGATCTTTGAAACTATTTAACAGATTTTGATGCAAATAAAAAGTGATAATTTTCAAGATTTGGTACTTTAATTGCTAACACTGGCTAAACCTTAGGTGATAGATCAAAACAATGTACTACATTATTATACACCTTCAGAAGGTCTTCAAAATAGTCCATTGACATTGGCATATGTCTATCTTTTAGGGTTAACCCACCATAATCATTTTTATATCTTTTCTGATGCGAAACAAAGTTTCGTGGGATAACTAGTAATAATAATAACTATAAAGCAGTATTAGCTATGGAGCTGATTTGTATGATTTTCTATGACAGGACCATAAACTTTATCACAAATAATGGTGCCATTCAGTGACCCACCAAACCCTTTTATTGTTAATACTATTTTGTTTTTATTATTATAGTATCTATAAATGTCATAGACATAATCACATGGATAAATTTAATTGTATTTTTAATTTATTTGTAAATTTTACTCTATTTTACTAGGATTCGAATCCTGACACTGGCTCACACCGATGACTTTTCAAAATTGTTTTCGGAAGTTAAGTGTGATAAATATCGTTGACTGAAAAATTTGTGCTCAGTATGGCAATAGGTTCGACACCTATTCCATTTGGGACGTAAACATAACGGCGAGATGAGCCTTAGCAGCCGCTGCCTACACCTTTGGGTAACAAAGGCGTGAAGTTATATTTTACTCTATTTGACGCTGATTTCATGGATGCTTTTTGGACAAACAGTTATAGTACTTTAAATTCATAGTTTAATCGCTTATTTTAAATATGATTATTGTGGGTGGTCTAATAAGAATATCAAACAAATAACTAAAAAAGCTGACTGATACTCTGACAGATTGTTAAAATCCCAGATGCAAATTAATAATTTTAATGTGGATACATGTTGTATATTTTGTTTACAGGTGTCACAGTACATGATTCTCTTATAGAGGGTATTACGTTTCAGGTAAGCTGATGGTCATACATATTTCTATTGTTAGCACTTAATTATGAGTTGTTAGAATTCATGTTAATATGATGGACTTATCTATGGACATATATATATCTTGTATACTATACAGAAACTAGTTTACCCAGATGTTTTTATCGTCATATCTATTTTAAAATGTTTCCTTTCTGTGATAAAATCCAATTTATTTATTGATTTGTTTATCTTTACTACTATATAAATAGTGATCTCAGAAGTCCTCCTAAAGTAATTTTATTTTAAATGTTGAAGAGATTTGCACTTTCTCAAGTTATACAGCTTTTAACTAGTCACCCTCTTGATTAAATAACCACCATGGGAAGTTATTAAAGGTGTTTTTATGTATAGTATAAATGTCTCATGGTGCTTATTTGCATTGCCTACAAAAGGTATAAAAAGGTATAATATATGTAGGTTTTTTTTTTATGGGATAGGAGGGCAAACGAGCAGCCGTGTCACCTGATGGTAAGCAACTAACGCCGCCCATGGACACCAGCAGCACATATAGTGTTACTGTTGCGTTGCCGACCTTTAAGGGAAGGGGATAGGAAAGGATGGGAAAGGGGGTGAGCCTCCGGGTACCTCTTTCACCGAACGAAACGTGGCATGGGCCACTTTACCTCGGTCTTCTGAGAGGTCGTGGTATTTCACCGGTCAAGCCGGCCCATTTATGCAGTAAACTGCTTGGCTCTACCACTGTTAATGCAGTAACTGTAGGTACAATACTATCAGTACAACTCCATAATTAAATAATATGTATGTGCTTAGGAATGGGGTAAGGACTCGGTGGAAGATGTATCTGATGGCGCTGGGGCTGGAGCTAGCGGTGGTGGCCGCGCAATGGCCGCTGGCGTGCTTCTCCTGTCTCCACCGTCGCTAAATTTCGGAGCCGCCCAGCTCGCCACGCCGCACACGCTCGTCGTTACCATCACAAACACAGCCAACACTACAATGCATCTAGCATCCGTTGCTGGTACCACGCCAGATTTCCACGCATCGTTTTTTGACGCAAAGGTAACTTATATTTATTTGTCTACTTAAGAACTTTCCACACTTTTGATTGTAAGTTTTAGGATCTATATACTTAGTAGCAATAGTAACTGACCATGCTAACTTTGAATTGCTATATTATATTCCTGTATCACTAACAAGGTCAATGCTCTGCGTCTCTCTGTCCTATTAGCGTGATGATTTATAGCCTATTGCATACGTACGTCGATTAAAGCTACCTAACACTGAAATATCTTTTCAAATTGGATCCTGAAAGTTGAACCAACCAACCAAGCAAACAAAACCATTAAATTTCCAATATTGGTATAGATTGTATCAATAAACTTGTATTTGTTACCATCTACCCGTATAACCTACTCTTAATTTACACGGTTGAACTAATAATAGACAGTGATTGCAAACAATTATATTGAATTACGTGTTAGTTCTAATTGTTGTTTGATATCCTCGTCCACACGCCGCAAATAGCTCGTTTACCGACCGTTGTGTTGTTTTACCGATCTCTCGCGAAAAAATATTCAAGTGTATTCAATATTTATGTTTCATTGGGAGGTGAATTATTTAGTGTTGAACATCTCGTTGACGGCTCGATAGGTTGTGTCGGTTATTGTGTGGCTGAAAATGGAGCAACCCATCCTGTAATAGCTATAGCACCATTTTTGGGTAGCCCCCAGCCTTACAGAAAACCGCAGCCACGTAACATTTTTGTGGTGTTGTTCCTGAATGTAATTGCAGTTTCAGCGTTCTATATGAATTTGCTATATGGGCAACTGGTGTCGCTTTCATTGCTAATATAGCGAATCCTGACATTCGCGGTAGCATTCTGCTACTGATTCAGAGGTCTAGACTTCCAATACGGCGGCACCAATCAGAAATAATTACGTGAGGTCTAGTGCAGTTTTTCGTTTCTGATTCAGAGGTGTAAAGCTCTAATATACACCAGTGACCCTTTGAGTAGAACAGGAAATGTAAGGGGAGTTACAGAATGAGTTGTCAGACTATCGTACAGTTGCCAACGGATTGCTCTGAAATGAGTAATTCAATGCTGAATCTGAATTACATCATCCATATTCGTCTAATTCACTAATTTAACTAATTGTCATCATGTCACCATTTTCCCCGTGATGACTCCGTGTGATTTACGCAACAGGTATTTTCTCTCCATACCTATATCTCTTGCTTCTTAGCTCTTACACACTGACACTCTTCCTGATCAAATCTAGTAGTCTTTCACACAATCTATTTATGTTTTCTCAAGTCTTCTTCGTATATTTCCTTTCGCATTCAGATTGATTACACTTTTGGCGACATGCGTATTATTTCTCCTAATTACATGCATTACATGCAATATATCGTACATCTGATTTCTCTTTCGTTTCTGGACTTGTGGTACGTACAAACACAGAGGTTCATTCATAGCCAATATGAGACGAAAGTGTGAAACATCAAGGCGTTTTTTTTTATTAAAGAGGAGGACAAATAAGCAAGTGGGTCAACTGCTGGGTTAGCGACTACCGGCGCCCATGGACACCTGCAACACAGATAGTGTTAGAGTTGCGGTATCAATATTTAAATGAAGTGGGATGTTAAAGGTGGGAGACTGGTGGTGGGCTTTCGGATGCCTCTCACCGAACGAAACATGGCATCAGCCACTTTACATCGATATACTAACAGGTATTTCACCTGTCGAATCGGCCCATTAATATGGGCTAGGCCAGAGACCAGGTGTAAATCATCAACTACCGCTCATTTAGGTATACTTTATACTTGTATTTTTAAGTATTTGTTTTATAAGTACTGTAAGGAAGTATGTAATAGACATATAATGTTCTTTTTGATTCTTCATCACATCAAGACTTGACTTTAGTCACTAGTGTCACGTCAAGTAACTGCTATTACTTATTAATGACACTAGCGCTTATCAAACCGGATAGTGGTCGTGTTATCATTTAAAAAAAGACTAACAATAGCTTCTTTAATATAATGCGACTACCAAGAAGGTTTTATGAAAATAAAAAAAAATCTGGTTGCCTGTAAAGTCGGTTTTACGGGCGAAGATTTTACGTGACAACGTCTTTTTCTCGGTAGAATATTTATTGATATGAATATAATTAAGTTGAAGGCATTTGCTCGTCCGTTTCCATTGTTTTGAGAGTGGTGATTCCTGTTGAACATTTGAAATTGAATGGATGAATTTTTAATTTTAAAGAATCAATTTGAAAATCAAAACACTTATTCAGATCGAAGGTTCAAATTTTTGCTAAATAAATTTGAAATTAATTAAAATTTGTAATTGTAAATGATGAAGTTGAAAATTAAAACATTTACTTAAATTAGATGTTAAAATTCTTGCTCAACACAGTTTAAATCAAGTTTTCTTATATCTGCCACTTTTTCTTAATATTTGTAATTTTAAAGAATCAATTCGAAAATCAAAACATTTATTCAGATCGAAGGTTCAAATTTTTGCTAAATAAATTTGAAATTAATGAAAATTTGTAAAATAATAATTAATTAATTAATTAATTTTAAACTAATAATTTACTTAACACTATCAACATTTATCAATAGTATGACATTGACATATGGCATTCGGCGGGCCTCTCTCTCGTTCGGTGACTCATCGTAACGTTACCGAGCGTTACACTTTTTCATAAGTGACTCCCAGCCGCAACCTAATTTAAGACGTTGTCACGTCAAAAAAAAACACGCTTGTTTATTGTTATGTGATATCGCAGTTCATAATTCTTGAGTAACATGTGGTCTGTGTAAACCATTCACGGAGGAATGGACGCAAATAGACTGACATACGAGCCCTCTGCCCTTTACTAGAGATATATTTATATCCACATGGAAGAATTATTTATGACGTTTGTGAAAACAAATTTCAAACAGTCATTTGCTTATTTGTACTCAATTTAGAGGTGGTTTTGTGGTTGGATTTAATCACCTAAATAAGTTATATAAATCTTAATTATTGGTAGGTACCATTTTAAATTCTAACAATATGCGGGCAACATCTACTTTTATGTCAAAATCCTTCAACCAAAATCTTTATATAATAGAAACGAATTTATTCGTCCTATGATTATTTCAACAATGCAATTAAGAGTTGTCTTATTAATAGTGATTATATGACACTATGTCTTCTGGAAAGTAATAATTTATTTTGCATATCTTTTGGAGCTTTTCGCTTTTAAGCTTTACAGGTCACATTGTTATAGCGGAATGTCTTCAAGAATAAAATAGGCAGCCATTAGGAAAATTTTAAATAACTAGCAAAAACACTGCACTGTGCTACACACCTATATTTATACACTAAGATTTTGCTTGCTTTGTAGGGTTTCCAACTCAAAACAGAACCCTATTACTGAGACTTCGCTGTCCCTACATCCGTCCGTTTGTCACCAGGCTGTATAGTCAAGAACGGAAATAGATATGTCTATTGCCGCTATAATGAGTATAATAACAAATACTTTTCTTGTACTGTGTCTTGCTCGATACTAATGGAGTAACGCCCGAATACTAAACCGCCACTCAAATCTAACAATCAATAAAGTTCTACTTACTGCTCAAATTTGACTTAATCCGTCTAATGTGACAGCTACTTAAACGCTTAAGTAGCGCTTGTATATTTAAGTGGCGGTTCAGTATTCGGGCGTAAGTATAGGGTATTTTGGATCCAAATCCCAACTTACCTATCCAGTTCAATCGGGCATTGCGAAAAGTGTCTGCAGCTTGCAGGATTGTGTTAAATATAATGATAGGGAATCCTTTGTTCTCGAATCCCAGTCGCACTTGACCGTTTTTATACAACGTAATTAATTAGTCAATTTATTTGATGTGACTTCAAATGGATTAGTATACAATCATGACATTAACAAAAATTATAATCGCGACACAACATATAATAATTATTAATAATATAATATAAGTGAAATTTATTCTTAAAACTCGGTAAAAAGTCTCTGTGGTCCAGTGGTCGAGCACACTTATTCTGATCGAGAGGTCCGGGTTCCAATCCTGATACGCCAATGACTTTTCGGAAATCAAATGTAATAAATATCGATGACTGAAAAACTTTGTGCCCGGTAAGGCATTAGGTTCGCCACCTATTCCATTTGGGACGTAAACATAAGGCGAGAAAGGCTCAAAAGCCGCTGCCTACACTTTCGGGTAACAAAGGCGTGAAGTTATGTTATGTTATACTTAAAACGACTGAAAACAATTTTACATATTATGATATATGAAGATGGATTTCTTTTATAATTCTCACACGCTCTGATTGTTGTTACCTACATCAAAAAATATAGCGGCAGATAAATCTATCGACGGGCACTGACTCCACTATGCTTGGAGGAATAAATGCTTTTAGTGAAATTTGTTAACATCAAACGGTTGATAATAATAAATACAAAAACAAAATGTACATTAAACCAACCAAAATAAACAATAAATTTTATATTGCCAATTTTGCAGTTTTTTTTTATCCAGATAGCTAAATTAAAGCAAACATTTATGAGCCCCTATGGTTCCGGTATTTCCGTACATTGCGTCACAGGCAATTTACATAGCATGCGAATTTTTTTTTAAAAAAGCTAAGCCAATTAACGCTTAATTATCAATAAATTAGTATTATTAGTAACATTTCAATTATTTTTAACAGGATCGTATATACCGTTGTTGACTTAAATAATATATGTATATAAAAAATATTAACAAGTTTCGAAATATGTTCTGTTCTTTTTTTTTTTGAAGGTTACTTTTTGTGAAGGTGAATTTTAGCTAACATTCACTCACTCACATATCTATTTACAATTAGTAACGTGTACATATTATATAATATACATATATATTAAAAGTTCGTTCGTCTGCGATAAAATTGATCAATGTTATAAGTGTGGAAAGCTTCATCTGGATCTGTTCAGTCGATGTCGCCACCAGACTCGTCTACTTTATTTCATACACTAGCTGACCCGGCGAACTTTGTTCCGCATCAAAAGTAATAACTGTTGTCCCGCTATGTTAATACTGTAATATTTTCGAAAATATTCGTTTAAATTGCATGCTGTAAAGGGCCGACGATCATCTATATTACATGCACAATCTATTTAAGATACTTAATTGAATGAAAATTAATGCTGTAATGTTTAAAATCGCTTCGTAAATAGGCAATTACTTCTCGTAAAAAGTAAAAAAATAAAAATGGTCATTGTGGGTTATCCGTAAGAGATAGACATATGCCCTCGCGGACTTTTTTATAAACCTTTTAAAGGTGTATAATTATGTAGTACATTGTTTTGATCTATCACTTAGGGTTCAGGCAGCGTATGCGATTAAAGTTCTAAATCTTGAAAATTATCACTTTTATTACTACTCTATATATGAATTATAGATCAAAACCACCCCGTTGACACCACCTAACTATTAAAAAAAACCGCATCAAAATTCGTTGAGTAGTTTTAAGGATATGTGCATATAAGGGGACAGACTGCGGAAAGTGTCTTTGTTTTATACTATGTAATGATTACACCAAGGCACTGGGAATTTGTATTTTATTATTTGAAGCTAACCAAAACATAACTCCATATTTGAGTTTTTGCTAATTTCATAATAAATATCACGTTCAAATATTTGTTTGTCAATTTGTCATATAGATAGAGTAGTGGAGCCAATAGAATAATCTTAATAACTTGTAAACATTGTTGAAATTAGTCGACAATCGTGTGGTCAGATGAAAGTTTCAAATCGTCTGATCACGGCGTGTTGTTAAGTCCCACGATTGGGTGGGTATCTTGGGCTGCCAGTGGGTGTGAGGTGATGGTAAACAGCAACGCGTAATATGGTTGCGTCATTGATTGTTGAGGTGCCGAGCGCGCGCGCAAGGTCGGGCCAGTACACGCGCACTGCCAGCGCCGCGCCTCTGCCATATTCTTGTAATAAGTACTAAATATTAATACAAAAATTAATATGTAATAATTGTTAATACATTTTTTACGATATGTTTTAATAAGGTCAAAACTTTAAGGCTAGGCACAGCTATATATATCGCGCTCACTCTGCAACAGCTGGACCTACTAGTGCTACGGTACTGTAACGTACGGTCGGATTTCTTGACCCTTCTTTAAAAAGACCATTTTCAAAGTTTTAAAGGGTTTGATATTCTTAAAGATCAATTGCTATATGTGCAAAATATCATTTTTGTACAATATTACATACCTCTATGATACTTCCAAGTATAACGTTATCGTTTATGAATTCATTTTGATTTAGGCTTCGCGGTTAGATATTCTTCTGATATTATAACATAAATATTTATAGAAAGGAAGTGGTTTTGGTAACATTTTGCACTCATTTTTTAACGGTGTATATCTTTATATTGTGTAAATATTAAACACAATAAAAAGGCAATTGGTACTTCCCTAGTTAGCTTTTTGCCTTAAGCCTGATACCTCAGTTCAATTTTTTTTATGGGATAGTAACAAGATACGAGGACTTACCCGGTAGTAAGCAACTCCAAGTTTTGCAAAGCACATTGCACAATACAACACACTTGCGTTTGCCGGCCTTTAAGGGAGTGGCGGGAAACGGAAGGAGAAGGGACTGTGCCTCCGGATATCTCTTTCACTAAACGAAACGCGAATTTAGGAGAAGTAGAGAGAGTAGAAACCGATATTCAGAGATTTCGTTGTATTTCATCGGACCAGTTCAGGTACCATCGAGCTGCGTGGCTCTATCATTGGCAGTAAACTGTCCAAAATAATGATCTTGCATTTGGGTTTAAATATGATGAAGAGTCACAGCGTCAAATCCCAATATAGCCAATGAAACCAAAAACGTAAATAAACCAGGCAGACAAATAAAGGAGGTCGTATTTCGACCAATAGTATTGGTCCCTAGTCATATACATAGTCATAAACATAGAAATAGCACGCAATGCGTAAAGTTAGACATTGGAGGATAATTTACATGACAGTCTGTCTATTTATTATGTATAGGTATGAGTACCTAATTGAACATACCGAGCCGATTCGTGGTCGAAGCTTATTGGACCACCTAGTCCCTATAGGTACAAGGAAAATATATTAATACACACACGCCATATCGCCACGAACCCAAAAATAGGTACTGCTGGTTTTTATTTAGGTTATCTAAATAAACATTTGTTCCGAGTGTTGAACTTTTGTGTAGTCTTTCGTTTGTCCACAGAAACAGAGAAAAATAAACTTAACGTTCCATTTGGACGTAAACATAATGGCGAGACGAGGCTTAACAGCCCATGCCTACACCTTCGGGTAAAAAAGGGGTGAAGTTATGTTACGCTTTGTTAATAGATCGAAGTTACTTCTATATTGGGAAGTTTTGCACTTTTATATTTTCCTTATTTTTAGCTTCGGAAGCCTCTTCAGACATCTGCCCGAGTGGTATTATGGAATGCCGCAGAATTTCTGCACCATATACTAAAATTTTACGTACAATTGCTAGCATGTTGTATCACTTATATAAATCCAAATAAAGCCGCCGAGTTTTATCACAATACAGTTGAAATTAATCGGGGTCAATTTCGTATATAGAAGCTATGGTTCTAGCAGCCCAAAGCGCTTTATTCGAGCTTCATTTAGACCAGTAATACGTGCGTGTTGTTGTAGCATCTGAAAAATGGCTCTTACGGTATTCCCGTCATTGCTGCAACACTTAGTTGAGCAGCATAATTGTTCTTTGCTGAAATCTGTAAGTAATTGCTTTACCCTACGCTTTTTAGTTCTTTTGGAACTATTTTCAAAATCGTTTTCCGGTGTACCACAAGCGGAAGTGGGTAGTACAGGATCTACAATCATGTCTAAAACTAAATATTTACTTTGCTATTCTTTGTATGATCGTAAAACAAGTCCAACCTTCTATGCCTGCGTACCCATTTTTCACGATTTTTCTTCACTTTAATTTTTCATTAAAGCACGTAAAAGACGTTCTGCTTCTTTACTAAGCACAGGCATACAAAGGTTGGCTTTACAAAGTCAATTATTTGTGTAACTCGGCCCCTTAGGCGAAATGGAACGCCAAAACACAAACAGAGATTTTCGATGCATACAGACAGACACCTTTAACAAAAATATTAAAAACTTAATTTTTGCAAAAAATCGCAATATTACAAGTTGTTCCGATAAATAGAATAAATAAGGGATCTTTTAAAAATACTCCTATGATATTGCTGTATATTGCTCTATACTTTAAGTCCAATTACATTTTGAATTATTCATTAAAAAACGCGATTGAAAAGGTTATATTTAAGGGCATAATTTATCAATTTCAAAAAGGTACTAGGGGTCAAATTTCAACCAAGTAGAAGCATAATAACCTCTAGTTGAAGATTCCATCGCTAAAAAGCACTTAAAACTTTCATTAGGTACTATGTTTGAGCATATGTTGGATTATGAAATATTATGAAGCTTTTCGTAATATGTTGTCTACAAGGTCTCATTGCATTTTTGGGCAATTATTAATTGTATACCTAATTACGTGGCAAACAAACACACACCACCGGATGCTAAGGGTAACCGCAGTATATGAACACTTATAGTCAAAATCTATACACAGAATCACATAGTCTTTTTATAGGAAAGCAAAAAGTTACATTAATATTTAAATGGCTCGGTGGTTCAGTGATCATTTTCAGGCTCGTGTGTATATGATGACAACTGACAACTTGTGCCCGATGTATGAAAAAATGTTCCGCAACTTATTCATTCCATTTGAAACGTAAAGATTCGGCGAGTTGAGACTTAAGAAAAAAGCTTGAAATTATATCTGTTAATTTTTAAGACAATTTCCGAAAAGTCATTTATGTGTACCGAATTCGAGTCTGAGAACTCCTGAACAGAAATTCTTACACTTGTACCTAAGTATCAGGTAATTGGTAAGATAAAAGGAATGTATATATTTTTTTCATATAGATAAAATTAGAGTCACGGGCAACACTCAATTAGGTATAAAGTGTGAATTAAATGATGAAGCAATATTTCATGTTATCATCTAATATGTAAAATTCTCGAGTCTAGATGTGCGTAATTGAACTCCTCCGAAACGGCTCGACCGATTCTCATGAAATTTTGTGTGCATATTGGGTAGGTCTGAGAATAGAACAACATCTATTTTTCATCCCCCTAAATCACAAGGGTAGCCCACCCCTCAATATTTTTTTTTAATTTTTCGACATTTTTCTTTTTCTTATTTTTTTTTATAAAACGGGATACAAAAATACATACAACCCTAAAATTTCAACCCCCTACGATCAACCCTTATTTTTTAAATTTTATTTTTTGGCAAGACAACGTTTGCGGGGTCAGCTAGTATCATATATTTTTTTCGTCATGAGGTGTAGTATATACTTTTATTCAAACTAAGTCAACGCTTTTATTGTCAAGGTCTTAACTTGGCTGAAAACTGCACACTCTGGATACCGCTATCGCCTACCGAAAAATGATGTGTGCCAATTTACGTCGATATTCTGTGAGATTGTGGCATTTCACCGGTCGAGCCGGCCCATTCATGCAGTGAGCTACGCGGCTCTACCAATGTTTTTGACTGGTTAAATAACTAAAGCATTATCTACTTCAGATTTATGTTTTGATTGTCGTTATCTAACTCAGGTCTCAAATGTTATATCTAGGTGACGTTCTTGATTGATACGTATTTATATTGTACTTCTTATTTTTCGCGCCTTATTACTCGCGTTGCAAGTCATAAATAATTGCAATGAAAATAAAATAAATTTCGCATGTGTACTTGTTGCTATCTTGTCTTCTTGTGCACATGCACTTAGGCTGGGATCCGAACACGCACATGGTTCTCACATGGTCTCCATATTCGATTTAATATTTGCACTATCCCAATGTAACTGTAGTGAAATTAAAAAGCAGTTTTTTTGTTTCTAAATGTGCGTAAAGAATTTTATAATGATCCGTTGAGTGGAGTATAGACATGCAAAAATTAAAATACAAACATATATGTATTTGTAGAATTTCGTAAAGGACTTGTGTCGACAGCTAAAAATACACTGGTCTGTTGTTATGTTATTGTTATAACCAGATGATGGTTGGAATGAAGTTGGATTGAAAGAGGGTGTCGGTGTAAAAATAAGGAAAGACATGCTCGGATGGTTCGGACATATAGAAAAATAGATGATGCAAGATTGCCTAAGCAGATATACAGTGCAAAAGCGAAAGGATGTAGGAGTCGAGGAGGGTCATGACACATATGACCAAATAGAACGTCTTCTGGAGGAAGGTGATATTAGGAGCATCAAAAATCGAAGCGCGTGCATGAAAAGAGTTATGAAAGTCAACGAAGCGGGTAAGGCGTGTAAGAATCGTACCTTATGGCGCTCTGTTCTCTCTGCCTACCCCGCAAGGGATTTGACGTTAAGTTATTTATGAATGTATGTCTTTTTAAATTTTGGCGTTAAGCATGTTCCACATTATCTATAAGAACACAATTTGTTTTCTGACCATCATCATGGGTTACGTGACTCTAATTTCCTTAAATATTGTAGTTAAGTTATTCTAATCTTTTGAGTGAGCGAGTGTCTATTAGCGCTTCTAGATAATAAGAAAGTTATTTCGTCATTAGCTGGTAGTACCATTCTGGGCGTTGGTGGTTAAATTCTGATCCTTCCCTACCCAATCTATGCTCCTATTCGTCGGCCTTCTCAGATGGGATCCCACGCAATTCTGCCAGTGTCTATACTTGAAATGTTTTTAATATTATCTCTTGATAATATACCACACCTGTTGTTTAATATATTAGAAATGGTTTTATGCAATTCCTTAAAGTTGACTTTGAACTTGAACATTGATAAGATTGCAAAGACGTGCCATAACAATTAGTATATGTAATTTGGACTTTGTGTTTGTTTTTCGCCTCTATAATGTAGTAGGTTTAGTACGGAACCTGTTTTTATAAGGATTCTGACCTGACGTATGGGCCACTAAAATGATATTTCTGAAGTTATAAGACCATAAATTTTGCTTGATATAACGTATTACGATTTTATGTTCGGCTCGTAAATCATTCATATCACCGTATCTATTTGTATTTCCTTTATTGTTTTGTTTGTTTATAATATAAATAATATGTTTACTATTTTAATTAGCGATTAGATAATTGTATTAACATAATAGACAGTTCCTTACCTCTGTTAAAAATATATTTTTCAATTTTGTAATTAAGGCAATGTTTGTCCTTGCTATCATTCTAATACCGGGGCAGTGTCTACCTAAATTCTCGATTTGTTTGAAAATTTTCTCACTTATAAAATATATGATACTAGTTGACCCAGCGAGCTTTGTTCCGCAACTAATAAAGAAGTGTATTTTAGAGTTATCACTTTTTCTTTACTAGATCATATATGAGTTATAGATAAAAACCAGCCTGTTGATACCCTCTATCTAGTTAAAAAACCGCATCAAAGTCCATTGCGTAGTTTCAAAGATAAAGCAATAAATTTAATGACTTACAACATTTTCTTTACTACAATATACCTACAAACCACCCCGTGGACACCTTCTATCTATTAAAAAAACCCGCATCATAATCCGTTGCGTAGTTTCAAAGATTGAAGTATTTATGGAGACAGACAGCGGAAAGCGACATTATTTTATACTATGTAATGATGATTTGGTTGTAGTAACCGTTTGTATATGTTTTTTATTATAGGCTATAAAGGACTTCCAAATATTATTCGCATTAAATATTATTAGACGCATTAATTCATTTAATTATGATCTTTGTGCTATTAAACGCATTAGAATTTATGTGTTTTTTTTATGGGATAGGACGGCAAACGAGCAGGCGTGTCACCTGATGGTAAGCAACCAACGCCGCCCATGGACACCAGCAACACATATAGTGTTACTGTTGCGTTGCCGACCTTTAAGGGATAGGGGATAGGAGAGTACGGGGAAGGGGGGTGGGCCTCCGGGTACCTCTCTCACCGAACGAAACGCGGCATAAGCCACTTTACGTCGGTCTTCTGTGAGGTCGTGGTATTTCACCGGTCGAGCCGGCCCATTCATGCAGCGAACTGAACGACTGAACCTTGAGAATTGTCTCTATGCGGAACAAGCCTCCGGCAAGCAGTAGAGGATACGTATACCGAATGTGATCTTTTTGCACTAAGTTACGACGCAATCGTAGACAATGATTTTTATATTTTTAAAGTAGCTTAGAACATAATATATTTGGATATTTATTTGCTATTGCTAGACTGACTGGTAAGTCACAGGAAGTCTCTCACATGTCGCTATCATAGCGTGCCCCATTTACACAACTCGTTTTTTTTTACTTATGAAACTTGTTTGTTCAATGTACTCATATTTTTGTACAATGTTTATGTCAAAGGAGTATCAAATGTTAGGTTACTGTGCAAAAAAAGATAATAAAATTCAAAGTAGGATCCGACAGTATAAGATTATTGCATTTTGTATTAATGTTTATTTAATACTAGCAGACCGCGCGAACTTCGTACCGCCATATTTTATACATTTTCCACTCAAAAGAGTATTGCCGCAATCATATTAATACCCCAAAGCTTTCATCATAAATGGACTATCTAACACTAATATTTATTTCAATTCAAGTTCTTGATACATACATACATAACTTCAGGCCAGATCCCTTGCGGGGTAGGCAGAGAGAACAAAATGCCATAAGGCACGATTATTACACGTGTCACTCGCTTAGCTAGTATGTATTAGCGTACTGACAACCAAGACATTGATATTATTTACAACTTCAAAGAAAGCTTTATTAGCAATGCCACTTATAAACAATGAATATAGCAATGAACTTGTCCCAAGTTTTTGCTCAACCTTTAGTTTTTTTTAATACAACATAAACAACTTTTTTTATATGGTCACTATTGTTGACTTCAACGAAAAAAACGGGCCACCATATGTTCAAACCGGGGTAGCTAACTCACAGTGAGTGTTTTTTTTTATAAGTCAAATGATGTCGGTTTAGCGATTAAGCTTATCGATATAAATTTACTACATTTTAAAAGATATCACGATCTTAAAAATGTAAAGTTTATTACATATATCTAGAATGTATTATAAATCAGTCACATCAGTCACACCTTGTCAGTGGTAAAGTCACGCAGTGTTCGCTGCATGAATGGGCCGGCTCGACCCGTGGAATACCACGACCTCTCAGATTATCCCTGAAAAGTGGCCTTAGCCGCGTTTCACTCGCTGAGAGAGGTGTTCGGAGGCCCAATCCCTTTTCCCCTCCCCTACCGAAACCCACTCCCGACCCCACTCATATCCCATTGTAAGCGCCGGCAACGCAACTGTAACACTGCATGTGATGAGGTGGCCATGGGCGGCGTTTGTAACTATCATAAGCCTGCTCGTTTGCCCCTTATACAATAAAAATGTAACCTAATTCCTATCCTATCCTACTTCTAATATATAAAATTCTCGTGTCACAATTTTCCCATACTCCTTCGAAACGGCTTGACCGATTCTCATGAAATTTTGTATGCATATCGGGTAAGTCTGAGAATTTTCAACCCCCTACGATCAACCCCTATTTTTTAAAATTAATTTTTTGGTAAGACAACGTTTGCCGGGTCAGCTAGTAAAATATAAATGTGAATGTAAGTTTGTTTGCGTGCTTTCACGCGATAACTACTCAATCGATCACCATGAAACTTTGTACACATATTCTTTAAAGTAATTTACATATTTTTGAACCCGAAGGAAAAACTTATAAAATAGTCTACAACAATATCCTACATACTCTTATAAAATTGTTATAATCCAAAATTATTTATTTTTGTATTACCGTGTATTATATATTTTACCTTAAAAAAATGTTGTTAGTTTTTTAAACGTCATTGTAAGTAGTAATTTTAAAACCTAATGATTCCAGCCAAGCAATAAAACAGAGTTATCATATTGGTTAACTTCTATAGTAATGATCTTTGATATCTATTTAATGGATTTAATGCGAGCGAAGCCGCGGGTAAAAGCTAGTAACTTTTATAAATAAAAATACCACAAAATACGATTAAATACTACAAATTTTAAACTAAACATAACTTCACGCCTTTTGTTACCCGAAGGTGTAGGCAGCGGCTGTTAAGACTCTCGCCATTATGTTTACGTCCCAAATGGAATAGGTGGCGAACCTATTGCCATATCGGGCACAAAGTTTGTCAGTCATCGATATTTATCACACATAACTTCCGAAAACAATTTCGAAAAGTCATTGGTGTGAGCCAGTGTCTGGAATCGAACCCCGGACCTCTGGATCAGAGGCCGTGCGCTCGCCCACTGCGCCACCGAGACTTTTTTAAATTTTAAATTCTGATTAAAGTATTGAGCGATATAATGACAAAGAGAGAAACAACAACAAAACATAACTTCACGCCTTTTCTACTCGAAGGTGTAGGCAGCGGCTGTTAAACCTCGTTTCACCACTATGTTTTCATCCCAAATGGAATAGGTGGCAAACATACTGCCATTCCAGGCACAAAGTTTATAGTCATCGATATCTAAATACACATAACTTCAGAAAACAATTTCAAAAAGTCATTGCTGTGAGCCAGAACTCGAACCCGCGACTACTTTATACAGAAGTGGGGTTCTCGACAACTGGACCACCGGTACCTTTTAGCAAGAAACAAACGTAAAAAAATCTATCTGCTAGCTGTCGCGGTCCGAGCTGTCCTAGTCGGATACATCATCAGTGTAACTAAATATTTCCCTATGAAATGAATACTTACATTTTGTATTTTGCGATATCTTTGGAATTAAATGTCCGAATTGAATTATTCAAACAGTTCTAGAAAGGTATTGAATCTGTCTTTATATTGAAGTAATTTATTTTCAGGAAAGTTAAATTCAAGGTACAAAATAAAGCATTTTTATAACGACATCAATTTAATTATTTTAAAAAACTCAAAAAACACTTATTGTGAGATAACTACAATAGTTAGACATATGCCATCGCGGACTTTTTTATAGACAAATTTATGTTCTGTAAAAGTGTAGTACATTGTTTTATTCTAGAATCAATAGTTTTCGCAGCGTTCACGATGTAAGAATTATTTTCGAGTCATTTTCTTAC
Organism: Euproctis similis; assembly: GCA_905147225.2. Taxonomy (NCBI): domain Eukaryota; kingdom Metazoa; phylum Arthropoda; class Insecta; order Lepidoptera; family Erebidae; genus Euproctis; species Euproctis similis. The sequence goes on from LR990109.1 coordinate 12,714,404, forward strand.
ACCTTGGGTTACATTATTGGACTTATAGTAAGGATCCCTAATTAATTTGAAAATATAATATAGCCTAAAGCCTTCCTCGATAAATGGACTATATACCACTGAAAGAATTTTTAAAATCGGACTGGTGGTTTCTGAGATTAGCGCGTTCAAACAAACAAACAAACAAACAAACTCTTCCGCTTTATAATATAAGTATAGATTTTCTTACGTCAGTCTCGGTGGTCCAGTGGTCAAGCACCCCGCTTCTGAATCCACTAATGACTTTTCGAAATTAATTTCGAAAGTTATGTGTAAAAAATATCGATGACTAAAAATCTTGTGCCCGGTATGGCAATAGGTTTGCCACCTATTTCGATTTGGGACGTAAACATAACAGCGAGTCGAACATAATAGGCGTAAAGTTATGTTGTTATTTTCTTACTTTAATAATCGTCTATGATATCTTGAGAAGTACCAAGAAATCTATTTCAGAGCGGATTTAAAAAAATGTGTTGTCAGTAGGTACTCACGTGGCAGCTAAGAACTTGTTATTTTTATCCGGAATCCGTGTTAAGAATCGGCTTATAAAGTTCGTGACTAAAATTGTACTAATAATAGTTATTATAGTCTTAGACATTATAGTTTTACTTTGTACGAGAGACATAGACATTTTTACTATTTATAGCATCACTAGTTTACATTGTATCTTTGAAGGTCTACGACTTTTGTATGTTGTCCTACAAAATGTTCTATATATATCTATCATTAAGATTATAATTAGTCAAATATCTATCTCTGTTTTGTACGTGGAACTATAATTATTTAAATTGAACGTATTCATTATAAATTATAATGATTGCCTCCACACAATTCAAATATTACACGTTGATTACGATCGAAAAGTACATAAATATCTCGTATGCACTATACTTACTATAATATTAAACTTGTAATACAAATATACCTTCAATATTTACTAGATATCTACTAAAAAGTCTATGACATACAGTGGTGTATGTATGTCTGTAAATAGCATATTTGTAATTTAGCATATTTGCAGCTTAAATTTCGTGATCAATAAAGATTACCTATAGGAGTATCTTATGATGTAAATTTAGGTTTAAGCCGTTAATGAAAATTCGATCTGTTTTCCAACATAACATATTTAATTAACATTAAAGATATCAATTAATGTTAGTAGAAATGTCAATTAGATAATTACACATTGCTCCAATTTTTGTTGGTGTAGAACATCTACTCTATCCATTATATTACTGTATTTTAGACAGCTCACTAATACCCGTTGCTATAACTTTGTTCTAGCGTTTTAACCTAAAAGTCCGAACAAAATTTAGGCGCCAAAATGTCATATTTCATTGACAAGGTCACTGCGATGTTTAGGGATGTGGTAAGTCGATCGACTGTTATCGGCTTTCGATAATATGGTAGAGATACGCTCACAGTATCTTTGTCAACGAAGATTCGTTACCGGATGAAAAGAGTTCCGCAGACGAGTGATGATTAGTGAATAATATTGTTACAATAAGCGTTTATATATTTATATGGTTGTATACCATTCAACTTATAAATTAATACGCCTTAAATTCCGCCCCACCCGTCTTTCTCGCTTACCTCCCGATCCTATGAGTATATCGGGATGAAATACCTTGCTGTGTACTAAGTATCGGGAATTTGTCAATAAAACAACAAATACAAATTATTCATCTAAATTTATTTTATCGCCTTCAAAGTAGGCCCCATCGCTTGCAATACAACATCTCCACCGCTTCACCCAGTCTTCCATACATTTTTCATAGGCTATTTGCGGTATGGCCTTTAGCTCATTCAGCGAATTTTCTTTTATGGCTTCTATTGACTCAAAACGTTTTCCTCGAAGTGGTAATTTTAACTTGGGAAATAAAAAAAAGTCAAACGGAGCCATATCAGGTGAATAGGGTGATTGGTCGAGAACGTTTGTTGAATTTTTCGCTAAAAACTCTTTCACTATAATGGCTGTGTGTGATGGTGCATTATCATGGTGCAGCATCCATGAGTTGTGTCGCCACAAATCTGGACGTTTTCGGCAATGAGTATCTCATTTAGTGCAACAAGTAGCAACATTTTTAGTGATTCACCACATGAAATATCATTCGAAACACAAAATTTAAGGCACACTCTTTGTTCAACAATATTTTCCATTGTAAAAATCGCCGAGGACTCAAAACTATGACCAACAAAAAGTTTAGTTTAAAACAAATTAAATGACAGATCCCGTTCAAATTTTGCGCGCTAAATCAGTACAGTGCTACCAACATGCAGTAAAAAAATTGGAACGACCTCTTTTACGCGGGTCTCTTTATTGACATATACCCGATACTTTTTACACAGAGTAGGATACATCTTCATTCCAAATTTCAGCCATATCCGTTGTCCAATTTATGTCCGTTTTATGATAAATTTATGATATGACATAAAATACCTACAGATTTATCATTATGTATTTATAAATTGAAGGAGGGAGGGCGCCACAGTGCCACGGTGAACATCGGCTCCGATTAAAATAATTCTTAAACATATTATTAAGTGGTTTAAATCAAGTAAAAACTTATGTGCAAAAAACTAAAGTGAATTGTGAGCGAGTGACAACAAAAGACACGCAAAATAACTTAAAAGTAAACGTAAAAACAAATTGTAAAGTGCTAACAATCCATCAAAGTTTGGTAAAATTGTGGACTTATACGCGAAACCTGGACTAATATTATCGCCAAGGGAGAACATAGCTTACACTTAAAGTACAAACGGACATAAGAAGTGTTAACAAACAATAAGTGCAAAGATGTATAACCTTAATTAAAAGAAAAATTTGAATACTGCAAACCGTTATTTATTAGAACCGAACAGAAAAATTTTAAACAGCGCCATCTATTGTGGAAGTACAATAGCCCATACCACCCACTGTTCCTCAATCAATACCAAACAGTAGCACTACCTAATACAAAAGAAGACCGCTAGAGGGCATCACCTGCACCAAAACAAATAATTCAATAATTAATCATCATAAACATGGAAGAAATTCTAATCGCGCTAAAAACTATACAGAAAGAATTGGACGAACAAAGACAGGAAATACGGGAAACCGGAAAAAATATTACAGATCAAGTCACCCAAAATATTAACAACATTTTTGAAGAAAAATTCTTAGCCTGGGAACACAAACATGAGATATTAAAAGAAATAGTAGAAAATCAGGAAAAACGGATACACTTTCTTGAAAGACAGGAAAGGAAAAGAAACTTGGTGTTTTTCGGTATAGAGGAGACCGAAATATCATATGATAGCCTAGAAAAAGACATAATAAAATGGGTGGATCATTACTTCTCTATGAAATTATCCTGTAATGACATACAAGAAATCAAGCGAATCGGAAAGAAGTCTGATAGGTCCCGCCCAATTGTGGTCACTTTCACAACAATGGGAACAAAAATCAAAATACAAAAACAAAAAAGCATACTTAAAGACACACCCTTCTATGTTACAGAAGATTATCCGAAACAGGTACTAGCGAAGAGGAGACTACTTCAAGAGCAAATAAAAATAGAAAAGGAAAAGGGAAATAATGTAAAGCTTAAATACGATAAACTGATCATTACGAAGCCCAACCACAAAAGGCAACACCAAAACTCACCATCAAACGAGCTCCAAACCCAAAACGCTACTACTACGCACGTCAACAAGAAGAACAAAGTGCAAAAAACAAACTCCCCTGCGCGCCGATCTAACAGCATCTCAGAAGGAGTACTCAAGCCAGGCATACTGAACTTCTTAGTTAATAAAAAAACTAACAACACAACACCGGTGCTGGACACCGAAAACAGTAGCAAACACCTATAACAACCAACCCACCCCTCCAAAACTGATCATGTCACCAAAAACACTCAAACAAACAACAACCATCTCCCAATCCGGCTGGTCCCCGTGGGAGATTATGACCAGAACCCTTCAAGGAATAGAAGAAATATACAGACATCGAACCGCAACGTACTAAATAAACTCTACCTACTGACATATAACGTCAGAACCATATCTTCTTTTGAACGACTGCTGGAATTGACAGAGGCTCTTAAAAATTTAAATTACGATGTATTAGGCCTGTCGGAGACTCGTCGCCTAGGTACAAAAATCGAAGAATATGATACTTACATACTCTGCCATTCGGGACTTTCACAGAGACAATATGGAGTCGGTTTTTTAATCAATCTGAAACATAAGTCAAACATCGAAAGCTTCATTGGAATCTCAGATAGAGTCGCCCTACTTAACCTTAACATACAGGGGAATAAAATCTCGCTTATACAAGTTTATGCGCCTACAGAAGCGGCCAAAGATAATGAAATAGAAACATTTTATGAAAACTTATATAAAGCCATGGATCTAGCACATAACACATATATAATCATGGGAGATCTAAACGCAAAAATAGGTCAACCTAAGACAGACGAATATTTAATCATGAAGGCTAACGGATATGGCATACGGAATCAGAGAGGACAACGGCTCATCGATTTTGCACTCGAAAACAAAATAGCAATTTTAAACACATACTTCAAGAAAAAACCAAACCGGAGATGGACATGGCGTTCACCAAACGGAGAGTACAAGAACGAAATCGACTATATTCTATCAAATAGGCCTAGTATGGTTCAAAACATCGATGTTCTAAATATCAACTTTTCCTCAGACCACCGCCCAGTTAGAGCAATAATCTCCCTCACACGAAGAAAAAAGAATCGGTCCGCACACAAAAGCAACATATACGCGACACTGAAAACCGAGAGTGAAATTAACAAGTACAAAGAATCCATTTCAGCTCATATGCCAAACTTACTTGAACTAAACGAAAATATCTCTGTCCAAGCGCACTACGATGAAATACTAAGAGCCATCACTTAAAAAAGCTCAAATATCTAAGAAAAGCTCAGGCCAAAAAATCTTGACAGATCATACTCTGGCTCTCCTAAAGAGGAGACAAAAACTTCAAAATACAAATAATAAAACGAGGTCTATGAAAAACGAACTTTCGGCATTATATAAACTAATAAACAAAAGTATGAAACACGACTATACCAAATACAGATCAGATACTCTAGAAAAACATCTAATACAGTCAGGAGGCTCAAAAAGGCTTACAAAGAGTTGAGGACAAACAAAACATGGATAGATGGATTAGACAACAAAGGGAAAACTCTAAACAATCGCAAGGATATTCTAGAGATCGCAACTATGTTCTACAAAAACCTCTATAGTGCTCACGACCACGCTATTAGTGACAACAACGACCACCGGGCAGATGAACTATCAAAAAGTCATACACCATTCACGGTAGCAGAAGTAACTGAAGCAATAAATAATTTAAAAACATGTAAAAGCCCCGGTGCAGACAACATCACAAACGAGTGTATAAAGCTGGCTCAGTCATCGCTGGCTCTACCACTAACTCAATTATATAACCACATCCTGAAAGAACCGAAGACACCTTTACAATGGTCAGAGTCAGACATCATACTTATATATAAAAAAGGAAACCCCAACGACGTCGCAAATTATAGGCCAATAAGCCTACTACCATGTTTATACAAATTATTTTCCTCACTCATAAACAAAAGAATAAGCACTACAATAGAAGCTATGCAACCTGTAGAACAAGCGGGATTTAGAAAGAATTTCTCGACAATAGACCACATCTATACTCTAGAATTAATAATTAACAAATACCAGGAAAAGCAAAGAGCTCTATATATAGCTTATATAGACTACAAAAAAGCCTTCGACACCGTCTCCCACTCAAGCATCTGGAGTGCGCTACAAGAACAAGGAGTAGAGCAAAAATACATAGAAGTGCTAAAATGTATCTACAGCAACAACAAAGGGAGAGTGAAACTGGAAAAAATCGGCCCGAGCTTTCCTATTGAAAGAGGTGTGAAACAGGGCGACCCGACTTCCCCGGCGCTCTTCATAGCAATATTGGAGTTTATAATCAGAAAGCTGGATTGGGGAATGAGCGGTTTAAATATCGATGGCAACTACCTCAGCCACCTACGATTTGCTGACGATTTAGTACTACTGTCAGAATCAAGCCTACAGCTACAAAGCATGATTCACTCATTAAACCAGGTTAGTACAAAAGTAGGACTGGAGATGAACCTAGCGAAAACTATGTTAATGACAAACAGCATAGAAAAGACAATAACTGTCAACAACGAAACTTTGAAATACACTAACAAATATATATACCTAGGGAAACAAATAAGCTTTGACAAAGACAGTAATTATTTAGAAGTTGAGAGGAGGATCCAACAAACTTGGAATAAATACTGGAGTATGAAGGAAATCTTCAAAAGCAATCTGCCTGTATACCTCAAAACAAAAGCTATGTCGAGCTGCCTTCTACCATGCTTAACGTACGCCTCCCAGACCTGGAAATACACGAACAAAGTCATAAACAAGATAACAACATGTCAACGAGGCCTAGAGCGTAGCATGCTCAATATAAAGAAAATAAAGAGAATAAGGCATACCAAGATAAGAAGCATGACCAAAGCTACAGAAGCCCTAACATATGCTAAAAGACTAAAATGGAAATGGGCGGGACATGTAGCAAGACTTTCAGATGAGCGCTGGACCATAAGGGCAACACGATGGAATGGTCCAAGTGGGAAACGCTACCAAGGAAGACCGCTTACGAGATGGGCGGATGAAATAATTAAGACGGCTGGCCCAAATTGGATGCAAACAGCACAAAATAGAGAAATATGGCATTCCTTGGAGGAGGCCTTCACCTGCGGAGGGGTTCTTGTACAAACATAAATAGATACATTTAATTAAACTTAGGCTATATTAAACTAACATTTATTACTTAATATATATACAACTATGTTCACTCACTTAGATTTATTTTAGGCTATATATTTAATGTTATAAGGATTAGGAATAATATTAATTTCTTTATTCTTTATTTTTTAATACATACATACTTTAAATGTAGCCTATGCTTTGTAAACTAACACTTAGTATTCTTACAAGAAATAAAAAGGCTTTTTTATTTTATTATTTATAAATAGATAATTCGATGTTCAATTATGATACCTATATTTTCATTTTTCGACTTATGACTCCTTAAATCAAGATTTTTAATAAGCTATCGATATTTTGATTTTCCTACCGAGACTACCCACAAATGGTAATAGTGATTGCACTATTACCATTTGTGGGTAGTCTCGGTGGCGCAGTGGTCGAGCACACGGCTTCTGATCCAGAGGTTCGGGTTTGTTTCCTGATACTGGCTCACACCAATGACTTCGAAATTGTTTTCGGAAGTTATGTGTGATAAATGTCGATGACTGAAAAACTTTGTGCCCGGTATGGCAATAGGTTCGCCATCTATTCCATTTGGGACGTAAACATAACGGCGAGACGAGGCTTAACAGCCGCTGCCTACACCTTCGGGTAACAAAAGGCGTGACGTTATATTATTACCATTTGTCTAAAATACAATAATATAATGGACAGAGTATAATTTTAAACTTCAGTTTCATTAGGCGAAGTCGGTATTGACAACTTGTTTAGGTTATGAATAATAAACGCTGCAGTAACAATCTATTAAGTTTATTGGTTGTCTATTTTATTAGATGATCTATATCTACCTCTACTAGTAGATATTAAATATATTTTTTTCATTGCATACCTATTTTGTTCGTCTAACTGATCTGGTCTGCGGTATGTATGTATATTATCATGTATGTAATGTATTGGTATTGTATTTACAGACGCTGGCACCACAAGCGAATACTAGCTTCAGTGTGGTATACTTGGGACGTCGCGAGGGTCCAGTCTCAGCTCACCTCTACATCCACACCTCATTAGGAGTTCATAAATATTCAGTAAGCATTGCTTCTCCATTTTCTGTCTCAATTCTTTCGTATGACATAGGTGGTATTGTATTTTCTATGATAATTTTCTTACCCGTCGAGTCGGATGTCTAGAGTGAGTACAGTCAGCTGGCTTTCTATACGTATAAAAAACGCGTATATAAAAAACTATACGTGTAAAACTACGATCGATGATAGTTACTGCCCATTTGTTCTTTTGTTTAAAAAATCACGATAGTCTCTCGTCACCCATGGTCTAATAATAAAGTTAAACTTAATACACATTGCAATAGTAAGAGTCGGATGAACAAAACTTTCTAAGATTGGACTGAATGCAGGTATCGGCGGTGGGTGTGGCTAGCGACTGGGGCGTATGGCCTCTAGTGGGGGTTCGTGTTCCTCTGAACGCGACTGTTGAACCATTGCTCACCATGTACAATCCTACAGATCATACTATACAGGTAAGCAAATACATTGACCAGTTACTTCAACGACTAGCGATGTCCATGTCTGGTTATTGTTAGGGATTGTATTACGTAACGTACGTAACGTCACGTTCACGGATTTTTACCCGACGGTGTTTGCAGCGGCTGGAAAAGCCTTGATTCATCGAATCATCACGTTACGTGGAAAAAAAATGGATTAGGTGGCGAACCTGTTGCTATTGGTATACACCGGGTACAAAGTTGTCAGTCATCGATATTTATCACACATGATTTCCGAAAAGAAGTCTGAGAAATCATTGGTGTGTTTCTGGAATCGTACCAACTACATCTAAATCAGAAGCGGAATCTCGATCACTGGTTCATCGTCAGCATAAGGGACTGTATTAATGATTTAAATTTAATAAAATATTAAATTAAAATGCTGACGTATATTAATTTTTTAGCCAGGAAAAGTGATAATTTAACACATTTGTCTCCAATGGAATTATATCCTGTCTCGTAAATGTAAAATAAAAACATTTACCCAGAAATTTTATTGGGTAATGTTCCAAATAGGTTGGCTAGGTTTTATTAACATTTTGTAATGGTTGCCTGTAGATGTCTTATGCCCTATGTCAGGTGAGCGAGGTGTACTCGTCAGGCTCGTGGCTGGGCTTGCAACTGCCTGATGGTGGTGCGGCAGCTCCGAGGCAAGCTTGGTCGGTACCGGCGCGGTCTTCAGCGCCCCTGGTACGTCTGAAGATAGCACTGCACCACGTGCATCACACGCATCAACATCATACGCACACAGCGTACGTCAGAATCAAGGTACAGTTCTGATATTCAGTACATAATAACTTTATTAATTTACCCCACATAGATCTCGTGGGCCTTCTTTGTTTGAACCCTTTTTTGGGGACAGCGCTATCTGTCGTCTACCGATTTAGAATTTGAACACACGCACTTCATTTCATTTCAATCGGCCCAACTATTCGGGAGTTCAATCACATGTAATGTACAGAAGAATTATATTTATTATATTGTATTTGGCCAGATATTTCATTTTTCAATGTGTTAGGGCTGGCTAGCACTTGATACCTAAGATGGTTATCGCGATTTCGCTATTTCGGTGAACAAGGTCTTCATAATTAGCACCTTGAGGCCTTTCAAACGTGACCTGTTTTATTTAAACATTGTATGCATTTCCATTTCACAAAAATATTAATTTTTATTTGTTAATTAAATATACCAGCTGCCCTGAAAAACAAAAATTATCACAAACAAAAACACACACACAGGCGAACATAACCGGTGGCGGGCTCATTGTTTGCGTGGAAGCGAGGCCGGCGCCCCCCGGTGAGTTCGCTACGCCAGTACAATTGAGACTCAGAACGAGGGGCTCCGAAGATCCTGCCGATGTGGTCAGTACGTTTTAGACACTTTCCTTTTCGGGTATGATACTATTAATATATTTGGTATGGAGTGTAAATGTGGTTGATTCAATTTATAAAAAGTTCCAAATAAAAGTTCCAAGTATATATTTTATGTTGCTTTTATGATAATTGGTTTTTATCACACGATACCCCAAACTAACATAAAAAGTGCAATAACATAAAAAAAAATATTCCACATAACCTGCAAAAAGTAATTACAGCTAGCTAGACTTCCCCCAGGGACCAATCAGAAGCTTATAGGGCTTCTGATTGGTCCCTGGGGGAAGTCTAGCTAGCGAGGCTAAAAAAACGAGGCGATTAATTAAGTTTTATAATTCCCAATTATTATAGTGTATTTGTATGTACTAGGTGGACATATCGGCGGGCAACAGCGCCAATGTGGGCGTGTCCGTGGAGGCGAGCGTGTGGGCGGCGCGCTGCTCCCCCACCCCATACGCGCCGCAGGCCCCCTCCACGCACAATGGGGACAGCAAGTTCACAGCTAATGGAAATGGTAAATGACATTGACAATTCACTAGGTATAGGGATGCAAGGTATCTAAAAATATCGATATCGATAAATATTAACTTCATACATATAACTTCACGCCAAATCCCTTGCGGGGTAGGCAGAGAGAACAGAGCGCCATAAGGCACGATTCTTACACGCCTCACTCGCTTCGTTGACTTTCATAACTCTTTTCATGCACGCGCGTCAGTTTTTGAGGCTCCTAACATCCAGAACACGTTCTATTTGGTCATGGAATGTGTGTCTTGGCCGTCCTCGACTCCTACATCCATCCGCTTTTGCATTGTATATCTGCTTAGTCAGTCTTGCATCATCCATTCTTTTTACATGTCCGAACTATCGGAGCATGCCCTTTCTTACTTTTACACCGACACTCTTTTTCAAACCAACTTCCTTACAACCTTGTTTTCTACGCGGTCAGCAAGAGTCACTCCGCAGATTTTGCGCAGTGCCCTCATTTCTACCGCGTTTATTCTACTTTCATGCACACTCTGCCATACCCAGCTCTTGCTTCCATAAGTTAGCGTTGGGATCAGGACTGCATTGTGGATTGCTAGCTGGGCTTTTCTGCTAATGTTTTTTGCGCCCAGGAATCTGCCCAACGCTCCATTTACGCTATGTCCTATCGCCACTCGTCTTTCTACATCCGCGGTGCACCTTCCATCCCTGTTAAAAGCGCATCCAAGATATACAATTTCATTCACCTGTTCCAGCACTACATCATCAACCGTTATCCTTGCATCCGTTGTTTTAACTTCAGTTCCATATTAACACGAAAAGGTTTCGAAAGGTTCGATATCGATATCGGCGTATCTTCAATATCGATAAATAATATTTTCATTATTAATAGTTGTCTATATATATTATTTGCATTTATCGTCTTTCCGATATAACCCTATACTTCTCCATGTTTTGCTAATTCAGTCATAGTAAGACTAATTTATCTCAAGCGATTACTGTTGTCATAATACTGAATATTACTCTACATTGAAGACATCGGTGAAGAAATAATGTTATGGGAATGGAAGCTGCAACGACGGTTTTTAGATTTTCTGTAGGTTTGTTTGTGCAGCATAGTTTTTAATATAGTTTTGACCGATATGTAGCCCCAGGTCTAAAATAAAATGAAGGCTGCATTTTATACCGAAAATATTATACTTTCCTATGGGAAAGTGAAGAATCTGTGTAGCAATATCTCGAGCAGATTATCATACGGTTCGACCGCTGACCATGAAAAAAGTAATTGTCATTAGTAAAAGTCTTCAAGTTCAAAAAGATATAATATTTATATGTGTGTCCATATTTATGTCTAGGTGTGAAATCCGATGGTGTTTACGTATCGTTGGTGCGGTCATACCTCGAGCCACATCAACACTTGACACGCACAGCGCAACTAACACTCGATTGTAAGTGTATTTGTTATCATTACTTAACACAAAATAAATGTTGCGAGAAGAATGATAAACCTAAATGTGGAGGGAAATAAGATAAGAGGAAGACCTAAGAAAATATGGATTGATTGTGTGAAAGAGGATATGGTTATGATTGGCCTAATGCCGATAGAACATTTTCCATTATTGAGATATCAATAATAGAAAATGTTAGGGAAGTGTGGATTGGAAAAACCTACTGTGCCGACTCAAAATAATGGGATCGGGGCAGGAAAATGAAATATATATATTTTTAATACCGTCCATAGGGTGGTAAACTGAAATATTTTAGGTCGTGAAGACGGCAGTGCATGCAGCGTACAGTACAGTGGTAAAATAAAAAAAAATGTTTCCAATCAGACGCAAAGATGTGGGCGGGCTATAGCGAGAAGGGCGAGAGTACCGCGTCTGCCGGCGCCTGGTGTGGAGGCTGGGTGGTGCTGGGGCGTGCCGCTGTCCCGTACAGCGTGAGGCTGCTGCCGGGGACACTGAGACTCACGCCCAGCGCACTTCAGTCAGTATACCTATGTGTCTTACACATACATAACTTCACGCCAAATCCCTTGTGGGATAAGCAGGGAGAACAGAGCGCCATAAGGCACGATTCTTACACGGCTCACTCGCTTCTTTTACTTTCATAAACGATAAGTGCGTTATGAAGCTTATTACTAATTCACACGATGTCTTGCAATTTACTACAACTAAACTACCTATGCAGTACAAATACGCATAATAGTTGTAATCACTGAAAAATATCATTCAACGTATTGAATCTGGTTTTCGCTAATGCATACTCAACAGATTTTCATGCGGCTTAACTAAATATTATTGTTACTAGGAATACCACGTGTGTGTATAATTTTAACAAATTTATCTTTCTTTATAGTATAATAACTTCAAATCGTGAGGAATGGTCGTCAACCCGTGAGGTGACCATACATAATGACTTCCCAGTGCCCGTCCATATCGTGGGGATAGATTACGATGACGATGTTGATAAATATTTGCAGGTTTGTATTGTATAGTGCTATTAAAATGTTCTTATTTGAAGTAGTCTTATATGTTTATTAATATATGTGTATGTGTCCTCAGATTGACAGTCCAGTTCCTATGACAATAGCTGGTGGTAGCAGTGGGGTGGTGGCCCGCGTGCGGCTGCGTGGTGAGGCCTCTTCACCGCCCGCCTCTCTCGCCGCGCGCCTGCTGCTGCGCACCAACCTCACAGAGTACACACTGCCTGTATACGTATATAGCGGACAATTGGACATTGTGAGTACAACACCTCAGTCACGTGTAAATACATACGGTATTCTGGTGGACGTTTAGATTTGTTTTTATATATTCCAAAGGTTTATATCAAAATAAGGTGGCAGGAAGCGATTATCGTTTAAATTCTAAAAAGTCTCGGTGGTCCAGTGGTCGAGCACACGGCTTCTGAATCCAGAGGTCGCGGGTTCGAATCCTGGCACAGACCAATGACTTTTCAACTTAATTTCGAAAGTTATCTGTGATTAATATCGATGACTAAAAACTTTGTGCCCGGTATGGAAATAGGTTCGCCACGCCTCAATAGGTTCCATTTGGGACGTAAACATAGCGTCAAGTCGAGGCGTAACAGCCACTGCCTACAGCTTCGGGTAGAAAAAGGCGTGAAGTTATGTTATGTTGTAGAAAGTCAAATGTCAATATGTACACTGTGCACCGTCCCCAGGAGTGGGAGTGGCCCAACTCCGCGGACGGCACGCTGCGGCTGGGCAGCGTGGGCGCATCCAGCACGCGGCACGTGCGCGCGCGCCTGCACAACCGCGGCCCGCTGGCGCTGTGCGTGCGCGAGCTGGCCGTGTCGCTGCCGGGCGCGCAGGTCGTGCTGCCCGACCCTCCGCCGCCCGCGCCGCTCGCCGCCGAACAACTCTCTGCGGTAACTTTACATATAACCCGCGCGCGTTGATATTGCGATCGGTTTCACCGCCATCTTGGTGATGATGACGTAGGTAAACAGTAAGTACCGTTCGCAACATTGACATGCATTCACTTGCACTTCTTACGATTGAGTTACAATTGTTATTGTTCAAAATTTTACAATTTTGCTTTGCTATACTTTTTTATTGAAGCGAATTCCATAGCTGTTTCTGTATTTTTTTTTGAGGTGAATGACGTCATGCAGCAGTAATTATGACAAGGTTCCATAGCAATATCAACGCGCGGGGCTTATACCACCTCAATTGTTAACAAATATTAACATGTAATTTTTATGCAAGTAAGTAACGCAATAACATTGAAATAATACGCGGTGTTTGTGCGTGCAGCGCTGCGTGGAGGCCGGCCAGTTCGCGTGGGCGTGGCTCACGGTGGTGGCGCCGGCGCGCGCGGGCGCGCAGAGCGGTCACGTGCTGGTGCGCGCCGCGCCGCCCCACGCGCCCGCCCCCGCGCACCCCGCGCCCGCCGCCCCCGCCGCCAGCGCCGACGTGCTGCTCACCGTGCACCACGGCCGCGTCTCCGCGCACGGACTCACGCTAGCCAAAGCCGCGCCTGTACGTATACTACTGTTGTACTGCTAAACTACCGTTCCATTAATTGCACTCATAAATTTGAGGTTCGATATTTTTTTTAAAAAAGAAACTACTCTCTTCTCTTACTCCAAGTCATTTTAATTCTTGGAAAAAAAAATTGTGTGGTTTTATGAAACCACCGTAAAAGTGAAACTTTTAAAATTGAGTCTTGGGTTATTGATTTTTAAATCTACTTTTTAAATATACATAAACAAAATATTTTTTCAATAATTATTTTTCAATAATTTAGTTAGTAAGTTTTTTAAATTGATGATTCTGATAAAATGATTAACATTTATATTTTTTTAGAGTGCAACAGTGTAAAACAGTTACTTCACAGCAATTTTTTTAAAAGTTTGCTTTGGCTTCGTTTAACTTTAACTTAAAGATTTAAATCAATTAATTCGATAATCTCATCATTTTCAAGTTCTTTGGAAGTTAACGACTGAAGATTAAGAATTCCTAGATGGCGCTACTAGGTTGCTACTATTGATGATTCTGCCGTAATATCGTATTATATCGATAGATGTCGCCCGAATCGACAAGTATTCCAGCTTCGGCACTAGGGATAACGCGACACCTATTAAACGTTAACAACATTACAACAAAGGATCTTTACAAAACAAAACGATATTTTTTCCTCCAGTAAATATGATATTTCGATTTATTATGAAAATGTGACAAATACATATATAAAGAGCACTATCTTATCTTATATCTTTAAACGAGCAATTCTTGTATATATATATATATATATATATATATATATATATATATATATATATATATATATATATATATATATATATAAAATTGGAATCTCGGAATCGGCTCCAACGATTTTCATGAAATTTCTATTCCAGCAGATGGCGTTGTTAACTAACACGAAGTCAATGTGTGTTTGCTTTGCTTTTATTACAGTTTATCACTGCAAAAAATTAAGTATATGTTTCTAATATAATATGTTAGTACATAGTATATATTAGTATATATTTATTATTCTGTCGGTAAGATCGAAAAATATTATTGATATTTCATTATTTTATTAGTATGTAATTCGTACTTAAATATAATTTTCAAATAGTATGTAATTCGTACTTAAATATAATTTTCAAAAAACACAATTTATAAAAACACAATTTATAAATAATATATTTTTTTTTTTCTCCGCCTGCAATACGTACGTACGTATATGTATGTATGTAAAAAACAAACAAACAAACAAACCCGATCCTAGAAAATGTGTCGAAATTGGTAAAGAGGACGGTAATTAGACGATTATACATACGGCCCTCGTGGTGCATCGGTAAACCGCACTACCGATAACACAAGGTCGGGGCGGGTTCGATCCCTCGTCTGGGGGTGTTTTTCTACATGTTTTTTCTACATGTTTTTACGGTATTTATTTACAAAAATAAAGTGTATATTTGGGTAATTAATTAATATAAATAAACGATAATAGACGTGAAAGGCGCTCTGACGAGTGCCTTCACGTCACCGTCACGCGACATGCAACACGCAGACGAAAAAGTTTGAGACGATGTAATAAAAGTTTCACTTTAAAAATTTATATTTACCTATTTCAATGTAAAACATGCTAACGTATTCTGACGATTTTTACCTATTCGATTGCTCCTTCTTTTACAGTGTTATTGACGTGTTAGTGATGTTGAAAAATCGCTTAAGTTAAATAGTTAGAATTCTCAATTTATTGTAATTTGTTAATATCTTGTTGACTATAGTACGCGTGGTCGACGGCGGCTCTAATATTGGAAAGTACGATGGACCTCACTATGCGTGTACAGTCTGTCACGATACCGCCAGACAACCCTGCGCTTATGTTTCAGTAAGTTTACTTCATATAATTAATACCGTACTTGCTGGATTTTGCAGAACTAAAAAGCATGAACATTACGAGTAAGACAATTTAATTCTACGGATTTTCCGAATAGAAAATACTACAAAATGATGAAGCCTATGTGACTTTCTATGAGCTAGAATGATAAATCCGCATAGATGATGTGATGTGAGAATGAAGTGGATAGTAACAGCTGTCAATAACTTTTTTCTTTGTTACAGAGCTCTAGCGGAACCGTCGACCGGAGAAGTGACGTCGGGTCGACACACGGTCGGTACAATCGTATATGCTGCGGAGAAACTGTGTGAGCCGGACTGTTACACAGGACTTGATGTTAATACTACTGGTGAGATATAATTACAACAACTTTATTTTTCAACTTGAAAATTTGCAGCATGCTGCATATTCACTGTGGCAATTCGCAAACGAATCAAACTTTTACTGATTCATGATAAATTTTATGAAGTCTTCAGCAGCGTCCCAAGGAAACAAAACGAGTCAGTCACGTTGTTTGAGTCTAATTGGGAGATAAGTTTAAATTTATAAATTTCTATAAACATTAAATATTTCAGAGGGGGAGGCGTGGCTGAGTCGCTCTGCGTCGCCCGGGGAGGAGAGCCTGCGTGTTGACGTGACGCAACAAGCTGCGCGATACGCACTGTACTTGCGGCGCGGACGTGCCAACATATCTCTGCACCTGCACACCGACCACGTGGTGCAGGTGCGTGTGTTGTGCATATACAGCTTTGTGTTGTCATAGAATAGTAAGCAAAAATAGAGAATGAATATTTTTAATACTACCCTTTTTAAGACTTTAATTTTGTTATCTATAAAAAGAGGAGTCAAAGAGACTTATTAGTATGGTCGATTTCGATAGGTATGTACTTAAGTCGTTTTAACATATTAGATTCCAGTGTCGGGTGTAGTGAATGCGTGGTGGCCCAGACTGGCGGCCTCGTCGGGCGACGCCGGGCTCGCGGGCGTGGGCGGCTCTCTGCCGCTTCGCATTAGGGTCAGGAACCCTTCGCATAGCCACTCCGTACTACTGCAGCCTGTCCTCGCTGGACCACTCGAATCGCTGTTAGTTATTACAATCATCTGTACAGAATTAATATTTTACAAAAGTAAACAAAAGTGTATACACCTTTCCGGTCATCGACACCGTAATTATTCTCCGTTCTAAGTATGCAAGATATATTTTATCTATCGTGAAAAAATATAAATTTAGATTTGCCTATTATTTATACTCGAGAGCAATGAATCCGGGTCACTTAAAGAATGTTAAAAATCTCGGAAACTAAAAATGATAGGTTAATGCAATAAATTGTATTTAATAGACAATGTAATACTCCTTAAATGAAAGTAAAAAAAATATGAGTCACCATACATTTTATTAACACAAAATTACATAAAGAAAAACTTAGTCTCCTTAAAACAAAAATAGGAAACATGAAATTTTTGAACTTTATTACGATTTTCTTGAATTTTAATACTTCGTATTGCCTCCTCGTGCTTCCATTACTGCGTTTACGCGGTTTGGCATGCTGTACACCAAGTTCCTTATACGATTTTGGGGAATATTCTCCCATTCCTCTGTGAGAGCAATTTTGAGCTCACGAAGCGTGATTGGGGGAGGGTTTCGTTGTTTTACGCATCTGCCTAGCTCGTCCCAAGCATGCTCGATCGGGTTGATATCCGGGCTGCGCGCTGGCCACTCCATACGAGTAATGTTCATCTCTTGAAGGTAGTCATTCACAATCCTACCTGTATGAGGTCGGGCATTGTCATGCATAAATATAGCATCCTCACCTAAATTGACCATAAATGGACCAACGTGATCATTGAGGATTTCTTCCACATATCTTACGCTAGTTAAAGAGCCGTTTTCTATGATCACCAGCTCTGTGCGACTTTCAGAAGAAATTCTGGCCCACACAAGTACAGACCCACCACCGTAGGCTACTTTTTCCTCGATGCATGCTTGCTTGAATCTTTCCCCTGGTCTTCGATACACTCTGTGTCTTCCATCGTGCTTGTAGAGCATAAATTTTGATTCGTCGGAGAACATAACTTTTGACCAATCTTCAATACTCCAATTTACGTGGCTCTGGGCATATCTTAGTCTTGAAATACGATGCCCACGCTCCAGTTTAGGGCCGTTTGCAGGTCTAAGGGGTTTTAAGTTAGATTCAGCAAGCCGACGTCTTACTGTCCATGCACTTGGGTTACTTCCTCCGAGGCGTCGAAACTGATTGGTGAGTTCAGTTCCTGTGAGAAAGCGATTTCGAAGCATGGTGTTCACCAAGTATCGGTCTTCTCGTGCTGTGGTATACCTGGTTCTGCCCGTTCCTGGTCTGCGTAGGTTAGAACCAGTTTCTTCGTAACGTCGGAGAACTCTTTGTACTGTTGACAGCGACACACCAACAGTCCTGGCTGTATCGCGCTGACTCCGGCCGGTTTCCAGCATTGTAAGTATTCTGGTGCATTCTTCAGGCGTAAGCGACATAATTTCAGCTTGAATAATGAATATAGAGCACTATCAACATGGTTTATGTACCCACATAAATGACAGATTACAAACAAAAGCAAAACCAAATGCTGTAATTTCGTAGTTCCATCTTCGAAAGTGGCCCTTTTTCAAATTTGATTTTTTTATGATATAACTTTACAATAACTAAGAAGTTTTAATACCTTCATTTAAGGAGTATTACATTGTCTATTAAATACAATTTATTGCATTAACCTAGCATTTTTAGTTTCCGAGATTTTTAGGATTCTTTAAGTGACCCGGATTCATTGCTCTCGAGTGTATTATTTTAATGTTGCTTTATAATAATATACAGTGCTAGCAGTTCCGAGTCTCCGGTGTGCCGTACAGAGAAGTGTGTGCCGGCGCTGGACGCTTTCCGCCTGGTGGAGTGGCGCGCGACCCGCGGCGCGGTGAGCACGTGGCGCGACGTGCCCCCCGACCCCGCAGAAGCTTCCGCTGACTCGCCCCCGGCCCCCCCAGCTCCCGATGACCTACCATCTGATCCTCGCAACGCCAGCGACGCGTTGCCGTTACTTCTCCTCGCGCCAGACGCTGAGATTGAACTTAAATTGACTTTCGCACCTAAAGAAGCGGCAGCGTTAACTGCATATCTATATCTCAGGTACATTTTTCAAGCCTTTTGAATAGTATTTAAACTGAACAATCATGTCAAAATCTCCATAATAATAATTTTATCAAAATTAATAATATTTTTTATGATTTCTATAGGAACAACTTGACTATAGTGGAGGGAGTGCAGCTGTCTGGTCGTGGAGCTTATCCCAGTTTTGAAATAGGAGGCAGACGTCCTGGCACCAACTCACCACTCTTATTCGAGGTATACTATTAATTCGGATTGATAGATTTCTTAACATGTAAACTTTTGGTTGGGTACCTTTTAAATTTTTTTAAAGTTATTCCAAATATAATTACTCTAAATACTAACTGTAATAATTCTAAATTTATTATTTTAAGGAACACAATTTGTTCAGCCATCAATATGTACTACAGATAAAATTCAAACAATCATATTGTTGTATGTAAACATCTCAACTTCGGGGCATCTAGAGACAACGTTTGCTAAATTGTTACGTCTTCTTACGATAGTGCAATAATATGGAGGGTAGAAGTAAGGAGAATTATCTTGTATGGGGGATTAGTCGAAAAAGGGTCTATTTGTAAATAGCAAATTATACTTTGAACACTCGCCGAAATAGCGCTAGTGTAAATAGTGGAAATGACATGGATGTTGCAGTTATTAGCAGAGAGAAGTGTACTAAGAAAGAATTATTATTCAAAACGCATATTGAAAACGGTGTTGTAAAAAAGCGAAAGTTGTTATTTTCTTTTTTAATTTAGTACTACTGTAATAATTTGTGGTGCTCTTTTTTAATATCCTTCCAGTTTCTACTATAGCGCCACTTTAATTTTGTCCCTTTTAATAGAGGCTTTCTAATACAGCGAGACGGTCCTTCCTTACTCGTACTCTCCACTAACAATAGTCCCGGGCGGCAGGTGAGCGAGTGCGGCGCGGGGGGCGCGGGCGGCGCGGTGGCGCGCAGCGTGGTGGTGCGCAACACGGGCCGCGTGCGCGTGCGCCTGCGCGACTGGCGCGTGGCGGGCGACGCCTGCGCCGCGCGCGGCTTCACGCTCGCGCCCTGCGCCGCCCTCACGCTGGCGCCCAACGAGTCGCGCGCGCTCAGCCTCGCCTTCGCGCCCGACTGGACGCTGGCGCGCGTGGCGGCGCCCCTCACGCTGCGCTCCGACCTGGGCCGCGCCGCCTTCCCGCTGGCCGCCGCCGTGCCCGCGCACGTGCTGGCGCGCTGCGCCGCCGCCGCGCCGCGCCCGCCCTGGGAGGGCGCCCTGCGCGCCGCCGGCTCGCTGCTGGCGCTGGCCGCGCTGGCGCTGGTGCTGGCGGCCGCCGCGCTCGACGCCGAGCGGGAGCTGCGCCGCGCGCGCGCCGCCCGCCCGCCCCCCGCGCCCCGCCAGCCGCTCGACTTGAGGGCGCTAGCCGACGTCGCGCAGGTACCGACCGGCCTGAACCACTGGCTTACCGTGTCGTTGACATGTATAGAGCCAACTGCAGAATTAGTGTTGGTTCGATTGATATCTCGTACACACAATAATAATAATATTTTGCCCAGAATACACACATCGCCCTCTATTTCCAAGATAAGCAATTAGATGCTTGCGTTATGAATAATTAATAACGAATTCAAATTAAACAAATCCGGGCATTTTCGGCGTATTACTTCACGCAACTTAGGTATAACGAGCAAATAATATTCCTTATTAATCGTAACACGCCCCTGCAATGGAAAAAACTGTTTGACCGACCGGCCGTCCAACACATCATTATGTACCACTGATAAACGTTGCTTTGGTCTAAGGTAACTTCACCATATGCCACAGTCAACATTCAGAATGCGTCCTTACACTTTATTTTGTTTTTCACACATTATTTAATACAGATTCTGTGATACAATTTTTTGAAATAAGTAAAAATCGAAGACAAGTCAAAACAGATCCAAGTGGCCAACTGTCAAAAATTAACTAAACATTCAAAATGCCTAACCTTTTAGCATAAATATAGGACGTGAGTACCACAAAAAAAACGAAAAAATCTAAAATCAAATACACTTAGCCCGCGGAAATTAAAAATTCGCAATACTTTTTGAACAGACCTCGTATATACTTCTCTCTTATAAATACATAGGTACTCTTATTTTGTAGAAATATACCGAGACGCTATACAAACCTTGCATAAATATTGCCTTTCATAAATATTTTTTCTCGAGTGGGGACGACCAGAGATCGAACCTACCGACCGCAGTAGGTAGTTTTACCAATGCACAACGACGTGCGTCAAGGCGTTATAGTTATGTGGCGCTTCAATTTTTCAGACAGTTTCCCCGCCCGTGGTACGTCGGCCAGTCGGACGTCGCAGACCTCGTCGTCATCCCGTGGACCAACCCGATCCCACGGCAGAGCGTCATGCGTTCGAACGATGGCGTCTCGATGTATTGAACCGACGCGATGACGACACGGAGCGTTCTTCTGAAGAGAACGAACTCGCACATACAGAAACCAACACGGATGAGACAGCAACGCTACTCGAGAATCGAGACGAAGAGAGAAAAGACGAGCCGCTAGTGTGTAGTAACGACGGATACGAAGCGGATCCCGAGACAGAGGACCGTCCAGTCGGTAGCGGTGACGACGAAGACGCCGCATCTACCGGATCGGGCTCGGCGTCCGCGTCCTCGTCATCTCCTACACGCGACGTGGACGAACCGGAAGAGAGCGAAGAGTGTTCGCACGAGCCGTCTCGCCCGCGAGTGGACCCCGCACCGGTGACGCCGGCACGAGTCGTCAACACTTCTACGACACCGGACACGTCGGTCAGACCGACTCGGCCGCGACGCAGTGACACTAATGATACACCGCGACGTACAGACAGGAACAAAAGTTTCGACAACAGTGAACACGGGTCACGGTCGCGACCTAACAACACTAAGCATCATACTAAGAAGGATAAAGGCAGTAAACGTCGCGAGAGAATACCGACGTCACCGCCGCGCTCTCCTGCCCGCGTGGTGGAAGCGCGTGGCGCGGCGAGCGGGGCGGGGGGCGGCGCGGCGGGGGGCGCGCTTCGCTGGGGAGAGTCGTGGAGCTCGGTGGTGGCGGCGCGGCCCGCCCCCGCGCACCCCGCTCACCCCGCGCCGCTCGCGCCCATCGGCTCGGACGTGCGGCGCCGCGCAGACGTCGTGCTGCCCCCGCCGCCCGTGCAGCCCCCGCACCCCTCCCCCTCCGACAACTCGCTGTTCTATTTCAACGGTGACACCACGCACACGCCGCCCCGCGATGTGGACTTCACCTGGCGACCACAGCCGCAACTTGAACGACCTGTTTTCTCGACACCACGCGATTATCTTGGTGAGATTATTTTAATAACTTTAACTTAGTATATTTATCTCTAAGACTTTCGCGAATCACGTTCATGACATTAAAACAACTTTTAGGATTATATCGCGTTTATTTATTACTAATTTTATTTATTTCCCGATGTCTTTAACTTAGTATTTTTGTTAATGTGGTAATCGAAAAATATTCTTACCGTTATTAATTAACTAATGACCGATAACTGATAATACTTTAAGAATGTATTTATACCCACTTAGAGTGGGATAAGGGAAGGAAAATGATGCTGACTTTAATGTCATGCAATAAATGTATTAACAAATATAAGTTGGCATAAAGCTTAGCATAAAGTGCCTAGTTTTAAATAAATATTTGTTCATGAGATGAATCACGAAGTATATATATATATACTGTTTCTATATTTCGTGAATTGTTGAAAACAAAGCACTCTGCCTAGTTTCGTTGAAGTTTGAAAATATGTAACTTAAACTTAAGCTATTGTTGGTAACTTGGTTCATTTTATTTATGGCAAGCAAAATAGTGCCAGCAAGATGCAAAAGCAAGTCGACTAAGTTATCCTACCGTAAAACATCGAAAACCGCCAAATCTTTAAACATTGATAAAAGCGAAAACCTATTTGTTTTTTGTAATGACACTATTCATGTGACAGATGAACCAAACGTTGTTGGCAACAATTCGTATCGATTGAACTCCGTGTGGGGCGCGTCACTGGAGCCCCGGCCGGCGGCGGCTGCGTGGCTGTGGGGCGGTCTCGGCTCTGAGACTGGCGTTCGCCCCCCACCAGGCTTCGGAGTCCCGCCTCGCCCGGTACGATCCTACGACCCGTTCAGATCGCTCGCGTCCATCTGGGCGCCCGGAGCCCTGGACTGGCGCGCCGACACCCCCCCGCCGCCCTCCCCCGACGAGCAGCACAAGTAGGCGCCCGGGTGCAGCCGCCGGCGCACTAGTCACGCCCCGCGCCGCCCGCCCTCACCCGCCCGGTGCCACACTACGAACTAACCAACATATTTGTCCCTCTATTGTCTATTCAAGACTGAATTAAACTTACACTAATTCTCATGATCACTGGATAGTTTTATTTCCACACGGAGTTGACAAGAAATACCCAGAAGAATCATTTTTCATCCCTACAAATATTATAAATGCTAAAAGATGGGAAGGGTCTATTTTAACCTCAACAGGCATAGATATAAATATATAGAAGGATAATAAGTTTGAATTATGGTAGAAGGGACCAAGATTATGATTCATTTCTGAGTCTTTATGGCCATCCTCCATAAGTAAGTCCGCAAGTACTACTTTATAAAATACGGCAATCTGTATGGCCTTTCTCGGGTAGAAATCTAGCTCGCAGTACTGTTAGACAGTGTGTTAAATGTAAAGGGTCATCGGTATAACGCTGAGTCCCATTATGACTTCTTTGCCCAACTAACATGTAAAGTCACCAAATGCTATCTTACAAAGATATCTTTAAGATATAGGTGTATTCTCTTCGAAGCTGTAAGTGAGCTTTCTAAAAAAAGTTTCATGTTAGCGCTATGACGTTTTATTTCGCCTAGTGAAAAGCCTTGTTAAATTATTTTATCATAATGGCTGTAACATAACATAACTTCACGCCTTTTTGTACCCGAAGGTGTAGGCAGCGGGTATTAAGCCTCGTCTCGCCGTTATGTTTACGTTCCAAATGGAATAGGTGGCGAACCTATTGCCATACCGGGCACAAAGTTTTCATTACCAGAAACATAAGTAACCTTCATATAAATATAGAGTCAAGCTTCGATGGATCCTCTGACCATACTCCTGTGCTGATGATACTAAGCTCTACAGTCATTCACCGTGAACCAGCAAACGAAAATCTTGACAATCCTAGAACAGACTGGGTTAACTTTCGGGACTATCTTGAGTCGAATATCAATCTCAATATGCCAATTAAATCTCCTGACGACATGATGATGCCTGCATTTATATCACTAATCTCATCCAGGTTGCAGTATGGATCAATACCCCTGAAATATCCCCCGCAAACCCGAAACCAATTCCAGTGGTAATCCGTAACAAAATCGCTGAAAAACGCCGCCTTCGTAGAGTGTGGCAGCTTTCACACAAAAAGGAGGACAAGACCAGGCTGAACCATGCAATTGTGGATCTCAAGTCTGCCTTGGCTGAGGCTGCTGACGAGTCTCTCAAACGTAGGCTAGAATCCTTATCTCCAAATGAAAGTGGCCCTTACTCTCTTTGGAAAGCTACCAAGTCTATGACTCAGCCTCAACAATGTCTGCCGCCTCTTAGATCTGGGCTATCATGGGCACGTACCGACTCCGAAAAATCTGAACTATTTGCTGCTCACTTGGCCAATGTATTTAAGCCGAATGACTCGGACTGTCTAGAAGACCCCAAAATAGATGCAGTACTGAATCAGGACTTCTAGCTCAGCCCTCCGCTACGTCCTACGTCCCTGGGAGAGCTGCGTAAGAATATATTGGGTCTCAATCTCAACAAAGCTCCTGGATATGATCTGATAACCTCAAAAATTCTGAAAGAAGTCCCAAAAAAATGCATTGTCTTTTTAACTAATCTATTCAATGGTACGCTGAGAACATTGCATTTCCCTACAGCCTGGAAAATGACACAAATAGTGATGATTCACAAAACTGGAAAACCTGTCCATGAAGTGACGTCATATCGACCTATCAGCCTTACGCCCGTTTTATCCAAGCTTTGGGAAAAGATTCTTCTTGTCAGATTGAGACCACATTTGGATGATAACAAAATAATACCTGATCATCAATTCGGTTTCCGTAAAAGCCATTCTACAATAGAGCAAGTGCATAGAGTCTATAACACCATCAGGCAGAGCCTTGAGAAAAAGGAATACTGCTCTGCAGCCTTCTTGGACATCCAGCAGGCTTTTGACCGAGTGTGGCATAAAGGACTGCTAAGTAAAATAAAAAAGTCTCTTCCTTATCAATACTATCACAACCATCAAAGTGCCAGATCCGCCTCTCAAACATGCCAAGCTGGAGTGCCTCAAGGCTCTGGCCTAGGGCCGGTGCTGTACAACATCTTCACTCATGACCTACCGCAGGCTCTCAATGTTATTGTGGCTACTTATGCTGATGACGCTGCATTCCTCTCGTCCAACAGTGATCCTGATGAGGCAAGTAAATCGTTACAGCATCAACTGAATCTCACAAACGTTTGGCTTCAAAAGTGGCGCGTGAAAGCAAGTGCCCCCAAATCGCTTTACCTCAGACAACTTGTGTGAAATATCTAGGATTTTATCTAGACCAGCGCATGACATGGAAGAATCACATTAAACACAAGCGCGGTGAGGTGAACTTCCGTTTCAAGAACCTGCTGTGGCTTCTTGGCAGACAATCCACTGTGTCACTAAGCAATAAGGCGAAGGTCTACTGTGCAGTGATCAAACCAATATGGACACATGGAATCCAACTGTGGTCTACAGCCAGCAAATCCAACATCCAATTTCTACAACGCGCACAGAACAGTATTCTGAGGACAATCAGTGGTGCAACTTGGTTTACCCGCAATACTGAAGTTCACCACTACCTAAACCTGAAAACTGTGGAAGAAGAAGCCCAATTGTACACTGAAAAATACAAACTCAGATTACAACAGCATCCTAACCCGCTGGCTGGCAGCTTGTTACAGCGGGCTGGAGTCAAACGCTTGAAGCGGGCCCATGTGCTCCTGCCGAGGAATGGATCAGCAGCCATACTCTGACTGCTGAGACACGTCATTTTCACTTACAGCACATCTGATAAAAGTTGGACGACTGATTGCAGATTATTAATTAAATAAAAAAAATAAAAAAATAAACTTCCGAAATTTTCGAGAAGTCATTGGTGTGTGTCAGGATTTGAACCCACTACTTCTTGAATGAGAAGCGGGGTGCTAGCCACTGCGCCACCGAGACTGTAATGGCTGCAACTTTATAGATACGGCCTAGGAGAGTTTTTAACTCCTGACTATTTCTGATGATGTTAGCGTATTTGCCTATAACGAGGGTATTTGCATTTTGGAGAACTTGTTGCGGCAAGTGGTATTATTTAAAGCGTTTTTAAGGTAGGGCAAACACTTTTGAATCCATTAATTTAGTCAAGTTAAATCCAATAATAGCCCTCATCTTTGCCTTTCATCGCCTAGTTCCACTAATTTTGACTCGTTAAACCCCAGTGCATTTCCTGATTGGAAGGCGATTTACAGCTTTACTATCACAAGATTTCGAGAATACCTTTTTCAATACGGTTATTCTCTCGTCTTGAGTCTCTGCGTCAGCACTTCTGGAGGCGCTGACAATTCGAGTAAGTACGTAATCGGGCAAAAATGGAAGATACCAGGCGCTTCCTTGTCTTTTGAAGATTTTGTGTTGAAGAAGGACCAAACGGACTGGGCATATTGTGTCACTGTTTCTAGGCGAGGATATAATTTCAAGATTAGCTAAGGTAGGCACTACAACAGGCACCAATGTGTCCGTTACTGGATCCTTCCTTGGATCTTGGATCAGATTTAGTATTGTTTTTTGTTAGTTGTGTTATTGTAGCAGTATTAAGGGATCGGGACGCAAATGAGCAGCTCCTGCAGATATAGTGTTACAGTTGCGTTGCCAGCATTTAAACTGTAATAGGGAAGGAGTCGGAAAAGGGATGAGGAGAGAAAGGATGGGGTTGGGTCTCCAGATATCTCTCTCACCGAGCAAAACGCGGCATGACTCACTTTACGTTGATATTCTGAGAGTTCATGATATTTGATGGATGATTGACACAGCCAACTGCATGGTTCTTTCTCTTGAAAGAAAAATGAAGAAAGATGCTTCTTTCAAGAATAAATGATCTCTTGTTTGTTTCCACTACTGTGCATTTTGAAAAATGATAACATTAAAAATTATTGTTCGTCCTAGCTAACATGTCCATATAAAGGTTGTCTGACAGAAATCGCAGCATGCAATAACACCGCTTATTGTACTCATCCAACATTTACCCTGCACTATTAACTGTAAGCTATTTTTTTAAATGTGGTGTATAATGAAGTGTATTCTAATCTAAAAAAGAAAACCACATTTATGTCTTCAAATTTATTTAATTTATACAAAAATGAACATTTAAAACAATGCTCCATTTCTTGAAAATTCCCAATTGGCATACCTTACATCAAATCCAAACGGGCATACAATTGGAATTAAATGTAGTTAATATTGACTAAGTTTATATATAAGTAATACATATTTACATGAAAATAAGTAATTAAAAGTATTTAGATCACATTTAATCTAGTTTTTAATCAGTACCAACCACTTGAACATCCCAACATTTTAGGAAAATTTTCGCGCGCATTTTCTCTAAAAGTATAATCTACATAGCTGATCAACTACTTTTATTTTTTGTTTAAATTGAATTTGATCATTGCCAATTGTGTTTAGTTTTATGATCTAGTCCACAAAGGTGACACTAACAAAAAAACTGACACTTAAAACTAGGTACTTAGAATTCATAAGTATTCTATTTTTTAATTGTTTCTTGAGTGAAGTTTCCAAAAGGTTCAAGTAGCTCAGTCAGTATAAGTATATTATAAAATTATTTCTAAAACAAAAAAAATATGCTTAATATCTATATTTGGTAGAATAATCTTTAGGTGATACAACAAGACCGCGTCCTTTCCTTGCACCCCTGTACACTGTCTCAATTATATCAATCATTTCCTGTTTATCTTCAAGTGGCCAGTTGATTTTATTGTTATTTCCTGTTCCCAAATCAATCATTATGTGCTTGTTACGAAAGAAGAACATTACAGTGCATGGGTCGTATAATTCATACCTGTAATGAAAACTGTTTGTATAAGTCTATAACAATAGTTAACAAATCAAATTTAATATCTCTCTAGTAAATATTCCAAATTCATACAGAGTCCTAAACAATTGGGAGATAAATGGTAAAGATGATATGATAATTTACTCATGTTAATATATATTTAAGATAATATTACTAATGTGATGCATACTGACATATGCTCACGCCTGTATCTCATAGATGTAGGCTTTGACTTTCCTCAAGCTACAGTCCTGACATTATCATGCATTAACATCAGCTTCAGGTGCTATACATTTTTTCAGTCCATAACCGAACTTTCATCTTGCTTACATTTATTATCATACATTAGTCTCTTGTAGATTTGATGCCAATGAGGCAAGTAACACCTACTGATGTCATACACTAGATTAAAATTGTTATTACTTACATTTTGTTGAAATCTGGCACTTCAGTTATGTCTACCAAGTATATGACCGCAAAATTTTTCACCTTCTCAGCAATACTGTACAAAACTTCATCCATTTTCATGCATGTAGGATCCCAGTCATGTCCAAATCTGATCACCTGGATTTAGAATTTTAAAACTAACCTATAAATATCTATACCCACTATAAGTAAATTAATATGCATGTAGGAGAAATTATATCACTGACTAGTAGTAATATTTAGATAAAAATAGTTATAAGAAGTTAGATTTAACTCACCACAACACGATCCTCTTCTGACAAAATTGCCTGGTCTACTTGCCAACCGTTGTGTAAATGTCCCAGCATATAACTCATCTTGAGATTTTATTTATACCGTATCACTAAAAAGTATGAAAACCACCCCAGTTGTTACCCTGTAGGTAAGCCCAATCAAACAATTATATAACAAATACACTAAATAAATATTGAGGCGAATTCACATCACAATTCACAACACTAACTACAAATAATAATCGAGTATTGAAATAATCGATTAAAAATCGATTTTTAAACGTAAAAATAAGGATTTTAATTAATTATTATTTTTATATGACTAATCGATTAATAATCATTCAATTATATATCACCGTTTTTTTTTTCATCTGCAACGCCCCGCAAGTTTGGTCCTCTGGCCCGAAACGAAAACTACTAAAGAATACTTTCTCCATAATGTTATTTTTAACGCCATCTATGACCGCATTCCTTCTATACCTTTGAAACAGTTTAGTTATTTATTTAATCAAATATTCACTAGATGGAGTCAATGAAAAATACAATTTTATTAGCCGACATTTGGTTGATATGTTTTCTTTTATTGTTTATTTCCAAATTGCTAAATATTACATGGAAACTTTTCTAGTCACATACCACAAAAACCATCTGGGGTTTATCAGTGGTATATCATCCATTCCACCAAAAGCCAACAACAATTATGTGATGACTAGGTCGGTTGCAGACATAAGTTCCATAAGACTATTTTACAATTTTTCTTAGTGTTTCACGAATTTCGTTAATTTCAGCAGGCAGACATTAATTATGTCTGCCTGCTGAAATTAACGAATAGCAATTAACGAATAATTAATGACACTATTATATATGTCATTAATTATTCGTTGGTAAAACTTCATTTTACAAACGAAGTTTTTCGTGAGTAAAAGTTTTGTTATAGTTTATAAGTCTTTTTTGGTTTTGTTCTTGAACAATTTTCTTAAATAAAATCGATTATTTACTTAAATAAAATAGATTATTTATTAATTGATTTTTTCATAGTAATAAATTAATCGAATAATTAAAAATGTTAAACACAACAGCAGAGAATGACAAATGACAATGACAATTGACAAGTATTGATTTTTTTTATTTAATTTGTCCATTATTGGACAGGCTAAAGCTTTTAAGCCATACTGCCTTGTCTGCCGTTAATTTTTTAATGAAGTAATGATGATTATGATGAAACTTAAAACTAACCTAACCTAACCTAATCATACATAAAGTCGTGGCAGTCAGTCGTTATGCATGATGTTCCGAGGGAGTCCTGACGACACTGTAGGAGAGCACACTAAACACGATATTTACACCATTCTCCACATTTACACTCATATACGGACACTTATTAAACAAAATGCCACGAATTGTATCCAATAATATCATGACATGACATGACTCTTCCTCAGTCCCGCCAAAACTCTGGCAAGTATTGACTTTTTTTTCATTCGTCCAATTTAATTTTAATATTTTTCCATTTTGGACAAGCTAAAGCTTAGAAGCCATACTGCCTTGTCTGTAGTATACAATATACATTCATAAGAATAACTTAAACTAACTTCATCTAATTTAAACTTAAAATAACCTGAACTAACTTAAAAAACTAACCTAATCATCCATAAAGTCGTGGTACTTTATGCATGATGTTGCAAGGGAGTTTAGACGACAATGTAGAAAAGCACGTTTCACACGATAATTACACCATTTTCCCTATTTGCACTCATATACGAACACTTATTAAATAAAAAACAACAAATTTTATGCATTATTATCCATTGAAGCACAATAACCGACATACCTCTTTTACATTCCCGCCAAAACTCCCTAAATTGACAAGACTCCAGAATTTATTTTTGTATAATTTATTTTGGGCTCTGGATTCAAGTACTTTATAAAATACAAATTATGGTTCAAAAATAGTTTAAAAATAATAAATTAAACATAACATAAACATAACATAACTTCACGCCTTTGTTACCCGAAGGTGTAGGCAGCGGCTGTTAAGCCTCGTCTCGCCGTTTTGTTTACGTCCCAAATGGACCAAACCTATTGCAATACCGGGCACAAAGTTTTCAGTCATCGATATTTATCACATTTAACTTCCGAAAACAATTTCGAAAAGTCATTGGTGTGAGCCAGTGTCAAGATTCGCACCCGGACCTCTGGATCAGAAGCCAACACCAAATAATAAATTAACACCAAATAAATAATAAATGTCAAACATTAAATAAATAACACCACCAGCAACAATATTTTTAAATTCTACATTATAAAGAATCGGAAACTCTATTTCCAGAAAATAAATAAATATTTAAGTCACTAAAATGTAACACCTAACCCATCTCACTCCCTCCAACCCCTAAATTTAAAGAGAAAACCCATAAGTTTGGAACCCACAAATTCACTGTGTGGTAGTGTTTTGGCGCACTGCTGGTGCAGCCCTTTTATGTGGACTGCACAGCACCATCGTCATACACCCAATGAAGAAGGAAACCAATATACAAGTCAATAAATCCACCCCGTTGCCCGAGAGTATGTCCCACAGATCCTTTCGTAACACCCTGTCAAACGCTTTTTCTAGATCCACAAAACCGCAGAAAACCTTCCGGCTAAAAGTTAGTTGCTTCTCCACGAGGTTACGGAGTGAAAAAAATGCACCCTCTTCAGCTTTTTAAATCACCTTGAGCCTCCCACAACACTCCATCAGATATCACCCTCATTCTCCTTTCATTAATTTTCCTTTCCAACTCTCATTTCATGACAAAAATGAAGAACAAGAGGTCGAACAGCGTATTAACATGAGCTGGAAAAAGTTTTTGTCTTTGAAAGAAATCATAAAAGGCGATTTTCCCCTTTACATAAAGAAAATTGTCGTGGATACTTGTATCTTACCCACTCTTGCATACAGCTGCCAAACGTGGACTTACAATGCAAACATATAAACTAGTAGTATGTCAGGGGCGAGGCTAAGAAGTTTGCGAAAAATAAGAAAAATAAAAAAAAACACAGTAGAAAAATAAGACGAGCAACAAAATTTATAGACTCTAAAATAAAAATGGAAGGGGGCAGGATATATTGCAAGAAGCACGAATAAAAGATGGCCATTATAGAGATATGGATAGAAGACAACATCAAGAGCAGGAATCGAATGGAGAGAGAAGGCTATGGATGGAGAGGTCTGGGAACCTCGTCCATTACCCGAGAAGGGATTCCGAACAACGGCACTGAAGAAGCTCAAGATTGCGAATAAAAGAAAAATAAATTTACTAGTTTATATTATCTATTTCGCATGTAATAAGTAATTTGTAAATTGGAAATAAACAGGCTTTATAATTATTAGATCACTATTGATGATGGTTCGATTATAAAAACAATTAGGATGTAAGAATAGTACTATAGTATATAGTATAGTACTCGTCCTATACAGTGCTGACTTTGTATAACATATAGCTATCACGAGTAAAATTTTAAGTAAAATTTTATCTGATATGCGTTCATAGGCTTTGTAGACTACGCAAAGAACGCACAAGTCTTTGATAAAAACTGATACTAATTTTATGAAAAACGCAATTGGCGGATTGGTCATATCAAAAAGTATTTAGGTATAAAGCCATTGCTCAACAAAATTAACTAATTAAATAACTTCTTATTAGCCTAATAAACGTAATTATTTAACTTCACAAACGTAATAACTGGATTTATTGGGTTTCAATGACTTGGTTTCTAAGACCTATGTCTGAAATCTTTTTTAGAATATTACACATCACATAATACACATATGACATATTTTTAAATTGTTCCAATCGTCACAAATTTTATTCAATAAAATCCAAATATTAGAAAATAATCCAAAGATCATTATTTTCTAATATTTGGATTTCAATGATCCAAATATTAGAAAATAATGATCTTTGGATTACGTACATACCCTATAACATTTTCTACTCTACGGTTTCTGTATCGCTAACTCACATTTGCGATGTCATAATAACATTACATGGCAAACGAGCAGGCGTGTCACGTGATGGTAAGTGAACAGCACCATGGACACATGGAACAAATATAGTGTTACAGTTGCGTTGCCGACCTTCAAGGAAGTAGGATGGGAAATGCCCCATCATTTCAAAGGAGGCGGGCCTCCGGGTACCTTTCTTACCGAACGAAACGCGGCATGAGCCACTTTGCGACGATCTTCCAAGAGGATGTGGTATTTCACTCGCTGCATCAGCGAACTGCTTGGCCCTCCCCTCTGCTCAAAAAGAGTTGGAGACAAGCCCAACTCGGATTAACTCAAGATGACTAACTGCTAGTTTTCCAATTACAGCGTTATAGCGCATTATGCGGCATAATGCTTAACGTTGATGTTTCAACTACAGCATCGCTACGTACAATCGGGCACTCGCAAAAGTGATGCGTGCCATAGATACCAACATTACCAACTCAGCGAAAGTACGACATCCCGCGGCTAGGCATGGGCGGGGTCGAGATCGCCAGGTCTAAAGAGATTAAAATTTTGGGACTGGTTATCGATGACGGCTTAACCTTCAATGCGCACGCCAAACACGTGTGCAAGAAGGCAATGGCGATATACAAGGGTCTTTCAAGAGCTGCCAGGGTTAGCTGGGGGCTCAACCCGGAAATTGTCAAGACCATCTACACGGCAGCAATAGAACCCATAGTAACCTATGCCGCCAGCGTATGGGCACCAGCCACAAGAAAATCCCAGATCCGAAATAAATTGTGCGCTCTACAGAGGGTCTGTGCGCAAAAAATTTGCAGATTCTACCGAACGACCTCCCTGAATGCGAACCTGTTGCTGTCGGGGATCCTTCCGCTTGACATGAGAGTGCGTGAAATGGCGTCTCTATACGAGGCACGGAAAGGCATATCGACAGAACACTTGCCGGCTGATCGAGAGATGGAGCGACCGGAATCGTGCCTGAGGAGACCGCACCCCGCTAACCAAATCCGCCATACTATAGCCTCCCTTACAACTCGAGATGAAGTGGAGGCGATGGAGGAGGGAACGGTCAATATATACATGGTGGCTCGCTTCGTGGTGGGGTCGGCGCGTCGTTATCCATTTGGAAGGACGGCGCGGAGACCTCATTCCGAAAGCTCACGCTGTCTTCATACTGCACTGTATACCAGGCCCAGCTGTTGGCAGTGTGTCTCGCGGCCAGAGTTGCAGCATGCGGTAAATATATGAATGTCAACATTATTAGTGATTCTAAAGCTGCTCTGGAAACAGTCGCGAATTACCAATTGCAGCATCCACTGGCCTGTGAGGCAAGGGAAAGATTAAACGCAGGTATATCAAAG
The DNA here is from genome assembly GCA_905147225.2 of Euproctis similis. Taxonomy (NCBI): domain Eukaryota; kingdom Metazoa; phylum Arthropoda; class Insecta; order Lepidoptera; family Erebidae; genus Euproctis; species Euproctis similis. The sequence goes on from LR990109.1 coordinate 12,748,884, forward strand.
GGAAAGCAAATACGACTTTACTGGATTAAAGCCCACGCAGGGCTAGAGGGAAATGAGAGAGCAGATTCCCTGGCGAAAGAAGCTGCAATCAATAATAAAATTAAGCCACACTACGATAAATGCCCGGTATCTTTTGTTAGGAAGACGATCCGTGAGGAGTCTCTGGATGAATGGAACCGGATCTACAAAGAGGGTGCCACAGCTTCTACAACGAAGGCCTTCTTCCCCGATATCAGAGAGGCACACCAGGTTCTAAAATATGTCAGACTGGAGGGTGTACTGACGCAGGTGCTCACTGGGCATGGAGGGTTCTCCGAATACCTATATAGATTCAAGTGTAAGGAGAGCCCTTCGTGTCTTTGTCGCCCGGAAGTACCGGAGAGCGTGCTTCATGTGCTCACGGAATGCCCAGTATACGCTGGACTAAGGCACGATGCTGAGAAAAGACTGGGCAAAGTGGTGGCTGTGAGCAATCTCAATGACCTCGTGAAGGATCCAGACACAAGAGCGCCCTTCCTTGCCTACTGCGTGACGGTGGCGGGTAAAGTTATTGAAAGAAATAGAACAAGACCGATGTGACTCTTGATTTCTCTTGCCTTGCTTTCTGTTTGCATGTTAGCATGTAATAGTAGTTTAGTATGTATGTAGTTATAGTACTTTAAATCATAGGTTAAGTTTATAACATTTTAGTTTGTCTTATTCCCTCTCCCATGAACCATAATTAATAAAATTGAATTGCTTTATTTAAAATTATTATTGTGAAAATTGTAATCGAATTGATGATTATTGTTAATATTGATTATGAAATTTTAACTAGCAATAATTTAGTTGTAAGTTATAATTATGTTACAAATTATTATTATTTTATGGATTATTATTGAATGAATTATTGTATAAATGTGATTATTGTGGAAAAATTTTCAACATACAATTGTGGATAAAATTAATTTATTAATTTATAGGATTATTTATATAGTATAAGCGATTTATTTTCGAAATTATTAAGTTGTGATATTATTTGTACGATCGTTTGTTACAGTTCAATTGTTATTATTGTTGATTATTTAATTATAAATAGAATTGTATTAGTTGTAAGTTATCATTATGATGCAAATGATTAATTTACTGCTTTATTGTATTATATATGTATACGGAAAATAATGGATCCTATAGGTCCCTGATAATGTTAGGGGAAAAATCCGCGGGCCGGGCCATAGTGTCCGGACATAATAATAAAAAAAAAAAAAAACTCATTGACGAAAATTAATAAGTGTTTTATCTTTATGTTGGTATTGATCACAATATTTTAAATAAATTTTCTTTAGTTATAATAATACTAGCTGACCCGGCGAACTTTGTTCCGCATCAAAAGTAATAAATGAGTAAAATTTGGATATTAAAAAGTTCAATTTGGGATATTTATCGGCACACGTCACAACTGATATGTCCCGCTAAATCAAATACTGTAACATTTTTGTAAATAACATAACATAACATAACTTTACGCCTCTTGTTACCTGAAGGTGTAGGCAGCGGCTGTTAAGCCTCGTCTCACCGTTATGTTTACGTCCCAAATGGAATAGGTTACCTTTTGCCATACCGGGCACAAAGTTTTCAGTCTACGATATTTATCACACAAACTAAACAAAACTAACTTCCGAAAACAATTTTGAAAAGTCATTGGTGTATACCAGTGTCAGGAATCGAACCCGGGCCTTTGGCTCAGAAGCCGTGTGCTCGACCACTGGACCACCGAGACTGTTCTTCATCTTCCATCTTCGTAAATATTCGTTTAAATTACATGCTGTAAAGGGCCATATTGATCTATATTAAAAGCAAAATCTATCAAAGACACTTAACTGGACGAAAATCGATGTTTAAAATCGCTCCGTGAATAAGCCATTATTTCACGTAAAAAGGTAAGAAATAAAAATGGTAATTGTGGTAGAGACAGACATATGCCATCGCAGACTTTTTGTAGATCTTTTGACGGTGTATAAAAATGTAGTATATTGTTTTGATTTATCACCTAAATTCTAAAAATTAACAGTTTTTTTTACTACACTAAACATGAATTATAGATCAAAACCACCCCGTTGACACCCTCTATGTATTAAAAGATAGCGTACAGATAGCAGGAAGTGACTTTATTTTAACTTGTAGTTTTTTTGAAATATTCAAAGTTAATTGAACATGTGTTAAAAAAAAAGTAATATAAATATGGATGAAGGTCAATGCTTACTGACTTTTTTATTCCACATTTAATGTGAACACTGAACTTAGCGCACTCTACTGGCGCATTTTAACACCAATTCGCGTTCCAATTAGGCTTCAGCACAATTCGGCGTTGTGCGGCACTAATAATAGTCGCTTATTGCTCTGTAATTGGAAAACTTGGAACTAAGTCAGGATGACTATGACATTTGCATTTCATGATGCACAATACACACATACATTCATGATAGACATATTTATTTATACTCTTTCCCGAAAGGGATGAATGAACAAAAACTCATAATTTGGAATTTTTGTAGCTCCAAATTTTAACATTATTTAAAAACCTATACTATCACATGGGAATTGTACCAATAGATTCGTTACCTATTCCATTTGGGACGTAACTTAAAATTCGGCTTGTCGAAGCTTTAACTGTACCTAACACCTTCGGGTAAAAAAAGGCGTAAAGTTTTTTAAGTTTTTAACAAGGAAACGGGGTTGTTGTTTTTAGATTATCTTACCTGTGGCTGCACAGAATTTGTTGCAGCTGGAGAGTGTCGCGGAACAAGATATCTGTGAAAGGCATTGTAGGTCAAGGCTGTAGGTCCAGTACTGCTATGACCTATGTTGCTTTTTCTATATTATATGTGATCGTGACGACGTGTAGTTTGTTTGTTTACAAGCGAGCGACCAGCGTCTGCGTTGCTCCGCAGTGGAGCGCGGCGAAGTTGAGAGATGAAGTGGGGAGGAGAGGTCTGGCACTTCGCCATTAGAACGCGGTCACTCACCAAAACATACCGATTTCCCAGGAAAAAATTACAGAGCGTTTGCAAACGGCAGAACACGCAGTCAGTTAGATTCATTATTTTGAGTAGGTGACTTATACGTGTTCTTTATGCACGTGTTTACATATTGTAACACAATACAGTTGATACAGGTGTAATGTAGTTACCGGTACCTCATCATTTTAGGCATTGAGGCATTCGTTTACATTCGATTCGTCTTATTTAATCTAAATGGCGTATGAGTGTTTTATTGCTATCAACGCCGGCGTCGCGGGTTAGAAATGTACTAGCGAAATTCACATAACCAGCTTACAAAAACCAGCAAAAACTTACTTTGCGCATAGCAGATATATGAAGCATAACAGACAAACTATCGGTGAGTAATATTTATGTATGATATACACCATTTATATAACTTAAATATGTTTCAAGATATATATTCTGCACTAGCCATAAACGTCTCGTTGTTTACAAAGAAATATATTTATAGGTAAATAGCTAGAGAGAAACTAGATGCTAATATTAATGATGATTAATATTATGATCATAACTAGTTCTTTTTGAAAGGCCATATTTTGTAATCTAATTGCTGTATGTCCAATGATACAAGACTTTGTTAGTGAGTATAGTCAAGTCATGCTTACAAGACATTTCAGATTCTTGTACTCTTGCCTATACAAGTGAGTAGCCACTGTTTGATTGGTTGTTTGGAGAACTCTACGTACGTAACAACAATTCATAGTGTTGCATAAATATTGCGAGCACTACTGAGTTATATAATGTTTTTAATTGTTGCATTTCTAGATAGATAGGTAGGTATATTAATTTATTGTACACTGAAACTTTTATCAGATCTTTAAGAGATAATAATATTATGTAAACAGAAAAAGTATGAATGTTTTTTTAACAATCTTTGTCTAGAAACTGGTGGCAAAAATCTAGATTACGAGCATCTATATTACGTACATGTTATTAATGCATCTAGTTTGTACAGAGGACTGAAATGTACGAATAACCTAACATAACTTTCTTCTTCTTTATTTTTATACCCCAAGGTGTAGGCAGCGGCTGTTAAGCCTCGACTCGCCGTTATGTTTACGTCCCAATTGGAATAGATGGCGAACCTATTCTCATACACCGGGTACAAAGTTTTCAGGCAACGATATTTATCACAAATAAGTTCCGAAAAGAATTTCGAATAGTCATTCATGTGAGCTCGGGTTCGAACTCATGACTTCTTAATTCAGAAGCGGGGTGATCTGCTGGGTATACGAATATGTAAATATATTTTAAGACACAGTCGCTAAATTACTGTAACCCGGTCCATGGTCCATGGCTGGACATATAACAAAATAAATGTTAAAACTTCAAGTTTTTGTAGAAAACGACTCGACTAATTGCGATATTTCGAAAAGCTTTATCGTCTTTGCTTTATCGGTAACACATATAACACAAATCTACTGGAATTTCACGCCAGAAAGTAGAGTTAGCATAAATAATCATTTTATAAATTTTCTTGAAACAGAAGAACTGTTTAAACTGAAACTATACTAAACTTCAATCTATACTAACATTATAAAGAGGAAAGATTTGTATTTTTGTATGTAACGAATAAACTCAAAAACTACTGGGCCGATTTAAAAAAAATCATTCACTATTGGAAAGCTGCATTCACCGAAAGTAATGTAGGCTATATTTAATCATAATCGTCATCGCCATTTTTGTTTGTACACGATTAACACGGCGAGGCGGAAAGCTACTAAAATATAAAGACGAAATAATTGATATATTTCAGATCCCTAATAAAAATATGGATGCGGTATACCCCGGAACAGCTTCTGCTCTCGCGCGCGGCCGTCGTCTGCGCAGAAATGAACCTAGACACAGACATCGCACTACACCTGTCACATTTGCTGAGATTAAGGTTTCGACGCACTCTTATTTAATTAACATCTTTAAAGCGTTCAACACAATTCGTTATGCTATCACTATGTTGTTTTATATATCTACTAGTTGACTCAGCGAACTTTGTTCCGCCAAAGTAATAAGTAAATTTCAGATTGATAAACTTAAGATCTCATGTCCATGTATATTAAACTAGCTGACCCGGGCGAACTTTGTTCGGTATCAAAAGTATTTTTTATAGCGTTTACAATTAAAGTGCTAAATGTCGAAAATTTACACTTTTTCTCTATTACATTATAAATACAAACCACCTTGCGGACACCCTCTACCTATTGAAACAAAAACGCATCCACATCCGTTGCGTAGTGGAAGTTGCGTAAGATCCAAGGATACGAGAGGAAAGACCGCGGAAAGCAACATTGTTTTATGCTATTTAATCATAATATAATATATAGGTATATATGTACACAGGAGGTTGATGAGGAGGCTCTAGAGGTAGAATCATGTGAAGAGCGTTGTGGTAACTCCAGAAGACGTCCTGACGTGCTGGAAGAGACCTTGGGTAGACAGTTCGCTGAGTTTCGCCGTCGCCGCGCTAACAAGCGTGACGTGCTGCCCGAGCGAGACCACGAGTCTCCTCCTCCACCGGGCTCGCCCACACCACCAACCCTTGCACGAGCTGGTAGTGAACCTACTGCCCTACATCAATGTGATCCCACCACAGATACCTGAGCAGCAACGTATTGAGTGGTATGATACAAATAATATTTTTCTTGTGGTGGATATTCTCCAGAATATCCAAGATTTTTCCGGAACTGTCCATTGTCCAACTCGTTCGTTCGAGGTGTAAAAAATAAATTATATTGCGAGATCGACGCAGGCAATAATAGAATAATTATTAAGATAAAATAAAAAATAAAACAACAGCCTGCAGTTGATAATTATTCTCGTTTAATTATCGTACAATAAAATAAATAGCACTCTCAATCACTCCTTACCATTTACATCTCAATAAATAGACACGACTATATTTTAATTTGTAATTATTTCTATAATTAAGTAATTATGTACACAAGCTAACATTCGTATAAATTCTACGTTATGGTAACCAATTACAAACATTATATTAAGGGGCCAGTATAATTACCGATACTTTTATTTAATCTAGTAAAGCTTGCAAATAATTATTAACAATAACTGAATATATTATATAAAATCAATTGTAATTTAGTGAAATTAAAATAAATAAATATTCAGACATAAACTCTGACAAGAATGTCAAAGTCAAAGAAGCTTTATTTTCATAGGTCTTCTTCAGACGCAAAATTCCGATTTCCGAAAAGTCATTGATGTGAATCAGGATTGATTTCTCTATTTAGAATCGGGTTGCCATCGAAATGATTAATAAACTATAGTGACTATTTATGTAGAAAATAATGCTTCCTAGATCATGGTTGGAGTGGGTTTCTAGAATGTTCGGTTTGAACGCTTTCGGGTAAAAATAATATAGCCGTTACTTTTATCGATTATAAAAGTATTACTTGAGTTTATTTTCTACACGGTTATAGTATCGATATTTATACCAGGTCTCTTAATTACTATAAATATTTAATTTTAAATATTCAACAACTTACCATTTGTTAGATATTATATTAAGTTCCTAAATGCATTTATGCTTATTAAAATATATATATAATAATATATTATAATTTGTTTGTATTTGTAAGAGCTAGTTCATTTTTAGCCTCTACAATGTGTTATTAAAAATAGTATAAAATGTATCTGTCTACAAGTTATAAAAAACTAAATTGGGTAAACTTTGTCAAATTGTCAGGCAGTCATATTAAATATACATTTAGTGTATGTCTTAATAGTCTTGGATTTCAAATGCGTATACTTATAAATAAATAAATAACATTATTTTTAGATTTACTAATAATATATAATATTTATTTATATTATACATAAATATAATTGGCACAGGTTTGAGCGATGTGCTTTGATTGATGTGCTGACTTCATTCACTCAAGATACATCTCATTTATAGCTATTTAGTTAAGTGTAAGTAACTTGTAAACACCAAGGAAATTATTTTCATGTTATTAATTCACATAATTCGTTATAATTTAATTTCTTTATTTAGCCTTTATTTTGTAGCTTAGAGATTTTCAGATTGTATTGTGTACTGATATTACTCTGTAAAAACTACTCTATACTTTCTGTTAACAATCGTTTATTCTTCATTACTATAGAAAATGTCTTTATGTATAACTGAATATATTACACATTAATTAAATTATTGAAAACCAAATTACACCTTGTTTATTATATGTAACAAAGTAATTTTTTTTTTCCAAAGTTTATGGCAAATAAAATACGTAAGCCATATTAATGTCTAAATATATCTGTAACTTAATATGAGACGAATTCATAGTAGAAATGGAAAACATTATCTTTCCATACTAACAATAATATAACCATACTAATAAAGTCACGCCAAGTGTGGTATGTGATGGGCAGAACGTTATTTTTTGCACTTTATAAAAATCCAGATAGTATATAACTTCCTTGGTGACTCTATGTAAGCTATAAATTGTTCTCAACGACATAACGCAGCATCAATATCGTATATATAACAATTACTGTTGTGTTTGTAGCTATAGTTTGCCATACAAGAGACGGAAATGACAGCACCTTTGTGGAACAATATTCGGTATATTATAGTACGGTTTATCTGAAGCTATAAGGGTTTATTTAATTTACTTATAAAGCAGAGCTATTGTTAGTTCAGTCTCAGACGGTAACAACGGTCACTTATATCTATGTATTTTAAAGAATACTGTCACTTATGTCCATTAAATTTATCATTATGTTGTACACTCACATGTAAATAATCCACTCGTTAACACTAATGTCAAAAAATTTCCTAAATAAATATTTTTTATTAATTACTTTGTCATAATACTTTCTATAATTACTTATGTGACACCCCTGAATTTTCGTCACGATGAGGTACTCTAATACTGTACAAAATATTTTTTATTTAAACTAATATCGTAATTATTTTATTTGTCTTGTGTGTGGCGGTGCGTTGACCGCGGGACGGGTCGCATGTATATGTGAGTGTCAACTCACTGTGAGCTTCAATGCTCAATGTGGCTCTTCATCTGGTTGTGGCTCAGTTTCTGCTGCTGATGGTATTGTGTGTAGGTGTCGCGCTACCAGTGCCCCGACACCCGGAGAGCCGGGCGGCTCTTCGCTTGTAATAGCGGGTTGCCTGGTCAGTCGAGGGCGGACTGTGGCACCCGTGGCGCTGCCGCCAGACCGAGACGTTCGCCACGTTCCCGTAGAGGCAGTCGCGTTCGAGCCCGACGAGTCATTTCTCGAAGATGAAAGGTTCGAATCTTGCGATGTTTTACGTGCTACCAGCCATGAAGCAGCACGACGAGGAGGTGGTGGGGCACGACCATATGCACGCCAGGAATCTGACCGTGATGACGAGAACTCGACTGAAGATGATACAGAACCAGTGCGGGCTGGTGCGGTGGCCGGAGTTCGTGGAGTGGGCACTGGAGCGGGTGTCGCGCGGCGACCACATGCACCCAACCATCGTAGCAGACGCTCGCCGCTGGCGGGACGCTGGTGCGGAGGCTCACCTCGTTCGACTGCACCTGCTCCGCTGCCAGCGGGAAGCAGACGGCGACACGCACACGCGGCTCCGTGTTGTCCTCGGGAAGAGCGTTCTGCGAGACTATTAGTATTGGCTGGAGTCTGACGGTTGCTAAAATTGGATGAGTGACGACACCGACCAATGCCTCGCGTAACCCGTGACTCTTCTATTGCTTTGCAGACAAGCGCACAGTCTTTTTTGAATTGTTTCGTGAGGATAGCGTAGAGAAACGGGTTGCAACATGAGTTAAGTGGCAACACAAATACTGTGAAAACCTTCGCCTCTTCCAGTGATACCAGCTGAGCGCCGAATGCCGCAGTTAGTGCAAAAAATGCAATCGGTGACCAACACAAAAAATCCGTGAATACAAGTAGCGCCATGCGCTTGGCGATGCGCGAGTCATTTGAGTTCCAAGCTTGAGAGCCCCGAATGGCGCAATACATCTTGAGATAACAGCCAAGCAGTACCAGAAATGCGATTCCGTTAATAGCTAGAAGTGTCACTACGTAGCCGAGAGCTATTGGCGTGCTGGTCTCGAAGGGTAGACATACCGCGAACTTGCGGTAGTCAGACACCCCAAATAATGGCAGCGTCGCAGCTATAAGTGAGAATACCCAGCCAGCCGCCATTACCACCGCGGCGTGACGCAGCGAGAGACGTTTGTTGAGATGCATGGCGTGAGTGATCGCGTAGTTCCGTTCGAGAGTGATCACTGCAAGCGTATATACAGACAGCTCAGAGGAGAGGACGCCGAGGAATCCCGCTAGTTTGCAGCCGCCAGACATCTGCCACGCAATGGCGTGCGCACGGAACTCACCGAGGGTACCCGCATCAACTACTGCCAAAAATCCTAAAACGAAAATAAAGCTATTTTTATTATTCCTATGAACTAGTTATCCAGTGATACACAGGTAGCTCAACAAATGATAGTAAACAGTAATATAAATAAATATGAGGACAATTATTGTTACCTAGATATATTCCCATGAAGAAGTCAGCGGCAGCTAAATTGGTGACGAGAAACCTCGGCACGTCGATGCGGCTGCGGCTGCAGACGAGTACAAATACGACTGTCCCGTTTCCTAGTAAGGCCAGCAAGAATACTGCCCACACACCACACCGCAGCGTCCACCAGTCAAATAGGTCTACGCAAGGCAGAAACGGCCCGGGCAGTGGCAGACAATGCACACGTCGTGCCTCCCCTGGGGCCGCGACACCATCTTCACTCAACTCAACAGCGCCTGCACCTGCCCACCCTTCTAGCATCGCCTGCAAACCGCCACCGCTTGTTCCACTCAGCTCAGACACGTTAACTGCAATAATAATAATAAAATAAATACATTTTTCTATAAGTTGTTGTGAAAAAAAAAATTAATTTATTGTAGGTATTACTAGCGTAGTATCATAAAATATCTGTTTTGGTTCATATCACTAGAAAATAATATTGGAATGGAAAACCTCATCCATAGCGAAGGATGATGGATTTGATAATCTCTCGAACTTTATCGGTTTAAGGTCTACTAAATTGGTCATACTTCAAGCGAAATAAGAAACTAGAAACTTATGTTAAATAGTGTCCACATAACGTACAATAATGAGACCAGATATCGGTTGTGTTGGACCAGGCCGCAGGGTCTATGTGAAGCGGCGGCAGAATAACCAGGTCGCTAGGTGACTCTCGCTCGGTGGTGTCGGGCTCTGAGGCACCTTCCATCAGCGGCATAAACTCGCAGCAATGGTATGCGTATGATAACACCAATGTCTGTTGGGAATACACAAAACAGGTTTGTAATTTCAACATGGGTATTGTCACACTGAAAAATCTTCAATTTTAACCAGCAGCAACATTTTTGGCAGTATTTAGGAATAAAACAGTTCTGTTTGTGAACCCTTTGTATTGTATATGTATTCATAGGAAAAAAATACCTTGTTATTCTTGCCGAGACAGGTAATTTCTTGCATAGAAGAATATATACTAAGCTACCGCGATATATGGTGTCACGACTCTAAAGGACAATGCAAACCCATCTTTCCCTTGGATATCTTAAGAAGTGATGAAATAGATCTGACCTAATATGGAACATTTTTCGTAGTCTCGATGGTTCTAGTGAATCAGAATTTTAATTCTATTCGATAACGTGTTTATATGTTCATAATATTATATTTGTCAAAATTAACAGTTTTCTGTTCAAGTACGCAGTAGGTATACTTATAGATATAGATATTTTATATATTATTAGGTTAGGTTAGGTAGATATTTTAATTTTGCTTGCTCGTAAAAGTAAGGGGAACAAAAAGTTCTCGCTATAACAATAAATCATATTAATGTTAGCAATTAGCTGATCCCAGACACATTTACAAATGCTATAAATAAAAAAGTCGGTCCGTTTATTTGTTGATACGTATTTGCTTATAAAAATAATTTCATAACTAAAACTCTGAACTCGAACATATAGAGCAAACAATACAATTTCAGAAACGCCATACTAAGATCTTAAAAGCAAAAATTAAATAAGTAAACTGTTTACTTGTGAGGTTACAGTACGAGTAAGCTGTTTTTTCAATACATCTTTTGTTTACTTACTTTAACAACACGCCAAGTCTCTAATAGAGTAAGTGAAAAAAATAGAGCATCATATGTACAAGCAAATAGCTCTTGTTTTAGAGATTGGTCGATTTTTAAGGCTTAGTATCAATGGCTTCAGAAAGCCACATTCCGTTAGATGGTCATAGTAAGTCTATCATGGTTATTCCCGCATTTCACCACGTACATCTGCTTAGTCAGTCTTGTAAGTAGTCTTAAAAGAATGGTCTAGTTAACTTTTCGGTCAATTTACTGACAACTTAATTACCGCATTTAATATAACAAATAAAAGCGCACCCGATTCTGATAGCAAATAATTGCGGGCAAGAAACGGCTAACAATAAAGAAGGCGTTGCTCTTCAATTAACAGGATTTATTTGTGGGGTGGAAACACATAAATCAAGGTATAATATCATTAGAGAAAGTAAAGGGTGTATGAGTACGGCTAATGAGTTGCGGTGACTATTAGCTGAGCCACGCACGATCATTACAAAACAAATTGTGTAGAACGCTGTTCAAGGAGTTTAGGATTGAAGGTTTTTTCAAGAAACCTTATTTTGTATAAAGTGCGATGATGTGAATAATCGCAAAACGCGAGCATTGAAAAACATTTTCGAACCTTCAAATGTACTTTGTTAATATACATAAATACATGAAGGTAGTGCATTATATTCCCCCTTAAAAGCACTCACTGGCTACATACATTTTCAACAGGAAAACGCTTAAATCATAAGTGCTAACGCCATAAAACGAAAGGGAGCCAATGATTCCGTAAGGGTGAGGGCAATTCGTGGAATGATGGCGCTGTACCATTCTATACATTATAACATACTATATATGTTGATACTGTTAATATTTGGGCCTGAATGTTAGTTATTATGCTTGTTTCAATTTTCTGTTTATGGGACTGTATGGAGAACTGTGACTTTATACGTTAAAGTATATGCCCAGGGAATTACGCCTCGACCCGCCGAATTTATTTTCTATTGCCTATTGTAATAGATGGGGATTTATATTGAAATATACCGGCCATGATTTTGTTAGTCATAGATATTTATCAAAATAACTTCCAGATCAATGTGTGTGAGTCAAGATAGGAATTCTGGGGATGTGTGGAAAGCACTATGCCCCGAGCCTTAAGTTACGAGAGATGATCCGCAACAGGTCGATGCCCTAGAATCTTATCACTCCTTTTAGAAGAAATAGGATAGCACTGGCAACTAGAGTGATGCTATACCCCATAATGATGAGTAAAACATAACTCCACGTATTTTTCTACCCGAAGGGGTAGATAGCGGCTGTTAAGGCTCATTTCGCCGAATCTTTACATCCCAAATGGCGGAACCTATCACTATAAACTGGGTACAAACTGTCAGTATTCCTGTACGGGTTACAAAAATCCGAACTAGGGAAATACTGAAGGTGAAAGTGAAAAACACTAAACTATCATTTTAAAATAGCAGTATGTAAATGGTAACATCTAACATCGACAGTTCTTTTTTAAACTTTGTACATTAATATTAATTCTCTTCTAACATAACTTTGTATATAGGTACGCAACGTAACTTTTATTTATGTCAGAATATACACATATAAATATGCACCCACATAATATGTTTGTTCAACTCTAGGACATGCTGACGTATTACCAACCGTAAATGGGACGTAACAATGACACATAGATGTACATTGATACTTTGTCAGTTCCGTTTCCGGGTTAGATGTGCATGTATGTTGGAACAATATATTATGCACATAATTTAATGCATTTTCCTGCTGATATCTAGATGTGAATTGTCGTTGCCTGTGAATGAACAAGTTGGCAGAGGATTGTTTTGAATTTAATGAGCAGATTCAAAGTGGCAGAGCCACGCAGTTGGCTGCATGAATGGATCGGTTCGACCGGTGAAATATCACGATCTCTTAAAATAACGACGTAGAGTAGCTCGTGCAGCGTTTCGCTCGGTAAGAGAGGTATCCTGTGGCCCAATCCCTTACCCTCGCTTGTTTTTATCTCTCTTCCGACCTCTCCCATATCCCGGTGCAAGGGCTGGCAACGCAACTGTAACGCTAGCTGTGTTCAGGTGTCCATGGGCGGCGTTTGTTACTTGTCATCGGGTGACACTTGTTTGCCCCCCTATATCATTAAATAAAAATCGAAATAAGAGATCCCCGTACGATGGAGTACCCGTAAGTCGATCGAGTACCCCGTAAGATTTGAATTGTAAAATACATTTTGAAGAGATAGTATGATTTTTTAAATACAGGAGTTCATGTTAATATAATAAAAACTTAAGTCGTATTATGAAGAAGCTATAATAGCTAAAAGTAAATTCACTGAACGAGCATTGAGGAGGAGCAGATCAATGGTGGAGCTGGGACCTAGACGAGGCGCCCAAGGATAATGCAATAATGAAAACCCATGTCATAAATTCGGCACGTATCTAATTTTATTTTAATATCATGAATAATATGCTATAATTTAATTTATTTGCTTTATCATTTAACACACATGCACTGAGCTTATAATACCCCTATAACAGATCAATTAATTATATATCACATTTGATGGAGGTTCTCATGTCGGCGTTCCTTGTATTCAATAAATTGAGGAGCTGAGAAACAAACCCTACATATACATGAGAGGCTCGATAGTACGAGCTCGTTACAGTACCTGTATCCTGGGAAACATGTCAGGTGGGTGGAAGTGTCTCAGGTGTGGGTTGTTGTGCGCCTTCAGATGCAGAAGCCGCTGCAGTCCGACCGCCGGCAACCAGCTAAACACGTTGTTACCTACGTTTCTGTGTGAATGAAACAGTCTTATAAGTTTTTATTTCAGCAAAATAGGAAGAAGAATGTGGAAGGAACAAAGAAAATATGGATGGATTAAAAGAAAGACGACATGCTAATGAGAGGTGTTTATGTGGAACTGCAAAGAATGGGAACAGGGCAGGAAGGTGATATAAGTGTAATTGTTCATTGGGACCAGATAATTCCATTAACGTATTCCGAGTATTGGTTACGAGAAAATACGTCTGCACTTAAGTTGGTTGCTAATTGTGATAGATCATCTGGGTTGACTTATTAGACCCCATTTAGATTTAGTCTACGTCTGGAATAAAACTGTTTTAGAACCAAATTTATGTTATGTTATTATTTTTGTATATTATCATATATTTGAGAAGTGCTGACTGAAAATATCCATGTATTTTCAAAATAATAGCCTAGCGTGGAACTAATATATTTAGAGACATTTTGAGTCCCATATTCTAAATTATTTATACGTTAATTCCAAAATGATGATAACGTATTTTACTAATTGGCGAAAAAGTCATTGATGTGAGTCAGGATTTGAGCCCAAAATTTCTTGGCTAGGAAAAAGAATGCAAAACTTCAAAACACAAAAAATATAATATGTACGTTTATATTTATGATAGGAAGTATCTATAGTCCGACATATGTATAGTCGCGGTAAGTAAATAACGTAACCTGACATATATTTGGAGAGCTTTTATATATATTTTCATGCATAAATTTCTTGTGGAAATGATGTGATATACGACACTAGCGCGACAACATAACAAGAGGCTCGTTTGTGAACCAGTAAACTTTACGACGCCAGGCAACAGGGGAAAGACGGAAATATAAATAAATAGTTCTCGCGCTAAAACATTCTGTAAATATACATGTACTTTATTTCCAAGGGATCTTACTTGCTAGTTTCAATCTACTTTTATTTACTCTCAGCAAATTGAGAATATAGTCAGACGGCAGACAGAATATAACGATTTTAATGCCCTATTATTTATTATTTCCACAGACCGCGTCGAGACCCATTTCGAAGGGGAATCGGTGTATAAATCATACTGTTGTGAACGCCTGACGGTGATTGTGTACACGCCGCCCCTTGTTTCAAAACTTATATATTTGTGGAATAGAAAAAATCTTGAAATAAAATTGATTTCAAAATTCTTAATGCACATGCCATTTTTTTTTATCGAGGACGGCTAACATTCATCTAAAGATAAAACTTACTCGTAAGTCGTAATTAATATCCACTACATATTGTTTTAAAATGGAGAGCTAGTTTTTTAAATAATTATGTTGTGTAGATTTTCATGTTTTATTAATGAAAATAGCCATAGATGAATGATAATAAAAAGGAAAGCAATAATGGCAATGCAATCATTACCAAAGGAGTTCTCAGTAATCATTTCAATTTTATACAAAAAATATTGCCAGGTATTAAAAAAAGTATTTTAAACAAAATTGTAAACTCACAGGTCTTCTAGCTTCGAGATTGGCACAAATGCCTCCATGTCGATGTGTTCGATTTGATTATCTTCCAAATTCCTGTAACAATGAATAACCACATATAAATAGCTACTAAAAAGTTATAAATAGATAAATAATAGTCGTCATGTTAGAAATATTCATGATCAAAGAAACTGTGAAATGATCGATGAAACGATGATTGAGTAGTTTTAAAAGTTCATTAAATAATGTAAATAAAATACGGTTACACGATGATACTATATGATTTAATAAACCTTCGGAACCATGACATTAAAACAACTTTTAGGATTATATCGCGTTTATTTATTACTAATTTTATTTATTTCCCGACGTTTCGAACTCTTTACAGAGATCATTTTCACGAGTGATGAACAAAAAGATGGTATTTGTTTTAATGTCACTAACGTTCGCATTCGCATTCGCATTCGCGAAAGTCTTAGAGATAAATATGTAAAACAATACGGACTAAATACCTTCGGAACCACTTATAGAAAATATACTAAAACGAATAAATAATACCGGACTGTTATTTGGGAAAAGGATTTCGTGTTCCGAATACCATTTTTTAACGATAAGCCCTTCATCAGAATCGACGACGAATAGTATTGCCCTTGTATCTTAAAAACTAAAATCTTATATTGTATGTATCTAATGCAGATAAATTCTGATCAATTGAGAAACAAAGAAAAACGAGGATATTACGACAAAAATGGCCATTAGGAAAAGGGTAGACATAATAGAGCGAAGGGTCGACCTTCAACCATTTATGGAGCCATTATTTAAATAATTGGGCCAACCGTTAACGGGGACACAGTCCTCATCCCATAATCATCTTTCAACAATTAGCAAGGATTCTGTTACGTATGATGACAGGGTTGGATCTGCCGCTCTACATCCTGACGAAGCATACAGATCTAACTTATAACTTGTCTCTATGGAGGAACATAAAACGATCCTAACATTATTTTTACGACTCTGAACAATAGTATAGCGTATTAACCGATCTCAATATGTAGATAAGTCGATGTTAGCCAACTTTATGTTTGGTAGTAAACCATGGAGTTGTTGAGACGCCAACTAGCTCCATGTTACGCAAACAAAACAATAAGTTATTGGCTGGTATCCTGCGAGACATTGTAATCCATCTGGTTATGAGATCATTTCACCTTGTATCTGCAGCCTTCGTATGACATAGCACGACGCGTGGAGATATTAGTTCGTAGACTCTCTTTTATGCTGATTTAGATTCACCAGGCGGTATCACGCGTATGTTTGCGATGTTATTATATGGAGGAACAAATTTTCCGTGAAATTGAATTTATCGCCGATTCAAGAAAAAGAATCAGTAACATTATCATATTAGTGTTATTGGACATGTTCGATTAGGTAATGGGGTCAGAAATATGGACGCAAAGGAAAAATTAGGGAAGAAATCTTTGGATATCCACATCACATTAGCATAGATTTTAGACATTATAATTACATACGTAAATAAGGGCATAATACTGAACAAGTTTGATTATAATAATATCTTGGACACAATACACACGCGCCTTTTAGTTCCAAACTAAGCAACTAGATGCTTGTGCTATATGGATACTAAATAATGGATATTAATACATAATATATACTTTTTTTTTGTAAATACATACTTATAATTCATAGAAAAACACCCAGACGCCATACAAACATTCATGCCTGTCACAAAAATTTGTACTCGGGTGGGGAATCCGCCAACCTCGATTCTGCAGTCGGCAGCTTTACCAATGCACCACGAGGCTCGTGGAATCATAACACACAAATATTACCCAAATTAATAAAATAATGGCTACGTTTATTTAAAAAATACTTGACTATTTAAAAGAAATATAAATATACTTGTAAGAGCTATATGCAGTTCTGTAACTTGTAAAGTCACTTATTGCTGTGCTTAAAAAAGAAGTCACTCAGTTTTCTTACTAACATTTTTTTTTTCAGTATATTTCAGTGTTTGATTTTCTATTTAAGCTCAGTTGTAAGTCAGTTTTCACGAAACAATTGCGAGCACATTTTGTTGAAACATTATTGCTGTACTGTATAGCAGAGGACGTATGTATATTTTTTCGTTGAGTATTTTCACGCAGACCTAGCTAGAAGTGCTTTTTTATCGGGCTCGTATGCAATAACACGCAACTGCTAGGCACATAAACAACAAACCGTAGTTATGTACATGTTACACTGACTATAACACAGAGGTCAATGAGTTACAAATGTTTATTTGTATTTAATAAAATAATGTCACATAAGCAAAACAGTGATAGAGCCATACAGTACATGAATGGAATGTACATCAATACATGAATGGACCGGCATGACTGGTGAAATACTACAATCTATCAGAAAATCACCATCAAGTAGCTTAAGCTTGAAGACATGACAAATCATTTATTTTTCAACTGATCTTTAAGTAACATAAGAGAGTCCTATGAAAGTGTAGATGAATTTTATTAAGCATTTTAATTGCAAGAACAAGAACAAATAAATTAATTAAATTATATACAATTAAAAAAACTAGCCGCAATCAAGTTTTTGCGTATCGCGGTCTACTGGTAGAGTGCCCAGAAGACTGGCCGTATTTCCACGCTGAATGGCAATGTTAATCCTCTGTGCGAAGAATAGACAAGCCTTCTGGTCGCGACAGGCCTCGATCAGTCTTTTTGCAAGATCTTATGAATCTTTCTATGTAGTAGTACATTTTATTCACAAATTCATCATTTATCCCTTAAAAGTATAAAAATAGTCAGGAAGTTTGCATTTCAAATCCATCCTTTCTTGGAAACTATATAAAAACCCTGTATAAGTATCACAAAACTTTGCAACAGTAAGTGCGGGCATGCATTCTCGTCGCAAGTGCACAAGTTAGTGTATTGAATGTCCCTTTCTAAAACTATATGAACCACGCGTGCTAATTGCATATATCAATTATAAACAAGTTTGTTTTTTTTACGCAACATACTTGACGTAAGCTCTAGATATGTTATTGGTCTTTGACTCTACAATATAAAATAGAGACATAAGATTTGCTTATAGGTATTAAAAGTTGTATGAACTCTAACGCATTTTATCATATAGGTATGTATGACTGGTTTATCTTAAGTAGAGTAGCGCTGTAACTAAACCCATTTGCAATTACTCATAATTTATTGTTGATAAAAAATCAAGTTCAACGTAGTATCAATAGAAATAGATCAAGAAGTAGATAAGATTCTATCTGGCTCTCGATGCAGAACTGTCTTCAAAAGAATTGAATACAGGACAAAAAATTAAGTGAATGGGTATTTGAAAATCTGTTTTTTGACTATATACAATTAAATGATATATATCATTTTTTTAAAATCCACTAACAGATTTATTAAATCGAATTAGATATGCATATTATTTTAATATATTTTTTCAGTATGTAAATTATTTTTCAATAAAATGTTGCCCCTCGTAGTGATTTAGAAAATCAGTCACTATACCATTATTTTGTTTGTAATAGGAGAAAGTTCAATATAATTGTGAAGTTAGTTGTCTAGTACGTGCCTGGCGAACGAGGATATGAGCGGTAAGCCGCAGGTATCAGGCGACCTTGTCAGCAAAGCCTGCGGCGTGGAGCTTACCGTGTAATCCGCGAAGGTCACCACTATGTGGGTCACAGTGCTCGCGCCGCGCCTATTCTACTACGGTATTAATGGTGACGTGCCTCACACTCAACAAGGTATTCCATCTTCTTTCTTATTCCACTATCAGGTATGGGATCTTCTTTTGTCAGTTAGTTAGATTCTTCCACAATGCAAACACACTTACATAAAGACTAACTGATTTTTTTATGGGACAGGAGGGCAAACGAGCAGGCGTGTCACCTGATGGTAAGTGCCGCCCATGGACACCTGCAAAACATGTAGTGTCACAGTTGCGTTGCCGTACCTTTAAGGGAGTAGGACGGGAAAGGGAGGTGGGCCTCCGGGTATCTGTCTCACCGAACAAAACGCGTAATGAGCCACTTTACGTCGCTGTTCTTAGAGGTCGTGGTATTTCATGGGCCGAGTCGGCTCATTCATGTAGCGAACTGCGTGTCTCTACCACTGCTTAAAATTTAGGAAATTTCTGTATTATAGTTATTGGAACGAAGTTCCTTATCGCGTGTTGTGAAAGGGGGCTAGACGGAAAAAATTGTCACGACACTTTTTCCATGCCAAACTAGGGCACTTTCAAGTATCGGCTTATTTAGAAAAATGTTTAACTACCCAAATGGTCTAGTGGCTGGGATACCTTGCTCTCATACAGGGGGCTCGGGTTCGAATCCCGGTATTGGAACTCTTTTTGAAGTTTTATTTTCCATGTTTTCATATTTTATATATGTTTTTTTTAGCTCTCTCTCTCTCTTATAGAAAGCAAGCCAGATATTTTCATTTCTTTACGAAAATTGAGCCTACTGATTAAGTTTATATTACATTATATTTGTTAATAATAAAAAAATATTATTATAACTTAAAAAAAATAAAATTTTATTACAATTCCTTCACTAATAAATCGAAAGGAACTTCGTTCCATCCGGGTGTCCCTTGACACCTCTCAAGTTTTTTAAAATTCTGTAGTATTCTGAATATATAATATTACTTTCGCAATTGAAAAAAAAAGAAAATATACAAGACTTGTATTATTTTCAACGGTTTTACTTTGACTAGTGGAGCCGGACGGTACGGTAAAAAAACTATCACAACTCCTCGATTAATCCAATAATTCTATAGTTTAGGTTATTGTTTATCGTAAAATATAACATTCGAATAGGATTACTGAAACCCAAAAGCTTAACTATGTTGTGTTAGCTTATATTTTCGAGCCAGCATTTAAAGCCTTCTATATAGGTTTCGTGGAAGCGATTTTCGATCCTTAAACCGAACATATAATACAAAATAATTAGGTTTATTTAATGATTTTTAAAAGGATTTATATTTTTTTATTAGCTTTTTATTAGCTTCACTTGTATGTTTGTATGTTTGTAACCGACTTCTTTGGGCGCGATTTTGACCCACTTTAAACGGCCAGATTTCGTTCAAACTTTGTAGATTTATTGAGGACCGATGACAATACACTAATTTGATAAAATTATTCCATTTTTCAATTTGCATAATATGATTTTTGTTAATTTTTTAGTGTTCATAGTTCACTTCTCGCACCATCTAGTGGCAATCAGCGGAAAGTCTACGTTATCAACTTGAAACGAGTTCCTTGTATAAGTCACAGATGGCGCTATTCCTCAAATTCGGTTTTGATATCCGTTGTTAGCACGCTTTAAAATAGTTAAGCAATAGTTTAAAAGACTAAGAAACGCGCTTGTTATAGAAAACCGAACTAAAAAATATAAAATAAATAATAGTTTAAAAAAACTAAAAAACACGCTTTTTATAGAAAACCGAACTAAAAAAAGCGTGGGGTGCATGGTGTCATAAATATTTTATTGACAGATATGAGTAGAGTGATTATCATTTCGATAATATCTTAAAAAGCACCCCACGCTTTTTTTAAAATAAAATATTTTTTTTTTATTCACTCTATTATTAATTTATATTCATTGAAATTTTTAACACTATTTTCTTAATTTAAATTCATTTAAATTCATAACATAACTTCACGCCTTTTTCTACCCGAAGGTGTAGGCATCGGCTGTTAAGCCTCGTCTCGCCGTTACGTTTACGTCTCAAATGGAACAGGTGGCGAACCTATTGCCATACTGGGCACAAAGTTTTTAGTCATCGATATTTATCACACAAAACTTACGAAATTAATTTCGAAAAGTCATTAGTGTGAGCCAATGTGAGGATTCGAACCAGCGAACCTCTGGATTCAGAAGCTGGTGCTCGACCACTGGACTACCGAGACTTTCATGTTGATAACTAGCTGACCCGGCGAACTTTGCTCCGCATCAAAAGTAATAAATGAGTAAAATTTGGATTTTATAAAGTTCAATTTGTGCTATTTATCGGCACGCGTTTTGGCGCCAAACGCAACTGCTATGACCCGCTATATTAATACTGTAATATCTTCGTAAATATTCGTTTAAATTACATGCTCTAAAGGGCCAGGATCATCTATATTTCATACACAATCTATTTAAGAAACTTAATTGGACGAAAATTAATGCTGTAATGTTTAAAATCGCTTCGTAAATAAACCATTATTTCTTGTAAAAAGTAAAAATACAAAAATGGTCAGTGTGGGTTATCCCTAAGAGATATGCCCTCGCGGACTTTTTTGTAGACCTTCTGAAGGTGTTTACTAATGCAGAACATTGTTTTCATCTATCACTTAGGGTTCAGCCAGCGTTTGCAATTAAAGTGCTAAAGCCCGAATACTGAACCGCCACTCAAATATATAAGCGCTACTTATGCGTTTAAGTAGCTGTCACATTAGACAGAATACGTGCAATTTGAGCAGTAAGTGGCACTTTATTGATTGTCAGATATGAGTGGTGGTTCAGTATTCGGGCGTAAATCTCGCAAATTATCATTTTTTCTTTAGAACATCATATGTGAATTATAGATCAAAACCACCCCGTTGATACCCTCTAACTATTAAAAAACACCGCATCAAAATCCGTTGCGTAATTATAAAGATATAACCATATAAGGGGACAGACAGCGGAAAGTGACTTTGTTTTATACTATGTAATGATTAGATGTAATGTAATCAGATTAAAGTAAACATTACTCAGATGTCTTCTAATCATCTATTTAATGTTTATGTATAATGATTGTGACGATGTTATAAATATCTCTGTGGTACTTACAGCACTTGCAGATCAGGCGTGGGCACGAAGGTGTCAGCAGGTACACGTCTCAATTTGTTCCGTGCCAGCACCAGGTCGTGAAGCCGCTTTAAACCTCGCAGTGATTCGCCGTCGATACGTGAGATCTCGTTACCCGACAGATCTCTGCATATTTACGACATATTTTTAACAAATATATCAAAGACTGAAATTATTTTCTAAGGACATTTCATAAGCTAATTAATTTAGTGCAGTATTTGCAACGTTTCTCGCAAATAATTCTTCAGGGTAATAATATTTAGAGCGTGTATGATAGATGTACCCGCCCTTGACCAGCACTACTACTAAATCTTCCTGCCATATTTGACAGGTAAAGCTCTCTCGTGTGCAGTTCTCAATGTAGTGAGTAAGGGTCATGGTCACGTAGCTTGTTTGTTTGTTATGTCCTCAATAAGAGATGGAGTCAGTCGCATGCGTCAAATGGCGCCCCAGCCAACGTGACGCGAATAAAACAATCAACGGACAAATTGTTCTAGGATTACTCACAATTTATCTACTGAATAATTGAATTGTTTTATTTTGTTAATTATTTACAATAATAAAATAATTTATTGAATAAAATTTATGATAATATTGTTGGTGGCTTTTGACTGTTAATCTAGTGTTGCGTTTTAAGTGATCACTTATAAATTTGACTCAGTATATTAAGTTATATTTTCGTGTTTTACATGCATACTTATGTCTTCACGCCAAATCCCTTGCGGGGTAGGCAGAGAGAACAGAGTGCCATAAGGCACGAATCTTACACACCTCACTCGCTTCATTGAATTTCATTTCTCTTTTCATGCGTCGATTTTTGAGGACATTATCTTCCTCCAGAAACGTTCTATTTGGAATTAAAATTATATGGAATGGTTGTCTTGAATTTACGTGTTTTAGGCATAAATTTTACATTAATAGACATTTATATCACCGGTGATTTTCTATACTTACAAAACGCGCAGTTCTGAACACTCGTCCAACTCTGGTATACGTTCCAACATGTTCAATTTGACATCCCTGTGAAAAGAGAAATAAGTGTTAATAAAATTATTACTGACATACCCATCAAGGGTCACCTACGGTCTTTATTCCTGGCGATGTTTACAGTTATTTCCCTCCGGTACGGTCCCTATTTTGGCCAAAACTTATCATGAATACTAATTTAAGTCATCAAAATTCAAATTGCCAATTTGTAGATTACATCTTGTTGATAACTCGATACTAGGTCACTAGGTTGGTTTCATTAACTGATGTTAAAAAACAGTAAAAGTATAAATATTTTATTGTTATCATTATCATTACATAGTATAAAACAAAGTCACTTTCCGCTGTCTGTCCCCTTATATGCTTGTATCTTTAAAACTACGAAACGGATTTTGATTAGGTTTTTTTTTATAGTTAGAAGATGTCAACAGGGTGGTTTTAATCTATAATTCATATATGATGTTGTAAAGAAAAAATGATAATTTTCCAGATTTAGCACTTTAATTGCAAACGCTGCCTGAACTCTAAGTGATAGATCAAAAAAATGTTCTACATTATTAAACACCTTCAGAAGGTCTACAAAAAAATTTGCAAGGGCATATGTTTATCTCTTAAGGATAATCAACAGTGACCATTTTTATTTTTTTACTTTTTACGAGAAATAATGGCTTATTTACGAATCAATTTTAAACGTTACAGCATTAATTTTCATGCAATTAAGTATCTTTAATAGATTGTGCATGTAATATAGATGATTCTGGCCCTTTACAGCATGCAATTTAAACGAATATTTTCGAAGATATTGCAGTATTAACATAGCGGGACCACAGTTATAGGCGATTATTTATCGCCTGTAACAATGGTCACTTGCCAAATTGAACCTTTTTTTTTTTTTTTACCCGAGGAAATGCTTTATGCACACCCTCCGCCTGGGTGCGGCAGGGGGTAGTGTGGGACTCCCAAAACAGTAAACTGCAATCCGATCCTAGGGTTACCCACTAAAACCTCGCGGCGGCCTTCCTCCGGCGTTGGGGTGGTCCAGGATTCGGATAAACCCCTCTGGTCCACCCCGCCGTCGCCCTCCCCTCCGTCACGAGGGGGTGCTCATCCTCGTGCGCTGTGAAGAGGCGCGCGGCCGGCGGCGCTTCCGACGACCTCCCCGGCCGCTCCGGGGGGTCATCCTTCCCGGGCCGCGACCCGGGCGCACCCGCGGGGTGTGCGCCCTCGCGACCCGCCGGCGGCGGCGATCACTGAGCTCGCCGCCGCCGCCTTCGAGCGGGATCGGCTCTCTCCGGATCCCGCTCGGCGGCCTCCTTCTGGAGCATCACTGCTTCGCAGAAGGAGACCACAGCCCTCTACTCCTCCTCGCCCGCCAGCATTGCCGCGACCAACGCCGGCGGGGACAAGTCTCGCCCGATCCCGTCGACCAGGACTCGGCGCTCGTCCGCCCAGGCCGGGCAGACTTCCAGCGTGTGCTGGGCCGAGTCCAGGTCGGATGCGCAATGGTGGCATCTCGCCGTCTCTTCACGTTTTATTCGACTCAGGTACTCACCGAAGCACCCGTGCCCGATGAGTATCTGAGTCAACCTGTAGGTGACAGTATCCCATTTACGGAGCACCCAGGCCTCGAGGTGGGGCCGGACGGCTCCGACAGCGCGTGAACGCGCAGAGCCGAGAGATCGTACGCGGCTGCGTACATCTCGGCCAGGATGATGAAGGGGGGGGGGGGGGGGGGGCACATATTGAACCTTATGTTATCCAAAATTTACTCATTTATTACTTTTGATGCGGAACAAAGTTCGCCGGGTCCGCTAGTATAGTATAAAACACAGCTGTCTGTCCCCTTATATGCTTATATCTTTAAAACTACGCAACGGATTTTGATGCGGTTTTTTTAAATAGATAACGAGTGTCAACAGGATGGTTTTTATCTGTAATTCATGTATAATGTAGTAAATAAACAATTCGATAAATCCAAAATTTACTCCTTTTTAATTTGATGCGGAACAAAGTTCGCCGAGTCAACTGGTTATATATATGTGTAAATGATCATCTTTTTGCTACATATAGTTAGTTCCTGAGCTTCCCGAGCACAGCTGAGAGAGATGAGATGCATTTTCCAAAACAATTCAAATAATTAATTAAATTATGGATATATATTGGATATATAGACACTTCAAAACCGCGAAGGACTGGAATGGTACTTAACATTGATGTAAGAGCCCGGTTATTATTTGACCTAATTATTGCATAAAGTTTATTGAAATGGGATTTCTATAGTTATGTTATTGTGTTGACATACATATAATATATTATGTATCAGTTATTTATGCAGTCATACATGCATTTATTTATGCATTTAAGTAAATGCATTACATTTATATTACACGCGTAAATAAGGGAAAGCATTCTGTATTTATTGTATTTTTTGAGTAAAAATCTAAGCATTTTCTTATGTATAGGATTGAATTATTTTATTAAGGTCTATTGATATGCATGCCAAGATAAAATAAAATTGATTTATTACCAAAATTAAAATTCCTTGTCCTTTTGCAAAAAGCTCTTTCATATCGTTTTCAACGTGTCTACCTTGCACAGTTAAGGTGGAAATAGAAGGAAATCTGATATATGCGATAAATTTCTTACATTGGATTTTTCACCAGATAACGTCACCATGCATCTTCGATGTGTTCTGTAATACCAACCCAAAAAGTATTCTAAAGGAATGCTGTCCTAGTTTAGTATACAGTGCTAGCAGTGGATGCAAATATATTAATAATAGCTAATATAATATATGTTAAAAGAAGAATAAATTATAAGAAAAATAGTGAAAGGAAGAATAAAATAAATAAAAAACCGTTTTGTTGAACGGTGAATGTGAATTTGTTTTTTTTTAATAGTTAGGTAGTGGTTTACTTACAATGATCTCAGTTGGGGTACATGACGGCAGAGGTCCGCAGGCAACTCGACGAGGCGTGCTCTGTCAACTCGAAGAGTCCGCAGCCGCGAAGTACCCGTTAATGATGGTAGAACACGTAGACCTCGGGCCTCAGACAACACGCTAGGACAAAACATAAATATAATTAGATATGAATACCAATATTGTGCCTTGTGTATGGCAATAGCTTCCAACACCAAGTTGAGGTTAAATAGCCGTTGCCTACATCTTCGTGTAAAAACAAGCATGAAGTTATTTTTTCTTTCATGCCACTAAGAATGGATGATATCAACACTTTGAGACGTAAATCTCATCTATAAACAGATGTCGTGTGTTCTAATCCTGGCTCATACCAGTGACTTTTCGGAAGTTATGTGTGATAAATAGCGATGACTGTAAACTTTGTGCCCGGTGTATGGCAATAGGTCCGCCACATATTCCATTTGGGACGTGGGACGTAAACATAACGGCGAGTCGAGGCTTAACAGCCACTGCCTACACCTTCGTGTCGAAACAGGCGTGAAGTTATATTAAGTAGTAGTAAGTGTAGAACTCACTCAATCTATCGGATCAATTTCATCATTCATATTATATTAGCTCATCTATCAAATAAAGACGTGTTTACTTTGTGCGGTACGTGTATATTTTTATAGATTGGCTAATATCGATTTATCGAGATTACATATTTAGAATTATGTTTGGTTTTGATGGCATCGAATTACATTTGCATGATACACAGACCAAAATATTGGTATTATCTGCATTTCAAAAGCTATTTTATATCCATCTAGTTAGTGTATAAAATTTAGTGTGTCAAAATGTGGTTTATAAAACGCTTTCGAAACGGCTAGATCTATTCTCATGAAATTTTGTAGGCATCGTGGGTCGATCTGAGAATCGGACATCTATTTTTTTTTCCCCCTAAATGTTAAGGGCAGTCAATCCCAAATGCTTTTTTTTAATATTTAGTTACTACTTATTGGTTAACCATATAAATATTTAACACAATCATACACTCTTCTCCAGTGCCCAATTTAAATTATAACTCCACCAAAATTAATTTAAATTAGTTCAGCAGTTCAGTTCAAGAGTGAAGAGATAACATACGTATAGTAGCTGGCAAAGTATTATATTAGTTTGTAACGTAGAATATGCATTTGGGGAGAGAGCAATTAAGTTCCGTAGTTCCTGCTCTATGACAACTAACATAATACTGTATCAAGGTCGACGGTCCGGCGTGTGTAGTATTCTGACTTATTTGTCCTACTTCTTACAACCTTGACCCATCAAGAGGTCAACTAATAGTATTACATAAGGTGTAAACGTGGGCTGATAACCTAATATCCTCAGTGGATTAGTAGCAGATTAGTGTGTAATGACGCATGAAGGCATTAATTAGCTGGTAATCTTGTTTTGTTTAATTAACCTAACAGATTATACTCGGGATCTGGTTGGTCAAAACTTTAACCCCCTTTATGCACAGTCAGGTAAATAGGCCCCTTTTTCTACCCGAAGGTGTAGGCAGCGGCTGTTAAAGCCTCGACTCGCTGAAGCGTTACGGTACGTCCCAAATTAATAGGTGGTGAACCTATTGACATTACAAGGGCCACAAGGTGTCAGTAGTCGATATTTATCACAGATAACTTCCGAAAAGAATTCCTAGAAATCATTGGTGTGAGTCCGGAATCGAACTCACGACTTCTGAATCAGATACCAGCTAATTATTTTCTCTTATTATACAGTACTTCCACGTCTTTATTATGTCTACCTGAAGGTTCCAATATTCTCTCATATTAGCAAATTAAATATTTAATCCCATGGAATTAATTCTTAACCTTCTGACGATTTTTCGCTGAATTAAACTGGGATTTTATCTGGATACATTAAATACAGGTCCCGTACTAAACCGTTACGCTGTTAAGGGTTATTTGCGTCAATTTCCATTTTTTGTTGTGTATAACGCATAATTTATCCTAGCCACCCACTCGAAGTGGGATCACTCGTTTTCCATCACTCATTGTTTCCATACTTCTTATTCATACCAACTTTTATAAAGTCCATCCGGCTCTTTTTTGGCCTTCCTCTACTAATACGTTCATCAATCCACACTCATTCTCATCACTCTCCTCGTAATATAACTATTTACTAATAAAATAATTGAAATGCTATAAACATAAATGACCTATATACATGGTCCTGCTCTTCAGATGAATCCTTTCAGATTTTGAAATTTAATCCTTATGAAAAGTCCCTCAATAAACAATATGTACCTACATATTTAATAGACTCTAGTAAATAATAATTTAATAATTCAAGTGGGAATATAAGGGTGTAAATATAAACTTTAAGTCGAATTCGCTAATGAATAGTTTATAAGGTATTAAAGAAACTGTCATTAAAGTTCAGAGTCCAATGCAATTAATATTAAAAGGGTATTGCTCTTGCAGCACGCCCTTTTGAATAAGTCACATCTAAAATAAATCACCAAGCAATTTCATTCTTTTCCTTTTTTTATGAGATAGGAGAGCAAACGAGCAAGCGTGTCACCTGATGATAAGCAACCAACGCCGGCCATGGACACCAGGAACACATATAGTGTTACTGTTGCGTTGCCGACCTTTAAGGGATAGGGGATAGAGAAAAATAGGGAAGGGGTGGGCCTCCGGGTACCTCTCTCACCGAACGAACGCGGCATGAGCCACTTTAAGTCGATCTTCTGAGAGGTCGTAGTATTTCACCGGTCAAGCCGGCCCATTCATGCAGCGAACTGCTTGGCTCTACCACTGTTCTAATTCTAAATTCTAATTCTATTCTAAGTAAATACGATCTCAATAAGAATAGACGAAATCACAACGCCAAGTCAGAATATAAAAAAAAAGTGTTTACTTTTGAAAACTAAAGTATTTAAGCAAAGGGGAAAAAACGCCGAATCACTTAAACTGCTTAATGTACCTATATAGAGAAAAATATTATTCCATAAAAAGGCAATATTGAAGAAGTTTCTTTACTCTTCACATGTCATTTATCTTTTCGGTTAACATAACAGGAAGGTAGACTATTAAAAACGCAAACTATCGCATTTCACTCAAAATATCGACGAAAATAATGGTTGGATTATTTATGTATATATATGTATTTTCAGCATCAATATAACTTAACCGAAGCTGAAGAAAAATAGAGAGCTAATATATTTACAAACCATTTACTTGGAATATTTATTTGTATGTTCGAACTGAGTAGTTTCCCATATATTTACGACAAGTCCCCGGATATTCCCGCGGGACGGACGTCAATGCTCACGCTGTTTATGTTTGTGTTTACGAGCTGATAAAGGAAACGGCCGGAAGTACTCCCCTTCTATGTGACAGGAACACAAAACCCTCACACATAACTCTATAGTTTTAATTAAAGGGCTAGAATATGGAGGGCGAACTGTGACGAATATGTACAATGTACATTTCGGGTATGTATTTATGATGACTTTGATGGATAACTGCGGGACAATATAATTGTTCTGTACAAAATAAGTAGTACGACATTCCATTTTAGTATACATTACTTGTATGTTTAGTATACCTTCTGGGTACACGGTTTTAGGCTATTTATTCTTTGGGACATTTAATTTTATTAAGGTTGAATTGTAAGTACGTGATGTTCTTAAACATTCAGTCCTAATGCAATGTGCCTGGAACCACCTTTGTTTCACCTTTGTTTGTTATTAAACAAACAAACGAATAATTACCATACATAATTCATCTCCATCACCGGCTACGCAGTTGCTGCATGAATAATGCTGCCTATTCGAAAGGTGAAATTCCACGACCTTTAAAATATACACGTAATGTGGCTCAAACCGCATTTCTTTTGAAGAGAGATATTGCTGCGAATTCCGAGTTCCTTTTTATTCCATCTTTAAATGGTTATGGGAAATAAAAAGCTTTATTATTTTAAATTTATTTTATTGTATTTAAAGGTCTCGGTAGTCCAGTGGTCGAGCACCTCGCTTCTGAATCCGGAAGTCGCGGGTTCGAATCCAGGCACTGGCTCACACCAATGACTTTTCGAAATTGTTTTCGGAAGTTATGTGTGATAAATATTGATGACTGAAAACTTTGTGCCCCGTATGGCAATAAGTTCGCCATCTATTCCATTTGGGATGTAAACATAACGGCCAGACGAGGCTTAACAGCCGCTGCTTACACCTTCGGGTAACAAAGGCGTGAAGTTATGATAAGTTATGTTTATTGTATTTAGATACAATAAACACCTTAAATACAGTAAGGGTATAAGGTTGCCTGTAGTCGCTTAGCACCAGATGATCTTCTTGAGTCTTTCCACCTTTTACATAAAATAAAAAACATACTGGGGTTTTACTGTTTTTATTCAAGAAATATTAAACTAATATGATTTCTAGAAAGAGTGTGGATCGAACACGTAACTTGCCACATCTGAGCATTAGCCACGGCTCCTGTTATAAATATTCAACGCTTGAAAAGCTCGACTCTAACTGGAACCAATAGCAATATTCACATTCGAACTTTACAATCTAGCAGCTAGGTATAATATTTTAAATTGCTATATATTGTACATTAATTATATTATTTATATATCCTAATGTTATAGTTATTATTAAGTCGAGTGAATGGACAATGTAAATAAAAGTATTTTTTTTAAAAGCAACTTTTCTTTCTAAGATTTAGGATATATATTTAAGATTATAAAACAAAAGAACATACAATAATCGCAAATAAATACAATAGTACAAATAGCGGGCTAATGGCTAAAAGCAATTTCTTTCAGGCAAGGTTTGGAAGGTCTTTTGTTTAGAAATACAAATATGTAAAATATATTATTGATGTAAAATAAATTAAACCTAGATAACACAAATGATGCCGGTTGTGGGCGTGCATAGACTTATCGCTGCCCTTCAACGTAGGCGATAGTTCCGGACGGCTTATCCAGACGATTCCGATGACGCTGCACTGATGCGGAATAATTTCCGATCGGTTATCATCGGACGGACAGATTGACATTGTTATTTGCAACACGATAATAATAATAATGATGAGTACAAGAAAATGTGCGAGTCAAGAGTAGACTTTATATATATTGTGAAACTTCAAACGCGTCAAATCGCTGGAGTGTTTCATTCGACGCTAGCCAACATTCAAGCAATTTATCTATAAATATCAAATTCAATTCATTCAGAGATTCCAGAGTATTGCTTTATTAATATATAAATTGAGAAAGATAATGATGACTACGTCTCGTGGCGTAAAATGTTATTTACAGATACTGGAAGATGTTGGGGATTTTTCATTCATATCATCTTCTATTCTAGTTGAGCTCAACATGATAACTAAGTAGGGCATGATTTGAAGCTGAGTGCTGAAGAATTTAATCTTAAAATTACTGAAAGTAACCTCATGTTACCAATTTAAAAATTAATTGGCCTTACTGACCAGTAGTTTTTTTTTATGGGATAAAAGGCAAACGAGCAAGTGGGTCACCTGTTGGTAAGTAACTAGCCCATGGACACCGTGGTGCGTTACCGTCATATAAGGGAGTAGGAGGGGAAAGGAGATCGGACCTCCGGATACCTGTCTCACCGGACGAAACGCGGCACGAGCCACTTCACGCCGATATTCCGAGAAGTCATGGTATTTCATCAGTCGAGCCGGCTGTATAATATGTATAAAACTTTGTCTTAATGTATAAGCATCACATAGCCATAATATTGTCTGGACTATTTTTTTTATGTGATTAACGCAAAAGCCAAAAGAGCAAACGGTTCATCTGAAGGTAAGTGAATAGCTCAATCATAGACACCATAAACATTGCTAGAGTTTCAGGTGCGTTTTAGATGTGATAGAGTACCCTACTCTATCACATCTAAAACGAGTAGTGAAGGTAGTGAGGAGAGGCGGAGGTAAGATTTGGGCCTTCTGATAATTGTCTTTTTTTTTTTCTTTTTTTTTTTAATTGTCTCAGCAAAAGTAACGAGACATGAGCCACTCTACGTAGATATTCTGAGAAATCGTGGTATGTCATCGGTCGAGTCTGTCCATTCATGCGTATCTCTACCATTATGAAAGTGTTATGATTCTATTGATTTTTAATAGCTTTACAGACTCTAGATACTTCTATTTTTGTATAGGATAGGGAGCTAGCAAGTAGGTTACCTGATGGAAACTAGCTAACGGTTCCCATGCAACACAGATAGTGTAGGAGTTGCGTTGCTAGCCTTTAATGAAGTGAGATGCGAATGGAAGGGGAGTAGATTTCGCGTCAGGATGTTTCTCTCACCGTACTAAATGGGATATATGCTACTTTACACAGATATTCTGAGAGGTCGTGGTATTTAGCGGTCGAGTCGGCTCATTCATGCAGCGACTACAACTATTATTGTTTTCATATTGATTTATTTTCTTCACAGAAATATATCATTATAAACAAGCTGAATGAGATTATAATTAAGTCACATGTATATATATAGCAGCAACATCCACGCGGCCATGACACGACGAGTCGCGAGAATTAACGAGAGTAAACTCCAACAAACTGTTTACATAGACGATGTAATTAATTGTGATACAGTGGCGCTTCGAATTAAATATAAACCTAGCGGCCTTCGCAAGACACATGTCTATAATTAAAAGTTTCACATTTGTTCATTATATTTATATTGCGGACTTTGAATATCGGTCTGATTAATCCGAAGCGTATTAAACGAGTCAAGTTAACCTATTCAAATAGCGGGCTGGTCTATTCTTCGCACAGATGATTAGCATTGCCATTCAGCGTGGCAATGCGGCCAGTCTTCTGGGCACGTTGCCAGTAGACTGAGATGCGGAAATTTGATTTCAGATAGTTTTTCAATTGTATATATTCTTCTTATTATTGTAAATAACTGTTTTTTTTTAAATAGTAATATAACATTACTTGACGACTTTTTTTACCTGAAGGTGTAAGTAGCGGCTGTTAAGCCTCGACTCGCTGAATCGTTATGTTATGTCCCAAATGGAATAGGTAGTGAACGGTATTTACGGACCGCTACAATCTAGGGACCTTCAAGAAACGAGCTTAGTCCCATCTTAAAGGCCCGCAGCGCTGATGTGATGCCCCTGATGTTACAGATGTCCATGGGCGGCGGTAGTCGCTTCTCATCAGGTGACCCGCAAGCTCGGTTGCCCCCTTCTAACATAAAAAAGACACCGGCACAACGTTTACGACTTACGAATCAGAAGCGGGGAGCACGACCACACCGACGAAAGAAAACGATCATTTTACAGTTTTTTGTGCTTTTGTATACTAACCGTATGAATTCTTACTTAACTTTGTGACTTAACCACAAGAATAAAGTAAAATATGCCGAATAAGTTAGCCCACAGAGCCTTATTCTAATATTATAATCCACCAATTACAATAACAGCTTGGAGCGCGACCTGTCGTACTCGTGGATATAATACAAAAGAGAGAGAAAATAGAGATTTAGCGCACAAATGTGATCTCCATTTTGATGTATGCACAGAAATTAATTTACTTTAATGGGAGGTCCCAATAGTTTACAACCTCTGGTTTAGCACGTTACACGCGCAAAAAAAAAACAATATGTTCTAAATGTTAATGGAGATATTAATACATTGTCAAGATAAACACCATTTAACGCTTTGTAGTTTAATTCTGTATAAAATACCTTTTTAATGGTGAAACCATTATTTTAATTGGTTCATCACTTTCAGAGTTTATCGATTGCAAACCAACAAATCTAAATATAGTATTACAATAGATGTATAGATTACTCAAAATAAGATACCCCTAGACATTTGAAGGACAAAAGAGAGCTTAATGTTCTGTATCGTCTGGAAGCAAGTCAATTGGTACAGAAAAGTTTTCTCGCAATCAGCTAATTGATTTTTGATTTGGCAGCAATAAATTTACACTATACTAAACAGTATGCACAAAGACAAATACTGTGAAACGCACTTACGATGACTTAGGGTCAACAAGCAAGAAAGTGTTACAGTTGAGTTGCCGGCCTTTAAGGACTTACGATGGAAAGGAAGAAGAAATGAGTTTGGGCCTCTTATCGCATAAAACTCACTTACGTCGTTTTTCTGAAAGCTTGTCGACCTGTCTCATTCATGCAGTGTAAAAATTCTGTATTTGCACTTCATTTATAAGGATTTTAAAGTAAGTTAATATTAAAATAAGTCATATAATTTGATAACTCACAGGGTGGTAAGATGCGATAAATGGGTGAGCGCATTATCGTGTACCCTGGTGAGTGGGTTGGCGCGCAGCTCCAGTCTCGTCAAGCGCCGGCACGCCTGCAGTACTCCACCACTAACAACTTCCACACGATTGCTCGCTAGAGACCTACACAATAATATAATAATATCCCTAAATATGCATTATATATATTATTTAAATATTACCTTTTTATGAACGAACCTCTTTTAAACCTCTTCGCGGAAGAAACCGAATTTTTGTGTTTATGCTTCGGTACAGTTTCAAAATAAGAACCGATAGGTGACGCTGTAATTAAGTTTAATGTTTTGGCCGTACAATGTCTGACGCTAGTGATCATAGAAATATTGAGAAATATAATTACCCGCTATAAATTAGTGAGAAAAATAGGTACTTACACTTAGAACGTTATTTGATGTTAGTTTAAAAGGTTTACATAAACACCCTGAAATATACACAATTCCTACAATGATATTGGCACGTAAACTTTAACGATTTCAATGCACCATTAATACTAATATACCAATTATCAGGTATACTTACAAGTCTTCAAGAAGCGGCAGGAGTCTTACAGCCGCTGGTACTTCAGAAAGTAGGTTCTCCTCCAATCGTCTGTCAAAACATAAATTGTCATATTTCACATAAGCAAGCTTTGTAACCAATACTTTGTAATAGCTATTAATAATAATAATAGTTAAAAAAGTTTATTGTTTGTATTGTTGCGTATTTGAGTCAAAAAACAACTGAAATTAAAATTTCATGGAAGATTTCAATTACTGATGTCTCGGTGGTCCAGTGGTCGAGCACATGGCTTCTGATCCGGAGATCCGGGTTCGAATCCTGACACTGGCTCACACCCATGACTTTCCGAAGTTGTTTTCGGAAGATAAGTGTGATAAATATCGATGACTGAAAACTTCGTGCCCGGTATGGCAATAGGTTCGCCACCTATTCCATTTGGGATATAAACATAATTAAACGGCGAGACGAGGCTTAACAGCCGCTGCTTACACCTCTGGGTAACATAGGCGTGAAGTTATGTTATATCAATTATTTTAATATTTAATACGTTAGTTAAAAAGTTATAATTATTTAGCATAGGGCTATTCTATATTATATTATTTTAGTGCAGAGCTCGCGCTTGATTAAATGGAATTAGAAGTACGTACCCACTTCTATTAATAGCCAGTCCGTCGGTTGTAGGTGTCAGTTATCATAAGTAGGATAGCTAAAGGAATATTTAGCTAAATAATAGGCAAATTAATATTGGCACACTGGTATTTCTTATATATAAAATTCTGGTGTCACAATTTTCGTTCCCATACTCCTCCGAAACGGCTTGACTGATTCTCATGAAATTTTGTGAGCATATTGAGTAGGTCTGAGAATCGGCCAACATCTATTTTTCATCCCCCTAAATGTTAAGGGTAGCCCACCCCTCAATATTTTTTTAAAATTTTTCAATATATTTCTGTTTTTTATTTTTTTTATAAACCGGAATACAAAAATACATACCTACCTATAATATATATACATTACACATACATACCTAACCCTAAATTTTCAACCCCCTACGATCAACCCCTATTTTTTAAATTTTATTTTTTGGCTAGCTGAACCAGCAAACGTTGTCTTATGTTTGCTGGGTCAGCTAGTACGTAGATAAATATATCACAATTTTATTCGAAATATCATTTAAAAAGTTATATTTGGAACAAAATAAACACCATATGTTGTATATTGTGCATTCGCGTGGAAGAAAGATAGCGTCTACTGATGATAAGCTATGCTCCAGATACGCTTTGTAAATAGAGATGCCAACATCGATTCCAGTTACACATCGATACATCGTTCATCATGATTGTCGAATGTTCAAACATCGATATATTATTTACGAGTTATTTTGATAAATTACTTATGCATGGACCGTATAATGTATGAAGTCATAAGTAACCTTAATGAAATATCTTACACACTTCGCCCCTTATTTACCAACTTAATGGATTTCAGTTGATCGAACTCACAAAGATATCTTGAAGTTGAGTTATGAACTGATTATACGTAATTTAGTGAAAGACTTAGAAATTTACTAAAGAACCTGATCCTATGTTAACACAATACATAACTTCACGCCTGATCTACCCGAACGTGTAGGCAGCGGCTGTTAAGCCTCGTCTCGCCGTAATGTTTACGTCCCAAATGGAATAGGTGGCGAACCTATTGCCAAACCGGGCACGAAGTTTTATTTAAGTCATCGATATTTATCACACATAATATAATTTCAAAAAGTCATTGGTGTGAGCCAGGATACGAAACCGCGACTTCTTGATTCAGAAGCGCGGTGCTCGACTACTGGACCAACGAGACTTGTTAACTTGTGATTTGACTCAAGTGAGTAAATCATTTAAAGCTGCTGATATACGTTTGGTGATTCGTAAGTTTTAAAGATATAAGGATATATTTTTCTATGCGATAAAACTTTCTTACCACAATAATATATTTTTTTTATGGGATAGGACGGCAAACGAGCAGGCGTGTCACCTGATGGTAAGCAACCAACGCCGCCCATGGACACCAGCAACACATAGTGTTACTGTTGCGTTGCCGACCTTTAAGGGATAGGGGAAAGGGGGGTGGCTCTCTCACCGAACGAAACGCGGCATAAGCCACTTTACGTCGATCTTCTGAGAGGTCGTGGTATTTCACCGGTCGAGCTGGCCCATTCATGCAGTGAACTGCTTGGCTCTACCACTGTTAATAGCAAGCTAGTAATAGCAAGTTAAATTATGATGACTGTCACAGCTTTCAAAAACTGGCCTACATTTTAAATATCTTGAAATTTGAGACACGAACACTTTCGGAATGGTAAAATGAAAGTGAATGAGTTGTAATATGAAAAAAAAGATATCATTTTTCATTCTGAAATGGTATGTAGTATCTAAGTTTTGATGGTTTGTTTTGGTAATGAATTGTAATGAGCCGCCCGCCCAAAGTTGTAACTTTTAATTATATCTGATAGCCGTCCTACCCTCGCCCTCGTCTGGCTGATAGAGGCATGGGCGGTATTTAACAAAGGCACGAGTTGTTTACTACCACTCAGAGGTGAAGATATATTGTCGAAACAAAACAGTATCATATACATGGACATACCCCAATATGTAATTAGGTAGTTCCAAGATGAAAAATTTTGATATCTATTTCCAAAACCGAAAATATTGACTTTTTTGCTTAATAACAAACAATATAAATTAATATTCGATGATGTTATAAGACGAAGAGAGAAAATTAAATAAAGATGTTAATGAAAAGAAAAAAGACCAAAAACTGTCAAGCGTTTTTAAATAATGAACCTGTTTCAAAAGTATACTTACAATACTCGCAGAGCCGGTGTATTTAAAAAAGCACGATCCTCTATGTAAGTGATACGATTTCGCTTCAGTATCCTGGAACAATATAGATAATTATTAAGTCTATTTTTGGTAATTTTATTTTTAACTAGTTTATATTCTTATGGTTTTATCATATTTACATATTTAGCTGGGCTACTTTACATACAACTTCAAATTAACAGCGCCATATGTCGAATGGACACAGGAACTTCCTTGTCGTATACATTTTTCTTCTCGTTAAGATGAGTGTAACAATATGTAATAATTAGTAAGCTATAACCCCTTATAACAATTAAAATAATAACAGCTTTTTCCACTACGTGTTTGTTTGATTTTTTTTAATACACATATCTTAAAATTTCTGTTAAGAAATAATGTTAATTCATTCAATGGATTTTTCAAGATCTCCTGATAAGTACACTACGTTCCACTCAGGTAAGAATCATCTTTTAAATTAAACTTTTCTAATTTAAAAGTTCGCAGATTAAAAAAAAATATTTGGAAGGTTATACAGAAACGTACTGGTTGATTAATACAAACTTGTATAATATGCTAAATTAACGGACTAAAAGGTTATCAGCGGTTTCATTTATGAAATTAATTTCTACAGGGTAAAATCACTTTCGGTAGAGTAATTTTTTATGGGACCTTTGTTCAGGGGTCCGTTTTAAGGGGCGAACGAGTTAACGGGTACCACCTTATGGTAAGCAACAGATGGATGGCCACCTGCAACACAGATAGAGTTACATTTGCGTTGTTGATCTTTAATATGGCTAGAAATGGAAAGGTTGAGGGAAGGGGTTGAGTATTCGTATACCTTTCTTAGTAAACAAAATACAGCATGTGCGGACTGCATGGTTCTAACACTGTACAAATATTTTATATAGACTCAAATGTCCAAAGCTGGTCAATCAAGGTGTTTCTGCAGCGTATCCTGTTAGTGATGTCGTAACTCGTAAGTGAAATTTAACGTCAGCTCAAATTTAGTTAAATGCTCACTCAGCACCCGTCGGCGTCGGGTACTAACTCAGCCGTTCGGTTCACCCTGTGATAAGTATCCATTATTTAATTTGCCTTCACTGAGAGAGAGAGTGGGAGAGAAATGCTAATTTATGAGCTCTACGAGTAGATAAAAAGCTGTATGTTTTCATTTATCTACTCCCCATAAGACGCGGTTCGCGTAGTTCTTCTTCATCTTCATTACTTTTAAAATTTCATCTTCAATTCTTTCGTTTATTAGAAAGATATAAGAATAAATAAAATAAATAATTAAGTCTATGTTATATACTTATTCTTCAATAGAATAAACGACACTACGCGTTCAATAAGTTCAGTTTTGATTACAGTTAGTAGAAGACAGAATTTTAAAAAACAAGGAAATAGAAATCACAATAATATATATAATTTAATAGAAATTTAATGGATATCAAAGTGAGAGGATATATCTTTTTTATGTGCACAAAGTTATGGCGTGCGAGGGATATGGCAAGATGTTAATCACTAATCAATTCCTTTTAGATAAAAATAAATATTTTAGGGTATATAATTTTAAACATTTAATATATGGTAAACATTAATTAATAATATATTTTTCTTTTGTTATGCGTTAGTTATAGAAAAACACTCAGCCGCCATACAAACATTCATGCTTGTTATAAATATTTTTAGTCGGGTGGGGACCGAACGCGCCGACTTCGATTCCGCAGTTGGTTGTTTTACCAATGCACCACGAGACCCGTCAAGAATGTTTTTTTTTACCTTTAGAATAGTTAAGCTGTCTATGATAGTCACGAAGAAAGAAATAATTAAATGGAACCTGAT
Organism: Euproctis similis; assembly: GCA_905147225.2. Taxonomy (NCBI): domain Eukaryota; kingdom Metazoa; phylum Arthropoda; class Insecta; order Lepidoptera; family Erebidae; genus Euproctis; species Euproctis similis. The sequence goes on from LR990109.1 coordinate 12,788,555, forward strand.
ATAAAATGTAGCAAAGTATCTATTGATATTAAAACTTTAAGAATGGGTACACAGACTCAGTCTTTTTTGTTTGTTACCATGTCTACCATAGACAATGTAAAACTATTTTTAATGTTTCTTCACTCCATTTATTTAATCTTTATGATTAGTATAAAAATATTCCAACAATCGTAAACATAACTATAATGACAGCTCATTTTGTTCAAGTCTCGGAGGGTGTAAGTTTTCACGACCCTCGTAATATATAACTCTTGACGACCCCTCCGCATAAAAGGTAGTGCCACTTTCAGGATCACCCTAAATACAGGGAAAAAAAGCAAAAACAATTTGATCGCTTCATTATAAATTGCAGATTACGCGAAAACAATGTATAGAGTTATTATATAATATTTTTGCAATTCTGAAAGTCTATTTGAAGTGGGAATCGAACCCCACTACTGCTAGTCGTGAGGCCATTTTTTTACGACATCCAACAACTATCTATTCGTATTTCATCTGTAATATTGGAACAGTCGTAGCTATCTTTGAGAAATCGCGTAAGCATTAAATTTAATGAAAGAAAGTTCTCAACAATTTCGACACCCAAACTGCGACTTTGGTACGAGTCAGTGGAAAAGTTATCGTACTTGGGTCTGGCGGTGGTTCCACAAGTTAAATTATTAATGTACTGTAAATCAGAAAGTGAGACATTTAAATTGAATGAGGCAAACTAAGCGAATTAAAAATAGCATCACAATAAGATAATTACATTACAAATGTGTTATCAAAATACACTGGTGCATTTATAAAAACCATTAGCGATAATAAGTTCGCGATAATAAGTGCGTTGTGGGATTGTCAAGTTTTAAGTATCCTCTTTTTCTTTCCTATCATATCAATGAAGCGTCACGTTTTTGGATAGGAAGTAAATGTGACATTAGATTACCCCAATTCAATAATATCCTAGAAATATCTCAATTCATTTCCTCGAAATATAATATCTTATAATATAATATAATATCTTGGACACAATACACACAGCGCCCTCTAGTTCCAAGCTAAGCAACTAAATGCTTGTGTTATGGATACTAGATAACGGATATTAATACATATATACTTTTCTTTTGTAAATACATATTTATAATACACAGAAAAACACCCAGACACCACACAAATATTCCCGTTTGTTACAAATATTTGTGCTCGGGTGGGAATCGAACCCCCGACCTCATTGCTGCAACCGGTAGTTTTACCAATGCGCCACGAGGCCCGTCAATATATATATATATATACAATGCTTTTGGTTAAAAATAAAATAACTTTGAAAAGAACAAGACGATCAGTCGTCGACCCCGAACGGAGGATAAAGTATCATAATTGAATGAACCGACAAATCATTTGTCTACGAATCGAAAATTTGTTTTGAAATTATTGTAAATAGACGTAGAGAAAATTTGGCGAACTTTGAATCTTGCAGTCTCATCTGAGGTCTGTATGTAAATTGAGTGGCAAAAAGAATATTTCAGTTGGCGTGGTGGTGACATTCCAGGACAATATATTGTAGATGGCGCTACGCCAACAAGTCTATTATTCAGACTTTAATATGTAGACACAGAAAGTGTAGACTGTAAAATGTTTGCTAGCTGTCATCGGAAAATGAACTTTACAGTCTTATCAGTTGAAGCACAAACAGGCACTCACTGTCACCTGCGGTTTGAACATGAACAAACCGCAGATTATTATTATCAGTAAAGTTACTTATTAAGTCGTGACAGAAAGGTATGCTCACAGGGTAGAGCTAGGCTAGCTAGGCTAACAGTGGTAGAGCCACGCAGTTTACTGCATAAATGGGCCGGCTCGACCGGTGAAATACCACGACCTCTCAGAAGACCGACGTATAGTGGCTCATGCCGCGTTTCGTTCGGTGAGAGAGGTACCCGGAGGCCCACTCCCTTCGCCATCCTTTCCTATATCCTTCCCTTAAAGGTCGGCAAAGCTACAGTAACACTATATGTGCTGCTGGTGTCCATGGGCGGCGTTAGTTGCTTACCATCAGGTGACACGCCTGCTCGTTTGCCCACCTATCCCAAAAAAAAAAAAAAAAAAAAAAAAAAACAGGGAAAGGAACTCTAATCATATGACCGCAGGGATGTTTTCAAGTCAACCATTCCATCCAATCAAACAAAAACCACTGTCGGTAACACCATTACGGAACCCAGTCTTGTGTAACTTATTAAGTAAAAGAAAACCGAGTGTAACCATCTGAATGGGAGTGCTCCAGTATTTAATTATTAATTTTGTGCTGAATTTTTATAGATTAGCTAAAGCTAAAGTCGTGGTGTAACTATACCATGTGGATATTTGTTTCTAAGATTTTCGCGAACCTCACTCATTGATCAAAACAACTTTTAGGATTACATCGCGTCCATCTATTATTTATTTATATCTATTTCCCGACGTTTTGAACTCTTTACAGAGATCATTTTCACGAGTGACGAACAAAAAGTTGTTCAAAAGCTACTTTCATTGATGCAGAGAGCACCCACTTTTTGGAAATAAAAATCAAAAAGTTGATGTCAAAAATATGATTTTTACTATTGGTAACCCACATCAGACCATGAGAACAAAAGTAAAATACTTATTTATAAGATGCATTCATATATCCTGCTTCTAAAGATCCTTTGTTGTATGATTTAATAAGTAAAAGTTGTTATTATTAAATTATTACAAATTATCTTATTTTCTAAGTTGGTTGAGATTAAAGTATAACTATTATTAAATATTCATTGATTTTAAATTAAAAGGTAAAGTGCCACCATAAACCTGCCATTTTGCCGTACATAAAGGGAATCACTGACAAAATTGGCTATATTTTAAAACGTGCTTCAATCAAAACATACTTTAAGCCATCCAAGAAAGTTAGTCAATTTCTAACATCTGTCAAGTGCCACATCCCCTTGCAAGACCCAGGAGTATATAAGCTGGACTGTGATTGTGGATTCTCTTATATCGGACAAACAAAGAGGTCCATTAAAACCAGGATCAAAGAACACATAGCGGATGTGAAGCACAACCGCTATAATAAGTCTGCTGTTTGTGAACACTGTAGGAAGGGCTCAAAACACTGCATCAGGTTTGACAAACCACAAATCCTCGCCAAAGAACAACATTATCGTCCCAGGCATCAGCCTCGCGTATCAACGCGAGGCTATTGAAATAAAAAAACATCCAAAGAATTTCAATAGAGAAGATGGCTGGAAACTATCACCTAGCTGGAACTAAGTCTCATCAAACCTAGCCCACAATCAAACAGCTCAAGACAGCGAGATACTATTAGTATAGTTTGCAGGTCAGACCCACATCAGGAACCAAAATAATGTAGAATTTTGAGTAGTGCAGTATATAATCAAAACAAAATAATTTCAATTTAATTTTTATTAACCTAGAAACCAAGTCCCTTTCTTTTTTCTCAAAAACTTTATAAATAATAGCAATATCAATAGCCCGTTCAAAATGAAATAATAATCAGTTTTGCAGAACAGCCGCTGAGTTTTCTTGCTGGGTCTTTCTCAGGACTGGCCGCGTTTTTGACCCAGTGGTAGATTTTTAATAAACACTTTACCTTTTAATTTAAAATCAATGAATATTTAATAATAGTTATACTTTAATCTCAACCAACTTAGAAAATAAGATAATTTGTAATAATTTAATAATAACAACTTTTACTTATTCCTCTCTGAGGGAGAATAGTCCAAAATATGTATGAAACATAATATTCCAATGCTTTCATCATCGATTCGGTAACTTTTCAGTAAAGGAGCAACATCGCAAGGAAATTAGTATATATTTACCATGAAATAATAATTACAATTTAATTTCAATAATATATTTATTAACAAAAATATTTTTTTCAATCTTTCTGTTCCGCAAAAGTGTCATAACATCATAAAAGGTTAATCAAATAGGCTTTATCAATTTTTGCACTGAAAATATAATTTAAGTACAATGTAATTTTTAGACGCTCGTGGCCAATTAGGCCCCTTGGGTCGGAGGCCCGCGGCATTTTGCCCTGTCACCCTATTGTTACGCCACTGGCTAAAGCTTAATCTAAGTGTGGTCTCAGTGGTCTGGAGATCGCGTACTCCGCTTCTGAATCAATAAGTTGTGGGATCGAATCCAGGCTCATACTGATGACAACTCGGTTATTTTATCGGAAGTCATGTATGATAAATCGACAATATCGCGCCCAGGGTGTGGCAACAGATTCCGACACCTATTCCATTTTAGGACGCAACACTTCGGCGAGTTAAGGCTTAACAGCTGCTACTTACACCTTCGGGAAGGAAAAGGCGTGAAGTTAATAAGTTTTACTCAGCGACCTTTTATTGTAAAGCAATATTTTCACTACTGATTTTTCTTCAATATAAATAAGTGAAGTCTAACAAATGTGTACAAAGCACTTAGTCTTCTAAATAATAAGTTATTGTACTATAAATATCTCAGGGGTTTGAATCGAATGTAGTAAAATAAGATTTATATTGTAAAATCGTTCAATCCCCCGGCCCGGGGGTGGGGAGGGGTTTGGGGTGTCTAGTGGAAAAATCGGTTCATACAGCTTGTCTATGATCCTCTACGTCATAAACAATCCAAACCATCGACATGAAACACTGGATCTGATCGTAAAGTGAGAGCAATACATATTAAGGAGCACCGATAACCCATTATGGTAATCTCGTTCAAATAAATCAAACAGATATAAAGAAGATTTGCTTGCTTTTTTTCAAACATCGCTCAGAGGATTTTCTCAAGAGCGAGAAAGCAAATACTTTAAAAACAAAATGGATGCATTTATATTGGGGATAGAATATTGAAGAAAAAAACCTATTCTATCTATCTATTCTAAAAATCTATTTTATACTAAAAAAATAATCTTATTAATAACAGTGGTAGAGCCAAGCAGTTCGCCGCATGAATGGGCCGGCTCGACCTGTGAAATTCTACGACCTCTCAGAAGATCGACGTAAAGTGGCTCATGCCACGTTTCGTTCGGTGAGAGAGGTACCCGGAGGCACACCCCGTTCCCTATCCCCTATCCCTTAAAGGTTGGCAACGCAACAGTAACACAATATGTGTTGCTGGTGTCCATGGGCGGCGTTGGTTGCTTACCATCAGGTGATACGTCTGCTCGTTTGCCCTCCTATCCTTAAAAAAAAATATACACTGGCTCTTTTGGTCCTATGCAAATGGGTAGCGAAACTTTTACCATACATTGAGTACGGAGAAAAGGCATTGGTGTAGAATCGATTCGATTGAAGCTTCAGATTGAGATGCAGGGTAGGCCACCGAGATCCCATGGAATAGGGGGATGGTAAGCAACTACTGCCGCCCAACAACTGCAACACTGAGTTGCCGGCCTTGAAGAGAGTGGAATTGGACGGGATTGGTAGAGGGGCTAGTTCCAACGATGACCTCCCTCACCAAATGACACAAGATATGTTCCCCTTTACGTTGATATTCTTACGGGTCGTGGTATTTCCCCGGTCGCGCCGGCCTATTCACGCAGCGAGCTCATGCCACCATGTCAATAGCATACTTCTTTGTTCTGATGTTTAATAAAAAAGAAACGTCTACCCGGACACTCAAATTACCGTGCAATCGTATACTAGATACTTTAGTGACCTTACAGTACTGTAAAGTTCGGTCAATAACCTCAATCAAATATTAGTTAACAAAAGTTTTGTGTTTACCAAACAAATGGCTGATAAATTTCGCCTGTTAACGATTTAAATTACCTACTATTTACAGAACTACCAGATTTATTAATATACCCCAAGATTTGATGAAGAAAATAGCCCTAATTTGACAAAACACTTAAAAGTCAATGAGTTAAAGTGGTGGATAATATCGTATTTAATAATGCACAGGCTATGAAAATTGTTTCTAAACGACTATCATATTTTTGTTCATTACTCGTAAAAATGATCTCTGTGAAGAGTTCGAAACGTAGGGAAATAAATAGAAAATAAGTTCTAAATTAACGCGATATAATTCATAAAAAGTTGTTTCACAATGTTATGAATGTGATTCGCGAAAATCTAAGAAACATGATACAGCGGTAGAGCCAAGCAGTTCGCTGCATGAATGGGCCGGCTCGACCGGTGAAATACCACGACCCCTCAGAAGACCGACGTAAAGTGGTTAATGCCGCCTTTCGTTCGGTGAGAGAGGTACCTGGAGGCCCACCCCCCATTCCCCATCCTTTCCTTTCCCCTATCCCTTAAAGGTCGGCAACGCAACAGTAACACTATATGTGTTGCTGGTGTCCTTGGGTGGCGTTGGTTGCTTACCATCAGGTGACACGCCTGCTCGTTTGCCCTCCTATCCCATAAAAACAAAAATGCACAGGTTCTTTATCATCACCTCCCAGCCCTGTTCCCATCATTTGGGGTCGACACTACAGGTTCTTCTTTACCTACACTTTCCTATTATTTGCTATTCCACACTAACACCCTTCTTAACCATGATGTCTTTGAAACAATTCAAGCCTATTTAAAATTTCACAAAATATTTTTTCTTTTTATAATACTTGATATATCATACAAGAAGACATCCTTTATTTTTTGGCCGTTTTTAGCTTCAAAATTGCACGCGCTTCATCCGCATCAGATCCTCAATCCCACCATATCACCAGAAGACAAAGAACTGGGGAAAATGAATGATATTCGGTGAACTGTGATATTTTGTTAATTCCTATCAACCCAAATCTAGCAACTATGGGCTAGAGTAATTGACACCATTAAAAGTCATTTCATTCTTATCACGGATTAATTTGGAGCTGAGAGATTATATGTCATGGGATCTGTTGGATTAAATATAATCCTTGAAAAAAAGGCACGGGGCTCTATTAGTATGTACTCTAAGTACATAGGTAACCAAATAATAAACATCGTCACAAACATGTTGCAGACTGACTTGAGCGCAAAAGTTTCACAATTTACAATTCGTCAAAGTATAAGAAAAAGTTATTTTTATCGTGAAATATTTTTCTAAACAAATTCATTTCATTCCGCTATGAGATATAAACAAAAGTAAACAGTGACTTGTCATCAATCTCTCTACTACTAAACAAATTATTAGACGTGACGTATAAATACACCAACATAAAAGTTAGTTGCAAATAACTTATTCCTGCTACGTTGGCGAAGTATCCCTCACGTACGAACGACATTTTCAGAACTTTGACACTTATTTATTTGATCAAATCTTTATTCACATCTTAGATAAAATCTGACTTTATTATAAAGCACTTAGACATGCAATAACATGAAATGTATTTGTCCATTTCTAAAAAGGAATGATCATAGAGCTATCCAAATGGATACTGAATTTGTAAAAAACTCATTGAACTGTTTGAACACAGCTAGCTTTCCCTAGGTTTCGCGGCAGTGTGTTCTCATAACTCCGCCACGTGTGATTGTGAGGGACATCCCAGTGGTTTTAGCTGGTATATAGTCTATTTAGAGGCCGACTGGGGTATGGGGAACCTGGCATAACTACCAGCTGCCTTGAGCTGGTGGTACCTATAAAAGGTTGCCATTGGGTTAAAAAGGTTAAGCTAAAACATTCTTAGTAAGTCTAATAAAATAAAAAATTCAAATCACACACTTTAACGCATTATATAAGCTGTGTTGATTAGCAGAATTGAGAAAGTTTACTAAACTATTTTTACACTTCATTGAAATAGCACTAGACACGACAAAATTCTTTCCAATTGTGCAAAGGCTAGCTGTCTGGGGATCTTAAAGATCATTTATCTGTTAGTATTTATTTAGCTAGCTATAGAAGTTTCTAAACGTAAGCAAGAAGGTACTGATGCCAATAATATATGGCTGTGAGATTTGCCTAAGATATTATAAACTTGGTACTGCTTACATTAGAATAGTACTTAGCATGAATACGATCTAAAATTATTTAATTAAGACAATAGTTTAGTCGAAAATATAGTATCAAGATATATAAGAATTTTCTACTCTGATAGTTTCTATTTAGGAAAGTGTATGGCTTTAACAGAAGCAGTGAATTATTATACATTTTAAAGGATTTCTTCATGTCTTTTTGTAAAACTTATCTAAACTAAAAATGTAAAGGTTTTGTTAGTATGATGATTGATGGAATAAGCTTGGGACGTATGGAAACGGTTTATTGTGAGGTATATGAACTTGAATTGTCATGGCCGTATGAGTCATAGGAATTGAAAAGTTTCGGTTATTCGACAATGAACTAGTCCATCATTGTTAACAATTCTTTACAGAAACCATTTTAATCTAATTCTTTTCTAGTCGACTGGAGTTTATGGACTTTTTTAAACGATTTTTTTATTGGTATCATCGGTAATCTTGCGACGTTAATGGCCTACTGGAAAAAAAACTATGCATTTTTGTTTTTAATTTGAGGCTACTTATTGTTATTAATCAGTTATTAACGTATTCATGGTTAATAATTCTGTATTATGCTTTTTAAATAAAAAATTTAAAGACCTTTTAATTAGTATAGACTTTTTTCCAGCTCATAGATTTACTAATTTTACACAACGTTATATCAAAGTTATTTTACCCGCACATATTAATAGGGACATACATGTGAACTTTAAAATCTAGTTTGAAAGAAGAAGTCAAGAATCAAAATAAGATATTTTTGTACTAAAATATTATTGTAAATAGATGTTTACCTAGCTTCCTTTCAATATATAGAGGAAAGTACTATATTTGTACAACGCTCGTCTGGATCTTAGACGATAAATCAACACAATCGCACCGACGCGGTTATCGTTACAACACCGCCCTTATAACGAATAAGTACTTTGTTTTCTTTTGATAAAAACAAGACACAGTTTCATAAAGATAAAACTAGCAGAACTTACATCACGATTCGTAATTGAAACAAAAAGAATATTTGTGTCGGAAAATAAGTTATTAGACTGATAATTAGATTGAGGTGTTGTTGGCGCAGTCAGCATTTATTGTTCAATTATTCAGTATCAATTATACATAACATATATAATTTCACGCCTTTTTCTACCCGAAGGTGTAGGAAGCGGCTATTAAGCTTCGTCTCGCCTTTATGTTTACGTCCCAAATGGAATAGGTGGCGAACCTATTGCCATACCGGGCACAAAGTTTTTAGTCATCGATATTTACCACACATAACTTACGAAATTGATTTCAAAACTCATTGGTTTGAGCCAGGATTCGAATCCGCGACCTCTGGATTCAGCAACGGGGTGCTCAACCACCGATGGACCACCGACACAGTAACGACATGATGCACATTGTTTTTAATTCATTATAGAGTAGTCACAAGTTTACCCTAGAATTATTTATTATTGAGAGATCAGATAAAGTGATATGAAGTTTAACTATTTACATCATTGACGTCACTGAAATTTTTACATGTCCCGTGTCCATAATATGTTATTACAGTGGTAGAGTCGTGTAGTTCGCTGCACGAATGGGCCGGCCCGACCGGTGAAATACCACGACCTCTCGGAATATCGGCGTGAAGTGGCTTGTGCCACGTTTCGTTCGGTGAGAGAGTTATCCGGAGGCCCAATCACTTTTTCCCCTTCTTTTTCCTCCTACTCCCTTAAAGGACGGCAACGCACCACGGTGACCAACTTGCTCGTTTGCTATTCCATTAAAAAAATTTCAACCGACAGATACAATTTATAAGAAACAGACCTGACATAAAGTAGTTTATGTTATATAACAATCTCAGATCCCATTTGATATTAGGAGACAATTGAGTGAAAATTCAAGAAAAAGTGGAAGAATGAGGTAAAAGTGAGCAGTGATTATTTCCTTTTTCACATCTACTTGAGAGATGTAAGATAGAGAAACAGATGTTTCTTTCACTTCTATTTTACGGTTTTATCTGGAATTATACTTTGATGCAATGGAAAAGCGGATGGATGTAGGAGTCGAGGACATTCCATGACTAAATAGAACGTGTTCTGGAGGAAGGTGATGGTAGGAGCCTTAAAAAATCGGCGCGCGTGCATGAAAAGAGTTGTGAAAGTCAAAAAAGCGTGTAAGAATCGTGCCTTATGGCTCTGTTCTCTCTACCTACCCTGCAAGGGATTTGACGTGAAGTTATGTATGTATACTTTGATAGCTAATGATTTTAAGCGCTCTTCTCGAGTGTGAATATAAGAGATGAATATGTCATGTAGCAGAATTTTCTATGTCAGGAAAAGGTCTCGTCTCTTGTGACAGATGATATATATGACTCCAAGAGAAGGGTTAAGTCCGCGCTGTAATCTTCACCGCGCCTTATCCATCCCCCTCTCACCCCCTCTGCACGTGACACTCGGGCATGTGTCAATATGAATTAGACACTTCGAGCACATCAAGTTCGACGTACGATCTCGACATGACATGACCAAATTAGTGAGGAGTAGGGGACACATATGTTACAATAGATGATATTATTATAGATACTTATATGTGTGACTAATATTTATCGTGATGGCGTTTAATAAGAATTGTGATTTTGATACAATATACCAATGAGTTTTTTAAGTTATTTGCACTTTTGTTTTATTGCTAAGAGAACACAATGAAAAATATCCAATATAAACTCATACTCGTGGTACTCATACAGCTAGATAAAGTCGCGGGCATCATGATCATCACTGTAATAATTCATTACTTTATTTTATGGGAAAGGGGACAAACCAGGACCAACAGCAAGTCACCTGATGGCAAGCGTCTAACGCTACCCATACACATGTGAAACACTGTGAATTACATTGGCTATAATGGCGTTTACGATTACATGAGATTGAAATTTAAAGTGCGTTTAAGACTTTCGGGTGTTAAAAACGTAAAGGTACAAAAAAAAAAGAATTTCTCGTAACCTAGTAAGTATAAAAACTTCTAATTCGAGCTTTTTTTCTGGCACTAAAAGTATTAGCACATTATTTCATTGATATATAGATTAATTCATTAGTTCCTCACTATGTAGGTGATGACGGACAAGATGTATACGTTCAGAGTTTTCGAGGCCAACGGATACACATTTATATTACATTTTTTTTTATAAATAAATACTAAATTTCAATTTTATAAATCATAAATAAAACTGTATGGACACTTTATGTCTTCAACTGCGTGTATTGTATTAAAATAGCCCGCTCTATTAATGTTAACTTGTCAAGCTTCGCGACGCTATAAATATTTCAAATTCACTTCCAGCCATTATATCTCTTGGAATGAGATCTCAAATAGTGGTGGTGTTCGATGGAGAGGAGTTTGTGATGGTTTGAGGTGGGGGGAGGTTGCAGTGCCGGTCATTCACCCCCAGCCCGCTTCGACGATGTTCGGTTCGACACTGTCCCGTGATTCTATTGCACATTCTTCTATTTTTATTTATAGACGAGTGCCTCAGGATACTCATGTCTAATTTGAGTTGATATTTATTGGGACATGTTTAAAGAATATTCGATAATATTTGCCATAAAAGTCATCACAGTAAATGGAGAGTGTGAAATAGCTATAAATATGGCAGCTATTTTTAAATCGCAAATTAGAAACCTAATAATTTATTGGTTAAACCGAAATATGTATGTCTCAAGCGCTTAACACATTTGGAAATTGTAACTTCATACCTTTAATATCTGTCCTTATATAGTCATTGTCAATTTAGGTAAAACTCTAAAAGTAAGCAAATAAAGTCATTACTGCATTATTAAATAAAAAAAAAATATCATAAAAAGTCTGGAGTGGTTACTTTGGCAGAGTGCATATAGACAGTCAGCTTTCTAGATCATGAATTTTTATCAAACATATGGCAGAGTGGAACAAAGCAGTAAAATAGAGAAAAGGTTTTGTGATCCCGACATCTAAAAAAATTCATATTACAACTCATTCCACATATCTATTCCATTAGCTTTAGTGATCTGACTTCTCAGTTCAAGAATCTGGCAAGAAATCTTTATTTTTTATACATTTTTTGAGAGATTGATCGTATTAAAAATGTCTGTTAATAAATTATGTTCTTTACGACGACACGCGAGAAAAGCAGCAGACAACAACTAGTCGCTAAATATTCTTACTTATTTATATAGAAGACAAAAGTTCTTTGAATTTTTTGTCTGCAAGGGACACTATCTAGTCCATCCAATATAAGGGACAGTTTCATTAAGTTTCACAATGTCGTTGAGCCTACCCCTGGCCTTTCCCTATAGACCACTAGCGTTGCCTTGGCAGATAACTATGTAGGTACATATACACAATTTATATATTTTTATTTCTGTAGTATAGACAAACCTATTTATATTTTTACTAGCTGACACTTTGTTCCGCATCAAAAGTACCTACATAAGAAGCAAATATTGAATTTATCACTTTTTCCTTACTATTTCATACATGAATTAAAGATACAAACCAGCCCGTTGATACCCGCAATCTATTAAAAACCGCATCAAAATCCTTTCAGTTTCAAAGATATAGGCATATAAGGGGACAGACAGCGGAAAGCCACTTTATTTTATACTATGTAACGAAGATGTAAACAAATTGTTCTACAAATTGTCATGTCTGTACATTACATTGTCTTCGTAACGACCAAAAAAGCTTAATCGAATTGTAAAAGCCGCACGAAAATCTGTTAAGTAGTTTCCATGATGATGATTTGCATTTGATGTAAATGATATTCTTATGCTACAACACTGTGAGGGTTCATTATTTTATGTTTATACGAGTATGTGGATTTAAAAGTCAAACTTATACCAATTCTTTGCAAGGTAGGCAGTAAGTATTGAGTGCCGTAGGACACAGTTCTAAATTAATATTGTTTTGTGGGATTAAGAGTAAATCCGTTTGTAATTTTTATGTTTAATAAATATATTAAAAATAAATGACATGACTTATAAAAAGTCTTATGACGATCCCCAGATAGATGGACTTCAACTTTATATATAGTCAATTTGTTCATAGAAAACGCGTCATGGACTGACTTGATTTGACTTGACTTTATTTGTATGATTATATTATGACATATTTTCTGGAATATACCTTCTGTGTACTAAGTATCGGGAATTTGTCAATAAAACAAAAAATACAAATTATTCATCTAAATTTATTTTATCGCCTTCAAAGTAGGCCCCATCGCTTGCAATACAACATCTCCACCGCTTCACCCAGTCTTCCATACATTTTTCATAGGCTATTTGCGGTATGGCCTTTAGCTCATTCAGCGAATTTTCTTTTATGGCTTCTATTGACTCAAAACGTTTTCCTCGAAGTGGTAATTTTAACTTGGGAAATAAAAAAAAGTCAGACGGAGCCATATCAGGTGAATAGGGTGCTTGGTCGAGAACGTTTGTTGAATTTTTCGCTAAAAACTCTTTCACTATAATGGCTGTGTGTGATGGTGCATTATCATGGTGCAGCATCCATGAGTTGTGTCGCCACAAATCTGGACGTTTTCGGCGGATACTCTCACGCAAACGCTTCATGACGCCTAAATAATATTCTTTATTCACTGTTTCTCCCTCTGGAAGGATATCGGAGTGAACCACACCACGGTAGTCAAAAAAAACTGTCAGCATCACCTTGATTTTGGTGCGACTTTGCCGCGGTTTTTTGGGTTTCGGCTCGTTTTCGAGACGCCATTCTGAAGACTGTTGGCTTGTTTGCATGTCATACTCATAAACCCATGTCTCGTCGCCAGTTATTATACGTTTCATAAAGGTCGGATCCGTAGAAGCTCGGGAAACCATGTCTTCAGCGACATGCTTTCGCTGCCCTTTTTGAACAAAATTGAGCTCTTTTGGAACTAGTCGAGCGGCGACGCGTTTCATGCCTAAAATGTCAATGAGAATATTGTGGACGGACTTAAAATATATGTTCACCTCACTAGCCAACTCTCTCAGACTCATACGTCGATTTTCGAGCACTAGCTTCTTGATTCTGTCGATGTTTTCTTTGGTCGTAGCGGTTGAAGGTCTACCAGAACGAGGCAAGTCTACTACTACTTCTCGGCCTTCTTTAAAAGCCTTATACCATTCATAAGCCCTTGTTTTCGATATACATGATTCGCCGTAGGTATTTCGCAACATTTTTAGTGATTCACCACATGAAATATCATTCGAAACACAAAATTTAAGGCACACTCTTTGTTCAACAATATTTTCCATTGTAAAAATCGCCGAGGACTCAAAACTATGACTAACAAAAAGTTTAGTTTAAAACAAATTAAATGACAGATCCCGTTCAAATTTTGCGCGCTAAATCAGTACAGTGCTACCAACATGCAGTAAAAAAATTAGAACGACCTCTTTTACGCGGGTCTCTTTATTGACATATTCCCGATACTTTTTACACAGAGTAGTAATTAAAATCGGTTCTAAAAATTTAAAAGATTATACCTTAAATCTAGCGATATTAGTAATAGCGTACTAGTAGTAGATTATACCAGTATTAGTTTTACTTGCTTCACCTATTTTATGGCGTTACTAAAATATATATTTTTAAGGTTTGATATTCGATATAAACCTTGCAAAGAACACTATCAGCTGTTAATTTATAAGTTCCAGACAAAATGTCTGTCCTATTACTATAGTTATCTATGATTACAGTCCACATGGCTTCGTAGTCAATTTTTCAGACACACTCGAATTGCATTACAAATTGATGTAACTGACTGAAAACTGATGACTGAGTTTGAGGTGTTTTATTTTAGTTAATTACTTTCATGTTTGATTGGTTTGATTATTTAACGATCAGCTAAGGAGAAAGATGACAATTCCATTAAGACCTTTATTTAAACAAGATATTATATATTTACACAGGCAATACATAATATCACTGCATAAACACACATACAAACATAAACATAACTTCACGCCTTTTTCTACCCGAAGGTAGGCAGCGGCTATTAAGCCTCGACTCGCCGTTATGTTTACGTCCCAAATGGAATAGGTGGCGAACCTATTGCAATACCGGGCACAAAGCTTTTATTTTGTCATTGATATTTATCACACATAACTACTATTTATCACATAACTACTAGGACGAGCCTCGTAGTGCATTGGTTAAGCTACCGACTGTAGAAACGTGCTTAATTTGGAACTAGAGGGCGCTGTGTGATTTGTGTCTGAGATATTATTATATTATAATTTTCCAAACTAAATTTCGAAAAGTCATTGGTGTGTTTCAGGATTCGAATCCGCGACCGCTGGATTTAGAAACTGTGTTCCCGACCACTGGACCACCGAGACTCACTCAATAATAAGTGCCAAGCTTCATAACAGGCGCCATTTCGTAGTTGTGTATAAGTACGTAGTAAGCGCCAATTCTCATGGTATAGTTACTATTTATAGCCGTACTCTCTGAGGGACGGGTACGTGGGTGGAAATTTAATAAGTAGGCTTATGTAACGTTCGTCGACTTTCGCAAAAACTTCCAGCAATGCTGAAATGATTTTGATGAATGTATTTTAATTTAACCACTTGCAAACTTTACACAATGAGGGTATTTGGCCGACAGTCAAGATATTGTTTGTTACGGAATCGGAATAAACTTTTAAAGACGATGGTAACTTAAAGAATATTGAATATTTCGTTATGTTATTTATGAAAGTTATATGTAACTCATCATTCTAATCAATTATTTAGTTAAAGGTCTTGTTGCGCGCGTCTTAAAGATTCATAACTATCTAAGGACCATTAGTGAAATTCACTTATCATATCTATTAAAAACATTTTTAGTAGGGGTTAGTTTACTATTATTTTGCTTTTTCAGAATGTGTTTGACTGCAAGTCAAAATAAAAATAAAATATCGTTTTTTTTTATAGTAGCTTCTGATAGAAACGTAACAGTCAAATTAAAACAGGCAAAGTAAATTAAACGATGACAAAAAACACGGATGCACGCCTCACGAGCGGCCAGATTCCGAATACAGCGGCCATTATGAGAAGAGCTGGACATGAAAACCATGTCATATGAAAAAAACTATTAACTCTACTTGGAAAGTTAATCAACAACGAAATATAAAACTAAATTTGTACATACATAAATAACTACAAGCCAAATCCTTTGCGGGGTAGGCAGAGAGAACGGAGCGTCATAAGGCACGATTCTTACGTACCTCACTCGTTTCGATGACTTTCATAACTCTTTTCATGCACGCGTGTCGATTTTTGAGGCTCCTAACATCACCTTCCTTCAGAATACGTGCTATTTGGTCATGGAATGTGTGACTTGGTCGTCCTCGACTCCTACATCCATCCGCTTTTGCATTGTATATCTGCTTAGTCAATCTTGCATCATCCATCCGTTCTACATGTCCGAACCATCGGAACATATTAAATTTGTTTCTTCTTTATATGATTAAAGAGGTTAAGGTTACTAATAATATGAAAGTATGTAGGTACATTAATTATAATGTAATATTTATCAGTAAGATATTGTACTTATAGTTGCTAGGAACTATAATGTACCAAGTGTACCAACTCTGGCCCGCGGGCCTGACCCAGAGTTGGCCACGACACAGTCCAATCACGATACTGCAATGCATTATAATAAGCATGTATCTAATTCTTAATAAAATAATATCAGTGTATAAATATTGCAATTTGATTATCAATATGTATCAAATCTGATATATCAAAACCTTTTAACTAGGTATAAACATTGCGTAGATTAGAGGCCGATATTCCTGCGAATTGACAAAAATAATTAATTAATAATATAATTACGATGTAAAATACACAATAATCCTTTACTAATATTATGAAGCATGAGTGTTATATATTGTTTACGTACACTATTCTTAGGAAATACCAATTTGAATTAGAAAAATACCATAATCAGACTAGTTTTTGTTAAAAGCACAGTTTTAAAATATTAATTGTTTGCTTTGAGCAAACAATTAATATTTTAAAACTGTGCTTTTAAAAATACCATAATCAGACTAGTTTTTGTTAAAAGCACAGTTTTAAAATATTAATTGTTTGCTTAAATTAAGTATCTCCGAATCTACTTGATACATTTTCACGTCATTTCGTCATCAGGAAAATCTTGTGAACAATCAAATTTTCCTGAATCGATTAATAAACCGGTCTTCATTACGTTTGGACGTTTGCAGGATAGATTGTCGCCATTTGTAGATGAAAAGTTTGCGCGCACAAAGTCGTCGGTAAAAAAACTAATAATTTTATTATATATTGTTACGTATTGTTTATAATGTTTTATTATTTTCCTTGCACCAAAATGACACACATTATTTCATTACGTTCAATTTCTTACTCCTACAATACGTGCTTATTTAGGTTATCCCAATCTATAAAATAATAATCCCAAACGAAATGGTTAATAAAAAAATAAAAAAAAACAGAAGTTATTTTTTATAGTCTTCTTATTTATCCATAAAATATTTTAGGGCACAAGCAGCGTCCTAAATAACGTATACATTTTGAATCAGCTTTTTATGGATATTTATCTAATTTCGTATTTTTTTTTAATTTACCAAATAGCCTTCGTATATTTAGTTTGTTATTTTATTATGGGGAGAAGATAGCATCCTTTAAAACAGCAATATTTAGCGTAGTTTAGCTTGTATCAAAGTATTTACTAGTTTCATGTCACGAGGTTGGTAAACTCTAGAGTACTGCATCGACCCACGTCCTCCACAACACAACAATAAAAATAATAATGGCTGCGGTCTCAATTCTCACACACCTTCTACATATAAACTGAGCTTAAAGCTTAACTGTAGAAAGTATTGAAACACTTACTACTTATGAATATCTACACTATTTTAAAAATAAAAACTCCTACACATTTGGGTAACAAAAGGCGTGAAGTTATGTTACGTTATGTTAAAAACTCCTATAACACAAATACTCTTGAAAATGTTAATTCTTGCGGATTCCGCGTCAAACTAAGTGGGGATCGAACCCACCAATCTCGATTCCACAGTCGGTAGTTTCCCTCGTAATGTAAGTAAGATGCGCTCTTTATAACTACATTTAGTATTTTATAAATGTATGTTTTATACAAAGTTTCACTTCTTCAGCGCGGAGGGACTCCACGCACTCTTTTCTAGGTGGTCCAGTGGTCCAATAACTTTCCGAAATTATTTTCGGAAGTTATGTGTTAAAATTATCGAAAACTGAAAACTTAGTGCCCGATGTAGTGTATGGCAATAGATTCGCCAAGTCTTTTTGGGACATAAACTTAACGGTGAGTAGGGGCTTAATAGCCGCTGCCTACACCTTTGGTTAGATAAAGGCGCGACGTTATATCATGTATTGTTGTAGATGCTTGTACAGTGGTAGCAAGCAGCCAAGCAGTTCGCTGCATGAATGGGACGGCTCGACCGGTGAAATACCACGACCTCTCAGAAGACCGACGTAAAGTGGCTCATGCCGCGTTTCGTTCGGTGAGAGAGGTACCCGGAGGCCCACCCCCCTTCCCCATCCTTTCCTATCCCCTATCCCTTAAAGGTCGGCAACGCAACAGTAACACTAAATGTGTTGCTGGTGTCCATGGGCGGCGTTGGTTGCTTACCATCAGGTGACACGCCAGCTCGTTTGCCCTCCGGGTCCATAAAAAAAAAATACCACTCAGTCTCATGCGGCTTGGCTTATTGCTTGTGTTGAAATAATAAATTAAAAACCTACAATTCTCCACGGTAATCGTGTTTTGTGACAGTTTTTCCTGCCTACTCCAGGCTGAGATTCAGCGTGATGTTATGTGTTATTTGCAATGAGACCCTTCTTAAACATTGCCAACTAATCATTGTCATATATATATATATATATATATATATATATATATATATATATATATATATTAAAAAAAACGATAACAGCTAAATCACATAGTACAATTCAGTAGACATCACGGTGACCTGAGAGTAGCAGAACAATACAAATTTTGTACAATAAATTACGTCTCCCTGTCTCTCTCTTTCGTTGTAACAAACAACACGAAATTATTTTACAAACACATTCCTTGTATTCTGTAGGTTTCTGATTTATTTTGTAATATATATATTTTTTTAGGGTAGTCCCCTATTCTATTCGAATGTATACATTACAATATATGAAGGTTAGTCGGAGGTCAGAGGTCAGAAGGTGAGGTGCCCTAAAATTGCCGGTATTTTTGTTTTTTTTATTTCAAATTATTTCCTCGGTCGCTCACACCAATGACTTTTCGAAATTAATTTCGCAAGTTATGTGTGATAAATATTGATGACTAAAAAAACTTTGTGCCCGGTATGGCAATAGGTTCGCCACCTATTACATTAGGGACGTAACCATAACGGCAAGACGAGGCTTAACAGCCGCTGCCTACATCTTCGGGTAGAAAAAGGCGAGAATTTATGTTATGTTATGTAATACGTAGATCTAGATCTACGTAATGCATAACATAGGCATTCGATAAATAATGAAAAGATACTGTGGCCATTCATTATGGAACATTACTCTTAATTCCGGTTAATATCGGGTAAAATTTTGTGTCTAGAAATTAAAATAAAAATAAAAAATACGTCACAAACTATATATTATGTATTGTTAAAAAAAAATTAGTTCGTTGTATGTGTAGTATAAACCATCTAAGCTCCTATAATCACTTACTCTTTTCCCCTCTGTTTAAAAAAATGTAAACTTATAAAAATATAAAAATAACAGAAAAAATGTCTATCTAAATAGTTCTGACCGATCCAATTTTTCAACAATTCATTTCAAATCTAGATCGGAAAGGCGTAGTAGTTCGTAGCTGAGTTATTTGTGATGTCCGCATCTCAGTAGCCCATTTATATACAAAATACACACATAAATAAAGTCCGGAGAGTTTTGATTGTGCGCAATCGACCCCGAAATTAGAACTAAATCCTTCTAATTTAATCAGAAAGTTATGAATCCAGAATAATAATATTTCCGAGAGTTAAGAATGGTGGTGTTAGAATCGTCTTGATAATCTAATTCATCTTAAGAGATGAAAGATATTAATTCAAAATCCAATTGACCCCATTTAAAGCACCTTTGTTCTCCTGGGTCAATCTATTTCTAAACAAATTTGAGAACACAGAGATAGATTACTAAGGTAATTAAATAACACTTTTTTTATGGGATAGGAGGGAAAACGTGCAGGCGTGTCACCTGATGGTAAGCAACCTACGCCGCCCATGGACACCAGCAACACATATAGTGTTACTGATGCGCTGTCGAACATTAAGGGATAGGAGATAGCGAAGGATGGGGAAGGGGCTTCGGGTACCTGTCTAACCGAACGAAACGCGGCATGAGCCACTTTACGTCGATCGTGGTATTTCACCGGTTGAGCCGGCCCAATCATGCAGATTGGGCCGGCTCTTGAACTGATTGGCTCTACCACTTTTTTGCTGAAACTGCAAAATTTCAGTTACTAGTGACATTATATTAAAGAAAAAAAAGATATCGACAAATTATTTTGAATTCGTTAAACACATTTCATTTTATTTCGCTGCTTATAGAACTCCTAATACAAAGTACAATAATACATTATGACAGATTAAATTAACCATAAATATCCATAATATTACACCGGCAATGTGTTTCTTATTAATATTTATTGAGACATAAAAATAATGGAAATATTAATATACACGTCCCGAAGGAGCATCTATGAGATCAATTTATAAGATTTATAGCGAGCTTGTTAATTAATAAATATACCGCTTCTCGGTGCGCGTGCGCATCTCAGTACCATGGTAATCTGTACAGTATTGTAATGATAACTTAAACGAAAACATTGTTTTTAGTTAATTAAATTCGTCATTCAAAAACAATACGCATTTTTATTGAACAGTTCGTATTCAATTCAAAGTACTTTATGTGTTTATATAATCACAATTTTACAATCACAAATCTAAATGGAATTAAGTAATAGGTAAATGTAGTTGCTGGAGGAGAGGATCCCCATATAATATTTAGGGACCGAGTGGCTGTAGGTGTATATTTGAAACACACAGTTACGATACTGTATAATAATATTACCGTGACTATACTATTTGTATGTAGGCTAATGACTGACTGTGAATCACACGGTGCGTAGGAGATTTAAATATAACCCACATATCTATATATCTATGTCTCCTACTTAGATATATATATATATATATATATATATATATATATATATATATATATATATATGTCGATAAATAACTATTAACGCATCCATCACTGTATACAGAAATTGTTCGATAATGTATTTTAGAAGTCCTCTTATCTATATAATACTAAATACGAAAGTGTCTTTGACTTTTATTTATTTGTGAAACTTTCACATATAAAGTACTAAACAATACAATTTTTGTAACTGCACTGTTGTAATTATAAGTACGATTTATGTAAATTATCCCATATATGTAAATATATGTAAGTTTATCTAGAATGGATGCAAAGATAATGGTTGATGATGATGGAGTGCTGGAACAGTTGAATGAAATTGTATATCTTGGATGCGCTTTTAGCACGAGTGGCATATAGGAGTCGAGGACGGCAAAGACACACATTTCATGACCAAATAGAAAGTGTTCTGGAAGAAGGTGATGTTAGGAGCCTCAAAAATCGACGCGCGTGCATGTAAAGGGTTATGAAAGTGTAACAAAGCGAGTGAGGCGGGTAAGAATCGGGCCTTATGGCACTCAGTTCTCTCTGCCTACCCCGCAAGCGTTTTAGCGTGAAGCTATGTATACATGTATATATGTAAATCATTACGTCTTTATTGCATACGTACTTGTAGCGAGATTACATTGGATTGCTGGCTTTTTTGTGTGTTAGGTGTTAGCAAATATTGTGTATACTTATTTATTAAAATGTGTGTATTTTTATATTAAAAACTAAATATTTTATAGTAAAAAAGAACTAAATATTGTAATATTATTCCACAATTCTAGTATGTTTTATTAAAGTTCTTACAATAGCGATTATACTGCAGAGAATACTCCTTCCTGTTTACTACTGAGCGCTTCAATTTTATAAGCAGCTTATAAATTGCCCTTTGTAGGGTTTTGTGTATGTAACATACGCTGAATTTTATATTAAAAGTCTGCATATACACGTATGTAGTTGTATAAAAGATAGAAAATGAGTAAAGGTTAAATATAAATTAATGTCATTTAGAAAATTAAAATCGAAATATCATTGTCATCATCAAAATCATTAAATACTATATAAAGTCGCTTTCCGCTGTCTGTCGCTAAACTACGCAACGGATATTAATGCAGTTTTTTTAATAGTTATAGGGTGTCAACGGGATGGTATGTATCTATAATTCTTATAAAGAAAAAGTGATAAATCTTAAATTTACTATTTTATTACTTTGTTCCGCGGTTTAATAAGTGTAAAAAGATGGCAAATCGTGACTTAAAAAATTAATCTTCATATCAACCAATTAACTATGTTGTTACACATTAATTTAGTTTCAATAATTAATGTTTAATAATTAATTCTGAAGTCGTGCATATTAAATACAGTTGCAGATTACATCTTATGAAACATCTTAACTAGATCAAGACGAAAATAAACGGAATAACTTTTGGGTTATTCCGTTGCCGCCTGTTTATGTACAACGAAATGGATGTTTTTACTTTTAAACTTTTTTGATACGTTACATTCTATTTTATTCGTGAGATGTTAATTCCTATGTATTTGTATCAGAATTTTTGTTTTTGCACTATCCATTTTTCCACGGTGAGGGAAGTTATATACAATTAGGAAGATTTGAAAAAAAAATCAAGCGAACAATTATTGGAAATAATCAAGCGGATCTGTTGGCATTATACTTTGGCAGTAGTCTGCAATCAAATTTTTACTTAGCCATTCTATTCAGCCTATACACACACTATTACATAACTTGTCGAATATTTTGAATTTTGAATATGTAACAGAATTTTGAAATTAAAATATATAGCATTATTTTTATTAAAATTCACGTCACGCCTCTTGTTGGGTAGGCAGAGGTAAGTGATTAACAGACCATTGTTTAGTTGAACATAAAATTTTGATCATGGTGGTATTATGAAACTAAACAAAATAATAATATATAAACAACATAACGGTTTCTGAAATGAGAATGACAACATAACAACGCCTATTTATGTTAGCATTAGTTAAAAACAACTCTGCTTGTATATAAATACTATTGTTGATATATTAATATATCTTTAATTTTCCCGTTGCTGACGAGAAAAAGGATGTTTATTTCACCTTTTTCCTTCTCCTTTTACCTTTTCACACACTTCCGCTTTCAAGTTTTTTGTTTGGTATACGAATGTTGAGGTTTTCAATTATTACCAAGCCTATATTTTTATACCTTTATGACTTGAGTATTTGACAGCGTAAACAACATTTTTTGAAATATATGAAATACACTTTGCTATAGTTATTCAGTCTTCGAAAGTCATTGTTGAGAGTCAGCAATCAAACCCGCTATCTTCTACTATATTTTCTAAACTTTTAGCTATTATTTATGTACTTTTTCTATTATGAATAATAATAATATGACTTTTACTAATTGTTTGATCTGCTTCCTTCGTAACCTTGGTTTCACCAGCTATAGCAAACGTAGACAAAGATGTTGTCTGGATAACAATTAAATATTGTGACCAATTAATGTTTTTAATATTCATAGCTTAGAACTAAACTTACAGTGTGTGTAGTGCGGGCAGGGGAGGCAGGGACGTGTCGGTCAACTCACTGATTAAATTCCCGGCGAGATTTCTGTAAAAAAAATCAATGTCAATAATTGACATTTTTATATAATATACTCTCACAATAATACAGAATGTCTGTATGTCTGTGTCCTGTCTTTCGCCCGAATACTGAACCGCCACTCAAATCTGACAATCAATAAAGTTCTACTTACTGCTCAAATTTCACGTATTCTGTCGAATGTGACTGCTGCTTAAACGCTTAAGTAGCGCTTATATATTTGAGTGGCGGTTCAGTATTCGGCTGCTTGAGTTCGAAAGTGACATAGACAAAGGAGGGGAAAGGAGTAGGTTCTCCAGATAACTTTCTCACCCATAAAAACGCAGTATGATTCGCTTTACGTCAATATACTAAAAGGTTGTACTATTCCACTAGTGAAGTCGGTCCATTCATGTAGCGAAGTGCGTGGCTCTACGCTTTGATTTTGGCTCTGATATTTATCTTAAGTGGCCAAGTCTATGGAGGTCTTTTATCTATCAACGTTTTATAGCTAATACTATTACAATATCTTTATAATCTTGTCCACTAAATGTATCATCGCAACCCAGCCCATTTATTCGTAATAAACATCATAATATTTGGGTAGACTAGAGAAAAATATTAAAATGAAACAGTTTTATGTGCTATTAAAAAAAGGTCGTTTGTATTAAAATTACAAATGGCTTTTTATTAAGATTGTTAGATTTCCGAAGAACACTTAATAGTTTTTTTTTACTCATAATATAAAAACATTTATTTACATAGAGCTATGGATTATTTGCTTTATATGTATATTGTGTTAGAATTTAAATTCACTGTTATCAAATCGAAATAAACCCTAACATGGTGGGTCTGCTGTTGCATTGTTAAAACAACCGACTGCTGGATGAAGGTTGGTGGGTTCGATCCCCACAAGAGTACAAATATTTATAATGTGCATTTTTTGGCAATGGGCAATGGGCGTTTTTCTGTGTATTTTATTTGTATGTGTTTTAAAAAAAATAGCTCAAGTTTTCTAGTTTCCATCACACATTCATAGAGAGTAGAGCCAAGCAGTTTGCTGCATGAATGGGCCGGCCGACCGGTGAAATACCACGACCTCTCAGAAGACCGACGTAAAGTGGCTCATGCCGCGTTTCGTTCGGTGAGAGAGGTACCCGAAGGCCTACCCCCTTCCCCATCCTTTCCTATCCCTTAATGGTCGACAACGCATCAGTAACACTATATGTGTTGCTGGTGTCCATGGGCGGCGTAGGTTGTTTACCATCAAGTGACACGCCTGCTCGTTTACCCGCCCGTCCCATAAAAAAGTGTTATTTAATTTCCTTAGTAATCTATCACTGTGTTCTCAAATTTGTTTAAATCTCCAAAAATATTGCCATTTTAATAAAGCCGCCGCTATCTCAATGATATAATATTGAACTACATATATACGAATCTGTTTTTAGTATCAACAACATAGATATACTTTACATTCATAGACAAATGTACTAAATAAATTCACTTCGTTTAAATTGTACGAAACAAAACTGTCATCGGTGCGAGGCCGGGCGCCATATCTCAATGCGTAAATGGAGCATCTCTTGAGGACACATAGAGAAATAGTTTTACAATCGGACAGAAACTACCATAGTTCTTGAAATATTCTCTGTTAGATTAGAACGAACCAGAGAGTTAATATACAAGGATATTTATAGTCATCATACATACCGCGACTGTTTTTGACACAAATGAAGTAGGTAATACACATATGAAATTGATGAGGAATTCTCAAGAAAGAAGGAACTGTGGAATTTATATTGTATGATATTAATATTAGATGACAACACGAATTTGGAATATAAATGATGATCATATACGAGCTCTGTCTTCCCAGACGTCTATGATGGTAATGAGTATTTAAAAGAGAGAAGTGGTGGTATAGAAAGAGAAATGACAATGCTTGTAGCGATGATGGTCATGATTGGATTTGAAGTCAGTTCTTTTTATGGAATAAGGGGCAAATGAGCAAGCGTGTCACCTGATGGTAAGTAGCTACCGCCTCTGTATACCTGCAAGACAGATAGTGTTACGGATGTGTTGCCGGCATTTAAAATGGGATAGGGAAGAGGTTGGAAGTGGAATGCGTGTCACCTGATGGTAAGTGACCAGCGCCGCCCATGGACACCTGCAACACATTATTGTTCCAGTTGCGTTTTAAGGGAGTAGGATGGGAAAGAATGGGGAAGGGAGGTGGGCCTCTGGGTATCTCTTTCACCGAGCGAATCGCCGCATGAGCCACTTTGCGTCGATCTTCTAAAAGGTCAGGGAAATGCTTGGCTCTACCACTAGATCTGTTAAGCTTTAGATGAAAGGTTAAATGTACTTCTTTATTATTAAAATCTGAGCTGATCACAACAACGGTGACATAAAAGTAATCCTCCATATTTGAACATGTTGCATGAAGCAATTATTATTAGTGGTTGCTCTCAAAAGGAATGAATAATGAAACTAGTTTATATCAAGTATATTTGGTCGTTGGCATTCTCATGAGACAGACTTGGGAATCACTGCAAACAGTTTTAAAATTAACCAGTTGAATATTTAACTAGTTGAGTCTCAAGTGACTACATATCTTGTTATGCAATCGCTTTAGGGCATTTTCTATTGAATTATCAGGCTTTTTAAATAATAATTGAAGAAAATAATATAAGAATATATAAAATTCATCATCGTAACAACGATATCCATAGGATGTTTAGTTAAGGATAAGAAAAATAAGAAGAAAAAACAACAACACATAAGCAATTGACATTTAGTAAAAGAAATTATTTTTTTAATGGAATATGAGGGTAAACGAGCAGGCGTTGCACTGCAACCAACCAACGCCGCCTGTGTCGCCGGCCCTTAAAATGGGATAGAAAAGGGGTCGGAAATGGGATGGGGAGGGGAGAGGGGCAAGTGGTTTGGCCTCCAGATACCTCTTTCAGCGAACGAAACGCGGCGTGAGCCACTCTACGAACTGCGTACTTTTATGACCAGCTGACCCGGCGAACTTTGTTCCGCATCAAAAGTAATTTTAACAGCGGTTACAAATAAAGTGCTAAATCTTGAAAACAGTGGTAGAGCCAAGCAGTTCGCTGCGTGAGTGGGCCGGTTCGACCGGTGAAATACCACGACCTCTCAGAAGACCGACTTAAAGTTGTGGCTCATGCCGAATGAAACGCGGCATGAGCCACTACGTTAAGCATGAATTATACATACAGACCACCCCATTGACACCCTTTATCTATTAAAAAAACCGCATCAAAATCCGTTGCGTAGTTCCAAAGATCTAAACATATAAGAGGACGGAGGAGTTTATAAATAGTTGAAATATTATCTAGACATATTTGATACCAGCGGTCTATTGAAACTGTGCTATGTGGGCGGGCTGCAGATAATGTTCCTGGACAGTGGCACTGCACACAGTTATGTACAAACTTTGTGTTTGCTCCTTATAAAGTACATAAATATGGGTCAGTGGGTCGATGTAATCCTTGTTTGCCACTGTTTATTTGTATAGGTGGTCTATACCACAGATGAACCGGACCTAATCTTATTTGAGTTCATATAATATAAACAGATCATTTACTGAGATATTTTTTTACTTGGTTATAAGTAACTTCTCAAAATCCTCTTCATAACATATATTATCACTAAATAGTTAATATAAAACAAAGTAGCTTTCTCTGTCCCTATATCCCTATGTATGATTGAATCTTTAAAACTACGCAACGGATTGTGATGCGTTTTTTTTTTATTAGATAAAAGGCGACAACGGGCTTGTTTATTTTTGTAATTCATGTAGGTATAAAGTAGCTAGGTGTATTAAAGAAAAAGTGATAAATCAAAAAATTACTTTAAGTCTCGGTAGTCCAGTGGCCGAGCAGTTCTTCTGAATCCAGAGGTCGCGGGTTCGAATCCTTGCCCACACTAATGACTTATCGAAATTAATTTCGAAAGTTATGTGTGATACCTATCGATGACTGACGTAAACATAACGGCGAGACGAGGCTTAATAGCCGCTGCCTACATCTTCGGGTAAA
The DNA here is from genome assembly GCA_905147225.2 of Euproctis similis. Taxonomy (NCBI): domain Eukaryota; kingdom Metazoa; phylum Arthropoda; class Insecta; order Lepidoptera; family Erebidae; genus Euproctis; species Euproctis similis. The sequence continues at coordinate 12,816,347 of LR990109.1, forward strand.
AAAGGCGTGAAGTTTTGTTATGTTTTTTGTTACTTATTGATAACTTTTGTTGCGGACCAAAGCTAGCCGAATCAACTAGTGTTGTTTAAATCATGGTACAGAATACTTTGGTAAGTAAATCCAACTTACACTTGACGGGATCTTCATTACTAATTGCTCATGTATAAACAGACACAATAAAAAGATAGACAATCTAAATATCGGTACAGAGTCGAGCAGAGAATGCTGACGATATACTCACAACGTCTGCAGATGATGTAGGGGTGCTAATCCATGTGTGGGCACTTCACGTAACAGATTCCTCGAGAGGCGGAGAGTACGAAGAGAACGCGTACCCCATAGGGCACCAGCTTCCACCTCACTGATGAAATTATCTTCTGCTGACCTAAACATACATATATCATGTAATTGACTACTAGCTGGCGGATTTCTAAAGGTTCAAAAAGAGTATTTAATATTTAAACAAAAAAAAACGATCATTTTACATTTTAAAAAATGTAGGTATATCGACATTTTTTTTCATTATCACTAAGATACCGCTATTCCGCTATAGCGTCATACTACCTTGAACACATCATTAAGATTTAAAAAAAAACATAATTATATGTATAACATTTTAAATAAAACAACTAATAGAAGGCTACCAATAATTAAAATGCGGAAAACGAGTTAATTTATAACGTGTGTGTGTCATATGTAAATGTTTATTAATATATTAGATTAAAATAAAATAAATGTCATTGAGATATGGAGGACTTATGGCTTATCATCCCAAAGGGGTTATAGGGATATAGGATGAAAGTAATGATATAGGTACCCAATATCTACCACCACCTTGGCTGGGAGATATGATCAGTCATCCACCAAATTAATGTTACGCTTCAGTAATTAGATAGGTATCAAATTAATATCTTAAAATTTCATCCACAATACACGACACCTGTGTGTGAATGTAATTAAGTCTTATTATGAAATTAATAAACTCTCTTCTGAATAAACATGAACTAAATTCATAACAATATTCAACATTTGTGAGATGCCAGAATAATTAGGCCAGTTACCATATTTGTAAAATATATATTCCCTCAAGCCGACGACAATTTGTAGCAGAGTTTTTTTCGTTCTTGGAAAGAACATGAGAAATATTCGAAATTTGAATAGAACAAGGTGAGGCTCAATTTGACAGTTTTTTCAATGTCGCATTTTTTTCTATTTTTGATTATCGATTTTTTTGTGTTTTATTGACCTGGTAACTAAGAGTTAAGACCTTTAATTCAAAAATTTGAATAACGAATACATGTATCCTTTTTGTTTTCTAATTATGTTAATATTTTGTATTTTTTTTTAATCTTTCGATTCGTTCTCTTTTCTAATTTTTATGAGTAAATGTATTATTTAAAATCATTCGTGCTATCATTTCTCCACTATTCATCGGTTTTTATATTGCAACTCGACGACTAATTAGCGAATGCTCCTTGACATTTATGATTGAATCGTGTCAGCTCTGAGGTTCGGCATATACATTACAAGTAACGTATACACGGACTAATACTTTTCTACTGTACAGGGTAGTGATGTTGTTCGATGTGTGCTGCCTTGTATGTATGCATGTGTGGCGAGGTCACCGGACGGAACTGTTCGCCACGAATGTTCCTGCCTGACGAGCGGCGAGACGAGACGCACTCTACACAAGTTTCACAGAGTATTGATGCGATACAGAAATATGTGTACCATGTGCTGTAAATGTATCTTCGAAATGAATGTTTGTTTTATCTTTGTACGGAACTCTACAGGCTCTTTCTATATACTATATATAAACGACTTGTTTTTTTTTGTGTGGGAACAATATATATTTTTGTATGTAATATTTATTATAAAAATATCAGCTCACAAATAGTGAAATAATCACGTCGCTGCAGAAAAGTTGGCGAAGAAATTATGACATAAAAGTGATTAAATAATAAATGTGGTTTTCTCCAATGAGGTTGTTAACAGATTTTAGAGATGATTCACTATATTATTACAAACTTTCAAAGGACCCTAAAACCCTTAAATTATACCAAGAATCACAACACTAACGGAAATTAGCTCATTCTCATATATCATTAATACTCTAATTCTGCTAATTAAATATAAATTATATTCAAAGGAAAACAAAGGCCAGTGTAATTCCTTACTACAATGATACTTCACTAGTATAATATTATATATATACATACTTTCAATTACAGTAACTATTACTGTGTACAAATCAGAAGTAACAATTCTTATACTGTTGTTGCTTTTGTTATGATATCGTAATAACACACAATTCAGCGTAAATAGCTTTTACCTAATACGTGACCCGGGTACACGCTTGTGTTAACTGTGTTCATTTTGACATATTAGTTTTTCCCATAGATATAAGCATATAGGGTAATAGTCACCCAAAGTGTGAGTGACTTATCAATGTGTGCGTAAAAAGCGCTTCAAAATGTCAAATTTTACACAGTTATTGTACATGTGTTGAAATGTAAATATCCTGCAAATCTAATATATGCGGTTGCGCTGTCAGTGATGAATATTAGTACATTTTTCCTGACATGTGCCATCTATTATAGTCTATGCTAAATCTGTGATTTTTCCAATATGAATCCAAATATTACTCTGTACGTATAAATACTCTGTGCGTATGTCGTGTGCTCCAAGGTCGCATATACTACACATCTACGAGTATGTCGTAACGCACAATGATTCACTGAGATATCAAATGTTGTGATATACCAGTCGAAATTGCATGCAAACAAATCAAATCAATATGTCAATAGGTACTATCGCTGTCTACACCCTCAGATGTTAAGGGCGTCAAGTTATAATTAGGAAGTATATCATATTTGCCTAACTAGGCATTTATATTAAAAAATGACTATTCCACCATCTTGGATGGTTCGCCATATTAGATTTAGAATGACGTGAGTTCAGCTCAATCGATTAAAGATAGATTCCACCCGAACATATAGAACAAGTTAAATAAAAGCTTTTAAAAATGACATTCTTTGTGAAATTCAAGGTTTAAGACAAACTGTTACGGGTATAAAATTACACGTTACAAAATACAGTTATTTAAAATATTTGATGGACGTTTAAATATTTATTTAGAAATGTAGTTTATGAAATAATAAGAACATTTTGTAAAAACATTAAAATGACTTCCAATATTAAGATTAATCTATCGTAAAAAAAATTCCGCCTGAAAGTAACAGCAGTAACAGTTGAAACAGAATCGGTCAAAAACAAGTCCATTATAACATAGGCAAATAGTTAAATTGCTCTTTTAGGGTTGTACAAAGCGGCTCAACGGATGTACTTTCCAGAATGATTATATCCTTATCTCGTATTCAAACATACATTACTCTACATCACTACTCTGTGCTGGCAATAAAAAGCGATGTTTCCTCGTTCATAATCAAAACTGCAAAGAAATAAATTTCTATGATATAATCTCGAATAAAGTCTTCATAAAATTCTTGGTTACCCTTTATTTTGTAAACGATTTTATAACATTTTATTATACATTAAATCATAATATTGTTATTAATGAGAATGAATGTTAGTAAAACTAACTTTTTTTTTATGGGATGACGAGCTGGCGTGTCACCTGATGGTAAGTAACGAACGCCGCCCATGGACACCTGCAACAGATATAGTGTTACAGTTACGTTGCCGACCTTTAAGGGAGTAAGATAGGAAAAGATGAGGAAGGGGGCGAGCCTCCGGATACCTCTCTCACCGAACGAAACGCGACATGAGCCACTTTAAGTCGATCTTCTGAGAGGTCGTGGTATTTCACTGGTCGTGTCACGTTGAGTGACAAGGTAAATTTTTATCATAATAAATTTAGGCTTCAAAGACACGGTTTCCAGGTCATAAATAAAAATACAACTGTAGGTAGTATACGAAAGTTAATAATTTGATTAATCTGCAATAAAGTCGGTAGTTAATTATTTAATATGAGAGACTGGCCAGACATTTTACAATTAGACAGGATATTCGGCCATTTGATTTGAAACTGTTATCAAGAAAGGAGCCAGACAGCCAGAAAATTAATTAACCTTCAAATACATTTTTGATCTTATTGACTGGCTGCCCTCAATCTTCACCCTCAACTTTACCTTCACATCTCTACTTTCGCCTTCATCTTTATTCACACCTCAACTTTCATCTCAACTTTTCCTGTCGGCCATCTGACAGTGCAAGGCAGCCCGACAACATCGGGGAGGAGACTTCTGTGGAGCACCAGGACACCCCTGCAGTGAGCCTTCGCGGGTCACTCGGCATCAGGTCGTACCTGCTCCCTTTCTAAGAATTATGGTAGCCACAAATTGAGGAGCAACTCGTTGTTAAAATAAAGTTAATAATTTTAATAACCGAGTGAATTTTTTATTTATATACCCCGACCGCGTTACAGTCGATCCGGCCTATTCATGCAGCGAACTGCTTTGCTCTACCACTGTTAACTTATATTATATAGTGAATTTGTACAATGCATTTTATAATTAAGAATTTATATTAGGGACATTTCAATCATCGTATTATAAAGTAACCGTCTTATAATAAGTATGAATCCACTGGAGGAATAAAATAGTGATTAAAAAGATAAAAAAAAAAAACAGAATTTTAATAGTGGTAGAGCCAAGCAGTTCGCTGCATGAATGGGCCGGCTCGACCGGTGAAATACCACGACCTCTCAGAAGACCGACGTAAAGTGGCTCATGCCGCGTTTCGTTCGGTGAGAGAGGTACCCGGAGGCCCACCCCCCTTCCCTTCCCGTACTTTCCTATCCCCTATCCCTTAAAGGTCGGCAACGCAACAGTAACACTATGTGTTGCTGGTGTCCATGGGCGGCGTTGGTTGTTTACCATCAGGTGACACGCCTGCTCGTTTGCCCTCCTATCTCATAAAAAAAAAAAAAGAATGAAAGCAATGTCGTGAAGCCAGCTTCTGAGATCGTAGAATAATAAGTTTTTTAAAATCTTTATTTATAAATTTATCGATTCAGGCATGTCACTAACCAAGTATACAAAACATTAATTGGATAAATAAGAAAAGGGTATTTACTTGTTGAAAGTAACTATGGGACCATATCGCATTTTTATCATTTAAAAAGTTAATTCATTAAAAAAATATCTTTGCCGATCCTGAAGTCGGATCGGCTGATCCTATTATGTACTCAATACACACATGTTCAATGTAAAAAGTTATGTTCAGTTTTTGGCACAGAAAACATATCAACGTATATATTTATGTATGAATGAAGCAGACTACGAGGTCGTTATGATCTCAGAAATGTTGATTAATAGTCAGTCAATACAGTTTAATGCGTCAATATAAAGACATCACCCATAATAGTGACATTTATGAATATAAATATTTTTTTATTACAAATAAAATAACAACAATATGTAATAAAAATATACTTAATATTATATATATTAGAATAGATTTTCTTATTGCCTGATTTATGAGTTCTCGACAACTCTTGCCAAGTCAAAAGCATTTCTGTTAAATTAGTATTGTGTTTAAATTTATGACAAATGACATATAATGATAGGATATAGTATGTATGAAGTAGAGATATGTACTTGATTCTATTTAAATTAGATGATACCAAAAATTTCACACTCAACAAAAGAAAATTTATCAATATATGCGTCTGTTCCCATAAATGCGTAAATCTTTGAAACTACGCGACGGATGTGATGTGGTTTTTGAATAGATAGAGGGGGGTCAACGGGGTGGTTTAGTAAAAAGTGATATTTTTCAGAAACACCTTCAGAAGGTCTACAAAAAAATCACCGATCCCATATGTTTATCTCTTAGGGATAACCCCCAAATACCATTTTTATTTATTTTCTCAGGCGAAACAAAGTTATATATATAATACTATAAGTAGGTGTTAGGTACATTAAAAATACCGACCTCGAAATATTTCAAATGACTGGTTGCTGTATAAACGAATGATCTTAAGAATAACAATAAAAAATATTTTTATCTAAACCATAAGTACTTAAAGAAACCGAGTCATTTTACTACGAAGCGGAATCACATCGGAATTTCTATATCAACATCATCAAAAATTCCTAAATCTCTCCGAAGTGGGTCAATGCTAAATTAACTTTATTAAGTTACATGACAAAAACAAGAAAACCGACTTAGTATGTTTTTCTCGTATTTTTCTGCGTGGCCTTTTATATAGTATAATAAAGAATCAGCTGACAGCATAAGAATCTATCAGGCTTCAATTGTTACATATTACATTAGTTATCAAATATGGGAATAGGTTCGCCACCACACGTATTTGGGACGTAAACATAACGACGAATCGAGGCTTGACAGCCACTGACGTCAAGTTAAGTGTATCAAATAGGCAAGTATTGAACAATTAATTACTAAAATAATAAAATCATTCTAATTCGAATCATTGGGAGAGACCTAAGTCCAGCAGTGGACTGCAATAGGCTGATGATAATTAGAATTATTGCAGTTAAATAATATAATATTAAAATGATCTTATCATTGGGATCATTAACGCCAGTGAAGTAATTAATTTATTAATATGTTTATGGGAAAATACCGCAAACGAACATGCGTGTCACCTGATGGTAAGCCACAAGCGTCGCCTGTGGACATCTGCAACACTACAAGGATCACAGTTACGTTGAAGTATAGGATGGGATTAGAAATGAGGGGAAGGGGAAAGGATAAGTCATTGTACGCAGATTTTCTGAGCGATTGTAGTATTGCACCGGTCGAACTAGCGAACTATGTGGCTCTACACAAGTTCTCTGCACTAGTTCTGTATAAAAGAATAGTTTAAGATATCAGCTATACGGTTAACATACCCATCAGAAGTATTTATGATAGGTACATATAAATTGTTACTAAGATAAACAGGTGATTTACATTTAAATAGAGTTGGTATCGTGGCATATACGGGCTGATAAATCAACCAAGGGTACATGTAATGATTTCAAATTACAGGTTACTACTAAATTATATGTATAGACGAAATATTTCATCTGCTTGATCTCTAAAACAAACAAGTTATAATTTTGAACGCGAGTTGAGTGGTTTGATGACTATATTTAGGTACTTTTACAGAATGCTTAGTAGACTTTTTATATTGAAAATTATTGTGAATTAATCAAATTGGTCCCAATTAAAACACTTAATATAATAGAGTTAGATTTAAAAAAATACTGTCGAAAATGTGGATGGGTATTTTTTTACTAATTTATAGTAAAAAATGGGGTGACAATAAAAAAATTACATACGGTGATTTTAGCAATATGTTTTTTATCTAGTTTCTTGTAAATGTGGTCAAAATCTAGTTCTAAAACCAAGAGAAATACGCCTACGACCGGCTTGTTACAAAAACAAGAAAAAGCATCCTATCCATGTACAAGATGCAATGATTTCAATAATTAATTTCAATATACTTGGATATTTAAAAATAAGTAATATTTATCAAATATGATAATAAATCAAATATGATTGACAAATTTGTACGGTTCTTATCATTACATAGTATAAAACAAAGTCACTTTCCGCTGTCTGTCCCCTTATATGCGCATATCTTTAAAACTACGCAACGGATTATGATGCGGTTTTTTTTAATAGTTAGAGGGTGTCAACGGGGTGGTTTTGATCTATAATTCATGTATAGTGTAGTAAAAAAAGTCTTAATTTTCAAGATTTAGAACTTTAATCGCAAACGCTGCCTGAACCCTAAGTGATAAATCAAAACAATGTACTATATCATTGTACACCTTTAAAAGGTCTACAAAAAAGTCCGCGAGGGCATATGTCTATCTCTTAGGGATAACCCACAATAACAATTTTTGTATTTTTACTTTTTACGAGAAATAATGGCCTATTTACGAAGCCATTTTAAACATTACAGTATTAATTTTCATTCAATTGTGTATCTTAAATAGATTGTGCATGTAATATAGATCATCGTGGCCCTTTACAGCATGCAATTTAAACGAATATTTTCGAAGATATTGCAGTATTAACATAGCGGGACAGCAGTTATTGCTTTTGATGCGGAACAAAGTTCGCCGGGTCAGCTAGTTTTAAGTATTACAGTGTGATTAGTGCTAAGTAAAGTGAAGTAAAAAAATATTTAAATTAACGAAGTTGTTACATCAGACACAGCTTAGAAGCATGATCGTTGCATCATGCGTTGCATATACGGGCTTATCGATTTTAGAAATTGGCACCTAATTGCAGTTTTTGAGACTTGTCTGACAACTTATTGGTTTGTTGTTTAAAGAACATCTTGTGTTGTTGTGTTGATTAAGAAATATAAATAGACAGAAGTCCTACACCCGCGCCGGACGGCCGCTATCCTTCGAGAAGTACCCGACATTTCAACTTTTCAACGCGCGTTTACGGGTAATAATAATAATCGTATACACGTATGTAGGTAATTATCGGTGCGTTCGAAATTCTAGCGCAGCCAGTGGCAGAAAAGAGAACTAAGATCTCAGTTTATTATTGTGTACTACTTTAATTGTGCATGAAAGTAGGATAAACGCGGTCGAAATGAGGGCATTGCGCAAAATCTGCGGAGTGACCCTCGCTGACCACGTGGAAAACAAGGTTATAAGGAAGGAAGTCGGATTGAAAGAGAGTGTCGGTGTAAAAGTAAGAAAGGGCATGCTCCGATGGTTTAGACATGTAGAAATGATGGATGATGCAAGATTGACTAAGCAGATATACAATGCAAAAGCGGATGGATGTAGGAGTCGAGGACGGTCTAGACACACATTTCATGCAAATAGAACGTATTCTAGAGGAAGGTGATGTTAGGAGCCTCAAAAATCGACGCACGTGCATGAAAAGAGTTATGAAAGTCAACGAAGCGAGTGAGGTGTGTAAGAATCGTGCCCTATGGCGCTCCGTTCTCTCTGCCTAGCCTGAAAGGATTTGGCGTGAAGTTATGTGTACTACTTTAATACAAATAAAAAGCTTATACCGTTCGAACTTCTGTTTATCTATACTTTGTGTCTGTTGTACAAGAGATACGGAAAAAAAATCTTTGACAAGTTTCTCCTGAACATTTATTTAGAATTTATTCATAATTTTACAAGTGTAAAGAACATTATTCTTAGTTTCTTTTATATTTGTTTTGTTTCCAAAGAGTTTAGAAATAATTAAACCTCTAACTTATAGTTATTGCTTGAACGAAATAGAAAATTATTTCAAATAGAAAAGCACTTCTCAATTATTGGTAAAAGGATGCATAATATTGTATCTCTTGATTTCAAGACATGCTCTAGTCAAGGACTTAGCATGCTTACAGTAATGGGATTCTGTAATTAATGTTTATTTGGCCGTACACAGCTTTACATTAACCAGACAATGGGGACTATACTGTCGTTTGTCTAGAAACTTGAAGTTTAATTTAACTTTTACTAAAAGCATCAATAGCTTTGTGCAATAAGAGACGACACACTTTCTTTGAAACAAATGTACCGCTCATATTATAATTTATACTTTACTTTTTTATCAGTAAAAGTATTACAAGGAGAAATGGATTATATGATTTCGTATTATAGTATTGCAGCAGTGTATTGGTGGGAAATATTTTTTACAAATATTCATTTAATCATTTTGAAATATAAATACTCATTAAAATTATTATTTCTGTTTCTCATAAATTAACGATTATCCATTTTTTTTATGGCATAGGAGGCAAACAATCAAGTGCTGGTGGGCAACTAGCGCCGCCTATGGACACCAGCAACACAGGTAGTGTTACAGATGCATTGCAGATCTTTAAGATGGGATAGGGTCGGAAGTAGGATATGGTGAGGAACCGTAGCATTCACCACTTTACCTCGATATTCTGAGAGGTGTTATAGCACCGGTCGAACCGGCCTATTCATAAAGTGAGTACCACTGTAAATCTCCAATAATATGAATGTAGTCTATTTAATTATTTATACATTTTTTTTTATATCTAAACATTTTGAGATTTTTTTTTATGGGTTAGGAGGGCAAACGAGCAGGCGTGTCACCTGATGGTATGTGACCAGCGCCGCCCATGGACACCTGCAACACATATAGTGTTACAGTTGCGTTGCCGACCTTTAAGGAATTAGGATAGGAAAAGAATGGGGAAGGGGTAGGGGGCCTCCGGATACCTCTCTCACCGAACGAAACGCGGCATGTGCCACTTTACGTCGATCTTCTGCGAGGTCGTAGTATTTCACCGTTCGAGCCGGGCCGTTCATGCAGCGAACTGCTTGGCTTTACCACTGCTGATAAATATAAACTTTCTATTTGGCAAGCCAAGATTTACTGGCAATCGTTGAGCTTTGCGTGAGTAAACTTTTGGTAGCATTAATGTGATCTCATATTTCACAACATTAAGGGTCGATTAGTTGGATATTTATGGTACTTAAGATTCGAACCTGAGAGATAGTTTAACTTTGAATAGATATGGTCTAACGATAATAACGTAGATACGTAGAAAAAAACAAGCAAGGATTGTGTACTGTTATACGGAGTCCGGGAGATGACGTTTTAAAAAAAAAAGATTTTAATTGCTAGATAATATATATTTAAAGATTTAGTATAAAATAATATAGTTTATGATTTAATATAAAGATTTGGTAATTATTATAAAACTAGAACGAGACGAAAATAACGAGTACCTCAAATGAGGGCTGAGACAGAACTGAACTTTTAAGTGTAATGTTATTAAAAGCTTTCTATATGAAATGCTGACTGCATGACTTACTGTGTCTATGTAGCAACATTGTCATACAAAAGGGAAGATATAACAACCCCCCCTTTAAGAGGAAACTTATTGAAAAGAAAGAAAAAATAAGTTTTCAGTATATTTAATCTATACGCAAACGCGGTTGTTCTATTTCCATTTCTATTTCAGAATTTCCTTCTTTATTAATGGTTAACTTATCAGTACTGCATAATCCTTTGAGGTACCCATTCTTTTTACAAAAATAGAAAATTAAAATACTAAAACATAGAATACAAGCTAATACACTTAAAATATGAAAACTAATGTGATTATTCCAGTTGCTTGGATATTTAACTAAATCTAGTTCCTTTATAATTTTATCCGAGGCTATATTTAAAGTTTTAAGATTATCTAAATTAACATTCTGTATTTTTGAAATTGGCAAGATTTGTTTTCTAATTTGGCTTAAATTACAACAACTATCATTAAGAATATTAAAAGTAGATACAATACTAGGCACATTAATTTTAGGTGAAACTTTCCTCATTAGTTTGAAGTTTCTATGATAACCAATACATTTAGTTGGAATACTAAGTATACCTGTACCGGATATGACAAGTTCGGTTACATCATTGTTATTGCATTCAATCGAGAGTTTGGAATATTTAGATTGTACAAATATAAATTTCTCATCATGTAGTTTATGCCATATATTTATATCACCTTGAATTATTTTATATTGACAACTTTGAGGTAAAGTTGTTACAGATTTTGTAATGATTTCAATTTCACAGGATGGGTTTCCGGGTATTGTGTAAACATCAGTCGTATCACATAGGTAAGTTTGAGTAGTTATAATATTCTTACAAGAGTTTAAACTTTTCAGATAGGTGAATGAAGATTTATCTTTACTTATAGCTATGTACTCTTCAGAAGGTAAGATCATCACAAACGAGTTAGAAGAGTCAGTAACATGTGAGATGGGGTAAGGTATGGTTTTATACAAGTTATATTCTAGAACACTGACTAAGGGTAACTTAATTACAAAAACTAACTTATCGTCAACATAATAGCAAACTAAATTAGCAACATTTAATAAAATATGAATATTATTAAGTTCTAGGCTTACTGGAAAATCTCTATACTTAGGAACTACCTTAAGATTACTCACAATATCCTTATATAATTGAGTAGGAGTCAAAATAGACGGATGCAGTACATTAGATTTCACAAACAAAATGGAATTTAGTATATCCTCTATTTTGAAAGAAAGAGCCAAGAGGTTAGAATGCAAAATATTAAAAACATTATCAACTTTAACTATTTGAGATATATTCTTGAATTCATTATACATTTTGTGAATAGCATCATTTAATTTAGCTTCATTAATATTAATTTCATGTAAAGATTGATTAATATTAGATACTGCTATTTGAGATACAATTATACTTTTCTTTATAGAATTAACAATAGTTTTTTCATTGTTATACAAGTTCTGAATGGCTTTGTTATAGTTTTCTGCATCATCTTCGTCCATGGTGCCGAATATGTGCTTAAAAACAACGCCTACACCGCTAAACCATGCGGATCGTTTAGATACACTATTAGATACTATATGTGAGATAGAGTCAAAATCGCGTGAAATATCTTTGTATAATGAATTTAAGGGTTCTAACATATTTTGACAATTAGAATAATCTATTTCTTTATTTTCGCGGCATTGAAATCGGATAGTGTTAAAGACATCGTTGATGTTCTGAATATAGTTTTTATATGGAGACACGTCCATCGGAATTACGATATGAAATTGATCATTTATCGTCTTCAAGGTGCCAACAGGGTCGAATAGTATACCAGGGCTCTTGGTGATGTACTCTACAAATTGGTTGTTATCAGTCGATAAGGCGGTGCGACATTGAACGACGATGATTCTGTAAATCATAATTACTAGTCTAATTTGATTTGTATGTAAAAGGTAGATAGTTATATTATATTGTATATAGGAATTAGTGTGTTAGTAACTAGACTATAGAAAGAGGTTCTATTTATATATCATTCTAGATTTGCAGGTTTAACTTGGTCGAAATGATGATTAACATGACGTCGATTAATAAGGAGAGTCAAAGTATTATTGGTATTTACTTTTACAATTTTATATGGACCTTTCCATATAGGGGAGAGAGCTTTTCGGAGCCTTAGGTGGTTTTTCAAATAAACGTATTCGCCGACTTTGTACTGTACGGAGCGGCTATGTCTATCGTAGTAAGTTTTAGATTTTTCTTTTGAAGTTTGTATATTTTGCAATGCTTTCTCTCTAGATATTTTAAGTCGATGGTGAAGCATTTTGATATATTCTGGATAAGTGATGTCAGAGCGTAGTTCAAAGACAGAGTCGGGGATGAAGGGTTTATGTCCAAAAACTAATTCATAGGGGGTAAAGCGGGTAGTAGTGTGGACGGTACTGTTATAAGTGAGCATAGCTGTATAGACGAATTTATGCCAATCAGATTGGTTCTCGTTCACGTAAGATTTTAGATATTCTTTAAGGGTCGAGTGGCTCCTTTCAAGAGCGCCCTGAGTTTGGGGGTGGTATGGTGAGGACCAAATCTGTTTAATTTTTAGGAATTCACAAGTTCTTTTAAATAGATCTGCAGTAAAATTTGTTCCTTGGTCTGTAAGTATTGATTTTGGAATGCCAAAGAGAGTTATGAAGTGAACTAGACATTCACAGGATTCTTCAGCTGTAGCATTTGAAATGGGGTATGCAATAGAAAATTTCGTAAGATCATCCTGAAGGGTAAGTATGTATTTCAATTTTTGTAATCCAGCTTCAGGCAGAGGGCCAACGATATCAAGACTTATTTTTTCAAAGGGCCGAGTTGAAGTAGTCGTAATTTGCATGGGAGCTCTATTAACTTTGCGAAGGGCTTTGTTCGTTTGACATATTTTGCAGTTTTTTACATATTCTTCTATTTCGGAACGCATATTTTTCCAATAATAGCGTTCTTTGATCCTGTCATACATTCTATTTGAACCTACATGTCCAGCAATCGGAAGGTCGTGATTTTCCTTTAAAATCTTTGCTATTTCAGTTGGAACAGGGTATATGATAGTGTTGTGATGAATGTTTATAGTTACGTTAGTGTTGTTGAATAGGTACATGAGCATGCCATATATTTTAATGAAAGAATTTTGTTCAAATGGATTTCTAAAATCAGATATAGCAATTTCGTTAATATTTCCGGCAAGTAAGATATCGTCTCTGGCTGACTTTAATGTTTTAAAGATATCAGGGTAGCTGCACGTATCGAAGTAGTATACTTTTGTCAAAAGTAGATAGTAAGTTTTCCCTTTGATAATGTGTTTTTTGAAAGAATGAAGTTCACGTTCACCATCGTTAAAAGAGTCATCGGATGCTGATATGATGTCCTCAATGTAGGGATTCGATTCATCATAATCAATAGACACGGGAACAAGAATGGTATTTGCTCTGCTTTTCAGAAGACTTTCGTTATGTTCCATTATGTGTGTATTGTAGGTCTCATTTTGGTTTGTAAAAGATTTTAGAAAATCAGAGTAATCTTTGTTAGAGTTCGAGGGTATCTCGTCAATATGTCTCGTTATTTCGGATGAAGTGTTTAATGGCGGAGACGGTTTCAGAGATGGAATAGGATTCGGTGTAGGGAGAGAGTCAAGAGGAGATTCAGGATTTATTGGAGTTGGGGGATACAGTGGAGTGAAATCAATATTTGGTTCATTGAGTGGACTGATATCCAAATCGCCGAGGTCAATTAACTCATCATTATTACCTAAAGGAAGGATTTCATCTTGGAGAGGGTTATTATTAGATAATCCTGATGTAGAAGGTTGAGGGTCATCTTGGATAACTGGATTGATTGGATAACGTGACAAGGTGTCAGCATTGCTATTTACTTTGCCCTTTTTATAAACTACTTGATAGTCAAACTCTTCGAGTTTCAATCTCCATCTCACCAATTTGGAACCGGGTTCTTTACAATTAAATAACCATTTTAAGGGCCGGTGATCGGTGACTATTGTAAATTTTTGACCATATAAATAAGGTCTGAAAGTTTTTGTTCCAAATATAATGGCTAAACATTCCTTCTCAGTGACGCTGTAATTACACTCAGCTTTATTTAGCGTTCTCGATGCATAAGCGATGGGACGGTCGTTTCCTACAGGGCCTTGTGAGAGGATAGCAGAGATTGCATAATTGGATGCATCGCAAGTCAAAAGGAATGGTTTAGTGAAGTCGGGGTATGCCAAAACTGGTGCAGATATTAATGACCTTTTGAGACTTTCGAAGGCAAGTTGTTGGTCGTTATTCCAGTTAAAGGGGACATCCTTTTTGAGGAGATGGGTTAGAGGCTTAGCGATTTTTGATAGATTTGGAATAAAGCGTCGGTAATAAGACACTAGACCTAGAAAGGATTTGATGTCCTTTGGGCATTTAGGGGTTGGAAAATTTTCGACAGCATCAGTCTTCGCTGGGTTTGGTTTCACACCTTGATCTGTAATAATATGTCCGAGATAAGATACTTCTTTGCGAAGAAATTCGCACTTATCTGGTTGTAATTTAAGGTTGAAAGTTCTGAGTCTGTCGAAGACGTTGGATAGGTTTTTCATATGAATATCCAAATCATAGGAATAGATAACGATATCATCGAGATAGACAAAGCATTGAATGCCTTGTAGGCCTGAGAGTGCAGAGTTCATTAGTCTCTGAAAAGTGGCTGGGGCATTTTTTAGACCAAATGGCATGCGATTGAATTCAAAGTGCCCTTGTGGGACTGAAAATGCTGATTTGGGAGCGTCCTGTTCTGAAATTTTGATCTGGTGGAAACCGGAAGCAAGATCTAGGGTACTAAAGTACTTGCATTTTCCGAGTTGATCCAAAATTTCAGAAATATTAGGAATTGGGTAAGAGTCTCCAATAGTGATATCATTTAGCTTACGATAATCAATGACAATACGCCATTTTCGTTGACCAGATGCGTCGGCCTTTTTTGGAACAATCCATATTGGTGATGACCACGGAGATGTTGATGGTTTGATGATGCCATCGTCAAGCATTTTGTTTATTTGAGACTGTACTTCCTGTTTATGTATCTCGGGAAATCTATACGACTTTGTATTAATTGGCACCGAAGAAGATGTTGTGATCTCGTGTTGTAAGGCATCAGTGTATGTCAGTTTATCATTTGGAAGATGAAAAATGTCAGAATAGGTAGAACAAATGTCAAATAGTGCATCTGTTTCTTCAGCATTCAGATGAGAGACTCGTAAGAGATTTAATACTTCTTCTGTCCGATTCAGAGTGTTAACATGTTCATTAGAATGTAATGTGTGTATGACCTCATGCGTATTTATTTTATGCAAGGGTGTGATTTCGAATTTTAATTTAGAATCTATGTTTATTGGAGAATCGGAAGTGTTTACGACAGAAAGGTTAACTCTTGAATTCGGTTTTACTTTAACAATGCAATTTGCTATTAGAAGGGATTCTATTGAATTTTGATCAAGTATGAGTCCTTCATTGACATCAGGGTTTGATACAGCGCATTCGATTATTGTTTCAGTCCGAGGGGGTATAGTAAATACGGGTTCAGTGAATTTTATATTAAGAACTGTTTCGTCGACTTGGAGTATGTTTTTTGCATAGTCAATTTTACTATTGTATTTGGAAAGAAAATCATTACCAATTATGCCGTCGTAAGGAAAGTCAAGACTAGGGACGACGTGAAAATGATAATTTAAAAGATCGAAATCCATTGATATATGTCCAACTGAGTGCATCAGTTTCTCTGGTGTTCCAAAGCCACTGAAACTTATTATGTGTTTAACTATTTTGGGCATTGTTTCAATAGAATCTACTTTCAACAGGCTGATTGACGCACCACTATCTACTAGGAGTCTCAAGGGTTTGGAAGAGACGGATGTTTGGACTTCCACAAAAGGTAAGTATTTTCTTATAGGGTTTGTTGTGATATTATAAGTTTTAAAAACGTTTCTATCTGTTTCAGGAGCTGAGCACATAGGACATGATTTAGGAGTAGATTTGTCTCGAAACAGAATTTTTGATTTAGTAGAACTAGCATTTTTTTTTGAGTTAGTAGGGTTAGTATTTTTATTTGATTTAGTAGAGCCATTGTCATTATATGAATTGCCCGATATAGAAGTGGGGATAGAAACAGCGGCAGTGGCAATATCTTTATGACAAGCGCTAGATACAGTGATGGGGCCACTATAAGCTTGGGGCTGGTTACCCTGTTTGTTAGTGGACTTGGATACAGTGAGATTCAGCGGTGCAAATTGCAAAGGGTTTGTAGGAATTGGTGTTATAGATGGAGTCGTATCGATTTTCCTTGTTAGTTTTCCCGCACGATACCGGTCGGGAAAGCTTGGTCGTTTAAATCGAGATCATTCATAGCTAAGCTTTCTATGTTAGCGGAGTTGACACAGAGTATGGGTTGATTTGGTCGTTGGGAAGCATTCCAAGGTTGCCGGTTAGTATTTTGCTGGTTTTGGGCAAAATTAGACCTTTTATTGTTATTATATGCTCGTTTTCTACAGTTTTCTATAGTATGGCCTATATTTTTGCAGTATCGGCAAGTAGGAGTATTTGGATTTGGTCCAGTCTGTGTATTTAATACATTTCGGGGTGGAGACGGTCGAGGTTGATTTTGAAAATTAGGGGTTTGAGGGAGTGGCATGTTTCGTCTTTGAGAAGCTTGGAATAGTTTTTCTTCGCATGAAGCGAAGTTTATCGCTTCATTTAGATTATTTGGATCTCTACACCTAACCACTGTTGACAGATGGGGTTGCAGGCCTATTATAAACACATTCAGTGCCAAATCTTGCATAGCGGCTACTCTACCGGATAATTCATCTTTCTTTTTAGTTGGGATAGAGATGTTAATTTCGGTCAAGAGTTTGGCGAGGCATGATTCCACTTTAAGAGAATATTGGCTAACAGATTCATTTCGACCCTGCTTGCATTCTTGAAGATCTGATAAAAGATAAGCATAATGTTTCGTGTCGCCAAATTGTGTTTTCAGAAACTCTTCTAGTTGTGTCCATTTTGTGAATTCTTTGATAGCACACGCGGTTTCAGCTTTGCCTTCAAGGCGACTTAATATATATTTTAGGAGAATATCTGCTTGAAAGGCAGAAGCAAGTTGAATGGCATTGCGGCAATTATTTAAAAATGGTGTCAGTTTATCTCTGGAACCATCGAAAGTTCCAATAAATTTTATCAAAACATTTAAATCGATTTCCGACATTTTTGTACAAACACCTTCTTCTTTTACGTCTCGTGCTTTCGACATATACGTGTACTTAATTAATTACAATAGTAGAATTAGAAATATGAATCAAACTTATAACGCTATTATTATAACTTAACTAAAAGAGGCATACTGACACAGCTGAGACGCGACGTTATCTCTTCTAAGAAATTCGCCACAAGATAAGACGCTTGGTACTTCGACAACTTATTATGATTTACAAAGTACAAGGAGTATAAAACTTTGGATGCGGCTATTATATGAAAATGTCAATGTTCTGTACACACACTTAATTAGCATAGGAAATTGAAGATCACAGGAATAAATTGACTCACAGGATTAGCAGGAACATAGTGCTGTTTTTCACCTTGCAGGATGTGATGACCAGTTGGAGCTGGAGACGGATGGTGATTACGAGGTCCTATCTCCTAGTACAGCGTGGAGACAAGGGCTAGTCCTTTCCAGGACTCGCAGGATGTGGTGATAGCAAGATCACCGCTTCACGATTTTTCTTTGATATATTTATCTATTTTATTATTTATTTATATGTTTAATTTCGGCACTTTAACACAGCACTTTAGCACTATGAC
Organism: Euproctis similis; assembly: GCA_905147225.2. Taxonomy (NCBI): domain Eukaryota; kingdom Metazoa; phylum Arthropoda; class Insecta; order Lepidoptera; family Erebidae; genus Euproctis; species Euproctis similis. The sequence goes on from LR990109.1 coordinate 12,834,997, forward strand.
ACTTCACGGAGGTCCGAGGATTTTTTTAAAATCCCACCGCTGCCACCAATGTTATACGGAGTCCGGGAGATGACGTTTTAAAAAAAAAAGATTTTAATTGCTAGATAATATATATTTAAAGATTTAGTATAAAATAATATAGTTTATGATTTAATATAAAGATTTGGTAATTATTATAAAACTAGAACGAGACGAAAATAACGAGTACCTCAAATGAGGGCTGAGACAGAACTGAACTTTTAAGTGTAATGTTATTAAAAGCTTTCTATATGAAATGCTGACTGCATGACTTACTGTGTCTATGTAGCAACATTGTCATACAAAAGGGAAGATATAACAGTACGAAGCAGGTCAAAAAAATAAAGCTTCTTTCTACTTCGGCGTTGCCACCTTTATTTTATTAACCCAATATATAGTTTTTTGATGATTACACTTTGAAATATTGAATATAATTCACTATATATTATGTTTGTCATGGTTGTCGAGCCATGCCAAAATCTCTACATCAGTTATGCTAACATTAATCTCGAATTAAGATACCGTAATTCAAAAAGCAATCCATCAACGACAATCTTGACGGCGTGTTCGTTCAGTGACTGCCAACGGAAAATAATATTCATTCAATTTGTAGTGATTTTTTTGGCATCCGTCTTTTTGGACTGGCACTTTCTCCTTCGAGCTGGTGTCGTGATCAACACTTATACACATATTTAATGTATTTATATTTGTAAAAATATCAGAATGACGAGATCATTTGATAATTCATTCAAGTCTGAACATGCTTTTATCAAGTATAGTTTAAGTGATTTTGTATGAACTGCGGTAGAATGATTTTGACAATTAAGACACGTGTATAGTACGTTAATAAAGAAGCTATGTCTAATTGTTATAATAGAAATGAAAAAGTAAACTCCCTGCCCTAAGCAATTTAAAAAGAGGACAAGAGAAGTATGGCAATATTCGAGGCCGATATTTTCTTTAAAATATTAATGTAAATCAATGTGCTGAAATGATCAAAATAAAATCATCCATATTGTGCAGAATTTCCTGATCGAGTCCCCATAGTGTTGTAATAAGATTAAATATGGCAATGACTGCAAACATAAATAATGTCAATATATATGACATCGTCTTTCGACATTGATTGGAGCCGTTCTTCAATAGTTTTATAAGGAGATGGCCAAGTGAAGGATTTAGTGTCTCGTCACTTCGCCCGGGGCTATATGCTGTCGGCACATGTGCAAAACTTGTCCTAGCAGCGTCGTGTTGTGTGAAAGCTACTTGCGTGAGGTTCACATGACACACCCATACTCACCCTGAGAGAGGTACTCTTGCACAACTTTTAATATGAGACGACGTTCTTTGTGCCTTTTTAAATAAGTACCATATTTCAGTCAGGTTTAGGATCACTATATTTTCTATATCTTGTGCCCCTTGAGATACTATTTCATCATGACTCTTTCTTTTTGCCTATGGTACGTTTAGTCTATGTAGAATAAAACTATCGCCTACCTACGCCCTAGTCAAATAGTTCAAATAAATACGTGTATTAACAGTACATAATTATATACCGTTATTATATTACTCCCGTCTTTATTGCTTAATTAAATATTGAAACGTACTCCTATATACTTATTCAAATGAAAAAAATAAATTCAATGTATGATTTTGATGTTTCCGAACGAGTATTGTTAATATTCAAAAACAAGAAATACGATTTAATAATGTTTCCAATAATGTTAAATTGAGCGTAATGTTTGCCCAATTCTTATTATGGAATATTAATCATTGACTAATTATATTCTTTACATTGGTTGTAATGCATATTATACTATTTTGAATATTAATATATATTTTTTATTGGTTATGAATAAAAATGCCTACTTACGAACGAAAAATAATGACTGTGATTTGTACCAAACATTATTATTATATTCATTGAATTCCAATATGTAAAACATTTAAAAATAAATTATTATGACCCTATGCAAAGAAATTGTCTCACAGTTCATCATTATCAACCCATCTCCGTCCACTGCTGGACATAGGTCTCTCCTTTGGCACGCCACTGAGCTCGATCTTCGGCCATTCGTTTCCAACTGCTGCTAGCCACTTTGCGTATATCGTCGCCCCATCTAGCCTGAGGGCGCAATACACCACGTATTCCGAGACGCGGTCTCCACTCCAGAACACGCTTCCCCCATCGGGAATCAGATCTGCGACAAATTTGACCTGCCCACTGCCACTTCAGTTTGCTGATTCTTTGGGCTATGTCGATGACTTTAATTCTCTGTCGGATGTCTTCATTTCTAATCCCATCCTTCAGAGAAACTCCTAACATAGCCCTTTCCATGGCTCGCTGAGCGACCTTAAATTGGTGGATCAACCGCACTGTCAGTGTCCACGTCTCGGCTCCGTAAGTCATGACGGGTAGAACGCACTCATTGAAGACCTTGGTCTTAAGGCTTTACGGGATGGATGACGAAAAGACTCGACTAAGTTTCCCAAATGCTGCCCAACCCAGCTGTATCCTTCTTCGGGCTTCTTTCTCGAAGTTGTTCTTCCCGACTTGCAATATTTGTCCGAGGTATATATACTCATAAACCACTTCGCGAGGATTCCCATCTAGTATAATTGGCTCCGGAATCATGTGATGATTAAACATAACCTTAGCTTTGTCTAGGTTCATCCGAAGACCATCTCACAGTTCGTATCGTAAATTCCTCAGAGACCACAAATGTAGACCTTGTCAGGGTTTACCAAAACTCGTGGCAATAATCCCACTGAATAATCCCTGTAATCACAAAATGATCCACCTAAATTTTTTCTCAATGTTTAAAGCTGTACCTTAAAATATTGCGTTTTTAAAGCTAAAATTAAAACAATGTTTACAAGAGATAACATAATCATTAGTATGTATACGTAATCATAGACTAGTTAATGAGAAATTAATATCACTTCTATTTACGTCAATTTCACCTCCCGCTCTTACTTTTTTGACTAGGTAATTTGTTTTAGTTTGATAAGAAAGTACTATGAAGTAATAAATACAAATTGTATTATGATAAATACAGATTATGGCAAGCCAGGCTTTATAGTTCTGTGAATTGACTGTCCTGCTTCTTGATGTTGTTTTTTTGAATCTAAATACTAAGGCCCGTAAGTCTATTCACAGTTTAATCTATTTTACCTAGTTTAAACCTCATCTGTCGTTTATTTTGTAAGATCGATGCTAGATAAACCTCCAATAACAGTTTAATCTATAGTTTACCTTACACCAGGAGACTTTGCCAGTTAAACCGTGGTCCTGCCTAGTTTAAAAATGGCGGTTGTTTATCAGCTGACATCTGACACGACGATTGTGGGTTCATACATAGATTTAGCATAGACTACAATAGATGGCACATGTCAGGAAAAAATTACTAATAGCATCGAATCACTGACAGCGCAACCGCGTATATTAGATTTTGGGGATATTTACATTTCAACACATGAACATTAACTATATAAAAGTTAACGCGTTGAAGCGCTTTTTACGAACACATTGATAACAATAATAATATCTTGGACACAAATCACACAGCGCCCTCCAGTTCCAAACTAAGCAACTAAATGCTTGTGCTATGGATACTAGATAACGGATACTAATACATATATACTTTTCTTTTGTAAATACATACTTATAATACATAGAAAAACACCCAGACACCGCACAAATATTCATGTTTGTCACAAATATTTGTGCTCGGGTGGGAATAGAACCCCCGACCTCAGTGCTGCAGCCGGTAGTTTTACCAATGCGCTACGAGGCCCGTAAGTCACTCACACATTAAAAACCCATTTTTGGTCACGTTGTTTGGGTGACTATTGCCGATCTATTATTGTTATATCTATGGTCACACTATAAAACTTCATAAAAGTAGAAAGAAGAAGATTTTTTTTCACGAAATATGCCACAGACATTGTACAAAAGAGTGAATGCTGAGCGAAATATAGACATTAAATAACCAAATGTTGCCATCTGTCGAAAACTAAACCTAGGTTACGTAATTTATGTCCATTTCGCTGTTGATCTTACGGGGCAGGTTTAAACTGTTGATTAAAATTGACTATAGTTTAGAAAATCGACAGTTTTAACTATGATTGATCTTACGGGCCTAAATATATCATCATCTATCGAACGACGTTATAGGCGGAACTGTATCTATAGTAACCCAAATAAACAAACCAAAGCCCGTATGTGTCGTATTAGAAATCAAAATATGGACAATGACCGAAGCGTACGTCCGGCTTTGTATTACGTACAAAGAAGGAATAGAACAAATAAATATTGATGCGTATGTGTTCAAGCTAAAATTAGACTTCAGCGCAAATAGTGTACCTACTTTCTAAGATTGCGGAGTAGCGATATTGCCCTCTATATCTGATTGTTTGCTTTTAAATAAAATTGTTTCGAAGGAAAATGATTCATAAAAGCAATATTTTTTATGAAGTTATGTTTGAAGCCAATTACACAACATCAATTACTAATAAAAATAGCTTTGAAAGCTATTTTTATTTTATTTTGATTGATTGATTTTATGATTGATTTTATGATTTGATTGATTTTCATTTTATTTTTATTTTATTTGAAAATATTTTTATTCATAGAGATAATCTCTATAAATGAAACTCTATAAATGGTGAAACCTATTTATTATTATTATTATATATATATATATATATACGGTAGCTTTAGTTACAGCAATAATGGACACTAGAAAAATTATTAAACAGTATCTTCTAATAGACATTTGGTGTTGCTATTTTAAAAGTTTATACAGTGTAAGCTTTTAAAAGAGCAACACCAAATGTCTATGGATCAGGGGTAGCATTAATATAGGGACGAATGAAGGTGACGTGTAGGAAGGTTTACAGTCGATGTAGAAAATGCTTCACTATTGTTCATTGTAAACTAATTAGTTTTAATTATTTACAAAAATATATTGTGTTTTGTTTTAATGAGCATATAAGAAAATAAAACAGGTACTAAAAGTAAATTACAGTTAAAGGTGATTTTTGTTTTTTTTTTATACATTGTTGGAAAAGTGTGGTAAAAAGAATACAAAAATATTTTCACTCAATGTAAGTTCTTTATAAGAGGCAAATTTTATATGAAAATTTGTTTTAACTAAGTTGTGAAAAAATACCATTACTGATAGGTTTTTATACAGTAATTTTAAATAACATGGGCCCATTGAAAAACCTATCTACATTCAGAGACATTAATGCGAAATTTTCTAAAGACGAGGTAAAAGTAAAGTAGAGTATTTATCTCTGCCGGACGTAAAACTAAAGAGTCATTTTATAATGGAATTACTGAAAATTCTAGAAAATTCACAAAATACAGTGATAAGAGTCAACTCGAACATTTTTAACAAAAAACTTTGCCTCAAAAATGCTTAGTAAAATCCTCAAATACTTTGGGAACAACGAGTATTTTTTATCATTAAATAAAGTATAAATGGACCAACTTCGTTTCGCGCAATTTTTAGGCTACGCGTATTCTGAAAAGAATTTATTGTTAACAAACTGCAGAATATTGTAACGATATTGTTCAAACAGAATTGGAATTATTCTGAATATTTAACAATATTTTGAATCGACAACAGAGAAAGAATAATTTAATATATGCAGATATTCCATTTGGGACATAAACATAACGGCGAGACGAGGCTTAACAGCCGCTGCCTACATCTTCGGGTAGAAAACGGCCTGAAGATAAGTTTTGTTTTGGTAATTCTGTCTTTGCGGCGTGGAATAAATCCCTCTGTCGTGGGTATCATATTAAATAATCATTCGTAAAAGTATAGTACTTATTAAAAAAAATAAAATCATCAAAGTAATTAAGAAAAAATAATAAATTTTTCGATACCAGTATCATTTTTATTTCTGTACCATTCGCCTAAATATTAAAAACATGCTATTGTTAATAAGCTTAGGGGAATAAGAGGATTGATTTAATTTGATAACTCTTAAGCTAAAACCAGCTAGCCTCCTAGGCTATATAAATATAGATATATGTAACCCTAGTTAACTTGAATATAAGTCTGTATATACGTTAAGTAAATAGTGACTTAATGACTAATTAAAAATATATTAAATTAGGCATTCCATCCCTGTATTAGTCAGCTCATGCATACAAATAGAATATTTATTTCTGCCGCGAGTTCCAACTCTAGACAAGTAGCGAACAGTCGCTCCCCGTGGGGGGTGAGCCGCCCTTCAGTCGATGGTGTGAGTGCGTTGGCGTGTGTAATATATGACGTTGGTTATTGAGTGCACTATTTGTTTCGAAAAGAATGTACGTTATTTATTGTTGAGCCAGGACGGGAGAGCAAACACGCGTCCGGAATAGTTTGAACTATTTTCCAATATTTGTTTTTCAAAACCAACAATGTCACGTCACAAATGCGTCACTACTCTGTGTGTTTATTTTCAAAATGTTACTTAGGTATGTTCCACTAATCACGTGAAGCTCAAAGGCGGAAGAGGTTTTAAAATTCTTGACTCATTCCACTTTGAAAGTGACTGAAAATAGGCCTTTTTTAAGAAAGACGTACAAGTAACATTTTTGAAATTTCAAATAGTTCGCGTTAATTTATTAATGTGATAATAATCTTAAACATAATATTATAATTAAATGTACTATGGAGGATAAAAATTCCAATTGTTGCCAATTACCATTTATAGAGCTACTGTAAGAGATAGACACTTGGTATTCATGAGACGTGCGGTCTCAGATCGGCCAACACCTTAAGCAAACAACAAAAGGTAGTCTTTATTTGCCTCTCAATGGAGACATGTTCATTACACTGAGAGTAAAGTCACCCAATAAAGTGTGTAATTCCCTGAAGGCGAGCGAGACGCAATTCCAATATCTTGTATTCTTCGATAAATTACATTTCTCTCGTTGTGTTAATTCTTTCTTTACCTAATCCAGCCAGAATTTATTACGATTGTTCCTTTTTTTTTGTGTCAAGTGTCGATATATACATTTACTTGTCGCCAACAATTTGTACGAGTGTGTTACGAATTTGTTTTGGTGAGTAATACCTAACGTGTATATTTATGTTGATGTATAATTAACGGAGATTTGTGGCTTGTATTTCAATTCAACGGAATGTCCGGTTCGACTGCTTCAGTGGGTGTTCAGCAGGCTTATGCATACCGCATTAATATGCAGTAACAGTGTACTATATGTAGCTGAGTAATAAGAGTAGTTGTTATATATAAAATACAAAGATAATTAGCGAACAAATTTAGCGATAATTGTCATATCGATTTCGCGAAATTTTGAATTACCAATTTTTAAATCAATAATTTTTCTCCTTCAACAACAGCCAATTAGTGATGACCTGAAACGACTTTGTAAAAGAAATTCCAAATATAAAATAAATGTAAATGATCAATTACACAACAACTTCGGATGAGATATGGTTTTTTTTTCGCTTTAGTATTTTACTCCACCTTCATGGGCAAATCATAGGGACTATCTTCGACCGCATGATAATAATTTTTCATTAATTTTACCAATAGGTACATTTAATTATGTAGACTTATTGTGCTACATCTTACTTAGTTAATCATAGGATAGTCCATAACATCATATGTGTATATTACAATATTAATGTAAATAAGTGTACCATGTGTCCATATCTGAAAATAGTAAATGAGAAAGTCTAAATAAAGCAGATATCTACCGCAAGCTTTTTGGACCACCACAGACATTAAGATATGATCTACCATACTACTGCTAGATAATCTACAAGCTGTGCATATTTGCGTCTGTGGCTGTGTGACTCACAAATAGTGCAGGTGGTGAAGGTCGGCGAGTGCATGAGCCGGCAGCCTCTGCAGCGCGCATCGGTCGAGCAAGAGTCGTGCTAGAGGCACCACGCCTCCCCCACTGAGCGCGCCTCCAGGCAACGACTCCAGACGGTTCATAGATAGGTTCCTGTCACACACAACACATACATGGAAACCATCATCTTTCTGATGGCATCATCCACACTAAGGCTCGCAGTATTCCACGATGCTGAAACGTAATATTGTAAAGTTCTAACATAATTTGCGTATATAAATCTCGGCTGTGCAGCAGAGGAGTCTATAAAAAAGTAACTCTCTTGGTTGTAGGTAATTAATTAACGCGCGCGATGTTATTAAATCGTAGTACGAAATTAAAGGAGAGCTTCGTAAAGTAATAGAGCGACCGCGAAGAGTTATTGCAAACTCGGACGGGTCATGGATATAGACTATAGAATTATCCATTTTTTTATTTATATTTTGAACTTCATTTTTTCTTCTTATGAAATGCGATTTATAATGATCTACCAAGAGACCTTTGAAGATAAGTATATAGTTCATATTATTTTTAAGACAGAAAAGATATGGCGCGACTGTTATGTACAAAAACAGGACATTACTTCTAAAACTCCTCAGCTGACGCACAATAAAGTTTGCTCTGCGGATCTTTTTTTAATCATTACCTATATTAATATTGGAATGAACAAAAGAATAAATTATTTTTTTTAAAATCTGCGCGCACATTCTGAGAACTGTGCGATTTGTAACTGTTGCAGCGTATCCGGAGGAATGAAGTCTAATTTTGAAAAATGTCGCCGAAGTAGAATTTGCAATGTAAGATACCTATAGCATTTAATCAATAGACTAATCGAACAATTAATTTAACCAGCAAGAACTTTTCAATCGCACATCATGAATTTGCCAAGTAATTTGAAAGTAACGAAAATATCCAATTCACCGAAGAATGTACGGCACCTATTTCCTTCCCAACTTCTACCTCTTGACCGCTCTTCTTATCCACTAGAATTAATAGCATTTAATTTAACTCACTGAAAATCGAAATTTTGATTTGATGCACTGGAATTAAAATGAATTCGATACTGCGTCTCTGAAAACCCAATTCCGCCATGTTTGGCCAAGGCCAGATATTTACAAACCTATATAATTTGGAATAAATCTACTACTAATTTAGAAAAAAAAAACTCATTCATTAACAAGAATCTCTGGCCTTAGAATCGCAAGAGATTCAGTTAACTGTCGAGTTGTGTGTCAGAGTCTTGTCATGACTCACGGCAGACATATAACAGGAGTCAGCTGGTGTTGGCCGCACATCTTATTGATGGTTCCTAAAACTGTCACCGCATTGGAATTGCGTTACGTCCAGTAGAGATTAAAAAAGAATTATTAAATTATTAAGTGGTCTGAAGGTCGAACACAATTCTGAATCCAGAAGTTGTAAGATCAAAATCAATTTATTTCTTGTATATTTTTATTATATTCTTCAGAATTTGTGTGTTATAAATGTCGATAATTTTATCAGTCCTTGTACCCGGTGTATGGCAATAGGTTTCATCACCTGTTTTATTTGGAACGTAAAAAATCCCGGTGGCAGTTAAGTTTCAACTCGGGGAGGGTTGGCACTTAACTGCGACTGCCAACATCTTCAGGTATAAAATGGCGTGAAATTGTATAAAAAAATGTATATTAATCACGTGGTTAATAATAATGAACCGAGCAAGAAAAGCTCAGTACAACGCCTTATGTAAATTAAATTATTAGAAACAATTTGTTCCCTTCAAGAAACGTTATTTAAAGCACCCCACGGCCCAGTCCACAACAAAGTCCAAGGGCTTAAATTAATTGCTTCCTCTACAAGATTCCTCAATTAAAATGTATCGTACTTTGCTGTTTTATTAATTAGCAGATTCTGCTAACTCATTTAAGGTTCGCGTAACCTTAGCAAGATTTGAACGCGAGAATTTCTTTCTCTGGAGGTGGCACCTTACAAAATCTTTTACTGTAAGAATCCTTAGAATTTCATAAAATTCTAGAAGATCTCTAAACTAATCTGTAAAATGTATTTGGAAAATTTTTGTTGTGAAGAATTTAACTGTACTGATTAATTTACCACGACTTCGGTTTAAATTTAATTAAATAACGTCTTCAATGTGGTCGAATACTCAAGAGAAACGGGATTTAAAACCTTCCTTGAAAATTTATTAGAAATACTCGATACCGCTGAAGTAAATTTTAATGTTGAATCGAAACAAATATTAACGCATAAATTATGGAGAATTCTTACGTGGACACTTAACAAATTACACTATTAATGTGAACTCGATGGAATCACAACCCGGGTAATGGCGGTGAGTATTTCAATTTATGTTAAATAATGAACGTGTGCCATGTTCTTGTATAAAATATGAGGTAGCTAACTGGATCGCGGGCCGTAAATCTGTCAACAACGTTATAAATCTGATCGAGAAAGTATCGACTTTGTAAGCTTCGCGCCAACGTCGTCCCGGCTTCATACTGTTGCATGGGATTCATGACTTTCATGTTTGACAATATAGGTTGTAATTGTATCTTCATTTGATTGATTTAAAAACCAAATTAAAATAAATAGATTTATTGGTTTGTTATTCTTTTATTAGTCGAAGTATGTTGGTAGTTTTGATTAATAAAAGTACTTAACTACTGTTAGTGTAGTTATTGCTAACTACACGGTCCCCTTCCTTCTTTTCTGAAAGAATATCTGTTCTGAAAGAATAAACAATGATTATGTCTATATAAACATTCAGTGCATATGTTTTATATTTTTGTCGCAATAACATTTTGAAGCTTTACTTCAAGTATATAGACAGTGCAGACGAAATTTTTGTTACGATTAGTCCATTATTTCACTGGAAATACGCCCGTATTGATTATGTCTATGGTTTTAAGAGCCAATTGCAAGATATGATAGATAGATACTCGTACGGAGGAGAGGACGCAGGCGGTGCTACGCCGAACACCTGCCGCCCTATCAGAAACCTCCGTGCGGGGGACTGGGGAGTCCGCCGAATGACGATAGTTGTGTGTGCCACACAGCTCCAGGTGTTCTGGAGGAAGCAGTATTTCAGGAGAACGAGTATTGCCCCCCGACGAACTACCACAGTCGTAGTAGCTGAAAGTGTTTCTGCGATCCTACTGTCTATGATAAGGACGAACTTCTCTGTGATTTTAGTCGGTCTACCTTTCTATTGGTAGCGAGTTAGAGTTGCCATTCGATAAAAAAAGAGTATCCACTTACAATTCCCGCAGTAAGACAGCTGGTTGCAGCGCATCTCGCCCTAACGTCGTGATGTTGTTGTTGGATACGTCACTGAAACAACACAAAATTGAAATTGTTAATAGATTTGAAGTCTGACATTTTGTATTTATGTGTTATGAATAAAACAAAATTATTTAAGAGAGAACAAAACGTGTGGTGCTAACCCTAAATGATAGCAATAGGGCAGAAACAGGTTGATGCTGGTTATGTGTAAAATAAAAATATTCAAGTACATATTTGATAGCAATGTAAAATAAGATTGTTTGATGAGGAATAATTAATAAATATAACTTAAAACTATCACTCACATATCCTAAAAAAGGTTTATGTACATAAGTCATATAGATATTGGCTGAAATATATTTTGCTAAATATACTGATTCTCCGACAACCCTACTATAAATAGTAGGGTTGTCGGAGAATCAGTATATTTTCAACCAAGGACACATTTATTGTTTCAAAATGTGGCGCGTTATCTTTCTTTAATTGTGACGTTAAAATTCAGTCTTTATCGTACAAGTTAACAGCACTAGAGTGCTTGGAGAGAGAAAGAGACTACGTCTGTAGGATTATTATAAATTTTAAACGTATATTTAAACACCAAAAATTTACAAAATACTGCATAAATTAAATAGACATTTTTACTTTAGCAAGGTACCTATGTCTATAAATTAATCTGTCAAATCAGTAAATCTTTGAATATTTCACTTAATATTTAACATTTATAAATAAAAAGGTTTGATCCTTCAAATAAAGACAAACAAAGAATCTTGAATATGCGTTATAGCTACTACATAATCATTCGCCTTTGTGAAAATCCTCTCCACTAAGTACATAATATTAAGGCTTCACCTTCTAGATTTCAAGTGGTGGAACATGGCGAAGTTGTAATTGAACTTTGTGTTAGCTGCTTAGTAAGTCACGTAAGGACTTGATAGTGTTTCGGAGATGAGGACCCTATACATAGTCTCCTTTGTGACAAAGGTTGAGAATCTCACATAGTTAATTACATATGCTCGATTGAATAAACTAATTCAATTGATGTGTTGAGGTACAGTGCTGTTGCCTACGGCTTCAGTTATTGAAAGGGTGAAGTAACGATAATAAATGAAAATTGAGAAGTAAAAACTCTGGACCACTTAGGTAGATAATATTAAGACTTAATTCATGTCTGTATCAAACTAAGCTCCACCAGACCAAAAAATTAAAGACATAGGACTCCAGGTGTTGTAGTGAGATTTTATTTGAAGAATGTTTGTTGATTCTGACACTCGTGACATTTCTTTCCGTTAAAATCGAATACTGCAAAAACTGATCCCCGGAATGTGCGTCCTCTACTCTTGCAAGTGGGTGGATTTTGGGACACCATTGATTGCATGTCAATTTAAAACTCCACGGTCATATAACAGTGACACCCCAACTCGGCTTGTAAGAATGACTACCATCTTGGTTAATTACTTTGCTTTTTCGGAATCCAAAGATTTTTCTTTAAAAATGAAATGTACATATTATGTATATACAAATACCTAAATATATTTAGGCTTCCAAAAATTGATTTGTATACATATTAAAAATCTTAAGTAGAATTGTTATATGTAGGGTATACTGTAGCCTATGTTTATGGTGTATAATTACTTTTTTATTTAAAAAACAAATTTTAATTAATAACATTCAGTTACGATGCTGAAAGTGTGGACTTACGCCGTGTATGTTAAGTGGTTTAATTTTTCCAAACTGACAGGTGGCCGTTGAAGTGAGGGTGAAGGTCTACGCGTCGATATAACGACCTTGTGCGGCTCATTATTGGCGCCATCCATCATCGATGCTCGCGGTCGCCGACACTCAGCTCCCCGGCTACCTCACTCTACTCTCTACTTACCTCCACATCGCCCGACTTCTCCTAAAAACACCCACAGTGCCGGGTAACTCATTCACACGCCGCGCGCCGCTAAGGGTAAAAGCTCAATGCCATCAGATAAGAACAGCACAGAAGATAAAGCGAGATATTTATGACTTTATGACTTCTTGATATGTATTGACGTTTTCAAGTAAAACTATCAAATAGTTTATTCTGTTATTATATTGCATGAAGTAAACAAATTATTTTACAATAATTTTACAATAAATAATAATTTTTATTTTACAATAATTTGTTTACAGGCTTACACCTGTGCTTAGTTAGTTTGGCACATTAGACCATTTTACGATTAAAATGATTTCCTGAAGTAAACAAATTATTTTACAATAATTTACTTATTTACTTATTTTACAATAATTTGTTTACAGGTTTACACCTGTGCTTAGTTAGTTTGTCACTTTAGACCATTTTACTATTAAAATGATTTCCTAAATAAATTATAATTTACACGCTTTAGTGTGTTGATTCTTAAAAACTCTTTCACAGTTTAAAGATATCCTTGAAATGTTATAAATTTGTTGTGATTAAATTCAATGTTGTTACTCTTTCACGCAGAAGCTTCTGAATATATTTTAGTCCATTTTACTATTAAAATTATTTCCTTAATCTACTATAATTTAATCGCTTTAATAGGTTTGTTCTTAAAAAGTTTTTCAAAGTTTAAAGATATCCTTGAAATCTTATAAACGTCGTTACTCTTTCACGTAGAAGCTTCTAAATGGATTTTAGTGAAACTTTTATAAATAATAGATAAAGCTCGTATTTCAAAACTGGACATTGGGTGTACTTGTTATATTGTAAAGATAATAGTGAATACTTTGGGGCGAAATTACCGACCACATACATTGTGCCCTATGTGATGATAAAATGTCTAAATTAAACCTCTTCCACGTGTGCTACTTCAGATTACGAATCTCTGTGCCAAGTTACATTTAGATCTTTCTAGCCATTGTTGCGTCCACACTCCACGTCATCCTACCATAATAATATAAGACCGTGAAGCTGATGTCAAGGAAACCATATTAATAAATATATAGTTGTGTTTTTTTTATTAAATTCGGCAAGTCGCATAAATAACCATGTCAACATATTTATAATGCAAAAGCGGAAGGATGTAGGAGTCGAGGAAGGACATGACTTACCCATAACGTATAAATTGGTCGTGTTTTTTTTTTATAAGAAGGTGATGTCAGGAGACTCAATAAATGACAAGATTATATGAAGAGTTATGACCGTAAAAAACACGTAAAGCCTTAAACGACAATTCTTTTTTGATCAAACTGTCCAGTCTCGGCTTGAGAAAAAAAACATAGAACGTAAATATAAAAACAAAATTATAATTCTAAGAGATTCATAGATTTCTAAGTGTTCTCTAAAGCAATAGTAAAGTACATATATTATAGATATAGCTAGTTTTATAACGATTTTAATCTGCTGGCTCTTGTCATCGATTCTCAATGTCGTGGGTGATAATGGTAGCACCAGATGAGTGCGGGGTCGTTGGCCGACCAGATACTGCGGTCAAACGGTTAATTAATTCAAGGGGTCCTCAACCGCCTTCTTGGAACTGTATGCGACGTCGTGATCAATGAGTGTCATTTTATCATTGCTCTTAAAACACGTACATATATAGGGGGATGCGGTCAATACCGTGACGTGAAGGCATAGGAACATAGAAACTTAAAGTATTTTACCCCGTAGCCTTTCATATTATTTAATGAATTTTTCGTCTATTAAGTATTTTTAGGAAGATTTTGATAAATTTTATTTGTTACAAAGGTTTAAACTGTGTTGAGACAAACATTTATAATCTTTCGGTATGATATTCCTCATAAATAAATCAAAGCATGTGCACTTGTGCGCGTGTATGCGTGAGGTCACCAGGTGCAGTGCGACCTCGTGTTGTGACGTCATCGTGTCACAACTCCCCCCTCACACCATTCCCCGATGGCATGACCTCACTTGAGCCACATATGAATGAAAGCGCTCGCTCCCCACCCTCGCTCACCGTGTCGCTGCTAAGCATTAACAACCCTTATATATAGAACAAAAGCAGACTTGACAGTTTTTATTGACAGGAGCGCATTTTTTATAAGCCTGTCAAATAGTATTTCGAATTATTTAGTCGAAAATCGGTATTTTTTTCTACAACATGCAGAATAACTTGGTGCTGTAATGATAGCTTCCTTAGAATGTCACAGGGTTTTAGTCGACTTAGGGCTGAATATGTCAAACACATAATTTTAAATTAACTAGTATACGAACTGAACTGGTCTTTTGTCGTGAAATCTCAAGAGCATTTTTTTTTGCTATAATTTTGTTGATTTTTAAAAGGACTATACTGCTATAGTTGTTTATATGTATTAGTAACATTACAGTATCTGACCATTAATCTATAGATGTAAATAAAATTGGATTGTCTGTTTGTGATTTTGAAATAACTGCTTTCTGGTACATTAAATGAATATATATTGAAATTACAAATATTCATAACGTCACGCCAAATCCTTTGCGGTGTGGGCAGAGAAAACAGAGCATCATAAGACACGATTCATTCGCGTCGTTAATTTTCATAACTCTTGCACGCGCGTTGATTTTTGGGGCTCCAACATCACCTTCCTCCAGAACACGTTGTATATGGTCATGGAATGTGCGTCTTGGCCGTCCTCAACTTTCGCTCCTCGCATCCGCTTTTGCATTGTATATCCGCTTAGTCAATCTTGCATCATCCATTCTTTCTACATGTCCGAACCATCGGAGCATGCTCTTTCTTACTTTTACACCGACACTCTCTTTCAATCCGACTTCCTTCCTTATAACCTTGTTTTCATTGTATATCAATATGGTACAAATATATTATATGTTTTGTTATTTTTCACTGTTAGCACGGTTTCATTTATAGAACTTGATTGATTATTACGCTATATTACGTGTATTTTGAAGATAGCAATCACTAAAATCTCAAACCTAACAGATTACCACATTGGTATGTGTAGGTCGCCCGTTCCCCTCGGCCTCGATCATCCCAACGTTGCCAGATCATTCCACTCAATCTCTATGTGATATTCGTGCGGATATATTTGTATCAGTCTGTCATTGACACAATCAGTGTGTTATAAAAAAAAAAACTATTTACGTGTGGCGCCACTTACAGGAAAGCGTCAGTCCTTCTCTACCCGTGGAATAAGAAGTGACTGAGGAATTTGACTGGATACGACTCTCATATTACCCTGTATCATATGTCTGACTGACTTTTCGTAAGTGAATGTAGGTGTTTGAAATACTAATTTGATACGTAATTATCCTTAAGATCGAGATAATAATGCTTTAGTATGGCAATTGTGTCTCTGGATCCGTTACGCGGGATCAATAAGATCACCCAGCAGATACACACGCATACTTTCAGCTGTTCTTCGGGTATTAATTATGAACGTTAACTTGTGAAAATGTATAATAATTCTTAAGGTAAAGAATCTTTTATAGGCTATTTGTGTTAACCGTATCACGTTTTATTTGTATACCTATCATCGGAAATTGTTGCTAGCTTATGTGCTTATTGTAGTCTTCGCTAGGAAGTTTGAAAGTGGCGCCAATAACTGAGAGATTAAAAAAAACGCATTGCATTGTATGGTCATGTAATGAGGACAGATAATTATTAAAAAAAGAGTAAATAATAAATCGCATAAAAAAACAATTTGTGTTTCCCCATTGCGAAATTCATTGAATTATAAACAACAGATTTATATATTATTTTAAACTAAACTCAAAATAATAAAACATTAATTCCATCAAAGAAAGACGTATGGACGTATGCAACTGATATAATAGAATGTAATTGCATTTATCATTCATTTAACACAAATAATAAACTCTTATTTACTAACAAATCTGACATCTCGTTAACAAAGTTCATTTGGGTAAATTTGAGTTGTGCATCTGTACAAATATTTACATTATATTTGCAAACAAAGTTATGGTCAATTTACACATACATTTTACAGCTAATAAATATTGTACAACACTGATATGTCAATATTTATACAGTATTCAAATATAAATTTCGAAGCAGAACATCGCATCGCATTGTCTTACTGGAAGAGGAAATATTTGGATTTTTATGTTTATGTAAGTAATAAATGTTTAAATATGCGAAAATTATCTTGAATTAGATTTCATATAAAAATATGTTGTCCATCCTCTTTTTAATTGATCTAATAACAGGATGGACAAGAGTAGATGATGGTTTTTAGTTGTATATGGATGCATAATAGTGGCTGAATTACATAAATACAGAAAATAGTAAAAATAACATAACATAACTTCACGCCTTTTGTTACCCGAAGGTGTAGGCAGCGGCTGTTAAGCCTCGTCTCGCTGTTATGTTTACGTCCCAAATGGAATAGGTGGCGAACCTATTGCCATACCGG
Organism: Euproctis similis; assembly: GCA_905147225.2. Lineage (NCBI taxonomy): Eukaryota > Metazoa > Arthropoda > Insecta > Lepidoptera > Erebidae > Euproctis > Euproctis similis. Next base: position 12,852,500 of record LR990109.1, read on the forward strand.
GCACAAAGTTTTCAGTCACCGATATATCACACATAACGTCCAAAAATAATTTATTATATCGGCAGGAGTTCTTTTACAACGAAAACTGGAGCAAGGAAAAGGCACGTTCAGATAAGGTAGCCTTTAATTATTAAGGATAAAATCCTGATCAATATGATCCTTACGTAATCATTTACTTCAGCTTTCACTTAAGGCTAGAGTAAATAAATTTTGATTTCCGGGTTAATATTATGATTCGTCTTACACATTACAGTAACGTATTTTTATTTTTTACTAGCAGACCGCGCGAACTTCGTACCGCTATATTGTATGTAGCTTCCCGCCTCACGGTGTTACTCGCGTACAAACAAAATCTCGATGACGACGATGATTACACATAGCCTATGTTACTCAGTGATAATGTAGCTTTCAAAAGAAAAAAATATTATTAAAATCGGTCCAATACTTTTTGAGTTTATTCGTTATATACAAAAATACAAATCTTTCCTCTTTATAATATTAGTGTAGATAACTTCTGGAACTTCTAACTGGAAGGAAACAAGAGAAGAGGGAGATTGAAGAAAACGTGGATGAATTGTGTGAAAGCTGATATGACTAGGAAAGATGTTTGCTATGGAAGAAGCGAATTATAGGGAAGCGTAGAAAAGAAAAACTCGTAGTGCCGACCTCAAATGATGAGAACAGGGCAGGAAGATGATGACGCCCTTTTCTACCCGAAAGTGTAGGTAGTTAAGTAGTAGTAGAGCTGTTAAGCCTCGACTCGATGATTTGTCATGTCGCAAACGAAATATGTTTCGGAACTTAATACTCTAGAACGAGCATAATGCTGTCAGTGAGGTTATCAGACATAACTTACGAAAATAATTACGTTAAAATAATTACGTTAAAATTCATTGGTGTGAGCACGAATTTGCTTCTTAAAGAATTGGCGTTTAAATTGGCGAAATTATAGCGTGCAGTATGTTTAGTTGCATGTACTTTAATTGGAAAATGTTCAGATCTGGATAGCTGCGTCATTTTGATTCTGGTTAATGTCTGTTTAACGGTTGCACAGTAGGTAAATATCGTAACGGAATGTATTGTGCAATATTGCAAGACGCGGCGAGCCGAGTCCGAGATGCAACAGATGCGTGTAACCAAATATAGACAGATTACTTATTTATGAAAACGCATGCATCGCGTTATGTGTTATATGCACATGCGCATATTATATTTTGTAATATTACAACTGCGTTCACTAATTGCGTATTAGAGCCAAGATTATTTATATTAACATTTCATTCTGGAACAGGATAATTATTGTGAAAGTTCTACAATGAACTGGAAATTTAGGGAACAATAATTGTCGTTTTAAAAAGAAGAATTAATACGGAGTAGTTTTTATGCATAATTCATTTAAATTGTAGCAAATAAAAAGTCATATTTTCACAATTTTGCACTTTAATTGCAAACGCTGGCTGAACCTTAAGTGATAGATCAAAATAATGTACTACATTATTAAACACCTTTAAAAGTTCTACAAAAAAGTCCGCAAAGTCATATATCTATCTCTTAGGGATAACATCCAATGACCATTTTTAATTCATTTCTGAGGCGAAATAAAGTTCGCTGGGTGAACTAATATATTATTAAAATATGCTACTATAATATGTTAAATGTAACTACAGTCATTTTCGATAGTCTATATCTTATTTGTACATCTAAGTTTGTTTCATAAGGCAAATTAAAGTAATCAATAAGATCCTTTAGCAAATTAGAATCGATCATGTGACTTATATAATGAATGATGTATTGACCTACACCTCTTCAAGAAAATACCGACTCGATTTAAATAATTAAATGAAAAGGTTTTATTAAGCACCATCTATGTTGTGTAAATGTAAATTTTCATCCAGTGTACGAAAGTAATTAATATTAGGTAGGTAAACATTGGCTGAAATAACGGACATTCACCCTACTTCCGTTATAAAAGATTGGACTACCTACTTATTTCACTAATAAAATTATTTACCTGTATTATTGTACATTAAGAAGTATCTTGTTAATATGATTAGTTATTTTGAAAGTACAGTTGATTAGATGAAGAATTCAATTTGTAACCTTTGTAAAAATACCACGACCTCTCAGAAGACCGACGTAAAGTGGCTCATGCCACGTTTCATTCGGTGAGAGGCGTGCCCTGAGGCCCACTCCCCTTCCCAATCCCTTCCTATCCTATTCCTTAAAGGTCGCTAACGCAACTGTAACACTATATGCGTTGCTAGTGTCCATGAGCGGCGCTGGTCTCTTACCATCAGGTGACACGCCTGCTCTTTTGCCCTCCCCTATCCCATAAAAAAAAATAAAGAGATGTGAAACAATTTTAGTTATGACAATTAATTTACATGTTCATTCAAGTTTAGCTCTATAAATTACTTTTTGATATTAAAAAACATATATTACTTTACGCCAATACCCTTGTGGGTACGCAGAGAAAATAGAGAGCTAATAATAACGCTTTTTTTCTACAATAAATTTGTTTTTTGACAAACAGTAGTTTTGTGTTTTATAATAAAAAGAATTCACTAGCCACAGTGCTGTACGTAGCATATTTTTTTCGAGCAAATCGAATAAATATTCAATAAGTTCAACTCGGGAACAAATTGTCATATCATTCAGTAAATCCACTTGCAACTCTCCCTCTAGTAAATCCTGGGCTCCCTCTTCCCACGCACTGGTGCGGCTGGTAGGGGGAGTCGAGCTCTCTACGGGATCCTGCAACTAATTGACGTGGTCTAGTGCATTTATTTCTATAAATAGTTGGAAAAGAATTTGCTGCTGTGTAACAACCTAAAAGAAATAAATTAGATCATAAAAATAGCTACAATCGGATTATTAGGGATTAACATAACCGAATATAACATAACTTCATGCCTTTTTTAGTCGAAGCTGTAGGCAGCTGCTATTAACTCGTCTCATCGTTATCTTTACGTCCCAAATGAATAGGTAGCAAACCTATTGTCTTGCACCGGTCACAGAGTTGTCGGATATTTTTTGCACATAACTTCTGAAAATAATTTCGAAAAGTCATTGCTGTAAACCCGGATTCGAACCCACGATTTCTTGATTCAGAAGTGGAGTGCTCGACCACTGGACCACCGAGCTATAGTGGCGAACCTATTACCTTACACCGGTCACAGAGTTGTCAGGCATCGATATTTTTTACTCATAACTTCCGAAAATAATTTCGTAAAGTCATTGCTGTAAACCTGGATTCGAACCCACGATTTCTTGAATCAGAAGCGGAGTGCTCGACCACTGGACCACCGAGCCATAGGGATTAAACTTTTAATTAAGAGTTATATACGGAGTATGTACTTGAAATTTTTACTGAACAAAAATTAATAACAAATATTTGTACTAGGATGGTAATCGAATACGCCAATACTAACTAATTCTGCAGCTGATACTTTTATCTAGGTATATAATAGAAGATTAGATCCAATTTTTAATAAATTGCTGTCTCAAATTTATGTGAATTTTATAGGCTGTTGGGTTGTTTGATACTCATTCGCGATTAAACTACAGTACTGAGTATCATTAAATATTATATAAAGATTGTCGGGGGTACAAAATAACATATGGGATGCTTTTATCTCCACATATTACAAGCAGTAATTTAATGTGCTTGTATTTTAACGAAAAAATAACTCTGATTCCGTAAAATAAATAAATTCGTATACGGGTCTGAGTGACTAGTTAATATAAAAATACCAAGAAATAAATATTTTTTAGAGAATTCTTCTGTAATCTTAGAGAAATAGTCTATTAAAGACCCACCTTAGAGATTTTTCCTTTGAAGTAAAGCTGCTTATGGCTGCTCTGTCGAGAGCATTTCGCAGAATGTAGTTTTCTTTGGTTATTAAAAAGGAAGCTTTGCATTTAGTTTGTATATTTCCTATATTGGAAAGCAGCCTCGTACATAAATGACCTACTTCTTTTATAATTGGTATTGGTATATATTTATATTATATGTCAAAAGATTGAGAGTATTGTGAAACTTCTTAAAAAAATACGTTTTTGTTTAACACTTAACAAGGTTTGTTTTTGTGATTTTGTAATTTCATACCTTTTATAATCGAAGTTAAGTCCCAAAACCATTAAATAGTAATAACGCAGTTCAAACAATATTACATAAGGTTAAAGAATATACTTTTTGGAAGACCTATCATCATAAATGCATTTTTTATTTAATAGTTAATTAAACTAAAACACGAAATCGACTGTTATCAACTTGGAATTTGTGGAGAAACAAAAAAACCATCAATATTTGCACATTTTCTCAGTATAAGTATGCCGTGCCAAGAATATGTGTTCACATTGGCTTTATCTACGTACAAAACTCAGTAATAACGGCATGACTCACGTAAGTAATGCCGAGAGGATCTCGTTGAGATTTTCCATTTTGTTGAAGAAAGGTATTTTGAACGTAAAGTGAAGTTACCTAGGTAGTTGTATTTAAGTCGAAACACGATATTATCGTGAAAATATAACGCAAGGCTATAACAAGGGCAAATATTTTGAATAGTTAATATCGTGTAGTACAACGTATTGATTTGTAAAGCCTTCATGTTAGTCATATCTTATCACACGTGATTTGTTATTTAATTTACCTAGCTCCATCAAAATTCATGTAAGTGATATGTACTACTAGTATTTTAAGATTTAAATATTATATTTAAGATTAATTTTATAGTGTAGTTATTTTCTCATGATTATTATTTTTCTTAAAATATTTTATTTTGTAGCTTTTTATCTCCTAAAGATGAAGGCAGCAGGTTAGTTTTCCATCGAAAATAAATGTTTATATTTTATCTACTATGTCGTATAATATACGACTTATATTTACATAACATTTAAGTCAATAGAAGAATATTATTCTTCTATTGACTTAAATCGGGCATATATCTCAATAAGTCATATAAAATCTCGAAAATTTGTTCAACAAATTTAAGAAAACGCTGCTCATACCTCGAGTATTAAAACCCTTGAAGACTATAAAAGTATATATTCCTGCTATTATGCTATTGTATCAAGACGTGGACGATCCAGAGTACAATGGGCGTTTCATTTTACGTCACTGAAATATAAAAATGTTGTACACTTTAACAGTCTCGGTGGTCCAGTGGTCGAACATACGGCTTCTGATCCAGAGGTCCGGGTTCGAACCCGGACACTGGCTCACACCAATGACTTTTCGAAATTGTTTTCGGAAGTTAAGTGTGATAAATATCGATGACTGAAAACTTTGTGCCTGGTATGGTATGATATGCCTAGACGAGATGAGGCTTAACAGCCGCTCCTACACCTTCGGATAACAAAGGCGTGAAGTTATGTTATGTACACCTTTAACTGAGGTTTTCGGAACGGTATTAGAGTAGAACAAAGTTGGTTTAAAGGAAAAACCTTGTTGTGTAAAACCACAATGTAGGAAAGGTCATCCAAATTTTGAATATCCTTCTGTTAGCAGGTGATTGAAGTGTTGTGTGATTGATTCTGCCGAATTTCCCAGAAGGTGGTTGAGGGAAACATAAATAATTAATGAATTTTATATGTTATGAGCTAAATCAGCCGATCCCGCAAAAATAATGTCATGCCAAAATAATAAAGATTTTGATCTAAAATTAAAAATAGGGGTCGAACGTTGCAAATTCAGGGCTGTATCTATTTTTTAATGCTGTATCTTATAAAATATATCTGAAAATAAAAAATAAAAAATTACCATCCTTAGCATTACGAAGAGTGAAAAGACCTACTCAATATGCTCACAAAATTTCATAATAATCGGTCAAGACGTCGCGATACGAAAATTTTATTTATTAGTTAAGTTTAGTTTCGGAGTTATAAAATAGAAAATGCATAATTCATGGAGTTATATTTTTTTCTGGCGCAAGCAAATAAACACACATATCATAGTGATATGAGAGTCGGATTTCCGGCGTGAATCCTGTTTCCGAGGCAGTTCTTGGAATATTTTCCCTATATCACTTCCACACACTTAATTATGTTATAAGTGTATGCTGGAATAATATAATCCGCATTTGGACAGAGCTGTGAAAACAATCATAGCAAATAATTATTCCTTTAAATCTTTAAATGGTGAAGATCGAGCACCTCGCTTCTGAATTAAGAAATAGGAGGGATTAAACCCGGACCAATGAATATTGTAATTTATTTGTCATTTATATAACTGATAAAATTATGTCCGGTTTGATTCTATTTGCGAATTAAACACTCTTTTTCTAGAAAAAGGCGTGAAGTTATAAAAAAAAAACGTTTTGCAATATAATAACAACATTTTTAAATGTGTTTATCTAATATATGATGAACAAAGAAATTAATGGATTTGCAAAAAATATTCGCAAACAATTTGCATTTAATATGATTTACAAATTAAAGAATATAAAAGTGATCTCCACCCCGACGTCGTGGTCAGTACATAATCTCACAATAATTGCTCTGGTGAATTACAACGAGCTAATTTTTATTTATTCCTCATATTAATTGAATCGTAAACTGAAGCTTCTGGCGTTGTTTACGAGCCGAGGGCGCCACCCGACTACGTCCGCGACGTGAAGCGAAGCGAAGCAAACGAAACAGGGCGCGCTGCGATAAATTAAACAGGCACCGGATGATTTACGAGGAAGATCACAGATAGAGAAAGTATAGATAGATACGTACTGGGTTATATTTTTGTTGGTTCGTTCAAAGGAGTGTCCATCACTTTATATCCTACTCTTTGTATAGCTTATTTATTGATATACAAAAAGATTTTTCATATACTCGTATTTTGGTATCAATCATTACTTACTATCTTAATTTAACTAGTAGGTACTTTAAATCATAAAAAAATGTCTTTTGACTGATTTATGTATACTGTTATGACACTGAAATGATATGGTGTTTTTGATATTTGTTTGAGGGCTTCGTTGCGAGATACGTTATCGTAAAAGTATTATAATAAGTGATTGCTGAAGACATTTTTCTTAGGTTTTTGATTAACAACAACACAAAATATTTGTCGAAAAGAGATCGTGCAGTGCTTTTTTAGGGAATATGCTACAAATTCACATTCCTTTTGTAAATAAATACAGCCCAGTCATGAAACAGCAAATTTATTTTTTTGAACAATAGAAATGTGTATGCCTTGACCCATAGGCTTTTTAAAAAAATCACTGCACGATCACTTCTGGACAAATATTTGGACTAGAATATCATCTTTTCATACAACTTCTAAATCATTATCTATATATAAATAAGAAACTCCTGTTATCTGTTAGATTGAATGTACGAGTACCTATAAGCAAATAAGGAATATCTTTTAGGGAACTTTCCTAATGACAGCTGTCCCTCAAAGTTCGTATAGGCTGTAATCAGATCCGATCATTGAACAGCTGACTAGTTGATCATACAGTTAGTAGACAACGTAACAATTTTCGATTATTATTAACTATTTTTACTCGATCATTCTATTGTACTGAGTGACAGTAATAATCTCAAATAAAATTAGTAGTTATTCAAATTAATTTCAGGAAGTCTCGGTGGTCCAGTGGTCGAGCATCTCGCTTCTAAATCAATATGTCGCGGGTTCGAATCATGGCTCACAATGAAATTTCGAAATTCTTTTGGAAAGCTATAATACTAGTTAATATCGATGACTTAAAACCTTTGTGCTGGCATGGCAAGCACCAATTCCATTTGGGACGTAAATATAACGGCGAGTCGAGGTTTAACAGCCACTGCCACACGCACCTTTGGGTAGAAAAAGGCGTGAAGTTATGTTAAAATTAGTAGTTATATCACTTTTAATAAGTAAGTGTTTCACAATACCTAAATATAAATCCTGGCACACACTAGCCCAGTCAGCCTCCAATTTTATTTAATTAAACATTTCACTTAAAAGACAGTAAGTGTATAGAAAATAATATTTATGATATATTAAAATGATTACGAAGAGTCAGCTATTAATAATTCAATGAACTTCGTTAAGAGTTATTTGCAAACTATTACGACAACGGTAAAATTACATTTTTATTCACCTCGCGTAACCTTCGTGACCTTCTGATTTAACACACGGTGCCCAAATGACCAGTTTTTTTTGTCCAGAGACTTGTCTGTGAGCTGTCAAAGTAAGAATACGCAATCTCACCACGATTCTTTTCGCGTATGCCGTAGAAGGTAACTGAGGTTTTATTCAATAGGTGATTTCACCAAGAGCCATAAGGTGCGCAACTTTAGCAATAAGTTATGACTTAAAATAGACAAAGCGATGAAATTAAAATTGCTTAATTTTTTTTGTATTAGCTTGAATTTTAAAAACAAAAATTTATAATGATGGCTTAAAATATGCCTTCTTATTAATATACCTATAGTAAAATTGCAACGTTAGGAATATTAGAGAAAAAATAATATAAATCTAAGTTAAAGTACAACAAAAGCCAAAATAAAATGTTATATTTATATTTGTACTCGCATCACGTAACAGCTATTGCGTCGTCACTGGTCTTTACTGATACATAGAAATACCGCTTAGAACATGAACACCATTATACCAAAGAAATTTCATTCAGTTCCTGGGGGAAAACGGAAATTTCCGATTATTCGTGTAGTTTTCATAGATCGTTTCAATTAGGGAGACGTAACACGGGTGCAGTTCTGGGCGGTGGTTAATCTTGGTGGACCCGTGGTCGAGCTCCCCACCTTTCATCCAGAAGTCGTGAATTTGGTTCTGGGCTCAAACCACTGATTTTTCGGAAGTTGTGTGTGATAATTATCAATGAGTGAGAACTTTGTGCCCGGTTTGTGGCAATACGTTCCATCGCCCATTTTATTTGGCACGTAACATTGGCGCGTTGAGAGAGTAGAAAAAGGCATGAAGTAATGTTTTAAGGTGAAATGGCCGATATTATAAAGCTAACATATGTTTATAGAGGCTATGATTCAAGAAATATCATTTTTTTTTAATTATCGACAAATTATTTGAGGTAGCTGTTTGTTTAAAGGCAGTAGTATCCGGCCGAAGCTTCGGCTTCGGCTTCGGCCACCTTCGGCCAACAATCCAACTTCGGCGAGACCTTCTGTATTGGCCGGATACTGGGCCGAAGCCGAAGGTCTGAAAACAATCGGAATTAAACGAACTGTTACGAAAGAGTGAGTGACTGACGGACTGGACTGCACTTAGTTCAGTGCGGATACCTTTATCACCGAGAGAAAAGCGGCATGAGCCACTTTACGCCGATATTCTTCTTTAGCTGTGGATAATATTGAAGAAAGTTATTAATAGTTTATAAACCTTTATGTGGTGTATAAACCTTTGGAGATTGCCGATTAGTCGGCTTCGGCCAAAAATAGACCTTTGGTCGGACACTAAAAGGCAGAGACTGTTTATTAAAAGCAAAATTAAATGTCATGAAACAAATATATACATATTTATACTAGCTAACCCGATAAACATTGTTTAGCAAGTTTTTAATTAACAAATAAAATAAGCGATTAATCACGGAAGGCTAAAAATTTAGGGATATTGTATTTTCTAATGCACTATCTAAAAAACAGCCTAGAGGCTAAGCCATTTAAAGGTACGAATAATAGATGTTGATGGATTGTCAGACGTACGCGATATGCACACATAATTTCGTGAAAATGGTTTGAACCATTTCGGAACATTTACTCAACAATCACAGCGACTCTAGAATTTAATATGTTAGATTATATTATCTTCGTTGACTGTCTTGGGGCTTATTAATTATGTCACAAACTGTTATGTGGCATAGGTATGCAATGTTCCGTCTGAGCGGAGACGAAAAATGGCAAACGTTTCGCTTTGATTAAAAGCTACAAGGAATTTTGTACTTTGCCCCCCGCCCCACTTCCAGTTCACCCCAGTGACGGCACGACGGTGGCAATGAGGGCGCATCATCAATCACGGACCGCTGAGAAGTGTCACAGTTATTAGCATCATCCTACAGTACCATAGATATACTCGTACATAAAAAGTAATACTAATATTTGTATACGCACTGATACTGGAATATTGCTTGGTAAAATCACATTACAACTTAAATACTACTGATAAATTATGTCCGATCGATTACAGCGGGCTCAAATATTTGACTATTATATGTTTATAGCAGACTATTTGAGTCGAAGCTTAGCCGCTGGCCAGTTTTTATTGTATTAAGATACTTGAATAAAATTCTCGTCATTATTGACATTATTTTTAATAAGTCATAATATTTAATTAACTAGTCATAACAGTAGCACTGACTGCTCTGACTTTAAGTACCTGATCTAAAGTGCAAAGCGATGGTGAAATCGACCGCGGCATATTGCATCCAGCATCCAATAGATAAAGTCGCGACAGGTGATTAGAACAATTTGCGACCCAAAATGCCTCTACAAATTGACGGGCAAAATATATAAAACTATTATCAGACCTATCATCTGTATAGATCAGGATATTGGGCCATAAAAGGGGCGGATGAAACAAGAATACATGCTACGGAGAAAAGTATATTGAGATGGATGTTGGATAAAATACGGAAAGAGGAAGCTTCAAAGTTATGCTAACAATTGACAGAATAAGAGTAATTCGCCTTGCTTAGTATGGGCATGTAATGTGGAGGGATGATACACTGGTCGCGTAAAGAGTGATGAAACTAGAGAAGAGGGAGACTGAAAAAAATGTATGGATTGTGTGAAAGATGTTATGATTAAGATGGGAAGATGGAAGAAGTGAATGATAGAGAAGCGTGGAAAAAGGTAACCTGTTATGCCGTACCTCAAATAATAGGAACAGGGAGGGAATCTTCATGCCCTAGATAATCCGTCCTAAAAGTAGTACGTCAAACAAACAATTAAACTTCAGGTTTTTTTTAATTTTGTAGCAAATTGTGTTTCATGGGGCCTGTACAATATCACGTTAATGTATTTAGTGTGGCGTTTGTAGCAGTTGCCAGTTTTATGATAATATAGAGAGATATAGAGAGAGATATCTCATAATTATTATTTGAGAAATATTCCTCATCTCTTACTTAATTATAATTAAAGATATAATAATTGAAATGGTGAAATATTTATGGATGCTATAGTATTATATTATCACACATTTTGCTTACCAAAGTCGTCGTTTAAAAAAAAAACAAAAGTATGTAGATACACTAGTAGTTGATACTGTAGTAAAACTGTTTTTGTTTCGCTTCATTCTGGTTTAAAATATAGGTATTTGCTGACCATAATATATGAGCCGCTCGTACGTACTGAAAAGTTTGTCAAGCAACATCTGTGCAGATAAATACATTTTATAAAAAACGTTTTAACTTGAAACAACTTTCGATACAATTTTTTGTGACTTCATACCCTCCAAATATTTGTCTGGGGAACGTGTATAGCATGGCGTCTGCGTATTTTTCTATGTTATTATACGAGTATGTTGACAAAAAACTATGTAATATATTACATTCGATAACAAATTAATTTAAAACAAATTTCGTTTATTTTACAGAAGATAAAATTAAAATCGTCATAAATGAAATAACGACGATTCAGTACCACTTTTATCACCCATATTGAGTTAGGTATTATTTCAATAAATAGATCTTTTCGATCAATCGATTTGTTTTTTTTTAAATCACTGTATGCAAGCACTTACTAATTATTCTTGTAGTGATAAATGTCATAGATCACTGAAAACTAGGAAAGATTGTAGATAGTATTTTTTTATTTTTCGAATCAAGGCTGACCCAACTAAATGGAGCAGTAATAAGAAAACTTGACAAATTGAAAAAAAAAACATTGTGATGCAATAAAAAGTTAATTCCTTTTAAGTATGTAGTTCCATACATGTGCATAAATTGAAATATATATACATACATTATGTTATGTCTTTCCATATTAAAGACATCAACGCGTCACTCACGCGCAACTATCAATACCATACTTAAACACTATTAAATACATACATAAACTCACGCCTGTATCTCATAGGGGTAGGCAGAGACTTTGGCTCTCCACAAGCTGTGGTCATCATGCCTTCACGCCGGTTTCGGATACTACGCATTTTGCCTTTTTTAAACAGACCATTTATTTGGTCGTGGTAGCCGAGTCTTGGTCTTCCTTCATATTTGCTTCATATACTCTTTTAGTCAATCGGCTTACATTCATTCTGGCAACATGACCAAACCAAGCTATCAATACTGTTGGTGCTATGTATAATATTATTTATTATTTTATACTTTCATACCTTTTATATAATTAAGAGCATAATTAAATAGACTAGTGATTTAGCATGAATGTGAAGTTCTGTGTGAGTGCTCCTAGGTTCAAAATCAGGTATACATCACTGAAAAACTTTTGTCTGATAATTATTTAATTGATCTAGCCATCTACAGGTAAATTAGTCTCGAGAAATTTTTGCATATGTAGTGGTGTGTATATTACTCAAATCTTAGAGCGCGTTTCCACTATATCGTTCTGGCCTATACAAAAATGTTTCGATATCCTTACATTACTATTTAATTTTATACTTATCCCTAGCAACACTCTGATTTTTGTTTTCAATAAAAACAAGTTTTTATTTTAAAGAAAAAGGTTTTGACATTATAAAAAAAAAAATTTCATTATATTTCTCGTCCTTGAGCAAACGACAAGGCGACTACCGTGAAACAATAAAATATCGTGTCGTTCTTTAGATGATAGTAGTTTAGCTATAGGTAAAAAGTTTTGACCATAATAATTACGAAACAAAACAAACAAATAAATCGTCACTTGATAGTGGAAAGTGGAAACACGCACAAAGCAGAATAAACCAGTTTACGCTGTCCGCAGGTGCCACGTGACCATACACTACTACATATGCAAAAATTTCTCCAAGCTAATTTACCTGTAATTATTGTTTATTCAGTTCCCTCAGATAAAGCAATAGTTGGTTATTTGAGGTATAACAACTTTACCTCCATCAAAGCAAAAGAAAAGCGATTTGTTGTTAAAACTATTTATAATCAAAACCATTTTATTCCAGAAATACTTTTATTGAACCTACAAATCGTATTCTAAGTTTTTTGTTAAAATTAAAAAACTTTCTTATCCTAATTCGTATACTACGCATTCCAGTTTACCTTTGTCAGAAGTTTTAAATTCAACCATATTTCTATTCCAGAAGCTGGCATATTGCTGGCATATTGATTAAATTAAAAGGATAAATTTTAACTTATAGTGTGTAAGTTTTAAGTTTGAAATATTAATAAAATAAATTTTATGTAATATATGCGTATTGATTATTATTTACAGGCTCGGTGGTCCAGTGGGAGAGCACACGGCTTCTGATCCAGAGGTCCGGGTTCGAAGCATGACATTGGCTCACACCAATGACTTTCCGAAATTGTTTTCGGAAGTTAAGTGTGATAAATATCGATGACTGAAAACTTTGTGCCCGGTATAGCAGTAGGTTCGCAACCTATTCTATTTGGGACGTAAACATAACGGCGAGACGAGGCTTAACGGCCGCTGCCCACACCTTCAGGTAACAATAGGCATGAAGTTATGTTATGTTATAAAACCCAAAAAAAAATGTTTAATTTTCTATTCTATTCTGTATTATACACCAACGACTACCCTAATCCCAATTGTTATATCCATAGCCTATATGGATATCACAATTGGGATATGGGATTCTGGAAGAAATCGCCGATAGCGATAAGCTATTTTTTTCTGTTTATTTTTTTTATAATACTTTTGTTTTTGGTGTCCAATGAAGAGTATTGTATTGTAATATTAATGCAATTGAAAACTCTGAACTTAAATAAAAATATAGATGCCACAATTCAGAATTCCTGACATCATTTTGAAAACAATAAAAATATATGCTATGAAATTATCTGCTTCACTAGCTGACCCGGCGAACTTTGTTCCGCATCAAAAATTAAATGAGTAAATTTTGGATATCGTGAGGTTCAATTTGTGCTATTTATCGACTTTAATTGCTGTCCTGCTATGTTAACACTGCAATATCTTCGAAAATATTCGTTTAAATTGCATGCTGGCCAGGATCATCTATATTAGATGCACAATCTATTTAAGACACTTAATTGGATAAAAATTATTGCTGTAATGTTTAAAATTGCTTCGTAAATAAGCCATTATTTCTCCTAAAAAGTAAAAAAACAAAATTGGTCATTGTGGGTTATCACTAAAAGATAGACATATGCCCTCGCTGACTTTTTTGTAGACCTCCTGAAGGTGTTTAACAATGTAGAACATTATTTTGATCTATCACTTAGGGTTCAGCCAGCGTTTACAATTAAAGTGCTAAATCTGGAAAATTATCATTTTTTCTTTACAACATCATATATGAATTATAGATCAAAACCACCCCGTTGACATCCTCTTACTATTAAAAAAAAACGCATCAAAATCCGTTGCGTAGTTTTAAAAATATAAGCATATAAGGGGACAGACAGCGGAAAGTGACTTTGTTTTATACTATGTAATGATGATTGGTTTTGCCTGATTTAATAATGACAGGTGCTAGACTATACTAATTTCCATACAGACTATTAAGGCACCCACCCTTTGAAAAAAAACATGTTAGTGTATTATATCGAACAGTGACGAGGCTATTTCGGTATCGCTAACGTCTGATAGCAAAGTCATGTTGACACCCATGCCAGTTTAGAACGAAAATTACTTATTATAAAAATGAAATCTAAATAAGTGTAACTTCACAAGTAGGTTTTTCTACCGTAACTCGATATTATAGTGACCAAAATTATACCAAAACGTTAGATTGAACAGTTTATCTAATTTATAAAATTCTCGTGTTACAGTGTTGGTTACCATACTCCTCCAAAACGGTACAACTGATTCTCATGAAATTTTGTGTGCATGTTGGGTGGGTCTGAGAATAGAATACAAACGTTTATTATTCCCCTAAATGTTTAGTGTAATCCACCCATAAATATTTCTTTTTAATAATTCGATTAATTTTTGTTTTTTATAATTTCCACCCTTTATAATCGACCCCTAATTTAAAACTTTTTTGTCTGTCCTATACTGGCATGTATTTAGAACTTACAGTGAGATTAGGTTGTCATGCAGTGGGGGTATGACTCTGAGATTGCGCGCGCGACAGTCGAGCCTGGCGCCACCCTCGGAGCAGGCGCAGTGAGGCGCACGCGGCGCAGGACACGCGCCTAGAGCGGCCGCCACCGCTAGCGCCAGCAGCGCGAGCGCGCCCACCATCACCCCGCCCTCCGTCTCACACCGACCTCCCCCCACTAGTGTCCCCTTCCCACACACACAACTCCCCTCTCAACATTACGCACTGTCACTGCACCACACTGCACTACATAACATATACCGCATGTCATAACAAACTTGACAACTTAACAATCAAGTACTTCGTTAAAATTTTATACTTAATACGAAGTTATTAACAGATAATAAATTATACCGACTAACTCAAACCAAAACTATTTAAAAAAAACAGTCTAAATATAATATGTAACTTATTTATTAAGTTAAAGGTATAAAATAATTATTGTCAATCACATAGTTTAAAATCGATAACACTCAAACCGTAAGTATTTGTACGATTTAATATAATACGTGTTACGGGAATAAATATTTTTACAATTGACTTTTAAGTGTATCTTACTTTATATAGAAGATAAACACCACTGAGATATTCGCGAGTCGTAAATACATTCGCGCGCGACAATCGAGCGTGGGTGCGAATTGTTGCGGCACGTCACTACCCGCGAAGCGCGCGCTATCTACTGGCGCTCCGTGGTCGACGTTGTCGCCGCACTGTCTACCCTATTATCTCTGCCGTGCCGACCGCCATCTGCCATCTGCCATGCGCTTTATCCTTGGCTGAAACACGGTAACAGGTCATACGATTCATCCCCTTATCCTTCAGCTATACATAAATGTAAAAAAATACCTATATAAGTCTCATATATTATATTACTAGTTGACCCGGCGAACTTCGTTCCGCATCAAAAGAAATAAATTAGTAATATTTGGATCTTAAAAAGTTCAATTTGTGCTATTTATCGGCACGCGTTTTGGCGCGCAAACGCAACTGCTATGTACCGCTATGTTAATACTGTAATATCTTCGTAAATATTAGTTTAAATTACATGCTGTAAATGGCTATATTGATCTATATTAAAAGCACAATCTATTTAAGACACTTAATTGGACGGAAATTAATGCTGTAATGTTTAAAATTGCTTCGTAAATAAGACATTATTTCTCGTAAAAAGTTAAAAAATAATAATGGTCATTGTGGGTTATCCCTAAGACATAGACATATGCCCTCGCGGACTTTTTTATAGACCTTTTAAAGGTGTATAATAATGTAGTACATTGTTTTGATTTATCACTCAGGGTTCAGGCAGCGTTTTCGATTAAAGTTTTAAATCTTGAAAATTATCATTTTTTTTCACTACACTATTCATGAATTATAGATCAAAACCACCCTGTTGACACCCTCTAACTATTAAAAAAACCGCATCAAAATCCGTTGCGTAGTTTCAAAGATTTAAGCATACAAAGGGACATAGGGAAAGAGAAAGCGACTTTGTTTTATACTATGTAGTGATTTAAGTCTCAAAAAATTCACCTATTAACTTACCATCTATTTATTACACTAAAAATTAAACATAAAAACTTATGCCAGAGGGACAAATTAACAGATGTTATTCCCAAATCCCCAGCGGCAGCAAGGATATAAGAAAAAGCAAAAAGTAATACTATAATGAATGTTATATTATTATATATATTAAATAGCAGCAAACCATTCCGAATAAGAAGTTTCGGGTTCCAACCCAACATTAATGATTATCAGGAACTTATGTGTGATTAAATAACTGATAATATATTGCGTGATGTAAATGGCAATTAAATTAATTGTGTGATGTAAATGTAATTATTAATGCCTTTTGGTTACGTGAGGAAATGCTTCATGCACACTCCCCGCCTGGGTACGGCAAGGGGTAGTGTGGGACTCCCAAAGCAGTACACAGCAATCCGATCCTAGGGCTACCCACTAAAACCTCGCGGCGGCCTTCCTCCGGCGTTAGAGAGGTCCAGGACAGTGCTTCAAGCCTCTGGACCACACTGACCAATGCCTAAACCCTCGGGTATTAAGGAATATACAATATAACAATTCAAGATTAAATAATTATTTGCAATGAGATTTAATATCATTACCTTACCTACCGAGTAATGTCTTTTTCTTATTTCTCACTATAATATATAATAATAATGGGTATATAATTTTTGAGTAGTAAATATTAATGTAATCACTGGTTTCAAAAAGTTATTTAAGTCTTAATGACTCGACACTGTGGAATAAAATAGTCTAGTTTCAAATGTTGCAATACTTTGGGCTAAATAACTTGCAGTTATATTAATAAACTTATCAAAAACTGGAGTCTTAAAAATACTATCTTTGTTTCGCAGGAATTGCCTAGGGCGGTTAGAAATAATCAGGTTCTCTATAATATCTTTGTTTCTCGCGAATTTATTCAAATTTTCTTCTTTGTCAATTGTATCCCAAGATACGAGCCTAGGCTTAGTTTGGGAACAAATTATGTACCATCATTGTATTGCTGTTGTATAGACAATTAAACTAAATAAAAAATAAATTGATTTAAGATTATAATTCGGTATCCCTGGGTTAATTTATATTACATAGGTACAAATAGTCCGGTCAATTTAAACATTTGGAGCTACCTAAATTCTCACCAAGCTGAAAGTCGGTAAAATTGTGTCAAATGTCATTAAAATCAAAAAATTTGAAAGTATACAAATTGTAAAGCACCAGAATTAATCCAAAATATGCATACATAAATACTTAACTTCACGCCAATGTCTTGGCCGTCCTTGACTTCTACATCCATACGCTCTTGCATTGTATATTTGCTTAGCCAATCTTACATCATCCGTTCTTTCTACATGCCCAAACTATTTGAGCATGCCCTTTTTTTATTATCTTTTTTTATTATCTTATTTATTTATCTTTGCCCAGTAAGGAAAAAAAAATTCAAGGTCAAACGTCAAAAAAATGAGTTTTTCGCGATTTTCAGAAAAACGGTAGGTTTTATCATAAAAATACCAGAGACAAAATTGTGGATCATAAAATTATGTACAAAAATTTTTTAATACTTTTTTTCTACGAGCCATTGTTTTTTGAGATATAACGATTCAACAAGTTGTAATCCCCTTAATATGCATGAATACGCCACCATTTTTGTCACGACTGAACTCGATCTTTTGCAACTGCAAAAGGGATGCAGTGCTAAATGTGGTTGCAAAAAAGTCGGTAGTGTGGGTGTAAAAATAAAAAAAGGGCATGCTCAAATGGTTTGGGCATGTAGAAAGAACTAATGATGTAAGATTGGCTAAGCAAATATTAGGTCGGGGAAAAAGTCTTTTCGCATAACGTAGGTATAAACTTATTATAAAATTTCTTTGACTGTACTATTTGTGTCTGGCTGGTTTTGGTAACATTAAAAAGGTTACATTATAAAGAAAAGAAAAAAATAAAAAAAAGTTGTTTCCCGCTATTTTTCATTTGTTTTTCTCTCCGTAAAAATGAGTGAATCTAATGAAGAAATTCGATACATTTTAAAATTTTATTATAAAAAAGGCAAAAATGCAACTCAAGCAGTGAAAAAAATTTGTGATGTTTATGGACCTGATGCAGTGTCAGTAAGAGTAGCACAAATTTGGTTCAAACGTTTTCAGTCCGGAAATTTTGATGTTAAAGATGCACCTCGCTCTGGTCGCCCTGTTACGAATAAAATGGACGCCATTTTTGAAAGAGTGGAGCAAGATCGGCATATTAGTAGTTACGATGTAGCTGAAGAACTGGGAATTGACCACAAAACAGTTTTGACCCATTTGAAGAAAGCTGGTTATACAAAAAAGCTCGATATTTGGGTGCCACACGAGCTCACTCAAAGAAACTTAATGAACCGTGTACTCATTTGCGATTCATTATTGAGACGTAATGAAACCGAGCCGTTTTTGAAGAGATTGATAACTGGCGATGAAAAGTGGATCACGTACGACAAGAACGTGCGAAAAAGGTCGTGGTCGAAAGTTGGCCAGGCTTCACAGACTGTGGCCAAACCTGGCCTAACACGAAATAAGGTGATGCTGTGTGTATGGTGGGATTGGAAGGGCATTGCTCATTATGAGCTTTTACCGTCCGGCAAAACCATCGATTCTGATCTTTACTGCCAGCAACTGATGAGATTAAAGAAAGCAGTCGAGAGAAAACGGCCGGAATTGATCAACAGGAAGGGTGTGGTCTTTCATCACGATAACGCTAGACCACACACATCTTTAGCCACTCAGCAAAAATTAAGAGAGTTCGACTGGGAGGTCCTAGTGCATCCACCATATAGCCCTGACCTTGCGCCTTCAGATTTTCACCTGTTTCGGTCTCTTCAGAATTCTTTAGGTTCTGTAAGGTTGACCTCAAGAGAGGACTGCCAAAACTATTTGTCCCGTTTTTTTGATCAGAAGTCCCAAAGTTTCTACAGTAACGGGATAATGTCTCTGACCACAAAATGGCAGAAAGTTATTCAACAAAACGGTACATATATATTGTAAATAAATGTAAATAAACTTTGAAAAAAATGTCTTGACTTTTCATACAAAAATACGAAAATACTTTTTCCCCAACCTATTATACAATGCAAGAGCGTATGGATGTAGAAGTCAAGGACGGCCAAGACATTGGCGTGAAGATAAGTATTTATGTATGCATATTTTGGATTAATTCTGGTGCTTTACAATTTGTATACTTACAGGTAGTTTTCCAATGACCATTTTATTATTAAAAAGTTATTTATATACACTCATTACGTATATCGAAGCATCTTATTTAAAACCTACTTTTTATGAAATCAGCATTAATTATAAGTACTAATTAACCTACACATTCGTAGAAGTAGTAACTGACATAGCCCGTAAAGTTGGACGCTGAAGTGTGGGCAAGCCACATCACTCGAAGAACCTACGAACGATGGGGAAGAAAGGTTGAGTGGCGACCAAGGACTGGATTACACAGTGTAGGCAGGCCGTCTCCCCACTAGAGGGACCGACGACCTAATAAAATCAGCAGTGCTAAGGGCACACCATAATTTCAGCAGTGGTGTGATCTGGGCTGATAATGAACTTTTACCATTTTAAGTAAAATCAAAACGAACGAACGAACGAATACACAAAGTGGTGGCTGACAAGCTACATAATTATCTAGTGAGACAACTTAGTCTTGAGTACAGCTCTATCTAGCGGCAAAACAGCAAACTAAGTATCTTTATGAAAATTGAAAGACATGTCATTGGAAAAGAAACTTATGAGTATCGCAAGCTTCAACTCGTCTTAGTTAATCTTGAAATGCCTAGATGGCAGTAATTTACATTTTTTTAATTTTAATTCCATAACTTTAATATCGGGTTGCATCTCGCCCTCTCTTTGTTTTTAATCATCCAAGTTGATTTTAATTATGTTTTGTTTTAACTGTACTGATAAAAAATAAACACTTTGGTTTGAATGAAAAGTAACATGACAATTTTAATATAGTCTTTTTTATCATAGTATATTGATTTTTTCATAGTCATAAACATGAATTGCTTTAAATTATAAACAGTAAAAACGACAAAAGTAGACATTAAGCACACGAAAAAGTCAGCACTTTATTTGTAATTAACCGACTTCTAAAAATGGCGGTGAGGTTTTCAATTCACCTGCATGTTTTATATTAATATTTCATTAATTAGTACAGATGCACTTGTAGTAGCAATGTTACAAAGCTCTCTTCTCTCTTAATTATTTACGTAATGAAGCAATAAGTAAACTTACTTATTTTTTGTGAGTTGTTTACATAGTTTGCATATAACAAATTACATTAGTATTTATGTGTCAGTCGCATTAAGAAATCAAAACAAGTTCTTTGAAACCATAAATATCGATACGGAAGAATACAACAACTAGTGGCGAGATGTTATTATGTCAAGAGGTAGGTAGGTATGTGTGTGCGCTTAACGACGCAGTTTTGTATGTTTGTCTTATACAAGTATTACGCACTAAATCGTATATTTTGTTGTTAATTATTTATTTTGTACCTAACATAATAACACTTGCATACTTTATAATATTGAAAATATTAAAATTTAATATTAATTTGCTTCGATATAATTCCTTTTCTTTTTATAAATTAAAAACTCTCGAGCTATGTCTCTCCAAAACTAAATTATATTAAAACTAGCTGACCCGGCGAACTTTGTTCTGCATCAAAACTGATAAAGAAGTAAATTTTTGGATTTAGCACTTTTTCTTTATTACATTATACATGAATTATAGATACAAACCACCCCGTCAACAGCTTCTATGTAATAAAAAAACCGCATCAAAATCCGTTGCGTAGTTTTAAAGATATAAGCACTTAAGGGGACAGACAGCGGAAAGCGACTTTATTTTATACTATTTAATTATATGTAGAGGAGTTTTGGCGGGAATGTAAAAGAGTAATGTTCAGTTCTTTACATTATTTTCTAAAATTTGTGTTTCAATGGATATTATTGAATAAAATTCATGGCGCTTTTATTTAATATGTGTTTGTGTATGTGTACATATGTTGAAAATGGTATATATATACCTATGTGTGTAGCATGCTCTTCTATATTGTCGCCAAAACTACCTTGGAAAACATCATGCTTAAAGTGCCACGATTTTATGGATGATTAGGTTAGGTTATTTTAAGATAGTTTAGGCTATTTTAACTTAGTTTAAGTTTTTTTCAGGTTAGTTTAAGTTAAATTAAGTTTAATAAATTGCCCTATTACATTTTTTAATTCCGACTGAAGGACTTTGCATCCATGGTCATGAAATATTTTTTTTAATTACGATATTTAAGTCACTGTATTTGCGCTTTTTGCGTGGATGAACCAGCCGGATGGAGCTAGATAAGATTACAATTACTATGAGAATGACGCACAACGTAATTCATGCCATAGTTACGTAGTGCGGAACTGAACTGAGCCCCCACACAACAAACAAACAACAACGTGACATACATTATGTAGAATTAGTTAACAGTCTCGGTGACGCAGTGGTCGAGCACACGGCTTCTGATCCAGAGGTCCGGGTTCGATTCCAGGCACTGGCTCACACCAATGACTTTTCGAAATTGTTTTCGGAAGTTATGTGTGATAAATATCGATGACTGAAAAACTTTGTGCCCGGTATGGCAATAGGTTCGCCACCATTTGGGACATAAACATAACGGCGAGACGAGGCTTAACAGCCGCTGCCTACACCTTCGGGTAACAAAAGGCGTGAAGTTATGTTATGTTATGAAAATACCTAAATAAACCAAAATTTTATTTGTAATGTTGTCTTTTTGTAATTATCCTTGAATTAGTCCATTTTCCTATTCATTATGCCTACTTATAGCTGGTTATAAGTATTAACTTAATTTTGATATAAAAATCTGGTTTTTTTTTTATTTATTTATTATTTATGTTATTAGATACACTACAATTTTAACCGAGTTCGAAAAGAGGAGAAGGCTCTCAATTCGTCTGAATGTATAATATCTTTTTTATGTCTGTTGCTGTGTGGCGCCGGCTTAGAATACCGCCACCCCATCTCTTCCCGTGGGTGTCGTAAAAGGCGACTAAGGGAAAAGCTAGAAGAATGGGCAGCAGCATTCTCTCTCAAGACACTACAGCCTACTGCGATCGCCAACCCGCCTGCCAAGCGTGGCGATTATGGCAAAAACCCCCCATGATTGCGCGGACCGGCAGTTGTGGCGCTCTATGGGGGAGGCCTTTTTTTTTTTTTTTTTTTTGCGAGGAAATGCTTTATGCACACCCCCCGCCTGGGGACGGCAGGGGGTAGTGTGGGACTCCCAAAACAGTAAACTGAAATCCGATCCTAGGGTTACCCACTAAAACCTCGCGGCGGCCTTCCTCCGGCGTTGGGGTGGTCCAGGATTCGGATAAACCCCTCTGGTCCACCCCGCCGTCGCCCCCCCTCTGTCACGAGGGGGTGCTCATCCTCGGGGAGCCTCGGCGAGACTCCCCCGGGCGGGGCGGCTCCGACCGCGCGCTGGGGGAGGCCTATGTCCAGCAGTGGACCTCAAAAGGACTTATGATGATGATGATGATGTCTGTTCACCGATATTTTCGTCCAATGGATGGAAACCAGGCCATGCCAGCCTAGGGAACGTATTCAATTGTGTTGCACCGACTTCAATAATGAGTGATTAAAGTTAGTAAAGTTAGTTACGTTATTTATCGCTTTTAAGTTATGGAGGTATATTCATTTACATAGAGATTTTTTAAACTAATTTTTATGCTTTTTCTTTTCATCCACGGCAACGAAAGTCCGAAATTTATACGGGGTTTATGTATTAATTTTATTTTAATCAATATGTAGGTATCTAGAAATAAATTAAACAGCAGTGACATAAAATTCAGTTATACAACTGAAAGGCGTCCGAAACGCTCCAGCAATGAGTTAAAGTTAAAATAAGCCAATATATCTCTCGATACGTAACAGTGATTTTAATTAATTATCAGAAAAACTAAAGGATCAAATTATAATTACTGTGTTATCAAACTGTCATCATTATAACTATTTATCTTAATATGTAGGTATATTATTTCCTAAGTTTATTAAACTTCATCTGTGGAATACAATGAAAATCGAAAATGGCCGTAGAAATTGCCCTAATAGTAAGTACATTAAAAATATATTTTACCTAACTAATATAAATAAATTAACGAACATTACGAGAATTCCATAATTAGAAAGATTGTTATAGGGCAAACATCTTATTACCTATATCGTTAATAGCTATTTATAGTCATTATTATTATTATGTTTACGTAATCAATACACCCAAGGGGAGAGAACACACCCTGAAGATGAATTATCATTAAGGCTATTAACTAATTGTTATGTGTGTATACATTGCTTTTATTGTGACGTTAACAGATCCAATTTTGCTCGTAAAGTTTTTCGAAGCTGATATAAATCTTTTAGGGATTACGAGAACATTTTAAACCTCATTCATAGGTGAAAAAGGTAGTCAAAATAAAAGTTTATCTTATGAGATAAAACATATCTTATAAAACAGCGCTTAAAAATTTTCCGAAGTCGAATTTCGTCCAAAAAATTATGTTATTTGCAAACGTTTTTCTTTTTATTTATAGAACATATTTGTTCAAGCCTTCGTTGTGTCGCAACAAATAGTGTTATATTGATGTTTTGTTTATTTGATAGGAAGTTTCTGTCTACACCTAATTCTTACAAAAAACCTATTGATACATTCAAAGTATTTCAATATCCACTTTTTAATTTTGACACAATTTATTTACGACGATTTGTTCTGAAAAATCTTAGTCAAAACAAATTCGCAGCATCATTAGAAATTTTGCCGAAATCTAAAACTATATCCCTAATTTTCAATAGCTGTTTCCGTTATTTCTTGTACAATGTCAATATATAGACCTAACTTACGAATTGAGATATGATAAATTGAACACCACGAAGTGGGAATAGAAATGATTGATAGTTTATTAACATAAATTTAATTCAGCAATAATTGACTAGCGATATGAATATTAAAAAGCTTACTATATAGGACTAAAAAAATAATTGTATAAGTAATAGTTCAACCCGAAAACCGAAACCCAAATTCCGAATTCGGCAAGTAGTATTCGCCAGATTTTCTTAAAGCAAAGAAAACCTATCGTTACCAGTAAAAAAATAATAATAAAAGTCTATAGTTAAAACCAATATAGTAAATAGTAGCAGTTCGTTGGATGAATGGGCCGTCTCGACCGGTGAACGACGAACGACCACGACCTCTCAGAAGATCGACGTGGTTCATGCCGTGTTTCGTTCGGTTAGAGAGGTGCCTGGAGGTCCACTACCCTTCTCCATGCCTTTCCATCCTACTCCTTTAAAGGTTGGCAACGCAACTGTAACACAATATGTGTTGCAGGTCTCCATAGGCGGCGCTGTCAGTCACTTACCATCAGCTGACTCGCCTGCTCGTTTGCCAACCTAACCTATAAACAATAGTATAAACATCACAGACGATAAAAAATAATTATGTATACATATACCACACGATACAATATAATTGATCAACCGATGGGCCGTTAATTTTACCTATGTTGGTTATCATAATATGTTAGTATTGAAATTATTTATTCTCTCTGCCTACCCCTCAAGGGATTTGGCGTGAAGTTATGTATGTATTAAAATTATGTTCTTTGAATCCGTCGTACTACACAATGGTTCTAATCTCATCTAAACCTTCAAGAGCTCACTAATAATTAATTAATCAACTACTTGCAAAATAAAATTATGCATTCAAAGAATCAAAATGTTTATCTAACTAAAAAAATACTCTTGAAACTAATGTTGACCCGGCGACCACGTTGACACCCTCTATTTATTAAAGAAAACCACATCAAAATCCGCTGTGTAGTTTTAAATATTTATTCATACAAATGGATATAGGGACTGAGAAGGCGGCTTTGTTTTAAACTACGAGTATGTAGTGATAGTATCCAAACATTTAACAGGTAACAACTTGGTTGGCCTTATCAATAGTATAGTGTAAAACAGCTAAAATATATCTCTGTATATGTTGTGATAACATGAAAATGTCATGATAGATGGAATATATTACTGAGAACTTTAGTCAAAATCGACTACGTCTTATGCTATTGAAAATAAAAAACTATATTTTTTCTTTAATCAATCAAATCAATCCAGTCTTTTGACCTATAGAGAATTAATATGTAAGTTGTTGTAAGTATACAATGGAGTCAGGGAAGGTATGAGCGTGTGGCTTGGACTGCGCAGGCGCGATTGACGTCCACTCTCGTCTCTGGCCAGCTCCTGGCCCGTCACCAGTACGCAGTCACATGTAGGTGCGTTGCGTAGTGTGGTGCATATATATATTATTGGGCGCGTATCGCTAGTGACCATCAGTCAATGTTCACACGTCCTATGAATAGGTCGATCCTACAATTAGCTAGTTACAATTTTTATTACATAAAATTATATCATAAAAAATTTTCGTGTGTGTGTATTATTACATCGCAACGCCAGCGTGCTCCAATTACAATCAAGGTAAATAAACAATTTTACATTTAAAATAGGTTATTTGTATACAATTCTAATATTTTTATCAATTGTATGTATTAATGTTTTTATGTATTGTATCTGTGTTAATATTTATGGTGTAATTCAAATAACTGAACAGCTGTTTTTTAATAGGGTTCATGTAATTTATTCGTATAGCTATATGTTAGCCTATGGTAATCAATCCATTGATGACCAGAGTAGTGACTACAAAGTTAACTAAAATGATAAGACTAGTCAGTTAAAACATTGTCTTTAGTACATTTACGCCGTTATTACTCTAAGATGTAAGCAGCATCATCTAAACACACCAAATTAATTATTTAATACCTAACGCATGGACAGAAAACATTGTAATTTTCTACAAAACATGACAAATAGAAAAAAATAAATTTTACCATCACAAAAAAGACAATTTATCTTTATAAAAAATATAGTAGGAATATATAAAATAATAATATTACATTACACATGCATTATTCCGAACGTCCTTGCTCAGGCTTGATCAATTAGTTAATTAAATGAGTGAGTTAAAAAGGAAGAAATTCTTTGTAGAAATGAGGAAATAGATTTCTCGGTATATACCACACGCGCGTTGACTACTATACTATTAATACCACTACGGTTATAACCTTAACACAAATGCAAGCTATTAAAGTACTCTCGTTAGTAAATAAATCGTATGGCAACCTCATAAATCCGGTGTTTAACAGAGAGAAAAAATTGTTAGTCATATTTTATATACAGGATATTTTAAAAAAAGAATTCTAATTATAAAAATAAAAAACAATATTCGGTTACATTTCTTTTGTTTTTATACATACCTTCTAATGTTGTGTACATATTAGGTCGGGGAAAAAGTCTTTTCGCATAACGTAGGTATAAACTTATTATAAAATTTCTTTGACTGTACTATTTGTGTCTGGCTGGTTTTGGTAACATTAAAAAGGTTACATTATAAAGAAAAGAAAAAAATAAAAAAAAGTTGTTTCCCGCTATTTTTCATTTGTTTTTCTCTCCGTAAAAATGAGTGAATCTAATGAAGAAATTCGATACATTTTAAAATTTTATTATAAAAAAGGCAAAAATGCAACTCAAGCAGTGAAAAAAATTTGTGATGTTTATGGACCTGATGCAGTGTCAGTAAGAGTAGCACAAATTTGGTTCAAACGTTTTCAGTCCGGAAATTTTGATGTTAAAGATGCACCTCGCTCTGGTCGCCCTGTTACGAATAAAATGGACGCCATTTTTGAAAGAGTGGAGCAAGATCGGCATATTAGTAGTTACGATGTAGCTGAAGAACTGGGAATTAACCACAAAACAGTTTTGACCCATTTGAAGAAAGCTGGTTATACAAAAAAGCTCGATATTTGGGTGCCACACGAGCTCACTCAAAGAAACTTAATGAACCGTGTACTCATTTGCGATTCATTATTGAGACGTAATGAAACCGAGCCGTTTTTGAAGAGATTGATAACTGGCGATGAAAAGTGGATCACGTACGACAAGAACGTGCGAAAAAGGTCGTGGTCGAAAGTTGGCCAGGCTTCACAGACTGTGGCCAAACCTGGCCTAACACGAAATAAGGTGATGCTGTGTGTATGGTGGGATTGGAAGGGCATTGTTCATTATGAGCTTTTACCGTCCGGCAAAACCATCGATTCTGATCTTTACTGCCAGCAACTGATGAGATTAAAGGAAGCAGTCGAGAGAAAACGGCCGGAATTGATCAACAGGAAGGGTGTGGTCTTTCATCACGATAACGCTAGACCACACACATCTTTAGCCACTCAGCAAAAATTAAGAGAGTTCGACTGGGAGGTCCTAGTGCATCCACCATATAGCCCTGACCTTGCGCCTTCAGATTTTCACCTGTTTCGGTCTCTTCAGAATTCTTTAGGTTCTGTAAGGTTGACCTCAAGAGAGGACTGCCAAAACTATTTGTCCCGTTTTTTTGATCAGAAGTCCCAAAGTTTCTACAGTAACGGGATAATGTCTCTGCCCACAAAATGGCAGAAAGTTATTCAACAAAACGGTACATATATATTGTAAATAAATGTAAATAAACTTTGAAAAAAATGTCTTGACTTTTCATACAAAAATACGAAAATACTTTTTCCCCAACCTATTATATCGAATTACTGCATTGTTTAGAATTGAGTCTCTCATTTGACCATTGACCTATGGGCATACCTATATCTATGTGGAAAAGGATTAGTTAGTAAAATATTTTCTATCGTTGAATAATATTTAAAAAAAAATGTCGTTTAAATATTCCCGCCCATTTAAAACAATTACTGATTCATATCAATAATAAGCTGACGTAAGGACTGACATCTTGGGTGGGGTAACTGCTTTCTATACAGGCCACCTGTAGTTTTATTTAATCGCATAAGGAAAAACATCTTATTATGTAAAAAATAATACTGGCCAGCCTTGGTCAAAGATAAATCATACTCATAATAATATTATAAATGCGAAAGTAAGATTGTTTGTTATTTTTTCACGCAAAAACTACTCAGCCGATCATCATGAAACTTTGTAGACATTCTTGGAGGTATCAGAGGTATCACAAAAAAAAGAAAATAGAGTTGTTTGCTAAAAAAAACTCACAATATGATTACTACTACTACTGAGTACTTGAAAACCATTATAAAATGTATAATAAGATATAAAAAAATCTTATTATTAACATCTAACCGTTAATTTGTTATCAGTGGTATAACAACGCATTCTGCTCATTCATTGGCTGTTACGCGGAACGAAGTTCGCTGACTCAGCTTGTATAACATAAACTTCATGCAAAAACCAGAAAGCTTTCTTTACATACATCATAAATATTAAAAATAGCAATAATCTCTTATTTATTCTACACAATTGTTGCACAACGTTACCACTCTAATTAAAAGATGTCGCGTCTGTTGTGCTCGACTAGTATGATCGCATAGAATTTCTTAGTTAACATGTAGGACGTTGCTTTTACTTTGGTTGGATCTTATTTGTGACTGTCGAGTATTCTGTTTGCTACACCTTTTATTCACCAACCTACTGATTTGTTTTCAGTAGTTATAATAATATTAATATTTATTTCAAATGGTTTGAAAAGGGTATTTGGCACATGAGTATCTGGCCCGATTCTTCTCATGATAGCCCCTTGGTACACTTGGAATCGAGCCGCTCGTGGCGATAGCGTCCGTGTTTTTTTGTTTTACTGAGGCACTGTCCATAAGCGCTCGTGTTTAGTATTTCATTTTAAATAATATGTTTAATCTGTACTTTTGACTATTTTTAAGAGTTTGTGAAGACCTAAGTAAATAAAGCTACGTTGACTATGTCTTTAAATTTTCAAAATTTACGAAAATAGATAGAACAAATAGAAACCGTACTTAATATTAACTCAATTTATTTGTAAATAGTAACCTCTTACTTGAGTGCATTCAACAGGCGTCAAATGTCGGTGATGAGGAGACAACGAGATCATAACTGCTAAAATCGTAAATCATAAGACATAAAAAATGAAATTTAGAGGAAGTTTCGAATAATTCTTCCTTAATTATTTGACGTTTGTCCCTGAGTGCAATTAAACCAAGTCGTAATGTGAAGTCGTAAACTGATTATAGGCCTTGAATTAAATTCTTTCACGAATAATAATAGCATTTTTAATTTAAGTATTGAAAAGTTAATTTTGGTAATGTCGCATTTTATTGTTATTTTTGCGTTTGGTATGTTCAACATAACTTAGTAGACTTACTATTAACATCTCTGATTACAGAAGCCAATAACAATAATTTCAAATTATAAAAAAATCAGATCATAAGCAATTTCATTTCTTTAGGCTATTGTATTTCTACAATAATAATGATGGGTTATATTATCTAATAATAAACCATAATAACCAAATTAAAAACAAGTAGATAAGTTGAAGTGCTTACTCTGTTTTTTTGGACAAATTTTTTGACACATAAAAATTG
Source organism: Euproctis similis (assembly GCA_905147225.2). Taxonomy (NCBI): domain Eukaryota; kingdom Metazoa; phylum Arthropoda; class Insecta; order Lepidoptera; family Erebidae; genus Euproctis; species Euproctis similis. The sequence goes on from LR990109.1 coordinate 12,882,697, forward strand.
GGTAATTATTAGTAACATAACTTCTAGCCTTTTTCTACCTGAAGGTATAGGCAGCTGCTGTTAAGGCTCGTCTCGCCGTTATGTTTATATCCCAAATGGAACAGGTGGCGCACCTATTACTATACCGGGCACAAAGTTTTCAGTCATCGATATTTATCATACGTAACTTCAGAAAATAATTTCGAAAAATCATTGAGCCAGGATTTGAACCCGTGACTTCTTAATTCAGAAGCGGCGTGCTCGACCACTGGACCACCGAAACTACGTAATTATTAGTAACTATTGGTAATTGGAAGTAATAGACTTTTATAACGAAATTAGTGTCAATATTAGGTAATAACGATCTATTCATTTGTTAATTTTGCTAATTAAATTACACTAGTAAATAGATATTTAGAAGTATTATAATAAACAGTACATTTCTGAGACCTCGTGAACCAGGGTTAATAAGATAGGTTCTCTATAAATAGACCAGATACCCGCGCCCGCGCACCTCATCAGCCCTAGTCTTTCGTAGATATAAAACTATCTAAATTGTGTTTATATCATTGTAGATGTTGATTACTGTATAACTGATATACAAAAATCTAAATATCAGATTTTTAAATTTATGTATTTTTCTTGTGTATGATATAAAAAATTTAAGGCCTTTCCACTGTTTGTTCGCGTGGATCTTTTCAACCATCTAATTGATTTTATTCAGTTTTCAGCAAGTGATAGACTGAATGAAGTTTTAGAAGTATAACTATTATATTACTTCAGAAGTATATATTAAATATCTATAACCTTTATTTATATAATAATGAGATAACATAATAATAATAATCCTGAATTTATTGTTTCAGATACAGACGTGAAAGACGCGGTAGTGCCGTGGTGTCAACGCAATATGGCGGAAAACGCGCACATTAGAATGGAAGGTACAACAATATTCTTTTGAGTTTTAGTTTATAGTACAATTTCTTGAAGTGCTTGTGCCTACGAAAATTTTAAATACCTATTAATCAGTAGTACCTTTTGACAAATATCTTAAAATTATGATTATAATTAAAAAATAACAACTTTATTTTGGAATTGGAACGAATTTCACAATTCAATTCAATTTGGTAAGTATAGAGATTCAGAATTAAATTTTACAAAATTTTATTACATGCCAGTAGTGAATATTTTCTATTGAAAGAGTCTTTTATTTTTTTATTGCGGCCTGGATTTGACTTGATTTGATTTGGATTTGATAATAATTCTTTTTGGTTTTTATAACTTGGACAAATTGACCTTTAAGTCCTTGTCCTAATAAAAGAATGCTTTCGGCGATAAGAAAAAAAAATCTGCACATTGGTGGCACATTACTCATATCTTAATTTCAAAGAGTTTGTTACAGCATCAAAACTACTCGTTATTCCATATAAAAACAGCATTTGCGCGTGAATGGGATTATTGTATAAAAACATTCAAATCTGGCTAGCAATTTGTGTTGTGGTATGAGATTCTTGTCAAACCCACTAAATTGGTACACCAGCTTGGTGTCCACTGGTTTCCAGAATGTGACCGTCGTAATTTCCTTTGTATAACCCACATACCCACTTTGTATAATTATAATTATACAAAGTGGGCTTCCAAATAAAAACACTTTCCAAAAAAAAAAAACAAATAATCGTACAGCCTGAACAAACATTTATTGTATCTACCAGTGTACATATCTATATATGGAATGAAGAAACATTACTTACTTAATAGTGCCCTTGCGATAATAGTCTTGTACATATTACTCTGATATCGCGAACGTAATCAGACCAACAATGGTATTTAGCCGCCGCTGTTACAATATTGCTGTTTCACATACATTTAAGCAAACATTATTAATAGTCATAGATATTTAACAACCTCAAAACTGCTGGCTGAATATAACACCTCATTTTACCAATTTCTTTTTTTTCAACTTTTTTTTTTCTTAATTTACTTAAGTCTCTGATTGAAATCGAATGACTTTTTAAAGTCATGCGGCAATTGGCAATATGGCAATTAGTTCCGCTGAAATTTATATGTACAGGTGAACTAATTCAGCGTGTAGAAACAACAGTACTGCCAACACTCTCGGATGTATTGAGGAATAAATTAAAAATAGATTATAAACCAATTATCAATCATCAGACAGTAGCCCGATTATAAACGACAGAAAAATATCAGTTAAATCAATACAAAATCTATTAATTACAGTAAATATATCTATAAGTAGAATATTTGACATATGTACGTACTTGGCTATTGAATCCGGAATACATTTATTAATTTTATGTCGAGATTTGGGTACTGAGCCAACAATGTTTTGAACTATTAATTGATATGTTAAGTCGATAGAATGATATAATAGGTTATATTTAGTTATTGTTATGTTCTTATTAATGCTTAACGATGTATTTATTTATTCTTTGTGTACAGAAAAAATGTATAATAAGTAGAATGAATGCCGTAAGGCATTCCCTGACAGTTGACCCTTGACTTCAGCAATGAGGCTACTAACAAACAAATAATATTTGAATAATTATTGTTTTTCGAGAATTGGTACACAACAGCTACTTACGGAATTTTATTAAAGTATAATATCAAAACATTTGATTATTGATTTATAGGCTAACCAGCTGACCCGGCGAACTTTGTTACGCATTAAAAGTATTTTTGGAGCGTTAACAATTAAAAATTATCAATTTTTACTAACTATATTTAACATGAATTATACATACAACCCACCCCGTTGGCACCCTCTATCTATTAAAAAACACATCAAAATCCGTTGCGTAGTTTCAAAGATCTAAACATATAAGGCGACTGACAGCGGAAAGCGACTTTATTTAAACTATGTAATGATAACGATGTTGTTTGATACATGATAAATAAACAATATACCTATTAATATTATTAATGCCTGGATAGCTTTACTAGCTTTGCTCGGTATTTTTTTTAATATAAATTGCGTTTTTCGGAAAATATATTTAAGTACGAATTACATACTAATAAAATGATGAAAAATGAATAATATTACCGACTGAATAATAAAAAAAAAAATGAACTATAAAATACGATACGATACGACACGATAAAATGACATTTTCTAAAATGATTCCTAGCTAGATCGATTTATCGCCCCCAAAACCCCCTGTGTTCGTTTTAAGATATAAGATTATGTTAGTATGACGTATGTACGGTTCCTTAAAATCTGAAAAGTGAAACATTATAATTTGGAACGCGACTTCTTCGTCGTCAGATAAATAAATAATGACTATTTCAGTCTTCGGACACTCGACTTCCTTTTGTCGCATATTTAATCGTTTGACGAGACTGGCAGATCAATAATGGATGGCCGAAACTGCTATACATAGAACTCTGACGATTCGAGCATTCACATCTATATTTATATTCGTATAATTGTAAAATGTCTTAAGACAGGCGACAAAAAAAATAGTAATAGTAGTATGTAATAGTAATATCTTGGATACAATACACACAGCGCTCTCTAGTTCCAAGCTAAGCAACTAAATGCTTGTGTTATGAAAACTAGATAACAGATATTACATTGCAAACCTATTAATTCCACTTTTTTTCGAAAATGGCATTTTGATACCGGCAGATACTAGGTATTATCTAGCTTCTATTGGTATCAAAATTTTCATTTTCGAAAAAATGTGGGGTTATTAGGTTTGCAAATTAAGGTATCGATATATAAAAACACCCAGACGCCAAACAAACATTCATGCTTGTCACAAATATTTATACTCGGGTGGGAATCGAACTCACAAAACTCGATTCTGCAGTCGGTAGTTTTACCAATTCACCACGAGGCCCGTCATTTATAAAAAAATCTGATATTTAAGAAAGTGCAGTAAGAATTATATTTGGGGCAACTAATTGAAGATAGTGACACTTTGTGTACCAATAACAAAAGAAAAAAAATTGAGCCGGCTCTTGCTTAAATTTACTTCACCGCAGGCCTACATGTCGTCGTATGGTTTGCAAAGCTTATCTTTAAAACTAGTATATAATAGGTGACTATTTTGCTACTATACGACATCGCCTACTTATGTAAATTATTCTAATCTGAACAGGTGACTAGAAAAAAAGTAAACAACATATTTATCTTCAAGAAGGAACTCGGTGACCTTCCTAGTTACATAAAATCTGCGTAAATTAAAATACTATTAACAATGTTTATTATGTATATGGAATAATATTATTTTCGTTAGCAATATATGTACACTATAAATATTTATTATTATGTTTATACATGTCAATATTTATATAACGTGTTCTGGAGAAAGGTGATGTTAGCAGCCTCAAAAATCGACGCGCGTGCATGAAAAGTGTTGTGAAAGTCAACGAAGCGAGTGAGGTGTGTAAGAATCGTGCCTTATGGCGCTCCATTCTATCTACCTACCCCGCAAGGGATTTGCCGTGAAGTTATGTATGTTTGTATGTGTGTATACTCACAGAAATAGATCAAGAATAGAAATAGATCTATTTCTGTGTGTATACTTGTTAAATAAGTTTTGTATTTGTATTTATATCAATTTTAATTGTGAAATGTTATCGATATCGTTGCGAGTGTTTTTTTTGTTTGTTTTGACTCTAGTCTGATCGATAAAGGTTTTCTCACGAGAATAAGTTTTTATCACGTAAAACCAAGTATATTTAAATTTAATTCAATTTGGTTGAAGTGCCTATACCTATTGCCTTTCACGGTTTATTACTAAACGTCAGCAAACATTATCGCCCATTAGTGAATGTGTGTATTTGTCGCAAAAATACACTATGACGTCAAAAACTCGGAAATTAATTCAAGTTGATAGTCAAGTATGTTTTCTGACGTCACAGTCGCCCTATATTTTTTGTATAATTTCGCCTATAAAGATTCTCTTATGCAATGATATCCTGTACAAACCTTTTGTAAATAAACTAGTTCTCATGGCGAACTTTGTTCCGAATCACAAATAATAAAGAACTAAATCATTAATCATGTGTTTACTACATAATACATTAATTATAGATAAAAACCACTTCGTTGACACCCTCTATCCATTAAAAAATCCGCTTCAAAATAAGTTGCGTAGTTTCAAAGATATGTATAAGCATACAAGGGGACAGACAGCGGAAAGCGACTTTGTTTTATACTATGTAATTATGATAAACCTATAAACTTTTACCGTACCTTAACTGCGAATAAATTTAACGTAAATGATGTTTCTTTTACAGGAAATCCTAAAATATTGTCCGGTCCAGTGCTGGTGAATTCTCCAAACGCGGTGCTCTCCAAGTCTCTATTGGGGAGATATCACGATCTTCCCCTGCCAGCTGACAAGGTGCTAGCCACTTATATATGGGTGGACGGCACAGGAGAACATTTGCGTTGCAAAGATCGCACATTGAACTTTGTGCCTAAAGTACCCAAAGGTCAGTATTAATTAAAATTAACTTGGTACAAACCGATAGAAAGAGTCTAAGGAGAACTGAGAACAAGTACAAAAGCACAAATATTGTAAAAATGTTATGTTGATAAGATTTCAGCTTTCTACTTCTCCAAACTCTTTTAGTAAAACGGACTAAAACAATTTTTTTTTTACTTTTTCTTTAATACTTACAAAATATTGAAGAAACTCTTAAAGATGAGAAAAGGCTGGAGAAATTATAATTGATTTAATTTAATTTATATTCGATCACATATGAATGGTAAATTATCCGTCAAATAGATAACAAAAACTGGCTATAGTTCATGAATAAAAACAAACATCACACACGGAATAAAAAAGGCTATCATTAAAAAAAACTCGACATAGAAACACACCCATCTCGCCCGGTCCGGTTCTATAAGCTGGACAGCTCTCCGCGAACCGAACAGCTTATTAGCATAACTGAGGTAACCTGAACAACCTTGGACGTGCTGTTGTCATGTAAACAAGGTGACGGAAAAGACCGCACCGATCGCGCCACCTTTTCAATCGAGCTATTATTAAAGTTGTATTAGTAACCAGCTGATAGCTATTATTACTATTAATCTATAGTTATTATTCTACGTGGACTATCGAAAATTCTTAATACCATACTGGCAATAGACCGGGCATCTTATTATTTAAAAACAAAATATGTACTTTTATAACTTTATTTTCCACAATTAATTTAATTAAAATAATAACTTTCGAAATATGGTTATTAAAATAATAATATACGTAGGGTTATCTGTATGTAACGGGCTCGTTTTATGAAACACCAAACTCTGGTCAATTGGTACATAACTTACTCGAAAACATAATATTATCCTTAGGGAATATATGACTATTGTACGTTTTAAAGTCAATACCGTTAACTAAAGCAGGAGCTTTATTTTATCAAATTCACACTAAAGTTTTGTTAAAATAAAGCTGCTATGAAACTTATTAATAGGCACATAATAATATTGCCGATACGAAAAGTAGTTTATATCATGCTAATTATAATACATGCCAATTTTTTAACAAACAAACTTCTTCACATACTTTTGGATTCGTAGTAAGTACTAGTAGGTAAGGATATGCCGAGACGTCTCATAAAAGAATCACAAACTACGACTTTCGTGGTGGAAATCAATGATCAAATAGAGTAGGTACAATTCAATTTGTCGAACTGTTTTATTTTAAATAGCAACTTGGCATTTAAACGAAATAATTGCAGCTATTTCTGCTATTACTTTTCTGATAGCACCTTGTTCTCTTTATGAGTGTATATTAATGTTATAAAGCGGTAGCCTGTTTAATAATAAGTACCTGGATGACCGAGCTTTGCTCGGTATTTTCTTTTTTTTTTATAAATTGTGTTTTTTGAAAATTATATTTAAGTACGAATTACTATAAAATAATGAAATGTGAATAATATTTTTCGATCTTACCGACAGAATAATAAAAAAATATGAACTGTGAAACTGTGAAAACGATACGATACGACACGATAAAACACGATAAAATGAAATTTTCTAAAAATGATTCCTAGACCCCCTATATACTAAATTTCATGAAAATCGTTGGAGCCGATTCCGAGATTCCAATTATATATATATATATATATATATATATATATATATATATATATATATATATATATATATATATATATATATATATATATATACAAGAATTGCTCGTTTAAAGATATAAGATTACTACTAAAAGTATTTATTAATCTAATTTCAGTATTTTTTTTATATACACACACATAACCTCCGAAAAGAATTCTGAGAAGTCATTGGTAAGATCAGTGGCCCAGGGTAGATCCGGGGATCGGGTATGCTCAACCTCTGGACTTCTTTCAGTTTTATAAGCGATGAATTGAAATCGATAAATTCGAATAAATATTAGACAATGCAAGTTGCTACACTAATAAAAACGTGGAATTATTTCTGGAAGAGAACACAAAATAACTTTGAAAGTTATCTATTGTAATATTTGTAATTCTTCAACTGTGCAAGAATTTTTCGTGTTCCGATAAAAATACAAGATGTCCCATTGTAATGAATTTTCCATGGCTTGATTGGTTGTTGATGCTTGAATTTACCTACTTATTCATTGGCTTAACATCTATTGCAGATTTGCCAGTTTGGAACTTTGATGGCAACTCGACAGGGCAGTCAGACGGTCATAACTCGGACACATATCTGTTCCCGCGCGCCATCTACCGGGATCCCTTCCGCCGTGGAGACCACGTGCTGGTCATGTGCGACACGTACATGTACAACATGGAACCCACAGGTATTTTTGTTGAGGATGATCATAATAGAGTGGTAGAGCCAAGCAGTTCGCTGCATGAATGGGCCGGCTCGACCGGTGAAATACCACCACCTCTCAGAAGATCGACGTAAAGTGGCTCATGCCGCGTTTCGTTCGGTTAGAGAGGTACCCGGAGGCCCATCCCCCTTCCCCATCCCTTCCTATCCTACTCCTTTAAAGGTAGGCAACGCAACTGTAACACTATATGTGTTGCAGGTGTCCATGGGCGGCGTTGGTCACTTAACATCAGGTGACACGCCTGGTCGTTTGCCCTCCTATCCAATAAATAAAATTAAAAAAAATCACCAATGAATGTATTGCAAACAATATTATATTATAATAATATTTTACATGCAATACATAAAATTCAAAATAACGCTTGTGTTATGGAGATTAGACTGCGGATATCAATGCGTAGTACCTTTATACCTACTGTTTTTTGTAAATACATACCTACTGATTATTCATTAAAAAACCTCAAACGCCATTCAAACACCCTACTTAAAATACCACAAGCTTGGTGATTGATACCGCGGACCGAATTCGGTTCCTTATAAAATCCTTACTCAAGATAAAATTACAATTTTAACAGTGGTAGAGCCAAGCAGTTCGCTGCATGAATGGGCCGGCTCGACCGGTGAAATACCACGACCTCTCAGAAGATCGACGTAAAGTGGCTCATGCCGCGTTTCGTTCGGTGAGAGAGGTACCCGGAAGCCCACCCCCTTCCCCATCCTTCCCTATCCCCTATCCCTTAAAGGTCGGCAACCCAACAGTAACACTATATGTGTTGCTGGTGTCCATGGGCGGCGTTGGTTGCTTACCATCAGGTGACACGCCCGCTTGTTTGCCCTCCTATCACATAAAAAAAAATTGTGTAGCAATATTGCCAAAACCCATTCTCAAATTTTGTTCTTATTGACAGAAAGTAATCACCGCTTGAAATGTCAAGAAGCCTACGACAAGTGCAAAGATCAAGAACCTTGGTTTGGAATTGAACAAGAATACATTTTGCTCGATTCAGATCTAAGACCTTTTGGATGGCCACCGGGTGGCTTCCCCCCACCGCAAGGCCCCTACTACTGCGGTATTGGGGCGAATAAAGTATTCGCTAGAGATCTCATTGAGGCCCACTACAGGTAAATTAACCAGTAACTTGTAAAAACTGATTCTCAGAAACTATTCAGACATATAAATCTAAATGAAAAATAATTGGATAAAATATTACCACTAATTTGTTTTTGTTCACAGATGTTGCCTGTATGCAGGCGTACCACTGGCAGGCACCAACGCTGAGGTGATGCCCTCCCAGTGGGAGTTTCAAGTGGGCCCATCTGTGGGGGTGAGTGCCGGCGACGATCTATGGGTGGCACGTTATATCTTACACCGGCTAGCGGAGGAATACGGTATCATTGTCACATTCGATCCCAAACCCGTCGCTGGTTGGAACGGATCAGGCGCACACACTAACTTCTCTACAAAGATTATGAGAGAGGAGAACGGTATTATGTAAGCATCAGTTTTTGCATTCATTCTATTTCCTATTGATTCTCCTATTGTCCTGTTGATGCTCAAAGTTTTGATTACGTAACACGTATTCAGCTATTAGCTGAAACAATTAACTTATTATCCAGGTCTTAATAACCTATATTCCTACTACTTCCAAGAGAAAATAGTAGGTAATTTTCAGACTATTTACCTTGCTTATCTTTCCAGTGAAATAGAAAAAGCTATCGACAAACTGTCCAAAGTGCATATGAAGCATATCAAAGTGTACGACCCACGTGGTGGCAAGGACAACGAGCGCAGGTTAACAGGACTGCACGAGACTGCAAGCATTAATGACTTCAGCGCCGGTATGTACAACCCCCTTTTTAGTAGGTACATGAAAATACCGTTATTCCTTTAATATTCTACAATAATATAAACTTTAATTGTTAACTTTTAATTGTTAAAAACATGTTATGTTTTTATTAATTTATTGTTGTTCTATACAGGTGTTGCAAGTCGTACCAGTAGTATAAGAATACCGAGTCTAGTTGCTGAAGAGAAGAAGGGTTACTTGGAAGATCGTCGACCAGCTTCCAACTGCGATCCATACTCTGTCATCGATGCTCTCATGCGAACCTGCATACTTAACGAATAACATCTCGGCTTATTCTTACTGAAACACAATTAACACCAAAAGTGCATTATTTACATAATTAAAATCACAATATCATAAGATTTTAATATATTAAACTATTTAGATATATCTTCAGGTCTTGGCTTCTTTATATCAGCAGCAGGAGTTTCCAGGAGGTCTAGTTAATATCTATCTTTAATTTTATTATTCTATAGAAAAGATAAGTATTTTCTGATGTTGTGTTTTGTATATACTAATGTATGTTAGTTTTTATTATTTTGTTGTTAAGTACCTAATTTGTTTAGAGGATTGTGAAGAATATAAAGATACTGAAAAATAAAATAGTTGTTTATTTTATCGAGATGTTTCTTTTTGCCTTTTCGATTTACCCGATCTTACTTAAATAACTTTGCGCGTCAAATCCCTTGCGGGGTAAGCAGAGAGAACAGAGCGCCAGAAGTCCGGAATCTTACACGCCTCACTCGCTTCTGCGACTTAAATAGGTTTGTTCTGTATGAAAGATACTTTAGAGATTATCTCTGTAAGCGCCGTGGCTGCCATGCCCTGATGGTTGTACGCTGTGGGGTTCGATGTTGTACATAAGAAAACTCTATTTTAAACTCTCACTTTGCAGGCATCTACTTAATTCAAGACCACGACGGTAGATATAGAATGGCAAGTCGATTATCAGGACTGAAAAACATCTATAGAGAGATTTAATTAATGAAGTGGAAATATCTTACAATTGCTTGATACTGGCAGAACCAAGATCGAAACATATTTTTGACATTACTTTGTAGAGTACGGAGTAGGTACTGAGAGTACGCTAAGGTAATGTAATGTAATTGTTATTTTTTGAGGTTTTGGCGGGAGTGTCAAAGAGACATGTTCGTTCTTTGCGTTATTTTCTTTAATTTGTGTTTCAACGGATATTATTGAATAAAATTACTAACTAACATCACCTTCCTCCAGAATACAAATAAATTATAATATAATTAAATAAAGTTCGTGTCATTTTATTTAATAAGTGTTCGTAAATTAGTGCAAATGTGGAAAATGGTGTAAATTTTATATCATGTGTAGTGTGCTCTTCTACATTGTCGTCAAAATTACCTCGGAACATCATGCATAAAGTGCCACGACTTTATGTATGATTAGGTTAGCTTAGATTAAGTTAGTTTAAGTTAGTTTGGCATAGTTTTAAGTTTATTATTTCATAAAAAAATTACGTCAGACAAGGCAGTATCGTTTAAAAGCTTTAGCCTGTCCAATGCGGAACAAATAAAAAATGTTATATTGGCTATTGACAGAAGCAGGCTACTGATTTTATATGTGATTTATCTCTATAAAAAAAAAAAAATTTATAATATACATATTTCTTTCCTTATATAAATAAAAGAATAAAATATGGATGTGACACAAATGTGTAGAATATGTTTGGTTATTAATTCACGAATGTATGATATAGCCAATACAAATCTTCAAGAGATGTTTGAGAAGTTAGCTGGGGTGCCGGTAAATTGAATATTATTTGACTATGCACCAATAAATTGCAGCAATAACCAATGTAAAATTAAATTATGGGGCAGGAATCTTAAATGCATTGTTGTTCCGATGTGTAACTTAGAGTTCAATAAATATATTGGGTAGCAAATATGTAGGGGTTACACCCCAGTATTAATATTATAATGAGGATATTAATATGATAATTGCGTTCACAAGAAAACTGGTGGTGTATGTCTTGTCTCCAACTCCACCTAAACTGAAGTAGAAACCAATATTAACATCTGATTTTAGAATTCAAAGCTCGGCTGTTTTCCTCACTTTTCATAATTGTTATAACTCATTTTCGTAATTGGTTATAGTTATAAGTACATTTTCTTTATAAATTAATTTAAACAAGCAATAAAAATATAACTACAGATATTTTTTGTTAGTTGGAAACTAAAGATAAGAGGCCATTGCAAGTGTGCTACATATGCTATGCCCGGTTGCGCAACTGTTACCAATTACAGACCAAATGTCTCAAGAGCGAGCAAATTTTTACTCAGCTGATAGAAGGGAATGAAGTAAGTTTATTCATTTTGCAAATTGTGCTGTATAAGTTATTTATTATTATACTTATATTAACATTTTACATACAAATAGTATTTACAAATAAGAAATAGAAAATATTAAACAAAAACATAAACATACATAACTTCACGCCTTTTTTTACCCGAAGGTTTAGGCAGCGGCCATTAAGCCTCGTCTCGCCATTATGTTTACGTCCCAAATAGAATAGGTGACGAACCTATTGCCATACCGGACACAACGTTTTCAGTCATCAATATTTATCACACATAACTTCTGAAAAACAATTTCGAAAAGTCATTGGTGTGAGCCTGTGTCAGGAATCGAACCCCAACCTCTAGGTTACATTACTGTATAGAAAATATACAGTAATGAAAATGCTCGCTTGCATGTTTTCAGGGTGTGTTATGTTAACACTATAATTAATATTGATTTTCATAAATCTAATCTTTAAAAACTACACCAAACTTTTCACTGATTTGATATTGCAATTCTACTTAAGCGAAGCATGTTTGTTTTCTGATTTAAATTTTCATATTACTTCATAATTGTTGGTGTATTTATTATACACACTTAACAATTATTTGTAATTTTTACAGTTTGATCCAACATCAATTACAGATGCTAACACATTTCAAATAGTGCATCCAATACGTTTAAACAATGGAGCTGATGTACTTGATAATTTTTATGGTATCCAAGTTGTTGATATGAAAGTGGAGCCAATAGAAATGTTATTTGATGTTCAAGTGAAACAGGAAGAAATTGAAGGTACATCATAAGTTGAGATTAATTTTATTAGACTAAATTTATTTGATCTTTTCACTAATCGATATTCACTAGACCTAACTTAAAAAATCTAAATAATATAAATTTTATTTAACTTTACAATTAAATGAAACTAATAGTAGTTTTTTGTACATTATTACGCTTTTGTACCCCTGTCAAGAGAAAAGAACACTGTGCAAAATTCCCTTTACCTAATAGTTGTTCAAAAGGAGAGACACAAAAGACACACTAACGGCCGAAACCAATCTAAGATAATTGACTATCTGTTGATCGATTCTCCAAACAAAATCAATCCATGGATTGATTATTGGCACGCTAATTAGTAAAAATGGATTGAAATATTGATCTTAGATAGCAAAATTCGGATTGGGATTGATTATTCAGTTTCGGCCGTTAAACAATATGGATTACTCTGCACACTTAAGTATTTTAAAGATTTGAAATTTATGAAATCTTTTCTTTGTAGCTCATCTTGGGTCTATGTGTAAAATTGCCATTTTCGCTCTTACAGAGAGGATGTGTATTTACTAATTTGGTTTAAAAATATATGGAGTTTTTTTTTGTTTAATTTATTTTGGAGTGGTAAATGTTGACAGATAAAATTTTATTGTAGTTCAGGAAGTGCTGGTAGAAACTGCAGTTGCCGAAGATGATCATTTTAGTTTAATAAATGAGACAGTTTATAAAGAGAGTGATGAAGTATGTCCAGATAATAGTGATATCTGTGAGGAAAATAATAGGATTTATCTTGATACAGATGATTTTATTCTTGATATAAGAAGTCATCATATATCTTCAGAAGGTGATGTTGATATAGATGAAGATGATTATGTTAATATAGATTGTGATGAGTATAGTACCAATACTGGAGATAATATAAACAAACTACAAGATTACAGCATTCAAGAAACAGAAATTTTAGGTAGGTAGTTGCACTTCAGCAAACTTTATGTTAAATAGTATTGAGGCAGACTTGGGGCTATTAAATGAAAAATTAAACACAATCCTATATTTGAGAAGGACTGAAATTTGATTTAGAAGAAAAGAGTACCAGTGTATAACATATAACAATTTTAATAGCTTCAGGATCTCTTTCTAATGAAACTTAAAGCTAAATAGACTGATAAAAGGCAATAATAAACATTTATCACTTAACCACAGTTTGTAGTTGTCATGTTAGAATGCACACTTTATAAGATAATAATAGAAAATTGGTGTATTAACAATACTTTATTTAAAATTGAGATTTATTTACCGACTAGCTGACTATAGCTGAGCTGAGCTGAGTATATCTCCTGTCCCGCTATGTTAATACTGCAATATCTTCGAAAATATTCGTTTAAATTTCATGCTGTAAACGGCCAGGATCATCTATATTACATGCACAATCTACTTAAGATACTTAATTTGATAAAAATTAATGCTATAATGTTTAAAATCTCTTCGTAAATAGGCCAATATTTCTCGTAAAAAGTAAAAAAATAAAAATGGTCATTGTGGGTTACCCCTAAGAGATAGACATATGCCCTCGCGGACTTTTTTGTAGACCTTTAAAAGGTGTATAATAATGTAGAATATTATTTTGATTTATCACTTACGGTTCAGGCAGCGTTAGCGATTAAAGTTGTAAATCTTGAAAATTATCACTTTTTTTACTACACTATACATGAGTTATAGATCAAAACCACCCCGTTGACACCCTCTAACTATTAAAAAAAACCTCATCAAAATCCGTTGCGTATTTTTAAAGATATGCGCATATAAGGGACAGACAGCGGAAAGTGACTTTGTTTTATACTATGTAATGATGAGTATTGAAGTTTTGAATGCAAACTTCACATGATTAGAGAAGAAAATGACACAGACTTCTCAGGTAGACAAAGCTATTTCATCATCATCATCATCATTAGCCTGTTGCAGTCCACTGCTGGACATAGGCCTATTTATTATTAGTAAACAAAAGCCAAAGCTATTTATTTGGTAATTTATAGTGCACTAAACTTAATGCAATTTTAGTTTTTAAACGGTATCTCATGGCAGAATTGGGTTCGTTGTGGATATGTGCTGCATCATAACATCTTGCAATGTCTTATCTATTAGTAATGTGTATATTTTTATAATTCTAGGTCCACAAAATAAGAATACTGTAGATTTATTAGAAAATAATCTTCATAAAATCAAATATACCTACAAATCTAAAAGAGTTAACAACAACCAAAATAAATTCAGCTACGAGAATGTTCCTACAGAAGACTATAGTATTATAAATGATATTACAGACGACAATGCATCGGAACTGGGCTCAGTTACTAGTGAATCGAAATATAAATGTAATATATGTGACAAAAGATTTGTTCAACAAAAAAATTTGAATTCACATGTTCGTAAAAATGCTTGTATAAAGCTTTTTGAATGTGATATATGTAAGAAATGTTTTAACCGGAAAGGTAATTTAGATACACACTATCTTATACACACAGGAGTGAGACATTTTATATGTGATGTTTGTAACAAGTCTTTTATATCTAGAAATGATTTGATTAGACATCTTTTTATACACAGCGGTAAAAAACCACACAAATGCGATATATGTAAGAAATGTTTCAGAAGAAGAAATCACTTAAACAGTCATCTACGTGTGCACACTGGTGAATCACCTTATAAATGTCACAAATGCAACAAAAGTTTCAGTCAAAAGGTTAACTTAAATTCACATTTACTTGTGCACACAAGTATAACACCGTATCAATGTGATATATGTAACAAGTGTTTTAGCGATGAATGTGACCTAATTACTCACCGTTCTGTACACTTAATTAAAAATTCATTTGACTGTACTGTATGCAGAAAAAGTTTTGCATATAAACATAGTTTAAAGTCACATCTTACGGTACACACCGATGAAAAACCATATAAATGTGATATATGTGAGAAATCTTTTAAACGTAAACATGACTTGAGAACACATACACGTATACACACAGGTCACAAACTATATAAATGTGATATATGTGAGAAATGTTTTACACAAAAGCGTAATTTCGAAACTCACCTTCGTTTCCACTCTCGAGCTGGTGACTAACTACTATTCCCGCCAATCAACCGATAATCATGTATGAAAACAGTCATGAGTGTGAATGAAGCTGAGACGTGTGGCCTTAGAATCCTATGAAATGGAAATAAAAAGCATGACCATCTATTTGTATGTAATATCCTAAAATCATTGGTGTGTACCCGGTTTCGAACTGGAAACTGCAAAGAAACTATATTTGAAATGATGTCATGAAACTATATTTGAAATGATGTAATTATGATGTTGAGATGTAACATTGATGTGTATTTCTCTGTATAGCTAAAAAATAAATATTTAAATTGAGAAATATGTAATAATGTGGACTCAAATGATGCCCTGTGTTGATTATATCTGAATGTAAAATTTGTGTAATAAAATTCATGCAAATTAGTTGTACTTCCGTTTTATTTAGATTGTCTAACATATTACATACAAGACACACATTCCATGACCAAATAGAACCTGTTCTGGAGGACGGTGATGTTAGGAGCTTCAAAAATCGATGCGTGTGCATGAAAAGAGTTATGAAAGTCATGGAAGCGAGTGAGGCGTGTGAATCGTGCCTTATGGCGCTCCGTTCTCTCTGCCTACCCCGCAAGGAATTTGGCGTGAAGTTATGGATGTGTGTATGTGTAACATATACGTACCAGTTTTCCGCCTCGCGGTGTTACTCGTGTACAATAAAAATGACTAACGATGAGGATTAAATCTAACCTATGCTACTCTGGGTGAATGCAGCTTTCCAATGGTGAAAGAATTTTTGAAATCGGTTAAGTAGTTTTTGAGTTTATTCGTTATTTAATATAAATCTTTCCTCTTTATAGTTAAGCTGTTAAACGTATATGTAATCACTGCTTATTTTCCCTCCGAGTATTATAAAGAAGTAACACATACAAATAATAAAATTACTGCTAATAGACTGAACTGAAAAAACGTAACCAAAGATTTTGTCTTGATTAGGTTTAAAATAAAAACATGTTTGAGAAAAACCTCTTTATTTAAATAATATTACGGTCCATTGTGGTCTACGACCCCATACGTAGTCGGTGCACGCTAGACCCTCCTATCTGAGAACGCTGGAAGGTGCACGGTCACCTTACGAGCGCAAGTAGTGGCGCGGCGTGTAGATGCGTGTCAAGTCGCGCTCACTCATCGTGGGCACACGCGGTTTCAGCTCTGGGATGATGGCGCACCCCAACACCGACAGGCCGTTACGAGCCCTGTGATGACATAATAATACCATTATGAATTACTTATGCGTAAAATTTAAATATCGAATACCAGTTTCACTAAAAAAGTCTAACAGTGGCTTCAAAATAGAGCTTCAATGAATTTAAAAAGCTACATAAATGAAAAATGAAATATTATGCAGCATCAATCATTTTTTAGAAACTATGTATAAATCATCTGTCTGTTCCAGCTAATCTCTGAAATGACTTTACCGATTTTGACGGGACTTGTATTTGCAGGTAGCCGGTGTAATAAGAATTTTTAATAACTTAGGCAACATTTTTAGAAAGCATCTTTTATTTATTGCTTCCGTTGCGAAACAAAGTTCGCTGTGTAAGCTAGTCTGAAATAAATCTAGTTTAAGTTTATCAGATATTACACATTAGTTATTACAACAAGTTCCAATCAGTGATAACTGTCGATCTAAACTTGAAATAAACATAGGTGGATATAAGTGAAGATTACCTGATAGGTGTCTCCTCGTTGTTTGGCAGCCAGCAGTGTAGGGAGTACCCCTGCCGCGTCTGAAACAACCGCCTTTTAGGTGTCAATATGCAACGCAAGTGACACGCTCTATATCTAATCTTCAACTTACATTTACTGCCATATTGTCTTTATTTGTTATAGCTATTGTGTTTTATATGTTTACTAGTTAAAATTTGTTTGGCATCAAAAGAAATAAAACTGGTTATTGTGGGTTATCCCTAAGACTTACATGATTGCAGACTTTTTTGTGGACCTTTTGAAGTATGAAGTCTAGTGTTTTGATTTATCACTTAGAATCAGAGATGTACAAAATGGTTTTAAAAAGCATTTAAATACAAAATGCAAAATACTTCTCCGATTTACTATTTCAAATGCAAAATACCAAATAGTTTTTCGTTTTGTATTTCAAATGCAAAATAGGTTTTTTCAAAATACTTTTTTCAAAATAAAATACCTGTTGACCAAATTTTCAATGAGTCTTGGTTGAGCACCCCGCTTCGGAATCAAGAAGTCGCCGGCTCTAATCCTGGCAAATACAAAAATCCTTCCGAAAGTTATCCGTTAAATATCTATAAATGAAAACGTTGTGCCCGGTATGGCAATAGGTTCGCCACCAATCCTATTTGGGACGTAAACAAAACGGCGAGTCGAGGCTTAACAGCCACTGCCTACACCATCTAGCTAGTATACCTAGAATTCTTGGTGTCGACTTGTCGAGTGACGTCCTGTTTCGCGGTTATCTGGAGGGCAAGGCCAAATTGGCCTCGAAAAAGCTTGGTGTTCTCAATAGAACAGGATGGTTTTTCACGTCAGGTCATCGCTTGCAGCTATATAAAGCGCATGTCTAACCTCACGTGGAATACTGTTCTCATCTTTGGGCAGGGGCACCCCAGTACCAGCTTACTCCATTTGACCGCAGCCAAGGACGCGCGGTTCCAACCAAGCTCTTTCAGATCGACTTGACCCATTGGCGTTGTAGAGAGATGTTGTATCTTTATGCATCCTCTACCCCATATACCACGGGGAGTGCTCTGAGGAATTGTTCGGATTAAGACCACTTACTAATTTTCACCAGCGCTCAACTCGCCAATGTTACCATTCGCATTGGCTGAACATTTGGCGATCGACAACTGTGCGTTTCCACCGGCACTTCTTGCCACGCACTGTTCCGTTGTGGAACCAGTTGCCAGCAACGGTATTTCCGGACCGCTACGACCTAGGCGCTTTCAAGAAACGAGCCTATTCCCACCTCAAAGGCCGGCAACGCTAATGTGATTCCCTAGTGTTGCAGATGTCCATGGGCGGCGATAGTCGCTTTTCAACAGGTGACCCGCAAGCTCGTTTGCCCCCTTCTATCATAAAAAAGGCGAGTGAGGCGTGCAAGACTCGTGTCTTATGTGCTCTGTTCTTTCTGCCTACCTCGCAAGGGATTTGGCGTGAAGTTATGTATGTATAACTTTCGAAAAGAATTTTGAGAAGTAATCAGTGTGAGCCAGGATTTGAACTCGAAGTTGTCTTCTTGATTCAAAAGCGGGGTGCTGGGCCACTAGACCACCTATAAAATTATAAATAACTATAAAATTTTAATACATACGATAATTAACAAACTATAAACAAATTGTGCTTACAAAAAGAAATGGCGTCTTATGAAAAACATATCCCTACCTAACCCTTTCAGGCCAGATGGTATTCATATATATTCCCAGGACTAAAAGGTACTCGTAGGTCTCTATCGGTCAAATTCGACAGTACATGCGTCATTCGTTTCTTTCATTTTGTCCAATTGGTAACTTTGGTTAAAACTAATCACAAAGTATTTTGCATTTTGAAATGACTTTTAAAAGAGTCAAGAGGTAGTTCAAATAAAATACAAAATGCTTTCAAGTAAAGGGTATTTAAATACAAAATAGGTATTTTGTATTTGTATTTTAAATAGAAGTATTTCAAATAAGTCGCATCTCTGCTTGGAATTCAGCCAGCGTTTACAATTAAAGTGCTAAATCTCGAAACTTGACATTTTTAAAAAAAAAAATCTATTTTTATCACAACATTTTTAGCACTAGACTAACGCAACACAAACGCAATATGGATCGAAAATTGCGAGTGAATTTTTGCGGGTGCTGGCTAGTTAAGACTTCTATACCTTGACAGAGCTTTTCATCTTGCTGCGTGATGCCCGATATGTCTCTACGTGTGGGAGTTGTTCTGTCGGTTTCCTCGTACTCTTGGATGCAAGAATTGAGGAATCTGCAACCATGTTACGAATATTAAACTGATGATCTATGAAGTCAACCTAATTATAGTATGAGATTCAGATTGTTACCGAGAGCCTCCTTCTTCATGGTAAGAGTGAGTCTGGGGTCCGAACGTGCCGGAGCTGGAGGCAGCTGTATAGCACGCCGAGAACACCTGCATGATGCGCAGTGACGGCACTCGCACACCTGCACCCGACAGACCTATCAACCTCCAGATTAAGAACACGACAGCCTAGCTTTGCAGACAATTTATGTAGCACAGCATATTTTGACAGAGTATATTTCTCGGTACAAGTCTCAGTGGTCCAGTGGTCGAGCACACTGCTTCGAATCCGGGTTCGAATCCTGACACTGGCTCACACCAATGACTTTCCGAAATTGTTTTGGGAAGTTAAGTGTGATAAATATCGATGACTGAAAACTTTGTGCCCGGTATGGCAATAGGTTCGCCACCTATTCCATTTACGGCGAGACGAGGCATAGCAGCCACTGTCTACACCCTCGGGTAGCAAAGGCGTGAAGTTATGTTATATTTCTGTAAACAGATTGCTTCTTTCTTAGTGAAAAATAGATCACAAATTGACATTTACATATATCAGGATTCAGGTACATAATTACTATAACATAAATTCTAAGAAATTGTAAAAACTAAAATAAAAACCTTAAAATGTTTACCAAAAATAAAATTACAACGTTTAACTACATTAAAAATATAAGATGAGACCAATGAATAAGATTAATTATTACTCATATACACTTTCTGTTAAAAGTCCAGTTAGTTTCCACGAATTGCAGGAAAGGGACTGGTAAGATGTCACCCACAAAGAAAGTTGATGAGTTGTGGGTGACAGAGAAATATTGATGTCGGTAATGCGAACCTAAATATCACACTGGTTAAATATACATACCGTGATCAATACCAAATTACAAACATTACGATATGTGCATAAAGACTATAAGCGCCTGATACGTTACCTCTGCGTCAGCATCACTATTTGTCGGGAAACGTAGACGCATCTCTACGTCGGCAGGGAGCGCCGCGCGACACGACCCCGCCACCGTCACCGACCACGCGCCTGCACACACACACGCACACACTCAGCATTACGTGTAGACGCACACACTCACACAAATGACAAAGATAAAAGCATACCTGGGTCAGTAGACTCTCGACGTAGAGCTGGAGGTCCTGGTGTAGACACACGGCGGCGCCTTGTTCGCAACCATCGCGGCGCCAAAGAGCAGATCGCTCCACCAGTCTCACTACTGTCGCTTGAACCGTCCTCACCACCACCCTTGAACTCTGACATGTTATGTATACTGTCTGACTCCATTGACAATGTTCTGTGTTTTAGTTTGCCATTTGCTTTATAAATACGATTATTGTAAAGATTCTCAGGCGAGCCTGATGCATTTCCGTCATTCAAAGTTTCCATTGTCGTTCGGTCACACGAATTAGATCGCGGTATATGTAGTCGTTTAGGAGGAGCGGGGCCGACGCGTTGCTGTCCACTGTCCTATATTGAAATTCAAAATGACACATTATATTGGTTCAGCATCCCAAGCAGCAGACGATTAATTAACACTACTCTCTTACTCTCTGGTATTGTTATATTCCTCTGGGTGAGTAAGGTTTCTGGACTACATTTAAATTCACTAAGTTGGTTACGATGGTGTCCTTTTAGCTGATTATAATTTACTCAACCCTAATACCCCAACAGAGCTTAGCGGTTCAGAATTCTGGAGTTTGAATAATGATACAAACCAATGACTTTTCAGAACCGAAGTGTGTTTGACAAATTAAAAGGCACAAGAATGTTGGAACAAACCATGCTGACTTCTTAAGATATTGAAGACGTGATTTAATTTAAGAGCAGTGTGTGACGATAACGACCTTTTTGGACCACCGTGTTGCGATGGGGGCACGAGTGGTATTTGACGCTTGCTCCTCATGAGTGCCACGCACTCGCCGACGCTCCTCTACATGCGTACTCAACGAAGAGCGACGCACACGCATTTTTTCTTTCTCGACTGCCTTCGCTTTGACACCTTTGTGCGAATAAAACCATAGATTTAACAGTTCAGTATTTTATTATTTAAAATATTCATTACATAACGCTATCTCGTATCGTAGATCTAACACAACAATTACATACCTAAATACTGTTCTTAAATGTTAAAACGAGTGTCAGATTAACTACCGTAAATACTGTGGTTGGAATTTGTCTCTACGGTGCTTCGTAGTGCTAAGTCTACATCGGCATAACATTGCAAATCTTGAATTGTGAATATTCGCATTCAGGTTATAGCATTGTGACTAGTGTGGACGCTGTTGGATGAGGAACCATATGTGTTGCTACTCAACGGACACTGAGGAAGCATTGGTGCGATGGACTAACAGCGGTGCGCATGAGACTGATGCCAATGATACACCTGGCGCGGGGGACGAGAGACGCTTGTCGCCGTGCGAGAGGGAAGCCCACGCGCTTCCGCGAGGTGCCACGCGCTCGCTGATGTGTGGTGGTGATGTACCCGCTGACTTGTAGTTCGGCGACGTCATTGTCATCTGGTGCTTAGAAGAAACTGTTGACTTTTCCGCTTCTAACATGTTTATTGGAGAGGTAGCTGCACTGTTAGTGTCCTTAGGTTTTCGGAATAAGTTACTTGATGGCAACTGTGCCTCAGTCGTTTTGCTGTCCTCGCTTAGCCTTTCTACCTTATAAGCAGTCGTGGTTGGTGGTGCATCATCACATTCGCGTTCGGCGGGCTCACGATACTCTTCCACAATGTCGGGGGCAGAGGCGCGCCGATTGTGTGACATTTCCTCAGTTCCGGAGTCAACGCTGAGACTGCTTCGTTCTTCAGGAATAATGTCGAATACCTGTAACATAAAGAGATCTATTACATCAAGTAACATAAAGCCTGGTATCAGTAACGCTACATTAACATTCTCAGAGCACGTTTGTGTACACACATTTAGCCTGACTCCCTAAAAACATTCAGAAGCATCAATTGGTTTAATACAACCGGGAAAACGTGCGCTAGTGTTTTGGCCAGGTTTATCACATAATTTTAAAGTGTGCCCATCCAATCAAGGGTTGTAATTATGCATGCGGTAGAGCCACAAACAAAATATCTACCTGCTGGAAACGCAGAGAGTTGGAGCGCTCACGAGGCTCTTGTGAGGCAGTAACAGAGGCTCGACGCGAAGGCGCTGGGTTTTCTTGTCCAGTAAATGTTTCTTGCACTCTATCTGCTAATAATTTGTTCATATTACTGTTAGTCTCGCTTGGAAGACGTAAATTTGACACAAACCCCTTCCTATTGTTTTCCACACCAAGTGACTTATGTGTTCTCTCAAATATCGGGACAGGTATTCGAGACTTCTTATTTTTTGTTAAGATATTTTGATTCTCATCCGAATTAAAGATCTCTGGCGAGCTCTGCGAACCATTGACGTACTCTAATATCTCAAGTATCTCTATACATTTATTGCCGTCGTGTATTTCCGATTTTTGATATATTCTTTTTGCTGTGCGATCTTCTGTGCCTAACGGTGGACGTAGCGATAATTTACCATAAATTTGATGCCGTTCACGCTTCTCTTTAGTATCCAGACGCACGCTGCTATTCTTAACCACTTTGAAAGGTTCACGTTCATTTAGAGCCTCAAATTCTTTTCTACGAGTACGTTTTGTGCTAGATACGATCTCATCAGATTTAGATGGTGGCATTCTATTCAGTCGATGCTTGATTCGCATGCATTTATACTCTTCTTGTGCTATCTTGGCGATGACGTCGTTTATGAGCGCACTAACAATAGCCATACAGTCACGTTCAACATCGCGCCTGGATCGCCCGGCACTCGCTACCTTCTCTCGGATCCCACCTGGGTCTCGGGACTGTTGACTGGACCTAGTACGTCGCGCGCATTCCATTCGCTGTTCTCTTTTACGGTGGCGTCGATACAGCCTTTGTTTTATTTTCTCTGGCATTCGATCTGCAACGTTAACATTCTCTTTGTTACAGTCACACTCGTTATCTTTTATTCCTATAAAGAATGACTCAGGCTTATCTCTTAGCTGTGGTGGGTTTTCGCCCTGAACATTCTCTGGAAGAAGATCGAGTACATCAATACTGGAGCGCACTAGCTCTCCTTGTTTATCATTATAACCCCTCCGCATTAAAACTGATCGCGGCGAATTGGGATCGTCCAGACTGTCGACGAGACTGGTGCATTCAGAGCCGATTAGGTCTACGTCATCCGAAGAAGAAGTATTGACCTCCATGGAGTCTGTATGAGGGAGCGCCGAAAAACGTGGTACCACTGGATTTTCCCCCAGGTCCGGGTAATAATTGCCTGCGCCTACACCACCAATCACTTCATAGTGTCGAGTATCATACTCGACAGGAGAGTGTTCGGCATCACGTATGGCGTTGTCTATGAACACATCGACGTCAGAAATCTCTATATGTGAAATCTCCGGAATATTAACCGAAGAGTAATCACCCGGTGCCAGGTTGTGTAACTCATCTCGGAATAATTTCTGTATCTGCTGCAGTACAGCATTATTGACATTTTCATGATGTACTTCGAAGGAGTCACGCGGATATGCGATATTTTCTGAAGACTTTATGTTATTATTTGACTCAAGACTGAGTGCTTCCTCGCGAATAATAAGTGTATTGTTATTACTCGCGTCCCGACGTCCCTCTTCATTGCACAATTCTTCATTGCCGAAAATAATCTGGTTATTAGAAGTGGGACTGAGGTGCACTATAGTATTCACTCCCGTATTTTGTAATTTTACCTTGATCTCTTTCTCAACAATACTTATTTTTCTAGCGCTACCTATTGAAACATTCATGTATTCTAGTTGATCTGTTAATGAATTCAGACTTTCTACTAAAATGTTTGACACGTATTCGTCAATATTAATGTTCTGCGTATCCCTTCTACTGTACGAGGAAGCACTTAAAACATTCGGTCTCAGTTTATCAGATTTGGAAACATCTGCCTTCATGGCCGGCACAGGGTCCACATCGAGCGTTTCTGAAACAACTATCTCTAGAACATCATAGTCTGGTATGGTCTCTACAGTAAGAGATTTATCATAAGGTAATATATCATTATTATAATTTTCACCGTTCACTTCACTGTCTTGATTGATCACCTCTGTAACGCCACCAGACCGCATCTCGGTCTTTTCGTTAGCTGTTTCTAGAGATATAGAAAAAGTGTCCTGTGAGTCCGAGGGATCGCGATTGAGCTTATCCACATATGTTTGCTGAGCGGTGCGTGTACCGTTTATACTGCCTGAGTTGTGATTGTCGATGCTGGTTTCTGAGGAGAGTAACGGTGAATTGCGTTTCTTCATATGCTCAGTGTCTTGCTCGCTTTCAGTTAAATGTTCGCTTGAATTTTCGATACGTGAGTCGGTGTGAATTTGACCAAGGCAAGTGCTACGTGGACCGCGCTCTCGGTCGTAACTGTTGCGCATAGCAGCACGAAGCATCTCGTCGCTGGCACGAGTATCACGCGAGTCGAGGCGTTTACGCTTAGGCGCACTCCATCCGATCGAGGCGGTACCCGTCGACAGTGGACGAAGTTCGGAGCGCGATCCATCTAATGAGCGAGTCTCGCGTGAGGTAGTATCATTGCAGCAACAGCAGCAACCTCGGCAATCACCGCGCGCCCACATACGCCGCATTAGTGCAGATTTACGCATGAGCTCGCGGTCGGGTCTTGTGTAGCGATTCGCGCTCTCCCAAGGTGCGGGTGAAGCCGTTATCACGGAGTGGCCAGTGGCTGGAGCATTTTCTTCGGAATCAGACCTCTGTTGCGCTAGACGGTACCTGAAATAGACAATAACACTAGCTTATCCTCCTTGTATGATAGTAATAAATACAGGATGGGGAAAAAAGGGTGCTATGATGCAAGTTTACACAGAAAATTTCAATCTTATTTGCTTTGTTCTTCACACTTTATCGGTCGATAACGACATAGTTCTATACACAAACATATTCTTAAACTCCTTGCATCCCCAAATGCCTGGTTCTGAATTCTGTTTCACTTACTTATAATTAAAGTTACTTACTTTCTCATGATTGTCTCCGGCACTGAGTATCTACGGCGCATGAGGCCAGGTGAAGAGTCCGGTTGCGCGCGCTCCATCTCTTGCCACTCTCGTCTCTCTGCACGTCCACTAGAAAATATAAAGTTAGGTTATTTAAGCACCTTCATACTAACAGTGGTACGCCGATATGTCCGCGTGGACTGCGCATAGAAATAATGTCTGTTGTATGGATTTGTTAAAATGACGATTATTTTTTTAATAAATTACTCGATACTGTTTCAGTCCCATACCAAGTAATTTAGGAAATATCTATTAGAATGAAACACTGGGCTATCAAGTTATGATCAGAGAGATAATCATCAGGTTAAATCTCCTAGTCACCTTTCTCCCACGCAGATTAGATGCGGCAATATTCTGCTGCACGGCACAATTATTTTTTATACCTCGTGTAGTGGAGATATCCATTCACTTGAATGGAATTATATTTTTCTTGTACGTCTAGAATTGCCTAATAATGTCATATAAGACACTTATTGAGGTCCGGGCCGCTTCAATGTTCCGTTAATAACACAATAGATGTAGAGTCCACTTGAGTGGAATGAAGATATGTGTTGAGTAAAAATTAAGTAGGTGGGTAATCTACAACGAAGAAACTAAAGCTTTTCCGGTTGATCTGAAGTTTGAGATAAAATGCAAATCCTCCTTACTAATTCAATTTCTATTGAAGAAGTCGTATTAACGAATTCACCTTACGCTAAACAGATGGTTTGTTCGTTTCTTCGTTGACTTGAACTCTTTTCTCTAAGTACATACATTGAATATAATACGAAATTGCATAGCCTATCGGTCGGAAATGTGAGGAATAACGATTGTATCACTGCCACCACACCACGCAGAAAATGTACCTGTTCTCTATAACCTTGTCAATTATCTTTTATCTACATTTAGCGAGTGCTGCATTTATTTTTATCATAATGTTATTCACCAGCGCGGGAGATAATGTGTTCAGCGTCAGTTATTTGGAGCTAATGCCGGTGTCAAGGAGTATGAGTGATGTGACAGTTAGTCCATTAGCGTTATCAGACAGAACCAGTTAGGTTCGCGGTATTAGTCGGGGTACTAGGAATTATGGCGTATTAGTTAATAGGGGAAATTTAAATTCAATAAAAATCCTCTTTTTGGTATTATTTCGGAGTGATAGTCTCAACAGACTTTGCTTGAATGCAATACTATGGAAAAGTTTAATGAACTAAACAAAAAACGTAACTTCACGCTTATTCTACCCGAAGGTGTGGGCAGCGGCTGTTAATGCCGCGAGGCTGCAGAAGTCCGAAAATTCATTTTAGGGATTACAGGCTAAATTATTCTAGAAGTTTCTCTCGAGAGGCTTGTATCCTCGTTGTTATAAACGACTCCTTTTGACATCAGACCCGTTATTAATAGGCATGAAAAAATCGCCAAAAAGAAATCCAAATCATTTCATGAAGAAACATTAGGCTTATTATTATCTACCCGCTGAAAAGCCAAGTATCGATTCTCATTCAGACGACAGCGAGACTGAAACGATCTCTTAATATGTTTTAATATTTATATGTTTTCTAAATGATATGTGAAGAAATACACGATAATTTTTCGAACATTAAATTATTAATAATTGACACCTATAAGCCCAACTGTCAAAAAATATTTTTGGCCAGCTTTTAGGCTCAAATACCCGTATATGCGTCGTTCTGTTAGGTCCCAAATGGAATAGGTGGCTAACCTATTGCCATATACCGGGCACGAGGATTTATATATAACAATACCTGGAACAAAACTATCTTCAAGAGATTATTTTCATTGTTTAGAAACTAGTTTAGTAAATAGAAAAGCAAGGCAGACAAGACATGTCTGGCAGGTAAGTTGAGTAACTTCAAACGCGTCTGGAAACTAGATACATAATATACCTACGTAAAACAAAAACTCAAAACTCCCTAAGATAATTGAAGGACATTGTTTTATCGTACACTAGCTGACCCAGCGAACTTTGTTTCGACTCTGAAGTAATAAATAAAATAATATTTCTAAAAAAAGGATCCTCAACACTTTATTACACTAGCTTCCTGCCAATAAAAGCCATGTCAAAATCGGTCGTGTCATTTCAGAGATTACTCAAAACAAAGAGGCAGACAAAAATTGTACAAAATATTGTTTTGGTGTAAGTACTGTATGTATATTCATATGAATGTGGTTGAAAACAGTTATTTCAATATTACAAACAGACACGTCAATTTTCAGACAAATCTATTTCATCAAAATCTTCCAGAATAGCTATTCTAATTTTATTAGATTTTGTTGTTTTAATATGGTATAATAAAGTGGTTTTTATTTAGTTAACCCATCTGTGGCAAAGCTGCAACTATGCATTGGTCGTTGCAGAAATAGGATCGGAGCTTTGAATGGCTGCATAAATAGAAATGGAATTTTGGACATGTTCCATACCAAACATGCGAATTGTAAATCTAACTATGTAAAATTTATAGTTAAAACAATAAGTCTCGGTGGTCGAGCACACGGCTTCTGATCCAGAGGTCCGGGTTCGATTCCTGCCACTGGCTCACACCAATGACTTTTCGAAATTGTTTTCGGAAGTTATGTGTGATAAATATCGATGACTGAAAACCTTGGCTCTTAAATGGCAATAGGTTCGCACACTATTCCATTTGGGACGTAAACATAACGGCGAGACGTGGCTTAACAGCCGCTGCCTACACCTTCGGGTAACAAAAGGCGTGAAGTTATGTTATGTTTTGTTATGTTAAGTACAATAAGATCTCGCGATTTTAGTGTTGATGCAAGATAAAATAAATATAATTTCGTTAACCCAAGAAAATGTTGTCAAAAACACTTTGCGTACAAAAATTCATGGTTATCGGTTGAGTATTTTAAACACGAGAGTTTAACCAATAAACCTGTAGTGCTTATAAAAAACCCAGTGACTGAAGACTTGCTTGATTTACATTAAATTTAATCATCAGCTCTTGTAATCGAACGGGGTCAGACAGAAGCACAAGAAATCGGCATAATTATTAACGGAAAACTGAAAAGTGAAGAATATGATAAAGGAATTTCAATGTAAATGATACGGACAGCTAAGTTAATAAATAGAGCAGACAATGCATGTTATGTGCGACGGTAGTCGAATGGAAATCAGATAACAATCGAGTGCTAATCGGTATTGTGTGCATTCACTTGAGATGAAACACGTAAACTCGATGTTATGTTTAATAAGAGAAATGTAAATGAATTAAACATAACAGTAACTGTCAATTGTACAAGTAGGTCGGGTGATAAAATAGAAAAGAAAATGCAAATATTGATAAAGACCGTATTTAAGATATCACTATATATTAATATAGCTGGCCAAAGAGCCATGGAGAGAAGTATGACAGAAATAAAGAAACAGGACAAAGTGAGAAGTAGTATAGTAAGGGAAAAAAACAAAATAGTAGACATACTTACTCGTTTTGACCAACAAAAGTGAAGATGCACCAGCCACATGACTCGGGATCAACAAAACAAATGGAGCCGACCTACCGATGTCTCCGACTGGTACCCCAGAGCGGAGAAACGAAATAGAGGTCGTCAACAAATTAGATGGGAAGACGATCTCATGCTCACGGCTGGACCCCACTGGGGAAGAGTTGCGACAGACAGAGGACAGTGGAAATCATTAGAGGAGGCCTACGCCAAGAGGCACGCTGAAAGACGGGATATTCTTTAAAAATTCCAAATTAAATAACCTCTCTTTTCAGGAAAATAAAGGGTTTTTTTTTTCATTTATTGTGATGATATTTAGCCTATGTGTTGACCCGACCTCTTGGTAATATTCATGCAAAATGATAAATAAGGATGGATGCAGTACTCTTACAGTTTATCCGTTACAAACATACAGACAAACAGACAAAAATGTATATTCAATGTATAGTTTCAACTTTCCTATGACTTTATTATACGTATAGATAATTAACACTTGTATATGTATAAGTAAATGTAAGGACATAACAAAGGACATAACGTTTAAGTAGTCAAATTTACGTCAAAGTCTTTTAAAAAAGTACATATTATCACATTGAAAAATTTTGAACGTAGTTTTCACACAACGACAGCACCTAGTACCCAAGTATTCCAAGAAAGACAGAGACGATTTCATCTTTAACAAACAAAAGACAATATTGTACTGCAGATGAATCATATCTGAAGAAATAACGTCCTACATGGTAGCATCTGCGGATGATCAACGTTTCAGTAACTCGATGAGAGTGTAGGGTTAATATTACTAATTTGCGTGAGTCATCTTGAGAAAAAAAACCTTTATATTTATTTTAGACTTTACAAACAATGCAAAAACATTTTTACTAGCTTGATTCATATTAATTTCGAATTTAATGGTATTATTTATTACTATTTAAAGCTATATCACTACATAGTATTAATTAAACAATGTCATTTTCTCTCTACCTATATCCCGTATTTATGCTTTTATCTTTAAAATTACGCAACAGATTTTGATGCAGTTTTTTTTAATAGATAGAAGGTATCCTCGAGGTGGTTTATATGTAGAATTTATGTACAATGCAGTAAAGAAAAAGTGATAAATCTAAAATTTACTTATTTATTACATTTGATGGATAACAAAGTTTGGCGGGTCAACTAGTAGTTAAATAAAATGCATAAAAAAACAACAATCACAAATACGCACTTCTCACATTTGATCAGAAAAATTACTATTTTTTTTTTATGGGATAGGAGAGGATATTTCAACTATTAATGACATTTACATAAGTCATAACTTGCTTGTCGCGATTAAAATATCAGCCTTATCTTTATGTTTCATTTTGACACTTGTTTAATAATAATCCCGAGTTAATAAATAAATATTGATACCGAGGTTTGCACTTTGTCTATGACCCTCCCAATGCATCTCAAATGGCGTTCTTGGAACATGATAGAATAAAAAGATAGCTCTAATATTGCATGAATTTGAAGTCATAAAAAGAAGAGTGGGTGGTCTTAAATCAACTGCCTCAAATTAATAAACAACGGTTGTTAAAGTCCACGCAACAAATCTGAACATTGTTTTTTTTAGTTTTAAGTAAATGTATGTATTAAGTATTTGTGTATTTAATAAGTAAAGTTTGTATGTCATGAGAAAATGACTAACGTGTGAAATAAACTTCAATATTAATATTATATTCGTAATTTGTACATACAATATATGTATTAGTATAAATTTAATTATTTTTTAAGTTTCTCTTTCATTATTGTACAAGAGACACAATTACTTTCGTAAAACTCTTATCTATACATATAACTTAAATGTATGTGTCTGTTTGTAATATTTAAATCACTTTTCACTACATGCATATGAGTATGTATACGTAACATACACCAAAATAACACTTTTTACAATTTTTATCGGTCTGCTAGTTTGTGCGTTCCGGTTAATCTTTGAAATGGCTGGACCAATTTTGTCGGGACTTTTATTGGTAGGTAGCTGGTGTATTATGGAGTTATTTAGGCTACTTTTTTAGAAAAAAAACCTTTTATTTATTGCTTCCGAGGCGAAAAAAGTTCGCTAGGTAAGCTAGTTAAAAATAAAATCAAAATTAGCAGCCAGGCAAAGAGTTATCAAATTTGTGGATTACTAATGTTTACACAAACTAAAGCATTTTGAAATGACTTTGATTTTCCTGTTCATATTCCTACGGATATTACTAAACTGAAGGAAATTACATAAGAGATATTAAACTTATTTTAATTTCTTAAATAGTTGTCTTCATAAAATTTAGGGCGATTACAATTCTTGATTGCCTCACTACATATACAAAAAATGGTTATTCAATTTAATATGCAAATAATAAGTATATCAAACTTAGTTTAGAAAGAAGTTTTGCGTTAAAGAAAACTGTGCACAGTTGACAAAGTAATCGGCAAATAAAGATAAAACAAATACATACAATAAAACATTTCAATTATTTTATTAGAAATAAAATGGTAAATTTACAGAGGTATTAAACAAAATTTAGGTACGGACAGAACGGAATAGGCAGGACGATTATAAAAAATTAAGTATCCAATGAAATATTTATTGCATTATAATAATTTGGAGTGCTAGATGAGTCATATCAATCATATCATTAAATCACATCGCATCATTAAATCGCTAATCGGAAAAATTTAAACTAATTAGAGAATATGTTACCTGTGTCAAAGTAATTCGGCTCAGCTCCTGATAATTTGCCCGTCAATCAAACAACGATATTACGTTACACATAAAGTCACAATTACGCCATTTAATTTAAATATAGAAATATTAAGCCAATAAAATAATGATATATCTATAATCTAGCACTATAAATGTTTTTTTTTCGTCTCGTTTGTTTATCGTTTAGCTGGTTCTCTGCAGATGCAGTCCACGAGTGATCGACAAGCGCGTCCGCAAAGGACTGACTGCATATGAGCTATATGTTTTTACACAAAGACGTCTAAGTATTCCGTATATATTTCAGGCGAACGGTCGCACCGTGGGCATCATGAAAGCACTGCATTCTGCCTGCACACATTACATTACCGGTCTTTTTAAGCTCCATGTTATATATCTCAAAGATTGCCGGCAATGTAGTTTGTGTTTATCTAAATACTTGACATAGTTGTAAGCACCAATGTCCACTGAGCCGTGCCCGAACATATGCAACTCTACACTCGAGTCAAGAGCGATTCTCTACATGCAAATATAGATAGACAATTCCTATCTGTACTTTTAATAGATTGAAACATTAGTTCAGGAAAAATAGTTTATTTTTTGTCGTGTATATCCCAGCGCAGCTTTTGCATTTGCTTATTTTTATAGTACCTCAGTAACACTTCGAAATTGTCCATGAATAAATACATTTCATAATAAGTATCAGAAAACACGGATGCAATTACCACAAACGGCACATTCCGAGTGTAGGTGCCATCATGAGAACAAACAAGCAAGAAGACAAGCATATATTACTCCGTTGTTACAATTGGTACAATTGTTACAAGTGGTTGAGCCAAGCAGTTCGCTGCATTAATGGGCCGGCTCGACCGGTGAAATACCACGACCTCTCAGAAGATCGACGGTAAGTGGCTCATGCCGCGTTTCGTTCGGTGAGAGAGGTACCCGGAGGCCCACCCCCCCTTCCCTATCCTTTCCTATCCTACCCCCTTAAAGGTCGGCAACGCAACGATAACACTATATGTGTGGCTGTTGTCCATGAGCGGCGCAGGTTGCTTAAGGTGACACGCTTGCTCGTTTGCCCTCTTATTCCATAAAAAAAACTTAGCGTATCTAAATTCTATTACTAACTAGATGACCCGGCGAACTTTGTTCCGCATCCAAAGTAATTTTTACAGCGTTGTCAATTAAAGTGCTAAATATCGAAAAATAACATTTTTTCTTACTCATTATCCATGAATTATACATACATAAATACCACCCCGTTGACAGCCTGTATCTATTAAAAATACCGCATCAAAATCCATTGCGTATTTTCAAAGATCTAAGCATATAAGTGGACAGAGAGGGGAAAGTGACATTGTTTTATACTATGTAATGATATTCTTCAATTTAAAACATTCAAACATAAAGCAAGCACGCAACGACCTCACCATCCATGTTGTAATTAAAATATCTTTAGTCCCACAGATCGTATAGCTTTCACTAATGTGGATACATTTATAATTAAGGTTAAGTTATTTATTTATCTAAGTAAGGAGTGTTGAGGAGTAGCACTAACATTATATAATTAGACGTGGCCACGTCACCCAGTGCCGGCAGCTAATCTTAAGACGACAGTGCCGAGGGTGAAGGGCTCTCATCTCTCTACGAAAGATATTTATAACTCTCTACAGAGAGTGACTTCACACTTACACTTTGTTTCTAGTCAAATCTCATTGAAGTTAAAATTGTTTAAGCATGTTATTAACTAGAAATAATTTAACAACTATTCATGATAATAAATATTTTAAAGTTCAATCTATTCAAAGCTTGTATTCGATTCATATATGCACTTTACAAGACTTGGCGAGGAAGGTATCACTCAAATTTACCGCTCTATTAAATTCTGAGTCACATTCGCGATCGGTTCATTGAGCCATGCGAAGAAAATATTGTCGGATTCATTTAATGGATACAGTCCGATTATTGGATGAAACACATCGAAGAGATGAGCTCAGTAAGCTAGTTAGTATTTTTTTATGGCATAGGAGGGCAAACGAGCATGCGTGTCACCTGCGGTAAGTGACCACCGTCGCCCATGGACACCAGCAACACTTATAGTGTTACAGTTACGTTGCCGACCTTTAAGGGAGTAGGATGGGCAAAGGAGGTGGGCCTCCGGGTACCTCTCTCACCGAACGAGACGCGGCATGAGCCACTTTACGTCGATCTTCTGAGAGGTGGTGGTCAATCATGCCCAATCATGCAGTGAACTGTTTGGTCTACCACTGTTCAAATTTATTTATATTTAGTAAAGCTATAATAATGTAAAGCGGAAGGATGTAAGAGTAACGGACGGCTGCAATACAATTTCCATGGTCACATTGAACGTGTCTCCGCGAAAAGTAATGCCAGCAACCTTAAAAATCGACGAGCGTGTTTGACGAGAGTTATATAAGTTGAAAAAGCGAGTGAGCTGGGTAAGAGTCGTGTCTTTCTACCAGGGACTTGGGGTAAAGTTAAGTAAGTATCATTATCAAAACATAGAAGAAAACAAAGTCCCCTTTCCGCTGTCTGTCCCCTTATATACCTAGATCTTTGAAACTACGCAACCAAAATCCAAAATCGTCACGAACCTGTTATTTAGTTGTAATAAATAACAAGGAGGTAAGCACTGAAGTGAAATTAAGGTTATGTTGCCTTACGTGTATAACCCTTAACTAAATCATTAATATAATTTGCCTTTTCTGAGTAGATACTGACCACCTTTCTCTGAGTGAGCGCGGCTCTGGCCAGGCTTCGCGGATGGTGGCAAGGGCGTCGCGCAGTGCTGGGGATGTTCCTCCACCACAACTCACACCTTCTGTAACAAAAAGATATATAATTAAATCTTAGGATTTATTCTTCTTATGTATAATAGAAAGTTATTTCTAAAAAAGCCGTTAATTAGACGACATTTTAACCGCAACTCGCCGATACTGATAGTTGTAGAGAAGATGAAGATCGAAGAGTTTTTTAGTTTAAAACCACTAATCTCAGCAACTATTGGTTCGTATTGAAAACTTTAGTTTATGTCGGATAGTCCATTTATCGAAGAAGGCTCTAGGTTATATGCTATCACGCTATGATCAATAAGAGCGGGGCACTAATCGTTTTCAGCGAATATTTTGTCACCTAGTTTAATACTATATTTAAGTACATTGACTTTGTTTCAGATCTAATAAAAATAAAGTGTCTCCGGCAAAAAAAAATGGTTTTGCTCCTTTTGTACACCTTTGGTTCTCATTATTTCATTAATAGTATCAATTATTAGTATTATTAGTATCCATTTGGGACGTAACATAACGGCGAGACGAGGCTTAACAGCCGCTGCCTACACCTTCGGGTAACAAAAGGCGTGAAGTTATGTTATGTTATACACACACATAACTTCACGCCAAATCCCTTGCGGGGTAGGCAGAGAGAACAGAGCGCCATAGGGCACGATTCTTACACACCTCACTCGCTTCGTTGACTTTCATAACTCTTTTCATGCACGCGCGTCGGTTTTTGAGGCTCTTAACATCACCTTCCTCCAGAACACGTTCTATTTGGTCTTGGAATGTGTGTCTTGGCCGTCCTCGACTCCTACATCCGTCCGCTTTTGCATTGTATATCTGCTTAGTCAGTCTTGCGTCAACCATTCTTTCTACATGTCCGAACCATCGGAGCATGCCCTTTCTTACTTTTACACCGACACTCTCTTTCAAACCAACTTCCTTCCTTACAACCTTGTTTTCTACGCGGTCAGCGAGAGTCACTCCGCAGATTTTGCGTAGAGCCCTCATTTCTACCGCGTTTATTCTACTTTCATGCACACTCTGCCATACCCAGCTCTCGCTTCCATAAGTTAGTGTTGGGATCAGGACTGCATTGTGGATTGCTAACTGGGCCTTTCTGCTAATATTTTTTGCGCCCAGGAATCTGCCCAACACTCCGTTTACGCTATTTCCTATCGCCACTCGTCTTTCTACATCCGCGGTGTACCTTCCATCTCTGCTAAAAGCGTATCCAAGATATACAATTTCATTCACCTGCTCCAGCACTACATCATCAACCATTATCCTTGCATCTGTTCTGGATTCCTCCCTTTCAAACACCATTACTTTCGTTTTCGTCGCATTCAACTGCAAGCCTTTAATCATGCAATCATCTTTCATAGTAGTGACTAGTGTTTGCAGGTCCGACGGCGATTCGGCTAGAAGCACGGCGTCATCTGCGTAAAGCAGGCAGCTCACAACTAGGTCACCCATTCGCATCCCTACATCCATCGATCTCATTCTCTGGAGACAACTGTCCAGGTACAGGATGAACAGTCGAGCGGACAGCACGCAACCCTGTCTGACGCCGATATTGACGTCAAACCAGGGGGACAAGCCGCCGTCAACACGCACACACGCTGTGCAGCCCTCATAGGCGGGCAGGGATCGCGACGCGCACGCTCTTGACATGACCCCCAATATGTTATGTTATGTTAGTATCAATTATAATATAGAAGAAACTAATTATCACTGGGTATTATTGGTTTCAACCGCAGAATATGTGTTATTTAATTTTTAACAGCGGTAGAGCCACATAGTTCGCTGCATGAATGGTCCGGTTCGATCGGTGAAATAGCACGGCCTATCAGAATATCGACCTAAAGTGGCTAAGTCCGCATTTAGTTTGTCGCGAGAGGTATCTAGAGGCCTTTTCTCTATAACACTATCTGTGTTACAGGTGTCCATGTGCAGCGGTAGTTGCTTACCATAATAAGGTGACTCGCTCGCTATATGTATAAATAATGCATATAAAATGGCGAGACCTAGATTGAGCTCGATGACATCACCCCTCCATATGTAGGGGGCACTACGGGGTAGCAGTGGGAGAAATTCATGGAAAGAGTATACCGGCAATTCTATTACAACATCAAAAGTCTCAGTAACAAAATAAATTTGTGATGATTATTTGAAAGCTTTAATATAATAAATGTTGCTTTAATTTAAAATGATTGAATTTAAAATACACCTAAACAGTTTTGATGTATTTTGGATTTATAGTTAAGATGGTCTGATAAGTAAAATTTGTTTGGTATCAAGAATTTGGGTAATTAGTAATGTCCGACCGAAGCTTCGGCTTCGGCTTCGGGCACCTTCGGCCAAAAATCCATCTTCGGCGAGATCTTCAGCTTCGGTCGGATTCTTGACCGAAGCCGAAGGTCCGAGAACCGTCGGAATTAAACGAACTGTTACAAAAGAGTGAGTGATTGACGAACCGGTCTGCACTTGGTTCAGTGCGGATACCTCTATCACCGACAAAAAAGCGGCATGAGCCACTTTACTCGTATATTCTTCTTTAGCTGAGGTTATTATTGAAGAAAATTATTTAATTCCTATTAGTTTATAAATTTATAAATTTTTATAAAGTTTATAAATTTTCGGCTTCGGCTTCGGCCGAAGGTTGTGGAGATTGCCGATTAATCGGCTTCTGCTTCGGCCAAAAATAGACCTTCGGTCGGACACAAATAATTAGTGACTAAACAATTTTTGTTAATAGGTAAAGTTAAGTTACTATGTATAAGTATATGTAATATCCTGTTACTTCTCTAATATCTATTCTTTATCTATTATATCATTTTCCACCATATAATTTGCCACGCACAAAATATTAACAAGAAACTTCTATAACTAACATAACAATGAACTTTTTTTATAGTAAAATTCAAAACAGCTATTCAAATGCCCTTCACCCTTCTGAATATTTAATAAAATTTAAAACACAGGTATTTAAATGCAAATGTGAAGGTTATTATATTTGCTAGAACTAACTTTGTTTTAAGATATGAGAGAACTTTAACACAACATATTTTAAACTCGGTCTAAGGGGTCCAGTGATCGAGCACACGCTTCTATGGCTTCTGAATCCCTAGGTCGCGGGTTTGAATCCTGGCACACACCAATGAGATTTCGAAATTAATTTCGAAAGTTATGTTTGATAAATAGCGATGACTAAAAACTTTGTACCCGGTATAGCAATAGGTTCACCATCTATTCCATTTTGGACGTAAACATAACGTCGAGTCGGGGCTTGAAAAAGGCGTGAAGTTATGTATATTATCTATGCTTATGTATTTTGCATGCAGAAATTAAAGTATGTTGTAATTTTTATGTCGGAAATAAGGAGAGTGAGAGTGTCTCCCAACTGGCCCGAGGGCACGTGGATAGCTGTTGGCCACCGTGCTCTGGTATAGCTTACAAAATAACCTGACAAATCTGTAATTATCAGCAGAATTATTATTGTACAATATGGCATTGTGCAGTATTTACGATACCAGTATTTACTGTCGCGTTTCAATACTCTACTACGAAAGTACATCCAAAGAGAACCTTCGGTCTACATGGGTGACTGTCCGTCCACCTCGCCACAGACATCAGAAGTGCGTCTCCAGGCTCGGAGGGAATCGCGGTTTTGTGGAGCCTGGAGACGCTGGATCTGGACGCTGGACGATGATGGATCTTGTAATCGTCAGGTAGCTGAGTCATACTATTTCGGAAGCGTTCAGCTCACGCGATCGGCGTGCCTACATACTAATCTCTGCGTAGGTACTACCAGTAATGCCCTTATTTTAATGAGTTAATAAACGAAAAGTAGTTCATGAATAATCAACAGATCACGCCACTGTGCTCACCCTCCAACATATATACATATATGTTTTTATAACATCACTCCCTTTTCTACCCGAAGGTGTAGGTTAATGTTAGATTCGCCGAATTTTTAGGTCCCAAAAGAAATAAGTAACAGAACATGCACTGATGTCAGTCGTAACAAGTATTAATCACTCAACTAATAAAATAATCCCGAGAAGTTATTCGTGTGAGCCCGGATCCCACGACTTCTTGATTCTTCTTGACCAGTAAACCACCGGGACTGTTCTAATCTAAGTGATAAATCAAAACAATGTACTACATTATTATACACCTTTAAAAGGTCTATAAAAAAGTCCGCGAGGGCATATGTCTATTATTGTCTATGTCTTAGGGATAACCCACAATGACCATTATTATTTTTTTACTTTTTACGAGAAATAATGGTTTATTTACGAAGCAATTTTAAACATTACAGCATTAATTTTCATCCAATTAAGTGTCTTAAATAGATTGTGCTTTTAATATAGATTAATATAGCCATTTACAGCATGTAATTTAAACTAATATTTACGAAGATATTACAGTATTAACATAGAGGTACATAGCAGTTGCGTTTGCGCGCCAAAACGCGTGCCGATAAATAGCACAAATTGAACTTTTTAAGATCCAAATATTACTAATTTATTTCTTTTGATGCGGAACGAAGTTCGCCGGGTCAACTAGTTACTGTATAAAACAAAGTCACTTTCCGCTGTCTGTCTCCTTATATGCGCATATCTTTAAAACAACGCAACGGATTTTGATGCGGTTTTTTTTACAGTTACAGGGTGTTAAAGGGGTGGTAAATCTATAATTCATGTATAGTGTAGTAAAAAAAAAAGTGATAATTTTCAAGATTTAGAACTTTAATCGCAAACGCTGCCTGAACCCTAAGTGATAAATAAAAACAACGTACTACATTATTATACACCTTTAACAGGTCTACAAAAAACGTCCGCGAGGGTATATGTCTATCTCTTAAGGAAAACCCACAATGACAATTTTTATATTTTTACTTTTTACGAGAAATAATGGCCTATTTACGAAGCCATTTTAAACATTATAGCATTAATTTTCATCCAATTAGGTGTCTTAAATAGATTCTGCATGTAATATTCTGATTCTGGCCCTTTACAGTATGCAATTTAAACAAATATTTTCGAAGATGTTGCAGTATTAACATAGCGGGACAACAGTTATTACTTTTGATGCGGAACGAAGTTCGCCGGGTCAGCTAGTATAATACACTCGAGAGCAATGAATCCGGGTCACTTAAAGAATCCTAAAAATCTCGGAAACTAAAAATGCTAGGTTAATGCAATAAATTGTATTTAATAGACAATGTAATACTGCTTAAATGAAGGTATTAAAACTTCTTAGTTATTGTAAAGTTATATCATAAAAAAATCAAATTTGAAAAAGGGCCACTTTCGAAGATGGAACTACGAAATTACAGCATTTGGTTTTGCTTTTGTTTGTAATCTGTCATTTATGTGGGTACATAAACATGTTGATAGTGCTCTATATTCATTATTCAAGCTGAAATTATGTCGCTTACGCCTGAAGAATGCACCAGAATACTTACAATGCTGGAAACCGGCCGGAGTCAGCGCGATACAGCCAGGACTGTTGGTGTGTCGCTGTCAACAGTACAAAGAGTTCTCCGACGTTACGAAGAAACTGGTTCTAACCTACGCAGACCAG
Organism: Euproctis similis; assembly: GCA_905147225.2. Classification (NCBI taxonomy): domain Eukaryota; kingdom Metazoa; phylum Arthropoda; class Insecta; order Lepidoptera; family Erebidae; genus Euproctis; species Euproctis similis. Next base: position 12,923,223 of record LR990109.1, read on the forward strand.
GAACGGGCAGAACCAGGTATACCACAGCACGAGAAGACCGATACTTGGTGAACACCATGCTTCGAAATCGCTTTCTCACAGGAACTGAACTCACCAATCAGTTTAGACGCCTCGGAGGAAGTAACCCAAGTGCATGGACAGTAAGACGTCGGCTTGCTGAATCTAACTTAAAACCCCTTAGACCTGCAAACGGCCCTAAACTGGAGCGTGGGCATCGTATTTCAAGACTAAGATATGCCCAGAGCCACGTAAATTGGAGTATTGAAGATTGGTCAAAAGTTATGTTCTCCGACGAATCAAAATTTATGCTCTACAAGCACGATGGAAGACACAGAGTGTATCGAAGACCAGGGGAAAGATTCAAGCAAGCATGCATCGAGGAAAAAGTAGCCTACGGTGGTGGGTCTGTACTTGTGTGGGCCGGAATTTCTTCTGAAAGTCGCACAGAGCTGGTGATCATAGAAAACGGCTCTTTAACTAGCGTAAGATATGTGGAAGAAATCCTCAATGATCACGTTGGTCCATTTATGGTCAATTTAGGTGAGGATGCTATATTTATGCATGACAATGCCCGACCTCATACAGGTAGGATTGTGAATGACTACCTTCAAGAGATGAACATTACTCGTATGGAGTGGCCAGCGCGCAGCCCGGATATCAACCCGATCGAGCATGCTTGGGACGAGCTAGGCAGATGCGTAAAACAACGAAACCCTCCCCCAATCACGCTTCGTGAGCTCAAAATTGCTCTCACAGAGGAATGGGAGAATATTCCCCAAAATCGTATAAGGAACTTGGTGTACAGCATGCCAAACCGCGTAAACGCAGTAATGGAAGCACGAGGAGGCAATACGAAGTATTAAAATTCAAGAAAATCGTAATAAAGTTCAAAAATTTCATGTTTCCTATTTTTGTTTTAAGGAGAGATCAGCAGATTTTTTCTTTATGTAATTTTGTGTTAATAAAATGTATGGTGACTCATATTTTTTTTACTTTCATTTAAGGAGTATTACATTGTCTATTAAATACAATTTATTGCATTAACCTATCATTTTTAGTTCCGAGATTTTTAACATTCTTTAAGTGACCCGGATTCATTGCTCTCGAGAGTATAATCTTCCATTACTTGTAGGCAACAGCCCATAATGCCTTGACACGGGGTATATAAGTACCTATATTGTTTCTGGTCCTACGTAATAGGTAGCCCAAATTTGTCAGTAATCGACTCCTTATCACGCTTAATGTCAAAATTCATTAATTAGTCAGCACCCGGTTTTGAGTACTGCAACTCTTAATTGGAAGACGGAAATTTTAATCATTACGCCATCGAGAATATAGAACGATAACGATAACAAGTCATAAACAAGAATATAACGTATAACGAGAATATAACGTAAATATTGGATTGCTAATCAAATGTTTAAAAATGTTCAAATTAATAATAATTATAATAAAACTCACTTTGTCTTTTTCATTTGTCCCTTCTTGCTTTTGCATTATATTCATAGTAAAATGTTTTATCATTTTTCGATGCTCATAATAATAATTGTGTTGTTATGTAAATAATATGTTCTGTTATATGTGGAACATTTTTTTAAATTATCTATTAACAATGTTAATAGATAATTTTGGTTTTATAATGAATAAATAAATAATGAATTCAATATCTCATTTAGGGAAAACAGAATCATCAGAAAAAAACTTATAGAAATCTGATTTTAACAACAATTTTTCCTCGAATGTATACCTATTGCAGTAAAGTTGTTTTCCTCATATTTTTTTCTTACGTACTTAACGTCACAGAATCAATTCGATTCAAGCCAGGCAATAAAAAAATATTTATTTACAACTTCACGCCAAATCCCTTGCGGTGTAGGCAGAGAGAACAGAGGCACGATTCTTACACACCTCACTCGCTTCGTTGACTTTCATAACTCTTTTCATGCACCCACGTCGATTTTTGAGGCTCCTCCAACATCACCTTCCTCCAGAACACAATCTATTTGGTCATAGAATGTGTGTCTTGGCCGTCCTCGACTCCTACATCTATCCGCTTTTGCATTGCATATCTGCTTAGTCAATCTTGCATCAACCGTTCTTTCTACATGTCTGAACCACACTTACTTATATAAGCAAGAGTTGGGCATAAAAAGGGAAAGCAGGATAAACGCGCTCGACATGAGGGCGTTACGCTAAGCATCGCTGCGAGAAATCCCTTGTAAGACCAATAAATAATAGTTTAAAAAAACTAAAAAACACGCTTTTTATAGAAAACCGAACTAAATAATAGAAAAAAAAAAAAAAAAAAAAATTTAAAAAAAGCGTGGGGTGCATGGTGTCAATAGTTATAAATATTTTATTGACAGATATGAGTAGAGTGATTATCATTTCGATAATATCTTAAAAAGCACCCCACGCTTTTTTTTAAATAAAATATATTTTATTTTTTTCTATTTTTTAGTTCGGTTTTCTATAAAAAGCGTGTTTTTTAGTTTTTTTAAACTATTATTTATTTTATATTTTTTAGTTCGGTTTTCTATAACAAGCGCGTTTCTTAGTTAAAGCGTGCTAACAACGGATATCAAAACCAAATTTGTGGAATAGCGCCATCTGTGACTTATACAACGAACTCGTTTCAAGTTGATAACGTAGACTTTCCGCTGATTGCCACTAGATGGTGCGAGAAGTGAACTATGAATCATTGTTTATAATTACGTTTCACTAAAAAATTAACAAAATCATATTTTGCAAATTGAAAAATTGAATAATTTTATCAAATTAGTATATTGTCATCGGTCCTCGATAAATCTACAAAGTTTGAACGAAATCTAGCCGTTCAAAGTGGGTCAAAATCGCGCCCAAAAAAGTCGGTTACAAATATACAAACATACAAGTGAAGCTAATAAAAAGCGTGTTAAAAGGACGGGGAATCTTCGTTTTGTTCCATAGACGCGCACATTAATTGATCTTAGGTCTCTTGTTGGTTATGCTTGGCCTAATATTGGTTAGCGTAGGTAGATCCGATATGCATGCTGAAAGTCTACAGGCAGCGTGCACAGAACAATGTGCAAAGGCCTTCATTAGTCATTATTAAGTATACCTATATTAATAAACATCCTACAAATAATATGCATACGAAAGTCTATAAAGATGGACGAAAAGATGGATGTTTGTTACTCTTTCACGCGTAAACTAATGGATGGTTCCTGATGAAATTTTACAGTAATCTTAGACATCAGAATAACACATGGAGTATAATTTATAAAGGAGTTCGTGTACATTTGGTCATAATATAACAATAAGTATTAAATTAGGTGGAAATCGTAGTCTCTGACTAATTTTCTTAAATATTTGTGGTTTCACAAAGATAATCTATCGTGAGAATAGATGGCGAAACCTATTGCCATACACCGGGCAGTAATCAAACGATATTTACCACACATAACTTCCGAAAAAATCTGAGACCTGATTGGTGTGATAATTTATTCAATTAATAACTTACATTCGTGTTCGTTTCCGTACAATGATTTTATTTCCATTCCACAGAAACCAATCAAGAGCGTGAAAGTGATTTGGTATTGGTTATTACATACTTGAAAAAATATCTACCATCGACTAAATCGAATCTCGACTATCGTATTAGAACGGATCGAGTGGAAAATACGTCGGTTTATAGTTTGATACCGATCAGGCTATTGAGGCTATGTCGTTAGTAGGCGCTGTGTTGACTTGACGCAAGGTCAAGTACATCGTACTTCCGAGTTCCGGACTTCGCCTACGTTCTCGTCTCGTTCATTTGAACGTTTCGCTTTAATTGAGCGTGCCTCTAAGTTAGATTTATAGCACTTTTATACAACTATAAATAAATGATTCACAGACGACTTCGTTAATTAGAGCACCTAATAGAATTTCCTACACTGCCTATTTACTACGCAAAGTTAGTTAAGCTGTATTATATACTATTAGCATTAAAATGAGTATACTTATTGATCATAGCGTGGTGATATACAGCCTAAAGCCTCCCTCAATAAATGGACTACCCAATATAGGAAGAATTAGTTAATTTGAACCAGTAGTTCCTGACATTAGGGCGTATAAACAAACAAGCAAACTCTTCATCTTTATAATATTACGTAGTATAAGATTAACTTACTTCAATTTTGTTTAAATCGTATTAAAAAATATATAGCCATTAATGAAGAAACAGGATTATTACTGAGGTCGGAGGCATTGTCGATGAAATAACGGAAGATATTAAATATTACAATTATTTTATATAAATTTATTTTATTTTCAATTATTCTTCCTCATTGATTAAACCAATTATGATTATCTCTACTTAAATAAAAACCTTTAAATATTTAAATAACACATCAATAGATATAAACCTAAATGAGAACAAAGTCTTGAATCAATGCCTTTTTTGGATTCGACAATAAACGGATCACCATCTTTGTATTCCGCAAAGAAGTTCCCCTTCTACTAGTGCCTATCAAAAATACTGACCTCGTATTGACTTCCTAACCTACAAAAATTAACACACAAACTTACATAAGTATACACGCACAGTTGTTCTCCAATAGTAGCCGACCTCGCCAAGACACGAGTCGTTATAGTAAGTTGTAACTATATACCTACCTAATCATCAAGTCATGAACAATCAAACCTTGGTGTAATTATATACAAAAATTATAACGAAATGATCAAGGACAAATAACTTGTATATGTACAATAAAGAACATTACTTAAATAGCTTCACGTCAAGTCCCTTGCGGGGTAGACAAAGAGAACAGAGCACCATAAGGCACGATTCTTATATACCTCCCTCGCTTCTTAGGCTTTCTTAACTTTTGTCATACACGCACGTCGGTTTTTGAGGCTCCTGGCATTACCTTCCTAAAGGACTCGTTCAATTTAAGAGCATTATACTTAATATATTATTATGTAAGTACCTATCACAATACGGACAGCAGTTAATCATGGATGAGATACCCTTTATCGCATATCCAGTCGTAATACCTACCAATCTACAAAGTTTTCTACTACAGGCATCATGTTCATTTCATACTTGGAACTGATCCAAGTTAATCTTTAAGGTAAAACATTTTTACGATTTACTGAGCAAGATTCTCATAACAAGATTCCCTAATAATATTGTTTGTGTTTTTTGTTTTCTACCTATAAACTGAATTATTATATCTGCTGATAAATATAATAAAAAGAAATCATCACAAAATTGGTTATTTACTTGGATATGTAATAATCGCGCAGGGAGCTATGCTCGCGCCAGCTATTGTTCAATGTAATGACGGAAAATTATGATTGATGTGAGTAACGTTGACGTCAGTAGCTATTAGCTGATATAAGGGATATATATTATAACACCCCATAAACACCACCATTAGTTGAAGGACTAACAACAGTCTAATATATCTTTACTGGGTTTATTAATCCTTGTTTAAAGAAATAGTCTCACAAGTGCTGCTAAAACCCATGACCATGATTCATTCATTTAAGTAGAGCAATCTACTCAATCAGTTACATATGGTCTTCCGTGGCACTTGATCTCAAATTGAGGAGTGGCCGTATCCTGTCAACTTTATTTGTAAATTGCGTACCCCATATAGTTATAGATTGTCTATAGGTATAACCATTAATTTAAGTAGGAAATTGGATAATGATGGGAGTTGAACCTATGACAACATGTCAAACCATTATGTTGCTATTCTCAATCCCCAAATCTTAAATCACTATAGGTATATTAGAAGTAGTTTTTTAATTAATATCATCATCATCTTCCTGCCCTTCTCCCATCATGTGGGGTCGGCACAACAGGTTTTTCTTTTCCATGCTTCCCTATCATTCACTTCTTCCACCACAACACCCTTCCTAGTCATATCATCTTTCACACAATTCATCCATGTTTTCTTCGGTCTCCCTCTTCTCTTGTTTTCTTCCACACTCAGGTTCTTTTCACGACATGTGCATCATCTCTTCTCATTACATGCCCATACCACGCAGTTTTTTAATTAATATGTTACTAATAAATAATTTAATCAGTCGCCTACTAATTTTAGTATCGATTTTTTCTACATCACTTTACCGCCCCTATCCCACTTTAATTGGACACATGTTGTTGTCTTCACAAGTTGTCCAAAGATTTGGCTGTGGTTTTAAGACCGACCACCTGCCTGAGGTCAAACCTTCTTGCGAATATTTTCGTTGGTGAATAGGGAAGATGGTGAGAGTAGAGAGGAAGAGGATGGGCCACCGGATACCTCTCTCACCAAGTGAAACGCGGCTTGTGCCACTTTACCCCAATATTATGATAGGTCGTGGTATTTCAACGATGGCAAACGGCGTGGCTCTCTCTACCTTCTTTCGATTTTTTATTATTTTTCGAAAAGTAATTCCGATTCGAACCGATAGTTATTAACAGAATGTTGTATGTTTAATTACTAAGCTATCGAGAAGATTTCATGTAATTACGTTTTATCTATTTTTTTTATATATGGTTAACCGCATTGAGCGGACTGGTTGACCCTGTTTTGTATGTGTTGTGTATGTGCGAGATACTTCTTGGAAATTGAACTGTTCCGACACGTCATAACACGCTTTGTCAGTTAGCACGCGAATATTTAAACCCCTTTTTATGTGGAGTAAAATTTTACTGTTAGACCTAGATAACAAAGCTTTTAATCGAACTAAAAACTTAACCGTAACTAAATTATAGTGGCGTTAATAATTGTAGCGTAGGTAATATTCAGGTGTTATTTATTTAGGTGTTCAATATGAAATAATTTATTCAAAACAGAATACTTATAAATAGTAACTTGATAGTCATATATTTTAATATTTTTTTCTAACAAGTCTCGGAGATAGTGGTCGAGCACACGGCTTCTAAATCCAGAGTTCGCGGGTTCGAATCCTGGCACACACCAATGACTTCTCGAAATTAATTTCGAAAGTTATGTGTGATAAATATTGATGATTAAAAACTTTGTGCCCGGTATGGCAAAAGGTTCGCTACCTATTCCAGTTGGGCCGTAAACATAACGGCGAGTCAAGGCTTAACAGCCTACACCTTCGGATAGAAAAAGGCGTGAAGTTATGTTAGGCTGTTATGTTATGTTTTTTCTAACTTCGGTCTATCTCAAAGCTGTTACGTCCACCGGTGTTGACAGCGGTAATTATGCATTGACTCAACCTATGCCTGAATGTCTATCTTTTTTCTGCTCTGTTGCCATTATTTGAGGTCCCCCCAAAGGTTATTCTTTTCGACACTTCCCTATCATTCACTTCTTCAAAACCAACACCTTTTTTTTATCATGTCCTCTTTCACATAATCCATCCATATTTTCTTATAGAATCTACTTCTGTCTTTCTCTTATCTTATTTCCTTCCACATTTAGGTTTATCATTCTTCTCGCAACATATGTATCATGCCTCCTCATTATAAGCCACGCAAAACCATTCACTCTTACCTTTTAAGTTATTGATGCATTTTCTTATAACATGTGGGCCTCGTGGCGCATTGGTAAAACTGCCGGCTGGAGCAATGAGGTCGGGGGTTCGATTCCCACCCGAGCACAAATATTTGTGACAAACATGAATATTTGTGTGGCGTCTGGGTGTTTTTCTATGTATTATAAGTATGTATTTACAAAAGAAAAGTATATATGTTTATATCCGTTACCTAGTATCCATAACACAAGCATTTAGTTGCTTAGCTTGGAACTAGAGGGCGCTGTGTTTATTGTGTCCAAGATATATTTATATTTATGTAACTTTCGCGAATAATTTTGAAAGGTATTCGTGTTTTGAAATTTGCATGAACCAGATCTAGTATGAGACTTCTAGATTCAGAAGCGTGGTGCTAAATTTCATGGATACGTATTTCACATAAAAAGGGTATCCGTAAGGTGGTAAATATTCTAATGATATTTACAAATGGTGCTTATTGGGATAAATTGGACCTCAGGGGAATGAGAGCGGGTAACTATTTCAAAAGTGTTTTAATACATTTAACACAACATTATCGTACTTGTTAGAAATTCATTACAATCACTACAGACTGTAAATATGATAACTGTTTGTAAAAGTCTCGGTGGTCCATTGGTCGGGCACACTGCTTCCAAATCAAGAGATCGCGAGTTCAAGAATTCTGGCTCACACCAATGACTTTTCGAAATTAATTTCGAAAGTTATGTGTGATAAATATCGATGACCGAAAACTTTGTGTCCGGTTATGGCAATAGGTTCGCCACCTATTCCATTTGGGACGTAAACATATCAACGAGTCGAGGCTTAACAGCCACTGCCTATACTTTCGGGTAAAAAAGGCGTGAAGTTATATTATGTTTGTAAAAAATAGTGTGTTATATAGAGTCTCCATTGATCAAAATATGATAAATAATGCTCAACAGTAAAAACAGTAAAAAGCTAAAATAAAAGCTTAGTCTTCACTGAGTAAAAATAAACTATTAAGCTGTGAACATATATTTGGGACAATTTGGTTGAAGATGGGTTTACGATAAGAGTTTACGTGAGTTGTAAAATAAATAGGTATCACAGATCCCTACTTTTTACTTTACAACTTCAAATGGTATATTAAGTGCTAAGTTTTTACGTGATAACTGACAAAACCAGAAAACTGTATAGTATCTCCATGGCTTGAAAGTTTGGCACTTCACCTGTGAATCAAGCGGTCTCAGCTTCGATGTTTATAGAACATTACTAGCTGTGAAGTTTGTGGACAGTTGGAGATCATTTAGAACATTAGAACTTGTATGGTATGCCGTCAAAAAGCAAGACAAAATAACCGTGGCCAGCCTATTTATACAAATGGCAGTGTTCACTGACCTACGATATACCGACTAAGTGCGATCGATAAATACTTTTTATACCTACCCACTGCTCACATAACAACACGTTCTGAATAATTAATTCTACAATTAGGTAGTAAAATGTTATATTTTCTTTGTTAAAAAAACGCCTATGACTTGTCGGGCCTCGTGGCGCATTGGTGAAAACTACCGGCTTAAGCAATGAGGTCGGAGGTTCGATTCCCACCCGAGTACAAATATTTGTGACAAACATGAATATTTGTGTGGCGTCTGGGTGTTTTTCTATGTATTATAAGTATGTATTTACAAAAGAAAAGTATATATGTATTAATATCCGTTATCTAGTATCCATAACACAAGCATTTAGTTGCTTAGCTTGGAATTAGAGGGCGCTGTGTGTATTGTGTCCAAGATATTATATATATTATATATTATGACTTTGTCGAGGTGAATGTTCTCTGCTTTGGTCTTCTGCTTAAGACGTAAGGAAACTATATTTGCGAGATATTTATTTTTATCCGTGTGCGCCAGTAGGAGAGTTAGTTATATTTTTTCTAAGTGTGTATATTTTTTTCTTCTTTTACTTACTTTCTTAGCCTTACGAGTTGATGGATATCAACGTGAGATGAAGTATTATTGCATTAGACAACATATTATTATTGTCAATATTCTGCTATTATCTGTGTTTATAAATTGTATGGTTGAATTAAAGATGTTTTAACCTGACCTTCTAAGTATATTTCTCTGTTACAATATGTATGTATATCTTAATCATTACATGGTATAAAGTCGCTTTCCGCTGTCTGTCCCCTTATATGCTTATATGTATCTTTAAAAATACTAACGAATTTCTATGCGGTTTTTTAATAGATAGAGGGTGTGGGGTGGTTTATATCTGTCATACATGTATTAAAGAAAAAGTGATAAATCCAAATTTTCTTTTTTATTCTTTTTGATGCGGAACATAGTTCGCCGGATCAACTAGTACATTATAAATATGAAAGGGCCATCTTTGAGCAATCAGAAGTTATTTTTTAAATAAGCTTAACACATAAACAAATATTATACATACTTTGAATAAGCCTAAATGCAATGTACAATATCAAAGAATAAGGATTGTTTTGTGAATATTGAATAACATAAATGAATCATTAATATCTGTGGCGGTTGCAATGACAGTCATCTTTTAAGAAGTTATAATATCAGATGATTTAATATATAAAAACTATCTGTAATTCTATCAAGTCGAATACTGGTATCGGTGCCACGGAGACGGCAATGTAAACAAGCTGGACTGACGCATACCATCAGCCAGCACACCGCATACGCGCTACGATCGATACTCACTTTTATTAAGCACCAGGGTCTACGGGATACCACCCACAATACAACTGGATACAACGCGGGAATTCTGGACAATTCGGTTTCTTCTAACCACTAATAACAAACAGCCAATATCCTGGTCTAACTATAGATAATCTGTGGTACACACTGATTTAAAGTTGATGAGTAGAAACGTGTTCGTCTCCCAATTGGGATTATTAGAGAATCACGTTCTCTCTCTTGTCTCGCGAAGTGTCTACGCTCGTTCAGTTCAGCCCACACATGGGCTCTAACTGTTGCGCGTTGTTCGCGTGCGGTCTTCACGGTACTGTATAGTGTACTGACTGACTCAACCAACTGCCAATGTCCAGAACGCCCGACGCGAGGTCTCGCCGGCAGAATACATTAAGGCGATTACTCATCAACCTCTCTTGCACTGGTTTTCGAGTTGTCCTATGCAACTTGCCGTATCTATAGACATTAAAAACCGGTCACGAAATGCAAGTTGCTTTACGTTAACACCTTATTATAACTTATTAATGCTTTCCGCCAGGCAATTTAATTAAAAGCACTCAAGTTCTAACTTTAAACGAATGATTCGAAGAAATATAGACGTAAGAAATTATTAATTTAGAAACTTTTCGACATCGTCCGAAGGAATATTGCCATTAAAAGTTTAAAGATACATCGCCTACCACGAACTATATTAACGAGTAGTTAGAAATTATTTAAATTTGATTCTGAAATAACAGTTAGAAATCAGAACCTTGAGTGATTATTTTCATAATTAATTCAATATCTTGAGAATTTGAGGTAACAATAAAAATTTATATAGGTAGTGGTGGTCCAGTAGTCGAGCCTCCCGCTTCTGAATCAAGGAGTCGCGTGAGATCGATTCCGGGACAAATGACTTTTTGACATTCTTTTCGGAAATTATGTGTGATAAATAATAAATATCGATGACTAATAACCCTCTTTATATTCCGATATACGCCGGGTAACCAGGAACAACATACATACATATGTAACTTCACGCCAAATCCCTTGCAGGGTAGACAATGAGAACAGAGCGCCATAAGGTACGATTCTAACACGCCTCACTCGCTTCGTTGACTTTCATAGCTCTTTTCATGCACGCGCGTCGATTTTTAAGGCTCCTAACATCACCTTCCTCCTTCTATTTGGTCACGGAATATGTGTCTTAGCCGTCCTCGACTCCTACATCCATCCGCTTTTGCATTGTATACAATAAAATTCTTGGTCAATTTTGCATTCCCTTTCTTCTTTTTACACTAACACTCTTTCAATCAATCAATCAGGAATAACATTCAACTATTTATGTTATGAAAGCTAGGAATTTTGCACCCAGAGAGAGACTACAGCGCACCGGATATTAAATTATATTCAGGTCCAGCTTCTAATGTATCTACTTCATATTCATAGCAGAGATGTTTGAGAGTGGAATGTAGACATTTGTTTCTCGAGTTAACTGTTACTATAAATACTTGAGTCACATTACGTGACCTACAAACAATAGTGTTAGTTTTGAAGCGACGTTACCCTACGTCACGACGGTAACGGGAGCACCGTCTGGTAGAAAATGTATAGAGGGAAATTTGTCCCAATGTTTACCTAGCGATAGTTTATTTTTATTCACTAAATAAATTTCAACTTATTGAAACTATATTACATTGATGCCAAGATAATATTTTAATTTCAGCGTGTGTGTGTGTGATTTAATATGTATGGAACACATATTATATAACATTTTCTTCAACAATTTCCTTTAAAATATAACACAATTAGAATGAAAAAAAAAACACGCATGTGACTGTTCGGTCCATTCAAGCGACGGCTTATAATTCAAGCACAACACATATAATTCCTATTAGGGTTTATTTCGTCTGAACTGAACTCACAGTCTGACGAGCTAGGGTTCTGCTATAACTCCCAACCACCACTACGAAATACACATAACAGGAAATAGCAATGATCGATACAAATATTAGCCCCATCGCGCATAGAGAATGATGTGAGAGTACCGCGTATGTAAACATTAGTCCACAGACAGTAAGGGTGGCCAAGCCCAAAGGAAGCATAGACCAGGCATACACTTCGCAGAGCGTGTCGTTATCGTATAAAACGGCCCCAAGTAGTACCGCATGCGTACAGAAGAACATTACGGCGACTACGATATGAGCGTAACGTATCAGCTCCTGTGGCGCACCTAGCTCGTAATAATCTCGTGCGCTTTTCCAAGAGTACGGCAGCATATAGATCAGGCCTAGGGTCATTCCCGTGAGCGCGATCAGCATCACCCTCGAACGTAACCGCAGGCCGCAACACGCGGTCACTCCGGAGCACATCCCCAAACAAGTTCATCCTAGTAGCACCAAAGCCATCTTCAATCGCGCCACGATGATTTTACCTTTACGCGTGATTCTGGTGTGATGAGACGACTTGTCATCGTCTGTCACACCACAGACAAAGCGGTCGTTACAGTGATTTTACTAATGAGTTCGGCCTAGTTTAGTTTTTGTATTTATGATCTTGTTTACAAATAGATTTAGGTAGCATTCAATCAATTACCTAATGTTTAATTGAATTTAGGACAATTTGTACCTATAGCTGCGCACATACTTAGTCCTAGTTTATAATTAGTCAACAGTCCTACATATTTGTTAGGAGCTTTTCCGTCTAATCTATACTTATATTATAATACGGAAGAGTTTGTTTGTTTATTTGTTTGAAAGCGCTAATCTCAGAAATCACAGGTCGGATTTCAAAAAATCTTTCAGTGGTGTATAGTCCATTTATCGAGGAATGCTTTAGGCTATATTATATTTTCAAATAAATTAGGGATCCTTAGGTGTAAGAAGGTTTAAGAAAATTACCCAAAAATTCTAAACTAAATTTGAAAATGAAAAATACTCCCCTATTAAATTATATGTATATCAACTCAAACTGAACTAACAAGTAAATGATAGGATTAAAGGTTTATGTACTTAAAAAAACATCTGGCCAAGCTTACTATGTAGAATACTACCTACCAGCAAGTGCTCTTCTCATGAGTTTGCTGAGCAGACGTCTCAGATCGGCAGCACGTGCAGTGCGCCGTGGTTTGTTCACGCCGCAGCCGAGCGAACGACGCGGCCGCAGCCGGGTGTGCGAGCGTACCTCGTAAGTCTCACTCGGCTCACTCACAGTAAATTGATCAGAAGACACGTTCACCTCCAGAATGTCGCGAACACATTTTTCAGTTTCCACTAGTTTCATATCCACAGTAGGCAGTTCGATCGGAGGTAGGGAAAATTTCTCGGGATTTAAACACTTCCTTGGCCATAACTCGTCGTATACATCGAGATTGGATGAGTCACGTGGCGTCGGTAGCCGTAGCGGCGGAAGCATCTTATTATATGGAAATAGTCTTCGCGGGTACTCTGTACTCTTGCAACTTGAGCTCGAATTGAACCACATGTCAGTGGAAAAGAGTGAGGAGGCGAGTGAGTCGCGACGCGGGCCTGTCAGCTCGAGGGTGCAGTTCCGTGTCCGCGCCACGGTGACCACATCGAAAGGTGCTGATGGTGCGTGCCCCGAAGTGCTCGAGCACGTGTTGTAGACGTCATCACTGGAGGGGTCCCATTCGGTGAAGGGTGACACGGGCTCCATGTTGATAAATGTGCGTGCTATGTGCGCCGGCGTTGTTGCTATTGTGGGCGGCTCCGGAGACAAAACGCCGAAGGGATGCGTGAAGTAGAACAGGCACAACGGTCGACCCTGAAATATGTCAAACATTATTTAAGAACTTTTTTTTATCAACATTGTTATGAATAAAATGTTATGTATTATGTGTATGTATGTGTAGACTTCTTAAAACTAACTGGTCCCTTCAGTGTGAATTACACGAGTATATATTTGAGTGGTTCAATATTCTAGACATAAGGCTTTATAAGAAGACTAATCTTTACATCGTCAGTGGATGTGGACTCGTCAGATCTACCTCCGCTCATGATCTCCGAAAGTTCAGCCACTCAACTCACTCAGTGTGAATTACACAAGTATATATTTGAGTGGTTCAATATTCTAGACATAAGGCTTTATAAGAAGACTAATCTTTACATCGTCAGTGGATGTGGACTAGTCAGATCAACCTCCGCTCATGATCTCTGAAAGTTCAGCCACTCAACTCACTCAGTGTGAATTACACAAGTATATATTTGAGTGGTTCAATGTTCTAGACATAAGGCTTTATAAGAGAACTAACCTTTACATCGTCAGTGGATGTGGACGCGTCAGATCTGCCTCCGCTCATGATCTCCGAAAGTTCAACTCAGCCACTCAACTGTATAAAATTCTGAACACAACAAAATAATACAGAGTCACAACTCAACACCTCACAATAGGGAGGTCGCGTCCTCATTTCGAGACTAAAAGATTAGAAACTATATCTTTGTCAAATTTATGCACCCACGCGCGAGTCTCACGCGGCTACTAATTAACACTAATTTTAAGTAACATTAACCATTATTCTTTTCTATTAATATTATTTTAACTTGGTAAATAAAAAATTCAGAGCACTATATTTTTTTTGACGTTCATAACTCTACGCTGACTGCAACACTGTGGTACTATGGAGTGAGAAGCAGATTGCCGCTCGTACCAGTCACCAGCATGCACGGGCCACCCTCCACTGAATACTACTCCATGTTGTACCCCAGACGGAATATAAAACACAATTCTTTAACCCACAAAACATTATCATCGTTTTTCAATAGCTGCTTATAAGTACCTTCAATGAAGATGTTACTATAAACATAATTCAGGGCGTTATGAGTAAATATAGCACATTGGCAAGACAAAAACCTACTAAAATTCACTCTTTCAAAGCATGGGATGTCCTGAAAATCAATTTGTGGACATATATATCCAGATTTAGCTATACACTAATCTTCTAAGTCTATGGTAGGGACAAATGTTTCGAAGTCCCAGTCCACTAAGCGAATTTTAGTCCAATATGCTACAAGGCGTTTCAATATTTGAAACGTGTCTGATTATAATAACATTTTTAGTGATTCGTTCCCCAGGTTCCTGTCACGGCACGTGGCACAGAATTGACCTATATCTTGATTGACCTCTATCTAGGTGAGTAGGTCGTTTATATAATATCGTCTACAAACATATTATTATGATCGATTGTTCTCTATGTTCATAATAACATAACTTCACGCCTTTTTCTACCAGAAGGCAGAGGCTGTTAAGCCTCGTCTCGCCGTTATATTTATGAGCCAGGTGAGCCAGGATTCGAACCCAAGACCTCTTGATTAAGAAGCGGGTTGTCTGACTACTGGATCACCGAGACCCTTTTTTATGTTCACCTTAAAAAAAGGACCCAAACTTAAGAAAATAACATGAACGAGTGATTAAACACATTGCATGAGTGGAAGGAGAGAGGTTGAAGAATGTTGCATTCTTCAGCCTCTCTTATTAAAGGGGATCAAAGAGGCGTTAAAAAACACGTTACTCAAGTAGCTTTCATGTATAAAACTTGGTAAACATAATATTTTTGGAGTGATAATAATTACTAACAAACTCCTCCGAAACGGCTTGACCTATTTTGATGAAATTTTGTGTACACACATGCACAAAAAAATTCGGGTAGGTCTGGGAATCGGTCAACATCTATTTTTCATATTTTAGGAAGAACAACGTTTGCCGGGATCAGCTAGTTATTCAATAAAACTGTAACTAAAAATATGAGAAATTATTCTGATTTCACATAATTAAACAAATATACTTTTTAACCGACATCTAGCGGCAAATTTCAATGCTTATGAAAAGTTAATAATGCAGTCATCTAGCGGCCAGTAGCTAAACTAATTATAAAATAGCAATCTTCCGGGTACTACATCTAGCGGCAATAACTTAATATATTTTATTACTTTCTCGTTCGGCTATTTTAATGCGAAACTCTGCTTATTTCAAGTAAGTTAACTTGTGGTTCCCTAAATTGATCTAGAGGAAAATCTAACCTGGGATCACGTAAAAGGACATAGAATAATTGTTATGTTAAGGTTTTTAAACATATTTTATTGATGTCCTTATCTATAAGATGTGTTTATGTAAATTATAGCGAACAATATTAGGGTAAAATAACGAAATAATCAAACTAATATTATATTAGTCTGATTAGCCAATATAATAACATAGCCACAATATGATTAATGTAGGTAGTATTTTAAGGCTCTCCTGTCTTAAAGTTCGTTACCCCTTGAACTATCATTTAACTACTTGTTCAAGTTCTGTCAAAAGCTATCTACTATCTTTCAACTACTTAGAAGGAAGAGATTTATCTTTAGTCATTTACCAATCGATTGATTGGATAAAGCACAAAAGTTTAACTTTTAAAGTTAAGATAATATTTAGTAAATCAATATTAGGCCATTGTTGCAGGTCCATCCTATCCCATTAATGAAGAATGCGCTTAATCCTTTATAATTTTATTAACAGCATAAAACAGTGTGGCAAGCAGTCAGGGCAATGGCCTTTGTGCCACATGCACCATCATGCGACATAATATATGAAATAGTGATTTAACTGTCGAGTGCGCATCTGTTGACTGTGAGAATTAACACTAGCCATAAGAGATAGAGTTATTCCAAGCGATGAAACAAATTCATCGATTAAGTGACACTTTTAACCACTTTTATATATTACCATTTATCCGAATCACCGGGCATACTTATTTGTTTACTCTGTAAAGAGTTCAGTAGTTATGATTCCTAAAACCATGGATACACTCATTCCAAAACTAACGAGATCTACGTAAAAAGAAAATAAAATATCTAGAGTATATAAAACACCGCCACCTACCGAGCCACAAATTTATTTAGTTTACTTATGTACGTTTTAGATATAAGTGATTTTGGTGGAATTTTTATAGATATTTGGTGATAAATCAATTGAAGAGAATGTCCAGCATTTTGTATCAATGGCGCATGCTACGTATCCTAATCAGAAACGTTAGTAGCTACGTACATATGGCTGAGATGATTAAAATACTCTGCAACATCTATCAACTTATTACTAAGATATGTTTTAAAACATAATTTTAATTATTTAAATTATGGTGTTTATAAGATTCCTTTTACAATAAAAATAGTGTAGCTTATTAGATTCATGTAATTTCCCGCCATTTTCAACAGTCGCTTGTGGCATCGGCAAGCGTTCGCATGTGCGTGTCGGTTTCGCACCACGCCTACTCTACACTCGCGCGTCGCGAGTGTCGCGGCTTTTCGATGCTTGGATTGTTGTTATTTTGTTATCATTTAAAGGAATGGTAGTGAAATGTATAATTAATAGAAGATTTATTATTGTGTGCCAGTGATAATATAATTTACTAACGTGTTTCCTATTTAACTGGGTTAACTGTGACACTGATAAGATAAATTTTATAACAATAATTGATATTCAACATACATATCCCAATACGAATAGTATTGAGCAGTCATTTATTGATAAATATTTCACTTTTGTAAATGTACAAAAGTGAACTCATTATTTGCAACAATATTGACAAAAAAAATATAATTCACGCAAAAACCTTCAACTTGGAAAGCCTTGCAGTTGCAATTATCAGTAATAGTACTCTTTTATGTTTTATAGCGTTCTAATTGATTGAGCACATACATATTTACACGGTTGTTGTTTAACTTTCAGTTACTTTCGCCGAGTATGAATTATTTGTCAATAAAATACGGGAAAGTCGTCAGTTGGTCGTCGGTTTTTATCGTCTCATAAGAAGTAATAAAATAATTATGTGCTATAATTGTTATCGGCTGCTATCTAAGAGTAAAATCGCTTTTTTTTGTGACAATGGCAATAAGGTAGTCTCATGTTAATATTAATTGTTTTATTTTTTTGACTGATTGTTAATCCCATGTTAATCCTGTAACTTGAGAACCGCATTGATTATTTTTCTGAAATATATTTCGATATATAGAGTAGATGCCGGGTGCTTAGAATGTCAAAAATTGTAAGGGTTTCATTGACAAGATAGTGGAACTCCTTACAGTTCAACGCCAGCCATTAGTTAGTTACAATTTGCATACAGCAATCACCCACTAGTATCCATATCGGGTTGTCGCTGTCAACCAGTGGGTGTAAATAAAGATTTCAATGACAATGAATCTACATTTATTTAGGTATTTGGAGGCTGCATGTCGTCATTATTTCAATTATATTATACAAATTAATACATTACACTAGCTGTGTCGTCTGCAACATAATAAATAACTAAAATTGTTGGAATCAAAAGCCCATGGATCAGCAAGATTTTCGTTTTTATTTTCTCTGAATAATCCACCAAGTCTATGGCAATCGCGCGTGTGATTAGGGGGGGGGGGGAATGGAGTGGGCTGAGGAAAATCTTATGAAATTATGAAATCTCAATGGGAGAGTGGTTAAAAGACGTTCTCGAAAACGCTTCACGTAATTAATGGGCGCCCTATTTAAGTCATTGGCAGTATCTATTGTGTACAAATTGATTTTAATTAAACTTATCGAAGTGATCTTGTACGCCTCAGTTCCTGAGCACATAATATTCAAACGACACTATTTGTTAATAATTGATATGATTTATTTGTGCCCGGCTTCGTGATTTGTTTGAACCGAACTGTATGTAGATAACACTGTTAAATGTTTAACATAATTCTGAGTTACTGAGATGGTTTGCCGAAACAGAGTTAGATAGTTTTCAAGGAATCTATTCGTTACTAACTCCTTAAGTGTTGAAATCACGGTGTTGATAATTCAGATTTAATTAATAGACGCACATTATTAAACGTTCCTTTTATTATAGTTCCTATTTATCTGAATTACATTTATATCACTATCATCTAAAAGGTAACGTAAACACTAAAACACTACATAATTTTATAACACAAACCATTCTTCAGATCTGTTTATAGGTATGACAAAAAATTCTAATACGGAACAGTATCACTAAATCAATTCCTATAAATGCACAGTGAATCAACTGACACTCTTTAACTGATTAAAATAACCCAAATGTCAGGTCGTCTCTGTGGAGCGTGCGTGAGAGATGATCTCAACACATTATTCCGCAGTGGCTTCTTCTTCTTGGAACAAATCTACGCATTTTGGGATCACATCGTCTTGCTACGGCAGACATAGTGCCCTTTTATTCTAAAACAAATTAAGTAATGCCTCAGAAAGAGATTACTTTCTACTTTAGAATTTTTGAAAATCGAACAATTGTATTCTACTTCATAGCAATACAAAAAAAGCAAAATATTAAGTTACTCAGCGTGTAGCATTGGTGAGCGATTTCTATTCAATTTAATAGCTATATAGGTACTAAAAACGCATTAAACCGAACCAATACAGTATTTATATAGGTTCTTGTTTATGTAAGTGATCAGCTTTACTTTATTTATTTCAACCGTCTAAGCCATTGAGTTATATTACTAAAGTAAAAGTAAGTATATTACTAAAGTACTTTAGTAATATAACTCAATGGTCTAAGCACGGAATTATAACTTGAGAAAATATTGTTTTTTTAAATATTTTCAATATGCAATCAGCTTCTTTTGAACGTACAAGGAATCCTCCAATCCAAGGAATCCAAATTTTATCAAAATTGATTAAACTACTAAAGCATGGTGAGGTAACAGATAGGCAGACTACGTTTCAGATTCTTAATATGTATTATAATAATTATAAACACTAAAAACAAGGAAATGGCCATTATTTCTGAATGTAATAATATTTTAAATTAAGTAATAAAAAGATAGCTATTGTAAATCGGATGCCGTTCAAGTCCAGAGGTCATGGTCACGGTTGTAGCTACACAAAAGACACGACTATCCAGTAATAGCACACGCTAAAGATCGATTATGACCAACGAGAAATCGACAGTCTTTTTTTCTTTTTTTAACTCTGTTTTTTTTTTCTAATTTTCTTTTTATCGCATATTTTTCGCAACAGCCATTACAGCAAATTTATGTAAACTATGTAGTAAGCAAACGTTATACATTATCGATCATCGCTCACATTATATACTAACGACTTACTAACTTGATTTCTATCTGATAAATATATAAATAGGTGATACGATATCATATTATTATCACAAAATATCAACTACTGAATAATATCTACAGCACAGTGAATGTAAATAAATGTGAGAGGTTACAAAAAGTGTTTATTTTTAACTTAAAATAAGTAACCCAGTAACGTAACTTAAGTATGGCACTTGACATACCTATCTAGTATTGTTCAAGGACACCCTATGGAAATCTAATACTTAATTAGAATAATTTTAATTTGCATATTTTCATATATTATTCAGCTGACAAGTTTAAAATTATATTTGATTTTATATACTAATCGATTTTCACTTTATTTCGTTTTTTCAAAATATTATACATCGTTGATAATTATCCGATTGAATACTGAGAAAATACTTTAATATCGGACAACTCATATTCTTAATATAATACTAAGAAAATATAACACAATGTTGTCTAGTACGATAATGATGATGAATATATTATTATTAAGCACGCTAATTAGGATTTCTGCAGAGAAAAAATGAGGCTTTAAAATTCAAACATCTTTAATGAGTGCCGAGGGAGACAAACCGCATAATCTCTTGCATATTATTTTAACGGTACCGGGGTACGGTGTTCTTTTTTCAATTTTTTACTACTTATTTGTCACCCGTAACAATATCATTCAGCCAGTATAAAAGTATTGAATATACCTTTAATTATATCGAAAGTAAAATATAATTACAGTTGCATAGTATGAATAGGTGAGTGTATAGGTAAGTTCAATGTGCATTGGTTAAATGCTTAAGGATTCAAAGCCGTTTTCAAGGTGAACTGCATACACCTAAAAATAACCGAGATAGCGAACCTACGAATAAGTATAAGAACCTATAGTTATAATAATGCTACGGGCGCTGTTGCGCAGGCGCAGTGAAAGTATCATAAGGACGATGACACCCTCCTAAGTAGTATAAGTGCGAGGCAATATTTATCAAAAATATCTACATAACTAAACTTTAATTAATTTAACGCCCGAATACTGAACCGCCACTCAAA
This sequence comes from Euproctis similis, assembly GCA_905147225.2. Classification (NCBI taxonomy): domain Eukaryota; kingdom Metazoa; phylum Arthropoda; class Insecta; order Lepidoptera; family Erebidae; genus Euproctis; species Euproctis similis. Next base: position 12,944,518 of record LR990109.1, read on the forward strand.
TCTGACAATTAATAAAGTGCTACTTACTGCTCAAATTTCACGTATTCTGTCAATTTCTGTATAATGAGACAGCTACTTAAACTCACAGTAGCGCTTATATATTTAAGTGGCCGTTCAGTATTCGTGCGTTAAGTAGATACACGTACAAAGTGATTCCAATATCAACACGAATACGTACAGAGACCAGAGGCATTAATAAAAGAAATAAAAAATCACTTAATTCCTTTCAACAAATTAATGGTGCGGAATTTACTCAATTAAAACCATTGCCTCTGAATATATACATTAAAACGGGGTAAATAAACGCATGTTTTAATATTTATTCCTAATATTAATTTGATACGGTAGTTCATTACACAAATAAGTACAACAGAAAATGTATGCCTCTTTATATTCAGATTGATTTTATTCACTAGATGCGGCTAACAGGAAAATAAATAATATTAAATAAAAATTTGCCGATATAATATTATTTAAAAATAATTTCCTACTGATCCGTGCGTTTATTTATTGGTTATTAAAAGCCGTAGTCCTCTATAAACTACATATTAATTTAAATCTAAACATAAGAAATGGTAATTATGCGGTTCACCTTCACCTTGGTGAATGTGATGTGGCGAAATTTAATGTGCGATAATTTTTGTGATAAAAAGTGTCGCATGTGATTTTTAATTATGTTACATTTTACTATCAGTGGTAGGAAATAGTTTTATTATCATGTTTTTACTAAGCAAATAACATTTAATGGTGCGGTGGGAGTGTGAATACATTATTTGTAATGTGGGCTGTGAGATTGGGTATGTGTAACGGACAAAAGTGACATCTATGAACAAACACCTATCAACTAACTTAGAGTTTTACTTGGGTGAATAGTGATGTAGTTCGTCTTCTTGTCAAGAGATGTCATTTCCTTCAAGTATGCTAAATCAGCGCAAAATTACCTGGGTGGTGGAAATTGGCGATATGCCTGCTTACAGGCGCGCGCCTTACGAAAAGCATCTTAATATTAGCATGTGTAAGTATAAGCAAATTATATTTGGTACAATATTTTTATCTAGAAATAATTCTAATGAAGATGCAGTGCAAGGGCAAATTATTCATAGTCACCGCCACTAGCCAATTAGAATTTAAACGTCACTTACGTCAGTTTACGTCATGTTCGCTATTGGTCAACTTCAGTCCTTTCAGTCACCTCAATGTTGTCGACTGTCATTTTTGTGCATAATTTCTAATCCCTTTTGTTTATTATCGCCGTAAATACGGCTTTTGCCGCTTTTTGTTTAAGTTTAATAATTTTACGAGCTATATTTTAAAACAGTGTTTAATCATAAGAGTTCTTCAGTGATTATTTCTAGTTTTCGGTCGGCGACGACTCGCCGACTTCTGTTAACTTTGTTTTGAAAAGTTTTAAAAAGTTTATAAGTGCATTAACAGTGTTTGTGTGGTCATGTCTCTGACGAACTTGTTATCATCACGCAAACAGGATTGAAAAGGGATCGCCGAACCCACATAAGGCTTGGTGAAAATGGAACCAAGTTATGTAGGTAAGTGTGGAGGGGTTGAGCGAAGCGCGCGTCTCTAGCCGTGAGACAAGTTAATGAAGTGAAGCAACAGTGCAGCAAAGACCTTGAGTAATTGTCGAAATAAGAAGTGCTGCTATGATGCAATGTGAGCTTAAGCTGCCAGGCAGCTGTATAGCACTGGATGACTTCACCCGCACCACGCGCTCAAATATGCGCTGATATCTTATCTATGTGTGTACTCTCTACCTACGAATATAGAATATGGTGTTTGTCTGATTATTACTTATACTCTTCTCAAGTTAACTAAGATAATCATAATATGGTTATTTATATAAATTTTAATGTAGATATTTTTTTAAATTCTTATTAAATTTTTTATACCATCGTAAATTAGACGTTTAACATAACTTATTTTGGTGTCTAGGGATTGTATCTATTTGCTAGGAAAATAGATTATTGCTACATGAAATATACAACCGAAAAACTATAGAATTTTCTCTTACATATATACTTGTTATTAAACTATTATTTTCATTTGTTAGAGTGTAAGTTAAGTCCCATATTAAAATAAGACATATGAGAATGTTAAAGAGTGAAAGACACTTCTAGAAATTTTTAAATATTGAAATAATTATGTTTGTTTAAATCTTCTAAAATCACTATATAATGAAATTTCTTGACTGGATATATTATTCTACTACATTCATTACAGATGATCTAATGTATGCAATAAGATGGCCCAATCATTGCAATAAGCGTTGCTTCAACAAATATAAAAAAATGAAACAGAATATTAAAACATATTAAAAAACATAAATATATTATTATTTTTCAATAGTAACCCAAAGTTGTTCAAATTTTTCTTGTATGTTGTTGGTTTTCTAGAAATGAGGTCTTGGACTGGTTACATACATTGTATTGAAAATATGAGTGTATAATATATAGAATAATTTCACACAAATACTAATAACATTCACGATAGACTTTCTATATCATGAAGCACTTAATATAATGCGAACCAAAAACAATTTAATTCCAAGACTCTAACAAGTTAATAGACATAGACGTAATGCTCCCTAGCTGTTGGTTAATAGTAACATAACATAACTTCACACCTTTGTTACCCGAAGGTGTAGGCAGCGGCTGTTAACCCTTGTTTCGCCGTTATGTTTACCTCCCAAATGGAATAGGTGGCGAACCTATTGACATACCGGGCACAAAGTTTTCAGTCATCAATATTTATCATACTTAACTTCCGAAAACAATTTCGAAAAGTCATTGGTGTGAGTAGTATCAGGAATCGAACGCGGACCTCTATATCAGAAGCTGTGTGCTTGACTTGACTTGCTTAGTGGTAAATTTTAATATACTTTATATTAACTCATTTTAAGAAAACAAGCACAGCAAACTTTGATATTGTGAACAAACAGTATTAGAAGTTCTTCACTGTGGTAGAGCGACACAGTTCGTTGCATGAATGGGCCAGCTGAACCAGTGAAATTTATAACACAACCTCTCAGAATATCAACATAAAGTGGCTCTTGCTGCGTTTTGCTTGAGAAGAGAGGTATCTGGAGGCCCAGTTTTAACAGATTCCCTATTATTTTATTGAATATAAATAAAGTATTTCAAAAAGGTCATTAGTATGAATGAGCCAAAATTTATACCCAAGAATTCTTGATTCAGAATGGAGGTACTAATCCTGGCCACCAAGAATTTGTCTATGTATGTTTTATTTTTAATCCATAACAATAAAATGTCCAGTATTGAAAATATAAATTAATCATATTTCTTAGTAACGCTGATCTTGTTGCATTCCAGTGTGCGGTGCACAATGCAGATCTGTCATGCACCAATTGTGTTCAAGAAAGCTGCTGCTGTAATACTAAGGGGATCAACTTTCAGCATATCATGTTCTTTCATACACAACTTGTTACATATCAACATTTATTACTTATATTGCAGTTACATTTTCACTAAATTTATGTGCTGAGTGGGATACTTTAATATTTAAATTTTTAATTCTTTCTTTCTTATATCTAATTTCTTTCTTTTGAAGTCTTTTTATTGTCACCAAGTCCACTATGAGCTCTTTTAAACAATTATGAATATATGATATTTTGTCTGGCTTGTGTAATTGTTCAAGACATGGACTTCTGCTTGGAGTCCAGTGTTTGAATTTGGGTAGACATTAATAATTTTCAGCCAAACACACATATTGACAACTTGACTTATGCATAATTATTATCAATTAGGTACAGAAGAAATTGCAATTGAATTGTAAATAAGCATTAATCCCATAAGATCCAATACTTCTTATTAGATACAAGTACAGGCTGTGGTGCAGACAATATATAAATTTATTTTTAAAATATATAATCTTATCAAACAGTATGTTAGTAATTATTATTCATTAAGTAAGTATTCACTGGGATATAAAATACTAGAGTCATTATTTTCTTGTTCCTATAAGTAGGACCAGCACAATAGGTTATCCTTTCGAACTACCCATGTTGTCAAAAGTTACAGCTATTGTTGACCGGACACTTTCGTCATTTTTTTACGATCTATGTTTACTTTAGACTAATCTCTGAGGCAAACTTGACGGAATTTTCCCTGACGGATAGATGATACGGAATAAAATATGTTTTGTTTTAGATTTTTTAATTGGATAAGTGCCAAATGAGCAAGTGGGTTACCTGATGATAAGCAACTAGCTCTGCCCATGGATATTTGCATCACAGATTATATCGGGGAAGGGGGTGGGTTCCTCTCTTGAAACACGGAATGAGTCATTTTACGTTAATATTCAGAGGGGTTGTGGTATTTCACCGGGCACTATTTCCCTATTCATGCAGCAAACTGCGGGGCACTACCACTGTTAAATTAAAGACAAATTTTAATATTAAATTCCACCCACACGAACAAACAACAAGTACAAAATAAGACGAAAAAATGTACTTGCAATTATGCCTATGTTCATTACCAACCTACGTTGGTTTTTGTCCATATTATTATGACTTAAGTCTGAACGTTGTTCAAGGACTTGTTCGTCATATTCAGTTTGATAGATATACCTACCTAAATATTTTACTGTATATTATATGCACCTTCAAGGCATTGGCAGAGTTACCATATCTCGCTTAGTAAGATATTGGATCCTATATAATATTTATTTCATGCGCACCATAAGTTAGAGACATTAACTTGGGGTTATATATTTTCCGTATAAATAATGCTGGTCGCCTCCATTAGAACTCGTAAGAATTAGTAAGATATTCCTAAATAACTAACATCCTCTCCTTATGGAGCTTTCGTGTATCAATATCGGATTATGATTAATATAATCATCAGATAAATACTTCTTCAGATGTTACCAATGACATGATACTTATGACACAATTGGATGTTAGGAGATTTATGCTACATACATACATCACGCCTATTTCCCATGGGGAAACCAGAGACTAATTCTTTCCGACATACATATCTTGCTTCCTCCACTCTCATTATCGCTTTCATACATGCTCGTCGGTGGTTGTCGAGATTTATACTCTGGTCTAAATAGCACGAATCTCCAGTCCAGCTGGCGTATTATGAACTTTAATTTCAGCTAGCTTAGTCTAGACTACTTGTGACTGACTAAATGAAATTAGTCGTTAATAAATCGGATTTAGAGTGAATTTGACAGTGACTACTCGTCACCGACTCGCTGAAATTAGTCGTTGGAAATACTTATTCGCTAGACAGCGTTAGCTGACTGGAATTAAGACCTGATAATAGGCCCCCAGGTATACCCAATATTCAATAAAACTAAATATTTCAAATAGAATTTTGAATGAAAATAATGCTCACTAGGTTATTGAGTAAAATTACATTTTAATTATGTGATGCTTTTTTATTAAATTAATTGTTAGACAGTTTTATAAAAGTACAGATGAGTCCACAAGTGTCACTTATGTCGCCGCTTCACTTTTACTAACAAATAGAAAAAAAACGAAAGTAGTTCACGCATAGTGCACTTGGATCCCTTAACAAAGCGAGAGCTTCTACAATACCATTTTATTTGCTTACCTCTAATTGTGTTACAAACAGCCGTTTTATACAAAGAGAATTGAATATTTGCTATAATATCTTTGGTATACTTTATAACGGACTGAGTCACAAGGATGGTTATATTTTTCACGTTAATGTGTAAGTTTGTCTAAAACTCAGTGGTCCAGTGGTCGAACACTCCGCTTCTGAATCTAGAGATCCTGGGTTCATACCCTGGCTCACACCAAGGACTTTACAAAATTAATTTCGAAAGTTATGTGTGATAATATCGATGACTGAAAACTTTCTGCCCAGTATGGTAATAGGTTCACCATCTATTAAATTTGGGACGTCAACATAACAGCGTGACGAGGCTTAACAGTCGCTGCCTACACCTTGGGGTAGAAAAAGACGTGAAGTTATGTTATGTTGTGTCTTTGGCACGCCTATAATGCAAAAAGGTTTTTATTAAAGGGCGTATTTTATAAAAGTCTCGGTGGCGCAGTGGTCGAGTCCATCCAGAGGTCCGGGTTCGTTTCTTGACACTGGCTCACACCAATGACTTTTCGAAATATTGTTTTCGGAAGTTATGTGTGATAAATATCGATGACTGAAAACTTTGTGCCCGGTATGGCAATAGGTTCGCCACCTATTCCATTTGGTACGGAAACATAACGTCGAGACGGGGCTTTACAGCCGCTGCCTACACCTTCTGGTAACAAAACGCGTGAAGTTATGTTCATGTTTGTTTATCTTGAGAGGTATCGTTAATTCATATGACCTAGGAGGGTGACATAGGCCCTATACCTTTTTCCCTGAACTCCACGGGATAAAAAATCATCAACCTATTTATAGGTAGTTCATCTAAGCCTTGACGAGGAATTTGTGGGGAATTTAAAAGACCCTATAAAGACTGCGGGGATTGTCGTGATGAAGTTGCCTGTGCCCTGTCTGCTTCAAGTCTTTTCTTGCTCAAAACAATTTCGTATTCTTTGACGAAATATATAAAACGCTGGTTACAGTAGTCATAAAGAATAAATGAAGTTACATATAAGCTAGAGTTACTGTTAATGTCTCATCTTTCACAAATTAATGTTGTCTTGTGTGATGTCAGTGCGACGATGCTCGTTACATTGGATGACTAACTAGACCATGAATACTGATAATTGCTACGTGACACGTTTTTTTAGACTATTTTTATTTTGGATTCTTGTGTTTTTCAATATATTTTTTATATACATATTAGTTAACTCGGGAAGATCAGGATCAGGATCTTATTCAGAAATTCATATTATTAGTTTCCGGTTCTTTAATAGACAATATCTACCTTTGATATTTTATAAGGTTTCGAGAACTTCGCTACTATGTTATTTCTTAGGGAAATTGCCAATTAAATCTCTGTTCACAGATATTTTAGATATTCATATAACTGCACAGAATTAAATATAACAACGACGTTTAATTGTACGTTAATTGCATTAACAAGTATTGTAAATTTTAATGTCATTTCATATTAAAAACTTGAAATATTTATGCAATTCTTTCAACTGGTAATTTAAATAGGCATCGACTTTAATTTGAGGTGTGAGGTGGCAATATCGAAAATATTACTTGAGAAATGAATTCCGACAAATCATTTGTGTGAGTCCCGGAATCGATACCACGACTTCTGAATCAGACCCGGGCATCTCGACCACTGGACAACCGAGACTAAGTTATGTGTGATAAATATCCATGATGTTCTACTTTGTGCCAGGTGTATGGCAATAGGTTCGCCACCTATTCCATTTAGGACGTAAACATCACGGCGAGTCGTAGCTTTAACAGCCGCTGCCTATACTTTCGGGTAGAAAAAGCCGTGAAGTTAAGTTTTTTACGTTACTTGGGAAATGGAAATTTTATATACTATACAGATGTTGAACATGATAAATGATCAATATTCATTTTCCGAAGTTGACAATGTACCATGTGTTATCACACAACTTTCTACATGTGACATAATTTGACAGCAGGTTCGCCCACATGCTCGCTCATCCTCGCCTTCGCTCGAGGAGCCACGCACCAAGAACCGCGCCACTGCACATACTTCGCTAAATGTAATAACATAACACAACTTCACGCCTTTTTCTACCCGAAGGTGTAGGCAGTGGCTGATAAGCCACGACTCACCGTTATGTTTACGTCGCAAATGGAATAGGTGGCGAACCTATTGCCATACCGGACTTAGTTTTTAGTCATCGATATTTATCACACATAACTTTCGAAATTAATTAATTTCGAAAGGGCATTGGTGTGTGGCGTGTGTGCCAGGATTCGAATCCGTGACCTCTGGATTTAGAAACCGTGTGCTCGACTACTAGACCACTGAGAAATGTAATAAACTTCTTGATAACGATTTCTTTTTGTAAATTGACGCCCTCGAAATGCCCGAAGGTGTAGGTAGACTAAATATGCTTCGACTTGCCAAACCAAGTACCTCTTAGAGTGGAGACCGCAACTTGGTAAACGTAGTGTAGGACGTCAACTAGCTCACACGTCAACAGCTTGATAGTCAGATGATCAAAGGGTGCCTGTAAAGATTGGACGCAGAAGACAGAATAGGATGTGGTTATGAAAATTAGAAGAAGTCTGGGTGCACTTGTGGTCTTCTTCAATTGGAAGTTATGATGCCGTACTTACTGGTCTCACGTGATAGTTGGCGCAATGTACTGCCATAATTCGGGTCAATCATAAATTTTGACAGTCTTTGATATTTATATAAAAAAAAAACTTTCGAAAACTCATTAGAGTCCGCCCATATTTTTTTTTTCGTAGAAAACATAGTAGTTGTCAATCTTTCAAAGAAGTACTTACACTTTATCCTAAATAAGAAAGTCTGCTTATGAACAGTTCCTTTCGGTCGTAGAAGTGTTTAACTGTTTTTTATAATCTCCAAACTATGTGTACAGATAGGGTAGGGATACAGGTTCTTTACGAAGATAAAAAAATAGACATCAAAGCTTTTATATTACTTCATAATGGCTGCTGGTAAAACACAATGAATTCCAAGTTATAACTAATACGACTTACTTCATGCTTTATCTATGAAACGGAAGTTTTGTATGGGCAATTATTTTATGTGCATGGTGCTATGCACACGTGTGACGTTATTTTTATTGTATATACTACACATTTGTACGCATATGTTCATTTTAATTTGTAGGGAACGGAGCGCAGTACAATAAATAAACAAACACACAAAACCATCGCTGCCCCTTTCCGTATATCGACGTTAAACACGAATTCTTGGACTAAAACTGTACGTAAACAACGAATACTCTTCTTTTACTGCCTAGACAGACTTCGTTTTGTCAAAAGTTAATAAGTAAAAGTTAAATAAACCTGAGATGTTAATCATCCTATATTTCAAATTGGATAAAACTGGACACAATGTGCAAATTTCTTTTGAAATTGGTTTTGAAGTTTATCCTGGAGAATTATCGTGACACGTAATTTCTATGTTATGTACAGTAAGATAAGATAACGCTGATTTATTAGACAAATCTGTGTCTATTCAAGGCAAATGCCTTTGCATAGCTTACTCGCATTCTCCTTACGAAAGGTATTCTGTGTGATTGTAATGTAGGTACTTATCGGACCTCCAGAGAAAGAAAGAGGATTAAAATTGTTTTAAAATGACATTAAATATTAATATTCTGACCACATTTTCGTAAAAAATGCGAAGTAATTTTTTTGTAAAGGCGGTCCAGTGGTCGAGCACTCCGCTTCTGAGTCAAGAGGTCGCGAGTTCGAATCCTGGCTCACAAAAATGACTTTTCGAAATAATTTTCGAATGTTATGCGTGATAAATACCGATGACTGAAAACTTTGTGCCCGGTATGGCAATAGGTTCGCGGTATGGCATTTGGGACGTAAACATAACGGCGCGACGAGGCTTAACAGCCGCTACCTACACCTTAGGATAGAAAAAGGCTTGAAGTTATTTTAAGTTACTCTAATAGAGATAGGAAGAAAAGGTATGTAGGGGATAAAACTTATATCTGCAACATAATCTGTAATAACCATCTATAGAATTTCGATATCTCTTTCTCGTTTTATGCTTGTACTAGTATCACGTAGAAACTGGTCTTTATCTTATGTCCATGAAGATCATAAATATCCATCAGATCGTTACTAGTGAATGCTGTAACCTTATGAGTCGCACCCATATAATTATGCAATAAGACAAACAACGACAAACCCACCCGGCCGTGTACTGTATAGTATGTACCTGATGTCACACCGGTAGCTCCCGTATCATAGGGATATCTCGTACCAACTATGTTTAGTTTAGACCTAAACCACATGGACACTTTGTCTTGTACGAAATATAAGAAGATGTGATTATTTATTTACTAAATTAATAAGCAATATTAAATCATTTTTATCAGTGACAAATAAGTGTATATTAAATAGTATGATTAATTAAATTAACGTTTTTTAACAAATAGGTGTTCTGTTGTAAATATATACACTTTTGGAATTTTAAGGACAGCCTGTGTTACAGTGCGTAACATGCGTTTCTGTGGTTAAATTATTATTTTATATTTACGTGTTTTTATTTATTTTATATATATATATGCTGTGTGTTTGTTGACATGTTGACTTTGTTAAAAACTTGGGAGATATTGGTGAGATCTTTTGTGGAAGTAACACCCAGTATGTTTCATTTTACTACTTTAAATTTATCTATGTACCTATTGTAGGTTTGTGTTATGTTATGAGTCTACTAGATATTATACGGGACGTAAGATAAACATTAACTAGCACAAAAATTACCAAGATAGGCAAAGACAGAAATTAATGAAAAAAAAAATGCTTTCCATATTTAGGCCTGAAAGTAACTTAATTCTAAGTAAAAAAACCGTATATATGTAATCTCATCTCTCCTCACAATCTCCACGTTTTTATTTTCATTCTTGTAAGACATGAGATAGAAGAAATGTGACACGTTCATTATAAGAAAATATAAAATAAACTTTATATTAGTTACAAAAAATTATTGCGTACTTAATAAGTGTGTATAATAAGTCAATAATTTGTGGTTTATATTTTTGTTATAGATGAACGTGAAGATGTTCAGAAAAAAACATTCGCCAAGTGGATCAACTCGCAGCTTGTCAAGGTATAAAAATACTTTATTTATTAAACTATAATAAAATTATATTATTAAGCTCCATTATAATTATTTTATTAGGCTATGTTATATTTTTACTAGCTAACGCAGCAAACGATATCTTGCCAAAAAAAGTTTTTGAATTTTGGGGGATGAAAAATAGATGTCCGATTCTCAGACCTACCCGATATGTGCACAAAACTTCATGAGAAACAGTCAAGCCGTTTCGTAGGAGTATGGTAGCTAACTAACACTGTGACACGAGAATTTTTATATATTAGATTAGATTAGATTAGATTAGTCATACACGCGGGCAGCCAGACTCTTGAACTCCAAGTAATACGGACGAAATGCAGATCGTACTCGCGCACGAAGAGCTCCGTACAACATAGTATTAATCTGTACCAACTGTCTATTCATTATTCTATTTTGATTATTTGTTGTAATAACGGCAAATGAAATACACCGGCTGTGAAATTTTCATTAATAGCGTTCTATTAATATGTAGTGAAAAAATATTGAATAAGGTCATTAATCTAAGAGTATATTGATTTACAAGCCAATATTTTCTCTTTAAAATATTAGTATTGGTAATAAGTCTCGGCGGTCCAGTGGTCGAGCACCGGGCTCACACTAATTAATAACTTTAAGATATTATTTTCGGAAGCTATGTGTGATAATTATCGATGAATAAAAACTTTGTGCCCGGTGTGGCAATAGGTTCGTCACTTATTCCATTTGGTACGGAAATATAACGGCAAGTCTAGGCTTGACAGCCGCTGCCGGTATAAAAGGCTCGAAGTTATGTTATATATAAGTTAAGAAGTATTATAATGTCGTATGGCTGTAGATCGGTTGTAGGTTATGTGTATGTCAGTCAGACCGTTCTTAACTTTAATATCTGTCTGTTGCGTTTTTTTTTTGTTGGCAACGAGGAACGTTGTAATTTTGCCGCGAAACTATGATTATAGTCTTGTGGGTAAATTATAATATCATCATGTTTCAGTAATGCGATACATAAACTGCACATATCTATGTATAATATGTAGTACAGTACTTTAATGAGAGGGAAGGACTTGGTGCGGACAAGATGAAAACAAAACCGATCAAATAACTTGAATAATGCATGATATATCTATGAGTGAACCGTATAATATATAACATAACCTCACGCATTTGTTACCCGAAGGTGCAGGCAGCGCTAATCCTCGTCTCGCCGTTATGTTTACGTTCCAAATGGAATAGGTGACGAATCTATTGCCATACCGGGCACAAAGTTTTCAAGTCATCGATATTTTTCACACATAACTTCTGAAAACAATATTGAAAAGTCATTGGTGTGAGCCAGTGTTAGGATTCGAGGCCGCGACTTCCGGATTCAAAAGCAGGGTGCTCGACCACTGGACCACCGAGACATTATAATATATACACGTTCATTTCGTTTGTGAAAATACTTAAGTACCTAATTAACAACATGTTGTAGATGTCCATGGGCGGTGGTAGTCGCTTATCATCAGGTGAACCGCTTGCCTTCTATTCCGAAATCTATTATCAAAACAATGACGCCGTACTATTCCCTTGTAATAAATCTGGCAAGATTAAATTTGGAGTTTTGTGTAAAACTAAAGATCATCTATCTATCTTCATTGTTAACACTAATAAAAACTCGCTAATTCATAGGTTAAAAGTCTTAATAGTAAACACTGAGTAATTAAAATTTCCGAGTCAGCGTCGAACCCAAGCCACCAGCACCTCATAATAATTATAGTAAGTGTGTCAATTACTTATTTACAGCATGAATTAAAAATACAATATTTTCATAATATATATATATATTTTTATGGGATAGGAGGGCAAACGAGCAGGCGTGTCACCTGATGGTAAGCAACCAACGCCGCCCATGGACACCAGCAACACATGTAGTGTTACGGTTGCGTTGCCGACCTTTAAGGGATAGGGGAGAGGAAAGGATGGGGAAGGGGGGATGGGCCTCCGGGTACCTTTCTCACCGAACGAAACGCGGCATGAGCCACTTTACGTCGATCTTCTGAGAGGTCGTGGTATTTCACCGGTCGAGCCGGCCCATTTATGCAGCGAACTGCTTGGCTCTACCACTGTTGATTAATATTCGTTAATATATTTTGTTGCTGGTGATAATAAAGTAAAGGCCATTTTGAATCTCAACTTAGATGTAGAATTATAGATGTAGATTCCTATTCTGATAGCTAATGTATGCAGCCTGGTAGATCGTTGGAACTTGATAGCTAGACTTTAAAAAAAGGTCAAACAATTCAAAGCATACAACAAACACACATATCATAACATAACTTCACGCCTTTGTTACCCGAAGCTGTAGGCAGCGGCTGTTAAGCCTCGTCTCGCTGTTATGTTTACGTCCCAAATGGAATAGGTGGCGTACCTATTGCCATACACCGGGCACAAAGTTTTCAGTCATCGATATTTATCACACACAACTTCCGAAAACAATTTCGAAAAGTCGAGGATTCGAACCCGGATCTCTGGATCAGAAGCCGTGTGCTCGACCACTGGACCACCGAGAGTCTCGACTCTCAAAGCATACATTATTGATATATAGAATAACACTATAATTGTCCGTAATTATTTGTAAATACTTACATACACAAACTCACGCCTCTATCCCATAGTGGTAGGCAGAGGCTTTGACTTTCCAGAAGGTACGATCCTGACTCTTCTTTCGCCTCATCGACATTCATACATCTCATCTTGCATTCACGTTTCGGGTGATCGCATTCTGACATTTTTAAGCATCCTACCATTTATGCATTCTTGCGACATGACCAAACTGTCTTAACACATCTTAACTATTTTTCTCCACATTGGTCACCACCACATCATCCTTCAAATTCACCTTTCGTTTCTCCAACTAAATACTTTAAAATTTACAAAATAATCTTCTGCTAATGATGGGATGGAATCATTCTTTGAATTTTTTCAGTATTTGAAAGTAGTTAGACATTATTATAGCCTGCTATTTTTCGCGATTCGTCATTCAGACCGCAGAGGTCATGCAACCAACCAATTAGTATTCTGTCGCGCCCATCTCCATTTGCTTATCAGCTAGACGCAAACCTATATGTCTCTTTTTAACCCAATAAATGATGTAATGTACCTAAGTATTGTCATTTTATTGTTAACCGGTTGTATCACAACATTCATTCATTTCATAAATCACGTCAAGAATGTTTTTGTTGTTGGTATTCGCCTTTATTCTATACTAGTTGACTCAGAGAACTTCGTTTCGCCTCAATTAGAATTAATAATAACAAACTTTCAGCCCCTATTTCATCCCGCACAGGTCGAAATTACAAATACGGTAGAACTAATGTTTAATTATTTCTTATCAAGTGCTTAAATATAAAGTTTCATAGTTTTATCTTTTTAAATTAAGAAATCCTATACAAATTTACAACCTATATTTCAACCTCTTTATCCCTTTTTTCGCAATAAAGAGTAGCCTATGTCCTTTCTTAGGGTCTAAAGATTGTCTGTGCCAAATTTCAACAAAATCGGTTGAGAGGTTTAAGCGGGAAAGCGTAACAGACAGACAGACTGAGTTAATTTCGCATTTATAATATTAGTAGGGATTGTCATTCCACCTATTTATTTGGTCTCGATGGTCTGGAGGCCGACAACCCCGCTCCTGAATCAAGAATTCGCGGAATCGATTCCGGGCTCACACCAATCACTTTATCGGAAGTTATGTTACATCAATATCGATGACTGACAACATTATGCTCGGTGTATGCCAATAGGTTCCGCTACATATTCGAAGCTTAACAGCCGCTGCCTATGCCTTCGGATAGACAATGTGTGAAATAATAATGATAGGAACACTAAAAATACCTTTTAATTGCACTTAATATAATTGGATTTTTTATCGAGAATAAAAAAAGAAATGGTTGCAGAGATCAAAATGTATCGCCTTAACAACATTGCATGATGACAAATTTACAAATTATTCGTGTGAAATAATTAAGGTCAATTGTGTAGGAGCATCGACTTGGCCGACTCATTGTACGTACATTGAAAAATTCTACACATTCAGGCATAGAGATAATTTTCTATTCCTATAGTCATTGAACTATAGGTGTCACTGACACCCGACTTACGAGTGTAACCCTATTTGGAAATAATACTCGGTTGTTCATTAAAATGCCTCACAGGAAATTGTTCCGTGGCTTTGAATACGCTGGAAAATTAGACGCAAGCTCTCGGGCCTTAAATACTTATTCACTTTGTATGTTGACTCAATGTGTGCCTTTGGGTACGGGGGTGTCCAAAGCCCTCTATGAATCCGGCTCGACTGGTAAAATAACATTACCCGACAGAAAATCGACTTCAAGTAACTTATTTCGCATTTCGTTCGATGAGAGAAGTATCCGGTGGCCTAGCCCATTCATCCTACCTTATTGGTTGCCCATCGCCTCCTATCACAGGAAAAAAATAGCGAGCACCCAACTAATTTCCATACGAAAATCTTAATTAGAGTCATAATTGTAGATTATATACCCCCAACTGTTGTTGCTGGCCGCTTGTCTAAATTAAAGTTAATTGGTGAATGTAGCACGTGTCAACTAGCTCAGCATCTTGATGGGTGTAGATATTATTCATAGAACTTATTAACACTGGACAAAAAAAAAAAACGACTTGAACAAGGCTGATGAAGGGGATTTACATGAATGCCATTGTCAGAAATTGACCAATTGAAGTAAGAGCCAACGAGAAGCGCCAGCATTCTATTAAAAGTCGATTTATCTATTCGAAGGTTATGATAATTGTAAAACATAGTAAAATACATTTGAATTGAGAACGTAATCCTTTTCTGAACATTCCTTTTTGAGGTTAGGAGTATAAATTTATTTTCAAGATATGGTGACATACTTGATCTCTGATCACTGGCAAAATCACAGACACCACAACACACTTATACATAAGATGATAATAAATTACGTCATCTTTAAAGCTAAGTCTCGTAAACTATGCTATTACTAATTTGTACAAATAATATTACAACGGCAAACCTTGAAATACAAGACGTCGTGAATTTTCATCTCCGTTAATTTTTTGTTATGTCATTATTTTAACAATTTGTTATTCACTATTATCGTTATACTCTATGATTTAGTGATTTATAAATTGTTTTGTGGAAAGAGACTTCTGTATGTAAGTTTCCGGGTGCGAAACCAGGTGATCATTAACCAGTTATCAGATGTAGTGATTATTGATACCTGAAGGAAATATTTGTAGTTTCGGTAGTCTGATAAATATAGACGATTGACGAAATTGTGCCCGATGTGAAAGGCAATAGGTTCATCAGCCTTTTTCATTTGAGAAAAAATTATTCAGCGAGTCTAGTCCAAAAAGTCATTACAACCACAGCTATGCCCTTTTCTATCTTGCAGTACAAAACGCGATAAAATACTACCTACATAACATTAAGCCCGATATCTTGCGATTTTATGTGAGCAAATATTTTACTCCGCAGCATAGGAGAATACAAATTAAAGGCGTGAATATATGATCATATCTTATTAAAATGTTACAGAACGACAAGCCGCTCGTGGAGGACCTTTTCGTGGACCTCCGAGATGGTGAAATCTTATTGTCGCTCCTCGAGATCCTGACAGCACAACAATACGTATGTATCTATTATAATATTAGTTCTTAAACACATTTTCGTTGTAATAAGGTATTCCATTCATTACAGTATTTATAATTAAGGTTACTTTAAAGCAGGGGTAAAAGCAACGGAAGAGGCAGGAGGTAAAAGCAACTTCGGCACGGGGTTTTCATTTAAAAACCAATGAAATGTCGCAAAAAAAAAAAACATATTTTATATTACACTGACCAAACCCTTATTTTGTTTGTAATTATTTGTAATCTTCTATTTTTCGGGCTTTTCTGCACTACAATGAGGATGTAATACAGGATATAACACATATAAATATTCCGTTTAAGTATCTATTATTTGATGAAAACTGCATTAAATCTCTGGAATAGTTTAACATATTTAAGCGGATCCATAGTGCAAGTGACTGCATTCTATGTATTAAGAAATTATTACCTTCTATTTAGAAATAAGTAACCATGATCACAGATATAAACCCACTATTAAAATCATTTACCTAATATAACTTAGCATTTCATATCATTATCAGATACATTGGGATGATGAAGATGGGGTCAACGACCGCTAATTCCACGCTATCAGGTGCGCATTACAAAGTCACGGCTGATATATTAACATGGCTGGACAGTAAAAACGCAATGATTTTTTATATCAATAATAGGTTTCGCTCAGTATTTTGAACTTATTTTTCAGTATATATTTTGTTGTTTTTTTATGGGATAAGAGGACAAATGAGCAGGCGTGTGTGACACTTGCAACACATATGTGTACACATAGTGTTATAGTTGCGTTGGAACAGGGATGGGAAGGTATGGGGAAGGGAGGTAGGCCTTCGCGTACCTGTCTCACCGAACGAAACGCGGCTTCTACTCTAAGGAGTTTTTATTCTGATTCAGTTGTGCTTATGTATGGTATGTCTAACTCAAATACTGTACGTCGCGTGTTACAGAAGAGGGAGCGTGGTCGTATGCGAGTGCATCACATTAACAATGTGAATACAGCATTGCACGTGCTCGACAGCAACGGCGTGAAGCTCGTCAACATCAGCAGCAACGACATCGTTGACGGAAACCACAAGCTGACATTGGGTATACACTCTTAAACACACTTAAGAAATCATAAACTCTCTTATGTTAAATATTGTCATCTTATTGAGAACTAAATGTTGCTATATGTGATGTTGCAGGTCTTGTGTGGAGTATAATCCTACACTGGCAGGTCCACTATCACCTAAAGGATTTGATGTCCGAGTTACAGCAGACCAATCTCGAGAAGACCTTATTATCATGGTGTCGCACCCAGACGCGCGAATACGCCGGCGTGTCTGTGAGGAACTTTACAAGCTCCTGGTCTGACGGACTCGCGTTCAATGCTCTGCTGCATAGATGGCGACCACAACTATTCGATTACACCAATGTTGTGGGACGAAGCCCTACCGCAAGATTAGAACATGCTTTCAATATTGCACATACGCATCTTGGTATTGACAAACTACTTGATCCAGAAGGTGAAAACAACTTTTAATATGTCTTATTACTGATGTCTTGTAAATATAGATAGTTTGCTATAATAACTGTCTTTTGATCATTTCTAGATGTGAACACACCAAATCCAGATAAGAAATCAATAATGATGTATGTGATGTGTCTGTTCCAATCATTACCTCATTCGAGCGAAGACGTGACGGAGTTAGAAAGCATAGCCTCAGAACCGACTACACCGACTACTAACAATCCACCAGAGGTGCGTATTGCTTAATAAGACATAAGCAAGAATAGTAAGTTAGTGCCGATAATTAAATGTTAAATATTTTGAACAGCAAGTTTCGTCGAGTCGTCCATTATCGACTGCGACCACTGGCTCCGTAGAGTTGGGCGGATACCACGCGGCATTCGAGGAGGTGCTCGCCTGGTTGCTGGAAGCTGAAGAGCGTCTAGACGAGACTCACACTCCGGACACCGATGATCTCGCACTGTTAAAAGAACACTTTCATTCACACGAGGTAACATTGGCAAACTGTATTGTTAGGTTAATTGTATCTTTATAAACTACCAACTGTAACATGCTTTCATTGTATGTTATTTATTTATTATGTCAAATAAATCACATTTCAAAATTCGCAATAATTCTAAAACTGGTTTTGTTTGCATTGCAGAAATTTCTGCTGGAGTTGTCAGAGCAACAGTCCCGTGTGGGCGCGGTCCTGGAGGAGGGCGCGCGGCTCGTGCTGGAGGCGGGGCTGACGCGTGAGGAGGCGAGCGAGGTGCGGCTGCAGCTGCGGCTGCTGAACTCGCGCTGGGAGCACCTGCGCACGCACGCCATGAGCACGCAGGCGCACGTGCACCACGCGCTCATGCGCGCGCAGCACGACCAGCTGGAGCTGTTCCGCGCCTGGCTCACGCGCACCGAGGACCGCATCTCGCGCATGGGCGCGCTGCGCGGCGGGCCGGCCGCCGTGGACGCGCAGCTGCTGGCCGTCAGCGCGCTGCACGACGACCTGCGTCGCCAGCAGCCGCTGGTCGACTCGCTCGCGGACTGCGTCATCGTTGTGGACGATGAAACGCAGCATGACAATAGTCAGTACATTCACGTGTTTCTTAAATTTCTAATCGGAACAGACCAGACACGATAGCTGTTAAAAACGCTGTAACGTTTTGGATATAGATTTAGTTGCATGCAATAAAACAATTCGAGACTAATAATTAAGTTAATCCTAGATTATTTTTGAAGACAAAAAATATCCACAATTTTAACTATACTACAATTCGAGATCGATTCGTAAAAACTCATTTTAAAAGTATATTTTTGCAATTGCTTAAAATGAACAATCGTGAATCCATAGGTGTAACCGAAATAGAGGATCAATTGACTGCACTCAGTGAGCGCTGGTCCCACACGTGCCAGTGGACCAACTCGCAACTGGCACGTCTGCGGGAACTGCAGAGCACGTGGACTGCACTGGACGCGAGGCACGCCGAGCTCCTGCGTGCAGCAGACTTGGCGGAGACACAACTGAAGCAGATGGAAGCGGTGCCCGCTGACAGTGTTGAACAGGTAACAGTTTTATACAGATTTTTTTTTCATATACATCGTAATAAAGTACTAGTAGATAAAATGCAGAGAAATGAGCCCAGATTTGTGACGTCCTGTGCTGTAATTTGTATTTTAGTTGGCGGATTGCTGGATTTTTACCTTTTGTTGTATTGAGTAAGATAATAATCTGAACTTTTTTATTTCATCGAAACGAATATTTCAAATATTTTTAATGCTTGCTTTCTATTAAAATGATCTAATTTTTAATTATTCGGTTCTGTTATCACGCCCGCTATTTACTGCATATCATTATGGAATGGTCAACTATATATATTTTTGTTTGCAGGCTCTCCAACGTTGCAGCGTGCTGAAGACCCTGAAGCGTTCCCTGCTGTCGCGCCAGGAACAGGTGGGCGCGCTGCACGACGAGACGGCGGAGCTGGCGCAACGTTGCCAGGCGCCGGCGCCCACACTGCTGGAGCGCGCCGAGGCGCTGAGCGATCGGCTCGACGCGCTACTCATGATCCTCGACGTGCAGGCGCAGAGGGTGAGCTTGATAGATGAAATATATACGAACGAGTTGATGTCTCAAAATAGGCTTGTTTCCACTAACAATGAATGATGTCGTGACTGTAAGCGACAATTAGAAAATGTCGTCCTGAATGACGTGACGCCGTGCTAAACATCACTTAAAACATTGACAACGTCCTTGCAAAAACAAAAAAACACTTATTATGTTTGCCACGGTGAAATTTCATTTACGACGCCATGACAGTGTAATTTATTAGATTTTTTGAAATGCAAGTTAATTCATCAATCAATAGCCCGTTGAGGTCCACTGCTGGACATAGGCCTCCCCCATAGAGCCTAGGTTTTGCCATTATCGAAACGCTTGGCAGGCGGGTTGGCGATCGCAGTAGGCTGTATTTTGTTGGGAGAGAATGCTGCTGCCCATTCTTCTAGCCTTTCCCTTAGTCGCCTTTTACGACACCCACGGGAAGAGATGGGGTGGCGGTATTCTGAGCCGGCGCCACACACCAGTTAATTATATAATGCAAATATATTAGGTGTTTCGGAATAATATAAACATTTAGCTTTATTGTTAATACATTTTTGACATATTGTAGTAAATTAGATATTATTATGGAACTATGGCGGTTCCAAAAAAGGGGAACCGTCATAGTTCCATACCGTTAATTGATCCGCGGATCAAATTCTTTCCATGTATTTATTTGACGCTCCCATATATTCTAATTACTATTAAATTTTGCTATTTTCTTTTCATCAATTTATTCATCTATTATTAATAATAGATGATAGATATATCATCTATTATTTTCCGGTTATCTATTGGAATTTGTGGTTACCCTCTTTGCATTTGCTATTATATCAAAACAACTAATGCTTGTTTTATTTTTACAGATAAAAGAGCTGGGATTTGACATTGACTTGGATGGTGAAGATGAGAGCATTGCTTCGACACCTATGGACACATCACCGTCAGTAACCACTACACGCGAGATTGTCACGAATACCACAATAGTGAAGGAAGTGACGCATAGTGGTTCCAAGAAACCTCGCCTCAGTGATGACAACAATGACTTCCAGCTTGGGTATAAGACATTTGTTACCTGGGCCGATAACGCCGAGAAGACGTTGAACGATGTGAGTGATAGTCCATTTTAGTTTGTTAAATTTATGCATTAACCTGGTGAACTTGGCTGAACATAGCTGAGCAGAGCTGAGCATTACCTTTTTCATTAGCAAAGGTATTTAACATAGCATTCTAAAGTACACCGGGAAAGACTTTTTATTATTATAGCGCACGCAATGATCTTGATATTTAAGAAAAAAAAAACATTTTCCCCCGTTTTAACAACATTTTTATTGATGTTCCTATTGGTTGAACATGATAAAAACGTTAAAAACAATTTTAATTACTGAAATGTTTAATGTCTGTGTTTTATTGTCTTTCTGAGTATTGGATCGAAGTTATTAACAATTCTCATTAACTTTACACAAGTTTGTTGGGTGTTCCGTGAAAATTATAAAATATGGTTGTAACAATGTTTCAGTGTAAGAGCGAGTTGGAAATAAAGGATGTCAATAAGAAGCAGATTGCGGCGGTATTGGAACAAATAGAGAAAGAAATAGAGTCACAGCGCGCAGATTTTGCTAATGTCGAGGAGATACAACGCCGACTTGCCGCCGAGAACGGACTTGAAGGTAAAATAAATCATAAATAAATATATAACAGAAGTTGTTTATCGACAGGGTATTACAACTATTTTTGAAGTGTTGCAATTAGTCACTATAGTGCTAACAAACCACTAAACAAATTGTTGTATTTTTTTTTCACTCAATGCTTAATGTGAAATGATCTTTTTTAAAATTCGCGCATTATTTTACGAAAACGTTCGATTCAACAATGTTTACATAGCGGTATGACGTATTAAAAATGGCGTCTACTATTTCATATCGCTTAAGCACAGATTAATAAAAAACCTTGCTTATCCTTGATATCGTACTTTGTGTTGTTGTGTTTAATGGCGATCAAAGTCAGAGCAAGATATATTTCGAAATCTTATTTGCGTTATTATTTTCAATAATACTAAATGTTCCGCTAAATTTACAGAGGAAGCGAAACGTCATATGGAGAGCATATCATCACTGAAGCAACGTTGGGAGCTTATAGTGCGATCCACACGCGACATCAAAAACACAATTAGTTTGTTAGAGGACAAACAGACATTCTCACAGAATGTGGAGAAGTTCCAACGGGAATTGGATGAGGTGAACCACTGGAAGGAACGTATGCTTACAGAGAAACCCACTAACAATCAACTCATACATCTCAGGTTAATAGCATTTTATATTATATTTTTTATAAATATGTTTATTCTTATCTGCCCATCTAGTCTTTATGGAAAAGGAGGGCAAACGAGCAAGTGTGTTACCTGATGGTAATCAACTTCTCACCGCCCATGAACACCGTAGTGTGTTACCGTCTTTTAAGGGACTAGGAGGGGGAAAGGGGGACGGGCCGAAACGCAGCACAAACCACTTTACGTCGATATTCTGAGTATTGTCGTGGTATTTCACCGGTCAAGTCGGCCCATTCATGCAGCGAACTGGAAGACTGTTAGAATTATGTTATTATGTAAAATTTGTAATGCTTCCCTTTCTCTCCAGGCAAAATTAGAAAATTGTTTACAGTCCCTGTTCTATTTTCTCTTACAGAAATAAGATAAGGCAGCTAAAACAACTCGACATGAGACTGAAGGAACTGAACGCACAATCAATAATTTTACTAACGAAACCAATAACAAAAACGCACAAAGACGACATCGAAGTCGAAACGAAACGAATAAATACGGCTTACGAGGAACTTTTACTTTATTTGACGAATCGCGAGGTTGAGATCAAACTGGCCGTCAGTAAGAAACCAGTTGATGTACACAACGATGAGTTTAAGAGTTTACAGAATAAGATACAGAAGATAGAGATGCAGATAATATCCGAGCACGCAATGATCTCATCCGTAGAAGTGATGCAGAAGAATATTGAGCAATTGAAGGAACTCCAGCCGCAGTTCGACAATTTACAAACGACCTACGACAAAGTTGTGAAAGAGCGTAGGGAAAACTATGTGAAAGGAAGTGTGCAAGAGTTAAACTTTAGAAGCAGCTTAGAGAATCTCGTCACTAAATTTGAAGACACGAAGACCATATTGCAACAGAAGATCAGTAAATTGGAAAAAGGTAAGATTTTTCCCCTATAATTGTCAAATATTTTTTCCGAAATACAAAATCGTTTTCTGATTATGATTATGTTCTGATTATATCTCGGTGGCCCAGCAGTGGTCGAGCACACGGCTTCTGATCCAGAGGTCCGGGTTCGGGTCCGGGTTCACACCAATGACTTTTCGAAATTGTTTTCGGAAGTTATGTGTGATAAATATCGATGACTGAAAACTTTGTGCCCGGCATGGCAATAGGTTCGCCACCTATTGCATTTGGAACGTAAACATAACGGCGAGACGAGGCTTAACAGCCGCTGCCTACACCTTCGGGTAACAAAAGGCGTGAAATTATGTCTTCTGATTCCAGATGTCTCTGCATTGAAATTTTATTATGTGTTATAAATATCGTATCGTAATATAATATTGTATCTGATGTTTGTCAATAGGTTCTGCCACCTATTCTATTTAGGACGTAGAAGTTCGGCGATTCGACGTGGAACTACGCTGAAGTAAAACAAGGCGTTAATATACAAAACATAAGGGAATTGTGCCACTATACTTGTTTGTCTTCCAGGAATGGAGCTGGTACAGCAACTGGAGCAACATCGCGCAGAGTTAAAGCAGTGGTTGGACCGTGTACAGAAGTTGTTAGATGATAATGTACATGTGCCGGTTGGAGATATGGAACAACTCGAGAAGTTGTTGGACACCAGCAATGTGAGTTATCGCTTCTACAGTTTTCATAATATAGAAATATTTATAAGAAACTCCATGTTTATTGTAAATTACATTTTCATTTGGGTTGTTACCTTTCCTTTTTATTAACGTATAGACAGGAGACCTATTATGAGCTCCTAATTCCAGCCAGCTTACGCGTTGGCTAGCGAATTCGTATTTCCAACGACTAATTTCAGCTAGTCTAGACTACGCATGACTGACTAAATGGATTTCGTTGGCAAATCTAATTTAGAGTGAATTTAACAGTGGCTACTCGTCACCGACTAGCTGAAATTAGTCGTTGAAAATACGAATTTGCAAGGCAGCGCGTAAGCTGGCTGTAATTAAGAGTTCATAATACGCCAGCTGATAACATAAAATTACGCTTGCGACTGTGTATATTTATGACCGTGTTTGGATATACATAATACAATAATATATTTAGAATTAAAATAGACAATAAACCACACATTGTATAAAAAAATATCTATTTTTATGTTACATGAAAGAAATTGGAGGAAGAAAAACCGCAATACAAGACGAAGCTTGAAACTATACAAAGTGCCAAAGAGTCGATCTTAGAGGATTGCGATGACGCATTCGGCAAAAGCTTACATAAGGATATACAGCAGTTGTGTAAAACCTACGAGACAATTACACTTAATAGTTTTAAACTCAACGAACAATTGCGCAGAGCACTTGAGAAGACAGAGGCTGTGTTCAGAGGTAAAGATTATCTATACATACAATAAAATCGTAGGAAAGTTGAAACTGTACATTGTATTTTTTTTAATACTTGGGATATAATCTATAATCGATACCGAACACAAAAGTGTGGTTTTTAGTATTTTTGTCTGTATATTTGTTACGGATAAACTCTAAAAGTACTGCATGCTTTTACTTCCAATTTTGCATAAATATAGCCAAGAGATCGGGTCAACACATAGGCTAAATATTATCACGCTATCACTAATTAGGGGTGAGCAATGAACCCTTATAATGACATAGGCATAGTATTTTTGCTGCTTATGCTGTTCACACAGATGAAGTAGCGGGTAACAGCTAGTACAATAGAACTATGAAATACCCAATTATGTTTTCTGCACCATTTATTTAACTCATTAACTCTCTCATTTTCATTAACGTAAAATGGAAGCTGGAAAGCGTTACAACTGTGGAAATCGGTAAATTAAATGCGATTAAATTTATAGGTGAGTCTTTTATTATTGGAGTGTTGTGGCTATACATAGGCATGTATTTGTTAATTCTATTAAACAACTTGATACACATCCGCTAGTTTTTTAAAAGTCATGATAAGTGCCTTCTAAGCTTTATCATTTTATTGTTTTTCCTTTTTTTAATCAAACCCATGATGATTACAGGTATGACTGAAATGGAGGAGTGGTTACAACAGATTTCGTCGCAACTACCCGCCGAGCATGAGTGCAACATCACCGACTCCGCTGAGTTGTACCAGATGAAGGCCCGCTTCCAGGCGCTCAAAGACAAGTGTGATGATCACACACAACAGTTCAGGAATCTTAACGAGGCTGGTCAGTTGATTTTTAAAGTTTTTGAGATTAAACTTGCAAAACTTACGACACAGATATACCTACATGATGTGTCTAAGAATATTTAAAATATAAGTCAATTTAAACACAGATCCGACATTGCTGTGCATGACAAGATTGAATCGTGACATCATTCGAGCTTAATTTTAAAATTCCTAATAATATAAACAATTCATTCTCTTTTGATGATCCAGAGGTCCGGGTCCGAATCCTGACTGACCAATGACTTCAAAATTGTTTTCGGAAGTTAAGTGTGATAAATATCGATGTCTGAAAACTTTGTGCCCGGTATGGCAATAGGTTCGCCAGCTATTCCATTTGGGATGTAAACATAACGGCGAGACGAGGCTTAACAGCCACTGCCTACACCTTCGGGTAGGTTATGTTATACTTACTAGTATACTTTACTTGTAATATTAGTACAGTATAAGTAAATAATTTATGCTATTGTAGGTAACGACATCCTGCTACAAGCAGAGGGCAGGCCCCCTGGCACCCTCGCCAAGCGCGTCACACAACTGAACGCACTGTGGAACGAGGTTACGCACGGGGTCTACGAACGATACAAGTTAGTATATTTGCTGCTATTATGGTATTGGGAGGCAAACGAGCAGGCGTGTCATCTGATGGTGAGCAACAAACATCGCCTATGGACAGGTGTCCATGGGCGATGTTTGTTCAGGTTGTTGTGTTCAGGTTGAACACAATTAGCGTTACAGTTGCGTTGCTGGTCCTCACAATAGATATGGAAGGGGTCGGAAGTGGGATGAGAAGGGGTTGGGCCTCCGGGTACCTCTCTTAACGAGTGAAATGCGGCAAAAGCCACTTTACGTCGATATTCTGAGAGGTCGTGGTTTTTCACCGGTCGAGCCGGCCCATTCGGCGGCGACAGGCCTCGTGGCGCATTGGTAAAACTACCGGCTGCAGCACTGAGGTCGGGGGTTCGATTCCCACCCGAGCACAAATATTTGTGACAAACATGAATATTTGTGCGGCGTCTGGGTGTTTTTCTATGTATTATAAGTATGTATTTACAAAAGAAAAGTATATATGTATTAGTATCCGTTATCTAGTATCCATAGCACAAGCATTTAGTTGCTTAGTTTGGAACTGGAGGGCGCTGTGTGATTTGTGTCCAAGTTATTATTATTATTATTCATGCAGCGAACTGCGTGGCTCCACTAATGTTAGGTTAGGTAGGGGGGGAGGGGAGTGTGAGTATGAAGGGGGTGGGCCTCCACCTTTCCAATAGGAAGCGGTATAAACCAGTTCACATCAATTTTCTGTGAGGTATTTCATCAGTTAAGCCGTCACGTTCCTGTAGCAAACTGTGACTAATATAGCAAATATTGCGTGACTAGAAAAAATAATCATGGCATCAATAATCGTAATTAACGCAGGGTGCTGGCGGAGGCGTGGCACGAGTCGGGCGAGCTGCGCGCCTGGCTGATGCAAGAAAGCGCATGGCTTGACGGGCTGCAGCGCAAGCTCCGCCGCTCGCCCAACGCGCCCGCTGACGCAGAGGAGATCTCCGAAGAACTATTTGTGAGCACTCACTATTCTTATTGTACACCTTAAAGAATGTCTATAGCAACAGCTTGTTTCCCCACGATTAATTAAACTGCACCATTCTTATAACATGTTAATCATTTTCAATAAATTGTACGACGCAAACGTCTTATCGTTTCTTCATGTCTGCCAATGGATATATTAGCTCGCAAGGAAGCGGGCGTATAACTATGATTATTTTTCAATTTTTTAAATTGAGTAACAAAAGTCTCTGAAATTGTTATAATACTCGGATCAATCAGAGATGGTAAACTTATTAATTTTCTTAATAAATAACACGTTTTTTTTTTAACTTGCTATAAATAATAAGCCCATGAAGCACAATTTGTTATTGTAAATGTTATAATTTTGTGTGTTTAGGATTTAGAGAACTATATACAGAACCATAGTGATGAACGATTGTCCCGTATACAAGACATCGGTCGTCAGTTGATCGACGCGCACATAATGCCCGGATGGATACAGGCAGAGATAGACGCCGTCACAAACAGATGGAACACGTTACGATCAGAGGTGAGTGACATAGTCAACCAGTTAACGAAAAGTACCTCTAATAAAGTCCTCGATTTTCAAGAGTGTATATGAATATTCCTTTCTTTCTTGGATTCTAACTTGATATCTTGGGAGGAACTGGATTATAAAAAAGGTATGATAATTCGAGGACTTCCCATGACAGTAAAAATTAATAACCAATACCAAACTATTAGGCGGCCGGTCGCAGCGTGCTGTTGGAGCGCAGCGCTCGTGAGGCTGCTGCTTCTGAGGTGAGCGTTGATCGTCTGCAGCAGTGGCTGCGCGCTGCCGAACTGGAGCTGGTGGATGTGAACACCGAATCACCGAGAAGCCTGGAGCCGGCCCGACGCCGCCAGCTGCAGCACGAGCTGGCCGAGCAGCGCGCCGCCCTGGAGAGCGTGCGCGTGCACGCAGACACGTACGCGGCCAGCGGCAAGCACGAAGCCGCCGCGCGCCTGCGGGACCAACTTGAACTTATACAGGTACAAAAACATATCAAGTTAATTACACAGAAAAACAGACGACAGAGAATTTTGAAACAAGATTTTACCCTGTTATAAAAAATAACAGGGTAAAATCTTGTTTCAAAATTAATAAAGTAATAGTTTTCTTTCCGATTTGATAAGTACATAACATTATTTATTGCGTTGCAAATAAAAGTATTTGAAAGTTTTAATTAAGTACCACATGCCTATTGTGTTGAACATTTTTACCTTTTAGATTTCTAACTCTATTTGTCAGCAGAATTACATTTATACCGAACATAAATTAGTAATATTTGTATTATGCACAGCAAAAGTTCACATACATCGAAGAATGTGTGAGCGGGACGGAAACAGGTGATAACAGAAGCGGTAGTGTCGAAGTGTGTGCGAGCGGGACGGACGATATAGTGACGCGACTGACTGCCGCCTCGCACGCGCTCTCCGTTGTACAGCAGGAGTGTGCACGCTCGCTGCCTCTGGCGGGTCACGAGCCAGACAACGTGCGCGCACAACTGAGAACGTGTCTGGTGAGTACATATACCACGTATAGAGTGATGGGTCTGCCACTAACTATGTATAATTTATGTTACTAGAAATTATCCGACTTTAAGGTCCTGTACCGAATATGCCAAAATCGAAGTCTTTATTTTTCGTCTTGTTCATTTTGTTTTTCTTTGTACACCATATATATTAAAGACATTTAAAATTTCATGTAAGAGAAGCTAGAAACCATATAATTACTTTTCCACATATGTATATATTTAGTCAAGCATTTCTTTTCCATAACAGTGACGCCATTTAAGTCTCTAGTTGACCTATAATTTAAACCGGCACTTTCCTCTTTCAATTGAAAAAATTACATATTTTGATAGAGTTCTGTAGTTTAAAAGTTTAAATTAGATTGGTTACTATTATTTATAGTCGTATTTTTAATTAGATTAATTAGATGTTATAAGCGATGTTAAATTTTTACTACTTACCTATAATTATAATTGTTATATTTTATACATCTAGTTTCAATTACGTGGTATATTCAAAATGGGACAATCCGAAGAAGTTTCCGAACTACGATAGACTAACTATTCCCAAGCTAAATAATCGTGGCAATTTTATTCATTCAAGAGTTTTTTCATTGATTCGCTTTGCTACAACATTATTTTTTTTTTCATCAAAAACTGGCAACACCGTAAACGTCAGTGGTTGTTGTTTAATTAAAAATCCGACTAGATTTCTTGTACATACATTACTGTAAATATACGAAATTTGATCGTTGTCTATACACCAATGCTATCATTCTGCACCATGTTGTATTTGTTTATTCATTGCTGATATCATGACGCGGTGTCTCCATAGATCACATACCTTTCTTTTTTCTTAAATAAATATAAACGTTAGTCGCTATGAGTGTATATTTTACTACTACTGCTACTAAATTTTCAAGCAGTTTTTAGCTATAGAGTGATTAAAGAAAGCTTTTAAGAATATTATAATATATGCACATGGTAAGGAAAACGAAGACAAATATAATAAAAAGTTCGGCCAATTGGCGAGTTCTCATGTAAATTGGGCTTATGTATTGTGGGCTATCGAGAGATGATGATGCGAGAGACATTCCACGTCAGTTCAAATCCTTAACGCAGATTGCATCGCCGGACCGGCAGGGTAGTTCGTCTTGTTTGTCCTGTTTGTCCGGTCTGTTTTATGCTACTTCTTAGGTTTTCTACCATTTGTTTTCATCGCTCACCCCAATTTACGCAATTCGCGCCGCATTTGGCTGTGGGCGGGCCGTTAGTCGCCTCTACGGCAATAGAAGAGGTGACTTAGTTCTGTAGTTCTATATTACGCTAATAATTATTTTTCATATATTTTAACGCTTTTTAATAATACAATAATAAAACGACGATTTATATTTGTAACAATTTACGGATATGGTTTACTACCGCCTCAAATTACCGAAAAATGAACGGTGTTGTATCAGATAACTTGATTTCTGTCGGATTCATTAAGTATCAATTCATGTGTATACGAATGAGTGAGCAGTATTATATTATGTTCTACACAAAAAACCATTCGGTCTCGCTCTACTGCCCCTGCCTGCATAGCTGATGTGCAAGGACGCCCCCAATTGTTTTCTATACTCACTGATTGACTACTAACGTGACTATCGTAGTTGGAACTACGTTTTGTACAGTTACATAACATGTGTTATATTTGCATTGTTTTAGTAATTCAATGTATAAAACACAACAATGGATTTTTTTTTTATGGGATAGGGGGGCAAACGTGAAGGTATGTCAACTGCTGGTAAGCAACAAAAGCGGCAAGTTATAGCGCGGTTACAATTGCGTTGCCGACCTTTAAAAAGGGAGAAGGTAAGGATTTGGGCCTCCGATACCTTTCTCTCTGATCGAAACCCGGCATGAGCCACATTACGTCGATGTTCTAAGAGGTCGTTATATTTTACCGAGCCGGCCTATTCAAGCGGCAACTTTATGTATGAAAAAGTAATATACTTCTTTCTATTTAATTTTAACAAAAAAGCTTGTGATTTCAACGCAACTAAATCACTGTCAAACTAAGTCGTAAGTATATATATATATATATATATATATATATATATATATATATATATATATATATATATATATATATTTAAATCGCCAAGGACTTGTTGCGTCTTTTCAAAGTCGAATCCTATGGCGTCCCCCATGTCCAATGGCTTTTTAATAGTTATTAGTGCGAATATAGTTACATTGCTGTCTTGTGAATTTGGTTGTCGACGGGAGATTTTATTTTAGTACGAAAATTAGATATTCAATTTAAAATAATTCTCGGTGGTTTTTTGCGTCCCTTCTCGATGGAATTATATTTTTGTATTCGTTCCATGCATTTAATAGTTTTTCCTACATCTATCTAAATATATGGATACATTGATACCGTATACTGTACTGTATTATTTCCATGCATTATACTAATTAAACGACTCTTTACTATATTTGAGATTAAATCGGTACCGTATATTATTTTTTGTATGTACGCCGTAATCTGTTAGGTTTGTTGCATCCTCATAACCTTATATCGATACATACATAGGTATCTATCCCAATAAATTCATTGTGTGACGTAGTCTTTGTCTACCCTAATGGGGGACAGGAGTGACGATATAGACGATTAGAAGTCGATTAAAATAAAATACCTATTTATATAACTTGCGAGTACATAATAAGAATAAAAGAAAGTACATGAAAGAACTAATGCAGGGAAAGAAAAGCCAATAAAATCGTAAATAAATAACCGAAATAAACAAAAGCGAGCAACTGCGTAGAGAAAGAAAAACTAAACGGACTAATACGATGAAGAATTATATAGCAAAACCAGGAGTTATAAGAAAAGCACTGAAAGATCTAAATCACACAAAGAATTGGATACCTGGTATGAAAAATAAAGACGGTAAAGGCACTGCAAAAAGACCCGATATACTAAAAGTTGCCACAGAATTCTATAGGAGGCTATATCTAAGCCAAAGTGTAGAAAAAACTGAAAACGATTATGATGAGCCAGTCAATGAAGTAAAAGTACCTGAAATACTAAATGATAAAAAAATTAAAGAAATCAACACACAAAAGCTCCCGGATCAGATCGCATTACAAATGAATTACTGGAAGCCACGTTACCAGTGATAGCGCCAAATTTGCCGAATAAAAGTTGAAAGATTGACTGACATAGACGTACGAACGGAATATTAGGGGGAAATGGTAGAAAGTATAAATCATGTATGGGATGTTTCATATGCGGGAGGAATGAATGATATCTGGGAGGTTGGCAGTACTGGTTGGTACTTTAAGGCAGTATGGTTGGAGCAGCTGCCAAAGTATGTGGAGTGGTAAATAGAAAGAAAGGATGGTCGTTGGATGAATGTTGGTAGGATGCAGAAGTTAAGGAAGTAGTGGAGTGTAAGAAAAAGAAGTGGTTGGATGGACTAGCAATCAAAGCGAAAGGTAATGAAAGGTAAACAGAGAACGTATACCATATAGTAAAAATGTGTGCATGCGGAAGCAAAAAAGAGAGCTAAAATTGTGGTACAGGAAAAGAAGAAGTGTATGAAAGAGAAGTTTGACAGAAAGATGTCTGAAAATTTCAGAGCCAATTTAAAACTGTTCTGGAAGCAGGTTAAATTGGCTCGAGGAGGTTCAAGCTCATCTGAGTTGGACGTTATAAGAGATAAAGATAAATGACTGTTGAGTAACGAAAGAGATGTTCTGCATCGTTGGAAAAGTCACTTTGAGGAACTTTTTGAGTGTAGTGAGGGACATCCTCACAATAATAAGCCAGAAAACATCCCAACTTCCACTCGCTCACAAAACGATGCAGATCAGGAAATTATGGAAGATGAAATAATGGATGCGATTAAAAGTACGAAATTAGGTAAGTCTGTAGAGTATAACAGGGTAACTACCGAGATGCTGGAAAGTGGCAAGGGAGTGGAGTTGTAAGAATGTTGCGACTACTATGTGTTGGCGAGATGGCTGTGTTCTAGATGACTGGACTAAAGCAGTCATCAGCAGCAGCAGCAGCAGTACTTGCAAAAGGGAAAGGGGTCGCGACAAGATTGCAAAAACTACCGAGGCATTAGTTTTCTCAGTGTTGTAGGTAAATTGTATGCGAGGATTCTTATTGCAAGAGTGACGAATGTAACTGATGAGAAATTGTGGGATGTACAAGCGCAATTTAGGAGAGGACGCGGGTGCATCGATCAGATGTTCTCTTTGAGAACTATATCTGAAAAGTATCTAGCTAAGTATAAAAAAGTATTCTGTGCTTTTATAGCTCTAAAGAAGGCTTACGATCGTGTACCCAAGAATGAATCATGGTCAACACTGTCTAGTACATATGAGGTTGAGGAGCGCCTTGTGCGGTCGAGAATTCTAGAGTCTGTATCAGGGTGAATATATGTGTGTTGCACTATATGTGTTGCAGGTGTCCATGGGCGGCGCTGGTCACTTACCATCAGGTGACACGTCTGCTCGTTTGCCCTCTTACCCATAAAAATAAAATAAAAAGATAGCCTCGCATGCCCTTCTAGTACTCTGTAACCATATATTGTATCTTACTTGTATATGTATAATACAATATTTATACCACAAGCATCATTACGTCCGCGCTGGCCGGCAAAAAATATAAAAAATAACATGCCACTTGTATACCGCGTGCGAACTCCGCTCCCTCACCTCTGTCACCCCCTCGTCTCTTCAGAGGCGATGTCCTTGACATTGCCTCAGAAGAGACGAGATGTGACGCAATTAAATCACACATTAGAATTGATAAAAACTTTTATTGTATACAGAAGCCACATTATCGGGGTGTTAGACGTAGACAAAATATCGAATATACGCCACTGATATACGGCGCACAGGAGCGCCCTCCAAAATTCGCGCGCCAAACGGCGGAACTAAGAAATACGCCGAAAAGCACTCCGGTGACAAAACAACGTCCACGCCAATATTTCACCCAGTCATTGTACTAACCTTTACAATGCTTCTGGCTGAATTTGAGGGTTGGTCAATCTTGCGTCCGTATACAGGATGCAACAAGTCACTCGGACGCAGCATCATCGGTAAAAATCGCCATATAGGATGTAACATCGACTTCGCGATGTAAATATATATATATATATATATATATATATATATATATATATATATATATACATATATATGTAGCTATACATACTAGTAATCCACTCGGCTAGTGTTCGTATTGTCGCGTGTTCTGTCGATCAAGCCCTTTTCATCACCTGTGCGTTGAAAGGATTCTATCATTCTATGTCTAATCACATAGAGCTGCGTAGCAGAGTGAGCGCATGGATATGGCGGTTTCATTTATTTGTCCACATTTTTTGAGATATTCAAGATATAATTTTGACTAGTCTTTGTAAACTTCTTGTAAGTTTACGCCCTTTTCTACCGGAAAGTGTACAAAGCGGCCGTTATGTATCGACCCGCTGAATTTTAACGCCCGAAAATCCCTATATCGGAAACAATGCCAGTCATATTCATCACACATAATTTCCGAAACGTCATTGGTGTGACCCAAAATTCGATTCCGAGACTTATGATTCAGAAACCGGAGTGACATATAATAATATTACAAAAAGATAGGCCTTAATATACACCGTATATATGAAAAATAAAAAGAAATAATAAATATATATATAGTGTTTATTTAAGTTATTTTTTATTCTAAAACGGAAATAAATAATGATTTTGGCTTGTAGCACGAAATCTTAGGAGTTTGAAACACAATTTAAAATACCTTTATTAAATAACACCCTAATATAACGATAAGTTAATATAACGATAATTAATAAAATGCCGTTGTTGTTTTTCGTATATGAATGTACATGGCGATGCGGTCACCGGTTCAGTTCCGATCGAGCGCTAACCGCACACCTACTTAATACTATTTTATATACAAACAAAATTTATAAAACGAACCATGTACTGGGACTCTTTATATTTTCTCGTCAGTCTGACTATTGCTTTGTATAAGTGGATAGTAAGTTACACTCTTAATGTGTGATAGAAATCAATAGCATATTCATTTCCGATTAACTACGATCATAAACTATATGGTAGATACATTGAATGTTTAGTTACATATTTTAAAATATGTAAGGGTAGTAATAGGTAGTCTTTATTGAATAAATTTGGCCACTTAAGCTATTTATTTCACTAAGTAGCATTTTCATAACTTTTTCCGCAGAGATTCTATAGAACTCTCAGCGAGATCAAGTCCGAAGTCGAATCGATCATCAAAACGGGCAGAAAGATGGTCGAAGAGAAAACAGTTCCTGAACCGCAAGAGTTCTCCAAGAAGATTGATATGCTGAAGGAACTATATAACAAACTTGGTGCTCAGATCACGGAATCCAAAACGAAACTTGAATACGCTTTGCTGACCGCTCGTGAGATACAGAATGACATGCAGAGTCTGACGACCTGGTTGGACGGCCTGGGCACCAATATGGGCAAGCAGACGCTGGAACTGGAGATGTCACGCATGGAAGCCATCAAAGACAAGTTGAACGGCAATTACGTGGATTTCGCTAAAAGTTGTGAGCCCGTGTACTTGGAGAAGTTGAAAGAACAAATAGATGCTATCAACGCCCGTTGGAGTCAATTGAAAAAGCACGGACTTGTGAAACGCGGCAATGATATAGATGTTCTGCAGAAGTATCTGATTGATATAGAACACGAGTTGGACAGTCCAGCCACGATGTCCATACCGAAGTTGAAAGTTTTGAACCACGAGGTCCGCGCCAAGGCACAGGATGTGGAGGCTGTCGATAATAAAGCACTCACAAAACTATGGGAGAAGATCATTGACAAGATCACAGTAAGTATCCTCTGTAAATATTGGTTGTTTTCATATTGTTCATGATTTGTATCACGTGATCACCAGCCACTGTGAATAGATATCAAATAGTTTGTATGGACTTTTTTTAATACATTTTGGGAAGAGTTTTTGATGGAATTTGAAATGGTTCACATGCAAATTATTTGAACTAATTGTATGTTATAAACACGCAATTTGGTTTATAAACATATGCTTAGGTGTATATAAAAAAACGAAATTGGTAGCGTTGTCTCAAGTTTTTTTTCGATTATACAAAAAATACGCCAACAACGATATCAATTTTGCACATCTTCGTATGCAAGTTGGTACAGTTAGTTTAAGAGCACCCCACTGTAATTGTTTTGTGTCACGAATCTATTAGTTACTATTGGTAATCAGCTATTTAGAATTGAACATGGTTGTACATTATTACTTGACTCTTGAATCGCACGGTAAGTCACATAATAGGACTGTCAAAAAGACTTAAAGCAGTATTATTTCAACATATCGCATACATTGATCAAGATGCTTTCCACATCTCGCTCACAAAAAGAAAATCTATTTATTTTATGTGAAATTTGTCATACACTCATCGCACAGGGTTTACGTCTTGATATCGCTGTAGAAATAAAACTGCTGTAAAAGATTATTATGATTATTTTACTTAATATGTTTGGTTGCCGTGAAAGTTTTTCTTAGTAAAAATGTATTAATAACAAACTAAACGTACTTACGATGTTTGTCGTGTGTTCTGTATTACGTGAATACTCACTCTATTGTACATTCCGGTCATTATATGATATTGTAAATATGTGTGGGGTGACGGTGCGGTGTGAATACGCGAACCATTCTGTACTTTGTTGGTCTTCTTCAAGCTTTTGTGAAGTCACATTGGCGGGGAATATCATGCTTATATCACTCTCATCCACAACACGCAAGCTTTGGGATCATTCACGACGTCACCATCACCGGCGAAGGTACCAGAGGATTTAACGTAACACGAGTTTTAACTAACAATGTAAATAACAGTGTGGCTTTAACACCTTCTTAACAAGTTTGAGATTAAAGTGAAGCGGTTTGTGCTTTGCAGGCCGCCACACTGAGTGAAAATGCGGTTCATGTAGAATATGAAAATGTTACTGATACAATAAAACGACGTTTAGAGAGCCCCATCAATACTCCAGAAACTGAGAAGCCGGAGTTCAAAAAGTCAAAAATACCATTGGCATTGAAAAGCCCTGTGCCTATAAGAAAAGAAATTCAAGAAGGTGGCAATAGGAGTAGGGGTTCTTCTCTAGATAGAGGTAAACGTAAAGCCGAGAGTCCCATGTCGGACGCCGCTAGCAGCAGCATGTCTATCGATTCCATAGAGCCATCCATTTCGCGTGTAAGCTCTGTGCCTAGTACACCAGAAACTCCCAAAAAAGACAGCAGTACATTCAATCTCCTCAAAGATAGCGATCTCTTCACTCAAATATCCAAAAATAAAATTCAACCAAAAGAACCACCAGAATCAGAGAAACCCAAAGTCGATTCCTGTCACGTCGTGAATGTAAAAGAACATGAGATCGTCAAATCGACAGTGAGCCCTATAGAACCTATGGAAATATATCCTTTTGAAACTGTTGACGCTTTGGTTGAATTCATACCGCAGAATGTAGAGACTGTGGAAATTATTGATGATACAGAGAACGAATCGTTAAGCGAGTCTGATGAAGAAACTCCATCTGACACTTATGAGAGACGACCTACGGTTGACCTTGGTACAGAACCCAAGACCTTTGTAGTAGAAGTGAAAACTCTCGAACAAAGAATGAGACCTACTCTAGGTATACTGAAACGTAAAATTAGTAGTGAAGATGAGAAACCTAAAACTATGCGTGTCACAATGGATGTTCCCGACTTAATATCTTCAGCTGAGAGGCAAGACGAAGACGGCTCTTTAAGCACACCGCCTCCTACACCATTAGATGAAGAACAGGCTACAGAATGCCCATTATTATTTGACTTGGCAGTGCGTCAAAATGAAGCTCAACGGAATCTTCGAAGAGACGAAGTCAACGAGTATCTTATTCTAGACGAAGTTCCTAAAGACCAAGCAGCTCTACCTGAACCGTCTGCAACCGAAGACATATTTGATAAAAAACAGGAGGTGGATGCCACCGACAGATCTTTAAAGAAGATCGGTATTAGCATTAGCGGTTCAACTCCGGAGAGGATCAGGAGGAAGTCCAATCAAAGTGTTGATGATGAAGTTATATATTCCGAAGTAGAAGAAATACCACAGGTAATACATAGCTGAGTCACTGAGTTCATATATGATTGATCTTGTGTTAAATAGGTTATGTTAGGTAATATTAGCGATGGTAAAACCTATCACATATGAACGAACCGAATAGTAATAATCTTTCAAATTGGTAGAACAGGTGAGATTTCTTATATGTTAGTTGGTAGATGCAAAAATAATAAAATGTTTATTATCCTCACAGTTGCGTTCAACATCGTGTAGTGAGTTTGATGACAAGCAGCCTTTATCGACGTCGACTCCTATCAAAGCTCTCGATAAAACGAACATGAAACAGGCCCAGGTTGTGGCGATGTCACCTAAACTCTCCGGAAGAACGGATAAATCCGCGTCTTCTATCACGGGAAGAGAACCTAAGAGTCCACTGCTAGGCCCCAAGTCTCACATACCTATCAGTAAAGAAAGATTGAGGAGTGTGCAGAATGAGAAGTATCAAAGAACTGATGAGTATAGTATTAAGGTGAGCTTTCTATTTCTTATTTTATTATATTTCCCAAATTTATTATTTAGAGTGACAATTAATTATTAAAATGTAATACCAAATGCAAATTCATATTAACAGTCCAAGTAAAGTTTCGATAAAGTTGCAGATGTTAGTTTAAGCCCCAAATAAATTATTCTGTTTTTTTATGTCTAGTCATCATCTTCTTCATCTGAGTCGCAGCCGTCCTTGGACTCTATACAATCAGGTGCATTGACTCCCACCACGGAAAGCAGTATCCGTGCACGTTTCGGTTCCGCGTGCGACAATGAATTATCGCAGTTTGAGGCGGCAGCGGCGGCCTTAGCAAGGCGAATGGATGTTATGCTACTCACTGTAGGCGGAGTCGCTTCCGAAAGAGATCCCGCTAAAAGGCTGGAGGTAATATAGTAATACTAATACAAGTGTCTGTTGCTCTTAGACCGAACTGCTATTTGTTATGTAACGGAAGTATGATGTGGGATATTAGTTGATGTTCTTTTAACTGCTTCTTCTCTCAGTCACGTATAGTGTGAGAAAATTATCAGTTAGTGTGCCTTTTTTATAATTCATTTTCACTCATTCCATTTGCTCTACATAATTGAACTAGCCTAATAGTTAGTTCTTGTTAAAAGGGTTATCTAAGGAGATCTAGTCCAGTGCATGCATTGATATTGAGTGCAAAATTATGTGGGTAAGTCCAATATAACATTAGTAATATTTATTTTTTAATTTAGATCCTGAAAAACCAACTGGGACAATTAGCACCGGACGCGGCTGCACTTATATCTCGTGGCGACTCACTTGTATATGCAAGACATAAGGACAATCCTCTACTTGCTGATTACTTGCAGACTCACTTCCAGGTATAACAAAATTGTCGTTTACGTCATGCAGAATTTAGTGTTTTTGGATTTAACTTATTTAGAAGGAACTACAGTATTTGTAACTGATAATGTAAGATATTACTAAATACTAAACTAATATTAAAATGTTATAGGACAAGCTGCGCAACAAATGGTCGATGGTAATGTCTGAAATAGAGCTGAAGCGAAACCTGGCGCTTACAGCAGAGGATAATCTCAAGGAGCTCAACAAACTGCTGGATGAATTGAAGCCGTGGTGCGACTCTTTCGATGAGAATATTAAGAACGACCCGGTAAGATAGATATTAATAAGAAATATGCAGTTATTTTGTTTCTGTTTTGATTACCTACTTTACCTAACTCAAATCTGAAACAGATTCAATAGCCATTTATATAACTACTAGCTAACACAGCAATATTGTCCTTCCAAACAAATAAAAAATAGGGATTAATCTTAGAAGGTTGGATCTATTTCACGATTCAGGGTTGTATGTATTTTCTCATGTTGTATCGCAAAAAATATCTAAAAAATATATATATCAGGGCTGAAAACTAAAATACACTTTCACGCAATTTCACAAGTATTCGTCAATCAGTCTCGGAGGAGTTCAATAACGCATACCGTGACTGGATAATTTTATAATATATTCTCTATTTTATAATATATCTATGTATTAAAAACATAATATTTACAAAGTTAGAAAGATGCTTTCTAACTTTGTAAATATTAATATTTTAACTCAGGATCGTGTACGCTTGGAGTACGCGGATCGTGAAGCTACAGCAGAGCGTATCCAGCAGTTGAACCGGGAACTACGCGCGCAGCATGTTGGCGTACGCGAGCGTGCTGTCAGCGACACACTCGCAGCGTGGAACAACGCCACCCAGCGCTACACCGACTTCTGTCGCACTTCTACTAAACAAGTACCTTTTTTGTAACTTATCTGCTTTTTAAACCCAACGGTGTTATTAGCAGCGGCTGTCCACGACCCAAATGTAATAAATAAGTCGTGGAACTTATTGCCATATCATATCAGGCACAATTTTGTCTGTCATCGATATTTATTACACATAACTTCTAAAAAGAATTTCGAAAAGTCGCGTTTCGTAAGGTTTGGTGCTGAGGATTCGTACACAAAATTCATTAAGATGTAGGCGCCGGGTGCTTATACCTCCAGACCATTGAGCAGGGCTACGGAATTTAAATTAAATGAAATTCAGAATGGAGATGCTTTCATTTATGATTTAGTTGTATACATACAATTGACAATTTGGCTATGAAAATTGTTTATCATTCTAATAAAAGTCAGTGTCATAAGTATTCATCTTAAACATATCTATGTTTTTCGACATGTTTAGTTTAATATTAATTGGTGTTTGTGTCTTTATAGGAGGCAGAAGGCGTGTGCGGTGAGTGGGTACGCCGCGCGAATTTAGCGCGAGAGGGCGTGGCATCATTGACGAGCGCGTTGCGGGCGCACCCACTCGGTGGGAGGGATTATGATGATTTTCCGCTGCAGGAAGATGCTTTGACAGTAAGTATTGTTTTCAATATGTTCTTATAGAGGATAATAGTAATATATGATATTATATTGCTGACTGGCTGCAATTGAATTAGGTAGTCAAATATTATATAAGTTTTGTTAGTACGGATGCACAATGAGGTATATTTTTAATGAATCGTCTATTTTATTTAAAATTGGTAACAATTTGAATTATTATATGCAGATTTAATAGGGAAAGTGGGCTAATAGTTTGCAAAAATGTATTGTTGACTAAAGAGTATTTCGCTTCATTAATAAACAAAACTTTTTTACTAAACATAAAATAACTATTTGTCCGTGTAGCGTATTAAGGCATCGATGTCAGAAGTGTCGGCTACGATTGAGGAGACGGAACGCGAATATACACGTGTGACCAAGCGAACACGTGACGTGCCCGCACAGGCGCGACGCGTACGTGACAAGCTGCGGGACGAGTGGGCCGCACTCGAGCGGGCATATAGCGAGAGACATGCTAAGTTAGTATAATAAAGCAATTACTATCAGTGCAATTAGTATTATCGTTTACTATCAGTAAATTATATTATTAAGTTTTCCTATATGATACTTCACCATCTCCAGTTCTATGTGAAGGTACTGTATTTTATGATCATAAATTTGAAGGAAGTTTTTCAAGAAATTGATCATGTATAGCTTATATCAATTATTAATTGTATCTAGGTGGACTAAGTGTCAAGGTGTATGGGCGAACTTGTATTCGCTACTGGAGTCCTGTGGCGAGTGGTTGGACGGTGCTGAAAGATCTCTCATAGCCGCCAACGATCCTAATTTGCCGTTCAAGGACTTAAAACAGAAAGTTCGCGACCTTGAAAAGCAGGTATGCTCGTAAAATTTATTAAAAATAAAACATAGTGTAATGAAGTCTGTCGTAGTAGAAACTCCTCCAGCTGAATTGGTGCCGGGCTAGTAGACACAAAAAGTAAGTATCATTCTCGCGAAACAGCTGGTAATTTCTTTGTCCAAAGCATGAACTCAATGAATTATCGTGAGACAACCCTACTGGAACATAGATACAAAATAGTCCAATTTCCTATTGTATAATAATAATAATAATATCTTGGACACAATACACACAGCGCCCTCTAGTTCCAAGCTAAGCAACTAAATGCTTGAGTTATGGATACTAGATAACGGATATTAATGCATATACTCTTTTCTTTTGTAAATACATACTTATAATACATAGAAAAAACCCAGACGCCACAATATTCATGTTTGTCACAAATATTTGTGCTCGAGTGGGAAATCGAACCCCCGACCTCATTGCTGCAACCGGTAGTTTTTACCAATGCAGATGTCGGTGCGCGGCGGGTCGGTGGCGGAGGCGCGCGCGCTGTGCCGCGGCGTGGTGGGCGCGTGCGGCGCGCCGCTGGCGGGCGACGTGCACGACCAGCTGGAGCTGCTCAACGAGCGCTGGCACCACACCGCCAGCGCCATCAGCGCGCTCACCGACAAGTCAGTAACTCGCTATCTACTCTGTGCTCACGATACTTACATCGCTTCTTGTGAATAATGTTAGGGCTACTCATTTCGAAGCGAATATCGATGTAAAGTGGTTTATGCCGCGTTTCGGTTAGAGGGGTATTCAGAGTGTCAACTGCCCTTCCCCCTCATTTCCCATCCCAGTTCCTTAAAGGCCGGCAACCCAACTGTAGTACTATCCGTATTGCAGGTTCCCTTTGGCGGCAGTTGATTATCACCAAGCGCCCCGCTCACTCGTTTGCCCATCTATATCACAAAAAGAAAAAAAAAGAAATTCGACGTAAAGTGGTTCATGCTTTTGTTCAGTCGGTGGGAGAGCTAATCAAAGGCCC
The DNA here is from genome assembly GCA_905147225.2 of Euproctis similis. Classification (NCBI taxonomy): domain Eukaryota; kingdom Metazoa; phylum Arthropoda; class Insecta; order Lepidoptera; family Erebidae; genus Euproctis; species Euproctis similis. The sequence continues at coordinate 12,986,934 of LR990109.1, forward strand.
ACACCACTCTCCCTTGTGCCTACACTCGCCATACCCTTCCCCATCCCATCTTAAAGACTGGCAAGGGCACTAGGATAACCCTTGGTGTTAGATAATCATACGCTTTATTTGTAAATTTACATATATGATATGGGAGAGCATAAAAGCAAAAAAACAAGTACTGTTTATTTATTGAAAGACTGTTTTTTAGTTAATTTGTGTTATATAGGATAAATACAGTGGAATCCCAGAATGTGATGTCGGAAGGTGGCGCTCAGTGGGCGAACAGTGTTAGGAGGCAGCTGCGACAGGTGGACGAGTTGCTGCACACCACCAGCGCCAATGTCTCCGATGCCACTAGCCTCTCTATCAGACTTAGTCTTGTCAAGGTAAACATAAAATACTTATCGTATTTATCAATATATTAGAGTATCGTTATCATATAAAGACGTGGCTAAGGACTAAATCAATATTGATAATTAGCTACATTTAAGCGGAATGAAATCTCAGAATAAAACTATACCATCCTGTGTTACTATGCTTGATTGACTTGATTCAGTATTGTGGTGGCTACTTTTTTAAAAATCAGCTAATTTTAGTTCGGCAATAATTTCTTCGCATAGGCTTTGCGTGTATTGATTTCCAAAAAAAAAGTCGTATCTCGCCAAATTTGCCGATATTTTTTTTCTAATGTAGAAATCGACGTCCTCGGGCAATAACCCAGTAACCGCAAAACACTGTTCTTTCAGGAGAAAATATTTTGTGGTTTTTAGCTATATCTTCAGTGAGTTATTATTATGCGGTATTTTAGATATTAGTGAGTTGTTATTACGGTATTGCTATAATACTTTAATCATTAAATTTAAAAAGAAACAATGTTTTTTTTTTAATTTTTTGTATATAATATAAAAATGCAATAAAAAAATTAAATGGTTGCCTGTAAAGTCGGTATACGGGCGAAAGTTTTACGTGACAACGACTTTGAGTGGTAAAATAATTTTAATGTGAATATTCATTCGTATAGTAGGAATAAGGATGAAATAATAGTAACAATTTAAAACATTTATTTATACAAAGAATTATATTTAAAACATTAATTTATACAAAGAATCTCGCACTGAATTTCATATTAACAAAATTTTATTTTTACCTTTACACATACATACGTATTTATATACAAATATACATACAATAACTTGTCGCTCTGTCTCTCTCGCTCTTAGGCGGGCTAACTGTGCTCGAGTGGAAGGGACGCGTGCCTCTCACTCGCTCTCATTGTGAGCGCATAACGTGAGCGGAGCGTAACGCAGTTTCTTGAAGTGTCACCCGGCAAACCAATTTTTAAGACGTTGTCACGTCAAAAGTTCCGTGTGATAAAACTGACATTGGTCATATTTCTGTAATTAACCGTAGAATTTCAAATCAGATGTCAAATTTGAATTTAAAAAAAATTCCAGTAACGTGCTATTACTGGGTTATTGCTTGGGGGCGTCGAAATGTTAAATAAGTTATCACCATTATTCAAAATATCATATATTTTTTCCACTCCTACCTATTCCCATTATTATTTATTATATCCGGTCTACGTTATGTTATTAAATATAACTAGAATTGAAACTTAAAATCTACCATAGTTAATGACCAGACAAAAATGCAACCTACAATTTATGTTCTCCCTGTCTTGCTGTAAAATATCATAGATGTACACAAAAGACCAATCATTATTGTCGTCTGTAGAGTATTAATCAAACTGTAGGTTTACTGAAGACAGCGGTTCTAGAACATCTCGTATCTATGTTGGAACAGAGCCAACTTTTAAACATCTTTCGACACACTAACGGAAATGTACTCTATTACAAGCGCAGTAAAATTTAATTTAGCTTGACACTGTAATTGCACGTCCTGTATGCATTCCCACGTATTAGCTATTTGCGATCAAGGAAATGAAATTTTAACACAATTAAAACAGAGTTTAGTATTGTTTTGCTCTTTTTTTTCTTTACACAAGCATTTGCTTTTGTTCGTTTTTTTTATTTGCTATTCAACTGGCTTCCTTGTTTAAGCTTGGTTTTGTCTTATAAATTTCCTTTCTGTCTAACATTGGTACTCGACAATACTCGTTGATTTTAAAAATGGTTTTCGTTTATAAAATCCCTACTAGATTTCAATGTTTGATTTGTTTGAAAAAAAAAACAGTATGAAATAGTCAATGTGGCGATTATTTTATCAAGAACTATTTTAAAGCCTCGGTGGTCCAGTGGTCGAGCACCCCGTTTCTGAACCAAGCGGTCGCCGGTTCGAATCCTGGCTCACACCAATGACTTTTCGAAATTAATTTTGAAAGTTATGTGTGATATATATCGATGACTGAAAACTTTGTGCCCGGTATGGCAATAGGTTCGCCACCTATTCCATTTGAGACGTAAACATAATGGCGAGTCGAGGCTTAACAGCCACTGCCTACACTTCCGGCTAGAAAAAAGCGTGAAGTTATGTTATTTGTATGTTTTGTATTTTAAATTAGTTCTTTTTTGTTCCAATATGTAGTCAACTCAAATCCTTGCGAGTGCATGCCGCGTATGTTCTGTATCCATTAATTATAAATATACCATCACGCGGTTTATTTTTGTCGCGCAACACAAAAATAACTCGGTTTGTTTGTTTGTTTCTATAAATAAAATGAACTCGCGAAGTTCACGTTTAGCCGTACGGTTCGATTTTAGTGACATTTTTTCAAATAAGATAAAGTGATTTTTACTTCTCACCGGACAAATATTGTGGGATGTCGGAAATGGTGACTCTTTTCCCCACCAATTCCGCAGTATTTGTATTAACAGACGTTGATGGAAACAATAGAAGTTTTATTAGTAAATTGACCTATTGTAATTAACTTAATTAATACAGTACTCCTAATCTGCTACAATATATGCGTTTAGTAGTTGTTAAAAGTTGATAGGGTACTTAGAATTAAAAAAATCCAGAGCCTTATGGTTGGCTATTTACAGTTTACACCATTGCACGTAATATGCTGTCCGTAGTCAGTACAAGGAAGTGAAATAATAAGTGGTGCATCTGCATGTAGCTTAAGAGCTGTATACTATATCTGTGTCTTCTAAATCCGTGGGATTGCGGACTTGTGAATTAGGTATTTGAAAAAAAAAAATATTAATTTTTTTTTATGTATTTTAAAACTTTATTATTAATAATATTGATATTTAATGCAAAAACTTCAAAAAATTATTTTTTCAATTAATTATAAACAATTAAAAATTGATGAAATTTAAATAAAAATCACGTGACTATAAACGCGCCATGATTGGTCACTATAGTTGTGACGTCATAATGTTATACGAGTAGCTATTTAATAACAGTACAGCGTTTACGGCTAATACTCATGTCTAGACAATAATATTGAAAATTTATTGCTAAAATACGAGTTGTTAGTTGATTTAAATTAGTTATGTGTGATAAAGGATTTATTAAGGCAAAGTCTGATAATATTCCTGATGTTGATATATTTATGATCACCGATTTTTTAAGAAATGACGTTCGACGACGACGACGACGACGTTTCTTGAGAAAGAATTAAGAGTAAAAATAACGCGTCCGGGGATGTATCTTGTACCTAGTTATCCGATTTTTGCAGCATCTCCTGATGGAATGACAAGCAATGCCATTGTTGAAGTAAAATGTCCCACCAGTCATAAATCATTGGATATTTTTCTAGCAAAAGGTAAAGTCAGCTTGAAGTGTAATGCCCAAATGCAACTACAAATGTTATTGACTGGTAAAAAATAAAGTATCTTTTGTGTTGCTGATCCACATTTTGAAGAAAATAAAACTATTTACATTAAAAAATTTATTTACTGAACTTTCCTTAAATATATAATAATTATTTGATTTGTATACTTAGATAAATAATAATTAATAGAAATGGTATTAAGAAATACTTACATCGAAATGATCTTCACAACAAAAAAAATTCGATTTTGTTTGGGGATTATCACGGTGCACTGCTTGAAACCATTTATTTCGACATTTGTCATCTTGGGGAACATTTAAAAACATTTTATCAGGAGTTGCCTTTGTAGTATTCGTACATAATGGTACAAAACAAGAAGGATAACTTTTGAGGTTCGACATTTTTAATATAAATTTAAATATTTAATAATGACAACAAAATTAAATAGATCAAAACACTGTATTTATTATTTTTCTATCAACTGCAATGAGTGAAAACTAACATTAAGACGTCACACGCGCTCGGGTTTGTTCGGGAGTTGTCGGCGTGTCTTCGGTACTGGATTCAAAAATTTATTTTTATTTTGAAATAACTTTTGAATTATTGCGAAAAAAAAAAAAAAAAAAATGTTTTGTTATAAAACTAATATATAATCTTTCAATTTATCACAAAAAAATTTTTTTTTCAAATACCCAATTACTGGAAAACAGTAATAATATTAAGCACGGAAAGCAATACGGTGATATAAAAGGGGTAACGGTTTCCCTTAGCATTTTAACGAATTATGAAATAAATCATAAATTATTATTTTGATTAATATTTTGAGATAGATAGTTCGCGTTGGTTTGTTATTATCGATGTGTGGTCGAAGTTTCATCTAGATAAAATAGATTTATGTAATTTAATTTCATAAAAATATATCTAACAGATGAAATGTAACAATTGGTTGGTGTTGTCATTAGCTCTCTGACTACAAGCAGTACACTCGCGTCTATTTCTGATGCATACCTACAAAATATATATACGCGTCCAATGTTGTCGCTACAACTGCAAAATGTCGTAAGTGACGCTCGAATGTTACGCGAATATGACACTTGTGTGTATCAGTTCAGCAACTGTTTGGTGTGAATTATATTTTTAGTATTTAATGTAATATAACGTTCAACGTTCGCTCTGGTTCGTGTGTTTAGTATCATGTTGGATATCTGAAAGTGAGAGTCCCGTGATTGTGTCTGTAACGTTATTCGAATTTCACCATTAAAGATAGAGACATTCGCAGATTTTATGTTCCCAATGGACTTATATTTGTAGTGAAGTGTGGATTATATTTAAATGATGTGTAAATAATTATATTTTAGATACAAGAAATTGTAATATTTGTAAAAAAATCTGTGAACGGTGTTGTCAAATGATTGCAGTGTTCGCTATATCTGATTAATTCTTAGTGATACTTAGGTGCGTAGTATATCTATAGTCATGAAAATGTAAATTGTAATCATCATTACATAGTATAAAACAAGGTCGCTTTCCACTGTTTGTCCCATTATATGCTTAGATCGTGGAAATTACTCAATGGGTTTTGATGTCTTTGTTTTTAACAGATAGATAGGTTTCAACGGGGTGGTTTGTATGTATAATCCATTCATAATCTATGTATTAATACGTGAAGCGAAAACTTTGGAACATTTTTACGAAAAAATTGTTGCCAATTGAACCCCAAATGAAGTTAATAAAATCCAAAATTTACTCATTTATTAATTTTGACGCGAAACAAAGTTCGCCGGGTCACCCACTATTTATGTGTTAATAGTACAGTATAATCAGCGGAATACGAATAGATCAATGGTTTGGCAATTAAAAAAAAAACTTCTTCAAAACAAGTGTAGAACCAATTTGATTGCGAGAGTAAAATTAATAGTTAACTGTTAAGAGTGTTAACATCACTTTCATTGGTCGACAGGCTCGCGAGGAGGAGTTGGCCAACAAACTAAAGGACATGGAGGTGCTACGTAAGTCGAAACAATTGCCCAAAGGTGAACAGACCACGCTTCTACACGCCGAACTTGAAAAGGTACGTGCCGTATTGTGTACAACATTCTTTACTTATTTCGTATACCTACATAAAGTTATGCAATCCTGGTACATGTTTTATGAAATTTTATTGTGATTTGAGTCTCGGTGGTCCAGTGGTCGAGCACCCCGCTTCTGCATCAACAGTTCGCGGGTTCGAATCCTATCCATATCGTTGACAGAAAACTTTGTGCCCGGTATGGCAATAGGTTCGCCATCGATTTCATTTGAGACTTAAACATAATGGCTACACCTTCGGGTAAAAAAGGCGTGAAGCTATGTTATGTTTATTGTGATATATATTTTTTACGGATGGCCACGACACACATTCCATGACCAAATAAAACAAGTCCTTTTTTATCATACACTGACCGTTAGTAAGTGATAGTGAAGTCGTTGGTGGTAAATCGCCCTGGCCTTTTAAGAACCTGTTCACTCTGTTTTTGGAAGACGGAAGGAAGGTTATGTCAAAAGCTTTAAACGTGTATGACAAGAGTTATATAAGTCAAAAGTACTGCCCCACAAGGGACTTGGCGTGAAGTTATGTATATTTTTTATATAGCCGCTCAAGAAATGTGTTTATAATAAAACAGTTTGTTAGTGTATATTAGAGTTTTTAAGTTGTGTGTCGTACATTGCGCAGGCTCAAGCGAGTTTATCGTCACACCGCGAGTACATAAACAGCAAGCTATCGGCACTGAACAAGTCGTGCGCGCGACTTGACACTGCATTGTCATGGACGAGCGATATCGCGGCGAGACTGGAGCAGGCAAACAACGCACCGCAGGAACAGAAGGAATCCGCCATCAAGGAGATAACTGTAAGATTGTGATCATTATACCTCTGTATCATAATCAATAACCAGTAACCACGGTATGAAATCGTCTCTTTTTATGGGATGAAGATTAACGGGTTACCTGGTGGTAAATGACATGGACACCATGGCCCATTAGCCCTCTAACCGCAAGACTATTTGCTTTAAAGGGAGGGGGAAGATATTTATTTCTGAGATTAATGTTACATTAATGTTATTAATGTTAGGAGGGGGAAGATTTTGAGGATTTTTCATGACAATTTTCTTAGAGATCGTAGTATTTAATCCGTCAAGCCGGCCTATTCATACAGTGAACTACGTGGCTTTACCCCCTTTTTAAACAAAATCTAACGATTCATCCATAGATTTTGACTAAAAGTAACAATTCCATGAATTTGAAATCATCTGCTGCTCAGCAAATTATTTTACAGTTACAAAAGCGTGGTTAGTAAATTGCCCTTTGTGAATGTTTAGGGTCTGGTGAAGGAGCGCGAGAGTGAAGTGCGCGAAGTGCTGGAGAACTACAACAATATGGAGCGCGAGTGTGTCGCTAGCAAACAGACCGTGTGCCCAGAAGTGCGCGACAAGGCGACTCGACTGCGCGACAAATGGTCGCAGGTGCGGGAAGTCGCCGCTACGGAAGTCGCGCGCGACTCTCGCAAGAGCTCTGTAGACAGTCAGCACAGCGGTGAGTCGTCACTGTATGCTCGCACGGTGCTGGTGGGACTGGTGGTGGGGTTGCTTGATGGCGTCACGTGACTTGCTTGTACTCGCTCGTACTGTTGCTATAACACACATGAATGCTTCTCCAGATAATGGAGACGTATAGGGGTCTTTAACAAATGTATCCAATAGCATCCAAAGGCCTGATTTAATTAATCACAAAGTATCATCATTTAAACATGAACAAAATATTTCGAAATTGTTCTGAAGAATTGATTGCAATGCAAGATAGATACAGAACGATATCGCGTGTCTTAAATTTATAATAACTCTGAAAATTGCTTTACTGATCTGAAGCAACTTATGCGAAATCAAAAGTATTAAAGTCACAAAATATTTGGTGAAAATGCATCTCATTTGAGATGGGTTTGCTTGTTATTAAACTGGATGGTCAATGAACTTAACACCAGAGTATTATAAGGAAGCACGTGTCGAATTTTCTTAATTAACTTGTCTATTACACGTAATAATGTGTTTTGTATAAATGTGTACATTTTTTTCGGGACAATAAATGTTCAGCACTAACAGCTCGTTTCATTTACTAATCGTTTGATCGGGTCTCATATGAAATGACATTTGATGATTCTAGTATATTATTATTTCTAATTACCAGTAATATTACGTGTACAATTATAGTATCTTTATTCTTTAGAATCACATTCGAACTATTAAATGGGAATCAAATATAAAAAGCATCAAATTCTTTATTTAAAATAGTTTCAAACTTACCATTATATTTATGTCTTTACTTTTCCTAAGCCTTTTATAGTTTTTATATGTACGTGTTGTAAATAATTAAATAACGATATGAATCTTCAAGTGTCATTTCTATGTAAAAAGTAGTATTAGTTGTATTTTATTCAAACTAACATATAGTAGAAAATAATATGTGATATAAACACTTTAACAAGTAATTTTAATGAAATTGTCATAAATAAATTAACATTTGTCCGTCTGTGTTGTAGATATGTTGAACTAATACACCCACTTAGATAGTTTAACTTCTGTCTTCTATTCTGTAAGCTAAGATAAATAATCCTTGGTTCGTGTGAGAAAGCTATGTTGGTTGTGGAGCTAAGGGGAATTGCAAATACGCATTTCCTTAGCGCATGCTGAGATGTTGCAGTTTGTTTCATTTTTGTGGAGGTAAGTACTTGTAAGCCTTTCATATTTTGTATTACAATAAGTAATTTTAAGCGGTCTGTTGCTAAGTTTTATAGTAGTGATGAACCAGAGGTTACGAACATTTGTACATTATAGCAGTTTTCCAATGGTTCTATTTATAATAATATTTTTTGGGATATCACTTAATTGTGAAATGTCGGTAAACAAGAAACCAAAAAACCCAAAAATATTTAAATTAATGAATGTATAAAATTATACAATATTTTACAACAATAAAATCAAAAATAAGAAAAGTAAATGCCGGATACTTTTCTCACAGAACGAATCGCGGCATGAGCCACTTTACGTCGATATTATAAGAAGCCTTGGTATTTCACTGGTCGGGCCGGTTAATTCTTGTAGCAAAGTACGTGGATCGACCACTATAAAACTATATATCTATCTAAAAATCATTATTAAATGCGTTTGACGCTGGCATCCTGAAACACTAGCAGATATTGTTCTATTATGCGATGTACTTTAAGTTTCTGATAATACGCCACTTATTATTATATATTCGTCAAAAATAATTACTTCAATATTCAAGTTTTTATTTGAGATAAAATCTTTCTAGTAGTACTTCAGCCACAAAACTTGTAAGGTTATGTCTGTACTGCAAATAATTTGGCCAAACGCAGCGCTACAGATTCTAGGCTTTTTTACTTGTTAAAATTGGGACGGCTGAAAGAGACGCGCCCTACTTATTCTGACATAGCTGAGAGATGATGAGAAAAAAAGTGGAATAACAAACAATAGTCGTCAGCTTGGTATTGTGCGAGTCGGCTAAACGTGCACAAAGGTAGGATCTATGCGGGATGACGACGAAGATTGTGAGGTGCGCCTTACTTTAAAAATCGTACATACTACGTAGATCTATCTTTTACTGTCTTAGTGAGAGGTGAAAATATTAGAACACCTACAAAAATAAAAAGATTGCTACACTTGTACAAAAAGTTCCCTAACACGTTAAAACTGGAATAGGTATTAAATTCGTAGACGCTAAGGCTAATGATATTTGAGTTTGACGGGCCTCGTAGTGAATTGGTAATACTACCGATAACACAAGCATTTCGTTTCTTAGCTTGGAACTAGGTGGCGCTGTGGGTATTGTGTGGACATGCATTCACTTGGACTACAACTCAATAATACTGTTCAACAATATTAAAAAATATATAGGTATATATTATGCGGGTTTAAATCCTGACTCATATCAAGCAATAATTTTTCGAAATTCTCTTAGATACATAAGTGTGATAAATATTGATCACTGACCATATTATATTGGATGTATGGTTTCGCGATTTGTTACATTTAAGACGAGGCATAGTTGCGATAGATTACACTTTCATGTATAGAAGAGGTTTGAAGTGTGAATCAAAATTTACCAAACCCATACAATTCAACTGTAATGAATCCCATTCAATAGTACAACCAAAGACATGGAAATAACGTTAAAAAAACACTAAACTAAGTAACAGAACTCCATTCGTGATCTCTGTTCAGAAATGTTTAATACTTCCAAAAGGCATTTTCGCAGGTTAAGATCTAATAGAATATAAGTTGTGATTAGTATTCAAGTGACGTGCCTTTAGGACCCTTGAGGTGTCTTGTTAAACAAGTGACGTGTCTTCGACAGAGAACCTTTACGTGCCATTTTAAGGAATAAATTACTAAGTATAAAGAGCTACGACAAATAATTTCAAAATGTCTAATATGTAGTCATATAATAGTTTGAAATCAAATTAGAAATTAATAAATTTACGAACATCTACTGACATCAAATACACCTACCCGATTACGTTAGTTATTTCCGTATGTAATAAATACTTAAAAAGCGAGAGAGAGAGAGGAAGTAAGAAATGTTCGGGATCGCAACAGATGGAAAAGAAGCAAACGCTGACTATCCTCATGAGAAAAAGGCGTTATTGTATATATGTATCGTATTTATACACATTAATACCAATACAATATAGCAAGTACACGCAAATATGATTTTTTTCCATTCATATTGTAGAAGAGAGAGTAGCACTTGACATACTCGAGACGGTAGACCGTCACACCACTCGAAGCAATTCTGCTGCGCTGACAGTCTGTACTGAGAGTTCATAGTGCACTCGTATTGCACTTTTGTGTATAACTTGTTAATTTTTTTTCTTCAATACTTGTTGTATTCACAGATGTAGTATTCATAGTGATAATTTTATCTTAGCTCGTGAGTGAGATATTTTTGTTACCAAATCACACATTGACTCAGCGACGACGACGACTCAGCTTATGGCAATGATTATAAATTATAGTCTAGACGTTTTATGGGGCCGGTATGGCAATAGGTTCGCCACCTATTTCCATTTGGGACGTAAACATTACGGCGAGACGAGGCTTAAAAGCCGCTGCCTATACCTTCGGGTAACAAAGGCGTGAAGTTATGTTATGTTTAGACGTTTTTTTTTTCAATTATCTCCATCTTTCGGATGCATCATAGCTGGTAATTGCAGGATATATTGAAATATTGTTCGTATGCAGAACAGCTATGTTACTTCTGTAATCTCTACTACATATTAAAGTATTTATTTAAAGTTTAATAATAATACTTTCCAAAAAAATTACAATCAAGAAATCAATGAAATCAAGGCTAATTAAGATTGATCGACAAGCAGATGCTCCTTTTAACATACATACATAACTTCACGCCTTTGTTACCCGAAGTTGTAGGCAGCGGCTGTTAAGCCTCGTCTCGTCGTTATGTTTACGTCCCAAATGGAATAGGTGGCGAACCTATTGCCATACCGGGCACAAAGTTTTTCAGTCATCGATATTTATCACACATAACTTCCGAAAACAATTACGAAACGTCATTGGTGTGAGCCAGTGTCTGGGATCGAACCCGGACCTCTGGATCAGAAGCCGTGTGCTCGACCACTGCGCCACCGAGACTTTTAATGACGAAAAGTAAAGATTTCTATGTCAAATCAAATGACAACACGAAACAGAGTCACTGGTATCAATTACAGTGCGAGCACAAATCCTGTTAGTGCCTCCCCGGAGCATGTCGCCGGAGGCTGTGTATCGCTTTCTGTGTCCCTCGAGTGTGTGTTATCTCAATCAGGGCGCAGATTTTCGGCAGATTCATGTTCCAAATTAAATCAAAATTAAATCGACGAAATATGATATTTTGTCTAATTAGTATCGCCTATGTAGAATGTAAACACATAGGTCTCTAAATATATGTAGATGTGTTTTCCTATGGGATAGGAAGGCAAACGAGCAAGTATGTCACGTGATTGTAAGCAATCTGCGCCGCCCATGGACACCAGCGACACATCTAGTGTTACCATTGCGTTGCCGACCTTTAAGAGAGTAGGATAGGAAAGGATGGGAAGGGGGGTGGGCCACCGGGTACCTCTCTCACCGAACGAATCTCGGTATGAGCCACTTTACGTCGGTCTTCGAAGAGGTCGTAGTATTTCACCGGTCGTCCCGGCCCATTCTGCTTGGCTCTACCACTGTTAAAAGTTAATAGTTTATGTTGAAAGATAAGTTAGAAAGTATTGAGATAAAAATAACAGATCTTAAATGTATTTTTATCAGTTGCGGCAACAAGGGTAAGTTTTTCGTGGTCACTCTGTTGACTAAACGGCTTGATAGATTGTGGTTTAAAGGATGTTCCATTTCTTCTTGATCTTAATATTGACATAGGTTAAATTGTAATTGTTGTGTGTACATACATACATACATAACTTCACGCCGAATCCCGTGCGGGGTAGGCAGAGAGAACAGGGCGCCATAAGGCACGATTCTTACACACCTCACGCGCTTCGTGGACTTTCATAACTCTTTTAATTCACGCGCGTCGATTTTCGAGGCTCCTAACCTTACTCCAGAACACGTTATATATACACGTTTACATGAAAAGTAAATTCAATTTATAATTTAGCGTATCTGTGGTTTGATTTTTTTTCTTTTTTTTTATGGGATAGGAGGGCAAACGAGCAGGCGTGTCACCTGATGGTAAGTAACCAACGCCGCCCATGGACACCAGCAAGACATATAGTGTTACTGTTGCCGACCTTTAAGGGATAGGGGATAGGAAAGGACGGGGAAGGGGGGTGGGCCTCCTGGTACCTCTCTCACCGAACGAAACGCGGCATGAGCCACTTTACGTCGGTCTTCTGAGAAGTCGTGGTATTTCACCGGTCGAGCCGGCCCATTCATGCAGCGAACTGCTTGGCTCTACCACTGTACTTCACGCCTTTTCTACCCGAAGATGTAGACAGCGGCTGTTAAGCCTTGTCTCACCGTCATGTTTACGACCCAAATGGAATAAGTGGCGAACCTATTGCCATACCGAGCACAAAGTTTCAGTCATCGATATATATTACACATAACTTCCGAAAAGAATTTCGAAAAGTCGTTGGTGTAAGCCAAGATTTGAGCTCGCGACCTCTAGATTCAGAAGCGGGGCGTTCGACCACTGGACCAGCTGTTATAGCTGGTCCAGTGGTTGAACGCCCCGCTTCTAACTGTATAACTTGTATATATGTAACTTTATATATGTAAATTTTGATTTGCATTGAATGAAATTTAATGCGATTCTGGTAACATTCTGCTACGCGCGTGCTACGGGATCATAATATGTCTACGACGTAGTGAGCCTACATTAGTCTACAATGTGTTAAAATCGTTAGTGTTACCTTAAACTTCGTAGCTACGAATGTCGTAGCTCTTAGATAAAATTAAATGTACTACGAATCCGACTTGTGTAGACGATCACGTAGCACTCTCGTGATGCGACATTCCATTCGTGTTTTTGACACTTGGTATTATTTAGTATGTTGCACATGTAAAAGCTACTCAGTCGTGTTTCATTTTTTATAAGTTATACGGACAAGAAAACTTCTACTTGCCTTGTTATGTTATTTTTTTTCTTCAATTCCTTCGATTTCCTAACTACCAAATACCAGGTTGTCCTTTTGTTGAAGAAACTTGGAAATCAACTTATATTAAACTTTTATTCATACATTATTAAATACGTATGCATTTTTTTTTAATCTGTCCCTTTCTATTTTGTCAATTTTGTAATACATAATCTAATCAATGCTTACTGAAGCATTGACTAAAATGTCAGAAGAAAAGTTAACAACGTCAGCGAATCCTATCAGTGACTTATGTTATCAAAGACTTGTGACGTCACGCGCTATAGGGCTCCCCATCGCGAAGGTAGTTGCGTTCACGCGTGAACACACCGTACACAACTATACTCAGGTAACAAGATTTATGTTGAAAAAGGGTGGAAGTTTTAGGTGCGTGGGTGGTGTGGGGGGGTTGTGGTGACGAAACATTTTTCGCTTTGAATAATATACCCGCGGTATAGAAGTGATTTATGCGTTGGCTGTCGTGTCTGCGTATGACGGGTTTATTCTTTACAAGTGTCTGGCTCTGGGCCCATCCCCTGTTACGAGTCATATACTTCGTAGGATTTTAATACTGCAAAATGCGACGTAAATGGTTTTTTTGAGTGATTATAAGCCAGTGCTTAATATACGTACAAACTATCTAGTCAGTATTTTTAAAATTATATTTCATCAAAATTTGTCCAACCAAACTTCTACAACTATTGACTAGAACTAAATGCTATCTTACATTAAAGCCACATTAATTGGTTTTTTTTCATAATTCTATTACTTAAAACCGCGGCTTCAAACAATGCGTCAAGAAATTAATCATCTTTAGAAATACACACATAGTATATATACCCAAATAATATTTTACAGTGTTTCTTCTGTCTATTTGTCCCGGCTAATATTTGAAATGACTATTGTGACGGGGTACTTTTCTGATATAAAGCTAATGGAGTAACACAGACTAAACGTTATTATGTTTTTGTTTTCGCAACATTCGGGTACGCGTGTGCTACGGGTACAAGGTAGTCTACGACGTAGTGAGTGTTAAGTGTTAAAATCGTTTGTTCTAACTTAAATGTCGTAGCCTAAACATTTTTATCTTGAAATCTTGCTATTACACTACACTTGGTAGTGTTATTTCGTCTAATTTTTCTGTAAGGCTTGGGAGTTCCCCTGGTTGTTACCAAAATAGACTGTTTAATTTTGACCAAGATAAATCTTTCTAAGTGTATACACCTCAAAGTTTATTGCATAAATTATACATTAGTTATGAATATGATGCTGTTTTAATAGTACGGAATATTAAACTTTCAGAAGATTAATTAAGCACTATATGAACAGGGAATTGATACGCATATATTGCTAACTGACTCAAACACAACGAACTCACAAAATACATCCGTTTGGCTTTAGGCGAGGCGTCAATGAAACGGCGGCATTCACTATACGCGTTTCAGTAACGTGAGAGGGGAATATTTGAAGCTATAAGTTGGAATGGGAGGGGGTATATTAGGGATGATTTCCCTCTCGTTTGGGCGGGCGGACTCCAGTGTGTGTAGGGCGGGCGCGTGGTTCGCACGTGGCGTGCGCGCTAGAGGCGCGTGTGCCACTTCTGTGCGTTGTGTCGAAGTGTTTGTGTGGACACTTATTATGATTTGACATATTTGTAATCAAGTGTATTTTGTCTGTCTGTACGTATGTCACTCACTAACGATTGTTTTTTTTTATATATATATTGTCGTATATATTTTTCATAATCCCTTTTAATCTTCCTCGAATACAAATCTTATGTCATCCACGTCAAAGTTTCAAAGTTACTTTTACACATTTTTATAAAATATATTTTTGACTTTTCATTGTAATGAGAACGATTAGGGCCTTTTGCTCCTGTCTAACAACAACGCTCCATTCAATTTAAGGGGGCGAAGTTTATTTTGTATAATTGAGCTGGTTTATAAATTGAGTCTATTGAGAAAAGTATAAATAAAAAATATCAAGTCATGTGAAATACGTGGTGTGGATTTTGATAAAACTACGTAAAAAACAATTAAATTTAGCCGCGTGCATTTGCGGATATTAAAGATGTAGTGCCAACCTTAAAAATTACTTTATAAGTAGCCTTTGTAAACTAAAACGGCACCATATAAGCACCTCAGTATCTGATGGTAACTAACATGAACGTCATTCGTGCTTTGGCGATGATTTGCAAACGTATTCTTATGTTCCTTTTAAAGAGGTTTCTTTGAAAAGGGTTGTACGCTGACTGTCGAGGGATTAACTTTATTGACAGCTAAAAGACTAGGCACTGCTACCTGTTATTAAAATAGCTTATCCGCGAAACCTTGAAATTTCCACACAAAATATAAGCCAATTTCTAAGGCTTTATATATAAATATATATTTTCTTTCTAAGTCTTTACTGTTTCAATAAAACTTTCCGAACATCTTAAAATATTAACCTTTAAGTTTAATCGGTTCAAATTTTATTGTTTTGTAGATATCGATATCGCTCGCGCCTATTGAGCACCCTCTACCCCGGACTGGTATCAAGGGTCGGAAACTTGAAGTTATCATATTATTTATTAGCTCTTTCTCCCGTCTCTCAGGTGCAATTTAATACATCTTCCGGGAACAAACTGCTACCCTCCGTAAACGTGCTAATAACGCCCAGCGTCTGTATGCGAAGGGCGCGTAAAATGTGAAGTTTTGTTACTTTTGAAATGGGGACTTACCTGCCAGTAGTAAATGAAGTTTTTTTTATGTAAGAACGTATATATTTACAAGTATATGGGAGTGTTGTATATAGGTATATTTAAAAAAGTAAATTAAAACATGACAGGATTATGTGTGTGATCACAATAATCATTTCTTGTAATCGAGTTTCTAAATTTGCAAACTGTATCAAGAGGGTAAATGATGATGTGATGATTTTTTGTCTTCCAATAGGCGACAGTGGCGGTGCCTATTGCTTAATATCGGGCATAATTTAATATTGAGATTGCTTTTATCAGTTGAATATATAACAATTCTTGATGATTAGCATAATAATTTTATATTTTGCATGAATTAGATGTAGAATTCTATATATTGTATAAATACCAATTTATTTGTAGTGTCTTTGGGAAGAAGAAGTCCTCCCAAAGACACTACAAATAAATAATAATAAATAAATAACAATAAACAATAACATAATCATTTAAAGTAAAGAATGAAACATGCCTTTATTTTATTCTACTTAATAAAACATTACAAAAAGAGATATTCCACCGCGGCGCGAATTAAAAATAAGCCGCGTACATAAGCGGCTTAACTCCGTTGAATGTAAAAACTCTTGGGGAAAGGGTTGTGGGGGGTTGAGAATTCTTCACTTATTAAACCGACGTTTGAGCGAGTAGCGACGCCACCTTAAGAAATAGCTGTGTCATATAAACCAGGTAACATAAGGATTCTATATTTCTTTTATTATAACCTCACGCCTTTTTCTACGTGAAGTTGAAGGCAGCGGCTATCATGCTGTTTTTTACATATCAAATGGAATAGGCGGCGGAACCTATTACCGTACACCGGGCACAATATCGTCTGTCATCGTCATAACTACCATTATTATTACCGTTAGTTATCACACTTAACTATCGGAAACAAATTCCAAGAAGCCATTGGTGTGACCTCGGATTCGATCTCACCACTTCAAGCGGGGTTGTTCGACCTCGAGACCGTCGTCGTTATATTACAATATTATATATTTACAACATTTCTCTCTATTAAGTTTTGTAACATAAACTGTCCAATATTTGTATTTTTTTAATGTTACCAGACCATATTAAAGAATATTCATTCATTACAGTTTTTATAACATTGTTTTTATTACTTAGATTTGTGTGTTTAAACTCGACTGTAAGCTTTTGAGGCACCTACCACACATAATTTTTTTGCTCCTTTGTAATAAATGTTATTGTATGTAAATAAGTTATTGCCTTATAATGTGCTTTTAATCGTCAATAACTATGACATTTACTTAAAATATTTTCGCGAGATGATTAGATTATAATATTTTATTTTCAACGGGTCGTTGTCCGTATAAAAGCCTGCGTGGGTTTTTAAATGACCTTCCTAATGACATCAACTTTTTACAGAGACATCCGATTTTAATGAAAAAAGTTTTATATACATATACCTCCAGGATAAACTTAGTTAATCAAAATATGACAATGATACTACAATATTAATTATTTTTGTTTTTGTTTTAATATAAGATTTTTTATAGCAATCGTATTACTTTGTTGTACGTATAGACTTTTTGTGATATTAGCTATGTCGATAATGTCGTTTATAAGGCTGTAGATACAACCTTATAAACGAGGCCAAGGTCAGGCTGTATACAATGGTGCTTTATTATCAGCCTTTCATTGAGAGTCATCTAACAAGAGGCGGGTCTCATTCACGAATACATTTTGCTTATCTACATTTAAAATACAATGAAAAATTAAAAAAAAAGTCTCCTACGCTATATGAAACAATTTGTTTGAAATATTTTTATTTGTTTATATTATGTTCGGGAATTTATAGCTGTAGCAAAAGCAAGCTAAAGTAGCAGTATTATAACTATATCCTGTGGGCAAGTTTTGATACTGGTCCGTAGTTTTAATTAATTTTCCGTTGTTGCTATAATCACTATCATATATGTAGGTAAGTATATTTTTTTAACTTAACGCTATCCTGATGTGGAATAGGCAGAGGAAGTGAGTCATCCATTTTAGCACAGATACATTCCGCAAAGTATCTGGTATAAGCCAGGATACGAAACCGAGACTTCTTGATTTAGAAGCGGGTTGCTTTTACCTGCAGACTACGAAGACGTATATAATCATGTAACTTATTAATACGGCTGACATTCGACTATTTCATGGTACTGATGTTTTTGTTTAAAGTATACTCCATAATCATACCACACCACGACACGTGGCCGTATAATTATTATAGTTCAAACATATTATTTCCCTTTGTATATTTACCAACAGTCAAATAATAGTACATAACTTGCATGTTTCCCTGTAAAAGTCAATTTAATACACTTTTTTCCTTAAAATAGAGGGCAAACAGGCATTTGACAATACGTGTTTGCCCACTAGTGGTAAGTGGTAAGTTACCATACCTGGTTATAAGCGATTAGCGCCGCCCGTAGACAACACTGCAACAACGATTACGATAGTCGACAGTCATGTTGTCTGCCTTTATAATGGAATAAGGAGTGGGCTTCTTCCGGATACCTCTCTTACCAAACTAGACGCGTATGTACGACTTAACGTTGATTTTCTCAGAGAACGTCGCATTTCCCTGATACAGTTAGCCCATTTATGGAGGGAACTTCGCGACTCTAACACTGTTGTAATATTCTACATACGTGCGTAACTTCACGTTTCTTTTTCTGCACGAAGGTGTAGGCAGCGGCTGTTAAAGCCACGACTCGCCGAATCGTTACGTTACGTCCCAAATGGAATAGGTGTCGAACCTATTGTCATTACACCGGGCACATAATTTCCAAAAAGAAAAATCATCATATAAAATATTCTTAGACGAATTTCTCAAAAGGAAATGTTATGTGTTTCATTAATGTACGCAGACGCGAGAATGAAGGCATCGGTTCGCCGCAAGCACATTATTATATACTAAGGGTACACTATTTTACTCCGTATCTTGTTATTTATTGTTTGCAATGGGTTTTGAAACGGCTTCTATTTACTATTTCGCGGTTTTATTGTTCTCTAAATTATTTATTGAAGCCTTTAATTAATTTAAAACTTTTTGAATCCACAAGTAAATTAGTGTCATAAAAAGATCAGCAATTAGCACTACTTTAACTCATCGAACACTGATCCTATATCAATATTATTCTAGATTGTTCTTCATTCGTCATTATATATCCGTTCATCAAAATTTACTTGTATATTTAAAGAGTCTCTATAGACATATTTAAACTCTTATCTTTACCTTAAGTAATCGGTTTTATATATTTATTAATTCTGCGTCCATAAATCGTGGATGATTCCACGTACAAATAATGGCTGTAAAAGAATATTTCTGATTCAAAAGTCGTGGTACCGATTCCGAGCTCACACCAACGATTTCTCGGAGTTTTTTTCGGAAGTTATGTGTGATAAATATCGATGACTGTAAACTTTGTGCCCAGTGTAAAGCAATAGGTTCCACTACCTATTCGATTTAGGACGTAAAGATTCAGCGAGTCGAGATTTAACATCTACTGCCTACACCTTCGGGTATAAAAAGTCATGCAGTTATGTCACTCTATGTTAGAATAAGATTTTTTCATATTTATTTCGAATATTGCTTAAATAATATCACCATAGATACTACATGTGTCGGTTAGCAACCCAAATCGAATCAACGGGAACGTTTGGTGCTAGGCCTCCTTCGCCTAATTAAATTTATCTGTCGGCCTTTGCAGAAGAACGACATACAAATATTTGGAAAATGGATGAAAATGCGAGAACAATGACTACTAAAGAACATTACTAACGTCATTTTCCCTACTCATTTTAAAGGCTTCTCGCTGCCTTTTAAGTTAGTAGAGAAAATGACTTTAATCGTTATCAACATTTTCTTGAGTATATTCTCAAGATAAAATTAGGTACTACAAAATGATATTTTAATTTTTTTTAAAAAACAATTATAAATTCATGCACATTGAACAAATTAATCTGTTCCGCCATGATATGGAATAATATAGATTACAAATATATATACTTAGTCTGGCCATACATACTGTTACAACTAAAAATAAAAAAATATTACATTTGAATTTGGAATCTGTCATTTTTATACGATTGTTCATTGTGTTTTCTCGTTTTGGCGCCAATACATTGTACAATATTTTGCAATATTAAAATGGAGTGGGGTGATAAAGAGAACCGAATCGCTGTGATTGCATTACACAAAGTAGGTATGGAGCCAAATGCAATTTTTAAAACTCTCCATACACTTGGTATTAGTCAAATGTTTGTGTACCGGGCTATTAATAGGTACAATGAGACCTCCTCTGTTTGTGACAGAAAAAGACCTGGCCGTCCACGTAGTGTTCGTACGAAAAAGGTGGTCAAAGCAGTAAGGGAAAGAATTCGAAGAAATCCTTTTCTTTGTTACAATATTTATGGCATGACTAAGTATACATATATATGTAATATATATTACAAATAATAGTACTATCAATAGCCCGTCCAAAATGAAATAATAATCAGTTTTGAAGAACAGCCGCTGAGTTTTCTTGCTGGGTCTTTCTCAGGACTGGCCGCGTTTTTGACCCAGTCGTAGATTTTTAACAAATACTTACCTTTAAATTTAAAATCAATCAATATTTAATAATAGTTATACTCTGATTTCAACTAACTTAAGAAAATAAGAAAATTATCTCATAATTAAAAAAAAACAACTTTTACCTATTAAATAATACAACACAGGACAAAAACAATATCTTAAACAATATAACAATAGTTTTCTTTAGTAAATATATCTTATAAACAAATATTTAATTTTTTGTTTCATGTTCTGATGTGGGTTACCAATAGTAAAAATCATATTTTTAACATCAACTTTTTTATTTTTATTTCCAATAAGTGGGTGCTCTCTGTATCAATGAAAATACTCTTGAACGACTACCATCTTTTTGTTCATCACTCGTGAAAATGATCTCTGTAAAGAGTTCGAAACGTCGGGAAAAAAATAAAAATAAGTAACAAATAAACGCGATATAATCCTAAACAGTTGTTTTAATGTTATACATTCAAGAAACGATTAAATAAGTCAATTGTAATGAAGTTATTTGTGATAAATGTCGATGGGTGACAGCTTTGTGTCCGGTATATGGCAATAGGTTCGCCACCTGTTCCATTTGGGATCAGGGAACATAACAAATCGGCGAGTCGAGATTTAACAGCCGCTGCCTACACCTTCAGATAGAAATAGGCGTGAGGTTATAAAGGTGACAATTAGCTTAGACAATGTCCATATTGGTGTCTTATAAGAGATGTTTCCCCAGGAAGTGGATTGTTAGTCGGTGTGGCGCGACGCTAACTTCTGCGAGCTATGCATTTTGTCAGGTTTAGAAGTCACAGTAATAGCAAGTTATCATTTGCGCCCAGCAATAATCTCCGTGACCTCGGGAGTTTAACACTTTTGTGGACCACTGTAATGTGCCAAGTTTAAATTAGTACAAAAATGGAATTTTGCTATTGATATATATATATATATATGTTTGTAAATTAGTTCTATACTAAGTTTCCAATAATGTTATTTTGTACAATAATTTGTAGTCTTATCGTGCGTATAGAAGTTCCTCTAGCCGTATCAGGTCTCCCCAAGAATAAACTTTGAATTTAACCAAAACCTTTTTACCTTTTCAGATACTTTTATAGATAATTAACATTTATTTATACAATAAAGAAAAACATCCAATTTATTCAAATAAAAGTTAATATTAAATTAGAGTTAAAGTTAATTGTAAAACAGGAAGTAGAGATTATAAGACTCAGTTCAAGCGGAAGCGACGTAATTTATTTTAAGACAACTTAGTCGCAGTTATAAAGTACTAATCATACATACATACATAACTTCACACCAAACTTGCGGGGTAGGCAGAGAGAACGGAACGGCCATAAGGCACGATTCTTACACACCTCACAAGCTTCGTTGACTTTCATAACTCTTTTCATGCACGCGCGTCAATTTTGGAGGCTCGATTTTTGAGTTGCCTAGTTGTCTACTTATCAGTTTATTTCATACTATGGAAGAACGTACTGACACTTTTTTATTATAACATTGTTAATAAGTAAATTTGTATTTATTAACATCTTAAAGACAACAAAAACGTAAACTTTATTAAGCAGATATTTCTACATAATAATTAGTCCTGTTTTTGCAAAATATCCTAACGGTCTATTGATTTCTCAAGTTGTTACAAGTCTTTACAGACAATTTATTGCATCAGTTATCTGTAGTGCGCCAGTAGTGAGGGTAGGACGACTTATTTATGTTCAGGGGTGCGACTATATAGTTCCTCCTGACTGACTGATGTTGGCAGACACGCTAACTTAGGATAATTTTCATTTCTTTTATCGACTGCCTTGAAATGTTATTCCAGTAAAAATGTATGAATATTTCTTTGGTATCCCTATGGTTTAAATAGCTAAAATAGTTTCGTTTGAGAAGTACACAAGCCTAGTCTAGTCGTTGTCATGGACTTTATACTGCCACTAGGTGACAAAATAAAAATGGCCATTGTGGGTTATCCGACTTTTTTGTAACCCTTACCTTATGTTTAAGAGATGCCATCGCGATAGTACACCATCGCGGACTTTTTTGTAGACCTTTTGAAGGTGTTTAATAATGTAGTACATAGTTTTGATTTTGATTTATCACGCCAACGTTTGCAATTAAAGTGCCAAAAATCGAAAATGATTATGTTTATATCTTAAGCGTTTAACATCCGAAGATGTGGGCAGTTGGAATAACACCATCGGAAACTCAACTTGTAGAAACTATTGCCATAATCAGTGCATTATATTTTTCATAATACTGTATAAAACTTTTCTAATTAAAGTAAGCGGCACATAAATAAACTTTTACACCACGCTTAGCCCTAGAATGTGGTTTACTACACCTTTATATGTTGCACACGTACGATTGATGCGTTATTGGTATAATTTATTTGAAACATGTTCAAAGTCGTTTCTAGACACGTGACAAATTGTGAAAAACGCTTGTTATAAATCCACCCTGCATTCAATCAAATCTACACATATAATAAAATTGTTATAGACGGTGGACGACGGGTAAGTCTCGAGCACACGGCTTCTGAATCTAGAGGTCGCGGGTTCGATTCCGGGCTCACACCAATGACTTCAAAATTAATTTCGAAAGTTATGTGTGATAAATATCGATGACTGAAAACTTTGTGCCAGATATGGCAATAGGTTCGCCACCTATTCCATTCGGGACGTAAACATAACGGCGAGACGAGGCTTAACAGCCGCTGCCTACACCTTCGGGTAGAAAAAGGCGTTATGTTATAGACGTCTATACATTAGTGATATTGGAGAATTCTATTTATATATGAGTTGGTACGCACACCACGTAAAAACTATAGCATCATCTTTAATACGGCTTTAGCTAGAGGTCTACCTTAAAATAAAAACACCATTTTATTACAACAATATCATTTACTTTGCCAAACTGGAAAATCGGGAATCTCCAAAACAACTCAATCGATTTTATGCGGTTTTTACAGTTTGATTAAGGTTTTCCTGGAGAGAAATCAACTTGTGGTTCTTAGAAAGTCCACGTGGGCGTTGCGGAGATCAAACAGCTGGTGAAAAATAAATATTCCTACCAAATAATAACTTTCACAATTACGTATGTAATCTCTGTACTTGGAAACTATTTAGGTGATTTCTTTCTATAAATTCTGATGTTAAAATATCGTCAATATAAAGCTTATTACTTTATTTAAAAACCCACGGCTATTTTTCTATGACTGACTCATAGCGCTCTCTGTTTGATTATATCTGCGCTTTCTCTGTGATGATTCTTGTGGGACTCGTGCGCTACTGCCTCAATGTACCATTAGGGAATACGAGGGGAAGCAGTATTGTTGATCAAAGTCATAGTGAATATTGCGAGAGTAGCTGTATTGTCTGTGTCAGAATCGTCATTAAATAGCTTATATAGATACCAGGTTGCTATTTTTTAAATTCATCACTTTTGTTCCAAATCGTATAGTTTTTAATTGACATTCAGAAATATACCAAATGATTGCGCAGCATATATTAATTTACGGGGCATGCATTAATGCTTTGGACATGTAGAAAAAATGGATGATGCGAGATTGGCTAAGCAGATATACAGTAGTCAAAAGTAGAAGGATTGCGACTTCGGTGACCTTGTAATGTCAGGAGCCTTAAAATCTGGTATGACGACCGTTGGGAAACTCAAAAAAGCGAGTGAGGCGTATAAAGAATCGTGTATAATTGCGCACTGTTCTGTCTGCCTACCCTAAGGGACTTTTCTATCCCAAGATTTTATCCTCAGATACTTAACGAACAACTATCAGCTAAGTAGCGTTTTGTTTAAACAAACATATCTCGCAATTTCACCGAACTAGTTAGATCAATATCACCCTCCGCGCAAAGCCCAGACAGATAGTTAACAAAAGGTACCGTACAAACCCGTCGACTGCCTTCTATATAGGTACACAGTACCTACACTTAATCACAGACACACTTCGATCTAAACAATAAACATAAACAAAACCGTGCCCTTCCCGGCTTTGGATCCCCCACCCCCAAGCTCTCTGAAGTTCCACCAAGAGGGGCTTGTAACAGAAGGGAGCATAGCAAGCACTCTTGTCTGTCGTGCGCACCGCAGCACAGCAGAATGTACCCGTTGTAGTTTTCTCTTATGCTTTTGATGGAGAGATCCAATTTTGTGTAAAATATCCTGTTCTGAATATTGAGTAAAGGAATATTAATGATTATCAGTCAAGCAGCTCTATAAATGTTCTTCATAGATTGTTGATTTCCTGTTCATCTAAGTTATCAAATATACCTAACAAGAAAGTGCCTCACATTCATATTAGTAGAAAAGCTTGATTAGCAAATTTAATGCTTTTGATAAAAATTAAATACCTATTAATGTAGTGGGTAGTTATTACAGTTGGTTAGACTTAAGGGGATGTTAATTTTGCTTATCACATGGACATGATTGAGTACCTGGATGATTCTAATCGTAAAAACTAATTGGCACTTTTAAAGCCATATAAATAAACGTTGTTGTTATAACTGTATATGAAGAAAAATGTATAAAATTGAATTGACTTCATCATGAGACCAAATCATACTTAATAGCCGCTGCCATGCCTGCACCTTCGGTAGAAAAAGGTGTGAATGTATAAAAAAAAAGCTTAGATACGTTTAAGGCAAAGGTAGTTTATAAAGCAAAACGTGATTGAGATACAACTGGTTAATTTACGCCATATGTCATTACGAAGTATATTTTTATATTTATTTATGCAGTGTGATATAATTCATGCAAAAATTTGATTACTCGATAAGACTTTTGATTGCAGTGTAATAAAATAACTTCGAGCTCTAGTAACAAACAAAATTAAGAGTTTTTGTATTCCGTGATTCTATAGCTACCTTACATAGAAACAACGTTTTATGGATTATATCGCGTTTATTTATTACTAATTTTATTTATTTCCCGACGTTTCGAACTCTTTACAGAGATCATTTTCACGAGTGATGAACAAAAATATGGCATTTGTTCAAAAGCTATTTTCATTGATACAGAGAGCACCCACTGTTTGGAAATAAAAATCAGAAAGTTCATGTTAAAAGTATGATTTTTACTATTGGTAACCCACATCAGACCATGAAACAAAAAAATAATTAAATATTTATTTATAAGATATATTTACTTAAGAAAAAGTTTGGTTTATACAGATCCTTTGCTGTATGATTTAATAGGTAACAGTTGTTATTTTTAATTATTAGCTAATTATCTTATTTCTTCTAAGTAAGTTGAGATCAGAGTATAACTATTATTAAATATTTATTGATTTTAAATTTAATGGGAAGTATTTGTTAAAAATCTACCACTGGGTCACAAACGCAGCCAGTCCTGAGAAAGAGCTAGCAAGAAAACTCAGCGGCTGTTCTTCAAAACTGATTATTATTTCATTTTGGACGGGCTATTGATAGTACTATTCATTTAGGTGATTATTAAAACCCGTATTATCGATAAAAATGACAAAAGTCTCTCTTTTAAGAGACACGTTTAAGAGCTATCAAAAGAGACGAAAGAGCTATCGTTTTATCAAATCCATTTAAACATTTAGGGAACTGCACGTGTGTCTGACCGCAGGTGGAATCAATCTCCTCTAGCTTTGTTTGATACAGATTGATGTCCCCCCATCATTTGTTCTCTATAAAAGTACCTGCACATTGACAAAGAAATATCGAATTACATTTATATTGGCCTCGTGGCACTGTTTCCTAATTTTCTTATCAGTTTAATAAATTTATCATGTTTATGCTTCAGCTGACGACGGCTTAAACTAAAATTTTAAGTCTTTATATGCCTGCCGATATTTTTTAATCAGAATATAATAAATATAAAGATTTATTAATATAGCTTGAAATTTTCAATAATGTTTTGATTAACTCCACGCAATAATGCGTTATTCATTGTAAACAACAATACTTTACAGGTAGGGAATGATTATATCAGGGTATTAATTGTCCACGCATTGTTGATTAAATAGTATGTTGAAATAGATGAATTCAATTAATCTTGTAATTTACTAAGTTTCGGACATATTCTGCATTCTACCTCTTCCAGACTATTTCACCACTTACAAAGTATGCATGGTAAGTCTATTGATGGTCATTAGTATCGTTAAGTCCCCGCAGGACTCGTGCGGGTGACCAGGATTAACGCGAGAGACAAGCTCACCAACCAATCATGGGATTACAAAGGTTTTTGTGGGCAGGAAAAAATACGAGGCTTTAGGTCTCGTCGCGGCTTGTGCGAACTTATGTGGTTATTAAAGATATTATCACCTATTATCACGCCGTTCTTTTAATAAGGGGTGATTAAATTAAATTATGATCCAAGTTTAAAATATAGGTATACATACATATATAAGTCATATTTATATACATACACACATATGTATGTATCTTTTCTGAATCTGTAAATTAAAAAAAATGGGAGTTTTGTAAATTCATTGTTGATGATTTATCGGGATTTATTTCGTAAGTTGTGTGTGATAAATATTGATGACTGACGACATCGTGCCCGGTGTATGGCAGTAGGCTACGCTGCCTATTCCTTTTGGGACTTAAAAATTCAGGTAGAATAAAAAGGGTGAACTTATAGTTAGTTAATTTGTTTTAACATTTTCGTTTTATATTGAAATACAAAAATAATATTGAAAAATCTTGTTTAATAATCTATTATCTCAATGAAAGGTACCGATATAGAATCTGATTACTTAGTGGAAATCTTAAGGGCGTAATAAATTAATAAAAAAAGAAATAGATAAATAAAACTTCTGTAGCTCATATTACCGTATAAAGTAGTCATGACTTTGATTGCTTGCATGTTTTATGCATGTGGAATACTTGTACTAACCTACCCGCTATCAGCTACTTTCAAATTAAATTGTCTATGATAATTTGTTGCCTTCACGATTATAATTTAAGTATGAAGTAATTAAATACAATTTATTTAATCTCAAAGAATGTATTATCAACATTAAACTGCCAGCACATTACTAATAGCGTCATAGCACGCAACCGACACATTTGCGACCACATAGTCACAGCACGGTGCACAAGAATTGTGGAACGGAACGCCACTGTCATTTTGTTTTTAGGATTCTGTAACACCAAAGGTTAACACGGGACCCTTATCGCACAATGTATATCTCAACGTAACCAGGCTGATATCACATATATCGTGATCATTAGGTAGCTCTGTAACAGTTGAAATGTCCACAGATTATGTATTTCTGTCGCAGCACTATAACAAAAAAATTCACACTTTATAATACTCTCGCCCGAATACTGATCCGCCACTCAAATCTGACAATCAATAAAGTGCTACTTACTGCTAAAATTTCACGTATTCTGTCTAATGTGACAGCTACTTAAACGCTTAAGTAGCGCTTATATATTTGAGTGGCGGTTCAGTATTCGGGCTTCTGTGCTTGAAGTCGACTCGCACTTGATCGGTGATTTATATTGTCTATGTGATATCGAATATACTTAGTCTGGCCATAAATACTGTTACAACTAAAAATAAAAAAATATTACATTTGAATTTGGAATCTGTCATTTTTATACGATTGTTCATTGTGTTTTCTCGTTTTGGCGCAAATACATTGTACAATATTTTGCGATATTAAAATGGAGTGGGGTGATAAAGAGAACCGAATCGCTGTGATTGCATTACACAAAGTAAGGCCAGGAGCCAAATGCAATTTTTTAAACTCTCGATACACTTGGTATTAGTCAAATGTTTGTGTACCGGACTATTAATTGGTACGATGAGACCTCCTCTGTTTGTGACAGAAAAAGACCTGGCCGTCCACGTAGTGTTCGTACGAAAAAGGTGGTCAAAGCAGTAAGGGAAAGAATTCGAAGAAATCCTGTCCGCAAGCAAAAGATTTTATCTCGGGAGATGAAGATAGCACCTAGAACAATGTCGCGTATTTTAAAAGATGACTTAGGACTTGAAGCCTATAAGAGGCGCACTGGTCATTTATTAACTGATAATTTAAAAAAAGAATAGGGTGTTAAAATCTAAACAACTACTGAAGCGGTACGCAAAGGGAGGTCACAGAAAAATATTGTTTACGGATGAAAAAGTTTTTACAATTGAGAAACATTTTAACAAACAAAATGACCGTATTTATGCTCAAAGCTCTAAGGAAGCTTCCCAATTATTTGACAGAGTGCAACGTGGGCATTATCCGACTTCAGTGATAGTTTGGTGGGGTGTTAGCGACGAAGGAGTGACTGAGCCATATTTTTGTGAAAAAGGTATCAAAACATCGGCACAAGTGTATCAAGATACCATTCTTGAAAAGGTAGTCAAGCCCCTTAACAACACCATGTTCAATAACGAAGTATGGTCTTTCCAGCAAGACTCGGCACCGGGTCATAAAACTCGGTCCACGCAATCTTGGTTGGAAGCGAACGTTTCGGACTTCATTAGAGCTGAAGACTGGCCGTCGTCTAGTCCCGATCTTAATCCACTGGATTATGATTTGTGGTCAGTTTTAGAGAGTACGGCTTGCTCTGAACGTCATAATAATTTAGAGTCCCTAAAACAATCCATACGATTGGCAGTGAAGAATTTTCCCATGGAAAGAGTGCGTGTTTCTATTGATAACTGGCCTCAAAGTTTGAAGGGCTGTATTGCAGCCAATGGAGACCACTTCGAATAAGCTTTTTATATTTTTTATCGTTTTATATTTATGTATTAAAGTAACACACTTAAAAAGTAATAAATGTTATTTGCAATTAAAAAAAATTGTTTTTCTTTGTTACAATATTTATGGCATGACTAAGTATATAGCTTTGATAGTTTTTTTATACGAAGTATAGAAACGCAGATGTCAGAACGTAATGTTAAACAAATGGTCTCTATTTAGGGGAAAGAATTTTCGCCGGTAGAGGGCGTCATCTTTCTCTTTCGAGAAGCACTCGTTCAAATCCTTACGCCGGAAGTTCTGTCGTCGTTGACAGTTCTGTTTAACACTAAATGCGACGTACATACGTATTCATCAGTGTGTCCGAAATTCTAGCGCAGCCAGTGGCAGAAAAGAGAACTAAGATCTCAGTTTATTATTGTGTACACTAATAAAAGCCTAGACCGCTCGGACTCCTGTGTTTCTATACTTCGTGGTTTTTTTGTAGATTGGTATTTTACTCCCGTCGAATAATGCCAGTTTGTCCCGTCGAATAATATCTGTTTGAAAAATAACTACCGAGTGGAGTACTTTTTCTAACGATTCCACATCTCTGTGTAGGTAAAATCGCGAAAGGGTTTTATCACTGGTTTAAATAAATACTTCTTATCAAGTATTTACTTAAAAAAACATAACTTCCCAAATTACGTTCCTTTTACAAAATTATTCTCTTAAAATCTCTATTATATAGCAATATGATAGCATTGTTGTATACCTGGCTAGATTCTTATTGTGTTAAGAATAAAGTTTAGTTTGATATAACAATGTTTTATAATAAAGTTGGGGTTGTAAACAGAATTTCGCCGCGGTTTAATGGCTTCCCGTTAGGGTTGGCAAACACTATTCTGGTTCAATAGTTTATTAAAATCTAGGTATAGTTCTGAGAATTACAGTCGATTAAAAATCTATGTATCAATTGTACAGTAAATTAGTATCGTAAACTTAAATGAATATCTACTTTATGTGAGATCTGTTGATTCAATAGAATTTTATATTGGTTGTGATAAAAATCTACTACTAACAAACTGGCTAAAAATTTATAACTAAAACCAATTATTGACGGGATTAATTGTTGCTTCATACATCTTTATGCAGTTTCGACGGTAATAAGGTATTAAAAATGCCGTATGCCGATATTCCGGGAAGAAACTAATAAGGGTTAATTACTGCAATAAAAAAAAATGAATATTTTAGTTGTGTTTATGAGTTTAGGTCAGCCCTACTGCTGTCGGGAGCCATTATGTGCGTCCAGTAACGTCACTGGCGCGCGCAACGCACCAAGTTCAATACGTACAAAATGATGCATAATGTTATATTGATATAGGGGTGTCTAAAACATCTTGCTAATGTTCAGAAACGGTGACTATATTTGTGCTACAATATTACAATAAATATAAGTTCAGTAACTATACAATTACATTAGGTTATATCTGGGTTAGAATATATATCTATTTTTAATGTCAAATTGACCATCTTTACTGAAGAGAGATAGCTAGCGCTAACTGTTGGCGACGTTCCTAATTCGAATCCAAGTTAATACCAGACGTTTTTCAAATGGTTTCGGAAAGAAAGTGTTTAAATAATTATACACACATACATGCCTAACTTAATGCCATTTTCCTTGGGGGGTAAGCAGAGAGAACAGAGCACCATAAGACTCGATTCTTACACAGCTTTCTCGCCTTATTTATCAACGATTTACGAAATTGTGATGCCAATGGATTTCGCCACCTACTTACTCCATGGGACGAAATAATTTATTTCAATGATACGACGCAATGTCGCTGTCTATACCTTCAGGAAAAATAACATGGCATCAAGTTACATAAATAGAATGAACCAAGGAAAACAAAATATTCCATTGGATTTCAATATTTACCTGGCGTGTATTTATAAAAACATCAGTAGCAATAAGGCGCATTGAACTTTTTTCAACGTCTTTACATCAGTGGGGACACATGTTACAATAAAATACGGAGAATGCCTATAATAGTTTTTGGGGTGACCGCCCCCGGGGTGACCCAGGGGGGCTTGGGGTATCATACGACCTGGGGTGCAAGCCGTCGCCACAGATTCATATTAAAGTAATACCGTCTTGCAGCTCGCTATTTTTTTTGGTTAATTTTTGTCAAAGATGTTATTAAGTTGTGAAGTTATTATTTCTTCAAGTCATAGCTCGTTACTTGTAACATGATGAAAAGACATGATTAAAAAAAACTTATTAACAAGTTTTGGGTTTCGCGTGCCATTACTGCGCAAATTGAGTTTGAATGCCAATGTGGCTATGTTTGAAAGAGCAATCCCTACTAATATATAAATGAGAATGTAAATTTGTTTGTTACGCTTTCTTGCGATAACTACTCAACCGATCATCATGAAACTTTGTAAACATATTCGTGGAGGTATTAGCAGTAACATAGGATACCTTTTTACTTCTTTCTTTCTATAATTTACATATATTTGTACCCGATGGAAAAACTTATGATATAGTCTACAAAAGTATCTTATATTATTAGTCTGCATTTATATCTTACAAAATTGTTAAAGTCCCAAATTATTTATTTTTGATACAGAGAAATATATTTTACCATTTGTGCTTGCATTTCAATATTAGTATATTGTAAGTTTTTAAACGTCATTGTATGTTGTAATTTTAAAAATTCATAATTCCAGCTAAGCAATAAAATAAAGTTATCATATTGATGCATTTTAAAAGCTAAAATATATAAATAGACGCTTAATATACAGTTTCGTAATAATTTATAAATTATTTACTGCTCATTGATCAAAACAACCTTCAGGATTATATCGCGTTTATTTACTGCTGTCAATTAAAATTCGAGAAGGTTCTGTATAAAGATTCATTATTTAATCGGTCTAAGACGAATGGATTAATAATATAATAAGAAAAAGAAAAAATAAGTGTTATTGTTTAGAATATTAGAGTTGAAAATTAGAGAATGTGTCGAACATTGCTTTGCCATGTGGAAAGTTACAGTGTAGGGCGATTGCCTAACATTTATGGGACGGTATTAGAGCGGAAACGTCTGAAAGGGTGTTTCTGTATGAATACTGCGTAGCTTCAAAATGTTAGAGACTATGATTTTTGTATATAAAACTGCGTCGAGTCAATACCTTTTTGTGCTATTCAACTAGGATTCATATAGTTTGTGGTGAAGTGAAGTATACTTTTTTTGTGCCCTAAATACATTTCTACGTTATAATTAACTCCTAGTATGACTGATTTTAGTTTTGTTAGTTTTAAGCATTCATTGTTTTAAACTTGTTCAATAGTTTCACTACCACAGATTTGATAGTTTTTATTTTTTTATTTTTTTTTTGGGATAGGAGGACAAACGAGCAGGCGTGTCACCTGATGGTAAGCCACTAACGCCGCCCATGGACACCAGCAGCACATATTGTGTTACTGTTGCGTTGCCGACCTTTAAGGGAAGGGGATAGGAAAGGATGGGGAAGGGGGTGGGCTCCGGGTACCTCTCTCACCGAACGAAACGTGGCATGGGCCACTTTACGTCGGTCTTCTGAGAGGTCGTGGTATTTCACCGGTCGAGCCGGCCCATTTATGCAGTAAACTGCTTGGCTCTACCACTGTTAAATATAGTAGTAGAAAAATAGTATTTTTGAACACTTGAAGTTCGTTTTTAAATGGTACAATTTATTTTAAGTATAGTCTCGATGGTTCAGTAGTCGAGCTTCTCGGTTCAAAAGTCGTGGGATCGATTGAACAATAATTTTTCGGAATTCTTTTCGTAAGTTATGTGTGATATATATCGATGACTAACAACTTTGTGCCCGGTGTATGACAATTGGTTCCGCAACCTATTCCATTTGGGACGTAGCAGCCGCTGCCTTTGGGTCGATAATGGCCTGAAATTACGCATGTACTTATTTATTTCCAGTATTATTTACAACGTAAAAAAAGTTCTATGCAAAGTGTGTGCCAAAACTACTGACACGTAACAGGCACGCATGAAGCATGAACGGGTGTGCATCTAAGCACAACATTATACGAGAACATGTGACGTCACACCCCACCCCACCCATCGCTCCACACTCCCTGGACTACCCTCGCGCTAATAACAGGACTGACCTTTACGTTATTATTATATTAAAGGTACGAAAGGTGACTATGTAATAAAGAGTTTCAGTCATTATAAATATGCTTGAGGGTCATGAAAATGTTATTCTTAATAATTTATAACAATATTACAAATGAAAATTTTCTAAAGATGTTTGGGTATTAACAATATGAATTCCGGGACAACTGTCAAACAGAAATAGGCTTTTTTACTCAGTGAAGTTCATTTGTATTAAAGTTCATTTTCACTAATATTTTCATCTCAATTTTATTAGAAAATGTCATCTTTACCATATAATTAGTGTATTGGTATATATGTGCTTTTTTATAGCTTCTTAATCCATGAAATGGTGGTGAGTAGATTGTTTTTGTTGATTAATTGATAGAAAATATTGTATACGAATTTTTAAGTTTACGTACACGAAAGAAATGAAAATAATTGTCGACGACTCACAGTATTTTGCCCGGTATGTGGCAATAGGTTCCTCCGCTTATTTCATTTGCGACGTAAAAATTCGGCGAGTCGTGGCTCAAAAGCTACTACTACACATTTAGGTAGAAAAAGGCGCGAAGTTATGAAAAAAAAACGAGAACTAAATTAGTTATTATCCTTATTATTCCTGGGTATAAAATGGAAGGGATATTACTAAATACTAAATTGAGGATGTAATAATTAATTGACAAGAGATTTAAATAATTAATTAATCTAGTTTTTTCTTTTTTCCTTAAAAATAAATATTTTCTTCAATTCCCGAGCTTGCCTGACCTTCTGCTACATTACATTTCATCCTTTGCCTTTTAAGGTCCACTGCTGGACAGGCCTCCCCCATAGAGCGCCGCAACTGCAGGTCCTTTCACTCATGGGGGGTTTTTGCCATAATCGCCACGCTTGGCAGGCGGGTTGGCATCGCAGTAGGGTGTATTTTGTTGAGAGAGAATGCTGCTGCCCATTCTTCCAGCCTTTTCCCTTAGTCACCTTTTACGACACCCACGGGAAGAGATGGGGTGGCGATATTCTAAGCCGGCGCCGCACAGCAACATCTAACGTATTTTTTATTTAACGACAATAAAATTTTAAATCACTACTCCGAACAATTTGCTTTACAATAAATAAAAATTTATAACTAACCGAAAGGATTTGTAAAATTTGAATATGTTAGCAATTGCGGTTGAAACTTTTCTTTGTCTACAATATAGTTAACGATTCAGGGCATTATAACTATTAAGGCTAAAACCCCTTAATGGGTTGGTGTCGCTTGAACAGACGCTTTAATCATACTCACCACCCTGTCTGGGTCCGGACGATGTCGAACGAGCCGGTGTCGAATGTTGTCCGGGCTATATAATCTGTTCCCGGGCGGGTACGGACCGATAATGGCCTCCTTGATAACTACGTAATGAGTGGAATGAAGGCTCGCTCACAACTCTGTGAGGAACGTTTACTCAGTTGCTTGGGGATTTGTGGAGCTAAATTGAATTATAAGGGAATATGACTGAATCAATTGTATAGATCAGTTGGGATTGATGTATGAACATACATGAGTAATAACACTAAGTATTGACTAAAGTTAGTCAGTTAGATTGAACAAATAAATGATTGTCTTAGAAATATAAGCTATTATATTCCCAGCGTTCATTATTCCACTAAAAAATATATATACATACAGACTTAAGAACCTCCTCCTTTTTTCGGAGTCGGTTGAAAAGGGTATTTGAGCGAACTATTTTTGCTATAAAAAGTAGGCTATAAATTATCAAAATGTTTTCTGAATATACCGTTAGCTCAGTCATTTCCAAGCTACTTTAACTTGTGTAACAAAAAATATTGTTTACGCTGACCCAGACAGCCCGTTTCATGGGTCGCCGTGTTTAGCATTGTTAATTTGGCAGTAAAGACCACGCAAGTCACAGCCGAAGCTCCCTTTATTAATTAAAAAGACAGAATTCAGCTTTACATCTGTTTCCGCAAAGACTGCGTATTAAAATATTGAAGAGCCGTTGTTATTGATTAAGAGGATTTAAGAAAAACTGATTTGCTTGCGTTAGTTATACTTCATAAATCTGTTAGTCACAAAAACTGCTTTAATTAGTTTATCCTATCGTGGAAGTTCTCGTAATCGTAGTTTGATCATTGTTCTTATTTGAAGACTCTTAAGTAACTAACTCTGATCAATACATCGGCATCCACGCCATAAAATAAATGAAAATAAAATCCCGACAGCCGTCTCCTGACAACACGCTGAGAGTTAATATTGTTACTTTTTTTTTATTTTGCGTACTCGGAATGACAAAATTGAACTGTACATACATACATACATATATACATAACTTTACGCCAAATCTCTTGCGGGTAGGCAGAGAGAACGGAGCGCCATAAGACACGATTCTTCACGAACTGTACAATTGTAAAATTTTCTGCAATTTCTTCAGATTAAATGTCAAATAACCAAATTATATGATAAGATTGTTTTTTTAGGTCTCTTTTAGTTATTAAGTAGTCAAATTAGTTTGACGTTGTTGCAACTACTTTATATGATAAGATTGTTTTTTTAGGTCTCTTTTAGTTATTAAGTAGTCAAATTAGTTTGACGTTGTTGCAACTACTTAGTTGTTTTATTAGATGAAAGTAAATCTATGTCAACGCAAAAAATATATTGTTTTAAGTATTATTTGGATTTGTTAAAAGAAATGTAACTCAGAGTCAGTAATCTCTTAATACCCCGATTACGCATTGCCTACTTTCCTTCTATGAGAAATACGGTTTTATTTTTCATGTATTAACATTTACGTGGATTATATATGGGCCTAAGAGGTACCACTTTAAAATATATGTCTTCAATATTCCAAGTTTATTTTTGACTGACTCCTCTGGGATATTAAAAAATTCATAAGTTATTCAGTAAGATAAGTCGTTATATAAACATTGATTCAGTCAAATATCTATCATGCAGGTACTCGAATGAAATTCTGTTTGGTGACTTGCACCACCAAGTCTTAAATAGCTATGTTTTTTTTTTATATGGGATAGAAGGGCAAACGAGCAGGCGTGTCACCTGATGGTAAGCAACCTGCGCCGCCCATGGACACCAGCAACACATATAGTATTACTGTTGCGTTGCCGACCTTTAAAGGATAGGGGATAGGAAGGGATGGGAAAGAGAGGTGGGCCTCCGGGTACCTCTCACACCGAACAAAACGCAGCATGAGCCACTTTACGTCGGTCTTCTGAGAGGTCGTGGTATTTCACCGGTCGAGCCGGCCCGCGTGCAAGAAAAGATTTATGAAAGTCAAAGAAGCGAGTGAGACGTGTAAGAATCGTGCCTTATGGCGCTCTATTCTATCTGCCTACCCCGCAAGGGATTTGGCGTGAAGTTATGTATGTATGCATATCAAATAACAAGTTATTATATTATAACATAACATAACATAACAAACATTATTATATTATGATGTTCTATATTCCTGAAAAGAGAACGTCACAAATCAAAAGCATAACCAACAAGCTGGTAATATCAAGCTAACGTTCTCTATTTGCCATATTCCAGCTATTCCTATAATATGTGTTGAAATTTTAATCATATAACATTCTGAACATGCCGCCATGTTATTTCCTTGTCCTTGATAAATGTATTTGATATATTTTGAATCAGTTATTTAGTTTACACGGATGACTTAACGGCGCGTGTTTATTATATGTAGCTAAATAGTTGAGGCCTCCATATACCCCTAATTTTATACATATGAGCAAAAGATTTTTTAAGAGTAAATATTTGTTTTAAAACTTGACTTCGGACGAATCCTACAATTTTAAATGTATCCAAATATAGTTAGATCATCAAGGTATCTACTTCGAGGTTTGTAATTCTCGGATTATTTTTTGTGCGGAACCCATATTACTTAGTAAATAATGAAATATAACTCAAATAGTTTTCATAGCATTTAATAGTCTCGGGAATCCAGAGGTCGTCCGAATCCTGGCACCAATGATTTTTCCAAGTTAATTTCGGAAGTAATGTATGATAAATATCGATGAATAAAATTTGTGCCCGGTATGGCAATAGGTTCGCCATCTATTCCATTTGGGACGTAAACATAACGGCGAGTCCAAGCTTAACAGCCACTGCTTACTCCTTCGGGTAGAAAAAGGCGTGAAGTTATATTATATATGTTACTTTCATGAATTAGGTTGTTAATCGCGAAAATCTTATTATACTGAAAAAAAAATATTAAAGATAGATTACAATCGAATGTTTTCTTTTATAAAAGCAATCAATTCAAGTATTAATAAGCGTTTGAAGCAGCCGTTTGATGAAAATTATATTAATAACATTCAAATGTACAAAACCACGTAAATAAAATTATTATTATATCGTAAAGGAAATTACACATTTCAACTGACACTCATCGTAAAGTGTATTTCACTTGTAATTCAGAACACGTGGTATATATACATAAATATGTCGTCTCTGTCTCAACCTAATTCAGTACAACTTGTTACACACTTGTTTGCATTAGGTTTATAGCTTTGGGATCGGCTCGGGATGAACATAATCGTGTTGGGACGAGTTAGCAACATTATTACAATGACTTACTACATTTACTTATATATGTTATACACGTGTATTAATTTTTAAGAGGAAATTTACTAATAGTTGGAATATTATCAAAATATCCTTCTAAATAAATAGTCAATTCTAGCTGCAGACGCATTAAATGATTGGATAATATTGCTTTAGTCAGTTTGTGGTTTAAGATCTATATTCACTGAAGAGATATTCTGTTAGATTCTGCTCGAAAACTGCAAAAAAACGTAATCTTCTAGCTGTTTTTTTTTAACCAAAATTAACATATTCTATTGTAAATTCGCTCATTTCATTGTAAAATTTTATTGATTTGTATTTGGATATTTTTAAAAACGACGATCAAAAATCGTTAACTGCCCTCTAATATATAATATATGTTTTGTAGTGAACAACATGGCTGGCTCATTGTAGCTACACAAAGTCTACGGTGTAGCCAATTAGCTACGAAGCCGTAGTATATTCACAAAACAATGTGCATTAATGGAAGAAGTCGGTAGATACACAGCGTGTAAGAACTATGTAGCAAGTAGAGTCCGACCGAAACTGGTTTTCCGGCCGAAACCGAAACCGAATGTTCGGCCGTCACTTCAGTTACGGCCGAAACCGAAACTCACGTGGTCAAGTTTAAAATTCCTTCAAATACTAAATTTGTTTTTTTTTACATGAGGTTATTATTCACTATCCCACAAAACTGCACAAACAATTTGTCTGTAGGATCCTTATTTGATTTTAAACAAATTATCAACACATTTCAATTTCATTATCAATTCATTAAATGTCTTATAAATAATAACAACGACAATAATTATGTACATATATATATCCACATACATAAATACATACACACACACATACACTCACACATACACTTTTCAATTTCATTAGTCCTGGGGAACAAGGCGAGGCAGTCGTCTACCAACTGCCTCCGTCGCGGAGTGCTTATCAGAAAAGAAGGGAGGACCGGAGACGCTCCGTCGTTCTGGCCGATTTATTCTGGCCGACCTATCGGACGGGCAGGTCGGGTTCCGGCAAGGGCGCTCGATCATCGATGCGGTGCGTCGTGTGCAAGCTCTGTCAGAAACGGCAGTCCGGTCGGGGAGGTCGCGCTGGCGCCTTCGGGGCCCTCACCTGGCTGGCCATCAGGGAGGCCCTCGTTCTCCACGAGGTGCCTCCTTGATGGCAGAAGTTTCGGCCAAATTTGGACGAAACCGAAACTTCCACCGAAACTTGATTTTTGGCCGAAACTCGGCCGAAACCGAAACCGAACTTTCGATCGAACACTAGTAGCAAGCTTTTAATTCTATTAGTTGGACTGGAAGGCATGTTAAACGTGCAATCAATTAGTTTTTCTTAGCTTTTTTACGTCTCATTTTATTTGTTCGTTTTCAGTATTATTTTTAATCCTGCAACTAGTTTCCCAAGAGTACATATATTTCATTCGGAACGATCCAGTATGAGCTTTCACCAATTGTAGACATCTATACTAACTTTAATAACGCATTACACACAGCGCCATCTAGTCTAAAGTCTAGCAACTAACAAATATATGTTAAAGTTTTCTATGATTTTCAATGACATTTTAAGAATAAAAGAAATTATGCTTAACATGTATTTAACCCAGGATTCTTATTACTGATACATATTATTCATACATCACTTGTCATACATGAGCGCCGGTTTTTAAATTTATAAAGTACTTGTTTTACCTACCATTGACAGTCGATTTGGTTAGGTAGTCAATTATTTCTGTCTCTTATGATAAAACGTGAAGTTTAAGTAAGTAGTAGTCTCGGTGGCCCAGTGGTCGAGCACACAGCTTCTGATCCAGAGGTCCGGGTTCGATTCCTGACACTGGCTCACACCATTGAGTTTTCGAAATTAAATTCGAAAGTTATGTGTGATAAATATCGATGACTGAAAACTTTGTGCCCGGTATGGCAATAGGTTTGCCACCTATTTATTCCATTTGGGACGTAAAACATAACGGCGAGACGAGGCTTAATAGCCGCTGCCTACACCCGAAGGTGTAGGCAGCGGCTATTACGGTATTTACGGTAACAAAAAGGTGTGAAGTTATGTTATGTATGTTATGTTAAGAAAGTATGTTTTACAGGCGATTCAATTGGAATGGAAAATGGAATTTTAAAAAATAATTTAAGTTTAAAATGGTATACTTTTTTAAATAACATACATTATGAAACCTTTTCAATTTTGATATTGTTTTACTCCATGAATCTCAGTAAGTTACTATGATTGAGATTTACGTAGTTTTAACAAGAACGCTATGAAAAAAAAACTGTTAATTTTTTTTGAAATCAGATGGTGGGATTTTTTTAGTAGTAAAAATAACTTTCCACACCAACTTTTGGCCAATAAACACCCGCGTGTAACTTGTAGCGTGACTTAAATAAACTGACATTGTTGTGCACAACTATTACAAGCAAAACTTAAATTGTATAAGTTCGTCTCAACTTAAAATGTGGAAATAAATAGCTTTTTGCCGAAAGTCAGGGCAGTTTTATTTGATTCGTTTGTTGCTGGGGCTTGACTGAGTAATTAAATATTACTGAGTTTTACTTAGGCAATTTTTCAATGCTGTATATATGTATTATAACATACATATACATTTCTAACATAACATAAATTCACGTCGATCGGCTATGAGTTTTCGACAATTTGAGACATATACTAACTTTAATAACGCATTACACACAGCGCCATCTAGTTAAAAGCCTGACAACTAACACATCTAGTGTGGAACTTGATATATCTTTTTTATAAAACGGTCAAACGCTGATCTACGAGAATCTACGCTTATTATAAACTTGTATTAGTACTTGTATTGGAATAGAACCTCTACTTAACAGTCGGTAGTTATACCTTATTCTTCGAGGCCAGTAAATTGTAAAGAGTCAGAATTTATTAGAGGGCTTTTACTCGACAAAAATTAATGTAATTTATGAACCAGAGAGTCCCTTTATTGATGAATTTTATATTCATCAATAAAGGGTACATAATTATAATCACGCTACTGCTGGAATCGGAACAGTTTTTGTAAATGTATACGGAGGTCCCTTCATAAACGGTGGTAGAGCCACGCAGTTAGCTACATGAATGGGCCGGCTCAACCGGTGAAATTCCACAGCTTCTCAGAATATAGGCGTTATGTGGCTTATGCTCCGAAGGCCCACTCCCCTTCCCCCTCCCGTACCATACTAAAAGACCTGCAACGCAATTGTAAGACTATCTTGCAGGTGTCCATGGGCGGCGGTAGTTGCCTACCATGAGATGATCCGCTTGCTCAGTTGCCTTCCTAATTCATAAAAACACTTGCCGAAATAAAATCCATGTGGGCAAAACCTAAAGCAAAAACTGTTATTATGTCCAAAATATGAACATAACACACAAGTTAGCAATCTAGCTATAGGTAATGTCGCCGGGGCGTATGTTTCGTTCGGTTCGATCTGAGTTTGTTTCCTGATGTCGGCGCCGGTTGCAACTGAAATGCCGATATTTTCAAATGCACTTTTTTATTTTTGTTTTATAGAGTCCCAACTTGGCGATGTTTGACCGTGCAAGTTTTTTTTCCGTCGTGGAATAAAATTTCCTACTTTGAAAAGTTGTACAAATTCTGGGCATTGTTCAGTTTTGTGAATGGCGGTAAAATTAAACAATAACTTATTAGTTGGGTGGAAAATATTAATATTAATAATAGCAAGTCTTCTCTTTGATATTTTTTTCTCGTCAATTTAGATGAGAAGCAAGACCCAAAATATGTTTAAAAGATATGAAAGGTAATTGGAGACGTAAAGATTGATTTTTTAAAATCTGTTCAACAGTTAAAGATGGTGACGGTCGGCTATTATTATCAATAGTTGCTGTTATTTTTTATTTATTACATGGATATTAATTATGATAATAATTGTTACAGATTGGAGTGTCCGTCTGTCAGGGCGACGTCGTTCCTCTCAGCAGTCATCTGCTGCTCTTCTGGCTCATTTTGACGCAACAGTACTGCAGGTATACTTCTCATAAGTACTCATAACTTATTCTTGTTACTTTTTTGTACATTATTTTTCATTGTAATACCCGAAGATGGTATACCTATTTGGTCTCATGGAAAACCACTAGGTGGCTTCATGCCGTATCAAAGCCACAACAATATAATTATCATACATTACTTGTAATTCTAACTTATTAGAATGGTAATAAATTTAATTGTATATAATAAATTAGTTGTGTCCGTTTGTGTTCTCTCTAGAAACTTAATTCGAACGACTGTACTCGTATTAAATATGTAATACACATCAGGTACTTTAACATGTTACGAGCCTTGTATAGCAAATACTTCAAGAGTAGAATAAAAAAACCCAATTTATTTCATTCGGCCAACGAAAGAAAACGGTGCCTCTAAAGAAATTACTTATTAAAGAAGGTTCCCCTAGATATCAGTGCACTTCCAAAATGGCTTTGAAACTTTATGTAATATCCAATCCAAGTTCATTTTGGCGAGTGGTAAAAGTTTGCAAATGCCATCGTTCTGGCCCCCGCGGGTGTCGTTACCGTGACAAACATACAAATACAAATATATAATTAGGAGAGAAGGGACTTCCTCAAAAAGGGAAAGTCTCTCAATAGCATTGTGGTTTAGATAGGGGACTTGTCTTTGATACAGTTTATTTTTTCTTTTTTTTTCTTTATGGAATAGGAGGGCAAACGAGCAGGCGTGTCACCTGATGGTAAGCAACCAACGCCACCCATGGACACCAGCAATACATATAGTGTTACTGTTGTGTTACCGACAGTTAAGGGATAGGGGATAGGGAAGCTGGGGAATCGGGGTGGGCCTCCAGGTACCTCTCTCACAGAACGGAACGCGGCATGAGCCCCTTTACGTCGATCTTCTGAGAGGTCATGGTCATGGTATGGTCGAGCCGGCCCATTCATGCAGCGAACTGCTTGGCTCTACCTCTCGGAATATCGACTTGAAGTTGCTCGTCCCGCATTTCTATCGGTGAGATAGGTATCCTTAGGCCCGATCCCCTTTCCCCTCCTACTCCTTTAAGAACGGCAACGCACCACGGTGTTCATGGGTGGTGAGAATTTACTTACCATTAGGTTACCCACTTGCTCCGCTATTTGCAAAAAATAAAAAATATGCTTAGTATTTATTGTTGATGCCATGACAACAGCTCTTCGGTCATTACATTCCCCTTAAATCTGATATAAATTCATTCTATCTCCGTAGAAAATGTAACGACAGCAAAAAAATATTTATTGATTTACGATTCCGACATGATGAAAAGTTGAAAGGAATTGTGGCAGTAAAATCAGAGACCAGAAAGCAGAATTCCCGCGTGAAATCGGTAATGTAATTTCGTATTTTTTTTTTCTTCGATGAGGCGTCGTGATTGTTTGGCGTTGCCACATTGATGATCTCATGTTCCTATTAAATATGACGACACGATATTACATAAATTATTGACGTTTTAATTACATAATCATGATTATTTGAATTCGGTACTTTCGAAGTTTAACAGATTTTCATGTGATATTCATACATACATAACTTCACGCCAAATCCCTTGCGGGGTAGGCAGAGAGAACAGAGCGCCATAGGGCACGATTCTTACACGCCTCACTTGCTTCGTTGATTTTCATAACTCTTTTCATGCACGCGCGTCGGTTTTTGAGGCTCTTAACATCACCTTTCTCCAGAACACGTTCTATTTGGTCATGGAATGTGTGTCTTGGCCGTCCTCGACTCCTACATCCATCCGCTTTTGCATTGTATATCTGCTTAGTCAGACTTGCATCAACCATTCGTTCTACATGTCCGAACCATAGGAGCATGCCCTTTCTTACTTTTACACCGACATTCTCTTTCAAACCAACTTCCTTCCGTACAACCTTGTTTTCTACGCGGTCAGCGAGAGTCACTCCGCAGATTTTGCGTAGTGCCCTCATTTCCACCGCGTTTATTCTACTTTCATGCACACTCTGCCATACCCAGCTCTCGCTTCCATAAGTTAGCGTTGGGATCAGGACTGCATTGTGGATTGCTAGCTGGGCTTTTCTGCTAATGTTTTTTGCGCCCAGGAATCTGCCCAACGCTCCATTTACGCTATTTCCTATCGCCACTCGTCTTTCTACATCCGCGGTGTACCTTCCATCTCTGCTAAAAGCGCATCCAAGATATACAATTTCATTCACCTGTTCCAGCACTACATCATCAACCATTATCCTTGCATCAGTTCTGGATTCCTCCCTTTCAAACACCATAACTTTCGTTTTCTTTGCATTCATATCTGATTAGAAATAAGCTTTTCAATAAATATTAAAGAAATTAGAACCAAATTTGTATATTGTAAAAATTGCTAGCAGTGAATGACGTATGAACGAATGCAATGTCGCAGTTGCTATATATACGATAAAAAATTATATTTGATAAAATAACAAAAATAACAATTTCCTGTTTTAGATATTGCTGTAGTTTGAATTTCTACGTGAGATATTACTTTAAATTAGAAATTAACTAAAGTAAACACTTCCATTTCTTTTTCCATTCATTCCATTTCTTCCATTTCACTGAAAAATACATCACAGATTTCAATCAATAATCGTGTGTCCCCGAAATCGAAACGAGCAGAAACCTTTAGGAGGAAATTTGCAATGCAA
Organism: Euproctis similis; assembly: GCA_905147225.2. Lineage (NCBI taxonomy): Eukaryota > Metazoa > Arthropoda > Insecta > Lepidoptera > Erebidae > Euproctis > Euproctis similis. The sequence goes on from LR990109.1 coordinate 13,031,734, forward strand.
ATAATCTTACTGTCTCCGATACAATAGAGAGTTCCTGAATCTCATTAACAGATTCACCCCATAAACTGGTCAAGGGTCCCCGCAAATAAATATGTATAAATATAATTATATGTAAAAGTATAAATTTTGTGGGTTATACTAAATAAACCTTTTATAGTACCGTGTCGTTAAATGTAAAAAGTCATACAAAACGTTATCAAATGTTCACGACAGTGGCAAGTTTATCTCTTCCGCGCAATTTGCCAACACAGCTCGGGACACCGGGATTGGAGATTCTTTCAAAATATTTCACTCTGTTTAGGTAACTAAAACTCGTACTAGCGGCTATTATCTGACAGTCTTCGCTTTCTACTATACCATTATTAATCAATAATTTTAAAATAGGTACATATTTTATAGCCTCGAAGGTCCAGTGGTCGAGCTGGTTTTCTGAATCCAGAGTTCGCGGGTTCGAATTCTGGCACATACCAATGACTTTTTGAAATTAATTGATTTCGAAAGTAATGTGTGATAAATATGGATGACAAAAAAAATCTTTGTGCCCGGGATGGCAATAGGTTCGCCACCATTTGGGAAGTAAACATAACGTCGAGTCAAGGCTTAACAACCACTGCCTACACCTTCGGGTAGAAAAATGGGTGTAACTAAGCGCCGCCAGACATAGCAAACTAATATTTGACTTATAATTTTGTTGATGCGCGATTATCAATCAGAGCTCCGATAACTACAATATTCCTTGAAAATAAGACGAAAGTTTAGAAAGTACTAGGTATAAATTTCTTTCACCGGCAAAGGTAAAATGTAAGTCAACAGTGTTAATATACCGGATTCTTGCTTTGAATGTAGCGCAAATTAATTATCTGGGCCGAGACAGTTAGTTTAACTGGAACGCAACTCACGTCTCACCCGGAGACTTTATCGGCCCTTTTACGATTGTATTATTACCTACGATCCGAACTATCACGGACGCTAGTTCGGAACTAGAAATGTATGTCTTTCTAATGGATTGTCTTTCTTTCATCTCCAGCATTCAACTTTTATGTCTATTAATTCACTAATTCATATTATGTCCAAGGCCAGAAAAATTAACAAGTGTCTTTGCTCTCTTTGCTTTAATCTAATTTGCAATTTACATATGTTTGAAAGATAAAATAATATACTATTAGAACACTGCAACAGCATTAATAAGAATTATTTATACCAGAACCTGTATTTAGTTGGTTATCCACCGTTGCATCAGAATATCGAACCGAAATATTTACTTTTAATGTTGAGTTAAATCTGACCACTATAAAAAAAAAACCGAACAGAATCCTCGGCGTTTCCTTAACCATTCTTTATTATCGATTCTGTTAACCAATACCAATAGTTTCCTGCGATGAATACGAACGAAAGAAAGTAATTCGAGTATTCTATTCAAATAAATAAAAAGACCCGCACAATTCCCAAAAGCTATTCGTTATTCTGCGAAAATAGTGACGACTTATACCCGAGTGTATATGAAGCTTTGGAAATTTCTATCAACGTTGTATAGAAAAGGATTCAAGTGAATTCGATCAAATTGTGTGGTCTAGATATGTCTGTATTTTCAACAGTAACGAGAAGGTATCGGCTTCGTCAAGAGGCGAAAGTAAAGCTATTGCCATTTGGACGGGCCAACGTTACCATGTGTATTGTTGAATTAAATCAAAAACATAAGTTTTTCTATTGCATGCAAGAAAGTCAAATTACTTAGGTATAGTCGTATACTGGTCTTGTATCTTAAAGTAGTTTTAAATGGTTGACTATACTAAATGTATGGTGACCACTGGTGGTCCAGTGGACGACCACCCCGCTTCTGAATCAAATAAGGCGCGACGAATCCGGGCTCACCTATGACTTTTCGAAATTGTTTTCGGAAGTTATGTGTGATAAATATCGATGTGATCTTTGTGCTATGTGTATGGCGAAACGTTATGGCAATATGTTCGCCACATATTCCATTGGGACGTAGCATAACGATTTGACGAGTTAAGGCTCAACAGCCTCCTACACCTTTTTGTAGAAAAAGGCATAAAGTTGTGTTATGTTAAGAACATTTATTAAAGTTTTCTTGTGACACTTTGGTTAAGAAGTCGTTTTCTGTGACCAAACAAAATCATTTAACAAGCAGATATTGTCGCTAGTTACTAATCTTAATTTATTATTATCATCGTTTATTATACTGCTCCATCAAGTAAGAAGTTTCTCTAATGGCATTACCAAATATTAGCAGTAACCATCACACAAGTTTATTTTTCTTCTTAACATTGCATCATAGATATGATTGTTTTTGTTAACATCATAATTTTCCTGCCCTTATCCCACTCTTAAAATAGTGGGGTCAGCACAACATGTCATCCTTTCAAACTATCCATGATATCAAAACTTTTGGCTGTGGTTTTGGGATCGGCCGCCTGCTTGACGTCAACCCTCCGTAGGAATGCTTTGCTTGGTGGTTTATTTTTTGTTTGTGTTATAACATAACATAACTTCACGCCTTTTGTTACCCGAAGGTGTAGGCAGCGGCTGTTAAGCTTCGTCTCGCCGTTATGTTTACGTCCCAAATGGAATAGGTGGCGAACCTATTGCCATACCGGGCACAAAGTTTTTCAGTCATCGATATTTATCACACTTAACTTCCGAAAACAATTTCGAATAGTCATTGGTGTGAGCCAGTGTCAGGATTCGAACCCGGACCTCTGGATTAGAAGCCGTGTGCCCGTACCACTGGAGCACCGAGACTATTGTTTGTGTTATGTTTCATTAAAATAATATTCTACTGCACTAGGCACACGTAGTTTTTGATATTTGTTCAGATTTAAAGCTGTCATAATTTACGCTTTGTCAGTCAGTAATTTAACACGCTGCTGTTGGTCGAGTCTGATATATGAGCTGTCATTGAATTCACAACTAAATAGGCGGATACCGCGAGATATTTAGTATATTGGATTCAGTTTATAAAGCCTCCAACTTCTATAAAAATATATAGATATTATAATACGCTAATGTTTATTTATTATATGTTCTAGTTCACATAACTTCACGCCTTTGTTACCCGAAGTTGTAGGCAGCCTCGGCTCGCCATTATGTTTACGTCCCAAATGGAATAGGTGGCGAACCTATTGCCATACCGGGCACAAATTTTACAGTGGTATAGCCAAGCAGTTCGATGCATGAAAGGGCCGGCTCGACCGGTAAAATACCACGACCACTCAGAAGACCGACGTAAAGTGGCTTATGCCGCGTTTCGTTCGGTGAGAGAGGTACCCGGAGACCCACCCCCCTTCCCCGTACTTTCCTATCCCCTATCCCTTAAAGGTCGGCAACGCAACAGTAACACTATGTGTTGCTGGTGTCTATGGGCGGCGTTGGTTGCTTACCATCAGGTGACACGCCTGCTCGTTTGCCCGCCTATCCCATAAAAAAAAACAAAGTTTTCAGTCATCGCTATTTACTTTACTTAACTTCCGAAGCACACCAATCACCAATGACTTTTCGAAAACAATTTCGAAAAGTCATTGGTGTGAGCCAGTGTCATGATTCGAACCCGCGACTTGCGGATTTAGAAGCGTGGTTCTCGACCATTGTGCCACCGAGACCTTAGCTAATATCACGTATTAGATTAAAAGTCATACGAATAGTGAAATGTCTAGAATACATACACATATATAGTTCTATCCGGACTAATGTTTACAAAAAGACCTATTTTCAATCTATATTAGTATTATCAAGATGAGATATTAAATTGATTGAACGCTCTAATCTCAGATATTAGTAATCCGATTAGAAGAAATATTTAAGGGTTACAGTACATATCACTTTTCTCACCAAAGACTATATCATATATATATATATATCACACTACTACGAGGAGCGAGGAGAGATACATTATAAATAAACGATAAAAAGTTCAAGCAGTCAATTGATAATTAAAAAAAATCTAGCGTTTCCGCGTCACATAAACAGGCGTATGTTTCCTAAAAGGGTCCGGTTATATTAAGTAAATCTGTACAGGGCACAATCGTAAAGGTTCCGCCACAGATGAGTTGCTCCTGCGATCAGCTATTCTGACAAAGAATGGAAAAATTTCATCACCCCGTTTGCTTTGGATAAAATTTCTTCGTAGAAATAAAAAAAACCCCATCCTATATATAAGAAGATATCGACATAAATCTATATAAAATCTAGTGAAGAAATTATGGAAATATGAAAGATAGATAACATATCATTGAAGTCGAACCCGTTCATCATGGCATGGAAGTTGGGTACCCGAAATCGAAACTTATTTTATTTATGGAATAGGGAGATTAACCAGCTACCTGATAGTAAGTAACTAACGCTGTCAATGGACACTTACTTAGATAGTGTTAAAGTTGCGTTGCCAGACTTTAATGGAATAGGAAAGGAAACGGAAGTAGGATGGAATGGGGGGGATGGGTTTGGGCCTCTGGATACCCCTCTCACCGAGCGAGACGTGACATGCAGCACTTTAGGTAGATATTATGAAAGGTCGTGATATTGCATTGGTCGAGCTACCCCATTCATGCACCGAACTGTGAGGCTCTACCACTGTTAAAATTTTATTATATTGCATAATTTAGTTATGCATTACTTATATTTCTTCATCTCTGTTTTTATTTTTGTATTTTTTGCAGCTTTTTTCTAATTTAGTATATACTTATATAGTTCTAGTTAAGAATGTTTTATGTTGTGTTTGAAAACATAAAATTATTACCGTCATTATTATTATGAAGATGACTATAATGTCACATTCCGAGGTCCATAAAATAAAGTGTCTTTAATATACTTTTTAACGTATAACCGAGTGAACAAGATGTTATACCTCGGGGCAAATGTAAACGACCCTCCCAGTAAAAGGCAACAAATTGATACAATATATCGTACAATATTCATGTTAATATCATCTTATCTTGCCCCCATATCAGGAAATAAGCCTTTCCATATTGTTCAATATTTAGTTATCATTTTAGTGTATATTTTTTATATTAAATTACGAGGTACCTTCTGAATTCGATTCAATATATGTACGCTGAAGTAATAAGGACACATTCATCGTAAATTCACGCCTTTCAGGGTAGACAGAAGAGCAGTGCGATTTTTACACCACTCATCATCATCATTCACTACTTAGACTTACATAACCATTGCCATGGACGCTCATGGGTCATTAATACTCGTTACAAAACCTTCCAAGCGATTAATTTGAGCATGGAAAGTGAGTCATGGGTACCATCATCTCCTATCTTTTTAATAATTCCGTTATGAAATAACTTTATTTTCTCTTCGTATAAAAATATGTCTGGGAATAATCACTTCTTATTAGCTTTGAAGAACAAAATTAACTCAAAATATCAATAAAAAAACTTATTCGTTCAAAAGTAGCCAGCGTCTGCACGCAATACAATGAATTGTTTGCTTAATTTTCAGCAGAAAAGTTTTAGCTACTTTGTTTTACCTCGCAAATATATGACACATTAGACAGGAAAATATATAGATAGCTACGTACTGACCCAACGAACTTTTTATCACATGATAATAGGGGTTGATGGATAAAAATATATTGTTTAATATCAATCATTATTCTGCTACATTCATCGTACCTATAGAATATACATATATAATTTCATTGAAATCAGACAAGTCGTTCCGGTGAAGTTTGGCAACAAACAGGATGTGTCGCCAAATTTTCATGTACACGAGACAAAAATAACATAACATAACTTCTACCCAAAGTAGTTAGCAGTGGCTGTTAAGCCTCGGCTCACCGTTATGTTTACGTCCCAAACGGAATAGGTGGCGAACCTATTGCCATACCGGGCACAAAGTTTTTAGTTAGCGATATTTATCACATTTAACTTTCGAAAAGTCATTGGTGTGTGCTAGGATTTGAACCTGCGATCTATGAATTCAGAGGCCGTGTGCTCGACTGGACCACCGAGACCGACCGAGACCGACTACCGAGTCTACAAAAAAAAAAAAGAATTTGGTAATATTAGCTCCTGTCCAACCAACTCCTGTTATGATTAAGAAGTTAATCATTTTTGTTCCAGATACGCGACTGGATTTCCGTGGAGGTGGATATGCTGCGTACTCAGCCAGTCGCCGTTGGCGATGTCGATGAGATACTGCAACACCTTGACAAACAGAAGGTTAGTTCTATCTTTACATATAAATAAAATTGAAGTGTCTGATTTTAATATTAAAATAAATGCTTTTTACTACATTCATATTGACGGGCCTCGTGGCGCATTGGTAAAACTACCGGCTGCAGCACTGAGGTCGGGGGTTCGATTCCGACCCGAGCACAAATATTTGTGACAAACATGAATATTTGTGCGGCGTCTGGGTGTTTTTATTAGCTTTTTATTAGCTTCACCTGTATGTTTGTTTGTAGGTTTGTATGTTTGTATGTTTGTAGGTTTGTATGTTTGTATGTTTGTTTGTAACCGACTTCTTTTTTAGTTTCCGGTGATTGCCACTAGATGGTGCGATTTGTGAACTATGAAAGTTCTAGACTAGAAAACCGAACTAAAAAATAGAAAATAAATAATAGTTTAAAAAAACTAAAAAACACGCTTTTTATAGAATACCGAACTAAAAAATAGAAAAATAAAAAAAAAAAAATATTTTAAAAAAAGCGTGGGGTGCTTTTTAGATATTAACGAAATGATAATCACTCTACTCATATCTGTCAATAAAATATTTATAACTATTGACACCATGCACCCCACGCTTTTTTTAAAATATTTTTTTTTTTTTTTTTTCTATTTTTTAGTTCGGTATTCTATAAAAAGCGTGTTTTTTAGTTTTTTTAAACTATTATTTATTCTATGTATTATAAGTATGTATTTACAAAAGAAAAGTATATATGTATTAGTATCCGTTATCTAGTATCCATAGCACAAGCATTTAGTTGCTTAGTTTGGAACTGGAGGGCGCTGTGTGATTTGTGTCCAAGATATTATTATTATTATTATCAGAACATGAAACAAAATTAAAAAAATGTTTATAAAAAATATGAATGATATATAAGTACCGTACATACACCAAAATAACATTTTTTTTACATTTTTCGTCTATCTAATCTGAAATTTTAGGACCAATTTTGGTGGAACTTTTATTGCCGGGTAGTTTTTTTTAGAAATAATCTTTTAAATTGCTTCCGAAGCGAAACAAAGTTCGCCGGGAAACCTAGTTCACAATAAATTTTATTGTTGACACTTCAATTTTTCTTATTACTTAATTAAAATAGTGGTACATAGGCGTGGTATGGTGGTGGACACGTTTTGAGAAAGAAAGAAAGTCATGTTACCACAGAGAAAGTGGATGGACAGATAGATGGATGAAGGCTATAAAGGTAGATATGAATATGAAGCGAGAATGTGTGGAGACGAGGAGCGACAGAAGAGAATGGAAAAGGACGATATTTTGTGCCACCATTTAGAGTGGGGTAAGGATAGGGGAAAATGAATGATGATTTAATTAAACTATCCCTTCAAATAATTTATAAGGCTTTAATCGTAGTCGCTCTCACCTTCAGGATTTTAGAGCACAAAGGTACTTACTAAATTATGCTAATTTAAATTCAGGGTCTCTCGATCTTAAAGTTAAGAAGTAGTCCCAACCCAAGTCTTAACTAAATTAACTTTAGCTAGATATAAAAAGACTGCATCCTATAAGTAGCTGACTTCTAAAAAATCCTACACACTTTCATTGTACCCAAAAAAAACCATACATATATAACTTCACGCTAAATCTCTTGCAGTGTAGGTAGCGCCATAAGGCACGATTCTTACACGCCTCACTCGCTTCGTTGACTTTCATAACACCCCAAAAATAAGGTCTAACGTCTTCGGCATGTTGCGAAGGTTGGTGGATAGATAGCATTCAACATATAACTTAATTAAAAATATTGGAAGTTGGGATATTACGGATAAAAATATTTACCTCTTTAGTGATTTTTAATAAATTTAACGACATAATGGCGACGGTTTTGGCGACAGAAATCATCTAATACAGATAAATTAAACATTTAAAAGGACATAAGTATACAATGTTCATTTTTGAGAGGCTCTAATTTACTGCTGACAATGTAATATCAGCATCTTTTTGTTGATTTGAACGGAACTTTTTTCCGCATCAAAGTAATAAATAAATAAATTTTGGATTTTTCACTTTTTATACAGATGAATGATATGAATTATACTTATAAACAACGTCGTCGCGTAGTTTTAAAGATTTAAGCATACTGGATATAGGGACACAGAATGCGACTTTGTTCTATACTGACAAGGTCTCGGTGGTCCAGTGGTAGAGCACCCCTCTTCTGAATCCAGAGGTCGCGGGTCAAATCCTGGCCCACATCTATGACTTTTCGAAATTATTTTCGGAAGTGATATTTATTGATGATTGAAACTTTGTGCCCGGTATGGCAATAGGTTCGCGACTTATTCCATTTGGGACGTAAATATAACGGCGAGATGACGCTTAACAGCCGCTGCCTACACCTTCGGGTAGAAAAGGCGCCAAGGTATGTTATGATATGTTGTATTTACATAATGAATATTTCAGCTTCTTGATACATACCCTTTCTGAGTTTAAAGGCGAATATTATTTAGAGGTTTATCTATTGTTTTGTTCAAAATGTTATTTAATTAAATTTTTTCCAATATATCTTCATGGCTTGTGAATGTATTATATTGTCTGACCTTGTGTTAAATAGCGAAATAAAACACTTAAACCCTAACATATTCTATACTAAAATATGTTGGACTGATTGCTTTACTTTGCAAAGGGAATTTGCGGATTCCGTCTTATAAATAAAAAATTGTTTACTTGATATTCGAAAACATGTACAATTAATTTACTGAGATGTTCTTAACGCTTAAAATACGGTCAATATGATCATTTCTTTGTGTAATGGTAAGGGGCACATTATTCCGTGCGTGGTCGTGAACGATCTCGTATGGGATCATTAGTATCCTGGAGGCTTTATCTTGTTTGTATTCAGTTAGTGTGCACACAGGCTCACCGCGATTATTATACAAACGTGAGCCCCAATATATCGCATATGGTTTTAATATTTTGCTAATAAAATATCATTGATTAATATCGTTTTGGCTATTATCTTAGTCTGGTGGTCCAGTTGTCGAGTTGTGTCGTGTCCCTGCTTCTGATTCAGAAGTCGTAGGTTCAATGCCGGGCGCACAATAATCATTTCTGGGAATTCTTTTCGGACGATGAGTTACAACTTTGTGGCCGTTGGCAATAGGTTCGCTTCCTATTCCATTTGAGTCGTAATGTAACGATTCGACTTTAACAGACTTTAATAGCCGCTGCCTGCACCGTCTGGTAGAAAAAGGCGTGAAGTTACATTATTAATATTTTTATACATATTAGAAAAGAAAAAAAATCACGATACTAGGTATATAAAGGTTAAACGTAAAAATAATGCCAGATGTTAATTAGTCTATCATCGACATCAAATCGATTCCCAAATATCAGAACAGCTTTGTAAGTTAATCTGCTTGAAAGGAAATAAACACGGAGACGTCTACTTACAGAAGATTATAGGTTTATTTCGAGTGTTTAAGAGTCGATAGCGGGCTTAAGAGAAATCTTTGATTACAATACAAAAATAATAGACTAATTTTACAGTTATTACAGTCTTACACTGTTCAAATTTTAATAAAGTTGTGAATGATCGTATTTTGAAAAATATTTTTTTTATATTGGTTTCGTTAGACTTTTTATTTTTGCTGTTCTTTCAATTGGAGACACCTAAAGTTTTACTGCTATTTGCATATTGTTCCTAGAATCATGAGATCATATCATATTCTAAGATACGAAAAATTTTGATTACATTACAATAGTACCTAGTATCTTAAGCTATACCTTAGTATCTTAAGCTATAAAATATATCAGTAGCCACGTATATATACCCCAGGGGTTTGGCAGAGATGTGGGGCGCATGTGATATCCTCCCGGTAAGCCATATCTCATTGCATTCCGGTCACGCATTCTAATCAATGGCTTTTTGCTACGAATGTTTTTACAAAAGAAAGTGTACAACACGTACACAGCGACTGAAGAAGAAAGAGAGATAGGGCAGATGTTTTTTTTTACTTATAATTCGTCCAAAGGGAAGCACTTTTCCCTTTGGACAAATTCTTATTATTTTATTTATTCTTAATCAGATACCTTTAATGTTATTGTTATTAATAAAAAAGAGAAAAAATCAAATATATGTTGTCTAAATTTAATTGATAGCCGATAATGTTTGAACGTAGGTAAAAAAATAAAAAACGTCAATACAGAATTGGAAGGAGTAGTGACAATCGATTTTAGAAATAAGCTTCAATATCGATTTGGGCTACCCCTTCTTTTCCCATTTTTGTGAATATTAATGAAACCTTTGGCCCTATAGGTTTCTTCCCAACTTTTTTGTTGACCATTAGAACAGACGATAATTACAAATTTAATAATCATAATTTCAATAATTATGTAATTTATATAATCGTAATTTCTGTGGTACGTACGTTTCCAAATTTGAGAAAGCTTAATGTTAAGTTTATTATTGGGTATAAACTTGGTGGTCCAGTGGTCGAGTACCCCGCTTCTGAAACCAGAAGTCACGGGTTTGAATCCTGGCTCACACCAATACCTTTTCGAAATTAATTTCGAAAGTTATGTATGATAAATATCGATGACCAAAACCTTTGTGCTTTGTGGTATGGCATGATTTGCCACCTATTCCACTTGGGACGTATACATAACGGCGAATCGAGGCTTAACAAGCATTGCCTAAACTTTCTAGTAGAAAAAGGCGTGATGTTATGTTATGTTATAATTGGGTTTCCTATTTAACTATATCTGTGCTCTTCTAAGTAATAATAAATTATAAATAATTAAATACTAATAAGGTGTTGTAATGTTAAGAAGTGAAGTGAAGTGGCTAGGAACCCGCACTTAGGCACTTAGTACATATGTGATTGTGTCACGGGGTCGTCCCTTGCCCTTGACTTGTCAACTGTCAAATGTCTCTTGTCATAAGTTATTCAGTGACATGATCTCTTGACTTTGTACTGCAGCACTCAACGCTGTGTACTGAAACATTTTGAAGTTTAGGTGTATAGGTGTCTTCGCAATTGTACACCATATTTTGTGATTCCCGTGTCTACCTGAATAATTTTTATCACACGCGAATATAAAACCTAATATTGTAAATACGGAAATGAATGTTAGGAAGAAGAAGGAAAGTTATTTTGAAAGGTATTTTCCTATTCGTGCTTTTACGATTGGGCGGACAATTTTGCTAAGTCGTCTATATTGGCTCATTTTAATATTATGAGTTTACTTTTAGGTGTGTTGGTAATATATACGGATGAGATTAGAAACTATTCTGTTCCGGTATGTAACCTTTAGATACAAATATTTTGATTGGTGTGAAATATGGAAATATGTTATCTTAAACAACCCCTGTTAAAACGACCTGCTTCCGTTTTCCCGCATAGCTCTGCCGCGATCGCTGCAGGCGTCCGTATATTTATTGGTATTACAGTTATCTTCTGCGCATGCGTGCGACATTAGTGAAGGGAACGTGTCGATACTATTTTTTGTTCAAATGCAACCTTTTCTGAATCTGTTTATGAATATTATTCTGATTGTGTGCAGCAATAATAATTTTCATACTCTTCCGTGTGCAGATCGAAAATTTGTCACGCATATATATTCTTGAATATATAAATATGTATACAAATATATGTATTGAAAACTAATTTTTGATTAACGATAACATCGCAAGGGTTACTACTGCATAAGTTTTATTCGTACATTCTGCACGTGTTCTAGGAGATTTCATAAAAGGTTTTGTTGACTTCCTTCTCCTGACATCATTGTTTAAATCCGTAATAATAAATTCAATACGTTTCGATATTATCACAAATACATATTGCTGCTTTGTTGGCGTTTCGACCAAATATTCCATTTGATGTGGCAGGATACATAACCTTACGATAACCATACGTTATCTAATCGTATATTTATGTGTAATTCTGTATTTATTGTAATTTCGCGTCCTTGATACTTGAAGATTTAGGGATGGATACTTTTAGCTTGGTACTTGTAAATTTAACAGTGCTCGAGTCTTGCAGCTCGCTGCATGAATGGGCCGGTGAAATACCATGACCTTTCGGATTATCGGTGTGAAGTGGCTCGTGCCGCGTTTCTTTCGGCGAGAGAGGTATCCGTGGGCCCCATCCCCTTCCTTTCCCCTCCTATCTCCTTAAAAGTCGGCAACGCACCACGGTGTTCATGGGCGGTGAGTAGTTGCTTAACATCAGATAACCCACTTGCTCGTTTCCCCTTCTATCCTATAAAAAGGCTCTAAAATGTAATAAGTAGCGAAATCTAATGTCATATAATATTATAAATGGTTATTCCTATAAGTATTTTAATTTAAACTAATAGTTGCTACCGATTGATATATATTAAGTTTCCTGGCATATGTTTGTGAAACCATTTCATCGATATGAAACAAATCGACAAATTTTATTGTCGATACTGTATCTTCACTTTTCTCACCCCATTTAACAATATACCTGTAGATGTATAGGGGAGGGCTTCTGTTGCCTAGCAACGCTTGGGCTCAGCCGGCAAGCTACACGTGACAGGACATAGCGTAGTAGGTACGATAGTACCTGCTCAGTATGGCCGTGACCGACCCACGTAGCGGACGTAAAATAGATTTTATTGAAACCCATCTGAAACCTTTTCATAGTTTTTTTTAGCCTTTTTCACAACTTACATGATTTGTACTTATAGTTTTGAATAGCATTTAATATTATAAATTTTAAAATTAACATTTTTAGAAACAGCAATAAAATCCATTCCATGTTTGATAAAATTTATTTCACACAGAGACATTTATTTTGCATAAATTTTTTTTTTTTGTGAATGAAACTTATATAGAATATTTTTAACTGCCAATTATAAATAATAAATTAGTGCACTTTATTGAAATATATACTTAGTTTAAAGAGTATATATCTCTAGTAAGATCTTTAATATTTTTACCGTTAGTTAAGATTTAATTTAAAATAAAAAAAAATCACTAGAAGTTATATACTTCACGTCGACTCCTTTGCGGACTAAGCAGAAGGATCTGAGCGCCATAAGGCACTATTCTTAGACTTCACTCTCGCTTTTTCCACTTGCCACACTCACTCGTCGGTTTTTATGGCTCCTAACATCAGTTTCCGTAAAAACACCGTCAGTTTCGTCATGGAAAGTGACTCGTGTAGAAAAAATATGTATTCCACGTTAATTTTCTTCTATGTAAATAAGGAATGCACAGCAAGTTTTCTGTTGATTTATCATTGCCCAGGTATCACCAAAAGATAAGTTGTACCTACATGTGTCAAGTATTCTAGGCTTAACACATGTATAACCCATCCTTTTATCAAGTGGATTAACACGTACTACGTGTGAATATCTGATGTTAGCGTGACAATATATGCATCGCTGTTATACGTGTTATGATATACTTGATACGAATTAATAATTGTTAAGACTAACACGATATAAAATTGTTGTTATATTTTGTTAATATCAATAATACTTATATTGTAAATGATCTTGGTGCCCGGTATATGGCAATAGGCTCGCCACCAGGTAGTGGTGGCCAACCTTTGGACACTTTTTTCACCGAACAAAACGCGGCATAAGCCACTGTGCAGCAAAATTTTAACATAACATAATTTCACGCCTTTGTTACCCGAAGCTGTAGGCAGCAGCTGTTAAGCCTCGTCTCGCCGTTATGTTTACGTCCCAAATGGAATAGGTGGCGACCCTATTGCCATACCGGGCACAAAGTGTTTCAGTCATCGATATTTATCACACATAACTTCCGAAAACAATTTCGAAAAGTCATTTGTGTGAGCCAGTGTCAGGAATCGAACCCGGACCTTTGGATCAGAAGCCGTGTGCTCGACCACTGGGCCACCGAGACTGTAAAGCAAAATAAATGCATATTAAGCTTTCAGATATCTTGTAAAACCAAGCTTCTAGCTCCTCTTGTCACAGTCTCTAAACCTTGTTCAAAATGTACGCTTTAAATAATTCCAATAAGAATTACATCATAAAATGTTAAATATATACATATTATATATTTTTACAAATTGTTGAGACAGATACCTTTTGAGAGCCAACTTGACTCTCAATATAAAAATGTTAATATTACCTGCCCGACAACTGTATTAACCGATTTTGTTTGAGCTCTGAAAATTTGTCCCGTCTATCCTCTGTCTTCCTGCCGGATACTGTAGTGGGGAGTGGTGTCGGTCTACTTAACTTGGTTAGCTGCCGGGGAGGGGATCGATAAGGTGAGGGGGGTGATGGGTACCATCTCATTTCATTTGTGTGTTCGTCGCCGAGCGAGAAGGACGTATTCTTCATCTTATAAAGTTTAATTAAATAGGTATGATCGTGGAATGGGTGATAAAATGGGTTCATTCTGTGTCTGATTGCACCATTTATGTTTCCTATCTCTCTAAATGGATTAGGCAAAGCTATTTACTTTGTTATTTGGATTTATGTGAAACTTAATAAATGTGCTATGAAAAAATAGTTTATATAAATATAGATACTTTGGTTTTTTATGTATATATATGAGCCAAATAAAATTGCCGAAAATATGTTTGGTATATGCTTTTTTTATTCATTCTAACAGCAACACAGAACCCTCGCTCGGTAAAAGTATCTAACTTATTCATGTGTATTTATATTATAAAGATCTGTATATCTTGCAAAGAATAACTTCTATGCCAAATATAAGTTAGCACAGGTACTTAATGTTTGAAATTCGAATTCAAAGTGTGATCTCACTTTGAGATGTACGTTTTTCCCTAGAATTAGGGTGTAACTTGCAAAATAGGGAACTTACATTTCAGACATATCTGTTTGTTTATTTGTTGCAATAATAACTGTTGTTAAAGTATTTATTTATTAAATTTATTTACAATAATAATAATAAATAAATAAATTACATTATTTACAATATGTACAATTGAAAAACTATCTAAAATCAAATTTCTTCGCATCTCGGTCTATTGGCAGAGTGCTCAGAAGACCTGAATGGCAATGCTAATTAATCCTCTGTGCGAAGAATAGACCAGCCCTCTGGTCGCGAGAAAAAAAGTTGAAGTTAAAGTTACATTATTTGTGCCCAATTTAATGCTATTTAAATCTCTTCAAACTATACGTCCTTTGTCCATCGTGCGTTTCTAATAAATTTTAATTTAATTTTATCGTACGAAACAAAAATTGCGTATACATTTATATGTATAGATTTTTACAATGATATTTGTATACTACAAATATTTAAATGAGTTCGAAGCATCTTTTTCCCCTAAAACTTATAGTACGCTACAATGTAATCTTTTAGCTGATCAAATTTTCACCCACTTGATTTGAAAATTCTACATCGACACTCCCGAGTAGAGTTAAATTTTATCTCACAAAATATATTAAATTTAGGGGAGACAGAAATAAAATTGGCAACACTGTTTGTAAAACTTCAATGTCAAAAGTGAAATCTTCTTCCACTTGTTATTTAGACTTATTCATATTTGAAATTTTGTCACGATATTATTATTTTTGTGCACTTGTACGTCTTGTTTAAGTCGCGGGGCAACCTGAGACACACTTGTGGATTTCTTATAAATAGAATAACGATTCTTAGACACCTCGCTAGCTTCGTTGAATTTCATAACTCTTTTCATGCACGCGCGTCGATTTCTGAGGCACCTAACATCACCTTCCATCAGAATCCTTCAGAACACGTTCTATTTGGTCATGGACTGTGTGGCTTGGCCGTCCTCGACTCCTACATTCATCCGCTTTTACATTGTATATCTGCTTAGTCAATCTTGCATCATCCATTCTTTCTAAACATCCGAACCATCGGAGCATGCTCTTTCTTTACTTTTACCGACACTCCCAATCCAACCAATCCTTACAACCTTACAAATATTGTTGTTTTTTAATTAGGCAGTCAGTGTCTACTTCACAAGTAGGCGAATACCTCAAGCATATTGACAGATTCTTCTAGCAGCAGCTTTGTGCTATTCAACTAGGATTATTACTATTTTCATTTAATAAGTTAAAAGTTATTTTAAATCGGTTTTATACATGAGCAACTGAATTATTTATACAATTAATAACACAGTTAAAAGTTACAATTATTAACAGTCTTGGTGGCGCAGTGGCTAGCACCCCGCTTCTGATTCAAGAAGTGGTGGGTTCAAATCCTGGCCCACACCAACGACTTTTCGAAATTTTCGGAGTTACGTGTGATAAATATCGATGACTGAAAACTTTGTGCCCGGTATGGCAATAGGTTCGTCACCTATTCCATTTGGGACGTAAACATAACGGCGAGACGAGGCTTAACTGCCGCTGCCTACACCTTCGGGTAGAAAAAGGCGTGAAGTTATGTAATGTTATGTTTTATTAATATTAACTACTTATTAAGTTCTAAAGTAGGTACAAACACACCAAACCAAAGTCAAGCTAAAAAAGTTCATGAAAACAATGTATTCTTTACAACTTTTGTGTACATTGTGCAAATGTAAATCAATTTGTTTGCTTCGGGATCGACGAACAGCAAATAGTATTTTTTTCGGTTAATGGATGCTGAAAGTTTTGGTGAATGGCAACGTTTTGGTGAATGGCCAGATTTTTTTGTTTGTTTTATACATATGTGTGTTAAAATGTATTTATTTACCTTGAATTGTGGTCTCGGAAGTCCAGTGGTTGAGCACCCCGCTTCTGAATCCAGAGGTTGCGGGTTCGAATCCTGGCTCACACCAATGACTTTTCGTAAGTTATGTGTGATAGATATTAATGCCTGAAAACCTTTTGCCCGGTATGGCAATAGGTTCGCCATCTATTCCATTTGGTACGTAAACATAACGGCGAGACGAGGCTTAACAGCCACTGCCTACACCAACTTATGCTATGTTGTGTTACCTTGAATATCCCTAATGTTTCTTCAAGACAACTGTTGTCTAAGCGCTAACGACCTACTGAAGATTGATTACCTTGCTACCTAAATGTTAATAAAAAATAGTTAAAGATACTTAACTTATCTATACATATATATAAAATTGAGGTGTCTGTTTCTAATATTGGAACAACTGCTTTCATCTACATTCATTAGAATTAATATTCGGTATATTCACCACAATTACATTTAAAAAAATGTCTGCCTGTTTGTTCCTGCTAATCTCTGAATGATTGGACTGATTTTGAAGGGACTTTTATTGGCTGGTAGCTGATTTAATAATTAGTAACTTATTTATTTTTCATATTTTCGCGAATCACATTCATAACATTAAAACAACTTTTTAGGATTATATCGCGTTTATTTATTACTTATTTTTATTTATTATTTGTGAACACTGTAGGGAGGGCCCAAAACACTACATCAGGTTTGACAACCCACAAATCCTTGCCAAAGAACAACATCATCGTCCCAGGATGATACGCGAGGCTATTGAAATCAAAAAACATCCAAAAAATTTCAATAGAGAAGATGGCTGGAAACTATCACCTAGCTGGAACCCAGTCATAAGTCTCATCAAACCTAGCCCACAATCAAACAGCTCAAGGCAGCGAGATACCAATAATATAGTTTGCAGGTCAGGCCGACATCAGAAACCAAAATAATGTAGAATTTTGAATAGTAGAAGAAGTATAGAATAATCAAAATAATTTTATTAACCTGGAAACCAAGTTTCTTTTCTCAAAATATTACAAATAATAGTACTATCAATAGCCCGTCCAAAACTAAATAATTATCAGTTTTGAAGAACAGCCGCTGAGTTTTCTTGCTGGGTCTTTCTCGGGATTGGCTGCGTTTTTAACCCAGTGGTAGATTTTTAACAAATATGTACTTAGCTTTAAATTTAAAATCAATCAATATTTAATAATATTTATACTCTGATTTCAACTAACTTAAGAAAATAAGATAATTATCTAATAATTAAAAATAACAACTGTTACCTTTTAAATCATACAACAAAGGATCTTTACAAACATATTTTTTTCTTTTTTCTTTAGTAAATATATCTTATAAATAAATATTTATTTTTTTGTTTCATGATCTGATGTGGGTTACCAATAGTAAAAATCATATTTTTAACATCAACTTTTTGATTGTTAATAGCTTTTGAACTACCATCTTTTTGTTCATCACTCGTGAAAATGATCTCTGTAAAGAGTTCGAAACGTCGGGATATAAATAAAAATAAGTAATAAATAAACGCGACATAATCCTAAAAAGTTGTTTTAATGTGATGAAATAGTAACTTTACGTAGATAAATCTTATTTATTGTTCTGAGACGAAACAAAGTACGCTGGGCCAACTAGTCTTACAGCCTAGTCGTATAAAGTATTTAGGTATGTGCCGGTCTATCATATTGCTGCAGAAATAAGTAATTGTTGGCAATTCTATGCATTACAGAAAAAAAGTAAATGAAAAATGTTTGATTGTTCAGGGTGTGCTCCGTGAATTAGAGCAGAAGAAACCACAGTTGGACGAACTGCTACACACAGCTGAAAGTCTCAAGGGTACCGAGAACAGGCAGCAGCTACACGGCAAAGGTGAGTGAAATATTTTAGTTCTATGTTTTATAAAGCGCTTTTTAATTTTTACAAATGTACTCGCATTTGCCACGATTGCGTTCATTACTTTAAGTTTTCGCGAAGTTGTTTTACAACTTTCCTACTTTAATTGTTGTTGGTGTTTATTTTGGTTACTTTTACAAATTTTCGTTATTTTTTTATTAGCTTTTTATTAGCTTCACCTGTATGTTTGTTTGTAGGTTTGTAGGTTTGTATGTTTGTATGTTTGTAGGTTTGTATGTTTGTTTGTAACCGACTTCTTTTTTTAGTTTCCGCTGATTGCCACTAGATGGTGCGATTTGTGAACTATGAAAGTTCTAGACTAGAAAACCGAACTAAAAAATAGAAAATAAATAATAGTTTAAAAAAACTAAAAAACACGCTTTTTATAGAAAACCGAACTAAAAAATAGAAAAATAAAAAAAAATATTTTATTTTAAAAAAAGCGTGGGGTGCATGGTGTCAATAGTTATAAATATTTTATTGACAGATATGAGTAGAGTGATTATCATTTCGTTAATATCTAAAAAGCACCCCACGCTTTTTTTTAAATAAAATATATTTTTTTTATTTTTCTATTTTTTAGTTCGGTTTTCTATAAAAAGCGTGTTTTTTAGTTTTTTTAAACTATTATTTATTATTATTCGTTATTAGAGAATTGAATAGAAAATCGATAAAATATGTATATACAATAATAGTAGAAAACCTTTTGCCAATAATATCACGTCCCTGTAAATCATTGCATAGTACAAAACAAAGTCGCTTGCCGCTGTTTGTCCCCTTGTATATCTATTATCTTCGAAACTACGCAACGAATTGTGATGAAGTTTTTTTTTTAATAGTTAGGGGGTTTCAATGGGGTGGTTTTTATATATAATCCGTGTATAATGTGCTAAAAAATGGTTATAGTGATAATTTTCGAGATTTAGCACTTTAATTGTAAACGTTGTAAAAATTAATTTTGATGCTGAAAAAAATTCGCTGGGTCAGCTAGTATTGTACGTATATATACGTTGTTTTAGTGAGAAAAACAAAGTTATTCGCACAAAACATAATAATTCCTATTGTGTAAGTACATACTTAACAAAAATTACACAACAAGAGTGGTAGAGCCAAGCAGTTCGCTGCATGAATGGGCCGGCTCGACCGGTGGAGTACCACCGCCTCTCAGAAGATCGACGTAAAGTGGCTCATGCCGCGTTTCGTTCGGTGAGAGAGGTACCCGGAGGCCCATCCCCCTTCCCCATCCCTTCCTATCCTACTCCTTTAAAGGTTGGCAACGCAACTGTAACACTATATGTGTTGCAGGTGTCCATGGGCGGCGTTGGTCACTTAACATCAGGTGACACGCCTGCCCGTTTGCCCTCCTATCCCATAAAAAAAAAAAAAAAAAAAAAAAAAAAAAAAAAACAACAAAGGGAAAATCTTCATAACAAAGCATCAAAAGGAAGGGAGTCCAATGAGCGAGTAAAGCAAACCTTACATTTAATCTGGTTAGTCCCCTCCTCCTGGAGTCCCTCCACCCTCTCGTAGAGGACTCGAGTGGAGTGGCCCCGTGAAATATTATAATCAACTTTACTTATTCTTTGCGGAGCGCCCTCGTCACTGACCACAGAGTGTAATTGGTTCAATTAATCTGGCGTAATTACGTCACGGGTCTATTTCAAAAACCTCCTCGTATATAATATTTATATTTGTAATCAAAAAAGGTTTTGTCCATAAATAAATGTAATCCACTTATTGGCATTAAACCCATCGGTTTATAAGCGATTATGTTATTAGTTCCAGACGTAAAGCTGCTAATATTAATAAATATTACGGCGTCAGTTCTTTTTTTAAATAATAAAATATTATTGCATTTTTTTATATACTGTATAAGGTTCATCATCATTTTATCATTTTCATGCCCTAAGTAGTAATAAGTGGGTTCGGTACAACATGTCATCAATTCAAACTATCCATGTTGGTTAAAGTTTCGGCTGTGGTTTTATTACCAGCCACCTGCCCGACGTCTACCCTTTTTGGAAATGTTTCCGTTGGTGGTTTATTCCCCCCCCCCCCCCTTCCTCCCCCCTTCCCCCCGGCACAATATTACATCCTTTTGAACTATGCATGTTGTCAAAAGTTTTGAATGTGGTTTAATGACCGGCCAACTAAAAGTAAATACTATAACGCAGTTTTTTCATGTATACTTCATTATTTAGTGTGCAATAATTTGTTAGATAGTATAAAACAAAGTCGCTTTCTACTGTCTGTCCCCTTATATAGTGGTTTGTATGTAATTCATGTATACTGTTGGAATTAAAAAGTCTTATTTTTTGAGATCTAGCACTTTAATTGCAACAAGGGTTCAGCCAGGAACCCTAACTGACAGATCAAAACAATGTACTACATTAATATATATCATCAAAAGGTCTACAAAAATGTCAACGATGGCAAAATAATAAGTCTATTTCTTAGGGATAAGACACAGTGACAATTTTATTTCTTTTCTAAGGCCAAACAAAGTTCGCTAGTCCGACTAGTTATCTATAAAGATAGAAAGTGTTAAATGTATAATCCTTATTAGTCAAACACATAAGCTGCTTGATGACCCATCGATGTGTACATGAATACCAGCAAACTCTTCTTTGAAACACATTGTAACAGTTTTGAATTCCGACCACTGCGTTTTATAATAGTAGCTAATATAGCTCCGAGTATTTAATGTCACAAACGCGAAAGCTACAAGTATGTCTCGACACCTTGAATTGTAAACTTGGTGTATTAGGACTGATCTGATTCGAACCCGCGTCTTTTAAATCGCGAAATAGGTTGCTGAACCACCGTCTCGTCTCGTTGCTGTAAAAATATATTATTTTCTAAATGAAATTTCCCGCTTGGCTACGTTCGTTTTCCTTGATTAACTACATGCAAGATACTGTTACCAAACAATGCTTCACCTGCCTGCGGCACTCTTGTGCGAGTTGAGCAAAATCTATAGTATTTACTCAATCTCCCCTTACTATTCATAATTCCTTTTCACGTACAAAATTGATTTACCTCCATCTCTTTTCATCTCCTCATTGTATACCCTCCATTTAAAATTAAACCTTATAATAATGTGTACACCGAGACTTTTGTGTTAAAAGATATTTCTAACAAGGAGTTTGAACGAAATTGAAATTTAATTGTATAGAGATTAAGTTAATAATTAATGGCGTGACGCCATGAATTTTTGATGTCGGTCTGTTCTTCGTTCATAATGTTGGCTAGGCGTGATATTCCGTTTAAAATTATTATTTATTTTTATGTAAATTATTTTTCAAAGATATGTACAATCCGTTTGTAGTACTAGAACAAAAGTTTATAAAAATATTTGGCAATTTGTGATGCAATTTGCAACTTGCAACCTGCAATTTTTCATTTCCTTGCTATGTGATATTTAGTATTTTGCCAGCACTTTATCCAACGGTAACCAGATTAGGTTATAAGTCAGTTACCTAATTATTCAATCAAGACTAATAATTACTACGTACCTGGATGAACGAGCTTTGCTCCGTATTTTTTTTCAATTGTGTTTTTTTGGAAATTATATTGAAGTACGAATTACATACTAATAAAATGATGAAATATGAATAATATTTTTCGATTTTACCGACAGATTAATAAAAACTTATAAAATACGATGCGATGCGACACGATAAAAGAACGATAAGACACGATAAAATGTCATTTTCTAAAAATGATTCCTAGCTAGATCGATTTATCGCCCCCAAAAGCCCCTATACACTAAATTTCATGATAATCGTTGGAGCCGATTCCGAGATTCCAATTATAAATATATACAACAACTGCTCGTTTAAAGATATAAGATTTGTAATCATATGAACACCATAATGATTTGATATTCATAACATAACATACATAACATAACTTCATGCCCTTTTCTACCCGAAGGTGTAGACAGTGGCTGTTTAAATATGACTGGATGTTACGTTTATGTCCCAAATGGAATAGGTGGCGAACCTATTGATATACCGGGCACAAAGTTTTTTGTCATCTATATTTATCACACATAACTTTTGAAATTAATTTGATAAAGTCATTGGTGTGAGCCAGAATTCGAGCTCGCGACCTCTGTATTCAGAAGCAAGTTGCTCGCCACTGGTCGCCACTGGACCACCGAGACTAAATTATATTCATCTTCATCAATAATGTTTGATATAAACAAAGTTTATACGAAGCCTCCTTGAAAATACTTGTTAGCTGAGGCTTGAATTACATACGAGCACTCTCCCGCGGGGCTGTGAATAAATGTGGCGCGCCGAAAAATATAAAGTGATTTCTTAAATAAAAAAGTTTTGTAAAATAAGTTTTCCACTTTCTTTGATGAATACGATGATGGATGCGGTGGTAATTGTGCTTGCCCACACTAGGTTTTGTTTGCCCGCGTTTGGATGAAGCTATTGCCATAAGTCGGGCACAATCTGGTCAGTCTTCGACTACATACATACATACATAACTTCACGCCAAATCCCTTGCGGGGTAGGCAGAGAGAACAGAGCGCCATAGGGCACGATTCTTACACGCCTCACTCGCTTCGTTGATTTTCATAACTCTTTTCATGCACGCGCGTCGGTTTTTGAGGCTCTTAACATCACCTTCCTCCAGAACACGTTCTATTTGGTCATGGAATGTGTGTCTTGGCCGTCCTCGACTCCTACATCCATCCGCTTTTGCATTGTATATCTGCTTAGTCAGACTTGCATCAACCATTCGTTCTACATGTCCGAACCATCGGAGCATGCCCTTTCTTACTTTTACACCGACACTCTCTTTCAAACCAACTTCCTTCCTTACAACCTTGTTTTCTACGCGGTTAGCGAGAGTCACTCCGCAGATTTTGGGTAGTGCCCTCATTTCTACCGCGTTTATTCTACTTTCATGCACACTCTGCCATACCCAGCTCTCGCTTCCATAAGTTAGCGTTGGGATCAGGACTGCATTGTGGATTGCTAGCTGGGCTTTTCTGCTAATGTTTTTTGCGCCCAGGAATCTGCCCAACGCTCCATTTACGCTATTTCCTATCGCCACTCGTCTTTCTACATCCGCGGTGTACCTTCCATCTCTGCTAAAAGCGCATCCAAGATATACAATTTCATTCACCTGTTCCAGCACTACATCATCAACCATTATCCTTGCATCTGTTCTGTTCTGTTCTTCTTCGACTAAATATTATTTACTGACAAAATATACTGTTTCCCAATAGACCCATGACATCATATTCTGCATTTTATATGTTTAGATGTTCATTAAAATGACCAAACATTTATTAACTTAATAAATAAGTATGACAAATTTAATATATTGTAAGAGTTTTTATTCAACCAGCGACATTACTATATTTAACAACATACATTAATTACATAACTTCACGCCTTTTTCTATCCGAAGGTGTGGACAGTTGCTGTTATGTCTCGACTCGCCGAACCGTTATTTTACGTCCCAAATTGAATTGGTGGTGAACCTATTGCCATAGATCGAGCGCATAGTTGCCAGTCATCGATATTTATCATTTAGAACTTCCAAAAAGAATTCCAAGATTTCATCATGGAATCGATCCCACGACTTCTGAATCAAAAGCGGGGAGCTGAAACACAGAACCATTTTATTCATTCATTCATAATAGATTACATTTCCAACATAAATATATTATTTGTAATAGCTTGAAAGTCCTTACTCAAACACTAATAATTCGTCTAGAGAATTCTGTATAGGATTCCCGGAAACCAATTTGACTGTCTGTTCAAACATTAAATATCTCTTTGTTGCGTCTTGTTGTACAAATAATTGTGTGGAATTGCTCCTTCATAATAGTCTATTGCATATTATAAAATCTCACACTGACAAAGAGAGAGAGAGAGAGAGAGAGAGAGAGAGAAAAAGAGAGAGAGAGAAAGAGAAAGAGTTTCACAGTAACGTTACAAAGAGGACGAACTATGAAAAACGTCTACGAATTCAAATAAAGATCTTAATTTTAGGTAATGATTATATTAATTAAAGTGAAATTTCATTTCGAGATTCCTTATTATTTTCCTAGAAGTGAGGAATGTACAATTTCCTCTGAATACTTCTCTATCCGACCGTAATACGACATTGGTCGCCAGGGTCTTGGTATTTTACGGGTCGAGCCAGCCCAATTCATGGAGCGAACTGCTTTAAAAGCCTATGATTCAGGTTGCCTGGCTGAAAATTCTTACAGCAATAAGGCCGCCCATTGTCTTTTAATATATTTCAGTTCCATTATTTAATAAAGTGTATACAAATGAATAAATAAATTAATGGTATATTGGATTACCTTTGCCCGATTAAATTGTTCCAGAAACTGTCATTTATTTTCTAGATATTTCATTTGGAGAAACGAGATATTCCTACCATTATGATATTAATGGTATTTATACGACTAACGGCAAATCATTTATGTAAGATGTTAAACCACATGCCTTTTTCTACCCGAAGGTGTAGGCAGTGGCTGTTAAGTCAAGACTTGCCGTTATGCTTACTTTACAAATGGAATAGGTAGCGAACCTGTTGCGATACCGGGCACCAAGTTTTCGGTCATTTATACTACCGCAACTTTTTCAATCAGAACCACTGGACCTGGCTTGACCACTGGACTATCAAGAATGCTTGATATCTTTTCAAGTTCTTAATTATAGCTGTATTTTACATCGAATCACTCTAATAACAAGTGTTATGATGATAATAAGCTTATTTTACAGATTATTATTTAAATCTCTAGCATTCCTATTATAATAATGATTCAATATTAAGTTACTAATTACAGAGTAAACGTTGACTTACGTAGAATCTTGTATAATTTACAATCTTTACAAGTGGAAGTACGATCCCATTTAGATGGTTGTCCGTAAGTTATACGTAGCAGTTTTCGTAGCAGTAAATTATTTTAATTAGTCAATGTTTTAAGTTCGCAATTATGTAAAGAGCTTTTGATGTTAGTAGCTATAGGTAGTTTTGTATATAATATAATCATCGCAACCCGTTATTTGATCACATAACAAGACTTGTATTCTATATTAAATAGAATACAAGTGTTGTACAACTTTAAAATAAAATAATAAATACTTTACTAGAAATAATCTCCAGTTATTATATACTTACATAAGGTTTTGTTAAAAGTAAAGAGAAATTCTTGGAGCAATAAATAGAATAGTACTACACTTTGGGAATGTTTTCGTTGGTGGTTTATCATCTAACCCTAATTAAGCAGCGGCTGTTAAGCCACGACTGGCCGTTATATTTACGTCACAAATGTAATAGGTGGCGAACCTATTGCCATACGGGGCACAAAGTTTTCAGTCATCGATATTTATCTTCCGACTTCCGAAAACAATTTCGTAGAGTCATTGTTGTGAGCCAGTGTCAGGATTCAGAAGCGGGGTGCTCGACCACGGGACCACCGTTCTTACCAATAAAGTATATAATTACAAAATGAAATACTTTTAAAGGAATGTTCTGATTTATACGATTTATAACAACATGTTAATTCATTTAACGATCTGTATGTATGTCTATCTATACATATTATTTAATATTATAAGATTTTCAAAGATATATAATCAATATTTTGTTTCCTCAAGAGATTTCTATAACTCGCGCAAAGTAATCAACTTTGACCTCTGAATACCCGTTTCAAGATTTATGTAGCTACACTTTTTTATATGAATATTTTATCATACTTAAGGTAAAAGTTGATAACTCGGGGATATTTTCTTAGTGTGTAGCCATGCTGTAATATTTGAGTACCACCTGCTCAAGGGTCCTTAAGAGAAGCTGCAAATTAGCGCAAATATAACATAAGCTGCCTTCTGGAGAGGGGTTGTCGAGAGAGAAGATAGGGTTAGTGAAAAGCTAGACGTTGCGGCACCATATAAGATACATCAGTTATCTGCAACAGTCGAGTCTTAGATTGATTGTTGTTAATATTCTACTCAATAATAATGTACAAAACTTAGCTAGTTTTGTTCCCGACCACCTTTGTTTTCCTTCGGAAGCAATAAATAAGTGTTTTTATTTTTTAAGTTACGTTATTTCTTATTGCCTCTAAGAGTCCCGTCATCCATTTAGAGATTACCCGGAACAAAGAGACGGACACATAAAATTTGTAAAAATATGTGTGTATATATATTCATATAAATACAGTAGAAAGTTAAAGTTATTTCAAAATTAAAAACAGACACTTCAATTTTATTTATATGTGTAGATAAATGGGAGTATAAAATACATACGGTTCCACAAATAGGATGAAGTATTTAAATGACTTTTTATATATACATGTATATATAAAAAGTCTGACTTTTGAATGACTTAGTTGAAGTTATCCAATATATCGCACAAGAGCTTGAAATGATTAATAGATGAATGGCGTGCCCGTGCCCCTTTACTTACGTTTTTGAGTTTATGTGGCAAAGTGGTGGTTTGGTCTGTAGAGTGTTGGGGGAGGGAGGAAGAGGGGTGAGGGTTAAATTTGCGAGTGCAACAACTAGTAGAATAACAACGTTGTAATAACCCTTCCTGGAGTAAGCTCCAGAATATGGAAATAGAATTCTGGGGTAAGATGAGTTCTACTCCTACTACATCAAGACATCTATTATTTATGCTTTTCTAAGGAGCACATTACCAATTGTAATGTATAGAGCTTTGTAATTCAATTGAATTAGAGTTTACTCATTGAATTACCGTAAAGCATATAAAGAAGCCTACATTTCATTATGTCAATGACGGGGAATAGCCAAACGACTACGGTGTTTTATAACTTTTTCACTAGAAATTTCCTAAAACCCCCAATAATTTGCCTAAAAAGACTAGGCTTTTGTTTATCCCTAATTGTCACTGTAGCCAGGTATCCTTGAGTCCTAAAACTTGTGGTCAGTCTTAACCTTCAATCATAGAAATCAAGCATCGCGTTATCGCGCCCGTAAGGAAACGTGATCGTTAACCTATATCGCTGGCGGGGCGCCCGCCCTAGAACGAGCGTCAGTCGCCGCCCGCCCTCGCGCTACACCGCACGCGCGATACCAACGGCAAATATATTGCAAAAATGCGCCGGCTAAACCGAGGCCTATACCTAAACATATCATTCATCTAATTATGTATTCTGTAGTGATAGTGATAAGGCATAAAATACAACGAGTTAGTGTTACCATAATGAGTGGTCTCGTATTGTGATTGATACAGAGTATGTTGCTTTTATACAGTTTCGCGTGATTAAGCCCCTGCTGTTGGTATTCATTCAAATTCGTTATGTTAATTTTTACTACGTTTTATAATTGTGTTATTTTTAGTTCTCAGTCTTGAATTAATGTGTATTTTTATTCATGTACAATACAATCACCTAGAATTTATAATTACTCTTTGAAGTTGCAATTCATTCAATGCTGTACGTAGTCTTCTGTCCATTGGGTTAGTGGCCGTTCTGAACTACGTCTATCAAATAATATCCTCCAGTTAGGGATTTTCTCGTTCTATCTTCTCTCGGTTTTGTAGCAGAAATTACCAAATAATGATATCATTGCTTTGTAATTATAATAATTTCATAAAGCGTAACATGTCAGGCTTATTAGATAGCTTCTTTGAGATAATTATTTTAATTATAAATTGAGGGTGTCTTACAATTTTCCGTCCCTTAAATTGTATTAATTTAAATAGGTATTATACCTACCTACCTCACGGAATTATTTAATAGAAAGATTCATTTACATTTGTTTGGCTTTAATGATAAGTGTATGTTGTCTTTGGTTTATTAATTAAAAAAAAATATATTATTTTATTT
Source organism: Euproctis similis (assembly GCA_905147225.2). NCBI lineage: Eukaryota > Metazoa > Arthropoda > Insecta > Lepidoptera > Erebidae > Euproctis > Euproctis similis. Next base: position 13,060,296 of record LR990109.1, read on the forward strand.
ACTATTTAAATACTACATTCTATTATTTTTACTATCAATTTTAAATAAATGATTCCTATTTTGTATATATTAATTTGATCCGTAAAAAGTACTTTGTATTAAGATATTAATCAAAACTTATGTGCCCGATTATAAAATATATATTTTTGAATATAAATTATAAGGCAGAACACAATATAAATATATTTTTATCTGTCCCTGTTCTCTTTTTCTGAAACCTATCAGAAGATCGACGTATAGTGGCTCAATCCGCGTTTCGATAGGTGAGAAAGGCGGTACCCGGAGGCCCACTCGCCTTCGCTATACTTTCCTATCCTACTACCTTAAAAGTCGGCAACGCAACTAAAACACTATATGTGTTGCAGGTGTCCATGGGCGGCGCTGGTCACTTACTACCAGGTGACACGCCTGCTCGTTTGCCCACTTATGCCATAAAAAAAACTCCAGAAAACGGGGAGCTCTTTTCACCTTTTAGAGATTTTTTGATTTCATTGAATAAAATATTATATCTGCTAAAACATGCTATTAGAAAGGCCGTGCAGGCGTAGCAGTGGGCAACAATAAGCTTATCCAACATAACCTTAAGAATATAACAGTTATAATAAGTCATGAATTGTTGCGTTAACTAAATACTTGTAACAGACGCTATTATTTTTATCGTTACGTACACACCTTAAAAATATTATAATTAACTAGTTGTAGTTTTTCTTTACTACATCATACATGAATTATAGATAAAACCACCCCGTTGACACCCTCTATCTATTAAAAAAAACCGCTACACACAACGGATTATGCCGTTGTGTTGTTTTAAAAATATAAGCAGATCAGGGGACAGACAGCGAAGAGTGACTTTGTATTATAATAAGTGATGATATTAACCTCAGGTCTCGGACGTCCAGTGGTCGAGCTCACGATTCTAAATCAAGAAGTCGTGGGATCGATTTCGGGCTTATATCAATATCTTTACGGAATTTGTATTAGGAAGTTATGTGTAATAATTCTCGAAGGCTGACAAAATTGTGCCCAGTTTACGACAGTAGGTTCTGCAACCTATTTCATTTAGGACTTAAAAATTTAGCGAGTTCAGGCTGCCTTTTTAACCTTAGAGTAGAGAAACGCGTGAATATTATCTGTCAGATTTAGCTATAACTTTTTTCTGACCGATCATCGCTAAAACAGCTGTCTAACCTTCGAAACAAATGTTGTTAAATCTTAAATCATTACGCTTTATTTGAGAGCTCGATTTAGTGAACATAAAACTACTAGTTTTATTATCATATCTCCACGCCCGTAAATATCTGCTAAGTATCTATCTATAAACAAGAATAGAGAACAAAACAATACAATATACTAGCACTAGTCCGCGACTCCGTATCATATAGTTCGATAGAGCCATTTTCAAAGGGAAGTATATAGATGAAGATCTTTATACTATAAAGATGTTTTTTTTTTGTATTTCTGTATTTTTCTATGTAACGACTAAACTCATAAACTACTGGACCCAGTGTAACAGGCTATATTTAATCATCATCCTCATCACCATTTTTTTGTATGCAAGTAAGGTGTTACTCGCGTACAAAAAATTATAACATAACATAACATACATTGGTTTGAAAGAGAGTGTCGGTGTAAAAGTAAGAAAGGGCATGCTCCGATGGTTCGGACATGTAGAAAGAATGGCTGATGCAAGACTGACTAAGCAGATTTACAATGCAAAAGCGGATGGATGCAGGAGTCGAGGACGGCCAAGACACACATTCCATGACCAAATAGAACGTGTTCTGGAGGAAGGTGATGTTAAGAGCCTCAAAAACCGACGCGCGTGCATGAAAAGAGTTATGAAAGTCAACGAAGCGAGTGAGGCGTGTAAGAATCGTGCCCTATGGCGGTCTGTTCTCTCTGCCTACCCCGCAAGGGATTTGGCGTGAAGTTATGTATGTATGTATGTATTTATTTTTTATCGATTAGTCAGAAAATGATCGTTTATGATGAGAGTTACAAAAAATACGTACCAATGTACCATTTTTGCGAAATGGTACATTGGTACAATATCATTAGACAAAATGGCTTATCAAATCGCACTTATTCACTCGAAAGCCTAGTAAAAGTATTCTGATTTCTGATTATGAAGTGCCGTACTTGAATCCTTCGCCACATTTTCCACCAGACTTACAGTGATGCAAAATGATGTCGAGGCAAAATATCCATGTCTACCCATTAAGATGGAACAGATATAAGCGAAGTCTTACATTAAATATTATAGTTTTACATAGAGTATAATAATAATAGTTAACCCCGCGAACTGTGTTCCGCATCAAAAGTAACAAATGAGTAAATTTTGGATATTATGAGGTTCAATTTGTGCTATTTATCGGCTTTAACTGCTGTCCCGCTATGATAATACTGCAATATCTTCGAAAATATTCGTTGCATTCTGTTAAGGGCCAGGATCATCTATATTACATGCACAATCTATGTAAGACACTTAATTGGATGAAAATTAATGCTGTAATGTTAAAAACCGCTTCGTAAATAAGCCATTATTTCTCGTAAAAAGTAAAAAAAATAAAAATGGTCATTGTGGGTTATCCCTAAGAGATACACATATGCCCTCGCGGACTTTTTTGTAGACCTTCTAAAGGTGTTTAATAATGTAAAACATTGTTTTCATCTATCACTTAGGATTGAGCCAGCATTTGCAATTAAAGTACTAAATCTTGAAAATTATCATTTTTCCTTTAGAACTTTATATATGAATTTAAATTAAATTATTGAACATATATATGAATCTATAATTCGTATATAATTGTCGACACCCTCTAACTATTAAAAAAACCTCATCAAAATCAAAAAGATATAAGCATATACGGGGACAGACAGTGGAAAGCGGCTTTGCTTTATACTATGTATTGATAATGCAATGGAAATGAAAAATGAAAAGTGTTAATTTTCATACGAATGCTTTTTTTCTGTCTACGCTGGCAAAACTTGCAGGTAGACCTTAGTCAATCAGATGCAGGAGAGACGAAAAACTTGATAAGATTTAGTTAACGCGAGTTAAGCATACTAATCCCGTAGATGGAGTGACCAGCACACGAAACTTCAGTATTTCCTCTTTCATTAAATTCTACGGCAAAACTACTATTACAGTGTTAGTTTTCGCCGTTGGTTATATACTTGGAAATACGTGTTACCAATATTATTAGTAAGTAATGAAAAGAGTTTTTCCCACTCTGTTATGAATCTCTTCCGAAGAAACTCAATTATAAGTGAGTTAAACCACATGAAGACAGAGTAGAAAATAAGACTGGAAAGTTATTATTTTTATATCATAGTAGGATGTAGATATGGGTTAAGAATACGTAAATGAAACTTAACTTTGCAAAATATTATGTTTCCTCGCAAATTTAATTTAAGTCAATGCACATAATTATTTCGCTGATGACCTCACACTTTCAGCAACTAAATTATTCACATACTATCAAATAATATATATCTATAAACTAATTGTTAATTGTCCAGGCAATTAGGCAAATTAGTTTTCTAGTGAAGCAATAAGTCATTCGTTTTAAGTTTCTTTTAGTCATTAGAATAAATGTGTCTTACAACCCCTTTTGCACTATCTTTATTAAATGCAAGTCTCTATGAAGTTACTACTTTCTAGTGCACTTCTTAATCATAAATACTATAAACGAATTCAAAAGATACAGGATTTTTTATCATCTAAATAGGCTTTAAGTCTCGGTGGTCCACTGGTCGAGCACCCCGTTTTTGAATCAAGAGATCGCGGTACGAATTCTGGCTGACCAATGACTTTTCGAAATTAATTTCGAAGGTTATGTGTGACAAATAACGAGGACCGAAAACTTTGTGCCCGGTGTTTGGCAATAGGTTCGCCACCCATTCCATTTGGGACGTAAAATAAAGCGTAAAATTCGTATACACTAAAACATCGTTATATTAAAAGTAATTAGTATCGGGTATCTTATTAATTTCTAAAAAGCTTTTATAAAAAGGAACTTTGTCTCATCAAGGAAATTTTTATCGTGAGGAGAACATTTTCTTGATAATATCTTTTAAGATATTTTTCTCTCACCAAATACGGCATGAGATGTCCGTGTATGTATAATGAGCTAAGGTTTTTGTAAAGCAAAGATTTATATCACATTAATAAGTTTATTTATTTATTTAGTTTATTTGTTTATTCTTACTGTGGTAGAGCCGCGCAGTTCGCTGCATGATTGGGCCGGCTCGACCGGTAAAATACTACGACCTACCACAGAATATCGACGTAAAGTGGGTCATGCCCCGCTTGGCTCGGTGAGAAAGGTATCCGGAGGCCCAATCCCTTTCCTCAACCCCTTCCCATTTCACATTCGACAATATCTCATTGTAAGGGGCGGCAACACAACTGTAACACTATTTGTGTGGCGGCGTTTGTTGCTCACCATCAGGTGACACGCTTGCTCGTTTGCGCTCCTATACCGTAAATAAAATCATTTGTATATAAATAAACTAGCTGACCCGGCGAACTTTGTTCCGCATCAAAAGTAATAAATGAGTAAATTTTGGAGATCATGAGGGTCAATTTGTGCTATTTATCGGCTTTAACTGCTGTTCCGCTATGTTAATACTGCAATATCTTCGAAAATATTCGTTTAAATTGCATGGTGTAAAGGGCCACGATGATCTATATTACATGCACAATCTATTTAACACATTAATTGGATGAAAATTAATGCTGTAATGTTTAAAATCGCTTCGTAAATAACCCATTATTTCTCGTAAAAAGTAAAAGACTTAAAATGGTCATTGTGGGTTATCCCTAAGAGATAGACATATGCCCTCGCGGACTTTTTTGTAGACCTTCTGAAGGTGTTTACTAATGTAGAACATTGTTTTAATCTATCACTTAGGGTTCAGCCAGCGTTTCCAATTAAAGTGATAAATCTCGAAGATTATCATTTGTTCTTTACAATATCATATATGAATTATAAATCAAAACCACCCCGTTGACACCCTCTAGCTATTAAAAAAACCGCATCAAAATCCGTTGTGTAGTTTTAAAGATATACTCATATAAGGGGACAGACAGCGGAAAGTATGTTTTATACTATGTAATGATAATGTTTGTTAATCATATTTTTGTTATGCTAAGTATCTGCTAAAAAGAACTCTATTACTGTCTTTCTTATTTTGGAAACATTCATAAACATTTTGAATAAAACTTGTCGTGTCATAAAATCAGCTTTTTGGAATTAATTATGGTACTTAGCAAATAATTCTCCATTTTATGTTAATCATTATTGTAGTAAGACATGATGGATTGATTGACAAACAACATTCGACTAATCTACTTAATGATATTGCTGAGGAAGTTTCACGATCAATCATGAAAAGCGGCATTACCTACATGTATCGTACTATATTCACGATATTAACTCGGTACATAAACAGTTTTGTTTATACAATAATATTTATACTAAGATATTTTATTTGCAATGTATAAATCATTTATTTATACATAATTTATTTATTAATAAACGATTTTTTTTTTTTTATTATTATTGGAAGTGAAGGCGTAACGCCTCCATTTTGGAGGGATTCCGCCACCAAAATGCAGTCTCCAAGTAGATTTTTTTGATGAAGAACTATAACTTCATATTGCAAACCTGACAAACCGATTGTGATAAAACTTATTTTAATCTAGACAATTTGTAAGCTAATAGAAAGAACATGTTACATGAATAGACCAAAATACACTGAGATCAGAAAAGACCCTTATTTTTTAATATATTTCTTTAGAAAAGTTTCAAATATAAACATAGTGCAGTTTCAGTAATATTAAATACGCATCAGATTGATAATCTAATATTTTATTGAACTTTATCTTTTATTATTTATTACTAATATGTCAAAACTTTTAATCTCTATCTGCAGTCATATTCCGGCTATTGATTCTCTGTCCCCATATAAAAAATCGTGATGTCATTTTCTGAATTTTTGATTCTTACATGATTAATGGACGATACCTTACACGCACGCAGGTACTTTATTAAGATATCTCAGTCGGCACTTCAATATTCCTTTTGACATATCATCTGAATGCTTTGAATATGTGAACAAGTTGAATGTCTACCTTTTACATAATACTTCTAAGATTTGAATGATAAATATATACTTACAGTCTTTTACCTGAGCAGTATGAGTTTGGTGAATTATCTCATTTTTAATTCATATTCACTTTTTGACATATTTGCTATATGTATGTTATGTTTCACTATTTCTGTTTCCTTAATTATACGGCCCAGTTTTTCAAAAGATTATTCAAAGTAAATAGGTTTCTGGTAATAACAACATACGAGTATCATCCCTATATATCCGTTGCGGGATAGGCAGAAGAAACAGCGGTCAATTTAGTCATGGTTAGTGTTTTTATATTCCTCGACTCCTACATTCTTTCGTTTTTGAATAAAGGGGTATAATATAGAGTCTAAAAATATATTTAAATAAACTAATACATTACACGAATACGCTTCGACATCGCGTGACTGTAGCGAAAAGATTTATTGCTTGTATCAGAAAATCAGAAGTAAATCACTAACAAAAAAGTGTTAAGTATATTTATTCGTAATTATACGTATTAATATCACATTAGTAATTCAATATCCTCTCATTACACTTTTTATTATAAATAAATTATATCTAATATATAAAATTCTCGAGTCTAGATGTGCGTAATTGAACTCCTCCGAAACGGCTCGACCGATTCTCATGAAATTTTATGTGCGTGTCGGGTAGGTCTGAGAATAGGACAACATCTATTTTTCATCCCCCTAAATCACAAGGGTAGCCCACACCTCAATTTTTTTTTTAATTTTTCGACATATTTCTGTTTCTTATTTTTTTTATAAAACGGGATACAAAAATACATGCAACCCTAAATTTTCAACCCCCTACGATCAACCCCTATTTTTTAAATTTTATTTTTCGGCAAGACAACGTTTGCTGGGTCAGCTAGTTCGTATATAGATATGATTTTATCTTTACACGGTATAAAAAAAGTAACTGCCGCGTTGTGTTGCTTAAATCAATTAAACGATTCTATGGAATTCAATGCAGTTATGAATAATAGATAATTCAATAAGCAGATTTTTAGGTATAACTCAATATTATATAACACATAACCACACGCCCTTTTCTATCCTAAGCTTTAGGCAGTGGCTGTTGAGCCTCGTCTCGCCGTTATGTTTATGTCCTAAACGGAATAGGTGGCAAAACTATTGTCATTTCGAAAAGTCATTGGTTAGCCAGGATTCGAACCAGCGACTTTTTGATTCTCAATTCAGTATTATAATTACAAAAAATGTTTAATGAATGTTCGCAGAGTCAGCTTGTGTAAGATACTGATTACGATTTTTTCAGTTGCTTTCTGTGAGAAATTAGATCTCAAAGTGAATGTCAATATTAAGTCGCGGTTTCAAGCCTCGTGAGCACTCACAGGATGTTGTGAGTACCCCACGGAAACTTTGGCACACCCTCTGGCTGAAAATACTTGTGCCACACTGCTCATACCCGCATGATCGACGAGTTATAATGTCGCTGATACAAACGAGCAAATGCGTAGTTAAAGAACTTATTATTCATTTTTACGATCAAAACTGCGTGGAGTGAAAGTGAAACAGTGAGTAGAAAAACGGAAAAAGTAGGAGTGGTGATTATTGGCTTTAAAGCAGACACATTTACCTATATCTTATGTAAGGAATTAAAGAAGAATGTAACATATTGTACCATCGCAGTGAGAGTTTTCTATCAGAAAGATACATTGATGGCTTTAAAACCGTGTTATAAAAACTATTCTTTGAGGTTTTAGGATCCGTATTTTATTGCACTTAGTTCGTTCTGTCATGGAGGAAAAACATTACTTATATCACTAACTATATAATACAAAAACTATATTTAAACTAGATGATGAGAAGTAAAGAAAATTTGTTTGTTGATTCGGCTCGTGGTGCAGTTTATTTATAGGTACAATCAAAACAAATAAATGTAAAATGTACATTTTACCGACGACTGTTAGTGATTTATGCGTAGCGTAAACTGTCTGTCCGTCTGTCAATTATTATTTGAATATGGCGTTAAAATGATTTACGTGTTCATAATGCCGTAGACAATGGTCGTAATGATGTTCGGCGAAGGTTATTTTTCACTTTAATATTGTTTGATGACGATTTAGTACTATAAGTTGATAGGATAAAATGGAATTTTGGTAAAGGTAGATGGTCTGATTTAGCTTCTTGTACGTCCTGTTTCTTTAAGATGTATAAAGGAGGCGAAGGATTAAGGTCCAGGTCGAAAGCCTCGACAGGCCGAATCGTTAAGTTTCCTAAACGGAATAGGTGGCGAACCTATTGCCATACCGGGCACAAAGTTTTTAGATATCGATATTTATCTTACCACTCTAATTAAAATGTGTCGCGTCAATTGTGCTCGACTACAAGAGTCGCTTAAAACTCTTAGTTAACATGTAGGATATTGATTTTTATTTGGTTGGGTCTCAATTGTGAGGGTCGAGTATTGTGACTACACCTTTTATGCACTAACCCACTGCTTTGTTTTCGGTGGTGATTATAATATTGTTATTTATTTCGAGTGGGTTGAAAAGAGTATTTGACACATGAGTTTCTTGCCCGATTCTTCTCATGATAGCCCCTACACTCGGATTCGGGCCGCCCGTGGTGATTGCGTCTGTTTTTTTTTGTTCCACGGAGGCACTTTTCTCGAACGCTCGTGCTTAGTATTTTATTTTAAATAATATTTTAAATCTGCACTTATTGACTATTTTTAAGTGTCTGTGAAGACCTATAATTATAAACAAAGCTTAATTGACTTTGACATTATCACATATAACTGTCGAAATTAATTTCGAAGTTTCATTGGTGTGAGCTAAGATATGAAATCGCGACCTCTGGATTCAGAAGCGGTGTGCTAGACCACTGGACCACCGAGACTTTTAAAATTACGTTAACGCTTATAGTTGAACCGTATCCGTACGTCCATTATCTCTCGGTATAAAAACAATCTTCAAGCGAATTGAGACCCTCTCTCTCCGTAGTTGGTTTTGAGGTAAATTACTCTTGAGTTACTTCGCCCATTCTGCATCTCTGTAACAATTTCCAAAGTAGACAACATGTAGATACACCGAGCGAGGACTTTGAACTGCTCTTGTAAATTTAATTAATTAGAGTGATATATAATTTTCAGTTGAGCGCTGTCATTCGCCATCTTGTTTTGTAATTTGAGTTCAAGGATTAGTAGCAAGGCTTTGATGGAAAATATTATATAAAATTTTATTCGTGTTTCAGACATATAATTAAATAACTTGATATTAATGTAGTTCCATGATTTTAATGCCTGACGGTGTAGGTAGTAGAACTTATACCTCGACAGTCTTGATTAGGTTAGTATTCTGGCTTCCAAATAATTTGGAAGATTTAACGAAAGTTATGCGTTAATTATATTTCCATGACTGAAAAAATAATGGGCCAAAAATATACAACTGTTTTCAATGGCTTTAGAAGAGATGTTCTAATAAATAACCTGTTGGTAATTCATATTTGTAAAATAAGCCATGGCAAAAAAGGGAGTACAGCAATAATGCATAGATTTATTATTCCATGAAAAAAATACGTTATGTATATGAAACTTACTCTGCCTCTATCAATTACATAACATAACATAACTTCACGCCTTTTGTTACCCGAAGGTGTAGGCAGCGGCTGTTAAGCCTCGTCTCGCCGTTATGTTTACGTCCCAAATGGAATAGGTGGCGAACCTATTGCCATACCGGGCACAAAGTTTTTCAGTCATCGATATTTATCACACATAACTTGCGAAAACAATTTCGAAAAGTCATTGGTGTGAGCCAGTATCAGGAATCGAACCTGGACCTCTGGATCAAAAGCCGTGTGCTCGACCTCTGCGCCACCGAGACTATCAATTATCTATCAATTCATAATCCAAATAAAACGATAGATGTTTAAGAAAGTAGTTAAACAATTTACAACTTTGTTCAGGGTATATACTAGCTGAAGATGGCTGAATAAAAAATCTCCAAGATTATGTGAATTAGTTTTGCAACATAGTCTAAACGTTATTATTTTATTGAAAATGGCATTTCTTGGATAAATATCACATGTGTAGCGAATCGTTAACGATATCATCAAAAAGTATTATACAGCTGTAGCAAAAAAAAATATACGAAAAGCAATTTCTATCATCATGCCGTCAACCCACAACATCGTTAGTGTAGTAGGTTGCTTATTTTTCCAATATAGAAAATCCTCGTGACTCAAATTGGGAATTTACCTTATATGAGTTAAAATGAGAAAGTCAACATTACAATTTATCCTGGAGGAAAGATTTTTAACATTCATTATATTTTAGTTCTTTTATATCTGAAGTTACGTTAGTTAGAATGTATAGCTTCTACTTAACACTAATAATTGATAATGGATAAAGTCTCTTTTCAAACTTATTATAAGCGTGATTTTAGGAGATCATTTTTTAAAAAGCTTTTATTTAACTAGCACTGAATATATGTATGTTCGGGTGGAATCGTGAACTCAACTTTGAACAAGATATTATTATTTATTTCGCAGACTTTCGCGAATCACTTTCATAACATTAAAACAACTTTTCAGGACTATATCGCGTTTATTTATTACTTATTTTTATTTATTTCCCGACGTTTCGAACTCTTTACAGAGATCATTTTCACGAGATATGAACAAAAAGATGGTAGTTGTTCAAATCACTGAAATATGGCGGATTATCCAAGATGGCGGAATAGATGTATTTAATTCATTTCTACAATATGGGTATCAGATGATTGTTATAACTTCAAATATACAATACCTTGTATGTAATACGTGAAAACTGGCTCTTTTCAACGTAACTACATACCGCATTTTGATAATCTTCATCCTATTAACAATGAAACAGTGGATTAGCTGTACTCTATTGTGTTAAGCTTCCTTTTGAGTGTAGTAATTTATTAAAATGTGTATGTTTTTCTAGCGTTCGTATGTTCTTTGTTTTTTGTTTGTGTTTCAGTATTGATGGCATTTATACATTCTTGCTAAAAATATCCGTTACCCTATATTATTACTCAGTGTTTATTTATTATTTACTAGCTGACTTAGCGAACTTTGTTTTGCTGTCATTGTGAGTTATCCCTAAGAGATAGACATACAGCTATCTATTCTATCTATTTATCTATGAAATAAAAAAACACATTCAATTTCGTTACGTAGTTTCAAAGATCTAAGCATATAAGGGGACAGACAGCGGAAAGCAACTTTGTGTAACTTTAAATAAAAAAAAAAATTTAATTACAAATGTGTAAAATTATGATTATGATTAGTTTATTTAAGATTAACAAATTAAGACCTAATTAGGTACGAATAAATTAGCAAACTAATCTTTATATTGGATTGGAAGTAGGCGTTACCTTTTTTTCATGTTCCGCATTTTTTTTTCTCAAATTTAAACTCTTATGTTTTTAGCATCAAAATTGATTTTGTCTTATTAAACCCTAGTAATTAAAACCTCGGCTACATTCCAATCAAGGCGAGAGTTGTATATGCGCCCATTCAAGATCCCTAATGAATGCTGACAGCAATGCTAAATGCTAATGCTAGCTAAATACTGCATACGATAATTTCAAACATTATTATTATGTTTGACAGTTTGCGCTTGGATTCTCTAATTCGTTTCAATTGTAAAGAATATTGCATAGTATTACTAATATTTGGGTAATAGTAATATTTTTAACAAAGAATATCTAACATTTTTTTCTTTGTGATATTTGAGACGAATATCTTTACACGAACAACTTGACAATGGTATGTATTTGCTAGTTATTCCGACACTGAGTTGTATTTGTAGTTTATTAGGCATGCGTCATTAAACGGAAATATACATTAACTAAACTGTGTATACATAGATGGCACATATATTTGATAATTTCCTTTTTGCTACTCTTATATACAACTGAAAATTTGTGGCCCACTATTTGCTGTTTTAAGTTTACCGCTGACATTTTTATACTGCCTTTAATGACTAAGCACACAAAAGTAGTCCATTGACGTGTTGTATAATCGATATATATATAGATATTTTTCTTACATATCTTCACGCCAAGTCTACTGTAGAATAGGCAGCGAGAACAAAACACCTTAATCGCGATTCTTACACACTTACTTTCAAAATTCTTGTCATACGCGCGTGTCGGTTTTATAGCCAATATAAATTCTAGAGAAATTTGCTCAAACTAAATGTGTACTCACATGTTCTCGTTATTTCAAAGAGTCTTCTCTTTTATATACCACAATAGACTTAATGTAAATAAAATTCGATTTAAACATATTGAGTGGTGATCGATAAATTTAAATAACATACTATTACGTACATACTGTTAGCTCAACGAGAACATGTATTCGCATGAATAAATCATCGGTTTGTTTGTGGAATGAATCAATGCATCGGACTGGCAACCGATCACGATTTTATCGATGTTAAATGCAGTCGGCGATTGTAAATTTTCAGTTAATCACACATAAACTTATAAATTTATTGGTTCTCTCGTATATATGTCTACATGATTTAGTACCAGTTCTGAATCCGACTTTGTTCTTGTTGAATGAAAACCCTAGTAAGTATGCTATAATAGATAGACTGGCACATTTAATTTTTTTTTTTCTACACTCCAAATTTAAAAATCGAACTTTAGAGAACATTATGCAAAGCCGATGTTACCCTCCTAGTAAATGTGAATATTAAAGCACATCTTTGGCTACGCTACTTGGTCAATAGACAGTGCCATATGTATACTCAGCAAATGTAAAACATTTGGCGTATTTGACTAATAAGAGAGTTATTAATCATTTTCTCAACAAAAAAGAGATTTTTTTTACTTCTGAACACTTTAAAATAATTCTACAGTGGTCTGTGACACCGTCCTTGGAGTTAGTGTCGAATTGTAAATTATTCTAGCCATTACTAAAGCTACTATTAATGTGTTTATGAAAAATGGGAATAAGTGGATTAATAGTAGTCTGAGAGGGGCCTAGTAATCACCTGATCTTTTTTAAGCCTTTTTACCCCCACCCCTCTCCTCTAAAACTACACCCCCATCTCCCCAATATAGAATCTTAAATTTTTTATAGTATTTCTTTAAATACAGGAGGTATAATCTTATTTTATTTTTAAATCACGCGTTGACGAAATAAGGAATACACGTGATATCTTTTTAACCCCCGTTCTCCCTTGTGATATTTCGTGATTTTTTTCACCCGCCTTCAAGTCTAACGTAATTAATGGATGGACCCGAACATCAGCAACTAATATAACAAATGTATTCAAATTACTTCTTCATTCATGTATAGGAGTGAATATAACTTGGAAGACATGGAACTAATCGTAAATTACACTCAGGCTTCCTTTATGAGGATTTTAAGGGCATGCCATTAATTCTATAGAGCATCGCGTCTCTCCCCTACATTGCTTCACTTGTATCATCTTCTCCTTTTGAGGAAGAATCTGGGATAATATTGTGAAACTCAATTTTGTTGTATCCGACATGTGTCTTCATATAGTATATACGTTTAATTTAAATGACGTGTCCCTTCAAATAATTTCATTTAAACATCAGAGAAAATACTTTTTACATACGTACATTTTATACTTGTTTTGCATCTGATGACTGACAGGTATTAAATTTAATCAATGTCGCTTAACAGAAGCCAACTCTCGTATGAAATATATGAGTATGGAAATTTAATTTATCGAGGTTGTAAATCTATTTCTTGTGATTATAATAATCATTTTAACTGTGTTATAATGTATGTAAATAAATAAATATATTCGCCAAAGAATATAAAAGTATAACTTATCATAACTTCATGCCTTAATCTACGCGAAGGTGTAGGAAGTGGCTGTTATACCTCGAGTAGCCGTTATGTCGCCGTTACGTCCCAAATGGAATAGGTGGCGTACTTATTCCCATACCGGGGACAGTGTTTTTAGTCAATCGATATTTATCACACATTACATTCGAATTTTTTTTTTATGGGATATAAGGGCAAACGAGCAGGCGTGTCACCTGATGGTAAGCAACCAACGCCGCCTATGGGCACAAGCAACACATATAGTGTTACTGTTGCGTTGCCGACCTTTAAGGGATAGGGGATAGGGAAGGATGGGGAAGGGGGTGGGCCTCCGGGTACCTCTCTCACCAAACAAAACGCGGCAAGAGCCACTTTACGTCGATCTTCTTAGAGGTCCTGGTATTTCACCGGTCGAGCCGGCCCATTCATGCAGCGAACTGCTTGGCTCTACCACTGTTAAAATTATTAATTTCGAAAAGTCATTGGTGTGTGCCATGATTCGAACCTGCGACCTCCTGATTCAGAAACCGTGTGCTTAACCACTGGACCGAGACTAATATCATAAAAGCATCATGCTTTAAATGCATTGATTACTTCAGCAAAATCTCTTCTCGAGAATTTTATCTGTGCAAATGTGAAATCATATAATCAATATTTCATTAGATATACTAGGGTAAGCAGAACCTGAAATCCTAATACAAGTAACCAACTCGACATAATGTCAGACTTTTCAATAGGCTTTATGTATCAATGTTGAACTTTTTGAAAATCATATTTTCGTTTAGTAATTGTAAATTGAAGGTAAACCTAAGTTCTAGTGTGGCAATGCAAAACGTGGCGATGCGTCGCCACCATAGGTATCCGAGTCGGTATATACTATATGTAGTTTATAGATAAAAGCTTGTTTTGATATTGTATTATTTTGTGTAAAGTTTTTTTTTTTTTTTTTTTTTTTACTATGGGTACTCGACCTAGATAGGGAGGTACACCATCAAAATCACAATCTAGCTCATAGAGGCTAATAAGCAATATTAATTTAACTTAATCTACTATTTTTTTTAAAGTCACTAAGAATAATGTCCAATGAATTTTCTTAGAGTCTATTAAGGTGAAGCACTTAGTTCATGTGTTCTTTATTTAGGCCACTATCACTGTAACACTTTCACTAATAACATTACACTAACTCAAAGGGTTTAGTCCTTTTTAGTCTTCTCACTAGGTCGGTGACGTCGAGGAGTTGGATTGCCTCGACGTTCACGTGATGATGAAGTCTGCGTTCATGAGCTTCGGCATATTTGGATATAATATTATGGACTAGCTCGACTTGAAGGTCCCGATGGAGATCGTCGTTTCTTATGTACCAGGGCGCATTCACTATATCCCTAAGAACTTTATTTTGGAACCGTTGAATTATTTGTATATTACTTTGTTTGGTACAGCCCCAGAGCTGTATACCATAAGTCCATACTGGCATCAGGACTTGTTTGTACAATAATAGTTTGTTGTGCACTGACAGCGAGGAGTGTTTTCCAAGTAGCCAGTACATCCTTTTGTATCTTATTCCTAATTCTTCACGTTTTTTCTTGACATGAGCTTTCCAACGTAGCTTTGTGTCAAGTGTCATACCAAGATATTTGGCTGTGTTTGCGTAGGGTATTGGTTGGCCATTTATATATATCGGGTGATACATAGGCCTCTTATTTGTAAAATCAATGTGAACTGATTTGGATTCATTGAGCTCAATTCGCCATGATTTTGTCCACTGATAAACACGGTCTATGGCTGTTTGGACCATTTCTACTGCTTCCTCGTGACTGCTCCCGGTTGCTAAAATAGCAGTATCGTCAGCGTAAGTTGCAATAGTAGTGTTTTCTATGGCTGGAATGTCACAAGTGTATAATAAGTACAAAACCGGACCCAGAACACTCCCTTGTGGAACTCCGGCTTTTATTTCTTTAAGCTCTGAGTAGGCGTCGTCTTGCCTAACTCTAAACATTCTGTTAGAAATGTATGAATTTAGTAAGTCCACGAATTGTTTAGGAAGTAATGACTTTAGTTTGAATATCAGGCCTTCATGCCATACTTTATCAAAAGCCTGGGCTACGTCTAGGAAAACAGTAGAGCAAACCTTCTTTTCTTCGAGTGCTTTTTCTATTTTATTTACAATTCTATGAACTTGGTCGATTGTAGAATGGCTTTCTCGAAAACCGAACTGGTGGTCAGGTAATAGCTTTTTACTTTCTAGTATGGGCTTCAGCCGTTTTAAAAGAAGTTTTTCAAACAACTTTGACATTATTGGTAACAAAGAAATCGGTCTGTACGAAGTCACGTCATGCGGTGGTTTGCCCGGTTTAGCTATCAAAATGACTTCAGCTATCTTCCACAGCTCAGGCACATATTTTAACCGAAATGCTGCGTTAATTAAATTCGTCAATTTGACTATTGCTCTGCGAGGTAGATTTTTTAAGATTTCTCCTGTAATTAGATCAAAACCAGGTGATTTTTTTGCTTCAATTTTATTTTTTATTTCATTTGTCACTTCTTTAGGCGTTACAAATTTAATTTGTTGATCCTCTACCATAGTTGGTTGTCGTGTGTCAACATCTATTAGCGCTTCAGGGGCCTGAAAAGTATTTTCTAGGTGTTTTGCAAACTTCCTTGCTTTTTCCTCATTGCTGGTAGCCCATTTACCGTCATCTCCTCTGATGGGCGGGATTTGCATGATCGGTCGTTTCATGTTCTTTGTGACTTTCCATAAAGAGTAATCAGTACTACTGTCATTTGTGAGTTGGCTTATTGCAGTGTGCATCGACTCTTCTCGTACTTTCTGTATTTCTATTTTAAGTTCTTTGGTCAGCTTATTAAGTAGCTTTTTGTCCAGAGGAGACCTCGATTTATGCCATAGTTTCCTTTGGAGCCTCTTTTCCGCCACAAGAGATCGGATTTCTTTTGGATAATTATGACCTTTAAGTTTTTTTTTTATTTCGGGTGTATTGTTCCAAGCTGACATTTGGATGGCTTTGATGAATTTGTGTACTTCTTTATCTAATTGATCTGTACTCCGAAGCGGGACATTCAAGTCTATTTCGTTATCCAGGTCAATCTTAAAACTCTCCCAATCAGTGTGTTTATTAACGAGCCTTGGGCTACCTGGTTTTTCTATGATTAACTCACTTAGTGTTAGAATAATCGGAGTATGATCCGAGTTCATATCGTAACTATCTTCAATGTTTAAAAAATTTGATGAAATATTTTTGTAAATAAAAAAATCTATTAGGTCAGGCAGTTTGTTCGGATCAGTAGGCCAGTAGGTCGGTTTTCCAGTGGATACTGTTTCACATTTCATGTGCTGAATTGCACTTAGAAGAACTTTTCCTTTTGATGTGGTTAATCTTGAACCCCAATGTGTATTTTTTTCATTGAAGTCGCCTCCTAGGATAAACCTGTTTCCTAGTTTTTCTAGAAAATTTGTATATTCTTCTTTTTTAATAGAATATCTTGGAGGACAATAAATAGCTGATATCGTGATAGGATAGTTCTTTGTTTGCACGCATATGGCTACGGATTGAATCTCGTATTCTTCATGCTTAAGTACTTCATAGTGGTGGATGTTGTTTTTTATCAGAACAGCACTACCTCCCCTTGCAGAGTTATTAGGATGCAAAGCATGATATGCCTTATAACCAGTCAATTGCAGAAATGACTGAGTAGTAAAGTGAGTCTCAGATATTAGACATACGTCAATATTATTTGTATCTAGGATTACCTGCAGTTCTTGTCGATGTTGAAGTAATCCATTAGCATTCCAGGCCATAACTTTTAGCGAGTAGGTCATTTCTGTTTGGAAGGTGCTACCTTGGCGCTTCGTTCAAGAATCCTAAGTCTCTCATCGAATGATGACATACACTTTAGAATCTCATTTAACTTTTGCTCAATATTTATATTAGCTCTAGATGTACACATAATCTGAGAATTATTCAAATTACGTGTTGTTATTTGTGCGTACGACAAGGTTTTAGTACTTTCGGGGTTTGGCTTTTTTTGTGGCACAACCTTCGAGTTTAAGCTTGCTGGTTTTGCACTGCTAACCGGGTTTTTTCTGTCGTGGGCAGAGCTTTTTTTTTGTGTAAATTTGTTTTTAATGCTTTGCATTTCTTTTGCAACGACGCAGCCTCTATAGTTAGCCGGGTGACCTTCACCACAATGTATACACTTAGGTTTTTCATCCAGTGGTTTCATGCAGTCTTTGGTCAGGTGTTTACCTGTACACTTTACACAACGTGGTTCCTTTTGGCAGTATTTCTGTGTGTGTCCGTACGACTGACATCTTTTACATTGAGGGATTAACTTAGATGTTTTCATTGGATGTATATTTATTTTACATCCTAGTATGCTCTTAAGAGAATAAATTTTCTTTATATCTTCGTCAGTGGCAAAAGTCAAGATAAACATATTAAGAGGTTCTTTGTTCTTCCATTTCAGTTTGTTCACAGCCTCTAAGATTTTAAATTCTTTATCTTTGAGATCTCCCACGATTTTGTCTGGTTGGCATGTGTAGTGCAGGCCTTTAGCTACCACCCTTATTGGTCTCGCTTGTTTATTTTCATACGAGTGCCAGAGGTATTTTTTTTCTGAGAGGAGTTTTGTAATAACTCTATAGTGTTCAGCTTCTTTGGTGTTAACTTTGACGTTGTCGCTTTTAAGCATTTTAGCGGTAAACGATTCCTTCGGGATGTTTTCCGAGAGAAGGTCATAGAATAGTTGGTAATTCTTGACGTCATCAACAATGATGGGAGGAGGCGGTGGTATTTTCTTTCCCACGAGATTTTCGTGTGAGTGGGATTCATATTGAGAATGTGGTGAAGAGTGAGAGGTATTAAGTTTCCTTTTCTTTCTATTTTTCACCCTAATCCATTCTGTCTCCCTCGCAAGTTCTTCCTCATCCGTACTGTACTCAGTGGGCTGAGGTTTGCTAGGGTTTGGTTGGCCAACTTTTAATGAGTCAGCTTTGGCAGTAAAATCGCTGAGTTGCTTTTGTAGCGTCTCTATCTGGAGTTGCATTTGTTCAATTTGGCATTCCAGTTTTTCTCTTCTAGCCTTCTCACTAGTATAGGCTTTGTGTAACTCATTTTCGGTTCTGGTAGTTACAGTATACGAAAAATGACTAGCCATCCTTGTTATAAAAGGTGGCCTTACCAATGTTTACATCCGCAATCACGTATAACACAAATAAAAAAACTAGGTCATTACGATGTGCAGTTGCCGACTGTCGGCGGCGACGATTTTAGTGACAAATGCACTTTATTAATTGAGTAGGTCACGACTCGCGCGCGAAATGCACGACCACACTCAATGGGCGAAACTTGGTCACTGATTTTGTGTAAAGTGACTTCATTTTTTTGTTTCACTTGCGTATCGCCTACAGTCAGGCAGTACATTAATAAAGTACTAGCTTTCAGCCTCGCGTTATTACTCGCTTACAAACAAAATGTCGATGACTATGACGATGATGATTAAATATACCCGATTACTCCTGGTGAATACAGCATACCTATGATGAAATCGGTCCAGTACTTTTTGAGTTTATTCGTTACACAAAAAAAATAATACAAATGTTTCCTTTTTATAATAAAGTCTCCCAAAGCCATTTTTCTATTTGTGTTCATAGGTGATACTGAAAATGTGTAAGAGGGTCCACCCCTCTTAGTTGTGAGGCTAACCTCATTTGTAGACGATAATTCAATTACTGTGGGATTATTTGATGTTCGGTTGTAGTTGATACATGTAAGTTTTGTTGACTAAAATTTAGTCGTGATCGATGTTATTATATTTGGTGATTTTGACACCATATTTTCTTATTTTTATTGTCTAATTTAGAGAAAAAGCTATTGGATACTTCACAAATTTTGAGCTATTTTTTTTATGATTAGTTAATTCGGCTCAAGTATAATTTTACTGATTTAGAAGCGATATAATACATCTGTCCTCAATAATAAAACGGCAATTTAAACCTAACATAATTTTTAAAGTGTTTTTTTCGTTTCTGCGTTATAAAATCATTAACAATTTTTCTTACCATTCTTAGTAATAATTTTGCAAAATCTATTTTGTATAAACCCTTGTCAATTAACTTCTGTTGTCTTATTTTAATTCGAATGATATCACTTGACGATCATGGTACTGCTCCTATAAAACTCTATTCAACTCATACAAAAGTCGTCACTATGTCGTCGATATTAAAATACATAGTTTCTAAATAGGTTGCAATTTTACTATGTCTATTTTTTTTTAATTTGCCTTTTAATTCTGGTGCTACCTGTATACAGTGCGGTCATATCTAACAATAGTTTGATTTAAAACAGTAAGTTAGATCAGTGGGTCAGCAATATCGGATATAACTTCCGATTGGTATTAATATCCAGTCTGGAAATTCGCCAGATTTACAGCGAGAGCAAGACAAGTACTGCAACTGCCAGCCGAGGATGCTGTATCGATCTTTATATGCAGTTCACGTTTTGGTTTTGAGTTTATATTATTAACGAGTTATTGATTTTTCCGCTCTTTAAGCTGGACTTTTAAAACATCTTGTACTGTAGATTACGGAATTAGGACTTATTTTTACCATCAAAAGTATAAAAAAAATATTTACATAAAAGTTATCAAATAACTTAGGGATGAATCTCTAGAGACCGAAGGCTCATTTTACAGTCTATTCAAAGATTTTTCAATAAAAACCTTATTGTTACAAAACATAATGGAGTTTATCAAATAGATCGTATAATGTTAAAATCTTTTATAACGTAATATAAAACTGTAGTTAACTTAGACCAGTGTCGATTATATTAAACATTCTTGACAAGAAAACTCTTTAAATATAGTAATAGTCTAAAAACCTTCTGTATAGCTTATTTTATTAAAACCGTAATGAAACAGTGTTTGTAAGATACAAACATTTCATTTGAACCGCTTATGGCGAAGTTCCTTTTTATGGGATTAGAGGGCAAACGAGTAGGACCAGCGCCGCCCATGGACACCTGCAACACATATAGTGTTACAGTTGCGTTGCCGACCTTTAAGGAAGTAGGATAGGAAAGGGATGGGGAAGGGGTAGGGGGTCTCCGGGTATCTCTCTTACCGAACGTAACGCGGCATATGCCGCTTTACGTCGATCTTCTGAGAGGTTGTGGTATTTCACCGGTCGAGCCGGCCCATTCATGCAGCGAACCGCTTTGCTTGCTTGGACTTTTTACTCTTAAGAATTCATCTGAGTATTTTAAATTTCTGGACTCCGATTGATTAACGCCATGAATTGTGATTGTATTAACAATAAATTTAATTAATTTAATCACTTAACTCTTCATGCTAGCAGCAGCTCTAATTATACAAGTACTTTTTTAACTTGATCGATTTACTGGAAAGACACAGAGCTTCCAGCACTTGCAATAATTGTACTATTGTACCCGTCTCTTTTGTAAAAGGACTCTCGTTTCTTCGACAAATAGGGTTGTTTTATTTTTTCAAAGGACCCTAGAACAATGATTTTTACTTTTCAGTTAACACAGTTCCATGTAGACAGAATTACCCGCTGGTATTTTCTGGAGAGAACATCATTATCAGATTCTATTCGATTCTTCGAAAGTTTTTTTTTTCTGAATACGAGACCATTTATTATTTAGCTAATAAAATATGTTCGTTGACTGTTTCACAGAATCATTTATCGTAACTGGTGTATTTGGTTGTGAACTTTTTCCTAATTATTATCAAATATATAAACAGTGACGTAACTTTGTATACATATACATGTATTATAGACTTGTGTATTCACTACTTTTATATAAATAACCCTTTGTGTAGTGTCCAGTGTTTACATGTGTCGATTTTGAACTATTTATAATAGTGTAACAAGACAAAAAATAAATATGTCCAAACAACCTCAAGCTGGTTTCGTACCCGAAAAAGTCCAAGAGTTTAACCGTAGAGCTTCTCAAGAATTGACAGAGGCTATCACTCATCAGAAAATGCGTCCACAAGAAGCTCCTAAGAAAGAAACTCATCAGAATGGCGGCGAAAAACCACAAACTTCAGAAAAGTCTAAAGATAATAAACCAAAAGTTGAAAGTGGTTATACCAAGCAAAATGTTGAAAGCAAGAATCCATTCTCCCCCCACTTTTACCGTAGCAGTAGTAGACCACATGGTCACTTTGAAATGGGTCCTAGAGGCCTAGACTATTCGCCTCATCGTATGGGGCTTGATTTTTCAAACAGACTGCGAGACTATGGTCCTCAGCGTTCTACTTCCATCCACGGCCATGAGCTGACAGACGCACCAATGAAACCAGAATACCTGGGCCATAGAAGCCATTTCGGTAGTCAGATAGTACCTGGTGGGATCAACCATCCAGATGTGGTATTTCGACATGATTACTACAACCAGATGGGGTTCTCTCCTCCAAGAACCTCGAGATTTTCCTCTCAGGAATACTTGAATGCTCCAGCTCAATATGGAAGATGGCCAGACTATAGAGCGGATTACAGACAACGGCGGCGCTCTCAACAAGATCTGCATTCTATGGACCAAGGCCCGGAATCAGGTATGGATTTTTTGTAAATCTTCGTTGGCAATTAGGAATTTGTTTATTTGATGTTCGCGTTATTATTTAGCTGGCTGACCCGGCGAAGTTTCGCATCAAAAGTAATTTTTGCTGCGTTTACAGTTAAAGTGATAAAAATCTCTAAAATTATTACTGTTCCTTTATTAAACCACCATATATACGTTGACCCACCCTCTAGCTAATAAAAAAACCGCACCAAAATCTGTTGCGTTTCAAAGATCTAGGCATATAAGGGGACAGACAGCGCAAAGTGACTTTGTTTTATATTGTGACTATGTTCATATATTCATTAAAACGACTTCTGGGCGACTATATGTAGTTTCTACACTCTAAAAATAATTGCCAGCCGAAATCTAAATAAGAAATTGAAATGATTCTAACAATAATAATTGTTTGACGTGGACAAATGTCGTTTATTGGGCCGGTTCGAACTATCAGTAAAAAATATGATACAATTCTACGGCTTTATTGAAATTATGTGCTAAGTCAATTATTGTTTATATTAAATAGGTGATGCATAGTAAAAGAGAATGCTAAACACCACTGCATGATTGGGCCAGCTTGACCGGTGAAATATCACGACCTGCACGATAATCGACATAAAGTGATTCATGCTGCATTTCTTTCGATATCCGAAAATCCTTTATCATCACATGTTATTGAACGGAAATGCAACTGTGATACTCTAGTTTCTTGCTACCAGATGACTTGCTCACAAGTTCGTCTTTTTCTTATAAAAAAACTAATGTTAATAGTATATTTTTATGATACCCAAACACATTGATATCAATTAAGTCTTCTTTTAAATGACGTTAATAAATAAAAACAGACACAAGTTAAAAAGAAACAAAAGATATTACTACAAAATTATACAATAACAGTTTCATAGAATCGTTGGACAATTGCCGGCCTTATCGTTCCGAGCGATCTTTAACAGGCAACACAATTGGAGACCAGATGGGCACTGATGATAGTAGCGACGTAAAAATATTCTTTACATTGACTTAAACTATGCTTCTTATTACGGTTTGTATAGCATTTCATCTGACAAATTGTCTCAACTATGTACCAAAGTGGTCCCTTAAATATAAATGACTCCTTAACTTATTTACATTCTCCCTATTGTCTATTATATTTGGTCTCGGTGGTCCAGTGGTCGAGCACAGCACATCGCTTTTGAATCCAGGGGTCGCGGGTTCGAATCCTGGCTCAATCCAATGACTTTACGAAATTAATTTCGAAAGTTAAATGTGATAAATATCGCTGACTTAAACTTAGAGCTCGGCAGGTCGAGGCTTAGCAGCCACTGCCTACACCTGTGCCTACACCACTGTGGGCAGAAAAAGGCGTGAAGTCATATAATTTTATATAATGATGTTGAAATATAAGTAAAGTAAATAATAGTTTAAAAAAACTAAAAAACACGCTTTTTATAGAAAACCGAACTAAAAAATAGAAAAAAAAAAAAAAAATTTAAAAAAAGTGTGGGGTGCATGGTGTCAATAGTTATAAATATTTTATTGACAGATATGAGTAGAGTGATTATCATTTCAATAATATCTTAAAAAGCACCCCACGTTTTTTTTTAAATATTTTTTTTTTCTATTTTTTAGTTCGGTTTTCTATAACAAGCGCCATCTGTGACTTATACAAGGAACTCGTTTTAAGTTGATAACGTAAACTTTCCGCTGATTGCCACTAGATGGTGCGATTTGTGAACTATGACTAAAAAAGAAGTCGATTACAAACAAACCTACAAACCTACAAACATACAAACGTACATACAGGTAAAGCTAATAAAAAGCTAATAAAAAAATTACTACGTTCGGGTATTTCTAAAAACCTTTCTACGAAATTGGTCGTGCTGCCCCGGGCGAGAAAGGTTTTGTTAACAAACTTTTTGAGATTTTATATAATTTGCAAGTGAATGCGAACAGGAAAACGTATTTGTATACCTATAAACGTATACATACAGCTTAATCAAATAGCGAGTATGATTATTCTTATATAGCTGAATAATTTTTAAGACGACAGGGGCAGGTCAAATTTTATTTTCTGCTAGATGACCCGGGGAACTTTGTTTCGCCTCGGAAGCAATAAGTAAAAGACTTTTTCTAAAATCAAAGTCATTTATTATTTCATCTGCTAACTGCAAATAAAAGTCCAGTATAAATCGGTCCAGTCATTTCAAAGATTAGCCGGAATAAACAGACGATTAGACAAAAATTCTAAAAAGTGTTACTTTGGTGATACACCGTATTTATATTACAAATACGTACACCGTATATTTATGTAGTAAAACGTGGTTATTTCATTATTACAAACAGACACTTAAATTTTATTTATATATATACAGTTCAGCAAACAACTTCTAAAGTAAAATCACATGGATAGTAAGATTAATCCTATGAACTTAACAACCTTCATTAAACTTTAATCCCTATCTACAGTTAAAGTGAAGAGTACTTAAGTAACAAATCTTACAGCCAATGTATTAACATTGACCCAAAGAGTTTAGTGGCTGGGTCGTCGACCCCGAGGAAGTATCGATCTTGTTCATGAGTGAACGGATACTTGTCGGCTACCAGACAACCGCAATTTGTTCTATGTTGTCTCTTAATATTAAAATAACCAAAGAGAAGAACAATATTCGAACTATGCGATTACATTATAACAATAATTATAAAACCACTACTGATCATTATCATCATTACATAGTACAAAATAAAGTCGCTTTCCGCTGTCTATCCCCTTATAAGCTTAAATTTTGATGTGTTTTTTAAATAAATAGAGGGTGGGTTATATGTATAATTCCTGTATTATGTAGTTTAAAAAATTGATAATTTTCGAGATTTACCATAGATTTACCACTTTAATTGCAAATACTGGTTGAACCCCAAGTGATAGATCAAAACAATGTACTACATTATGATACACCTTTTAAAGGTTTACAAAAAAGTCCTGGATGGTGTATGTCTATCTCTTAGAGATAACCCACAATGACCATTTTTATTTTTTCTGAAGCGTAACTAGGTTTGCTGGGTCAAATAGTAATAGGTATTACAAGATTTGACATCAGTAAATTGACATCACAGTAAATTCACTTTGTATCCAAGTTAGATAATAAATTTTCTTTTTTTATATTGACAAATTAAAAAAGTAGACTACCCAAAGTTTTGTGCATTCCGCGTTAGCATTCCGGGCTAAAATGTAATTCTATTCACACGAATCATCTCAATCCTTCCAAACTAAGGTATAAGAAACGTATCTAGTATATAGGGTGTTCAGTCTTGGTTGTCCAGAGGGCCGAAGCACTGTTGTGGACCATCCAATTGCCGGAAGAAGGCCGCCGCAAGGTTTTAGTGGGTAGCTCTAGGATCGGATTGCAGTGAACTGCTTTGGGAGTCCCACACTACCCCTGCCGTTCACAGGCGGGGAGTGTGCATAAAGCATTTCCTCCCGTAAAAAAAAGGATGTGCTAAAGATATATGATAATACAAATATTTTAGAAAATCATAAAATTATTTCTGACCAGTCGGATAGTAACGGAAATGAAACAGCGTTTCTTTCATGAGATCAACAGTTTGATATTCAGAAATTTTTCCCTACTTCTTGACTAAAACATCCAGTTTGCTGCATGAATGATCGCGTGGTATTTCACGTGGTAAAGTGGCTCTTGCCGCGTTTCACTCAGTGAGAGACCTATCCGGGGGCTCAACCACTTTCCCCGTCCCCTTCCTATCCCACTTCCGACCCCTTCCATATCCCATTGTGAGGGTTGGTAACGCAACTGTAACTCAATTTGTGTTCAGGTGTCCATGAGAGGCGGTTGTTGCTCACAATCAGGTGACACGCCTGCTCGTTTGCCTCCCAATACCATGAAAAATAAATAAAGTTCGCCCGCCTTTTCACCCAGATTAGCCGTAGAAATACTCCCAAAAAAATCATTATTATATACAGGCCTTGTTTAATACGCTTTTGGTAAAAAAAATACAATTTAGTCTTCGTTACGTTGTCCAGTCATCATTGCATCGAGATTCATTATTACACACCAAACCATAATTATACGTGGTAGTTGGCAAACACATCAAAAGTCGTCTCATAAACAAAAAAAAACATCTCATTATAATCTACATTTTGTAGCGCTCATCTTGAAATGATTGATCTCAAGTGACACGTTGAGATGAAGTGGTTGTCCCGTCGTTTTTTCTCCCGAGATTTTGTTATTTTAATAATCTTATATTCGAAACTCAATTCTCATATCTGTGTTATATTGTCCACTCTTTTCAAACTATAACTGGCACCCAGACAATAACTTTGTTGCATTCGGGGTTTCCAAGTTCGAATCCGAAATGCTAATGTTGTTATAATAAAATTGGTAAATTTAGACGGAGAAATTGGACAAATTCAAATATGTGTGGGGATGTCATTAGAGCTACAGAAACCAAAATAACAATTTTTAGAATTATTATCAGTTTCCGCAACCTCTCTCATTTTTTGAAACACTAAATAAAAATATAAAATGTGTTTTGTTATTTTTTGAAATTGACTTTTAGGTGGGTGAAGTCACGGGCAACAACTAGTATGATAAATATTTGTGACTGACCAAATTTTAGGTAGCAGGCAACTGGCACCTAAATTACGGTATATCTCAATTACGGCTACCCCTTTGTCTCATATGTCTACATTCCCTAAATTAAAATTCAATGTCCAACCCTCAGATGCGCGTTTAAATTGTTGTTAAAACTCTTTGGTAAAAAGAAAACAGAAGCTTTTAATCAAAAAGTACACACATATATACATAACTTCGCGCCAAATCCCTTGCGGGGTAGGCAGAGAGAACGGAGCGCCATAAGGCACGATTCTTACACACGTCACTTGCTTCGTTGACTTTCATAACTCTTTTCATGTACGCGCGTCGATTTTTGAGGCTCCTAACATCACCTTCCTCCAGAACACGTTCTATTTGGTTATGGAATGTGTGTAATAAAATGGGAAATAAATAGAAGAGTTTTGACAGTGGTAGAGCCAGACAGCTCTCTACATGAATAGTCCGGATCAACCGGTCGAAAACCTCTACCTCTCAGAGCATCGACGTAAAATGACTCATGCTGCATTTCATTCGATGAAACTAGTATCCGGAATTCTAACCCCTCTCCCTCACGTGTACCATCCCACTTCCACACATTTATATCCACTCGTAAAGGCCGGAATCACAATTGTAACACTATATGGGTTGCAGGTCTCCATTGCAGGCGATGGCGTTTATTCTTTAAAACAAAACTAAATAAATTTTACTTATATACTGAAGGCCTGTAATTAATTTCAACTGCTAATTTGTTACTTTAAACTTCAGATAGAGCACGCCGTAACTATTTACAATGACGTATGTGTTAGTGGCTCATTAGAATAGTAACGACTGAAGTTTGCTCGTTAACGATCTTATCGCCATCTTGTGTAAAATAGGAATAATAACATGAAATGCTATCAGACAGGATAGATTGATTCAATCTATACACACTCGTATCTTGATAAAAAAGAACTGACTGTCTATTCTCACATGTCTAGATTAAGGTCTATATTGTTTTCTTTTTATTAAATAGGGGGCAACCTGGCAAGTGATGGTATGCGAGTAGCACCACCTTCTTTAGCCGCGTTATAAGAAAAAACCTATTGATTTATTGATTTATGTTCTATCATTTTTCTATTACACAGAGAACTCTTGAGAACACTTAAGCTAAGTAAGTGATAGTTAAGTCGTTGTCGGTTTATGCAGTGTCCTGCTATGTATTTATTTATCACTGTACCTTTAAAAACGTAAAATAACTCCACGCCTTTTTATACCCGAAGGTGTAGGCAGCGGCTGTTAAAGCCCTGACTCACCAAATCGTCACATTTCGTCCCAAACGGAATAGGTCGCGAACCTATTGTGATGTGACGCACACAGTTGTCAGTCATGGATGTTTATCACACGAAAAGAATTCCAAAAAACCATTGGTGTTAGCCCGAAATCGAACCCACCACTTTTGAATCAAAAGTTGGGAGCCGACCACTGGACCACCGAGACTTAATTAAAGACGTTCCACATTATATTTGTTTGGGTAAACCGACGCAGTCAGTTATTTATACTATTTTACTTATGTTATTGTATGTTGACAAGAAAATATAATTATATATAAAAATATTTTAAATTCTATCATGGACACATATAATGTTAATTCAATAAAAATAGCTTAATATAATATTCTGCCTATTGAATTATGATTTTACATAGAAATATGATGAATAATTCACGCAAGGGACTATGACAACAAAGACTTACAAGTACAATCAATGCCACGACGAATATAGTGAGGAAATTTTCTCTTAAACTAATACATAAGGGTACTTTAAAATGTACATATAAATTAACTATAGGAATTAATGGAAATATTTTGAATAAGTTCAATTATTAAACCATACTTATTACACCACTATTACACCGTTAACCACCCTTATTAAACCATACTTGGTTTAATAAGTGTTATCTACACTAATATTATAAAGAGGAAAGATTTGTATTTTTGTATGTAACAAACTCAAAAAGTACTGGACCGATTTTAATACTTTTTTTTTGTTTAGAAAGCTACATTATCACTGAGTAACATAGGCTATGTGTAATCATCGTCGTCATCGATATTTTGTTTGTACGCGAGTAACACCGTGAGGCGGGAAGCTACATACAATATAGCGGTACGAAGTTCGCGTGGTCTGCTAGTTAAATATATACTGAAAAATATTCCATATCATTAACATATACGAATATACAAATACTTATGTTAGATAAAATTGATTACTAATATGATCTTGTAGTAAAGAACAAATGTTCTTGAGCTGATTTTTTTCTTGTTTTCGTCGAACCTGTCTTTCACGTTTTCCGATTTGTTGAAAAACACTTTTTCGCTATAAGTATCTATATCACGTTTGTTTTACTTCTTTATTACCATATTTTGGCTGCTTTTCAACTTTTTTTTCAACTTTTTGAAATAAATACTTATCATTACACCGGATTTAACGGAATATGAACTCCGATAATAATTCATAAATTCATAAATTATATGTCTCGGTGGTCCAGTGGTCGGGCACACGGCTTCTGATCCAGAGGTCCGGGTTCGAATCCTGACACTGGCTCACACCATTGACTTTTCGAAATTGTTTTTGGAAGTCAAGTGTGATTAATATCGATGACTGAAAACTTTGTGCCCGGTATGGCAATAGGTTCGCCACCTATTCCATTTGGGACGTAAACATAACGGCGAGACGAGGCTTAACAGCCGCTGCCTACACCTTCGGGTAACAAAGGCGTGAAGTTATGTTATGTTATGTTTATATTATTATCTTGACTTTAGCGTATAGATATATACGTGTATAAATATATAATTTCCGAGAAAATACGACCAGTAAGAGAACAGTAAGGTCCTCGCCTACAGCAAAATGTCGCAATAACCATGTTAAATTACTTCCTATATTTTGGTAATAAGTCCCTTTCTACCCTTTGCGAATTGTTTACAAACTATATTTTCAGTGTGGTGACGTATCTTTTATCTTGAGTATCCCTTCAAAATAGAGAAGGGATGAAAACCTTTTTAGCAGATGATATTCACCATTGCAATAGACATACATATTTTTATTTTTATTTATGGGATGGGAAGGCAAACGAGCAAGCGTGTCAACCTGATGGTAAGCAACCTACGCCGCCCATGGACACCAGCAACACATATGGTGTTACTGATGCATTGCCGACCTTTAAGGGAGTGGGATAGGAAAGGATGGGTAAGGGGGAACGGCCTCCGGGTACATCTCTCACCAAACGAAACGGCATGAGCCACTTTACGTCGATCTTCTGAGAGGTCGTGGTATTTCACCGGTGGAGCCGGCCCATTCATGCAGCGAACTGCTTGGCTCTACCACTGTAATATACTACTACCCCAAACGCTTACAAATATTTAGATGGTAACTTCGCGCGAAGACCCTTGCGGGGTAGGTACACAGACAAGACAGCTTTAAGGCATGATTATTACACACGCTCGTCGGTTTCAACACTCCTGTTATCACCTTCCGCAAAGACATGTTGAATTTGGTCGTTGAAAATATGTCGTGGGCTTGATTTTGACCTCCTTGCACTTTTGCTTTGTATATCTGCTTAGTCAACCCTTCATTAATTATTTATACACGCCTGAACTATCGGGCATGCTCTTCCTTACTTTAACACCGTCACTATCTTTTAATCCGACTGTATTGCCTTACAACTTTGTATTCGACGAGGTCAGTGAGCGTCAGTCCGCAAATTTTACATTGTGTCATTGCGACCGACTAATATTATGTATATAATTAATACAGTATTCGGCTGAGAACTCTTATTTTTTTCGTGTTAAAGCTTTTATTACAATGATTATGCAACAAACGGTGGCTTTTATGAATAGAGTGGGTAGCGGCCCAATTATATGGTTCGTTATTTTTTTTCCATTAAAATTGTGGGGGGGGGGGGGGGGGTGGTGATTTATAATAGTGTTTTAATGGTTCTACCGAGTATCACTTCACGAATAAAACTCTCATCTAAATAAAAAGAACATATTGTTTGATACAATCCAATAAAATATGCTGAGTGGTCCCAATCAAAGAGGAAATAACATAACATAACATAACAATATCAGTATCTGACAATACCGTTAATTTTAATACTTTTTCTATGGGATAGGAGGGCAAACGAGCAGGCGTGTCACCTGGTAAGTGACCAGCGCCGCCCATCCACACCTGTAACACTTTGTGTTGCAGGTGTGGATGTGGATGGGAAAGGATGGCGAAGGTGGACCTCCGGGTTCCTCACACACCGATCGAAACGCGGCCACTTTACGTTGATCTTCTGAGAAGTCGTGGTATTTCACCGGTCGAGCCGGCCTATTCAAGCAGCGAACTGCTTAGCTCAACCACTATTAGAATTATAAAAAAAACAGTTTTATATTATATTTTTTAAAATGAAATGGCAATTTAATATTAAATTAAACTCCGGTCGTTCATCAAAATTGAAACATAATTTTTAAAGTTCCGTAATAAACGATCAGGATGACTGACACATACGAGGGGAGGTCCAAAAGTTCGTGGAATGGAGGGGATGGAGTGGGGATAGGGGCGCTCGCTTAGTGTCATACTAATTGAGGACTCATAATTAGTATATAAATGGAGTTTCAGCCCTATTGCGTCATTCGTTTACGAACACTCGCCTGCTAAACACGTCAATCCGGAAGAAAACTGAAACTATGGAGAAAATTGAACACCGTGCGGTTATTAAATTCCTTACCAAGCAAGGAAAGAACGCTCAGACCATTTTGAATGAAATGGAAACTGTTTACGGGGAACAGTGCCCTAGTAAATCAATGATTTACAAGTGGCATGGTCTTTTTAAACATGGTCGGGAGTCGATTGAAGACGACCCCCGCTCAGGAAGGCCAGTTGAGGCCACCACATCAGACATCGTCGAAAAAGTGGAAAAAATTGTACTGGAGGACACCCGTTTGAAGAAAAAACAGTTATCTGCATTAGTTGGAGTATCAGATACCACCATTTTGCGAATCCTACATGACCACCTGGGTATGACAAAAGTCAGTGCAAGATGGGTACCGAGAATGCTCACGCCGCTTCAAAAACAGCAGCGCGTCGAAGCGTCAAAACATTTTTTGGAGTTGTGTGGCGACGATCCTGGACCGATTTTGGAGCGAATTGTTACCGGCGATGAAACATGGGTTCATCATTTTGAGCCTGAGTCCAAACAAGAGTCCATGCTATGGCATAAAAAGGGGACACCACCGCCAAAGAAATTCAAAGTGTCGGAGTCGGCTGGAAAGTTGATGGCTACTGTTTTTTGGGATTGTGAGGGGATAATACTGATTGATTATAAAGAAAAGGGCAGGACCATAACCGGAGAATACTACGCAACAATACTAGAAAAATTAAAGGATGCCATCAAAGAAAAACGTCGGGGAAAATTGACCAAGGGCGTGTTGCTCTTGCAAGACAACGCGCCGGTTCACAAGAGCAAAGTTGCAATGGCTGCTCTACACACGCATGGCTTCGAATCACTAGTCCACCCACCCTATAGTCCAGATCTGGCCCCAAGTGATTTTTATTTGTTCCCCAATTTTAAAAAAGACTTAAGGGGAAGGAAATTTTCCGACGACAATGAGGTAAAGGAGGCAATTTTGGCTCATTTTGAGGGAAAAGATAAAAATATTTTTACGATGGTTTAGAAAAATTAATTCATAGATCTAATATATGTATTCAGCTTAAGGGTGATTATATTGAAAAGGAAAAATAAATTTACTGTTTCATTTTTACTAAAACCCTTTCATTCCACGAACTTTTGGACCTCCCCTCGTATGTCAGAAACATTTATAAAAATAAAATAGTCTTTTTAAATGAGATATGAGGTATTATCGATATACGAGTCTTTGGTCGTATACGACCAAAGACTCGTTTTTCATGGTTTACCAAAACTTTCATTACGCCGGATAGACTGACTTGAAACGCAAACACTCCTAAGAGAGAACGAGATAGAAATAGAAAAAGACGAGGAAAGACAAGAACGAGGGAATTAAAATTAACTACATGTATTTATTTATGTTTCAGGTACGCAAACCATTTATTTCAAGATGTATATTGTAAGTATTTATATATTCAATTCATTCAAATCTACTACCATATCCAAATTAACTGTTAATCCGAATATTTTGTCATCATAACCTCAAATAAAGAATACTATTTGAGGTTATGACAAAAATCTCAGTGTTACGTGGATTTTGCAGACAAAGCTTGAGTCAATACCGCGTATAGTCAATAGCATACTATTTCCGTGTCTTAATAAATTGGGAATGGACTGCAAAAAAACTTGAAATTTTGTTTTTGTTATCAGACAAATTTTTAAGACAAAATTTTACTTCAAAATATCAAGTATTATCAAGCTACAGATATTTATCGTAAGCGGTGAGTGTTGAAAATCCTTTAAAGGAATTTTGATAGGAAACACACATTAAAAGTAAGGTAGCACATCGTAATGAACCGTTAAACCTTGTTAAATTAAACCATCTTAAACCGGTTGTAACCGGTTTCCCGTTACTTTATCGTATTTGTACGGTTATTGCTGTCGGAATTACCGCGAATCACCAAGTAATGTATATTACCACCGGTAAAACAAAGCTTTTGTTATCGTTATTTAATTTTTATCTCGATGAAAAAGCGAGCGAAATTTTTGGGAACACTTTGATGTACACCTATATCAAACATGTTAACCGGTTTTTGTATCGTTTGAATTGTGAATATATTAATTCGTAATTAAAATACCAACGGATTGTGTTGTTTAATTTGTTTTTCGTAGTTTTGTTTTCAGCGGATTTCATAATTATGTAATTCTTAGGAGAAAATATGGGTATTTAATTAATTTTGTGTCTACTTGCGTGCTTAGAAAGTACAGAATGCACTAAGACATGTTTCTTACACTATAACTCTTTGTCTTACACGATTGGGTTTGAAAGGTTCTGATGTCACCCTCCGCTAGGATCTTCAGTTTAGTCACAACTTATGAGTATATTATATACTGCCAGTAGTAGACCCGGCGAACTTTGTTTCGCATCAAATATAATAATATAGTTTTTCTTTACTGCATCATACATGAATTATAATCATGCATACAAAAACCACCCCGCTGACACCCTCTCGCCCGAATACTGAACCGCCACTCAAATCTGTCAATCATTCAAGTACTACTTACTGCTCAAATTTGACGTATTCTGTCTAATGTGATAGCTACTTAAACGCTTAAGTAGCGCTTATATATTTGAGTGGCGGTTCAGTATTCGGGCTTGTATCTATTAAAAACCGCATCATAATCCTTTTATTTTTTATTATGATTCATAGTACATTTGGCTCAAATTGATCGATCGCCAATAATTGTTAGAAATGGTTTTCGTAAGGTCCTCATATGACTCAGGATTCATTTCTGTTCCAAGATCCCGACTAGACTATAAATAACTTCACGCTACGATTCTTGTCATTACAATGGCAATACAATATTTTAAGTGGGAAATGTATGTGTAACAAAAAGCTGCCTTTTGTCATAGCTGAGTACCGCCTGTATTACTACTATGAGTGATGTTCTCGACTATCATTTGTATTGTCTAGACTCTAGAGACACATGATTTGTGTATGTTTAATATGATAATCATATTCTACCTTCTAATTCTAACGCACATATTAATGGAAGGATTGAATATTTATTAGTGAACGATCTTTGGCACTTGCTTCTATACTACGAATCGGGGTATTCTTTAAAGATCCTTTGATATAAGTACGTTAGAAGGCTCTGACTAAACTAAATAATTTGGGTTTAATCTGTTACAGCTCTAAGTGGAATGCTAATTATTTCAGTTGTACCAAACATGATGTACTATGAAAGAATATACTAATTTAATTCTTGAATACTGAATAGGTAAAAATAAGCAATTCCCGATCACTTGCGTGTTATTTGCTTTTTACATTGTAACATAAAAAAAACAATGTCGGTTCAATTATATGAGAGTAGTTATAAACTTTTTTTGTTCAATTTTAAAATAATAACGCATGGAACAATTATGAAAATTGTTTTTATAGCAGTCCACTCACCGATTTTATTGTGGGCATCACTGTATTCATACACCGGGCATCATCGATATTTTTCACACATAACATATGCAAAGAATACCGAAATTATGGCGTGGGCGAGGTATAGAACCCTAGATTTCTGATTCAGTAGTGATAAGCTAAACTTATAGACTACCGAAGCTTACTACATACACATACAAACATAACTTCACGCCAAATCCCTTGCGGGGTAGGCAGACAGAATAGAGCGCCATTAGACACGATTTTTAGATGCCACACTCGCTTCTTTGACTTTCATAACTCTTGTCATGCACGCGCGTCGATTTTTAAGGCTCCTAACATCACCGGTCTCCAAAACTCGTTCTATTTGGTCATGGAAGGTGTGTCGTGGCCTTCCTCGAATCCATATGCTTAATAAATCTTGCATCATCCATTCTTTCTGCATGTCCGAACCATCGGAGCATGCCTTTTCTTACCTGTAACGCCGACACTCTCTTTCAATCGAACTTTCTACCTTACCACCTTGTATTCGACGCGGTCAGTGAAAGTCACTCCGCAGGATTTGCGCAGTACCCTCATTTCGACCGCATCTATCCTACTTTCGTGCACACTCTGCCATTCCCAACTCTCGCTTCCATAAGTTAGCGTTGGGCTCAGTATCACATTGTGAATTCGTAGTTCGGGTTATCTGCTGGCATTCTTTGCGCCCAGGAATCTGCCAAACGCCCCATTTTACACTTTCCTAACGACACTCTTCTTTCTACATTCGCGGAGTACCTGCCATTCGAGTTAAAAGCACATCCGATATTTTTCATTCACCTGCTTCCAGAACTGCAATCAACCATCCTTGCATCCGTTCTAGATTCCTCCCTTTCAAACACCAAAACTTTCGTTTTCATCATATTAAATTGTAACCCTTTCATAAAGCAATCATCTTTTACTATAGTGAAATCTTTTATAATAGCGAAACTGACTAATCTTTTAGTATCATTAGTAATCGTAAATTTGATATATTTTCATGTTAAAACACTTACTGAAATGTATAAAATGTCAAACATCAATCATGTATTTTCACATAATTTAATTTGAGGTCACTCAGCAGCTCTGGCGTATTGCGACCGATCATAAAACAGGCTCGGCACGATTTTATGTTATTCTAGTTTTATTACAATACTGAATTAGATTAACTGGTCGCGCCGACAAATGTGTTGCGGCGTAAACATTAGAAATACAGAGGAAGAGAGGCGTATACATAAGATTTTTAGAGGAAACCAAAATAATCACTTTTGTTTGAATGAGAAATTACGAAACAACTCTGATTGTTGATTCTACGAAGCTGTACCGTGAAAGAATCTAAGCTTGCTAGAGTATAATTTATTATTGTGATTGTTAAAATTTGTGGATGTATTGAAAACACTTTTGTTTCTTTGTATTTTAAACGTATCAATGTATTTGTTGATTAGTACAGTGCTTTTGAACTTTAGAACATTTGTATGTGTATTGTATTTTTACTTTCGAATATGATGCAAGAGAATTTGTTTGTTTTAGTTGAGCGCGATTTGAGTTTTGGATTCTCATCGTTTTCTTTTGATTTAGTTTACAAATTTAGAACTTTATTTATAATCAGTACGCACTTGTTAAACAATATTTTTCTGTAGGATACGGAAGATTATTTTTTGTAAATCGTTAAAAGAAAAAAATAATATTTGAAAGTTAGTAAGCAAATATACAGTGAAAACTTAATTATTTTCTAAACTACAATAAATCTTTTGTTAATATCTTATGTTTAGATGCATTTTTTATATAATTATATTTACGTTGAGGTACATGTCATATCATAATATTTGTTTTAGTGTTGTTTTGTTTTTTAAATGGGAAATGGAGGCAAACGAGCAGGTGTGTAACTTAATGGTAAGAAACCATTGCCGCCTATGGACGCTTGCAACACTGATAGTGTTATAGTTTAAACAGCCTTTTAAATGTGCCTGAGCCACTTTACGAGTTATTCTGAGAGCCACTTTACGTGGTTATTCTGAGAGCCACGACCTCTAGGTGGTATTTCACCGGTAGAGCCGGCCTATTGAGATTGCGACTTGCGAAATCAGTATCAAACAAAGAAATTTGTCAAATACATTCATGCGCAAAATTTGAACAGTAATTATCCATATATCTTAAAATTTTTAAACAAAATTTTTTCTTAAGAAAATTTTAAAATCAGTTCTTGTCTTACATTTTAAATGGTCATTAAAAATTTTGTATAAGAAACAAACGTAAAATACCTAAACACGTCTAACGGTGCTTAATCTCCAATAAAATTGGACAATATTAAATAAAATACAAAGCCATCTAACAAAACTCCGAACAAACGAAAGCTCCATTTTACTTTTTTTTATCCACCCCTAAGCTTTTACGGCATTAACGATTCAAAAATATAATCCTGGCCCATTAGCGATCGGCGCACTGATTGTGAAATACACTCGAGAGGTAATCTGAATAAAAAAACTTTTTTCAAAAATATATTAACAAACATTTCTCATGAAGTAATTAATAGACACGCTTTTTTATTTTTTTATTCTTTATTCGAAATTTAAAAAAGAAACAACACTCCATAGTCTTTGGTATTTGACATTTACTTATATCCCTATTGTCACATATATGCATAATTAATTAATATATTTAAGCATGAAGAATAGAAACACAGGATCCCGAACGGTTTGGGCTTTCCCATAGTATTGTTGTACACAACAATAAGCTGAGATCTTAGTTCTCTTTTCAGCCACTGGCTGTGCTAGGGACGCGACGTACCGATGATTATGTACACGTGCGTCGCGTTTAGTATTAAACAGAGCTGTCAACGGTGACAAAAATTCCCGCGTAAGGATTTAAACACGTGCTTCTCGAAGGATGGCGCCTTCTACCGGCGAAAATTATTTTCACTAAACAGAACATAATATACTCATGAAATGCATGGCTACATAATGCCATTAAATTATGATGGTGCTAAAATATACATGGTAGGTTTTCTTCTCTACAGAAGAAGAAAGAAGTGCGTAAGATGTGAGCGTTAAGAACTAAGTTACTAAATCAATGCATATATTTATATAATATGTCAAATATTCAAAGACTTTTATATAAATATTCATAGAAATATTTACCTGAAACTATTTACCTTGTAACATCTCACAAAACGTCCCTTTCCTACGTTAAAATGGAATAATCTAAAAGCGAGAGGGGGATTTAGAAATCCTTTGTTAATAATTAATCGCCTGCTGAACCTCCGGGGAGGATGGGAGCTTGACTTTCTGAAAGGAAGAAGGAAAACTTTGTAAAAGTCAACGGAAAATGTATGTTGTTATAATAATATAGAATTTGTAGTGATGAAATGTTCGCTTGTGCTTTCATGATTTATATATCCTCTCAATATTTTGTTGAAGATTCAGTTTTTTTTTTTATATTTAACATTGCTTGATAGGCGTTACTTGTTTTATCAATCGAAGTTTAGAAGTGTTGACAAAATGCCTTTAATAACAAATAATATTTACTACATGGTCATAGTTTTCAAATTAATCTCAACGCAATCCACTGCAACTGTATATAGAAATATCGATTCTATAATCTAAATACAGAATATTTAGATTATAGAATCAATATTTCTATATATACAGTATATATACAGTTCTATATCACTATATACAGTAGCAGTTCTAAGTTTTATCGATTTAGAATAATTATGTTTTTTTTTTAAATTACCTATTTTAATATAAATGAAGAATAGAATAAACTACAAACAGAAAGAAAATACACAAGAACTTAAAGGTTCAACACAGACAGGTACAAAGTTCGGTCTTATCTCTTACAGACTACAGCTTACTATTACTACAACCCTACACTTATTTATTTGAAAGTAATGTTGATTATAAGAAAGTTGAATTTGCAATTCTTTTGATAGTATAAAACCAATAATGATAATCCTCCACATTTTCTCAAATAACAAAAATATCCATAGAGGTTGGAGGAAAATTACTACATGTAAATTTAAAAAAATCTAATTTGGCAAAGTTCTTAATTTGAAACTTTTGATATTAAACATATTTCTTTATTAGTTTTTATTAACAGTTCTAAATTTGAAACACGGCTTCTAAATTTGAAACAGGAGTTCTAAATTTGAAACTACATACTACCAACATCTTCTCGTCAACGTGTTCATTGTTATAAACAGTAGGTAATTACAACCAGTTAAGGACTCTCGTTGCTTTGCGCCGGTTGTGCGAGAGTAGTTAACGTGCTTATGTCTAGAACTCTGGGTAATTATGTGACAAGTATCAGAATCTACTGCTATTGCATCAGTA
This sequence comes from Euproctis similis, assembly GCA_905147225.2. Lineage (NCBI taxonomy): Eukaryota > Metazoa > Arthropoda > Insecta > Lepidoptera > Erebidae > Euproctis > Euproctis similis. Next base: position 13,099,879 of record LR990109.1, read on the forward strand.
CAGTTCAACATTATGACCAGGAAATACACGGAACTGAAATATTACACGTTAAATATTATTACTAAATTAATTCAATCGTCTATTTTTGTACCGCTATATTTTCTTTGAATGAAATATTGTATTTTTTGCGGCATTTTTATTCTGATATGTGTAATGTATATGTTTTGTACATATATGTACCATCCCCTTGAATAATTTTATATAGTGGTGAAAAAATTATTAAAATCTGCTGTATTATTTAAAACTTCTAAGAGAACAGACAGCGATATCGACTTTGTTTTATACTATGTAAACATACTTGTTCCGAATTTTATCACATAATTTATAGAAGCTTGTGACGGAGCTAAAAGCTAAATCTTCGGAAAAGATTGAGAGTTATCTTTGTGATGCTAAAAAATGTAATAAAAGCAATTTATAAATTACCGGTATTTTTAGAAAATAATAATTATTATTAAATAAGCGTTTGAGAATTTTGTTACATTTGTGATTAAAACTAAGCAACGATATGCCCGAGGGTGGTTTTAACACAAATATGATGTAAGACCAACTTGGGCTGTTTTGTTAAGTATTAACTCACAGCAAACCAACTACCGCTGCTACTCTTCAAATATTCATGACAGTTTACTCGCGTATATTCTGTTTTTGGACTTAAAATTATTAGTAAGATAATTCGTATTCATAAAATTAATAACAAATAATCTAATAAAACGTCAAAGTGTGTTTACTTCATAAACCAGATCATCATTTTCTGCCTTCATCCCACTTTAACAACACGCGACACAACATACTTTCGAACTATCCAAGTCGTCAATTCTATAGGGAAGGGAACCCCCTTCCCTATCCTACCCTCCTCATTCCACTTCCGGTTGGGAGTGGGGTGAGGAGGGTAGGACATGGATTACTTTACGCTAGTATTTATATTTCTTATACCAGATGCAATACAAAATCTAAAGCTCCAAAAAATCTACATGATGTCGTGAAAATTTCTACAAAAAGCCTTTTTTATACGAAATTTATAGCGGCTTCGTGATATTGAGATGGTATCGACAAGTGTCTCAGAATCTTGCTTTGTTTGGTTTTTCGAATATGTAGTAAAATATAATCATTGATTGTTAAAAATACGCATTATTTTGTGAAATACTCATAACGAGATGCCAAAACCTTGTACCTTCTGAATACACAAGTCGCAAGGCAGATACGACGACAAGATATAGTTTTTCTTGGAGATTTTACTTGGTTTATGAAATTTGGATATTTCTTTGAACTTTTTAATAACACTGTTCGTTCACGATATCATTCACTCAGGTGCATTATTTAAATCAAGCATTACTATTTGTTAATGAGTTTTAAAAAACAAAATATATTACTCAAAACTGTCAGAAATGGTTACATTCTTTATAAAAGCTTGTAGGTATTTAAAAAAAACAACAATTTTAAATAATTAATATAATAACACATATAATATAATCACGCAATCTTTTAAAAATTTCAAATTTAATAGATAGCATCATCATTAGCCCGTTGCAGTCCACTGCTGGTCATAGGTCTCTCTCAATTTGCGCCTGAAGTCCAATGTCCCTAAATTCCAAACGTCCCTGAAGCGACGTTTCGAACTAAAGTATTTAACCACAAAAGAAATAAATACCGAAAATCCATTTCGTACATTCAACAATAATACCGATCTTTAAACCATTATACAATACTGGAGTATTACAAAAATTGATTCAGACGAGCATTTATCCCCAGCTGTTAAAACTCAAAGCGTGTAGCCGATCTTCTGGTTTTATTTTTATTGCACCTACCTTCGTTTCATTAATTTAATTGCTTGCCTTCTTAACGTACCAATTCCATCCACCTGGTGAAAGATAATAGAGATAACTTTATTTTACAACTAGATTCGAAGATTGAGACAGCTGTAACGAGTCTGTACCCTTTATTTCTTAAAAAAAAGGGTTAGCAAGTCGCAAGGGATGCTTTTTTTTAAGGGAGAAATTTATTGTCTCAATTATTTGTCGCATTTCTCAATCAAATGTAATTATGTATGCATTATGTATGTAACTTAATGCATTTTTCTATCCGACGGTGTAGGCAGCGGCTCTTTAAGCCTCGACTCGATGGAACGGTTCGGTTCATCCCAAATGGAATAGGTAGCGAACCTATTGCTGTACACCAGGCACAAAGTTGTCAGTTATGAATATTTATTACACAGTAGTAAACGGCGTGAAGCTATGTTATGTTTTATATAAACACGATATAAAAGTTAACAAAATTTTTATACCTCATTGTCGTGTCTGCTAATGCTTAAAACTCCCCTAAATAAATTCCCCACATATTGGCGTCGCTGCGATGGTTTCTCTATAATATGAATAAAATGCACCAGTGACTGAAGGGGTGGGAAGGGGGTTTCAACAGCGGGTAAAAAGGGTTGCGGACTGTTTTAGAATACCGACAATTTTACTATAAAAGAGTTATCATATTCCACTTTTGTGATAATGGTGATGCACTCGTAATATCATCTTTTGTCATGTCCTTATAAATTAATGGAACTGCTTCTACAAAGCATTCTATTATTATTAATAAATATACAATCATAATTGACCAGTATAATATTTCTTACTATTGATTCAAGTCCCAATTTAGTTATTGATTGAACACTCATTACGTTATTTGAGCAACATCCCTAATGTTCAAGGTTCAAGACAAAAACTAAAGAAAAATATGAAATAAAACTGATCTGTATTGGTTATTGTATGTATTTTTCGTCGCTGACGCCAGATCAGAAAATTCAGATTTTGAGATCAGATAATTCGTTCTATATAAATCAGTACGTTTTTTTTGCTATAGAAAGTTTTCAAAAATAGTAGCTAATTACTAAAAGAACGTTCACTGACCTTGACCGTGCAGAAATAATGCACTTTGAACCCCTTGTATATTGTTAGAATCAACCCTTCCTTTCGCATATTTGCCGCCATTTTCCGTCTGGATTGCAAATAACAACGTCTACACGGAACTTGCACTAAGGCGAGGCGGGCGGGGCAGCACCAGCTTTATATATTTAGATATATATTTAGACTAGATTAAAATCTAGCATACATTATGTTGATTAAAACAACTTTTAGGATTATATCGCGTTTATTTATTATTTATTTATTTCCCGACGTTTCGAACTCTTTACAGAGATCATTTGAGATCATCAACAAAAAGATTTGTTCATACTCGTGAAAATTATCTCTATAAAGAGTTCGAAACGTCGGGAAATAAATAAATAATAAATAAACGCGATATAATCCTAAAAGTTGTTTTAATCAATGAGTGAGATTCGCGAAAATCTTAGAAACAAATATACATTATGTTTTTTTTTCAAGTATCCAGAATAACATTTATGTGTAGTTTTTTATTCATTTGATGATGATATGTATAATGATTCATAACGTAGCACTGATCATATATGATATAGATATTTAGTTGTGGGATTAAAATGTCAAATTAATTGTGAAAAATTTATTCGTTAAAATAAAACTAAGGTATAGTAGAGTTTAGACATAGGAAATTAACATAAGAATATTTGGAACACCCAAAAGGCAGAAACCAAATTATTATTAATTTATTAAAGATATACATTATTCTTATTTGCAGATTAGTGGCATCTAGGTGATTTACATTGAACTATATATAATAATAATATCTTGGACACAATACACACAGCGCCCTCTAGTTCCAAGCTAAGCAACTAAATGCTTGTGTTATGGATACTAGATAACGGATATTAATACATTTATACTTTTCTTTTGTAAATACATACTTATAATACACAGAAAAACACCCAGACGCCACACAAATATTCATGTTTGTCACAAATATTTGTGCTCGAGTGGGAATTGAACCCCTGACCTGCGCCACGAGGCCCGTCGTAATTTCCAATAATCTGATAAGTTAGTTATATTGTTTCAATGTTTTTTTAGAACTGTCTTCATACACTTAATTATTGTCTTAGTATATAGTCTGACGAATCTCACTTAACCATGCGCTCGAAAGAGAAGGCAGTTGTTGTGTGTCTATATTCTTATAATGTTTGCGGCATTTTTTATGTCAATTTGATAAAAAGCCATTAGTAAAGCGTGCATGGGTTTTATGCTGTTGGGCACGCTATCACCCTAGGCGTGTTTATAACTTCCCATTCGTTTATCTGTGCTACATGTTTACCTTATATGTATACAACAATAAAAACACAATCTCGTATAAAGTCCTTTTTCTATCCCAAGAATTAAAGCGAATTTTAATACAAGTAGGACCAAGCAGTTTGCTGCATTATGTCTCGACTAATAAAATACTAAGACATCTCAGAATATCGACATAAATTGGTTCATACCGCGTTTAGTTCGGGAGAGAAGTATCTGGATAGCCACCCAGGTGCTGGTGTCCCTGACGAAAGAGAGTCCTTAAAAAAAGGTTGACCTGGAATTGGAAGCAGTTTCGAAATTGAACTGAACTCTACACCATACGTGTTCAGGTATTTTCCCTCTTAGGGAAAATTGAGCTTTATTAAGCACTATTTAGTTGGTATACGTTAGTAAGGCTCAGTCGAAGATAATTCAGACCGATTCAACAAGTAGAGTTATGGAAGATAAATAAGATCCCCAATACATTCGCTCGTTAATCTTTGTCTCGTGTCCCCTGTGAGTCAGCACTAATTAATTGTTGGCAGACAATCAGGGCACGCACAATTACTGCTGACATACACTGCCTTGTCGGTTCCTCTGTTGGAAGGAAAGTGGGTGGTAAGCTTTATTTTTAGTTTGATAGATACGCTGTCTCAATACTTTGGATGAATTGAGTGAATTTTGATAAGAAAAGATTTTTTGAAAGAAAATTATTTGTACCTATAGTTAATTAATACATTTTATTTTAAACACAAGCGACTACCCTAATCTTACTTGTTAAATCCATATAAGTTGTCTGGAAGAAATGACCGGTAGCGAAAAGACCGCCTTTTCTGCATTTTTTCCCGTTTCTTTTTTTTAATGTCAAACTTTTGGTTTTGGTGTGCAATAAAAATATTGTATTGTACCCACATTTTTATAGCTTCTTAGTTTTAAATACTGTACGTGATTACGATATTCTTAAGAATGAACTAATAATCTCTCATATTATAGAACAGAGTTATTCATTGCCATTACTGGTATCTATGTAGGTACTCGTCTGTTTTTAATAAACATAAAATCTACTGAATGAATAGCTATAAATATACATACATACATTGTTTTTTTATTGAATATATTGTAAATAATGTAATTAATTTATTTGTTCTTATTATTGTCAATAAAAATATATTATCACTAACAAAAACTATAATAATGCAAAAGCGGATGGATGTAGGACTCGAGGATGGCCAAGACGCAAATTTCGTGACTAAATAGAACGTGTTCTGGAAGAAGGTAATGTTAGGAGCCTTAAAAATCGACGCGCGTGCATGTAAAGAGTTATAAAAGTCAACGAAGCTAGTGAGGTGTGTTAGAATTGTGCCTTATGGCACTGCGTTCTCTCTGCCTACCCCGCAAGGGATTTGGCGTGAAGTTATGTATGTATTATGTATGTATGTATGAATAACTATTATTTATAGACTTCTAACGATAGATGCTACAAATAGGTGCTAGTATATATTTTATTAAGGTTTTCTTCAAAAGACTAAAACTTGGAGCTTTCATCGACAACGATGCCTAATCTCTTGGATATAATTTATTAAATAATCATGATGGATGAGATCCTCTCCTACGTTACTGATTATCAAAGGAGTTCATTTCTCTTGCTCCTGATGGACGCTCAACATCATTAACAGATCATCTATCTAATATTATATCGAGTACATACGTTTCACTTCGAATATTTGTTGGGTTTTTGTTATACAATATAAAACAATACAATACAATACAAATACAATTTACTAGTAGCAAAAGAAAAAAAATAAGGAAGCTTTCCTTCTTACACTTACAAAGTAGATATGTCCTTTATTATTGGCCGACAAAACACTGTAGGTGTAGTCAATAAACAGACATCGATATCCATTTGTTGGGCAATACCGGCAGTTCGGGGCACACGACAGGGACGGCCATCAATCTACAGTGTCATTAGCCCATAAAAGCTTCTGCCGTTGATATCCTCAAACGGATGGTTGTATCGATTCGTTTTGCGCTTATACGAGTATTCGATATTTTTTGGGGACATCGTTAAAAAGGGTTTATAACATACATTACTGTTGCCAAAGAGTTTAGGATTGTTTTTTTTTTTGCTTTCCTACTTACCTTGCTCGCATCTTTGATGTTCCTAACTCTTGTCAGGGTTTCAACAAACATTATATGTTCTAAACATAACATAACTTCACGTCTTTTTTACCCCCCAGATGTAGGCACTGTTTGTAAAGCCTCGACTCGCCGTTATGTTTACGTCCCAAATGGAATAGGTGGCGAACCTATTGCTATACCGGGCACAAGGTTTTCAGTTTTTTATCACCGGTATTTATCACCCATAACTTTCGAAAAGAATTCCGAAAAGTCATTGGTGTAAGCCAGGATTCGAACCTGCAACTTATTGACTCAGAAGCAGGGTTCTCGACAATTGGACCACCGATATTGTCCTTAATTTCATAAATTATAAATGTACTTTATCATCATTATTCTTTTATTATATAAATCCGAGGGAAATTTTGGTGGAAATCCTGAGAATACATTTCACACAGTTAAATCCGTGTTTGAAGATAGAAGTACTTTTGACCTCTGTATCCCTGTGTTGTTCTAAAATAGATTTATCTACCCTGAAATAATCCCACTGTCATCGAGGTTCTCGAAAAAAAATGCTTTGTACGTTTAAACCTAAGCTTTTGTATACATCGTAGGTTATTGTGTTTGAAATTCTGTTAACATTAATTCACTCGACCATATTTTTATTAGCTTTTTATTAGCTTCACCTGTATGTTTGTTTGTAACCGACTTCTTTGGGCGCGATTTCGACCCACTTTAAACGGCCAGATTTCGTTCAAACTTTGTAGATTTATTGAGGACCGATGACAATACACTAATTTGATAAAATGATTCCATTTTTCAATTTGCAAAATATGATTTTTAGTGTTCATAGTTCACTTCTCGCAATCAGCGGAAAGTCTACGTTATCAACTTGAAACGAGTTCCTTGTATAAGTCACAGATGGCGCTATTAACGCGCTTGTTATAGAAAACCGAACTAAAAAATATAAAATAAATAATAGTTTAAAAAAACTAAAAAACACGCTTTTTATAGAAAACCGAACTAAAAAATAGAAAAATAAAAAAAAAAAAATTTATTTAAAAAAAAAAGCGTGGGGTGCATGGTGTCAATAGTTATATATTTTATTGATAGATATGAGTAGAGTGATTATCATTTCGATAATATCTTAAAAAGCACCCCACGCTTTTTTTAAAATAAAATATTTTTTTTTTTTTTTTTTTCTATTTTTTAGTTCGGTTTTCTATAAAAAGCGTGTTTTTTAGTTTTTTTAAACTATTATTTATTTCTTTTACAAGTCTGCTGAAAGAATTTTCCATGAACCACCTATAAGCAGGCTTCAGCATAAATATTTTATGTCTATGTAATTTCATATTAATGTCGGCATCCACAAGTTTTATCTAATAATAAATATTCAGGGACGCCTTAAAATGAACACAGCGTTTTCTTTACTTTAGCGATTCAAATCTTTGATTCCATGAACTCATATGGCCTTATCACATCCAGAAAATTTGATACAAGTAGCCGCCTATGTCCTCTCACACTATTTGGTTCATCTATAGTGTATGCCAGTTGCGTAATTAAGGTGATGTGATTATAACATTTTAATTTGAAATTCCATTACCAAATAGAACGTGTTCTGGAGGAAGGTGATGTTAGGAGCCTCAAAAACCGACGCGCGTGAATGAAAAGAGTTATGAAAGTTAACGAAGCCAGTGAGGCGTGTAAGAATCGTGCCTTATGGCAGTCTGTTCTCTCTGCCTACCCCGCAAGGGATTTGGCGTGAAGTTATGTATGTATGTACGTCTATATTTAAGGTAATCTGTGATATACTCGTAGTTAAAGTCGATTTTTTTTTCGTTAGTGTTGCATTATACCAACCCAGGAAACGGGACTTTCTTTCTTGCCAATGGATTAAGGTGTGATATCTAATGCTAGAAGATATATTTCGAAAGTCCATCCAAAACATTGGCATAAGCTACATATCCAACTAATCTTATTTGTATTTTAATAAACACAAAAACAAACAGCGTCTACTCTTAAATTACAATCTTAACCAATCTTAACATCCCATAAATAACAAGCCACAAAAATACATACTGCATTACATACAAAATTGCTGGAAGACTTCTCGACTTGACTTCCACTTTGTCGACCGCTCACTTATTCATGACTCGCCATATTTGCTCAACAAACAGTTAGTACAAGTCGAACCTCACTCCTCCAACTAGCCTTCACATAGCGCAAGTAACAATAGCTACTTGTTTTTAGAGCAAACGGAATATTCTAGATACTTCCATTTGTGTTTTAATCGACAGGCTCGGCTTGGTATTTCTGAATCTTAAAGGGTAGTGGTATCGTTAGCCTTGCACACATTTTTTGTGTGATTTTGATGGTTTTATCGTACATATCCGATATAAGAGGTGCATTGTGCATACAAATAATAATAATAATCGCAGCTGCTTGTAGATAAGTACAAAATATTAATACGGATTCCGTAGATTTCCAGTCTACTAGTCTAGTCAATAAAACAGCTAATTTTAATCTAGACTAGTCTTCAACTGATACTATTAACGACAGCGAAAAACTATGGCTTTTAACTCCATTTTCGCATAAGCAACAGGATCCTAAAATAAGTGATCTGGTTACACGCTGGTCTACACTTTCACAGTTAAAAAGCTACTTTAGTCAGCAGTAACATGATATATTTAAATAAAAAGGGTTCAACAAGTAAAAATATTGAAATAATGTTAAATAACAGGGCAGAATATTTGTCTGAGAAGTATTCAATCTTATCATAAGTATTTTAGTTCCAATGAGGTTTTAGATGACCTGTCGTCGCTTGTCAGTAGTACGTTTACTACAGAAGTAAAACGCACTTCCTTCCAAAGCAGTGGCTATGCCGATCGACTTGCTTACCAAAATAAAGGCTTACAGCGACCATGGCTACATCTCTCTTCTTTTAACGCCATCTCTTATGTATGTACAGATTTAAATGGCCATTTCTTATCACAGTAATTGCATTTGAATTTTATCACAGTGTTTGAATTTGAATTTGTTTGTGTTGATTTATATTATCTCGGTTTAATTCTGTCAACCCTGATTATATAGATAGATATTATAGTCTGTTGCAATTTTTATCCGACAGTGACTAATAAATGTGGACGAGGGTTATTCATCCCCGTGAATGGGATCAGGGAGGAGTTCTTTGTGACATAAATAGCCCCCGGGTACGCTGTAACAATACTTATATTTATCATTTTTTCATTAAAACGTTATCCGAGCGGAACAATATAAGAGAAATTATTTTTATCTCCCTCAAACAAGCTCAGAGTTTTTTTTTATCTAACTATAATATGTATGTATATATAATAAATAATAATACCATTTTTATATTAGAAATTCAATACGAATATCTACAAAAAACTAAATCATAAATCGTTATATGTCGACACAATTGTTATCATACGAAGAATTAATTGTAAAGTACTTAAATATTTTTTGTTTGCCTAATGGTTTAACATTTGGCTTCTAAATCAAAAGTTTTGGTTTCAAATCCTGGTGGCACAAAAACTTAATTAATTAATTAAATAAATTATAGACGCAATCCGAAATTGTCGAGTCATATTTATCGTTACCTAGTTGATATGAAGGGCCTGGGAATATAATCAATTATTGCCAGGTATTAAACAAAAGTGGGATGAAAATTTCATTACCTATTTTAGCTGTATCGTTCGCAAATCACAAGTCTGACATAAGTACACACTTATATTTTAAGTTTAATTTTAAACCTACTCTTTATCAACATACTCTGCTAAAAAAATTAAAAGACGGCCTTGTATATAAACGATACCAGGTAACTATTACATTTTGAAGTATCAGTGTGCGCCCCTAACGCGATCCGCACAGAGTTGTTTTACAAATACCTGAATATATTTTGATACCGACAAAAATATCTCCCTAAGTCCCCCGTCATTCGATATCCTGTACACGGCGGCCATGTTTTTTTTTAATGGCTGTCGAAATTTGTAAAGCGTAATATTTATTTTGGAATTTAACATTAATTGAAAGTCGTAAATTAGACAGTCCTAAACAATTATACATTCCGATTTAAATGTGGCTTGGACATACCTACATGTGCTTAGGTGCTTACGATTCAGTGATCATATGCAAATATTTACATGATCATATAAGTACAAAATTACAGGTTATTTTTGTTTTATGAGATACGGGGCAAACGCGCAAGAGGGTCACCTGATTGTAAGTGATTAGCACCGCCCATGGACACCTACAACATAGTGTATTACTGTTGCGTTGCAAGGCTTTAAGAAAGTAGAATGGGATAGCAGTTAAAAGGCGGGTGGGTTTTCGAATACGTCTTTCACCCAGCGAACCACGGCATGTACTGCAGTGGTGATTTTAACAGTGGTAGAGCCACAGAGTCCGCTGCACGAATGTGCAGGTGAAATACCACGACCTCTAAGAATATTGACGTAAAGTGGCTCGTGCTGCGTTTCGCTCAGTGAGAGAGGTATTCGGAGGCTCAACTCCTTTCCCTATGCCCTTCCCATCCCACTTCTGACTCCTTCTATATCCTATGAGGGCCGGCAACGCATAGTAACATTATTTACGTTCAGGTATCCACGGGCGGCGTTTGTTGCTCACTATCGGTCAGTCACTTAGTCATGCCTGCTCGTTTGCCTCTCAATACCATAAAAAATGAGCCACTTTACGTCTATATTGTAAGAGATCATGGTATTTCACCGTTCGAGTCGATTCATTCATGCAACAAACTGCGTGGTTGTACCTGTATAATGTAAAGTTTGTGAAAAGGCAATACAAAATACATCAAAAGCTAGAATGAAATAATATTCTTGGAACCGTCCCGGACATGAGGTCTAATTGTGTCAGCCTTTATGTCCTCGGCGCCTTTAATTATGCAATTTCTCTTAATTATATTTGTGAATATAATTGGGGTTGGTTCTTTTTATGATTTCAATTTTAGTTATGGCCCGTAATATGTATTCTTTTTCTGGTAAATTTCACCGGAATGACAGAGAAAGTGAGGAAGAAATGGATCTATTTATGTGGTTACTACGTTTGCTAAGTTATTAGGGATGTATCCAAGTAGTCTAGAAAGTGCTTATCACTGTAAGCATCCCTAAGCAATTACCTAACAATAAGTCACCATCTATTTTTTCCGACTTTTCGTATGATTTACAACATCCTTGCTTACACACACTTAAACCACACCACATTTAAACGAGTGGTAGGTAGGGTACGTATCTTACTTTTCAACATTATTCTATATTTGATTGGCGATAAGTATTGATTCTTGAAAACACATATTTTAGAGCCAATTATAAAATCTTATTACATAAATCTATATATTATTTCAGCACTTATCAAAATACTAATGTGTGGTATTGCTTTTTGTTTTTTGTGTTTTCAGTAATTAAAAACCATAATAAAAATACCACTTTCCATGGGTGGGTGGAAGTAAGTTTTCAATATTAATGCACTTTTGTCGGATGCGAGTAGTTTTCGAGCCACGGTAATTATTTAAGATAACGTCCACTGTTGGGCAGCGGACGTGATTCATTGCGGAAATATGTTTCTGCTACTACTTCCGGTCTTGTAATATGTAGCGAGAAATTCGTAGTTAGCATTACATATTTATATTCTCCATATACTTTTCTTTCAACTATGGTATTTCACATAAATATGTAACGGATGTAGTGTTTTTAAGAATAAAGTATACTAGTGGCGTAACCATATAACTAATTGCGTAACAGAGCAAAATAAAAAATAATTTAATGTAATTGTCCTGAGAACATGATAACCATACCATAACTTGCTAAGTGCAATTGTCTAATTTTGGGCTATTTTTTTTCTAAGATTACAGCCAATCCTAAACACTATAAAAATGGATCATTCAACCTTTCTGTTACTATAATATACAGGTAACTTTATAAATTTAACTTTATAAAAAATGTTCATTAAAAAATACAGGCCAATATCTTCTATTGCATTTTACTCCTGGTTGAGAATAAACCACCAACGAAAACATTCCCAAGGAGGGTGGCTTGACGTCAGGTGGGAGGTCATAAAACCACAGCCAAATCTTTGGACAACCATCTGAGTTAAAATTAATGAAGAAACAATATACTTAAGCAGAAAACGCACATATACAAGTTATGTAAAAAGTACAAACAACTATATATCTATGTATATCAAAAACAAACTTACTTTTTCACGCATAAAACGGGTGGAACACCGCGTTGGGCGTGTAACTAAGAAAGCTCGCGCTTTGAACGTTGGACGCAGGCAGCCTTGTAAGATTGCAAACGAACGGTACATAGAAGCGTTCCTTGCGAGTCGGTATGTTGGTTGTACGTGTTTTATATAAACCGCGAGATTCTAGACAGCGCGAATGAAGAAAGTGCTTGTGCTCTTCTCTGCATTCATAATGTGTAAATAAAACTCATTAAATATGTACAATAAATAGAAATTAACATATTTAGCGGATGGATGTAGGAGTCGAGGACGGCCAAGACACACATTCCATGACCAAATAGAACGTGTTCTGGAGGAAGGTGATGTTAGGAGCCTCAAAAATCGACGCGCGTGCATGAAAAGAGTTATGATAATCAACGAAGCGAGTGAGGCGTGTAAGAATGGTGCCTTATGGCGCTCTGTTCTCTCTGCCTACCCCGCAAGGGATTTGGCGTGAAGTTATGTATGTATGTATGTGTATACAATACATAATAATATTTGTGTATTATTAATGAACGGCTTATCTCAAATTCTTGTGAACATTATCCGAAATGTATCCGAAATACTGATTAAACTTATTTTTGTCTGTATCGCACGGCGTTTTAAAGATTACACTAATATTCCTTTCAGTTTTTTTGAAATAGTTAAAAATAATTAAAGTGGAAAAAAGCGTCGTTCCGTTGTCTCAACTTCAATAAAGTTTTAACGTTTACAAAACATATCATGTATTATTTAGTTGCCAACAATAATTATATAATAGTTAGTAAAAAAATATAAAGTAATAGTCCATTTGATTTAAAAATAATAAACGCACAAAGAATCATGAATAACTAGTTGTTGCCATCTCAAAAGCGTTTAGCTTGCTTATTATGTTAAAAACTTAAGTCCCCGGGCAGAACTGTGGAGCCCTCGAGGCGAGACGTGGCGAGGGGACAGAAAACAGCCGAGACTCTTGCAGGTGTGAGCAAGACGAGAATATTTTGTGCTCTTGTCCTTCTCTCTAAAAAGCCCGACGAGATGCCTTGATGTGTAATTGACAACGGTTAGTTGACTTGTATTTTCTAATAACTTTGTATACCTACGTCAAATTGCTTATGGTTTTAACAACTATATATTACACTTTCAAAATTATTTAATTTACATGATAAAATATGTAAGGATTAACAGAATGTCTCGGTGGTCCAGTGCTCGAGCACACGGCTTCCAAAGGTCGCGGGTTTGAATCCCGGTGCACACCAATGACTTTTCGAAATTAATTTCGAAAGTTATGTGTGATAAATGTCGTTGACTAAAAACTTTGTGCCCCGTATGGCAATAGGTTCGCCACCCACTCCATTTGGGACGTAAACATAACAGCGAGTTGGGGCTTAATAGCTACCGGGTAGAAATAAACGTGAATTTATGTTACATTATATTTATATTAAATATTTAATGCTCATACCGACTAAACGGAATACTAAAATGAATGGACAGCCACCATCAATCTGTGTATTTGATCCAACTGGCCTAATTTGTGCATCATTAATCATCCCTTTTTATTTGAGCAAAAAGTCCTCGGACGGAAACGGGAATATTACCTACCGAATAATTGGTGTTGGGAGAAAAGTTTTTCTTGTAATCAAAACGAACTTTTGCTTAAGGTTTTATTATTATATTAAATGGGACATGAGCAGGCGTGTCACCTGATGGTAAGCGAACAGCGCTGGCCATGAACACCTGCAACACATATTACCCGGGTACCTATCAATGTGCGACACGTGAAACGCGATATGAGCCACTTTTACGTCCATCTTCTGAGATATCGTGGTATTTCAGCGGCCGGGGCAGCCCGTTCAAGCAGCGAACTGCTTGGTTAACACTTATTTTTATTAAGCTATTGCAGTTTTTTTTTTTTTATTTGATAAAAAATATTTGATTTTTTAAATAAAAGAGGACTCTTAGTCCATGGGATTGCGTTCAATACTGCAAACGTGGATAGTAAATAAGAACTATAATATTTACTATCACCGTTTACAGTATTGAACAGTGGTAGAGCCAAGCAGTTCGCTGCATGAATGGGCCGGCTCGACCGGTGAAAAACCACGACCTCTCAAAAGACCGACGTAAAGTGACTCATGCCGCGTTTCGATCGGTGAGAGAGGTACCCGGAGGCCCACCCCCCTTCGCCATCCTTTCCTAACCCCTATCGCTTATAGGTCGGCAACGCAACAGTAACACTATATATGATGCTGGTGGCCATGGGCGTTGTTGGTTGCTTACCATCAGGTGACACGCCTGCTCTTTTACCCTCATATCACATAAAAAAACGTAGGGAAAACGTAACATAAATTACAAGTACATCCAGGAGAAGGTTTTGGAATAACGTTAGACGGATGAAGGTCGCGGGTAGCAGATGACTTGAGTTGTCAACATGTTGACTTATCGTTTTTATAGTGAGATATATTATGTTGATATGTTGACTTAATCGAATATGTTATTTCTCATATACGGAATATACTCTGCTTATTTGAAATAAGTTGATATAAACGTAACTTCACGTTTTGTTCTATCCGAAGGTGTAGGCACCCGTTGTCAAAGCCTCGACTCGCCGAATTTTTACTTTACGTCCCAAATGGAATAGGTGGCGAACCTATTACATACCTTTGTGCTATACACCGGGCACAAAGTTGTAAGTCATCGATATATATATAACAAAAAACATTCGATAAGAATATCGAGAAATCATTGGCGTCAGTCGAATCGAAGCCACTTTTGAATTAGAAGCGGGGTATTCGACCACTAGCACTAGAACACCGTGCTAACATATACTTAAGTAAAGTATATTTTTAAGTTCAGTAAGACCGTATCATTGGATACAAAAACTATTTTAAACTTCTAAGAAAAAGTGGTGCAAATATGGCATTGCAATTAAAACTTAGTTAAATTTGTACTAAGGTTTTAATTTAAAATACAACTTTGCACATTATTTTTAAAAGGTAGTTTCTTCAAAAGTAACTTACTTATGAAAGCAAATAATTCAAATAATTAGCATGTGTATGGCAATAGGTTCGCCACCTATTTGGGACGTAACGAGTCGATGCGAGTCGCCAGCCGTCGTCAGCCGCTGCCTACACCTTCGGGTAGAAAAGGGCGTAAGGCTACGTTTTTTTCTGCAACAATAACTTCTTTTGGTACAGTATTTATCCGTTTGGATATATCCGTAAGCTAGACACGTAGATGGTTCCGTACATAACTCCCGACACTATATACAGATTTATTTCTCACGACTATTCCCCCAGATTCGCTTTTATTATAGTATTATGTTTTACGCATGTTTTACGCGTATATATTTTATTTTCAAAATACTCGAAAGTAAAGACCATATTTTTCATATTCAGCTGACTTTTTTTGTATTATAAAAAAATATGTATAGTAAAAATATAGTACAGTCATCGGAAAACGTTCTGATACGGTTTTTTTTAAATAGATAGAGGGTGTCAACAGGGTGGTTTATATGTATAATGAATTTTGATTATCCATGGGTAAATTTAAGAATGATGTTAAAAGTACATTATATCAAGGGGCTTAATATTGTTCCGCAGATTACATAAAAATCGATAAATAAGTTTGGAATTGAACTTCTCTTTTTGTGCTATGTAGATTCAAGTAGATTGTAATTATTACTGCAATATTGTTAAACTTGAAAAGAGTCGGCGTTAAGTTTCTTGTCAGTTCTTCTCTAGAAGCCTTGATACTGGAACTGGCACTTAGATTCGCTTTCACGTTCAAGACAGTATGATGAAAGGGTATCTAAACTCCGCCGATTTTAGTAGTTTTGTATGACGATTCTAAGTACTTTTGTAAAGTCAAAGAAATATAGATATTTTTAATTTTGATGCGAATCTAATTCGCCGGTTTTCGCTCGCTTAAAACGAGTTCTAGTGAGATTCATTGCTTAGAATTACGCAACTGATTAGGTACTTACTGACTTATGAACATTTTACCTTATATTCTTGTACTTATATTTTGAAGACCAAGAGTATTATCCCACGAATGTATTTTTCCAAGATATATGAAACTTATATGTGTTCAGTTATATTCTATAATACAACTTAAGACAATTTCACGTAGGTGCTATGAAATAAATCTACTTTATTACCCCCCGGTAACAGAAGCGCGAGCGGCCTCCTGGATAATAAATGGTAACTGCCACTCGTAGATAACTGTGATAACGGTTCACGGGCAAGTCGACTCTAATCGCGAAAATTGTATGGACGGATTCGAACCTACCATTATGTACCTAGTATTATATTTATTATTATTATTTTATGAAGATCTAGAGAGATTAGGGATGTAGGTATATGAATAGCTGAACAGGCAAACCATGTTTCGCCCTGGTAGCAATAAATACTCTTTATTACACCAGCTACCTGCCAATATAAGTACCGTCTAAATCGGCTTAGCCATTTCAGAGATTACCCGGAACAAACAGACAGAGAGACAGAGAAAAATTTAAAAAAATGTTATATTGGTGTATGTACCGTTTAAATCATATGAACGTAGTAGTAGTCAAAGCAGTTAATTCAATATTACAAACAGATGCTCTAATTTTATTTATATGTGTAGATTATATAAATATATATTTACATACATACATACATAACTTCACGCCAAATCCCTTGCGGGGTAGGCAGAGAGAACAGAGCGCCATAAGGCACGATTCTTACACGCCTCACTCGCTTCGTTGACTTTCATAACTCTTTTCATGCACGCGCGTGTGTTTTTGAGGCTCCCAACATCACCTTCCTCCAGAACACGTTCTATTTGGTCATGGAATGTGTGTCTTGGCCATCCTCGACTCCTACACCCATCCGCTTTAGCATTATATTATATTTATTATTATATTTACTGATTAAATAAATATATATATTATATAATATACTCTAAGAGTAAAAGAAGAGTAGAGTTGAGTTTGTTTGAGTGTGACTTTGACTTCAATTAGGGTATGACCAAAGTTAGCGGCCATATATATACCTTACCGGGTCGGAGGGTAGTTTACTATTAACAAAAACATTTCTTTAGCCAAAGAGATCTCTCTGGCGTTGGAGATTTTCCAAATAACTTCCGATTCCGGTCACTTTTATGCCCTTTCAGCTATCCCATTTATTTTATACACAGACTGATTCCTGTTAAAAGAATACATTTATGGCTATTTTTTTTATTTCTATATGTATTTTTCGTTAGATGAAAGTGTTACTGTTATTCACTTAAACGTTAATTCAAAATGTTCCGAGAAACCTTATAATTTTGGATTAATTTAAATATATTCAAAATCATAAAATTTCATAAAACTGGACACTATTAACATACGGTATTAAGATATGGTCGAGCACCCCGCTTCTGGATCAAGAAGTCGTGAGTTCAAATCCTGGTCTCACACCAAAAACTTTTCGAAATTAATTTCGGAAGTTATGTGTGATAAATATCGATAACAGAAAACTTTGTCCCGGTGTATGGCAATAGATTCGCCACCTATTCCATTTGGGACGTAAACATAACGGCGAGACGAGGCTTAACATCCGCTGCTTACAGCATCGGGTACAGAAAAAGGGTATGGTATGCCCTTTAAAAAAGGGCCTTTGCCTTTGAATACTTCTTGTTATTTAATAAAATCTTTAGAAATAGATGAAATAAAACGACATCACGTCATTATTACCTGTCTATATGCATATTGAATAATAGACAACTATCACTAACTAATATTTGTGATAAACATGAATATTTGTGCGGTGTCTGGGTGTTTTTCTATGTAGTATAAGTATGTATTTACAAAAGAAAATTATAAATGTATTAATATCCGTTATCTAGTATTCATAACACAAGCATTTAGTTGCTTAGCTGGGAACTAGAGGGCGCTGTGTGTATTGTGTTCAAGATAATATTATTATTATCTCAGTTTTTAGCTGTCTATCCTCCAAAAATATAACTTTATTATACAATGTCAGTTTAGTGACAATGCTACAGAAGCCAATTTATATGCTGTATGCTATTCGTTCTTGCAATATTTATGACGTTTTAAAATAGAATACTCAAGAATTTTCGTTTATAAAGATATTATTATATTGTACTTTTTAAATTTAGTCCCGCTATATATTCATAACATTTATTGATTTTTTTATGCGATAGGAGGGTAAACGAGCAGACGTGTCACCTGATGGTAAGCAACCAACGCCACCCATGGGCACCAGCAACACACATGTGTTACTTTTGTGTTGACGACCTTTAAGGGATAGGGGATAGGAAGGGATGGGGAAGGGGGAGTGGGCCTCCGGGTACCTCCCTCACCGAAAGAAACGCTCCATGAGCCAATTTACGTCAATCTTCTGAGAGGTCGTGGTATTGCACCGGTCGAGCCGGCCCATTTATGCAGCGAACTGCTTGGCTCTACCACTGTCAATTTTATTTATTAAATAGTATGGCTGTGGTCCTCAGGGGCTAAGGACTTCTCATCCCGAGTGAGAGAGTTATTTGTACTTTTTCGTAAGCTTATATTTTTATTAATTTTTTTATTTAATAACTTCCTCGACCACAATATTGTGGTCTTACTTTAAGCCAATTATTAAGACTAAGTTATAAATGAATATATAGGATGGATCCGAATATTACCGAATAGTTCCGTGACTGATTTTCGTTTTCTTTGAATTCAAATTAATTGTTTTGCACATGGAACCATTTGGGACATCCATTGTATATTCAAGATTGACCATAAACAACAAGAAAAAGTAACTGTTTCATTTATACCCATTCGATTTTGCCAAAGAAAAATGTCGTTCTCAAATATTTTAGTAACATAAACATTTTATAACAAACTGTATATCCTTTGGGAAATCACAACCTCGTGAGAGATATGGCTCAATGAAAAAAGCTCATTCTGTAATGCAACTACTTAATAACTTTATCAGCCACTCACAATTCACAGATTAAAAGAGAAAAGTAATCAAATACGGTATACCAGGTTTTTTACCTTTAAAAAAAATGTTTTGGCGTCCAAACTGTCGCCCTCGATATAATCCACTCAATCGCTCTGGTCAAGTGGTTTTCGGGTAGTTCGATTATCAAAGGTACATTCACATATAACTTCAGGCCAAGTAAATTGCGGTGTAGACAGAGAAAACAGAACAGCATAGGCATGATTCTTTTGTTTCCCATTCGCTTCTTTAATTTTTAGAAAACCTATACAAGATTTAAAGTAAATATGGCATTCACAATTTAATTTGCACCTACCTACATAATCCGTAAAATCAAGCCAAGTGTTAAAATACATTAACTGATTGTTTTACAAATATGATTATTCTTATTATTATATAGTATCAAACACAGACGCTTTCCGCTGTCTGTCCCCTTAAATGAAAATCTTAAGCTTTGAAAATATGTAACGGATTCTAATGCATTTTTTTTAATAGATAGAGAGTGTCAAGGGGTTGGGTGGTTTGTATGTATAATTTGTGTATAATGTAGAAAAAAAGTGATAATTATCAAGATTTATCATTTTAAATGCAAACGCTGGCTGAACTCTAAGTAATTTTTATTTTATTTATTTCATAATATTTTTTTTTTCAAATATACGTACATACATGTACCGGATAAATCAAAACAAATACATTATTTTATAGACCTTCAAAAGGTCTACAAAATTCCGCGATGGTGTATCTCTTAAGGATTACCTACAATGACCATTTTTATTTCTTCTTATTGTTTCTGAGGAAGGAAATAAAGTTCGCTGGGTCACCTAGTACTGTATAAAAGATGCCTGGGAGAAATTCCTCTTAGAGATAAGGCCGCCTTATCTATAAGTACAAAAGGCGGTCTAAGACCTATTTGTGTATTGTCTTCCAGATGAAATTTAATGTCTATGCTGTGCAAAAAGTGACACCTCATATCAATTCAATATATCACTCGTATTTTTTAAGATATATCTGATTATTTTCGTCTATCATTTTTTTTTCTTTTTACCAGTAACAAAGATAGACATATGGTCCGTCGACAACAAAGGATGGGACAAACTTAATATAGTACCTTCTTCAAATGAATTAGTTGGAGCGATACTTTCGCTTGAACAAATACAGGGGCTGAAGGGAAGTGACAATCAGACGACGTTTGTTACCTTATATTTTTATGTGTTAGCAAGGTTTTTTTACAAAAAATAAATCGCTTTTTACATGAAAATAAAATAACAGTAACGATATATTTTTCTATTACACCTGCCTACATCTTCGGGTAGAAAAAGGCGTGAAGTTATTTATGTATGTTTGTATATAATTGTATAGATCTCCTATTTTGATAAAATTTTATCTTTATTTAGTTGATGAGCCAAGAGTCTTTGAATCTTGGCCAACAATATTGTCCTCCATTAATTATAATTATCATCGACGAAAAAGAAATAGTTAACTTTTTGATTATCATATAAATATTATAGAATAACTACAAATTTTGGATGTCTCTTTTATATATTGCAGTTATTAAATAAGTTCCTTAAACAAGTAAAAAACTAATAAACTTTACCAATGGTATGATCACTATCAATGCATATATCAATACTGATTAAATTAGCTTATTCATAGATTTAATGATTATGTATTGGGTCTTATAATATCACTCACTAATATTTAATGAAGTATAAATATTTAAGCGGTCTCGGTGGTCCAGTGGTCGAGCACACGGCTTCTGATTCAGAGGTCCGGGTTCGAATCATGACACTGGCTCACACCAATGACTTTTTGAAATTGTTTTCGGAAGTTAAGTGTGATAAATATCGATGACTGAAATCTTTGTGCCCGGTATGGCAATAGGTTCGCCACCTATTGGGTCCATTTGGGACGTAAACATAACGGCGAGACGAGGCTTAACAGCCGCTGCCTACACTTTCGGGTAACAAAGAAGTTATGTTATGTTATGTTTAATATCTAATGACTATTATAAAAGCTTTGGTCATGTTGCAAGAATGAATGAAAGTCGACTGACTAAAAGGGTATACGAAGCGAATGTGAGTGGTAGGGTCGGGATGGGGAGACCAAGACTGAGCTACCACGACCAAATAAATGGTCTGTTTAAAAAAGGCAAAATGCGTAGCATCCGAAACCGACGTGAATGCATGACAAGATGTATGACTGTGGATGAGGCGAGAGATGTGTGTCAGGCTCGTAGCTTGTGGAAAGCCAAAGTCTCTGCCTACCCTCATGGGATACAAGCGTGAGCTTATGTATGTATGTATAAAAGCTAAAATTCTGTAGCTTTATAATGCAAAATTCCGGTATTTGGTCATACTATTCATACATTCAACAATATAACGTGTATAAATTAAATACCGTGGGTATAAGATTGATTCCTTGTCGTGGTTTTTCCGCGACATCTATATACAATAAACAATTTCAGCTGACAGTATGAGCGCCCCCGCTGGAGTTTACTGATATGAAGGAATGAATTATTATCCGAATAGGGACAGAATATCATCAGATTGTGTCTCATAATGCCACTTACAAGTATTACAATTTTCATATTGCAATGTAAGTACATTATTGTAAATAATTGTTTTGTCGTCTCGGAGGTCTAAAAATCGTGTACCAGATCAGAAGTGATTCAAGAAATTGTGAGACCGAATCAAGGATTACATTAGTGACTTCTCGAAATACTTTTCTGCAGATATGTGCGTCTCGGTGGCCCAGTCGTCAAGTATCCCGCTTCTGAATCAAGAAGTCGCGAGATTGAATCCTAGCTCAAACTAATGACATTTCGAAAGTTATGTGTGATAAATAACGATGACTGAAATCTTTGTGTCCGGTATGGCAATAAGTTCGCCACCTATTCCATTGGGGTCGTACCTAAACATAACGTCGAGTCCAGGCTTAACAGCCACTGCCTACAACTTTGGGTAGAAAGCGGCTTGAAGTTATGTTATGTGTGTTAAATATCGATGACTGACAACGTCATGCCCGATGTATGGCAATAGGTTTCGCTAACTATTTCATTTGAGATTTAAATTTCTCAGAATTTAGCCTGTCTACACGTTCGAGTAGTAAAAGGTGTGGAGTTATAAAAAATAAATTGTACGGAATTCGTTACAAAATGTTAAGTTTAACATTATTTTTCGCGATGCGTTGATGATAGGATAAAAGTTGGTAGAGTCACTTTTCTATACTTTTTTTTAAGTAGATGGCAACTAGCTTTTAAGAGCATCAAGTTTAGGTAACAAAATTCGGCTCGAAGCAGCAAGTATATTCTGCTTTAATATTTTTACGTCCATGAGAAGACGGTCTAACGCAGTTATCGTCCCTATCCATCTTAAGGGGGTGCCGTATGAGTGAAACGAGTGCTCTGAAGTAGATCTTATGGCTTCTATGTTATGAGAAAGATAAACATATATTTATTTAATAATATCAAAATAGACGCAAGGCTATATTTTATTTAATATTTGACTTATTTCTTTTCAAATACTACATCTTTATTTTTAATATCGACCTTGTTTTTTTTTTTAAATATACAATTGAATTTTCATTTTATATTCTTCTATTGTACATAACTTATACTTGTTTCTCGTCTGGGTCTCAAAGATGTTTATCTAATAATACGAGGAAGGGTCTTAAAAAAGTGAAGATATCAAAAATACAAGTTTTTATT
This sequence comes from Euproctis similis, assembly GCA_905147225.2. Lineage (NCBI taxonomy): Eukaryota > Metazoa > Arthropoda > Insecta > Lepidoptera > Erebidae > Euproctis > Euproctis similis. The sequence continues at coordinate 13,123,062 of LR990109.1, forward strand.
TTCTGTTAAATCAAATCGACAAAAGTAACATAACTGCTTTTCTCTACATAAGTGCTTTTTTTTCTGTCACTCTTATAGTAATTTTACCCTTTTCTGCTGAATTCAATTTGTTAGCCACGCACGTCTTAGAAGATTGCGGCCCGGGCGCGACACATGTCGCATAGGACGGACACAGCTAGGTACATGTTCCGACAAATACTCGTTTAAATAATGCGATGCGTTGAATTCTGCTTGAAAATACGTATGCTGAATATTTATAACTTCTCGATGGTCTACAGGTCCAATATTTCGGTTGTGAATAGATAAGTCTCGGATTCGAATCCATATTCATATTAATGACTTATCGGAAATTATGTGTGATAAATAACTGCCACATTTTGACAAATTTATGGCAATGTGAGCCGTCATGGAATTGAATAGTTAAACGGCTGCTTATAAACGTAGCCTACACGTTCTGTTGTAAAAGCGTGAAATTTAAAATTCTAAACAATTTATCTTTTTTTAATAATCATTCACATATTCTCCTTCAAATAAAGGTCTAGTATTGCTCGTAATGTACTCAGAATGTGATGTAATATAATATTATTACAAACGCGGTAACAATGAGAAAACTTTTTCTCTTTCAGCATCTCTGTCCGATAACTCAACAGATATATTTCATCTAACAGATTGTCTCTTCTCAAGCACACTGCAAACCTTTGATCAAAGAATAAAAGGAAAAGTGTATCATATTTTTCTGCCAAACTCAAAAAGAATATTGTAAATCCAACAGTATGTAAACAGCTAAAATTATTCCTTTTACATCATGAGAATTACAATAGCTGTAGGACCTTTATCAATATATATTCCGAGCAAAAAAAAAACCATGAATAATGAATCTGTGGAGAGTAGAGAGTTGTGACGTAAACAGACAGTGCTGCCACACGAAATATTAAATTTTTCCTTAAAAAATGTTGGAGATTTGTTTGTATAAATTTTTATGACGAGCCTCGTGGTGCATTGGTAAAGCTACCGACTGCAGAATCGAGGTTGGCGGGTTCGATTCTCACCCGAGTACAAATATTTGTGACAAGCATAAATGTTTGTATGGCGTTGGGGTGTTTTTCTATGTATTATAAGTATGTATTTACAAAAGAAAAGTATATTTGTATTAATATCCGTTATCTAGTATCCATAGCAGAAGCATTTAGTTGCTTAGTTTTGAACTAGAGCGCGCTGTATGTATTGTGTCCAAGATATTATTATTATATGAAACGATTTTTACACTCCTGAATAGGACGGTGAAGTAAAGGCAACTACTCATTATATAGAAATTGAACAAACAATTAAATTCTGTTCGTAAGATTTGTTTGAGTAGTTCTAAAACTTATAATGAGGGCATGTTTTAATGGCGATTATTTCTCTAGTACAGTTGAGTGTGGTCGGACCCGCACATTAAGGGTTTCGTTCAAAGTTGTGTAGAGGTTTTATCTATATTTAGACTTTTAATATATAACTACGAGTGAATGATGATAAAGTCAGAATTATAAAATATATAACACATACTGTTTACTTTTTCGTGTAAGGTTCGTGTAAGATCAGAAGGATAATTTCTACCTATAATAAAATACTGTTTCGTATTCGTGATACATAGACATCAACACTAAACTCTGGTACCTATAAAACATTACGTCACTTCAAAACGTGAATACATCAAGTCATAACCTAAGCTAGATTAGCTCTATACCCAAGTTTATCTGCCGCACAAACTAAACCACTTAGCTTGAGTGATATTGGCAGGAATCACCAGATGATTGCCTGTGAAATGTCACGATAGTTTAATTGATATCGAAGGAAGGGATTTGAAATTGCTATCAAAACATTTCAGTGCGCAAATCTTGATTTATAAGCCCTTAAGTAAATGAGTTTAAATAAAACAGTATATGGGTTGAATAAAATTATATTACTGAGCTAACTTTGCCCCCAACTTCATCCGAGTATAATTTAGTAAAAAAATCTAGAATACTGTTACCTATACCTATTGGCAGATACCAGTCAAAAATACCATCAAAATCGTTAAAGTAACTAGCTGAAACAAAAATACGTAGACGGTAGAAAAAATAAATTTAAAAAAAAAACAAATTTATTTGGTATAATGAGGTTTTCATACTCTTATTACAAACAGACACTCCAATTTCATAAACTATCGCCAGCTTCTTGTTCTCGGGTTGCAATAAAGAAAACTTTGTAGAGTCCATCTCCTTAATGAGTGCTGGGGTGGGATTCATTGTCATACATTCCTGGTTATCACTATTCTTTTTACCATGCTGAGGAAATAATCTTACTTTAATTATATCTTTTATGGTTTTTTTCATATCTCAATTTAAGTTTATTTACTACATTAACTACCTAATATTCTAATTGTCGGTTTTCTATTTGTGTAACTTATGATTAAGAGATATAGGAGTCCGAAATTCTATTTTTTCGGAATTTGCAAGTGATTGTAAATATCGACTTTTGACTAAATTATTGTATCCAATATATGCCGACTATTGGATAGAACCAAGCAGTAATTTTACTTTTCAAAAAAAAACATCTTATGACGTCAAGATCGTGAAATTAAAAAACGAAATATTTTAATTATAATGCAATTACAAGTCCACACTCGTCTTTTCTTCCGGTCCGCCCTAACGCATCGTTATTCGTATAAATCTCACGTAGCTCATACGTGAAACGGCCGCTAGATGTCGCCAGACCGGCTGTCATACGCTTGGTGTTGTGTACATGTTTTACCTTAACGTTCTCATCTTTCATTCTCGTGGAAATTTATATCCTCAGCGGTGTCGTGCCATTCGTAAAGCGAGAACAGATTAGTATTATTAAGCCTATGTTGTTTGATTCAATTTAACATCACATATACTTTGACCAGTGTCTAAATAATATATACACATAAATAAAATCCAAATGTTAGTTTTTAATGTGAAAATAACTCCTTTTTACTAAATGCATATATAATATTATATGACTGGCTGACCCGACGAATTTTATTTCGCCTCGGACGCAATAAATAAAAGGTTTTCTAGAAAAAGTAGCATAAGTTACTCCTTATTACACCAACTACCTACCATTGAAAGTCCTGTCAAAATCATTACAGACACTTCAGAGAATACCCGGAACAAACAGACAGACAGTTAGACAAAAGGACAGACTTACAGAAATTGTAAAAAAAAATATTTTGTGTATCGTATATAATTATATTCATAAGCATGTCTACTACATGCATAAGAATATATTTATCTTTTTATTATGAAACAGTTATTTCCATATTACAAACAAACACTTCAATTTTATTTATGTCTAATATATAATATATCTGTCAAATAATGGTGTTCATTTTTTATTTTAATTAATTAAAAAGTCGCAACATAGACTTCAAAAGCCTCAAATTTCATCCAAAATTGAAATTTTCTCTTCGTCTGTTTGTACCTAGAAGCTATGGCTTAGTACAAATAAAAAATAACAGCACTGTTAAAATATATTCATAAAGTAATTAGATCTTGTTTGTTAAATGGAATAGAACAAGAAAAAAAAAAGTAATTGTTCCCTGTTGTGTTAATATTTTTTATCTCTATTTGATCCTCGAAATCCCATCCCATCAAGTCCGTGTTATTTACTCGTTTTTTTTAAGTCGTTGTTGCTTATTTAAAATAAAAATAAACCTTTTTCAAAATTTCCCTTTAATTAAAAAGTTTTCATTTCTTTTTGTAATCAGTGAGATGGTTTTTATTTTTTGCTCTTTTATTTTTATTCCTCTTGATAATCTATTTCAGTTATAACCTTATTCAGCGCTTTTCGATACAACTTGTTACTGAATAATGAATACATATGTGTTGTGTGTTATAATAAATAGCAAATGTTGTAATTAAAAAAAAAGATAGTTTTCGTTATATTATAGTGAAGCAAACACATGTAAACCGGAAAGTTGGTATTTAAAAATTTGTATTAGCTTTTTCTTGAGACTGTTACATACATAACATAACTTCACGCCTTTTGTTACCCGAAGGTGTAGGCAGCGGCTGTTAAGCCTCGTCTCGCCGTTATGTTTACGTCCCCAATGGAATAGGTGGCGAACCTATTGCCATACCGGGCACAAAGTTTGTCAGTCATCGATATTTATCACACATAACTTCCGAAGACAATTTCGAAAAGTCATTGGTGTGAGCCAGTGTCCGGAATCGAACCCCGGACCTCAGGATCAGAAGCCGTGCGCCCGCCCACTGCGCCACCGAGGCTGTAACTGTAACTGTTGAGACTGTTAAATCATGGTTTTGCTTTTATTACTATTAATTATGACTTTTAATTCCTCCTTAACGAAATATGAGCTATATTCTGAAGTAACACTGATTGTAATTGCTGTATTTTGTGCTATTTTTTCTATTTAGTGGTTCGCATAATTACTTTAAACCCTTAAAACTTTATATAAACACCTATATTTATATCAGTCAACGAAGCGAGTGAGGTGTGTTAGAATCGTGCCTTATGGCGCTTTCTTGTCTCTGCCTATCCCGCAAGGGATTTGGCGTGAAGTTATATATGGATGTATATTTATATCTGCTGTAAGTCATTGAGTGAGCTTCTTACATTGTTACCATTTAAACTCGTATTATCTCTCCATTAAATAAAATTCTCGTGTCACAGTTTTCGTTCCCATACTCCTCCGAAACGGCTTGACCAATTCTCATGAAATTTTGTGTGCATATCGGGTAAATCTGAGAATAGAACAACATCTACTTTTCACCCCCCTAAATTACAAGGGTAGCCCACCCCACAGTATTTTTTTTAATTTTTCGATATATTTCTGTTTCTTATTTTTTTTATAAAACGGGATACAAAAATACACACAACCCTAAATTTTCAACCCCCTACGATCAACCTCTATTTTTTAAATTTTATTTTTCGGCAAGACTATGTTTGCCGGGTCAGCTAGTGTTACCTAAATATAAGCTTGGAAAATAATTAAATTATTCGTAATTCCATTCCTATGTAAATATATTACCCTTGTAAAATGATTCCATAAGATTCAGGTTGTTTTAACATTATGATTAAGCATCTTCGTGCGAAATATATTAAAGGAAAACACCTTTTGTTATGTTTTGGTCAAGTTTTTTCAAGGATCCGTTTCCACGCCCTCGGGAAGGAAAACCATTATCCTATACCATCACGTCTTTAATAACGCTTTACCTTCTTAAAAGGCATGAAGGAACAAAAATACTACTTACATAAATCCTATTAATTATTTCCATAATTATTTAACTTGTGGGGTAGGCAGAAAGAACACAGCGCCATAAGATACGATTCACACGCCACTGTAGCGAGTTTGACTTTTTTAGCTCTTGTCATTCTCGCTCGTCGGTTTTTAAGGCTCCTGGTCATTACCTTCTTCGCGAAACGTTTAATTTGGCCATGAAAAGTATGACTTGGTGTCCTACATTTATTTTCCTATCGCTTTTGCATTGTATATCTGCTTAATCAATAGTGGGTCTGCCATTCTATCAACATATATGAACCATCGAAGCACGGCCGTCCTTACTTTAGCACTGACTAATTTTTCTACACATACAGTTATTATAATACAAATTTATTTCAATGTCTTGGCGGCCAAGTGGTCGAGCACCCCGTTTCTGAATCACATCAATGACTTTTCGAACTTCTTTTCGGAAGTTATGTGTGAAAATATCGATGACTGGAAACATTGTGCTCGGTATGGCAATAAGTTCGCCACCGATTCCATTTGGGACGTAAACATAACGTCGAGACGAGGCTTAATAGCCGCTGCCTACACCTTCGGGTCGAAAAAGACGTGAACTTATGTTTATGTTATGTATGGTATAAAGTAATCAATTTTGACTAATCTAATTTGAGTCTAATATAAATAACATGTAAATCATCCATCATCATAATCATTCCGGATACAGCAGGGTGTAATACAAATTGTGATTTCTCAATTAAAATATAACGGTAAACATTCCATTAAGTCGTGGCATTTCGAGGAAATTCCACGGAACTAATACCATCACTTTAGGGTTAACAATAATATTTGAGAATAGAAACAGTCTTGAATTTTTAAGTCTTGAGTTTGAATTTTTAAATGGTATTATTAAATATTTTGTTCTTTTGAACACAATTTCTAATGTACAGCCTTGTCAGACTTTAATCTAGCAAAGCAATACCCTAATCTCAGTATCTGTATAATACTCACCTGTGAGTAAATTTATTAATTCCTCAAATAACATCCGACCGTTCGAGGTTCGATTAGACAGATCTAATATGATTTTAGGCTTAACCACTTTGGGCGAACTTTCATATAATTTTAAAACCCAATATCGTGTGAGCATGTAATACGGGTCGGCGATGGAGGGTTAATAAGTAATACCTACTTGGAGTTTTATGGTTTATTACTGGCCGATCCCTTGCGTATGCGTCAGTTGACGAGGGTCAATGAGGAAATAGAAAAATAATATCCAATTTAAATTCTGATTGTGCTTATAAAAACACAGAAGAATTCGTCACATGATTTCGTCTGCAAGAATAGTATCAGGCTATGGTTTAACTGAAAAGTTTGTAAGTATCCCGTGGTCTTCCCTTCTAAGGAAAATATACAAAGATTAACTTCCTCCTGGAATCTTGCATGTATGTTGATACAGGATTTCTCCAAAAAGAAGCCTCCTTCTGCGGCTTTTATGTATATTCTATCTTTTCTCCAATAAACACAGTTTGCGATTAAAGTTCTTGAATCTTGAAAATTATCTCTTTTTTTTATTACACTATACATGAATTATAGATCAAAACCACCCCGTTGACACCTTCTAACTATTAAAAAAAACCGCATCAAAATCCGTTGCGTAGTTTTAAGCATATGCGCATATAAGGGGACAGACAGCGGATATTGACTGTGTTTTATACTATGTAATGATATACGGTACTTGAATATGGATATAAAGCGTTATATATACACCGGATATGAGAACCTTTTTTATAGATACCATGTCCATTTCCTTGACAATATATTTTTATACATATAATAATATATATTATATGAGTATACCTATAATATTACTATATTCGACGGTCCTCGTGGTGCATGAGTAAAACAACCGACTGCGGAAATTAGATTGGTGGGTTCGATCTCCACCCGAGTACAAATATTTATCACAAGCAATAATGTTTGTGTGGCGTCTGGGTGTGTTTCTATATATTATAAGTATGTATTTACATAAGAAAAGTATATATTATGTATTAATATCTGTTATCTAGTTTCCATAACACGAGAATTTAGTTGCCAAGCTTGTAACTAGATGGCGCTGTGTTTATTGCGTCCAAGATATTATATTATGTAGTGTATGTAGTATATTTTTATTTCAGCGAACATAACCGGTTTTCCAGTATCAAAAACTAGCGCACCACTCTTACATTTGAGGTCTCTAATCAAAGGTTTGATTTTATTAAACCAGTTTTTTTTTTCCATTTACCAATTCGCTTTTTCACCATTGATAATAAAACAATATTTTTTATACATATTAATTTTAACAATAGTTTTTTTTTGACGTAACATGTAACCGTGGTTGGCGTTATTAAAATGGTAAATGATTATTTGGTTATAGTTTTCAATAATAGCTTGGTTTATTTCAAATCTGCTACATAATTAGAAATATTAATACTTTAATTATTAATACAGTACCGATGCACCATGTATGGAATTTTATACAACTTAAGAGATAGATTATACTTGAATTTATAATCCCAATATAACTTAACTTGAATTTAAAAATAATGTAATTATTTAGTAGTTTAATACAATACTAATAGATGGCAGTATAAGGTAATTAGTTGGATTGAGTAAGTATTCAATAGATGGCGCTATATTAAAAATACTTTTTTGAGCCAGTGGCCAAGTCGTGTCCAAAACAACGTTATTGAACAAAATTAACGACAATTGATATTGTAAACACATGCCTGTAACAAGTTAAGCACCTATTACACTAGTAGTAATAAGTTCTTACATCACTCGCACTAGTTAGTTAACTAATTAAAGTTTTGTTAACCGTGTGATGTAAACAAGTCGGTAATTGTGTCTTAACATGTGAATGCACATTAACTACACTTAAAGCACATAAGGCATAATTGAATTTATATTGGAGAGTGGTTGATGGTTGTGATGCTAGGTGGTAGAACTAGTTTGATGTAAAATTTGACAACTCTCGGTAGTTTTGGGCTCGTTCTGGAAGTCGACCACCCTGCTTCTTAATCGAGAAGTCTGGCTCACACCAATGACGTTTCGGAATTCTTTCCAGATGTCACATGTGGTAAATATCTGTGTCTGACAATATTATACCCATAGATTTATAATTGATTGTAGTAGATGGCACATACCAGTAAAAATGTACTACTAATCATCACTGACAGCGCAACCGCGAGTGGGGCATCCTCAGTATATTATAAAATTCAACACATTATCAATAATTATGTAAAATTTGACACTTGAAAGCACTTTTTACGCACACACACGCACACAAATTGATAAGTCACTCACACATCAACAACCCATTTCCGGTCTCGTTGTTTGGCGATTGCCGATTGCCGATCTATTATTCTTATATCTATGATTATACCCGATGTATGGCAATAGGTTCCGCCATTCATTTGGGTCGTCAAAATCTAAACCTTAAGCCATTTAAGGCGTGAAAAACAAAAAAGTTTAACGCCACTCCACATAAATATAGATATATAATAAATTTGCTGACCCGGCAAACTTTGTTTCGCCTTGGAAGCAATAAATACTTTTTTCTAAAAAAAGTAGCGTAAGTTACTCCCTAGTGCACCAGCTACCTGTCAATAACACTCCCGTCTAAATAGGCCAGGCCATTTCAGAGATTATTCGGAACAGATAGGCAGACAGACGTAACACATGTTATTTTGTTGTATATACCGTAATATATAATAATATGAATGTAGTAGAAATCAATTATTTCAATATTATAAACTTTATTTATATGTCTAGATTAAACATTTCATTCTATTCTATGAACGTGATTGGATCAAATATTTGTGTTTAAGTTTTATTTGCTAAATAAATATTGTAGGTCGTCGTATTGAAACCGGAGTTTGTACAAAATGATTAAATAATTATTTGTGAATTGAAAGAGAACAAACAATTGTTGTTGGTGTGTGAGGATGAAACGAACGCGACGGTTTGTTAATTTAACTTTACTATGTTATTATAATTTGTTATAAAAATAAATATACTTCAGCGATGTGAATGATGACTTGCTCACTGAGGCTTCGCACAAAGTTTTCTTGTTTGTAAGATTTCTTTAATGTTTGGCTTTTACCCTTTGGCTTTTTGAATAAAGTCCATTGCTTTTGCTTTGTGTTTTTGAACTGAACGGCACAACGGCAAATTTAAGAATGATTTTACCAGTAAATTAGCTTCTAAACCGCAATCGAATTCCAGCAATTTTTCTCTAAATGTATAAATCCTTTTGAAAGAAAAAGTCTAATGGTTATTAAAAAAAAATGTAAGTCTAAATTTAGTAGATATTACTTATTACAGCATTAAGACTACCAAATCCATAGTCGAGGTAACAAAAAGCTTTCTAAAACCGAATTATCTACAGTATACTCTAGAATTCAAACGTATACCTATTATTTAGGTATCACTTACTTGCTGACGCGGCGAATTTTGTTACGCATCAAAAGTAATTCTTACAGCGTTTACAATTAAAGTGTTACAAAATATCGAAATTTATTAGTATCATTTATTAACACTTTATAAATGAACTATACATGAGATTAATTAAAAAACCGCATCAAAATTCGTTGCGTATTTTCAAAGATCTAAGCATATAAGGGGACAGACAGTGGTTTTATACTATGTAACAATAATGATTATACTTTTTAGGCAAATTATTGACTTACTTTTATCGATAAATAAAGTAATTAACACTTTTTTTTTGTTTTTCAATAGTGACTGCACTTCGGGAACACTGGGACGACGCCAATGCGAGGGTGTTACAACGCAAGGCTCAGCTAGATGCTATGCTGGGCGACTCACAACGGTATGAAGCTAGACGAAGAGATGCTGATGCCTGGTTGTCTCGTATGGAGGGTCGTCTAGCAGCCATGCAGCCTCCTGGTAACACTGCTGATGTGTTGGAGATGCAGCTCAGAGAACAAAAGGTAATTACATTGATGATAGCATTACCAGATAATAGCAAAACTAAATAAATAATTTCTCATCCTACCCCCTTAAAGACCGGTAACGCAACTGTAATACTATCTGTGTTGTAGGTGTCCATGGGCGGAGTTATTTGCTTACCACCAGGTGACTCGCTTGATTATTTGCCATCATTTTTCCATAAAAATAATAGGCGACAGTGGGAAAGATAGACACATCTATGTTTGAATTTCGTGTGGTTTCTTTTTGTTATGGACGTTTTAAATCTTCAAAGTCATGGCTAGTAGAGAATACCCTGGATAAAAGATCCGTAGAAAAGGTTTATCATATTCTGTGTATACAATTAGTATAAGTAACAAAGCACAAAAAAGAGACATCTAAGTATTTGTAACTTAGTATCTCTGCTAAAGTCACGAAATACTAAAGTGGCTCATGCCGCGTTTCGTTTGGTAAAAGAGAGAAATAAATATGACTGACATTTAAACGTCCAATATTCCCGTAAACGTTGCAAAGAACTTTTACAGTTAAATACTCTTTTCAAAATCCTATCGATGTTACAACATTTAGCACAAAATATAACATACGATCGGAGGGTTCCAATTGCTTTCATTAAACCCGGCGAAGCCTGATCACGATCGAAATATCGAAGGTTCTATTTACCGGATGTATCGTGTCTTGTTTTCCTCATGTATATATATAACCTTATTATGTTATTATGTTGTTTACCCGCGGCTGTATTTATTTAGAAGTGTATTATTCCATTAATTAATTGATATTGTTATTGCGGAACCGGAAGCATATATCCCATCGAAATCTCATTTCTCCTGATAGATTATAAGTAATTAGATATCAAACATGATTTACTATTAATAATTATACCTATTATATTCAAACTGAAATAAGTCTTGGGAGATGTTATTTCCATTTTTCGCTACGCATTTTTCTGTTTTTAACAGACCCTCATATTCGCCCGTGGCAGCTACTTCTTGGTCTCCCAAAACCACGATTCCGCTATTCTTTTTGTGAATTGGTTTTCATCAATTCTTGCATTGTAATCTGATGTCTAAGTAAATAATTATCGACAATCAAATGATCACCTGCTGGGTAGAGCAGTGGGCTAAAACTATCATATATATCATTAAACAGACATCAATCACATCAGGCATCATCATCATATCACATCAATATGTCTGTCAAACCACAAAACAGTATAAATATTGACGACTTAAAGAGTCCACATGAAGAGTTCTGATAATAATAGGATTTGGTACAACACATTATAATATAGATTATATATTGTTCCGCTTGGACAAATATTCGCTTTTCGTAGTATTCAAAGATGGAATGATATATGTATATATTTTGTATTATTCTCATGTATAATAAAAGCTTACAATGATGAGATATTAATTCACAAATCCGCCACAATACATGTTGATTTGAAGACAATGGTATGCTCTGCGGTAATGAATTAATTATATACGATTGGTTTATTTCATTTGTGTGAATGTAACATATCATAACTTCACGCCTTTTTCTACTTAAAGGTGTAGGCTGCGGTTGTTAAGCCTCGATTCGATGTTACATTCTAAATGAAATGGGTGGCAAACTATTGTCATACACCGAGCACAATGTTGTCAGTAATCGATATTTATCACACATAACTTCCGAAAATAATTCTGTGAAATCATTGGAATCGATCCTGGAATCGATCCCACGACTTCTGAATCAGAAGCGCGGAACTCGACCACCGATACTGTATTATTGATTATTTTGTGTGGTATCGTTAAAGGGAGGGAATATGTTCTGAATTGGTAAGGGTTGACTCTAAAGCCTTACTGTTTTAGTGTGTGGTTAAGTGGTGGTTTTGGATGTCTAGTCATATACCAAAGACTTAGACGCCAAGTCGACTGTACAAATTATAACCTATGTATGACTATGACATCTTAGATATTTAGATAATTATTAAGAAAAAAAAATACAAAACCTCTGATTAAATGACATTCTACAGAAGCACTCACTTCTGCAACATTAAAATAATGTGTAAGTACATAAAATATGTCTGTCTGTTTCGTTGAAATTATATAAACAAGTCGAGCAACTTAGGGCTCCGTATGCGCCATAAATCCAAGTTAATTGGCGCTGCCAGCCGCTTACGTATTCCATTTTGCATACTTAAGAACATAGAGTGTGAATTTCGTTATTTCTTTTGCGTAGTATTTTCCTTTTAAATTAAAATAATTTGACGTTCAGATTATCAAGTTAGGTGTAGAGTAAGTTTCAATTAAGACAGATGGCTCGTTAGTGATTTATATTTTAAAAAATCCGATAAAATTTCTCTTTGGTTCAGTCATTTCGTAGAAAATGAGTAATGTCTTGGTGGTAGCACCTCGCTTCTGAAACAAGAAGTCGTGGGTTCGGTTCGAATCTCGAAAGTTATGTGTGATAAATATCGATGAATCTTATCTTTGCGCCCGGTGTATGGCAATAGGTTCACTACCTGTTCCATTACTTAACGGCGAGTCGAAGCTTAATAGCGGCTGCCTACATATTCGGGTAGAAAAAGGCGTGAAATTATGTTATCTTGTGTGTAATCAAATGAATGAATTGATAAGTAATTTGTGTTGTACTTATTGTAGTTATATTTGTATATTAATTCTCTTTACGTTTACAGTAATATTTAATTAATATACTATTCGTGACGTGTGGTTTTCCTCCAGAGAATAGTGCCACCCTTTTACTTCTGGTGGATGTAATATAAGACACATTTAAGACCATTTCTTTATCTTCCCAATCTATCATCAGCCTCCGTAGGCTAGTTATTCTGTACAGCGACTTCTTCAAATATCTTGGTTATGAACCCTGAACCATAAAAAGAAACAAATAGCTTGCTAGGCTGGTTGGCTCTAGGGTTTTGTAATCTATTTCTCTCGGTTTAATAAAGTTGTGCACATATCTCCAGACAAAATAGCCGCTGCATAATTTGTCGTGTCCAATTTGGACAGGCTAAAGCTTAGGAGCCACACTGCCTTGTCTGTTATTTTAATTTTCTTAACAATATAAGGCTTAGTCTCGGTGGCGCAGTGGTCGTGGTCATTACGGCGAGACAAGGCTTAACAGCCGCTGCCTACACCTTCGGGTAACAAAAGGCGTGAAGTTATGTTATGTTGTTATGTTTATAAGACTTATCTAGATTAAACTAACCTAATCATCCAAAAAGTCGTGGCACTTTATGCCCTATGTGAGTTTTGACGACAATGCAGAAAAGCACCCTACATACGATATTTAGACCATTTTCCACATTTGAACGCATATACGGACGCTTATTAAATAAAACACCATGAATTTCATTCAATAACTAGTCGATCCGACGACCTTTGTTCCGCAACAAAAGTAATAAATAAGTAAATTTTGGATTTATCACATTTTCTTTACTACGTCGTACATGAATTATAAATACAAACCACCCTGTTGACACCCTCTATCTATTAAAAAAAAACTGCATCAAAATCCGTCGCGTAGTTTCAAAGATATGTATATAAGTGGAGTGACAGCGGAAACTTACTTTACTTTAAACTACGCGGGGAGGTCCAAAAGTTCGTGGAATGGAGGGGATGGAGTGGGGATAGGGGCGCTCGTTTAGTGTCATACTAATTGGGGACTCATAATTAGTATATAAATGGAGTTTGAGCCCTATTGCGTCATTCGTTTACGAACACTCGCCTGCTAAACACGTCAATCCGGAAGAAAACTGAAACTTTGGAGAAAATTGAACACCGTGCGGTCATTAAATTCCTTACCAAGCAAGGAAAGAACGCTCAGACCATTTTGAATGAAATGAAAACTGTTTACGGGGAACAGTGCCCTAGTAAATCAATGATTTACAAGTGGCATGATCTTTTTAAACATGGTCGGGAGTCGATTGAAGACGATCCCCGCTCAGGAAGGCCAGTTGAGGCCACCACATCAGACATCGTCGAAAAAGTGGAAAAAATTGTACTGGAGGACACCCGTTTGAAGAAAAAACAGTTATCTGCATTAGTTGGAGTATCAGATACCACCATTTTGCGAATCCTACATGACCACCTGGGTATGACAAAAGTCAGTGCAAGATGGGTACCGAGAATGCTCACGCCGCTTCAAAAACAGCAGCGCGTCGAAGCGTCAAAACATTTTTTGGAGTTGTGTGGCGACGATCCTGGGCCGATTTTGGAGCGAATTGTTACCGGCGATGAAACATGGGTTCATCATTTTGAGCCTGAGTCCAAACAAGAGTCCATGCAATGGCATAAAAAGGGGACACCACCGCCAAAGAAATTCAAAGTGTCGGAGTCGGCTGGAAAGTTGATGGCTACTGTTTTTTGGGATTGTGCGGGGATAATACTGATTGATTATAAAGAAAAGGGCAGGACCATAACAGGAGAATACTACGCAACAATACTAGAAAAATTAAAGGATGCCATCAAAGAAAAACGTCGGGAAAAATTGACCAAGGGCGTGTTGCTCTTGCAAGACAACGCGCCGGTTCACAAGAGCAAAGTTGCAATGGCTGCTCTACACACGCATGGCTTCGAATCACTAGTCCACCCACCCTATAGTCCAGATCTGGCCCCAAGTGATTTTTATTTGTTCCCCAATTTAAAAAAAGACTTAAGGGGAAGGAAATTTTCCGACGACAATGAGGTAAAGGAGGCAATTTTGGCTCATTTTGAGGGAAAAGATAAAAAATATTTTTACGATGGTTTAGAAAAATTAATTCATAGATCTAATAAATGTATTCAGCTTAAGGGTGATTATATTGAAAAGGAAAAATAAATTTACTGTTTCATTTTTACTAAAACCCTTTCATTCCACGAACTTTTGGACCTCCCCTCGTATGTAATGATAATTATATCCATTGACACAAATTTTAGAAAATAATGCAAAGAACTGACATGACTCTTCTACCTACATTACCGCCAAAACCCCAACGGAGCATAAAGTTACAGTTACTGTTCATGTGGTATTGTAAGTTAAATTGATTCATGTTTATTTATATTGTTTTCTGTTTTTTTCAGTCATTCCACGCTGAGGTACACCAGTACAAGCATCAAATCGAGCTCTTTGGCCAGTTGACTCAACGTCTCATCGCAGTGTACCGCAACGACGACACCACGCGCATCAAACGTTCGACGGAGTCCATTAATCACAGATACAACGAACTGAATAATAGGTAATTATCACGAAATAAAACCCCTTAAAAATCATGCAAAGTGATTCATGCCGCATTTCCTTCGTGAGAGAAGCATCCAGAGACCCACCACATTTCCCTCCTCTCCCTCTCCCGATATCTATACCGATCCTATCTTAAACATCGAAGACGCAACTGTGTTCCTATCGGTGTTACAGATGTTTGTGGGTGGCACGAGTCGCTTACCATCAGGTTTGCTAAGTATGCCGTAAAAAAGAAAGATGAAAAGTTCTTAAATTTGTAACAAGATTAGTGAATACGATTTTCAATATTCTAAGCGGCTAAATTTATTTGCTTAAATTATACGGACGCCCACGCCGGCACTAGAAAATAAACTTGCTTTTTTAAGAGGTTAGTGACATCTAGTGTTGAGAGGAGGCAAATAGGGGTGAAATGGTACTGTCTGTGAAAGTGACTCCGAGCTGGGTTGATTTTTTATTAAAATAAGTATTTTTACAAGAATCCACTCTCAATAAACAAGACTAAACAATGGTCAGTCTGCATGCGTCGTACGTGATGCTATTGGGCGATGGAAATCTGCTTGAATAATGGAATTGCTCGCTTATTTTTTTATATATAATAGGTTGGGGAAAAAGTATTTTCGTATTTTTGTATGAAAAGTCAAGACATTTTTTTCAAAGTTTATTTACATTTATTTACAATATATATGTACCGTTTTGTTGAATAACTTTCTGCCATTTTGTGGGCAGAGACATTATCCCGTTACTGTAGAAACTTTGGGACTTCTGATCAAAAAAACGGGACAAATAGTTTTGGCAGTCCTCTCTTGAGGTCAACCTTACAGAACCTAAAGAATTCTGAAGAGACCGAAACAGGTGAAAATCTGAAGGCGCAAGGTCAGGGCTATATGGTGGATGCACTAGGACCTCCCAGTCGAACTCTCTTAATTTTTGCTGAGTGGCTAAAGATGTGTGTGGTCTAGCGTTATCGTGATGAAAGACCACACCCTTCCTGTTGATCAATTCCGGCCGTCTTCTCTCGACTGCTTCCTTTAATCTCATCAGTTGCTGGCAGTAAAGATCAGAATCGATGGTTTTGCCGGACGGTAAAAGCTCATAATGAACAATGCCCTTCCAATCCCACCATACACACAGCATCACCTTATTTCGTGTTAGGCCAGGTTTGGCCACAGTCTGTGAAGCCTGGCCAACTTTCGACCACGACCTTTTTCGCACGTTCTTGTCGTACGTGATCCACTTTTCATCGCCAGTTATCAATCTCTTCAAAAACGGCTCGGTTTCATTACGTCTCAATAATGAATCGCAAATGAGTACACGGTTCATTAAGTTTCTTTGAGTGAGCTCGTGTGGCACCCAAATATCGAGCTTTTTTGTATAACCAGCTTTCTTCAAATGGGTCAAAACTGTTTTGTGGTCAATTCCCAGTTCTTCAGCTACATCGTAACTACTAATATGCCGATCTTGCTCCACTCTTTCAAAAATGGCGTCCATTTTATTCGTAACAGGGCGACCAGAGCGAGGTGCATCTTTAACATCAAAATTTCCGGACTGAAAACGTTTGAACCAAATTTGTGCTACTCTTACTGACACTGCATCAGGTCCATAAACATCACAAATTGTTTTCACTGCTTGAGTTGCATTTTTGCCTTTTTTATAATAAAATTTTAAAATGTATCGAATTTCTTCATTAGATTCACTCATTTTTACGGAGAGAAAAACAAATGAAAAATAGCGGGAAACAACTTTTTTTTATTTTTTTCTTTTCTTTATAATGTAACCTTTTTAATGTTACCAAAACCAGCCAGACACAAATAGTACAGTCAAAGAAATTTTATAATAAGTTTATACCTACGTTATGCGAAAAGACTTTTTCCCCGACCTAATATATTTTTATGGGATAGGAGGGCAAACGAGCAGGCGTGTCACGTGATGGTAAGCAATCAACGCCGCCCATGGACACCAGCAACACATATAGTGTTACTGTTGCGTTGCTGACCTTTAAGGGATAGGGGATAGGAAAGCATGGGGAAGGGGGGTGGGCCTCCGGGTACCTCTCTCACCGAACGAAACGTGGCATGAGCCACTTTACGTCGGTCTTCTGAGAGGTCGTGGTATTTCACCGGTCGAGCCGGCCCATTCAAGCAGCAAACTGCTTGGCTCTACCACGTCTGAATAACGACGACCACAATAATAATTAATACTACCCAAAATGAACTATGACCGTCATGTTTGAGGAAAGATCATTAGATATATGCTTTTAAATATAACCGCGAAGGCTGCCTTTGTAGCTATAGCTACGCGAAGCCTGTTCAAAGATACAGACAAACATACAAACATAATTCCAAAAACTGTAGTTTTGACTTCTGCTATTCTGATAAAGACCGTTTCAATAATAAACTCGCTTACAGTTTTATTTCTTTAATTTTGTACTTCTGAAGATTATTTTCTTTCTTAAAAAAATATATATTGCTTCTTTTTTCAATTATCATTTACGAGTAAAGTTTTTTATTTTTGAATACAATGACATATATAAAGTAAACAATAAAGTTATAATTTAACAGAGAGTTTCCTTAGAACTTAAGTTATAAATATTCACACGAAAAGGCAACAATACATGAATAATTCAGAGGGGAACCGTTGATTATAATAACATAGTTAATTAAAATTAATTCCACTTGCCAGAAGTGGTGGCTTGAAGATTCAATAATATTCGTGCTCGTTTTGTAATTAGAATAAAGTTTTACGTTAAAAAAACAACTAAAAAAACCCCGAGCTTAAACTTTTAATTAGCTTTTTTTATAAAGCCACTAAATCTATTACTAAAATTACTTAAAAACGCAAATGTTAAGCAGATTCTTCTTGTATGGTTCTTCGTAACACGTGTATTGTGAAGCTCAATTTGATATAACCTATTAACGAAAACTCCGCAAAGGTATCTCCAATCCACGAGTCACGCAGTTCACTGCATGAATGGGCCAGATCTACCGGTGAAATACCTCGACCTCAAAGAATATCGAATATCGACTTATTAAGTGGCTAATATCGCGTTTCGTTCAGTGAGCGAAGTATCCGGAGGACCAGCCTCTTCCGCTCTCCTTTCCCCATTCCACTTCCGAGCTGCTGCCTACACCGTAGGGTAGAAAAAGCATGAAGTTATGTTATGTATGTTAACAGATATAATCTTCTATCCAACAGTATTGTGGCTCGGGGTAAGGCACTGCACTCGGCGGTCTCATCCCTGCAGAACTTCGATCGTTCATTGGAGAAATTCGTTGGGTGGCTGAGCGAAGCGGAATCGTTGCTGGACGCTGCGGAGAGGGACCCGCAATTGTTAAAGGTAGGCATATCAGTAAATATCAACAATTATATTTGGAATTTATATTTAATTTTGACTTACTTCCAGTACTCTTGTCATACACGCCCGTCGGTTTTTAAGGCTCCTTTTTTTACTCGAGGAAATGCTTTATACACACCCGCCGCCTGACAACGGCAGGGGGTAGTGTGGGACTCCCAAAGCAGTATACTGCAATCCGATCCTAGGGTTACCTACTAAAACCTCGCGGTGGCCTTCCTCCGGCGTTGGGGTGGCCCAGGACAGTGCATCAGCCCTGGCCCACCCCGCTGTCGCACCCCCTCTGTCACAAGAGGGTGCTCATCCTCGGGCCTCTCAGCCTCCTACCTCAAGGACTAGTTCAATCTGGTCATGGAAAGTGTGTTGCGGCCGTCCTCGACTCCTGCATCGTTCCGCTTTTTCATTGTATATGTGTTTAGTCAATCTTGCATCATCCATTATTTAATTTTCTACATCTGATAACTATTCGGGTATGCCCTTCCTCCGACACTCATAGACAAATGGAAAATATAAATCGATAAAATATATTATAAATTCGAAACGGCTGTGACGTTGTCTTAAAAGTAAACTTATAAATAATTAACTTACTAAATAAATATTAAGTACAAATGGAGTAATTAAAATATGTTAAAAATTTTTGGTGTTCCGTATTACATCTATTATTATTTTGTTTATGATAAAAGATGTACTACCGACAGTTAATTCTAGTCTATTTATTCTGACATGATGCTATTGATATCAGTTACAAACGGCATAATATTTAAAAAGAAATAAGTCCACCTAGGGAGAACTAATTTGATGATGAAAAGCGACATCTAGGCTGAATACCTTGTACTAAGCGTAACCGAAGCTGTTTTACATCTGAAACTTCTATGACGGTATGCCGACGTTACTGAAGTATTAAAACCAGCCGTTAGATGTCGTCACAATTTACTGATCGATAGCTGTTAGTGCTAGTGTTGTTTCGGTATGTTTTGCAACGCCATCTGTGTGAGGGAGGTAGTACTACGTTCATTCAGCGTTCGTTTATTCAGCTGTCAGTAAGGGAATGGAATTGTTGACAAACATTGACTTATTTGTTATGCATTTAAGATAATAGATGTCGCATCTTTAAATAGCCACGAATAATATAAGGAGACGATCATGAAATTAATAAGGAATATGCCGACAGTAAAAACGTAGAATTATACATAACACATGTTCAACATTGCCAATTTTACATTAACACACAACATTAAAACAACTTTTTAGAATTATATCGCTTTAGTTAATTAATTAGTTAATTTAGGTCTCGGTGGCCCAGTGGTCGAGCACACGGCTTCTGATCCAGAGGTTCCGGGTTCGGTTCCTGATACTGGCCCACATCAATGACTTTTCGAAATTGTTTTCGGAAGTTATGTGTGATAAATATCGATGACTGAAAACTTTGTGCCCGGTATGGCAATAGGTTCGCCACCTGTTCCATTTGGGACGTAAACATAACGGCGAGACGAGGCTTAACAGCCGCTGCCCACACCTTCGGGTAACAAAAGGCGTGAAGTTATGTTATGTTATATCGCTTTTATTTATTACTTATTTTTACTTTAAAAACCTTATTTTTAACATCAACTTTTTGATTTTTTTACCAAAGGTGGGTGCTCTTTGTATCAATGAAAATAGCCTTTGAACGACTACCATCTTTTTGTTCATCACTCGTGAAAATGATCTCTGTAAAGAGTTCGAAACGTCAAGAAATAAATAAAAATAAAAGTAAGCAATAAATAAAAGCGATATAATCCTAAAAAGTTGTTTTAATGTTATGAATGTGATTCGCGAAAATCTAAGAAACAAATATTGCCAATTTTTACATGTTAGGCCAAATTTGCGCTTAATTAATAAATACTACACCAGCTTAACTTCAAATTAAGTCCCTGCGAGTATCCCTGCTCCCCAAAAGTTATTTCTCTTTAGTTATATCTTGTGCGTCTCGATGTTGCAGTGGTCGAGCTTCCTGGTTCTGATTCAGAAGTCGTGAGATCGGTTCAATTATAACACAGAATTCTATTCGGTGGTTATTTGTTATAAATATCGACGACTAACAGGAAAAAAGCGTTACGAAAGGCCAAGGAACACGCGTTAAGTTAAAAAGGTGGAAACTTTATAACAGCCTTTTCCTAGGCTTTTGATCATTTTCCAAGGCTTCGGAAGATCTTAACTAAGTATATGTTTCATCATTTGCCTTTTGAGGTCTACTGCTGGACAGGCCTCTCCCATAGAGCGCCACAACTGCTGGTCCGTTCACTTTCTTTCTCTTTTTGCCATAATCGCCACGCTTGGCAGGCGGGTTGGCGATCGCAGTAGGCTGTATTTTGTTGAGAGAGAATGCTGCTGCCCATTCTTCCAGCCTTTTCCCTTAGTCGCCTTTTACGACACCCACGGGAAGAGATGGGGTGGCGGTATTCCACACAGCACACAGTATATGTTTGTAACAACATAATGTAATTGTTCTATAAGGGTGAAGTAAAACCAAAAGTGACTTAAGAAACTTATCCAAGTACTGTTTATTGAAATAATATTGAGTTTATTATATCAGCGGCTTCTCTTTAATTACGAAATTGAATAATCAAAACAAATTAATCTTTTGAAACACAGAAATTTGATATAATCACTTATTAATAATTAAACAACTTCAATAATTCAATTGCACGCGTTCCTTTATAATAATTATGAACAATTTTCTAATTCAATTCTGTTAAGTATGCTAAAGTTTGTTCTTTGCTTTGGAAAATCACAACTAAATTGTTTTAAAAGCGATACGACCGACTTTATTACAGAGATTTGTGTTTCGTAATTAATATTTTCAAATTATTTTTATGTTAAAATGGTGTTTTAAACGATCCAACGTTTATTGCTTTTCTAAGTTTAGAGCTTGAGACTTGACGGGAACGTATTTGCATGATCTCATTATTTCTCTGGTGTAATTTCATGCTCTTTATATTCAGTCGCGATAATACAGACTTTTCTACTCCAAAATGTGACGGAACTGTTAACATCTAGCAAGAAAATATCAGTTATCGATAGGTACACAAAATAATTCCGTTAAGTAAGCGTTATGACTCAGGATTTGAACTTGAAACTTGTGCAAACCGAAGTTCTTGACCATAATAGTTTTGAGGTACAGACATATAAGTTTAAATATGTATTTTTTCTATTTATGAATAAGATAGGCGGGCAAACGAGTATGCGTGTCACTTGATGATAAGAAACAACGCAGATAGTTGCCGTGCGTTGCCGGCCTTTAAATGGGATAGAGAAGGGGTCGGAAGTGGGATTAGAGAGGGAGAGGGGAAAGGTAGTCTAACAGTGCTAGACCCACGCAGTTAGCTGCATGAATGGGCCGGCTCGACCGGTGACAAACCATAACGTTGTGGAATATCGGCGTGAAGTGGCTCGTGCCGCGGTTCGTTCGGTGAAAGAGGTATCCGGAGGCCCGATCCCCTTTCGTTTTCCTTTCCCTGCTTACTCCCGTAAAGGATGGCACAACCGGTTTATGGGCGGTGAGAAGTTACTTAACATCGGGTGACCCACTTGCTCGTTTACCTATCCCATAAAAAGGGGATTGGGCCTCCGGATGCCCCTCTCATCGAGCGAAACGGGGCATGAGCTACTTTACGTCGATATACTGAGACGTCGTGGTATTACACCGTTTGAGCTGGCCCATACGTGCAGCGAACTGCGTATTCTCCACTGTTAGAAATACCTATTTATATGTGAAATGCCTGAATTATCTATTAAAAGTAATATAAATCATTGTTAAATGGTGCATATTGTGTTATCTTTACGACTATATTTTATATAATTTCATCGTATGACGACAAACTTGAAATTGTCTTGAAGACGAATCCGTTCTTCTTTGTAATTGCGCCAAAATAATTAAACTTAATCCTGTGTCAAGAGTCTGTCTGAGCGTTGAGAATTCAAGGAATGTGTCGCCGAGACGATACGAGAACTTTCCAGCTACCCCCGGTTCCTACCAAAAACTTTATCACGAAACCCGAGATCCGTGCCTTTAATATATCCCCCGTTATGATGGTAACTCTGTTTCGTTTGAGTTCAACGCCAGCTGCTGTTTCATTTAGTTGATGTTAATTTTATGTTACCTATTGCTGAATCAAATTACCTTTTGCCCAGTGGTCCACTGGTCGAACTCCCCGATTCTAATTCAAAAGTCTTGACCCATGATTTCTCAGAACTCTTTACAGAAATTATGTATGGAATATGTGAATGACCACTTTGTGCCCGGTGACATGACGATTCGGCGTGTTGAGACATAATAGCCACTACCTACACCTTCGGGTGGAATAACGCGTGAACTTATGTTGTGTTTTTTTTTTTAATTTTGGCCATCAAAGTTTCACGTACTTGTAGCTGTAGCCGTTCACGAATCTCGTAGCAATTCGTAGCTGTAGCCAAAAAAGTGTACAGATTAGTTTGGATTTAAGTTTGCTCCCCGTTTCGTAGTCAGCGCTACGTCGGTTATTTATTATTTGAATTCTCATAACATTTCAAAGCCTTTACATTTCAGTGGCTCATAGTGACTGAAATGAATGTTTACATTTATTAAAGTTCGACTGAAATACACATCAGCATTCTAATAAACTCTGCCTATGAATGGGAGTATATTTTGAACATTTCATGAAAAGTAATGTTATGAGCTGTGTGATTTGGGGAAATGAATTTTTGAACTTGTTGTATACATTATGAAAACCTATTCATTAAAGTATATTTATAGAAAATAGTATACCTATAAATATATTGCTATTTAGTATAAGTATCTAGTATATTTCTAAAACTATTTTGAGTGGTAGAGCCAAGCAGTTCGCTGCATGAATGGGCCGGCTCGACCGGTGAAATACCACGACCTCTTAGAAGATCGACATAAAGTGGCTCATGCCGCGTTTCGTTCGGTAAGAGAGGTACCCGGAGGTCCACTCCCCTTCCCCATCCTTTCCTATCCCCTATCCCTTAAAGGTTGGCAACGCAACAGTAACACTATATGTGTTGCTGGTGTCCATGGGCGGCGTTGGTTGCTTACCATCAGGTGACACGCCTGCTCGTTTGCCCTCCTATCCCATAAAAAAACTTTAATGTTAAAATAATTAAATAAATATAAGTTAGATAATCTAAGTTATATTTATTTAATTATAAGTTAAATAAGCCAAGTTAAGAAAAGAGTTGATAAGTATACATTATGAAATTCAAAGTAGCTTTATGGCGCCCTGTTCTCTCTGCCTACTCTGCAATGGACTTGAAGTGGAGTTGATGTTATTTTTAATTTGGTTTATTGCTTTATATTGCTTAGTTTATAATCAAACCAAAGAAATCTTATCTGCTTATAATATAAGAAAGCAATATTTGTTAATACATAGCAACCGCACAGTCTCGGTGGCGCAGTGGCTAGCACCCCGCTTCTGATTCAAAAAGTAGCGGGTTCAAATCATGGCACACACCAATGACTTTTCGACATTTTTGGAAGTTACGTGTGATAAATATCGATGACTGACAACTTTGTGCCCGGTATGGACGTAAACATAACGGCGAGACGAGGCTTAACAGCCGGTGCCTACACCTTCGGGTAGAAAAAGGCATGAAGTTATGTTACATAGCAACCGCCCGTCTTATAAGATAATTCTAAACGCTCCGCCTCATTTTCGTAAAGCCCAACATATTCCTTCAGTTTTAAACAACGAAAAACAACATCGCTTGAATTACGGCAGTTTCAGTTATCACAATATTTGCCAGTCTTCACACTTTTATTATTTCTTTGAGAATACTTATTAGCTTGCTTGGAAAAAAGAAGAGAAATAATTTTCATCCAACACGCTTTCGTTTATTACCTTCGCAATATTTTCCCCTGAAAAGGTGGGCTTCGCTTCCGAGAAATACCATTTCAATGATAACTTTATCGCTCGCGAATGGTCAAACAGTATTTTGTCTGGATTTTTGCCAAAATTATTTCGACTTGAGAATTTTATTGAACAATTCTTGTTCATATTTTAAAACTTCCTCCGTTTGTAATCTTTAGCTTAGCTGTTGAATGCAGCTCCACTCGCGTGGCTGCAAAAAAAAATTAGAAGAACACCGACAACTTCTTTTAGAAACTAGTAAATTTTAAAAGTTATTTAGCCGTAAAACCGTAAATATAAATCCATATTTTTCGTAGCATTATAAATTGTAGTCTACGTGTTATTCTGATTGATACGCTATATTATTGGAAAGTTTCATCAGAACCCAATCAGTAGTTTTTATGTGAAATAGTAAGAAATATACACACATACATACATCCTCATAAACTTTATAATATCAGTAACATTTCTTACAAATACGTTCCAACAGAGAGACATACAAAGGTTCTAAAAAATCTTGTTTCGACCTCTGTTTAATAACTGTCCCACACATTACTTTTCCTCCAATATCTCCAATGAGCAGACATTTTTTCATTAGAGTTAATTATGTGATACAAAAAACAGGAAGTCGAATGAATAGCGCTGATTTTCAGCTGAAAGCTTGAATCATGTATACACACATATATAAGCGAGAATAGAAAATACCTATACATGAGAGTTTTCAAAATTGCTTTATATTTGGTAATGTTATGATGAAAAAGATTAATCTACTGTTTTGGTATAATAATATATGTTTTGTCGAAACATAAATTTTAAATCAAGTTTTATTTGTCAGTTATTCAATATTTATAGCATATTTATAATGTAGCAATATGCATTTATAATATTTATAATGTAGCAATATGCATAGTATGAATGAGCGTAGCATATGTATGATAGCGTTTTCGACGAACCAACCCGTTTTTCATTTAACTTCAAGTCGAGGTATTTTCTGATTTTTCCGATCTAAGAATTATTTTCATTTAAAAGAAACGAACTCGCGTGATGACATTAGTATTTTCTATAGATGGAATGAGAGGAATGGAATACGAGAATGTATTCACCAAATTAATTGGATATCTCATTTGTAAAAGAGATCTCTGTAAGAGTATTCATTATGAACGTTTTCAATAGAATACAATTAAATACAAGAAGCCACTCGATTCTTAGGAATTTTGAGTAGCCGTTAAATTTGTTAAAAGTTTTATTTTAATTAGAGTATTATTCAATTAATATTTCATCTATATATATAAATAAAATTTAAGTGTCTGCTTGTAATATTGTAATAACTGATTTCTACTACATTCATATGAATATATATATACGGCACGTTTATTACACCAAAATAACATTTTTCTCTTGTCTTTGTTCTCTGTCTTTTTGTCTGTCTGCCTGTTTGTTTCCGCTAATCTTTAAAATGGCTGCACAGATTTTGACGGGACTTTTATTGCCAGGTATATATAGGCTACATTTGTTTAGAAAAAATCTTTTATTTATTCATTTATTGCTTCCGAGGTGAAACAAAGTTCGCCGAGTAACTTATAACTTCACGCCTTTCTCTACTCGGACGTGTAGGCAGCGGCTGTTAAATCTCAACTCGCCGTAATATTTACGTCCCAAATGGAATAGGTGGCGAACCTGTTGTCGTAAACCGGGCACAAAGTTTTCAGCTTTCTATAATTTTCACACATAACTTCCGCAAAGACTTTCAAAAAGTCATTGGTGTGAGCCAGGTTTCGAACTCAGAGCTCCTTTCGTGCTGATTCAGAAGCGGGGTGCTCGACCATTGGAATAGTTAAAAATATAAATTTGAACTAAAATGTCTTTGTGGTCAGTGGTTGAACTCCCCGCTTCTGATCCAGAAGTCATTAGAAGTTCAATACACGTACAAAAAAAATACAAATGTATAAAGATACTTTTAATAATTAGATTCATAGTTTTTTAATGTCCATCTCTCGTTCAAATTTATCAACAAGAAATAAACTAATCAAATTTAATATACGACACAAGCGTATCATCAGTACGGAGTCATCACTATTATAAGTTACTAGCTGACCCGGCAAACATTGTCTTGCCGAAAAATCAAATTTAAAAAATATAGGGCGATCGTAGGGGGTTGAAAATTTAGGGTTGTATGTATTTTTTTATTCCGTTTTATAAAAAAAAATAAGAAACAGAAATATATCGAAAAATTCAAAAAAATAATTTAGGGGTGGACATTTAGGGGGATGAAAAATAGATGTTGGTCGATTCTCAGACCTACTCAATATGCTCACAAAATTTCATGAGAATCGGTCAAGTCGTTTCGGAGGAGTATGGGAACGAAAATTGTGACACGAGAATTTTATATTTAAGATAATTTTACTGTTACAAGTTTATTTACTGAAAGTTAATTTATTCACACGCAAGCAATACATCCGAGGCTTTATAAATAAAACATAAACAGGTTCTAATAAATGGCCGTGTTCGCGCTGGCTGGCTGCTTGTCGTGCGTACGTCAAATACGGGACATTCATACATAATGCGCATATTAGTAGTAGGGGTAAAAAGGGAGGCATAGCAGGTAGTACTGTATTAATATCGAAACACCTGTGGTGCATACTAATGCGACGGTATTGCTTTTTGTTATTTTATTTACGTTTCATCATAGATATAAGAATAAAAGATCAGCAATACTTACCAAACAACGAGACCAAAAATGGGTTGTTGATGTGTGAGTGACTTATCAATGTGTGCGTAAAAATTGCTTCCAAGTGTCAACTTTTACATAATTTTTGTTCATGTGTTGAAGTATATGCATCCTGAGAATCGCATACTCGCGGTCGCGCTGTCAGTTATGATTAGTAGTACATTTTTACTGACATGTGGGATAGGAAGGCCAACGAGCAAATGGGTCACCTGATGGTAAGTAACTTATCACCGCCCATCTACATTGTGGTTCGTTGCCGTCCTTTAAAGGAGTAGGAGGGGAATGGAAGGGGAAAATAGGGGTTGTGCCTCTTGTCAATATTCCGAGAGGTCGTGGTATTTCACAGCCCTATTCATGCAGAGTACTGCAAGACTCTGCTACTGTTAAAAAAAAGTATTCTCGGCAGTATTAATGAAGTGAATTTGGTACCCATCTGTATGTGTGTTACAAGGATGGTATTGCTTTTTGATAGTTGATTGTCGTTTGATTATCGTATTGAATTGTATAAAATTGTATTTTTTCCGAATACATAACGTCATCATCAGTCATCACCTATCTATCATGATCTTTTTCTTCTTTCTCTATCCACATGGAGCACAGTTCTAATGATCAGTGGAATGTTTACAATATGAATGCTTTAGATTTAATATAACTTAAAAAACACTCAGTCAGTTGAGTTGAAATTAGTTCGCACTAAAAGTTGAAATTTGTTCAAGAATCTCAATTGCTCCGCTTACAACGGAACTGAAATTTTCATGTCTCAATAATAAAAGACTTTTCATAGACTCAAATTGTTTTCTTTAAATTGTGTATTTATAAAAGTTTTCGGTTAAGTTACATTAGATATTGTGATTTATTAATTGATAGGACGGTTAATTTATTGAATTGAAATATTTAGTATTATTAGAAGCCCTCATGAAGGTGATACGAGGTTAATATCACATCTAAGACTATGCAAAACGTGTACCAACGAAAATAAAAAACAAAATGTTTTTGGTTGATTTAACTTTTATTAATTTCCACCAAGTAGTTTTTATAGCCATTTTGATCTTATGCATAAAATTACTTCAATTGGTTTAATAAACTTTTTTAATTTTTATGTGTCATAGATTTTTTAGGTAAAGGTTCTCTATGTGTATCTTTCTTTATATTTTATTTATTTAACTTTACAGAGGTGATAATTTTAGTAATTATTTACTGAAAGAAACACAGCTAAGAAATGGTTGATGCTGAATTATGTGAAACAGTCACATCATGTCGAGTTCAATAACGAATCACTTCTTCTTGAGACTCAGAAACAAGTCGAATTTAAGGTTAAGTTCGTCGACATATTCTTATATAATTAAATTTAACAGTTATAAATGCTTTAATTACATACAACGCACTCTAGTTACAAACTGAGCAACTAAATGCTTGTGCAATGGATACTAGATAACGGATATTAATACATATTATTATGTACTTTTTTTCTGTAAATGCATACATATGCATTTACAGAAAAAAAGTACATAAAAAAACACCCAGCATAGAAAAACACCCAGACGCCTTACTTATTAATTGTCATAAATATTTGTATTCGGGTGGGGATCGAACCCGCCAACCTTGATTCTGCAGTCGATAGTTGTACCAATTTAAACAGTGGTAGAGTCAAGCAGTTCGCTGCATGAATGGGCCGGCTCGACCGGTGAAATACCACTACCTCTCAGAAGATCGACTCGGCTCATGCCGCGTTTCGTTCGGTGAGAGAGGTACCCGGAGACTCACCCCCCTTCCCCATCCTTTCCTATCCCTTAAAGGTCGGAAACGCAACAGTAACACTATATGTGTCGCTGGTGTCCATGGGCGGCGTTGGTTTCTTACCATCAGGTGACACGCTTGCTCGTTTGCCCTCTTTTCCCATAAAAAAAAATCACCACGAGGTTCGTCGTGTAATGTAATTTAAAAAATAAAATACTTTTTTCAGTATTTCATGACTCAGTTTTTAAACTGCGAAACTACGTTGCACAAATATCTTATAGTTACTTCTGCTAGTTATTACCTTTATAAACCCGCGCAGTTATTTTATAGTTTCTCTCTTCTATAAGTCTCGGCAGTGCAAGCGGTGACTTTTCGGAAAACTTTTCAGAAGCTATGTGCTAAAATAATATTATCGACAAATCGAGTTTGTGGCGAATGTTATGACAACACAGGCTGGTTATCTATTCTATTGGATTATTCTATGTCATACAGACGAGACCGTACATCGCTTCGAATATTAAAATAAAAATAAAACATTGTTTTTTGTGGACTCCTAAAAATACACTTTTTATAATTACGACATTTTGATTTCTTGGATGTTGATTTTATATTATTCGATTGATCGGCTTTAAAAAGCAGTTAAATTGGACAATTCACAAATTAATTGTGGTAACTATGTAGTATACAGACTTAAATAAACAACATGAACTATAAAAGTCCATTAAAAAGTAGTTAGCGGCGAACGCGAAATATATATTAAACAGTTCTCGTATATTGTATAGTTTCGCTTAGTTCACGTAGCATATTTCTCAAAACTCTACCTGCCTGTATATTTGAAGGCTATTAATAATAATGTTAAACTATTACTTTCATTGTTCAAACTATATTGTTTGGGAGCTATATCTTTTTAATATACTGGTATAGATCGTAAGATAAATCGCCTTTGTTTTTACAGAAACGAAATAAACATGTACCTACCTTTTTCAGATAGGAATTAGAGTTTGAATATTTGTTATTACTTTAAACAACAACAACATAACTTTTCTACCTAAAGGCGTATGTAGTGGCTGATAAGCCTCGACTCGCCATTATGTTTACGTCCCAATAGGTGGCGAACCTATAGACATACCGGGCACAAAGTCTTCAAGTTTTTATCTCTTGTGATTTTAAGGTTAATATTGACATAATTTTAAGTCTACAAAATGTTTTTAAAAATTTTGACCTTTATTAAATACAGAATTAGGAAGTTGTTCCAAATGAATTCTTTATTTTTTCATATCTATTCCAATCGGATCATATTTATATTACAACATTAAAATATATTCAGCAATTCCCACACAATACCTATTCCCACAAAATATCTATTGAATTATTAACATCCTAAAATCGCCTCATATATTTTTTGTCACGAAATTAGACTTCCAACTAAATTGGGTGTTTAATAATAAAAAAATAAATATTTTTTCCGCACTCCTCCACGGCTGGTCATTTATCACGAACCTATTTATATTCCCTTAAAATATACCTGTCTTCATCTCACTAATATTATAAATGCGACACTAAGATTGATGGTCTTCGCTCAATCAATCATCAGTTTATAATCGTGGATTGAATTCAAACTGAGTTTGTTTAAACGTATATATATACCTTATACGATATTGCAATTCTGATGTTAATTCCTAGTTCAGGTTCCGTTCATTTATAGAAATCAACAAAATGTATTTAAGAATCCTTGTTATCGTAACTTTATAAATCTTTTTCTGCTTTTACCTTTTAAGTTATGTAACATAAAAGATAAAAGCCTTATCTACCCGAATGTGTAGGCAACGGCTGTTAAGTTCTGTAAATTAAGTGTCTCGTCGTTATGTTTTCCTCCCAAATGGAATAAATGGGTGGTGAACCTATTGCCATACCGGGCACAAAGTTTTTAACCATCGATATATATCACACATAACTTCCGAAAATAATTTCAAAAAGTCATTGGTGTGTGCCAGGATTTGAACCCGCACCTCTGGATTCAGAAACCGTATGCTCGACCACTGGACCACCGAGACTCATGTACCGAGACTATGTACATATAATAGTATCAGATTCTGTACTACTGAGCATTCATGGATTAATCAAATAACTTATTATTGTTTTATTATTACAAATAGCCTCTATCGTGTTGACAATAACGTCGTTTACAAAAAAAGTAGACCTTGTCATAACATATCTACACAAAGATATTACTGCTATTTACAATAGTCCCAGAGAGCATGAGTACAATCGTCCCCATGTTAAGGGAAACATTCCTCTCAAATACTTGCTTGAAAATAGTCGACTGCGATGTGTTCCCGGAATTAGGGTCGGATATCCCGGGACTTGACATTTGTCTGGAAACTAGTCGCTTGTAAGACTTATTCATAATAAACATTTTATAACTTCATATAAATTATCTATCTCTGGTTCAATTTAATCAGGAACGTGATCATCGTCTTCATCTTCGTAAGAACTGTGCATAACAAAAGAGAAACAGAGATAAAAGGACATTTTTGTGTGAGTTCAATCCTGGGTATCTCACGGTGAGATAAATTTCATAATATTTGATTCTGG
Source organism: Euproctis similis (assembly GCA_905147225.2). NCBI lineage: Eukaryota > Metazoa > Arthropoda > Insecta > Lepidoptera > Erebidae > Euproctis > Euproctis similis. The sequence continues at coordinate 13,154,783 of LR990109.1, forward strand.
ACTCCTGAATAACGTCTTTATATGAAGAGTTTATTGATAACTTTACTAGCAAATTGCAATTATATATACCTCGTTTAAGAAAAAAGGTAGTATGATGAGTTTTGCATTTTACTATAAATTGTTTTTAGATGTAAATGTTATGTTGTGTTTAATATTATTATGTTAACCATTAGAAAACCAAGAAACAAATCAAATATTTATAGAAAGCGCGCCGATCTATAAATTCATTAAACTTTACGCGAATTAAAACAAATTATTAATAGTCAATTTGGATGAGGGTTAAGGAAACTTTCACTTCATCAGTTTGTTTTTGGGTAAGTCCAAGTAAACTTGTGTTATAGCAAAATTTTCATGGTGTGAAAATATCTTTTGATTTATTTAATTGTAAACTGATTAATTTTGGAATCCCTTTCATTAATATAATTGCGGGACTGAAATAAGTAAAACATTTCTCGTCTGTAAAATAGTTGTTTCAATAAAGCTTTTATTTTTTCAAGCAGGCTATCATTTCAAGTCATGAAATAAGTTAAAATAGTACGTGTCACTTAGCTTTTAGAATAAAAGTATGAAAATCTATTGGACTCCTTTGAGAACAAGAATGAAGAATGTCTTGGACGATCACTATTAAACATGGTGAAGACCAAAATGTAGAAGGCTCATGATTGTTTCTATGGTTCCGCAGGTAGAGTAGAAAAAATGGAACCTGTATAGTTTTCTTCGGCTTAAGTTCATGAGTGAGCGTCAGGCATCTACATCTACGAAACTTAAAAAAAATAAAGCTATCTTTAACAGTTTTACCAAAATCTTATAGTAAATGCCATTGCCAATGACCAACATCCCTTAAGTCGGTTTTTTATTTCCTGTATTTCAGACCTCTTAGACCTTACCATAATGGAAACAATGTTTAAAACACCCAATAAGTACCCATGTAGTGTTTTTTTTAATACACACAGTCCCCTCTAGTTCCAAGCTAGGCAACTAAATGCTTGTGTTATGGATACTAGATAACGGATACATACTTATAATACATACATACATACATATAAATACATACTTATAATACATAGAAAAATACCCAGACGCCGCACAAATATTCATTTTTGTCACAAATATTTGTGCTCGGGTGGAAATCGAACCCCCGACCTCATTGCTGCAGCCGGTAGTTTTACCAATGCGCCACGAGGCCCGTCAAAACAGTTAGTATGGACTTAATATCTCAAATGTCTAGGCCGCAGTAATTATGTCATTTCGCACATTTTTTTCTTCAAACCTAAAAAGGAAAGACCCAAAATTGTGTCCTGAAACAAATCTGGCAGTATTTTTTTCGCACATAATTTCCGAAAACTCAAGCTTATGTTTTACCTTAATATAATGTAAATCCAGTTGGTATCAAAAAGTTTGAAAGTGCTTATACAACTCAACAAACTAGCATTCAGTAAAATATCGTTAACAAAACGTTAGATATCTTAGTCTATATTCTTCACGCTATGTCATACATAACTTTACATTACACCAAGTCCTCTGCGGGGTAGACTGGGAGAATAGTGCGCCACAAGACACGATTCTTTTACGTCTCACTCGGCACGATTATCCTTTGATAATATACAAATTCATTGATAGTTTCATATGAAAATTGCTTCTTAAATATTTTTGATATCGAATAATAAGGACTTATATGTGCCGAACCCTGATGATTTGCTTTGTTCTTTGATCCCTTGGATTCTTTCTCCCTTGATTTTGTTTATGGCCGGATTAAAAAGGGATTTTCCCTTTGATACTGTTTTTTACTTAAAACACGGTAAGGGATATGAATGTTGTACCCACCAAGATGTTTAATAAAATATACGAAAATGTAGTGCTCTGCCCGAATAAGTTTTTTGGGGAGAATGCAGAGATTAAAATCGGAATTTATTTAGGTTCCATTGTGAGCATATACTTTTGTGTTATTTTTCTTTTACCGAATAACCCTTGTGGATTCGAATTATTAAGGGTTTCATTTCAAAAGTTTTCTGATTGAGATATGAGAGAATCGAAGTCTAGTGCACTAAAGGACATCATTATTTTTAGCATTGATATTCTGGTTTACTTGCAACCTAGGTTTTTTATTCGTGATGTTAGTATTGCAATATGATAGTCTCATAAACCACTTAAACACATTGGTGTGGTTTTATTTTTGTAGTGGATGCTTGGGGTATTTTCTATTTAAAATAAAAAATATATTTAGAGTTAAAATTAAATTTGTAACGTTTAATATTATAATATACTAGCTGACCCTGCGAACTTTGTTCCGCATAAAAAGTAATAACTGCTGTCCCGCTATGTTAATACTGCAATATCTTCGAAAATATTTGTTTAAATTGCATGCTGTAAAGGGCCAGGATCATTTATATTATATGCACAATCTATTTTAGACACTTAATTGGGTGAAAATTAATACTGAAATGATTAAAATTGCTTCGTAAATAGGCCATTATTTCATAAAATAATAAAAATGGTCATTGTGGGTCTTAAGAGATAGACATATGCTCTCGCGGACTTTCTTGTAGACGTTTTAAAGGTGTATAATAATGTAGTACGTTGTGTTGATTTACCACTTAGGGTTCAGACAGCGTTTGCGATTAAAGTTCTAAATTTTGAAAATTATCACTTTTTTATTACTACTCTATACATGAATTATAGATCAAAACCACCCCGTTGACACCCTCTAACTATTAAAAAAAACCACATCAAAATCCGGTCCGTAATTTTAAAGATATGCGCATATGAGGGGACAGACAGCGGAAAGTGACTTTGTTTTATACTATGTAATGATTTTTCAAATCTCTCGTTATTAGATTATAATTGCGCACCTAAATATCTATATTAACAAAAAAGTGTTCTAATTTATGTACAAAAGTTGCTTAACAAAGTTGGATTCCTTTGAAAATCATTAACATTGGTCCATTTCTTATAATTACAACTACTACTGTTTTGGGTAGAAATAGCTCATGCCGCGTTTTGTTAGTTTAAAAAGGCCTTGGAAAATATGCCTTCTTTCCACATCAATCTCTATATCATCCATACCTGCCTATATATTATTAAAGGCCTTCAACGCATCGCCCGCTCTCCCAAAACACTAGTTCCAACCATTGTTACTGACCTTTAATATAATTAAAATCCAAAGAACACTTTACAAACTATTTTGAAAATAGATATTTTATGATCTCTCGAATACCCGGCGTCATTTTGAACTAAAATAAACCCTTTAAATGCTACCTATAAATAAGTGATCCATCAATAAAAACAGGTATCGCGGTAGGGCTGACCGTTTGAAACTACTACACAGACATTGCAATAGTTTTAAATGTCTAAACGAACTCAATATCGCTGAAGAATTTTGAAATGGAGATACGTGAACGTGAAGGATTTATTAACATCTACTACACGTAAAGGAAAGATCTATGCCTGGGGTCGTTATTCAAGAGCCATTGCCATAAAACTCGGTATACCTGATATAATATATCCTTCAAGCAATCACAATAGTAATACTTTTAATTTCCTGTCATTATTCCAATTTAATTCTCTCAGAGTATTTAGTTTTCGCTACTAAAGATTTAATGTTTCAGTTGTGCCAACCCTAATGGCCCGCTGTGGCAGTGGTAGTTAATACCAAAATAAGAACACTCCAAAAGTGCATTATACTACGGAGTTCGTTGAATCCACTTGTAAAAAGTATGAATGTTGTTTATTTCCACGTCCACATTGTATTTTGTTAAAAGTAAATGATATAATTTTACGTTAACTTGCGACATTTTCAAAGTTTTGTATTTTCATAAATTTTGTTAAAATACATATTAAAAAATACATTTTTGTTTACTAACGAATTTAAACTACTCTAATATAGGTATAATATTGTTATACCATTATGAACAAAAAAAAATATTACAACTATTAAATATCGTACCTCAATGTTCAATATTTTCCACAGTTTCAGCTGTTAACTTTACGGAAAGTAGCATAAATTATATGGTGTTTGTATCAAACGGTATTACATCGTAACTCACGAACGTAACACAAAAACAAGTAAGGGTGAGGTGCAAAATTGTGTCCAAACCAAAACATAGAGAGTGCGTCGGTGCAGAGTGGCGGATGGGATGCAGGCGTCGCGACGCCAGTCGACCGGCGGACGCCGCGAGCGACGGACGTTGCGCCATGTGACGCGCTGCCGGCGCAAGCCGCCATGACCGAGGGGGCGGCTAGGCCACGGCCACCGCCGCCCCGAAAGCCAGATTCTCTAGCGTTAGTCTGGCCTCGCTGGGACGACCCGCCACCACCTGCGCCCGACACTCGCCAGCAGCCACAGTCGCTTAAAGACTTTGATGGTTTCTCTCCGTATACACCTCCCAATCCGATTCACGTGGAGCGTCGACCTCGTAGGCCTACCAGCGCTATTTCACCGCGATCTGTTGTTAATCCTCTTGCAAGAAGACCTCATTCGATAGGTGCTGTTGATGATGAATGGGGTCCGGTGCCATTGCTGGCGCCGGTGCCGCGGCGCCCACGGCCTATCGTACCATCTAGTATGTCTACTTTACCACGTGCTTCTATGCTACCGTCCTCGAGAAGTGATTATCAGTTACAAAGACCAGCAATTATGACGAACGGTTACGGCGCCGTACCACCATCTACTTCGCGCCGTTTATCACTACCAGGTGGTGTCAACAATCCGCCAAAAACATCGGCAACCTTTCATGGTTTGTCTGGCCTCATGGGACAATATCCAACGTTGGGTACACCCGGTACTCCTAGTACACCAGCAGCTGTGAGAGAAGCTGTAAGACATCTGTTGATGCAACCACGAAATGGTTTTCCAATTATGGATCAAAAGTTGTCGTTGTTCATCGAGATATTGGACGCCCAGGAGCGCTTCTCACAGGTATGCCAGGCAAGTGATATAGTCAACTTTTATACAACATGTAGCTGACGAACGTGTAATATTAAAAGGAATTTCTTTCTTGTCACATGTCATACTTGTGTGTAACATAAAAATATATTAAATCTCATGCGAACAAACTATTAGTGCATAAATTTCGTTATTATACTAAGGGAGATATGGTGTTAGTTATTTATTATACAATATTTGATCGCGGCAAAGTTAAGCAAATTAGGGTCGCGATGAGATTGGCCCAAGAATTAATAATTCGAAAAATAATTATTTTAAACGAACCGACGGCTTTAGGAGATAATGCAAATTTGGCTCTTGTTAGCTTCGAGTTAAGTTCGCGAGTTTCTGGATCGAGTTTTACATCAGTCTCAACTCTCATGCGGCGGTTTGTTTGAGAATTTATAATGCTTAAAGGGGATTTATTGAATAACCGGAAAAGTAAAGTTCCGACGATTCCAAAGAGCATGTCGCAACTCAGTGTCAACACTTTCAAGTTTTAAAAGCGCCATTGGAAATTTGGGAAATTATGAAATTCAAATGCTGTTATTTTGAATTACTTATTGTTACGCTATAAAGTATATTAAAGCGCGTAGGTAAGTGTTAAGTTTAAATTGCTAAGGCATACGCAACGTTCATAAATGAGAGGGGGCAAAACCTCTGGGATACATCTATAGATATATCTACTTGTTTACAAGGCGACTGTAATCGAGTTTGTGTAAAGTATATGTATGTTTCGGCAAATGCACATTGTATGCTATAATGTTACCGAAATTAAAAAAAAATAGAGTTTTCGGCGTTACTTTAAATGGATACCTAACAGTAATAATTTGTCTATTAAATCATTATTAAATAGTATAAAACATAAGATAGACAACATGACATATATCTTAGAAACTGCGCAACAGATTTTTATGCGGGGTTTTTAATAGATAGATAGTTTCAACGAGATTTTTAATACATAATTTCAACGGGGTGGTTTCTTATGTACAATTAATTGATAATGTGTTAAAGAAGGAGTCCCGCCGGATTTTAGAAGTTCAGTAGTAATTCCGTCATCACCGGGTGCCTTGTTGTTCTGGAGTTGCCCGAGAGCCGCCCTAATCTCGCTTGCTGTGATATCGGGAATGTCTTCACTGTAGTGACGCGTTAGCGGGGCTCTGTGGTCATCATCGCTGTGTCCCGTAGGCTTGGTCATCCGTGTTGAATAAAGGAGCCCATAAAAAGATTCGATCTCTGCGAGAATCTCAGGCTTAGAGGTGACGACACGTCCATCCGCAGTTTTCAGCTTCGTCAGATGGGGCCTTCCAAGCTGCTGAGCGAACACTTTCGACCCTTTATTGCGGTCGATCGCATCCTCGATTGCTCGGGTATTCGATCGACGAAGGTCGCGCCGCATCAGCTTCCTAATACGCTGGTTTAGGCTTCTCCATTCTGACGAAGACAGCTGATCGGATGGAGTTTCTCGTCTTTGCCTCATCAGCTCGAGCGTCTCGGCAGAGAGTTTGGACTCCTTTTTCTGCGATCTCGGGAACAACCTTTGAGACACTTTCCGCGTTTTGGTAAACGTAGTGTAGGACGCCCACCAGCCCGATGGTCAGACGACCTCAGAAAGGCTGCTGGAAAAGACTGGATGCGGAAGGCAGAGAATCGGATGTTGTGGCGTAAATTGGGAGAGGCCTATGTCCAGCAGTGGACTGCAATAGGCTGATGATGATGATGATGATGTGTTAAAGAAAAAGTGATAATTTTTAAAATTTAGCCATTTAATTTTAAACGCCTTAAAATTACTATTGATGATACGGAACAAAGTGCGCTGAATTAGCTAATAAATTATAATTCATAGAAATGCCTTCTTTACATTAATAAATGTTATTTATAAAGGTTGGTGATATTTTACAAAATCTGCAAATGTCACTGAAATTGTGTCACCGCCAAAATAATCCAATCATCTCGCATTGGTATCGTCCCAATTGTGTTGCACAGCAGAAAAATGTAACTGTTTTACTTAAACTTATTATTAAATTCTGGACCATAACTCTCTTATTTCCCCCTATTAATTATGCTAGTTAAACCCCGTATTAGGTTGCTATTAAAAAGAAATTTCTTGCGTTATAAATGTATTTTAATATAAATCCACAAAATATTTAATAATTATAATTAATATCTTGGACACAATACACACAGCGCCCTCTAATTCCAAGCTAAGCAACGCTTGTGTTATGGATACTAGATAACGGATATTAATACATATATACTTTTCTTTTGCAAATACATACTTATAATACATAGAAAAACACCCAGACACCATATAAATATTCATGTTTGTCACAAATATTTGTGCTCGGGTGGGAATCGACCCCCGACCTCATTGCTGCAACCGGTAGTTTTACCAATGCGCCACGAGGCCCTTGAATTTGTTTCTGCACAATTTATAAATTTAACAAACATAGAATTCGTAGACTAATAAACAACAAAAGGATTAAGTGTAGTATGCCGTAATATGGATATTTATATAAACTTTTCTTTTCATCCCTTCACGATCACGAGGTAATATTGTTGCAGGTGCTGGCGTTTTCTTTAGCGTTTCCATATATTTATCGTATAAAATATCGGGCTCCGTACAATAAGTCGTAGGGTTTATTTCCACACTCTGGATACAATTTATCAGTCGTCAATGGTAATACACAAATAACTTACAAACAGTTCTACTAATATCATGTATATTTCAAGATAGGTATATTGGATTTTTTACAGAGATACATCAATAGCATGAAACCAAAACAAGTATAATTATCATTACATGGTATAAAATAAAGTCACTTTCCGCTGTCTGTTCACTTATATGCTTAGATCTTTGAAACCACGCAACAAATTTTGATGCGTTTTTTTTTAATTAATGGTTTTTATATTCACGAGTGGTGGATTTATATTCATGTATCATGTGATACATACATAACTTCACGCCAAATCCCTTGCGGGGTAGGCAGAGAGAACAGAGCGCCATAGGGCACGATTCTTACACGCCTCACTCGCTTTGTTGACTTTCATAACTCTTTTCATGCACGCGCGTCGGTTTTTAAGGCTCTTAACATCACCTACCTCCAGAACACGTTCTATTTGGTCATGGAATGTGTGTCTTGGCCGCCCTCGACTCCTACATCCATCCGCTTTTGCATTGTATATCTGCTTAGTCAGTCTTGCATCAACCATTCGTTCTACATGTCCGAACCATCGGAGCATGCCCTTTCTTACTTTTACACCGACACTCGCTTTCAAACGAACTTCCTTCCTTACAACCTTGTTTTCTACGCGGTCAGCGAGAGTCACTCCGCAGATTTTGCGTAGTGCCCCCATTTCTACCGCGTTTATTCTACTTTCATGCACACTCTGCCATACCATGTCATAAATCCAAAATTTATTTATTGATGCGGAACATTGTTCGCCGGCTCAACTAGTAATGAATAAAATAAATGTTTTCTTGTTTAAATTCATATAAAACGTAATATTGACTAAAACATTCGTGCTAGTTGCAATAAAAAGCAATAAATGCTTTTGCCCGCAGGCCGTTTGCGGCTCACCTGTAGTGATACGAGTATCAAATACTCGGTACGTACAAGCATTAAACCGCTGTACAGCGATTTGAACACATTTCACTAAGTGAACTTTGCATTGGCTTGCATACATGTATGACAATGTTTATTATTTATTTATTAAGCGTTAATTTTAAAGGCTTCACGCCAAGGCCATAGCTTTGTAGGCAGAAATATCCGAACAACGTAAGATACGATAGTAAAATAAATATTTTACTTCTTTGTCTATCTTAAAACGTATTAATTAATGAAACGCTTGAGTTTTTCACCGATATTTTTGATATTTTACAGCCTCCGTGTATAAGGATACTATTTGTTATACGTATTTCATTAAGTAATTATTAGGTAGCAAATATTGATAGTTTTATTTTATTACACAATGAATGAATTTGACAGTAACTGAAAAAAAACTTTAATTAAACTTTCGTCTTAGTATCGGTGGCCCAGTGGTCGGGCACACGGCTCCTGATCCAGAGGTCCGGGTTCGATTCCAGACACTGGCTCACTGATAATGACTTTACGAAATTGTTTTTCGGAAGTTATGTGTGATACATATCTATGACTGAAAACTTTGTGCCCGATATGGCAATTGGTTCGCCACCTATTCCATTTGGGACGTAAACATAACGGCGAGACGAGGCTTAACAGCCGCTGCCTACATCTTCGGGTAACAAAAGGCGTGAAGTTATGTTGTGTTATGTTTATTCGTTAAATAAGGAAAAATCATATACTTAATATGTATTTTTGAACTAATCCCGCTCACATCACTACTGATTGTCACAACATAACTCGCATATTCAAACGAAATTATAAATGCTATTATTGCTTAAGGGCTTACAAAAATCAACAATTTACTTTGACATTTGTACCAATTATTTAGGGAATGTGTATTACACAATTATAAATATATCCTCGGGACAAAACTGTTCACTTATTACGTATTTTACCTAAAACATTCTATTGAAAGCTTTCTCTTTTACGATATACAAATTGAATTATTATATTACATTCAATATTTTAATCTATTTCCTTCAAACCATTGTTCTATTCAATCGTGCAACCCCCATGGCAACAAGAACCTCAATTCAATTAAAAAATGTATGATTTCAGACAAGAGGTCGGTAAAACCTACATTTGTCGGCAGTATTCCGCGTCAACCTGTACTCGACCTCGTTTTTAAGAGTCCATTGTGTCGATATGAAATATTACTTGCCGGTGAAAACTGCTGAAAAAAGTAATACATCTTCCGTTTTTGAGGTGTTCATTGAGTTTAGAAATTATGAATAAAATATCGATTTGTCGGTGTGTAATTAGTTTTTTATAGGGATTTTTTTTTCATGATCACTCAATTAGTTACTAGTTGATCTTAGTAACTATTTATCCCACCGCACCCAAACGAGGATTATTTTAAATAACGACGTCAAAAAACGTCTCTACTAAAATGTGAAGTCCCTTGAAATTGTGGTCAAAACTATGTCCTCGGCAAGTTTATCTTATGTAGGTTGTTAAAAGACCGTTTATGATGGACCTAGTTTATATTAGATTGCCTTGATATTCGGAAAAAAAAGATAATCGCTCGAGATATATTATAATGTTTCAAAATTATAAATTAGGAAATGCTATGATGATTAATACCAGTTTACAGAATTATGTACGTCTATAATCGTAACCTTATTTATTTATTGACATATAATCTATGAAATTATATGTTAATAAACAAACTTACTCTTCAAATAGAACGTGTTCGGGAGAAATATGATTTTAGGAGCCTCAAAAATCGACGCGCGTGCATGAAAAGAGTTATGAAAGTCAACGAAGCGAGTGAGGCGTGTAAGACTCGTGCCTTATGGCGCTCCGATCCCTCTGCCTACCCCGCAAAGGATTTGGCGCGAAGTTATGTATGTATGTAATAGTACGAGTATGTATATCCTCTACATACCTTGAATTCGATATCACAGAAGTTTGTTTAATTTATTAACAACATACTAAGCTACTAAGCTAGTTGACACAGTAACTCGTAGCGATCTTGAAGTGGCTACGTCGTAGGAGCGTAGCAAGTGCTACGAATTGGCCATTACTATTTTACTAGGGTTTCATGTATTTCGAACTTGCATTAAGTCGATTTTTTAGTTATAAATATTTCATAAATAATTAAATTTTGAGATATATTGAATTGCCTGTAATCGTGGACATGGAAATATTTAGAAAGTAATTACGTTTCAAATCATTTCAGTCAAATCTTGTGTACAGCTTTAATTAGTCTCTATATGGTATTTTATGACTTTTTAAATGAATATATGCATGTAAGATAGCCTCGTAGTAACTTCATTATTGTATACAGTAATTTTAAAAGAGTGTCTGGATCGTAGCTTGTGGAAAGCTAAAGTCTCTACCTACCGTGTGTGCTTATAAATATGTATGTAAAAACAAATAGGGCACTATGAAGAATATAGACAATATTTTTATAATAATAAAGCCTAAAATAGCCAAAAACAGTTAAAGTCTGATAAAATAAAGTTTTTTTTTTACCACGTTTTTTAATTTTATCCTCCTGTGTTCACCACGTGACAGCTAGTATGAAGTTATATGCATATTATAATCATTATCATACAGCAGATTCAAACTCATTGCCTTCAAGTCTGTAACTTGAAAGTGTTCCAGTTACCTAACGGTCGGTTCAGTTCCGACGTACTATCACTAGAAACAAGAGACGTTCTCAAAGGAATTTCTGTATCAATACAAATGTATCCGATACATGTTATCACTGTTGACAGTATCAGATTAATTTGTATATTTTTTGAAAGATAATTATCATCTTTCTTTAAAAAATAATTTTGAACACGTGCATGTAAACATATAAATCCCAGTACTTTACAATGTTCCAGAACAATAGTTAAAGCCTGAAAATTATGATTGTGACCCATTTTATGTAACGAGTTAAGTTTTCCTCTCCATTTCCTCGGGTTATTACTGTGTATGTTATATATTTAATATATATCAGAAAGAGTAGAAAATATTGTAACGTAATATCGTGTAATATATTATATAATATATGAATTGTTTATTGTACAAGGCTGTGGCGAAGTGCCCATAGTGCTTCATAATAAATAATACTGCATGAGAAATACAATAACCCTCAGCCCCGTCCCTTAAACCTGAAATGAACATGCTGCCTTTTGAAGTTCCGTATGTTGCCGAGAGTACCTTTTCCCATAGCTGACGATGTTACAATGTGTGTACATATTCCCGACGTGTTAGAGCGATCAGACTCTTTAAGCTGTGTGTAGATTAAAGTTCTGAATTTTCAAAGAATATAAAATTTATAACGAGAAAATTATTTTTTTCATTACGTTATAAGGTTACTTATATCAATTTCGACAAGTTTTACTAAACTAATAAACACTGTTCAAGTTGAAACATCCATAAAGGTTTTATCCTGACTTGTTTATACCTAAATATTATCAAATTAATTCTTTTAATTATCAAGGCTTAAACTTCGATGAATTCGTATGCAGGTATGCTTCACCGCTGTGTGAGTTACGATTTGACATCCGTCAGTACGTTGTACAGTTTCTGAAAATCTAAAATCTAACCTGTGGATTCTAACTAACCGATAGAGGAATTTTGTTAAAAACGTTATGCTATTTTTTCTGCAAGACACTAACCATGACAGATGTTAGCTTTGAACTGGATATTAAAATTCATTTCGTGTAAATAAAATTGGCAGGAAAATTTTAAAAGTTGCAACAATTCAATTATACAAAAATAGCTTTAAAATAACAATGAGCAGCTGTGTCAAGGGGCCACCCAACGATAAGTTCAAGAAAACAAACATTGCTATGATGAATAAATTTAACCGAATCAGGTTTTTTAAAGAGTACTCTTACCTTGACGTGCTCTTAATATTCAATAATTATTTTGTTAGTATGAATTTATGACAAAAGTTTTTTCTGTGTAGGAATTCATTCATTGAGTAGCATGTATTGTATGGGTAGGATATTTTTTTGCAGATATAATTAAACAATACACTTTAATCATTCAGAGGAATTTTTAACTGACGTTTTGAAGACTCATAAAAAAGGTACATAGTTGCGTGTAGATCTGAAAAAAAAAAACATATTTTACCATTTCTACAACCTGGTCACAGCTAAATAACCGTATCTAATAATCCGTGCCAAAAAGGGTGGATCCCTTGTAGGTTATGAAATCTTTTATCAAAATATAGGAGTATTATTTATTAGTCATATATTATAAGTTCACTCTGACCACCGTTTGAAGGTAGAGTACCATGCTATATTCCTATGTACATATTATATTTAAGTCGTGTGCTATAAAAACCGGGAAAACTATTATAATAAATTAAGCAAAAACAAACTGAAGGGATAGTGCTCTGAAAGTTTCTCTTAACACAGCGCGGCTGAAAGTGCGGCGTCAGTAAAACGCACGTTCCGCTAATTAAAACTTAAAACAAAATATGAAAAAAAAAACGCTCAGCTTGCTTTTAGCGTGAAAGCCCACCTTTTAGCACATACACAGTAATAGTTTTATTTACTTATATCAATTTTTAATTAATTATCATTATATTAATTTGGATTTAACAGTATTATGAAGCTGTTTCTAAAATAAATCGAATAATTTAATCGAATCGGAATTGCATCGAGTAAAGTTATTAGTAAATTTATTATGTTTTTAGTAAAACATTTCATCGAATCTTTCGATTTTTTATTGTATACTGTAATAATTAATAAAGAACACCTGAAACATGAATGTATTCGTTTTTGTCACAGTATTTAAATAAGTAATATGAACGCCAGCTATTGTTATTTTTTTTTTAATATAAATTTTAATTTCACGAATGAATATTCGATTCCTTTATAAAATTGGTCATATACTGGTACACTTGAAACTGTTCTGAAATTTAATTTTCTATCAAATTTCAGAATTCGCCAGTATTTTAGAACTTTCTTCTTTGTGTTTTTTTTTTATAAATGTTATCTGGAAGCTGTTATTTTAAAACAGTTTTAAAAGTAAATTTTTAAATAGAACTTGAGCACTCCGCTTCAAAATCAAGAAGTCGGCGGTTTGAATCCTGGTTCACACCAATGACTTTTAGAAATTAATTTCGTAAGTTATGTGTGATACATATCGATTACTAAAAACTTTGTGTCCGGTATGGCAATAGATTCACCACCTATTTCATTTGGGACGTAAACATCCCGGCGAGATGAGGGTTAACAGCCGCTGTCTACACTTTAGGGTAGGAACATAATAAAAACTCCTAATGTTAATAATATTTCTCACTTAAACGCTATAAAATTATTGTTACATTTTCTGCACAATTTTCTCGAGACACTGCTAAAGCATACTATATCTCAAATACTTTCTCTTTACCAACAGAATGAATATATCAATTTCACACACAGTTAAACAGTTAAGAACGTTGTTTATCCCATCAATCTATTATTTAGTTTTTCCTGTAAACTCATTTCGATCGATATTGTTGGCTGAAAGCCCGTATTACGCTGCCAAAATCTACATTACCTACATATAACTTGAACATACAACGATCGGAATTCAAATGACAGCTGTTTTTTTTTTAATTTATGAATACTAATATAAGGAGTTGACTACAAAAGGAGGTTTTTAATTGTACATTTGGCCTTTGTGCATAACTTTTATTACGTTCAATATTAACCGTTGAGCGGTTGTCACAAAGAGGACCAACTTTTAGTTGAACAATTTTTTATAGCCCCTGATAAATAATAGTTAGAGTAGACGCTTTGTTGTCTCCAAGCTATGCTATTTTCTATGTTAATTCCATTTAAACGTTTTCATATATCATGACATAAAAACTTATATTTATAATACATATGCTTTGTTCTTGATCGAGGACGTACTAAATCCACTGACCTCTATTCTCTTATACTAACCTCGTAGAAAGTTTTAAACTTTAATTGTAATTCTTACAATAAATATAGTTTCATAAAAACTTGATGATGGCGTATGATGTATTTCTAAACTGTTTTTAATTCAAATAGCAAGCGTAGGTGCTTTTATAGCGATCGTGAAACAAAACGCTTTGTATTTTCGTTTCAGAACTGTAAAAACAACTTCAAAGAGCGCATTCCAACCATACGTCTTTATTTACCAACTTATAAACACAATTGCAAAGTGAAAATGAACTCTATGTTCGATAGTATAGGTTTTATATTGAACTGTAAATATATAAGCTCGACAATTAAGAATGTCCCCACGCCCTTAATTCCTTTGTAAGGATCGAATTAAAAAATAATACGAGATTCTTGTTCGGTGTTCAGGCTGTTTGATTAACAAAAGGTAGATTGAATACAGATATTTTTAGGCAAGGATATTGAACATCTTTTTATGAGGGATTTTTACTCTATATTAAGTCTTCCAATACAGCTTTTTTTTCTATAATTTCCTATAATACTTACATTTAAAGTTTGACCTCTGGAGTTTCTATTGTTTTAACATTTAAAGTGTGCCATCTGCTCTTATATGATGCCACTACAGCTACAAATACACCTGTTCGTTTTCACTGTCTCTCTTCCTCTAATTTACGGAATTATTTCATCATATTTACTGTCTTATATACAAGCTTATGGCTTTATTATACGACTGGAGAGTGCTGTTAAGATTATACATTCATTAAAAAAGACAGTCTCGGTGGCGCAGTGGGCGAGCGCACGGCCTCTGATCCAGAGGTCCGGGGTTCGATTCCAGACACTGGCTCACACCAATGACTTTTCGAAATTGTTTTCGGAAGTTATGTGTGATAAATATCGATGACTGACAAACTTTGTGCCCGGTATGGCAATAGGTTCGCCACCTATTCCATTTGGGACGTAAACATAACGGCGAGACGAGGCTTAACAGCCGCTGCCTACACCTTCGGGTAACAAAAGGCGTGAAGTTATGTTATGTGTTATGTTATGTAAAAAAGAAATGAACATAAAAATATATCTAATAGTTTAGCGGTAGTAAGTGACAAGTTTTGATGTAAAGCTTCATAACTTCAGCTCGTAAAAGAAACTTAATAGCAACAGAAATAACAAGAGAAACATTACATTTATTGCTATAGAAACTAATAAAAAAGGTGTTTATTTGGATGGGCGTTTATTACAAATAAGTTGAAATAAAAGAAATATGACGAAAAAATACATTTTGGAAAAAAAAAAGTATTGGTAAAATATTTAATGTGAAAATATTTTTAAGAAACTAAATACCGAAAACGTAGTAGATGACGAAACAAATTCGAAAATAATTTAGAGGCGTTGAATTTTTTTTTTCTCGTCCTAAAAAACATGTATACCCGGACGTAATGATCCGTCGCAACGATTCTGTTTACTCATCTCGCCATAACCATTTTCAGTAGAACCGTCTCCCACACTTTCAGCTAAACAATTATGTATTAAGATGTTGAATGGAGGTGGGTCATTTTATTTCGGTGGTTGTGTTACAAATTACGTAAACAAGTTTAGTGGTCGCGTCAAAATAAGACTGATGAACATTTAACTTGGGCCATCGGATACAAGTATTTTAATGTCGATTGATAAGTATTGATTGTTGATAAATGACTTGACACATCGTATATCCCGATTTTTTATTAGTTTTTTCGTTTTTTTATGAGATAGAAAGGAAAACCAGCAGGCGTGTCACCTGAAGTTAAGTGACCAGCGCCGCCCATAGACACCTGAAGCACATATAGTGTTACGGTTGCGTTGCCCACCTTTAAGGGAGTAGGATAGTAAGAGATGGGGAAGGGGGGTGGGCCTCCGGGTACCTCTCTCACCAAACGAAACGCAGCATAAGCCACGTCGATCTTCTGAGAGGTCGTGGTATTTCACTGGTCGAGCCGGCCCATTCATGCAGCGAAATGTTTGGCTCTACTACTGTCTGTTTCACGGGTCTCATGGTATTCCTACCACGTAAGGTTTGATCTCCATTCGAGCATAAATATTTATAATACGCATTAATATTCGTTATCTAGTTTCAAACAAACAAGAGTTTAGTTGTTTAATTTGGAAAACTAAAGGAAGCTGTGTATGCAAATTAATTTTATTGTAGTTAGCATTTTAAGTATTTTAACATAACACATAACATAACATAACTTCACGCTTTTTGTTACCCGAAGGTGTAGGCAGGGGCAGTTAAGCCTCGTCTCGCCGTTATGTTTACGTCCCAAATGGGATAGGTGGCGAACCTATTGCCATACCGGGCACAAAGTTTTTCAGTCATCGATATTTATCACTCATAACTTCCGAAAACAATTTCGAAAAGTCATTGGTGTGAGCCAGTGTCTGGAATCGAACCCGGACCTCTGGATCAGAAGCCGTGTGCTCGACCACTGTGCCACCGAGACTATAAATAGTATAATAGTATTTTAAACTTTAAATATTTAATATTGCATATTGAAAGAATAACAAGCATCCATTCTCATTGACTGTCGCTTTTTTAAGACATTTTCATTTAATGTTCATTTACTATTATTTTGTTACAGGTAAGCGTGATCAATACTTGAAGAAAAAAAAGGAAAAAATAATTTAACATAATTCTCGGTAAGTATCTATCTATCAATATATTGTTAAATTTAAATTGGCGCATATAAATAGTGATGTATGTGTACATATTTTTTCCGTCTTTCTAATACTTGTACGTTTGTAAATAAAGTAAATGTTGACGATGTAAGACTTAAACAGTTTTATCGTATTTATTCGATTCATATATAAGTTAATCATATTTTATTTACAAACTCGATAAAATTTATTAGTACCTTTTCAAATGATGTTTTTCATATAATAATAATTAGCCCTTTATATGAACTGATTTTTATGTACTGGCTAGATACTACACTCGAGAGCAATGAATCCGGGTCACTTAAAGAATCCTAAAAATCTCGGAAACTAAAAATGCTAGGTTAATGCAATAAATTGTATTTAATAGACAATGTAATACTCCTTAAATGAAGGTATTAAAACTTCTTAGTTATTGTAAAGTTATATCATAAAAAAATCAAATTTGAAAAAGGGCCACTTTCGAAGATGGAACTACGAAATTACAGCATTTGGTTTTGCTTTTGTTTGTAATCTGTCATTTATGTGGGTACATAAACCATGTTGATAGTGCTCTATATTCATTATTCAAGCTGAAATTATGTCGCTTACGCCTGAAGAATGCACCAGAATACTTACAATGCTGGAAACCGGCCGGAGTCAGCGCGATACAGCCAGGACTGTTGGTGTGTCGCTGTCAACAGTACAAAGAGTTCTCCGACGTTACGAAGAAACTGGTTCTAACCTACGCAGACCAGGAACGGGCAGAACCAGGTATACCACAGCACGAGAAGACCGATACTTGTTGAACACCATGCTTCGAAATCGCTTTCTCACAGGAACTGAACTCACCAATCAGTTTCGACGCCTCGGAGGAAGTAACCCAAGTGCATGGACAGTAAGACGTCGGCTTGCTGAATCTAACTTAAAACCCCTTAGACCTGCAAACGGCCCTAAACTGGAGCGTGGGCATCGTATTTCAAGACTAAGATATGCCCAGAGCCACGTAAATTGGAGTATTGAAGATTGGTCAAAAGTTATGTTCTCCGACGAATCAAAATTTATGCTCTACAAGCACGATGGAAGACACAGAGTGTATCGAAGACCAGGGGAAAGATTCAAGCAAGCATGCATCGAGGAAAAAGTAGCCTACGGTGGTGGGTCTGTACTTGTGTGGGCCGGAATTTCTTCTGAAAGTCGCACAGAGCTGGTGATCATAGAAAACGGCTCTTTAACTAGCGTAAGATATGTGGAAGAAATCCTCAATGATCACGTTGGTCCATTTATGGTCAATTTAGGTGAGGATGCTATATTTATGCATGACAATGCCCGACCTCATACAGGTAGGATTGTGAATGACTACCTTCAAGAGATGAACATTACTCGTATGGAGTGGCCAGCGCGCAGCCCGGATATCAACCCGATCGAGCATGCTTGGGACGAGCTAGGCAGATGCGTAAAACAACGAAACCCTCCCCCAATCACGCTTCGTGAGCTCAAAATTGCTCTCACAGAGGAATGGGAGAATATTCCCCAAAATCGTATAAGGAACTTGGTGTACAGCATGCCAAACCGCGTAAACGCAGTAATGGAAGCACGAGGAGGCAATACGAAGTATTAAAATTCAAGAAAATCGTAATAAAGTTCAAAAATTTCATGTTTCCTATTTTTGTTTTAAGGAGAGATCAGCAGATTTTTTCTTTATGTAATTTTGTGTTAATAAAATGTATGGTGACTCATATTTTTTTTACTTTCATTTAAGGAGTATTACATTGTCTATTAAATACAATTTATTGCATTAACCTATCATTTTTAGTTTCCGAGATTTTTAACATTCTTTAAGTGACCCGGATTCATTGCTCTCGAGAGTAGTTCCGGGCGCGAAAACTGTTATGTCAATTATGAGTTATTCCAATTGTAAACCTTGGAAGATTTTTGCGGAATTAAAACTGTGGTAGAAATGAAATTAAATATACATTTTATAAGTATGCCGCCGCACACTTGTCAAATAGTCGGGGCTACGATGTTTCAACGAGACTCGCTTCCGGTGCGATTTAATGCAATTAACCCAATTTTTATTGCGACTTTGCAAAAAGTAATATAAATTTTTAAAAGATACATACATTTTTTAAATTAAAAAAATGTTTTTAATTTTAGAAAAGTATTTTTTTTTATTTAAAAAAATATGTATCTTTTAGCAATTAACTTGAAATATATTTTCAATATATATTATAAACTAGCTGACCTTCCAAACTTTGTTCCGCATCAAAAGTAGTTTCTTCAGCGTTTATAATTAAAGCACTAAATCTCAAAAATCATCACTGTTTCTTTACTACTTTGTACATGAGTTTTATATATAAACCACCCTGTTAACACCCTCTGGAGATCTATGAAAAAAAAAGCATCAATATCCGTTGCGTAGTTTTAAAGATCTAAGCATATAAGGGGACAGACAGCCGAAAGCGACTTTGTTTTATACTATGTCATGATTAATTCACTCATCATTTCAAAATTTAACTTAATTTTTAATTAACAATATCTAGTGTTTTTTACTGCAAGTATAACATTAAAACAACCTTTCAGGATTATATCGCGTTTATTTATTACTTAATTTTACTTATTTCCCGACGTTTCGAACTCTTTACAAGTACAAGAAAGTACTGCAAGTACTTTCTTTTTCAACTACCGTCATCATCATCATCATCATTAGCCTATTGCAGTCCACTGCTGGACATAGGCCTCTCCCAATGTGCGCCACAACATCCGATTCTCTGCCTTCCGCATCCAGTCTTTTCCAGCAGCCTTTCTGAGGTCGTCTGACCATCGGGCTGGTGGGCGCCCTACGCTACGTTTACCAAGACGCGGTCTCCACTCAATGACCTTCTTGCTCCATCTACCGTCGGTCCTTCGGCAGATATGACCAGCCCATTGCCACTTCAGCGAGCTTATTCTACGAGCTATGTCGGTTACCCCAGTTCTCTGGCGGATATACTCATTCCTGAGTTTATCCTTCAGAGATACCCCGAGCATAGCCCGCTCCATAGCAAGCTGAGCGACTTTAAATTTGTGGACTAGCCCCACCGTGAGTGTCCACGTTTCGGCACCGTAAACCGTACTACCGTATTTAAAATAATCGGGTTTTATATGAGATGATTTTCACGTCCGCCATGTCATTAAACTATATCCTTACGAAGTTTGTTATAAGTAAATTTTGCAGTTTCTGCTAGAATTATTTTTGTATTTATATTAATACAATACATTAATAATTAAATATTTATCTCTCGAACTATTCCTATGAAGATGAACATAGTTTCAGGGCTCAGGGCCAAAACCGAGACCAAGTTCACAGCACAAATACAAGACACTACCCCGTACTGTTTGTTTGTATAATATTTGATTAACGGTTACAAAATGTTCATCACTTATTTACGCTCGGTCTGACTTTAATTTGCTTAGGGCCTTATATTAAACATTACTAACGTTTCTCGAATCGAATTGATGAATTGTTTACGAACAATTGTACCGCGTCTGGACGTTTTATTAACTAACGATAATTAATATTGTGACTTTTGTATTCGATTTGTGGTCTATTTAGCACCGCGTTTTTGTACTATGTTACTGAAGCACAAGTCTCCAGTCGAATTTGAAATTAAAAAATAACTATTCAATAGTTGAGTGGTACTTCAATGTAGACAACTAACAATATGGTGGTTCTCCTATCTACTATCTCAATTCGCATAATGGCACTGCCAACGTTTTCAGTTAAAAAAAAAGCTTGAAGTTATTGGTTCGATGGTGTTAAATCATTCATTGAATATATTTTGACAAACTATATCAGTACAAAGTTTTTGTTTTGTTACTTCGCGGCTTTTTTAAGCAGAAATGTATATGTATTATTTTTGAGAATTTCGATATATATTTGCCGAAATATTTCGAAAACATGTAGTTATGTGTACTGATATAAAATATTCACGCGCGGACGAAGCTCGCTCATTATATTTTAATATTTGCTCGTTATTTACCACCGCCCTGTAATTGAGCGTGTGACTATGCCCTAATACCTCTCGTCCCTTTTGAGCTTGCACTTTGATTAAACTTTTAAGGGCCGTTCTAATATTCCAAATTTAAAATTCGGAGATTATAAGTGAAAGAAAAATAAATTATTCGTTCTAATGTCCTCAATTCAAAAATTTAAATATAAAAACGATCAGATCACACAACATAATATATAGAGGATTAAAACAATTCTTTATTGAATAGAATAGACAGAAACCACGTGTAAAGGTTCGAAGTATGCTTGTGATAATGTATCTTGAAAACTTAAATGTAATTAGCTCTATCTAATATAAACATGTTTTCAATGTCATATTTTAACAGTAGTAGAGTCAAGCAGTACGCTGTATAAAAGGGTTGGCTCGACTGGTTAACTACGGTAACTAGCGCTCAGTATATCGGCGTAAAGTGGATCATGCCGTGTTTCGCTCGGGGATAGGTATTCAGAGTCCTTACACCTTCCCGTCTCCTCCCCCTATTTCACTTCTGACCTATTCCCTGTGACATTTTAAAGACCTGCAACGCAACTGTAACAATATTTGTGTTGTAGACGTCAATGGGCGGCGTTGGTTACTTGCCTGCTTGTTTGCCCCCCCGCCCCTCCCATCCCATAAGAAAACAACTATCAATTAACAAAAACAAATTAAAATGACATAACTAAATGACATCCCCTTTCCCGGTGGGGTGCAACCTACCCACACAACCGACCGGGTGGTAGTTTCAACTGTCTTGTGCAGACGGAGTTGTTACAGATTTTTGTTCCAGCAAGATGTAATGGCCCGATAGCATTCAGTGAGAATACTATCAATGTTTTAGTTTAAAATTAAATATCTTTTTATTAATTATTTTAAGCATTTATTATACTGCTCCGATGGTTCGGACATGTAGAAAGAATGGTTGATGCAAGACTGACTAAGCAGATATACAATGCAAAAGCGGATGGATGTAGGAGTCGAGGACGGCTAAGACACACATTCCATGACCAAATAGAACGTGTTCTGGAGGAAGGTGATGTTAAGAGCCTCAAAAACCGACGCGCATGCATGAAAAGAGTTATGAAAGTCAACGAAGCGAGTGAGGCGTGTAAGAATCGTGCCCCCCGTGCTACGCTGCAAGGGATTATGTATGTATGTATTATACTAGGTATTAAATTAAACTTAACCGTATATCCTTTATTTAATTTAAGTAATTTCACAATCCAAGTATGACGAAATTTCGGAATATTTCAGAAAGCACGTATCCACATAAATATTTGCTATATAATATGTATATTTTTTTGATTTTAATATCTCAGTAGTCTTGGAATATAATAGGTTGGGGAAAAAGTATTTTCGTATTTTTGTATGAAAAGTCAAGACATTTTTTTCAAAGTTTATTTACATTTATTTACAATATATATGTACCGTTTTGTTGAATAACTTTCTGCCATTTTGTGGGCAGAGACATTATCCCGTTACTGTAGAAACTTTGGGACTTCTGATCAAAAAAACGGGACAAATAGTTTTGGCAGTCCTCTCTTGAGGTCAACCTTACAGAACCTAAAGAATTCTGAAGAGACCGAAACAGGTGAAAATCTGAAGGCGCAAGGTCAGGGCTATATGGTGGATGCACTAGGACCTCCCAGTCGAACTCTCTTAATTTTTGCTGAGTGGCTAAAGATGTGTGTGGTCTAGCGTTATCGTGATGAAAGACCACACCCTTCCTGTTGATCAATTCCGGCCGTTTTCTCTCGACTGCTTCCTTTAATCTCATCAGTTGCTGGCAGTAAAGATCAGAATCGATGGTTTTGCCGGACGGTAAAAGCTCATAATGAACAATGCCCTTCCAATCCCACCATACACACAGCATCACCTTATTTCGTGTTAGGCCAGGTTTGGCCACAGTCTGTGAAGCCTGGCCAACTTTCGACCACGACCTTTTTCGCACGTTCTTGTCGTACGTGATCCACTTTTCATCGCCAGTTATCAATCTCTTCAAAAACGGCTCGGTTTCATTACGTCTCAATAATGAATCGCAAATGAGTACACGGTTCATTAGGTTTCTTTGAGTGAGCTCGTGTGGCACCCAAATATCGAGCTTTTTTGTATAACCAGCTTTCTTCAAATGGGTCAAAACTGTTTTGTGGTCAATTCCCAGTTCTTCAGCTACATCGTAACTACTAATATGCCGATCTTGCTCCACTCTTTCAAAAATGGCGTCCATTTTATTCGTAACAGAGCGACCAGAGCGAGGTGCATCTTTAACATCAAAATTTCCGGACTGAAAACGTTTGAACCAAATTTGTGCTACTCTTACTGACACTGCATCAGGTCCATAAATATCACAAATTTTTTTCACTGCTTGAGTTGCATTTTTGCCTTTTTTATAATAAAATTTTAAAATGTATCGAATTTCTTCATTAGATTCACTCATTTTTACGGAGAGAAAAACAAATGAAAAATAGCGGGAAACAACTTTTTTTTTATTTTTTTCTTTTCTTTATAATGTAACCTTTTTAATGTTACCAAAACCAGCCAGACACAAATAGTACAGTCAAAGAAATTTTATAATAAGTTTATACCTACGTTATGCGAAAAGACTTTTTCCCCGACCTAATATGAGCTTACTTTCGGACGAATTTAAATCTTTGTTCACGCCCCAAACTCTAGATCTTATATAATAACTAGCTGACCCAGCAAACGTTGTCTTGCCGAAAAATAAAATTTAAAAAATAGGGGTTGATCGTAGGGGGTTGAAAATTTAGGGTTGCATGTATTTTTGTATCCCGTTTTATAAAAAAAATAAGAAACAGAAATATGTCGAAAAATTAAAAAAAAAATTGAGGGGTGGGGTTACCCTTGTGATTTAGGGGGATGAAAAATAGATGTTGTCCTATTCTCAGACCTACCCGACACGCACATAAAATTTCATGAGAATCGGTCAAGCCGTTTCGGAGGAGTTCAATTACGCACATCTAGACTCGAGAATTTTATATATTAGAAGACTATCATTTGTTAAACAAATTGTTCCAAAATCTTATGATATTAAAGGCACGAATTTAAATAAATAGAGTAATTGAAAATGTCTTTTCGAATTTAAATACTTGACATAACTCTTCAGTGTAACCGTAATTGCTTTTCATTCACGTGTGTATTCTATGTTTTTAATTTCCGCCCGCCGGAAACGGATGCACATCCGACTAAGTTTCGCCTAAAAATAAACTTTAATAATTTATTATTGACGAGCTGACGAACGCTTCTTTGCGGTAAACGTAATTATACTTTCTCATCTCAACTTTGTATAGAAAATTAATTTTATAGGAGCTACTTTGCGAAATTTATGTTTTGATTTTTTTTTTTCACGCAATGATCTATGGAATTGGCAAAAAGGGAAACTATAATTGTCTAAATAGATACTTAAGTACTTTGTACCCGGTATGGCAATAGATTCGCCCCCTATTCCATTTGGGACGTAAACATAACGGCGAGACGAGGCTTAAGAGCCGCTACCTACACCTTCGGGTAACAAAAGCGTGAAGTTATGTTATGTTATGTTTATCCCTACTTATTAGACTCATTAATCTATACTGCTACCAGGATTTGTACCTCGAATTTCATACAGCTTGTATGGAAAACTAGTAAGTGGTACAGTCGAACTCTAATATTCCAAATGAGATCTCACTAAGGGGCCGTAAGATTAAAAATATGTTGTTCCGAAATTCTACACTTTTATGAAACTAAAGTATATAGCTATTTATATAAGTACAATAAGTTTAATTCCTTTCATAATATCTGAGCGTCTGCGCCCAGTTTATAGCTTAACGTAATAAAAGCTAAGCTAGGCACGCTCGGATTGTACCGAGCCGAGGCACAATGAGGCATGAAAGCACATAATTAATTGTGGAAACAAGTTCTTTTTACTCTGTTTATGTGTATTTTAAAGTTGCTGACCCACTTTTAAATATTTGTTACTGGTTTAAAATTAGTTCTTTTTGTTTTATAATGTGCAGGTACAATCTCGGCGGCCTTGTGGTTAATTACTTGGTTCTGATTCATAAGTAACTAAGTCGAATCGAGTTTTTTTTTTGGATGTTATTTATGAGAAAATTGTACACGATACATGGTAATAGGCTTTCCCACTTATTTATTACGCAAGATCAAAACATTATAGCGGCATAACTAACTACGACTTGAGGTATGAAGGGCGTGGTTTTTGTAGTTTTCATTGAAACTTAGGCCAAAACCAAATCGAAGTAATGTTTAAATGGCTTTTATGTTTCGTATATAGTGAATAATTTCGATTGCTCCATAGAAATAAATACATACATGACATAACTTAATAATTTCGGTTGCTCCATAGAAATAATGTCATAACTTCACGCCTTTTTCTATCCGAATGTGTAGGCAGTGGCTGTTAAGCATCGACTCGATAGTCATTGGTGTGAGCCAGGATTCGAACCCGCAATCTCTAGATTCAGAATTGGGTTGCTCGACCACTGGACCACCGAGACTATACATTTAGAAATCTCTCTCTATAAAAATATTTTGAATAAAACTCAAATATAACAAAGTCGTAATTTTCATACGTCAATCGATTGGAATTTTACGTTCAGATTCGCATTTACGATAATTTATCCGAATATATTATCCAAATCCTCACATACAATGACATAATAAATAACAAATGCTCGGCCCATCCTCAATGGACACTGGTATGAAGCTATGAAAATTTATCGCATTGAGTTTATAGGCAATAAAACTGGCGTAAGACGAAATGTTGACTTTTATATATTTTGTAACAACAAATTATTATTTTAAACGTCGTAAACAGTCCTGTGTAATTAGGTCTTCATATTTATATTATTTTTTTTATTATCATCGCTTGAGTTCTAAAGCTTAATCGTCTCTCTCTCATCTCATATTAATAATAATAATATCTTGGACACAAATCACACAGCGCCCTCCAGTTCCAAACTAAGCAACTAAATGCTTGTGCTATGGATACTAGATAACGGATATTAAATATATTAATACATATATACTTTTCTTTTGTAAATACATACATATAATACATAGAAAAACACCCAGACGCCGCACAAATATTCATGTTTGTCACAAATATTTGTGCTCGGGTGGGTATCGAACCCCCGACCTCAGTGCTGCAGCCGGTAGTTTTACCAATGCGTCACGAGGCACGTCAAAATTAAATTATTAAACTAAAAATATGTACTATTACTATCGCAAAAGACTTATTGTGTACCACTGTATTGTGACTTATCACGAGTTGTATCAGCTCCGGATAGCAAAATTCCCTCTAGCCAGACTAGTTCTAAATTATATTTACAGTGGAGATTGAGATAGATTATTAGAATATCAACGTAAAGTGGAGCATGCCGCGTTACGTCCGGTAAGAAAATGCCCCTTCCCTTACTATCCTTTTCCTTTAAAAGCTGGCAATGCCACAGTAACACTCTATGTTGCAGATGTCGAAGTGCGGCGCTTATCTCTTACCATCGCTTGCTCGTTTGCCCCTTATCCCACAAAAATGCATGATTATCTGACTCTATTTAAATTTTTTTATGCAGGATGTCATTGTCTCAGAATATTGTAAAGAATAGTTATCCAAGATTTTACTTTTAATTATTATATAGCCATCAATTTACAATCTTCTGTAACATATAACAAGAAAGGTAACTTTATGACGTCATCAGTCGCTAAAGTATCATTATTTATAAGTTATAACTCCGCCGCCTTGTTATTTTCTACCTCATATAGTAATAAATAATAACTATCTCGTTAACGCACACTTACTTATTTTTGTTCTATATTACTGTAAGTTTATTTATTAAGACATTATTTATTCTGCCGCATCAAGAATGTAAATGTAAGAAGTAAAATTCTTGTAGACACCAGTTTTGAAATTCAACAGTTTTTCTTGTGGTAATGTGTACATACATATATACATACATAACTTCAGGCCAAATTCCTTGCAGGGTAGACAGAGAGAACAGAGCGCCATGAGAAACGCCTCACTCGCTTTTTTGACATTCATGACTCTTAACTCCTAACAAAAGGCGTGAAGTTATGTTATGTTATGTTATGACTCTTTTCATAAACGCCCATGGATTTTTAAGGCTCCTAATGTCACCTTCCTCCAGAACTCGTTCAATTTGGACGTGGCAGTTGTGTCGTAGGCGCCCTCGACTCCTACACCTATCCGGTTTTTGCATTGTATATCTGCTTAGTCAATCTTGCATCATCCATTCTTTCTACATGTCCGTACCAACGTACGGATTGAAGTATTTCTTAGCGATTCAGCAAGAACTTGAATCCTGGCACTTGAAACCGATTACTATGAAAAATATTCCAAATCTATTTGTGAAAAGTATCACATAATTTTGATTATAGAAGTAAACACTACTTACCCGTTCAGATATAAAAGCGTGAAAGTATAAAATTATATTATTTAAAATAAAATTCCGTATCAGCCCGACATTGTATCCCTCATCCCGCTGCTCCTTTATCTACAAGTACCAGTATTTAAACTACTAAACTTACTAAACTGGACGATTGTTACCACGGCGTCCATTGTATCTTCGTCGCTTGCTTTGTCCATAACTTATAGATGTTAATGTAAAATAGATTGCCTTCAGTTGTCAATTCCTTTGCAGTGTTTAGCTCAAAAGTTTATGCCATGGTTAAAGGCTTAATCAGTAATATATATATATATATGAGCCAATACCGACTTTTGGCTAATTTTCAAATATTTAAATCAATGACTTTTTATCTTTCCGTTAATTCAAAAAGTCTCAAGTTCGAATCCTGGGTCACAGCACTGATTAGTGCTGTGACCCAGGATTCGAACTTGAGACTTTCGAACACGAGGAATCCCTCGTGCTTAATATTCAAAGTTTTTGTGATGAACAAAATTGTAATGGAATTATGGCAATAGGTAACGCCATCTATTCCATTACGTACGTTAATACAACAAATTTGTAAATATGACGAGTCTATTTAAATTTCTCTTATATATATTATTATTTTTAAGCGTCACTCATGTCATGCCAAGAGCTAAGGTAAACAGTCATCAACTGCGATAATTCGCTTATAAAAACATACTGTCAGGCATTTGTCATCTTTTATTGCAAATATTCAATAAATCGACTATTTATGGCCACAATAGTTCATGAAACAGGGCACTTTCCTTTCTTCTCCGACATTTCTCCTGTTTCATGCAGTTCTGATGATCTACATACATACATAACTTCACACCTTTTGTTACCCGAAGTGTAGGCAGCGGCTGTTAAGCCTCGTGTCGCCGTTATGTTTACGTCCCAAATGGAATAGGTGACGAACCTATTGCTATACCGGGCACAAAGTCTTCAGTCATCGATATTTATCATATATAACTTCCGAAAACCGACTTGGACTTGGACTTGGACCACCGAGACTTAAATTCTGATGATCTATGTCTATAATATTTAACCTTTAGAACGATTTAAGACACTTTTTCGAGTTATATATAGCAAAATATATAAGTAGATAGTATATAGCAAATTTCAATTCAACATCAACAATATTACAAACAAGATTAGTAGAATTTGTTTGATTGGAAAGCAGAGAGTTCTAAGTTTTGTTTGATCAACAACTTTATCGTACACGCGTTAACTTATAATGGTGAATTGTTAAGTGATTAGATTTCTGGTCACTCTTAATCTCGTATTGGAAGAATAAGTAAGAGTCTCTTGTTGCATTAAATTATGTATAAAAAATATCAGGACTGTTTTAGCAGCGGTAGAGCCACGTAGTTTTTAGGCATAGTTTTGGGTTTGATCGGTGAAATATCACGACTTTTTAAAATACAGTTGTAAAGTGGCTCTTGCCGTTGGACAGCCATCCGTTCGATGAATAAGGTATCGTCAGATCTCTTTCCTTAACCTTATCTTATAGGCTGGCAATGCAACTATCTGTGTTGCACGTGTCCATGGGCGACTTTAGTCGTTACTACCAGATGACCTGATCGTTCAACAAACATCATAATAAGTATTTGAATCCATCTTATTAAAGCAGGACAGCACAAAAAAGCGAAAACTACTGGCAAATAGATTTCAAAGAAATAAATGGTTTTCCCAAATAAACATTATATCCTTCACAAGGCTTTTGTAAATAATTGTGTGTTCGTATAGAAGTGCGTACCGGATGACGAATGTGAGCCGTCCGAACTTCTTTGTGTTCGGATTATAAAGAAATTTCACTCTTTTTTATATGTATAGTTATATATTATTATATACTTACTATACGATTATTGGAAACGTTACATTGTTACTTTGCTTGTATAGAAAACGTGGGAGCTGGGTCATTTTATATTAAAGTATTACTTGTTGAGCTGGTGTGAATGATTCGCACATATAGGTAGTTTTAAAATTTTTAACTAAAAATGTAATACTAGTAATAGTATAAAACAAAGTAGCTTTTCACTATCTGTCCCCTTACGTGCTTATATATATGATACTACGCAGCGGATTTTGATGCAGCTTTTTTAATAGATAGAAGGTGACACGGGGGTGGTTTTTATCTATAATTCAGTAGTATGTAGTAAGTAGTAAAATCTAAAATTTACTTATATATACTTTTGATACTAAGAATCCGCCACCCTGTTCTCTTCCCGTGGGTATCGTAAAAGGCGACTAAGGGCAACGGCTGGAAGAATGGGCAGCAGCATTCTCTCTCAACAAAATACAGCCTACTGCGATCGCCAACCCGCCTGCCGTGGCGATTATGGCAAAAACCCCCCATGAGTGAACGGACTAGCAGTAGTGGCGCTCTATGGGGGAGGCCTGTCCAGCAGTGGACCTCAAAAGGCAAATGATGATGATGATACTTTTGATGCGGAACAAAGTTTGCCGGGTCAACTAGTGTTTGATAATTTTAATATTTTCCTAAAAAAAGATAAATTGAAACTATATTTAAGAGTTAGATACTGACTTAGATTCCGATCCAAGCATCACCAGTGAAAAGTAAATTAGATAAACTGTCTGGTCTTACATTATTGAAATAGACTGGCAAGATAAACATAACTCATTACTTCTGCTGCCTATGCCATCAAAATATGAGATGGTGAAAATAATAACAAAAAAAAGAAACGAGTGCCATAATTATAGAACTTCCTGAAATTTTGATATCAAATCTTAATTAAACTCGGTAAACCATGCTCTTCAAATATCAAAGTAATTTAGGAACGCACCAAAAAGTATTTCAATCCGCCAATAAAAAACAAATTGAAGTAAGAAATATAAAACGCGGTTCAAAAGTTTTCAAAGTTAAAACTCTTTCTGGATCGTCCCAAAAAGCTTAGAAAGTTTAAAAGGAG
Organism: Euproctis similis; assembly: GCA_905147225.2. Lineage (NCBI taxonomy): Eukaryota > Metazoa > Arthropoda > Insecta > Lepidoptera > Erebidae > Euproctis > Euproctis similis. Next base: position 13,185,271 of record LR990109.1, read on the forward strand.
ACCGAATGAGTAAGTAATTACGGATGCGACCCTGCAGAAATTTTATTGTGGAAAATTAAAAAAAAAATGTCCGAACGGAGAGGATTTTCTCACGAGCGAGTGAAAGATATTTTTGTGATTTCATAATATAAAAGGAACGTCTGCTTCTTCGTGACATATTGTTTTTTTTTTTTTATAATTCATTTCTTTTAATATATCTATGGTACAGCCAAACAGTTCACTGCGTAAATGGGCCGACTCAGACCGGTAAAATACCACGGCCTCTCAGAATATCGACGTAAAGTAATCATCTGCTCAGGTCACGTTTCGTTCAATGAGTGAGGTTTCTCAAGTTTTCCGGATCATATATATAATGATATTGTAATATTTTGTATAAAATTGTATATAATAAAGTATAGTAGTAGTATAAAATAAAGTAAAGTGGCGTATTGGTAAAACTACCGGCTGGAGCAATGAGGTCGGGGGTTCGATTCCCACCCGAGCACAAATATTTGTGACAAACATAAATATTTGTGTGGTGTCTGGGTGTTTTTCTATGTGTTATAAGTATGTATTTACAAAAGAAAAGTATAAATGTATTAATATCCGTTATCTAGTATGCATAACACAAGCATTTAGTTGCTTAGCTTGGAACTAGAGGGCGCTGTGTGTATTGTGTCCAAGATATTATTATTATAAAAACCTGTTGAAATGTTATTATATGTACAGATTTTAAATTACTTTATTTTTCTATATCACTTATGTACATTTTTTTGTAACCTTTTCTTAACGTAAAATAAATGGTACTATTTAATGTAAAGTATAAAACTAAAGATACATACTTACTTTACCAAGTTTCAAAGACGCGGACATTTTGGTATCGTTCCAAAATAGTTGTACCAAGCTTCCACTAGAATCACTTTACATTTTTATATACGAACCTGCTATTGAATTTTATGGCTTGTATAAATAGCTTGTACAGCTTACATGAACATGAACTCCAAACTTACTATTTAGAGTCCAAAAGACTGCTGGTAGTGATTGAAAATCGATTTTTTAACCAATTTGTATGTTGGTTTATGTAAAAACCTTTCTCTCAATATGACAAACTATCATGCGATTAATTCGAGATTAGTTGAAATATTTTTTACTAGCTTATCCCCGCGGCTTCGCTCGCATTGAAAAGTACCCTATGTTACTTCTAATACCTTCAAGAGTATATGTACAAAGTTTCATGATGATCGGTTCAGTAGTTTTTGCGTGAAAGCGTAACAAACAAACTTACATTCGCATTTATAATATTAGTATAGATATAGATATTCTTAAGATTATTTTAGTGATGCTTTAATGCTTAAACTAAAAGCAACTGGTCGTTAATAAAGCAGAAGCAGTACGGTTCTTCTGGCTTATAGCGGTCAAAAGGCTTATCGCGCTGATTAAAGGCTACATCATTTTTCGATTCAAATAACTTAGTATTGTTTTTTTTTTGATCAGGAACTCATTGTCTTTATAAATCCATGTAACTTTTTGAACTATCATCTTATATAAGTAATTATTATTTGTCATAAGCTATAAACTTTAAAGTTGTGGGAGATAAAGCACCGCATTCACAGATTTCGTTGCGATAGTAAAGACCGCATGTCGGCTAAACACGCCAGGCCATACAGAGCGCGCTCTAATGAAGCAACCAATGCATGACAGTAATCAGGCCACCATTCGTACTGTACACAAACGTTAAAACGATGGGAAACTGACTGCAAAGTCTGATGTAAAATAAAGTGCAATGCTATATTATTTTCCATATTCCCTGATCTTCTGTTAATTATAATTAGACGAAGTTTTTTTTTAATGAAAAACGTACATGAAGTATCGAGACGTTTGGTGCGGCAGATAGTCGAAAAAAAATCTTTCAGTCAACTCTTACGGAACGAATGAGAAGAGGTGGAGTAATACACTACTGGAAAAAATTAAGGGATCAAAAAAAAATTCCATATTTTTCGGTAGTTTTCAACAGGCCGTAACTTTGAGAGAAATGGTCGTACAGGAAATAAAAAAAAAGGAAATTGTAGCTCCAAGTGTCTAGTTTTTGGATTAGAACTTCAAAATTTTGTAGCCTCCGCGGTTTCTGAGTAATCGTAGAAAAACCAGCAGCATAAAAATTCTCAAAATTTTTTTAGTTTTTTTTTTGGTCTACGGGCGTGGAAAAATTTTTTTTAGCTTAACCACCATAAGGATCGGATACTTTGTTCAGTTAGCTTTAATTTCTTTTTTTAAACACCCTGATACGTCCACTCCTCGCTGAGATATCGGTCTTCAAATGGAAAAGGATCTTTTTGTCTTTGATTATCGATATCTCAGCAACCAATGATCGCACAGAAAGTTAGAGGTGGGTTTCAAGAACTTAAATGAATTTCCCTTAACAGCTGTCCATTGTTTTTTCGAAAAAGCACCATCTGAAACGATAATGTGGAAAAAGCTCGAAAAAAACAATTGTTTTTTCTCATTTTTAAAAATTATGAGCTTTTCAGAGCAAAAAACGTGATCCTTTAATTTTTTCAAAAATTCGATCAAGTGAAACAAAAAAACGGCTGGCTGGATTAATTTGATTCTTTGTAGGGTTTTTTTGGACATATTGAACTGTAAAAGGCACACTTAACATTAGCGGTTTCCTCAATATTTTCGATCCAGCGCTTGATTTTCCAAAAAACCACCAAAAGCCCTTTTTTTGTTGCATTTTCAAATTCATGTGACAGAACGAAAAAAATTTTTTTTCGAAAAAACAATGGACAGCTGTTAAGGGAAATTCATTTAAGTTCTTGAAACCCACCTCTAACTTTTTGTGCGATCATTGGTTGCTGAGATATCGATAATCAAAGACAAAAAGATCCTTTTCATTTGAAGACCGATATCTCAGCGAGGAGTGGACGTATTAGGGTGTTTAAAAAAAGAAATTAAAGCTAACTGAACAAGGTATCCGATCCATATGGTGGTTAAGCTAAAAAAGTTTTTTCCACGCCCGTAGACCAAAAAAAAAACTAAAAAAATTTTGAGAAATTTTTTGCTGCTGGTTTTTCTACGATTACTCAGAAACCGCGGAGGCTACAAAATTTTGAAGTTCTAATCCAAAAACTAGACACTTGGAGCTACAATTTCCTTTTTTTTTATTTCCTGTACGACCATTTCTCTCAAAGTTACGGCCTGTTGAAAACTACCGAAAAATATGGAATTTTTTTTTGATCCCTTAATTTTTTCCAGTAGTATACTTCTTTCTAGAGCTAATGTTTTGTGGGGTCGAAATAACACTTTTTTGTCGATAGAAGAATTTAAATTATTATCATAATTTACGTTTTTTATAGCTAGTTTTTTTTTGCAATAACTGCTATTACATTTATTAATAAAGATATAGGTAATTGTGTAATGTAAATGTAAAATGTAATTTTGTTCAATATCGTATACTTGAGGTCCATAATTCCTAAAACCATAATTATATTTTTTAATATATATTATAGCGTGTAATATTATTTATTAGAAACAAACTATTTTCAAAATTTCACCATCTGTAGCCCTGCACCACAAACTGCGAGGTATTTTAAGCCCCCCCGCGTTCCAGAGTCGCGTCAACCCTCCACAGCTCCGACCGCGTATTGGACCCGGGGACCGCAACGACCGTTCGCTAATTAACCACAAACAAAAGGTTGCCATTCGCCACATTCCTCGTTGATTTTATTAAACTTTTACAATAAAACACAATTTTATTTCGTGACCAACGTTTAATGTTTGAGCCTTTGTGGAATACTCTGTTATTATTAGTGTGAGTATTGTTTTGAAGTTTCGCTATGACATTGTTATTAATAGGTTTTTTTTAATTAGTTGATAATGGTTTTGTTATTTGCCAGATTTACGAACTTGTATTGGATTATAGAAACTAGACAATTGATGAAATGTTTTTCTTTTTTTTTGTCTTGTCGTCATTATATACTTATAATCATATGTACATTAAAATACACTCCAATATGAAGGAATTCGTGGAATTCTTACTACCGTAAGAATACTGAAAAATACTTACTATATGTCATGTTAAGACTAATATTCAAAAATACATGTCAAACTGTTTTGACTATACATATTATTACTGTACTGAAAATACTTAACGCTCTTGCTGCTTCAGGGAAATTGCGATATTCAACAGAAGAAAATACTTTTATTAATTAATGTTGTAGACTTGATTATTTTTATTAACTATGTTTATCTTTAATAAGGAAACAGTATGTATATGACAATAACCATAGTAAGGACGTTAGTTAGCTATATTTACAAATGTTAGTACACCACCACTCGTGAAAATTATCTATGTAAAGAGTTCGAAACGTTGGAAAATGGATATAAATAAGTAAGAAATAAACGCGATATAATCCTGAAGGTTGTTTTGATCAATGAGTGAGATTCGCGAAAGTCTTACAAATAAAAATGTTAGTACATTTTTCGTTCCTTGTCCTATATTGGCAAACTACTTTTTGCTTCAGAATTTATAAGTACTGTTAAATTATTGGCATTCATGGTTATATCTCTATAGAGTAATAACATGTTGATATGTACCACGAAGTATAAATACAAGGAGTGTGAACGTAATGTTGAACGAATGGTCTCCATTTACGGGACATAATTTTCGCCGGTAGATTGTGCCATTTTTAAGAAGCACTCATTTAAATCTTTACACGCGAAGTTTTGTTGCTGTATAATACTAAATCATATTTAATTAATTTTGTCATTTTTCGAGAATTTTATACTTACACGTGTCTACGTGTTGAAGAGTGGTAGAGCCAAGCAGGTTGCTGCGTGAATGGGTCGGCTCGACCGGTGAAATTCCACGACCTCTCAGTACCCGGAGGCCCACCCCCCTTCCCCATCCTTCCCTATCCCCTATCCCTTAAAGGCCGGCAACGCAACAGTAACACAATATGTGTTGCTGGTGTCCATGGGCGGCGTTGGTTGCTTACCATCAGGTGACACGTCTGCTCGTTTGCCCTCCTATCTCATAAAAAAAAGTGTAATAATAATAATAGCATCGGTACGTCCCGAATTCTAGCGCAGCCAGTGACAGAAAAGAGAGCTAAGATCTGAGTTTATTAATGTGTACATTGGAAAGCCCTATACTGTTTGGACTCCTTGATATATACTTCGTAATATGTATACTTTTATCCATAACTTCTTCTTTCGATAAATAAGATCAGAAAAATAAACTCAACTTAACGTAAACATAACGGCGAGACGAGGCTTAACAGCCGCTGCCTACACCTTCGGGTAACAAAGGCGTGAAGTTATGTTTGTTATGTTCTTTCAATATTGGTATACTTGTAGGTATGTCTTATATTTAATATTGTTATGTACGTGTCTACTACGTAAGACGATCTACCAGTCACAGCTGTCACAATATTAACAAGGTCCTGCTACGATATGGCGGACAGGGTGAAAAGGCCTTTTTTAATTATGATTATTAGAATAATAAAGACTTGTTTTCTGTTTTCTCTTTGGTTTCAAAATCTCTTCATTTTTCATGGGATAGGACGGCAAACGACCAAGTGGGTCACCTGATGGTAAGTAACTTCTCACCGCCCATGTACACCTTGGTGCGATACCGGCCTTTAAGAAAGTAGGAGGAAAAAGGAAAGGGAAAGGGGATCGGGCCTCCGGATACCTCTCTCACCGAACGAAACGCGGCACAAGCCACTTCACGCTGATATTCCGAGTGGTCGTGGTATTTCACCGGTCCAGCCGCGGCCTATTCATGCAGCGTACTGCAAGACTACTCTAAAACCATCTCTCTCTCATTCTAATCATCATCATCATCAGCCTTTCGATGGATTTCCAGTATTGGACGTAGGCCTCCCCCATAGAACGCTATAGCTCACGATCCTGCGCCTTCCGCATCCAGTGGCTGCAAGCAATCTTGCCAGATCGTCGGTCCACCTAGTGGGGGGACGCCCTACTCCACGTCGCCCAGCTCGTGATCGCCACTCGAAAACCTTTTTCCCCTTTGTTATCGGTTCGTTGAGCGATGTGGCCTGCCCATCTCCACTTCAGCGTGCTAACCTTTCGGGCTATGTCGGTCACGCCTGATTTTCAGCGGATTTCCGTATTACGGATTTTGTCACGCAAAGAGATTATCTTTGCGGGACATTAGAATATTCTATTACCAACAAATAATATAGATTTATTTGAATTATTTTTTCTGTTTGGCGTTATATCCTATAAATATAAACGCTACTAGAACTGAAAGAGCTGAACTGACAATGGTCAAACGGTACGCTTTGCGCTATTTGAATCGGCCAGTTTGACCGCTGGATTACTACAATCCATACAAATCTCAGAAAAATCACGTAAAGTGATTTATATCGCATCTTGTTCGGTGAGATAGGTAGTTCCCATTAATCCTCCTCCCTCTTCCCATCTTCTCATCTGCAAATCCACCCTATCTTATGATTATTGACGCCAAAGAACTGTGACACTCTTAGTGCGGCAGGTGTCAATGGGCTTCGCTACTCACTTACCATCATGTCACCCGCTTACTCGTTCATTTGCATTCTTATGAAAAGAAAATGTTTAAATAACTCTTACTCAAACTTGAAAGAGTCCATGGAAGATTAGCATTACATCACTTTCACTCAAATGTGCCATATGATACCGCTTCAATATTTAATGGTGCGTGTCAGTGCCGCCCGCTTGACTGAAATTTACTCTTCAAGAACGCTAATGTTTTAAACTTGAGAATATATGTGTGTGTAAGGCATAAGCAGGGGTTACAAACATTTATTTGCTTTTTTTTATTTTATTGACGAAACCATTATAAAGGCTATTGATGTTTCATCATACAGTTTTTTTTTACTATTGGGAATTATGCTTTTCATAAATGAAGGTGTAGGCAGTGTTAACTTATGATGTCAAGACCATTTTTGGGAGATGAAATTGTCTCGGCTGTAATTTTTTAATATTCCTTGTAGTGAGTGATGTCGCCAAAGGTCAGGGAGGAACAATTTATTATAGTTGTGAGCAGGGACTTAGTACACTGTACATTTAATATTGCTAAGTGCACAGGCGGCGCCACTAACCATCTCTTGGGCCAAAGCTCGGCTTATCGTCAAAAACAATAGAAATTTTCTACAGTGTAATAATTTAGTAGAAAAAATATATATGCCATTTGAACGACCTTTCTATTTTAATAATGTAAAAATTATCTCCAACTCATAATTACTGTTTTTTAGAGATAATTATAAAGACAATACGTAAATTTTGACTACATTAAATATATTTAAACTCATATTATTACATTGTTGACGTTTATTTAGATTTTTCATTTGTTTTAGCAAAATTAGCTACGTAAGTGAAATAAAATTAAAAATCATTATGTATATCCAAGATTTTTAATATACTCTCTCTAGTCTTAGATTATAATAAGATTTATACAAATACGCATTAATTGAGTTAAACAAACTGAGCAAGGACGTGATAAATCTTTAGTAGAGAATTTCAGGGGAGAAGAACTGTTGGCAACAATTAGATATAAATAAAGTAGAAAAATAAAATAAGTACAAAATATTAAAAGAACCCAGCTGACACAATTACGTATCGTCAAACGAACGACTTTTGTACCGAAGTTGGGGATACAATTAGCCGCTGGATGAATCCAGCTAGTTGAATACAAATTAATCACATTATAGATCTAATTTTATATATAACTGTTGAGTGTAAATTGCGGAACAATCGCTTGATTTTAATTATGTCTCTCCTCTCTGCGAATTACAATTCATATCTTACGACTAAGTGGGTGAATATTTAAATTCATTTTGTACAACGTCGCTTAATAATCTCACGCATTTTTGGTTTTAAATAAATAATATGTATGTAAATAATTTATATAAATCCTAACCAAACTAACTAGCTGTGGGATTTAATAAAGTCATGTAAATGTGTTATTTTTGTACGTGACTAATATAATCAAATTGTATTTACAATTTGAACAATATTATTTACTTTATGCTATTTCAACAGTGATAGGGAGGTGTGCTGCGTTAATGGGCCAATTCGACTGGCGAAATATGATGACTTCTCACAAAATTGCCGTTATGTTACTTTTGGGCGATTCCGCTATAGACGATTTCAGACACGATTTTTTAAATCACGCAGTTTTTTATTATTAGTGCATAAAAGTTAGTAGTATTTATATTTTTATTTCATTTTACGTCATATTTTAATTTTGCGCGTTTGAAAATATTACCATCCGAAGAATTAGTATAATCTGTAAAATTATTGATGTTGCACCCGCGACAGTTAAAAAATATAATTATTAATTATTTATTTTTGTTTTGTTTAGAATCTTTATTTTATATTCTTTGTTGCTTTATTACATTTCTGAATATTAAGGTACAACAAATTAAACGTCTAAGAATTAACAGAGTTATGTATTTATTGTTTGTAATCTGGAGGATTGGGCCAAATTGGTTGCACCCGCTATGCCACTTTGAACCTTTCTCCTGACTATGAAAATGTGATTTTAATTTTTTTTTAAATTTTTTTGATTGATTAATGTTAAGTAAACACTTAAAAATGTAGTCCTTTAAAGACTAATTTCTTTCAAAATGTTTTTTATTTAGTTATATTACACTACTGCGGAGTGACTCTCGCTGACCGCGTAGAAAACAAGGTTGTAAGGAAGGAAGTTGGTTTGAAAGAGAGTGTCGGTGTAAAAGTAAGAAAGGGCATGCTCCGATGGTTCGGACATGTAGAAAGAATGGTTGACGCAAGACTGACTAAGCAGATATACAATGCAAAAGCGGACGGATGTAGGAGTCGAGGACGGCCAAGACACACATTCCAAGACCAAATAGAACGTGTTCTAGAGGAAGGTGATGTTAAGAGCCTCAAAAACCGACGCGCGTGCATGAAAAGAGTTATGAAAGTCAACGAAGCGAGTGAGGTGTGTAAGAATCGTGCCCTATGGCGCTCTGTTCTCTCTGCCTACCCCGCAAGGGATTTGGCGTGAAGTTATGTATGTATGTATATTAAACTAAAACAGGCGTCTAAATGTTGCACCCGCGATACTGGAATTACCCTTTTGTAGTTTTTCATGTTCTGTGAGAGAAGGATCCGAATGCTCTTTTATTTCCTCTTCAACTCTTAATCCCTTCCCTATACCTAAGCTTTATTACCATCAAATTACCACCTTGCTCGTTTGCCCGCTTCTACAAAAAAAAAATAAAACACTAATTATACTAATAATGATTTTGATATTCGTAAATAGAACTAAAATAAATTATCTGTAGTAAAATAAAGATAATAATAGTGGTACTATTTTATCACTCGTATCTAACTCAGAAATATCTATATTAAACAATTTCTAACAATGGTTGGCAATCTCTGCCGCCCGCTATCTACGCAAAGGACATGTTGCATACAAAGTGGCCACATTATACCGAGTCCAGTCGCTGATTTTATTCATAAAATGGCGGCTTGCATTTAATTCATTTTAATTTTCTGCCGTCTGCCGAGTTTTGCGGACGACAATTTTAATTATTAACTTCATATTTAAGGTTGTGTTTTTCGAGGTTAAATAGGCATTTGTTTGTTAAACTCTCTAAAGCTTTGTGTAAGTCTTTGTATTTTTAGTTGGTGTTTAGTTACAACGAGATTATTGTATAGAAGGAGTTTCGTTAAGTTTTAATGTTTTGTGTGAACTCTTTTGTTGTTTTAATTATTTATTATGACAGTTTTAATCCTTGGAAAGTAACAATGTAATTTCTTTTAATAAATTTCTATTCTAAACATTCCTCGGTGGTCCAGTGGTCGAGTACGACGCTTCTGATTCAGGCGTCATGATATCAATTCTGGAATACCAATAATTTCCTGGAATTCTTTACAGAAGTTATGTGTTATAAAATTACATTATTGACAACTTTGGGCGACGGCGAACCTATTGCCATACACTGGGTGTATGGCAATAGGTTCGCCGTTGGTTTTGGGATGCGTAATATAACGATACGGCGACTCAAGGCTTAACAGCCGCTGCCTAAATCTTCCTAAATTTGTGTTATTTTATATAAAAGTATCGTACTTTATAGAGCCCGAAAGAAGGCTGTATAAAATCAAAAACTTCAAATTTTTCTACCTATAATTTAATAAAAAGATTATCAGAATATGTTAAAATAATAGGTTCCGATTTTCCAAGATCAAATGGCTGATGGTACATGTGACGTCATGAAATCGCTTCCTGAAGCGTATGATTTCAGCGGAAGTTTGTTGGAGCCGAACTGCGTCAGATGGTGTGATCTCGGAAGCGCTTCAATGTCCTCTTTCTACTAGTAGATTTTTATGCAAAATATCAAGAGTCATATTTCGTAATAGACAATTACAATACAACTTGTCTGTTAAATATCGCTGACACAAGAAAATAGTTTTACAATTTTAGACGTCCATTTTCAATAATAATAATAATATCTTGGACACAAATAATGTTTATGGTTTTAATGTTTTGGTTTTAATGTTTTAAAATATCTTCCTATAAAGATCTTTTCATTTACTAATGATTATTACACTGTAAGATGAATGATAGATAAACCCGCCTAGACATACCATGTGACATGTGTATCCCCGATAAATAGGGCCACTTAGACCCCAAAACATTATCACGCTTCCATTGCTAATCGACAAGCAACACATAATAACCAAACCGTACCGAAAAGGGGCCGTATAATGGAGCAATTGACGGTTAATTACGCGCGGCCGGTCTCTACGACCCCGTTAAGTTTTTGCAAGGGTTAAATGTTTGATTAAAACTAGCGTATATCAATATCAGTATTTAATAAACACAAATTTTCATTTGAGGATACGAGTTACAAGCCCTGCTCACACCTTGTTTTGTTTTTGCTAGAAAGTTATTTTTTTACAAACTTTCCTGATGCTATTAAAATAAGTTTTGTGTATATAAATATTATCTTTTTAATAACAAGTAATTCAATTTAACGTCAGTATAAGAGCTAAATATAGCTCTTATATACATGTGGTATGGTACTCACTCTATACGATTAAATGGTTTAAGTTAAAAATATATCTAAAACTTATACATTAATTTTAAACAGTTATAATTATTATTGCACATAGTTAGTGTAATATCCGGTAACCCATCTATAAACTCTCCAACCAACAAGTTACTTTACAATTATCGCATTTCAATCAGTGGATAGTGCTTAATCACTGGCCGGTCGAGTTTGTTTGTGTTTTTTATTTTATTATTTTGTTTATCTTTGGATATTAACGGTCTAAACACAAAACTTGGGTATGTCTCGAGGGAAATTTATGTCCACAGAAAACTGGTAGTAACATTATTATGTTTAGCGGGACACTGATATTTGCCGGCGAAATATTTTCATTAGGTTTTCTTTTAATATCAAAATAAAACAATACTTTTTCCAGTGCCTTTTTGGTTGCTTGATTTTATTAAAGTAAATTTTAAAAAAGTAACTGACACCTGCCTTATTAGATATTCCTGTTTTTATCTTAGTAAATATTTGTATTACATATATAACTTCACGCCAAAACCCTTGCGGGGTAGGCAGAGATAACAGAGAGCCATAAGGTACGATTCTTACACGCCTCACTCGCTTCTTTGACTTTCAAAACACCATTATTTATATTGTATTTGTATTAATAACTGTATTTATACCCATCAATTGTTCAAAAAATATATAATGACATTTTCTTTGTATTGTTATTTAGCATTTTTGTGTAAATACTGATGCTTCTGTAAACATATGGCTATTAAATTCACAGCGCATTAGATACAATCACTGAAGCGAATTATGATCGAACACAACTTTTTTTTTGTGCCCATGTGTTTACGCCAAGTGTTGTGCACCCCTGTGCTTTTGAAGTTAGGAATCGCTATATATTATTTGTTTTGAGAGATTTCACAAATGAAATTGTGAACAATTTAAATAAATAAAAACAATTATTACCGTATTAAATAAATTCGCAATTTTATATTCGATTTTGTTTCATTATTTTAATATTCCAACATCAGTCCTATTACAAATCATTACTAATATGATATGAGATTTCCAACAGTGTTAGAGCTAAGCAGTTCGCTGCACGAATGGGCCGGCTCGACCGGTGAGATACCACGACCTTTCAGAAGATCGACGTAAAGTGGCTCATGCCGCGTTTCGTTCGGTGAGAGAGGTACCCGGAGGCCCACACCCCTTCCCCATCCTTTCCTATCCCCTATCCCTTAAAGGTCGGCAACGCAACAGTAACACTATATGTGTTGCTGGTGTCCATGGGCGGCGTTGGTTGCTTACCACCAGGTGACACGCCTGCTCTTTTGCCCTCCTATCCCATAAAAACAATTTGATTTGTTGTGTATTCTAGTTAATATTCAGTTTATATTAAATACTAGTTAACTCGTTAAACTTTAAATTTAAAGAAGTTATTCCCCGCAGTTCTGATCGTGACAACTATACGAGTAAATATTTGATCACGAAAGAAAAAAAAGATATGAAATTTATCAACTCGCTATATCTAACCTCTAATAAGCTAAAATATTTATAAAGAGACGGAAATAACTTTATCTTGTAACATAACATAACTTCACGCCTTTTGTTACCCGAACCGGCCTTTTGTTGCCGTTATGTTTACGTCCCAAATGGAATAGGTGGCGAACCTATTGCCATACCGGGCACAAAGTTTTTCAGTCATCGACATTTATCACACATAACTTCCGAAAACAAATTCGAAAAGTCATTGGTGTGAGCCAGTGTCTGGAATCGAACCCGGACCTCTGGACCAGAAGCCGTGTGCTCGACCACTGCGCCACCGAGAATATAGTCCTATTATAAGTGAAAATAACATAACGTCACGCTTATTTCTTCGTGAAGGTGTAGGCAGTGGCTATTAAGCCCCGAATTTTGCGTCAGGGCACAATGTTGACAGTCATCGTAATTTATCACACATAACTCCCTAAAAGTCATTGGTGAATCAGTGGTCAGAAGCGGGGTGGGAAGACCACTGGACCACCGAGCCGACCATGTTTAGTATTTTATTTATATTAGTATATTTGTAACATAAATTCTATCCATTCCAGATACGGTGTTATTTGGCAGTTTATTTTGGCATATCCGCAAATAGTAGGTCAGAACTAAAATACGAGAGCGAAGTGTAAATTTTTAAAAACTCTATTTGACTGGCCGTCCAGTAACAGAGTGCCAGCTATAACATGTAATTACTCTCTGGTATTAAATGAAATTGACACCGATGCCAATTGAATAGAGATAGACATAGCCAAAAATTAACTTTAACACTGAAATGGTCTTACACTAATAAAATAATATATAACGTCTCGATGGTCAAATGGTCGAGCGTCACGCTTCTGAATCAAAAAGTCGCGGGTTCAAATCCTGGCTCACACTAATGACTTTTAGGAATTATTTTCGGAAGTTATGTGTGATAAATATCGATGACTGAATACTTTGTGCCCGGTATGACAATAGGTTCGCTGCCTATTCCATTTGGGACGTAAACATAACGGCGAGACGAGGCTTAGTAGCCGTTGCCCATACCTTCGGGTAGAATAAGGCGTGAAGTTATATTATGTTATGTTTAAAATAATATTAGCTTACAAAAATAACCTATATTTTTTTAAGTCGCTTAATTTTAATGCAATGCTGTTATATTATGAGCTTTGTGCAATAATATATCAAAGAGAAACATAAAACGAACTTGTAGCGGCATTGTGATGATCTCAAAAGAACATTAATATTCAAAGTCATGACATATTTAATGGCGTACATAACGCTAAAGGGGTGAATTACAACACCTTGCAATTTAAATATTATTTCTTATTACAACTTTGATGTTGAAACATCTCCCCAAATGGAAGGGAGGGTTGAGCGCCCCTGATATCGTTCGAATATAACGTGACAATGGCTATCGCAATCGTCCTACAGGTTTACTGCTGGCCTTGTTTTAGTCTTTTTTATGTCGACTGTCCTAAAATATAGAGAATTAGAATTACAATTTAGGGAATTCAGCTTCATCGAATGTTTTGTGTTGTAATGTTAATATTTGTGCTATCCTCACTAAGTTTGTAACTTTACGCCTTTTTCTACCGGAAGGTGTAGAGAGCGGCTGTTAAAGCCTCGACTCGCCGAATTGTTACAGTAGTTGGAATTGAATAGGTGGCAAATCTATTGCCATACACTGGGCACAAAGTTATCCGTCATCTATATTTATCACATATAACTACCGAAAAGAATACAGTAAAATCATTGATAAAGAATCCAACCTACACCTTATGATTTGGAAAGGGACTTCGACCACTGCAGTAATGAGCAGTGTAAATCTAAAGTCTTTCGTTTTCGGACTTTTTGGCCTGACTAGCTTTCACTCGCTAGCGTCAAATCCCATTACTTTCCTCGTCAGAATATAAATAGAATCTCAATGTAAACAAATTGTCAACAATTTCGGATATGTTATCTTTTTATGTGTGGAACCACAGTCAAGGAGTTACAAATTCTGCACCAGACATTTTCCATCAGATTATTTATTCAGCATTTAGTATCGAAGCATATTTATATTGATTTTTTTTTACACGCAAGTGAAAAACTTAGCTTAAAACTGAATAAGATCCACCGCTAAAGCCAAAATCTTGTCTGGAATTAGGCTGGAAATGCCTGGTTGCACATTTTCACGTTAAGCTAATAAACGTGTACAATACAGCGCAGTTGAAAATCTACCTGTTTCACCCCTCCACCCGCGCCCCTGGCCCCTGGCCTTCTTCACTCCGCCCACATTTCCCTGGAAATTATGTCCTCAGCCGAGTTAACAACATTCCACAATCTTTAGAATATTTTCTGCTTGAAATAAAGTCTTTTCAGTAATAAATGACACGGGATTAAGGCGCTTTTTTAACATTTTTATTTGGTACCTTTAAAATCCATGTCCAATGTCCACAAGTCGAGTGGGCCTGACGGAATCCCAGCAATAGTGCTGAAGACGTGTGCTCCAGAGTTGGCACCGGTTCTAACGCGTCTTTTCCGGTACTCCTACTCTCACGGCGCTGTGCCAGCATCATGGAAGGTTGCTTTAGTCCATCCGATCCCTAAAAAAGGTGACCGCTCAGATCCGTCCAACTACAGACCTATCGCCATCACCTCCCTATTCTCCAAAATAATGGAAACACTCATCAACCGCCAGCTCCTTAAGTATCTAGAAGAGCACCAGTTGATAAGTGACCGTCAGTACGGATTCCGTCAAGGTCGCTCAGCTGGTGATCTTTTAGCGTACTTAACCCATCGGTGGGCGGAAGCGGTTGAGAGTAAAGGAGAGGCGCTGGCCGTTAGTTTGGACGTAGCGAAGGCCTTTGATCGGGTTTGGCACAAAGCACTTCTTTCGAAGCTTCCATGTTATGGGCTTCCCGAGAAATTATGCGATTGGGTTTCCAGCTTTCTCACGGCTCGGAGCATTAAAGTTGTTGTCGACGGGTCATGCTCCGACTTAAAACCTGTGAATGCTGGAGTCCCCCAGGGCTGTGTGCTATCCCCTACGCTGTTTCTTCTGCATATCAATGACATGCTGCTTAGCAGCAATCTTCATTGTTATGCAGATGACAGTACCGGGGATGCCTTATATACCGGCCACCCGCGTAATTCTCGGGAAAACGTCGACGAGCACCGGAATAAACTTGTGTCTGAAATCGAAACTCTGCTTAGTCAGGTTTCGGAATGGGGCCGACTAAACTTAGTCCAATTCAACCCTAAGAAGACACAGGTTTGCGCGTTTACCGCTAAAAAGACACCCTTTGTCGTAGCTCCCTGTTTTGAGAGCACTCCCTTGCCTGCCTCAGCCGCTATCGGAATTCTTGGTGTCGACTTGTCGAGTGACGTCCAGTTCCGCGGTCATCTGGAGGGCAAGGCCAAATTGGCTTCCAAAAAGCTTGGTGTGCTCAATAGAGCGGGACAGTATTTCACGTCAGGTCATCGCCTGCAACTTTACAAGGCGCAGGTCCGTCCTCACGTGGAATACTGTTCACATCTTTGGGCGGGGGCACCCCAGTACCAGCTTACTCCATTTGACCGCATCCAACGACGCGCGGTTAGGCTTGTCGACAACCAAGCTCTTACTGATCGGCTTGATCCTCTGGCGTTGCGGAGAGAGGTGGCATCTCTATGTATCCTCTACCGCATATACCACGGGGAGTGCTCTGAGGAATTGTTCGGATTAATACCGCCAGCTGATTTCCGCCACCGTTCGACGCGCCAACGCTACCACCCGCATTGGCTGAATGGTTGGCGGTCGACAACAGTGCGTTTTAACAGGCACTTCTTGCCACGCACTGTTCCTTCATGGAACCAGTTGCCGGCGACGGTATTTCCGGACCGCTACGACCTAGGAACCTTCAAGAAACGAGCCTATTCCCATCTGAAAGGGCGGCAACGCTGATGTGATGCCCCTGGTATTGCAGACGCCATGGGCGGCGGTGATTGCTTTCCATCAGGTGACCCGCAAGCTCGTTTGCCCCTTATCCCATAAAAAAAAAAAAAAAAAAAAAAAAAAATCTAACTTCTGTAAGGAATTCTGATCAATTCACTGTTATTCATATAAAAATACTTAATTTATAAGGTGTTATCATCAGTGTTTCATGAAAAAGAGCTGTCAGACTTATATGCAGATGTAGATTATAGATTTATGTTTTATCTTGTCGATATTGATGGGAGTATTTTTCTTTTAAATTTACACGCTAGATATTTAGAGGGCTTAAGGGCGGTAGATTGTGATTTTGTTTTTGAAAATGTTTCTACTAGCAAGAAACTAAATTATGACGAAAATGAAAGTAGAATTGTATTAATATATAATTGTAATTATATAAATATAATTATAATTATATTATTTTATATAAAAATTATATTATATAAATATAATTGTATTATATAATTGCTAGACTTCTAGCATTATATATACAAACTGACTGGGCTACTTGTAAAGTACCCGATTCAATTAGTTGTAAGGATCCTGACACTTCTATTTGTTTAAATTAATAGAAGAGACAAAGGATAAACCCAAATCATTGCTCACAATTGTACATCAAAATATGCAAGGTTTATCTGGCAAAGAACTTGAGCTTGACCTATTTTGTAAAAAGCACAATGTTCATGTATTATGTTTGACTGAACATTGGCTTAAAACTAGTGAACTTACTTTCAATAATGCTTCCTACTCTGTTGGCAGTGTATTTTGTAGAAAAAAAGCTAATCATGGTGGTGCCATGATCTTTGTGTCAAATAATATTAAATTTAAAAACAGGAGAGACATTACAAATCTCTCCATTGAACGCACTGTCGAACTGTCCTGTGTTGAGCTTGAGCAATTTATTGTGTTATGTGTTTATAGGCCCCCTTTGGGTGATTTTAATAAATTTGAATCCACTATGGATGATATTATGCAAAAACTTATTGGCAACGGTAGGAGTGTAATCGTGTGTGGTGATTTTAATGTTAATCTGTTACAAGATTCAACTAACAATACTAGGCTCGTTAGTTTATTTAGCTCGTTTGGACTACATCATCTGTTCTTAGAACCCACAAGAATTACACCTCACTCTGCTACCTGCTTGGACAATATTTTTTGTAACTGTAATTTTGTAAAGAAAGAAATATTATGTCACTTGCCATCAGATCATTGTGGTCAAAAGGTAGTTTTTGTGATGAATAGACCTAAATTAGTTCGTAAAGTTACTTGTAGACCCATAACCCAGAAAGGCACCAAACAATTCCGTAACGCTATAGCGGCTAGGGTTAGTTCGCCGGACATGTCGAGTGATCCAGATGACCATTACAACTCACTCTTAAAAACCATAGACTCTGAACATAAATCTATATTTAAAATCAAAACTATGTGTAAAAATGTCAATTTAACTTTTTGTGATTGGGCCACCAACGGTATTTACAAAAGTAGAAATAAGTTATATGATTTGTATAGTTTAAAGAAATGGCATCATGATCCCGTTTTCAATACATATGTTAGAAATTACTCTAAAATATTTAAAAAAGTTTGCTTTACTGCCAAATCAATTTATTTAAGTAGGCGGATACAAGAATCTCAGAACAAGATTAAAGCAACTTGGAATATCATCAACAATGAGACTGGTCGTACTAGGAACCATGATGATGATATTAAACTCTTAGTTAATAATAAAATTATCGA
Organism: Euproctis similis; assembly: GCA_905147225.2. Taxonomy (NCBI): domain Eukaryota; kingdom Metazoa; phylum Arthropoda; class Insecta; order Lepidoptera; family Erebidae; genus Euproctis; species Euproctis similis. Next base: position 13,203,496 of record LR990109.1, read on the forward strand.
CGATAGTTATGCTGTTGTGGAAATATTTAATGACTTTTTTGCCAAAATTCCCATTTCTACTCAAATATGTTAAATTCGTGCCCCGTCAAAGCTGAAGCCCTGCTCAAGGGTGGTGTGGGCGAGTGCAATGTTTCTTTTAAATTTGAACATGTCGACCCTTACGACATTATAAAAGTGTTTAAACAGTTAAATTCCAAAAAAACGGCAGATTTGTGGGGCATTTCCGTTAAACTATTAGATTCAATCATTGCCCTCATAGCTCCAAACCTGGCTGTGCTTTTTAATAAATGTGTAGATGCAGGTGTATTTCCCGATTTAATGAAGCACAGCAAATTGATACCATTATTTAAAAATGGTTGTAAAAATGATCCAACCAACTATCGTCCTATTTCCATTTTACCTGCACTCAGCAAAATCTTTGAAAAAATTATGTCAAACCAAATACTTAACCATTTCAATTTAAATGATCTTTTTCACAAAGAGCAGTATGGTTTTACAAAAGGTCGTTCTACTACTGATGCTGGCGCTACTCTTATTAAACATGTTTTCGATGCTTGGGAAAACTCACAGGATGCAATCGGCGTATTCTGTGATCTCTCTAAAGCTTTTGACTGCGTGGAACACAACACACTTTTACGTAAACTAAGTCATTACGGTATTAAGAACACTGCACTTAGTCTTGTTGCATCATACTTGAGTAACAGGTTTCAGTTTTTAGATGTAAACGGAGTGAGATCGTCCGGATCGCCAGTGTCTATGGGCGTTCCCCAGGGTTCCATTCTCGGTCCACTATTGTTTATTATCCATATTAATGATTTGCCCTTTTTCGTACAGAAATTTTGCGACGTTGTTCTGTTTGCCGATGACACTTCACTCCTCTTTAAGGTAGACCGTAAAAAAAGCAGTTTTGATGATGTAAATTACTCTCTTTCACAAGTCCATGATTGGTTCACAGCTAATAATTTAGTCCTAAATTCGAATAAAACTAAAATAATAAAGTTTACTATGCCCAATGTTAAAGGTCAGGTTATAAATATATCTTTAAATAACAGAATTCTAGACCCAGTAAATACAACTGTATTTTTAGGTATTACTCTAGATAATACGCTCCAGTGGGGTCCTCAAATAAAATGTTTAGCCGGAAAACTAAGCTCTGCTGCCTACGCGGTTCGAAAAGTTCGACAGCTTACTGATGTTGCAACCGCCAGACTAATTTATTTCAGTTATTTTCATAGTGTCATGTCTTATGGCATTTTGCTGTGGGGTAGAGCAGCTGAAATTCAGTCTATTTTTGTGCTTCAAAAACGAGCTATTCGGGCAATTTATAATCTGGGGACCAAAGTCTCCCTTAGAGAACGGTTTAAGGAAATTGGAATATTAACAGTTGCCTCTCAATTTATATATGACAATATAATGTTTGTTAGGAAAAACTTAAGTAGATATACTAAACATAGTGATGTACATAATTTTAATACCAGAGGCAAGCATAAACTTGTGTTAAAGTGTCATCGCCTGCACAAGGTACATAAGTCGTTTTTGGGAATGGGTGTACAGTTCTATAATAGGATCCCTGCGCATATTCTGGCTCTCTCTTTTGATCGGTTTAGGCGCGCTGTGAAGGATCGTCTCGTTGCCGGTGCATATTACACCATCAATGACTTCATGACGGACAAGTCGTCTTGGGACCGTCAAATTGCTTGCTCAACGCGGATTGTGTAGTTTGCGTATTGGAATTTGTTCACTTATTTTGGAGTGGAGACGTGCTGCAAACATTTCTATTTCTAATAGTAATCAACATTTCTTATTATGAGTTTGCATTGATGTTGTTTTTATAAAAGATTTATATATAATTTTTTATTATTGTACTTGCTTGTTGCACAACGTTACCATTCTAAATAGAAGATGTCGCATCAATTGTGCTCGACTAATATCATATATGTAATTTCTCTCATTACTTGTACTACGATGATTTTAAGTTGGTTGGATCATAAATGTGATTGTCGAGTAGTCTGGCTGCTACACCTTTTATGCGATATTTTTCAGTAGCGTTGATAATACTATTGTGTAAATTTTCAATGGTTTTGAAAAGAGTATTGGCACATGAGTTTCTTGCCCGATTCTTCTCATGAAAGCCCCTACACTCGGAATCGGGCCGCTCGTGGCGATTGCTTCCGTGTTTTTTTTTGTTCCACGGAGGCACTTGCTTCAAGCGCTCGTGGCTTAGCTTTTTAAATATTATTTTAATTTGAATCATTTTTGTAAATTGACTATTTTTAAGTGTCTGTGAAGACCTATGAAAATAAAACCACTTTGACTTTGACTTTGACATTGATATGTGAACAATACATGAGTTTCTTGCCCGATTCTTCTCATGATAGCCCCTACACTCGGAATCGGGCCGCTCGTGGCGATTGCGTCCGTGTCTTTTTTTTGTTCCACGGTTTGTTTTTTTTTATTTAATTTTAAATCATAATGTTATTTGTACTTGTTGACTATTTTTAAGTGTCTGTGAAGACCTATAAAAATAAAGTTATTTTGACTTTGACTTTGAATGCTTAGGAAATTTTACTTTATATTTGTAGCAAAAAACCCCTCCACATCTATAAGCAGTGATAAGCACCTATAAACACTGCAACTATATGTTATTTAGCGATTCATAATTACGTTGCTGCTGTGGTTATTAATTGCCATTTGTCACCTTTATCTGAGGTGTTTCCAGTAGGTAAAGCTATGTATAGACGAATATAGATACTATTTATGTAATATACATGCATATAAATATCCTAATACAATTTAAAATTTACTGCAACAAAAAATTGCCAGTCTAATCAACCTGTCAACCTTTTGCAGTCAACGCTTCAACGCGACAAAGTAATTTGGCAATTTTTCGCAAATCATGGGCACGAGGGGGAGTGCCCCAACCGAGGCGCCCCCTACTGAATTGCTAATGAAACTTGTTTACTCATGGCGGCTCGAGACACCTGTCGGTTTCCAAACGAACTAATTAAAGCCGGCCTACCCAACTTTAAGCGTTTTATACTTTTCTTTTTAATATTTTATGAGTCGGGTTTGTAATAAAAAAATACGGAGAGATTTTTCTCTTTTCAAACTTCTAACACGCCTTAATTTCATTGTTTTTTTTATTAGTTTCTATCCTCAATTACGTGTTTAATACCCGGAAATATTTTACTAGGTTCTTGATTTCAAATTAACTCAGCTGTTCGATATTAAAGTTATTGCTTTTTTGTCATTTTTTTTCCCTATCGTGTACTTATGTTTCTTACATAAAGTATTCCGAATCATGAGTAAAATCAGAGTTCTTTCAAAATGGTATTTCCATAACATTATCGCAATTTCATACGTTTTATTGCTATCGATTCGCATCAAATGTATTTGCATGGCTTTTAGCGATATATGATTTAGAAATATGTTCTCATTCTTATCCGCAAATTGAGGAAAAACGTCGTTCATAATAACTACGTTACTAAAACATTTCATATATTTCTTAAACAAAATATCAATGTGTAATGGTTACTTGTTGAAATTTAATAACTTGGCATTCATATGCTTTGACTTACTTTTAATAGCTGAAAGTAAAGTAATAACGTTAGAAAAGTCAATACAAATGAATAATATTGGAGTGTCTGTATGTAATATTAAATGAACCGCATTTTAATTAATAAGATATTGAGAAAATAGAGTGTGCCCAGACATTCTAAGTATAAACCCAACAAATAGTAATATAAAAGCCGTATAATTTGCTGAAATTTATTGAAGCATTCCTTGCAAGACGTGTCCTTCTTCTCAAATTTATTGAAAAGAAATTGCTCATGAATATGTTGAGAGTTCACGTGTTCTAATAAATCTTATTAGTTATTTCTACGCTTTGAAAATTGGAACCGGATACATCATTGCAGTACAAATGTAAAAAATGTGTCTTTCAATATCTTCAAAGTACTCATTCCTTTTCTTAAAGCATTTTAAATGCAATTACAATTTCTTATTTATTTTTATAGCTTCACGCCTTTTTGTACCTGAAGGTATTGGCAGCTGCTGCCAAGCCTTGAAAATTATCACGTCCCAAATGGAATAGGTGGCGGAACCTATTGCCATTCCTCGTGCGCAATGTGATCAGTTAACGATATTTGTCACAAATAACTTCAGAAAAGAGTTTCCAGAAGTCATTGCTGTTAGTTCGGATTCGATTCTACTACTTTTGTATCCAGAAGCGAAGTACTCAATCTCTCTACCACAGAGAGAAATATAATATATTTATTAAGTAAATTAGTTAAAAACCATAAATAATAGATGTCTTTTATATTCCATTCTTACTTTCGAGTAACGGATCCTGTTTTGAATAGCAATGTCACTAGATTTATAAAAGTTGTCCATTTATCTTGTAATATTTGCCAAGAGCTCGTGATTTTCTCGTAGAAACATAAGCAGCTTAAAGACCCACCCTCTAGACTGTGTCAGCGCCCTTACAATAATAAGATATTACATCCCATATTCGAACCATAATCGTGAAATTGTCTCTATCTTATATTTTAGTTTATTCTCCCCATCCAAAACTATCTTAATTTACAATCATTACATAGTATAAAACAAAGTCACTTTCCGCTGTCTGTCCACTTGTATGCGTATATCTTTAAAACTACGCAACGGATTTTGATGCGTTTTTTTTAATAGTTAGAGGGTATCAACGGGGTTGTTTTGATCTATAATTCATGTATAGTGTAATAAAAAAGTGATGATTTTCAAGGGTAAACGACTATGACCTGACCATCTTTATTTGTTTACTTTTTACGAGAAATAAGGGCTTATTTGCGAAGCGATTTGAAACATAACAGCATTAATTTTCATCAAGTTAGGTGTATTACATAGATTGTGCATTTAATATAGATCAATTTTGCCCTTTACAGTATGTAATTTAAACAAACATTTATGAAGATATTACAGTATTAACATAGCGGGACATAGTAGTTGCGTTGCGCACCAAAACGCGTGCCGCTAAATAGCACAAATTGAACTTTTTAATATCCAAATTTTACTCATTTATTACTTTTGCTGAGGAACAAAGTTCGCTGGGTCAGCTAGTAATATATAAAATTTATAACCACATGTGGAAGAATGTAGGAGTCGAGGACGATCACGACCCACTTTCCATGACCAAGTTCCATAAAAATGAGCGCGCCCTTGTAAACGACTCTTGAGGTAACTTACTCTCTTTATGGCAGTCCAAGAAGAAGGTGTGTAATAATCGTGCCTTATATATGGCGCTCGGGTCTCTGCCTAACTCATAAGGGACTTGATGCTAAGTTATGTAGGTATATAACTAATTATTTAATACATAATAAATATTAAACTGATGAACAACAAAAAGGATATGTTTGGTTATTATAAATTCTTACATATATGACGGATAGAGCAACGCTGTGACGGCAAAAAAAAATCACCTGTCAAGTGTACAACAAAATCTACATTTGCTGAAACGCACAATGTCGCGTGAAATCGTGCAAAAACGCGTTCCTATACTATGTTGTTGGAAAGGGGGAGGGAATGGAAGGGCGGATTGTCGGACTGTTAGACAAATGGTGTGCTTACTTAGCTATCCAGGTTTTTTTTTTCATATGCCGACTAGAGAGATGCGTACACTCGACTCAGCATTTTGGCACGCTTCAACGAAATGGGTTGATAATATTATATCGTTTGTTAGCAGATTGATTTGCAAATTGTGTACTAGTAGTAGTAAGAACCATTTTTATTAATATAAAGAAGCAAATTGTGCGGAAAATTGATAGTTACAAATATATATTAAATGGAAATTTTAAGTAGTATGACTTATGTTGAGGATTGGTTGATAAATATAAACCTTTGACTTGATATCTTTCTGTTTTAAGTTAGTTTTAAATTATTTATAATGTTAAAGTTTAATATGCATTATAGATTACCCCTGTTACTTATATTTTTATGCTAATGTTGACCACACGTAGTAATTGATTATAGCTTAGTTTAATATCTCCATGCAAATAATAATTTATAGGCACTATGCATACGATTATGTAGACAACAGCAATGCATCTAGCTACCAGGACTAATGATTAACCCTCAGTAAAATAAGCTAACATTGTTATATAAACCTGCGTAACATTTTTTAACGGTACCAACCGCAACATTTTTCGTGTAATACGTAAAATGTGTCAGAGTCTCACGTTTTAAATTAAATGAAAGGACCGTACATAGTTTCAACGCAACAATGTTTATATATGAAAGAGTGAAATAATAACTGGAATTGTATGTTCACTCTTACTTTCTTTTGTGCGTTTACACTGAATCGCCGTGTAAAATTCAGTCGAGTGTTCAGTAAACGAACGCCATCTAGTGAAAACAATTATCACTTATATCAACTCAGAAGCACATTCGATGTGTCAGCACGTTATTGAGTGCAAATTTTGTTTGTCAAACATAGTGTTGAACAAGGTAATTTAAGCTATATTACCTAAGAATAAAGTCGATTTTCTTTTCTACATGTGCAATCCGACGGGTAACTTGAAAACCTCCTAAACTTGTCGAACTAATACTCACTTCTACCTCAAAATGGCTTAAGTTTCGCACGACATCCAAAGGATTTAAGCAACGGAATTGAACAAGGAAAATTCAACTTTACGCTAGATATATAAAGTTCAAATAAAATAAGCTATTTTAAATATATAAGTTGATGTTAAATAATGTAATAAGTTTATGTGAAGGTGTTTTTGAGACCTGTTGAAGGGCTTGTCGAATTTTTGTAAGATTCAGTAAAGCTTGAGTGTGGTACTCCGACGGTTTTTCATTTTCACTTCATTATAAAAAAGGCGTTTGACTAAAAACTTTGGGCGTAAATTGTATAAACCTTGTGACATATCTAACATAATCTTTGCTGCAAAGCATTTTTTTTTCTTCGAACTACGAACTTTCTCCTGAACTTCTGTGAAATTAATGTTTATTAATCTTTTCTATTGTAGACTCGGCATCATCTGTATTTTTATAGAGAAAAATCTAACTTGATAAGATTCGTTTATATTTTAAATTACACCTTAAACAAAAAGTAAGAAAGGGGGTCCGAGGGTTTCGGACATGTTGAAAGAATGTACGGCGCAAGATTGACTAAGCGGATATACAATGTAAATGGGATGGATGTAGATGTAGGACCGCCACGACACACCTTCTATGACCAAACAGAACGAGTTCTGGAGGAGGAGATGATCTGTCAGGAGTCTTAAAAAAGCGACGCGTGTGAATGGATAAAGTAATGAAAGTCATAGCTCTGCTCTTTCTGTCTACCCAACAATGGATTTGGCGTTAAATTATGTATTTATGTATATACACTTTAAACAATCGAAAATAAAATATCCATTAGAAAGATACATACTAAATTAACAAACCGCAGAAGTATTTCAATACATAGCTTTTCTCATATAAGCCGTAGTGAGATCAAAAAAGGCTTTAATACGATTTGCGAGTTACTTTGTTGTGGACCATGTTCAAAGTACAATTAAGCATTCATCTCTGCAATATTTTTCATCCAGTTAATATTGTTATAGTATGAATTAATTTTGCAATTTTGCAGCGGATTCGCTTGCTTTTGAACGCATCGTATTGCATTTTATTTTACTATTTTATTTATGCCAGTTTTTGAGGACGTGTACATAGTATTTTTGTTTTATTCTACAACATAAAATGTCTCTATTAATCTTCGTGAAAAAGCGTGAAGTTATAAAATATTACTATACATTCAGCAGGAACATAATAATGTATTTTTCTAAAGAATTGAAGCTGTTATTATTGGTATACAATAGAAATTTAAATATGCATTCTGTAATATGTAACGCCTGACAATATAATTCTAGCAATCTTTGTCAGTAACAATATTTGTTGTCGTTCTTTAGTCCATTTGGATAACACATGTTGAATTTAGAAGTCTGACTTCGCCAAGCTTTAATTATGCTTATTAGAATTTAGCACAAGAATGCACTGCGAAGAACTGAGTTTATATATATGTTACGGTAAATCTGATTAATTGAAAATTATTAATATTTTTACAAAATTATTAATAATAACCACATGTTTTGGTAAATGTGAATAAACGATCGAAATTTATGACTTTTAGTAGTAATTATTAATAATTCACGACACATATTGGTAAAAGTTATAATAGTCTATGGAGTCTCAGTCTATGGAGAAAGCATAGAGGGCAGGAGACAGATTTAGCCGGTAAGAGTCCGGCACTACCCAAACTACCGAGCAAGAGAATTATCAATTTTAAATCATATTGGTATCATAGTTTCAATATATTTCATGGAATATGGAATATCCAAAATATTGAAAAGCTCGAAAAGTAAAAAGTATTTCGCTGTAATTTTCTTTTTAACTAGATATACATATCCCGCTATACCCTGTCACTTTACAGGATTGTTAAAAAACAAAAGTAAAAAAAAATGAATACAAAATACACATTCATATAATAATATATTTCAACATCCAAAAACCCGTATCCCCAACGTCGAAATGTCGGACAGAATAGAAACCTCATTCCATTCGGATTCATAATTACTCTGCACGTTAAATTTTCATTGGCCGCTCCCTAATAATATGAATATTAAAGTGAAAGGTCGGGATCTAGTGATGTGAACTGATTCACGCTCCAACACGTGCGCGCCCCGGATTCCCCGGGACTATAATCCCGTGATCGTTGTAGACTGACACAATTTTTGCTTTATCACTTTTAATCGCGCCCTTTGATCTGTTGACATTAGATTCTTATATCATCGCTAAGTTAAGCAAAGCTTAATATTTTCTGAGATAAAAGGGAAACTCAACGACGATGTACCCCTAAACGCGAGACTTATAAGTTTGCTTTTAAGTCACGATATAAATCAATTTGAATGTTTATATATACACACATACATAACTTCATGCGAAATCCCTTGCGGGGTAGGCAGAGAGAACGGAGCGCCATAAGGCACGATTCTTACACACCTCACTCGCTTCGTTGACTTTCATAACTCTTTTCATGCACGCGCGCCTATTTTTGAGTTGAATGTTTGAATGGTTGAGTGTTTATAAAGAAATTAATTAGAGCGGATTTCATTTGTTGTATTTCATTGCCTTTATTTCTAATACGTCTGTTCCTGGAACCAATCTAATATGAGTATAGTAGTAGATAACCGGAAAGCACAATATTTTATAGGTCTAACATATTATTTTTTATTTCTATCTAACATAGTCTCGGTCGAGCAGTGGTCGAGCACACGGCTTCTGATCCAGAGGTCCGCATTCGATTCCAGACACTGGCTCACACCAATGACTTTTCGAAATTGTTTTCGGAAGTTATGTGTGATAAATATCGATGACTGAAAAACTTTGTGCCCGGTATGGCAATAGGTTTGCCACCTATTCCATTTGGGACGTAAACATAACGGCGAGACGAGGCTTAACAGCCGCTGCCTACACCTTCGGGTAACAAAAGGCGTGAAGTTATGTTATGTTATGTATGTATGTTCTTCTGTACGTGTGTTAATAGTGAACTCCTGGCTGGACAACTATTATTCTTCAAGTCGATTCAAGAGTGGTTTACATTCACAATTGAGCAATGATAAAAATCATCCGTATATGTCCAGGCGTTTAGGATAAACTTAAATAAATTTACATTATTGATTATCACAAACTATTTTTAGAAAAAAATGAAAAAATATAAATCGCTTGGTGTATCATGCAGGATAATACCTACCGTATCCGGTAATAATATTATATATACTTTTAACTATTTCTAATAAGACATTTATTACATATTTTGTAAAAACACACCAAAAGCTATAAATTTTTCAGATATACGGTAGAGAATCGTACCGTACCGTATCTCTGAAAAATTATTTATAGCATTATTAGTAATTATTGATAGTTTAAATTATTATTTCCTATTCACATTTTACAGCATCTAGAAATTAGAAAAATTATATACATCATAATTTATTACGGGATAGCAACGTTGATTCCCAACACTAGTGTCTGTTATTAAATTATTAATTGAATAGGTGCGTTTTAATGTTAAGTCCTATATTTACTGTGCTTTACTTGAAGCTTGAGAAAATGTTTTGCTCACTTTTTTATATTTTATCTCACTTGTTATAGTTTGAAACCTACTACACTAACTACCTTTTGATATGCTTGACATTGTGGGACTTTTAGAGTGATGGTTATTTCTTCTTAAATATTTACGGATATTTTACCTAAATGAAAATACTGATCTTCGACCACATTGCTATTGCGATTTATGGAAAACTATATACTTTTATAATGTCTCGGTGGTCCAGTGATTCAAATCCTGGCTTACACCAATGACTTTTTTAAATTAATTTCGAAAGTTATATGTCATACATATCGATGAATGAAAACTGTGCCCGGTATCGCAATTGGCTCGCCACCTATTCCATTTGAGATGTAAACATATCGGCGAATCGAGGCTTATCAGCCACTGTCTACACCTTCGGGTAGAAAAAGGCGTGAAGTTATGTTATGTTCTATTATTATATATTGGTTACAAAAAATAAATATTGAACTTAATTTAAAATCTTTTTTTCTATACAGTTTAAAAAGGAAGGAAGTGATTAGGTGCTCGGGCCTTTATCAACGCCAGATTCTTACATCTGGCACTCTAGTAGATATTTATCAGGACAAACGGCGGGAATAAAATATTGAAGAAGGTTAAATGAAACTTTAGTAAAAAATAATGAATTATTAAATCCAATGTAAAATATTCTCAGATCATACATACGTATATAACTTCACGCCAAGTTCCCCGCGGGGTATAAAGAAAAACCATAGCGCTACAAAACATTATTCTTACACACTTCACTCGCTTCTTTGTCTTCCATAACTCTTGTCTTCCACGTTTGTCGGTTTTTAAGGTTCCTTACTTCCTTCCGCAAAGAGACGTGTAATTTGGTCATGGAAAGTTATGCCGTGGCCGTCCTCCATTTCTAAGTTGCGTTGATTTGGACTTTACATCTCAATCTTGTATCATCCATGTCTTAACCACTGGAGCATGCCCTTCCTTACTTTTGCAATGGCATTCTCTTTCTATGCAATTTCTTGCCTCACAACTCTTTTTCAACGTGGTCGGCGAGCGTCACCCTGCATATTTTGCGTCCCAACTTTGACCGTGTTTATTCCACATCCATACGCACTCTGATATAAGAAACTTTTGAATCCCAGTTAATGTGGGGATCAGTATCGCATTGTGTATAGCAAGCTGGTTTATTCTTATAATCTTAATGCCCAGAGATTTGCCTAACGTTCCATTTGCGCTGTTTCCTAACACTCCTCTCTTTTTTATATCCGCCCTAAATCCATCAAAAATCAGTCCATAAATAATATTTGAAATTCAAAAGTAGTAATGAAATATGTCACCTGAGAGATTTATTCGTTCAACAAAATGTCTCCTAATTGCCCACACGGACCGAACAAATACGTACAAGAAAAACAAATGTTAATTTGAACTCAAACAGAATCTCATGTAGGTAATCTCTATTAACAATGGTATGTAAAGGGTTCAATGTAACCCGGTCACACTCCGCTATTTATTCATCAATGCTAATCCGCCGTGTTGGTCAACCCTACCAATTTGATGAGAACAACCGTAAGCCGTCCTTTGTAATGATGATCTCAGTGGGGGTTTAATGTAGGGTTGGCAAAAATTGTTTTCCTCCCGAAAAGGCCATAGTTTTATTTATATACGAGTTTGGTCCGTAGCTTAACTTTATTAAATTTAGTTATGAAAATTAATATTCAGAAGTTTTCTTACAGAAGTTTTCTTTTGTATAAAATATTTAGAAGCCTGTTGTTGGGAGGCATTTTAAAGTCAATTTAGTGAATAAATTACTGACTGCTTAGTTATCAAGGAATCTTTGTAATATAATAATTTCATTTGTCAATTTATCTATAACTCTTATATGCATTAATATTTTATTTGATAAATAGGTAAATATTAATATGGATTAGGTCTTAAGCGAATCAAATGAATAAATATTTAATACATGTTTATTCTCTCGGTCTGTCAGTTTGGTCCCAGTTTGTATCGTATATGACAGAAAAAAGGGAAGACTTGAAGATGTAAGCTTCCAAAAATGCTCGAAATATATTAATACAATTTCAATTCATAGATAATTTCATAATACGCAAATAATATCATAAACAATTATTAATAGAACTTTGTTTCATCCTTTTGTAGTCCATTGTAACATAACGGAATAGTCCAAACTTGGTTCTCAGGTTGATAATAGAATTAATTTCGTTAGCTTTTAATTAAATGAAAGCTTTTTGTTTATGGTAATGTGTTTTTATTGTTACATTTATGGCGACAAATACTATCAGACTAGAATTTTATACATTATTGAAGTAATCTATACTAAAATTATAAAATTGAAAGATACATACTTACATACATACATACAATCACGACTTTTTCCCATGGGGGTAGAGAGAGACTGATTCTTTCCATTTGCTACGATCCTGACATACATTTCTTGCTTCCTCCACTCTCATTATCGCTTTTATACATGCTCGTCGGTTGTGGCCACTCTTGACCTGCCCTCTCACCAACATATTATTGATTTGATGGTGGTAGATTCGTCTAGGTCAACTTTTACCGGTTTTACACTTGTCTTACAAATTTACTCAGTCAGATTTGAAAGACTTGATTGTATAATTAATTTTAAATAGTCTCAGGAACGACTGGTACGAATTGAAAAAAATCTTTTTGTGTTGGAAAGGATATCTATCTATGAAGCCTTTAGGTTATAACCACGCTAGGTTCAGTAAGAGCGCAGCAGTAATCTTTTTAGCGGTTTGCTAGTTCTCTTAAAAAGTAACCAAAACAACATTTCTCTTATAAAATAATATTTGCAGATTTTACGGCATTATTATCTGTAGACATGTCAAATTTTGATTTACAGGTTTTACAGGTATAAGTCACAATAAAAAAGCACAAAACATAATCTGGCACTTTCACAAGAAAAGTAAACCGAAACCAATTTCTTTTTACCGTCTAGTTAACACACGGCAGGTAAGACGGCAAATGGGGCAAAGTTCAAAATCGTGTATCAAATAAATTTTCTCGTTGTAGTTCATAAAGTGGTTTTTTCTCTGAATGATACTCAGCACAAAGGGAGGCTCTCGTGTTCACGACTACTTTTCAACGGTGACCTTGACTTGCTTTGTAACTAAGAAATGAAAAAAACCTTTTTTTTTTTCATTTCAGCGCGAATAAGTCGGATGGCGATCTTATAAATGGCGCTGTGAAGAAACCATTAAAATAATAGATTTACCCTGAAGGGTTCACAAATGTTCCTCAGCATTTGCAGGGTTAAAATTCAAATGGACTGAAAATGCTCCGGCGTCAGTATACATCGTTTGAACGCATTGATAAATTGTCATGAAGTTAGACGTTAATATATAGATAAGGATATCTATATATTAATGGGTGAAAACGGGAAACGAGCATGCGTGTCACCTAATGGTACCAGCACCGCCCATGGACACCTGCAACACATAGTGTTACTATTGCGTTGTCGACCTTTAAGAGAGTAGAATGGCAAAGTATGGAAAAGCCTACGGGTACCTCTCTCACCGAACGAAACGCGGCATGAGCCACTTGTCATCGATCTGCTGAGAAGTCGAGGTATTTCACCCTTCGAGCCGGCCCATTCATGCAGCGAACTGCTTGCGTCTACCACTTTTAAAACACTCATGCTTTAGTTATTTTACAACTATAAATAAACTCGTATATTACTTTAAACATTACTACTGCTCCTTACATAGGTACATACATATTTAAATCTAGCATTTCTCTTTTACGATAAAAACTTAAATATAATAGATGCCTATACAATATCATATGTATCGTAAGACATGTGGTGAATAATTCGGTTTGAGAGGCAAAAAAAGACGTGAATTTAATACTGAATGAATGAACACATTGTGGTACGAATAAATAATTCATTGAATCTGTACCATACATTAAAAACCATTACTTATAAAATATTAAAGTAACAACAGATGTTCCCCAAAAATGAACCGTTCATCTCGAAGAAACGGCAGAAAGAAATATATCTTAAGAAGTCAACACATACGATATTAGCTTACGACAATATTCATCTATGCAAATACGGGAATACGGGCTTATCCTGTCCCAGGAGAGTCCCGGATTCACGGGATCGCGAAACGTCAAATGCGTTGCCTCCACCACTGGGATTTAGAAGATTATTTATATATATATTTACTAAAATGAAATATGTTTCCCGTGTAATAAATCTACTTCATAAATATATGTTCTCAATAAAACCAAATAGAAAATATTATCGAACGCCGCTATATAAAGATTGTTTGGAAAGAAACATTTATTGAAATTTGTATTCACCGTGGCAGTTGTGCGGACTGCAGTAAAGTTTCATTTGTCGGTCATGTGATATTTACTGGTTTGGTTAATGTAGCCTTGTCGTCATTTTTCATTGCATTTATTGCATGACTTTTTATACCAAAGTAATCATCATTGCCCATTGCTAGTATCTCCAATCGCGTGACATTTCTAATGATGATAAATTTTCGTGCAAAAAGATTTTAATATTAGGAAGTTTCAGACAGATCTTAGTCGACTTGTAATTGAAATAAGTTCTGCCGGAACGTTCTTCTGGAACAAATAAGAATATGACTCGTTTATTCAGAGATTTTTGACTCTGTAAAGCGTACCGCCGCCCATAGACACCTGCTACTCAGTGTTACAGTTGCGTTAGCGGCCTTTAAGGGAGTAGGATGGGATAGGAGAGAAATGCCGGTGGGTTCCCCGGATACCTTTCTCACCGAACGAAGTGATTCTACCACTATAAGACTATTTTTATTATAGCTCATCTATTAGTGAAACAATCAAACTCGTGAAACAATACTTTTTTTGTGATGCGAGTTCAAATATGTAGATAAAATCGCTAAGCTTTATTTTTCAATGTCCATATATTATTTGAATATTTGTGAAAATTTGTATTTATGGAAAATATGACGAGAGAATGTCATGGACTAGTCTTTTTATCTATCGATTATCTACTTACTTTTCATTAATTCATTGTTATAATACTATCAGAAGCAAGATCGGATCCATTTGTCTTAAAACTGCTAAATGCAATGTAAGCAGTACATTAATATAGCTGATAAGTATATTGTAGATACCAAAAAATATTTGCCTACTTCAATTCATTGCATACGATTATCCGAACCGAAAACAATATGATTCCATAAAAAATAAGAAGTAGCTGAAATTTCCTCTCACATAAGAATTTAAACGTGGCAATATTATTATGCTTGAGACAAATTCTAGACCGCGATTCAATATTTGTTTTTATAATAACAAAGATAATAATAATACAATATCTTGGACACAATACACACAGCGCCCTCTAGTTCCAAGCTAAGCAACTAAATGCTGGTGTTATGGATACTAGATAACGGATATTAATACGTATAAACTTTTCCTTTGTAAATACATACTTATAATACATTGAAAGCACCCAGACGCCACACAAATATTCATGTTTGTCACAAATATTTGTGCTCGGATGGGAATCGAACCCGCGACCTCATTGCTGCAGCCGGTAGTTTTACCAATGCGCCACTGCTATTGTGAATTTATAAAATAAGAGCTTATCAGCAATGAAATGGTCTCTGAAGGCATAGGTAGTGCTTATTACACATCAATAAGCCGTATGCTTTTTGACAACCAGATCAAATCCTATAGTCGCTTATTACGACATCTGCCTGAAGAGCTGGGTTAGTAGTACACTGGCTCTAAAGAAAATTTGATTAGTTATTCTAGTTAGTACCTACCAATATCAGTTTTGAAGTGGAATTTATGCGTAATAGTTTAACTCCAGTATTTTATCATATACAGAATATGGTGATTACGTTATAAATATTCATAGCTTTATCTATTCAGACGATATATGGAAGTCATTTCAGAAAGTAGGTACCTGAGGTGTATTTGTTTAGTAAAATGCTATACGCGTACTGTTAATATAGTTGATTGTTTTTGTCAATGAATCAATCACACAAATCCTTACAAGCAATTTTTTTTTTCCGGATATCATCATCATCATCAGCCTGTTGCAGTCCACTGCTGGACATAGCCCTCTACCAATTTGCACCACAATATTAGATTCTCTGCCTTCTGCATCCAGTCTTTTCCAGCAACTTTTCTAAGGTCCTCTGACCATCGGGAGGATGGCCAGGATATATCTATATAGTATAAATTATCATCAGTTTTAAACCTTATCTTATCTTTTACATTTCTATACTAATGACTTCAATAAAATGTGATGTTACATCAAATTACCTAGTGATAGAATGACGTCTGACTTATAAGCTACGAAATAATTCTTCTAACCAGAAATGTTAATATTTCACTTCATATTCTCATCTGAAGCAGATGTTTTTAATATTAGCAATGATTAAAACCCAGGGGGCCGGGAGAGGAGGTATTTATTAAAAAATAACTCAGATGCGAAAGCATTTTAAACGCGTAAACGTGTAGCGGTTTTTGGTACGACTTTATGAGGGATGGGCCAGAGTGAGACGAACTTTCTTCTCTTTATACTATATTTTTTCTTATCAGTCACCTTGTTTAGTCTTAAACAAGGTGACTGATAATTGAATTCAAAGAAAAAATATTTCCTAAAATTACTAATTTTTAAATTTAATTTAGTACTCTCACCTATATATATATATAAGAGATTTCCACCTATATATTGACTCATCACGATATCTCTGGAACCATAAGGCGTAGCGACTTGAAATTTGGTAGGATTATTCCTTTTGCCGAGTAGAGGTCAGCTAAGAACGGATTTTACGAAATTCCACCCACAAGGGGGGTTGCGGGGGTGTTAACAATGGAAAATTCCCATTTTTAACCTATAGCTGCTATCGACTTCAAATTTGTCGAAGATATTGCAGTATTAACATAGCGGGGCAGCAGTTATTACTTTTGATGCGAAACAGAGTTCGCTGGGTCAGCTAGTCTCTTATAAAGCTGTTCCGTGTAAAATGCTGTGCACTAATGAGGTTTTAAATATTAAATTTTGAAAGATTATCATTATCACTGCCTGCTAGAAAAAGTGAAATTGTTTACTTACAAAAAAATAAACAGCGTTTTTTTCACTGTATTATCGTAATGTGTTATAACTCATTGCCGCCTAAAATCCGCCTAATTGCATTCAAATTGCACTTCCTAGACTTTTGATCTCTTTTCATGCGATTTTGTTTGCCTACGCCTCTAAAAACTCGCCGTGAAGTAGTGATATTGTCGCTGTCGCCTTTATTTTGCACCATATAATATCAACCGAAAACCCCAGCTATGCGTGAACGCTGTCAAAGCAGTGAGAAGCAGCAACGTTATTGAACATTTTTGTTGCGCTGATTAAAATAATGCCGACAGACACGTTGATAATGCCCTCATTTGTTATATCTTTGGGTACAAATGGTACTTTTTTGTACGAGTCTTGAAGAGAAATTACAAATATTATGTATTTAAAAATAATTTATAATATACCTAAAAAAGAGGGCCAATAAAAAAGAAAATACTAATCTCCTACTACATTTGTCTACATTCTTTATTGTTACTGTTTGTAATTTAGGTGTGTCATTGGTTGTTGGGATTAGTTTGGATTCCTGGGATTCTTCTAATATATAATTTTGATGTCTGATCTATTTTTCGGAGCAGTGGGAGGAGTAAACGGAGAATCAATAATATTTACATATTTTTTTACCTTAATAACAAGGCACGGTTAATGAAATAAATCTAACTATATAAACATCATCATTACAATCATCATCCCATCATATTAAGTAGAATTTAATCTGATTGTAAAATATTTTTTAATAAAAATCGTGATATATGCTAAAAAACTCTGCATGTTTTGATCAAATATTTGTTTACTCAACAGTGTTGCCTACCGAAAAAAAAATTTAAAAAAAAACACACACTTCACTATTATGGTAATGTAGATGTAGCGATATCTCACACCTAGTTTATGACGTGGAATTGAATTTCTCTACTAGTGGGCTTATTTACAGATAGATGAACGCTCGCTGGTGGGATAAATCTAATAAGTGCGGTGACGCCGAACCGAATCGGATTTCCTGACACTTTATTTGTATGGGGTGGTACTTTTTACTCGACGTTATCTAGCTTTTATAAGTACCTATTTGTTTTTATTAGTGTAATAGTTTTAATATATATTTCAGTTTGTATTGAATTTATTTGAATTGATTTATCCGATAATGTTCCGCTTTGGATGTATACAGCATCCGGAAACTTAAGGGAAATTAAAGCGCTTGAAATGTAGGGGTTTTTTGGAATTTAATGACCTGGTTACTAGGACTTTTAAGTCGAATCTTTATTTTTATAATTCACATCATTATTCTTAACCCAAACTAACCTTAACCTAGCCTAGACTAAACCTTAATCTAATCTGAACCAAATCATCTATAAAGTCGTGGCACTTTATGCATGATATTTCAAAGGAGATTTGACGATAATATAGTAGAACACGCTACACATGTTATTTACGCCATTTTCCATATTTTCACTCACATAGGAACACATATTAATACAAATTATTACGTAATTATTATTAACCAACAATTAACCATTCTGAACCATTGCAAAGGGCGATAAATAGAAGAATGTAAGCATGTGTAGTGCAAAAGTGGCAGGATGTCTTGGAATCGAAGACAACAAGACACAATTTCCATGGCCAAATCGGATGTATTCTTGCGGAAGGTGATGTCAGAAGCATAAAAACCAACAAGTGTGTATGACAGGAGTTATGTAAGCATGTTTTGTTCCTGACCAGTTATTATTGGATTGGTATATTTATATGTAAATTGTGTTCATTTCAAATAATTAGATATATATCTGTCTATATCAGCTCGTAAAAGACCGCACTATTAGGAACCAGTGTTAGGCTAGTACCTCTATTAGGAGCAGGCACCCCACATAAAGGATAATTGGTCCATTACATTTTGTCAGTCTGGTGGTAGAGCAAAAGAAGTTTCATTCAAGTTTTATTTTTCTTGAAGATAATATCTTTCTGCGTGAGTTTATCCCTTACTGCTTAACGGCACCAAACATTTAATTAAGTGTTGGTATTTCTTAACAGTCAACAAAGGGTCAAGATTATAACATAACATAACTTCACGCCTTTTTTATCCGAAGGTGTAGGCAGCGGCTGTTAAGCCTCGTCTCGCCGTTATGTTTACGTCCCAAATGGAATAGGTGGCGAACCTATTGCCGTACCGGGCACAAAGTTTTCAGTCATCGATATTTATCACACTTAACTTCCGAAAATAATTTCCAAAAGTCATTGGTGTGAGCCAGTGTCATGATTCGAACCCTGACTATAAAATTATTTTATACATGACATTAAAACAACTTTTAGGATTATATCGCGTTTATTTATTACTAATTTTATTTATTTCCCGACGTTTCGAACTCTTTTCAGAGATAATTTTCACGAGTGATGAACAAAAAGATGGTATTTGTTCAAAAGCCATTTTCATTGATACAGAGAGCACCCACTTTTTGGAAATAAAAATCAAACAGTTGATGTTAAAAATATGATTTTTACTATTTGTAACCCACATCAGACCATGAAACAAAAAAAAATTATATGATATGACATTAAAACAATATAATTTTCTAAATTATATTGTTTTAATGTCATGAACGTGATTCGCGAAAATATTAGAGATAAATTATTTTATACAAATAGTTACTAATAATACTGGTCATGGATACAGGTAATAATTATTTTTAGATATACGCTAATGATGGGTATTAATTTCATGATTTTCTGACGAAGACTCTTTTACAGAATTGATAGATTTTCAGACAAAATATTTACTAACTTAAACACTTTGATCGTCTTAGTTTGTACTAAAAGTTAAAAACCAAATAACATTAGTATAGTGGGTAAATCAGAATATCTACAAAGGTTACAGCAGATTTTTTAGAATACATTTATTAAACGCTACAATATATTTACTGTTGCGTTTAAAGGCTGGCTACGCAAATTATCGCCCTTACGGTAACGCCAATATCCATGGGTAGAGGTTGTTGCTTACCTTAATCTGACCATTAGCTCATTTGCCCCTGTTATGGATAACTTATGGAAGCGAGAGCTGGGTATGGCAGAGTGTGCATAAAATTAGGTTAAACGCGGTTGAAATGAGGGCATTGCGCAAAATCTGAGGAGTGACCCTCGCTGACCGTGTCGAAAACTAGGTTATAAGGAAGGCAGTCGGATTGAAACAGAGTGTCGGTGTAAAAGTAAGAAAGGGCATACTCCGATGGTTCGGACATGTAGAAAGAATGGATGATGCAAGATTGACTAAGCAGATATACAATGCAAAACAGTATGGATGTAGAAGTCGAGGACGGCCAAGACACACATTCCATGACCAAATAGAACGTGTTCTGGAGGAAGGTGATGTTAGGAGCCTCAAAAATAGACGCGCGTGCATGAAAAGAGTTATTAAAATCAACAGAGCGAGTGAGGTGTGTAAGAATCGTGCCTTATGGCGCTCCGTTCTCTCTGCCTCTCCCGCAAGGGATTTGGCGTGAAGTTATGTGTATGTTATAATTTTGTTCCTATCTTATAATTTTCGAGGTAAAAGATTAGATATGTATAATAGAAGTTACCATAGTTAAAATGTGTACGGAACCGATAGTAAATGTCATAATGACATGTACGTCGTCGTTAAATTGTACTGAAAATGATGAGTCTCCGTCACGTCCATCATCCTGAATAACCTATTTAAGGTTGAAACTAGACCGTGCCGGTGTACTCACAGTACATCAAATATTTATGAACAAGCCACGAAGGTAGGGTTACTACTACGTCTTGCTATGATTTAAACCGTAAAGTACCTACCTACCCCCGAATAAATTGACTGCAAAAATGTGTAAGTCTGAGGGAAATTTGTATCTCTTAACCTCATTTTAGAAGTAAATTATACACCCCTTTTTCATGCTCGTTTGAGAAACGTGAAAATTTTTCAATGAACTTTTCAAAGTTTTGTTTCATTTTTATGGGAGTTTATTTTTCGTTCGTTCTAAGCGTAGGAGATTGATTATTCTACAAATACGTTTGGTTGAATTTGATATTTCAATTAATCATAATGACGCTAAAGCCCGAATACTGAACCGCAACTCAAATATATAAGCGCTACTTAAGCGTTTAAGTAGCTGTCACATTAGACAGAATACGTGAAATTTGAGCAGTAAGTAGCACTTTATTGATTGTCAGATTTGAGTGGCGGTTCAGTATTCGGGCGTTAGACTTTTAAGATTCTTGTTAAGAACTAAGATGTAATGTAATTTTACAATCAATACCTTAAAATCCTAGATATAAGATGTAATTTAACAAAATTAAACTACGATAACTTAATATTTGAAATTATTAGGGTGCGCAAGGAAAGAAGAACTAACAAAAGAACTGAACAGTAACATTAAGGTCCTCAAAGTTGATAATAAAGCGAAAACAACAGATTGAAATGTTTAAAGTATAATTTAATAATAATAGTTTTAGTGAAGTAACCTAAATCAAGCTTTAAACACAAATGATTGCTCGTATTATGAAATCCGCTTTCTTCGTGAAGCATTAAATGAAGAAATTAAATGTAGGAGTAAATTATTTATTGAATTTTTATAATCAAAACAAATCCGATATTCTTATCTAGCTGATTTCGTTAAATATCTTTCGATCTTTCGTTTTTTTAATGACTGTCTTGTTACTTTATTTTACTTTACTGTTTGAATTGACTGGTCTGATAGACATTCTCAATCTATTCTTTTGTACTGAACCACCTGACTACCGCATCATGGTAGTCAGGTGGTTCCTCGATGATGGTGGACGAGTGGTCGATAAATGAAAGACACAATTATGATCTCGTCATCTTTATTTGTGTCAGCGACAACTGTCAGTCGCTGCACACCGACCACTGCCGCATACTGTGCGTACAGTGGTTATGTACTATTGCTGACACGTACATGTACGTGCCATGACGTATTATTATTCTCCCTTACAATTTTTTTAAATTCGCTAAAGCTTATATCCACTGACAGTAATATTCTCACTGAAAGTTGTGTATTAGCGACCTTATGTTTATAAGGCCGTTGCTTACACACATATGTTATCGCCGCAACATTGGTTGCCAAAATTTCCATTTACTCTCGCATAAATAAATAGTAGCACTCGATTAAGCTTCGGTGTAATTGGCGTAATGTATCATGCGTCATATTTTACGTCCGCATGTCCTCGGTTATGGCCCGTTGTATATTCCTGTACGGTGTCGATAAAAAAAATAATAACTTTTTCACAAAATAGCGTTCGCTTCTCCCAAAATCTATTTCGTTTACGTGAGTTTTTTTTGCGACGCAGCTAGTAGAAAACAGAACGCGATGATAAGGCTTAAAAAGATTTATTGATGCATTGAAATATTCCTTTTTTTGGCGACTATGGAGATCAGCTATTGTTACTTTTAGGTTAGGTTTGGTTAGGTTAGTTCTTCCGAATTGCTTCTTAAATAGACACGGTAACTTACTAAAATGATCTACAAGATATATAGTACTCTCACAGTCTTACTAACTTTATTGTCTATGAGCAACAAAAAACGCCTTTATTGTTACACACAATAAAGGCGTTTTTTGTTTACAATTAAATACAATAAAGCCCTTATACAAGTCACTTTTTCGTTATGTTTTATCAAGAATGATTTTGTCTGTTATAAATTATAATTAAATACTTATTTAATTACTTTATATTTTCAGGTAAGCTTTAGAAAATTTATATAGAAAAAAGGCGTTAAATTACAACAACATAGTGAGTATTCAATTATTTGCTAAAAACTGTTTAAAAATGCTATACACCAAATTAGATCTGCAGTTATACATTAGTTATAATCATATTAAAAACGTTGCATTCATATTTACCTAATGCAACTTTAGACATACAAAAATAATGAAATGTTTTTTTTGTCGTGCTAATATTGTTAAAAAAAATATTATAATATAATACATTGGTATCTATTGAGGAAACGCTGCGAATGCTCTACCTTCACACATGCCAGCGCTATTGTTACCAACCTTCTTATTAAAACAGAATAGAGCGTAAGTTTTTAGCATGAAATATGTGCGCTGGTATCTGATTCCCTTCAAGAATACATGATTAATATTTTAAGGCTTCAGAAATATACCCGTTTCGATTTTGACTAAAGTTTATAATGAAAGTCGATACAGATAAAATAGATATAGTGTCACAGTTGTGTAACCGGAATTTAAGATAGGATAAGACTGGGGGGTTGATAGTAAGAGAAGAGGAGGGATGACCTTCGAATACCTTTCTCTCTCAACCATGCCCGTCATGGGCCACTTCACGTCGATTTTCTAAGAGGTTTCTTCAGTTGAGAAAGCGAGAAAGGGCGAATAGCATGGCTCTACCATTGCACAATTAGTTAAATACAAGTTAATTAATTCATGTATATATGTTATATAATTATTAAATGTAGCATATTGGTCCAATTGAGTTTCATGTACTCCCTCGGGATAGCGCACTGACCGGGACTAACTCCAGCATGTTGCTGCGCACATCGACTGAAATTACTTCATTGCATATTATTAGCTATACCCAGCGCCAACTTCATATCCCAGAATCAGATTCCCTAGAATATATTTTCTCTACTAATATTATAGATATTGACAAAGTATTGATAAATAAGTTGTGCTTAATACGATGCCGTCGTTTTTATATGATAAGAGTACAAAAAATCTAAAATCTATCTTTGTGGCTTAAGTTTCACTAAAGGTTTCTTTTTTTTCAATCTTTTTCGTTTTATATTTGTTTTATTACAATATCTCAAATTTCCAAACATATTGTATTGTATATTTCTAAGTAATTGCTTATTTTAAGATAAGCTAATTATATTTAGATTCAAATGGAACAGAAACACATGCCGCTTAAGGCAAGACATTAAATTGATTGTTACCGAAACGACGAAAACTTTCTCCGCTATATTTTTTTTAATATTTCCCTGAACCACAAAATGTGTTGCAAAAATATTATATCACATTATTCTTACTTATCATTGTTAAATATATGCAGGAATTCTTTTTCAGAATTGTTTACACGAGGTTAAAAGATTTTGACTCTTACGAGCCGGTGAATAAGGTAGAAAATTTAGCAAATCATTTAGTTTGTGTTATGTTGACAAAATTGTTTTGCAGACCCTACTCTGCGGCGACTTGCAAATGAGAGGTGTCACCTGTGATAGGTAGAAAAATAAATACATAAACACGAGAAAAAAAGTTAAAAACAACTGGAAATTTGTTTTAAACCTATGGGAAAGAACAACAGCATAAATATGCCATCGATATGGAAAGTACTGAACCTATTTGGCTAGTTAGAAGAATATACAAAAAAACAAAAATCTAGAATCTCCTTAATATTTTGATTTAATATCCTCACACCTTCTATGACCAAATAGAACGAGTTCTGGAGGTGATGTCAGGAGCCTTAACAATCGACGCACGAGTATGAAAACAATTATGAAATTGATTAAAACAACTTTTAGGATTATATCGCGTTTATTTATTATTTATTTATATTTATTTCCCAACGTTTCGAACTCTTTACAGAGATCATTTTCACGAGTGACGAACACAACTAACATCTTTTTGTTCGTCACTCGTGAAAATGATCTCTGTAAAGAGTTCGAAACGTCGGGAAATAAATATAAATAAATAATAAATAAACGCGATATAATCCTAAAAGTTGTTTTAATCAATGAGTGAGATTCGCGAAAATCTTAGAAACAATTATGAAAGTCAAAAAAGCAAGTGAGGTGTGTAAAAATCGTCACTTATTGCGCTCTGTTCTCTCTGTATACCGCGCAAGGAATTTAGCGTGACGTTATGTATGTATGTTATGAGAAGATTTTTGTTACTTAATCACGAGTCAACCGTTTGAATAAGAACTAGATGAAACGTGGCTTATAAAATGAAAAATTCCTTAATAAATACGTAGTTACGTTACGTGTTCTTTATACGAGTAAGTACCTACTGCCTTTACTAGCTTTGAATATCCATTGAACTTTATAAATATATTGCTCTTATATTAATTAAATTACCATAAATAGGTATTGCTGAAGAAATAAGATGTAATTTAAAAAAAAAACTGCTTTTTCATACACAGATTGATATTTTATTCTCCAAGCTTCATCAATAAAACCCTCGTTCAAAAACACGATTTTTTTTCATATTTTAATGTATCATATCTCCCTATCCTATGCATCATTATTCAGATTACATATTTCGAACCTCTTTTCACTTCTTATTTTGTTATGAGGCACAACCTATTATTTTTTCACCTGCCTTCCTTTGTTGGGTAAAGATACATTATGTAAATTCGCGATCACATCCAATGAGCTACATATTCGGCTTATTTTTTTGAGTAACTACCTTGACGGCGTCTTGAGAATTGTTAGAAGTATTCTGCTAATAGATGGCGCGTTGCTTTGCAGTGGAAAGGCCAGAAGGTGCAAATACAACTTTAACCGACTTCAATATATAGGGGTTGTTTTTGGAGTTTACTCCTTAAGAATCGATTTACATATATAGGCCCGGGGTATGAAAATTATGGGGACCAAAATCGTACTAGTCACGTGAGTGTCACACGAAATGCGTTATGCGCTATAGTCACAGAGCATATAAATAAGAGTCGGCACTCCATACAATGTCCTGAGCTCTTTATAGAAACACTCTTTATAGCGATACGCCATTCTCTATTACGAAGAAATGTGTTCATATTTGTAGACAGTAAATATTTATTTTTGTAAATAAATACCGTAAAAACATGTAGAAAAAAACACCCCCAGACGAGGGATCGAACCCGCCCCGACCTTGTGTTATCGGTAGTGCGGTTTACCGATGCACCACGAGGGCCGTATGTATAATCGTCTAATTACCGTCCTCTTTACCAATTTCGACACATTTTCTAGGATCGGGTTTGTTTGTTTGTTTGTTTTTTACATACATACATATACGTAAGTACGTATTGCAGGCGGAGAAAAAAAAAATTATATTATTTATAAATTGTGTTTTTATAAATTGTGTTTTTTGAAAATTATATTTAAGTACGAATTACTTACTAATAAAATAATGAAATATCAATAATATTTTTCGATCTTTGGTAATGAAACGAGGGGCGCCACAGTAGCATCGCCAACATCGTACTCCTAATAAAAAGTGTGTGAATCTCGGAATCGGCTCCAACGATTTTCATGAAATTTAGTATATAGGGGGTTTCGGGGGCTATAAATCGATCTAGCTAGGAATCATTTTTAGAAAATTTCATTTTATCGTGTTTTATCGATAATTAACTTAAACATCAACTTACTTTTTTATTGGAATTCCTGACATCTATTGGCGAATGTGAATTATTTTAAATTGTGAGCACTTAACTTGCTTTAACGACAACAACACTAAAGCTATTCCAGCAGATGGCGTTGTTAACTAATTCCAGCAGATGGCGTTGTTAACTAATTACTATTTATTTCTAATATAATATGTTAGTACATAGTATATATTAGTATATATTTATTATTGGAGTTTACTCCTTAAGAATCGATTTACAATGTATAATAATAAGAGTCGGCACTCCATACAATGTCCTGAGCTCTTTATAGTCACAGAGCATATAAATAAGAGTCGGCACTCCATACAATGTCCTGAGCTCTTTATAGAAACACTCTTTATAGCGATACGCCATTCTCTATTACGAAGAAATGTGTTCATATTTGTAGACAGTAAATATTTATTATTTTATTTTATAATCGTTCTTGAGGAGTAAACTCCAGTCGTGCGTCGGAGCGGACACACACTTTTACTTTTTTTAACATAATATAACTCACGCCCGACTTCCCGAAGTTGTCTGCAGCGGCTGTTAAAAAACCAGCAACACTTTTGTATATTAATGTCTAAAACTGATAAGATTTATTTTTGTACATGCATAACTTCACGCCAAATCCCTTGCGGGGTAGGCAGAGAGAACGGAGCGCCATAAGGCACGATTCTTACACACCTCACTCGCTTCGTTGACTTTCATAACTCTTTTTAAGCACGCGCGTCGATTTTTGAGGCTCCTAACATCACCTTCCTCTAGAACACGTCCTATTTAGCTATGGAATGTGTGTCTAGGCCGTCCTCGACTTCTACATCCATCCGCTTTTGCATTGTATATCTGCTTAGTCAATCTTGCATCATCCACTCTTAAAACATATCCGAACCATCAGAGCACTCTCTTTCAATCCAACTTCCTTCCTTGCAACCTTGTTTTCGACGCGGTCAGCGAGAGTTACTCCGCAGATTTTGCGCGGTGCTTTCAGATATAGTTTATTTATTGGTATATCAGAAAAGATTTTACTGTAAAGTATATCCTCCAAGTAAAGAAAAAACAAACTTAAAAGCCGCGCCTGAAAACTGTATTATAAGATACTCCATTACAAATGCATTTACACCTATTTTAGAGCAAAAGATCTGTCATTTAAAATAAAATGCACGTTCCACAAACGGGATAAGGTTCATATTGAATTGTAAAAAAAAAATTGTGTCTGTTGTGTTGGTACAACTATCTTTATGCGTTTATTTAGAACAAAAATGAACTTTATTACTAGTAATATCATTTGATAGATAGTTCTTTAGTAATATCATTTGATAGAAACGCAAACGGTCTATTGCAATAATATCTCGTCATACACTTGTCTGTCCGTCTGTCTGTCTGTCTGCTTGACAAATTGGTATGAGCTGACGATTAATGGTTGTGTGACGCATTTAGATTTATGATCTTATGTAAGATAATGGAGAGTGATTTACGTGGTGCGTGTATTATATTTTCGCTTATGAATTACGTGTTTGATATTGTATGCTGTGTTTTCTCGTTCTGATGATGCACTGCTTAGATGAATGATGGACGACCAATTAGCGACGTCATTTTGTAGGTAAACGACAGCAAAGGTGGGGGTTGCTGCCCATCGACATGTGAAACACCAAGAGCATAGCAGTTGCGTTTCCGGCTGAGAAGGAAGATAGGGAAGGAAAGGGAACGGGTCTCCGGAAACCTCTCTAACCAAATAAGAAGCAAAATGAGCCACTTTACGTTGGTCTTCTTAGAGCTAATGACCTGTCGAGTTAATTAATTGATATAGTAAACTAGAAACGTAGCTAGAAGTACGGTCTATAAATGAATATATGTAAGGCTAATAATGTTTTTATAGCGAACGAGCAAGGTCACCTAATGGTAAGAATAGTAAGCAACTACCGCGACCCATGGACACCTGTAACACATATAGTGTGTGGGGGTGGGGTAGCTTCTCTCACCGAACAAAAAACAGCATTAGCTACTCTACGTCGATATTTTCTGAGAGCCAGCCCATTCATACCGCGAACTGTGTGGCTCTACCACTCGTAAAACTGCTTATCCTATGATGAAGAGTCATTGGGTTATTGAAAAGGTTCTTTTAAATCACATAATATCTGTATACAAGTAACATTAACTATTACATGCCACATTAGTACCGTCTACCAAATTTTCAGGTTTTTATTCTAATTGCGATAATACTGAACAGCAAATATTAAGTTTTTTATAGAATAGAAAGTTTTTTCGTAATCAATGTGCTCAAGCTGCAAGACCCTATTATATTGTTACTGTAAACAAATTTAAACCAAAATGTATTCAGTGATTTTTTTGCTTTGCGTATGCTTTCCGTAAGTCATTCAGATGATGATGACGACGACGACTCGGACGAAGAGGAACTGCTAGACGAACCCGTCTTGGACATGCTGTCATAACTGATGTCTACTTTGTAGTCGTAAAAAAAGTGTTGGCCGTGTTTCCAGGTGTCGCTTGCGTTTCTACATCGGCCGTCTGAAACTTTCATGAACACTGAAATTGAAAAAATATTCTATTAGTAGCGGAACAACTTTTATAATTGATTTATATCTGTCTCTAAGTAAGGCTACTGAATCAAAAGGTCGCTGTGTCGAATCCTGCCTCGCACCAATAACTATTCGAAATTAATTACGAAAGTTATGTGTGACAAATAACGTTAACAGAAAACTTTGTGCCCGGTATGGTGATGGTGATGGTGATTCGCCACCTATTTTGTTTGGACGTAAACATAACGGCGAGTCGAGGCTTAACAACCGCTGCCTACACCTTCGGGTAGAAAAAGGAGTGAAGTTATGTTATGTTATGGTTTATATCTAAGTAATTTTTTTCATCGCCTTTGTAATCTTCCCGATTACTAAACTTTTCTCAACTTATATATTTGTCGTATTTTGGGGCAAGGGTAAGGAAAATGATGATGACGATAGATAATACTTACTAGTACCATCCTGACAATTCCTGTAGTACATCATACATTTGCTTTTGAATGACCTTCGTGCTCGTTGGTATGCACCACAAATCCATTCTATTCGAGGATCTCTCCATTTCATGCGCATATCATCAGGGCACGGAGTGCATTTACGGTGCCATTTTCTCCTGACATTAAAAATGTACATGACATAAAAATCTGTCATATCGATAATTGAACTTAACTTTAATTAAAATATATATATTTTTCCTACAGTAAATTAAATGAATTCGTGTTGAATTTAATTGCAAGAACTCGATAAATTCAAAGACATAAAGACAGAGATTGGAATAAGCCCAAAATTTAATCTCTTGCTTTAAATGTGCAGTCATTATAGTTGAGATACCTTCTATGTCTACACAGTTTAATATTCTAAACCCTGTCTGGGCTTAAGTTAGCAAAGTTTAAACTTAGACTATACGCTGGTAATTAAGAGTAGTAGTATAAGCAGTAACTAACTGTTCTCTACTTTAACTGATTTTGACAAATTTAATACAAGCGACTGGAAACGGTATTTATAGTCAAAAAGCTTGGCCGGCGAAGATCTCAGTTGCTATAAACTGACTTGCAAAGTTGTTATTTCGAAAACATTCATGTTTAAATGCTTGTTATAAGTGTTTATACATTTACAAACTACTTTTAGTAACTTAAACTATATTATAATATCTCTCTGCCTACCCCGCAAGGGATTTGGCGTGAAGTTATGTATGTAAACTATATTATCGGTACAGACCAATATTTAAGAAACATGTTTTTATATAATTTAGATCATATTGAGTGGCTTTTTTGGTGGATTTTTCAATTACTGATAGCACGAACTTCGTGCAGCCCTATTTTAAGTAAACTTTAACACCATCAAGATCAGTGCTTCGTTTCAATTGGTCGTAGCGCACTAATAAATAGCATACCCTTTGTCGACAAATAGGCTATCTAAGTCTTAAAGAATTTTTCGAATCGAATTAGTAGTTCCTGATTAGCGCGTTTCTCTAAGTATTTTTTTTTAAATTTATAAAATTCATGCATATAAAAAAGTAACTCAAATAACTATGTTATGATATTTTTTTATACCATCCTCGTCGCTCTGCGCTGGATTTTGGTCTGTGGCTTTTCTTGATTTTATTTTTTGGCTTGTCCTCCGAGCTAGTGCTGGATGATGTGTCAGAAATATGCAGGGAATCACTCTTTGAATCTAAATAACAGGGTAAGAAAAAGAAAATGCACAAATATAATACCAACTCCCAAATTCATTGTAAAAAAGAAACCATGTACAAGAACGTGTTGCAGGTCTTGCAGCTCTGTCCAATACAAAGAGCTATCTAGAAGTAATCTGGGAAAATATATATATAATATTATCCTGACTAGTGCTTGGTGGTTTCCGAGTATAGTGATTTTATTAAAATGTATACTGACATCCATTTTCATTAAGTATATACATTACCTGCAGGAGTAGTAGCCCAGTCTCGTTAGTCCAATGACCGAGCTCCCCGCTTTTGATTCAGAAGTTGTGGGTTTGAATCTGGGCTCAAGCCAATTATTTTTCGAAATTCTTTTACGTAATTATGTGTGACTAATATCGATGACTGAACTGATAACTTTGTGCCCGGAGTACGGCAATAGTTTTGCCACCTATTCCATTTGGGACGTAAACATAACGACGAGTCGAAGCTTAACAGCTGGTGCCCACAATTTCGTGTAAAAAAGGCGTGAAGTTATGTTATGTTATATACTTACCTGCGGGGATAGTAGCACTTTAAGTTATAAACCGTTTTGAATAACGCTAATTAGTTTAATACAAAATCAAAATTTAGCATTTGATCAGCAAAATGACTCACCACCCTCACTAGATTTTAGATCACCAGATGATGATGAAGTTGATCTTTGAATTTTCTTTCTTTTAAAGTAGTTTGTCTGCTTTCTTCGGGTTTCTATGGACTTTGC
Source organism: Euproctis similis (assembly GCA_905147225.2). Classification (NCBI taxonomy): domain Eukaryota; kingdom Metazoa; phylum Arthropoda; class Insecta; order Lepidoptera; family Erebidae; genus Euproctis; species Euproctis similis. The sequence continues at coordinate 13,234,981 of LR990109.1, forward strand.
ATCATCATTTATTAAATTATTTTGAGTGTTTATAACTGAACTGTTAAATATGTCCGTGACTGTTATGTCCACTGAAAAGTATTTTAAGTATTTGACTAGTAAATTTTATTTGCTTTTTCTACCCGCCTTTTTCCACTCGAAGGTGTAGTCAGCGGTTGTTAAGTCTCGACTCGCCGTTATATTTACGCCCCAAATAGAATAGGTGGCGAACTTATTGCCATACCTACATCGAGCACAAGGCTTTCAGTCATCCATATTTATAACACATGACTTTGGAAAAGAATTTCGAAAAATCATTGGTGTGACCCCGCATTCGAATCCACGACTTATTGATTCAGAAGCTGGAAGCTCGATCACTGGAGCACCGTTATTGTATTCGATTATTAAAACAATTGTAATGATTGACTGACTAATGACATTTGCTTAACTTACCTAAAATCAATACTAAAATAACTTGAACAACTCGCACCATGTCACATGTCATGTAAATTTTCTCGTTCCATATAAAATTTAATGTAACACATAAACCGTTTCCCGCAACCATTTATATGTGTTTTCAATTTGTTTCTTTACGATGTCACTATGTTTTTGTATATTTGTTACTTTATTTTTTTATATTTATTAAAACATTCCTGGGTGGAGTGGAGAGCAAGACTTATTTCAAATCATAGAAGAGAGTAGGAAAAACTTTGTTGTATATTTATTTCTAAGACTTTCGCGAATCTCACTCATTAAAACATTTTTTTAGGACAAAAAGATGGTATCAATGAAAATGGCTTTTGAACAACTACCATCTTTTTGTTCATCACTCGTGAAAATGATCTCTGTAAAGAGTTCGTAACGTCGGGAAATAAATATAAATAAATAAAAAATAAACGCGATATAATCCTAAAAAGTTGTTTTAACTTTGTTGTACTTCATTAAAAGAATATATTATAGTCGTACCTGTTTTGTTCTTATTTTAGTGTTATGTACCTTCCTGGCAAATGTTAGTCAAATACTAAAGGCGGTCTTATCGTATGCACGGATATCTCTGTCAGATAACTAACAAACACTATGTAGCAAATTATTTGTGCCTTCATGTTCGCTATACCTGGTAACTGTATGATCACGTCTCGCTGATTTAAATATTTAGGTCTTATAGGCGAGGAGAAAATCTTATTGGACCTGGTTGTTCAGTCATCGATGTTTTTATTCTTGCGATTAGACATCACTTTATCAAAACGTGTACTTTATCAAATCTTATATATATATTTGGAATAGTTCCTGGAAAAGTTTATTTGTCGTTTATTCAAGAGAAAATATGGGTTGGAAAGGGGCAGTTTTTAGTATCGATATTTTTGTTCCTCTTTTTCTTGGACGATTAAAATAAAACACACTTGATAAGTTTATACTCTATAATCATAGAACCAGTGTTTGCCGTGCCAAGGCAGAGTGGCGTTTCCCGGTCTGCCCTCTAACGTTCCACATTTGTGATCTGATATTTTTACGAACACTGAAAAAATAATTGTTAATTAAGAAACATTGTTATTATTACATTAATAATTGAAGGAACAAAAGTATTATGCATTTTTTTTTAAATATACTACCCCTAATGAGTTTGTATTTGTTAACATGTGGTAGAGCCAAGCAGTTCACTGCACTAATGGGCCGGTTCCACCGGTGAAATACCACGACCTCTTAGAAGATCGACGTAAAGTGGCACTTGTCGCGTTTCGTTCGGTGAGAGATGTACCCGGAGGCCCACCCCTCTTCCCCATCCTTTCCTATCCTACTCCCTTAAAGGTCGGCAAGGCAACGGTAACACTATATGTGTTGCTGGTGTCCATGGGCAGTGTAGGTTACTTACCATCAGGAACAAAAAAAAAAGTTGTGTAGCCTCAACATGGGAGCTGTCAATTATTTTTATTATGTATTGCTAATTTGGTTTACTTCTCTTTATTGCATTTCTATTTAATTACTTTATTTGTTATTATTTTGTATGTAAATGCATATATAAACGATTTTAAATGTCGAAGTCGTTTTCATAACGTTTCCACGTTTCAAAAATGATATTTCCTTTCATTGATAAGAATAATGTTACGCTCACTCAGATCATCATCCCTCAGATTGTACTGACTCTACAGTTCCTTTCTGTACATCATTTTGTTGCTTACTGTTCAATATTCACACATTACTTTTACTTCTGTTTCACGCATAAATCACCAGAGTAGACATATATTACCTATCCTTGTCTTTGATGTACACTTTCGTTCCCACACTATTATTTTTGCAAACGTGCTGTTTTAAACTAACGAAAGAAAACAGTTGAATGTAATTATGATTTTGAACGGTATTTTCCGATCGCGAGTTTCACTTGCACTAGCATGGTTTTCACAGGAATATTGAATATTGCCCAGACAACTTTTATTTTCAATATATTACTGGTGTATAAAAAAATCACCAGTAATATTTAATAATAGGTATTTTGAGAAGCGTTCTTTATACGTACTGGTTCCATCCTGACAATTTCTGAATCTCATCATGCACAAGCTCTTGAAGCTTCGCCTCGCCCTCTGATATCCTGCACATATCCACTTGATTCCAATATTTTTGTAACTCTTCAACATGTCTTGTGGGCAAGGTACACAAGCCCGGTACATTGCAGTTCTGTATCATAACATTAATTTTTATAGTAGTTGATGACGTTACTAACTTTTTTTCATGGATATCACATTTTAATGCAACAAGACCAAAGTCAAGCCCTGATCCAGTTCAAACTGAGGTCAACAAATTTATAACAGATTCTGCTTATAATGATCGTCATGAAATGTACATACATAACTACACTCAGAGTCCCTTGTGGGGTAGGCAGAGAAAGAGAAAACAGAGCGCCACAAAGGACAATTCTTGCACATCTCACTCGCTTCTTTGACTTTCCTATGTATTGTCATACGCGCTCGTAGGTTTTTAAGGATCATAGGTTTTCATAGAAAGTGTGCAGTGGCCGTCCTCGACTTCGACGTCTTTTCGTTTTTACGCAGTATAACTGCGTTGTCAATCTTGCATCGTCCATTCCTTTTACATATCCGAACCATCGAAGCATGCCCAAAAATTTAAATGTTATTAATTTTATTAGGGAACATTTTTGGGAGTATTCCATTTGAAGGTTGAGATAAATGTGACAACATATGTTCTTAATTTGGTAGTAAAAAAGTTTGGTAGTAAATTTTGTGTTCGACTTCTATCACGTGGTAAGTAACCACGTGATAGAAGTCGAACACGAAATTTACTACTACGCTGTTTAGTGTTATATTCTTTTTAACAGATCATACTTTTTTCAGGGCATGCATTATTTTAATGCCTCGAAATTATTTTATATATGTTTAATAAAATTGTGGGCAGAATTGGTAATACTAAAAACTCTATTGGTCCTTACACTTTTCTCCGTTCATTGGTCTCTAGCGACGAAGCTTCGCTGGAACTCTGGCTTGTTGAGTCACTGCTTATGTCGCTCAAACTACTATATATTGGAATACTTATATTAGTATATTTAATGTTTATGCTTCTATTATATTTTGGGCAGACAAAATAAGATTGTATAAAAATATCCGCATTAAATTTCAAAATTAATTTCTAACTTCCAACCTAATTATTGCCTAATTTTATTCATGTAATGAGAATGTAACCACTTAACATAGGTAGGTACAACTGAACTAAGGTAGAAAAATGGTTTATCTACCCGAAGGTATAGGCAGCGTCTGTTAAGCCTTGACTCTTCGAATCGTTACATCTCAAATGGAATAAATGGCGTAAATCATTACTATTCACCGAGAACAGAGTTTTTAGAGAGAAATAATTGGTGTGAACTCGGAACCGATTCCACGGTTTTTGAATCAGGAACGAGGATATAATTATACCATCGAAAATATTATCAACTTTCATATTATTTTCTTCAGACCAACCTTTCAGACTTGATAGCGCTGTGTAAAGCACTTGCTGTTTCATCAGAGTTCTCGGAGTAATCGTACCAGTGAGGTCCTCGATGCTCGGCATCGTCGAAATGTGCGACATTAGGTAGATCATTCTTCTGCATGAGATATGGAGTTATAGCATCGAAGTTTTCATAGAGCTTCTTTTTTTGAGCATTTGAAACTAAAATAAGTATTTAATGAAATATATTATTATTATAGTTCAGTTTATCAAGCATCCTCATCTATCTTTCATACATATGAAAGAAAGATGAGGATATCCCATCCCTTAGGGCCTAGAAAATATATCGTGATAATTTTGGTTGGTTTTGAATATAGAATAGTAGATTTTACCCGATTAAAATACGTTGTCTGTGTCTATAATTTACTAGTTTTGCAATTCATACATGCATTTTTTGGGGTCATGTCAAGAGTGTGTTCGTCGCGATCCCTGATATCGAAGTGGGACGCAATTTTGACTGAAACAAGTTTAGGCACACGGTTAGGCACGTGGAGTGTTAGAGGTAGTATGACAAGGTTGTGATGATGGACTAAATAAATGCGAGATGCATGTATGGCTTACACTTTCCAGAGACGAAACGGGGAGGGCGGGGGCGTGATGTTATGGTGTAGGTATTTTGTAATTCAATCACATAGTACCACCATATACTTTTATTACTCAATACTAGTATTTATCAAGCGTCATTTCAGATTGATCTGCGTCTTTTGATCCTATTTTGCAATATATATTATAATCGGTTGATGAGTTTTACATGACATTGGAAAATCTTTGTTGCATTCAAAATACTGGAGAGCGGTCTGGCGTAGTGTTACTTCAAGTACTCTACTGATCCTTACAATGATTAGGTTTAAATGGATTTGCTTATTACGATAACTAAGTTAGGTGGCGTGGCCCCAGGATGTCGTAAGAAAAGATTGAGGAATTTGACCCATTGTTATCTCATCGCAGAACTATATCTTGTACATGAATCACAAAAGTCTGGTTATTCAGCAATTTTATTACCAAAACAGAAATCCCTAGTTTGAATCCAAGCTCATAGACTAATAGTGATTAGGACGGTTTGATACTAGATGATTTAATGCGTCGTAACGAAACATAATTTCCACCTTTTAATATGAAACCATTTTTTAAAATGACAAGCGTGAAGTCACAGTAATTACTCTAACTTTTTAAACGAGCGAACCATCAAAATTTTTATTATTCTTCCGACGAAATTTATTCAGAATCAGTATGATATATTCATTTTACAGTACAGCGTCAGGTTTCATTGCATTTCATTAGAGTAAAGCAATGGCGATCAAAATGCACATATTAATATCTGGAAACAACGTTGGTCGAATGAATTTATTTATGGCATTGTATTTACTGAAATTATAGTTGCTACAATTCCACGCTACGTTTTACCAAACTGAAATTATTTATGCTAGAGATTCATCCTGATTATATTTCACACCTGTTCCCAAAATGTGCTTTCTAAATATATACAAGCATTAATTATTCATAACTTAAATATCAATATAATATTTATTTTTCTTGATAATTAATAAACAAACTTTATTTGTTTCAGGTATGTATAAAACCTCCCAGAGATACATTTTAATTAAGAAGACTTTTTTGTACTTTAGTAAGTATAAAAATATATTTATGATAAGTCATATACACAGTAGTCAAAATAATATTAGGCAGTCATTATTTTCCTGCACTTATGCCACTCGGCACTGCGGATGTCATCCTTTCGAACTATCCATGATGTCAAAAGATTTGGTTGTGGTTTTATTACCGGTCGCCTGCCTGCGAAATAAGCCACCAATGTCAACCCTGACATTGGTGGCTTATTTTCCACCAGGAGGAAAAGGCAGCGATAGATTATGTAGGCCTCTATAATGTTTCTTAGCCGTATCGTACGGCATCCACGACAGGAGCTACCTATCCTTAGCTAAAGCAGCACGTTCATAGTTCGAATTTCAAAGCCTAATGTGTACAAATGTTACTTATCTCTAAATTTCTTTTATATTGTAAATATAACGTTCCAGATATGAAATTTAAAAATAATATAATTTTCATTTTATTATTGTAGTGGAGTGAAGTGGAATGGAGTGGAGTGGAGTGGAATGGAATGGAATGGAATGGAATGGAATGGAGTGGAGTGGAGTGGAGTGGAATAGAATGGAATGGAATGGAATAGAATGGAATGGAATGGAATGGAATAGAATGGAATATAATAGAATAGAATAGAATGGAATGGAATGAACCAGATTTAGATGTCCCCTATATAACATAATTTCTTAAAGTAAATAGGGTATTTCATCACCAACACCACTATCGTAAGATTTATTTTTCCCAAGTTTAAATGTCAAAGAATATTTGCCAATATTTTTATTATACGCAACTTACCGCTTAAATATAACAAAGTGAAAACCCCTAATCGCATTAAATTGCATCGTTGAAATTCTAGCATGTATATATTTATTTTATTTACACAGTCCAATTCAAATAGAAAACAGTTAAAATATTATTGTTTCATATCTTTTATTTCTGCTATAAAAATTTTTAAACCTGTTTCAAGGAATATTTTATTTTTGTCAATGAGAATATCTGTCTGTATATTTGTCACAGTGAGATACAGTGCTCTTAATACATTTTTCTACAAAGACGTTAATATGACGGCTGGTAACAGATTCAATGGTGTGTTGAACGTGTATTCAGGCTGTGTCTGAAGGCACGCTTTACAGTCCAAGTTACAGTGTTGTGTTGGTACCACCTCGAACATACGGGAGTCAGCGTTGGGTATGGCAGGCAAAATGGTAAAGCAAGGTGAATGCTCTCTGAGAAGTTTGTGTAGAGTCATCCTTACGGATCGAATGAAAAATAGTGTGATAAGAGAGACAACAATTTGTAGGATGATGTGGTGACCAAGGTGGAAAAAATTATGTTATGATGGTTTGGTCACCTGGCGAACTAGTTTCAATCGGTTACTCGTTACGATAACAAAATAGGATTCGCAGTTGTTTGGAGACGCACTTCTAGGGACTACAGCTAGGCAGACGGACAGCCACCAAAGCAGACCGAAGTTTTCATTAAGACGTGACAGTAACTACCGGTGTCGTAATAATACACATATTTCATAATAATAATTCAAATTCAATAAATAAGATTATTTGGAGGCTATACCTGTCCAAGGTGATGATCTACCACCGCTCAGGTCATTTGTAATACACATAAATAACTCTCTTAAGCTGTCTCTATTTTCGACATAAATGTTAGGTTTTTTGGTTTTTAAATGAAACAAACATATAACGATGCTTTATATCTATAATCAGAAGCATCTTCTTGCTGAACACACTATTTTTATAATACATTTTGCCTTATGTAAGCCATGTCGTCGGTCTAATCTTGAATAATTATCCTGCAAGATCAACCATACACTTTAATGAGCATGACATATTTTTTTACCTTTACGCCTAGAAACATAAACATAATATCCGAATGTTTAGGCACCAGAAATGATACCTCTAGTTTTAAGGCAAAAATCACATAATTTATTTTCTTAGTTTGCTATATGGAAAAAATATATATCTTGATGTCATGAATTTGTATCGTCTTCTCGAGAAGTCGGTAATATCAAGAATAGAATTAATCTACTTCTTTAGTTCTTTCTTCTTGTAAGCAAATATCAATTAAATTTATTTCAAATAACCAGTAAGTTAGCTGTTCTTTTTGTAGTTACAAATAAAATAGATATGCTGTATTTTAATAGTCAAGTTTAAAAAAAAATAATACATACAATTTCATAGTAACGGCATTACTTACCGGCCAATTCACAATTTGCTTTTATCGAGAATCATCTGGGTTACCTACAATTTACAAAAAAAAAAACTACTTAGTATTTGAAAACTTGAAAAATATAACCTGAATTAAAAATCAAGTTAGATCTTGAAACATATCTAAAAGAAATCAAAATAAAATGCCAATACCTAATGAGAGCTTAGAGTTTGTATATCATATATTTAATTTACGCCTGAAAAGTTGGAGTTATGTATGAACGGGTTTACTGAGCCAATTAATTAAATTACTGTGAAAAAAATCATTAAAAACTTAAGATTTATTTAGTGAACAGTTTAATAATGATTTCGATAAATTTATTTAAAGTTTGTTCCTCGTAACTTGACACATACTCGTGTAATGAACTCAATATATTTAAACTAGATAAGGCCTAAAAGGTTTATTTCAAGTTTATTTATTTAAAACGATAAGTACCTGATCTGGTCACTATTAATTTTGGTCTTGATAATAAGTGTGCATCTGAAAGTTTATAAAAAAAAATATTATCATCATGTACAAATGTATATATTTCAATAATTATATAATAATTTACTTACTGGAACCAGCAAATGCCCCAGACTGTTGTAATGGTTGCATATCGTAACCTATTACTGTTGGATAATTCGTTAAATATGGATTAGTGGATTTTATGGTCGGGGAAAGTGAAGATCCTAAAGGAAGGTAACCATTCATAGGATTCAGTACACTTAAAGTATCTGTATGAGCAGTATTTTGGTTTCCATTATATCCATTTAATACTCTACCATGCGTACTGGGATAAGTTTGTTGCTGAGAGTTTATATACCCTGAATAATAACTAGCTGGATATCTATACACGCCTGGTGCATTGGAAATTGTATTTTGTCCAAGTTGTGACTGGGCTATGGCTTCAGAAACAGCAGATGTCATATCACCACTATTAGCGCTGCTAATTGCTTTTGATGATTGGTATGGGTTTGAAAGATAGTACTTTTGATTATTTAATTGACTTTGGGCTGCCGCACTACTAGTTGCGTATGCATTTGACCCTTGATTTTCGGCTAGAGCACTACTATCTGCATATGAATTAGTTCCCTGACTTTCAGCCAAAGCGCTACTACCCGCATATGACTTTTGTCCTTGATTTTGGGCTATAGCATTACTAACTGCATAAGTATTAGTTCCGTGACTCTCGGTAAACGCACTACTATCTGCAAATGCATTATTTCCTTGATTTTCGGCTAACGCATTACTTAATGCATATGCATTATTGCCCTGATTTTCGGCTAACGAATTACTTAATGTATATGCATTATTGCCCTGATTTTCGGTTAGCGCATTGCTTAGTGCATATGCATTATTGCCCTGATTTTCGGTTAGCGCATTGCTTAGTGCATATGCATTATTGCCCTGATTTTCAGCTAACGCATTGCTTAACGCATATGCATTACTGCCCTGATTTTCGGCTAGCGCATTACTTAATGCATATGCGTTATTGCCCTGATTTTCGGCTAACGCATTACTTAATGCATATGCATTATTACCCTGATTTTCGGCTAATGCATTGCTTAACGCATATGCATTACTGCCCTGATTTTCGGCTAACGCATTACTTAAAGCATATGCATTATGGCCCTGATTTTCAGATAAGGCGCTGCTACTTGCATATGCGTTATTTTCTTGATTTTGGTTTATACCGGAACCATATTGACCAGAAATTTGTGTAGGATATGGATAGCTAGTAATAAAACCCTTATTTGGAGAATTAGTAGGGTTATAAATTTGGTTTGCATAGAGTCCAGAATTATGTAGAGGTAACGGTTGATATATATTTGTACTTATTGGCGCGTAGTTTGAACTGGCTTGAGAATTTGCAAAGCCACTGCCCGAAGCATTAGAATCAGATAATGTTTGAGCACTGGCTCCAGCATGTGCTTGGTTATACTGAGTTATAGCCTCAGCCTGCGCTTGACTTTGAGAATGTTCGGGATTGTATTTTGAATACGGTAAATACCCAGAAGGAAACAGTTTATTGTACTGTGCATTAGCGTTAGAATATGCTTGAAAAGCTTCTGAATTAAACTGCGAATGTAATAGGTCTGGTTTGTATGTCACTAATAAAGGATTATTGAGGGTATTTTGTGAAAGGGCATTAGCTTCAGCGTAGCCTTGATTTTGAGTATTGTATGGATTGTAGTTGTTGCTTGGTAAATTATTAGTTACTGCACTTGATTCAGCTACCGCTTGGCTGCCACCGTTAGCTACATTGCTGAACGCATTGGCAGATTCGTAGGTTTCAGGAATCATAAATGGATAATTTTTAATTGTAGGGTGGATAATCAAGTTTCCCTGACTAGGATATCCGTAAGGTCTTAGGGAGTTAAGTTGTGCACTTGCTTCTGCTGTAGCTTGTCCTTCATCGATAATATACGGACCTGCATAATACGATTTTTATCATTAAAACATGGTTCATTACACACAAGAATAAAGTTTAATTTTCTTTGTTTTTTTAAACTAACAAGCCTTGCATTCGATTTTCATGTGTTCTGGATTTTTATGACTGAAATGGTTCACGACTATATAAATAGTCAAAATATGCAGCAATGAGGCTTCCCGCACTCTTTCAAGAATTCACATCCGTTCACTGAAACGAGGCCCTGCTGCCACTTAAGATTTTCAGATACAGTCGACTCTCGTTAATTCGAAACTCGAGGGACTCTTAAAATATTACGAATTATCGAGAGTTTGAAATATCAAATGGTTTTGTACTCGTGCGAGAAAATAAATAAAATATCGAATTACTAAATGTTGATTAATTCATTATATGTTAACTGCTGCTACTGCTATTCTATCACAATGACGGACTTTTGAGATGAATTAAGTAATCTTTCGAAAGAACTGTTCGTTTTTTCCCGTCCTCCAGCATTTGGAGCAGCATTAATTTTCTTCTTATGCTCTTTGATAGCTGAGAAAGTATGCAGCGCCTGTTAAGCCTCGACTCGCCATCATGTTTACGTGCCAAATGGAATAGATGGTGAACCTATTGCCATACCGGGCACAAAGTTTTTAGTCATCCATATTTAATCACACATAACTTTCGAAATTATTTTCGAAAAGTCATTGATGTGAGCCAGGTCTCGAACCCGCGACCTCTGGTTTCAGAAGCAGGGTGCTAGACCACTTTACCACCGAGACTAAATATTTAAAATTTGTCGCGAAATGTTTTTACAATCTTACCATTTCTTTCTCTCTCTGTAAATTTGAATTATCAAGTGTTGGACGCCGATGTGTTCGAATTAACGCGTCGTTTATGTTAAGTAGCAATGAATTTTTCGTTCGAATTACCAAGTGCATAAAAATGTATCGGATTAGTTCGAAATATAAAGAGATTTTGTAGGGAACTCGTGATGACTCCGAATTATAGAGAGGTTCGAATTATCGCAAGTTTGAATTAACGAGAGCCGACTGTATTATGGAGCTATAAATAATAAATTACAAAACCAGCTTTACTATAGCAAATTGGATAACGGTTTGACAAAATTTCTTTTTAAACCTACTAGATCAATTATTTTTAGAGTAAACAGGGAAAATGTCTGACAGTCGCGTTAGATTAAAACATTCACCGAGCTGATTCAAAAAAAAATTATGTAGCATTCTCTGTCCCCGGGAAATCGTTATAAACAAAATGTGTTCTGCGTGCGTCAGTAAAATGTGTTAACGAAACTCGCACCTTAATGGTAAACATAATTACCCCACTATCACGTCCAGGGGCGAGTAATTCAATAGAATATATATCAAGATGTCAATACACATGAGAGGCAATCAATAGCACGTCAGTTGGCTCGTTTAGTATTGGGTTCCAAAACTATTCCTTGTATTAAGTCTCCCGATGGATATCTAATTAGATCTTCATTTGAATATTTATTTATATTTGTTTTGGTTTATTTTTCATTAAGGATTTTTGTTGCTCACTACCGCTATTTTTTATTAGATATTTTCTATTTAAACATTTTCAATTAAATTTTACTGTTTTAATTCAATATTTCACTAGTCAACCTTAAAATCTTTCATCTTATTCACTCAAATATTTTACATATTTTGAGATTTTGAAATACTTTCTTTTGTTATAATAACAATCGCAAAATTTAAATAATTATCCGGTTAGAAAATAACATATCTCCGCGATTTATTTTTATTTTATAGAGGGATTAGAAATTGTAAGCCTACATTTGATATACAGAAATAACCGAAAATATCTATAGTTCTATTCTGTGCATATATTACTGTAGTATCTAAATTTTATACTACGCTATTGAGTGAGGCCCGACATTGTTTACGGCACCTGTATCTGTAATTTTGACGGCTTGTCGCTACCGATCGTAAATTTTTAGCTTATTTGTTTGGTTTTAATGTTTCTGTTGATAACGGTTTTATGTTGCTCACTGTTACCTGCTCTCGTTTACACATGGTTTCTGAACCATATAAACGAGCTTTAGCTTACAAAGAACATCTTCACTTATTTAAAAATATACATAATATAGACAACTAAGCAATGTTAGGAACACTGAAGTAAGAACAAGAGCTAATTTAAAAGAAGCATAGCATACCTCGATGGTTCAGTATTTAAGGAAGAATATCAAAGTAAGATAATATAGAAAGTGAATGGTTGTCTTAATTGACACTTGCTTACCATGATAAAATCATCGTTATTTCGGCAGATTTTTTATGTCTAAATATTTCTCAGAACTATTATTAAGTAGTAAGGCTTGGTATTAGCAGATATTTTGTAGAAAAAGTTAAGATACAGAAAGAAAGTGATCTTACCAGTCGTCATGTCTTCAGGAATCACAATACCTAAAGCAAGATAATCCATTGTTAGTTCTAAAATTAGCATTTTTATTTTTGTTGTATAATAAAATTAGTTAATTTTGTACTAACAGCAGGAAGCTCTTGTGTAACAATTAATTTCTACGTTTATCACATTAAGTCCTTTGAATTCAGAGCATTGGCAGACTTGGCATTCATCCCAAGGATGTTGAAACTGTACATTGGGCGGGTAAGGCCAACAGGATTCATCTGAAAAAAAAAATAGAATATCTTATGCAAAGAGAAAATAAACAAGGAATCAGATGTAGATGATGTCACAGTTTAAAAATCCTTATATGAAGCAACCCGCAATTCCAATTTTGGCAATATTTTCGCCTTTTTAGTAACCTCTTTTTAATAGTGATTGGTCAATAAATCATGATATGTATTTGAAAAGGAAGAAACCAGAACGAATGTAATGATAATAGTTGATGATCTAGTTCTGGCGCAGGTGGATGAAATTGTATATCTTGGATGCGCTGTAACCAGGGATCATAGGTACACCGCAGATGTCGAAAGAAGAGTTGAAATTGGCGTAAATGGAGCGTTGGGGGCAAATAAATTTAGCAGAAAAGCCCAGCTAGCTTTGCTGTTCATAATGCCGTACTGAACCTTCTAACCGTCTGAACCGCTAATTTATGGACGCGAGAGTTGGGTATCGCGTATTATAAGTAAGAAATGGCACGCTCTGATGGTTCAGACACTTAGAAAGAATGGATGCAGAAGTTAAACATGAAGTTATATATGAAACGAAATGGTAGAACAAGAATAACCATAAATTAAGATGTCTTAAACTCTTCTGCAGACAGACTGTGACAACTAAATGAAAATTATTTTTTCCTTTCATTTTTACACTTTCAGTATGTGTTTTTTTGAAACGACGTGAACCTATTTTATACATTCAAGAAATGAACGTATGTAACAAATGTTCATTCGATTTTTGTAGTTCCAGTAAGCTTCTCCTGGAGAGACAAATAAAATTTCTTTCTTCAAAATCTGAGGCGGGGCGGCCTCAGATTTTGAAGAAAGAAATTTTATTTGTCTCTCGTAGTGACGCGTAGTATTAAATAAGAAACCAACTATTAAACTTACGTGGTCGTGGGCCTGGTAAAGGGCCGTCAGCGGGCACAGGTAAAAGTGGGGATGCAGTACTCGTTGCAGGTGGCCACGGAACTATAAATAAAGTGTTTTTATTGATAAAAGCGTGGTTTTTCTAAAGTTGTTCCATGTATTTTTAACATAACATAGTTTCACGCCTTTATTACCCGAAGGTGTAGGCGGCTGTTAAGCCTCGTCGCGCCGTTGTGTTTGTATAATACCATTTTTTTCTAATAAAACGACAATTATTCATTATTTAAATCTGTATTCTCTTATCATATCTCAGATTTCATCGATTTCATGCGAATTATTAATATACTCTTTGATCGAATCTTCCTGATTGAACTACGAGACTCGTGTGCTGTGTGACAGTCAAACATTCTGGAAACTGATGTTTTCGCATATATTACTCTAACTTCATTTGAAATTAATACTTACGCGGTTCAACAGGGAAATAGTCGGGCACAGGTTGAACAGTAGGTGAAGGCAGAGGTTCCACTGGGATTGGTTCTAGAGTTGGTATAACTGTTCAAAGAAGAGGTTTTTTTTTCAATAGAAAAAGTACACAATTTTTCTAGTAGTTGGCGGTTGCAGTGGCCTGTAGATGCACCGTGGGCATATCATGGCATATCGTGGCAAATCATGCACCAACCCAAGATATATTTATTATTATTTATATTTATAAAAAAAAAATGCCTAGATGTTTGTTACTCAATCGTGGGTCAACATTAAATAGAGCCACATGAAAATTAGCATATACGAGAAGCTAGATTTTATTTTTAATTTAACAACAATATCAACAACTGGCTACTTTAGGTCTCTTGGTATAATAATACTTCATTAAAAGTTTATGTTTCAAATTATGATATTTTTATTTACGGTTTACTTACGACATTCCGCATCAACAAAACAAGTAATGTGCGGTTGTGGGACGCCAAAGTCAGACAATTCCAAGCTGCATTTACATTGCTTGCATTGATCAGTTGGATGAGAGAAAAATACATTTAGTGGAAATTTTTCACAAATTGGTACTGCAATGAAACAACAAAATAAATAATAGCATTGCACAAGAAAAATAATAACACATATATTACTTTATGGCAAGATCCTTGAGGGGTAGGCAGAGAGAACATCTCACATGTTCCTTCGACATTCATAACTATTGTCATACCCGATTGTTTTAAGGCTCCTGACATCACCAGCAAAAGGAGATCAATTTGCTTAAGGTGTTGTGGCCGTCCTTGACTACTCTGCTTTTGTTATGTATATCTTCTTAGTCAATCTTGCATCGTCCATCATCTCTTTTTCAAACTGTCATCGCGCGTTATAACGTTATATTCTACGTGTTCGACGAGCGACACTCTTAAGATGTTTTCCCCATTTATTCTACTTTTGTGCACACCCTAGCCATACTCAACTATCACTTCTATAAGTTAGCCAGTTAGTTTGATCATAACTACATGTAATTATTAAATAACTTACGTGGTACTGCTGATGGAACGTCAGGCATTGGTGCTGAAATTACGATTGTACTGATGTTACATATTCGTACTTTGAAATTAAATATTACTGTCTAGATTTAAGTAAAAATAACCAAACAATACTTACGCAAAACAGTAACATCTATAGGCACCACTGCAAATAGAGAGAGTAATCTTTTATTTTTGGATTCACACATAACCTAAACTAAAAAAAAAAATGCAGGACTATTAGCAGCTGCAGAAGCACTTACCGCAATTGGGATTTTCACTACAATCTATTCGGACATCAATTTTGCCAAATATATTAATATTTTCACTGCAAACACATAATTGGCACGGATGCAACGGATTTGTAAATGGTGTGCCAGTAGGCAACGGACTGCATGTTGCTGAAATTAAATATATTAACACTTATCACTGAACAAGAGGTGATTTAAAATGTTAAAGTATTGCAATAAGCTTGAAAATATATTTCGTAATATGTAATATGTAACTAGAATAATACTTGATCTTATTAAAACGAAAAATTTATCTAAACTTTATAATTTAATGTCACATTAATAACGTATAATCATCCCCCTGAGATAATAGTTACAACTAAAGCTAAATATACCTTGCAGTTCAGGTGGTGGCGTAGAAATTTCTATATTCCAGTCGATGTTCGGTTCAATAATAATAGGCTGGGGTGATGTATGTGGAAAAATTGGTTCGATGATAAGATTGTCGGGAATAGGATTATCGGGAATAGGTAGAGGCATGTATGGTGGAGGATTTGGATATGGTGTTGGCTGTATAGGTGCAATGACCTGGCAGTTGGAACAACTAACGCACACCGGTTGCAAAAGGCCATATTCGTTGAGACAAACGCAGACCATGCATTCCAAGGTTCTAGACCAAAAATGATGAATTTCGTTTGGTCGAGTGCATTGTATTACGTTTCGAGTATCTGAAAATGCAAGTAATACGATATTTTATTTCAATAACCACAATCATATAATAATAATATCTTGGACACAATACATACAGCGCTCCCTAGTTCCAAGCTATGCTCATGCTTCTCATAAATAATTTGTACTCAGGTGGGAATCGAACCCGCCGAATTCGAATCCGCAGTTGCAGTCCGTATTATCAATGCACCACGAGGCCCGTCAATAAAAATTAAAATGTTCACTTTAATTATTATCGCTATTGCTGTTACATTCTATTGACAATGACGTTGATGTGATTAAAATATCTTGAATAAAATTTAATCATTGGTTAACTGTAAATATTTACTTCAGTTTCACGAGTCCCCTGTGTATGTTGGCAAATAGTTTTGCAGTCAGATATAGCGTTGTTATGACAAGTTACTGTTCTACTCCTCGTCAACTAGTTTAATCAGATGTCCTGTTTACTGGATATGTCAATCAATGAGAAATGTATAGTGTTATATAAACATTTATAAATATAATACTGGTAGTGATTAATAGTAATAATAAATACTAAAGCTTAGTTAAATTTAATTTCTAGATATTTGAAGTTCCGAGGATGTATGTAGGAGAATTTTACCTGATAAAATGTACCTTGTCAGGTCGTAAGTAAGTCTTAACAACGTAAGTTTTATCAGATTAAATTGTCCGTGATAATACATTTATTATTAGATAAATATATTTGGAAACTACACTGGTTATAACTACTAAAGCTAAAGAAACCTGTTTAAATTATGACTTTTCATTGAACATAGGCTCCAATAACTTACCTTGTGTATTTTCCGGATAAAAGTATTCTTGTGGCAATATGAGCCTAGATTTTGCTCCTGGAAAAAAATATTATCGATTAATTATGAATTGGCGAGCATACATTCCAACAATAATGTTATAACAAATTTTATTTTACCATTATTTACGATTGCAGAACTGTGTGCGCCTGAAATATAAAAAGCAAAATTTTAGACTATATATATTTTTAACAGTAATCAAGAAAAATCAGACAGAGATAGAATAATAGATACAAAAATACACGATTATTTCCGTTCCTCAATAAACTACAAAACATATTTTGTTTCATCGAATGAAATAGGATAGTAGTGAGAATATACATAAGAACCGTTTATTCAGAGCTCGTTGATTATTTCTGTAATATACATATAAAAATATCATCTAGAATATCAATACATAATCTAGAATATTAATTAGCTGTCCCGACGAACTTTACTACGTTTTACAATTTAAATGCTAAATCTCGAAAAATATTACTTTTTATTAAAGATGAATTATAGATACAAACGAATACAAAGAACCCGTTGCGTAGTTTCAAAGATCTAGCTAGATCTAGATGTTAAAAAGATCTTCCATATAAATAGCACATAAAATACTTACTAGCTATAGCACTCAATGATGGAATATCCGGTATACCTATAGCTGGAAAGTTTTCGGAACTAGGGTCCGTTCGAAAAGGATGTCGACGTAAGGACGGATAGAATCCTTTTTTATATCCACTAAAATTATCAACAGTGTTAACTCCAGCGTGTGCTTGTGCTGAATTCATGCTTGAAATTTTAGATGGATAGTCGAAAGTTGGATAACCGCTTCGCGGTTCATCTTTGCTGTTGGACGAACTAGAAACTGGAGTGTATGAATAAGTATTTTTGTATTCACCCATTTTGATATCAACACCTTTTTCTAATTTGTCATCATTATTTTTTGATTCTTGTTTATTGTCATCAAATCCAGTAGTGTATGGATAAGAAGAGGTTGCGGAAGAATGTTGATTTGATTTCGCTTTCGATAAACTTGCATCACCTGCACTACGAGCTTTTAAGGGGGTATCTGTCATTTCAGATGTTGATTCATGCTTATTTTCAGATGATACAGGAGTTCTTGAACGTAATACACGTGAAGGTTCATTTTTTTCCAAATTCAAAGAACTTGAATATGGTGACATATCTGACATGTGCTTTGAGGGAAGCGATGCCAAATTATTAGATTTTTGTTTTCGTAGAGTTTCGACCAATTTTTGGTCACCACTTGAGCTGGTTTCATCAGTTTGTTTCGAATTATGTGATGGTTTACCTCTATCAGAATTTCCATTCCTTAAAGAATCATCTGAAATTCAATAAAATATTTAATTTTCTGATGTTTGAATCAGTTATTTTGAAGCAAATTGTTTATTATATAATAAATAAGGTTGCCTGGCAGAAACCGCTTACAGCAATAAGGCTTATTGTACTGCTATATAAATAAGGCTGTTACTATGTAGCTTTTATCTTTTGTGTTCAAAAAAGTATATATAAATAAATAAATAAATATTATATTTATGCCGCACCTTTGGGAGAATTTAATTTATCTGTATTTGATTTTGATTCTTTTTCCAGTGAATTTAGTTTTGAAACGTTAGTTGTTGAACCTGAAATGTCATTGTGTTTACTAGAATATAAACCAGTCTATCACTAATTTAATTTATTTAAGACAAAATTACGTTTACGTAAAAATATATGTGGACACATTTGCATAATTTGTAGCCAGTAAAAAGCGTGCAGCTTACAAATTACTAGTTGGCCCAGCGAACTTTGTTTCGCCTCAGAGGAAATAAGAAGAAATAAAAATAGTCATTGTGGGTTATCTCTAACAGATAGACATACACCATCCCGGACTTTTTGTATTCCTTTTGAAGGTGAATAATAATGTAATTATTAACATTCTGATCTATCATTTAGGGTTCCGCTGGTGTTTGCAGTAGTGGTGCTAAATCTCGAAAATTATCACATTTTTAATACATTACACATGAATTATACATACGAACCATCCCGTTGACTATTTATTAAAAAAAACCGCATCAAAATATTGTATTTAATGACTTTAAAGATATAAGCAGTGCATGCTTGTTCCTGTTTGGTAAATCAAAGACAATTGAAATAAGCAACATAGTGGTTTTGCAGTTCACTGCATGAATGGGCGTGCTCGACCGGTGAAATACCACGACCTCTCGGAATAACGCCGTACAGTGGCTCGAGCCGCGTTTCGTTTATTTTTTTTTTTTTTTTTTTTTTTTATAGGATAGGAGGGCAAACGAGCAAGCGTGTCACCTGATGTTAAGTGACCAACGCCGCCCATGGACACCTGAAACACATATAGTGTTACAGTTGCGTTGCCAACCTTTAAAGGAGTAGTATAGGAAGGGATGGGGAAGGGGGATGGGCCTCCGGGTACCTCTCTCACCGAACGAAACGCGGCATGAGCCACTTTACGTCGATCTTCTGAGAGGTGGTGGTATTTCACCGGTCGAGCCGGCCCAATCATGCAGCGAACTGCTTGGCTCTACCACTCTAAAGTGATGAAGTCTTTAGTGAGAGAGGTATCTTTCCTTTCCCTTCTTACTCCAACTAAAGGACGGGAACGCTACATGGTGTTCATGGGTGGTGAGTAGGTTCTTAGCATCAGTGATCTACTTGCTCGTTTGGCCTCCTATCCCATAAAAAAAACATAGACAATTCACTCTTTAAACTAGTTATTTAAAACACTTATAAAAGTATGCAAAAACTTACCGGTTTTAGTTATATGTCCATCGGGAGTTTGATCAGATGCAAGTTTCATATCTTTTGTCTCCAAAGGATCTAACCTTTCCGAATGTTTTGTGTCACTACTATCTAGTGCTCTGCCCGTAGAAAACAGGAGGGCGAGAAGATAAATGCCTCCAAGAAACCTAGCCTGCATTTTGAATTATTTCTTTATTGGAGCCAACATGAAGTACATATTAAGTAAGTGTGCTCGATAGCCGATGTATTTATAGGGATTTGCGAATATTAAATTTGACAACCATTTGACAGTTGTAAAGCATATAAAAAGTGATTTATGATTTAATTAGTACGTTTTACGATTGTAGCATTTGTTTCGCCATAATTCATTATAATACTAATCTAATAATTATTAAATACTGGAACCGGCTACTGATCGGTTTGGCAAATTCTAATTCTTGTCGATTATCCCAAGTTTGGAAACCAATAATAATATCAATTTTACAATACTACTTACGGCCTACTTATGACTTCATAGCGTTATGACGTAGAATATACGATGGAAATGTGATAAGAATTGAATTGAAGAAGAATTTGGCCACAAAAGGAAAATCAAAATAAATTAAATATTTATTTGATTTTAGTTTTCTAAATAGATATTAACGGTGACTTTTTTGTAGAAATTATTCAATGTGTATTATCTATTTAAAGGTTTATTTTTGTATTATTAAAAAACACAGCTATACATGTACTTGATGGGAATCTAACAACTAAATCTACTCTAACATCTACATGGCGCTTAAGATACTTATGTATTACCCCACTTGGAGGCTTTAAACGTGAAATAAAATACACCAATCCCACTAAATGCTATATTAAAAAGTAATATCAATTTATCGTTTGCTCGTTATTTTACATGCTTTCACAAAATTATTATATAATCCAGTCCAGTTTCTTGCCATTTTTGTGAAGTGATACGGGATGTGCTTGATAGTGGCCTGTAAAAGAATAGAAAGTTATTAATATTACTTTATATACGTATAATCAAAGCGAAGCGAAGATAGATTAATATTATATAGATAGATAGATAGATATAATTGCATATTACTCATAACACACTTTGAATCACAATGAACGACATCGAAAACGCTTAAAGTTTCAATGATAAGACATACAATATTTTTTTGATGGTAGTTATAAATGCTTGGCGTTTTAATTTCACCCTAGAAATACTTTCATATTAACATCAATAAACAAAGAAATTACTTACGATATTTTTACGCGGTCATTCTTAAAACAGCTTGGCGTTTTTTTCTACCAGCCAAAAGATAGTTTGGTCTTAGTCCGTTACCGGTAGCTGCTTCAGCATCAGCATTTGAATAACCTCCGGATCCAAGTGTATGGGCTGTAGCATCGGCATGACTACCATAATCACCAAGACTGGATAATGCTGCATTGGCTGTAGCATCCGCACTAGAAAAACCGCGTCCATAACCACCGTAACCACTTTGTGATGCTGCGTTTGCTAATGCATCAGCACTAGAAGACCCGCCTCCAAGACCAGCATAATTATTGAAAACGTTGGATATTGCTGCATTGGCTGCAGCCTCAGCATTAGAGCGACCTCTGTAGCCACCATAAGTGCCTGAGTTTGCAGCAGCATTAGCTAACGCATCGGCACCTAAATGAGTATATCCACCAAGGTCGCCCTTTGGATAATTACCATCAAATCCACCAGCTATTCCATGTGCCACAGCATTGGCATTAGACCAGTCTTGGAAATATCCTCCTGCATTTGCATTAGCTAGAGTCCGATCAACATTTCCTCCAGAATTGGTAGCTGCATTTGCAATGGCATTTGCCCAATCTCCGCCAAAGCCTCCAGTGTTTGCAACTGCGTTAGCAGTTGCCAAATCTCCACCGTACCCTCCGTAATTTGTAGCTGCATTGGCATTAGCATTAGCGTAATCCCCACCAAACCCTCCAGTATTTGTAGCTGCGTTGGCATTAGCATTTGACCAATCTAGACCAAACCCCCCAGTATTTGCAGCTGCGTTAGCTTTAGCATTTGCCCAGTCTCGGCTAAATCCGCCAATGTTTGCACCTGCGTTGGCATTAGCATTTGCCCAATCCAGACCAAATCCTCCAGTATTTGCAGCTGCATTGGCATTAGCATTTGCCCAATCTAGACCATAACCTCCAGTATTTGCACCAGCGTTGGCATTAGCATTTGTCCAATCTAGTCCAAACCCTCCAGTATTTGCGGCTGCGTTAGCATTTGCATTTGCCCAATCCAGACCATATCCTCCAGTATTTGTAGCTGCGTTGGCATTAGCATTCGCCCAATCTAAACCAAACCCTCCAGTATTTGCAGCAGCGTTGGCATTAGCATTTGCCCAATCCAGACCATATCCTCCAGTATTTGTAGCTGCGTTGGCATTAGCATTCGCCCAATCTAAACCAAACCCTCCAGTATTTGCAGCAGCGTTGGCATTAGCATTTGTCCAATCTAGTCCAAACCCTCCAGTATTTGCGGCTGCGTTTGCATTTGCATTTGCCCAATCCAGACCATATCCTCCAGTATTTGTAGCTGCATTGGCGTTAGCATTTGCCCAATCCAGACCAAATCCTCCAGTATTTGTTGCTGCATTGGCATTAGCATTTGCCGAATCTTCATTAAATAATCCAGTGTTTGCATTTGCCATTGCGTTTGCCCAATCTTCACTAAATCCACCAACATTTGCAACTGCGTTGGCGTTTGCATTTTCCCTGTTTCCACTAAATCCTCCAGTGCTTGCAGCTGCGTTGGCATTTGCATTTGCCCTGTTCCCACCAAATCCTCCAGAGCTAGCAACTGCATTTGCATTTGCCCATTCGTTGTCGAATCCACCATAATAGCCATCTACATTTACGTTTGCTGAGGCATCTGCACTTGCCGAACTTGATGGTGCAAAAACACATGATGAATCAAAAGAACTCTCTACGTAGACATAGTTGTACTTTATTTTGCAGACATAGATTTTACACGGCTCGTTAGGTAGTCGGAAAGGTTCCAATGGTTTATGAGTTCTACACTCAGGATCTGAAATAGAAAGCCAATTGCGCATTAAAATATTTGTATGATTATGATCTTAATAATTCAAATATATTAGAGACAAAAATGTCACTTACTTATGTAGAAAATAACCGGAACAGGAACATATTCAGTATCTGTGTAGTAATGATAGTCATTAGTAATATACTTAATGTAAATATCGTGTAAATATCAGTTGCTTGGATCCTAGTGCCTTTACAGGTATTCGATTCTTGGATATCCGGCCCATATCCGATATATGCCGATGAATGTACAGAGATTTTTTAGAAGTAATATGTTCATGAATTTTCGACGACTTAACGATTTAACGTTAACGAACGTTTTTTATGAAGTATATTCGTGAAAGAAAATACTTAATTTCGAAAGAATCTAATTAACTACACTTACTGGTCACTGGGACTGGTACTGGTACTAATACGTCTTTTCCGGGAACTGGTATGTAATGATCCACAGGTACCCGCACTGGTGGGGACGGTACCGGCACAGGAACAGGTCTAGTAGTTAAGAAAAAAAGTATAATAAACATGTTCGTTATTATTAATTTTCAGGCATGAACATCTTAACTTTATACTCAACTTTACATGATATTTAACTTTTACTTTTGATTGAACATTAAATCTAAATAAAAACTTGTGTGCCTTAACCAAACTCTTAATTTATCTACTTAGTTCTTGATTTGACATACAAATTTGTTTTGTTTGAATAGATATAGATATATCTAATTAAAACAAATCAAATTTGTGTGTATTTTTGTAAGATGAAACTAACATCTTAGACGTGGGCTACTTTTAATATGTTATTCTATTATTTATGCTAACCTGGGTACAGGGTAAGGGACGGGAATGTCTTTTTCTACCGGCACTGGTACAGGCACCGACGGGCCAGGAACGTAAATCTTCTCTGGAGGAACTACAATTGGTACTGGTACACGTACCACCACTGGTTTACTGGGCACAGGAACCGGTACTGGGTACGGACGCGGTGGTCCTGGAATGTACACTGGAGGTGGACCTGTAAAATTAATTTTGTCCGCACGGATTGATCGAATTTAACTTACCTCACTTTTAAAATCATTTACATAAATACAGCTAGGCAAAAAAGTAGTAAGAAAATCATAGTACATCAAGATCATTGAACATTATGAGGAAGAGACTTAGATTCAGAGAAAATTTATAATGGTTAATAGACTCCATTGTATTTATTATGTTTCATGCCTATAGGTACTTGGTGTTTACAGGTTACAGTTTATTTGGTCTCAAGAGAAATATTTGATTACATTTTACTTTTCTTCTTTACTTTGCAAGTATAGATTTTACATCGTTGATTAAATAGTTAGAAAGGTTTCAATTATTATTGCTTATTTCCTTTTCATGGATGATAACACTCCAAGAATAGATCACGCTTAGGTACTGAATTATGAAAAAATTGTTAAATCAAAAGTACTTCAACTAGTGCTAACTAACACCTAGAGCTGTGATTGTTTTAATTCGCTACACAGCTACCTCTAGTTTACAATTAAGCTAATAAATGCTTGTGTTTTGTATACTTGATAAAATATATTAATACATTTTAAAAGTTACTGAACTATTTCTACATATTCAGATGCTCACCTCTTTGAATGCTGAAACATACACATTAACTTCACAACACCTCACCAGGTGTTTTTTTCTTCTTTGCATTATCAGAATAATTACTCACAAATTTCTGGCATTGGCTCTGGAACCGGCTCCGGAAGCGGCACTGGTTCTGGTACTGGCAGTATGTCTATTATCGGTTGCGGCTGTGGTGGTGGTGGTGATGGCGGGAATATAATTAGTGGACCTATTAATAGAACAAAGGTAAAAATCAGAAGTTGAAAAAGCTTAGTTAAATGTATTGAAACATTTACCAAGCGAGACAAGTTGGTCCGCAAAATTGTATAATTAAATTACTATTACTTCAAATGAATAGAATTTAATGATAAGTAGAACAGATACGCTAGAAGCTCAATATTAAAGTCAAGTATGTATCATTAAATTCTATTTAGCGATTGCAAGTGTCAATCGCACGTCGAGCATACGGCTTCAGGTCCGGGTTCGATTCCTGACACTGGCTCACACCAATGACTTTTCGAAATTGTTTTCGGAAGTTATATGTGATAAATATCGATGACTGAAAACTTTGTGCCAGGTATGGCAATAGGTTCATCACCATTCACCGTTCACCGTTCGCCATTTAAGACTTAAACATAACGGCGAGACGAGGCTTAACAGCCGACAGTTTCGGGTAACAAAAGGCGTGAAGTTATATTATGTTATGATTGCAAGTCATTGCAGTTATATATAACCACGAAACTTTAACTTAAAAACTTTATTACAAGAGGAAAATAATTTCGATAGAGTAAATAGTTTCAAACTCTGAATAAGACTATTCTTAACGGAAAGATTTATCGGTACAAATACTGGGTTTATTGAAATACACTCACTAGGTATAGAATTGTATAAATCAAAATGAGCTGTCTTGTTATTGTTCACAAATAATGACTATAGTAATAAATAACTGAAGTGTAAAATATCTGACTATCTTTAAAAAACAAGGGAATTTATACTGGACCGGTCTAATATCACGATCTCTCCGAAATTCAACATAAAGTGGCTTATGCAACTTTTCGTTCGATTTGAGAGGTATCCAGGGGAGGAAAGAGAAACACAGAAACACCGTATTCTCTTCCTCTTATTGGCAACTGTAATCCTCTCGGTGTTGGGAATCTCCATCAAAGCAAATCGCTAATCACTTACCATCAGGTGAAACGCGTGCACGTATTTTTTTTTCATAAATCATATGCATTTTTCTGTTGCCTTGGTAACTTTTAGAGGAAAGTCTTAAAAATCCTAAAATACACTTTCCACAACACTAACAAGATATATGTGGAAGCAACTGTATGTGCTTGATAGTATGTGTGTATACAATTGCTTACCAGGCTTAGGTGGTGCTGGCTGAGGAGCTGTAAAAGAAAGAATCTCATTACAAAGAGCAGTAACCCACAATCTTTTGTTACATGTGTTGTTTTATAGACAAAGTAAAGACTGAAACAAAAATTTTAACAATAAAAATAAAGATAGACTATGTGAATTATTGGCAGGAGAAAAATATGTAATTTTATATCATAATATTTGGTGGTCTCGGTGGTCCCGCTTTGTCGAGTACCTCGCTTCTAAATCAAAAAGTTGTGGGTTCGAATCCGGTCAATGACTTTTTTTTGGTTCTCCTTCTATTCCATTCAGGAGGTAAACATAATAGCGATTCGTGGACTTCCGGTCGAATAAGGCATGAAGTTAAGTTATATTTATATTTTGGACACAATACACGCCACACCCTAAAGTGCAAGCTAAACAACTATATGTTTGTATTGTGGATTCTAGATTACGGATATTAATACACATAAATAAAATTATTTTTGGCAAACACTCGCCATACTAACAGCTATCCTTATAATCTAATCCACCGACATCAATTCCGTAGTCGGTTGTTTTACCAATGCACCACGAGGGCAACTGAATAATATTACTAATACCACTATTATATTTGCATGTTAATAAGAATTATCTCGGTGGTCCAGTGGTCGAGCACACGGCTTCTGATCCAGAGGTCCGGGTTCGAATCCTAACACTGGCTCACACCAATGACTTCTCGAAATTGTTTTCGGAAGTTAAGTGTGATAAATATCGATGACTGAAAACTTTGTGCCGGTGTATATCGATAGGTTCTCAACCTATTCCATTTGGGACGTGAACATAACGGCGAGACGAGGCTTAACAGCCGCTGCCTACACCTTCGTGTAACAAAGGCGTGAATTTATGTTATGTATGCAATAAGAATTGTATGAATTGTATGATATTAACATCAGCAAAGTTGAAATAATGTCTTACGTGAACATTGGCATAAAGCACATTGAGCTACCAGCCCAGTGAAATCGGTGAAACACCCACAAACCCAGCAGCCAGTGTCACGAGATTCGAAGTACATGTCCCCTTCATTAGTACATTTGTTTGTCAATGATGGTGTTATAGTCACTTTTCCTGAAAAAAAAAAGTCGAGTTATTTGTGACCAGTTATTCATTAATAACTATTTAATAATAGTAATTTTATAACTTAATCCGATATAAACCGGTTACTTGAATATAAACTATAAATTGTAATGTTTTTTTTAAATTTAATCTATTTTTTTATGGGATAGGAGGGCAAACAAGCAGGCGTGTCACCTGATGGTAAGTGACGAACGACGCCCATGGACACCTACAGCACATATAGTGTTGCGATTTCGTTGCCGACCCTTAAGGGAGTAGGATAGGAAAGATGGGGTTGGAGGTGGGCCTCCGGGTACCTCTCTCACCAAACAAAACGTGGCATGAGCCACTTTACGTGGATCTTCTGAGGAGTCGTGGTATTTCACCGGTCGAGCCGGCCCATTCATGCAACGAACTGCTTGTTTTGCAGGACAAGCCATGAGAACATTTATCTCAATTAGTATTTTTTATAACTTACCTGTTAAAACAGGCGCTGCGGGGGGATAGTTAAATATGTCTGGATAAACGAAACGGCGAAAACCCAAGTCATCTGAAACACAAAAGCATTGAAAATCAATATTTATAGATAAAGTTATACGTAACACTTACAAATAGACGAATATATTTTTTGAAGTTTCATAACAGTGCATTGCGAGAGGGATTTTCATAAATTTGAGGTTTGTCACTAGTGGATTTGAGATTTGTAACATCACCCATTTTGTAAGAGGGTCTTAAAATCTGTCTCAATCTTTTTTTAAAAATAAGAACTCTATTTAAACCCTCAAAAACGAATACACTCACCATCGTCATCGCGGTCAGCGCTTATGCCAGCGACGAATAGACAGAGAATCCAAAGACTGGCCATGGTCTTCATGGTTACCCTACAATTGGATCCAGTAATGAGTTGGGCACAACTCATAGAAGATGGATGTGATTGATCCAGTTCACATATTTAAACGTTTTCGCCATCACGCGTTGAAATGTGTAAACAATCAATTACATTATTAAACCTCTTTATATTGATTTAATCATACTTTAATATTCTTATATAAAATAACCGTGAACATCATGTGCAAAATTGATTTCATATAATGAATTAAAAAAATTTCAACTTATACTATTTAAAGAAGTAGAACGTCGTTAGTAATTCCCTCGGTATTTTATCCGAAAAACTGATTTCCTGTGTGAACAGAAATGATCATAGAATAAGTATCTGTGCAAAATAGAAACCCGATTATGTCATGAACGCTTTTCATCTACGGTCTTTCGTAGATATTGAATGTTCAGATCTATTGTAAATATTTCATACAGCCTTTTTTATTTGAGAAAAGCTGCTAGCAATAAGCTAGTTTAAATATTATTTAAAACGTCAGAAAAACAAGTGGGCAACAGTTGGGCGCGTCGCCACAATAGGGAGGGCGGGCGGAAGTTGGGCGGGACCGGAAAAGGAAGTGCGACCCACTAATGACGCTCAGCATCACCATCTACGTGCTGGTCCTGCCAAGGGATACCATTGTTGTTGGAATGGAATTTTCCAAAATGTTTTCGACTTGTTTGAAATATCAATAAAAATAATTGTCTTTTTGACCTTCACCTTCAATTGTTAAGGCGGAAAAATAACTTTTTAAATAAAAATATATAATAAATTGCAAACACACATTTTGTATCGAGTTGCTTGTCCAAATGTTGTGAAAATGAATTTTTATATTCGTTTTATGTAATTAGCAGTGATTTAAAAAAAACGACAGATTTTTTGTTTTCTCAACAGTATTATGTATTGTCTTTTAGCTATTATTTTAGGAGTTATTTGGTGGGTAACATATTTCAATTCTGATAGACACTAACGGTCATTCAAAAGTAATTTGCGCCAAATATTAACTACTGATAAAATTGTGACTAAGGTATTGCAATGTAGGCTCATCGTTTATTCTATCAGAATACATACTTCATTCGCCAAAAAGAGACAACACAGACTACAAATATCTGACATAAAAGCTAATTTTACTCGTAACATGTATATATTTTTGTTATTAGATAGGTATTTTAGTTACCAATGAATAGAAGTTAGTTCCTATCTATAACATAGCTCCAGCAAAAGATGGCTAAATATATTTTTTTAAACTTGTTCATTACTTTCAGAGTTTAACAATTACTTTCAAGCACAACATCCTTTTGTTACAATTTTATTTTAAGTATAGTTTAGCATTATTTTGATTTTCCAATTTTATCGTTTCAGGTAATAAAAAAATGTTAACAAATCGTCAAGCACCTATGATAAGGTAACCAATAATAATTATGTTTCTTATGAAGTTTATGTAAGTCAAATTCTAATTATCAATATTACAGCGAAAAAACATTACGCTATTTAAATTTAAGGAATTTTGTAAAGCGCATAAGAAAAATGAACAGAAGGGTTTAGCTACGGCGTAATTTCTCTCTCTCAAAATGGGGCAGTCCGTCCTGTTACTTAGCCCAGCTGAATAAAAAACTGTAGTCATCTGACAAGATTTTCTGTTTTGTTCCCGAGTCTGCAGTTCCGCAGATTTCAGTAATCTATAATATTTTGCTATGTTCGCTCTAAACGAAATAACAAACGTTTTAAAGGTACATTCTATGAATGATTTGAAAGTTGTGTGTCTATTGATCACCCTTACTGGTTATCATCATCAATACCATGTGATCACTAGTGTTGTATTAAAAAAAAATACTCATGTCGTGGGTACTGTTTAACTAAAATATTTTTTTACAGAAATTAATATGCTTTTTATATTAATCTACAAAGTACTGTGCATTTGTTAAGTACATCCTAAATATGATAATAACATTATTTTACGAAACCAAATGGGTCGTATTTAAATATATATTTTACGATCGCCATGCAGCTTTTCAATTCCAACTTTGAATGAAACTATCGGCTATTATACAAACTTCGGATTTCACTTTAAAACATATTGGAAGCGCCATCTGGCGGTTGATAATGGAAGCTGTCAGAGTTAATGCTGCTACATGACAGCACGGCGAATTCTCACATGGTTTGGACTTTTCAATATTTAATGCGGTAGATTTATATTGCGAAATCTTATTGATTTAAAATGTATACTAGGTATAACTTCTTGATATTGAATTTCTTGAATTGATTTTACAGTGGTAGAGCCAAGCAGTTCGCTGCACGAATGGGCCGGCTCGACCGGTGAAATACCACGACCTCTCAGAAGACCGACGTAAAGTGGCTCATGCCGCGTTTCGTTCGGTGAGAGGGATACCCGGGGGCCCACCCCCCTTCCCCATCCTTTCCTATCCCCTATCCCTTAAAGGTCGGCAACGCAACAGTAACACTATATGTGTTGCTGGTGTTCATGGGCGGCGTTGGTTGCTTACCGTCAGGTGACACGCCTGCGCGTATAAATCCTATCGCCTATCACATAAAAAAAAACATTTTTACAAATGAATTATTAAATATAAATAGAAATAACTAAACATTATTTATAACTTAACATAACTTCACAGCTTTTTCTACCCGAAGGAAGGTGTAGGCAGTGGCGGTTTAGTATCGACTCGCCGTTATGTTTACGTCCCAAATGGCGACTCTATTGTCATACCGGGCACAAGTTTTTGGTCATAGATATTTATTACACATAAGCATTTTTAACAATATTTGTCGGTCTGTATGTTTGTTCCGGTTCCGATTTTGACGGTATTTTTATTGGTAGGTAACTTAGGCTACATTTTTAGGAAAATTTCTTTTATCTATTGCGTCCGAGGGGAAACACGAAACACAGGTCGCGGGTCAGCTAGTTTATAATATTAGTAAGAAATAAGAAGTGGTCTACACTTGCGGATGTAATTATTCACATCACAATCGCCATTCACTATTGTTATTCTGATAAGCTATTAATGTAAATAGTGGGCGTGGTGTTATCCCATGGGAGTCGATAGGGTCTTAATTAATGGGTCGCAATTACTGTTTAATTTACCTACGTTAATATTCATATAACACAATTGTTACAAATGTAAGACTTCGTGTGGCCTCCCAAAGGGATCATGGTTAATAACCGTACTAGTTTGTTTGTGGGTTCTTTGGGATAAATTAATAAAATCATATTTTGCTTACTACTACTGTCTTTTATAACTTCCGCTTTTTTCTATCTGAAGGTGAAGGCGGCGTTTGGGTATGGATTCGACGAAATTTTACGTTACAATTAGAATAAGTGGAGGAATCGAAGGCCATATTATTACATACATACATAAGCTCACGCCTGTATCCCATGGGGGTAGGCAGAGACTTTGGCTTTCCACAAGCTACGATCCTGACACACATCTTTCGCCTCATCCACAGTCATGCATCTCGTCATGCATTCACGTCGGTTTCGGGGTACACATTTTGCCTTTTTTAAACAGACCATTTATTTGGTCGTGGTAGCTCCTTTTTGGTCTCCCGATCCCGACCCTACCACTCACATTCGCTTCATATACCCTTTTAGTCTGTCGACTTTCATTCATTCTTGCAAAATGACCAAACCATCTTAACATACTTCTCTCCACCTTGGTCACCACATCATCCTTCAGCTTGCATTTCTCCCTTATCACTTATCACGCTATTTTTCATTCGATCTGCAATGGTGACTCCACACATACTTCTCAGAGAACGCATTTCTACTGCATTCACCTTACTTTCATGCTTCGCCTGCTATTATATTATTATTATATTATATTATATCTATTATCACAATATTGTCATTCATTGATATTTATCACAACTAGCTTCCGAAAAGAATTCGGAATAGTCATTAGTGTGAACCCGGAATCCATTCCATCACTTTTTGATTTAAAAGCGTGTTGCTCAATCTCCAGACCACCGAAATCATATACCTATCCGTGACATCCGTAACCGAGACAAACACTATACTGTTTTATTATTATTAATATAATTAAAAGTGGATTTATAAAATTGTTGTATCAAACAATTAATATTTATATTTCCTTAAAATCACGGTGTCTTCAGAAGATGATTAAAATTTATGAACACAGTATCGTTGTTATAGAATTTAATAATTTTTAATTTTTTCCGTTTTATTTTATCATAATAACATTTAAAATTAATGTCCTTAAAATCCTTGCGTGTGATTAAAAAAGAAGGGGAACCAGCTGCGATACTCGAAGTGTCAGGACTTAAAGTTTCTTGAAGGTGATTAAAATTTGTCTCCTGGGTGTCGTAGCGCCACAGGCTGACAGCTTTTAAGATACAAACTGCCTGTTTCTGTAATCCTTGTAATGTAAGGAATATTGTGTATAAATCAGTTAGGAAAAGGAGAGTTGGAAATTACCTATGAAGGAAATCCAAATATTTGTTTGTATTTGTAACGAAATACTGAAAAAAAAACTATATGACTATGAATTTAGTTG
The DNA here is from genome assembly GCA_905147225.2 of Euproctis similis. NCBI lineage: Eukaryota > Metazoa > Arthropoda > Insecta > Lepidoptera > Erebidae > Euproctis > Euproctis similis. The sequence goes on from LR990109.1 coordinate 13,267,234, forward strand.
ACAATCTTTGTTGCTCTGAAATAGACGTGTCGTGATGTAAATTAAAAAAAAAAAACAGTAAATTTAGTGCTATTTATCTATGATCAAAAATAAAATAAATTGCAAATAATGCAATTGCAATTGATGTTCGTACTAATAATGGAAATAAAATTATATTAATGGCTACATCATTACATAGTATAAAACAAAGTCACTTTCCGCTGTCTGTCCCCTTATATGCTTATATCTTTAAAACTACGCAACGGATTTTGATGCGTTTTTTTAATAGTTAGAGGGTGTCAACCACCCGGTTTTGATCTATAATTAATATATGACGTTGTAAAGAAAAATTTATAATTTTAGAGATTTAGCACTTTAATTGCAAACGCTGGCTGAACCCTAAGTGATAAATCAAAACAATGTACTACATTATTACACACCTTCAGAAGGTCTACAAAAAAGTCCGCGAGGGCATATGTCTATCTCTTAGGAATAACCTGCAATGACCATTTTTATTTTGTTACTTTTTACAAGAAATAATGGCGAAATTACGAAGCGGTTTTAAACATTACAGCATTAGTTTTCATCCAATTATGTGTTTTAAATAGATTGTGCATGTATGATGATGTATGATCCTGGCCCTTTACAGCATGCAATTTGAACGAATATTTTCGAAGATATTGCAGTATTAACATAGCGGGACAGCCGTTAAAGCCGATAAATTCATTCATTACTTTTTGATGCGGAACAAAGTTCGCCGGGTCAACTAGTAATGTATAAAGAAGCTATGTATGAAGAAATATTCCTCATACATAAATAGCTTCTTTTATATTTTTGCAATAAGAGTATATGAAAGTAAATATAATTAGTCCAATAAATTGTCCCAATTCCCCTCCATTTTTTTTAAATTTAATCATCTTCACAAACAAGTCATCTCATATATTTTTCAAATCCATTATCTTTATAAGCCCAAAGAGATTTTCTGAGCCGCAAAGAGCTAAGCAATCATGGGACTCGACTTTATTTTTACAGAAAATACAACGCTAGAATATTTATGTAACTTAACGTGAAACTTCTGCAGATAAAATTGAATTTTATTTATTAGTCTGTCTCGGTGGTCCAGTGCTCGAGCTCCTGAATTAAGAGGTCGCGGGTTTGAATCCTGGCTCACACCAATGACTTTTTGAAATTAATTTCCAAAGTTATGTGTGATAAATATCGATGACTGCAAACTTTTTGTCCGGTATGGTCATAGGTTCGCCACCCATTTGGGACGTAAACGTAACGACGAGTCGAGGCTTAACAACCACTCCCTACAACTTCGGGTAGAAAAAGGCGTGAAGTTATGTTATTTTATATTCATAAAGTGTCAAAATATTATTGCAGTTATGATTAGAAACATGTTATTACTTGTCATTTCTTGTCAGCGGTAGAGGTTGCTCTCAGGTTCGCTATACGAATGGGCCTGCTCGACTGAAGAAATACCACGACGTCTCAGAATATCGACGGTTTTTGTTCAGTGAGAGAGGTATTCGGAGACCCACCCCCATTTCCTTCATTTCCCATCCCTACTCCCGTAATGGCCAACAATGCAACTTTAGCAGTGTCTGCGTAGGTTACTCGTTTGTTCGTTTACCCTTCTATTCCATTCTGGAAAAAAAATCAAAATATTCTATAAATATCATCATATTTCTGTTGTGAATCCGATTAAACGCTGAATAGAATGATTGTGTGACCCGGAGATGGTGGACCCTCATTAGGATAACTTCCGGTACAAAAGATCGCGTCGTCGGTCAATTTGATAAAGGTGTTTGCATATATTATTGTCATGTTTAACAAGATTGAACAGAAAACTCGGTCGCACCCACCCCAAGGAATTGAAAAGCATGAAAATTATGTTCGCAAATACCGTTTGTTGAGGTCTCCTTAGAAAAAATCTCCCAAATTTATGTGGTTTCTGTGTGAGTTTTTTAAGATGGTTTTCTTTTGTTTTTATCTTAAAAGGTGGCTATAAATTATTATAATGAAGTTGCTCAAAACCATCCTTGTAAAACATACACTCCCATTTTAATAGTCAGTAGAGAGCGGAATCATAAAATATTTTTATATGAGTTTTATTTCTTGAAACCAACAAATTTTAAATAATACATTTAATTACGCAAAAGAAAGAGCGAATTAAAATACCGACCCGACTGCAACTGTGGGCGAAATTAGTAAAACTTCTACAAGTTATAATAAGACTTGGGCGCTTTTAAAAACAGGTTCCACTGCAAGCCGCCGACGTACGTGCGTGCTTGAAATACCAATTCTATATATTAGGTATGCAATATGATTTTTGTCAAAATTAGTAATCGCTTTACTCTATACGGTGATAGTTCTGTGATGAATATGGATAATATGGGTACCTAAATAAAATTTTAAACAAGAAATTATTTATTTAATTTTTAAAAATTATATCAATCAAAATATATGTTATAGTCACTGAATAAGATATTTGGAAGATAAAAGGCTAGGATAGGAGGACAGCATAGGAGGCTTATAATTGCCATTTGTTTTGTCGTTGGTTTATTCATAGACAGATTATTAAATAAAATTCCTAATATAATATGGGTCTGTATTGAGTAAAAATGCTAATTTAAATTAAACAGAATCCCAAAAATATATTTTCAAGTTCATTACAACTTTTATTTAATATTTAATCTTGCTTTCAGTGTTTGGTTTTGATTTTAAGTCTTTCATTGGGCAGAACTTCAAGAAATAAGGGGCTTCATACTTTTCCCCACTTATATAAGCCGCTGTCTGTGAGACTACTACTCTCCTACAGGAAGTTTCTATTACTTCCTTCTTTTACAAAACTGTAAAATATTTCAAGGATGCCTTTCCTCCGCTCTACTTACAACAAACTCTGCAATATTTAATTTTCCATTGTTTTGTTAGTGAGATATTGTTGGCTCTCGATTGCGGAATGTTTTTCAGGATATTAAAATGGGATGGGAAAGCTCAAACAATGGATAGTTGTTGTTTCCGGTATAGATTTTGATTTTATTAAAAACATGTATATGTGCCCATTCATTTGTTTTCTATTTGGACAGATGTGTATATCCTAAAATCGGATTTTGTATTCATTGTCAACCAGTCATAGTGCTAGAATCGAACTTAAATGTAAACATACTGGTTGACTACTACTGTATTTACTCGAAAAAATTACCATTATATATTGGTATTCGAGAACGTAGATCTTTCCTCATGACTGACTGCGCGAGTTTGTAAAGGATGCTTATCAGTAGTTGCGCTCAGATATTACTTAATTTTGTTTTGGTCTATCTTTTATTCGTATTGATGTATTATGTAGATTACAGAAATGACTGATGTATAGATATGTATGTGTTGATATATCGCCTGAACAACATATGGAGGAAGAGGGGAGTGTCAACCAACACTAAGATCCGACTGGTGCGAGCCCTGATATTTCCCATTTTTCTATATGGAGTTGAAACGTGGACGATTCGAGCCCGGGAAAGACAAAATGTGATACTGGAGGCGCATGATGAGAATACCCTGGATCGCCAAACGCACTGATAAGTCGATTCTCCTGCAGCTAAAGATCGAAACCCGCTTATCAACAATATGCCACCAGCGAGTTCTGGCATATTTTGGCCACATAGTGCGAAGGGGAGATGAGAGTCTCGAGAAGTTGATCGTAGTTGGGAACACAGACGGAAAACGAGCTCGTGGCCGATCTCCAACCAGATGGACCGATCAAATAAAGGACGTTTTATCTTCCAAGTTTTGCTCGGTTGTGAGGGATGCAATGGACATGACTCAATGGAGGAAAATCACCCGCTCCAGATGCAAGCCCTTCAACCATGACCACGATCCCCAGTCATGAGGGAATGAAAAGAGAGAGATATATATATATATAAATATATATAGTTGTGCGTCTTGAGAAGTCTTGAGAAAAAGAAAGAAGAGGATTACTAAAAATACACTAAAAAGACCTCAAAAAATCGCAACAATAGTTAGATCATCCTAACAGTGGTAGAGCCAAGCAGTTCGCTGGGCCGGCTCGACTGGTAAAATACCACGACCTCTCAGAAGATCGACGTAAAGTGGCTCATACCGCGTTTCGTTCGGTGAGAGAGGTACCCGGAGGCCCACCTCCCTTCCCCATCCTTCCCTATCCCCTATCCCTTAAAGGTCAGTAACGCAACAGTAACACTATATGTGTTGCTGGTGTCCATGGGCGGTGTTGGTTGCTTCAGATGACGCCTGCTCGTTTGCCCTCCTATCCCATAATATATATATTAAATTAGTATTAGATTAGAAGAGTATTAAATTAGAATTATCCTAGTAAATAAAGTAAATTCTACGTATTATAATTAAATGAATTCTATTGCAAAAGTGATTTGAATAACTTTGAAAGTTTTCGTGAGGTACAAATTAGGAAATAAATCTTGCAACCAAAATGCTGGGTGGTATCAGGATTTGAGGGTAACCTATCTCTCAATCGAACCAATCAAGTAAGTGCAATCGTATTTTATAGGATTGGCTTCAACGCGAGTTCGGTTCCCGTTTAAGCGAATTATGGTGGCATCTTTTCTCTAGCACGAACTTCTGGTTGGAAATATTGCAAAGGAAAATTGAAGATTCCTCTTATATTCCAAAGATGATCATAACTGTTGATAATACAAATTGTAAATGGTTATAGACAGAATATATGAGCAGAATGGACTTGATATTGTCACCCTCAATGATTGAAGTATTCTAATATTTTTTATATAGAATCTGTATTAATATCCGCTATCGAGTTCCATAATAATATATGCATTAGTTGCTCAGTTTGGAACTAGATTGCGCTGTATGTGTTTTCTTTTAGATTTTTAATACTAATATTGTGGCAAACTTTACAAGCCCTGCGTGATGGTAAATGAGTAACTTGAGTAAACGCAACTTTTCTAACCCTAACTATATAGAGTTGTAGGTTTTTGACAGTATTTATTTAGTGAACATCTAGAAGGACAATTGTCCTTACTAGTCGTCATTACATATCCTGATGGAACCTTTAAAAAATTCAGTACATACGCAGGAATTTTTTTTTTTTTTTTTTTTTTTTTTTTTTACGCGAGGAAATGCTTTATGCACACCCCCCGCCTGGGGACAGCAGGGGATAGTGTGGGACTCCCAAAACAGTAAACTGAAATCCGATCCTAGGGTTACCCACTAAAACCTCGCGGCGGCCTTCCTCCGGCGTTGGGGTGGCCCAGGACAGTGCATCGGCCCTCTGGTCCACCCCGCCGTCGCCCCCCCTCTGTTACGAGGGGTTGCTCATCCTCGGGGAGCCTCGGTGAAGCTCCCCCGGGCGGGGCGGCTCCGACCACGCGCTGTAAAGAGGCGCGCGGCCGGCGGCGCCCCGGACGACCCTCCCCGGCCGCACCGGGGGGTCATCCTTCCCGGGCCCCGACCCGGGCGCACCCGCGGGGTGTGCGCCCTCGCGGCCCGTCGGCGGCGGCGATTACTGAGCTCGCCGCCGTCGCCTTCGAGCGGGATCGGCTCTCTCCCGACCCCGCTCGGCGGCCTCCTTCTGGAGCATGACTGCTTCGCAGAAGGAGACCACAGCCCTCCACTCCTCCTCGCCCGCCAGCATTGCCGCGACCAACGCCGGCGGGGACAAGTCTCGCCCGATCCCGTCGACCAGGACTCGGCGCTCGGCCGCCCAGGCCGGGCAGACCTCCAGCGTGTGCTGGGCCGAGTCCAGGTCGGATGCGCAATGGTGGCATCTCGCCGTCTCTTCACGTTTTATTCGACTCAGATACTCACCGAAGCACCCGTGCCCGGTGAGTATCTGAGTCAACCTGTAGGTGACAGTGCCCCATTTACGGAGCACCCAGGCCTCGAGGTGGGGCAGGACGGCCCCGACGGCGCGCGAACGCGTACCGCCCTGGAGGACCAGCGCGTCGCGCCATTCCCCCAGGACCCGCCGGAAGGCCTCCCGCCTCCGCACTTCGTGTCCCCGCGCGTCCCCCCCTCCCCGGCCGAGATCGTACGCGGCTGCGTACATCTCGGCCAGGATGATGAAGGGGGGATAACTCGCGAGGACCGTCGCCGCCTCGTATGAGATAGTACGGTAGCCCCGTACGATCCGTATGGCCATGATCCGCTCCAGGCTCCTCAGCAGAGCCCTGGAGCGGGAGGCCCCCGCGAGATCTCGCGACCAAACGGGGGCCCCGTACAGGGCCACGGACCGCACGACGCCACCGTAGAGGCGGCGAACTCCCTCCCCCGGTCCCCCGAGGTTGGGCAGCAGGCGGTGTAAAGCGCCCGCCACCCGTCGCGCTCGGGGGACCATCCGTACGAAGTGCTCCTCGAAGCTCCAGCGGCTGTCCAGGGTGAGGCCGAGGTACTTCATGTACCGCCCCACCGCGACAGCCGTGTCACCCACCTGGATCCGCGAGGCCGGGGGCTCCCTGCCTCTAGTGAGGCGGTGGAACCATAGCGCCTCACTTTTGTGAGGCGCCACCTCCAGGCCCAGACGCAGGAATACCAGCAAACACAGTCGAATAGTGTATTTTTTTTAAACGAAAATAGCGTATGGTTTGGCTATTAAACTTCTAGCTACTTCAAGAGATGACTTATTACTGTTATATAATAATTAATGACAATAAATTCTATGAAATCTACTGAAGTGTTTTGTAAAGATTTAATTATTTCTTTCCATATAATACATACTAGATTATCGTGGAGTTTCGAAAGGAAATAAACTTTTAAAACTCTAGATGTGGTTAGGGGAATAGAGGTATGTTCATATGTATTAAAGTTTGTTCACCAATGTGTCTTCAGAAAGAATGACGGGGAGAAGTTATCGTGGAAAGTTACGAAACGAGCTTTAGAAAGTGAATTATACTTAATGGAAAAGTTGATTAAGAGAAACACGTTTTGAAAATTTTATTGCAAACTACATTTAGTATTTTGAAATATTAAATTATTCGGTATGGTAAAACTAATTACTTTTAGGTGTCTTTTACGCAAAGCTATAGTTTAAAATGGATACTTTGATGATATATTTATTTCTGCATCCTCGAAATGTCGAAAATCGACGTAATATTAATTACGAGATACGTTAATAAAGTCGAAAATGAAAATACAAGCAAAAAAATCGAACAATGTATTATGAATATAAAAATACAGCCTTTCAGACACAATTTTTGTTTACGAAAAAAAGGCAAAGTAACATTTCCAATACATTACGCAACCGTTACTTTGAATTCAATATCACAGATAAGATATCACTACCAATCCTGTCATAACTTGAAAGGGAGGCCATTTTGACTTCACTTTTTTCTTTGTTTGCGCGCCATTTTTTTCCCTATTCCTCTCTGAAAGGTTCCAAGTATATTTATTGAAGGTCTGATAAAAATATAAAGTCTTCAAAACACTCCAGCGTTCGCGTCCTGTGTGACACTTAAATTGTGGTTACCGAGGCACTCGAAATTTTTTCAGTAGAATGGTTTTTTTTTTTCATTATTGGTGATGTTTGAGGAGAGGTAGTAGTTATTTGTTTTTTTTTATATCACTTCATATTTATTTGTTTTCTTTTTATCTATGTTTTTTTAAAGTGCATTTTTTTATATTACACGTTACACTTTAATTAGTGGTAATTTAACAGTGGTAGAGCTAAGCAGTTCGCTGCATGAATGGGCCGGCTCGACCGGTGAAATACCACGACCTCTCAGAAGATCGACGTAAATGGCTCATGCCGCGTTTCGTTCGGTGAGAGAGGTACCCGGACTTAACCCGGTAATTTCCGAAAATAATTTCGAAATGTCATTGGTGTGAGCCATGATTCGAACCCGCTTCTAGATTCAGGAGCGGGTTGTTCGACCAATAGACCACCTATTATATATACCAGGCCTTACACAATATGTTTTATATATGTAAGTGGATTACGGCTATTATAAGATTAAGACAGATGCAATTCGCAATAAAAATCATAAATTCTATCACCACTTAAAAATCCCACGTGTAAATGTTGTTTTATACAATTTTATGCTCGTAACTAAAAATAACTGAAACTTTGATTGTTTTTAATCGAGAGCACAGCATCCCAACGCCTACATACAACACATAGTTAAGTCTTGATTTACTTGCATAGTTTTGATCAATTAACCAGTGTATATTACGTAGGTGCATAATGAAGTATGAAGTTACTAAGAGTTTAAGTATCGTATTGTACTCGTACTTTCATAACTCACTGTGATATTCGTTCGACTATATATTTAAGAAATAATATTAATAGTCACTTTTACTGGGCTACTTATTGACATACAGCCAATTTATACTCCAAATGATATGCGATTAGGGTATAAAACATTAAAAAAAGGATTTCGAAAAGATATTTATTTCATAATTATCTATCGTACAAAAAATATGGGAATAATTATAATTACTTATATGATGAATTTTGATGATTGTCTAACTTTATTGTGTACGAGCCGTAGCAATAGAGTGGCCATCATTCCATTGCATTACGTTAAGTAAAAAAAATGTTACAAATTAGGAATGTTGTGTGCGATTTGTTGCTTTTTTATTGATGTTGTTAATAATCTATATCCATATGAAACTCCGAGTTTAACGACATATATTTTAATATGCAAATACTTAAAATTTATTTGATAAACTTTTAATTTTTAAAGTTTGTGTGTAGTCCAAACTTAATGCAGTAGTATTAATACTTGCCTAAATAACTTAACGTCAAGTTCTTTACAGAGTATGCAGAATGAAGAGAGCGCCATTGGATACGATATTGATTTTTGTTTTTTATGTACTACTTAAAATAGGTGAACCTGTGCAGTACCAAAAGTTCACTTTATTAATATCATCTAAAACAAAATTTTTGAAAAATCGTCACAGTTTAAATTTAACTCTTTCCTCTTTGGATTATTAAAAAAAGAAGCTACACTAAAAATTTCGCTTATTAAAATTTGGTTCCGTCATAAGAGTCATTTCCGATATATTTAACAATTCATTATAAAATTAATACATAATTATACGTATAACAGTTATTGACACTCGATAGAAACTCACTTGGTCCCTTATTATACTATGGTAGGGGCTAGTTATCTTCATTCAAACTCGCCATGCGTAGGTGTTAAACCGTTATCATGAACTGGTTGATTATTCGAAGATAATGGATAATGTTATCACCTAAAGCACTGTTGAAGCTATTGTTATTATGTCAATAGTGTATTAAATTTACAGTGGTAGAGCCAAGCTGAAGTGTTTGTATAGAAACGCCAATATGTCAGTTCGAATCCAAGATGGGAGTACAGAGCCTATTCCACTGCAGAAAGGTGTCAGACAAGGAGACGTTATATCTCCGAAGCTGTTCACCGCTGCATTGGAGGACGTCTTCAAGCTCCTAGATTGGACCGGGCTAGGCATCAACATCAATTGCGAATACATCACTCACCTTCGATTTGCCGATGATATCGTGGTCTTGGCAGAGTCGCTGGAGGATCCGGGTGAAATTCTCAAGGATCTTAACAAGTTATCCCAACAAGTGGGTCTACGAATGAATATGGACAAGACAAAAGTCATGTCCAATGTCCATGTCATTCAAGTACCGGTAACTGTTGGAGATGCGATACTCGAAGTTGTCGATCAATATGTTTACCTAGGACAAACTATTCAACTAGGTAGAGCGAACTTCGAGAAAGAGATTAACCAACGGATCCAACTCGGGCTGGGCAGCGTTCGGGAAGCTTAGGCATATCTTCTCGTCCAAAATTCCTGAGTGCCTTAAATCCAAGGTCTATGACCAGTGTGTGTTACAAGCTATGACATATGGTTCTGAGACATGGTCTCTTAATGCTGGCCGTATTAAGAAGCTCAAAGTCACTCAGCGTGTTATGGAGAGGGCTATACTCGGTATATCTCTACGGGATAAGATCAAAAATACGGAGATCCGTAGACGTACGAGAATAACTGACATAGCCCGTAAAGTGATCACGCTGAAGTGGAGGTGGGCAGGCCACATCACTCGAAGAACTGACGACCGCTGGGGAAAAAAGTTCTTGAGTGGCGACCACGGGTTGGTATGTGTAGCGTAGGCCGTCCCAACACTCGATGGACAGACGACCTTATAAAAACAGCTGGAAGTCGCTGGATGCAACTGGCATAGGATCGGGAGTTATGGCGCGCTAAGGGGGAGGCCTACCCTACGTTGAACAGTGGACTAATCTGGGCTCATGATGACGAGAGCGAAGCAGTTCGCTGCATGAATGTGCCGGCTCGACCGGTAAAATCCCACGACCTCTCAGAAGATCGACGACGTTAAGTGGCTCATGTCGCGTTTCGTTCGATGAGAGAGGTACCCGGAAGCCCCCTACCCCTTTCCCATCCCTTTCCTATCCTACTTCCTTAAAAGTCGGCAACGCAACTGTAACACAGCAGATCAGGTGTCCATGGGCGACGCTGGTCACTTCCGTTCAGGCGACATGCCTGCTCGTTTGCCCCATCCCATAAAAAAATCTTATCCTTGTCAGAAAGGGAAACGAGAGCCTCGAGAAGTTGCGCTGACGAACACCAACTAAGTAGATGGAGGGACCAAATGAGGACCCCACCTAAAAAATTTTTGCTTGGTTGTCAGGGCCGCGATGAATCGTCATAGATGGTGGCATATCATAGTATCAAAGTATGACACGTCACCGTTATTCTTATTCAGTGATGACCACGAGCCTTAGGGACCGACCAAAGAGAGAGACATCCAACTACCAAAAATGGATGGTTATATTTTCCTATATTATGCTACCTTTTTTTCCTGTAATGCACATTATTTAGAATTTCATTATAAATTGAGAAGTAAGCATGATAGTATTTATTGTATTGTAATTTTTTTTCACTCTACGCTTTTTACCTGAAGGTGTACGCCACAACATATATGCCTCAACTTATCGAATTTTTACATCGTAATCCTTGGTGTGAGCCCGCATTCGATCTTAAAATTTTTTGATTCAGAAGCGAGTTGCTCGACTTTCAGACTATCCAAACTGCAGTATATTTGCTTGAAATATATTTCGTTGTTTATAATTTTGAACCCAGTACACGTAGCGCCCTCAAGTTCCAAACTAATGAACTAAATGCTTGTGTTATGGATACTAAATAATGGATACCTATTATTTATTAAATGTAATTACAAAAAATTTAATTACATTTAGTAAATAAAAATTACTCGGAGACCATACGAACATCCATGTTTAACATAAACATTTCCAATCCGGTGGGAAATAAACCAGCCAACTTCTACTCCGTAGTCGGTTGTTTTACCAATACACCATGGGGCCCTTAAAGAGATAAAATTATCGCTTTCATAATTTATAAAAATGTATCCCATATACAGTAACAAATAACATGCCCACTAACAAGCAATGGAAACACATAACTGTATAGATGACCCACGTGTGGGACGTCCGAAAGAAATTCATTGGGCAATCATCGCGATGAACTGTCGCCCACGTGAATTGTGAAATTGGTTTTTGGTAAGAACCTGCTGCATTTATTTGACAATAATCTTAATCTCGTACTCGATTTAGAGAGTAGATAAGTAACATATATAAACGTAATATAACTTCACGCCTTTTCTACCCGAACGTGTAGGCAGCGGCTGTTAAGACTCGTCGCGCAGGTACTTACTAAAAATTTTGTGGTTTAAAAAACCGAAGAACGTGTATGATAGGCGACGTCGATGAAACGAGGTGTGTAAACATGCCTTATGGCACCCTGCTCTCTGTCTATGTCTACTCAGCAATGGGACTTAGCGTGAAGTTATGTATGTATGTATATAATTTTGCAGAGTTATCTTTTATACTTTTATTAACTATGCTATACTTATCAATTAAATTATTAAACATTGCACTTATACTATCTCTGTATTGTGTTGTGTATGTGCATGAATGGGCCGGTTTGACTGATGTTATACCACGATCTCTCAGAAAATCGACAAAATGAGGCTCATGTCACGTTTCGATCGGTGGCCCAACCTTATCCCTTCATCCCGCCCTTACCCACTGCCGACAACTGCCCTGTCGTATTAAAGGTGGACAACGCTTCTTTAACACTTTAGTTCGATTCCCACCCGAGCACAAATATTTGTGACAAACATTAATATATATTTGTGTGGTGTCTGGGTGTCTCTCTATGTATTTTATGTATGTATTTACAAAAGAAAAGTATATATGTATTAATATATTTAATATCCGTTATCTAGTATCCATAACACAAGCATTTAGTTGCTTAGCTTGGAACTAGAGGGCTCTGTGTGTATTGTGTCCGAGATATTATTACTATTATTACACTACCTTGTATGTGTTGCAGATGTCCCTAGGCGGTTTTAGTTGCTAACCATAAGGTGACATGCCTGCTCATTTACCCTTCTATCACATATAAAAAATGTTTTATTATACTTACAATTTAAAGGTGGTAGATCTTTGATAGCGTAGTACGTCTGTCAAAAAGACGGTCGAGGCAATACTAGTACCGATTTTAACGTGACAGTGTTACTATGAATGGGGATCTTTATTATTTCTTAGTCGTCTGTTGCATCATAGCTGGCTTTCTTGTGTATTGAACCGCTTCAAATATCCAACGCCAAATAAGGTACTAAAATTATCAACGCTTTCAGACTTTCGCCACGCTTCGCCACGGCTGACAGCCCCAACTGTGATTTATTATAGGTTTAATTTGTTTTGTCTTCAGTGAATTCTGTCTGACTGATGGAATATTTATTTGACCTCTGCAATTTGACAGGGGATTATTGAAAAAAAGAGAGAGAACAAAATGGAAACATGGAGATAGATTATTGCCTTAATGGTGTAATAGTATAAGACTAGGCCTTTTATTTAATAAGTCCTGTAATACTGCAACGATATTTTAGAAAGTTTCAGCAAGTTATGTTTTATAATAAATGTTATATTGGACAGTTAGATTACGTACGACGTCTCGGAGTTAAATGAAATTTTATTGATAACACAAAGGCAAAATAAGTGTATATTTGTCTGACCTAATCTCAGATACTACTGATATTATTGAGGCTATGTATGTCAATTTTTTTTATGCGATAGAAGGGCCAACGAGCAGTGTCACCTGATGGTAAGCAACCAACTGCGCCCATAGACACCAGCAACATTTAAAGTGTTACTGTTGCGTTGCCGACCTTTAAGGGATGGGGGATAGGAAGGGATGGGGAAGGGGGGTGGGCCTCCGGATACCTCTCTCACCGAACAAAACAAGGCATGAGCCACATTACGTCGATCTTCTGAGAGGTCGTGCTATTTCACCGGTCGAGCCGGCCCATTCGTGCAGCGAACTGCTTGGCTCTACCACTGTTAATATGGTTATAGTGGTAGAGCGAAGCAGTTCGCTGCATGAATGGGCCAACTACGACTAATATAAGTGCATTTTTTCGTAGTAGATTTGAAAGATCTTTTCTTCTATGTTAAATGTTTCATTAAAATTGAAATGACAATTACCTGTGTCCACTTGAGGCTTAGCGTTTTATTAGAAAGTAAAAGTTGTCTTTATCTCGGTCAAGCGCATTGAACATGTATCAGCCTACACAATGTATCATCAGCTATGTACGACATTGCTATGTTCAACAGCATTCTATTAAAGTTTAATGGTTAGATCGATAATTATTTCTTTTATACAACCTGAATATACATATTCACAAAGGTTTAAGATTAAAATAAATAGACAGTTTTATTGCTTGATGCGATCTATTCCATACAAGTTTGGGATGAATATTTTCTCACTTCAAGTAGGGTCGGCACAGCATGTCATCCGTTCGAACTATGTTGGAATAAGATTTGGCTGTGGTTTTACGACTGGCCGCCTGCCTGGCAGCAACCCTCTTTGGGAATGTTTTTATTGGTGGGATAGAAAATGGATTGGGAGTGGGATGGGGATGGATAGGGGACAGAGAAAAGGGTTGAGCCTGCGGATAACTCGCTCACCGAGGGTGACGCGGCATGGGCCACTTTACGCCGATATTCTCAGTCAGTTCGTGGCATTTCAGATATCGAGCCCGTTCCGCCGCGAACTTTTATTCATCTAGGATAGTAAAATGAATTTTAAAACCTCTATTTTTATAGCAAATTTTAAACATTAAGTGTCTATTTAAAATATTAAAATAACCATTTGGATGACTAAGGTGAGCTAAGTGTTCGTCTCTCATCAAGTGCGCGTACTCTACACTGGCCACGTATCGACACCCACACTATTCGAAGTAACTCCATCGATCGCACTTGACACCATTCCGGATGAAAGCCTCCGTGTCGAGCCGTTTGTTTACGCCGCGCCCTCTGCAGCGGTAAACATGAGGTTGATAGTTTTGAGGCTGAGAGATGTTGTTTACTCAGTTCAATCACACTTATTGAGGTACACTTTAAAACTGACCATCCAAGATATCTAATAAATATATCAAATAGATACTGTAAGTTAAGTTAGTAGAGTCATACTTTTTATGACGATATTTTTTTACTTTTGCAACTTTAATAACCGAAGATGAAAGCAGTGCATCCATGTATTTAAATGACGAACAGATGGCGGATAATTTTGATTATTATAGATAGATAATTATCAAGTATAATTGGCGTGTTTTAGGATTATTTGAACTAAAGAATTTAGGCGTAATTTCAAACCTCAGTGATATCCAATCAATCAATTATTTATTTATTCATACAATTTTGGGTATTTACAAAATGGGGACCATACATTTTTACGTTTCTCCAAAATTTACTAAAGCGGGCGTATGAATTTTTACAGTACAAAAAATGACAAATAAAAAAACGAAATAATATAAAATAAACAATGTCAAAATTATTCAAAATATCTCCCAATGAAAAATATCTACATACGTCAACAAATTGTAGTCATTAATTTAATTACGACTATACAATGAATTAAATTACTTATAAAAATTTGACATTAAAAAATCCTCTACACATTTTCCTGTCATTAGGATTTGACATTTACAATATTTTTGAATATTGCTATGTTGTAAACTTTAATTTTGTGGTATTTTATTATACATTTTTGGCACCATACAGAGCAGGCTTTTACTCAATAGAGTTATTTTAGCACTGTGCAAACATATCTATCATCATCACGTCTATTTCGTTTTATCTGACTTGCATTGGAATAGATGGGGATTCTTATGGACAAATATATTAATAGTAAATAAATACTAAAAGTATGTAAATACTTTTATTAAAGTGACGAGACGCTTAACTAAAAAAAACTTGAGAGGTGTCAAGGTACACCCGGATGGAACGAAGTTCCTTTCGATTAATTAGTGAAGGAATTGTAATAAAATTTTAGAACTAAAAAAACATATATAAAAGATGGAAAATAAAACTTCAAAAAGAGTTCCGATACCGGGATTCGAACTCGAGCCCCGTTGTATGAGAGCAAGGTATCCCAGCCACTAGACCATTTAGGTAGTTATTCATTCATTCTAAATAAGCCGATGCTTGAAAGTGCAGTTTGGCATGGAAAAAGTGTCGTGACATTTTTTTCCGACTAGCCCCCTTTCACAACGCGCGATAAGGAACTTCGTTCCAATATCTTAACTAATAGTGAAATGAATTAATGAAACACAAATATCATGTTGTTAATAGGCCCTTTAATGTTAAGCGGTCAACATAGCCTGAGGACACTCAATATACTAAGGGCATCATATGCGGGTTGCTGACCCTTTGAATATCTATTCACCCCCCGTATGGTCACGGTTGTTGGTAGTCCTTTGAAAGGATTCCTTGTGTTGACAGCCAAAGGGACACTGGTCCCCTGAGTGTCAACACAGTTAATATTTACAGTATCAGAACCGTCAAATTTAAAAGTAAAACTTAAAGTAACTTCAAACCTTTTTCTACCCAAAGGTGTAGGCAGCAGCTGTTTAAGCCTCGACTCGCTAAATCGTTACGTTACGTCCCAAATGGAATTACACCGGGCACGAAGTCATCAGTCTGTCCCATAATTTTCAAAAATAATTCCGTTAAATTATTCGTGTGAGTCCGAAATCAAAGTCACGACTTTTGACTCAGAAGTGGGGAACATGACAACTAAACTACGGAGACTATAAGCCCTCAAATTTTCTTCAGCAGCATAATATTGTAGACTTAGAGTTTTTTTGGTAATTAATGTAATTATATATCTTAGGAATAATGTGAAAATTACATTGATTTACTAGATTTGCTCTTGCTTTTTTAAAATAGTATAAAATTAATTACCTAACTCTTTTATTTATTTATTTTTTATTTTCTTGGCCGGGGATTGAACCGCCGATTAGGCCGCTTTAGCCACTAGACAAAAGTAGCAACCACTACAAGATAATATCAAGTAATAGGAGACTATAATAAATCTTATAATGAATTGTTGAAGATAAATAACTTAGTACCTATCCAAGGATTTTACATTACTGCAGGAGTAAAATCGTGACGTTACTTTCCCAAGATATAATGAACTGACACTTCTATTGTACTTACTTGTAACGCACAGCTCTGCCCGGGACATTTTGAAGAAACAATACCCGATATCGCACTCCAAACTAATTTCAATTCATATTTCATAGACCAAAGAAATTCTTTCCAATACCCATAGTGTTACAGTTGCTTTACCGGCCTTTTAAATGGGATAGGAAAGGGTTCAAAAGTATCTTCCACCGAGCAAAACGCAGCATAAGCCACTTTACGTCGATATTCTGAGAGGTCGTGGTATTTTACCGGTCGAGCCGGCTCGTTGAGGCAGAGAATTACGTGGCTGTACAACCGTCAGCTGCGTGGCTACTTCATAACTTCTTACATAAACATTTTAAATAGTTTTCCAGTGCTTTATGTGTATAGATACTAAAATTAGCAGAGTTTAGGCCTAATCCAAGGTTGTACTCCATGCCACTAAATAAATCCATGACCTTTTATGTCAAGGCTCTGTACGGCCTTCTGGGCAGCATTCCAGTTTGTTAGACTGATCACTATCTTTCACGTGCCTATACATTGCGTAAGTTTGTATTAAGAAAATCTATATTTGAACTTATGTAAGTTAAACAGCGCTTTGGCTACTCACCAATGTACTGAGGAGCTTATATCGAGAATTATTTTTAAAACGCTAACCTAAACTTCTTAAAATTAATACGCGATGTAATGTCTGATCAACATTTCGTTTAGGAAATTTCTGGAAACGATGCCTACAGCTTGCGGTTCCAGTAGATGTCATAATACAAATTTCATATAAATTGGTTTAATTGTATTTACGACATACAAACATTCAAGCTCATCAGACTTACAAGCATACAAGCATTCAAGCTCATCACAAATATTTACACTCGGTTGGGGATCGAACCAGTGCACTTACACTATCTAAAATAGCCAGCGGTGTTACCTATGCACCACAATCCCTGCCATCCATCATTATTCTTTATGTTTGCAGAATATAATGCACTTAAATACTTATAAGGAGTAATGAATGCTAAGGGATTCCCAGCTGGAATACCTTTCAGTGTAGTGCCCTCAGATTCCGGTCTTGTTTCACCGGAATGGACGTGAGATGGGTTTCTATATTGTTTTTAAGGAGTTCGCGGTATCTCCATCGGAATAAAGAATGAAACAATATGATGTTGATAAGTATACCGATTACAGAAATCATTATGTCATTTAAAATGCTTAATGTCAAAATGCAGAAGTAGCATGGTTAAAGATAGTGCTTTGTCAAAATTAGGCAATTCTTAGTGTTATTAACCAGTAAGTACAGGTGTAGTTTGGATAAACGTTTACGTTTTAGTGTAGTCTATGTCAGTTATGAATAATATAATAACAGTGATAGAGTCTAGTAGTTCGCTGCGTGAATGGGCCGGCTCGACCGGTAAAATACCAAGACCTCTCGGAATATCAGCGTAAAGTGGCTCCCCGATCCCCTTCCTTTTCCCTGCTACTCCCTTATGGGACGGCAACGCACCATGGTATTATTCATGGGCGGTGAGTAGTTGTTAGAGTTTATGAATCGCAAGCAGACATAATCTGCCCTTTTTATAATCTCAGTGTATGTAAAGTGTTGTTTTGTTGTCGTGTCAACAATAGATGATATTTCTACAATATTATGCTGTCATTTGTGGTTATTATCATTATTTTTGATGCGAGTTTTAATCGTGTAAAGTTCCACAACGGTGCTCACGATAATATGAACTAGAAGTTGATTGTAACACTTCCTACCTGTGGATTGTTACATAAGATTTTTTTATTATTGAGTAGATAGACTGCTATCTAACTAAAATTTGAAAAAAGAAATCTCTTATTTACAAAACGAAGAGAGAGATTGATTTTTTGATGTATATTTTTTTCAAATTTTAGTGTCCGATTGATTATAATCTGGTTGCGAATAGAATAATCTTTTAGTATTGGAAATCGATTGTCTAAGTAGTAACATCTACATATTTTTTTACAAACTAACTACTAATTTTACTAATAAATTACTACTTACTACTACTACAACTTTATATATATAATAATAAATTAAAGAAACATCTGAATGATTTTTTTTTCATTTGATTAGTAGAATTACCTAGTTGGTCTTGTATTTAAAGGAAAAAATGTTGATCAAAACAACTTTCAGGATTGTATCGCGTTTATTTATTATTTATTTTTATTTCCCGACGTTTCGAACTCTTTACAGAGATCATTTTCACGAGTATGAACAAAAAGATGGTAGTTGTTCAAAAGCTATCTTCATTGATACAGAGAGCACCCACTCTTTGGAAATAAAAACGAAGCACAACCGCTATAATAAGTCTGCTGTTTGTGAACACTGTAGGAAGGGCTCAAAACACTACATCAGGTTTGACAAACCACAAATCCTCGCCAAAGAACAACATTATCGTCCCAGGATGATACGCGAGGCTATTGAAATCAAAAAACATCCAAAGAATTTCAATAGAGAAGATGGCTGGAAACTATCACCTAGCTGGAACCCAGTCATAAGTCTCATCAAACCTAGCCCACAATCAAACAGCTCAAGACAGCGAGATACTATTAGTATAGTTTGCAGGTCAGACCCACATCAGGAACCATAATAATATAGAATTTTGAGTAGTGCAGTAATAATCAAAACAAAATAATTTTAATTAAATTTTTATTAACCTAGAAACCAAGTCCCTTTCTTTTTCTCAAAAACATTATAAATAATAGCAATATCAATAGCCCGTTCAAAATGAAATAATAATCAGTTTTGCAGAACAGCCGCTGAGTTTTCTTGCTGGGTCTTTCTCAGGACTGGCCGCGTTTTTGACCCAGTGGTAGATTTTTTAATAAACACTTTATCTTTTAATTTAAAATCAATGAATATTTAATAATAGTCATACTTTAATCTCAACCAACTTAGAAAATATGATAATTTGTAATAATTTAATAATAACAACTTTTACTTATTAAATCATACAACAAAGGATCTTTAGAGGCAGGATGTATTAATGCATCTTATAAATAAGTATTTAACTTTTGTTCTCATGGTCTGATGTGGGTTACCAATAGTAAAAATCATATTTTTAACATCAACTTTTTGATTTTTATTTCCAAAGAGTGGGTGCTCTCTGTATCAATGAAGATAGCTTTTGAACAACTACCATCTTTTTGTTCATACTCGTGAAAATGATCTCTGTAAAGAGTTCGAAACGTCGGGAAATAAAAATAAATAATAAATAAACGCGATACAATCCTGAAAGTTGTTTTGATCAATGAGTGGGATTCGCGAAAGTCTTAGAAACAAATAGGAAAAAATGTTTTTATGAAAGTCTATGTTATTTTGTATCTCAATAGTATTCCCTTATTTGATTACGCGGGAACACCTACGTACCGTGGTCGGAATAGCTAACTGTCTCTTCTACAAGTTTATTGCCGGTACAGTAAGTGATTTGAATCACCATTGTGTTGTTAGTTTACAACCATTTTGTGTGGGTGTAATAAAAATAAGAAATATTTTGCAGTAGAATGTTGATAATGTTAATTAAATGTATTTCTCTTTAACTTGGTGGAAATCTTTTTAAAAATCTAACAGTAGTTAACAGCAAACAAAAAACAACTTAACAAAAATCGGTTTAAATAAAGTAAATTAGAAGGAAATTATAGTTTTTCGTAGTTCTGTTTGTGTTTTGCCTCTAGTCTCTTAAAGTATTCGATGGATCTCTTCTTGTCTCTTAAATTTATTAGCTATTGCTTCATCCGTTTTCTTTGTTTCATTAGAATCTGATGTCCTTGACTCAAATTTTCTCGTAGGAAGAAATCATTCTCCTATAGTACTAGAGCTTAATTTTTAAGTTATATCTCTAGCAATATATCGGCGTAACATGTATCGAAGTCCATAGAGTACCACTTCTGCCCATATACAGACGTTCTATTATATTTAGTATATTATATATTATTTAATTCAACATCGCACATTATCTATCTATTCACAATTTGTAAACAAGTTCGGGTACACAAAAATATACTTACTCTATGCCCCGTTAGTTACGCAACCGTAGACCGAGACGGACGGACGAGCCGTTAGTCAGTCAGCTATAGTGATCGTATGAACTCACATCGCGGTTAAAACGCACAAATAAAAGAATAAAAATTAAAAAAAAAAAAAACACTTCTCCATACCATCGTAGCGATTCACGCGATCGGAAACATAGTCGCGTAAAATAAATTTAGTGAATTTTCAATTGGAATTGCTGAATGTTTTGAGTGACCAAAGAGGATTTATTTCGTATAATAATCCATCCTTTTTTGTGTTGTGTTTTGTTTTTGGATTAATCTGTGATTTTTTGCATGTGTGTATACGTGTGTGTGTGTGTGTATGTGTGTGGGTTGCAATTGCAGCTGTGTGCTTATATTTTACGTTGCATTATCAGAGCGTCATTCATAGATGTGTCAATGGTTGCGCGTACGCATGGCCATTCAACCGCGTTGTTAGGTATGTATCTCAGTTTTTTTTGTTTGTTCTGTCATGAAGGATCAGCTGATAGTTTTCTGTTTCTAAATGAGGTTTATTTATAGGTTTTGCTAAGTGATGGAGAAATAGTGTAGAATATAGAGTTCAAATTTTAGGCAGAACTTTCGAGTATGTTTGTTAAATTGCAAAATTTTATCATCAATGGTACATAGATAAAAGTTTGAATGTCATTCAATGTAACATTTGAATTCATTGATTTTACTATTGAAAAGCAGTTGTCAATCCTATATCTGCCATGTCAAATAAGAAGTACCTACCTTTGAGTTGCAAATTATTATTTTTTCCTAAACACCAAGATTTATCAGATGACGTGTGTTTGAGTCATTCATTATTACAACTGTGAAGTCATTAGATTTAAGGTCAAATCTGATTATGGAATTTGAACTTACTTATAATATATGTGTTTTATAAGTGATAACTTCAAACAACATTTTCATTATGTATATCTATACTAATTATTTCTAAACAGTCTAATACTCATAGCAAAAGTGTAATAACTGAAATTCGTAAGGTAGAGTTACAGTGTAGTGACCTGAATTAGCAGTTGTTACACCATTTTTCAAGCATTTCATTGTTGTAGAAGATTTCTTTAGATATTGCTAATACTATCGCAACTCATTTAACGATGAAAGTTTGAAAGTTGATATAAAACACTTGGATCCTCTACGGCTCAGTGGTTTCAACATTGCACTTATAGTGCGGAAAGATCCAGGTCCTATTTAGCTATAGTACTTTTACATAACTTCACGCCAAGTCCCTTGCGGGTAAGTAGAGAGAACAGAACGAACTTGCTTCTTTGACTTTCGTACTCTTGTCATATACGCTCATCGGTTTCCAAGGCTCCTGACATCACCTTCTGCAAGGACACGTTTAATTCTGTAGATCCGTCTTCACACGTACATCTATTTGTTTTTGCATTGTTTACATTCATCCATTCTTTCTATAATTCCAAACCATCGGAGCACGTCCTTTCTTACTTTTTAATCCTTCCTTACTTAGTTCTTTTATTTCATTCAATTAAATTACATTTTATGACTTAAATTAAGCTTCTTTATGATTAGATTCTTCTGTACGACTAGATTGTAGTAAATCCATATGTAGGCAGTGTACTATGTCACCAGTTCTCTCAAAGAATGACAAACAATCTGTTGTGTGGACAAGGTTATCTTTCAACCTTGCCAATTTTTATAAGCATTCACCAAATGTAGTAGTAGTTTTATATAACTCGTAATAAATTACTAAATTCAATTGAATAAATGTTTGATTGTTAGTATTGCCAGTTAACTTTAAACTATGTCTTAATCATTTAATTACCTGAATTACTTTTCATTTGATTTAAGTGTTTATAATTTAGGTGTCTGCGTCTTTAGTAAGGTCTTTTTAAAATACTGTTTTTTTTTCGACCTTCATTTGAAATTTCCACTAAATGAATACATTTCTACTTTCACACTTTTAATAAGTACTCAAATATTTAAGTGGCTTTAGTCTTGTTACCGAACGAAACATTCGTTTCATATGGAATGTGTCATGTGAGACAAGCATGCTTGGAGCACCTACAAAATATGTTAAGCTTAAACTATCGATAATTGTCATATTTGTCATACAACTTATCATTTGAGTTTGCTGGGATTCGAATCTTGGACGTTTTGAATTCAAAGCAGGTACCATTCTGAATTATCAGACTATCGCGACGATATTAACTACTTAAATTTTATAAAAGTATTTTAAATAGTCCAATGGACGAGTGAGCACCTCGCTTCAGAATCCAGAGATGGTCGCGGGTTCGAATCCTGTCTCACACCAATGGCTTTACGAAATTCTTTTCGAACGTTATGTGTGTTAGATATCGATGACTGAAAACTCTGTGCCTGGTGTAAGGCAATAGTTTCGCACCTATTCCATTTAGGACGTAAACATAACGGCAAGTCGAGGCTTAACAGCCACTGCCTACACCATCGGTTAGAAAAAGGCGTGAAGTTATGTTATGTTATATTCTAAATATGCGTATAATTGTTTATATAACTTATCTTATATTTTAAAAAGTAAACTATTAAAATAATTACAAGAATACTTTCCACCTTCATAAGGCTTTCTAGTAAATATATACTTATTATCACTTAAAATGCTCGGTGGAAGTACTTGACAAGTCATCAGGCAAATGTTCCGTTCGGTGCAATTTAAGTAGCCTTTGTGTTTGGTAAGTGATCTGGAACACACAAACTTACATTTATGTATTGAAATTTATACGAATATTAAAGTTTATCTATCGTATGTTGGTTTTAACGTTTCATTCTTCTGTAAATGTTATCTTAATATAATACTGAATAGAGAGTTTAGCAGTGGTAACATCTTGCAGATCGCTGCATGAATGGGCTAGTTTGACCGGTGAAATACCACGACCTCTTGGAATGTCGGCTTGAAGGTGCTCGTACCCCTTTCCGTTCGGTGAGAGAGGTCCGAAGGCCCGACCCCCTTTCCCCTTCCTTCCCCCTCTACTCCCTTGAATAACGGCAACGCACTACGGTGTTCATAGGCGGCGAGTAGTTGCTTACCATCAGGTGACCCACTTGCTCGTCATTTATGTACTGAAAGTGCATAAGATTATATATTTTAAATTTTATTTTAGTTGTGCTTTATAGCGCTCTTTTTTTCTCCGTCAATGCTGCAAGAGACTTGGTATAAAGTTAAGTTAATATTAGGTCGGGGAAAAAGTCTTTTCGCATAACGTAGGTATAAACTTATTAAAAAATTTCTTTGACTGTACTATTTGTGTCTGGCTGGTTTTGGTAACATTAAAAAGGTTACATTATAAAGAAAAGAAAAAAATAAAAAAAAGTTGTTTCCCGCTATTTTTCATTTGTTTTTCTCTCCGTAAAAATGAGTGAATCTAATGAAGAAATTCGATACATTTTAAAATTTTATTATAAAAAAGGCAAAAATGCAACTCAAGCAGTGAAAAAAATTTGTGATGTTTATGGACCTGATGCAGTGTCAGTAAGAGTAGCACAAATTTGGTTCAAACGTTTTCAGTCCGGAAATTTTGATGTTAAAGATGCACCTCGCTCTGGTCGCCCTGTTACGAATAAAATGGACGCCATTTTTGAAAGAGTGGAGCAAGATCGGCATATTAGTAGTTACGATGTAGCTGAAGAACTGGGAATTGACCACAAAACAGTTTTGACCCATTTGAAGAAAGCTGGTTATACAAAAAAGCTCGATATTTGGGTGCCACACGAGCTCACTCAAAGAAACTTAATGAACCGTGTACTCATTTGCGATTCATTATTGAGACGTAATGAAACCGAGCCGTTTTTGAAGAGATTGATAACTGGCGATGAAAAGTGGATCACGTACGACAAGAACGTGCGAAAAAGGTCGTGGTCGAAAGTTGGCCAGGCTTCACAGACTGTGGCCAAACCTGGCCTAACACGAAATAAGGTGATGCTGTGTGTATGGTGGGATTGGAAGGGCATTGTTCATTATGAGCTTTTACCGTCCGGCAAAACCATCGATTCTGATCTTTACTGCCAGCAACTGATGAGATTAAAGGAAGCAGTCGAGAGAAAACGGCCGGAATTGATCAACAGGAAGGGTGTGGTCTTTCATCACGATAACGCTAGACCACACACATCTTTAGCCACTCAGCAAAAATTAAGAGAGTTCGACTGGGAGGTCCTAGTGCATCCACCATATAGCCCTGACCTTGCGCCTTCAGATTTTCACCTGTTTCGGTCTCTTCAGAATTCTTTAGGTTCTGTAAGGTTGACCTCAAGAGAGGACTGCCAAAACTATTTGTCCCGTTTTTTTGATCAGAAGTCCCAAATTTTCTACAGTAACGGGATAATGTCTCTGCCCACAAAATGGCAGAAAGTTATTCAACAAAACGGTACATATATATTGTAAATAAATGTAAATAAACTTTGAAAAAAATGTCTTGACTTTTCATACAAAAATACGAAAATACTTTTTCCCCAACCTATTATTTATTGTTAGTTAGTATTCGCTATATTATCCATAAGTATGGAGGGAAAATGCAAAATAATCGTCCGGACGATTAAGTTAGGTTTTATAGGTAGGGTAGGTATAGGGTTAGAGGGCAAACGAGCAGCTGGGTCACCCGGTAGTAAGTGACTAGCGCCGTCCATGGATTTGTGCAGCACATATAGTGTTACAGTTGTGTTACCGACCTTTAAGGGAGTAGGCATAGGAAATTATGGGGTTGTTACCCCATAGTCGGAGGCCCTCCGAGTGCCTTTTGCACCAAAAACGTGGCATTAGCCACTTTACGTAGAGATCGTGGCATCTCACGGATGAAGCCATGTATCATGTTCATGTAACGAATTACAAGACACATTCACTTACAACAAAACTAACCTTCTGAGTGTAATATTTATCTTGTGCAAAAACTAACTTGAATATGAAATCAAGTAAATAAAAACTGGCAAACGATGCCTAACTTTTTTATTGGATGTTTATGTAAATTAAGTTAAATACACGTGTCTAATTGAGTACAGTCAGTAGATGCTTAAGTATAATTAAATAAAAACTAACAGATTAATTACTTATATACAGTGTTAATTGTGATTTCTAATTTATCAACAACTTTTTTAAATATTTACTCAAGTATAATTTTTATTTTATCATTTCAATGTTTAGTATGCGCTTGCAATAAAACTATCTTACAAATGTATTATTAAAGTCGAGTCCAATCAAGAAGTGGGATCGAATCTGGTTTTACGTCATTGTCTTTTTGGATATATTTTTTCTGAAGTTTTTTTGTGATAAATATCGATCAACGGCCTATTACAATTGGAGCGTAAAAAATCGGCGAGTCCACGCTTAATAGTCGCCGTAAATCTTCGGATAGAAAAACGTAGAAAGAAGTTATAAAAATGAAATTATAAATAATGTGAAATTAATAATATCTTGTAATAATATCTTGGACACAATACACACAGCGCCCTCTAGTTCCAAGCTAAGCAACTAAATGCTTGTGTTATGGATACTAGATAACGAATATTAATACATATATACTTTTCTTTTGTAAATACATACTTATAATACATAGAAAAACACCCAGACACCACACAAATATTCATGTTTGTGACAAATATTTGTGCTCGGGTGGGAATCGAACCCCCGACCTCATTGCTGCAACCGGTAGTTTTACCAATACGCCACGAGGCGTATTAGTTCCTTTTTATTAGCTTTTTATTAGCTTCACCTGTATGTATGTTTGTATGTTTGTAGGTTTGTAGGTTTGTTTGTAACCGACTTCTTTTTTAGTTTCCGCTGATTGCCACTAGATGGTGCGATTTGTGAACTATGAAAGTTCTAGACTAGAAAACCGAACTAAAAAATAGAAAATAAATTTTAATGAATTTAAATTAAGAAAATAGTGTTAAAAATTTCAATGAATATAAATTAAAAAAAGCGTGGGGTGCTTTTTAAGATATTATCGAAATGATAATCACTCTACTCATATCTGTCAATAAAATATTTATAACTATTGACACCATGCACCCCACGCTTTTGAACGATAGATGGTGCGATTTGTGAACTATGAAAGTTCACAAATCGCACCATCTAGTGGCAATCAGCTGAAAGTTTACGTTATCAACTTGAAACGAGTTCCTTATACATATAAGTCACAGATGGCGCTATTCCTCAAATTCGAAACTAAGAAACGCGCTGTCATACAAAAACTAAAAAATTTAAAATAAATAATAGTTTAAAAAAACTAAAAAACACGCTTTTTATTGAAAACCGAACTAAAAAATAGAAAAATAAAAAAAAAACTTTATTTTAAAAAAAGCGTGGGGTGCATGGTGTCAATAGTTATAAATATTTTATTGACAGATATGAGTAGAGTGATTATCATTTCGATAATATCTTAAAAAAATCTGGTTGCCTGTAAAGTCGGTTTTACGGGCGAAGATTTTACGTGATAACGTCTTTTTCTCGGTAGAATATTTATTGATATGAATATAATTAAGTTGAAGGCATTTGCTCGTCCGTTTCCATTGTTTTGAGAGTGGTGATTCCTGTTGAACATTTGAAATTGAATGGATGAATTTTTAATTTTAAAGAATCAATTTGAAAATCAAAACACTTATTCAGATCGAAGGTTCAAATTTTTGCTAAATAAATTTGAAATTAATTAAAATTTGTAATTGTAAATGATGAAGTTGAAAATTAAAACATTTACTTAAATTAGATGTTAAAATTCTTGCTCAACACAGTTTAAATCAAGTTTTCTTATATCTGCCACTTTTTCTTAATATTTGTAATTTTAAAGAATCAATTCGAAAATCAAAACATTTATTCAGATCGAAGGTTCAAATTTTTGCTAAATAAATTTGAAATTAATGAAAATTTGTAAAATAATAATTAATTAATTAATTAATTTTAAACTAATAATTTACTTAACACTATCAACATTTATCAATAGTATGACATAACCTATAAACTCAGTTTCTCAACTTTTGTGTCAATCTAACAATTAATCAATCAATCATAGTTTACGATAATGAAATATCAGTGTACAATTATTTACCTTTATTGTTGTAGTTGTTGTAAATGACGAATCTAAGCACTCCACATTTTCACTACAGACACAGCTGACGATACTTTAACCACACGTGTGAACTTGTATTAAGACGCTTTCTTGTTTTTCCAACGCCAAGAACGTTCGAGAAAGACAAAGACAGAGACACAAGCATGCGCCGATTCAATGCGCCTAATTCTCTAGTGCTGCGCGCGCGGCAGACCGATCATAGTTGAGTGGGAGAGAGACGCAAGGCATTCGGCGGGCCTCTCTCTCGTTCGGTGACTCATCGTAACGTTACCGAGCGTTACACTTTTTCATAAGTGACTCCCAGCCGCAACCTAATTTAAGACGTTGTCACGTCAAAAAGCACCCCACGCTTTTTTTAAAATAAAGTTTTTTTTTTATTTTTCTATTTTTTAGTTCGGTTTTCAATAAAAAGCGTGTTTTTTAGTTTTTTTAAACTATTATTTTTATAATTATACGTAGAGCCTTAATGTGGTTTACTGGTTTAATGGTTGGCGCTGGTTACTGCTTTAGATCTCCAACCGTGGTTAAACATTCGTTGGTTGAACATTGAAATTTGTGCAGCGTATGGCTGTCATGAGGTTATTTAGTTATTAATATTTAATAATATCTGTGAGAATATACATGTATTATTTATTGTGAATTCAACTTAACGCCAATATCGGAAGGTAGCGATTATGCCTTGATACGTTATGATTAATTTTCTTGTCTGAAGTGTATTAAATGGCAAAACATATTGCTATAAATAGGGGGCGTTTTTATCAGTCATTAGTGTTAGCCGTGATTCGAACTCTGGACATTTAAACTAGCAGCTGGAGCGCTAAACTCCTCTGAGAATTATGATACTAGATATGGTTCGTGAAATTAATAAGACGCCTCTTACGACACCCACAGGAACGAATAGGGTGACACACTTTTCTGGAGCAGTGGATTCGTACAATTCCGTTACTATCCAACGTTTTTTATTTTCACTTAAACCTTACGTGTAACATTTTAGTTTAACTTTATTAAATTAAAGTTAGAATAGAATTTAATCTTTGTAACTATTAATTAAACAATTATATATTCATAACATTTAACCCTATGTCAAAACTTCAACAATATGAAATGTTTCATTTGAACCCACATGGTAATAATGACCGTATAATTGCTGGGGTCATTTTGGTACCGGTCATACAACAATATTGGGGTCGAAATAACCCATATTTTTCTATTGTGTGTTGTGTATTGTTCCGAATGTAAGCTATCATGCTTTATTTAAGTAGAAGTAATGAATATTCTTTGTACAAAGAGATTACAAGAAGCGTCTCGTGACCAGAACATTTGCCCATATATTTTGGCGCAACCATTTAGGATTAGTATGGCCGTACCATTAGTCTTCTGTATACATTACGAGTCTACAACGATACTAAGAGAACCACTATTATTATCTAGTTCTTTGAGTTACACATATACTACCAAATAAATAAAGTATGTAGTTATTCGAAAGATTATGAATTGATGTATGTATTGATCACTTTTTTCTGGAACTAAAAAATAAAACTGACTTTTGATTGAATGAATTATTGAGGAATTGCATGTTGGCTATAAATTATAACATACTAATTGAACAATGAATATTTAAATAACAGATGTTTATCTATAACAAACCAGACATTAAATTAATGGATATTTTTACCCCCACCGCGCCAGGATGAGGGTCATATTTTCGAGTGTATGGTTTATTTTATTATTATATAGTTATTTGACATACTAAACGACTAACGCATTTTGTATTAACACTTTTAATTGTTACATCTTGTGTACATAACTCAGGCAGAGAGAATAGAGCGCCATAAGGCACGATTCTTCCACACCTCACTCGCTTCCTTGACTTTCATAACTCTAGTGATACACGCTCATCGGTTTTTAAGACTCCTGACATCAGTATCTGCTAGGACTCGCTCAATTAGGTTATAAAAAGTGCTCGTCCTCGACTCCTACATGCTTCCACTTTTGCACTGTATATCTGTAGTCAATTTTGCATCATCCGTTCTTCCTACTTGTCCGAACCATCGAAGTATGCCCTTCCCAATTCTAATAATTGTTTTCCAAACATAAGTACCACATCAGTTTAGTTAAATTTGAAATAGGCTTTTCACAATTGTAATTAATTTCAATCATGCTTTTATTTTCGTAACGCTTTATTTTGTTATAATCACAAAATAATTTCACAAAATCCAATTAAACACGTATTACAGAAATTCCTGGCTCATCCAATTGGAATATTTTAGATAATTAAACTGCTTTCGTGTGGTTGCAAAGTTTTTGGGCCGTTTAAACCCCTGCCCCGAGCACTAAGGGGTTAGATGCTTTAGCTGTATTACGTTTCACTGACAGTATATTGTTATACTCATAGTAAAACGATAAGAGATTTAAGAATAATCTGGCTTTAATGAACCATCAGTCCAATTAAAATGACTATTATACTCCTATGGTAAACTCAGTTAGCCGATTTTCTTATGGAAAATTATATTTACAACGCATAAACCTGATTTAATTATCTATATAAAATATTTCTTTGATAAGTGCGCAGCTGCCGGAAACTTCTAGTACAGAATGCAGATTTGGGTGGTTGGTGGACGTTTCATAATATAGAAAATAGCACGTATTCTCGTATCGAATGAAAAGTTCTAGATACCTATTTATATCTATTTTGCGATATTCCATATCTACTATTTAAGTAGTTAAGACAATAGCCGTCACCTTGACATCAACCTACAACGGGTATAAATACAATTATTTGTACACTATTGCAACACAATTTACCCTAAAATAAATTAATTATTCATCATTGTAAATAATGTATTGTTGCTGTAAACCCACTATTTATTTCCATATTTTTTATACTCACCTTAGCAGCACAATTATTTATTTGCCTATTAGCATTACAAATATTCGTTTATTTAATCAATATACAAATATTGTAAACAGTTAATTTTTTTAACATCACTATTATGTCAACTGCTGTGACTAATGTCAAAATAACTTGTCAAAACAACGTAATAATTGACTGTTCCCAATGCTTGTTGTAAATCACACGAACAAATAATAGCAGCAAAAAACTAGTGTTGCAACAAAAAAAAACGGATAAGTACATAGCAGTTTTTGTAAATGTTATTTCATGTACAGTATTGACTAGGGTTGCGTGGTTCTTTTATGATCTTGGAGATAAAAAAAAAATACTCTACTATTTTTGGCTGTTTATATAAAAGTTATCTTTAGTATTAATACTGATGTGTTTACAGCGTGCTAGGCTTTCTTTATTAAATATTAAGAATCCTCAAATTTAGACTTTTTGGGTTTGGTTTCCATTACGCCAATCATTTTTCTATACCGGCCGATGACTTTCTCTTACTGCCAAATGCAAGTTGATCTCGTCAAACTGTTGGCGAACAATGGCATGTGTTTTGAATTCTTCTCTTTCATAAACTATGACCTTGGTTTTTTCACATCATTTCGTTAATCACGATATATTACATACATATGTTATTTCACGAATTACTATGTGTGTTAAAAAGTTTTTCATTGAAAATTACGTGTAGTAAACAATTATAACGGGTTTTTTTTAAATTGTTATAATAAATTCTATAGATTTTATAAGTTTTTCTATGACAAAGAAAAGTTATACATATTATTATGTATACATAATCATACACCTTCGGGTAGAAAAAGTCGTGAAGTTATGTTATACCTAATATAATAATATTATTGTCATTCTTTATTATTAAAATTTTAAATTATTTAATTATTCTTATTTGTCTGTTTGTGAACGTTTATGCAAATAACGTACACATAAATTCCAGTTTGCAATTGTATTTTATGTACAATAATTACGCATTTATTATTCCTTCTAATGATGTAGGCCAAAAATAATTTACATGAAAATAAACCGCTTTTATTAATTCCGCTTTTATTTTATTTTTCCCAAAAAAATACTAATGTATAATACTTCATTATTTAATTATTATAACACCGGCTAAGACACAGGTTACTTGGTGTCTCATATATAGTATTTTGTAAGGTACCACATAAACTTTAAAGTTAACAATTTAAACAAAATCTGAGAAACGTGTGCATTACCTATTTTATAAATCATCGTACAGATTCAGCTTTTATCACAATTCTAATTGTCATTAAGAATTTCTTAAGATATATCACGCGTAATTAGTTCCAATTAAATAAAGTAAAAACCATATAATTAATTTGATGCTCCGTTTCCTTCTTAATTACTTAAAGCTTATATGAAACATACGACTACAAAAACAAATATTAATTGCTTTAGTTCATAAAGTAGACGTTTGTTTTGCCATATGTATTGTGGGATAGGGGGCAAACAACCAAGCGATTCACCTGGTGTGACTAAGTGACTAAGAGTGGTAGAGCCAAGCAGTTCGCTGCATGAATGGGCCGGCTCGACCGGTGAAATACCACCACCTCTCAGAAGATCGACGTAAAGTGGCTCATGCCGCGTTTCGTTCGGTGAGAGAGGTACCCGGAGGCCCATCCCCCTTCCCCATCCCTTCCTATCCTACTCCTTTAAAGGTTGGCAACGCAACTGTAACACTATATGTGTTGCAGGTGTCCATGGGCGGCGTTGGTCACTTAACATCAGGTGACATGCCTGCCCGTTTGCCCTCCTATCCCATAAAAAAAAAAAAAAAAAAAAAAAAAGCTCTGCCCATGGACACCTGCAACATAGATTATGTAACAGTTGCATTGCCAGCCTTAGAGAGTGGGAAGTAAGTTGGGCCAAGACCTCTCGCCGAGCGAAACAAGGCCGGTTGATGCTCGGAAAAATATCTCCTCTTCTCTTTTTATCTTATTTTTTGGAGTAATCTATAATGTTTAAGATATGAGTATCTATTCGTCGTGAAAATTCCTCTCTCGTTCGCCTAGAAAACCGCACCTCGCGGGTGCGGAGAGGGAACATACATATACATAACTTCACGCCTTTTGCTACCCTGGCTGTGAAGCCTGGACTCGCCGCTATGTTTACGTCCCAAATGGAATAGGTGGCGAACCTATTGCCAAACCGGGCACAAAGTTTTTACATTCATCGATATTTATCACACATAACTTTTGAAATGGAGAGGAGTAAAAGATTTTAGTAGAGCTATTAGTATAGGATTATAAATCACTTAATTATATTATTAAAATGTTCTGTAACTAGTTAGATATGAATAATTTTAATTAAGCTAAGAAGATTCAATTAAACTAAGAAAAGATTTAAATATGTATGATAACGAGAACATAATTTCATACCCATATTTTTATAATACGCACTAAATATAACGGTATTCTTAGTTCGTTCGTTCGTTTGACTCGAACTTCTAATTATAAAGTTTAGTATTGACATTTAATTTACGACTTTGAGTTGCACTTGTGTAAATATATGACGAAACGAAAGTACAGTAAGCAGTCAACTTACTGTTAATCCGTATTTGGGTTGGATAATAGCACCTACATATAACTAGGCTTGATGGTTCACTGGTTGAATGGCTTAAAAAGGTTTTTTTAAAATTCAAGTACTCCAAGGGCATTAAATTAAAGTGCATTAAATAGCAATCTGCGACTACTATTTCAGTGGACTCTTGGTTTGTTATGAAGATAAATATGAATAATTTGCCAAATATATGGAAATAGATTTCGCCGCTTATTTTATTTAAATAGCAATAATTTTTCAAATATTTAAGGGCGAGTAAATAAAAGTAAAAGTATAGTTTCCTAACATTATATATATATTTAAATACCTGCTTCCTTGATTAGTTTATGGATTATACGTAGTTCAATTGATATTTTATGGTGTGCATTTCCTTTATAATATTTCCTTTTATAATATTTTAATGGTTTTCCTAACGGTTTATTTTATTAGCCACTAAATATTTTTGGATGTGGACGCATGGACGCACATAAGCCTGACATAAATAACTTACAGTAAATGCATTTACATTGTATAATATTCGTTTCTTTTTCATTGATTTGACTTTTTTTTTTTTTCAAAACTAGTTCTGTCAAAATAAAAAAATATAATTCCATGTTTAATAGCAGTTAGCGTAATAATTGATTACAAATATCAGTGCTAAGCACATACGTGGTTAGAATATTTAATTAAATACTTGATGTAGTATCAGGCTCGCCGCTCGATAAATACTTTCCTATTACGTCAGCTTTCTTCCTTTGCATGTGAAGATTTCAAAAAGGGTCAGTTTCTCTAACGAAGTTGTCTAGCATTTTGGTTAAAACCGATTATTTCACTCCAAGTACTTTAGAGTAACCGTTATGAGAAATTCTTAAACCACTACCTACTTGGTTTAACTTAAACGTGTGAGTGCGTACTGTAGGCTTATACTTATGTGCAATTGATAAGGCACGATCAATAAAGTCGTATTAAATTTAACATGATTTCCATATGAAGGTTTATTGGCACAGTTTCCGGTACTCTGGATAAAACCACTTATTAATGTCTCATTATTATGGTTTACAGTTTGATGAAAACTCAAGCAAGAGTACTTTCAAAACAGGGTTGCCTGACAACCGATTTGTTTCACCTTTCAAAATAGTCATGTTTTTTAAACAATTCTTTAATTGTTGTCAATAAATTTTCTAAATATTTTTATAATAATATGTCCACTTCCTTTCATATCACCAAAACCACTAGTCATGAGGATTTTTCAAATTCTATAGGATCGTAGGATTAAAAGATAAAATTTACCTATCAACCTCTTTTTAAAGTTTAAAATATTACTTTTTTTTTTAATTAGTTATAATGTAAGTAAAAATAAAAAGGAATAATGCTTTGCTAATACTTGAATTGCTATCCTTGATATCTCTACTTAAGATGGACCGCTCAACTAACATGATAGGTAGGAGAAATCAGGCTTAGAATTATCTTATTAACCGCGAGGGAACCAATTACATGGATCATACGAGGATGCGAACTATATTAATTACAAAATTATGTGAAATCAAGCGAGCATTGTTTACTATTTATAACGTTTAATATACCCTAGCGGTTTAGAGGGAAACATTAATAGTACTGAAGGAATCGCGAGCTCACGCACTAACTAGGACCTATTATTCATATTATTAGTAGTATATGTATATTAGTTAGTATAATAATTTTAACTTCACAGCATTTTCGCGGCTTATTTTTTCGGCGAATTCAGCGGAAGTTTAATCTCGAATCGCCAAATTTTTATGTTGTCAGTCATCGATATTGTTATCCCTACATAATTTTCGACATTAATTCCGGGAGGCTATTGGTATAACCCCAGATTTGATCCCACGACTTATTGATTGAGCAGCGGGATTCTTGACATCCAAACCTAAAAATACGTATGTAATTGGTTAGCATATTACAACTAAATACATATGTAATTGATAAACGTCTTCAGGTATTCGATAATCTTGAGAGTTACAATAGTATTTGTTTTTCTTAGTACAATCGATATTTAATTGCAACTGAGCAATTTAACCGGAACTAACATAGTAAGATACATATCTTTGTATCTATAGTGTCTCAGTTAGGTAGTCTTGTATTTAATGTTTATGTAATAGATTAAAAAATTAAAAAAAACCTTTATTACATTACTACTCAATGTCACCAGATCCAAATTTTCTGAAAAAAATGTAATTTTTTACTTACTTATAAAAATTTAATCAAGATTTTACCACTGTCCATTATCAAGCATGATAACGAATTGTTGTTGGTTATTGAAATGCCACTGATATTCGTAATCAGCGCACTAAAACACCCTGGAATCAGTTATCAAATTCCAGAGAGGAAAAAGAAAACCCTCATTTTGTTTATAATCTATTCATTATATAAAAACACTTTTACTTCTTTTTTTTCATTTCATCCCCTTAAGCGATGTCCACTATCCCATAGAGTTTTAGAAATGCGTACACCAGGTACTCTGAATGGGAAGTCATTAAGCTTATCCATACTACGACAGCTCGGGCGCCTTTGATTGAATGAAATATTGGGCAATAATTCAAAATTAATTTTTAAAATATATTTATAATATGAAAGAGTTTAATATTCTACCCATGGATAGAGACTTACATCTGAATAAAGAAAACTAATGACTTTATTGATATTAATGCAGTTCATTCTTGCAGTTTGCGGAGACTGACTCTTTTGTGACTGAGATTTTAAAATAGAAGTTTTACAGTGAATATAGGTATTTTTTTCGGCAAAATTGAAGAAGCTTCCTTTGAGCAGAAGTAGTAATCAGATATATGCCAAAAGACCAGATATTACACAACATTAAACTGAACTTTAAACAGTGGTAGAGCCAAGCAGTTCGCTGCATGAATGGCCCGGCTCGACCGGTGAAATACCACGACCTCTCAGAAGACCGACGTAAAGTGGCTCATGCCGCGTTTCGTTCGGTGAGAGAGGAACCCGGAGGCCCACCCCTCTTCCCCATCCTTTCCTATCCTATATCCCTTAAAGGTCGGCAACGCAACAGTAACACTATATGTGTTGCTGGTGTCCATGGGCGGCGTTGGTTACTTACCATCAGGTGACACGCCTGCTCGTTTGCCCTCCTATCCCATAAAAAAAACTTCAAATTAGTTTCAAATAACAAATAAGACCTTTACGTAGAAACTCTTCTAATACATTTACTTCACTAGGGCTTTTTTGCTAGTTTTTGAAGGTAACAAAGGCCAAGGCAGTTTAAGGTGTTACATAGTGTCAAAGTTCACGATTTGTTACTGATTTATACAAAATCTTACTAATGTTATGAATAAAAAAAATAAATATGTTTGATATATTTAAAAACATAGATAAAAACGGCATATAAGATTTCGTATAGCCTTCCTTCCATCCAAGCAATGTGTGCCCTTGGGATAATTCTTCCACTTTTTCAAAACTCAATTTTGAATTAAGTACACATACTCAAACAAAGCCTCGAGTATAAACTAGTCTGATACAAATGAACTCATTAGAATATGTACGAGATTCTTAACACTATTGTAGTATTGTTTGAACCTACTTAAAGATTACGTAACCTTAAGTGTTAATACGCACCAAACATAATTCGGCAATGACAGCGCAAATTCCATCCCTAAATCATTAATTTGATTGTGTTAATTGTAATATATGAATATGTATATATACCAATTAACGGAATCAAATCAAATTTACATAGATTTATTGACGTCTATGATCAAATATATTACTTGCCTCCGACCTCTTTGGGGAGATCTGCTACAAATAGGTATTTCACGATCTACTTATTATAAACCATTAGTTTATTTTCTAGTCAATTAATAATAATGAAATAATTACTATGTGTACATAACTTCACGCCTTTATTACCCGAAGGTGTTGGCAGCGGCTGTTGAGCCTCGACTCGCCGTTATGTTTACGTCCCAAGAAGAACAGCTTGTGAACCTTTTTTTTTTTTTTTTTTTTTTTACGCGAGGAAATTCTTTATGCACACCCCCCGCCTGGGGACGGCAGGGGGTAGTGTGGGACTCCCAAAACAGTAAACTGAAATCCGATCCTAGGGTTACCCACTAAAACCTCGCGGCGGCCTTCCTCCGGCGTTGGGGTGGTCCAGGATTCGGTTTAACCCCTCTGGTCCACCCCGCCGTCGCCCCCCCTCAGTCACGAGGGGGTGCTCATCCTCAGGGAGCCTCGGCGAGGCTCCCCCGGGCGGGGCGGCTCCGACCGCGCGCTGTAAAGAGGCGCGCGGCCGGCGGCGCCCCGGACGACCCTCCCCGGCCGCACCGGGGGGTCATCCTTCCCGGGCCGCGACCCGGGCGCACCCGCGGGGTGTGCGCCCTCGCGGCCCGTCGGCGGCGGCGATCACTGAGCTCGCCGCCGCCGCCTTCGAGCGGGATCGGCTCTCTCCCGACCCCGCTCGGCGGCCTCCTTCTGGAGCATGACTGCTTCGCAGAAGGAGGCCACAGCCCTCCACTCCTCCTCGCCCGCCAGCATTGCCGCGACCAACGCCGGCGGGGACAAGTCTCGCCCGATCCCGTCGACCAGGACTCGGCGCTCGTCCGCCCAGGCCGGGCAGACCTCCAGCGTGTGCTGGGCCGAGTCCAGGTCGGATGCGCAATGGTGGCATCTCGCCGTCTCTTCACGTTTTATTCGACTCAGATACTCACCGAAGCACCCGTGCCCGGTGAGTATCTGAGTCAACCTGTAGGTGACAGTGCCCCATTTACGGAGCACCCAGGCCTCGAGGTGGGGCAGGACGGCCCCGACGGCGCGCGAACGCGTACCGCCCTGGAGGACCAGCGCGTCGCGCCAGTCCCCCAGGACCCGCCGGAAGGCCTCCCGCCTCCGCACTTCGTGTCCCCGCGCGTCCCCCCCTCCCCGGCCGAGATCGTACGCGGCTGCGTACATCTCGGCCAGGATGATGAAGGGGGGATAACTCGCGAGGACCGTCGTCGCCTCGTACGAGATTGTACGGTAGCCCCGCACGATCCGTATGGCCATGATCCGCTCCAGGCTCCTCAGCAGAGCCCTGGAGCGGGAGGCCCCCGCGAGGTCTCGCGACCAAACGGGGGCCCCGTACAGGGCCACGGACCGCACGACGCCACCGTAGAGGCGGCGAACTCCCTCCTTGTGAACCTAATGCCATACCGGGCACACAGTTTTTAACCATCGATATTTATCACACATAACTTTCGAAATTATTTAAGTTCGAAAAGTCATTGATGTGAGCCCGGATTCGAAGCCGCGACCTCTGTATTCAAAAACCGTGTGTTCGACCACTGGACCACCGAGACAATATATAAAAAATACATTTCAAATGTACTTACTAAATCAATCTTTCTTCCGCTTGCCCGTCATTTGGAAGGTTTTATTTTTCTTTTTATAATTATCTGTCATATGTTGGACATATAATAACCTAAAATATTAATCATAGATTGCGAATAATAGCAATTAAGTATTGGTTTATTTTTCTATTGGTTAAGTTAAATATTGATTTTTATCTTATTATGCTCATTTTACGAGAAAATTACTGCATTTACCACGTAGTTTTCAATAGGTCTTTTATCTGGAGCAATGATAATTTTAATACATAATTTAAATCTCTAGTCATCACCACAAATGAGATCGTGGGATGGTAATGCCTCGATTGGTCTGTCACTGTCTATCTGTTGTCCAATATCACAACATCCTGTATTGTTTCAAGTGTAATATCCTGTAACCGGGGAAGTGATTTATTGAGCTGGGAGTTTTTATTTGACTGCATGTTGATTTGGATTACAAGGAAATACTACATATTTATATTTGTATAAACCTGATCATCAACATGGGATAGCCCCCCACTGGGAACACTGACTACAGATGTTTTTAAGTTAATAAATAAATGAATGTTTATTTTAAAATAACATAACTTCACGCCTTTTGCTACCCGAAGGTATAGACAGTGGCTGTTAAGCCTCGACTCGCCGTTATGTTAACGTCTCAAATGGAATAGGTGGCAAACCTATTGCCATACCGGGCACAATGTTTTCAGTCATCGATATTTATCACACAAATTCAACTGAAATTAATTAAATTTGAAGTCTATGGTTTGTGCCAGGATTCGAACCTGCGACCTCTGGATTCACAAACCGTGTACTCAACCACTGGACCTCCGAGACTAATAAATATGTTTATTTTACTTACCAATATTTTATTTTTAATTTCTTTTTTCAATGAGACCATAACTAACTAATATTTTGATGTTATCTAAATTCTCATCATCTCATGTCTCTTGTTTATTAATTTTAACTCTTCTAAATATACGAGGAATATATAAGTTCGCGCTTTATTATTTGATAATTTAATAAGTTTCTACTTTAAGTAAGATCTACGGCAAAATTAATTACTTAGAATAGAAACTTTAGTTCAAAATGATGCTTCTCGTGGCGCATTGGTAAAACTACCGGCTGCAGCAATGAGGTCGGGTGTTCGATTCCCACCCGAGCACAATTATTTGTGATAAACATGAATATGTGTGTGGCGTCTGGGTGTTTTTCTATGTATTATAAGTATGTATTTACAAAAGAAAAGTATATATGTATTAATATCCGTTATCTAGTATCCATAACACAAGCATTTAATTGCTTAGCTTGCAACTAGAGGGCGCTGTCTGTATTGTGTCCAAGATATTATTATTATTAAATATTATATGAATATCTCCACATCATTTGATAACTTTTCAAAGCGTAATATGAACTAACACATACATATATATCAACCATTGAAAGTGTATAGACATTTTGTAAATACACTATTGAAAGCAGATGAAACTACTGCAAAGGTAAGCGGTTGCCTACTTTTATATTTTACGCACCCTAAGACAGCAAAAGCCCACGTAATTCGTATTTAGTGTACATTGCCAATGTATTAAATGCTCTAAGAAGATACTTACTTAGTACTTTGAAGCCTTAATAGTTGGGATAATTGTTCATTTCGACTTAGAACATTGTATGATGATAAAGACAACAATGACCGCCAATTTTGTTTTATACCTTGTGTTATGTAATATTTCACCATAATAAAAATCTCACCGTGTAAATATTTAGTAAAAGGAAGGAATTCGGACTGAAAGAGATTAAAAGTAAGAAAGGGCGTGCTCCGATGGTTCGGACATATAGAAAAAATAGATGATGCAAGATTGCCTAAGCAGATATACAATGTAAAAGCGGATGGATGTAGGAGTCAATGACGGCCAAGACACACATTCCATGACCAAATAGAACGTGTTCTGGAGCAAGTTGATGTTAGGAGCCTCAAAATCGACGCGCGTGCATGAAAATTGTTATGTAAGTCAACCGAGCAAGTGAGGTCGAGAATCGTGCCTTATGGCGCTATGTTCTATCTGCCTACCCCGTAAGATTTGGCGTGATGTTATGAATGTATGTATGCATAATAATGAATGCATTTAACGATCAAATTAGTATTAAACTTATTCGAAAGGCTTTAATTACAAATTACAATCAATAACCAATATAAAGCGTTATTTAAAACTTTACTCGTACTGTGCAAATAATAAGTTAATAGAATTCAATATAACATCAACTTAAATTACACCCAATCACTATTGTGTTAAGGTCGTTATCCGTGTGTTCAATATTTCATACAGAATGGTTCCCGGTTAAAGATGGAATATTTGATTTATGATATTTTTGTGCAATTTGATGAAAATGGCGTATTAATCAATCCGTTAAATTTATGGTTTAAATAAAGCTGGTCGAAACCATTGTTGGTTGAATTAATTTCGAAAACGTAAATTGGCTTTCATCGACGTTCCATATAATATAAGCGTTATAATAAATATTATTCTATACAAACAACGTAACTGAAATAACGTTGTGAACTTTTCTTATAGAGTTATTTATTGCTGAAATATTACAATAACAGTATAAATCCTTTAGTTTGATATGAATTACAGATAATATGATACATGCGCGCGAATACTGAACCGCCACTCAAATCTGAAAATCAATAAAGTGCTACTTACTGCACAAATTTCACGTATTCTGTCTAATGTGACAGCTACTTAAACGCTTAAGTAGCGCTTATATATTTGAGTGCCGGTTCAGTATTCGGGCTATGGTGCCTCAGAATAAGTAATGGGTGGGTTTAGTTTTTGTATTAGAATATCAAAATTGTATTTGACAGGCCTGCAGATAACTTTAGCCAAATAGCCACAATAACCAAATCATTGACTTTATGGAACCATTTTGAACCAAGTCCAAAACAAATCGTATCCTGACTTCATAGAGTTTATCTATACTTATAAATAAATCTGAAGTGTCTGTTTGTAATATTGAAATAGCTGCTTTCTAATGCATTCATCTAAATACGGTACCTACATAGTACATACTCCAAAATAACATTTTTACAATTTCTGTTGGTTTGGTCCGGGCAATCTCTGAAATAGCTGGTCCTATTTTCACGGGCCTTTTACTTGCTGATCAGCTGATTTAATAAGGAGTAATTTACGCTACTTATTTTTAGAAAAATCTTTAATTATTAGCTAGAGTTTTATGAAATTCGATTATTGGCCAAATTGTGGGCAATTTATGATTCTACTCATCGCATCAGACTGTAAAATGTAGCGTTTATTATACCTTCGACTTGTAAGGGATGTTAGAAATATACATATAAAGGGTTTATTTTTTCAATAAGGGTGACTAAATGTTGAAATGGAATAAAACAAATCGTGTGCTCTTAACATTTCTTTTTTTTTATTTGAAAGACCCTTGTATGCCATTATGTTCAAATTTCCGCTGCGGCTTCTCAACGTGGTGGGAATTCGAGTGGTCCAATTTCCAATGACTCTGCCACTAAGATTCTAGTTGAAAAACTCTTTATTTAAAAAGTGTTAGGAAGTGACAGTGACAGAACAGTATTTTGATAGTGAAGGCTCTCAGAAGATCGACGTAATGTGTCTCATGCCGCGATTCGTTCGGTGAGAGAGGTATCCGGAGGCCCATCCCCCTTCCCCATCCTTTCCTATCCTACTCCCTTAAAGGTCGGCAACGCAACGGTAACACTATATGTGTTGCAGGTGTCCATGGGCGGCGCTGGTCACTTAACATCAGGTAACACGCCAGCTCGGTTGCCCTCCTATCATATAAAAAAATAAGCTGTCATCCAAACACACAACATCTGATATTTGAAATTACCAAAAATATGTAAAGCCTAGTTCAAAGGTAGCATTTCGATAGCAATATTTCTTCTTCAATAGAAAGATTTGGATTTTTTTTTATGATACAATGGAATTTCTAACACTCCAAATAACTAAAATAATATCACTAACTTTAGTAACACAGCTATTGATCTTAGCAAAAACAAAACGTTATAAAAACTAGGTAACTCTATAATAATTATTAGATAACAATACAGCTGTCAACAGGAGAACAAAACAAATGAACGGATATATTGAAACAAAAGCCTCAGAACAAAAGTGGTGACTGACACGTAGACGCCCACGCCCAGCATTGGTCAACTGCCCATACAATAATTGCCTCTTGGGAGACAAAAAAAAACACAGAATGTTTACTCGCAGAAGTATAACTCCACGCAGTCCACGATTACGGGAACAGAACTTCAGAAGGTTTTTGTGTAATTCCATAGTAAATATTTACGTAATTTTTCTCAAGTTTAAATCTATGCACATAATTATTTCCAATTAGTTACAGCTAACTACTGTTACGCACAAATGGAACCTTATAAGTATTAAGGCTTGGAATTCACAGCACCCAACAGGCATTACAATGTTTTGTATGTTTTAAAATTTATGCTTTTTTAAGTTGCTATAACTTACTAAAAGCTATGTATGCTTTAATAATTGTTACTGATCTAAGTATTCGGATTATGAGTATTTTATTATATAATAATAATAAAAATATCTTGGACACAATACACACAGCGCCCTCTAGTTCCAAGCTAAGCAACCAAAATGCCTGTGTTATGGATACTAGATAACGGATATTAATAAATATATACTTTTTCTTTTGTAAATACATACTTATAATACATAGAAAAACACCCAGACGTCGCACAAATATTCATGTTTGTCATAAATATTTTTGCTCGAGTGGGAATCGAACCCCCGACCTTATTGCTGCAGCCGGTAGTTTTACCAATGCGCCACGAGGCCCGTCAAAATAACTAAGTCAATAACTAAGTAAAATAAGTCTCTGACGCTATCGTATGTAGACTGTACATAGATTGAGTATGGAGGGCAAATGGACAGTCGCTCCATGGGATTGCATATATTGTTCCGCCCAATTTGGTTTGGCTAGAAAGCTGTCCCAAATATAGAGTGATAAAATATTTGGGTTATGGTCCGGTACTATAATGATTTAGAGAGTTTAATGTATAGTAATTTTCATATATTGTACTTTAAAATATATTTTAGTTTTTATGATGATTTCAGTTTAATGTAATAAATAGTTTGTTTGCTTACTCACATTATCGTATAGCGTATCATAAAATATAATATTTTTTGGAATAGTTACTAAAACTTTATCATTACACAGTATAAAACAAAGTCGTTTCCCTTCTATTCTTATCTTTAAAACTACGCAACGTATTTTTATGCTGTTTTTTTTAATACATAGAGAGGGTCAACGGTGTGATTTTTATATATAATTCATGTGTAATATAGAAGAGAAATAGTGTTAATTTTCGAAATTTATCACCGTAATTGTAAATGCTGTAAAATTACTTTTGATGCGGAATAAAGTTCGCCGGGTCAGTACAGTATAAAAAAGAATGACTGATTCATAATTTGATTTCTTAGA
The DNA here is from genome assembly GCA_905147225.2 of Euproctis similis. Lineage (NCBI taxonomy): Eukaryota > Metazoa > Arthropoda > Insecta > Lepidoptera > Erebidae > Euproctis > Euproctis similis. The sequence goes on from LR990109.1 coordinate 13,311,137, forward strand.
AGTGATTGTATGTATCTCTTTTTGAAACATGTCTAATGAGATGAATCATTTGTAATTCCAGATAAGTTTTCTTGATGAAATAGTAAAATTATTATTATTATTCATTGGTATGATGACTCTTTCATACTAAGTAGTTTGATAGATTTTTTAGATGCGATTCATCTTTTATTTTAATTGAAAAAAATGGTAGAAACCACAAAAATGCTACTCCAGGAATTGTTATGGGTGTGGCATGCTCTTATCAATTCAAACTTCTAGAGTGCCTCTCTCTCTACTCTGTTTGGTGAAAGGTGATTTTCAAGGCATCGTGTCCGCCCGATGGCTGTCACTCTTGATGGCTTACAGAACCTTTATTTAGCCATTAGTGGTGTTGTCGTGTCTTAAACTTACTATTAATATTTAATTATTATAGCACCTTTATATTTAAAATGATGTTGTAATATTTACATCAGGTTCTGTGATAGTATATCTTTTCCAGATAACAGTAGAATCATAAATGAGTTCGCTCGGAAAGAGAGGTATCCGGAGACCCAATTCCTCCCCCTCTCCCCTCCCTATCCCACTTCCGTCCCTTCGCTATACCTATTTTAAAGGCCGGCAACGCAACTGTTACACTGTCTGTGGGCAGCGTCAGTTGCTTGCCATCAGGTAACACGCCAGCTCATTTGCCCCTATCATAAAAACATACCGTTACTACAAACCTACATTCCTTTAGATTCATTTGATGTAGAATTAATATAGATACTATGATTTATATGTTAAGGTTTTGTAACTTAACTTATTACCAATCAATAAAATCCATGTTGTTAGTAACAAACAACATCTACCTAATAAAATCAACATACATGCATACCATAAGTCCTTATTGCATGAAATTCAAGAGATACTGAAGTGGCCATTAAAACTGGAAACTATACGCTTGCATAAATAAATAAACTCAGCAGAACTTTGCATCGTTATGTCATAAAATCAATATAAACATTTATTATGAAGCGATATCAATCAACGCTAATGTATGTCGTATATATTTGCTTCATTAGGTCATAAGTGCCGCTCGATGGGTTTAATTGTTATGAGATGTCATTGATAATATGCTATTGAGATCATAACTTAGTTGGCTAATGAACTCCGAAAAAGGTCTCGGTGATCCAGTAGACGAGCTAGCGTTTCTAAGTCAAGAAGTCATGGGATCGGTTTCGAGTTTACACTAATGTCTTTTTGGAAATAAAATTTGAGTAAATTGTGTTTGGTGTATAGCAGTAGGTTCTGCCAGCCATTCTGCTATATGGGTATAAAAATTTAGTAAGTTGAGGATTAGCAGCCGCTGTAAATGCTATAAAGGCCGTCTTCGGGTAGAAAATGTCGTGAAGTTATAAATCTATTTTTATGTTTGTTTGTTACAACATATGTTTGTCGCAACTTTTTATTGATTGAAGTGAATTCGATATTTTTTAATATCTTGAATGACTGTGATTGTATTAGGTTGTAGTTTCGACAGTAATATACGGGAGAAAACTATTGTGCTCAAATTTTGTCTGATTAGGAATAGAATTATCTGAAACTATAACATTTGATCATTTATTGATTATTCGATGAATATCCAATGTCCAAATTCAACTACTTAAATCTATCGTGCTATTATTTTTTGTTATGATCTACTCTACGTAGTTTTATTGTTTATAATTCACATTTTTGACATTCCAACTGACTGGGCTAGTAACAATTCAAACATCTAATTCTATCTAAACATTATACAAATAAATAAAATTTAAGTGTATTTATTGTCTAAAATTTTAGGTGTATTTTATCAAATTCAACAATACATTAGAGAATATATTTGGTTACATTTACAAAATAACAATTTTTTACTGTTGGTAAAAAACCAGGATTATATACAATACTTACAATAACATACATAACTTCACTCCTTTTTCTACCTGAAGGTGTAGGCAGTGGCTGTTAAGGCCTCGAGTCGCCGTTATGTTTACGTTCCAAATAGGTGGCGAATCTATTGCCATACCGGGCACACAGTTTCTAGTCATCGATATTTATCACACATCACTTTTTTATGGGATAGGAGGGCAAACGAGCAAGCGTGTCACCTGATGGTAAGCAACCAGCACCGCCCATTGACACCAGCAACACATATAGTGTTACCGTTGCGTTGCCGACCTTTAAGGGAGTAGGATAGGAAAGGATGGGGAAGGGGGTGGGCCTCCGGGTACTTCTCTCACCGAACGAAACGCGGCATGAGCCACTTTACGTCGATCTTCTGAGAGGTCGTGGTATTTCACCGGTGGAGCCGGCCCTTTCATGCAGCGAACTGCTTGGCTCTACCACTGTTGAGCACTTCTAAATTAATTATGTATAATATTAATTACTGTCTATGTAGAGACATCTTCACAAATTACATAACACATATTAAATAATTGGTTAGTTACCTATAGAGGTACTAGTGCATCTCGCACGTGCACTAACGAATTGCGTATACGTTCAGGCGTGCACGTTACTAGATGCAATTAGGTCACGCTCTACTATACTATCAATGTGTCGTAATTCGTTAATAAGTCAGCGATAACTGGGCCCAAGATATAAGAATATAAGATGTTGATTTTTTTTGCTACCTTCACACCTTTTTTCATTAGCTTTTTATTAGCTTCACCTGTATGTATGTTTGTATGTTTGTAGGTTTGTAGGTTTGTTTGTAACCGACTTCTTTTTTAGTTTCCGCTGATTGCCACTAGATGGTGCGATTTGTGAACTATGAAAGTTCCAGACTAGAAAACCGAACTAAAAAATAGAAAATAAATTTTAATGAATTTAAATTAAGAAAATGGTGTTAAAAATTTCAATGAATATAAATTAAAAAAAGCGTGGGGTGCTTTTTAAGATATTATCGAAATGGTAATCACTCTACTCATATCTGTCAATAAAATATTTATAACTATTGACACCATGCACCCCACGCTTTTTTGAACGATAGATGGTGCGATTTGTGAACTATGAAAGTTCACAAATCGCACACACAATCTAGTGGCAATCAGCGGAAAGTTTACGTTATCAACTTGAAACGAGTTCCTTATATAAGTCACAGATGGCGCTATTCCTCAAATTCGAAACTAAGAAACGCGCTGTCATACAAAACCGAACTAAAAAATTTAAAATAAATAATAGTTTAAAAAAACTAAAAAACACTCTTTTTATTGAAAACCGAACTAAAAAATAGAAAAATAAAAAAAAAATACTTTATTTTAAAAAAAGCGTGGGGTGCATGGTGTCAATAGTTATAAATATTTTATTGACAGATATGAGTAGAGTGATTATCATTTCGATAATATCTTAAAAAGCACCCCACGCTTTTTTTAAAATAAAGTATTTTTTTTTTATTTTTCTATTTTTTAGTTCGGTTTTCAATAAAAAGCGTGTTTTTTAGTTTTTTTAAACTATTATTTATTTTTAATGTGAGCAGTAGCTGTTACGCCACCACTCGCCGAAGTTTTACGTGCTAAATGATATAACTGAAGGAACTCCGTAGGTACCATATATGTATCGGCCATCGAGCAAAAGTTTGCCAGTCATAGATATTTATAATCCAAAACTTCTGAAAATAATTATTTGTGACTTCTTGACTCAGAAGCTGAGTGCTTAACCTCCAGACCAACGAGACGGTATATTATTATTATAAAATGAATAAGTGGTAAAACAAAAGTTGAACCTACAAAAATGTTTTTTCGATTCAAAAGTTCTAGGTTTGTGGACATAATACACATTTGTTGTTCTATTGCTACGAATTTAATTTTCATGCAATTAGCTATGACAAAAGGGAGAAATGTATACTTAGGTCTTCCGTCGTTTCAATAAAATTTTAATTACAGCGCCATCTTTTGTGCAATATTGAATGCAACCGTACGGCGACGTCTTATTACTTGGGGCCCCGTCATAAAGTTACGTTTTAAAAACCGCCATAAAACCATTATATGGAGTTTTTATCGCTCTCTCAAACACTATAAGGTTTATGTATCAGTACACTGCTAGTTTAACTACTGTAAACATTTTTACTGCGGATGAATTCCGTAAAGTGATATTCTATTACCGATTTTTGACGGTTACCTAAAACTGTTACCGTGAAATGGAATGTTTGTATTTATTGATATGATGTTTATGACTTATATAATTAACACTCACCTTTTACATAAAACTATATTGGATACAACAAAAACCTCGAAAGTATAACCAAGTTTATTTTTATTAGTTATTATTATATTAGATATTTTTTATTTATTTGTTTTTCAATCCTTTGCCATTTCACGGAGCAACGTTGTTGGGTACTGTACATTGTTATTTTAATGCATTTTTATATCAGTAAAACTGATGTTGATTTTAAATCAATGACACCATTGACACGGAATTCATGTCTAATATTTGTCATAATTTGAGGGTGATAAGTAGATTAACTGTATAAAAAACTTTAAACATCTATAATGTTTTTTTTTATTTCAAGAAATTAATTGAAACTATTTGCTATATAATAAGCAGAAGTAATGTCTAGTATTCTAACGGCCGAAACCAATAATCAATTTCCATACTAAGACTGAAGCCAATCTAAGATTATTGTGTATCTGTCGATCGATTCCCCAAACAAAATCAACCCATGGATTAATTATTGGCACGCTTATTAGTAAAAATGGATTGAAATATTGATCTTAAATATCAAAATTCGGATTGGGATTGATTATTGGTTTCGGCCGTAAATCTGTGACGTTCTAAACAAAAATCGATATCGGCTAATAATGCGATAGATTTTGTATCGAGTAAGGTTTTACGACTCATCATCATCATCATCATCAGCCTAGGTCTGTCCACTGCTGAACGTAGGCCTCCCCCTTAGCACGCCATAATTCCCGGTCCTGTGCCGCTAGCATCCAATGAGTCCCAGCGGTTCTCACTAAGTCGTCGGTCCACCTAGTGGGGGGACGGCCTACGCTGCGCAGTCCAGTCCGTGGTCGCCACTCGAGAACCTTCTTTCCCCATCGATCGTCGGTTCTTCGAGCGATGTGGCCTGCCCACCTCCACTTCAGCGTGCTAACTTTACGGGCTATGTCAGTTACTCCCGTACGTCTACGGATCTCCGTATTTCGGATTTTATCTCGTAGAGAGATGCCGAGCATAGCCCGCTCCATAGCACGCTGAGCGACCTTGAGTTTCCTGATGAGGCCAGCATTTAAAGACCACGTCTCTGTTCCGTAGGTCATCGCTGGCAACACACACTGGTCATAGACCTTGGTTTTTAGGCACTGAGGTATTTTGGACGAGAAGATATCCCTAAGCTTCCCGAACGCTGCCCAGCCGAGTGGGATCCGTCGGTTAACCTCTTTCTCGAAGTTGGCTCTACCTAGTTGAATAGTTTGTCCTAGGTAAACATAGTGATCGACAACTTCGAGGATCGTATCGCCAACAGTTACCGGTACTTGAATAACATGGCTATTGGACATGACTTTGGTCTTGTCCATGTTCATTCGTAGACCCACTTGTTGGGATACCTTGTTTAGGTCCTCGAGCATTGCACTAAGGCTCTCCAGCGATTCTGCCATGACTACAATATCGTCGGCAAAACGAAGGTGAGTGATGTATTCGCCGTTGATGTTGATGCCTAGCCCGGTCCAGTCTAGGAGCTTGAAGACGTCTTCCAATGCAGAGGTGAACAGCTTCGGAGATATAACGTCTCCTTGTCTGACACCCTTCTGCAGTGGAATAGCCCGTGTACTCCCATCATGGACTCGAACTGACATACTGGCGTTTCTATACAAGCACTTCAGCACTTCGATATACCGATAGTCAATTTGGCACCGCTGAAGAGACTGTAGTACTGCCCAAGTCTCGACGGAATCGAAGGCTTTCTCATAGTTTACGACTCACATAAAATGTATTTTCGGAAAATAGACTAGATAATTCCAATAAAAATGTGCTAATGATTTTTAAAATTAACTTACAGTCATAGATAAGGTAGCGTCATAAAAAACTCTTCGAAAGTTCATAAAAATGGGTCGCACGTGTGGTCTATTGGCCACCTTTGGCCTGTCAGTACATCATATCGAACATTTTAAATTGAACTTTATATCTGGACGTTAAAGTTCATTTTCGTCACGATGTCTGTATGGGGAGCAATTATGTTAAGTATCCTATTGTTCTGCTCCAATGGGAAATGGACACCATCGCTCATAGAGCTTTTATGGCATGTATTAGCGGGGGCTTTCTCTTCCACGTTTGTTGTTCTTAAGTAATGTTGGCAGAAAGATTAATTTTGGGCTTGTATATCTTATATCTATCTATATACATTGGCATTCTTTGTGTTTGTTTTCATCAAATTACTTTAATGGTTTCTGAAATAAGTCGCAATGTTAATAAATATTATTTATGATAAAAAAATAGATCCATTGCTAGCGATATTGCTTTAATTTTGAAGATAATTTTCGTATTTAAATAATTGAGTACGTTTTGCTGTATCGTCATGATGTTGTATACATTGTTAGACCACGATAGCTTCGTCGTATCTATTAAAAAAAAAGTTTCAACAAATGTAGATAAGAAACTTTACAGACGTCATAATATTTTAATTTACTATATTAAGCAATATATACAAATAATTACATTATTTCTTATAAATATATCCTATAATACTAAAATGTATTATTTACTTAAGAATTAATACTACCTTAAAGATTTTATTAAATAAGTTTCCATTTTATACTTGTTATCACGTTGTTTTATTGCAACGCTTTTAGTTCTAATTGCAGGTATGGAGTTAGATTGTACATAGGCATTCAATTATGTATGTGATTATTGACAAATCGCTTTGGCTAATGTGACGTAGTATATATTATTACTATTACGAAGCAATAATTATCACTAGTATAGCATATAACTATTAATTTATTTGAAAGACGGAATAATTACATACAAATTACATTGACGGGCTTCGTGGTGCATTGGTAAAACTACCTACTGCGAAATCGAGGTCGGGAGTTTCGATCCCCACTCGAGTACAAATAATATGACAAGCATGAATGTATGTATGGCGTCCCGGGGTTTTGATGTGTACAAAAGAAAATAATATGTGTACTAATATCAGTTATCTAGCTTAAAGAATCATCTAGTTGCATAACTTGCGACTAGATGGCGCTGTGTGTATTGTGTACAAGATATTAAATGTCTATAATATTATGTAAATAGCGATTCAACACAGGTCTAACCCCACGAACAAGAGAACGACCTATTTTTTTAATCCAGTTGCTGACAGTCACTTCGAATAGATTATTATTTTCATTCATAAATTATCCAGCCCCCAGGCTTCTTGTTTCATTTCCCCAGGGTATTGGTCCAGCATGAAGCCATCCGTCAAGTGAAGAATGCAACATTTTAATTATATTGTGTTTCCTACTTAGAAGTATTAAAAAATATATCTTATAGATACAGGTTTTGAAAAGGTATGCGAGTGTACCACAAATATTTTGTTAAAACATGTAGGAACAGGGAATAGGGGAACAGACGAGCAGGCGTGTCACCTGATGGCAAGCAACAAACGTCGCCAATGTACACCTGAACACAGGTAGTGTTACAGTACAGTTGCGTTGCCGGCCCTTACAATAGGGTGTGGAAGCATTCGGAAGTGGGATAAGAGGGGAGAAGGGAAAAGGCCTCGAGATACCTCTCTCACTGAGCAAAACGCGGCAATTAGCCAATTTATGTCGATATTCTGAGAGATCGTGGTATTTCACTGGTCGAGCCGATCCATTCATGCAGCGAACTGCGTGGTTCTACCATTGCCAAAAAGAATTAAAATATCTTTAAACATTTTCAACCAAACAATTACATTTCCTTGTTTCTATGAAATTAACGATACTACTGATATAACAGTGACTGTGATAATTGTATTCTCATTATTTATTCATTGCTCCTGCTATTCCGTGAGTCTATTACTTTTATTGTGTTGCCTCGCTGCGTTTAATTTGTTCCCTGTAAATATTTTCACCAAATTTATTTGGAACTAATTAATAAAAATACTTATCAGCGATAGGCAAAAGCTGGAATTTACTCCTGGAATTAATAGAATTCCCGGTATATAACGGTATATACCATTAGTTATTAGATCTCGTAGAACTAGTTTTAAATATATGTACATATTTATATTTTTCGGAACTGTTTTACTGCCAAGTCGTTCTCGAACTTGATTAAAGAAATTTTAACAATAAGACATGGTGGACTAGGTCTACTTAGGAGGTAACCTAAGCCGCTTATGTAACCTCCTAGGTAGACGCTTAAGCTAAGTGCTAATAATTTATTATTTACGCAGAGAAAAGAGAGGTATGAAGTTTTATAGAATATTTTTCTAGCCTATAAAAGTCTACCTGAATATAAAATAAAAAGATCATGAACGTCACCAAGTGACTATTTTTAAATTCCAATTTATAATAGGTAATGTTAACATATTTTTGTCCTACAGGCAAAATTAAAGAGAAAATAGCTATAGTTATTGTAAGGAAACTACATAGAAATTGTTGAATTCTAAATCCACACAAAATAAAGCCGGTCCAATAGTTGTCAACATACAATGCTTTTTATATGAACTGAATGGTATTTAGTAGCTGTGAAGAAAATTTCAGTTTATATTATTAATAAAGTTTTTAACGTGCAATTTGTATTCAAGTTATTTGATAGGGTGAAAAGTTTGTTACGTTTCATAGTCCTAATGTTTTTGTGTTCAAAATTTATTAAAATTGTTTCGCATCGGGCCCGGACCGCGCGCCGCCTGGTCGGCGGCACCAACAAAACTTTCGCTTTCATAAAAAATAAAACAGGAGAATGTTCTACAAACCGCCTTTTCAGGCATGTTCAAATAATGTCTGTCGCTTTGCAAAATTATAAAATTTTAATTTAGACACACACGTGTGTGTGTTTTTGAACTTGTGAATACGAATTTTGTACATCATCATAATATACGTTGTTTATTAAAAATATTTCATGAATTCGCGCATTGTTTAGCGAATTGGGTGACATATTAAGTATAAATTTTTCAGTGAATATATTTACTGTTTTTCTAAGATCAGAATAGTGTAGTAGGTACACTGTAAGTACATATATTATTTTTATTTGTACACTAATATTAATTGTTGCTTCATTTTGTTACAGGTAAGATACACACAAAACAGTTGGTTTAATACAGTGGTTCAGAATCTAGACGTCACTATATTTGATGGGTAGGTACAGGTATTCTATGAAATATTAAGCCGCAACATTCATTCATATTTGAAAGCCCTATAGAAAGATGATTTATAAAGTACGTTTATATTTTCTCTAAATAATGATGTCTTCCAAGAAAGAGTATTGATGGTATAACTTATAAAATCAATCAGCAGAAATGACAGCAAGCCACAAATTGCTAAAAATACTCAACACGGTAGTTTACTAGAACCTATAATTTAAATAAAATACGATATATTATTATTTCTAATTTTGATGTCTCGGTGGTCTAGTGGTCGACCACCCCGCTTCTGAATCAGGAAGCGGGTTCGAATCCCGACACTGGCTCACACCAATGGCTTTCGAAATTGTTTTCGAAAGCTAAGTCTGCTAAATATAGATGACTGAAAACTTTGTGCACGGTATGGCAATACGTTCGCCACCTATTCCGTTTGAGACGTAAACATAAAGGCGAGACGAGGCTTAACAGCCGCTGCCTCCACCTTTGGGTAACAAAGGCGTTATTTTATGTATGTATATTTGTAAGAAACCTAAATACCAGAGATGATGAGATGATATTAGAAAACGATTATTACTGCTCAACATATAAAGACCACCTGGGTCCAAATATTATATGAGAGTAAACTAAAGTTCCTAACACAGGAACTGCAGTAAGCAATTAACGTGGAAGATCATAAATTAGTACCTAATTCTATTCCCGACATTAAGATTACCTTAGTATTTAACAATGTAGACTAATAAAGTGTTGCTCATTAGTAGAAATCTTCACCAAACATTAAACAGAGAATGGTTATTTAGCAAATGTTCTCGTATCCTTACATGGCATGCAATTAACGGTCAATTGTACATTATTTACTATATTTGGAGAATAATATTTTGCTATCTTAAAACTATCTCTGATAGAAGAGAGCAATTGCTCAGTAAGTTAGATTAGTAGTTTTAATTAGTAGTCCAAAAAATACTTTTATTAGATGCTATTAAAAAGCTAATTCGATAGAGTATTACCAAGCAAATCTGATTTCTGTCGGCTTGTCTTAAGTTCGAGTCCCAAAGAGAAGTTGACCATACTTAAAAGAAAAAGAAGCAATATTTAACATCTAACAATCTATAACATATCCAAAAACATATTAAACCTCTGTATCATAGATGATGGGCCTCGTGGCGCATTGGTAAAACAACCGGCTGCAGCAATGAGGTCGGGGGTTAGATTCCCACCCGAGCACAAATATTTGTGACAAACATGAATATTTGTGTGGCGTCTGGGTGTTTTTCTATGTATTATAAGTATGCATTTGCAAAAGAAAAATATATATGTATTAATATCCGTTATTTAGTATCCATAACACAAGCATTTAGTTGCTTAGCTTGGAACTAGAGGGCGCTGTGTGTATTGTGTCCAAGATATTATTATTATTACTATAGTAACACCTACTATTAGAAAGAAATTACTCTTCTGTGTTACAGCTAAAGGAAAATGAAAACGAAAATAGAGTCAAAAGAGCCCAAAATACACCAGCGACAGACCCCACTGTACAAGAGCGATTGTAGATAACAATCTACAATCGCTGTTGTACAGTGGGGTCTAGTACTTTAAATCATAATTCTAAGAATGCTCCATAGATATTCATTCCTCTTCCGGCAAAAAACTATTGTTAACTTAAAATAGAATATCTCAATACATAGTTCATACACAACTTCGGAAGTTTTTGACAAGATGTGTTAGTTGTGTCGACACCCTTCTCAACAGTGTCGCCCCCACAATTGTAAACACAACTGTCCTAAGTGACACTAGGATAATGGATGCCCTACTCCCTTGATATCACACGACAGTGGGCAAAAAATAAGGAAGAATTTTGGTTGGAAATGTTTATAATGCAATGGAAATGTGAGACTTTTTCAACATTATCCCTATCAGATTTACGGGCCTCGTGGCGCTTTGGTAAAAACTACCGGTTGCAGTAATGAGGTCGGGGGTTCGATTCCCACCCGAGCACAAATATTTGTGACAAACATGAATATTTGTGTGGCGTCTGGGTGTTTTTCTATGTATTATAAGTATGTATTTACAAAAGAAAAGTATATATGTATTAATATCCGTTATCTAGTATCCATAACACAAGAATTTAGTTGCTTAGCTTGGAACTAGAGGGCGCTGTGTGTATTGTGTCCAAGATATAATTATTATTACAAATATCCGAAGACAAAAAAAGATTTCGGGAAGTTGATTATCATGCCGGTCGCCTGTCTCAAGTACTATAACAATATTCTCGACAGATATTCCTTTATGAATATTGTTATTGCGGCTATTTATAACATTCTATTCTACGTTTTTAGTTTTACAGTCCGAAATTAAACAACATTAAGATTTTCTCGAGACCTATACCTATTGGTAGAGAAATAAAAACAATTATTTCAGTATTATTAATTTTACGCTAGTTATTGATGAAATAAGGTTAAAAAGCCAAATGGCGGCTACAATTAATACCTACTAATTAAAGCTTTCCACCTACATGATCAACAGATGCCTTACTACTTACCCGGTGTTATAGGATTTCAATCCGGAACTACAGTATAATGTGGTATGCGGTTCAGTTCCAGTCCAGCAACACGAGCCGATCAGATTACGCTATTTATGGGCTATCGATCGAACGGTATTTTTGGTCCCGACGCGAACTATATCGATTGTGTTATACTGATTGGAACTTACTTGTACTGTGAGGAATTCTAAGTTTAGAATAGTCGATGGACTTAAATTTGGACAAGACATGGCAAATATATTAGTTATTTCGTATATGTCTTCAATTCGGCTTTTATGTCCAATCGTAGCGTTTCCTCGTATTTTAAAAATAGAGATTGATGGTATTAATGTAAGATCCTACTTCTTTCTTCTATGATCTAATATAGAATATTATAAAAGAAGGTTTTTCTGGAACTAAGGAATGTACAAGTCAAGTAATGGCGCCTATGTCACTCTGATATTTCTGTCTACTCCGCAACGAGTTAGCGTAAACTTTCGTCGTTGTTGTTGTGTATATATTAAGAATCCTGGAAAGATTTTTTATATATTGTTTAAAATTAAATTAGGCCTGTCTCCTAATTACATGTTTTGAAACCTTATCTGAATCTATTTATACATTGAATTTCAAAAGTTAAAACTTCAAAGCAACAAGTTTCAGGTTTATTGCCTTCTTACAACGGCTATACACTTTTAAAAGTACTCACCTAAAAAGCCTCTTGAAGGATACCTTAGTAAGAAGTTAAAAGTACTTGTAAGGGATCCCTACAAGTGTGTACTTTTAAGTTCTTCAAGGCTTCTTCTGCTGGTTGTACGTTATGTTGAAAGTTTATTACCATTAAATAAATACAATTACAAACAAAAATTACAATTAATTATTTCGTTTGCGATAATCCTCTCGCATTTATTTTGAAAGGACTCATTCATATATTTATCTGAACAGTGAATAACTTAAAAGAAAAAAAGAATAGAGTATATCAAGTCATCATTACCCGCGTGTATCACCCAAATAGTATAATAGGTTGGGGAAAAAGTATTTTCGTATTTTTGTATGAAAAGTCAAGACATTTTTTTCAAAGTTTATTTACATTTATTTACAATATATATGTACCGTTTTGTTGAATAACTTTCTGCCATTTTGTGGGCAGAGACATTATCCCGTTACTGTAGAAACTTTGGGACTTCTGATCAAAAAAACGGGACAAATAGTTTTGGCAGTCCTCTCTTGAGGTCAACCTTACAGAACCTAAAGAATTCTGAAGAGACCGAAACAGGTGAAAATCTGAAGGCGCAAGGTCAGGGCTATATGGTGGATGCACTAGGACCTCCCAGTCGAACTCTCTTAATTTTTGCTGAGTGGCTAAAGATGTGTGTGGTCTAGCGTTATCGTGATGAAAGACCACACCCTTCCTGTTGATCAATTCCGGCCGTTTTCTCTCGACTGCTTCCTTTAATCTCATCAGTTGCTGGCAGTAAAGATCAGAATCGATGGTTTTGCCGGACGGTAAAAGCTCATAATGAACAATGCCCTTCCAATCCCACCATACACACAGCATCACCTTATTTCGTGTTAGGCCAGGTTTGGCCACAGTCTGTGAAGCCTGGCCAACTTTCGACCACGACCTTTTTCGCACGTTCTTGTCGTACGTGATCCACTTTTCATCGCCAGTTATCAATCTCTTCAAAAACGGCTCGGTTTCATTACGTCTCAATAATGAATCGCAAATGAGTACACGGTTCATTAAGTTTCTTTGAGTGAGCTCGTGTGGCACCCAAATATCGAGCTTTTTTGTATAACCAGCTTTCTTCAAATGGGTCAAAACTGTTTTGTGGTCAATTCCCAGTTCTTCAGCTACATCGTAACTACTAATATGCCGATCTTGCTCCACTCTTTCAAAAATGGCGTCCATTTTATTCGTAACAGGGCGACCAGAGCGAGGTGCATCTTTAACATCAAAATTTCCGGACTGAAAAAGTTTGAACCAAATTTGTGCTACTCTTACTGACACTGCATCAGGTCCATAAACATCACAAATTTTTTTCACTGCTTGAGTTGCATTTTTGCCTTTTTTATAATAAAATTTTAAAATGTATCGAATTTCTTCATTAGATTCACTCATTTTTACGGAGAGAAAAACAAATGAAAAATAGCGGGAAACAACTTTTTTTTTATTTTTTTCTTTTCTTTATAATGTAACCTTTTTAATGTCACCAAAACCAGCCAGACACAAATAGTACAGTCAAAGAAATTTTATAATAAGTTTATACCTACGTTATGCGAAAAGACTTTTTCCCCGACCTATTATAATAACCCGAATATAATAAACCCATAATGACCATATCATACACATCTGAAATGTTTTTCACCAACTTTCATTTTAAACAGAAGTTGAATTTACTTACAGCATGTACTAACTCGCTATGCGGACTTCAATTTCCTCTCCATTTAAGGGATATTATTTGATCAGCGTTGATAGTCAACCAAATTCTATGATTTCTGCAGCAAGTGATAACCTTATACTCGTATATATCTCTGTATCTACCATTTAAGAACCAAGATTTCATATTATAAGTATTAGCATATTAACATTCTAATACGATATTCATGTAGATGAAGTGAAGTTACATATTCCTAGTCCGTTACCACGCGAAGACTATTAAAATGTATGAATTTATAAAGGACAAATTAGCCTCCATCAAACCCATGTCTCCGCACGAGTTGGTACACAACCTGCCAATATTTCGTACACAAAGTTAACAAGCAAGGTTGTTTATTATTCATTCATTTACTACCAACTTGCTATATGTAGATAAGTTCTCGTCAAGAGTGATTCGCTTTGTATTAGAAATGATTACTGTTATAGAACTTTGTGTACTGGTTGGAACTAAATCGGCTTTTCTTTTCTTATTTTCGGCTATTTTCAAATATTTTTGTCTCATCAATAGATAAGAAATATTAGTAACAATTAAATTAATTTTAAAATGTCATCGAAAATCCTCTAGAACTAAGATTATTTTTTTAATAAATGCTTAGTGTCGCCGTAAAGTTCCCAGGCTACTACTTATCTATTTGTAAATCTTGGATACTGACGAGTAACTCCGTGACTTCATCACTCTCCAGCAAAAAGTTTGGTGGGTTAATTCAAAGTTTTCATCAACTTCTTTTATTCTTGTTCTTGAAACTGTTCTTTTATATTTCTCTTACACGAACGCTTTAATTTTATTAATTAATACACAAGTTGAAAAACATTGATTTATAATAAATAATTCGCGAGTTAGGGACGAGGTTTATATTTCATATCTCACTTACGTATTACGTAGAACACGGACAAAACACATTCGAAACTCTGCAGTCATGTTCATTATAAGTTTAATCAGATTTTCATACAGATGTGACATAGAATTATGTATTATTAATACGTACAGACGTGTCACATATTATCTGAAGGTTGTTTGTTACCTTCGCCTTATCTGTCCCTGTAAGGGCGGCTATATTTATCAGTGTCTTAGATGACTGATTAGTTGTGTGGAATCTGTTTATGAATACCTACAATGTCAACCATTGAGCCAACTTGATTAATTTGTGTAAACCGATTAAATTTTGCTCATCGCACACTTTCAACGTCATATGTTAAACTTGCTGTACCCGCGACTTCGTTTTCCCGGAATTAATAGAAAAGTTTAGCGAACGAAACATTACTGCAGATAGATTTCTACTTACGGAAATACAACTTACAGACGGACATATAACTGCGTTATTTGTAGACAAAATCTACCATAACTCTTTGTGTATGTCATGAAAATAGAAAAACAAATATACATTCCCCAAAAATCACGCGAACAATAAATCCCACTGTCACAGATTGAATATGAAATCTGCATAAAATACCGTTGTAGGTAACTACTGAAATAAACCAAATTGTCACAAAGACAACAAACATCTAAGTCAAACCTTATTGTCTCTCGATAAGGTTTTATTTCGTATTTAGTCAACATTTTTACGTTTCTCTGAACCATTATTGATTTCAGCTTTTTCTTCGGCTACAGCTAAGTGCTGCGAGGTGTGTATTTTTTTTTTTTTTTTTTTTATTCACAATGTTTTACGGTAAATGTGGGGATTATCTGTCTTACTGCCGAAAGTAACTAGAGGTCATTACTTTTTGCGTGTATAAAAAACGAACACGGGTTTTCTGTGACTTGTATTTCGTAACGTACGAATACATTATTCACCTCATATTGAATTAAAAACGATGTTTGCTTACAATATATTGTGCATTAGATACTAGTATCTTACAGAACGTCCATAGCTGTAACCTTTATCCAAACAAACAAGCTTTTCATGGTAAGCAACTAACGCCGCCCATGAATACGTGCAACACAAATAGCATTACGCTTGCATTACCGGCTTTAATATGGTGTGATGGGAAGGGAGATGGAAGAGGGGTTGGAATGTTTCGTTGAACAAAACGCAGCACTTTAGGTCGATATTCTGAAAGATCGCATTTCGCCAGTCGAGCTGACCATTCATGCATTGAAGTTCGTGGCCCTACTAGTTTTAGCCTTTATTAGGATAGATTGTATTTCTTGTCCAATCCTTATAAAAAATATTGCAACACATTCTATGTTAAATGTGGAGACGCTGGAAGCTGTGACCTCTCATATCTAACCCTCGGCTTTATCATACACATCGGAGCCACGCAAAAACTAACAGATAACACTGAAAGTGGGCTGCTGGTAATCCCGCCGCGGGGAAACAATCCCAGATATATCCCATGGGATCTAATAAACACTTTCCGGCATTATTCTTGTATCATTTGCGAGATTGCGGGACGCCTTAGCGTTAATTTTTGTAATTGCTTCAGACTATATTGGATTAACATGAGAAACGGGAGACGCGCTCGTAGAGATTTTAGCTGAGATATGAGACTTTTTCCTTATATATTGAATTAATAAAATTAATATTTAGGTATACGTCTCTTTGTGAATCTATAGTAATATATAGATCTATAGATAGAAATGTAGGTTGGGTTTGTTTGCGAAATGCAAAATTAGTTTCATTTTTTAGATTATTACACAAATACCCATAGATGTTCCGGAAAAAACGTTTCAAAGTTTATGAAGATATACGAAAATTGTTAGCTAGGTGATATCTTCGATAGCTCAGTGCTTAAAGTTCTTGATTGAATTGAATTACAGAGGTTGCAGACTCTGGTTCCTAAAATCTGCTGGAGTATCTAGTCAATGAGATCAACAATTTTAGGTACCTAATTCTGCTGGCACCTATGAATTTTAAGGGCCTAATGGTATAAAAAGAAAACTTGAAATATTATATTAAATCAGGTCCTTTTAACCACGCCCATTCCCCCTTGATACATAAAATTCTGTACTCTTAATTCTTAGCTTGTCCAAACCTCTGTAGGCCAATATTGCAGGACATTACTCTCAATTTACCCACATAAATTTCTTCCGGAGGTTTCGGGGGTCTTTACTCGGGTAGAATTTTTCATGGTTGTTATACGACAAAGTTTTGGTTCACACAAAAATTGCGTACAATGTTTTTTTTGTGTCGTAATGATATGCTTCTGTAGAAAAAAAAAACAACAACAGTAACTTTTATAAATTATCCTTGACAATTGTATATGAACATTGTATGCCTCAAGGCATTAATTACGAATGTTTTTTTTTCTTTTTTTTATGGGATAGGCATGCAAACGTGCAAGCGTGTCACCTGGTGGTAAGCGACCTGCGCCGCCCATGGACACCAGCCACACATATAGTGTTACAGTTGCGTTGCCGACCTTTAAGAGAGTAGGATAGGAAAGGATAGGGAAGGGGGGTGGGCCTCCAGGTACCTCTCTCACCGAACGAAACGCGGCATGAGCCACTTTACGTTGATCGTCTAAAAGGTCGTGGTATTTCACTGGTCGAGCCGGCCCATTCATGCAGCGAACTGCTTGGCTCTACATATAAAGGAATATATTTTCTAGTGCGCCTAATTTACAAGAGGAGCGGTTTCGCAGTTGTATGGAGACGCACTCCTGGTGACTGCAGCGAGGTGGACGGACAGCCGCCCAAGTAGACCGAAATGCCTCTCTACGTGTATCGGTTAAAAAATATTGTCGCTGAGACGCGACAATAACTGCCAGTGTCGTAATAATGCACACTGCCATATTTTACAATAATAATTCTCCTGATTGTTTCAAATATTTATAATATCTTGGATAATAATATCTTGGACACAATACACACAGCGCCCTCTAGTTCCAAGCTAAGCAACTAAATGCTTATATTATTGCTACTAGATAACGGATGTTAATACATGCATACTTTTCTTTTGTAAATACATACTTATAATACATAGACTAACACCCAGACACCACACAAATATCCATGTTTGTCACAAACATTCGTGCTCGGGTGGGAATCGAACCCCCGACCTCATTGCTGGAGCCGGTAGTTTTACCAATGCGCCACGAGGCCCGTCAATTTGTGTGTATGGTGGTCATTCACCACCGCTCGGGCTAGTTGTGACACACGCTCATACACTTTCTCGCTCTGTATTCTATTTTCATGTTTTATATTTATTATAAACCTGTAATTCTCTACATCAAATAGAGGCGCTAGATGTTTAAATATAACATTTCAGTGTGCCTGGAATAAAATTCGAAATACTTCACGTGCTCAGTCTGTCTGGTAATACGACGGTGGACGGACAGGCCCAGGAGGCGGACGTTCTGAACTAAATATTTAAGTGTTTTACCTGGGTTAACTGCCAGGGTACAATCCTTTCTGTCTTTATGATACATTTTTTTCTTCGGTTACTGATTCTATAACGAAATTCTTGTTAACATATAGCAGATACTATCTGAATCATCATCATTTTCCTGCCCTTATCCCGCGCAAAGTCATTCTTTTGAACAATGTAAGTTGTCAAAAGATTTGGCTGTTGTTTTATAATCGGAAATCTCTCTTTGGGAATGTTTAATTGGCTTGGGCCTCTGGATACTTCTCTCACCAAGAGATACGTGATAGAAATTACGCCAATATTTTGAGAAGTCGTGGTATTTTACTAGTCGAGCCGGCCCATTCATGCAGCGAACTCCAAGACTCTACCACTGATAAAAAATAAACACAAAGCTAATCAAACTAACTTTTACTTTAACTATTGTATTATGTAGACACCTTAATAGATACTTAATTTAAACCTAACTGAAGAAATTGTACAACGCTATTTTAAGGAGTATAAAAACAATAAGGGTCCATAATACTTTTGTTTCATCTAATTTTTGCAATTCGAATGGTTATTATCAGCAACAGCTGAGCAACATTCTAACCTCATCATGTTGAAACCTTTGTACCTAGTTGGCACTAACAAATCGTTCATTGTACATACTTACACAAGAGATTTAATTAAATTCATTAACGCGCCGCGCCGGTACACACAGCCACCGCTGAGGTTAAGGTAATATAAGTTGGTGCAAGTGATAGGAGATTGATGTTTCATATAAAGAAAACCCAGCGACGCTATTTAAAAAGAAAACTTTAAACATCCGAAAGAACATTCATTCAAAGAGTTATGAAAGTCAACGAAACGGGTGAGGTGTGTAAAAATCGTGCCTTATGGCGCTCCGTTCTCTCTGCCTACCCCGCAAGGGATTTGTATGTATGTATGTAAACATCCCTGGTTTTTACTCGAAAAACTGTTTACACTGAACTGAACTGTGTCAGCGTTAAACAATATCAAATGTTTATTTTTAAATACCATGGTTGTATGTAATTAAGTTAGGTTCGATTTAGCGAAATTTATATAAATTTAGTTAAATTCGTATTATCTGTATCCCAAAAGCTAGTCATAGAGGAGTGGAATACTTTTATTTCCAAAATAGAGGAGCAGAGATCGAAAAAGAGTTTAGCCAAATCGCTATTCACTTTATTTTTATACCATACGAATCCTCAACAATTCACCATTTATAATAAGCGCAAATGTTTGTACGTTTATAAGCTTGTTTGTATTCATTTGACACAAATATTTGATTTGCGAGCCCTCTCGTTGTGTTGCCATAGTGTATTTAAAGAAGGATACCCGATTGTTTTGTTGCTATGCGGCATACCTAAACTTCGTGTCCTAATAGTGTATCCTAGTACTGATTTTAAAGAAAAAACAATATGATACTTAAATAACAGTCAGACAGTCTCGGTGGCGCAGTGGGTGAGCGAACGGCCTCTGATCCAGAGGTCCGGGGTTCGATTCCAGACACTGGCTCACACCAATGACTTTTCGAAATTGTTTTCGGAAGTTATGTGTGATAAATATCGATGACTGACAAACTTTGTGCCCGGTATGGCAATAGGTTCGCCATCTATTCCATTTGGGACGTAAACATAACGGCGAGACGAGGCTTAACAGCCGCTGCCTACACCTTCGGGTAACAAAAGGCGTGAAGTTATGTTATGTGTTATGTTATACTTAAATAACATTCTTGGCGTCGACACATACCCGCTTAAATTTAAAGGATGGATAAACACTTAATGGAATTATTACTTCTTTGCTGAGCGAAAATCAAATCCTCAATATTAAAAAAAAATATATTTCTATTAATTACATTGAGTTTGAGGCAATGTTACACGAATGGGCTGGCTGGCTTGACCGGTGAAATACCACGACCTCTCAGAATATAGAAGTAAAGTGCATTTTGCGACGTTTCCCTCGGTGAGAGAGGTATCTGGAGGCCCAATCCCTTTCCTCCTCCCCTTCCCATCCCACTTCCTACCCCTTCCACATACTATTGAAAGTGCCGGTGACGCAACTGTAACACTATATGTGTTCAGGTGTGCATGAGCGGCGTTTGTCGCTCACTATCAGGTGATAAACCTGCTCGGTTGCTCCCCCCTACCATAAAAAATAAATTATCAAATAAGTCACGTTTGGTTAATGGCATTGCAACTTCACTCCAACTACTTCATTGAATTATTTAGATTTTTAAAATCTCTCTACCTTTTGTATCATCTAGACGTTAATAAGTCTTTGGTTATCTATTGACTAACTATTTTTCTATCTGCTTTCTTAAGTAGTGTGGACCAAATCAGATCATTTTCATTTGTAATACTCTTGTAATTTATTCGTTTGAAACGGACACTTGAATTACATCATAACTCGAATCAGAATCAAGTAGATAGCATAAAAGTGGAACTATGGTCTTAATTTTATAATCCATTCACCCAGACTCGAGATTACTGTACGTTTTATGAACAAAATGCTTTTTACTATAGGTATTTTGCCAATTTTTTTCTTCAAGAAACACGCGTCGAATTATTATCTCAAGAAATTACATTTTTGAGATAAAAAGAACATTCTATATTTATGCTAATTTTTAAGTATTTCTGTTGAACAATTGCCCGCTGTGATTGAGTAAAGAACATCCAGATATATTCACAAACTTTCTCATATAATATTAGTAAAATAGTTTAAGCGTCATTAAACAGAACTAACAGTTTAAATTAAAACCTAATTTAAAAAACTACGGGTCGTAAATCACACTGTACTCACATTGCTCTCACAAACGTAATGGAATGGAATATATATGGTTGAAAATCAGAGCAATAACACTATGAAAAAATAAAATTCAAGTTAATAAAAGCTTGTAAAAAGCAGTCAGTATATATATATATATATGAAAAGTATACTCAATCTACCGCCTACTGTCTGGCGATAAGCGTAACTTTAGTAGTAAGATAAAAGTTTTTTAACTAAATAAATCACCTGTTTTAAAATCGGCAGTTCAACTTACCCGAGAAAGCAAGATTGGTTCTTCCCTTCTGCCACTTATCCCCAGGCCGTGGCGTCAGGCGTCTTCTGCATAAGTTCCATCAAGAAACCTTTTTTTTAATAAACCAGTATCTTCCTTACGATAACGTGTTTTACAGTAATACTTGAAATTTAGCAATTATATTTAGTAAAAGGATATTATCAATTGAAAACGTCGATACAATGTTTAAAACTAAATATCCGCACATATCCTTCAATAATATAATCAATGTTTTATTGTGGTGACAATAATCGATTATAATTAATCGCTATCAATGTTACCAGTGCCACAAATAGCATCGGATCCCGCATAATCGGATTTTGATAGTTGCTATCTGCATATCGGTAAATACCCGGCTTACATTTTCATTACCTGTCAAACACCAGCAACAATTACCGCACTCATTTTTGGTGCAATCAGCTATTTGTAAAATAAGAAATGTATATAAATATTATGTAACTTCTTTATTACAGATTCATTTTAAATACATACCTAACTTCAAGGCATGTCTTTTACGGAGTAAGCGGAGAGAACAAAGCGCTAAAAGGCACGTTTCTTACATACCTTACTTGCTTCATCGACTTTTATAACTCTTGTCACAGAGGCTGTTCAGTTTTTAAATTCCTAACCTCATCTGCCGCAAGGATAAAACATAACATAACTTCATGCCTGTTCTACCCCAAGGTCTAGTCAGCGGCTGTTAAGTCTCGATTCGCCGTTATGTTTACATCCCAAATGGAATATGGCCGAACGAATTAGGCGGCCAACCTATTGCCATACACCGGGCACAAGGTCTCCGAGAAAATTCATTGGCGTGAACTGGATTCGAACCCAGAACTTTCAGAAATGCGGTGCTTGACTACTGGACCACTGAGAATTTAAAGGAACTGTTATTTTTTTATAACGAGCACGTTTAAATGTGTGTAGTCTAAAAACTTTCCAATCTTAACTGTCCTAGCAAACGTAATAAAAGACCTTTGATTGCTTAAAATTTTAGAATTCAATTTCAATTTTTCTTGAATTACAACCAGATTAGAAAATAAAAATGGGGAAGTCTGACGTCGCGGCGAGGGGTTAACGCGACAAAATGAACACGGCAAAATAGACAAGGGTTTACAGAATAGTTGTTACGGTTTACCGGTGAAACGTACGGATTAACCTGTCAGCTCAGATTACACGGACGTCTGCCCGGATAAACGTAACATGAGGGTGTTGCCAACTGATGTTCTTTACAAATACGTCGAAAACTTAAATTTGCTAATATAAATGGGGTATAAAATGAAAAAAAAAATGCAAACTTTCTTACAAGAATTTCCAGCCTGTTGTATATTCACAAAATTAAGAGAAAATAACCATAAAAATATATTTCCATACAATAAACTTACCTGGGTGAAACATTTTTTATTTTTTTTTCTTCGGTACATATATTAATATACTCTAATTTTATGTATTTGTAAAGTAAAATATTCGTAAAAAAAAATATAATAAAAGTAAGCATGATAACAGTAATTATGCCGGGCTTATAAATATGTCCCAGGAGAGCAACAGATATTCTCCCAAAAACGGGACATCTGGCAACACTCTAAAATTGTCTCGCTGACGGTCATTTATATTTTTTATCCCTTCTTCCAGCAACTTATGTTTTATTTCGCATTATAAATGAGGGTTTCTTGTTTGATAAATTACTGTATTTATATTTTTAAAGACATTTTACTTGAACTTTAATTTGAAAGAAGATCTCGTAATTGCCATACTGAGTCTGAAAGTATATCGTGTGTACGAAACGAAATTGCTTCCGCAAGATATGCATGCATTCGTTCATTTCCCGACTTCTTCACGGAACGGAAAGTGATGTGTTTATTTAAATAGTATTTGTATTGACCAGTTTTGTCTCAGTTAATTGACTATTGCGATTATTAAGGCCAACGTCCCACTAATATAGTACTAAAAGCTTTAAATAAACTATAGTAGTTAAAATTCAATGTAGTCTCGGTGGTACAGTGGTCGACCACCTTCTGAATCAAGAGGTCGCGGGTTCGTATCCTGGCTCACACCAATGACTTTTCGAAAGTTATGTGTGATTAATATCGATGACTGAAAAACTTTGTGCCCGGTATGGCGATAGGTTCGCCACCTATTCCATTTGGGACGTACCCAAACATAACGGTGAGACGAGGCTTAACCGCCGCTGCCTACGCCTTTGGGTAGAAAAAGGCCATTATTTTTTCTAATAATCTAGTCGATTATTCGTTAATTAGGATCAATCCTATATAATGCCTCAAACCATAATATGAGACGAATAGCTAAAAGTCCACGTAAGTAATAATAATGAATTAAACATTTTATCCATAATATTATTGAGTTAACAAATTAAATTTTCAAAACAAAGTCTTATATTTTATACTGTATACATAGTTATATAATATCCTCATGATTTTTACTTTACTGTAACAATTGTCGAGGGTCAGTATTTATATTTAACGCCGACCTGCCAAGATGGCTGGCAGATAAGGCACGCACAGCCTCCCAGTACAGCCCAGTACAGCCCTCCCAGTACTTTGGGTAGAAAAAGGCCATTATTTTTTCTAATAATCTAGTCGATTATTCGTTAATTAGGATCAATCCTATATAATGCCTCAAACCATAATATGAGACGAATAGCTAAAAGTCCACGTAAGTAATAATAATGAATTAAACATTTTATCCATAATATTATTGAGTTAACAAATTAAATTTTCAAAACAAAGTCTTATATTTTATACTGTATACATAGTTATATAATATCCTCATGATTTTTACTTTACTGTAACAATTGTCGAGGGTCAGTATTTATATTTAACGCCGACCTGCCAAGATGGCTGGCAGATAAGGCACGCACAGCCTCCCAGTACAGCCATCTACTTAATTATAATATTGTTATAGGCTTTGTATCCTTGAATAATATAACTAAAAAATATTCTTCATTATATTAGCTAGGTAGTTTTTTTTTATAAGATTTTTATATAATTAATTTAATTAAACTGTTAGGTATTTAATAGTCTTAACGTGCCTTTAATAAATAAGCAATAAATATTCTGACTATTATAAACATGTCAAAATAATTATCGTGCTATCTTTTGATTGTTTTGATACATAATGCTGTAGTAATCAGCAATTGATCTATCATCAGGAGATGACGATAATTTTAAACATTACTTATTAACGAATAACTTTTTTCGTAAAAAAAAAATAGAATTCAATAATCCCAATTCATTCTATTTCATATATATCAAATGTATTTCAGTACCGTTATTTTAAATTTAGTTAGAATTCAACTAAGAATATTTTGGTACTCGTAATTAAACCCACCAAGAAAAAGTATAATAATGACAATTGATAAAATGTCTTTATACTACTCCAATCTAAACCAACATAAGTGTATGTTTTACTGTGTTTTAGGCGACACTTAGATTGAAAACAAAGCTCTATTAGGGCTAACTAAGAACAATAAAACTGTTGTTGCAATAGTACTAAAAGTTTTTTATAAATATCTGTCAAAAATCTCCAATTTCTTCACCTTGAATACTATACTACACTACACTTTTACTTAAAATAAATAAACAAATGTCTACCTTAAAAAATCTCATATAAGACGCATATCCTTCTCGTTAATTTCAAAAACCACTCTACCCAAGAATAACGGCATAATATAATAACCACAATAAAAGGCCAGAAAATAGATCCTAGTTACAAGAAAAACTCATTTCGTATATTATTAGGGCACCCCTTATTCTTTTATTACCCACACTAACGCAATATTAGCGGATTTTTCGTCGCGTGTGCGTCTGTGTGCGTATTAACCGACGTCTGTGATTGATCGCTGCTCTTAATATGATTGTGTGCGTGATGTAGGGTTGACGACTACGTGATGAGATTTTATTTATTTTGCGAATATATTGCTACACATTTTCAACACAAGTTTCATGTCACAACCTTATGACACGACCTTACTTGCTATATAGCTATTGGGATATAAATTACTTCGCTGATATTATTATTCTACAGTTTCCACAACTTTTTATAAACCCCATAAAAGTATATTTTTCATTATTTTTGTTTTTTAATACATAAAAATATTCTGTTCACTGGTTAATCAAATTACTGAAACAATTTAACTTTTGTTACAACAAGAGTACTTCGTTTCATAAAATTATTACTATTTATATAAATTTTAATAAAACAGAATCAAGAAGTTATATTAATATAAATAGTCTTTGCCAAGTGGCTGTTACTGTTGTGATACAACCCTAGCTTAAAGCAACAAAGTAAGGAAGCGTGTTCATCTGGTGACTTCTTAATCTTTTGCCCCAATACTATTGGTTGGTTAGTACAGAGCAAAGTGCAAGCGACAGCGATTTATTGCTCTGTTTATATATATTTTTATAATTAATATATATTTAACAATATATATTCATTATCACGAAAGGAAGGTAAAGTTTTGTGTTTATTTTTCGAAGAAACAATTTCCAATAGAATTGCAAACAGCATAAGATTTTGAAAAGGAATGAATAGCAGAGTTTGAAATAAATAATTTTGACACATTATTTACACATACAGAACTTCACGCCAAGGCCTATGCGGTATTCGTAACACTGTCGTCTATTTTAAGGCTCCTGATATCACCTTCCTAAAAGACTCGTTCTATTTGGTCATAGTATGTGTGTTGTGATCGTCCCCAACTCGTACATCCATCCGCTTTTGCATTGTATATCTGCTAAGACAACCTTGCATCATTCATTCTTTCCACATAAGCAAACCACCGGAGCACGCCCTTTCTTACTTTATTATAGTATTTTTTACTGTTGTACTATTTAATAAAGTAACTAATATAGCTTAATAATCATGTAAATTGACTTATTAGTAATAATAGACATAGAGAAAAGTTATAGCAATGAAGTTATGTAACAAGACCACAAATTATTTGAACAGATAAATCAATTCGAGACATTTGATAAGTAATTACGATATTACTGATTTACGATTGTATTAGGTGAACTTCGACCCGAACTGATGTGTAGTATTTAAATGACAACATTTGATTAATCTTAGCTATATTGTAAATGAGAAAGAAGAGAAATACACTAAATTTAGTTCATTATTTTTTGCAAGTTTTTTTTTACGGAATAGGAGGGCAAACGAGCAAGTGAGTCACCTGATGGTAAGTAACTTCTCAAACGTCCATGATCACCGTAGTGCGTTGCCGTCCTTTAAGGGAATGAAACGCACCATGAGTCACTTCACGCCGATATTCCGAGAGGTCTTGGTATTTCAATCCGAAGTGCTTGGCTCTACAACTGTTGAAACTATTTTAGTAGCAAATTTAATAAGTTTTGTTTTTAATTATTACCAAAAATAATTTGTTAATCTCCTTTGGTTTGGGCCACACAATAATCCTCTTTTGAGGTTTCGATACAACACTAAGTTTGCCATCGGCGACATACTTGATAGCTTCGAGGGTTGACACCGAGCGTCGAGGAACTGTTTTACAGATAATCTGTTTGATCTAAGAAGTGCCTACAAAAGCATACTTAGTGTAGTAATGACAACTAAATTTACATGTGTTTAAAGGTTTTATTGAACAGCAAAATACCTGGCATTGTTAGTAAATAAGATTAAGTAACACGGGTTTTGCATTATCAGATGGTTGTTTAAGTAAAATTTAACTTAAGAAGCTTAAGTTTGTCAGTGTTTGTTTAACTCATCATTCTCTTGCCGTTAACCCACTATGAGTGGGTTTGGCACAACATGTGCATATTTTCAAACTATCCATTTTTTAAAAACGTCTGGCCATCACGTTGACGTCTGGACGTCAACCTTCCTCGGGAATGTTTTCGTTGATGGGATAAGGAAGGGTTGTGTGGGATAAATGGAATGGAGTGAATTGAGGGGAAGGGGTTGGGACTCCGGATACATTTCTCACTGAGCGAAACACAGCATGAGCCATTTTACGCCGATAGTCTGAGAGGTCGTGGTATTTCGCTGAAATACATGGCTCTACTAATTATTGCTGCTAAAAATGTTGCTATGCTATCTTACTTTCCATATTGTCCCAGATTTTGCTCCAGCGTAGTAATACATATCAATACAGAGATGACTAGTATTGTATTGTTGTTATGTATGGCTGAGAAACTAAAGGAAGAGCAATGTGGGGCGTTGGGGGTATAACACTGATGAATTGAGGTAAGACCTTATATTCCAGATCGGGTCATTTGGCAAACGTGGTATATGAGCGCACCATGTACACACTTCTCTGACCACCAACTCTGCTACTTTTTTGTGTATATTTTACGCTTGTATCACTATATCATTAATAGAGATTTATGTATTCTCATAGGAAATATAACATATTTTAATGAAAAGTGTAATATATTCAGTCATTGATAATTATAATTATCATACATAATATAAAATGTAGTTGTTATCGTGCTATCTGAATGGTAGAATATTAAAATAAATCATTTACCGGTGTGTGATGATTTATGCATTTTGGATAAATGACGCGGTGATGAGAGTAATACACATACATAGTTTGTGTGTCATTTTTACTTTTATAATTGTATAAATACATACAACTAATTTTAATATTATGATAAATAAATAAGTTTATTATCTTTGTAACATCAATTAAAAGATGAATAATACCACCACCCGCTACTAGATGTCTATTCTAAGTTGGTTATTATATTGACCGGTTTATTTCATACCTTTTGAGGCTGCATAGGGGCGTTAAAAGCGTTAAACGATTGCAAGAGAGATTAGAAGTTCCACTTCAAAATGAATTTTGCGAGTAAAGAAATAGAAGAATAATAATA
Organism: Euproctis similis; assembly: GCA_905147225.2. Taxonomy (NCBI): domain Eukaryota; kingdom Metazoa; phylum Arthropoda; class Insecta; order Lepidoptera; family Erebidae; genus Euproctis; species Euproctis similis. The sequence goes on from LR990109.1 coordinate 13,339,567, forward strand.
AATTCCCTCCCATTAAATTCAATCAAGGATTTTCCTCTATCTAACTGTTACAAGCAAGTAGTTAACGTCTGCTCTAGTCATATATCAGAGTTTGGTATTCGCAAACATTGAATTCAGTCAAAATGTAAATCTAGATTGTTATACGGTATGCCCCTCCTGAACTATGTCCAACGTGTATTTTAAGATGCATGACTCTTCGGAAATAGTTGGTTATTTATCTTCCAAGAACTATCGCTTGGATGTTAAGTATATTACCCCTAGAATAAGTTATTTTCTTTTGATCTTATAAAAGTAAAATATTTCATGCTGGGATGGTTTGGACATATAGAAAGAAAAGGAGGATGAAAAATTTAATAGGCAAATATACAATCCAAGAGCGGATGCATGTAGCAGTCGAGGACGGTCACTACACAGCCTCCATGACCAAATAGAACGAGATCTGGAAATAGATGATGTCAGGAGCTTTAAACCTCGACGCACATGTATGAAAAGAGTTTTGAAAGTCCAAGAAGCCTTTCGTTTCTTTGACTTTCATAACTCGTGCCTTATGCTGCTCTCTCTGCCTACCCCGCAAGGGATTTGACGTGAAGCCATATATATGTATGTGTATACTATAAAAAATACATGCACAAACAGAAATTGAGAACATATCTACCGCAAACTTACTAAGACCGTTACCAGCTAAGCCTCACCGCTGAGTCGCAGGATTACCAGAGATTAAACCGAGGCACTCGCCACCCCTGCGCGTTTCTTGGAACTTTTGTATCCCGGTCCAGTGTTTACTTCCGGTTGTGACAAAAACGAAAGCAATTATATTAGTAATTTTAACAATGAACAACCTACTTATGGTTTTTATTGCGTCTCTCCAATTCATTTTATTTCTTTATCTTGTCGTTACGGTTGCTCTCTAGCTTCCATTATGATCAATAAGATTAAGTTCAAGAAAGCTTAAGAGATAAATAGTAATTTCAAATTTGTTTTACCAGATTAGAATAAATGTTTTTTGATTGTAAGAATTTAAAAGACTTCTTGCTGAGGCAATGATTGATTATGTCCTATTTAATTCGTATAATGCGCGAATATGTGGAAAGTTGTATTCAATTAAAAATATTCAAAAAGTACAGATACTATTGGACCGCGATGTGTAGAACTACAATGTATGTATTTGAATTTGTGAAGACATATGATTTTTTTTATTAAAAAAGAGTTATTTATTTAGAAGGACGGAAGGAAATAATGTAAATGGGGCGTTGGGCAGATTCCTGGTCGCAAAAGATATTAGCAGAAAAGCCCAGCTAGCAATTCACAATGCAATACTGAACCCAACGCTAACTCATGGAAGCGAGAGCTGGGTATGGCAGAGCGTGCATGAAAGTAGAATAAACGTGGTGGTCGAAATGAGGGCATTGCGCAAAATCTGCGGAGTGACCCTCGCTGACCGCGTGGAAAACAAGGTTATAAGGAAAAAAGTCGGATTGAAAGAGAGTGTCGGTGTAAAAGTAAGAAAAGGCATGCTCCGATGGTTCGGACATGTAGAAAGGATGGATGATGCAAGATTGACTAAGCAGATATAAAATGCAAAAGCGGATGTATGTAGGAGTCGAGGATGGTCTAGACACACATTCTATGACCAAATAGAACGTGTTCTGGAGGAAGGTGATCTTGGGAGCCTCTAAAATCGACGCGCGTGCATCAAAAGAGATATGAAAGTCAACGAAGCGAGTGAGGTGTGTAAGAAACGTGCCTTATGGCGCTCTGTTCTCTCTGCCTGCCCCGCAAGGGATTTGGCGTGAAGTTATGTATGTATGTGTCTGTATTTACATATACTTATAATTACTAGAGCTGACCCAGCAAACGTTGTCTTGTCAAAAGAAATAATTTGATTAATTAATAAAAAATAAGGGTTAATCGTAAAGAAATGAAATTTTAGGGTGGAAGATATGTATTTTTGTAGGCTGTTTCATAAAAAAAATCCAAAAATTTAAAAAAATACCGTTAACATTTATTTACATATAATATTTATGGGATGGCCTCCGCGACATGGTAACAAAATTGCATTAGAATCAGTTCAGCCGACACGAGAATTTTATGTATTAGATTTCTATGTATATTTTTATAGACTCAGCAACAATTTTGTTTTGAATAAACATTTATAAAACGCTAAAGATTTAGGCGACCAGAAATGTTTCATAACATTGTGTCTTCTTTATCACATTAGTTGATGTTGCGTCAGTTGAGGCTCATCTCCCAACAAGGATTACGAGCCCGCACCGCACAACTGGCTACGATGAAACTCAAAAGATTACAAACAAAATACACCGATAAGGAAAATGAAACGCACGCAATCTTCATTAAGATTTTGCGCAGATTCAATCTTTTTATATCGCATTCATACTGTATTGTACAGTATTAAAGTGGTGTATTAAAATTAAATTCAATTTGATAATTGTAGCAGTTCGGGTTTGTCGCGTTTTATTTTATCGGCTCTTTATAAAAAACCGATTTATTTATATTTAAATATATTTATTTGTATGTACTAGTTTTTTGTTTATACTGATTTTTTAATTACTAAATCTAATTACACTCGGATCGCGCTAATCCTTTAATAATAGTTACACTTGTAGACCACTGCTAGTTAGTACTCGTGGACTCTTAGTACAGCTAATCCCGATCGAACAGTAAAACTCAAATGGAGAAACACACAAATAAAAAGAAGTAAAAATTATATTGAATTACTTGGTAATTTCTGGAGCGGGATACTTCTCTTTGAGTCTTTTAATATCAGCTTAAGTTAGCTGCATCATCGAACCGAACGATTCTTATTTAGATTTTGATGGAAAAAATACTATTAAATCTGTAACCTATTTTAATTTTGTCTTTATCTTGTTTTTTTTTTTATGGGATAGGAGGGCAAACGAGCAGGCGTGTCACCTGATGGTAAGCAACCAACGCCGCCCATGGACACCAGCAACACATATAGTCTTACTGTTGCGTTGCCTACCTTTAAGGGATAGGGGATAGGAAAGGATGGGGAAGGGGGGTGGGCCTCCGGGTACCTCTCTCACCGAACGAAACGCGGCATGAGCCACTTTACGTCGGTCTTCTGAGAGGTCGTGGTATTTCACCGGTCGAGCCGGCCCATTCATACAGCGAACTGCTTGGCTCTACCACTGTTAAAATGTCTATCTATTATAGTTACTAGGTTCATAGCCACAGTATTGCGACGTAAGCAGAGCGCTTATCGACTAATTGATCGGAACGCACTTCTGTAGGTAAGCTTCGATCAATGAGAACACCTGTATCTACTACAGATTAGTGTTGTACTGACTATCGATATAATGTAATCACTTACTAGACCACTTTCATTACAATATCGTAAATCTTGATTGTTTTATTAAGAATGGATACACATTTTTGGATCGATATCAATTAATGAAACCAAGGCCAAATGGTGCATTAAAATATAGCCTGTTGAATGCGTTAAGTAAATTTTATTCTACATTTTGAGCAGTTTTGTTTGGACATATCGCTAGAGAAAGACTCCTTAAGGGATGGATGGATTGCGTTTGAGTAGATATGACTGTGAAGGGTGTAATTGTGAAGATAACGAATGAAAGAAGTGAATGAAAAGGATGGCATATCATGTCAAGTAAGACAAAGACTAGAGAATCAGCAGTCTTCAACAGTTTTTAACAGTCTCGAAAACTTTCATTACTTTGTTTTCCAATACCTACATTATATACTCCTTAAAAATAACTAGTGCCCATTAATAATACCTAATACATTAAAACATTGAATATTTCGACGAGTCTTGTGATGCATTGGTAAAACTATCGACTGCAGAATTGAGGTTGGCGGGTTCGTGTCCCAACTGAGTACAAATATGTATGACAAGCACGAATGTCTGTATCGTGTCTGGGTATTTTTCTAAGTAATATAAGTATGTATTTATAAAAGAAAAGTATCATCATCATCATCATTAGCCTTTTTTTTTTTTGGTCCACTGCTGGACATAGTAGGCCTCCCCCATAGAGCGCCACAAATGCCGGTCGGCTCAATCATGGGGGGTTTTGCCATAATCGCCACGCTTGGCAGGCGGGTTGGCGATCGCAGTTGGCTGTATTTTCTTCAGAGAGAATGCTGCTGCCCATTCTTCTAGCTGTAAGAAAAGTAAAAGAAAAGTATACATGTATGTATATCCGTTATCTAGTTTCCATAATACAAGCGTTTAGTTGCTTAGCTTGGAACGAGAGGGCGCTGTGTGTATTGTGTCTAAGATATTATTTCTAAGCTCCTTTATTATATACATCGATAACCTTTGTGGTACTTTTAGTCGATAGTAAAGTGGTGTCGCTATATTATTGTGAAATCTACAGTACGCTCAGTGTTGCGGGCAGATAATGGCGAGCGTGTGGTCTGTTAGAGTTTAAGCACGATATATGCATGTATCGATAAGACTATTATCGATTTAGATAAATCATTCCAACTCTAATTGGTTTTCTTTACATAAAACTTTATTAATTACGAATTCGAGATTTGCGATTAAATTCTACATACATACATAACTTCACGCCAAATCCCTTGCGGGGTAGGCAGAGAGAACGGAGCGCCATAAGGCACGATTCTTACACGCCTCACTCGCTTCGTTAACTTTCATAACTCTTTTCATGCACGCGCGTCGGTTTTTGAGGCTCCTAATATCACCTTCCTCCAGAACACGTTCTATTTGGTCATGAAATGTGTGTCTAGGCCGTCCTCGACTCCTGCATCCATCCGCTTTTGCATTGTATATCTGCTTAGTCAATCTTGCATCATCCATCCTTTCTACATGTCCGAAACATCGGTGCATGCCCTTTCTTACCTTTACACCGACACTCCCTTTCAATCCGACTTCCTTCCTTATAACCTTGTTTTTCACGCGGTCAGCGAGGGTCACTCCGCCGATTTTGCGCAATGCCCTTATTTCAAATTTTCATTAAATTTTCATTAGGAAAATTTATTCAAAAGTTATGATAGTTATTTTTACAGTATAAAGAATAAGCTATTGTTTAATCCAGCCTCTCATGGACGGTCTGTTATAATTAGCTTTAAGCAAAAAGAAATGTAGCTTTTATTAAATATAATTATGCATTTCTTAATCAAAGCATGCTAATGTATGTGCTTCTTGGTCGGTCCCTCATGTCTGAGGATCGGGATCAGCATCTAAATTGCATCTGGCGTGGACAATCTGCCTCCACCTGTTTCATGCAAAACCGATATGGGACAACAAGACCTTTATTTGATCGATCCATCTTAGTGTTGCGAGCCACGATCAGTTTTTCCAGGTTGTGGTCGTCTTTGCAAACCGTATGGCCGAAGAATGACAGGTTGCGCTGTTGTTATATGGTGAACGGGTTTTTATTTAGAGTTTTATAACTATAGACGGGACGGAACCTTTCAGAAAACTGGTGTTTATATAGTTTAAGCTCATGTCATTCATTCTGATAAAGGGTAAGTTAGATTCCTCATAAGCACGAGTTTACATAAGACCACCATGTTATACATAATTGACAGATTGAGTTGAAAAGGGTATCAGCATCAGTCACTGCTGACATCCTTGTGATGTGATGCTTGATAAACTTGTAATACAACTGTTTTAAGTTAAAATTCGAGGTGACTATCTTAAATAAATGTTAAAATTTAAATGTGATAATTATGAACCTTTTGCCCTCTTAACGAATGATTTGGGGTCTATATGGTTTTATCAGTTCACAATATTGTAACACTGACTACCTTAAATTACTAAAATCAAATCAATACGCTTAACATAGTCCTTTTGTTATACCCAGGAAGAATTAAATGATTATTTTTTACTGATACCATTTAATTTTATTTATTAGCACTTACAATGATATATAAATTCAATAGGTAAACATTTTTTTACTGTTGCTACCACTGATATGGTAATTTAAGAGTGATATTTTTTCTATTTTGCATCTTCGTTTTGAAGGCTTAATTTACATAAGTCGTAATATTTGGTAAAAAATCTTTTAAGTTTTATCTTTCTTAGCAGTATCATGCACTACTATGCTTTTGAAGTAACTCTATAAACAATTAGCATCTCATTTTTCTTAACAATGATGTAACAATAACCTTTCCGAAGTCATGTTTTTCCTTAATATCAATTTGTTCTCTTCAAAAACTTTCTTTTACATTTGTTGGTACAAGACTTCCGTAGCGGTAGAGTTAAGTTAACAGGAATTTGTTGACCGAAAACTAGACGCGGTGAATATTTCAACATCGGTCAAGTTTAAATTATATTTATGTCATAGTTTGAGGTTAAACGACCTCAAGGGTGCTTGACTGTGTGTGGCTTTCGTTATAAAGTTGAATTTACTAACCGTAGATGGTTTGAATAACTTTACGTCTATAGTGTAGTTCAATTAAGATTATAATTATCAATTATTATTATTATTATCGAGTATAGCAAACATTATTGAATTTGGTAGAATTGCATTCATTGCATTCACTCTGATAGAAACAGTTATCTATCAGGCAAAAAAAATGGAACTGCCCCATATTCAACATGAGTGTTTGCAATAAATTTTACGGCAATACGCAATTCTATCAAATTCAGTCTGGCTACAAGATTTTCAACAATACGTACTAATAAAATACGCATAAAAGGTCTTGAGGGTCCAAAAATTTCTGGATATTCTAAAAAGGTCTCGATGGTCCAGTTTTCGAACACCCGCTACTAAATCTAGAGGTCGCGGGTTCGAATCCTCACATTGGCTCACACCAATGACTAATCGAAGTTCTTTTCGGAAGTTAAGTGTGAAAAATATCGATGACTATAAATTTTGTGCCAAGGCATAACAGCCGCTGCCTACACCTTCGGGTACAAAAAGGCGTGAAATTATGTTATGTTATATACGTACTCATAGTTAGAATGTTTGACAAATAATAACACAAAGTATTAGCATTAGATATCATTAAAACTATCCTCCCATATAAATCTGTCTTGAACAAGGAAAACATTGTTTAACAAAGCAGCTATAAACATTATATAAAAATCACATCAATCACTGCAAGATTGATGAAACTAGAACCTCCCTAACATCGCGTTGAAACAAAACGGTCGCTACCCATCTGATTCCACTCGACATTCATCAAAGCCGCCCGCCCTTACCAGGATTCTGTAGTGAAACAATACATCAGTGTGACACAGACAGACGTACAAATAGATATCGTGTTGTAACAAAAAAAAACTATGAGATAGGTATTTAACTTGTTGTGGACGGAATTACGAATTTGCTTGATGAATGATGAAATCTCAAATCTTAGTAATGATAGTTACGAAGTAAACACTGAAAAGAAAATAGGACCACACTCAAATACCAAAAACTTCTAGTTATATAGCTTAAAAAACCGTTATTTTAAGCTGTATAGCCATTTTTGTAAGTTTTATCCAAAAAGATTACAAATTTTGTCAGTTAATAGAGAGTAGAATATCAAAGCGAAAATGGTATCTTACAATATATATATGAACTATTTTCATATCTAATAATCAGGAATAACGTATATACGACCGTACATTTTCCATTTGGTAAAGGAAATCGATGGTTCCGGAATAGATGTTCAATTGGCGCAGTGTCCATTGGCGCGCTTTGTAACTCGTGAACCCGCTTGGACCGCATTTTGTCATGACTAGATTTTACAGCTAAATATAATAAACATATATATTTATAGTCTCGGTAGTCCAGTGGTCGAGCACACGGCTTCTGAATCCTGAGATCGTGGGTTCGAATCCACACACACACACCAATGACTTTTCAAAATTAATTTCGAAAGTCATGTGGGATAAATATCGATGACTAAAAACATTGTGCCCGGTATGGCAATAGGTTCGCCACCTATTCCATTTGGAATGTTAACATAATGGCGAGTCAACGCTTAACTAGCTGCCTACACCGTCGAGTAGATGAAGACGTGAAGTTATGTTATGTTATAATAAAGAAATAGAGTAAAATAATACCTTTCTTATTTATTATATTATAAGCTTTTATTTACCTTGCACTGTATGTATGTATGTATGTATGTAAGTATGTATGTTCGGTGGAATCTTGTAACTCAATTTTGAAGTAGATACCTTCAACCGATTGAGCTGAAATTTTGTATACACGTTTACTTTGGATGACAATGCATGATATAATGTATGACATTATTCTATATCCAATATGGCGGACGCTCCAAGATGGCGGAATGGATATTTTTAATGCATTTCTGCAATATGGGTATCAAATGAAAGGGTTTGTTGAGTGTAACTCAAAATATAATATGACGTCATTCTAAATCCAATATGGTGGAATATCCAAGATAAAGGAATATATATTATATTTTAAGCTTTCGTACAATATGGGTATCAAATGAAAGGGCTCATTGGGAAAACTAAAAAAATAATGTGACGTCATTCTAAATCCAATATGGCGGATAATCCAAGATAGAGGAACAGTTTTTTTTAATGCATTTCTACAATATGGGTATCAAATGAAAGGGCTTGTTAATAGTAGCTCGAAAAATAATGTGACGTCATTCTAAATCCAATATAGTGGAATAAATATTTGCGTTTCTACTATATGCGTATCAAATGGCCCTTTCATTAAAGAGTTATATGAGAACTTCAAAAACTATGTCTCGGTGGTTCAGTAAACTAGCCCGCTTCTGAATCAGGAAGTCTTGGGTTCGAATTTGGCCTCACACCAATTCTTTCGAAATTTCTCTCGAAAGTCATGTGTAATAAATATTTTTGACTGACCACTTTGTGCTCGCTGTATGGCAACAGTGGTAGAGCCCAGCAATTCACTGTATGAATGGGCTGGCTCGACCGGTGAAATACCACAACCAGCTCACGCCTTGTTTCTTTGGGTGAGAGAGGTACCCGGAGACCTACTCCCCTTCCCCATCCCTTCCTACTCCTATCTTTTGTTCTATCCCAAGCTTTTATTATCACATAAATTGTATATAATAAGGTTATAAGTTGATAGTTAATATGTATAAGGTTAAAATTATTTTATTCTTTTTAGAGCGTTTAAATAAAAGCTTCTTTAAAAAAGTTTTTTTCTTTAAATTATTTTCAAGTTTTTAGTTATCGATGGGTAAGTTTCTCAGTCTCTTCATCTCATTCAAAGCATCATTGTTACAAGGTCATTTGCCAGTTAATTTCGAACAGTCCAACTCTTCAATGAGGAGACCTCCTAAAGTCTTTTCTCTACTTAGGCCGCGTATGCTTGACCAGCAGCAAATAGTTTCGAGCCTAAGTAAACAAATTTTTTTGTTACTTATTTGTTGATTTTGCAACTTAATTTTGTTATGTGGGACTGTTGTTTAATAACAAAATATGTTTAACTACTTGTGATGTGTAATGCCATCTGTTGTTTTAATCAGTACTTTATACTTGCTGATCTGAGTGTAACATAGGTATTATTAGAATTAAACACAGTGGATGGTGGGAACGAACTATAACTTTTATTACAAAAGTTTAAATTATTTTTAATAATACCTTATTTCTTTTCGCCCAATTTGTGACGATATAGAGTTTAAGTTCTATTATATCACATAGATGCCTACAGCTATATATTTGATGGAATGTATTCAATTATTATTATTATTGAAATATAGCAACTTAGTTCTCTTTTTATTTGTCCACTTTCGATATGAGACTTTCCATATATTTTGCAGTCGTTCCTATACTAATTCGGCTATCAAAATCTCTTTTGCAATTGCAATTTAAATTATAAGCTTATTATATACAGAATCAGTACTGTTTATTACATTAATCTATAAGTCGAGAACCAAATAGTTCCCATTCCCAACATCTGCCAGGAATCGCAATATGTTGATATATTAAAAACACCATCATCCTTTCACTACTTATAACGATATTTCAATGATATTTGGCATATAAAGCATCGTATTACACAAAAGACTCGTGAATCTCAAGGGGGGACCTTTCTGTGTCATCATTTTCAAAACTACTGTATTGTGCTGCGTCCATAAACAACATAATATTCAAAGCGTATGGTGTTTTTTTTTTTTTGCCGATGTCGTAATTTCAAACTAGAGACAGACTTACTGACAGAGAACTGTTTCTTTTACATATTTATAGCTGATGATCATTATTTGAATCATATGTATGAATCATTATGGCACCTATTTATTTTAGGAGTGATTTGTCTTCGGCCACCACTTTATCATTTAAATATGACTTTGACGATGGATTATTGAATTGTTAGGTTGCTAGTTTTACTTGTGTATTTTATAAAAATTAGGAGAAATTCGGTGAATAATAGTAAATAATTAAGTCGGTGAATAGGTAATTATAATCAGTTCCAGCTATATTATTTTTTCAGGTTCAGATAGCAAGAGTTTCTCACGCATTCCTTAAGACCAAGTTTTAAAAAGCTGAAGTTACACCGCGTGCCTTTTTGGGTATTAATGGGGTACATTATTACAGGGGCTACCACGACCAAATAAATGGCCTGTTTAAAAAAGGCAAAATGCGTAGTACCCGAAACCGGCGTGAATGCATGATGAGATGTATGACTGGATGAGGCGAAAGAATTGTGTCAGCATCGTAGCTTGTGGAGAGCCAAAGCCTCTGCTTACCCCTATGGGATACAGGCATGAGTTTATGAAATTATGTATGTATTATTAAAGGGTATTAAATGAATCATGATCCCAACGCTAACTTATGAAAGCGAGAGCTGGGCATGGCAGAGTGTGCATGAAAGTAGAATAAACGCGGTAGAAATGAGGGCACTGCGCAAAATCTGCGGAGTGACTCTCGCTGACCGCGTAAAAAACAAGGTTGTAAGGAAGGAAGTTGGTTTGAAAGAGAGTGTCGGTGTAAAAGTAAGAAAGGGCATGCTCTGATGGTTCGGACAATATACAACGCAAAAGCGGATGGATGTAGGAGTCGATGACGGCCAAAACACACATTCCATGACCAAATAGAACGTGTTCTGGAGGAAGGGGATCCTAAGAGCCTCAAAACCGACGCGCGTGCATGAAAAGAGTTATGAAAGTCACCGAAGCGAGTGAGGCGTGTAAGAATCGTGCCTTATGGCGCTCTGTTCTCTCTGCCTGCCCCGCAAGGGATTTGGCGTGAAGTTATGTATGTATGTATGTATTTATTAAATGAAGATTTATTCAACCAGCAAACTCAATAACGGCTTATAAGTATTAGGTCGGGGAAAAAGTCTTTTCGCATAACGTAGGTATAAACTTATTATAAAATTTCTTTGACAGTACTATTTGTGTCTGGCTGGTTTTGGTAACATTAAAAAGGTTACATTATAAAGAAAAGAAAAAAATAAAAAAAAGTTGTTTCCCGCTATTTTTCATTTGTTTTTCTCTCCGTAAAAATGAGTGAATCTAATGAAGAAATTCGATACATTTTAAAATTTTATTATAAAAAAAGGCAAAAATGCAACTCAAGCAGTGAAAAAAATTTGTGATGTTTATGGACCTGATGCAGTGTCAGTAAGAGTAGCACAAATTTGGTTCAAATGTTTTCAGTCCGGAAATTTTGATGTTAAAGATGCACCTCGCTCTGGTCGCCCTGTTACGAATAAAATGGACGCCATTTTTGAAAGAGTGGAGCAAGATCGGCATATTAGTAGTTAGGATGTAGCTGAAGAACTGGGAATTGACCACAAAACAGTTTTGACCCATTTGAAGAAAGCTGGTTATACAAAAAAGCTCGATATTTGGGTGCCACACGAGCTCACTCAAAGAAACTTAATGAACCGTGTACTCATTTGCGATTCATTATTGAGACGTAATGAAACCGAGCCGTTTTTGAAGAGATTGATAACTGGCGATGAAAAGTGGATCACGTACGACAAGAACGTGCGAAAAAGGTCGTGGTCGAAAGTTGGCCAGGCTTCACAGACTGTGGCCAAACCTGGCCTAACACGAAATAAGGTGATGCTGTGTGTATGGTGGGATTGGAAGGGCATTGTTCATTATGAGCTTTTACCGTCTGGCAAAACCATCGATTCTGATCTTTACTGCCAGAAACTGATGAGATTAAAGGAAGCAGTCGAGAGAAAACGCCTGGAATTGATCAACAGGAAGGGTGTGGTCTTTCATCACGATAACGCTAGACCACACACATCTTTAGCCACTCAGCAAAAATTAAGAGAGTTCGACTGGGAGGTCCTAGTGCATCCACCATATAGCCCTGACCTTGCGCCTTCAGATTTTCACCTGTTTCGGTCTCTTCAGAATTCTTTAGGTTCTGTAAGGTTGACCTCAAGAGAGGACTGCCAAAACTATTTGTCCCGTTTTTTTGATCAGAAGTCCCAAAGTTTCTACAGTAACGGGATAATGTCTCTGCCCACAAAATGGCAGAAAGTTATTCAACAAAACGGTACATATATATTGTAAATCAATGTAAATAAACTTTGAAAAAAATGTCTTGACTTTTCATACAAAAATACGAAAATACTTTTTCCCCAACCTATTATAATTTGTAATAGAACAAAAAGTGCTGAATCTGTATTAAAAATTCTCGCTATTTTGTGAGAAAATGTGATACATCAACAAATGTCAAGTAGGTTAGAGTATCAACAACAGGAAATTGGCTCCCTCCTGATGAATGATATACGAAGAGGCATGTGACGTCGGCTACAATACTTTACTCTTATAAACATAAAAAAAAGTATTTTAGATACTGTAGCTTGTAACTTCACGATCCTAAAATGCAAAGATACAGTCAGCAGTAATTATGTATTGATAAGCTGGATTAATTTTCTTGTGCCTATTGTGATAAAAGGTAGTGAATCCTTTTGCCTCCTGTTCCTCCATAATTGTGCTTAATACAATTAAGCACAGATATGGATGCACATTTTTTTAGAGAAATATGTATGTCCATACATATTTTAAAAAATACATTTCGTTAGTTTGGATTTAAACAGCACCGAAATAGTAGTATCTATTATTTAAGTAACATTTTTTTTTATGGGATAGGAGGGCAAACGAGCAGGCGTGTCACCTGATGGTAAGCAATCATCGCCGCCCATGGACACCAGCAACACATATAGTGTAACTGTTGCGTTGCTGACCTTTAATGGATAGGGGATAGGAAATGATGGGGAAGGGGGGTGGGCCTCCGGGTACCTCTCTCACCGAACAAAACGCGGCATGAGCCACTTTACGTCGGTCTTCTGAGAGGTCGTGGTATTTCGCCAGTCGAGCCGGCCCATTCATGCAGCGAACTGCTTGGCTCTACCACTGTTAAGTCTGAATCCCAACTCTAGTTGAAAATATCCATCCTGTAGGAACTTGAATTTAAATTCATGTAAACTTGATTTTAACAGTAATTTTGTTTTTGTTTCATGTTGATACTATCCTCAATATAAATAACATTTTTGTGTCGAATACAAAGAAAAAAAATACTAATTCATTCTCCTTTTCAAAATGTAAACAATAACAAACATATAACAACTAATAATTAATCAATATCAAAATCGTAGGGATATTGTATATTAAGGTAACCTTTGTCAGAGTCAACAACTACACACGGTGTAAAGCATCTACATAAATATTGATTCATTTATAATGACTGGGAACATAAATACAAATTATGCTATTAAAACAACATAAAACTTGAGAAATCACGGCCACGTCAGCGAAGGGAACTCAAGGGGAGGGTAAGGAGATGAGGAGGCTTGATTGATGTCCACGTACCCTCGTCTCCCCCAATGTCTCCCGAGCATAAAGAAAACTAATCTTGAAACCGTTTGGGTACATGATTGGATAATTTTTTTTTCTGACCGCCTTTCCACGTGTCCGCCTATGAAATGTTATATGCTGTTGTAATTTTTTATAGAAAAAATATCAGTAACAAACAAATTTTAAAAACAATGTATTTTTGTATTTTTTTCATATGTTTATTCTTGGTAAACCATAATAAAATTAGCATTACCAAGAATAAATATAGAGAAAAACTGTATATTGCTTTTGTTTTGAAAGAATTATATTTAATTGTTATTTATGATCATAGTTGTTTTAATTAATCAGCTTTTTCTAAGCTCCAATCTAATTAATTAGCTAACTAACTAACTAACAGGTAATAGAATCTTGCGAGTTTATTATAAGTAACTTTTTAAGTCGTGCTTTGAAACTTTTTGCGTGAGAAAATATTGTTTTTTCTTTGCCGCTCACGTATGGATCGTGGTCAGTGATTTCTGCTTAACTTTGTAATAGACTTGGATTAGTTAACAAGTAATTAGAGTTATAAGACTCTGATATTTATATATTTATATTCAAATATTAACGTAAGTAGGTGCTGAACCGCGGAGTAGGTAAGAGAAATATACTACAGTAAGTAGCAAAGAGGATTATGTTATAATCCGTTGATGTTTCTCAGTGGATCTTGGAGGCTTATAATTCCGTGTTCAAATCAAAATGTCTCGGTTTCGAACCTTGGCTCACTTTACGAAATTTATCGACGACAAACAGAGCGATCTTAACATTATGCCTACGATTTAAGTACGATTCGACGTGTCACTGCCTCTGCCTATACTCACGGTTACAAATACGTGTGAAGACACAAAGGACTCTTTTAGTTTTTGTCCATGACTGATGAAATAGATGATGCCATAGCAATGTGGACAGCTCCCATATATACGCACATTTTTGTTTGCCGCTCCTTAGTAACTAAATTTTTGATTGGTGTTACATAATTTTTAAATTTTCCATCAGTTGATCATAGTCGAAAATAATCTATATTATTCGACTAAACTTTCACATTCAAAAAGTCATCAAATCGATCGATGAATTATTGTATTTTTTCCACAGTTTGGTAGAACCTGGGAAATGTTTAATCACACTTTATATTCACGTGCGTTACGGAATACAAAATAAACCACAGTGCCATCACTCAGAGGATGGGTAATTTGAGAGGGCCACAAAAAATCGCCGCCTCTTGCGAAGACGTGGGGCAAAACAAATCGTTTCTGTTTCTTTGAGATATTGAGCAAGTCAAACACTATTGCCAATCAGATTTTATGTGTAAGGTGAGAAATAAAATAAGTGGTTATTTTTTGCTAAAACATATAAACAATATTAAATAAAACATACTTCAACAACATAGTCGTCTTGATAGCCTCTCAGCACGAACTTAAGTACGAATGCGGGATGGGCAACAGTACATCTTTTGGGGAATATTTTCACTTTTTATAAAAATATTACACGATTCATTTTATCTTAGTATAAAAATAAAAAATATAACATAAATAACTTCACGGCTTTGTTACCTGAAGATGTAGGCAGCGGCTGTTAAGCCTCGTCTCGCGTTTATGTTTACGTCCCAAATGGACATCGACATAGATATTTATCACACGTAACTTCCAAAAACGATTTCGAAAAGTAATTGGTGTGAGTCAGTGCCAGGATTCGAACCTGGATCACAAGCGTTGTGCTCGTCCACTGGACCACCGAGACTATGTTATAAAAATAATACCTATTACAAAAAAATGAATTTTATGAAACAGACACCAAAATCCTCCAACAAAAACCCTTTACATTGATAACACAATGCAAAGATTATAAGCAAACAGCGTAGACTCGATGCGATCAGATCTTCAGTAATCCTCTCCTCAATATCACATGAATAAAATTCACGCTCCATTGAACCAGACGCCATGTTTTCTCAAATTCGACATTTGTGTCTCGAACACACCGTACTTTGGTTAAATAAACGTAGATTGAATTAAATTTATCTCATTATTATATTCTCATTGCAAAAAATATTATCATTTATCTTGGGAATGTAATAAGTGAAATGATGTATTAAGTGGCTTATTGGTTTAACTTAGGTTTAACACTTTTACTTCTCTAAATCAAAACTTCGTATCTAAGGCACACCAATTACTGCCATGATTGCCATCTGATTAATCATTTGGGGTTAAAATAAGTGTGTTTAGAGTTCTTATAATTTTGATTCATCAATTTATAGAACTCGTAGGATATTCAGGTATAGACTGAAAAGCCGGAGAAGCTAGTTTATAAAAGAATAACAAAATTTTCAGTAATAATCTTATAGAACCAGTTGATATCATCAGGGGTAGATTTTTATATTTTTATCCGTCCCGGCCACTTTTTTTTTGTTATCGTTAGCAGTCTACGATAGCTGCGTAATCAAATAAATCCTAGTTTTTTTTTAAATTATTCATTATTTCATTTTAATTGACATTAAAATATGTTTATGTTTATTATTAATCATTATCAAGTAAAAATATAAATAATTTTAGGCTTGCGCGTTTGATATTAGTTACAAATTAGAAATTAACGCCACACGTTTAGGTAAACATGCATTTACCTTGATGTTTCGGCCAGGTTGCACTCGCCGTGATCACAGACTTTAAAATATAAAAGATATTTTATTATTAGTATATTTATTTTATTTATTTATTTGTTAGATATAAGGTATATCATTCAAACATTTTTATGGATTATATCGCGTTTCTTTAGAGCTTATTCTTTATTTATTTTCCGACTTTTCGAACTCTTTAGAGAGATCATTTGAACTGATTTGATTGATCATCATGAAATCTCTTCAAAATGAAAATAAAATAAATAAAAAAACTTGAGAGGTGTCAAGGGACACCCGGATGGAACGAAGTTCCTTTCGATTAATTAGTGAAGGAATTGTAATAAAATTTTAGAACTAAAAAAACATATATAAAATATGAAAACATGGAAAATAAAACTTCAAAAAGAGTTCCGATACCGGGATTCGAACCCGAGCCCCCTGTATGAGAGCAAGGTGTCCTAGCCACTAGACCTTTTAGGTAGTTATTCATTCATTCTAAATAAGCCGATACTTGAAAGTGCCCTAGTTTGGCATGGAAAAAGTGTCGTGACAATTTTTTCCGTCTAGCCCCCTTTCACAACGCGCGATAAGGAACTTCGTTCCAATACGTTCTAAATAAACGCGATATAAGCCATAAAAATTTGTTTTAATGATATGAATGTAATTCGCGAAAATCTAAGAAATAAATATAAAAAAAAGATATAAGGTACATTGACATAGTATATTAAATATGTTTACAAGTAAAACAGTATTAGTTAGAACAGTATAATTACGTTAATTAGCTCTTTGGCCTCGAACTAATGATATTAACAAAGCAATAGTGAACAATAATAATATTAAATGAAGAAAATATTACTCATTGAATGACGAATCCAGACTGTTTAGCCTGGAGATTTCCGTAATCACATATTAATGTACAGTTACAAAATATATATTTAAGTAACATTACTTAAAAAATAACGTAACAACCTTTTTCTACCCAAAGGTGTAGCCAGCGGCTGTTAAGCCTCGTCTCGCTGTTATGTTTACGTCCCAAAAGGAATAGGTGGCCAACCTATTGCCATACCGGGCACAAAGTTTTTAGTCATTGATAATCAACTTTAAATCAATTTTAACTTTTGTTGCCAATGCCGTTCCATTATTTGAAAATATTCAGATATCTTATGAAAAGTATTAATAATCTCTTACATAAGTGTTCTGGTTTACTTAGCACCATTTCCTGCCGTGTGTCAGATAATGCCCCACCAGAGAGGGCTCCTTGTGCAATAGTCTGGAATGGAAATAAGTACGGTAAGCGATTCACGAGTGATTTGCGCCCCGCAGACGTCGTTAACGGTCCGACACAAAATCTTATTAGCCCAAGATTCGTCTAAATGTATCCAGTTTGTATCTCTTCAACAAATGTATTGGATACATTTTTATTTGGATAAATTTTATTTCTATTTTTAAATAAAATACAATCTTTTATCGATTTTAAAATAAAAAATATGACCAATCAAGCAGACCACTTACAATTATTAAGTGGTCAGCATGATTTGTCTTTTATGTTTGTCATAAGCAGTATTAAAGTAAATTTTCTGTGATATGATTAAAATATGATTTTTTTGTGATCAATATCCAATATTATTGATACCAGTTAATATTAGATATATAGTATTATTCAGCAAACTCACGTTTCATACTCGTAGAGAGCAACTGGTGTATCTACTTTCGGAGCAATAACTATTCCCAGCACATATCACCTATATGTGGTTGTTTAAGCACCAAACGTCAGTCGCATACAAAACAAATTGTTGGCTCTAGTCAGATTGAAATTTATATTTGATCAAAGAGACTGCATAAATGTACTGTACGTATTTTGTTTTGCGTCAAGAATATTTTATTATTTTCCAACTAGATATATTAATAGTTTTTGATTAAGGAGTTAAGTTAAAACCAATATATGTTATTTATCTTAGCTCCATAAAATAATGGCATTATTAGGTGTCTATTTGAGAGGATGTTAGCAGCCATAAAAGACGACGATGAAAACAGTTATGATAATCGAAAAAGCGAGTAAGGTTGTAAGGAGATCTGTTCTCTCTGCTTTACACCGCAATGGACAATGTGCTTCTTAAAACCCATACGCGTCATCATCTGGAATAACAAAGTTTTAGAAGCAAGATTGAGCAATACCAGCCATACAATATAATAAATACTTTGGTATCGTATTGTACACGTTGAGTAAATTTAACATACAAAAAATACAGAATTTGTTCTCAAATACGTTTAACATACCACTACTGCTAGAATATTTCTCAAACATTAAAAGATAAAATCAGCAGATAAATCACTTGATATGTACATACCAGAAGAATGTGAGTGGTGCTCTGAGCTGAATAGTTGACGATGTGGCGTGTTCTAGCAATGACACTGCGGAACAAGGGAAATGGTTTTGTCTGTGGTATGTAGCATAGACGTAAGCGGGCTGGCTGGTTAAGATATGATAGAAAGTTAATGTTTCAAATGAAAAAAAAAAACAATATATTTTATAGCGTCTCTTCAAAACTATTTTATTTATTATCTCGAAATTTCGGATGCCTTTGCCGGTGAATTAGAATACTTTTGTATCAATAGTAGTGATTTTTGGACAAACTACCAGTTGTAGAGCCAAGCAGTTCGCTGCGTAAATGGGCCGACTCGACCGGTGAAATAGCGTGACTTCTATCTATCTCTCTCTATCGGCTCATGCCACGTTTCGTTCGGTAAGAGTGGTACCCGGAGGCCCACCCTCCTTCCCCATCCTTCACTATCCCCTACCCTTAAAGTTCGGCAACGAAACAGTCACACTATATGTGTTGCTGGTGTCTATCGGCGGCGTTGGTTGCTTACCATCAGGTGACACGTCTGCTCGTTTGCCCTCCTATTCCATAAAAAGGTAAAAATCCCTGAGTGGGTATTTTATTGATATGACTGTAATTTGCGAAACCTTATACAAATAAAAAGCGATTATATCATCACCAGAGTCGAGCCTTTTTTGCTTTATTTCTATATTAAAAAGAAATGGAAGAATATCTTGGGTTGGGATTATTTATTTACTTATCTTTTGGAAATTCATTGTAATATTTGTATCTATGAAAAAGATACACTATCTCATATTTACCAGTAGAGGGAGTAGCCATCATAGAGTAGTCCTGTAGACCGCAGACCATGGACATGCGGTAGCGGTCGAGACTTAGTGTGGTAGTTATCTAGTGAAAACGAATTAATACATTCGTTTTTTGTAGTCTCCTCTCTTGTCTCCTACTTACCTATAGAGATCACTACGCATACCTTCAAACTTACCATTAGGCTTCGACGCCATATTTAAAAACTATTTTCTCAAAACCATGATTACCACATTGATAACCACATAAATAAATAAATATATCAGTACAATTCAATAATACGCCATCATTTCACAGCTCGGACAGTTACTTTAGTGGGAAATAGCTGGGAAGTGGATGGAAATAAGAGCTAAACGCCACGAAGACAGATTTGTTTTATTCACAATTCGTAAGCTGAGCGGAGAGACTAACCTCGTCCTGCTACTGAAACGATGTTGATATTTTATTTTTATAAAACCTTCTGAATAATCTCTTTCACTCGCTATCTCTCTCTCTCTCTCTCTCTCTCTCTCGTTTCGACCTTTGAATATATTATTATCTACATACTAGTAACTAAATCATGTAATATTTTTTCCAAAAACATATTGGCACTTAATTAAACCATACCGAATGTACGAATCTTATTTAAAAAATCTAAGTAATGTATTTAACATAATATGGCTTAGTATTAGTAACACAAAATAAACAAATTACATACATAACAGAAAATAAAAAATCGTGCGTGGAGTCCCGCCGCGCTAGAGAAGTGAAACTTTGTCACAAACATAAATGTAGGTATAACACCACACGTTCCAGCAGTGGTAGAGTCAAACAGTACGCTGCATGAATGGGCCGGCTCGACCGTAGAAATACCACGACCTCTCGGAAGATCGACGTAAAGTAGCTCAGGCCGCGTTTTGTTCGGTGAGCAAGGTACCCGGAGGCCCACCTCCCTTCCCTATCCTTTCCCATCCTACTTCTGTAAAGGTCGGCAACGCAACTATAAGAGTAAACGTGTTGCAGTTTTCCATGGGTGGCGCTGGTTACTTCCCATCAGGCTATCCAATAAAAAACACGTTTAATTTAAAAAGAGCACATCTTACATTAGGACGGGCCTCGTGGTGCATTAATAAAACTACCGACTGTGGAATGGAGATTGGGGGGTGCGCTCGCCACTCGAGTCTATTTAGGAGTTAATCAATGCCTCATTATTCTTTGATTTAGTTACGGGGAGTAGAATAATGAAGCTCAAGACCATTTGATACCCACATTGTAAAAAAGCGTTAAAACTATTTCTGAATGAGAGGTAGTGGTATTTTCCTTGTCGAGCCGGCCCATTCATGCAGCGGACTGCGTGGCTCTACGACTGTTAATAATATCATCCAAACTTAGCGTGTATAAAAACTTCAAAATGGAGTTCTATGATTTAAGAACTACATAATACA
Organism: Euproctis similis; assembly: GCA_905147225.2. Classification (NCBI taxonomy): domain Eukaryota; kingdom Metazoa; phylum Arthropoda; class Insecta; order Lepidoptera; family Erebidae; genus Euproctis; species Euproctis similis. The sequence goes on from LR990109.1 coordinate 13,360,500, forward strand.
TTTTTATTACATACATAATATATACATACAAAATATATGACACATATATATACATTGCAAAATTAAAAATGTCGATTTAATTATCTTGTAATATCAAATATTAATAGTACGGGACGCGTCCGCCATGGCCGGCACTCGCTTCGTAACTACTTGGATGTTTTACAAAAAAAATTACATACATATAAAATTTACAAAAAAATGTACTAGTACAGATAGCACAAAAAGTAATATTAGCACGAAATTATTTATTTAGCCCATTTTTGTTTCTATGTCCATAATTATAAGGTTCTTTCTGTGTATCTATTATCTCTTGTGTACAATAAAGTATATATCAATAAGTAGATAATTAAGACAAATCAAAATTTAGTTTTACATCGTCTCAAACTTTTTCGTCTGTGTGTTGCATGTCGCGTGACGGTCGGCCGCGGAGTAGGGATAAAGTGAAAGGCGCTCGTCAGAGCAGCCGAGGCCAATATGGCGGCGCCTAAAAAATGACTCAACGATTATAAAATATTGTTTTCAGTGTTTTAATATGTGTATATCATCTAAATAATTGTTAAGTATTATGTATGTCGTACTCTAAGACACAGAGTTCAATAAAAATATTAGTTGGAGACCTAGTCTACTTTTATCATTTCCCATTATCATTCCCATTTTCTAAGTATAAAATTAAGATTGATGAAGCAATTTTTATACCCTTAATGGAATATTATTCCGAAAATTTTTAGTTAAATGTCTATAATGTGAAAAAAAGTTTCACTTTTACGGTGGTTTCTTAAAACCACACAATCTTTTATAATACTGTACTGTTTATAAATAAATTTTTTGACAAACATTTTTTGTAAATACATTGCTTAGTTTATTGACATATATAGTTTTTTTTTTGTTTGCAGACAATTTTCTAATAGCTATGACATTGTTTCATTATTATTATTATTTATTATTATTGATATGTTACATGTACTAATTTTATTGTATATTGACAACTGCACGTACATATCCTTGTATGTATACTTCTATTATGCAAAATTCCCAAAGTTAGCTTTTTGGTTATAGCGACGTCAAACTAATTGTTATTTGTTAATTGTTATTATAATATTACTTTCAAAAACGTTCAAACAAATGTCTTGTTTGTATATTCCTAATAATATTTAAATAATTTAGTTTATTTTATTTTTTAGTTGCTAAATGTAAATTTTAAAAACAATATTTTTTATGCAGATAGTACTTTAGGGGCATGGTGCGATAAAAACAGTGCCGCTACTAGCTACTAGATGTCTATGTACTGTTTTTAATTACGCTATGCAAATTCTCTTCATTGGTTTATATAAACCGGTTTAAGTTGTAGTCTTATATATTATCTAAAATACCCGCGAGGGGGCGTTAAATGCTTTAAATGCTTTCGCAAGAGACATTAGAAGTTTCACTTCAAAAATAGTTTCTTCTGCCTCTTCGTTTCGCTACTTTAATTTGATGTCCCGTAAATATCTGTTAATGTATATCTCTAAAAATATACCTACTAAATATAACTCATATTAAATGTATTTTATATTTTTGCCTAAAAAGTCTTATATACAATACGGTTAGATTAAATTTATTTTTATTTTTTATTTATAAACTTAATGCACTATATGTACAACGGCGGACTTAATGCCTTAAGGCATTTTCTACCAGTCAACCTTTGGGTGGTGTAGGAGACGGAGTATTGTAGGTGCGCATACAAATAAGAGACCAAGGTTAAAAAGAAAATATATATATATTATATATAAATGGATGAGTATATATAAATATAAATAAATGTACATACATAGATAAATAAGTAAATATATATATATATATATATATATATAGAGTATACAAACTAATGTATGTAAATAAACCAACAAATACATAGATATAATAATAACATATACATATGTAAACAAATACCTAAACACCACATATACATACTATTACATACATACATATAGTCAAAGATACGATAACTCAAGGAAGAATTTATTATGTATTGTTAGCTACAACTAGATCGAAGTATAATTGGTGAACTCTAAACTTAAATTTTTTACGGGATTTGGACCGCCTGATTTCGAGAGGGAGGGCATTCCAAAGGAGAATAGCTTGAATATGGAATGAAGAGTGAACAAGGCTAGATGAGTGTCGTGGACAATTTAACAGAAGATTATTTGAAGAACGAAGATTAGAATTGTGAGTAGAGTAAAGATATCTAAAGTCCGCAGATAAATAGTTAGGGGTATTATTAGAGTTAAGGAGTGAGTACAGTAATGATAGTGTGTGTAAGCTCCGGCGCTGACGAATGGGAAGCCAATTCAGTTCTCGCCGAAAAGAAGAGACATGATCATATTTGCGGAGATTAAAAACGAATCGAATGCAATTATTGAGAAGACGGTCAAGTTTATTGAGGAGATCTGCATTCAGGTCGAGATAGCACACATCACCATAGTCGATTATAGGGAAAACTAATGTTCGAATGAGCATAACTTTTGTTTTAGGTGGTAAGAATTTCCTCAGACGATAAAGAGAACGGAGGGTCCCGGTAACCTTCTTGCTAATATGCGTTACTTGGCTACGCCAATTCAAATCACTGTCAATATGTAGGCCAAGATCCTTAACACTCGAGACTAATGGTAAGATTTGGTTATCGTAAGTCACTGGAGGAATTGTGGATTTGTCGACCCTGCTCATCAAGCGCGGACTACCAATGAGGATGGCCTGACATTTCTCTGGATTGACTGATAGTCCGAACTCTTCGGACCATTGTTTCAGTGCCACTAGGTCACGGTTGATAGCATCGACTGCAGTGGAAAGATTGTCTACACCAGCTTGTGCGTAGAGCTGCAGGTCATCGGCGTAAAGATGATACGAACACAGAAGGTTATGGGTAATTTTATTAATAAATAAAGAGAACAGAAGAGGAGAAAGTATGCCGCCTTGAGGAACGCCAGAGTCAAGAACACACCAATCTGATGAAGAGTTTTCGGTATATACCGACTGCTGGCGGCCCAGAAGATAAGAAGAAAACCATCCTTTTGCCTCGGTTGAGATGGAAAGAGAAGAAAGTATAGAAAGAAGGATATCATGACTGACGTTGTTAAAAGCATTAGAGAAGTCAACCAGTACAAGCAGAGTTGCCATGGTATTTTCCATACCCTTTCGGACATCGGCAGTTACCCTCAAAAGGGCAGAGACTGTGCTATGCCCCGGCCGAAACCCTGATTGTAAAGGACAGAGAATTTTATTTTGATATATAAATCTGGACAGCTGAATGTAGGCACACTTCTCTAATACTTTAGAAAGAAAAGGAAGGATAGATATAGGTCTATAGTGTTTTGGAAGAGAGGGATTGGGAATTTTAGGTAATGGCCGAACTAAAGCTTTACGCCATAATGAAGGAAATTGGCCGGAGGATAAAGAAAAGTTAATGATGTGGGAAATAGGTGACAGAAGCTCGTCCAAGGCAGAGACAATCATACGACGATTAATGTAATCGCACCCCACTGCCGAGGAATTAATAGAAAGGATAGACTTTTTTATCTCGCTCGAGCCAACAGGAGAAAAGTAGAAAGAGCTGTAGTTAGGAGGAGGAAAAGAAGCAAGAGAGTCAATTGTTTGAAGTTTAATATCTGGATTAATTGTGGAGCCTTTGGAGAAGTAATTATTAATTTCATCTAGGTTAATTGTGCTGGGTAGTTCAGATCGAGACGCTCCCCCAATGCCCAAACTTCCCAGAAATTTCCAGAGATTAGTGGGGTTAGTAGAAGAGTTAATGGTTTTGAAGATATGGCGGCGTTTTGCCTTACGTATCATCTGATTACACCGATTCCTGATTTTTTTATACTTGGCCCATTTGTCATCACAACGGTCGCGCTTAAAATTGCTAAAAGCCCGGTCGCTTATCTGTAAAAATTTATCTGTATACCTAATGAAATACTCGGTACCTTGTCATTCGATTCCACTACTCATTTAATTTCCGTTTGACAAGATTTATGCTAGAACCTATTATTATCGAGTTGATTCGGATACCCTTGTTTGGTTTGAATACAATTAACTAAATAAATTAAAACTTGCTATCTATAGTACTTTTGAATTATACTGCCCACTCTCTAAATTCATCAGATCTAAAATGAATGTAAGTACAAAACGTCCATTTACTGCACGCATTAATTTCCTCGAGTAATAAACGGGCGGTTAAATGCAAAGTTAATCGTCAAATTAAGCTTTAAATTCAAATTAATTTTCTCGGGGAATTTAATTTTAATATATTTACTTAACGAGAATATTTATTCATTGAGCGTTAAATTAACATTAAAATACTTTTTGGTAATTTAAGACTGATTCCTGTTCACGTATCACATATTATTTATGAAATTTAATATCAATATTTCAGCTGTGTTCTGATGGCCCAGTGGTCGAGCACACGGCTTCTGATCCAGAGGTCCGGGTTCGATTCCTGACACTGGCTCAAACCAATGACTAACGAAATTGTTTTTCGGAAGTTAGATATGTGTGATAAATATCGATGACTGAAAACTTCGTGCCCGGTATAGCAATAGGTTCGCCACCTATTCCATTTGGGACGTAAACATAACGGCGAGACGAGGCTTAACTGCCGCTGCCTACACCTTCGGGTAACGAAAGGCGTGAAGTTATGTTATGTATTAAATAACCTTAAAATATATTTTTTTAATCATAAATCTTGGCTTTATGTTCGATCAGGATACATCTAAAGAACGTACCAGGAAGCGTACCTATTCAAACCACAATCTATGTGGCCGTTAATTTGTGGTCTTAACCTACATTGAGTTTAGTGGTGGGCACTAAAAACTTTAAGCGATCAAGAAAGTTACGACCGCGGTTGGTTTTAGTGTAAATACGACATTTTGGCCGAGTTTATATTCCGTGGTCGAACATCTGTTATTAGTTCATGTTATTTCTACGATATCCTATCGGTTTTGAATTTGCGGATTTGAATATAATGTTTGCAAACCTATGTTCCTTGTACGCAATATAATGTACCTAGCTATAAACTTTTCTAATGATTATTTTTTTGAAATATTCTTTTATCATAAGAAGCGCCGGGAACACGGTAGTCTTTAAATTCCCCCTAAACAAGTGTTACAATTTGTAGATTTTGAGACCTCAAACAAAATCAGTCATTAAATTAAAGAAAAGGCCTCGTATTTTTCATATCTTTTAATGAAATAAGGTTTATTCAGGATATTCTGGTTATAGCAGTAATAACAGATTTTATCAGGCAACGTTTAAGGTAAACGCCTGATATTAAAGTTATAGCAAATGTTTTTTAACAAGTTTCTCTTGCCCTTTATTAAGGCGCTCAGCATAATAGGCTCTTTGAACTGTTAAGTTTAAACAAAATTATAAATGTATATAATTATACTTTACCTAAGCCTTCTTTCTTAAAACATACGAAACTTTTGTTGAAATTCTTAAACGATCATTATTATTGCTGCATTTCTTTTTAGACTAACATAATACCAATTTAATTTCTTTGTACGAGAAAAAAAATTCAGTCGGTATCTTGGGAACTCCTAAATTAGAGATTGCGAAAATATTTAGATTTATTTTCCTCTGATATATAAAATAAGAATCAGGCTCTCTGCCAGCGTACGACAGCCCTTGGGACTTTTAAATTAAAAGGTACTTTTATAACAATTTGGGATGATTTTCTTGGGAATCAGCTTTTATTCGTTTACGTAGATTTTACAAATTGTGTCCAATTTTCAGCTACTTTAACTCTCCTAATTAAATGACATTTGTTTACATATTCTCACGTTTACTAGAAAACAGAACTAAATTATATATATGCGTAATAAATGTTATATGCATTGAATTAAAAATTGTATTTATTTTTGTTTCAGGTACTGAGCTGTAGCATCAACATAATATTTCCTACGTTACTTGAGCAAGTAGACATTTATTAAACTATAAATTTTAAATTACGGCGATAACTGAACTAAAACTTACCTATCGCGCATTCCTGTACTGCGATTATCTATATATATATAAGAGATTTCCACCTATATATTGACTCATCACTATATCTCTGGAACCATAAGGCGTAGCGACTTGAAATTTGGTAGGATTATTTCTTTCGCCGAGTAGAGGTCAGCTAAGAACGGATTTTACGAAATTCCACCCACAAGGGGGGTTGCGGGGGTGTTAACAATGGAAAATTCCCATTTTTAACCTATAGCTGCTATCGACTTCAAATTTGTCGAAGATATTGCAGTATTAACATAGCGGGGCAGCAGTTATTACTTTTGATGCGAAACAGAGTTCGCCGGGTCAGCTAGTATTTTATATTATAAATAAAGGTATGGTTTTGTGATACTTAGTACACTAAACTAAACATATATATATATATATGTATTCAAAACCAAACTTATGTTGTTCTTATATTTCTTAAAATATCAGAAACTTATAAAATAAATATGAAGTTATAAAATATCCCTACATTTTCCTCCCTTTAAAGCGTAGACCTTATGGTCAAAATGAAATTAAATATCACTAGATATAGTGAGAATAAAAATAATTTAAATGATAAAGCTGTTTAAAAATAAATGAGTAGTAAATACTAAGTTCATTCGCACAAGTTCAAAATAACACTGAAAATAAAGGTATTCTAGATATACTTTTAGATTATCATCATCAGTCTCTACTAGTCTGTATTTGTCTTGAGTTTTTCCAAGAAATTTTAACTAGCTCACACTATCTTTAACGTCTCTTCTGCAAGATATTTAAATTCCAATTGTCCTTAGTTCAAGGTTGCCACCTCCCCTCGCAGTCTCCTCGCGGGTCTCTTCTGCTACCGTCCGGTTGCAGATGCTTTGATAGTATATCTCTTTGATAGTTTCTAATTTTACTATCAATAATTAGCTATTCTTCCCCCAGCTTCTTTTAAGATTTTACCTTCAAAAATGCCATTTTAAATTCTCCTGGTAAATGTCTAGATTTTCTAGTATTTTGTATTGTATAATTGATACCGTTAACTCTGGAATATTTATTATCTAGTTATACAATTGTTACTATTGACAAATAGACAACTAAACACTAAATTGTAATTACTCTTTAACGGTTCCTCTGGTGTGAAGCGACTTCAGTGACTTCAGCCGCAAAGTATCCACCACATCAATTAAGTAGAGTCTGTTAATAAATCGTTAAGTTTTCAACTCGGATAAATTGTAGAGACGGACGACAGCTATAAGATTTATTGTCATTAAAAATGCATTTCATTTAAGACATGTTGAGAAATCTATTTTAAAAATCTGTTTCTGCATCAACATAGTAGCATTGCAATTTCATTAGTCTACCTCTTTGCACACCTCACTCGCTTCGTTGACTTTCATAACTCTTTTCAGGCACGCGCGTCGATTTTTGAGGCTCCTAACATCACTATCCTCCAGAATACGTTCTATTTGGTCATGGAATGTGTGTCTTGGCCGTCCTCGCCTACTACATCCATCCGCGTTTGCCTTATAAAGATATACTAAGCAGATAGCTTAGTCTATCTTGCATCATCCATTGCTTTCTACGTGTCCGAACCATCGGAGCATGCCCTTTCTTACTCTAACACCGACACTCTCTTTCCATCCGACTTTTTCAATTCGACTTCCGATTTTTCCTGATAACATCATGAAAAAAAAACGTATAAAATTAGATGTCAAATTTGTCTCAATTTAAAATCTTTCTCACCTGTTCGCGCTAATTCGTAGAAAATTGTAAGTTATTTCTGGTAAAAATAAAAAAAAAATCCTACTAAATAATGTCATGACCCTCTCAGGGATGAATGCGAGTGGGGGGGTTGGAATTGAATTCTATTAAAGCCTCCCTCGGACCGGATTTCTTCATTTCCTAAACGCCTCTTGGTCTCTCTCCAAAGGCTGGTTATTTATGCCATACTTCAATGTGATAAAATTGATTACGAGAAAAATTCAAAATTCTTCCAAATAGCTGAGAATTTGAGAGCTTTTCGTGATTTGGCAGGCTCTATATTTGATACTATCTTTCAAAGTGTTCTCTCATTTTAGGTGAAATTTTATTAAATTGAATATTCCAGTTCTACATACTGATATTCTACGTCGTCCAAGCAGACGAAGTCGCAACTAATAACTAATTTTCTATAGATCTTATGTTTGTCAAAAGCTTCCAGCGTTATTATCTGATTTGATTTTAAATTATTTTTTCATTTTAAATTAAAAGTGTTTATGAGAAAGTTCATGCCTTCAATATATCTATATTTAGTGGTAGATAATAATAAACAATCAAGCAATCATTAAGAGCATATGTAGCATTATTTAACTTAAAAATTAACTAATCATTAAGTTAAAATAAAAGAACAATAAGATCAATAGTTGTAATTCAAGAAACAACAAGAAGTCTAGAACAAATTGTAACTAATATATTAAGTAACGAATATAGTCTAGGAGGCCGTAATTGCTCTTGGAACGTGGCCAAGACGTATGACTTTGGACTATGTCTTGTACGTCTGTTTATAGGCCATTTTGTATTTGTATTGCAATAATGGCAACTTAATGGGTGGACGTATAATTGCATGGTGGAAGTTTGCGTTGTTAACTTTTGTTTTTGTGAGTTAACGACCAAATAGGTAAAAAAGTTAGAGAAATCACTGGTGTCTGACACCTTTCTAGAAAATAGTGCTCTTAACGTGGGCATCGTAAGAGACAATAGACCAAATCTTCTATGATAAGCCTAGATCTTACGTATTGTTTAGCGAGGGCAAAATTTTTCATTCATACTATATTCGTTATATTTATCTACTCTTAAATTATAACTAAATATTTCCAGAAACTGGATTCCTGTTTACTTCTAGTGACTTCGAATTCTGAAGCTATACTAATGCTATATTGAATGCGATGTTATGTCCTAAATTCTGATTGAAAATCTTAATTGTTTTGTTTATGTTACTGGTCTCGTATTGATAGAGAGAAATAAATATATAATCTTGTAAAACACAGCGGCTTTGCGTCATTTTGTCTTCCCTCAGCGTCTTATCTTAAAACGCTTTACAATTTGTCCCTACCGATGGTTATCCCTCTATCTCTCCGCAATAAGAAATTAATCTGTCTCCGTGGATTGAGGATTGAAATTTATCTTCTTATAAATTTGTAATAGGGACTAATGAAGTATCAAGGATTAGGGATGTGGTAATAATTAGACGAACTAACTCTGTTATGAAATAATAATATCTAATATATCGATATTATCCTAAAAAAAAATCATGTACGGTGGTCTAGTAGTGTTGCAGCCAGTCGAGGGATTGAATCCTGGCTCACATCATCAGTGCGATAAGTATCGATGACTGACTACATTGTGCCCCATGGATGATATACGTAAAAAATCCACCACAACTCGACGCGTAAATGCCCCTCGCTGCACTTCTGGGTAAAAAAAATCGTGAAATTACTAAATAAAAGAATATATATCAATTTGTACTAATAATTATCAATATCAATTTGTACCTATACTCACCTTGAGACTATTCGTGCAATAAAATCATTGTGAAAATGTATTACCTAACTGTTGTTACCTATTGTACCTAACTGTGCAGTTTATTTTTACAAAGTTTGGAGGCACTATTGAACACAACCACCTGTAGAAACATTAACTGATAGGATATTAATGTTTTGTACAATTGAAATACTTATAAATACAAATACCCGCTTTTTTGGTAATTTTCAAATCTTTTCAAATTAAAAAGATTCACCGAATCATCACAGGAGATAGAGCCTCGCCGATACATCCCTGTTTTCATTGTTCTTAATTTCAGCGATTTCTTACTAATTGCTGATTTCCTAATTAATCACCGGAGAGTTATTTGATTAATAGGCTACGTCTGATGGCGGGGCCTTCCCCGTGGGGTGCAGGGTGTAACAATGATTTAGCGATTCTCTCATGCCGCGATCCTCCATCAGTTTAGATTTTCAACGGCTAATTAAAGTAAGAAAGTGTCAAGTTTTGAAATTTAAGAAGTTACGAACGATCGTTTCTTTGTGAGGCCCTTTGAAAAACTTGATCAAAAGGGGTTGTATGACATGACTTTTGGAGTGGTCCTTGACCAATTGTTGTCGTAAAACTTAAATTTTCTTGATTTAAATCTCTTTTATTTCTTTAAATGACTGGCGCGTTTGAATTTATCTTTGTACAATGATCAATAGTTGTTCTTTGTAATATCATGAATTGAATACTTATAGTATCTATTTGCTTCTTCCTCTTAAAAATCCACGATTTACTCGAAAATAAAAAAGTAAAAATAATATTTTTACATAATCATAATAATATTAAAAATGCTTCTAAAACATTATAAACATAATTGAGATGTTGTTTGGAATTACGTGTATGTGCATAAGCTATTAACGATTTTTAACAATTTTTCGGGTTCTATTTTGGACTTTTTTGAAAGTGTTTTAAATATTAAACTTTATTCTATAAACTTATTTTTAGACAATTGCGTTCAAGATCCGCTCTCTAATTACTATTATTATCGTGAAATTCAAGATTTCTTTTCCTCTCTTAAAAGGATCCATATCTATAAAGAAAATTCGTATATACGTACGTCCTATTCAAAACCATTGACACATCAACATAATGACGCCTAATTCACTAAAATCAACTTTGAAAAAGAAATGTAAAAAGGTTTTAGCATTTGAACATCTTGGAATGAACTCCAATTATGCTAAAAGCTAACTACATTTTAACAGCTCGTAATTATCAAAAAGGGAGTCTGATCCAAGATATTGACGTTTATAATAGAAGGTCTATATAAAAAGGCATATAACCTTGCGATCAACTCTTCAATGTGAATTGTGTTGTTAAAGTATTAAATTCAAATATAAACGAAGACCAAATAAAAAATCAACAAAAAGCTGATATTCAGTTAGGATTTTGTGAAAACATCGCGAGTGATATCCAAATGGAAATGGAAAAAGCCAGCTGATACTGCGCAACACGGAGAGTGGAAACTGCAAAGGTCCCAACAGGGCCTAGGGCCACAAGAACGCTCGGGAACATGGCCTGGTCGCCCCCGCAGTGGCATTGCGGGGGCGAAAAACCAAGGCCTACTAGACAACTGGGAAAAATTCATTACCAAAGGGGTGTGTTATGGTTGTGGAGGTGACTGGGGCTTTAAGGGTGGTTTGAAGGTGGACATTCATAGTTCGGAATATACGGGTTATAAATATTGCTTTAATAAACCTGGATACAGACAAAAATCCAGGTCATGTGAAGATGCAAGATTCATACATATAAATTTTTTGCTGTTAACAGAGGTCAAGCATTTCGAAAAGGTATGTGTTTTTTTTTACTTTATTTTTTTATTTATTTAGTTGGAAAATAGCTCGCTGAGCCATCATCAGCTCTACGTTCTGTGTGAAGTCCTGACCTGGAAATGGTGTCTGAGTCTGACGGTCATTTCAGTCAACAAACAGAAACACTCCCAAATATCACAAGATTTCTATACAAACATCAAAAGAGCATTATTTAAGAGAATTGATCAAACATTGCTTTCCTCCTCATAATACTGTTCCCTGATAATGTAATCAAACATTTTAAAATAACCTTTTTACAAACGACATAAGGTTAATTTTCGCGCGTACGTGATATGAAACCTGTTATCAGTCGTTTGGAAAGCGAATTTACAAAGTTGATTTATGATCGGTTTTTGTATGAACATGAGCATATTATGAGAAGATTATTACTTACTGAGAAGAGTGCTTGACACAATTTCACTTGAATTGATGATTCCCTAATATTATTAATTAACTTTTAGAGGAAGGGTTGAAATATTGCTATATTAGGTATGTACGTCATGTAGGTAACTTTGCAGTTTATTTTCTCGCACGACCTGTCAAAAATCATTTTGTTTTATTCCCAGTAATTTATGAAAATTTAATACTAGTTAGTAGAAAATTTAGTACTTAACTATTCTGATGTTAGGAGCCTCAAAAATCGACGCACGTGCTTGAAAAGAGTTATGAATGTCAACGAAACGAATGAGGTGTGTAAGAATCGTGCCTTAAGGCGCTCCGTTCTCTCTGCCTACCCCGCTATGGATTTGGGGTAATGTTATGTATGTATGTAACTATTCAAACAGCTTGCTCTTCGCTTCTTGACCTTCTACAAAATCTTTTTGAAAATAAAACGTACGAATGTAATTATTATGAAATAAAAATATGTGTCCTTGTTGTTTAACATTGCACATAAATCATCATCAATCGTAATATAAATCTAGGGTTTCGTAAACTATTTACATGAGAAATTTGGAGAATATTGTCTTGAGATTTTATAAATTCCTTGTGTTCGGAGTGAAGTGTCTTTTGAACAGGTCATAGTCTCAAGTCTTAACTTTACCGTTTGGTTTTAGTTCATGACGATCTTAAACAAAGTGCAGAGCCTCATCGAATTCTTGTTTTTTTATGGTATAAAAGACCAAACAATCAAGTGGGTCACCTGATGGTAAGTAACTTCTTACCGCCTATAAACACCACGAAGAGAAGTATCCAGAGACGCCACGCCTCTGCAGATACTTCTCTAACCGAAGGAAACGCCACAGGAGCTATTTTACGCGCATACTCCGAGAGGTCATGGTATTTCACCGGTTGAGCCGGCCCATTTATGCAAGAAACTGCAAGATTCTAGCACTTTTAGATTTATTTTGAGCTTCGTATATTATTATAATGTTAGAGCACTAAAACTGGAGAAGCTATGGCAAAAAAATATTGTTTAAAAGATTATAACTGCACTTAGCCAGTGCGATAATGCAAGTTTAATAAGCAAAAATAAAATTCTCATTTTCATAGGGGGAACTGTATCAAAGCCTCATAATCAACTCTTCAGTATTTACTTAAATTAAACAAGCGTATGAGAACACCTTTCTCGCTAAAGTAATTCTCATAATTCGCTAAAACATATTCCAACCCGTCTTCCCCATTATATTATATGTCTTAGAATATAGCAACATATATATATATGTTTGTAATAAAGTTAATATATCACATCATACATCCATTTCGTACTATGAATATTAAATAGAGCCTGCGGGGTGATTAATGAGATACAAAAGTAACTTGCTTACGTCTAACAATTGTCAGCTTTGAGGAAAATAATGGTTTGATATAAATATATAGGCATATTATTATCTAAGTCCTTGTGTTTATCGAAGTTGAACGTTTCTGAACAGTTCCTTGAACGCCATTGTTGCCTTGTTATAATTCAGGTTTTGATATTGTATTCATTGGTACTAATCATAATTCTGTCTTGGGTTTACAAAAGAGTACAATGGTTAGTAGTTAGAACACGATCATCTTTTTATTAGCTTTTTATTAGCTTTTTATTAGCTTCACCTGTATGTTTGTTTGTAGGTTTGTATGTTTGTATGTTTGTAGGTTTGTAGGTTTGTATGTTTGTATGTTTGTATGTTTGTTTGTAACCGACTTCTTTTTTAGTTTCCGGTGATTGCCACTAGATGGTGCGATTGTGAGCTATGAAAGTTCTAGACTAGAAAACCGAACTAAAAAATAGAAAATAAATAATAGTTTAAAAAAACTAAAAAACACGCTTTTTATAGAAAACCGAACTAAAAAATAGAAAAATAAAAAAAAATATTTTATTTTAAAAAAAGCGTGGGGTGCATGGTGTGAATAGTTATAAATATTTTATTGACAGATATGAGTAGAGTGATTATCATTTCGTTAATATCTAAAAAGCACCCCACGCTTTTTTTAAAATAAAATTTTTTTTTTTATTTTTCTATTTTTTAGTTCGGTTTTCTATAAAAAGCGTGTTTTTTAGTTTTTTTAAACTATTATTTATTTTTTTAAACTATTATTTTTATTAGCTTCACCTGTATGTTTGTTTGTAGGTTTGTATGTTTGTATGTTTGTAGGTTTGTATGTTTGTATGTTTGTATGTTTGTTTGTAACCGACTTCTTTTTTAGTTTCCGGTGATTGCCACTAGATGGTGCGATTTGTGAACTATGAAAGTTCTAGACTAGAAAACCGAACTAAAAAATAGAAAATAAATAATAGTTTAAAAAAACTAAAAAACACGCTTTTTATAGAAAACCGAACTAAAAAATAGAAAAATAAAAAAAAATATTTTATTTTAAAAAAAGCGTGGGGTGCATGGTGTGAATAGTTATAAATATTTTATTGACAGATATGAGTAGAGTGATTATCATTTCGTTAATATCTAAAAAGCACCCCACGCTTTTTTTAAAATAAAATATTTTTTTTTATTTTTCTATTTTTTAGTTCGGTTTTCTATAAAAAGCGTGTTTTTTAGTTTTTTTAAACTATTATTTATTTTACTTGTCTGTTACTGTCTTTAGTTTAAATCAATTGTAGAATATTTCGGGCTTGTTTATCATATTATATCTTACTACAAATAATTATACTTTTTTTTGGGGGTATATATATTTTTATTTATAAAAAGATATTTACATTTTATTTACAGAGTTATAGATTATAAAAAAAAAGTGATAAAAACAAGAATTGTTGAAAGGCATCGAAAAATTCTTACGCATCGTTGTCAACGGGTAATGTGCCCAGAAGACTGGCAGCATTGCCACGTTGAATGGCAATACTTATTCTCTGAACAAAGAACAAGCCAGCCTACTGGTCGCGTGTAACCTCTACTTAATTAATTTATTTTTTTCTCTAATAATTATACTATTTCATAACATATATCTTATGTATAACTTGGTCGTACAGATTAAAACAGGAAGAAATATTTAGTATAGTTACAAAATATTTCTGTGACAAAATGCCTGAAACTATAATATATAAACTTCATAACCAAACGTTTCCAATCATATTAATGTGAAATAAAACCACATATTTTGATAATAGTATTATAAATACACATACGTACATTAGTATAAATGTAATGTTAATATTAATTTTTTTATTTGGACATTTAAATTTAATAACATCACATAGACACAACACAAGCCACAGGTAACGGGTAATAATACAAACAATCTCTTTCACCTGTTACCATTTTGAAAACGTATACACAAATAAGCCAAGTCACGTGTCTATCGTATATGGCACGAAATGGGCACGTACATAGAGGTATGGGCACGTACTGCCAGGCATAAACGTACCCCCACCTCACACTATAGAAGAAACAAATTGAAAACTAACATTTGAATATGTATGTATATACAAAATTAGAATATTTCTCATGCATGAGGGAAATAAATTTATTTAAGCGAGTACCAAAAAGATACGAGTTTATTTTTATGTTAGACGTCTCAGCTTTTGTTAGGGTTAGTTGAGTTGTTCCATTTTGCTTACTAGTTAATATATAAGTATAGTGAGGATACAGGGTGGTGTTTTTTTTTTGGTTAAGTAAAAAATATATTTAATTCTATAATACTAAACTCTCGGTGGCCCAGTGATGGAGCACCTCGCTTCTGAATCAAAGAGAGTCGCGGGTTCGAATCTTGGCTCATGCCAATGAATTTTCGAAATTAATTTCGAAATTAATTTGTGGTAAATATCGATGACTGGAAACTTTGTGCCCGGTATAGCAATAGTTTTGTCACCTTCCATTTGGGTCGCAAACATAACAGCGAGGCTTAACAGCCACTGCCGTCGCCTTCGGGTAGAAAAAGGCAAACAAGGTGTGTAACGATGGTGCATAATTCACCATCGTTACACGCCTTCTTTGACTTTAGTAGCGCTCTATTCTCTCTGTCTTCCTTTTCAATTTATGTATGCAATAATAACTGTGCATAATCAAATTTTATTGTCAGTTTATTCAAAATTTGCTGACGTCTAACTTAAATATTAATAATAAATAATTTCGTTATAATATCTAAGTGAATTTCTAAATATAAGACAACAAGTAAGTTATCTCTACCGTAGTGGAGACAGCCGTCTGCAACTGTTAACTAAGTTAGTGGCTACAGGTGTATCCTGACACGGTTGTTCGCTAACTAACTCTGTATTATACAAGTGTACTAAATTCATTTTAAGTTACAACTAAGTTAGTTACAAGTTAGTACTCGTAATGTTTACGATATGGTGAAAATTGAGATTGGGGGGAGATCAGGTGTTGCTTTCGGCTGTTTAATATAATATATTTCTATTTTGTCCTACAAATATTTGATACTAATGAATTGCATAATCTTTTTAAATATATTAACGAATACTGATTTTAAAAATAAAAAAGCGAGCTTCTAAAACAAGCAAGTAGTCGCGGGATCAAATCCGGGCTCACACTTAATAACTTTTGCGAATGCTTTTCGGAAGTCTAGAGAGTGGTAGAGCCAAGCAGTTCGCTGCATGAATGGGCCGGCTCGATGGTGAAATACCACGACCTCTTAGAAGACCAACGTAAAGTGGCTCATGCCGCGTTTCGTTCGGTGAGAGAGGTACCCGGCGGCCCACCCCCTTCCCCATCCTTTCCTATCCCCTATCCCTTAAAGGTTGGCAACGCAACAGTAACAATAAATGTGTTGCTGGTGTCCATGGGCGGCGTTGATGGCTTACCATCAGGTGACACGCCTGCTCGTTTGCCCTCCTATCCAATAAAAAAAAGTCATGTGCGATATATGTACATAGTCAGATTTATTGTGTACTTTAGGTAGGGTGTAATCGGCGAATGTAGGTTTAGTAGCTGCTACCTAATAAAATTATTTTTTTAAACTTTAAATAAACCTTGGCATGTTTTATAAAGTCGAATCGGTTTGTTTAGAGTCAGTCTGAAAAGTTTGGTTGTACAAAATATAAAACATTTGGTGTTACCTTTTTTTTCATTTATTAAAATATTTTTCATTCATAAACAATTGTACACTATATAATAAGTCTCGGTGGTCCAGTGGTCGAGCACACTCGAGGCTTCTAATTCAGAGGTCGCGGGTTCGAATCCTGACACTGGCTCACATCAATGACTTTTTGAAGTTCTTTTCGGAAGTTATGTGTGTATTATATATCGATGAATAAAATCTTTGTGCCTGGTATGGCAATAGGTTCGCCACCTATTCCATTTGTCGTAAACATAACGGCGACACGAGGCTTAACAGCCGCTGCCTACACCTTCGGGTAACAAAGGCGTGAAGCTATGTTATGTTACTATTGTACACTTTATTATTACCGGATATCAAAGTAAATTACATAAATATTTATATTCATGTTGATCTCAAAGGCGATTCGATTGAGTTTCAAAAGAAATTCAATTAAATACAATAAATGAACTATAAGGAACTTGTACATTCAAACTCAAGTGCGGTGGAGCGAGCATTGTAAAGCATCCGACACACTGGATATATGAATAATAACTTCACTCTATTTATGCCACAAAGGTGTAGACAGCAGTGTTTACGTTTCGAATAGGTCATTTCTTATGAGTATAATAAATAGTGTAACAAATTGACACACATATATTAGACATAATGTGGTTAGTCATCGTTATTTATCACATATAAATTCCGAAAAGTCATTTCAATTCGTTTCCAAAACTTCTAATTCAGAAGCAATTTCCTGATTTTGTATAAATCGATGAAACATCACAAAAATATGATAATAAAAAGATATACCACTTTCTTTGCATCTTCTCCTTTTCCAATAGATTTAGTCCTGGTGTTCAGTTATGTCAAAGTGATGATTTATTTTAAAGTAAATTGTCTCGAACGGGTGTGAGATTTTTCCCCTATTATTGAAATTATGTTTAAAATAAAAAATCGATTCCAGATTTCATTTATTTTACATTTCTCTTCTTTTTAAATGTAAGTATTTTTATTAAATTAAAAACCAGTAACCTTAAAATTAAACTATCGATACAATATGCAGAATATTGTGCACATTTGCAAGTGTAGGCTCACCTTAAAGGCTCTGTTGGAGCGCAACCGCGCTCTCGTTATCGCAGGTGGCCGGCCCGGGTATATCCGACTAAAGCCTGGTTACAAACCCCCTACCAGCCGGGGATTACTCGCTTCATCCGGTCGCGGACTCGTTTGCAACTTGATTTATTCACTCTCGCAACTTTTTTTTTACTAATATATTTCTCTTTGTTGGGATTATATTTCTCTAAATGCTTTATATTTGATTGTTTTGTTGGTTCCATTTTATGAGTTTTCTTTTATGTATCTTAACAGGGGCACCTTCAAATAATCAAATTAAACACAAGATAATAAAGAAACACATGTATCAATTACTTTTTTTCTTTTACAAAATAATCCCACTATTGACATCAGAAACGAGATTACAAGAACGCATGAAACATAAAATAAACAACGTAAATCACACAAAAAAATGCGGCTATTTTGTCCCGTGTCTTCCCGTTAAAACCTTTTAATCTCCGCCCTTATCATATAACATGGGTTGAACAACGGTCGGTTGTATGGAATTAGCTAATTGTTTGACTTTGAAGTTATTTCACTATGTAATTAGGTCCTTTTTGTGTTAAGTCAAAGAGAATTTAGAGATAGGCATGACGAGCCTAACTCAAAGTTGTTCCGGGTTGTACTCGTAATTTATAAATGGACATTTTAACTTCAGATACTTCTAAAGATATTTATGTAATGTAAATATTCTGATATATAGAAATACTCGTAGGATTCAGGGACGGCCACGAGAAGCCTTTCATAACCAAATAGAATGAGTTTAGAGGAAGGTGATGTCCGGAGCCTTAAAAATCGACGTGTGTGTATGAAATGAGTTATTCTTTAATAACTCATTTCATACACACACGTCAAAGTAGTTAGTGAGGCGTCTAAGAATCGTACCTTACAGCGCTCTGTACTCTCTGACTACCCTACAAGGGGGTGATAATTTGTGAGTGATTTGTTTTCTTTATATAATATCAAAAAATATCTATGATTAATATATTATATACTTTTATTGTCTTAGATAGAAGTGAAACAAACCAGTAAAACAGTATTAGCTCCATAACAGAATCAATTTTATACAGAAATAGAATTCAAAACTATACAATCATGGCAACAATATCATGAAGTGACATAAAGTTTTAAGCGACATCGCGTTTCAAAGTTCGTGTCACGTTTTGATCCTAATCAAAACTTTCAATAATGTTTCTGGCTAATTTGTAACTATAACAGCTAACGCTTGACACCCGACTTTAGTCAAATTTGTTGGACGTTTTAATTCATTCGGTTACCGGTTAGATGTGACGTATGTACGTGTTATGAATAATATGAATTCAGCTTCAGGGGGCGGTGGAATTTCGTTACAGAATATTAATGCCGTATAATAATAGGGTACATGTAGACGACGAATTAAGAATACACAATTTTTGTCCTGCTTTATGATTCTTAATGTACTGGTAGTGCATAAATATGTTCTTGTTATAGAATAGTAAGTAAATTCAGGGACATTTTGAATTTTTTCCATGGAATACAGAATCAAAACAAATTTTCAGATATATATGCTGAATTTTTGGTACAAATTACAACCCAGGAGCTTTATATGAAAACATGGAAATGTGATGAAACCTGCGAGTTACGGCTAGTTATAAAATACGATTAATATCTACTTAGTCGTCAAAAAAATAAAAATTAAGTCATTAAGGGATGGATAAGAAATTGCAAAAAAAATATTGCCGCTAAATATAAAACAATTTTATAGATTCTTTACCGGAATAGGTAAAGCTTTAGACTATCAAAGTATGGTGGGAAATACTGTATCGATTCCGTGATACAATCCCTTGGTTGTATCGCACCTGTGTTGCTCATAGAGTAAATAAATGTACACGAACATTTTATTTTGTTCTCATCTTATTTGAGCTGGTTTTTCCTAGGTATAGGATTTAATAATTTGATGAAAAATATTATTATTTTAAAGTTATTTTTTTATTATTTTTATAAAGTATATTATATCAATAAGATTATATTAGATGTGTACGATAGCCAGGTCTAAAAATTTTATGTTCGAAATACATTTAAGAGGAAAAAGAATGTATTTTTTAATACCTTGGAATATTATTTATATTCCAAGTTATTAAAAAATACATTCTTAACATTACATCCATGAGATAAGGGAGCTTAGTTTTTACAATAGAAATATAACATAACATACCTCGTCATAAGCCAACACAATATAAACCTCGACTCGCCTTTATCTGTACGTCCCAAATGGAATAGGTGGCGAACCTTTTGCCATACCGGGCACAAATTTTTCAGTCATCGATATGTATCATACATAACTTTCGAAAGTAATTTCGAAATGTCATTGGTGTGAGCCAGGATTCGGACCCTCGACCTTTTGATTCAGAAGCGGGGTGCTCGACCACCGGACAAACGAGACTTAAATATATATCTTATTCCAAATATAAATAAGTTTTATTTGTATATTTCTAATCGAAGCCGATCTATGCCACTCCGTGATAAAGATGCCTCAAAAATAACTCAGCAATGTAGGCAGGAAACAAACGAATTTTTATTCCCTATAAAATACTCAATCCTTGTCTGTAACAAGCTGTATAAAAGTACTTAAGTAAATCTGGCGTATAATAAATCTTTAAAGAGCAGGTAGGTAAGGCAGGGCAAGATGGATCGCCTCCCCTCAGATAAAATGAAGTGTTGTTCAAATTAAAAGTAAAGTAGCTGCTGCCTTCACGTTATTTGTACTTTTATCTTTTATTGGGTTTACTGATTGAAGTTTTAGAAGTGAGAAGAAGTGAAATTTGTTCGGGCCTCGTGGTGTAGTAGATAATAGCAGCTACATACTTCTGTATCCGCGGGTTTCCAACTTTAGCCGATAACTCACATTTTTTTAAAGAAAATGGACGTTGTTTTTGCGTATATTGATAGTGACTTATTAAAACCGCAACACGTATGTATACTCGTAATAAACGGTCACGAATTTGCCATGCCTGGACCTCTGAACTCACTATATTAACAACTAAAAGACTACTAGTTTGTTATATTTTCTTAAATATCAAAATATCATGCGAAAAACTATGCAATAGTAAGAAAATACTAGGATTTATAAGCTTTTATTTTCCACGTTTAAAGTCAAAGTCGTAGTCAAAATAGTTATGAAAGTTTGGCCGTTTTAACGCAATCAAAGTAAATATAGAAACATCTGTCTAGTTTGCAACTTTGTTTATAAAAGGCATTTGCAAAATAAAAATAAGCTTTTGAAGTGCTCGGTTTCAAAATTTTGTTGCTCGATTTTTCGATACGTGAAAAAAAGCAGTAGATTTTAGCATTCTCCAAATGCGATTTCCCAACTTTACGTTGCTAAAAGCCGGGCTAAAAGTGAACATCGTGTGGGATTTTTAATTAAATTCGGTTAAATTTCGCAGATATTTTTTTAACGTATGGATATTCATCGTTCTGATGTTGGAACAGGTAATATATTCGATAGTTAACAATATGATACGTGATATACAATATTAATTGATTACAATTCAATCATTGCCGTTTTTGTATTTTATTTCGCTATTATATATTAAGCAAAAATTTGTGCCTATTGTTGGTTACGACAATTTTCGTCACAGTTCATTTTGTCTCTTGTTATAAAAGGAACTAACTATTGTAGGACAAGCTCATTTTGTCTCGACAAGACAAGCTCGTTTTGACAGTTCATTTTGTCTCTTGTTATAAAAGGAACTAACTATTGTAGGACAAGCTTTATCTAAGGTATTTGTTTGAGTCGTTGTTTTCAATTTTATAAAAAAAATATTTCTATCAAGAATGAGTTTATAGTAGAGCTATTAATTAATTTTATTTGTTGTTTAATTTAAAAATTTACACGGCTCTTACGGCTGGTATATTTTCTTAATAAGATTGTTGATAATATTCCTCAATCATATCCACACGGTCGTTTAGCAAAACAAATAAATTATAATAATCAAATAATGAATAATATATAACATAACATAACTTCACGCCTTTGTTACCCGAAGGTGAAGGCCTCGTCTCGCCGTTATGTTTACGTCCCAAATGGAATATATATTGCCATACCGGGCACAAAGTTTCCAGTCATAGATATTTATCACACTTAACTTCCGAAAACAATTTCGAAAAGTCATTGGTGTGAGCCACTGTCAGGATTCGAACCCGGACCTCTGGTTCAGAAGCCGTGTACTCGTACCACTGGACCACCGAGACTATATTAATTTATATATTCTTAAAACAAAAAAAAACCAAACAAAATAAATTATTTACATCTAAACAATTTTGTTTTGTATGCCTCAAAAATAAGTTAACATTGTGACCATTCAAAGTAGTCATTTACTTCATACTAATACGTAAATTATGAAGTATCTAGATTCAGTTGAAAGTATATATAGTAAATTAAAATATTAATTTCAACTTGTATTTTTATATTCTTAATAAGCTCGAAAATAATAAAGAAACAGAAAATCGGTAACTCTTTCACAATTTATAATCAAAAAGTAATTTAAAGTTTTGAGCGCTCGGTATAATGACGCCTAAAGTGATGGCTGACTAAAAAATATGAATAAATACTGTATATATAATATTGTTGCAATCATGTTAAGGATATAACTTAGTTGTAAGTAATAATAAGTTACTACATAAAGTTGGATATTGTTTGGAAGTGCCCGAGGGACTGCAGAGTGGACGGACACATTCAGTACTATATTATAGTTGAAGAGAATATCCCTATTTCCGGAGAAAGGGAAAAAATAGAACAAACATACATAACTTCACACCGATTCTCTTTAGAGATAGGTAGGACTGAGTACAATTAGATACTACTTTATTTCATCCTCGTTATTTCGTACTTTACTTTGATTTTTAATATAAACTTGTAATATGATAACTCAATAAATAAATTTAAATTCATTAAATAATTCAAATTTTATCAGAAACCCTGTAAGCCGGCTATTGGCTTAAGCTTTTAATGGGGTAAATTCCATTAACAATAGATTAAAAAATACACCCTTAATTTACCTTATGGCGATAGAGGATATCGATTACGTCACAACAAACAAAAGACTATTGAGCACAGTAAGGCTCTCCTTATTATAATAAACCTTTAACATTATTAAGGTTAGCTTGTGAAGAGCAGATAGGGAAAGTAAACAACATCAATATTGCCAGGGCGGGCCTGTCGTATCTCGTATGTGCAGGGAAGATATGTTGATACATTCGATAGAGCTGTTCCCCAGTTATATTTGCTACGTAACATAGCTATTTACGTAGCACTAGTGTTGTATTCCATTTTAAGTATATTATTTTTAATACAAGTACTTTGGATAGGTAGATACTATTTTAATTTGTCGAAATTTTATAATTTAAAATTTACGTGTTTTGGTTCAAGTAGGTGTCACGTAACGTGTACCGATTGACGGGCCTCGCGGCGCATTGGTAAAACTACCGGCTGCAGCATCGGTCGGGGGTTCGATTCCCACCCGAGCACAAATATTTGTGACAAACATGAATATTTGTGCGGCGTCTGGGTGTTTTTCTATGTATTATAAGTATGTATTTACAAAAGAAAAGTATATATGTATTAGTATCCGTTATCTAGTATCCATAGCACAAGCATTTAGTTGCTTAGTTTGGAACTGGAGGGCGCTGTGTGTTTTGTGTCCAAGATATTATTATTATATATACAAACCTTTCGATTTTTAAATTATGAACTTTTTGCCAACACCTGTCTTCAATTTTACATATTTTGTGCCAGTATTTATGTTACAAACTTTTTCAACTTCACCCATTATAATGGGTGGGATTATCCCCACTATTCTGTAGATATATTTTTTATTGTTCGAGTCGAGTATCTCTACCCACATAGCAGAATATTATACACCCATGAGTTGATCAAAAAGCATGCTCCAAATCGCTCTACTTTCAAATCCATAAATATTTAAATATAGGCAGAGCCTTTTAACGGTGGTAGAGCCAAGCAGTTCGTTGCATGATTGGGCCGGCTCGACCAGTGAAATACCAAGACCTCTCAGAAGATCGACGTAAAGTGGCTGACGATGTACCCGGAGGCCCACCCCCTTGCCCCATCCTTCCCTATCCTACTCCCTTAAAGGACGGCAATCCAACGGTAACACTATAGGATGCTGGTGTCCATGGGCGGCGCTGGTCGCTTACCATCAGGTGACACGCCAGCTCGTTTGCTTTCCTATCCCATAAAAAATAGGATAAATCTTGTTTTAAAAAGAAGAATAATTTTATAAACAGAAGTAATCATACCTTCCGCATCCAGTCTTTTTAGCAGCCGGAAAAGACTGGATGCGGAAGGCAGAGAGTCGGATGTTGTGGTGCGAATTGGGAGAGGCCCATGTCCAGTAGGGGAGTGCAATAGGCTTACTACTAGCTTATAGCTTTTACTCGATTGTTATTTTTTATTAATTTCTCAGAGCAAATATAACTTCAAAATTAATTTTGTTTTAAACAATCTATACCAGCTTCTGCTTTTAAAATAGAACATTCTCTATTGTAAATCACTTTTACTGTGAATACTTACATATAGTTGTCTCTATATGTCATATTATGAATAGCTTTAATTACAAAAAAACTCCTGTCTCGCCCTCGCCCCAGTTACGGAGGGGTTGGTTACTGTGTCAAGTCTTAACGAGGATCCCTGTTTGGTGTTGATCTTTCTTTTATGAGATTTACTACTTGTATGTTATAACATACATCTGATGTAGTTTTGGGAATTAGTAGTAACATCACATTGAATTGACTAAGTTAATTTTATAAATAACTAGCTAGCCCAGCGAACTTTTTTCCACATCAAAAGTAATTTTTACAGCGTTTTCAATTAAAATGTTAAATCTCGAAAATTAACGCTTTTTCTTTACTACATTATACATGAATTATACATAGACCCCACCCCGTTGACACCCTCTATCTATTAAAAAAACCGAATCAAAATCCGTTGTGTGTTTTTAAAGTTCTAAGCATGTAAGGGGACAGAGGGCGGAAAGCGGCTATGCTTTATACTATGTAATGATAATGATATTAAATTGAGTAGTATGTTTCTTTATCTATTAATAGTCTCGCTGCATGAATGAAATAGCACGACCTCTCAGAAGTTCGACGTAAAGTGGCTCATGCCGTGTTTCGTTCGGTGAGAGAGTTACCCGGAGTAACCCCCCTTTCCCCTATCCCTTAAAGGTCGGCAACGCAACAGTAACACTATATGTGTTTCTGGTGTCCATGGGCTGCGTTGGTTGCTTACCACCAGGAGACACGCCTGCTCGTTTGCCCTCCTATCCCATAAAAAAGTCTCGGTAGTCCATTGGTCGACGTACCCTCTTCTGATTCCGATGTTTGGGATTAATTCCGGGCTTACACGAATGATTTTCCGGAATTCTTTTTGGAAGTTATGTGTGATAAATATTGATGACTGACAACTTTATGCCCGGTATCTGGCAATAGGTTCCTTTGTCTATCCCATTTGGCACGTAACATAACGATTTGGTTTAGTATTTACTAGTTATTTCTTTGAGTTTATTATGTTCAGTAGAACTCGTATCACCTGAATACTGATAACGTTTTTCCCAAAATGTAAAAAAAAAACAAATCCTTTAGACTTATTATATCTTATATACTTATACCAAATGGACCAGCTTTGAATTTGATATATTTTAATGTGGCCAGTCTCTCTTATAAGTATTATGAATACATAACTACCAGCCAAGTCCCTTGAAGGGAAGGTTAGAGAGAACAGAGTATAAAACTTGACTTAATCCTAACTTTTGCCAACACTTTTGTTAACACGCTCGTCGGTTATTAAGGCACATTCCGCAAGGACACGTTCAATTTGGTCATGGCTCTTGATTGATGAATCTCTACCAAAATCAAATATTTTACTGCAACGTTTATTGTTTACTATAATATCACTTTAATTGACTTCAAAAGAAACAAAAATGTCTTCAAAATTTTGAAAGTATCGATGTTCTTTCTGCATTCAAATAAAAGCTAAACATAGTTTAGTACAAAAAGATTTGCTTAATTTAATTATTGACATTTACTAAATCTAAATAATGCCCATTACGTAATAAAGCATCATTATAATCATTATTTCTGTAATTTATTACAGCCAATTACAGTTTGATGTGGCAAAAGGAATGACTGTGTAGACAGTGAACAGACACTGAACAGTGGTAGAGCCAAGCAGTTTGCTGCATGAATGGGCCGGCTCGACCGGTGAAATACCACGACCTCTCAGAAGACCGACGTAAAGTGGCTCATGCCGCGGTTCGTTCGGTGAGAGAGATACCCGGAGGCCAACCCTCCCAATCCTTTGGAACGTTACCCCTTAAAGGTTGGCAACGTAACAGTAACACTATATGTGTTGCTGGTGTCCATGGGCGGCGTTGGTTGCTTACCACCAGGTGACCCGCCTGCTCGTCTGCCCTCCTTTTTTTTTTTTTTTTTTTTTTTTTTTTTACGCGAGGAAATGCTTTATGCACACCCCCCGCCTGGGGACGGCAAGAGGTAGTGTGGGACTCCCAAAACAGCAAACTGTAATCCGATCCTAAGGTTACCCACTAAAACCTCGCGGCGGCCTTCCTCCGGCGTAGGGGTGGCCCAGGACAGTGCATAAGCCCTCTGGTCCACCCCGCCGTCGCCCCCCCTTTGTTACGAGGGGGTGCTCATCCTCAGGGAGCCTCGGCCAGGCTCCCGCGGGTGGGGCGGCCCCGACCACGCACTCTAAAAGGCGCGCGGCCGGCGGCGCCCCCGACAACCCTCCCCAGCCGCACCGGGGGGTTATCCTTCCCGAGCCGCGACCCGGGCGCACCCGCGGGGTGTGCGCCCTCGCGGCCCGTCGGCGGCGGCGATCACTGAGCTCGCCGCCGCCGCCTTCGAGCGGGATCGGCTCTCTCCCGACCCCGCTCGGCGGCCTCCTTCTGGAGCATCACTGCTTCGCAGAAGGAGACCACGACCCTCCACTCCTCCTCTCCCGCCAGCATTGCCGCGATCAACGCCGGCGGGGACAAGTCTCGCCCGATCCCGTCGACCAGGACTCGGCGCTCGGCCGCCCAGGCCGGGCAGACCTCCAGCGTGTGCTGGGCCGAGTCCAGGTCGGATGCGCAATGGTGGCATCTCGCCGTCTCTTCACGTTTTATTCGACTCAGATACTCACCGAAGCACCCGTGCCCGGTGAGCATCTGAGTCAACCTGTAGGTGACAGTGCCCCATTTACGGAGCACCCAGGCCTCGAGGTGAGGCAGGACGGCACCGACGGCGCGTGAACGCGCAGAGCCCTGGAGGACCAGCGCGTCGCGCCAGTCCCCCAGGACCCGCCGGAAGGCCTCCCGCCCCCGCACCTCGTGACCCCGCGCGTCCGGGCCCCCACCTCCCCGGCCGAGATCGTACGCGGCTGCGTACATCTCGGCCAGGATGATGAAGGGAGGAGAACGCGCGAGGACCGTCGCCGCCTCGTACGATATCGTACGGTAGCCCCGTACGATCCGTATGGCCATAATCCGCTCCAGGCTCCTCAGCAGAGCCCTGGAGCGGGAGGCCCCCGCAAGGTCTCGCGACCAGACGGGGGCCCCGTACAGGGCCACGGACCGCACGACGCCACCGTAGAGACGGCGAACTCCCTCTCCCGGTCCCCCGAGGTTGGGCAGCAGGCGGTGCAACGCGCCTGCCACCCGTCGCGCTCGGGGGACCATCCTCACGAAGTGCTCCTCGAAGCTCCAGCGGCTGTCCAGGGTGAGGCCGAGGTACTTCATGTACCTGCCCACCGGGACAGCCGTGTCACCCACCTGGATCCGCGAGGCCGGTGGTTCCCGGCCCCGAGAGAGCCGGTGGAACCACAGCGCCTCACTCTTGTGAGGCGCCACCTCCAAGCCCAGCCCGCGGATCCGTCTAACGACGATTGCCACCCCCAGCTCAGCGAATCTGAGCGTACGCTCGAAGTCGGGCCCCGTGGCGACCACCAGAGTGTCGTCTGCGTAGCAAACGACACTCACGCCACGGGGCAGACTGGTGCGGAGGACCGGGTCGTAGGCGAGGTTCCACAGCAGGGGCCCGAGCACGGACCCCTGCGGAACCCCGCACGAAACCTCCTTCCTCTGCTCCGTCCCGTTCCGGTCGACATAGTCCACCCGTCTCCCCTGCAGGTAGGCCCCGATTACCGACCTTAGGTAGGGAGGCACCTCGTGGTATACGAGGGCCTCCCTGATGGCCGGCCAGGGGAGGGTCCCGAAGGCGTTGACGATGTCTAGCGACACCGCCAGCGCGACCCCCCCCGATCGGACTGCCGGTTCCGACAGGGCCCGCACCCGACGCACCGCGTCGATGGTCGAGCGCCCCTGCCGGAACCCAAACTGGCAGTCCGATATGTCCGGGCCCACCTGCGACAGGTGGCTGCTGATACGGGCGGAGATAACCCTTTCAAAGAGTTTCCCCGCCTCGTTCAGCAGGCATATCGGCCGGAACGAAGACGGAGCGTCTCCGGTCCTCCCTTGCTTCCTGATGAGCACCAGTTTCGCCGCCTTCCAGTCGAGGGGGAACACCCCGCGGTGGAGGCAGTTAGTGAACAACTGCCTCACCTTGCTCCCCAGGACTCCCAGAGCGAGCGCCAGGACCCGGCCCGGGACTCCGTCCGGGCCGGGAGCGGCGCTGCGGGAGGCGAGCCGCGAGACGGCTCGCCCGAGCTCGTCCTCCGTCACCTCCAGCTCGTCGGACCACGGAGTGTGGTCCGACTGAGACGGAGGAACCGAGGGACCGCCCTGGACCCTAGGGAAGAGTCCGTCCACGACTCTCCCCACGACTTCCGGGTCCAGGGATTCCGTCAACGGAGGGACCCACGGGGTCAGCTTGCCCAGTACCATTTTGTACGGGCGTCCCCATGGGTCCCTGTCCAGTCCCTCGATGAGCTCGTTCCAGGACCGCTCGCGAGCCGCAGCGATGGCGACGCATACGGCGTGCGCAGCGGCCCCGTATTCCCGTCTGGCTCTGAGAGCCTCCTCGACCGTGGTTCGCCTTCTTCTGCGGGCTCTTTTGTACCGGCGGCAGGCGACAAAAGCGGCCTTGCGAAGCCGCTCTATCTCCTCGCTCCACCAGTACATGGAGCCCCGCCGGGGCGGCCCGACTCGCGGCATCGACGCGTCACAGATCGACGTCATTGTGTCGCGCAGCCAGGCCGCTTGCGTCTCGGGATCGGGCGACCCCGCTCCCTCCGCCCAGTCCGCAACGCTGGCGGCGGCCACGACCATGTCTCGGTCGAGCCGCTTGAGAGACCAGCGCCGCGGAGGGCCGCTGGTCTGGCGCGGGCGGCTTGGGCGGCGGAGCGACACATCCAAAAAGATGTGTCGGTGGTCAGACAGGTTGACCACTTCCTCCGCCACCCGCCATCCGGTCACCATGGCGGCGGCCGAGAGAGTCGCCCACGATAGGTCGATGACCGACTCCCCCTGCCACCGCACGAAGGTGCTGACCGACCCCCGGTTGAGCAACCGGAGGTCGAGTCCTGCCGCCCACTCCAGAAGCGTCTCTCCTCTCACGTCGTCCCGGGCGTCACCCCACTCGCTCGAGTGAGCGTTGAAGTCGCCCAGGACGAATACCGGACGGGAGGCGCAACCGCGAAGGCGGCTCGTCAGCCCGTCCAGGTATGCCTCGTAGGCGGCGAGGCCGCTGTTCGGAGAGACGTAGCAGCCCACTACGACCATGGATCCCCACTCCACGGCGACGTAGCCTGGACCTTTCCACAGCAGGGAGCAGTAGCTACCCTCAGCCCAGTAAATGGCCACCAAGCCCGCGTCGTCCCCGAACCATCGCGGGTGGACGGGGACGTGATTGGGCTCGGCGACCACCGCCAGGGCAACCGAATGCTCGACCACCGTCTGCGCAAGCAGGTCTTGCGCAGCGCGGCGGTTATTCAGGTTGCCCTGGAGAAAGCGGGCGTGGAGGTCCGTTATTGGACCTCCATTGTTCCGCCCGCCTGTCCCTTAGCAGGGGAGGGTGGCCTCGCGGCCGCCGCCTTCCTTTTAGGTGGGGAGCACTTCTTGCCCCCCATCCTGTGATCGGCTCTGCAGCCCAGGTCTGAGCAGACCGGGCAGCTAGGAGCGAGCGCGGTGCACGCGCTAGCGATGTGGCCTGCCACGCCACATCGGTAGCACCGCCCGCTCCTATCCACGGCGCAGGGGCACCTCGCACGGACGTGCCCCTTCTCGAGGCACCGGAAGCACTGCAGCGGCCTTGCCGCCAGTGCCTCGACGCGCGCCGAGGTCCACCCGATCAGGACCCGCCGCTGAGCCGCTATTTTTCTGGCGACCCCGAGCGGGCACCTGACCCAGGCCGAGCCCAGCCGAGACGGGCTGGAGCGGATCTCCCCGACCTTTACGTCGGTCGGGGCGCATCCGCCCGCCTCGGCGATCACCGTGGCGACGGTCGCGGGGGTGATGGACTCGTCCAAGTCCATCACCCTCAAGTCGCCCATTTTACACGGGCGCGAGATTATTACGCCCGTGTCGGCGACGGCCACCCTCATTTTCTCCGCCAAGGCATCAGCCTTGGCGGAGCTGTCCGGACCGGGGACCTCCAGCATAAGAGCCCCGGTCATTGTCCTACGGGGCTTAACCCCCCCGGAGATGCCAAGATCCGCGAGTTTAATTCGGCTCCTGGCGACCTCCATGACCCCCGCTAGTGTGATGCCGGCGTCCGGTTGCACCGTCACCACCACCGCGGCGGTACTGGGGGGCTTCGGTAGCCCCGTCATCTTCTTCTTCTTCTTTGGCGCCGGTGCAGGGGTGGCAGCGGCGGCGCGAGCCTTCCGAGCGGCGGCGGCGGCCTTCCGGCCGACCACCGTCGCCCAGGTCTCGTCGCCAGCCCCCGCGCCCGTCGCAGGCCCAGCTCCAGGCGCAGGCGGAGGCGGCGGGGCTCGCGAGCCTTCTGCAGCAGCCGCCCGCCTCTCTTGCTGCTTCTTTTTCTTCTTTCTCTGAGGCATCTGCGGCCCTGGCGGCGACGGATTCGCAGCGGCTGGCCTTTTCTGCCCCAGAGAAGGCAACTTGCCCATACCGGGGAAAAGTATTTCCAACGTCTCGGACTGGTACCGGGCGTATTGGCGCTCCATGAACGCCAACACTCGGTCCAAGTCCGGGGTGGTGGAAGGCTGCGGCGGCGGAGCCTCCATGGGTTTCGCGTGGCTCGGCCCGCCTCCAGTCTGAGGCACCCTCTTTTTCTTCTTCGGAGGCGGTGGCGCCTCCGGGGGAGCAGACTTCCCCCGGGATGTCTCTTCTGCGCTAGCTTCCTCTGTACTGTGCAGTGGAAAGCTTAATGGCGGTCGCTCGTTTTCGGCGGCCTTCTTTGATCGTAAGTCAGCGAGCTCCTGTTCAAGGGCGATCATACGGGCCGAAAGCTTGGCCACTTCCGATCGAACCTTGGATTCCGCCCTGGCACACATTTCTGTGACGTCGTTTCGGATCCCAGCGATGCCCGAACGCACCACCTTGGCTAAGTCCGCTCTGGAGCCTTTGGCTTTCCCGGCGGCGCGTTCCATTGTCGCTAGCACCTCAAAGATTCCGGCTCCAAGCTCAGCAGAACTCAGCGTTTGTGTAACTTCATCTCCACTTTCTTCCGGTTGCGGTGTCTTCACCGGCGTTGGCCTCTTTTTATCGCCTCCGAGATCGGGGCTGCGCGGCTTACGCTTTCGCGTTCGTTGCGCTCCGTATTCCTCGGAAGCAATGGAAACGGCGGACATAGCACTGTCACTATCAACCCCGCCAACCACTTCCCCCCTCTCTATCAAGCCTGGGTTTTTTGGAATTGTCAGGCGGAGAGCTAGCTCCCCCTGACTCTTTGGCTCCTCCAGACGACCTCTCGAAGAGGATCGGGATCTCCCAGAGCTGGGTTCTTCGCCCTCCCTTGCTCCTTTTCTCCAGAATCGACCAGGTGTGGTGACGCAAGCGTCGGTCGCATCTGCTACGTTGTTGTCGCTGCCCTCTGTGGCAGCTTGGCACTTTGTGCCCCCCTCATATACGACGGGGCTGCCTGGCGGGACTCCGCCAGGGTGGGATTCTCCTGCCGCTGTGCGGCCGGTACCCACATGAGGTAGTTTGTTTTTGCAACTTGCCATTGGTTTTAGACTTTTATTTACGAGGGTGAGTTCCCTCGGCTTTTTTCCCTCCTGCCCAGGGGTCAGCTCCCCTAAAGTGATGCCCTCGGGTTCGACCTCCGCGTCGAACATGCATCCCCTCGCCGGGCATCAGAGCTTAGGATTCACGGATTTTTTATAGTGGTTTACTCCACGCGGTCCGACGACCCCCGCGCCTCTCAATGAGGGTTGCGGGCCGGACCGAGCGGTGGGGTCTACGACCCACGATCCGTCGCCCCGGATCGCCTTCCTGGGAGAGGACCGAGTGGGGGGGTTAGCAACCCCTGGTCCACCGCCCCTCTCCAGAAGACCGTCCCGGGTAGGGCCGATCGGGGGGGTTCACAACCCCTGGTCCGTCGCCCCTTCCCTCTTCGACTACCAGGACAGGCCGAGCGGGGGGGTTCACAACCCCTGACCGACGCCCTGTCCCACGCTCCTTCTTTCGGTGGGGCCGAGCGGGGGGATTCACGATCCCTTGTCCGTCGCCCCTTCACCGAAACATGCTGCAAGCCGAACGGGGGGGTTCGAAACCCCTGGTCCGTCGCCCTGAGCCGTGGCAGACTGCCACCCAACGCGGTAGCATCTCACTCTACCCTCTGATAACCAGAGATGCAGGCGGAGCTCCACAGCGTGATTTTTTATAGAGGTTTTCTTCCTCGCAGCCCCCTTGCGGCGGCCATCGTCCCAGCCCCATGGACTGGATTACGATTTGACGTCTATTTGTCAGACTCTCAGCCAGGGCGTGACGGAATTTACTCCGCCAGGCCCTGCCCAGGGAGCACCGGCCCGGAAGGAGCGTCCGGGCGCGCGCGGAGGTGGTCTGACGGCGCTCCCCTCGTCTGCCCTCCTATTCCATAAAAAAAAAATGTTTCACTTTGCTCAAACATATTATTATATGTGTGTATACACATATAGTTTTGTCTGTGTATGTGTCCCCACACAAGCATGTAGCCCGTTTACGTAAAAGATTACATGGTTGTCAGTTATTCATGATCCGCACCAACTTCATTTGTGTTTAATAAATTAAACCGCTTGCAAAATATTCATATTTTGATTTACCTATGAATAAATTGTTGCCGTTTTTTTACTTATATTTTGTATTTTCGAACCAGATTTGTATCGTTTCGTTTGTCTAGAAGTCGAGCACTCCATTTCAAGAAGTTTTACTTTCGACCCTGGTTGACTGACTTATGAAATTCTTCCAAACATGTTCCTAAACAAGTTAGGGCAGAAAAGAATGTGAAGTTACGAAAAAATTATATTGCAAATTTAACCCCTTGCATCATTCCTATAAATCAATAACTTGCACTACGAAATTTATTCATTTGTCTGCCAACTTTATAAAGATAAAATCAACTACAAAGATAATAATATGTCATGGGATCTTACTTGCAAGACCATTACAAATGGCGCGCTTATGTCAGAAGCCGACTCACTATTTCCTCTACGATCATGACATATATGAGTTTTTACTAAACTGTCGTAACAATAAAATACTGTACAGTATTTTCTTTAGTTTTATATGGAACGCATTGCAAAGTCTCTGGGAGTCTATTTTACAACTGCGTTTAATATCTGAAGTTAAAATCCTATTTAATAGAAACTCTCTATTGTATATAAAGTTAAAACAGTTTTTTCAGTTTTGGTTTGTAGAATTATTGACTGATGTTATCACAACTATTGAAAAAATAAAAAAAATGTTATGGTGACAAAGTGAATCAAGAACTTTAAAATACAAGCCGTGAAAATGACAAAACTTTACACAATGTTTACTCCCATTCTATTTTATTTATTTTCTAAATTTTGTACAAACTGAAACAATAGTAATTGCAAGCCTCTAGATGATAGCGTATATCATTAAAATTAACTAGAACTACTTTAAACAAGACTAAAATGTTATTATTAATTATGTAATTATTATTAATGTTATGTTATTAATAAATTTCAGCGGCTCTAACTCAACCGCGCGTTAATTAAAAGACATTACAAAAACGATAAATCTAAAGTTAACATGAAATACTCAGGTGGACTGTCTGTCTTATAGTATATGTTATATCAGTAAACATGAGCAAATTGAGTTGAAAAAATAGTAGGATGAATGATAATAGAATAAACTAAGAATAAACAACAATAATTTTTAATATTGCCTATTGTAACAGGGTATTATTCTTCTTTTCAGGATCTACAATCTGAAATCGAAACGCACCGAGATGTCTACGCATCGCTCACAGGCACGGGGCGGCGGCTTCTCGGCAGCCTGTCCTCTCAAGAGGACGCCGTCATGCTTCAGAGGCGGTTAGACGAAATGAACCAGAGATGGCATCATCTGAAAGCGAAGAGTATGGCTATCAGGTCAGTCATCTATCCATTATGTATGTTACAATTAAGAAAAATGATTTAACATGCGAAAGCAATAGGATCTCAAGGATGAAACAAGATTTTATTCTAGTTTTATTTATGCAGTTTTTTTATCGAGGGTACGAACATCTGCAACACCGAGAACATTTGCGTTGCTGACCTTTAAGATAAGATAGGAATGCGATGGTAGAGCACGGAATAGGCCACTTTACGTCGATTTTCTAAGAGGTCGTTGTATTTCACCAGTCGAACGGGCCCATTCATCCAATATGCGTGGCTCTAAAACTGCTCTCATAATACAATATTAAATTAATTACGTTTTTTTTATGGGATAAAGGGACAAACGAGCGAGCGGGTCACCTGATGGAAAGCAATCACCGCCGCCCATGGACATCCGCAACACTAACAAATATTATAAGATTATAATTAGCTATCAGGCCGTAAATCCTATCAGCATCATGATGATTCGAAACGTTAAACCAGAACCAATGCACCAGATATCTGTAAACCAATTTGAACGGTGTATCACCGTCTAATGTGACGCCAACCGTTGGCCGGCGGCTATCGTCCTGGTTCGCAACTGGTTATCCTAAACCAATTATGTCACTGGTGCCTCCTTGTAATTGGTATTAATGACTCGATTGCCTGCTGGATATGTGTTCGACCAAGATATTAGTTAGATTGGTGTGTGATGTTATCAATGTTCTATAATTTGTTAGACCATGTTGTGGATGTCATTCGTGCTTGAATATTATTAAAGTCTACAAACAGTTCGCTTCGTGAATGGGCTGGCTCGACTGGTATAATAACAGAAACCTCAGAATATCAACATAAATTGCCGTGTTTCCTTAGATAAGTAGGTCGAGAGTAGGAAATGAGGTCACTTCTTACTCCCGACTGCTCTGTCTTAGAAACTGGCAACGCAACTTTGACATTATCTGTGTTGAAGGTGTCCTTGACAGGTAGTCACTTGCCACCGGGTAAGCCCGCTTGCTGGTTAGCACCCAAAAAAAGTGAGTTAATTAGTAAAAGAGTATGTAAATCGTATTTATTTTCTCCTCACATACATAACATAACTTGTTAGAAGTTCAGACCAAAAATGACATGTGTATACACATACTAAAACTATTTAGTCAGATAATGTCTGTTATAAAACTATACAAATATTATGAATTAAAAAAACGTAAACAAATATTTTATCATTACAAACGCAGAAATAAGTCCAAAGTCACACACTCACAAGCGCGTAGTAGACATTTTACACCGGAAAGCCACAGTAAAATCCATTAACATTTCAACTTCAACAATAATTCCCTGTGCAAAAACTGTCACAAAAAAAAAACCGCCCGAAAACACACAGAAAAGGCTAAAATTGACACTTAAATGTCAACGAACAAGTGAAAGTTTGAAAGCATTTTTGTTCCGTTCCAAATTAGAGTTTGCGGAACGTGATCAATAAATAATTTTAGGGTTGATTTTTTCAAATGCAAATTAAAGATGTTTTTTTTATTATAATTACTTTTTAATCTAGCGAAATGCAGGTAGAAGATAAAACAAAACTCTGTAACAGCCTGTACATGAAACAGTAGACGTTACTAATTATTACCTTTCTTTCTATGAGAAATACATTCAAAAGTATCAAATAGCATGTTGCTTTATTAACTTGTGAATATATAACATATGTTTTGTCAATTTTTATTTGGAACATGGCCATATGTAAGTACCTACTCAAAGGACGGGGCGAAAATTGGCTATTATGGGTGATTTATGTAAGTAAAGAGCGTGAGCAATATGGCAATATTCACAGGAATTAATAAAGGAAATAATATGTTATATAATAGCCGACTGTAGATGGGGACACATTAAGTACATAAAGATAACCTAACATAACTTCACGCCTTTTGTTACCCGAAGATGTAGGCAGCGGCTGTTAAGCCTCGTCTCGCCGTTATGTTTACGTCCCAAATGGAATAGGTGGTGAACCTATCGCCATACCGGGCACAAAGTTTTTCAGTCATCGATATTTATCACACATAACTTCTGAAAACAATTTCGAAAAGTCATTGGTGTCAGCCAGTGTCTGGAATCGAACCCGGACCTCTGGATCAGAAGCCGTGTGTGCTCGACCACTGCGTCACCGAGACTAACCGAGACTACATAAAGATTAGTAGAGATAAAGATTATTAGAGATATGCTTATTTATCTTTACGCCAAGTCCCTTGCCGGTTACGCAGAAAGAATAGAGCGCCTTAAATTACACAACTCGATCAATTTTTTTACCACTCACTTCATTGTTTGATCTATTACTCACGATATAGTCATGAATTTTTACTGTTATAATTGAATTTTAATAATATTGACTATATTTTTCCCCCAACACATTTTGTCCCAACAAGTCAAGACCTAAATCATGCCCAATGCTCATGTAATTCAACCACCAGTAACTGTAAGCGATGCAGTACTCAAAGTTATTGATGTACCTATACTTAAGGCAAACTGTCCATCCAGATAGAGCCGGGAATCAGGGTTTTTCTAATATTTATTCCACACAAGTTAAGTTAGCGATATGAAATGATATTATTATTATGCGCTCAGGAAAATATGGATATGTACCTATTAAAAGAGTTCATGATTAACGGTCGAGTAGTTTACTCGTGAAAGCGTAGTAAAAGGAATAATACATTTTTTAATCGCATTCCTATTGTCACAGTCGATGAATAACATTTCTTATTCGCGTTGTCGGTTATGCTATGGATCTATTTAAAAATCTCATTATTGTTTGACAAAAGTAATAAACAGTCTCGGTGTTCCAGTAGTCGAATTCCCCACCTCTGATCCAGAAGTTGTCGGTTTGAATACGGACACACACCAAAGAATTTTGCGAATTTCTTTTCGTTAGTTGAGTGTGATAAATATCGATGACTGACAACTGCGCCCAGTATATGACTATAGGTTCGCCACCTACCAGCTGCTAAGCCCTGCCTGCTAAAATTTACATATTTTATATATTATAAAATCTGATTGAGCCTGTCCTGACAGTCAAAATATTTCTCGGTCATTGCTCGAAACATTTCAAATATAAAGATAGAACTAAATTCGCTGCTCACTGTCTCGCTAAAAGGGGTTGACGTTCGGGGGTTGTCAATTAAATGAAAATTAGACATTCACTTTGTTCACGGAATTTACAGCGAGAGACCTTGTCGGTATTATTTTAAGTGTTGTCTTTTCAACGGGGAACTATTGCAAAGGGGAATTGATATCGTGACTAAAGGGACCTTTGAGTGGTATCAATCGACTTTGTAATTGAATTAAGATGGCGATGATAATTAAATTTATTGGATGTTTTAAAGGGTATTTTGTTAAACGATATTTAACGTGTTTAAAGTATTATTTGCTGAATTTCCTGTGCGTTTTCATGCCCGAAGGTGTACGTAGCGGCTGTACGTATACGTAACGCCTACGTAACGCATATAGGTAGTGGGACTTTAGTGTTTTCAGTCAAAGCTGAATATTTCTCAACTGTAGACAGTTTAGTTGAATATTTTTCGCTGTAAAAATCATGAATAATATACCTATCCTACGTGATACGTTAAAAACAACTCGTCCATCATACATATTCATACATATGATAGAATAAAAAAATAATACAATTTCCAATTAAGTGTGTGTACGGAACCAACAAGTAGATTTATTCGGGCGCCTGTCGTCCGAGTCATAAATAATGCTTCGGTAAAAAAAAAAACATTTTCCCTCGTATAACGGTCATTTTTAATTTAGAGAACCCTACTTCGCATAGCTATGGAGCCCCGAAACCGTCGAGTTATAAATTTCTAATGGATATATATATATATATGCTTTGTAGACACCATAAGCTAATTGCGGAGAAATGCGATGAAAGGCCTACGCCCTACACTATGAACGCCAAAAGACATATTATGCTGTATAACTTATAACTCGATGGTTTCCTATTATTAATTTATAAGATATAATGTTCTCGGTGGTCCAGTGGTCGAGTACCCGGCTTCCGAATCAAGAAGTAGCGGGTTTGATTCCTGGCCTAGGTGTGACCTATGACTTTTCGAAAGTTATGTGTGATGAATATCGATGACTGAAAACTTTATGCCCGGTATGGCAATATGTTCTCCAACTATTCTATTTGGGGCGTAACGGCGAAAAGAGGCTTA
This sequence comes from Euproctis similis, assembly GCA_905147225.2. Lineage (NCBI taxonomy): Eukaryota > Metazoa > Arthropoda > Insecta > Lepidoptera > Erebidae > Euproctis > Euproctis similis. The sequence goes on from LR990109.1 coordinate 13,399,103, forward strand.
ACAGCCGCTGCCTACACCTTCGGGAAGAAAAAGGCGTGAAGTTACTTTATGTTATGAATGACAGATGAAATTACTAGCATGTTTCTATAGGTAACCCTGAGGTTGTATGTCGCCATATCATTTTAGACATAAACAACAATTATTCTTTACTGAATCAAAAAGTCTCGGGTTCGATTCTAACCAGTGGCTATTTTCGTAAGTGTTTGTGATTTATAGCGTTGACTGACTGGCTAGCTATTGTATTTAGGACGTACTTATCCGGCGAGTCGGAAACTCGTTACAGCTCGAAGTTAGATATATAAAAAACTCTATGCAATTGATGGTCACCGCTTGAAACGGAGTATTCATGGCCACACATAGCAGTGAATTACTCATTCGAACTTAACGACGAGTCATAAATTGTGTTCAGCGCCGGGAATCGAACCTATCGATTTACTATATATAAGGTAGTATATATGATGTATGTTATGCAGTAATTTATACGTAATATCTTAAATTAATATCAATTAAGGATATATTCACCATTTTATCTTTACCACGAAAATCGGGTAAAGGTTGTATTAAATAGGGTATATATTTACACTTTGTGGGTTTGGCCTCAACTTATTTTAAATCATCACGCTAATATCAATGTGAGTAAAACATTAGTCTTTTTTCGCTGTAAATACGGTACGAAGTTCGAGAAAAAAATATCATCATCATCATCATGAGCCTAAATTAGTCCACTGCTGAACGTAGGCCTCCCCCTTAGCGCGCCATAACTCCCGATCCTGTGCCAGCTGCATCTAGCGACTTCCGGCTGTTTTTATGAGGTCGTCTGTCCATCTAGTGGGGGGACGGCCTACGCTACGCATACCAACCCGTGTTCGCCACTCAAGAACTTTTTTCCCCAGCGGTTGTCAGTTCTTCGAGTGATGTGGCCTGCCTACCTCCACTTCAGCGTGCTAACTCTACGGGCTATATCAGTTATTCTCGTACGTCTACGGATCTGCGTATTTCGGATCATATCCCGTAGAGATATACCGAGCATAGCCCTCTCCATAGCACGCTGAGCGACTTTGAGCTTCTTAATACGGCCAGCATTAAGAGACCATGTCTCAGAACCATATGTCATCGCTGGTAACACACACTGGTCATAGACCTTGGATTTAAGGCACTGAGGAATTTTGGACGAGAAGATATGCCTAAGCATCCCGAACGCTGCCCAGCCGAGTTGGATCCGTTGGTTAATCTCTTTCTCGAAGTTCGCTCTACCTAGTTGAATAGTTTGTCCTAGGTAAACATAGTGATCGACGACTTCGAGGATCGCATCTCCAACAGTTACCGGTACTTGAATGACATGGACATTGGACATGACTTTTGTCTTCTTCATATTCATTCGTAGACCCACTTGTTGGGATAACTTGTTAAGATCCTTGAGCATTGCACCTAGATTCTCCAGCGACTCTTCCAAGACCACGATATCATCGGCAAATCGAAGGTGAGTGATGTATTCGCCATTGATATTGATGCCTAGCCCGGTCCAATCTAGGAGCTTGAAGACGTCCTCCAATGCAGCGGTGAACAGCTTCGGAGATATAACGTCACCTTGTCTGACACCAAAATATAAACCAATAAAAATATAATTTTGGATGCAATATACACAACGCCCTCTAGTATTCCAAGCTAAGCATCTAAATGCTTGTTATATTTAATCTTTTTCATGGCCCTTAATCTTGTTGAACATTTCTTTTGTTATATAACATAACAAAACTTCACGCCATTGTTACTCGAAGGTGTAGGGAGCGGCTGTTAAGCCTCGTCTCGCCGTTATGTTTACGTCCCAAATGGAATAGGTGGCGAACCTATTGCCATACCAGGCACAAAGGTTTCAGTCGTCGATGTTTAATCACACTTAACTTTCGAAAACAATTCCAAAATGTCATTGGTGTGAGCCAGTGTCAGGTTTCGAACCCGGACCTCCGGATCAAAAGCCGTGTGCTCGACTACTGGACCACCGAGACCACCCCTTTTTGTTATATCATCTATATTTATCGTAGCGTACGCGAAAGAAAATATTTTATGGCTAATTTGCCCCATACTTTGAACAATACAATATATTTTTATAAAATGTAGCCTATGAGTATGTATATGCCTATGCCTATGTGTATGTGACTAACATTGGTAGAGCCAAGCAGTTCGTTGCATGAATGGGCCGGCTCGACCGGTGAAATACCACGACCTCTCAAAAGATCGACGTAAATTGGCTCATGCCGCGTTTCGTTCGGTGAGAGAGGTACCCGGAGGCCTATCCCGCTTCCCAATACTATCCTATCCCCTTAAAGGTCAGCAACGCAACGGTAACATTATATTAAGTGCTGCTGGTGTCCATGGGCGGCGCAGGTTTCTTATCATCAAGTGACATGCTTGCTCGTTTGCCCTTCTATCCTATAAAAAATGTGTAGCTGATGTACAACCTATATTATCGTTAAGTTTCAACAATATCTATTCTGTAGTTTTTACTTGAAAGAGTTACCAACATATATTCTCACACACAAGTATTCGCGTTTTTAATATTAATAAGTTAATAGGTCTTTTTCTATAAAATTGCCGTTCTATCTATCTCTCTATCTATCTATATATCTAAACTGGATATTTGAAATCAAAATTATTTTATTTTAAGAACATGGATTTTTTTTTTCTAAAAGTAGTCATTTGTTTATTAAATAGTGTTACATTTTAATCTTTTTCGTCGTTATGGATACCTACGTTAAAAAATCGAGTAATTATGGAACATGAGTGGCAACAACGAGGCATAAGCAGCACGCAACACCCACGACGTTTACAGACCTAACACTACACTGTTATTGGTTTACTCGCTTCCGATGTGGTTTTATCGACCTAAAAAAATGAACCTCCGAAGACTTTGGTCGACAATAACGAATTAAAGGCGATTGTGAAAGCTGACGATACACATTCTACGGCAAAATTAGCAGCCGCTTTCGAGATTAGCGTCAAAACCATATTTGTCCATTTGCATTAAATTGGAAAGGTAAAAATTGGTCAGCGCGAAGTACAGCTGAATTTCTTTAAGGACATCAATAAACTGCCACTGCGTTGGCAAAGATGCATTGATTGTGTGGATCAATCTTTTGATTATAACAAATAAATATAAAATTTATTGACTATTTTTATGTGTCTGTGAAGGCCCGTGAAAATAAAACTTACTTCACTTAAAAATACATTTAAATTTATTGTTTTTTTTTTCACACCAAACGGTAATTTCTAAAGACCTAATATATGTATGAAACTGTGAATTCTTTTAATTACAAAAGTCTCGCGTTTAATATATCGAAATGTTTGATTAAATTAAAAAAATATTATGTACTAATTTTGAGGCAAAGATTGTTTGTCAATTTGATGATATCAACATGAATAACTAACTACTAACTTTCCACTAAGTATTTACTCATTAAGTAGTTCGTAGTAGGAAAGTTTAGTGAAATATTTGAACAAAGCTGAATGTTGCCAACCTCTGCACTGGTACGAGCTGTTCCTCTTTGTGTACATATTTGAGGTTGCTTATACTTGATATATAATATATATTTACTAATATATATATTAGTATTTAGTTAGTCTAGATTCTCATGAAATTTTGTAGGTATAACGGGGAGGTTTGAGAATCGAAAAAATCTAATTTTCATCCCCCTATGAGTATGTTAAGGGTACCGCTATTTTTTTTATGAAACAGCTTACAAAAATACCCACAACCCTAAATTTTCAGCCCTCTATGATTGACCACTATTTTCTATTTGTTTATGAAAGCCTTTATTTATTTATTTTTACCAAGACAACGTCTTCTGGGTCAGTCAGTTTACATATATATTATTGTATATCCATTCTCTATGCTTCAAGTTTTTCAATTCTTGTCAACAAAACCCACCCTTGACTGTTTTATTAACTCTGAAGTTTGCGTCGTAACGAGATGTTTTTTTTTGTGGATCAGTAGGAAAAAGGTTTGTGTAGACATTTTGAACTTTATATTGATTTTTTTTATAAACAACGTAACGATATTAAAAATAACAGATATAGACTATGAATCAGTCGCGACTTTAAAATATATTAAAACATTAAAAAACATACTATGTATACAAATCTTTTTGCGTTTCAATTTTGAACATTGGACTATTTAGGTAAGTAATGCCACATGCATCACACGCCTTAATACTTATTCATCCCTTTTCAGAAGGGTTGTGTGAAGGATATTGAGAGAGTTCACTACATGAACAGCTGAAGGGACACTACTGCCCCGTTGGCGACATACTTAGTACACACTTCGAATTATATGAAAGTACTTTTGCCTTCGTAAATCCTGATATTCTAATCCCTATACCAGGATTCTGCATAGGTTATTGATGAATAGGGGTATAACCAGTGATGACTGTGGAATTAAAATAAAAGCAACATATGTTACGCCTTATTATATCAGCTATATTATCTGTGAAAATGTCATTAAAGTCGATCCAGCCGTTGCAAGGATTGGCTCAAACAAAGATACCGAAGGGCAAAATTTAAAAAATGTTGATATTGGTGTTTATATTCATTTATATACTCATTTACTAAAAATGGTTCTCTTCATATTGCAAACAGAGAGACAGACAATGCAATTTTACTTATTTGTATACATTTGTTTCCTTACTTAACTTTCTTTTCTTAAATCTTTTTGCAGCAAAGTTACTTGAGAAAAGTAATAGAATTTATTTTTGACGGGCCTCGTGGTTCATTGGTAAAACTACCGATCCACCCGAGTTCAAATATTTGTGACAAGTATGAATATTTGTATGGCGTCTAGGTGTTTTTCTATGTATTATAAGTATGTATTTACAAAAGAAAAGTATATATGTATTAGTATCCGTTATCTAGTATCCATAACACAAGCATTTAGTTCCTTAGCTTGGAACCTGAGGGCGCTGTGTGTATTGTGGCAAAAATATTATTTTCTTCTCATATTTTTAACCTATTTATTCGAAACACGTGTATTTCTCATTGAAGATTCTATATATGTAAATATACATTCAGGTCCATCTTAAATGTATGTATCACGTACAAATCAAATGTACTATGTAATATTAAATGTATACATCCAATGTATGTTTAGATTTTCTCTCAATATCAGAGCTGATCCATCTTCCCGTATGTATGGCGCGAAATGATGGATCGATGACTTTATTCATATGTATGTATGTATGTATGTATGTATGGTTATGCCGTATGAATATATATTTGTTTCTTTGAAAGACGTGAATAGATGATTATTATATATACTCGTAGGTATTTATTATTATTCAATATCATTAAGTCTCGGTGGTCCAGTGGTTGAACTCCCCTCGCTTCTGAATCTCCAGAGTCGCGCGATCCATTCTGGGTTTACAGTTTTACACCAATGAATTTACGAAGGTATTTGCGATATAAATATCGATAACTGACAACTTTGTGACCGATGTATGGCAATAGGTTCGCCACCTATTTCATTTGGGACGTAACGTAACGGCGAGTCGAGGCTTTAACAGCCGCTGCCTACATCTTCGGGTAGAAAGTGAAGTGAAGTTATGTTTTTACGTTTTAAAATTTGAAATTTATCACAAAAATGGCCTCTAACAGTTACCATCTGCATCTACAGATCTCTTTTCAATATCCAATACACCACAATGCTCGCTGCTTGAATACCACATAAAATATATCTTTAGACCATTAAAACGCCACTATATTTGCTATAAAATAAGTTTACGATCTACTTTACATGTGATAGAGTTGAGATAAAACTTTTACAATAACGTATGGTAATAAGGTGCACCGGGTTTGATTCGAGCGCTAAAATTTTAACTACTAGGTAAACGTATTTTATTGAGCAGTAAAAGTAAAGTTACAGTATACGTATTCTTTGTAGTACACATTTTTTATTAGGAAATTTAAACGATTTTAAATAATTTTAATGTTACCGCATACATCGATTTGACAGAATCTTAAGTGACTTTAGATGTTATATTTTCGTTTTCACCGCATATTGAAAAATTATTTTAGCATATGGAATAATTTTAATGATTATTTCTGAGTTTTATTGTTTCAAGTTCAAATCATAGCGCACAATTTTCAGCCAAATAAGTATATATGTCTGTATATTATTACAAAAAAAATGATGCCTGAACAATTAAATGGCTGAAAAAAAAACTAATAAAAATAGTGTCAATTAATTGACTCAAAGCCCGTGATATTTAACAGTAGGATTATATGCAAGGTTTCTTCTCTAGAATTTTCTATAATGACGCCGCCGCAGCGGGAGAACACGCTTCAGCATAAAATGAAATTTGCATGTCAACAAAATCTACTGTTTATAGTATATAAAAAGCGATGGTGACATTAAAACCACTTTATTGACACTTTATTTTCACATTTCGCAAACAGATAAATGGTCTTGTGAAATGCAATACTCGCTCTGTTTCTAGTGTTCGTTGTGAGCATTTATCTATTGGTAGATAGTCTCTGAACAACATACACTTTCCAGCCATATAGCCATACACTTTCCAGCCTAATAAAATTTAAAATAGAAGTTCACTTGATTGAAATGATGTTACTGAGTGTATGTTTCATGCTGTGGCTATGACTTTCAGCGTTGACTAACTTATAAGTTCTAAAATTATATAGACGCAGCTATAGGTGGATTAATAAGACGTTTTAATTATTAGTAGGTTAGACAATAATATTAATTTTTACGTGCTACGGGTGTTTGGTCCAATGTTAAAGAAGCCGTTTCCATACATTGACAACAACTTGATCAATATCAATAATTATCACCTGGAACACCTGAAACTTTTTTTAGTAATACATTGATGTTTGTTAAGGAAGTTACAAGCATTTTTTTTTATGGGATAGGAGGGCAAACGAGCAGACGTGTCACCTGATGGTAAGCAACCAACGCCGCCCATGGACACCCGCAACACATATTGTGTTACTGTTGCGTTTCCGACCTTTAAGGTATAGGGAAGGATGGGGAAGGGGGTGGGCCTCCGAGTACCTCTCTCACCGAACGAAAAGCGGCATGAGCCACTTTACGTCGATCTTCTGAGAGGTCGTGGTATTTAACCGGCCGTGCCGGCCCATTCACGCAGCAAACTGCTTGGCTCTACAACTGGCATTGAACCACTATGTTATTTATTATTATTAATACTGATAACTTCTACATCTAACTGATTTTTTTTTTATTAATTTTCGTGTCCAATGTATAGCAATAGGTTTGCCCGCCTATTCCACTTGAGAAGCAAACATAACGGCGAGTCGAGGCTTAACAGATGTTGCCTACTCTTTAGGGTAGAAAAAGGCGTGAACTGATGTTATTTTAAAATTTTTACTGGACAAAATTTTGAGTGACTTGGCAAATTGTAAATTTACCACGTCTGCGGTATGTTTGACCCTAAAATGGTTGTTTTAAGTTAAACTTGCACGCTGCGGTCCGGTCCAGGTGGATCGTGGGTCCTGTGCGGTTTGCAACTGGTACCTCGCGGTTGATCCTTTTAGGGTCAACTCTGCTTGTTGGTCTTGTGTTTATAAGTTTTAGGATCCGAATATAGTCGTGTTGATGTTATATATAGTTTTTTTTTATGTTACGATTTTTGTACTTTATAAATATTTTCAGCTCTTCCCTTTCTAATTCATGCTCATACATGTAATAGAATTAAAAGAGGGTCAAGTTTGTAAATTGGAAAAATTTTTGCGTTGGAAATATTAAAAAAAAAAACTTATTTTTGTGGTGGCCCATTCATGCAGCAAACGCAAGTCTGTACCACTGTTAAACTCTTAATTTATTCAAAAGCTATTTCACATTTAATTAACTTTCCGAATTCTTTATGCGTTTGTATAAATAAATGTAGTTAGACTTAACATAGATGAAGTTTAACCAGGCTTTTTACCCTATCAACTAGTAATTTATTTAGTATTTATTTCTAAGATTTTCGCGAATCTCACTCATTGATCAAAACAACTTTTAGGATTATATCGCGTTTATTTATTACTTATTTATATTTATTTCCCGACGTTTCGAACTCTTTACAGAGATCATTTTCACGAGTGATGAACAAAAAGATGGTATCTGTTCAAAAGCTATTTTCATTGATACAAAGAGCACCCACTTTTTGGAAATAAAAAACAAAAAGTTGATGTTAAAAATATGATTTTTACTATTGGTAACCCACATCAGACCATGAGAACAAAAGTTAAATACTTATTTATAAGATGCATTCATATATTTAGTAATTACATAACATAACAAATAATATTTCTATAATTAATTTTAGGAATTAACATATATTATGAAACGTTATACATTTGTTTTGAAATACAAGAATACTTAATTAATTTTTTTTTTTTTTGTAGAAACCGTCTGGAAAGCAACGCTGAACACTGGTCAGCCTTGCTTCTCTCGCTAAGAGAACTCACCGAATGGGTTATCAGAAAAGAAACGGAGTTGAACGCTCTTGCGCCGCCGAGAGGAGATTTACCCGCGCTCCTCAAACAACAGGTAATTTTATCTCTATTTCATATACTATGTGAAATGAAATGTGGGATGGAAAGAAATAAGAGAAGAGTAAGACAAGAGAATATGGTTGGATTCTGTGAAAGACGACATGATTAAGAAAGGTGTTAGTGTTGAAGAAGTGAATGATAGGGAAGTGAGAAAAGAAAAACTTGCTGTGTCGTTCCCAAATAATGGGGACAGGACTGGAAGTTGATGATATACGAGCTGAAAAACTGGTCAGGACTTAAAGCTTTGCTAAGCACAACATTGTTTATGTAAGGATTTTATTTATGGCCATTTAAACGCGAGGAAAAAAAACAACTCTTAATCTGCTAATAATAATGTTATTAATTGCAAACCATCTGCGCGAAGATCGATTTTATTTTACTAGTTTTTGTAATGATTATTTTTCCTTGATGACTGACTAAAAATCAAAATATTTCGTACTGAGGAATTAATACTAGTGTGAATTTTTGACACTAGATCAACTTGCACTAAATTGTATTATTTAAGCAAACATCCCACCCACTAACTACAACACTAGCATCAGTAAAAAATATTGAGCAAAACTTACGCTCAGATATAAAAAAAAAACTTATTTTAATACTAACTGCCCACAATTACGAAAGTTGCTGAATCTAGGAATCTCCGCAGAATGTGATAGTAACGTACTGTCAACTCGCTAAACGACGCCATTTTGGTCACAGCCGCACTGCAAAATGGCTGAGAGAGCAATTTGAATCTGTAATAATTGACGAAACTACAGCATATGTATATTATATGCTTGTATATTTCGACATTTTTACTTTATATTGTACGCTTTATACCTAATATCAAATGCATTTATAAAAGCAAAACTTAATTAAAGTTATTAAGTCTAGGTAACGCAGTGGTCGAACACACGGCTTCTTTTCCAGGGGTTCGATTTCTGATACTGGCTCACACCAATGACTTTTAGAAATTGTTTTCGGAAGTTATGTGTGATAAATAGCGATGACTGAAAACTTTGTGCCCGGTATGGCAATAGGTTCGCCACCTATTCCATTTGAGACGTAAACATAACGGCGAGACGAGGCTTAACAGCCGCTGCCTACACTTTCGGGTAACAAAAGGTGTGAAGTTATGTTATTTTACTTAAAGCATTAAATTCTAAATATTATCACATTAACCATTATTTGAGTAAATAACCTTATATTACTGAAAGCTACAACCATCTTAATCCGGGGCAATGGATTGAATTTTAGCTGGCACAAATATTGAATCAGAAAATTATGGCAATTCCTAAACATAAATGGTTGTTTGAAAATTCAATATTTGTGAGTTTTTAAAGTTCCTTTGATTTTGTTTATTGAAATAATTTGTATAAAAATAATATATATCTATTTTTGATGTAAAATTTCAAGCTGTAGAATATAGTTTTTTGGTTTACTAATTAAAATGCCTAAAATCTGGAAATAATAAACATTGACTTGACATTAAATTGTGAAAGTAACGAAGTAAGGTTAACATATAGCTTCTTAATAACATCCAACAACCTTCTTAGTAAAATAATATAGCTTTACGCGAAGTCCTTTTCAGGGTAGGCAGATAGAACAGAGCACCAAAGTACGATTCTCGCACGCGTCACAGGCTTCTTTGACTTTCATAAGTCTTGTCATACACGCTCGTCGATTTTTAAGGCTCCTGACATCACCTTCCTCCAGGACTCGACCAGGACTATTTGATCATAGAAAGTGTGTCATGGTCGTCTACAACTCCTATAGTCGGATTTATAATTAAACAACAACCACTGACGTTTACAGTGTTGTCAGTTTATGATGAAAAAAAAATAGTGTTGTAGCAAAGCGAATGAATGAAAAAGCTCTTGAATGAATAAAATTGGCACGATTGTTTAGATTGGGAATAGTTAGTCTATCGTAGTTCGGAAACTTGTAAGATTGTCCCATTTTCAATACATCGCGTAATTGAAACTAATGATGTATAAAATATAACAATTATAGGTAGGTAATAAAAATTCAAAAAAAATGTTTATTACATATTTTTTGCGATATTCATCTTCAGATGAAAAATTATCACTATCATGACATTTTTATGACTTAAACTATTACTTTAAATTTGGCAACATTATTTTACAAACTGACATTAACTACTGTCAGCTAGCTTTGTTTAATTAAAAATACTACTATACATAAATTTGCTTTTGCATTGTATATCTGCTTAGTCAATTGCTTGCATCATCCACACTTTCAACATGCCCGCATCATTGGAGCATGCTCTTTCTAACTTTTATAGCGACACTCTGCCAATAGAACTTCCTTCTTTACAACCTTGTTTTAGACGCTCCGTAAATTTTGCACTTTCTTAATCGATTTCGATAATTTCAGGATGACCATCGCGCATTCAGAAGACAACTAGAAGACAAGCGGCCGGTGGTGGAGAGCAACCTGCTTAGTGGCAGACAATACATTGCCAACGAACCTCCACTCTCAGATACCAGCGATTCTGAAGGTAAGCAATATAATATCTTTAACGAATCTTAAGCAGTACCTACTTAAGATTATGAAATTTTCAACTTTCTTGGTAAAACAATCAACTGTGGAATCGAGGTCGACGGGTTTGATCCCCATCGGAGTACAAATATTTATGACAACCGTGTCTGTGTCCGTCTGGTGTCTGATTGTTTTTCTATGAATTATTAGAATGCATTTACAGAATAAAAGAATTTAAATACTTAAACCCGATAAGTAGTTTCCATAACACAAGCATTTATTTGTTTAGTTTGGAACTAGAGGGTGCTGTGTGTTTTGTGTCCAAAACTTATATGACTAATGTTGTAAGGTTTAATAACAAAACTAGAGTCTTATGACAGTAAGTGTTTTATATCTTAACGGCTTTGAGAGATTATTATCTATATAGTGTTTGCATTGAGTCGCTGCGTTAGTTAGTTAGTTGGCAAACTAAAGCCAAGTTTATAAGCAAGGCACTACGCCAAATTCGTCCATCTCACTATTAAATATGCAAATATGTCGGCCGTCAAACGATCTCGCCGGGTTCGGTTCTATGGAACAGTGAACAATGACTGACTGCTGACGTTCACACCTGACAGATACCAGATACCACACACGCGTTTTGTGAATATCGATGTTTTAGCGATAAAGGTGAGCATTGGGGTGACAGGTGGAATTAAATTTTGCTTGCTTATAGATTAGGTTATAGAATATATTACGAAGCCTCGTCTAAAATGAAAAGGGTTCCAAGATGTTTAGATAAGAGTAAACTCCTAACTTAGTAGAGAACATTGTATGTAAGATATTTTCGTGTATGAAGTTTAACTTAGATGTAAGTCTCCCCTAAAAATGCCCATGGTTTTAGGTCTTGTGCTTTTTATTGTGATATTTTAGCTATATTTTGTATTTTGCCTTTCCACCAAGTTAGTGGTATTCTTCTATTTATTAGCGATACATCATGACGTCGTTGATTTCAAGCATCTATGTAAATTTATTCAGTTCGCGCGACCCAATATTTGTCAGGTAAATGTAATTTAAAGTAATTAATCAATTAACAAACAAATTGAGCCTACACACAAATCGTTCGCCAACAACTCAAATCGCCTCGCAAAAGCACAGTTGGAACAAAGCAGGGAGAACGAATGAAATGAGTGAGTGAGTGAGTGAATGGATGTACGACTGAACGCAATTAGAATCGTACCGGCTCGCTAATTGCAAATTCCGTGCCGGCAGGGAGGCTCAATCAATATAGTTTGCATTCACAAGGTGATAGCAATCGGTTTTCCAATCAATCGGCATCAGAGATTGATTGTGTAATGAATGATCGATTATCTTTTCAATAGGTCAGTAGGGTCAGGTTTTGAGTGCGCTATATCTATCTCTAAAATTGCTTACGCATGACCCCGGTTATATATTGCACTTTATTACAAAATATTGGTCAAAATTACAAATAATATACCTAATAGCACTAATAGTGTTAAGTTTTATCTCCTACAGCATTGCCAGTTAGATATCTACTGCTAAATCAAGTTTAACCCTAGTAAGGCAAGGGATATTGTAGGCACATATTGGCCATATGTTGTTGCAATATATTTATGGAGAACATCCTATGCCATACAACGTACGTATGGTTGTTAAATGTTTGTTCTGGGTGAACATGTTATATTTTTATTGATTAGATTATATTTTTTAATTAATATAGGTCCGTGATCTAATTACTGCAAAAATATATCTGAATCTAAACATATTAATAAATCTAGAATTAACAATGATTTAGGCTAAATGGAAAAAAACACAAAACCATGATAAAAAAGAAGATAATTCAGATTTCAAGAAATTTTATCAAGCCTTTTGACCATACTTGTACTACTTTATACTCCTGAATATAAGTATTAATTAAATTGAAGTTTCGCAGCATAAATAGTTAATGAAATTTAAAATATGTCTCTGAAGTCTTTATTCGCGTCTATAAACTTCTGTCTCGAAAAGCCATCGATAACGCAGAAATAATATCGATAAAACTAGCAAGAAATCAAAAGTAATATCGATAAAGTAACAGGGTGTACGTACGTACGGACATCCGTTACGATCGTTGGTCTGCTCGTAAATTTGAAAATGGAACCTCGACGGAGCAATGGCAGCACAACGGCCATTCGAAATACGTCACCGCCCTTCCAATATTTTCAGACTACCGTCATTTTTATCTGAAAATTAGAGGTGGGTTATGTTTTATTTATAGCCGGGCGTTGTGAATAGTGTTCCTGTTTTTATGGTGCAGAATTAGGTTGTATGTTATTTTGCTTTACTATTTTGTCCACAGTTTGTTATTGTTCAACAGTTACAAGCCTATGTTAAGTCGTCCAGTTCAATTAACAGGTCTTTATTAGGCCTTTTTTTTTCTATGCGATGAAATGCTTTATGCACACCCCCTGCCGTCCCTAGGCAGGGGGTGTGCATAAAACATTAGTGTGGGACTCCCAAAACAGTAAACTGCAATCCGATCCTAAAGTTACCCACTCAAACCCCGCGGCGGCCTTCCTCCGGCGTAGGGGTGCTCCAGGCATTAGGCCCACTCTCTGGGAATATTGTTACCGGTGAAATACCACGACCTCTCAGAAGATCGACGTAAAATGGCTCATGCCTCGTTTCGTTCGGTGTGAAAGGTACCCGGAGGCCCACCCCCTTTCTCCATGCTTCCCTATCCCCTATCCCTTAAAGGTTGGCAACGCAACAGTAACACTATATGTGTTGCTGGTGTCCCTGGGCGGCGTTGGTTACTTACCATCAGGTGACACGCCTGCTCGTTTGCCCTCTTATCCCATAAAAAAAGAAAAAGGAAGACCGAAAAAGAGATGGATGTGCTGTGTAAAAGTCGATATGAATAAAAGGATGAAATGCGGTGCCGACTGCATTTAGAGTGTGATAAGGGCAGGAAAATTATGCATCTCAGGCTGCTATATCTATTTGTTCAACTTTTTTTATAGTCAGCGACTCGCTGTAGTTTGGTTTCAGAAAATAATTATGAGTATTTTAAAATAGCTAATATTTTGTTTTGCTTTATAAGAGCCAAGTCCGGAAAAGAACTCATGAAATAATTTATGTCACATACTTAATTATAACATAACTTCACGCCTTTTTCTACCCAAAAGGCAGCGGCTGTTAAGCCTCGTCTCGCCGTTATGTTTACGTCCCAAATGGAATAGGTGGCGAACCTATTGCCATACCGGGCACAAAGTTGTCAATCATCGATATATATCACACGTAACTTCCGAAAATTTCGAAAAGTCATTGGTGTGTGCCAGGATTTGAACCCACTACTTCTTGAATCAGAAGCGGAGTGCTAGCCACTGCGCCTCCGAGACTTAATAAATAATAAATAATTTACACTCCCTGTGCAACCTTTAACCATGTGTATAATGTGTCCATGTCCAATATATATCCAAATTAAACAGTAACTAGCTGACCCGGCGAACGTTGTTCCGCATTAAAAGTATTATCTGCTGTCCCGCTATGTTAATACTGCAATGTCTTCGAAAATATTTGTTCAAATTGCATCCTGTAAAGGGCCAGGATCATCTATATTACATGCACAATTTATTTAAGACACTTAATTCGATGGAAATTAATACAGTTACGTTTAAAATCGCTTCGTAAATAGCCCATTATTACTCGTAAAAAGTAAAAAAATAAAAATGGTCATAGTGGGTTATCCCTAACAGATTGACATATGCCCTCGCGGACTTTTTTGTAGACCTTTTAAAGGTGTATAATAATGTAGTACGTTGTTTTGATTTAACGCTTAGGGTTCAGGCAGCGTTTGCGATCAAAGTTCTAAATCTTGGACATTATAACTTTTTTTTACTACACTATACATGAATTATTGATCAAAACCACCCCGTTGACATCCTCTAACTATTAAAAAAAACCGCATCAAAATCCTTTGCGTAGTTTTAAAGATATGCGCACATAAGGGGACAGACAGCAGAAAATGACTTTGTTTTATACTATGTAATATTGTAATGTTTCAAATTCCTAACTAAATTGATAGAGAAACTTTGCACTAACTTTTCGAACCAATTTACTGTACATTTCAGATTTAATAGAAATCTTTCGCAATTTGTTCGCACTACGAAAGTCCAATGTTTAGTGCATATACGAAGACTGCAGTATTTATGTGTGGCATCTTTAACATAATTTTATCTTTACTGTATGTAGCATACAAAGCCTGATATAAATTCCAAAAGAATCCTCTCGTGTTTATTTCAATTTAATTCTCTATTTCGTTTAGGTTTCCACAACAAACGAAAACAAAGAAATATGCAGTTGAGACAACACAAAACAAATTCTTAGAACGTCTAAAAATAATGTTGTACCCAAGAAATTTACTGCATTCCCCACTAATTAACATATTTTATTATTAAGCTGTCTTGGATTTTTATTCTTAGTTCATTCAAGATTTTTATTTCACTAATACTAAAGCATGGCAAGAGTATGTAAATAAATATATTCTGTAGCAAATGTTTAGGGGATTACAGCCGATAAGCTAAAATCCCTTAACAGAAAATATGTGCACGCGAAAAGGATTTGTCGAAAAGTACGGAACACAAAACAGTTGATGTGCTGAAACTCGACTAAACAGTAAAATCGATTGTCGGATAGCCGCACTAGTTATATATCGACTTGAAAATAGGGATTGCTTATGTGACGATGCGTTTATTTTCTTCCGGTTGCCTTTGTTTACATTTAAATTGTACTGTCGGGTGTGTTTTATGGACTCTTATTTTATTTTCTTCTTTTATAAATTGTTTCTTTATTTGCATTTTTTAATTATTCTATAGTAGATATTTTATTTACATTAATAAGAAAAAAATAATTACATTATTAACAATTACAAAACTAGCTAAAATAAAATTTTCCCGCATCTTGGTCTACTGTCAGCGTGCCCAGAAGACTGGCTGCAATGCCACGCTGAATGGCAATGGTAATCCTCTGTGCGAAGAATAGACCAGCCCTCTGGTCGCGAGAGGCGTCGATCAGTCTCTTTGCATGATCTTTATAAAGTGCACGAGCACTCGGACCCCATGTCCCCAGAGTCTCAACCCCAAACGGCTCAAATACATAATCACCTACAAGGTTTCTGTATTGGTGCAGCTTGATATTTTCGGTTGCAGCAGCAACAACAGCATCGGCTCCCCTACCGTGCTTGGAAGGTGTAATTCTATAATTATATTCAAAATGACACACAATATTTTTTTATTGGATACAGATTGTCTACACCCTTATCATCAAACCCGTCGACATCACCGGGATTTCTATAGATAACTTAATCACTAAAACTAGGCCGATTATTTGAAAAAGAACATTTCGGCTATAAGTTGTTATCATAATCACAGACAGATGAACACTCAAAGTGATGCTGCAGCATCTGTGATTTTCAATAATATCTTTTCTGAATCACCATATTAGTATTCGGACACAATTTGTGTGTATTAAATAAATCGGTATACATGTAAACATATTTATTAAACAAATATTGAAATAGAACTAAAGCAAAAACATCATTTAAAATGTTGCCTCTAACAGAATTACTCAAACGTCTAGTGGAATATCACAAGATGAAAAAAAAAATGGAAAATATTCGGTCCACGGCGCTTCAGCGCTGCCGAGTGCCTCGTTTGGATTCGTGCGCCACTGACAAAGCGAGTGGACTCGAAAATGTAATAAAAACTACTGCTATTTTATAATTTAAAAAAGTAGGTTAATGTTTTAATCTCATCTGAAAATAAACTATTTTTTATATTCTTACATTAAATTGTGATGATTGCAATAATTGATCGATTTAACCATTAATTTTGTATAGCAATTCTTTTAACTTATTAAAGTTGTTATTTACAACAACTAGGTCTACTATATTAAAAGAATTTGTCGTAAAGTCGAATTGCTTTTTAAGCGAAATTATTTTCTATTTGGAAAGTTTGAAAATGCTTTAGCAATTGAAAAAAAAGCCAACACTTCATTAGAATTATTATAATTTTCTAAGAAATCAGTACTACTAGATACTGTCTGTACTGTCACACGCCAAAAGACATGAATCACAGTTAGTAATGAACATAAAAAAACAACAGCTAATAATAAAACTACCCACTAAATCCCTTGTATCTTCTTCATCGTACAAGTCCCCGCTGCTCTCTTTGTTGTCATTGTTCCATCAGAAATTATTTTTCAATGTTCCAGTTCAACAGTTTAGTTCGAATATTAACTAACAGATGGCATCGAATGCAACAGAAATACTGACATTGTTATTTATTAAATCTCAATCTCTCTCAAAGCGGAAGTTCAACATTCGATTCGTCCTAAATACTGAAAGAGTAGCTGGACACACGCCTGTGATTTTAATAGAAACTAGATCTTAATTCAGTACGCTCTGGGATGGTTAATGTATTTTATTAAGCCGTATATGAACAGATAAGTATCTTTAATAATAGTCAATCGAAGAATGGTTGTCATGAAATTGCATATATTACTAAAAAAAAGAGAAAATTACTATTTCTAGAACCCATTTTCATTTGGCTACGTACAATATCTTTAATAATCTGTATTTTATATTATTCGACTAAGCCGAAGGAAGTAATTTTTAAGCGATAAGTAGTTCCAGTTTTTGTGTGACTTTGAAAATAATAAAAATGATATAATGTCTATCAATAGAGAATACTAATTATTTCATTTTTCAACAGCGAATCGTGAAAGTGAAGGTGACTCCCGCGGTTATCGATCCGCTGAGGAGCAAGCAAGAGAGTTGGCTAGATCTATTAGACGCGAGGTGGCCAAATTAGCAGACAAATGGAACTCCTTGGTGGACAGAAGTGACGCTTGGGGACGATGCTTGGATGACGCTGTTCAGGTAGGTCTCAAATTAAATTTCTCCTATTAAACATCTTCTCTAAACCAACAGTTAGTATGTTTTTAATAAATGTCTAACCTTCATGATTTATCTCACAGCGCCATCTCTAACTTCATATTTGCAACTTTCAAAAATCGAACTTGTTTAGTTGATATTACGTTATTGCTATCACAGATGTCGCTGTAAACCATTTAGGCTTTGCTCAATGAATGGACGTTATTTTCTTTTGTAAAAAAATATTCTATAAGGCGGATATCCTGCTCCATTCAATTAGATTGAAATGTTAGCACATTATTTAGAAATGGGATGGAATTATATTTATTCCGACATCTGAATGCGATGTCACGTATATGTTAGCGTTGAATAGGCTTTGTTCGTATTTCAATACCTATCAACAAATTCAACTTATGAGTAAGTATTACATCAAATCATTGTATTTATAAATATCAATAAATTTACTAATTCTTGAGGGCATAGGAATTACAAATAGAGTGAGAATCTTGTAAAAATCAATGCTGTCATAACAGTGAAAAATGAATGAATGATTAATCAATTATTTTTATTTAAATGTGGATATTTCTATAATATTTACGGAAAACAAACATCTCTGTTTATCATGTCCCGATAATTACGGGTTCTTGTTTCTTCTCATCATGTAGTAACTGATTGACACCAGCAGCACATAACTCAGACTTTACTTGTCCTTGGAATATCGTCATTAGAAAGTTAGCAACGTTTATTTTCAATGACAATAATTATTATTATTTCTCATGGTCCAGTGGTAAAACTCTCCGCTTCTGATTTAAGATTCGTGGGTTCGATTAAGGACTCACACCAATCATTTCTCGGAACTATTTTCGCAATTTATGTGTGGTAAATAGCGATGAATGACAACTTTGTTCCATTTAGTTTACTTGATTCCATTTAGGACGTAACTTGCTGATTCGGCGAGTCGAGGCTTTAACAGCCGCTGCCTACACCTTTGGATAGAAAAGTTAGTAGTTTTGTATTACGTTTTGAAATACTTCGTGTCAGTTATTAATGATATAAATATTAATGACAATAATAGGTACCTACGTAATAGGTACTGTGGACAGTGCAATAGTCGTCACGCAGCTGCTCCCATACAATGGCCCTAAATATCGGCAGACTACCAGCATTGTTTCACTTTATACTCTACCTACCCCCATTATAACGAGAAATAAAGTTTACTCATTCGTTTATTCATTTATTTATATTAACATAACATAACATAACTTCACGCCTTTTGTTGCCCGAAGGTGTAGGCAGCGGCTGTTAAGCCTCGTCTCGCCGTTATGTTTACGTCCCAAATGGAACAGGTGGCGAACCTATTGCCATACCGGGCACAAAGTTTGTCAGTCATCGATATTTATCACACATAACTTCCGAAAACAATTTCGAAAAGTCATTGGTGTGAGCGAGTGTCTGGAATCGAACCCCGGGCCTCTGGATCAGAGGCCGTGCGCTCGCCCACTGCGCCACCGAGACTGTTAAATATTTATATTATTTAGATGATTTCTGTTTTACTATTGACGACGATACGAGACAAGACGAGACGACGCGAAAAAGTCGTTATTTTAAGGGTAACTCTACCCGATTAATTAAATAAATTCTTATTATAAATAAGCTAATATTGCTAAAAAGAGATACATAAGCTCATGCCTGTATCCCTTAGGGGTAAGCAGAGGCTTTGGCTTTCTACGAGCTACTTTCCTGACACACATCTTTCACAGATACGTACCCACAGAAATAGTCCACAAAATTTCCAAAACAAATTCCGAGAAATCATTGGTGTGAGCCCGAAATAGATCCTACAACTTTTGAATAAGAAGCGGAGAAATCGACCACTGGACTAAAAAGGCATTTATTAAAATGTAGCTGATTAATATTTCTCGGTGGTACAGTGGTCGAGCATCTTCTGTACCAAGAGGTCTCGAGTTCAAATCCTGGCTGACACCAATGACTTTTTGATTTTAATAAAGTTAGGTGTGATACATATTAGGTTCGACACTTATTCCATTTGGGACGTAAACATAACGGCGAGACGAGGTTTAACAGCCACTGCCTACACCTTCGGGTAGAATAAGGCGTGCAATTATGTCACAATGGTGTTATCAAAGTGTTAAACCTCAGAATCCTCTGTGTACAATGTATTCAAGTGCTTTGTATAGGCTTACACACAGTTTGCACTCCTTGAAACATATAGTATAGAGAAAACAGAACTAATCCCTTCAGCCCCCCTGTCCTGTCCCCCCAGCTCCCCACTCCCGTCCCCCCAGTATCGTGTTGCTTAGCATATTGTCGATAACAATGCACGTTTGTTCGTTATCGACATCGTTATGCAACCACTTGCGATGAGTGCTAGTGATGTGACACATACACACAAATAAAAACATTTCAACTCAAACTATAATATTTGATCAATAATATACCGTCCACTTCCTGAAAGAATTAGGAGGAAAAGAAAAATCTACGTACAACGAAACGTAGCTTCACGCTTTTTTCTACCCAAATATGTAGGCAGCGGATGTTGGAGTGTCGTCGTTTCGTTGCGTTACGTCTCAAATGGTATACGTGGCAAACCTATTGCCATAAACCGGGCACAAAGTTGTCAGTCATCGATTATTGTATATAACTTCGGAAAAGAATTGCTAGAAATCATTGGTGCGAGTCCGGAATGGAACCCACGACTTAAGCATCAGAAGGCTATTTAGACACCGAGACTATTTGGAAAAATCTACTAAGTATAATTTTGCTGCAGTTAATTACAATAACACCGTAATACCCTTCAGTGACACTGTCAAAAATCTAGGTTTACATTTAGATAGTAAATTGGATTGGCGGATGCAAGTTACAAAAGTAAGTCAGCGTGTAACTGGTATACTTAGGACACTTTATCCTCTTAAAAAATTTCTTCCAGCTAAGACAAAGACAATGCTTATGCAGACTCTGGTGTTTCCTATTATAGACTATGGTGATGTGTGCTATTTAGACCTGAATGCAGAACTTCTTGATAAATTTGACCGTCTTCTAAATAACTGCATTCGTTTCATATTTAATCTTCGCAAGTATGACCATGTGTCTACATACCGATCCCAGTTGAAATGGTTGACAATTCGTCAGCGCCGAAGTATGCGTACTCTCACAACACTCTTCAATATTCTTACCTCCTCGTTTACTCCTGTTTATCTATCTTCTTGCTATAAATATCTGCGCGATAATCCTAATCGTGATCATCGTTCTACTCATAATCTTATTCTACGCTATCCTTCTCATTCATCTTCTTGTGTAAATTCCTCTTTCCTTGTCCAATCAGTTCAGCTATGGAACTCACTTCCGTTTGAGATAAGAATAGCTAAAAGCCAAAACACTTTCAAACGTCAAGTCCGCGAACATGTTCTTCAAACTATTGCAGAATGATTTCAACTCTTTTTGCTTATTCAATCTATATATGAGTATGTATATATGTGTATATGTATGTGTAGGTATATGTATTTACAATGATATGTCTTTATATGTATAAATATGTATGTATGTGTGTGTATATATATGTATGTATGTGTATATATATGTATGTATGTATGTATGTATATATGTATTCATGAATACGTGTGTTTACCTACTTAAACTAAAAAGAGAGAGTGATAATCGAAACATACTCTAATTATGTACACCTACAATGCATCTCTGCACCACCCTAGGTCGACTGGCAGAGAATGCTATTAGCATTAAGTCCGCCTATGTGCAAAATATGTACAAAAAGTTTTTATAAATAAATAAATAAGTATAATTTTGTCTCTATGTTACAAATATGGAGATTGTTTATACAAACTACTTTGCTTTTTAATATGAGACTCTGCAACGACATTAAAAACTACAAAGCATTATTTTATAATGATGATGAAATTTAGAAAGTCGTAATATCTTAAATGTAATTAATCAATTAGGAAAATGACTGGTTTAAGAAACCGCTAACCGTCTAGAAACACTAAGTTAGTCTATAACTAATCAATATCACTACAAACTGTCTCTTATAAATTATAAAATGATAACACATTTTTTTTCTTGATTTGTTATTATGATGAAGATATCGATAAGTATGAGATAATAAAATGAGTTACATCCCTATATAAAAGATTTGCAAACCGAACTCGTTAGCGCTACGATCATCTCTATCTGTTACAGATTGACATATTTTTATTTGTACCGAGGAACTTATGTTTCTGATCTAAGTAGGCGATTCAATGTTATCTTTATTTTTTTTTTAATATTTTATAAAATGCTATAGATTAGTAGTAAATGTTTTAATTACAAGAGAAAATTTACTATTATTTTTGCAAAGAGAAGTCTTCTATATATATATATATATATGAGACCTATATATTGACTCATCACGATATCTCTGGAACCATAAGGCGTAGCGACTTGAAATTTGGTAGGATTATTCCTTTCGCCGAGTAGAGGTCAGCTAAGAACGGATTTTACGAAATTCCACCCACAAGGGGGGTTGCGGGGGTGTTAACAATGGAAAATTCCCATTTTTAACCTATAGCTGCTATCGACTTCAAATTTGTCGAAGATATTGCAGTATTAACATAGCGGGGCAGCAGTTATTACTTTTGATGCGAAACAGAGTTCGCCGGGTCAGCTAGTTATATTATATTTTTGATGTTGGAATGATGTTAAAGCAGCTCCGAAATTAGCCACAGAGATATTACATTACACAGTATAAAATAAAGTTGCTTTCCGCCGTCTGTCCCCTTATATGCTTATATCTTTGAAACAACGCAATGCATTTTGAAGCGTATTCTTTTTAATAGATAGAGGGTATCAACGGGGTGGGTTTTATCTATAATTCATGTATGATGTAGTAAAGAAAAAGTAATAAATCTATTACTGACTTATTTATTACTTTTGTTGCGGAACAAAGTTCGCCGGGTCAACTAGTTATATATATTTGATTTCATCGTTTTATAGTAATTTAAATTTAAGATAATTCTTGAAACCTGCGCCAATAACTAAGAGGGTAAGTGGAAATCGCGTTGCATGGTATGGGCTTGTAATAAAGAGGGATGATACTATTCCAAAAAAGAAAAAAGTAACTGTCGTTCACTGGCACTGATGATGCCATGATGATGTACTAAAATTAAGTGACATAGACTACTTTTGACATTAAAAACATAACATAACTTCACGCCTTTTTCTACCCGAAGTCGAAGGTGTAGGCAGTGTCTGTTAAGTCTCATCCCGTCTTGGACCACCGAGACTATTAACTTTAAAAAAATAAACATTTTATCAAATTCCACACAGGCATACACATGGACATTTAGTTAAATTAATAAATGTATACAATCTGCGTACTAAAAACAACAAATTATTTACAACACTGATGATTTTTTGTTAAGTGCGCAATTAGCCCCCACTTCACATTTATCTGCCCGGCAATATTTTTATACCCTAACCCCCCAACCCCGTGTGACAAAGTATACACACGTTCAAAACTCAATACATAATGTATGCGGACACACGCTTCGTCACTGAACATAGATTACAGATTCCATACACTCTCATTAAAACCGGACACGTCCTAATAATTATTAGAGTCTTTATAAACAAAAGTATTTTACGTGCTAGTAGTATTTCTAGTATTAGTACGTAGTACGTAATACTCATAATACATGACTATACTATGGCACAATCAAAAATGTAACTAAATAACCTATCTAACAACATACATATATGGTACCGGGAGTATGTCGCGGGCTGTGCAGCCCACTTATGAGTGCTGCATAGCATGTGTGTTCACGGCGACTTGTCCCCCTGGTTTGACGTCAATATTGGCGTCAGACAGGGTTTCGTGCTTTCCACTCGACTGTTCATCCTGTACCTGAACAATTGTCTCTAGAGACAGAGATCGACGAATGTAGGGATGCGAATGGGTGACCTAGTTGTGAGCTGTCTGCTTTACGCAGATGACGCCGTGCTCTTAGCCGAATCGCCCTCTGACCTGCAAACACTAGTCACTATTATGAAAGATGATTGTTTGATGAAAGGCTTACAATTGAATGTGATGAAAACGAAAGTTATGGTGTTTGAAAGGGAGGAATCCAGAACGGATGCAACGATAATGGTTGACGATGTAGTGCTGGAACAGGTGATTGAAATTGTATATCTTGGATGCGCTCTCGGCAGGGATGGAAGGTACACCGCGGATGTAGAAAGAAGAGTGGCGTTAGGAAATTGCGTAAATGGGGCGTTGGGCTGGATATGGCAGAGCGTGCATGAGAGTAGGATAAACGCGGTCGAAATGAGGGTATTGCGCAAAATCTGCGGAGTGACTCTCGCTGACCACGTCTAAAATAAGGTTATAAGGAAAGAAGTTGGATTGAAAGTGAGTGTCGGTGTAAAAGTAAGAAAAGGCATACTCCGATGATTCGGACATTTAGAAAGAATGGACGATGCAAGATTGACTAAGCAGATATACAATGCAAAAGCGGATGGATGTTGGAGTCGAGGACGGCCTAGACACACATTCCATGACCAAATAGAACGTGATCTAGAGGAAGGTGATGTTAGGAGCCTCAAAAATCGACGCGCGTGCATGAAAAGAGTTATGAAAGTCAACGAAGCGAGTGAGGTGTGTAAGAATCGTGCCTTGTGGCGCTCCGTTCTCTCTGCCTACCATGCAAGGGCGTAAAGTAATGTATGTACGTATCTAACAAAACTTGCAAATGTTCTCATCATTTGGGGTCGACACAACAGGTTTACTTTTTCCAAGCTTTCCTATCATTAGGTTCTTCCCACGGCAACTCCCTTCCTATTGGAGGGGAGTTGCCGTGGAAGTATAGAGATAGGTTATGTCGAAGAAGATATGAATACATACCATGTTTCATATCATATACCATCCACGTTTTCTTCTGAGAACGAACTTCGACTATTCTCTCTTTTTCTTCTACATCTCGAGAACGTCTTTTTATGGATTCTGCCTACTTCCCTTAGATCATTTCGTGTTATCAGTAACATAACACATAACATAACATAACTTCACGCTTTTTTCTACCCAGAGGTGTAGGTAGTGGCTGTTAAGCTTAGACTCGCCGTTATGTTTACGTCCCAAATGGAATAATTAAGTGGTCAAACTATTGCCATACTGAGCACAAAGTTTTTAGTCTTCGATATTTATCACACATAACTTTCGAAATCGAAAGTTGATGTGAGCCAGGATTCGAACCCGCGACTTTTTGATTCTGAAGCAGGATGCTCGACCACTGGACCACCGAGACTACTACTAGCTAAGGTTTAGTTGCAACAGAAATATGACATCTTTGACATCTGTTGCGAATATATATTGCAGATTTATTTTTTCCCAAAATTTCTAATACACAACACTGGTTTAGAAATCACATCACTCAATCAACGGGGATTACGCAATAGTGTTCCCTAATACTCAGACAACAAGCCTCAGTCTAAATTAGCTGTCCCGACTATTACAAGTGACATGGTGTCCCTATTAGCAACTAACTGGACAAAGCAAGCGTGACTTTGCAACGAATATTTTTTTCATGCTTTAGTTACAATGCTTGTTTCAATTGCTGAAATTTATACAGCTTATTATTTATAAATTAAATTTTTTAAATTCTAAACCGGAAGCTCCATAACACATGAATGCGCCGGCTCGACCGGTGAAATACTACGATCTCTCAGAATATCGACGTAAAGTGCCGCGATTCGCTCGATAAGGCTGCTATGCGGAAGCCTAACTCTTCTTATCCCATCTCTGACCCTTTCCTTATCCAATTGTAAGGGCTGGCAACGCAAGTGTGTCACTATCTGTATTCTGGTGTCAATGGGCGGCGTTTGTTGCTTGACATCACATAGAGAGTTTCCCTTGTTAAAAAAAGCGAAGGTATTTCAATAAAATGTCTCTTGTGATAACGTTTTCACGCTATTTTATCTTCATTTGCAACTTTACAACTTTTTCTCTACTCTGTCACTCTCTTCGCACTCCTAAATTGAACAGACGGCGGAATCTATTGCCACTGTATATAATTTTGTCGGTCTTATATTTATCACACAAAACTTCAGAAAGACATTATAAAAAGTCATTGGTGTTAGCGGGGATATGATCCTATGACCAGCAGACTACCGAGCAGTAAGTCATAACAGTATAAGCAAAAGAGAGTGGATTCATAGAAGTAGCATCACGGCTAAAATAAATATATGTATTTGTGTTCTCTAATAATTATAAATATATTATAATGAGCATAATTTTATGAGTAACGCTGGCGCCAAGGGCCTCTTGCCATCACAAATATGACGCCTCAAGTACAAAGCACATTAGTTAGGTCTGGGACACACATAATTCTAAAGTATTTGTGCAGCGAGTATGACAAGAGTTATGAATGTCAAAGAAGCGGTGTGTCCCAGACCTTATAGCGATCTAATCTCTCTTCCTCGCCAAGTCCCTTACTTGGTGTGAAGTTATTATGTATATATCTTTATGTATATATCTGTGACTTACGGCAATTACCTGACTACTACGTAGTTACTATGATAAGTTATCATTTTTATTATTGGCATAATTTAATCTCAAACTAAGCTTGTATGTTTGTTTTCTGGGACACAATCACACAATCAAGCACAACAATTGTTTATTAAATTTATAAAAAACATAACACAAGTACACGCCTTTTTCTACCCGAAGTCATACCCGGCTGTTACGTCTGGACTCGCACGATCATTAGGTCCCAAGTGGAATAGGTGTCGGCACCTATTGCCATATACCGGCACTATGTTAAATTAATCATCTATGTTAAAAAATGTGTGTACTTGATTTGATGATTGACAAATTCGAATATCCATCCGAATCCACCCGATATCAATTACATGTAATTTAGTGATTATGACTCTCGCCGAAAATTTCATACATGTTTACTCTACCAAAAACTTCAGGAATATTAAGTTTAATCATTTTCAGAATAATTTTTATAGGCTTATTATAATAAATATTTACAGTATTTATTATACAATCCTTGGTGTGTTACCAGCTTTATTTATTGGCTTGTGACTTATGGCCACTTATCTACATTGTACACACAATGTTTAAACAAAGAGTAATTGAATTTTATAACCCATGAACATAAACTAAATATTATACTTAACTACGATCTTGATAATCAAGAAGTAACTTACTTTAATGAGGGTTATCGTGTCTCAAAACTTGGTCCAACGTTAAAATACATTGGTCATAAGGTATTTCATATATTGCTAAATAATAGCAAAATATATTTTTTTTCTTTGTGACTGTAAATCTTTTTTTACCCGAAGGTATAAACATTTACTCCTCGACTCGCCCAATTTTTAAGCCCACAGTTGTTTTAATAGGTGGTAGAACCTATTGTCGTACACCGGGCGCAATTAATATTCCAAAAATATTTTTTATGGTATTAGGGGGCAAACAATCTGGCGTGTCACCTGATAGTAAGCAACAAACGCTGCCCACGGACACCTGAACACCGATAGTATTATATTTGCGTTGCTGGCCCTTACAAAAGGAAAACGCGGCATGACCCATTTTAGGTCGATATTCTGTGAGTTCCAGTCAAGCCGACACATTCATGTGGCTAACTGCGTGACTCTACCAAGAATTTCCTGGAGTTATTGGTATGAGGCCCGAATTCAATCGCACGACTTCTTTATTTAGAAGCGGGATGCTGAACATTGGCCATTACATATTTCCTAAATCAGACATCATCATAAGCCTGTTGCACTGCTGGACATAGGCCTCTCCCAATTTGCACCACAACATTCGATTCTCTGCCTTCCGCATCCAGTCTTTTTCAGCAGCCTTTCTGAAGTCGTGTGATCATCGGGCTGGTGGGCGTCCTACACTACGCTTACCAAGTCGCGGTCTCCACTCTAGGACCTTCTTGCTCCATCTACCATCGGTCCTGCGACAGATGTGACCATTTCTGAATCAGTAACGAATAGCTAATACCGTCGCATTGAAAATTCAAACGAAATAAAATGGAAAGCTAATAAATCTTTCATACTAATCAAAATATTCACGACTTTGTTTTTGTTTTCAGGTAAGCATCAGTTTATTTATAAAACAAATCAATCCCGTCAATAAACAAGGAATCAGATAAGTATATACCTATATTTACTTCTATCAAAATAATGATTAATGATAACAAGCTATTGTTCACTAATGACGCTTAAATAGTCACCAGGTTGTTTTACAATCCAATAAAAACACATCTTCCCTGTATTCTCACAGTGATTTATCTGCTGCAAATAAACTTTACTAATCGCTACTGTCCGACCGAAGGTCTATTTTTGGCCGAAGCCGAAGCCGATTAATCGCCAATCTCCACAACCTTACACCGGCCTTCCTCCGGCGTTGGGGTAGCCCAGGACAGTGCTTCAGCCCTCTGGTCTACCCCGCCGTCGCCTCCCTCTGTCACGAGGGGGTGCTCATCCTCGGGGAGCCTCGGTGAGGCTCCCCGAGGATGAGCGGCCGGGGAGAGTCGCCAGGGGCGCCACCGGCCGCGCGCCTCTTTATAGCGCACGGTTGGAGCCGCCCCGCCCGGGGGAGCCTCACCGAGGCTCCCCGAGGATGAGCACCCCCTCGTGACAGATCATCATCAGACAGGTCATCCTTCCCGGGCCGCGACCCGAGCGCACCCGCGGGGTGTGCGCCCTCGCGGTAATGTACAATCTACCTTTCTACTCTTTAATTGTAAATCTACCTTTTTTTAAAGATGGCGCATTCGTAATTGTTCTATGGACACTTTATGATACGATGATCCATACAAGTGAATGAAAGAATTGCAAAATTATTTAATCATCCTAAAAGTGAAGTTTTCGACTACCTAAAAATAAATTAACCTAAAAAACTATAGAACTCTTAACTCATAAAATAATTCGATAACTTTAAAACAACAATTAATATTTGTTATATTTTGCTTTAAAATATATAGCTCCTAATTTAAAACAGTAAGTAAAACCAAAAGCGATCTATTATTTATCCACCTGACTGCTGTTGAAATTCCACCAAATTTAAATAAAACCCTTATTTTAATAAACGTTGAAAACGTCGAACGGGATACCCAATATATAGAAAACCTTTATATAACTTATTGATTTTAACTTTTCTGTTGCCAGATTAAATAAAAGTTTTTTTTATGGGATCCTATTCCATGGGCAAACGAGCAGGCGTGTCACCTGTTGGTAAGCAACCAACGCCGTCCATGGACACCAGCGACACATGTAGTGTTACTGTTGCGTTGCCGACCTTAAAGGGATAGGGGATAGCAAATGATGGGGGAAGGGGGGTGGGTCTCCGTGTACCTCTCTCACCGAACGAAACGCGGCATGAGCCACTTTACGTCGGTCTTCTGAGAAGTCGTGGTATTTCAACGGTCGAGCCGGTCCATTTATTGTTAATTGTTTTGTTTTAATTTTTATTAAAAGTTTATATGTAAACTAAATTGACCTAGTTTTTATAAACGTTATATATTTGAAGCTTTTCGCTAGAAGTAATTTATTAGATCGATGAATATGTGAATCAAATCATAAACATTGAATTTATAATGATATTTTAACAAATTTATTTATTAGGTCAGTGGAATCACATATGAATTCCTAATTGCATGTAGGTAACTTAGAATTGCATTTATAACACGGTTGCGAACCTGGAATAAAAAATTAAAATTCGAAATTCAAAACGCTTGAACAATGACATTTTAATTTTAAAGTGAGCAATAGAATGAGCCCCAAAATATAGAATAATAAACAATTAAATACTTATATTAATGTTGTATTATTTATTAAGACTTTAAATTTAAAAATAGCTTATTGTTACTTAATTTTCTATTTATTAATAGCTAATGCATTTCCAAATCACTTCCTCTACTATAAAGTGTAACAATAAAATCGGTTGTATACAATTTAGGGAACAATAGTGTTATAAAAGTGTTAGGCGTTAAACCGGATGACATTTAATTTGCTTACTAATCGAGTAGTGTGTTTCCATTATATAACGGGATTTTAAACTTATCGTGTAAAATACAAGCTGACTGATATAATTTTAGAATTCAACGGAACCAATTCTACAAGACGTGATTCCAGGTTATTACTATTTTTGATCGGTTTATATCCAGTCCAGTTCCTCATCTAATCAATGTGTGCACGAGAAACTTCTATGCCATTGGATACAATGTCTTTTACATTTATATATGACAATAATTTACCAGGCAGGTGTGGTGTCTATCAGGTCTGGATAGATTAGTGAATAGTTTTACTCAAATGCTAAACAATCACTAACCCTTGAGTTACTATAATTTTAGGTATTTGTTTAGGTATTTATTTTATTGCTATTGGAAAAATAAAAGTAAGAAGTAAAGTAGGTTATAATTTTATTAAAAAATAAGTGGCTGTTTCTGTACAGTTGGCAAGTTGAAATGATTATGATTATAAAATATATCTCATACAGATATCTCTTTGTTTAAGGAAATTTTTTAAATTATATTGATGCACACACTTTAGTGTCGAGAAACGACATATTTTCTGGTGTCAAAATGTCATTCACGTATAACAATGGAAACAGATGTGAAGGTACGCCTGTACATTAAACTTATGACCGGAACGTACAATCTTATCGTAGGTACCACTTCTATTCTTATTTAATTATCTAATTATCGTCATGAATCATTTCGAGTAATTTGCTTGACAAGGAAAGACCTAGAGACGCGTAATTTGGCGGGTTCGATGTCCACTGTATGGTGACATGGTGGTATACCACCAAATACCACTCGAGGTACCACTCCAACACACTTATCCTTTAAAAAAGATATAATTTCTATGAATAAACTAAAAATAAAACCAAGTGCTTTTATGTAGAAGGTGTTATGACGCCGGTAGTTGCCTGTATTTTTAGTGTTCATAATGTTTTACATATTATATTATATTCACGGCGTCCGAAATACAAGCTGAAGTTTATTATTTATTTAGACCACTCTAAGTGCCACTCAAAATACTGTCTTAATTAACCAGAAACTGTGAGAAGCTGCAATGTATCGGGCGTGTGCACAGTGATGAGCGATAGCGATTTGTAAACGTATCCAATCTGTATTACAACTTGTGGTGAAATATTTTTGTGTATATTATATTTTTTTCCGAACCTTTAGTTTTAAGTTAAGCAACCAAATATTTTTGGCGTGAAAACTAGCTAACGAATATGAATACATTTATATATTTGACATATCATAACCACGCTCTTTTTCTACTCGAAGGTGTAGGTAGCGGCTGTTAAGTGGCCATAAACACCTGCAACAGAGACAGTTGCCTTACCGGCCTTAAGAGGAGTAGGATGGTAAAGGAAGCGGAGGAGAGTTGGCCTCTTCTTACATCTCTCACCGAACTAAATGCGCCATGAACTACTTTATGTTGATATTCTGGTAGGCCGTGTTATTACAAGCGTCGAATCGGTCCATTCATGCAGGCTAACTGCGTGTTTCTACACTGTAGTACATTAAAATTCAGTTTATATTAACATCGTTTATCGCCTCCGCTTCAGTCCATACTGGATCGCTACCTAAGTTAGAATTTCGCCAGCTGCTCATAAATTCCTAATTAAATAGTGGACTGCTCACTCCCTCGTTATGGAAGGAATATATTTAATTTTTCCTACCACCGCGCTACTACCATCCAGCTAGGTTTTATTTTATAACAGCGTAATAAACTATGGCTGCAAGGCTAGTAACTGGCAATTTTTTGTTATAACTCCATGCCCTTTTCTACGCCAAGATGTAGGCAGGGACTTTTAAGTCAGTCAGCTATATAATATAGGTAATAGGTTTACATCACATATAACTTTCGAAAATAATTTCGAGAAGTCATTGGCATGATTTCGGATGGGCCCCACGACTTTTTAATTCAAAAGCAGGGTGCTCGACCACTAGACCACCCAGACTTAAACTTAACTGTCCCTTTAGTAACGAATGTCACTTACATAATTTCTTCCGGTGACGGTGACGTCTCGGTGGCCCATTGACGTCTCGGTGGTCCAGTGATCGAGCACCCCGTTTCTGAATCCTGATGTCGCGGGTTCGAATCCTGACACTGGCTCACGCCAATGACTTTTCGGATGTTATGTGTGATAAATATCGATGACTGAAAACTTTGTGCCCGGTATGGCAATAGGTTCGCCACCTATTCCATTTGGGACGTAAACATAACGGCGAGACGGAGCTTAACAGCCGCTGCCTTCACCTTCGGGTAACAAAGGCGTGAAGTTATGTATAATTTCTTCCATAACTTTAATAGTTAGGTATATCTAGGTAATTTCAAATTATTCAGGCTCAAGAAAGATATAATGACAAAATTCTATCGGATGAACTTTATTCAATATAAAAAGATTTTTCTACCGAAATAAAATATTAATAATTGATTCTTCAATATGCCATGTTTATATTTATCCACAAACTGGCAATGTAAATGTTTATTTAGGCGGAAGCTTAAAAAGAGCGGGTATTTCATAGACGTTTAAAGCTTTCCTATTTTTTTTTTATCAAGAATTCAATAAGTATTATCCCCTGTGTTCCTTTTTATAAACTATATTAAGTGATTAATGAATGAACCTTGTGAGTAAATTTCTTAAAATAAAAGTTTAAAGGCCAAAAGATAAAAATAAAAGTTTAAGATAATACACAGAAAGAATGATTCGCGCCCTCAATACCGCGAGGTAAGACAAGGTAGCAAGGAAGGAGCAATAATCACTCTTCAGGCTAGATTATATTCTCAGTTCAAATCGATTAAATATATCGCACATAACTTCCTAAAAGTCATTAGTCAAGCATTAAATTCAAAGTAGGAGCTGAACTAGTAGTCGGAATGATGTACCACAATGCCATCACCCGAGATTGTCTCTATCCATCCATAACACTATTCTCTAGAGTCTAGAGAGTGTCACTCGCCATGCATAAAAAATGATTATAAATAATCGTCGTTCATATTCTTAACATTTATTTATGGAATAATAATAATAATTTCATAATGATCTGTAATTTCTCGATTAATATCCCGGTTATTGCGCCAAGTGACATTTATAACCATGTGTATCGTATAACAGTTAGACACCCTGAGCGATATTACCAATGGTGACCTAGATATTGCGATCTGATATCACATAAATGTCCATTGACTATATACTAATTGTAATTTAAGTTGAACTTCTCATGTTTCTTGTCAGAGTTTAACGCATTTAACGCCCCCATGCAGATAACTTTAAAACCCGGCAATATTTTAGGTAATTTTCGAAATTTCATAAGCTTCAATTTAAGACATCTAGTGGCGGGTAGTGGTATTATACTTGATATGTCAATTCTTATTGATACGTTCATAGTTTTGAACATAGTTCGTATTAAGGACTTCGCTGAACATTTTTAAAAATCTTTGCCTCACAAAATTATGCTTGAATTTAAAATTAGTTATAACAATTAATTAGGTCGATAACCGCGCAACCCGCTGTATGAATACGACCTCCAATCACATTGACATAAAATGCTGCGTTTCATTTGGTAACAGACGTATCTTACCCCATTCCCCTTCGTTTCCTACATATACCATCCTAAAAGCCGGCATCGCAACAGTTTCCCCTAGGCGTTGCTAATGTCCATGGATGAAGCTAGTCGCTGACCACCAAGTGCCATACTTTCCCATACGTTTGCCAACATTTGCCATTAAAAATATATCAGGTTGATCGGAAAACATTGATCCATCAGTCTACTTAAGACTTAAAGTAATAGTACATAATATTCTTAGAATTTATTCAATGATGTTATAATCACAACGATCATAACTCGAATACCAAACAATGCACTATAGCGTATAGTTTCAAATACTTTACAGTTTCGCATAATAGGCTTTAATGGAGTAATGGAAACTATAATAGACAGGTATCTGCAGCAAAAAAGTCTTTCGTGATTCTGCAGGTACAGATTTTTTGAACATTTTTCAAAATTTTAATACAGCTATATGAAATGTTCAGACGCTACTGTTTTTGATAAATATATTTTCTCACAAATGTATTAACTATATTTCCGATTGCGAAAATTGTTATTTTTTCCAAGTAAAACATGTTATTTTTCACAAGAAATACAAGTTCAATGCCTCGTTCAAAGTAACTAATACAAATCGTTGGGTTGCATTTCTGTAGTTACTGCAATGAAATAGATTGGATAGAGCAATAAATAATTGATCTATATGAATATTACGCAATGTTTGTGCCGTTCGGTCACTGAACTGAGGTGTGGACGGATGTTGCTAAATGGAACGAGCATAATGCCTCCCGCGGGTAATGGGTTCAGTTCCGCGTTGAGGCTCATGTACATTATAGTAACGTGAAACTTTCAATTCTTTAGAATATTTCATTTCATCATCAAATTATTTTCTCCTGTCATTATACAATTACACATAATGTTGAGCGTATCTTATTTATTTAACCTACCAAGATTATTTACATTGCATATTAATCTAATACCTACTATGATTATATTTAGAAAGATAATATTATTATGACGTTGACTAATATACCATCTAGATATTTGCAAGAGTAGTGTAACAAGACTATTAAAGACTAACTAGAGCAAGATTTCGGCTTGAACCGTAATAGTTGTAGTTTGTGTTTTGATGCGACGGATTCGTCATCACTTGGAACCCCAAACACATGGAATACATGTAGCAAAGTAGAATTCTTCTTTAATCAGCTCGTTATCTAAAAAAGTGATAATGTCCAATTTAATGGTCTTAGACTCTAGAATGAGACGTGAGCAATTAAAATAGCAGTACAACCTTATGTATACTTTGCCATTTTAACTACCTATACCTGTTTTAGCAAGCTCGTGGAATATTATTAGACAACATTCTTGCTGTATTAGGATGTACTAAGTCATTTTACAATTTGCATTGCAATACTTTTTAAAACTTATATCCACACGTCTATACGAAGACTGCGTTTACTAATATAGGATTTAGCTTAAAACCTTGTTCTTATCATTGGCATAAAGCAATACATATGCATTATCGGTACCTATATTAATATGTACTTTTATCATAATGAATTAGGTTTATAGGTAAGTTTCTCCAGATCACAGTCCACTGGTAATTGTATCCAAAAAAATTACAGCATTGACACGCTTCAATATATGTATATATTTAGTCCATACAAGGGTTCTCTCATTAACGAGTAAACAAATAAATCTTCACATTCTCTATGGCATACGCAGCTTTTACTTTACAGGACCTCTCGCATTTTAATGAATATGTAAATGTACCGATTGCGCATGCGTTAGGACCGCAGTGTCATGGCGGTCGCCATACGGCGCACGCGCGCCGCGCCATAGATAATAAACACTCGGTTTTTTTTTCTGTCAAGTTTATGTCTAATCTGTGCAATATATTTCAAGTGTTTTTTTTTATGATTGAATGTGAGATTAATTATGTGTGTTTTGTTGTCAAATAATTTGATATCTAATAGAATTAAGTTTCAATATTTATTATGGTATAATGGGTTCCGTAGACATACGAGGGTCTTGTTTCTGTTTGATCGCTTATTTGTATAAAATTGATTATTTCGTATTTGTTTGCATATTTGCTGTTAGATTCATGACCTTTCACTTGTAGGTATCTGATGCCCCGGATGTGTGTGCGCAACATAATATTTGCTTATCCACATTGATGAATATTTTGTGAATATTTACTGTTCCCTTGTTGCAACAATGTAACAATTTAAATTTTGCGCTTGAATGATGTAGTCCGGTAGAGGCATTTTAATAATTTACAATGTTTGTTTCACATGAAATAAATAACATTTTTTGTATATGAGTTAGTTAATTCGTTAGCTTGTAGTAAGTTTGCCATTTTAGGCCATAGTTCTTACTACCCTACAGGGAACGAGGCACTGACAATAGGGCGGACAATATATGTGTATTTATGAACTTCAATATTGACCAAGACATACTGAAAGTACAAGGGTGTTACAGCACAAGAGCAATTCTTAAGAAGGGTCTCCGTATAAGTTTTAATTATTTCGTATGTCTTAGCAGACTTCTGAGAGTTATTTTACTATGCACATGGAAAATAAATCCTAGCCACAAAAACCTTCTTTTCAATCGTGCCTTATTTAATGGTTATCATCAGATTCCCAGCATAATATAGCTATTTAGGATATCCAGTAATGGACTGGTTTTTACAACCGGTTGTTTAGTGACGTCATACGCAAACTCTCCCACGTACCTAGTTGATGTGCAACCTTATTCAAGGATGAGATTCCAGACGCATTTTAATAAGGTGCGAAAAAAGATGTAGACATTGAAAAGTACCTTGTACCTTAGAAAAACGCCAAACTGTATATTGAATTTACTAGTAAACATATCAAATCAGATTTTAATATTAAACTTTTTAAAAAATAATATAGTACATTTATTATCGGTTTGTAGCTCAAGCTATCTTGAACTACTCCATATTTAGAAATTCCTCGATAAGTACTTCCTGATAATGCACGCATCCTTCTTTAAAGTCGTTTTATCCTTGGGACTCATGAAAACGAATGACAGACTTTTAAAATAATGCAATAATTTCACTTGTTTCGATGTATTTAGCAAACATCTATTTAGTTAAAATAGGAAACTACTCGGTGACCAGCAATGCACTTCATAGTAAAGATCCAAGTTAAAGTAATAAATAATATCAGACTTAGCTGGTTCTATACGCTACGCTCCTTCGTTCGTTCTGCTATACAATTATAGCCAATCATACTATCAATAGTTAATCACCACCTGAGTATTTCTATAACAATGCATTTGTACACATTAGTAAGGAAATGTTTTAAATAAATTAGCTATAACATACAATCACGAGACCAGTATAGTCTAGCGAACGGGTCAATCGACCGATAAATTACTTAAACAATAGTCCACGAATAAACGTATTAGACTTGAATAGATTCGAGTAAAATTTTGAATGGAGAGCACCTTAAATTGTGAAATCAATGAACTATATTAGTTTGATCATAAAGCACACTATATTAAGTAGCGGAAACTATAAATAGTTTTTGTTTTAGCCTTGTACTATTGATAAAGATGCGATTCGAAATTCAAAAATAGGATACTGTTGATAAATAACTAGTCGCGATTCGAAATTTAAAATTGTTTGGCAATAACCAACATTTTTTTTTTTACTTTCTATTAATGTTACACTATCAATAATATTTATTGACGTTTAGACTCTTTACAGAGATTATTTTCACGAGTGATGAACAAAAAAAGTTCGCAACGTTAAATAAATAAAAATAAGTTCTAAATAAACGCGATATAATCCATAAAAGGTTGTTTTAATATTATGAATATTAATAATCTTTCGTACACAATAATAATGTTTTGTTAATAGTTGAATTGTCAATATCAGGCCTACACTAAAATTGCCATGGTTAATTAATGCGGTGTGTGCTAGCTATATTTAATTTTAAGCTTGCACTGTTTCAATTTAGCTGAACCATTGACTTCCGGTGAATATTGAAAATGGCGAGTTTTGCTATTTTTATTCTTGTTGAGCTTTTAAAGTGTTAAAATATTGTTATGCATAACAATAACTTGTTAACTAGCATTTGATCGTAAATTTATTTTATTATTCCAATCTAATGAAATTAAACGCTTGAACCTATTGCCAACCGTTAATATAATTTTATAAAAAAAAAATATATATACACGATGTCTTTGCAAAAGCTGTTTTTACCATCCACACTAAATAAGCTTTGAGCTTACGTAAAAAAATAACAGAATAAAAGGAATAACTAGAGCTGAAATGTCGCTTTTATCATTGTAAAGGTTTGAAATTTAATGTGAACACTTGTATTTCGCATGCGAATTGCGCGATATTTACGCCATCTGTATTCAGGTTACGCTCCGACTTCAATATTCGTGGACATTTTCACTTGTTTAGAGAGAAATTCACTTTCTGCTCTGTTTATCCGGAAACTTATCCTATCTTAACCTATTTTTGTAAGAAATATGCGTTGTAGGGGAAATTTTATTCGTATAAAATGTTCCATATCTAGAACAACAGTTAGTCACGGATTTTACTTCTTCAAGCTTCTTATCAGTGAAGACACGAAAATCTAATAAACAAATTACACAATTTAAATATATAGGTTAGGAGAAAATGTAAGGTTCTGTCTATAAATCAATCATTTTATGTAAATTTAACGGTTGTTTTTGCAAGTGATAAAATTAAAAATGTCTTCGCCGCCATATCGTTTAGCGTCGTAAACGCAATAATAAATATTAATTTTTAACGCTCTCCATTTCTAAATTGTTGCCAGAGCAAAATAATCCCAAAATTGCCACCCTCCTTGCCCTTAATTGCGCTAGATGTATACATTTTTTTTTATACTCTGTGCAGATCGTCGACCTCAATAAAAATGTCGTTATGGTCGTATTCGTATACACCATTTTTTTTAAAAGCTCATTCTGTTTTATTTTGTTATTATATGATAAAATCAGTGATGTTTATTTTTTAACTAATATTCATAGTTATTCATGCCAAAGATGAACATTTATTTCTGATTTACTTTCATGCTATACTTAAATAGCACTTCCAATCCTGGTTTTGTACATACTTTAGTCTGCTATTCAATTCTGACAGCAATTACTAACGATTATGTGTGAAACATGTCCTTTTCCGTGATATTCACGAACTAATACAATTGCGACATTACTTGTATTGAAGTTGATTTCTTTCATAATTTGTACGGTACAATCTCATTTTTTAAGCATTATATTGTTGTGAAGTAAGCAGTCCCTGGTTTCATTTTTTGGATCTCTTTTCTGACTTTATTACTAGCTTTTGAAGTTTAGAAGTTTATGATTTTGTGATCATTAATATATTTTTATTGTTATGTTATTTTGGCGAGCCTCGTGGCGCATTGGTATAGCTACCGACTGCAGAATGGAGATTGGCGGATTCGATCCCCACCCGAGTACAAATATTTGTGACATGCATGAATGTTTATATGGTGTCTGGGTGTTTTTCTATATATTATAAGTATGTATTTACAAAAAAATATACATGTCTATTCATATCCGCTATCTAGTATCCATAGCACAAGCATTTAGTTGCTTAGTATGGAACTAGAGGGTGTTGTGTGTATTGTGCTCAAGATATTATTATTATTATTATATATCAGTAAATGATATTAAAGCCACAGGACATTTATTAAGTAAACATAAACTGTTATCTCTGTTGCATTCAGTGAGATTATGTAATTCTTGCAGCTGCATTTACACGCAATGCTTAGGATTTAACTATATTTAATGGTTATTCTGAAACTATTTAACTCCGATAACTTCACTGCGTGTATTTTTCCATTATTTTTATGTTATACCTTAACTGTACACCCGTTTGAAACCAATAATGCGTGAAGAAGATAAACAAAGCTTCTAACTTTTATCTCTTAAAGTAGATTTTCATGTAAAATTTAAATTAAATAATGATGTTTTTCTTTTGTAAACAAATATATTTATTTATAATCTAATTAACTCTCCCATCTTCCTCGTCGTTATTACCTTGTGAAATAGGAAAGTCTCCTATTAGCAGTATGCAGTAGAAAGTGCACAGCACATTCACTTAAAATGGGTTATAATCAGTGTTGTTAAACAATGTATCACAATAAAACAAAAGACAAAAATGAAAATTTTAAAATTAGAATTTAAAAATGGCTGTGAATGTTCTTGCACAAACAACAAAGGAAAATTCAATACCAAAACTCCAAAAATACTATTACTAACTAAACGCAAATAACAAACACATAAATGAACACTTCACAAACATTTAAATCAGTCTGATACATGTTTACAGAGCAGTGCGCTTTCCAAAGATAGTTCAAAGGATATGTACCTAGGTAGTGTTTTTGTATGTCGGCATACCTCGTCTAAATCTGTATTGAAGCATGCAAAAGGAATCACTGAACGTACCTACTTCTCAGAACTTGAGTTTGTATTTTGCGACACCATAAATATAAGTCTGCACACTTTAGTAGAGAAATGAGAACTTAATGTTAGCTGCAGGTCTGGCAGTGGTAGAGGTACGCCGTTAGCTGTATGAATTATCCGGCTCGACTAGAGAAATACCACAAATAAAGTGGCTCATGCCACGCTTCGCTCGGTGAGAGAGGTATTTCGACACACCTGCTCGTTTGCCACCTTATAAGTGTCATAAAAAAAGGATTATGGTTTTTTGTTCTTACCAATCTGAAAATATATATCTAATAACTTTGCCATAATTTAATAGTGTTTTTTTTAAATATAACATTTATTTTGGTGAACATAAAAACAACGCTTCTAAATTTAAAGATTCAAGTAAAAAATATTCCAACTATTACTCCTTAATTTAATTCTACGTGTAATAAAAGTAATTTAGTTCGACCATTTCATTGCTTTCCACTTGCCAAGCGCTTCAACCCCTATTGGATTATTTCTTTCTTCTCATTCTGTATTTCTTATATATTTAAAAACAAATGGTTTAAGATCATTGATATGATTAATCATCCTGTCCTTACCCCACTCGTAGTGTGGTCGGCACGACATGTCATCTTTTTGAACTATCCGTGTTGTCAGAAGATTTGGCAATGATTTTATGACCAGCCGCCTGCCTGACGTCAGCCCTTTTGTGAATGTTTTTGTTGGTGGTTTGTCCCCAAATGGGAGGAGACTGCAGCAGTAGATGACATGTTTACCATCATAAAAAATCCGTTAAAAGATATTCGAAAAAATAACTTAGCAAACGATATATCCACCTGTACCATCTTATTATTTGAACAATCAATTTTCGGTAATACCCCACATCCACAAGTATCAACCCTGAGAACTATGTGGATTATGTCCAAATCCTTGAAACGAACACTCCACAAATAACCACTAGAAGAATACCCAAGTTTTATTTTACATTTTACGACTACGATACGATAAATTGATTAAAATTCAGTATATGTTTTCGCAATTTTATTTTTGTTTTTATAATAAACTATTTGGGAACGGCTGTCTACAATTTAGTAAAATATTATTCTCCTAAAAGTCTTAAGCTTAATTTTTATTTATAATAGGTATATATTTATTACATGTACACTAAACAGTCAATAGTTACATTAAATTCAACTTGATATTAAATTAATACTTATTATCACGTGCGCTTGAGGAAAGTGCCTTCGTGTAACAAAAAAAAACACGGACGCAATTACCACAGAGGCAATATTCAACACTAATTATTGAGAACTCATTTTATATTAAACTAGCTAACCCGGCATACTTTGTTCTGCATAAAAAATAATTTTTAAAACGTTCACAATTAAATCGCCAAATTTAGAAAATTTATTTATTTACATACAAACATTTTACATACAAACCACCACGTTGATACACTCGTATCTATTAAAAAAAACACGCATCAAAATCCGTTGCGTAGTTTCAAACATCTAAGCAGAGAGGACAGACAGCGGAAAGCGGCATTGATTTGTACTATGTAATAATGATTTTTTACGCAAAATTTTCATTAGATATCAGATTGAGTTACCATCAAAACTAGAGTGAATTTTAATGTAATACTTTTTACAATTTAACTGTTGACTATAAAAAGTGAAAACAATAAACAGATGTTTAATGATTTAGTGATATTGAAAAGTGATCCCTCAAGTGCCGTGTAATACAGTGGTTATTGAAGTTATTTAAAATGAAGATGCATTTACAAACGGATCTGTCAAGTGAGATTCCTTACAATGGCTGCGAGGAGAAGGTGCAAATCTCACAAGAAGCAGAAATGCTTTATTATGAACTCATACGAGCTTTAGAGGAAGAGGAAACGGTAAGAATATTTGACGAATACACTTAAATTAGTAGCTTATTTCTGAAAATTTTTTTGTTTATTTCTTATCTCGTTATCTCGAAAATTATTCAGATTACGTCAGATTTTAAAATTTATTTCTTCATTTGTAAGCTACATCATTACCGAGTAAATACTAGCTACATAATATTTTCCAAAAATATTGAAGTCTCTACCAAAATCCAAGGCATCAATCAGTATAATTTAAAAGCAGTCGGTTAATCTTTTATGATATATATATATATTCACAACGTATCGGGGATTAATAAAACAAAAAGAAAAAACACGATTAAACATGTCTGCCAACACTTAGGATGTGGCTAACGGTACATTACAATAAATTAATACGAGAACACGTTCAGATTTATGAACTCAGAAGCGATTATTTATACGACCTGTATTTCCTTACGTCCGTTCATATATTAGATTTATATATCTCCACAACAAGTTACTTCGCACTACTAAATGTGGATAGTTCATGTTTACGACCTTCTTAGATTTCCATAGTCAAATAAGTAAAAAGGAATACCATTGTGTTATCAGCCTACGTCCATAGGCCACCGAAATTTTAGTTAAAAACATGAGGGGAATTTATACATAAAATAACATAACCTAACGCTTTTTTGCACCCGAAGCAGTAGGCAGTGGCTGTTAAGCCTCGACTCGCCGTTATGTTAACGTCCCAAATAGTGGCGAACCTATTGCCATACACTAAGCACAAAGTTTCTACTCATCGATATTTATCACACTTAACTTCCGAAAATAATTTTGAAAAGATATTGGTGTGAGCCAGAATTCTTACCCACAATTTCTGAATTCAGAAGCAGGGTGCTAGTTCACTGGACCACCGAGATTATAATAAAAATATATAGTATGGAATGGCATCTATATAATATGGTTATTTAAACAGGAATTGTCTTTATTGTTTATTCAACTGACAATTTCCTAAAATGACTCTACATGCCGCAGTAAACATCCAGTGAGAATATACATACATCAATACGGCAAGTTTGTTAAATAAACAAGTCATCTACCGAATGTAGAACTTTTTCACCTCTTTCTCTAAAGCGTCTATTACAACTTGAACAACTTCTTAATAGATTTATCTTCCTTATTCGCAAACATGAAAAATATATCTAAAATTTCCACAGAGCTCATAAATTAAAATTGTGCACTAAAAAGGTTCCATGTCTGACACTTGGTCTTAATTCTATATAATTTGTGGAACTTAAATGAGTGCAGCGCTATATTCGCGCGCAAAAGTTTATTCACCCCTTACAAATTATGAATAAATTTTAAAACGATTCGTCGACAAACACAGCGAGCTTAACTGTTCATTTCTTTGTTTAATATTAGTGTTACTTTATAAATGTAGAGTGTTATTTCAATGGACTCCAAATATAACACTGAAAATAGCTTTTTTAGCGACATTGTTTGTGTTACTAATATTAGATACAGGGGTATAAATATTCAATGACATAAATTAAGAGTTTGCGCGAATATATCTAGGAGCTTTTTTGTGGGAAAGCGTAATATATTTAAAAGTTGACCCACAGTTTTGTTATTAACTAGTTGTTGCCTTCACATAGACCTATCCGCGTGGCCTTCTTAATGTCAATAACCCTTTTTTCCTATTAGAGTCATCGGATTTCAATTAATGAATCATAGGTTAATTATGATTTCTTTAAAAAGGATAAATCAAACACTGTGAGACTTTGAAATCATTTTAGTGGTTTCAAAAATAAAAATATTTTAAATTGCACTACTTCACTGGACAATATGAACAGCTTTCGTTCT
This sequence comes from Euproctis similis, assembly GCA_905147225.2. NCBI lineage: Eukaryota > Metazoa > Arthropoda > Insecta > Lepidoptera > Erebidae > Euproctis > Euproctis similis. Next base: position 13,442,808 of record LR990109.1, read on the forward strand.
GGAATTTTCTACAATAATAATTAATATGATATCCAATAGTCTCGGTTGTCCAGTGGTTGAGCACACGGTTTCTGATCTAGAGCTCGCGGGTTCGAATCCTGACTCTCACTCACACCAATGACTTTTCGAAATTATTTTCAGAAGTTATGTGTGATAAATATCGATGACGAAATGATGACAATTTTGTTGCCGGTATGGCAATAGGTTCAACAGTCGCTGTCTACACCCTCGGGAAACAATGGCGTGAAGTTATGTTTTGTTATGATAATAATTAATATGATAATTAGCTGAGTCCAAAAAATTGATTTTCTTTTCTACATTATCGGTTAAATTTAAATAGAGATTTGTTTTTAACTTTCTAGTCAGTATTTAAAATAGACTTTATATGGAAAAGGTTCAAAATCTGTTCCGATAGGTATTACACAATTTAAACACTTATTATACATACATGCATAAACTCACGCCTGTATCTCATAGGGGTAGGCAGAGACTTGAGCTCTCCAAAAGCTTACGATCCTGACACACTTCTTTCGCCTCATCTAGAGTCCTACATCTCATCATGCACTCACGCCAGTTTCGGGTACTACGCATTTTGCCTTTTTTAAACTGGCCTTTTATTTGTCATAGTAGCTCCATCTTGGTCTCCCGATCCCGATCCTGCCACTCACAATCGCTTCATATATTCTTTTAGTCAGTCGGCTTTCATTCATTCTTGCAACATAACCAAACACATTTATAAAGACATTAATTATGTATAAAGCTATAATTTTATGATTTAATACATTTCTTTTAAGATACTGGTTTTAAAATTATCTACTTACTAAGCAGTAAAAATGACGATTACGCTGGAAATTGAAATTCTTTGTTTTTATTTCTCAATTGTCATGGAATATGACACGCTGCGTGTTTCGAAATAAATTTATTTTGACTGCGTTATATAAAATACCCAGTTACGAATATATATATCACATCTAGGCCAAAACCCGCCACAGCCACAACAGTATTTCATCTTCCTACCCTGTTCCCATAATTTGGGGTCGGTACAACAGTTTTTACTATTTCACCCTTCCCTATCATTCCCTTTCATATCATATCATCTTTCACACATTCCATCCACGTTTTCTTCGGTCTCCCTCTTCTCTTGTTTTCTTCCACATTCATATTCATCATTATTTTCGCAACATGGGTATGGGTACCTCTATCCCCTCCTCGTAACATTCCCACACCATTCAAGGTGATTTCGTCTTATCCTCTCAATCATTGACGCAACTTTTAAGCTTTCTCTTACATACTCATTCCGCATTTTATCCAATTTCGTCACTCCACACATCTATACTTTTTATATTATAAAGCGGAAGAGTTTGTTTGTTTGTTTGTTTGAACGCGCTAATCTCAGAAACCACTGGTCCGATTTCAAAAATTCTTTCACTGGTGTATAGTCCATTTATCGGGAAAGGCTTTAGGCTATATTATATTTTCAAATAAGTTAGGGATCCTTACTATAAGTCCAATAATGTAACCCAAGGTGTAAGAACAAGACCCGAAAAAAATTCTTACATCGCGAACGCTGCAATTTAATAACTATTGATTATAGAACAAAACAATGTACTACACTTTCACAGAAAATATAAATATCGACAAAAAAGTCCGCGACGCTATATGTCTAACTATTGTAGTTATCGCACAATAAGTTTTTTTTTAATTTTTAAAAATAATTATAATGAGGGCGTTTGAAAAGTTCTTTATTTTGTACCTTGGTATTAACTCTACTCAAAATAAATTACTTCAATATAAAGATGATTCAATACCTTTCTAGAACTTTTTGAATGATTCAATTCGGCCATTTAATTCAAACGATAATTTTTTTTTGTTTCTTTTTGTCCTTATATTTATGGAATATGCAACGTGAATATTAATATATTTAAAAATATTTTCATACTTACGTAACCAAAGTCATGGGTCAAAGCTAGAGTTAGTTTACAGTTAGTTCTTCATGCAGATAATATAATATTATCCATAATTCTTTAAATATTGCAACTTCATATAAATGGACGAAGCGCAAGATATGCCTATGGACCTCGATCTTGGCGTCTTTTGCTAAAATATAAAGACTGCAGGTTTGTTAAACGTCTGCATACCACATAGAGTTGCCCATCTATATTTACATTTTTAATATCGTGGTCTCTTTTAAAATTTAGTGAATTTATTTTGATAAGAGTAATACCAAGGTGCCAAATCGACATCATTTAAATTATAAAAAAAACACTCACTGTGAGTTAGCCATGCTGGTAAGAACATGTGGTGACCAGGTTTTTTTTAAATCGACGACAATGACCAATTAAAAAAAAGGTTCAAGTAGTAGTAAAAAAAACTGAAGATTGACAAACAACTTCTGACAAAGTCCCTGGTATTGCTATTGATTGAAGTTGATAATATATTTTTTATGGGATAGGAGGGCAAAGGAGCAAGCGTGTCACCTAATGGTACGCAACCTGCGCCGCCCATGGACACCGGCAACACTTATAGTGTTACCGTTGCGTTGCCGACCTTTAAGGGAGAAGGATGGGGAAGGGAGGCGGACCATACCTCTCTCACCGAACGAAACGCGGCGTGACGCGTGACGCGACGCCACTTTACGTCAATCTTCTGAGAGGTGGTGGTATTTCACCGGTTGAGCCGGCCCAATCATGCAGCTAACTGCTTATTATTTTTACTGCTATTATTTTCATCATATCTAGGTTGTTAGTCGCTAATATCAACAGCTAAGCAGGTAAGGTGTGTAATAATCGTGCCTATGGCGCTTTGTACTCTCTACCAACCCCGCAAGGGATCTGGCGTGAAGTTATGTTTGTATATATCAGGAACTTGAATTAAAAAAAAAAATAGTGTTAGATAGTCCATTTATGAGGAAAGCTTTGGGATAATAATGTGATCGCGGCAATAATCTTTTTAGTGGAAAATGTTTAAAATATGGCGGTACGAAGTTCGCCCGGTCTGCTAGTATTATATAGAGTTACAACAGTTTAAGACTATTTAATATTTGCAATTTATTCCATAATAGACATCAAAAGAATCATTTCTGACAAATTAAATTAAACAATCACTATAAATTTCGTACAAAGGCTGGCAAACTATTGTCCCACAATGTTGTTACCGCCTCATTCCAACACAATAAAAGGTTTGCACGCAACGCAATGTTTGAGGAGTAGGTACGTAGAGGATCCGGGATTTTATGTTTTTAATCTCAGTTTCGCGTGTAAGTGTAAACAGAGGAGTTTGGGCACAGAGAAATACTCCTTTATTACATACCTAAATGTGTACTTTTTATTTATTCTACAGCAATTGAGTTTAAATACTGTTTTACTTTGTATTCAAGTTTGGTTTTATTCATTATACTAATATTTAGGTATTCCATTTTACTTAATCTGATATAGATAATTTACAGTTGACAATATTGGGTTGAAAAAGCTTCAATAGAGATGCAAGTTGCAATTGATAAATATTTGTGATCATACACAAGTTATTTAGAGATATATATATATAAGAGATTTCCACCTATATTGACTCATTACGATATCTCTGGAACCATAAGGCGTAGCGACTTAAAATTTGGCAGGATTATTCCTTTCGCCGAGTAGAGGTCAGCTAAGAACGGATTTTACGAAATTCCACCCACAAGGGGGGTTGCGGGGGTGTTAACAATGGAAAATTCCCATTTTTAACCTATAGCTGCTATCGACTTCAAATTTGTCGAAGATATTGCAGTATTAACATAGCGGGGCAGCAGTTATTACTTTTGATGCGAAATAGAGTTCGCCGGGTCAGCTAGTATAAAGATATTTATATTATTAAAAGATGCGTCATTTGTTTTGTGCAATTCGCCAAGATACCAATATTTTGTCGACATACAACGATGGCAGCTGCTGACTTCAAGTCATTAATATCAATAAAATTGCCACATCGTCAGCGTTCCTCTGGAAGACTGTAAATAACTATATATAGCCAATACATATTAAGGAATTAAAGGAATATCAGTATAAGGATATAGTATGAGGAATATCACTAAATAACTGACTCATCAGATCTGAGAAACTATGGCTAAATTGTCTTGATTGAATAAAGGATATAAAACCTTTGTAACCTTTTTTAAAAGAAGCAGAAATAGATGGAAATAGAGTTATTACGAGCAGGAATTGCCGTCATTCTTACAGAAATATTTTTAATGCTAGAACAATATGAATTATTAAATTATTATTTCTGTGTGGCGCCGGCTTAGAATACCGCCATCTCTCCCCATCTCTTCCCGTGGGTGTCGAAAAAGGCGACTAAGGGAAAAGCTAGGAGAATGGGCAGCAGCATTCTCTCTCAACAAAATACAGCCTACTGCGATCGCCAACCCGCCTGCTAAGCGTGGCGATTATGGCAAAAACCCCCCATGATTGCGCGGACCGGCAGTTGTGGCGCTCTATGGGGAAGGCCTATGTCCACCAGTGGACCTCAAAAAGGCTAATGATGAAATTATTATTATTGTCGTATTAAGTTATTGCAATTCTAGTGTCCAATATTCTTTCCGCTTGTTTTATCATTAGGAATACAATAACATCGTACATTCCTGACAATGGCGTCACTAAATAAGAGAAATGTCAAAACATTCAACGCCGTGACTCAGGCAGGTACGAGATGCCATCATACCTCATTGTTATTATTATTATTGTTCTTCGAAATTTAAATTTGACGTTTTATGTGACACTGACAGATAGCCCGCCATGTTTTTAAACAAATGCGGACTGGTTTATAGCGCTAGATGAACTAGACCATATGGCTATTAAAAATGAATAAACCCATATTTAATGTTTTCATGATGTTCAAATTATCGATAGATGTAGGAATTAAGCCTAGAACATCTACCACTGCCATAAGTCAAGATTGGTGATAACGTCCAGGCGACATAACATTTGATGATATAGATGACTTTAATGTACTACGCCCATAGGTAATGCGATTTATTTTATTTTATCACAATAACATAGTATAAAACAATAAAAATACTGTACATATATTTTTACTGTTATATCTATGGTGCTGTTTTAATTAAATTGAAGATTTTGTGGGCCCCATAGACAAACATGTTTTTTTTAGATGACAGCTCTTATTGATTGATTGATTTCACCAATGTGTCCCGACCGCAACGGCGATTATAACACGAGATAGTGTTTGTTGAGCGTTAATTATCAAATGATTAATTATGATTGGAACCGGTGACGCGCTTGACATCTTAGATTGTGTTCTAATTTAAAACAAACTGTGATATTTTAACCAAACCTGTATTTAAACAGATCTTTTCTAAATTAGTTTTAATTGAACATGATAACTGAATATTGAACCTTCACTCTTCATTTTCTTTTATAATCCGAATAGTTGTCCCATCGAACTTTCGCCGAACTTGAAACAAATAAAAAATACTAAATTTTGGATTTTATTAAGTTCATTCTTTGGCGCTATTTATTATTATTTTATTAATATCCCTAAGAGACAGACATACGCCATCGCGGACTTATGGACTTACCATTTTAATGTGTATAATAATGTTGTGCATTATTTTGATCTATCACTTAGGTTTCTGTCAGCGTTTGCAGTTAAAACTCCAAACCTGGAAAATTATCACTTTTCCTCTACTTTATTATGAATATTATATGGATTATACATGCAAACCGCTCTGTTGAAATCTATCTATTATAAAACACATCAAAATCCGTTGCATAGTTTTAAAGCTGTAAGCATGTAAGGGGACAGATAGCAGAAAGAGACTTTGTTTTACATGTAATGAAGTAAAGACTTTTCTCTGACATATATAAATTATAGTAAATAATAGTAATAATATAATAATAAATAAATAATAGTAATAAATGCGATTACGTGCAATTTAAAGGTTATCTATCACGATACAAGTTAATTTAAATAACAGAAACATCATCACGACTCGATACCGGCGTCGGACTTACGGCTGTTCCCACGTAGTAGGCACATGCCCAGAATGTTTAACCACAAATTCAGTGTAGCGTATAAAATCCTAAAGCTGTTACATAAAACTATACTGATTTAATTTGTTTGGACCTACTAGTTTGGACCCCAAACTAGTAGGTATTATTATTGTCCTATTGTTGGACAGCTGCGATAAGTCTGAGCAATACGACTGAATCATAAATATCATTAAGCCGAATTAGGCAAACAAAAAACTAAATATTTTTGAAATTAAGAGTTAATAAATATTAATTGCCTACACCTTCGGGTAGAAAAAAGGCGTGAAGCTACGTTTATTTATACAAATATTAATTTGACTTAAAACATTTTTTTTTCACTCTTAAATTCAATGTCTTTGCTGCCAGTTACATCTAAATCAATATTTATTATCGAAATTCGTACGAAAGTAACTCATAAAAGTTTCTTTAAGGACAAAAGAATGGCCGTAACTATTTTAAGGTATGAATTTGTAAGAAAATTGTACCTTATAAGGATTCCCATTACGTTATAGTTATGACAATATTAACTCTATTTATTATAAAATAAGATATATTTTGTATTGTGGTCACGTCGTGGTCCATTCATAGCATATGTTGGAAGTGAGTCACCTTTGTTCCGATCGCACTACGCTTAGGAATAGTTTATTTTTAGTTTGTGACCTCAAAACATACGGATTAAAGGGCTTTAACCTAATGGTGTTTTCATAATTATAACCAACTAGATATTGTCTATGACGATATAAACGTGTAATTTAAAATTTACTGTCTATGATTTATATATTTGACTTTAAGATAACTCTTATTTTCTCGGATTGGTAATAAATAACTCAAAGCTTATTTATCGCTTTAGGCAAAACTTCACCTACTCCTAAAAACTGCAAGAAAATCTCGTCAATAGAGTATATGTAAATCAAAAATATTCAATTAAAACAATCATGTTAACTACAAACATTAATCACGATGATTTAAAAATCAAATTAATTATAAACCCGCAATTTATTCAGTCAAATTATTTAATGTTTAATTAAATTGACACGAGAAAGCCTGCCTCCATGCGCAAATATCAAAACATATTTTCTCGTTTTCATCTCTATTAAAAAACAATATGAAATAGTAGTTATTCATATTGGAATATTACAACTTAGAAAATATGCTATAAAATTCGCACGCCACATTCGCGAAACTCCCCGCATTTACTGTGAAGAAATCCCGTTATTTCCGTTGTTCCCGGTTTTATACCAGCTGTCTACCGATATACGTTTATGAAGCTATACAGAAGATTTGCCATTACCTCCTTCCGGGAAACATAGGGGATATTACATGTATAGAAATATTACCAGATATATTGCAGAAGAAAAATATATAATTTAAAATGGGTACATATGGAAGCAATAGTTAATACGTTAATTTAACGCCCACGCGATGCACCTTGCAGATAAAGTTTCACTAAATCTGTTCTTACATCGGGTACAGGTTAAGTAGGAACAGGGTAGGCAGGAATACTCCTAGCTAATTTAATATCACTCACACTATCATTTGGTACATAATTAATTATTGACGAGCCTGGTGGTGCATTGGTAAAGCTACCGACTGCGGAATCGAGGTTGGCGGGTTCAAATATTTATGGGTGTTTTTCTATGTACATATTTACAAAAGAAAAGTATATATGTATTATTATCCGTTATCTAGTATCCATAGCACAGGCATTCAGTTGCTTATCTTGGAACTAAAGGGCGCTCTGTGATTTGTGTCCAAGATATTTTTATTATAATTAAGATCAGCTAGGCCAATTAGATAAGCCTTTGTTGCTATAATCCTTAAATTGATTAAAGAATCGAACCTAATCCATTGTGAATAACCACTGATTGCTATGGGGAAGATAATTTGAGCAGACAGTATTACTATGGTTACCCCCATAACTGGTATTGGATGGTCGGAACCAAGTGTTTCGACCCACGCCACTTAACTACCTACCGCTTGGCCGGCGGCGGAGCGGTGCGCCCACGCAATAGTGATGGTCCTTTATGATAATTAATATATTATCGACGCTTAATTGCTAAAGCTTAAAACTCTCTTGAAAACTTTTAATAGTGACCCGATTCAAACAATCTCTCATACCGTACTATCGATATTATTAATGATAATGACTGGATAGCTTGCGACTAATGTGTGGGAATAATATCCTTCGGGATCACTGACCACATATCTGGACATTAGGTCTTGAAGGCAAGGTAAATTGTAAGTGAGAAACACGTTTTTAGTAATAATATTTTGTAATATATTTGGTGTGTTTATGTTTTTTTGTATGTTTTTTAAAAAAAATCACATACCGCGCGACTACACGAAAATACGACAAATGGACGAATAAAATTTGAGACGATGTCTGTAAAGTTTCATTTTAAAGACATATTTCAATTTATTTATTTCTACCTTAAAATGAGTCTTTATTTATCAAAAAAACTTTTGTGAAATTGGATTAAGCGATAAAATTAATATTAATGAACTGTTTCAAAAGATGAATTTTATCGATGCCATAAGTAGGTATGTCCATCACATCACTAGAAGTAGTAAAAACTGGGCTTGCTTATGCCAATTAGTAAGAAAACCAGTTAGCGCGGATTCGATTCCTGGTTGTGATATGTTTCCCTCATTAACTGTAATGAGTACCTACTAATCAATTATTTTATATAGTCAATAGCATAGATGAAAGCTATGAACTCTCTACATTTATATTTTAACATTTTGTCGCATACTTATTAAATAGTGACGGAAGACAAGATACTTGACAAAATGGTGTATTTAGAGAAAGTAAACTGCATTTTTTTTTTCATAAAGTGTAATAAAGTAATTGTATTAACCTACTACTCAAGAACTATTTTGACAAATATTTTTATTATTTACAACGTCAAATTTATACGTAATCATGAATTAGAAACATAAAATAACTTCACGCAACTCCGATAGTGTTACAGTTGCATTGCCGTCCTTTAAAATGGGATAGGGAAATAGGGAATGTGTCGGAAGCGTGATGGGAAGTGGGCGAGGTTAAGGGATATCGTGTCCGAATACGTCTCTAACCGTGCGAAACGTGGCATGAGCCACTCGTCGACTCGTCCACTCTGAAAGGTCGTGGTATTTCAGCGTTCGATCCGGCCCATCAATAATTACTTATCACGAACTATTCCAGAACATCGGAACCCCATACCTCCAAACTTTCTTCTATATACAAAATATCTAAGGAATCTTAACTAATCGTTATAACTAACGCAAGCTCATTGACCCACAATAATCTGATAATGTTCTGAGCACATTATGTCGTGAGTCATGAGTCACTTTGGTGGCGCTGTGAGGTGACCTTGGCCTCATGTTCCGTTTGTTTGTTTACATCTCAAGTGTTCAACGGAAATGGTAGAAATACTTAGTTGTGCTGTCTGCACACTGTCATCTGCTACTAATATTATTTAAAACTGAAGATTTTGACCGTGCCACAAATAGATTTAAGTAAATATACTTATGTTGAAAAGAGAAAAGGTTTGTCTGATTATCATACTTCTTGTACCTAGTATTATTTATGTTATTGCGATGTTTTTTTATTGATTTGATTTAGGCTGCAACTGTTACGCCTAGGTGGCGGAACCTATTGTCATATGTCACACCAAATATATCTTCCGAAAACAATTCCAAAAATTCATTGGTAAGAGCCAGGAATCGAACCTGAGTATATGTATGTTAATTAACGCAAGCAATGTTGTTATTTTACTTTTTAAACTGGTGAAGCTGGAGGTTGAAGCTAGTGACTAGTCGAGTTAAATAGAATTATGGACGGGAACAGAAAATTATGCCGCTGTAACAATATATTCACAAAATTATCATATTTGGTGAATTTGTTACGAAAACTTGATAAAAACAAAACGGTGTTATGCGTTGAATAGCGTGGGATTTATCTTTACCACCCATCTCATCCGGATTTGATGTCCGATAGGGCAGGGTAAGCGGTTATCCGGACATAATCTCTTAAAGAGTTCATAATATACATGTAGTATATAGACGGAAGAGATTTATATGTCAGTTTTTTTTTTATATCGTCTTGTTTTTCTTAGTTTTAAAAGGAAAATATATATTATTATTTCCTGTTTCCGCTCGCACTATGATAAAGTAAATACCACGAAGCCAGACTCGTTCACTGAGGGTGCGGGCGGCATTAATATTTTATTTGTCTATGAATTTTTTATCCGTCTACGGATGATCAAATCAGAAAACACAACGAATAAAAAAGTTGGTCAGAAGGGTCTCTGATTTAAACAAAAAAAAATGTATAATATTTTGTTTATTATCAAATTTGTTTGTTTTTTTTCTCTGTAATAAATTATTTACCGTGGCGATGTTTTCGTGGCGTGAGTTCTACAAAATCTATTTAACATGACTATGCATGTATTCCATGAATTCCAAAATTATTGGTCCAATAGTATTTTAGGAGTTGATTAAAATTAGCTTAGAGCATGGTCTAGCTTTTATTTTACTTTGATAAGGGGTTGGAGGCCAACCGAGCAAGTGGGTCACGTGATTGTAAGCAACTACTCACCGCCCATGAACACCGAGGTGCGTTGCCGTCCTTTCAGGTAGTAGGAGGGGAAAGGATGGAGAAATGGGATCGGGCCTCCGTATATCTCTCTCACTGAACGAAACACGGCACGAGCCACTTCTCGCCGATATTCCAAGAGGCCGTGGGATTGCATTGACCGAGCCAGCACATTCATGCAGCAAACTTCAAGACTCTACCACTGTTACTAAAATTTGATTTCTGTAAACAAAATTAATGTCATTTTAAAGACCACGTAGTATTAATTTACCATTTCCCTTTGTCATTCTATGAGTAAAACATGTGGCCATTGAAATAGGGCAACTGACATAACTAAAACATACAGTTATATGTTATGAAATTAAATACACATGTACATACCTAATCGAAAATAGACACGTTCAACTTTTTATGTAGGTATAAATAAATAGGTATTTAATTACGACATAGATATATTTCATGAAACTGCACTATTTTTATAATAAAGGAAACTAAAAATTAATAACAATAACGTTTTGCGACTCAATTAATTTAGCGCCATCTAGTTTCAAATTGTAGAACTAAAGCTTTTGTTTTTTAATTGAGACCCCTTCGGCCCTTCCTAGTATGTAGTGAGTACTGCTGGACACAGAACAATGAGACTCTTGAATCGATGTTTACTATAACAATTTATTAACTACATAATCGTTTACTTAATTGATATATAGAGGCAGACAATTCGACTTAATGGAATAATTGCGTAGGTAGTTATGTATAGAATATAGATACATATTTATTAAAGTGCAAAAGGAATAGAGGCGTATTATTAGAATTTCTTTTTTTCTTACAAAATCGAATTATTTTATTGTAAACTATTTTAGTATGGCAATAGGTTCCACCATCTATTTTATTAAGGATGAACGATTCGACTATTCCTGGCTTAAAAGTCGCTGCCTACAACTTCGGGTAGAAAAACGCCTATTATATGTATAGAAATTTAAAAAATTATAATCACACTGACCATGGTTGAAGATAATAGAGGAATAACATGTGAATTCCTGTGCCTAGGGAAGTTGTGGTCGCCTTTTGTCGTCCATGCAACCTTATACGATGAGCAAGGTTGTCAGGTAGCCCTGTAAGGTCACTGCCGGCTACCGGTCCAAGAGTTAAATACTCGCTTGAATTTCTCCTTCGCGTTCATAGAAAAATATTGTACTGCGATCCTTTTAAAAATACTCTGCCGAGTTGCGAGAATTCATCTTCAGTCACCATTTTGTACTTATTATCCTTAATTTAACCAACAGCACACACCTTAAACCATATTGTTAGGTAGCTTTCTTTGTCCAGTGATTTTAAAATATCTTTTTGTCTCTTGCAGCGTGTCCGCACGTTCACAAGCTCACTGGACGAGCTCGCTGGTCGGGTACAGGCTGCAGAAGCAGCTCGTTCATCATGGCGAGGACCTGGAGACGCACGCGACGCACGTGCCCAACTGGATGCTGTATCTCGTGCGCGCGCTCAATTGCCGCCCCTGAGGAGGTTGGCTGATGAACTCCATGCACAAGCACAGCAACTGGCAAGGGATAAAATACAGTTACCAGATCATGTGTTGGCACGGCTGGATGATCTGAATACCAGGTAATAACAAATCAAATACACCTTCATTCATGCATTTTAACAATGGTAGAGTCTTGCAATTCGCTGCATGAATGGGCCGGCTCGACCGGTAAAATACCACGACCTCGCGGAGTATCGGTGTGAAGTGCCTCGTGCCGCGTCTCGTTCGGTGAGAGAGGTATCCGGAGGTCCGATACCCTTTCCCCTTCCTTTCCCCTCTTATAGGTGAAGTTGCTTACCATCAGGTGACCTACTAGCTCGTTTGCCCTCCTACCCCTTAAAAAAATTCATTCATTACTTATTTTTGAAAGTTTCAAACACACTATATATAATGTTTAAATTCACCTTGCAGAGTATCCGGGTTGATGTCCGGCGGCGAAGAACGTGTACGGCAATTAGCCGGTGTCGCCAGGGATGGCGGCGCTGGTGCTGCTCAGGGTTTCCTGGCTGGCTCCGTGGAGACACCCTGGGAGAGAGCTGTAACGCCCGCCAACGTTCCTTATTATATCAAGTAAATATATACAAGATTTTATTTAAATTAGGGGTGATACAAATCATTGTCCTATAAAATTTTGATAATTTTTTGCATATTAAATTAATTGCAAGATTTTAATAAATAATAAATTTATCGACGATTTCTATGTTTTCGGTTAAGTTCTTTGGTACACTCAAGCGTTACCAAACGTTAAAGAATCCAGACCGCAATCTGTATATGGAATATTGAAGACACAGAAATTAAAAGCGCACTACGTAGAATGAGGAATTAAATGAAATTAAAAGTCGTCGTTAGACTATAATGTTAAACAAAGTAAAGTAGCTGTTTAAGTAGTTCCTGGAAAATAGCATTCTTCGTTTACATATTATGAAGATTCATTATGAAAGAATAACTTGTCCGTTAAATACTCGAAACATTCTTAATTTAAATGTGACATAAAATGAGCGCGAAACGTAGATATCATTTAAATAAAGATGTTTTATGTCCGATTACTCACTTCCGGTGAGTATAACGTTAAACATTAATCTTATAATTTATAAATACAAAGAATGTAATTACTCGCGCAGTTTTGTTTAATTTTGTTTTATTAGAGTATCAATTTAAAGAGTTATTGTTTATGTATATTTGTTATTAAACGACTTAAAATGTTATGTAAATCAAATTGACTTTTGAAGTAAATATTGCGACTAATTGGACTTTATTATTATTATCGTTTATCCATACATTCAACTGATTTATTCTTAACTATGTACCAGTAAATATAATAATAAACTAATTGTTATGATATAATATCGTAAAAAATAATAAAATAGTTTTGCTAAACATATTTAATTAGGTATTAGTGTGTCGGAAGAAATGAAAACATGTGAGCAGTCGAAAGTTTAACATTTTATGAACTCTAGATGCATTGTGGTATTTGGTGATATTAGAAATATATCCCCATTTATTATCGTTTATATATAAGGTATACGATGCGAATCTTCTGAAATTTAATAAACTAAAATATTTATATCAATCAATAGTAACTTTAATTTATTTTTAAATGTTCAGTCATGAACTCGAGACGACACACTGGGACCACCCGAAGATGATTGAGCTAATGAATTCATTGGCCGATCTGAACGAAGTACGTTTCTCGGCATACAGAACTGCGCTTAAATTGAGGACCGTACAGAAAGCGCTGTGCAGTGAGTATTAAAACAGATATAATGGACAACAAACATTTTAATATCATTTTTCTCTTCATTTTAGCTTAATTATGCTTCTATTTACAATATTACTCTACGGCCACTGACCTTGTGACAAAATGTCTAGTTATTGTATAGAAGATGATGAGTTCTTTCCCAAACCAAGATAAAATAATTCTGTGTTAAACTTAGGCAGCTGGTAGTCTCCAATTCTGTGTGGTAACTTCAAAAACAATCAAAAACTTCAATTAATACTTTAAGGGACCAATTATTTCATTCAGAATTGATTTGATATAAAACATTCAAAAGGTGTTAATTTGTAGAATATTAATTTTCTACAATATTTTAGGTTAGGTTTTAAAAAATGGACGAACATACGACAGTTTAATGTTATTTATTTCACAGTGCACATGCTGCAGTTACCAGCCGCTTTGGAAGCTTTCGACTGTCACGGTCTGCGCGCACAGAACGATCGGCTTATTGATATACCGGACATGATCACAGTACTCACATCATTGTATGAGGTAAATACTCTTACTTTTTTATATTTATAAAATATTAGGTGGCCCGGCGAACTTTGTTTCGCCTCGGAATCAATAATAAAAGATTTTTTCAAAAAACTTGCAAAAGTTTATTGACGGGACGGGACATTTATTGACATATAAGGAGTACCTTATATGTCAATAAATGTCCCTTCAAAATCCGTCAAAGTCCAGTCCCACCATTCAAACAGACATACAGACAACCATTTTAAGATGAACGTAGTAGGAAGCAGTTATTTCAATATTAGAAACAGCCACTTCAATTTTATTTATATGTATACATATTTACTCACAATCAATCAATCAACAATATCTAACTATATTATCAATGGTATTTCCGTTCCGACTTAGGACCTTCAAAAATCTAGCGTACTCTCATCTTAAACGAAGGCGGTAGTCGCTTTCCATCAGGTTCTTTCGGCATATTCTTTTGCCCCCTGTTCCCATTAAAAAAATATCTCTGATATATTGTTCAAATTTCTGATATTTAAATTAAATATCGTTTCCACCACCAGGTAATAGCAGCAGAAAATCCAAGCCTAGTCAACGTTCCTCTCTGCCTGGACCTGTCCATCAATTGGCTCCTCAATGTGTATGACAGTCAGAGAACTGGTCAGATCAGAGTTCTCAGCTTCAAGGTTGGCCTTGTGCTGTTGTGTAAGGGACATCTCGAGGAAAAGTATAGGTAAGGATTATCAGTCAATTATACTTTTTTGCGTGAATAACAATAGTTAAATTTTTGGGTGCCCGATTAAAAGTATGAAATTGCTTTGACTTAAAAAACTTGGTGACTTTCCAGATATCTATTCAGACTGATTGCGGATCCATCATGTAGAGCAGACCAAAGAAAACTTGGCTTATTACTGCACGACTGTATACAAGTAAGTAAATCATATATTTAATCATCTTCCTACCTTGTCCAGATCACTTGGTATCGGCGCAACAACTTCTCGGCGCGTCTTAACTCTCTAACTCTTTTCGGAATATCTCTAAACTAAAATGATAATAGGTCTAGATGGTCCAGTGGTTGAGCACCCCATTTCTGAATAAAGAGGACGCGGTTTCAAATCCTGGCTCACACCAATGACTTTTCGAAATTCTTTTCGAATGTTAAGTGTGATAAATATCGATGACTGAAAACTTTGTGCCCGGTGTAGCATTAGGTTCGCCATTTGGGACGTAAACATAACAGCGAGTCCAGGTTTAACAGCCACTGCCTACACCTTCGGGTAAAAAAAGGCGTGAAGTTATTTATTTTAAAATGATTTTTAGAATAAATGTAAATTGACTGTGTAAAACGATATTTTGTTTGCAGGTGCCTCGACAGCTTGGTGAAGTGGCCGCTTTCGGTGGTTCTAACATTGAGCCTTCTGTGAGGAGCTGCTTCGAACAAGCCTCTGCAGCTACTAAAGAAGGCAATACTAAAGGCGGCACTCTCGATAGGAAAGCCGGTGAGAGAATCATAAAAATATTTTTTCTTTCTAGACAAGACCTACTGAGATCGAACTGAGATTCTGCTACTTAGATTTTGCGTGCGATTAAAAACTTTTTGTAAGTAAGAAAAAAACTGTTTATAGTACTTTTTTATATTGCACCTGCGCGATTAATTTTAGTACTTTTATAGACATCTTGAAGTTTTATTCTTTACCCCTTTTAATTCCCTTGTACTAATCATAAATACTAATCATGAATATTTTGTAGATAAAGAGAAAGAAAAAGAAGAATCAACAAAAGAAAAAACTTTAGAACGAGACGCAGACGGGCAACTGCAGTACATTGAGGCGTTCCACTTCTTGCAATGGCTGCAGAAGGAACCGCAGTCTATGGTTTGGTTGCCAGTACTACATCGTCTAGCTGCAGCAGAAACTGCCAAGCATCAAGCCAAATGCAATATCTGCAAGGAATATCCTATTATTGGATTTAGGTTGGTATAAAAATAATTGTTAACTAATAAAGGTAAAAAAGGTAAAGGTGTAAAAGTAAGAAAGGGCATGAACCGATGGTTCGGACATGTAGTAAGAATAGATAATGCAAGATTGATTAAGCAGATTTTCAATGCAAAAGCGGATAGATGTAGGAGTCGAGGACGGCCAAGACACTCATACCAACTAGACCAAATAGAACATATATTCTGGAAGAATTTGATGTTAGGAGCCTCAAAAATCGACGCGCGTGCATGAAAAGAGTTATGAAAGTCAACGAAGCGAGTGAGGTGTGTAAGAATCGTGCCTTATGGCGCTACGTTCTCTCTGCCTACCCGCAAGGGATCTGGCGTAAAGTTATTTTTTTGTATTAACTAACAAAAAGCTTTAATTATTTTGGAACTTATGAAGTGATTTTCTTCATAAAAATCTACTGTTACAGATACCGTTGTCTCAAATGCTTCAACTTCGACATGTGCCAGAAGTGCTTCTTCAGTGGACGCAAAGCCAAGAACCATAAGCTGACACATCCCATGCAGGAGTACTGTACTGCCGTAAGTATTTTTATATACACTCACGAATAAGATGCTACTGCATTATTTATTTTTTATTGCCTATAGTAACAGATTCACTGTAAAAGATTTTATGTTTCTTTTTTACAAATTCATCACCTGACTTCAGAATCAAGAAGTCACGGGTTCGAATCCTGGCTCACATCTATGACTTTTCGAAAGTTATGTGTGATACATATCGATGATTGAAAACTTTGTGCCCGGTATGGCAATAGGTTTGCCACATATTCCATTTGGGGCGTAAACATAACGAAGCCGAAGCTAGGGTAGAAACAGTCGTGAAGTTATGTTATGTTGTTTTTTTACAAATTACTTCTGAAAATGTATTTTTTTTATCCTAAAACTTAAACTAGAATTAGAAATCGAGAATAATCTTTAAATTATCCTGATATTTTCTAAATTCTGAACGTATTATTATAGACAACATCAGGTGAGGATGTGAGAGACTTCACCCGGGCACTGCGTAACAAATTTAAATCTGCGAGATACTTCAAGAAACATCCCAGGGTTGGATATCTACCAGTACAGACAGTACTTGAAGGTAACTTTTCTATTTTATCCATTCACTTTCAAGATTTTGATTATTCTTCGAATGATATTTTAAAGAATTTATGGTCCGTCTATTGCCATACATCAAACGCATTTTGAGTTGGTATCTATCAATATATATCCATAGATCCGATAGGGATATTTGACAGGATTTTAACTTGGAGCCTTGCAGATAGACTCTGTGCAAAACCGCGCGTTAACTTTTATAACTAAGGGGCAGTCAATAGTCCTGAAAGTGAAGGAAACGAGTTCTGCTTAGCCTGTTAAGGACTTCAGCTGAATTAACGATATTCTTATGTTGATCTGTATTCTTATACGATCTAAATGGTCCGATTTTAGGAGATGCCCTCGAGTCTCCAGCTCCATCGCCACAACACGTGGGAGGGTCTGGCGCCGGACTGAGCGGTGATGATATGCACTCGCGATTGGAGCTGTATGCCACCCGATTGGCGCAAGTAGAACTGGGGGCCAAGCCAGGAGATACACCCGACAGGTAATAAACTTATTTCACTTATAGAATAGAATATACTTTATTGTACACCATTTAAAGAATACATTACAGTGAGTAGTAAAGTGATAGGCAAGTACAATAGGCGGTCTCATCGCATGCTGCGATCTCTGCCAGACAACCTTTAGATGGACATGTTAAGCTAGGAAGAGTAGTACGCGGTGTAAAGTTGCTTGTTTAAGACACATATACATACATACATACATATATCTACATATATACAATATATACAAGTTATTATATTAACTTACAGCATTAGTTGCGCCAACATCAATGACTGTCACGATGTTTCATTTGCTTCGCCGAACTTTAAGGAAATAGGATGGGAAAGGTGGGGAAGGAGATGGGCCTCCGGATACCGCCCACACCAAACATGGCATGAGCCACTTTACGTGAATATGCCTCGTGGCGCATTGGTAAAACTACGAAATAAGGTTATGACGAAATAGGCGAAAATAAGGTTCAACTTCCGGTGCCGTTCCACAACCACATATCTAACCTAGTCTGCTATCGAAACGAGGAAATATCATTAACAATATGTGTAAATTTAACAATCGTTATTTTCAGCGATGAGGAGCATCAATTGATAGCTCAGTACTGCGCCTCGCTGAATGGCGGCGGTGAGAGCGAGGATGCCCCTCGTTCTCCCGTCCAGGTGGTGTCCATCATACACCGAGAGCAGCGGCATGAGCTCGAAGCCATGATCAGGTAACCAAGACCACGTGATTTGAATTTAACTAGAGCTTAGTAACAGCCCTGGCCACCACTGTCTGAAGCATGGATATCCCGTTAGTGTTGTAAAAGACCTCCAAGAGTCCAAGTTATGGTGCAGAGGTCCAGAGTTCAAATCCTGGTTTTCATTGGACAGGGTTTGATTACATTTGACATTAAAATGACATGTGTAATTTACAAAATTTTGCCAACAAATACCATGATGAATAGACAAACAAAAAACGAATACCTTTATCCAAGAGTGTGAGTCGGTTAAAATGCTAAATAGAATATAAATTTCAATCACACAGAGAATTGGAAGAGGAGAACGCATCGCTTCAGGCTGAATATGAACGTCTGAAGGCAAAGCAAACTCCGGGATCCACTCCGGAAGAACAGCACGGGGTTAATGAGAACAGAAATGCTCCTGTCGATCAGGTAAATAAATCTGATAAAATATAAAAAAACTTTGGAGTTTATTTTTTTTATTTAAAAAAATTGTGATGTTTTAATACCTAAAACTATTTTTATAAAACCAACTTTTTAATTACTACTGATTTTGGCTAGAGAACTGTCATTAGATTGTTCTTAGCTTGTAGAATGACTTAGGACAGTATTCTCCGGAATTGTTACGTGAACTACAATTGCGTGTTGTTTTGTTAGTTTTTCATGTTTCTTTAATATAATCGCATCATTTCACAGGACATGATGGCAGAGGCTCGTCTACTTCGACAGCATAAAGGTCGTCTGGAAGCACGCATGCAGATCCTCGAGGAACATAACCGACAGCTCGAGGCACAGCTGCAGCGACTGCGTAGACTGCTCGATGAGGTACCGATATTTATATATTTTTCTCGATTTTTCGGTTACTTTTCAGCTACTGGAATAAATATTTGATTATAATATATGTGACATACCTCCTACTTATATTTTGTTTTTATTACAGCCTTCTCAGGGCTCCCCTCCTGCTCGTACCGGCACTCTGCAGACCCGCTCCGTTACAGCTTCCCAGCTCGCAACCGATTCTCCAGCCAAAATGCATAATGGACTGTATCACGAGTCACAAACCAGTAAGTGTTTTTTACTATCTAAACTGGTAAATGAAGTTTAATCAGTAATCCAAGAAAAAGTTAGAATATCACTATATTTGTATTTAAAGATACAATTTTTTTGTATAGAAATAATTCACACAGCGACATCTAGAACCAGACAAAGACAAATGTTTGTTTAGACACTTACAGATAATATTCAATCATTTATTGATAGAAAGAAGTATTTGGTTTCTTCAACTAAGAAGTTGAAGAAACCAAATACAAGAGCTCGGTTCTTCTCATGGTAGCCGCCACACTCTAAATTGGGATTTTTGTGGCGATTGTTTCCATGTTTTCTTGTTCCATGGAACTATTTTCGTAAACTCGCGTAATCATTTGTAAGTAACTGTAAGGTGTATAGAACATCACGAGAACTTTTATTCCCAATTTCCTGAAAAGCTGAAGAAACTATAAGGGATATTAATTAGTAGGTTAATCCCTAAACTTGTAATCGCCATTATGTAAACAATTTTCCTGCTGCAAAGACGGTGGAAGTCGTTGGTCGGGCGGCGAGCGGGAGCCCCTGGAGCGGCCGCCCCCACCCCCTCATGCCGTGCACTCGCTCATGCACTGCGCAGGTTAGCGACTGTGTGTTCTGAAGCTGCCTATCCCCCAGTCCTTTTATATTTATTAAACTGTCCAGCTAAACGTCAAAGCGGTTTATATATCTGACTATTTAATTATTGATCTCATTATATACCTCTGCTTAGTTTTGTTAAATTTTATAAATTATAATCTGAATAGGGACAAGGACTGCCGTAAATCGAATATCGATATTTTATTGAAAGTATTTGTTGCTACATTTTTGTCATACCGCTTTTGCCTTAACCGGACATTATGTTTGTTTTTTTTTCTATATGTTTTTACGTCTCTGGCCTTAATTGAACAGTAATTTTAATGTTGCCATTTTCATTTATAAAAAAAAGAGTTTATAACCAATTTTAAATGTAGACGCTTACTTAGGTATTTTATCACTAAACTCATTAAAATCATTTCCGTTTAATCCGTGTGACGTGAGGAAAAAAGTGCAGATTTTTTTCCAACATATTAAAAAGAATATCAAATTTTAGCCCTGTTCTGGGCTTAGAGTTAGGTGTACTCCATCTTAAGTATTCTTGATTTCAGTCTAGCACGCCAGTACAATACTATTTTTTTTAAATTTCTATTTAGTAGGTAGAGTAGTATAAGTATAAAATTTAAATATTAAATAAACTTAATAACTAATAACTACGCCAAACGGGTTCCATTGATCTAGTTGTGCAATATATCAAGTTATTTTTTAAATTTATATAGACAGTGTTGTCTTCACTTGTGTTTATTTTATCAGACGTAATTTTTCTAATCATACTTGAGTAGGTACCCTAAATTCGCTTTCTATGATGATTGATGGCCATCTCCTTTCATAGGAGTTGCAATCAGTGTTTTTTTTTCGTTTCGTTTTGGATCTTTTTGGTTTTGCATGGTTGTGAGTGAAGCATGTCTATTTGTTAATCTTTTTCATAAATAATAATATTGACTTTGTCTTTCTTTTGCTGCAAATTAACAGGACGTATACCTTGAGGTAATTGCCTTATTTCTATCCTACTACAATTTATGTCATATTTTTGAGATTTAAAGTAGCTAAAATTGTCATGTTTCTGAAATGAGTGTATGAAGTTTCTTCAAAGAAGTGAATAATTCATTGTGTGATTTTTTTAATGCCTACTCAACTTTTACTTACATTAGTTACCTACCTACCTACATTAGTTGGTACCGCAGATTGGCTCGCCTGAAATTCTGCTCCCAAGACCTACTACTATCCTCAAATTTACTTGGCCTAGCTGGCCAATGATGTATTTCATTTTATAATTGTAAATAATAATAATGACTTCCAACATGGTGTCCATATTTTATAGACGTCTACCTCTACATTAGTAAAGATATAAGGATACTATAGATACTATTATACAAAATGATGCAGTAATTTTATGTACAAAATCCGATAGACAGACCAATTGTAAATGCTTGATACTTGACTTCTGTTCCTCCAATTATCATCATCCCTCATCTTTGTGTTTCTCTAACATCTCCAAAGTACAGAAAACCAGTTTGCTATAAGCTTGTACCTAAAATATATGTATATTTCTTTATTACAGATGACTTAGGCCGCGCTGTAGAAGAACTTGTTTCAGTCATGACGGAGGATCAACCAAACCAAACATCGAGTTCGCCCCCACAGTACACCAACGGGAAACCCCCCTCCACAGAGTAGTCACACATCGAATAAACGCGATGGTGCTGTTCCAAAAAAAAAATTCGAGCTAGCAACACTGTCGAGTATACCAAAGATGACGCTTTAAATTACCGTTTCTCTTCTGACAACATCGAATTTTGTACATTATTTCTACTAATTTTCGACTCATCACTAACACTCTGCACATGCTGTTTCTACCTTATTATACCATAAGCTAATATTTCACATCATTCTCTAACAGAAGGCTTCGCGGGGAAAGATACTAAAAGTAGAAGCCTGTAAAGGACCCAGCTATTTAGAACTAATATAAAAGTAACCGATATTTTAGTTCCTTGTAGCGTTTTATTTTTGAACGATAATCGTATGCAACGCTTATTGTATTAATAAGGGCATGCCATTGTTGCAGTACGAATCGTGATTGAGTCGTTTTCTACCTTTTTTGTAGTAGTAGTAGATAACCTTAGCAGTATTTCTACTATTTTTGTTTTTCCCCTTACGCAACCCCGACAGTGTTGCTAGAACGTGAGCATCCAACGAAAAAAAGACACTTAAGGAGCATTTATATATTTATATATAATTATGTAACTAAAATGTACCAAATTTATCGATACTTGATATTTTAATCGTTTAAGTACATATCTTGTTAGTACAATCTCCATTATATCATATCACTTCTTGTATACTTCCATATCATTTTGCTGTGTAAAAAACAGTTGTAATATGTATTATATGTAATTTTATAACTGAAGCATTGAGTAACTGAATTAATATCAGCTACATATATTATTTACAACGATGCCCAATTGGTTGAACCATATTTTCTACCATATCAATAATCTTTATATGTTATTAAAAATGCAAGCAAGATTTTTCTACTATTTTATATGAAAGCACATTTGAAACTACTATGCCAGTAGCAATTTTAGACATGTGGTTACACGAAAAAGCTAAAAAGCATTGACAGGAAAACAGCTTTAAACCACAATAATGTGACATATTTTGATGAAAATATATTATTGGATTCGAAATTACTGTTTTGTATCGCGTGGAAGGGCCTAAGTTATGGTTGGAACCTATTGTTGTAAGTCAATGTATAGATAGACTTTTCCGATTTCCAAAAAAAAATAAAGTTAGCCATATTTATATTTATGGCGGTAGATAAAAACTGATTTGTTAAACAATTTGCGAGTAGTATTTAGATGTAGCCAAAATAATAAAAAGCATGTTACATATATGCATGTTTGTATATGTTATACAAGTTTTTAAAATGTATCGTTAGAGATGAAAATAATCAAAAAGCTTCTACTCGAAGTAGTTAGTGACAGTATAACTTCCTTCATTGTTAAATAGAGCACAATGCGAGTATCTATCTGTCAAAATGCCTAGTTTTTTTTTTCTTTTCCCAAATCTTCTGTCCCGGGAACAGAATTCTCAGTACCTACACGTCTTCCGAGTTATGGTTTTATTTATGTATATAAACTAAGAGTCATTGAAATCCGAGTCATGTTTTGAATTTTTTAATTTTCATCTTTTTCGTAAAAATATTATATATATATATAATATTTATATATTGAAATTTATAGGCATTTTCAAGTTTACTATTTATACAATATCATATCATTGACATCAGATAGTCATATTGTGCATAAAATATCACTGTTACGATAGTTAACTAATAGTTACTCTTCTTAGGAAATAAAATATGTATCCAAACCTTTTGACTATTATAGAAGGCAAGACGAACACGTTATTCGATTAGGCTAATATTGGATGTGACTATTTTTAAGTCGCATATATACCCATTATACCTTAAACCGTGCGTCTACTAGTTATGATACTGCCTACCTTTTTTAGATAAGGATATATTGGAGAGACTTTTATACGAACGTTAAATAATCCTGTTGAAGCTAACTTTACAGTTAAGAACTTCAAATTTAACCATATCAAGGTTATTTTTTTTTATTTAAAGTTGTCATGGTGAATTGAAATTTTGAATTTCCCGCCAGTAATAGGGACTGGCAAAAAAAAAAATAAAAAAACAGGACAAGCAAAATTTCATCACACCATACGACTGTTACATTCTTTATTAATTTTACTAATTATAGTGTATAAGTGAAAAGCACAATTCTTTATTATATAATTTTAACGAATATATAAATTTAATTCCTAACTAATAACTATAACTATTGTTAATAATTTTATTTTGTTCATTATTTAAAGTACGGTAACTTTCTTTATGAAATTTAATTATTTAATATTGGCTACTTTTACATATATATGTAACTACTTCCGCATTTATTTGTATATTTTACTGTGTTCATGTTTTAGCAGATAAACACAAATAAACATTCAACATAGTAGTTTGTAGTTTTTTTTTGCTCATAACTGAACTGTTTACTTAAAAAAAGTCCAATAATTCCGATGCATTTGGAAGTAAGCGAAGTCAAACAAGCACATGGTAGCGGAATGTGGGTGACAATGGATCATTTTTTTAAAAAAAGTGTTACTCTGAAGTTACATCTTTGAAAGTAATTGATAAAGTAATTAAAATTAAAAGTAATTTTGGACCGGGTATTATAACATTTTATAAATTATAGGAACTTTATAAAAAAAATGAGAAATTATCCACTGTGAGCCGGGAATGGGTCACTTTGGATTACTTCATGGGTCACAGTGAATCAATTGGGGCACATAGAATCAATTATAAAAAAATATCCATTTTCGTAATATTTATTTTGTTATTTTTTTAAATAGGTAGTCTCTATGTCAAAATAATCTTATAATAAAAATTAATAATCACTTTTTACTAAACCTAGAAATGGGTTTTCCTAGACTTTAAATTAATAAATGTAAAATCTTTTCTTAACAGTAACACCCGATTAAACTTGATAAGAACCATGAACTTATGACAAATGTAGTCTTCCTCCATCCGCCCCTTTCATGGCCCAAAATTTTGAACCATATGTGACGATGGTTTGATTGAATATTTGAACCATAGATTTAGCATAGACTGTAGTAGATGGCACATGTCAGTAAATCACTGACAGCGCGACCGCGAGTGAGGGGTTCTCAGGATGTTTATAACACAAACATGCACAATAATCGTGTAAAAGTTGACACTTGGAGGCACTTTTTACGCAAATATTGATATGTCACTCACGCATCAACAACCCATTTTTGGTCTCGTTGTTTGGGTGACTATTGCCGATCTATTATTCTTAAATCTATGATTTGAACCTATAACTTGAGAGGCATTCGGGGGTCGCTAATAGTTCCCATTTATTATCTGTCACTATCCATCTGACGTTCATTCCATGCAATATGGCACAGTCGATGGCATCTGGATGGCATCATCGCTCTGCACTTTTAGATCCCAGGTATTAAAGTCAGAGCAAACCGGCCGAGACCGAGATTTTTGATTTCAGCTAGTTTTTTAAATTTTATATATTGTAAATAATGTAGGTAATTTATTTTTTCTTTGTAAATTAATATTTCTATATGAACGACGTTTAAAAATTAAACAAATTTCAAAATCTCGATTAGGTATCTACTTACTTAGGCTGCGGAATGAAGCAGCACATCTTCCCACTTCGATACCTCGCCGACATCTAGTAGGTAGGCAAACATGTATTGTATAGACGAGCGTCAAATACTGAATACAGGTTTGTTTGTGAGCTTGAGAGCAATACTTAGTTTATCATCAGTCCTCAGTACATTATCCACTGTGACCCGCGACCGACGACCGGCGACAGTTACCCACTCTCCCCTACTGATTGTACGAAACCACTGCAACTTCATCTGGCTCCTAAATTTGTATGGCGGTAGCCTGTCCAAAAGATTGTTAATTTATCGATAAACGTTCTTCACTAGTTTTATTTTAAATATTATTGATATACATTGATTGTTAGTTATCTGGGATCGACTAAGTGAGATTATGGTCCCCGAGAAGATTACAAATCTAATTAACGCCGGGAAAACTCCTGACGGCTTCGTCTCGGGGGGCACACAGGTGTACGCCAGGGCTGTCTCCTTTCGCCTCTCCTCTTTCTGGTTGTCTTGGATGGCATCATGCGTAACACCACTAACAACAAACGCCGCGGCATAGAGTGGGGATCGTCCAACGATTCTAATTTGATTTGGACTACGCCGATGACCTATGCTTACTGAGGCACGCACTGACATGCAATCCAAACTAGACGATCTTCGAGGATTTGGAGACGGGGCTTATAATCAACACCCGGACGACCAAGGAAATGAGGTGCGGAGCAAAAAGTTTTTTGCCGTTGCTCATCGACACAAAGGGGGTGGAGAGAGCCTACAATTTTACATGCCTCAAAAGTGTATTGTCGGAAGCTGGAGGGACTAAAGACGACATTACGTCAAGGATCGCTAAGGGAAGAGCAACCTTCGCCCAGCTCCGTTCGTATGGCAATCGCGGAAACTAACTTTTTTTAAAGTGAAACTTTTATTACATCGTCTCAAACTTTTTCGTCTGCGTGTTGCATGTCGCGTGACGGTGACGTGAAGGCGCTCGTCAGAGCGCCTTTCACGTCTATTATCGTTTATTTATATTAATTAATTACCCAAATATACACTTTATTTTTGTAAATAAATACCGTAAAAACATGTAGAAAAAACATGTAGAAAAACACCCCCAGACGAGGGATCGAACCCGCCCCGACCTTGTGTTATCGGTAGTGCGGTTTACCGATGCACCACGAGGGCCGTATGTATAATCGTCTAATTACCGTCCTCTTTACCAATTTCGACACATTTTCTAGGATCGGGTTTGTTTGTTTGTTTGTTTTTTACATACATACATATACGTACGTACGTATTGCAGGCGGAGAAAAAAAATATATATTATTTATAAATTGTGTTTTTATAAATTGTGTTTTTTGAAAATTATATTTAAGTACGAATTACATACTATTTGAAAATTATATTTAAGTACGAATTACATACTAATAAAATAATGAAATATCAATAATATTTTTCGATCTTACCGACAGAATAATAAATATATACTAATATATACTATGTACTAACATATTATATTAGAAACATATACTTAATTTTTTGCAGTGATAAACTGTAATAAAAGCAAAGCAAACACACATTGACTTCGTGTTAGTTAACAACGCCATCTGCTGGAATAGAAATTTCATGAAAATCGTTGGAGCCGATTCCGAGATTCCAATTTTATATATATACAAGAATTGCTCGTTTAAAGATATAAGATAAGATAGTGCTCTTTATATATGTATTTGTCACATTTTCATAATAAATCGAAATATCATATTTACTGGAGGAAAAAATATCGTTTTGTTTTGTAAAGATCCTTTGTTGTAATGTTGTTAACGTTTAATAGGTGTCGCGTTATCCCTAGTACTTGTCGATTCGGGCGACATCTATCGTAATAATACGATATTACGGCAGAATCATCAATAGTAGCAACCTAGTAACGCCATCTAGGAATTCTTAATCTTCAGTCGTTAACTTCCAAAGAACTTGAAAATGATGAGATTATCGAATTAATTGATTTAAATCTTTAACTTAAAGTTAAACGAAGCCAAAGCAAACTTTTAAAAAAATTGCTGTGAAGTAACTGTTTTACACTGTTGCACTCTAAAAAAATATAAATGTTAATCATTTTATCAGAATCATCAATTTAAAAAACTTACTAACTAAATTATTGAAAAATAATTATTGAAAAAATATTTTGTTTATGTATATTTAAAAAGTAGATTTAAAAATCAATAACCCAAGACTCAATTTTAAAAGTTTCACTTTTACGGTGGTTTCATAAAACCACACAATTTTTATGGGATAGGAGGGCAAACGAGCAGGCGTGTCACCTGATGGTAAGCAACCAACGCCGCCCATGGACACCAGCAACACATAGTGTTACTGTTGCGTTGCCAAACTTTAAGGGATAGGAGAGGATGGGGAAGGGGGGTAGGCCTCCGGATACCTCTCTCACCGAACGAAACGCGGCATGAGCCACTTTACTTCTGAGAGGTCGTGGTATTTCGCCGGCCCATTCATGCAGCGAACTGCTTGGCTCTACCACTGTCAGAAGTTAAACTGAAGATATTCCGGTCCAATGTAAAAACCGTGTCGCTGTCCGGATGTAAGAGTGTGAGACGTGGAAAGTCACTGAGAACATCTCGCGTCGTCGTCAGGTCTTCATAAACCGCTGTCTTCACCGAATTATCGGAGTGGTCCAGATAACATACCGAGGCAAGACCTAGAATGCAATCCCTAAGGAGAAAGCAGACTTGGTGACGGACTACTGCAGAAGCGAAGGCACTAGTCTGTGGGAATAACTTGGAGCGAAATAAAACGCAGAGCTCAAGACCGTTCGGGATGGCGACGTACTAGGGACGCCCTCTGTCCCACCTTGGGGATATGGGACTTTTATTAAAATAAGTCAATTATTATTTGTAGAATTAATACTATATTAGGAAGCAAGTATATTTATATGTGCAAAGATACTTTGATTTGGATGTCTGAAATCTAAGACAAATTCGTGCTTCAAATTTGCCAAGTGAACGATAACACGATTTTGAAAAGCTACTTACTATACTGATTTTATAAAGTTTTTGATTGACCGCAAAACAAACATGCGTTCTACAGTACCATCTGCTCATTTCTTGAATGCTAAATTTTATCGTCGTTTTGTATATTGCCCTCTCGCTCGCTGGATATCAAATTACTTTATTAGTATATTACAGCTTCTTAGACTACTCGCCACTCCATTACAATCTATTTTAGGTAATAATTATGTTGCTGGCTCTAAGGTCGCCACCATGGACACCATCACAGGTATTGTTACAGTTGCATCTCCAGCCGTTAAGGGAGTAGGAAAGATAATAAGGGGAAGGGGTGGACCTCCGGATACCTCTCTTGCCGAACGAAGCGCGACATGAGCCACTTTACGTCGATATTTTGAGAGGTCCATAGACGCTTTTCTATTTTAGTAGATACATATATAGCTGAAATTTCATTATTCGTTTTATTTTATGAATAACGACAATTTAATAGGTCACACCAATGTAATACAGTACTTTGATTTGCTAGTGTTTACTTACAATCTACTATAATTACACATAGACACTTGAATGCAGTTTTTAGGCACACATTTAATAAGTCACTCACATGTGAACAACCAATTTTTGAAATCTATTAGCCTTACTTAACTATGGTTGAAACCTAAACTGAATTTGTGTCTATGGATCCTGTTGAAATTAAGATTGCTATATGAACACAAATAAAGATAACTACAGATATAAAATTAACTTTGTTTTAATTTTTAATAGAATTTATAATTAATTACAAATAGTAAATATTTAATTGTGGTCAACAACAGAGTGACTTGAAATTGAATATCACATGGCTTATGAAACTTACATTAAGTTTATATTATTACCTGTATTTACAATCACACTAAAAAGTAATCAATTTATTAGTGAAGCAGTCCTATCAAATCCAAAATTGCCAACTTTTCATCCAGTTTCGAATTCTAATATCATAGATGCGAGGCATTTAAAATTTTCTTGGTTAAAAAATAACCTAGGTACTTAGTACTAAATAAGTAATATCCTTATATCAATAATGGAATAAAAATCTGCAGTTTGAATCTTAACATACATAAATTTTGAGTTTTTAACAGTCTTTTATTTATTTGCAAACCTGATAATTTATTTAAAAAATATTTTAGCTAAGATAACCTATGCATTGGTGACCACTATTTATTTATATCACATGTATGTAACCCAAGAGACTGTTGCATTAATTATAAGTAATTTATTAATTAACAAATCCCTTTCTAAAGTATGTTTGGATCCTTAAAAACATGTTCTTATCCGCCATATTTAATAACACCGAAATAGCACCCAATGTTTAGTCAAAATGCAATCACCTACTTAATATTATACACCAAATAGAAACTTGGGCTATTTCAACTGATCAGACAAGTAAAGCAATATATATCTTTAAAAAGATTCTCCAGTATCTGTAAACTGTAAGGATAGGAAACTTGACTACTTTAAAAATGACTTAACCCTAATAGTCTCTTTTAAGTCATCATATCTTATGGCAGACCTATGTGTATTTCTTAGTGTAAATGAGGGTTTATTGATTTGGATGCTGTCTGACTTAATGTTTACAGTTAGTTCTCAATATAAAAGTATATTTATATTCAATCATCCTTTATATTCAAACATATTGTATATTCAATCATACTTTAACAGTATTTTTAGTATTACTACTCAGTCCATTAACAGGAGTTGGTACATCTGTCCGTGGCCTCCGAAACAGTAAGACATGAGGCTCAGGATTGTGAATCATAAAGTGTAGCCAGTTCGGACTCTGCTGGACTCCAAGATTGCGCCATTCTGTTTCTGTCATTAAATGCGATTTGGGCACTAGTCGAGCTATGTCTGGAGGCAAAATCACGTGTCTGAAATAACAAAGTAATAAATCTTATAATACAGTTAATGGCCATCGCTTTTAATACAAGACTGAGAAAACATTAATAAAATACAGGAATTTTAGAATATTTCTATCCAGTTAAAGTCACACTCGTTATTTAATATTATTCCAAAGTGCTTTTTAAACGAGGTATCGAAATCTAAAACCCATATCACAATTAGTCCAATTAATTCAAATAAATTATATTACAATGGCTAACCATTTTCAAAAAGGGACCTTTTATGTAAGGACCTACTTTAACGACAAAATATACATCCAGTTCTTTCAAGAGTCTAATCCAGTTTAGGGAAACAGAGATCCATTTATTGCGGGAAAATATTTACGATCATACCTATATTCATAAACGTCATCAGTATATCTCTCCGAATATTGTATTTGCTCCACAGGCATGTTTACCGATTTATATAAATACAGAATATAGGGATATTGAAGGTTTCGATTTATATCCACTAATAGCAAAGACAGCACCGCGCTAGGAAAAAAATAATAAATTTATTGTAAACACATCGCTCCACATTTCTCACAAATTTCTCATTGGAAATTGTTGTCAATTGTCAGTCAACTGTCAATTGTCAATTTGACATTTTTTTTATTTTTATTCGTGTAGTTTTTATAAAGTTAAGGCTATGAAGCCACGGCTTTGAAGCCATACTGCCTTGTCTATCGTATTAATTTTTTTGGAAGTAAATAACTTAAATTATATTAATCTAACCTAATTTAATCATCCATAAATCGTAGCACTTTATGCATGATTTTCCATGGGAGTATGGAGGGCAATGCAGAAGAGTGTATAGCGTACACGATATTTACACCATTTTTCACATTTGAACACACTTATTAAATAAAACGCCACGGATTGTATTTAATAATATCTATTGAAACAGAAATTTTAGCAAATAATGTAAGAGCAGACTCTTTTACATTTCCACCAACAAACTTTTACATTTACTTACGCGCATTTTTTTCCCATTCGCCCGTTTTGGACAGGAGCAAGTATATGCTTATAAATTACACTGCCTTTCTGTAGTATTAGGATAGGTATCTGTCTCCAGTATTATTGATTACAATTTTTTTTCAGTCCAAGTTTTGCCTTTTCTGCAATTTTGTTATATGTTTGTAATATCTTTTTAACCTATATGTATGTTTTCACGTATCATTAAATATGGAATGGAATAGTTGACGTAACTATTGCCATACCGGGCACAAAGTTTTTAAACACCGGGCACATTAAAATATCATTGGTTAGAATAACATTAGTTTGAGCCAGAAATCGAACCCACAACTTCTTGATTCAGAAGCGGGGTGCTCGACCACTGGACCACCGAGACCATATCATATTTATTATTATTAATTAATTAGTAATTAACATAGGTCAAGAAATAGCACGAAAAAAAATTATCTATGTCATGACAACGATGCGAAAGAATTTTTCGATGCCTTCTATAATCACATTTTTATTGTTTTTTTTAGAATTATTTTATTAATACCATTCAAATATAATATAATTATATAATTATCTCATTCAAAATATAGAATAATTAGCTACGCTCAAGGAGGTACGCTGAGGTTTTTTTTGCCCTCCGCTTTCTTTATATCATTCTGAAATTGTGAAATTGTTCGGCCAATTCATGCAGTGAACTATGTGGGTTATACCACTGTAAAAATCGTCTAGGAAACTTATATAATTTTCCTCTGTGCAACTTCTGCGCTTGTTCAGATTAATTGGTAAGGGATAGGGGGAATAAAGTTGCGTAACGGGAAGTGTATGCAACAGCTATGAGCATATTGTATCGTGACGTATGTGGAAGTGACTGACATTATCCAATCAACGCGACCCCAAAGCCACAGCAATTCCATTGAATTCGGTATCCACCCACTCATCAATAGAAGGACCATATTTTTCTTAAGTTGTCCTACGGTAAATATTCTTACGGACACTTCACATAGTACTTCATCCAACTTACAAGCGTACAGTCCTTAAATAGAAATTTGATATTTTAAATCTATTAGTCGTCCCTTCTTTTGAGATTTTTTATAACATATATTTATATGAGTAGGTTATTTTATTTGGGACGTAAACATATCGGCGAGTCGAGGCTTAACCGCCACCGCCTACACCTTAGGGTAGGTTATTTTATGTTATAAGTAGGTATTCCTTATTTGTTGCAGCCCATGAGAATTTTCATTAAAAATAGTTCGCTATCACAACCATTCCACAAGGAACTGACCAAGTATCTTATAGTGCAGACACTTTTAAATCCACTTCTAAAAAGGAGGAGGTTCTCAATTCGTCTGTATGTAAACTATTTTTTTTTTATATATTTTCATTCACCTATATTTTTGTCAATTATGGATGGATTTCAAATTTTTTTTGTTGGATATAGCGAAGTCCGAGATAGTCCGATTTTGTTCACCAGGTTAGATTTTGATGGTGGAAACCAGGAGAAATCGTATTATTAGTACATTAATTCCGGAAAGAATTCACGATATCCAACAGCGGGGTGCTCGACCACTGGACCACCGAGGCTTTAGGTTATTCAGTTCACAAAACTAAGTTAAATATTAAATTTAGACCGGATTCTCATGAGCATTGATGGACACATTCAATTCATCATTTCATTCAATAAATGAAATCAATTTAAAGCGCTCTAACGGCGTTTTAAATAAATGTAAATATAGATTTCCGAGCACACGGCTTCTGATCCAGAGGTCCGGGTGACCTATGACTTTTCGAAATTGTATTCGGAAGTTAAGTATGAGAAATATCGGTGACTGAAAACTTTGTGCCTGGTATGGCAATAGGTTCGCCACCTATTCCATTTGGTACGTAAACATAACTGTGAGATGAGGCTTAACAGCCGCTGCCTACACCTTCGGGTAACAATGGCGTGAAGTTATGTTATTTTATGTTAAATATAGATTTTGTTAAGTGACGACATCTTAATAGGGTAAGACACCCAATTATTGGCACTAGCGGCTATCCCATAAAAATTTTGAGTATTTCTGATATATTATGTAATTTTAAACAATGAAATGTACTTTAAATTATTTTAATATTACTGTAGATCCTTATCCAATACACTTTATTGTAGATCATGCAGTATGATTGAACATGTTTTTTTAAATAAATGATATGGCTTTAAAAACCAGTCTTTGGCACAGGAAATCCCTTTATTGGCAGTGATCATAACCCATTATTGGCTTCTACTATTTTACTTAATTAGCATACTTAGGAACAAAAAATACTACAGTATAAATGAAAAATATAATATTTATTTTTATAATTTATCAGGAACGTAGTTTAGGAACTTTTTTGTAATTAAATATTCAAAAAACATCAATGAAACATAAACACTTCTTAACTTTATAACTATCTAACAAAATATTATAAACTCAAATAGTTTTATATACAATGTGTAACAGAATAAACGCAAGACCTGAAAGTAGTTTGCTCAGAATCGGCTTCTGAATCGATTCCCATCATTATTTATATGTGTTAATTTTCTCCAGAAATATCCTTCATTTAATCTAAATTAGGACCACTGCGTAAAACCAACGTAATCAAATATTTTATTTAGGGAATTATAAGCCTTAGCTCAAAGTAATAAAAGCCCATAAAAATGCACGGCTGAATTTGTAGATCGCTTAATATCCATCCATACACACACGTAAATCAATACATTTTAGAATAAAGTATTTAATTTAGGAAAGATTAGTCTTTATTTCCAAGCAATACGTCTTACTTAACTGCACAACCGAATTTGTAAAAATAACAATATCATTTCTATCCTTACCTACACACACACGTAGGTTTTTACATTTAAGCTAGTTAAATAAAAACATCATTTTAGGAAATTTCAAACTTATCTCAAAGCAATAAAGCTTTTTTAAATGCATTACTGAATTTGTAATTCCGCATTCACAATATTTTGTAGAGAAATGACAAAATCATAGGTACGTTTTTTGCAAACGCTAAATCAATATGAAAGAGCGAGATGCAATAATTTACTGACTTAGCCCTTTGAGTTCCCGCTTTTGTTTGATATGCCGCCGGCGCACGTGCCGCCAAATGCCAAATTAGTCATTCGCCGGCAACCGACAAGTGAATTACGCAATTTTGTTGTTGTTGTTTACGCGCGCGATGGCTTTCCGGTACAGCAATATCCAGTGTACTGAGATGGTGAGGACACTGGCTCGTTGCGACGATAATGTGGAGTTAGCGTGTCGAGTCTTCAATGAACGACATGGTACCAGAGTGAGCGCCAGGACAATGCTAGGTGCAACTCAGCGCCTGAGGGACTTCGGTACGTTTCGTCCTAACACGGCCTTGGATAGAGGGACGAATGTGCGCTCTACTCGTTTGCAGGAAAACATTCTCGATTATTTCGATGAACATCCAGAGAGCAGCACGAGGGAAGCAGCGTCGTTGTTTGACTGCAGCCACATGTACGTGTGGAGAACGTTACGTGCTGATGGCGAACACCCCTTCCATCTACGACGTTGTCAGGAGCTAATGCCGACTGACTACTTGCCACGACTGCAATTTTGTAGATGGTTGTTGGAAAACTGGCAACGAAACATCATCTGGACGGACGAGAGCACCTTCACACGAGTTGGTATTTACAACCAACATAACATGCATTTGTGGAGGCACGAAAATCCACATGCATGTCGTGTAGACTCATTTCAGCACAGGTTCTCCGTGAACGTGTGGGCGGGAGTTGTAGGTACACACATACTCGGCCCTGTGTTTTTACCGAGGTTGACTGGAGATACCTACCTACACTTCTTGCAAGAGATATTGCCCCAGTTATTGGAGGAGGTCCCTCTCTCGTTGTTACGACGACCCGTGTTTTACCAACATGATGGAGCTCCCGCGCATTTCACGTGGAACGTTCGACGGCATCTTGATGCGGAGTATGGCTCTCATTGGATTGGACGTGGAGGACCTATACCGTGGCCTCCCAGATCTGCCGATCTAACACCGTTGGACTTTTTTTTGTGGGGTCGAATAAAATCGCTAGTGTATGTAAACGAAGCAACCAGTATAAATGACCTCAAACATAAAATTGAACTCGCGTTTGTTAAAGTGAAAAGTGAAACTGAAGTGCTTAACAAATTAAAAATTAACTTAAGAAAACGTGCAATAATGTGTACCGAGCAAGGTGGTGGACATATATGTGATCATGTAAATAAATCAACATTTTGCGATCGTTAAATATCTATGAGTTATCAATCATCACTATCATCATCTAATTCAGTCAACATTTTTTCTATTTCGTCCGTGGTGTATGTTTTATTCGGACTATTTGCTTGCTTTCTGTTTAAAGTAATTAACCCCTGATCATTTTCTGTATTTTCATTATTTCGTCTTCAGGCTTCTTTTTGTTTTTGGTTTGTTTGTTTGGTGCCGCTTGTTTCTCATTTTCTAATTTTTTTCGTTCCCTTTGTTCTTTTGTTTTCTTGATCCCCTCTGCTTTCTCTCTTTTAATTCTGTCTGAGGTTAAAACAGAAGAGGTATTTGCAGTTTTCTTTATTCCTTTTCTTGTGGGTGTTTTAGGTAATATCAAAATTTCATTTAACTTCACAGGAGTAAGATTTTTTATGGGAATTGATGAAATTGTAAGAGATGGATTACACTGATCGGAAATAATCTGTACTGACTGAGCTTTTGGTAAATCAACATTATGATTTTCAGGAATATTATGTATTTGAACACTGTGGTTTATCAGGTCAAAGTAAGGTTCTTCAACTATCACGTTCCTTTCATCTGAGCACTCTTCAAAAACAATTTTTTCTGAGATAGGTTGTGACTTAGATCCATCTGGTTCATCAATATTAGTTGGACAATCCTCAATGAATATTTGCATATTTTTAATGTCAAAATTATTGAAGTCATTATTCATAACTTCAAGTTCTGTATTTAAATTATGCTGTTTATTAGAATTTATATTCGATGGTGTATTAAAGTAATTCCAGATATTTTGAATCAATCTAAAGGACTCTTCAGGTGTCAACTCTCCTTTTTCTAGGGAATCCATTTTATTCTTGCCAACTAATTTAACAAATTCTTCTTTTGAGAGTAATTTCTGTTTATCTGGAATTATATCAGAAGAATTGGTTGGTTTCGGGACTTTAGTTCCGAGACATTTACTATAGTCTACTGCATCTTCATTCCATGGACAAATCCCTGTTGCTCTAAACCCGTTGATTATAGTTTGCGGTTTTACGCTTTTTTCTATTGTGGCTTTAAGCAATGGCACAAATTGCATCTTAGTTAGTGCTTGAGATGGATTGGTTCTACGCCATTTTAAGACAGTTTTTTGCCATTCTATTTTAAGAGGCTTAAATGCAGCAACATCGGCAGGCTGTAAAAGCCTTGTACAATTTTGATATAGTGCAATTAAAACTATCTGCAAAGTCGAACACAGTTCACTGACAGCGTAAGTTAAATGAGATTTGTGACTAAAGCCTCTTCTTCCACGTCATTTAAAGTTGTGGGTGGGCCTGGTTTATTGCCATGCTCTGGATTTTTTAATCGGAATTGTATGGTCGAACGCGGCACTTGGAAGGTTTTCGCAGCAAGTTTCTTACTCATACTTTTACGAATTTCTAGAAGGGCTTTTTATAAATTCTCTACTAAATAAACCTAATACTATTAAATACTAATACCTAATTTTGGAAAAATAAGATATTATGAAGTAACATTAACAACCGTTTGAGGAACAATATGTCTAACTAGACTAGACATATGCGGTTTTTGTAGATATGTTCTGGTAAGTCGTAGTATATTATTTTATCTCTAATAAAATCAGCAGTGTTATTAGCGCATGCAATGTAAGGAATTTCTATAACATTTTTTTACACCCTGTATTAATTAATTATTGGCATTTTAGCTAATATACCTGTGGTAAACCCCAGATGGTTTTTTTGTGGTATGTATCAAAAAAATCTCCGAGTAACACTTATTAATTTGGAAATCATTACATAGTATAAAATAAAGTTGCTTTCTGCTGTCTGTCCCCCATACCTTTAAAACTGCGCAATGGATAATGATGCGTTTTTTTTTAGTAGATAGAGGATGTCAACGGGGTGGTTTTTATCTATAATTTATGTATGATGTAGTAAATAAAAAGTGATAAATCCAAAATTTACCTATGTATTACACTTACACTTTTGTTGCGGAACAAAGTTCGCCTCAACTAGTAAACAATAAAAACAAAAGTAAGTAGTTATGACTTTTTTGAAAGTATAGTTTTATAGATATATTCACCGGAGATAGTTCAGCTAGGACTAACTGTGAAAAAATTTTTCAAGAATGTCAAGTATTTTTGAAGCCTGTAGTTAGATCAATTTTAACAAATCTTTCCACTTGAGAATATTAGTTTAGATAAGTGGGAAATGGTGAAAATTATGTAGGATTGACAAAATGTAGGAATCGAGGACGGCCAAGACATATATTCCATGACCAAATAGAATGTGTTCTGGATGAAGGTGATGTTAGGAGCCTAAAAAATCGACGCGCGTGCATGAAAAGAGTTATAAAAATCAACCAAGCGAGTGAGGCGTGTAAGAATCGTGCCTTATGGCGCTCTATTCTCTCTGCCTACCCCGCAAGGGATTTGGCGTGCAGTTACGTATGTATGTATGCATTATGTAGGATTTAGCAGGGACATAGTAATATTTCAAATCGTGCTAACTAATAAAACAGTCTCAAAAATTTTAAAACATAGTCACACTAATAAACGACTGGATATTCGTTGTGTAAATCATTGTTAAGGATGTCGCCTCTTCAGTGTGATACAGCATGAGCGAGATAACGCTCGACTTTTTGAACTCCCTGCTCAAAGACGATTATCCTGATGTCACCATATACCATTTCGAGGTGAGTACCTATATCCGTCACAAATGCGATTATGAATAAAGCGATTGATGAAAGTGATGACTAGGTCAGTAATTTTAAACAAAAACATAAAAAAAATCTTTTAATAATGTCAAAATAAACAAATCTCTCGTGTTTTCGGATTTAATTTGCATCAACAAAAATGTACTAAAATTTAGTTTGCTGCTGTTATTTACTTATCTAATACTAGTTTAATTATTCTTTTATATTGATTTTAGGGTGCCCCTGGATCTAAGAGAGGAGACAATTATACTTCGATGGTTTATCGTATTACGCTGACTGGTTCTAGAAGATTTGTTGAACCAAATGGATCAGATGTCATCGAAGAACACTGGGAGAACTCCATTATTTACAAATGTCTTCCAGAAAGTCTCCAGAGAAGGGAAACTTTCAAGAGCGAGGAATTATTTTGCAACGAAGTGGCGTTTTACACTAAAATCTGGCCTGAATTCTATAATTTTCAAAATCAATGGCCTGGCCATAGCTCCTTCAGGTCTATACCAAAATGCTATCTAGCTCAAAATGACTGTGTCGTATTAAAAGACCTAAAAAGGGAAGGCTTTGTTATGGCGGACAGGCGGCAGGGATTGAACCTCGAGCAATGTTATTCAGTTCTGAAACATTTATCCCATTTTCACGCAATCTCTTTGGCTATGAAAGCTCAGGATCCTGAACGCTTTTATGACTTGTTAAATGATGAAGAATCAGTACAAGAAGGTAGGTGGCACCAATTAGGTACTCGACATAAATTAGATTTATTTCATCTCTTGTGTCGCTGGCGTAACCCTTGAATATTTCTCCGACTTCTGATTGAATGGCCTTATTTTCATATCCAAATACACACCAATAACATTTAGGCAATCTTTCCGAAAATTATTATTGGCTCGATATTTTTTTATGGCTAGATCTATTTTTTGTGCATTTGATAGATGTAATTCTTAAATATTTATAGTCTTCTTCATAGAAGAAAACACAGAATATTATAAAAATTACTACAAAGAAGCCACCCGCATGGCGATATCTATGGTTGAAGAAGGGCTTTCTGGTTATGACAACAAGAGTTTTTACCTGGATAAAATGAAGGAGTTCTGTGAGGAAGACCGATTCTTCAGCACCATGGTAGAACTGGTGACTCCACAGGAACCCCTCGCTGTCATTTGCCACGGTGATTGTTGGACAAATAACTTCTTATTCAAATATGTGGATGGTGATATAGCTGACGTAAGTTCTCTTTGAATAGTAAAAATATTGTAAAACCTAAAGTCCTTTTTTGCATTCCTTTATGGTTATCATAATGAATGCAAAAAGTACCTTAATATTTTTAAAACATCTATTATCTATATCATATTAGTACCAGTTAATATTAGAACTGGGTCAAAAACAGATTATTACATTTAAATTAAAACAGTTATCATGAAAAGCATGAAAACACGGATGCATTCGTCATGAGCGATCAGAAAGCGAGTGTAGGGGAATATATAAAAAATTACTTTTGTTTCAGATGTACTTTCTAGATTTTCAGCTGGCTAGGTATACGTCACCGACAGTAGACTTATTCTACATAATATATCTTTGTTTGGAAAAGGAGCTCAGGGTTGAACATCTCTCGTCACTCCAAGAGTACTACTGTGACGAATTACACAGGAGAGTGACACAGATGACTGACGTGGATTCAATATATCACAACAGTCTGAATAAAGAGACATTGCAAGATTTGTAAGTGTTCTAAGAATACAGATTTAAACATTATAAAATATATCTAAAATTACGTATGTTTATGTATGTTTTCGCGGGATAGCTGAGCTAGAATCGGACATAATTTCAAATAGTCTTAACTATAAAAAAAAGAGTTAACTACCTAACTTAACTATAGTTAAGACTATTTGAAATTATGTCCGATAATGTTATGCGCTAACGAACTGTCATGGGAATCATCATTCGGCGTGCTTAGTATACTAAGGCCCGTAAGATCAATCACAGTTTAAACTATTTTACCTAGTTTAAACCTCATCTGTCGTTTATTTAGTAAGATCAATGCTAGATAAACCTCCAATAACAGTTTAAACTATAGTTTAGCTTACACCAGGAGATTTTGCCGTTTAAACCGTGGTCCTGCCTAGTTTAAAAATGGCGGTCGTTTATCAGCTGACATCTGACACAACGATTGTGGGTTCATACATAGATTTAGCATAGACTACAATAGATGGCACATGTCAGGAAAAATTTACTAATAGCATCGAATCACTGACAGCGCAACCGCTTATATTAGATTTTGGGAACCGCGTATATTTTATTTACATTTCCACACATGAACATTAACTTTGTAAAAGTTGACGTTTTGAAGCGCAACTAAATGCTTGTGCTATGGATTCTAGATAACGGATACTAATACATATATATATACTTATATATCTATACCACTACATAGTATAAAACAAAGTTGCTTTCTCTTTCCCTATGTCCCTTTGTATGCTTAAATCTTTGAAACTAAGCAACGGATTTTGATGCGGTTTTTTTTAATAGTTAGAGGGTGTCAACGGGGTGGTTTTGATTTATAATTCATGAATAGTGTAGTGAAAAAAAATGATAATTTTCAAGATTTAAAACTTTAATCGAAAACGCTGCCTGAACCCTAAGTGATAAATCAAAACAATGTACTACATTATTATACACCTTTAAAAGGTCTATAAAAAAGTCCGCGAGGGCATATGTCTATGTCTTAGGCCAAAATGACAATTATTATTTTTTAACTTTTTACGAGAAATAATGGCTTATTTACGAAGCAATTTTAAACATTACAGCATTAATTTTCATCCAATTAAGTGTCTTAAATAGATTGTGCTTTTAATATAGATCAATATAGCCATTTACAGAATGTAATTTAAACTAATATTTACGAAGATATTACAGTATTAACATAGCGGTACATAGCAGTTGCGTTTTCGCGCCAAAACGCGTGCCGATAAATAGCACAAATTGAACTTTTTAAGATCCAAATATTACTAATTTATTTCTTTTGATGCGGAACGAAGTTCACCGGGTCAACTAGTATATATATATATATATACTTTTCTTTTGTAAATACATACTTATAATACACAGCAAAACACCCAGACGCTGCACAAAGTGTAGTTAATGTTTGTCATAAATATTTGTGCTCGGGTGAAAATCGAACCCCCGACCTCAGTGCTGCAGCCGGTAGTTTTACCAATGCGCCACGAGGCCCGTAAGTCACTCAGACATTAACAACCCATTTTTGGTCACGTTGTTTGGGTGACTATTGCCGATCTATTTTTCTTAAATCTATGGTCACACTATAAAACTTCTTATAAGAAAGAGAAAAAGAGTTTTTTTCACGAAATATGCCACAGACAGTGTACAAAAGAGTGAATGATGAGCGAAATATGGACATTAAATAACCAAATGTTGCCATCTGTCGAAAACTAAACTTAGTTTACGTAATCTATATCCATTTCGCTGTTGATCTTACGAGGCAGGTTTAAACTCTAGATTAAAATTGACTATAGTTTAGAAAATCGACAGTTTTAACTATGATTGATCTTACGGGCCTAAGGCCCGTAAGATCAATCACAGTTTAAACTATTTTATCTAGTTTAAACCTCATCTGTCGTTTATTTGGTAAGATCAATGCTAGATAAACTTCCAATAACAGTTTAAACTATAGTTTAGCGTATACCAGGAGATTTTGCCGTTTAAACCGTGGTCCTGCCTAGTTTAAAAATGGCGGTCGTTTATCAGCTGACATCTGACACAACGATTGTGGGTTCATGCATAGATTTAGCATAGACTGCAATAGATGGCACATGTCAGGAAAAATTTACTAATAGCATCGAATCACTGACAGCGCAACCGCTTATATTAGATTTTGGGAACCGCGTATATTTTATTTACATTTCCACACATGAACATTAACTTTGTAAAAGTTAACGTTTTGAAGCGCTTTTTACGAACACATTGATAATAATAATAATATCTTGGACACAAATCACACAGGGCCCTCCAGTTCCAAACTAAGCAACTAAATGCTTGTTCTATGGATACTAGATAACGGACACTAATACATATATATATATATATATATACTTTTCTTTTGTAAATATGTATTTACAAAAGAAAAGTGTCTGGGTGTTTTTCTGTGTATTATATGTATGTACTTATAATACACAGAAAAACACCCACGCTGCACAAATATTAAAGTTTGTCATAAATATTTGTGCTCGGGTGAAAATCGAACCCCCGACCTCAGTGCTGCAGCCGGTTGCGCCACGAGCCCCGTAAGTCACTCACACATTAACAACCCATTTTTGGTCACGTTGTTTGGGTGACTATTGCCGATCTATTTTTCTTAAATCTATTGTCACACTATAAAACTTCATAAAAGAAAGAGAAAAAGAGTTTTTTTCACGAAATATGCCACAGACAATGTACAAAAGAGTGAATGATGAGCGAAATATGGTGATTAAATAACCAAATGTTGCCATCTGTCGAAAACTAAACTAAGTTTACGTAATCTATGTCCATTTCGCTGTTGATCTTACGAGGCAGGTTTAAACTCTAGATTAAAATTGACTATAGTTTAGAAAATCGACAGTTTTAACTATGATTGATCTTACGGGCCTAAGCGTAACTAACCTAATTTACGTCTACTTGGATTAAGGCGAGTCTATCATCATCGCAATGCACTGCCTATATAAATTTGTTAGATTTAGTATAGTAATGGAAAGTGACTCAAGCCAATTAAGTCTTTTTTTTATAAATCACGGAAAAAGTGAGCAAGCAGTGTTGCAGTTGCGATGCTGGTCTTAGGGAGTGGAGTGAGATGTGTAGTAAAGGGAAAGAGGGGTGGGCGTCCGAAAACTTCTTACGCAACGAAACGTGATTTGAGCCACTTTACGTTGACGTTCTGAGAGGTTGTCATTTGGTTTTCCCATTTCTTTACCTCCTAACCTAACCAATACATTGATCGAACTTATAGGATTAAAGAAGAATGGAAGCGTTGTGGTAAAATAGCTCTTGGTATGTCACTTGATATGCTGCCCATCATGACGTGTGATAGTGATGAAGCTCCCAACGTATATCAGCATAATGAAGTGAGTTTTATTTAGTATTAGCTGACCCGAAGAACTTTGTTTCGCCTCGGAAGTAATAAATGAATAAATATCAGATTTCTGTAAAACATAAGTAGCCTAAGTTACTCCTTATTACATCAGATACCTACCAATAAAAGTCCTGTCAAATCGGTCCATCCGTTTCAGAGATTATCCGCAACAAACAGACAGTCATTTTTTTATTTTATTTTCGTGTATGTAGGTACTACCTTTAATATAATCATATGGATGTAATACAAAGCGCTTATTTCAATATTACAAACCGTGACTTCATTTTTATTTATATGTTTAAATATCTCTATTGTTTGATATCTTTCAAAGTATTTTCATCTTATTTAGTTTTATTTTAGTTACAAATCTTTATTCTGTATAGAGGATTAAGAAGTATTTGCCAAAAAATAACAACACCTATGTCTCTGACTAATGATTTGTCCGTCTAACAGGAAAATACACCTCAGGGGTCAGGAGTACAACCTGTGAATACAACCAGTGCCGCGTGTCGGAGGAGAATGACGGAACTGCTCGTGGAAATGGTCGATAACGAAATTCTTTGATCAATAACTGCAGTACCTACTGTCACGTTTTTAGCTAAACTCATTATCATATTTAGGCAAGGTGGGATAAATTGGGGTCTTTTAATTTCCCTAGATGACAGCACTTCTATTAAATTAATATTTTATTTAATATTTTAACTCGTGTGTTCGTCTATGAGTGTAGTACCAGTCCACTAAAATTATTAATAAAATGGCTTTGGAAATATGTTAAAATAAAAATATGCACATTTCTCGTGGGTATATCGAATTTATTGTATATCATTCAGTTAATAAAACATACAATAAAATATTGTGTTAAAACCTTATTATTAATAATAACTATATTAAATTTGTGACAAATTGTCGTTTAATAAAAATCTAAATTATAAAATCAGATCATTTAGCGTTGTCTGTTTATTATATTATCCATATACAATACATACTCGTACATAATATCACTAAGCTTATAAAAAAAGAAAATTAATGACTTCGTTTTGGGTTACATTCATTACAAATATTTGAATTGATTTTAACTTATTTTAAAAACTGTCAAACATATTATTTCTCCAATTTGAAAGTGTGCTGCCAAAATTGATGCTATCTCTTTCACACTTACTACGACTGAGTAAATGAATTAAGAATAGCCATATAAATTTTCAAATAGCGTAGAAATATTATTCGACAATTTCTAAAAATAATGACGACGTATGTATGTGACCCTTG
Organism: Euproctis similis; assembly: GCA_905147225.2. Lineage (NCBI taxonomy): Eukaryota > Metazoa > Arthropoda > Insecta > Lepidoptera > Erebidae > Euproctis > Euproctis similis. Next base: position 13,487,598 of record LR990109.1, read on the forward strand.
ATATTAAAATTTATTTAATAAAAACATGGTACCTATTTTAAATAAAATACCCGTACTGAATCGTGGCACGTTAAATGAATTTTCACATTTTTATTTAACAAAACAAATATATATATATACATACACATAGTATAAGGTTCGTACGGGCTTACGTGTTGTTTTTTTTTTATAAATAAACTTTGTTAACAGATCTTATTTTAACTTAGAATAATCAGTCATTGAAGACTTCAGATAGATAATTTCCATTGAGATTCTAACGCCAAGATATCTGAAGTTTCCAATAATGTTTTCTTGTTCTTTTTTAAATATTAATATATTTTTTTTTACTTTTATTTCATTTATTTAAAACTAACATATTTATTTGATTTCGTTATAAGGCACTGGTTTCTCGCTTATTGTATTTATAATTCAGAGCAGTGTGGAAGAGAATTAGAGAATATATAAATTAAAATGGAGAATGAGGCACCATAAATTTGAAATTGCAACTCTTACACAAATAAAGTAAGATTATTATTTATGTTTATATTTCATTCAAATGAGTTTTAATAATCATTGTAACAGTTCAATAGACAATGTCTAATGGATGGTAATAGCACCTTAAAATAAATTAGTTCAACAAATGAATTTTTAAACAACTACGAGTACCTGACATACTGAATGTATGGAAATTTTACAGTTGTTGGTACTGCTATGGTACAATTGTTTGAAATCATTAATGAGAATATTTTTTGATCTTCGAGACTTCTAAATATACCTAATATTAAATAGAATCAGGTTTATTTGGAACCTACTGCTCAAAATCGTTTAGTAAGAAAAAAGTATAGTAAAAATGTACAGTTGTACATTTTATTTGATACTAGCTCTTACCACTTGTTGAGGAGTCAGCCCAACTTTACCTTTAGAAGCTTGTGTCGGTCTCATGAAGCCCGACGTCGTGGTTTTGTTATTGACGCTCTTCAGTGGCGGCCTTGATGTACCAACTGAACTGCCACTCGACGAAGATCTTGATGCTGGCATCCTGGAGACAGGCTTTGGAACGGGTTTTGGAGTAGGTTTAACAGGTGATGGTGGCGCTCGTTTAACTGTCGCTACTGAGGCAGAACTATTTAAAGAACTTCTAGAACTTCGCAACGAAGCACGGGAGGTAGATCTCTCTACTCGTAAAGAACTCGCTCGCTTCGGTACTACACGTTTTGGGTCTATTGGTGTCCGAGGAGGTGTCCTCATGTCTTTGGTAGATATCTTCTTTGGGACTACTGGGGATTTTGTGACTTTAGGGACTGGTGATTCGCAATCCACATTGCAACCAGAAGATGCACCTTGAGAGGCGCTCTCTGAGTTTAAACTTTGCGTCTCTTCAAAGCCTTCATCATTGTATTCGTGTTCGCTTCTTATTTTAGACATTCTTGGTGACGTTGTTCTTTCTGGTACTTTCTCCGTTTTGGCATTTAGGGATTTTCTATAAGTATCCCTTGACCACACTCCTGTAGGATTTTCCGCTGGGGATTTTAATTCTCTGATGGCTTTTTGTACGTCTTCTTGATTTATTGACGTCTGTCTTCTCATGCGAAGGTAGGGCTTTGTATCTTTGGTCAATTTATCTGAGCTTTGGTTCTTTAGCCTTTCCTGCCAGCGTTTCAATCTATGATCCTTTTCATCTTTAGTTACTTCAATTGGTTTCGCTACTTCGTGCGAAGCTTCAACTTTGTAAGAAGCTTGGACTTCTAACTTTGAGGGTCTTATAATTTGAGTCTCCGCGACTATTTCGGGAGCTGGTTCTGGTTTCTTTTCTTCCTCAGGAGAACTAGTTTCAGTAGGTCTCTTATATCTTCGAGTTCTTCTAGCTGCAGAAAACCTATCAAATTGACCGTCTCCTAAGATTTCTTGACATAAATCTTTCATTTCTGAAGTAGCTTTGTCGCTTAATATAGACCTAGACGTAAATGATGGTTGGAATTTTCTGCAGGGTTCTCTCTCTGGTGGGGGACTGAACTTTGGAGTAAGCTTTCTTTGCGCTGGTGGAGTTTCAATATTATCAGAATCTATTTCCACTTTATCTGCTTTTTCTAACCTGTCTATCTTTTGTACCTTTTCTGCTATGACTTGTATATCAGGTAATTTTCGTTGTTCTTCTGTTATAGATATAAGCGGTTGTGGTGTTTCTATGTGTTGACGAGAACGTTGCCTTCGTAGTCTCCTCATTTCCTCATTTTCTTCCGTCTTACGCCAAGACATCCTATCCTTCTTTGGTGGTTGTACATCTGGAGTAACAAAGACATAATTTAAAGTGTAAGAGATGGAGTATGAATATATTTGTAAAAATAAAGTGTTGTCTCAAGGAGATTTTGCACTAAAGTTTTCCTTCCACTTTCCTTTAATTATTACTAAGTAAGTTACCTTCAACAGTCTCGAGCGCCTTAACCACGTCGCTATCATGCAGCACGCGGCGCCACTCGGAGCGCCCCTCCGGCAGCGTGGCCAGCGCCGCCGCACCACCAGCAACTGACACGTTCGATGCGTTCGTAACCGAATTCTCTGCACAGACAAGTTATAATTTAACCATGATTCATAAAATAGTAGGTAATAAAAGAAAAAAAACTATTTTTATAAGATCCACTACAATTCTTTTGTTAGTGATAAAAGGAATAAATGTATTTTACTGTATTTTGACTCGGTGGTCCAGTGCTCGAGCTCCCCGCTTCTAATTCAGAAGTCGTGGGTTTGGTTCCGGGCTAACACCATGTATTCGCCTACATCCTTCCATTTTCGGGTAACAAAGGCGTGGAGTTATGTTATGTTACGTACCGGAGTCGTTTTCCAAGGACCGTTTGTCAGTGAGACGTGCGTTGGCTGAGGTACGAGAGCGCGGTCGCGACTCCTCCTGGCTGCTAGCGCGGAGCCACGACTCGATTTTTTGCCGCCATTCCCTAAGACAACATAACACCAATGAAAAATAGTTATGTATTTATGAAATAGTATTCAATGTTAACTGTTAGAAATGTATAATTATCAAAATGCATATATTAGGGGAGAGTAGGGAAATGGGAGTCAGCGGGCAATAGGAGTCACCCTCACAAAGACGAAACACTACATGAGACCGATGCGTAAACAGCGTCCTCAGCCCCCATTTCATTTCCCTGCACAGCCACGAAGGGCTCGCGCTAGTCAACTCATGCGCCACTGAGAAACAACTGTGTTTTGTTTTTGTGCTCCGTTGATGTATTTTTACGTTAATGCAAATTAGAAGATAAGTGCCGAATATCTTGCAGAATACGATTATAACATTTACACTTACTGAGTTAGACGTTCCAAATCGTGATGTGCAGTTCAGATTGTATCAGTGTGTTAAAGATTTTTTGTTTTTTTAATTATTGCTCATTAGTGCAGTTGTGGGTAATGAGAGTCAGGTGTCTTCCATTACCCGCAAGTAATTACAATGAAGAAAAAAGGGGGTAAAACAAAAGAGAAAACATGGAAAGGCAAGAAGTAGAGACAAGAGAAGGAAAAAAGACCAAAGTACAGAAGAATGGTCCTGAAAAGGCAAAGCGCCAAGTTTTAGCGCACTGACGACGTATTCCAGGACGATGAGAATGATAATGCAGAAGATGCTGGAAACAGATGCCTAGTATGCCACGAAATTGGAAGAAACAATGAGATGTGTTACAGGTGTATTTCGTGTGGGCTATGGGCTCACGCGGAGTGCACTGGATGGGAGTCAGCTGAAGTTTTCGTTTGCGAGTTACGCTGATCACCATTACCCCTATGTTGGTGTAATGGGAGTCAAATCTGTTTTATTTTTAAACTTTTATAATTGCCAAAGTTGATTGCTATAGCGACTGCAATTGATCTCTACTAATAGTTCAATAAGTAAATTATATTTAAAGACTGTTTCAATAAATACTTTCTTTTTAATTAAAATGTTATTCGAGTTCATGCTTAAGTGACCCCCATTACCCTATTTTACCCTAGCATTAAATTTCATTACTAAACACAATTAGGTACTTAGCAACAACAAAACACAACAAAAAACTTTTATCAGTGGTACAGCCAAGCAGTTCGCTGCATAAATGGGCCGGATCGACCGGTGAAATACCACGACCTCTCAGAAGACTGACGTAAAGTGGCTCATGCCCCGTTTCGTTCGGTGAGAGAGGTACCTGGAGGCCCACCCCCCTTCCCCATCCTTCCCTATCCCCTATCCCTTAAAGGTCGGCAACGCAACAGTAACACTATATGTGTTGCTGATGTCCATGGGCGGCGTTGGTTGCTTACCATCAGGTAACACGCCGGCTCGTTTGCCCTCCTATTCCATAAAAAAAATTAAAAGCGTATACCTTGCTTTAAAAACATATCCAGCTGCGAAATATGATGATCTTTAAGTTTATGACATCTCAGAAATAGTACCACATATGACGACTCTCTCTCATATTACTCAATCTGTCTAAAATTACTTATTGATAAGATAACATGACATAACTTTACGATAGCATGAAAGCATGATGATAACACAAGCCTGCTTTATGCCGGCCGCAGGCGGTCATGAGTACGGACAATAAACCGATTTGCATAGTGTCATTCTGATTTGTATTTGCACGATACTTACATTCGCCCACAGAATATCTGATCGTCCGGAACATAATCCTTTTGAACCGACATACATATCTTAAGAACCCCTGCAGAAGAATTATCATATACAAGATAGCCAGTGTTACATACTTGGGTTTAGCGGGCGCGACTTCGGGTGAATGCGTGGGCGAAGACAAGGGTGCCGAGTTCGGAGTGGAAGGAGCAGGAGCAGCAGTGCGCGGGGACGGGGGGCGCTCCCTGCTCGCCTCGGGGATATCCAGGCGAGCGCGCTGGGCGCCGCGACGGGACCAGGACCGATCTGATGGTTACACATCACAAACATTACGGCAATTGACATTTTTTTTATAACCGGTTTTGCTTTTTCGTCAACACTCGCAAAGTCAAATATTATATGACCACCAATGATAATTGAGAAACAAAAGACAAAAGATAAACATAAACATTGTAGATATTATAAACGAAATTAAAATTTATTAAAGCATAAAAGTAAAATTATGAACAAAATGGATAAAAGGACGGTAGATAATCATACCAAGGCTGCCCCAAGCGCTTCTCTCTCGTAGATCGTTGGCGGCCGGCGAAGAGTGTCGCAGGAATTCCAACAAACCTTCCTCGTCATCCCCTGGACTGGCCCTGCTTCTGCGACGTAAACTACCAGTTGGCGTGACATCTGTTAAATAAGTTTAAAGTAAGATTCAACTATATCCAACTGTTCTCTAGTGTTTAAATATAATTACATATTGCGTGATTTTCATGGCAAAACTTCCAAAAGTTTAAAAGGATCTGCTATGTTCGAACTGTACCTATATATTTAAATATTATTTGTATTCAACTTTTATTATTTTCATACAAGTAACCAAAACAATTCCTTTCAAGGAAATGCAGATAGATAAATAAAATAATATATCACAAACTAACCTGGTGAAGGCGATGGATCATGCGGTTTTCTGAGTGATCGTCTTCCAAGTCCGTTCCTGATGTCTAATAGCAATGACTCCATTAACGACTCACATTCAGAAACAGGCGTACTGCACAAACTGCTGCTGTTGCCTGCTAAAAATTGTTTTTTGTTGCATAAAATATACGAGTGTAAAACATATTTTTTCCATGTGATACAGTTAAGTGAAGATGAGTATGACTTTTGTATTTCATTTTAATTGTAAATATTTTTATGAAGTACAAAGGGATTCTCAAAGAAATAAGATGTGTTAGCTCTCAAATTTAATAATGGAGTCAGGAAAATTACCAGGTTTAAGTCGTGCCGCGGCGAGGTCTCTTGCTCGCCTGCGGGCCGCCGCTTGTTCGTCGTGGGCACGTCGACGATTGTTGTCAGTGACAGCTGCACGAAACTTGTTGCAGAACATTACGAACATCTGGTAAAACACAACATATATAAATTACTTGGACACAATACACACAGCGCCCTCTACTTCCAAGTTAAGCATTAGTTGCTTAACTTGAAACTAGAGGACTATGCTTATGTTATGGATACTAGATAACGGATATTAATACATATATACTTTTCTTTTGTAAATACTTATGTACATAATAAACACCCAAACGCCACACAAACATTCATGTGTGTCACAAATATTTGTGACAAACATTCATGTTCAAATATTGCTCGGGTGGGAATCGAACCCCCGAACTCATTGCTGCAGTCGGTAGTTTTATCAATGCGCCACGAGGCCCGTATTTTGTTTCTTTGAATTAATTCTTATCAGGTAATTGTAAAAAAATTATAAAATTGACAAAAATTATAAATGATCATATCAGGAACCCTAAAAATAAACGAATGGTGACAACAAACCTTGAAGCATTCTTCCAGTTTAAAAGAGATGGGATCTTCGCAGAAGAACTCAGCAAGTTGCTTCCTCGTACTTTCCACCTCTTCCATATCTTTATTTAGGGCTAACACTTCTTGTTCTGCTACCTATGAAAATACAATATTAAATTTATAACTTTTCTTTTACTTGGATTTGCCGTGTATAACACTGTTTTATACCAATTAATATTTTTAGTTCTTAAGTATCAATAATAAAACTGACCTGAAGGAACTCTCCCATTTGTTCCTTAATATCAACCTGCGATGTCGGCAGTTGGATATCTTTTTTGAGTACGGCAATTCTGTTTTCCAGTGTTTTGATCTCATTGTGCAGCTGTTCCACGCTCGCCTTCGCAGCCTCTTCCAATACTCTCGTGTCGTCCGCGAAGTGGATCAGATCTTTGTTTTTACGTTCAGCTTGCTAAAAAATTGAGAACAATGAGTATCATTGTATAAAACTAGCTAATTCTAGATCTTGCCATTTTTTCCCTTCACATAATTATTCAGTTTCTTTGACTGAATATTAAGGTTTAAAGATTCGATTATATATGATTGCTCACCAGTGCGACGTAGTGCATTAGCGTGAGGCCGGGCTTGTTGGCACGTATGTCAGCCAACTTTTGTAAAGACGCAAGTCGAACGCCTGCCGCGCCTCCAGCATATCCACCCGCATTCAAAAAGTTACCCGCAATCAACGCTACATATAGAACCTCCTGAATAAACAAAAAACAGGTCAGATAATGACAGGAAAAACATTCTGAAATTTGATTCCCGATCATACATAAACAAATAAAACATACCTGCAATGCTCTTGAAGACATCAGATCATCTCCAGCGACTAGTATCGCGTTTATTGCGCTTTCTAAGTATCCTGTTGTCGACGCCCATTCTTCTTTTAGAAGCATGCATTCAATACGCAGTTTGTAGCTATGGAGATGAAACAAAAAATATTAGAAATATATTCGCCGGCCCCTGATCGATAAGTCTTCGAGGTCCTCTGGCCTCGGTTTCATTGGATCGCTTTAATCAGTATCCAGATCGTAATCTAGAGGTTATGACTTAATGTTGCTTATTTTCTAGTAGAAAGCAAAGCTTCTCAGCTTTAGTATTATGCGAGTCCATGGTGTGCGAGTTATGTTTTGAATGTGTTTTTTTTTTACTCTAAAACAAAAGTTTAACAAAGAAAAAATTTATAATCCCTTACTTTGGTAGCTGTATAAGTTGCAACAAAAACTTTTCTGCAGTTCCTAATTTAGTGACATCACCAGTGAATGCTTTTAGCATTTCGCACTCGTCTATTTCAGGCAGTATCTTTAAGAGACCACGTAGTTTTTCAGCACCGATATCGTCATGAGAACCTTCACGAATTAACTGAATTATGTCCTCATTACAACTGCAATGTAAAGTCAAATTTAAGCTTTAGGCAATAAAGTAATAAAAATACAATTGAAATGAAAGTTTCGTCTGAAAATGAATGATTTCATTTACCTTCGAAATTGCTTTAAGAATATATTAACATTAAGACTTCTTTTGCCATCCAATAGAGTGATTTCAGAGGATTCCTTCCTTGGTTTCCTCTCCCCGGAACTATCACAGATGGGGCTTCGACCTAGACGTGGAGATGAACCAGCTGATCCTGTTGGTTGGATCTGGAAATTTAAAATTTTGATTATTAATACATCTGAAATAAACAAAAAGTATTGTACGAGACAAGTTAAAAAAGTATCTATGCTTACTTGTTGACAAAATAGACCTTCTATCTCACCCCAGTCAAGTTCTGCTTTCGGAGAATGCTTGTGACTGGAAGCTACAATTGACCAGATATTGTTTTGTCCAATAACCTGAAAAGTGATGTTTTTGATCATCAGGGTATTTATTGCGTCCTTCGTATAGTTACTTTTTATTTAAATAACTATACTATTATAAGGTACTTACCTTATTATTAGGGATCTTATTCCAATTAATAGTTTTCATCTTAGTTTTAGGTATAGGTGTTTCCTGTTGCGGGAGTTTGATGTCTAATATAGGCGCGGGGGGTGCTGGACAGGATGCAGATGGAGGGGGCGGAACAGGAGGCGGAGGTGGTCCACAGAGTGGTGGAGGTGGTGGTCCACAGGGTGGGGGAGGTGGTGGTAAACAAGGTGGGGGAGGTGGCATCACTGGTGCTGGAGGTGGCGGGGTTCCTGAAAAAAAAAAATGGTTGCATATATTCCAGCGCTTTAATTCGATCACGTAGTAGAAATATATTGAGACAGATTAATAATTAAGAAGAACTCAGTGAACTATAATGAAATTGAAAATTAAATTTGATTGTTTGAATAGAGAAAGAGAGTTATTGCTTATTTCTATATACAAATATTTATACAACAAAATTTCTTGTCGTCAATATGACATTTTATCATCCCAAAAATGTATCTGTTTTATTAGTCAGATACTGTTACTGTTATTACAGTTATGACGTTGCTTCGAATTGAAAGAGGCTTTTGCAATTACCCGATATTGAGACCATCATAGGCGGAGCTGGTGGAGGAGGTGGAGACAAGGCTCTTTGTAAGCTTTGCTTCCTACCGCTAGCCGATATATCTCTGTGTTGACACGTGCATCCAACTTTAGCCTAAAATAAAAAAAATAGATCTTCTAGTCTATGTAAGTTTTTAAGGCACATTTAATCTATACATATAAATAAAATTGAAGTGTCTGTTTGTAATGTTGTCATCTGCTTTCTACTACATTCATACGGTACATATACAAAAAAAACATTTTTATAAATTTTGTCTGTCTGTCTGTCTCTTTGTTCCGAGTAACTTCTGAAATGGCAAGACTGATTTTGACGGGACTTTTATTTATTGCTTCCGAGGTGCTTCCTGAGTTCGCCGGGTCAGCTAATAAATAATAAAAAAATATCATTTAATCTCATATAGAATATACCTGAACGCTAGGCGCTCTAAGAAGTTTGGCAGCATCTTCTCTACTCTCCAACAAGGTAGCACGATGTACGAGGGTCTCAGCCGTGTCCCAAACGATGTCACTTACTGCCTCTTTAGGATCTATCCGTAGTAGATGTTGCAGTATGCTCAAAAATGGAATCTCTTGGGGAGTGTCAGCCACCTGATTTTTTCAAATACATTAATAAACCAATAATAAATATTTCTTATATAGTTGTCATGCTTTATTTATTAAACAATCACATTATTTAGTTTAGAAGAATTTATCCAGCAATATGTTTAAAAAAGTAAAAAGGTAATACCTGTTTCAATATGGCATAGAAGACGTCCAGGTGTGAGTTGAGATTGATACCACCGGGGCCTTGGGCCTCATCACTTTCTCGTTGCTCCTCAAATACGTCCAGCTGAACCCCCAAGTCCGGTTGACTGGCAGCTTCATGCCTGACAAGTGAATAAAGGATATGAATTTAATTTAATACAAGTAAAATAGTACACTTAAACACAACGTACATTACTTAATAGTGTACTTTTTCTGTGTATTTAACTAACATAATACTTAGTGTACTTTTAAGAAAGTATAATTCAAGAATGATAGGATTTTGCATAAAGGTAAAATTCGCAAGAACTTTTCCAATATTCATATATTTAATAAGTTACAATATCCTTAGTTAAATTAACAGTTAATGAGTAAATAGTGCAGACACCTACACGAGTTTATACTTATATTAGCGGCCCGCCCCGGCTTCGCACGACTTTACATTAGAAACCTCAAATTAACAGTATTTATCCAGTATGTAAAGGACTTTATTATACATATAAACCTTACTCTTCTATCTTTCTATCTATTAAAAGAAACCGCATCAAAATCCGTTGCGTAGTTTTAATGATATAAACTTACACAGGGATATAGGGACAGAGAAAGCGACTTTGTTTTATACTATGTAGTGATTCAAAGAGGATGGGAGGAACAAAACAAAAGATTAACGACTTAAATTGAACCGAAAATTAAAGCGTTTTATCGTCTCGGTGGCAGTGGTCGAGCACACGGCTTCTGATCCAGAGGTCCGGGTTCGATTCCTGACACTGGCTCACACCAATGACTTAATAAATATCGATGACAGATAACTTTGTGCCCGGTATGGTAATAAGTTCGCCACCTATTCTATTTGGGACGTAAACATAACGGCGAGACGAGGCTTAACAGCCGCTGCCTACACCTTCGGGTAACAAAAGAAGTTATGTTATGTTTAGTATTATTTTTTATTTATAAAATTATGAATAATAAAATACGAACATAATAACGTACTCCTAATCGAACCGGTTAAGTGTTTGGTCACATTTTGTATTATATTATAACGAGATTTGAGATTATTCAGCGTGTTTATGAAGCCATATTTGGATCGGTCCAAAGGATGCACCCACGCAGTTCTTTATGTTTTTTAACCAAGATGAATACAGAGGCATAATTGTGGTATTTAATTATTTATTAGAATCTCAAATTAAAATATCTTAGGTTTATCAATATATATTTTATTATTATTATTATATAGTGGTGGTCCAGTGACTAAGCTCCCCGCTTCTGATTCGGAATTCGAGGGACCGCGATTAAAACCATTGAATGCTCGGATTTTTTTTTTAAATTTGTGTGATAAATATCGATGACTGACAGCTTTGCGCCCGGTATATAGCAACAGGTTTGCCAACTATTCCATTTGGGACGTAACGTAACGATTCAGCGGGTCGAGGCTTAACAGCCGCTGCATACACCTTTGGGTAGAAAAAGGCGTAAAGTTATGTTATTTTCATCATTATCTTGTACTTTTGAACCTTTTATTATAGTGAAAATTGCAAATAGTCTTTTTATAAACTGGGTTTAACAAGTTTGGAAATATATCTACATGTAGACATCGTTGTCTAAATTAATTCGAATGTAATATTTGACCCAAAGTTCTCTATGTATAGAATCGTTGTTATACTAATATCTAAGCTATTGAGGCCATGAAATTTAATCAAATAGCCTTAAGAATCTGATGAACTAGTAACATAACATAACTTCAAGCCTTTTTCTACCCGAAGATGTAGGAATTGGCTGTTAAGCCTCGACTCGCCGTTATGTTTACGTCCCAAACGGAATAAGTGGCGAAGTAATTGCCATACCGGGCTCATATTACTATTACCGGAACTAGTATTTCGGAATCAACATCACGAAACCTTGCCGCGACTCCGATTTAAACAACTGAAATGTATTTTATTGTTATAGAAAACATTGGGAGATATAAATGTGACATTTGTACGCAATTAAACAAATATATGTTTCACGCGTCTGACTAAACTAATCATCATACTATATATATTAGCGGTCAAAAACCTGAAGCGGTCACATAAATTAAACGCAGGCATTATCTTTATATATGTATCACGATATAAATCATACAAGACCCATATATAGAAACACTATAGATTCAAATAATTTATTAGTCTATTAAAGTGTTTTTTGTTTGCCCACAACGCTTCAATGTACACTGTAATTTGAAGACCACAAAAACTAGCAGCACTATCAGTCCATTTTTTTTTGCTTTATTTGGTAATTTGTGTGTATAGCTCTTTTTAATTGAGTAATTTTTCTAATAGCTATTTGAACGAGAGTAAAGGTTTTTTATATGTATAATGAAATCAATCAGTAAATTGAATTTATTTACAAAAAAAAAACAAGATAGCGTAAGTCAAACTAGGTAAATAAAACTCTGATCTAGAGGCGGAAACGATAGATGACAAAATTTTCACGTTAGTATGAAACAGACAAAAACTTTATGCCGAAACTGCATCATTTGCAGACTACAAGGATGTTTTCAAATAAAACAAAAATCTAAAAAGGGCATAAAGGAATATGAAGTTAAAAGCAAATGGAATATTGGAAGGAAATCTTTTTGTGCAGTAGGTAGTAAGACCGATCAAGAAGATCAAGAAACGGAGTTAAGCGATGTCAAGCAAATAAAAAAAAAAACTAAATCACATACATTAGTTAGAAATAATCTTACCTTAGATTATTCAATGTTGGCAGGAGACCCAGACCTGGAATAGAATTGAAAAAAATAACGGCAATGTTTAAAATGTTAATGTAACAAAATAAAATTTAACATAACATAGCACATAACATAATTTCACGCTTTTGTTACCCGAAGGTGTAGGCAGCGGCTGTTAAGCCTCATCTCGCCGTTATGTTTACGTCCCAAATGGAATAGGTGGCGAACCTATTGCCATACCGGGGACAATATATCTAAAATAAAATACAATGATTATATAAGAGTAATCTGATGATATTATTCTTGTGATAACATTTTATCCTACGTTATTTAAAAGTAATTAAATGAGATAATAGATAATAACTGTTGGAGACAAGTTACCTAACAAGGTTGTTCAAATATAATAAAATTTGAGTGCAAAAATTATGAAACTAAAACAAAATACAAAATCAAAGTTAAAAAGATGTTTTATATTTTTATTTTTAATAAAATAAGTAAATTTAGCAAATGGAATACGATCTAAATGCAAATGCCAAAATGGATTAATGCACTTCAGGACTCAATTATACTACAACGATCTAAAGTATCAACAAATCAGATAATATGTGAACGTTATTGATTACGAAGTGTAACTTACGTTTGTAAAGAAGGAAGTAGGGATTGAAAGAGAGTGTCGGTGTAAAACTAAGAAAGGGCATACTCCGATGGTTCGGACATGTAGAAAGAATGGATGCTACCAGATAGACTAAGCAGATATACAGAAACGGATGGACGTCGGAGCCGGCCACGACACTCCTTCCATGATAAACTAGAACAAGTCCTGGAGGAAGGTGATCCTGGAGGTGGCCTTAAAAATCGAGGAGCGTGTATAATAAGAGTTATGAAAGTCAAAGAAGCGAGTGAGGCGTGTAAGAATCGTGACTTGCGGCGTTATGTTCTTTCTGCGGTAAGGGAAGTGACACTTGGCGTGAAGTGATGTATCTATTTAAGTGTAACTTACCGATAAATTCATTTCTGACACGCGTCCTGTCAGGCAATCTTGGTGCTGAAATGATGAGACAGTTGATAAAAGCGACCAATGCCGTCTTGTAGTCGGTGGTGCTGGCATTCTTCAGCTCTTCAACAACCACCGTCAAACGATATCTTTCGTTTTTTAATGTCTGCAAATTTATCAAAGATATATAAGATATATATAATAAGTTACGACTTAGAATGTAACCTTAGGGGCATGATTTACTCAAAAAAGTAGATAGCAAAATATAATTACCTTGTATCGCTCTAGTGTATCAACTGCTCTGGCATAGCCATCAGCATTATATACACATAACGCCGATAATAACTCGAACACCTGAAAAAAGGGGAAAATTCATTACATCACCAGCATTCATTATTCATATATGAAGTTTTATATAATAAAAACGACGTATACCTACTTAAACGTTCATAACCTCTTTGCAAAATACATGCTTCGCAATCATCAAGAATTTTACAAATTAGTTTAATTATTATTAAAGTCAGGATATCTAATAAATTCTGTTCATTATGATTCAGAATTAGATTAAGAACAGAAGCATGTCTACTTCTTTCCATTTAAGGGTAAAGCTTTTGTGTACATTTCCGACTTCATGATCATTAGTGAGTTTTAAATTATTGAGCAATAATATAGATTATGAGTAAAATTTCTGTACCTGTTTTTTGACAGGTGGTAGTGGGGATGTGAGCGCGGCTGCGAGTTTACCCGTGTATTCAGCATGTTCTACGATGTAGTCCAAGCCCACGCGGCTCTCCATCGCCAAACTGTAAAATCAATCAATCAGTATAATCTTAGCACCTTTACTGCTATGGCATCATTATAATAAGAAAATAAATATTTATTTTGTTATTTCAGTAGCATACTCATTTAGTTAAAATTGTGTCCTAAGACTATACAGCAATAGGTAATTGGCGTGATAATATCGTTCCTGGTTTTTCTATAAATTTGACTCTTGCAGTGTATATTGTAAAATATAAGCACTAATAAAACATATGGGATAAATAATTATTATTGTAGTTGTATACTATCACTAACTATTAATGGTCAACTACCACTCTAAAATTTTATTGCATTTTGATGAATTGTTAATTTTTGACGCCATAAAACTTATATTAATGATAATCTTATATGCTTTTACTAATTTTATCGATATAATTGAGGCAACGACGGAACCATGCAAGTCAATTTGGGTATGTTAATAATTTAGATAACTTGAACACGCATTAAAAATTGGTATAAGAGGAACAAAATTCGTTATAACAACGGATAATTTAAGGGAGAAATAAAATAAAAACTATATTGTTGCTAACCAAGTTAATCTGGCAGTACCAAAGGTTTAAAAGTTAAGCATCCCACTTCTGATTATGACTTATCGTCCCAATTCATGTATACGCCCATTACGGAAGTTACAATATGAATGGGGCCTCAACCTATTACATAGGACCAAGAAAAATTCGGCATGTCGAGGCATAATTGCCGCTGGCTTAAATTTTTGGGTACGATTTCTTTAAATTTAAAATATTTTAAAACATTCCAATGATTGATAAAAGTTATGTAACACCAGACTATTATAAATTTTACTAGCCAGATTGTCCATAACCGGCTGGGTCAGAAAGAGGACTATTTTTGTTAAGTTTAGTGTAAATTTATATAGGTAAACGCTTAGTAATTAAAAAGATAAGATGGCTTCGGGGATTACAGCTGAAGAGGTGTCGTAAATTTCCAGCTCTCGGAATTCGGAAAGTTTATGTTGAAATAATCGAATTATTGTTTGTTTAAAATTATCAGAATAAAAAATCTAATCATTTATATGGTGATTGATTACAATGCAATCAAGCAGACATGTTGAAAAACTAAATTTAATCACTCATTAGGCGTTGTTTATCGGTGTGTCCGTGGGAAACTGGATTGATTACGAAGCGATTGATTTTAAAACCGACCATAAAATTACAAGCTTTTAAATTATATTGTTCATGCAGCCGATTAATTGATTATTTCAACATCAAATTAATATAACTGTTCATACGTCTATCAGGGTGTTATTAATATGTAAAATAGTGCACGTGGTAATGATATACTGTACGAATCGATCGACGCCAAATTTGGAAAACGATTTTAATAATCGATTTTTATAATGACTTTGTGGCCTCATAGCATAAGTTTGTTGTAATATTTGTATAATGCCGTGAAAAAAATAAGATAATCGTCTAAACATTAAACACTGGTCACTTATTTAAAAACTTTATATATCAATCTGATATTGATGACTTAGAACTTGGACTAAATTTATAAAATATATAATAATAATAGTTAAAAATGTTTCTAATAATTAGATTTTAATATTATTTTACATTGGACTAGCTGACAGGAAGATCTATCTCGCTCAAATGAAGTATCCCATCCTACTTTATTTATCAGGATGACCAGCTTATATGTATTAGAGAAAATTGCTTTCAGATTATTTTATTTATTTATGGGATAGAGGTATAGGTAGGTAGGATAGGTATTTCAGTGGTACTTTTAATTTAAAATGTTGGAACATTTAATTAACATTGATATTGTTAAGACAACTTTTTAATCTTTTTTATATTCTGTACCTGGAATATTTCCTATCACATTGGTAGTAACACGAAATGTTATTTTAATTATTATAGGTACCGTATTATATTTGATTTTGTGAACGTTTCTTAGATACTCGTATAATATTTCTATAAAAGCTTTGGGTCAAGGAAGACCATACTATTTTATTGATTGTATAATTTGTCAGGCGTCTTGGAGTATCTTCTCCACATCAGTATGGACGTTACAAAAATGTCGTCGACCTATCGGATCGCCGTTGAGTAATACATTCAAATTTATTCCAACAAAATTTATTGGTATATAAAACTTTGCCAGAGCGCCAAAACATTTGTTAAATTAAATGTATAAAACAAAATTATTCATTTGTTTTGTGGTTTTTTAATTTTGTGTTTTTATTTCATGTTTTTAAGTATATATAATTGATTTATATTATAACCTATTATTATGTTGTCTCTACTGAAACCTACATAGATTTTGGACAGTCCTTTCGAAATTCCGGTGAAACATTGCACTTCCATGGTTGGTGCTTTTGCACAAAAAAAAAACTAATGGCATTAAAAGTATTAATTTTTTTGTAAAAAAAAATGTACAAGATTGTACCTTGTTTATTCTAGGTTGCTTCTGATTCAAAAGTCGTGGGATCAGTTCAGGGCTCATACCAATGATTTCTAGGCATTATTTTCTGATGTTATGCGTGTTAAATATAGACGATTGACCTTTGTGCCTGGTGTTATGGCAATATGTTCGCCACCAATCCTATTTGGTATGTAACATAACTAGTGGCGAGTTGGCAAGTCGAGGCTTAACAGCCGCTGCCTACATCTTCTGGTAGAAAAGGGCGTGAAGTTATGTTGTTCAGATTGAATCGCTGGTATTAGGTGTATTATCTTCATATCTGTCTATCTGATGTAAGGAGCCTCAAAAATCGGCGCGCGTGCATGAAAAGAGTTATGTTCACAACGCGAGGTGTGTAGGAATCGTGCCTTATGGCGCTGTTTGGATTTGGCGTGAAGTTATGTATGTATGTATTATAGATACATATCGACTTGGTTTAGATTAGACATATTATATTAACTATTACAAATAGACCGAGATGAGAAGAAATAAGTCAGATTTAATTCAATTTTTTAATTAAAAAATAGTGTCACAGTATGTCTTGCTTTCAAATTTTTTCTGAGCCCTTGGTTATGGTTGCTTAAATAGTAATTTAATATACGACGATTAATTGTAAGGACTAAGTTAAATAATTTATACCGCAGAACGTCATAACGTACGAGAGAGTAGTAGACGTCAATACATCGAATTCAGCAAAGATATACCTACTTTAGTTTGTCAGAAATAATTTTAATTATGAATGTGCTTCAACATGGCTGTCCACTTCAATCAGCACTATAAGAATTCTATGATCAAAAGCAATGCCGATTCTTTTCTAAAGACCTGAAAGTCGATTAAATAAACAAGTATAACATAACATAACTTCACGCCCTTTCTACCCGAAGGTGAAGTGGCTGTTAAGTCTCGATTTGCCGTAAAAAACATAATATAAAAAGGTATACATATAAATAAAGCGAAGTGTCTGTTTGTAATATTAAAATGACTGTTTCCTACTACATTAATATGAATATATATACGGTACATATACCAACAAATATGTTTTTACTATTTTTGTCTGTCTGTCAGTCTGTTTGTTCCGGGTAATCTTTCAAATAGCTGGGCCTTTTATTAGCATGTAGCTAGTGTAAGGAGTTTTTTTTTAATTCTTTTTTTGTTTCCGACTCAAAACAAAGTTCCTCGGGCCAGCTAGTTAACCTTCCTGGCGTTAAATTATGCAACAATTTTAGTTTTCAATCTTTCGAAGGAAATACACATTTTTTTTGTGTTACACAATTTTTCTTTTCTGGAACTAAACGTAACACGTTCATCGAATTCACCTCCAAATTCGATTCGTAATCTTACATAATAGTGTGTGTGTTATTAATCCGGATTAATAACAATTATGGCAATTATCGATGTTATGCCAAAATACGAATAATAACCATAATATTTTATAATATCTAAAAAAAAATGAACGATCGTCCACTTTCACAAGTTCCGAAGTAAAGCGGAGATTTTTTTTACAATAATATGGTCACAGAAGTATAGATAGATAATGCTTTATTTGCAAACCTTAAACTAAAAATAATTCCGGACATAGACTTCGGCCCGGATTACAAAGGAATGCTCCAATTTGTACCCAGGGTATGAGAGATCCGTGGTGTCTGCCGGAGAAGATGTCTGCGTCTTTATAGCCCGAATACTGAACCGCCACTCAAATATATAAGTGCTACTTAAGCGTTTAAGTAGCTGTCACATTAGACAGAATACGTGAAATTTGAGCAGTAAGTAGCACTTTATTGATTGTCAGATTTGAGTGGCGGTTCAGTATTCGGGCGTATAAGTATCAAAAACGTTTGAATAAGGTACACAACAAGATAGAAGTGTAGTAAGTCGCGGAAGCGAGTCTAGGCTCACACCAATGACTTTTCAGAATTCGGGACAACATTGTTGGGACAACCCGTTGAATATCAATAGGTTTCGCCACTTAAATCACTGAGTACGTAAATATTCGGCGAGTAGAGCCACTGCCTGCACCTTCCTTTTAAAAAAGCCAAGAGATTACGAAATCAATATAGTTATAATATTATATCGACTGGTACGTCCTCTCGTTAATATGAAATACTTCTAAAACATACAGACCATTAATTTGTCAAACATAACAACAGATAATATCACTTTAACATTTAAATTATTCGCAACCAACCGCCGCGGCGCACTATTCAATAACAAAATTATAATATATGGTTACATCGTTATGAAATAACATGAGTTATTTGGCATCGTTATATTATTATTATTGTTATAAATGTTATTGCTTGATAATTGGTTTGCGTAAGAATTATGAATGAATGTTTATGAATGAATGATTTGATTTGAATCTACTAATTTTATTTACAATATTGTTTCTTAACAATCGAAGCTATTGGGTTTCTATTAGAGTCCGACCGAAACTGGTTTTCAGGCCGAAACCGAATGTTCGGCCGCCACTTCAGTTTCGGCTGAAACCAAAACCGAAACTCACGTGTTCGCGTATAAAGTTCCATAAAATACTGAAATTTGATGCTTTTTCCCATTATATTGTGTCACTTCTAATCAATAGTTCCCGAGATTAGCGCGTTCAATGAAACAAATTCTTTAGCTTTATACTATTAGGATTAATAACATACTCATAATGATAGAGCGATCTTAGATTTAAAATAAATCAAATAACAAAAAATAGACTAAAATTAGAATAAAACAAATTAAATATCGTCATAAAATAATTGGATACCGACCATGTTTTATCCAAATCAGTCGAGTAACCTATTTAGGTATGCCTTATAATATGAATCAAAAGCTCATATAAAAACAGTGACTTTAGGTACTAAATTCATCAATTAAAAATAGAAAAAAATGATGTTGCTTACTCGTGAAGTTTCCGCCTATACCGTGCCAAAAGATGTCTGTCACAGTACTTGTACTTTACAAAAAAATCACGAAAACATTACTTGAGAAATGTTTAATTATTCTGCAGTTTAATACAACATCACATAGTAATTATATATCTGCTAAAGATTGCCTTAATCAACTAATGATATAGGTTGAAAACAGAATATTTAATACTTAATCAAGAGTATATTATTTTTTTATCAACACGACTTAACTGGACAAAGACTTTACACACACAATGCATATAAATGTTAATTGCTTATCCCCCTTTTGACTTTAAACAGGAAATCTACAACATGAATTAGTCAAAATGATAATCTTTTCTCAGTAGTTAAGTAACGTGTACAGAATTATAAACATTGATTATAATGCAGAATCCAATATATTTAACCTATGTTGAGGTTTTCAAATTGGGATACATGTCCCCCTGGGGACATGGGGGTTAAAACAAATAATCATTGAATTAGCTGGTAGATGGACACAATAGCTAAACTGTCGTCAGCATTCTACTTACTTAAAATTACACCAGTTTTCATAAAATTACTTAAAATTACAAAATCAACTAACGTATTCTTTTTCCTGAGTGTATTAAAAAAAAAAGTTATTATTTGAAATCTTCGTCTTTCTTTTTAATAATTTGTGGTATAGTATGACAAACTTTTAGAATCTGTGGTTAATGTGAATAAAGTTCCAAGAACTGTTTGATCAAAGATATAAAATTCTTAGATGATTTAGTTATTGTGATCTGTTATATAACGCTGTTTGCCTTATACGAGACACACCTGTCACACTTATAAGGCATTACAAGCGTATAATATGCATTTTAATAGGAACCATTGAGTACTTTATAATCTAGTGCTTATAAAATATTTTTATAACTTATTATTAGAGGGAGTGATTTCATGCAAATTTTATTTTTTAATTGAACTCCTTTTAAGGCATTGTTATCTTAATTTGTTTATAGATTCATGCCCTAAATACTTGAAGGTGTAAACAGAGGCAATCATGTCACGCGCTGTATGAATTACTTGTTGGTATAGAAGCCTCATTCCATACATCGACCACAATTTTTGTAATTCATCGATGTTTATCAATCCAGGTCTGTGAAATGTTTTAATTAAAACGTGACATAAACATTTATATAATTACGTGATTGGTTGAGCGTCTTTTATGAAAACTTGGAGACTTTCTGGCTAGAAGATTCATTCCTTGCAAAAAATGGAAGTAGTTTTATAGTAGATGATAGGTTTTTTTGCTATTACGTTTTTGTTCAGATGTTTACTAAAGAAAATAAGAATCAATGGTTTAATTAACTGTAATCGTTGCCCACACGTGGGCGTGGGCCCACAAGGCCGTGTGCTTCAATATATTGTTTAAAATAATTGTCTCTTGTTAAAGTTGTTCGTGAAGTGACAATTGTATTCCGTGGGCGATAAGGAAATTTGCAATTGATAAATATTATATACTTTACGCTTTTTTAGGCTTGAAGCCTAAACAAAATCCGTGGTTTTGTTTAGGTCACGGACTTTTATCAGGGTTTGGGTCACGGAATTACGTGAATGTTAGATTATATAGGTTATATTTATATGCACAGCAATGACTTCCTTCCAAAAACCTTTTCTTCAATTACGTATGATAGTAGTCGCCAACGATTTCACGTTTCGCATGTTCTACAAACTTTGAGTACCGATGGCGTTACCTGAAGTACCAGAATATATAATATTCAATAAT
Organism: Euproctis similis; assembly: GCA_905147225.2. Taxonomy (NCBI): domain Eukaryota; kingdom Metazoa; phylum Arthropoda; class Insecta; order Lepidoptera; family Erebidae; genus Euproctis; species Euproctis similis. Next base: position 13,508,847 of record LR990109.1, read on the forward strand.
TACAAATAATTTTATTCTTATCTTAAACTTCAAGTCTAATTAACGTCAAACTCTCGTTTTATGATATGGTTTTTAATCACCAAATCGATTTAAATACACAGAATCGAATCATGTAGAGAATTGATATTGTAGAATGTAGTGTAACATTCCAATCAGTACACGAAAGGTGTATCTGCGTGTAATAGTGATTAAAATCCAAGGCACCTATGGTTGCAAAATCTCTTCCAATGCCAAGGAGATGTCGACATTGTGTTATCTCAAATCCGACAGCTAGTGCCTCTGATCACCCACGTCCTGACCTTGCCGTCGGGACTTCACTCAACAACGTTACAATATTGATTGATATACATGTCTGTATGTCTATCCGTTGTAACCGATAGTAATCGACATGCGTATAAGTTTGTAAAATTAATTATGAATAATCGATTTGTTGAGCAAAAACTGACAGGGCCCAGTTGTTGTTATTTCAATTGGTGAATTAGTTGACAGCCTTTTTATTATTTGATTTACAAAATGGAGCCTCAATTTGATTGAATATAGAATAGCTATAGTAATGAAAATTTATTTTTATTTATTTTATAGTAATGTAAGATAATTTTTATTGTCGGTTAACCCACAATGACTAGAGACTCGTGATGGTGTATGCACCATCTTTTGTAGACCTTTTAAAAGTGTATGTATAATAAGGTAGTACATTGTTTTGATTTCTCAGCCAGCGTTTGCGATTAAAGTGCTAAATCTCTAAAATTCTAATTTTTTACTACATTAGACATGAATTATACATACAAACCATCCGTTTTAAGGTGTTTTTTAATAGATAGAGGGTGCTTTATCTATAAAAAAAACATCTCAAAATCCGTTGGGTAGTTTCAAATATCTAAGAATTTAAGGGGACAGACAGCGGAAAGCGACTTTGTTTTGTACTATGTAATGATTAATTCACTCATCACTACATTCCTGGATTTCATGATGTTCCAGTATATAATGATACTAAGCTGATTTCAATTGCTTATAACTAAGAATCGTGAGTACCTAAATACATCAATTGCTTGTCATTGTTCTTTCAGTTCAGATCACTTTCGTTGTAAACGAATCGATATTGACATATTTGACAGGACTTAAATAGGTATTAAGTCAGTGAAGTTAACCGATTATTAATGGCCAAAAGTGACTAGTAGGGTCATAGTCGCCAATAACGAAAGAAGAAGAAGAAGTCAGTGCCTTCTCACGAATATCTCATGATACCAAATAGTATAAATAAACAAATAAATAAAATTAGAATGTTTGTTTGTATATATGTGTATATTATACTGTTGTATATATGTTTGTTTTATATCATGGTGGCATACCAAATAAACAAATATATACAAAAATAACATATTTTACCATTTCGTTCGTCATCAGCCTATTGCAGTCCACTGCTGGACATAGGCTTCTCTCAATTTACACCACAACATCCGATTCTTTGCCTTCCGCATCCACTCTTTTCCAGCAGCCTTTCTGGCGTAGTCTGACGTCTGTGTGTCGCCTGACTGAAGTCGCGGTCTCTACTCTATGCCCTTCTTCTATGTACCGATGGTAGATGGAGCTAGAAAGATGCTCGAGGTATCTCTGAAAGATAAACTCAAGATCTTTCAGAGATACTTCGAGCATAGCTCACTGAGTGACTTTAAATTTGTGGACTAGCCCAACCATATGTGGCAAGATGCACTGGTCAATGACTTTGGTCTTCAGGTATTGCGGTATAGGCAAGTTGAAAACTTGACTCAGTTTGCCGAATGCGGCCAACCCAGCTGGATCGTGAATTTTCAAATAATCTCTGAACGAGAAAATAAAGGATATATACTACTGGAAAAAATTAAGGGATCAAAAAAAAATTCCATATTTTTCGGTAGTTTTCAACAGGCCGTAACTTTGAGAGAAATGGTCGTACAGGAAATAAAAAAAAAGGAAATTGTAGCTCCAAGTGTCTAGTTTTTGGATTAGAACTTCAAAATTTTGTAGCCTCCGCGGTTTCTGAGTAATCGTAGAAAAACCAGCAGCAAAGAAAATCTCAAAATTTTTTTAGTTTTTTTTTTGGTCTACGGGCGTGGAAAATTTTTTTTTAGCTTAACCACCATAAGGATCGGATACTTTGTTCAGTTAGCTTTAATTTCTTTTTTTAAACACCCTGATACGTCCACTCCTCGCTGAGATATCGGTCTTCAAATGGAAAAGGATCTTTTTGTCTTAGATTATCGATATCTCAGCAACCAATGATCGCCCAGAAAGTTAGAGGTGGGTTTCAAGAACTTAAATGAATTTCCCTTAACAACTGTCCATTGTTTTTTCGAAAAAAACATTGTTCGTTCTGTCACATGAATTTGAAAATGCAACAAAAAAAGGGCTTTTGGTGGTTTTTTGGAAAATCAAGCGCTGGATCGAAAATATTGAGGAAACCGCTAATGTTAAGTGTGCCTTTTACAGTTCAATATGTTCACAAAAACCCTACAAAGAATCAAATTAATCCAGCCAGCCGTTTTTTTGTTTCACTTGATCGAATTTTTGAAAAAATTAAAGGATCACGTTTTTTGCTCTGAAAAGCTCATAATTTTTAAAAATGAGAAAAACAATTGTTTTTTTCGAGCTTTTTCTACATTATCGTTTCAGATGGTGCTTTTTCGAAAAAACAATGGACAGCTGTTAAGGGAAATTCATTTAAGTTCTTGAAACCCACCTCTAACTTTCTGTGCGATCATTGGTTGCTGAGATATCGATAATCAAAGACAAAAAGATCCTTTTCCATTTGAAGACCGATATCTCAGCGAGGAGTGGACGTATCAGGGTGTTTAAAAAAATAAATTAAAGCTAACTGAACAAAGTATTCGATCCTTATGGTGGTTAAGCTAAAAAAAATTTTTCCACGCCCGTAGACCAAAAAAAAACTAAAAAAATTTTGAGAATTTTTATGCTGCTGGTTTTTCTACGATTACTCAGAAACCGCGGAGGCTACAAAATTTTGAAGTTCTAATCCAAAAACTAGACACTTGGAGCTACAATTTCCTTTTTTTTTTATTTCCTGTACGACCATTTCTCTCAAAGTTACGGCCTGTTGAAAACTACCGAAAAATTTGGAATTTTTTTTGATCCCTTAATTTTTTCCAGTAGTGTATTTGTTTTAGAAATTTGATTGGTTTCAATTAAATTGCGATATAATTCATGAGATTTTTCCTCTTAAATTTATTAGGTAGAGTATAAATATACACAAATTACATATTATTACGAGAAAGTTTACTCATACAGTTGTTGTTTGTGACTGAAATCGACCTCGAACGACCTCGCCTGACCTCGCTTGATCTCGCCCAGTTTGGTCAGGGCGGGTTGCTGCCCTTATAATCCATTTCCATGGCCAGGTACAGAAATATTGGAGTGGAAGATTACACACGATATTTTTCCAAAAGTATATCATAAATATTTATGATTTGTCAATGTCACGCTTATTTTTGGATTTATACTTGTACTTAAACATGTATTTGAAGATAGTAGGGGTGGTGACGAGATGGCATAGGCATTTGAAAGAGATGACATTTTCTATATAGATATAAAGAATAACATAGCATAACTTCACGCCTTTTTCTACCCGAAAGTGTTGTCAGTGGCTGTAAAACTTATCTTCTTAAGTTTACGTCCCAAATGGAATTGGTGGCGAACCTATTATCGGGCACAAAGTTTTTGTCATCGATATTTATCACATATAACTTTCGAAATTATTTAATTTCGAAAAGTCATTGGTGTGATTCGAACCCGCGACCTCTGGATTCAGAAGCCACCTGAACCTTGATCACGCAGACTTTTTCAATAATATAAATAATAGTGGCAATGTTTATTAATAAATTATATTAATAAAGGGATTTATAAAAGTTTATAATAATTAATAAAAGAATTAGAGAGAGGCCCATCTTCTCTTCCCTATCCTTTCCTATTCTCTATCCCTAAAGGTTGGCAACGCAACAGTAACACTATATGTGTTCCTGGTGTCCATGGGCGGCGTTGTTTGCTTACCATCAGGTGATACGCCTGCTCGTTTGCCCTCCTATCCCATAAAAAAAATACGAGTAAACTCGTGCAAATATCCTACATTTATAATCATTACATAGTATAAAACAAAGTCACTTTCCGCTGTATGGCCCCTTATATGCGCATATCTTTAAAACTACACAACGGATTTTGATGCGTTTTTTTAATACTTAGAGGGTGTCAACGGGGTGGTTTTGATCTATAATTCATGTATAGTGTAGTAAAAAGTGATAATTTTCAAGATTTAGAATTTTAATAGCAAACGCTGCCTGAACCCAAGGTGATAAATCAAAACAATGTACTACATTACTATACACCTTTAAAAGGTCTACAAAAAAGTCCGCGAGGGCATATGTCTATCTCTTAGGGATAACCCACAATGACCATTTATACTATTTCACTTTTTACGAGAAAATAACGAATAATGGCCTATTTAAAAAGCGATTTTAAACATAACAGCATTAATTTTCATGCAATTAAGTGTCTTAAATAGATTGTGCATGTAATATAGATGATCCTGGCCCTTTACAGCATGCAATTTAAACGAATATTTTCGAAGATATTGCAGTATTAACATAGCGGGACATCAGTTATTACTTTTGATGCGGAACAAAATTCGCCGGGTCAGCTAGTCTAGTATAATTATAATGTAGAATTATGTTTGGTGATGACGATTAGGGCTGCAGCAAACATTGCAAATGTGTATTTTCGTTGACACTAAACATCCAATCTTGTTAAATTTTTATCATTGTTATCACGAAGTATAGAAACACAGGAGTTCGAAAGGGCTTTACCATAGTATGTCACTGGCTGCGCTAGAACTTCGGAAGCACTGATGATTACGTACATACGGCGCATTTAGTATTAAACAGAGCGGCGACTAAACTTCCCACATTTAGATTTGGACGAGTGATTCTCGAAGGATGGCGCCCTCTACCGGCGAAAATGATTACCCCTAAATACAGACCATGGGCTTCTATACTTTGAGCTTCTTTTCATGGATAAATTGTCAAATTATATGTTAATTTTGTACAAAATATAATTGTATTTTATAACCTATGCGACTAATGTTTACAGTTAGTTATTGTGAACACAGGAACAAAACAAGTTTTTCTTGTTCAAAATATATAGTTTTTGTGTTGATACGGAAACGATTACGACTTTTTGTTTTTAAACTTGTAATTTATAAATTAGTTGTTAAAATTAATATTTTATACATAATTTCAAATAATACTGTGAATTTTTAACGGCATATATTTTAAACCAAAATTAATTGGAATCGACGTTTTAATCTGCACTTCATAGATATAAATAATTTAGTTAATATTTTAATGATCCCATTTTGGTTGGAAATCGAACCACACAACTGCCGCAATACTGGTGCCTATAGTAATTTCGATTCTTTTTTTTATGGGACAGGGGGCAAAGGTCCAGGCGCTCATGGAAACCTGCAACACAGATACAACTACACTTACAGTTGCGTTGCAGGCCGGTAAAATGAGATAGGGCAAGTTTCGGAAGTGGGATGCGCCAGAGCGAAACGTGGCATGGTCCACTTTACGCCTATATTCATTGATCCAGCCAGCCCATTCATGCAGCGAACTACGTGGCCCTACCAATAAGCTGGGAATAAGATCTAAACTGCAGAATTGTTTGAATTCGATTCCTGAGTTTTCGTCTTGCTAACGTTTCCCATTGACATAGTACTTAGGAATTATAAAGCCTATTACATATATTTGTATGAAATAACTCCGTACTCTTTTTGGAAGCAATTATACTTATTATGGGTCAGGAAAAAGTTTAATGCCTTTGAATAAGCAGATCACGTCCTATGAATGGTAACGAACTTCGAGTACACATCACAGCATCACAAAGCAAGCCCTTTGGCCCAAGCTAAAGGTCAAAACCGGGTCACTTTCACTACGCTATAGCTGCAACCTATTGGATATGCGAACAATGGACTTTGTTGCTCAAGGATTGATACTGTTACGAGTGATAAGCTAGCCAGCTTCGTCATCCTTAGGTATGTGAGATTTGGATTTGTTTAGTCTGATTTGCCAACTTCAGCCAAATTTTAGCCAATGTCTAAGAACAGAATATTGGTAGTTGGTTGTCAAGTCTCTGATGAGTCTGATGACAGTAATAGTAGATTTTTGCCATACTGCGAAGTTTCTTCCGATCGACTTGTTTATTTAAGTGTGCATCAGATAATTATGAACATATTTTAATAGAATATTACATAAATAAGGCGCACATTGCGATTCCTAATAAACATGAACATATCTTCACCACTTTTTCTACCCGAAGGTGTTAAGTCTTGTCTCGTCGTTATGTTTACGTCCCAAAAGGAATAGATGGCAAGCCTATTGCCATACCAGGCACAAAGTTTTTTAGTCATCGATTTTTATCACACAAAACTTCCCGAAAACCATTTTAAAAAATCATTGGTGTGAGCCAGGATACGAACACGCGACTTCTTGATTCAGAAGTGGGATGCTCCACCACTGGACAACCGAACTCTGATGCAATTACATACTTATATATTCTAAAAGTATGCTATGTATGCAAATGCATAGAATTCATTCAAGCCAATTATTATTTCAATATAGTGAAATTAATATTTTTTTTATATGGCGACTTGATATGGTTCATAACTTATCATAAATTACGTATAATATTTAAAATTTTCACCTTTTATATGCGTGTCTTAATTATTGGGATATTAGCAGGCTTCTTGAGAAACTCAACATGTACATACATACGTCGACATATAACAGTGAACAAAAACTACAAATATACCGCCAAGAGTATCAGTTAATCACTTAACTGTTGTTCTTGAACATGATGAACTAACGAGACGGATCAATTTTCAACTACCCACACTGTCCGTCCAGACGTCAAATGACTAATGTTTACAATAATGTACGGGATATAGAAATTTAAGCGAATATTCTAAGGTCTGATAGTCACTACAGAGTTTTCTTTACATAAAGCATAAGTTTGATTCTAAGCTGTCTGATCTTAGGCTAAAAACAAAAAAAAAATTGTCCTATTCTAGGTTCTGTATGTAGATGGGTCGCTGAAAACTCCGTATCGCTTCACAATCGACAGATTTCACCCGATTCTCTTGTCACCCTCCAATAAGGGCAGTATTTAAAGCAATTTATTAAACCATTAGTAAATTCTGAATCTTCTTCGAATGTATTGTAATTGTAATTCTTCTTTCGAATGTAACTAAATATAAAGACATATGGATATGAATTCTCCTGGGGCTGACATAGAATAATTTAATCTTCTTTTGATGGACTTAAAATAGAAGAGATTCTTAAAACATTATTCGTCACTATTGAGGTCCCATGAGACATTCATTGACAAATATTTTATAGAAAGAACCAACTTAGCTACCTCTACATTTAACATAGCAGGCTAAAATGTAGGCGCAAAAAATTTATATCACGAAAAATTTAGATAACTTCTACTCGCTCCCTCTGTCTCTTTTCAATGAGCATATGATCTTAAAGGGATTATATCCCAAGTGTTGTAACTAATGGATCGGTCAATGATCTCTGTATATAGAGGATATCACTAACAAGTATTTGTTTTATACATGAAAGTGATATTACCAAGTATTTTATTTTATTTGGAGTATCAAATTCTGGGTACGAGATGATTCAACAAGAGTATTGATTTCATTGATTGATTATACACTCGAGAGCAATGAATCCGGGTCACTTAAAGAATCCTAAAAATCTCGGAAACTAAAAATGCTAGGTTAATGCAATAAATTGTATTTAATAGACAATGTAATACTCCTTAAATGAAGGTATTAAAACTTCTTAGTTATTGTAAAGTTATATCATAAAAAAATCAAATTTGAAAAAGGGCCACTTTCGAAGATGGAACTACGAAATTACAGCATTTGGTTTTGCTTTTGTTTGTAATCTGTCATTTATGTGGGTACATAAACCATGTTGATAGTGCTCTATATTCATTATTCAAGCTGAAATTATGTCGCTTACGCCTGAAGAATGCACCAGAATACTTACAATGCTGGAAACCGGCCGGAGTCAGCGCGATACAGCCAGGACTGTTGGTGTGTCGCTGTCAACAGTACAAAGAGTTCTCCGACGTTACGAAGAAACTGGTTCTAACCTACGCAGACCAGGAACGGGCAGAACCAGGTATACCACAGCACGAGAAGACCGATACTTGGTGAACACCATGCTTCGAAATCGCTTTCTCACAGGAACTGAACTCACCAATCAGTTTCGACGCCTCGGAGGAAGTAACCCAAGTGCATGGACAGTAAGACGTCGGCTTGCTGAATCTAACTTAAAACCCCTTAGACCTGCAAACGGCCCTAAACTGGAGCGTGGGCATCGTATTTCAAGACTAAGATATGCCCAGAGCCACGTAAATTGGAGTATTGAAGATTGGTCAAAAGTTATGTTCTCCGACGAATCAAAATTTATGCTCTACAAGCACGATGGAAGACACAGAGTGTATCGAAGACCAGGGGAAAGATTCAAGCAAGCATGCATCGAGGAAAAAGTAGCCTACGGTGGTGGGTCTGTACTTGTGTGGGCCGGAATTTCTTCTGAAAGTCGCACAGAGCTGGTGATCATAGAAAACGGCTCTTTAACTAGCGTAAGATATGTGGAAGAAATCCTCAATGATCACGTTGGTCCATTTATGGTCAATTTAGGTGAGGATGCTATATTTATGCATGACAATGCCCGACCTCATACAGGTAGGATTGTGAATGACTACCTTCAAGAGATGAACATTACTCGTATGGAGTGGCCAGCGCGCAGCCCGGGTATCAACCCGATCGAGCATGCTTGGGACGAGCTAGGCAGATGCGTAAAACAACGAAACCCTCCCCCAATCACGCTTCGTGAGCTCAAAATTGCTCTCACAGAGGAATGGGAGAATATTCCCCAAAATCGTATAAGGAACTTGGTGTACAGCATGCCAAACCGCGTAAACGCAGTAATGGAAGCACGAGGAGGCAATACGAAGTATTAAAATTCAAGAAAATCGTAATAAAGTTCAAAAATTTCATGTTTCCTATTTTTGTTTTAAGGAGAGATCAGCAGATTTTTTCTTTATGTAATTTTGTGTTAATAAAATGTATGGTGACTCATTTTTTTTTTACTTTCATTTAAGGAGTATTACATTGTCTATTAAATACAATTTATTGCATTAACCTATCATTTTTAGTTTCCGAGATTTTTAACATTCTTTAAGTGACCCGGATTCATTGCTCTCGAGAGTAGATAGTGACAGCTGAGGACAACGATGAGTTTGTATGACCGCCGTCTGGACAACAAATATGAACATCAACGATGAATGTGAGTATTAAGAAAAGAAGAAGAAAGTAACAGCTGAAAGAAAGAAGCTGCAAGAATAATACTGCTTCAGAAACAGGGGCCATGATAATCACATGATCACATGATAGTCACAAACACATTTATTAATATTTATTCTAAAAGTGAAATTTCGTTTCAGGGTCGCCCGGTTATGTTCCGTAACTGTACAGGAAAGAAAAAGAATTGCGGAGGTTATTATAGATAGTATAAATTATTATTAATTATAACTTATGACATATTGAATGAAAACCATTTTTTAAATTATTAAAGGGACTAATAAATACGCGGGTCACTTAGCAACAAGAGGATTTTGACTTATCGACGACGGCTTTAATTTGGACAAGCGATTCGGGCCGCCCTAAGACATGTAGAACTTCAATTGATTCACAGCTGCGTTCCCGGGCTTTAAAGATAGCTTAAATATTTTTGTTTTTGAAAGAAGATGATATTGTACCGGCCCGCCCATTCATAAAGCGAAATGTGTGGCTCTACTACTACAAATTCTAGATTTGTTTGTTTACGCTTTCACACGTAGACTTCCCGCCTTATCATTACAAAATGTGTAGAAGGGTAGCCGACAGTAGAAAAGCCAATTTTTTTTTAAATTATTTAACTTATAACTAAATACCCTCCAATTTAGGCTTGCCCTTATTATTAAACTTCAGTTCTATTTCCAACTGCGGATATAGGTTGTGTCAGTTGTGTGAAAAATATCATCTAATATATTAAACAAACACAATCGAAGTACGAAGCAACGTTTTAAAATATTACTATATAATTATCTAAGACGTTGCCAGTCACCGAATTGTTAATTAATATCATCCAAACATCACAACGTATAATCATTAAGTATAAAAACCAACAGCCGTACTGTAATGACCTGATCGTAAGTAAAAAATAAATCTATTTAATAAATTATAACTGTTCTAAATGTATGTAATCAATAAAAAAAAATTTGACGTGTCCAAAAAGTGAAAGATATATTTATATCAGTCTTGCTTTTAGAGGTAATTAAAGTTTTCCTAAGACAAAATCTTTTAAATAACTTTATTAATATGTACATCAAAAGTCATTTAGTGTAGATAATAGAAAATATAACTTCTAAAGTCACTATGTTTGTCAGTTTATTCATAACTCTTTAACTGAAATAGTAATTGAGAAATTGTGTACATTGTCAGGAGTAATAAATTAGTAAACTACTCGTAAATCTATTGTTACATTTATTTTGGACTAGTGAGAGGCAAAAGTCATACATTGCAGATAGCAATAATCACATAAATGCATGACAAATATCAATTAACATAAGACCTACGTACAAAATTACGGAAACCATATCGTTCTTAATATTTCGACTATAAATCAATAAAAATTAGCCGATTGAAATTTCACAAAAACCATGTCTACACTTCACATGTTCAGTGACTTAAAGAACAAAACATGAACATCGGAGAATCGAGCTCACGGGCGTCAGGCCGTCAGCGCCAAGCGTCGGCAAAGACCTTGAATATGTTTTGTTATGCAATATTAATTATGTTGTTGAGATTGACGCCAGATACAGCCTCCAGCTTCGGAAGGCTTGCACTACACATACTGTGCCAGTATATTATTTATTACGCTCAAATAATATGCTGTATTCTTTTTAGATGTTAGTACCGAGCAGATGCAACACTGACTAAGTAAATATACGAGATATTTATTTAGTCAGTGTAAAAGCGGAAGGACACACTTGTCATGATAAAATTGTACTTACGAATCAAGAGATAATATAAATAAATAAAATTGAATTCTCTGTGTGTAATATTGAAATAACTGATTTCTACTACATTCACATGAATATGTTTGTTCCGGGTATTCTTTGAAATGTGTGGACCAATTTTGACGGGTCTTTTGTAGGCAGGAACCCAACCAAGAAGTACCAAGAAGTAACTTAGGCTATTTTATTTAGAAAAAGTATTTCATTTATTGTTTCCGAGGTGAAATAAAGTTAGGTCGCTAGTCTAGTCTAATATGTAAAGTAAAATGAAAGCAAAAACTTTGAACAACTTTCTTGGTTTGATGGATTAAAGCTATATAGGTACGTATCGTTCGTTTAACTGGTGGTTTAACTGTGTTACTTCTGTTTGGAAGAAGTTTTCGGAACTTTAGGTCATATGTGATGTATACAGAAGAGGCTTGTTTATGTTTTTTTTATGGGATACGGGGGCAAACGAGCAGGTGTGTCACCCGATGGCAAACCATAAACGCCGGCCATGGACACTTGAACACAATTAGTGTTATAATTGCGTTGCCGGTCCTTACAATGGAATATGGAAGGGTTTGAAAGGGGATATCTCGAAAAATCGTTTCTGAAGTTAGCAGATCTATACTAACAAACAAACAAACTAATTAAGTAGTTGGTATTTTATATTCTGTAGTACATATATATACTACTACTTACTGAAATCATCACAATCAACAAAAGTTAATCATTGGCTGTCAAATAAACCGTTACACATATCAAGCGAGTGTCTATATCCGCGCGGCGTAGCTAGTATATGTGGTACCTCCTATAATTGAACACAACGACTTATTCTTTGATCACTCAACACTTACACTTCGGTTAGGGTTGGCATTTGCTGAAAATGAATGAATATACGATTTCCTTTTTATATGTGCGTAATCTTAAAAATCTACTTTGACTAAAACCTAGTGTGGTAAGTAACCGATTTATCCAATTATAGGGCTGTCTCTTACTAAGGAAATAAAGAATTCGAATAATATGGTAAATTAATGATTTTATTTTGTTTCTGTACTGTTCGTTATCTACAAGCGTAATTGAATCTGAGGTAGATTTTTTTACAATTTAAGGTATCCATTGATATCAAAGTGAAGTGTTGTCGTAAATGTGTAAAATAAATACCTGGACTTTTTAGAGACATCCTTGAGAACAGGAAGTCAATATCTACTTGACATGTTATAGGCCGGACACGACCGACCTACACTACTGCATTAATGCACAGCGACTTCGAAGTACTTCGATCGACATGCGTGGGGCAAAACTGTATACTTATATTATGCAGTTGGGAATATGAGCAAAAAGGGTTATGGAGCTAATGCTACAACCTTCTAGAACATTATGAGTTTTTTTTTCAAGAAGACACTTTTATTTACCCGGTTTGAATTTATAGATAGGTTTGTCGTCAAATATTATAAATACTTCCGACACATACACATTCCGAGTGACATAGTAAATTCTATAAAAAAAAAATTAAGTGTGTAATGTAATGTAGAATGTAAGTTCTATTCTATTGGAATTGCCAGTTGATTAATTAAATAATAATAATACATTTTCTGACCATGTCGAACCCGGAACTTAATATAAAACATAAACTTAATAAAAATATCTATTAAGTATTTCTTTACATAAAAGGTAAAACAGCGTTACTAACATGTACCCAAGGCAGTGCCATATTTGGAATGCACTCTTGTGTTTCCTGGCGTCGTATCTAGATAATATATAACAACAAAAGGATCATTTGTCCTTAACTAACGAGATTAATTGTGAGTTTTTATGGCGCAGCACATGTTGGAGAAGTCATTGTTTTGCAAATAAATTAGCGTAAAACTTGGACGTACTTGCGACTGTAAAGTTTTATCTGTGCACATAATAATATTTGTAATGTAACCTCTTTTGGCAGTTTATAATATCCGAATTGTTTTTTTTTTCAAAAGTTGTTCTCTTTTCAAATCAATGTCATTGTCACCTGTCATACGGTACGCCGGTATAAAATAGGTTCAAGTATTATTCTCCTATTACCTATTATTCTCTAACTAATGTTTTAATTTATTATTTTAAACTTATATTACTTTGTAATCTTTAATATAGATAAAGCAAAAAAAAAAACACAAAAACACAATCCTATCAAAATTAATTGGAACGTTCACTTTTGGAAATAATAAGTTTAATTAATTAAATATTAATCTATTATATTGAAAATCACATTTAAACTGTTGTGGTACAATTAATTAAATAAATAAAAAAATAATATTTAGATAAAAGATTTATATGCACAATGTTATACAATAGATTTCTTTTAAAAAAGTATGTGTGAAGTTATATTTCTTTGGCGAAACAAGACAAAAATCCTTAAAAAAAAGCTCTTTTGGCTTATTTTACGTTTGTAGAAAAAACGACACTTACAATAGAAAAAAAGGTAATACATTGAAAGTTTTATTACAACGCATTATTAAGTTAAATAAAATTTATTGAAATATCACAAAACTATAGCTAACTTCACTAAGTGACTGTAGCTAACTTCATGGTGTTGGTGTTGTGTGAGGGTGTGCGAGCGCCTCGTAAAAAATTACTCTTATCATTTTTCACTAACACGCCAAAAGATATGTATATATGGTATAACTTCAAAAATAAACACATAACATAACTTCACGCCTTGGTTACCCGGAATGGAATAGGTGGCGAACCTATTCCATTTCCTAGGCTCGCTACCTAGCACAAAGTTTTCAGTCATCGATATTTATCTCGACCTCTGAATCAGAAGCCGTGTGCTCGACCACTGGACCACCGAGACTATCTAAACACATAGAATCTCAAAATTGAATACACCATACCAATATATAAACAATACATAATATAGGGATATTAAAATACATAAACAACATAACATTAACTTCACGCCTTTTGTTACCCGAAGGTGTAGGCAGCGGCTGCTAAGCCTCGTCTCGCCGTTATGTTTACGTCCCAAATGGAATAGGTGGCGAACCTATTGCCATACCGGGCACAAAGTTTTTTCGTCATCGATATTTATCACACATAATTTCCGAAAACAATTTCGAAAAGTCCTCGGTGTGAGCCAGTGTCTGGAATCGAAACCGGACCTCTGGATCAGAAGCCGTGTGCACGACCACTGGGCTACCGAGACTTAAGCTTACATTACACGCTACATAAACAAATCACTTACAATTATGATAAACAGCAAAACATGTGGATATCTGCAACAAGAAACATGATATAATTAATGTTTATCATATTATACGAGTATTTATGTGCCTAGATCAGAAAATACAAGATGTAAATTGATTATGAAGACCATTAAGTCATTATAAAAAATATTCCCGACGGTATGACTATTTAGTCAATTATGTTTATAGATGGATTAAGAAGTAGTATACTATCATTACATAGTATAAATAAATTCGCTTTCCGCTGTCTGTCCCCTTATATGCTTAGATCTTTGAAACTACGCAACGGATTTTGATGCGATTTTTTAATAGGTAGAGGGTGTCAACAGGGTGGTTTTTAGATATAATTCTAAACCTAATATTAGAATTTAATTCACTGTAGTCCAACTTGGATAGAAATCGAAAGTATGTTTTTAATTTTTGACCATCATAAATTTACGTTTTCAGTCCAGCATTTTCATACGTCTGGTGTGGTCTCTTTGAGAACAAATGTTAGATATATTATTATTATCAGTATTTTATTTTCTGTCTTGTTTCCTAAAAATTCCTCACATAATTTAAAAGTTAATTGTGGACAGTTTACTGCAATGTTTTTTTTTTCTAGCTAGAGTGGCATAACTATGAAATTTGTGGAATTGCACACACTGCCGACACTCACTTGTGACAATTGACAACCCTAACAAAAAATAAATAAAAAAAACACTGAGCATGGACTTTCGTGTCCAACTTAGTACTAGATACACATACTATACACATAACAATATCCAGTCTAGATTAAATTATTAGCAAATCATAGCTACTTAGATCAGAATAGATACTTGCGTGCGTCTAGGTAATCATAAATCAACTAATATCAGTACATAACATATTTTATCACGCCAATATATATATTTTTATATTGCACTCATGTATTAATAAAAACACTTTTAATTTCATTATATACACTTGTCGGCGACTTCAAAGGTTACGTGTAAAGAGAAGCCGGCAGCGGTGTTCTTGTGGTATATGGAAAAACATTTGTGTTATAAATACGAGCAGGAAATTGTGTGATCTAACACTTCGTAACCATTAATAACTGGATGTGTTTGCTAAAAACATCCTTTAGGTGCAGAATGTTAAAAGATTTCAAATATAATTTGAAGTTTATTTATTTATTTAATTTTAAGTTTATTTACTTATTTAATTTTAAGTTTATTTATTTATTTAATTTTCGGTTTCTTTATTTTTTTATTTTAAATTCATTTATTTATTTAATTTTAAGTTTATTTATTTATTTAATTTTGAGCGTATTGTTAAAGACTAGAAAAAATTTTAACCTTTAGAAATTTATAATTTAATATGAGTAAAAAATCAGCAAACTTATTTAGATATGATGGGTTAAGTGGACCAATGAGAGCCTAAAATAACTGATTATACCATTCTTTTTAATACATGTCAGGTCCGCCTACGATCAATTGTGATATTATTACGTCTTTCACCATCAAATCTTATTAGTTTATATGTATAAGGTTTAAAAATAACCTATATGTATGTATTTGGGACAAGCCTTCAGACAAGTGTCGCCTCGTTTAAGGGCTATCGACATTGAAATACTTTGAGAATTGTAACCTTTCAACCTGTTTTAAAGACAAGTTTTAAAATAAAAATATTTCAGTAATTTTTAGTTAAAATCAATTTGATTATGATCTGATTATGATATAGTAATAAATTTTAGTCTTAACCGTAATTATATTTTGGTATTTGAATATAATGTTGGCAACCCTACGTGTCGGAGACATCAAACGGTTCAGCATTGACAGACTTGATAGTGGGCGCTTGTTACACCGCAAGTTGCTTAGTTGTTAGGTACTGGCTTCTGTCATGTTATATATTTGTTATTATATCTATAAAGAATTATATTATATTCGTTTTTTTTGTACACTCGATTACATTGAATATTATATTTCCGAATGGAAAACATAAGAACCCACATTTATTTATTCTTGCTAAGATCTTCAGGCATCATATGGGTAGTTTAATTTTCATATTAACTTTTGATCAGCACTAAACTCCAATATTTGTTTTTTTTTTGTTTTCAATGGAAGTTCGGCAAAACAAATAATCTAAACTTAAAAATACTTGATAGTCGCATTGTGAAAAAGGCTATTTTGCAAACTCTCGAAATGAAATCAGACGAATGTCGAAAGAAAAAAAAAACACGTTTTTTTTTATTAAATTCCACACTATTTAATTTTACTGATTTATAAACAAGATAAGAACCTACTACAGTATTTTTATGTTACAAAAATATCGTTAATTTAAACTCAAACCGTGTGAAAGATGTCACGGGCATAATTTTGGTGTAAATAAATAAATATTCATATGTAGTAAAAGTATTATAAATTGTAATAAATATTATCATATCTGCGTAATATGGATTAATAAAACTGTTAAACACATATCTACTTTCATATTGAAATAAAGATTAGTTTACGGGCGTAATAACAATAACCCTTTTGTTAATAGAGAAATTTTATCTTATATCTGTAAACGAGCAATTCTTGTATATATATATTTAATTGGAATCTCGGAATCGGCTCCAACGATTTTCATGAAATTTAGTATATAGGGAGTTTTGGAGGCGATAAATCGATCTAGCTAGGAGTCATTTTTAGAAAATGTCATTTTATCGTGTTTTATAGTTCATATTTTTTCATTATTCTGTCGGTAAGATCGAAAAATATTATTCATATTTCAACATTTTATTAGTATGTAATTCGTAGTTGAATATAATTTACAAAAAACACGATTTATAAAAAAAAAATACCGAGCAAAGCTCCAGGTACTGAATAATTAAACAACATATGTCTTTACTTTTTAGTATAACACTTGTATTAGGATAATTTTGGGAGTAAATCAAATAATATTATACATTACACTGGCTACCATCAATAGTAATTTGTATTGTGTTGTTTGTGTGAAACCATTTGTATCTAGTCTCCATAACACAATCATTTAGTTGCTTAGCTTGTAAATAAAAGACGCTGTATAGATATCATATGATACGAGTTCTATTCTAGGCACCAAGCCATGTGTGTGTGTATTTTATATAATATCTTTGCTATATTTAGCAATAAATAATACTTAAAGGAAATAATTTGTATATAATGTATTTATCGCACTTAGAGGGACATTAGCGGAACGCGGAATGATGTCTGGTTGATGACCTTACACATAAATTACGAAGGTTGTAGTAGTTTCGCATATTATCAAGTGCAAACGTACAAACACAATGTCGTTTAGCGAAGTAAATATTATAAGATCAATTTAAATTTATATAATCTTTTGATTATAGGTGGTTAGGTATTTCTATTTAGCGCCCAGTCAAGTATTACATAAGCAAATTTATTACAATTATTTATGCCCCCACATTCCCCTTGTTATCAAAAGTAAACAAAGCTCTTAAGCTCCCCCCATAAAATTACGTAAACATTAAAAAAAATCTCAAGAGACCATCTACAATATTGGTCTAAGATTTTTTTTTGTAAAATTGTATACTACTGATGATGTAATCATCATCTGGATCTCTCTACCCCCCATGTCATCCAAAATAAGCAAAGCAAAGACCCCCTATAGTGCTTACGTAATACTTGATCGACCCTTACAATCAGTGACAGGTCATTACGCATAAACTGCGTAAATAGAAGCTAAGCTAAAGATAACAACAAAACCATTTAAAAAAAATTAACAGTCAATCTGAACATGAACGGAGGTAGGGAATAAAGGGAGTGACAATACTAATCATGTCTATCAGCATTGAATCAGCAAACGATATGGGCAGAAACAGGGTAGTATTATTTTATTTTAAATCCCACACCAAAATACTAAAGTTTAAATTTAAGGCTGCCTACACACTGTATATATTGTTATAAAATGTGTAAATATTTGAGACATATAGAAAATATTATTGTATGTATACGGGCGCACTAAAGTTTATCCTCATCTATAATGATTAACAACTAAGAACTATGAAATTATGAACTACCAAAAGCAACTGTTGTAATCAAGTTTCTTATCATTATCGCGTTCATTAAAGTAATATTTGATAATGCGATAATAATAGTCCGTTGACCCCAGCGAGTTTTGTAACATGTAAGACCCTCAAGAGACACTTCTACTCGCGCATTAGGCACACTTGCCTATGATAAGAAAGCATAAATCAAGCCGTGAGTACGAAAAGTGAAGTTTATATTGAAAAAAAAACGAAATAAATCCACACAGTTCGCTGCATGAATGGCCAGACCCGACCGGTGAAATACCACGACATGCCAGAATATCGACGTAAGGTGGCTTATCCCGCGTTTCGCTCGGTGAGAGAGGTATACGGAGGCCCAACCCCTTCCCCTTCCCATCCCACTTCCGACCTCTTCAATATCCCATTGTAGGGCCGGCAACGCAACTGTGGGCGGCGTTTGTTGCTTTCTGTGAGTGCTGTCATCGGCTGCTCGTTTGCCACCGTATCTCATAAAAAGCATAGGATATGTTAGCCGTGCACATAAGTGGTAAATATAATTAAATAAGTCGTTGCAAACCAGTATTTGTTTGATAGGTCCTAGGTTCAAGCCTGGTTTTACGCGCTTTGTTTTACGACACAAAGTTTCACAGAAGTTCCACAAATACTTGAGGAGATTTAAAATTCCGTTAAATGTAGTGAAAAATATGTCGAGATTTATTAAGATAACAATACCTGATAAGTTGATATAGTGTTTGTATATTTTTATCATGCCATGGTGTTATGGGGACAGGAAGGATTAGCTTAAGTCAATATTTTCCTGCTACTACATCAAAATATGTTTATCATTAATTATACTGATTCCAAGTCTTTACTGATTTTAAATTTCTTCACTTGGTTAGCTCTTGCGAAATTGTGTCATTTTTGTGTCTTATTCAACATACCTTACTATGTTGAATTTTGTATATCTTTGGTAACACAAAAATATTTTTATACTCAGTAGTAAAAAAATATTTTTGTGCTCTTAAAACCTTTGATTGTACCTGTAGTCAATTCAAGCACTGATCAAAAGCGAAACATCAAAATCCGTGGCGTAGCTTTAAAGAGGGAAGCGACTTAGATTTATATCCTAACTAGTAAGTTGAACTTTGTTTCACCCCAGAAGCAAGACATCGTAAATTTTATTAAGTTCCATTGGTGGCAGGGACTGCTGCCGGGCGCAATCGCTATGTCCCTATATTTTAAATCTGTAATATCTTCGAAAACATTCATTTAAATTACAAGCTTTAAAAGACCCATATCAATCTATATTAAATGCATAATCTATTAAAGATACTTATTACAGACATATACCATCGGATGTATATGTAGACCTTTTGAAGGTGTATAATAATGTAGTACATTGTTTGGATCTTAGAGTAAAGCGAGCGTTTGCAATTAAAGTGACAAATCTCGAAAATTATCAATTTTTCTTCGCTATAGTGTACAAACCACCCCGTTGATACCCTTTAGCCCGAATACTGAACAGCCACTCAAATATATAAGCGCTATTTAAGCGTTTAAATAGCTGTCACATTAGACAGAATACGTCAAATTTGAGCAGTAAGTAGCACTTTATTGATTGTCAGATTTGAGTGGCGGTTCAGTATTCGGGCGTTAATCTATTAAAAAAACCCAAGAAAACTCAAAGACCAAACCAAGAAAACTTTCAAAGATATAAACATTTAAGTAGACAGCGGTAAGCGACTTTGTTTTATACTATGTATTATAGATGATCATGAGTATGACATTTTACAGAAAAAAAATGGTATTAGTTTTAACAGCAAGTGTTGTTATTATAATTAACTTAAATGAAATTAAGTTTAACTTAAATAAATGGTCATTTGAAAAAGGCAATGGCAAATATAATACTGTAAGAAAAAATCGTATGTTTTCTTCACCACTACGGAGATCGTATGACGATAGAAAAAGCGGCATGATCATCTAATTTTCTTTAGAAAACACCAATAATACCTAATAACAATATAATAAATAACTTTCTAACATAAATACATACAATATCAGTCTAAATATCTTGACATTTAACTAAATCAATTTTATGTTAATATTATAATACACGCCCTTCAGACCATGTTTAACAAAATTTTTAGTAAACCAGTAGGTCACATTTGTTTCTCTGGCAGTAAGCGTAGGCGAGGATTTTGTACATTTGGGACATAGAGAATACAAGAAGATATCATCACATCTCTCTATGGTCATTATGTGGTTTTTAATAATGTTACATTTAGCGGTTAATAAGAAATGTTTAAGTTAAAAATGTGACAAGAGACTGGAAAAGATGTGCATATCTCTCCTAATACACAAATTATAAAATAGAAAAAGGCATTAAGGATCTGCTTAGTCAATATTGCATCGTCCATTCTTTTTACATGCCCGAGCCATCGGGGCATGCCCTTTCTCACTTTGACACGTTCTATTTAAATCTTTGATAAAAATATTCTAGTAAAAAGAAACAAACTTAACTTGAATTAAGTTAAAAAAATTCGTTATTTTACAACACAATTTGGCGTTATGCGACTTTGAATCTTTAGTAATCTCTTTATTCATGGATATATATCTGAGTTTTGGCGGGACTGTGGAAGGGACACGTCCGTTATTTGCATTATTTTCTCAAATTTGTGTTTCAATGGATATTATTGGATAAAATTCGTGGCGTTTTATTTAATAAGTGTTCGTATATGAGTGCAAATGTGGGAAATGGTGTAAATGTCGTGTTTAATGTGCTCTTCTACATTGTCGTCAAGGTCAAGGTTAGGTTAAGCTGTAGGTTTAGGCTAGGTTAGGTTAAGATTAGTTTAAGTTAAGAATGAAGATGTTATTTATAACAAAAAGACTCGACTTAAAGGTCTTAGCAACCAGGTCGTTAAATCTTAAAAAAAATCATGGATATCTTTGAAATCAATTTTAAAACGTTGATCAAA
The DNA here is from genome assembly GCA_905147225.2 of Euproctis similis. Classification (NCBI taxonomy): domain Eukaryota; kingdom Metazoa; phylum Arthropoda; class Insecta; order Lepidoptera; family Erebidae; genus Euproctis; species Euproctis similis. The sequence goes on from LR990109.1 coordinate 13,530,206, forward strand.
AAAATCAAGAGTGATTTTCAGTTTTTTATAAACTTTAATAAATTTCCTACAAGCTCCAGGTATGGTTTTTAAGTGAACTGTTTATAAATTCTGCAGTGTATTCATGATTTCGCAATATCCTTTGTGTATGTTATACAATAAGACCTGACACTGAATCGCAAGTGTATCCAGGTGCTCGCTAGTTTTTTTTAATTGCCTATTCAATTCTACACTGAGATATCCATTGTGTAATACTATGGGCACATTGACACCTTATGGATATATTACTTTAATTTTAATATTAATACAGTTACCGACAGTAACCAACAAATGCTCATATAAAGTACAATATAACATACGTTTTCTTTAGCATAGCTTAAATGCTTAATCTACTATTAGTATAAAGAAACAAGACAGGTACATACATACATTACATACTTGTAAGTCTGTCTGTCTGTTTACATATGGGCTTCTGACTGTGTGCAAATATCATTTGTTTTAAACTTGCATACGTGTGGGTGAGTCAGGGTCAAATTAAATATAATAATATTTGAGTAACACCTTGTTTTGTTGTGTGAAAACGAAAGTATTTGTGATGTACAAAAATGTATGAGGAATTTACATAAAACAGCGAAAGTTTTTCAAAGTGCTAACGTTACATATTAGCAGTAGTCAGTCACAGTAGGGGACAGTCATTACGTAGGAGGGTCACTTGAAAGCATAGTTTGGAGAAGGTTATACATATATTATATTAGAGGTTATATTAAAAATAAATATGTGTAAGATTAAAACAACTTTTTATGGATTGTATGGCGTTTATTTAGAAATTATTTTTATTTATTTCCTGACGTTTCGAACTCTTTACAGAGATCATTTTCACGAGTTTGAAGTTCGAATTGTAAAGAGTTCGAAACGTCGGGAAATAAATAAAAATAAGTCCTAAATAAACTCGATATAATCCATAAAAAGTTGGTTTTAATGTTACGAATGTGATTCGCGAAAATTTAAGAAATAAATATGTAATATGTGAATCAGTTTCCAAATATATTGATTTATAACAATGGTAGAGTCATACAATTTGCTGCAGGAATGGCTGGCTCCATTGGTGAAATACGACAGACTCTCAGAATATCGACGTGAAGTGAATCATGCCGATTTTCGTTCAGAGTGGTATTCATAGGCACCACTCTCTTTCCACTCTCACTATCTATGTAACTACACATAGTCACATACTGCCAGATGCATGGCATAGGGAATAACATAATATGTTTAAAACAGATCGTATTTTATTGATTTTTTTTTACTACCTATTAGTTGCAAAAATCATCATTAGATGCAAAAATCCCTACCACAGTATATCTGTCGCCCTGTTACTTCAAGGCAAAACTAACATCCTTGTAGCACCACAAACAGGGCACAGATAGACATATAAAGAAATCACATGACGCCATAGAACATATACGGTCGCTATCGTGCATTACGATCGTCCAAATGTTAAAAGGAAGCGCTCGCAGACATATTCAGTTACTCGTACTCACCACAGGAAGTGTGCGTCACGCCTTAGCCGCAGGGCTGTCACGAGTACCGGATATATTTTGTAAAAGGAACTGTATGCGCTACAATCATTCATTACACTTTATGTATTGACCGGTAAAATATTATGATTGATGAGGTCTGTTTATCATTGTGAGTTTGATTGTTTAATCTATGCCAGTTTTTCAATGTCTACATATTGAACGCAATGATTCGAGGCGATTAAAATTGTAGTATTGTTTCTAGGGATGTACTAATATGAACGCATGGAGCGGTTATAAATTTAGCGTATAATATAAGCTAGTGTTTTTACTCGTTATAAGTTTTGCGGCTATACGTTTTGCTAATAATATAAGCTAGTGTTTTTACTCGTATCATTTTTATTTTTTTGTCACACTATTAAGTTTGATGTGATATTACTGTTGAAATTAAGTAAACATGCAAAATGCAGACATGCAATGCACTAACATATTCTTTTTTAACAATTTTACTTTATTTCGACAAACACATAAGCAAAATCTAAATATTATAAATAACCAATTTCTGATTAAGTACGCCTCCTATGGCACTGCTGCCTACCTAACATGTTAACCTGATATTAATAAAAGTAATTATATTTTATTATTTCCTTATTATTAGTCCCAAACAATACCATTGTCTATTTAAAATTCAACTCATAACAAGAGACTGCACTTTCACAAACCCTAGCTTATATAAGGGCGTGCACACCCTTGCGATTTAAAAACGCATTACGTGCGACGATGCATTGGGTTTAATAGATTTTCGGCACGCCCTCGTATTGTATAGCTTTCTATGTCATTAGTCATAGCAAGCACTTAATGAATACCACTTAGGGTTGCTACTTCGAAATGTACTTGACTGCTTAATTTGATCTATTGTTTAGATATAGGATGGGCCATGTGTTATTATTTTGCCTTCTATTCCGTGGTAGATACATCCATCACCCAAAACAAAAAAAACTTAATCCTAGCAATGCAAGTTTTGTTGAAGCCACTCTTAAAATAATGTTTTAAATTTTATTAATTATGGACTTTAAAGGGCTGAGGTTTTAAGAAGCAATATAATGTATCCAGTTATGGTAGGTGTAATGAGGGATTAAATAACTTCTTCAGATATATACAAGCTTTAATTTTGACGCAAAGAACTCTAAGCCAGAGAGATATACAGCAAGGTCCACATTAGCCATATTTATCAAGCTAACTATTTTCGTTCCGTAAATTCGAAGAATTTCTTAGGTACTGTATTGTGATTCATTAAATTCTTATTAGTAATGAAATTGTTTTGATAGAAGTTATAAATAGTGAATCAAACGGTGATTAATACAATAATAGCAAATAAACAGAAAACTATTTACAATAACAATATTAGCAAGGAAAGATCATAGATTAGGATTATTTTCTATACAAGTTTTAGATATTATACGATACATTTTGTCCCGTTAATATCTAAGTAAAGTCCGTTAACCGATTCATGAACTGTATTCGCTACGGGATACATTATTCGCTAGATTTTCTTTCTTACTTAATAATAATTAAATTAATATATTACAGTTAAATAAATGCACAACTAGCGGTATTATTACTCGTAATAATACAATAACAGTATCAGTAGGTATGGTGGTTTAGCACTTCAACAACTGATTCAGAGGTCTCAAATTCCGATTATGGCTACATTGCTGTCGATACGGAAATTTGTTAGGATATCATGTATGATAAATATTGGTGACTCACGAAATCATGTCCCATATATGGCAATAGGTTCCGCCGACTATTTCTTGGGATCAAATGATTAATCCAGCGTGTCTAAGCATAATTGCATCTGCCTACGTGTTTTAAAGGCGTGAAGCTATTATAAGAGATATTAGTCACATCGTAGTCTGACACATAATACGACTACTCTGTCTTCACCTTTTTAGGTAGAAAAAAGCTTGAAGTTACTAAAGCAAAAAACTGGGATTTAAAAATCCAAATATTCATATGAGATTTAATAAAATACTGATGGTAATTTCTTATATTCAACCCGTAGTACTAATAGTTTCTAGTAATGATTAAAATTTTGGAATGAGTTCTAAATTAAGGTAATAACTACCACTAACTAACCACTATCTTGGGACTGTGTGCATTTAAAAAGTAATCAATTTTCTTTACTGACAGATATAAATAGATAAGTGGGCCTAGGTAAAATAATAAGAAGTCTTTAAATACGAGTATTTATAAAACAAGCACGAATCGAGCTCATTGAACAAGGTAGACCCTTTTACGGGAAAAGGGGGCAAATAGGCAAGCGGGTCACCTGATGGTTAGCGACTGCCGCTGCCCAAAGGCATTTCAGAAAATCCCATCTATTATATTGCCAGGCTTTACAATAGTAATACGTTAGTTTTTTGAAGATTAATTAAACTATAGTCGGGTCATTTTAATAGCAAACATTTGATAGTTCATCAAAATTCATCAACGTAAACTTGTAACGGCGGGCATGAATTAATATATTTTTTCGTTTTGTTAGGACTGCACAATTTGCTTTACTTGTCAACTTTTTCAATTAAAATTATAATTTATTGTAGTAATGACCGATACAAGAAATTTCACTATTTGCTTCCACTTAAAAATCATTCTAAACATAACAAATAATTTCTGTTGTAACAAACTGAACGTCGTTACCATGTTGCGTCGTCTTATCTTTAACCTTTATATACAGTAGGGATGCTACTCTAAAAATTTAAAGCTCATCTGTAGATACAAATGCATCAATTACTTTTGAAGAAATACCTTTATAAATTAATAACCACGTTATGGTCAGTGTTGGGCATTAATCAATTAATCACTCCTAATCCTTACAAAATGAAAGAAAACATATTATTGTGACGGGAATCCACCTCAAGATTTTTTTAATATTTCATGTCTGTATCGACTCATTCACTTTAATCGATGTTTTTGAGTAGCTCATCTCACTAAAATAATAAAATTGACAGACGTGAAACGTTGCCTATTAAATTGACCCGACTATAAGTTATTCATTCTTCATTGCCTTAGACTTTTCGAAATTGTTTTCGGAATGTTATGTGTGATAAATACCGATGACTGAAAACATTGTGCCCGGTATGGCAATAGGTTCGCCACCTATTCCATTTATGATGTAAACATAACAGCGAGACGAGGCTTAACAGCCGCTGCCTACACATTCGGGTAACAATGGCGTGAAGTTATGTTATGTGTTATTCTTCATTGACATTCATTGAAATTATAAACGCCATAGATATCCGAAGAATGTCTTAAAACCTTACTAACAATAATATAATTTATCACTTTACTGACACTATTTGGGGTCGGCACAATAGGTTTTTCTTTACTACACTTCCCTGTCATCAACTTGTTCCACACCAACACCCCTAGTCATGTTGTCTTTCACACAATCCATCCATATTTTCTGAGGTCTCCCTCTTCTCATATTTCCCTCCACATTCCGATTTATCTTCAACAATAATAGACTTGAAGTAAATATAATAGGTAACATAGACCAGTGTTAATTGATTTATATAAAAGTACCGACATGAAACAAAACAATTTTATTTTAAAATGCTTAGAACTTAAGTGTAACTTCTCACTATTTGACTGGAAAAAAGGTTGTTAATTTATAACAAACTAGCTGACCTGGCGAACTTTTTTCCGCATCAAAAGTAATTTTTACAGCATTTCCAATAAATTCTAGCATTTTCAGTAGTAGAGCCAAGCAGTTTGCTGCGTGAATGGGCCGGCTCGACCGGTGAAATACCACGACCTCTCAGAAGATCGACGTAAACGACGGCTCATGCCGCGTTTCGTTCGGTGGAGAGGTACCCGGAGGCGCACCCCCTTCGCCCATCGTCTAGCCCTTTAAGGTCGGCAACGCAACAGTAACACAATATGTGTTGCTGGTGTCCATGGGCGGCGTTGGTTGCTTACCATCAGGTGACACGTCTGCTCGTTTGCCCCATAAAAAAAAGTGTTAAATCTCAAAAAAATTTACTTTATTATATTATGCGTGAATTATACATAAAAACCGGGGTGGTTTTTATGTATAATTCACGCATAATTTAATAAAGTTGACATCCTCTATCTATTAAAAAAAAACATTCACAAAATCCGTTGCGTAGCTTCAAAGATATATATACCTAAGTATAAGCATATAAGGAGACAGACTGCGGAAAGTGACTCCATTTCATACTATGTAATGATTTGCGATATTAACCTCTAAATCATAATTAAGTGTTGATACAATATTTTAATAAGATATTTCCGGTACCTAATCCGCTTCGGAATAACGGAATTAGTTAACTGGATTCATATAACGTAGTACTAAAATAAATACAAATAATATTAGAAGAGCTTGGACTGTGACCAAGAAAATATATGACGGTGTGATCATACTATTATTCATATTTTTATAGGATTAGGGCCAATAAGGGGGCAAACTAGAAAGCGGGTCACCTGATGGTAAGCAACTACCGCCGCCCATGGACACCGGTAACTCAAATATTGTTTTAATTGCGTTGACAACCTTTAAGATTGTATAGAATAGAACTGGATCGGGCGGGATTAGGTCGTCCGGATACTGCTATTACCCAATACAAGGCATTAGCCATTTTACGTCGACATTCTGGGATAATCACACGCACTTACACAAGTTATCGCATAAATTAATTCAGAATCTGTTATTTAAAACTAGCAGACCGCGCGAACTTCGTACCGCCATATTTTATACATTTTCACTAAAAAGATTATTGCCCCAATCATATTAATACCCCAAAGCTTTCCTCATAAATGGACTATCTAACACTAATATTTATTTCAATTCAAGTTCTTGATACATACATACATAACTTCAGGCCAGATCCCTTGCGGGGTAGGTGGAGAGAAAAAGGGCCATAAGGCACGATTATTACACACCTCACTCGCTTACCTGTTGATATTAGCGACTAACAACCATGATATATTATGGTGATAATATTATCAATTTCAATCAACACTTTATAAGTAATATTAATAGAATGTCAGGGACTTAGTCCGAAGCTTTTTGTCAACTTTTAGTTTTTTTTAATACTACTTAAACCTTTTTTTTTATTTGGTCATTGTCTTTCTACAAAAAAAAAAGACCGGGTCACCACATGTTTTAACCAGCATGTGTTTTTTTATAATTTAAATGGTGTCGATTTGGCACCTTGGTATTACTCTTATCAAAATAAATTCACTACATTTTAAAAGAGATCACGATATTAAAAATGTTAATAGATGGGCAACTCTATGTGGTATGCCGAAGACCGTAAAGTCTTTATATTTTAGCAAAATACGCCAAGTCGAGGTGCGTGGGTATATCTCGCGCTTCGTTCATTTATATGAAGTTGCAATATTGTAAAGAATTAAAAATAATATTATCATATCTGCTTAGAGAAGTAACTGTGAACTAACGCTAACTTTGACCCAGGACTTTGGTTACATAGATAAAATATTTTTAAATAGTAAGTTCGTTTTAGTTATTTAGATCAGATTAAAGGAATTAGGTACTCTTAAACAGATAGTGGTAGAACCAAGCAGTTCGCTGCATGTATGGGAAGGCTCGACCGGTGAAATACCACGACCTCTCAGAAGATCGACGTAAAGTGGCTCATGCCGCGTGTCGTTCGGTGAGAGAGGTACCCGGAGGCCCACCCCCCTTTCCCCATCCTTTCCTTTCCCCTATCCCTTAAAGGTCGGCAACGCAACAGTAACATTATAAGTGTTGCTGGTGTCCATGGGCGGCGTTCATTGCTTACCATCAGGTGACACGCCTGCTAGTTTGCCCTCCTATCCCATAAAAAAAATTACAACTTTTAGGGTTTCGCGTTGCATATTACATAAATATAATGAACGGGAAATAACGCCACACGTTTAGGTAAACAAATAATCCAAAAATATATAAAAATCTAATTTACGTGTCTTATTAGACTCGGAAATCATCATCATTTAGCAGACCGCGCGAACTATGCACCGCCATATTATGTATATACATTTATAACTAAAATTTATTGTCCCACTCTTATTAATAACTTAAACTTTCCTCAATAAATGGACTCTCTAAAACTAATATTTTTTTCAATCCAAACCAGTAGTTCCTGATACATACATACATAAATTCTCGCCAAATTCCTTACGGGGTAGGCAGAGAGAACAAAGTGCCATAAGGCACGATTATTACACGCCTCACTCGCTTAGCTAGTATGTATTAGCGTACTGACAACCAAGACATTGATAATATTTACAACTTCAAAGAAAGCTTTATTAGCAATGCCACTTATGAACAATGAATATAGCAATGAACTTGTCCCAAGTTTTTTGTCAACCTATACTTTTTTTTAATACTACATAAACAACTTTCTTTATTTGGTCACTATTGTTGACTTCAACGAAAAAAACGGGACACCATATGTTCAAACCGGGGTAGCTAACTCACAGTGAGTGTTTTGTTTTTATAAGTCAAATGATGTCGGTTTTGCGATTAAGCTTATCGAAATAAATTTACTTCATTTTAAAAGATATCACGATCTTAAAAATGTAAAGTTTATTACATATATCTAGAATGTATTATAAATCAGTCACATAAGTCACACCTTGTCAGTGGTTAAGTCACGCAGTTCGCTGCATGAATGGGCCGGCTCGACCCGTGGAATACCACGACCTCTCAGATTATCGCTGAAAAGTGGCCTTAGCCGCGTTTTACTCGCTGAGAGAGGTATTCGGAGGCCCAATCCCTTTCTTCCTCCCCTTCTGAAACCCACTCCCGACCCCACCCATATCCCATTGTAGGGGCCGGCAACGCAACTGTAACACTGCATGTGGTGAGGTGGCCATGGGCGGCGTTTGTAACTATCATAGGCCTGCTCGTTTGCTCCTTATACAATAAAAATGTAACCTAATTCCTATCCTATCCTACTTCTAATATATAAAATTCTCGTGTCACAATTTTCGTTCCCATACTCCTTCGAAACGGCTTGACCGATTCTCATGAAATTTTGTATGCATATAGGGTAAGTCTGAGAATTTTCAACCCTCTACGATCAACCCCTATTTTTTAAATTTTATTTTTTGGCAAGACAACGTTTGCCGGGTCAGCTAGTAATATATAAATGTGAATGTAAGTTTGTTTGTGTGTTATGCTTTCACGCGATAACTACTCGATCGATCATCATGAAACTTTGTACACATATTCTTTGAGGTAATTTACATATATTTGAACCTTAAGGAAAAACTTATAAAATAGTCTACAACAATATCCTACATACTCTTATAAAATTGTTACAGTCCAAAATTATTTATTTTTCTTACAGAGAAATATATTTTACCTTAAAAAAATGTTGTTAGTTTTTTAAACGTCATTGTATGTAGTAATTTTAATAATTCCAGCTAAGCAATAAAACAGAGTTATTATATTGATTAACTTCTATAGTAATGATCTTTGATACCTATTTAATGGATTTAATGCGAGCGAAGCCGCGGGTAAAAGCTAGTAACTTTTATAAATAAAAATACCACAAAATACGATTATACTACAAATTTTAAATTCTAATTAAAGTATTGGGCGATATGATGTCAAAGAGAGAAACAACAACACAACATAACTTCACGCCTTTTCTACTCGAAGGTGTAGGCAGCGGCTGTTAAACCTCGTTTCGCCACTATGTTTCCATCCCAAATGGAATAGGTGGCGAACTTATTGCCATACCAGGCACAAAGTTTATAGTCATCGATATCTAAATACACATAACTTCCGAAAACAATTTCAAAAAGTCATTGTTGTGAGCCAGAATTCGAACCCGCGACTATTTTATTCAGAAGTGGGGTTCTCGACAACTGCACCACCGATACCTTCAAGAAACAAACGTAAAAAAATCTACCTGCTAGCTGTCGCAGTCCGAGCTGTCCGAGTCGGATACATCATCCGTAGTGTAACTAAATATTTCCCTATGAAATGAATACTTACATTTTGTATTTTGCGATATCTTTTGAATTAAATGTCCGAATTAAATTATTCAAAAAGTTCTAGAAAGATATTGAATCTATCTTTTTATTGAAGTAATTTATTTTAAGGAGAATTAATATCAAGGTACAAAATAAAGCATTTTTATAACGACATCAATTTAATTATTTTAAAAAATTCAAAAAACACTTATTGTGAGATAACTACAATAGTTAGACATATGTCGTCGCGGACTTTTTTATAGACAAATTTATGTTCTGTAAAAGCGTAGTACATTGTTTTGTTCTAGATTCAATAGTTTTCGCAGCGTTCACGATGTAAGGATTATTTTCGAGTCATTTTCTTACACCTTGGGTTACATTATTGGACTTATAGTAAGGATCCCTAATTAATTTGAAAATATAATATAGCCTAAAGCCTTCCTCGATAAATGGACAATATACCACTGAAAGAATTTTTTAAATCGGACTGCTGGTTTCTGAGATTAGCGCGTTCAAACAAACAAACAAACAAACTCTTCCGCTTTATAATATAAGTATAGATAGCCAATAGCGATAAATTAAATTAGTTGCTAACGATTTGAAAATTATTTGTTTACATTTATTTTACATTTACATAAATACTTTATGTTCTGCAACACTGCGTTGTAGTATATAGTATAGGTAGTACGAACAATGCAGCAACTGTTGTAATACAAAAGTCAAATGTAAACAATCCCTCAAGGTCCATCTTCAAGTAACTAGATATTGTTAAATTTATATGTATGTGTAAAGAAGCTGTCCGTCTTGAGAGCGTGTTTTTGCAATATATTTAAATTGTGTTGCGAGTATTTGTTAGTTTACTGCTGTTTAAATAAACATCACGACACTCATGCTATATTTCTTAACATACATTTAGTTACTTTGCGATATTGTTAGTTATCACTGAGTATTTATATCTACTCACTCTCGATTTGATAATAGCGCAATGCGTATTTTAATCTAAAAACGTAGAATTTTTTAAAAATAAATTTAAGCCTTTCTATGGTTAAAAGTGTACGCAGTGGTATTGTCGCGATTGGCTGAATATTTGCGTCCCAAAAGAATGGGTTACGGAACCTATTGCTATTTGCTTTACATCGGGAACAATCTCTAGACCGCGGAGACTGTAATTAGAATTCTACAAAATACAAGAATTTTATTAACTCTACAAAATTATTGATTTAAAAAAAACACGTCCGCAATATTTGCTTCTATAAATAAAATTGTTATACTAGCTATTTTCGGTTTACTTGTTAAACTTTTGCTTTTAAAAGTTGTTGTTTTTTGCAACAGATTATCTAAAAAAAATGAATAATCTTCACTAATAGTGATGATATAACCATGATGTTATAATAAAAATTCCAATAAATCAATTAAATTAATACTGTTATATGATTACAATTAAAATAATCAATTCATTATTTTTTAGCGTTTTGGTCCGTTTCCGAAAACATTCACTTAATTCATAAAAGTAATAAACGTTGATAGGCATTTTTTAAATTAATTTACCACCTGTTAATTTACTATCCATCGTAGCAATGTTATCACTTTTAAAAAGACACAACATTGTGTTGAAATCTAAAATTAGTTCAGTAGTTTGAACTATATGACGATTATATGACTCCCTCATTGGGAGTGTTTTCCTCGTTCGTCGGTGGTTTATCCTCCACCAGGGATATAAACTAGTCTGTACTAGTGTTTGACTACCATTTGAAGTAGCTCTCGCAGTATAAATAGGACTCCAATTGTTTTCATCAAGTGAGGTTGCCTTATTTTTACACTCCAGTGTGTCTCGAATCCTAATGTTAAGTCATCATAATACCCTCACCTCACATCATTCTCATGTAGAATCTCTATTAACACGCTTCACTAGTTTTCCTATTTTTCAATATCCACTATTGTTATCGGTACATAAAAAGCATTTCTTATTAATTTAAGCAATTCTTAATAGGTAATGTGTTTACAAAATTTGATAATAATAGTTTTGTGTAGTTTAATAGTGCAAAGTAACTCACATAGAGACAAAGAAACATTCATATATGTTTAACATACATATTAGTTGGGATAAATACATATACTGCGAAGATAGTATTCCGTTGGAGCCTTGTGAATAGGTATACATACCTACTAATAATACCGTTGTAAGTGTAACGGTTGCCTCATCAACACATTTTTACACTCACTAAATATATGCACATAATTTAAAAGACGTTAGTGGAAATAGTTAAACACGGATTTTCAAATTATACAGATGTATACAAGCTTCTAACGACCATAGTTTTGCTGTTGCAGTTAGAAAGAAACCAGTTTAAGATAACATAACGTAATTTTACGCCTTTTTCTACCCGAAGGTGTTGAGGCAGTGGCTGTTAAGCCTCTTCTCGCCGTTATGTTTAAGTCCCAAATAGAATTGGTGGCGAACCTATTGCCATACCGAGCACAAGGTTTTCAGTCATCGATATTTATCTCACATAACTTTAGAAATTAATTTCGAAAGGTCATTGGTATGTGCCAGAATTCGAACTCGCGACCTCTGGATTCAGAGCCGTGTGCTCGACCACTGGACCACCGAGAGTATAAGATTATTCTTTGAATGGCTGATGAGGCAGGGGGACAGCAAGCAGATTCTGGTATGTGGTTGTAAATTATTAGCGCCGCTCATGGACACCTGCAACACAGTGTCACATTTGCATTGCCACCTTTATAGTATGTCGAGAATGGTCAGAAGTGGAACGGGAGGGGAATGGGGCTAGTTTTCTGGATACCTCTTTAACCAAACGAAACGCAGCAAGAGACACTTGATGTCAATATTCTAGGAGGCTATTGTATTTCCATGGTCGAGCCGTTCCATTCTTGCAGCAAACCTCGTGGCTCAACTACGTTTAATATAGTATTGTCACTTTACTTTTGACGAATAATAGAAATACATAAGGCCGTTAGAATCTCAAAGAACATTATAGACTGGACCATTACTGCATGTACATTTGAGGGTCAGTTTTGTTTGGTTATTGTAAATATAGAGATTCTTCCTGCAATTTGTATTACTTGTCACGTTTATCACGATCACTATGTCTTCCGGACTTCATGTGGCACTTAGATATATTTATTTATATATTTAATAATATAAAATTTAATGGCAGTTGTAAAGAAGGCTGGAATGGAATATTATCAGCATATTGCAAGCTGCGTGGAGGAGTATAGCCTCAGGCTGCTCTGGGGGCAACCAAGCTTGCAAATATTTAAATTTCAGAATAATATCTCTTGTTCAAATTTCCAAATGTTAAAAGTCTTTTACAATCATTATTGAGATATTATGAAGATTAAAATAAAACTCCTAAAACAGGAGTCAGTGTCAGTTATATTGAAGATATTGGATTAAGATATTTTTTTTCTGGTTTAATTTTAATACTGGCACCATGTGAAAACCTCTGAACCGTTTAAAATATGGTTCACATCGATATATAACTAAATGTAAGTACCATTTTTTGCCCAAATATCGTTTACTAATCATAAAAATAAAAATGAAAACTACTAAATACTCCGGTAAATTTACACATTCGAAGCCACCCATATTTTAAACAATCTTACTAATTTCCAGCTTGTTAAGAATTTATGTAGCTTTAATCTATTTTTGGTCCAATTGAACCGGACTAAAACATTATTTTTATGACGTATTCGTAATTCTATTGATTTGTTCCTAAAGCGATAAAAGCCCGAATACTGAACCGCCACACAAATATATAAGCGCTGCTTAAGCGTTTAAGTAGCTGTCACATTAAACAGAATAGGTGAAATTTGAGCAGTAAGTAGCAGTTTATTGATTGTCAGATTTGAGTGGTGGTTCAGTATTCGGGCGAAAGAGACTTCAAATTTCATTTCATTTCATTTTCAAATACAATGTTCGAAGAAATAGTTTTCAATAACCGAAGTGGTTTCATAGTGTTACTTCATATTGTAATGTGACTAGAAATTATATATTTTTCAGTTATTATTATTATTATTATTTTTTATTTTTCTATATACATATATATATAGTTTTATAGTTTTTGTTTTTCTACTTATTTTTTCTTTGACGCCTTTTTCTACCCGAAGGTGTAGGTAGTCCCAAATGGATGGGAATGGTGGCGAACCTATTGCCAATTTGTTTTTTTAATTTCCGAAAATAAAATCTGACTTATTCGAGTCTATGGCGTAAACTGAAAGATAAAGAGATCTGATAGATAAGGAACGACCTTGCGACAATTGTCCTTAATGATAACAAAACAATTAAGATAAGCGTTATTTTTAGGTACAGTTGTGAAATTAATATTTTTCGCAGTTAATTAAAACGCGTTATATCAATATTTCCATTTACTGAACTGGAGCATCCATTAACTACAAAGTATAGTATATTTATTATTGCTTGCCATCGAGTGACATACATTTGCACCCCTATCCGACAAAAAAAAAACTTATTATGACATTAACTAATAGTTTATTATTCTCATAGTCTAGTCTATAGATCTCAATGAAGGAGATTCATTTAAATAAAAAAAAAAACAAACAAGCTAAGTAACCATCTCCGTTTATCATACAGTTCCGGTAAACAAAATTTCTTTTTGATATTGATTACGAATCGTTTGGCGTACGTGATCATTCGTCAATAGGTACTATTTTACTAGCAATGAATCAACAGTTAATGTGTTATCGATACTTTTTTTTATCGATATTATTTAATGTTTTTGTAATTTCTTGACACGCCACTACGGCTTGGTTATTATTCGATAATAATACAAATATGTATTTAACAGTTAATGATTTGAAAGATTTTCATAAGAACCGAGTAACACTTAAAGTGCTATCCGCATTTAATTTTTTAAATTCTTGAGATGTGATTCTATCTGTATCCCGAGGGTGTCGTAAGAGTATACTCTATGCGGTCTCTATCTCGTATCATACGTTTCGATGGCCTAGTGGTTCTGCACGCTGCCTAAACGGTATTATGGGCGTGAAGTTATAGTACAGTTTATCAATGTTTGTTTTGATGTATATTTATGAATAAAATTATAATTATAAATTAATAAAATTATTATAATTATTATAATAGTAAATAAAATTATTAAGAAATAAGTACCGGCAAATGGGGTGACTTGGTATGTAAGGGTGAATCGAAATGAAATGTTCACCTCAATTACTTAGTAACCAGTACAGTACAACTAATACTTTCTTGCTTAATAACGAAATTCGGTTGCCTATTTGCAGATAAAACAAAAAACTTATGCATTTAAGTTTAGACTTAAATAGATTTGAGGTGGTAAAATTTCATTTCTATTCACTCTTACATACCAAGTCACCCCATTTGCCGGTACTTATTTCTTTTTTTTTTATGGGATAGGAGGGCAAACGAGCAGGCGTGTCACCTGATGGTAAGCGACCAACCCCGCCCATGGACACCAGCAACACATATAGTGTTACTGTTGCGTTGCCGACCTTTAAGGGATAGGGGATAGGAAAGTACGGGGAAGGGGGGTGGGCCTCCGGGTACCTCTCTCACCGAACGAAACGCAGCATGAGCCACTTTACGTCGGTCTTCTGAGAGGTCGTGGTATTTCACCGGTCGAGCCGGCCCATTCATGCAGCGAACTGCTTGGCTCTACCACTGTTAAATTCTTCTGGATAACTATAGTTAAAATAGTAAATAAAATTATTAAGTGTGAGTCATATTTTAAACACAAACGGGATAAATTCCAATAGTAATCCCTATTACTTAGCGAGGCGTGTCTATAGCCCTATAGCGGAGGGATAGGTATGCACTATTGTACCAAATACAGATATAGTTAGTCGGTCACTGCGCTTCGTGGGGTCAATGCTCTGAGCCACAGTTACATAGCTGCCCTATGGCACAGGACAGAGTTTCCCAAATTTTGTGCAGAATGTGCCCCCAAGCGAACTATACATTTGCTTCAGGTATTAATAGTCTGGCTTTAGAAACAATAGGCTAATTAGTGCTATGAAAGATGAGAGTAAAGCAATTTCAAATCAATATTTTTTTTAAATCATAGCTTGTATGAAAGTTCTAAAAAAATCCAATTGAACGTATTGAAAGTAGATACTTTAGTTAAATATTTAATGCAATTCGTTTATCATCTATTTTGCAAATTGTTTGAATAAAAACTATGTTGTGATTTTCATGTTTTTAGTATTCTTTAAGGCTTATTTAATTAAACGGAACGAAAATGTGTCTCGTGTTTACAGATTACAGAATAAAACTCAAACAATATATTCACGTCCCTAATATCTAAAGATTAAGTAGACAGCGGCAATAATTCCTCAACATGTCGATTATTTCAAAAAGAGGACCGTGAGGAAGAGGAAATTATACAAAATGTAATTCTTGGCGGTCCAGTGTGAGAGCACACGACTTCTGATCCAGAGATCCGGGTTCGAATCCTGACCCTGGCGCACACCAGTGACTTTTCGAAATTGTTTTCGGAAGTTAAGTGTGATAAATATCGATGACTGAAAACTTTGTGCCCGGTATGGCTATATGTTCGCCACCTATTCCATTTGGGACGTAAACATAACGGCAAGACAAGGCTTCACAGCTGCTGCCTAAACTTCGGGTAACAAAAGGCGTCAAGTTATGTAACCTAATTAACGCATACCCTCGAACACCCCAACTAGAATATAATAATATTGAAGCAATTCATACACCAAATATTTTTTATATGTGCGTTTACATTGTTTATTTGTAAAATTAATTATTTCCATTTCGTTTGGTCCAGTTTTAATAATACATTTTAAAAAGGCTTAATGACTGACTTATGGTTCATGTTCGTTTCTTTGGCTTCTGTTTAGGCAGCTGCGTAGGATAGAGCCAGGAACTATCGCAGCTAAGTTAGGTCTAGTATAATTTGAAAAAAAAAATTAGCTACATAAAAAGAATTACAATCGATCCAGATTCTGATTTTGAACAAATTACTTTCAGGGTGTGCGTTAATTACGACGAATGTTGTATTTATCTTATATACAATAAATAAGGAAAATAAAATTTAATTAAAGGGTTCAACAATTTTCACTTTAATATTCACTGTATTTAAGAGACGTATTTGTTAATGGAGTCGCCTTGACCTAGTTTGTAAGAAGACCTTTCTGTGTTTCAGTTTTTATAGAAGTCTGCATTATTATTATATTTGTTTACTAGTTGACCGGGCGAACTTTGTTCCGCAACAAACGTAATTAATAATCATACATGAATTATAGAATAAAACCACCCCGTTGACACCCTCTATCTATTAAAAAAAACAAAGATCTAAGCATATAAGAGGACAGACAGCGGAAAGCGACTCTGTTTTATACTATGTAATGCTGTGTAATGATATACTTTTGTCTCCCAGCTATTTAATAATAGGATCTTATACTTGAAAGTGCAGTCATCATTTCGTTGACAATGAGGACATCGTCAACAAAAGATTATTAATAATTTTATTGCATCTAAAAATGCATTGAATTGATCAGATATTTTTACTATTTCCCATAGAAAAGACGTAAAAGTTAACGTTCATCTATTACATATATTGTGTCCTTTAAATAAACATAACACCCCTTATTCTACCCGAAGGTGTTGGCAGCGGCTATTAACCCTCGTCTCGCCGTTATGTTTACGTCCCAAATGGAATAGGTGGCAAACCTTTGTGCCCGGTGCCTCACACTTAACTTCCGAAAACTGTCATTTAAATACTTTAAGAAAATGTCACCTACAATTCACCTACTACCATTATATAAATCTTAAGTGGTTTAATAGAATCTAACAATCAGATATTGAAAACAAAGGATTAGTCATATATATATGACTTATTCAACCAATGTTTATACATTAATACTTATTTGCAGCACTACGATGTATAATCAGATGGTTTTATTTATTTCTTTTTCTTATTTTTTATGGGGTAGGAGAGCACACGAACAAAAAAACAACGCGGCATTAGCCACTTTAAGTCGATATTCTTGAGAAGCCGTGGTATTTCGTTGTCGAACCGGCCTATTCATGCTGTGAACTGCGTGTGCCACTGTTATTATTCTTTACGTTCATCCTTACATTTATAGAGATAATCTACATTTTTCAAGGTCTAAATTTTAAATTACTTACTTCTGTGACAGTGCCTTAAAATTGGTGATTATAACTTATATAACCCGTTGCACTCTTAAAGTGTTACAGCTCAGTAATTTAATGAAACATAAACGTATATTTAGTTATCAAGTATGTAATTTATGTACTAAAATAAGCACCATCTGTATTGTATTTCGAGTCTCAGCACTATTCGTCATACATCATGATCTGTATTACTCATACTTAATAAAACTGTTTCCGACTGAGAATTTATTTATAAATATACTTATTTAATACTATACTTATGGGGACATTTGAACTTTGTATTTATATTTTAATGGAATAGGTGACAAACGAGCAGGCGTATCACCGTATGGTAAGCAACAGACGTCGCCCATGGACTCCGGCGTTGCCGGCCATCACTATGGGATTATTAAAAATATATGGCTGTTTTTAGAATTGATTTTTTTGTGTTATTTAAATTGAATAATATGTTTTATTAGCTAATTAGCTGTCTGATCAGTATTCTCTTTTTAATCTACAAATTAAATTTCATACTGTACGAAGACATAAAAAAGTGTATACAAATAAACAACTTTCTTTTTTATTACAAATTTTCCTGAATTTTAGTTAGAATTTATAATATTGCACAAAAAATTGAATCATTGCACATTTTTTTTATTTTATCTTTGTAATCACAATGAATCTGCATAAATTAATTAATATCTTCCAACATATCTCATTGTATCAGTTGTTATATTAAAAAGTTTCACATGGAACTCAGCCCTTAACATCGCGCATATAATAATAGTATTATTAATAGGTAATAGTATTAATAATAGGTAATATTAACTTTTTTAACGCCTGGAAATAATTTAGGAACAGCAGTTGAGTAGAGTAGATTTCCCTCTATCCAAATTCTTACAATATAAAAAAAAACTACTCACAATTATCTCAATTTTTTAATGGATTCTTTCTAAACTTTTTCGCTAGTTATAAAAAAAAATGTCTTTGGCATATATCTACCTACTACTACAGAAACTAACAATGCAAAACGAAGATACAAATGAAGAAAATAACTCAATATGAATCTGTCGCGAATGTAGTTACAAAATTAAGGGCACTTTAGAAGCGTGCATAATCAATTTGACTCATGCATTCCTGTATACGCTGCGCTTCGGACATGCCTACCATACTGTTTCACATAGATTAAGAAGAACAGATATAACATTTGATACAATGAGGTATATTGGAGGATATTAATTAATTTATCCAGATTAATTGGGCTTTTTGCAAACATAAAATATCGATAAAAAATTGTGCAATGATTGAATCTTTTGTGCAATATTATAATTTCTAACTAAAATTTAGAAAAATTTGAAGAAAAAAAAGTGTTTATTTGTATACCCTTTTTATGTATTCGTACAGTATGAAATTTAATTCGTAGAGTAAAAAGAGAATACTGATCAGAGAGCTAAATAACTAATTTTTTTTTATAATTGTTTTTTTTTCCAAAAAAATGTATAAAATATACATTCTTGAAAAAAAAAAATCTTTCGTCGTCGTTCTATTTTTAAACTGACATATAAATATAAATAACGTTTGCGATGTTTTTTTTTCATTTAAATATTAATTTAGTGTTATAAGTAGCTTTGAAAATTTCGCAACACAACATGGTCTCTCTAAAACAAACGTCTTCATGAAATCGTTAGGTTACATTTTTATTTGCCGTTAACACGCTCGTGCTAATTTTTGCAACAATTACCTACTGCCGTTTTATACTTACAATATCGCAACTGCCTGCCAGGCTATTTATTTTATACGTTGCGCAGTTTTGAAATATGATTTCACATATGAGCTTTTTGCCAATATCCAGAGATAGGGCTGAGGACATGATTTACGACCGTTACATGAACTACTTGCCAATTACATGTTCACGTTTTATATGTTTCATAATACGTTTAATATACGTGTGTTCGATTAAAAATCGTTAGAATATTTTTCTATATGCAGGTAGTTCCAGACTAGTTAAATATTCAACTAGTTCTTTTACTAAAACTACACATAACTTAGATTAGTAAGTACTAATTTTCTCTTTGTTATTTTACTATTAACTTATTAATTTCATAGGACTCTACAACAACAACAAATAACAGTAATTATTAAGTTAGATTAAAATATGGACACGTGCGATTTAGGAAAACCTTTTTCTGTCACGCAAAAAAAACATGCAAAGTACCTGAACCAAAAACCTGGCCAAGAAACTGAACTGACAAAAACGTAACTTTTTATCAATAACGTAATAATTCTATCACTGCTTTAGGCTGACTTTGAAGGATTAATTCACCTATTTATTTCGAAAACATAACATAACTTCACGCGTTTTTATACCCGAAGGTGTGGGCAGTGGCAGTGTTTAAGCAGCGAATCGCCGTTACATTTACGTCCCAAATGGAATCGGTAGAGAACCTATTGCCATACCGGGCACAAAGTTTTTAGGCATTGATATTTATCACACATAACTATCGAAATTAATTTCAAAAAGTCATTGGTGTAAGCCAGGATTCGAACCCGCGACCTCTGGATTCAGAAGGTGTGAATTGACCACTGGACCACCGAGGCTTAATTAGAAAACATGTAACAAATAGGTAGTAGAACTATCCAGAATTCTCATTCTAGATTATGCTATTATTTGTACAGTGTAGTTTAATATCACCTAAATATTTAATCGGCCAACAGGATGTGGCCACTTCTAGCCCAAGTACTTGGCCTGGCGATGGCTGGTCCAACAGGTGAATGACTCAATTAGCAGTCGTGATAACTGGGTCAGCTTTTTTGCACACTCCCTGATCGAATGTGATATATTATTTATCTACAAACATCTGGTTTAGATCGTTAATTGGGTAAGGAAACCCATGGATGGAAAAGATTAAGAGATTAGTTCAGTTTTTTAACAGTTTTTTAAGGTAAGTAAAAACATCAGTTGTCTCGCTGGTCTGGGAGTCGAGAGCCCGGCTTCTGAATCAAGAAGTCATGCGAGTGAATTCGGGCTCACACCTATACAGATACATACATAAGTTTACGCCCCATCACTTAACTCTTTTCATTTACGTGGGTCAATTTTAAGGCTCCTAATATCACCTTCCTCCAGAACTCGTTCTATTTGGTCATAGAAGGTGTATCGTGGCCGTCCTCGTCCTCTACATCCATTGTTTTTTGCATTGTATATCTGTTTAGTCAATCTCACACCAATAACTTTTTACAACTTATCGCTAATACACAACATTGTGTCCGGTATATGGAGATAGGTTTTGCCAATAATTACATTTGGAATGAAAAAAATCAGCTTGACGAAGTTTCACAGCCACTGCCTACACCATCATGCCACAGCCACGAAATAGTAACAAAAAGAATGAATCCATTTATTACCTGATATCTTATGATTTCAGACGTTTTATTAATAGATATTTTAGTAGTAGACAGGTAAAAGTTTCGAGAGTTTGAAATATATTTGTTGTACCTTTACACCCTTTATATCTGAAGGTGTTCTCAGTGACAATATTACTTCGACCCGTAGAATGAAACAATTGTAGATATAACTGACAAAACAGAAGATTGTGATGTTCTCTAATCAGCGGAAAAAACGATTAACCGACCGCGAGAATAAGTGGAAAAATTTCGTAACTGTATATTTTTGATTCGTGTTATGTAGCTTGTTAGTCGTAAAAACAAATAACTGAATGAATATATAAAAGTATTTACTTAAAATATCACGTGTATTAATAATAATGTTATATTTGCAAAGTGCTGTATTTGTATTTGCGACATGTTACCAAAATTATACGCCGCTGTATTTGAAATACAGCTCATTATTTGATCAATATTGAGCTTATTTACAGTTTTGCGGTGCGTTTGAAGTAGACACCGACTACTCACACAGTTGGTATAGGAAATATATAAATAGACATTAATTATTCTTTTAATATATTTACTTAAACAGAAAATAGGTAACTAGGTAGTTATTTGGTAGCTGTAGCAATAGTAAAACAGCTGTTGAAATGAAAATGGAAATGTAAATTTGACAGAAGATTCTTTTATAAAATTTCATCAAAACAATAATTCTCGGAAGTGAAATTGAAATATGAATCAATACAGCATATTTTAAATAATACTAAGGTGGTTAAGAACATTGTTGACCACTTGAGCAAAAAACCTCACAATTTATCAAAATAAAATAGGTCTAATTTTATATCTAGTATAACAAGGCAAAAGCATTAAGTTTCAAGTTAATAAAATAATAGAAATATTAAATTAAATTATAAAATTGATTTTATAATTTTATTATTTTTACATATAATAAGTGCTTGAACCCCTAATTAATTTTATGAGATATAATAATAAATTCTTAAGTACGTCGTGTGTCCTCTGAAGCGAAAATAATAAAAAATAACTTGATCGCGCTACGCTTCGCTTGATTCATTCATCACGCAGCAAAAACTATGTTAAATAAAAAATAAGTAATAAGTAAAGAATAAATATAAAAAACAGAGCCATTATCATTCTTCCAGCATCTTACCACCTAATAACTCCTAGCCAGTTCACAAAGGCAGCTTAAACATTATCTTGTACTGAACCAGAGGAACCAAATGTGCAAAGAATATTACAAGCTTACCTTATAAACGCGCCCTTTATTAATACTGGCCACCAATAAATATCGAAAAAAAAATATATAAAAAATTCAAAAAAATAATCACACACATTTAGTAAAGTCACATAAATATTTCAATTAAAAACCACAAAATGCCACAAATACAACTGTGTATTATATTTAAATTGTCATTCACTTTACACACATTTATTATTGAGTCACTTTTTCTGTTAATTAATTTAAAAATAATATAAACGTAGTGTCACTTTTACACTAAATTGATAAAACCCACGTCCGCTCTATAAGGCAAATGCAACGAGACTGTCCGAATTAGTTGGTTGTTTTACGTTGCGCCATATTTTTAGTTCGTTTAAATTTTCGTCGCAGTCTTGTAATAAGGTAAATAAATTTCAATGTCAGGTATCTGTATTATCTCTTACAAGAAAACGTTAAATAAAATAATTTATATTTTTCTAAATAAATAATAACGACATTTCGACGATAATTAAATTTAAATATGAAATCAAAAAGAAATTAGCCCTAAAGTCAGCGAAGCGCGTTTCAAGCCCCTGTGGTTACCCATCACTAAGGCATGGTAACTGCTTACCATCAGGGGGATATTGAGTTTGTTATCGCCGTAGTGCAGAAACTGCTATTTTGATATTAGACATGTGATTACGACATTACAGGCACTTGTTTTATTTTTATTTGTAACTAAATACAATACTACATATAACTGTAGTAGATTATGTCTAAAATTCTCAGGAAAATTTAACTGGAATAAACCGAAAAAAAAAAATGAAAATTCATTCAAATCATTTCTTATATAAACTTCCAAAAGTAAATCTTCTTAAAAAATGTTTTCTTAAAACGACTTTTCAATTGTCAGCATCAAGTTCACTTTTGTTGTCTCTAGATGAATCAAAACAAACAAAAAGAAAAACTGCAATCATTCCCTTCCGCTATTTACAATATTACCCAATTATCATATTATAGAACATACATAAATTTCAATCACCATGATTGTTATAGGACAGGCCCTTTGGATAGTCAGCGTTACTCAAGTGGACACACAGACAAGTACTAGAGCGTACTAGTACTGTGTGCATAGTTCTTCACAATTACAATTTATATGCCTCCTATTTTCAATAAATTCTATATCTTTATATTTATCTTTATATTATCTCTTAATACATACATATAATATACCTTTCTTTTTTAAATACATATGTACTTATAATACATAGAAAAAACACCCAGACGCCATACAAACTTGCATGCTTGTCATGAATATTTGTATTCGGATGGGGACCGAACCCGCCTACATCGATTCCGCAGTTGATTGATTTACCAATGCACCACGAGGCCCGTCAAGTAGTTAGTATTACATTTTTGTCTATAACAGACACTGTTACCAAGATTAAATGAAAAATACGTTACCAGTAGAAAACATTAACCTTTTATGCAAACTTTTGCATATACTTTAAGTGAAGAAAATCATTACTCTTGAATATTCCCAGACTCTGTTTCGCTTATATATTTTATTTTGCTATATATTTAAAAAAATGAAAAAATATGTAAAAACATGTATGTTTGGGATATGGAATTATTATTTTTGTTAAACTGAATTTATTTAAATTTATAAGAGAGAAAGAGAGATAGAAGACTCTTTTTTCAACAATATATTACGACAACATCCCTTAAGCATACAAGTAGGTATGCTATATGCAGTGCAAAGAAAGTAATCAGTAATGTTAAACTATTAAAATTAAGGATCCAAACAACTAGATAAAAATTATTATCAAAATAATTTGTAAGGAGATTTCAATGAAGAGGTTATATAACTTTATAAGATCATCAGTTTTTTTTTCTATTTTGTAACTTGGTAACATAATCATTTTATCAAATTAACGTAGAACACTACAATATGAGTTAAGAACAGAATTATTGTGGAGTCGTTAACTGGCGCACCACATAAAAATAACTATTAAATTTAACCACAACACTCAGGAAGTCATTAACTTGTAACAAACAGTAATAATTCTGAGCGATGCGCGAGTCTTGAGATTTGTTCTTAAGAGAATGCTCTTGTGTAGCATATGTACTTTCGTAATTAGGTTGCATAAATAGTGTAGGAATATATTTAAGTATTATAAATACTTAATAACATAATGAAAAATAATAAGGTTATTTGATTTGAATACTTATCATAAAAGTTATAACTAAATGTAAATTTTGTTTATATGTAGACCTTCGGGTTCATTATTATTTTTTGTTTTATAGTAGAAGCTTTTTTTAAATGATTTTGTTTTCAACTAGTGCTGTCATAGTAATTATATTTCTGTATTTAAAAAAAAGTAATTTCATCATTCATAAGATTATTGTTTTTGCATATAATCAATAAAGATTTCTTTTGAAGGAAAACCACTAAATTTGTTGACGTTATTGGAACCCAATAATATGAGAAAACTTACTTAAATGTAAATTTCTCGACAATGCGAGCAGACCCGAGAAATTTACCCTTGAGCATTCTCAAGACCGGACGAATTGATCACTACCAACCATGAACCCTAGTAAAGTTGTATTTATTCTGAACGTACATAAAATATATAATATATGAAATATATAAATATATGTTATTTGATAATTTTTAATTTGAAGGATATTTTTCCATAGCAAATTTCTTTACGAAGAGATAACAGATTACATACAGTATAAAATAACATAATTTCACGCCTTTTCTAACCGAAGGTGTAGGCAACAGCTGTTAAGCCTCGCCTCGCCGTTATGTTTACGTTCCAAATGGAATAGGTGGCGAACCTATTGCCATAACGGGCACAATGTTTTTAGTCATCGATATATATCACGTTAATTGTGCTAAATATCGATGACTCCGAAAATAATGTCAAAAAGTCATTGGTGTGAGCTAGTGTCAGGATTCGAACCCAGACCTCTGGATCAGAAACCATGTGCTCGACCACTAGACCACCGAGACTTTAATGTATAAAATACTTATTAAAAATTGTCAAATTTAATAATACTAAACATTCTAGATTTCAAAAGCTGTAAGGAACGTTGTATGTAGTCCTCACATAGTGTAAACAAGCACATGTCGTCTTAAACTTATTTGTGGAGTACTATTGTCAACCTTTACGCAGAGTTTATAAAAAATCTTAAGAATTTAGTGTTCAGTATTCACCACGGCGCGACATTCCTTTAACCTTATACCTTATACCAAGGAATTTGTTATAAAATAACCAAAATTAAATGGCTGTTTACATAACAAATTAATCCAGAATGTAAACAATTCACTTGGGATTTCGTCGCGGCGCCGGCGCATGACGAGACAGGTGCGTCGCCCGAACTCCCCCCGAAGTTCCCCGAACGGTAGCCGAAGGAGGATTTTTTTTGTGCTCTTTCCGTTCCGAATATAACACGTGCCACCCATTCAGGGATCGTGACACTTGCTCTCCTCTCCTTAACTTTTTCTGTTCTTTTTTGAATACTTTCATGTTGGCAAATAGATGTGGAATGTTTTATGGTTTGTGGAATGTTTTTTTGTTCGTTTGTAAGATTGAAATATAATTTCTTTTGACACTATATATACGTGTTTAATAAATTATTATTATTTTAGACTCTGGTCGTAATTAAAAGTTAGTATTATTGATATAGAAGAGAGGGGACCGCAGACCTGTCTCTTCTTAGGGTTGAATTGGACTAAGTTTAGTCGGCCCCAGTCCGAAACTTGACTAAGCAAAGTTTCGATTTCAGACACAAGTTTGTTCCGGTGCTCGTCGACGTTTTCCCGAGAAATTCGCGAGTGGCCGGTATATAAGGCATCCCCGGTACTGTCATCTGCATAACAATGAAGATTGCTGCTAAGCGGCATGTCATTGATATGCAGAAGAAACAGCGTAGGGGATAGGGTGTTATTTTCAAAATAAAATAATTGATCTATTTTCCAAGTTATCTTATGTAGGTACTATAAAACAATTAACGTTAAGTTAAAAATTATGATTTCGTTAAAAATAACCAAATTGATGCATAACTACTCTTTATTAGAGGAAATTCCAGTGACGCGTAACATTTTGTTTATTTTAATAAAAACATCTGTACATTCATTACTTACTAGTTAAATGTGAGTGTTTAACACAGTTACAGAAAGAAGCAAAATAGGTTATAACATCATTGTAAGATCGATAAATACAAAACACAACCTTGACTTCAATACAATTATTTCATAGAATATAATACTAGTTACAACATACAATATAAGCACATGCATTCAGAACACAATATAAAAATTACGTATAGAATTATTAAACTACTAACTTTTTCCCGCGACTTCGTCTGCATAAACCTGCGCCATAATATGGCTCACCCTCAAGTAGTGATAGCGTTATAATATTTAGGCTAAGTATTGACCCGAACTCTTTGTTAATATTCATGCACAATTGGCAATACAGGGATACAGTATTTTAAGAGTTTGTCTGTGACAAACATAAGGAATATGAGACATAAATTCTAAAAATCATATTTTTGGGTTCGATATCGATGATAATTCGAGCCCGAAGCTTCTTGAATCAGAATCGTTTCTCATCAGAAACCATGGAGACAAACTTTATGTTAGGTACTCCTCAAAATAATAACTTCAAAGGGCAAAAAAATCATACCTCAAATCCACTTTTCCATCTCTGTACACTAAATACGAAGTGTGAATTCGCTGTAATGTCAAACCTTTCGGACCGTTGATTCAATATCTATTGATTGATTAATGGCTCTAGTTGAAATAATTTTGAATGTGAATTCCTCAAACGTAAATCAATAACATTTTACCCAAAATAATATATTGTAACCAGTTGACCCGGTGAACTTTGTTCCGGATCAAAATTAATAAATAAGTACATTTTGGATTTATCACTTTTTCTTTACTACATCATATCTAGGTATATATATAAAAGAGATTTCCACCTATATATTGACTCATCACGACATCTCTGGAACCATGAGGCGTAGCGACTTGAAATTTGGTAGGATTATTCCTTTCGCCGAGTAGAGGTCAGCTAAGAACGGATTTTACGAAATTCCACCCACAAGGGGGGTTGCGGGGGTGTTAACAATGGAAAATTCCCATTTTTAACCTATAGCTGCTATCGACTTCAAATTTGTCGAAGATATTGCAGTATTAACATAGCGGGGCAGCAGTTATTACTTTTGATGCGAAACAGAGTTCGCCGGGTCAGCTAGTATGAAATATAGATAAAAACCATCCCGCAAAGTGAGTTTTTTTTTTATTGTATAAGGGGGCAAACGAGCAGGAGCGTCACCTGATGCTAAGCAAATAACGCCACCCATGGACACCTGCAACAAAGCTAGTGTTACAACTGTTGTGTTGCCGGTCTTTAAAATTGGATAGAGGGGGGACAGAGCAAGAGATTGGGCCTCCGGATAACTTTCTTATCGAGCAAAACCCAGCATGGCTCATGCTGGGTTTTGCTCGATTGACTTTACGTTGATATTACGAGAGATCGTGGTATGTCACCGGTCGGGCGGGCACTGTGACTCTGTGGCTCTACATTTTGTATTTAGAAACCTTTTTTTTAAATCCACTCGAAGATGTATATATGAAATAATAAGCTATAGTTTTTTGTTATGGGTCCATACAGGTTGGGGCCGATATATAATGCTTATAGCGAACAATATAACATTAAGTCAATTTTATCATCAAATACGTCATTAAAATTATAACAATGGGAATCGAATACTGAATCGTTTGATTTAAATATTAATGACATTATTGACATGCGTCAGTACACCTATAGCATGGAATACGTGTAAGTAATACATTATATTAAATTATATTTATAACATAAAATAACTTCACGCTTTTTTCTACCGGAAGGTGCTAAATCATAAAAAATAATCACTAATATTTTTTTTACTAAATTATTCATGAATACATACACATACATACATACAATATACATACACACAACCCGATGATATCTCCTATCTATTAAAAAAAAACCTCATCAAAATCCGTTGCGTAGTTCAAAGATCTAAGCATTTATAGGGACAGACAGCAGAAAGCGACTTTGCTTTATACTATGTAAGGATATAATATTTATTTCAACTAGCAAAGACTCATCCTTCAAATCAATTTTTTTTCCGCCAAAAATCACAATAAATTGTTTAATTTCTTTAACTACTACCACTAAATACTAGTTCACTCTTTTGGCTGTCATTCCACCCATATCATCCAACATATTATTAAATCCGAATCCCTCTCTCAATCTCTCATTAAGCCCAAACGGGTCCACAAAGCACGTCTAGGTATTTCTTGCATTTCAATGTATGCGTTAAATATCTGATGGAAAAGAAAAAAATGTCGCCACATTTAGAAGACGTTACCAAAGTATTTATATAGCATGATTATCATAGAAGTAAGTTTTAAATATTTTATTTTCGAATAAGCTTTATTCAGTCCTATTGAAAAATATATATAATTAATTATCTATAAGGAAAATAATAATATCAATTAATAAAAAAAACCAGTTACAGTTTACAGTTCAAAATAAGTCGACCGCAACAAGAATTTCTTAAAATAAAAGCTACTGAGTTAAGTGTATAAAATAACACGTCGCATTTTTCCTAGAATATTAGTTATTAAATTGTAAGTGAAATAAATTTAAAGTAAAATTACTCACAACTCATATATATAGTTAAACATAGACCTATTACATAGGAGGGAATGAAACTCTAAAAGTTCTATAGGCGACAAAGATCAGTTTTTCCATCACAAAAGTATGCCATCTAATTCCACGTCACGTTACCAGAAGGCTGGCTTGTGATTTGAGCTTATGGCAGAATGGGCATTCCCATTCAACCTGGCAGTGCTGCCAGTCTTCTTACTGTTACCAGTTGACTACGATGCTGAGGACTTCTTTGGAGGGCTTTATTTTATTTTTTTAATAAAATTATTTCAAATTATTTTTTATCAAACTTTTACTTGTGCGTAAAAGACAAATGCAAATTCAAATTTTTACACAAACATAACTTTACGCATATTTTTACCCGAAGCTGTAGGAACCGCTGGTGAAAACCTTGAATATCCGAATCGTTCTGATGCCGTCCGGGCACAAAGTTGACAGTCATCAATATATATATATCAAACAAACAAACAAAATACTCTTTATTGCACACCGAATGAAACAATTTACAGAAATATGAAAACTTTAACATTAAATTAGTACAATTGGCGGTCCTATCGCGCAAGGCAATTTCTTCCGGACAACCACTGGACGGAAAGAAAGTGAGAGAGAATACAGATTGTCGGTGGTATACAAATTAAGATTGCTGCTGAATTATTATTAATAAAATATTATATGATACATACATATACATAAAGATACATATAAAAAACAAATAAGAATATATATAATACATACTCATGAATGCAATCATAATAATGTCAATCCAGTGATAAATGATGATGTTTTAACCGTGATTTGAAGATAGCAACGGACTGCGATTTCCTTATATCAACGGGTAATTTGTTCCAAAGATATCACACATAACTTTCGAAAAGAATTTTGAAAAATCATTCAATTATATTTTTAACGTTGCAAAAACATATATGTATATTAATATAAACCAAGGACAACATAGACACATTCAAGTTATATTTCCACCCCACACAGGAACTCTACACTAAATCATGAAACGTGGTTCCATTTCTCAAACAAAACACCAGTGAATCAAAATTACGCGTAATCATGTAGCGACCAAGCAATGGCGGCTATTGTTGTTCCTACCCACATATTTCTACGCACATATTTCTGAGAACAATTTAGCAAATATAGTCATATATATTTAGTTATTTATATAAATAAATAAGTCGTAACATGACGGTCAAGTAGCCAGTTCCGCTGACTCCATTCAGTATTAACATCGATTCTTAGAAGTTCGAGATCGAGACCCATTCCGAGTATGGAATAAATGATTAATTTGGAACGATTATACATTTCGTCATTGTCCTTAATACGTGTCAGTTAGTAAAGGAATTTTATTATAAATATGTAGCGTTCATAATATACGCATCAATGTATTTTTAAACCATTTTTTGTTTCATTTATTCGAAATACGATAGCAGGACTTATAAATGTATTTAGGTATCTAACGATGAATAAAATACAATTTGATTATAATAAAAAATCAACATATTATTTTGGAATATGAGAGATATGAACTGCACTAACAATTCTAGTTCAGGCATTTTAAAGTTTAAAGACTTCTTAAAAAATCAGACATCCAAGAACCTGAAAATGTAATAATTTCTTTTCGCCGTTAGTCACAATTTCATCCAATCGCACATTGATATGTTCGAACACATGATCTGCGAATGAAAACTGATATTCTGAACTATAAAGCCATCCATACATAAAAATATATTGAAATTTCAAAATCAAAATCTGATAGACCAGATCCATTTTTAGCGTATTTTTTACATATAATATTCTCGTATTAATGTGGATAAAAAGCAGAGGGAACTAGAATAATTTTAGTAGAACTAGCGAACTTTGTTTACCCAAAGAGATAGACATAAGCCATCGTGGACTGTTGTAGACTTTTTAAAGGTGTTTAATATTGTTTTGATCTATCACTTAGTGTTCAGCCAAACTGTTAGCAATCAAAGTACTAAATCTCGAAAATTATCACTTATTCTTTACCACATCACGCATGAATTTTAGATAAAAACCACACCGTTGACACCCTCTATCTATTAAAAATAAACCGCATCAAAATTATTTTAGAAGATATAAGAATATACGGGGACAGACAGCGGAAAGCGACGTTATTATATACTGTGTAGTGTGTAATGATGAAGAACAAATAAATATATCTATATTTCATTTATGTAGACGCAGTGTACTTATATTGATAAATATAGTAACCAATGGCGCCATTCATTACAACATCATAAAATAAAATATAATTTATGAACATTATCCTTAAAGTAGGTACGTGGTGACTACGCGTCGCGAAGATACAATTATTCATAAATACTTAATACTTTATTATGCACAGTAGGTCAAGAACACAAGTGTGTAAAATTACATTTTACCTATAAATATACTTGTAATTATTGTTTGATATTATGCCTCAGAATTATGTATGACGCACTGGTTTTAAAATACTCGTCTACTTCAAGTTTAGTGGTGATCTTTAGTTACCACCAAGTATAGAAGCACAGGAGACAGAAAGTAATGATGAACGAATGGTCTCTGTTTAGGGGAAAAACGTTTTGCCTGTAGAGGGCGTTATCCTTCGAGAAGAGTTCGTTCAAATCCATACGCTAGAAACAACAACTTGTCGCCGTTGACAGCTCTGTTTAATACTAAACGTACGTACGTGTGTAATTAACAGTAACAAAAATTCTAGCGCAGCTAATGGCAGAAAATAGAACTAATTTAATTAATCCCAGTTTATTAATGTATCATTACATATTAAACTATACAACAAAGTCGCTCTCCGCTGTCTGTCTTCTGAAATGGTTAGATGTTTTAAACTACGCAAAGGATTCTGATGTGGTTTTTTTAATAGATATATGGTGTCAACGGGGTGTAGTGTATGTAAAATTCATGTATAATGTAGCTAAGAAAAAGTGATTATTTTCGATATTTATTTAGCACTTTTATTAATTGTAAACGCTGCAAAAATACTTTTGATGCGGAACAAAGTTCGCGTGGTCGGCTAGTATATTAATAATACTATGCCTAGCCTAGACCGTTCGGATTCCTTGCTTTGTACCTGATATTACAAAAAGACAGAGTTTAGAATAGAATTGAATACACTTTATTGTACACCATTTAGAGAATATATGACAGTAATTCGTATATGGCAATTATTAGGCTAGTACAAAGGCGGTCTTATCGCATGCTGCGATCTCTTCCAGACAACCTTAGCACATGTTGAACTAGAAAGAGTAATACGCGGTGTACTTGTTTGAAATCTATATTATATGGAAGCATGGAATACATAGATATAATATATGAATACATAAATATACAGATACTTACATATACATATATACACGTTTATTTGTCACTCTCGCGAAATATTTGTTCAGTTTTAAATACTATTTTTAAGATTACACAGCTGATTAATTTTATTTTCATTGTGGAAGAATTTAGGAGGACCAGATGGGGCTGCGTATATTTTCACCTTGTTTAGAGCTAACCTGATCCCAAAGCTAACTTATGGTAGTGAGAGCTCGAATGCATGTGGGGGTGTATGAATGAAAGTAGGATAATGAGGGTACTGGGCAATATTTGAGCTGATTCTCGCTGACTGCGAAAAAAACGAGTTTGTAAGAAAGGAAGTTACATTGATGAGAGTATCAGAGTAAAAGTAAGAAAGGGAAATCAATCAATCATGGTCCTATGTTTCGGACTTTTAGAAATAATGGATGATGTTTGACTAAACAGATATTCAATACAATCAGATGGATCTAGGAGTCGAGGATGGACACGGCACACTTTCTTCACTAAATATAACGACTTCTTGTCCTCTGTCTACTACACCTTCAGGTACCAACGGCAGGAGCTTACAGTACAGCATAAAATCATTTATGTATTATAATGTTTATTACCAACAAACATATACATTTAATTCCAATTAAAAACATATCAAATCAATACGAATTAACTAATTCTGTCAAATGTATAAAGTGCGCATGTATATTAATAAAATTACGTTTAAGTGTCTTATTTATCTCTAAATGCACATGTTTATAAGTAGGTACTTTATAAAGTGCTCTATTTACATATAAATATAGTTTAGAACCAACATGTGCATGTAATAAGATATTCAGTTTGCATATAAAATAAAAATAATCAAATTATAGTGATCATGTTTTTTTTTCTCCGATTGCAATGGAAACAGACGTTCTTTGCACATATTTATAAATGATTTGACTAGTAGAACCTTTTGCGTTAATATTTGTGATAGGTTGATAGGTTCGATTTAATGGTGTGATAGTATAGTTGACAGTAGCAACAGTACTTTCAAGTGGTCAGGTCATGATCAAATTTTACGAATTAATTTTATATCAACGTCAATGAAAATCTTTGGTTACTTTTTAAAAATTAATGTAAGATATTTGATCAAATAAATTTTTATAGACAACAAATTAATAATATACACATAACGTAGGCAGAGTGAATTATTATTATGCCCTCGACCTTTCCATATTTTTCGGTCCCATATTGGCAGAGGAGTCTTATATGTTTATAGTAAATTAAGCCCAAATACCGAACCGCCACTCAAATATATAAGTACTACTTAAGCGTTTAAGTAGCTGTCACATTAGACAGAATACGTCAAATTTGAGTAGTAATTAGCGCTTTATTGATTGTCAGATTTGAGTGGCGGTTCAGTATTCGCGCGTTAGTCACACAATTGGTGTACAGGACCGAGAGGACAATGAAAGAAAATTGCAATTAAAAAATAGAATGCATTTTCTTTTGCAGCAGGTGGAGTATAAGCCACCAACGAAAATATTACCAAGGAGTGTTAACGTCAGGCAGGTGGCGGGTCATAAAACCACAGCCAATTCTTTTGAGAACCTGGATAGTTCGCAAGGATCTCCCATTAGAGTGGGATAAGAACTGAATTTTCTATTTATAAGGATATAAGTTTTAAATTAATTTTGAGCTGTCTAATAAAAGCGAAAGTTACTAAAGCGATGTAAAAAGATATATTTTAAAAACATTCGACAACAACAATAGATCTAACCGCCTCATAAAAAAAAATCGATAAAAAATCGAAAAATAAGATTTTTATATTTATTTCGATATATATTAAATTAACTTGTTTTTAATATTATTTATTATAATGTAACTTGTATTTCTTGTCTCAAAAATAAAATTTATTAGTGAAATATTTATAATATTGAACACCCACGTATATGCAAATCTTAATATTTTTATTCCAAAGTTCTTTCGTGCGGAGATACAAATTAATAATAATAATAATATCTTGGACACAATACACACAGCGCCCTCTAGTTCCAAGCTAAGCAACTAAATGCTTGTGTTATGGATACTAGATAACGGATATTAATACATATATACTTTTCTTTTTTTGTAAATACATACTTATAATACATAGAAAAACACCCAGACACCACACAAATATTCATGTTTGTCACAAATATTTGTGCTCGGGTGGGAATCGAACCCCCGACCTCATTGCTGCAACCGGTTGTTTTACCAATGCGCCACGAGGCCCGTCTCGTCAATTACTTAGTGGTTTTTAAAGGTGAACGATAAAATGTATATAATAGTATATATATAACTCTAACCGACTCTTTTATATGCAGTAGAATAGCGATAACAATAACACCAAGTCTTCTTAGAGAGTTAGATAAAATACTCATTTTATCTAACTCTCTAAGAAGACTCATTTTAACAGCGAAATATTTTGCAAAACAAATATAGAGGTATATTTATTTCTCAGAATTTCGCGAATCTCACTTATAGATTAAAACAACTTTTAGGATTACATCGCGTGTATTTATTACTTATTTTTATTTATTTCCCGACGTTTCGAACTCTTTACAGAGATGAAAGATCTCTGTTATTTTTATTTATTTCCCGACGTTTCGAACTCTTTATAGAGATGAAAGATCTCTGTAAACGTCGGGAAATAAATAAAAATAAGTAATAAATAAACGCGATATAATCCTAAAAGTTGTTTTAATCTATAAATATAGAGGTAGCTTAGAATTGATTAAAAAAAAGAGAAACTAAAATTGCGTTGTTTACATATATTCTTCTTTATATTATTTTAGGGTTTTTATATATCTTTTTATGATGTAAATAAGCCTCCGATAAAGTCTTAAAAAATGTAAAAAAGATCTGCTTGGCTGATGGCTTTTTGCGAATAGGTGCCCATTTACTGCCACCCAGGAAAATAGTGATGTTAATACCCCTAGATAATATGTGAACCAATCGTCTAGTTTCTATTTTATTTCTATTCGTGAATCGGTAATGACACCGATATCAATATTTTATTGATTTTTATACATACGTAAGTTCACGCCAAAATCTCTTACTGGGTAGGCAGAGAGAGCAGAACACCGTAAGGCATGATTCTTACACAGCTCACTCGCTTCTTTGGCTTTCATACCTCTTGTCATACACGCGCGTCGATTTTTAACTCCTGACATTACTCCAGAATTCGTTCTATTTGGTCATGGACAGTGTATCGTGGCCGACCTCGACTCCTGCATCCATCCAGTTTTGCATTGTATATCTGCTTAGTTATTCTTGCATCATCCATTCTTTTTACATGTCCAAACCATCGGAGCATGCCCTTTCTTACAATCAATTCTTGCAATTTATACGTATTGATAATTAATAAAATATTAAATCAAAGTAAAATAAAATATACACTCAAAGTGTTGTACACTTGGTGTTTAAGGTCGAGTTCCGATAGCAATGACCCGTTTCACCATATATAGGAGGTTGCGAAACAACACCTTAACATTCCCTGCGACAGATGGTCTTAGTCGTGACGAAGGTTAAAACCTACAGGTTATATTAAAGGTTAAAAGGGGGTAGTAAACATACAACGGGCACTGAGGTGGCTTATGGCGTAGTAGGTTGTGTTACCGGAACTGACGGTGCCATCCAAGTGCAATATTTGTGTGATGCCTATATCTTTTTTAGAAAAAGAGGAAAAACGAGTAAGCATCTGCTGGTAAGCGACTAGCGCTGCCCGTGGGCATCACAGTTACCGGCCTTTAAAATGTCATAGAGGCATGGGAGAGAAGGGAAAGGGATACCCGGATACCTCTCTCACCGAATGAAACGCGGTTTAAACCACTTTACGTCGATTTTCTCAGAGGTCGTAGTATCTCATTGTGCTACTTGGCTCTACCACTTTTGAATGACTAACAGAGTATCGGAGACATCTAACATGAGTAGATACCATGAATGGGCAGTCTTATCGCTGAAAGCGATCTCTTCCAGCCAATCTTTATTAGATAGATCTTTTTCAACTTACTGCTGTGAACAATGCTGTGGAATTTAAAGAAGTTACAGAAGAACATATCTAGTTGTTTTTTCTATGAAGTCTCCAATGCATTTTATGTGTGGCTTGAATACACAAGCGCACATAAAATGCTGAGCACACCTGCTTAAGATCTGCTAGAATTTGTGAAGTAGCTATTCGTCCATTACAATCTAAGAATCTTCTCATAATGACGCATATATTTTTGTTTAATATTAAGTAGGGTTGGTTCAATTGATATGCAATATGTAATTTATCTCAAATTCTTGTCTCATTCTTACAAATGAGAATGAGAGAAATGAGATTTTTTGTGTTAACGTATAGTAGGTAATGAAGAGGCATTCAAACTCACTTAAAGATGTCACAGTCCAATGTCGTAGTGTGACAGAACTAGTTCACAATAATTACTAAATTACCTACTCGAAGTGAGTACCTAACTAATATTTATTTATAT
This sequence comes from Euproctis similis, assembly GCA_905147225.2. NCBI lineage: Eukaryota > Metazoa > Arthropoda > Insecta > Lepidoptera > Erebidae > Euproctis > Euproctis similis. Next base: position 13,567,015 of record LR990109.1, read on the forward strand.
ATATTAGTGCTTGCCAATTCATTTAACGCTCGGTGAGAATGGATTAATTTACAAGCGAGAGAAAGATAGAGTTTCTTGTGAAGTTTTATAAGCCGAATAATATTTTTGGACTGCTTTTTCATTGTCATTACATAGTATAAAACAAAGTCACTATATGTTGCCAGTCCCCTTATATGCTTAGATTTTTTAAACGACGCAACGGATTTAGATGCGGTTTTTTTAATGGATAGATGGTGTCAACGGGGTGATTTTTATGTATAATTCATGTATAACGTAGTAAACAAAAAGTGATATTTTCGAGATTTAGCACTTTAATTGTAGACGCTGTAAAAAATACTTTTGATGCGGAACAAAGTTTGCCATGTCGGCTAGTTTAATAAAATACTCTCGAGAGCAATGAATCCGGGTCACTTAAAGAATGTTAAAAATCTCGGAAACTAAAAATGATAGGTTAATGCAATAAATTGTATTTAATAGACAATGTAATACTCCTTAAATGAAAGTAAAAAAAATATGAGTCACCATACATTTTATTAACACAAAATTACATAAAGAAAAAATCTGCTGATCTCTCCTTAAAACAAAAATAGGAAACATGAAATTTTTGAACTTTATTACGATTTTCTTGAATTTTAATACTTCGTATTGCCTCCTCGTGCTTCCATTACTGCGTTTACGCGGTTTGGCATGCTGTACACCAAGTTCCTTATACGATTTTGGGGAATATTCTCCCATTCCTCTGTGAGAGCAATTTTGAGCTCACGAAGCGTGATTGGGGGAGGGTTTCGTTGTTTTACGCCTCTGCCTAGCTCGTCCCAAGCATGCTCGATCGGGTTGATATCCGGGCTGCGCGCTGGCCACTCCATACGAGTAATGTTCATCTCTTGAAGGTAGTCATTCACAATCCTACCTGTATGAGGTCGGGCATTGTCATGCATAAATATAGCATCCTCACCTAAATTGACCATAAATGGACCAACGTGATCATTGAGGATTTCTTCCACATATCTTACGCTAGTTAAAGAGCCGTTTTCTATGATCACCAGCTCTGTGCGACTTTCAGAAGAAATTCCGGCCCACACAAGTACAGACCCACCACCGTAGGCTACTTTTTCCTCGATGCATGCTTGCTTGAATCTTTCCCCTGGTCTTCGATACACTCTGTGTCTTCCATCGTGCTTGTAGAGCATAAATTTTGATTCGTCGGAGAACATAACTTTTGACCAATCTTCAATACTCCAATTTACGTGGCTCTGGGCATATCTTAGTCTTGAAATACGATGCCCACGCTCCAGTTTAGGGCCGTTTGCAGGTCTAAGGGGTTTTAAGTTAGATTCAGCAAGCCGACGTCTTACTGTCCATGCACTTGGGTTACTTCCTCCGAGGCGTCAAAACTGATTGGTGAGTTCAGTTCCTGTGAGAAAGCGATTTCGAAGCATGGTGTTCACCAAGTATCGGTCTTCTCGTGCTGTGGTATACCTGGTTCTGCCCGTTCCTGGTCTGCGTAGGTTAGAACCAGTTTCTTCGTAACGTCGGAGAACTCTTTGTACTGTTGACAGCGACACACCAACAGTCCTGGCTGTATCGCGCTGACTCCGGCCGGTTTCCAGCATTGTAAGTATTCTGGTGCATTCTTCAGGCGTAAGCGACATAATTTCAGCTTGAATAATGAATATAGAGCACTATCAACATGGTTTATGTACCCACATAAATGACAGATTACAAACAAAAGCAAAACCAAATGCTGTAATTTCGTAGTTCCATCTTCGAAAGTGGCCCTTTTTCAAATTTGATTTTTTTATGATATAACTTTACAATAACTAAGAAGTTTTAATACCTTCATTTAAGGAGTATTACATTGTCTATTAAATACAATTTATTGCATTAACCTAGCATTTTTAGTTTCCGAGATTTTTAGGATTCTATAAGTGACCCGGATTCATTGCTCTCGAGTGTATATCGTAAATATGAATTGTCCTATCGTTGCTAATTCCATACGTACAGCCTAAAATTTTCCGAGACTTTTAAGTGCATATTACTTATTAACCAATGTTTAAAGAAAATCGTAAGCCAATTGTTCGTCACCTTTTTACTTTACAAAATAATATTAAAAATATTCGTCAGACAACTATAAAGATTGTTTTAATTTATCAGAGAAAGATTTTTTATTAAATATATATATTTTTGTGGTAAGTCTCGGTGGCGCAGCGAGCACCCCGCTTCTGATTCAAGAAGTAGTGGGTTCAAATCCTGGCACTGGCACACACCAATGACTTTTCGAAATTCTTTTCGGAAGTTATGTGTGATAAATATCGATGACTGAAAGTTTGTGCCCGGTATGGCAATAGGCCACCTATTCCATTTGGGACGTAAACATAACGGCGAGACGAGGCTTAACAGCCGCTGCCTACACCTTCGGGTAGAAAAGGGCGTGAAGTTATGTTATGTTATATTTTTGTGGTAATAACCCTTATATATTGGTGTTCCATGTGGTAATTCTTTTCTACCTCAGCACTGGCAATATAATTATTTCCGCTAAAAGTATATATATCGGAGCCTATTTATTAACTGATCTACAATGACAACATCAATTGTGCAACAAGTCCAATCAATCCACACACTAATTGAGTGAATGATTGAGCGACATTTATTATAATCATACATGTGTTCATTTGCTAAACTCGTGCAAGTTTCTCGGTAATATACATGTATAATACGGTTTAAGGAAAAAAACCTTGCATAAAAATAGGTAGAGGTACTGAAATATTTTTTTATAGGATAGGACGGCAAACGAGCAATTGGGTCACCTGATAGTAACATCTCACCGGCAATTTACACCGTGGTGCGTTGCCGTCTTTTAAGGGACTAGGATGGAAAAGGAAGGGAAAAGGAGATCGGGCCTCCGGATGGCACAAGCCACTTCACGCCAATATTCTGAGAGGTGGTATTTCACCAGTCGAGCCGGCCCATTCATGCAGCAAACTGCAAGACTCTACCATTGCTGAACAGCATTAGTACTACTTATGTAATACCTGCAACGCAGGTGCAACCCCTCTGGTGTTGCAAATGTCCATGAAGGGCGTTTATCACTTACCTATATATACCTGGGAATATATCTATAGAATACTTACTTTGTCAGTCTCTCACTCACGCTTACACCGCTGAACATATTTCGATGAGATTTGTAACAAAGAGACTTGTGATTCCTGGGGAAAATATGTAAAAAGATTGCTTTTGATCGAGCAGAAAGTCTTAGTAATTAATAAATATTCGTTGTTTATGGAATTATTATGACTATATTTAACGACAACCTATCAAATTGAATGTCATATATATATATATTGATATTATTACACTTATTCAGATCGCAGAGAGGTACATACAAGTCTCCACTAAAAACTTCCTACTTCCGCATATCAAATGGCATATATGTTGACAGCCGGGACATTATTATTAGTCAATAAGAAACTGTTTTTTTTTTCTTCTGTATCCTGTTCTATAAATATCGTAGGTAAATAAAACTTTTATTGCAAACATAAATATATAAATAAATATGTTGGGAGTAGAGGAAATTATAGATATATATAGATAGTAACGCTGGTAAAGGCATGCAGGTCGCTGTATAAATGGGCTGGCTCGGCCGGTGGAATACCACGACCTCAAGAGTATCGAAGCTTAAGCAGCGTTTCGCTTGATGAATGAGTTATTCCCAGGCCTAACATCTCTATCCTATTTCCTGCGCCTTTCGCACCCCACTTTCTACCCTTTCCCTATCCCTCTTTTCGGGAATTATGTGTGATAAATTGAATGATGAACGACCACATTGTGCCTGATGAATGGAAATAGGTTTTGCAACAGTCTTTCGTCGCCTACACCTGCCTACACCTTCGAGTAGAAAAAGGTGTAAAGTAACTAAGAAATGTGTAAACTTACCAAGAGAAATCCGTTTCAAATATGAAATAGCACACTTTTGCACAAACACACAGTCACTTAAATTCACTATTATTATTAATAGTTTATATTAATAAAAGTAACATCTTAGTTAGCATTCATAATATCTTCGTCATTTCATGTTTCATATGGTCACTGGCCAGAAGTTTCGAAAAAACTGAAACAATAAAAAAAAAATTAAAAAAGGCTATTAACTTTTGTCACATGTAAGGATTTAGTATTTGTATATTACATATTATATATAAACCATAATATATAACTTCACACCTCAATATCGATGATTTCGTTTCGCCTCGGAAGCAAGAAATAAAAAAATATTTAAAAAATCTAGCATACGACTCCAGCTACCAGATATTAGTCGGAACAAACAGACGGACAAATTTAACAAAAATGATATAAATTTATTATAACATTTTATGCATTCATATGAATGCAGTAGAAAACAGTTATTTCAATATTACAAACAAATACTTCAATTTTATTTATAAGTATAGGTATAGAATATATGTATAGATTTATTGTAAGTAAAAAGATATTAAGACGAAAATCAGTGGTAGAGTGTTGCAGTTCGCTACATGAAGAGGCTACATATAGAATATGCGCATGAAGTGGCTCGTGACGCGTTTCTGTCGTTAAAAAAAGGTATCCGGAGGCCTGATCCCCTTTCCCCTTACACTCCCGTCCCATTTCCTTAAAGGACGGCAACGCACCGAGATGTTCATGGGCGGTAAGAAGTTATTTAACATCAGGTGACCCACTTGCTAGTTTGCCCTCCTATCGCATTTAAAAAAAAACCGTTTTCTATGGTCGACAGCAGATTTATCTCTGGATATTGTCGCAGAACATTTTTAACGGTCATAATGAACTTTTCAAAATTATTTTTTTCTTCGCCACCTATTCCATTTGGGACGTTAACATAGCCGCGAGTGGAAGCTTAATAACCGCTGCTTACACTTTCGGGTAGAAAAAGGTGTGAAGTTATGTTATATTGAAATTGGTGTTCCGCAAATAAGAATGAAGAGATAATTTTAATAGGACATCCTGTTTCCACCACTCACGACCTATCAGTTACGAATTACTACGATCAAGTAATCAAGTACGGTCAAGTAATATGTGAAGGATTTGACATTTTCTTGAATTCAACGTACCCAATAGTCATTTATTATTAATATTGAGTACGTTCATCTTGGACACAATACACACAGCGCCCTCTAGTTCCAAACTAAGCATCTAAATGCTTGTGCTATGGATACTATAACGGATATGAATACAAAATAATGTGTACTTTTTTTGTAAATACATACTTATAATACATAGAAAAACACCCAGACAACTTATAAACATTCATGTTTGTCAATATTTGTTTGTACTCGGGTGGCGATCGAACTGGATTCCTGGAACCTGGATTCTGCAATCGGTAGCTTTACCAATGCACCACGAGGCTCGTCGAAATTACATGGCATACAATGGCATAATTACTCTTTATCTATTTTATATGATACTAGTACAAAATTAACATACTGTTTTTAATAGCATTTAACGAAATTATTATAGATGTAATCAAAAGCTACTTGTGTACCTAGAGCGAGGTGCGTGGCGCGCCGATAGGCGACAGTCTCCTATCCAAGGTTGGACGTGGGTGGGCAAGCCTGCCACAACCTGATCATTAGGCGCTTATATTAAACACCAAATTACCGGTTTTATGCATTATGTTTTATTTTTATAAGGCACTTCTCTATTTCCAGAGTTTGGACATCCGACTAGTTCAATAAAAAGTTAGTCAGATAAGCTATTATCTGAGTATTCGGACATTTTGACTTTAATATTTTTGAAAGTGAATTAGAGTTAGGTAAATAAATTTTGACTGCATCGTTATTTTAGCATAGATAATGTGTAAGCATTATAACTCTTGCTTTCCCGCCATTAAGCACTTAAAATAATTTCTATTTATAGTAAGGATTTGATAAGAATCGAGTTAGTCATCCCGTTGGTCGTCTGAGACAGAGATTCCAAGAAACATAACATAATTATTCGCATTCTCAGTTTGATAAGTCCTAAGTAAGATCTATCTGTGTACATAAATACGGAGATATACATAGCTGCAGATAAACTAGCAGCCCTCGCGAACTTTGTTCTGCATCAAAGTAAATTTTGGATTTATCATATTTTTCTTAACTACAACATACATGACATTAAAACAAAAAGATGCTTTTTGTTCATCAGTCGTGAAAATGATCTCTGTAAAGAGTTCGAGACGTCGGGAAATTAATAAATAAACGCGATATAATCCTAAAGTTTGTTTTAATGTCATGAACGTGATTCTCGAAAATCTTAGAGATAAATATGTGAAACAATACAACATACATGTTTTATAGGTAAAAACCACCCCGTTGACACCCTCTAGGTATATATTAAATAAAACCGCATCAAATCCCGTTGCGTTACAAAGATCTAAGCATTTATGGGGTCAGACAGCGGAAAGGGACTTTATTTTATGCTAAGTAAATCATTACAATCATTACTGCAATTCGTAGGATTAATATCAATTAATCCTACGAATTGTAGGCGAACGAATTCCTAAAAAATGTATTTCTTAATTAAGGACTACTTTTGATATATATTATTGGTGTATGCATGCATAAATAAATATTTTTCAGTGCAAGATGCCGGCACACTGGCTAATTTGTGCTTTAAATAGCCACTTCCGCGCCACAAAATGACAGCCAAAAAACGCGGGAACACTCGGCTTTTTAGGCGAGAAATAGAAATAAACCGACAAACCGGCAGATATTCTGTATAAATGATGTCACTGTTGATAGTGAACTAGGACAGCAGCTAGCTTAAAGTATTAACCTAAATTTTTGTACCAGCAAACTTCATGCAAACATACGGTTTTCAGACTGTTCCTCGGTCGAACTAATTCAGCAATATTTGCCACTTTAGAGAGACAGACGAAGATACCTAATTAAATTGATAGTAAACATCACAATTCAATTCGTAGCAATAGGTACAAAAGATTTGTGTATATGCAGCCAGCTGAACAAGTAAGGTCGGTGCAGAACCTCGGCCGATTAGTCACAGGCTGCTTCATGGCCAGACACCATATAGGCACGAGTTTGTGCTTCTACACAGGAATATGTACCTTATATGAACAAAACAAAAGTAAGCATTTGTTTGATAACATATGTGATATTGTCTATGGTATTGTTAGAGAATATTCTAGAACACTAATGGTCCCATTCTATAACTTTGTCATATGCAAACATTAGTATACATAATATGTTAGCGTATGATAATACATGAACTGGGTGGCTACCAAGCCTCTGAGACGGGGGTCATTATAATAATTTAAAATGAATGTGATAATCTCCAAAAATAGTTTTTTTTATTTGTACAAGAAAAATGGTTAAATAAAAAAGGCGTTTTTTTTTTCTCAATTTGGCTAATATTTGTAATGTAATATCCAGAAGTCGTAGACGAAGAAAAAGTATATTTTTCCTAAGAATGTACATAGTTATATTAAAAACAGAATGCGTCACAGCTGCATAGGTATGTAATGCCTTTAAAATTTCGTCAAGAGAAGACGCGGTAACTATCTCATTTAGGTTTCAAATGTAAATTTATACTATTCTAATAATTAAAACCAAGATATAAGCATATATCATCCCATAATAATGTACCTACCTATAAGAATTATTCTTTGTGACGCCGCCGAGGTGTGACTTTGAATATAAATGCGCTATTAAAACCCTAAGGGGTCCAAACAAAAACCGGTACAAAGAGCATCAGAGGTAGAAAGTTTTATTTTATTTACACAGACCGACGTTTTTAGGATTAGATAGCTCCATAGCTCATTGAAAGAAATACTGATATTAGGTAATACTTATGTCAGGTTTGCAAATTCCTATTGAGAGTGCATCAAATGTCACAAACCTATGTTGACATCCTGTAACATGCTCGATAAGCTATTTACGAAGAAGAATAACTACTAAGATAAGACTAAAAATGAGACTTGGAAAAATGAACAAATACGTGTCTTTAAGTTGTGTTTAAATACTATTTTGATCCAAAGATTTATGAAGTGTGACTGGTTTATACCCGGATACGAACTCTTAGTGATGAACGATACGATTACAGAGGCCGTCTTCTATTAGTCCGATCAAGTTAGGTAGACCAAAAAAGTTTTTATTTTTATGGGATACGAGAGCAAACGAGCAGGCGTGTCACCTGATGGTAAGCAACCAACGCCGCCCATGGACACCAGCAACACATATAGTGTTACTGTTGCGTTGCCGACCTTTAAGAGATAAGGAATAGGAAAGTATGGGGAAGGGGGTGGGCCTCCGGGTACCTCTCTCACCGAACGAAACGCGGCATGAGCCACTTTACGTCGGTCTTCTGAGATGTCGTGGTATTTCACCGGTCGAGCCGGCCAATTCATGCAGCAAACTGCTTGGCTCTACCACTGTTAAAAAAGCGAAAGTAAAGCTCTCCTAAATTCCCACCTAGCTGAAAAATAAGTAGTAAGACTGTTTAAAATATGATTAAAAGTAAAAATTTAAAATTCCCTATCTAAATGTTTATGTATAAATTGACCAGATCGCACTCACGCCAAGGAAGTATTTCTTTAAGGATTCTCCGAGCGCAGTACCAGGGTGTGATAGGGCCAAATATCCCATTATTCTACAGCTCTACAACGAATTGATCAAATGTAGAAAAGGTGTTTATTTATTTACCTTTTGTATGTACATCCGTTATCGTCCATCCGGTATCTACGTCACAATCTCATCATCTATTTAATTTACTCCTATTGTAGTGTAACAAAAGTAAGTGTTTTTTATAAGGTATCATGTACTTTCACTGAGATATTATTGAGTTAGTGATAAATGTACACGCTCAATGTCAAAAACATCTTTAATATGCTTAAATTGAAAAGTTCCAGGTCCAGTGGTCGAGCGCCCCGCTTCTGAATCAAGAAGTCGCGAGTACGAATCCTTGCCCTGGTATGGCAAGGTGGCTTTTCGAAATTATTTTCGAAAGTTATGTGTAATAAATATCGATGACTGAAAACTTTGTGCCTGGTATGGCAAAAGGTTCGGCACTTATTCCATTTCCATTTCCATTTCACATAAACATAACGGCGAGACGAGGCTTAACAGTCGCTGCTTACACCTTCGGGTAGAAAAAGGCGTGAAGTTATATTATATTTGCACAATGACAAGGAATTTGAATATGTTCCTATGAAATTTTATTAATGCGGAGAAAAGATTTTGTTTTATTACAAAATTGTTTCATACAAATTTTCTACTTATTTAAGCAAATAACATTTAAAGAATAGATTTGTTTGTTTATTTGTAATCAATAAACGCTGAAAGTAATCAACTGACTCAAATAATTCTTTCACCATTAGAAAGCTATTTTATACAGAAATAGGTATTTGCGATGCTGATATTTTTTTCTAATAATTAAGTTTCAGCACAAAACATTAAAACCTACGGCAATCGTGTATTTCTCGACTCTCGTTTAATTATATTTCAATAAGGATATATGAATTTTTTTGAAGAGGCAAGCACACCTTTTTTATAGTATTGGGAGGCAAACAAACAGGCGTGTCACCTGATTGTGAGCAACAAACGCCGCCCATGGACATCCGAACACAAACACTGTTACGGTTGCGTTGCCGGACATCACAATGGGATATGGAAGGGGTCGGAAGTGGGATGGGAAGGGGATGGGGAAAGGGAAAAGGGTTAGGCCTCCGGATACCTATCTAACCTAGCAAAACACGGCAAGAGCCACTTTACAATGACATTTTGAGAGGTCGTGGTATTTCACCGATCGAGGTAAATACTATAAGCGTTCCTTCAATTATAATAATTTCAGCTTTGATCTGGTTCTGGTTCTGGCTGGCCTATTCTTTGCCAATATTCTGGCCACGTTATCAGTGGACAGTGATCTGTAGAATTTTTCGATGTTTTTTAACTTCACTATCGAGACGACATAATATAATTAGAAATGATCTAATTTACGTCCACTTTAATTTATTCTTATTCAGTTCACTCGATCAAGTTCAACAACGAAATGCAATAAAACAATTCAACAAATTGACAATCAGGAAACGCGACCATCATTATAGCGCAAACCAGTTCCACAGCTGCACACCGTAGTAACATCAATCAATCACTATGACATTGACAATACAACCTGCAAATAATGCCACCAAAAATATATATATACAGAAGGTCAGGTCCACGCAGCGAAAAAATAAAAGTTTTAAAAAGCCTTTATTACTCGAGTGCAAACACATTGATGGCGGCGTAGGTATATTTAAAACGGAAACAAAAAAAATAACCGGTTAACCTGCGAAGAAACCTTAACATTTACACCAGTAAGCCTATTAAAACAATTGGAAAGATAACAAGTAGGTACATTGAAAGATTTTAAAGAATATTTCATAGTATTTGCAAACTTTTTACCAACAGCAGAACCCATAAACTCTATTTTAACAGGCCCGTTATGAATTGTTTTTATGGAATAAGCGGGCAAACGACTAAGCGGATCACCGGATGATGGTAAGCAGCTTCCCTCACCCATGAACAGATATTGCTACCGTTGCATTGCCGGCCTTTAAGGGAGTAAGATGGGGAAGGAGAGGTCGATAGTCTGAGACATAGTGGTATTTCTTCGATTGAGCTGTCCCATTCATGTAGCGAACTGCCTGGCTCTACCAATTATAAAAGTATTATTTTTTTAGGTTTGTAATAATGTTGCAGGCTATATAGAATATTATAGGCAAATTGGAATAACATTGATGATTTCGTCCATGTTTCTTTCTTTCACGCAGGCACTTTCCTCAGACGCACGCGTTTTAACGTTTAATATAATTTCATGTATTTATTTGACTTTTTCATAAGTGTCTATGAAGATCTGTAAAAACAAAGCTATGTTGTTTTGATTTGATTTTATTGGAAATATTAGCAGATGTTGTTGATTACTCCACGTTACAGATCAAATGACATAATTTTTATCATAATAAAGATTGGAGAAAGTACATTAAATATATAATCCGGAATCAAAACTATGCTTTTAAGTGATATCATCGTTTTTAGTGCTTCCGATTGATATAAACACGCAAGCCTAATTACAAGTTATGTTTAGAAAATATTTAAAAACAAATTATATTTTATTACGCTAATTATGTTTATACGAATGAAAGTTATAATTTATTAATATTATATTATTATTCTGATTGATAAAATAGTTACAATTATTACCTACTGTTTGATTTTCATTAACTATGGTTAGAATATAATTGGAACAGGTCATGTCTGTACTATGGAGATATCGGAGAAAAACAACTGTTTTAAGGCAATTTATTAGAAAGAAATAAATGCCGAAGCCAGTTATTTAGAACTTGTACTTTTTGTCTGTTTGTATTTGTTTACTATTTGTCTTTTGTCTGGGAGAGAGCCGATCCCGCGAAGCGGCGGCGGCGAGCTCAGTGATCGCCACCGCCGACAGGCCGCGAGGGCTCACCACCCGCAAGTGCGCCCCGGTTCACTACCCCCTTCTGTCCCCGGCGACGGGTGTGCAATTCACTGCAAATTCGATTTATCAACGACTACTTTCAGCTAGTCTAGACTGGCCCCCTGGTTAGGCAGGCGGCTGGTCATAATCTACAGCCAAAACTTTTGACAACATGGATAGTTCGTAAGGATTGTATGCTTTGCCGACCCCATTCAGATTGGGATAAGGGCAGGCAAATGAAAAATGGGAAAATCCGAAAGTATTTACACAACTTAAACTTTACTTGAAAAGATAAATAAATTTTGCATCATTAAAGCATATGGTCCAGTGGGAGATCATACGGCTTCTGATCCAGAGGTCCGGGTTCGAATCCTGACACTGGCTCACAGCAATGACTTTTCGAAATTGCTTTCGGAAGTTAAGTGTGATAAATATCGACGATTGAAAACTTTGTGCCCGGTATGGCAATAGGTTCGCCACATATTCCATTTGGGACGTAAACATAACGGCGAGACGAGGCTTAACAGCCGCTGCCTACACCTTCAGGTAACAAAAGGCGTGAAGTTATGTTATGTTTATAATATTTTTCTGGTACTTTTTCATTACAGTTACGAGCATAACTCATACATAAGTGTTACATCAATACGTCGAAACATTATTCAATTCAAAAAAATATTCATTGCTTATTCATGTCACGTGGTAAGCAGTTGACGTTCACGTCCAAACAATAAGGTTGGAAATTCCGCTTTGAGTTATAGCAATAAGATCAAATTTGGATCTTAAAAACTTGTTTTTTTGTTAAATACTATAGGTACTTTAGTTACAGTTCAGGGGCTAAGCTTTAAATAAAACACTTAACACAGTAAAAAGTATCAATAGCATATGCATTAAAAAGTTAAATCATGTATAATTATATAAATTAAAGCTATAAACGCGTATGAAAAGTTTTACTTCGATTGTATACTCATATTCACAAGATATTATTTAAGTAGGTAGGTACCTTATTCAGGAGACATCATTTAAAATAAATTATTAATTGAGTACTAGTAACTGAGACTGATAAACGTCAAACTCAGTAGAGGAAGTTTAATTTCTCCATATTAACGTAACGGAAATACGAAAAAGTTGATAAAAAAAACCAACCATACTCCGCGATGCGTTCAGTTGCATAGAGAGAAAGCGCTGAACGAACGACTGAACGATTGCCACATAGTGTATTTTTACTCACCATAACCCAGACAGTTAAATTATACTCAAAAATTCATTCCGAATGCATTTATATTCGATGCAGCATCGTACTATAACCGGTTAGAGATTAAAATTGTTTGTTATATTGTCTATGACAGTCATATGGATGCCATTGACGCCATATTGTATCCAGGAAGTACCTGACACAGCGGTATGTCAAAATAGAAACAGTTATGCCGCGAAATTGGGTGAATCCGTGTTGACAGTTTGAAATAGAAATAATATTGGGATTTATTGTCTAATGTCGCTTGAAAATTTTACTTCACTAAATGTTTAAGTTGACTAAAACGTCAAAGGGTGTAAGCTCACTATGTTACGCTTGTTCTTACTATTCGATTAAGTCCTAATTCTTTAAACCTACATTTGTATTATAAATATGTTAATATACACGTTTTAGTGCATCCCCAAATTAAATTGCACTTACTAAGTAATATGAATACTTTAAAGATAAATAATATTTTGCATGCTTTATAATATCTTTCAAATATTGATGTAGATTAGTATTGCACCCTAAAAATAACATTTACTGTAGCTTAATATAATTGCTATAAATTACCAGAAAGATACTATCACAGTTATGACAAAGATAAGATAAAACTGAAAGCAAACATTAAAAAAAAACTGAATACAAACGTTTCCATAGCCATAGAAACTATTAAAAAACATATACATCAAAATGTGTATACGCAGCCGTACACTAAAACTGACAACACATCATAAAGTTCTATAAACCACTAAAAGATGGCGCCAAAATTCTTACGAACTTTAGATGCGCAGTTATTACACAGGATAATAATTAGAGATGAAATTAATACACGCGTAAACAGCTTTGATCTATTTAATGAGTAGGAAGCCGTTCCCGCGTCCCTTCGGTTGCAAGTATAAGTTTTGTTTCTTTAATTTCGGTCATCTTCCGTAGTATGCCAGTTTTCCGGCTTTCCGTCTGTTCTATATTCGTGTGGAATTTTAACTAACACCAAACACAAAACATTATGTCGGCGACACATTGTTTTTCAGCGTTGATTTATGCGACAATTATTTTTTATGAATATTTTTTTTTGTTTATTAATTTTGCTAAGTTCCATTAATGGACATAAACTTTTCGGCTTTTGCATGTTTAATCAAATAAATTCTGCTTTCATAAATTAGTGCATAACTATTGAATACAAAATAGAACTAGTTCTAAAGGAAGATGTTAGGTTAAAATCGACGCGCATGTATTAAAAGCGTTATGAAAGTCAATAAAGAGAGTGAGGCGTGTAAGAATAGGGCCTTATGGCGCTCGGTTTTCTCTGCCTTCACCGCAAGGGATTTGGCTTGAAATTATGTATATATGTAACTTTTGAATTTTTAGGTAGTTTTTAACTTAATTAAAAGTTAGCAAAAATCAAACTGATTTATATTAGAACTTTCATTTTGATAGGGATGTACATACAGTGTTTTTGCATGTAACAAGCGCTAATTGCAATTATAACGTAGTAACTACAATTAAACTTGCAAGTGCAATTAAATTAATACAAATGTAACGATCTATAACAAAACCAGCATTCCATCTACCTCCAACATTGATATGGAAAACGTGCTTTATCTTTAAGTATAAAATTATGCGGCCTATACCTATACAGATCTTAGCTACAGTCCAAAGACCCTAAGGTTAGTAAACTTATTTGAATCAATATATTTATTCAGTATGTTTTTAACTTGAACGATTGTAATTCAACATAAAGCGCAATGAATGGCTTTTATTTGTCTAAAATATTAAAAAAGCAACATGAATAACAGACAAAACCTTGACTACACATTTGTTACAAAAATACTTTTTTTATGGGATAGGAGGGCAAACGAGTAGGCGTGTCACCTTTTTTTTTATGGGATAGGAGGACAAACGAGCAGGCGTGTCACCTGATGTTAAGTAACCAGCGCCTCCCATGGACACCTGCACCACATATAGTGTTACAGTTGCGTTGCCGAGTTTTAAGGGAGTAGGATAGGAAGGACCTCCGGATACCTCTCTCACCGAACGAACGCGGCATGAACCACTGTACGTCGATCTTCTGAGAGATGGTGGTATTTCACCGGTCGAGCAGGCCCATTTGTGCAGCGAACTGCTTAGCTCTACCAGTGTTAATAATTACTAATACTACTATACATAATGCACATTCGGCCAAAATTTCTCGATGCCATAGGTATAATGAGATAATGTTATCTGAGGTTAGCCTGTCTCCGTGCCACTTTTACGAAATAAAATCGAACAAAAACCATTCACTATTACCAAATAGTGATTAATCGTTAATTATGACATGAACTTACTAAAGAGTAGTAAGTATATAGGGCAGAGAAGCAACTGATAAGTTTTATCAATGACATCGGAATAAGAAATAATTCTGGCAGCAAATTTTAAAGTGTTATTCAAACAGTGCTTATGTTATTCAATAACAATATAAACATACAAACCATATAATATAACAAAGACATTGTTGTTCACAAGATTATAGACTTAAAACCATAGAGCGATCTACTTTGAGTCTGCAAACTGCGAACAAGGAGCTAAAACTGCGTAATTGCAACTTTAAACATATACGTAAACAAAAATAACAACAAATATGTGAGAATATCTACTAACACATTAACTTTTGATTTATGTATAAGATACAAAGATGAAAATAAGAGATAAATTCTAGAATCAAAAGAAGCTGCTTTATCAAGTGGATTCCGTAAACATAATAGAATAGTTCTAGCTAAAACAATAACTACACATTGCAAATAATTGTAAATAAAAAGATAATTTCACATAAAATTGTGCATTTTTTTTATTGTAGTATAACTTACGAATCCAGAAAATGAAGAGTAAACTCGCTGATATTGGCAAACACTGATAAATAAAATTTCAGCATTGATGCCTTTATGTACCGACCTATTTTAGTTTGAAATGGAATATTCGTAAACTTCGACCCATTTTTTGATTAAATTTAAAATATAATTTAAATATTCCATTACTATTGTATTTCATAATTAAACTGTTATTTGAAAGAGACTATTCGTATAATTCGGCCCATTTAAGTGTAATGTTAAAATTTAATTTAACTATTTTATTTAAGTTGTATTTTAATATTATTGGGGGAAAGAATATTGGGAATAGAGGGACTATTAGTAAAACCAATAAATCGGTCGCTATTCTACTAAACTTAAGAACAATTATTTCTTTAAATTTCATTGTTAATGACCATTTCCTTAGAACGTTTCATACGTCATTCATATGTAGTTCCACCTATTAAAGTAAAAGTGTTTAAAAATTAATAATGAACATCTCAACTTCCGCCATGAATGAAAGCAAAATCGGCATATACTACAAGATTTATAGACTTAAAAACAAAGTTATACAAGTTGTACAAAGCATTTGACCCAATGTCTCACCAACACGGTTATCAAAACCCGTTTGACATAACCCGACCGTTTCTGAACGATACGAGAACTGTCACAACTAGTATTGAATCAATATACTATTCGATTTAATTCCAATCGAGATTTACCAATGTGAGTATTCGAATAAAGGGCGCCATGAATATATTAATACTGTTGTCTAATCGGATATAGTTTCAGGGCTAACAGGTTTATTAGTTATGTAAAAGAAAGTGGTCATATATTTTTTTATTTTACTTTCTTCATAATAAATATATTATTTCTTGTGAGAGTCGTCGTTAATGAGCTGTGACAAATATCATGAGTAGGTATCATAGCATACCAATGTTCATTTTTTTATGAATTACATATAATATTAATTTTGATCACAGCAATTAAAATAGTTGAGTAATTAATTTATTATATAAAGTCGTATAATATGTCGAATTAAAAACCGACAAATAGTACAAGTATAAACACATAAACTCCAATTGCTCTATACCAAATTTTGAAAATATATATTAAAGAATTTTACTTACAGTTACGACTTCAAACCTACACAAAGAGGTAGGCAGTGCCAATTATGTCTAGATTAATATTCTAGTCTCAAATGTATGGCATGGCAAAACTTATTGTCATACATCGGACATGGGTTTGTTAATCATGACATCATTCACATCAAACCTCCATGACATACATGCCATGCCATCAACTCGGGACCTCAAATTGAAAGTTGAATTTCGGAAGAATGAAATCAAATCTTTTTGTCGTCTCTTACGACATCTATAGGAAGAATACTAACCGTCTATTTTGACTGCTATTTTCTAGAGCGATGCCACACGCCACTAAGGAATTTTAATACCGCCATATTATATTGAAATGTTTTTAAACACTTTGTTTCGGACAACTAATATTTGGAACAGGTTTTAGTTTTGACATATTAGGGTTAAAAATACATCTTGGGAGGTTATTTTTTATCCGTCATAATGCAAAAACCTGATGGAATCTTGTTTAGTATGAGTGTTCAGTTCCAACGGATGTCAATGTAGTTTTCACTTTTAGAATAGACGACATCTTAATCTTCGGAAGTGAGACATCTTTAATTATATTTGTTATGTGTAATTGATTGAGTAGACATTATTAACGTTACAAAAAAAAATATTACAGAAAAATAAGTAATCAGAGTTTTTTTTTATGGCAAACGGCAAAAGTGGGTCACCTGATGGTAAGTAAGCAACTACACACCGCCCATGAACACCGCTATGCGTTGCCGTCCTTTAAGCGAGTAGGAGGGGAAAGGAGATCGGGACTCCGGATACCTCTTTCACTGAACGAAAGGCGGCACGAGCCACTTCACGCCGATATTCCGAGAGGTCGTGGTATTTCATCGGTCGAGCCGGCCCATTCATGCAGCGAACTGCAAGACTCTACCATAGAGTAGCATTAAATATAAAAATTGTTGTCTCGGTGGTCCAACACCCCGCTTCTCTATCATAAACCCGTGAAGTTCGAATCCGGGCACATATCAGGTCTTTTCAGAAGTTACCGATGACTGACAGCATTGTGCACGGTCTATGGTTTAATAGCCACTGCCTTCGCCTTCTTGTTGAAAAGGCGTGTAGACTAGTTCTACAAATATAAAAAGCATAAAACGAGATTTGACTCGTGGTGCATTGGTAAAGCTACTGCAGAATCGAGGTTGGCGGGTTCGATGCCCACCCGAGTACAAATATTTATGACAAAAACACCCAGACGCCATACAAACATTCCTGATGTTTGTATGTCGTCTGGGTGTTTTGCTATGTATTATAAATATGTATTTACAAAAAAAGTATATATGTATTAATATCCGTTACCTAGTATCCATAACACAAACATTTAGTTATTTAGTTTGAAACTAGAGGGCGCTGTGTGTATTGTGGCCAAGATAATAATATTATTATATCTACGTCAACAGTACAATAATACGGAAATAATAAATACATACATATCTTTTAAATGTTGGAAATTCCGTTTTAATAAAATTATGCCACCCTTTAATTAGGGTAAACCCGTAAACCTTAAATAATATTATATATTCACAATTATGATTTACAAGTAAATCATAAGGGGTTGAAACTAATAAAAAGATAATTTCACAATTAAATATATATTAGCAATTCAAATTTGAAATACATTTTTGTATCCTAAAACCTATTTGTTAGTTTTATGTTATTTTGTTGTGTTTTATGAGCGAGATTATTAAAAATTATCACAATTTTATAACAAGTTACCTTAATTTGGACATTATGGCGTACAGGTTTTGCAAGGTCAAGGACTTAACAACCTTATCGTTATTTTATATGAAAACAAGAAAATCTTAATACAATCTACGTTAATAACAAAATTCATAATTATAATATGATAATATAGATATTATATTTGATTGATTTTGTATTTTTTGCTCATATGATACGCTAATTTAAAGGAACGGCTATTCCATGGCAGCCAATAAGCAAATAATTTGTCGCGAAGATGGATAATTGTTTTCGGGTATTAATGGAACTTCTTAGAGAACTTAAATAAACTAAAGCTAAAGTATTATAAGCTTACATATTTGGTTTTTCTTTACATTTACAAAAAACTTTTTTCAATTATTATATTATCTTAACACCTCAACTAATATAATAAATCTGAATGCGAGTTTATTTATTACACCTTTGTAAAAATAATTACGTGTGTTTTTCATACATTATTACATCTTAAAAACTTTTGGTATCTTTAGAGATGAAGAATTCTTCTGGGAATTGCGAGCCGAGCTGTTTGCTTGCCGGATCGTCCATCGTTGCCTAGCAACGGCCAGTTAGTTCAATTTGAATATATACCTGTTTGCCCCCGACAGGCATTCCAATAATACCTACAGAGTATCACAGAGGATATGGGCCCATAAGTGCCATAACCTCAAAAGAAGAAGAATAACTTTTCGATTATTTCAGCAGTTACATATTTACTTGATTATAAAGTACTCATATCCACTAAAGTATATAATTTTTATCGTAGAGTATATCATTACATAGTATAAAGTCGCTTTCTGCTATCTGTCCCCTTCAATCTTTAAAACTAAGCAAAGGATTTTGATGCGGTCTATTTATTAGATAGAAGGTATCAACGGGGTGGTTTTTATCTATAATTAATGTATGATGTAGTAAAGAAAAAGTGAGATATCCAAAATTTACTTTTTTTTAATACTTTTGATGCGAACAAAGTTCGCCGGGTCAGCTAGTTAACTATAAAAAGGAAACAGTTAAAGACTATTAGTTTACACATAAGAATGCATATAGGAACACTGTTTCCTACTCTGAATTTGTTGTTGGAAAAACGAAAAAAAATGAAAATAAAAAAAAACGCGAAGGGGTCACAGCTTACCTACAAATTAGTCACATAATCTGTTTGGCGATAAAGTAAAACTATATCTACTATTTTGGCTTTTATTAAACCTTTTCATGCGACTCTTTAATTTGCGCCGCCTTATTCATAAATTTGAACGAACTCCCTCAGCAATTTAATACAAGGGTTATTATTTTCTTTATTTATGCATTTATTAGTTTTTGTTTGGCACGCAATATAATAATTATGAATTATCCAACACCGATGTATGAATAAAATATTAGAATAAATATTTAAGTCTCAGTGGTTCAGTGGTCGAGCACAGGGCTTCTGAATCGATTCTGAATCTGGATGGCTGAAAACTTTGTGCCCGGTATGGCAATAGGTTCGCTACCTATTCCATTTGGTAGTTGAGGCTTAACAGCCACTGCCCACACCTTCGGGTAGAAAAAGGGGGCGAAGTTATATATTATATGTGTAATGTATGGAAATATTTTGAAATATCTTTGATACCAGTAAGCTTAGTTTCAGTTACTTCAAGCCTAGTTCGATATAGCAAGAGAATACTATAGAAAAATGAAGCTTGACATTAGGCTTGTAATTGCTACTGAATGTATTGCTATTTGCAATAGCTATCATGTTTGATAAACTAGTTATTTTATTTATCATATATTACACTTATAACATCCTTGGATTTAGAAGGTTTTACCGTCTAACCAATGTTGTTGAGATTTAATTAATGAATTTCAATTGCAGCATCCCATAAGCAAATGATCGCATACATCCTACGCTATCTTAATATATTCGTCAATATATTATAGATACTTTAATAACCGAGTATAACATTACATAGTACAAAACAAAGTCACTTTCCGCTGTCTGTCCCCTTAAATGCTTAGATCTTGAATACTACGCAACGAATTTCGATGCGGTTTTTTATTGGACGGAGGGTGTCCACGGGGGTGGTGTTTATGTTTAATTCATGTTTAATGTTATAAAATTTTCGAGATTTAGCACTTTAATTGCATTCGCTGTAAAATTGCAATAACTTTCAAAATTTATAGCAATTTATAGAAAGCTCGTGTCTCTGAAAAACTTTGAGACATTTAAATAAGTATTTAGTCATTAGAATAAGATGATATCTGAAAGAAAATTCAATTCTCCTAACAGGTATAGCTCAAGTTATGTCAATAGCAATCTATTTAGTAAAATATAAATAAATATACATTGTGTAATTGAGAATAATCGATTTTGAAAAAAGTCTATGTTAAATAGTAGACAGTTAGACATATAGACCATATATGTCTAACTGTCTACTATTTCCATTTGAAGATTTATTCACATTTAATATCTTCAAGTGTTTAAAGTGGGTCGTCAAGGCAACCATTAGCATGCCAAAACTTTAATATATGCATGCCTTGTACCTAGCAGTCGTTAACGCCAACAACAGATTCGCAACGGACAAACGTTCAAATTTCAAAAATATTATTTGACAAAATACCTTTAGCAGCGACTTCCGCAACAAAGATTATATAATAGGTATTAACATAAATATAACTGACATACATAAATCAGTTTACTATTGTTCGTATTCCATTCAATATCGTACACAACACACGCGTTTTTAGTTCGTTATTTAGTTTCTTCTACGCGACACAAGCTCGCGGTTCGAGCGTCGACAGCACACTGGCATCGCACCCCGCGTCCTTCGTCCATCGAACTTTCACTAAAAAATAATAATAATATTTATATAAATACAGGTAATTTTAATTGATCAAAAGCTTTTCAGTGTTTTCAGTAATTATACGGTAAAACTCAATCAATATTTATAATCAATGGTAATAATTTGGTTAAGCTTCTCCGTGTTCGGTATTGTAAGTTCCAGTTAGTTTAATTGCACTGGACGAGGGCACATTGACCACTTGACAACCCTTTTTTAAAAGATAACTTTGTTTTATTTGCAACTAGTAGAGCTGGCGAACTTTGTTACGCATCTAAAGTATTTCTATTTATTTATTTATTTAAACATACAACAACATCATGTAAAACAAATAACATATGTATTACAAATAGTTATTATCAGTGATAAGTACCAGTAAGCAGGATACAGTGAGCAGCTGGTACTTAATTTAGGTAACCCTGTGCTTTAAGTACCAGCATCCTTCCAGTGATACAGAAATACATGTATACTACAATTAACACTACCTATAATAATCATTGAGTACAGTGGGAACATGTAAATAAACTAATACGAAATAAAGTAATATATAATCATTAGCCTATTGCAGTCCACTGCTGGACATAGGCCTCTCCCAATTTGCGCCACAACATCCGATTTTCTGCCTTCCGCATTCAGTCTTTTCCAGCAGCCTTTCTGAGGTCGTCTGACCATCGGGCTGGTGGGCGTCCTACACTACGCTTACCAAGTCGCGGTCTCCACTTAATGACCTTCTAGCTCCATCTACCATCGGTCCTGCGGCAGACGTGACCAGCCCATTGCCACTTCAGCGAGTTATGTCGGTTACTCCAGTTCTCTGTCGGATATACTCATTTCTGCGTTTATCCTTCAGAGATACCCCAAGCATAGCTCGCTCCATAGCTCACTGAGCGACTTTCAATTTGTGGACTAGCCCCACCGTAAGTGTCCACGTTTCGGCACCGTAGGTCATAACTGGTAAGACGCACTGGTTGAAGACTTTTAAGGTTGTCTTCAGGAATTGCGGTATAGGCGAGTCGAAAACTCGACGTAGTTTGCCAAATGCGGCCCAACCCAGCTGAATCTGTCGGCTTCCTTCTTGAAGTTTCGTCTACCTAACTGGATAGTTTGGCCCAGGTAGACGTATTTGTTTACAACTTCGTGAACCGACCCTTCGACATTTATCGGTCTGGGCACGACATGTTCATTAAACATGACCTTGGTCTTGTCCAAGTTCCTGCCCAAACCGACACGCCGGGAGCGTTCCTGTTCCAGCGACTCTGCCATTACAACGATGTCGTCGGCGAACCGAAGATGTGAGATGTACTCACCATTCACGTTGATACCCTGTCCAGTCCAATCCAGGGTCTTGAAGACGTCCTCCAGAGCGTTGGTGAAGAGTCATCTCCCTGTCTTACACCTCGATTCAGCTCGATGGAATTCGTCACCTGGTCCTGTATCTGGACAGCCATCGTGGCGGTGTCATACAAGCATCTCAACACCTCGATATAACGCCAGTCAATCCGACATCGCTGCAGTGCATCCAGAACTGCCCAAGTTTCGATGGAGTCGAAGGTTTTTTCGCAATCCACGAATGCCATACATACACAGCGGCTGATTGTACTCCTCGGTCTTCTGTACAATCTGCCGAACAGTATGGATGGGGTCCACGGTGCTATAGCCTTTTCGAAACCCGGCCTGCTCCGGAGGCTGGAACTCGTCGAGTCTTGCAGCGAGTCGATTCGTGACGACCCTCGAGAACAACTTGTAGATATGGCTCAGGAGTGAGATGGGTCTGTAATTCTTCAGTAAGGTCTTATCAGCTTTTTTGAAGAACAGCACCACCGCACTCCTGCTCCAAGCCTATGGTGTTATGCCCACAAAAGTAATATATAAGTAATTACGGATTTATCACTTTTTCTTTACTACATTATACGTGAATTATACGTACCTATAAACCACCCCGTTGACAATCTATATATATATAAGAGATTTCCACCTATATATTGACTCATCACGATATCTCTGGAACCATAAGGCGTAGCGACTTGAAATTTGGTAGGATTATTCCTTTCGCCGAGTAGAGGTCAGCTAAGAACGGATTTTACGAAATTCCACCCACAAGGGGGGTTGCGGGGGTGTTAACAATGGAAAATTCCCATTTTTAACCTATAGCTGCTATCGACTTCAAATTTGTCGAAGATATTGCAGTATTAACATAGCGGGGCAGCAGTTATTACTTTTAGATGCGAAACAGAGTTCGCCGGGTCAGCTAGTAAAATATAAAAACCCGCACGAAAATCCGTTGCGTAATTTCAAAAATATAATTATTTAAGGAGACAGAGAGCAGAAAGCGACATTGTTTTATACTATGTAATGATAACACTTTTTGGATATTTCTTTAATATAAACGTTCTTTTAAACTTCTGTCACCTGTAGGTGTAGGAACAGAAACCGTACATATTGGTTGAATGATATGTGTGTCATATTATTTTCTATGGAGCCGATTAACGATTGACAATTCTTTTCTACTAGACAGAAGAACAACCTTAGTTTCCATAGGCCTGGCCGGTTGAATTTTAACAGACCTCCCAGAATATGGTCGTTGTTGTTGGCTCATGCCACGTTTGGTTCGATGAGAAAGGTACCTGGAGGACCACCCTCCTCCCCCTTTCCCATCCTTTCCCATTAAGCGCTTAAAGGTCGACAACCCAACGTCTGTGTTACAGGTGTCCACGGGCGGCGGTAGTTGCTTACCAACAGGTGGCCCACTTGCTGGTACGCCTTTCTATGCCATAAAAAATATCAAACCACTAAGACCACTTAGGCAGCGATGGCTCCATGGACAACAACGGTTGAAACACCTGTAAGAACATTGTAGCTTCAGAATATGTATCCCATTTCCTGAAGGCGGCACTCAAATCTACATCTATGTCTACACCTGAGTATCTCCGCGTTTAACGACTTAATCTCTTGCTATTAGTTTAATGATATCACATGACTTTTCGAAGGAAAATGTTATCAATTAGAATTTCAGAATGTTGGCTCTATAAAACATAACATAACTTCACGCCTGTTAGGCCTCGACTCGCCGTTATGTTTAAGTCCTAAATGGAATAGGTGGCGTGCCTATTGTCATACCGGACACAAAATTTTTAGTCATCGATATTTATCACACATAACTTTCGACATTAATTTCGAAAAGTCATTGGGGTGAGCCAGGATTCGAACCCACCACCTCTGGATTCAGAAGCGGGGTGCTCGGCCACTGGACCACCGAGATTAGCTCTATCATTTCTATAAATAATGAACTTGCCAATTTTTTACTTATTAATGATAAGTAAAAAAGTGGCAATAATAATTACATCAATGTCTCTTCAATCTGTAAATATAATTGCCTGTGACCACGAATAAAAATAAGGAACAATAATACAATCATATCGGGCGTTAAAAATTATTAAGTTCAGGGCCACACATTTTGCAGGCGTAGGTAACATACAAAATTGTTGCTTTCCCAAAAACGGCAAAATGTCATGAACAAGACATGGACAATGGCCTTTATATTGTACGATAAAACGGCCTGACGAATACCAGTACAGAAAATATGTCAAAAAAAATTACAACAACTCTAAAAATACCTTTGTTTTTAAGATGTTTTTGTCATGTTTTTTAATTGTATATTATATATTTTTTTAAAATAATGGTCAGTGTAAAAGTAAGAAAAAGCTTGCTCCAATGGTTCGGACATGAAGAAAGAATGGATGATATGATAGACGTAGAAGTCGAGGACGGCCACGACACAACTTCAGTGAACAAATAGAACAAGTTCTTCCAGGCCTTGTCCTATTTGGTCCCTGAAGTTGTTCAGAAGGTCACTCCGGGAAGGTAAAGTTATCGACTTGCGTGTATGAAAAGAGTTATGAAAGTCAAAAAAGCGAGTGAGGCGTGTAATAATCGTGCGCTCTATTCATTCTGCCCCTGCCCCGCAAGACATTTGGCGTGAAGTTTTGTATGTATTCTATGTATGTATATTTTTGTTTTACAGATATGGATAATGAATAGAAGCAAAGTTGTAAAAGGTTCAAACAAGCTTTTAATATTGGAGAGAAATTAAAAAGCTGAAATTATTCTTTCTTTATTATTCTTGAAAGTAATCCATTACACGTACGAATGCTACCTCTCTATGAATTGAGAGAAACCGATTGAAAGAAACTGTGTACTGAAAATGATATAATATCTTATTTATATTATAACAAATATAATATAACATATATAAACATTATGTTAAGTTTATATAATTGTTAAACTTTAGCGCTCTTTTAGCGAATAGGTATAAATGTCATTTTTTAAAGATGTCTCTTGTATCTGTAGCTTTATAAAAATATATCTAACTAGTAGACCCGGCAAACTTTGTTCCCCGTTAAAAGTTAAAAAGGAGTAAATTTTGGATTTATCACTATTTTTTTATTACATCATACTTGAATTATAGATAAAATCCACCCTGTTGACACCCTCTATCTATTAAAAAAACCTATTACGATGCAACGGCGTAGTTAAAAAGATATAAGCATATAAGTGGCAGACAGCGGAAAGTAACTTCGTTTTATACTATGTAATGAAGGTTAAATTTCTATTGATCATTTCATATATCTGATCTCATTTCAGAAAAACTTGGTGGCATCGTATCGGACTCTATAAAGAAACTGGCCCTTCGGCACGCGACAAGATTTTATTTATAAAAAAAATACATTTCAGAAGGGCGTGGATATTGCGCATGTTTCATTGACTTGTGGTACACATATTTTCGTTTAATATAAAACTTAATTTTCTTAGTTAAGATATAGGTTAATAATAAAATCTTAATATAATAAAATCTCTATATTTTTACAAAATAAGTTGCTGCTTGATTGATTCGTCAAGGACTTAAATAGAGTTCATTTTACAGTAAACTAAACGTACATATTTAAGTGTAGCTAAATATTACAAAATATTTTAAATCTACGCACATAATTGTAATTTTTTTTTTAATTTAAGGTTTTTGTTCCGGCCTCACTGTAACAATCTCTGGATAACTGGGGTTAGCATTGCCTCTAACGATATATAGGGTTTGTGTTCCATAATTGTCTCTATTATTAGAAGTTGTTTTTGGTCTTTTGACATAAAAATTATGCTCATAATCAAATACATATTCTTCTTGATCATTTGGAGTATTTATCTGATAGTTTGCTTCTTCAGAAATAATATTATCATCGGGGAAAAATATTTTATTCTGATTCATATTAGAGTCCCTATACTTATCAGTATTAGCGATAGTATTTGAGGGTTCAGGAAACTTTAAAATATTTTCAACTGCTTTCACATTCACTCCTTGCAGCCTCTTCGATTTTCTTTTTCTTTTAGGGTTTTCCCATTCGTATTCGTCAGGAAAAATCCACTTAGATGATTGATATTCTTTATTTAAATCAACTTCAAAATTATTAACAGTAGGTTTATTTTGTATTCTTTCTTCTATATTAGTCGAGGCTATGCTATTTTCGTTGTGAGATTTCTTTTCATTGTACAAATTAAAAGGTGTTTGAAAGCCTTTTTTAGGCTGCTTTATGTCATATTGATTTGATAGTTGCTGATAGAATTGTTCTAAATTTTGTGGTTCGTGTTTTTTATGTTTACCGAAAAATCGGAAGAATCCTCCATTATGATTGTTCAGGTAGTTTAACAGTTTATCTGGATCCGTTGGGCATTCAGGATAAGCAGAATGGCAAGCAGCAGGGTGACCTTTAGATGTCATACCAAGGACGGCAGCGCGACCGAATAGGAAAAGAGGTGATGAACTTACTCCGTTGTAAGTTTGAAGAAGTCTGAAATTGTTATTACGTATATTTTTTTAGATTTTATCGGATAAGCGATGATCGTTAATAAAATATAAATATACTATAATCACAAATTATTGTGACATCTATTTTTGCAATTATATTTATTCTATGTATAAACTTAGAAAGAATAGATGATGCAAGATTGACTAAGCAGATATAAAATGCAAGAGCGGATGGATGTAGGTGTCGAGGACGGCCAAGGCACACATTCCATGACCAAGTAGAACGCGTTCTGGAGGAAGGTGATGTTAGAAGCCTCAAAAATCGACGCGTGTGCATGAAAATGTTATGAAAGTCAACAAAGCGAGTGAGGTGTGTACGAATGGTGCCTTATGGCGCTCTGTTCTCTCTCCCTACCCCGCAAGGCATTTGGCGTGAAGTTATGTTATGTTATATAATCTTGACTGCCAGTATCAAATTCTTTATCTGCATATAGTACAAAAATGTGATTAAAAGTGTTCGTGTGTTGAACAGGATATTATTTCTGTCGATACTTACTTCAACAAAGGATCCAAACCGGCTGTCACCTTCAACATTGTAGGCGACTGCGTTGTTCTCCCGCTAGATACTTCGCAAAGAAGTCTTGGTACACATTGCTTGTCATCATACAAAGCTATAGAAGCCATAGCATCTGTGACTGCTGATATAGCTTGCTGAGCTAATGTTTTCTGATTAAATTGCGCTGCTAAAACATATATCAACAATATTATTTCAACTATCCAAAATGATAGCTTTAATTCCTATTAGTATGTTAACAATTCGAATTATTTTTTTATTGAACGCCTGTACCTTAGATGTTATTACAATTGAACTATCTCATTTATTTTGACGGGCCTCGTGGCGCATTGGGAAAACTACCGGCTGCAGCAATGAGGTCGGGGGTTCGATTCCCACCCGAGCACAAATATTTGTGACAAACATGAATATTTGTGTGGTGTCTGGGTGTTTTTTCTATGTATTATAAGTATGTATTTACAAAAAAAAAGTAAACATGTATTAATATCTGTTATCTAGTATCCATAACACAAGCATTTAGTTGCTTAGCTTGGAACTAGAGGGCGCTGTGTGTATTGTGTCCAAGATGTTATTATTATTATTTTTATGGGACACATGAGTAAGCGAATCATTTGGTGTTAAGTGACTAGCGCCGCCCTTGGTTGGAGAAGCGGGCGAATCAGGTTTACCTCCGGATAAAATAATAAAAAAGAAAGACAATAAAAAAGTGCAAGAGGCACTTTAAGTCTATATTCTGAGAGGACGTTATATTTCACAGGCCAAGCCGGCCCACGATTCAGCAAACTACGTGGCTCTGTCACTTTTACTCTACCATTTGATAGTTATCAGTTTACGTTAGTAAGGGGTCGTGGTCAACAACTGTTGGTGGACCAACGCATTGACAAGACAATGATTTTGTGAAAGGTTCATTGGTCAGTTTGATGTTTAAGTCTTATACTCTTGGCAAGGACATTCAGGCCATGTTTGTTAGTGAGATACTGGAGCACCTTTTAATTCTAATTGTGTTTTCAGACTTTGAAATGCTGCTGCTCTGCTCAAAACTACATGTAGGTACCTATTTAATATATCGATGGCTAATAAAATGGCGCCCAATGTATGGCAATTTTGCCACCTATTTCAAACATAACATAACTTCACGCGTTTTTCTACCCGAATGTGTAGGCAGTGGCTGTTAAGCCTCGACTCGCCGTTATGTTTACGTCCCAAATGGAATAGGTGGTGGACCAGGCACAAAATTTTCAGTCATCGATATTTATCACACATAACTTTCGAAAATAACTTCGAAAAGTCATTGGTGTAAGCCAGGATTCGAGATCGCGACTTCTTGATTCAGAAGCGGGGTGCTCGACCACTGGTCCACCGAGATTTTCGCCTCCTATTTCGGTTGGTAAGAAAATAAAATATTTGTATAGCCTTTAAAACTATTTCTAACATTGTGCGTACGTGCGCAATTCCAGTATATAATAATAATTAAAAATAATATTGCCCAATTCTTTTTCATAGTCTAATGCCCGAATACTGCACCGCCACTCAAATCTGACAGTCAATAAAGTGCTACTTACTGTTCAAGTTTCACGTATTCTGTCTAATGTGACAGCTACTTAAACTCTTAAGTAGCGCTTATATATTTGAGTGGCGGTTCAGTATTCGGGCTTAAGTAAGTCACTTGCTAAAGATAGGTGATACTATAGATACTATGCAAGAATACTTCCTGGAAATAAAAAAATAGCCAAATAGGTTTGAAATAGATTATATAATCCGTATATTAAAATTGTAGGAAAGTTGAAACTGTACATTGAATATATTTTTTTAGAATCCTTGGGACATGATCTAAAAACGATAGCGAACCCAAAAATATATTTTTTAGAAGTGTTTTTCTGTTTGTCTGTTTATTTGTTACGGATAAACTTTAACAGTACTGCGTGCTTTTACGTCCAATCTTGCATAAATATTGCCAAAAGGGCCGATCAACACATACGCTTAATATTATCACGGTATCACTAATTGGGGGTGAGCAATGAATCCTTATAATGGCAGAGGCACAGTAATTTTACTGCTTCATGGCGTCCACGCAGACGAAGTAGTGGGCAACAGCTAGTATACAATATTACCTAAAAAAATCTCAGTAACGTATTACACTAGGTAAAAAGAGTTAATATATGCTTCTAATAAATTATATATGTGAATGTATCTCTTAAACGGAAATCCAAATATCTACTTACCGTAATAACTCTGATATCCAGGGGCATATGCATTACCAGTTCCGGGATAACCCGCATGTCCGTGATATCCTGTATGTTGTGCTCCTTGTACATTATAATTTAATCCTGGTCTTCCGATAATAGGTGCAGGATACCTAAGATTTGGATATTTTGGACCTGTTTGAAACAATAAAACTGCAGTTGACGAATTGCTAAAATTAATAGTCATATATTCTCGAAAAGGACTTATTTGTGAGATCTGGATATTCGCGAGATGGACATCGTTTGAAGAATAAGTCTTATAAGGGGCTTATAATTACAGAAAATGAAAACAAATAAATACAAAATAGAACGTGTTCTGGAGGAAGGTGATGTTAGGAGCCTCAAAAGTCGACGCGCGTGCATGAAGAGAGTTATAAAAGTCAACGAAGCGACAACGAACGAGTGAGGTGTGTAAGAATCATGCCTTATGGCGCTCCGTTCTTTCTGCCTACCCCGCAAGGGATTTGCCGCGATATTATGTATGATAAAATGGAAACAGCGACGATTATGCCTACACACGCTGCATGAATATTGTAATCCCAAATGTATTAAATGGACAAATCTATTGCCATAGAAGTGCCTAGGTTTATTGGTTATCAACAATTGCAAAAGATAAATTTATGGCACATAGTCAACTCCTTGGTGACCTCTGACGGCATACATTAGAGTAGATGTAGGCGGCGCTAATTGCATTATTGTAACATAAATATTTACCTATTTGGTATGCATTTGCAGGCATCAACACTGGATTGAGTGTACTTCCTTCAAATCTAATCTGACCATTATTGCCAGTTAAGTAATCTGGTTGATAAGCTGCTGGTCCATTTCGATGATATTGAGGCAGGTTACGACCACTATCAGTTTCTCTGGAAGCGAATTTACGTGACAAATAAGATTTTAAAAAAACCTTATAATTTTATTGAATTAAAATTAATTTAGCATCAAAGCCATTACATATCATGCGTACACAAAATACAACTAACTTTTTTTAAGGGATAGGAGGGCAAACGAGCAAGCGTGTCACCTGATAGTAAGCAATCAACGCCGCCCATGAACACCAGCAACACAGATATAGTGTTACTGTTTCGTTACTGACCTTTAAGGGATAGGGGATGGAGAAGGGGGTGAGCCTCCGGGTACCTCTCTCACCGAACGAAACGTGACATGAGCCACTTTACGTCGATCTTCTGAGAGGTCGTGGTATTTTACCGGTCGAGCCGGCCCATTCATGCAGCGAACTGCTTGGCTCCACCAATCTTAATGGTACTTATAACTTAATATATAGACCAATACATAATATAATAAAATAGTAGTAAAATGGAAACTGTAAATTAAATTTAATTAATTTAATTCTAACAGTGGTAGAGCCCCTTAAAGGTCGGCAACGCAACAGTGACACTAATATGTGTTGCTGGTGTCCATGGGCGGCGTTGGTTGCTTACCATCAGGTGACACGCCCGCTCGTTTGGCTTCCTATCCCATAAAAAAAAAAATTTTAGGAATACTTGTGACATGATATCAATGCCGAACCGAAAAATGTGGTTATTAGAATTTTTGTTTGTTTGCCTGTCAATTTGATCACAATATGATCAATATGATCACTATTTGGGGGTGAGCAATATTTCATAGTATTTTTCTGCTTTGTGGCGTCCAAAAAGACGCAGGCAACAGCTGACTTACTTTAGACCATACCTAGGATAAGTATTGAGCGTCAGATTATCTACTTCAACTTTCCCCAATATTCGTGCGCAACGGGGTCTCAGGAACAGGAAGAAAAGCAAACTTATTGCATATATTCTCATTTTAATCTCCCTGCAAAAAAAAAAACAATATTTAAAGTTCTCGTGTCATGGTGTGCGTTATCCAAATCCGATTCTCTTGAAATTGTAGGCATATCGGGTAAGTATTAGAATCAGACATCTATTTTTCAGTCCAACCCTATCTATTTTTATATATAGATAAAAATATTTAAAAAATATATGAAACAGGACGAGGACGGCCAAGACACATATTCCATGACCAAATAGATCGTGTTCTGGAGGAAGGTGATTAGGAGCCTCAAAAATCGACGCGCGTGCGTAAAAAGAGTTCCGAATGTCAAAGAGGCGAGTGAGGCGTGTAAGAATCGTTCCTGATGGCGCTCTGTTCTCTCTGCCTACCCGTGAAGTTATATGTATTGTATGAAACAGCCTACAAAAATACATACAACCCGCAATTTTAACCCCACTACAATCAACCCCTATTTTTTATTTGTTTATCAAAAAGTTTATATTTTTGGCAAGAGAACGTTTTCTGGGTCAAGAAATAGGTACTGGTATAATATTAAGAATTAGGTAGGCACCTAGTGATAAAACAGATATGTAGGTAGATGGATCCCCGTCGTGATGGAAATATGTCCACCAGAAAGTAGTTTTTCGTGATATCTTTATCTTCTCATTTACAATAACTAACTTTTTGAATTTAAATTTTATTTAAATATAATATAAGGAAAAGTAATTTTACAACTTAAATATATTATATGTTATATGTTTAATAAGCATATGCATCAAATTCACTAGTACGATTAAATTGTAACTTCATCTTTAAAAACTTAGATTTTAAAATATTGTATGTAATGTTATCGTGTAAACAAATGAACTGAAATAGGTCGATAAGCAAGGGCTATTTATCCTAATTTTCCAATTACAGAGCATTATGTAAGTGCCCCAAAATGCCGAATTGTGCTGAAGCCTAATTGGAACTTGAATTGGTGTTAAAATGAGCCAGTAGAGTGCGCTAGGTTCAGTGTTCACATTAAATGTGGAGTACAAAAAGTCAACGCTTGTACCTTCATCCATATTTATATTACTTTTAAACGAAAGCTATAATTTTTTTAACAAATATTATTATTACTAAAGCAAATTTATTTAAAATATTTTATGTCTATGTAATGCTAACATAAAGAAAAAACACTTAATAATTTTCTGTCAATGAGTTGGTAATTGGCACGTATCATGCGAAAGCACTACTTTTTCGATTGCCCGATTGTGCGTAGCGATGCTATAGTTGGAACATCAACGTTAAGCATAATGCGCTATATTGCTGTAATTGGAAAACTAGGTATATTTGCTGCACTTCATTCATTTGAAATTTTAAGCACGGGTTTTCGAAAGATATTGTCGTCATTAGGGATCTATAAATTCAGCATGCACTTCAGAATCAGATGGATTAGTCCTGAATTTAGTAACACGCAATAAGTTCCCTCAACTATTGTTTAAACTTTATTTAAATTTTATTTCAAGTGGCTATTTTGTATTTTCAAATAAAAGGTTACAGTGTTCTTACTAGTGTTATAGGAAGATATTCTAAACTCACAGCTTAATCTCAACTTACAAATACAAGTCTTTTCTCGATACCTAGTTCAAAAATAAAAGCAGCAAGCTTTGATAATAGTTGCTAATATATTTTGTTAGGCGCCAAAACAAGTGCACTAAAGTGCTTTCGAAGAAAAAATGTTTATTAAATTGAATGAAATTAATTCTATTATAATTGCCTTATATTAATAATGAAATTAATATTCAATGATACTCAAACATGTTGTATGTCTTTTGTTTCATTGATTATTAATTTCAAAGTTCACTGAAAATAATGATCCAAATTTAGGTAATATTTCTTTCACCTTGCTCGGAACTAATACAAGCTTTATTGTTTTTTTAATAAAAAAAAATGTTTAGGCAAAATAATAAAATACCTTGAAATCTAGACAATAATATCATTACAATTATGTAGGTACCTATATAGATGAAGTTTTTTTTTTACTTGTAACACAGTTGAAATGTTATCCACAGATTAACTTATAATTTAATATCACAGAGAAGCAAGTAGGTACTCACAGTGTAGGTCGCAACAAATACAGAAACATCCACTTCTTGAAAACTACACTAACGGAATGACTAAAATAACTACATAAAATTTCTCTTGGGTTCAAGAAAGTAGAAGCATAATCACTTACCTATATGGAATTTGCGTTGCGTGGTTAACGTCACAAGCCCATAATATCAAGTGATGTGTGGGACATTATATGCAAACATATTCATAAGTTATTATAATTTTATATACTCCTAAACTAGTGATGAATTTGTATTCTTAATATATATATATATATATAAGAGATTTCCACCTATATATTGACTCATCACGATATCTCTGGAACCATAAGGCGTAGCGACTTGAAATTTGGTAGGATTATTCCTTTCGCCGAGTAGAGGTCAGCTAAGAACGGATTTTACGAAATTCCACCCACAAGGGGGGTTGCGGGGGTGTTAACAATAGAAAATTCCCATTTTTAACCTATAGCTGCTATCGACTTCAAATTTGTCGAAGATATTGCAGTATTAACATAGCGGGGCAGCAGTTATTACTTTTGATGCGAAACAGAGTTCGCCGGGTCAGCTAGTATTATAAATAAGCAGAACAGTTTGTTTGTTTGAAAGGGATTATCTCAGCAGCAACTGGTTCGATTTGAAAGAACATTTTACAGTTGAATAGTCCGATTATTGAGGGAAGTTTATAGATTAATCGAATCGAAACACAGATGATTTTTAGTTGATAAAATAATATAAACAAAACTCATAAAATATATTTGCGCACGCAGATTTTTTAAGTAAACATACAAAACTGAAGTGATGTAGGAGACCAAAAATTCACAGCCGCAACTAAATTACCACAATTTTCATGACTCTTGTCCTACCTTCTCATCGGTTATAACTCTTCATGTGCTTCTCACATTTACAAACCTTTGGTACATACAACCTTTGGTCTCGGTGGCTCAGTGGCGTTCTGATTCAAAAAGTAGTTGGTTCAAATCCTGGCACTGGCACACACCAATGACTTTTCGAAATTCTTTTCTTAAGTTATATGTGATAAATATCGATGATTGAAAACTTTGTGCCCGGTACGGCAATAGGTTCGCCACCTATTCCATTTGGGACGTAAACATAACGGCGAGACGAGGCTTAACAGCCGCTGCCTACACCTTCGGGTAACAAAAGGCGTGAAAGTTATGTTATGTTATATGTTACATACATTCTCACCAACACTCTTTCAGGTAAACATTTTTATACTTTTAACAGTGGTAGAGCCACGCAGTCCCATGCATGAATGGGCCGGCTCGACCGGCGAAATACCACGACCTCACAGAATATCGACGTAAAATGGGTCTTGTCGCGTTTGGCTCAGTGAGAGAGACATCCGGAGGCCCAACCCTTTTCCCATCCCCTTTCCATCCCACTTCCGACTCTTCCATGTTCCAATATGAAGGCCGGCAACGCAATACTTATACTATTTGTGTTCAGGTATTTATGGGCGGCATTTGTTGCTCACCATCAAGTGACACGCCTACTCTTTTACCTCTCAATTTCATAAAAAAAATACTTTGGTTTCCATACCCAACTCTGTCTTCTTGCGTAAACTATTGTAACTTTTGTACTCTGATAACAGTAGTAAAGCAGTTCGCTGCACGAATGGACTGGCTCGACTGGTGAAATATTGTGACCTCTAAAAAATCGATGATAGCTCTCCCTATTCCATTCTAAAGGCTGGCAATCCAACTTTGACCTTTTGGTGTTGCAAATGACCATTGAGGCAATTGCTCTCTTTCCTATAATCCTTTTGAGCCTTTTGAGGTCCACTGCTGGACATAGGCCTCCCCCATATTTGCTTACATATTTAGCATATTTCTTAAGTATTTTTCTATGTTGGAGTAAATTTGAGTGTAACTCAAATATGAATCAATCTCATAACGATCAACAATTTTTTCAACATTTACTGACGAGCCTATAATGGAATACGTACGTCACGCTGTATACCATATAAGTACTCAAACATATTTTATGTGTAAGCAAGATTAAATTATCAAGAAGAAAAACCAATATTCGAACCGGATCCTAATATTTTAAACTAACAAAAACATTTCACAACATTAGCAAGATTATAGAACAATGAATCGGCTTGACCTTGGTATCTTGACTTCACGCCACTGCGGCAGTTGAATTCGACAAGTAATGAATACCTATTACATTGCCCAACACTCTTGACAAGCAGATAGACAAATGCCACATTATTGACAGACAAGTGACAAACCCAGCGGTAAAGCTTCGCAGCTCGCTATATGAATGAGCCAGCTCAATCTCTCAGAATATCGACTTAAAAAGGCACTTGTAGCATTTCGTTTGGTGAAAGAGGTTTTCGGAGGACCGGCTCGTCCTATTTCACTCATTTAAAGGACGGTAACGCAACTGTAACACTATCAGTGTTTCAGGTGGTAGTTCCTTGTCACCAGGTGACCCGCTTACTCGTTTGCGCCTATTTAATTCATTTTAGTTTTGCAGATGTCCATGGGCGACGGTACTCGCTTTCCATCAGTGTAGAGCATGAATGGTCCGATAAACCACGACCTCTCAGAATATCGACGTAAACTGACTCTTGCCGCGTTTCGCTCGGTGAGAGAGGTATCCGGAAGCCTAACCCCTTTTCCCCTCCCCTTCCTATCCCACTTCCGACCCCTTCCAGATCCCATTATTAGGGCCGGCAGCGCAACTGTAACACTATATGTGTTCATGGGCAGCGTTTGTTGCTCACCATCAGGTAACACGCCTGCTCCTTTGCCCCCCTATACCGTAAAAAGGTGACCTATAAGCTTGGTTGCCCCCTTCTAAAATAAACAAAAATCCATAAATTAAGCCCCACTCTTTCTGCTTGCTTATCCTACTATACCAAGAATTATGCGGAGATAAATTAATACACAAAATCGAGGTGTTAAATGTTCCTTTTTTTTAAACATATTCATAAGTTCATTCCTTCATTTTTAAAAACTTTTTCAGAATTAACTTCTTGTACATTTTTTTTTGGTAATTTCATGACTTACTACCCGAGAGTGTATATACCCCAGATGGAATATATTGCTGTATACAGGGCACAATTTTGTTATTCATGGATATTTATCACAAATAACATCCGAATAGCTATGTGGGTGAAACCATTATCTTATTCTACGACATTATGATTCAGGAACCGGATGATCATCGTCCAAACCACCGAGACGATGAATTCGTAGAGTATATTAATTTCGACATGGGTGTAAATAGACTTAAATAAGGAGTGAGCAGCAAAACTTCAACAGAACCGCTTTCCAATATAGAACCTTATTTGTTAATATAACAAAATATATTATGTAAATAAATATATGACATCTTTTTTTGTTACCTACCCACGTACAACTTCCATAAATAACAAACCAAAACTTTCCATTGCTATAGTGTATTTGTATTTATATACTGCAGAGAATAATTGTGATATAAAGGCTAATCTAATCTTCATTCACTTATTTATCATAAGCGTTTAACTTCGAACTACCAATTAAGAATTTAAATAATATTATTTCAATACTAACTGCCCCGGCGAAGTTTGTTTTGTCTCGGAAGCAATAAACGAATAAATAAAAGATTATTTCTAAAAAATGTAGCCTAAGTTACTCCTTATTACACCAGATACCTGCCGATAATAGTCTCGTCGAATTTGGTTCAGCCATTTCAGAGATTACCCGGAACAAACAGATATACACACAGACAAAAACAGTAAAAATGTTATTTTGTGTAATAAGTACCGTATATTTTATTTATACGAAGAAAAGAAAGCAGTTATTTCAGTATTATAAACAGTCACTTTAATTTTGTTTATAATATAGACAAAAAAAGTTAATTAGCGTATTCATAAGTTAAGGTTTTTGAATGTAACTAATATGAAACTTTTATTTCAGAGTTAAAACACACGATTGTTGACATTATTGGAACCAAATAATATGAGAAAACGGTAGTAAATGTAAATTTCTCAACAACCCGAGAAAATCCGAGAAATCAACCTCGAGAATTCTCGACACCCGAGAAATTACAAAGATCGAGAAATCATGACCGTTCGTGCATCTGTATTAAACACGGATGCTGAGTTACGTTATTTTATTATATTTACTGGGCACTAAAAACTAAGAAAGTTTCTTCTAGTTATACTTATACCACCTGCAGCTACTGCTACTCGGTGAGACAGGTATCCGGAAGCCCAACCCCTTCCCTTCCCCCTTTCCATAAATAAAATAACTTTATAGATTAGAAAAACAGAAATATTCGAGTATAATACACATAATCACATGAAACTGTCCAGAATTTTCTTAACGCTCCTTTCAAGCTCTTCTCATTGGTACTCTTCTTTATTCTATAAAGGTATATATAGAAGAAATCAACCGATGTGCGTGACAATAAAATAATTGGGATTGAGTTGGTTTATAATTTTCAAGGTCTTCTTCGCAATAAAACTTATTGGGAAGAAGACATATAAACACATAAAAAAAAAGTAAAAAAATAATAATTCGGAAGACGAATAATGGAATAGAATCAAAATAATGTGTAAGTCGACGACGGCTATGGAAAGCCTTCCATGAGCAAATTGCACATATTATGGAGGTGATATCAGGAGCCTTAAGAAAGGACACGTAAAAGTTAAGGAAACTAGTGAGGTTTATGAGCATAGTGTCGTATGATACTAACTTGTTTCTGTCTACCGTACTAGAAATTACAACACAAATTATGAGGACATAACATAACATAACTTTACGCCTTTTACGAAGGTGTAGGCAATGGCTGTTAAGCTTCGTCTCGCAATTATATTTACAACCTAAATGGAATAGGTGGCAAACCTATTGCCATACCGAGCAGAAAGTTTTTAGCCATCGATATTTATCACAAATAAATTCCTAAACTAATTTCGAAAAGTCATTGGTGTGAGCCAGGATACATTTTTTTGAAAGGAAACATTTTTTTCTGTTTTTTTAAGGGGAAAGCAAACGAGCAGGCAAATTGAAAGGGTCACAGTTGCGTTGCCAACCTTTTAGGTGGAATGTGTATGTAGAGGGGAGTGGAAAGTGGGGGCTTTCGGATATCAGTGATTCCCATTTGCGCCACTTTACGTCGATTTTCTCAGCGATCGTGGTATTTCACTGCGTGGATCTACCATTGTTAGTAGTCTGTTATGTTAGTGTAAATTAAAATAATCACAGCACGTAGTGAATATGAAGTATCTAAGGACCCGACCTTGCGTTTGGTCAAACTCTTCAATGTTACTACAACCGATGTTGTAGTAAAATTGAGAATTGGAAAGAAGTCTAAGGACGTACGTTGTCCGCAATTTGGCAATATTGTCAGAAAATCGAAATCCACATTTTTTATCGAAAACGTGGTCGAGCACCCCGCTTCTGAATCCAGAGGTCGCAGGTTCAAATCCTCCCATTGGCTCACACCAATGAATTTCGTAAGTTATGTGTGATGAATTTCGATGACTAAAAACTTTGTGCCCGGTATTGCAATAGAGGCGCCACCTATTCCATTTGGGACGTAAACATAACGGCGAGACGAGGCTAACAGCCACTGCCTACACCTTCGGGTAGATAAAGGCGTGACGTTATGTTATGTTATAATCAAAGCGTTATCACATTTCACACTTTTCGAGTTTATCGTTTAGGTGCGTACAGACAAATACACATATAATAATATTTAGTATAGAATAGTAATTCAAATCATCAAATAGACCGCAAAGGTGTGCTTCTTATACTATTGAAGTTAGATAAATTTTTAGTTAAATCTAACCAGTAAAAAATAGCCTTGTCGTAAAATCTGCCATAAATGCCATAATGTATAAACCAAGTATTTTGTTTTATTCTTACTTTTTTCACGGTTGGGTTCTTTTATACTTCGTTGGGTAATTAATGGAGTGTGTAGGGCAATATGATAAGGTATATTACAAACCAGCTAGCGGGTCACAAAAATAATAGATAAATCTGTAGCGTAATTGATTTTTTTTACGTCTTAGGAGGGCAAACGAGCAGGCGTGTCCCCTGATGGTGAGTGACAAACGCCGCCCATGGATACCTTCGACATATATAGTGTTACAGTTGCATTGCCGACCTTTAAGGAATTAGGATAGAAACGGTTATGGGGAATGGAACGGTGGGCCTCCGGGTAACTCTCTCCCCGAACAAAACTCGGCATGAGACTCTTTACGTCGATCTTCTGACAGGTCGTTGTATTTCACCGGTCGAGCCGGCCCATTCGTGCAGCGAAATGCTTGGCTCTACCACTGCATAATACTTATACGTGACTGTTAAGCCATGAATCACCGATATTTTACATCCCAAATGGTGGCGACATCTATCGTCATACACTAGGCACAATGTAGTTAGTCATCGCTAAATATTACCCAACACTTTCAAAAACAAACCCCAGAAGTCATTGGTTTGTGCCCGGATACAATCTCACGACTTCTTCATTCAGAACTTTTTCTTTGGACTATACTGAACCGCCTGAATACTGAACCGCCATTCAAATCTGACAATCAAATCTACTTACTGCCCACCTACCTACCTACTACCTACCTACTTACTTACTAATCAAGTGCTACTTACTGCTCAAATTATGTCGTATTCGGGCGTAAGACGACTAACTGGTTGATCAATTATTGCACAAATTATAGTCATATACAATCTTATTTATATCTTAAAAAAATATATGAACACTATTATTTTTCTAAGTCGACTGTGATGTCATGAAAATTAATATAACAGTGATATATTTATTTTAAATGAAATTATTATTGAGGCGTATGCAATTCAAAATATTTGATATAAATATTAAATATTCTAAATTGCATACACATTCATCATCACACCAATCACATCATTGCATCATAATTTTGATAAAATAAATACGTATTTTAATACGCATTTAAAATACGCAATTACTATCAAAACCGGTTATCTAATTGAAATGTCAAAATGTATGTTTGAACCGCAACGTGTGCTTATTCTATATATATATATGTCTCAGTGCCTTTTTGTCGGGCATTGCGTGTAGACTATAAAGTGAACTATATATTAACAATTACAATATAAATAATTTCTAATGAATTAAAAATAATATTAACGTTTTTGTAAACAAAAACCTTTCAAAGTTATTTCAAAAAAGTCAACAATATTTTATTTTTTTTGGTAAGTTATGTGGTACATAAGCTAATTTATGTATTTTTGCTAATATTATGCTAGCAGTCCGCCAATTTTAATAGATTGGTTTAACTAAATCTAAAAATGCAACAATTTTATTAATTTTATGAGAAATGACATCAAAACAAACTTTAGGATTATATCGCGTTTATTCATTACCAATTTTATTAATTTCCCGACGTTTCGAACTCTTTACAGAGATTATTTTCACGAGTGATGAACAAAAAAATTCGCGAAAATCTTAGAGATAAATTTATGAGAAATCTTATAATGATTTATTAGTGTCCGACAACAATGTAAGCGTTTGCAATTAAAGTGCTAAATCTCGAAAATTATCATTTTTTCTTTAGTACATTATACATGAATTATAGATAAAAACCACCGCATTAAAACCATCCATTTAAAAAACCCGCTTCAAAATCCGTTGCGTACTTTTAAAGATATAAGCATATAAAGGGACAGACTGCGGAATGCGTCTTTGAAAACTATGTAACATAACATAACTTCACGCCTTTTGTAATCCGAGGGGTAGGCAGCGACTGTAAAGCCCGATCTCGAGTCATCGATATTTATCACAAATAACTTCCGAAAACAATTTCGAAAAGTCATTGCTGTGAGCCAGTGTCTGGAATCGAACCCAGACCTCTGGATCACAAGCCGTGTGCTCGACCACTGCGCCACCGAGACTAAACTATGTAATGATTTATAATTGACATTATTACCTTAACCCGGTTAAGGATTACGCTCAAAGCATGACGTACATAAATCAGCTGATTAGTGTTGTGATCGAGTTTATCTTAATGTTGCTTTATTATTCATCAGATTTTTTTTTTAATCATATTAACCATATATAAATGACCAACCTATGATATAAATGCTGAGGATTGCGTGGATGTTTGTTACTCGCTTACGCAAAAACTAATGAACGGATTTTCGCATAAACTTTATAGTAATATTTATAACTTAAGTTATAAGATATAGATAAGATATAGATATAGATAACAGTGGTAGAGCCAAGCAGTTCGCTGCACGAATGGGCCGGCTCGACCGGTGAAATACCACGGCCTCTCAGAAGATCGACGTAAAGTGGCTCATGCCGCGTTTCGCTCGGTGAGAGAGGTATCCGGAGGCCCATCCCCTAACCCTCCCCTTAATGGCAGCGAAAATTAAAGAACACTTACCCCAGGGGGGTACCAGTTGCCACAACACTGGAGAATCCCCCCTTGAGCGTCCACGGTTTGGTATCCAACAAGGCGTGGACGCTCAAGCTGCCCCTCGTATTCTGGGGAGGGCAAATTCTCGCTCTGCACATAAAACTGCCCGGGGCAAACGCAAGGGCAAGGACATCACGGCACCCCCTACCACGCTAAATGTGGATTTTTGTAACATCAGGGGTATGCGCACAAACCTTCTTGCCGTCCACCACCACCTTGAGACGACAAAGCCGGCCTTACTGTTCCTTACGGAGACGCAGATATCTTCTCCGGCGGACACTACGGATCTCTCATACCCTGGGTACAAACTGGAGCATTCCTTTGTACCACGGGCTGGGGTTTGTGTGTATGTCCGGGAGGATATCTCTGCTCAGCGCCTCGGCAGTCTTGAAGGAAGGGACCTATCGACCCTCTGGCTGCGTATAGACTGCGGTGACCACCCTCGCATCTACGCATGCCTTTATAGGTCCCACAGCGGCAACACCGACACAGACCGACTCATGGACCACGTACAAATGGCTGCAGATTCTGTACTTCGACAGGTGCCATCTGCGGAGATCGTGATACTCGGCGATTTTAATGCACATCACGCCGAATGGCTTGGATCGCGCTCCACCGATCACGCTGGTAAATCTGTCCATGACTTTGCTTTAGCATTTGATCTGACACAACTGGTTACTGTGCCCACGCGCATCCCAGATGTGGACGATCATTTACCTTCCCTGTTGGACCTTCTGCTGACCTCCCATCCTGACGGATATGTGATCTCTGTAGACGCCCCTTTGGGCTCTTCGGATCACTGTCTGATAAAGAGTACGGTGCCACTCACGTGCCCACTTCGACCGCGTGTTGCGAGTCGCCGCCGTGTGTGGCATTACAGGTCGGCGGACTGGGATGGAATGCGGAATTTTTTCGCATCCTACCCATGGGGTCGGGTTTGCTTCTCACCGGAGGATCCTGACGTCGTTGCCGATTCTGTCACTGATGTGGTGCTGCAGGGGATGGAGCTTTTTGTTCCATCCTCAGTGGTGCGGTTCGGTGGCAGATCCCAGCCCTGGTTTGATCGCTCATGCAAAACGGCATTACACCTTAAGCATGACTGCTATCAGGCCTGGGCAAAAGCAGCGTCGTCTCGGGATCTAAATACCGGTAATCTTAAGAAGAGGTACAACCACGCCTCCAGGTCCTTCAAAAGAGTTATAGCCATAGCAAAGTCTAAGTACATAGGCGGGATTGGCGAGAAACTAGTTCGCCTTCCCTCGGGAACTCGTGCGTTCTGGTCACTCGCCAAGGCTGTCCTTGGGAATTTCTGCAAGCCATCTCTTCCACCTCTGCAAAGGGAGGACCAGTCATTGGCCCACGACGCTAAAGAAAAAGCCGAACTTCTTGGTACTCTTTTTGCGGCTAATTCGACTCTGGACGATAAGGGGAAAATTCCACCGACCATCCCACGTTGTGACCACGCCATGCCGGAGATCTGTTTCCGGCAAAGTACTGTACGGCGCATACTTTTCTCCCTAGACGTCCACAAGTCGAGTGGGCCTGACGGAATCCCAGCAATCGTGTTGAAGATGTGTGCTCCAGAGTTGGCACCGGTTCTAACGCGTCTCTTTCGGTACTCCTACTCTCTCGGCGCTGTACCAGCATCATGGAAGGTAGCTTTAGTCCACCCGATCCCTAAAAAAGGTGATCGCTCAGATCCGTCCCACTATAGACCCATCGCCATCACCTCCCTATTCTCCAAAACTATGGAAACACTGATCAACCGCCAGCTCCTTAGCTATCTAGAAGAGCACCAGTTGATTAGCGACCGTCAGTACGGATTCCGTCAAGGTCGCTCAGCTGGTGATCTTTTAGCCTACTTAACCCATCGGTGGGCGGAAGCGGTTGAGAGTAAAGGAGAGGCGCTGGCCGTTAGTTTGGACGTGGCGAAGGCCTTCGATCGGGTTTGGCACAAAGCACTTCTCTCGAAGCTTCCATGTTATGGGCTTCCCGAGAAATTATGCGATTGGGTCTCCAGTTTTCTCATGGATCGGAGCATTAAGGTCGTTGTCGACGGGTCATGCTCCGACTTAAAACCTGTAAATGCTGGAGTCCCCCAGGGCTGTGTGCTATCCCCTACGCTGTTTCTTCTGCATGTGAATGACATGCTGCAGTACAGCAGTCTTCATTGCTATGCGGATGACAGTACGGGGGATGCCCTATATACCGGCCACCCGCGGATTTCTCGGGAAAACGTCAATGAGTACCGGAACAAACTTGTGTCTGAAATCGAAACTCTGCTTAGTCAGGTTTCGGACTGGGGCCGACTAAACTTAGTCCAATTCAACCCTAAGAAGACACAGGTTTGCGCGTTTACCGCAAAAAAGACACCATTTGTCGTAGCTCCCTGCTTTGAGAGCACTCCCTTAGCCGTCTCAGCCAATATCGGAATTCTTGGTGTCGA
Organism: Euproctis similis; assembly: GCA_905147225.2. Taxonomy (NCBI): domain Eukaryota; kingdom Metazoa; phylum Arthropoda; class Insecta; order Lepidoptera; family Erebidae; genus Euproctis; species Euproctis similis. The sequence continues at coordinate 13,611,574 of LR990109.1, forward strand.
CTTGTCGAGTGACGTCCAATTTCGCGGTCATCTGGAGGGCAAGGCCAAATTGGCCTCCAAAAAGCTTGGTGTACTCAATAGAGCGGGACGGTATTTCACGTCAGGTCATCGCTTGCAACTCTATAAAGCGCAGGTCCGGCCTCACGTGGAATACTGTTCTCATCTTTGGGCGGGGGCACCCCACTACCAGCTTTCTCCATTTGACCGCATTCAACGACGCGCGGTTCGGCTTGTCGACAACCAAGCTCTTTCCGATCGGCTTGATCCGTTGGCATTGCGGAGAGATGTTGCATCTCTATGCATCATGTACCGCTTATACCACGGGGAGTGCTCTGAGGAATTGTTCGGACTTATACCGCCTGCTGACTTTCGCAATCGCCCGACTCGCCAGTGTCTCCATCCACATCGGCTGAATAATTGGCGATCTACGACAGTGCGATTCAGCCGTCACTTCCTGCCACGCACTGCTCCTATATGGAACCAGCTGCCGGCAACGGTATTCCCGGACCGCTACGACCTTGGTACCTTCAAGAAACGAGCGTATTCCTATCTTAAAGGCCGGCAACGCTGATGCGACGCCCCTGGTGTTGCGGATGTCCATGGGCGGCGGTGATCGCTTTCCACCAGGTGACCCGCTCGCTCGTTTGCCCCTTATTTCCAAAAAAAAAAAAAAAAAAAAAAAAAAATAAGAAGTTTGTATCATTCAGTCATAATATAACAATAAGTATAAAATAAGTCGGCCAAAAATCAATCAGGCCCTCCGTCAGCTATCCAGAGCTGCCTAAACCGTGACTAGTATTGTTTCTCATATACATTTTGACAATTTACCAAAAAACTACCAGGGCAAGCTATAAAATGAATATAAATTTAAAAATTTAATCAAAATGTCTATTTCCTGCGTGGAAGCCTGTGATATCCTTCTAGTACTAAAAAATTCAATTCTTCTCATTCAATTTCAATAGAATTTTACGCCCACCCGAATTTTCGGATTTTCGGATATAAAAAATCTTAGCATGCCAATTGCAGTAAACCAAGCAAATTTAGTTAAGTCATCAATCACAGGCGTGCGCGTATCTCCGAAACTAAAAGAGAGTTGTAGGTGCCCAATTAAAACTTTATAAATATCTTAAGGAAAGGAAGATAGCAAATCAGTAAATAGAAATATATTTTGCTTTGACCAAATTCTTACTAAATCTTCATCTTTGGATAGAGCTCATCACTTAAATATAAGTATTAGTTATTTAATAAAGATTGCTTAAATAATCAGTACAAATAGGTTAACAGATAAAATCGCCGTTTAGAGCGATAACAATGTCTCAAAGATAAAAATAATAGCATTTGTTGTACACTAAATAAACAATACATAAAATGTTAGTACGTATTTACAGATAAATAAAAAGCAAGAAAAAAATCTTAAGTCACTGAAAATTATATACAGAAGGACGTTTCGAGTCTGATTAAAGAAAAACATTAAATTAAAAAGGAAATCAACATACGAAATAATAGAAAAGTAGTTATTACAAAAAAGGAGAGAGAAAAAACAGGTCAAAATTAAGAAACTTGAAGTAGCAAAATCGTGATGAAAATAAAAAAACTATTTAACATTTTACAAAAAGGAAATGCTCAAAAAGAGAAGAAAGAGAATGAACAAAAAGAAGATCCGTTTGCCAAATTACTCGGTGACTTTGGACGATGGCAGTTTTTAATATTATCAACGGTATCTGTGGTGAAATTAAGTACAGGATGGGTTCAAATGGCAATACTATTTTTAACGCCAAATTTAAATTTTCGATGTACAAATTTACATAATACTACTGATGATATAATAAATAATACATGTTACAAAGATTGTGTTGAATACGAGTACGATACTAGTCCATTTGACAATACTATTGTATCAGAATGGAATTTGATATGCGAAAGAAGATGGCTGGCAAGTTTTACACAAATGATGTTACAGCTCGGTATAACAATTGGTAGTTTAATATTTGGATATCTCTCTGACAGGTGAATAAGTTTTTAATCAATACAATCTGTTCATCTAAGAATTAATTAATATTAATCATATATCATTTTATAAAAAACAAATATAAATGCCAGGACTTCCGATTATAATGTTATTATTACCTAGTCCACGTACTTATATAATTAATATAATTATTTTACAAATCTGGCGCATACATATGTCGTTTCTGATAAAATCAATGTTTCATTTGGTAATATTGGATAATTGGAACGAATGATATTTTAATATTCAGTTATAAAAATGTCTATATGTAAAGTGCCCATAAGAAAACAGCAAACATTGAAAACATGAATGGTACAGACTTTTTGGAGAATACGGTTTGTTATTAGGAATCATGAAAAGATTTTATTTTCAGATATGGTCGTAAAAATACTTTCCTATGGTCTGTTTCTGGAGTGATTGTGACATCATTCGCAGTACCTTTCTCGCCAAACTATGCCGTTTTTACAGCATTAAGGACATTGCTTGGTGTTGCCACAGCTGGAACCATGATCGTATCATTTGTTATAGTGATGGAATCAGTTGGACCGAAGTACAGGGAAATGGCTGGTTGTTTGTTTCATATACCATTCATGATTGGTAAGTAAGTATAGTACACTTAAGTTATGTGTTAAGAACAATTATTAATAAATATTAGTCAAAATAAACAAATTTTATAATCATAGTTACACAACACGACTGCGGTTCTTAGCTAGTCCCTTGCGAGCTAAGTAGAGAAATCAGAGCGCCATAACGCACGATACTTGACATCTCGCACCATTTTAAAACTCCTGTAATGTCAGGAGTATTAAAATGTAATGACTCTCCTCAAGGACACAACACACGAAAACGAATGACCAAAGGGAGACGATTTTAGCGGAACTATTTTTTTCAGGACACATGACTTTACCACTCTTCGCGTACTATTTCCGGAGCTGGGATAAGTATACGTTAGCCTTAGCTGTACCTCAATTAATTTACTTGGGTTATTTCTTTACAATCACTGAATCTCCTAGGTGGTTAATAAGTCGTGGACGTCTGGAAGAGGCTACAAACATTATCAAAAAAGCTGTTACTATGTAAGTAGACTATGTGTTGTGTATTGTTGTACGAAAAACCTGCAACTTTGTTATAACTAAGGAAAAGTTCCTTAATATTTCTTGATTTAAAATTTATTAAAAATACATACTCGCATAGGAACAGGGCATGATCTCGATCTCGGTGGTCGGTGACTGAAAACTTTGTGCCCGGTATGGCAATAGGTTCGCCACCTATTCCATTTGGGACGTAAACATAACGGCGAGACGAGGCTTAACAGCCGATTCCTACACCTTATCCTACCTTCGGGTAACAAAGGCGTGAAGTTATGTTATGTTATGTTATTATCATTTATGTGAACAGGGCAGGAAGATGATGACTCGCAGACCATGCTTTTTCTGTGGATTTAAATATGTCATTCTTAATTTAGTTTGATTTATAATGCAGGAACAATCTTCCAACCACCAATGTAGAAGTTACTCTGAAGCAATTGATACAAGATAGCTCGAAGTCAGATAAGTTGAACGTAAACTACACAATGTTATTTAAAAAGTCATTGCTGCTTCGAACTATATGCTGTTGCGTCATGTGGTTTATCTTTGGGATTTTATTCTTTGGATTAAACCAATACATAAGTCAGACAAGTCCAAATCCATTTGTCAGTGTTGCAATCGCTGGCGCTATACAGGTGAGTAAACATATTTTTGATCAGTCGAGTATTTATATTACAGCTGCTTGTATAACTAATGCAAAATTTAACCACGCGGATATACTAAAGTAACTAACTAAATTAAATATTTTGTCACAATCTACAAAATATTTTATGTAAGCCAAAAAAATAGGAGACAATCCTTGACACACTTGAACGTTACTGATGCTAATTTCTGGATTTACGTCATAATTCTAATTGAAAATTGATTATTGTTAGATGCACTTTATTGTGGCTTCATGCCTATTTCGACTCAAAGGTAACAGCTGTTTAGCATTGACTCGGTGAATTTCATATGGAATATGGTGACAGAACCTATTGCCATACGTGGGGCATAATATTGTCACACTTGCCCAGACCGCCGTGACGAAACAAACATAATTCTTTACATTTTAATTATTTCCAGATTCCATCAAATTTATTAACAATCTGGTTGATCAAGAGATTCGGTCGTCGGGTGATTATTTCTACGTGCTTCATTCTGAGCGGTACCTTCGTGATCATTCTTTATTACGCACCAAATATTTTCTCATTGACTCTCACCTTCGGATCTTTGGGAGTGAGCTGTGGATCAATTGTCGGCACATCTATCTATGTATATACATTAGAATTATTCCCAACAGTAGTTAGAAACATGGGCATTGGGATATCTTCTTTATGTATGCGTATAGGATCAATGATAGCACCATTTATTGCAAATATAGCGTTTACTTTACCATGGTTACCGTCTCTCATATTAGGAGGAGCAGCTTTAGTAGCTGGATTAGTATGTTTGTTATTATCAGAGACAAAAGGAGTGGCGCTTTCTGACAATATAGAAGACATAACATGCAAGTGACCAATATTGTGATTTTATTTGTGAGATTTCTTTAATGCCTCGATATTAGGACAGTAAGAGTGTAATCACTGTTTGTTTTGTCATGAGATTTAATATGAATGAATATACAAAAGAATAAGAATAAAATGAAGGATTTTGAGGAATAGAGGCATAGAAGTATTTACAACGAAGAATACTATATCAAAATCCATTATGATAATTTTCATTTTAACATTGCCAGTGAAAAACTCCATTTGACTTAATATATGTGAAGTAAATTGATCAAAACAACTTTCAGGATTATATCGCGTTTATTTATTTATATTTATTTCCCGACGTTTCGAACTCTTTACAGAGATCATTTTCAAGTAAAGAGTTCGAAACGTCGGGAAATAAATATAAATAAATAAACGCGATATAATCCTGAAAGTTGTTTTGATCAATGAGTGAGATTCGCGAAAGTCTTAGAAATAAATATATGTGAAGTAAAGATAACTACAGAAAGTTTATCTGTGAATGGTGAATTTATTAGGTGGTATCTAGGTATACTACTACTACTATTGCAAGGGCAAGTATTAGTTAATAGTAATTCTTAAATCATACAATTTCAATAATAAGCTCCGAAATCTTTAATCTCTTTTTATATATTATATAGTCAAGTTATATATTATATAGTCAAGGGAAGGTGTATGCGTGCAATTATTAAACAAGCAGGCGCTAATGTTTAATATAAAGAGAGTTTGCTTCTTTCATCTTTAGAAAGTATTAATGTCAATAACTTGTAACCAAAAATAATTTTAATTATGGTAAAACGAATCTTTCCGTGTGTGAATCCCTGTTTATAAGGGCAAGCTTTGGAGTCTGCAGGTTCACGTTGGTTTATGCCACCCCCAAGCAGATGGTTGTAGTGATAAAAACAAATTTATCAACGTAACGTTTATTACGTAACTGAAATTGGATACAACGGAATAAAAATTTAAATAATGATAATATTTTAAAAAAATCTGACAAAAAAACAGAGTTGCTAAAATCATGGTTATTAAAATAATTGTTTCTTTGTGTTTTAATGTATTAATTAAAATTATTATTATCTACCTTTACAATATAATAAAACTATTTTTCGAGTATTTTGTCTTCAAATAAAGACTTAATTATTTGTAAAATAAAAACGTCATGCTAAAAACATCATACTTAATTAATACCATAGTTAAAAATAATAATAAATATTGTGATCATTTTATTTCTTATATTTTCCTTTGGTTACATTTTTGATCTTAGTTTTAATTAATTTAATGAATTCACAGTCATCATATTTACATAAGGACTCGTAGTGTATTGGTAAAACAACCAACTGCGGAATCGAGATAGGTGGGTTTGAAGCTGTGTGGCGCCGGCTTAGAATACCGCCACCCCATCTCTTCCCGTGGGTGTCGTAAAAGGCGACTAAGGGAAAAGGCTGGAAGAATGCGCAGCAGCATTCTCTCTCAACAAAATACAGCCTACTGCGATCGCCAACCCGCCTGCCAAGCGTGGGGATTATGGCAAAACCCCCCATGAGTGAACGGACCGGCAGTTGGACGGAACGGAAAGGCAAATGAAGAATGATGAAGCCTATCCGAGTACAAATATTTATGAAAAGCATGAATTGTATGTATTAGAAGTGTGTATTTTGTATGTATGAATATCCGTTGTCTGATCCCTCACACACCTGTGTTACAAGCTTTTAGAGGCTTACCTTGGAAATCTAGGGGGCGCTGTATGTACTGTGTACGAAAATATATTTTTTTATGGGATAGGAGGGCAAAGGAGCACGGAGGAGGTAAGCAACCAATGCCGCCCATGGACACCAGCAACACATATAGTGCTACAGTTGCGTTGCCAACCTTTAAGGGATAGAGGATAGGAAAGGATGGGGAAGGGGGGTGGGCCTCCGGGTACCCCTCTCACCGAACGAAACGCGGCATGAGCCACTTTACGTTGATCTTCTGAGAGGTCGTGGTATTTCACCGGTCGAGCCGGCCCATTCATGCAGCGAATTGCTTGGCTCTACCACCACTGTAATATATTAAATTGATTCACATGTTCACTCCACCAAATAAGCTAGGAGAAAAAAAAAACCTATTTCCTGAAATGGTACATATACTCCTAATACATAGGTGTACCGGTATGAAATGAGCGTTTTTTTGTGAAAATAAAATATTAATTTTGATTAGATAAAAATATAAATTTATTCAAAATATTGTCCATCACTTTCTACACATTTTGTCCACCTTTTTGGTAATTTGTGGATACCATGCCAATAGAAATGTTCTTCTTTTGAAGCAAACCAATCAAACACCCAATTTTTCACTTCCGCATAGGAATCGAACCGCTGCTCAGCCAATGCGTGTCCCATCGATGAAAATAAATGGTAATCGGAAGGAGCCAAGTCTGGTGAATACGGCGGGTGGGGTAGCAACTCCCAGCCAAGTACTTTGATTGTATCCTCAACCGATTTTGCTTTGTGTGCAGGTGCATTGTCGTGTAACAAAATTACTTTGCCGTGTCTTCTGGCCCATTCTGGTCGTTTTTCGATCAATGCGTTGTTCCAATCGATCATCTGTTGTTTGTAGCGACTAGTATTCACAGTTTCACCAGGTTTTAGGAGTTCATAATACACCACATCCTTCTGATCCCACCAAACACAGAGCATTGCCTTCTTCCCGAAACGATCTGGTTTTGCAGTCGATGCTGTTGGTTGTCCCGGATTAACCCATGATTTTCTCCGTTTAGGATTCTTAAAATAAATCCATTTTTCATCGCTAGTGACCATTCGATGCAAAACTGATTTTCTTTCGTGTCTTTGAAGCAAAATTTCACAAGTGTTTTTCCGGTTTTCAATTCGGTCTTTCATTCAATTCATGTGGCACCCATTTTCCACACTTTTGAATTTTTCCCATAGCTTTCAAACGGTCTGAAATTGTTTGTTGTGCAATATTTAACATACTCGTAGGTGCCATTTGCTTCTGACTCAAAGTATCATCTTCATCCAATATGGCTTGCAGTTTGGCGTCTTCGAATTTTTTTGGTGGTCCTCCACGTTCTTTATTTCTCACATCAAAATCATTACATTTGAATCGTTGAAACCATCTCTTGCATGTTGCCTCTGTTAGACCATGATCACCATATGCTTCGACAAGCATTCGATGTGATTCTGCAGCATTTTTTTTCAAATGGAAACAAAAAATTAATGCTTTCCGCAAATCATCTCTTTCCAGCACAAAATTTGTCATTTTTAACACAATAAAAAATATGATGTTGGTTGTTTCCTAACTGTTAGGTTAATTGAATGTTTGACAGTTGTCATGGCAACCAAACAGAAAAAAAATTAAGGCTTATTCACAACAAATAACCCCTACCAACACATTTGTAACTTAACGCTCATTTCATACCGGTACACCTGGTAATTAGTTGTCTAATTTATTATGATGACGTGAAAAGTCATTGGTGTGAGTTAAGATTCGAACCCGACTGATCTTTATTAAGCTACAGATTAAAAAACCTCGAGCCCAACAAGAAAATTAAAAATATAGGCGTAGATGTTTACTTATAATTTTGAAAAAAATAGCCAAATGAAATAACACGACCTCTCAGTATATTAACGAAAAGTGGCATATGCCGCGTTTCGCTCGGTGAGATAGGTATCTGGAGGCCCAACCCCTTTTCCTCCTCTTTCCATCCCACTTCCAACTCATTCTATATCCCAATGTAAGGGTCGGTAACGCAACTGTAACACTATGTGTGTTCAGGTGTGCATAAAAAAAAACTTTGTAATTAAGGAATTAACTAAATTAATGAAGTTAGTAAATATAATATAGCGAAAAAAATTCAGTACCTACCTTATTTAATACTTATCTATACCTGAATATAATTTGCGCTTTTGACGAAAGAGACGAAGCGAGTTTTTCTTTGTGATACAATCTTATTCTATTTTCGTACAGTGGTAGAGCCAAGCAGTTCGCTGCATGAATGGGCCGGCTCGACCGGTGAAATTCCACGTCCTCTCAGAAAATCAACGTAAAGTAGCTCATGCCGCGTTTCGCTCGGTGAGAGAAGTGCCCGGAGGCCCACCTCCTTTGACCATCCTACTCCCTTTAAGGTCGGCAACGCAACTGTAGCACTATATGTGTATTAGTGTCCATGGGCGTAGCTGGTCACTTATCATCAGGTGACACGCATGCTCGTTTGCCCTCCTATCCCATAAAAAAAATCTATTTATATTTATAATAAAACAATTAATTTTGGAAAATAAAGATACAGAATATTTTATTTAAATACCATTTAAGCGTTTTAATCATTTACGCCGAGACAAGGATAAATAAATAAATATTTTGACAGTTTTATCATTAAGTGTCGCAGAATCCAGATGTATTTAATCATATTTATATCTACTACATATGTAGTTTTACAAGTAGTATTTTTGATAAGAGTACATTTTAATAAAATACCGACATGAATGATAAAATCAAGGATAATAGTGAACACCGTGAAATCCAATCCAAATTTGAATAAAAATTCATTAAATAAACAATTATTTATATTTCAAAACCCAATTTGATCTTATTTATTTATTTTTATTTTATTTATTTATTTATTGGACCACCAACAAAGGATATACACATACAATCTTATTACAGTATAGACAGTAGAGTACAAACAAGCGTATTCCCTCAATTACAGGAGGTCACATCATGCACAATATATTATACCTATATATATAAGCATTAATAAGCACTAAATAATACAATATTTATATATAACCTAAGTTACTATTTAACAATTGGCTTAATAATAGGTTTTAATAGATTTTTGAATTTTGGCAGAGCGTATGAAATGTCTATCTCGTGAGTTTTAGATATGGCATTATACTGTCGACAAAGTCTGGGCAGAGCGGCGTACTGACCAAGATTAGTTCTTGAGGGTTGTATATTTATTAGATTGTACGCCTGTTTTCTTGGCAAATGAGTAGGTATTTTGAGTTGCAATTTGCATAAAAGTTCGCTACAATCTAATGTACCATTAATTAATTTATGAAAGAAGACAGCGTCAAATGTCTCTCTCCGGCTTACCAAAGGTTCTATGCGGTAATGTTCCAGTCTGTCTGTATAACTAGTAATTCGCCTAGCTAACTGGTCCCCGTAGCACAGATGGTAAAGGAATCGCCTTTGAACACTCTCTAAGCGCTTTTTGTATACATCGTAGTGTGGGTTCCATATAACTGAGCAGTATTCTAAAATCGGCCTGACTAGTGTGTTAAATAGTTTTATCTTTGTAAAAGATTTTCTAAAGTCCCTGCTGTTACGTATAACAAACCCAAGCACCTTGAAACCACGTGCAACAGTGTTCAAAATGTGAACATCGAACTTGAGTGCACTATCCAGTTGAACGCCTAAGTCACGAATTGTAGAAAGTTTGTGAATCTCCGCGCCTTGCAAGTAGTATTTATTGACTGGTGGTAGTTTGTTACGTGTGAATTGGATGTAATGGCACTTGCTTACGTTCAACAACATGTTGTTCTCAATGCACCAATCATCCAGTCTGTTCAAGTCCTCCTGTAATAAATGAACGTCTTGAAGAGACCGGATAGGCTTCGCGATTTTTAAATCGTCCGCGAAAAGGTAGAAACTGGAATGTTTGAAGCAATACGCGATATCATTTATGAAAATATTAAAAAGAATTGGTCCCAAGTGCGATCCCTGAGGAATACCAGAAGTGGCGAAATACTCATTAGAAGTGTACCCGTTGATGACAACTTTATAAGACCTATTGCTTAAGTATGATTTGAACCAGTTAACTAAAGTTCCGTCAATTCCGAGATGATTAAGTTTTTTAATCAGGATACAGTGATCTACTTTGTCGAACGCTTTGCTAAAATCTGTGTAGATTGCGTCTACAGGAACACGTTTATCCATTTGTTCTGACAAGGATGAGGTAAAACTCAACAGATTAGTAGTAGTGGACCTAGACTTTATGAAACCGTGTTGATGGACAGTGATATATTGCTTAATATACCACGTAAGGTGTTGACTCATAAGTTTTTCGAGCATTTTGCCAAAGGATGCCAGTATAGATATAGGCCTGTAATTAGATACCAGATGTTTTTCTCCAGATTTAAATACAGGAACAACAAGAGCTTTCTTCCAAGCTTCTGGAAAAATGCCTTCTCGCAGAGATTCATTAAAAATAATACGGAGAGGATGGACTAAGCCTTTTGCACATTGCTTTATAAACACAGGAGGTATACCGTCACTGCCTACACCCTTACTTTCATCAATTTCTTTGAGACATTTTTGTATTTCGTCATCAGTTAATTTCAGATTGCACAATGCAGAAGATACATCAAGAGTGTTCATATTTCGCGAAATAATTCCGGTATTGGGATCATTAAATGCTTGCATAAAACTGTCTTTAAAAAGATTACAGATATCCTCTCCGCTACTTGCGATTCTGTTATCAAAGTGCATTTGCCCGGGGTATGAACTATTGCCTTTTCTTTTGTTTTTAATGAATGTCCAAAATATTTTGGGATTTTTATTTATGTTAGATTCTAGTTTATAGATATATTCTTTGTAACAGGTGGCACTAAGCACATTACATTCGCGGCGTAATCTCTCGAATGAGACAAGATCAAAAGGATTTCTGTACTTTTTGTAACGTATGTGGTACTTGTATTTATTCCTAATTAACTTTTTAAGGTCCCTTGAATACCAAGCAGGATGTTTCTTATGTGTTGTTGGTTTATTAGGAATAATTTCGGATATAATTTGTCTTAGAATTGCATAAAATACATTAACCATTTCATTGACTGATGAACAGTTTTTAAACTCGTTATCCCATGTAATCAAATGCAAGGAGTCCAAAATTTTCTCGTAATCTGCCCTATAAAAGTTAGGTTTAGTTGATATTTTCGGAATTAATTTGTAATCAACCGACAAGTTTACGCTAAATTCTATTGGGGGGTGTAATGGATCCACTTTAGACAAAGCAAAAGTACATTGTTGTACACTATCAATGGGTATATTACTTAATATAAGATCTAATATTTTCGATTTGCTATTATGTATGGAATTATATTGATTAAGGTCGTTTAAAGTCATGAATTACGTGAATATTGCACTCAAGCTCGTGTTTTTGTATTCGGCTTGTAGCGAGTCATTTTTTTTTACCCAAGTTATGCACCCAAGATTAAAGTCACCCATTATTAAGGTGATTGCGTTTGTTTCCGCAATCCTTTGGACATTCTCTGTGTATACTGATAAAGTCTCCGGGTGTAATGGCGGTGGAAGATAAATTCCATTGATATACATTGTTTTACCACCACCCCCACAATCATCAATGTGTACACTAACCCATAAATCTTCCAGGTCAGTCTCTAAATGGGACAATCTACATGATGTAAATCGTTTAGAAATAGCCACTATAACTCCTCCACCCTCCTTTCGGCTATTATATCTACTGGAAACACGATCGCGCCTATAAACAATGTAATTGTCGTCAAATAACTCAGAATCATAGACACCGTGGCGTAGCCAAGTCTCAGTCAATACAATTATATCGTAATTACTTAGCAAAATATTGTTGTAGAACTGTACGGTTTTACTTTTTAGACCTCGAACATTTTGATAGTATACATTTAGTGGAAAACTGAATTTTACTAATAATGTACAAGGAAACCTGCAATTAACATTTAACAAAATATAACAAATAGCTAACAAATACTTAAGTCAAGGATTTTAGTTTTTCTAGTGAATTAATAACTATACTGGGTGAATTTTCATCTTTTTTAACAAGTATCTTGCCGTTACGTATCCAAATAAACTTGTATCCTATTTCTTTGACATGAATACGAGCTGCTGCGTGAATTGCCTTATTTTCAGTTGAAAGATGTTCTGTCACGTAGATTGGTTGGGGCTTATCCTTGGCTATTCCAAGATGACTGGTGTTCAATTTCTCGGTAGTATTGTTGCGGTTATATTTTATAGCCGCCGCTAGAAAACGATCCCGATGACGAGGGCTACTCAACTTGACCAGAATTGAGCGAGGTCTTAAGCTTTGAGTGTCTTTTTTAGCAATCCGCGTACAGTGCATTATGTCGGCATCTTTAATGTCACATTTAATCACCTTAGCTAGTTGTAATATAGTAGTAATTAAATTTTCAGACCTGTTTTCTGGAACACACTGTAGCTCAAAATTAGATGACCTTGAATTTTGTTCAACCAAGTTTAATCTTGTGTTAACTTGCTGTAGGCAGTCTCGCAGGTAAATATTGTCTCTTTCGAGCTGTGAAATCTTATTTGTTTTATCTTCCAGTGGTCCTTTAAATTCTTCATACTTTACTTCAAAAAATGACAAAGATTTCTGAAAATCTGCCATAATTTGTTGCAACTGTTGAGTCACTGTATTAGCAATAGCGCTTTGTATTTCTTCCTTAATAATCTCTCTTAAAGTACCTGTAGAGATTTCAAGGAGCTGATCAGAGAAAGATGAAGCTTGCGACATATTTCTACGAACAGTAACGTTGCCATCGCCAGCAAACGGTGAGCGAGAAACGCTTGCTTTCGCAGAAGATGGATGTTGATTACTGTTTGGAGATGTTTTTTTTGCAGTGGTTCGCGCTTGGTTAGTTCTACAACCAGCACATTGCCAAGATTTTTTAGTTTCAGTACTCATTAGCTTATAGCGCTTCTCGGAAACATTCGCACATAAAACGTCATACCAACTTTCGCAAATGCAGCAGCGCAAGCATTCCCTGCTTTCAATATTGTCCATGCATCCAGCACAAGTTTTAGACATTATTGCCGGCGCTAAAAAATAACGCAACGGGGGGGGTAGTCGGAGAAACACTAGCACTTATTCACAGAAACGCTAACAATTATTATCTTTCGGTACAGTTGTTGTGTGATCTCGCTGATAAATTGTAGCGGGTAGTTGTATATTCTCATTAATGATATTGTGTAAACAAGTCGGTTTCGTTATTATTGTTAGGTACTGCTCCTTTACTCACACAAGGCAATAAATCCGATTTGATTGTCACTGGTACATTTATTATTATTTATCCTAGTTTGACATTCGAAATTATAAGCTTTTATACCACTTTGAACCAACTATTTGTAATTAAATTAAGGAGCCAACAAAAACACGTCTTTCTTAGGAGGCGCTCGGGTAATTTTTTATCGGGTAATTTATTATGAATAATTTTCTGTAGCATTATTATCATTACATGTATAAAATAAAATCGCTCTCCGCTATCTGTTCCCATAAATAACATAACATAACTACACGCCTTTGTTACCCGAAGGTGTAGGCAGCGGCTGTTGAGCCTCGTCTTGCCGTTATGTTTACGTCTCAAATGGAGTTGGTGGCGAACCTATTGCCATGCGTGGCACAAAGTTTTGGATATTCAAAGTCATCGATATTTATATACACATAACTTCCGAAAATAATTTCGAAAAGTCAGTGGTGTGAGCCAGGTTTCAAACCCGCGACCTTTCGATTCGGAAGCGGGGTGCTTGACCACAGGACCACCGAGACCTTTAGTAATTCTAAAAGATAACCTAAGAGACCATAATTTTTACTCGTATTGAGCGATTTTTCAAAAACATAACATTCATAACATAACTTCACGCCTTTGTTACTCAAAGATTTAGGCAACGGCTGTTAAGCCTCGTCTCGCCGTTATGTTTACGTCCCAAATGGATGATGTGATTAGGTGGCGGACCTACTGCTATACCGGGAACAAAGTTTTCAATCATCGATAATTTTCACGCATAACTTCCAAAAACAATTTCGAAAAGTTATTGGTGTGGGCCAGTGTTAGGATTCTAACCCGCTACCTCTGGATCAGAAGCCGTGTGCTCGACCCTACCACCGACACCCTAAATTTAAAAAAAAATGAAAATGCATAAATTATTGGTAGGTACTCCTAGTTAGCAATACATTCACGTAGTTAGCAATACATTCAAGTTAGCATAACTTCACGCCAAATCCCTTGCGGGGTAGGCAGAGAGAACAGAGCGCCATAAGGCACGATTCTTACACGCCTTACTCGCTTCGTTGACTTTCATAACTCTTTTCATGCACGCGCGTCGGTTTTTGAGGCCCCTAACATCAATAATTAATCAGTTAGCAATAATTTATTGTATTTGTTCTGTTAAGATCAGTTTAATCTTAATGGAAAAGTAGAATCTACTTGATATTATTCCGGGATGTTATTATTTATTGATAATGATGAAAAAGAAAAAAATACTGATGTAATTACGAAATTATTATTTTTATTGGACTGCGTTTTTTAAAAAATGTATCTTGGCTTTTTTAACGTCTGTATACAGATATCTTTAATCTTCTTTATATAAGTATATCTATTGTGTAAGTTAGTGTAGTTTGTAATATTGAAATAACTGCTTTATGTTTGTTCCGGGTAATTTCTGAAATGGCTTTACTGATTTTGATGGGACTTTTATTGTCAGGTAGCTGGAGTAATTTAGGCTACTTTTTTTTTAGAAAAATCTCTTATATATATTGCTTCCGAGGCGAAACATAGTTCACATAGGTACACCAGGTATAGATCACATAGGTACTACCTATAAACTAATATGAAGTCAGGTTACAACTATTAGGTGGATGGATATTAGCATATTTGGAAAAAAATCAGGATGAAACTGCAAGTAACAAGTAGGTTTTAATAAAATATTATTGGCTAGCTGACCCGGCGAACCCTGTTCCGCATCAAAAGTATTTTTTTACAGCGTATACAATTAAAGTGCTAAAGCTTGAAAATTATCACTTTTTCTTTACTACATTATACATGAATTATATATATAAACCACCCCGTTGACACCCTCTATCTATTAAAAAAACCGTACTCAAATCCGTTGCGTATTTCCAAAGATCCTAAGCATATAAGGGGACAGACAGCGGAAAGCTTTGTTTTATACTATGTAATGATTAACTGCTTTATTGATTAAATTTAATTGGCAATTACTTTAATTTATTCCAAAAAACAAGCTCAACTTATATAAAATGGTAACATATTATTATCATAAAAATAGTTTATTATAAGGATAACCAATGGCTAAAAATAAAAATACAGTCGCTCTATTTCCGCAATAAGCTAAAATATTCCATTAAAAATATTAAATCAAGTACATTTTAATTTTGTGATATTTACTTCCTTTTTAAATAAGAATATTTACTGTTATTATTTGATAACCGCGTTTTCCTTGGCGTGAAACTCTATCTGCCAGAAGTAACGTTTTTTCTGCGATACAGAGTAGCTTTTGAGCAACCTTGTTGAGTAGTTATCCCGTGAAAGCGTAACAAACAAACTTACATTCGCATTTATAATATTAGTATAGATATAGATAAGTAAAGTTAAGTATAAGTATAAGTATCAACCCTGAATACTGTATTACCGTCCCTCGCGAGGCATAACAGCCGCTGCCTACACCTTCGGATAGAAAAAGGTGTGAAGTTACGTTATGTTATCTAATTTACGAATACTGTAAAACTTCATTACTGAAGTAGCTAAATTTGACGATTTTTTGACAAACAATTGTTTTATCTTTCGTAAAAAAAATTTTTTTTTAATATGAAGTACCCTATGTTACTTCTAATACCTTCAAGAGTATATGTACAAAGTTTCATGATGATCGGTTCAGTAGTTTTTGCGTGAAAGCGTAACAAACAAACTTACATTCCCAATTATAATATAAAAATATTAAGACATTCTGGCTATCCACTTTTTTTTACCCACATCATATTATGTACAAGGACATAATTCAAGCTGATCAGACCTTGATGCAATACAAAAGCAGTTAAAAGTTGTTTTAGACAGGAACTGTAAAAATCGTCACATTTATAAAATGTGATCCATTCTCAAGCATAATAGGGAGATAAATATGATATATTTTATTACTTACTGTTATACGGATACACACACGTGTCTTTTCAAAAAAAAAAATGATTGGCTAAAACTCAAATTATAAAAAGAATAGAAAATAGTTAGTTGTTAGGACCGATCTCAACTGATTAAGATATAGAACGACGGACTTAGTATAATTGACCGAGACTGAAACTAGGACTGAATTGTAACTGTAACTGAACTCTGAACGAGACTGACTGAAGACTGACGACTGATTGGGCGGTCTCACCCTCGTCGTATATAATGACTAGTTAATGCTGACATAGACAATATAGGGTGTGCTGTATGCAGCCCTATCCCATACATTGGAGGGATATAACAGTACGATTTAAAATATACGTAAAAATATCATGATGGACGATTGATTGGTTTCGGCGTGAACGCACAACAAACAAAGTTACATTAGTATATAAAAACTAGAGTTACATATATAGTACATTTTTATTTTGTCTTCATTTACAAATTAAGTATAGGTGGTGGTATCCTCTTTGCCGTCGAGTCAAATGTCACTCTGACGCAACACCGGGTGCTAGTGCGCAGGCGCGACCGACAGGGGACATTACATTTTTGGGAACTCTAATCGAGTCGCATCTGGATTACGCGCTACGTGTTCGGTGGAGTGTTATTTAATTAAGTGTTATAATTAACCATAGTTGGAGATAACGATTATATTTTGTTTATTGCTACGTTGAGTATTTCATTCTCTTGCCCGACAACCCACGCCACTGAATAATGGAGCAAACTGATATTGTGGACAAATCTAGTGTTCCTTTATATACATATCAAATTTATACATCTTTCTTATAAATGAAAACCAAATTAAGATTTTAAATCAATTGGCAAAATGTGCACATCCGAGAGTTGAGAACAAACGCCACTCCAGAACACACCGCTAAACACTCTTCTAAAGGCCCACTAATAATAACTACCTACAGTGTCTTCAAACATTGTACTAAATGTATACATTTTATTTTTTTATTTATAGTTTATTGTACGCAAAGACAGAATTACAGAATGGTATAAATTCATAACAAATGTATGCACAAAGGCGAGCTTAACTCACTATTGAGTTTACTACCAGCAAACCCTTTGAGTGCTAAAGGAGATAGTTTTCTAGGTAACTATACTACGCACGCCGAATGATAATTCCTATGACAGTTCGTTAGCGCTTAACATTGTACTGACGTCCTGTCACAACAAATCCTTTAGAGGTCCATTAAAAAATCGAAAAAATTATATTTGTGTACATTTGTAAATTATAAAAATGATTATTAAGAAATTATTACGTAATGTTCGAAAATAATGGAAAAAAATTCAATGCAAATGTACATGGTACGTGCTGCAAAAGTTACGTCGTCAAGCTGTTATCGACTAAGAAGGGACACATCGATAAACAAAATATCGATAATTTGTTGCAAAAATTTAACAAATGCTTTGAGTTTGTATTTTATTTATATCAATCTGAAACTGATACAGGGTCAAGCGGATCTTCAAAATCTGAGTCTGAACTGCAGCTATCCGTGACGTTTATTATTAACGGTTGGTCAATGATATTGTCGTATTGTACATCTCGATCCCAGACTTGTAAGCAAATTTTCTTCGTTCTTTAAATTTCTAAACTTTCTTTAAAAATTTTTTTTAAATTTTCTAAACTCTTTAAATTATACAATTTGAATAAAAATTAAAGTATAGTAAAATAAAATAGTTTCGCATCACTAATACAACTGTCAGTTGAAACGTCATAGGGAAACACATGATCCTCAACTGTCAAAAATTTCTCATCAACAGATTAGTGCTTGCTAGTGAAATAAGTGATTCCCATATAATAAGTGATTCTCCATCCCGCCCTCCACTACTTCATCTGTTATTAAAAGACAAAAACTCATACAAACCATTATTCAAATATATCAAGAATACGATTGGAACAGTTTAAAAATGTGTGAAATATTTAATGTGTAATATCTTAAAAAAGACTTGACTTAAAGGTCTTAGTTACCAGGTCATTAAATCCCTTAAAAAAGAAGTCATAGGGATCATCATTCGGCGTGCGAACTGTAAGTTCACAACAACCAACGAGAAATTAAAACATACACAATACTATCCTGGAAGGGAGTAAAGAAAATTAAATAAAAAAGAAAAACTATTGTTTATAAATACATATAATATATAGATACATATTACATACACACAAATACACATATACATACATACCAATAACATATTTACATTTAAATAAACATCCGATTAATCTTTAGAGAGAAAATATTTCTTTGTTCTCTTCTTGAAAACGTCCAGAGAAGAAGTATCTCTTACAGAATGCGGTAGGGAATTCCATAGGCGAACTGCACGAGCAGAGAAAGAGAAAGAAATGCAATATCGGCATAATCTAGGATAGGGAGTAGAAGAGACTGCGCAAGAGTAACTTTAGTGTGAAACGGTAAGAATTTTTGAAGACGTTTGAGAGACTGAAAGGTGCCAAACATCATCCTGCTTACCTCTGCAATGTGAACATCCCAGGAAAAATTACAGTCTATGTGAATACCGAGGTTCTTAGCACTTTTTGATAAAGCGATAGGCACAGAGTTGTACGTTATAGGAGGAAGAATATTAGTATCCACTCTATTTAGCATGTACCTTCCGCGGATAACAAGTGCTTGTGATTTAGATGCGTTGACGAGTAGTCCAAGAGATTTGGTCCATGTGCTGATGCTGCTGAGATCATCGTTAATGGCAGCGACAACCCCCACAGCATCCTCTGCCTTAAAATGACGATATAGCTGCAAGTCGTCAGCATAGAGATGAAAGCGGGAATTAATAACCTTTGTGATGGCGTTTATAAAAACGGAGAAGAGAAGCGGAGAAAGTACGCCACCTTGAGGTACGCCCGCAACCAGGTCACACCAATCTGAGGTAGCCTCGTTAAGGTGGACCGACTGCGAACGACCCTGAAGATATGAATTGAACCACCTAATAGCGGAAGGCGAAACATTAAGAGAGGACAGGATGCCAAGCAGGATGTCAAAATCAACTGAATTAAAGGCACTGCTAAATTCAGTAGTACGAGAATAGTCTAGGACTTATTCTCAATGGCCAGTCTTATATCGTCCGTTATTTTAACTAAGGCAGTTACAGTACTGTGGCCAGATCGGAAACCGGATTGATATTGGCTTAGCAGGCCAGACTTTGGATAGGATAGGAAGTATTGATATAGGACGGAATTGAGAAAACAGGGATGGATTTGGTACTCTGGGTCCCTACCCACCTACGTTATACCCCTGTATAACGTATTCTTTGTTCCATGAT
This sequence comes from Euproctis similis, assembly GCA_905147225.2. NCBI lineage: Eukaryota > Metazoa > Arthropoda > Insecta > Lepidoptera > Erebidae > Euproctis > Euproctis similis. Next base: position 13,631,405 of record LR990109.1, read on the forward strand.
GAGGGAAAGGAGCCTATGCGAAGGGAGTAGTTGATTATATGGGTAATGATATGAATTAGGTGATTTAGGAGAGGGCGAATCATTTTAAGGTGAAGGCCATCGCAGCCTACAGCTTTAGTAGTGATAGAGAGGATAGATTTTTTTAATGTCCGCCTCATTTACAGGTTGAAGGTTTTATCTTTACATCGGCTTCTTTATTTGACTCAATCGCATGTTTGGTTTAATCTATGTTGTTTTTTTATGAACAAATACTAAAAAATATATGATTTACAAGCGAAACCTTTTTGTTTGATAAGCACAAAGCAATGGAATCGCTGAAAATTAGCATGAGTACACTCGAGTGTACTTAGTCGTGAGAAGAACTTATCAAAATGTATACTTTTGACTACCAAGTCAGAAGTCATTTTAATGAGTTTTCTGACATGTTTTTTGTATAATAATCCTAATAGGTGATAAAAGCGATTATGCTATAAAATGTCATTGTTATATTCTACGTGACGTAACTGGGCTATTACCGCTAGCAGATTCCGCAAACTTGGTACCACCTCATACCTTGACAACGGAAAAAGGATTATATTTTACTCATATTAATAGAAACTTGATGATATATAAAATAACATATTTTTGTTCTTTCATTCATATACTTTGACAGATACTTTATTGACACGTATGACTATAATTTGATCCATAAACACAACATCTTTATAAATTATAGCCTATATGTTACTCTGATGTATAATCTATTTTATTTGAAAGTTTCAACAAAATCCATTCAGTCGTTTTCAGATGAGATAGTAACAAACATACATTCTCACTTATAAAATAATAGCATGTCAACAGAAAAGTAAATGGTAAGTATAAAAGATCGAATAAAAGACTTCTGATCAGAAGCAGGCTGGAAGATAGATACCGGGTAACACACCGGACACCGCACAAAATAATACATACATAATGTAGAGTTACCCGGATATAAAAATATAAACATCCGAATTGCTCCTTGAGATCAACTAAGAAACTAGTTGTCACAAGGCGAACGGCAAATAAATTTACATTTGCGTCGATTCTAAAATTTGTACTAAATTTTAGATTGTTTTTCCGTAAGTTTGCAGCAAGTACGTTAAAACTACCAATGGACCTAAAAGGGTCAACCTAGATCATATAAGGTTCTAGCGAACTATAATTGCTTTTAATACATATAAATTTATAACAAGTTAAGTTTATAAACCGGCTTTCAAGAAACCGTTTCTGTTAATAGCAGACTTTTATTAAACGCATACTAATATTCTACAGTAGGAGCTTTTGTATGTTTGTACATGCTAGTCTGTAAAACTATTGATTCAATATGCAGCACTCTGATCTCGTTAGATAACAGGCTAGATAGGATAGCAGATAGCAACAAACTAAAGATTTTAACATAACATAACTAAATCAGCGATGCTATCGAAAACTAATTATCGCGTATAAATATATTATATGTATTATTTAGTGAATCCATGTTTACATATTATATAAAAATATAGAACCTTAATGGCCCGATGGTTCAGTGGGCGAGCACCCCGCTTCTGAATCAAGAAGTCCATTTATATATTTACCCGTGACGGGTTCGTATCCTGGCTCACACCAATGACTTTGGAAATTAATTTTGAAAGTTATGTGTGATAAATATCGATGACTGACAACTTTGTGCCCGGTATGGCAATAGGTTCGCCACCTATTCCATTTGGGACGTAAACATAAGTCGAGGCTTAACAGCCACTGCCTACAACTTCGGGTAAAAAAGGCGTGAAATTATGTATGTCTATAGCAGCTATACTCTAAGTGTGTTCCGCGGAACCCTAGGGTTCCGTGATACCTCTGTCGGGGTTCCGCAAGAATTTAGAAATAAAAAAATCAAAACAGCTCTCTCTGGTCGCTCCGCGGCTGTGCGGACTCCGCGGCCGCGCGGAGACAAAACGCTATGAATGTTATTTAATTATTTATTTGTATTTGTATAAGCTTGTGTTACATTAGCTGGTACAATCTATACTTATATTATAAAGCGGAAAAGTTTGTTTGTTTGTTTGAACGAGGTAATCTCAGAAACCACCAGTCCGATTTCAAAAATTCTTTTAATGGCGTATAGTCCATTTATCGAGGAAGGTTTTAGGCTATATTATATTTTCAAATAAATTAGGGATCCCTACTATAAAACCAATAATGTAACCCAAGGTGTAAGTACGTGACCCTTACATTGCGAACGCTGCGAAAACTATTGAGTACAGAACAAAACAATGTACTACACTTTTATAGAGCGTATAATTGTCTACGAAAAAGGTCGCGAGAGCATATATCTAACTATTATAGTTATCGCACAATAAGGGTTTTTTGATTTTTTTAAATTAATTAAAATGATGTCGTTTTTCAAATTCTTTTTTTGTACCTTGGTATTAACTCTCCACAAAATAATTTGCTTCATTAAAAAGATAAATTTAAGGCCTTTCTAGAACTTTTTGAATGATCACATTTGGACATTTAATTCAAAAGATATTCACCGTGTACAAAATTTAAGTATTCAATTTCTAAGACAAATATGTTGCGCGGGGTCATGAGTGGATTTTTTTTACCTTTTTTAGGCGATACGAAGTTCGCGCGGTCTGCTAGTATCTCATAAGTTTGGTCTCAACAATTTTATACTTGTACAACGCGTTCGCTCTAAGTTTGCCGGTCTGTGGAATGCGCGTACCCTCCCCCACGTGACAACAAAACTTATAATGTGTCATAGTTTTACCCAAATATCTAACGTACACAATTTTTATTGTTACAATTAAATAAAAAATTTCGAACGTCATACACTCATACCTATCGCCAGCGGCAAACTTAAAACGAGCGGGTAGTATACTTGTAAGCGCTCAGTCTCTTTGATAAAAGCCGCCTCTGAATTAGACGCTATAGTTGTCAACAAGCGACTTTCGTCTCTAACTTCAAAGGATAAAGTCGATATATTTTTAAATTTCTGTTTTTATTTTTGCTTTTTGTTTATGAAAGGTGCCGACTCGAGTATTTTCGAGAATATTTGAGATCGAGTCTAGGACTAAGTATAAAAGCGGCGATCGCGCGTTGGCGTCGTCAGTTGATGATTAGCGTTCGGAGCGATAAGTTACTACCTACTTACAAGCTCGCTAGCGAGAAACTAGTGTCCATTGTTTTACTGCCTGCTGTATTCTGTTGTCTCAGTTTTATACATTTCTTCCCTGTAGGTTCTAAATTTAGTCTCTTATACGCAGTAACGATTGTGCATTATTTAAACCCCACTATCCTGACTTGTAACATTATAAATAAAGAAGAATGGAACGTTGGCTTAAAGGTGTTAAACGTGTTCCAACAACATCTTCTAATGACGCTGAATGTTCAAAAGCAATGCGCGCGGAGAATTTAGCAATCACTGATCCAGAAGATGATACCACGAGTGCCACGACGTCAAGCTCGACGGTTTCAAAGACGAAAAAAAGGAAGTATGATGAATCTTATATCAGTTTCGGATTTGTTGATTCCAACGGCTCACCTCTCTACATGCTCTGTAGTAAACTGCTTCCTAATAGTTCCATGGCACCTGCCAAATTGCGTCGACATTTAGAAACCGTACACCCCGAGACTAAAGACAAGAATAAAGAATTTTTTGTTCGCAAAAAAGATCAGTTATTAGAAAGTCAAAAAAATATGATGCATGTAACACAAACTACCAACGAAAAGGCCACGGAGGCATCATATTTAGTTAGCTATCGCATTGCACAAGCAGGTGAAGCGCACACTATCGCTGAGAAATTAATAAAACCATGTGTATTAGACATAACAAAATGTATGCTTGATGAAAAATCTGCAAAGCATCTTTCTACTGTTCCGCTATCAAACGATACTGTTTCACGACGAATCCATGATCTGGCAAGCTACGTCAAACAAGAACTAGTTACACGTCTACAAAATACACGATTCGCTTTGCAAATGGACGAGTCGACTGATGTCGCTGGTTTGGCTATCCTGCTGGTTATTGTGAGATATCCATATAAAAGTTCTTTTGAAGAAGACATGCTTATGTGTTCATCGCTGCTTACAAACACTACCGGGGAAGAAATTTTTAATAAAATAAATATATTTTTTGAAGAACATAATCTCATTTGGAACAATTGCATTGACATTTGTACAGATGGGGCCAAGGCGATGACAGGTAAAACAGCAGGAGCAGTGTCACGAATGAAAAATAAAGCGCCTAATTGTAGTTCCAGTCATTGTATTCTGCATAGACAAGCACTTGCGATGAAGCAAATGCCGTCTACTCTAAAATTAGTTATGGATGAAGCGGTAAAAATAATTAATTTTATCAAATCACGACCACTACAATCCCGATTGTTCTCATTATTGTGTGAAGATTATGGCAGCAAACATAAAACACTGCTGCTCCATACAGAAGTGCGATGGCTGTCTCGGGGAAAAACTTTAACAAGGCTATTTGAACTTAGAGCCGAGTTACAAATGTTTTTTTCAGCCGATACTTCTTTTAATTTGAAGGACCGTTTGTATGATAAAACTTGGTTGTTCCGATTGTCTTTTATGGCGGATATCTTTCAAAAACTTAACGAATTAAATTTATCGTTGCAAGGTAACCAGACAACAGTGTTTCAGGCCTATAATACAATAACTGCTTTTAAAAGAAAATTAGATTTTTGGATCATTTGCATTGGTAAGAAAGAAATAGAAAGTTTTACGTTACTCAGTGAGTTTGTTAGCGAAAACGACTCAGAAATGTTTGAAGATAATGTGTTTGAAGAATTGGTCCAATATCTCAGTTCGATGCGCGCATCTTTTGAAAAGTATTTTCCCGAAGAACACAATACAAAAATTAAAGTGAACTCCTGGATTCATAATCCTTTTTTACCCAACTTGGAAAAGCCTGAAAACATGTCAAATGAGATATATGAATCTCTTTTAGAAATGTCATCAGACACAAGTATGGAGTCATTGTTCAAAACGACGCCTCTTAATGATTTTTGGTGCAGAATCCAAGATGAATATGCAATGCTTGGCCAAATGGCTCTGGATATTCTTCTCCCGTTCCCAACTACATATTTGTGCGAAACAGGATTCTCTACCTACGCAGCCACGAAAACAAAATATCGCAATAGACTGGACGCCGAAGCTGATATGAGACTCCAACTTTCTTCCATCAAACCTGATATCAAGCAATTGATGAAAAATAAAAAACAGTTTCATACCTCCCACTAGTTAGATTTTTTCTTTTTTAATGTTTTCTATTATTGTCCTTACCAAGTGGTGAAGTAAACAATAATTAGTAACTGATACATTGTACTTTTATTATGCTGATTAATAAAGAATACACTTATAAAAATAATTGTTTTATTGTAGGGTTCCATCAAGTATTTTGCTTCCCAAAAGGGTTCCGTCATTTAAAAAGTTTGAGAACCACTGGTCTATAGAACCTTAAAGCTGACAAGCGTGTATGACAAGGGTAGCGAAAGTCGAAGAATCGACCGAGGTGAGTAAGAATCGTATCTTCTCTGGGCCCTATTTTATCTTACAAGGAATACGGCGCTAAATTAAATAAACATATTATTTTATGGGATAAAAGGGCAAGGTAAGTAAAAAGCTCCACTCATGGACATCTTCAACAAAGATAGTGTTACATTTGCATTGCCGGCTTTTATGGGAGTAGGATAGCAAAAGAGGGGACGGGGGATGGACTTCTGGATACCTCCCTCACCAAATGAAACGTGGCATAAGTGTCATATTCTGAGAGGTTTGTATGTTTGTTTCACCAGTCAAGCCGGTCCATTCATGAAGCAATCTGCCTGGCTATACCACTTCCGAATATTTAAGTAAGTAAAACGAATATATCGCGGGCGAAATCGCCGGGCACGATCAGTTACATTAAAATCATGTCAAGGAATATTACTGTGTTAAAATCTCCACTTAAGATAGATTTACTTAGAAATAAAAGTCTCGGTGGCGCAGTGGTCAAGCACACGGCTTCTGATCCAGAGGTCCGGGTTCGATTCCAGACACTGGCTCACGCCAATGACTTTTCCAACTTGTTTTCGGAAGTTATGTGTGATAAATATCGATGACTGACAAACTTTGTGCCCGGTATGGCAATAGGTTCGCCACCTATTCCATTTGGGATGTAAACATAACGGCGAGACGAGGCTTAATAGCCGCTGCCTACACCTTTGGGTAACAAAGGGCGCGAAGTTATGTTATGTTACTTAGAAATAATGTTCTTTAGTTTGAGAATACATATTATTTTTCCTTCTCTGTCTGAATGGGTATTTTTTTAAATTTATTATTCTTTATAAATAGGTAATAAACAATATCACGAGAAGTAAGAAAACCTGAAAGATTTACTCATATTCATAAAAGAAAAAAACTCGTATGTCTGGTTCAATGATAAAAATAATAAACATATATCGGACATGCAGCAATAATCTACCTATACTTATAGCAAAATTATAAAAAAACGCTGTCTGTACATTGTATCACATTTAACTATTGGAGAACAAAAAATATGTAGAGTCGTTAATAAGGCAAGTTAAATTATCAATATAATATTTTTAGTGTCCGTACACCTTTCAGTTTGACTGCGTGTTTGCAAGCAAATCGTATTATTTTTTTATTTTTTATGGTGTATAATACTACCTTTATGGTATATATACCTGATGGTGAGCAACAAACGCCGCCCATGGACACCTGAACACATTATAGTGTTACAGTTGCATTGCCGGCCCTTACGATGGGATATGGAAGGGGTCGGAAGTGGGATAGAAAGGGGAGTAGAAAAGGGGTTGGGCGTCTGGATACCTCTCTCACTGAGCGAAACGCGGCGACTTGGTAACGCGGTCATGGTATTTCACCGGTCGATCTACCACCATAAACAACACCGTATACTAGTTAGTGTGTCATTGAATAAAAGTTGTACATAGATAAAATCGAAAAACCACACAGGATCTACTCGCACCTACAGGAGTTATGAGTAATATAGTATAGATATCAAATATATAAAATTCACATGCCACAGTGTTAGTAACCATTCTCATAAATACTTAGGATTTATCTAAATTCATATATAAGTTTTATCTATACATGTAATGTTATTTACATACCCAAATGATATACCGTATAAATGTCAGTACAGTTGTAAGTATTAAGATTAGGAGAAATATGTTCACAAGATATGCAGATAAATCTACTTTTAGATACAATAAGTGAAATAAATATAATATCTTTGTGCATTGATAAAATAACCGAGTACGGAGCAGAAGGTCGACGGCTTGAAACTCCACCCATTTGCATATGTCTATGACGAGCATGTCATAGCATACAAATATAACAAAGCAGAAGAGTTTGTTTGTTTATTTACATGTGCTAATCTCAGAAATTACAGGTTCGAATTGATAAAAAATTGTTTTTGAGTTAGATAGTCTATATCTCGAGGAAGGCTTTTGACGTTTAGGCTTTATTATCACGCTATGATAAATAGAAGTGGAGTGATAATAATTTTAGTGTTTTTTTTAGTGGATCTACAAAAAAAAGACAAATTTATATACTAATATTTGTTACAGTATTTTATTAGTTATTGAATATTCATTTGTGTTTAGGTGACATTTATATTTTTTTTATATCCTTTATTCCTTTACGTGCAACGTAAAGTTTAAGTGTTAAATATTTCTGAAATCCGGAAATACAATTTAAAATTCAAATAATCACCATTATAAACAGACTTTTATACGTATTTTTATTTACAATAACACTGTAAAATGCTGAATCTAGTTGAAAATTCAGAGTTAAAAACTCTTATCACTTGCAGTATTGTTTTCCACGCCCAATATAGTTTTAAATTCGACTTTAATTTAATTTGAAATAGATATTCGACTTTAAATTGATTTAATATAGATATAGAGTTTATTTTTTGTTGTAATACCGTTTTCGTATCGACTATCGTGTTGTTCGCATAATGTCTACAAGTATTAAGATGATCAGAATACTAGTATGACTACAGATAAAGTTACCGTTTGCGACGATAAACACGTCTCAACGATCTGCAAAAATAAATAAACAATAAATAACCTTCCAACACGTAAATGTGACACACTACACTGTGTACAAACTTTAAGAAGATTGTAAAAATATCCAAAACATAGATTAGTGCAAAGTAATACATAATTTGCCCAGAAAACAAGTGAATTATATCGGATGCCGTGACAAAAAGAGGAAAATGGTGGTCAAAATAATAAAACAATTAGACAATAACGCGCACAAGGACGAAGATCCTTTTGCAAAAATACTTGGCGACTTCGGACGATGGCAATTGGTGATGTTTTTAGCGGTTTCATTGGTGAAACTTAGTTCCGGATGGGTGCAAATGACAATATTATTTTTAACGCCAAGTTTGAGTTTCCGCTGTGTAAATCTACCTAACTCTACTGTAGATATATTGAACGATACCTGCTACAATGATTGTGAGGAATATGAGTACGATACTACTCCATTTGATAATACTATCGTGTCGGAATGGGATCTAATATGTGATAGAAAATGGCTGGCAAGTTTTACTCAAATGATGTTGCAACTTGGCGTCCTCGTCGGCAGTTTTGTATTTGGCTATTTTTCTGACAGGTAAATGGTTGTTTTTAAATAAAATCGATATATATATATACATCAAATTTAAGTGTTTGTTTGTAATATTGAAATAACATTTATATAAATATACATACACCGATATAAGATATATTTTTCTTTTTCTGTCTTATTGCCTCTGTATGTCTCGGGTAATCTCTGAAACTGGGTAACAGACAGATTTTGAAGAGACTTTTATTGTCAGGCTATTTTTGTAGAAAAAATCTTTATAAGTCTGACAAATTAATTAAAACTTTGAGAAATAGAATTTAAAGCCTTATGTTACCGTAACGCCATTGTATTACCCATCGAAGATTTAAAATTTATCACATCCTTTCTATGAGTTTGTTTTAAAGGACTTTATTGCCCTGTTAAAATTTATTTGTAAAAAATTAACCAAACAGACAAAGGATATTACAATCCATGCAAAAGATCGATTAAAAAAATCCTAAAGATTACAATCGCAAAAGAATGGCGAAGAGCCCAAAATAGATTTACATACGCATATATAAGTAGTTTTTTTTTGCTGTCTGTACATCAATCAAACGAACTCTGTATTTTTAACTGGTAATACTTGTTTTGAGCGACTTTATTTATGATGATTATCTCCACATTATAAGTACTGTTTATGCTTCTAATACTACTTACAAGTTTCTCGTTAAAGATCAAGCTTGATTGAAATATAAAGAACTTGAAGTGATGTAATAAAAGCTTATATTTCATATTTTAATAATGTCCTGTTTAAATTTAAATAATGTCCATGTGTAATACTAGCAAACCTGTCACGGGCTAGGTATTCTAGCTTTTATTACGTTACTACAATTTCAAACGTATATATCCTGTTATTTATTAATAGGAAATCCATATCGGAGACTAATTTATTATTTCTTTTATTGTAATTAAGATAAACTATTTAATGATATAATAAAAGCAATTATTTCAAAATATTATATCCAGATTTTAGAATTTATGTCCAGATATCTATTAATAGGAAATTTGTTACGCCCATGAAATTCTAGCTTTTCTTACGTTACTTTAATGGTGTTATAAAAGCTGCAATTTCAAATTACACGATCATATTTATTAATGGGAGATGTACGATCTATCTTATGTCATACAAGCTGTGGCAAGAAAAACCCTATTTCTATCTATGTAGACATAAAATAATATACTTTTAATACATACACAAGATTAGCAAAAAATACATTGTACGTCCTTGGCAATTGAAACAATCTAGAACACCTCTAGCGTCGCGTCACCGCTCCACCAAAAATGGTGGAGCCATTTTTTCATAAAAGGTTATAACGCGACATTGACTCCATTTGATTTATACATATAAATAAAATTGGACTGTCTGTTTGTATGTAATATTAAGGTCTCGGAGGTTCAGTGGTCGATCGTCCCGCTTCTGAATCAAGTAGTTTTGGGTCACATTAATTACTGTTCAAAATTCTATTCAGAAGTTAAGTATTATAAATATCGATGTCAGAAAACTTTGTGCCCGGTGTATGGCAATAGTTTAGCCATTTGGGGCACAAACATAACGGCGAGTTGAGGATTAACAGCCGCTGCCTATTCCTTCGGGTAGAAGAAGGCGTAAAGTTGTGTTATATTTCTTTCTTTTGTCTGTTTGTTCAGATTAATCTCTGAAATGGCTTGACCGCTTTTAACGGGGCTTTCATAGTCTGGTGCTGGCGCTAATGTAATGCAGAGTAATTTAGTCAACTTTTATTTTTGAAAAATCTTTTATTTACTTAACTAGTCGAAACAAAATTCGCTGGGTTAGCTACTTAAATGAATTGGAAACAAGAATATATATTTTAAAACATATTTTAACATATTATAATAATATCTTGGATACAATACACACAGCGCCCTCTAGTTCCAACCTAAGCAACTAAATACTTGTGTTATAGATACTAGATAACGGATATTAATACATTTATACTTTTCTTTTGTAAATACATGCATAAAATACATAGAAAAACACCCAGCCACCACACAAATATTCATGTTTGTCACAAATATTTGTGCTCGGGTGGGAATCGAACCCCTGACCTCGTTGCTGCAGCCGGTAGTTTAACAATGCGCCACGAGGCTCGTCGATATTGTGATGTTAGAAGCCTCAAAAATCGACGCGCGTGCATGAAAAGAGTTATGAAAGTCAACGAAGCGCTTGCTCAGTCTATTCTTCTGTCCACCCTTGCAGATGTCAGCTATCCCGACCTCGCCGAATACCAACTAGATAAACTTGAGCGTCTTCAAAATTTTTGCATAAGATTTATATTTGGATTACGCAAATATGATCACGTTTCACAATTCCGTAAACAACTCAAGTGGTTACCAATAAGATTTCGCCGGAATGCTCATATCCTTTCAGTATTGTACAAAATACTGTTCAACCCTTCAACTCCTTCCTATCTCAAAGTACGTTTTTAATACCTGCATGACACTCATTGTCAGAATTTAAGGTCTTCGCACAATCTCAGACTTAAAGTCCCATCACATACTACAAGTCTCTACGCCAAACCTTTACCGTCAAGGCCGTAACCTTGTGGAACGACCTTTTTTTTACGCGAGGAAATGCTTTATGCCGTACACAGGCGGGGTGCACACCCCGCCTGGGTACGGCAGGGGGTAGTGTGGGACTCCCAAAACAGTAAACTGCAATCCGATCCTAGAGTTACCCACAAAAACCTTGCGGCGGCCTTCCTCCGGCGTTGGGGTGGTCCAGGATACAGTTAACCCCTGTGGTCCGCCTCGCCGTCGCCCCCCCTCTGTGCGAGAGAGTGCTCATCCTCGGACAGCTTCGGCGTGGCTCCCCTGGCTGGCTCCGACCGCGCGCTGTAAAGAGGCGCGCCGCATCTGACGACCCTCCCCGGCCGCACCGGGGAGTCATCCTTCCCGAGGCGCGACCCGGGTGCACCCACGGGCTGTGCGCCCTCGCGGTCCATCGGCGGCGGCGATCACTGAGCTCGCCGCCGCCGCCTTCGAGCGGGATCGGCTCTCTCCCGAACCCTCTCGGCGGCCTCCTTCTGGAGCATCACAGCTTCGCAGAAGGAGACCATAGCCCTTTGTGGAACGACCTACCAGCAGAAATCTTTTAAATCTTGCTAAAACCTTAGCAAGATTTAAAAAAATGGTGAAACAGCATTATCTTGAATTATTATTATAAACATGTATGTAACAAATAGTTATGGATCAAATCGATCGATTTATAAGTATGTATTTGTATGTATGTAAGTATTTGAATGTATTTATTTATGTGTACATTTATTTGATATATGTAGTATAAAATGATGTGGTGTCGCGGGACACCAGGTAGGAACGAAGTTCCTTCGGCTAATGTAGAATCGACACAAATTGCAAAAAAAATCGTGCTCAATTTTATGTAGGTTTTCTTGATTTTTCTCTTAAATTTTGCTGATTAGTTTTTATTTAAGTACAAGAAAGTATTTAGGAAATTCAGTATTTTAGGAATTAATAAATTACTTAAAATAAAAAAAAACATCGTAATTCAAATTATCAACTAAAATAACAAAATATGTCTTTTATTTTAAATACGTAAAACGTTTAAATACGTACTCGCTTGTGTATGCGACTGTCGCGCCTGCGCACGTCTCATTTAACGGTTTTATTCCACGCACTTTTTTCCACAGATTTTTTCTTACGGTTTTACTATCACATTTTTTTCAGTTCGGTCGCGCAGCGAAATCCCTATCCGCTCCAAGCCTGCCGTAAGGAACTTCGTTCCAATTATATCGAGATTGTTTATTGTATTTTTTAATACTACAAGTTTCCATGTAGCTATGCACTATGTACCTATTGATACATTGTGCGTATTTTGCACGCAACACCTGCCCACTTTCTTTTATCTGATATCCATCCAAAGGTTGCCTGGCAGAAATTGCTCACAGCAATAAGGCCGTCCTTTGTACTTATTATATTTCAATACCATCTTGTGATGCTTTATTATGTGTGCAATAAAGAGTAAATAAATAAATAAGCGAGAGAGGTATGTAAGAATCGTGCCTTGTGGCGCTCCGTTCTCTCTGCCTACCCCGCAAGGAATTTTGCGTGCAGTTATATATGTGTGGGTGTATATTTTAAAACATTTTTACAGAATATGTTTTGAAATATGTTCGTAAAAGAAACGATCAAATTTTGTAAGAAATCTCCTGTTTGTTCTCTCTTCTTAACGCCAGTGCATGGAAAGAGTTATGAAAGTCAACGAAGCGAGTGAGGTGAGTAAGAATCGAGCCTTATAGCGCTCTGTTCTCTCTGCTTAACCCGCAAGGGACGTGACGTAGAATCGTTGTGTGTGTGTTTGAATGTTTTCCCCGTGTTTTATTTATAAACATTCGTATCTCTTTATATTATCTAACTTCTTTAGATATTGATCAGTTATAGAGATACGTGACGTCAGAGCTTAGTACTATCAAAATAATACAATTTCATACTAAGTGTTTTTCACTTTATGTCATAAAGATAACAACGTGTCAATGGCCTGATAGTTTAAAATTCAGACTTTTATTTGTGAGGTCCCTATTTCGAACCCGACCAGTACTTAATGACTTTTTGAAAATGTTTTAACAGCAGTGGCTGTTAAGCCTCGACTTGCCGGTATGTTTACGAACCAAATGGTGGCGAACCTATTGCTATACCGTGCACAAAGTTTTCCGCCATCGATATGTATCACACATAAGTTTCGAAATTAATTTCGTAAAGTACTTGGTGTGATCCAGGTTTCGAGCCCGCGAACTCTTGATTCAGAAGCGGGGTGCTCGACCACTGACTACCGAGACTTGAAATGAACGATTGAATGGATAAAAAGAACAAAACTCCCTTTTAGTAATTTTGTTTTGATTTACAGGTACGGTCGTAAAAATACTTTTCTGGTATCAGTAATTGGAGTAATCTTGTCAGGATTGGCGATACCGTTCTCACCTAACTACATCGTGTTCACTGCCCTGAGAATGCTGCTGGGTGTTACCATAGCTGGAACCATGGTTATCTCCTTTGTTATAGTTATGGAGTCAGTTGGACCGAGATATAGGGAGATAGCGGGCTGTCTCTTCCAAATACCATTTGTTATTGGTAAGGTCTAATTTAGTTATGCAATAGGTTACTACACTCAACTTGCCTCAATAAAAAGTACCTGATAGTCTAGTTCAAGACACAGCCAAGCCACCAACAGGAACGCAATATTCGAAGCCACAATGTCCTGTACTCTTCTGAGTTTCATCGGTATAACCTGATGGAGTAATGAAATGATCTTTCAGTGGAAAAGTGGAAAGTCCATTACAAATGCCACGATCACAGTAACTCCCACAAATTTCACCACTATCGATGAGGGTTGCCTAACACAAATTCTTTTATTGCATTTAAACCAAAAAATGACTGAGCCAATAACACAATATTCATCAATCATGGCAAACTTTGACAATTTGTCAGAAATATTTAGAAAACTGTAGAATTTTATGCAGGCGCTTAAACTTGAGATAAATAAACTCCTGTCAGCGCCTCACATTTGAATTAAATAAAAAAACAACATACATAACATAACTTCGCGCCTTGTTACCCGAAGGTGTAGACAGCGGCTGTTAAGCCTCGTCTCGCTGTTCTGTTTACGTCCCAAATGGAATAGGTGGCGAAACTATTGGCATACTGGGCACAAAGTTTTCAGTCATCGATATTTATCACATAACTTCCGAAAACAATTTCGAAAAGTCATTGGTGTGAGCCAGTGTCAGGATTCCAACCCGCGACTTCCGGATTCAGAAGCGGGGTGCTCGACCACTGGACCACTGAGACGACGAAAAAACAAAATAATTATAAAATGTATTTAGGTGCATACATGTCACAAACACACTAAACGAAAGGATGAAATATTAAAACAAATAACTGATAACTTCACGCCTTTTGTTACCAGAAGGTGTAGGCCGCGGCTGTTAAGCCTCGTCTTGCCGTTACGTTTACGTCCCAAATGGAAAGGAAATGGAAAGGATGAAATATTAAAACAAATATTGGTGCAAAAGTACACTATTCAACTACCATGACCAAAATGGCTGGTTTGAATAAAATGAGTGAGATTGATGTACCACGTCTTAAACATTCTCTTTCCTATTTACCCTGCAATCCCAACAGCTACTCAAGCCAGTATAATAAATTCCTAGCAAATTTCAGGTCATATGACTATTCCTCTGTTCGCGTACTACTTTCGAAGTTGGGATAAGTATACCTTAGCCCTGGGTATACCTCCGCTGATCTATGTGGGTTACTTCTTTGTGATCACAGAGTCTCCCAGGTGGCTAATCAGTCAAGGAAAAGTCAAGGAAGCCACCAAGATTGTAAAGAAGGCGGCTGCTATGTGAGTAAGAATTCCTTGACAACAAAACTAAAAGGAATTGTTGATATCATTGGATGTTGTAAATCACGAATAATTGCATCTTATTTAAGAAAAATATGGTTATGCGGGTGTAATCTCTGTAATTTACAATCATTCTCCATATAATTAAAAAAATAACTCTAATAATAATAATTTGTGAAACAACATCTCAGTCTTGCAATAATAATACATATAGACAAAGATTAACTTCACGCCAAATACTTGCGGGTTGAGCAGAGAGAACAGAACGCCATAAGGCCAAAATCGACAGGCGTGTAATTCTTACTCATCTCACTCTAACTTTCATAACTCTTTTCATGCACGACCCTCGATTTTTGAGGCTCCTAACATCGCCTTAGTAATTATATGTACATTTCCTGGAGGAAATACGGATATAGCGAAAAAAAATGTTGAAGAGACCTTTTTCTCTCTTAATAAACTATCAAACATCATAATCACCTCAGCTTAACATGTCAATAAGGTACAAGTGATTACAAAGCATTTTATTTATATTGATATTGCAGGAATAACCGCCCAATAACAAACATTGAAGAAACTTTGACAAAGCTATCCCAAGAGATAACGAGGAATACAGACAAACCGAATTTGAATTACACGGCACTATTTAGAAAGTCTTTGCGTTTGAAAACCGTATGCTGTTGTATCATATGGCTAGTTATTGGAATCGTCTACTACGGTTTCAATCAGTACATCAGTCAGACGAGTCCTGACCCTTTTGTTAGTGTAGCAATAGCTGGTGTTATACAGGTTTGTGTTTCTTTTAATATTTTTACTTATAAGTTAATATACTTTAATGAATGATAAACATGATAGTAGTCTCGGTGGTCCAGTGGTCGAGCACCCTGCTTCTGATTCAAAAGTCTTGGGATTCCGGGCTCACATCAATGATTTCTCGGAATTCTTTTCGGAACTTATGAGTGATAAACATCCATGACTTTGTTCCGGGTGTAAGGCAATAAGTTCCGCCACCTATTCCATTTGGGGCATAACGATTCGGCGAGTCGAATATTAACAGCCGTTTCCTAAACCTTCAGGTAGAAAAAGATGAAGTTATATTGTGGAAATGGAATAATCATCGCTAGGTGGCATTGATCAATATAAAATCAAGATATGGATAATGTTTTTTAGCGTTAATTATACTTTTAAGGTATTTTTATTTAATACCAGTCACGATAACTTCTACCTCCACTAAGGCTACAAAATAAAGTTATTGAACCTGAACCTAGTAGAACCAGCGATCTTTATTTCGCTCAAGAAGCCAGGAAATAAAAAATGAGGAAATAAAAGATTTTTCATAAAATAAAAGTATCCTGCCTGAGTAACTCCTTGATACACAATTATCTGCCAATAAATGTGCCATCGAAATCGGTCCACCCATTAAGTATAGATGTAAATTTAATGTAAAGATCCTACATACATTCATACATAGCTCTACGGCATTTTCCTTGCGGGTTAGACTTAAATAGTAGAGATTAATAATTTTAAATGGTATCCTGCTCTAATTTATTTATAAAAATTCAGTTAAATGATCATATTCGAATGTCAAAAAAGAATCATACTACATGGTGACTATAATGATAATTTCTACTTTCTTTCAGATTCCCTCTGTGATATCTTCTATTTGGATCATCAAGAAATTTGGTCGTCGCTTGGCGGTAGCTACATTTTTCATACTAAGCGGTGTCTTCGTGATCGCTCTCGAACTGGTCCCAGACATATTCGCTGTCAATCTCACATTAGGATCTTTAGGTGTGAGCTGTGCCTCTGTGGTAGCCACGTCTATCTATGTTTATACTTCGGAACTATACCCCACAGTTGTTAGAAATATGGGTGTAGGACTATCGTCATTATTTATGAGGATAGGATCAATGATAGCGCCATTTATTGCCAATATATCAGGAACAACATCATGGTTACCCACTGCCATATTTGGTGGGTCAGCCTTGGTTGCAGCATTTGTGTGTTTGTTATTGCCAGAGACGAAAGGCAGAAAACTTGCAGATAGCATTGATGAAATCGATAACAAAACTTAGGTATATACCTAGATATATTGATTATTTTACATATGATCTAAGTTAGAATAGGTAGGTAGGTTTATGTCTCGATGGTCCAGTTGTCGAACACTCCGCTTCTGAATCCGGAAGGTGCGGGTTCGAATCCTGACACTGGCTCACACCAATGACTTTTCTAAATTGTTTTCGGAAGTTAATATCGATGTGATTAATATCGATGACTGAAAATGTTTGTGCCCGGAATGGCAGTAGGTTCGCCACCTATTCCATTTGGGACGCAAAGATAACGGCGAGACGTGTGCTTGACCACCGAGACCACCGAGACTATTCTAGCCTTTTGAATACTTTAATACTAATGATGACTGGTCGAATTATTATATGTTTATGTCGACGGGTGTCTAAGAACAAAAAAATATTTCTATGTTATCTTTTTTTACGTTACTGATTGATTATAAATAGTGATTTTGATTATTGATACACGACCTATCAAACAAAATAAAATTAAAAAAAAACTAATTATAACTGATTTATTAATTTGAGTCCAAATGAGAAATCAATATTTATAATCAGTTATAATGTTATTTTATTATTTAGTTCTCATCTTCATATCCCATTGAAAACAAATTAAATAGTTAGTGTCTCTTTCCCCTATACACATAATTTGCTAAATCTACAACTGTTCCTCAATGCCTAAAATCTAAGTTCTATGACCAATACCTGTTACCACTGATGCCATATGGAACTGAGACGTTGTCTCGAAATGTTGGCCTCATTAGAAGACCCAAAGTCGCTCAACGTGTTATGGAGCGGGCTATGCTTGGAATCATCCTGCGAGACAAAACTCGTAATACTGAGATCCGCAGGAGATCTGGCGTGACCTAGTCAATATAGTTGAGGAACGTGAGTTGTGGCGTTCCTTGACAGAAGTAGATACGTCCAACAGTGGACATAAAAACAGCTAATGATGAAAATGATGACAGCTGCACTAGCTATTTGTTTAGATGTGTTAAGCACTTGGGTATTTTGTTATTTTTTGTACGTTATTTTGAAACTTATCCAAATATATCGCGTGGAACCCTACAGTTTAAGAGACACCAGATTCCAGACATATTCTGTTCATGTTTTATAACATTACTAGATCTCTTTGGCTTATTTCTTTTTCGGTGCCGCACAATTACAATATACACTGTGTTAGTTCTGCAATAGCATTTTGCTAAATTCCTACTAATATTATAAATGCGAAAGTAACTCTGTCTGTCTGTCTGTTACGCTTTCCGGCCTAAACTACTCAATCGATTTTGTTAAAATTTGTCACAACAATCTTTAGACACTGAGAAAGAACATAGGCTACCTTTTATTGTGAAAAAAAGGGATAAAGAGGTCGAAATTGAGGTTGTAAGTTTGTAGGTGATTTCTTAATTTTTAAAGATAAAACAATGAAACTTTATATTTGAGCACTTGATAAGAAATAATTAAACATTAGTTCTAGCGTATTTGCAATTTCGACCTGTGAGAGGATGAAATAGGGGTTGAAAGTTTGTTATTATTAAATTTAATTGAGGCGAAACGAAGTTCGCTGGGTCAACTAGTATATAATATAGTTTTCTTTTATAAGCTTGATTGTTGAAACCGGACATTATATTTTTTTTTTCAATATATGTTTGAATTATAATTTCTTTGCCAAATCATCGCGGAACAACTGCAAAATATCACTGTCACTTTTAACTGACTCCCCTTGCGCCCAATCCAAATGGTGCTTTCGCTGCAGTCCTCAAGTAGTAGTTACCTTTTAAACTGAAAAATTAATAAATCATAATATTAATATAATACTTTCAACTAAATTACAGTTAATAAAAAACGTTATGGTTAGACTTGAGACAGGGTTTATACGGTCGCTTTAAGCTCTAAATGGCGAGGCGCCATCTTTAGAATCCTCGTAGAATACTTTTGCTACCATAAAGCTTTGTAAAATTAAAAGTACTACATTACCTACATTTTTTTATTAGGAGTTATTTTCAATTCGTAAGTACATGCTCCAGAATATTATCTAATGAATGTGTATAGGTACCTATAGAGTTATACATAGCAGCTAGAACAGATTCGAATCTATTTTAAATTATATGTACTCACTCTGGTGTTGCGTTGATTCCCATTGGCACTGCAGGCTCCTCCTGACAATCTCCTCTTAAAAAACTATCGTAATCTTCGCATCGCCGCGCCAAAAAGGAATCATTTGTCAATGACTCAGCCCAGTACCTCCACGAGCGCCAGTGATTGCAGAAATCTGAAAAAGCCTTAGATTTATAATAGGCATGGCAGCTATATAGAATTTTGTACATCCATATTTATCACATGTAATTTCCGAGTTCGAAATCTAGAGCTCTGAAAAAGAAATCAGAAAGCTGAAACAAGAGGCCATACAGGAAGTAGTTGACATTACTTGTTTGTCTATGAAAATAACTAAATACCGTAAATACCTAATATTTTGATTAAAATATGGGTATACGGTTAGGTACTAAATTTAATTTAATAACTCGGGTTAAAATTGGGAGGTACAAACATTTTAAATAAATAGTAAAGGGATATTTTATTAACAAAAATAAGTTTACATAAATAACTTCACCTTCAACTGTAAGAGGTATGGTGGCAGAGATACATCCTGGTTGCTTAGCTCCTCCATTAGGCCAGAAGTCTGCATCACCTGTACTAGTAGGGGTGCCATAGTAACCACCATCAGTATGAATAACGTCCACGAAATCAGCGTCAGATGGGGACAAGGCAGGAGCCAAGAAGGATGGGTAGTAGCCTGGAAATGCTGGATCTAAAGCAGTTAACCTGAAATTATTAAAAATAAATCTGTAACACTTATTATTGTTAAATAATAAGTATAATACAATAATCTCTACAAATAAAATTGCAGTGTCAGTTTGTGATATTAAAATAACCGCTTTTTACAACATTCGTGTGAAGATATATACGCTACAGACAGCAAAAAAACATTTTTAAAAAATCTCTGAAATGGCTGGAGCGATTTCAACTTCTCATCTATTGCTTTTTAGGCGAAACATAGTTCGCCGGGGCAGCTAATTAATAACATGCCTACTCGTTTGCCCACCTGTCCCATAAAAAAAGAATGTAAAGCCGTCAATCTATGAAAATTACCAAAATGTGATTGATATGACCAAGGATGGCTTTTACATCCTTTTTATGGAATAGGTGGGCAAGCGAGCAGGCGTGTCACCTGATGGTAAGTAACACTACAACACATATAGTGTTACAGTTGCGTTACCGACCTTTAAGGGAGTAGGATAGGAAAGGATGGGGAAGGGGAGTGGGCTTTTGGGTACCTCTCTCACCGAACGAAACGCGGCATGAACCACGTTAAGTCGATCTTCTGAGAGGTCGTGGTATTTCGTCGATTGGGCCGGCCCATTCATGCAGCGTACTGCTTGGCTCTACTACTGTTAGATCTACGTCGGTCATAAAAACAAAACATAACTTACTGTAGGAATATTATTCTTACCTGGGAACAGTATATCCATTTTTAGCGAGATATTTCGCAATGTAAGACACAAGGTGACTTCCCATGGAATGGCCAACCAAATGTAAGTTTTTAATGGATAGCCCCAGATCGATAAGTTTTTCAATTCCTTTGCCCACGACTTCACCTGCCTTCAAAAAAAGTATAATTTTAAAGCACACTTTTAATAGAACAACTTCATTGGAATTATATTCCTCACCAAAGGTATCTTTCAACGCAAATAGACCCATCGATTGCAGAAAAAACGAGAGAAAATTTATTCAATATCATTACTTTATTTACAATAATAAGAACAAATAAATTAATTACATTATTTACAATATATACAATTAAAAAACTACCTGAAATCAAATTTCTCCGCATCTCGGTCTACTGGCAGCGTGCCCAGAAGACTGGCCGCATTGCCACGCTGAATGGCAATGCTAATCCTCTGTGCGAAGAATAGACCAGCCCTCTGGTCGCGAGAGGCTTCGATCAGCCTCTTTGCAAGATCTTTGTAAAGTGCACGAGCACTCGGACCCCATGTCCCCAAAGTCTCAACCCCAAACGGCTCAAACACATAGTCACCTATAAGGTTTCTGTATTTGTGCCGCTTGAGATTTTCTGCCGAAGCAGCAGCAAACATTCATGCAGCGAACTGCTTGGCTCTACCACTGTTAAAATGTCTTTGCCGTGTTTCGCTCGGTGAGAGAGAAGTTCCGGAGGCCCAACCCCTTTCCCCTTTTATCATTACTTAATATAAAAGAAAGTCGTTTTCCGCTGTCTGTCCCCTTTTATGCTAAGATCTTTGAATCTACGCAACGGATTTCGATGTTTTTTTTAATAATAGATAGAAGGTGTCAACATGATGGTTTGTATGTATAATGCATTTTAATAATGTAGTAACAAAGTGATAATTTTCGAAATTTTGCACGTTAATTGCAAACGCTGGCGGAACCCCAGCAATAAATCTAAGCTATGTAAAATTGATACACCTTCAAAAATGTCTACAAAAAAGATCGCGATGATATATGTCTATTTGATAGGGTTAACCCACAATGACCATTTTTATTTATTTTTAATACTTCTAACGCGAAGCAATGTTCACTGGGTTTACTAATAAAAAATAAGACATAAGCAAAGACCTTGAGTTTCCACAAGCTACGATACAGACACATTTCTTTTTCTTCATCCCTCGTCCTCAGTCATACATCTTATAATCCATTCCTGTCGGTTTCTGGTTTTATCCTTTTTGAAACAGACCGTTTATATGGTTGTTGTCACTCTCCCGATCCTGACTCTGCCACTCACAATCGTTTCGTATACTATCGTATAGCGAACTGCGTGACTCTACCACTGTTATGAACGTACTAAACGTTCATAACAGTGGTAGAGTCACGCAGTTCGCTGTACGAATGGGCCAGCTCGACTGGTGAAATACCACGACCTCTCTGAATATCGACGTAAAGTGTCTTTGCCGTGTTTCGCTCGGTGAGAGAGAAGTTCCGGAGGCCCAACCCCTTTCCCCTTCAAATCGCACTCCCGACCCAGTCAATATCAAGCGCCGGCAACGAAACTGAAACGCTATATGTGTTCAGGTGCCCATGGACGACATTTGTTGCTCACCATCAGGTGACACGCCTGCTCGTTTGCCCTCTGTACCATAAAAAACCCCTCTCTTGCAGTCATTCTAGCG
Source organism: Euproctis similis (assembly GCA_905147225.2). NCBI lineage: Eukaryota > Metazoa > Arthropoda > Insecta > Lepidoptera > Erebidae > Euproctis > Euproctis similis. Next base: position 13,653,703 of record LR990109.1, read on the forward strand.
ACATGAACAAATCATCTTAAAATACTTCTATTGAATGTATTAATTTTAATTTAATCAATAAACATTTTCTAGAATAGTTAAGTATATGACTTACCGATGGCGATCTTTTCACATCGATTATGTAGTTTCCAAAGCCTATATTGGACCAGTCGAGAAGCAAGACGATGTATCCGCCCCGACGAAGATAAGCTGACACCACAGTTTTTACACTGTCATCCTTATAATACTCTGCGTAACTGAAAACAGTAATAAAGTCCCGTGGGAATAGGCTCTAGCGCTAGTGTTACCTTTGAAAGAGTACATTTTTAATGTGGAATTATTTTCGGAAGTTATGTGTGATAAATATCGATGGATCATAACCTTTTGCCTGATGTATGTCAATAGGTTCGCCACCTATTCGATTTGGGACGTAATGATAACGATCCGGCGAGTCGAGGCTCAACAACCACTGCCTACAACATCGGCTAGAATAAGACGTGAAGTTACGTCCCTATTGGAACAGGTGGCGAACTTATTGCCATACCGGCCACAAAATTTTCAGTCACCGATATTTATCACACATAAGTTTCAAAAATAATTTCAAAAAGTCAGGATTTGAACTCGCGACCTCTTGATTCAGACACGGGGTGCTCGGCCAGTGGACTATCGAGACCGTTATAAATAAAGGGATAATTTTCGTAACTTAGCACTCTAATTGCAAACGCTGGGTGAACCCCAAGTGATAGATCATAACAATGTAACACAATTATACACCTTCAAAAGGTCTACAAAAAATCCACGATGCCAATTGTGTCCCTCTCTTAGGGATAACCCACATTTTTATTTCTTTTTTGGGTCGAAACGAAAGTTCGCTTGGTCCACAAGTATATATACAAAGTTGCCTAAAAAGTATTCAAATAAATGTTTCTATAATGAAACATACTTAAAAATATGGAGAAAATTTAAGAAATTTTATTTAATTTTATTTATACCTAGTATCATATTCAAATCGTTATCACACATCTCTTAGTTTTAATTATATACTAAGTCATGCCATAAATATTGTAACAAAGAAAAAATTTTTTTTTTAATTGCAAATAACATTTATTACGTTTACGGTGTGATACTTTAATACATAAATATAAAACGATATAAAACATAAAAAGCTTATTCGAAGTGGTCTCCATTGGCTGCAACACAGGCCTTTAAACGTTGAGGCCAGTTATCAATAGAAACACGCACTCTTTCCATGGGATAATTCTTCACTGCCAATCGTATGGATTATTTTAGGGACTCTAAATTATTATGACGCTTAGAGCAAGCCGTACTCTCTAAAACTGACCACAAATCATAATCCAGTGGATTAAGATCGGGACTAGACGACGGCCAGTCTTCAGCTCTAATGAAGTCCGAAACGTTCGCTTCCAACCAAGATTGCGTGAACCGAGCTTTATGACCCGGTGCCGAGTCTTGCTGGAAGGACCATACTTCGTTATTGAACATGGTGTTGTTAAGGGGCTTGACTACCTTTTCAAGAATGGTATCTTGATACACTTGTGCCGATGTTTTGATACCTTTTTCACAAAAAGATGGCTCAGTCAGTCCCTTGTAGCTAACACCCCACCAAACCATCACTGAAGTCGGATAATGCCCACGTTGCACTCTGTCAACTAATTGGGAAGCTTCCTTAGAGCTTTGAGCATAAATACGGTCATTTTGTTTGTTAAAATGTTGCTCAATTGTAAAAACTTTATCATCCGTAAACAATATTTTTCTGTGACCTCCCTTTGCGTACCACTTCAGTAGTTGTTTAGATTTTAACACCCTATTCTTTTTTAAATTATCAGTTAATAAATGACCAGTGCGCCTCTTATAGGCTGCAAGTCCTAAGTCATCTTTTAAAATACGCGATATTGTTCTAGGTGCTATCTTCATCTCCCGAGACAAAATCTTTTGCTTGCGGACAGGATTTCTTCGAATTCTTTCCCTTACTGCTTTGACCACCTTTTTCGTACGAACACTACGTGGACGGCCAGGTCTTTTTCTGTCACAAACAGAGGAGGTCTCATACCTATTAATAGCCCGGTACACAAACATTTGACTAATACCAAGTGTATGGAGAGTTTTAAAAATTGCATTTGGCTCCATACCTACTTTGTGTAAAGCAACTTAATGCTTGTGCTATGGATGCTAGATAACGGATATTAATACATATAACTTTCTTTTGTAAATACACACTTATAATACACTAGCTGACCCGGCGAACTCTGTTTCGCATCAAAAGTAATAACTGCTGCCCCGCTATGTTAATACTGCAATATCTTCGACAAATTTGAAGTCGATAGCAGCTATAGGTTAAAAATGGGAATTTTCCATTGTTAACACCCCCGCAACCCCCCTTGAATTTGAAATTTGAAAAAAAAAAAAAATTGAATTTCGTAAAATCCGTTCTTAGCTGACCTCTACTCGGCGAAAGGAATAATCCTACCAAATTTCAAGTCGCTACGCCTTATGGTTACGATATATTATTTTCCATTGTTAACACCCCCGCAACCCCCCCTTGTGGGTGGAATTTCGTAAAATCCGTTCTTAGCTGACCTCTACTCGGCGAAAGGAATAATCCTACCAAATTTCAAGTCGCTACGCCTTATGGTTCCAGAGATATCGTGATGAGTCAATATATAGGTGGAAATCTCTTATATATATATATATAGATAGAAAAATACCTAGCCGCCATACAAACATTCATGCTTGTTAAAAATATTTATACTCGGGTGGGAATCGAATTCACCAACCACCACGAGGCTCGTCAATAGGTAAGATAACTCACCCGTGAGCATACAGGACTATCGGTTTTCCCAAGTCAAATTTAGGGTCTTTTAGTAAAGACTGGATGCTTCCGATCCGCCGGGATATAGGCGAGTTGACGTCTTCACTGAAAATATAACATAATATAATATAACTTCACTCCATTTTCTATCAGAAGGTTCAGGCAGCGGCTGTTAAGCCTCGAGTCGCTGTTATGTTTACGTCCCAAATGGAATAGGTGGCGAACCTATTGCTATACACCGGGCACAAAGTTGTCAGTCGTCGATCATTTATCACATATAACTTCCGAAAAGTATTTCGAAAAGTCATTGGTGTAAGCCAGGATTGGTAACTTATATGTCACGTTGTTTCTCCACTATGAGCTCCTAAATTCGAATTCTCTCCTTGCATCCTGTACGTTTAAATGTATAAGAAAATTTAGTTCATATATTAAAGCAGCTTTGACATTGACATGTACCATTTTGCATCATTCTAAAAGTAATGTTTCAAACAATTTAAATTTAAATGTTGTACTTACTGATAAAAACGTATCATTATGTCAGATAATACAGGCACTCGACCAGGCGGAGACACTGAAAAATGTTATTAATGTAGTCAGCAACACCCGCCATCAAGAGTTTATTTATTTTTAAAGTGGTAGTGCCACGCAATTCGCTGCATGAATGGGTCAGTTCGACCGGTTAAATATCACAATCTCTCTGAATACTTATACGAAGAGGCTCGATCACACCAGTCCACTCCCCTTTTCCCCTCTTTTTGCATCCTACTCCATTAAAGGCTGGCTACTCAACAGTTGCAGGTTTCCATGGGCGGCACTAGTCACTTACCACCAGGTTTTCATCCTGATTTCAGCTTTGTTTGATATATTCCAATTAAAAACCTGTGTTAAGGACATTGGCCAGTCGAATCAGCTATATTTGAACATAACATTTACGACAAGCTGACCCGGCGAACATTGTTTTGCCTCGGGGGCAAAAAATGAAGATTTATCATTAAAAAAAATTTGCTTAAGTTATTTCTTATTACACCAACTAGGTAGTTGGTGTAATAAGAAATAACTTAAGCAAACCAATTTTGACGAGACTTTTATAGGCAGGTGCCTATAAAAGTCTCGTCAAAATTGGTCCAGCCATTTCAGAGATTATCTACCCGGAAGAAACATACTGACACTAAAAAAGTTTATTTTGGTGTACCTAGGTATCTTATATATTATTTATAATATATAAATAAAATAAATAAAATTATATGGTTATAAATGACCGACGACTGACAACTTTGTGCCCCCATATATACATATATGGTTTCTACTAGATTCCCATGAATATATATTATATATTCATGGGAATATAGTAGAAACCAGTTATTTCAATATAACAAACAAACACTTCAATTTTATAATATCAATGTGTCATAAATTTACTTACAAGCAAGACCTCGAGCCACCTGCCTGAAACTGTTCTTGGACAGGGGTATCGTGGGGCTGCGTTGAGTTTCACATAATGATACAACTGAAAACGATAAAATTTGAATATATTACATAATATATCTACACGCTTAGTGTCCTGCGAGGAAAGCAGAAAGAATTGTGTGCATCCTAAAGGGTCTTCTAGTCGTCATACGATTTTTGGACATTGATACAACATAAACATAACTTCACGCCTTTGCCTACCCGAAGGTGTAGACAGTGGCTGTTAAGCCTCGAATCGTCGTTATGTTAACGTCCCATATGGAATAGGTGGCGAACCTAATGACATACCGGGCACAAAGTTTTTAGCCATCGATATTTAACACACATAACTTTCGAAATTAATTTCGAAAAGTCATTGGTGTTTGCGAGGATTCGAACCCGCGACCTCTTGATTCGGAAGCACCCCGCTTCCGAATCAACGACCATTAGACCACCGAGACTAGATACGTTCTTAACATTTGTGTTAATGCTCTTGAAACAACCTTCTCGATATTTATTTTTTATTGGAATAATAAATATAAATAATAACCCAACATACATGATGTTGATGAATAATGATGATGAATGATGAATAATACAAATATCAAGAAAATGTCTCTTTGCATTTTACTAATTTTTCAAAAGTGTATTATTTTTAACACTTACCGACAAAAACAACCACAATTTTACCCTTCATTTCACACGACTAAATACATTGAAGTTACATAAATAAATGGTAATTATTCTAAAATGTGGCCGTTCCTAAATTAATTGAACTCAAAACTAGTCTTCACTATTAATTGTTACAACTGTTTTAAACTCTACAATCATATTTTGTAAGGTTAATTATTAATATTTGAACCATTATATTGAATATTAAATCTCAATATATTTAAACAAGTATAATAATTTTTAACGCTCGCTCTGACGGCGTGTTCCTATTAGAATGTTAGGCCGTGAAGGTTTGAAGGTAGAGACACATACAACAACAATAACAAAAAAAAATATAAATATAATTTGCATAATCCTTCAAGTGTCTGCTGGTGTGTTTTTTCCTGTTTCAAATTTTTGTTAATTATAAATAAAAATTAACCCCAGACATCTATCTAACCTTCGTACAATATACCTAGTACAGACTCGCTATTTCTGAACACGTCGATATTTTCAAAATAATTTTTTTTAACTCTTTTTATCTGTCTGTTTGTATGTTTTCGTTAATCTGTAAAACGGCAGGACTTTTCACGAGACTTTCACCTGTAAAAATTGCAATAATATGAGAAATACGATATTTATGTTTTAGAATATTTATTATTGATTTCACGCGGACGCCAATTATATTTTAATGAGTAACTCCAACCAGATCTCTGAATTCAGAGGTCGCGGGTTTGAATCCTCACGTTGGCTCACACCAATGACTTTTCTAAATTAATTTCCTAAGTTATGTGTGATAAATATCGATGACTACAAACCATGCGCCTGGTATGGCAATAGGTTCGCCACCTATACCATTTAGGGGACGTAAACATAACGGCGAGACGAGGCTTAACAGCCTTTGGCTACACCTTCAGGTAGAAAAAGACGAAGTTATGTTATGTATGTTACTCAAACAACATCACAAATCATTTACTTTAAACATATTATCATTGTATGTATGTGTATTACATCATTGCTACTTTAGTGCCTTATTAAATAGGAGTATGTAATGTAACAAAAAATGTACCAAACACAATTCAAAGTTCCATAATGATACGCGAAAATAATCGTGATCATTATTTAGATATAACACATATCATCACGCTCTAATTACCTAACGGTCTAGGCAACTATCTCACACGCTGAACAGCGCTGTTGGACTTTTCGTAACCGATGTCCTAAAAATATAGAAATTAGCTTTGCTATTCCTACCAATTCCATGAGACCAATATTAGATACACCACTGCCTACGCCTCTGATTAGTCAGGGCGTACATACACACATATCTTCACGCCAAATCCCTTGCGGGGTAGGCAGAGAGAACAAAGCGCCATAAGGCACGATTCTTACACGCCTCACTCGCTTCGTTCATTTTCATAACTCTTTTCATGCATGCGCGTCGATATTTGAGGCTTCTAATATCACCTTCCTCCAGAGCACGTTCTATTTGGTCATGGAATGTTTGTTTTGGCCGTCCTCGACTCCTACATCCATCCGCTCTAGCATTTTATATCCGCTTGGTCAATCTTGCATCATCCATTCTTTCTATATGTCCGAACCATCGGAGCTTTTCTTACTTTTATACCGACACTCTCTTTCAATCCAACTTCCTCCTTTACAACCGCGGTCAGCGGTAGTCACTCAAAAATACAGTCACAATAAGGGCGTGCTGTTTTATATGTAAAAAATTAACTTACAACAACTCATCTGCCTCCCTTCAGAGAAAAAAAATCTTGAACTGCACATGTCCCTTTGCCTATTGTGTCTGTTTGTTGGGGTCCGTCACCAAACGGCACGCGGCGTAAAGTACAAGTTTTTGAGAGGTCTTAGTATTTCGCTGGTCGAGCCGGCCCATTGATGCAGCACACTGGGTGGCTCTACCATCACAAAGGTTTATGGCGCAAAATCACGTCATGTCGCAAGATTTTAGCTAATATTACATATTTATATTTGTTGTATCTTCGCTAGTTTTGATACATAAGCGCGATATTTAACATTGTATAATTTCGGGTAAGAATTTCGAATTAATTATTAGGTAGTATGGTTGTGCCACAAATCATTTCTATGAGATTTTATCTGTATATATTCATATTAAGTTATATGAGTTGTTTCCGGGATATCATAAATAACTGGTACTATACCCAAAAGGGCAATAATCTTAGTAAACAAACTTAATTTTACCCCAATTGCGGCAATTGCCAAATAGCAGAGCGCCTTATGACACGATTCCTACTGACCTTACTCACTCCTGGGACTTTTATAACTCTTGTCATAAACCCTCGTCGGATTTGTGGCTTTATTTTAAGAAAAGATAGGTATATCAAGAAAATTATCATGGCTACGAAACATCAGAGAGTGGACCGGTATAAAAACCGTAGAACAATTATTTGCTCTAGCTAAGGACGAATCTATGGGGTTCATTTTTAATATATTAAATACTAGCTGACCCGACTTTGTTCCGCAACAGAAGTAATAAATAAGTACATTTTGGATTTATCACTTTATCTTCACTACACAATGTAGTGAAGATAAAGTGACATGAATTATAAAAGTGAATTATAAAAATGAATTAATAGTCTCGGTGGCCTAGTGGTCGAGCACACGGATTCTGAATCCAGAGGTCGTGGTTCGAATCCTGACACTGGCTCACACCAATGACTTTTCAAAATTGTTTTCGGAAAGTTATGTGTGATAAATATCGATGACTGAAAGCTTTGTGCCCGGTATGGCAATAGGTTCGCCACCTATTCCATTTGGGACGTAAACATAACGGCGAGACGAGGCTTAACAGCCGCTGCCTACACCTTCGGGTAACAATGGCGTGAAGTTATGTTATGTTATGTTAATTATAAAAGAGAACCACCTCGTTGAAACCCTCTATTTATTAAAGAAACCCACATCAAAATCCGTTGCGTAGTTTCAAAGATATAAGCATATAAGAGGACAGACAACGCAAAGCGACTTTATTTTATACTATGTAATGATTAAATATACAAGGCAAATTAACAAAATTAAAAACGAAATATTATTAATTTTGTTAATTTGTATTTATACTTGTATTTGGAAGGGTTATTTAATTTAATTTGACAGACAAGGTCTGAACTTTACACAAAAGGACATGTTTACTTTACGCAACATACAGTAATATGTATTTGAAACTTAGTAAAAAAAACTATTCATATGAAGGTCAAGGTTGATATTGAAGCACTTGTAATTCTGATTAAAGCACATTTAGATATCTATATATATATATATATATATATATATATATATATATATATATATATAATGAGGTATCATTTGGGTCACAAATAATATACTAAGTACTTATGTAACTACCGGAAGTGTGTGCGGTTGATCAAGGCTTTTATGGTGCATCGCACCGTTCTAGTGAATAGTGCAGTAAGAAGCGACAAGAGATTTCATTTGATCCAAATCGTCTCTTATGATAATGAAGTTTGGAACGATACCTCACGTGGGTATCGGAGTTTGTGAGAGTTTTTTATGGGATAAGAGGGCAAACGAGCAGGCGTGTCACCTGATGATGAGTGACCAGCGCGGCCCATGGGCACCTGCAACACCTTTGAGGACTGTTGACCTTTAAGGAGTAGGATAGGAAAAGATGGGGATGGAGGGGTATCCGGAGGCACACCCCCTGTCACTGAACAAAACGCGGCAAGAACCACATTACGTCAATCTTCTGAGTGGTCGTGGTATTTCACCTGTCGAACCAGCCTATTCATGCAGCGAACTGCTTGGCTCTACCACTGAAAAAAAAATAATAGATGGCGTAAGCCATATTCAATAAACCATATCACATTTATGTTTACTTAATTAAAGAAATACGCTGACATATTTTGACTTTGACATCCAAAATGTGATCCTTGATAGAACCCAGTGAAAGAGCCGACTCTTCGGGCTGTCGGTGGTCCTGTGATAACATTCCTAGCTGCGACAATATTTTGGGCTTCAGTAGTTTATTTTATAGATATAGCGGAAAAAGCACACCACTTGCAAATAATAGTAGAAAATAACGAATCGCTCCATATAAAAATTATCATATTGATCGATAGATGGCGTAACCCATATTCGACAAATCGTGCAAGCACTGTTTAATAAAAGAAATGGCCATGTATCGAAAGCTAACCTTTCAAGTGTATAGTGTAAGCAAAAATTACATCAAAGTACAGGATGTACAGTCAACTAGAAGGAGATGTATCCATGTTAGTCTTACAAAATGAAGGAACTTTTAGTTTGCAAAAATGATTTACCCTTAATTCGTGACATTTTCAGTATCCACCAAATCTTACACTATATTCGATTAATTTTAAATGCTATTATCATATATCTAACTAAAGTTCCTATGAATATACTCCTGCATCTATCATGGCCTCGTGGCGCATTGGTAAAACTACCGGCTGCAACAATGAGGTCGGGGGTTCGATTCCCACCCGAGCACAAATATTTGTGACAAACATGAATATTTGTGTGGCGACTGGGTGTTTTTCTATGTATGTAATCTAAGTATCTTTTACAAAAAGAAAAGTATATATGTATTAATATCCGTTATCTAGTATACACACAAGCCTTTAGTTGCTTAGCTTGGAACTAGACTGCGCTGTGTGTATTGTGTCCAAGATATTATTATATTATATTATTATTATCAATATTTTATTACAAATATAAGTATTATTTCAATATTCCATAGAAATGTATCCATTTGGAATAGTTTGCCACACGCCAACAAAAAGAGGTATTATTTCTCCAATAACCTGAGATAGATATATGCAATGACAAGTCTACACTGCTTTCGTGAGTTTTCTTTATTTCTTATATCTGTTGGGTTTCAATTCTGCACCTTCAATCCCCACAAGTTTTCAATCGGGTTCATGTCTAGGCTTTTGGGTGGAAGCTTAATTAGATGGAGGTCTTCCTGTTCTTCAATCCAAGTTTGGATAATACGAGAATTGTGCACTGACGAATTATCCTGTATCAAAAGTTATTAATACGTCTCCGAATACAGTTTTAGCGTTGGGCATCAACATGTCTTCTAAAATATCTTTAGAATTTCTTGCATTCATGCGAGTAGGTATTTCAATTAGTCCAGATGATGACATCCAACCCCAAAACCCTAATACGTAATCCCCCGTAATTTCTTAACAGATATGGCGAATTGAAATATCAAACGACACGAAGAAAGACTTTTTCGTTTTTAAATATGATAATATTTTGTTTGTTGGATTCTGTTCTGAATTTATAGATATTGGTTACATTTCTTTGTAACAGTTAAAGTTTACCTCAATTTGTCAATACATATGGATGGATAATAAAAAAGAGCTTGTAAGTGTAGATTAAGAGGAAAAGTAGTGGGATACATCATTGTTGCATATTAAACGAGTCGATGATAATATAAAGTTTGATTGCTACTAGAAATGTCACGAACCAAGGGTAGTTCATTGTGGCAAATGAAAATTAACTTCATTTTGTAAGTCTAACATGGATACATCTCTTTGTAGTTGACTGTACATAAAGTGCATAAGGTAACTAAGTAACTAACGTATTAATTGGATAACTTCACGCCTTTTTCTACCTATAGGCAGTGGCTATTAATCCTCGACTCGCCGTTATGTCTACGTCCCAAATGGAATAGGCGGCGATTGGGGCGGACCTATTGTCATACCGGGCAGAAAGTTTCCAGTCATCGATATTTTATCACACTTAACTTTCATGAAGTCATTGGTGTGAGCCAGAATTCGAACCCGCGACCTCTTGATTCAGAAGCGGGGTGCGTATTAATTTGATAAAAACTAATTTTATAATATCCGTTTCGATAGCGCTAGATATTACGATATTATATGCATTCACTGCAAACCAAAACAGGTTAAAATAAAAATCTCTAAAATGTTGATCAGCATAGATTATTTTTAACAAACTTTGTACTTATTAAATGTCAAATTGACATCTCGAAAAAAAACGTGTTGCAGTTTAAATATGGAACTGTAATCAATGTCGTTGTTGGTAATATTCGAATTTCGTAAGTTAAAATTATTCATAATTGAAGTTTTTTTTCTTTATTTTGTACTAATTTAGAACACGAATATGAATTACAACATATACCGCTCCCACACACAGCTATTCGCCGTTCGCGTTCGCGTTGCCGCGATGTTGTCATCTCTGGCCACACACTGCTCTACTCGCGCGAATATTCACGCAAATATTCGCGGCGCCGAACTTGGATATTAGGGCTGTCGATATTTTTCAAAATATCAAGTAAGCGATATATCGATATTTTTAAATATATCAATTTCGGGCTTTGATGTATCGAAAAAATTCATAAAAATCTAGGAACAGGTGGTCGTACTATACTACTCATAATCGATTACAAAGTTAATAAACTCAGTGATTTTATTTTGCATTGTATGTCCGTAAGTGTGTATGTTCTGGATGTGTGTGTGTTCTGGAATCTTAGAATTTAATTTTGAAGTAGATATCTTCAAAAGATTAAGCTGAAATATTGTATACACGCTGAGTTTGGGTGATAATATTATTAGTGGTAGAGCCACGCATTTCGCTGGATGAATGGGCTGGCTCGACCAGTGAAGTACCACTACCGGAGATATTTCCAATGCAATATGGGTTTAAATGAAAGGCTTATTGTAACTCGAAAATAATATGACATCACTTTTTATTTAATATGTCGGAGAAGATATAGGGCTTGTTGAGAGTAACTTGAAAAATAATATTAGGTCATTAGAAATCAAATAGGGTATATCATCCAAAATAGGGTTGTAATTATTCTACTTGATTCTACCCAGACCAGGATAAATATTTATACTCGAGTGGTGATCGAACCCGCCAATCTCGAATCCACAGTTGGTAGTTTTACCAATGCACCGTAGTAATGTAAGAAAGATATTATCTATAGATTGATATATTTAAAAATATCGATATGTCGAAAATCCGATATTTCAAACAGCCCTAGCCGACTGCGCTGCGATCGCGCGAATAATGTGGTCAGCCACTCGCGTTCACATTGCCGGAATGATTCGCGGCATGACGAGTAACGTGTCCACACTACGTCCCAGCCTCTTTCCCTCGCTATTCGTCGAGTGTATGGTAGCGGTAATTAGACGTAGCAACTCATTCAGATAGGCCATTGCAAAATCAGGTATACGTAGTAATTGGCGAGTAGGTATCTAATAATCATCTTATTTCTGTTGTGATTTTAAAAAAGTGACCTTCATAAGCGTCTGTAAAGACTTAAATTGAATAAATGAGTTTAGATTTTGATTTTTGATTCTGTTTAAAAATAACTTTCGGCTACTGACTGACTTTATTTATATGTATTCGTTACGGAAGAACGACCTGTGTCTGTTGGTGTCTATCGACATATACATTTTGAACTTGCATTTCTTGTACCGCATTGTATGCACTTAACAAATAATTATACGAGGTACTTTTAGATAATGTAAAAGCAAAAGCCAAAATTATTAATATTATTTATTATTAATGTCCTGGATAAGCCTGCTGGCTTGTAATTTACTTTTAGTTAAGTTTACTATACCGCACCGAGTCGGTCAAACAAGTAAACGGGTCAAATGTAGGTAAAAGACTACTAACGCCATGGGAATATGTAACACAGATAGTATAGTGACGCAGCTGCGTTTCTGGCCTGTAAAATGGGATAGGAGTAAGAGTTGGGAGTACGTAGAGGCCATCGAATACCTCTGTTTTTTTTGTGGGATAGTGGTAAACGAGCAAGCGGGTGGTGGTAAGTGACAAATGCCGCCCATGGACACATGCAACAAAGACAGTATCACAGTTGCGTTTCTAGTCTTTGATATAGGATATAGGAGAAGACTAGGAGGGGAGTGGCTTTCGGATACTTTTCTCACCGAATGAAACGCGACATAAGCTATTTTACGTCGATATTTTGAAAGGTCGTGGTATTTCACCGGTCGAGTCATTCATGCAGTGAAGTGAAGTATGATATTTAGCATGTTATGAATACTCGGTAGTTAGTGTTATATAAAAAAATAACCACAATCTGTGCTCTATGCCTTAAATATCTATAATGTGTACAACACATTTTTGCTTGTGTTTGAGACTTCTAATGTGGGGTACATTAGAAGTGTGTTAATGTACCTACTCATTAACACATTTTTAATAAGATTATTGAATATTTACTAACTTGTAAATTGAATACATCTTTTTCTAAAATATTCTTTTTCAACTAGTTCAGGCTGTTAGTAGTAAATACATACATACATAACTTCACGCCAAATCCCTTGCGGGGTAGGCAGAGAGAACGGAGCGCCACAAGACACGATTCTTACACGCCTCACTCGCTTCGTTGACTTTCATAACTCTTTTCATGCACGCGCGTCGATTTTTGAGGCTCCTAACACCACCTTCCTCCAGACGTTCTATTTGGTCATGGAATGTGTGTCTTGGCCGTCCTCGACTCCTACATCCATCCGCTTTTGCATTGTATATCTGCTTAGTCAGTCTTGCATCATTCATTCTTTCTACATGTCTGAACCATCGGAGCAAGCCCTTTCATACTTTTACGCCGACACTCTCTATCAATTCAACTTCCTTCCTTACAGCCTTGTTTTGACGCGGTCAACGAGATTTACTCCGCAGATTTTGGCAGTGCCCTCATTTCTACCGCGTTTATCCTACTTTCATGCACACTCTGCTGTACTCAGCTCTCGCTTCCATAAGTTAGCGTTGGGATCAGGACTGCATTGTGGATAGCTAGCTGGGCTTTTCTGCTAATGTTTTTTGCGCCCAGGAATCTGCCCAACGCTCCATTTACGATATTCTCTATCGCCACTCGTCTTTCTACATCCGCGGTGTACCTTCCATCCCTGCTAAAAGCGCATCCAAGATATATAATTTCATTCACCTGTTCCAGCATCACCATAACTTTCGTTTTCACCGCATTCAACTGCAAGCCTTTAATCATGCAATCATCTTTCATAGTAGTGACTAGTGTTGTAATTTGTTAGTAGTGTACTATTATTTTTATTATATTATACTTATTATATTTATAGCCGTAGGTGAGACCCCGTCAACGCTATTCTCAGTGATATTTTTTTTAGTTGCAAAAGCACCTAATAGATGGCGATACCAACTGTCATAAATCGGGCCTAATTTTATTACCCATCTATGTTTATCACGTATGACTTCCAAATAATCACTGGTTTGACTAGTGTTTCTGATTCAGAAGCAGAGTGCCTAACCTACAGGCTACATAATATAGGTACTAGACATAAATACTTAATTACCTATTGTTTTTATTAGTTGGAAGCTACTGTTTACATATTAGTCTATGAAATTTTATAAAGAGACTTCAAACATTTTTGAAATGTTTATAATAATTAAAATAATTAGTATATTAATTAATTTTAATTACTGTAATGCACATAATATTTGACAATTATATAAAAAAAACTCATGGTACGTATATCTTGAAAAGAAAAATACAATATAATTTGTATTTTCTTAATTTAGAAGAAAACAGACTGTATAAAAATTAATTGTTTAAATTTGTTTAACACAAGTGATCTTCCAGTTTCCTTCCTCTGGTCTCTGGTAGAGAGTAACACGTGATTGCAGCCACTAGAGGAACTATGGCGAAGATTACTGGTGGTGACCATGGGGCTACACCAATTAAACTGGACACGAAAGGTGCTAACATGGAGCCCACTCTGGAGATAGTGGATGAAGCACCCAAGGCCATGTTGCGAACCACAGTCGGGAACAACTCCGACGTGTACAAATATCTGGAAACAGAATCAATCTTGTCTACAATTGTGTAAAACTTTTAAACCCCAAAGGTAGGTTTGCATCTTGTGGTATAAAACCTTTTTTTTTACGCGAGGAAATGCTTTGTGGTATAAAACCTACTTTACTAAATGTGGGGAATTTATAAAAAAAACTGCATATGATGAGGTTGTAATAGACGAAAGCATTTCAGTTACTAAACAACTTCAAGGGTCTTAGATGTAGATCTCTTCTCCTTACTCTCTTCTAGAGTCTATTCAGCGTAAGAGTGATATAAACCACATGGTCCCAAAAAAACATGCCTCGATGCTATGAGTGAACGTCTCCCAAAGATACTTACTATACAACAAACAAAACCAAATCTGTTTACCCCTTGTGTAGAACCTTTGGAGCGTGAGTTCTACTTAGGGGGGCCGTCCATTAATCACCTGAGGTTAGAAAGGGGGGGAGGGGTCTGGCAAAAATCACGAAATATCACGAAGGGGGAGGGAGTGTAGTAAGATATCACGTGTCTTTATTTTTTCCTCCTTAATTTTAGAATAAAATAAGATTAAACTTTATATTGGTAATCGATATTTGTCACACGTTGCTTCAGAAAAAAAATTCGAAAAGTTATTGGTGATGATGATGTTTGGCGTGAGCCCGGAATCGATGCCACGACTTTCTGATTCAGAAGCGGGCCGTTCGGGTACTCGACCAGCGAGATTGATGATGAATTAAAGATAATACTCTAAAAATCTTAAGATTCCTTGTAGGTACTAAAAATACACGTGTTGTTGGATAGGGGGCGGGGGGGTCAAAAAATGATGAAACAAACATCAGGTGATTAATGGACCTTACCTAAGTTTGGACAATATCTTAATCTCAAACGATGCATAAAGTATACTTACACAGAAGAAAATGCTCCCGACGCGCAACTGACTGCGACAATTTTTAATATCATTTTAAAGTAGTACCACTCATATGGAACAGCCGTCAATCCATTTCCCAATGCGCACAAACTGAAGAAACTGATAAGGGTCAATCTTCTGCCGCAATATTTACACAGAATTGCAGCTACTATCATACCTGGGATCTGTTAGACCACATTGTATTACTTAAAATATTCATGTGCATGTTTATTTTACTGAGAGACTTTTTAACCAGTGGTAGAGCCAAGCAGTTCGCTGCATGAATGGGCCGGCTCGACCGGTTAAATACCACGACCTCTCAGAAGATCGACGTAAAGTGGCTCATGCCGCGTTTCGTTTGGTGATAGAGGTACCCGGTACCCTTAAAGGTCGGCAACGCAACAGTAACACTATATGTGTTGCGGGTGGCCATGGGCGGCGTTGGTTGCTAAACGTCAGGTGACACACCTGCTCGTTTGCCGTCCCTTAACCCATAAAAAAGAGAGAGAGAGGGACAACGAGTAAGCCCGTCGTCTACTGGTAAACCACTAGTGTCCGACCGAAGGTCTATTTTTGGCCGAAGCCGAAGCCGATTAATCGGCAATCTCCACAACCTTCGGCCGAAGTAGAAGCCGAAGGTTATAAACTATTCGTAATTTAATAACTTTCTTCAATATTATCCACAGCTAAAGAAGAATATCGGTGTAAAGTGCCTCTTGCCGCTTTTTTCTCGGTGATAGTAGATCCGTAGGTACTGAACTAAGTGGAGTCCGGTCCGTCAGTCACCCACTCTTTCGTAACAGTTTGTTTAATTCCGACTGTTTTCGGTCCCTCGGCGGGACCTTCGGCTTCGGCCCAGAATTTGGCCGAAGCCGAAGTTCTCGTTGAAGATGAATTTTTGGCCGATGGTGGCCGAAGCCGAAGCTTCGGTCGGACACTATAAACTACTAGCGCTGCCCATGGACTATATAACACCCAGAAGGTCACAGTCGTTTTATCGGTTTTTAAGATGGAAATATTGATGGGGACGTAAAAAGGCTCGGCTTTGGAATACCTTTTTCGAAAAAAACTTTGCATAAACGTCGATTTTCTGAGATGTGGTGGCCGGTCAAGCCTGCTTATCCATGCATCGAAGTTCTTGGCTCTACCACAGTTTCAATCAAGTAAGTTAGAAATATATATACCAAATCAAACTTATGTAGTAGTTTTTACAAGGAGAGCAAGTTATTGTTTCAGGCGATTAACATGTATCATTGTTTGTAAATTAATGTATTCCCACGTATTTGTTTACCAAACGGCTGGATGGGTTTGACAATAATAAATCAAAGCATCTTCTAACAAACCCATGTGACTTTAGACAGTGAGGATTTTAATTATCTACTTTATATTTCTTTGTTTTTTTATGGGATAGGAGGGCAAACGAGCAGGCGGGTCACCTGGTGGTAAGTAACCAACGCCGCCCATGGACACCAGCAACACATACAGTGTTACTGTTGCGTTGCCAACCTTTAAGGGGTAGGGAATAGGAAAGGATGGGGAAGGGGGTGGGCCTCCGGGTACCTCTCTCACCGAACGAAACGCGGCATGAGCCACTTTACGTCGGTCTTCTGAGAGGTCGTGGTATTTCACCGGTCGAGCCGGCCCATTCATGCAGCGAACTGCTTGGCTCGACCAGTGTTAAAACTTTTGACAACATAGATAATTAGAAAGAATGACACGCCGACCCTACTAAGGATAAGGGTGGGAGAATTAATGATGACATTTTCTTGTACTGACTACTTACTTGCAGTGCTCCAGCTATCGATATACTAGCAAATACATTCGTACTAGTTTGTCCTATATACTGGTTAGATCCATAATAAATGACACCAGAAGCAAACCAGATAATACACGAACATATAGTGTATATTCTGAGCTTCGTGCTTTTAATAAGATCAATGTATGTTGCTTTTTGCTGTTTAGCAATATCAGCATTTAATTCCTCAGCGGAAATACTTTTTGCTGTAAGGATCATGTTATCGCTTGGTAAATTATTCCTGAAAACATGGATAATATTATAGGAATTATGTCTTAATCAATAATTGACTAAGACATAATTCATCAATAATAATATAGACATATTTAAATTATTTAAATCGATTTTTTTTAAACAATACATAAAATTAATCACCAATCGGCTGCCTGCTTCATCACCACGCTAGCCTCTTCTAGTCGTCCCATCGATATCAACCATTTCGGTGACTCCGGTAATATAAAAAAGTATATTATATAAACTATATTTGGTACTGCAACTCCTAAACAGAACATGTCATACGTTCTTAAGAAATATGCAAATATTGGCATAATCATTTCTCCGAAAGATATGGGTATTGAACTAACGCAATTGATCAATTCTCTTTTTCTTGGTCCAGTAATTTCTATTATCAGTGTAAACGCACAGAGCAATGTGCCTGCTGAAGATATGCCAATGAAAAAACGTACTATAGTAAATGTCCAGTAAGTTGGACAAAATGCTTCTGTCATTGATGTGAAAAGTTGAAGCATCGAAGCCATGAGCAGTGCTGGTCGCCTGCCATATCTGTGAATAGAACCGAGTATTGTGATTTAGTAGATGATAATAATAAAAGTAGTAGGTACTGATCTCAACGCTAACATAAGAAAGCGACAGTTGGGTATGGCAGAATGTTTAAAGTTCAACAGTGGTAGAGCCAAGCAGTTCGCTGCATGAAGAGACCGGTTCGACCGGTGAAATACGATGACCTCTCTGAAGACTGACGTAAAGTGGCTCATGCCGCGTTTCGTTCGGTGAGAGAGGTACCCGGAGGCCCACCCTTTTCCCCATCCTTTCCTATCCCCTATCCCATAAAGGTTGGCAACGCAACAGTAACACTATATGTGTTGCTGGTGTCCATGGGCGGCGTTAGTTGCTTACCATCAGGTGACACGCCTGCTCGTTTGCCCTCCGATCCCATAAAAAAAAGTTGGATAATAAACGCGATCGAAGTGAGGGCACTAATTTTGCGCAGGGGCTCTCAGTGGCCGCGTCGAAAACAAGGTTGTAAGGAACAAAGTTGGACTGGAAGAGAGTGTCGGTGAAACAGTAAGAAAGCAGGCATGCTCCAATGGTTCGGACATATAGAAGGAATTAATAATACAATATTGACTAAGCAGATATACAATTTAGAGTAAGTAGAGTCAATCTTGCAAAAGCGGATGAATGTAGGAAGACCACGACACACTTTCTATATCTAAACATTTTCCTATTCCTACATTCCTGGAGGAAGAGATGTCAGGAGCCTTAAAATTGATGAGCGTGTATGACAAGAGTTATGAAAGTCAAAGACACGGTTCTTACACACCTCACTTAATTACGTTTATTTATATTTATTTTTTTAGATACGCAAAGCGTTAATAAATGGTGATATTAATATCTATTAAATGAACGGGTTTATCTAATATTGCGTTCATATTAATGCATCTATAGACACGCGTCACACATTAAGATTCAGTGTTATAAACCAGCTCATTAAATCATTAGAATATTATGAAAATAAAAATATAAAATTCTTACCTGTCAGAAATAAATCCAAACAATATACTGCCCAACAAAACCCCGAACATAGCCATGGTTTGCGTAAAATTCGCCATCCATGATCTATCGCATATCAGATCCCATTGGGATATTATAGTATTCCCGAATTCGGTATAATACATATATTCAACACAGTCATCATAACACTTGGATGCTTCTACATTTCTTGTTATGTTCGTCACGACACATATAAAAGTAGTATTCGGCGCAATGAATATTATCCCAAGTTGTTGCCACGCCGCGGAAACCTTTAACGGCCAGAGCACTACCATCAACATTGTTATTTGCCATTTTCCTAACTCCCCTATCGCAGTTGTCCATCTATCTTCTTCTTTCACTTCATTCTCTTCTTTATTCTTAGCCACTACCATTTTTACGAATACTAGTTCCTTGTTATATTCATTAATTATTTAAATCACTTATTAATCTTAGAACTGGTTAATTATTGTTTGAAATAAAATCGAAACACACGTCACAAGGTTGTCAGAACATAACAATAAAAACAGTTGGTATTGTGATAGCTGACTGTGCGAGAATAAATATATTTTAATATATATCTATATTTGAAAGAGAAATTATGAATATCAATTAGAGGACGCGTCGTACTGAGCTCAATGTGTTCACCAAACTAGTCGGGAGACTAGATTCTGTGAACAAGTATCTACGTATTGCCAAAATATTTTTAATTGCCTTTTTATTTGTTTTTTATTTATACATATAAATAGAATTCGAGTTTCTGTTTGGTTATATTGAAATAACCACCTTTTATTACAGGCACATGAATATATCCTACGGTACATACACCAAAATGACATTTTTTGTCTGTCTGTTTGTTCCGACTGATCTGCGAGATGACCGGAAAGATTTTGACATCACTTGTATTGGCGGGTAGCTGATGTGATATGGAGTAACGTAGGCTACTTTTATTTCAAAAAAACCATATACATATTAATTTATTTATTACTTCTGAGGCGAAACAAAGTTCGCCGGGTAAGCTAGTATTTAATAAAATCTTCTAATACGTCAGATTTTAATTAACGTGTTAGCATATTGTTTGCGTTTTAATTGTCACATATTATTATATCAGTAGAAGCTATTATCGTTTCACTAATTAGGTACCTACTTGTTAAATTACCTCCGCCAGTGGCTTAGAGATTCAACAGCACGCATCTAATTAAAAGACTCCAGACAATAGGTCTATTGCCACTTTGAATCATATTACAATCACCAAACACTTTTCGTAATATTTAGCTATTATTTATCTTCCGTTATAAATACATTTTGAGAAATTTGTGCCAGGTGGTTGACAATTAGCTTGGCCACGCTCAATTTGGTCATTGATGTGTCATAGACTTTGCCGGGCGCGAAAAAGGCTAATACATACTTTTGATAGGCTGTAGGAACATTCTATCTAACTCTGAAGTAGTCTTCGTGGAGTTTCTATATTAATCCACTTTTGCACTGTATATCTGCTTAGCCTGTGCATCTTTTAATCTTTCCACACATCCGAAGCATCGCAGAAACAGCAGACTGTGACGAATGATCTCATTACAATAACAAAACATTTGTTTATTGCATGTTTTTATGGAATTTGTTGTCTTTGTTTTTACTTTGCTTTGTTTTAATAAGACACGTATGTACAACTATTGCAGGATTTTTTTTTAATCGAATCTAATCCCATGAAGGGATTTTGGGATTGGAACTGGGGATACTGGAAGATAGCTTGTACTCGCTCGTCTAAGTAACTCCACCAAATAGAGATAAGCCTCATATTTAAGGCCGACCGTGAAGGATAAAGGTTCAAATTAATTAAAAAAAAGACTATTTTTTAGTCTGATTAGAGGGAACCCCTCAAGAAAATCGTCAGATCGTGCAAGCAGCACGTTTAAAACATAAAGACGAGCCATTTACATCATAATCTGAGGCGCTTTAGTATTTCAAAGTATCATTTTTTAGCAGTATCGATAACAGGAGCGAATTTGCTTCACATCGAAATCGTCAGATTATTATATTAGAGCTTCGTTTAGGTGCACTGAACACTCCCAGTTTGACGCGCTAAGTTGTCTTGGTGATGATGACGTAGTTAAATAGTAAGTACCGTTCGCAACATAAACGACTTACCATTGGGCTATAGTCGTTATTGTGGAATCGTTTATAATTTTGCTTTGTTACACTGTTTTATTGTTATACATCATTAATCTTACTCGACACAAAAACTTACAACTGAAACTAGTTGTGATTCAGATGATATTATTAGCATCGAAGAATCTGGCGAGAATGACAAGTGCATATGTGTATATTTATATTGATTAACATAGACTTTTAAATACTCTCTATTATTAATTACTTATCCAAAAAAACAAATCAAAATTGACTAATACAATAAGCGAATAACTTAAATGTTTCTGCTATCTGTATTTTTTAAGCGATTGACGTCACGCAGCTCTAATTATGACATGGTTCCATTGCAATATTATTGTGCGGGAATTATATATTTATAATAGCTGATGTATCCATACAAAAGAAAAATTCTATCTAACATTATAATTCAACAAAGATTTGTCTTTAATTTCCATGTATCAACGGACAAAGGTTGTAATAAAAAATATATACAAACACTCACTTAAATTTATTTAAACAGGAATGTTGACAATATAACATGTATCCTATATATATTATGAGACCATTGAAATAATTATATCTAACTTGCTTCTTCTTCAAATATCCCGTACAGCATGGACTTGGACAGATGATGACCGTAAAAAAATGGTTTGACTTTAGAAAATCTTAACACACTGTCATCATAAATTAAATGACAATTTACAAATTAAATAATTCTTAGCAATTAATCGTAATTTAACTATAATTGGGATATCTAACTTACATACAATAAATTTATATAGACTATCTGTATTATAGCCAAAGTACAACAACAAAAAAAAACTATTTTTAATATTAATAACACTGTAATAAATTTATTAAGTAATTTTTAACACATAATTAAAAGAATTTGAATATGTTTTATATTTATATTAGAGAACTTAGAACTTGAACCGATGATTTTAAATAATAAAATCAATATTTGCTACATATAAGCCACACCATAACATTAGGCCCAACGAATATTCTTTTAAAGAATATTTTTTTTAATGCGATAATGTAATTACTAAGAAGAATAAAAGCCTCCAACGGCTGAATAGAAAAACAAAACTATTTAGAACAATTAATTATATATTATTAGTAGTAATAATAATAGTTTATATTTAAAAAATAATATATAAAAATCATCTGCACTTTTATCAAGGTATCATCAATCAATCAATCCATCAATCAATCGTAATTGAGCTTGGAATTAAAAGCAATTTTAATAAAAGGAGGATTATAATTTATCTAAACAAATAGACAAATAGCAGTGTCTGTTTGTAGAAGTGAACAAATACGGTAAACATACCAAAGTAATATTTTTTTATGTCATTCTGACTGCTTATTTTGGCTTATCTCAGAAATGGCTGCCCTGGTGGGACTTTAACTGACTTAAAATCTGTACCAGAAGATACTTTTGTTTTATATTTTTGTTTATTTTATCCGTATTCCAGGCAGACGAAGTCGCTGGCACAGTTAGCAGTTGGTTAAAATTATAATTCAAATACAAAGTTTAATTCCTATAATTTAACTGCATACAGAGATATTATATAAGTACGTTTATTAAACAATTTCGCCCAAATTTATGAACTATAAACAGGATAATCGGAATTCACTTAAGATCTAAATTATCACCGAGCAGGTCTTCGCACTCTCTCTCCCATTTCTCATCACCTGCCTTGTCCGCGACCACCTCGTACTCGTTCAGCTCAGCCTCCAATTCCTTCTCCCATTGTTCTGCAAATATTTAGTTAACACATGTCAGCCTGAGTTTTTATTTCTATAAATGTACATAATCTAACCTGATACTGATTATTGATTAATAATTAAGCCAATAATTCACCTCAAATCACTAATCACCAATGTTAGCGGTGCAATATATACAAGTGTCACCTTGGGTACCTGCAAGTCGATATGTCTGTATTTTGGGATGGAGTTGACAACATATTTTTAAATTTTTGTTTAGCAAGATATATTTAAGGATCGCGTCTCTTAGTGCTTAATTGTCACTGCATACCCCGTAATGGACTCTGTGTAAAGTTGCCCTTTGGCACTAACCGCGTCAAGAATTGCTAAGTCCAAATTATCGAGAGTTTTGATTTCAATTCTATAGTAATTATAAAATGTTGTTTTTTTTTCTACCAATAACATACACCACAAAATAACAACACTCATATTGTTTTAGAATATTATAATTATTTCAATTCATAATAACTAACTATAAATGCCAATTGTTTATTTATTCCAACTCTATAACGTCGCAATTTTGACAATGTTTAAATATTAAATGCATACACTGTCACTAACAAATAATAACAATTGACAAGACTAATGATCTTATTTGAAGTATCGAAATCATTTATTTAAAAAAACTTTTAAAATGACGTTTTAGATCTAAAAAGAAAACTATATATACTTTGCTGTAACTACGGTGTAACATTTTAAAATACACAAAAACGTCAAATTGTTTAATCAATTGTTATATAGACACAAATTTAACTATTACAAATACTGCTAATTTATTGCCGAACATCTTTGAATCTCAACCACTACATGACTGATGATGACATCTTTGAAATACACAACAAAATAATTGTAGCTACAACGGCAAAATAAAGACTAAATAAATAATAATTTCAACTGCCAAATAAAATAGCCGTAATTCATAACATATTTCTAAAAACTTTAACACCAATCAACATATTAGTAAGTAGACAAGTATCAACTATTGAACATAATCCCGGCGACAAATATTCTATAGGCCTGCAATCATTTTGCCGATAGTATCGTGAAACACTATATTATTAATTATAAATAAGTATTCACCTAAATCTACACAACTTTTATAACATTGGATTATTCTCCTGATTAATATATATTTACCTAAATGCTAATTGTTATTAATAATAATAACTACAAAACAAACGTGTAGGCAGACATTGTGTTGTCAGAAGTAAATTTGTCTTCTTGCCAATTTATGAGTATCGAAATACCGGCAGTCAGTAAGAAAATTATAACCTCTAAGTCACGATCCAATAAATTTAACAATTAAAAAATCAATATGAACGTGACGACTCAATCTTTAGTAACAAGAGGACAGTATTCTAATAAAAAAATAAGTACGCTACCAAAATAAGATCATACAGACTGACAACACAAATTTATTTACAAAAAGTAATAAGTTTCAACATT
The DNA here is from genome assembly GCA_905147225.2 of Euproctis similis. Lineage (NCBI taxonomy): Eukaryota > Metazoa > Arthropoda > Insecta > Lepidoptera > Erebidae > Euproctis > Euproctis similis. The sequence goes on from LR990109.1 coordinate 13,678,259, forward strand.
GCTACTATTAAAAAAAATTAAGATATAAATGCCAACAGGATAGACCAACTTTGAGAAATACGAGACACAAGCGGACACATTTATAGATGAAAACAAAAAATATCAAGAAACCGACACCCGACAAGCGACAATAGATAAATTAATAAATAAATCAATCAATCAAGAAAGAGAAAATGCCACCAAATGTGAAAAATTAAATGTAGCAATGTCAAAACCTGAACAATATATACTTATAACTAATGCTACTGAGCCGAATTTCAATGAACTGTGTAAATGTTATCAGGTGTTCATTACCTTATTTGATAATACTTAGACATATATAACATTTAGTAGACATTAATATAGGTTTCAATGAGAAAATGTGTTTTTTTTTTTTTTTCATTTTATTTGTAAGTACATAATAAGAGACCTTTGCGGTTTTTACATCAACAGCAAGATAAGATGAAAAGTTAGAATTATTTCAACATTTAAATGTTGAAAACCATTGAAATACAGACCAACTATTCACTGATATACTTACAACAGATTATTGAACAAAGACATTTATTATATATACAAAAGATATTTATGGTCCTTATACAAAGGACAGAGAAGCTATATTGTCACATAACATTCATTTATATATATACGACATACATATAACAACAAGGATGAAGATATGATATAGTGATATATCTTTCATAGTTAAAATAAAAAAGGTGTGAACAGCGATAGACTTTGGATAATTAATAAACTATATTTATTACCAAAACTCGGTGAGACAGGACTAATAGTGATTTATTACTTGACATAACAATGCCATTGGATGTCATGTAACATTATTATCATACAATAATATAACCTTAGTAAAACAAAATAATTTAAAAAATTAGTTATATATTCAATCAATAAACAATTGGTTGAATTCTTTTTTTTTTTCTATAACCTTAAAAAAAATCCAAAGATAATGTGTTCGAATTTCAAATTATCTACCATTAGCGTCTGTGCGTATTGACAATCTATATAAATTTGATGGCATTATTCTGTCAAGCCCCAACCAACCATTACGTGTGGATTGTTATAGCAATAATATTATATAATGCTTTATTTAAGCATTTCCAACTGTTCTATACATTATACGTTTCTGTAATACATTCAAACATTCCAATCTTATATCCTTCTATATGACTATTCTCGTAGATGTTTGCAATTGAAATAAGCTATTATAGAAGATAAGCTATTATAAGAGATACAATAAGTCGATTAGCACGTTCTTGTGGTATTATAAAAGCAATATAATATATAGAACAGTTTTAATATAAGTGTGTAAATAATAGTGTATTTGATGTCCGTCGGATGTCCGTGCGTAGTTTAAGCTGCATTCCAGGGGGAGAAGGAGAAATATATGAGTATTTAGCAACACATCCACACACTTTGCAAACATAACACATAATAATACATAAATATATGCATATATGATGATGTCAAATGAGATGAATCAATGTGTAATAATGCATTAGTAATTTAGGATTTTGACTTTTATAGTCAGTTCATGAAATTTCTATCATGTTTTATCAAAGTAAGTGTGTAATGCTAGGAGAAAGGGGTATATATATTTTTCTTCATTCATTCTATAACTCATATTATATAAAATATGTACAACACACAAAGAGCATGCAAGGCAACATATTCCTCAAAGTTGGTTCCGATTATCCCAATCGAATCGATTACCCCACTCGAGTGATTTTCCACGGCATGGTGAGAAATGATCAAATTTGTATGTGAATAAATAAATCAAGAATAAAAATAATAAAACATCAATTTAAAAAAAAAAAATGTAGTACGGACTACGCGTAAAAGATTGTTAAAGTAGTTTTTTTTTTGAAGTCGGTGCGCTTTTAAAGAAAAATTATAATATTAAGTTTAGTTAATACAAAATAAAAAAATCAAACCTTACCATCGTCGTTCTCTCTATCGACTTTTAACGATTTTATTCGTTTCTTGACATCGTCAATACATTCTTGAGAGGATTTCTCAGTGGCTATGACATTCTGGCTTGCCGACATATCGTCTGATTCTAATATAAAACAAAACGAAAAAATAAACTGAAAATGATGAGGAAATCAAAAATCAAAATAAACTAAATGAAAAAAATGGAAAGTCAGATTCCGATGTACCTACTTAATACCAGTTACTTTCGGAAAAAGCTTAGCACCGAACGGGTTTGCGAGAAGAAGGAAGTCTTTAAATATATAATAATAGCCATAAATATGAATGCCTCTAACATAGGAAACATCGAAAAGGGCGTGTCGTAAAGGGTGTACATGAACACTGAGGGGTCACATCTAATTTTTATTGAACGTATTGTTTTTTTTTATATATATATCAATAATATCCATTTTTCGAAGAAACACACACAACTATGTAAGTCTCTGGTGATCCTACCTATTTTAGTCAGCGTCAGTAATGTCAATGGAGGGTATATGACGGCTATTAAGCATGGTGTGGCGCATACCCTGGGAGTCGTCGGCGCTGGCTTGACGGCTGGCCGCCGCGTCCGCCTCGTTCGCTTGGCAGATCAGAGACAAGCGGTAGAAATAGTTCCGCCAGAAATTCTCCTCCGTGATACTAAAAATGAACAAAAAATTTAACGCTAATTTTTCATGATGAATATGCTCGTTGATATTAAAGAGATTTAACAGTGGAAGAGCCAAGCAGTTCACCGCATTAATGTATTACGCTCTCACCCCGCGTTTCGCTCGGTGAGAGAGGTATCCACAAGCCCAACTTCTTCAACTCTTTCTTTCCCACCGCTATATTCGACCCCTTCCCTATTCTCTTTTAAGGCCGGCAACGCAACTGTAACGCTGTATTGCAGGTGTCCCAGGGCGACGTTGGTTGCTTGCCATCAGATGACACGCCTGGTCGTTTGTCCTCTATACCATAAATATATTGCTTCAGTAATTAGTTGGTTAAATGTTAAGATTGATAGATACAAATAAATCCCTTTTTTATTAAAACGGGGATAAATGTGTTCAACTAGTCATGAGACATAACATAACTTCACGCCTTTTCCACCCAAAGGTGTAGGCAGTAGCTGTTAAGCCTCGACTCGCCGTTATGTTTACGTCCCAAATGGAATAAGTGGTTTTTGTCATCGATATTTATCACACATAACTTTCGAAATTAATTTCGAAAAGTCATTGGTGTAACCTAGAATCGACTCTGACCCGTGACCTCTGGATTCAGATGGCGTGTGCTCGTCCACTGGACCACCGAGACTATTTATATACCTACAATATAATTATTTGTTTGGTTGTCTATTTTTCAGAGACAGGTGGAAGTTATTAAAATGGTTATTACATATGATATAGAAAGGCGACACAGGTGGGGTGAGCATGTTTCAGCCATTTGGCTGCACAAGCCAAAAGTCATCAGGGAATACTATGCCATGTATTAGAACTTACACTTTTGGCACGAGGTCGAAACGCATCTTCTCAAGATTGGGATCCTCGGACATGATGGCGACCGCGACCGCATACATCTTGTCGTAGTCGAAATCGAAGTCTACACCGGCGGGCGGTGCGCGGACGAAATTCCGCCTATCCTGGAAATAAAATTGAACAATTTATCTCATTTCCAAAGGCTAGTAATTATAAAATTCAGATATTTATTTAGACCTTCAATCTTTATTCCACCCGAAGGTATAGGCAGTAGCCGTCTAACCTCCATCTCTATAACCAATGACAAAAATGTCAATGTGATGACAATTGTGTCAGGTATTTAAAATTTAAAAATCAAATACGATTCCGATGTAAAACATTGAAAATAATAAGTTGTATTCGCCGAATCTATATTCGTAGCTGCTGAGTTACTTACTGTAGACAATGATAGACACTCCTCCTTGAGGGCGGCCTCATTAGGAGCTCCGATCCATGGGGCCATGGCACTTGCACCGGCACGCCCTTCCTGACCCTTAATGAACGCATCCTGTTCGCGGTTGAAATCGCCCAGAATGCTCTGAAACAAGCAAAACATACATTAGGTAAGATTTTTTATGGGATAGGAAGGCAAACGAGCATACGTGTCACCTGATGGTAAGTGACCAGCGCCGCCCATGGACATCTGCAACACATATATTGTTACAGTTGCGTTTCCGACGTTTATGCGAGTAGAATGGGAAAGGATGAGCAAGGGAGGTGGGCCTCCGGGTACCTCTCTCACCGATCGAAACGCGGCATTAGCCACTTTACGTCGATCTTTTGAGAGGTCGTGGTATTTCACCGGTCGAGCCAGCCCATTCATACAGCGAACTGCGTGGCTCTACCACTGTTAAAACATTAGGTAAGTAAGAGAGTGCTGAGTCCAAACATGAATCTCGGCCTGCCCTTAAATTAAAATAAATTGAATTATGTCCTTCATACTTCAAATCTTAATAGGCTGCCAATTATTACGCTAAACATAGTTTAATCAAAAATTACATCCAAAAGAAACGAGTTCTATGTTTTTTTTTTATATCTTTACGCCTTTTATGCCCGAAAATTTGGCACGACGTAATATTGTGGAATAAATAACGGCACAAAGACAATGAATCTACGCTTCCAAAGTCTTTGGTTTGCTAGAATATTAGCCCATAGTTTTCTGAACAGAAGGGCCTTGACTAAAATCACCATATTATCATTATATAACTTTTATTTAACATATAATTTCCACCACACAATTAGTCCAGTCTCCGTAATAACTTATTCAGGCTTTCACACGAAAAGTGACGAAGTGGACTAAACTAACAAACAAAAAATACACAAAACTAAAATCCACGTCCATTACGATATAAACTATTCATAAATTCATTCCCCTTCCCAGACTCCTCTAATTATGGTCGTGTTAAATTTAGTTTGCCCATACTTACTAATATATTATTTAGGCAGACATACAATTAAAAAAACTTTAGCTTTTGGTAATAGAAAACGTATTTATGAAATAAATAATTGGTCCTTTGAAACAGGAAAGCGGGTTATTGCCATTTCGTCAAATTGGCTGATTGATAGATATCACATCGTTACTTTTCGAAAAATATCCGTATAGTCCTTGACATATAACAGAACACGGCGGCTTCTACTAATAGGTACTTTGCGGTACACTACTTACTAAAAAAAGTTCTCTCGACGACAACAAGAGGCAAATACCCGCCAGCCCAGAAAATGTCTCCGATTCAATATTTCCTCTTATGGATCAATCTTTAGTAAACAGCAACTTGGAAAAAAATTCTAACTAGTAACATTTTTGCTTCGGCACCCGGCTTCTAACTCGGAATCGAAATAGTAAATGTTTGGGAGACCTGATGCGGAAAATTTCAACTCTACTCGTACACCAAAAAATGTATAGGACAAAAAAAAAATATTTCGCGCATTATTGTAAACTTAGATTATTTTTAATGTATAAATATTAACACATAACAAATAGTTCCAGAGATAAACTAAGCATTTCAATAACGACTGTTCAACAATTTCAACAAATAAGTTCTGATATAAATTTTAATTTTATCACTTCTCAAAGAGCATCGCACTTTATGTGAACGGGAAAATGGGTCGACATAACACCCCCCATCGTTATTATTCTAAAGAACAAATTAGACAACGAGAGCGCGAATACAAGCCCCATTTTTTAGAGTGTAATAAATATGAATTACGAACAAAAAAATATATATCTTGTTGGAATTTTTTGTATACAAGATTTTAATTAAGACGATAAAAAAGGTAAGATCGTGAAAAGTAATAAGTAATAAACATCGTCAGGGTACAATGGTGAAGTTAATATTGTAGATAATATCACAATTTTATATTGAATTGTACATAATTTTGTAGGAAAAGAAATAATATTTGCGAGCATCTCATATTCTATTCAATTAATTAATTAATTATTAAAACTATTAAAATAAAAAGTATTTTTCCTGTCCGTACACACGTAGTGAAAACGTTCGCTACATGAGTAGGTCGGCTCGACGCTTTCTTTCGGTGGCACGTATCCAGAGGCCCATATGGAAGCCTCTTCCCCAACCTTTCCCAGCCTACTCCCATAAATGCCGGCGACGCAAAAGTAACAACACTAGGTATATGTGTCGCAGGTGACTGTAGGCAGCGTCCCTCCTACCCCATAAAAAAAATCTAATTGCAAAGCTGCAAGAATTTTTCGGTTAATAAATAAGTTATAAAATTGAAAAGAATCAGAACATTCTTATTCTATAAAATAATATGATATTCGTTTCGACAGTGTAAAAGTAGAAGTAAGAGAAGAAATAAAGAGTGATCGATAATAAATCAATAAACAATTGTAACTTCAGTGCTAACTAACTCTAGTGAGATGAGGCGACAGAGGTTAATTTAAAAAAAAAACTATTTTTAATGATACGCACAAGTAGGTACTCGATACTAAAAATACACTAAATGATGAAAGAATATGCTCAATCGGAAACTACACAAAAACATTAAAATATTTATTGAAAGTAATTGAATTTTGCAAATTCATAAAAAAATATAATCAATTGATGAAATTATGACAGGAAATAAGCGTATTAAAAATATTAAAAAAAAAAAATAAGATTACAAAAGCAACAATGCCTTTTCAATACGACGCGGACATAGCAATGTGAGGAGCTTAAATATAGAAGACGTAGAAATGCAAAATGCTAAAATTACAAAGAAATTAATTTTGATTTTCGAATATCGACATTAGCCACTAATTAAATAAAGAAAGGCATGTTTATAGTAGAATTAAAGAAATAAAAAATGAAAAGTCAATGTTGAGTAAATTCAGAAGATAGGTACTTACGGATTTGTTTTTCTATAGTTTCCAGATAGGCATGGAAAAATTTAAAGAAATAGAATAACATAGTAACAGTGCAAGAATCATACTTTACATGAATAAGTGAATAAGACCATATAAATGTTTGCAAAGGACGTTGAAAGCAGCGTGTCGTGTGGCCTCAGGGCGTTACTTTGCGTGCGCCCTAAATTAAACTAGTAGTATATACGAGGCATAAATAATAGTCGTTCTTTTTTAAACACACAGTTACAATAATTGTTTGATATGCCTTTGATAATTTTTAGGTGGCGATAAGGTTATAAGGTAAAGTGGTAGTTTCACGCAGTTCGCTACATGAATGGGGCGGCTCGACCGGTGAAATACTACGACCACTCAGAAGTTGGACATAAAGTGGCTTATGGTGTATTTCGTGTATAGTGTATAGCGCGTTAAAGGTATCTGGAGGTCCCATCTTAACTTTAAGACCAGCAACTCAACTGTGATATGATATAGGGCAGTGCTTGTAGCTTACCATCAGGTGACCCGCTTGCTAGTTTGCCCCCTATCCCACAAAAAACTCCATAACGTTATTATTGTGTAACAAAAACAGCTAAATTCACTTACTATTTACTCACTAACTAACTCGGCAAATATTTAAACTTCATTTATGCTTCTAAGGAACCGTATGACGAATATACGTACGGTTGGGCGGAAATTGCAGAAACCTTTAGTAGGTACTAAACGCTACAACCAACACTATTTGTAAGTACTAAAAGCTTTCGGAAAAGCACTTTTTGGCAAGCATAATACCCCGGTGAAATCAAATATTGCTATATATACCACTACGGCGCAAATAAAACGAGGTCTCAATTTAGAAACGAGATTTATCTCGAATATTTTCTCGAGTCACTTTCAGCGTAAATAAAACAACATTCGAAACTAATATTATATAAAAGAGTTCTAGGATACATTTATATATTTACCCAAAGGTAAATGTTCAGAGCAGTCTTTGGTCAAATATTTGGCAGTATGTAACAGATGGAGTTTTCAAATTGTCAATCATTCACAATAATTACACAAAAATGCTGAAAATCATTCCTGGAGATAGACCCAAATCAAACCCGAAACCTGACAAACAGTAACTTCACGTGCTAAAAACCACTGAGCCTATACTGACGACTTGAAATGTTTTTATTGTTTAATAAAAGCACATAATACATTTCGCCTTTCAAAATAACATCTAAAATATACACCAATTTATCTAAAATATGTTTGCTATACCGAGATTAAAATTCATATTTCTCTCTTACAAGGAAAATTTATGTAAATCCAATAAACTCGGAGGATGATTGGCTTATCCGACTACGGTGTCGGAATCCAGTACGCTACGCTGTAATTATGTAATCATAACATTATTTACAATCAACAAGAAATAATTTTGATTAGCATTAATGATTAAAAGCGCTCAAGTACTTAAATCATTTTGAACGGTTGTCAACCCTTGTCAACATAGCGATTTGTTGTTGGCCCTGGTAAATCAACCATTTCAAGTAGTGTAGTTTCAAGTAGTTTTACTATAGTGACAACAATCAGAAATCAATTTTGGACGAGTCCCTGTACCCTGTCCTGAACTAGAGCACAACGACTCGACCAAAACAAATAGACAAAAGAAAAATAAAAACCTTACCTTACAACTAGCAATTCTTGTATATTGTTTTTTTTTTATGTCATCTGAGGCTCGGAAGGAGTTCCGACGATTTTTATGAAATATACTACGCAGAAGGTTTATTTCTTTCTTTCTACTCATTGGTTATACATTAAAGGACTAAAGGCTTAAAGTAACACATAAAATTACTATAATTTCATCCCACTATTTTACTTATTTTGGTTAATTCAATTCGGTTAGTTCAATTTACTTATAGTGTTGAACAGTCAAACTGTTTATAGATTTCTTTAAATCGTGACTTCAATATGCTAAGGCTTGTGAAGTAGGTCATATTTTGGATAATACAGTAACGGTTGTTTTTTTTTTCGGAAATTATGTGCGATAAATATTGATGACTCGTGACTGTGCCCGTTGTACGTCAATGGGGACCGCCATCAACGTTACGAGAACATAAAAAGAATTCGACATGTCGAAACATGATCGGGATTGCCTATTATTGTTGGAGAACATATTTATAATGATGAACAGGAATTGACGTTTCGGCCAGGTTGCACTGACCGAAACGTCAAGCTAATCAAGGTAAATATTTGTTTACCTAAAAAAGTGTCGCATTAATTCCCGTTCATCATTATCACTGAGTAATATGCAACGCAAAAGCCTAAAAGTTTTTATAACATTTTTATAAAACAAATGAATAAAATATACTTCACTACATAGTATAAAACAAAGTCGCTTTTTCTTTCCCTATGTCCCTTTGTATGCTTAAATCTTTGAAACTACGCAACGGATTTGATGCGTAACGGATTTAATAGTTAGAGGGTGTCAACGGGGTGGTTTTGATCTATAATTCATGAATAGTGTAGTGAAAAAAAATGATAATTTTCAAGATTTAAAACTTTAATCGAAAACGCTGCCTGAACCCTAAGTGATAAATCAAAATAATGTATTACATTATTATACACCTTTAAAAGGTCTATAAAAAAGTCCGCGAGGGCATATGTCTATGTCTTAGGGATAACCCACAATGACCATTATTATTTTTTTACTTTTTACGAGAAATAATGACTTATTTACGAAGCAATTTTAAACATTACAGCATTAATTTTCATCCAATTAAGTGTCTTAAATAGATTGTGCTTTTAATATAGCCACTTACAGCATGTAATTTAATCTAATATTTACGAAGATATTACAGTATTAACATAGAGGTACATAGCAGTTGCGCGCCAAAACGCGTGCCGATAAATAGCACAAATTTAACTTTTTAAGATCCAAATATTACTCATTTATTTCTTTTGATGCGGAACGAAGTTCGCCGGGTCAACTAGTGTATAATAATTTACAGTATAATAGTATACAGAAAGAAAGCTAATTTTCCGTTACCAAGCAATTGCTTTTATATCAGACCCTTTTGTGTTCAACCGACAACATATATTTTGTTCGTTAAAACTAATTTCAACAAGTCGTCAATGGGTAACTACTCGATACAGATTGACCTACATATGGAGTCTCTATGGTAAATGGGTTAACCGAACTATCGCTGTATTCAAATTCGAACAAAACTTAATCTTGTGAATCACTGGGTGGAAACAATGTCAATTGAATGTGGCGAATATGAACGGATTTAAAAAGGAAAGAAAAATATTTAAACTAAACTGTTGATTCAATAGTTTAGCTCAAAACAGTTTTCGGGTTTCAGCAGGAGATTCCACCAGGTTCGTACACTGCAAGGATGGATGCTTTTGCCTGGTGAAGTTACTAGAGAAAAGTGTGAAAGTGTCTTCACTATTTTATAAAAGTGTATCTCCGGAAAGAGTATTAGCCTTAATGAATATAAAAGTCCTGTCCCCATATATAAAAATCAAAATGACTCCCAATTATAAAAGAGGACACAATAGATAAGTAAATTTCAACAAATAAATTACAGGCCCTCGTAATGAGACCGTGAAAACGTACCACAGTTAACAGCAAGTCATAAATATTCAAGAACGGTAAGTAATGTCCCAGGGCTTCTTGTATTCTTTTATTTGTTTTCTTGCCTATTCAGAATATTAAATGTCATTTAACAAACCAACACGATCAAGAGAAATAATCTTTAATAACACATGGCGCCGGCTTAGAATACCGCCACCCCATCTCTTCCCGTGGGTGTCGTAAAAGGCGACTAAGGGAAAAGGCTGGAAGAATGGGCAGCAGCATATTCTCTCTCAACAAAATACAGCCTACTGCGATCGCCAACCCGCCTGCCAAGCGTGGCGATTATGGCAAAAACCCCCCATGAGTGAACGGACCGGCAGTTGTGGCGCTCTATGGGGGAGGCCTGTCCAGCAGTGGACCTCAAAAGACAAATGATGAACACATGATATAGTCAAAAACAGTTACTTTCTAACCAAATTGTTGAAAAATTAAAATCGAATGAAAGAAGAAAAGCATCCGATTAATATATAATTGTTTTTACTGTAGCCAAATAAGTGTTCTAAAATCGTTTTACATTCACTAAAAGTCACCCATCATAGAACTTGAAAGGTATAATCGCAAAACAAGTATTCTGATTTGGTTTTGCTGATTAATTAGCCAACACACTCTCCGGTCTGTGCTTCTCTTTCACCAGTCTGCTCTGTGCGTTATGTCTATCTTCAGCAACGAGCACGATGTCTTCCGCGAAGGACATGCATCATGCCTCTTCCTGAATATCCGATCCGCAAAGCATCCATAATTAACAGGAAGAGGTAAGGGCTCAAAGCTGATCCTTGAAGCAAACCCACAGCGACACCTGACTCGTCAGTAGTGCCAGCAGCCGACCGGACATGGGTACAAGGTGTAACGTACATTACACAAATAAATCTATTTATTAAAACTCCATGTATCTAAATCATCATCTGATTTATTTTCATAGCTTTTCCAGTAGGAACGATTTCCGCAAATACGTGAATACGAAATATCAAAATGTATATATGTAAGGTTTTATTCAGTATACAACCTCTTGTTTTAACATCGTTTTATTGCAATCCCAAGAGCTATTAAGATTGATGGAACTGACGTTGGTGTATGTGACTGAGTGTTCTTTAATGGCAAATGTTTATTGCATCCTCTCATTTGCTTTTTATAGGTGCACTTTTATTTTCGCTCTAGACTCGTAAAATACGACCGGGTATTGGATCAGTATGAGATTTGAACACAGCTGCAAATTGCAATCGGTACGAAATCATATTGAGGGAGGGAGTTAAAACATTTTGAGACGGACGTGACCTTGCAACGATGAACAAAATTATGATAGAACTTATTACAGGAGAATTTAAGAAATCAAATACTAATCATGTCGTACAGTATAAATGAATAATAACAAATGAAACCTCAAACCGACCACAGAATTGAGGGTTTTAGAAACTCTCAAAACATCTGTCGGTTTTAATTGTAAATTGTCTATGAATGCTTCTGTCATCAGATGAGTACTCTTAGTTTTTAGTATGCAGAAATCAGATCAGCATTCTAACAAGTCTAAAATATTCGTAATATACAAACCCGAGAGATAAGTATTAGTTTGACATAGACAAAACCTGATAAAGCAAAGGTAGAATCGTCGCACTGTCATGAGAAATCATATCGACGTCATTGAGACATGACGAGGGTGGAGTGAGCACGACAAATAAGATGAATTTATGGTTGGCTGAATCACGACAAGCTATAGTAGGTATACGTAGGTACTAGGTTAATATCTGATTATCTATTGGCAGTCGGTATATTGGACAAGATAGTCTTTGTTACAATTATTTGACCGAAATTTATTATAGAACTTGACAGCATTGCTTATATAATAGACTGCTTAATATCAGAATTTAGTACGCTTTTTGGCTCTTATAATCCAAACATCATGATGGAAAACTCAGAATCTTGTTACTGTATGGAAGATATTAGAATTTTCTCTATATCGGAATTCTAAATCCCTAACTACTTCATACATACCTCTATAAATAATATGTACATTTGAAAGGTAAATTTCTTTAAAACACTTTCACGAAACTGTTTTCGTGATGACTATCAAATAAAGTTATTTCTATACTAGTAGTTTAGTTAATTTTACAATTATTATCTGGGTCATTTTTATACTAACAAATATTAATATCTAACCACAAATAGCCCAAAGCACGGACTCTTTTTAGGGCAATCGTGTACTAAGTAAAGTATTATCCATTCTTAATTAAACATTAGTGTAACATTTAAAACTGTCTAGGTTGGCTTCATAAAATAAGCTTGGAACATTATTTTTACAAACAATATACATTTTTTTTTATTTTAAGCTTGAGGTAGAAAAACAACGTATTTTCATTTTTAGATTTATGATTGTAATATTAGTCCATTGAAATGTTACAATTTTAGGACCGAATATTGCACCAATTTTATTTTTGGGACATGTTTCTATAGTATCTATTGACCCCATAGAAACTTAACTTGAAGTTTGTGGGGTCGCCATACTTGTCATTTGGCTGCCATCTTGAATAAGGGGTGAAAACACTTCTTTTCTCGATATCTCGGAAACTATGCTTCTTACAAGAAATTTGTCAAGACATAATTTGTAGCTAATTATCTTGCCTACAAATATGTAATACATACGTTTTTGCACATTTGCCCTAAATTGAAAATCAGAGAACTTTTAAGCGAAAAAGTTTTTGAGAAAATTTTCTTTTTTGCTTTGTAACATTTTTGTTATACGTTTTACATAAAATCACCTAAGACCAATCTTGTAGAGGATCTTTTGAAGAAAATGATTCGATTTTGAAAAAAAAAATTTTTTGGAGTAAATAAATTTAATCGAATTTCGCAAAAATTTTGTAAGACTATATTTACAATAAAAAAAATCAAGAGTAAGTTAAGAATTTCATTTTGATCGGATTCTCGTGACCATAGATGAACCCGGTCAACTTTGAAACGCTGTAACAGCGTTCTAAATGGATGAAATTAAAAAAAATATATCGGTAATTTTTTTTGTTAAAACATGTACCAGGTACAAGATGGGTTTTAGGTGTTTTTTGTAAAACGTATAACAAAAAGCTACAGAGCAAAAAAGAAAATTTTTGTAAAAAAAATCTCACTTTTTCGCTTATAATTTCTTTGATTTTTAATTTAGGGCAAAACTTCTAGGAACATATTTGTAGGTAAGATAATTTGCTACAAATTATGCCTTGACAATTTATTTAAAAGACGCACAGTTTCCGAGATATAGCGAAGTTAAGCTTCTATTGATACATGTTCCAAAAATAAAATTGAGTCCTCTAAGAAATGCAAATCTCATGTAACATTTCAGTGGACTATATATCTTTTTTTGTAAATGGGAATTTTCTTCTTTCATCGCTAAAACACATAACCACCGAAGAGACATTGAGCCAAATATATTAAAAAACATCCAAGATATAATGAGCCAATGGCTCATAAGCCAATAAATAGAGTCATACTATTCAATGGAGAGCTAGCTTTTTTTCTCAAATAATAATATAAATAAGTCTTAGAGATTTATAACCCGGATTTTCTAACCCGTACTTGCGTGACGGGCAGGTCAACATTAAAATGATATATAGCACCAAGAGCGGACGTACTAGAACCTTTATCGCTTATGGCATATATACATATTTATTTCAGTACAAATCCTGTTCACACTTTTTATTATTCTTACTGGTAACACAATAGGAGAGGCGTGTCACAAAATACCTTGAAAATATTGTCACATAGTCAAAGAGAATTTGATTTGTTAAAAGTTTTCCTCGTACCAAATTGCCTCTTTTGCTCTACTTTGATATACATATTTTACTATATAAGTAAAAGAACTCAAAGTGTATGGGCAAATAAAACATACATAATGAAATAAATTCTGTTTGATATTCACGTTTAAATGAATATCATTAATATTAATTATATAACACTAACTTTTTCGTCTGTGTGTTGCATGTCGCGTGACGGTCGGCCGCGGAGTAGGGATAAAGTGAAAGGCGCTCGTCAGAGCGCCTTTCACTTTATCCGAGGCCAATATGGCGGCCATGTTGTTGTTTATGGATTTATTTCAATTTTGAGTGCTTGAATTTATTAATTAACTTATTTTGTATGAATATTAAATTATGTCTTTTTATTTATATTCGGTCCATTCAATATATTTAATTTTATTTAACATTTATTTTTAGTTAAATGTCTATAATGTGAAAAAAAGTTTCACTTTTACGGTGGTTTCATAAAACCACACAATCTTTTTTTACCTTTTTTATTGCGATCCGTGGGGCAACAATATTTATTATTTTAAGTGATAAGTGGTGAAACCTTTTGCTTCACATTCAGTCGGAGTCATGAATATTTATCAATCATAAATCACACATAGCTTGCGAATATTTTTCGTTAAATGATAAGTCTCGGTGGTCCAGTGGTCGGGCACCCCGCTTCTGAATCAATAAGTCGCGAGATCGAATCCTGGCTCACACATTGGTGTTACTATTCGAAAGTTATGTGATAAATATCGATGACTGAAAACTTTGTGTCTGGTATGGCAATAGGTTCGCCATCTATTCCATTTGGAATAGGTGGCGGCATAACATAACGGCGAGTCGAGGCTTAACAGCCACTGCCTATACCTTCGGGTAGAAATAGGCGTGTAGTTATTATTATTTTTCGGTAAGTTATTATTATGAAGCAAGCCTTTTATGCAAGCCTATAACCTAATCGAACTCCTACTTTGAATTTCACTCAACACAAAAGCAAAACAAACAACCGCCGATTCAATCTTTTGACAAGAACTATTACGAAATGAAAAGGACATAGATTTTCATATCGTTGACAGCCCGAGTAGTCCGAATTTCATGAAGATCAAATTGAAATTCACTGTTTAAGGTAGATCTGTGATACCTTTTTTTTCGGATACAAATGCCCTTCACACAGCAGCGGATATTAGGTATACGCATCAAGCTCCTGGATAATGAAGATTAATGGAGTCACCCCAATGTTTGCATGACGGAACATTAACGGGACTAACCGTACAGGATTAGAATCGTTTAACCAAAATGAAATATGTATGGTGTTTTTCTGAATCACTGCTACTGCTTATATTGCTGCTATATTGCTTACATAAACATAACTTCACGCCTTTTGTTACCCGAAGGTGTAGGCAGCGGCTGTTAAGCCCCGTCTCGCCGTTATGTTTACGTCCCAAATGGAATAGGTGGCGAACCTATTGGCATACCGGGCACCAAGTTTTCAGTCATCGATATTTATCACACATAACTTCCGAAAAACAATTTCGGAAAGTCATTGGTGTGAGCCAGTGTCAGGAATCGAACCCGGACCTCTGGATCAGAAGCCGTGTGCTCGACCGCTGGGCCACCGATGCTAACGTAACATTATTTAAATGCCTATTGAACATCTACGTTTTTACAACTTGGTTATCTGATGCTAATGCTACGATTTGAGTATTTTATTAGAAAATTGGTTAATAAAGGCAGATTTAACAGCGGTGGAGCCACGCATTTCGCTGCATAAATGGGCCGGCTTGAGCGGTGAAATACAACCGACCTCTCAGAATATTGAGCTAGAGCTCATGTCAGGTTTTGCTCAGTGATTGAAGTATCCCAACCCAACCCTTTCCCCTCTCCCATTCTCATCCTACTTACAACCCTTTCGCCATGATGTTTTAAAGGCCGGCAACGCAACTGTAACACTATCTGCGTAGCAAGTGTTCATGGACGGCGTCGGTTGCCTACAATCAGGTGCCACACTTGAAGTAATAACCAGAGAACTCCAAAATCTGCTTAAACTCTCATTTATTGTACTAAATATCTACGTAAACGTCTAAATTTGCTAATATCTTTTGTATTTAAACAATATAGAATATATTAGCAAACGAGGTCAAGTACCATCTGAAGGTCTGGACAGTATTTCATCTGAAAGAAACCGCAGGCGAAAGCTATATAAAATTCAGATGGCTCACCAAGCCTTACATCACAAAGAGGCTACAACTAATAAAGTATAAAACCCATCGAATATTCTATTATATAGGTTTTATCTGTTCTCGAATCTTTACAAGAGGCGGACATTTGAATATCGAGGAGTAAAGCCTCTCAAGGGGGGAGACGAGTTCTCAAGCCTGAATTGAAATTGCATATTCATAACAAAATATAGAAAGAAAATTTTTATTCGCCGTCATTTCTATTTCAAAAAGAAATCTGAAAAGAATCATTTTTGAATATATCCGAAATGAATTTTACTCAACCTTAAAATCCACTACCTGTAAGGGTTCAGTCCGATATTTTCATAAAATTAAACCTTTCTATTGAATACCATTGCTATGAATATATTGCTCGTGTATATTCAATAAAAATGAGAACCTAAAAATGATCCTGAGATATCTAAGCTTGCATACTCTAACCTAAACCTTATTTCACAAAGAGTGAAACTAATCAAACTAATAACAATTATAATTAAAAAAGAAAACAAAACCATTAAATGCTTTATAAAGCAATTAATCTGTAAATTGACACAAAGTTGTAACTCGAAAAGTCTGATATCATACAATTTTCTAAGAACCGTTTTTGTCAATTAAATCTGTAACGCCACAATGTAAAGTGACCGGTCTCTACAGAAACTAATCCCCCAAAGTTGTATCAAATGTACGGAACCGTGGCGCCGTCACGGCGAGGTCGATCCCCGTGCAAAAATAAGCCTTACTAAGCTGGAAACGTGCCTGGTTACTGGTGATAATAGCTTGGCAAGGTGGTGCGGGTTGAGACGGCACTGTTGAACGTTACGTAACTAGACTTGTATTGATCGCAGCCCCCTACCCCCGTGTCACCGACGCAATTCACCAGTGGACCAATCACAGAGCGCGGTTTAATTTTAATTTCATAGCTTTTCAGTATTACCGCTCTTCTGATATGTCAGCTTGTTACGAACCAAAATAATACGCTCAAGATATTTTTGTCCACATACAGACACACACACACACAGACCTTTCAACCCACGATATTCACCTTGATAATTCCGCCTACGTACAACCCTCCTGATTTAGGTCGTAGTAAGTTATTCATATAAAAACAGAATATAATAACATAGCAATTTAACTAACACAATGTTTAACTAACTCGAAAAATTAATCCATCAATAAAAATTGGTTCATTGTTCTCTAAAAGAACTAGTAATTGTTTTGCTAGGACATTTTCAAATATAACAGCTAATTGGCAATTTTAGCTCACGTCAATGACTTTCCGGAAGTTAAGCGTGATAAATATCGATGACTGACAAGATCGTGCCCGAAGAATATCAATATATTCCGCCTCGTATTCCATTTGAGACGTAAAAATTCAGCGAGTTAACGAGTAGCAACAACTGCCTACAGCTTCGAGTAGAACAAGGCGTGATGTTAAAACAAATAGTATCATAAAAATGGCATATTTATTAATATATAAATTAGCCAATTTGCGTAGGTGCTATTAATTCCGTAAATGATTCAAATTAAGGTTTATATGTCACAGCTGTGCCAAATAATATAACTCATGAGATTTGAAGCTCACTGTGTCAACAGCAACTCAAGAGGATTATGGAAAATACAAAACAGAACACGGACTTTTAGAAGCAGAAAGACCGAACGCGTGAAAGAATAAATCAGAATACAAAAAATAGATCCTTCTAAAAAAACTTTTATTAGGTACAATTGAATCTCTCTAAGAAAGCATTCAAAACTAACAAGTATATTCGCAATTAATGTTAAGAAACTAATTTATAATATTTTGTTTTAGTGAGCTAAGAAACGTTTATTATTAAATTTGATTTGGCAGTTCTCTCTAATTTTTATGACAATTAGAAATTGGCGCACTGCAGCGTTCTCTTGTTACCATGTGGACGGCAAATAAATCTATCTCTATATATCTCTATCTGATAGTTTTGGGTTACGTGATAAAGGCTGTCAGCTCCTTACTATTAATATTTTAGAAATGTTTTAAAGCTTATTTACATGGTTACAGCTAGAAGAAATTCACCGTTTATGGTTCTATAACTTTATTCAACATTAAATTTGACTAATTCTTGAGAAACTAGAAATGATTAAAGTAACTCTAATTTCATTATAAGCTAATCAAGTGATGTTTTGGATAACATAACAAAAACACACCGATGACAAACTTAAATATTCAACCAAATTTATACATCGAACTAACGGTGGAACCTAGAGATGGGTCGGTACCGCATATAAGAAATTCTTATTTTAATAAGCGAAAGTTCGACAACGTCCGATAACGGCAGACACATCAGAAACATCTAAACTGTTTAATATAAAAATTGTGTTCTTAAATTATTTATTGGATAGTTCAATCATCAAATTGTATCATTATCTATTATTCTGTTTCTCAGAAAATTCAGTATCATTTTTTTAGTATACTGAGCTTAATTGAGTTCTTATTTTATATCTTCTTTCTTCTAGTTCTTATTATTTATTATACACAAGAGCATTCACCAAGTTGGTCAAGACGTAAGGATAATGGATATCCTATACAATTTCTGCTGGAGCAGGAAAATGAAATTGTATATCTTGGATGCGCTTCTAGTAGGAATGGCAGATACACCGTGAATGTAGAAAGAAGAGGGGCGTTAGGATACTGAGTAAATGGAGCGTTGGGCAGGTTCTTGGGCGCAAAAACTTTTAGCAGAAAAGCCCAGCCCAACGCTAAATCATGGAAGCGAGAATGGGTATGGCAGAGTGTGCATGAAAGTGGGATAAACGCAGTCGAAATTAGGGCAAAATCTGCTAAGTGACTTTCGCTGACCGCGTCGAAAACAAAGTTGTATGGAAGGAAGTTGGATTAAAAGAGAGTAAAAATAAGTGTCGGTATAAAAATAAGAAAGGGCATGCTCCGATGGTTCGGACATATAGAAAGAATGGATGATGCAAGATCGACTAAGCAGATATACACTGCAAAAGCAAATGGATGTAGGAGTCGGGCGGTCAAGAAACACATTCTATGACCAAATAGAACCTGTGTTAGAGGAAAGTGATGTTAGGAGCCTCAAAAATCAATGCGAGTGCATGAAAAGACTTTGAGGCGAGTAATAATCGTGCCTTATGGCGCTCTGTTTTCTCTGCCTACCCCGCAAGGGATTTGGCGTAAAGTTATATATGTATGTATGTTTAACTCTACGAACAAGTCTCACTAATCTGATGACGTCAGGGTTTCCAATCAGACGATTCTAGGTAACATGAGAAAGCTGACTAGGAACAATATAGATAGAACCAAAAAGCACAAATACAGAGGTAAAAAAGAAAACCCTTGGGCAACTATAAATTGGCCACAAATGGTTTAAAAAAAATAACAACATAAATCAAAGAATAATCTAAACTCTCCACAGAAAAAGAAAACGTAAAAAAATATATAAAAGTTACGACCAGCCAGCGGACAAATGATATTAAAATCATCAAAGTTCCATAATGCCATTAAATTCCAAGATTGAATATCAGTAAGTTAATGTTCCGTGATGGAACCAATATTAAGTTAGAGGCGGATCAGAGAGATAATAGAGATACATCAATGTCACGTCGTCGATCATCTAGGTCTTGGTCAGGTCACGACACGCCTCATTAGTTTGTAGGTGTCCTAAGCACTAGCTTAGGACAGCTAACAGTGGCTAAATAAAATATATACATGATAAAACTCTAAAATACTACGACTACTGCACAATCCGACTGCATGTATTCGACTTTCATGCGCACTCTGTCATACCCAACACTTGCTTCCAGAAGTTAGCGTTGGATCAATACCCTATATGTGTATACCGGGGTCAACATACTTGCTTAAGTTCCTAGCGTCGAGAAATCTGGATTTAACATCCGCGTCACGCCAAGCATCACCCAACAAAACCATACTTCGCTATGAGTCTACACTCGCTGTCACTCATAGAAACTCCGTGGTTTTTTTTTGTTCCAAGAAATTACTTTTCTCAAGCTCACGTATTAATTTTTTACTTAATAATTTTATTTTATTTCCATATTTTATGAAGGTCTGTAAATATTAAACGTATAATTTTGATTAGATTTTCTTAATTTGAATATTTTGAAATGGAGACATCTTGAAATCTATAAATGAAGCGATATTTTTATATAGACATCAAAAACAGGTGAGGCTCTCAATTCGGATGAATATATTTAACGTTATTTTTTCTTGTTAGAAAGAGTTTTATTCAGAACTGGTCTGAATAACATTTCATAATGAATCTGATGATGTATACAATGTAATAGAAAAAAAGAACTAACAAATTCCATACAATCAAAATTTCATAATAAATTTTAAACCGTTTTAACCGTTAATCTAAAATATATATCTTTGCTTACTGGAATAAAATTCCCTTGATTGCAAATGGTCCTAGCACTTAAGTATAAGAAAAACTCTCAACAATGTAATTAATAGGAAACGTGACTTTTCTGTCGAATAGCAATATTAAAGTTACGAAGAATGGAGGCTCTCACAATAAGGTAAAGTATATATATACATTTCCACGAAAAAAAATGATGGTATTATTGCTCGTTAAAGCATAAATCATTAATGCCGAGTATCGATACCGACTTATCGATATCAGTTCCGAACAATGGCGTTTCCTTTTTGTATAAGACACGCTTTGTAGTCTTTCATTACTTAACGACATTTTATGTTCCGTATCAACGCAGAAATAAATTTGTGGAATCTTTATATTGACCGATAGTAATAATATGATTACAATCATTTTTGTAATATTTATATTTTCAATTTTCGGAAAAGGTAGAAACAGGCAACCGGCCATGGTCATCTACAACATCGGTCATCAAGGTAAGTCACAGCCAAAGTTGAGAGCATTTGAGGTCGGTGTATCTCCGTATACCTTTCTCATTGAATTCAATGATGATGATTTTCTGTGAGCTGGTAGGTACTTCACTACTGGTGACTACTAGTACTACTTGTGTCAGACGGTCGACAGGTCGCGCCGATCTATAAATTCCGAGCGTAGCTCTACCACTCCAAAAGTTGTACTATTTCAATTATCGCGAGGGGGAGAGTGATCAAAATACACGTATTTTCTCACCGGTATTTCCGAGTAAATTTCATTTTCATAACGAAAATTGAAACGGAAATGGTACTCTAAGTGGAGAAATATATAATTATATGACATGATTTATACAACGTTTCGGGTCGACATAACTACGTAAAGTAGGTAACTAAATTGAAATTTTAATAATATAAAACACCGCTAAAAATTATTCATGATATTAGAACGTATTATTTCTGTAAATATAAAAGGTCGTCATGGTTATCACCAAGAAATCATTGAATATGATGACAATATGAATAAAATTTCAAATATCATAAGTATTATAATTTATAAATCAAGTTCTATTTGAGTTGCAAGAAGTTAAGTAACTTTTTGAATTAAATTCGGAAAAGACAAACAATGGTAACGATAACGTCGACCAAAAGTTTAAAGGCCACAAATTATTTCCACTCGCCAAACAAACCGTTGAGTCTGAAAGTAACAACTCGGCAGAGTAAGTGCCTACTTGCAATTTACGAAGATATTACAGACACCCTCGTTATTCATTCCATTCGTGATAAAAACGAATGCGAATTGAACAGAGCTATTCGACGGAAGTTCTGTTTACACTTGACAATTTAATAATCAAGCAAAAAACACAATACGATGAATAAATAAAAAAATAATTAATTTCACCAAAAGAGAAAAAACATTTCAACAAGGTTTTTTTTCCATTGGACAAGTTTTTAAGCTTACACCTATGTATTTACAATAAAAGTCTATGTTGAGTATACTTGCGTCTCACAGCACGCGTTGTTTTTATTCAAATGACGATTTTTTTTCCAACAGCGTGTTCGATAGGTGATATTCAATTTACCAATGGGATAGAATTCATTCCTGCGGTAAAGTGGCAAGAATATTTTAAGTCAAACTTGAAGATATACATCGACGAAAACTGTATCTAATATTTTGCTTTCCCAGAAAGAGACCCACATTGCTTTTTCTCCGATATCACCAATGTACAGAACCTGTTAAAATCTTATTATAAGTATTGATATAGGTTTCGGTCTTTTCTGTATAGTTTTTAAGGTAACCGGTATTTATTGTTTAATTAGAATTGATACAAAATAGATATTTTGTATTATATTCTAGTTACTTTGATCTAATTTGATTGATATCTACTTTGAAGTACCTATTATATAGTACTACGACTATTTCCATGGCTCAACGTAAACGACTTAAAGGCTTAGCCTAGTACAGACGTGAACAGTAATATATTTCATTATTATATCGGAATGCATGGTCGTTTGGATCTACATGCATGGCAGGCAGTTGATGACAAGTCTTATGTCCACAAAAGAAAGTTTACCTTTAATGTAATCAGCATCCCAGTCGTAAATTATTACAATGCACTAAAATAAGATTGTTAATCGCCTGTTAAACAGGTAACAGAAATAGTAACCATAATACTCACACAACGCATTATCTGCAATAAAGATTATCAGATAAATAAAGATAAATTGGATATTATTCATTCAGGAATATTTTTCGGTCGTTTTTTTTGCGATAAATAGCGATAACTACCCAAATTGTCAATATAGGTTTCATTTAGAACTAGATTATTCTGGCGTGTCAAAACATAACTCCCGCTGCCTACACATTTGAGGATTAAGGGCGTGCAGATACAACAACTCTTTATGAATGTGGGTCGTTTTAAGAACCACTCACAAACTTTAATCTCAACGCGGGGCCATTAAAAACAAGGCCAACATCTTTTTCGGGACGGTAAAGGCTAAAAGCTGCCCTCATGGACTTGGTATTAAAACGATAAAGCGACAAAGGAGATGAGAGAGAGAGAGAGAGAGAGAGAGAGAGAAAAAAATAAACATTCATCGAACACCGTTGGATTTAAATGGAAAAGATTAAATTACAGAAATGAAATTGATTTATTTTGCGAGACATTTATACGATGCTGATATAAAAACTAATGGGGCTGAAAAATTTAAAGATTGAACACTCGAAAGGTAAGAATCGATATCTCACTCCGATCAGCCAAGAGCTCGCCAATATGGAAATATTCTGAACAGACGTAGGCTAAAGAAAAATGCAAGTTGATGGAAATCTGCAGATAAAAGCTAAATATTTATCAATGCAATTCATGAAAAACTGCCACGAAAAAGAAAATATTTAAGCGCATCTCAGCAGACGAAATGTAATCACGGTGCTTCATATTTGGTCTAGTTTCGTGTATTTCTTAAAGCATATACATATGTATATGCTTTAAGAATTCATTCAAGGGTTTCATAATTAAATTAAAATCGCTTAGATGTATATACATCTAAGCGATTTTAATTTAATTATGAAACTTTTTTTACGGTGTAAGACCGTCAAGTTTAGGAACATCAATCAAAACGACCTAATAGTTACTCCCTTCTTTTTGTAAACTACAATATATTCCACTAATATGTGTTCCTACATTTAAGTAAGATTCCAGGACTCCCGTAAGAATTCACCATGTTTGCAATGCGGGAAACTGGAAATTTTGCTGTTGACATAGTAAAACATCTCAAAGCTGACAGAAAAGAATAATTGTCTATGAATCTGAATAATTGTATAATGGCCTAAGCAGACCTATAGGACCTACATCTATAGGAAATAAACAATAATAACCAGAAATTTATGTTTTTAATGTCATTGTGTATTCAATTAGATCTTTGCAAAATGCTAAACCTTGTACTGTCTGCAAATCAGACTAGCAATTAAGATAAAAATAGAAACGATACGAGGCATTTGACAAGGGTAAAGAATTAATAAAAAGGGGTAAAAGGTACGCAGCGGTCAGTACACCTGAAACATATCGCGTTTCGATCAGATTTCAGGCGAGAAAACGAAAACTTTGCAATAACTGTTTCTGGTGTAATTGCAAAGGGATTTCCTGAATGCGGGAATTGGATCCAATTTGCAGATAGCAACAAAGCTATTATAAATAAACTAGCTTATGCGGCAAACGTTATTTTGCTTATATGTGTATATGTGTATATATATATATATATATTTCTAGACTGCGTATATATAAATAACATAGAAATTTCCAGTGTACATTTTAATGATAACCAAGAAAGCATTAATATAGATATTAAATAATAGATTGTTTACAGAAACTCTAGAATTAGTTTTGATTTGGGATAATTTTGGAGGAACTTATATTCTCAGACCTATCAAACGCACGCGTAAATGTACGCAAAAAAGATTAAAATCAGCGGAGCCGATATTATAATATAATTTAAAACGAGTTGTTTATAAATGAGAATAAATATTGTGTTAATAGCATCGATATTCACACCCGACCCGGCGAACTTTGTTCCGCATCAAAAGTAATAACTGCTGTCCCGCTGTGTTAATACTGCAATATTTTCGAAAATATTTGTTTAAATTGCATGCTGTAAAGGGCCAGGATCATCTATATTACATGCTATCTATTTAAGATACTTAATTGGATGAAAATAATACTGTAATGTTTAAAATCGCATCGTAAATTGGCCATTTCTTCTCGTAAAAAGTAAAATAATAAAAATGGTCATTGTGGGTTATCCCTAAGAGATAGACATATGCCCTCGCGGACTTTTCTGTAGACCTTTTAAAGTTGTATAATAATGTAGTACGTTGTTTTGATTTATCACTTAAGGTTCAGACAGCGTTTGCGATTCAAGTTCTAAATCTGGAAAACTAGCACTGTTTTCCTCCCTATACATGAATTATAGATAAAAACCACCCCGTTGATACCCTCTAACTATTAAAAAAACCGCATCAAAATCCGTTGCCTAGTTTTAAAGATATGCGCATATAAGGGGACAGACAGCGGAAAGTGACTTTGTTTTATACTATGTAATGATTTGACAGGATTGCAATACGTCGTCAAATGAAATTCCTTCGAACGGGAGACATGCATATATTACATGCACTTATATATTATAGCATATAATAACATCACTTTTAGCTCGAAATTTGCTGTATATAAAATGCTTAAATATGAATTTCATAAACGTAATAATTTTTACCAAAGATATGGCGTCAAAAATTCAATGACTATTTAATGACACATGTCAATAACTAACTAAGAATTACAGTAATAAAATGTAAGTATATTCTAACTTTATCAGCAGCTTCTTGTTACAACTATATTAGTTACTGAACAGGAACTATTTTATTATTGAATCAGAGAGTGAGTATATCCTACTACTTGGTGCGGTGAGAACACTAACCAAATTCAATTAAGTGTCCCTGCTGCCTTCGGCACAATATTGCATTAGTCGCTTCATCGATCTTTTCTTTTCTTTGATAAAAAAGTGGTCGCATATTTTAAATTATCGCTTAATTTTGCTGAATACCAATTTTTCAGCAAGTCTTGTTTTCTTAATTTGCTTGCTTAGCAAATTAAAAAAACAAAGGCTTTGGATAAAACAAATTTTGCTGTAAATATAATATTCCCCGAAACATCATTCGTTTATTCGTTATTATCATTCGTTAGTTTATTTATTACATGGTATCGCATTTATTAAAGATTCGCGTAATTTTACTGAATAATTGCTATTCAGCTAAATTAAGCGAATTCTGATGTTCCGACGAATATAATATAACATAACACAACTTCACGCCTTTTTCTAACCAAAGGTGTAGGCAGCGGCTGTTAAGCCGCCTCTCGTCATTATGTTTACGTCCCAAATGGATTCGGTGGCGAACCTATGGCCATATCGGGCATATAACTTCCGAAAATAATTTCGAAAAGTCATCGGTGTGAGCCAGGATTCGAACCCGCGTCTTCTTGATTCAGAAGCGGGGTGCTCGACCTCTCGGCCATCGAGACCAAATAGAGCGCGAGGAGAATATCATATCAGCAAAATTTGTTTTTTATCAAAATCCTTGTTCACTTTAGACACCTTTAAATCAGAACCAGGAGATATGTATCATATGCACTTATAACAATAATATTGCATATATTATGATGTATAAGCATAGTGGCGTTAGGTTGCACAAGTACACACCCTTACCAAAGCTTGCGTTATATTCTGCATTACAAGTCGCCCCAATTCATCCAGACTTGGCGAAAAGCCAGAAAACAACTGCGTTGTTTTCCAAGTACCTACCTACCTACCCTATGTTCAAAACTAACAGTATTTCTATATATTAAAAGACTTAGGAGGTCGATAAAACGTCCTTTTTTAAAAATAAAATGAGATAATTAAAAAATAGATAAATAAAAAAAAGGAAGAAACTTTTAATTTATATTTAACTAGCTGACCCGGCGAACTCTGTTTCGCATCAAAAGTAATAACTGCTGCCCCGCTATGTTAATACTGCAATATCTTCGACAAATTTGAAGTCGATAGCAGCTATAGGTTAAAAATGGGAATTTTCCATTGTTAACACCCCCGCAACCCCCCTTGTGGGTGGAATTTCGTAAAATCCGTTCTTAGCTGACCTCTACTCGGCGAAAGGAATAATCCTACCAAATTTCAAGTCGCTACGCCTTATGGTTCCAGAGATATCGTGATGAGTCAATATATAGGTGGAAATCTCTTATATATATTTATATTTAATAAGTTATTAAGTTCCGACATATTTTTTTTTGACAGACGTTTTAATTAGAAATATTTTCTTAATTGTGTTCAAAAGATGGCCTATATAGATAGGCCTATGTTATGAGTTAAAGTATTCCACAAGTCTTTTGGTTTAACAATGAGAGCCTATACAATGTGGGCAACTTCCAGTAAAGCCAGTCATCAAACCGAAACAAATGAAATGTTTTGTGAAAATAAAATCATATCTCACATCGGATTGCATTCGGAAATGGGTCAATTGGGAATTCGAGCCAATTCGTAGTCATTATGCCTCTACGTATGTCGCATTCTCGGTCTACATAGTCTGGTTATAGAGTCCATAAAGCACATAAAAGTCAGTTTAGATATTTATATAAAAACGTACTGTCATGCCAACATGTTAAAATTCTCCAGTATTGCCATAATGGCAAAATTATGAAGCTATTCTTGGATCATGTAGGATGTTGCCAAATGTCTGATACTTTGTCAGCAGTACTTGGAAGACAAATGTGTCTACTGGTAATTACCTATTTAAATTTAGTTCAGTCATTAACTATTTCAAATTAATTTAATTGAAGTAAATAAATACTAAGTCACCAGAGTAGTAATTAAATACCAATGTCTGTAGCCTTAAAAACCGAAGAGTTTTTACGAGAAATCTAAGAAGCGAGTGAGGTGTGTAAAAATGTTTGCCATAAGGTACTCTGTTCTCTCTGCCTATCCCGTAAGGTAGTTAGTTGGTGTGAATTTATGTACGTAAATATGAATAATAAAATACTTACGTTCTCTTCGACAGTCTTCTTGATTTTAGCTGTGGTCTCGCTAACTTTAGCACCCGCTTTATTCACAGCGGAGTAGAGGAAATTGCCCAAAGACTTGGCGCCGGCGACTGCCTTCGTTGTCACTGTCAATACGAGGGTACGTTAAAATGAGACTGCCTTGAGTGTAAATTTATATTAATGTTGTTACACAAAAAATTAGGGATTAACAATTCAGATGAACGTTACTCAAAATGTTGTTGCAGAACGAGACCATTTTTGCGTTGACATATAAATGAAAAAATATACATACTTAGTATACAATTATACAAACACATATTAAAATGATAAAATAAAAACCTTAACCAAGTACTAACATTCTTGCATGTCAGGTACAGCATCGACTGGGAACAATTTTTTACTCTGCTCACCTGAAAATGTTTAGATAAAAACTAAAAAAAAATAGCAAATCATAAAAAAGTAAAATAAATCAAAATCAAAAACTATGCAGCTTCATTGTTTTAACATCATATGACTATTTTCAGCAAAGCAGTAAAAGAAACCAACAGAAAACAAAATGAAATTCAGAAAGAAAAGAAAACAGTCACGAACCAGTTTAGAATTGCGACAGAAATAAAAATTTTATAATATAAGCTTGAAAACACGTAAGTTTTATAATGTAAGCTTGAAAACACATTTACTAACTTGAAATAGTCTTCATATATTTCTAGCTAAAGAAGAAACACCAACGAGGGTGGAGCCACTGAAACGTCGAAAACACAAGCAAATTGAGTAGACATGAGATTTTTTTTTACTTTACATTTATTACATTACATTTATAGTTTTCAAATCCATCGACATAATATCGGGAAAAGAAAACAATAAGATTTTACCCATGGCGAATTACGCAAATAGCTTTATAGGCTGAGGAGAATTAATACGTCAATATGCCAGATTCTGGACGACTTCGGTACGAGTCTCAGCAAACGACACTATACGGCGTTTTCATCTAAGTCTGACGCCTATCCAACTCTCCTAGCATTATAGCAAAATGCTAGGAGAGATGGGTTAGTATCAGACTAAGATATAGAAGCTTCGAGAGTCAATAATAGGCTTCTTTTTCTAAGGCATACAGGGTTACCGCAATGTAGCAACCGAGGTGACATGCGCAATCCATCAGATTTGAGATGATCAGATGCTGACCTGTTTATAGTGTATGATGGAAGTATAGGAAGTACGTGGCCATTTACAGCTAGCCAGTGCAGCTGTGTGTATACCGATAGGCTGACGGAACACAGACATGATCTTCGGATCGCATAGGCGTTCAGTCAATATTATAGATGTGTTTTTAGGTATCTGACCTTCCTATTGCTTCTTAGAAAAATAAAATCATTTTGCGAGGCAGCCTATCCCGAGCTTTCAGGTCGACGCGAAGTTTTAGTCAAAGGGCCGTTACATTATTACATCACCTATTTATGGATTATAAACACAATATGTCAAGGTTGCTTATTTGACATTAATTTACAGGGCAGCATTCTAAACTGGTTCGACGACAATGCAATTTTTTAATTAGCAAATAATAATAGATCATACATGTTCGGTGCTAAAAAACAAGGTATTTGGTTCAATGCTGTATTTCACTCTATAATTACTACAAAAATAATCAGTATATGATAGACACTCACCATTACCGACTCCACCGGGCTGTTCTTCGGTGGGGGTGCCGCCAGTAGACGCTGGCCTGCTATCAGCACCACCAGTAGCGCTGTTTCCAATACAACACTTTTTGTTAATCACAACTAATATTTTAATAAAAAATGCAAATCTTAAATGGGGATAACAAAGGAGACGGTATAAACTTCTTTATTAGTTTTTTTTTATAAAATTATCTTAGATTATAAAATGTAGTTTCAATTCATTTAGTATTAAATGGTGCCGACTAGTATCGAATAGATTTATGATGTAAATAGGTCGAATAGATTTCAGTAGATGTTCGAATGTTGCGACCGACGAAGCCTTTTTAAACAGCTAGTAACAAATATAATACGGATACTATATAAATGGACATTTTTCTCACGAATGATGTCCTAGAGTAATCCATGCCAGAAGTAAGTATAATTATTTTTCAGCTATGCTAGCTTCAAACGACAAAGAAATAACAGCACCAGACAACAGGGGATTTGCCGGTACAGCACTGTACGTAAAAAAATTGGAAAAGAAACCCATTACTTAGGGCATTCTGTTTAAGCCTTTGATTATTAAAGCCAAGAAACAAAAAAAAAACAGAAAAAGCATTATAGAAGCATGCCTGTGCGTCACAGTGTTTTAGGCAAACAAGTTGCTGATTGTTCTGCTTCATTTTACGGAGTTTGATATTTTATATTTATCAGAAAGGTATTAGTCATATCAGTGGTCCTGTAGTCGAGCACCCCGCTTCTAAATCAAGAAGACGCGGGTTCGAATCCTAGCACACACCTAGAATTTACGAAAATATTTTCAGAAGTTATGTGTGACATTTATCGATAACTGCAAACTTTGTACCTGTTAAGGCAATAGGTTCGCCAACTATTTCATTTGGCGTGAAGTTATGATAAGTATTAGTCATTTAAAATCAAGATGGAGAATATCAGACCGGTGTCAAATTTATCCTGTCATTATAGGTACAACAATTTGATGAAAAGGATGGTATTTGTCATCAATTATATTAGGCGTTCTTTGATAGAATTTACTTTTGCTTATATGAGGAAGAAGCAAAAATTACAAAAATAGGTCACTTTTACTACAATGTACAATCAAATCTCCCACCACCATTAATATGTTCTAAAAACGGAACATTGACAACAGGGGATAGGAGCCGTTCAAGTATTACGTAAGGAGATTTATTACAATTATTTACCCATCCCCCTCCGCCTTTGTCAGCAAAAGTAAGCAAAGCTCTTACCCCTCCCCCATAATTACGTAAACATTTATCAATAAAGTAATTTTCAAGCAACCATCTACACGATTGGTAAAATTGAATAGCTACTGATGACGCAATCATCATCTGGACCCCCTAGCCCCCATGTCATCAAAAATAAGTAAAGCAAAGACCCCCACCCCCTATAGTGCTTACGTAATACTTGAACAGGCCCCATACTAAATTAAGTCTACATTAAGACAATGAACAACAAATTCAAAAAAAATGGGGTTGAGCAGAATAAATGAGTTGATTCATAAAATGTTGCAAGTGCATCTAAAAAAAAATTAAAAAGTATAACTCTGAAAGTTTATCTATATTGTCAAGATGGAATAACTATAATAAAATTTGAATATATATAAATAAGAGGAGAAATTTATAAAAAAAAATAATGAACTGTTGTAATAAAACAAATACTAAAGTGCTTTATTTTTTGCTTGTTTCATTTTAAATGTTGCATAAAAACGGTAAAATAGAATAGCAGTGAGAAGCGTGTGATAAGGGTTTGTGAATAAAACAATTCTGTAGTGCTCAATCGAAACACTAGAAGTGCTGAAATAAATCATGATGATTATTGAAGTTAAGTAAGTCAGCAGTTTTATGTACACATCAATAAATTGTAAAAATTTGCAATAAATCATAGTGTATTGGTGTCATCTCAATGATTTTGCACATACATTGAATATTAATTACATTTTGACACACATGAATAAATATCTCATACAACATTCCTTTATACAATTAAAAAAGAAAGAATTATTTTAACTGGTGATTAAAAATTGTGTAACAACATAATTATATTGTTTTACAATTTTTATAAAATAAACCATAATTTGCAAGTGGACTTAGACACTGATACTTGCATAACATATATTTTTTGTATAAAATATCAATGTCATATAATATAACTATTTTAATTTTACACAGACCAGTACCTACTTAACAACACTTTACTGATAGAACTTATTTTGATGCAAAGAACAAAAATAAAACTATGTAACAAAATGTCAAATAATAAGTTCCAGTAGTCAGAGACAAGTATTTAATGTTGTAGATGATTATAACATAACGATAAAAATGATTCAAGAGAAAACTAAAAAATGCATTATGTAACTCATTCTTTCTGCCAACCCCGCATACCTATTATACCTAGAATTGTCATCATCATCTCTCCCTTCAGGCTTCGGCTCAGCAACTTCTGCAACTTCAGTTGGAGGCTGTTCTGGTTGTTCTGCAGGTGCAGGCTCATTTTTTCTTAAGCCTGGGATAGGTATTCCTGAACCAAGCCAACCAGTCATTTGAGATTTGACATTGGTGATGAGATCCAGCTTGCTCCCTCCTTTTGTGGGGCTATCAAAAAGAAATTCAATGTTAAAACCTGAACATTTTATACAGTTGGGACATTTTAGGACAAACTATTAACTGTAAAATTTTATGGTAAATTAATAAAAATAAAATATTTTTATTTATTCAATCCTACCATAAAAGTGACCTAATTTTAGTTTAGTACGTTTGAGTTGACCTATATTTATAATAGATGAGTAAAATATGTCCACAAACAAATGTTAAAATTGAATAATAAATCATATAACTAGCCTTTTTCTACCTTTAATTGATTTGCTTTGTCATGAAGCCTGTACAGAAGATGTCAGAATAGACATTTGTGTTATCAGTTCATTTATTCTATTTTTGGATAAAATTTTCACTAACATCTAGACGTTCTTTCAAACTACTTGCTAAGCCTTGACCTACAAATATGAAATTTAAAAAGGTCTTATTATTGTAATGAGACTAAAGCTGTTACCTTTGCTTTTCTCCTTCTGCTGCTGTGGCCTCACCAGTAGCTTCTCTGGTAGGGGTTGGAACTTCTTCATCTTGAGGCTCACCCTTGGCCGCTCCCATCCATGAACTAACCTGATTAGTGAGTCCTGAAAACATTTTCACTGGCACTAGCTAATCCAACTACACAACACAATCACCGAGCGATTTCACAATGCTGCAACAGTGTCGTACATGACCCGTGACACTAACGATCTGCTGTACGGCTACAGAAAGCGTAATCAGCTGAAAAACTGAATGGAAATCCAAAAATCGACCAGGAAAATAAAGGAAGTATACACTGCGCATGAAAACTTGCGCTCTTCATTACCTTTGTAATTCTCGCACAAGAGTGTTTTTTTTATACGGCAATATAACTCTTATTAAAAGCAGTCAAGAATCAAAATTCTTCAGCGGATTAAAACAGTTAGGTCATTTACCAACTAGAATTTGTGAATATTATGTCAAAACTATGTAATCAAATGCAGTCAAAAAATAACGTTTAATTTATGCTATAAAATCTAGCTTCAGATAAAATGTATTTATTTTAATAATTATTTTTCCAAAGCTATTATTCAAAATCAATCAGATGGTTATACAAAGCCACGACTACGCTTCCCGATCTTACTTGATCTAAGATATATCTAAGATAACCGACAACAAAATATAGTACTTGCTTTTTTTTTCTTTTTCTTTCTTGTAAAAGATAATAACAAGACAAATGAAAGGCGTAGAAGACAAAATAGCTTTTAATAAATGGAAATTCTGAATCTTTTCTATCTCTGTTGATAAAGTGTTTCATTCTTAAGAAAATATTTATTGGAAACAAATCTTTAGTGCACAATACCTCTTCAAAATATTACTTATAGTTATCGCAAGTAATATAAGGTATATACGTACCTAAAAACTCTGTGCCCGGTATGGCAATAGGTTCGCCACATATTCCATTTGGGACGTAAACATAACGGCGAGACGAGGCTTAACAGCCGCTGCCTACACCTTCGGGTAACAAAAGGCGTGAAGTTATGTTATATTGTTATGTAATATAAGGTTAAAACTTTAAGTTATTGGCTATTTATTAGGTCAATATAAGAGAATTTTAGCGATGTCAGTTATTGTGTATTCTAAGCAAAAATTTAGATAAATTTGTAGTATGTACTTTTCGGTCGTTGCATAAACACATATTTATTATATATTGTAATATCAGCTGAATAAATTATATGGATATTAGCCGCTGTTTAATGTTCTCGCTGTTTTCCTTCTGGACAACAATATCATAAATTAATACTGAAGTTCTCGATTCCCTGAATCGATTCTCATTGAAATGACAGAAAAACTTGATAACACAATTTGACATTTCGAGATTTATAATTTTTGTTTGCAGTGATTTTTTACATTAATTCGTGTCCTATTTATCAAATGTAGTGTTCATAGTCTCGGAGACTTAAAAATTACGGTTCTACCTAAAGATAAAAAGACGGCTAGCAAAATATTGAACATGACAGAAACTCGAAAAATACAGCTTCACCTTGGTGACTGTATAGACGATTTGGATAAATTACACAATGTACCAGATCTGAAATCTAAAAGAGCTACTGTGTATGTATAAGTTATGTTTACATCTGAAATCAGTCTTTAGAAATGTATAAATTCAATCATTGTAATTTTTTTAGGCTATGCAAAACAGCCCAAAAATTATTCGAAAGTGCAGAAGAGGCTCGCGAGAAAGGAGATGAAGAGTACTCTTATGTGTACTTCATGAAATATCTACGCGTAATAGCATATATTAGCAAAGATAAGGAGTATACAAAGGACAAGACCTATTTCACTAATATGATTGGTGCCAAAAATCCAACAAAGGCTCTAGATGCAGCTGAAAAATTAAAGAACAGTCTGATTGACAGGTAAATGCATTTACTAGTATTACAAGTAATGTAATAGTGTTCTTAGTGACTGAATAACATTCCTATCTGAAATGTATCCTAGTAACTGTTTTTAAAATCAAATTCTCCTAGTTTAAAATTAAACTTTTTGTAACTCTTATCTTTGGAGATAAAAGCCAGACTTTGTGACCAATTCATTTATCCAATGTCTGGAGGCATAATTACCATTGTTTATGCCTCTGGGTATTATGGGAGAAACTTTATATCTTAATCATAGACTTTTATTAAGCAAAGGAGCCTGTTGTGGACCTTATTAGATTCTTATAAGGTTAGAGGTAAACAATGCAGTTTAGATTGAATTAATTCTTCTACTCGGGCATTCTAGATATGATAAAGAGCAGAAAGCTAAACGTCTGAATGACATAAAAGAGAATGAATTGATTAAACAGAAGATTGAGGAAAATAGAAAGAAAACAATGGACACTGTGCCCATCCCCGAGCCACCTCCTACAACAGGGTTGCCAGGTACAGTTAATTTCCAAATTCTATATCAAATTACTGACATTTAAAAATTAGGTTTAATCTACATTAGTACTTCAACAAAATATTAATTTAATACTACAGTTTAAAGTATGAATTAATAATTCAATTCATTCATTAATATGAGGTTATTTATTTAGAAAATTGTTAGATGTTGATTTCTCTTTTCTTTCCAATTTTTTCTTTTAAACTTTTATGTATCAGAATCTGTAAGAAAATAGTATAATTTCATTATAATTAAAAAATTACAGTAGCTGCTTAATAGTTGTAACATATTGACATATATTTCTCGTGGAGCCAAATACTTACTATAGCAGAACTGAGTACATTGTGATACTAAAATTAGTATTTTTTGTGTTATTCATTTTCATAATGTTTTATATTATATGCATTTTATTTACAACTTGTAACCTGGCTGTCAAGGAAGCTATTTTAAAAATAATTTCCTTGCTAGGTTTAGATGAAGTTACAATTAAAAGTGAGCAGCTATACTCCATTCTAAAAAGTGGCAAACTGAAGGTTATGATTCTGGATGTGAGGTCAAGCAATGATTACAATGAATCTCACATAAGCTATCCTGGATGTATTAGTGTTCCCGAAGAGTGTATATCACCAGGGTAAGTATAAAACAAGGATTTTTCTTATATTATAATATTTGTACTTTTTTAAATTGAGAGTTTAAAAATGAATCTGATGTTTATGTACACAGAATTGACCATATTAATTTAGAATACCTACCAGTTTATTCCCTCCATATACCACATCTATGTGTGAATAACATTTAGGGATCAAACAGTAAATAATTAGCAGTCAAGGTACAATGTGTGTTGTTCTTATTCTTACTCTACATGTGTATTTCAATATTTTTTTTAATTCTTATGTTCATCCTGTCTGTGTGGTGGTAATAGTAATGTTTAAATATTTGTTACATACAGTCAATCTGCAAATGTTTTGGAACAATGCCTGCCACCCGGCTCCCGTCCTGTTTGGGTTGAACGAGCTAGTATGGAGCTAATTGTGATGTTAGACTGGAACAGCACTGCTGTCATTCCTGGCAAAACTCTGCATCTACTTAAGACTATATTACTAAAGGTGGGAAGTAGTTTCCGAGTATTTGTCATCTTAATTCTCGAATTAATTGTAAAATACATAGAGTTCATATGTTTTAAGAATATAGAACAATTACCTACATACATGTGTGTAATAGAATTTGATTGCATAGAAGTTAAAAATAAGTAAAACCTTGATGGTCCAATGGTGATCAATAGGTCGCGGGTTCGA
This sequence comes from Euproctis similis, assembly GCA_905147225.2. Lineage (NCBI taxonomy): Eukaryota > Metazoa > Arthropoda > Insecta > Lepidoptera > Erebidae > Euproctis > Euproctis similis. The sequence goes on from LR990109.1 coordinate 13,714,555, forward strand.
ATCCTGGCTCATACCAATGATTTTTCGGAATTAATTTCGAAAGCTATATTTGTTATATCAATGACTAAAAACCTTGTGCTCGTTATGGCAATAGGTTCGCCACCTATTTCATTTGGGACGTAAATATAACGGCGAGTCGAGGATTTATAGCCGCTACACCTACACCTTCGGGTAGAAAAAGGTGTGAAGTTATGTTATGTAAAAATATGAAAACCATTTGTAAAATTAAAGTAGCCTTTGTGGGTAACAAAGGCTACTTATAATGTCAGCTATCTGTCCATGAAAGTTTCGTAAAATTTTTCCAGCTGTATTACAAGTAGACATTCCATTTTTTTTTTCAGTGGGATGTAAAGGTGCAATATTCTCGTCCACCTCTGGCGCTTCACGCTGGATATGAGGACTGGCTACTCAAGTATCCTGCATTAACCACCAATCCACAGGTGGTGCCTCCCAGCCAAGACGATTTTATGGACGACATGTTAGGTGAGTTATATGTAGAGATTTAATCTAACCACTAATATAATATGTAATAAGTCTTACATATCATGTTGTTCATCTTTTCAAGAGGTTTTTGACTTGACATTTGTCCAGGGGAAATCGACTACCCAAACTGGTCGGACGTTAGCCCTCCGCCTGCCGCGCCGCCCCAAGTAGCCCGTGGTAACAAGCCTGGAGAACCAATTGTTGACCGTACTAGTAAGGTAATAAGTTCGCTTTTATTTGCTTGGAGTGACTTAAACTTGCTTGTGGGTCGGTTACTCTTTTTTTAACTTAATAGTGTTTTTTTTTTTTAAATTTTGACACATAATCTGTAAATTTAAGATCGAATGTACTCTTTCATAAGTCATCTCATATGAAAGTTTTTTTTTAAATTTTCACTCCTAAAGTAACTACCATAATTAAGCCTATAACCAGGCGTACGATTCGTGAAAGTATAATTCGTATTTATGCTGTTTCCCGAATTTTAATAATTCACGCTATCGAAAATAAGGCCGTAATACGTTAATCGTAAACTGTTCTCGTCACAGATGTAGATATCTCAAAGATTATGAATAAATCTGGGGGTAGGAACACTATGTATCAGCATTAAAAATTCTTCAGAAATGGGACAGAGTTATATTTCTTGGGCAGTCTGATTTACTAGTTACACTTAGTACTTATAAGACAAAAAAAAATCCCATGTTGCTTATTGAAAACTTAAAATATAATTTAGGTATATATTTTGTATTGAAAGATGTGAATTATATACTAAAATAAAATTCAAAATAGGCCGCAGCCATGCAGGTCTACTCAGAGCGCGCTCGGAACATGCAGCTCATCTTGGAACAGCAGGAGCGCATCGCTGACACATCGCTCACTCTGGAGATGCAAAGAATTGAAGCAGAAGAGGTAAAATACTTTCACAAGAACCCCACCCAGACAACTATGCAATTTATAAAACTCTTTTTGTATAACACAGCAATTTAACTGATATTCTCTCTCTTTCTCTATCTCTTTCTCTCTCCCCCCCCCCCCCCTCTCTGTCTATCTCTCTCTCCCTAGCTCCCCCTCATTCTTATTTATTTATTTAAAAACTTTATGCCCAAATTGTACAAAGGCGGACTTAATGCCTCAAGGCTTCTGTTCTTCTGTTTCATTTTTCCCTTGAATGTGTGTTTATATTGTAAAATTACGAATCACTTGATATCTTTTTAAATTCTAACACACATAATAAGTTGTAGTTGTCCAGTTCACCACGTAATCTTATCACCACTATTTTATATACTTTACCACTAAAAAGATTAGTACCTACTTATAATAACGTGATGATATACAGCCTTAAGGCCTTTATCGATAACTGCACAACACAGATGCTTACAATTTTTCAATTAAAACCAGTAAGTTCCCGAGATTAGCGCGTTCGTACAAGCTCTTCGCTTTATAATATTAGTATGGATAAAGACAAAGACCATCCATCCATATGGATGGTGGCGAGGCAACTATTTTCAGTTTACTAACGTCCTATGTCTAATACTAATTTGATTTATTTATTGTAAGATATGGATGCAGGTCAGATCTGAATTGGAATCTAAATAATTGATATAGGTGTTTGTATAATGTCAAGGATTGGAAGAAGGTTCGCAATCAGCGCGAGAGCGAGGTGCAAGATGATCTGCGCGCATTCTACCAGCTGCGGGAACAAGAGATCACATCGCAGCTGATGCAGCTTGAGAACAAGCAGTATGACATGGTGAGTTTGAATTACATTGCATATATTTTTTTTTAAAACGTTTAATGGTTAAAAAACGTTAAAAAAAACGTTTTTCTGGGGGTCTGACAAAAATCACTAAATATCACGTTCATCAAAAAATGATGAAAAAACATCACGTGATTAATGGACGGCCCCTTAGTAGCTGACCCGGCGAACTTTGTTCCGCATCAAAAGTATTTTTCACAGCGTTTACAATCAAAGTACTAAATCTCTAAAATGATCACATTTTCTTTACACTCTTTGTCTATTAAAAAAAACGCATCAAGATCCGTTGCGTAGTTTTAAAGATCTAACTAAGCATATAAGAATCTGACCCTATGTCTGTAAACGTTATAGAAAATTTTTATTTTCTGATATCTGAATCTGATAAAATGATTGTTTTCGTTCTAAGGAACAAGAAAACCAAAGTCTTCGCGAGCAATTGGAGGAATATCAAAGGAGGGAGCGCGAGGAAGCTGAGAAACTCGCAGAGACTATTGCGAGTGCATCTGAAGAATCAAGACCTACGGAGGTTGAGGGTAAGTTACCAGTGTTACCACCTATCAAGTATATCTTGATGGTACATTGTTAAGTTGGCAACTCTGTAACCAGGTACAATACAAACCGTTGGAAATGAGAATATCGAAAACTTCAAAACACCGAAAAACAAAAATGAGGAAATTCTTTGATATTTCTTTTGTAGCGTATTTATTTCAACAACAACAGCATAACTTCACGCCAAATTTCTTGCGGGGTAGGCAGAGAGAACAGAGCGCCATAAGGCACAAGTATTACACGCCTCACTCGCTTCTTTGATTTTCATAACTCTTTTCATGTACGGGTCGATTTACGTTCTCATTACGCTTCTAACATCACCTTCCTCCAGAACACGATAACAGAAATCCGCTGCATGTCCATTTAATTGATTAAGCATACTTTATTTCATACATTTCCTGTAACAATATTTATTGAAACAATCATCAGTTTTTATTCAGTAATCTGGTATTGGAATATTTAGTTTATTCTTTAGCGTAAGATCATTTTGTTCACCATTTTTTGCGGGAAATTTTTGCTCGTGTTTCGAGTAACCTAGAACAGACAGAAAAGGTTACGAATGGGGGAGCTGAAAAATTGTACTACCTAATACTTGAGCGCATATTTTTCTGTAACTTGTGAATAAATCGACAAATCAATATTTATATTTGTTTATTGTTAGAACGCTCTCGAATGCTGAGCGAGCAGCAGTCGGCCGCTCGCGAAGTGGCCGCGGCTGCTGCACGAATCGCCGCCGTGCGCGAGCAGCGCGATCAGCTCGACCGCACTCGGGAGCTGCTCGAGGCGGAACGGAAACGGAAACTTGCTCACGCGCGAGAGAAGAGGAAGCCCGATCTCGACAAAGTTTCGCACGAGGTGAGGACACATTGTACCCTCATTTTTCTCCCCTCCACTAGCCATTCTTTGGTTCTTGTTTTTATTTCCTAACAATTTTGGTGTATGTTTTTCCTTTGTTTTTTATTTCACCGATAAGTCTTTGTAGCTCTATCCATGATTATTTTTCGGTAATTACAACAAGCTGTTCATTTTGCGGGGTAATAAATAAAATAAATAATATAATAAATGTTGATAACCATTTAAGTGTAGGTTTATCATAAAATTGAGTACAGTCCTAAGGGATTTTCGATAGGTCTTTGTGCAATATTTATTACCATAAGTTATTGCTGTAAGTTCATATATGCACGAGCAATGCAATGAACTCTATAAAACACTAGTCCCTGATTAATACTTCAAAGGAGATCTACGGAACTTTTCGGTAAGAAACAGCAATAAGGATAGTTACTACATAAAAAATGCCCCTAAACTTGATCCAAAAACATGGTATCCATTAACCGTCCACCACTCACTCCATATTTATTTATTTTTTTAATACTGTAACAAACTACATTCACTCCACGCGCAATATATGGAAGTCCCATCTTTAATGTACTGTTTGCTCACCCGACTGTGCAAGAAGAAGTGTACGTTTCTTTGGCATATCATATAAATCCGTCCAGTTGCGAAGTAACTTAGCATACCTTCACATATATTATGTATGTGTTGTTTAATATCGAGCTGTCGCAGGACGAGGATGCCGACTCATTCATGCCCGAAAGTCCAAGTGCCACAGGACTCAACAGATCACATTCGTCACCTAACATAGCCAAGGTGCGTATGCCCTAGCACTTACTGAACATTAGCAAATACATATATCTGACCATCATTAAGTTATTTGCAGTTTGCTACAATTTTGAAGTGGAAGATTCGACTTTTCTATCCTAAAATAAGTGCTATAGTACCTACCTAACTAACTACACAATAAAAGAGTTCAGCCATCATAATGCATTTGCTAAAAGAAAATGTCATAATAACATTAGAACAATATATAAACGTGTGACATCAGTTTCTTGAAACTGTCTCCAGAAGGTTAATTCTTATTAAACAGTAGGACATTTACGGGCATATAGCTACGTTTATATTCCACACCACTTATACTAATGATGAGTGATGAATCACTAAAAAATTACTAACAAATGAATCATTTAAAATTAACTCGTAGATTCGTATTAGAAGTTTCACTTTTAATCACTGTCAAAATCATACTACGAAATCATAGTTTACAAAATTATTACAATTTCTTTTTTTTTTTAATTCTCATCCGAAATATAATACCTCCGTTGTAACTCTAGCACTTACAGCGAAGTCTGAACGAGCACGCTTTAATTTGTATTTTGTCGCAATAAATACTAGAAGATGGGGGCAACAAAGGGGTCAACTCATAACAATTTTATTTGTAGCACGGAAAACTGTACTTTTAGGAATCATTTAGTAATTTATAATAGAGCAATAACTCTTTTGGTCCCTAATTATTTTCAAAGTGGTTCTAACACTGTCAATTATATTTTGTCTGTGGTTGACGGCAGGTGTCATCCGACGAAGAGGAATCCTGTGCTCCAACATTCGACAGGACCACAAAGCCTAGCAAAATGGCACCTTCCACGGAACTGCACCAACGTGACTTTCAACCTGTTTGGGCCGATGTTGTGAGTAAACGCTATATTTATCTCTTACTATACCAGTAAGCACATTAGGGGTGGTCCATTAAATATGTGATATTTTTTATTTGTAAAAAATATGTACTACTCTTTTTTCCGTCGGCTTCGGTCGCGTTTGTGTATCGCAAAATAAAAGTGGAACTATAATATCCTAGGGGAATGCATCACCGGCATTATCGTTACGTTTTATGGTTAATGCCATTTACTAAAAAAGTTCCGACAAGTTTTGTACATATAACGTCAAGGTTGAAGTATTGTCCCCACGGAACACATTATTGGGGTGAAAAGCTAATATAGCTAATATGAAATTGATAATTAATTAAATTAATAAATAGCTGGACACGCTAATGACTTTACGGAAGACTTTTCGCGTAAAATATAAAACAGTCTCGGTGGTCCAGCGGTCAGGCACCCCGTTTCTAAATTCAGAGGTCGCGGGTTCGAATCCTCACACAGGCTCACACCTATGACTTTTCAAATTTGTTTTCGGAAGTTACATACACACATACACAACTTCACGCCAAATCCCTTGCGGGGTAGGCAGAGAGAACAGAGCGCCACAAGGTACGATTCTTACACACCTCACTCGCTTCGTTGACTTTCATAAATCGTTTCATGCACAAGCGTCGCTTTTTGAGGCTCCTAACATCACCTTCCTCCAGAACACGTTCTATTTGGTCATGGAATGTGTGTCTAGGCCGTCCTCGACTCCTACATCCATCCGCTTTTGCATTGTATATCTGCTTAGTCAATCTTGCATCATCCATCCTTTCTACATGTCCGAACCATCGGAGCATGCCCTTTCTTACTTTTACACCGACACTCTCTGTCAATCCGACTTCCTTCCTTATATCCTTGTTTTCCACGCGGTCAGCGAGAGTCACTTCACAGATTTTGCGCAATTTTTTTTGGAAGTTATGTGTGATAAATATCCATGACTGAAAACTTTATGCCCGGTATGGCAATATGTTCGCCCCCTATTCCATTTGGGACGTAAACATAACGGCGAGACGAGGCTTAACAGCCGCTGCCTACACCTTAGGGTAACAAAGGCGTGAAGTTATGTTATGTTATAAAAATATTCTCACTGGTGATTCGTCTACGCTTGCACGATATAACTTTTACCTACATTGACCTACGTTCGTTGCTACGCACCTTTTTTTTTTACGCGAGGAAATGCTTTATGCACACCCCTCGCCTGGGTTCGGCAGGGGTAGTGTGGGCCTCCCAAAACAGTAAACTGCAATCCGATCCTAGGGTTACCCACTAAAACCTCTCGGCGGCCTTCCTCCGGCGTTGGGGTGGCCCAGGACAGTGCATCGGCCCTCTGGTCCACCCCGTCGTCGCCCCCCTCTGTCACGAGGCGGTGCTCATCCTCGGGGAGCCTCGGCGAAGCTCCCCCGGGCGGGGTGGCTCCGACCACGCGCTGTAAAGAGGCGCGTGGCCGGTGGCGCCCCCGACGACCCTCCCCGGCCGCACCGGGGGTCATCCTTCCCGGGCCGCGACCCGGGCGCACCCGCAGTGTGTGCGCCCTCGCGGCCCGTCGGCGGCGGCGATCACTGAGCTCGCCGCCGCCGCCTTCGAGCGGGATCGGCTCTCTCCCGACCCCGCTCGGCGGCCTCCTTCTGGAGCATCACAGCTTCGCAGAAGGAGACCACAGCCCTCCACTCCTCCTCGCCCGCCAGCATTGCCGCGACCAACGCCGGCGGGGACAAGTCTCGCCCGATCCCGTCGACCAGGACTCGGCGCTCGACCGCCCAGGCCGGGCAGACCTCCAGCGTGTGCTGGGCCGAGTCCAGGTGGGATGCGCAATGGTGGCATCTCGCCGTCTCTTCGCGTTTTATTCGACTCAGATACTCACCGAGGCACCCGTGCCCGGTGAGTATCTGAGTCAACCTGTAGGTGACAGTGCCCCATTTACGGAGCACCCAGGCCTCGAGGTGGGGCAGGACGGCCCCGACGGCACGCTGACGCGCGCAGGCCTGGAGGACCAGCGCGTCGTGCCAGTCCCCCAGGACCCGCCGGAAGGCCTCTCGCCTCCGCACTTCGTGTCCCCGCGCGTCTGGGTCCCCTCCTCCCCGGCCGAGATCGTATGCAGCTGCGTACATCTCGGCCAGGAAGATGAAGGGGGGCGAACGTGCGAGGACCGTTGCCGCCTCGTACGATATTGTACAGTAGCCCCGTACGATCCGGATGGCCATGATCCGCTCCAGGCTCCTCAGCAGAGCCCTGGAGCTGGAGGCCCCGCGAGGTCTCGCGATCAAACGGGGGCCCCGTACAGGGCCACGGACCGCACGACCCCTACGTAGAGGCGGCGAACTCCCTCCCCCGGTCCCTCGAGATTGGGCAGCAGGCGATGAAGCGCGCCCGCCACCCGTCGCGCTCGGGGGACCATCCGTACGAAGTGCTCCTCAAAGCTCCGGCGGCTGTCCAGGATAAGGCCGAGGTACTTAATGTACCGCCCCACCGGGACAGCCGTGTCACCCACCTGGATCCGCGAGGCTGGGGGTTCCCTGCCTCTGGTGAGGCGGCGGAACCACAGCGCCTCACTTTTGTGAGGCGCCACCTCTAGGCCCAGCCCGCGGATCCGTCTGACGACGATTGCCACCCCCAGCTCAGCGAACCTGAGCGTACGCTCGAAGTCGGGCCCCGTGGCGACCACCAGAGTGTCGTCTGCGTAGCACACGACGCTCACGCCACGGGGAAAACTGGTGCGGAGGACCGGATCGTATGCGAGGTATCGTTGCTACGCACCTAACATTCCATTTGGTGTCAAAAAGAAGCTCTGTCAACTCATTCTTTTATTAAAGTTGTGCATCTATTTTAAACAACTTTAGCACCCTCAAAGGCCATGTATATGGGACGGAATCGAAAGCCTTCTAATATATCTAGGCTCGATGGCCATGTCATTAAAAATCGATATTTGTTATCTCAAAGAATTTTGCGTCCCAAATAGAATAAGTAGCGGAACCTATTGCTGTACACCGGGCACAATATAGGTATAACTTCCGAAAACAATTTCGAAAAGTCATTGGTGTGAGCCCGGATTGGAACCCGCCACTGTATTTATTTTTATTATTATAAAATAACTGTGCAGTTGTATGACGCAGTTGTATAGGGGCAGGCATCTATACGTTTGAAGGCCGTGAATCCCAACTCGTGCACTAATCCCTTGTTCGCTCGTTAACTAATAACAAACGTGCTCGCCGCACGATCTGCCGCCACACTAATAAACAAACTGTAACACGCACGGCTTAACCGACTTTAAATTAAATATGCAGCACTTGTATTATATTTTGAAGTCGTTGTAGGTGGCATTTGTGACAACCCTTAATTTGAATATGTCAATGCAAAATATGTCTATATGCATGCATGCAAATAAATGTCTATATTTTACAATATGTTCTTTATTTAAACGTATAATATCTTTTTGTGATGCGTGTCTCATTTGATCAAAGTATTGTTTAGATATAATACGTTACTTTCACTTGAAATATCTTAACACCAGCTTCTGTCAGCAACATCGTCCGCGCCACAAGTAAAGACAAATCTTAGTCAAGTTTACGAGAATTTCCGGAATTAAAAATGGGATGAACATTAAAAAAACGCAGCATTAAAAGTGGGTCGCTAGTGGTAAAAGAATTATCAAAATCGGTTCTCTTAAATGAAATGAAAAATACTCAGCAACAAAAGTCAAAACGACAGTTTTATAAAGTTTTATATGTATCTATGTTTGTACAAGCAGCGCGCAAAAACTACTGCATCGACAGAGCCATCTCTTATACAAACCAATACTACCACAGGAAAAGCATTAAATCAAAATCGTTGATCTCTTAAACCAACTATTCTACTGAACAATTTTTTGAGAACTGCAGAATTCAAATAGATATTTAAAATTTTGAGAAGTCATACAATATTGTTAATTATAATTTGTATAATTTACGGTATAATTGTACCGCACGTGACAGGGGTAGTTAATCCGTCCAAATCTGCGGTAGGCAAGTAGTGTGGTCACATGGGGGATCGCGTGCAAAAGTAGGTACATACCCGGTAACAATGCCTCCGACAGAGCTTCATGTGTAGTTGTACCTTTAGTACTAACACGACATTTAATTCTTTTTTTTTTAAATAATATGTTCCAATAAAAACAACGTACCTACCAACAATACAACAAAGAATTAAAAACGTTTTCTTTTTAATTTACAAACTGCCAAATATTTAATAACACCGACGCAATCTTTTTTCAATTTTTTTTCCATTAGGTATAGGTTTTAGCTCGTAGGATATATGCATGGCCATCGCATATCGGTAATCCGAGCGATGGTTATTATGCGACATGTTAAATTTATCGAAGACTGTACACTATGTGTGTGTGATCCAGGTATGACAGCGTCCTCGTCAGCTATTCCATGAGACCATATTGTAACCAGCTAAAACGCTAATAATATTAATGAAGGGGACGAAAAATTTACGAGGGTAATTCATAATTGTCAGTCTTAAATGACTGTATAACTGCGATAGTCGAGTATTCTGGCTGCTACACCTTTTGTGCACGAGCCTACTGCTACGTTTTCAGTAGTGATATTAATATTATTGTAATTAATTTTAAATGGTTTTGAAAAGAATATTTGGCACATGAGTTTCATGCTCGATTCTTCTCATGATAGCCCCCACAGTCGGAATCGGGCCGCTCGTGCCTATTGCGTCCGTGATTTCTTGTTCCACGGGGGCACTTTCCTCAAGTGTTCGTGTTAAGAATTTCATTTTAAATAATAAGTAAACTTTTAGTAATTTGACTATTTTTAAGTGTCTGTGAAGACCTACAAAAATAAAGCTTCTTTGACTTTGATTTACGATAACTCTGGCTGGATGACCATATCTACATATAAAATTATTTGTAGGTAGCGGGTTTCTAATATCCACAATTCTACATGCGAACTTTTCCTAGACATATCACGAAAGACAGGTAAATATTGCCACACCTAGTGCACAACAGAACACGAAATGTATTGTGAGTACACTATCAATCATACGACGTCTGGTGGTGTACATATAGCTCATACACATTGAGACAAATTCTCAACAATTCACTTGTAGGGTACTAAAATACATACATACATACTTCTCGCCAAATCCCTTGCGGGGTAGGCAGGAAGAAAGTACTAAAATTCTAAAGAAATTATCAATAAACTCTACAAGTAATCATCATATTTTCGCAATTAGAAAGCCACTTTGTCCAGAAGTAACATGGACTATATTTACCGTTTATTTTTCATTATTGGGATTCCGCAAAAAAACTAAAAAATTATTAGCAGTTAGTATTTTTATTAATTCAAATCTTGAAATATTTAGAAAACTATTAATAATAAAAATCGTTGGTGTGTGAGAAGTATAAAATGAATAAATTATTTATTGGTTAAACTATTTGAAACGGAGTTATTTCAAATGTCACCGCTACTTATAGATACTGTGTGCCGAATGAAAGAGACTCTTGGAATATTATACATAAAATTGATGACGATACATAGTCACCCTACAACCCACCCTTGGCTGCAACCCCCTTGCACGTGAACTTTAGTGCGGAGTTAACTATGCTCGCAGCAGAACGCCTCCGAAGCGATTGTGTGTTACACATTAAAAATTTTTATTACGTTGCCGATAAATTAATATAATAAGTTCTATTTAAAGAAATTAAAAAAAAAGTTTGAAAATACGTATCGCCCTCGTGATAATAATGTATTTAAATAAAAAGCGCATATAAAACTTGTATTTATATTGGGTACTTAAATATTAAAGTCTTTAAAAAAAGTTATATATAGTTTTTCAGATTTAAAAAGAAAATTACTCCAGTGATGTTGCCGTGGCTGATATCGACTATTTTTATGTTTTATTTAATAGTACTGTTAGTGCTTGTGTTTCCTTTGTCTCGGTATACGAAAACAAACCAACTACACTACAATGAAAGTTGATTTTTATGTCATTTGGAACCTAAAACTGAAGAATAAGACTAATTATAGACGACAATTATAATTAACAGTAACGTTGTTAATAATTAAGTTAAACTAAAAATTATTATCAATCACAAAATATACAATAATATTCATTAGTCAAAACATTTCCATTTAAGAGCCGTACGTTATTTGGTGTCTACCAAAAAGGTTTTTACAATCACTATAATCTCCTTCGAGAGAAAACTGAAATTGAAAAAATATACATATATGTAAAAAAGTATTTGTGTATGTATTATCGTGCAAAAAAAAGAACAAGTGTATTTTGTCCGAGTGTGGTGCATTGTTCAAAATTGTCGGATACGAGAGGCGATGCATACCTCTCGACACAGCCAGCATGGTGCTTAAGGTCAAAGTGAGGCTTAAATATTCACAAAATCATATCGTCTGGCTGTTCAGACGTGTAAGTATAAATAAGTAAAATCTTATTGACTTATACAGAGACTTATTCCCCATATTTTACCTTCTAATTGCCTCATAGCATACCATACCCTATTTTGATTTACTTTTCATTGTAACATAAACAGTAAAAACATAACATAACTTCACGCCGTTTTCCACCCGACGTGTTACGTCTCAAATGGAATAGGTGGCGAACCTATTGCCATACTCCGGGCACAAAGTTGCCAGTCATCGATATATATCACACACTTCTGAAAAGAATTCGGTGGTGAAATCATTGGTATGAGCTCGGAATCGATCCCACGACTTCTGAATCACAAGTGGGGAGGTTAACCACGGGACCATCGAGACGTTTTTCATTGTATTAAATTTAATTTACTCCGATTAGACATGCTCTTAGACGCGTTGAAAACTGAAAAATTTTAAAAACGCTGTGAGTACCTATTACGTATCCAAAAAACATTTTTAACTCAATGAAAGAAAAATAGAAATATGTAGCAAAACATTTAAGGTCCAACCAGATAGAGTAGGAAAAGAAAGGAGAATTATATATACTCAAGGTGTAACAAAAAATCTAAAACAAATACAGTAACTTATTATCCAACCATTTTCTAGTAATTTTAGACAGAAATATAAAATAATTGAGTCGAAATCCTTTGTGACAAAAAGTTAAACAAACCCTAACTGTGCGTAAACTTCAAGCACTTTCAATCAGTCCTTTGGCATATCCAAGATATCGACACGAAAATTTCACAATTTGTCTGCTAAATATAAACAAAAATATACAAGGGGAAAAATAACTAGTAATAAAATTATATTGGCCGTTTTCCGTCGTACTCGCCTCCCTATTGCCCCCCAACAGGCCACTTTGGTCCAACTTATATTTCACATTGAACTTGACCTTTGATAACGATCTACGACGAGGCCGAGCCTGTGAAATATCCCACTCTTATATGTTATATACCATAGAATTGAGAAATATTACCATATTGAATTATTTTTGCGGTGTCGCTCGTTAGTAGTTACCGCGTGTTTTGTTAAAACGGAAGCTTAGTCTACTCTTATCTAAGCTATTATCACCAACTTTTATGAAGGAACGCAACTCTTGAAACGCAACCTCAAGCACATATGTGCACGCAGACTTTAAGTCTTCTTACAATAGTGGAATAGATAAGAGAAGTTGAATATCTTTTAAAAAAAATGCATGTTTTGTAACTGCTTTATCAGTAAAAGTAACAGTTTGTTAATTAAATTTCAAAAATTTATAAATTTTAATCATTGAAGTCACCGCTTACGTGAATTAAAAAAGGGTCAATTCCAAAATGAAATTCGTTCACTTGTCTTTTGGAGGGAAATTTCAACACTAACGCCTAAATTTTGCGAACTTTATTTATGTGTCATAGACATATATTGTTGCGTGGTGTGCGGTATGAAATAAAAATAAAACATTATCTGTCGACAATATTCCCTATTTTGGAGACTATACAGCTCTGTGGTTTTTTTTATGGGATAGGAGGGCAAACAAGCAGGCGTGTCACCTGATGGTAAGGGACTAGCGCCGCCCATGGACAACCTGCAACATATATAGTGTTACAGTTGCGTTGCCGACCTTTAGACCGACCGAAAAGATGGGGAAGAGGGGTGGGCCTCCGGGTACTTCTCTCACCGAATGAAACGCGACTTGAGCAATGTTACGTCGATCTTCTGAGAGGTCGTGGAATTTTATCGGCCGACCCATTCATGCAGCGAACTACTTGGCTCTACCACTGTTTTTACTCTGTGTTTCAGAGTTATCGTACTCCAGATCACAAAGCCAATATAATTTTTTTTTAAAGATTGTCTAAATTGCTCCACAGTTCAACATCGCAGAACCAGATTATAAATATTATGTTTTAATGCAGTCACATATTTACAGGGTCGAGGTCTGACTGGACTCAAAAACTTGGGCAACACGTGCTACATGAATTCTATAATACAATGTTTGAACAACACCGCCATACTGGTCACTTACTTCTGCAACGGACAGTACCTGGAACATGTCAACAGGTAGTTGCAATCATTATTTGCATTTCTAACAAACAGCTAATGTTAGAATTAATATATTGACCTGAGTGAATTAATATAGTCTGATTCTGTCTTTCTTCTTTGTCAATCTCTCTTCCTTCCTTCTTGTTGTTGCCACGATTTCCTTCAGGTATGCAAGTTAGAGAAGGAGTTACAGTCATGCACAAACATACGCCATTTTGGATTCTCGTTTTAATTGAACTGAACAATTTATTGAAGCAATCGATCAATAGATCATAAATCAAGAAGTCATATGCTCAATGACAGAATCAAGGTGGAGACCTATAACAAACCTTTAACCAATGGCGTGGTCTTTGAGAGCTATCTCTCTGGTCATATGTCGCTATGCCCCTATACTTCACAGAATTTTAGATATAAGAAGGATATAAAGACGCTAATGTAAGTTGATGTCCAGGTCCCACAGTACTCGCGGCGCTATAGCAGACGAGTTGGCGGCTGTTGTACGCGCACTGTGGTCAGGACAGTACCGGTTCATCGCTACCAGGGATCTCAGGGTATGAGTTTTAACTGCAAGTTTATAACTCATTTTTTTCGTAAGTTTTGGAACCATTACAGTTACAGTTACAGTTGGAACATTACAGTTTAATACATGTATATGTGTTAAATCAGTTGTCACTATCCACTTTTACTTGTAAATGTTATTTTCAACTGTCCCAAATTTCCTGCTAAGTATTATGTATTTGAATTTCAGAACTAAACCAAAAATTTCTCGGTGGTCCATTGGTTTCTGAATCCAGAAGTCGCAGGTTCGAATCCTGGCACACACCAATGACTTCGTAATTAATTAATTTCGAAATTTATGTGTGGTAAATATCGATGACTAAAAACTTTGTGCCCGGTATGGCAATAGGTTCGTCACCTAGTCCATTTGGGACGTAAACATAACGGCGAGTCGAGGCTTAACAGCCACTGCCTACACCTTCGGGTAGAAAAAGACGTGAAGTTGATGTTTACGTTCAAAACTAAAACTAATTAAACACATGATTGTCATTAGAACGAAGTCGGTAAACACCAACGCGCATTTCGTGGGTGCGAACAACAGGACTCGCACGAGTTCCTCACCATTCTGATGGACTGGCTCCACTTGGATCTTCAGTTTACCATCGCGATGCCACCGCATAAGGTACCTAATATAACATGTCATAGAAACCTAATATAACATGTCATGGTAATATTACATGTCATAGAGAACCTTTATTAGGTTTGACAGTTGTTGAGCCACGCAGTTCGCTGCATGACTGGGCCGGCTCGACCGGTGAAATATCACCTCTCAGAATATTGACGTAAAGTGGCTCTTGCCGCGTTACGCTCGGTGAGAGACGTATCCGGAGGCCCAACCCCTTTTCCGGTCCTGAACCCATCCCACTTCCGACCCCTTACATATCCCATTGTGAGGGCTGGCAACGCAACTGTAATACTATTTGTGTTCAGGTGTCCATGGGCTGCGATTGTTGCTCACCATCAGGTGACACGCCTGCTCGTTTGCCTCCCAATATCATAAAAAAATAAGATTATTAATAAAAATTCTTACTAGCAGTTGTGACGATATTTTTGATTGATTGATATAGTAAGGCAAGTCTAATCTAGCACCAAGGTCGATCAATCTCCAAAAGTCTGGAAGAAATTCTTGCATTTCATCGAAATACAGAGTGGATATACAGAAACATAGACAGACGTACAATACAACAGTGATGTTTATATGTCCATAGTCATTTATTTCCAATCGTCCATTATTTTTAAAAAATATTGTGTACTAGTTTATTATTTTGTTTATATGTACAAGCAGTACTCGACTTACGTCGTTTCGATTTCCGGCATAGGGGAATTCACTTTTAGCGGAATTAATAACAGAATTTGTGCAGCCTATCAGTGTGTTATCATTGAAAGTAATAACACACAATATCAAAAATCGCTAGCAATAAATTTCATAACCTTTCATGTAAACATGAAAAAAATATGTTTCGGCTTACGTCGTTTTCTATTTACGCCGCGTATTTCGAAAATCTAACATGCCGTAAGTTCGAGGACTGCCTGTGCATTTGTTTCCCAGCCACGACTCTGTATATAATTAATTTGAAATCCTTGTAATATGGACGTGTACTGATTACTCTTGCAGGACAGTTTACCACCATCAGAGAAGGCGTGGCACGAATACACCAAGAGTAAAGAGAGTCTTATCCTCCGTCTGTTTTATGGTCAAATCAAGTCAACGGTGAGATGTACGGTCTGTGGTAAACAGAGTATTACATACGAATCGTTCTCGAACTTGTCTCTGGAACTTCCCGCCAACGCTAACAGATGTTCATTAAGTGTAAGTACATTATACAACCATTTTTGAATGAATTATCCTTTTAAAAAAGCAAGTAAATGATTCAGTTTGCAGTCGGGGTCATTAAAATCTATGTGAGCTTGATGTTTATTGACTTTCTCACTCCTAAACTACTCGACCAGTCGTCATATTATTTTTAAGAAATTGCAATCAATTGTGATAGTAAAATACCAGATATTATAGGGCCGTTCAAGTATTACGTAAGCATTATAGAGGGGAGGAGGGTCTTTGCTTTGCTTATTTTGGACGACATTGTGTGTCCAGAATGATGATCACGTCATCAGTAGTTAAATTATTTTCCAAAAAAGCCCTTGGACATGCACTTGTAGATGCTCTCTTGAGAATATATTTTTCAAAAATGTTTACGTAATTATGCGGGAGGGGGTAAGGTTTGCTTACCTTTGCTGACAATGGGGTGGGGTGGGGGGTGTAATTCATTGTAATAAATCTGCTTACTTAATACTTGAATGGGCCCTATCGCTTCGAGAGTCTAATGAGAAATTCATCAAAACAAATATCTCATTCATGACTAAAGTAAAATATATACCTACTGACGCTTATTGTAACTGTGTATTGCCCTTTACAGGACTGTTTGAAACTTTATTTAAACGGTGAAACAATACCGGGATGGAATTGTCCCAATTGTAAAGACAAAAGGGACGCCGTGAAAAAGTTGGATATATCACGTCTGCCGCCAGTATTAGTTATACACTTCAAAAGGTTCTACGTGGACCCCAAGGAATATATGTGCAACGCGTACAGGAAGAAACAAACCTACATAGACTTTCCACTAGAGGACCTGGATATGAGGCATTTCGCTTTAAATTGTCCGAACAACAATTCTTACAATTTGTACGCGGTGTCCAACCACTATGGCTCCATGGAGGGTGGGCATTACACTGCGTATTGTAAGAGTAGTGTTTATGGAAAGTGAGTATCTTATTTTGATTCATATACATACATAACTTCACGCCTTTTTCTAGCCCAAGGTGTAGTCAGTGGCTGTTAAGCCTCGATTCGCCGTAAGCAACTTCTCACCGCCTATGAACACCGTGGTGCGTTGCCGTCCTTTAAGGGTGTAGGAGGGGAAAGGGAATCGGGCCTCTGGATACCTCTCTCACCGAACGATACGCGGCTCAAGCCACTTTACGCCGATATTCGGAGAAGTCGTGGTATTTATGAGCTGGCCATCCTTTCCTATCCTACTCCCTTAAAGGTCGGCAACGCAACGGTAACACTATATATATGTTGCTGGTGTTCATGGACAGCGCAAGTTGCTTACCACCAGGTGACACGCTTGCTCGTTTGCCCTTGTATCCCATAAAAAAAACTTTTGAATACTTACTTTACGAGAGTACATCTTAACTTTATGATAAAATAAATTAAATGCCATGCTATACATATATTTATTGATGTATAAATACAACTTCCAGATGGTACAAATATGACGACCACGTTGTTACGGAGATACCGCCCAGCGAGGTGAAGTCGAGCGCTGCGTACATTCTGTTCTACACGTCGTGCGGCTCCACGCGCCTCTCGTGATCTGTCGCCGAACGTCGCGCGACATCGCACGCGACAGACGACCACAACTGTAAACGTACACGTTTCGATATTGTATGAACTATATACAAAATAACTACAAATCTGTTGAAGTGACATTTAAAAAAAACACCCAACATATAAAGTTGTGTCTCTGTTTGAGATCAAAAACTACTGACCATCACACGGCTTAAAATTAATATTATAAACGCTTTGTGAAAAAAAAAAGTGTGAGTAAAGAGTTAGTCTCGGTGAGTTTTTAATATATAAAAGTGTTTTTTTTTAATAAATCCTACTTACTACTCCAGTGTACTAACAACAACAATTGAAGTGTGGCAAGTCAACGGCATATCTCAGTCTAGACTGTACTATAAATTTAATTTATAAATAAGTCTATATACATATATATAAAAGCAACAATATATATTTTCTATGTATAAATTTATACATAACATGTAATTATACAGGCTTGTTGTAATGTAGAAAGTAAATGATATCTAATTATACAAAACACACAGGTGACTTTAACTTGGCATATTATTGGTGGTTATGCTCTTGGAATCTACGATACTACTTAATTCAAAATGGTCCTAATTGTGTTTTCAAAATACAAACTCGAATAGTCTAAAAATTCATGTACGAAGTGAACATTTTTCATTCTTATGTCCGAATGTCATGAAATTTTATAGGCATATCGGTTAGGTCTGAGAATTATATTATATTCATTATCTGATATTCATCTCCCTAAATGTACGGTAATCCACCCCTAAATGTTTTTATATAACAACATACAACCCTTAATTTTCAAGTTTATCAAAAACCATTTTTTTTTATGGTATAGGAGGGCAAACGAGCAGGCGTGTCACCTGATGGTAAGCAACCAACGCCGCCCATGGACACCAGCAACACATATAGTGTTACTGTTGCGTTGCCGACCTTTAAGGGATAGGAAAAGGGGGTACCTCTCTCACCGAACGAAACACGGCATGAGCCACTTTACGTCGGTCTTCTGAAAGGTCGTGGTATTTCACCGGTCGAGCCGGCCCATTCATGCAGCGTACTGCTTGGCTCTACCACTGTTTTTGTCAAGACAATGATTGCTGGGTCAGCTAGTTTTATTTAACAACTCATTTACTTGTATCCCCTACTTGAACACCTCAACATGGAAAAAAGTAAATTACACCAGTAATAACCAATCCCTGTGATTTATATTATATTTATTGGTATTTGAGATAAAAAAATATACCTCTAATGTAGACATGAGCTGTATAATGTTGCTGAAATTGATGTACAAAATAGCTTTGCTCTTTTGATTAAATAGGTTATAGTATTAATTTATTGTATTAATTGTTTATTTACTTTGATTTGTCTTTCTTACATAATTTATTTTGACCATCGTGTTTCAAATTGAAAACAGCCAATATTGTTTATGGCAAGTTGCACATTTACAATTATAGTGACTTAATTCATTAACTTTTTAAATATAGAGAGATTTACATATACATTCTTGTAATCCGTGGTCCAGTGGTCGAGCACACGGCCTTCTGAATCCAAAGGTCGCCGGTTCGAATCCTGGCGCACATCAATGACTTTTCGAAATTAATTTGGAACGTTACGTGTGATAAATACCGATGACTGAAAACTTTGTGTGCCCGGTATGGCAATAGGTTCGCCACCTATTCCATTTGGGACGTAAATTAACGGCGAGTCGAGGCTTAACAGCCACTGCCTACACCTTCGGGTAGAAAAAGGCCTGAAGTTATGTTTCTTGTAAGTGGAAATCGGACAACTTTAAAATTAGGTCACATTACCTCTATTCCCTTTTTTGCTTTGTTAATTCTCAATTCAAGAGAGACACAGTTCATAATGTGCGACAGTTTTGAGGAGCAAGTTATTAAATGTTTGATATTGTAATGGCCTATTCTAGTAAAGTACCGAATAATTATTTCGATTTGTTATAAAATCTGTTTTTGGATAGAAACAATGCTTGGTTCTTCGGAATAAAAGGTATTTTCGTCTAATTTAATTTCAGTAAAAAAAAGACAAAAAACATTTGAAAGTGCGGTATTTGATGCTTCCTAAAATGGATAATTCTGTCTATATAATTTTATAGGTGAGAATTGTGTAAATAAATTTAAAATATTTACTTTTCTGATTAATCACACAACACATAACTTCCGAAAATCCGGGAAATCATTGGTGTGAGTCCGGGAATCCAACCCAAAACTTTTGAATCAGAAGCAACCACTGGACCACCGAGACCTTTAAACGTTATGTGTGATAAATATCGATGACCGACAACTTTGTGCCTGGTGTATGGCAATAGGTTCGCCACCTTAACTAGTCCATTTGGGACGTAACGTAACTAATTTGACGAGTCGAGGCTTTAACAGCCTCTGCCTACACGTTCTCGTAGAGAAGGGCGTGATGTTACGTTAATTTTCTAATTGCTTCTCCATAAGAAATAGTCATATAATAATCACCCATAGAAAAAATAACCACAATATTTAAAATAAGGTACACAAGTCAAGCTTTGTTTAGGCCCTTTTTGACATATGTCACACAGCTGGATACAATCAGTGAAGAAATTTGGAACTAATTTATGTCAGAAGTATATGCTATAGAATATGTATGACAAGCATATGCTTATCATACGTATACATATTTGGCATATTTTCTTTAATTAAATGCTGTATTTAATTTTGGTAGTTAATTAAAATATAGATTTATTTTATAAATTTCAATGTATGATATAGCCATGTGTTTCACAGTCACACAGCATGATTCCTTGATCAATTTAGTTGTTTTGGCCTAATGTGGGCTTGTGTGCCATACATTATGTTTCTATCAAGACTAGGTCTGTGGTTCATTTTGTTGGATTCTGTTTATGTCTATGTATTGATGTTTGTATATACACATACAGCCTATATAGTTTTTAATTTAATTGAGACTGTAGGGTCAAATCTGAGTATCTGAGATCTTGAGTAAATGTTTTCTAAAACAGTTCTCCTCATCATTCAGATTCCTCTCTCTCATGTCTTATTAAAAAAAGACACTGTATAAATGGATTATTTGTAATAAAGTAAATATAAGACAAATCTTTATTAAATTCTTTGTTAATATACATATTGTTATGTTTTATTTCATATGCTAGGCCCGGTCAACATAATTGTGAAGTCATTTAACTTGGGCAAATTTTCTGCATTAAATTTATATCCAGAAATAGCCCAGGCCTTCACAATTGTTCACAACAGTTATAACTTGTCTGCAATTATTTGAGAATCGAGAATAGTATCTGCAGTGGTGATACATTCCAAAACAAGATCATTTTGATCGCGCCGCGAACATCGAACGATGACCGTGTATGAGTATATTGTTTCTTTCTTTTGTCTGAGAAGCAATAAATAAGTAAATTTATTAACGTTGTATTGTATGTATATTTATTAAAATTGCTTCGTAAATAAGCCATTATTTTTTGTAAAGTCAACTAATAAAAATGGTCATTATAGGTTATTCCTAAGAGATGAATAGGTATATACACCATTGAAGTGTAGTACATTATTTAGATTTGTCATATCTAGAAACTCTTTATTTAAAAAAAAACAATATCCTTTGCGTGGTTTTAAAGAAATGAGCATACATAGGTCTCTATATATGCTTATTTCTTTAAAAGGATATTCTTTGTGGACAGCGGAAAATGGATTTTGTTTTATAATATGTAGTTATGGTTTGGTTGAGGGTGGTAAATGAAGATGAATCTTAATTCTGTAGGGTGGTTGACTAAAACTATAAGTAACATTAATATCATATATTAGAACAATAGGATTTTTACAAAGCATTCGTAACATACATAAACTAGGGGATCGACAGTAATAATGATCGCTCAGATTAGCTCCTTGCGGATCTAATACAGGTTTTGGAGTAGACTGGCGTGGATATATGGCTATTATACTCCTTGGCCAGGCGTACTTTTGGACTGCTTAAGTGGCTATCTCTCTCAAGCGCGCTGCGTAGGTGATGCGCCGTATACGTCTTCCACGCGAAGACCTTACGGGGTCCCTGGGTAACTGTTTCCGGGTGTTGGCCTATCTCAGTGATAGTAACGCCGCCTGCTGCTACAGGCAAGTCACTGGGTAGGACTGTAGTTCCGAGGATGTCCGGTGAGGTGTAAGACGGCGACACGATGTGCGGCGATCAGCTGGCCGCATCCACCTCGTCGTCGTTAATAAGTGGGGCACCCCCTACTGCCGCTGTGGGCACGGCGTGGCTGCATCTCACCGCCTTCCTCTTCCTGTTTGTTAAAATCTACCCTCCTTATTGCAGTGCTAGGAATTATTATAGAATGTTCCTGTTTTGTTTGCACAAAGAAATATTTTTCATCCGGTTTGACAATAAAATGCCAGCTCCTTTTAATACAGGGGTTTAATACAAGTCCATTTTCCTCCAAGAAAATCTATTACCAAAAGTGTGCGGGTGTCTGTGGCTTCAGCGAAAACAGAAAAGGCTATAGGTAGCTCCCGATTTCTTATAGCCAGTGACAAATAATTTAGCAATTTTGTAGGACCCATCTGCAAGATTTATGCAGGTGAATTGATCTGTTAAGTGAGCTCTATTAGCCAACATATGATTGTATAGGTGTTGTCCTGCAACACTGGTTCGAGCACATGCATCGACGTGAGTATGCACAAACAAGTTACCATTACTTCAGCTCAATTGTAGGTAACTGTACCACACCTCGTTTCCATGGCGTAAAACTCTTATTGGTTTGGCGCCACCTGTAAAGTTATAGAGTCGCCAGGGGTCTTTAGAAGCTACTGCTTTTCAACACCCCTGGCGTATAACAACGATAGCATCTAATAGCTGGTTTCGTGGCAACTGGGAAGGTTGATGAAGTGGTTTGCTGTTGCTCATTGTAGCTAAGTCAGCCAAGCGTTTACTGAACACGCTGATTGTGTGCCCTCTCTTACTGCAACGAAGACAACGCATTATCTTCTTTGTATCAATCTTCTGTGTATCTTCCTTACTAGAATATTGGGTTGGACGACTTTTCTTTTTCTAGCGTTTCCAAGTGGCGAGCTTTTTTCAACAATTGTGTAAAAACAGAGATGTGACTTATTTGAAATACTTCTATTTAAAATACAAATATAAAATACCTATATTGTATTTAAATACCTTTTAGTTGAAAGCATTTTATTTTTTATTTGAAATACCTCTCGAGACGTATTTTGTATTTTTAATAGTCATTTCAAAATGCAAAATACTTTGTGATTAATTTTAGCCAAAATTTACCAATCGAACAATATGAAAGAAACGAATGACGCATGTACTGTCGAATTTGCCCGATAGGCACCTACAACTACGTTTTAGTCCTGGGAATATATGAATACCATCTGGTCTGAAAGGGTTAGATAGGGACATGTTTTTCATAAGATGCCATTTCTTTTTGTAAGTACAATTTTAATATAGTTTGTTATTTATCGTATGTATTAAAATTTTATATGTAAAATTTAATAAGTGGTCCAGGGGTCGAGCACCCCGCTTTCGAATCAAGAAGTTGTTGTGGGTTCAAATCCTGGCTCACACTAATGACTTTTCGAAATGATTTTTGAAAGTTCTACATACAAACATAACTTCACGCCAGAGGTAGGCAGAGAGAACAGAGCACATAAGCCACGAGTCTTGCACGCCTTACTCGCTGCATTGATTTTAATTGTTTTTTTATGATAGGAGGCAAACGAGCTTGCGGATCACCTGATGGAAAGCGACTACCGCCGCCCATGGACATCTGCAACATCAGGGGTATCACATCAGCGTTGCCGGCCTTTAAGGTGGGAATAGGCTCGTCTCTTGAAGGTGCCTAGGACGTAGCAGTTCGAAAATACCGTTGCCGGCAACTCGTTCCACAACGGAACAGTGCGTGGCAAGAAGTGCCGGTGGAAACTGAAGACCCAATCGCATAATTTCTCGGGAAGCCCATAACAAGGAAGCTTCGAGAGAGTGCGAGTGCGTTCCAGTGCTTTGTGCCAAACCCGATCGAAGGCCTTTGCTACCTCCAAATTAACGGACAGCGCCTCTCTTTTACTCTCAACCGCTTCCGCCCATCGATGACTTACGTATGCTAGAAGATCACAAGCTGAGCGACCGTGACGGAATCCGTACTAGCAGTCACTAATCAGCTAGTGCTCCTCTAGATAATAAAGGAGCTGGCGGTTGATAGTGGTTTCCAAGATCGTGGAGAACTGGGAGGTGATTGCGATAGGTCTGTAGTTGGACGGATCTGAGTGGTTACCAGTAATCAAATTTGTCCGCTTTTCGATCTACTGACAGCGTGCCCGACCGCATTGCCACACCAAATGGCAATGCTAATTCCCTGTGCGAAGAATAGACCAGCCCCCTTGGCGACAGAGCCCTCGATCAGTCTTCAAGTCAGATCAGTCAGTCAGCAAGATCTTTATAGAGTGCACGAGCACTCGGACCCCACATTCCTAGAGTCTCACCCCAAATGCTCAACCACTGGACCACTGGGACTTATTGAAGATTTGGTCAAAAAGTATTTTATTTTGAAAATACCTATTTTGCATTTGAAATACAAAATGAAAAACTATTTAGTATTTTGCATTTTAAATAGTAAATTTGAAAAGTATTTTGCATTTTGTATTTAAATGCTTTTTTAAAACCATTTTGTACATCTCTGGTAAAAAACAACATGTCAGTTCGTCTAATTTTATTTTTACCTTGGCTTTAAGGCAAGCCATAAATTAAGTTGGCAATTGATCCTCTTCTTTATGTTGTTTCACAGGCAACATTGGTATATACGCTTTTTTTCTACAAAGAGGGATTTAGGGAAGAATTTCTAAATTACATGAACTCTTATTAGTTTAGTATTAAACAAAGTTGTCAACAACAATTAACGTCCTGTGTAAGAATTTTACGAGTACTTGTTGAAAAATTGAAAATTCTATCCCTAATTGGAAACCATATGTTCAACATCACATTCTGACTCCTGTGTGTACTTATGGCTACTGACCAACTTTCAACACTTATTTATCTCTAAGACTTTCGCGAATCACGTTCATGACATTAAAACAAACTTAAGGATTTTATCGCGTTTATTTATTACCAATTTTATTAATTTCCCCACAGCTTCTGAACAAATACTATCTTTTTGTTCATCACTCGTGAAAATGATCTCTGTAAAGAGTTCGAAACGTCGGGAAATTAAAAAAATTGGTTATAAATAAACGCGATAAAATCCTTAAGTTTGTTTTAATGTTCTGACACTTATCTAAAAAACCACATTTTTGTGATGGTTTATGAAATAGGTGCATGATGATAAAATTGTATGGTTTAATCTACAACTGCTTAGATGCTGAAAGAGCTAGACTAGCTGTAAAAAATATAAACTTTAAACTCACACATTTCTTAAATTACACTTGGGTCATGAATGTGTTAAATTAAAATGAATATTGGTAATGTGTAGATGACATTTCATTTTCCACTCATTAACAAGTCTATATCAATTAAACAGTTCTCCATATCTTCTTCATCTTCTTCCTCATCAAATCCTGCTCTGTATTGATTATCTGAAAATTAATGTTTGAGTTATGTTATAATTACGAGTAGTTTGTTACTAATTTGCTGTCATAATATGTAGTGATAAATCAATAACTTATAATAGTGGTAGAGCCAAGTAGTTCGCCGCATGAATGGTCCGGCTCGACATGTGAAATACCACAACCTCTCAGAAAATCAACGAAAAGTGGCACATGTAGCGTTTTGTTCAGTGAGAGAGGTACCCGCAGGCCCACAACCCTTCCATCCTACTCCCTTAAAGCTTGCCAACACAGCAGTAAAACTATATGTGTTGCAGGTGTCCATGGGTGGTGCTGGTCACTTACCATCAGATGGCATGCATGCTTGTTTCCTCTCCTTTCCCATTTAAAAAAAGACTTATACTTAGATCATCTCTAGCCATATGGGCTATGTAAAGAATGTTAGAAGACTTACCAAATATTGAATTAGTAACTGTTAAATTCAATTCTTCTGTATTGCATACTTCACTATAATCCATGTTGTGATTTGGTGTAAAATTTGTGACTTTAGAGGAACTAGCCTCTGTCATCATATTTTCTAAGAAATCTGGTAATTCCTCTTCAATTGACTTCTTAGTATCTGATCTAGTTTTAGTTTGATTTTTATTAGATTCGGATATTATTTTGCTACGCACACTTTCAAGGTGCAACCTCTCAATCTGAAATCAAACAATAAACAAATTATGTAAAAAAAAAAGATCTAGTTTACATAAGATAAAATTCTCAAAAAAGTAATTCCGGCGGTGCTGTTTATATTACGACATTGGTTTTCAGTCATTCTTAATTTAAAAACAATCAGAAATAAAGAGAGAACAAAGAAGATTTCAATTTGTGTCTTCCCTCTAAAATATTTCACATCACTTATTTATTGCCCCCTTGCATTTAAGGGGAAAGACATCGCAAAGCGACTTTGTTTTAAACAATGTAATGTTAATGATCACCAGATAGAATATTAAATTAACCTGCAAGGCATTTCTTTGTGCTTTAATTTTCTTTATGGAATCTATTATCCACCTTTCCTCAGCAAGTAATTGGGCCTCTTCAGCAATGCGATAGCTAAGTCTAGGGTCAGTTTGAAGATAAGATTTTCTCTGTTTTGTAAACATTCTGATCACGTCTCCAATGAAGAGTGGGTATCGGATGTTATGTACTCTTCTTTTTCTACCTGGCTTTGTAATAAGTAGATTCTTCTGTTATTTTCTGGCTGCAAAACCTATTTTAAATATTTACGGCACCGGTTATAAGTCTTCTTCTTCTTCCACAGAGCATATAAATAAGTTCTTCTTTTCTTTCAAGTTCTTTCGTTATTGGCGACCAAAGAGTATATAAATATGGCGACTATGACCCTACTAGTCACTTTTGGCCATTAATAATCGGTTAACTTCGCGATACTTTTCAAGAAAGTGTCATGATTCCGAAAGTTTGTAAAGTATGTATAGCCGAAAGTTTAACATAGCTCGAAATATAAATTATTAAGCCAAGTCAATTAAAGATAAAAACTAAGTTATTTAGTACAAAAAAATATTTTTTTAAAAAGACATGTTATATACTATAAGTTTCTAATTAATAAATACATATGAATATATATAAAAATACATAAACACAAATGTACAAATATGAATGACTAAAATTTACAATTTTATTTTGTTAAAAGAAATAAATTTAGATAAAAATATGTTTACATTTGCAAAAAAAATAAGAGATAAAAGATATTTGACCGATACAGGACAGGGAAAATTAGGAGGGAGAAAATCATATAATGACTTACAGAGAAGAGGACAGGAAAAAAAATAAGTGATCTACAGAACCAATATCTAAACCACATTCGCATAAGGAAGAATCCCTTATCCTAAGTTTAGCCAAATGTACAGGGGTGCACGAGTGACCCAGCCTCAAGCGACACAGGGTAGACGTAGTGGACTTACTACTGTTGCGATATTTGAAAAACCATAGAAGTGCCGGTAATTCTGGGTGAATGTCTCCATAATAGCGGCCTATAACTAATTTTTAAACCGACCAGTAAATAGACCAAGAGCTTTTGAGAGTGAATTCAGGAATGAGGCACAAATCATGACAAAATATATTGAGGTAATCAAGAGAACCATTCTGAGCAGCAGATTTCGCACAAGAATCCGCTGTTTCATTGCCAGAGATACCCGAATGTCCAGGAATCCAAACTAAAAATACCATTAAATTTAGATTATGATATTCGTAAAGAGCCTGCTTAATTTTAAGAATTATAGGAAATTTTGAACCTGAAATAAAGGGATTAGACAAAATAGCCTGGAGACAGCTTCTAGAATCTGAAAAGATTATAGATTTATTATGATTGTGGGCTTTGATAAACAAAATTGCTTCAAGGATAGCAATAGCTTCCCCAGTGAAAACAGAAGTAGTCGGAGGGCATTTAAAACATAAGCAAATCCTAGTAAAAGGCATCCAAACAGCAGCACCTACAGTGCTGGTAGAAGAAAATTTAGAAGCATCCGTGAACAACTTATGCCATCCAGCAAAATTGCTATCAACAGACTGAGCAAACACTGTTCTCGGGTCAAATGAGGATTTATTAACACCAAAATTAAGAATGACTTTAGGTTGAAAAATAAGAGCCTGATAGGGAGTGGAAAAAAGAGTACTTAATGGAAATTGAACAACAGGATAGGGAAGCTTAGTAAATTTTATGTAACTGACTAAAATACATGGAATTGATTCATTATTGCAGTCTCGATAAAAGTGTGAAAGAGTGTTTAATTTGTTAAGTAGAGAATGATTTGAATTTTGAACAAGTTTGAACAGAAATCTATCAGCCAGGAACTGCCTGCGTAGATGAAGTGGTGGCGGTTTTAAGTCATTAAGTAGTCACATTACTCACAAGTCATAAACTCACACTGTTGAAGTAGTACGTTGTGCAACCTATTTGTATACTGTATTTATTTTTCTAATAGTAGACTTTGTGGTTGCTAGGTTATTGTTGTTATTCTTTTATTTGTCAAGTATGTAAAAGATTCTGTTTAAGATGTTCTCGTCGAAATATATAGTACAGATATACAATTTCTCCATTGTAGTTTCATTAAATTAAATACTACAACAGGTTATGGGCCCAGCACGCTTCCACTGTTGTAGTATTTAATTTAATGAAACTACAATGGAGAAATTGTATATCTGTACTATATATTTCGACGAGAACATTAGATAAAGTATTGCGATTCTCAAAACCTAAAGAGGTGTGGGAAGAGCTGCACAGGCTTTATGATGATGGTTACAGGCTTTGGGATAGAGTTTCAGGCACTCTGATTCGATCAAGAGATGTCTCTTTTGATGAAAGACCCATTAAGTCCACAATTGAAGGTGATGAAAATATCAACAGTAATAAAATTGATGAATTAGAGATTTCTGTTCGGCAAGAGGATATCTCTAATGCTAAAGAAACTGATGAAGTTTCAGATGAGAATGAGTTCGAAGACGCTGAGTCGATTGATGAAGAATTGATTGAATCTGGGGGGAATGATAGCGATAACATAGAAGATCTCGCAAATGAAAGAGTATTGCGAGACAGGTCATTATTAAGACGTCCTGAGCGATTCAACAATTTCATAATGACAGCAGCAGCAGAACCTGAAACATATAGAGAGGTAACGAGTTCTTCTCAGAAAGAAGCTTGGCTTAAAGCTATGGATAGTGAAATTCAATCTCTCAAGGAGAATAGTACGTGGAATTTAGTAAAATTGCCAAAGAATCGCAAGGCAATACCACGTAAGTGGATATTTCGTATCAAGCATAATGCCGACGGGTCTGTTGACAAATATAAGGCTAGACTGGTGGCAAAAGGATTTCGTCAAATAAAAGGTGAAGATTACGATCAGACTTTTAGCCCAGTGGCAAAGATGTCGACAGTGAGAACTCTGCTAAGCATTGCTGCTATCGAAAATTTATCTATGTGTCAATTCGATGTTTCTACTGCTTTTCTCTATGGCTCTCTTGATGATGAAGAAATATATATGAAGCAGCCAGAAGGTTTTGATGATAGATCTGGACGAGTATGCTTACTTAAGAAAAGTCTTTATGGATTAAAACAAGCACCCAGGTGCTGGAACAGAAAAATATTAGATTTCTTTAAGCAATCTGGATTTGAAGTTAGCGAAGCAGACCCTTGTCTTTTCAAGCGTGAGAAGGGTAACAAGAAGTTAGTCGTGGCTCTGTATGTCGACGATGGCCTTGTTGCAGCTTCTGACAGAGATATTATTGACGGATTTCTGAATGAACTGAAGGGATGCTTTAAAATAACTGTCAAGCCCGCTTCATTCTATCTGGGTATAGAGATACAAACCAGAGAAGATGAGATCAAGATCCATCAAACATCCTATGTTAAGAAGATATTGCAGCGTTTCGGTATGGAAGAATGTCGACCAGTATCTACACCAATGGTCAAAGAAGATATTCCTCTAAAAAATAATAAAACGGATGAATATATGTTGAAGAACTATAGACAAGTAGTTGGAGCTTTAGCATATTTGATGGTCGCAACTAGACCGGATATTGCTTATGCTGTGGGTGTTGTGTCAAGAAATTTAGAGAATCCGACACAAACAGACTGTTTAAAATTGAAGAGAATTTTAAGGTATTTGCAGTACACACCAGATATGGGTATCGTATATAAAACAAATTATAAAGGAGGTTTGGAATGTTATAGCGATGCTGATCACGGTGGTGATGTCAATACTGGACGATCAACAACTGGGGTATTGTGCAAGTATGCAGGAGGAGCTGTTTCATGGCTGAGTCAGAGGCAGTCTAGCGTAGCAATCTCGACTACTGAAGCAGAAATTGTCGCTGCTAGTGAAGCTGCGAGGGAAATAATATGGTTAAAACGGCTTATTGGTTTTATCATGGAATTGCGTGATCTCCCCGTGCTTCGAATTGATAATGAAGCTGCTATACGACTGGCTGAAAATCCAGAGTTTCATCGTCGTACGAAGCACATACGAATACGACATTTCTTTGTGAGAGAAATTGTCAACGACGGTGAGCTGGTAATAGAAAAAGTGCCTACTGAGCGACAGCTGGCAGATCTATTCACAAAGGCACTACCTAGACCAAGACTCCAAAGTTTAATAATTGATATAGGTTTACAACGAGAGAAGGTGTTGAAGTAGTACGTTGTGCAACCTATTTGTATACTGTATTTATTTTTCTAATAGTAGTCTTTGTGGTTGCTAGGTTATTGTTGTTATTCTTTTATTTGTCAAGTATGTAAAAGATTCTGTTTAAGATGTTCTCGTCGAAATATATAGTACAGATATACAATTTCTCCATTGTAGTTTCATTAAATTAAATACTACAACACACACTATATGACATTATCATTAAAAAAAACAAGGAAGTGTCTAGTCGTCCGCTAAACGGATGATTAGCATAGAGTTAGATTTAAAAATAATTTAAAATAACACGCGTGTACGTCTACTTTTTTGTTAAAAATAATGTATGTAGGTATTCATAAAAAAATATCATTAAAAACAACTCTTTAAAAATAACATAACATAACTTCACGCCTTTCTTACCCGAAGGTGTAGGCAGTGGCTGTTAGGCCTCGTCTTAAAGTCGAACACAACTGACGCGACAGCTTTTAATTAGAGTGGTAACGTTGTGCAAAAATTGTGGCGAATAATAAAAAAAATAAAAACTAAGTTTCTAATAAATATGTGAACACCATATCAAGGCAAATTTACAATTAAAAAGCTATCAGAAAATATTACAGAACGACTCCACTCCGAAAAAGTGAACAAATTCCAATACACAAACTGGCTGAACCCTAAGTGATAGATCAAAATAATGTTCTACATTATTAAACACCTTCAAAAGATCTACAAAAAAGTCCGCGAGGGCGTATGTCTATCTCTTAGGGATAACCCACAATGACCATTTATATTTTTTACTTTAGACGAGAAATAATGGCTTATTTACGAAGCGATTTTAAACATTACAGCATTAATTTTCATCCAATTAAGTGTGGGTCTAAAGATTGTGCATGTAAAATAGATGATCCTGGCCCTTTACAGCATGCAATTTATCGAATATTTTCGAAGATTAAGCAGTATTAACATAGCGGGACAGCAGTTAAAGCCGATAAATAGCACAAATTTAACTTCATGATATCCAAAATTTACTCATTTATTACTTTTGATGCGGAACAAAGTTCGGCCAGCTCGACCGGTGAAACACCACGACCTCTCAGAAGATCGACGAAAAATGGTTCATGCCATGTTTCGTTCAGTGAGAGAGGTAATCGGAAGCCCACCCCTCTTCCCCATCCTTTCCTATCCTACTTCCTTAAAGATCGGTGACGCAACTATAACACTAAACGTGTTGCAGGTGTCCATGGGCGGCGCTGGTTACTTACCATCAGGTGACACGCCTGCTCGTTTGCCCTCCTATCCCCTATAAAAAAGTTGCTTATTGACAGCAAATGACATAAGCATGCTCTTTATTAGCATGTGTAACAGTACCCTAAAGCCTAGTTTACTAAACTTATTGCTAGTGTCCGACCGAAACTTCGGCTTCGGCCATCTTCGGCCAAAAATCCATCTTCGGCGAGATCTTCGGCTTCGGCCAAATTCTGAGCCGAAGCCGAAGGTCCCACCGAAGGGCCAAGAACAGTCAGAATTAAACGAACTGTTACGAAAGAGTGAGTGACTGACGGACTGGACTGCACTTAGGCTAGAAACAGTGCTTCACCGACGGTCAGCGCTAACCGCCGGTCGACGTAGCTATTACTATGCAAGTCCATGAACGCGCACATAGCTACGCTGGTGGTACGCGCGTGATTTCGAACGCGCGTACGGTTGGTCGAGCCGTCGGCCCCGATCGGCTGTTGCGCGTACGTCGGTCGGCCAACGCGCTATGAGATTGTAGGAGTGCGTGCAGTGCTTTGCTGACGAAGCGACTGACCGAATGCACGCACGTATACTCGAAGCAAATATGAAGATCCATACAGAGCGCCTTATTACAGAAGTGCGGTTTCGTCCGGCACTATGGGATTAATCGTATGAACAACATATTTGAATATTTCAAAGTAGGTATGTATCATGTTATCTTGCTTGTACTTCTGTTTGACATCTTTGTTGCAAATGCTTTAGTAGCGATTCACTTTTCTCGCTGACGGTCAGGAATGATGGTCAGCGCTGACAGTCTGTCAAGCACTGTTTCCTGCCTTACTTCTGTGCGGCTACCTCTATCACCGAGGAAAAAGCGGTATGAGCCACTTTACGACGATATTCTTCTTTACCTGTAGACGATAATGAAGAAAACTACCTATTAAATTATCAATAGTTTATAAACTTTCAGCTTCGGCCGAAGGTTGTGGAGATTGCCGATTAATCGGCTTCGGCTTCGGCCAAAAATAGACCTTCGGTCGGACACTACATAATACTGTTTTATTTTTAAAAATCTGTTTATTATCTTAATCAATAAATCTAATCCATCCATTCTTGGAAACAAGCCAATAGTAAAGTCTCGGGCTCAAAAGGACCCGCATCCAGAGCATACAATAGTGTTATATTAATAAACAAAAAAAGTTAATTGTCTATGGTCTGAAAATTCCAACTTCAGTCAGTCGCAATCCCCAATATACTCTTTGGCAATCCCCATTAATTTAATAATATTTACACACGCTTAAAATGGAATTGTTCACTGCTGTTTTACACTTGTTTTACACATCTACCTGCTCTTTGACCTTTGTTTCTCACCGCCACTCACCGGCATAAAAGTACGACCATTTTAAATACTCTTGAGTACGACTTTAGAACCTTTATTTTAAATTAGTTTGTTATAACCGTTAGTGAGCGTTTCAGCATCGTTATTAATTTTATTACAAACTTCCTAATTTCTAGCTTAATTATTGTTTCCTTGCAAGAGTTTTAATCCGAAAATTTTAAATATGAGTTTTGATGCTGAAGATGATACTGATGGAGAATACGAAATATGTACTCTGAATACTAATCCTTGCCCGCTGCCGTTCGATCCAACCAGCATTGAAACGGTGATTTTAGCAATTATAGATAAATTTAATTTTCGCGTTATTATGAACGATAACAGAGCAAAAGGAGCTTTGCTGGTCACTACAGGATTAACCATTGCTGGAGGTCTGCTGGGTCGCCATTATGGAGGTAAAGTTGGCGCAGCCGTTGGAGGTGCTGTTGGGGGGGCTTGTGGAATTGGTATTGTCAGTAAGTATTGTAAAATAAATGGAACTTTATAAACCAATTTTATTTCTGCCTCCTACTCTTTTGTATACAAAATGTAATGTGGTTTTATTTTCTAGTTGTATCCATGAGAAGCATATGGAATGATATTAAAGAGAAATTATCAGAACTATTTGACATTGTATATGACTACCTTGCTGGATTGGGTTTGACAGATTACACAAGGGCTGCTATGTTTCTAGCAAAGAGTGACTGTAACATACAACTTGGGATGATGATCTTAGAGACTGCATCAGCTATTCTAGGCAAAAAAATTATATCTTCTCTTACTGCTGGATGATATTATTTATTATTTCTTCATTCTCTAGATTTATTTTAACTTTAACTATTTATCTATGTTAAGACTTATATTAATTTATGGCAGTGTAGGTAGAATCATAAGTGAACAATTACAGTGTATTTTTATAAGTAACCCTGTTGTCAGAATATAATAATAAGAATGTTTAATTAATATTTTTGATCCTTAAGTATTTTTGATAAATTTTTTGGATAATATTTTTGAAAATTGTTATTTATCTACTTAGTAAGACCATAAATTAATTTGTGACTAATGATGTTTAAAACACATAAATTGAAATTATTATTAAATTATTACTGATGTTTTTTGTAATTAGTATTGAAATAAATAAACTATATTTCCAACGAAAATAAATCATGTATATGTTTTGGGGGTTACAATAATTATTAAAGATAATTTTATTCTTCAATTAGATTTTATGTCTAAAGATGTCTCGGTGGTCCAGTGGTAGCGCACCATGCTTCTGAATCAAGAGGTCGGAAGTCCGAATCCTGGCTCACACCAAGTACTTTTCGGAATTTGTGTGATAATATTGATGACTGAATACTTGGTGCCCAGTATGGCAATAGGTTCGCCACCTATTACATTTGTGACGTAAACCTAACGGTGAGACAAGGCTTAACAGCTGCTTCCTACACCTTCAGGTAGAAAAAGGCGTGACGT
The DNA here is from genome assembly GCA_905147225.2 of Euproctis similis. NCBI lineage: Eukaryota > Metazoa > Arthropoda > Insecta > Lepidoptera > Erebidae > Euproctis > Euproctis similis. The sequence continues at coordinate 13,749,051 of LR990109.1, forward strand.
TAAGTTTAGATTTTATCTTTAAGTATACAATTGTTGTGGAAATGCCACAATGAATACCTACTTTTAGGAAACTATCACACATTTAGTTGTTTACTCAGTTTAAAACAAGAAGATTCTGTGTGTGTATTATTCCAAACTAATCAAATAAGCTAAACTGTAATCATAGGCTACTCATTTTAACATAGCGATAGGAAAGGAAATGCTAGTCTGAAACAAAATATTTTAATATACTTGATTCTTGAAAGTACGGAAATTTATCAAATTTTTCAAAATCAATATTGAAATTTGGATTCACTAAGTTTTTTTTTTTATGGAAAAGGAGGGCAAACGAGCTGGCGTGTCACCTGATGGTAAGCAACCAACGCCACCCATGGACACCAGCAACACATTTGGTGTTACTGTTGCGTTGCCGACCTTTAAGGGATAGGGGATGGGGAAGAGGGGTGGGCCTCCGGGTACCTCTCTCACCGAACGAAACGCGGCATGAGCCACTTTACGTCGGTCGTCTGAGAGGTCGTGGTATTTCACCGGTCGAGCCGGCCCATTCATGCAGCGAACTGCTTGGCTCTACCACTGTTATATTTGTAAAATATTTGTTACCTATTGAAAATAACATTATAGTTGTTCAATAAGATTTAATAACTGGGCAATGAAGTAGGAAACCTATGGAAATTTACATACTCTTTGTAGGAAACCTATGGAAGTGGCATGTCGACACAAAATTGAAGTAGGGTGTGACGTCATTTGGCCGCATATAATGGCGGTTTAGTGCTGCGCAGATGAATTCTATTTATCGATAAACGTTCTTGGATAATGTTATTAAAAACGTTATTGAGTATTAATTAAATTTAAATTAAATAAGTGGTTTTGGATATCAAAATAAGAAAATATGTTTTTCTTAAACTAATTACTTTCATAATTTTATATTAAATATAATTGAATATTAGTTATTTTTAGAATTAATACTTATATAGCAATTAAGTATATTGTTATGCTAAATATTCTGTTTTGGATGTCCAAATAAGAGTACATGTTTTTCTTAGACTACTTATCTCTATTTTACAATATATTTTAATTAAGTTGCTGACTCGAAAGTAAGTAAATCACTACTGCAACATAGCTCAAGATAGGTGTGCCCCACAGTAAATAAGAATCATTCAAATTTTAAACTTATTAAGGAACCGCGTGATAAACAAAACGAAACATCTTCAGAACATTGTTTTAGTTAAAATTGCATCTCACATGACTTTCAGTCTAAGATCAGTTAATAATTACATATTTAGCGAAGTTACAATAGGTTTTTACTCGTTACGAAATAAAACTAATTTATTAACAAAATTCCGCAAAGAAATTTTGTCGGTAAAATTTTTCCCAACACTTTTTTCCTGGCTGAACTGACAAAAAATCCGCCATACTTTGCGGGAATTTTAGCGTCAGTAGGTATAATCGAGAAATCTAATTTCCGTATTAATTTAATTTATGTACGCACTGAAATACTGATAAACTGTTTTCTTGCGAGTGACAGTGCTGAGTAAGCACGAGACAGATATATGTTTATGTGTGCGTCGTCCGAATGCCTAATATTTATATAAGCAATGTACAATTGCTGTATAGAACAATATGTCTCGATAATATACCAGGTGTACCGGTATGAAATAAGCGATAAGATACAAATGTGTTGGTAGGGGTTATTTGTTGTGAATAAGCCTTAATTTTTTTCTTTTTGGTTGCCATGACAACTGTCAAACATTCAATTAGCCTAACAGTTAGTAAACAAACAACATCATATTTTTTTACTGTGTTAATAATGACAAATTTTGTGCCGGAAAGTGATGATTTGCGGAAAGCATTAATTTTTGTTTCCATTTGAAAAAAAATGCTGCAGAATCACATCGAATGCTTGTCGAAGCATATAGTGATCATGCTCTATCAGAAGCAACATGCAAGAGATCGTTTCAACGATTCAAATGTAATGATTTTGATGTGAGAAATGAAGAACGTGGAAGACCACCAAAAAAATTCGAAGACGCCAAACTGCAAGCCATATTGGATGAAGATGATACTTTGAGTCAGAAGCAAATGGCAGCTGTGTTAAATGTTGCACAACAAACAATTCAGACCGTTTGAAAGCTATGGGAAAAAATCAAAGGTGTGGAAAATGGGGGCCACATGAATTGAATGAAAGACAAATGGAAAACCAGAAAAACACTTGTGAAATTTTGCTTCAAAGACACGAAAGAAAATCAGTTTTGCATCGAATTGTTACTGGCGATGGAAAATGGATTTATTTTAAGAATCCTAAACGTTTCTCCGTTTAGGATTCTTAAAAAATCATGGGTTAATCCGGGACAACCATCAGCATCGACTGCAAAACTAGATCATTTCGGAAAGAAGGCATTGCTCTGTGTTTGGTGGGATCAGAAGAGTGTGGTGTATTATGAACTCCTAAAACCTGGTGAAACTGTTAATACTAGTCGCTAAAAACAACAAATGATCGATTTGAACAACGCATTGATCGAAAAACGATCAGAAGACACGGCAAAGTAATTTTGTTACAAGACAATGCACACAAAGCAAAATCGGTTGAGGATACAATCAAAGTACTTGGCTGGGAGTTGCTACCCCACCCGCCGTATTCTCCACTTCGGCTTCGGCCGGATTCTGGGCCGAAGCCGATGTACAATCATAATACTTATTTTTTCATTTATTAACTTATGAATTTTTCAATCAAGGTTTTTAATAAGATAACGATATTTTCAATTGGCTTGCAATCACTCGTACCAAATGGTACGAGGAAATTAAAACGTTAATAATGTATTTTAGATAAATATCTAAAATACATTTATTGGACGGAGTTTATGTGCTTCCTTTAATTATTTCCTGATGCTAATGTGGCAAATAAAATTATTACTTAAATTAAAATACACTGGGAATGATAGAGCACTGTTACACATGCTCATTATTAGCATGAGTGCATGCTAGTATCGACCATGCTATCGATAGTAGCATGTGTGTACAGACCTTGAGCATGCTAATATTGACTATATATCCTCAGCTGCATGGTTGAAAATAGAATGCTTTCTATCAGCATATGACATACGCATGCTCATAATGAACATGCTCTTTATTAGCATGTGTACAGTACCCATACTATACTCACAGATGAGTGATCATTCTCCATATCTCTACTTTAATGTAATACTAGAAGGCTGAAGCAAAATTGACGCCACGTCATGGTAAAGAGCGGTCAACCTTATTTAAATATAAGTTACTCTTGATTTTTATGGAAATCCACTTGCGTATCGTTTTAGTTAATGTGGAACTATGCAGTAAGAAGTTTGTCCTTTGCTCGTACTTTTCACTTACAGAATACGGACATTAGGTATTTCAAGTCTATGGATTTGTAACTTACCGACCATAGATAATAATACACTTCGGACTTCATTTCAATCATTTCTTAACTTCCGCCAGCAGAACTTTCACAATTATAATTTTCCTAGATTTTCAAAGCTATATAGTGCCCATTTAAAACCAAATAAAATGCAAGTACAATCTTATCACGGTCCTGTGGAAAGTTATGACCTACCTTTACTAGAACAGTTGCTTTTCAAAATCGGTAAGTTTCCAGTTTAATATCTAGGTCTTCTAATTAAACAGACTAATTTGGGAGGGAGGATAGAGTTGTCAATGATATGGAATGTTAGCTAACAACCTTTAAATTTAAAGGAATAATAGGTACTAAAATAAAGTAAGTCTGTAAATAATGATTGTGATCACCAGATCTATAAATGTAAAACGGTGAATGCTGATAGATAGCCAAGTATGTATCTTGGGCCTTGGGATCCTGCCAATAAATAAATGGCGACGTGGTGTGACAACGACATAAAATTTAATTTATATTTTTAAACTGATGCTGCACAGCCTTTGCTTTGGTAGATAAATTAGTAATAGTATAGTAGTACAGACAATTTTTTTTATTTACAGAGTTATAGATTATAAAAAAAGATAAAAACAAAAGAATAAAAATAAAAGGCATCGAAAAATTCTTCCGCATCGTTGTCAACAGGTAACATGCCCAGAAGACTGGCAGCATTGCCAAGTTGAATGGCGATACTTATTCTCTGTACAAGGAACAAGCCAGCCTTCTGGTCACATGTTATTATTAGTTTTTGAGAGAATAATATTTCTCTGAACATATTAAATTAGTACTTGCTTAAATATTTCAAAAAGTAAAAACATTTAGATAAAATTTGTCTAAGTAATGGGAACACTGTCAACTTTGCTTTAAATGACATACCAGGTACTTAGTTCTGTTAAGATATATTGTTTCAAATTGTTCTAAGTTTTTAAGCTAGCAAAAGACTTCACTATGGGTGATAGTGGGTCATGTTACTCTAAATAAATATCAAGAAAGATATGCAATAAAAAGTTTGTGAATTAAGATATAATTATTATTTCAGGTGATGTATTTGAAATCCGGATAGTATGGGACACTGAGACAGCTGTGCTCACCAGTGTGCTTGCTGTAGCTGGTGGCATTATTGGTGGTCTTGCTGGAGGAAGATTCGGAGCAGCCCTTGGTGCTGGTATAGGTGGTGCTGCTGGAATTGGTGCCTCTAGTAAGCATTATTGTATTTCTGTAAATAAATTAATCTTACTTATGGAAATATTGAAGAAAACCTATTATCTTTATAAAAGCAGTTGGAGTACCGTTTTTAGAGGTATTAAAAACCATTGATTTAACATTAATTTCGATGTCATTCTTCTCGTATGTTGAAATGTAAAAATAATAACGCAAATAAAAGTAAAAATATCTAAATGGCTGATATAAAGCATGCAAAGTAGCAGGCAAAAACTAGTAGAAATTACAAAATTTCATAATAATTTGGTCATTCCTACATTTTCAGATGTGATTTCTCTACGGGAAGCTTGGGCTAAGGTTAAAGAAAAGCTTCAGGAAGTTCTTTACATAATTTACAACTATCTTCGAAGGTTGGATGCTCAAGACTACTACAATGCGTTTAGGATCCTCATGGCACATGCAAACGACCGCCGCGAGCTCGTCCGCAATATTATATCATTTATAGCAGATAAGTTGGGCAAGGAAGTGTTGTCTAATATTTCTTCCCATGCATCAAATCGTTCCTCCCGTGCTATACGATACTGAACTTGATATATGTATATTTTATCTAGACGTATATAGTTATACAGACACATTGCAATTTTCTAAGAATTAACTTGAAATGAAACTATGCATTGAATTAACGTTTTAGCTTGCTCGTTTGCCCTACTAAAGCAAGTTAGTTTAGGTGGGCAAACAAGAAAACTGGTCATCTAATCATAATTGACTATCACCATCAATAGACATCTCCAAATAAAATGTTGCTACACTTGCATTGCCAACCTTTAAGGAAGGCAATCAGGGGGTGGGTCTCCAGATATGTCTCTCAGTGAATAAAGTTTTTTGTTTTATCTTTACCACTCTGACTCATAATTACCACAAATAGTTATGAAAAAACTTGAATTAAATAAGTAAAACCTATGACTTGTGGCAATAGCACTGGGTACTATTCAATTGCTATAAAAATAGCAATTATGTCTCTTATTTGATTTTTTTATTATTATTAAACACTTGACCTAATGCCAATGTGTGCCTTATTCTAAAAAAATATATATTTATTTATTTGTGTTATCAGAACAAGCTGTTACCAATTTAAGCAGTACTTAGGGATTTCTTACAAATCTTGTAATTTTTATCTTCAAGTAAACTGTAACATGTAACTGTAACTTACTGAAGAATTTCAAATGTGCAGATTGGTTTAAAAAACGCAGATGAAAATTTTACTCAAAAGTATCTTTCAGGTTTTTTCTTTTGATTTTTACTTATGAAGGATTGGATATTAGCTATTTATGTATTTAGTACAAACTTATTATTATGAAATGTATTGTATTGCTACAAATAATTATGTAAGCTTTCAAAATATTAAATATTCTTTTCAAAATATTTGTTTCATTTTATTCTGTTATGCCAGAAGATTTGGCCAAAACTTATTTCTCGAAATTCTTTTCGGTATTTGTGTTCGGTGTATGACAAAGAGGTTCAGCCAGCTGTTCCATTTGGTACTTAACGATTCGGCGACACCACTACCTACACCTTCAGGTAGAGAAAAGACGCGAAAATATATTTTACTTAGAGGGCGCCAAATATCACGGACTGTTTTTCTGATTTATACAAAAAGCAGCTAGATCAGAAAGAAGTTGAAGGAGCCGATGATTATACTGAAAATCATATGAACATGTTGGTACTAATAGTCTCTTCTGACACGGCGCATGATACTCCATGGACAGAATTGAAGTAGATATTCTTTCTTTTATTACAGTAGTTACGATTTAAGTATTCTATTCTTAAATTTAATCTCAGCAATATTGATTTCTGGTCTCAACTCGTAGTAAATATAAGCATAAAGCATTTTTTATTTTTACAATAACAATCTCAACACGTTTAGAAATAACAAATCTCACGTGCCACTGAGGCATGGAGGAGGGGGTAGAATAAAATTTCACCAGCGGGGAAGGAAAAAAAACCACCCCACGTAGTTTATGGACGCCCCTTAATAACTAATGGTATGTCTCTAACTCTTAATATTAGTAAATATGCTAAGCTAAGGCCCGTAAGATCAATCATAGTTAAAACTGTCGATTTTCTAAACTATAGTCAATTTTAATCTAGAGTTTAAACCTGCCTCGTAAGATCAACAGCGAAATGGACATAGATTACGTAAACTAAGTTTAGTTTTCGACAGATGGCAACATTTGGTTATTTAATGTCCATATTTCGCTCATCATTCACTCTTTTTTACATTGTCTGTGGCATATTGCGTGAAAAAAAACTCTTTTTCTCTTTCTTTTATGAAGTTTTATAGTGTGACCATAGATTTAAGAAAAATAGATCGGCAATAGTCACCCACACAACGTGACCAAAAATGGGTTGTTAATGTGTGAGTGACTTACGGGGCTCGTGGCGCATTGGTAAAACAACCGGCTGAGGTCGGGGGTTCGATTTTCGCCCGAGTACAAATATTTAAGACAAACATTAATATTTGTGCGGCGTCTGGGTATTTTTCTATGTATTATAAGTATGTATTTACAAAAGAAAAGTATATATGTATTAGTATCCGTTCTCTAGTAACCATAGCACAAGCATTTAGTTGCTTAGTTTGGAAGTGGAGGGCGCTGTGTGATTTGTGTCCAAGATATTATTATTATTATCAATGTGTTCGTAAAAAGCGCTTCAAAACGTTAACTTTTACAAAGTTAATGTTCATGTGTGGAAATGTAAATAAAATATACGCGGTTCCCAAAATCTAATATAAGCGGTTGCGCTGTCAGTGATTCGATGCTATTAGTAAATTTTTCCTGACATGTGCCATCTATTGTAGTCTATGCTAAATCTATGTATGAACCCACAATCGTTGTGTCAGATGTCAGCTGATAAACGACCGCCATTTTTAAACTAGGCAGGACCATGGTTTAAACGGCAAAATCTCCTGGTGTAAGCTAAACTATAGTTTAAACTGTTATTGGAGGTTTATCTAGCATTGATCTTACAAAATAAACGACAGATGAGGTTTAAACTAGGCAAAATAGTTTAAACTGTGATTGATCTTACGGGCCTAAGTTTCAGTGCCGACCACAGAAATAGATCAAGATAGAACGGCGAATAGGCGTGGCAAGCGTGCCAAAACCCTGCACTATAATGCATGCTTTTCGAAACTCGCTCTCATTACGCAACGAGCGTTCCTGCCATGCGTTCAGGACGTAAAAAAATAGATAAAACGTCACATATATGCCTTATTATGCTGTGAAAAATTGTAAAAACAAAAGTAGTGAATCAAATATGAAAAAAGGAAATATTTCGTATGATCAGTAAGTACAGAAAATCAGTAGAAAGTATTTTTTTGAGATTATAAATTATTGTTTTACTTTTACTATGTTCAATAATTACGATCACAAGTTGTATATTTTTTCGTTATGATAAATATCCATTGCTGTCCGCATTCAACGCTCGTATACAAAAACATTGCGCGTATAAATTATACGCGTAATGTACGTCGAATCGAACGAAATACACAATACACCTGCCAGTTGATCGCTGTGTCTGTTAATCGCTGTGATTCGAATGTTAGAGATGGGCACTCCATGTATCGTTGAGTCTTAGGACTTATCGATAAATTAATTCAATAATAATTTGAGTATCAGCTCATATCTTGCTTTGTCCCTACTTTATTCTAACACCACAAATTTCAACCAAAGTGTTTCGTAATTACATTGGCAGCAGTTTATTTGACAGTATAAGTTTTCACCAATTTGACCAATCGCCGATGGAAAATCATCTCGTTCTTCTCAAATGGGCAGTAACCGAGGTATATGTAGACGTTCGGCTTCGTTATTTAACCAGGACTGTGAGGCCAACCCTTACAAAAAGGCAAATATTTAATAAATATGTATAGTTTCAAGGACAGTAAAATATTTATAATTAAATTTTATATACTGTTGGAAAAATATGTTTTAGGTTTTAATATGTCGGATTGAAGTATTTAACATGTTTTACTTTCTATGATAATCGTTACAGAAAATCAATAAAGTTAGTAAAATATAAAAATAATAAAATTATCACACGTTGCCGATATTAACATCGATAATCTAATGTGAGTGTCTCCTAACTAGTCGCCGCGCTCACAATGAAAACGACGTCACGCTGAGGGCGTGGTTTTTCAAAAAAGTGACACGCTCGAAATGTATGGAAATATGCCATCGCGGCCGTTCTATCTTGATTTATTTCTGTGGTGCCGACGCCTTCTTTAGCAGTATATATGAATATCGCATACGGCATAACTTATCTACTTTATATAACAGTCTCGGTGGTCCAGCGGTCGAGCACAGGGCTTCTGATCCAGAGGTCCGGGTTCGATTCCTGACACTGGCTTACACCAATGACTTTTCGAAATTGTTTTCGGAAGTTATGTGTGATCAATATCGATGTCTGAAAACTTTGTGCCCGGTATGGCAATAGGTTCGCCACCTATTCCATTTGGGAAGTAAACATAACGGCGAGACGAGGCTTAACAGCCGCCTACACCTTCGGGTAACAAAAGGCGTGAAGTTATGTTATGTTTTATCTACTTTTAATTAAAATTCGATCAAGTTATTGGGAGAAAATAAAATATAGATTTTAGGATAGTGAAATAAAACCACAAAATTTATTATTTACATATATGTAGATAACCATAACTATGTATCAGATCTAGTAAGGCAATTCACGACAATAATTCTTACAACACTCTTATAATAAATAAGATTATTACCAACGCAACGCCATCTAGTCGCCACAGGCATCTAAGAAATTGGGCATTAATCGTGCAATAAAAGGTAAAGTTATTTATCTATACATTCAACAACTAGTAAGCTTCGTGTCACTTCTCTGACTAGGAAACCTAACCCAAGAAGATCTCTTTGCAGATGTGTCAGTAATATGTGAATTTGAAAATAAAACGGCCTTTTTTATTTAATTTCACTAACGAAGTAGTAACAATAAAAACTACAATCAATCATGCTGTAAAAATTATACTTTAAATTATATAAACAAAAACGAAAACAATTAACAAGACTGATTTTTTTATTTCTTTTAGAATCACTGACCAGTGCATAATACCTATATATTTAAATCTTCAATTTGCTTAATAAATATTACAGATCTTGACATTAGGAACTAAATGATTGTACAATTTATGTACATGACATTAAAACAACTTTCAGGATCATATCGCGTTTATTTATTACTAATTTTATTTATTTTCCGACGTTTCGAACTCTTTACAGAGATCATTTTCACGAGTGATGAACAAAAAGATGGTATTTGTTCAAAAGCTATTTTCATTGATACAGAGAGAGCACCCACTTTTTGGAAATAAAAATCAAAAAGTTGATGTTAAAAATATGATTTTTACTATTGGTAACCCACATCAGACCATGAAACAAAAACAAAAATTATTTATAAGGTATATTTACTAATGAAAAAGTTTGGTTTGTACAGATCCTTTGTTGTATGATTTAATAGGTAACAGTTGTTATTTTTAATTATTATCTAATTATCTTATTTATTTAAAGTTAGTTGGGATCAGAGCATAACTATTATTAAATATTTATTGATTTTAAATTTAAAGGTAAGTATTTGTTAAAAAATCTACCACTGGGTCACAAACGCGGCCAGTCCTGAGAAAGACCCAGCAAGAAAACTCAGCGGCTGTTCTTCAAAAACTGATTATTATTTCATTATGAACGGGCTTTTGATAGTACTATTATTTGTGATATTGAGAAAAGAAACTTGGTTACCAAGTTAATAAAAAATATTTTATTGTATGCTGTACTGTTCAAAATTCTACATTATTTTGGTTTCTGATGTGGGAAATAAATAAAATTAGTAATAAATAAACGCGATATAATCCTGAAAGTTGTTTTAATGTCATGAACGTGAATCGCGAAAGTCTTAGAGATAAACAATTTATGGTACATTAAATACATAAATAATAGAGTAAGAGCCAGTGACTGTGTTTAAAACATAACGAAGGACTTGCGGTGGCCCAAGAGCCAGTGCTTGGGCCATAAGTAATAATAAGTATCTTAAAAAAAAAACTGAAAAAGACACAATAACAAAATATAACAAAACTAAAGAGAAAACCATAACCAATAGCGTGTTTAAGTAAATGTAAATTTAAGACAGTAAAAGAAAACATTCCATTGTGTCAGTAATTCTAAGATTGAGTTTGAGCGGAAAAGCGGGGGCACCGTGGCAGTTTTTTTTACTTAACATACTTAACAACTTCACGCCTTTTTCTACCCGTAGGTGTAGGCAGTGGCTGTTAAGCTTCGATTCGCCGTTATGTTTACGTCCCAAATGGAATAGGTGGCGAACCTATTGCCATTTTAGGTTTCCGTCATCGATATTTATGACACATAATTTTTGACACATTGGTGTGAGCCAGGAGACGAGCCCGCGACTTCTAGATTCACGAGCGCGATGCTCGACCACTGGACCACCGTGACTATACATACCACTACATAATAGGAAGGATGTCACAACCAAACTGATTAACTCTTACTGGATTGAAGCGTGCCTTAACATATTTTTAGTCACATGATAATTATTTGATCAAATATTTTTATTTTTATTAAAAATGGTGCATCTAGTGATCTTCCAAATCTATTTTTATTTAATACCTATTGTTTAATATTTAATAATTTGGTTGTTTTAAGCCAAATTATGAATTATACATCATGTACTATCTATAGAATGTAGATACCAAAGCGTCAACATAACAACAGCCACAACACACAGTAAAAACACATAAATAAACTTTAATTGAATATTTCAAATAAAGAATAATCATCATTGTTTATGGATGAAAACATTTTTTAATCATAGACAATTTGACAGATTTTTGTCTATTTCACGCATAGTTACCGTTATTAGGTTAAACTTTTAAAAGACAATAGATTTGTATTTATTAGTGTTAACAAATTATAACAACAATTTAATTACTTTGGAATGTTGAAGGATTGATAATTCTAACATCTAAAACTTGGTGTTGAAATACATTTTTTTTTCCATAAATAAATAAAAAAATTTAGCTATAAAAATATTTTCATTTAACAAATTCGTTACAAGGAATTACTAACAAATAATCATTGACATACAATAATTAATGTCAGGTTATTAAAATATACACCAATAATTAACGGTACGTAATAATCTGTGAATATTTTGGTATTTGTTTAATTACAATAAAATAAAAACTACAACTACCAAAATCCATCCGAAATTTTAAAAATAAATAATAAATTGTATACTTCGAACAGGATCCATTACGATTTTGTACATTTATGTCTCAACTTATGCAACTACACATTAAACACTTAAATATAAAACGTATAAGTTATTATTCGTTCAAAACATAGTTATTTATTTATTTTTTGAATAAATTAATTAGATTATAGGTCGGTAATTAAGTGTTAGCATTTAGAGTCAGCAAGACTGTGAAAATAAATACACTTAACTAAAATTTATAAATTATATTAATAATTGTTGTTTTTTATTTGTGGAATCATACGAGCATACGGGTCACCGGGTTGGTAAGAAACTACCGCCGCCCATGGACACCGGTAACACAGACAGTGTTATAGCTGAGTTGCCAGCCTTTAAGGGAGTAGGATGGAAAAAGAGGGGGAAGAGGGTGGGCCTCCGGAAACCTCTCTCACCGAACGAAACGCGACATGAGCCACTTTGCGTCGATATTCTGAGAGGCCGTGGTATTTTTACTGTTAACTGGTATAGGGAAGTTAATCAAAAGCATCGCTATACCTACTATCATTTACAACGACAGCATGCAGTAATTGAGAGACACGTCGATTGAATCATTCAATAAATGCAATATTAAATACTCATTGTTAATATTTTTCATAAGGTAGGAAGAGAAATGATATTTTTATTTAATACCTAATTCAGTAAATAGGTAATTAAGAAATGCATCGTGGAGATCTATTTTGTGTAAGTATCTACGACATGGACTTACTTTAATATCAAGAACAATTCTGAAGAATTGTGCAAAAATAAATATTTATATAAATTTAAATACAACTAAATATCGCAGCACAAATGGCTGGTACAAAAATCACATCCAAATACCTATAAACAATAAATAAAACATAAAGAAAAATAAGTACGTGCCTGTATCCGTGTAAAGTACCTACGTATGTGTAAATAGTCTGTCAATTTGGTGATGTTCAGGATACATTGCGTGTTTGACTAAGACCTGTTAAGTGAGCAATGTTCGAGAACGCCGCAATGCATTAATCACACTGATCAGACCAACTAGTATTCAACTAAAGTGGTAATATGTCTCTGAGTGCGTAGAACTAAGGGGTATTGTGCACGCCCTATGTGTAACGTGTGTGTATTGTAATAAGTAGATAGTTAAGGAATGGTTCATTTTTCTACTTCCATTGCGTTCTTGATCTCCATTGCCAATTTGTAGCCAAGCTCTGGTCTACGATCACGACCTTCCACCATAGACAGTACCTGATAATTAGAAATAGCTTAGAAATTGTGATAGTTTTTTACGGTGTACACTTTTTAAAGTACAGATTAACAAAAAATGCGTATATTATTACAACGTTTCGAACTCTTTACAGAGACCATTTTCACGAGGTTTCAAAACGTCGGGAAATAAATAGAAAATAAGCTCTAAATAAACGCGATATAATCTATAAAAAGTTGTTTTAATGTTATGAATGTTATTCGCGACAATCTAAGAAATAAATATGCGTATATTAGTTGAGACGATCAGATGAAGTTTGGTGGAAAGGGATAGGCCTCCGGATGCTTGTCTCACTCAACTAAACACAGCATGAACTACTTTAAGTCGATATTCTGCTAGGTCGTGTTATTTCACCGATCGAGTATAAAAAACGATTTATTTAAAAAAATTGATAACTGTTATTATGTGTCTATGGTAAGACGTATGCGCCACGAGTATAGATACATTTTATTTATCGACTCACCTCATCTGAATTAACTATAACACCGTTATTCTTGATTATAGTAGACTTGGTCTTCTCAATGTCAGCGAGGTCCACACCACGACTAGCATCGTCTATCAGAATCGCTCGATATCCAATGGCCAATGCATCCGCTATGGTTGCTCCTAAACAAATCAGTTAATTATTATTATTAATAATATTTTTTAAACACAAGGTTTGCCTTCCATTCGCCTATTCCATTTGAGACGAAACATAACGATTCGGCGAGTCGAGGCTTTAACAGCCGCCGCTTACACCTTCGTAGAAAAAGGCGTGCAGTTCCCTTATTTTTATTAGATTGCTTCTCTAGCTTGTTGTAGAATTTTATCAAACTAGGAGAGCTAGTGGCGAATCGGCCATACAGCATATAAATACGTACCGACGCATACATCATACGCCAGTCCACATATGTAAATGTCAGTAGCCCCGCGCATGCGCAGCTGGAGGCTAAGACTAGTGTCAGTCAACTTCTTGTTATCCCAGAAGACAGAGTAAGAGTCCACCTCGGAGTTAGTGCCTTTGTACACTTTCACAGCGCCTTCCATAACCTGTAAACATATAATTAGGTACGAGGCCGTTCAGGTATTACGTAAGCACTATAGAGGGGGCAAAGAAATATATAATAGCAAAGAAAATAAGCAAAGCAAAGACCTCCCGTCTTTGCTTTGCTTATTTTGGATGACATGGGGGGGTTGGGGTTGGTTGGGGCCAGATGATGATTATGTCATCAGTAATTATTTAATTTTCCAAAAAAGCCCTTGGACCAATATTGTAGATTCTATTGAGAATAGTTTTTTGAAAAATGTTTACGTAATTATGGGGCAGGGTGTAAGAGCTTTGCTTACTTTTGCTGACAAGGGAGGTGGGGTGGGGGGTAAATAATTGTAATAAATATGCTTAAGTAATACTTGAATGGTCCCTATTACGTGTTTGTTACAAAAAAATAAACTTATATCTGAAAGATTATGGAATAATAAATATAAATAAATGCCAATTTCAGGAAAAAGCCGAGACAAAAGAAATCTAATAATACCTCTAAAACTTAATTCGATCCAGCAGTTTAGGCTGAATAGGCAGGTCTACTTAAAATTAAATACACAGAAAAATAAAACATAACTACATACAAATTTCACGACAAGTCCCTTCTAGGGTGGGCAGAGAGAACAGAGCTTTTTTGACTTTTATAACTCTTGTCAGGCTCGTCGATTTTTAAGGCTTCTGACATCAACTTCCTCCAGAACTCGTTCTATTAGGTCATGGAAGGTGTTCTCACACCTATAAATATCCGCTTTTGCATTGCATATCTGCTTAGTCAATTTTGCATCTTCCATTCTTTCTACATTTCCCTTTCTGATTTTTACACCGACACTCTTTCAATCCAACCTCGTTCCTTACAATCTTCTTTTCGACGCGGTTAGCCAGATTCACTCCGCAACTTTTGTGCAGTGCATTTCGACCGCTTTTATCCTACATTTGTGCACATAACTCTCCTCATCTATTAAGGTAGTAGGGAATTAATTTACTTGTGTGAATAAAATTTTAAGTAAACCTGGAAACCTGGCTTACCTTCAAATCTTTATGCAGTTCAGCGCCCCATGTATCCTGTACGCAATGTCGTGGCCATAATCTCTGCTTCATCGGTGGCGGTCCAGCAAATACCACGGTATCGAAAGCTTGGGCCTTGTCTGCTGATACCTAACAAAGCAATCACAAAACTACATCAAATAACTCTTTGGGTTGACTTAACTTGACTCTCGCTGGATAGATGATGGATAGAACAATAAAAAACCTTTCCACGTGTCGAAGTTTGTCGGACCTATTACTGTGAAATGTGAATTGCAAAGTCATCAATGTGATCAACATATGTCCTTAATATGTTTTTATTTCTTCACATAAAGTCATAGGGTTTGATAAAGTGCTGCTTATACCGCATTTCCTTAGCTAAGAGAGGAATACGGAGGCCTACCCCTTCTCAAAGACCGGCAACCTGGTTTGCCTCTAAGTTATAGGCCATTTGCCAAAGAAAATCTTCCGTTTAAACTTGTTTTCTATGGGATAGGAGGGCAAACGAGCAAGAGGGTCACCTGATGGTAAGCAACTTCTCACTGCCCATGAACACCGTAGTGTGTTGCCGTACTTTAAAGGAGTATGAGGGGGACGGGGCCTCTCTTACCGAACGAAATGCGGCACAAGCCACTTTACGTCTATATTCTGAAAAGTCGTGGTATTTCACCGGTGCACAAATAAATAATATACGAGTATAGCAATCGCTAACATTTTTTATAACCTGTTTATGTAAACAGCGTAAAGTTTATATATTACATTTCTAGTACTAGACTTCATAAGCTGAAACTAGAGTTAACTTGTCCATTAAAGTTAGATCATAATGTTGTCGTTGGCTGTTCATAGGAAAATACTTAGCATGTAGAATGTTTCTACATGGTAAGTATTTTCCTATAAACACATTTAAAATAACACGCTCCTCTTTTCCTGTTATATTTTTAACTAGTTTTAATTAATTAATAAAGACGTCAAACAAGCTTCAAGTTTATGATATTGTTGAGACCTATTGTTAGAACATGAAGTATAAATTGCTAGCTTTCACCCGAGGCCCAAATCTTAACCGACATAATTTGTTTTTTCTTTTAAAATCATGGGCTACAGATTAGACGTGTGTATTCATTATTAGGAAATTATTTTATCTAGTTCAATGTCTGATGACTTTGCTAAAAGTAACCGTTATCAGATATGACGATTAATAAATACGTTATTTATTATTCATTAATTATATTTTATATTATCTTTGTAAGATTTATTTTCTATTTCACCATTTTGATACGATACACCTATTAAACAAATTTCTTTATGATACATAATATTTAGCCCTGATAGTGGACATTCAACACTGCCAAAGACGAGAATATTTTTTTCTAAGAACTAACTGTGCAAGACTTACAGGACTGGATGGATGAAGTTCTCTCATGTGTACATTGTCGATGAAGGAGACGTGGTCAGGTGGATGCCAATCCAGCGAATAGAACACACAATCAAATTGCACTGAATCAAGGAGATGGTTGATGGGCTCCACAACCTGCAAAAAAAAAACAAAACCAAAACACCTATAGTATAAATGTCACGTAATAAACATTAAAAAATAGTTTTGTTAGTTGTTAATAGTCTTCTCACGAAGGTTAATAAGAGTACTTAATTACTGTCACGATAACACGATTTGTAATATTTATAATTACTGTTCATTAATATACAATATTTTTCTATTGACTTTATAAGTCTCGGTGGTCCAGTGGTCGAGCACACGGCTTCTGACCCAGATGTCCGGGTTAGATTCCTGACACTGGCTCACACCAATTACTTTTCGAAATTGTTTTAAGTGTGATAAATATCGATGACTGAAAACTTAAAAACGAGACGAGGCTTAACAGCCGCTGCCTACACCTTTGGGTAACAAAGGCGTGAAGTTATGTTGTTTTTCTATTACCAAGCAAATAAATAAACCAAAGCCATATTAGTGAAGACATTACATATTTGTCTTGAGAAAATTATTTATTTTAATAAAAACTGATTTAATATTTATTATCATAAAAACATGTTTAATATTTTATTGTAATAAAAAAATCATGATATTTATTTTAATAAAAAATATTTAGTATATATTTTTATAAAAAAATATATTTAATAGCAAGTCCTTAGATAACGCTGCTGCTGGTATTTAAACGCTTGAATTGTTTTCTCAATGGAAGGTTCCTTTATAGACTTAGTAAAATTTTTACATTTTAATTTCATACCGCCTGGACAAAAACTAGGTCATCTACTTCTAAATTGTGCCAAATATATTTCACTATATCATCATCATTTGGCTGCCCTTGTCCCACTCCAAGTGGGGTCGGCACAACATGTCATTCTTTTACATCACAGAAATAGATCAAGATAGAACGGCCGCGATGGCATATTTCCATACATTTCGAGCGTGTCACTTTTTTGAAAAACCACGCCCTCAGCGTGACGTCATTTTCATTGTGAGCGGAGCGACTAGTTAGGAGACACTCACATTAGATTATCGATGTTAATATCGGCAACGTGTGTTAATTTTATTATTTTTATATTTTACTAACTTTATTGATTTTCTGTAACGATAATCATAGAAAGTAAAACATGTTAAATACTTCAATCCGACATATTAAAACCTAAAACATATTTTTCCAACAGTATATAAAATTTAATTATAAATATTTTACTGTCCTTGAAACTATACATATTTATTAAATATTTGCCTTTTTGTAAGGGTTGGCCTCACAGTCCTGGTTAAATAACGAAGCCGAACGTCTAGATATACCTCGGTTATTGCCCGTTTGAGAAGAACGAGATGATTTTCCATCGGCGATTGGTCAAATTGGTGAAAACTTATACTGTCAAATAAACTGCTGCCAATGTAATTACGAAACACTTTGGTTGAAATTTGTGGTGTTAGAATAAAGTAGGGACAAAGCAAGATATGAGCTGATACTCAAATTATAATTGAATTAATTTATCGATAAGTCCTAAGACTCAACGATACATGGAGTGCCCATCTCTAACATTCGAATCACAGCGATTAACAGACACAGCGATCAACTGGCAGGTGTATTGTGTATTTCGTTCGATTCGACGTACATTACGCGTGTAATTTATACGCGCAATGTTTTTGTATACGAGCGTTGAATGCGGACAGCAATGGATATTTATCATAACGAAAAAATATACAACTTGTGATCGTAATTATTGAACATAGTAAAAGTAAAACAATAATTTATAATCTCAAAAAAATACTTTCTACTGATTTTCTGTACTTACTGATCATACGAAATATTTCCTTTTTTCATATTTGATTCACTACTTTTGTTTTTACAATTTTTCACAGCATAATAAGGCATATATGTGACGTTTTATCTATTTTTTTACGTCCTGAACGCATGGCAGGAACGCTCGTTGCGTAATGAGAGCGAGTTTCGAAAAGCATGCAATATAGTGCAGGGTTTTGGCATGGTTGCCACGCCTATTCGCCGTTCTATCTTGATCTATTTCTGTGTTTTACATTCTCTCTTGTCGCTCGTCGTATTCACACTTACTCCCTTCATATTCATATCAACTTTTACACAGTCCATCCATCTTATTCTATCCTTTTTTGTCACACCACACATCCATCTTAACATTCGCATTTCTGTTGCATGTACTCTCCTTTCATCCACTTCTTTCATAGGCCAACATTCAGACCCATACAATACAACAGGCCTGAAAACCGATTTGTATATTTTCCCCTTTAATTTAAAGGGCTTCCGTGGGTTGCATTCTGTTCCTGAGACCTGTCGCTATTTCATCCATCTCGCATTCATTCTGTTATTCACACCCCGGTCAATATTGCCGTCGCATTGAATAAGCGAACCAAGGTATTTTTAGTTTGACGGTTGTTCAAAAACCGCAATAACTCGTAACAGAACCCTTCTTTTTATTTGTGCTTATTTATTATCAGCACAAATAACAGTAAAGATATGAATAAAATACAAGTTTTTATACTAATAATCAGAAAAAAACTTGCCAGAGGAGAGATCACATTTACTCGTTCACTACTATTAGCACATGTAACATTACCAAAATGAGAGACTTAAATTCATGTGGCCAGTTCCCACCACGCTAAGAACTTATTTTATGTCTAAAGAATTTTGTTGAGGTCCTTACGTCCCGTAACATATCAAATAAATGCCATTTTTATAGGAATGAAATATTTTTTATAGTCTCGGTGGTATAATGGTCGAGCACACGGTTTCTGAATCCAGATGTCGTGGTTCGAATCCTGACACTGGCTCACACCAATGACTTTCCGAAATTGTTTTCGGAAAGTTATGTGTGATAAATACCTATGACTGAAATCTTTGTGCCCGGTATGTCAATAGGTTCGCCACCTATTCCATTTGGGACGTAAACATAACGGCGAGACGAGCCTTAACAGCCGCTGCCTACACCGGCATTCGGGTAACAATGGCGTGAAGTTATGTTATGTGTTAAATAATTGCCGTTTTCAAAGAGGCAAAAAGCCAGGGGACGACTAATTTTGAAACAAACATTTACATCATTGTATTTGTTTGATTGTAATGATTAATTTATTCTACTACTTATTAATAAATAATTTTAATGATTTACTATAATTTTAGAATTGCCGTATCAGGTACAAAATCGGCCCAGAGTAGAGACCTTTTTCATTTTTAACTTAGTACTGTGACTAAATTACTTAAAATTAATCATTGAATTGAATGACCATATTATTATAGAACACGGTAAGGTTACAGAGATTATAAGCAAATTTTCAAAATTATGTAACTATTTTTACCGTGGACATCGAAAGTATGGTAAAGTGGCTAATAATATGACCCATATGTACTTAAATAAGAAAGCCACACAGAAAGCGTACTAACTGTAATCAAATCACCACACAAATGTTTGTCTTGTAAGGAAATCCACCAGAACCTCATAGTGAAAAGTTGTAAGTATTATTCTCGCCTACACCGTCAGCCGTGCTACAGTACATATTTATGTAGTTAATAAATTTTCATAATTACACTATTTCAATTATTAACTCAGGTTTTTACTAAATTAGTAATTCTTGTTCTTATAATTCACAATACCTATTTTCAACTATTTTTTTTCTATATCAGTAATAAAAAGTACGTAGACGTCTTTCTTAATATTATATCAAGAAAAAGATGAATTACATTACCCTGGACTGCAAAGAGTCGTAGTCTTTAAAAAGAAATCAACGCTAAGCAAAGTAAATGGATTTGCAGCAGAAGAATAAATAACCAAACATAAGTTTTAATACTTAATCGCTATACCTCAGTAGGTACCTAATGGAATTAGATAACTAGGACACTATTTTACTGCAGGCAATCGACCCGCATTGCCGTCATCAACCGATGCCAGAAACCAATTTTTCAAGGGCAGTTCTCAATCCGTCGAAAGCCGCTTCTTCGGTGCCTGGCACCAACAGACCTTTTGATATGCTAATAGCGATAAACGCTAAAGGTGTGAACTTTAAGTTGTTCGCAATCTATCCACAATAGCGTTTCCCAAAATGAGGTTAATGGGATCCTCTCAATACGCTTTTTGAATTGTTTCAGCGCCAATATTTTACCGTCGACTCTAATAGCATTGTTCATATTCGGTGCCGTTCTGAATGTTTTCTTGATACTTAAAATAGTCACCTTATTACTTTATTACACATTTTTAACAATATGACGGCAAAGCAAAACAAATTGTATGGTCAGAAGTCTAGGTGTTTTCTGAACATAGTAACAGATAGAAAGCATAGCATTTATATTAAAAAAAAAATACATTAACAAAATTATAACTAGAAAGTTTTCTAATAACCAACAGATCAAATTCATTACGACACTTTAGAACAAATTGAAAGTGTAATAAATTGAAAAAATAAAACCAACTCAACGACGTTTTTCAAGTGCTCAGACCAGGTCTTTACTATAATTTCATTCAGACTAACTCTCTGACTTATAGCTAGTTTTATTTTTAATTCTACTATCAAGAATTCCATTTTAATTTAAAACATAGCGTGCACTCGGGGGTGATAATATATGTGTATAAAACTGAGAACCACTGTAACATTTTTGACGCCTCGCTGTCATAGTTTGATAGACAGACAATTCGTTTGTTATTCGAAGCTATTTAAAACTACAACTAGATTAGAAATAGCATTTTAATTTGCATGCGAATTAAAGTTTGAAATTTGGAGAGTGCTCGAGTTATTTTTTTAAATTATTTAATTACCTTAATTAAATGTGAACAATAAAATATGTTAACAAGTTACAAACTTGAAACACTTCATACAATTATTATTTTTTGCCATAAAGACGTTAATATTATTTTTTATAACATAACATAACATAACTTCACGCCTTTTGTTACCCGAAGGTGTAGGCAGCGGCTGTTAAGCCTCGTCTCGCTGTTATGTTTACGTCCCAAATGGAATAGGTGGCGAACCTATTGCCATACCGGGCACAAAGTTTTACAGTCATCGATATTTATCACACATAACTTCCGAAAACAATTTCGAAAAGTCATTGGTGTGAGCCAGTGTCTGGAATCGAACCCGGACCTCTGGATCAGAAGCCGTGTGCTCGGCTACTGGGCCACCGAGACTGTAAATAATCATAATTATTTACATTCATTATTTATTTATCTTACTTTCCCAATACATACATACAATCACGTCTTTTTCCCATAGGGGTAGGCAGAGACCTTTTTTTTTTCATTTGCTACGACACACATCATTGATTTGAATGGTAGGTTCGCTTAAGTTGACTTTTAGCGGTTTGCCCTTTCACACTAACCTCATAAATTCGTTTTGTCAGTTTTCTTCGTTTTGTCAGTCATAACCAATATCTGACGTAAATACTATAAAACAGAAGTGGCAAACAGGTGGATGGCGACTTTTAATGCAGTTGATCGTGGCAAGACAAAAAATATAAATACCTAGACGAGAGAGCGTAATGTAAAATCACTAATCACCATCGCATGTAAATCGTACAACGCACAGGGTCAATCAATTTGACCACCATATTAAGTAGGTACTTAAATATTTTTAGAAATGTTGTTAAAAAAACAAACTATTCAATTATTTACTGGTTCTCTAACATTCCTCACTAGTTCAAATAAATATCAATTGAAATTAAGTCACACAATATGTTAAATATTTAAATCTGTCGCATTAGTTTAAATTCATACGTGTTGTGAACATTTTAAAATAATATTTCAGGTTTTATATTATCCCCACGTATTTTTAAAACTATTTTAGTACGCATCCCTTTTGCGAATTCTGGAACTTTCTGTATAATGTGAAAGCGTGTTTTTTAGTTTTTTTTAACTATATTTATTTAATAAAATCTTGCTTAAAATTAGCACGATCGCCGACAAGTTTAAATTTTTTTTAGCAGCACATCAACTTATTACGTGGATATGCGACCGACGGACGGTCTTAAAAAAAATCTGATGAATTGCTGAAAAATTGTGCATAAAATACAATGCAAAAAAAAAAATACAGAATACAACTTTATCAACACCGCAGAGACAGAGGTGTTACAAGACATGCAACGGTATGAATAATGGTTCTATACAAAACTTTGTACCGATACTCTCTAGTAGTAAATTTGTTCGTCAGTGTTTATAGCTGGTATTTATCGAATGCCGATGTTAATATTCATGATACCTACGGAATATTATGAACTAGTTGACCCGGCGGACTTTGTTCCGCAACAAAAGTAATAAATAAGTAAATTTCGGTTTTATCACTTTTTCTTCAATACATACATGAGTTATAAATAAAAACCACCCCGTTGACACCCTCTATCTATTAAAAGTAACCGCATCAAAATCCGTTGCGTGGTTTCAAAGATCTAAGCATTTAAGAGGACAGACAGCGGAAAGCGACCTTGTTTTATAAATGTAACTAGCTGACCCGGCGATCTTTGTTCCGCATCAAAAGTAATAATTGCTGTCCCGCTATGTTAATACTGCAATATCTTCGAAAATATTTGTTTAAATTGCATGCTGTAAAGGGCTAGGATCATCTCTATTACATGCACAATCTACATAAGACACTTAATTGGATGAAAGTTAATGTTGTAATGTTTAAAATCACTTCGTAAATAGGCCATTATTTCTCGTAAAAAGTAAAAAAATAAAAATGGCCATTGTGGGTTATCCCTAAGAGATAGACATATGCCCTCGCGGACTTTTTTGTAGACCTTTTAAAGGTGTATAATAATGTAGTACGTTGTTTTGATTTATCACTTAGGTTCAGGCAGCGTTTGCGATTAAAGTTCTAAATATTGAAAATTATCACTTTTTTTGCTACAATATATGAACAACATGAATTATAGATCAAAACCACCTCTTTAACACCCTCTAACTATTAAAAAAAACCGCATCAAAATCCGTTGCGTAGTTTTAAAGATATGCGCATATAAGGGGACAAACAGCGGAAAGTGACTTTGTTTTATACTATGTAATGATGATGATGATACACAATAACAAAACTATAGTCATTGTTGTGTATGATAATGATATCTATATATAGACACAATAGATAAATACAAATAACATAATTATTGAATAGAAAATAGAGTAACGTCAGGCCTGATTCTAGGTAATTCTGAATACGAAGGGCGTGGCTGATTTATTTGGCGTATCCTCTCATTCACAACAAATAATCGTAAATGTCAATATAAATTACATTTCATTGAATATATATATATATGTACATACATATAATTGTGTAACAGAATGTAATTTAATAATTTAAAATTCAACGTTCGAATTGTAATAGTTTTTTTTAATTGGTAATTGTTTTGTTTAATATCTAAAAAAATATATATCTCATTTTTTAGGTGTCTGGCCATTTGGAACTTCAACAATTTCATAATGAGATTTTTTTACTATTGGTATTTGTCCAGTTTGGACAGGCTAAAGCTTTGAAGCTTTGCCTTGTCTGACGGGTTATTTCCATATTATGTTCCAAGGGAGTTTTGACGAAAATTTAGAAAATCACGCTATTACGAGAATTTAAATTTCTGTGTGCCAGAATTTAACAATATGTACTATTAATGGACGTATTAATTAATGAAGGATGTAAAGTGATTGTGTTCACACAATGGTATCGAGCGCCCCCTGTCACCGAGGTCACTAATTTTGGGCACTGCCGTTTTGAAACCAATATTATAAATAGTTTTATGATAATACTTGTCACTTTTTCACGTCTAAATTGCTCAGCCAATCATTATAAATTTATTCGCACATTAGTGAGTTAGTTATAGAATACAGGCGCTAATTTAATTATTGGTAGGACTTTATGGGATTACACGTAAAAAACATGAAATAAAAGTGTATGTACGCTTGTATGAGTATAGTTGATATTATATTTTTTTACTCTTTACACATAACAAAACTATTTCTATAAATATTTTTTTGTAATTATTTATTATACCTATTAGTAAACGCTGTACACGAATATCCACGACGTAAAAATACCGTGGATATCATGAATCATCATAAAAAAACTTTCTAGTTTTTGCTATAATTTCGTATCTAACAAACTTAGACTACTACTACTTATTTTGTACATAATAGGTAGACATTTGCTCCTTAGTTTGTCAGTAACTGAGTTAGAATTAAAAAAAAATACTTCACGTTATTAGTATTTTGTTTAGTTACACCGTTTTATATACGAGAACATCATAAATTTTTAAAACATAAAGAGGCTACTCTTAACGCTTTAAAAAGGATATACTCGTAACTTATACTTAACTTATGCTAACCAAAAAAGGATATAACTTATAGTTTTTTTTATCATGTAAATGATTTTAAAAAAGAAAGGAAGAATAAAATTAATTTTAATGCAGATGAAAAATGTTCCAAACGCTCAAATCATATGACTGATGATTAATTATATTTTGGAAAATAAAATGTAAAAACAATAGAACGAGTCGTATGTCATTTTATTTTTGAGTTATTGACGTGAGATAAAAAACTACAACCGAGCATAAGAAATATTTAAGATTTGGGGAGATATGCCCCATTATCCGGCACAAAGGGACAAGTATCAAAGGAGGTCAAGGAGGTAAGTGGCACAGCCTAAGTCTGCCTTATATAACTACTTAACTAAAGGCTCATAGTAGTATCTCATAGTGAAAATATCGATTTAACAAGGTAATTAATTACGCAGCGTGACTATGTGTACGTTCTCGTACGTCATTGCATGCTCCATCGACGTTATAGAACGAATCGAACAATGAGTACTCGATGTGGTGTTCAATATTGAAAACTAAGTTTAGACTTGAATGAAAATTTTAATAAAGGGTTACACTTGTAACTTGTCGACGTATTTCTAACGTCATAACATGAAATGAATACAGCAAATTTTGCCAACACAAGTTTGTAGCCAGAGACCTTTTTGGACAGAAATTAAACCAAAGTAATAACAACGTTGCTATTTTTAACCGACTTCGAAAAAAGGAGGAGGTTCTCAATTCATCTGTATGTATACATACGAGTATATATATATATATATTTTATGTCTGTTCACCGATATTTTCGTCAATTATGGGCGGATTTCAAAATTTTTTTTTTTTATGATTGTGTTTACTATCGAGATGGTCCTATTTTTACCACGTCAGGATCTGATGATGGAAACCAGGAGAAATCGAAGGCAACCTCCGAAAATTTTATGCGAGCATGGTGTTTTTGTTACGTAATAGTTATACGTAATTGTTACGTAATAGTAATAGTTACGTAATATTCTGTATAGTGTCAACATCTGATGCTGCTGTGCTGATGAAGAAGCCACCGAACTCCTCAACGGTTAGGAGTTGGGAGACAGTACCGCAGTTAGTCGATAGAAACTGTTTAGTGGTGTACAGGACTAACGTGTTGCTGGGGAGATACGCTTAAATTCATAACTAATACTGCTGTGCTGATGATGAAGTTACGGAACTCTTAAACGGTTAGGAGTTAGGACACAATACTGTAATTTTTTTTCTGCAATACTTTCAAGGCTACGATTGGTCTTCATTCGGGCTGCAGTGTTATTGTCTACCCATGATAATAACAAAAATATAAATACTTAACAAGTATTATCAAACTCTTTTAGCTAAGTACTTATTAATAACAATTATAGCTCCCTAAAAATATCAACCATTTAAGAAACGGACTTGTAACAAGTGATAATATATTTAATAAACTGAAAACCATGTAAATGAACTAACTTATTGAAGTTCACAACTCATTAATATCACTAAAACTCGTGAAAAAAATTACTTTAAAAAAAGTTAAACCGACTGTAAACCACAAAATCTTTAAGTAAATAAAAACAGTACCTTCATAACTAAAAAGCGATAAATAACGAAACTTACTAATTTGTATACAATATACAAAACGTAATAGTTTTGTAATTACATATTTACGAAATAATAATTAAACCCGTTTAAAACTCATATTGTGCCAAATACAATCAGACTCGTTTTATTTTAATTATTCATCATTCTTTAGTTAGAGTGAACAGTATTGGTAAGAAAGGAGAGTAGGCAGTATGACCGCTGGTCATATTTGGAGTCATCGGAGACATAGTTTGGACTTACCTCACTGCCATCCTGCTGAGCGTTGCATTTACTTATGTTGAGTGTTCCCGAGATGAAGTCATTCTGCACGTCCACCACCAGGAATGCGCTTACCGGACGAACGATCTGAACCAATATGCAAAAGCTATGGAACCTTATACACAAATATTTCACATATTGGAAAAAAATAAAATAATACCTTATACATACAGCATTTATAATAGGACATTTTGATATTTAATTTGTATCTTACGATTGTCTCAAGGGGCCGTATTATGTAAACACTATAGGGGGGTGGGGCTTTGCTTTGCTTATTTTGGATGGCATGGGTAGGGGGATCCAGATGATGATTACGTCATCAGTAGTTATTTTTGGAAAATTATCTAAAATGCCCGTGGACCAATCTTCTAGATGATCTCTTGATATATTTTTTTCAATGTTTACGTAATTATGAGGGAGGGGGTATGAGCTTTGCTTACTTTTACTGACTGGGGGGTAAATTTAGCAAATAATTGTAATAAATCTGCTTACGTAATACATGAAGGGGCCCAAACTGTAAGTGACTGGCCAGATTATCGGTTAGTTTTTTTTTATTTGAATGCTTTTTTATCGAGTTATCTATTAATGATTTTTTCAAGAGTTTTGCAAGTTATGTGCACGATGGCTTAATGGGTTTTAGAACACTGTACAACTCAGATCTAATAATCAGATCGCGTGCAAATTGGGATCCAGCAAGGAGCATCTGCAGCAGCCTAAGCGCGCCTATTAGTTCCTTCTATACTAGATACTAAAAAAAAAAATTAAGTTTAACATATTTTTTAAACTGCCATAACCCTAAATTTTATTCTTTTTTTGTCACCATAAGAATGTGAAGTAGATGCATTTAAGTACCTGATTTTTACAAATCAATTGCGCTTATTACTGATTAGAAAAAATACTTATCAAATGGTGGAATGTAGGAACTGTTATGTTATGCACTAGCGAATGTATAACTACTAAGTTTTGAAACTTACAACTTTGATCCAATGATTCCAACAGAAAGTGAACTCGTCCTTATCAATAAAGCCATCTTCATTTTTATCGAACACCTGGAAGATATGGCGAGCTCTCTCCTCAGACAGTGGATAGATATGGCCTTTCTCATTGCGAAACAAAGCTTTGCAGATCAAACGGAACTCATCGAGATTTAACTTTCCATCCCTGTGAAGAAATTCGAAGAAATTAGCCTCGCGGATTAAACTTGACCTTTAAATAAATATGAAGTTTCTGTTTGTAATATAGAAATGAATGCTTTCTTCGACATTCATACGAATATATATACGGTACGTATACCAAATAACACATATTTGCCAGTGTGTTTGTTCCGGCTAATCTCTGAAATATCTCTTATTGGCAGATAGCTTGTGTAATAAGGATTTTTTTTTATGGGATAAGAGGGCAAACGAGCAGGCGTGTCACCTGATGTTAAGCAACCAACGCCGCCCATGGACACCAGCAACACATAGAGTTACTGTTGCGTTGCCGACCTTTAAGGGATGGGAGATAAGGAAGGATGGGGAAGGGGGTGGGCCTCCGGGTACCTCTCTCACCGAACGAAACGCGACATGAGCCACTTTAGGTCGGCTTATTCATGCAGCGAACAGCAGCGGAATAGCTTAGGCTAGTTTTTTAAAAATCTTTTATTTATTCATTTATTGCTTCGAAGACGAAACAAAGTCCGGATGAGGTAGCCACTGATAGTTTTACACGTGATTTCATGTCACTACGATTACGTATTCGGACTTCAGATTGACAGGTCCGGAAATAGGGTCTTATCCAAAAAATCAATCACTTCCGATTTTTTTCGAAAGTTATGTGTGATATAAATGTTTAAATGACAGCAGACTCTGCCACCAAATTGCATAGGCCTAGTTTGGTGGTGGAATGTGTGTCTAAGCGGAAACCAAAGGTTCTTGCACAACTCACTCATTTCCTTGTTTTTTGCGTAAATTTGTTAATAGGATGGGGGCCTTTTTTACTGACCTTTAAAATTGGATGAGGAGGAGGCCGAAAGTGGGATGGGAAGGGGAGAAGGGAAAGAGGAGAAGGGAAAGTGGTGGGGCCTCTGAATACACTTTACGTCTATATTCTGGTCATGGTATTTCACCGGTAGAGGCCCATTCATGCAGTAAACTGTTTGACTCTACCACTGGTAAAAAACAGCTTGCAACAACACTTACATCATTCCATTATCATGTACTGAAAAGAATGATAAATTCTTTCCGCATGCCTGAATCACTAGAGCTTGCCCTTCCTTAATTTAATATGGGCAAGGCAACTCTGTGACAGATAACTTGCAGTTGTTTTTACATAGTCAGCTTTTTGCTCTAATTTCAACCACATTTTTTACAGCCTTAGTTTTACATTTAAATAAATGTCTGTCATCGTTGTGACTTGTAAGTGTTGATAATTATTTACCTTTATTAGTTATATGCAACTCATGTCTACATCACCTATTCACAGATCTAATTCTAATATTTATATAAATGCTATATTTATCATCTAAAAAAATATAAATACCACTGTATACCCAAACTTTCTTTAAGAAAACTTTGACTGCTCTGGGGCAGGTGTTTATGGTAGAAGGAATACTTTATTAAATTTTGATATTAGCAACTATAAAAAAATCCAAGAATTATACTTCACTTTGATTAATATTAATGTAGTAGAATAATTTGTATAGTATGTATTATTAATTAATTTATTGAATGTTTTATGTAGTTTTCTATAAGTTTTCTTGCATTATTAATAAAAAAAAACAACGGCTAAAGATAACTTCAAAATAATTGAAAATCTCCTAAAAGTCTTCAGAAGTTTTTCAGTTATGCTTAGGGTATTGACGAAATAATAACATACCCATCTTTATCAAATGTTTCATAACAAGCGTCCATGTCGCCGAAAAATTCGTCGACTAGAGAACCGTTGCTAACGTTGCACATTGGAGGATTGATCGAACTGTGCCTCCAAACATCGCGAAATCCGTTTATAAACACTTCCAACATCACTACCAAAATATATGTAACCATAATGACCTACAACGTGAACAGCGTGATATTTTAATGGTATGACATAAAGTGTATATTCTAAAGATTTCGCATTAAAGTTCATAAAAGATGAGAGCAATCTAAAGGAACTTATGAACATTTGCTTTAATTTTCTGTAACAAAATGTATTTTAAAACTAAAGAGAATTGAACGAAAATTCAAAACAGCAACTGACATTCGTGACACCAGTTGTCAGTGTTGTCACATTCAGTCACCTTGACAGTTGTCAGTGTTGTCACCAACAGTCAGTAAGCGGCGCGTTCCACTTAAAGCCCGCAACGATTGTAACACCCACAATGGGCGCGTTCCACTCAAACCCTGCAACGATTGTAATACCGTTGCGACACACTCGACGAATAGTTCGACGAATAGCGAGGGAAAGAGGCTGGGACGTAGTGTGGACACCTTACTCGTCATGCCGCGAATCAATCTAGCAATGTGAACGGGCTGTTTAAAATATCGGATTTTCGAGATATCGATATTTTTAAATATATCAATCTATAAATAATATCTTACTTACATTACGACGGTGAATTGGTAAAACTAACAACTGTGGAATCGAGATTGGTGGGTTCGATCACCACTCGAGCATAAATATTTATCCTGGTCTGGGCAGAATCTAGTAGAATAACTACAACCCTATTTTGGATGATATACCCTATTTGATTTCTAATGACGTAATATTATTTTTCAAGTTACTCTTAACAAGCCCTATAATTTGATACCCATACTGTAGAAATGCTTTAAAAATATCTGCTCCGACATATTAAATAAAAAGTGATGGCATATTATTTTTCGAGTTACAATAAGCCTTTCATTTAAACCCATATTGCATTGTAAATATCTCCGGATGACAGGTAGTGGTACTTCAATGGTAGAGCCAGCCCATTCATTCAGCGAAATGCGTGGCTCTACCACTAATAATATTATCACCCAAACTCAGCGTGTATACAATATTTGAGCTTAATCTTTTGTAGATATCTTCTTCAAAATTAAGTTCTAAGATTCCAGAACATACACACTTACGGAAATACAGTGCAAAATAAAAATCACTGAGTTTGTTAACTTTGTAATCAATTATGAGTAGTATAGTTTCCACCTGTTCCTAGATTTTGATGTACTTTTTCGATACATCAAAGCCCGAAATTGATATATTTAAAAATATCGATATGTCGACTAACTAATATTTTGAAAAATATCGACAGCCCTAATATCCAAGTTCGGCGCGTCGCAAATATTTGGGCGATTATTCTCGCGAGTAGAGCTGTGTGTGGCCAGAGATGACAACATCGCGGCAACGCGAACGCGAACGGCGAATAGCTGTGTGTGGGAGCGGTATAACACCCACAGTATTGTTCCACATACATATAGCCCGAGATCGTTACGAGCGATCGTTCGACGTCATAGATGACGTCACTGTTCCCGGCCACATCGCCCGCAAAATATTGGTAGGTCCGAGTGGGCTTTCAATAAAATGGCGGGAATTCCAAAAATGACATATTATGTCATCAGAACTTGATGAATTTTCCAAGTCAACTCTCAGTCGTTTTGTCAAAAATGCTACTTTAAATTCACGAGGATCCATATTACTTAAATTATTATTATTTACTCATAACTTTGCTAAAAGTTTTCACCATGCCGCCATATTGCTAGCACACAGCGCTCAAGTTGTGCGTTCCACTTAAAACATTCGCCCGCAACGCTTGGGGCGTGCGTTCTTACGTTAGTGGAACGGCAATTTCCGCCGTCGTGGTCGCGGTCGTTGCCGGCTATAAGTGGAACGAGCGCAATATTGTCGGGTCAATTTTTGCAACTTCTGACGTCTGTCAGTTTTATTATTTTAGTGAGATGATCTGCACAAAAACATCGATTAAAGTGAATGAATCAAACAGACATGAAAAATTAATAAATCTGTGGGTGAATCCCTGTCACATTATTATGTTTTGTTTCACTAGTAATCTATACATTTAATAAAAAAAACCTTTTAAAAAAGGTGGGACGACGTTCAGTTTGTTAAACCGGAAATTATTTGTTAAGCTTAGAATTGTTTATAAGTTAAATTAAATAATAAAATTTCGTGTATCGGTCATTACTACAATAAATTGTGATTGTAATTGAAAAAAGATAACAAGTATGGCAAATTCTGCAGTCCTAACAAAACGAAAAAATATATTAATTCATGTCCGCCGGTACAAGTTAACGTTGTTGAATTTTGATGAACTGTCAAATGTTGCCTATTAAAATCATTGACTAACAAGTCAATGATTTTAATAGGCATAATCAATGAAGAAGGAAACCTTTAAACATAAAGGTTTCCTTCTTCATTGATTATAATGACTCGACTATAGTCTGTGTCAGTTACAACTGTGAACTAGTGTGAACTCTGGTTTGTATTGGAGGTTGTAGTGATGTTCTGCATGAATCTCAGCACTAATTTAGCCGCTAATGTAGCCGAAGCATAACAGATATAAAGGTGTGATATTACAGTGGTGTGTTACTTACTTAAGGTCAGCAACTTAATTAAACTAGTTTGTAAAATAGAGGTAAGTAGTCTAAGAAAAACCTGTTCTCTTATTTAGATATCCAAAACAACATATTTAGCATAATAATATTCTTACTTCCTATTAAAGTATTAATTCTACAAATAATTATTACTCAATAATATTTAAAATAAAATCAGCCAAGAACGTTTACCAATAAATAAAAATCTTCGTTGCGTCGAAAGAACTCGACTGTAATTTTTGTTTGAAGCAAAGAAACTAAAACTATACAGCCTACTGCATACCTACTGTTTTTCTAAGTTTAAGAAATCAAATTGGTCAATTAAATGATGTGATGCATGAGTAGACAGCAGAGCTTTAAAAATATATCGATTTTGATATCTAAAAATAAATATCGAAAATCGATATATCGCTGAAAAAAAATATCGCCGATATATATCGATATTTATTTATAAAATATCTATATTTTGATATATCGTTATTTTCTGCCCATCCCTATCACTAGTTATTGGTAATGTGTAGTTTGTACTGACTAGTGACTACTGTTCGTCGTTTGTAGTTTTTTAATTTTATTTGAGTAGAGGTTTTACTTGCCTTCGTGACTAAATTGCACTGAAAGTTCGGATCAAATTACAGTTGCATCTGCAAATGTAAACGTGATGTTGAAATTGCCGCATACTTCTTACTTAAATTAAGTGTTTAGGTTAAAGGTATAAGCGTGTTCAATAATTTCTTGATCTACCGTCAAAAACATGGTTATCGAGAAAGTTCACGGGCTTCGAGCCACTGGCATGAGCATGAATGACCGATTTACAATATTAGCAATGACTTCTCCTATCCAAGGTGTTTTCCGGCAGCAACAGGATCGAAGACTCAATTCTGTGGGAAATTTTAGTCAGAATTCAAGCTATGGTAATCGACTAACCGCACAACAGTTCGCCCGGCGTTTGAATATGCAAGCTAAAAGGGTATTAAATTGTAATTGTTTTTATTATTAGGTCGATATTTTTTACTCCTCTGTATTTACTAACACTTTATAAACAGTAACTAAATGACACATGGCATTATTTAGCAATAGAAAATATTGAGTGAGTCTGACTGAGTTAGTAGAGTGAGCAAAACTTCTGTCCACTGTTTATTTCATTTGAATATTTGTTAATTTTCTGACAATGAAAGGGAATTTGGTGTTATTTTATTATTTAGAAACTGAAGTATGTTAGGGGGTAGAAAGAATACAGACAAGTCATTGAAAATGATTTTTATGAGGATGATTTCCAGTATGAGAAGAACTCAACCTTTTGGCATTGATTAAAAATAACAACTAATGTCAACTAATTTTTCTTAGGCTGCCTGCCTCTGCATATTCATGCTAACAATGTTGTAATATGATATAAACTTCCTAATGTGTTAAGGTTTCATTGAGTTGTTGTGTTAAGGCTCGACTCGCCACTATGTTTACATCCCAAATAGAATAGGTGGCGAACCTATTGCCATACTAGGCACAAAGTATTTATTCATTGGTATTTAGCACACATAACTTTCGAAATGAATTTCGGAAATGTCATTGATGTGTGCCCGGATTCGGACTTGCCACCTTTAGATTCAGAAGCCGTGTGCTCTACTACTGGATCACCGAGACTGTGTTGTATTAACATTATTTTATGTGTTGTAATGATGCAAATATTAATTATATACAGTAAACCAATTATTGTGAATTCTTTCATTATAGGCTATTTCTCAACGTTTGGGTACAGCACAGTCAGGTTTCAGAAGATTTGGCAGTGAAGGAAACTTGTCAAGGCTAGTTAGGTCCAATAGTTGGGGTAATCTTAGCCAATCAAGTATTAGAGACAAAGTTTCTTGGAGACAGTCCAATGGCAACCTCAGGTGAGATTTATTTTTTTAATTTGTTTTATGTGTTGTTATGTGATTTCCTGAGGCTGAATATGTTGACAGTTACTATTAATTTTAAGATATCAAATATTAATTAATAAATATATTTTAGTTACCAAATATTATATTGTGTTCATACCCAAAAAAATGCAACTAAGATGCCTTTAGTATCATGGAGTACTTTTGAGTGTGATGGGATTTGTTAAAACTAACTAAATTAAAACTTTTAAGGACACAACTTTACAGTTTACCAAGTGCTGAACTGTAAAGTTGTGTTCTTAAAAGTTTTATTTAAGCGGTCAGCATCTATCTGCCCTGTTCCTATCAATTGGGGTTGACATAACAGGTTTTTCTTTTCTATACTTTACTATCATTTCCTTTCCCTACACTAACACCCTTTATCCTGTTTTTCACACAATTCATCCATGTTTTCTTAAGTCTTCCTCATCTTATTTCCTTAAACACTCAGATGTATCATTCTTCTGTCAACATTTGTATTAATACTCCTCATTAGATGCCCATACCGAGCAAGGTGATTTCCTCTTATCATTGTATTCCTCTCAGTTACTGCTAAACATTCTGATCCAAGCGATCCCTTCAACTTGAGAGGCATTTGGGAGTCACAAATTGTTTCTGTTTCATGTCTCCACTTCATCAAATCAATGTTAATTCTATGCATTATGTCACGGTTGATTTCACCATTGCTTTGCAGTTTAAATCCCTGGTATAAAGTAATAACACTATTATAGTTTTATTTATGTGGTGGTTTTTTAAATTACAGTAGGTCAGCGTCATTTAGCAACCTGTCAAGTCTAGGCTGGCGTGGGTTTCGTAGGCGCAACGGTGGACGACAGCTACGGGGACGCAATAGGTAAATTTCTGGGTTCTAAATAAGTTCTAACTTGCATTAAATACAAAACTATGTGAACCGACCTATTTCATACTTCAACTAAATAAAACTAATTTCTTGCAATTGTGTTCCAGGGGTCGCGGTAGACGGGGCGTGAATGGCAGAGCTCATTACTCTCGGTTGCCAAATAGTATGAACCAACAAAAACCAGTGCGACCACAGACTGCTACACGCGCACGCAGATGGGCCAGAGCAAAGGGTTAGTTACATTATCAAAAATATTTAAAGCCCATATAAAAACTAATGTAATAAGAGACTTAATATTATTAAGAAAAAACTGCTAGCAGTTGAATTGAATGGCTTTCTGGATGAAAGCCATTCAATTCAACATGATCCAAGTCACTGTATTATAAGAGATAACAGGAAAGTCTCTCTCTCTGATTTCAATATTTGTAACTTTGATGTTGTTCCTATTACCACAGGTGGAGTCAATAGGAATAATGAAAAACCAACAGTAACAAAAGAAGAGTTAGACCTTCAACTGGACCAATATATGGCAGGAACTAAGGCTGCCTTAGACTTGGAACTAGATAATTATATGAAGAATGTAATGGACATTGAGTGATTGACAAAGGTGGATATTCTAGTGAACCAATTGTGAGTACATGTACTCTGAGGAGTGGACTTGATCAGCAGAACTGAAATATGTGATTATTTTGTTATATGTATGTTACCATAGTTTCTTTATTAATATTTATGGGCTTGGTGGTGCTGTGGTCGAGCACACGACTTTTGATCCAGAGGTCCGGGTTCGATTCCTGACACTGGCTCACACCAATGACTTTTCGTAATTGTTTTCGGAAGTTATGTGTGACAAATATCTATGGCTGAAAACTTTGTGCTGGGTATGGCAATAAGGTCGCTACCTATTCCATTTGGGACGTAAAACATAACGGCGAGACCAGGCTTAACAGCCACTGCCTACACCTTAGGGTAACAAAAGGCGTGAAGTTATGTTATGTTTGTTGTTATGTATGTATCAAGAGTACATACATACTGTGATTCAAATATTATTTCAAAATATTATTAAAGAAAAAGCAATTATATTCGAGATTTAGCACTTTAATTGGATACGCTGGCTGAATCCTATGTGACAGACCAAAACAATGTTCTATAATATCATACACCTTTAGAAGGTCTACAAAAAAGTCCGTGATGGCATATGTCTATCTCATAGGGATAACCCACTATAAACATACTTATTTCTTCTGAGGCGAAACAAAGTTCGCTGGGTCAACTCTCTTCTATCTTCCTCATTTTTCACATTTATAGGCAAAAAAAAAATTGATGTAAATTGGTCTCTTAAAATTAAGTACACTTCAGAAAAATCCTACAGAAACTGCAAATTTGAATTTGAGACACTCTGAATGGATGTTATGTTTTCATTGATATTACTAAGTTTAACATCTCTGTTATAATTTAAATTTATTTTCTATATTGATTAGTTTTTTTTCTATAATAATTAAGGTGTGACATTTTAGTAATGACTGAATCTGGAAGCACAACAGAACATTCAAATGTTTACTTATTTTTTTGTTATACTTATCTTGATTGAGCAAACATTTACATAAAATTAGTTTTATATGAGACTACAATTTTAGTTCACTTAGCTACTGTTAGGACCACTATTGATAAATTTTGTGATAATAATCACAAAATTTGTTATAATTATTCCGATAATTCTAATATCTAAAATTTAAGCTATTAATGTTAAATTTTTTTGACAATAAATTGTACATATTATGTAACTTTTAATGACATTATCAGATATTGGAGAAAGTTTAGTAATAATCTTACAAGCTACCAATGATTTTTTAAGAAAACTGAGTGATGAAAGTGACATTACCTGTGACAGTACCATTGACTGAATACATATCAAAGACTGTAAGGTGTATATTTTATTATCAAAAACACGTATTTTTTGTCTGCAAAAAGATCAATCAGTATTGTCATTTGATCAAAAAATATTACATATATGCAAAGTGCTTTTAGATCCAGTCTATTAAAAGAAGTCTTAAATGGAATGTGTTGAAATTTAATGACACAATTATCCATTACAATCAACACATGAAATATAAATTTCAGTTGAATTGCCAATCAAATTGCCTAAAATACCTCAATTGAAATGGGCAGCTCTAGATGTATCCAATTTGATTTACCAATCAAATTGTGTCATGTAGAATAGATATATTCCTTTCTCCTATACTTTTAAGATTTTTGGACTCAGTTGTGAAAATAAATTTATTGTTTATACTCAATGTCTGTTTTATTGCAAATATCCATAGATGAGATTTTAATTACAAACATAACTTCACGCCTTTTTCTACCCGAAGGTGTAGGCAGTGACTGTTAAGCCTCGACTCGCCGTTATGTTTATGTTCTAAGTGGAATAGGTGGCGAACCTATTGCCATACCGGGTACTAAGTTGTTATCCATCGATATTTATGACACATAACTTTCGAAATTAATTAGTTTCGAAAAGTCATTGGTGTGAGCCAGGATTTGAACCCGCGACCTTTTAATAACATCCTATAAAATACAGATTTCACA
Organism: Euproctis similis; assembly: GCA_905147225.2. Lineage (NCBI taxonomy): Eukaryota > Metazoa > Arthropoda > Insecta > Lepidoptera > Erebidae > Euproctis > Euproctis similis. The sequence continues at coordinate 13,786,795 of LR990109.1, forward strand.
TTCCACTCATAGTCACCACATTCCCTGTCGTGAAATTAGACCTAACGACATTTCAAGGAAACCATTACCTGAAACAAATGCATGACTGCGAAGAAATAAAATCAATTGAAAAGTAACATATATATATATTTATATTACAGCAATATACATACATAATATAGAATGTAACTAATACATTAGTCCGCATCTCTTTTTTTATGCGAATTAAACACAGTTTATACAATAAATAGTTATCTTAGATGCGCTACAGAATGTGTTTGAAAAGGCTTAAGTAATAATAGAACTTTGCAAATATTATCTAGAGGGCTCAGTGGTTCAATATTATACGGGGAAATACCTACTTATTATAAGGTTGCCCAACATGGTCAAATATTTTTTCTTTTAAATTTCCGAATCCCTGCTAGGAAGTACAGATACACAGGAGTTCGGACGGCTTTTCCATAGTATCAGATATTGTGCGCATTAATAAACTCAGATCTTAGTCCTCATTTCTGCGACTGGCTGCGTTAGAATTTCGGACGCGCCGATAATTACTTCTATACGATTGTTATTTTTTAACGGACTTCGAAAAAAGGAGGAGGTTCTCAATTCGTCTGTATGTATAACTTTTTTTTATGTCTGTTCACCGATATTTTTAAATGTAAACATACGTTGAGTCGAGTGCTTCTCGAAGGATGTCACGGAAGGAATGGTGTCCATTGAGGTAGACCTGAATGGACACCATTCCTTCAACACTACCTACGTTCCGACTCCTATACATCGTGGTCCTAGCGTATGAATTAATTAATAAATATGAATTAATTCAGCAAGTTGAATAATAACGGTTGTCAGTTGCACCTTTGGTGTAAAAAAGTGTTACTGTGTTAATTTTAATAAATATACGAACCCATGGCCTGACCTAAGAATGTCTTATTCGTTGTTTTTTAAATATATATTCACGTTTATTTCTTAGTCTTAAATTATTATCGCATTATTATTATTATTCACGAGGGTTGTCACGAATCGTCTCGCTGCAAGACTCGACGAATTCTAGCCTGCGGAGCAGGCCGGGTTTCGAAAAGGCTTTAGTACCGTGGACTACATCCATACTGTTCGGCAGATTGTACAGAAGACCGAAGAGTACAATCAGCCGCTGTGTATGGCATTCGTGGACTACGAAAAAGCCTTCGACTCCATCGAAACTTGGGCAGTTCTGGATGCACTGCAGCGATGTCGGATTGACTGGCGTTATATCGAGGTGCTGAGATGCTTGTATGACACCGCCACGATGGCTGTCCTGATACAGGACCAGGTGACGAACTCAATCGAGCTGAATCGAGGTATAAGACAGGGAGATGTTATATCTCCCAAACTCTTCACCAATGCTCTGGAGGACGTTTTCAAAACACTGGATTGGACTGGACAGGGTATCAACGTGAATGGTGAGTACATCTCGCATCTTCGGTTTGCCGACGACATCGTTGTAATGGCAGAGTCGCTGGAACAGATAAGCGGAATGATGCGCACCCTAGACGAGTCCTCCCGGCGTGTCGGTTTGGGCATGAACTTGGACAAGACCAAGGTCATGTTCAATGAACATGTCGTGCCCGGACCGATAAGCGTCGAAGGGTCAGTTCTCGAAGTCGTAAACAAATACGTCTACCTAGGCCAAATCATCCAGTTAGGTAGACGAAACTTCGAGAAGGAGGCCGAAAGGAGGATTCAGCTTGGTTGGGCTGCATTCGGCAAACTGCGTCGAGTCTTCAGCTCGCCTATACCGCAATGTCAAGACCAAAGTCTTTGACCAGTGCGTCTTACCGGTGATGACCTACGGTGCCGAAACGTGGACACTCACGGTGGGGCTAGTCCACAAATTTAAAGTCGCTCAGCGAGCTATGGAGCGGGCTATGCTCGGGGTATCTCTGAAAGATAAACTCAGGAATGAGTATATCCGCCAGAGAACTGGAGTAACCGACATAGCTCGTAGAATAAACTCGCTGAATTGGCAATGGGCTGGTCACATCTGCCGAAGGACCGACGGTAGATGGAGTAAGAAGGTCATAGAGTGGAGACCGCGCGATAATTTTACCTACACACAGTCAAGTTAATGTTTAATACAAATAGTAACCAGATAAAATGCACCAGAAATAAATATATACTTATAAAAAAATAAATAAAAAAATAAATAACACATAATTGTCAATCATAACCACATCTAGCAGGTATTAAAGACTTAAAAGTCTTTTATCTAATTATGGTATTATTTTACTATGTATGTAAATGCGATTTTTAGGTTAAAAAAAAAACCTAATTTAATTGGGCGGGGTTAATAATTATACATAATTTAAGTCTAATCACCTAAATTTCATTTTGAATTATTATACCAAGGGCGCGTACCGGAACTGTTTTAAATTTGAGTTTTATTATTAATGAATACATAATTTTAATATTTTTGACATATGATCGATCGTGCTATTTTTCATCAAATTATATGACTATTCCTTATTTCGTACGTAATTATTATAATAATAAGTTTAATATAAATAACTAAAAATAGTACTAAAGTTTATAAAATAGTTATTTATTGTTTGGTTTTTCGTTCTAAAACTAAGAATAGATATGTTTTTACTATTACGATAGGGGCATAATCCCTTTATACACTACCGACTGTTATTTGAAAATTGTCTAAATATTTGCAACACAGTTTTACATTACATATTCGTATTTACTTAACGGATGATAGGTATTAAATTTAGTAAAAAAAAAATTGACATAAGAACGACGAGCTTTTGCTCTCATTTTTGTTCATGAAAAATTAAATTGAATTCATTCTTTAAAGAAATACAATTTTATTATTTTCGAGCTGATTTGCACCTATGCAATTGCTGTTAAATTTAACATACAACATATTTGAGGCTTCACATTTAAACATTAAAAAATATACTGCTTTTCATAATATCGATGTTACCAGCAACGAAAAAATAAATGGTGGGAATATTTAAATGCCGACACAAAATAAATAAGTATATAAATTAAATAAATTATCCTTAAAAACTAAATCATAAACTAAATTGTATGTATTTATTTACATTGCATTCATAAAGTATAGGTATAGTGTTAAAATATAAATGCAAATAGAGTCTTTTTTATGGATAGATTCTAATTCTTTAAGAAATAATTAATTTATAAATACTATGCACCTACCTATTCTAAATAATATGTTCTATCTGAAAATACCGTTGTGTTTTTCGTGATAGTTATTCATATTTAGGTATATTAATTAAAGTAAAACATATTTTTGAGTGCGATTATGTCATAATTCAAAGAATAAAAACGGTGTTATCTAAATAAGTACTATCATTTTCTTTTTAACTTAATCGAACACCAAGTAAAATATTGATATAATTTGATGGTGCTTTGACTAACAATTTAATTCATGGACATTTAATAAGTGGTCTTCCTGTTATTTTTTTGTATGCACTTAATGAATTTATTAAACTGTTAGTCGTTTTAAAATGACAGGGCGCACATGGTTTTAAATAATGTCTTTTTGAGCAGATATGGTTTTGTTCACTATTGATTATTAACAGATATAATCTGGTTGATCCAGCCAATGAACGAAGACACTTTGACGTATACACCAGGCACATCTTGTCTACCACAGCCGAAGCCCCACGAAACAAGTCCAACCAACTCGTAGAAACCATCATCTTGACATACTAGAGGGCCGCCTCCGTCACCCTGAAATCAAGCGTAATTTATAGAATGGTCTTAAACGAAAATTACATATGACTTTACCTCTATAAGTATTATAATATTGGCAATCTTAGATTGGCTGTGTGGCGCCGGCTTAGAATCCACCCCATCTCTTCCCGTGGGTGTCGTAAAAGGCGACTAAGGGAAAAGCTAGAAGAATGGGCAGCAGCGTTCTCTCTCAATAAAATACAGCCTACCGCGATCGCCAACCCGCCTGCCAAGCGTGGCGATTATGGCAAAAACCCCCCATGATTGAACGGACCAGCAGTTGTGGCGCTCTATGGGGAGGCCTATGTCCAGCAGTGGACCTCAAAAGGCAAATGATGATGAATGATGAATCTTAGAATCTTACGGCGTTAGACGCAAGATATATTTAAAAAGAATCGTAATCTCTCTCGTCTGTCAAATTTTTTGAATTTCGAAATATGTATAGAATTCTTCGAGTGGGTCCAAAAACTGTTAATTCCAGTTAGTAAATTGTTACTAAATTGTTAGAATATAAAATGACATTAACCTGGCACGCATCGTTCCCCGACTCTCCTCCTGCACAGAAAGAGCTGGCGGGTAGAATGAATATCTTCTCTGTCACTGCGTTCACCTTCCGTATACATTCGGCGTCACTAACGATAGGCAGCTCAGCCTCTCGCACTCGCAGTGGAATTGGACCCGCTAAAAGAAATGTTTCTTCTTATTAGCTATTCCGATTAAGTATTAAGGGTCAAATAGGGTGACTTGGGATCAAAGGGTGAATAGAGATGAAACTTTAACACCTCAATTCTATTTAAGTCTAAAGAGTATTATAACTTTTTTATATGACGATTTTATTAAGCGACATTCCACGAGCGGTCATCCGCTATCTGGGTAATATGACTTTATTTGAGTCTAACGGTACAGTCTAAGTTGTTATGAGCAGTCGCGTCGGTTGGACGTTAACGCTAAAACCGAAAACAAGTTTTTCCTATTATGGGCAGTAGTTACGGGGTTAAATAGTAACCTCTGTACTTGTGTACTTGCCCGAAAGCTATGGAAATATCTGACACGTGTTATGTGGTAGGTACAAACAAAGTTAATTTATCATGTATCATTAAAATCATACTCACTTTCACCCATGTATCCATAACCGGTGACCGTGCACCGTTTGCCAGCCGCATGGTTCACCCCGCGCGCAGGTAAACACACAAGGCACACCCCTGTATAATGTATAAAAGATATTTTAAATATTTATATATTTTAAATATTTAGGTTCGAACATGTAGAAAGAATGGAGGATGCAAGATTGATTAAGCAGTTATACAATGCAAAAGCGAATGGATGTAGGAGTCGAGGACGGCCAAGTCACACATTCCATGACCAAATAGAACGTGTTCTGGAGGAAGGTGATGTTGGGAGCCTCAAAAATCGACGCACGTGCATGAAAAGTGTTGTGAGAGTCAAAGAAGCGAGTGAGGCGTGTAAGAATCGTGCGTTATGGCGCTCTTGTCTCTCCGCCTACCGCGCTAGGGATTTGGCGTGAAGTTATGTATGTATATAGTATGTACTCAATATGCACTGATACAATAAAGAAGAACAAGAGACAACAAGTCAAACAAGAACAAGAAAGCAAATTTATACAGTTTTCACAAAGTTCTTGGCGATAGAGATTGGCAAATGCATTTTACGTAAATGCCGTAAATTATATCGCAAGCTCTAAACATACATTTATTATTTAAATTAAATCAAATACGTTAAATTAATACCGTCCACTTAAATCATAAGTAAACAATAAAATCCATAGATTTATCATAGACTGTAGTATATGGCGCATGTCAGTAAAAATGTACTACTAATCATCGCTGACAATATTAATGTAAAAGTTGACACTTGGAAGCACTTTTTACGCACACATTGATAAGTCATAAAGTCACTCACACATCAACAACACATTTTTGGTCTCGTTGTTTGGGTGACTATGGCGATCTATAAAATCCGTTATTTTTAAAAAAATGTACCCACCTTCTTTGAGTTCCGCCTTTCCATGTAGTTTTAACAAAGCTATATCGTTGTCTAAGGTCTGGCTGTTGTGGTTGTGATGTATGTACGTGGTCGCCACTCGAAGGGTCTGCGCTCCAGGTGAGCCGTACTTCCGCGTCAGATCGTGATCACCAACTCGCACGTATATAGCGTCACCAGATCTAACGATACTGTAACATTAGAAGCAAATGGTATACTTACTTGTAAGAACTGTATCCACGACAAGATCTTATGGACTAATCAGACAGTATTTTTTTTAAAGAGACTACAAGACCACGAGCCCTGCCGGTCCAGTAATTTCAATACTGAACTATTATTTATTTTCCCATTGTTATTATTAATCTGCTTAAAGGGACGTATTGTCTGGCAGACGTTTATTTGGATGGGTGTTGATTTGGAAAAAGCGAGTTATAGAGAAATGTGGAAAAGAAAAACTTGTTGGGCCGATTCCCAATGATATGAATAGAGTAGAAAGATGATGATCACATCATCATCACCTGATATTGAAACATAGAGTGCTTGATATCTTCAACTTACTTTGTGACACAATGTGCAGCCGTGAGTACCCATTGAGTGCCAATAAGTGCAGCACCGCATAGATACTGGTTGAGTGAGTTGATCAGCGCCACCTGCCAGCACCACTCTCCTCTTTCTCCATCTTCGCCACCCATCACGCGACCGAGCCGGCGAGACGCGCGAGATGTCGTTCCTGAGCACATGTCAAAGAATATGCAAAATTTCATATGTGCGCACTTTTCTTTCTTTCATATTTTAAAATTGCCAATTTCGTTATAGAAATCTATAGGTTCAACACAACTTTTGATTGTTAACTAATTAGTCGACAATTTCAGGCAAACAGCTGTTTTGACTTTAGCTCATTAAGTTTATGACGTCTTAAAATACTCGAGCAGTTTGTGTCCAGTAAACGAAATATAATTATGAAATAATACTAATGATTACCTTTAACTCCGCACACATATTTGTTATATTTCTCTGTAGAGGTGAGCGTGGTTCCGTAGCTTGGCTCGTATGGCACTGAAATAATACAATAAAAACTTAATAATACTTTGTATATTTTATAGACAGAGAGCTCATAGCTAAAAATATTCCACGTTGGATTCTTGTAATTATTATAATTTTGAATGTATCTAGGCCGAGATTTGCACCTGGAACCTTCCAAAAGACATAACTATAGATGTTCTCCTGATACTAGTTTGTAACATAACATAACTTCACGCCTTTGCTACCCGAAGGTGTAAGCTGCGGCTGTTAAGCCTCGTCTCGCCGTCATGATTATGTCCCAAATGGGCGGCGAAACCGGGTGGCAAAACCTATTGCCATACCGGGCACAAAGTTTTCAATCATCGATATTTATAACACATAACTTCCCAAAAAAAAAGATCGAAAAGTCATTGGTGTGTGTGTCAGGATTCGAACCCGCGATCTCTGGATTCAGGTCGTGGTACTCGACCACTGGACCACCGAGACCAAAATACTAGTTTGTATATTGATGATTAAAATAAAACTTACCAAAAGGTGTGGTGTGAGTATACGACATAGCGGTGGTATAGTGCTGGTAGATGGTCGCGGGCTGTGGGAGCGGGAGTGGTGCTGTATCATTCGCTGGTCGACCACCTACCACCTCCATTACTTTGGACTTGGGTGCACAGCATTGAGTGCCAGCCTTCTTGCATTTAAATACATCCGTCATTTCTGCGTTACCTGCCATGAGAAAGATCGTTTGCTGTTATTAAAGCTATGGCTTTTATTTTGAAAGAAATTTTTGGAAGACTTTTAGTTTCAAATAACTCACTTTGCATTCATAAAATATACAATCTCCATTTAATCGAAATTAATTTAATACCTACATGAGTTGTAATAATATGAAGAAGTCACTGATATGTACTTACGGAAGCATGTGAACGACAGTAGAGACACGATACAAGAGCCGGGACAATCAGGCCGTGGGTCTGCTGGCGCTGGTGTTGTTGTCGTGGTAGTGGTGGTAGTAGTGGGGCGGTGAGTGGTACGTGGTGGTAACCTGAAAGATAATTATTACAATATTATTAGTTTTATGAGCGTGGTATGGTCTCACAGTGATGACGTTACGTACGGTATGTTGAAGTCTCACCTGGTGACCTGGTTTCACCTGGTCATAGGGCTTCAACTTTCAAGCGCAATACGTCTAACATCAGTTATTTTATATATACATATTTTTAAATATGTATATCTTTCCTAATCACAAAGTCAAACTCAAATTTTATTGGTGAATTCATTAACCAACCTGGTGTTATCACAGCAGATGAACCCTTGCATTTTGCAATTAGTGTGAGCAAGCAGCACTGCAGGTGGCTCACAGAACGCACGCATGATACCGTGAAGACAGTAGCCTGGACACCGTGGTAATGGAGGCTGTGAAATAATAAAATATAAAATAATGGTGGGGAATAATTTCAAAAAATGTCAAGAGTATTTACTTAAATTTGATCAGAAGATTTTCACAAATCTTTAATAAAAAAGATTAAGAGAAATTTCTCTTAATCTTAAGGTCACTTTCCGTATAAGATGTCCTTGTTAGAGAAGAATAACGCTTATTTTTTCGTGGAGCATATGCTGAATTGAAATGAAATGAAACCCAGCTTATAAAAATATGATTTATTTTGTTAATACTGAGCCAAGCGTACAAGAGAGCAATAGACAACCTCGATCGTACGTTAATTCAATTCATAAAACAACATTTTTGTCTCTGCTTTGTTATTACTCTATCACGTAAAATTATCGTCCATAAACCAATTTTCAGACAGCCATTTCTCTTATAACTATTGGGACGAAATAAAGATATTTAATTCAATTCGTATACTTACTGGAGTGGTGGGTCTATGTGTAGTTGGTCTTCTGGTGGAGACTTCTGATTTACTGTCTGAGATACAACACACACCTTCGCTAGGACACACAGCATCCTCGTCTATATTGTCACAAAACAATGACAACAATCCTGAGATACAATCACCACGACATTTCCGACCTGGTCTGGATTTTGGTGGAGAGGTGGTAGTTAGCTGAAATTATAGTTAAAAGATACTTTTAATTTTCTTTACATCTAATAGTATGAATCAATTTTTAAAACACGCAATGTTTAATTTAACTCGGTCGGGTAGCTTTCGGGAAACTAATGGAAATCTTCCCGTCTAAAATCCCCCCATGCCTTAAATATAAGGTCTATGACCAGTTTGTGTTACCTGTGATGATATACGGAACTGAGACGTGGTCTCATTAAATTTCAAGTTGCTCAGCGTGCTAAGGAGCGGGCTATGCTTGAAATTTCTCTGCGATCTGGCGTAGCCGACATAAACCAAAAAGTTGGCACACTAAATTGGAGATCGGCAGGCCACATCGCTCGACGAACGGATACTACCAGGTGGGCTGACGACCTTAAAATGGGGCACTGTCACCTACAGGTTGACTCAGATATTCACCGGGTACGGGTGCTTATCTGAGTCGAATAAAAAGAGAAGAGACGGCGAGATGCCACCATTGCGCATCCGACCTGGACTCAGCCCAGCACACGCTGGAAGTCTGCCTGGCCTGGGCGGCCGTGCGACGAGTCCTGGTCGACGGGATCGGGCGAGACCTATCCCTGCCGGCATTCATCGCGGCAATGTTGGCGGGCGAGGAGGAGCGGAGCGTTGTAGTCTCCTTCTGCGAAGCTGTAATGCTCCAGAAGGAGGCCGCCGAGCGGGATGCGGAGAAAGCCGCTTGAAGGCGGCGGCGGCCCGGGAAGGAGGCAACCTTCCGGTGCGGCTGGGGAGGGTCGTTGGGGGCGCCAGCGGCCGCGCGCCTCTTTACAGCGCTCGGTCTGAGCCGCTCCGCCCTGGGGAGCCTCACGCCGAGACTCCCATCGGATTGCAGTGTACTGCTTTGGGAGTCCCACGTACCCAGACGGGAGGTGTGTATAAAGCATTTCCTCGCGTAATAAAAAAAAGGTGGGCTGACGACCTGGTAAATACCGCAGGAAGCCAATACTGAATGCGCGTGTCACAGGACCATCAGTTGTGGTATTCTATGGGAGAAGGCGAGGAGTTCTAAGTTCAGGCAGTAGATCTCGATGATGATGATGTTTAAAATTATTTAGAGCGACATATTATTAGAGAAACTATTAAAACTTTACATTGCGACAAAATCAATTGTCGTATTCATGCGCACCCGGCGCAGCAGCAAAGTTGCAGGTATTTATGTCTCTAGGTCTTTTCTCACGTATTTTACATCATCTTTGGGAAGGCAAATAGATTTGAGAAAAATCTTACAGAATCCCACCATTGAAAAATCTAATAAAAGTAATTAATAAAAGCCCCCTATATTTTTATGGGTTTAGTTTAGTTTTTTTGTCTGCGTTAGTAATTGTCTTTGAAAAAAGTTAGTTTTTTCACTGGAGTGAATATCCTGAAGCAAATAATAATGCTTACAGCTGTGGAAGGTCTTCTTGTCGTATACTTCTTTTCGTTAGGCACTACAAGATCTGAAGGTAGCCTGTCTTCGTATCCATCTTTAGAGACGCAGCAACGTCTTCCCTTTACACAGAGTCCTGATGACGTGAGGTATGCTTCGCAGTACTGTGTAAGCCTTGACTCTACACACACTCCCGGGCATGCGATATTGCCTGAAATATAAGTAAGGAACTTTCAGACCATCGACATCCATAACATAACAATCGCGTATAACAGTTTAGGTGCCAAAAATCGATAGAATCTTCTCCTTTTTTTAATTCGCATAAAATAGCCAGTACTATTCATTGCGTCAACGTTATTCAAAATAACAAAACAGTATTTTGTTTTCATTTTATGACGATTATTTAATTTATTCGTGCTTCCGTGAGTCAGGAGCACGGAGATAGCCGGGATAACCTCATACAAACTTGTACGAATTAAGTATTAATCTATACTAATATTATAAAGAGGAAAGATTTGTATTTTTGTATGTAAAGAATAAACTCAAAAAGTACTGGACCGATTTTAATAATTCTTTTTTCTTTAGAAAGCTACATTATCACTGAGTAACATAGGCTATGTGTAATCATCGTCGTCATCGACATTTTGTTAATAAGCGAGTAACAGCGTGAGGCGGGAAGCTACATACAATATAGCGGTACGAAGTTCGCGCGGCCTGCTAGTTTTTTATATGTAGACAGTGACTTTGCCTTGTCAATGAATTAAATAGTGAATTGTGCAGGCGTCGATAATTTTCACAACTTACGAAACCTTTTTCCGAATACCTAATACCTATTTCAAATCCCTACGTACTAAATTTATGTGTTTAAATGGCCATCGAGACTATTTGAATAAATCTATTTTGATCTCGACGTCATCATCAGTTGCTATCAAATTATGAGAAAATTAACAATTATCTACAAGTACGAATTCCTAATAGTCAATATGGTAGGGTACCTAATAATTACCACTATTTTTGTATTTGTCTGCTGGTGGTGGTGTTGAAGGCTCATCATAATCGTCGTCATCATCTATTGTGGTGTAGCGCGTCGGGTACGGCCGCGATGTAGTCACATAGGTCTCGTTACCTGGACAGCAGAGAACAGACTTTCAATAAATAAGCATAAGGCTAAATTTTATTCAAAATTTTCAGCTATACATACATAACTTCACGCCAAATCCCTTGAGGGGTAGGCAGAGAGAACAGAGCGCAATAAGGCACGATTCTTACACACCTCACTCGCTTCGTTGACTTCCATAACTCTTTACATGCACGTGCGTCGATATTTGAGGCTCCTAACATAACCTTCCTCTAGAACACTTTCAGCTATACTTTGGGGCCGTCCATTAAACACGTGATGTTTTTTTCAACATTTTTTGAACCCCCCCTCTCTCCCATGGCGAGATTTAAAACTAACCCCCCCCCCATTCAACATCACGTGTATTTTTAGTACATACAAAGAATCTTAAAGTTTTTAAAGTATTACTTTTAATTCATCATCAATATCGCTGGTCGAGTACTCGAGCGACCTGCTTCTGAATCAGAAAGTCGTGGGATCGATTCTGGGCTCACACCAATCTATTTTATTCTAATAATAAGGTGGAAAAAATAAATACACGTGATATCTTACTACACCCCCCTCCCCCCTCGTGATATTTAGTGATTAATTGTTAGACCCCCTCCCCCCTTTCTAACCTCATGTGATTAATAGACGGCCCCTTTGTTAGAAAGCAATAAATAGATGAGTACTAACTAGAGCTTTCTTCGGTACAACATTTCATTGAAGGGCTCGGACACTCGACCTCCTCAAGCACGTTGCTGCAGAGTAGTGCGGCTAACGCATGCATACACGTCCCCGGACAGTTCTTAGCTTCAACTTGTGTATCCAATGTGTCCAATAAACCTGAAAATATATGTTATGAATACATTTACATTAGAAAATCAATTCAATTCTCGGTGGTCCAGTGGTAGAGCACCCTGCTTCTGAATCAAGAGTTCGCGGGTTCTATTCCTGGCCACACCAATGACTAATAAAATAATAATTTATAATAATTAATTTCGAAAATTATGTGTGATAAATATCGATGACTTTGTTCCTGGTATGGCAATAGGTTCGCCACTTATTCCATTTGGGACGTAAACATAACGGCGAGTGGAGGCTTAACAGCCACTGCCTAGCCTTTGACTTTCCCATAGTCAGTGGTAGAGTCACGCAGTTAGCGGCATGCATGGTCTGGCTCCCCCGGTCAAATACAATGATGTCTCGGAAAATTGATGTGAAATAGCTTGTGCCGTATTCCGTTTGGTGACGGAGGCTTCCAATTATTTTATTACGTCTAAGATCAACTATTTACAACATACAACAGAATAATCAATTTACCGCGATTAAATCCAATAATTTTGAATCAATATTTTTCTATATTAGTCATGTTACGTGCAGCGGTTCATGGTATTTTACACGCACTGTCTACTAAACTTTCCATCTCTACTTTCATAACCAACTATTTATATTGTGCAGACATCTCTCTACGTCCCCATAAATATAATTTGTACGCCATTTATAATGTGAAACATTACATAAATTAAGTGTTGTCCTAAATAATTGGCAACTATTAGTGGCATGGCGTACAAAAATGGATGTCGGCGCGAAGCGTTCCGTTACACGTTAACATTCGTAGCACGCGTGTGTGAGCGGGCCAAGTGAACGAGACTCTTTGAGTTCCAGTAAGTACATATATATTATTGGAAAGAAACGATTTGCAAAATTATCGGTTAGTTATATCTTAAGAAGTCCGCCAATATCGCGTAGGACCGTTATCGAGTAAAAGTTCATCGTATTAAAGCCTGGTTTGAACAAAAGTTTCAAAGAGATTCACGAGATCAAATAGTTAATAAACTGATACTTAAAAGAAAGTAAAAAGAAATAGGTCAAGAACAAAAGATACGACAATTCAAAAATAATTACTCTTCGCATAGTGTCATTGTCTCTGGTTCAATAAAAATGGATAGCTAATAAAAATGTGTCCAAAAAAGGTATTTAGTGAATACTTTTCTAAAAGGCAACTCTAAGTAAGTTCAACTACAAATGAGGCGTGCTAGGAAATACATTCATACATCGTACATAGTAAATTCATAAAATAAATAATCTCCATAACAGTCAAGGCCGCTCGACTCCATTAACAAGTTGCACGACAACATTCCACAACTCCCGTGATGATATAAAACGTGCAATGCCGTTATTTACTCCCGGACGATGGATGGGTGGCCCTCCTCCCACCACTCTCGTGATGTGACCTCTTGCCGCCATAACAGTAACGTGGTCGGTGCCGATTGAAAGGAAAACATACTATAACGGAAAAAACAAGCAAAAGCGAATAAAATAATTTTACTCATTTAACAAAATAGTAAATTACATATACTAATAGTTTATAGACGTTTAAATATAATTAAGTTTATCGTTTTATTATATTATTTAATCTCTATATTTATTAGATAGTTAATAGACGTTGAATTGAGAACAAAAGTCGTTCATTTATTTCATATTATCAAGTTAAAAGTTTAAATGAGAATCGTTTTAATAATCACATAATAATTAATAATATAATTTCTGAAAAAAATACTTTGTATCTATAAAATGTGTGGCCAAATATTAAAATATAGAAAACTTAAGATATTTGTAAAAGGCTACCACAACTCTAAGTTCGTTCACAACATAATATGTGTTGAGTTTTTATCCTACATTACATTTACCCGCTGACCTATGTGATGCGATGGTAGTGCCGGTGAAATCGACCGCGGCCGACCACCGAAAACGAAAGTACAATACGTATATGTATATATATACGTACGTATAACACTCTTTGTGTGTCTTTATATTACACCGCTAGGCGGCGCCATAATTCATTTCGAAAATGTATGATTCCTTCAGGTACATTTCTTTATGAAGAGATGTACCTAGTTAATATTTGACTCTATCATAAATATTTTGATTTATTATATTATATTTATTTTGATTCGTTATCAGATTTAAATTTAAGACACATTTTTTTATTTTCTCACTATATATATAAATATATATATATGCATAACTTCACGCCAAATCCCTTATGGGATAAGAGCGCCATAGGGTACGATTCTTACATACTTCACTCGCTTCATGTCGGATACGTTGGTTGATTTTTGAGGCTCGTGACATCACCTTCCTCAAGAAGTCATTAAATTTGGTCATGGAAAGTGTATCCATATATGTATTTTCGCTTTTTCACTGTATATCTGCTTAGTAAATCTTGCATCATCCATTCTTTCTACATATCCGAGCCATCGGAGTAGGTATACCCTTCTTTAATTTTACACCGACACTCTCAATGTTTTCGCTATTAAAGGCATAATAATTAAAACCAATTCATCCATAGCCATCATGCCCGTCAGCATGGCGATGAATGAATTAGAAAATATGTTATGTCGAGATTATAATGTTTTTTTGTTATCTCAACTGGTAGGACTGAAGAAGTAAGCACTTAACAGGTACCTACACTTTTCTTTGGAATAGAGGGCAAACCAGCTAGCGGCTCACACAGCTACTAGGGGCGTTTGCTGTTTACTGTTGGTGTTATAGTTGCGTTGTTGGGAAGGAGGGAGGGATTTCGTAAACTTCTCTAACTGAACAAAAGGTGATATATACCACTTGACGTCAATAGTCTGAGAGGCAGAGGTATTTCACCGGTCGAGCCCGCCCATTCATGAAGCGAACTACGAGGCTCTACCACTGTACTCATTTACGCCCGATATACACTTGAATTTGGAATAGTTATATTGATACTATCTACTGCCAGCGACCTTGTTCCATATTTTAACTTAATTTAATCTGAGTCGTTCCATGAATTTAATTGTAAACATTCATCTAACGGAATTTATTCTTCAATAACATTAGACATATAATTATAATAACAGACATTATATTTTCAAATATACGACTTTTGTTTGATATGTAACACTTTAAAATAACGTAGAATTAAAAGTATTTTAATTTTATGTTTCTTTATGGTTAGATTGGCAGCTATAAATGTATAGCTCAATTTTTAACAAAATATAACTTCGCGCCTTTTTCTACCCGAAGGCATATGGACTGGCTGTTAAGCCTCCACTCGCCGTTATGTTTACGTCCCAAACGGAATAGGTGGCGAAATTATTGCCATACCGGGCACAAAGTTTTCAGTCATCGATATTTATTGATATTTAATTACTTTTTAAATTAATTTCAAAATGTCATTGGTGTGAGCCAGGATTCAAACAAATTTTTTATGTGTGATTTAATTTAGTAGTTTTTCAGTAGTGTTAGTTGTACCGCGCTATGATTCTGAATTTCTTAGTCCTCACGATGTGCCAGCCTCTATAAGTAACTATTCAGAATCAAAGAAAAAGAACAATAAAACAAACTTTTAAGTTAATCTATACTAATCGTAGTAATCCAAAAAATTAACACCTGTTGAACTGTGTTGAACCCCTTTTGGATAATGGACGAGATTGATACAGGACCTTCAGTTGTGGCGTTCTATGGGTCAGGCCTACGTCCAGCAGTGGACCTCGAAAAGCTAATGACGCTGATGATGAATCTTAGCAGGGAACTTACTCTTTATACTTTTCTAGTTACAAATTTTCAAGGATCATTTATTAGTTAAAGGTAAAGAGGCATGGCGCCAGTGAAGTAACAAATACGTAGAAAGTATTCATTTGAAAGGAAAGCCTTTTGTGATGATAATAAATTCAAGTGGGACGTACATAATTTACATCGACGATCCTACAAATAGTCTCTATATTTTAGACACAGTAAGTGAGTTTTAAGTTATAGTTTTAATATATATTATAGTTTCAGTATATAGTTTTAAGCAGCTGGTGTTCAACTCCCAGTAATTTTGTCGCCTGCGATTATATGTTATCTTCTCGCTCTCTCCGTGCCAATTTCATATTTTTCAATAAAAGCTCTTTATAATTTGAATTAATAAAAAACATAGTGTTCCTGAGAAATAAATATGTTTTGTTTTTTTTTTATTTTTAAAAATGTACATCAGTGGTTTAAGTCACAAAGTATTTTAGCGGCGTAGCTTAAGTTTATTGCAGCCAAATTTGCCATCGTAACTTTGAAAAATATCGACATTTTTTGCATTATTTTGCAGTGTGTGAAACTCTGTGAAGTTCCCTTTGATAGAATCAAAGGAGATATTGGTGTCAACTTAAAGAGAGAACCGTCAGTGTCTTAATCCTCACGCGCAGGAATATCGCTATCAGATTAGAATAAAACTACTACAGGCGGAACATTAATATTTTAATTTTAATCAAAGCTTATTTCGAAATAGTATGAGCATCCATTATGCGTAATACATAATTTAAGATAATAAAAAAAAATAGTTGTACTGACTAATTTTGCATTTGATGATCATAATAATTCTACAAATATACAACGGATATATATACAAGCGCGTATATATTACACATAAAATATTAGTGATATAATAATTGTTCAATAATATGTTGAAACAAATAAATCACTCTAGCACATAACGATTTATTGACCAATAGATGAAGTGAGGTGCTTTCTATCATGTCAATGACCGCGCGAAAGTCACTGCTACAGCTGTGATACAACCGTTCGGTGACTTCATGTGATTACATATAGTATTTTCATTTCTTGTAGAACTAAGATTAATAAATATTCACCCTAACATGAAATTTGAAGTTTACATACAAAAGACATCAACGCGTACAGTGTAAGTTCAAAATATATTATGAAAATTTACCGAGGTTTTTTATAGGTTTTTTAAAATTAAATTTATGGTTTTATATTATATTGCATAAAATAATTATTATAGTGATTAAAAAAATACCAATACATTAGAAGTAATTACTTTGAAAGAGCCTTAATTAAAAACCGACGAGCGCGTATGACAGGAGTTATAAAAGTAAAAAAAACGAGTGAAGTGTGTAAGAATCGTATCTTATAGCACTCTATTCTAACTGCCTACCCCGCAAGTCACTGGGTGTGAATGCGTGTATGTATGTAATTCGCGATAATTGGCACTGTGAAACAGTGGATATTAGTATTGATCAGAGGCAGGCGGGTTCCGTCCGTACTCGAGTAAAAAAAAAAAACAATTAAATGCTAGCTTAGATACTTTGCACTTGACACTTTACGAATTACGTTTAGATCATTAAAACATTTAATGAGCAATTTCATAATTTCTATTATTTAAATACCTAATTTTAATTCGCGATGTATCATAACTTCGCTAATAATTAAAATTTATTTAATTAATGTAACGTCATTAGAAATTTTTTAATTTTTTTGTGGTATCTCAATTGTAACGTCAGCGTATACCGGATGTTGGTTGCTGTTAATAAAAGTAATGTACACATATGTGAACATTTAGACGCATAATAAAGTATAGTACATTGTGTATCAGTGACTCGAGCCTCCGCGAACGTATTGTTTTACATATTAATTCACTTTCAGCGAGCGTGTTACTTGTATGTTTTCACCGGAGTTTCAGTTTAAATTATCGCACATCAAAAAAATAACACGACTTTGCAATATTTTAGTTTTTATTTCTTTTATTTGTTATCAATATATTAGTTTGTATCTTCTACTAATACTAGTAGACCCAGTGAACTTTGTTTCACCTCAGAAGCAATTAGAAGAAATAAAAATAGTCATTATGGGTTATTCCTGACATACACCATCTCAGACATTTTTGTAGACCTTTTAAAGGTGTATTATAATGTAGTACATTGTTTTGATTTATCACGCAGGGTTTAGCCAGCGTTTGCAATTAAGGTGCAAAATCTCTAAAATTATCACTTTTGTTACTTCAAAATACATGAATTATACATGCAAATCAGCCTGTTGACAACCTCTTTCCATTAAAAATTAAAAATCACATCAAATTCCGTTACTTAGTTTCACAGATCTAAGCATATAAAGGGACAGACAGTGGAAAACGATTTTCATCTATGAGTAATGATAATATATTGTATGGGATCAGTTTTGATTGAAATCAAATAAATGTATTGATTAGTGGAGGTGTATATTCCTGTTCGTTCCGATGGTTCGGGCATGTAGAAAGAATGGATGATGCAAGATTGATTAAGCAGATATACAATACAAAAGTGGATGGATGTAGGAGACAAGGACAAACTTTCGTGACCAAATAGAACGACTCCTGGAGAAAGGAGATGTAGTAGCCTTAAAAATCCTTCTGAAAGACAAGCCGTGTAAGTATCGTGTCTTACAGCGCTCTATTCTCTCTGCCTACTCCGCAAGGCATTAAGAGCGAGGTTAATTATGTGTAACTAAAGGCAAGTGTAACCAAAGAACTACATTCCTCCATAGAGTAAAGTTTTATGTAGCATACCTGAAAGATCATTACCACTTCTGAATTAGGTGTGTACTACGATTCATGGCTCACACCTGTGACTATTCGAAATTCTCATTAATATGATAAATATATATTAATAAATATATATATATATATTATAGTAATGTTTAATAACGTCCTTCAAATTTGGTTCCAAAAACAAAAATGTACATGTCGTGGTTTCGTCGTTTTGAAAAACTAAATCCATAAATCATTAAGTTGTTATATTGAAAAATAGTCGATATTTATTATACCGCGTCGGTAGTGCCACATCATACCGGCGTCGTTGCGTCTGTAAAGACTTTCTCCCACACTCTCCCCCGCCAGCAGTAGGCTGCCTTACCCCACCATTCATACATGTGGACATAACAACCGACAGATCATGCGACATTGAATTTATGATAGAGGTTGACTCATCTCTTATAATGGCTATATACTTCGCCATATGATTATTTAGAATTTCTACATAAATTGGACGTAACATTTCGGTATAATAAATTTTTGTTACTATCGATTACCATGGACAAGTATTATAATTGCTTTATTGTATAACTTTCATTTTTGCATATACGAATTTCTCAAAATGCCTACAAAATGTTTATCACAACTACTGTTTAAGTTAGATGTTATAAATCTACTTATTAAGTTAGAAATGTAATTGTAACTTTCCCATTTGAAACTTGACAGTTGTTAAGCCATAAACTAATTCATAAATATAATAATAAAAAAAGTTGTGTCACTTTAAAGTTTAAACGTCATTTTCAAAGTTTCACAAAATGAAATTTATTCTTAGAATAGTTTTGAATGTTTTTATTTCAATTTAAATGTTTTTGCATAAATATGTTTACATAACATAAAAGTGTCATTTCAATGTATTTTGGTCTTCCTTTCTTTCTCTTTTTTAAATTTAATTAATTATAAATACTACGCTACGTCTGCGTTAGTCTAACATCGATGTTAAAATGAATATATAATTAATGTTAAACAGTGGTAGAGCCAAGCAGTTCGCTGCATGAATAGGCCGGCTCGACCGGTGAAGTGGCTCATGTCGCGTTTCGTTCGGTGAGAGAGGTACCCGGAGGCCCACCCCCTTCCCCATCCTTCCTTATCTCTTATCCCTTAAAGGTCGGCAACGCAACAGTAACTCTATATGTGTTGCTGGTGTCCATGGGCGACGCCCTCTTATGGCCCTCTTATCCCATAAAAAAAAGAATAAGAAAATTTCATTTAAATATATTTCATGATCTTCAATCTATTATTTTTTGAAAACTAATATTCACATGGCAACAATATGACTAAAAAGAGTGTCAAAATTAATTCGTCGAAAAATATGACCGGTCCTTAACTGCCTGACAGAAGTTTCACTCCAGAAGTTATTTGTGTTTGTTGCTGTAGGATTAGTATTTAGGAGATTATCTATATAAAATCTTGATAACAACTAAATATTATAGACATTTATTGGCGATAAGTTACAAATATATCACAAAAATTCTGTCTAAAGCTATAGATATTGAAATACAATTAGGTAGTAGACAATATAATTATTTGTATAACATTAGTGTTTATTAGTGATACTTAATTAATACGTGGTCAACATTTAAATAGACTAAGATCAGCAAACTAAATTCTAGTACTTCACTATCACCAATTGGTCAATTTCAGTAGACAGTAAGAACAGACAGTAAGAAAAAGAAAGCCTTTATTAATTAATCGTAGTCCGTTTGAGACGCCGCATGGCAAGGCATGGCATGTATCACATGCGAACCGGCGATGAATCACACAACTGTCGTGACATTTCACTTCCTTTTAAATTCAGTGATTCATAAATTTGGATTAATTTATTTATAGAATGAAATATGAAATTTAAGGTTTATATTTCAGACGCTCAATTATCCTTCTTCTATTACAGTTTAAACCTAAAATCAATCCAAATTATTTTAAAATTGTTTGGTCGGTCAAAAGAGGTAATTTGTTACTTCTATTATTTTTGGATTTCGGTTTGAATAAGTCTTATAATTAAAAGAAACCTAAATTAATATACACTATAATCTGAAATGACATATTAGCCCAATGATG
Organism: Euproctis similis; assembly: GCA_905147225.2. NCBI lineage: Eukaryota > Metazoa > Arthropoda > Insecta > Lepidoptera > Erebidae > Euproctis > Euproctis similis. The sequence continues at coordinate 13,807,509 of LR990109.1, forward strand.
AATGTATTTTGACTTCTGTTGCGGAGCGCACGTAACTGGCGCAGGAATGCCATAAACCTAGTAACATTAATACAGCTACAGTGGCCATTGCAGAGAGATACACAATGATTCAAATTTATAATTTATATCATCAAACTATTTGGTGTAATTCAAGAGCTTCCCATTATTTTTTATTATCTATGGTTACTAGTCTCAAACTATAGCTCGGGGTAGTCTAAAATACCAAGCTCCGAGTAGATACTTTACCTTCTATAGATATGTTCTGCCATTATGTGAACATAAACCACGTATATAAATAGTGAACTGATATTTTGCCATCACATTTAGCTAAGATTAAACTGTTCACAAATTTACAAAAAACTGTGACTAAACCGTCATGTTTTATTTGAATATTTTACAAGATGAAACTAATGTTGCGCAATATTCGACGATCTACAATTAGCTATACTTTCAGCTTCCAGAATATGACAAAACTTATGTACTGCTTAAATAAAATAAGATAGTGGAAAACTATTGATCGATTATAATTATTTTATTTTTCATGTTATTATTCAATGAACTCTTACGCTATGTTGATTTGAAGATTTATCTGAATATTGTTAGAGAGCATTAGGTATTATTAATGTTGATTGGGAGTTCGGACTTCAGTTAATATGATTAAATAGTCAATCCGGCGAATTTCATACTGCCAATTTTACAATATTATCACTAAAAAGTTTAAAGTGACACATTTAAAGATGGCTATACGATGTAACGACTGTTTTTAAATCAATCCTGTCAACGAAAACTCATAAAAGGAATATTTCTTCAAGTTTCAGCAAGATATTTTATTGATGCTCATTTTTGGCTCTATCTTTACAATGTACGTTCCTAATATATTTTATCATTTTTAAGAATGACAAAAATAAAATTTAAATAATACAAACTTACTATTTATGTCGTTATTATGAATTACAATTAGAATTTTGACTGAATTTTATTTACAGTTTATTTATTTTAAAGAAATTAATGTCTTAAAAGAAGTAAAATTATCTTGTATATACGGGATATTGCTTAGATAAAAGTTGTAATATTTATGTGATATGCGTCCGGATGTGAGTGAAAATACAAAAAATATCAATTCTTGTTTTCTTTTTCTTATTTATTTGTCTATTTCACCATAGATTTCCGTACAGTCTTATAGATAGCCAACTAAGCGTGTTAAAATAAATATTTTCATAAATAAAAATACATGTCTGATAATTTTGGAAAGTCGGTATTACGACGGACCGTTATTTCGGCGGTATCACTACAATATTATGTTCTATTCAAATAACGTATGCCAACAATTTCTTGCTTGACCTACACGCAGCTAAAGAAAACGGGACAAACTAGAAAATGATTCTAGAACGGAACTGTAATCTAAAAAAAAAACACATATGGTTGGCTGACAAATCAATCAGTAATCAGGTACGTACATACGATGACCTAAAACATTGGCCTATATGATAATGATGTGTCTCACCGGAGAGTAATGAACTGGCGAATGATTCCTCTGCACTGCAGAGGGTTGTGAAGGCCAGTAGGAGGCCACAGGCCGCACTGAACGTAGCCACTTTCATGATGCACTGTGTTATATATCACTGGTCGGGTCCGTTATGTCGCATCGCGCGACGACCGCTAGCTGACTCGTGCGCGCGAGCACTGCTCACCTCGAGAAGAAAGGTGTTTGGGTGCGCACCATCTCTACCAATGAATAACACGTAGACGTGATGGCTCTTTGAAATTTTTGACTTAATAATATCGCTTTTAAAAATGCTGCATTACCTATACCTTCTAAAAATAAAGCAGTAAAGTTTCGCAATTGTTTCAACTTCCAGAAGTCATACATATTTTCATAGTAGGTATAAGTTTTATTATAGTACATAATTAAACGGAGCAATGAAAACTATTTATTCCGAAATCACCCCACTATCTGAAAGAACTTTACGTTTTTTTTATAAATGTGTTTCATTTTATGTGTCTAAGGTAGTCTGGAAATTTTAGCTTATCTTTTCCATGGCATTCCACAAACTTTTGTGGTCATATTATTACATGTAGATATATTTATTACAATTAATAACAACTACATTCCGTCATCTCATCAATGGTTGTCCGGAAGAAATTGCCTTGTGTGATAGCACTGTATTTTTTGTATTTACAAGTAAAGGTTCTAGGTAAGGTAAGGTAAGGTATGTTATTCTAGTCAATTTATTGACAGGCCACGTGGTGGATCGACTACTAAATAAAGTACGGTGGGTTCAAATCAAATGAAAACTGCTTTGTTTTCATATAAATTAACAAACTTAAAAATAGCCAATAAATACATAATATTAAACTTATTATTAAAGTTATATTAACCTTGTCTGGTTAGCACGCTGAAGAGGAGATGGGCTGGCAACATCGCCCGACGAACCGATCACCGCTGGGGTAGAAAGGTTCTCGAGTGGCGACCACGAACTGGTCGACGCGGAGTAGGCCGTCCCCCCACCAGGTGGACCGACGACCTTATGAAATCCGCGGGAGGCCGATGGATGCAGGTTGCACAGGACCGGCAGTTGTGGCGCTCTATGGGGGAGGCCTACGTCCAGCAGTGGACCTCAAAAGGCTGATGATGATGATGATGATGAACCTTGTCGTAATCCTAACTGATTTAATAAAACCATCGTCTAAATTACGTTTAAGATAAGTGTGTGCGCGGTGTTTCTGTATTTCTCTATCTTTGTCTGTGGCTAATACGCAAACTGCGTTCGCCAAAATTAAAACGAAAAAAAGTTAAATTACTCATTAAAGCAACCGTACGTTGAAGAAAGTGTGTCCGTAAAACAAGAAAAGACGGACGCAATCTTCAGGAGCGGCCTAATTCCGAGCGTAAGGGCTATCGTGAGAAGAACCAATCAAGAAACTCATGAGCCAAATATTATTACTCCTACTGCTATGCTTACGGTTATCAGGAGGCGTTGTGCAAGATAAAGTCAGTAATAAAATTTATGTTTTTGTACACCCACATTTTTAAAATATAATATCAAATTCAATTCAATCGTTCCATTCTCACTTAAATACAAATATATTCATCAAGTGATAAGAGGAAGCGACTTCAACAACTTGCGTATGCTCGTAGGCAACATCGTGTTAAACAACAAAGCACTAACAAGTCTGTATCTGTACAATCTTTGTTATAAATTAGCATTATTTAACGGGGATCGTCGTTCTGTGTAATATGGACGTGTTTGTGATCAGCGCTGCGGTGAACGTGGCCACGTGATAGACACTCCAATGGTCGCAAAATATTATTCAGGACTTCACATCCATGAATGGCCATTGATAAAATATAAGATTCCATTCATAATAACAGTTGAAATAGTACTTGACATAAATAAATAAATTATCAGTTTATATCAATATGTTGTAGAATGTTCATGTTCACTATCGAGGGCGATGAATGCCGATGATTTGGTCCTTAGTTTCAGTATATTTGAGATATTATAAAAAGTAGGCCCACGAAGCTTCTTAACGGAATAACTCTCTCCGGCTTCCTCTGTTGACACCCATGTTCCATAACATATCTCTAGAACTTTTCTTACCTGTTTTATTTCTCATCTGACTCAAGTCTTCTGAGTCAGAAGTAAAAACAGTGCGAAAGCACTAGGCCATCAAAACTGATGATGATAATGCGCTGTGTTAAAGATAAAAGAGTGAATTATTAGTTTTTTGGTATCGTGTAGAGTCTTGTTTAATGTTTTATCACGGCATTTCGGATATTTTGCAGTCTGTTTCACATCGTTGGTTACCCTAAAACCATACAAATGGTATTATAATAAAGGTACAAATTAAAATTGTGTATAAAATATAGATCATGGACATACATTTCACTTATTTCTATTTGGCGAGTAGGCAGTAGGTACCTACTTCATAACCGCACAGTATCTAATTGTCTACGTTATGTTTACTTACATATAAAGTTGTCGGTAGTGTAAATTGAACACTTTTAGTGAGTACTGTAACGAGCTCGGACTATCGTGTCTCATATATATATATAGGGTTCATCTCTCAGCTCCTCAATTTATTGAATACAAGGAATGCTGCATTGAGATCCTCCTCTTAAATGATAATGTAACTTATCAGGTTAATCTGATATAGGGGTATTACAAGCTCAGTGCATGTGTGTTAAATAAATAGGCAAATAAAACATTTCCTTAATATATTATTCATGATATTAAAATGAACTTAGATACGTGCCAAAACTGTGTCATGGGTTTTCATCTCTGCATTGTCCCTGGGCGCCTCGTCTAGGTCCCAGCATCATCATTGCTCCTCTCCACCTCAATGCTCACTTAGTAGATTATACATTATTTAATTTTAACGAATTGATTCATATATAAAAGTTTTGGTGTTTAAAATTATACTCTCTCTTCAAAATGCATTTTTCAATTCAAATGTTATTCTATATTTCTGAGAAAATTCCATTAATCAAAAATATCTTTTTAAAAATTCAAAAGTACAAATTTAGAACTATGTAAAAAGAGTTTATATTTTAAAAATACCAAAGAGTTCGCTCGCATCATCCTCACATCATCCCCCCCTTATTAAAGCCTGGATTATAGCTGTTAAGCGTTTAATCATGGCCAACAAAATACAATTACCAATGAGGATGATGCCCCTACAGACTTAACGATGCCCTACCTATTGTGGGGGTCGTCCTATGCCAGCCACTCAAGATGTGGAATTTACTCAAGCAGTATATCAACCTCCTTGAATAAATTTTGCCAAGCAAAACCCACGAAAAGCTTGACACTGGGAAAACTCCTACCAATACAATGTTTGGGTCCTGACCCCTACACAAACAATATTACATATTTTTTTATTTACCTCAACTAACTCTACCTACCCGACCTAACATTTGACGAATCCATTGTCACTGAAACATAAATCAAGCTAAATAAACTGTTCAAGAAATACACAAAATATTACACAAGTTATCTTTGAGAAATTGAAAAATCACACAAAATATAACTATAATAAATCATGGGATATACACTTTAAAAGAAATTAAATTAATCAAATAACAATATATGATAATCGAATATCATAGTAACATCAAATCCCAATATATCAATCAATTTAAAATATTATTATCAACAAATTTTATTTCAATATACTAAATTAATTCATTCAAGCCAAATCAAATACAGTGTAGCACCTTCAAAAACAGTTATACCATTCCTATCACATCAAATAATATAATGAACATATGTTTCATTATACTAACCAATTCCTTCCATATTCCAACATAACTCCATACCACCCTTCATGTATCATCGATACGAGGATTGAATCTACTATGGATTCATAACTCCCCCAAACCATATGTCAAACCAATATCATACCAAATACCAACATTATCTATTCCTAATCATATTACATTCCCTAACTATACCATTTACGTTTCATTATATCGACCTATTCCTTCCATGTTCCAACATAACTCCACACCACCATTCATGTATCATAGATACGAGGATTGAATCTACTATGGATTCATAACTCCCCCAAACCATATATCAAACCAATATCAAACCAAATACCATCATTATCTATTCAAATTCATATTACATACCATAACCATACCATATGCTACTCTCTCCATTCTTTAAGATAAATCATTCTATAATAAATAAACTTTTCTAAATATATATATAAAGAAATAATATAAAATTTTACTCCAACATTCTAACACCTATTACAATCACTATAATTTAGCACTAATAATAAATATAGTCAAAATGTTCTCAATAACTTTAAAATATCTTCAAATAAATAGAAAAATCAGTATTAAATTTATTTCCTGTTCACTTCATGGTTTCTTCTTCATGTACTGTCATATTGTACATTGTCCGGATTCAGTCCGCACACGTTGATGCATCCCGACGACAGTATGTATATGTGATACTCCTATCTCAGATACTCCACCCGCTTCTGACTCAGACCCGTGTAAGACAACATACCGATCTGGTCGACAATGTGGTCCCAATTGCCTTTAGTGCCGAGTTTGATAAGCACTGTTCTTAATGCTTTCTTCTCCATTATTAATATATATACATAAATTATACATTCAACACATGCATTCAGATCATACCCGGCGCCTCCACCAATGTAACGAGCTCGGACTATCGTGTCTCATATATATATATAGGGTTCATCTCTCAGCTCCTCAATTTATTGAATACAAGGAATGCTGCATTGAGATCCTCCTCTTAAATGATAATGTAACTTATCAGGTTAATCTGATATAGGGGTATTACAAGCTCAGTGCATGTGTGTTAAATAAATAGGCAAATAAAACATTTCCTTAATATATTATTCATGATATTAAAATGAACTTAGATACGTGCCAAAACTGTGTCATGGGTTTTCATCTCTGCATTGTCCCTGGGCGCCTCGTCTAGGTCCCAGCATCATCATTGCTCCTCTCCACCTCAATGCTCACTTAGTAGATTATACATTATTTAATTTTAACGAATTGATTCATATATAAAAGTTTTGGTGTTTAAAATTATACTCTCTCTTCAAAATGCATTTTTCAATTCAAATGTTATTCTATATTTCTGAGAAAATTCCATTAATCAAAAATATCTTTTTAAAAATTCAAAAGTACAAATTTAGAACTATGTAAAAAGAGTTTATATTTTAAAAATACCAAAGAGTTCGCTCGCATCATCCTCACAGTACCTATATTTGTTTTACAGTGGTAGAGCCAAGCAGTTCGCTGCATGAATGGGCCGGCTCGACCGGTGAAATACCACGACCTCTCAGAAGACCGACGTAAAGTGGCTCATGCCGCGTTTCGTTCGGTGAGAGAGGTACCCGGAGGCCCACCCCCCCCTCCCCGTCCTTTACTATCCCCTATCCCTTAAAGGTCGGCAACGCTACAGTAACACTATATGTGTTGCTGGTGTCCATGGGCGGCGTTGATTGCTTACCATCAGGTGTCACGCCTGCTCGTTTGCCCTCCTATCCCATAAAAAAAAAAAAAAAACCACATCTCTTAATGTAACATAACTTCACGCCTTTTGTTACCCGAAGGTGTAGGCAGCGGCTGTTAAACCTCGTCTCGCCGTTATGTTTACGTCCCAAATGGAATAGGTGGCGAACCTATTGCCATACCGGGCACAAAGTTTGTCAGTCATCGATATTTATCACACATAACTTCCGAAAACTATTTCGAAAAGTCATTGGTGTGAGCCAGTGTCTGGAATCGAACCCCGGACCTCTGGATCAGAGGCCGTGCGCTCGCCCACTGCGCCACCGAGACTGTTCTTATGTCTTATATCTTAATGTATATATACTTATTTTTAAATCCTAAGTAACTGTTTTTCTTTTCATTTTATGATATTTTTTTTTTATTTATATTCTATGCGTTTGGCTTTCGAAGAAAGGGGACTATGCATAACTTCTTGTTGACCACAAAATAAATACAGGTATGTATACATATTTATTTCTCAGACTTTCGCGAATCACGTTCATGACACTAAAACAACTTTTAGGATTATATCGCGTTTATTTGTTACTTATTTTTATTTATATCCCGACGTTTCGAACTCTTTACAGAGATCATTTTCACGAATTTCATTTCTCGTACTTCGCTATTATCAGTAATCGGGTTATATTTCTGATTTCATAGCCCGGTTTAGGGGGCGTCCATGATTTAGGGGGGGAGGGGGTCGAGTCAAATCTCATATAATCCCACCACACCTGAGGGAGAGGGAGGGTCTCGACAAATATCTCGCATTTTTTGTTATGATTGAAACATAGAAATAATACTATGTACTTGGTACATGCTCAAGATTTTATCTTGAGCTTAAAGCCAACGGCTGCGAGTGGCTAGATTAGAACGAAGTCGAAGAAGCAGATGATTTTACTGAAAATGATATGGACATGTTAGTTCTAATAGTCTCTCTTGAGACCGCGTATAGTTCTCCATGGACTGAATTAGAGTAGATATTCTTTTCTTTTTATCATAGTAGTCATGTTATAAGTATTCTATTGTTAAATTTTTATTACGTTTATAACTCTCAGCAATATTGATAACTAGTGTTAACTAGTCGTAAATAAAAGCACGAAGCAAATTGTTTTTTCTGTCTATCCAACTAAACCCACATTCTGAAAATCTCACGTGAGATTGGGGTATGGGGGAGGGGGTTGAACAAAATCTCACGACATCTCACCAACGGGGGAGAGAGGGAAAGAAAATTAAAAAAAATTACCTCACGTAATTTATGGACGCCCCCTTAGTGTACTAAGTATATCGGTATTCAAGGGATTCGTCTATTCGTCCCGATCTCGATATATCAGGGTAGTATCTACACACATATGGCAGACAATAGACACGTCATACCATCACGTATCTATCTCTACATCTCATTCCTCATCTTGCCATGATCAGTGGCCTCTTCCAAATGCTGGTGCGTAATCTAGATTCTTAGGTAATTCTCTTAGGGTGCTATTATCGAACTTGGGCCGGGAACCACCAGCCTCGCGGATCCAGGTGGGTGACACGGCTGTCCCGGTGGGGAGGTACATGAAGTACCTCGGTCTCACCCTGGACTGCCGCTGGAGCTTCGAGGAGCACTTCGTGCGGATGGTCCCCCGAGCGCGACGGGTGGCAGGCGCGTTGCACCGCCTGCTGCCCAATCTCGGGGGACCGGGAGAGGGAGTTCGCCGCCTCTACGGTGGCGTCGAGCGGTCAGTGGCGTCCTGCTCCAGGGCTCTGCTGAGGAGTCTGGAGCGGATCATGGCCATCCGGATCGTACAGGGCTACCGTACCATCTGAGATGAGACGGCCGAGATGTACGCAGCCGCGTACGATCTTGGTCGGGGAGGGGGGGACACGGACGCGCGGGGACACGAAGTGCGGAGGTGGGAGGCCTTACGGCGGGTCCTGGGGGAATGGCCCGACGCGCTGGTCCTCCAGGGATGCACGCGTTAGCGCGCAGTCGGAGCAGTCCTGCCCCACCACTAGGCCTGGGTGCTCCGTAAATGGGGCACGGTCACCTACAGGTTGACCCAGATACTCACCGGGCACGGGTGGGGGCGACGGCGAGGTAATCCAGAGGGATTAACCGTATCCTGGACCACCCCAACGCCAGAGAAAGGCTGCCGCGAGGTTTTAGTGGGTAACCCTAGGATCGGATTGCAGTTTACTGTTTTGGAAGTCCCTCACTACTCCCTTCCGTGCATAAAGCATTTCCTCGCGTAAAAAATGTTTCTGTTAGGGTGCTATTATCGAACAAATTTCTGGTAGCAGAGCGTGGTTAAATATATTGGCATTTGGTTCTTAACAGAAAATAAGTCTTTGTGTAAGTTGTAGGGATTGGCGCATCATTAATGAAATAAAGTTGGTAACTCTTTTAACGTATTCAATTGTAATGTCACCAGATGGTAACTTCTCACTGCCTACGAACACAGTGGTACGTTGCCGTTCTTTAAGGGACTAGAAGGGGAAAGGGAATCGGCCCTTCGGATACCACTCTCTCCGAACAAACGCGCACGAGCTACTTCACGCTGATATTCCGGGAGGTCATGGTATTAGTAGGGTAAATTAAACACTTTTAGTGAGTATATTTGTTTAACCACATCTCCTATTGTATATATTTTAATACTTATCTACTTGTATTTTTAAATCATGAGTAGGTAATCGCACAAAACAAAATATACAATGCCTGAAATATTTTAAAAAGCCCGACTAATTTTCTATAGTTAAATTTTTTTTAAATGGTAAAGAAAATTGAAAGACTAAATTGTAAAAATGACGTCATGTGTGTCAATATTTAATTAATAGGTAGGAGAACCCAGTTTAACTCCATCAGAGATATTTGTTTCTAAGACTTTCGCGAATCTCACTCATTTATCAAAACAACTTTTAGGATTATATCGCGTTTATTTCTTACTTATTTATATATTTATTTCCCGACGTTTTGAACTCTTTACAGAAGCACAGTTTCTTTTCTCGTGAAAATGATCTCTGTAAAGAGTTCGAAACGTCGGGAAATAAATATAAATAAGTAAGAATTAAACGCGATATAATCCTAAAAGTTGTTTTGATCTATCAGAGATTATCCAAAATCGTATCTATCACTAATAATAATAAAGTAGATTATATTGCCGTACAAATAACTCAGAGCTTAGATCCATACTGTTTCTGATTACTGTAAGCGGACTGTCAGAGCTCTCTTGGACTTGGACGTTAGAATGAGAGAAAGTTTCGAACTTGAGGACGACTCAATCATTGACCAGCTGACTGTACGTAGTATACTAGTATTACATACACACATACATAACTTCACGCCAAATCCCTTGCGGGGTAGGCAGAGAGAACTCCTTTCAATAATTTTCCCATACACTTTTGCTGCTAAGCTGATCAAACTGATGGCCCTGTAACTGGCACACTGCATACGTGATCCCTTACCTTTATACAAGGGCAAGATGACAGCGCGCCTCCAGTCCATGGGAACCTTACCCGACCTCCAGCACAGATTGCTCAAGGTCAGGAAAGCGTCCCGGACACAGGTTCCACCGTGTTTGATCATTTTAGCAGACATCATATCAATTCCAGCTGCCTTACCATTTTTCATACTTCGTATCGACCATTCAATCTCTTCCATAGTAATGTCCTCATCAGATGTTGGCGCAGCGGTGTCAGCCGTAGGCTCACTCGCGGCGCCCACATCCGGAACATACTCGTACATTTCCCCAAAATACTCACTCCACCTGCCCAATACATCGCTTGGGTTTGCAAGAATGTCACCAAACTTAGACATAATTTTGTCCATTTTGGATGTTGACGAAGAACCCCGAGACTTTCTAACTTCCCTCCAGAAGAGTTTGTTATTCGCCTCGAAGTTCTCCGTCAACCTCACTTCCTCATTCGCAACAAGTCTTTCACGCTTCTCTTTCACTAAGGCTTTGGTAACATTCCTGCAGCGGCGGTAGCTCTCATACTTTTTCTCTGTCATACTATCATTCTGATTCAAACTTGAGATATAATCCAACCATGCTTTTTTCTTTCTTTCGACGCTGGATTTCACATCCGCGTCCCACCAGGCGTCACCTCTCAGAATCTTATGCCTCTTTGCACTACCACATACTTCTTTTGCACTATTCACTATACTTTCTTTCATTCTTTCCCAGCATTCTTCAACACCTAGGTCAGAAAGACTCGTCTCATTGATTCTTTTACTGACTAGGCCTACATACATACTCCGTACACTTTCATCTTCTAATTTCTCACATTTTATCCTTTCAAGCTCTCTGAAATGGGTACGCACTCGCCAGTGTCTCCACTTCTTGAAAAGGCCCACGAAACGGCTTACCACCAGGTAGTGGTCCGTATCAAGAGTGGGGCCTCTGTAGGCTCTTGTATCCCTTAGAGTATTTCGGAGACGACTATATATCAAAATCAAATCTATCATACTCTTTTGCTCATTCCGTCTCCACGTATACGTGTGAATATCTTTATGACGGAATAATGTGTTAGACACAAGGAGGTTCCGTTCCAGGCATACGTCCAATATCGGCTTACCAGCATCATTCACTCTCTTGTCACCATTCGGACCAAGGACAGCCTCCAGGCCGTCTCGCTTGGTTCCGACCCATCCATTAAGATCACCACACAGAAATATCCTTTCATTTCCCTCAACCAGATCCAGAATATCCCTAACAGTTTCCCAAAACTCTTCGAGTTCGCGGGGATCCGCGGAGCTAACGGGAGCATAAGCTGCGACCAGGAAAACTCGCGTGATCCCCAGTTTTATTCGAACCTAAAGATGTCTTGGGCCTACCAACTCATAATATTTCACTCCGGAAGCAAAGTGGGAGGAGAGAACGACTCCAACACCCCCACTGGCACGGACGTCCGGGTCCACTCCGGTCCATAGGGCTACCATGCCACCGGGGAGGTCCTCGGTCTCACTCCCCCTCCGCTTTGTCTCCGTCAAACATAAGGCATCCAGGCATCTCTCATTCATCTTTCTTGCCATGCTACCTCTAACATTCCACGTGCCTATACGGCACTCCCCTCTCCTCGTCCCGCCAGGAATGGCGCTGCGTGAAGGGTGGCGGCCCCCTTCGCCGAAAACTAAACTAGTATTACAAAATACAATTTAAGCGTAATTTAAGTATTCTTAAATCTTACGGTATTGATAAATCCAAATTATGTAAAACTCGCATCATACATTAAGGTTATGGAGAGAGATAGACAGATATAGAGTAACAGAGACTTACTCACACATGTCCACATACATATTGGGTATTATGTATGTGGACATATATCCCACATGGGCGGCACTCCCAGTCTAACCAAAATTTCACAGATTAATATACCTCGGGCAGACTGACCCCTCGTATCAGTAGGGGCGACGGCAGGCTGGTCTATAGGCCTAAGACCATCCTCACGCCGGAGGCCGCCGCGGGATTTTCGTGGGCAGCCCTAGGATTCGAACGCAGTATACTTGTATACTGCTTTAGGAGTCCCACACTACCCCCTGTCGTCCCCCAGGCGGGGAGTGTGCATAAAGCATACATTAAGATACATAAAAAAGCAGCAGCTGTTATGCCTCGACTTGCCGTTATGTTTGTCCCAAATGGAATAGGTGGCGAACCTACTGCCTTACCGGACACAATAATTTCAGTCATCGATATTTATCACACATAGCTTCGGAAAATAATTCCGAAAAGTCATTGGTGCGAGCCAGGATTCGAACCCGCGACTTCCTCATTCATACCCATTTGAAAGCTCAAGCTCATATAAAAGTTCCGTGCAGATGCAGATAGTAATCAGGAATGAAATAAAAGCCTCAAAATGATAGTGAATTATATTTAATTCAATTTAAACACTAGGTGGAAGATTACAAATGAATTATGAGAAAAAATTAAATGTGTACATAAAAGGAGATATTAGCTACAAAAAAATAGAAAGTGATTTTTTCTAAACAGACTAAGTAATAATTGAACAATTATTCATAACCTAGATAAGCAAATGAAAATTCTACGGTATTAATGTTTCTATAATTTGATGCAGGTCAATTTATGTGATATACAGTAAGATTATTAAAAAATAAAATATAGCAGTAGTTTTAAAGGTTGAAAAGCTTTAACAATTATAGCTTAATAAATAAGTCAGAAATTTCTTGCAATGTAAATTGTTTACTAAAAACTTTGTTTCATTAATTACATGTGCATTGTAACAATTGTTACGTGTACCGTATATCAAGACTTTTTGATTGTAGTTTATTCCCGCTTCTGGCTAAAGATGTTGATCGTCATTCATATTTTTAGTCACTGTATGTGGAATGGTTACAAATGGTAAATAAAAAGAATATGTGCTTTCTTATTTAAAGATATTTATGGATGGCTTTTGTTGCGGTTTGAGGTGGGCGAGTATTGCGTAGGGCATGGTTACATAGCAACCGCGAATCTAGCAAGTAGACTTCGTCACAAAGTATAGATACACAGGAATACATAGATGAAATGATAAATCTATGCAGGAAGAATACGAACGTAATGTTGAACGAATGGTCCCCAATCAGAAGAAAGAACCGTCGCCGGTAGAGGGGCCTATCCTTCGTGAAACAGTCGTTCAAACCCTTACGCAGGAAATTATGTGGCCGTTAACCGCCGTGTTTAATACAAAACCCAAACTAATGTAAAGTAAAGTTTTTCACGATTTTTTAAATTTTAACCTTTCAACGTGTAATAATAATAATCGTGCGTACGTTATCATGGGTATCAGTAATATAGGTGCGTCAGCGTAGCGCATCCTGAGGCAGAAAAGAACTAAGATTTCAGTTTATTTTTGTGTAGATTAATACTATGGAAAAGCGTAGATTGTTCGGACATCCTGTGTATCGTATCTATATTTCATGACTCGCCTTATTAGTTTGCAATAAAAGATAACCCAAATACACGTGGTATTTTTCGGTACAAACCCCGCCAACCTTTCGCCCTCCCGCATGATTTCACGTTGGAGCATCACACCCAGCTAAATTGCTCATGTTGTGCAGTACAGTGAGGATTATTAACGACTGAACTGACAATAGTTTAGCTAATAATGCCTAAAATATGTATTTTAATAATATTAAATATCTAATTGCCCAAAATTTAGTGAAAATATTTGCTACAGAACTATTATTTTGAAATATTTTAATTTATATAATTTTCTTTGTCACTCCTTTCCAAAGCACACTAAATAAATTCCCACAAGTTATAAGCAATAACAATATCTATTGCAGGCTGTTTCGGTGGTACCTTTTCTAAGGTTGCTAATATAAAATCAATACGAATTTTGGATAAGCAACTGTGAATCTGTTAGTAATTAAATTAATACTGTCTGTGAAAGCTAATCTATTCAGAATGAATACTACAGCTGTTGAAAAAAAATAGATCTCATACATATGACTTACAAATGTACTAGACACTTAAAAGAAAACTAAAAGTCCAATAATCATCTGAAATGTTGGAATTGAAATCGATTATTTGTATACTTAGTACTTAAATTTCTAATTAGAATAAAATTAAAGAATATAGCAGTAATGGGTATTGAACTAATATTAAAAATAAAATATATATTAAACTATTAATACGCATAAAAACAAACACAGACAGAACACCAAGATTACATCATATAAATAAAGCCATTAAATGATATTTATAAAAGGTATGTGATTTGTAATTGTTGTGGTCACTTGTCACTGCATTATTTCAAACATTCCAGGACTTAAATAAAAATGAATACAAAATTTACAATATTTGGTCATACTTATATATGAGAGATAGCAGCAAAGGTTTTTATTTGCAAACAAATAAACTGTTTTTTTATTTATTTATTATATCAAAATGGATCCTCTCATATTGGACTACATTTGATGATGATATATAATTTGTCTAAAATACCTTTCATATTCAAAAATTTTGTACCACATCTTTATAGAAGCTAATATGTCTCTGCAGCTATAAAACAGGAACGTATCCATCTAATTTTAAATACACTAAAAATAGGCGTATCACTAGGACAAAAAGTGAAAGTAGATATTGTCCATGTCAAAAACACTCAAATACATTCTTTTAATTACAGTAAATTTGTGAAAATATATAAGGCGAAATAATAATAGATCATGTAAATAATAAATGTTCATAAGTCGCCCAAATGACTAATATTCAAAGCTATGTCAAGAAACATAAATATGTTGAAGAGATATTATTTTTCCAATCAATCAATGTATATTTCAACTAAACATTGGACCAAACATTATTTTTCACTCAACACTGCCAACTTCATGAATGCATATGACAATTGTTCCCAGAACAAAAAAAGCAAAAATCACTATACTTATTTGAAAATTTTGATATTACACTATATCAATATGTACTATTATATACTACAATAGAGTAAGTAACATTGTCAATTAATATTTCTTTCTGACAAAGGTTTCTTCAGTGATGACGGTGCTGGTAATTTTGATGGTTTTCTAAATGAAATGGAACGTTCCGTGTTTTCTTTGCCTTGTTCGTTGTTCTGCTGTGGAAAACAATACATTACTTAGTTTTGTCATCTCAATTATTTAGTAGTTAAAAATGAAACCTCTACCTATAGGGTAGGGTTCGATCCTTGGGCCATATTAATGACTAATATGAAAATCATCCACACACAAAAAAATCTCTAAAATGTACAGTGTGTTAATAAATAATTGTAATATGTTACCCTGTTCATGGAATATAGTATGTCTGATTCCGAAGTGCTTTTAAGGATGTTGTTGCGACAGTCTTGTGAATCGAAAGATGTTGACTCCTCGCAAACAGAGCTCTCAGAGTCACTTGCCGGTGGCCGTTCCGAGTCGCTCACAACTGAACGTTCTGTGTCACTCTCTATTATGACGCATTCCTGTGTATATGTTAAAAGTAGTCTTAAGTAATCTTATATATACTTTATCAAAAATGATGAAATTTGGAAAAACTGCTGCAGAGTGCTAGAGCCAGGTAGTTCGCTGCCTAAATGTGTCGGTTAGAGCGGAGAAATACCACGACCTCGACATAAAGTGGTTCATGCAGTGTTTCGCTCGGAGAGAGAGGTATCTGCCGGCCTCCTTCCCTGACCCATTTTGAAAGCCGGCAACAGAACTGTAACACTATTTGTTGCAGATGTCCATGGGCGGCGTTAGTTGCTTCACATCATGTGACACGCCTCTTGTTTGCCTCCCTATCCTATAAAAAATCCCTACCACGGTATTTTCTGCCACATTTAAAACAAAGGTGCTAAGTTAACATTACATCGGTGGTCTGTAAAATCTTTGAAAGTAGATATCTATTATCTATCCTGTATTTATTGTGGGCCTTAAAAATGGTGTTGTTTGTGTATGTGCGGCGTGTGTCTCTGTGTGTAGACTCACATCGTCGTTGGCCTGCTGGCGCATGGCGCGGAACCTCGCGAGGATCCTGTCGTGCGGCGAGGTGGCGGCCAGCTTGCGCGGGTAGCGGTACTCCGTGCGCGACGGGGTCTTGCCTGACAATTACATGGACATTCAATGTGTCTTCAGAGAACAAGAGAACAGGGACCAGTAAATATGTCCAACTTATTTCCATTGACAACAACACAATTCAACAATTTTTTGATAAAACCTAGTCACACAGACAGGTGTTTTCCTTTTAAAAATTTGAATTGTGAACTTCACATTATCTTTTTTTTGCGAAGGTAGCAGTATCAGTAACAATAATAGAAATCTGATGTATATTTCCAATTGAACACCAATCAAATAATAAATATTACCTCCAAACAGAAACATAATAAAATTATTAGCACCCGAACCAAACAGTTCATAAATGAACTTATTACAGTAAAATATATCTTACCAGTAGGTGAATAAACTTTATATTCTTGATTAAGATATTTAGCTTCCAGTGAGGCGTGCGTCTGTACAGCATTCTTCAACTGTTCCTGTATATTGTTCACCATGATGCGTGTCTCATCACTCAGTGAGGTGTGTTGGCATTGATGATTGTGAGAGACGGTGATCAGTTCACATGTTGATGCAGAAACAGCGGCCAGTTGCTGCACTGCTGTTGCGTTTGTAGTCTGTTATATGCAATACGTTAATTTTAAAATATCTCATAGTGAAGATAAGTAAATATAGACAACATGTAATAATAGTCGCGGTACAGTGGTACAGTGGTCGAGCTCACAGCTTCTGATCCAGAGGTTCGGGTTCGAATCTTGACACTGGCTCACATCAATGACTTTTCGAAATTGTTTTCGGAAGTTAAGTGTGATAAATATCGATGACTGAAAACTTTGTGCCCAGTATGGCAATAGGTTCGCCACCTATTCCATTTGAGACGTAAACATAACGGCGAGACGAGGCTTAGCAGCGGCTACCGGCTTCGGATAACAAAGACGTGAAGTTATGTAATAGTAAAGTGGAAGTGGAATCAGAGATGGAAGGAGAGGGGTACAGACAGGCTTCTGAATACCCCTTTCCTACCGAATGAAAAGTGGGATGAGCCACTTTACGTCATTTAATTTTTTGAGACGCAATACTAACCTCAATCTTATTAACGAGTTCTTCCAACATTTGTTTGGTAGTCTGTTTATTGTTCTCCAAGGTCTCGTCCACTGCCTGTACAAACTGCTCACAAGAATTCCTGTCTTGTGATATAATGTTGTCAACTTGGTGCTGTAATAGTTAACATTCCATTTCAATTTATAACATATTTTACATTTGTTGTCAATCATAAAACAAGTGATAAGTGTAAAAATATTGTCAATTTGTAAATTATAAAAATTGTAAATTGTAAAAATATTATCTAAAACACAAAAACATTTTTTTTTATTATTCCACATACATACATAACTAAGGCACGATTCTTACAGACCTCACTCGCTTCGTTGACTTTGATAACTGTTTACATGCACGCGCGTCTATTTTTGAGGCTCCTAACGTCACCTTCCTCCAGAACACGTTCTATTTGGTCATGGAACTTGTCTTGGCCGTCCTCGACTCCTACGTCCATCCGCTTTTTGTATATCTGCTTAGTCAATCTTGCATTATCCATTCTTTCTACATGTCCAGACCATCGGAGCATGCCCTTTCTTAGCTCCGACACCGACACTCTCTTTCTTACAACGACACTCTGTTTCAATCCAACTTCCTTTCTTACAACCTTGTTTTCGACACGGTCAGCGAGGGTCACTCCGCAGATTTTGCGCAGTGCCCTCATTTCGACCGCGATTATCCTACTTTCGTGCACACTCTGCCATATCTATCTATCTCTATCTCTCGCTTCCATTAGTGTTGGGTTCAGTACCGCATAGTGGATTGCTAGCTGGATTTTTCTGCTAACGTTATTTGCACTCCATTTATACTTTATCCTAACGCCACTCTTCTTTCTATGTCACTCGTATTTTATAATAATAAGATGCTTTAATTCATATATGTATAAATGTCATGTTAAATTAATTTTATTTATTTTTTGCCATCCAAATGTAGGAATCAAGTAACTCAAAAAGTAACGAGTAGACATAAATAACTAAGTGCAAGTCTTGGACATCTCATACTCATCTCAGCTTCCTTAATTTTCAGAACTTTTGTCATAGTTGTTATAATATACAATTATTCTGATTGTAGTATATTAGCAGAACATTAATTAATAAGTCTTTATGCAATAGCCAATTGTATGGTATAAAGACAATATGTTATATTCACCTCAACATGTCCTTTTGTCTTGTTCAGTAGTTCTAGCATCTGATTATTGAGGTGCTCCACAACTTCTACAACATTCTTACTGAACACCTCCACATCTATGTTGATAGCGTCCGTGCCTAGAGAAACCAAGTATATATTAAATACGTGAACATAGTTTATTTAAATGGGTTCATCTTTGTTAAAACAAAAGAGTCTTTTATTAGATTGTAATTTAGCGCGGCTACTCAAATCACAATATTAATATTCCAAAATATTTTTTAATTCATATTTCTTCAAAATAATCATTGCATGCATATTGTGCCTTTTATGATGCAATTGTATTTGTTATAGTTTTACATTTAATTATAAATATTGGCAACATTACTAAAAGTGCAGAATTAAGTAAACAACAAGTCTCGGTGGTCCAGTGGTCTAGCACCCCGCTTCTGAATCAAGAGGTCGCCGTTTCGACTCCTGGCTCACACCAATGGCTTTTCGCAATTAATTTCAAAAGTTATGTGTGATAAATATCGATGACTGAAAACTTCGTGCCCGGAATGGCAATAGGTTCGCCACCATTTGGGACGTAAACATAACGGCGAGTCGAGGCTTAACAGCCACTGCCTACACCTTCGGGTAGAAAAAGGCGTGAAGTTATATTTTGTAAGTAAACAACCAACCTTCCTCAAAATGTTTGCCAAACTTTTTCACTTCCTTAGTATGGTCTTCTTCTAAATTTACACATTCTTCTAATTCCGTATCTGCCATTTCTGACTCTTCTTTGTCACCTTCCGATTGTATGTCAGTTAACTCTTTGTACATATCCATTCTTTCTTCTAGCAATTTTTTCTGTTCATCTATCTCACTAATTTTCTTAGCCAGTCTAAGTTCTAGAGCGTTTCTTTCGATGGCGGCTTGCTCGGAGAGTCTCTCTTCTAGCAGTCTGCGTTCTTTCTCCATCCACTGTTGAAGTCTAACCTCCGTGTCATGTCTTTCTTTTTCTATTTCAGATAATTGTCCAGTCAAACGTTCTTGTAAGCGTCCCGACTCTTCCCTTATTTCCTGTAAATGGTATTATTGTATATAAATACATAGCAAATACGTAATTAGTTAACAGATGACAACATCTTCGTGCATATTATGCCCATTACTATTTTTGAATTGTTATATCTCAAAATCGGTGGCTGGTAGGAAAAAAGTATTGATACGTTTATGTAGATAATTTTATGATCTACACTTTTAGTGTGAGGTATTTTTATGATAAAAGTTTAATATCTGCGAAAAAGTTACGTTTCTGGACCTTTGATGATTTCGATTTTTTTTTCATACAGGGTTAAAATAGGGAACTACTAACATTGTTTTTTAATTGTAATGTAATAAAGTTTATTGATCTTCAACTTAGTGGGGATTACTAATATCATAAAGAGGAAATTTTGTGTTTGTAATGAATAGGCTCAAAAATTACTGCATCATTTTAAAAAATCTCTCAAATATTTGAAAGCTATATTACCCACGAGTAACATAGGCTAAATTTTATTTTCGAAAAAAATAGGGTAAGATATTTGGTTTATTCCGACACAAGGTATAAAAAATCAACCAGACAATTTACTTATTTTGCGTACGCTGCCTAAATTGTAAAAGATAAAACTATATAATGCTCTAATTAATTGTAGATCTTTATAAATATTTACTAAGAGTCAAGAGCAGCATTAGTCTTTTTAGTGGTAGATGTATAAAATATGGCGGTTCGCGCGGTCAGCTAGTATGAAATAAAATGAGCCATACTCGCATGCAGCCGGCCAGTCGGTCGGCCCGCGCGTCGAGCCGGGCGCGGCGCGCGGCGCGCTGGCGGCTGAGCGCGGCGCGGGCGCGCTCCCGGTGCGCGGCGGCGCGCGTCCAGTGCTCGGCGTGCGCGCGCCGCAGGGACGCCACGCGCGCGGACACGCCGCTGTACTGCAATATATACATACATTGACCCCTCTGTATCATGTTGACTTGACCGATACGCATGAAATTCTGTAAGCATATCGAGCAATTCTGAGAATCGGAGAGCAATTTAATTATTTACAAACATCATGACAAATACCTTGCGGGGTAGGCAGAAAGAACAGATCGCCATAAGGCACGATTCTTACACACCTCACTCGCTTCATTGAAATTGCATACAACTATAAATTATCACCCCTCTACAACTAACCCATTTTTGGACAAACATTTTATTATTTGGCAAGTAAATTTCCGTTTAGATCACTGGCTCTCCTGTTATAATATACGAAATGCATGAAATGTAATACATAATTAGAGAATAACGATTTTAAATATTTGTATAGACAAAATAATGTTATTATCTTTAGAAAAATTTAACAAAAAGAAATTCTTCTACAAAACATTCTCAGGAAGAGCATACAATATGTATATTTTAATACAACAATGTAACTTCACCATGGAGACTTTCAAATGGAGACTTTTAAGCTGCAATAAAAATCTTCAATAATTTAAACATTGTCAACTATTTCCTAATTAATGTAGATATAATGCATAAAAACTCACCCATTGTTGAACAAAATTCTCAACATTCCCTTTAACATCTACCCCGTAAGCATGTTGCAATGCTTCAGCAAAACTCTGTACAAAAGCACCAAGTGTACTCTGTATTAGAGAACAGTGTTCCTCAATAGAGGTATGCAGAACTGATTTATGAGCAGCACTTGTGTTCACCAGTGAAGCATAACTTTCTGATGTTGATAATTTTATCTGCAACAAAAACAAAATTAAAAAATACCCAAAATTAAAAAAAAAACCCAAACTATCACAAACTTTTGCAGTGGATTCTAAGGACTAGTTCCAGCAAATAACATAACTTCACGCTTTTTTTCTACCTGAAGGTGTAAGCAGTGGCTGTAAAGCCTCGACTCGCCGTTATGTTTATGTCCGAAATGGAATAGGTGGCGAACCTATTGCCATTCCGGGCAGTTTTCAGTCATCAATATTTATCACAAACTAATTTCGAAAACTCATTGGTGTGAGCCCGTCTTCGAGCCCGCGACTTTAGAATTTAGAATTGTGAGCCATTTGAGAATTACCTGATTGACAATGTCAACGAATGTCTGCACCAAATTATCCAATTGTTGTTTATTTTCCTCCTGAGTCTGTGTACTGGATGTTGTATATGTTTCTGTAAAGGAAATCATTAATTATAAACCATCACAATAAATTAAATAAAATTTGAATATAAAATAAATATTAGTTATTTAAAATTGCCGAACTTACCTAATGCAGTTTGCAGAGTATTGAGAGCAGTATTAACAACATCAGCAAACTGCAACACTCCAGCAGATATTTGATCTCGCTGCTCTTGGGAATCTTCACGATACGCCTTTGTGATTTCCAAGTTTGTGACCTCTAATGTCCTTATAAAAAAATATATTATGGGTAAGGTAAATGTAATCCAACCATTAAATGTTTACTGAATTTCTCTGCACTTACTTGCGTTTATCCATGGAGTTATGCAAACAGTGTACATGTTGTGTGGCCACATTAGCAGTGGCAAGCAGTTCTCTGGCCTGACCACTCAGCATGACTTCAGTAGATGCATGAGCTTCCACCAGATGTTGTTTCTCTTCACATGCCACTATTGTGTTGTTTAATCGCTAGAAAAATTCCATAGCCATGAACAACCCTGTACTTTATTGCAAAAAGTTTTTTTGAACAGAATGGTGTTTGTTTCTTTTTATCTGCATTCCTCTATGGATTGGTGTGTAATTTTATGTGTGGATATTAACATAATAAATACTCACTTGACTTGTACTAGCCAAATTGTCTTTGGTGTTTTTCAGTTGTTTCATGGTATTTTCCAACTCATTATTTTTGGATTTCAATGTAACATTAAGTTCAGTAAACAGTCCCTCTAAACGATCTCTCTCATCTTCCATAGCTTTCTTTTGCAGCAGGAGTTCTTGTATCTCCTTGCGTTGTTCTTCATCTTTCAATGTCATTTCAGAATAAGTTTCGTTAGCTAGATATACTCCTATAGTAAAAGAAGGTATATAAAGATTTATTATTATACTATATTTATTAATCAAATGTTCTCATAAGCTAAAAGGCTTCGTGAAAGCTTAAAAAAATATCAAAGAAACAGCAAACACACAGTTTCTAATAATTTGTAGACATTTTTTACATAGTGTTATAAAATGAAATGGTTAAGATCAATGTCCTGATACCAACCATTTTTGTCTCTAGCTGCTTGCAAATCTCGTTTCAATTTGTCAATTTCCTCAGAATACTCTTTTAGTATAGCTTTTTTTGTCATCTTCTGGTTAATTTCTGGTTTATTCTGGATATTCTTGGCTCTATGGGCATACTCTAACGTACTCAAAGTCTCCTCCAGGTCTTTATGGCCTGGTGATATTGTAGCGATAATGGATGTCTTCGTTCTGCCACCCAGTGATTCTTGGAGAATGCGAGTCAGTTTTGATTCCCTGGAATAATTTATATCAAAGGACCATCACTTCTATTAAAATGGAGAGCTTGTCTAGAAAAACTAAATAGTTAAACTCCACCTCATCAATCAGGATATTTAATGTGTGACACTCTCATTCTTAACTCAAAAAATATTAACATTAGATATATAATTACCTGTACGGTATATGTGGATGTCTTTCCACCAACGCAGTGATAACCCTCCCGAGAGTGAGCAACGACTGGTTGATGTTGACACACTCCCTCGCTCTCTCCCTTTTTGTGGGATTGTCTGTGCCTGCTTTGCTGATGTTCTCAGACCCAGCCAAATCCACCAAATTCAATTTGCCTATTTTCACTAGCTCTTCCCCTTCGGGACTGTTTTCTTTCATATGAACCAATATTGTGAAGACTGTATGCGAACGACTGCAAATTTATAAAAATAATATGCAGGTAGTACTATGGTATGGTACTATGGTGGGGGTATAATGAACGGGAATTAACGGCTTGTGACCACGGCCAGTGCAACCTGGCCAAAATGTCTAGCTAATATAGGTAAATAACTGTTTACCTAAATAAAATGTCGAGTTAATTCCCGTTCATTATATTTGTATAACGTTTGCTGGGTCAGCTAGGTATCATATAAATTTGTTAATTATCTCAAACCACTACTATGCTGTCTAGTTTAGTGAGTCTAAATGCATGATTTATAATCGGTTATACTTCCACAGCGTAATACTGCAACAATCAAGCCCAATGCAAATTACTTCCTAAAGTATACTATCACAAATGAATGTGAAGATGGCTAAAAAAAATTGAAGCACATACAAAACATGTTCATTTAAAAACTTACTAGCAGTTAGGTTTGCCATTGGGTAGGTTGCTGCAATATTAAAATTTGAATAAATCTAAAATTCCGATTTTTTTTAAATTTAAATAACTCCATGTCATAAAATATATGCCTGAGTTTTGAGAGGAATAAGGAAGGCAGAAAAACAATGAACTTCTTTTACTACAATATCAGCACTGCAACATATGGTTCAGTGGTCAAGAATTCTAATCTTAGCTCATGTTAAGGGCACATATATAAACGGTAATAAATAACATTAAATTTTTTTAAAAGTTATGGCCAATTTATGGCAAGTTTTTATTTTTGGAACTTAAAATTAATAGTGTGGCAAAGCGCAGTTGCCACTGCCTATGAAGTGGGTGTCGGAGAAGAATTATGTTTAAATTTAGAACTAAAATATTCACCTAGATTGAGCATTCATCAGGGTTGACGCAACTCTCTTTCGTTCTTGTCCTTGTGACATTATCTTGTACACCTCATTCTTGTTATATACCTGAAAATAATTATTTACAGGTTTTGAAAATTGTATTAATATATTTCAAAAGTCATAATAATATAGCACTTACAGTAATTTCTTCTAGTCCATTAACAATATTTGATCCCTTTCTTGTGACATCCTCATATATCCTGAGTTTGGAATTATCTTCTGAGGTGGACAGTAGATCAAATAGTTCCTCATTATAGAGCTCCAAATAAGAGACCCGTACAGTATACTCTGTGTTGGATAGTCGGAGTTCGTCAAACAATTGGCTAAGTGCACGAGGAATAATACCAGCCAAAGGATCCTAGGCCAAAAACATAAATAGTTATAAAATAAATAGTATAAAAATAAATTTTAGAATTTAATTCAGTTTGGTGTAACGAAAACAGATATAGAAGCTAGATTATTTATATGTAACACTACATATTAAAGTACAAAAACATAGAAATGGATCAAAATACTGACAAATTAAGTTCTATGGTACTATTAAGTGCCATGGAACTTATATTTGTACTTTTTAACTGATTAGAGTTTAGACCATTATGTTACAGATTAACATTCCTAAATAATGTAGTTTTTAAAAATAATAATTATACAAAATTAGTTTCTAACTCATATGTTGCTTACATTTTGCCAATGTGTATCTTCACTGGTGTGTTCTCCAACCATAGTGTGCGTCTTGCCAGTGCCTGTCTGGCCATAAGCAAACACAGTGCAGTTGTATCCATTAAGAACTTCTTCTATAAGTGGACTGACTACTTCTTGATATACTTGCAGCTGATGGATTATATAACATTATTTAATAAATGGATATGATGTTATTTCATTTAGTATAGGAACAGAACAGTGATTTTAAATAATAGTAACCAACCTACATTAAACAATGTGCATAGCCAGCCTTATATATTATTCATGAACAAATTCTAGTATTAGAACTAGCTAGCTATAAGAGTTTTGAAAGTCACAAAGCAAGTATGGTGTGTAAGTATCACATCTAATGGCACTGTTATTTCTGCCTGCATAGGACCCAATGTTAACGACTGGGAATC
This sequence comes from Euproctis similis, assembly GCA_905147225.2. Taxonomy (NCBI): domain Eukaryota; kingdom Metazoa; phylum Arthropoda; class Insecta; order Lepidoptera; family Erebidae; genus Euproctis; species Euproctis similis. The sequence goes on from LR990109.1 coordinate 13,833,093, forward strand.
TTTAACACTTATGGACAGTACAAATGAAAGCTCATGATACCTGATTAGTGTTCGGTGAAAACGCCCGGTCAAATGTGAATTTCTTAGTCAGTGAAACTTGCTGTGACTGACGTACCACTACTTCACGATTGTTTACCACTTCAACCACACCTAGAGACCTTATATCTCTTTCTCGTTGGTTCAAAGGTCTACAAAGATAAGAAAACATAGTAATGTATGGAAATATTATGATGCACCAAAATCTATTCCAATCAAAAACGTATGTATGTTATGTTTGTAAAATACATACTGGAAAAATTATAAAAACAAAAGTATTTTAGAAATAAAATTTGCAATATAAAATAAGTAGTTAAATTTATTTATTTTTTAATAATATAGTAAAATTTTTGATATAAAATAGTAGTAGCATAATGTCGCTATTTATACTCATGGTGTAAAAGACTTTCACAGTGGTCTACAAGAAAATCATTTTCTCACGTAATAGAGAATATAGATAATAATAAAGCATACAGGCTTTTCGCTTTTTTTATATGCTGTACGCTGTATATTAATGCAAAAGTAAACACTTCTACAAGAAATCGATGATAAAGTTCAATGTAAGACAGATCAAAGAAATACTGTAGAAAAATTATGTAAACAAAGCACGCTTTAGATTCTGTAATATGACACAAGAGGGTTGATTTAAAGTGATATTATAAAGTGTAATAAAGTTAGCTCAAAAGCAATACTAAATTATATTTTCAAGTGAGTCACGCTGTGATATGGACATAGTTAATGTATTACCTCAACCGTACAAACACTTGAATATTCTGGTTCTTGTCCTTTCTAATCTTATCCGTCGTCATCATGGTGTTATAAGTATAAAATGTTCCACAAGTAAACACTCCAATTGTTTTTCATTAAAAGCACAAAAACTCATCAGACACAAATCATCGGAGAAAACGGTTGCGCGTTGTTTTTCAAATTCAAACTAGACCATAGACTTATTAGATTATAGAGTTTTCTTTTTTATTTGGTGAACATGGATTGCAAGTTTGCCAATAACAAACTTTGTGAGAATTATTTTGGAAATTAATTGATTTATGGAAATGATTAAATAATCAATAATTTAGGAATGAGTTTAAAAACATAAAAGCTGCAACTTTTAAATTATAATTTTATTTGTGCAAATTCATGCTTTTTTACAAGCGTTAAAAATTTTGATGTTACAACATTCGGTTTAATTCTTCTTAAATCTCTCCTTTCCTAAATAAAACGCAGATTTATTTACTTTTTTATGTATCATGACCCCTAAACAGGTTTGCTTTAGTGTTCTCGATAAGTTGTGGTTATACTACATCTACAGTTATTTTATAAAAAGGAATTATTTGTATAATTGTAATGAATAAACTCTAGTGTGTAGGTATGTGTTTTAAGTTTACTACAACAACATAACATACAACATAACTTCACGCCTTTGTTACCCGAAGGTGTAGGCAGCGGCTGTTAAGCCTTGTCTCGCCGTTATGTTTACGTCCCAAATGGAATAGGTGGCGAACCTATTGCCATACCGGGCACAAAGTTTTTCAGTCATCGATGTTTATCACACTTAACTTCCGAAAACAATTTCGAAATGTCATTGGTGTGAGCCAGTGTCAGGATTCGAACCCTGACCTCTGGAGCAGAAGCCGCGTGCTCGATCACTGGACCACCGAGACGAGTTACACATGATAATAATATGCCTATCACTTTCTTTTTGTGGTAAAAAGGGGCAAACGAGCGTGCGGGTCACCTGATGGAAAGCGACCACCGCCGCCCATGAACCTCCGCAACCGACACCAGGGGCGTCACATCAGCGTTGCCGGCCTTTAAGATACGAATACGCTCGTTTCTTGAAGGTTCCAAGGTCGTAGCGGTCCGGGAATACAGTTACCGGCAGCTGGTTAAATATAGGAGCAGTGCGTGGCAAGAAGTGATGGCTGAATAGCACTGTCGTTGATCACCAACTATTAAGCCGATGCGGATGGAAACACTGGCGAGTCGGGCGATTGCGAAAGTAAACAGGCGGTATAAGTCCGAACAATTCCTCAGAGCACTCCCTGTGGTATAAGCGGTATATGATGCATAGCCGATCGGAAAGAGCTTGGTAGTCGAAAAGCCGAATCGCGCGTCGTTGAATGCGGTCAAATGGAGAAAGTAGGGCATTCCCCGTACTGTCATCCGCAGACTGCTGTAATGCAGCATGTCATTGATATGCAGAAGATACAGCGTAGGGGATAGTACTCAGCCCTGGGGCACTCCAGCATACACAGGCTTTAAGTCGGAGCATGACCCATCGACAACGACCTTAATGCTCCGATCCATGGGAAAACTGGAGACCCAATCGCATAATTTCTCGGGAAGCCCATAACATGGAAGCCTCGAGAGAAGTGCTTTGTACCAAACCCGATCGAAGGCCTTCGCCACGTCCAAACTAAAGGCCAGCGCCTCTCCTTTACTCTCAAACGCTTCCGCCCACCGATGGGTTACGTAGGCTTAAAGATCACAAGCTCAAGCTGAGCGACCTTGACGGAATCCGTACTGACCGTCGCTAATCAACTGGTGCTCTTCTAGATAACTAAGGAGCTGGCGGTTGATGAGTATTTCATTGTCTTGGAGAATAGGGAGGTGATGGCGATAGGTCTGTAGTTGGACGGATCTGAGCGATCACCTTTTTAGGAATCGGGTGGACCAAAGCTACCTTCCAAGATGCTGGTACAGCGCCGAGAGAGCAGGAGTACGGAATGAGACGCGTTAGAACTGGTGCCAACTCTGGAGCACACATCTTCAGCACGATTGCTGGGATTCCGTCAGGCCCACTCGACTTGTGGACATCTAGTGAGAAAAGTATGCGGCGTACAGTACTTTGCCGGAAACAAATCTCCTGCATGGCGTGGTCACAACGTGGGATGGTCGGTGGAATGTTCCCGCTATCGTACAGAGTCGAATTGGAAGCAAAAAGAGTGCCAAGAAGGTCGGCTTTCTCTTTAGCATCGTGGGCCAATGACTGGTCCTCCCTTTGCAGAGGTGGCTTGCTGAAATTTCCAAGGACAGCCCAAAGAGTATATGTATATGGGGACAGCCTTGGCGAGTTCCCGAGGGAAGGCGAACTAGTTTCTCGCCAATCCCGCGTATGTACTTAGACTTTGCTACGGCTATAACTTTTTTGACTCGATTTAATTATGATTGGGCAGATATTTTTCAGACTTTTATGTAAGTATGAAAATTTATGCTATTCAAAACAATTTGATTCAAAAAAATAGCAGATATAGGTAAACTAATGGCGAATTAATTTTGTTATACATATTTCTAAAGAGTTCCCTGTAGTTTAATGGCATTTCATTTAGCAGTAATTGTTATAAATAAAAAAACATTTTTTTATCTAATCACAGTAATCACTTTATCCCATTATAGAGCATGTGGTCACCTTATGCCCCAATGAAAACTCAGTTGTTGAAAACTGTGTTCAGACAACCGCCATATTGACAAATTCGTTGTTAATGTTGCTTGAGGACGCCAGTAACCACAACAATGGGGAAATTTGGAAGAAATTTCGAGATGATTCAATTAAGGCAATTGCGTATGTAATGGAATCATGTATACGAAAACTATTTGACTTATTTTTATTATGATTACGTAACTAATATTTTTGAATCTTTTACTAATCAGATATTTTTAGGAAGTTTCGAGCAAATTAGATTCATGAGGTGGTCACCCAGGTGTCCAACAAAAGGTCAATCGTTACACCTACCGTTTGCTAAGCATGTACTTAGTTGCTAGCGTCGATTGCGATCGCATAACAATCAATGGAAAATGATTATTACTGTAAAATGAGAAATAGGGGAAATATGTTTTTTAAATATTTAATCATAAATCAAATAATATATAATATAAATATTCAATCATTATTCATTATAATAATTATATTTACATTAAGAAAACAACTACAGCTGTTACGTAATCCCTCTATTATTACTACTACAAAAAAATAAAAATGGTTCTTATTGACTTAGTTTCGACTTCCATTCATCAATATAAACAAAGAGTGATTTCGCACGCTTCTCTGCAGCCACCATTAACTTTAGTTCGGACTCGGCCCGTTTACTGGTGATGTAATCCTGCATCGTTTCCAGCTTTGTGCGCCAACTAGAATACATTAAATCATAATAAATTCCTGGCAACTGTAGTTTACCACAGTCAACATATCTTAGGTACTATCCTTTTGTCATCGTCAGCTGAGAATCATAGAGTAAAAAGACATTTAAATATGATACAGAAAACTGAAAATACCTATAGTACACTAGAAAGTTACTAGTGATATTCTTTTGTTCCACTGTAATTAAATGAACACAATTAAATTTTCCAAATTAGTGAAATCTACATAAGAATGTAGAAAGCAATATGTTGAGATATATTTACGAACAAAGATATGGCCGCTACAATGGTATGTATAAAGAAGAACTTCAAAAGGGGTCACAAATACTTACCGTTGATCCTGTTCTTCCCAGAAGCGCAATTCGTTATCCACCTTTTTACACTCTTCCTGCCTTAATTTTAGCTCGTCGAGTTTGGCACTGATCACACGCAGTTCTGCAGCTGCGGCAGCTGCCTCAACGCTCTCGCGGCTCGTCTCTGCATCTAGCGCTTCCTGCTCGCTCTTCACCAATGAGCGAAGTTCTAACACTTTAGCGCGACTTTCCTCCTGTTAAGACAAAAAAATAATGTTTTAGTGCAGGCATTGTTTTCAAATGAAGTGTTCAATCAAGAGGTATGTACATACTTAACGTCTTGAATATACTGACATTTGAAATATTGATCAAGGTTGCCAACTTGGGGGCTTTCTCCCAAAATTTAGGGAGAAAACCAGGGGTTTTTTGTAGGGGGTTTTATAACTTAAATATTTATAAATTTTTCGCGAATTCCGCTGAAGAAAATGATTTGTTACTTAATGTTTCCTATATATTTTAACCCTTTTAATATTTATATATCACATTTTACATTCATAGATTTAAAAAAAGCTTAGCGGTTTTTGATTGGGCTTTTAGGGGGATAAATATTAGTGAGTTGGTAACAGTGAACGGCCCGTACCAGCAGCGCGGCGCGGCGCCGGTCGGTGGCGGCGCGGTCGCGCGCGTGCTGCTCGCGGCGGTGCGCCAGCTCGGCGGCGCGCTCGCGCAGCACGTGCAGCGCGCGCGACACCCGCCCGCCGCACTCGCTGCTCATCAGCTCGCTGCGGACAAACAACACACATATAAAATGATCTTAACAAAACTATTTTGGAAAACATTTTGATAACCAGTCTCGGTGCTCCAGTGGTCGAGCACACAGCTTCTGATCCAGAGGACCGGGTTCGAATCCTGACACTAGCTCACACCAATGACTTTTTGAAGTTGTTTTCGGAATTTATGTGTGATAAATATCGATGACTGAAAACTTTGTGCCCGGTATGGCAATAGGTTCGCCACCTATTCCATTTGAGCTGCAAACAAAACGGCGAGACGAGGCTTAACCGCCGCTGCCTCACCTTCGGGTAACAAAGGCGTGAAGTTATGTTATTTTGATAACGCCTTCACAGATGAACGGTGCCTATTTGAGTAGGCGCTAATTTTGAACGATAAGCACGTTCACGAAATGACTCTTTCTTAATGTGGGTAGATATTTAACAATTACGTAAAAACCTTTATTTCCAGTCATAGAAACTAAGTACATTCTAGTGAATAAATTACAAAGCGAGGTGTGCAGAGTTGTGACATCATGCACTGTGTGTGATTCCTGTTCTAGTCCATTATTAAAAAAATAGTTAATCTTTCTAAAAGAAAAACGACCAAGTGTTATAAAACGAGATTTTCCTTCCACGGTATTTAGTATTAAATATTTGTATTTGAAATCTACAATTACAAAATAAATGCTGTTTTGTATGTAGTTTAACGTGACTGATGAAACATAAAGTGAGTATTTACTTTTCATCGATCGCCAAGTTCGCAAGGTCCGGGAACTGAGCTGTTAGGTGTATGAGCCCTTGTTTGTATTTGAGACAACTGTCCAGGGTCTTCTTTTGCCACTGCACCAACTCTGCCTCTTTGTCAGACACCATCTACGACATAAGGAACATTTTGAGCAATCCAATGCATTTATGTCCATGCATATATTTAGAAATCTATATCTGATACTAATCTTTTCAAGAAATTTTTAATCTGGTGATGTCATATTCTACTTATTTACTAGTACACAATATTTATAGTACTCAGTGGTAGCAAAATAAAGTGAAAAGCTGATCGAATTCAGTGAGACAATAGTATTAAATATGAAAGCAGTTTACCTTAGTGATCTGTTCAGCGAGTGCACGCTTCGAGTCGTATACCTTGACAGAGTAATCAATATCCGCTAACAACTTGTTGCGCTGATCCACAGACATGGGCTGTGTTGCTATCTCCTGGTCCAGCTGTTCACTCTCAGCGCTGCCAACAAACAATGTACAATATCAAACACTGTTTTTCGTAGGTTCTCGTAAAGAATCAGTCCTCCATAATAAAACGTGACTTTACTCACGTAAAGGTCTCAATCTCCAAATCCAACTGCTTCATAGTCACAGCATGATCGTGTTGCAACTTGTTCATAGTTTCGAATTTGGTGTGATCAGATTGTCTCGAGGCTCGAACCGCTTTCAGCGCGGCACAGAGAACGTCCCGACGTTCAACAAGACGCATCTCTTCCGCCTTTGCTGCTAATTCCTCTTCATCATTCAAACACTTCTCGAATTCTGTAATGTTTTAAATATTATTTATGAAAAGCTTCCATTTAAAATATTGCCTGTAATCATATATAATACTGTAATCATAATTTTCCTGTGGCAAATTCATCAGACTCTGAGTATCGGCAAACGGTATTTTTTTCTTACCGGGGGTTATGCCAGTAAACATATACCATACATTTAGACTAAAACGAATGAGGCCAACAAAGCTAGGGAGCAAACAAACAGACGAAAAAAATTATTAAAAGAAAATATCGGCATTTCTAGCTTAGTCATTTAAAAAAAACACGCGTCAACTTACCGCTTATAGTTTGTTTTAATTGCACAATCTTCTCCTCACCATTACCAAGAAGAAGTTTCAAATTTTCCAAGTATTCCTCAGTCAAATCAACAAATTGACATTCCGGCTCTTGGAATCTGATCCAGCACTTGTTCAAATAATCCCTACGAAGACATGACAGCTCGTCTTTATCGACATAAAGATGTTCATCTGAAACTGGCATTTCCTAAAAACAACAATATGGCTGTATTTTATGAATTGGAATATCTTGTTCATTAAAATAGTGATGCATAATTTCAATGTACATGGTACCAGGCTGATGCTGTTAATTCCTCAATAATTATATTGTAGCGATTTATGGCTATAATAATTTTAAGCATCATGTTGAATTTCGTTTGATTAAATTAATTAAATTTAATAGCAGTATTAAATATTTATTTTATCATATTTTGGTCATCATCGTCATTGGCCATTTTTTTTATTGTTATGTCCACTGTTGGAAGGCCCCCATTGAACGCCACAACTCACTCACACACTTTTGTGCTAGGCGCATCCAGCGATTAACTACGTCGGCGGTCCACCTAGTGAGAAGACGACTTACTCCACTTCAACGGACGCGCCACTCGACAATCTTTCGCCCTCAACAATTATCGCTTCGTCCAGAGACGTAACCTGCCCATCTTAACGTGCTAACCATTCATCACGCCCGTTTTAGGGACCACGTCTCAGTTCTGTATGTCATCAGTGTCTATGACCAATGTGTATTACAGTCATAGACCTTAGATTTTCTCCCTTTTTTATAGATATGCTTATATCAAGGAAGTTATACCAGATTATACTTACAAGATGGTTGACAAGGTCGAGTAGGTAAGCAATGAGCGCCAACGCTTGTGGGAATGCGTGCAAAGTGTTCACAGTCTTTAGCCACGACTTGGATACAGTGCCAGGATACAGCAAACGTTTACAGACATGAGGAAGCTGTCGAGAAAGTATAATTATAATTAAAAAGCAAATCTCTTACACATACTATTTTATTTTAAGTTACACATAACATTTTAAATAATTCTAGAAACATTACTTTAAATTAAACTCTTTTTTATCTTTTAATCTGTACATAGCATAAAAAACAAGAAATAGTATCATAATGTTTTATTATGTACCTATATATGTGATATGTATATAAAAACTTATGATGAAAGTTAAAGTTAAATGAAACAATATTTTTCTTAGATTTTATTTTATTTACCTTTGTAACATAGTTGTCAGTGGTCAGTTTAGTGCCTGGTATTATGTAATCAAGTAGGGCTCCCGTGATATCCACGAACCTGGCGATAGTTAGTGGGCGTACCAGTGTTGCTACCCCCTCGCCTCCACGAGACGCCAACGCCTCGCTTACGCGAGCGCATTCAGTTCTCTGCCATGCCACTGATGATATTTGTCTGGAATTATTAAAATGAAATAACTAGTAGCAAGAATCATCTAAGCATGAATAATGAACATTCAAATACATAATAAGAATATGATTTAGAAATATCAAAACTTTTACAACTATTTTTGACATCATTACATACTTAGTATAAAACAAAGTCGCTTTCCGCTGTCTGTCCATTTGTATGCTTATATCTTTGAAACTACGCAACGGATATTGATGCGGGTACTTTTAATGGATAGAGGGTCTCAACGGGGTGCTTTTGATCTATAATTCGTGTATAATGTACTAAAGAAAAAAAAATAATTTTTGAGAGTTAGCACTTTAACTGCAAACCCTAAGTGATACATTATTATACACCTTCAAAAGGTCTACAAAAAAATCCACGATGGCATATGTCTATCTCTTAGGGATATTATAATCCCCACAATTATAATCTTTATTTCTTACCATTTTACTTAAAATAATGGCTTATTTGCGAAGCGATTTTAAACATTACAGCACTAATTTTCATCCAGTTAAGTATCACAAATAGATTGCGATTTTAATATAGATCGATATGGGCCTTTACAAAACATGGAACTTATACTTATACGATTTATATTTACGATGATATTACAGTATTAACATAGAGGGACATAGCGGTTGGGTTGCGCAGTAGTACCGGCCAAGACGCGTGGCGATAAATAGCACAAATTGAACTTTTTAGTACATATCCAAATTTTACTCATTTACCTATGACTTACTCACTCTTTTGATGCGGAACAAAGTTCGCCGGGTCGCTAGTAATTATATAAAACCAACCTTTGATCCTTAATAGTGACAAAAGCTAGTGCTCTTTCTAATGATCCCTGCCAGCTGCGACTTGTGCGATCTTGTGATGGTGTCCTCTAAAAAAAAATAATATTAGTAGCCCCCAGCCTCACTTTTCACCACAGGTGGGAGTAGATAGAGTGATTTAAGATCATGATGTCAAACATAGAGGATAATATGGATATGCCTCCAAAATACCAGAATTTCATATTTGTTCCGAAATTGTATTTAAGGCGAAGAAGTGTTGATGTATGATGTTGACAGCCAAAATCTAGAAATTCTAGACGATAAGGACTAAAGGAGTGGTAGAGCCAAGCAGTTCGCTGCATGAATGGGCCGCCTCGACCGGTGAAATACCACCACTTCTCAGGAGATCGAGGTAAAGTGGCTCATACCGCGTTTCGTTCAGTGAGAGAGGTACCCAGAGGCCCAAACCGATCCCTTCCTATTAGGATAGGAAGGGAGTAGGCTCCCTCAAGGTCGGCAACGGAACAGTAACATGATAAGTGTTGCAGGTGTCCATGGGCGGCGCTGGTCACTTAACATCAGGTGACACGCTTGCTCGTTTGGCCTCATATCCTATACAAAAAATAATAATAATAATTTATTTATGTTTTCTTTTTAAATGAAAATAAGTATAAAACGGCAGGTCTATATTATACTATCTAGATGCAAGTACATAAAATCACTCTACCTATGCTTATCCCAATGTTTGATTGATATTTAAAACCACATTGGTTTCTTTCTATACCTATTTTTTTACATGGGTCAATTTCATTCCTCAACCTACAGATAGGGGAAAACCATTTTATAATTATTACATAGTATAAAACAAAGTCGCTTTCCGCTGTCTGCCCCCTTATATGCTTATTTTTTAACGCGTTCTTTTTTAATAGACAGAGGGTGTCATCCGGTGGTTTAATCTATAATTCAAGTATAATGTAATAAATATTTTTTGAGACACTTATTGCAAACACTATAAGAAATACTTTTGTTGCGGAACAGAGTTTGCCGGGTCACCTAGTTATATACATAACAACACCACAAATGAATTTCTAATAATTGTTCTTTAATTTTATATCATTATAACATAACATAACTTCACGCCTTTTGTTACACGAAGGTGTAGGCAGCGGCTGTTAAGCCTCGTCTCGCCTTTATGTTTACGTCCCAAATGGCACAAAGTGTTCACTGTGTTCAGTCATCAATATTTATCACACTTCTGAAAACAATTTCGATAAGTCATTGGTGTGAGCCAGTGTCAGGATTCAAACCCGGACCTTTGGATCAGAAGCCGTGTGCTCTCCCACTGGACCACCGCATTATAACAGATTTTTGAATTACGTTTTTATTTTAACTGTGTATGCAACTTACCGGAGTAGTGGTGGTTCTTGAGTAGTGCTTGGATTGTAGTGGTGTTCTAGGACCAAGCGGTGTCATAGACAACTGTCCATGTCTTTCACTCTGTTGTAATCTAGACCTCTAAAATTAAATAATATCATGTGTAAATCAGGTACATACAAATTAGAACCTATCCATTCACTAGAAATAACCTATAGAATAACAGTAGTAAACTAGCTACTGTTATTCTATAGGTTACACCAATCTGGTAAACTGCTGATTGACTACTAATTCCATATTGTCAAAACAGGAAAACCTTAACATTAAATTTTACTGCAAATCTTTTTATTATCAGTTTTAAATTTGGTTTAATTCTTAGATATTAAAAAATTAATTGTCAGCATGTAAAATTAACTACAATTAAGAAAAGTTTTAACTGTAATGTAGTTTTAAGAGCGAATAAAATCAAACAGGAATAAAATAGTTACTGTAGAAAAATTATAGTTGTTTATATAAGGAATGTAAAAGCAAATAATAGATAGATAGATAGATATCTCTTTGTTTGCACCATAAATATACAATTTCATATAAAATAAATTACAGATAAGTCTTAAAACTATGATTACAAAGGGCGGCCTTATCGCATAACGCAATCTCTTCCAGGCAACCAATGGAAGGACATAAATGCTTGAAAGACGGGTAGTAAAAAATATTTTATGTAGACAGAAATAAAACAACAAATAATTAACAAATTTACATACCTACAAAATAATAAATAAAATAAAAATATATACTTAAAATAATATATGATAATTTAAATATTACATGTTAGTCCTCAACAGGCTCGGTGGCGCAGTGGGCGAGCGCACGGCCTCTGATCCAGAGGTCCGGGGTTCGATTCCAGACACTGGCTCACACCAATGACTTTTCGAAATTGTTTTCGAAATTGTTATGTGTGATAAATACCGATGACTGACAAACTTTGTGCCCGGTATGGCAATAGGTTCGCCACCTATTCCATTTGGGACGTAAACATAACGGCGAGACGAGGCTTAACAGCCGCTGCCTACACCTTCGGGTAACAAAAGGCGTGAAGTTATGTTATGTGTATGTTAGTCCTGATTATTAGATCCTGTTACATGACAGGTTACATTAATTAGTACAGGGTTAAATGTAGAAATCAAATTAGATTTACTTTCCCACTTTTACTTTTTATATACAATAAGTATTAATTAATTTCCAAATAAAATACTTACTCCATACATAGGCCCTTTTGTAGCAGAAGCTTCTTTACTTAATCTGCCACCAAATGTACTTCTACCAGCATCAGCACTGCTAGATCTCTGTCCACCAGCACTGGGGCGTCTGATTTCATTGGAGAGACGATCATTGGACATAGGACGCCGTGGCTTCGGTAACATTGATGGTCTTTGATTAGCTTCCAGTCTAATATAAATAGTAAGACAAAAACAATTAGAAAAACTTGCGTATCTTACAAACGCTTACAAAATCAATTGGTTAATCAAGTACTTATGCATAAAATAGAAGGATTATGATATAAAACGGAAACCAAAGCAAAGTGCAAATAACATAATATAACGTATTTAATTTTATTTCAGTAGCAACCTATTTAACTGATAAGGCGTAAATTTTGCTGTAACGATATGCTTCTTCATGTTATTATTTACCTCGATTTGCGATTTACAGTTTGCTGACTGGAGACAAACTTTGATGAAAGCATCTTGTTATTCAAACTGAACACTGAACTAAAACTCACACAATGCAAAACATTTATAACGCAATTATATAATTATATTACTTCAAAAATAACAAGAACACCGTAATTATCACATTAACGCTAAACAATACAATCACAATACATCAGTCACACACAATACAATCACAATTCACAATACAACGGTTTCCAATTTGAAAATTCAAAATAAAATAGATAACTTCATCGTACAATCCACAGGCAAAGGCCGCAAAGGGGAAGCAGCCTTTAATGCCAGCTATTTTACTGCTTTTTGAGTACAAGTTAGGCGTGAGCGTTATTTAACGTAACCGGTTACAATAACTAGTTACGAGGCTCTTAAACGTATACGTAGTTTCGTAGACACGAATGTAACGATTATTTTATATACTCCGGCCGTTGTGTGAGTGGTACTACGGTCACACAACGGCCGGTGCACGCGTAACCGCTTATTACTGTAACTACATACTCTGTGGTAACTACAATAACTTGTAAGCGTTTCGTTCAACCAAGATTAATAATATACTATTGGTAGTTATTCTTAGACGACTCGCGAAAAGTATGATAATTGTCTTTTTATTAGCTTTTTATTAGCTTCACCTGTATGTTTGTATGTTTGTACGTTTGTATGTTTGTATGTTTGTTTGTAACCGATTTCTTTGGGCGCGATTTTGACCCACTTTGAACGGCTAGATTTCGCTCAAACTTTGTAGATTTATCGATGACCGATGACAATACACTAATTTGATAAAATTATAGAAAACCGAACTAAAAAATAGAAAATAATTAATAGTTTAAAAAACTAAAAAACACGCTTTTTATAGAAAACCGAACTAAAAAATAAGTTTTAATAAAATTAAATTAAGAATAGTGTTGAAAATTTCAATAAATATAAATTAATAATAGTGAATATAGTAATAGTAAGTTCATTATATTAAATTATAGAAAAAAAATATATATATAATAAAAAAAAGAATGTTCTAAAAATAAATAAATGTTAACTTGGACCATACAACAATCTAAGAAATTAACTAGTAGGCATATTGTTTTGTAGTATTTGCTACCTGGTATAAATTTATTGTCTACCTACTATTTATGTTTTTGGTTGTACCCTCAACCTTCATTTTTGAAAATGAGAGGTTTAATAATTAATTAATTACATTATGGATTTATTTATTTAATATTGTTACGAAAATGTTTTATTGTACTTATGTATTCATATGCTAAGGAAGAGCGGGGTCTACTTGGCACAGGTATTTAATACCTAAAAGGTAGCCCCAACCCGGATTATGTTAAACTTTGTTTTTATGAATAAATAAATTATTATTATTAATCTATATTTATTGAAATTTTCAACACTATTCTTAATTTAATTTTATTAAAACTTATTTTCTATTTTTTAGTTCGGTTTTCTATAAAAAGCGTGTTTTTTAGTTTTTTAAACTATTAATTATTTATTTCTAATTAAATCCCCATGTCAATTTGTAAGCACTTGGAAAGAGAATAAATTCAAAAAGGTAAAGTTGTTTTTATTTTATAATATAAAATATAAATAGAATTTAATATATATTCAAAGTGTAAATATTTTAACAAAACTGCAAAAATATATGTAAATAGAACCGAAATTGTATATAAAATCAAATGAACTTTTAAATACGCCTGCTTTATGTTTTGCAGAAAAAAATGCAAAACTAACTTTAAAATAATAAAACTGGAAATAGTGTTGCCAATTTGAAATGTCATGTCATGTTGTTGTCAAGTTCGTTGATGTGCAGACACGAATGTAACGATTAATTTATATACGTAGTTCCACTCACACAACGGCCGGTGCACGCGTAACTGCTTACAACTGTAACTAATACGTAGTTACAGTAGTATATAAAATAATCGTTCCAGTTCTTCGCGGTTACTCACAGCGGACGCGCGTGTCCACTGCGCATAAATAGTTGTCGAGTATATTACGCGTGTAGTGAAAAGTTAGTCTACCCACATAATTTAATAACGTAATCAGGGCAATTCCTGGCAACAGGAATCCCTGTGCAAAAATGAATCCAACTTCAGTGTGCAAAAATACCAGTAATATTCAACTACCCACAACCGACCCGTTACCCACAACGAACACAACACAACACAAGAATGCTACAAGTTACGCCAACATCACCTCGTCAACGAGCTTTCCAAAAAAAGAACAAGCCATTATACTGAACTCCATCGACGGCATAACCCTGCGAGAGTATATTATTGCATTGTCAAACATAATTAGTTCCACCTCTTTAAGATATATATCCCGTATATCAAATGGACGAATCTGTATATATCTGGACTCAAAAACAACAGCAGATAAACTGATAGATGAAAAACGAACATTGATAATACAAAACAACGTTATAGAAATTAAACCTTTAATTACAAGAAATAAAAGAATTGTTCTTTCAAATGTATGCCCAGTTATACCAAATTACATAATAGAACAAAAATTTCAAGAACTAAAGATTAATATTTTGTCACCCATCACCAGTATGAAGATAGGTATGACTGATAGTGGTTTTTCACATATTCTGAGTTTCAGAAGACAAATGTACATAAGTCCAGACGATGAAAAACGTATCCCTGAATCAATACAACTTTCTTTCGAAGAAACAAATTACTGGATATACATATCAACGGATACTCTGAAGTGTTTTACTTGCAATAATACTGGTCATATAGCAAAAAATTGTTCTCAAAATAAAACTACACCAGAAAATTCTATAAATTTACCTCAACACACAACACAAATCTCGCAAGAAGTAGAAGCCATGGATTTAATTAATGAAGCCTTTAATAGAAACGATAGCCTTATACAAGACCACTCACCCAAACCGACCAAGATACAAGAATTTACAGAACATTCTCCATTAAATTTGAAAGGATTAAAACGAATGCATTCACCAACTGCAAGCGAATCTTCAAAAATTAATAATAATGAAAAAGCAGAAAACAGAATTATAACAGAAATAGAATCAGATGAAAGTAGCAGCAATTTTTCAACAGAAGATAATGAAAAGAAAACAAAGTCTAAGAAAAAATTAAAGAAGATTGATCCGAAGACAGAAGAAGAAGTTTGGAGAGACATTGGAAATGTTTTTTCCGAGTTAAATAAGGAAACCCCGTTCCCTATTAGTTTAGATCAATTTATTAGCTTAATAGACAACACACGTGGGAAACAAAACATAACAGATTTAGTACTTTCGTATACAGATAACATAAAAGACCTCATAACAATGTGTAATGAACTCCACTGCAAAATGAACAAAAGTTTAAAAAATAGATGTTCAAGACTATCGAGAAAATTATATGAAATATTAAATGCTTCTTCTATTACCACTAACACTTAAATATAGTAAATATAAATTTGGTATTATATATTTTTCAATAGATTATATTTTGTTCATAGATATAAAACGATATACTCATTTGGGATATAAATAAAATGCACATTTTGCAGTGGAATGTCAATGGTTATTTCAAACGATTAGAAAATATTAAGGTGCTAATGAATCAACTACAGCCAACTTGCATATGTTTACAAGAAACTAACTTCACTTCTGATTATTGTTCGTCTATAAATGGATATGATCACTTCTATAAAAACAGAACGAACGCACAAAGGGCTAGCGGAGGTGTAGTAATATTCGTGAAATCTTACACACTTCCTCAACAAATACACTTAGACACTAATATAGAAGCAGTAGCAATTCGCGTTAAATATCCTATATCTCTCACAATATGTAATATTTACCTCCCTAACAGTAATCCTATTAATATTAACGATTTTGATGACATGGTAAAACAACTTCCAACACCTTGCTTAATTTTAGGAGATTTCAATAGCCACCACTTTTATTGGGGATCTAATAAATGTGACACTAGGGGTAATTTAATAGCTAAATGGTTAGATGAAAATGATAATATATTATTACTGAATAATGGCCAACCTACACATTTTAATACTAACAACGGTCACACAAGCAATATAGATCTCACTTTGGCTTCACAAGATATAATGTCATATTTTGAATGGAATGCCCTTGATGAACTATATGATAGTGATCATTATCCGATTTCAATAACTTCTAACATTTCGTATGATTTATCAAATAATATGATAAGATTACCAAAAAAATGGAAATTCGAAAAAGCTGATTGGGTTAAATTCAAAGAAGAAATTGATCATAATGTGTCTAGCCTAATAGATATCTCAGTAATGGCCAGTAATCAAATTAATATTATAGTTGAGGGTTTCACAAAAATAATTCTTGAAGCGGCCGATAAGTATATACCTAAAACTTCTGGTTTTATAAGAAAAAACAATCTTCCTTGGTGGAATGACGATTGCAAAAATGCAGTTAGAGAGACAAAGAAAGCTCTAAAAAGATTTAAAAAATACGCTAGAAATAATCCTAACTCAAACTACAAAATAGAATACAAGAAAAAAAGAGCATACTGCAGAAGGCTTTTAAAAGAGAGTAGAAAGAATTATTGGCAAAGTTGGGTCTCATCAATTAACTCTAAAACACCTGTAGGAGATATGTGGAAAAAAATCCAGAAACTTAATTATCATAAAACCCAATTTAACAACATTGTTCTCGAAAGACCTGATAAATCATTTACATGTAATCCTCTAGAGACTTCTTCTCTTTTAGCTAAAACCTTTGCAACAAATTCTAGTTCTAGTAATTATGATGACCAATTTATTCAATTTAAAATTAGCCAAGAGAGTAAATCCAACTTTGATACCTTAGATAATTCCAATCCAATCAATAGTGAAATTTATTTACACGAATTGTTATCAGTTTTATCTCAATTAAGTAACTCCAGCCCAGGACCAGACAATCTATCAAATGTCATAATTAAACATTTACCCAATAGCGGCATAAATTACCTACTAAGATTATATAATTATATCTGGAAAACACAAACCTTCCCAGACAGTTGGAAAGAAGCACTAGTAGTACCCATTCTAAAACCAGGAAAAACACCAAGTACGCTTACAAGTTACAGGCCAATAGCTCTGACATGTAACCTCTGTAAAATTTTTGAAAAAATTATTAGTAAAAGAATTAGGTGGTATCTTGAACATAACAATCACCTTTCTCCTTTTCAATACGGATTTCGTCAATTTCGTTCGACCAATGATTTCTTAATGAATGTTGAAAATGAAGTACTTGATAATTTTGCTAACGGTTATTATACTGTAATTGTTTCACTGGATATTGAGAAAGCATATGAAATGGTTTGGAAGAATAGAGTTTTAAATTTATTACAAGATTTAGGAATAAAAGGAAATATTTTGGCATTTGTTATAAACTTTCTGACTAATAGGTTTATTAAAGTTAGGGTTAATGACACGGTATCTAATCCTGTTTCTATAGAAAACGGCCTCCCCCAAGGTTCGGTCCTTAGTGTAATACTTTTCTTACTTGCCATTAATGATGTACTAACATGCGCCAAAAACCCAGTTAAAGGTTTCTTATTCGCCGATGATTTAACAATAATCTGTAGTGGTAAAACTATAAAACCTACAATAAAATTGATACAAAATACTCTGAATAATCTTCAAGATTGGTCATATAAATCTGGTTTTAAATTTTCTAATATTAAATCTGAATTTATCATACTATCCAAAAGGACTAAGAAAGAATTTAAAAATATTACATTAAAATTAAATAACAATAATATAAAAAATGTAAATACTACAAAAATATTGGGTATGACAATTGATAATAAAATGTCTTGGATTACACATATAAATAAACTTAAATCAGAATGTTATAAGAGATTAAATATAATTAAAGTTCTATCAGCCACGACATTTGGATCAGACAGAAAATGCTTAATAAATACTTACCATGCACTAATACAACAAAAAATTGATTATGGTTCTATTATATATGATTCTGCAAAACCAAGAACATTAAGATCCCTAAATAGTATCCAAAATACAGCACTTCGTCTGTGTATTGGTGCATTTAAAACTAGTCCAACTGAGAGCATTTTAGTTGAAGCTGGGGAAATTCCATTAGAAATTAGAAGAAAAGAGTTAGTTATCCGATTTGCTATAAATACATTGTCAAAACCAAGCAATCAAACTTATAAATGTTACACAAAGGTTTCGGCAGTAGATAATGAATATGAGTTCCATACAAACTTGTCCCGTCCTCTTAGAATAAGAGCCGCTAAATATATTAAGGAGTTAAATATAAAAATTCCAATGCCATATCCTAAAAGATTGCTCAGTTGTGGTCCATGGAAACCACTTAAATTCCCCATTAATCTTGAGTTAGCCCAACACGCAAAAGAAAATACACCTAATTATATTTATAAAACATTGTTCCATGAATTGAAGAACCAGTACATACATTCTAAATTTTTTTATACAGATGGATCAGTTACAGATGGAAGATCAGGATGCTCTGTAGTAAATGACAACAATTCATATCGATATAGACTTCCTGACTTTTTCTCAATCTTTAGTTGTGAAGCCTCAGCTATTCTCAAAGCACTAGATATAATTAATGCAGAATCTAATATTCATAAATATATCATATGTACTGATTCCAAATCATGTCTAATGGCGTTACAAAACATAGAAAATATAAATCCTTTAGTTACTGAAATTAAACAAAAAATTATAAGCCTTATAAATCAACAATATGATTTTGAAATTATATGGGTTCCTAGCCATCAAGGAATTTCTGGTAATGAAAAAGCAGACAATGAAGCTAAAATTGCTACTAATGCCTGTAATACTATTAATACTACATTTAAGGCAAACCTAGATGACGTTTACAAATTTGTTAAGCGGAAAATAAAATCTTTCTGGGATGAAAATTGGAAATCACGGAACTCTTCAAAGTTATTTAGTGTCAGAAACTCTATTTTTGTAAAACCTCCAGTATTATTTAAGTGCAGGAGAGATCAAGTAGTCATAACTAGATTACGTATCGGTCACACAAATATGACACATATTCATTTAATAACTAAAGGTGAACAAAACATATGCAAGTGTGGAGCAGTTGTGACGGTTTTACACCTTTTAGTAGAATGTAAGGAATACAGTGTTGAAAAAAGTACATGTAATTTAAAAAATACCTTCAAAGACTGTTTAAGCCACGATGGATATAAAGAAACTTTACAATACTTAAAAATGATAAATGTCTACAAGCTTATTTAAGTTAATTTAGTTCTTATTGTAGTCGTTAATGACCTTGATGTTAAAAGGCGACTTTAAATAAATAAATTAAAAAAAAAAAAAAAAAAAAAAAAATCGTTACATTCGTGTCTACAAAACTACGTATACGATTATGAGCCTCGTAACTAGTTATTGTAACCGATTACGTTATGTAACGTTTACACCTAGTAGTAATTCGTATTTAGGTATGCAGTACTATTAACCAAGTACTTGGCAAAAAATACATTATTCAGTCAAATTAGTATAAACAGCGCATTCACAGTTATTTTACCTCTAGCTGTTAGGTTGGCAATCTGAGCATTATATTGCCATATCTAGCCTCTATGACTCCCTTATATGAAATGTAAAAACAGTATTGCTAATATTACCTAACTATGCCGATTTAGTATTACACTTTGTGTGATAATATATTGGTACATATAATATGATATTTCTTAAATATTTAAACAAGCTTGCTTATCTTGTATATATATGTATATTTATTTATTCATATATATATCGGCTATAGATATCGGACACGGCCTTAACAATTTAAATGAAATTGTATACTCAGGGTTTACCATTATAAGTCCATTTAGATAAGAACTTTTCCCAAGAAAACGCGAAATACCAAGTTTGGTCTCTGCGGTATTTTGAAAGTAATGTTTTTATATTTGTTTCTATAAAGACTCGTGAAAATGATCTCTGTAAAGAGTTCGAAACGTCGGGAAATAAATATAAATAAATAATAAATAAACGCGATATAATCCTAAAAGTTGTTTTGATCAATTTTGATCAGTAATGTTTTTAATAAAATATTTATCTCCATACAAAATCAGTACAGTTGTACCAATATTCGATTATCATAATATGTAAGTACCATTAATATTATATTAATCAATAATAAACAACAGATCAAACTGCAATAGAAATATTTATTTTGAATATGCATGTTCCAGGCGGATTGCCAATGATGAATCATCACAATCAGATGAATCTTTGTAACTGCTGTCGATTCTGTATCAGACTCGTCATTTAATTCTATTATGAACCTGTCTATTTGAGCGTCCATACACCCATCTCTTTCACAAAGTTTGTCTTCAATGTGGCGAACATGTTCGCATTGTTTTTGCCAATCTTCTGCAGTTATAGTTTATAACGCTTCTTCGGTTAAATTAACAATGTTATCTGCAACACGTCTTTTGGCGAGACTCCACATAAATTCTATTGCGTTTAGCTCACAGTGGTATGGCGGTAATCTGGCCACTTTGTGACCATGAGCTTCAAGCATTTGATCAGCTTCATATACTGGGGCTTCTTTATGCTCTTTTATAATTTCATATAGTTGAGCTTTAACCATGGTAGGCAGATAAGATAAGCCCATATTTGTTATCCAGTTTTGCATTGTGCCGTGCATGTCGGTGCCTTGTTTAACTTTACTGTGTGATAAGGGGCGTTATCCATAACTACTAAGCTATTAGCCGGCAAGTTAGGAATGAGTTTTTCCTGAAGCCATTTCATGAAATTTGTTTTATTCATGTCTTCATGGTAGTCACCTGATTTCGACTGGGATTTAAATATTAACAGAGCATTAGGTATAAACCCCATATCACCACCCGCATGAACAATTATCCATCGTGCACCAGCAGAATCGTTTTTGAGGACGCCATCATTTTCTATTTGCCAGCATTTATACACTGTGTAGGACGCGTGAACACAATAGGCCTGCTTTCATCGCGATTTTGCTTCAAAATAGTTAGGTACCTGTATCTCCAGGCCACAATATCAGGCCTTTCCATCAATAGCTTCCTTTTTGTCCACATTTTTTAAAACGGAATCCAATTTGTCGGATAATTTTCCACAATGTAGTAATTTCCCTCCACGAAATTTTATGTCAATCTTCGACTCTGCTAAGAGTTTTCCCAAAGTCGGTACCTCCTTTCTGACGGTATACATTTGATGTATTTTATTTCGAATTTCACACAAATCAAAGTCATCAAATTTTTTTTTCCTGCATTCGTTTCTTTCTTGGCGTGGAAATTTTTTGAGATGTGGAAGCAGCTACTTCACCTTCTTTGGTAATGGTGCTGACGGTTTTTTCAGATATGCCTGAAATAACAAACAAATTTAGTTGATAGCCTAAATATATCGTTATTTTTTATTATTTATTTATTCATATGGCAACTTACACTATTTGACAATCATTATTGTATGAATGAAACGACATCAAAATTATCAAATTATGTCGTTGTATATATTTTGATCATGTAATAGAACACAAATAGAAACAGATAGAGACAAATATTAAACTATCGACATAAGTATGATTATTTTTTCATATCAATGTAAATTAATGTTATAAATAATAATTGTAATATAGTATATTGTAATGTGTGTTGGTATAAATAATAATTTTACGGCCCTAGCCTCAGTCATCTTTGAATTAATTTCTAAAATCATAACAATTTGCCTTAATATTACAGATTCTTTTTGGGTGCATATATCAATGATTCACTAGATAGCCTATTTTGCTATTTGGTTTTCAAAAGATAATTATGGGTTCAACTTTAAGCAAGAATGTAAAGTAACAAAATATTATGACGCTTTTTCAAATAATCTCACCTGAAAAAAGTTTCTTACATTATTTTATTCATCAATTTTCTTTTAAGCATACAAATCAAAACTGCCCTAAAAATGTAGTAAAATCAGTAGAAAAATTGTGCATTTTGCCATTTCCGGAAAACAGGGGCAAATCGGTAGAAATACCCAATTCGGTAGGTTTCATAGATTTAAGAAATAAATCTATGGTAGGTTTGGTTAATTGCTACGTGGTAGGTAGGTAGAAACCGACTTGAAGTGACAGGTACTGTTACACTACCGTTACACATTATTAAACATGCTCTTTTTTAAGAAAACATGCTAGTATTGAGCAAGTGCAAGTTAAATTATATATTATATAAATTTAATATAAATTATTTTATAGGACTAAATTATTTTTTTATAAAATGCGCCTTTTAATGGCTTCATGACTAAATTTTACATACTGTACTAGGTATAGGTAATTAACTGTGGTAGAGTTCGAATGAATGAATGTACCTGCTTGACCGGTGAAATACTACAACGTGTCTTCAGAATATCGACGTAAAGTGACTCGTGCCGCGTTTCGCTCGGTGAAAGAGGTATCCGGAGGCTCGATCCCCTTTCCCCCTCCTACTCTATGGGATAGTCTCTGCCTATGGGATACGTGAGCTTATGTATATACTAGAAATGATATAAATCTAATTAAACTATATAAATTGGAATTTCCGCCGACGTATGACAATTAAAAAATAAAAAAGTAGTAATTTGAGTACATATTTGTATAATTATCACAAAAAGGAAACATAATAACATAGATAAAAAATAACTGGCACCACTCTCTGATGCCCATAGATGTGTGAAGTCCAATTCCTTAATATCTGATAAAAATAACAACCCTCATTTTGCGCAGTCGGGTAAATAGTCTAGCTTTTGCTCCGGCTCCATCTGTGCGATATTGTTTTCCTGTAAAACTAGATCCACCAACCGTACCAACTCATATTTAGTTTATTTTTGTTTAATTAGTGAATTAATAATATTTGTAGATGCTGAAGTTAATAATTTTACCATTTATTTTGAATTGCTTATTAATAAAATTTTATATATATATATGTAAAAAATACTACAGGTACATTTTATTACAACTTTCTAAAATATTGTATTAATTTAATAATAATATCCTATTACAAATGACGAATAATGGTATACACCACAAATTCATATTAGATAAAACATTCCTCAATCATGTTTATTAGCAATGGACCTTTTAAAACATTCCAACTGGATTTTTTTTTATAAGTTTACCAACAAGAACAGAAATATAGACTGGATAAATGAGAGTCGTCATTATACCGGTAGTTTTTGCTACTGACAACACTCATTACCTACACCATTTCCTCCCGCGCTTTCTTGAAGAAAATTAAAGAGTCGCCGCATTAATTTTATCCGTATGTCGCAAAGTTTTTGCTACGGTTAGCAGCGTTATGGCGGCCCTCGTTTGGTTTTTGTCCGCGAGGAGAGTTGCCGGCGAGCGCTTCTCAGAGTCTGCGCTGGGTGCAAAAAGTTACCGCGCCGCTACTATTGGAATTTATACAAAAACGTTAACCCCGCTCAATAACTGGCGATGTCGATGAAATACTATGAGTTCCTTTCAGTTTTTTATTGCCTACGAGCTTTTTCCTCGTGTAATTTGCATCGGATGTACGTCGCCGGCCATTTTGTAGTTTTTACCGCGCATACCCGCGATTTGAAATGATGGTCGCGTTCCGAAAATTGCGATATGATAAAAAATTTGATCAAATGTTTATATTACATGTATGATATGTATGATGATGTGCTTATATTATGTACCGCCCGTTATGTCCATGACCGCAATGCATTTTGTCAGGCCATTTATCAGTCATCGATATCTATAACCATATAACATATTGCTTCGGAAAAGTACTTGATTCGAACTTGGAGTCTTTGTTATACTTCCAGTAAGCCATCGATACGACTATGCAACCTTCAATTTTTTTTCTCCAATGCAATAATTACACGAGACAACGCTTGACACAACAGAAGATTTGATGAAGATTTAGATATTAATACAGCGTTTGAGTATGGGCATGCTTCGGTGCTTCGGACATGTAGAAAGAATAGTTGATAAAAGATTGACTAAGCAGATATATAATGTAAAATCGGATGGATGTAGGAGTCGAGGACGGCAATTAATTTCAGTAATAAGTAAAATACAATACTTTGTAAAGCCTTTTCTTGATATACATATAGGTACAAAAAACCAGTATACCTACACTTAAACTCCTCACGACAATAATTAGACACAACTATGTGAACTAAGTACCTAATAGACACTTTTACGAACACATTTTCTTGCGATGCTCACTTTTCAAGTTTTCCAATCACAGACAGTAAATAGAAACTGGGAACCACGAAAAGCTGATCCATACCTATATGTTACAACATATAGGTAAATAAAAACGTTTAGTGGGATATTAGATGTGTCTACAGGCCGGTCAGCGTGAGAAAATACTCATTCGAGAGTATCACTGCTGTGGGGCTTCTAAGACAGCGTGCGCGTAAACTTTGCACGTTAAATTCATACTTATAACACTTGATTCCATTGATTATTTCAAAACAAAACAAAGCTGAAGGCTGATCCGGCTGATGGGCCGGCTCGACCGGTGACTTATACCGCGTTTCGTTCGGTGAGAGAGGTATCCAAAGGCCCACTCCCTTTTCCATCCTACTGCCTTAAAAGCTGGAAACGCAACTGTGACACTATCTGTCTTCATCAGGTTGGTCGTTTGCCCTTCTATTTCATAAAAAAACTTCGTAATTATTTTCTCTTACAGGAACGAGGAAGGAGGATTTGTGTGATTAATTGAGATATTATATCCTAGATATCGTTTTGGCCGTTCTTTTTCATATATAACTTAACGCCTTTCTTACCCGAAGGTGTAGGCAGCGGCTCTTAAGCCTCGTGTCGCCGTTATGTTTACGTCTCAAAATGGAATAGGTGGCGAACCTATTGCCATACCGGGCACAAAGATTTCAGTCATCGGTATTTATCACACATAACTTCCGAAAACAATTTCGAAAAGTCATTGGTGTGAGCCATTGCCAGGAATCGAACCCGGACCTCTGGTTTAGAAGCCGTGTTCTCGACCACTAGGCCACCGAGACTTCATATAGGTACATAAATAATATAATGCCTGTAATATTTATTTGTTGCTTACCATCAGGTCACCCGGTTGTTCGTTTGCCCCATTTTATTAAAACTTTATTAGTGTAGGATTGTTAGTTCAATAATTTCTTTAAATGTGTATATATTTATATTTAAATATCATAATTATATTAACTTGTTTGTTTCACATCTGCTGAGCGGTGTCCAGTTAGGGATTACGGTTGTGGCCTTCGCCGGACCCGCTGTTTCTGTGACCTCACTTTTTCTGTAAATAATATCCGACCGACTCATAAGGTAGTGTAGGTTTTTCTTTGAGCCGGTGAAAGGTTGTCGCCACACTAGATAGCTAGAAATATGTCGATGTGATGATAAAGTAACGGCAGCGCTGTGGGAACCTCTGGACACTACTTTTTTGTGAAAATTTATGATTTTTTTTATTAATAATTTTATAATTTTCATGAAAGTTTTCATTTCAGTCATATTTTATT
The DNA here is from genome assembly GCA_905147225.2 of Euproctis similis. Lineage (NCBI taxonomy): Eukaryota > Metazoa > Arthropoda > Insecta > Lepidoptera > Erebidae > Euproctis > Euproctis similis. Next base: position 13,858,943 of record LR990109.1, read on the forward strand.
ATAAGCTAAATATATAAATAAACTTATTAGTGGATTAGGAAACTATCATATCCTGATGACTGATAAATGCACTGGACGTAATTTTTTTCAGGCGTTATACCTACTAATAATAATAAGCTAAGCAACTAGGAAAGTTGAAGAAATGAAGAGATATAATGTAATTATGGCTCATGATTTATCGACCTTTCCAATTTCTCGGGTCTCGAGAATTTCTCGGGGCTGATTTCTCGGGTGTTCTCAGGTTGTCGAGAAATTTACATTTACGAACGTTTTCTCAGATTATTTGGTTCCAATAACATCAAAATTTGAATGGTTTTCCAGTCAAATACATTCAAAAACGCATTTTCTTAGGAATAAGAAACTTTTTTTTTAAATCGATACATATCCCTAAATAAAATTGAAGTCACCGTTTGTAATATTGAAATACTACTACATTCATATGAATAATATTAACGCTTATTAACGCTTCCTACTACATTCATATGAATAATATTAACGGTACACACACACACACAAAAATATTTATTTTTTCTACAAGTTTTGTCTGTCAGTCTGTTCCGGGTAATTTCTGAAAAGGCTGTACCACGTGTATCGGGACTTGGCTGGTAGCAAGTGTACTAAGGAATAACTTAGTCTACTTTTATTATCTCTTTATATTATTGCTTCCGAGGCGAAACAAACTTCGTTAGGTCAGCTAGTATTAAAATCATTACATAGTATAAAACATAGTCACTTTGCTGTGTGTCCCCTTATATGCTTATAACTTAAAACTACGTAACAGATTTAGTTAGAGGGTGCCAACAGAGTGGTTTTGATCTATAATTCATATATGATGTTGTAAAGAAAAAATGATGATTGAGATTTAGGACTTTAATTGCAAACGCTGGCTGAACCCTAAGTGATTGATCAAAACAATGTTCTACATTATTAAACACCTTCAGAAGGTCCACAAAAAAGTCCGCGAGAGCATATGTCTATCTCTTAGGGATAACTCACAATGATCATTTTTATTTTTTTACTTTTTACGAGAACTAATGGCTTATTTACGAAGCGATTTTAAACATTACAGCATCAATTTTCGTCCAATTGAGTGTCTTAAATAGATTGTGCATATAATATAGATGATCCTGGCCCTTTACAGCATGCAATTTAAACGAATATTTTCGAAGATAGTGCAGCATTAACATAGCGGGACAGCAGTTCAAGCCGATAAATAGCACAAATTGAACCTTATTATATCTTAAATCTACTTCTTTATTACTTTTGCGGAACAAAGTTCGCCGGGTCAGCTAGTAATAAATATTATTAAAACTAATAATGATATGTTGCCAGAATGAATGAAAGCCGACTAACTAAAAGAGTATATGAAGCGAATGTGAGCGGCAGGGTCGGGATGGGGAGACCAAGACGAGGCTACCACGACTAAATAAATGGTCTGTTTAAAAAAGGCAAAATGTATAGTACCCGAAACCGGCGTGAATGCATGTTGAGATGTATGACTGTGGATGAAGTGAAAGAAGTGTGTTAGGATCACAGAAATAGATCAAGATTGATCTATTTCTGTGGTCAGGATCGTAGCCTGTGGAGAGCCAAAGTCTCTGACTACCCCTATGGGTATGGTGGCGTGCGTTTATGTACATGTTATAATTATAATGACAGCACCATTTTGGGCCGGTTATTTGAACATATAAACAAAATTAGCTTCATTTAATCTAAATAAAAAATTACATAAAAGAAAACATCAATGTCCTAATCTAATTAAATACAATTAGAGTTTCATTTTGATTGGTTATGTTGAAAGAAATCAACTTAAAATTTCTAAACAAAAATAGCTTCAAATAAACAACAAAAAAATAACGTGTAATAAAACGTTAATATCGCAAATTCAGGTATTTATTGAAAAATAATAATATATGTAATATCATTATAATTTCTCGAGTGCTCGAGCTTGATTTCCTGGGAACAAAGCCCAACGATTTCCCGGGAATTCTCGGGTCGAGAACTCCCGGGAATGAACCCTAAATGTAACATTATTATGATATGGACTAGACAATGTTATTTTTTATAAACACATACGATTTAATACCGTCACAAAACCACAGCCTAATCTTTTGTCAACTTAGGTAGTCCAAAATGTTGACATGTTGTGCCGACCCCACTTAGAGTGGGATAACGGCAGGAAAATGATGATGATACGATATAATAAATAGATACTTCGATACATAAAATTAAATCTAAATGCCATACACACATTATGTCGATCACACGAAGAAATATTTGTAGTGGGTTGAGGACCAAACCGCAAAAACCTTTATTTAGCAGCCTATATATCATCTACCAATGCACTATGAGGCCAGATAGTATAACATAACTTCACGCTTTTCTCTACTCGAAGGTGTAGGTAGTGGCTGTTAAGCCTTGACTCGCCGTTATGTTTACGTCCTAAACGGAATAGGTGGCAAACCTAATACTATACCGGGTATAAAGTTTTCAGTCATCGATATTGATCACACATAGATAATTTTCGAAAAATCATTTGTGTGCGCCAGGATTCGAACCCGCGTCTTCTTGATTAAGAAGCCCGCTTCTTAATCAAGACCACTGGATCACCGATACTTTTTATAGCCAGATGTAAGTATATATCTTCAATTACAATGTATTAGAAGAATCATAATCAAATCAAATCATCAGAATTAGAATCATAATTGGCACTCCTGGGTTTGTCAGGCGTGAAGATATAAATAAAAAATCGGTAATAGACTCGCCACCAATTCTTTAAGGCTTAATATTTTCTTCTGCGACGTCACGTGGAAACGCTGCCAAGACTTTTATTTAGTTTTTTTATAGCTTCACGCCTTTTCCTTTCTACACGAAGATGGTGTCTGCGGCTGTTAAGCTTCAACTCGCTGATACTTTTTATGTCCCGAATGGAATAGGTAGCAGAACCTAATGCCGTACCAATACCGGGCACAATTTTGTCAATCATCGTTGGTTATCACACATTATTTAAGAAAATAACTCCGAAAAGACAATGATGTGTAGCTGGGAATCGATCCCACGAGTTTTTGACTCAGAAGCGCGAGCTCGACCACCAGTACCTCCGAGATCTATTTAGATAATTTGTTATTATTTGGCTCTAATTTTTTTTTCACCAGCGACTATTTATTTTTCTCAAATATTACTCTAAATTAATTCACAAAGTTTACGTATTAGTAATATAGTAGTATTATAGTAAGTATACGTATATTGTGTACGTATACGTATATAAAATATCTTGTAGAAATAAATACACAGCGGTGCTAGCTCTAAAACTAAAGGAGCATACGTTTTGGCAGCAAGAAAACCATTTTAGCCCATATTAAAGAGGCTGTTAGTCAGAAATTTATAATTTTTTACATCATGCGCAAACCGTTGGCAGGTCCAGAGTTTTATTTGTTTTTTTTTTACCATGTTTCCGAGAACACGGCGCTTTCGCATCGCAAGCGAATTAGGCTTTTGAAAACTGATTATCATTTTTAATTTGAGACCGACACGGAGCTGATCGCCGTTTTTAGCAAACTCACAAAGTTTTGGCGCGAATAAACTGTTGTCTACCTGACTTTTTTTATTGACCGAGTTTCGGTATTATGTATTGATAGGTTTTAGATTTTTATGGTATGTGGGAGGCATAATCATTGAACTACACGTATATGTATACTAATACCTACTATATGTATATTTGGTTAAGAAATATGGAAGTGAATATATCGGGAGCACTATGAAGCTTTGCCATTGCGTAAGGTACATACTGCTTAATATTGTAACTATCTAATTCAGGTAATTACCTGACCTGAAGTTTTGATATTGGGTGGATAGGTTCCCTTAACTTTATGTGCAAGAATGAAAACGAAAGAATAAATATCAATAAATCTTCATGATTTTTATTCATTAATTTTTCTACAAGTACTCATCTAAAACTTAAAAAATTTAAAGATCGATGAGAAAATACAACGACTCACGCTTAAAAAACACGCTGCTAAATATTTGCCGACCCTCAAGTTTGTACCCTTTCGGCCCCTTCGTTTGACACCAAAACATTCAGAATACTTAAACACACACATACAAAGTATTTCAGACCTTTATGTTTTTTTACATAAGCTGAGGGCAAGGAAAGCGTGGGGCCACGTGGAGGGGTCGCGTGGGGTGCTGGGCGGGGCGATGCAGCTGCACTAGGGCTCCGCCGGCGGCCGTCAGTAGTGCCGCGCGCGTCAACTACCACACGTCACTGCTACCCTTAATATTTTCCTCCTCAGAATACGATTACGGTCGTACGGTCGTCATTGTACTATATTTGAAAAACTTAATATCTCGATTTCTGATCATAATAAAACGATGTAATTTTTAATAAATAACTGCATATGGTTACATCAAGTTGTTAATATTTTTATGAAGTTTTAAAATTGGCGGGTGTCGGGTTGATGTGTGCAAGCGAGAGGTGTGATATGGAAAGTCCGGGTGAGGAAACGGGTCGGAATGCTCCCCCTGCGCCTCCTGCACCGCACACCCCCGCCTCGCAGCAATCAAACGGATCCAATAAGATCATCGGACGAAATGTGAATGGGACCAGTAAGTCACACAATTAATGCAAATACTTATTATGATAATTTTTTTGATGCCGAAAAATTACCACTTTTTTGTTTTGAAATGTAAATGTAATGTAATAGTATGTAGGTCCTAAATATATTTTGTCAGTCATAGATATTTTATCTGGAAAAGCTTCCGCAAAAATCCGAACAAATTGAAGCAAAGTGTAGAAATCTCTCAGCTGATGCATTGGAGTGATTAATTTAATTTATTTTATTAATCTCAACTCTTATTTGTACTCAATATAGTTTTAATATTAATATTTATTTATCATGTATGGTGCAAAAAATTACATGGGCCGTAGGCGTATTTGCTCTTAACTTAGTAGTAAGTTGTATGGTATTTTAGGTTAGAACTTACACATGAGTTTTTCTTTGAAGATACTGCTGATCCCATAACCTTTTTGCATTAACCTAATTAATAATTAACATGTTAAATATTATTTCAACTTAGTTTGATTAACTGCTTTTAAAACAGTAGTAATACAGATACATCATAGAACATACAATGTTTTTTTTGAGGACTTGCTGAACAGAATTCTGACAGTATTTATTAGTAAAAAATCTGCCATGGTCCACTAAATATTAGATATACTTACTTAATATGTCAGCTTAATCGTGTAAAAAATAATTATAGCGTTAATTTTAAGACAATTAATATTACTTGCTCACCATAGTTAGTTAATAATAATTCACTCAATGTGAGTAGGCAAAGGTCGTTGACCATACAGCCATTTCATATGTTATTTTATCATATAAAAATCTGGAATCACACCATTCAAAAAACTAATGAAAATTTTCAGTCACGCGCGTCCATCTTGGATCGGCGTTGTTCAGCAGTTCAGCAGTTGCTCACCATAGTTCGACATGCGACCATGAATATTTATTATTATTTTTAAATAAAATAAATAATTCGTAGACGTACCAACGCTTATTTTGTAATATGTGTATGGTAAATAAGTTATTGTTATAAATAAGTTAATGATAGATATGTAGTATGACAAAAAGGAACAATATAGGGAACGGGTATGTTTATGGAAACCTGAAAATGACACCAATAGTGGAAAATAATAAAAGTAGTTGGAAGGAAGACAGTCATGTTACTATGAGAGTGATGAGAATTACTGAGGATGGACATATTTATAGAGAAAGATCGAAAAAGAGACGGATGGATTGCATAAAAGTAGAAATGAGTAGTATTAAGGAAAAGCACGGAGATGACGAGAAGAGAATGGAAAAGGATGGCATTCTATGCCGACCCTATCTAACATAGGATAAGGGCAGGAAAATTATTATGAAGAATTATGACGTATTTTTTTATCTGTGTGTATTCTCAAAACTTCAAATGTGTCAAATATTGCGTTCAGTCGTGCCTACATTTTTATTTCAAAAGGTATACAAACTTTTCGCTTCATTAAAAAAAATATAATGATTAATTAGATATCTAGACAAAATATTCAGTTCACGAGGTATTGAAATAGTTTTTTCTCTGTCAGCTTGTTCTGTGAGAGTGGTGTTTTTACTCTGTTTCCACGGTTTTTCCTTCTATCCGTGCAACGTACAGTTTTTGCTATCTCTCGCGGTACAATGTATGTACTTAACCTACTACACGCAATGTGTTTTGATACTGATTTCTATATTATAGAAACTGTTATTATTATTTTTACATTTTCTTTTTTTTCTTATCCTTATTTTCTTAACTCTCGGTGATCTAGTGGTCGAGCTACCCGTTTAGGATTCAGAAGTCGTAGAAACGATTCCGGGCTCACACCAATAATTTCTCGAAATTCTTTTCGGAAATCCAGTGTGATAAATACCGATGACTGACAACTTTGTGCCCGGTGTATGGCAATGAGTTTTGCCACCTATTCTATTTGAGACGTAATGGTTCGGCGAGTAGAGGCTTAACAGCCGCTGTTGTCACCTTCAGGTTGAAAACTTGAAGTTATGTTTATTCTTATATTATCTAATGTGTAAAATTTTCGTGTCAGTGTTAGTTACCATCACAGAAATAGATCAAGATAGAACGGCCGCGATGTCATATTTCCATACATTTCGAGCGTGTCACTTTTTTAAAAACCACGCCCACAGCGTGACGTCATTTTCATTGTTAGCGACTAGCGAGCGAGCGACTAGTTAGGAGACACACACATTAGATTATCGATGTTAATATCGGCAACGTGGGTTAATTTTATTATTTTTATATTTTACCAACTTTATTGATTTTGTGTAACGATAATCATAGAAAGTAAAACATGTTAAATACTTTAATCCGACATATTAAAACCTAAAACATATTTTTTCAACAGTATATAAAATTTAGTTATAATTATTATACTGTCCTTGAAACTATACATATTTATTAAATATTTGCCTTTTTGTAAGGGTTGGCCTCACAGTCCTGGTTAAATAACGAAGCCGAACGTCTACATATACCTCGGTTACTGCCCGTTTGAGAAGAACGAAATGATTTTCCATCGGCGATTGGTCAAATTGGTGAAAACTTATACTGTCAAATAAACTGCTGCCAATGTAATTACGAAGCACTTTGGTTGAAATTTGTGGTGTTAGAATAAAGTAGGGACAAAGCAAGACATGACCTGATACTCAAATTATTATTGAATTAATTTATCGATAAGTCCTAAGACTCAACGATACATGGAGTGCCCATCTCTAACATTCGAAGGCCAAACACAGCGATTAACAGACACAGCGATCAACTAGCAGGTGTATTGTGTATTTCGTTCGTTCGACGTACATTACGCGTATAATTTATACGCGCAATGTTTTTGTATACGAGCGTTGAATGCGGACAGCAATGGATATTTATCATAACGAAAAAATATACAACTTGTGATCGTAATTATTGAACATAGTAAAAGTAAAACAATAATTTATAATCTCAAAAAAATACTTTCTACTGATTTTCTGTACTTACTGATCATACGAAATATTTCCTTTTTTCATATTTGATTCACTACTTTTGTTTTTAGAATTTGCCACAGCACAATAAGGCATATATGTGAAGTTTTATCTATTTTTTTACGTCCTGAACGCATGGCAGGAACGCTCGTTGCGTAATGAGAGCGAGTTTCGAAAAGCATGCAATATAGTGCAGGGTTTTGGCACGCTTGCCACGCCTATTCGCCGTTCTATCTTGATCTATTTCTGTGGTTACCATACTCCTCCGAAACGGCTTTTTTATGCCTCTCTCCGGATACCTCTCTCACCGAACGAAATGCGGCATGAGCTACTCACGCCGATATTCCGAGAGGTCGTGGTATTTCACCGGTCGAGCCGACCCATTTATGCCGCGAACTGCAAGACTCTACCACTCTAAAACTTGACCGATTCTTATGAAACTTTGTGTGCATATCGAGTAGGTCTGAGAATAGGACATCTGTTTTCCACTTAAATGTTAAGTGTAGTCCACCGCTATGTTGTTTTGTTAAATTTTCAACATAATATTTTTGTTTTATCTTTGAAAAATAACATATAAAAATACATACAACCCCAAATTTTCACTTTTCTACGATCAACCCCTATTTTTTATTTGTTGATTAAAAACTTGATTTTTTTTGCAAGACAACATTTGCTGAGTCAGCTAGTGAAAATATTTAATATGAAATTGTGCGCTTGTCTGGGAATGTCGTGGTTATTTCGGAGACTGTACCTACTGTAATAATTAGTTACAAGGACAGTATATGTCTTAAAACTGCTGGGATATTCTTCTAACTCTTCTAATCATATCTCGTCAGTGAACGCACCTCCACCGAACTTTCCGAACGCTCCGAAATTTGGCTATATTTCTTTCATTTCGATTATACTTATATTTATGTTGAACAGAGTACCTACTCTCTGTATTACTCTGTATAGAGAATAGTATATTCCCGTGGTAAATACTCTATTAGTCATCATTTTCTTCATAATATATCACGTTTTCTATAGGATGATGTAGGCAGAGGATGTTACGCCTCGACTTGCCTAATTTCACGCTCTAAGTGACGATGGAATCTATTGTCAAACTTTAGGCACAATTTTATCAGTCATCGATATTGATCATACATTACTTTCTAAAAGTCATTGGTGTTAAAGCCAGGATTCGAACCCGAGACTTCTTGATTCAGACGCGGGGTGCTCGACGCAGACGATATATTTTGGTTATATATTCGACTTAAATTCAAGGAAGACATTTATTGAATTAAATATGGTGGTTAATCTCGAAGTATCTAAATCGTGTATTCGCACTATACTCATCTAGTAACGGGTCGGATACAAAAAGCATCATCCCAAGACAAACCGTCGCCTGTGAGGGCATACAAAAACGCAAATTACGCCAAGCAACGGGTTCGATTCCCATCGCATGTGTCTTTGAATACATTCTTTTTTTTTTTACTTATATCATAATAGTAATGACTAATGAGTTATTACTTTCCAAAGAGGTTTCGGTTGTTCTTGTGAAAGAAACCTTAAATATAAATAGCACTGCAGTGTCTCGGGATAATATACAGAAGGAACTGCATACATATTTAAATTTGCGATTTTATTCATAAGAAAATATATTTGATGGTGGTAAGAAAATATATAAATATATTTAGCTAGCTAACCCGGCGAGTTTGTTTCGTATCAGAAACAACAAATTAGTAAATAAAAAGTTTTTCTAAAATAAAAGTAGCTTAAGTTAACTCCTCATTACATTAGCTACCTGCCGATAAAAATTACAACAAAAACAAACATACTTTAATTGTTTGATATATTTTAATTATGAGGGTACTTTGAAATAATGATTTCCTAATTTATTAAAAAGGTAGGTAGTTTTATAAATTTAGGTGCATTGTACCCGCCTACTACGAAACCGCGCGCGTCCTGTATAGTCAAGGAGCCATGAAAGTTATGAGCATATACATAATTATTTGCAAAGCGACCAGCAGATGCTTCAAAACTCCGTTCGAGCTCACATCTTTCTTCTTATTTCCTGATTTTTTTTATCATTTCACAATCGTTACATAGTATAAAACTAGGTCGCTTTCCACTGTCTGGCCCCTTATATGCTTAGATCTTGGAATCTACGCAATGGATTTCGATGCGGTTTGTTAATGTTTTAAATTATATTATTATTATATTCTTTTTAATTGATAGAGGGTATCAATGGGGTGGTATGTATATTGTATTGTATGCATAATTCATGTAAAATGTAGTAAAGAAAAAGTTATAATTTTCGAGATTTAGAGTTACACGTTTGATTCTTTTGATGAGGAACAAAGTTTGCGCGGTAAATATTGGTTCACATGTAAATAATCACGAAAATCAAGCGACGAATCAGAGCGTACCAAGGAACTATCAAATACACCAAAAAAAAACATCATCCCACTTTCTGATCATCATCATTCTCCTGCCTTCATTCCACTTTAAGTGAGATCGGCAAAACATGTCATCCTTTCGAACTATCCATGTCGTCAATATATTTGGCTGTGGTTTTATGATCGGCCGCCTGCCTGACATTAACCCTCCTTGGAAATGTTTTCGTTGATTGGATAGGGAAGGGGTTGGAAGTGGGATAGGGAGGGGAGAGGGGAAGAGGTTGTAACCACGGATACCTTTCTCACCGAACGAAATGCGGCATGAGCTACTTTACGCCAATATTCTGAGAGGTCGTGGTATTTCACCGGTCGAGCCAGCCCATTCATACAGCGAACTGCGCGGTTCTACCAAGGGTGATGTGGAGGGATAATAAAACTCAACAAAACACGATGAAATATTAAAATAAAATGAACGTAATATCATGCAGATTCGAGTCAATTTTTACAAAACCCCCGGCACGTTATCATACATAATATTTTAATATAAACAAATGTATGCCACACTCGTGACTCCGAACGTCGCCATTACGTTTCCTCTCGCCATAAGAAAAACCTTTTCTGCTTTTAAAGTTGATTTGTAAAAATATGGCGGACGACATTCCGGTTGCGAATACTTTTTTCTTATGCTTATATATAATTTTATCGTATTTTATTTCATTTCATACATGTATATAATGAAAATAAACTAGCTGTTGCCCGCTACTTCGTCTGCGTGGATCCCATAAAGCAGCAAAAATACTATGCCTGTGCCATTATAAGGGTTCTTTGCTCAATCCCAATTAGTGATAGCGTGTTAATATTTAGCCTATGATATTGACTGATTGATTTATATTGACCCGACCACTTGGCTATATTTATGTAAAATTGGACGTTAAAGCATGCAGTACTTTTGGAGTTTTTCCGTAACAGACAAACAGACAAAATTCTAAAAACCATATTTTTGGGTTCGGTATCGATTGTTGATCATGTACAGTTTCAACTTTCCTACAATTTTATTATTTGTATAGATATAACTACAAAACATAAGTTCATGCGATAGTATAGCGGAGGGGTTATTATATAACTTTATGCAATCAGCGAGCAGATTGCTGACCGATCGCTATATTATATCAATTGCGATCACGTAGCAATAAATTTAAACTAATAATCTATTTACCGGATAGCAAGTGGTTTCGTGTTACTTTTTAACTTCATTACGCAAGGAATCAGCAATGGAAAAACAGCTTTTACATATTACCCTCTCGACGTTAGAGACGTGAGTGAAGTTACACTGCCTTCACTTTCAAGAGTTATACTCTTGATGGTGAAGGTAGTGTAACTTCACTGACTTCAGGGTGTCGGTTTACTTGTGACGGTGTGCGCGCGAATCGTAAAAATTTACTCATATTTTTTTCCAAACGCGCCAAGAGAAGTAATTACTTCAAAAAATTTTGCCAACTAGAGTATGTATGTAAACAACGATTAAAAATGTGTTACTTTCAAAATTTCTGGAAATAGATCATGTTTATAGGCGAGTAGGAGAATATTAATAACTTTAAAAAGAAAGAAGTTCTTGCATTTGTGTAGGTACCTATCAAAGCAATTTAATGTTTCTTGATCCGTGCAGCCAGCGTGTTCTACGCATTCAAATCCAATAAAGAACTCGATTACACAAAGATGCGTTCAAAAACTGTGTAAAGACGTAAAAAAAAGTCTCGTCTATTCCTCTCATTCTTTGAATCGCTTCATTTAACAATACCTCTGCTTGAATATGCAAATAGTTTAATTGTCTTGCCGTTTTTATGTTTTTTTTTGTCTGCACCGCTACTGTCCGTTGACTTGAGTTGAAATGACGCATCTGTCATTTGTGATATTATAACGCACCGCTTGCCACATTCGTAAAACGGAATATCACGATAACTCCTGTTTTTTTTTCGGTCGCTTAAAAATAAACGTGCAACTGCAGCGATGATGCATTTTTTATCTTAAGATGTTGTGAAATATCTCAAAAGGAATGAGGTCTGGTGTTTTTCAGGGTCGGCCGGACCGATAATGCGTTACTGAATTTTCATGAGTGGCATTATTTATTGTGTTTGACGCCATTACTGCCGCTGGTTGCCTGGTGGATCGCTGAGCTCCGTAGCGCCCGTTTCTCCCTTTTATTTATATATTACAAAAACTGCTCGCGACAACTACTATATGCTTTTATCGAATCGTGTATTTTTTATTGTTGTTAATTCCGCAGATAATGGTCGGAGAGTCAAATGATCGGCCGGTAGTAAGAACCAGCGGGAATTTCAGCGATGTCCGCGCACTCTTTTAAGCGTATTTTTTTGCCTGCGACGAGTTCGGGCGGCGCGGATCACATTATTTTTTTGCAAGCCCACCGATGAAAACCGTAATGGCATTTTATCGTGCATAAGAGCGGACGGAATCATTAATTATTTATAGTAAGCGACTAGCGCTCAAGATCGTCGACCATGTTTAATTTGGCCAGGGAACGTTGTGTCTACAGAATTTTTCACACCAGGCCACAAGCTTTTTTGTGTACGTTATTACTAAAGATAAACATGTGTATTAAAAAAACAATAATAACATCTTTTGCTCCACTATTTTTATGCAACTTTGGAAATTTATCTACTAAAAAAATACTGCGGAACCTCTGTATCAGATGACAGCGTAACCATAATGCACAGGTCGGCCAACTTTTTTTTGTGCACATAGGTATACATACATATTGAGGTAATGATTGTTAGTTTTTGTATCCAATGAAAGTAGGTTAGTTCGGTCGTAATGATATCAAGCCAATTACATCTGGGCCTTGTGTCTCGTGGTTTGTTCACTTCTTAATTACCTTTTATAGTTAACAGACACATTTAAGAAACTGGTCAAATCTTGATTCTTTTATACCTACTTGTCTAATCTTATGGATCAAGTTTTATTATGTCACATGTAGGATTTTATGACGATAATCATTCTTCATTTCCATCCACTCCAGAAAGATCGAACAATTTTCGTCTCCATTTGATACAACTATTATACCGGTCATACAGCTCGGTTTTACTTTAAGGCTCTCTAAATGAATTTTATAGATCTGGGTTTGTAGATTTTATTTTTTAAACATCCAAGACATGTATAGAAAAATTATTAGCTTGAGTAACTATGGGAAGTTTTTTTAAAATTGATTTTTTCACTAATGCGATTGAGATTGATTAGCAAATTTTACATAGAATTTTATTTTCATCAAATCCTGGCGAATTAGAAATATGTGGTATTTTGAAAAGATAAACCATAAACCGCAGACATAGACTAAACACTATCCCTTTCAAAGATAATCACTAATCCACTAAGCAGTGTTCTTTTTTTAAAAACGTTAACCCTTCCGGCGCTCGGCGTTGATTTGGACCGGACAAGTCCGATATGATCGGCAGATGCATAGCAGATGTTGCTATCGGACAATTTTATTGTAGCAGGGAACTGGTGAGTACTGACACTGGCTGGGAAGAGCAGAAAAAAAAACAGTTTGACTTTATGTATTTTTTTTAATTGTCTAATAGAAAAGGAATTTTAAAAAACAGGTAATGAACAACTTCAGTTTCGTAGTCTTTATATTAAAATGCATTGGGCCAAGATATAAATTAAAATTATCATACATCTGTAACTAATTAATAGGCAGGTTGTAACATTGAAAAGATTTTGAATAAAACTAAAAGTTTTATTTCGGCTCATATTCCTAGTTTAATTAATAACCCATCCAATTATAGTCGCCTCGTTTGTCATCTGATTAAGTAGTCCTGAGTTCGAATCCGGTATAAAACTATGATTTTTCGCATAGGCCATTCTATGTTGTGATTTTTCTACTCATCTTTATATGGGGATGCGAATTTTTTTTTTTATTCTGTGAAAATGAAATTTGTTATTTTGATGACGAATTTAATATCCATCGTACTACTTTTATTAAGTACAACCCCATAAGATTTTTAATTGGAGTTTCTTGTGATAAACCCACCTCAATTTTTTTTGAGCTGCAGGGTTATTCTCTAATATTTACAAAAGTCCTTAAATATAAAAGATTAAATATAGTTTGGCCTAATAATTATTTAAGAAACGTAATATCTTATAGATATATCTTATCCTATTATAAAATCCACTCATAATACAAAGAGGACAAGATTCAAATTTCTTTGGCATGTTTCATCTGTTTGAGAGTAAAGTTCATTGACCTCTAACATTTGTAGGCACAGTGTATGGGCAGTGTTGATGGTACACAAAATATCACAATGGTTTTATTTTTAAGTAATTTAAGATGTGGAAGAATGAACGATTACGACTTATTCTTTCTTTCTGGCAGACATTTTTTGACTTATTAATAAATTTTAATATGTTCTATTAAAGATTTAGTAGCAACTGTGAAAATTATGATGAGGTTATTAATCTTGCTTCCAAATGCAATGGAAGTTTTTTGGTAGAACCAATCGCAGATCGTTGCATAAATATGCCAGCTCGACCGGTAAATAACACGATCTCTCAGAATACTGACGTAAAGCGGCTCTTGCCGCGTTTCGCTCGGTGAGAGAATTATCCGGAAGTCTATACCTTTCCCCATCCCCGTCCCATCCCACTCCCGACTTTTTCCATATCCTATGATGAGGGCCGGCAACGCAACTGTAACACTATTTGTGTTCTGGTGTCCATGTGCGGTGTTTGTTGCTAACCATCAGGTGACACGCCTGCTCAATTTGCCTTCCAATAACATAAAAAAGTAATTTCAAAAGTCAATATTGGAAGAACTTAGAGTTGGTCTCGTTATATTACAACGATAACATGTGATGCTCCTAAGTTACCTAAATACCATTCTTCGATGTAGCTTAGCTTAGCTTCTACCCTGTTGATTAGAGATGCGCGTCTACTAACTTACCGAGATATGGATTGTCATTCATTTTTTTTTTTATGAAATTCTATGTAATTTTATTAGTGAAAAAATAAGAAAGTTCGTTGTTTATTTGATTTATTCTAATATTGAATAAATCAAATAAACAACGAACTTTCTAGTTATATATCAGAATGACGAATAGTTTTATATCTGTTATTTTTAAAACAAAAGTTTAGCTCCAAAAATATAGTGTCTGACCAGGTTAAAAAAAATAGCAAAATTAGTAAAGTATTAAATAAGAATAACTTGTTTTGGAAATAGAAGCAATCTCGTACAATTTATATAGGTATAAGTGTGAGGCGATTCTTATCTTTGATCTTCAACTCTTAAATTGTTATTAATTTATTGTAAACAGAAATTTTAAAATTAATTTTAAATAACAATTTTAAATATTTATTTTATTTATAACTAAAGTTAGTATTGATAGCCAATGAGAATAAAACCATAATGCACAGACATATTATATTAGTAAACAAATATCTCACGACCCAAATGACATAACCGCCGTCCACTACACCTGCACATACTCGTATACCTTTAATAAATTTATAATTGTACAATTGCCAAACTTATTTTCGCGGAGATGAACAGAAACTAGTTTTTCTGCCCTTTAATTTATTTATGGCTGAATAGTTGTTGCCAGCAGCTCCGAAATATATTTGTAACGTTTGAAACTAGCTTTTCCTAATACGAGGTACTTTCAACATTCGAAGGTCAGTCGCCATACTGGTTAAGGAATAACTTTTAAGCAGGATTTATTAGTTGAATTCATGACTATATTTTTTTTTCCGAATACAGGTGTTTGTACACTGAAAAATATCATCTCGAAAATCTTAAATATTTTTAAAATTTATAGTTTTATAAATACATATATTAGATGAAGACGCCAGATCAGTTTTTAATTACCGAGATCTGACTACGGAATGACAAACTGTGCTGGTCGTTTTTACGGAACCATCGCGCAGGTAAGAAATAAATTACATCTTCCATTACTTTCTATTCGGTTCCGATAAAATTTAAAAAAATAACACCTAACAAAGGGGTAACTTTCAATTTCTCAACTAATTAATTAACGTCCCTAACACATGTTTAGACATACTTTTGTCACGCTTTCTCTATAGGCATTATATCTTAGAACCCTTTGCCACCTGTTGGAAAAAAATGTACGACAGTTGTTACCGGCCACGATTTGTTTTATTTCTTTTTAATTGTTGATCTGCGGCAATGGTTTCTGGATGTGGAGTAAGGGTTAACTGATTTTAATGGCCGGTGCATCGGAAATAACATGTGTAGATATGTTTGTCATTAAGTTTAATTTTATAGTTTGGTTCTAGTTTTTTTTAACCACTGTCCTAGTTCGGTAGATAGTAGATACAAATTTTGTTTCTTTTTGCTTTTTATTGCAGTTTTGAATGACTTTATGAGCTCTTATAAAATTCTCTTAGTCTCGGTGGCGCAGTGGTCGAGCGGCTTCTGATCCAGAGGTCCGGGTTCGATTCCAGACACTGGCTCACACCAATGACTTTTCGAAATTGTTTTCGGAAGTTATGTGTGCGATGACTGAAAAACTTTGTGCCCGGTATGGCAATAGGTTCGCCACCTAAACCATTTGGGACGTAAACATAACGGCGAGACGAGGGTTAACAGCCGCTGCCTACACCTTCGGGTAACAAAAGGCGTGAAGTTATGTTATGTTATGTTATAAAATTCTATATTTGTTCTTAAAAGATTTGCGCCCGCAACTGTACCTTAGTCTACAGCATTCAGATAGATTCTTTATTAGAACAGAGGTTTTGTTTTGTTGTAGAAGACTGTGAAATGACGGATGTTCTCAGCGGTTAGACTCTAATCTTTTGACTTATCAATTAGTATATCTAAATATATGATATTTCTTTACACTTGTATGTGAATTATCCTGAAAAAACCTAGCTTTCTGAGTAACCAGAATTATTATAATTTTATAAATATTTTTAATATTTTAATTCGAATGTTTCCCTTCATCGCCTAATAAAATGCTTAGTCCCATAATAAAATTAAAAGTTACTGTGGTAAACATCTAAGCCATGAAACAGCCATGAATAGTAAATAATAACACATTAACAACTGTCAAAGATTCACAGTTAGTAAAATTATAATATGTTAATAACCACAGTATAATATTAAATAAGCAATTAAAAATTTATAAGGTATTTAATCATAAAAAAAACTCATTTAGAATTTGAATCAGATAATAATACACTATCAAAATGATATTTATTATTCATTCGTGAACAGGAATTTCATATCCGACAACTGTCCACTCGCCCTCTTTAAATTTTTTCTTCCTCACATTTTTTCACTATGGTCATGTTTGACGTTCTCACGGAAGAGGCTGAATGGACTGATACTCTCTAGACTTGAAAAAAACACGGAAGGGTTGCTAGTATTAAAATTATTAGTTTGTTTACATCTGTAAGGTGGTGTTCTGTGGGAAATAATGACCCTCCGTGGTTTACATCCGGGAAGATGTTTTAGTTTTAATAAGAGGATACGGGTTTATAAAAAACTCATTTATCAACTGGACCAGCACTATTGACTTGCTTAAAAATAGTTCACCCACTGCTAGGGGTCGAGGATGAAGAGTTTTATTGTTTATTTTCATTTAAGTTCATATAATTATTGTAAACTCTATGACAACATTGCTTTTTGAGAAATATTATTAATTACGTATTATTATTAATGTCTCGGTGGTCCAGTGGTTGATCACCGCGCTTCTGAATTTAGAGGTCGCAGGTTCAAATCCTCGCACTGGCTTACACCAATGACTGTCGTAGTTCTTTTCAGAACTTATGTGTGAAAAATATCGATGACTGAAAACTTTGTGCTCGGTATGGCAATAGGTTCGCCACCATTTGGAACGTCAACAAAATATTTTGCTAAGTGCTCGCAACTCCGCCACGTTGACCGTTGACTCGAGCAAGTACCTAGTTGTTTTTCTACCCTTAGATATTATGGGCAATAACGTCTTGAATTACCTTATTTTACTCCTACATCCTAAATGGAATAGGTGGAGGAAACAATTGCCATACATAGGGCACAATTTTGTCAATCATTGATATATCTACCACATAACTTCCGAAAACAATTTAATCAAATGTTATATGAAATAGATTTAAGTTACATTCTTCGATTCTCAACAAAGTTACAGTGACGAACGACAGTTGATTTTTTGATTGGAGTATAATTTATTCATAAATAGATGGAATCGTAGACACATTCCTTAATCTTACTAATCAACAAATTGTGCATTATAATAATTATATTTCAGTCATGTTAATTTTATATATTACTAGTTGACCCGGCGAACTTCGTTCCGCATCAAAAGAAATAAATTAGTAATATTTGGATCTTAAAAAGTTAAATTTGTGCTATTTATCGGCACGCGTTTTGGCGCGCAACTGCGATGTACCTCTATGTTAATACTGTAATATCTTCGTAAATATTATATTAAATTACATGCTGTAAGTGGCTATATTAATCTATATTAAAAGCACAATCTATTTAAGACTTAATTGGACGAAAATTAATGCTGTAATGTTTAAAATTGCTTCGTAAATAAGTCATTATTTCTCGTAAAAAGTAAAAAAATAATAATGGTCATTGTGGGTTATCCCTAAGACATAGACATATGCCCTCGCGGACTTTTTATAGACCTTTTAAAGGTGTATAATAATGTAGTACATTATTTTGATTTATCACTTAGGGTTCAGGCAGCGTTTTCGATTAAAGTTTTAAATCTTGAAAATTATCATTTTTTTTCACTACACTATTCATGAATTATAGATCAAAACCACCCCGTTGACACCCTCTAACTATTAAAAAAAACCGCATCAAAATCCGTTGCGTAGTTTCAAAGATTTAAGCATACAAAGGGACATAGGGAAAGAAAAAGCGACTTTGTTTTATACTATGTAGTGATGAAACATGCCTAAATTAGTAGAGTATAACAATTGGGCGTAATGTAAATACGAGCACCGTTGAAGGGTTGACCCGCGTCTGTCACTCATTGACAGATGGCAGGTAGCCACGGAGTATTGGGGTTACTACACTACAAAATTGATACTTTTTGTGGAAGCGGAAATAGGACAGTATTTTTTTTATTACAGAATCACTGTTTATTTTTTTTACCCGGATCATTATAAATAAATGTAGATGTTGGGATTTTAATGACAACAGATTTTGAGCATGTTGTGATGGACGAGAACTTATGCTTGGGCTTTAACTTTGATGCCAAAAATCCAAAGTGAATGAAAATTAATTCAAACCACTCTGCAGGGCTATACATGAAATATCCAAATCGGTCCTTACAAAAAGCTTTTCGAAAATATTAATTTAAACCTACTTCCCTTTTCCTTTTTCCGTAGTTCCCTTTTTAAATACATATTATACAAAACGAAATATTAATTGTCTAGTAACTCAATACATAATAACAAAATCGAAATAATTGCCACGGGAATTGAATATTTGACATAAATTGTAATTCACCGCTGCTATATGTATGATAATTGTTTGAAATCCATTTTTAATGTAAAAACTTGGAGAGAAAAAAAAAACTAGCGCGTGAGGTGTTAACTATGAACCCTTCGGGCCCTGGGTATCAATTAGTGGACGGCGGTAATGGAAACATTTGTTAAATTGAATGGCGCCTGTGGGCTCAAAACTCTTGTGGTTCTACAATTTTGGTTCAATAATATTAATAATAATTCATCAGTTCGACAGTTAACTGTGTGAATTACTGTCTTTGAATCTATTCGAATCCGGGCAGATACATACACAAATGTCATCGTTTTTTTATTCTACACTGGATATACTGATCTAATCTCTTAAAGCTACAATATATTTTAGGTACTTAGCTAGAAGACTGATGCTAAATAGTCAATTCTCTTCAAAATTTCAATATAACAAACTATTGTTATAACCTAAACACTTAAATGGTGTACAGTCTAATAACATACCATCACGCCTTCTACCCGAAGGTGTAAGCAACGGGTATCAAGCCTTCACTCGCCGTAATATTTACGTCCCAAATGGAATAGGTGGCGTACACCGGGCACAAAGTTTTCAGTCATTGGAGAAGTCATTGGTGTGAGTCCGGATGAGAACCCACAATTTCTTGATTCAGAAGCGGTGTGCTCGACCACAAATATTGTAGCAAATTATGTTGATGCTCGACCATAAATATTGTAGCACATTATGTTGATCTATCTCGTAGGGTTAGGGTTTAACTAGCAATTGAAGTTTAATCGTAAAAAAGTAAATCCTCAATTATTATCAGTATTTCTCGACTATTTTAAGCATATTTTATATATACCACACATACCCTATGGAAACTGATGTCCCAAATAACTCTACAGAAACAGTTCGTATATTGCACACACCATTATCCCGAGTGTTTGCTATAAAAAAGAGGGAGTTTGTTCTGTTCACTAGCGCAGTGGGTCATTTTACTTGGGGGTCGACAAAAACCTGTTCATTTTTTGTCGAATAGACGACGGGTTAGAGGATGAGCTCACTGTTTCGATTTAGGGTTGTCACGCATCTGGTTTTGTGTATTTTTTTAGTAGCTCAAATTAGTAGAATGTTTGGTAAAGTAGAATAATACGTATAAGAAAATAATTTCTCAAGACTGAATATTTTTTAGGTATTTTAAAAAATCTGGCCCTGAAAATTTTCATGTTTTATCGGTTGGCAATTAAATCCGTGTAGTAGTTTTTCTAAAAGTTCCTTTTCTAGTTTTCCTAATAAGTTTTTAGTTTTAACATAGTTTTATAATATTTTTTCAATAAAGAAGCCTTTATGTTATTCGTTTTAATAAAATTATAATGTACATTAATTTAGTACCATTGGTCTTAAAGGCTCCCTAAAGGCCTATTAGTCTTTTCGATTTATATATGAGACCTACTTAAATGAATTGCGATTTACACATCAATATACCATCACTAAACATTGCACGTAAACTGCTTAGTAAACCGACACGTGGCAACCCTAAATAGCATGAAGATAAAAACAGGGCCGAATCTGGGATAAAAACCCGAAAGTTTGGCGATATTTTGTAATCTACAATGGTCACTGGGTTCCAGAAAAAAAGTACTTACGTATCGTCTGATAATACTTTTTATTATGCGGGTGGCATGTCTTTGAAGTGAGGCACTATGGATAGGAGACATAATGAAGTTACTTATGAAGGCAATTTACAGTCTCAACCTCTCAGTCTCTCTCAATCTGTACGTAAGAAAATTAAATTTAAAATTAGAACGATATGAGTTGTTATTAGATCGGTTTAGGGAGTTTAATAAAATAAATAACTCCTAAGTACTTTAGTAGTAGTTTCTGTCTACCACTACGGTAGACAGAAACTACCTATTTATAAAAGGGTGATAATCTAGATAACTTTGTATAACAAACTGTTTAGTCACACAGAGGTGCACCAAAACGAGTTGATCTAAAAAAAATAGTCACCTATGTCCATAAGAATGACTTTGTTTTTTTTTTTAAATTCTTGTTTACACTTCCTCGACATAGAATCTTTTTTGTCTTCTTATTGTCAATTGCTATGTATTTGATTTATTTTTGAAATAGGTACACATTACCAACAAGTTCAAGTGACGGTTAGATTTAGGAAAGATATTAAAAGATTGACGGTTGAACTTGAATTTAATGTGACTTATGCAATCATACAGACATCATCGTATAGTTTATTTCAGATACCTCATTCATATCAGATAGATGGACCTATGTAGGTACTAATACATTATAATATTGGAGAATAATGGCGGCAAGGTAATGTTTGTGTAATTTAAGTAATATAAATTAAAATACTTTAGGGCCTGCTTAAATTTATATAGTTTAGAATGGAGTAGTCGTAGTTGCCATACAGTTAGAGAAAATGTTGGTCAATATGTGCCAGTGTATAAATAAAATTTTAGGGAGAGGATTTGCTATGTTGGTAATAGGGAACCTGGTAGCTTAAAATGAAATCGTAGTCTCGATAGCCCAGTGCAGCAGTGGTTCGTCACATCCGCTTCTGATTAAAAGTTTTGTGTAGCAATCATGGCACACTGTGCCATGGAACTTTTTATAAATAGGTATATCGAGTACTGACAATGACATACTGAATATCAATAATGAAATATCTTTATCTGCAAAGTACCCAATAAAATACATAGTATAAACCTAGTTTTTTTACAGAAAGCTCTGAAATATGTTTTTATATCTTTGTTAACAACTCAACTTGTGATATACTTATCTTCGATCTTTGTTAACAAGTCATCGAGTCCTATACATTTGGTTAATAACAAACTCAAAATTATTCACCTTGCAATCCAATTTGATATTCAGTTTGTATATAAATTTTTGAACCTGTATACCGACGAAACACATGTCGGTCAGACTAATTTCTTTATTATATTTGATTAACCCTTAAAACACCGACCCGTCCGTAATTATCGAACAGATGCAACTGTGATTAATTAGTAGAAAAAGTAGCGTTTCGTTATCCACCTGC
Source organism: Euproctis similis (assembly GCA_905147225.2). Lineage (NCBI taxonomy): Eukaryota > Metazoa > Arthropoda > Insecta > Lepidoptera > Erebidae > Euproctis > Euproctis similis. The sequence continues at coordinate 13,881,380 of LR990109.1, forward strand.
ATGCACACACTGACGGACAAATCACACTCTCGATCGATGAAACGTTCAAAAAAAAAAAGATAATCAGTTCAGTCGTAACCTAATTTAAGTTCCGTACATAGTATTTTTTTAATAACCACTTGGACTCTAGTAAAATAGTAATAGAATATACTAATACTGTAATAGTAATAGAATACACTTTGATTTATAAACAGTTAATAGGGTTTAAATATTAACCAATTTTTTTATATTTGTACCTGACAAATGGGATGAAAAACCATTTTATTATTTCTTTATAATAAATACTTTTTTAAATTAACACTTTATATGACGCAAAAAAATTAACAACGCTTGAAATGCTGTTTACTGCGACAATCGACTTATATTTGAATGAAGGACACCGCGTTTTCTTAACCGCCAAAAACGGAACTAAGTAGTTAATTGGACATCGATTCGATGTAAATATTATTTTATTTAGACTGAATATAATTAAATTTACCTTAAGTATTCATATTAAATAAACCATACCGCTTTTACTATGAATCGTTTTTTCTTGATTATGTATCAAAAATCTCAGACTCGAATCCTTGCTCACGCCAATAACTTTCGGAATATAATTGTAAATTTTGGGAGCAAGGTAGCCACCAAAAAAAAATTTTTTTCGGCGACTCGAAGTATAATTGCTGTAGCGTACACCTTTCTAATAAAACGGTAAATTAAAAAAAAACACAAAACCATAAATATTTTTTTTATTATTTTATCTGCAGTCATTAGAACAATCCCTTTACATTTAACAATTCAAGCGCTACATTTAATATTAATCCCGTAGCCAGATAGATACAAATGGACAGCTGTCACGAAGGGTTTATGGCACTTTTATCTAAGGAACGCTAAATCCTATCAAGAAACTATCAAGAAAGAGTTTTTCAAAGATAATCTCATATGTAAATCGCCCAGTCATTGTCTTTTGTCGGTTTTTTTACTGATATCAACATCAGCGGAAGTCATATGATATTAGGGCTTCATATTATTTTGTGTTTTTTTTTTAATTTATTTGTGGTAACGAAGAGTTTTGTATTAAGTTGATGACTCTATAGTACTCATTATGTAATTTAAATGGTTTTATGTTGATGATGTGTTAATATAAATTTGGTACTACAAATTTTGGCAAATACCACTCATGAAGGACGTCTAAGTCATTTTAAGACACACTCATTTTTAGTAACTTTTTATAGTCTCGACTATCTGATATCAAATTCCAATCAAAATTTGTCCAATTGTTTGCTTTTATACATATCCGTCATTCGTATTATTTTATTAAATAAATTCTTTTTTAAATTATGTTTAGTTATTTATTTAAGAATTATTATAAGGAATAATTCCTTATAATAATTCTTCTTGAATTTTTGAGCTATAACCTGGCGCATGGGTAAACTCTTTTATATTATAGCTAAAATGTATTTCGTCGTTAAGATCGAAAACTTGCTTAATTTCAGTTTCTTTTCGGAATTGTATTGTTTATGGTATCGATCGCAAGAGGAGGATTGGAGCATACTTATTAAGATCAATGTTAATTAAAAATATCACTTTTAATTAACGTGAACACACACTCAGTGTGAATACAGGAAAGTTATCAGAATAGGGTAAAGACAACGAAGATGTTTACCTGCAGGGTTTAATTAAATGTTTGTGCAAATCGCAATTGGTGTTCCCATGTTTTTTACATACGAGCTTAAAATTAAAAAAAAATCATCCAAAGACATTGAATTCGCACGGAAGTTTTTTGACAAGAATAAAAAAACAAAAACTTCATCTCCAACTTATTTGTTCAACCTGCACAAAAGACATTAATATTCATAAAACAACATTACGCATATCAATCGCTTAGCAAAGTGCTAAAAAGGATCTAATAAGATGCGTAAGCACAACCCGCCATTTTCTTTTCGCGCACTGTCATTAGCGCCTTTTGAAGCGGACTTCTTTATTCAAATTTTTGACAATGACAACTTTTTGTTTATCCGTTTTGGTTTACCCATGACAGTTTGAGATTATGATTATTTTTAGTTTTTTTTTTGCTGAGGGGTTCGTTACAAGTGATGGATTATTAGCTAGTTATTTTGCAGTTGTTCCTTCGTTGGTTTATTGATGCACGGTTTTACTGTCTAATATAGCCATGTAATAATTATATTTGTTTTATTTTTCTGCATTTCTTAAGCAAAACTTAAAACAATTTAATCTTACATTTTCCCTGTCCCATCCCTGTTTTTGGTCAGGTTTTAACAGATACCTATCACTAGAATTATTCTTAAAATAAAATAAAATTTTGCGATAATATTTATTCGATGACCTACTAATTGTAATAGTCTCGAATATAAAATTTCAGTTGAAATGTTGCTTCCGAAGTTGGCACTATCATCTCAGTTACTACGTCCATGTTCACAGAACAAGATTTTAATACAATTCAACCCCAACATATCCTCGGCTAATTAGTAAGTAGGATACATTCTTTGATATTTTCGCACGGTGAGTGTGTTATGTAAGTATTGTGGTAATTTGGTCCGTAATTAGATAGGATATACTTTGTAATGGTAATAAGAGGGATGACACGGAAACACACATCAGAACAAGTTTTGATATCATTAGATTCTAATTCTATTTTACATATTATTTTATTAGCTGTGGTTTTGTGTTGTTGTCTTTAATCTAATTTCGTAATGTGATTCGTATATTTATTCTTGGCGTAAGTATATTGGATAGTTAGATGCTAAGTAATAATTTATTTTTGAATAAAATAAAAAAGTGTTTTATTTTTGCGACCTTGGTTTTTATGTTAACAAATGTTATTCCAATATGTTATTCACGTTATGTTAGTTAATATGAATTTTAATCAAAAAATCAAATGTTATGCCAGAAAGCGAAATAAATATATCTTTTACACAGATGTCGTGCGTTGTAACTTGACGAATTATTTAGGATAAGGTAGGGATGAACTATAATGCGGAATTAAGTAAACAATTTTAATAAATCTTTTTTCGTACAATGCCATCTAGTATCAAACGAAGCGTACAATTGTGTTAGGTGAACTAAGGTGTAATATAAGACAATTATGAAAAACTTGTGTTGTTGTTTTTCACTGTTCCCAATTAAGTAAATTTCCATAAAATAAATTTTAGGAACTTGTACCAAAGTATCTAACTTAAATATATTTTTGTCCCAATTAAGGATTACTTCATCTCTATTGTATATACTATTATGTGTAGGTATGCGTGTGTTTGTTTGTGAAGTGGCTCGTGCTGCGTTTTGTTCGGTGACATAGGTATCCGGAGGCCTGATCCCCTTTCCCTTCTTTCCTTTCCCCTCCTACTCCTTTAAGGACAACGCACCACGGTGTTCATGGGCGGTGAGCAGTTACTAACCATCAGGTGAACCACTTGCTCGTTTGCCCTCCAATCCCATAAAAGACCTTCCATTAGTTTCAGATTTGTAAAAAAATATATATCTAAGTGTAATTACATCAAACAGCAAAAGTTGATGACGAAATAATCTGTTCATGATAAAGATTCCTTCACAGTGCTAAGTCGTGAGAGATGCATAAAATTAATTTATAATACTATAAAATAATATGCAAATTTGTTACGTGACCACTTTCAATAGATATATTAAAAAAAAAAGACAAAAATGTAAAGCGCGATCGCTCCAACCCCTCTTCTGATAGGAAAATTTGCATAACGTGTGTGGCGATTTTTTCACTCATAAAGATTATGTTAATGTATTTTTTGGACATTAAGGTGTAGTGAGAACAGTTTTTTAGTGTTTAAAAAAAATACCGTCAATAAAGACGGGTTAGGTGTGAGTAAGGAAATGTTCCCATCAGGGTCCCATGATAGTTTTTTTTGTTTTTTGGAGTGGATTCCATGTCAATGACAGATGAAGCTAGATTTTTTTATTTCGGATTTAGTGTTTTATTTTGTATTTGAATTTGATAATTGAGAGAAATTTGCATATATATAACTTCACTTCCTTTATTGTACCAAAGAGTATAGTAGCAGTTCTACCTTATTTTGACAAATTAAATATTTCGATCCATGAAATATGCTGGGTGCAATTTGCTCAGTCATCCTGGGTTCAGTAGGTCGCAAAACAGAACTTTACATAGTAAAATACAAGTCTATCAAAACCTACCTACCTACCTACCTAGAGGTTGCTAACTTTTATTTCGAAACGGCAATAGGTACGTATACCTAAGTGCAGCAATTAAACAAGAGAACATTAAAATAAGTAGATTTTCCGCACCAGCACAATTTTTATGCTTTCCAAATTTTATATTTTTTTCTAAACTCAATAGGTACCTACATTTTTGTACATGGCAGGTAAGTAACATTTGAAAGAAATATTATTAAATGGGTAAATAGTAATAATGGGTAAATAATATTAAATAGTATTTATCTATATAAAATTAAAATTCCTCCTACTGTATTGTTCAAATAGTATAAAAACTCTATTCTAATTTGTTTATATATTTACACATAATAAGACATACAAATTTGTTATTTAAATATAGAACCTACACACACATACTAACTGTAATAAAAACTATATACAGATCTCTTTTTTTTCTATGAAATTCTGCTGCACATGATCATTTTTTACCTGAGTCCGGGGTGGAGTCAACCCACCCCATTTTTTTTACAACATAAAAACCAATAGTGCACAATAAGGGTGGCAACATTTTTTTTGACAGCTCGATCGATATTTTTCCCGCGCACAGTTCGCATTGGTCCGTAGAGAGCATAGACCCGTAGCTCAACCAGTTGTTTAACAAAAGGGTCTTTATGTAAAACTCATTCATTTATTTTCGCCTTGGTAACGGTCGTTCCTATTCTTTTCGGTAATAGCTGGGGTTGAATTAAAAGGGGTTATTTTTTTATATGAGTCTCTCTCCTCACGCGATTACAGACGGCATTAAATCGTTTGGAGCACGTAAATGATAGGTTTTAACTTTTGAATATATGTCTGGTTATATTTCTTCGTTTATATTTAACGAAATTTATGGCATATGGCGATGGTTGTATATTTAAGCTGTTGGACGTTCTTTTCAATATTAATTTTATCGATATTAATTTTATACCTTCGCGATTGTAACGTCTGAGGATGTTGGCTGAATAAATTAGATAGGTTGGATTTAGATTTTCAATGACTTGTTATGGATCTATGAATTAATTATTTATAGAATCACTTGCAGATTATTGCTATGTATTAATAATAATACAACATTCAATTTATATTCGGATTATTTGATAATTTTAATTTACATTGATTGAGGAATGCTTTGTTGGTTTTGATATGTAGAAAAGATGAACAAACAAAAGAAGACTGACAAAATGAATATATGAGACAAGTATGAAAGGGCAAATTAGTAAAGATCGAATTAAGCGAACCTATCATCAACAAATCAATGATGTGTTAGAGAACGGCTAGGTCAAGAGTGGCCATAACCGCGACGACATGTATGAAAGCGATAATCAGAATGGATAAAACCAGAAATTAGTATAGTCTGTCCTAATAGTCTCTGCCTTACTCCCTTGAAAAAGGCGTGAACCATAAAACCGTATATGTAAAATTAATAGATTTTTTATATATTCCAGTGGTGGTAACATCTGCTCCAGCGAACGAGGCTGAACTACAGTTGTACAGGGTTATGCAGAGAGCCAGTCTCCTCGCATACTATGATACGCTACTAGAAATGGGTTAGTGTTTGCATTTCTTTATTACATTCCAATAACGTTACCTATTCATACATATAAGAGAAGCAAAAATATAAGAAAACAAATTTTATATGGAATATATATTTTATTCATAAAAGTGTTCGAAATTATGAGGATTGCTATCAATGTAGGAGTAAATTATGACCAAGGTATACATACATACATAACTTCACGCCAAATCCCTTTCGAGGTAGGCAGAGAGAACAGAGCGCCATAGCACGATTTTTTAACGCCTCACTCGCTTCTTTGACATTCATTAGGTACTCTTTTCATGAACGCGCGTCGATTTTTGAGGCTCCTAACATCACCTTCCTCCAGAACACGTTCTATTTGGTCATGGAATAAAAACTAAAAAGGTATAAAAATGAATAAATTGGCCAAATAAATAGGCCTCTCGCAACGGTTGCCTAAATATTAATCAGCCAGTCAATAAATTTTTTAACAACAAACAAACAAACAAATAACTCGAAAGTAACGATCATAAAATATAAACAAGACAAAACAAACACAGAATTTTTTTTTACGTATTTTGCATATCATTTCTGAACCTTAAAACTATTTGACAGATTATTCTAGTATTTTAGACATTTATGAAACTAAGCTAGAAAAATGACTCAGGATTCGTTTTTGTTGAGTTTTGAAATTGTTTATCCATTGACTGAAATTATTGTTGTCTTTTTAATTCTAAAACCAACAAATCCCTATTAACCCGAACAAGAACTTAAATTTAATTCTGTTGACATCATACCAAAGGTGATAAAAAATGTAGCATCTGCATCTTACAAAATTTAAAATGAAATTATTGTACACAATCATATGAACATAAGAAAAAACACTTTCACATCAGAGTAAAAAAAAAAGTAAGAAAAAGAAAATAAGAAAAAATGAATCTACATAAAGCGCTATAAAAACGCGGTCTCGGCGTCGACTGTCGACATGCAAATTACTTTTTTAATCTTTTATTTTTTAATACCGCCGATTACTTGAGCCAAGGGGTTTGGCCAGTCAGTTTTATTCTTTTGTTTTTTTCTTGGCGCCCCTTCCGTAAAATGGTCACGTATCTATTTGCATATTCGCCTAAATTAAAACAGTGTGTGAGTTTATATTTTTTTCAAGTGTCTCACGTTTTTGCGCAGAGCCGTGTTAGCGAAATGATCTTGCTCCGCAAGAAAGTCTTGCATATTAATTATGTATGGGACTAATCTATCTCTTTGCAACAATAGTCCAGTTTTTTCTGTCATGTGAATGAAAAGAATTTGTAATGTAGCGGTCTGTTTTTTGCTTTTCTTTTTGGTTCTTGAGAAATTATGCTCGATTATTATAGAAACTTTCTCAGAAGAGTTTTTTAAGGTTTAGTTTTTTTTTACGATTCAGAAGAGTTATTATTTATTGAACTAAAATCTAGGTACTAACCTAGCATTTGGTATTTAAAAGGTTTGTGTCTATAATTTGTATTGAAAATAGTTTTTAATAAAAAATACATTTATATTTCCAACATATCGTTAGATACCCTCATTTACCTCTCCCACTGTAGGCAGCTTTAAATTTTTTATAGATAATATTGCAAATATGGATGTCAACTCGTTTGTCATGTCTTAACTATGCCATCTTAAGATTGACTACGTTTCCTTAATTTAATACTTTACATTTAATATTTTACAGAGGATCAGGCATAATTTTATCATAGCTATTAGAGTCCTTAAAAATTTGTACCTATTTAATCAGATGAAATATTTTAAATCTCAATGTATAAGTGTTACGGTGAAATTGCCTGGTTATTTTTGAAATGTTTTTTTTTTCATAATTATAGGACAGATTAGAGATCAAAGTAATAAAAGTGATTAACTGATGAAATATTTTTTTTTTTCAGGGGGAGACGATGTTCAGCAATTGTGTGATGCTGGCGAGGAAGAATTCCTAGAAATAATGGCCTTGGTGGGAATGGCGTCTAAACCTTTACACGTCAGAAGACTGCAAAAAGCCCTCCAGGAATGGGTCAACAATCCTGCCCTTTTTCAAATCCCTATCGTGCCGAACATCTGTCCCACAGAAAATCCCTTTATTCAGTGTAACCAAAGATTGTTGAACATTCCTCAATCAATTCCCAATGTCCTGCCTAGAATAATCGCATCACCAGAAAGTAGTAGACCTATGTATAGCCCCTCTCCAGGTGCTCCCGATAATAGCTGCGGTTCCACGGCTTCGGCTCCTAGTGCTAGTCCCGTTCACCAAACGAATACATTTACAAAAATAGTTTTACCACCATCCCCTGCACCAGCCGCTCCTGTCACTTCAACGGCTTCAAGGTCTTTTTCTCCTCAAAGTGCTTGTCCTCCAGCATCAGCCGGTTCTAGTCCAAATTCAGTAACATCACCTGTGCAGTTAACACCAGTCCTCTTAGATATTCACATTCAAAAGCTAGCGACAGCAGCGGACAAACTGAGCAAACATTTGCCCCAATTAGAACCAAAACCCCAAAATACAAAAAAGAAAATGTGTAAAGATTTGGAGTTAGTAATGATGATGTCTGAATCTGACCCGAGGAGAATGGAGGAGATAAGGAAGTATGCGGCCATATATGGGCGGTTTGACTGTAAGAGAAAACCAGAGAAACCGTTGACGCTGCACGAGGTGCGTAAGAGTTTCATAAAATACCCATGCAAAAATGTCAAAAACTAATAACTACTAAAGTTCGTAAATTTCATTTAGTTATATGGAAATCGATTTTAAATAATTCTGCTAATAGGATCTAATCGGTTCTTGATGAATCTGTAGAAGAATTAATTATACTTTATCTTATATAAGCTATGTTCGTAACTTTATTTTAGTTTATTTAAAAATGGAGGCAACAAATTGTCATAAAATTAATGGATTAATTTCTTCAGGTAATGGTAAACGAAGCTGCAGCTCAGATCTGCCGCTGCGTGCCAGCATTATTGACCAGGCGAGATGAACTCTTCCCACTGGCTAGACAGTTGGTGCGGAGGGCGGGACTACATTACTCTAAGCATGGGTAAGTGGTTAGCATAATACTATTGCTCACATTAAAAAAAGAAGAATAAATGAAGTGCATAATATCCGTAATCCATAATGACAACAATAAAGGGATTTTCCTCTTTGGCTTCACTATAGTTTTGACCTTGAGTCTGTTTTGATCGAGACTTAAAATTGCTATAATTGACGTGAATAACATCCAGTATCGAATGACAACGCTTGTGTGCTATTAAGCCTCGTCCACTTTTGATAGGCAGTTTGTCAGAGAAGCAGATCAATGAATTTCATTTTTGAATATTTTTTACACCTTCACGCTTTTTTTACGCGAAAGTGTAGACAGCGGCGAGTAAGCCTGGACTCGCCAATTTTTTACAACACCGGGCGCAATATTGTCAGTCATCAATATTTCTTACACATAGCTTCCGAAAACTCATTGGTGCTCCAGATTAAATCCCTCGACTTCAGAATTCAGAAGCACGGTTTTCGATCTCCAGACCACCGTGACATGAAATTGTCTAAAATAATTGAATAATTACATATCTCATTGTACATAGGTTCATAGGTTCGATTTCTGAACTAGTATTTTTATTACATAACATAACTTCACGCCTTTTGTTACCCGAAGGTGTAGGCAGCGGCTGTTAAGCCTCGTCTCGCCGTTATGTTTACGTCCCAAATGGAATAAGTGGCGAACCTATTGCCATACCGGGCACAAAGTTTTTCAATCATCGATATTTATCACACATAACTTCCGAAAACAATTTCGAAAAGTCATTGGTGTGAGCCAGTATCAGGAATCGAACCCGGACCTCTGGATCAGAAGCCGACTGCGCTCGACCACTGCGCCACGAGACTGTTTTTTTATTCCATTCCATTTATAAACATTCATAAAATACAAATACATAACAATATGTAGGTACATAAAACCATGTTAGGTAACACTATTAAGAGACATACTCAATAATAAAAAATGAAACATGGATGAACAAATAGGCGAGACTTGGACTCAAACAAAACCAATTTAAATATGAAAACCAGATTATGATGCAATTTACTGCAACATGTAAAGGCTAAGATATAAAATGATTTAACAGGTTATTTATTTCAAACATTCATTCATTCATTATTTTCAAAAAAGGAACGGTGTTACAAAATCTGGGTTACCTACCGAATTACCTATGTGGCTTAATGACCCATCTGTTCCCAAATAATTCAATTAAAAATAATTTGATTTTTTTTTTAATGGAACAGGAGGCCAAACGATCTGGCGTGTCACCTGATGGTAAGCAACCAACGCCGCCCATGGATACCAGAACACATTTAGTGTTACTGTTGCGTTGTCGACCTTTAAGGGATAGGGGATAGGAAAGGATGGGGAAGGGGGTGGGCCTCCGGGTACCTCTCTTACCGAACGAAACGCGGCATGAGCCACTTTACGTCGGTCTTCTGAGAGGTCGTGGTATTTCACCAGTCGAGCCGGCCCATTCATGCAGCGAACTGCTTGGCTCTACCACTGTTTCATTAATATTCTGATACCGCAGCGGTATTGAATATGATATGTTTATTGTGTACTAATGATTACATGTTTATCAAACAAAACGTACCTACATACAAGTCACGAAACCTTGAACTTTTTATTATTGTTTTCTCGTTGATCTTCAAAAATGTCTGTTTATTAAATAAATACCTCAGTGTAACTATGTATATAAGTTTGGTAGGAACATAAACTTACTACATATTTAAATAATAAAAATATAATATTTGCATCTTCAGTTGTTAAATCTGTATGATTTATGTATGGTAAAATTTTTGCAGTTCTTAAGTTGTCTATTGAAAAAATTAAACATCGTTGTAATTTATAAAGTACGAAACGAAGGTTTGGTTAAGTCATTCTAATAGAATTGTTTCTATTATTTTTCAGTCTTCCTCCAACAGCGTCAACGGGAGAGGAACGGGAGCGTGACGAGGACGAGACGCCAACGAAGCGTCAGCGACAGGTCCCGCCCACTGCTCACGTAGATCTCACCGAGTAGTACTAACACTAGAGGGCGTAACTGAATGTAGAAAAATAATACTTAACACTAGCTTAGCATCCAGCTGAATATAGCAACGGAAGGTTTTGAGTAAAATGCCTGTTCACCATTATTTGACTTAACTTTTAAATGCTACATGTAGCTAAGTTCAGTCAATTGTAGTCAGAACTGCCTGGATGCACTGCATTTCTGGATCATGATCGTATCCAGTCCATCTTGACTTGACTGACATAATTTCAATCTCTTTTTCTCATACTTTATAAACATAGATGTTACTAGATATTTTTATTAAGCAAACCGCTTAAAACTGTTAAAGTTTTGTGATCATTAATTAATAATCATCATCATTAATTAATTAGTTATATTTTTTAATTATAAATGTATAACTAAATATTACTTAGGTGCTCTTAGCCAAAATACAAGTAAAATTTCAATCTATTTTATTGGTAGAATTGCCACATATTTGGGCAATGCTACCAACTTTAGTGGTACAATCGCTTACACCTGCTTTAAAATTATGCATTTTTATTAAACTTTATACAATATATTTATAGTCTTGATGGTCCAGTGGTTGAGCTCCCCAATTTTGATTTCGGAAGTCGTGAGATCGAAACCGTGCTCACACCAATGATTTTTCGGAATTCTTATCGGAAGTTACGTGTGAAAAATTTTGATGACTAACAACTTTGTGCCCGTTATGGATATAGGTTGGCCGTTTATTTCATTTGGGACGTAGCATAATCATTCGGCGAGTCGAGGCTTAACAGTCACTGCCTACACCATCGGCTAGAAAAAGGCATGAAGTTATGTTATGTTTTATACAATATGTGTATGTTTAGGTTACGCTTTAAGCTATTCTTCCACTATAATAGATATGAACTTACTTGGGTTTAGGCTAAAAGGAAAACCCGCTTGTAAAATTATTTATATTGCATTATAGGTCAAGGTAAGTTATTAATTACGAACGCCTGCTATAGATTAAAAATCACAATAATTTGGTATGCACTGTAGATTAAGCAATATGGTATTACATTTCGGTAAGTAGAATTATTTTAAATATATTTATTCAACTTTTAAAAATTTTATAACATTGTATATATATATTTATTTTTGTATATTGTGCATGTTAACCAAAAGGATTACTTCTTTAATATATTAATACCACTGTAAAATTACAAATAATTAAATATACTATAGAAAAAAAAACCTTGTCCAAACTCACCTACACTATTAAATATTAAAATGCTTGTAATTATTAGGTATAATAAAGCACGCATATGCATCTTGTAAATAAGTAGATAATATAAGTATATAATATAAACATACATGAGTCGAGGACGGCCAAGACACACATTCCATGACCAAATAGAACGTGTTCTGGAGGAAGGTGAAGGAGCCTCAATAATCGACGCGCGCGCATGAAAAGAGTTATTAATATCAAAGAAGCGAGTGAGGCGTGTAAGAATCGTGACTTATGGCGCTCAGTTCTCTCTGCCTACGCCGCAAGGGATTTGGCGTGAAGTTATGTATGTATACAGGAACATATAGACAAATATAATATCATAGTTACATCGAGACAACAATTTTAAGATAGATATGTGGGGTGATGAGAATGGATAAAATACGGTGTGAGTATGTAAGTGGAAGTTTAAAAGTTGCGTCAATGACTGAGAGGATAATAGGAAATCGCCTTGCTTGGTATGGGCATGTCATGAGGAGGGATGAGACACGTGTTGCGAGAAGAATGATAAACCTGAATGTGGATGGAAATAAGTGAAGAGGAAGGCCTAAGAAAATGTGGATGGATTGTGTGAAAGACGACTTGATAAAGAAACCCAACTTAATTAAGTCGTCGTTAGTGTGGAAGATAAGTATGATAGGGAAGTGTGGAATGAAAAAGAGTTGAGTTGCCTCGAATAGTGAAATATTTGGTTCCATAGAATAAAAAGGAGTATAACGATATCTGGACACATATCATACTCATATAATTAAGAAAAATGGCGCAGTTTAACTATGATCCATCATTTATCATTTACTCAAATAAAAACTTTCTAATGATTGTGTATTGGTATAAAATTACAAACGGCTAACAATATTTCTTATGTCCAGGAAGGCGACGAAGGCAACGGAATCGGAGCTAGTCCTGAAACAGTCCGTAGCAATTCCAATAGGTAGGTTCTAAACATTTTTTGGGATATCATCTCAGATGGTGTCACTGTTGCGTTTCCGGCCTTTAAAATGGGATAGGAAAGTGGTCAGAAGTGGTATGGGGGAGGGATTCATCTCTCACCGAATGAATCTGGTCATGAAGCGCTTCACGCCGATATTCTGAGAGGCCGTATTATTTTACCGGTCAAACCAGCCCATTCATGCAGCATGGCTCTATCACTATCAACTTTTTTCATTTAAAAAAGTGGTCCAGTGGTCGAGCACCCGCTTTAAAATCTAAAGATCGCGGGTCCGAATCCTCACACGGCTCACACCAATGACTTTTCGAAGTTCTTTTCGGCAGTTATGTGTGATAATTATCGATGACTGAAAACTTTGTGCCCGGTATGGCAATAGGTTCACCACTTATTCCATTTGGGACGTAAACTTAATGGCGAGACGATGCTTAACAGCCGCTGCCTACACCTTTGGGTAGAAAAGGCGTGAAGTTATATTGTGTTATTAAGCTTTTACTAATCTGGAACCACTTCACTATTGTCTCAGTTTCTCATAAAATCATACATATCATATCATCATAAAGCCAATAATCACCTTTTAGAAGTCATAACCCATAAAGTTAAATAAACCAACATGGGTTTTACTAAGTTTTATAGCTACTATGGATTTACCAAAGGATACATTAAATCTCTTAACGACTTTATAGGTATCTACGTAACCATTATATGCATTAAAAGTGTTAATATTAACCTATTTTAATTTATGAAACTGGTTAAAACTTGGTTGTTATTTTAAACTTCTTTTCCAGTTGGTGGGGAGTGAAGGCCGAGAGTGACGACGCCGACTCCAGATGTTCGTACTCCAGCACCAGCACTCCACCACCGGTAAATATATAAAGGAACGGTAATTACTACCACAGAAAAGAATATCAATTAAACTGAACTACTAGAATACTCTAGAAGTGCGGAACTTCAATGTATAATTCTTCTATTTGTAGGTATATTAATAATGAAGAACTATGATATCCTGAGGTAAAATAAGTCTGCATTCAATGACCTAGTCATTGACTGCAGACTTATTTTACCTCAGGATCGATGTCATAATACCTAATTGAAGTTAGAAGGTCTCTGACTAAGAGTAGATGACTTCCATAATACTAAGATTGATTCAAAGATTTTCCAATTCTAATGTTGAGTCATACCAGTAACAAAATCGTGCAATGCATCACAATATGTAGGCTTTTGTGTTAAAAAGTTTAATCCACAGTATCGCTGCATAATGAAATAATCTCCGCTCCCTCAGTTATCAAAGGCGTGATGTGAAGTTTTGATTTTGATTTGGTGTTCTATCTACTTTATAGTAAAGCTAGCTGACCCGGCGAACTTTGTTCCGCATCAAAAGTATTAAATGAGTAAAATTTGGATCTTACAAAGTTCAATTTGTGCTATTTATCGACACGCGTTTTGGCGCGCAACCCACCTACTATGTCCCGCTATGTTAATACTCTAATATCTTCGTAAATATTCGTTTAAATTACATGCTGTAAACGGCCATATTGATCTATATTAAAAGCACAATCTATTTAAGATACATAATCAGATGAAAATTAATGCTGTAATGTTTAAAATTGCTTCGTAAATAAGCCATTATTTCTCAAAAAAAGTAAATAATTGAAAATGGTCATTGTGGGTTATAGAGATAGACATATGCCCTCGCGGACTTTTTTGTAGACCTTCTAAAGGTGTTTAATAATGTAGAACATTGTTTTGATCTATCACTTAGGGTTCAGCTAGCGTTTGCAATTAAAGTGCTAAATCTCGAAAATTATCATTTTTCTTTACAACATCATATATGAATTATAGATCAAAACCACCCCGTTGACACCCTCTAACTATTATAGAAAACCGCATCAAAATCCGTTGCGTAGTATTAAAGATATAAGCATATAAGGGGACAGACAGCGGAAAGTGACTTTGTTTTATACTATGTAATGAAGATAATTTAGTTGGGACTTTGCTGGTCGAGTATTGCTCGCTTGCTGCTACACATTTAATGCATGCTATGTTTTCAGTAGCGAAATTAATATTATTATTATTGTATATTGTACTGAAAAGAGTATTTGGCGCATGAGTGCCTTGTCCGATTCTTCTCACGATAGCTCCTACCCTCGAAATCCGGCCGCTCGTGGCGAATGCGGTCGTGTTTTCTTGTTCCACGGAGGCATTTTCCTCAAGCGCTCGTGTTTAATTATTTCATTTAAACTAATAACCTTAATCTTTGTATTTGTTGATTATTTTTAAGTGTCTGTGAAGACTTATAAAAATAAAGCTTAAAGTTTTGATTTTGAATCTTTTAATCAACAGGATGCCGATGAATCTCGTCCACAAGTAGTAGCGTCCTGTGGCGACAGTATCATTGCTGTGGCCAATCCAGCTCTGCAGCCAGCAAATTTGCCCTCACATGCCGCATACACTCCACATCCAGCTAGGAACCACTCCAATTGATTACACTCGAAACATTATAAGCAAACTTTGAAATTTTTATTAGGCTTAAAAATCGTAAACATGTAATTATGCTTCTGCTATCGATTGGAAGCAATTCCGTCTAAGAAATTATTTATTTAATTGGATTATCCTCATTAATTCTGCGTCTCAAAAAGTTATCTTAGTAGTTCTTCCTAAAAGATATTTACTTGGATCATTATTATACTTTAAATATTAGGTAAACTGTTTTTTTCCTACGTATATACATATATACAAATACGCATAGCTTACAATTTGTTTTTAAAGAAAACATTATTAGTTATAAGTTTTCCAGTTTCTAATAAGAAACTATATGTAATAATAATAACATATTGACACAGAGTGTGTAAATATACATTCCACCAAAAATGATAGATTATTAGTATATATAATTTTAAGTTATTGTAAATATACAAACATAACTAAGTATTAGACTTATATACGTAAATAAAGCCATACTATGCCTTATAATATGTTGTCGTTATTTTTATTCTTCTCATGCAATAAAAACAATATTAACACCTAGCCAATCGTTGGTTATTTAATTTAAATTACGATTTTTTTTGGTACCATAGAGCCGAATGTTACCACAGAGACGAGTTAAAACAGACTATCAATAATAATCTTATAATAAGCTTCCGTAGTACAGTGTTTCCGAAATGCTGCGGACCGAAACAAATGGAGGAGCATCGCAGGCGCTGCCTTATCCGGTATTTATGGATCATCACCAGCCACGGCCACTCCGTCAGCAGTGAACGACTAAGGAGGAAGGAGGATCAATAATAATCAGTCGTAGTAGAACATATGCGACTATACCAATTAGTGCTTCTCTACGCCTAATCCGGTGTTGGGCAGACAGAAAGAACAGAGCGCTATAAGACACGGTTCTTATACCTCACAATTATCTCATTTTATTATTGGTTTACGAGAGTCTTAAGTCACCTTCTTCACTTAGTCAATTCGGTCATGTCAGTATGTCGTGGCTTTCATCGACTTCTAATAAATAAATAATCACACAATATCTCGCTAATGTTATCATTAGCGAGATATTGTGTCCATGAAATCTTTTATTTTTTTTACTTAGTAGTTTAGCACTTTTTTATTATTATTTAATAGTCTCGGTGGTCCAGTGGTCGAGCTCCGAATATTAATATTTTTATTAATATTATTATCCCATGCCTTGGGACGTAACATAACGCATTCGGCGATTCTTAACAGCCGCTGCCTACACCTTCCCGTAGAAAATGGAGTGGAGTTATGTATGTATTTATGTTATATTCTTTATCCGAAATGTCGATTTCATATTTGACTAAAACAATAGGACTACTTGTATATTATCAATTTTGTATAATGTCTTCATTTTAAAATAATATATGTTAAAAGCTGTTAAACATTAACAGAATAAAAGGCCAATAATGGTTATGTCTTAAGTGGTTTTTATAACTTGCAAATAACATTAACTCTGAAAATAACAGCAATACGAAGCAGATTATGTGTATAAAAAAGTGTTTAAAGTGGATACCTAAGGGTTTAGCATACTGTGTTTATTTTATTATTCTAAACCTTTATTCAGAAAAGAATACTACAATTTACATAAATAAACTGAGAGTTCTACAACGGAAACCTGAACTGTTTGACTGACTGCGACAAAGGCCTCAATACCCTTTCTGCTCTACTTCAAGCTGTCTGGTCCACATACATCATATATAAATAATAGTGCGTGGAGTCCCTCCGCGCTAAAGAAGTGAAACTTTATGACAATCATACATTTAGAACACACTAAATGTAAATAAAGCACATCTTACTTACATTACGCCGGGCCTCGTGGTGCATTGGTAAAGCTACTGACTGCGGAACCGAGATTGGCGGGCTTGATCCCCACCCGAGTATAAATCTTTATTTGAGTCTGGGTAGAATCTGGTATAATAACTACACCTCTATTAGATTCAGAATGACTGCACATTATTTTTTGAGTTACTATCAAAAAGCTCTTTCATTTGATACCCATATTGTAGAAAAGCATTAAAAGTATCTCCGGATGAGAGAGAGGTCGTGGTATTACACCAATTGAGCCACCCAATTCATGTAGCGAACTGCGTGGCTCTACCACTGGCAATATTATCATCCAAATTTTGCGTGTATACAAAATTACAACTCAATCGATTGAAAATATCTACTTCAAAATTGAATTCTAAGATTCAACAACATACACATACTGATATTGATATTGAAAGATAATAAATTCAATTATTTATATTTTGCAACGTATGGTACATTGCAAAATATAAATAATTGAGTTTATTATCTTTGTAATATTAATAATGAATAGTTTTAAACAGCGGTTTTAATCAGTTTTTAAATCACGCTAATTTTTTTTTTTACTTGCTTATTGGTTGGTTGGGGCATTGAACGTGTTAAACAATTGCACGCCACATATAAAGTTCCACTTCAAGAAAAGTATAATTATAATCACAAAACTAAATTTACACAAAGTAGGCAAATTTAATTAAAATACTCGAGGATGGCATCCCTACCTATGTTATATTTACGTACCGCGCGTATTGCTATTCTAAAGCGTTGATTGAAGTTTGGTTGTTTGTTTGAACCTGGTTCGAATGGAAAAAATAATTTTAGTGTTAGATAGTCCATCTATCAAAGAAGGCTTTAGGTTATATATCATCACGCTATGATTAATATGAGTGGAGTAATAATCTTTTTATTGGTAAAAGTATAAAATATGGCGGCACGAAGTTCGCGCGGACTGCTAGTATACATAAATTAGACGAGCCTCGTGGCGCATTGGTAAAAAACTACCGGCTGCAGCAGCGGTCGGGGGTTCGATTCCCACCCGAGCACAAATATTTGTGAGAAACATGAATGTTTGTGTGGCGTCTGGGTAATATTATTTTATTTATTTTTATTATTATTATGTATTATTATCCGTTGTCTAGTATCCATAACACAAGCATTTAGTTGCTTAGCTTGGAACTAGAGGGCGCTGTGTGATTTTTGTCAAAGATATTATTATTATTATATTAGACAGATATTTCCTTTATCTTGTAAAATTCTATAAACAGTTACTTAGTAGTAGGAATCCGTTTGAATATCATCAAAAATGATGGATACCTAATTATTGCGTCCTTCAAAAATTTTAATGATAACTGGCTCCGTGATATAAGCAATATTTTGTAATTTTATGTTTCGAAAAAAGTATATATTAAATTTTTATCGCCATCTACACTTATCTTGTTAGCAACAACAATAATTTAAAATCTGGACAAAAATTTCATTACAAAAGTCATTTTGACAGTTATTATAGTTATAAAATGACTTCATAACTTTTATTACTCCACATTAAAGTCATTTTGATGTACATTTACACGTTAAATAAACATTATAAAACCTAGTTGTATATAAATAATAGTTTAAAAAACTAAAAAACACACTTTTTATAGAAAACCGACCTAAAAAATTGAAAAAAAATAAAATATTTTATTTTAAAAAAAGCGTGGGGTGCTTTTTAAGATATTATCGAAATGATAATCACTCTACTCATATCTGTCAATAAAATATTTATAACTATTGACACCATGCACCCCACGCTTTTTTTTAAATAAAATATTTTTTTGTTACTAATTCTAATAATTTGTTAAAAAGAGTTACTAATTCATATAGTTATAGATTGTGTGTTTACGTTTCTAGAAGTCGGTTTAACTTTTTTTTAAAAGTAATTTTATTCACGAGTTTTAGTGATATTAATGAGTTGTGAACTTAGTGGTTGATATTTTCGCGAGCTGTAATGGTCATAAATAGGTACTTAGATAAAAGAGTATGATAATACTTGCTAAGTATTTATATTTTTGTAATTATCATGGGTAGACCAAATAACACTACAGCCCGAATGAAGGCCAATCGTAGCCTGGAAACGACTGCTGAAAATAAAAATATATTTTTACAGAATTGTGTCATCCTAACCGTATAAGAGTTCTGTAGCTTCATCATCAGCACAGCAGTATCAGACGTTGATTTAAGCATACCTCCCAAGCAACACGCTAGTCCTATATACTACTAAATAGTTTAGTTAGTTAAGGAGTTCTGTGGCTTCTTCATCAGCATAGCAGCATCAGGTGTATATTCTAGCATACTTCACTAGCAACATTCTAGCCCTGCATACTACCAAGTAGTTTGTATCGACCAATTGCAGTGCTGTCTTCAAACTCCTAACCGTTGAGGACTTTTGTGGATTCTTCATTAGCACAGCAGCATCAAATGTTGGCACCGTAAAGAATATCCCTAAGACTATTTCGAAATAAAAACACCATACTCGCATACAACTTTTGGTGGATGCCTTCGATTTCTCCTGGTTCCCATCATCAGATCCTGGCCTGGTGAAAATGGGACCATCTCGGAAGTAAACACTATACAAAAAAAAATTTTTGAAATCGGTCCATAATTGACGAAAATATCGGTGAACATACATAAAAAAAAATATTATACATACAGACTAATTGAGAACCTCCTCCTTTTTAAGTCGGTTAAAAATTCGTCACCTAACAGCCGCTGTCTACAGCTTCGGGTTGACAAAGACGTAATGTTATAAAAAGAATGTTAACTATATTAACTTAAAACATCTATAGGTTTTTTTTAATAACTTTTTGTTGCATATTTCTGCTTTAATAAACGATGAACAAATGATTTAAAACATTTCATGGTGAATGATTTCTTAAAATTAATTGGCTATGATACCACTCGTATTACTGAGCGTGAACTCTGGTAGAAACGTGTCTGTCTGATTCACTGCCTACGTCATGTTGTCACCATTTCAGGTTTTTTGTTATAAATAACAGGTATCATAATGAGCTCTTGCTGAGAATTTTGACAAAAAGTGTAATCGTTAATAATAAGCTTATAATAAACTAACGACCGGGCCTGGTTGAAGCGTAGGCGTAGCAAAAACTTGGATAATTCATTTTAAAGTTTAGAATGGGATATTATTGCAAATGTTTTTCAAGACCTATTAAAAAACACAATACCCGTTTTAATTAGGTATATAGGTAAGCAGTATTCTATTTCATAGACCTGAAAAGAACTAAGCAGTTATTTTGACGAAAGCTCCGAATTTATTTTGGACATATTTAACAATTACGATTATTATGGTTCTTATATGTTTTTAATGAAACAACTCGTAAACAAATCAATCGCATTATACCTATTTAATACACAATACAATGAAGGCATGTAATTACTGCGAAGGTACAGGAAAAATAGTAGGAATAATAGACACAAACGTCCCGCTGCGTCCCCAGGTTTTGAGGAATGAGAGGGCGTGCGAGCAAGCGTGTCACCTGGTGGTAAGCAACTACCGCCACTTATGGACATCTGACACACAGATAGTGGTACAGTAGCATTGCCGACCATGGTCTCCGTATACTCCTCTCACCGAAAGAAACGCGGCATAAGCAATTTTACGTCGACACTCTGAGAGGCCGTAGTATTTCACTGATCAAGCCTGCTCATTCATGCAGCAAACTGCGTATCTTTACCAATGATATAACAACTTGTTTTGATTAAGTATATTAAATGTACATTTTAACTATATCAAGCAGATGAATAAAATCATAAGGACTTTTCCTTATTTACAAGGATAATTTCATACTCATTATGGAATAAATGAATGTAACATTATGTCAATTGGTCCAATTATAATGTCGCCCACGTTTTATTACTCACAGGGGCCGTAATCAGAACAAGAGTCGACAGATACTCGATAAATTACACTAGTTCCGTTTGTCAAGGAAACGCAAATATTTCACAGTCATACCTCATAGGTTTATACGTAATTCCATTTGTTTTGTTGATGTTTTCTCAGAAATAGAAATAGCCTTTAAACTATGTTATAGGCATTGACAGGTTACAGTTATGTTCTATGCTTTTACTGTGTACGGTGTAAGAATCATTAACATTACATAGTTTAAAACAGCTTTCCGCTACGCAATGTATTTTGATCTGTTTTTTAAATAGATAATTCTTAATTTAGTTTAAAAAACTGTCAATTTTCGAGGGTTAGCGCAGTAATTGCAAACGTTGGTTAATCCTAAGTGATAGACAGAGATGTGACTTATTTGAAATACTTCTATTTAAAATACAAATACAAAATGCAAAATACCTATTTTGTATATAAATACCTTTTTGTTGAAAGCATTTTGTATTTTATTTGAAATACCTCTCGAGAGGTATTTTGTATTTTTAATAGTCATTTCAAAATACAAAATACTTTGTGATTAATTTTAGCCAAATTCATAAATAAGATGCCATTTCTTTTTGTAAGTACAATTTTATTATAGTTTGTTATTTATCGTAAGTATTAAAATGTTAAAGTTTTTATAGGTTATTATAATTTTACAGCTAAAATTTAATAGGTGGTCCAGTGGTCGAGCACCCCGCTTTTGAATCAAGAAGTTGTTATGGGTTCAAATCCTGGCTCACACTAATGACTTTTCGAAAAGATTTTTGAAAGTTATACATACGTACATAGCTTCACGCCAAATCCCTTGCGAATCAGGCAGGGAGAACCGAGCACATAAGGGACGACGAGTCTTGCACACCTCACTCACTTATTTGATTTTAATTGTTTTTTTAATGATATAAGGAGGCAAACGAGCTTGCAGGTCACCTGATGGAAAGCAAATACCACCGCCCATGGACATCTGCAACACCGGGGGTATCACATCAGCGTCGCGGGCCTTTGAGGTGGGAATAGGCTCGTTTCTTGAAGGTGCCTAGGTCGTAGCGGTCCGGAAATACCGTTGCCGGCAACTCGTTCCACAACAGAACAGTGCGTGGCAAGAAGTGCCAAGGGGCTAAGCCGATCTGACAGAGCTTGGTTGTCGGCAAGCCGAAGCGCGTTGGATGCGTTCAAATGAAGTAAGCTAGTACTCATCTTTGGGCAGAGGCATCCCGCCCAAAGATGAGAACAGTATTCCACGTGAGGTCGGAAATGCGCTTTATATAGCTGCAAGCGATTACCTGACGTGAAATACCGTCCTTTTTCGAAGCCGATTTGGCCTTGCCATCCAGATAACCGCAAAACTGGACGACACTCGACAAGTCGACCCCGAGAATTCCGATATCGGTTGAGGCGGGTAACCGAGTGTCCTCAAAACAGGGAGCTACAACAAAGGGTGCCATTTCAGCGGTAAACGCGCAGACCTGTGTCTTCTTAGGGTTGAATTCGAGTAAGACTAAGATTTAGATTAGATTAAGTTGAGTCGGCCTCAGTCCGAAATCTGACTATGCAGAGTTTCGATTGTCGACACAGTTTATTCCGGTACGAATCGACGTTCTCCTGAGAAATCCGCGGGTGGCCGGTATATATGGCATCCGCCGTACCACATAGCCCCGTACCGTATCCGCATAACAATGAAGATTGCTGTAATACAGCATGTCATTGATAAGCAGAAGAAACAGCGTAGGGGATAGCACACAGCCCTGGGGGACTCCAGCACTCACGGATTTTAAGTCGGAGCATGACCCGTCGACAACGACCTTAATGCGCCGAGCCGCAAGAAAACTGGAGACGCAATCGCGTAATTTCAAATCCGCTTCTCGATCTACTGGCAGAGTGCCCAGAAGACCGACCGCATTGCCACGTCAAATGGCAATGCTAATCCCCTGTGCGAAGAATAGACCAGCCCCCTGGTCGAGAGAGCCCTCGATCAGTTTCTTTGCAAGATCTTTATAGACTGCACGAGCACTCCGACCCAATGTTCCTAGAGTCTCAACCCCAAACGCTCAACCACTGGACTACTGAGACTAATTGAAGATTTCGTCAAGAAGTATTTTGTTTTGAAAAAAGTATTTTGGAAATACCTATTTTGCATTTTGCATTTGAAATACAAAACGAAAAACTATTTAGTATTTTGCATTTGAAATAGTAAATCTGAAAAGTATTGTGTATTTAAATGCTTTTTTAAAACCATTTTGTACATCTCTGGTGATAGAACAAAACAATGTATTACATTATTATAACACCTTCAAAATGTCATCAAAAAATTCCGCGATGGCATATAACTATCTCTTAGGGATAACCCACAATTACCATTTTTATTGTTTTCTGAGGCTAAACAAATATTTCGCTGGGTCAGTTCGTTTAATATAGATCCATATGGCCCCTTACGTCATGTAATTTTAATTAATATTTTCAAAAATATTACAGCTTATAAGCACGATTTTGTCGCCCAGCAACCGGCCGACGCTGATTAATACACTGAGTTCAATATACAATATATATCATATATATATATATATCATATATTCAATATATATCATATAGGTCAATGGATTAATAGCGATAATTTACGTACTAAAATCCAAAATAGTCTTTCAATTCTATACATTGTAAATAATATAATTAATTTAACTCATCATACATATTTAAAAATTTACTCATTTATTGCTTTTGAAGCGAAACAAAGTTCGCCAGGTCAACTAATAAAAATATGATTAGAAATTTTACTCCCAAGTTATATGATTATCGGCAGGGGGTAGTGTGGGACTCCCAAAACAGTAAACTGCAATCCGGTCCTAGGGTTACCCACTAAAACCTCGCGGCGGCCTACCTCCGGCGTTGGGGTGGCCCAGGACGGTGCATCAGCCCTCTGGTCCACACCGCCGTCGCCCCCCCTCTGTCACGAGGGGATGCTCATCCTCGGGGAGCCTCGGTGAAGCTCCCCCGGGCGGGGCGGCTCCGACCGCGCGCTGTAAAGGCGCGAGGCCGGTGGCGCCCGCGACGACTCTCCGGCCGCACCGGGGGGTCATCCTTCCCGGGCCGCGACCCGGGCGCCCTCACGGCCCGTCGGCGGCGGCGATCACTGAGCTCGCCGCCGCCGCCTTCGAGCGGGAGCGGCTCTCTCCCGACCCCGCTCGGCGGCCTCCTTCTGGAGCATCACAGCTTCGCAGAAGGAGACCACAGCCCTCCACTCCTTCTCGCCCGCCAGCATTGCCGCGACCAACGCCGGCGGGGACAAGTCTCGCCCGATTCCGTCGACCAGGACTCGGCGCTCGGCCTGGGCGGCCGAGCGCCGAGTCCGCCGACACCGCCAGCGCGACCCCCCCGGATCGGACTGCCGGTTCCGTCAGGGCCCGATGGTCGAGCGCCCCTGCCGGAACCTGAACTGGCAGTCCGATATGTCCGGGCCCACCTGCGACAGGTGGCTGCTGATACGGGCGGAGATAACCCTTTCAAAGAGCTTCCCCGCCTCGTTCAGCAGGCATATCGGCCGGAACGACGACGGAGCGTCTCCGGTCCTCCCTTGCTTTCTGATGAGCACCAGCCTCGCAGACTTCCAGTCGAGGGGGAACACCCCGCGGCGGAGGCAGCTGGTGAATAGCTGCCTCACCTTGCTCCCCAGGACTCCCAGAGCGAGCGCCAGAACCCAGCGCTGCGGAAGGCGAGCCGCGCGACGGCTTGCCCGAGCTCGTCCTCCGTCACCTCAAGCTCGTCGGACCACGGAGTGTGGTCCGACTGAGGGGGAGGAACCGAGAGACCGCCCTGGACCCTAGGGAAGAGTACGTCCACGACTCTTCCCACGACTTCCGGGTCCAGGGATTCCGTCAACGGAGGGACCCACGGGGTCAGCTTGCCCAGTACCATTTTGTACGGGCGTCCCCATGGGTCCCTGTCCAGTCCCTCGACGAGCTCGTTCCAGGACAGCTCGCGAGCCGCAGCGATGGCGACGGATACGGCGTGCGCAGCGGCCCCGTATTCCCGTCTGGCTCTGAGAGCCTCCTCGACCGTGGTCCGTCTTCTTCTGCGGGCTCTCTTGTACCGGCGGCAGGCGACAAAAGCGGCCTTGCGAAGCCGCTCTATCTCCCCGCTCCACCAGTACACAGAGCCCCGCCGGGGCGGCCCGACTCGCGGTATCGACGCGTCGCAGATCGACGTCATCGTGTCGCGCAGCCAGGCAGCTTGCGCGTCGGGATCGGGCGATTCTGCTCCCTCCATCTAGTCCGCGACGCTGGCGGTGGCCACGACCATATCTCGGTCGAGCCGCTTGAGAGACCAGCGCCGCGGAGGGCCGCTAGTCTGGCGCGGGCGGCTGGGGCGGCGAAGTGACACATCTAAAAAGATGTGTCGGTGGTCAGAGAGGTTGACCACCTCCTCCGCCACCCGCCATCCCGTCACTGCGGCGGCCTCAGAGGGAGTCGCCCACGATAGGTCGACTATTGACTCCCCCTGCCACCGCACACAGGTGCTGACCGACCCCCGGTTGAGCAACCGGAAGTCAAGTCCCGCCGCCCACTCCAGAAGTGTCTCCCCCCTGACGTCGTCCCGGGTGTCCCCTCGGCCCGTGGTCGGCCTAGGTCCGGGTTCGAATCCTGACACTGGCTCACACCAATGACTTTTCGAAAGTTAAGTATGATAAAGATCGATGACTGAAAACTAAGTTTTAACAGTGGTAGAACCAAGCAGTTCCCTGCATGAATGGGCCGGCTTGGCCGGTAAAATACCACGACCTCTCAGAAGACCGACGTAAAGTGGCTCATTACACGTTTCGTTCGGTGAGAAAGGTACCCGGAGGCCCACCCCCTTCTCCATCTCATCTTTCCTATCCCCTACCCCTTAAAGGTTGGCAACGGAACAGTAACACTATGTGTTGCTGGTGTCCATGGGCAGCGTTGGTTGCCTACCACCAGGTGACCCGCCTGCTGGTTTGCCCTCCTATCCCATAAAAAAAAAAGGTTTGCCATCTATTCCATTTAAATACCACGCCCGCGGCTCATACCGTGTTTCATTCGTTAAGAAAGGTATCCGAAGGCCCACCCCCTTACCCCCTCCTATCCTATCCTACTCCCTTGAAGCATGGCAACGCAACTATCCATAGGCCACGCTGGTTGCTTACCATCAGATGACTCACATGCCCTCCTGTATCATAAAACAGGTATATGTTTTGTTACGAATGCATGCATTTATTGCAAAATAATAATAATTGGGATTAACCATATGTGACTAGTAATGTAGAATTGATTTTATACAATGGCGCAACGAAAAAATATTGATGAGCTGATTACCTTGACCTGTTGAAGAGAAAGTTTGTTATCATTTAAAATCATCAGATAATTCTATAGATATCATAACTATACTTTTTATTGGCTATTGTGTTAAACAATTTGTCATTTTAAACTCACCAATTTGATTGATGTTGGCTCGTTCCTGTGACTTTGTCTTTATTGGGAAACATTAATTATAGAAGATTCTGGAAGAAATATGGTTGAGTTACCTAATTTCCAAGGCACAAGTATTTAGCTGCTTAATTTGGAAACCTAGTGTGATTGGAAAAAAAAAATCTTAAATATTATAAGTATTCCAGCCAAGTGTAGGCATGATACTGTGAAAGACTACCATTTGATAATGAAAATTGATTTTCATATTGAAAAGATACAGACAAACATACGGGGATATTTTAATTTATATCGACATTGGTGTACAACACAATTATTCATGAAATAAAGCCGTGTTAGGGCAATATTTACAAAATTAATGTTATCCAAAACAGAGAGGAAATTTGAAATCGAACAGTCCGTGTCAATATTCCGCCGACATAAGATGACTGTAAAAGAGAGTACTGTCTGCAGTCTATTGCAAAGTTTCCCTGTATTTTTAATATTGGCACAAAATTCACAAAAATGTTTGAAAACTCCATTGGTTTATAAACCACCTACTCCTACACATTCCCCTGAATATTACGAAGCCCTGGATGACTTGTTCAGTAATATATACAGCCATGGTCATAGTGCTCATGGTAGCCATGGGGTATATGGAGGTTACAACACCCAGACCGTTTCTGACCATAGCTATCATTATCCTAGTTCCTCAGGTTGTCAGTATTCGTATGGGAAAAAATGGGATGGCAGCAGCAAACCTTGCTATCATTATGTATATACTACAGGGAATGGTTACAATAGTTATGCCTCTGGTCTGCAAGGATACTCCAGCTATGGGCTGAAGAAAGGCAATATTTATGCCCTGAACAATGTGACAAGTTATGCGGCAAACCAGCAATACAATACAAAGAATAAATATCGAGTGATAGTCAAGAAAACCAAGATTGGAAAGAAAAGGAGTGGAAGAAGTATTGGTAAGGAATTCAAAGATAACATTTTTTTGACAACTTATTATGTATGTATGTATGACCGAATAGAACGTGTTCTGGAGGAAGGCGATGTTAGGAGCCTCAAAAATCGACGCGCGTGCATGAAAAGAGTTATGAAAGTCAACAAAGCGAGTGAGGTGTGTAAGAATCGTGCCTTATGGCGCTCCGTTCTCTCTGCCTACCCCGCAAGGGATTTAGCGTGAAGTTATGTGTGTATGTATTATGTATTATTACGTAAGATTGTAGGTAATTAGATGTCTTAAAATCTGGATTTTATAATGGTATAAATGTCCACTAATGTTTAATAATGCGCGTTTAAAACTAAACTTTTGTTACTAAACACTTTCATTTTATTTTAATTACTTAAATAACTACCTATCTTAATAAAAATTATACAAAATTTAATGTCGTATTTTCCGCGGATCCTATCTAAAGTAAGTAATTTACTGTAAAAAAAACTGTTTATTCTTTGCAGTGACCTCGAAACTTTTTTGTGTTAAGTGTCCCTTGCGATAAACTTGAGGGCAGTGTGAACAATTTTATTTTATTCAATAGCATAGCACAAACTTTTCAACACATATAATATGATCGACTACCAATTTAGTATTCTTTCAAACTTAAATTACGATTTGTTATAGACAAAATGTATCTAGTCTTTATGGTACTAAGAGGGAAATAGTCGTTCTTGACAGGGAAATATTTACAGCTTCTTTTTATGAATCCATGAATTCCTGCCTAATTGACTTGTTACACATGCAAAACACAATAATAATAGTGGCATCAAAGATGGTGATTATAATAATTTAAAGTAATTTAACTATATTACTTTACCTTTACACTTTACGACATATCACGTCTTGTAATTTTCTGCAAGTTATTTCTAGAACTAATTTAATACCCCTGCAGGGCTTGTATGTATGAGTGCATTTCTCGAAAGATACTCTAATAATATTTTTACTCTCTCTTGTATAAGGCGAATCTAACGAGAAGATTTGCTATATATTATGCTAGGCACGCTTAAAATACATAAATTAAAAAAAAAAATAAAAAAAGCCTTTTATTTCCAGTTTCACATTGCATCCCAAAAGTTGTTTACTACCTGTACCAACAAAATAAATATTAAAAGATAGAGACAGTAGTAATTTTACAATTAATCTTGTTTATAATCTAAGTAGATGTCTAATTATCTATTACATAACTTCACGCCTTTTGTTACCCGAAAGTGTAGGCAGCGGCTGTTAAGCCTCGTCTCGCCGTTATGTTTAAGTCCCAAATGGAATAGGTGGCGAACCTATTGCCATACCGGGCACAAAGTTATCAGTCATCGATATTTATCACACATAACTTCCGAAAACAATTTCGAAAAGTCATTGGTGAGCCAGTGTCTGGAATCGAACCCGGACCTCTGGATCAGAAGCCATGTGCTCGACCACTGCGCCACCGAGACTGTGAAAATATCTATTATAAAATAATAATATCTAAATCTAATCTAATTTATAAATCTAGTATCTAAGCGGTGATAATTATAGGTAGGCAGTAGCATTCCATAGATTATAACAACTTTCAGGATTATATCGCGTTTATTTATTACTTTTTTTTTACTTCCCGACGTTTCGAACTCTTTACAGAGATCATTTTCACGAGTGATGCTGAGCATTCCATTTGTACTGAAACCCCTCTCAGGTGAAGGTTTCCTCCAAAGCATTCCATTTCTCTCGGTCATGAGCTATTTGTTGCCAGTGTGGACCAGCAATTTTTTTGATGTCGTCTTCCCACCTTGTGTACGGTCTGTCTGCCTCTACGGCGTTTTCCAGGTGGGCCTTTCCATGAAGTGACTGTTTTTGTCCATCTGAGATCTTTCATTCTTGCTATATGACCCATTTCCACTTTAGCTGTTGGCTGTAGGTGAGAGCGTCTATTGCATTTGTTTTCTCTCTTATGTTGTTGTGGTTTATTTTTTGTATTTTCCATATTCTTAAGATACTGCGTTCCATTCCTCGCTGGCAAGTGATTATTTTATTCTTTATTGCGTTGGTAAATTTCCATGTTTAGCATGCATATGTCAGACAAGTAATGAGACACGAGTTCATTACTCTTTTCTTCAATTTGATAGACATGTCGCTCTTAAATACCTCCTTATCATCATATTATCATTAGCCTTTTGAGGTCCACTGCTGGACAGGCCTCCCCCATAAAGCGCCACAACTGCCGGTCCGCTCAATCATGGGGGGTTTTTGCCATAATCGCCACGCTTGGCAGGCGGGTTGGCGATCGCAGTAGGCTGTATTTTGTTGCGAGAGAATGCTGCTGCGCATTCTTCCAGCCTTTTCCCTTAGTCGCCTTTTACGACACCCACGGGAAGAGATGGGGTGGCGGTATTCTAAGCCGGCGCCACACAGCAAACCTCCTTGTAGCTCCAATATTTTTTCCAAGTTTGTTTCACTCTTCTCTCCACTTCCAATACATTGCTGTCTACGTCAAATCCAATTTGTTTACCCAAATATATATATTGGTTCACATAATCTTATTAGTCGTTATTGATTTTTAATTGTGATTTGGTTATGACTTTGGTTTTAGTGATATTTATTTCTAATCCCACTTTCCTGCTTGCTGTATGTAGAGTTTTTAACATGTATTGCAGTTGTAGGCTCGATTCTGACAATAAAACCAAGTCGTCTGCAAATCGTAGGTGGCTTAGGTATTTTCCCTGGATGTATAAACCGCAGTTTCTCCAGTCTAGTTTGCTTATGATCGATTCTAATACTGCGATAAAGATTTTTGGGGATAAGGGATCTCCTTGCCTAACTCCTCTTCGGACTGGAAAGTAGGGGCCAGTTGTTTCCAGTTTGACTCTACTTCTGCAGTTATTGTATAAGTGTTTGAGAATTGTTATATATTTCGGCTTTACATTTTGGGTTTTCAGCGTGTTCCATATACTTTCATGTGAAATTGTGTCAAAAGCTTTTTGGTAGTCAATAAAGGAAATATGCAACGGTCTCTGTTGCTCCTGATACTTTTCCATTATTAGTTCTAGTGTGTGTGTATGTGATCTATTGTAGAAAAAATATTTCTGAATCCTGCTTGTT
Organism: Euproctis similis; assembly: GCA_905147225.2. Taxonomy (NCBI): domain Eukaryota; kingdom Metazoa; phylum Arthropoda; class Insecta; order Lepidoptera; family Erebidae; genus Euproctis; species Euproctis similis. Next base: position 13,912,077 of record LR990109.1, read on the forward strand.
CAATAGGTTGACTTTTCTCCAATGTCATGCTAATCCTTTGGTTTACCATTGTAGAGAATTTTTTATAGATAGTTGGTAATAGGCTTATAGGCCGATAGTTGCTGATGTCTTTTGGGTCTCCTTTCTTGTAGAGCAGGACAATATCGGATTCAGACCATTGAGAAGGTGTAACACCAGTTTCCATGATCAAGTTAAAGAATTTGGTTAATGGAGCAGCTAGTGTGAAGCAGGCGGTTTTTATGGCGTCGTTAGTTATATTATCTGATCCTGGACTTTTATCTGGTCTTAGTCTATTTATTATTGCATTTATTTCCTCACATGCATGCTTCAAATGGGGCTTTTAGCGTTTCGATATCAGTGTGATTATTTTCAATGTGGCTCGTGTCTCTGGCTATGTCTGGTATACTGTATAGTTCTTTATAAAAGTTAGTGGCGATGTCAATTATGTCTTTTCGATCGTATCCATGTTTTGCCTCTTCGTAGCTCTTTAATACTCTTTATATCCCCTTTTTAGACTTCCAGTTTGTAGTAAATGTTTTTTAAATATATTAATTCTGTGATTTTTGTAGTCTTTTTTATATACTTGCTTAACAACTTGTTTAGTTCATTTTTCATTGCTCTTTTATTTTTAGTTCTTTGTAGTTCCTGTCTAAGTTTTAAAAGTCTTTCGGTATTCTCCATGAGTACACTACGCACATTCGTAGAGTTTACAGTTCGTGCGACTTGTAAACTAGCTCTTATAATTTTTTGTTATTTCATCATAGTCATAGTCCTGTATGTCCACGTTATTTTCGGTTTGGAGAAGAGATATTTGGGTTCAAGTGTTTCTTATACATTTTTATATCTTTTTTATTTGCGAGTACACTGTTTTGCGTGTTTACATACTTGGCTCGTGGTTTCACAGGTTTATCAAGTGATAATTTGGCTCTGAGTGATCTCTGGTCCGAGGTAAAGTTTATACTTATTGTCTCAATGTTATGAAATGAGCGAGGATGTTTTGACAGTATGTAATCTATCTCGTTTTTATGTTGACCAATCGGAGACTGCCATGTCCATCATTTTCTTTTATCTCTTTTCTTATAAAAGGTGTTGATGATAGCCAGGTTGTCTTCCATTACAAAGTCTATAAGTCTTTGACCTCGAGCGTTCCTTCTTCCGTATCCATACTGTTTCATTATTAGGTGTTCATCTTTATGTGGTTTCCCAATTTTCGCATTAAAATCACCCATCAAAATAAAATCTTCGTATGATTTATCCACTGCCTCATAGACCTTGCCGTAGAACAAATCTACTTGTTCTTCCTCTGCTTCTTCTGTTGGAGCGTATACTTGCATAATGGTCAGTCTCTTTCCTGATATGTTCAGATTTAACAAGGCTACGCGTTCTGAGATCCCGATATAGCTTTCTACATACTGTTTTAGATATTTTTTTATTGCGAAACCGACTCCGTATTTACCCCGTGTTTGTCCTGTGCTGCAGAGAATGAATTCAAAAATACATAACCTCTCCTAAAAAAGCAGTAGTGTAAAAATACTTAACGATTTCTCTACGTCATGACTTTAATCTATGCAATAGTCTGGCAACATTCTTAAGCACAATAAAACGTTCCTCATGCTTCACATAAGGTAAAGCTAGACGACTAATCTTAAAGTAATGATCAGTAGCCACCTTTCAGCATAACACTATCCCTAAACCCCAAACGAAAACGGTGAAATCGTACCTAATTTTGTAAGCGACCGACTTAAGAACCTCCACCACTCTAGTGTGCAGAAAATGGCCACCACGCAGCATTGGCCAAACCCTCCCTGCTTGGAAAGTATACGCAAAGATCAGCCAAGAGTATTCCTCAGGACGGCTGTCAAATAAACTGTCTATCGAACGTAGTACATCAAGTCATTAATAAATTCAAGTACCGCCGATACACCGACACAGTAGCAAGGTCAAGACTGATAATGTCATTGACAATGATTCCAAACTCATCATCAATACAGTTACACGATAAGAGAGTGATGCCAGTTTGTTATTTGATGAGTTCAAATAGTTTTAATTTTTCCATCTTGAATATATTCTATTTATTATAGATATTCGCTGAATATGCTAACATGTCACACAAGGCAGTCATACAAGGATTTTCTAAATTAATACCAATGTAAAATCCAAATTCCCGATACATTACTCATATTATGTCTGTCAGAATTTCCTCTATGTCGCTTTCAATAACGATTTAATATATATGACGTAGTGAATTAAGGCTTGATAAATAACAACTTTATCTGGTTGACCGTCAGTTCTAGACCGGCTCTTGGCGCGGATACTTCGCGCTTTATTTTTAATAGTTTTTTTAAGACGCATACACTAGTGACTATGGCAAAGACTTGGTGTGTGATTCTGTGTTGTTGTGTTGCATTACAAAGTGCCAATTGTCAATTCGGTGAGTTGTAAGTTCATAGTTATATAAAAAGAAAAATGTCTTTTTCATTTGACTTCAAAGAAGGATAATGTTTTCCATTATGTACGTGTTTTTGTATCTATTTCTTTTTGTATAAGTTTGTCTCTTGCGATATCTTCGTCAAAATTTGACGTCTCTTTTTTAATGAGTTTAGTATAATCTATTATCTTTCTATTTGTAAAAATAGTTCCCTCTTTTCGGAGTAAATTAATATATCGTAATTATACAAATCAAGTATCTAAGTATAATGGCAAATATTTGGTGTAATACGGTTATAGTTGGTATCAGGGTTCAGGATCAAATTGATGGCTTTATTCTATGTAGTAATAATTATTATATTTCAGTATTTAATATATTATGAACCGGTTGGATAGAATAATATCCAGATTAATTTTAAACTTACAGTATACGAAGGAGATTCTGCAACTAAGATCATTTTAATATTAGATATCCAAGCCATAGAGACATCTCTATGGCTTGGACGCACAGTATCTAGATTTCTATTTGAAAAGTCCCGAGCTTCAATCTTTTTAGACCTTTGGGTTTTTCTTTTGGAAGTCATGTATGATAATTATCGTGAGAGAATTGGTTATAAGCCTTCATCTTCTACATGAGACCAAATATTCATTTCAGCGAGACAAAGTAACTCGGTCGATATAAATATATATATAAAAAGGTACAAACAAATCAGTATCAGATTCATGTAATTACGTACATACCAAACAAATAAAGTGACAGAGGTCAGTCACTTTGTTAAGGCAATCAGGCAATAATAATACATCATTAGATATTTTAAAAAGATGGCTGCATCTTTATACTTTTTGGAAGTTCGCGCCTTTTCATACCAGAAGTTTTTGCCTTTTCCGTTGAATATTTTAGGGATAAGAGGAAAAGAACTAGTGCCATAAATCGAGCATAATTTTGTCAGTAAATCGATGTTCATCACTCACAAACTTCCGAAAAGAATTCTGAAAATTTCTGTGCACAGGGATTTTAACCCGAGACTTCTTGATTCAAACGAATACCCAGGCCACCGAGACATAATATTTAGAAGTATTGTTACTGTTAATTATTACATAGTATAAAATGAAGTCGCTTTCCGCTGTCTGTCCCCTTTCATCTTCATCTTTGAAACTACGCAACGGAATTTGATGCAGTTTTTTTAAAATAGATAGAGGGTGTCAAAGGGGTGGTTTTAAGCTATAATGCACGTATGTTGTAACAAAGAAAAAGTGGTAAATTAAAAATTTACTTATTTATTACTTTTGATGCGGAATAAAGTTGGGCGGGTCAGCTAGTACAGTATAAATTCCATTCAATTTCAGTCAATTCAATGACCACTCTCAACAGTCCCATAGAATCGGTTCTAAATTTAGAGATGATACCTATTTTAGTATTTTTTTTACTGTTTTGTAGATGTGTTTCTTCATATTCACAAAAAAAAATTGCGGTTTGTTTTTGTACGCGGTAATGATGAAAATCAAAACTATTAATACTTTTTATTAACATTTTAGAGTCTTTCTATAGTTTAGAGATAATAGTTCTGTTTTTTTTGTGTTTTAATAACGCAGAGCCGAAAAGGTTAAATATCAAAGTGATTATCAGATTTAATAAAAAAACGAATTTATAACTAAACGATCCGTTGAAAATATTATTTTAATTGTTTTATACCTACATAACATTCCTATTCCGTTTTAACTAGTAACATAAACGAATTACACTTATTATACTTACAATTATTTTAAGTCTCGGTGGCGCAGTGGTCGAGCACACGGATTCTAATCCAGAGGTCCGGGTTCGATTCCAGACACTGGCTCACACCAATGACATTTCGAAATTGTTTTCGGAAGTTATGTGTGAAATATCGATGACTGAAAAACTTTGTGCCCGGTATGGCAATAGGTTCGCCACCTATTCCATTTGGGACGTTAACATAACGGCGAGACGAGGCTTAACGGCCGCTGCCTACACCTTAACAGGGTAACAAAAGGCGTGAAGTTATGTTATGTTTATGTTATGTTATAAACGAATTACATACCTACTTATAGAAATAGCTTATTTTAATTTTATTACTTTAATGGTTGCATCGGAAGTGATTCGTTTATCCTTCAGTACCATTTGCGGTGAAAGAAGGAAATTGAATACGTTTTGCAAAGGCTTCATTACTATCAGTATTAAATTATTAAGGTATTAGACCTTAAAAGATTAAGAGTTAAATTTAAACCTTACTTGACATAGATAATAATATTCTCGTGAGCTATTCAAGTCACAGTAACAGTGGTAGAGCCAAACAGTTCGCTGTATGAATGGGCCGGCTCGACCGGTGAAATACCGCGACCTCTCAGAAGATCGTCGTAAAGTGGCTCATGCCGCGTTTCGTTCGGTGAGAGAGGTACCCGGAGGCCCATCCCCCTTCCCCATCCTTCCCTATCCCCTATCCCTTAAAGGTCGGCAACGCAACAGTAACACTATATGTGTTGCTGGTGTCCATGGGCGGCGTCGGTTGCTTACCATCAGGTGACACGCATGCTCGTTTGCCCTCCTATCCTATAAAAAAAGGCAACCACATAATTATATGACGGAAAAAGGTTACTGAACCAACCACGCGAATACAAGACAGCAGCGGCGGTGAGATGCTATTATGATAGGATAGCAATCATAGATTTATAAGAATAAATATATATATATGTATATATATTCTTATAATAAATACATATATATATATATATATATATATATATATATATATATATATATATATATATATATATATATATATATATATATATATATATATATTATTATATTTATAGTCTATGTAAATCTATGATAGCAATAAACACAAATTGTCTCTGGTCGCAGAGAATTTTATTCATTAATATCCATTGACACACAAATTTTAAAAAATAATACAAAGAACGGACATAACTCTTTTCATTCACGCCAAAACTCCTTTTTAACCGACATCGAAAAAAGGAGGAGGTTCTCAATTCGTCTGTATGTATAATATTTTTTTTTATGTATGTTCACCGTTATTTTCGTCAACTAGGGACCGATTTCAAAAAATTTTTTTTCGTTGTATAGTGTTTACTTCCGAGATGGTCCCATTGTCACCAGGTCAGAATCTGATGATGGGAACCAGGAGAAATGGAAGGCATCCGCCAAAAGTTATATGCGAGTATGGTGTTTTTATTACGTAATAGTGATGTCTTACGGATATTCTTTACGGTACCAATATTTGATGCTGCTGTGCTGATGAAGAAGCCACAAAACTCCTCAACGGTTAGGAGTTTGAAGACAGCACTGCAATTGGTCGATAGAAACTACTTGGTAGTATGTAGGGCTAGCGTGTTGCTTGTGAAGTATGCTGGAATATACACCTGATGCTGCTATGCTGATGAAGAAGCCACAGAACTCCTTAACGGTTAGGAGTTGGGAGACAGTACTGCAGTTAGTCAATGGAAACTGTTTAGTAGTATATAGGACTAACGTGTTGCTTGGGAGGTATGGTGAATCAATGTCTGATGCTGCTGTGCTGATGATGAAGCTACAGAGCTCTTATACGGTTAGGAGTTAGGACACAATTCTGTAAAAATGTTTTTTTCCTTCATTCGGGCTATAGTGTTATTGAGTCTACCCATGATAATTCCAAAAATATAAATACTTAGCAAGTATTATCATACTCTTTTATCTAAGTACCTATTTATAGCAATTATAGCTCCCTAAAAATATCAAACATTTAACAAACGGACTTGTAATAAGTGATAATATACTTAATAAACTGAAAGCCATGTAAAGGAACTAACTTCTATTGAAGTTCACAACTCAATAATATCACTAAAACTCGTGAAAAAAATTACTTTAAAAAAAGTTAGACCGACTTCTAGAAATGTAAGCCACATAATCTATAAGTATATGAAAACACTACCTCTATAACTAAAAAGCGCAATAATTAGTAACATTTGTAATTATTATAATTGTTAGAGATGACTTTATTAAAGTATTACGTTTTGTATATTGTATTAAGTATACAAATGAGTAAGTTACGTTATTTATCGCTTTTTAGTTATAGAGGTACTGTTTTCATATACTTATAGATTGTGTGGTTTACGTTTCTGGAAGTCGGTTTAACTTTTTTTTTTAAGTATTTTTTTTGCTAATTTCTATTGGACTGGAACAAAACAAAATAGTGACAATATTTGATTTTTCTATCTAAGCGTGTGTTACGGAAATTTGATGATTGGATCTTTAAAGAATTTTCAACGGATGTTAATCAAATGAAAAAAAAAACAGTTTTATAGTTAATCTCTGCAAAGAAGAAAAAATCCAGGTAGTGATAGGATTTGTGGCATTGTAATTATAGCTTGATAATGTGGTTCATACAATATTTATAAGTGTTGTGGTTTATTGCATAGGAGGTTTTATAAAACATTCTTTACTAGAATTTAAGTATATTATTTACCATGCTAACGAAACCTCAGAAAACAAATAGTTATAAATAATTTTCAAAGAGTTTAAATAAAAAATCACGTAAAATGTTTGCTTTGACCACTACGAACAAACACGCTTGCCTTGAAAATACAGGTTTTGTTTCATATTAGTGACATAAAGCACCGTGGACATGACAAAGTTCATTATAAAAATACGTTCAGGTCGGGGATCAAATCCATCACTCGAATGTGGTTTTTTTTTACATATTGAGGTTAATACCCGACGGTAGCATAGTGATACCTTGAAACGTCGGAGTTTGGTTTTTATTTGTGTTGAAAAATATCATCATCATCTGCCCTGTTCGCATTATTTGATGGCGGCACACCATTTTTTTCTTTCCACATTTTTCTATCATTCGTATCTTCCACACTAACACTAGTGTCCGACCGAAGGTCTATTTTTGGCCGAAGCCGAAGCCGATTACTCGGCAATCTCCACAACCTTATTTTACGTTTTATTTATGGACTTCGTAAATATGACCATATTTCACAATTTCGGTCCCAATTGAAGTGGTTGCCCATCAGGCAACGTCGCGATCTTCATGTGCTTACTCTTCTCTACACCATACTTCACAACCCTAATTCGCCTTCTTACTTAAAACAGCGCTTCGACTATCTTAAACCTAGAGATAAACATTCTCGCCTCACTTGCTCTCTCTTACTTCGTACTCAAAGTCACACATCCAGCTGCTATGATGAGTCTTTTACTGTTCGAGCTACTCGACTGTGGAATTCCCTTCCTCATTCCATCCAGGATAGCTCCTCACTAGACCTCTTCAGGAGAAGGGCTAAGGAACACTACCTTTCTTTTACTTAGTATAAGTATGTATGTATATTTATGTATGTATGTGTCTCTATGTATATATGTATGTTTATGTACCTCTATGTATTTATATTTTAACAAGCGAAGGTTTATTCTTTATTTTAAACTATTAGTAATTTAATAGTTTTCTTCAATATTATCCACAGCCAAAGAAGAATATCGGCGTAAAGTGGCTCATGCCGCTTATCTCTCGGTGATAGAGGTATCCGCACTGAACTAAGTGTAGTCCGGTCCGTCAGTCACTCACTCTTTCATAACAGTTCGTTTAATTCCGACTTTCGACGCGTACCTTCGACAGGGCCTTCAGTTTCAGGCCAGAATCCAGTCGAAACCGAAGATCTCGCCGATGATGGATTTTTGGCCGATGGTGGCCGATGCCGAAGCCGAAGCCGAAGCTTCGGTCGGACACTAACTAACACCCTTCTTAATAATGTCGTCTTTCTCACAATATATCCATTTTTTCTCTCCTCTTCTCTTATTTCTTTCCGCACTCAGGTTTATCATTCTTCTCGGTAAGTTTTCTGTTGATAAACATAACCCGTAAACATAGTCACAAAGTAACTTTACTCTACTCGTAGTCATCAGCTTCTGTAAAGAGAGGTTATATGCCAATTACGTGACTAAATAATATTTTGACATGACTTTAATATAGGTATAGTTATTTTCTTATTACAATAATACTTGTACAAGGAAAAAGCTTTATATTATGTATGTTTGGAACAAAATGATTTGATGTCAATAGAGTTATTATTGAACCCGACCTCGACAGATTCACCTTGAACTGAGTTAATAATATAATTCTCACAACACATTGAATTGTATCGTAAATAAAATAAACTCACACATGTAAGTACTATTTCACTATTTGTTTATTTATTTATTCTTTAGGTACAAATAATGGTAGACAAGGAGTACGTGCTGTCCTAAGCCATACTCTGCCAGTCGAGTTAATCAGAAAAAATCATGCAGAAAAAAGTGCAAATAAACAATATGATTAAAATAATATCTTTCTAACAAAAATATCATAACCGTGTAATAACCTTTAACATATATACAAACACTTACATACTCAAATAAATATAAGTATGTGTATGTGTGTGTGTGTTTTAATATTATAAGAATATCTCGTTATTTAAGTATTTTTAGAGGTTATATTAAAAAAATCTGTAAAGTCTTAAAGTCGGTATTTTGACGATAGTTGAACGCAACAACATCATACGAAAATGCTTATGGAAATTTCATTTTTCCAAATAAGATTTTAATTAAAATACGACAATTAACATAAAGAAAAGTTTAATTAGGTATATTACTGACTTTCCTAAATGGAACGCCTCAGAGCGAGATAACGCCGCATGAGTCATGTTTTTTCGTGCGTGCAGCGGGCTCAACCAAAGATAACCTCCTGACAAAGTCACAAACTCACGAACGTTACCTCTTTTTGATATTAACATTAGTATAGATATGGCATCAAAAATGATATATAAATATTTGCAAGCTTATATTTTACTCCAATACTAGCATTTTTTATAAAAGATTTAGATAAATATAAGCATGATATTATTTGGAAACAAATCGACACTAGGTATAAGAAACCTGACAAGTAAGCTGGAGTTAACCTGGTGGATAAAATAAGAAATAGTGAAATTCGATAACGTTGTAGTATGAGTAAAGATGTAGTGACAAAGATAGAGAAAGGAATGCTTAGATGGTTTTTTAAACATGTAGAAAGGAGAGACGAAAGAAGACTGACTAAACGAATTTATAAGTCAAGTGTGAAAGGGGAAACTGTTAAAGGTCGACCTAAGCAAATCTACCATCAGCAAATCAATGATGTGTTGATGTGAGGCCAGGTCCAGAGTGGCCACAACCGACGAGCATATATGAAAGAGTGGCGGAAGCTAGAAATGTGAGGAAATAATTAGGCTCTGCATAGCCACATGGGAAAAAAACGTGATGGTATGTATGTAAGATACGTACAAGACAGATAGATACTAACATATGCATTTGCATAACGTTACAGCAACCTTCATTGTAAGCCTTGATGGACAATTGATCAGTGATAGAGGGTTACCTGACAGCCAACATATATTTTATATATGTCATTTTAAAACCGCATTATATTGACTAAATTTTCATGTAGATGATCATATAAATAACCAGTTTTGCCGTCATAATACTACAAAAAAAAACATTTACCTAAGTTTATAGTCAATTTGGCACAGCAATTTTGTATAAAAATCACGGTAATTTACTATAAAAATAGCTTGAATATGTACTAAATAATACCTTATCTGAAATACTGCGTTATTGTGTTTTTTTAATATTGCAAACAAGCTACAGCTACAGCCTCACAGGGACACCTGTAGCATTGATAGTGTTACAGTTCAGTTGCCGGCCCTTAAGGGAGTGGGATTGGAGTGGAGGTGGAAGGGCGGTGGGTCTATAGATAGATACCTCTCTCACCAAACGAAACGTGGCATCAACCACTTTACATCTATATTTTGAGAGGCCGTGGTATTTCACGGGTCGAGCCGGCCCATTTATGCAGTTTTAAATTTCAAAATTAAATGCTGCAGCGATAAATATTATTAAATTAGTATAAAATCATAAAATGTGGATACAAAACGCAAAGCGTAATCATCGTCGCATAAAAAGTGTTAAAAGTAGATACGGTTGGTGTGATTCCCCTTATAAAGTTGTTTATTATTTGCGATAATCGGTGACTATTGCGATGTATTGTATTAATAGGTTGGAATTATTAATATCCAATAACGAATATATGTTTTAAGTAGACGAGTAATCGTTTAGACGTGTGCTTTTTATGGTAAAGGGGGCAAACGGGTAGGCGTGTCACCTAATGGTGAGCAACAAACGCCGCCCAGGGACACCTGAACACATTTAATAGTGTTACAGTTGCGTTGCCCTCTCTTCCAATAGGATATGGACGGGGTCGGGAATGGGATGGAAAGAGGAGGTGGAAAAGGATTGGGCCTCCGGATACCTCTCTCACCGAGAGAAACGTGGCAAAAGCCGCTTTACGTCGATATTCTTAGAGGTCGTGGTATTTCATCGTTCGAGCTGGCCCATTCGTGCAGCGAACTGCGTGACTCTACCATTGGTTAAAGTAGTAAACTGTTAAAAGCTGTGAGTAGAGTTACCCATTGTTACAGTTGCGTTGCCAAACTTTAACATGGTATAGAGAAGGAGATCGGAAGCGTGCTCTCGCGGAACGAAATGCGACAGGAGCCCATTTACGTCGTTTTACTGAATATTTTACCGGTCGATCCAGCCCATACATTCAGTGCTATGCGTAGCTATACCGCTCTATTTTCTAGTTACTAGTGACAATGTTCACTTGAAATTCGGATTTTCGGGTCAACGAGTATGAATCGCCTGTTATCTAATAATATGTTTTCAGTTAACTCAAAGCCAAAACCGTTATTAGAACATAATTATGTTGTGATCATGTTCTAATAACGGTTTTGGTTTGGTTTCTATATCAACAGAAAATATTAAATTATTTAATATCTGAATCTTAAAATCTATGAGTGTTGGTCCAGTGGCTCGACCACTTGTCCACTGGACCACATGGTTTCTGATTCCAGAGATCGCGGGTTCGAATACTGGCGCACACCAATGACTTTTCGAAATTGATTAATGTCGAAAGTTATGTGTGATAAATGTCGATGACTAAAAACTTTGTGCCCGGCATGGCAATATCGCCACCTATTCCATTTGGGATGTAAACATAACGGCGAGTCGAGGCTTAACCACCACTGCCTACATCTTCGGGTAGAAAAGGGAGTGAAGTTATGTAAAATCTGTGACGATATATAAAGACAGTGATTGATAGTTACACGTGAGGTTATTTCCTATTATAGTTCCGGTAAACGTATTTAATAAATAAATATAACCTATACTTCTTATTTCACTTTCCGGTTTTACAAATGTTGACGATATTTTTCTAATATGGTTTTTTTGTTGCCATAGGAATTTTGACTCTTTTCTAGCTAACCTAAAATCCATCCAAATAACATAATCAAGAATAATATAATACAGAAATATTCACAAATACTGAGTACATACTATATGCTTAACCCTTATCATGACAAGATTTCTTCTTTGAAAAAAAGCACGAAAAAATTAGACAGGTAGCTTCAATAAGCTATAAAACACATAGAAAAAATACATAAAAATTATGATGTGAAAATTTCGGAAAAACAAGATGTATACTATTCTATACACTGCCAGACGCACAGTGATTATCGCATATTTACCTATGTATAGTATGCTATACATTGCCATATTTAGGGAGTGTTGGAATGTTACTAATAGTGTTTTACAAATACCAAAAATTTATAGTAAATAGCATACTTTTAAATAAAAACTACAACCAAAATAAATCTATCATTAATTTTTTTATTGTCAAAAATATCCTAATTCTGTAACCCTATAGCTTGCGGTGGTCTGCAAAAACACTTTCGATTCTACTCACAATAAAGATAAATAGTAGATTTTGTGCAGATATTATTTGCCTGGCCAGGTTTGTAGTACATACTTGCACTTATATCCGGTTTTGTGGCCAATGAATCATGAAATGAAATGAAATGAACTGTCTAACAAAGCTATGTGTTTAATTAAAATAGGTTAAATATTGTTTTATTATGATTGTATATTTTTGTAAAGTTGAATGTATAGATACTATACAAAATTAGGTTAAGGGTTAAAAACAAAACCCTCATTCCCATTTGGGTAAATAAATCTGATGTCTGGAGAGCTATTAAAAAATAGTAAAATTGCTATCCCTTACCCAAAACACTTTTCTTTCCCAGGTTTCTTCCGGCCAAGAGAGAACCAAAGTCCACTGAATGTCATAGGCCAAGGAATTTTACAAGCACCGAATCGTATTCGTGAAGGAATTCAAGGGTTATTCCGGCCAAATCGGCCGAGACCCGTCGTTAATCAGGACAACCCGGTAAACCAATATGTCACCGAACCTGGTTATGTTAACATGAATGCAAATGGTCAGAACGGACCGATGGTGTTTGGTCAAGGACAGAATAACGGAAATGGGAATTTCCAAATACCAACGCAAGGCAATAATATGTTCATTCCAAATGATGGAAATGGTGTCAATTTTGTAAATAATGCACAAAATGATCAAAGTAACAACGGGATTCAAGACAATCACCAACAAAACGGTGGACAAGGTTAGTTGTCAAATACTGATGGTCAATAATAATTGTTACGAATAATTCTCCATCCTAGTATTGATTATGAGTCAATGTAAGTAGTCATGCATTATAAAATATGTATTACAGTCTCGGTGTCCAGTGGTCGAGCACACGGCTTTTGAATCCAGAGGTTACAGGTTCGAATTCTGGCACACACCTATGACTTTTCGAAATTGATTTCAAAAGTTTTATGTGATAAATATCGATGACTAAAAACTTTTGTATGCCAATAGGTTCGCCACCTATTCCATTTGGGACGTAAACATCGGCAAGTCGAGGCTTAACAGCCACTGCCTACGCCTTCAGGTAGCAAAAGGCGTGAAGTGAAGGAAGTGAAGATTTGATATGACTGAAGGGCAAATGGTGGCAGAAAAAAAAATGGTGTAAATACTGGCGGCAATGAAGAATTTTCACCATAAAAATTATCAATATTTCTATTTAGTATATCTTTATTGAAAGCATTGAGCCTTCATGTATTTGAAATAATCATTTTAGATAGTGAAATGACTATTTTTACAAGTTTATTTTAATTAGTGTATTTTTGACAGATAATGTCCCATATGACCCAGTGAACTTTGGTGCAGTGACTCCCGCGGGTGAAGTCACGACATTACCTCAACTCACACCAGTTCCTAATGTTGTTACCGGCTCTGAGAACAAGTTCGACTTCAGTTCTCCCAAAAATACTGGTGAGAAAACATTATCTATACATATAAAATAAAATAAAATTGAAGTGCCCGTTTGATATGTTGAAATAACTGCTTTAAATGGCCGGACCAATTTTGACGGGACTTTTATTGGCAGGTAGCTAGGTGTAATAAGCAGTACCTATCTTGGGCTTTATTTTAGAAAAAAAAACTTTTATTTAATTATTTGCCTCCGAGGTGAAACAAAATTCGTCGGGTCAGCTAGTAACAACTTAAAATATCATCATTATTTATGAAAGATGGAAGTGATTCCATTCTAGTAGTAGTAGACTTCAATGTTTTTTTTTTAATTATCGATTAATTTTAAGCATTATTTTTCTTATAAGGCATAATTTTATCGTAACAAAAATAATTTATGTACTTATATTATGATCGCAAAACGATTTTAAGTCGACCTTCCGCGATGACGACCTTTACGTGTTTGGTTAAGAATTGTGCAATGCCTTACACACTTCTCGGGCTTGCAGCTACGGTAATATGCAGTTGAATCATATCAACATAACTTGTAAAGTTATGTTGTATCTTGTAAAGTTAGTAAAAGGCGTAAGCCTTTTTCTACACGAAGGTGTAAGCAGAGGCTGTTAAGCCTTGAATAGCCGAGTCGTGGGATTGATTCTAAACTCAAACCAATGATTTCTAGGAATTCTATTCGGAAATTATTTGTGATAAATATGACTGACAACTTTGTCCCCGGTGTATGTGTATGGCAATGAGTTCGTCACCATTTCAGTTTCCAATCAGTTCAGCATTTGGGACGTAACGATTCGGAAAGTCGTGGCTTAGCAGCCGCTGGCTACACTTGCGGGCGTGAAGTTATGATTTTGTATATTTTTTTAAATTGAGATGACCACTGATTTGTACCTCACAAATTAAACCGTAATAAAATCCATGATTCGCGACAAACAATCACATATATATAGAACTTGATTTAATTGTTAATTAATCGTCGCAATTATTGTTTAATAAAAAAAATGGCGTCACACGGGATAAATACACACAATATTATATTATAAATTTGCTAGAATCTACAAATGTTTTGTAAATGTATTGGGTAGAGCCATGCAGTTCGCTGCATGAATAGATCGGAGAAATACGACGACCTGTCAAAATATCGACGTAAGGTGGCTCGTGCCGCGTTCCGTGTGTTGAGAGAGGTATCCGGAAACTCCCCCCCCCCCATCCCATTTACAATCCTACTCCCTATAATATAGTAATACATTGTTATATTTTTATAACGTACCTGTGAACAACTGTGGAACAGGTAATATTTAATTGTTTACAGAAAACTCAGTACGTAGGTACTGAGTTTTCTGTAAATACATATGATGTAATAAGTTGAATCTATTTATTATTTTAATGTTTATATTTAAATTAATTAACATATGTAATGTAATATAGCAACAAATACATTAAAGAAGCTAGTGGCCAGGATTTAACCTTTTCCCTCAAATAATCTCTGCCAGTCTTGAAAGAGAATTATGATATGTTATTTAACTGTGGACTTTGTAACTTAGAAGCACGTAATATAGTTACGAAGGAGTCCGAACGTAACGTTAAATGAAGAGTTATGGAGAAAGAATTTTCGCAGAAAATTCTTCGTATGAGGATTACTCGTCCAAATCCTTACGAGGGAAGTTTTCTCGCCGTTGACATTTTTCATTATGACATTTACTGTCAACTTGACATTACCTGTAACGTACATTTCATTACAAACTTTTGTTTTTATATAAAAACTTGTACTTCCGACACAAATTCTTTTGGAACCACACTCAACCGTAGAATAATGTGGTTTTTACATATGGTTATTTATACATTCATCTTGTGATGTTACATACAGCGTATATTACGTCATTGTGTCCCAGTCACATATTTGGTACATAACACGGATGTTGTATTGTCCTTGCAATGATTGATTGGACGCAAATTGCAAGTTCTCAGGTACTCAAACAAATCAATGTTGACTAATTATAATGACACTAAAAGTCACATTTAATCCTCTTAGATCCTGTTCAATGGTATTTAGACTAAAAGCTATTTCTTTTTTAAGATATTATAGTTTTTAGTATAGCGTATCAAGCTTAAGAAGCCTATAAATATTACACTGATGTATACCTAAAGCGTTCTCTTTAGTGATAGATAATTTTATATGTTTACTACTGGAGCCGGCAAACATTGTCTTGCCAAAAAATAAAAATTAAAAAATAGGGGTTGATCGTAGGGGGTTGAAAATTTAGGGTTGTATGTATTTTTGTATCCCGTTTTATAAATATATGGAAATATATGGCCGAAATATATGGAAAAATGTAGTCTCGGTGGTCCAGTGGGAGAGCACACGGCTTCTGATCCAGAGGTCCGGGTTCGAATCCTGACACTGGCTCACACCAATGACTTTTCGAAATTGTTTTTGGAAGTTAAGTGTGATAAATATCGATGACTAAAAACTAAAACCATTCGGGACGTAAACATAACGGCGTGACGAGGCTTAACAGCCGCTGCCTACACCTTCAGGTAACAAAAGGCGTGAAGTTATGTATGATATGTATGTATGGAAAAATTAAAAAAAATTAGGGGTGGACTACCCTAAACATTTAGGGGGATGAAAAATAGATGTTGGCCGATTCTCAGACCTACTCACTATGCTCACAAAATTTCATGAGAATCGGTCAAGCCGTTTCGGAGGAGTATGGGAACGAAAATTGAGACACGAGAATTTTATATATAAGATTTTTACGTTGCATTGATATATGTAATTTTTACAATGACTGCACAAATAGAAATGCATAACAATATATTTTTTTAAACTGTTCCGTTATTGATTAAAACAACTTTTAGGATTATATCGCGTTTATCCATTATTTATTTATATTTACCTCCCGACGTTTCGAACTCTTTACAGAGATCATTTTACTCTCTGTAAAGAGTTCGAAACGTCGGGAGGTAAAATATAGCGGTACAAAATTCAGTCCAGTCTTTAATATAACGGAACAGATTTATTTCTAAGACTTTCGCGAATCTCACTCATTGATTAAAACAACTTTTAGGATTATATCGCGTTTATCCATTATTTATTTTTATTTACCTCCCGACGACGTTTCGAACTCTTTACAGAGATCATTTTACTCTCTGTAAAGAGTTCGAAACGTCGGGAGGTAAATATGCTGCTGCGGCTGTTTCAGAGATTAGTGCGTTCCAACAAATTCTTCCGATTTATAATACTTACTAGTTGACCCGACGAACTTTGTTCCGCATCAAAAGTAATAAAGAAGTAAATTTTGGATTCATCACTCTTTCTTTACTACATCGTACATGAATTATAGATAAAAATCACCCCATGTACACCCTTTATCTATTAAAAAAGAACCGCATCGTATTCCGTTGCGTACTTTTATAGAAAAGCGTATAAGGGGACAGACAGCGGAAAGCGACTTTGTTTTATACTATTTAATGATTAGTAGGTATAGATTAATGTTGTTTTTTCAAAGTTTTAAAATGTAAATTTGTCCACAGAGCCGTGTACAACGGTGGACGGTGGCAAGGGTAATTGTATCACAGTCTACGATTGTACTGCATACATGAAACTGTTGAATGAATCTAAGGAGGAAGCGATAAAAATCTTGAGAAAAGCCCATTGTGGCTTTCAAGGAAACACTCCCAAGGTACAAACAATTTATTTTTCCATCTATACGCTCACTAACATGATGTCTGCCGTAAAGTGGTCTCGGTGGTCTGGAGACAGAACACACCTCTTCTGAATCAAAAAGTCGTGGGATCATAACCTGGCCAACACCGAAAGTTGTGTGATAACTGATAAATATTTTGATTCTATGTGGCGCCACTTATTCCGTGAGGGACGTCAAAATACGACAAATCGAGGCCTAATTACCGCTGCCTACTCCTTCGGATAGAAAATCGTTGCACAAACTTGGTAGTCATCGATATTTATCACACAGGGAATCAATCCCACGACTTCTGAAATCAGAAACGGGGAGCTCCACCACTGGACCACCGAGACTAATCTATTTATCTGTCTATATGAAGGAATTAATTTATGCTAACGCCTATATATTTATTTACTAGCTAATACTAATCCAATTTATTAGCCTAGTTTATGCCTGCAGTACCAAAATGAATTTGCAGGTGTGCTGCCCGTTACCTGGGTTCTCTACGGAACCACCGCAACCTTCACCTACAACTGTCACGACTACCAGCACAACATCTACAACTACCACTACAACCGCAACTCCAACCTCAACGCCAGAACCGTCCGGAAAGTCCATGTCTAATGACTTCGTAGAGGCAATGCCGGAACCACCAGACTGTGGCCTGAGCAACGCTACTTTCGGCAGGGTCGTTGGAGGGGTTGACGCCAAATTAGGTAAATTAGTCAACCTATACACAATTTTATAAATTATCTATAAATATGAAATTATAGTAGAGTTTAAATGTACAGGGACAGTGGCTAAAAGACGTCAATTACATTAAAAAAAAATACTACTAATAATACTATTTTTTACTATTGAATTTAAATTTGATGTCATCTTTTCTATGCATCACATGCAAAGGTTCCATGGATGAGATCGTAGCATGCGATAACACCACCAATTGAATAAATTTTGAATATATAAACAGTTAATAAGCATATTCATTGGTGTATAATAAAAAGTAGGCTTCTGCATCTTTTCATCCATGACATACAAAAGCGTGCCATGAGTGCCTTGACCTACATACATCCATACTACATATTATACTTGTCCATTCTGTCTTAGATAGTATGAAGACTTCTTAGATCTAGACTTAGACTTTTTATTGATCCAGTTTTGGACTTGTCTAACGTATTTTTTTTATGAAATAATAAACTTAACTTATTAACTAACCTAAACTACGCTACTAATCTAAGCTAACCCAAAGTCGTGGCACTTTATGCATGACGTTCCGAGGTAGTTTTGACCACAATGTAGAAGAGCACACTAAACACGATATTTTACCATTTTCCACATTTGCAGTCATATACGAACACTTATTCAATAAAATGCCACGAATTTTATTCAATAATATCCATTGAAACACAAGTTTTAGAAAATAATGCAAAAAACGGACATGTCTCTTTTACACTCCCGCCAAAGCTCCTTAAAGTAATCCTTTGTTACCATAACTGTCCTAAGCTGATGACATCATATCCTACGTAAAGGTTCCTTGCCGTGGATGGCGCTGCTCGGGTACCACAGTCGCCGTGGCGGTACCAGCTGGTTGTGTGGAGGTTCACTTATTACCTCGAGACATACCCTCACAGCAGCACACTGCATACATAACCACGAGACTGATCTGTAAGTGCACGACATATTTATTTGTTTATACACCTTCTACACAAAGATGTAACCGGCAGCTCTTACTCGTAGTCTTAAATGGTCTTTTTAATTCAGAAGTGAGGTATTCGACCTCCAACCACAGGGCAATTATAACTAATGAATATAAACTTATGGCTCAGTAATTGATATAATAAACTAAATTATAATTTTAGGCAATTCAAATTTTAAACAATGTATGAATTCAACCTCAGGTCTTAAAATTTGTATTTCGTTTAAATTAACCAGGGTTACATATTAATTATATAAATTAGTAATTTATCAAGCTTGTTATAGGGGAAACCCAGTACGATGTATATAATTAATAATTATATATTAAATTTGTTGAAATAAAATAAAGGAGTGAATAGATTTTTAACAATTGAACGCGCTTCAGTGCAATTCACCTAACTGTAGTTGGCCATTAGGTGATGTACCTACAGTGTTCTGAGTTTAGATATTAAAAAATATTAATTATATTTGTTCTTTTATGATGTTGTAAAATGATTATTAGATGAGAAACTTATATTTTAATGTGAATAAAACCGAGGTTTCGAAAAGGAAATAGCCAGCACACATGTAAGGCTCACGGTTGATAATGTATGGAATAAAAATATTATAAAAGTGAACTGGTATGATAAGTTATATATCAGATTAAATATAGATCCGAGTGTTCTGTAGTGTTAGAATTGTGTAAAATGGTTTACGCGCATTTACAAACAAATAAATAAAGAACAGAACATCTAAAAATACTTTAAGTATTAACTTCCACTTGAGCTCCAATAAAGCTCCTCTCCAATATTTTTTACTCTCTTTCTTCAATATCTTGTCAATTAACATAAAACATAAATAATTTCACCAATTTTTCCACCCGAAGGTGTGGGCAGTGGCTGTTAAGCCTCGGCTCGCCGTTATGTTTACGTCTCATATGGAATAAGCGATGAACCCATTGCCATACCGGGACCAAGTTTTCAGTCATCGATATTTATCACACACACACATAAAGAATTTCGATAAGTCATTGGTGGCCAGGATTCGAACTCGCGACTTCTTGATTCAGAAGCGGGGTGCATGACCACTGGACCACCGAGACTGTAAATTATTAATTAAGAATCTGTTATAATGTTATTACTAATTAAAGACATATTATATACTAACACTACGAATAAAATGAGCGCTATAGTTTTACAACATAAAACCTTCAACTTTATCCTCAACATTTTTAATTAATTCTAATTACAGTTGATTGTTGCAACATCATGATTTCTACGAATTGGAGGGAATAGATATTTCAATTAGGCATTTCCTATGATTTACACATATCGAATATACTTATGATATTATTACATAGTGTAAAACAAAGTCGCTTACCGCTGTCTGTCCCCTTATATGCTTATATCTTTGAAATTAAGCAACGGATTTTAATGCGGTTTGTTTAAACAGATATATGATGCCAACGAGGTGGTCAGTATGTTTAATTCATGTATAATTTAGTAAGGCAAAGGTGATAATTTTCGAAAGTTAGCACGCTGTAAAAAATACTTTTGATGCGGAACAAAGTTCGCCGGGTTAACTTATATAATATAAACGTTATCTACGTAGCATTAGTGTTATTAAAAATACATACATATATATGGAAATACTGAGAAATACTTACGTTGAAGTATCGTAATATTGTCACGCGAAGATGTCAATACAAATTTAATAGATGCCATTGTTTTTATTGTTGTTTGTTATGTGGATTGTTAATTCTTCTACTGCTGCTGTTTCAATTTGTCAGTTTGGACTTGTAATACATAAGTTCACGCCTTTTCCTACCTAAATTATAGACAGCGGATGTTAAGCCTCGACTCACCGAATCGTTACGTGCCAAATGGAACCTATTGAACCTGGCATAAAGTCATCGATATATGATATCGAACATCCGAAAATAATTCCGAGAAACCATTAAAAAGGTTCTAAGTTAACGCGATATAATCCAAAAAGTTTTTTTAATATTATGAATCTGATTCGCGAAAATCTAAAAAAAAATAAATAGAACAATTAAAATTATAAAATCAACACATTGCAGTGCCGTTTTCAGGTGTGGCGTGTATCTTTTTTTTTTTGCTTGAATCTGCCGTGTACGTATTTAGCAAATTACTTTATGTTGTATGTTTTTTAAGCCCGCAGTACAGAAGCCCTTGATTAGGTTAAATTTAATGTAAAATTGACACTGTCTAATTCTGTTATGGATCTAAGTATAATGTTCCATCTTTTAACGTCGTTTCTCTAATTTAATATTTATTAAAACGGCAATATATTTTTAAAAAGCAATGACCGTGTTTGGTTTGTGCGATGAATATTGGCATCTTTAAACAGGTATATATAACATAAGTACATATAAATATTCTGGTCGTACTTGACCGTCTACACTTACTGTTTACATTGACTCAATAATAAGAGAATGTGGTTATCAGTTTTACGTAATATTGAGAAAACCATCAAATTTACCGTTTGGAGTTTGTTACTTGGAGTTGAGTAAGTCTTAAGACGCTATTTTACTTTATAGTCAAGCCTCTAACGCTAAACCGGGAAAGGATGTTATTCTTTTTTATAACTTCAGCCTTTTTCTACCCGTTAATGTAGGCATTGGCTGTTATGCCCTGACTCGCTATTTTTTACATCCCAAATGGGATAGGTAGCAGAGCCTATTGCCATACACCGGGCCGGAAATTTATCCGACAAAGATGCTGATAAGTCATGTCATTCATTATTATGAATCCGAATTGGATTTAAAAAATCGGTATTCGATCTCCAGACCACGGAGATAAATTACATTCAGAACGTTACATTAAAAATCCAAATTCTTTTCAGTTATGTGGTACGTCTGGGTGAGCTGGACTTGTCGCGAGAAGATGAGGGTGCCACCCCTACCGATGTGATCATCAAAGAGAAAATAAAGCACGAACAGTACAGCCCTACAGGCTTTACTAACGATATTGGCATACTCATATTTGAGCATGACGTAACTTTCACTGGTAAGATTAATAACCTTATACCTACTCATTAAGCAACCTGGGCAACCTGCCTCGTCTGGCATTAAAACGTAATACTACTTCGGCACAAATGTCCTAAGTTCGTTTCCAGTCTGACGTAATATATAAATATTCTTTAATATTGGGAGTAGACTAGACTGTGACTTATATACAGAGTCCTTGATTCAAACCCCATCCCAAAACCTATATGTAAACATAACTTCACGCCTTTTTTACCTGAAGGTGTAGTCAGCGGCTGTTAAGCCTCGTCTGGCCGTTATGTTATCGTCCCAAATGGAAATAGGTGGCGAACCTATTGCTATACCGGGCACAAAGTTTTCAGTCATCGATTTATCACACATAACCTCCGAAAACAATTTCGAAAAGTCATTGGTGTGAGCCAGGATTTTTCGAACTCGCGACCTTTTGATTCAGAAGCGGGGTGCTCGTACCACTGGACCACCGACATCCTAAGCCTGGATTGCTATTGCGTATGGATGTTTTATGTACATAAAAAGTTACACTTAGTAATTGTCTGATACCTATTTAACCATAGCATAATCCTGAATTTATTTTGTATTTATTTTATTACTAGCGATATTACAACTACCAGCGGCGTGTAATCGATAATTACAATGAGAATAAATAAACGTTCTTGAAGTAAATAAAATGTTTCAATACATACATTTGGACAATTTCTTTGAGCCGTTGTCAAACTTCAAATAAATATACGATCTTTTCGTATTATTTATTTATTGTTTGGTTGTCTTACCTAACGTTTAGTTGTTATTTTCTACTAGTTGTTGCTACTGTTCCAATATTTGAAACGTAATAATACCAATTTTCTATAGCTAGAAAAATTTAAAACTTAAAACTCACTGGCTTTTTACTGGAATAGTAAATACTATTAGTTAGTTAGTCTTTAGTTATAGTTTCTTGGTGATGTTTATTTAATTAATTCAATATTTTACAGACTTGATCAAGCCAATATGCATGCCTAGAGACAATGAACTCCGAGCGAGGAATTTCGAGGATTACAACCCTCTTATAGCTGGATGGGGACACACGGAATTCCGTAAGCTATATGAATTACTTATTTATATTTTATATATTATCAAGAAATTAAAAAAAAATCTCATTTACTCCATGCGCCAACCGTAAGAGTATGTTTGGTAATAACTTTTCAATTGATATCGCAAAAATTTACTGCGTTAACTAGCACGCAGTAAATTTTTGCGATAAAATTGCTGGAAAATATCTATTGATTCACCTTGATATTTACGCAGAGAAAAATTAATTTAGAAATTAATATGGTACATTTCTGTTTGCTAGGTGGACCGGCAGCCACACATCTTCAAGTATTACAGTTGCCGGTGGTGAGCAACGACTTCTGTGCACAAGCTTACAGCCAATACAAAGCCCAGACTATTGATCAGCGTGTTCTCTGCGCTGGGTTTAAAACGGGGGGCAAGGATGCCTGTCAAGGAGACAGCGGTGGACCGCTCATGCAACCAATTGTAAGTGCACTACGTTTAACAGTGGTAGAGGCACGCAAATCACTGCATTAACGGCCCCTCAAAATATCGACGTAAAGTGGCTCATGCCCCGTTTCATTCTTCTTTTGACCTTTCAGTGATATAATCATGGTAGTCCCAATCCCAAGCTAACCATAAATATTTTCTAACATATAACTTGCACAAGAGTTATGAAAGTCAACGAAGCCAGTAAAGTGTGTAAGAATCGTGCCTTATGGCTCTCCGTTCTCCCTGCTTACCCCGCAAGGGATTTGGTGTGAAGTTATGTATGTATGTATAAATTGCACACAAACGCAAATAATACAATTAACAAAATAAAGTCTGAAATCGAAATTAAAATTATCGCTGTATTTGGTGTCTATATTCATGTCATGAAATAAAAAAAAATATAAAACAAAGATCAAGATGTTCCTATTAATTAAGTAACCAGTATAATATGGAATAGAATATTAAACTTATATGGACCTTGCGAACAATAATAACGCAGTACTTGATTGCTCTACTTAAACAAAGTCATTCTTGTCATTTAACAAAATACAAAATTGTGAAATTATTAGAATCAAATGTTTTCATCGAAGTTTTTAATAAGAAAAATTGCTTCAAACTGTAACTCCCCCCATTAGAGTAGTGGTGAATCAACTATCCTTTTTTCTTTACCACATCATACATGAGTTATAGATAAAAATCACCCCGACACCCTCTCGCCCGAATACTGAACCGCCACTCAAATCTGACAATCAATAAAGTGCTACTTACTGCTCAAATTTAACGTATTCTGTCTAATGTGACAGCTACTTAAACGCTTAAGTAGCGCTTATATATTTGAGTGACGGTTCAGTATTCGGGCTTCTATCTATTAAAAAACTGCATCAAAATCCGTTGCGTAGTTTGAAAGATGTAAGCAATTAAGCATATAAGGGGACAGACAGCGGAAAGCGACTTTGTTTTATACGTACGTGTATGTACTCGTATGTATGTAGAAAAGAAAATTCAATTTTCTTCTAAATTTTCTTATTCATTGTTATTATTATTTTTTATTTTCAGTGGTCACCAACGACATTTAAAACGTTTTTCTACCAAATCGGTGTGGTTTCATACGGGAAGAAGTGTGCTGAGGCTGGCTTTCCAGGAGTCTACACGAGAGTCACACACTTCGTACCCTGGATTGAGGAGAAGGTTCTTGGTCGCACCGCACGATGACTGTGATGTTAAAATATGTACTATAGTATAGTGTAGGTAGTTTTTAAAAATGTTTGAAAAGTCGTTTTAAGCAATATTTAAAGAAAAAAAAAACACAAATTTAGTTGTTTTTTGAATTTGAATAGTAATTTTAATGAAAATTTGTCACAAAATATTAATTATTTTATTACATTTTATTATATTTTTTGTAAGTATTAATTTATTTATAATAGTCAACTGATTGTAATGTAATCGCTGAACTATCCATCTATCGCCAAATACAAAGAAACAAACAAACATATGATTTTATTCTACATAGATATTATTTTGAAAATATGGAAAACCACGGGCAATGAACCCATAAAGACAAGCCAAGCCATGACGTCATTCCAGTCGAGTTACCGAAGTCACAAGTCAAAGTTTATTCTTATACTTTAATGTAATCTTATAATACAATTTTACGAGAATAATTTGCAAGTTCTCTTCTCCTTCTCTTCTTCCCTGTTCTCTTAAATAAACAAAAGGTCATTAGCTGCAGCACTACCAGAGTACTGTATTTTAGTGAGGCGTAGTGCTGATATAGAGACATGTAGAGACGCCAGTTACAACTTATTTATATAATTATATTAAAAAAGCCCTTAGACCACACACATTTTAATTCTTTCAACCTCAAGCATTATTTTGCAAATATAATTTCTTCTGCTATATATCTGTAGATTGAGTAAGAACTTCATAAAGTTTGTATTATTTTTACAACTCTTAAACTGTATTTTATTTATGACACAATTTTATTGTTTAAGGTTTATTTTTATACAATTTCACACATAATTACCAGTGGTAATAAACATACTGTAAGCGTGCGTAAAACATTTGTTATTTTATACAGGCATTAATATTAATACAATTAAATGCTCACGTTGATAAAGCTTAGTTTTTTATTTATATAAAACCCTATAAAACTTTTCATTACTTAAACCTCTTATAACTACGAGTTATCATGTATGGGATCATACCTACCTTTAGATCATCACTACCTTTTTTATAAGTTACGTAATATAACATTACTTCACGCCTTTTCCTAATCGAAGGTCTCAAATGGTGGTAAACCTATCGCCATACACAAGGCACAAAGTTTCCTGTCATCAATATTTATCACACAACTACCGAAAAGAATTTCGAAAAGTTATTGGTGTGAGCCAGGATCCGAAACCGAAATGACTTATTGAATCAGAGGAGTGTTCGACCATTGGATCACCGATACTTTGAAATTGCTCTAATTTAAATTCAATTTGGATCAAATTTTTCAAAGTTCCAGTTCTAAGAAGAACGGCACTATTACCCAGCAGTAGAGAGTCTTTTTCTCGTGTTACAGTTCCAGTATTCGCCCAGAAAGCGGAGGGACTGGCTCTACTTCATTGGTTTGTTCACATTCCCGCCCAAAAAAGACAATAATAATATCCGACCATGAAGCGTGTCGCTTTTGTGACTCTTCTGTCAGAAAATATGATAAAAGGACCGGATAATTAGAAAACGGCAGTGATAATGAATTAGATGTTACATATTGGTCAGAGATAACTACGAAATTATCAGATAGCAATTCGACGGCAATATATGTAACGAAACATAGCGGAACAAAACACGCGTAGCACAACATATCAATTGTAATAATCAATATTTTGTTTAAAAATGAACAAACGCAAAAGAATTTAAACAATAGCTAATATAGATTTTATTATAAGGTATCATTGTAGATGAATATGACAAATAATACTCAAAATTAGACATCGAAAAAGTGTTCGGAGTGTGGTGTTGTTGTATTTTTTTAATCTCTGTCTAATAGCGAAATTATTGTGGGTAAATAAAGTGCTTGAAATACGTATTAGTATATTTTTACGATGATGTTAAAAGGCAAAACCGGTAAGTGTCGCACTTGAATTGGTAACTTAGCAATATTATTCTCACATTCTCAATATGAATCGAACACTGTCAATATTAATTTAGTATGATAGTGTGAAGTTTATCCATCATAATAAAAAATAAAGACAGTTGTCTACACATATTTAAGGAAAATCCTGCTGGACTTGTCTATTTAAAATTATATATATAACTTCTAGAGCCATTTGTACAAATTTAATAATGAAGTACAGCTTCACGGAACTATTTATACTATCTAATTGACGTCAAACAATTATTAACAGGGGACCGTTCTATAGATATACGATAGAATTAGAATTACCTAGTATGGATACTTTCTTTAAAAGGTCCCAGGTTCTGGGTTCGAACTCATAAATACTCCTCCCCTGTGTGGTAATTAGCAAATATTTCTTCTTCCTGACGCATTTAAGAAGTAATGCTACCTGCTTCTTTATATGAGACCGAGATGACATAAAAGAAAACGTTTCTTAAATACCTAGTCTTCGTTGTATTCAACGGTTCACTTCTCCGATGAAAGTCACATTAATTAAATTATAATTAGATCAGACCACGACTTTAAATTTTAAATCAATAATTGTATCATCATCATCAACATCATCATCATCAACACAATTGTCTAGTCAAAAAATTTGATCTAACAACATAACATAACTTCACGCCTTTTGTTACCCGTAGGTGTAGGCAGCGGCTGTTAAGCCTCATCTCGCCGTTATGTTTACGTCCCAAATGGAATATGTGGCGAACCTATTGCCATACCGGGCACAAAGTTTTCAGTCATCTATATTCATCACACATAACTTCCGAAAAACAATTTTTAAATTTGATCTACTAAACATAATTTCCCAATAAACGGCACAAATGTGTTACTCGTCTATGTTTATTATACACATAACTCGCGGCAAGTGAACACTGTGAATTTAGAATCTAACTCGCTACCTCTGTTCTAATCATAGAATCGTTGCGTTATTATTCTAAGGTTCTAATAGTGCGAATGCAGAACCACTAGGCTATGGAGACTCTGGTTAAAAGACGTGGAGGAAGTCGCTTAATATGACACTCATGGGCAAAAAATCATTTGTATGATTTGCTCGGGCGATACCACAATCTATGTTATAAGTCATGCCCACTATCTGTTTTATCATAATTATGAAGATATAAGAAACGTTTGTGATTTAAAATAACAAAATATTAACACTTTGTGGTCGATATTTGAAGGATCAACAAAACACTAATTATCTTAATATTGATACCTTTTATCAGATTTACCGATCTCATTAATTTGCATTCCTAGATTAGAATATTATGTCACATGAGCAAAGTCTTATTTTTTTACATATGTAAAAAACCTCAAAAACATCGAAACTCTTTTTAAAAATAAATAATAGACATTGTATCGCACCGATCAGCTCTTTTACATAACATAATTTCACGCCTTTTTCTACCCGAAGGTGTAGGCAGATGCTGTTAAGCCTCGACTCCCCGAATCGTTTTGTTACGCCGTTACGCGTCCCAAATGAAATAGGTGGCGAACCTATTGCCATACATACACCGGGCACAAAATTATCAGTCATCGATATTTATCACACATAACTTGAGAAAAGAATTCCGTGAAATCATTGATATGAGCCCGGTATCGAACCAACGACTTCTAAATCAGAAGCGTGGTGCTCGACCACTGGACTACCGAGACTATCAGTTCTTTTCGTTTGGGATTTCTTTCTAGTTTAAATTGAAAAGAGGCTGCACTCTATATATATTTTGGATTTAGACAAAAAAAATACATCACTCAGCTAATCAATATTCAATAAATAAATGTATATGTGTGTATTCAGTATTCCACAAGCTATGGTACTTCCTCAGTACCTTCGTGCTCACACTCAAGAGGTTCGACCTGTTCCTGCAAGGATCTCTGCTTATTGTGATATTGCTCGAGACCAATGTATATCTTCTATTGAAAAGAGATGCAGTTGCTGGACACCATCAGATGCTTGTTGAAGGTAATTATTGATACTCAAATGAAATAGATCTATACCAGAGATACATATTTTTTATGGGATAGGAGAGCAAACGTGCAAGTGGGTCACCTGATTGTAAGCAACTGCTCAGTGCCCATGAACACCGTGGTGCATTGCCGTCCTTTAAGGGAGTAGGAGGGAAACGGAAGGGGAAAGGGGATTGTGGTAGGTATATCACCGATTGAGCCGACCCATTCATCCAGCGAACTACAAAACTCTACCACTGATAGGCTCGTTTCTTTAACTGTAATAATTTTAAGCTAACAATCCTTTTTAAACCTTTAACAATAAAATTTTAACTTTCTTCTTCTTCACTTTTGTGTCTTCTTTATTGTTTGTAAACGATCAAAATAATAGTTTGTTAGACTTAAAATGCATATTGTGTCTTTTAAGTCTATAATTTAGCAATATCTGTCCAGAATGGGTGATGTTAGGGGCAGCAGGAATAGAAGTGTTATTGGGCGCAGCAGTGGCATGGTTTGGACGTTATCGCAGGCAGTTGGCGCTGTCTGGTTGGTTGTGTGCCACTTCAGCTTGTGGACTACTTGTACTGGCGTTTCCTTTCGCTGACTCGAATTCACCGAATGTTGGTAAGCAAATAACCAAGATAGAAACTGTATTCTGGGATGCACTTAGATAAATAATTCCATGACTTATAAAACTTTAACGTTTTTAACTGCTGATTTATCTATTTTTTAATGTTATTGGGAGGTAAACCTGGTGTCGCCTGTTGGTGAGCAACAAACGCTGCCTACGGACACCTGAACACAGTGTTACAGTTGCGTATCACTGAGCGAAACGTGGCAAGAGCCACTTTACGTCGAGATTCTGAGAGGTCGTGGTATTTCCCCGGTCGAGCCGCATTCATGCAGCAAACTGCGTGGCTATACCACTGTTAAATAGAGGTTATATGCAACACATAACCAATATCCTTTTATCTATCCCACGCATAATAAAATATTATATATGCTGATAACATTTCCGTATCGAGAAAAGTAATAAGTGTAAGACAAATTATAAGGGATTTACCATCACATATAAAATTGGACGTAGAATTTACTGATAATGAAGTGAAAACTAAAAATGATTATCTAATTAGCAAGAGTTAATTAATTCCTTTGTTTAATTATCACCTGACACACTGACGATGGTAGTAATATATTTAGCGTAAATTTAATTTGTACTTATTCACGTGGGTTAAAGAGAACATTCTCAAATGTTCTTTTTAGAGACTTGCTGTAGGTACAGAAAAGTAATCGGAGTAAACTGATCATCATAAGATCTTGTTTTTAGATACTCCGCTGTCATCAGTGTCCGACCGAAGCTTCGGCTTCGGCCCAAAATCCACCTTCGGCGAGATCTTCTTCGAAGGTCTCGCCGAAGGTCGGAGAACAGTCGGAATAAAACGAACTGTTACGAAAGTGTGAGTGACTGACGGACCGGACTGCACTTAGTTCAGTGCGGATACCTCTATCACCGAGAGAAAAGCGGCACCATCCACTTTATGCCGATATTCTTCTTTAGCTGTGGATAATATTGAAGAAAATTATTAAATTACTAATCACTACATAGTATAAAACAAAGTCGCTTTTTCTGTCCCTATGTCCCTTTGTATGCTTAAATCTTTGAAACTACGTAACGGATATTGATGCGGTTTTTTTTAATAGTTAGAGTGTGTCAACGGGGTGGTTTTGATCTATAATTCATGAATAGTGTAGTGAAAAAAAATGATAATTTTCAAGATTTAAAACTTTAATCGAAAACGCTGCCTGAACCCTAAGTGATAAATCAAAACAATGTACTACATTATTATACACCTTTAAAAGGTCTATAAAAAAGTCCGCGAGGGCATATGTCTTAGGGATAACCCACAATGACCATTTTTTTTTTTACTTTTTACGAGAAATAATGACTTATTTACGAAGCAATTTTAAACATTACAGCATTAATTTTCATCCAATTAAGTGTCTTAAATAGATTGTGCTTTTAATATAGATTAATATAGCCATTTACAGCATGTAATTTAATCTAATATTTACGAAGATATTACAGTATTAACATAGAGGTACATAGCAGTTGCGTTTGCGCGCCAAAACGCGTGCCGATAAATAGCACAAATTTAACTTTTTAAGATCCAAATATTACTAATTTATTTCTTTTGATGCGGAACGAAGTTCGCCGGGTCAACTAGTAGTTTATAAACCTTCGGCTTCGGCTTCAGCCGAAGGTTGTGGAGATTTCCGATTAAAGGCTTCGGCTTCGGCCAAAAATTGACCTTCGGGCGGACATTAGCGGTCATACAGACTCATTGGTTTTTAATATTTTCTCACGGTTATTTTATTTCTGCCTTCTAGGACTTTGTAGAGAGGCTACCGTTTCGTCTTTCCCGACGTATTCGGTGATCGATGCCAACATCACTGGCAGAACTATAGCGCTAGTGATAACTGTTCTCTTCTGTACATTAACTAAAGTCAGTATTTGGTCGCATGGACTCACATACCTCGATGATCACGACCCACAAAATGGGGCTTATTTTTACGGTGAGTGGAAATTTGAGCAGCCGTCTTGATAAATTTTATGCTTCTTTATTCTGGTTTGGATATTTGTTATGTGGATTGGGATTGGTTTGGACCATAAGAAAGACTATTTTCGAGTGTCTTATATGAAGATATGTGCATCGTGTCGTAAAAGCCTTGGCCAAAGGCAACTCAAAAAAGGTAAATATTTTTTTTTTTTATTGGATAGGAGGGCAAACGAGCATGCGTTTCACGCTCATGGACACCTGCAACACATATAGTGTTACAGTTACGTTGCCAACCTTTAAGGGAGTAGGATGGGAAAGGATGGGGAACCACTCTCACCGAACGAAACGCGGCATGAGCCACTTTACGTCGACCTTCTGAGAGGTCCAGGTATTTCACCGGTCGAGCCGGCACATTCATGCAGCAAACTACTCGGCTCTGTCTCTATCATGTTATGTTTTAATCTATTATGTTTGTTCTTCTGCGAGTGTTATAGCGAGTGAAAGCCTCGAGGTGAGTTTTTGTTGTTCATCAATTATCAAGCACTTAACAAAATTATTTTTGCTTCATAAAAATTTCCAGGTATTCTAATCTCAATTCGTTTATCCCTTGGCCTGAGCGGTAACAACTGGCTAAGACCGAGCTCGTTGAGCGAAGACTGGTGGGAGGCACATCTTTCTATCAGCATGCTAACATTCATGTTCTCTGTACTGTTTACATTATTCCCGTCAAGAATGAAGAGTTGTTTTCAAGTGGATGATAATTCAATTGATACTGGTAAGTAGTTAGAATGATTTTGTAATATAAACAGATAGAAAATTAATACGTAACTGCACTTGTTCTTATTAATTTGTTATCAGTTTATATTGAAGAATACTTTATGTGAAATAGGTCTAATCTAAAAAAAGTCTTAAAGTATATTTACTTTACAAAATCATCATTAGTTTAAATGCACATCTCCTCTATTCAAAATCTGCCTGTAGTTAGTTCTTTAGTTGGAGTGGCTGATGACAAATGAAAGTCAAAGTCAGAAGAAAATGGCTTCTAGCTGTTCTGTCCAATGTATGGCTTATTACTAATTTGTTTTTTGATTGACAGGCTTTTTTGCATCGGTGAAACGCATTTTAACTAACAAAGCTCTGATGACACAGACTTTGGGTCTGTCGTTTCTCAGTGCAGCTGTGTTCTGTTTTGTGCGCTACGATGGAGCATATACACAAGTCAGTATACTGTATTCTTATTCCTACTCACCGTACTAGTTATTGCAGTTAACAACGCATGTATACAACGTGTCTATTCACTATTGTCTTAATTTTTTTTTGGATTCATATTAATTATCATATATTATACTATTTATTAATTTATGAAATTCATTCTTCACTTATGAAGTGGTGAGACAATACATTTTCAGGCGAGCTCTGCTATACTTTAAATTTTGATTGAATTTAAGTTTTCTTAAAGTTTCATTACATTTTAATGGAAAGCAGTAACACAAAATAATTATAACTAATTGTTGACGCAGGCTCGTTTCCACGTGGAGGCGCTACGACAGGATCCACGCACATCACGAGCGCTCTCAGATATCTTCAGATCTCTTGTCATCATATTCTTTGTTATGGTGAGCAGTTGAAAACAGACTATGGGACTCCCCAATTTAAATGTATTAGATTCTCGCGTATGCCTACTCTGGTAATGGCCAAGGATTTTTGATATTAAAACAACTGTCCCGCTGGGAAAATAACCTAAATCTTCCAACGAAAAGCAATAAGTGTTAAACCTAAAGAATTAAATTGAAACAATACTAATCCTTTCAATAGTTTTGCAGGTTTTGCAGTGAGAACAATATATAAAATTGTGTGATATATTTTTAAAACTTTATTTAAGTGTTTGATGATAATTTGCAGATTTTCCGAGTCCGTTTCTCAGCACGTCGAATAGATGGTGTTAAAGCTAATACGGCGGCCCGGGTGGCTGGTGTCATCGCCATCTTTGTCACCATATTTTTCGCAGTGGTGACCATCCTAGGATGTGATACAGGCGATGTATCTGGAGTTAGCAGTGAAGGATTTCAAGAACCTAGCTGCAGTAATCACTGTGGGTAAGTTGATTTTTGGTCTAGTCTTAGGAATTTAGAATTTTGCTTGATATTCTGTTATCATCATCAGCCTATTGCAGTCCACTGCTGGAAATAGGCCTCTCCCAATGTGCGCCACAACATCCGATTCTCTGCCTTCCGCATCCAATCTTTTCCAGCAGCTTTTCTGAGGTCGTCTGACCATCGGGCTAGTGGGCGTCCTACGCTACGTTTACTAAGACGTAGTCTCCACTCTATGACCTTCTTACTCAATCTACCATCGGTCCTTCGGCAGACATGACCAGCCCATTGCCACTTCAGCGAGCTTATTCTACGAGCTATGTCGGTTACCCCCGTTCTCTGGCGGATATACTCATTCCGGAGTTTATCTTTTAGAAATACCTCAAGCATAGCTCGCTCCATAGCTCCCTGAGCGACTTTAAATTTGTGGACTAGCCCCACCGTGAGTGTCCATGTTTCGGCACCGTAGGTCATTACGCACTGGTCAAAGACTTTGGTCTTCAGACATTGCGGTATAGGCGAACTGAAGACGTGGGGGGGTAGCGTGGGTACTATGGCCAAAAACCTACCAAAATGAAAAGATATTCTGTTAATAAGAAATAAATTATTTACAGATAATAATAGCTGTAAGTCCCCTCTCTTTTGTCTTCCACAATAAACCATAATCCTTTTAATTTTAGTTGCGATTCGGAAAAATACGGCTTCAGTCCTACTTGTGTGCTGGATTCTGATACTACCTATTTCTCTCCGTGTCAAGCCGGCTGCTCCATTACAGAAGATCTCACTGGATTCACGTAAGTTAATCAGTCTTTGACCTTCATTTTTGTATCTATGAAAAGATAATTAACTATTTCAATACAGCTTTTATCTGCACCCAAACTATTTCCGTAAAATATTATGTACAATTACAATTGTGTCTGCGATGGACAATACCAATAATTTGTCAAGATTAATTTATTACATAATTAGCATATTTTCATTTAATTTAACCAAAAGTAACTACGTTAAGTCGATACATATGAAAATACAGGTTCCTTTGTAAAAAAGAAACTCTTAAATCTTTACCCTTTCTTATTAAGATACGACCAAATAGGACGTTAGTTAAATAGCTAAAAATTATAATTAGTATTTAATTTGATTAATTCCACGGTGTAAATATAAAGGATATATAGAATGTTGATTGTGTGGTAATTGGTGATTCCTCAGTGTGTATCACAACTGTTCCTGTGGTGGAGGCACTCGACGTGCAGTCAGAGGCGCATGTGCGCTCATGTCGTGCCAGCTGGCCTTCTCCGCGTACCAGGTGTTTTACACCGTCATATTAGCTGTGTCCGGTCAGTATGCTGTATGCCTAACATAACATAACTTCACGCCTTTTGTTACCCGAAGGTGTAGGCAGCGGCTTTTAAGCCTCGTCTCGCCGTTATGTTTAGGTCCCAAATGGAATAGGTGGCGAACCTATTGCCATGCCGGGCAAAAAGTTTTTAGTCATCGCTATTTATCATTCTTAACTTCCAAAAACAATTAGGTATATATATACTATATGCCTATGTGAGGATAATAAACGCAGTCTAAGAGCCGTCTAAATTACATGAACATAACTTCACTCCTTCTTCTACCCTTACGAAATTAATCTCGAAAAGTCATTGGTGTGTGCCAATGAGCCATTCAAATTTGCGACCTCGAGATTCAGAAGCGGCGTGCTCGACCACTGGACCACTTTAGGTACCAGACTTTAGGTGTTACATTGTGTAGAAAAACTGAAATTTAATTTTTTTTTATATTCGAGTGAATACAACACTGATTATGTTATCCTTACATAAGGATGATTTCGGTAACCACTGTTGATAATTTCCATATAGAAAGAACAACGTAGTCATTAATATCTCTCGTAATTTTAATAAGTGTTTTTCTCAGATTCTTTAATAAAATATTTTGCCCACTAGCTGCATGTTTCCTGATGCAAGGTATGGTCGTCATCCGCGCAGTGCATCCTGCTGACAGGTCCGTTGCTGTCGGTACAACATTTTCATTGGTCGCACTACTGGCCTATGTTTTCGGTCATCTTCTCTACATGGTTATAAGTAGTGAGTATCACATATTTCATTATTCAAACAAGACCAAACAGTCATCCTAGGCAATTTTTTTGCATAGTGGTTTGGGAAGTCCCGCACTCAAAAACAAAGAAATATCTTCACGATTTCTCTGATAACTATCGATCTTTCTTTCTATGCATGACAATGGGCAAATATTTGATCCATAGCTCCAATCGGTAATAAGAAATTCAGTAAGAAGACAAGGAATAACCGAAGTATACCTGCCAAACCTATCGATATTAAACTGGCTTACCCTAATCCTTCTCAGATTCAACGTGTGCATATTTCTACGAAGGTGCTTGTCTACTTCATCATCAAACAATATGGATTGCGCCCTTGACCAGTTCACTGCTAGCACTACTCACAGCGATATCAAGTTTGGTAGCGAGCCGAATGATTCCCACGGAACCCACCACCGAATTATGATGACTACTATTAGTTAGAAAAATAGCAAGAAATAGTCAGCAAGCGAATACTCGCACGCTGATTGGTCAAATTCAGATCCGACTGGCGTAAACACCACATAGTCCTCTTTTAACGCGAAGACCTAACCTTTTCGTAACATACACACTGAAGTGTAGACCAACAAACAGACAGACAAAAATTGTAAATGAAAAATTTGTTATTTTGGTACATATACCGTGTACATAGCCATATGCATTTAGCGAAAAGAGATTAATTTGATATTACAGACTCCTATATTTTATTAATTTGTAAAAAATAAATTTAAATGAAACAACATATTTCTAAAAATTATTTTATTACGACTAATTCCACAAACGCTTATACCGACCACTATACACTCCTATTTATAATAGGAACGTTCTTAAGAAAATATTCTGTGCTCTGTATATATATCTAGAATATATTATGTGAAAAATTTCAAACTGATATAACATTATACAGACTTCTTTCTTCGACTGTGATCAAATACTTCTAATAATGTTTGTATACCCTTGTTTCAAGGTTACATCGAAATTTCCCATCTAACATTTACACGTCGCTACAATGTTACCTTAAAATATAGTTGATGTGCAATGTTTAGATTAATATAGTATAGACTATCCATTGTGAAGTACGAGATACCTAATATCTTTAGGTAACAGACAGAAGTTGAAGAATAATAAAATGTTTTTTTGACTAAATAATAAATAAATGTTACGCTGTATAGCAAATATACAACATATAGAAGAAATATAGGTAAATATGTTATAAACTTTCTTAATATTTAATCATACGTATCTTTTAATATCATCATCATCATATAAAAATCATAGTTTGTGTTTGCTGGCAGTGGGAAAATTGTATTTTTTACTTTAAATCAAAAATAAAAAATGTATATTTTATAATCGTACATAAAAACGTAAAAAAAAATATATCTATAAAAATAAAATATAAAAACACTGGTACTCAAAAATCAAATGATTTTTTTTTAAGTTAAATTTATACAATAAAATAATTTGTTTACAACTTTAATTTTTACTTTTTTAATCCACTTAGTGGTATTTACAAAATAATAGTACTATAAAAATGTGAACGGTATAAAATGCGACCAGCGCTAAAATATTACTACTACGACAAGGTATATATTACCTTGAGGTGGTTGTACGTACTATTACTGGAATAAGTCGTTGCTGCACATAAAAAAAAAAAATATAGGGCTAAAAACGCGCTCACCAAAAAAGAAATTGGCCGTGAACTATTAGAGGTATCTGGATTATTCAAAAAGTTTTTATTTGAATTTAACAAAAATATCGGTTAACAAAATACTGCATATTTAAAATTTGGCAACACTTGTTACGCAAGCACATTGAATGTGTTGCCAGCCAATTGAAAAAAAAATATTATAACAGACTATTTTAGCTAAAATAGTCCATCAACACCAGTAATTAATTATTGTTAAAGAAAACCTTCGGAATTACGAATTTCCTATAGTTAATAATTTCCAGTATTTAATAATCACAAAAATGGTCTCGCCACCTGCTGCAATTTGAGATTAGAAAATGCATGTCGAGGTATAATTGTTGATGTCTACAACTTCGAGTATTCAAGGCGTGAATTTACAGTTCAATATCTACACTGGATATAAAATTTGTACTTTACATAAATCTAAGGAATATTACCCAAAAATGCAGCAAATGACCTTTTTATTGTTTCGGAATACCGGAACATCTTGATAATTACGTATTCTCAAACAAAACTGCCAAAGCCAAAGAAAACTGTACTTTGTACTTTTTGTTGTTAATAAATAAATCTAGAAAAATAAAAGTCACTTTTAGGACTTATCGAACTAATTATTGCACACTTAACTCTAGATTATAAAAAAAAGAAAAAAAAAACATTTTATTTTTATGCTGAAATCTTGGCATTATTAGACTTTGCACCTTAATAAGGCTCATATCGTTGTACCATTTGATGTTTTTTTACGTTTTAAATATGTATTTTTAATGATCCAAAATACGTAGATTTCCTGATACAATTTTATTCTCCAGCACCGCACCTGATGGTATGTCGATACGGTCTCCATGGTTCGCTATTATAATCACCGTACCCTGAAATTTTAAGGTTAAGCACACATAAGATTTTTGGGTTAATTAATACAGATTGACTACGGACTTGCATTAAAGATGAAAGTCGATATAAAGACAGTGAGTTTGTTGAAACTTTATATAAATAAACTAGCCGACCCGGCGAAATTTGTGCCACATCAAAAGTAATAAGTAAATTTCGGATTTCTTAGTTTTTCTTTACTATATCATACATAAATTATAATTCAAATTCACCCAGTTAACACCCTCTATCTATTTAAAAACCCGCATCAAAATTCCTTGAGTAGGTTTAAAGATATAGGCATATAAGGGGACAGACAGCGGAAAGCGACTTTATTTTATACTACGTAGTGATAAAACAATACTATATATTATATATCGTAAGACATCCGGTTTCTTTATTTTATACCAGTGACACAACCCTATACATCGTTCGAAGTATGCTTGGAATGAAAGTCAGGGTGGTCCAGTGGGAGAGCACACGGCTTCTGATCCAGAGGTCCGGATTCGAATCCTGACACTGGCTCACACCAATGACTTTTCGCAATTGTTTTCGGAAGTTATGTGTGATAAATATCGATGACGTAAAACTTTGTGCCCGGTATGGCAATAGGTTTGCCACCTATTCCATTTGGGACGTAAACATAACGGCGAGACGAGGCTTAACAGCCGCTGCCTACACCTTCGGGTAACAAAAGGCGTGAAGTTATGTAATGTTATGTTATGTAAGACATAATTTAAGACAAGATAGATTGAAACGTATTGGTAGTATATTTCTTGAGTAATTAATTTTGAAGAGTAGAATATTATAACAATACTTTGGAACCGTACTATTTGGTTTACTTAAAAAGTAATCTTATCAATCAAGATATAACGATATATATCAATCAGTCGTAACTTTAATATACACTCTAAGCTGCGTTCGCTTGATACGAAGAGATAGATTCAGTACAAGATAAAATATGAATTCTACTGACCTTCAATGAGACTCCTCTTCCAAAAGTGACGTCACCAGAGACAGTCAAATGATCCAACTCGATCAGGTCCGGTATTGTCGCAAATCTATTCAAATACTCCTTCACCTTCGCAAAGTGATTATCACCCAACTTGACGAGAGGTGTTGAAGGGAACATCCTCTGTGGAGACATCATTAAAGATCCGTGCGAAAGACTGTACAGATTGGACATGACTAGTAGCAGATCAGAAGTCTTCTTGACCGGCAAGAACCTACTACGCGGTACATTGACTCCGATACCACCTTCGAAACACTTCATAGCAGCGCCCACAGCTGTTTCCAACTGGATTACGTTCAGACCATCCGAAAGATGTTTGTTGTTGACTATGATCTCCATGTTCAGAGATCCTTGTTCCACAACTCGCCGTATGGCATCCAATTTCGCCCAAAGATTGTTCGTGTTGAAGAATTTAAACTGACTAACTGATTTGAAGTCATCTACGTGCTCTTTGGGAACCTGGGCAATTTCCAGTAGCCTCAGTTTGTCTTCGTATTGGATCAGAGTACCACCCTTGACGTCAGCTCTGGTTTTGTCTGTCACTTCCATGACAAATTCCGATACGGTGTGTGACTCCGGATTGAGGAGTAGGTTCAATATGTTAAGATCTACTGTTGCTCCTAAATTGTCGATGTTACTGATGAAGCAATACGTTCGACCTTCGTCAATGAATTTTTTGAGTAAACCAGAATTGTGGAAGGATTCGTAGAAGTCACCGTGACCAGGTGGATACCAACTAGAAAAGGAAAATCAAGTCTATTAAAATCTAAGAGGAACTCCAAGAATCTAACTATTAAATAAAGTGCTGCACCAATGTCAGATAAATTAAACTAGAGTCTTCTAATTTATAGTACTGTACGTGTTTTGGTAGATCCCCTGCAGTTTACTGCATGAATGGGTCGGCTCGACCGGTGAAATACCACGCCCTCTAAGAATATCGACGTAATAATGCCGCGGTTCATTCGGTGAGAGAGATATTCATTGGCCTACCCCTACTCTTCCTATCCTACTACTCCTAAGGCCGATAACAACTATTAGCAGCCAAATAAAAGGTTCAAAAATTTCTTATACACTTAGTTTATATACTTACGCATCAATATCAGTGTGCACGTCTGGGTGTCTGGGCACAGGCAGCAGCGACTCCCTGTTGATCCTCGGGTGGCAGGACTGGTTGAACGTGTGGATCTCCAGCTTGAGACCCTGGTATTTGCGGATCACCTTTTGCGTGTCCTCGTCCGTGTTGAACGAGTTCATAAGAACTAACGGCACGTTGCATTTGTAGGTTTTATTTAAATGCTGAAATGGAAAATTAAGGATAGTATAGGGAATATACTCTACACTACCCATGGACCACCTTGAAATAATAAGAATAAACTTACCTCAATTTGTTGGACAGTTAAATCCAAGAATGTGAGATCATTCCTCACTTGTATCACAGACTTGGGTCCCTTACATCCCATGGAGGTACCGAGCCCACCATTAAGTTTTACCACAACCAGTTTGTCGAGCATGTGGTGAACATTGTCAGTTGTGGGAGTGGACAATGATGTGTAGTCTATCACAGCGCCTTCTGGAAGCTTCTGGATCTTGTCCCAAGTCACGGAAGGCCCCTCTGTAAGTTATGTTAATGTAGATAAGACAAATGAAATTTAAACCAAATTATTGATAAGTTAGTGATAAGTACCTTTTATTTTGCATATTAAATACAGGAAAAGTTATCGGTGGTCCAAGTGTCAAGCACCCCGTTTCTGAATCCAGAGGTCGCGGGTTCGAATCCTGGCGCACACTATTGACTTAT
The DNA here is from genome assembly GCA_905147225.2 of Euproctis similis. Lineage (NCBI taxonomy): Eukaryota > Metazoa > Arthropoda > Insecta > Lepidoptera > Erebidae > Euproctis > Euproctis similis. Next base: position 13,952,876 of record LR990109.1, read on the forward strand.
CGAAATTCTTTTTGAAAGTTATTTGTGATAGATATCGATGGCTAAAAACTTAGTGCCCGGTATGGCAATAGGTTCGCCACGTATTCCATGTGATACATAAACATAACGGCAAGTCGGGTAGAAAAGGCGTGAAGTTGTGTTATGTTTTTTATGTTAAATACAGGACTTTCCTAAAAAATGTCGTAATAAGCGACAGCTCAGAAGCTGAGCTACACATTTCGTACGGATATTGTCGTGGAAGAAAACAGAAGTGAAATTAGAAAAGAGTAAAAAGTACAAAAGAGTTCATTTCCAAGTTGTTTGTAGGCACTGACTGTTGGAATCTTTCACGGTGGACTCAATTATCATTAAAACGCAATGAAAATCTAAGACGTAGAAGATATCTATGTGAACCAGTTGTACGTCGACCTTGAATAAATATGTTCAGAAACCTGAATAATATAGTAATTAAAAGCTTGTATCTTTCGTTGCCGGAACCTCTTTGAGTAGATTATAATTGAGTAAATATATCACTCACGTTCAGCCAAGAATCTGCTAAAGAGATTCTTAAAACCCTTGTACTCTTTTTCGACATGTGATCTTCTGCACTCTGGTAATCCGGCAAGTAATCGCTCCAATTCCCCTTCCAGTCGTTTGAGGGCATCGCGTTTGGTTGCTTCTTTAAAGTCACGGGAACCCGACGGCGTGCGCTGGTGGCTCTTTACCTTAATAAAGAGAATAGAACTTCAATGTGGGGCCAAACTTTTTTATTAAGAATTGCCTTTACATGAAAAGCGAACTAAAATTAAATATTAATCTAATATTAATCTAAAATTAATATAATAATTAAAATTAAATATCAGACTGTTTTTTTTTAATTTTTATATTATTTTGTATATACATAAAAATTGTAGATATCATCACATTTTTTATAGTTTCAGATTATAGTCTAAATGTATATCAGCGATCATTTCAGCAATTTTATCATAAGTATGAGTCCCCTTGAATCTTGTGCAAGCAATCGCAGCACTTTTTCTTTCAAAAGTCGCACTCTCAATCCAATGTCAGTAGCCCCAAGTAACTTCTTCTAGACCAAATATCAGCACACAAATTCAACATGGTCCAATGATAGCTTAAGGTTTTTCTTAAATTCATTGTAGTCCATGCTAATTTTATTTTTAGCTGTAATACGACTCATAACCTTTGGAGGCATAGTTAGTTCATCATTCATCATCATCATTAGCCTTTTGAGGTCCACTGATGGACATAGACCTCCCCCATAGAGCGCCGCATCTGCCAGTCCGCTCAATTATGGGGGGTTTTTGCCATAATCGCCACGCTTGGCAGGCGGGTTGGCGATCGCAGTAGGCTGTATTTTCTTGAGAGAGAATGCTGCTGCCCATTCTTCTAGCTTTTCCCTTAGTCGCCTTTTACGACACCCACGGGAAGAGATGGGGTGGCGGTAATCTAAGCCGGCGCCACACAGCATTGCACACATAGTACTATCAGATTTGGTTATTCATATTTGTAAGAAAGGAAAGGATGGGGAAGGGGGTGGGCCTTCGGGTACCTATCTTACCGAACGACACGCGGCATGAGCCACTCTACGTCGATCTTCTGAAAGGTCCACGACCGGTCGAGCCGGCCTATACATGCAGCGAACTGCTTGGCTCCACGGTTAAAGACTATTTCAAGACTTTCTACACCCTATATTTTATAACTAAGCAATATACTTCGAAAGTATCGTTTTATAAGTTCTAGGAACGTATAGATACTGAATATGCGTGAAAAATGGCATTTATAGCATGAAAAAAATACACAAATATCTACACAATATAACACTATATATTTGAATAAACGATCAAACAAACAATGTGTAAATAATAAATATTGTCACATGTACAACAAATGTCCAAGAACCGGTCTGACCGGGCCTAACAACGTGTCGGATGTTATAACTAGAAACGCGAAAAGATAATTTTAAAAGAAAATATATTTATATCAGCGACAAGCATGTTAACAAAAATTATCACATATAACCCATAACCATACTCATCATCTTTAATTCTGCCCTTTTCCCGTCATTTGGACTGAGCGCAACACGTTCCCCCTATTCCACATGGCTATTTAGTTCCATAAAGGATAGGAGAGACTCCTTTCAATTATTATTTTCTTACACACCAACATTCTTTCTATTATGTACTATTCTTTTTCACGCAATCTATTCATCCATATATTATAAAGATTTCCTTTTTTCTTCCACATTGAAATTTATAATTTATTAGCTGACCCGGCGAACTTTGTTCCGCATCAAAAGTAATCTTAATATACTCGTATATATTTCTTGTGTGCGTGTGTATGTGACTGAACTCCTCCTAAACGACTGGACCGATTTTGATGAAATTTTTTGTGTGTGTTCGTGGAGATTCGAGAATGGTTTAGATTTACAATTTGGTCTACTGGGGTCTACAAGGGTAGCCCACCCCTCAATTTTTTTTTTAATTTTTCGACATATTTCTGTTTCTTATTTTTTTTATAAAACGGGATACAAAAATACATGCAACCCTAAATTTTCAACCCCCTACGATCAACCCCTATTTTTTAAATTTTATTTTTCGGCAAGACAACGTTTGCTGGGTCAGCTAGTAAATGAGTAAATTTTCGATATCATGAGGTTCAATTTGTGCTATTTATCGGCTTTATCTCCTGTCCCGCTATTTTAATACTGCAATATCTTCCAAAATATTCGTTTAAATTGCATGCTGTAAAGGGCCAGAACACAGAAATAGATCAAGATAGAACGGCGAATAGGCGTGGCAAGCGTGCCAAAACCATGCACTATATTGCATGCTTTTCGAAACTCGCTCTCATTACGCATCGAGCGTCCCGATCATGCGTTCAGGGCGTAAAAAAATAGATAAAACTTCACATATATGCCTTATTGTGCTGTGGCAAATTGTAAAAACAAAAGTAGTGAAGCAAATATGAAGAAAGGAAATATTTCGTATAATCAGTAAGTATAGAAAATCAGTAGAAAGTATTTTTTTGAGATTCTAAATAATGGTTTTAATTTTACCATGTTCAATAATTACGATCATAAGTTGTATATTTTTTCGTTATGATGAATATCCATTGCTGTCCACATTCAGCGCTCGTATACAAAAACATTGCGCGCATAATTATATTATCATCATCAATCATTATATTAGGTCGGGGAAAAAGTCTTTTCGCATAACGTAGGTATAAACTTATTATAAAATTTCTTTGACTGTACTATTTGTGTCTGGCTGGTTTTGGTAACATTAAAAAGGTTACATTATAAAGAAAAGAAAAAAATAAAAAAAAGTTGTTTCCCGCTATTTTTCATTTGTTTTTCTCTCCGTAAAAATGAGTGAATCTAATGAAGAAATTCGATACATTTTAAAATTTTATTATAAAAAAGGCAAAAATGCAACTCAAGCAGTGAAAAAAATTTGTGATGTTTATGGACCTGATGCAGTGTCAGTAAGAGTAGCACAAATTTGGTTCAAACGTTTTCAGTCCGGAAATTTTGATGTTAAAGATGCACCTCGCTCTGGTCGCCCTGTTACGAATAAAATGGACGCCATTTTTGAAAGAGTGGAGCAAGATCGGCATATTAGTAGTTACGATGTAGCTGAAGAACTGGGAATTGACCACAAAACAGTTTTGACCCATTTGAAGAAAGCTGGTTATACAAAAAAGCTCGATATTTGGGTGCCACACGAGCTCACTCAAAGAAACTTAATGAACCGTGTACTCATTTGCGATTCATTATTGAGACGTAATGAAACCGAGCCGTTTTTGAAGAGATTGATAACTGGCGATGAAAACTGGATCACGTACGACAAGAACGTGCGAAAAAGGTCGTGGTCGAAAGTTGGCCAGGCTTCACAGACTGTGGCCAAACCTGGCCTAACACGAAATAAGGTGATGCTGTGTGTATGGTGGGATTGGAAGGGCATTGTTCATTATGAGCTTTTACCGTCCGGCAAAACCATCGATTCTGATCTTTACTGCCAGCAACTGATGAGATTAAAGGAAGCAGTCGAGAGAAAACGGCCGGAATTGATCAACAGGAAGGGTGTGGTCTTTCATCACGATAACGCTAGACCACACACATCTTTAGCCACTCAGCAAAAATTAAGAGAGTTCGACTGGGAGGTCCTAGTGCATCCACCATATAGCCCTGACCTTGCGCCTTCAGATTTTCACCTGTTTCGGTCTCTTCAGAATTCTTTAGGTTCTGTAAGGTTGACTTCAAGAGAGGACTGCCAAAACTATTTGTCCCGTTTTTTTGATCAGAAGTCCCAAAGTTTCTACAGTAACGGGATAATGTCTCTGCCCAAAAAATGGCAGAAAGTTATTCAACAAAACGGTACATATATATTGTAAATAAATGTAAATAAACTTTGAACAAAATGTCTTGACTTTTCATACAAAAATACGAAAATACTTTTTCCCCAACCTATTATTATAATTATATAGTCTCGGTGGCGCAGTGGTCAAGCACACGGCTTCTTTCTCAAGGGGTTCGATTCCTGACACTGGCTCACACCAATGACTTTTCGAAATTGTTTCGGAAGTTATGTGTGATAAATTATTGATGACTGAAAAACTTTGTGCCTGGTATGGCAATAGGTTCGCCACCTATTCCATTTGGGACGGAACGAGGCTTAACAGCCGCTGCCTGCACCTTCGGGTAACCAAAGGCGTGAAGTTATGTTATGTTATTATATTATACGCGTAATGTACGTCTAATCGAACGAAATATACAATACACCTGCCAGTTGATCGCTTGTCTGGTAATCGCTGTGATTGGTCTTCGAAAGTTAAAGATGGACACTCCATGTATCGTTGAGTCTTAGGACTTAACGATAGATTAATTCTGCTTCTGTTTATACATATACTATTGGGAAAATATGTTAAATTAATATGTCGGATTAAAGTATTTCACATTTTTTGGAACGAAGTTCCTTATCGCGCGTTGTGAAAGGAGGCTAGACGGAAAAAATTGTCACGTCACTTTTTCCATGCCAAACTGCACTTTCAAGTATCGGCTTATTTAGAATAAATGAATAACTACCCAAATGGTCTAGTGGCTGGGATACCTTGCTCTCATACAGTGGGCTCGGGTGCGAATCCCCGTATCGGAACTCTTTTAGAAGTTTTATTTTCCATGTTTTATATAATATATGTTTAGGGCACTTTCAAGTGTCGGCTTACATACATACATACAAAGAATAATCGAAAGTAACTTCATTCCATCCGGGTGTCCCTTGACACCTCTCAAGTTTTTTTTATTTTCTATGACTATCGATATACAAAATCAATAAAATTGGTACCATATAAAAATAATAAATTTAACACACGTTGCAGATATTAATATCGATAATCTAATGAGTGTGTCTCCTCACTAGTCGCCCCGCTCACAATGAAAATGACGTCACGCTGTGGGCGTGGTTTTTCAAAAAAGTGATACGCTTGAAATGTAAATGTGTGAAAATATGACATCGCAGCCGTTCTATCTTGATCTATTCCTGTGGGCTAGAATCATCTTTATTACATGCACAATCTATTTAAGACACTTAATTGGATGAAAATTAATGCTGTAATGTTTAAAATCTCTTCGTAAAGAAGCCATTACTTCTCGTAAAATGCAAAAAAAATGGTTATTGTGTGTTATTCCTAAAAGATAGACATATGCCCTCGCGGACTTTTTTGTAGACCTTCTGAAGTTGTTAAATAATGTAGAACATTGTTTTGATCTATCACTTAGGGTTCAGCTAGCGTTTGCCATTAAAGATTTAAATCTCGAAAATTATAATTTTTTTCTTTACAATCAATATACAATAATTAATATATGATGATATATTAATTATAGATCAAAACCACCCCGTTAATTAATACCTTCTAACTACATATTAAAAAACCGCATCAAAATCCGTTGCGTAGTTTTAAAGATATACGCATATAAGGGGACAGACAGCGGAAAGTGACTTTGTTTTATACTATGGTAATGATGAAGTAGCAACATGCGTCTATAAGTCGGAGTCCCTTAAATTATTACATCAATATTTATCACACATAATTTCCGAATATAATTCCCAGAATTTTTTAGTGTGAGCCCGTAATCGATCCAACGACTTCTGAATCAGAAGCTGGGAGCTCGACCACTGGATCACCGAGACTTATATCACTAACTGCTATACGAGATTATAAGATTAATTACCTACTTCTTATTGCTTTAATATGTAAACACTTAGCAATCAATAGCTAGACAGACAAATAGTTCTGAAGGCAATTAAACACGCGGAAGGTGGGCCTTGATCAATTTAATAAAATCAATAAACATCGATGATATTTGCGTATATATTTTTGCGATGTTCATAACCTGTACACATACATACCTACATGCCTATCGTATAAATTTTAATATTTCGTCTGTTTAAATATTAAATGAACGATTGTTTGAACAACTATATATTAGGAAGTACAGTATAGTATACATCATTTTTTAAATATTACCGTGATTTAATTATCCATAAATAATATGTACACGCATGCATCTTAACGCCTCGTATAAGTTAATCGTTAAACAATCAAGAGTAAATATATTATACCCATAGTTTGTTAGTTCGAACGCGCTATCTCATGAACTACTAATTCGATTTGAATATGTTCACGCAAATCGGAAGATTATGATTACATAAAAACAGATTACACAGAGGAGATAGTCAAACATAAAAAGAGGTGAGATATGGGTCATGCTCGTGAACGGGTGCTGTTTGTGGGGACTGGTCTGTTCAAGCGTCCAAAGAATATTAACGTACTGTGTCCTAAGTTTGACGCGAGGAACCTCATTTTGCTCTATAAATTATTCTAATAATTTGTAATTTAGTTTACTTATAATTAAGTAAAAACAAAAAAAAAGGACTCCCCTGAGTTTCTTGCCAATTCTTCTCAGGACGTGAGTAATCGAATTGGCGGATTGAAAATATTGACCTTCATAAGTGTCTTTAATGACCTGAATTGAATAAATGAGATTTTGATTTTGATACTATAATGAGCAAGTTTATAAGACTGTACGCGCTAATCTCAGGAATTACTTGCTGACTTTGTATTTATGGTTTTGGCCTAATGGATCGACTCTCAGCAGCAATAGCAGTAAGTCAATTTTAGTACTATAACATAAATAACATATCAGAGAACAGGGTCTATGGTTTTGAAGATCAAGGGTGAACCTCAAGCGAACCGTGCTGCGAGTATTACTTAGCCAACTGTTGCTTGCAGCTCATAATTCAAACATCCGTAGTACATTCAGATAGAAACACCTTAATAACAAGTTTTTTGAGTAGATTTCATTTTTAAAAAAACCCTGCATATGTCCATGTAAATCAATTATTGAATAGTAACTGTTATAAAATGAATTCGTTGCACGTGTGCTTCATGTATGCTCATCAATTTAACCTACCTAACAGACATAGGCTGCGATTCAACAGAGATGAACGAAGTGGCTGAACGGAACGAGGATACTTGTTGTAGCGAGTACTGTGTCACGGTGCATTGTATTTTACAGGGAGATATTGCAAAACTTTAGTGCAAAACGCCACAAGCGAAAGACTCGCAATTACACACGCAAGGAAAGCAGTTAATTACTAATCGCACTTTTAAGAGTATATTTGGATTTGCTAGTCACATTCTTTCGCACATTTCAGGAAATAAGTATAGAGAAACTCCCTAATTAATAGGTCTAGGTCAAGAAGGATCGTCATCATTTGGAGAGTTGTGGCGTCAATGCGAAACTGCACGTAACATAAACGGCGTGAGGGTATGCAGTAGACGCGTTAGTAAGGTGGTCGTAATGAAGCTATTTTTTTCAATCATCTGTGCATCCCTGGCACACTTTCATTTCATATGTCTGAAGAGTATATCGTTCTTTTGTTTTAAGCTGAACTGAACATAAAGTTTATTAATATTTGCCTATTTGTATTTGCTAATCTCCAGTGCAAACATAGCCTTAGTGACAATTTTTTTTCCGAGATGGTAAATAATCGAGTTAAAAGTATCTACATTAAAGACAGGTTCTGATTTAAATTATAAAATATATTATTGTAAGTATACTCTGAACAAGAAATTTAAATGCGTTATTAAATAAATTAATTTTTCGCATTCTAGTTGCCGGTTCTATTATCACAAGATAAAATAGATAAAGGCCTACCTATGTTATGAAAACGAATTTCTTGGTTAACGCTGAAAATGAGCGAATATAAAAACAAAAGTTACATAAAAGTGGATTATGATAGTTAGTTATTATCTTATTTATTTTTATCATCATATAAATACATTCAGATGTACGTGTGATAGCCCAAAAGGTTTGAAATTGAAGCGAAGCAAGCTCTATCTTTTATTTATTTTTATAGCAGTCGTAGAATCTTTCAGGTTACAAAAGACAATACACTTCTCCACACGATATACCTCGGGTACCTATCAAGGTGCTAAAGCATCACAATATACAATAACACCCCTTGCGAAGAAGGGGTGGGTTATTTAGTGCATTACATCCAGTATCTTTTACAGAATCCTTGCTCTTTAACTTATTATATCTTTACCCAACTGTGAGTAAAGAACACATTCAAAATTTACTACGCAAAACAGACACCGACTATTTCGAGCTGAGAAGAATATCCAGGATTTGCTATAAATTAATAAACTATATTTTAAAAAAAATAATATGATAAATAAAATAATTAAATATACCCATGAACGTAGTAATCCTCCTTCGCCATTCATTATACAACCGAAATATTTTAATTCACGAACGATATATTACTTTTATGTATGGTATACAACACGAGTACACACACCACTAGTTGCCTTGTCGCGGCACAAACAACTAATGTTCAAATAATTGACATGACGCCGTTATCAAGGTCTTATCGTATAAACTGTGACTGGTAATCATTTCATTGGACGCGCCACACATCGCATATACCCGTCAATTATAATATCCTAATAATTATTTATTTTTTTAAATGCGGTATGTTTACTACAGAATGCTTTTGATATAAGCAGATAAAATATCTCGAAAGTATATATAAAACAGAAAATAATTTCGTAAAGAATTATATACACGGTTATAAACTAAGGATTCCCGGCGCACAATTGGAGGTGGTTGCAAATGAAACACAAAATTTGACGAGTACGAGTTGGTTTGTAAATGTTACATAGTTTTAAATTCATAGATTAAAACAACTTTTAGGATTATATCGCAATTATTTATTACTTATTTATATTTATTTCCCGATGTTTCGAACTCTTTACAGAGATCATTTTCACGAGTCTCGTGAAAATGATCTCTCTCGTGATGATGATTGCAAGATGCACGGATAAAAGATGGACATTATGGACAATTGCGTGGAAAGGACCAGGAGGATAAGAGGGCGCCCTAAAAAAAAATGGATAGAAGACATAACATCAATAGCAGGAAACGAATGGAGAGAGAAGGCTATGGATAGAGAGGTCTGGAAACAGCTGGAGGAGGCCTTTACCCGAGAAGGGGTTCCGATTAACGGTACCGAAGAAACTCAAGAGAGCGAATAAAAGAAAAAGAAACATCATATATCTCATGTTAGAAGTAATCTGTAAATTAGAAATAAAAGGCTTTATTATTATTATTTATATTTGCGTAATTGAAGAGGAATCAAACAAAAAATTGGGTCGTATTGCGAACTAATTGCAAAAACCGTCAAATGTTGGGTATAGAGTATAGAGACGAAGCAAATACAATTATACAATACAATTTATACAAGCTGCAAATTATACAAGCTGTCTATGCTCTTTTGGGGATTAAACTTGTACACAAAAATGGTAAGTATGCAATATGGACAGATAACAAAATACCACCTTGACACCTACTTATCCAACACCGGCGACTTCTTATCGCATTACAACTTTACTATTATTTAGATAGAATAAAACATTATCCATGTTATTTTATCAATTTATAAAAATAAACAAAATTTTAGTGAGCATTTATTATGAGTGTTATTCCAAAATAACCGTACCTACATTTTAGATGTCTACAAAAAGGTATGAGAAAAAAAGTGAACATTGCTAGTTTTTTTTTTAAATTTCGATAAAAAAGGTTTCATTTAAAAAACCGCCACATCATCACAACTATCTGTAAGTCGATAATCCGTGGTTATCGTTAAATAATATTCATAATGACAACGAATACGAGTCCACTCGATACAAGATAATACATCATATCGATATTAAACATAACATTTCAGCTATTAGATAAGCTTCATTGGATTTTGTGCGTAGTAGGTATCTATCATGGTATACTGTTTGTATATTGTTTTAAATTCTTATTATATCACGACGAGATAATAATGATAAAGTACTATTGAGGATATACAATTAGGTTGGTAAAACTATTGTTATAACAACAAGAGGAGCCAGTTTTTGGAGCCAGAAGGCATAAAATTATTTTTTCTTATACGAGTCTCGGTGGTCCAGTGGTCAAGCACCGCGCTTCTGAATCAAGAGGTCGCCGGTTGTAATCCTGGTCCACACATTCAAGTTATGTATGGTATGTAATTTATTCTAGGTTCTAGTATAAAATCACGTCAATTTGTCACAGTATTAGTTACTACCTACTCCTGCGAAAAGGCATGACCTATTCTCATGAAATCTTGTGGGCATATCGGGTAGGTCTGAGAATTGCCAACATTTATTTTTCATCCCCTTAAATGTTAAGGGGGTCCCTTTTAACATTAAGGGGGATGAAAAATAAATGTCCTGCCCTGATTTTTTTTAACCCTAAAGTTTCACCTCTATACGACCAACCCCTACTTTTTATTAGCTGATCAAAAACTAGATTTTTTTGGCAAGACAACTTTTGCTGTGTTGGCTAGTATAACGATGATATAGATACTCGATATAATTTCTTAGGATCACGACTGACTGGATATTCAAAATTCATAGAATACTAAACATAAATATTGTAACAAAAACATTGATATAGAAACATTCATTTCATTTATATATCGATTCAAACGCGTCCATTCTTGTCTACCTAAATACAAAATATCGATACCAGACATACTTTTGGCCATCGTTAGCATGACATTAAATTTACCGATAACCTAAGGTCAAATAAAAACAACCGCGTAAATTATTAATACGTAATTACTATTATATAACCAGCTATTTGTTACCCAAACCTAATACATCGATTTCAATATAATTACTTATATATACATTAATTTTATACACGATTTTTCGTTTATAAGTCGTATGCAACTAAGCTATGGAAATGCGTTGCAGAATTCCACGCACGTAATTTTTAAAACTTTTGATGCACAACTACTAGGGTATTACTAGCTCGTTTTATTATATTCTCTAATTCTATGTACTAATATGTATGCTATTCATAATTTAATATAGCTCTTTCCTTAGAATTACGCTTCAACCTAAACCAAGGATCAAAAATTGAAGCACCGCGCTTCTGAATCAAGAGGTCGCCGGTTGTAATCCTGGTCCACACATTCAAGTAATGTATGGTATGTAATTTATTCTAGGTTCTAGTTTAAAATCACGTCAATTTGTCACAGTATTAGTTACTACCTACTCCTGCGAAAAGGCATGACCTATTCTCATGAAATCTTGTGGGCATATCGGGTAGGTCTGAGAATTGCCAACATTTATTTTTCATCCCCCTAAATGTTAAGGGGGTCCCTCTTAACATTAAGGGGGATGAAAAATAAATGTCCTGCCCTGATTTTTTTTAACCCTAAATTTTCACCTCTATACGACCAACCCCTACTTTTTATTAGCTGATCAAAAACTCTAATTCTATGTACTAATATGTATGCTATTCATAATTTAATATAGCTCTGTCCTTAGAATTACGCTTCAACCTAAACCAAGGATCAAAAATTGAAGTGCGAATTGGAAATCGTCGACAGATGTGTAAATTTAAGCACACTCAGTCTTCTGTCCTCTGGCTTTAATTTTAAAAAGGACATATTTTGTAATTATTGGGTTCTTATAAATAAATCATAAACCTCTGAAACCTTGTTATTATCTCTACTACCTAACCATATTTCGTTGAGGGAAGTGAAACAAGTTTTTTTTTCTATTATTTCTGCCCAAAAATTGCTGCCAGAACTTAAAGACTTTCAATATAAATTGGTAAAAAAACTGTCATTTAGAACCTAAGGGCAACTATTAGCAGATCATATTATTATGCAAACAAAAATATTTTATAACATACCATCATATCTTCCTGCCTTATTCTCATCCCTATCGCTATTGGGGTCGGCGTGCAAGATCTATTTGTCTCTAGGTCCGCTATGGATTCCTAAACTAGTGAACTGATTTTAATGAAGATTTGAACACTGTGTCCAATTATAATCAAATTAAAATTTGATATAATTTTGATTGATTTACTTGATACTTTTTAAAAATATCAAACATTCCGCACAACAGCCAGCACCTCCAGCCAATAGGATACGAGATCAGCCGGAAATCCTATTATTATTAACTTATATAGAAGAAACTAGCTGACCCGGCAAACGTTGTCTTGCCGAAAAATTAAATTTAAAAAATAGGGGTTGATCGTAGGGGGTTGAAAATTTAGGGTTGCATGTATTTTTGTATCCCGTTTTATAAAAAAAATAAGAAACAGAAATATGTCGAAAAATTAAAAAAAAAATTGAGGGGTGGGCTTGTGATTTAGGGGGATGAAAAATAGATGTTGTCCTATTCTCAGACCTACCCGACACGCACATAAAATTTCATGAGAATCGGTCAAGCCGTTTCGGAGGAGTTCAATTACGCACATCTAGACTCGAGAATTTTATATATTAGATTACAATTTAACTATCAATTAGTACAATCAATGAAAATAATCCAAACCTTTAATAATGAATCCATTACACCGGTATCCAAATGGACAATAACAAATCACTGAAGTTCAAAAATTTACTGACAGCGACAAGAAGGAACGCGCGTTCACACTTTACAAGTTGTGGTGCGTAAAATGATTTGACCACAGTGCGGAATGAGACGGTAAAAAATATATATATTGATAGCTAAGAGTTGATAACTTATCGTCATGAAGCTTCTGAATCACTATTAACTCAGATGATTTGTAATATTTTCATATAAGTACCCGGATAACGCTTATAATAAATACCTAATAAGATCTACTGTGATAAAAACAAAAATACGCAGACGTGTAATCGTCAGCATAATTTGTCTGTAGTCTATTATTCTGCAGTTATTTAATACGACTAGCATTCCGCCCATAGCTTCGCCTGGGCAAATAAAAAATCCTTCGTCGAAATATATTTACATACATACACACTTACATCACTTCACGACAAATCTCTTGCGGGGTAGGTAGAGAGAACAGAGACACGTTAGAGCACGCTTCTTAAACGGCTCGCTAGCTTCCTTGACTTTCATAACTCTTGTCATAAACTCCTGACATCGCCTTGCTTTAGAACTAGTTTTATTTGGTCATGGAAAGCGTGTCGTCGTCGTCGACGTCCTCCACTCTTAGATCCATCCGCTTTTGCAGTGTATAACTGCTTAGTGCGAAAAGTCCGAACCATCGCAGCGTGCCCTTTCAAAACAAGGTTATAAGGAAGTATCCTTATAACCTTGTTTTCGACACAGTCAGCGAGAGTCATTCGGCAAATTTTGCGCAGTGCCCTCATTTCTACCGCGTTTCTCCTATTATATTATAAACTAGCTGACCCGATTTGAGACATTTAATTGGATGAAAATTAATGCTGTAATGTTTAAAATTGCTTCGTAAATAAGCCATTATTTCTCATAAAACGTAAACAATTTATAACGGCTATTGTGGGTTATCCCTAAGAGATAGACATATGCCCTCGCGGACTTTTTTGTAGACCTTTTAAAGGTGTATAATAATGTAGTACATTGTTTTGATTTATCACTTAGGGTTCAGGCAGCGTTTTCGATTAAAGTTTTAAATCTATCTTGAAAATTATCACTTTTTTTCACTACACTATACATGAATTATAGATCAAAACCACCCCGTTGACACCCGTTGATTTGATATTTTGATACTGTCGCCGTGCCTTTTGCTGCATTGCAAATTACTTGGCAGGATTTTATCGTTTTCCATACACAAGTAACTCAATTTGTTTGAAATTACTTTTTTTTAAGGTGTCGCCGTTTAATCGATCACCCTCAGATCTGATAGTATGTGCTAATATAAAGTAAACTTACGTATCATGTAATCATGGTGCAACAATGATTGCCATTTTTTTTTTTATGGGATAGGAGGGCAAACGAGCAGGCGTGTCACCTGAGGGTAAGCAACCAACGCCGCCCATGGACACCAGCAACACATATAGTGTTACTGTTGCGTTGCCAACCTTTAAGGGATAGGGGATGGGGAAGGGGAGTGGGCCTCCGGGTACCTCTCTCACCGAACTAAACGCGACATGAGCCACTTTACGTCGATCATCTGAGAGGTCGTGTGGTATTTCACCGGTCGTACCGGCTCATTCATGCAGCGAACTGCTTGACTTACAGTTTAATTTTCAAAAAAAACTACTGCTAATAATGTAAATATTATTCAAATTGGACTGTTTGAATTAGACACACTTTCGAAAAAAGAAATACCAGTAATAAAAAATTAAATATATTTTACTTTAGTGAAATTCAAAGAGAAATGCTAATTTATGAACATAAAGTAGAATAAGTTATTTTCTAGCATTACTTTAATATAGAATGGTATAATTATATATATAATTCAATTCTGCCCTTGTCAATGAACTAGTTTTTTATCAATAAAGGCCAGCACACATTCTAGGACTCCTACCAAGATATTTTGCAGGTCTCTGTGTTCCTGTACAGATTAATCCATATACCTTTAATTTACATACATGCGCATGTATTTGTTTACACAATACACACACCTCATTTTTAACTGTCTGTCAGTTGGACTAAGTCCACCTTCGTAAAAATTGTTTAAAATAAACAAAGCTAAGTGTTCTACATCCATTAGTACAAGTATTACACATTTAACTACACCATATTGACACATGTCTCCGATGACCACCCAATACTTTAATTTACGAATAATTTAAGAAACAATACTCATGCAATTAAGCAAGTACATTAGGTGATCTTTTATACCTTCATACCCGCAATATATGATGATGCAGCAGCAGAAATAATATAATAGTCACACATGAGAGCCATTCTTCATCATCAGATTTATACTTTAGAACATTTAATAAGAAGTTGGATGTTAAACCACTAGGCCATTGAGAAAATACAACAAGTACATTTCTAATAATGATGATCAGATTACATTACATGATGTACTCTGAATAAATATGTATCTATTAAGTATCTAAATCTACAACTATACTAAAAATATAAGAAAAAACAAACATCACAACTTTAGGAGATTTAGCAAATCTTACCCTTGGCTTCAGTCTGTTGTTATCAGCCTGTAATGTTAAAGTTATTCAGAAATGGGATAGGAATTATACATTTAAAAATATTCTTTTTAATAATATTTTTTTTTATTATATTATTTCTGACTATGTCAGATTTGAAGGTCCTATACAATTAATTTTAGAGTTTATTAACACACATTTAAATAATTAATTTAGTATATTTTCAAGCAGTTAAATATGTGTTCTAAAATAATTATGAAACATTTTATTATTGGAATTTGGGCAGTTTCAAAATAATGCACCTAATTAGCACACTCTTCTATTCAGTAAAGATATTGAATGTATGTAGTAAACAACAAATGGCTGCCTAAGGAGGAGATAATTATTTCACGCAGTAGCAAAAACATACATAAAATATCTAGAGTGCGACAACGGATATTTATACAAAGGTACCTAGCGTTTCATAATTTAATCAAAATTATTTCAATGACCGGTGACCTCTAACACAGGGCAAGGTTATATAGTATTTGCTTGTATACATGATAACAATTTTCATAGCGAGTTGAAACTTACGCTGACATAGAGATAAAAATGATTAAAAAAATTACCTTCTTATCTGCCTCTGCAGCGTCCGTCATTTTTTCTGTAGATAGAAATAACTATAACGAGACTATCGAGTTACATATAGGAACAAATGCGTGGGTGATGATAATAAATAGAATCTTATAGGTATGATTTTATTTTATAGATTTTTTGCAAGATGACATTTCGTGATTCGTCGAACATATGATTGTCAACATTGACCTATATGATAAAGACTTGTAGTAACCTTCTAAAAGTGTGACCACCGGCCATAAGTCTACAGGCTTATGCGAAGCTTATGTCAATTCAGTCATCTGTCAGACTCGAGCCGAATAACAATAGGTACAAAATGGGTAAATGCGTAGTAAAAGAGTGCGATTCAAGATCGGAAACCCATAAGAAATTAACCGGAATTACTTTCCACACGTAATATTAATGTTTACATTAATATTAAAATACAGTAAAATAGATAAAATGTTGAATTTTCATAATTAGCTTCAGTGATACCACTAAAAACTTAGTTTTAGTTTCCCACTTTTGTGGGAGAGTTATTAATTTATGGAAAAGGAGATTTTAAATATTTTTTGTTATAATAATAACGCTGCAGGGTGCCTAAAGATGCAGCACGCCGTGACAAGTGGGTGAAAATTATCCGATTGCTGAGAAAAGAAACTGACTGGCTACCTACACCCGGGAGATCATTTATCGTCAATTCAAGTTGATCATTCGCTTATATTAATAAATGCCATAATTAATAAATACTTAAAAATAAGATTGTATCACGAAAGCAAATTATTCACTCAGACTTATAAAAAAGAGACTAAAAGGCAATTTTATACAAAACTTAGTAGTGTATAATCAATAATTGCAACACAATCCCCCTTGGTAAGTCTGGTTGTTAGACTTTCTGGCTTCTGACTACCCGTAACGACTGTCAAAGATGTTCAAATGACAGCCGGGACCCACCAATTTAACGTGCCTTTCGAAACACGGAGGAACTCGTCATGATAAGATGGTCACCCATCCACGGATCGACCGCGCCAAGCATTCCTTAACTTTAGGGACCGTACCCATACTACGTGACCTGTTTAGGGGGGGGGGGGAGCAGCGGAGTCTTTAAAATACTACGGTTAGTCACAGGAGCGGGGGGGTGGCTCAGGTTTTTGTCACGTAGTCGATTTTAATGAGAGAAATCTCGTATTTTTTCGACCTAGATGAATATTAATGTGATTAAACAGAAAATAATTGTTGTGTTCGTAAATTAAGTTACTGTAAGTTACATACTGTACAGCAATATGTTTTCACAATTAAAGTTGTTCTTTTTCATAATACATAATTCACTAGTAATTTAAGTATGCATGCAGTCTTATCCAATAAAGAGCCAAATAATTATTTTTTTTCGATTTTTGCCTGTGAAATGAATAAAAATCATAATTATGAATTACTACGTGAAAGCTAAAGGGGGAGGGGGGGATCTTGGCATATACTACGAGTGGTCACCGATGGGAGGGAGGGGTCGAAAAATCTTAAAAAATAGGTCACGTAGTATGGGTATGTTCCCTTAAGATCGATCGACCCGTGCGGCTGTTAGGCCCTGTCCACGTTAAATACAATAATTCCCTTTCAATATAATGAATGTAAGTACATTATTTTACTACTCAAGCGTTTTCACTATTTTGTGTATCAGTACCTAATTACACACACTGTACACCTTACCTACAGCGGTTTAAATCGCTGCTCTAAGGCAGGTGTACACAATTAGGTACAGATGAGTGTGATGCAATTTTTTTCGGAACAGCCGATCTAGTACGGAGTACACAGAGATCGTTGATCCATTCATTATTTCAGTTATCTTGTAATACATCTGATAAGAAATTAATAAGTAATAGTAAAATATTGAATTTATATTTATTAAATATTTTTACTAGTACATGGCTTGAAAAAGTTGGGTAAAATTTCGCATGGGCTGACCACCCCACACCGCCATTGCAAATTTATATTGCCATCTTTGTCTAATCAAAGTGACGGCAATGTATTTGACATTTGTGTGACTGAGATAGATATATGTTTAATTTTAAATGTCTAGTGGTTTCAAAGCTACGTCATTGCATCTAAAAAGTGGACACACATTTTTTGACGCATTTGTATGAGGTTTGCTCCTCTTGTATATTTAACTCAGTGATTGTCAAAACCAAAACGTTTCGTTTCATTGACAAAAGCCACCAAGTTCCGGTAAAATTAAATCGAACGACATACATCCTTATTTTGTGACATCCGTGTTGAGTACCCTAATCTCAACTCAACACTTTGGACATTTTTAATGACGTACTCATATAATATATGAGTACGTAATATTATTAGGTGTCCGCAACTTTATTAGTTCGTCTGTTGGGTACACTAACAATACTCAACAATTATCGTGCAATATCATGGTATAATTCCTTAATATTAAGAGACACAGTATAGAACGTAATAAATAATGCTTTTAACAAAAAGGTAACGTTAAATGTCTCGGTGTTCCAGTGGTCGAGCACACGGCTTCTGATCCAGAATTCGGTCGGGGTTCGAATCCTGACACTGGCTCACACCATTGACTTTTCGAAATTGTTTCCGGAGGTTATGTGTGATAAATATGCTGTGTAAATATGGATGACTGAAAAGCTTCGTACCCGGTATGGCAATATGTTCGCCACCTATTCCATTTGGGACGTAAACATAACGGCGAGACGAGGCTTAACAGCCACTGCCTACACCTTAGGGTAACAATGGCGTGAAGTTATTTTATGTGTGTCAAGTTATGTAACGCCGAGTCCATCCGCAGCTACACACTAAATTACCAAAGATGTCCGTAATGGAAATGAGAAGAGTATACACACCACTACGTAGAATATGCCACATGTCGGTGACGAATCTATCACCATACACGGGGCACATAGTTGTTAGTCATCGATATTTTTCACATAACTTCCGAAAAGAATTCCCGCAAATCATTGGTGCGAGCCTGAAATCGGTTCCACGACTTCTTAATCAGAAGCGAGGAGCTTGATCACTGGACCAACATAACTCTTGCTTTTATATAATCACTCAGTTGGGCATAAAATACTTTTTTTTTTTAAATGAGTGTAAGGGTATAATACATAATTTGTGTTGGTACCCTAGGTAGAAAGATTATCATGCACCCAAAGAAGACATAGAACCCTTGGCTTTCAATTTCATTGCTTGGAAAGGTTGCTATAAATGATAAGACAGTATATATATACAGTATATATATTGTTTTATTGTGTACTATTGTTTGTATATCTTGCATGACGATTTTTTACTTCTTGCTGCAGAAGAAGTAACAAATCAGGTAACAGGAAAAATAATATCACAAATTGAATTTTTTTTTTTTTACACAATATACACAGCACCCTCTAGTTCCAAGCTAAGCAATTAAATGCTTGTGTTATGTATACTAGATAACGGATATAAATACATATATACTTTTTTTTTGTAAATACATACTTATAATACATAGAAAAACACCCAGACACTACACAAATATTCATATTTGTCACAAATATTTGTGCTCGGGTGGGAATCAAACCCCCGACCTCATTGCTTCAGCCGGTAGTTTTACCAATGCGCCACGAGGCCGTCATGATTAAAATTCTTAATTTCAAATGTATAAAATTATGTAGAAAACTTAGGTACATACATATTTAATTAGTATACACATATCTTTTATTTATACAATGTTGTCCTCTCATGTTGTAATATATTATTATGACTTTTATTACATTATCACAAATTTATTTTGTTTTTACACCATATTGAAAAATACTGATAAACTGATAAAGGAAATTGCAATATATCATAAGCAAATCATATATTAAACTAATTGCAAAATATTACATATTACTACTTACACTTATTAAAAAATATAACAAAAAAGTTTTGCCAAAATTGGCATTATATTCTAAATACATGTGCACAAGAAAACAGCTATCAGTAACATGCCTATATACAATCTACACATAATAATAAATAGAACTTAATGAAAATTATTTATATGTAACATGGGGAGCATATAAACAAGCAGGTGGTTTTCTTCTGGTAAGTGAATGGTGCTGCATGCAGAATTTCATCAGTCGAACACCATTATTCATGCAGGGAACTGCATGGCTCCACTTCTGTTTGTTGTATAATTTCATGCTATCAATATTTATAATCTCACATAACTTCGGAATGTCATTGCTGAGCCTCCATTCAAACCCATGATAAATATCACCTTTTTGTTTTTTTTTTTATTGATAGGGGCATTCTTTCTTCTCTGAGTTGGGGTTTTAACTATTGCTGCCTCTGGGAGCAAAATCTTAATCTGCTGTCCACTATAAACAGAATAATAATTGGGTACATAGTATTTGTTAAATCAAATAATATTTAGTACATAGAAAATAGAAGTCAAATATGCAAACCTTCAATGTAGCTCCTCCCTGTTTACTTAACTCTTGTTCTCGCTTTTCTATTTCTTCTGTTCGTTCTTGCATACGCCTTACTTTCTCAACGTCTTTGATACCTCGGGCTGCTTGTTGAGCCGCCCGACGTTCTGCAGCCTCACTTTGTTGGCGACGTCTAGTTTCCTTAAAATTAGAATGCAGGCAAATGTAACAAGTTCAATTAAAATTCCTTCTGCCAAATAAATATTTAATTCAGTCTTTGATAAAAAAAACTACAGACTCAAGACATTATTACTTCTTAGGCTGCTAATATAGACTTACTGCGTCAGGAGTTAACACTTCTGAAGCTGAAGGTCTACAGCAGGATGTTATGAGCCCCATTTTATATGAAACATATGTTTTCAGAAAGCAACAAAAACATGATCAAAATAAACTTTGACATGCCAAAAGATTAGACGTTTAGGGTTGTAACAATGGGCAAGTTCCACTAAGCGACCGCGGCGACCGCAACGCCCACAGTAGCGCTCCACATAAAGCCCACGGTCGTTGCGAGGGATCGCTCGACGTCATAGATGACGTCACTGCTCGCGACCGCTTCGCGCCCACTTCGCCCGCAAAATATTGGTAGGTCTTGGTGGGCTTTCAATAAAAAATGACATATGTCATCAGAACTTGATGATTTTTCCGAGCCGCCATATTGCTAGCACACAGCGCTCAAGTTTTGCGTTCCACTTAAAACATTCGCCCACAACGCCCGCGGCGTTTTTTCGTTAGTGGAACGGCAATTTCCGCGGTCGCGGTCGCGGTCTTTGTGGGCTTTATGTGGAACGCGGCCAATACATACAAATCCCAAAAAAAATGATATCGAGTTTTTCAATATATCGATATTCTAATGTGAAGTGTAAGTTAAACGTTTACATAAATTATACATACTATTTAACTACTCTATAATTAATATTAAGAAGCAGTATCTAAAGCTTTAGTTAAAGCTATAGTTTTACCTTGCTTCATGGCTAACACCCTAAGCGATCCAAAGCAAAATATCGACCTAGATAAATAGTATAGTCTCGGTGATCTAGTGGTCGAGCACACAGCTCTGCTGGCGTATTATGAACTCATAATTCCAGCCCGCTTACGCATTGCCTTGCAAATTTGTATTTTTAACGAATGATTTCAGCTAGTCGGTGACGAGTAACCACTGTCAAATTCACTCCAAATTCTATATATCAACGACTAATTCCTTTTATTCAGGCATAAGTAGTCTACATTAGCTGTAATTGGTCTATAAAATACGAATTGGCTAGGCCGCGAACAAGCTGGCTGGAACTAAGAGCTCATAATATACCCCCTGAATTCAGATGTCGCGAGTTCAAATCCTGACACATATTATTTATCGATAAAGGTTCTTGGCTAATGTTATTTTAAATATTATTGAGTATAAATTATTTGTGGAATTAATACTTAAACCGGTAGTAAGAATATTGTTATGCTAAATAATATGCTGTTTTGGATATCAAAACAAGAGTACGTTCTCCCTAAACTATTTACCTCTATTTTACAAACTATTTTAATTATGTTGCTGACCTAAAGTAACACACTACTCGTCCACTACTCCTAGTCCTTCTATTCTCAGAATCACTCAAATTTCAAACCAATCAAAGGATCGCATTAAAAAAAACACAAAACACCTTGAATTTTTTTTTTAAATTTCTTATGACCTCCAGTCTAAGGACAGTTAATTGTTGCAAGTTTACGCCATAGTTGCCAATACATTACGATATCTTTCAACATTACCAACTCCTGATTACCCTCCATTTTTGTTCCGTCAATTTACTACTAGTGATGTTGAGAAAAGTATTCGCTCTATTGGGACTGATTATATCAGCCGTAATATGATGCTTCCTATCATTGACGAAGTCCTATCCATTATTGGACATATCCTTAATTATTCCATTTCCAGTGGTGTCTTTCCATCATCATGGAAGGATGCTCAAGTGATACCACTACCGAAGGTCCCGAAACCCATATCCTTTTCCGAATGCCGCCCTATATCCATTCTTCCATTCTTATCAAAAGTACTAGAACGCCTTGTCCATGATCAATTAAATTCATTCCTCAATTCCAACAACCTACTTAACCCATTTCAATCCGGTTTCCGTCCTGGTCATAGTACCACTACCACTCTTGTCAATATTACGGATGATATAAGGTCAGGCATGGAAAATGGAAAGCTAACCGTTCTCTGCTTATTAGATTTCTGCAATACTTTTAACACGGTTGACACTGCCATCTATTATGCTGGTTGCGGCCCTTCGTCCGTCTCTATTCAACTCTAGAAGGCAGCCGACGCCCTCAGCGTCTGGCTTTCCAACTGGAGAATAGAAATCAATACCGACAAAAGTCAAGCTGTCTTGTTTCACAGGCGACATTCCGACCTGTATCCCGTCAAATCTTTCCCTAATGTCCAAATTTTCGGCAAACCTATCCCTTGGGACAGGCAAGCCAAATACCTCGGAGTAATCCTTGATGATAAACTCAGTTTTAAACCGCACATTAAACGTGTGCGCTCCCGTGCCGCCCTAGTCATGGGCAGACTCCATTCCCTCATTAATCCCAAGTCAAAACTATCACTATCCAACAAGGTTAGGCTTTACACGTCTTGTATTAGGCCCATCATGACATACGCGAGCACCGTATTCACCCACACACAGCCACACAGGCACAGGATCCATAGGCTACAGACACTACAGAATAGATTCTCACGAAGAGCCACGGGGGGCCCGTGGTTCGTTCGTAATCTAGACCTCCACGTCGACCTGCTTCTGCCTACTATCAGGCAATTCATGAAACAGTGTTCCATTAAGTTCTTTGACTCTGCTGCCACACACCCCAACCCGCTAGTGGTTGCGGCTAGCAATTACACACCCTCCCGCATATCGAGGAGGACTAGACCCCGTCACATCCTCACCGAGCAGGATGACGCCACCACCCTCACGCAAATCGCGGCTCAAAAGGCTCGCGAAGCCATCTCGACTCACGGTAGGCCGCGGTTTCGTCCTCGCCGCCGAGGGCGCAAACTCGCTCGCGTAAAAGTCAGAAACGTGGTACAAACCACATTGTCAACAACGTTCCCCACAGGGGGTGCCCTTGGACCAGGTTCTTTAAATTGACTAAGGTTGAGAGCCCTCTGCGCTCACCAAAAGTCCGCGTAAAATTGTAACAGCCGTCAGGCTAACAATTAGAAGTCACTCACAAAAAAAAAAAATTTAACACGTTTGACTTCGATGTGCCGCTTTCTATATTAGGCTACCTCAACATATCTAATTGACTGGTTTCGTAGTTACCTGTTCGGTCAGCGACAGCAAATCCGTCTGGATGACACCTATTCTCCTTGGTCCAACATAACTGTCGGTGTACCACAGGGTGGCGTTTTATCCCCGTTGTTATTCTCTATATTTATAAATTCTATCTCCAACAAATTGCTTTCTTCCTACCACCTTTATGCAGATGATTTACAAATATATTCGCAAGAAGCACTGATGGATATATCCAAAGCCATATCTGCTATCAATATAGATTTATCAAAGATTGCAAAATTGGCCCAAAGAAATGGTATCTTGGTGAATCCACGAAAAACTCAGGCTATTTTGATTGGCAGTTCTCGACAACTGGGCAAGGTTGATATTGTAACATTGCCTAACATTGCCTTTAACGGCAGCACTATCCCGTATAGCGAAAAAGTAAAAAATCTCGGAATTTATATGGACAGTACACATTTCATGGTCAGCACAGATAGAAAATGTCAGCCGCAAGGTGTTTGGTTCTGCAGGATCCCTAAGAAGACTACGCAACCTAGTACCCGTTCCCACCAAGACTGCGCTTGCACAATCTATTCTACTTCCTATTCTTGATTATGCTGATACTAGCTACCTCGATCTCACTGAGAACCAACTTGACAAACTTGAGCGTCTTCAGAATCTCTGTATTAGGTTTATATTTGGTTTACGCAAATATGACCACATCACCGAATTTCGTAATAAGCTCAAGTGGTTGCCCATTCGCCTTCGAGGGAATACTCACATTCTCTGTCTTCTGTATAGTACTCTTTTCAATCCTGCTACTCCTCACTATCTTAAAAAACGTTTCGTGTTTCTCCATGACACACACGCGAGATAATTGAAATCATCGGCGAGCTTGACCCTGGAAATACCAGCGCATTCAACGAATTTTCTCTATAAATCTTTCTCCATCCAGGCTTCACGATTGTGGAATTATTTGCCTCTGTATATCGTCACGCACAGACATTGGCGTCTTATAAAAAATATCTCAAAGATTACTCACTATAAATATATATCCATATATATATCTATATTATACTATGTGTAGTTATGTATGTATGTATTTATGTATTATGTGTATGTATATAGATACATACATACATGATAGACTTTTCATATAGATAAATCCATACATACACTTAATACATAGGTAATAAGTGTATGTATGTATTTATCTATATGAAAGCCTATCATGTACATTTTAAAGAAACAACTGTACACCGCATATTTACCTTCCTAGCTAGCATGTCCATCTAAAGGTTGTCTGGCAGAGATCGCAGCATGCGATAAGACCGCCTAATTGTACTTGCCTTACATTTACCTTGTATATCTACTGTAATTTGTCCTATATATGGTGTACAATAAAGTATATTCTATTCTATGTTTTCACTCGTTATGATAAAAAAAAAAGATAATTCCAGAAAAAAATTATCGTTAATTTTTTTCCCAACATTTTATACAGGCTGAACTGACAGTTGCGAGCGCAAAACATGGCCCATTGTTGGCTTCAGTAAGTATTTACATATATTCATGATTCTATATTCATTCTATAGATATAAGAATAATAGATCGGCAATAGTCACCCAAACAATGGAACCAAAAATGGGTTGTTGATGTGTGATCGAGTGACTTATCAATGTGTGCGTAAAAAGCGCTTCAGTGTCAATTTTTACATAGTTATCCTTTGTAGTTATCGTTCATGTGTTGAAATGTAAATATCCTGAAAATCTAATATACGCGGTTGCGCTGTCAGTGATGAATATTAGTACAATTTTCCTGAAATGTGCCATCTATTAAAGTCTATGGTAAATCTATGAATCATTCACTTTATGTACCAACGCGCTGAAATATTGCTGTTTCCGTGCGAGTGACAGTGGTCACTCGCAGTTAAATTTATGTATATGTGTGCGCCGTCAGAATGCACAATATCAATAATTACATAGTATAAAATAAAGTCGCTTTCCGCTGTCTGTCCCCTTATATGCTTAAATCTTTGAATCTACTCAACGGATTAGTTTTTATCTTTAATTCATTTGTGATATAATAATAAATAAATAAATATTAGATATATAGAGTAGAAAAATTGATAAATCCGAAATGTACTCATTTATTACTTTTGATGCGGAACAAAGTTTGCCGAGTCAGCCTGTTTATTTATGTAATTGTTCATAGAGAACAATATGTCTCGTACTCGTCCTTTAAGGTCTCGGTGGTTCAGTGGTCGAGCACTCCCTTCTAAATCTAGAGGTCACGGGTTCGAAGCCTCGCACTGGCTCACAATGCCTCTTTGAAGTTCTGTTCAGAAGTTATGTGTCAAAAATATGGATGACTGAAAACTTTGTGCCTTATTACTGAAACCTTGTGCCCGGTATGGCAATAGGTTCGCCAGCCACCTATTCAATTTGGAACGTAAACATAACGGCGAGACGAGGCTTACCCAGCCTACACCTTCGGGTAGAAAAAGGCGTGAAGTTATAACACACTATGTGTTGCTGGTGTCCATGGGCAGCCTCGGTTGCTTACCATCAGATGACACGCTTGCTCGTTTACCCTCCTATCCCTTAAAAAACAGTGGTAGTGCCAAGCAGTTCGCTGTATGAATGGGCCGGCTCGACCGGTGAAATACCACGACCTCTCAGAAGACCGACGTAAAGTGGCTCATGCCGCGTTTCGTTCAGTGAGAGAGGTACCCGGAGGCCCACCCCCCTTCCCCATCCTTTCCTATCCCCTATCCCTTAAAGGTCGGCAACGCAACAGTAACACTATAGGTGTTGCTGGTCTCCATGGGCGGCGTTGGTAGCTTACCATCAGGGTCACCTGATCGTGTCAACGCCTGCTCGTTTACACTCCTATCCCATAAAAAAACACAAACAGAATCAGTGCAATATAATATGTATTTTATATACACTTCTTAAGAATACACTTAATAACTTGTTGACCTGCTAGCTCAAGCTAGTGTTAAATCTATGACTTTAATCACTTTATACACTTTTACTTTCAGTACATGTAACATCACTTAAGGAACTTGTATCTACATTTTTATTATTTGTATGGTCACTTTTGGTAATTACATCATCATTATCACAGTTGGCATCAGCAGCATCATCATCATCGTCTTCTACAAGTAATTCTTTCTCGTCTGTTTTCTCTGGGACATGCTCGGTTGGTTCATAAGAATGACAATTAAGCTTTTCAAGCCAACTTCCCATAGAGTCATTTTCAATTTCACCCTTGACTATAATTGGATATATGTATTTTTCCTTAAATTTCTGCACATCACTTTCCTCTTCATCCCAAGTTAAACTATCATGGCTACCTTGGAATTTGGTATTATACATTTCGTAATGAACCTGGAATAAATAGGTAAAGATATAGTTTAAACTTATATTTATTAAATCGAGCAAGCGTGTCACCTGATGGTGAACAACAAGCGACGCCCATGAACACCTGAACACATATAGTGTTACAGTTGCGTTGCCGGCCCTCACAATGTCATAGGGAAGAGGTCGAATATGGAAGGGGAGGGGGAAAGGGGTTGGGCCTCCGGATACCTCTCTCACAGAACGACACGCGGCAATACCCACTTTACGCCGATATTCCGAGACGTCGTGGTATTTCACCGGTCAAGCCGGCCCATTCATGGAGCGAACTGCGTGGCGCTACAACTGCTTATGTACAAATAATACTCTCCACATTTCTGGAGTAGTTTTTAATATGTAGTTAATATTAGACTTGAATAAACTTGGCAGATAGATTATAATAAGTACATAACAATTGGTTAATCTGTATTACCATCCTCATTTTCCTGCCCTCATCCCATTTAAAGTGGGATTGGCAAAACATGTCATCCTTTCAATATATCAACGTTGTTATAAGATTTGGCTGTGGTTTTATGAATGGCTACCTGCCTGACGCCAACCCTCCTTGCGAATGTTTTTGTTGGTGGGATAGGGAAGTGGCTGGAAATGGGACGGGAAGAGGCTAGTGGAAGAGGTTGGGAAACCGGATACCGCACTCACCGAGCGAAACGGGGCACGAGCCAGTTTTCGCCGATATTCTAAGAAGTCGTGGGATTTCACGGGTCGAGCCGGCCCTTTTCTACAGCAAACTGCGTATTACATATTAGAAATTCAGTTCATACCATATCCAATACCAGACCAAGACCTGGTGCAATAGGTGTCATGACTTTCTCTTTACTTAAGGCTTTTATTAGTAGGGACATATCCGCGAGACCGCGCAATACGGCTACTGTCATAGCAACCATCTTGCGAATTTGGTGAATCATAAAACTCTGGCCCTGGAAAATAACATATTTACAATGTAATAACTAGTATTATGCTCAAGTAACGTAATCAAGGGTGCTATATAATTGATTTGAATTGATTGTAACACATTTGTTTTATCAATTGGGTCCAGCAGGATTTATCTATAGTAAGGCCAACGAGGCGAGATAAAAAATATAAACAAAGTTTCAGGGGTTCAAAACATTTATCATTTCTCCATTTTAAAAATCAACAACTAATTAGTAACAATAATAACAATAACAGCAAAAATTAACAAGAGAACTAAAGCAGTAACGGATTAATAACAAGAGTAAAAGTACCAAATACGGGAAACGAAAATACGAGTCACTTTAACGCTTTTCATACAGGAATGAACTTGTTATTAGTTGTCAATAAATTGCGGAACAACTGTTGACAACCACAGTATCAACTACTATCATGCACCATGAAGTGCGCGACGATAGCTGTTTTCGCCTATACGTGATAATTAGTGACGTCTTTACTGCATAGAAGTAACAAGGACAGAGATATCATTCGCTCGGATATTCGTGTCAGTCTTTAACTGTCGTAAGATAACTTGGTAAGGGTCCGTTTGTTTATAGTTTTTATCTCGTCTCATTGGCCTTACTATAGTTCAACCATAATTTTCAGAACACTGTTAATATTATTAACAGTGCGCCAAAAATAAAAACATTTTGGATCAAGCTTTAAAACCCATAATAACAATAAAAAAAGTGTCTTTCAAAGTAGTACAGAAGTAAGTTATTTGATGCTACCACTTTATTACCATCAACTGAGTGAGACACCTCGGCTTATTTATGCATCTAACCCATCAAGCAATATTATAATAAGTATTAATAAAAGTCATTTAGTGAAAATGTGTGATGAATAAAAAAATGATCAATGAACTTACTTTAACTGATAATACGGCAAACTCCATATCCAACTCAACAAACACTCTTTCCACAGTAAAACTTATCATATGACGCAGTGCAGATGGGTCAGTACTGAGTCTGCAAAAATAATTGATACTACATATTTTAATGTATGGAAATCGTAATAGAGTCATTAAGATCCAAACAGAAAAAAGCAGGGCGAGCCTAATAAAACGATTCGACAAAACATTTTAATCATCCTACCTGGGTTAGGGATTCGCGAAACCTTAACTAGCACCTACCTACTCTTCACATAGTGCCGTTTATCCCTTTACCAATATTTCATCAATATTGATTCTATAGATTTCGGATTTATATTATTAGCAGAGATATTATATAATCTAGTAATATATACAATTCTCGTGTCACAGTGCTAGTTATCATACTCCTCAGAAACAGCTTGACCGATTTTGTGTGCATGACGAGTAGGTATGAGAATCAGTAAAGGTTAGGTAGCCAACCCATAATATTTTCCTTTTTAAAATTTTGATTTTTTCTGTTTAATTTTTTTATGAAACTACACATGAGCACTTTATCGCAACAATACTCACTTCTTTTCTGTAAAATTATGATAATTCTTGGTTCCCTTATAGACTTCTAAAACTTGCTTCACCTGTTCCAACTTATCTTCTGGTATTCTATATCGTTTCCTTTCTTCTATTGTCACTAAACTGGGTTCAAATGTGTATGTCGGTAATGTATAACTGTATGTACGGGCATTGCATTTTAATTTTGAATTGAATTTATTAGTCACTCTTCTAACACCAAATACTTTAATGCATTCAGGTAAATGTTTGTTAATTTCCTTTATGTCAAGCTCCAGAGCTGTAAATTTTATAATAACTTATACAAAGTTGTAGTAAATAAGGTAATAACGTAAATATTTTTGTTTATGTTATTAAAGCTTATACTATAACTTGAGTACACCAGTGGTCTAAAGATCGTACAACCCGCCAATGCATCATGCAATCGTGGGGTTGAATCCTGGCTTACATCAGTGATTTTTCGATGGATGGTAATAAATACCATTTCAGATGGAATGGAAAATTTAAAAAAAAATTATACAGCAACATCGATGATTAAGAATTTGATGATAGGAATGGATCTGCCATCAAGTGCCATTTAAATTAGGCTTTTTTATACTATTTAATGAATAAACATAAATCTGTAATACTAACGTAGTTTCAGTGAGACAACCTGCCTGGCAGCCGATACACCTTTATCTGTTCGTGAACTTCTCTGAAAGTTGATAACCTGTTGGTTTTCAAAGGCATCTTCTTTTATATATTTTGCTTCTAATAGTGCTTTTAATAGATCCTCTTCTATTGTTCTAACACCAGGATTTCTAAAACAAAATATATTTATATTTTTTTTTTTTATTGGTACTCGACCTAGATAGGGAGGTACACCATCAAAATCACAATCTAGCTCATAGAGGCTAATAAGCAATATTAGCCTTTAACTTAATCTACTAATTTGTTTAAAGTCACTAAGAATAATGTCCAATGAATTTCCTTAGAGTCTATTAAGGCGAAGCACTTAGTTCATGTGTTCTTTATTTAAGCCACTATCACTGTAACACTTTCACTAATAACATTACACTAACTCAAAAGGTTTGCTCCTTTTTAATCTTCTCACTAGGTCGGTGACGTCGAGGAGTTGGATTGCCTCAACGTTCACATGATAATGAAGCCTGCGTTCATGATCTTCGGCGTATTTGGATATGATCTTATGGACGAGCTCGACTTGAAGGTCCCGATGGAGATCGTCGTTTCTTATGTACCAGGGCGCATTCACTATATCCCTGAGAACTTTATTTTGGAACCGTTGTATTATTTGTACATTACTTTGTTTGGTACAGCCCCAGAGCTGTATACCGTAAGTCCATACTGGCATCAGGACTTGCTTGTACAATAGTAGTTTGTTGTGCATTGACAGCGAGGAGTGTTTTCCAAGTAGCCAGTACATCTTTTTGTATCTTATTCCTAGTTCTTCACGTTTTTTCTTGACATGAGCTTTCCAACATAGCTTCGTGTCAAGTGTCATACCAAGATATTTGGCTGTGTTTGCGTAGGGTATAGGTTGACCATTTATATATATCGGGTGATACATTGGCCTCTTATTTGTAAAATCAATATGAACCGATTTGGATTCGTTAAGCTTAATTCGCCATGATTTTTTCCACTGATAAACACGGTCTATGGCTGTTTGGACTATTTCTACTGCTTCCTCGTGACTGTTTCCTGTTGCTATAATAGTAGTATCGTCAGCATAAATTGCAATAGTAGTATTTTCTATGTCTGGAATGTCACAAGTGTATAATAAGTACAGAACCGGACCCAAAACACTCCCTTGCGGAACTCCAGCTTTTATTTCTTTAAGCTCTGAGTAGGCGTCATCTTGCCTAACTCTAAATATTCTGTTCGATATGTATGAATTTAGAATGTCCACGAATTGTTTAGGAAGTAATGACTTTAGTTTGAATATCAGGCCTTCATGCCATACTTTATCAAAAGCTTCGGCTACGTCTAGGAAAACAGTAGAGCAAACCTTCTTTTCTTCGAGCGCTTTTTCTATTTTATTTACAATTCTATGGACTTGGTCGATTGTAGAATGACTTTCTCGAAATCCGAACTGGTGGTCAGGTAATAGTTTTTTACTATCTAGTATAGGCTTCAGCCGTTTTATAAGAAGTTTATAAATTATATATGAATTATACAGAGTGTCCCAGATTGGGTATATCAAGCCGCGAGGGGTGGACACAGGTTGGAATTGCCTATCGGATGGCTATATTTAAAATGTGATAAGTCGAACTTTAGATCTGAAAAAAAAAAAAAATCCTACTGAGTCCGCAAATAATAATATTTGACATGGTCACCCTACTATCAAGACTTTCATTGACATCACGTACACACATACACAAGAAATCGTAACATATGTTCCGATTTCTTGTGTACCTACAACATGGATATAAAAATGTAGACCTTATTCTGTTGTGGTAGAGCCGATATTGCTAAGTTATGGTGAGATATAAAATAAAAAATTTACAAAATAAAAAAATAAATCATATTAATATTTCAAAATATTTTAGTGTGCATAGCGTGTAAAAAATTAATCACTAACGAACACTAGTGTCTCTGCCATTTTTAATTTCTTAGGGTACCGTTATACCAAAATACTTGAAAATACGGAACCTGTATACGATAACTTACTTTTTTATAATCAGTTTAAAAATACTAGTCTCTGTACTACAGAGTCTAGTAGATATTTTAATTTCACTCAAATCTCATCCAAAGCAAATTGGAATAGTATTTTAGAAAATCTCATAATTTTAAGTCATAATACGCACAATACCGAATACAGGAAATCCTGGTAAATACCTACGTAATGCTTTTTAAACTTTTACGTGTTAGGCAACATAATGATAATATCCTTTATTAATTTGCGTTGGTACATTAAAATTATACGGACCCATAATAAATAATATTAATATTTCAAAATATTTTAGGTAAATTTAGAAATGCCGACAAATTCTTTTTATGAATGCCGCCTGATGAATTCAAGGTTATCTTGTGCGAGCCGAAAGGCAGGCGGCAATTTTCAAAGGAAGTTTCGGGCGCGTGTAACAGGCACAGCACGTGTAAGAGGTGCACACATATACACACTGTCAAGTACCTACAAATAAATCAATAAGTAGGGTTCACAGTTTTTTATTTATTTTATTGTAAGTTATTCATTTATTTCTTCACACCCTTACTCAAATGGGAGTGGAAGTACCGAAAATTATGTATCAACTATGTTTTATGATAACGACATAATATGATTTCTTACCCAGAACTGAATACAGACAACTTATTTTTTAATGTAACTTCACGCCCCAAATACATGCGGGTGTAGGCAGCTAAATTACTTATTATGTTTCATGGTAATTTCATATGATTTCTTATTGCGAACCGAATACAGATAGCTTTTTTTTGTGTAACTTCATGCCTCAAATACATGAGAGTGTAGGCAGCGAAAACTATTTACTGACTATGTTTCATGATAATTCCATGTGGTTTCTTAAACAGATCAGAATGTAGTCAGCTCACATTTTGTTGTAACTTCACGCCCCAAATACATGCGGGTGTAGGCAGCGAAAACTACTTATTGATTATGTTTCATGGTAATTTCATAAAATTTCTTATTGCAAACTGAATACAGATAGCTTTTTTTCTGTAACTTCAGGCCTCAAATACATGAGAGTGTAGGCAGCGAAAACTATTAACTGATTATGTTTCATGATAATTCCATGTGGTTTCTTAAACAGATCAGAATGTAGTCAGCTTACATTTTTTTTGTATCTTCACATAATTATTAAAGATTAGAGATGACAACCCTATTGATGATCGAAATGGAAAAATGAATGAAATAGTTTAGGCGAGAAGTCACAATGAACTCAGTTGTAGTAGGTCATAAGTAGGGTGGTCACGGTTCATATTTTTGAGGGATAATTTATGTAAAAAAGTAAAAAAAAATTGTTCGACATCACATTTTAAATATAGCAATCCGATAGGCAATTCCAACCTGTGTGCAGCCCTCGCGGCATTATATACCAGATCTGGGAAACCCTGTATAATTATATAATATATATAAATTCAATGAACATGTCATGCCCGGACCGATAAGCGTCGAAGGGTCAGTTCTCGAAGTCGTAAACAAATACGTCTACCTAGGCCAAACTATCCAGGTAGGTAGACGAAACTTCGAGAAGGAGGCCGAAAGGAGGATTCAGCTGGGTTGGGCTGCATTTGGCAGACTGCGTCGGGTCTTCAGCTCGCCTATACCGCAATGTCTGAAGACCAAAGTCTTTGACCAGTGCGTCCTACCGGTAATGACCTACGGTGCCGAAACGTGGACACTCACGGTGGGGCTAGTCCACAAATTTAAAGTCGCTCAGCGAGCTATGGAGCGGGCTATGCTCGGGGTATCTCTGAAGGATAAACTCAGGAATGAGTATATCCGCCAGAGAACTGGGGTAACCGACATAGCTCGCAGAATAAGCTCGCTGAAGTGGCAATGGGCTGGTCATATCTGCCGAAGGACCGACGGTAGATGGAGCAAGAAGGTCATTGAGTGGAGACCGCGTCTTGGTAAACGTAGCGTAGGACGCCCACCAGCCCGATGTTCAGACGACCTCAGAAAGGCTGCTGGAAAAGACTGGATGCGGAAGGCAGAGAATCGGATGTTGTGGCGCACATTGGGAGAGGCCTATGTCCAGCAGTGGACTACAATAGGCTAATGATTGAATGATATAAATTATATATTATATTAACATTTATAAATGAAAAATATTTTTATTTGTCACTCCATTTATTCAGTGAGTCTTGAAAAATCACGAAGTTAGTGTTAAATCTCTCCATGTATCAAATGGGTAAGGAGAGGTCGAAAAATGTTTAAAATAACAACACATAATTAATGAATTCCCTTACAAAAAAAAATAGCAAAGCCGCAGGTAGAATCTTGTGCACAGTAGTTACA
Organism: Euproctis similis; assembly: GCA_905147225.2. Taxonomy (NCBI): domain Eukaryota; kingdom Metazoa; phylum Arthropoda; class Insecta; order Lepidoptera; family Erebidae; genus Euproctis; species Euproctis similis. The sequence goes on from LR990109.1 coordinate 13,987,428, forward strand.
ATAATTTGTCTGTGATGTCACCACCCCCAGGTCTCCCAGTTAACTCACTTGAAGTATATCATTTTTGTGAATCATTTTTTCACTCTAAATCTAATGCAATATCTGTATTTCTAAATTTGTATTTCAGTAAGTAAAAAATTGTTAATTATGCATAACAAAATATATACACAAACAAAACACTCACCTTTGCATACCATAATAATCAACACCACAATAACCCAAAAGCATTGCCATTTTTTTAAGCTTTACTCTTTCTGTATTTCCACATAACTTTTTACTATCTGTTTCGCCATTTTCTGTTTTCTTAGGATCAGCATCTTCCCATTGGCGCTTTATGGCTCCTTTTTTGAATCTTGTAAAACCTTTGGATTTTACATTATCTTTTGTTTCCTTCTTGTTAATTTCCATGACTGATACACTTCTTATTAGTTTGACTGCAAAGCACCTACACATGTGAGAAGATTTTATATTTACTGTTTATGAAAACACAATACACAGGTAACACCAGTAGTTAAAAACATAAAAATATGGAGTTTCTTTTTTATGTAACCAGTTTAGTAATTTAATCTACATCAATGTTAACTCTCTTAAGTTACTGATAACAAATTTCATGGCAAATTAAGTAACTAGAAAAAGACTGGCAAAAACTCAAATCTTTAAATAAAACTGAGTTTTATTAAGTATACTGAAACAGCATCATGGTAAAGTAAAAAATAGGTTACTGGACAGTGGCCCTACAACTGTCCAGTAGTTCTTTGAATGAATGGGCCAGCTCAACCGGTGAAATAACGCTAACTCTCAGAAAATCGACGGAAAGTGGTTCATGCAAGGTTTTGTTAGGTGAAAGAGGTACCCAGAGAGTGGAGACCATCCCATCCCTTTCCACCCTATTCCCTTAAATGTCGGCAAAGCAACTGTAACACTATGGCCTGCTAGTTTGCCTTCCTATCCCATAAAATAAAAAACAACTAAATTAGGTTAGCATGAATAGTCCACTATAAAAAAAAATTAGCACTTGCATATTTGGTGAAGTAAAGGATTGCAAAAAGAGGTTTTATGAAACTGTCGACATATTAATCAAAGTTTTAATGAATGCTCACGAATGAGGCGTCGTACCTGATCTGGTAGTGTAACTCGACAGAATCTGTTTTATTATGTTTTTGTATGGTCTGAAGAATGTTACGGTCATAACTAATGGGTACCACCAATGATTTAAAAAATCTTCTTCAAAACTTTACTAATAAATTATCTTCTTAGAAGCATGTAAATTGTCCACATTTACTCGGGTAAACAGATGGCACATGTCAGTAAAAATGTACTAAATAAATCATCACTGACAGTGACAGCTGGTGACAGCGCAAAGGCGAGGAATCGGCAATCTCCACAACCTTCGGCCTAAGCCGAAGCCGAAGATATATAACAAATAAAAAACATAACTTCACGCCTTTTGTTACCCGAAGGTGTAGGCAGCAGCTGCCTCATCTCGCCGTTATATTTACGTCCCAAATGGAATAGGTGGCGAACCTATTGCCATACCGGGCACAAAGTTTTCAGTCATTGATATTTATCACACTTAACTTCCGAAAATAATTTCGAAAAGTCATTGGTGTGTGCCAGTGTCTGGAATCGGACCCCGTGTGCTCGACCACTGCGCCACCGAGACTTAAGGTATATAAACTTAGTAATTTAATAATTTTCTTCAATATTATCCACAGCTAAAGAAGAATATCGACGTAGAGTGGCTCATGCAGCTTTTATCTCAGTGATAGAAGTGTCCGCACTGAATTAAGTGCAGTCCGGTCCGTCAGTCACTCACTCTTTCGTAACAGTTCGTTTAATTCCCACTGTTCCCGGACCTTCGGCACAGCATCCAGCCGAAGCCGAAGATCTCGCCGAAGATGGATTTTTGGCCAAAGGTGGCCGAAGCCGAAGCTTCAGTTGGACACAATTAGCAAGTAATGCTAAGCTTTCCAATTACAAAACATCATGCGACTCAGTGCCGCATGATGCCGAATTGTGCTGAAGCCTAATAGGAACGCGAATTAGTGTTAAAATGCGCCAGTAGAGTACGCTAAGTTCAGTGTTAATTGAATGTGGGGTAAAATAGTCAATGCTTGTACCTTCATCCATATTTATATTTCATTTTTTTTTACTAGGTTGATTTAACTTTGATTATTTCTATAAAACTACAACGAAACGAAAGCTATATTTTTTTAATAAATATTATTATTACCAAAGAAAATTTATTTAAAATTTTGTGATCAATGCCAACATAAAGAAAAAACACTTAAAAATATTTTCTGTCAATCAATGATTTGGTAATGTTGGTATCCATGGCACGCATAATGCGAAAGCACTACTTTTGTGAGTGCCTGATTGTGCGTAGCGATGCTGTAATTGAAAAATTAACCATACGCATTATGCCGCATAATGCAATATAATGCTGTAAAACACTGGAAAACACGGATGGTCAATAGTAACTTAGCGCACTCTACTGGCGCATTTGTGTACCGCATTGAGTCGCTAACTGCCATTTCATATGTTATGGCACTCAATATATCTACTATATGTTTTTTTAAATGCTATTATTGTATTAAATTTCTGATAACACCCTGCCACTATGACAAAATAATTTAAGAAGTATCAGTACGGTCTTTTGTATGGGTTTCACTCCTGTGAAGTATGGACTTTACGTGCTTTAAACTGTCTAGTTTTCGTAATAAATGCCATAGATTTAGCATTGACAAAATGGTACATGTGTCAGTAAAAATGCTACTGATCGTCACTGACAGCGCGACCGCGAGTAAGCGATTCTCAGGATGTTTATAATTCAACACATGCACATTAATAAAAGTTGACACTTGAAGACACTTTTTACGCTGAGGATAATTTTTAATAGAAAAAAGTCAAAGTTAACACATACATTCAGATCGAAATCGAAATCGAAATACATCGATGTTCTAGTTAATATTAATGAAGAAATCATCTTTTGAAATATAAATATTTTTATTTGTTAGGAAATTTACTTCAACAGTTGTTATGTATGTTTAAATCTTGTTTAGGAAATAAATGTTCATACGGCTTTCTCTAATTATGAAGATTAGATTATCTAATAGAAAATAATTGACTGGCTTGATCTCTCTACGTAACATAATAAATTTGAACCTAGTACAAACCTTATGCCAAAACATATTAACTTTTAGATATTCATTGCACTAAATTAAATTATAATAAATTGAACATTCATTTATTGCAGTCTAATCAACATTGTTTATTTCGAGACAAATATCGATGTTTTTTAAACATAGACGCAAATCGATTTATCCTCCTGAGTACTCCTGAGTCCTGACTAGCCCACCCACTAGTCGTTGTAGTAATTGCTGCGGTTGTTGAATTTTATAAAATAAATTGCTAATTGGATCTATTGCAAGAATAAAAATGCTGTCACGCTTAGCTTTGCGTTCAGGTACGGACGTGTTTTAATATTTTGATCATATTCAGTAAATTATATTCAAAGTTCTTGGGCATAACCCGTGGTTTATGTAATCACTGGTTTGACATTTCTCCACATTTCATATTTTTACTAATTTTGCATTTTATACGATAGCGGTATACTGTTTGCCGGTTTTGCAGAAAAGTAACTGATGTTTTGAGTTCTTCTTTTGCCACTCATAACTCACTATTTAGTTGCATGTCTTTGGAGCCCAAAAACAATAATTTATCTAACTTCCACCAGCGACATAGGTGTTCCAAAATATAGTAATGTTCTATCTGTGTTTTGTAATATTATAAAGCTTCAACAGCTTAATTAAAATAATATAATAATTTATTTGATCACAATTCCAAATAATTGCAATGAGACCTTGAACTTCCAAGATAGATCAGACCAATTTTATTATCACTATTTTACATAGCACATTCACTATTTAATTGTATAGATTATTGATGTGTACCTCTTATTCTTATACTTCAGCTGCAGCTCATAAACAGTCCGTATGCACTAGCCTAGCAGCACGAGGTTCTGCTTCGGATGTTTCCGGCATCCGGGATGAGAAGAACTTTCCCAGGCCTGTGAGAGGTGAACCTGGCAAAGTGCGCCTTGGTTTTGTTCCTGAAGAATGGTAAGATTCACATTGAAAACAGCAATTCATACTGTCATAACTCCATACCAAGCAATGCTGAGCATCTTGAAGCTTTTGGTATATCTTTAACTTAAAAACTGGTGAATCAATGTTGAAGAAATTTGAATTATGGAAAGCAAATGGGGTCATCTAGTATCTAGACTATGCAAGCTTGTGCCATGTATTGAAATGGTATTTAGCTTTTAATTATTTTATTCCATGAACTATTTTTAACTATTCTAATATTATCAAGTCCTTTGGTTCATAGTGTTAATTTCAAATTTTAGAAACTAATTAAGTGAATTAAAGAAACTGTTGCAGATTTAATTAACTTATTCATAAAAGAAGGCTACATAACATAATGCTGTCACTGAAACGAATGTTGGAGTACCAATCTCTTTATTGTTGTGAAAGTATTTAATATGCCTGTATAAAGTTTACCTGGTGAACTAGTATTTTCATAATGTTTGTTCAAAAGACTTACAAACTGGTTGTATATTTTTCATTCTGTAATATATCAACATATTAATGATAACAACTGCATAGTAAATCAGAAAAAGCCTTAATAGGTATATAATCTACAGTTTTATAATTTTATTTTACCATATTAACTTACAGGTTCCAATTCTTCCATTCCAAAACTGGTGTAACTGGACCCTATGCCTTTGGTTTGGGTCTGACCACATACCTCTGCAGCAAGGAAATATATGTGATGGAGCATGAATACTACACAGGATTGTCTTTGCTGATCATGGTAGCTGTTGCTGTCAAGAAACTAGGACCCAGCATAGCTGCATGGTTGGACAAAGAAATTGATGTGAGTACAACTCTGTACAATTCTAAATTCTGGCAGCCTAATAATAAAATAAGTAGTTTAAATAATAAAATCTTAACACAACATCACACCTTTTCCTACTTGAAGGTGCAGGCAATGGCTGTTAAGCCTTGACTCTCCGTTATGTTTACATGGCCAATGGAATAGGTGGCGATCCTATTGCCATACCGGGCACAAGTTTTTAGTCATCAATATTTCGAAAGTCATTGGATTTGATGCCGCAAGCTCTGGAGCTTGCGGCATCCGATTGCGAAATCCAATGACTTTGTATTCAGTGGTCAAGCACCCCGCTTCTGAATCCAGATTCAGAAGCGGGGTGCTTGACCACTGAATACATTACATTGATATGATATGATACAATAACTCCTAATGAACATGTATGTAGGCAACAGATTACTTACAGTCATATATGTGGTACATGTTTTTACAGTACCTTTAAAAAATTCCTAGGTTTCTCGGCAGTTTCAATCAACTGGTTTTGGCAATAGTTTTTACTAATATAGCATGCTTTCAGGCTGTTGAAGCTGATTGGAATGAGAGCCGCGACTTACAAGTAAAATCCCTGGAGGAAGCAGTGGAGGACGAGAAGACTGCCCAGTGGCGTGCCCAAGGACAAGAGCTCCTCATTCAGGCTAAGAAGGAAAATGTACTCCTGCAGCTTGAGGCTGCATACCGGGAGAGGCTCATGAACACCTACAATGAAGTGAGTTTTTATCTCCTGAGGCTCTCTGGGCCTTTGAGATACTACCTACACATCGGGTCATATACCTGATTTGCCTGTAAGGGGAAGAACCAAGGTGGCAAATTTCTCTAGAATGCTGCTACAGACTTTAAAAAGATGCAGATAAGATCTGGTTGTATCATTATCATCCATTCACATTTTTGAAAGTGCTGATTCCAAATACCTATTCATATACTGCTAAGTAATGTGTCTATTTAAAACTAGACCAATTACTTAATAATGTAGAGAAGTTAATTTAAGTTCACTTCATACCATTTATCATAATTATTGATATATACTCCAATGAAAATTCTTGACTCAATTAGAACAAGTATGAACATTTGGATGGGGTTTTTTTACCTGGTAATATAGAATTAATTTTGCGTATAGGTGAAACGGCGCTTGGATTATCAACTTGAGAAATCAAATGTTGAACGTCGCCTGGCCCAGAGGCACATGGTTGACTGGATTGTAACCAACGTAACAAAGGCCATCACACCTGACCAGGAGAAGCAGACTCTGGACCGTTGCATCTCTGATCTAGCTGCACTAGCCGCAAGAAAGTGAATTTGTAGAGGATATTTATGTAATATATGAATCATGTAATAAACGAACAGTCGATTGAGTTAGTTCTGCTGGCCTTTTTATTTTTTTGTAGATCGTTAGTACATTAATTAAAATAATTATAGGTTGTAGCTATATTTTCTTAATAACTTTTCCCTACATATTAGAATTAAACCTAAACCTAGTTGTTTTTCCACAGGCAAGTTTAAACAAGTAATGCAAATATATGGAAAATTTATTAAAAAGAACACATTATGTTACAATGATTTATTTTACAAATACAATAATTAGCTGGTAAACATTTCTCAATTTAGTACGTTACGGCGATATACCACCAAGTTAAAGCTCTTTTTTATTATTATTGCACTACACTGTGCTTGGCTGAATGACAATAACTAATAATGTAATCTCATTCTCTAATTGATAAGTCGAATTTACACAAAAAAAATAATCGGCCAATATACTGTAAAATATTACACGCAATTATAATAGATTTGTCCAAGGATTTCTAGAGTTGTCTAAAATAATCCTAGGTATTTGAATTTACAGAAATATGTCCCTATAATAATATAAATTTATTCACTAAATTAATAGTATACTCGCGCGCGACACTTGAGGCCTGGGGCGGTGACGTCACAGACGCATTGTGGTACGGCAGCGACTGCTATTTTTTTAAAGTAGGTATTTTTGTACCCGGAACAACGCCGCCTTACATGTATTATACAAATTTATTAAGCTATTATGAGTTTGCGAACTGAGTCAAATGTTTTATGGCCAAAAATTTTTTTTTTCTGACACCAAGACTAGACTAAAATATTAAAAAAATGTTGTCTACAGTACAACACGAAGCTCGAGGGGAGTTTACAGGGGTATAGTGCGGAAGGAAACATTCTACTCACGTCTCAAGTTATAGCGCGCGAGTAATACATATTTAGCCAGTGACTGGTTTCAATGGAAGAAGTTGCTGTGGCGTGAACAATTTAAGAATTTATTGAATATTTCGTATGCTTGGAGGAATTATAGAAAATAAATCGCGACGTTCGAAGGGATTTCAACCATTGAGATTATATAAAATTGGGTATGATTTCCCTTAACTATAGAACTCGGAAAGTTAAATAGGTCGAGCATTTCATAGTTTAAGGCCGTAATTTATACAATATATTTTAATTATTAAATATTAATAATAAAGTATCTGTAACTTAGACCATGAAATATCCGTTCATCGCGATTTTAACAAGTAATATTTGTTAATAATTACAATCAAATTTAATAAATTTTGGGATTATTGCATTATCAATTACTTTATAAAATTATAATCATCATACAATAATTCGTTTCAGCCACATTCAATTGATGATAACAAAAATTATTAAAAAGAAAACTTAACCCTTCGTTGCATAGTAATGGATATTTCCATCAAACCATTGGAAAGGAAAAAATGCACCCAAAACCGGTTGCTGGTCAAGATTTTTTGTCTCTGGTAACTTTTTGAAACACGTATGAATGAAACGGAACGCACTTAGTAAAAAAAAAAAGCAAACGTCAACTGTTTTCAACATTCAAAATTTAGTAAGCTGAAGTTGTTTGTTTTGTTGTGAAGGTGCTTTTAATTATCAAGTTTTTAAATGGTTTTTGTGGACAAAAGTACAAAAAAATATTGATTATGCATAGAAATAAGGTAAGTCTTGTGGAAACTGTTAATATTTGTGAAGAAAACATGTATAATATAACTAAAATAATGTCAAATAGGTATGGTGGAAATTTACATCATTATGAAGTATTGTCATCCTTGAAGTATGGAGGTATTTTGGTTGATTTTATTTCACTTTGCTTGCTTATTTTTTTGCTGTTTCAGAATATTATGAAAGATAAAGACATAGAAAACTATCTAGCACAGCTGGAGGATGGTTGGCTGTCAGAAGACGGACTGGAGGCAGAAGATTCTGATGATGATGATCCACCAAATCTTCACTATACTAGAGACCAACTTCTAAGTATATTAGATGATGAAAATGATGATGAAGACTGTCAGAAAGAAAATGAAAACGACCCTCCTCTTGTTGAAGAACTTGTGGAAGAAGCACAAATCCAAAACAGAGTTCCTTGTGGTGATATTTTCAATACATTATTGGACAAAAGAAAACTTATTTGGAAAAAGAGAAACATGGACTTTAATGAGGATAAAATTGCTTTCTTAGGCAGCTCAGATTTTCCACTAGAAATATCCCAGCTTGAAACTCCTTACCAATGTTTCAAATACTTTTTTGATGAAGATTTTATTCAGGAAATTGTTGATCAAACTAATTTATATATCATACAAAAAGATACCAATAACTGAATAATTTATACAGCTTTAGACATCAAAAAGTTTTTTGGAATATTACTGTTTATGTCTGTGCAAAGATTCCAAAATACCAGATCATATTGGTCTCCTGCTTTTGGTTATGGTCCAGTTTCATCCACAATGCCAGTCAACAAATTTGAAAGAATCAAGCTTTCATTGCACTTTCAAAATAATGAAAATCACTAGCCTGTTGGCCATGCCAATCATGACCGGTTATTTAAAATACGTCCAGTTATTGATCACCTCAAAACTAAATTGATCTTACTGTCATCAATTCTTGGATAATTTACAGAAAAAATGCAATCAATCGAAATGTACCAAAAAAAGATATACTTTCCATGGGACAATTTCGTAATGAATTAGCTCAAGTTTTATGCTCAATAAGATCCAACACAGAGGTCAGAAGAGGACGCCCAAGTTCCAGCTCTTTGGAAAATGAAATCCAAGCAAAAAGGAAGAGAGGGCCTACAGTTGTTCATCCACCAAAAGACATAAGAAGAGATGGTAGTGACCATTGGCCACAAGTCGGCGTTTCTCTGCGATGCAAATACCCACAGTGTAAAGGATACTCCACAATAAGCTGCAACAAATGTAGGGTTAACTTATGTCTTAACAAAAATAATAACTGTTTTGTTAATTTTCACCAAAATTGAAATTATTCATTACCTTAACATTATTTTAATTTTGTACTAAGCTCATCAGTTCATTCTGCATAATGATGGAAATTTACATCAAAGCATTTTCAATAAAAAAAAAAAACTTATGAAAGTCAAATCTTTTTTTTATTATTTTTCCCATTACCTAGAGGTCTAATTACATTCATACGATTTTTTTTACAAAAAAAAAAAATATCATGCAACTAAGGGTTAAATATTTAGAGATATAGATTAAATTCACAACAAAAAATACTGTCACTGAAATTTACAACATTAATTGAAGCCTATAAATAAATCAAAATTAATATTCAATTAATTACTAAACACAACTTTTCTTTTTACATAAATAACAAAAAAATCTTATAAATAATTGTGGTCAATGGTTATCGGTAATTAACCTTGGTTAAACTAAACATGTAATAGACATGCCTCTAGATCTTTGACAGACAGCCACGAAAATTCCTAAATTGTGTAGAACAATTTAGGAATTTTCGTACTTGCCTGTCAGTTCTAGCTAATCTCTGAAATGGCAGACCGGTTTCGAAGAAATTGTCACTGGCAGTTATCTGATGTATGGCAGACCTTTTTTTTTACAAATTATATTTGTTTTTATTAATTTTCACAATTAGTCTATCAACAATATGTTCTTAATAGGAGATAAATTAACAATCACGCAACATATATTAGCCAAAAAAGTGCATTTTTTTTCAAATTAGTGTTTTGTTTCTATGTAAAAAGATTTGAAAATGGCAACACTTTGTCTCCCCCAAGGATAGCAGGTCCAATATGGGCAGAATATAATAAAAAAATGTACCAAATGAACATTTTTAAATGTCTAGTATTTAAACACGTAAATTCTTTCTCTATATGTAATCAAAATTAAAGACATATCTATTACTTTTATAGTTCAAAATGATAAATAATCGGTTTAATAAACAACAAGTAAGACACCATTTGACCATACTTCTATTTAATAACATATGTCTAAACTGTAAAGCCGACCTAAAGCAATATTATTGATGATTACATTCAGCTATCTCTCTTATCACTAAGCTAAAGCCATATAAAACCATTGTATATATGTATCAAAAACGACGTGTGCACAAATTATATGTATATGTGTCGGGCAAAACATGCGTAAAAATCAATATTATCATATAAAAATATACATAAACATCTTTTAATAAATTACAAAACTGAACTTATTCTGAACTGTCTAGTTACAGGTGATAAAAATGAACTGTACATGCAGTTCCATTTTTTTTTAATAATATTTGTATAGAAATAAGACAACTTACATGTGTTTTATACCAACAAAAATTTTGCTAGTTATGTCACAAAATGTACACAATTGGTTTTATATCTATACAAATATGATATAGATTTATTGAAAACATTTCAAAATTTAAATTTCACTGAACTCCCAATATTTTTTTTAGGTTACAACCTGTTATAATCTGTTTAAAGTATTCCAGTTTGTTTAGATTTCTATTATTAGGTAGATCCCTTTATCTTCCCTATAAATATTAGCAGAACTGAACTGAACCATTTAAAAATTAACATACAAGGGTGTAAATAAATGTAACTTTAAAAACAAAATTTGTCAAATAGAAGAACTTTGTGAGGGAACTTATTTAGCATTTATGTGAAAGCCAGCGCGAAAAATTATGAAATGTTGCCAATTTTATACTTATAATCTAGTACTTACTATACTAAAATTATTAACAGTATCATAAAAAAAGTAACAAAAATATTTAATACAATTAGTATTTGGTTTCTTGGCATCTATTTATATACACATTTTTTTAATAAAAAATATAAATGATTAAAATATAAATGTGTTAGACAAAGTAATACATTGTTATCGAGGTATAAATACATTTTAAATTGAATATTATAAGTGAGTTAGCGATTAATTATTACAACCAAGATATATGTGTTAAACCTTCCTATAATATAAATTTAAGTCGTAAGATATTAAGAACACAGAAAATTTAATTAATTTTTCGAGGAATATCCCATAAAATACAAATATAGTCAAGGGCGTAGCGTGCCTTGGTGGGGCCCCGTATAAAAATTTATTAGGGGTCCATGTAGGGTAGGGATTTCTCACAACATACTCACGTCGGGGGCCCCTGACCCCCAGGGCCCCGTATAATTGATACGGCGGTAGCTACGCCCCTGAATATAGTTCTAATGCGTATATTGCATAAATTAGTAAGTTCAAATAAAAATTTAAGTTAATAAAAAAAGCAATAAAATTAATTTACCATAACTATTTCTAAGAAGCTTTGCTTCGAATACGCTTTTCTTGCAAAAATAATAAGAATATTGATGAGGTGTAATAAATAAAGGGATTATATCCCATAGAACATTGTGCGAAAAGACTAATCTATGAGCACCTTAATTCAAGAAATTGTCCAGGATATTATTTTTAACCACACATGAGGCATTTTTGTGGGGAATTTGTGACAAGGTATATAATAAAAAGTCAGCAAATACAAGTCGCGGGGGAACAAGACATTCTTGTAAGATATGTTTAAAAATAATACCAAAACAAGATGCAACTGCATTTACACCTAAATTACACTTGCACGTTGCTTTAATAGATAATTTACATTAAATATGTCTGGCCATTTTGGTTTTATGTCAATATGTGTTAATTTGATATAGTCAAGTTAAACTCTCTCCAAATGACAAAGGCAGGATATGACATCTTCTTTAAATCCCATACAAAATATTCTGACTGTATTATCATAGACATAAAAAAAAAAATATGCAATATATTTTAGCATAGTTGTTACAAATTGTAATTAATCTTATTTAATAGCTACCACTCATTAATGTCGATTGATTAATCTGGCAGTATTCACTTTCAATATATTATTTTTGTTAGAACTATTATTTGTTTACAAAAAAAGGTCATTTAAATATAACAAGGTGGCAAATAAGCCCAAATGAGGTGTTGATATAAATTTAGACATAGCCTAATTGAAGTATGGCACCATTGCTGGCAGATCTAGAACATTACTACAGAAGAAAAAGAAAGTTTATTCTTGTTTAAAAAAACACTAAGATTTAACAAAAACAATTGACAGTATATTGTGATGATATTGATTTACATATTTTTTTAACAATCAATAAAAATTTCATTTTCATATAAATATTTTCATAATCAGTTTTAATATTATCATAAGTATGCTTAATTATCACATTCACTTAAGAAATACTTGCAAAATATTAGAATAAATGAATTAGATAGAATAAAAATTAAGATACTATTGAGGTGAATACAACCCAAGAATTCCATTATTAATAACCTTGGGATTTCTTTAGTGAGATGACATCCCTATTTTGGTAATAAATATTTGAATGTGAATGCTGATACATTGTTTAAAGATCAAATAGGCCATCTAATAGTCACCAATATTTGTCATAAAGTCTATTAGTTGATAGTCAATTCTGCAAATATATAAAAAAAAGCACAGGTAAATAATAATTATAATAAAATAATTGTTTTATAAATATTACAAATAATAATAAAAAACAACACATATAATTGATATAATTTTAACAGGTACAGAAAACTAGTATTCTCATAAGTGTGACCGTACTAGGAGCATACAGGTTATCAAAACATATTTTTTATTTATGATATTGTAAGACGTAATATTATCATCATACTTTGGATACTGCATTTGAATAGATTAGTAATTTAATTCTGATTAATTGAATATTTTAATCAACAAGAACAATGCAGGCTGACTTATCAACCTATTCAATATAAAACAAGGAAATTAAATTCCAAAATAAATCTGTACACAAAAAAAAAAACAATTGAAAACCACGGGCAGTTACAGTTACACATGTTATGTAATCTTCTTAAATAAAATAATTTAGTAAAATAGTTGGGCTTGTCTTAACAGATAAAATGCAAATTGTATGATTTTTCTTTACAAAATATTATACTCTATGCAAATTTTATCTTGAGACTATTGTTACTAAATAAATTAAGTGAGAAGAAACATAGGCCTTACCAAAAACATATAGCTATATGTTACAAAATAGTACACCTCTTCTTTTTGTTTGCAGTGTAGTCTGCTTTGATATTTATACGTTCTGTTTCTTGAAAGCGACGGACTAGCCGAACAAGTTCATGAAACGCTTGGTCTACATTCATTCTTGCCTTAGCACTGCATTCTATGTATGGGACTTTGAGCTGACGAGATAAGGATTGAGCCTCATCTAGTGATACCTATAATAATTAAAAAAAATGTATTTATTCACAAACAAGGATTTATAACGTCTTCTGTGGCATTAAAGGTACAACAGGATTGAAATATTTAAATTGCACTAATCTATTTTTGTGGATGAGAGACACTCATGAATGCCACAAGGTTTAATATGATGATGATTTAATCTATACAGTCCCAAACATTAAAGAGTTAAGTCCGAGAAATACTACATACCACTCTTTGATGTTCCAAGTCAGCTTTGTTTCCAACCAATAACATTGGGAACTCATCCCTGTCTTTAACACGGAGAATTTGTTTGTGAAATTTGTATAATTCATCAAAACTGGCATGGTCTGCTACTGAGAATACCAGAAGGAAACCTTCCCCAGATCTCATATATTGTTCTCTCATTGCACTAAACTCTTCCTGACCAGCTGTATCCAAAACTGCAAAAGGAATATCATATTATGAAGCTTAAAAAGAAAATTAAGTGAAATTTGCGTGATGATTATAATATGGCAACATTACAAAAGTTATAAACATATTTAATTATATGTCATTTTCATTACTTATTACCTTTTAAACTAAAAGGTAGAAACAATAATATTCCTTGTCAATTGAATGCATTTGACTCATCAACTGAAGTTTTAGATAAAACATTTTTACCAGGTAAGTGACAAGGAAAAATAAAACTAATATTATTTATGTTGAATTTTCTAGCTTTTACATTACAGTTTTCAAAAAATACAAAGTCAAATATAATAAATTGTGTATTAGGTATTCCATATTACAGTGTTGGAAAAATATTTTTCGATGAAACTAGGAATCAATTTTATCACTCATTTTTACCCCAATAATATAAATTTTAAGCATATTAAAACAATGAATTCATTTCACGTACACATTTTTGCAACTTTCTTTATGACAAATTCCAATAAATTGAATTGGCAGAAATGATTATATATAATTAAATTTATTGCATAATCTGTAAATCATATGTTATAAGTTTATCTGACATACTTGTACATTAGACTGCATATTTATCAAAAATACTATTAATATAGGTATGTATATCATCTTCTGTTAATTAACAGAAGATAGACAAATAACAAAATATGACAATATTTGCTTTATTGTTTGTTAAGGTATGTGATACCACTCTAATAAATAATGCCTAATAAATACTCTAACACCTGGTGGTTCAGTACCACCACTCAAATCTGACAATCAATAAAGTGCTACTTACTGCTCAAATTTCACGTATTGTCCAATGTGTCAGCTACTTAAACGCATACGTAGCAATTATATGTCTGAGTGGCGGTTCAGTATTCGGGCTTAATCATAATAAAGAAGATGACTAAGGGATTTCAACCAAAGTGTAGTGGTTTAGTGTAGTGTGTTTTAAATATATTTTTCCCTCATGCAAACTAATTAAACTAATAAGATTCATATGCTGATTTGTGCCACCCACCAACCTTAACTTAATATATAAGGGTTATACTTACTATCTAATTTTGCTGGCTGATCATCAATTACACATTGTTTAGTATAGCTGTCTTCTATTGTTGGGTCATAATCTGTCACGAAGTAACTCTAAAACACCAAAATAATATTTCAGGACCAGATGTTGTGACGCTAGTGGGCGGAGTTGCCTTCATTTAGACCTTGAAATAAGACTGCTATAGGAACACTATTTTTAAGCATGAACGCATAAATTACGATACAAATTCACTATTCACCTGAACCTCTTCACATATATCCGAGAAATAATAAGTTTTGTTTAATAGATCTATTACAACCAAATAGGGCGGTAAATACCTGAATAAATTGTATTGTGATAGCACTTTTCCCCACACCGCCACCACCAACTACGACAAGTTTGTATGTTTGCGCTTGATTAGGTCTATCACCGGGCCGCGACATTATTAAATTTTCACTCTATTCTATCGATGAAATATCACGAAAATTGTTTCCGTCTAAATAAAATCACCAAACCAGGAAAAAACGGAGAACGAAAATTTACTGATTTGCTAGGTAAATGAACTACTTAACTTAATATTTGTCTATGGTAAATTAAGATGACTCAAAAACAAAGTTGCCAACTTGCATTTCTCTTGAAGAAACTAAACTCCAGTATTTATTTAAATAAAGAGTATATAAATCTCCTAGCTTCTATATTATTTGAAAATACATATTTTACACCTTCGCAATTATTTTTCTACAAATGCAATGAGGAAGATTATAGTTGAGATTTGATAAATTGGGTTAAGATTCATGAAATAGTGTGGATATCTGCTAAAAAAACCTATGTTTTAATGTGTTGCTGAAAACTGAAATAGCTTAATTTCGTTTGCGTATAAGTTATAATATTAAGTATTTTTATTGAATTTTAGTAGACTGTTTTATAGACAAGCTACACCGGTAATAAGACTGTTTCGTTAATCATTTGGAAACTTTGTCCATTGACTTGTTTAATTAAGTATGTATGTTTCCTACTTCATTGGGCAAGTCTCTGACACATGCTCATTATTAGCATGAGAGCATGCTAGTATCGAGCATGCACTCAATACTAGCATGTGTGTACAGACCTTGAACATGCTAGTTTCGAGTATGCTCGAAAATTGACAGTCATGCCAATATCGACCATATACATAGGTGTACCGGTATGAAATGAGCGTTTTTTGTGAAAATAAAATATTAATTTTGATTAGATAAAAAAAAAAATTCAAAATATTGTCCATCACTTTCTACACATATTGTCCACCTTTTTGGTAATTTGTGGATACCATGCCAATAGAAATGTTCTTCTTTTGAAGCAAACCAATCAGACACCCAATTTTCCATCAATGCGTTGTTCAAATCGATCATTTGTAGCGACTAGCGCTACAAACAACAAATGATCGATATTAACAGTTTCACCAGGTTTTAGGAGTTCATAATACACCACACCCTTCTGATCCTACCAAACACAGAGCATTGCCTTCTTCCCGAAACCATCTGGTTTTGCAGTCGAGACTGATGGTTGTCCCAGATTAACCCATGATTTTCTCCGTTTATAGTTCTTAAAATATATCCATTTTTCATCGCCAGTGCCAATTCGATGCAAAACTGATTTTTTTTCGTGTCTTTGAAGCAGAATTTCACAAGTGTTTTTCCGGTTTTCCATTAGTCTTTCATTCAATTCATGTGGCACCCATTTTCCTCACTTTTGAAATTTTCCTATAGCTTTCAAACGGTCTGAAATTGTTTGTTGTGCAACATTTAACATAGCTGCCATTTGCCTCTGACACAAAGTATCATCTTCATCCAATATGGCTTGCAGTTTGGCGTCGTCGAATTTTTTTGGTGATCTTCCACGTTCTTAATTTCTCACATCAAAATCATTACATTTGAATCGTTGAAACCATCTCTTGCATGTTGCTTCTGATAGAGCATGATCACCTTAAGCTTCGACAAGCATTCGATGTGATTCTGCAGCATTTTTTTTCAAATGGAAACAAAAAATTAATGATTTCCGCAAATCATCACTTTCCGGCACAAAATTTGTCATTTTTAACACAATAAAAAAATATGATGTTGTTTGCTTAATAACTGTTAGGTTAATTGAATGTTTGACAGTTGTAATGGCAACCATACAGAAAAAAAATTAAGGCTTATTCACAACAAATAACCCCTAGCCCCTACCAACACATTTGTGTCTTAACGCTCATTTCCTACCGGTACACCTGGTATATTCATATGCATGGTTGAAAATAGAATGCTTAATAACAGCAACTGGCATAAGCATGCTCATAATGAGCATGTTTTTTATTAGCATGTGTAACAGTACCGTAGTATTGTTTTAAAAGTTGATTTACTGTTTTGCCGTTGATGTCCCTTTTTTTGTTTCATTGATAGTTTTTATTGTTCTTTCAATTAGCACTCAGCGCTACCTATTACATCATGCATTTTTTTCTTACTTCTATGTAACAAAACGATATGTTATTCTTCTATGTCACTAGATATTTTAATACACGTGAATTTCCATATGCTAGTGACAACTAAAGGTTGAAGCTCTACTGTATTGAATACTGTGTAGCAGTCATAATTGCCTTGAAGGGTTGGATTAGTCAAATATTTCAATTTCTTTTTGATCATCACTCGTGAAAATGATCTGTGTAAAGAGTTCGAAACGTCGGGAAATAAATATAAATAAGTAAGAAATAAACGCGATATAATCCTAAAAGTTGTTTTAATCAACAAATATTTCAACCTTTAGTTCATATCTAAATAAAACAATTTACATGAGTACTACTTAGCCCCGAGTTCACCAAGATATGATTAAATCTTATTCAGGCGATTACGCCGTAAACGGGTCTTTAACAATATTTTGCTGTTCACCAAGCACTTAACATTGAATAAGTGCTGTAATCGACCGATTATCTTAATATACCTCAAAACCTCGTTTAACCGGCGGTTATTGTAAACAAATGTGACATTTCATAAATAAAGTAAGGTGAAGGATCTAATAATGGACACTTGTACTACAGTGTTCATCAAATGTAAAAGCAATACAATCAATTAGTACAAAACACAGACCAAGTCATTATTAAAATATCATATCAATATTCTCAAGAATGCGTAGTAGAATTTGTTACAGATACTTGAAGTTATGTATGTAATTATTAATATATTATTATGAATACCTGAATATTTTTCTGGGAAATTAATTGTATATTGAAGGGGGTAAACTCGCAAGAGGGTAACCTGCTGGTAAGTGACAAACGCGGCCCATACACACATAGATAGTATTCCAGTCGTGTTACAAGGCTTTCAGTTAAGATAGTGAGTGGAATGGGAGAGGGAAAGGGTGTGGGTATACCTCTCTTACCAAACGAAATGCGGCATGAGTCACATTACTTCGATATTCTGAGAAGCCGTGGTATTTCAAGAATGCGTAGTAGAAGTAGTTGTAATAAATTCTTAGAAATTTGAGAAGGTATAGGAAAATCTAAAATCACCATTGATAGACATTTAGGATCCAGTTGTCTATTCCCAGTTATGACACAGACACTACCCAGCATTAAATATCCAGTCATTGACATTGTTTTTTGTCGTGTCATATACATAATTATGGCAAAGTTATGCAGTATTTAAGAGACGAATAAATGAAATCCCGTTTAATTAAATTTATTTAAAACTTAACTATTTTAGCAATATAGCCATTCCTTATTCAGTTTATGACTTTAAAACCATCGAAAAACTATGTTTTCTTTGAATAAATAAAAAAATATCCATCGCTGGTTTATAGTCCATTATTGGAACCTCTACCCTAAACAAAATATAATGGAAGTCGCTATAATTATTACATTTTAGATGAAAATAATGTTTTAGACTTTTTTAAATACTCGTAAGCGAATTATACGGGTACCCCATTTATTCCAAATAGGACGAAATTATTTCGAAAATATGACGAAAAAGCAAAATAATAAAAAGTATTCAACATGTTGTCATGGCAACGTCTGAGATGCCATAATCTATTTTCCCTAGTTTAAACCTCATCTGTCGTTTATTTTGTAAGATCGATGCTAGATAAACCTCCAATAACAGTTTATTCTATAGTTTAGCTTACACCAGGTGATTTTGCCAGTTAAACCGTGGTCCTGCCTAGTTTAAAAATGGCGGTCGTTTATCAGCTGACATCTGACACGACGATTGTGGGTTCATACATAGATTTAGCATTTACAATAGATGGCACATGTCAGGAAAAATTTACTAATAGCATCGAATCACTGACAGCGCAACCACGTATATTAGATTTTGGGGATATTTACTTTTCACACATGAACATTAACTATGTAAAAGTTAACGCTGTGAAGCGCTTTTTACGAACACATTGATAAGAACAAATAAATAAATTACATTATTTTCAATATATACAATTAAAAAACTACCTGAAATCAAATTTCTCCGCATCGCGGTCTACTGGCAGCGTGCCCAGAAGACTGGCCGCATTGCCACGCTGAATGGCAATGCTAATCCTCTGTGCGAAGAATAGACCAGCCCTCTGGTCGCGAGAGGCTTCGATCACCCTCTTTGCAAGATCTTTGTAAAGTGCACGAGCACTCGGACCCCATGTCCCCAAAGTCTCAACCCCAAACGGCTCAAACACATAGTCACAAATAATAATAATAAGATCTTGGACACAAATCACACAGCGCCAGTTCCAAACTAAGCAACTAAATGCTTGTGCTATGGATACTAGATAACGGATACTAATACATATATACTTTTCTTTTGTAAATACATACTTATAATACATAAAAAAACACCCAGACGCCGCACAAATATTAATGTTTGTCATAAATATTTGTGCTCGGGTGAGAATCGAACCCCCGACCTCAGTGCTGCAGCCGGTAGTTTTACCAATGCGCCACGAGGCCCGTAAGTCACTCACACATTAACAACCCATTTTTGGTCACGTTGTTTGGGTGACTATTGCCGATCTATTATTCTTATATCTATGGTCACACTATAAAACTTCATAAAAGTAGAAAGAAAAAGTTTTTTTTCACGAAATATGCCACAGACAATGTACAAAAGAGTGAATGCTGAGCCAAATATAGACATTGAATAACCAAATGTTGCCATCTGTCGAAAAGTAAACCTAGGTTACGTAATCTATGTCCATTTCGCTGTTGATCTTACGGGGCAGGTTTAAACTGTAGATTAAAATTGACTATAGTTTAGAAAATCGACAGTTTTAACTATGTTTGATCTTACGGGCCCTATTATGCAAATATTATTATTATTTATTGTTATTGATTGGTTGATATTGGTTATTGTTATTGACATTGGTTGTTATATATTAGTGAGGAAAATATTAAATATCTATTTACTTTCGTTAAGTTTACTTACCTACTGTTTTTTAGACTAAGGAACTGTTGTTTTTTGGTTTGTTGGGGCTGACAGCACAGCTCAGTGCTCATGCTCACAGACACTGTTGCTAACCCTACTGTTTTAACAGTAGATTTACTGTTTTTCAATTGATGTCCCTGTTTTTTGTTTTATCCATATATTTTACTGTTTTTTCATTAAGTGTAGAGTATTTTAGAGGAGTAGAGAATTTTACTTTATTATTTCTATGTTATAAAACGTTATTAACTGGATAGTTAAATTGATCATAGCCCTTAAGCTAGTGACAACTACAGTTGAAATTGCATTGTGAATTGCTAGCTGAGCTATTCTGCTAATATCTTTTGCACCCAGGAATCTGCCCAACGCCCCATTTACTTTATTTCCTACCGCTACTCTTCTTTCTACATCAGCGGTGTAGCTTCCATCCCTGCTAAAAGCGCATCCAAGATATACAATTTCATGCACCAGTTCCAGCACTACATCGTCAACCATTATCCTTGCATCCGTTATGGATTCCTCCCTTTCAAACACCATTACTTTAGTTTTAATCACATTCAATTGTAAGCCTTTCATCAAACAATCATCTTTCTTATTAGTGACTAGTGTTTGCAGATCAGACGGCGATTCAGCTAAGAGCACGGCGTCATCTGCGTAAAGCAGTCAGCTCACAACTAGGTCACCCATTCGCATCCCTACATTCGTCAATCTCACTCTCTGGAGATAACTGTCCAGGTACAGGATGAACAGTCGAGCGGACAGCACGCAACCCTGTCTGACGCCGATATTGACATCAAACCAGGGGGAAAAGCCGCCGGCAACACTCACACATGCTGTGCAGCCCTCATAAGTGGACTGCACAGCGCGCAGCAGTGCGCCGCTCACCCCGTAGCCCGGGAGGATGTCCCACAGAACCTTCCATAACACCCGGTCAAACGCTTTTTCCAGATCCACAAAACCGCAGAAAACCTTCCGGCTAACAGCCAGTTGTTTATAACATAACATAACATAACATAACTTCACGCCTTTTGTTACCCGAAGGTGTAGGCAGCGGCTGTTAAGCCTCGTCTCGCCGTTATGTTTACGTCCCAAATGGAATAGGTGGCGAACCTATTGCCATACCGGGCACAAAGTTTGTCAAGTCATCGGTATTTATCACACATAACTTCCGAAAACAATTTCGAAAAGTCATTGGTGTGAGCCAGTGTCTGGAATCGAACCCCGGACCTCTGGATCAGAGGCCGTGCGCTCGCCCACTACGCCACCGAGACACAGTTGTTTATATAATCATCATTATCATCATCATTAGCCTATTGCAGTCCACTGCTGGACATAGGCCTCTCCCAATGTGCGCCACAACATCCGATTCTCTGCCTTCCGCATCCAGTCTTTTCCAGCAGCCTTTCTGAGGTAGTCAGACCATCGGGCTGGTGGGCGTCCTACGCTACGTTTACCAAGACGCGGTCTCCACTCAATGACCTTCTTACTCCATCTACCGTCGGTCCTTCGGCAGATATGACCAGCCCATTGTCACTTCAGCGAGCTTATTCTGCGAGCTATGTCGGTTACCCCAATTCTCTGGCGGATATACTCATTCCTGAGTTTATCCTTCAGAGATACCCCGAGCATAGCCCGCTCCATAGCTCGCTGAGCGACTTTAAATTTGTGGACTAACCCCACCGTGAGTGTCCACGTTTCGGCACCGTAGGTCATTACCGGTAGGACGCACTGGTTAAAGACTTTGGTCTTCAGACATTGCGGTATAGGCGAGCTGAAGACCCGACGCAGTTTGCCAAATGCAGCCCAACCCAGCTGAATCCTCCTTTCGGCCTCCTTCTCGAAGTTTCGTCTACCTAACTGGATAGTTTGGCCTAGGTAGACGTATTTGTTTACGACTTCGAGAACTGACCCTTCGACGCTTATCGGTCCGGGCACGACATGTTCATTGAACATGACTTTGGTCTTGTCCAAGTTCATGCCCAAACCGACACGCCGGGAGGACTCGTCTAGGCTGCGCAGCATTCCGCTTAACTGTTCCAGCGACTCTGCCATTACAACAATGTCGTCGGCGAACCGAAGATGTGAGATGTACTCACCATTCACGTTGATACCCTGTCCAGTCCAATCCAGGGTCTTGAAGACGTCCTCTAGAGCGTTGGTGAAGAGTTTGGGAGATATGACATCTCCCTGTCTTACACCTCGATTCAGCTCGATAGAGTTCGTCACCTGGTCCTGTATCTGGACAGCCATCGTGGCGGTGTCATACAAGCATCTCAACACCTCGATATAACGCCAGTCAATCCGACATCGCTGCAATGCATCCAGAACTGACCAAGTTTCGATGGAGTCGCAAGGCTTTTTCATAATCCACGAATGCCATACACAGCGGCTGATTGTACTCTTCGGTCTTCTGTACAATCTGCCAAACAGTATGGATGTGGTCCACCGTACTAAAGCCTTTTCGAAACCCGGCCTGCTCCGGAGGCTGGAATTCGTCGAGTCTTACAGCGAGACGATTCGTGCCGACCCTCGAGAACAACTTGTAGATATGGCTCAGGAGTGAGATGGGTCTGTAATTCTTCAGTAAGGTTTTATCACCTTTTTTGAAAAACAGCACCACCGCACTCCTGCCCCAAGCCTGTGGTGTTATGCCCTGGTGTATGACGGCGGAATTAAAAAGACTTGCTAATTCCTTTAGGATAGGAGTCCCGCCGGATTTTAGAAGTTCTGTAGTAATTCCGTCATCACCGGGTGCCTTGTTGTTCCGAAGTTGCCCGAGAGCCGCCCTAATCTCGCTTTCTGAAAAGTCGGGGATGTCCTCACTGTAGTGACGCGTTAGCGGGGCTCTGTCATCATCGCTGTGTCCCGTCGGCTTGGTCATCCGTGTGGAATAAAGGAGCCCATAAAAAGATTCTATCTCTGCGAGAATCTCAGGCTTAGAGGTGACGACACGTCTATCCGCAGTTTTCAGCTTCTTCAGATGGGGCCTTCCAAGCTGCCGAGCAAACACTTTCGACCCTTTGTTGCGGTCGATCGCGTCCTAGATCGCTCGAGTATTCGACCGACGAAGGTCGCGCCGCATCAGCATTCTAAGTCGCTGGTTTAGGCTTTTCCATTCTGACGATGACAGCTGATCAGATGGAGTTTCTCGCCTTTGCCTCATCAGCTCGAGCGTCTCAGCAGAGAGTTTGGACTCCTTTTTCTGCGATCTCGGGAACAACCTTTGAGACACTTTCCTCAGCGTGTTGACCACAGTGGCGGTCTTTTCGTCCACTTTGCCTGTGGTTTCCAGCAGGTCAAACCGATTTTGAAGTTCCATTTGGAACTTTTCGGTTTCGGCTATTTGGAGTGGCGTAGGTCGGAGAATAGACCTCGTCTTCCGGGTCCTTTCAGCTTTCAGGTTAATATTTAGAGAGCCTCGAAGAAGTCGGTGATCACTTCCAGTATTGAACCTGTTGATCACAGAGACATCTCTAAATATATGCTTACTATCCGTAATGATAAAATTTATCTCATTCCTTGTCACAGAATCGGGGCTTCGCCAAGTCCACCTCCTGTGGAGACTCTTCTTGAAGAAAGAATTCATCAAGAAAAGCCCTTCAGACTCCAGGAAGTTGACCAGCATCTGCCCCCTGTGATTTCGGCACCCCAAGCCATATGGACCGATTTTTGTTTCGCCGCGTTCTTGTACTCCCACTTTGGCATTGAAGTCCCCCATAACAACGCTGTAGTGAGCCTTGGCGGTACCATGTATTGCTTTTGCAATATCTTCGTACATCGCCTCGGCTATCTCGTCAGAGTATGTCGAGGTCGGCGCATACACCTGTATTACCTTCAGGGTGTACCTGTTTAAGGGTGTACCTGGTAAGTTTTAGTACAAGGTATGCTACCCTGGTCGACACACTACTGATCTCCACAATGCTGCTAACGAGGTCCTTGTGAACGAGGAAACCGACACCCCCCTGGGAGAGCTGGTCACCTTGTCACCACCACCTTGTCACCTGGTCACCTTCCCGAAAGTAGAGTTAGTTGCCTGACTGTAGGGTTATCGTGTCCACCTCCTCTCGCCGGACTTCAGATAGCCCTAGAATATGCCAGTTCAAGCAACCCAGCTCTACCTCGAGTTCGGTGAGGTGTTGGTCCAGCCGAAGACTGCGTCCATTATAAGTGGCCACGAGTAGTTGTTTTTGGCAGCCTGCCGTAACCCGGAGATTCTTAGCACCCCCTGTCCCACCGTTACCACGACCGCTGCCTTGGCCGGGAATAGTGGGACCACCGGGAACTGGGGGCCGTTGCATTGGTGCTATTTTCATTGGGAGGTTTATGCCCATAGTCCCCCTTTTTTTAGATAGGGACGCTGCTGCCCGCCCTTACCAAGAGCATTTAGGTTGACCCATATTTTATGAATGGTTATACCGCCATTCTTCGGTGTAGTGCTGTGTAAGCTTGTCAGCCATATGTTTTTCTTTTGCTCCCGGCTAACTGAGAGTTTATATAAATATAATATGAAATATAGTTTATATAAATATAAAATAGTTTATATAAATATTATGTGAATGTTTCCTAGTATATAATATGATTATAATGTAATCTAGGGTTAAAGATCTACTGTTACAGTAATTCCAGGTAACCTGGAATTACTGTAACAGTAGATCTTTAACAATTTTTTAATTTTTGTACAACACATGCGATAGCCTATAGATGGACGTAAAAAATAAGACATAACTTCACGCCTTTTTCGACCCGAAGGTGTAGGCAGCGGCTTTTAAAGCCTCGTCTCGTCGTTATGTTTACGTGCCAAATGGAATAGGTGGCGAACCTATTGCTATACCGGACACAAAATTGTCAGTAATCGATATGTCACACATAACTTCCGAAAATAATTTCGAAAAGTCATTGGTGTGAGCCAGGATGTGAACCCGCGACCTCTGGATTCAGAAGCGGAGTGCTCGACCACTTGACCACCGAGATAACACATGACACTTGTCATGTCACTGAGCTATTGACATTTGACTTGTTTCATACTTCATTTTATATAGCCTTATGACGTAATAACATGGTGGCTATCCGTTTTGACACAGATTAAAAAACCTAAAATTTTTGTATTCAAATTAAAAATTTTGCTTGATATTAGAGGGCATAAAACAATAATTTTCTGGTAGCCCTTTGCCTAAACTACCTTAATATATATATCTTGTATTTTTTCTCTTCTATAGTAAAATACCCTATTAGAGAATTGTTGTTTTTTGATTTGTTGGGGCTGGCAACACTGCTCACAGAGTGTATTTGGTTGTACTTGCAAATACATTTATTAAATAAAAATTTATAAAATAATTACTCTTTGCATGCACAAGTCACAGCTTAACTGTTTAGTTTTAAAGTTTCAAAATTTAACTTTCAAGATAATCTTTTGGGAAGTTAAACTCTAATTTCAACTGTAACGATGTTTTCGACGAGTTCTCAAAGAAAGTTTTGGATATTCAGCGATGATAATGAAATAGCGTGTCTTCGGGAAAAGCACAATAAAGCGTTTATTTCCAAGCACGGTGCCCTTGCTGAGGAGTATCAGTGGCAGAATTTCTTTTTAACACCAGATGAGGAAAGATTACTTCTGAAACAATATGAACTGCATTTAAAAGAATTTTGTAAGAGGTTTAGCCCTCCAATGCCAAAAGGCGTTATTGGCACTGCATTTCATTATTTTAAACGATTTTATCTCTACAATTCTACGATGGATTATCACCCCAAAGAAATTTTAGCAACGTGTGTTTACTTAGCATGTAAAGTGGAAGAATTTAACGTATCGATTGGACAGTTTGTCGCTAATATTAAAGGAGACAGAGATAAGGCATCTGATATTATTTTAAACAATGAATTATTATTAATGCAACAACTGAACTATCACTTGACTATCCATAACCCGTTTAGGCCAGTTGAAGGCTTCTTAATTGATATAAAAACAAGATGTAATTTGGCAAACCCAGAACGATTGAGGAGTGGTATTGATGAGTTCTTGGAAAAAGTGTTTCTAACTGATGCATGTCTTATTTATGCACCATCTCAGATAGCCTTAGCAGCTGTGCTACATGCAGCAAGTAAAGAACAAGAAAACCTTGATTCTTATGTTACAGATATGCTATTTAAACATTCAGGTCAAGATAAACTAGCAATATTAATAGAAGCTGTTAGAAAAATTCGATCAATGGTGAAAATGGTTGAGAGTCCAGCTAGAGAAAAGGTGAGAGTAATTGAGAAGAAGTTGGATAAGTGTAGAAATCAAGAAAATAATCCAGATAGTGAGATTTATAAGAAAAGAATGAGAGAATTGCTAGATGAGGATGATATACCTCACACAGGAAGTAGTAGAATGTCTTTAGATACTAGTGGAGTGGCCCAAGTACTCTCACCTTCAGCTTCCTAGTGTACTGATGGTATATGTTATGTTTTTAGATTTTTAAGTGTGTAGTATAGTTTTATTATGATAAATGTATAGTCTGAATAAGTTTAGTAAAATTAAGACCAATAAAAATTTATATATTTGTATATTATATATTTTTGTCAATTCTCAAGATATACACATTTAACACAAATAATATACACATTTAAAAACTACCTGCTACTTTGTTGCATAACTTTACTCATTTTGTGTACATGTATCAGCTCTAGAGCATATCATTAAATAATAACAATGCAATAACTTTT
Source organism: Euproctis similis (assembly GCA_905147225.2). NCBI lineage: Eukaryota > Metazoa > Arthropoda > Insecta > Lepidoptera > Erebidae > Euproctis > Euproctis similis. The sequence goes on from LR990109.1 coordinate 14,014,500, forward strand.
CAAGTTGATCATTTTTAGTGTCCGACCGAAGCTTCGGCTTCGGCCGCCTTCGGCCAAAAATCCATCTTCCAAGGTCCGAGAACAGTCAGAATTAAACGAACTGTTACGAAAGAGTGAGTGACGTACCGGACTGCATTTAGTTCAGTGCCGATACTTCAACAACATATTCTTCTTTAGCTGTGGATAGTATTGAAGAAAATTATTATATTGGCCTCCGGGTACCTCTCTCACCGAACAAAACGCGGCATGAGCCACTTTACGTCGATCTTCTGAGAGGTCATGGTATTTCACCGGTCGAGCCGGCCCATTCATGCAGCGAACTGCTTAGCTCTACTACTGCAGGTGGAGATTTTTATACGAGGATATCTCGAAAGCCATCCACTCCTTCAAAACCCACTTCACGGTGCTTATGGTAGATTTTAACGCGTTACTAGGCAAACAAAAGAATTGTCTTTTGCTCATCCCTGATCTCATTGGAGCTCAGGGTAAGGCAATTTTGAATTGGATAGAGAAACCAAAGCGGGCAGAAACTGGCTGACTTCCTAGAGCAAGAAGATCTTTACATGATGAATTCGTTCTTCAGGAAATCGCCTGAAAGGAAATGGACCTGGATAAGCCCCGATGATTCTACAAGGAACGAAATAGATTTCATCTTGACGAACAAACGACATAATAGGTTGGGGAAAAAGTATTTTCGTATTTTTGTATGAAAAGTCAAGACATTTTTTTCAAAGTTTATTTACATTTATTTACAACTAGCTGTGCCCGCGACTTCGTACGCGTGGAATTTGTGATCAGATAGCTATATTTTTACATAGACAGTTGAGAAGTAATTACCTCTAAAATGAAATTGTAACTGGTAGGATAAGTACAGATTGCGGTAGCAATGGTTGTTGCCCGCATTGTTTATTTTCATTTTAACAGGAATTTTTGTAGTATAGCTGTAGCCCGCGACGTCATCTGCCTGAACGCTATACAGCACCAAAAATACCTACGATTATACCTTTTAAAATAACATTTATTTACCCGTTACTTCTTTACATTTCATAAATACAGAAAGTACAGTAACAGAGGGAGACTGTCTTTTGTAAAATTGTTGAACTTCAAAAGTGCTGATTTTCAGTCTGCTTTGAATAAATGACTTTATGGTGATTCTGCTGAATTAAGTAATAAGTTGCGACTGAAGCAAATGTAGAAAATAATGAATAAGAAAATATAAATATAGAAAAGGATAAAAATATATACTTATAAAACTTCTCTATAAACAACATTGCTGGTTTGGCTCTCCGCAGCCAAAATGTAAAGAGAGTCAGGACTGGTGACGCGGGAGCAAGCGACGTACAGCTGCCCGTGTGAGAAGCAGCTCGTCCTGAGGTCGACACCCGCTGCTCTCAGTGTCTGCCCCTGCGACTTATTGATGGTCATCGCGAAGCAAACACTCACGGGGAACTGTACGCGCTTGAACTGGAACGGGAAGTTATGAGGTATGAGGGGAATGCGTGGTACAAATACTGCCTCGCCTACGCCACAACCCGTAAGAATTTCCGCCTCAATGCTGTGTCTGTGGAGCGAGATGACTTTAAGGCGGGTCCCGTTACACAACTTCGGAGGAGATAGGTTCCGAAGAAGCATAATCGGGACACCGACTTTCAGCTTGATAGTATGCGCTGGAAGTCCACTTGCTGACAGAGAGTTCAGAAATTCCACGGGATAATGTGTGGCATCATCTTGCTCGATGACAGTGTTTATAGAGGTGTAAACCACTTCATTCCCCTCAATTTTCGAGAGAATGCATTCGTTGATTGCTTCAGCCTGACCATTTTTGGGCGTCAAAATTGCCCGCTCACATACCCAAGAATTCTGCTGGTGCGGTATATGACTGATGTCCCCGTACACACAGCGAATGAGTTCTTCTAAGCTGGATACGACTCTACCGAGAGACTCTGGAAGCACCACCTGCCCACCTCTCTCCTCTGGTAGAGTGCCTTCGCCAAGACTTAGAAGAACATCGGAGAATTCTTGAGCACGTGCATTGCCGCCGAGCCGAGCTCTCATATTAATGGTCAAGCGCAGCGTACGAACTCGTGACCACAGCGAAGATCGTTTCAACGAAGCATTCACCTCGTCAGCCCTCGATCCCCGCGTCACCACGGGAAGCGTTTGTCGGAAATCGCCACTGAATAGAACTGTGACACCACCCATCAAGTGTTCGTTCCTGCGGATGTCCTGCAGGGTTCTGTCCACGGCCTCAACTGCTTTTCTATTGGCCATCGTACACTCATCCCATACGATCAGAGAGCAATCCTTCAGCACGTGTCCCTTATCACTATTGCGTGACACACCACAAACAGGCGTTTCGGTGCTCTCTAAATCGATGGGAATTTTAAACATGGCATGTGCTGTCTTGCCACCCGGAAGCAGTGTGGCAGCGATTCCCGACGACGCTACAGCAATGGCAATTTTGCCTTGCCTCCTGACCTCTGCAAGTATGCCAGTGGTAACAAATGTTTTTCCTGTTCCACCAGGAGCATCCAAGAAAAACATTTTACCCTGGTTTTGCCCAACGCTTTTAAGAACAGTGTCATAAATTTGTTTTTGCTCTGAAGAGAACAAAGCGACATGGTGATTTCGTATGGTGGTCATTTCGCTCGGATCGTAAATTGTCTCAGCGTTATACTCTCGATTTCCACGGTCTTGATGCGGTGATGATTGGGGAGCTGGTAACCCATATTCGACCAATGGATTGCCGCCGATGGAAATGACCACGTCTTGAAGTGAACTAAGACAGGTGTTCAGCACGCGTTCATCAGTTACTTCGACTTCGTCTCCAGTAGCACGCCTCAAAGCTCGTAGAAAATCTTCAGATAGATGATGTCGATATTTTTCCCACAAAGCTACCGGGTTCGTGACTCCACAAAACACCAAGATGACGGCAAACAGATGACGCATACGGCTGGGGCTGTTACTGACGCTCGCCTCCGCGAGGGTGTCATCCCAGTTTTGGTCACCGTCGAGAAGGTGACGTGCTACACAGGCTGCGCGGTAAGTGGGATACTCCACGCCATCAAATGTTCTCAGAAAGGCAAAAGACGTTGGGCCTCGGATCGTGTGAAGTAATAACCGCAGAAAATAGCATTCGCCATTATTCGGGTGCACGGTATAAACTCTACCCAATACGGTGTCCTTGAAAATTCCCGGAAAACCTTCGACAGCACCTCCTCTTCGACGTCGGTTAAATATTCCCCTTTGCTTGTCGTACGTGTAATATGAAGGCACCTCGTCATACGTAAGGAACCTCGCAAACTGGTCGATTTCGCAGAGCCTGAAAAATGCCAAGAGAGTTGTTTGGCGCGGATTTTCTAAGCGCTCAGCAACGTTGTTGGGATCAAAATATATGCGCTGACCGTTTTCTAGGTGGACGTCTAAATGCATGACGGCAGGATGCCTGTCATGTATAGAGAACGCCAGTATCCGCCAAACTGCTTCAGACGTGCTGATGTAGCGACCGGACTGATACTTGGTCACCTCGTCTCTGTCAGTGTTCTGTAAAGCAAACGTCGCCTGATCGCTACCTTTGTTCACGTATTTGCAGATATATTTGATCGACCCGACGCTGGTGCACGACTCGACGTTGATGTGCGTCTGGAAGGTCCTGGACAGTACTGGTGAGTAAGGAACAATCCATCGGTTATCGACCGGTCGCGCCTGGCCACGCACGCTCAGCTCAGTGGAATGCCCGCCCTCTGCTGGTGATCGGCGCCGGTATGAGGGATATCCATCCTCACCAGTAATGGTTTCGTTGGTAAATTTTTTTGGGAATCTTTTTGTACAACGTCCGTCTTTCATACAAGGAGAACTTGGATTTAACGTGCCACAGGGGCCATGCACCATGTGACTTTTAACAATTTGATGCAGAACAGGATCAACGTCAGGGTCCGGAAGCTCTGCACTTATGACTTGATCAATCTGGATAGGCCTGATCTTTTCTTCCAACCACAAAAGCAGATGCGCGTGTGGCAAGCCGCGTTTTTGCCATTCCACGGAGTACATATGACATCGGACTGTACCAAACACTTTTGCCTTTGTTAGAAGATCCATAAGGCATTTCAACTTCAGGTGGAATACGCGAGAGATCAAGTCGTGCCTGTCGTACGAAACCTGTCCTGCAAGGAGTTGAGCTGTTATTTCAGGCCACTTTGGGTTGGTAGTGATAGTAATAAAGAGGTCCGGGCGACCAAACTTTCGCACATAGCAAAATGCATCTTGGGTCCTCTCGTGCATGTACCGCGGACCTCCTGTGAAGGTGGAGGGGAGAATGACCATCCTTCCTACATCTTGAGCATTGGCATCATTCTGCATGGCATCTCTGAGATGGACGTAGTTCTCAGCTCTCAGCTTTCTTTGATTGGACCTTATAAATACCAAACGCTCTGTCTCAATTTTGGCATACATGTCCACCAGAAACTGACTAAAGAGTGTACGATGATGGTGGAGATAAGAGCCATTGTTCACCCTCAGCTGGATCAAGAAGCTGTAGAACTGCATGGCGGACGTTTTTTTGTTATAATTTGGGGAGCCTGTCTGGGGGTCTACATTATAGTGGGCGAAATGGTAGCCATCCTCTCCGCGACAAAACATGAGCGGATATTGAAGAGAATCGTACGCGCGGTGAGTTTCGCTGATCCTTTGAAGCCGGTCATCGTGCGTGCGTAAGACGATATCTCTTTTATCACACTCCTGATCGACTAAGAGAACGGCGACCTCATTCGTCGTTGGCGCATTATATCGTCCCGGATGGGCTGCAATCGGCTTTCTATCTGCACTGATGACAAACTTAAAGCGGTTGCGCTCGTTCTCAGGCACCGACGCCAGAGCGGCTTTGAAGTTGCCAATGTGCGGATTAACGTTATGCAACATACTTTGCAATCCTCTGACCAGAACAGGGTCCAAATTGGGGATGTGTCTACTTCGTAGGTTTGCTTGTTCTTCAAAATCACTTACAAAATAAATTTGCAAAAATTTTGGAATGTCTGTAGGTAGCAGCGAACCGATTTGATGGTAAACTTGCCCCTGGACCTTGAATGTCGGCATGAAACCTGCTTCAACGATTTGATTTGCACCAAACGAAGTCATCTGGAAGGCGCTGTTATAAGCTCGGATGTTTTTCAAAAAATGGCTGGACTTCGGATGTTCGCCATTTAGTAAGATTCTTAACAGATCTGGTGGGTCTTGCATAGACTCCAAGCGTACCTTACCAGATGCACAACACATCCCATTGGGCTCTCCTTTCCATTTGCGGGCTTGACAGTGGGCACACACTTCTTCTAAGACACCAATATCTCCGTGTGCGGCGTAGTTAATCGCAACATTGTACATAAATCCACTTCCCTCTTTATTTAGCCACGATTGCTCTTCGATATCGTAAACCATGGATTCATCGTCAGATGTTGAAAGTTGATTCATGCTACGCCGCAGACGATCTAGTTCTAGTTGTGCCGCACGCTGTTCACCCGACCAAGATCCTCGAAACTCTTGAATTCTATCCCGTTCTAGCGATAGATGAGCAGACGTATCGCCACACACGTCGTGGTACCGCTGCCGAGCAGCTGCACGACGTTCTTCACGCTGCTCATCGTTCTCTAACGACCGTGAAAGGGCATGCTGAGAACGATCTCTTCTTAACCGGGTCATCCGCTCTTCATGATCTTCGATCGACCGAGAAAGAGAAGTGCGACTCCGCTGCGAATTCAACCTCGTCTCTCGCTGCGTGTATGTCTCTGACGCGCGAGACTCGGCGTGGCGCTCCCGGTCGCTTTCCAGTCGCGCTTCTCGCGCTTCGACACTCTCATAAAATCGAGCGGCATCTGAGCGAGAGCGCTGGGAACTCAACCTCGTCTCTTGCTGCGTGTACGTCTCTGACGCGCGAGACTCAGCGTGGCGCTCCCGGTCGCTTTCCAGTCGAGCTTCTCGCGCTTCGACACTCTCACAAAATCGAGCTGCATCTGTGCGAGAGCGCTGGGAACTCAACCTCGTCTCTTGCTGCGTGTACGTCTCTGACGCGCGAGACTCAGCGTGGCGCTCCCGGTCGCTTTCCAGTCGAGCTTTTCGCGCTTCGACACTCTCACAAAATCGAGCTGCATCTGTGCGAGAGCGCTGGGAACTCAACCTCGTCTCTAGCTGCGTGTACGTCTCTGACGCGCGAGACTCAGCGTGGCGCTCCCGGTCGCTTTCCAGTCGAGCTTCTCGCGCTTCGACACTCTCACAAAATCGAGCTGCATCTGTGCGAGAGCGCTGGGAACTCAACCTCGTCTCTAGCTGCGTGTACGTCTCTGACGCGCGAGACTCAGCGTGACGCTCCCGGTCGCTTTCCAATCGAGCTTCTCGAATTTCAGCACTCTCGCACGATCGAGCGGCATAAGTGCGGCTGCGCTGCAAACTCAGTCTTGTCTCTTGTTGCGTGTATGTCTCTGACGCGCGAGACTCAGCATGGCGCTTCCGATCATTTAATAGCCGCATTTCGTATGCTTCTATACTTTCCAGAGACCGCAACGATGCATTTTGAGTGCGCATAGTATCTAATCGGGACTGGCGCGACGTACTACTTTCTCCATCTCGAATTTCCGCATTGTGTTCTCGAAGAGTAGCTATCCTTGCCTCACGCTCAATGGTGGTTTCAAGAGATCGAGCTAACCTTTTCCTTCGACTATCGTTTGAGGATTGGGATAGATTAGACCGTTTTCTAGGCATTTTGATTATTTTAAGTTTGAAAAATAACAGAAAATAATTTACACGCTGAGAATTTACACACAGATAATGATAGCTAAGCAGTAAGCAGTAGTCCGATTCCGAATGAAGTTTATTTAAGTAAATATATTTTTTTTTAATTATATTTCAGTAAAGTATTTTCAGTTTTCACGTTAAATTCGACTAAGCACACGATAACTTATAGCAACGCAGGTAACCCCAGTTTCTATGAGTTGTCGCGGCGACATCCGTACTCATAACATCACTTTTGGTGAACGAAATTATAGCGCGATCTAATTCGACGCCAACGCCATCTAGTTAGCGAATAGGAAACATTTTTTTTTAATGGTGTAAAATTATAAAATTACGAAGCAATCATTACACCAATAAATACCGAACAAAAATATTAACAGTTTTTAGCATATACAAATACATTTTTTTAATTGTCTTGCTCATCTCTGAAAAGAATTAACGATACAATTTTAAAGAAGAAAATGCACAACTCCATCTATGACTCTTAAAAACATCTATTGACCGCAAGCGCATGATGAAATTTCAATTATTTATATTCAAAAAGTGTTTAAACATGTAATTCGACTTGATGTTTTTAAAATCTCAAAGATTTATTTATATCTAAAACCAAAAAGTGCTTACACGTGTAATTCAACTTAATGTTTTCTGTTTTGTAAATCTCATAGATGGCACTGTTTTAAAATTGTCTGTTATGTTTAACGGCATAAGTTAATTAAAATGTGAAGCTAACTTATATTATATTATTATTATTATTATATGTATAGATTAAAGCATGGTTATTAACATAATAACACCATAACAACATACAAATATGCGTCGTTAGATTACACGTTGCTACAGAATACATTGAAGAAATAAAGGTTCACTGCTCGTTCCTCGTAGGTGATAGCGTGATAATATGTAGCCTATATGTTGACCCGACTTCTTAATAATTTTCGTGCCAAATTTGAAGTAAATCCATGCAGTACTTTTTGAGTTTATCCCGGACATACATACAGACAAACAGACAAACAGACAAACAGACAAACAGACAAAAATTCTAAAAAGTATATTTTTGGCTTCGGTATCGATTGCAGATCACACACCAAGTATTCTTTTTAAAAAATATTCAATGTACAGTTTTGACTTTTCTACAATTTTATTATATGTATAGATAAGATATATATGTACCGTTTTGTTGAATAACTTTCTGCCATTTTGTGGGCAGAGACATTATCCCGTTACTGTAGAAACTTTGGGACTTCTGATCAAAAAAACGGGACAAATAGTTTTGGCAGTCCTCTCTTGAGGTCAACCTTACAGAACCTAAAGATTTCTGAAGAGACCGAAACAGGTGAAAATCTGAAGGCGCAAGGTCAGGGCTATATGGTGGATGCACTAGGACCTCCTAGTAGAACTCTCTTAATTTTTGCTGAGTGGCTAAAGATGTGTGTGGTCTAGCGTTATCGTGATGAAAGACCACACCCTTCCTGTTGATCAATTCCGGCCGTTTTCTCTCGACTGCTTCCTTTAATCTCATCAGTTGCTGGCAGTAAAGATCAGAATCGATGGTTTTGCCGGACGGTAAAAGCTCATAATGAACAATGCCCTTCCAATCCCACCATACACACAGCATCACCTTATTTCGTGTTAGGACAGGTTTGGCCACAGTCTGTGAAGCCTGGCCAACTTTCGACCACGACCTTTTTCGCACGTTCTTGTCGTACGTGATCCACTTTTCATCGCCAGTTATCAATCTCTTCAAAAACGGCTCGGTTTCATTACGTCTCAATAATGAATCGCAAATGAGTACACGGTTCATTAAGTTTCTTTGAGTGAGCTCGTGTGGCACCCAAATATCGAGCTTTTTTGTATAACCAGCTTTCTTCAAATGGGTCAAAACTGTTTTGTGGTCAATTCCCAGTTCTTCAGCTACATCGTCACTACTAATATGCCGATCTTGCTCCACTCTTTCAAAAATGGCGTCCATTTTATTCGTAACAGGGCGACCAGAGCGAAGTGCATCTTTAACATCAAAATTTCCGGACTGAAAACGTTTGAACCAAATTTGTGCTACTCTTACTGACACTGCATCAGGTCCATAAACATCACAAATTTTTTTCACTGCTTGAGTTGCATTTTTGTCTTTTTTATAATAAAAGTTTAAAATGTATCGAATTTCTTCATTAGATTCACTCATTTTTACGGAGAGAAAAACAAATGAAAAATAGCGGGAAACAACTTTTTTTTATTTTTTTCTTTTCTTTATAATGTAACCTTTTTAATGTTACCAAAACCAGCCAGACACAAATAGTACAGTCAAAGAAATTTTATAATAAGTTTATACCTACGTTATGCGAAAAGACTTTTTCCCCGACCTAATATATTCAGCGATGTCAGTGATCGAGTTAAAACTGGTAGCGATCACCGACTGGTCCGTGGTACGCTGAATATTTATATTAAGGTCGAACCTTGACGACAGATGAGATCTACACTCCGACCTGCACAAAACAAGACGCCTGTCCAATGCCAAAACCCAGAAAACTTTCAGCTTGAACTTCATAATCACTTCCAATGCCTAGACGAATGCGAAACAGTGAACGATATGAACAACAGGTTTGTGGAAGCGATCCACGCCGTCGGTACAGAATATTTCAGGAAGCAATGTGCTCATAGAATCAAAAAACTTTCTGAACACACTCACGGGCTCATGCACAAAAGGCAGAAATTGTCGGAGCAGTCCTCAGGCTACTAAATAGACAGATCTCCAAGTGTATTCGACACGAAACTCGCCAGTACAATGTAGTACGCATCAAAGAGACTATTGAGCGTAACCAAGGTACACAAGTATTCGCAAGAGATCTGCCTATTGGGCAGAGTCAATAGAGAAAGCTGAAGACCGACAACAGCATCGTCATGTTTTCAAAGGATGAGATCCTGAGAGAAGTTCTAAAGTTCTATGGACAGCTATACCAATCTTCACAGATTCCTGTTGTCGGATACCAGATCCCGGTTAACCAGTCACTATACTGAAGATATCCCGGAAGTCAGTCTGTACGAGATCCAAATGGCTCTTAAACAGCTAAAGAACGGGAAGTCATCGGGTGACGATGAAATTACTATCGAGCTACTGGAGGGCTCTCAGACGCCTTTCAATTCTGTCGTGTTCGGGGGCGATGTTCTAGAGGCGTGGACCAGGAGTATGGTGGTGTTGTTTTTTAAGTAGGGTGACAAAACCCGCTTAAAAAACTATAGGCCTATCCCGCTCCTGAGCCACGTCTACAAACTGTTCTCCAGAGTCATTTCAAATAGACTCGCGCAGATTCGACGACTTCCAGCCTTTCGAACAAGCCGGATTCCGAAGAGGCTTAATACCATATACCACATACACACATTGCGCCAAATCATAGAGAAAACCGAGGAATTAAATCGACTTCTGTGCTTGGCGTTAGTGTACGACTCCGTCGAGACTTGGTCAGTGCTGCGGTCTCTTCAGCGGTGCCAATTGACTATCGGTATATATACATCTAGTATTTGTATAGAAACGCCACTATCTCGGTTCACTGCAGAAAGGTGTCCGGCAAGGAGACGTTTTATCCCCGAAGCTGTTCACCACTGCATTGGAAGACGTCTTAAAGCGCGTAGATTGCACCGGGTTAAACATCAACATCAACGGCGAATACTTCACTTACCTTCGATTAACCGATGATATCGTGGTCTTGGTAGAATCGCTGGATGATCTGTGTGCAATGCTCAAGGCTCTCAGGACGATATCCCAACAAATGGGTCTATAAATGAACATGGAGAAGACCAATGTCATTTAAGAACCGGTAACTGTTGGCGATGCGATCCTCGAAGTTGTCGGTCACTATGTTTACTTACGATAAACTATTCAACTAGGTAGAGCGAACGTGGAAAAAATTGACGGATCGAACTCGGCTGGGCTGGGTTCGCGAAGCTTAGGCATATTTTTTCGTCCAAAATTCTTCAATACCTAAAATACAAGGTCTATGACCAGTGTGTGCTTCCAGCGATGATAAATCAGTCTTTAAATACTGGCCGTATTAAGAAGATCAAAATCGCTCAGCGGGCTATGCTCGGTATTTATCTACGAAATAAGATCCAGAATACGAGGATCCGTAGATGTACGGGAGTAACTGACATTACCGCTGACCCGTAAAGTGCGCGGTTGCGCTGGGGAAAAAATGTCCTCGAGTGGCGACCACGGGTCGGTTTGCGCAGCGTAGGGCGCCCCCCACTAGTTAGACCGGCGATCTAAGAAAACAGCAGGTAGTCGTTGGATGCATGTGGCACAGGACTGGGAGATATAGCGTGCTAAGGGGAAGGCCTACGTTCAGAAGTGGACAAATTTGAGCTGATGATGATGTTAAGCCTCGACTCGCCAAAACGTTGCGTCCCAAATGGAATGTGAACGGAATGTGATTGAAATGAACTTTATGGCTATACATTCGCCAATGTATAGCTATAAAGTTCTGAAATAAGTAATTACGATTGAGATCTTTTTTTATTGGTTTGCGGAGGGGTGGGGAGCTGGGGTTAAGCGAGCAAGCGTGTCACCTAATGTTAAGCAACTAACGTCGCCCAGGGTCACCTGCAACACAGATAGTGTTACAGTTTCGTTGCCAGTCTTTAAAATAGGATAGGGATTTCTTGGAAGGTCGTGGTATTTCACCTGCTGAGCCATCCCATTCATGCAGCGAACTGCATGTCTCTACTAAAATGTTGAATAGGTACTATGAACAACACTATGAAAGTCTGTATATAAATTGAAAAAAAAACTCACTTATACGTTATCCCTACTATTACACCCTATACTCATTTCCAGCCTACTACACAAGACAAAAAATACTTCACTAGGATCCTTGAAAGTGGAGAAAATTCCCTAAAACAATACGAGAATGTTTGTACCTCATTCACACCTAGACACTTGAACCGATATTGCTTTAATGAGTGGCAAACTAGGTGGAAATACTCTGGTCTCTAGTGAACTGAACCTCGTTTTGCCGATCATATGAATTCGCCGCGGTGGTGCGGGCGAACAGGATTCTTCGGCCGCCTTTGAAAGTCCGCCGAGACCCCTTTGTAACTTGTAAGGAAGAATACCTCAGCGGTTTTGTCGGTATACCCTCCTGCGTCGATGCTGGTAAAGGGTTACCGAGTTTGGCAAAACCACCAGCACCCCAAACTGGTGGTATCGTCACTGGTCGTAAAACATAACTTCCCTTGCGAGGTAGGCAGGAAGAACAGAGCGTCATAAGGCACGATTCTTACAAACCTCACTCGCTTCTTTGACTTTCATAACTCTACTCATACACGCTAGTCAGTTTTTCAAGTACCTACTCGCATTGCATATCCGATCTGCTTAGTCAATTCAATCTTACTTCAACCCTTCTTTCTGCATGCCCGAATGATCGGAGCATGGCCTTTTTTACTTTTAGACTGACACTCTCTTTCCATCGACTAATCTCTCCTACTATTACTTTCATGTACATTATGCCATACCTTAGTTCTTGGGAAAATTTTCAAATTTTCTTCCGATTAAGTGAAGAGATTGCTAATGAGCTGTAGAATAAGTAGTCATTGGTGACGCCACAAAAAAATGTGCGTCACGTGTGCCCATTAAAATAAGGGTCGGTTAAGTAAGTCGGGTACAGACCACTGAGAAGACAACATCTCAGAACTCAGCTCAGTTCCAGTCATAATAAAACAATATTTTTATTGAAGCGTTTATTTAAAATTTAAAGACACGGGTATTAAATTATGTCCAAATAAAAAAAGAATTAGTATTTAAAGTATGAGAATTATTGAGTAACTAATAATTTGGAATACAAAGTTAAAATAATATCATAGGGTATAATAATAATATCATAATTTCCGTTGTACCATTGCAATGACGTCTTGGGGCATGCCTACATTGTACCAGTTTTAGGTGAGAATAGTTATTCAAGACTTCTGTGCTTGACAAATTATAAACCTTTCAGCCTCGTTCTGAAAATAAAAAGAAATTTGTAATTAAATAATAATCTTTCCTCTTATAACGTACCTATATTTCTATCGCAGTGGCTACACAGTTCTGCATGGTCCTACTCAACGGACAAATACCATGACTTCTCAAAAATCTATGATAAGAGTTATCCAGAAGCCTACCCTACCCTACCCCTCTCCTCTCCCTGTCCTAGTTTAAACGCTGGCTACGCAAATTTAATACTATCGGTGTTGTCCGTGGGCTGCGCTAGTTGCTTATGACGATGGGTCATACCAATTTGCTAGTTTGATGCCCTTTTCAAATGCAACTGTACAAAAACCTATCCTCATTGAAAAAAGGTAAATATACGCTAAAATATTTCTATTCTAGTGCCTATAGGTATACTATAATAATATCTGTATTCTTTTTATTTTCAGAAAAAATCGCAGTTACCTACTAGATAATAATAAGCAAATACCCGCACTAAAATCAGCGTTTCCTTAAAAAATAATTGTGAGCGTGGACTATGAAAGTTCACGTGGATATTAGTGTTATTATCTTACGGAATAATACGGATATTGAAACTGAATTAAAAACATTACCGCACATAATTTCATGCCATAATTTCAATCTTTTTACTGCAGCAGTAGATTTTGTAGTAACTCACCTGTATTAATTTATAAATTGCAGCAATTGTGTCATCATTTCTGCATGGTATTGTTGGCATTCCACTTCTTTTGCCGCCACCCCAACTGGATGTAAAAGTCAACTGTCCTTCAGCGAACATGCAGAGACAAACTACTAAAAGGACCAAAAGGCTAAGTCTGTGCATTTTGAAGTTTTGCTAGAAACAGCGGCTACTTCGATAGTTGCTGACGATGTAATGAATTCATGTTTAATTTCATGATCTTTATATAGTCGCTGAATGTTGATTGCTGAAGCCATAACGTAGTTTAATTTGACCGTCTGATATAGATTGATTTGTGGTTGGATATGTAATCTCTACCACTACAGTGAAGTAGAGAAGAATTCATTTTATTATTTACTACCTGTTGACCGTGACTTAGTCTACGTGGAAAGCAAAAATAGTGCCATTAGAAGGGTTCATAGCTCGCCCCCACTTAGTGATAGCGTAATATGTGTTGACCCAACCTCTCATCTTCTCATGTTGGCTATATTTATACAAAATTTGACGTAAAAGCATGCAGTACTTTTAGAGTTTACATACATACAGTGTACATACACACATACAGTGTGTACTCAATGTACAGTTTCAACTTTCCTACGATTTAATTATATGTATAGATTTTATATTAGACTATCTGCCCCGGCGAAATTTGTATCGCCTCAAAAGCAATAAATAAATAGTATATCTATGACATTTTACATCAGCTACCTGTCAATAAAAGTCCCCTCAAAATCGGCCCACCCGCTTCTCTATCTTTCCAATCCAAATCCTTTGATGCCCTTCAACGCAACTGTAACACTATCTGTGTTGTAGGTGTCCATGGGCGGTGCTATTCACTTACCACCAAGATTCCCGCTTGCTCGTTCCCATAAAAAAACAGACTTAGGGCTTTGTTAATTATCGTTGCTAAACATGCTGACTGTTTCCAGGCTCACTGGAAACTCGACTAACGGCAATAAGTATCTATTGCCATTGTGCACTCATCCCATATAATGAAGCTACAATCTCAAAGGACCTTAACAAAACCTAGCCTGACGTTCCTCATATGCCAAAGAGTATATAAGTATAGAATATGAGAGTATATAAGAATAGAATGCTGAGGTGCAGAGGGTCCCGCTTCACGATCTTCTTTTGTTTCCTGTGATCGTACTAACCTCATGATTTTGTCATTTCTAAAATATACAAAAATATTCTTTTCAGATAAAATAAGACATTCAAGTACAATGTAAAAATTTTTTGATCTCGTGGCCCCTTGTTCCGGGGCCTTCTTTGGTCGGGGGCCCGTGGCATTTTACCAGCCCTGCCACCCTATTGTTACGCCACTGTTAGAGTCCAAACACATTAATATATATAGTTATGTGTTACGTGTATTTTTTAATGTCAAAAATAATATACATAACATAACTTCACGCCTTTTTCTACCTGAAGGCGTAGGCAGTGGCTGTTAAGTTAAGTTAAGTTATCTTTACGTCCCAGGTGGCGATCCTATTGCCATATCGGTCAAAAATATGTTTTAAAATATTCGTAAAGATCGGAATCAAGCCGTTTCGTAGGTATATCAAAAGATTATAATTGTGTAGTAATCAGTACCAACTTTAGAACTGTTTATAGCGACTCTATCTGTCTAATCCAGGGCTAAAATAGAGTGATAATAGTCTCTACATACAGTAGCCTGTAGTCACAATCTTAGAGCTAAAAAAATAAAGCATGTTCAGAATCTAGTAAAATGGAAAATTATGAAGCAATTAGAACAATTCAAGTATGAGAACAACTTCCTAACAAGTTGGGATATTACCAGTTGACGAGCGTAGGTTTTTCATTATAATTTGTAAGGTTTCATTTGATTTGTACAGAAAACTTAAAAAGAAAATGAGTAAGTACCCATATAATTAACGCGGGAAAATATAAAAGGCCGAAAATGTAAGGATATCGGCCACTTTGAGAAGGGTCGAAGAAAGTGTACGACGAGCTCAAAATGTCTCGTGTTCTAATATTGTTTTTGTTTGTGGTAGCCATCACTGTTTTAATCGATGGCCAACTGACGTTCAGCTCCGGTTGGGGAAATGGCAAACGATCTATCAGCCCTGAGGTTACACACGACGATTGTAGTCCAGAAGAAACATTATTTGAAATCTATAAAATTATCGTGGTAAGTCTTGTTCATTTATTTCTCTTGTCTTATACGGTGAAGAATATAGAGAGACCTACTACAGTCCCAGGTTTACCAGGTTGTATGTCGGTAAATTTAAGCTACCTATTTTAAAAGCTTTTATTTAGCTTGCATTGTATGTATGTATGTATGTAAGTATGTATGTTCGGTGGAATCTTGCAACTCAATTTTGAAGTAGATATCTTCAACCGATTGAGCTGAAATTTTGTATACACGTTTATTCTGGATGACAATGATGTGTGACATTATTCTATATCCAATATGGCGGACCACCCAAGATGGAGGAATGGATATTTTGAATGCATTTCTGCAATATGGGTGTCAAATGAAAGGGCTTATTGAGTGTAACTCAAAAATAATATGACGTCATTCTAAATCCAATATGGTGGAATATCCAAGATGGAGGAAAATATAGTTTAAGCTTCTGTATAATATGGATATCAAATGAAAGGGCTCATTGAGAGTAACTGGAAAAATAATGTGACGTCATTCTAAATCCAATATGGCGGATCATCCAAGATAGAGGAACTGTTTTTTTTTAATGCATTTCTACAATATGGGTATCAAATGAAAGAGCTTGTTAATAGTAACTCAAAAAAAATATGACGTCATTCCAAATCCAATATGGCGGGAAAAATATTTGCGTTTCTACAATATGGGTATCAAAAGAAAGGACTTGTTAATAGTAACTCAAAAATAGTATGACGTCATTATAAATCCAATATGTTGGAATATCCAAGATGGAGGAAACATATTTTAAGCTTCTGTACAATATGGGTATCAAATGAAAGGGCTCATTGAGAGTAACTGAAAAAATAATGTGACGTCATTCTAAATCCAATATAACGGATCATCCAAGATAGAGGAACAGTTTTTTTAATGCATTTCTACAATGGCTTGTTGAGAATAACTCGAAAAATAATGTGACGTCATTCTAAATACAATACAGTGGACCATCCAAGATGACGGCATACATATTTTTGATGCATTTCTACAATATGGCTATGAATTAAAAATCATCATTGCGATTAAATGGAAAAGAAAGCTCTAAGCTGAAATTGAATAAGATGATCGCCTTATTGAAGGGCTGGACTGTTTGAAATTAAGCGGTAAACTAACTTGCAATAATGATGCATTGAATGAAATGACACTAACCTCGTCAGCTATAACTAAAAATAAGAAAATAAATTAAAAGCAAAAATCCTTTTTAAAGAAGCTTTTATTTAAGCGCTCTAAAAATAAGAAAATAATATTTCCTTAAAAATTTCAAGTATCAACTTAGAGCCTCAGTATGTACAATTTATATAATAATAAAAGCTTGTCGCGAGGTTTGACTCTCTATCAGTAGATAATTAAATTGCAATAGATAATATAGTAAAGTTAGTAGATTAATTTACATGAGTGTTTTGCCCATTTCTTCTCATGACAACCTTACACTCAGAATCGTCCGTGCATTTTTGTTCCAATGAGGCAATTTTCTCAAGCGCTCGTGTTTTAATATGTTATGCTTTAAATATAATAATAGGTTAAATATCTGTATTTACGGACTATATTTAACTGTGTGTGAAGACCCAAGAAAATTAAGCTATTTTGATTAGATTTGACATTATAAAATTAGTATTTACAACATTATTTACAACTCGCGCGACAAGCTTTTATTATTATATAAATTGTACATACTGAGGCTCTAAGTTGATACTTGAAATTTTTAAGGAAATATTAGTTTCTTATTTTTAGAGCGCTTAAATAAAAGCTTCTTTAAAAAGGATTTTTGCTTTTAATTTATTTAAATTTATATTTTGTGATGTGAAAACTATTTCAAATGATGTAATATTAGATAGCTTCATACTTTTTTCTACCCAACGGTGTATGCCGGCTAATAAGCTTCGTTTCGCCAAATTGTTATGTCTGAAATGGAATAGGTGGCGGAACCTTATGCCGCACTAAGCGCCAAATGTTGACAGGCACTGATATTCACACGTAATTTAAATAATTTATGGGTGTGAGTCTGGATTTATTATTTACCTTAATCATTTGTTGTGTAAAATAATAATTAGTACTTAAATTAGATTAGATTAATGTTTAAATTAATATCCGAATGGGACATTTTGTCATCACCTTGCTCGCCCCCCTGCTCCCTGCCTCGCACTGAAGGCTGCACAACCCGTGTCTGAATCAAGAAGTCGTGGGATCGAATCCAGGCCCACATCAATGACTTCTCGGAATTCTTTTCGGATGGTGTGATAAGTATTTTTTTATGACGTATATGTCACATATGGCGAGACGAGGCTTCTGCCTTCATCTTCGTATTGAAAAGAGCGTGAACGTATAAAAAACTAAATAATTAGAAAGTGAGAAAGAAATAAATTCATGAACCAGCAGATGGCTCTGTTTTGGCCTTTTTAACGAAGTCCGGGTCCGCTAGACGAATACAGATGGCTACATTTTCGGATAACTATACCTTCTCACCGTGTTATAATTTGGTAGCAGATATAGAAGTAGATCCACTAATTCATTTTTAAAGATATGTATACAAAAGCCGATTTCGAGGTCTCTTGAGACGAGAGGGCTGGTTTATTCTCGGCACTGAGGTTTAGTATTGCCATTCAGCGTAGCATGCGGCTAGTCTTCTGGGCACGCTGCCAGCAGACTGAGATGCGGAGAAATTTAATTTCACCTACTGTTTTCGTTGTATATATTGTAAATAATGTAAAACAATATATTCTTTATTTACAATAATAAGAACAAATAAATTAATTACATTATTGACAATATATACAATTAAAAAACTACCTGAAATCAAATTTCTCCGCATCTCGGTCTACTGGCAGCGTGCCCAGAAGACTGGCCGCATTGCCACGCTGAATGGCAATGCTAATCCTCTATGCGAAGAATAGACCAGCCCTCTGGTCGCGAGAGGCTTCGATCAGCCTCTTTGCAAGATCTTTGTAAAGTGCACGAGCACTCGGACCCCATGTCCCCAAAGTCTCAACCCCAAACGGCTCAAACACATAGTCACCTAAAAGGTTTCTGTATTTGTGCCGCTTGAGATTTTCTGCCGAAAAAACTATAAACTAATTAATAAACTATATTCGTATGCTTGTCTAAAATAATATAAAGTACCTACCTATATAAATTTGTTTTGCAGAGAGAGGCGGAGAGGATTCAGGCGTGCCAACGTGACGGGAAGATTTAATATATGAAAATGCACCGTGAAATGTAATTAATCTTATTTTTTTAAACATGTTATTATATTTAGTATATAAAGCTCATATAATGCTATAAATATGAATAGCTACTAAGGCTGGGAGCTATTTTGTTATTTAATAAATGAAAAAAAAACTAGAATATTGTATGTTTCATTTATAGTTGTCACTGGTTAAACGTATGCCTCTTTAAGCTTTTAATAAATAGATAGGTATAGTAAATTGAGTGGTTTAAGTCTAAAATATTATAAATGGACTGGCGCCGCTGCCCAATCTAAGCTAATTTTTTTTATTAATATTTATTTACAAACATAATTGTTTCCTTCATTTTATGAATTTACAAAACTTTTTTGGGTATCATAAACTACCTACATAATTACATAACATATTATAAATATTATAAGAATTTTATAAGCTAAAATTTTTGAGACGAGGCTTAACAGCCGCTGCCTTACACCTGATGAAGTTATGTCATGTTATGTTTAAATTTTTTATCAGATGTAATTTCGCGATAAAACCCGATTTCCCGAAAATTGCAAAAACCCGATTTTCGACCATTGATTTCAAATATTTTCTTCCAGGTTCCGAAATGATTCGGAACTTCTGAATATTGTTTTAAATCATGTCTTAAGAAGTGATAAAATTTTAAGCTAACCGAAGATGTAGGCAGCGGCTGTAGCCTCGTCTCGCAGTTATGTTTACGTCCCAAATGGAATAGGTGGCAAACCTATTGCCGTACCGGGCACAAAGTTTTCAGTCATCGATAGTTATCACACACATAACTTTCAAAAAGTCATTGGTGTGAGCCACGGTTCGAACCGGATCACTTGATTTAGACGCGGCGTGCTCGACCACTGGACCACCAAGACTTTATGTAATATTTTATTTACTCCTTTTTTGGTGTAATTCGACCGTACTATTTCGTTTTAGTATTAAACCGGTACTGCAGTTATTAAAAAATGATTTTTAGGTAATTTTATATTAAATTAAATAACACACAGACTTCAGGTATAATTTTATTAAAATTGCTTTCATATCTTTCCATTAAAATTACGTGGAAATGGAGATAAAGAGGTATTTTATTATATTTCTCTTAATTTTAACACAAGTAATTAGTTTGTAGCTCGGTTATCCGTAATTTAAAAAAAAAAACAAAAAAGATTGTAACATTAGGTACGCAAAACCGAGCTAAGAGACAGACATATACATGTCTAAAGGCTTAAAACTAGATATTATCTATTTTATTCCTGTCTTAACTTTCTCATTTAGTTTAACCTACCTAATAGTAATATCTATATTGATTTATCAACATGAATAATTGTAATGCTAACATTAGGTACATCTAAAATTTATTGAATTGCTTTATAATATTTATTTAACCAAAAATGTATTATAAGTCCATCTTGATTCGTGAATAAGTTGAAATGAGTAAACTGAGGCCGCGTTCCACATAAAGCCCACAAAGACCGAGACCGCGACCGCGGAAATTGCCGTTCCACTAACGAAAAAACGCCGCGGGCGTTGTGGGCGAATGTTTTAAGTGGAACGCAAAACTTGAGCGCTGTGTGCTAGCAATATGGCGGCTCGGAAAAATCATCAAGTTCTGATGACATATGTCATTTTTTATTGCAAGCCCACCAAGACCTACCAATATTTTGCGGGCGAAGTGGGCGCGAAGCGGTCGCGAGCAGTGACGTCAACTATGACGTCGAGCGATCCCTCGCAACGACCGTGGGCTTTATGTGGAGCGCTACTGTGGGCGTTGCGGTCGCCGCGGTCGCTTAGTGGAACTTGCCCTGAGTAAAGAACGCATGTAATGACATAAATGACAGATTGCTTTAGGACTGACAAGTGACAGTTAAAAAATTAGAGAATTTTAATAACGGGTAAATGGTGTTGTAGTATTTAGAATAACAGTATTTCCGATATACCTATGTCTGTCTAAACCATAACCTATTGCTATGTGCATGTTTTAAATAACTTACATGCTCTCCTAATTCACTACAAGACTTTGAGCGCTGGACATAGGCTACATTTCCTTAAAGATAATAATTAAAATTATAAATAAAACATGTTGATAAATATATATATATTAAAGTCCCAATTGATATACCTATTAGGGACACTTTCTAAAGAAATAACGTAATACTATGCGGAGATATAAATTCAAATGAAAGGACGGAGAGTTAGAAAATGAGCAAGAAATATTAAATGATATTATAATCTATTATAATAACTATAAATGGTAAAAATATATAGTTTAAATCAATAATTATTTTTGCATATATTATTATGTGGATATAACTACAATAGACTATGGGACTGAAAAAGAATAGAAGAGTCGAAAGAGAAGAGAATCGTTGAAGAAATCCCAAGTTGTAAAATTCACAGTTCCGATATGAATTGAACGCATACCAGAACGAATAGATCGTTTATCAAGTATTGCCGTGCTGAATAATGCAAGTCTGTATTTAATAATTATTTTAAAAGATTATGTGGGAAGACCTTGATTAGGTGTACTCATTTTCATTCAATTTTTTTTTTAAATTTGAATCACATTCATTAGGTACAGTTTAAAAAGACATTCTTTTTTTAAAAAATTTGAATCACATATAAATACTGTGCAGACATAAAATATGCTAATTTATTTTTAGCGTTTTGTTTTTTTTTTAATTAAATTTAGGTGAGCGACACAGGTGTTGTAAGTTTAAGGTATGACTATTTTATAAAACTATTTACACTTCAACATCTTTAATTATCCACCTATCATTTTATTTATAGAGAAAATCTTAATAAGGAGTAAGATTTTTTTTTCACCCTTCTAATTTTGATAAAATTACGGTTTCCAGATTATTCCACGTTTTACCCCCTTATTTTTTGTATTTAACAGTATATTGTAATAACAATTTTCATTTGCAGAGTAGGCCGAGAGAGCCTAACTTAGGCTAACATAACTTGGTTAAAATAACATTTATATTAAACGATAGTGGTTTTTTCTGAAAGAGATTTCCTATTTCACGTAAATATAACTAAAGTCACTTTTTAAATGCGTATTTAAATATTGATAAACGTGTTGAAATTATTATTATCCCTATTAAGATTTTCTTTATAACCACATTCATTTATAAATATTTTAAATTTAATCTAGACCACTAAATTTTATTATAAATTCCGTTTTTTCGTATTTTATTTCATGATTTTTATTACATGTTAATTTTATGTATAGGCCATTTGTCAAAGACTGACAGTCGGTTTCTTTCTATCGAATCTGTCAAATTTTAACCACAGAAGAAAGATATTTGTGAATATATAGATGTGACATTATCATCTAAGTTAAAACAAATGTCATACATACATACATCTAATATTTTAAGATGTCATAACATCCGATTCATAGCCAGTTGACATCAATTACACAATAGATATAATTACTAAATTATTCACACTGTTTCCGCTCGTATGTCACATATTTTTTTAAATATAGCCTATAGGTACTAATAGATAATTTTAATATGTAATTAGTTTTAAGGACATATACATACATATACCGTTAAGTTCTATATACGATTCCATACACGGATTCATATTCTGGTAAAATTATCGAAAATTTCTTAATTTCGGTTAGTACGTTTATTTTTTTAAATTTTATATCATAAGGGACTAAATTAGTGCCGAGATGAAAGAAAAACTAATGCGTCAACTCAAGAATTCATTCTGCGAAAGTTTTCTCAGCATTATCTGTTTCTGATTACATAAGCTCTTCGTTAATCTCGGCACTTAGATACATATGTATAACATAGACATTGATTTGAGCCTAAGTCTGATAAAATAGACACCACATAGATTGCTGTCTAAATATGCTTAAGGAAGACATATAATATGTCACTTATATATATATAAATTTTTGAATACATATATCCAGACACTAGAAGAATTTTATCCTGGAAAGATTATTTCATAAATACATTATTTGTTACAATGTGACTGTTCTTTGCGAGTTGGGTGCGTCTGTAATGATGGTGGTTTTGGGATGAGAGGTGATAGGGTCTCGTGTACGCGCGAAAGGCATCAGGCAGGTGCAGGCGGCGGTCGGCTGGTCAAGCTTGTGAGAGTCACGCAGGCAGAGTGCGTATGCAAGCGCAAACACGCCGTACGGCGCCAAGATGGCCGCCACCAGCAGTGACAGCTGCCCCGCGTCAGCTGACTCGGAAAATCACTTCTCTTCATCCTCATCGCGGAATAAGTATGTAGACCTGGGTGCAAATAGGCATATGAGTAACAGTTATAAAATAACGAGACAAAATCAATCATATTATATAGCTTCACGCTAATCGCTTGCAGAGTAGGCAGAGAAAACAAAGCTCCACGAGGCGCGATTACCACACACTTCAGACTGTTCTTCAAATTTTACTTTCAAATCAGTCTCACTACTGTCATTGCTTTATTAGCTTAACGCAATTTATAAACTCTAAGATAGCTTTGCCTCATATTTGCCGAAAAAAGTAGGGTTTAGTCACACAAAAAACCAAGCTTAAGACACGACTTTAATCAGGTGGAGACTAACCCCGCTATTTATGCACCGCAGTCAGAAGTACTAGCCACTACGCCACAAGGCCACTCACAGATAGTTTCATAGAGAAATACAAAAAAGTTGAACTCACCAATAGGCCAAATTAAAGAGAGCGAAGACAAGCGGGAACGTGATTCTGGAAATGACGTCAATCCTCTTGGACCTGGTCGGAAACTTGGACATCCACATGCGGCAGCAGTTCTTCTGACGCGTGATGTGTACCTCACAACGGCCTCCCATCTGATCATTAGCATGGCACACGGTGGTGGATCGCATCAATGGTTTCTGTTTGTTGCAGACGGGTCAGGGAGGACGAAAATACTGTGTCTTAGACGAAACTCTCAAAAGCTACAAAATAACTACATTTCCAGGTCGATACTGGATTTCATGTTTCATGTGATGTGATGAACAATCCTATGTGTATGTTTTTGTACCAGATAATTCTAATGGAATGATTGCAATAAAAACTACCGCCTACAGTCATCTCGTATAACTGAATTAATACATAATAAGCAGCGATACGGAAGATGATGAACCAACGCAAGTACCTACAAGCAGCCAAATAAAGGCAAAGAATTATATTAAATCAAAAGAAAACCTTAACTTAAAATCACAATGCAAGCAAAATTACCAATATGATCTATTAAACTACATGTTTACGATGGCGTTATATGAAATTATAATTTTAATCGCAGATGAAACTAATAATTATGTCTTAATTATCATTAATTGAAGAAAAAGTAAAGTAAAGTAAAAAGAAAAAAAAAACGTTTTAAGCAATATAAATATTGGAGAAACGCTTCTACTTTATAGAAAACTTTAGCTAGTAAATATTTTACTTTACATGTGGCTACCTTATGATTGTAAGTTGCGTATAGAAAGCAAACCTACTATTTTACGTCTAAATAGAGTTTCGGTTTCGACTTAAAGATCCTAGCTACCAGGTCATTAAAACAAAATCATTTTTTTGTCGACACATATTATGGTAACATATTATTTATTATTTAGTTCCACTTTAGCACTTTGTCATTAAAGTAGTAGGTAATGGACCATATCGCTTTTGCAAGTCAAATGAAGGGATGCATTCATTTGCCAGAACTCAATTAAAACCTTAGTGATCTTTTTACATTTCATAATCTATACAGAGAAGAATACTTTTCTGTTTCAACTATTTCAAAATATTTAATAAAAATAACATGCAGGCATCGACACCTAACTATGTTGCTTTTATTCAAGTATAATAAAATTAAAAAAGAAAACCTAAATGGCATCGAGCTCACCATTGCGAAGGTGGTGTTGCTGTCTGTGTCCATCATGTCAGATGCTGCGTCGTTCGCTTGTGAATCTAACACCAAGTCCTTTAAACATAAATATTTACATCAAAATTTCCTTCATTAGAATTCATATTAATCATACCTATACTCCGTCCATTACATTATTGTATTTTAGACAGCTCACGAATACTCATTGCTATAACTTTGTTCTAGCGTGATAATCTAAAACTCCGAACAAAATTTAGGCGCCAATACGTCATATTACATTGATAACGTCACTGCGATGTTTAGGGATCTTCTTAGTCGATTGACTTGTCGCGGCAATTGTGCTCGCACACAAATAGATCAAGATAGAACGGCCGCGATGTCATATTTCCATACATTTCGAGCGTGTCACTTTTTTGGAAAACCACGCCCACAGCGTGACGTCATTTTCATTGTGAGCGGGGCGACTAGTTAGGAGACACACTCATTAGATTATCGATGTTAATATCTGCAACCAGTGTTAAATTTATTATTTTTATATCGTACCAACTTTATTGATTTTGTGTAACGATAATCACGGACAGTAAAACATGTTAAATACTTTAATCCGACATATTAATACCTAAAACATATTTTTCCAACAGCATATAAAATTTAATTATAAATATTTTACTGTCCTTGAAACTATACATACATATTTATTAAATATTTGCCTTTTTGTAAGGGTTGGCCTCACAGTCCTGGTTAAATAACGAAGCCGAACGTCGACATATACCTCGGTTACTGCCCGTTTGAAAAGAACGAGATGATTTTCCATCGGCGATTGGTCAAATTGGTGAAAACTTATACTGTCAAATAAACTGCTGCCAATAAAATTACGAAGCACTTTGGTTGAAATTTCTGGTGTTAGAATAAAGCAGGGACAAAGCAAGACATGAGCTGATACTCGAATTATTATTGAATTAATTTATCGATTAGTCCTAAGACTCAACGATACATGGAGTGCCCATCTCAACATTCGAAGACCAATCACAGCGATTAACAGACACAGCGATCAACTGGCAGGTGTATTGTGTATTTCGTTCGATTCGACGTACATTACGCGTATAATTTATGTGCGCAATGTTTTTGTATACGAGCGTTGAATGCGGACAGCAATGGATATTTATCATAACGAAAAAATATACAACTTGTAATCGTAATTATTGAACATACTAAAAGTAAAACAATAATTTATAATCTCAAAAAAATACTTTCTACTGATTTTCTATACTTACTGATCATACGAAATATTTCCTTTTTTCATATTTGCTTCACTACTTTTGTTTTTACAATTTGCCACAGCACAAATAAGGCATATATGTGACGTTTTATCTATTTTTTTACGTCCTGAACGCAGGGCAGGAACGCTCGTTGCGTAATGAGAGCGAGTTTCGAAAAGCATGCAATATAGTGCATGGTTATGGCACGCTTGCCACGCCTATTCGCCGTTCTATCTTGATCTATTTCTGTGTGTGCTCGACTAATATCATAGACTAATATCATATAATTTCTCTCATTACTTGTACTACGATGATTTTAAGTTGGTTGGATCATAACTGGGATTGTCGAGTAGTCTGGCTGCTACACCTTTTATGCACTATTTTTTCAGTAGCGATGATAATACTATTGTATAAATTTTAAATGGTTTTGAAAAGAGTATTTGGGACATGAGTTTCTTGCCCGATTCTTCTCATGAAAGCCCCTACACTCGGAATCGGGCCGCTCGTGGCGATTGCTTCCGTGTTTTCTTGTTCCACGGAGGCACTTGCCTCAAGCGCTCGTGTCTAAGCATTTTAAATATTATTTTAATTTTAAACATTTTTGTACATTGACTAAGTGTCTGTGAAGACTTATGAAAATATAACCACTTTGACTTTGACTTTTCGTCGTTATCGGCTTATGATAATATAGTAGAATAAACTCTCAGTATCTTTGTCAGCGAAGATTCGTTATCAGATGAAGGGAGTTCTACAGACGAATGACGATTAGTGAATAATTGTTGCAAGAATAAAGCCCGAATACTGAACCGCCACTCAAATATATAAGCGCTACTTGAGCGTTTAAGTAGCTGTCACATTAGACAGAATACGTGAAATTTGAGCAGTAAGTAGCACTTTATTGATTGTCAGATTTGAGCGGCGGTTCAATATTCGGGCGTTATTCTTATATATGTATAAAATTCTCGTGTCACAATTTTCGTTCCCATAATCCTCCGAAACGGCTTGACCGATTCTCATGAAATTTTGTGTGCATATCGGGTAGGTCTGAGAATCGGACAATATCTATTTTTCATCCCCCTAAATCATAAGGGTAAATTTTATTTTTTGGCAAGACAACGTTTGCCGGGTCAGCTAGTATTTATATATTTACTAGCTGAACCGGCAAACGTTATCTTGCCAAAAAATAAAATTTAAAAAATAGGGGTTGATCGTAGGGGGTTAAAAATTTAGGGTTGTATGTATTTTTGTATCCCGTCTTATAAAAAAAATAAAAAACAGAAATATATCGAAAAATTAAAAGAAAATATTGAGGGGTGGGCTACCCATGGCTATAATTTAGGGGGATGAAAAATAGATGTTGTCCTATTCTCAGACTTAGCCGATATGCACACAAAATTTCACGAGATTCGGTCATGCCGTTTCGGAGGAGTATGGGGACGAACACTGTGACCCGAGAATTTAATAAATAAGATGTCGTTATACAATTTTCGACTTATAAAATAATACCACCCATCTCTCTCGCTTACGTCCGGATCCTATGAGTATATCGTGAATGGACTTAAGACTTTTAACCGACTTAAACTCAAGGTTATTAATAAGTTATCGATATGCTTTTGCAATACCTATTACCATCTGTCTAAAATACAATAATATAATGGACGGAGTATGATTATGATTTCTGTAATAAGTTTTTATGTGTATTTAATTTATTAGTCTCTGTCGTTTTTTTTTTGGTTAAAAAGTTAATAATGGTTAGTATGTTAGTATGTAATTGTGTATGGAAAGCAAAGATACTTCTCGAAGCATGCAGCATAAGTGTACATTACTTTGTATGTTTCAAAGCAAATGTTTTATGTATAGATGTAACTGATATTTAGCTAATATATTATGTTAGCAAACTATTGATAATATCGTATTTACGATATGATACCTGTATGTTATATATTTGTGCCTCTAATTATATAGGATTCTAATTATTTAATTATTTCAATACAATATCTACATGAAATGGAGAAAGATCACTACAAGTGCGTTTTGATTTTATGCCGAGTGAGTAATACCTACACTCTATGCATATAAAATAATAAAAAAAATATCAACCTACTAACTGAATCAAATAGTTTTAGTTTTAGTCTAGAATAAGTTTATTTTTTATTTGAACTGTAGATAATATTTTCGACCTCCATAGTTGCAAAATAACGTAAATATATATGTTTTTGTTGATAAAATCAATAGATATCAATCAATTTATATAAATATAACAATAGATAATAAATATATTCATGCACAAACATCATCACATATTACCTATCTACTTATTCTACATATATTGCTATCATAAAGATATCAATGGGTGTTAGTTTGTGATCCTCTGCGTTGAAATATAGGAAAGTTAGTTGGTGAGTTCTTTCGTTATTGGCAACTATGATCCTGCTTGTCATTATTGGCCATTAATAAATATGAACAAACAAATATCAAATACAAACTTTCAGGATAATGACACTTTTCAATAGTTCCACTTCTTTTAAATTATGTATTTATTACTAGCTTATTTTTTTCGTCAAAGTTAAACTATGGCATGAAACAATGACTTTTCAGAGTAATGTGTTTGCTTAAGGTGAGTGGTAAACATGTTATTTCAGCCAGTACTTATTAGCGGTAACAACTCATGGAAGCTTTTAGGTCTTAGGGCAAACGAGCATGCGTGTTACCTGATGGTGAGCAACAAACGCCGCCCTTGGACACCTGAACACATTTAGTGTTACAGTTGCGTTGCCAGCCCTTACAATAGGAAATGGACGGAGTCGGCAGTGGTATGGGAAGGAGTTGGGCCTCCGGATACCTGTCTCACCGAGTGAAACGCGGCAAAAGCCACATTTTGTCGATATTCCTAGAGGTCGTGATATTTCACCGGTCCACTCGTGCGTATTATGCAAAGGTTATCCTAATTAGTTAAATTACATTACCTTTTTGTTTTTCTTCATATTCTCCCTGTGCATGTCCGATCTTGAGGCGTAGTTGACCAGGGCGAACTCTAACAGTGCCCCAAACACGAAAGTGAGACAAACCCCAGTCCACACGTCTATGGCCTTAGTGTAAGAAACCGGTGGAAGTGATGCGTTGATGCCCGACGACTGAGTGGCCATGGTAAGGAGGGTTGTTACTCCTATTAAGTAAAAAACCAACCCTTTATTTGAACTTTTTGTATATATAACATTTTGAACCTAGTCATTTTCAAGAAATATATTCTGAAGTTTACTCTTTGTACAAGTATACGAATATGCTTGCGAGTGGACATTTTTGTACGCACTGTTTTGCTCATTGCTAACGACCTATTTTTTTTATGAATGACTAACGAGTCATACATAAAAAATAAGTCCTATATTGATAACTTTACTCCAATGTATATTATTATGGTTTCCCTAGGTAAGGTCATTAGATCATATACTTTACATTAAAACAACCTGTAGGATTATATCGCGTTTATTTATTACTAATTTTATTTATTTCCCGACGTTTCGAACTCTTTACAGAGATCATTTTCACGAGTAAGAGTTCGAAACGTCGGGAAATAAATAAAATTAGTAATAAATAAACGCGATATAATCCTAAAGGTTGTTTTAATGTCATGAACGTGATTCGCGAAAATCTTAGAGATAAATAGATCATATACTTACCTAAATTCGAATTAGTACGGGAGTCGAGAGAAAGAGAAACATAAGATTTTTCTTGCCGTAGCAGAAATTGGAAAACCAAATCAGAATGCAAAACTATAAAGGTTTTTTTTGCTATCCGTAAAATAATGTATCTTAGTTAACTATAAATGGCAAGCATGTAGATAGAATATGTCGTCAGCTATTGGCCCTGGACCAAGAGCTCACTCCGAGACATGACAGAACATAATTAGTAATATTGGTGTGGTTCCGTGTGTTCAATAAAACATACCTTTAAGGACTGTTTTCTATTCTTCTATGGTATAGGGGGTAAATGAACTGGCGTGTCACCTGATGGTGAGCAACAAACGCCGCCCATGGACATATCTGATTGTATAATTACCTAGTGAAACTCTAGCCGGTACAGCACCTTGATCGAGCCAGAATGACACCCAGGAGACTATAACTAACATGCAGCAAGGAATATATATCTGGATGAGGTAGTAACTGAACTCGCGTTTGAATAGCAGATCCACTTTCAGACAACTGTATTCACCTGAAATGTTAATTATGACATGTAAATACAGGTAGTACAGGACTTGACAAGATCACTTACTAATACAGCGCAACTTCAAAAATCTGACAGTCACTGGTAAATATTCGTTATATCTATTGGCGGTCCAGTAGTCGAGTCTTTTCGGAAGTCATGTGTGATAATTATTGATGAATGAAAAAATTTGTTCCCGGTGAGTGGCGATAGGTTCGCCATCTATATGGGACGTAATTATGCGAGACGTAATAATGCGAGTCGTGACATAACAGCCGCTGCCTACACGTTCGGGTAGAAAAAGGCGTCATGTTACGTTATGTTATCTAGTACCTAATTTTTAAAATATTGAAGGTAAAAAAATCGTAATAGAAACGTATAGACTGAATCAAGACAGTCAAGGGTTATTACGAATAATTTGTCAAATCGAGGAATACGTTAAATCCAGGTTGCACTGTATCATGAAAAAGACGTAGCATTATGTCGAACTATGGATAATGGATCTTGAGCGAAGCTGAGGGTAACAACTAGTCAAGAAACGAATACATACAAAAAATATATAATAATTACCAGTATTAGTTTTACTGTTGCAATAATCAGTTAAGAATTTCTCTAGAGTGAATCGTGGTAGGTGTAAGTTTTTCACAACCTGTACTGGATCGCCTTCTTTCCACAGGAACACCAAGTCATCAGTCGTCCAGCCATCTGACATATGCAATTAATAAACAAGCAACATTAATAACAGGAAAAGTTCTATTTAGTAAAGTTGCCTTTAATATAATGTATTCTTTAAATGGTGTACAATAAAGTGTATCCTATTCTATTAATTTACGGTACTGGTTGGACTACGTTTTATTTGTTTTTAAAGTGAAACTTTTATTACATCGTCTCAAACTTTTTCGTCTGTGTGTTGCATGTCGCGTGACGGTCGGCCGCGGAGTAGGGATAAATTGAAAGGCGCTCGTCAGAGCAGCCGAGGCCAATATGGCGGCGCCTAAAAAATGACTCAACGATTATAAAATATTGTTTTCAGTGTTTTAATATGTGTATATCATCTAAATAATTGTTAAGTATTATGTATGTCGTACTCTAAGACACAGAGTTCAATAAAAATATTAGTTGGAGACCTAGTCTACTTTTATCATTTCCCATTATCATTCCCATTTTCTAAGTATAAAATTAAGATTGATGAAGCAATTTTTATACCCTTAATGGAATATTATTCCGAAAATTTTTAGTTAAATGTCTATAATGTGAAAAAAAGTTTCACTTTTACGGTGGTTTCATAAAACCACACAATCTTTTTATTTTTATTTGAATCGCTCGTACATCGAAGTGTAAATTGTGTCGTACATTGTGTTAAAAGCTATTTAGTTTATCACTTTTCTTTATGAGAATCTGCTTTCAGAAAGATTAGAACTGTTGGATGGAGGCCTATGGTACTTGACAATATTTTAGTAAATGGGGAAAAAATCTGGTAGGATCACGCGAAAAATGTTTTACGCCTGGTCCGAAATATTTAGAAGCGATAAAGAATTTCAAAATATCATGGTTTTCATAAGTCAATGTGTTCGCATGTGAATAAATAAGACCCTGCGTTTGTTCTCTAACTACACTCGAGAGCAATGAATCCGGGTCACTTAAAGAATCCTAAAAATCTCGGAAACTAAAAATGCTAGGTTAATGCAATAAATTGTATTTAATAGACAATGTAATACTCCTTAAATGAAGGTATTAAAACTTCTTAGTTATTGTAAAGTTATATCATAAAAAAATCAAATTTGAAAAAGGGCCACTTTCGAAGATGGAACTACGAAATTCCAGCATTTGGTTTTGCTTTTGTTTGTAATCTGTCATTTATGTGGGTACATAAACCATGTTGATAGTGCTCTATATTCATTATTCAAGCTGAAATTATGTCGCTTACGCCTGAAGAATGCACCAGAATACTTACAATGCTGGAAACCGGCCGGAGTCAGCGCGATACAGCCAGGACTGTTGGTGTGTCGCTGTCAACAGTACAAAGAGTTCTCCGACGTTACGAAGAAACTGGTTCTAACCTACGCAGACCAGGAACGGGCAGAACCAGGTATACCACAGCACGAGAAGACCGATACTTGGTGAACACCATGCTTCGAAATCGCTTTCTCACAGGAACTGAACTCACCAATCAGTTTCGACGCCTCGGAGGAAGTAACCCAAGTGCATGGACAGTAAGACGTCGGCTTGCTGAATCTAACTTAAAACCCCTTAGACCTGCAAACGGCCCTAAACTGGAGCGTGGGCATCGTATTTCAAGACTAAGATATGCCCAGAGCCACGTAAATTGGAGTATTGAAGATTGGTCAAAAGTTATGTTCTCCGACGAATCAAAATTTATGCTCTACAAGCACGATGGAAGACACAGAGTGTATCGAAGACCAGGGGAAAGATTCAAGCAAGCATGCATCGAGGAAAAAGTAGCCTACGGTGGTGGGTCTGTACTTGTGTGGGCCGGAATTTCTTCTGAAAGTCGCACAGAGCTGGTGATCATAGAAAACGGCTCTTTAACTAGCGTAAGATATGTGGAAGAAATCCTCAATGATCACGTTGGTCCATTTATGGTCAATTTAGGTGAGGATGCTATATTTATGCATGACAATGCCCGACCTCATACAGGTAGGATTGTGAATGACTACCTTCAAGAGATGAACATTACTCGTATGGAGTGGCCAGCGCGCAGCCCGGATATCAACCCGATCGAGCATGCTTGGGACGAGCTAGGCAGATGCGTAAAACAACGAAACCCTCCCCCAATCACGCTTCGTGAGCTCAAAATTGCTCTCACAGAGGAATGGGAGAATATTCCCCAAAATCGTATAAGGAACTTGGTGTACAGCATGCCAAACCGCGTAAACGCAGTAATGGAAGCACGAGGAGGCAATACGAAGTATTAAAATTCAAGAAAATCGTAATAAAGTTCAAAAATTTCATGTTTCCTATTTTTGTTTTAAGGAGAGATCAGCAGATTTTTTCTTTATGTAATTTTGTGTTAATAAAATGTATGGTGACTCATATTTTTTTTACTTTCATTTAAGGAGTATTACATTGTCTATTAAATACAATTTATTGCATTAACCTATCATTTTTAGTTTCCGAGATTTTTAACATTCTTTAAGTGACCCGGATTCATTGCTCTCGAGAGTATGTGGTATTTGGGTAAATTTAAATCAAGTCAGTAGAATTCTTAAAACATTCGTGGTTTTGTTTAATGAAATTGAATGTGTTATTCTTTGCTGAGGTATATTATAAATAGACCGCCGATCTGATTAAATAGTTTACAAATTCATGGTGCTGCGTTGTATACATCAGAGGTGTTGAAAGATAAATAGCTACTGAACAAACATATTATGACAACATATGCCGGCATTTGTGTTGCGGTAATGCAAAATAAAAACTATGACATAAATGACATTTATGTAAATAAATAAAATATTAAGAGATCTTTATGTTTGTCCCTGTGGGGCTGTGTAGCTTTAGACAGATATCGTTATATTTTAGGGATTTATTGTCTTTAATAGGGTACCTTGATATGATTTAAGCTCAGTTTAATTAAAATGTGATGGCCGTGAAGAAAGTCACGTGGCAGCAGTTCCATGAAAAAACTATTTAAAAATACTTATTTAATCTAATTTGATTTTTAAAACCAATCAACACGTCAGCAAAGTCTGTTTACGGTAACGTCTATGTCAGTTGGGAGAATATAAAGATTTTAGCAATTCTATAAATATGCCTTTAATGCAGCTGGAAAAAAGTCAAATTATTTTAAAAAGCTTTTAAATATTTTTACATAAATCACTTACAGCTGGCCATCCTCAAGGAACACGTCTGCTTATCGAGTGGATATAACTTGAGGTTCATGGGGCAGGAGAGCGTGAGTGAGATTCGAATGCTGTACAACACATTTCCATTGGGGAAAATTCGGATGTAAACGTTTGGCATGATGATGTTGTGGAAGTGACCTTCCTTCTCATTCGAGAAGAACAGATCAGGCATCCATACCCTGTTTGCTTCAGTTAGGGTCAAGTATTTGAGACGACCTGTAAGTACATTTTGTAATAATTAAATCACTTTCTAACAGTGGTAGAGCCACGCAGTTCGCTGCATGAATGGGCCGGTGAAATACCGCGACCTTTCAGAATATTTACGTAAAGTGGCTCATGCCGCGCTTCGCTTGGTGAGAGAGGTATCCAGGCTCAACCCCTTCCCATCCGCTTCCGACTACCCCCTGTACCCCATTGTGAGGGTCTAAGGTCCTAAGGTTAAGTCTCATTAGACTTAACCTTAGACCTTAGACTATCTTAGAAAAAAATAACAGAACTTTTTTTAATTGATATTACTCACCTCCTAAATTATTAAATTTGAGTCTTTCATCTAACCATTGTTCCCTGAACGTTAGCTGAACAGAGTATTCCTGAAAACGTTTATTTAACATATAGCGAATTTAGAACATTTAGAACATTAAAAATAATATACTGTCAAAATTTATCTGGTAAAAAAGTTTGCTATTGTATCATCCATCTTTATACATCCATGGACAATCTAACTACTCACACAAAAAAACACTATCAGAGTTTAATCGGATGACTAAACAGCAATCTTTTTACAGGCTGTTTATTGTCTAAGGTATATGAAATCGATAAACAGTGTATACACCTAAACATATAGAAAACAATAAATATGGAATGACCGACTTCAAACACTAAAATTTTGACAGTATATATCTAAATCGTATCAGCAAAGTCGTTCTAAATTTAAAAAAATACTTTTTGGAACATGTCTCACATTTAATATTTTTAGCGCCACCTAGAAGCTTTAGTTGTTTTTTTTTATATTCTTATTTTTTATCGTTATACACAAAGCTGTGGCTAATGAATTTATTTTATCTATAAGCTTTAATTCTTATTTATGTTGCGTCAGTGAGTCATATAGTTAATATTCTAAAATATATATTGAACACTTAAATGATGTTAATAAGTAGGCTTAATGGCACAAGATGCAGTTAAATATGTTTCGGGTGGTGTCGAAGGTTCGATCATTAATTAACTTTGATATCAAGGTACGAACACGACCCCTCGACATCTCAGCAAGTCAAATGAATTACCGTATAAGTAACAATAGATCTGATAAGCTCACAAATATTTACTCATGCAAACTCGAAGATTAACTTTTGGACTTTAAACCTACGAATATCTTGTATTACAGACAGACATAAATAATTTTCATGGTTTTGTTTATCTTATGATAGAATGATACTACTAGCAAATATAATACGCGTCTATCCAAAAGTAAAGATTCGAGCATTGTCGTATAGCGACAATCGACATGCAGAGAAGCGAAGCCCGATGAGGAACTTACCGTAGACAGCATTCGTTGAAGGAATGATTTTTTTACCTTCATGCATATCGGCCAGATTAACTAGAGCTAAGTTATGTCTAGCTGTTGTTCGGGGTTAGGTGTCACTTAACGGTGGTCATCCACCAAGCACGAAGCCGAGTGCGGGCGCGGCAGTAAGTCCCGATTACACAACACAAATTCACATGAACAAGACATATATATATAAATATATATTAACAATTAATTACAAATTAAAGTACACGACCAAAATAGTTTTTACAATGTCCTTTACAATATGCGTGAAATAAATATTTTAAAAAGCATGATGAAAATAATAATAAATAAATATAATAATGATGTGAAACTGTATTTGGTGCGGGCCGCGGTTCCCGTGACGCCTACAAGCGTGACCGATATAATCAAGGATGGAGTCGGTGTCCAATTTGATATAATCGGTATATGGAGGCAGACATATTATGTATATTATTACTAGATATTATTCAATTTTTAAAATATATAAGCGCTCTGTTAACCGTAACAGTTATGGTGGCTGATCAATAATTTTGTGCTCACTACTCATATGTGCCAATAGTCCATGGTTTACGTGTTTTTGTTTGCACGAGTCACTCCTGGCTGGAATGAAACTAAATAATAACAATAAAAAAAAAAGAAAAAAAAAGTAACTTATTTAGCCAAGGTAAAATAAAAACTTCTTTATTCATTATTGTTTATATTATTTAGATTAGTTTGAAATTAAATTATTTACATGTATAAAAAAAAAGAAAAAATAGTAATAGGAAAAATAAAATTATTTTAAAAAGTGCGCGGCACCGCACCTCTGTTTAACAACATTTTTTTATCGTTGAAATCATTTAGAACATTATAAAAAAAAACATTTAAGGGACAAAGGGACTGCATACATAGTGCAAAAGTAAAAGGAAAATAAATAAAAGGGAATAATAAATATAAAAGGTTAAACACGAACACAATAGTCAACGTACAGCTTGAGAATGTAGCTCAGTGCAAATATTGCCAAATATTCACGTTTGTGACTGACAATTATTATAAACTAAGTTTTATGTTTGGCTATATTTCGACCATTTCTGCAGCTGCGATTGGTAGTACTGACATATTAGCATTATCAGATACTGTAACATTAGTTTATAATAAAATCTTCACAAATTTTATATATGTTTTGTCGGTTATTTTACAACGACTCACCATTTTGTAATCATCTATTTTGCTGATGGACCGTAGATACATGTTGACATGGACTAACGTTGGCGCATAGCCTTAACGACAAAAAACAACATTTTAAATATGTTTGATAACACTGAGATCGCTTCACTGTTAATTCACATTACTAATATGGGCGTCATGATTATAATTCCTACGCTCCTAAAATGATAATGATAGATGCTTATCCAATATATAAAATGTAAGTTATTTTTGATCGAAAAATTTTGATATCTGAGCTGAATTTAACAAAATACTAAATCAAATACTTAAAAACTAAAAATAAAAGCGAATGGTCGCTCAGATGAAAACACAAGGACAACTAGAAATTTTAACAATGACTGCATTTTACAAACTGTTTTTTTTTTTCGTATATGTTTGTCAGATTAAGAGATGTACGTCACTGACGCACTTAGAAGTATTGACGCGTTTTATATAAAGAAAAACGATTTTGGTCGCAAACACCAAATGGAATTAGAATAGAAGTTAGAAAAAAAATAAAAACTAAGAAAAAAAAACAAATAGAGATTACACATACGATTATGGCGGGAAAATCACTCCTGAACAAGAGGAGTAAGTTACCCATTCATTTGACTTGTTTGAGCGCGTAAGTGACAATGTTATTTTTTTGTTTAGTGATATTTTTTATAGACTAGATACGGGCCCAGCCTGTCCTTACGTGACTTACCATTGTGACATCGTCAATCTTTGAAATACTTCTGACAAATATATTGACGCTCACTACCGCTGGACCATCTAAGTACCAAGCAAAATATACGATCAAACACACTAGTCGTAGGATCACTATTTGCCTAACAGAGTAATGAGTTAATTTATTAATCACGTAGTTAACGACTCACCTGTAAATTTAAAAATATCCCCCGAATGATCCACAACACAGTATGATCATACAAACGAACATAAACATATTATATACTTAATAGTGATAAAAATAAATTTACCAAAACATCGAACAGAACACTGTTCAATTAGAAAAAATAAATAAAAATAATTAAAAATAAAATACTGCAAACAAGTTGAACATTTATCTTGTTTTATGAGAATTTGTGTTAGTGTAATATATAAGAGCAGTATCGTTCAAATATAGAAATAAAAATAGAAGTTTGTTTTATATAAAATATAATAAGAAGAAATAATATTACCTAATATAGATAGAGAGAAAGTTATTCAATTTAAAATATAATCAACGCAAAGTCTTAGAGATGTTTTAAGCTCCCACGGCGAGAGTTTTCTTCGTGGTTTTAATTAGAAATGATATCTACGAAAAAAGTATACAAGTAAAATATTATTGTTTGTTAGGTGTCGCTTATATAAGGTCGCTTAAACACTTCTGAACCTACGGAAACATCGTGTTAAGGGGAGAACATAGCGTGTACCGGAAATTAACATTTTGTTCCAGAAAGATTAGTTGAAAAACCTCATTTAAATTGATGTGTTTAATTTGCAAATGACTAATTATTACATTTTTATTACACGACGGTGTAGAAAAATATGTTTGATAAAACTAAAAAAAATATTGAACCTTCTTTATTTATTAAAATGATGTTCAAAGAGGTAGTATAGAACATATTTAGTTAGTTTATATATTATTTTTGCATATTTATAATAGGTACAAATCAATCTTGATTGTGTTATTTTTGTTCTACGTGAAAATGCATTTAGATGTTATTACAAGACGTTTTCCCAGTTTTATTCAGCATTAAGGATTTCGAAACACCAGTAAAAATCTCACCAAATAATTTACTTCAAGCTAGTAAGCAATTTTTAGGATTTTTTTATAGTTACTAAATATGAATTGAATAGAGTACCGAACTTAGCTTTTGTTTAAATAATGACTGCATTAGAAATTTCCATTATTGAAAATGAAACACTTATTGGATTTAATCGTGTTTATTTCGGTTATTTTATTTATTAATCCTGATTGCGATTGATTTATGGCATCCGTTTCAATTTATATTTGCAATTTATTACGAAGGAATTACAGAGAATAATCTAAATATATTAGTACATAATATTTACAATAGTGAGAAGAAATAAATTAATTACAGTAAAAATTAAAATGCATAAGACTTTTTTTTTATTTTTACGCATGTTGTTCTCCAAAACTTATAATAGAACATTTTATAATTTTTAAAGTAGCTTTTAAATAGTTTGATAGTTTAGACTTAGATGAAACGATGGGGCCGTTAAATCATATTCAACAAGTGTCAATGTAATAAAGCCCTGTAAAAAACAAGACACAAATTGTACAACAAAACTGTAAACTGTTGCGAAAGTTTAAAATTAAGTGCAAAAATAAATGAGAAAGATTTTTTATTAACAAAAAAAAATACATTTAGATAATATAATATTTTTGCAGATTCGGTTTTTTATATATTTATTTTGATTCTTTATTTAAGTAGGAATTTAAACATTTCATGAACTAAATTTTCTCCAAAATAATCTTCTAATGTCAGTACTTCAAAAGTAATGGACTCTGTCCACGATAAGAATGGTTTTTTGACAGCTCATGCCCATGAAGGTTCGTATTGTGTCGGATTAAATTTCAAACATAAAATAATGTACTTCATGAAAGGGTACCGCCCACTCAGTGATGAGCCAAAAATAACAATTTCTACAATTGTGCCACAGAAATATATAATCAGTATTTATTTGATAGAAATAAATGCTAGTTTATCAATTTTATTTATATATATATACATGTAAATAATTGTCTGTTTATAATATTGAAATAACTGCTTTCTAATAGATACATCCTTGAAATAAAGTCGTCATTGTTGAACGACAAAAAAATTGCTTAATCGTATAAATAAATAAGACTTAATAAATCGATTAACTAATTAACTAGTACGAACGATCTTACTTTCGGACATCACCAATTTTGTCAGTTGGCGACCTGTCAAAAAACCATTCTTATCGTGGACAGAGTATAGGTTTATTATATAATCTGCACGTAAAAAACTAACTTTTATTAAATGAGTTAACTTATTATTAACCTTTTTGTTGTCTATTATGAAATTAATAATGTTTGTACCTACAACATATGCTCTAAAACAACACTGAATGTCGATCAAACTGACATAATTACAATAATCATAGGTTTGCTTGGTCATCGACACAAACAATATTAAATTTTGATAATAACAAATAATATTAAATGCAGTAAAAGAATAGAAAAAATCTTTCGTAAAAAAATTTCACTACAAGAACTAAAAATGCAAAATAAATTCAGTAAATGTAAGAAACTGCTCTCCGTTTTACCGTAGTGCCCTCACTCTTTTGCGAATGCTGTTTAAAGAGGGATACTAGATTGTAGCATTTGTTGCTTCAAAAGAATTGTAAATAATCAAAACTATAGATTTAGTATGTACATCTACACATCAATCGATGAAAATAAAAATGACGTGGCTGATTAAAAATGTCATGTGGCCTATTCAAAATGCTATTTGACGTAACGAAAATACTATATGGCCTGTTGATTATCTTTTTTCATTTTCAACAAACGCTACAACCTTGTCTCATCAAAAACATCTCTACTCGATTTGACAAGCTTACAGACGACATCTAATTAAGTTTATCTGTGTCACTTACTAACCATTTTTATATCGCTTATAGTCGTTATACTTCTCACGAACAGGTTAATATTAACTATTGCCGGTCCATCTGTTAAGATGTCAATATACAAACACAATTTCTGTTCTCTAACAGTACATAGAAAAAAATAGCTTAGAAATGAACTTATGGTATTTATCAATCTAGTGTTAAAATGATATATAATTGCTTGATTGATAGATGGACTGATTGATAACGAAATTGATTAATTAATCAGGCACTGATCAACGTAACGAATAGTCTTCAAAGGTTTCTTATACTGTCATTTAGTATTTAAATTCTGATTGTATTTCTGAAACGCGCGTGAGTAAGGTACCTACTTGATAGATTAATGGACTGATTGACAAAAACAAAATCAATCAATTACTCAAATGCAGATCAATTTCGAATACTGTGGTATAATATCTAGGGAAACTTTACACCTCTAATCGTCCATAATTATACACGTATATCAATATAGTTAATAGATCAGCCCAATTATTTTAATACATTTAGGTCGAGGTGATTAAGTTTTTAATCTGCCCGACTGAA
This sequence comes from Euproctis similis, assembly GCA_905147225.2. Lineage (NCBI taxonomy): Eukaryota > Metazoa > Arthropoda > Insecta > Lepidoptera > Erebidae > Euproctis > Euproctis similis. The sequence goes on from LR990109.1 coordinate 14,055,373, forward strand.
ATAGTTGACGATTGCGTGCTTGTTACCGAATTAATAATTCAATACTGGCTACCTATATGTGGCAACATATGATTATAATGGAGAATTAACTATATATTTATAACAATACAAATATAAATGAGAAAGTTATAATTTAATATTTTAACGAAACAAAAATTTTAATCAGAAATTACGAAAAATCTTAAAAGTGATTAATAAAAAAAATATAAACTATTAGCAGAAATCACCCACCCTGTCTTTAGAAGTGAAAACTTTATAAAAGCCTTTTTAGTAGAAATTGAGTTTATGGCGAATAAAAAAAAATAGACTTTAATTTGTTGACGCCAATCATAGTCTAGTTACCACGTTAATTCATTAACGCTTGTGTTATGGAACTTGACGACGAAGATTAATGAATATATACTTTTTTTAATAGATACATACATGTGCAAGCCATATAAAAATACAAGTTTATCACACATGTATTTGTATACAGACTAATCTGCGTTTTCCTCTATTTAGGAGCTGGCATTATACAAGTTAAGGTCTCTTATCCGCACTATAAACCGAGAATTTATTGAGCCCTTTAAGTATCTACTAAATTTTCAGTACAAGTAATTACTCCTTATTATCCTGAAGTCTCACTTTCGTGTTGGCTGACGTTATTAGTTTACTTATCGGCATAGTTATGAATATAAAACCTTATTGATCTGAAGTAAAAAAAAAAGAAAATTCCGAGAAGGGAACTGTAGTGATTAATGAAGCCATTTTCGGGTTAGTTCAATGGTACATGACATCAGTACAAAAGCGGTTGTGGCAGAGGCAAGTTGAAATTCTGTGATTAATATTATTTCTATTCATTGTTGGTACGTTAGTTACAATAGTTCAATAAACTATTTGGAATACGGCACGAAGGAAATTGACAAATTGAGGATAAAGAGCAGATTCATTTAGAATAGAAAATCATAGAATATCTAAATTTTCAAGAGAGTATAAAATATTTAAAACATCCAAGTCAGTCTCAGGGAGCAAAAATAACGAAGTTTAATTAAATCCTTATATTTTTAATTAAATTTTATTCCTGAACGTAGTTACTAAAGGTTTTGAAGTGGAACTTCTAATGTCTCGTGCAAAAGCGTTTAACGCTTTTAACGCCCCCTCGCGGGTATTATAGGTAATATAAAACACTAAAACATTAATCGGCTTATATACACCAAGGAAGAGAATTTCCATAGCGTGATTAAAAACTGTACATAGACATCTAGTAGCTAGTAGCGGCACTGTTTTTATCGCACCGTGTCTCAAAAGTACTAACTGCATAAAAAATATTGTTTTTAATTTTTAAATTTATATGCTACTTAAAAAAAAGAACAAAACTAAAAATTCAAATATTAGTAGGAATATACAAACAAGGCATTTTTTAATGCTATATAATAATAATAATAACAAATAATAATTAGTTTGACATCGCTATAACTGAAAAACCAACCTTGGGAACCATAATAAAAAGTATCCATACAGACACAGGAGTAACACAACTAGTTCAGTATTAGAAATGTAAAACATTTAGTAATTAGTCAATAAATAATATAGTTATCAAAATGCAATAGGTCGCAGGTAAAATAATGGCCTTTTTACTTCTGTATTTGTTACTGTATTTAATTTCATTATATAAACTAAATTTTAATTTGTCTTAATTATTTTTACCTTATTGCAACCATTAGTGTACATGTACAAAAGTACAATTAGATTACAAATACGTTTAAGAAGTATGAAAAACAAAATGGGTAAAATAAATAATTTCTTTCTAATGTGCCGCCAAATAATCTATATATGTAATAAAATTTTAGGAAAGTTGAATATTTCATTGAGTTTCATTGAATATTTCATTTGCATAATTCTTGGGATATGATCTACAATCGATACCGAACCTCAAAATATAGTTTTTAGAATTTTTGTCTGTTTGTCTGTATGTTTGTTACGGATAAACTGTGAAAGTACTGCATGCTTTTACGTCGAATTTTGCTTAAATATAGCCAAGAGGGTCGGGTCAACACAGGCTAAATATTATCACGCTATCACTAACTGAGGGTGAGCGATGAACCCGTATAATGGCACAGGCACAGTATTCTTCCTGCTTTTTTGGCGTCCACGCAGATGAAGTAGCGAGCAACAACTAGTATAGTTATTAAAATGCAATATGTAGCTAGTAAAATAAGGCCTTTTTAATTTCTTTGTATTTAATTTCATTACACAAACTAAATTTTGATTTGTCTTAATTATTTTTACCTTATTGCAATTTCTTTCTAATTAATTCTTTTTGTGCTATCTGTACTAGTATTTTTTTTGTAAATCTCTATTTTTTTTTTGTAACACAACAAGAAGGTACGGACTACGAAGCGGCTACCGAAAATGCCAGACGTATATTTGTTATTATAAGGATAATTAAATCGATATTTGTTATTTTGCAATGTATGTAAGTATCTAAGTATGTACATAATAAGTATGTAATAAATATTTATAATGTATTGAATCTTAGAACTCAATTTTAAAGTTTTTATACACGCTAAGTTTGGATAATATTATTAACAGTCGTAGAGCCAAGCAGTTCGCTGCATGAATGGGCTGGATCGACCGGTGAAACTCCACCGCCACTCATTAAAATATAGTTCTAATGCTTTTTTACAATATGGGTATCAAATGAAAGGGCTTTTCGATAGTAACTTGAAAATGTGACGTCATTCTAAATCCAATGCTATAAATATTTTAATGCATTTTACGATATGAGTATCGAATGGGCTTGAGCTTGGGGGAGTATTTAAATCAAAGAACAATGCGACGTCGAATATGGCACATCCTCCTAAATAAAATAGTCACCAAATTCTACCCAGACCTTAAGATGGGGATACTCGAGTGGGGATCGAACCCGCCAATCTCCATTCCACAGTCAGTAGTTTTACCGTGTATTGGTAAAACTACCGACTGTGGAATATAAGTTGTGCTCTTTATAAATTAAGCGTGTTATAAATGTTCGTCTGTTAAAAAGTTCCACTTCAGTAGCGCGTAGGGACTCCGCGTAATTTTTTTTTTTAAATAGGAATTTATTTTTACTTTCTTCTAAACTAACAAATAAAGTTTACCTATACAAATATTATCAAAAAATTAGGCTAAAAATTAGTGTTTCTTAAAACAAACTGAAGTAAGATTAACTTTTTTTCAAAAGTAAATTAATACATAGATCCAACTCTACACCTAGGAAATAGGCCAGCTAGGTAGAAAACAGACAGACAGTAAAGTTTTAGTAATAGAGACCAGTTTCTAACCTAACAGATGATTGTCATGTAACTGTCAGACATTGTGAAGAGCGTTTATATTATTAAAGCTTAATAAGGATAAGCTTCGAGTTTGTTCGAGATATAAATATACACAATTCAGCGACATACGTGAATACATAGAAGGAGGCAGTAATTGAATTGGTTAAAGGAACGTTGAAACCTGAATTGGATAACTACATCTGAGATTGTATTATAAACGGCGAAGCGTCATAAAGTCTTTAGTAAAAGAAGTTTATAGCCTAATAGCATATGTCATGAAATGTCAAATGTATAAAAAAAAACAGTTTTGGGCACAGATATAAAAAAAGACTCCACTTAGAGGCACTAAAGATGTCTTCCATAACAGATTCGCGCGTCATTTTGAAAAAAGAATACAGCTATCGGATGATTTATGATCTTGGTTTAATGTCTCTCTTTTGTTACAACGTGATCTGTGAAAAACAGCTTCACGAGAGCACTTCAGAACGGATGAAAGTTTTTTATTTTATTTTTGATAATGATCACTTCAGAGTCTTTTGAAACGTGAGTAAACAATTTTAAGTCGGATGTAACATAGAAATAGACACTAAATATAAAAATTGAGCTTTTTTTACTTAACAGTTTTGTGATTCAGCTAAACCTATTGCTATTGTTTAGACGACAAGATATCAGGTGTATTAAAATACTAACAGAGGTCTGCTGCTAGCCGGAAAACAGCTAATAAAATTATAACCTAGAAATTATTAGTATACAAATAATTTCTAGGTTATAATTTTACTAACTGTTTTCCGGCTAGCAGCAGACCTATAAGATATTAAGATAATAGTATCTTGCAGGCAAATGCTTTGTATTATGGAAACTAGATACACTTTTGTTTTGTAAATACATACTTATAATACCCAGACACCGTAGAAACATTCATGCTTGCCCTAAACAAATCGTCTTGGTGCAAGACTCGACGAATTCCAGCCTCCGGAGCAGGCCGGGTTTCGGAAAGGCTTTAGTACCCTGGACAGCATCCATACTGTTCGGCAGATTGTACAGAAGACCGAAGAGTACAATCAGCCGCTGTATATGGCATTCGTGAAAAAGCCTTCGACTCCATCGAAACTTTGGCAGTTCTGGATGCATTGCAGCGATGTCGGATTGAACGGCGTTATATCGAGGTGTTGAGATGCTTGTATGACACCGCCACGATGGCTGTCCAGATCCAGGATCAAGGGACGAACTCCATCGAGCTGAATCGAGGTGTAAGACAGGGAGATGTCATATATCCCAAACTCTTCACCAACGCTCTGTAGGACGTCTTTAAGACCTTGGACTGGACTGGACAGGGTATCAACGTGAATGATGAGTACATCTCGCATCTTCGTTACGCCGACGACATCGTTGTAATAGCAGAGTCGTTGGAACAGTTAAGCGGAATGCTGCGCAGCCTAGACGGATCCTCTCGCCGTGTGGGTCTTGGCATGAACTTGGACAAGACCAAGGTCATGTTCAATGTATATGTCGTGTACGTGTACGTGTACATGTACGTGTACGTGTACGTGTACGTGTACGTGTACGTGTACGTGTACGTGTACGTCGTACCAATGCACCACGATGCAATGCACCATACGTCTGTAATACTATTTTTTAGCACTATTACAATAAGTACTTCCATAGATTAGAGTTTTCGCTTAGTAATTTGTACTGTTATATATACCAAATTAATTTATTATCACTTTCGATCTAAATGTTACTAATGGAAAAAATATAAGGCTTTTAGAGTCGTGTAAACAATATCTAGGTATATTTACTATCCGCGCCGCTCGTGAAACAACAGCTGGGTAATGTGTTCCGACATGACAGACAAACGACTTCCCTTTCATAAACGTGAAAACCTTTCAGCCGATAAATAATCTTGACTTGTATAGGTTATTTGTGCACTTTAATATATTATAAGACTAGCAGACCGCGCGAACTTCGTTTTTTTTATGGGATAGGAGGGCAAACGAGCAGGCGTGTCACCTGATGGTAAGCAACCAACGCCGCCCATGGACACCAGCAACACATAAAGTGTTACTGTTGCGTTGCCGACCTTTAAGTGATAGGGGATAGGAAAGGATGGGGAATGGGGGTGGGCCTCCGGGTACCTCTCTCACCGAACGAAACGCGGCATGAGCCACTTTACGTCGGTCTTCTAAGAGGTGGTATTTCACCGGTCGAGCCGGCCCATCCATGCAGCGAACTGCTTGGCTACGTACCGCTATATTGTATGTAGCTACCCGCCTCACGGTGTTACTCGCGTACAAACAAAATGTCGATGACGACGATGATTACACATAGCCTATGTTACTCAGTGACTTCGACTCGCTTCTTTGACTTTCATAACTCCTGACATCACCTTCCTCAAGGACTCGTCCTATTTGATATTGGAAAGTGTATCGTAGCAGTCTTCGACTCCTATATCCATCAGCTTATCCTACATCCATCTGTTTAGTCAATCTTGTGACATCCAATCTTCCTACATGTCTAAACTCACGGAGCACTTTCCTTACTGTTATAAGTATTACTGTTGTGCAGACTTTTGTAAAGCCGTGAATAATATATTTATTACTCATTAACTTAGTAAACCTGTTATTGTTTCAGAATCAATAAGTTTCGACAAATTAGGTGAAATGAATGATTACTACTTACTCGGCTCCATTGGGTAGTGAGAGTATGATGTTATTTTTTAGTTTAGTTTCGATGAACGGACTTAAAAACTATGTTATATGTACAAACAGAATAGTTCATTATTAGTGTCAGACATAAACGAGTTAAAATATACAATAACCAGAATAGAAAAAAAAATATTACGCCATCATTGAGAGATTCCTTCTAATAAAAAAATAATTCAATGTCATTATTTGATATTGACAGTGGTAAACCCAAGAACCCCCGCATCTGAAGCCATAAAAGAGACTTCAGCAATACATGTGGAGAAATTAGACTAGTGAATAACTAACAGCTCGATTTCATCTCTTTTGTTCTCTTACTTTATTTTACTAATCTAACATTAATGTTCAAAGACTTTTAATAATTCAGACTGAATATATTAGTTTCTTTAATGAGAGTTAAGTTGAGAGTTGAGTTTTACAAGGAATATGTAATAAATAACTTACCAGTGCCGTTGATGCCAGACGGTCTGATCCTCGCGTCGTAACGCCCAGGACCGAGAATCTGATCCAGAATCTGTTTTTCTTTCTCTCTGAAGTTTATCTTCCCACTGTTCATACATCTGTTGAATTAATCATTATTCATTGCATTATTATGGATCTTTGAAACTACGCTACTACGATTTTGAAGTGATATTTTATCAGATAGAGGGTGTGTTTTATTTAGTAAAAAAGTGATAAATTTCGAGATTTACGCCCGAATACTGTACCACCACTCAAATCTGACAATCAATAAAGTGCTACTTACTGCTCAAATTTCACGTGTTCTATCTAATGTGACAGCTACTTAAACGCTTAAGTAGCGCTTATGTATTTGAGTGGCGGTTCAGTATTCGGGCTCTAGCACTTTATTTGCAAAAGCTGGCTGAAACCTAAGTGATCAATCAAAACAATGTACTACATTATTATACTCCTTCAATGGGTCTACAAAACGTCCACGATGTTATAAATCATCTTATGGATAATCCATATTAAATATGAAACACGGTATGAGCCTCTTCACGTTGATATTCTGAGAGTTGGTATCGAGCTCGTCCTAATATGATATATCACTAGTGTACAACAGACCAGAAAATGATAATCCAGTGTCGGATATAATAAATAGTGCATTAACGCGCCTGAGCTTACACAAATTTTACATTTGACAAAACGGGGCTAATGAAGATTGATGATTTCTTAGCAAGTAGAAGCTTAAAGAGTTCCAAACTTCACGGCTCTACTTTCATTTATATATTTAAAACATAAATAAGGTTATAAATCATAAAAGCAAAAAACATATATGGTTTCCCACCAAAATATTATGTTGTCAAGACAGTTTTCAAAGAACGCTGTAAAAAGTATGAGGTTGTATAATTATAAGGATAGCAAGCAGGAAGCAAACTAACACTTAAGAAAATTTTAATGCCTTTTTAAAATTCTACTAAATTACTGTGAAAAATTTAATTTCTATAAAAGACATATAACATAACTTGTATTCAACAAGTAAACACTATAATTTAATGACTAATGCTAACTTTCTTTGTCATTCAACAGTTGTTTGAATCGATTGATTAGTCTGAGTTCGCGTTTAATGGAACAAATTTTCTTCAAAGATCTTGAAGAAAAACACTATCAATAAACAAAAAACTCTCTTTTTTATTAGACGTAAGTTTTACTATTATTAGGACCAATTAAAGAATAATTTTATTTCATTTTACCATTTTTAAAGATGCTTTATTTCATTACATGTATATTATAGAAGCTGCAGTGACATGTGTAAAAGATAACGTACCTATCACCATCGTTTTAAAAAAAAAATTGAAGAAAAAGGGACTTTTTTATAGCTTGATGTTGTATTAAAAAAAATATATCATCTTGCGGGAAGTTTAAATGAATGTGGATTTTTAAAATGAATTATAAAAACTAACGAGATTTATTGCTGTGTTATTATAATTGTAATACGTAGGTACTTCATTAAGTAATTTTATTTGAAATGAACTGACAATTAAAACACGGAAAATGTGATTTTTTTAAAATTGCGACACGCCTTTTTCTAACCGAGGGTATAGGCAGCGGCTTTAAAGCCTCTTTACATGTCCCAAATGGAATAGGTGACAAACATTACAGCGGACACAGTATTGTTAGTCATAGATGTTTGTCACACATAGCTTCCGAAAAGAGTTCCAAGCATATTTATTTCTAAGACTTTCGCGAATCCCACTCATTAACCAAAACAACCTTTAGGATTATATCGCGTTTATTTATTACTTATTTATATTTATTTCCCGACGTTTCGAACTCTTTAGTTCCCGAGTTCCAAGCAGTCGAATTGAACCTGACTTATTAATTCAGAAGCAAGGTTTTCAACTTGCAAACCAAAAATACTGCAAGTATATCAGATGTAAGCTCTCTCTGATGATATATTTCTATATAGTTCTGCCATTAACACTTTGCAAATATGTATCTTATAGGAGGCACACAACGGATGATGGATGGATTCAAGAAGGAATTCAAAGATAAGATGTTTAAGGGTGAAACAAATCTAAAACATGATTTTGAGAGTATGCATGCCACATTTTGACACGGAACTGTGTATTGTTTCCATGCCATTGAATTCGCGTCCAAGTTACGCAGTGGAATCTTTTAAAAATAACTTCAATATATAAATACACCGCAAGCAGTTAGCACAGTAAACGACGGAACATGCCAATTCTCACGATATTTAAGATTTTTTTTTTACAAATATTCAGAAATGTTCGACATACATATATTTTTGTTTTGTAAGGAGTATTTAATATTTAAAAAAAATTCGCGTGGAGTCTCTCCGCGCTATGGAAGTAAAACTTTGTAACAAACATACATTTATAACACGCTTAATTTAAAAAGAGCACATCTTACTTACATTACGACGGGCCTCGTGGTGCATTGGTAAAATCGAATGTAGAACGGAGATTGGCGGATTCAATCCCCACTTGAGTATAAATCTTAATATGGGTCTGAGTAGAATTTGGTAATTACTCCTCTATTTAAGAAGATACCCCATATTCAACGTCGTATTGTTCTTTGATTTAGGTACTCCCCCAAGCTCAAGCCCATTCAACCCATATTGTAAAAATGCATTAAAATACTTATTCCGCAATATTGGATTTAGGATGACGTCACATTTTTCAACATACTATCGAAAAGCCCTTTTATTTGATACACAAAAAAGCATTAAAACTAGCTGTGAATGAGAGCTATTGGTATTTCCCGGGCGAGCCAGCTCATTTATGCAGCGGACTGCTTGGCTCCTCGTGTTTAAAAACTTAAAAAATGAGTTGTGAGATCAAGAACTACGTAATACATAATAAGTAATATTTATTACATTCATAATTTAAACCTACATACTACATTGCAAAATGAAAAATTCGATCCATGCGGTTCGAATAAGAATATCGACGTAAAGTTGCTCGTGCCGCTTTTCGTTCGGTGAGGGAGGTATCCAAAGGTCCGAGCCCCTTTCCCTCCTACTCTCTTAAAGGAGCGCAACGCACCACAGTGTTCATGGGCGGTGTCAAATTGCTTACCATCAGGTAACCCACTTACTCGTTTGCCCTCCTATCCCATAAAAAACTTATATAAATGTTTCTTTTTATAAGATTAGTTAACCATGAGTATAAACCATGAGTGATGATTGAAGTCAGTTTATCATTAAATTATCCTTCAAATATATTATACTTGAAAATTAATTCTCTTAAAAATTATAAATGAAAATTATACATCAAGTTACTTGATAAATAACATAGTTTTATGTAATATATAAAGAAAACTGTAAATAGCTAATGTTGTTTAGGTATGCTTTGCAATATTTTAAATGTGATGAATTAAAAAAAGAAAATACAGTTTATAAGTTTATAACTACCAAAATATTCGTAAGTACATCCAGTAACAAGTAATATATTTGTTCAAATCACGACTAATTTTGGTTTAAGCAAAAGCTCTTCGTATTGTCTTTCACAGAGTAAAATTAATTCATCGTCACTCGTTATGCACTATTTTTTTACGTTCATAAGCTTTACTACAGAACAAAGTACTCCTAAACCAATTTACACTTTACAGTTGGAGTATATAGTTGAATATATTTAATAAAAACAAACAAATAGAGCAGAGTACCGAACTGTCACGATTATTTACTAATAATATGTTTTTACGTTTTCGGTCATAGAGGTCGCGCTTCGCATACGTCAACTTATTAAATCGCGCTATGGTTTCACTACCGTAGGGTTTATATATGATTGACATTCCAAATCAATTAGTACCTCCACTTGCCACTAGATGTCTGTGTACTATTATAATTCAAGCTTAACAAATTGAAAAGTTAGCTTCATATATACTTCGATGTTTTAAAGTAATACTTAAAATTAATATATATTGCCCCGCGAGGGCCGCAAGGGGGCGTTAAAAGCGTTAAACGCTCTTGCACGAGACATTAGAAGTTTTACTTCAAAAAATAACGAACAGCATTAGGCATTATTTCAGAATAAAATATCTGTTTATATTTTTTAGTAAAGCTACACAATATGTGAATAAACTTACTGTGTGAAGTGTGCTAGGCACAGGATAAGCAGTACAGGTAGGGCGCATGATGGCCGCGGGATTTCCATCCTCCTTCTGGAACATAAACATATGTCTATTTTAATATTTGCATACTGATTCCACTCGGATTAAATCTTTACTATATAAATCGTATTTTTATGGAAAACATCTACAGATAAATTACAAAAATCCCTTAAAAGTCCGTTAGAATAATATTGCTGGTATTATTCTGCCAAGATTATTAAGATACGGTTTGATGTTTACTGGTCACCTGGTGGTGGACCCTCTCATGGACCATGGACACCTCCAATTCGGATAGTTTTGCTGTTGCTGGCCTTTAAGAATTGCTAGGGATTGGGGACGAGCCGAGGGTAGGGAGGGCAGGGTGCTCTCTGTATACTTCTTACACCAAACAAATTGCAAAATGAGCCACTTTACGTGGAGGGTCGTGGTATTTCATCAGTCGAGGTGACCCATTCTCGCAGGGAACTACGTGGCTCTACACGCAGTTCATTGCAAAAACGGGTCAACACGACCTTTGTCGTTTTGTTCGTTGACTGAAAAAACTGCAAATTGAAGTCGTGAAATGATCGTAGATAAAGAGGTTAAAATAATATAGTTGTTGCTGGAGATGCGAACGTCACAGAAATCCAAGCCACCTGGCCGGTCGGCGGCTAACTGACATTCAAAGATTATGACAATAATAACTCGTAAGTAGCATATATAACGTGACATATAAATTATTTGGTAGGTGGGGTACTATTTCTGTTCCGAGTACGTACATGTGGTGTACAATATCTGGCCAGCGTTTGATGTTGGATACATACTTATACTAAAACTCTATTTGCTAAACGAAAAGTTTTGCCAAAGACCCAGTCGAATCCTGGGTTATTTCTATTCCAGACTTTGTAGAAGAGCTGGAAACTTCTATGATTCGTATTTCAGAGCTATTTTTCAGGTGACCGGAATTCAAATTGACTTAATTCAACCAACAGTTAGGCATTTAAACAATAATACCCAATCTATCGTAAATAGGTACATCATACTAATATTTATGGTTTAGAAATTGTCCTTGTCAACCACTGTTTAGTTTACGAGACTTGAGATACTATTTAAAATCCCGATCAAAGAAGACTAATATAAAACAATATAAAATAATATTAAATTTTATGGCATTAGATTATTTTATTTTTACAGTTCAAAAGAATTTACAACACTTAAAAAATTCATCGAGAACTGGATCCAAATGGTATACACATTAACAATAATATAAAACTGAAATACACAATATTTATGTATACGACCGATGATACGACGATGATATTTCTGAAAATAAAAAAAAGTAGCTGTGATTTGTAATTTTTAGTGACGTTGACAAAAAACCAACAATTTTTCAACCAACTTCAAAGGACGTAAACCTACCCTAGATATTCCCTTGTGTTTTACTCGCTATAATTTATTATTTCCTATTAACTAAATGGCTTGCGGAATTTAAAGATTACGTTACTTTTAGATATGTTTCAACTATTGAAAATAATAATATTTTTTGGACATTGTGACACACATAGCGTTTTGTAGATCCAAGTTTAGCATACCTATGTTTTTATTTTTGTTTAATACATATCATTACCTAGTAAAAAACAGAGTCACTTTCCGCTGTCTGTCCCCTTATATGCTTATATCTTTAAAACTACGCAGCGGATTTGGATGCGTTTGTTTTTAATGGCCAGAGGGTGTCATCGGGGTGGTTTTGATCTATAATTCATTAATGATGTTGTAAAGAAAAATGATAATTTTCGAGATTTAGCACTTTAATTGCAAACGCTGGCTGAACCCTAAGTGATAGATCAAAACAATATTCTCTATTATTAAACACCTTCAGAAGGTTTACAAAAAAGTCCGCGAGGGCATATGTCTATCTCTTAGGGATAACCCACAATGACCATTTTTATATTTTTACGATTTACGAGAAATAATGTCTTATTTACGAAGCGATTTTAAACATTACAGCATTATTTTCATGGAATTAAGTGTCTTAAATAGATTGTGCATGTCCTGGCCTTTACAGTATGCAATTTATGCGAATATTTTCGAAGATATTGCAGTATTAACTTAACGGCACATAGCAGTTGCGTTGCGCGCCAAAAGGCGTGCACAAATTGAAATTTTTAATATCCAAATTTTACTAATTTATTTCTATTGATGCGGAACAAAGATCGCTGGGTCAGCTAGTATATACATATATATAACACATACAAAATAAAATAAAAAACAAAAACAACGGAATTTGTGTCCGTCTTAATGATCTTTTAGTTAAACGCAAAGCTGCAAGCAGAAGTACAGACAACTTATAAGGCAACTGCAACACCTAGAAATTACATACAATTCGAATTGTGTCCGAAAATAATCTCCACATCAATATTAAAATAATTAATGATCACAAAATGGAATCATTATTATCTCTTTATTGATTGAAATCATAAATAAGGAGATATATGGTACATAAAACATACGTATATATCCTGAATAACGAATCAAAAATCCCTACCTACTTTCATAAAAGTAGTTTATCTTATCTATGTGCGAGTGAATAAAATACTAAAAATATTGCTCCATGGAATATTTATGTGAGATACTTTTGTAAAGATGACACATAGTCGCTGAATTTCATCATTATTTACTTAAATTTAAATTAGTTGTCGAGATTTGTTGTTATATATGAGTCTAGGGAATAACAATCCCACTTCCATTTAGAATCTCTAGAGAATTTTTGTGTGACTGTAACCCATATGAAAAATAACTTCTTTGTTATGATTTTACGCCTTTTTCTATACGAAGGTGTAGGCAGCAGCTGTTAAAGCCTCGACTCGCCGTTATGTACCAAATGGCGAACCTATTGCCACACACCGGGCACAAAGTTGTCAGTCATCATAACACACACACATAACTTCCGGAAAGAATTCAGAGAAACCATTGGTGGGCACAATTTTATCATTAATCGATGTATATTTAAAAAAAATTGTTGGTTGAATCAGGATTCGATCCTGAGACTTCATAATTCAGAAGCGTTTGACCTCCAAAACCCCCCGAGATTTTTTATTATATCAAGAAAATATTAATTTTAGTATTACATAGGTACAAAAAGATAATGGGGTCAATCAACTAGTCCACGATTAACGTGTTCATGTCGGGCATGTGGGCAAGTGACCTTTTGGTAACTCACCTCATCTATAAAACAAATACAGTAGTAGGACGTGTTTTGGCTGAAAGTTACAAATCGATATTATCGTAGGGTTGCCACTTTCCCACGGGTCTTTTAATAATTTAAACATATAATATAGTAAAGTATCAGTCTTTCATAATTTTTCTGCCCCTATCCCATTTTAAATCACATCGGTACAACATGGCATCCTTACGAACTATCCATTTTGTCAAAAAAATTGGTTGCGGTTTTATGACCGGCCGCCTGACGTTAACCCAACTTGAAAATGTTTTCGTTGGTGGTAGAGGGCAAGGGGTTGGGCCCTCCTCACCAAGTGAAACGTGGCATGGGCTACTTTACGCGAATATACTGAAAAGCCATAGTATTTCACCGGTATTGAGCCAACCCATTCCTAAAGCTAACTGTGTGGTTCTACCACTAATTAAAGTATAAAATAATGATAATACCGTCAAATTAAAGCGAGATTCTGTGATATATATTTTTAACGATATTTGGCACATCGCCAATATATTCATACAGTTTTATTATATTATAAATTAATGTTTACTACATTCATTGATATCATAAAGAAATGCTAACACAGTAGTGACTACAAATAGATTCTTTGACAACCATATTTTAAGCTGTTTATAAATAAAAGTTGTTAATGTATTTGCGTTGACAAAGTATATGATAGAAAAGGTTTGTAATGTTTCAAATGTAAGAGAAAACACTTTACTCTATGAGACCCGAAGAGGAGTATTAAAACTAACTAACTGCAAATAAAAATAATAGAGCCGATATCAAAGAAAAAAGGACGTAAAGTTAGTCATGAAGCATTTCATTCGGTGAGAAAAGTATCCGGGGGACTACTTTCGCGGCACACACAAGGCGGCGCTAGTCACTTTCCACCGAGTGACTATGCGTTTGCCCTTTTTAATAATATCCATAAAAATAGTGACTGATTTTAAATATTATATTACCAAGTCGTAAAAAATCATAAACAGTAAAATTTCTCAAATAGAAAAAATACATAAACAGCCACACTAATGACTTTTCGAAATTAATTTCGAAAGTTATGTGTGATAAATATCGATGACTGAAAACTATTGTGCCCGGTACGGCAATAGGTTCGCCACCTATTCCATTTGAAACGTTAAATATAACAGCGAGACGAGGCTTAACAGCCGCTGCCTACACCTTCGGGTAAAAAAGGCGTGAAGTTATATTATGTTATAAACAGAGCTAGATTTTGGACTACTTAGTTATGTGTCATATATGCATGTTATAGTTACTAGTTGAAAATTAAATTACATAATATGGATAATTTTTGTTCGGCAAAAAGCCGTGTGTTGAAAATGTAGATTTACAAAAAAAAAGTTAATATTGAACTCAGAAACATTTAAACTTGTTGTTTGTAAGTAATGGGTGAGAACATTAAACGGGACGCTAATAACCACGGTCCATTATTAAACCCGTAAACATCGACCTAAATACTCACAAAAAAAAAATGTTATTTAATACAGAAACAACGCCGCCCAACATTTGTACAAGCCAAACACGCAAATATTTAATCATCCACTTAAATTTTGTATCTGATTAGAAATACATTTTGTTGGGTGCATTTAAAATTCAGGTCATTTGGATATCCATCAGCCTGCCGAACCGATCATAAAATATATAAAACATGAATGCAATGAACTAACAAACAAACTTCTAGAAAACGAACAAAATTCTAGAAAAACACTATCACATAAATGAAAAGAGTGAAAAAGATAAAGGCGCTGTGTAATTTCTGTAGTTTAAATGAACATCATTTCATTAAATTAAGTTAGATCGAAATTTACAAAAGAAAATTTTCCCTGGTTTATCAATTTCTGGTTTTATCGATCCATATTTTTTATGGACTATTTACTTTTTAAAAATTTTGATGTATGAACTAATTAATGTATCAATTTATTGCTTTGAGAAAAACTCAATCAAATTGTGGAAACTGTCCACCCGAGAGGATCTTTCAGATCCAGAAATTTATGTAATTACCATCACTAGAACGAGAATAGCATACGTAATTTCTCGATAGTTAAATAAAATGCAACATTTTTGGCTCTATCACTAAAACTCACTTATATTTAATAACCGAATTTCTATTTTCTGGCGGAAACTGATTTCGATATACTCGAAAACTTATCTAAACAATAAAAAGTTAATTCATACTTATAAAATTGCAAAGCACCTCTATATGACTATTAAACTTTTTAAGCCATATTATCCAAACATCATTATATACTAAGAAGTATGTTTTTATATCCTCGAAAATACGGTTTACGGTTTAAGAAAATAATTAAAATAAATAGTGTATGTAATAAGACAAAGTCAGTTAGACAATAACAATTATAGCTAATGCAATACAGTACAAAACCCTTGCCCGTTGGAAGTAAGCCAGAGAGTTTATTTATCACAAGCCAAACCGATCGGGCTAAATTCCTTTCTTTATGTAAACTTCATGCATTTATCTCTTATTAAATGTTTTAGCTTTACGTAAGTTTTCATCTCAAGTAATGCGGCCAATGACAAGTTTCAAACATTTTTCAGGTGACCAGGTTTTCTTTTTATAATAGTTCTTTTAGAAAAGAACTTCTATATTTGTGCAAAAGTTTCGTACTATTTCATATTTGCGATTTGGCGTGAAGTTATGTATTTACGAGTATATATGTATTTCATGCGTGTCTACAGCAAAATTAGCAAATTTTTGTACTAAGGGATCAACTGCTCCTAAAAATATTTTAATTGAATTGAATTATTGTTTTATTTTAAATATTTAAGAATAACTTTTTAAATTTATTATGTTTGGAATTAATCGCAGTTGACCTTTGTATTGGCAAAAGTTGAAAATAAAATTATTTTTCAATCACGATACAAAAATTACAAAAAACTAAAAGTTCTCCTCCAAAGATCAATCTTAATGGTCGTTTCTAATTAAAATAAATAAGTATATTTGTTTATATTTTCTTTGAATGTA
Source organism: Euproctis similis (assembly GCA_905147225.2). Lineage (NCBI taxonomy): Eukaryota > Metazoa > Arthropoda > Insecta > Lepidoptera > Erebidae > Euproctis > Euproctis similis. The sequence continues at coordinate 14,072,140 of LR990109.1, forward strand.
TGTAATTTGCGAACTTGCCGATAACAACTTTATTGAAGTTCGAAGTGATTGATCATTTATTTTTACTGAATAAAACTGGAATCGTGTTGTAAGACTAAATAAAAAAAACTGAAATACTAACTACTATTTCTTTTATAAAAATCCCCGATTGCTCTTACCTATTGCTATTCAAATCCCGCTAATATATATGCCGCTGCCAAGATAAAATTTTCACGCAAGCATCTTATAGTCACTGTGAATTTAACTTTCAACTAAACTATCTTTTCATAATTCAGAAATGTGAACATATTTTTCGTAATGTTGAAATAACTTTGAACGCTATTGACGTCCAACCCGTTTGGCGGCTAGAAACCAACTGAAGTTTGTGACCAGTGGCACTTGGCAGCCGAGGTTAGGTCTAAGCCTATAGCTAGATCTAGACTTGGTAGGTAAGGAGGCTACAGTACTGAATACTTCAACGCATTTGATATATCAGTACCAATAATAAATATATCAACGCAACTAACAAGGTTGATTTTCCCGCCCTCGTCTCCTGGGAAATATGAAATGAAAAGTTATAATGAAACAAACTTTGATGGTTTCAATTACATTTTGGTGATTAAATTTAACATTTATAAATGTCAGAATAACATTAACGACGCTTTAATTGTAGTAGGTATATAAAATATTCTTGACAATTTATATGCTGTTAACTTGCCAACCAATTTTTTTTTTTATAAACGGTGAGCTTTTTGATATGCCACTCGGGTAATTAACCTAGTAGGTACTTAGTGTGAATAGGTACTTACAGAAAAGGTAAATTCAGTAAAAAATAACTAACTAAAGCTCATCTTTCTGTAGTAAATTGCAATTTTTTTTCAATTTAATTAAAGGCGATTTTTTTTTTCTTCAAGCTAGCAAAAAAAGGAAAAAAAAACGGTAATCGTTTTATATATTTATATGCGACAAACAAGCAAGCAAGTCACCTGATGGTAAGCGACTAGCACCGCCCATGGACCCCTGCAACTCAGATAGACTTCAGACTTTGCCTTTGCCGCCCTTTAAGATGGAGTAGAGGGAAGGGTATCCTCTTTTACCGAACGAAATGCGGCATTTAACGTCGATATTCGGAGAGGTCGTGGTATTTCACTTGTCGAGCCCATTCATGAGCCGAGCTTGTATGTTTCGCGTATACTAATATGATTAAATTACCATTAACTTCGATATTTCAGATTATTGACAACCTTCAAGAACAGATGTAGATTTTGTTTTTTATGAGATGAGAGAGAAAGCAATCACCGCCGCCCATGGCGTCTGCAATACCAGGGGCATCACATCAGCGTTGCCGGCCTTTCAGATGAGAATAGGCTCGTTTCTTGAAGGTTCCTAGGTCGTTGCGGTCCGGAAATACCGTCGCCGGCAACTGGTTCCATGAAGGAACAGTGCGTGGCAAGAAGTGCCTATTGAAACGCACTGTTGTCGATCGCCAACCATTCAGCCAATGCGGGTGGTGGCGTTGGCGCGTCGAGCGGTGGCGGAAATCAGCTGGCGGTATTAATCCGAACAATTCCTCAGAGCACTCCCCGTGGTATATGCGGTAGAGGATGCATAGAGATGCCACCTCTCTCCGCAACGCCAGAGGATCAAGCCGATCGGTAAGAGCTTGGTTGTCGACAAGCCGAACCGCGCGTCGTTGGATCCAGTCAAATGGAGTAAACTGGTACTGGGGTGACCCCGCCCAAAGATGTGAACAGTATTCCAAGTGAGGACGGACCTGCGCCTTCTAAAGTTGCAGGCGATGACCTGACGTGAAATACTGTCCCGCTCTATTGAGCACACCAAGCTTTTTGGAGGCCAATTTGGCCTTGCCCTCTAGATGACCGCGGAACTGAACGTCACTCGACAAGTCGACACCAAGAATTCCGATAGCGGCTGAGGCGGGTAAGGGAGAGCTCTCAAAACAGGGCGTTACGACAAAGGGTGTCTTTTTAGCAATAAACGCACAGATCTGTGTCTTCTTAGGGTTGAATTGGACCAAGTTTAGTCGACTCCAGTCCGAAACTTGACTATGCAAAGTTTCGATTTCAGACACAAGTTTGTTCCGGTGCTCGTGCGTCGTGGGCTAGTGACTGGTCCTCCCGGTGCAACGGTAGAAGAGACGGCTTACAAAAATTCCCAAGAACAGCCTTGGCGAGCGACCAGAACGCACGGGTTCTCGAGGGAAGGCGAACTAGTTTCTCGCCAATTTTGCCTATGTACTGAGACTTTGCTATGGCTATAACTCTTTTGAAGGACCTGGAGGCAAGGTTGTACCTCTTCTTAAGAGACCCGGTGTCAGAGTCCTGGGACGCCACTGCTTTTGCCCAGGCTTGATAGCACTCATGCTTAAGACGTAATGCCGTTTTGCATGAGCGATCAAACCAGGGCTGGGATCTGCCACCGATTGGCACCACTGAGGTTGGAACAAAGAGCAGCCTGCAGCACCACATCAGCAACAGAGTCGGCAACCACGTCAGGATCATCCGGTGAGAAGCAAACTTGCCTCCATAGGATGCGAAGAAATTTTGCCTCCAATCCCAGTCTGCTGACCTATAGTGCCCCGGACAGTTTTTAGTGAGGAGCGAGATTGTGCCCTCCCCAGACTACGAGGGGCAGCTTGAGCGTCCACGCCTTGGTGAATACCAAACCGTGGACGCTCAAGGGGGATTCTCCAGTGCTGTGGCATCTGGTACCCCCCTTGTGTAAATGATCTTTTAATATCGCTGCCATTAAGGGGAGGATGAAGGGGATGGGCCTCCGGATACCTCTCCCACCGAACGAAACGCGGCATAAGCCACTTCACGTCGTCATTCTGAGAGGCTGTGGTATTTCACGGGTCCAGCCGGCCCATTCATGCAGCGAACTGCTTGGCTCTACCACTGTTAAAAGTAGATGGAAATTGCTTTCGTTAGTGAGGAATTTAGTTTTGATAAGACTACTATTTTTTAGATTACTATTTTTTAGATTACTATTTTTTAGATTACTATTTTTTAGATTACTATTTTTTAGATTACTATTTTTTAGATTACTATTTTTTTAAACGTTTTCAAAAACACTGCACGTGTTTTTGAAAACGTTTAAAAAAATAGTAAAAACCTTTTTGTTTTTATTTTCTTTCTGAGAAAGTATACCTGTATACCTACATAATTATATGCGATCAAATACTTCCTATAATGGCAAAAATAGGTAAAAATGAACTTGATTTTGTATACATATTTATGTATACAAAATCAACACATCTAAGAACAAAATATCATTAACTATTGAATAAAATATAATATTTACAGCAGTCGATTAGGTAACTAGTAATTAGGCAGCGTATAAATTTATTATTTTACAGTTAGGTACTAGACATATAATTTCTTAGGCGACTTCAGTGTTGGACGCAGCAGTGAGATTATTGCCTTTCAAAATGGTAGCCGTCATGGCAACCACCTGGTTTATAGAAAACCGCAGCTACAAATGTATGATACCTCTGGGTGGGAACGGACTCCGTAAGAATATACTAGCCTGCGGACCAGCTTCCATTCCATTTTTAATACAATGTATGAAATTTTGCGCTCCGCTTTTGATTCACGGATGCTTCTAAGATACTAGAATGTTTGTTAAAGATGACAAAAATAGATTATATTCCACCAGGCTATCATCAATATTGCTTAATATTTTTGCTAGATTCACTACCATTACACGGCAACAATTCGGCAATAATATTACTAGATTTTTGTTATTATCCTATTTTTTTATTATCCTTCTGGGACACGTAATGTCTACCACTGCAACTCTGAGTAAAGTATTTCCCTATAGCATAAACTTAGCTTAAAACGAATAATATCAGTTCCCAAATTTAAAAAGGAGTTTCTATATCTTTTATTCAAATCGATCAATCAAACACCCAAAGTTCTAGATCTAGCCGAACGATGATTGCTGCTCCAATCACATCCCTCAGTCAAAATATTCAACCACAAAAGTAATTTGCATTAATTTTAAAAACAGAACTCTATAATCGAAATGTTAATTAAAACTGAAAAAAATTTAAAAAAAAAAACGTTAGTCACAACACAATTTTCAAATCATGGAAAAAAATAAAGGAAAATAAAAATGTCAATAAATTTCAACTTATCATTACTCGATTACATTAATTGGATGTTTTAGCAATGCTTCACAAAAAAAATTTAAAAACTCTAAGTAATATCGAAACTTATAATGCCCATCAAACCATGACTTACCTTAACAATGTCCCATTCTCCAGAAGAATCCGGAGATTTACACAGTCTTATATAAAATATAACTTTATATACTATTCGATAATGAGGCGCGTGTTAATAAAACCAAAAAATATATATTTAAAAACTCTAAGAAGGTATCTGTAGGGTCTCGGGCGCGGTACTGAACCTGAGTTCGCGGGGTGAGGGCGGCCGGTGCTAAGCTATTGATCGGTAGATCGCGCAGCATCCGACGACCCTGGACCCAGCTAGCCTCCAGGAACACACTGTGTTATTCGTTTGTATGTTTTACATTGCTCCTCGTGCACAGATTTTTTTACTAAATATATTAAGATTTTTATTGTATGCAATTTTAATAAAAAAATGTGTTTCAGCGATGTTCTATCTTAAATACATCTCGAGGACGTCGTAATCTCCAATATAGGAGAATGCTGTTTTGCTTTATTTTTTTTGTCATTTTACACCAATTTCGGTGGATTAGTGGATCACCAGTCGGCTTTTGATTCATGAACCTCAAGATCGAATAACGACAGTAAATTAATGACAGTCTGAAAATCTTTTCCGTAGCTGGGTGTACCTGCCTAATAAAGAGTAATGACTTACTAAATAATGCTCAATAAATGACAAAAGACACTTATTCTATGGCATAAAATTGCTGTTGCCTACATCGTCAGCAATTCAGGGAGTGACGTAAAAAAAGTTTCAATTCTACAGAATTGTCTGTAAAATATTATATCTTGATATCTAATTTTTTTTTCAGTGCACGAACACTCGGACCCCATGTCCCCAAAGTCTCAACCCCAAACGGCTCAAATACATAATCACCTACAAGGTTTCTGTATTCAGATAGTAAATAGATTTGTATAAATAATCTTAAATATAACATTTAAAGAGTTTCGTTTAATATTGTAAGAGTTATGCAGTGTAGGCATAGTGAACAAAATTTAGATTTGAATTTCATGTATTGGTAGGTATTTATTATAAATTATTAGATTATATTACTTATTACAGATGTGGTATTTTAGATGAGCAAAGACCTTTATTTGAATTGATCGTTGGGCGCTGACGTCGAGCGGCGTCATGCCAAATGGCTACATTTGGAGATCATAATAAATAACTCTAATAAAAACACCAGTATCTAGATGCGTTACTATTTAATGCTGAAATTACTGAACTGAGTTATTCAGTTATAAAATTTTATAACTGAATAACTGAATAGCTCATATATCAAACTAATACGTGGGCAATAAAGTGAATTCTCCATTTCGCAGCATGCTGTTCAAATACCCTAGCCCAATCAGGCTGGTCCCGTGTCTTAAATATAACGTGACAGCATATGGCGTTGTTACTCAGGTTGTATTTACATCAAGAAATATTAAGTTCTTTCTAATGATTACTATAAACTTGTCCTGTTTGTATTACGAACAGGGTTAAAAAACTGCGTGTAGAAGAAAGAACTACCTTGTTTTATTATGATTTAGTTTATAATTCAATCATTACTATTATGTTACTCGAACTTACTTGATGTAAAAATAACCACTACCCGTCACTAGATGTGTCTGTGCGGTTAAATTCATGTTTAAGAATTTACCTACATATATACATATATTATAATGGATTTCAATATAATCTACATGAGTGCGTTAAACGCGTTAAATGCTCGCAAGAAACATTAGAAGTTCCATTTCAAAAACAGACTTAAAATCTTATAATTTACTTCTATCGCGCAATGTACAAGTACCGTCTAGTAACAGTATTATCAAACAAATAAGCTCGGACGTCTCTCACTGCTGTATGTATGGTCTTCCACTGGTTAACGTGTAATAACTACCACTTAGTATTTGATTGTTTCAGGTATCTTCATTGTAATTAAACCACGGGAACGGACAGACCTATTTGTTTATATAACGTTATATGTATATGCGTCCCGTCAAATACTCATAATTTACAAGAGTGCGAATAGGTTTTCAACGGATAACATACTCGCGAGTTATTTCCCGTATGAGTCTATTGGCTACGGAAGCAGCTTTATACGAAAATACCAACAGACGGATCATATGATTATACTAATTTGGCAACATTGTAGTTTAAATATATCACAAAATAAGTAAATAAAAAATTTAATGAAATACTCTGAAATAATTTACATTTTAAATTCTTCGATGGCAAAATGCGTCCGAAGTTGAGACGTCTGACGTCTGAACTCAAATATTTTTTTATTAATATTATGAGTTTTATTACTATTGGGATTCATTATGTAGTATTGTTGTAAGATATTAAAAAGGTTAAACACATAACGATGAAATTAAAAGATAATAAATGATTAATATAACAGAAGTTATTGTTTAAAATAATCACACGCACGCACTACGTACAAATAATGGACAATACTCAGTCCCTATAAACTTCCACAGATTCACGGCTTTCATGTTAAATCGCAAATCGCGGATAAGATTATAATATAACAAAACACAGCCATTTTGGATTTGATTGACAAGGTCAAATATGAACATTCACTTCACTAAAATAAGGTTAAGGAATGTCTTTCTTAGTGATCTCGGCTCGGTCTGCCAGGATTTTAATTAATACTTGAATATTTCCTGTAACAAATTTAAGGCCAGTTATGAAACTCATCAACATTCAGTAATAGCAGAACTTTAGAATATTAAAGTTATAATTTATAAAAGAATCAATCACTGTCCCGCAATGCCGTGACGATCATTTTGAAACTTAGCTTCAACAGCCTTCAGTAAACTTCAAAATACATAATAAATTACAGTTACAAAAATATATTTAAAAATAAGAAAATATGTAACATAACATAACTTCACAACTTTTTCTACCCGAAGGTGTAGGCAGCGGCTGTTAAGCCTCGTCTCGCCGTTATGTTTAGGTACGTCCCAAATGGAATAGGATCGCCTCCTACCCATTCCCATACCGGCCACCAAGTTTTTAGTCATCAATATTTATCACACATAACATCCGAAAATAATTTCGAAAAATCATTGGTGTGACCACTGGACCACCGATACTGTCAAAGACTTAACAAGTTCTTCCAGGATTCCTCCCTCATTCCGTGGTATGGATGTACTGTATTAATGAGTGATTGGAATGCAGATGATAGAGATTACCATCGCCACATTACCATCGTTTACTTCCCCATTCGTCACCATGGCTTCCACCAGCTCGGGGCAACTGGTATGTTACTTTCGAGTTCATAAAGCACGGTATAGACTTAAAACAAAGTTGCAGGAAACTTTCGTATGCTACCGCGACAGTCTCTATGATCTAACGATTCACCGCTCCAACTTGTGAGTGATTCCAGTCCGGGTATGCCGATGATTTTTCAATTTCATATTTTTTTATAAACTTGAGGGCCAAACGAGCAACCAGGTCGCCTGATGGTAAGCAAGTATCCCCATCCATTGACACCTAATGTTACAGTTTTGTCACTGACCATATAAGTAGGATGGGGTTGGGCTCACCATTTATACAGCAAACTAAAAACAAGCGAAAAAAAAACTGACTAGCTCTACCATTGTTAAAATCAAATGATTTTGAAAGATGTGTCACCTGATGGTAAGCAACCAACACCGCCCATGGACACCAGCAACACAACGACCTTTAAGGGATAGGGGATAGGGAAGGATGGGGAAAGGGCTTCCGGGTCTCTCACCGAACGAAACGCGGCATGAGCTATTTACTTCGATCTTCTGAGAGGTCGTCGTATTTCACCGGTCGAGCCGGCCCATTCGTGCAGCGAACTGCTTGGCTCTACCAGTGGTAAAAATTGGTACTATCAAAATTGTTCTATTGAATGGATACAGGCTCCCGACTTTTTAAACGTGACCAGATAATAATATTAGTATCCGCACAGCCGCTACAACTGTCAACTCCTTCAGGGACGTTTTAAGTATGATTTATTTGTAGGTTATACTATTTACTACCGCCATGGAATCATGTACTGATTCATCCCAACATTCGCACACGTTCAGGTGATAAGAACAGCCCACTGTGGCTTTCATTTCATTCTGATCCTATTTGAATAAATGCTTGCACAATGGAGAGCCTCTGCTTCAATATACATTGCTCGGAATAAAATGGTAGGCGCTCAAAATTAAATACGTGAACTGAATTTGCAAATACAATTCAATTTAACACCTAAAGATTTTATATCAGTTTTGTTGAGCTCTAAAGGCACTATCCTTATGATCTAAATAAAATTGATCTCGAATCTTTCGCATGCATACAAAATTACAAATTTTTATTAGTACTCTACAGTTAAATAAGATGAAAAAAGGGCTAAGCCTCGGAATGTATGCGAATAAGCTATAAATTTTCAGTAACCTATGTTTTAATGTCCTAATGACACAGTCAGAAGTCATTCACATAATATCATATGGAGGTTACGAAAATCAGTCAGTCAATCAGTTTTTCGCAATGAACTGATATATAAAGTTCTCTTAATTTTTTTTCATGATGCCTGCCTACAAAAATACATAGTTTAACCCCAAATTTTTACCTCTCTATGATTATTGTTTTTTTTTCCTACACCTAATTGTCTACAACTACAACAGAACTACTACTCTCTTTTTATTGTACTCAGTGCGGTCATTTGGATAAATTTTCAGAATAAGTACATACGGTTCACATCCTTTAAATTCTCGACAGAAACGCACGGGTACTATAGAACAAAAAACTCGATTTATATTTGGTCAATCTTTCTTTGGAGATGTAGCCGTAAGCACAAGTCACACAGTTCGCTACATAGCCGGCTCGATCAGTAAAATATCACGAATTTTCAGATTATCGACATAAAGTGGCTTATGTTGCGTTTTGTTCGGTGAAAGAGGTATTAAAATCTCTGCCCCCGTCCCATGCCTTTCTATCCCACTCCCTTAAAGGCCGCAACGCAACTGTAACACTATCAGTGTTTCAGGTGTCCACGGGTGGCGTTAATCACTTACCACCAGATGACCCGCTTACCCGTTTCCCTTTATGCCCTAAAAATTACTATTGGTTGTGCAAAGTTCATTCTTGAATTAGATTATTACAATCCTAAGTAAATAAAGTTGGCTGTCATGAATCGCGCAACCCTAACGCAGTATAAAATCTACACACAAAGGACAGGATGAAGGCTGTTTGAATATCCGGAAGAACCTAATAAGAAATATTTTATAGGACGCATAACAATACGGCGGCCCGGCTTCAGCAGTATAAAAAGATCTGGGCCAAATAAGAGTCCTTAGAATGAATGATAATGCAATGATCGATGATGATAAGAAGGCTTTCTTAAGAAAGTATTCTCTGCTCTCGAGTCAAGAACCACGTTTTGTGAAGTTATAGCTCGAGAAAAGATAAGTCTCTATTTCCTTCTCTTTGTAACTCTGAAATATATATTCCTGTAGTCTAGTCATTTTTACGAAATGCTTTTTTTTCTTGACTTCTGTTACACCGAATGGGGTTTTTATTGTCTATGGCTGCGACTAGCTATGAATCAAACAAGATGAACTATCTCTGAATAAAAAGGATAATTAGGTATTTATTAAAATTGTTATTTAAATATAGAAATAATATATTAAACCGGATTTTCAATAGTCGATTATTCGTAATATTGGATGGCAGTTCTCTATTCGACATAAGTACATTGTTATTTTGTAACACTTTTCAGAATCGGTCACAACGTTCACCACATATTGTGCAAGTTAGGTTTTTACCATACCACCTCAATATTTCTGACGACTATTTTCCTTAATTATTGTAAATATTAGTACTTAACATAAAATACGTACAAATAAACTAGGCTAATTATTTCACCTAAATTAGTTATTAATAATTTAGAATAAGTACCGCCATGTATGTATGTAGGGCTATCTAATTTAATTCGTGACTGCATACTTGTCAAAAAATATGTAACTGTTTACAAAAGCGCAATAAAAAGCAGAAAATATATTTCTGAATAGAGTTTGCTTGAGCATCTGCTTGGTCAATGAAAAAACTCTTGAAATGCCATTTTCGGTTTAGATTTTTTGGAAAATCTGTTGAGTTTTTAATTACCTACTAACTCCTTAGCAATACCCTTGTTTTTTTAACTATGTATGCATCCAAGTATACATAATACTGTATGTTAAAAACTAGAGCATACACAACATATATTTGAAGTTCATGCTAGAGCCATCGGCATATAATTTTTCGTTTTTTTCCTACCGTCATTGTTGGTGTCGAGGCGTGCTGTTGAGTATTATCACTTTCTTACATCGGCCACATCTGAACAGAGGACATTGATCAGAGGCACATACAGACAAACGCAATCCCCACTGATACCACAGAAAGTAAAAGCACAACGCAACACGGAGGTGAATTCATTATCTGTTATGAGAGTGAGCGTGTCTCACGCGTTATGTCAAAAATTCCCGCCAAAATAAATGTCAAATTTAACTTGAGTTACGTTATAAAACCTTAACTTTTTTATGTTTTTTTTTTATTAAAACTTAAGTGCATCGAACCCTAGAGTGCACCATCCCCAGTTTGTACTGAGTGATTAAAGAATGTTATAGTGTTGTCACACAGTGAAAGTGGTGTGACGTAAGCGTTACATTACAAGTTTGTTATTATGGCGGATATCACTCGATTTGGGAAGCGGTGTCTTACTGTTTTTGGACTATTTGGTAAGCACTTGTCGTTTATTTTTATGTGGTTTTCTTTTTTTTACTTTTTAGGTTTAGCTGTATTTTCTCCGATCTCTATTATGAATTTACATTCTCATAATGAAGCAATATCCTCTTTATATATAACAAAGGACACTAACACTATAAATGCATGTTCCATTTCGCTACCTACAAAATTATTCCCTCGATCAAGTGAGAGTGATTTAATTAGCCAATTTATTGTTCGAGAAATTTAAAGTTCAACAGATTCTATGGTCCTATTAAAAATATGAATAATTTAGAATTAGTCCAAATTAGAAATAGGATAGAGGCAGATTCAAAGGTAGGTTAATTAACCCAAAGACAACTTATTTTAAGTTACAAATGAGGTCCCGATTAATCTTCAAAATTATAATAATACGTGTCTTTAACATATTTACTAAATTTTTATGCCTCAATTTATTTTGCAAACAGATAGTCACATAGTAAATAATTACCTATATAACTATTATTTTATACCCAGTTAAAAAGGAAATATTATTTATATCTATTTTAATATTTATGTTAATTATATTTTTAGATTTGGTTAATTTGTTTAATTAATTATTATCTCATTTCTTCTAAATTAACGGCAATATATTTTGCTAAAACCAACAGCAAATTAGGATAGCATATTATCATTTACTTATTAGTAAAGTAAAATTATTTATTGTGAACAGTGGCCCTATTATGAACTCTCACTGACTTGACAGTGACTACTCATCCTGGACTAGCTGGAATTAGTATTTGAGAATACGAATTTGCAAGGCAGCGCGTAAGCTGGCTGGAATTAAGAGTTCATAATACGCCAGCAGGAGCACTTCTTTTGTCCTCTTTGAGGCAATGATTTTCTAAAACGTACGACGACGTACAAGTTTAAACGATAAACTCGTACGTCGCCAATACTACAGCTGATAAACACCATAACGTATTAAGGGTGTGAATATTTGTAAAAAGAAAACCTGCATAAAAACGTCTACACAATTCAATCCACCCGAGCGATGTCGTATGTACTCTAAAAACAATAATGAAGAAAGAATTGCGGTTACAAAGTAGAATTCATTCATTCATTCAAAAGATCTTGGAAAAATCGACAAAAAAATCTGAATAATCACTTAGCACGTAATACAGTTTTATCCACAAGCTGCCTCCGAAAACATTCAAAATACTTAGCGTAAGTAAGGTAGCGTTGCTTTTGTCTAAGTTCTATTTGATTCTGTCTTCGCTATTATTCTACGTTGTTTGTTGACATATTTAATCCACGCAAGGCACAAATATAAAAATATCATCTGTTTCATCAGCGTTGTGGTTGAACATGTTAATGTTTAAAAAGCCGAGATCGAGTTTTGAGTTTTGCCAGGCATGGTCATATTTTTATAGAATACTGTTGTTAAAGTTTTATACAAAAAAATCTTTGGATTCAAGCATAAAGAATGCCAATTTGTATCTTTGCAGTCTTTTTCTTTTAAAAAAATTAACTTAAAACCCACAAAATATGCGTTGATAGATAGCAATAAAACCCATTTCAACGAACTAACACCCAAAATACTTTATATAATATTTGTAATTAGAAACTAAACAGTGAAAGCTTTACTTTTTTGTCATAATAATTAACTAAAAAGGTTTCCACGTCAAAAAAAAGTAAAACACCTCTTTTGTTTTGTGTCTACGTGATTTGATTACTTGTATCTCTTTTGGAAACAATAGCAAAGCACATTCACCTAGTACCTCTTTAATGAGAGAGGGTAATTGACCTACTTTAATATGCTGGTAAGCCGTTATCAGAATTTTGCAGCTAGTTTCTGAATTAGTAAGATTTATATGACCATCTGCAACACCGAGAGAATCACGGTTGCGTTGGCAGTCTTTAAGGTGGAATAGGGGAGAACATGGGACATACCTGCATCCCATCCCAACGAGCTAAACGCGGCAATATACGCCACTTTGCGTCGATCTTCTGTGATGTCGTGATATTTCACCGGTCATCATCACCATCATTAGCCTGTTGCAGTCCACTGCTGGGGGTACATAGGGTTCTCCCAATTTGCGCCACAACATCCGATTATCTGCCTTCCGCGTCCAGTCTTTTCCAGCAGCCTTTCTGAGGTCGTCTGGCCATCGAGCTGGTAAGCGTCCTACACTACGCTTACCAAGTCGCGGTCTCCACTGTATGACCTTCTTACTCCATCTACCATAGGTCCTTCGACAGATGTGACCAGCCCATTGCCACTTCAGCGAGCTTATTCTACAATTTCACCGGTCGAACCGGCCCAACAAACTGCCTGGCTCTACAACTGTTACTCGTAAAATAATATTTTTGTGTTATTCATTCATATTCATGAATATAATCTGTACGATACAAAACTAAGATGGCGGGCAAATATGATCACGACTCGCTCGATGAAGTTATTACGTTGAATATGTGTTTCAATATACATAGTAAATCTTTAAATTAATACGCATTAGCATTCGTTACAGAAAAAAACGTGTTATGTTATGTACTGTTGCATGATCGGTTATAGCATCGAAGTAATGATTACAGGTTAGGATGGATTTTATAGTTTATATTGCACTGTTTTATTGCTGTTTACAAGTGTCTAAAAAAGTCAAATTTATAGTCGTGTTAATAATTTTAGTTTTGATATATTAATATATTACTGTTCCATTTTTAAAAGTAGGTACTTTTAGATTTACAATTTATACACATAGTTATGTAAAAGTAAATTAATAAAACGGATCAAAGAATTGTTCCGCATAATTGGATCGATGGATAATGTGCCCAGAAGACTAGCAACGGCACGGTGAATGGCATACTCTTTGTGGAAAGAACAAGTACCTATTTAAAAGTTGCAGTTACATTTGGCTACTTTAAGAAAAGTTTCGGCCCTTATGTACGATTAACTGGGATGAACATATTTCTTCTACACTACTTTCCACCAAGGGAAATATGTGTAGACTATAATTAAATGTTTCATCCATTTTTTTTATGGCATAGGAGGGCAAACGAGCAGGCGTGTCACCTGATGGTAAGCAACCAACGCCGCCCATGGACACCAGCAACACATATAGTGTTACTGTTGCGTTGCCGACCTTTAAGGGATAGGGGATAGGAAAGGACGGGGAAGGGGGGTGGGCCTCCGGGTACCTCTCTCACCGAACGAAACGTAGCATGAGCCACTTTACGTCGGTCTTCTGAGAGGTCGTGGTATTTCACCGGTTGAGCCGGCCCATTCATGCAGCGAACTGCTTAGCTCTACCACTGTTAAGATTTGTGTTTAGTGATTCTCGTATTCACACTTGCATTTCAGGACAGTGTGGCAGCGATAATTACGAATCTCAGTTTTCGAAGATTTTTTAATAAAAGAAATTTTTAGAATTGCAAAAATTGTTGTATTTTATAGGATTATAGATTTTTTAACACAACAACTTCACGCCTTTGTTATCCGAAGGTGTAGGCTGAGGCTGTTAAGCTTCGTCTTGCCATTAAGTTTACGTCCCAAATGGAATAGGTGGCGACCCTATTGCCATTCGGGAACACAGTTTTCAGTCATCAATATTTATCACACATAACTTTTGAAAAGCCAGTGTCAGGATTCAAACCCGCGACTTCCGGATTCAGAAGCAGGGTGCTCGACCACTGGACCACCAAGACATTTTTCTTACTATATTTTATTCGGCAATAAGGACTGTTTGTTGATTGTCTGAGTGTCAATATAATGACGCAATACCGCCAAGTGGAAAACTTTAGAAACGCAGAGGTATACACAGACCTCACGTTGAGAAATACTGTCTTTCTCATACAAAGCACTCAACTTGACTTAACTCATTTTGTGTCGGAGTAATGTACTTATTTTAAGGTTATCAACCGCCATCTTGTTGATTATAGCGAAGTTCAGAACATAACCGGGATGTAAATAAATCGTGGAATAGACAATTTTCTGTTTTTATAGTCCTAACTACCCAAAGCTCACTCGGTAAAGGATATCTTGTGACTAACAACTGGGCATTGAGAACATCTACGACAAATATTGCTGAATATCATATTTTTGGTCTCCACGAATTTTTAACGGTATATCCTGAAGTGATTAAATCGAAAGCAAATATCACCACTCAAAGACAACTCATCTGACTCTACATTAAGTCATTCCTATGAGAGCATTAGAGAAATGAGAAAGAATAGACAAAAATATGTAGTTACTGTTTTTATTTTGGCTATTTTTTAAAGCGACTGTCCAAATTTTTATTAGTTTATAACTGTACCCCGCGGCTTTTGAGCATTACAACAGCTTATTTTCGCACTACTTAATATCCAGCAAACTACTAAAATTATATAATTAAAATGTCATATTTGTGAATTGACAGCACGCGAATGCCACATTAAAAATTTATTGCAAATAAATCGTCTGTTTCAGTAGTACTTTAGCTATATGTATATTTCTATCAAGTAAAAAGATTTTTGTTTTATTAGTAACAATAAAAAATAAAAAAAAATACAATAAAACACATGTTTTTATTTAGTTTTATTCCCTTGTCTATTGGCTGTTAAACAGATTATAATCATGTTAGAATAACATTGTAAAAGCGTTAGCCAACGACTTCCTATTTGTCTGTTGTAGAGTTTCTCTATGGTAGGTAGGTGTCATTATTAACCTTGACATCCACTGTAAGATATAATTTATGCACCGGCATGACTTTTACGATATAGTTAGTATAGTCTATGCAGGCATACATAATTTATATCGCGACGCGTTATGTTCGATGCAACATACGTTTAAAAATTTCTAAGTAGCATATAATATTATTAACATTTAAAAAATAGATCACTATTAGTACTTTTCCATACATACAAAACTTGACGCCAAATCTCTTGCAGGGTTGGCAGAGAGAACTGAGCGCCATAAGGCACGACTCTTACACCTCTCACTCGCTTCGTTCATTTAGTAATTTTGTACGAACCTAATGCAAGTCTATCACGTAAAACTATTAATTCAAAAATATATGAGAAATATAATATTTTTAACTGTACTTGTAATTCAAACATAAACATAATATTACACAGCGATATTAACTAATACCGATAAAAATACCGACACGGTGAAAATGGTTACAAAAGCTCTAAAAATATCTGGGATTGATATTGTTGATCGGGACATCAATAAGGCGTATCGTATTGGTAAGCCAAAGGATCGAGCACGCCCCTTCCTAGTACAAATGTTGAACACGTGGAAAAGAAACGAAATTTTGAGAAACAAAAAAAGACTACCCAAAAACGTGTACGTCAACGAAGACTTTAGTAAAGATGTCTTGGAAAAACGACGAAGTCTTATACCTCAGTTACAAGAAGAAAGAAAAAAGGGTCATATAGCATTCATAAAATATGACAAGCTGGTGGTAAATGTCCAAGACGTTACCTCTAGGGACAAACGCAAAAGAGAACAATCTACTTCTCCAAACACTAACATAGAAGACAACACCCGCCCAAAAATTAATAAAATTAATGCTTTCGAACGAATGTATAAAAACAGATCCCATTCAACTTCGGAAATAAACAAAGAGTAGCAATTAATGCAAGTCAGTCCTCGGAAAGTCAAAACGATTAAACAGAAAAAACCAAACGAAACAACAACAATAAACACATCCTCCCCAAGCCGGCTGGTCCCCGTGGGGGTAAGCGACCAATCCCTTCCAGCTCTAAAGACAGAAAATAACACTAGCATCAATAATACAAAACCCAAACAAAGAAAAGTAATTTACATAGCCACTCTTAACTGCCTAACACTTAGAACACAAGAAAGGTTGACCGAATTAGAATTAGCACTCTCAAAAATAAAATGGGATATACTAGGCCTAAGCGAAATCTAATCCTTCTCCTAATCTCCTAGGCCTAGGAGATTAGGAGAAGTGATTGAAGACCGTAAAGATTATATACTATGCTATAAAGGCGAAACAAAAGGATGGCATGAAGTGGGCTTCATGATCAAAAAATATTTAGAAAAATATATAGAAGAATTTAAAGGTATTTCAGAGAGAATAGCTATACTGAACATGCATTTGCCAATGTACAAAAACAAATGGTCATTTATTCAAGTTTATGCTCCCACTGAACAGTATGAAGAGTTGGCCAAAGATGCATTTTATGACCAACTGTCATCAGCTTTGCAAGAAACCCATAAAAATGTTATCTTAATGGGGGATTTTAATGGCAGAATAGGTTCTCAAAGAACTGGAGAAGAGAGTATAGTTGGCAATTTTGGATATGGTAGAAGAAGCAAAAATGGTGATAGAATGATTAACCTTGCTTTCGAAAATAACCTTGCATTTACGAATAGCTTCTACAAGAAAAATAAAAATAAAAAATGGACATGGCTTTCTCCAAATAGTTCAATCAAGAACGAGATAGATTATATAGCAACCAACAACTCTAAAGTATTCCAAGACGTAAATGTCCTCAGTCAACTAAATTTCAACGGTAACCATAGAATGGTCAGAGCCGAACTGAGCTACGCAGAACCAAAAATTAGCAGAAATAAATTTAATGCAACAAAGAAAACAAGTAATCAAAACGCAATAAAAAACAAAACAAAAGAGAATTATGATTTACAAATAAATGATTTATTCGGACCACTTCATAATGAATGAGTTAAACCAAAGCCTAGCGTCACAAATAATGAAACTAAAATACTAATAGAGGAAAGAAAGCTGCTCATAAAGAATAAAAATGATAAACAAAATAGAAAGGCCATAACAGAAATAAGCAAAAAAATAAGCAAATGTATCAAGAAAGATAGAACCAAAAGAAGAATGGACATAATAACATACCACATAAAAAAGTCAGGAGGAGTTAAAAAAGCCTTGAAAGAACTGACAGAGTCAAAAAAATGGATACCAAACATTAAAAACAAATTAGGAACACATGAAAATAAGAGAAGATCCATAATTCAGGTAGCTACAGAATTTTATAGAACACTCTATGCGCCGGAATCTAACACGCAAGATTCTGCAATAGACCTCGAAAACAATGATATAGAAGAAATACCAATATTTCTCTCATCTGAAATAGAAAAAGCTGTACAAAGTCTAAAAAACGGCAAATCCCCTGGACCAGATCAGATAACAAACGAAATGCTAAAAACTTCAGTTACATCACCTGAAAATCTGGTTAAACTGACAGATATATACAACACCGTCTTAGAAACAGAATCTATACCATCACAGTGGACTAAAAGCGCAATCATTCTACTGCACAAGAAGGGAGATAGGGATAACATTGAGAATTACAGACCAATTAGTTTAATGTCGAACGTATACAAAGTGTTTTCGAAATTACTTCTAAATAGACTCGCAGGTTTGATGGATGAGCAGCAACCGATCGAACAAGCTGGTTTAAGATCAGGTTTCTCAACCGTCGATCACATGCATGTTCTGAAACAATTACTGGAGAAATGTCAAGAATACAGCAAAGACCTTTATATTGCATTCGTTGATTATAATAAAGCGTTTGACTCAGTAAGACATAACTCGCTCTGGAAGGCTCTAAATGAGCAAGGAGTCCCCAAAAAATACATACGCATTATTAAAAATATTTACGAAAATAGTACTGCTCATATAAAACTAGAAACTGTTGGCGAGGAGTTCTCTATAGCTCGAGGGGTCAGGCAGGGTGACCCATAATCTCCTAAACTATTTTCTGCTATTTTAGAAAATGTCTTCAGGAACTTGGAGTGGGAAAATATAGGAATAAATATTAATGGCAATAAACTTAGCCATTTGAGGTTCGCGGACGACCTAGTCCTAATTACCGACAGTGCAAACACACTCCAACAAATGTTACAACAACTGACAGATGCTAGTAGAGTGGTGGGCCTAACCATGAATAAATCCAAGACAAAGGTAATGACAAATAGGGATGAAATAAATATCAAAGTAGATAATGAAAATATAGAATATGTAAGAAGTTATATTTACCTAGGACAACAAATATCTTTTAAGGACCACACAGACACAGAAATCGAAAGAAGAGTTGCAAATGCATGGAAAAGGTATTGGTCACTTAAAGAGATATTTAAAGGCAAACAATTCCCTATATTCATCAAGAAGAAGGTGTTTAACTTGTGTGTACTACCATGTCTCTCGTATGGATGTCAAACCTGGGCACTAAACCAAAAACACCTACACAAACTAAGAACATGTCAGAGGGGCATGGAAAGGAGCATGATAGGTGTAACACTGAGGGATCGCATGAGAGCGGATGATATACTACTCTTAACTAAAGTGAAAGACATTATAAAAATAGTTAGACAGCTAAAATGGAGGTGGACAGGGCACATGACAAGAGAGAGTAAAACAAAATGGACAAAACTCATAACGGAATGGCAGCCACGTAATGGCAAAAGGAGAAGAGGCAGACAAGCAAAAAGGTGGATCGACGACATCAGGAAAGTCGGCCAAGCTGTCTGGATGAGGAAAGCCACGGACAGAGAAGAATGGAGGCAGCTGGAAGAGGCCTATGTGTCACAGGACACGTTGATGACTAATCCGGGAGAACAGACCAATTACTTAGTTTAGAAGATACTTTTTTATCTGTATTTAACAATTTGTAAAAGTGTTTAGTTTTCAGCAATAAAGGTTTATTATTATTATTATTAAAGTATGTTTACTAAATAATGTAGAATCCGTATAAAATTTAAACAATAGCGATAATCTGAACGGACTGTACACCTTAACTCCAATTCAACGTTCAACTCGTCGGTTTATCGCATAACTTTCTCAAAGAAGGTTATTCTAAAATAACAATAAGCTTACGTAGTTTCCTGCTCCACCGGTGAAATATCACGTCAGCTCAGAAACTAGCCGAAAGTGAGTCATGCCACCCTTCTCGGCGTTGCAAATGTTGAAGGGCGACAATGCTCTTCTGCTAGCTTAAACAATGAAGTGTTTCTTTAAGCAGTAATTATCGATTAACACATATATTAAAATATAACGACATATCCAGTCAAATTAATCGAGAATCGGTACACGTGTCAGTTAATTATGTTACTATAATGTGCTCCCTATCTTGTAAAATAGGTCGCACATCATAAATAGACAGTCAAACGAGGCATCTATGATACGTTCTAGGCATAGACAATATATTGTTAGAGCAAAGACTTAATTTCTCACAAATAATATTTATTGAGTAACGAATGTACCCATAATATTACGAATGTACCAGTTAACAGTACGCAGCTCACTCAATGGGCCGGCTCGACCGGTGAAATACCTCGACCTCACAGAAAATCGGCGTATGCTGCAGGGTTTCATTTGTTGGGAGGTGGATCCGAATTTCATGCCTTCCTCCTATTCCACCTCATAGGCTGGCTCCTCGGTGTTGCAGGTGTCCACGGGGAGTGTTAACTGCTTACTATCAGGTAACACGCCAGTTGTTGTCGAAGTTGGCGGACTCGTTCCCCAGCCGAGGACAAATATTTATGACATGCATGAATGAATGTTTGTATGGCGTCTGGATGTTTCTCTTTGTACCTAATACTATCACGAAACAGACAATGGCATAATTAAATCCAATCATTCAAACCCACCTCTACAGTCGTCCATATAAGCGTCTACTGAGTATTTAAGACTGAATTATAAATTTATGGCAGCTATAACATGTTTTGTAACAATATATGTATATCTTTAAATAACCCGTTGTCGACACACAATTTTCTTTTAAATATACTTTTTTTAGAATAAGAGGGCAAAGGAGCAAGCGGGTCACCTGGTGATAAGCAACTACCGCCGCCCATAGACATCTGCAACACAGATAGTGTTACAGTTGTGATGCCGACCTTTTAAGGGAGAAGAATGGGAAAGGAAGGGAAAATTGAGTGGGCCTCCGGATACTTTTCTCACCGAACGAAACGCGGCATAAGCTACTTTACGTCGATATTCTGAGACGTTGTGGTGTTTCACAGGTCGAGTCGGCCCGTTCATGATGATCTGTATGGCTCCACTACCATAAAACTTAAATACATATACAGAACCATTATACATAAAAGTTTTATGATGTGAAAGAAAGCCGGTTTCTAATATCGTCATTTGCATGATCTCTATGCATCATACTGACATAGTTACATTTATATTATGTTGTCAATATATGGATATAAATATAGAATATATATCTATATTTCATAGTCACGAATAGCATTCGCTTACATCCGTATATCTATGTTATGCAAATGTGTTTTTTTTTTGTTTTTCAGTATATATTACATAATATTATGACTGTGAATCTGTGACTGTGAAATCATATTTTGTTACATGTTGTGTTATATTATGCACGATAAGTTATTACATAATATGCAGCCGCTTGCTGAAAACAAAAACATTTATCGGAAATGATACAGACATTTGAACCGGTACCGGTAATGTAATTATGTAATTGTGATACCTTCAGATAGACCTTTTTTTCTGGATTTGGTTTTGATTTTTACGTATGTTTTTTTTTCTTTTTGTATTTACTCTACCCTTAAATATCGCAGTGTGATAAAGAAGAGACTAGAGAAGAAGAGACAATGTATATTACTATAATATTATCTATATTTTGATCATAAATCACGATAGCCTAATAGATCATCACTAGAACGTTTGGAGGTTACTAGCTCGAATCCTAACTCACACCAATTGCAAATATATTAATTATTACTAATATAATTTACATTTTAATCATATTTAAATTTCAGCCTCAAGACGTTTTCGAGTTATTTGACACTTTTTTATGGAAATGGGGGGCAAACGGACAACAAGCAACAAACGCCGCCTATAGACGTTGCCGTCCCTTAGGTACAATGAGAAGGGGCTTAGGCCTCCGGATACCTCTCTCATCGAGCGAAACGCGGCATCAGCCACTTTACGTCGATATTCTTAAAGGCTGTGCCACAGTACTGCGCGGCTCTACCTCTATTGAACGCTAACACATACAACTTTCCAGCAGCCCGTAATTTAGCAATTCTTCAAAAACCTTTTTAATGATTAAAATGGATTTGTGGCACCACATTTTCCTGTTATTATATAAATTAAAAGGAAGGAGGTTATGCTTTACGCATTTCAAACATATTATCATATTATATCTAGTTATATTTGAAGTACGCCTGGTTTATATGCTTTTACTCTTTCCGCTGGTGAATTGTAAGAATGAGAAGTGACAATGATACGTAAGAAAGAATTATTCATGTTCTTTTGTGGGGCGCGCGTCGAGCATAGTTCAAAATCTTGTTGCATAAGAGACGATGACGTCACGGCTTTCACTCTCGGTCACAGATTACGGTCAGCGAGTCACCAAATGTGTGTTAGTGAAGTACGCGATTCACTATTGAATCATATCTCCATTTTATATTTCTTAGAGGATGCAATTATATTCTTGAGACATTTGGAGGTATCAATAGGAGCTTCACCCCTTGTTGTCGCGGTTGCCCTTGTTGCCCGGCCGCCATTTTGAAAAAATTGGGACCAAACGGTGGTATCTCGGAAACTATGCGCACTACAGCAGACTCGCAAATTTATAATTTTTATCAAATCGTTTAGCTAACAAATGTGTTATTGTAACTTTTGTGAATAATTTGACACACATTAGAAAAAAATAGGAAAATCCATTTTCCATTCCATCTATTTCCATCCTGTTACAATACAAAGCTTTAAAGATGACCGGGTTTTAAATTTGGTGCCGATATCAAAAGGTCTTAAAGTTGTTTTGTAAAATGTAGGTACAAAATCCACGACCACGTTACATTTTATAAATTATAAATTAAATTATATACAATAACAAGAAGAAATAAATTAATTACATTATTTAAAATATATACAATTGAGAATCTATCTGAAATCAAATTTCTCCGCATCTCGGTCCACATATAAATAAATTAATCTTCGGCTAATAAGATCGCGAAGTTACAATTTATTAACACACCTTCGAATTTTAGCAAAGTATCGGGTTAACCACCTACCTGTGTGGTCCCGATAACAAGTTTTAAAAAAACACAAAATAAATAATGATTTCATTGTATTATTTCTTTCTTTGTCTTATAACCCAAAACGTATAAAGTTTCCCCTTGTATATTATTTTTTATAGCAAAGATTCCTATACCGTATACGATGCGAGAATATTCAATTTATTAGAAGGTGCCCCTAATAAAATCTACAAGTGTTCCACGCAAATCAAGTTGGAGGCTTCGTCTCTACCTAAATAAATTGATATATTAGCCTCTGAGCTCGTATTATTGGTACGATTTGCAGAGTGTATTATATAGGCATGTTGACATCTGATGCTGAATTTCTGAGTGTATTGCCATATAAATAAATTAAGGCGAAAAAAAATCTGAATACGAAATAAAAACGCAACTTCAATTCAATAACGCTGTTAAATGAATGATGAATGAACCTAAATTTAATTACAATCAACTTAAAAATCTACTTTTACTACTTTAGTAATTAGTCTAGTCGCGCAGAAAATTAGTTTTTATTTATTAACTTAAGTTGTTATATAAATCGGTTCAGTAGCTTATACGTGGAGCAATTACAGAGTTATTATCGCATTAATAATATTAGAATATATTCCAATTTCAAAAGTGAGACTACCACATTGGCCTATTATTTTTCTAGCAAGGCCCTGGCACCCTAAAAAAATAAGTGGACAGTGATGAAGAAGATATTGGTCATAAAAAAAGACTCATAAACCACGCCCAGCCTTAAAGTGAAGTAACAATGACATCACAGAGTATTTCAACATCCATATTATTCTTTACAAGGAACGTCCTGTTTGAGTTCACCACACAAACATGGCCGTGCGTATTTTCCGATGTTACTAAATCGAGGTCGGCTTATGAAACAGTACAGACCTATATCCTAAAGTTTCTTGCCAGCTACGTGATCTTGGCAATATTCGTTTTTATTGGATTTCTCCTGAAGCGCTAGAGACTTTCTTATTTTTATTGGAAGCTATTTCCTGCGGCCTAGTTATCGTAGTGATGTTTAAGTGAGTGCCCGCTTTACTTACTTTTCTATTTATCCTACTACTCAGATCCACGTAGTTTTAATCCATACCACCAAAATTCAGTTGAACCTAAACTAATGCAATTAAACTCAGTCAACTCGGAAGTCAGCACCCAGCAATATTATTTTGTAAAACCCAATGGCGCTCAACATCTACTACCAGTTACCACTCGTTGTCATTCCGAGCTATCAGGTACCAATCTTTGTTCTTATATTTTATAGTTTTTTGTAACTAAACGGTATTCTCTTTGTTACAGGTACTTTAATGATAGCAACAGTTCGAGGGCAGCACCATCCGGGTAGGTAGGCATCAATTCTTTAATCCGCCTTATCCTTGATTAAAACAAACTCAATTCTACTTAAACTAATCTGGTTCTAGTTACATTCGTGCGGAGATCAAGCGAGTGGTCAAACCCAGGTACACAGCGGCAGTCATCATGGCAAGAGTTTTCAATGCCAAGGAAACGATCACCTGATATACCAACACATTACTATGTCAACAATCAGTATGATGCGTCAGAAAACCAACCAGTGTACAATTACCGAGAGCCACATCCGCAGTATTATATCAGACCTTCCGATGAAACAGAACCGGGACGTTCCAACGATCCCAGGTTGCTATCCGAGACGGCTTTTTCTAGAATCTCTGAAACTCTGGGTGCCATAAATACAGTAGGTCACTATTTAGTGGACATGGTAAGTGACGGGAGGGAAAAGAACTTAACAAATCCAAAATTACAACAGCTACCACAAGCTCTTTACACAATCAGTAAAAACGTTTTAGGGAGAAATGTCACAGATAAAATTGCGCCTATAGTGAAAAAAGCTTTACCGCAAGTATTGCCAGATACACCTATAACAAAAATAGCTACTGCAGACAGAATAGACGACGAGGATGCAAAATTTTGTACAACGCCTGAAGGCGAGGAAGGCATCTGTGAAGATTTAAGCAACTGTCCCCAGTTGCTGCTCAATCTGGTTAATCTTCGAGAATCTTTATGTTTCAAAGAACTGTTCGTGCCAGGGGTGTG
This sequence comes from Euproctis similis, assembly GCA_905147225.2. NCBI lineage: Eukaryota > Metazoa > Arthropoda > Insecta > Lepidoptera > Erebidae > Euproctis > Euproctis similis. Next base: position 14,097,121 of record LR990109.1, read on the forward strand.
CTGTGCAAAAGATACAATAATATCGTCCTCAGAAAAACCAGTACTGGCAGCTACTAGTAAACCAACATACTTAGTTCCAGTGACTACGCAGAAACCAAAACCAGCTAGTTCGACTATTCTAAACCTGACCACGAAAAAGCCGTCGGCTATTCAAGTATTAACTACCAAGAAGCCATCAGCTGTTCAAGTCTTGACCACCAAGAAGCCGCCAGCTGTTCAAGTCTTGACAACAAAGAAACCAAAGCCGGTGGCAACTAGTACTAAGAAACCAGCGACCACAAAAAAACCAACAACCACAAATATTACCACACCAAAGACTTTACCTACTACGACGTTCTACACCGTCACTCCCCCTGTTATCACAAATTTCTCCAATATTGTTGATGTTGATGGTAAGTATTGTATTTATTTATAGATAACAAATTTGTTCTCGTCAATATATACAAAACTTCAGAATAAAATAAATATAGTTTATTATCAACAAAGACAGGGACTGGCATATTATATATTTCTATGAATTTATGTATAAATTAATTGAATAATTAGTAGTTGATAATTAAATCCAAGCAATTTTTTTCTGTGCAACAACTTTTCGCTCGTAAACACCCCAAAATGCTTCGATTATGCCGTGCCACGTAAGATACTGTTTTGTTTTTTTTTATGTACAAGATAAACTCAACTATAGCACAATATAAATATTTTGACGATGCACTTAAGTACAATACTTAATTTGAGTGAAACCTAACTTCTTTAGAATTACATAGTATTAAACAAAGTCACTTTCCGCTGCCTGTCCCCTTATATGCTTATATCTTTAAAACTACGCAACGGATTTTGATACGTTTTTTTTTATAGTTAGAGAGTTTCAGCGGGGTGGTTTTGATCTAAGTATAATTCATATGATGTTGTAAGGAAAAAAATATAATTTTCGAGATTTAGCACTTTAATTGTCCTAACCTAACCTATCAAAAGTCTACAAAAACGTCCAGGAGAGCATATGTCTATCTCTTAGGGATAACCCACAATGACCATTTTTATTTTTTTACTTTTTACGAGAAATAATGGCTTATTTACGAAGCGATTTTAAACATTACAACATTAATTTTAATCCAATATAGGATCTTAAATAGATTGTGCATGTAATATAGACGATCCTGGCCCTTTGCAGTATGTAATTTAAACGAATATTTTCGAAGATATTGCAGTTTTAACATAGCGGGACGACAGTTAAAGCCGATAAATAGCAGAAATTGAACCTCATGATATCCAAAATTTACTCATTTATTACTTTTGATGCGGAACAAAGTTCGCTGGGTCAGCTAGTCTATAATATAACTTCACGTCTTTTACTACGAAGGCGTAGGTAGCGGCAGTGCAAGCCCGGAATGAGATTTGAGTATCTATAAAATTTAATCTTAAATGCAGAATGCGGCCAACGGGAAGACGAAGGAGGTCGTATAGTTGGCGGAACGGAGTCTAAACCTGGTGCATGGCCGTGGATGGCGGCAATATACCTGCATGGTAGTAAGAGAAGGGAGTTTTGGTGCGGAGGTACACTGGTCGGTAAGAGACATGTACTCACGGCTGCTCACTGTACTAGGGATTCTAAGCAGCGCCCGTAAGTATAATACTTATTGTTTTAAACTAGTTAATAACCGACTATATTTCAGTTTATTTTCTATATGACCACCACTAAGCTTTAAAATCTATATCTACTTATAATTTTTAAATCTATATTTTAAACTAAATAATAAATCGCAATACAGTTATTCGCCACGCCTTTTGGCAGTGGTAGAGTTACGCAATTCGCTGCACGAGTGGGCCGGCTCGACCGGTGAAATACCACGACCTCTTAGAATATCGACATAATGTGGCTTTTACCGTGTTTCTCTCGGTGCAAGAGGTATCCGGAGGCCCTTTCCCCCTCCCCTTCCCATCCAAGTCCCGACCTCGTACATATACTATAGAACTGTGGTGTCCATGGGCGGTGTTTGCTACTCACCATCAGGTGACACGCCTGCTCGATCGCCCCCTATACTAGAAAACAGTAGACAATTAAGCCGGCGTTCTAACTAAGCAATATAATTTGTATTGACGACAAAATAATAAATATTTATAATTACTCAACAAATACTACTCTGTGTAAAAAGTATCGGGGATATGTCAATAAAGAGACCCGCGTAAAAGAGGTCGTTCTAATTTTTTTACTGCATGTTGGTAGCACTGTACTGATTTAGCGCGCAAAATTTGAACGGGATCTGTCATTTAATTTGTTTTAAACTAAACTTTTTGTTGGTCATAGTTTTGAGTCCTCGGCGATTTTTACAATGGAAAATATTGTTGAACAAAGAGTGTGCCTTAAATTTTGTGTTTCGAATGATATTTCATGTGGTGAATCACTAAAAATGTTGCAAAATACCTACGGCGAATCATGTATATCGAAAACAAGGGATTATGAATGGTATAAGGCTTTTAAAGAAGGCCGAGAAGTAGTAGTAGACTTGCCTCGTTCTGGTAGACCTTCAACCGCTACGACCAAAGAAAACATCGACAGAATCAAGAAGCTAGTGCTCGAAAATCGACGTATGAGTCTGAGAGAGTTGGCTAGTGAGGTGAACATATCTTTTAAGTCCGTCCACAATATTCTCATTGACATTTTAGGCATGAAACGCGTCGCCGCTCGACTAGTTCCAAAAAAGCTCAATTTTGTTCAAAAAGGGCAGCGAAAGCATGTCGCTGAAGGCATGGTTTCCCGAGATTCTACGGATCCGACCTTTATGAAACGTATAATAACTGGCGACGAGACATGGGTTTATGAGTATGACATGCAAACAAGCCAACAGTCTTCAGAATGGCGTCTCGAAAACGAGCCGAAACCCAAAAAACCGCGGCAAAGTCGCACCAAAATCAAGGTGATGCTGACAGTTTTTTTGACTACCGTGGTGTGGTTCACTCCGAATTCCTTCCAGAGGGAGAAACAGTGAATAAAGAATATTATTTAGGCGTCATGAAGCGTTTGCGTGAGAGTATCCGCCGAAAACGTCCAGATTTGTGGCGACACAACTCATGGATGCTGCATCATGATATTGCACCATCACACACAGCCATTATAGTGCAAGAGTTTTTAGCGAAAAATTCAACAAACGTTCTCGACCAAGCACCCTATTCACCTGATATGGCTCCGTCTGACTTTTTTTTATTTCCCAAGTTAAAATTACCACTTCGAGGAAAACGTTTTGAGTCAATAGAAGCCATAAAAGAAAATTCGCTGAATGAGCTAAAGGCCATACCGCAAATAGCCTATGAAAAATGTATGGAAGACTGGGTGAAGCGGTGGAGATGTTGTATTGCAAGCGATGGGGCCTACTTTGAAGGCGATAAAATAAATTTAGATGAATAATTTGTATTTTTTGTTTTATTGACAAATTCCCGATACTTAGTACACAGAAGGTACATATACAGACGGGTTTTGACAAATACCTATTGACTCGATATTACTTAAAGTTAATAAGCCATAATAATAGTCAGATAATTGAAGGAAAACTTATGTTTGCTAATGTTCTTGGAAGTCGCTGGCAAAAAAGTATTATAAAAGAATCATAATTAAAGACAACTTTTGCCGTTTATCGATTTATCGATATTTAATCTCCGCAATATAATAAATTAAAAGAAAAATATCTTTATGGTTGGTGTTCAGGTTTCCAGCACGGCAGTTCAGTGTACGCCTTGGAGACGTAGACCTGGCCCGAGATGATGAACCATCTCGTCCTGTAACCCTGAGAGTGACCGCAGTGCGCGCACATGAACAGTTCTCAAGGGTTGGCTTCTACAATGACATCGCTATACTTCTACTCTCTGGTAAGATATTATGCAAATATATTAAAAATTTAAAATAGATGCCCTCAAGAACAGTGGCAAAAATCTCAATTCCATTAATCAAATATACTCAATTAGTTCTACGTGGTTTCAATGATTCAGTGGTCCACTATTTTTGTACGGGTCCCAATGATTAAAAATTATTAAGCCTATTCACTTCCTAATACGTCCCTATTACTTTTACGTCTCAAATTAAATAGGTGGCGAAACCAATTTCCACGCCGGGCACTATATTGTCTGTATTATCGCATAGATATTTATCCCGCATAACCTCCGAAATTAATTCTGAGAAATCATTGGTTCTTGGTCTTCTTGATTCAGAAGCGGTCGACCACTGGACCACTGAGTCAACTAACTTCCTAATAAATAGCTTTTATGAAGGGAACGATTTTTTATAATCCTTTCCTTACTTTCAGGGTTTCGTCGATTAGAAATAAAAATATTTTTCCTTTTTACAATATTAGTATAGATCTAACTATGTTTCAGAGAACGTGCAAAAATCCAAGTACGTGATACCTATCTGCCTACCCAAAGGTGATCTGACGCGACATTTATTCGACGGCACTGTAGCTACTGTTGTTGGCTGGGGCACCACACGGTATGGTGGCGGGGAGAGCTCGAAGCAGCTTGAAGCAAAGCTGCCGGTGTGGAGGAACGAGGATTGTGACAGGGCTTACTTCCAACCGATCACGGACACATTCTTATGTGCTGGATATGCGAGAGGTGGTGTTGATGCTTGTCAGGTAAGATTTTGATTGAAGAGTCCAAGTGAAAATATGGCATAGGTATATACTATATACTAGAAAGAAACTGGTACCTATATTAGTAAGACAAAAATAATTTGTCCAGTATTTTATATTGTGCAAAAATAAAATTGAATTTTGATTTGAAAAGTAGGTAGTACTTATCATCACCCATAGGTACCTATATTTAGAACTGATCCCACGACATCTGATTTAGAACCGGGGTGCAACCTCTGGTCCACCGAGGTATATGTATGTATTTATAGAAATAAGAATATCTTATTTAAATCTGTTGTCTAGTTTCAATTACACAAGCATTAGCTTAGCCTGGAAAATAAAGGGTGCTGTGTGTATCGTGACTAAATAAAATTATTATCAACATTCCAGGGTGATTCTGGGGGTCCCCTAATGTTGCTGGTGAACGGACGATGGACGCAGATCGGTGTGGTATCCTTCGGCAACAAATGTGGTGAGCCCGGCTATCCGGGTGTGTATACCAGGGTAACGCGTTACATCAACTGGTTACAACACAATTTAGTTTAATAAAAACACAAGTATTGTTTTAATTATAATCAACGAAGTGTTAATATCATCAAGTTAAGTTGCATATTAATTTTCAAGGGTTGAATTGTACAGAAGTTGAGGTTTTCCATCTGATGAGGTGGAGACGGACAACAAATGGGATACTGTTACATACATAACATAAGCCATACATGTTTATAACTCTATCACATATAATAATATGTTCTCCTAATTTTTTGATGAGAAATATCTATAGGCAAGAGTAAACCTGATAGTTGTCGTGGCTATACGGGTTATTGCCATGCTATCTCTACTATATGACGGAATTTAATATTACTATACGTCGTCCATATATATTTTTTTTTGTATAAGTATTTAAAATAGAGTCTGACAATTTTCTAGAGAAAATTCGTAATATATTATTGTATCTTTTTATTATGACATATTTAGTTCCTGTCTTAACCTGAACTGTGCCTAATAATTTTATTAAATAATTTCGATGTTTCATATCACAAAATAATGTTAAGCGAATGGTGAAAATCGCGAAATTTAACAGTTAACAGGTTAACAGTTCTGTATCATACTAAATCAAATTCTAGCGCTGCTAGTGTTAGAAAAGAGAACTAAAATCTCAGTATATTTATTGTGTACGCAAAAGCCTAGATCGTTCGTACTCCTCTGTTTCTATACTTCGTGTTTCACATCACACCAGCCGTCTCGTAACGGCGAATTTTTTTTTATTTATGTGTGATAAATATCGATGACTGACAAAATCGTGTTTATTGTATGATACATAATAGGTCGGCCAATTAGTACATTTCGTAGGAAAAAAAACTCCGCAAAAGGCATGGTTGCGCTCTGTATGCACGCTGTACTAAGTCTACTATTGATTGATATACATATTATATATATTATTATGCTGGGCTGACTGGGCCAATACCGTAAATATTTACTACATAATATTTGGCGTGCTCCTAATAAATATTGCTAGTCTATCGATAGAAATTACTAATTTATTAATTCACTATTTAAAAAAGTTAAGGTACTTCTGATCTGCATAACGAGTGCACATAACATTTATGTACACTTGTTCTTTAAGCTATGTACCTATGTAAGTAATATGATATCGCGACACACTGCTAAGATCATTGTTAAAATTATATAAAATATGTATTTATTTAAGACCCTTAAAATCGATAATTTATAACTTAGTTTTCGTTAAAGGAATAATATTTTGATAAGCTAATTGTTAATTTTAAGGAAAATAAATAATTTCCATACACTGAACTATTTCATTTTTTTTAAGTTTAAATGTATGATATAGTGTAGGAATAGTGCCCTATGGCGCTCTGTTCACTCGTATTTTTCATACATACATAACAGTATGTATGTACTTCATACATACATAACATACGTAGGCAGAGAGCACGGAACGCCATAAGGCACGATTCTTACACACCTCACTCGCTTCGTTGACTTTCATATATCTTTTCATGCACGCGCGTCGACTATTGACGCTTTCGTATGCAATAAAATATCATTTATACAAATTATGAAAAACTTAAATTAGTCCCGACTCCATGTCGCTCTTTCATAATTACACAGTTAATGGACTTGCTAGCGCAAAGTCTAGATAATAAATAAAGTGTGACTATAGAGTTCTGAGTTCTTGAAGTTTATAAACGATACTTGAATAGAGTGGAGAAGTGACATCACTTATTTCTTCATTAAATTTATTTTTCATATAACCTATACTTATTACTGAATCCCGGACATAGAATATTGTTTTAAATTATATTATGACTGAAAACTTTGTGCCCGGTATGGCAATAGGTTCGCCACCTATTCCATTTGGGACGTAAACATAACGGCGGGACGAGGCTTAACAGCCGCTGCCTACACCCTCGGGTAACAAAAGTCGTGAAGTTATGTTACGTGTTTTATATTCGTTCCGTCATCGATATGTCCGTTGGAACATGGCGAATCAAACCCATCTTAGTGATGTAAAATAATGGAATGGAAGCTGTGTATTTATTAGAAGAAAGACTATTCTTTCTTCTAATAAATACACAGCTTCCATTCCATTATTTTAAGCCTGCCTATGCAGGCTAAGGAAATTATTCGCATCCTTGGGACAAGAAAAATGAATTGCAATCTTGTTTCTGCCCACCTTCTTAATACCATCACGACAAATATTTGAAATGTGATTGCTTTTTAAAAATTGTCCAAATTTAATTGGCCTAATCGAAATACCGGAGGCTGGGTCAGCTTCAGTGCGGGACACGTGAACAATAAATGGTCCTGAGTCAGTTTCAGAGTAACCGAATAAATAATAGTTTAAAAAAATAATAGTTTAAAAAAACTAAAAAACACGCTTTTTATAGAAAACCGAACTAAAAAATAGAAAAATAAAAAAATATATATTTTATTTTAAAAAAAGCGTGGGGTGCATGGTGTCAATAGTTATAAATATTTTATTGACAGTTATGAGTAGAGTGATTATCATTTCGATAATATCTTAAAAAGCACCCCACGCTTTTTTTAAAATAAAATATATATTTTTTTATTTTTCTATTTTTTAGTTCGGTTTTCTATAAAAAGCGTGTTTTTTAGTTTTTTTAAACTATTATTTATTTTATATTTTTTAGTTTGGTTTTCAATAACAAGCGCGTTTCTTCGTTTCGAATTTGAGGAATAGCGCCATCTAGTGGCAATCAGCGGAAACTAAAAAGAAGTCGGTTACAAACAAACCTACAAACCTACAAACCTACAAACCTACAAACATACAAACATACAAACATACAAACATACATACAGGTGAAGCTAATAAAAAGCTAATAAAAACTAAAAAACACGCTTTTTATAGAAAACCGAACTAAAAAATAGAAAAAAAAAAATATTTAAAAAAAAGCGTGGGGTGCTTTTTAAGATATTATCGAAATGATAATCACTCTACTCATATCTGTCAATAAAATATTTATAACTATTGACACCATGCACCCCACGCTTTTTTTAAAATAAAATATTTTTTTTTTATTTTTCTATTTTTAGTTCGGTTTTCTATAAAAAGCGTGTTTTTTAGTTTTTTTAAACTATTATTTATTTTATATTTTTTAGTTCGGTTTTCTATAACAAGCGCGTTAATAGCGCCATCTGTGACTTATACAAGGAACTCGTTTCAAGTTGATAACGTAGACTTTCCGCTGATTGCCACTAGATGGTGGTGCGAGAAGTGAACTATAAACACTAAAAAGAAGTCGGTTACAAACATACAAACCTACAAACAAACATACAGGTGAAGCTAATAAAAAGCTAATAAAAACAAGGATCAATATAAAAAGTATCAATAGAAGGCGTAGAGTTTGAGGAAGAAATGATTGTTTTTTTTGTAGGAATAGGAGATGTTGGCTCCATCCTACGTTTAGATGATTGTGTACTCACGGTTGTGGGCGAATCCGGCGGCAAAGGAGGAGGACCTTCCTTCTCCATCTTGATAATTACTTTGTTAAATCTATATACAGGGTGCTTCTTGGACCCTATTCTAACCACATATCTAGAATCTAGACACGCTTTGAAATCTAGATATCATAATCCTATCTAGATAGCTTGATAAGTATCTAGATACCCTAAGAAACATTTACACGTGTTCCTAATGTGTCCACGTGTGCTGAAAATAAGCTTATAACTGTTTCCGCTAGTGTTTATCTACGCCCTAGCCTATCTAGATAGCTTGATAAGTATCTAGATACTCTAAGAAACATTTACACGTGTTCCTAACGTGACCACGTGTACGTAACGTGTCCATGTGTGCATCACACTAGGTTTAATATAGAAAGTTAAAAAAGACAAAAAAATTTTTTTTTTACTTTTTTTACATAAATTATCCCTCAGAAATATGAACCATGATCACCCTACTTATGACCTACGACAACTGAGTTCATTGTGACTTCTCGCCTAAAGTATTTCATGCATTTTTCCATTTCGATCATCAATAGGGTTGTCATCTCTAATTTTTAATAATTATGTGAAGTTACAAAAAAAATGTAAGCTGACTACATTCTGATCTTCTTTCTGATCATTCTTTAAGAAACCACATGGAATTACCATGAAACATGATTCATTTGTAGGTACTTGACAGTGTGTATATAACCTCTTATACGTGCTGTGACCTGTTACACGCGCCCGAAACTTCCTTTGAAAATTGCCGCCTGCCTTTCGGCTCGCACAAGATAACCTTGAACTCATCAGGCGGCATTTATAAAAAGGATTTGTCGGCATTTTGAAATATTAATATTATTTATTAATTTATTAAATTTTAATATTATGGGTCCGTATAATTCTAATGTACCAACGCAAATTAATAGAGGGTATTATCATTATGTTGCATGACACGTGAAAGTTTAAAAAGTATTACGTAGGTAAATCCTAGGAGTCTCGGTGGTCCAGTGGGAGAGCACACAGCTTCTGATCCAGAGGTCCAGGTTCGAATCCTGACACTGGCTCACACCAATGACTTTTCGAAATTGTTTTCGGAAGTTAAATGTGATAAATATCGATGACTGAAAACTTTCCATTCCATTTGAGACGCCTACACCTTTGGGTAATAATAGGCGTGAAGGTATCTTATGTTAAATCCTGTATTCGGTATTGTGCATATTATTACTTAAAATTTAGAGATTTTCTAAAATACTATTCCAATTTGCTTTGAATGAGATTTGAGTGAAATTAAAATATCTACTAGACTCTGTAGTACAGACACTAGTATTTTTAAACTGATTATCAAAAAGTAAGTTATGATATAAAGGTTCCGTATTTTGGTATAACGGTACCCTAAGAAATTAAAAATGGCAAAGACACTAGTGTTCGTTAGTGATTCATTTTTTAGACGCTCTTCATTATTGTTCGCTTGTTCTATCGGTCAGTTTCATCTATCGGTGTCAAGTTAGTGCAAGTGCTATCTTTCGTTATTTTATAATGGCGGAATATTCAAATTCAGAGTACTATATGTATATGATTATGTGTGTGGGTGCATCGGAGGGAATCCTTTCTGCAGCGTGCGAACTTTATCGACAACGTCACATTGATGGAAGAGAGCTGGAGAATCAGCGAAGACTTCCTTCTTATGCATGCTTCAGGAGGCTGGTCAACCGTTTGCACTCAAACGGTTCTTTCCACAGTCCCAACTCTGAAGGACGATTGAGTGACCGTGCGGATGCCCGTGTGGAACAGAATATTTTGGATCACTTTGCTGAAGATCCAACTAGAAGTACCAGAAAAGCCTCTGTCGTATTAGGTGTGTCTAAAATGAAAGTATGGAGAACTTTAAAAAAAGATAGTCAGCATCCTTACCATTACCAGCGCACACAAGAGCTGACAGAAGTAGATTTTTTATTGAGAGTACGATTCTGTGAGTGGTATCGTAGTCAGGTTACTGCTAACCATATGTTTGCGTCTCGGGTTTTATGGTCTGATGAGGCTACCTTTACTCGTTTTGGATTATACAATAGGCACAACGAGCATTACTGGTCTCATGAAAAACCACATGCTTTTCGTCAAAGCCATTTTCAGCATACGAGTAGGTGGAAAATTAATGTGTGGGCCGGTTTCATCGGTGACAAATTGATAGGCCCTGTATTTTTGCCGGACCGGTTGAACGGTGAAATCTACTTGGAAATGTTGAGGACCACCTTGGAGGAAGAACTTGAAGGCCTTCCTTTGTTAGTTTACCGCGACATGATTTTCCAGCAAGATGGGGCGCCAGCGCATTACAGTCGTTCTGTACGCGATTATCTGGACGATCGCTTTCGTGCGTGGATTGGTCGTTCTGGAACTGTTCCATGGCCACCACGGTCGCCCGATTTAACGCCAATGGACTTTTTTTGTGGGGATATTTAAAAAGTGTGGTGTATGCTACGCAGTGTGAAGCTGTGAATGAAATGCGCCAAAAAATTGTGGAAACTTGTGGTACTCTAACACCGGAGTGTCTGAGCCGCGCCACACAATCTGTATCGCGGCGTGTGAACCTATGTGTTACGAGAGGAGGACAGCACATTGAACCTTATTGTAGTCACACTGAGAAATGGTAAGTGTTCACCATAAATCGTGAACGAAAAATCTGGTTAGATATGTATTAAACTATGAATGAATTTTATTTAATCAGAATGAAATACTAAATTTTTATTTTATATCTCACCATAACTTAGCAATATCGGCTCTATTACAACAGAATAAGGTCTAAATTTTTATATCCGTGTTGTAGGTACTCAAGAAATCGTAACATATGTTACGATTTCTTGTATGTGTGTATATGATGTCAATGAAAGTCTTGATAGTAGGGTAACCATGTCAAATATTATTATTTGCAGACTCAGTAGGAATTATTAATTTTTTTTCAGATCTAAAAGTTCGACTTATCGCATTTTAAATATAGCCATCCGATAGGCAATTCCATCCTGTATCCAGCCCTCGCGGCTTGATATACCCAATGTGGGACACGCTGTATATATATGTCACTATTACAAAAAAATAAAATAAATACCTACATAAACAAAAATAAAAAATATATAATTATACACCAAAAATATTTACACAAATTTACGTAAAATATATATATTTCAAGCAAAAAATTTAAATTTTAAAATATTTTTCCAATGACAGAATCAATCGCTTTCAATTCAAAAATCGAAGTCCTACTGTGATCTCATGTGGCCGCATAAAATAGCAGATTGAGTGCTGCCCAGAAGATTATTATTCATCGATAAACGATTAATTTTATTTTAAATATTATTGAGTATTCATTGCTATTCTGTTTTGGATATCAAATTATGAGTACATATTTTTCCTCTCTATTTCTATTTTTTAACATCATACATGTATCAGAGATAAAAACCACCCCATTAACACCCTCTATCTATTAAAAAAAAACCGCATTAAAATCCGTTGCCTAGTTTCAAAGATTTTTCAAAGTGACTTTATTTTATATGAACTAATGATTACAAAGGATATTTCTTATGACTTCTAGTCTAAGATCGGTTAATTATCACAAATTATGCGAATTTAGAATCGTTTTTTTTTCATTACGGAATAAAACTATTTTATTTCTATAATTTCGCAGACATATTGTCGGCAAAATTTTTCGCAACACTTTTTTTACCAGCTGAACTGCCAGTTGGAGCGCAAAACATGGCAGATTTTCAGCTTCAATACGTAATTTGCGTATAGATAAGTTTATTCACTTTCATTGACAGTGTTGAGAACGAGATAGATATATGTTGATCTGTGCGCCGGCAAAATAGCCAATATTTATACTAAATGCTATTGTACATACAGACCCATAAGTCTCGTCCAAATTCGATACGGTCCACTAAACGCCCGCAACGATTGTAACAGCTTCTGTATCGTTCCACATAAGACCCGTGGTCGTTGCGAGCATTCGCTGAACGTCACAGTTCGCGACCACAACGCCCACAAAATTTTAATATTGGTAGGTCCGAGAAGGCATTCAATAAAACATGGCGGGAATTCACCATGTCGCCATATTGCTCTAGTCACAGAATTAAATCAAGATAGAACGGCCGCGATGGCATATTTCCATACATTTCGAGCGTGTCACTTTTTTGAAAAACCACGCCCTCAGCGTGACGTCATTTTCATTGTGAGCGGTTCGACTAGTTAGGAGACACTCACATTAGATTATCGATGTTAATATCAGGAACGTGTGTTAATTTTATTATTAAAGTGAAACTTTTATTACATCGTCTCAAACTTTTTCGTCTGCGTGTTGCATGTCGCGTGACGGTCGGCCGCGGAGTACTTTTTTTTTATATTTTACTAACTTTATTGATTTTCTGTAACGATAATCATAGAAAGTAAAACATGTTAAATACTTCAATCCGACATATTAAAACCTTAAACATATTTTTCCAACAGTATATAAAATTTAATTATAAATATTTTACTGTCCTTGAAACTATACATATTTATTAAATATTTGCCTTTTTGTAAGGGTTGGCCTCACAGTCCTGGTTAAATAACGAAGCCGAACGTCTACATATACCTCGGTTACTGCCCATTTGAGAAGAACGAGATGATTTCCCATCGGCGATTGGTCAAACTTGTGAAAACTTATACTGTCAAATAAACTGCTGCCAATGTAATTACGAAACACTTTGGTTGAAATTTGTGGTGTTAGAATAAAGTAGGGACAAAGCAAGATATGAGCTGATACTCAAATTATTATTGAATTAATTTATCGATAAGTCCTAAGACTCAACGATACATGGAGTGCCCATCTCTAACATTCGAATCACAACGATTAACAGACACAGCGATCAACTGGCAGGTGTATTGTGTATTTCGTTCGATTCGACGTACATTACGCGTATAATTTATACGCGCAATGTTTTTGTATACCAGCGTTGAATGCGAACAGCAATGGATATTTATCATAACGAAAAAATATACAACTTGTGATCGTAATTATTGAACATGGTAAAAGTAAAACAATAATTTATAATCTCAAAAAAATACTTTCTACTGATTTTCTGTACTTACTGATCATACGAAATATTTCCTTTTTTCATATTTGATTCACTACTTTTGTTTTTACAATTTTTCACAGCATAATAAGGCATATATGTGACGTTTTATCTATTTTTTTACGTCCTGAACGCATGGCAGGAACGCTCGTTGCGTAATGAGAGCGAGTTTCGAAAAGCATGCAATATAGTGCAGGGTTTTGGCACGCTTGCCACGCCTATTCGCCGTTCTATCTTGATCTATTTCTGTGGCTCTAGTCCACCTTTAACATCGCCTACAACGCTCGCAGCATTTTTACGTTACATTCTAGTGAAACGGCTATTCCAAAGAGTATATGAATGCGGCTATTCCAGCGGTCGTGGTCAAGGGCGTTGAGGTTTTTTTTTCGTTTTTTTTAAATTTGTCTAGTCGCGATTTGCGCATTGCCAACAACAAATTAAGGTAGGGAAATAGTAGTTATTTAAGAAAAAGAGTACACGGATTTACGGAAATTTGGAATAAATCGGGAAGGATAGGGTTTTATAACAGATATATATATATATATATATATAGGTACAATAAATAAATATACACATATTATAAACGAATATTATTAAGAGACATAAATAATGAGATAAAACTATACACATTGAAATCGTCAGAAGATAACAGAACAGGAATAGATGTAGGCAAGGGAATACCATGATTGATTAAAGAGTGCAGAAATTGATTGCGATTGTACCGAGGACAGGAAAAGAAAATATGGTTAAGATCTCCAACATCTTCACCACATTCACATATATTACAGTTAATAATTTTGATTCGAGCCAGGTGAGCCGGAAAACTGGCATGGCCCAGTCTCATCCGGATTAATGAACTTATGAAGCGTTTGGAAAAATTAAACTTAGAAAAGATAGGTTTGGACGGAATAAGGGGTTGATTGCTTCTATAGGATGTTCCTGTAACTGATCTACTACCCATCCAGGATAACAACCAGGCATTCATAGCCCATCCGATAAGATCATAAGAAAAATTGCGGTAAGGAAATACATCCCCAGAGTCAATAGCTTTACCAGCAAGAGCATCAGCTCTGGTGTTACCAGTGATGCCACTCTGCCCTGGAATCCATGCGAAATGAATTTCCAAGTTGAACTGAACACATTCAAAGAGAAGCTTTCTTATTAATATTATAATAGGATGAACGGGTTTGCTGCGAAAAGGAAAACCTTCAATAGCTTGTAAGGAACTTTTAGAGTCTGTAAAAACTACGGTTTACCTCAATTTTAGTAATTTAATGTATTCAATGGCTTTAAAAATTGCAAAACATTCCCCAGTAAACACTGAAGATTCTGGAGGTAATTTAACTTTCTGAACAATATTGTACTGTTGGTGGTATATACCAACACCTATATTCTCCAGAGGAGACTTTTTGGAAGCATCGGCATAAATATAATGCCAATTATCCCAATGGATATCGACAATATTCCGAAATGAAAAATTAGCAAGACTGTCATTTTTAATGTTTAAATTTAAATAGACGTTTGGAGTATACGCTAACGATTCATAGCTATTGCAAAAAAGAGGAAAAGAAACTGTTTGGTAGGTTGAAGTTTTAAAAGAATGATATTTATTAAAACTATGGATCAGACAAGGTGTTGTTAAATCGGACGAGTAACCGTGAACATTGATTTGATTACGAAGGACTGAAAGTTTAAAATGTAATGGATGTTTAGAATATTGTAAAGCCCGGAATAAAAAACGGTCACAAATATATTGCCTACGCAGAGTGAGCGGAGGTTCGACACATTCTACCTGTAACGCATTGATAGGACTTGACTTCATAGCTCCAGCAATAATTCTCTGAGAATTACAGTATACCTTGGATTGAATATAATCTAATTTTTTAAGAGCAGTTTTATTGCCTGGTATTAATAAAAAGTTCCATAATCCAAGATGCTGCGAATCAATGCATTATATAATAGTTTCAAGCAAAAGGGGTGCGCACCCCACCATACACCCGCTAGACGCCTTAAAATATTTAATCGTTTTTCACATTTATGTACAAGATAATGACAATGAGCATCACCTCTTAACTTACAGTCTATAACTACTCCTAGAAATGTAACTGACGAGTTAGCTGGAATTTGTTTCTTATCATAATATACGAAAACAGGTGGAGGAAAGCGCATTTTTGAAAACAATACAATTTTACTTTTAGAAAGAGATAAATCGAGGCCGTTATCGTCAAGCCATATCTTCAAAAGATTAAGCGAAGACGATAAGGAAGAACAGGTAGTAGGAACAGATAAATGAGAAGAGTATAAAAGTAAGTCATCAGCATATTGGAGTATTTTAATATCGGTACCTAAAAAGGATTCCAGATCATGTGTGTAAACGTTATATAATATAGGACTGAGTACTGGACCTTGGGGTAAACCTTTCCAAACTAGCCTAGATTCACCACTATCCATATGGATAGATCGTTCTGATAATACATTAATTATAAAATTAGTTAAAATTGGGGGAACATTTGGATGTTCCCCCAATTTTAACTAATTTTATAATTAATGTATGCGAACAAGTTTATTTTTAAGAATTGGTATGACGACATTATCATAGGCAGATGTTATATCTAAAAATACTGCAACTACACATTTGTTTCCCGAAAACGCTAGTCTTATATCCGTTGTAAATATGCTGAGACTATCGAGAGTGCTTTTACCACGGGGCGTTGAGGTTGTTGTGGGACGTAGCTAAGCAAGTCGTATTTTTATTTATTGAGGCATTGGTGTAACCATGAACCTAAATGACATACAGATTAATACAGAAGTAAATACACTTAACATTTTAAAACCTTATTTTATAATAAATACTTTAAAAAACTGTTGCTCTTAATAATAGAGTATTACAATTCTTAGAACACTGTTACGTATGCTCATTATTAGCATGAGAGTATGCTAGTATCGATCATGTTCTCGATACTAGCCTATGTGTACAGACCATGAGCATGCTAGTTTCGAGCATGCTCGAAAATCGACAGCCGTGCTAATATCGACCATACAAATTCCTTAGCATAGTTGAAAATAGAATACTTATTGACAGCAAATGACATAAGCATGCTCATAATGAGCATACTCTTTATTAGCATGTGTAACAGTTCCTTAATCTAACCAAACAAGTAGTGACCGACCGAAGCTTCCAGCTTCGGCTTCGGCTTCGGCCACCTTGGGCCAAAAATCCGTCTTTGGCGAGAACTTCCCGCCGAAGGTCCGAAAACAGTCGGAATTAAACGAACTGTTACGAAAGAGTGAGTGACTGAGGGACCGGACTGCACTTAGTTCAGTGTGGATATTTCTATCACCGAGAAAAAAGCGGCAAGAACCACTTTACGCCGATATTTTATAATAGCTGATATTTATAACCTTCGGCTTTGGCTTCGGCCGAAGGTTGTGGAGATTGCCGATTAATCGGCTTCGGCCAAAAATAGACCTTCGGTCGGACCCTACAGACAAGTCAATGATCATATGACACTTGACAATCTTGACATTGATGACAAATGACAAAACAATCTGCATTTTATTTAGTGCAAATCGTGTAAATGTTTACATGAAACAGGCGAATAATCTTAATTAAATACAACTATAGAGCCCTAGTTTTAAAAGCATAGTTTGTTTGAACAAAATTTATGTTCTTATATGGTGATTGAAGCTGAGACATTATATACATCATATAAAATGAAGTATTCTACATCCCCAACTCCAATGAACAATTATCCTCGTAGTACTTCTCCATTACCAGCACCAGCTAATTACAGCAACTACCAGCCAACGACAGCCACAGCAGCTGTGAAACGCTATAAATATATCAGAAGATTGTTTAAATTCAATCAAATGGACTTTGAATTTGCTGCATGGCAAATGGTGTATCTATTTGTCGCACCTCAAAAAGTATTTAGAAATTTTAATTATAGGAAACGTAAGTATCTTTTCATTATAATGATGATAACTATACACACAACCCTAACTTTTTTGCCTCTCTACACCTACCTACCTACATTATCATATGAATTTCCCAGGACCAGCTGATGTAACATAATATATTCATTTCAGAATATAGAATAGAATGGAATACTCTTTATTGTACTTAAAATAGTGATATTAACAATCAAATTATAACAACACAAATTTATACAATTGGCGCCTATCACTCAATGCAATTTCTTCCAGACAACCATTTCATGGAAAGAAAGATAGAAGATAAATGGTTGTCGGCGAATTAAACAAAAATATATATAACAACAGTAAAAATATCCTTAGTACATATTTAAATTAAATACACATGCATATATACATTCTTAAACTACATATGTACAATACAACATATGTATTGATACAAAAAAAGTCATAATAATAAAATTAAAATACATATATATATATAATAAATACATAAAAAATATATACTTATACAAATATAGTAGGGCTAACAATGCTACTGTAGTATTAAGTAATGCTGTGTGAGCCGTGATTTAAAAATGGCAACGGATTGCACTTTTCTGATTACTACGGGTAATTGGTTCCACAGCAGTACAGCTTGATTGCTGTGCAGCTTGAAAATGATTGACCATAAAAGTTTGTGGAATGCCTTGGAATGGATAAGCTCAAATTTTCAGGAGACCTCAGGCACTTCGAATGTGTTTCATCAAGGAACACGAAACGTTCTTTGAGATAGTTAGGTGTATTTGGACTAAATAGAATGTTGTATAATAAAACAATGATATGAGTATTCAGGCCAAAACTAATAGGAAGCCACTTGAGTTTTTTACGAAACTCGGAGATATGGTCATATTTGCGAATACCAAATATGAACCATAAACATACATTTTGAAGTCGCTCAAGTTTATCCAGTTGTGCTTCAGTGAGATTTAAATAGCTGACATCGACATATGTATATATTATGTGGCACTAAATCTTTAGCTATTCTCTATTATATTATTGTAGGTAGTTTGCATATGAGACATCCATTATATGCTAATCATGTTCAAAAAAGTAAAATTTCAAGTAGCTATATGTCATCACCAATTAAATTATAATTACTGTGAGAGCTAAACTGGTTGTAAAAATATGTTTTCCCCTATATTTATTTAATAAATTATTACATATTGACCTATTTTATAAAATTTCAGATACCAAATCACAGTTTGCTAGAGATGATCCAGCATTCTTAGTTCTGCTCAGTGTGTGGCTGTTTTGTAAGTATATTGTGAAGCATTTATTATATTTTATCTCTTTTCCAGATTAGTTATAAGTTTGTGGCTGTGACATCAAAATACATTTTTAGCTATTATGGGTTATTACAAGAAAAGTTATAACTGGACTCTATTGCATTGCAGTATCATCAATATGCTTTGGACTCGCTATGGGACTATCAACATCAAAAGTAGTTCTGTTTGTACTCTTCGTGGTCTTTGTTGACTTCATTGGAGCTGGTCTTCTTGTGTCTACAATATTTTGGTTAGTATATAACTAGGTCTGAAGAATGAAATGATGATTTTAATTTTTTACAGATCCTGTATGAATTAAATGGCCATGAATTATGTAATCACATAAGACTGACGGGGAGAGACGAGGGGGTGTTAAATATCAACATATTTATCATGGTCCTTGATTTTAGTTTCAATTTAATAATAAGTATATTCTAATTTTATAGTAAAATTAGATTATACTTATTTTTAAATCTCACCACTTTAAGCATTGGTGAAACACCAGAAGAGTAATAGGAGAATTGATTTATTCTTATTTTTATAAGTTTTATTCTTATAAGTCTCGGTGGTCCAGTGCTCTACCACTGGACCACCGAGACTTTAAGTTTAAGTCTCGGTGGCGCAGTGGTCGAGCACACAGCTTCTGACCCAGAGGTCTAGGTTCGAATTCTGACACTGGTTCACACCAATGAGTTCGAAATTATTTTCGGAAGTTAAGTGTGATAAATATTGATGACTTAAAATTTTGTGCCCGGTATGGCAATAGGTTCGCCGCCTATTCCATTTCGGACGTAAACATAACGTCGAGACGAAGCTTATACGTCTGCTGCCTACACCTTCGGGTAACAAAAAGCGTGAAGTTATGTTATCATTTTTATAACAAATACTACCTGACCCAGCATACAATGTTTTGCAGAAATCAACATCTTGCCAAAAACATCAGACAAATTAAAAATCGGGGGAATCATAAAGCTGAGAAAAACTGGGCTTGTACTACCCGCTTGTTCTAAGTTTGGGTTTGGTCTGTGAAATGCATGTGACCTTTCCAAACCCCCTACTGCGCCGCTAAACCACTCTCTCAGTATCCTTGCCATAAAAAAATACTTCTGACGTCACTTAATTTTTCACATTGTGTAAACTATTATTAAGACAAAACTTTCAGCAGTGATGTACGCAATATATTGTTAAAGGTACTATAAAATCATTTTTGGAAAAGCTTTGTGGTATTATATTACTTCACGCCTTTGTTACCCGAAGGTGTAGGCAGTGGCTGTTAAGCCTCGTCTTGCCGTTATGTTTACGTCCCCAATGGAATAGGTGGCGAACCTATTGCCATACCGGGTACAATGTTTTCAGTCATCGATATTTTTCACACTACCGAAAACAATTTCGAAAAATCATTGGTGTGAGCCAGTGTCTGGTTCGAACCCGGACATCTGGATCAGACGCCATGTGCTCGACCACTGGACCACCGAGACCACACGATATGTATATAATATTATACATATATATATATATATGTATACATATAAATCCTATAGATTTTTTTTCTCCCTGTAAACTCATGCTATACACAATTACATCATAAAAAGTTAAAAACAAAAATTTTTGTTTTTTAAATGTTTTGAACTATTAACAAAATTTAAGCTCTTAAAATTAAGAGGGGTAAAAATTAGTCCGTTTTGCAGGCCTCACCGTATGGAAACAAAATTTCACGAAAATCTGTCTATTGATTTCGGAGAAATTTAAAAACAAACCCAATTGCGATAATTTTATATATTACTTATAGAGAACATGTGTAAAAACGCCAGAATATATGTTATTCAGGTTTATGCAATGTATTTCATAGCTGATCTTGACTTGTTCTTTGCAGGTACTTAAGCAACAAATATCTGCGTCGTGATCCTGATGGTCCTGATGTAGAGTGGGGTTATGCCTTTGATGTCCACATCAACGCCTTCTTTCCGCCACTATCCTTATTGCATTGCTTCCAAATTGTGCTGTTTAATAGTGAGTTGTTTTTATTTAAAAACGGCGAAACAAATTCGCCTCAGAAGCAATATTTTTTTTATTTTTTTTTCATAAATTAAATAAGCCTAAATTTCTCTTAAGACTGAAGCTAAGCAATTTGTAATGTTATTTTTCAGATCTGCTTTTTCACGGTGGTTATTTGTCATGTTTGGTGTCAAACACATTTTGGTTGGCTTCAGTGATATACTACCTATACATCACATTCTTAGGATACAGCAGTAAGTATTTTACCATTTTATAAGTTCACTTGTGAAATGATGGTATATAATATAGCTTAAGGCCTTTCTGTGTAAAAAAAATAATACGATTGGAAAAAGTTGTCACTTTTCTGGTAACAACTCTGCCCCAATTTTGTTTTTCTTAGTGGTAGAATACCGGACAACTTATTGGATTCTTTACTTATTGGATTTCTAGATAATAGAAATTCAGAAAACACCTTCCAAGGTTCAGGTATCAACGATCCGCGTTTGCGTTGATCGTTTAGCCAAATATTCAGAACAAAACATTATATGTAGTACATAGTTGATTTTGTATAACTTGCTTTGGTATAATAGTTTTGGCCGATGGACAAAACTGGTCATGAAATGGAAAGATCCAAAAGGCAAAAGAGCCAGGGGCAAACATATAGACCGTTGGTCTGATGACCTACGAAAGATAGCAGGAGACAATTAGATAGAGACAGCAGGAGATAGAGAACGATGGTAGTTTTAAAGATATGCGCATTTAAGGCGACAGACAGCGGAAAGTGACTTTGTTTTATACTATGTAATGTTAATTGTCATATTCTGATGTTTAAGATACATTTTTGACAAGTTACAATATATATTTTTACTCTTTCAAGTAGAAACTAAAGATTTGATTTTGATAGAACTATTCAGAAATGTTTAACTAATTATTCGATTTAATGATACTTTTTACATCACAAACGATCACTTTTATAAAAATAGTAAGACTACAAAGGTATATCTATTATTCCCATGCTTTATATAAAAATTGCCCCTTAAATGTTAAATTTATAAAAATAATTGATTTTAATAACTTTAAAGTTAAAAAATAACTGGTTAGAGCGCAGTACAGGCACTAGAAATTACATATCTAATTATAACTTTGAAACCTCAAAAAATACACAGAGACACACAGAAATATTTTAATAGGACAACGTCTATTTCACCTGTTATGCTGAAAATAATTATTATTTTCTCATAATCGACGAATTAATTTCTTACGTTTTTTCAGATATTCCAGTGCTGCAAAACGCAAGAGCCTTTCTATTACCACTTCCCATATTGTTCATAATTTATATTGCAACAATACTGATGAATTGGAATCTTAGCGAAATGCTCATGTATTTCTATAGAATGAGAGTATTATAATATCCGGTTTAGTAGATTATTATGAAATTCTAAATGTGACAAATTCATAACATCATAACAACTTTTAGGATTATATCGCGTTTATTTATTACTTATTTTTATTTATTTCCCGACGTTTCGAACTCTTTACAGAGATCATTTTAACGATTTTAATGTTATGAGTGTGATTCGCGAAAGTCTTAGAAATAAATATGTGGCAAATTGTGCTATGGCACATGTGCCAGTGTACTCAGTCTGCATATTCAATCTTTAAGCAAGTTTGTTATATTTTGATATGTGTAAATAGTTATATATTATTTAAGAAATAAATGAAAGTGCATATATTCTACTGTATTTCATTTACTAGTCATATCATAATGTTACAATTACTTACAATCTGTATTTAATCATCATCAAGTACTATAACTTCATCACTAGTAATCGGCTTTGGCCTATCAACATTGAATGATAACGTTTTTTTAGCTTCAGGTTTTTTGATAACCTGCTTCGGAACCGAGGTCTTAGTAATGGTGAGTGAAGATGGTAGTTTACTTATTGATGCATTGATGTCTTGGCTTTTCGATTTAGGTAAATGTTTCTGGCGCTCTGCAAGTTTTTCTTGTAGCGTCTTACCCGGACTAACTTGCTGGTAAGAGCTGATAGGAGGCCTTGTATGAATAGCAGCGTTCACCATCGAGGCAGCCGACGTATGCGCTTGCGCGGGTACAGAATGTGAAGTCGGATGAGGCACAAAAGACAAATTTGCATTCATGGAAGATGGAAGGTTTTGTAAAACTGTACCCATACTGGGAGTTAGCTGAGATGAGCTATTTTTCTGAATACCGCTGCCTATCACAGGTGTTGGTTGACTTTTTGTTACAGAACTTGTGGATGTCCCACCACTAAAAGACTTGGATGATTTTATCAATGGGTTTGTATGTGGTTTCGCTTGATTCGGTTTTGGTCCACGTTTTTGTTTTTTAGTTGGTGGTAATGTGGATGAAAATCTTTGACCAACATATTGTCGGTAAAATTCTGCTTGAAAAGAATTGTGAACTGAAGATTGTAACGACATTGGTAGAGATGAATATCCAGCTAAGGCACTAATATTGCTGAAATAAGTTGAAAGTTGTGATAGTAAAGGATCGTTTAACATAGGCAAATAGCTTTGGACAGCGGCGGCCATTTCATGAGGTGATAATTGAGGTATACTATTTGACACAGAAGTTGTCGGTGCCGGAGCCTGAGTTTTCGGTGCTTGATCAAGTTTTGGCTGAATCACTGGTGTTGACAAATTCGGAGCTTTAATAACCTCCGTAGATACAGATGCTTTCGTCACCTGCTTCTTTTGAGCGGTTTGGGACCTATCCACGCAAGCCATGGTCAGTTCTTGCTTCAATTTCTGACAATATTTCATGCTTAGTTCTTCTAGGTTTGCATTTTCTGGGATAGGCTCAGTCATTATTAGCTTATAACTCTCTACCATGAGATTCTTTAATTGCTTTAAATTGGGTTGTTTTGAATTGAGTAGCTTTTGTACCTTTTGATATGCTTTATAAATATCCTTCATCAAACTCCGCAATGCTTGTCTTTCCACGTCGTTACTCTTGACATCAGCTTGTTGAGAAAACTTTGTCAATAGACCTTTAAGAGACTGAACACAAAGTGAAAATGCTTGTTGCGCTAACTCCTCCCTGTCTGCGTCTCGTAAATACTTCTTTTCTTTATCAGGAATTCTTTGTAAATGTAAGCTGATGTCTAATAAAGTTTTATGATCATCTATTTCCTTCAATATCTCCAGAGTAAGTAGCACGCACCGATTCATATGAAACGCAAATCCAGCTGCTCTCTCTACTTCTGTCACAGGTAGCTTCCATATATTATAGAAAAAGTTAGATGGTTTTCTTTCACTGAATAGTCCTCCTAATTTTTGACCTGACCGTGATGTGAAGTTAGCTAACATCAAATCTCTACACCGCTCAATATCTTTACCTCGTTTGTAATAGAAATGGTAGTGAGCTAATCTATATAAAGCCTTATAATACAGAGGAAAACGACTTGTACAATCTTCTAAGGCATCTAAACAGCATGACACTATTTTCATTATTTCCTCGTCTGTTATTGGTTTAGAGTCAACTGAAGACTTCGATGTTGATTCACTATCTCTACACGAATCACTACTACTATCACTCGATGATTCGCTAGAGCTGGAATCAGACGATGAAGAAGATGTGCTGCTAGAACTTTCTTCCTTCTTTTCAATTATCCTATCTTCTTTTTTTTCTTCCGGATATTTAGTTAAATTTTCAGACTGGTCTTTATTTGCATTAAAGGTAATAGGCGGTGTAACGACGAGATCAGGTTTATCTACAACAACGGTATCTCTATTTTTATCTTCAAAGGAGGAGCCTGTGTTATTCGACTCTACTGTAGGTATGATACACTCTTTATTTGATGCCAACCTCTCGGTATCATAGGAAACAGATCTTCTTACTTTTGCTGCAGCTGACTCCATCTTAAGTCGTTTGGCTTCATGAGATTCTTCTTCACCTGCGTCACTAATAGAGCGCTTAAGAATATTAGCGGCATGCACAGTATCCAACGGTTTCGGTTGTGACTGTGTAATTTCATTTTCTGGAGCACCTTCTTTCTTAGTCTTTTTTGCAAAAGGGCCGTTATTCCACTCTTCAATGCAAGTTAGAAATATTTTACCAACAGATGCTGCTATGGGCTTATTTTCGTGTTGCTCTATGTATTTTAAAATTGAAGCATGTATTCGATAATGTAACTCCAAAACCTCTATGCACAAATGTGATGGAGTGCTGTAATTAATTTTGAGAGGATATGTGGCATCAGTTTCTTCTAAGCTTTTAATAGCTTTCATATAATAATCTAAATAGACAGAAGGGGCCTTGTTTCGTTTCTCAGCCACTTTACCTAACATGTAAAAATGGAGCCATGTTTCATCATTATCTTTTTCTGATTCTGTAGTATTATTTAAAACTTTGATAACATTAACAAAACATTTTTGTGTCGTGTCTAACATATCTTCTTTTTGCTTTTCTAAAGCCTCAAAGTTTTCCATACTTAAGGATTCGCTGACCTGTTTTAATAATCTCGAGCAGAACGAATGAACTGTATATGCAAATAAGCCATATTCAATCAATATTGTGCAATGTGTTGGATCTAATTCCAAAGAACGCTTGAAACATCGTATCACAGATTTAGCAGGAACCAAAAAATCTCTCTCATTATTAATATTACTGCAGGAGTTCAATATTCTATCTAAATAAGCAGCATTTGCCAATGAGATTTTTGCCCATGATTCCAGGCGATCATTATTAACAATGACATCTAACATATTAAACTTCAAAACGGCTGACGGCGAAATGTCCTTATCCTTAAAATAATAATCACCTAAGAGAAAATATATATCTTTCATTTTAAATGGAAGTAGAGGCGGAACATTGGGTAACTTATTTTCAGTACCATTAATGTATTTTTCTATTTCAGGGAGATATTTTGACGCATCGTTTTCTGCAGGGAGCATTGCAATAATCAGCTGAAATAACTGCTCTGTATGTGCAGTAATACCGGTAACTTTGCCTTCCAAGGCAGGTAACTCCTGAGGTTTAAAAATCTCATACAGTTGCTGTGCACATCGCCAATCCAAAGGATAAGGTGATACACCATGATCAATTAAGTACTTCAACTTATGTTTTTTTCCAGGATGGCCAAACAGGCAATAGACACATTGTTCCATATATTGACAGATCTGATCCACTGATTTAGACAAAGATGGTGATCTCAATCGTGGGACTACAGTGTCTAAGGTAAAATAGAGGAGTTTACCATCAGAATTGCAACACCAGCCTTTCTTACCTAATTGTTCATGTGCAATAAATAACAACATTAATGGGTTAGGCACATCATCAGAGGAATTATTATCAGTAATCCTACCTTGGTCCTCTTCTCTCTGCAAAATGTAATGCAATATAATCCATGGATGTACTGTATCAAAAGGCATGTTTGTTGAATTTGTTTCCACTTGGTGTCCTATTACCCTAATAAGATTTTCAATGCCCTGGCTGAGATCTTTAGGAGACACTGCATCAAGACATGCTATGCCTTCTGTCCTAAGTATGTGTTCCATGGTTGATAGTATTTTGACAATTGTGATGGTCCATTTGTCATACTCTTTTGAACCTATAGTATATCTAAAGTAATGTTTTAAGGCTTCATTCAAGCCTATTAGAGACCATTTAAAGCAATCATCCACCCTAAACAAGGCCCAAAAGGCTTCTAAAATCATTACTAACTGTACAGCAAAATCTAAAGACATTTCTTCTTCTTTCTTTGCCATCACCTTGCAATGTTCAAAAGATTCAGTGACTATTGAAATTACCTCTTCATAGTGACCTTTCTCATACAAATCCATCACAGTGGACAACCTGTTATTTCTTTCAAGGAACTTTATACCAGTTAGAATTTCTTTCTCATTTATTATTTTTTTGTAGGTGAAATTATCGATTTTTAAACTATATGTATTGTGCTGTTCTCCCAGTGCTTTGAATTCATAATCCAATTGATAAAAGCAGTCCAAAGCAACTTCATTACTTTTGTTTAGCAAATGAATATGAAGCTTCACCCATAAATATCGTAATATTAAATCTGAACAGTCTGTACGAGGAAATATATAAGGTTTCATAGTTAAAATCATGCCAATAGCTTCAATAACAGTAAGATTATGTTTCTGTTTATCAACTTCTATCAAAGGGGAAACAAATTTTTCATTGACAGAAAACTCTTCAACTATAATATTGACCATGGTATAATGTACTAAGTCTTCATTATTGTCACTTATATAAGCTGGAACATCAACATGATTCATATAACATTTATTTGCTTCAATGAATATGGCAGAGAGACCTTCTGGCCATTTTTCCCTCCATTTATCAGCTAATATACTCAAATAATATTTTAATATGTCTATGATGTCTCTCATATTTTCTGTGTAATGGCTAATAAAGTTCTTCACATCTTTTTGTTCAATCTCAGAGCCAAAGTAATTTTTGGTTTTATTTTCATCTTGTTTGCCTTCATCAAATAACTTACCAAGATCAATGGGATCTAATGAAGTATCTTGGTTTTCTTGTTTGTCTACCATTTCATATGTCAAATAATTCGGAAACATTCTACGTAGTGTATTATAGATATTATTGTTGTCTTTACTGGCAATTTTCTTTCGGCCTGATCTTCTTTTATAACACCATTCCCACTGTTGAAGAAAACTTAATGCACTGCCTCGCCTCCTGACAGGGTTTTTCTTGGGAAGTTTAGTTTCTATATGTGTTTCTGTACATATATCTGTAGCTGCTGCTTCTGCATCACTCTCTACTCTTTCTGTATCAGTTGCTGCTTCATCCTTATCTGACAAATCATTATTTTCATTTTCTGAATTATTCTCTATATTCTTTTCAGAATCTGTGTTGTTTTCTACCATTTCAACCTCTTTTTGCTCCACACAGATGTTTGTAACTTCTTTTGTTTCACCTTTCTCAAATACTAATTGAATAGGACAGGCATGGCTATAATAACTCTCTGTCATATGATGATGCATATGAACCAAAGACTCTCCAACTGAGAGCCAAGTCAAATTAGATATTGGTTTCATTAACTTCAATTTTGGCAATACAAGTTTGAACTGTTCAGTTTTTTGTTGTAATAGAAATGTCTGATGAATGTCAGTAGCCTCTTTTAACAACATTTCTACTTTTACTTCATCTAATAATTCGTTTTCAGTTTCATTCCACTTATACATAGGATTTAAATATTCCATGAAAGTCCTGATATAAGGATAATCAGTAAAAATGTGATTCCTATATGCTATACCTCTTAGATATCCAGGATCTAACTGCAGGGCATCATAAATGGCAGATATGCATTCTTCTTTGAAACCCAGGCCAAGTAAGAGGGTTATGATTTTATCTATACAAGGCCAGTGCCGAGGATTGTGTTCTATTCCACATTGAAATGAATGTAAGGCCATTTCATAACGCTTAGTTCGCATGCAAAGCTGCCCTAAACGATACCAGAGAGTTACATCAGTATCATCAAGTTCTGATGCTGCATTATAGGCATTAATGGCTGCTTCATTGTCTTCAGAAATACTCAACATCGAGGCCAAATTTTTATAAGAAGAGTACTTCAGATTTACTAATGGATTGGTTACTTTTTCATCCTGGGCAGACCTTTTAACGTCATACAGTAATTTTGTGTCAAGAAGATCTTTTAGTAACTGCGTGGCTTCTTTCAGATTACCTTTTCTTTGAAGGTCTAGTGCTTTAGCGTACTGTTGCAGTGCAATCTGTTCTAAAGCCTCTTTTGTGACTTCATCGTCAGAACCACTATCGTCCACTGACTCCTCATTCAAAGCAGAAATTTTAATCATTTTTTACCGAGAATGTCGTTAAATTTCGGTAAGATAACCGCAACTTTCAGAGAGTACGTAACAACTTTAAATATAGTCTAGAATCTAGAACCTAAATATCAACAAGATAGTTTTTACCAAAGGATATACAAACATTTTTTTTTAAGGGTTTTAATGACCTGGTAACTAAGACCTTTAAGTCAAATAATACAAACAATATTATAGATGTGATGGTCAACTCAAGTTAACTCGAGTTGGGCCTGTCTCGAGTTAATGACCTCCAACTCGAGTTGAAATATTTGACCAAACCGACATGGAACGGAGTTAGTGGGACTTTTATTCGAGCCATCATTATTTATGACTACATTCGTTCATAGCAAACAAAGTATCATATTTATGTACATTTGGAATTTAACTTATTTTCGTTCTATTTCTGTCAATTGTCTTTCGTCTCCAATTTATTTCCTATAGCAAAATGAAATTGTAATTTTAGTTTTTAAATAATAGAATTCCACACAAAGTACCTTGCAGGGTAGGCAGAGAGAACAGAGCGCCACAAGACACGATTCTTAAACGCCTTACTCGCTTCTTTGACGTTTCTAACTCTCGCTTCTTTGATTTTCAAATTTTCTGGCTTCACCTCCCTCCAGGACTCGTTGTGTTTGGTTATTTTTTTTTTATTCTTTGATAATTTCAACATAACATAACATAACTTCACGCCTTTTGTTACCCGAAGGTGTAGGTAGTGGCTGTTAAACCACGACTCGCCGTTATATTTGCAAGAAATATTGCGAATATTTGGCGAATGTTTTTAGTAACTAAAAAAAGATATTGTACATAAAATATAAAAACGAAAGATGAGATTTATATTTTGTTTAATATTTTACCCACATGGATTAGTATAAAAAGGATTATATAATGGATTAGCCTTAAATTAGGTAACTAGATTAGAAATACTAAGGTGTTTAGATAACTGCACGTCAAGTCCTTTGCGGGGTAGGCAGAGAGAACAGAGCGCTATAAGGGACAACTCGTTACTTTGACTTGCATAATTCTTGTCATACACACTCGTTGACCTATAAGGCTCCTCACATCACCTTCCTCCAGGACTCGTTCTATTTGGCCATGGAAAGTGTGTCGTGGCGGTCTGCGACTCCTACATTCATCCGCTTTGGCATTGTATATCTGCTGGGCCAATCTGGCTTCATCCATTCTTTCTATATTTCCGAATCATCTCAGCATGCCCTTTCTTACTTTTACATCAACACTATTTACCAGTATTTGCAAGTAACGGCGATTTGGCTAAAAGCACGGCGTCATCTGTGTAAGGCAAGCAGCTCATAACTAGATCACCCATTCGCATCCCTACATTCGTCGATCTCACTCTCTGGAGATAACTGTCCAGGTACAGGATGAACACTCTTAGACACAATACACACAGCGCCCTCTAGTTCCAAGCTAAGCAACTAAATGCTTGTGTTATGGATACTAGATAACGGATACCTATACATATATATTTTTCTTTTGTAAATACCTACTTATAATACATATAAAAACACCCAGACGCCGCACACATATTCATGTTTGTCACAAATATTTGTGCTCGGGTGGGAATCGAACCCCCGACCTCATTGCTGCAGCCGGTAGTTTTACCAATGCGCCACGAAGTCATCAGTCGAGCGGACAGCATGCAGCACTCTCTGACGCCGATATTGACGTCACATCAGGGTGACAAGCCGCGGTCAACACGCACATACCACATACGCCCTCATAAGTGGAGTGCACAGCACGCTTTTTTCAGATCCACAAAACCACAGACAACCTTTTAGCTTAGAGGCAGTTGCTTCTCTACGATGTTGTGAAGTAAAAATTCTGGTGCATGGACCTTCTTCCGCGTCGGAAACTCCAAGTCTCGCTCAAGACTCCGTCAGATATCACCCTCATTCAATATTCTTCCCATACACTTTTGCTGTTTAGCTGATCAAACTGATGGCCTTCTAACTGGCACCCTACATACGTGATCCCTTACCTGTTACCTTACAGTGCATGGGAACCTTACCCGATCTCCAGCATAGATTGCTCAAGGTCAGGAAAGCGTCCCGGACATAGGTGCCACGGCGTTTGATCATTTCATCAGACATCATATCAATTCTTGCCATTTTTCATACTTCGTATCGACCATTCAATCTCTTCCATAGTAATGTCCTCGTCAGACAATAAAAATAAAACTTATGAAAAAACATGTCCGCGATAGAATCAAATTTTCATACCGTATGCAGTTCGATCCATCTTAAAAGATACAGTCAATTTTTTTCATAAAACTCACGTTACAACAGAAAAAAAGACATGTTTTTTTAAGTATGAAACTTTTTACAAATATTCTTCTTCACGTGATATTAATCACTAAATAACTACATCAACATGGCTTGACCGATTTTGATGAAATTTCGTGGGCATAGTAGGTCTGAGAATCGTCCGAATGCGTTCGCGAAGACTTTAAAGAAATATTCGCATCCGCATTCGCGAATGTTTTTAAGAAATATTCGTATTCGCATTCACATTCGCGAATGTCCAAAATCCAACATTCGTTACATCACTAGTACATATCAACTTTTTATATACTAATTACTTCAATGTCTCCTATAAATGGTGTACAATAAAGCGTGTTCTATTCTATTCTTAATATACTGTATTTACAAAAACTGATGAACAATCGTCAAGTCATCCCAGAAGCAATGACAAACAACGCCCCTTTACGAGTTCAGCCTAATTCTTGGCAATGAATGAATTTTCCATCAATTTATAACTGACTGATTAAATTGTGAAGAGCCTCAAAATCCGACGCGCGTGCATAAAAAGAGTTATGAAAGTCAACGAAGCGAGTGAGGCGTCAGGCGTGTAAGAATCGTGCCCTATGGCGCTCTGTTCTCTCTGCCTACCCCGCAAGGGATTTGGCGTGAAGTTATGTATGTATCTGATTAGTGTAGAAAGGTATCGCATAATTCGATATTAATGTATTTTTTTAAGTATAACTTCTAATGTCTCGTGCAACCGTTTAACGCTTTTAACGCCCCCTTGCGGCCACAAAACATAATATATATTATTTAAAGGGACAAATTTGAACCAGTCTATATATAAATCCAGGAAGAGAATTGCTTATGCGTGATTTTTATCTGTACATAGACATCTAGTAGCTAGTGGTGGCACTATACCACTCATTTAATACTTATAAAACATAATTGTTTGTTTCTTTAAACGCGCTAATCTCAGAAACCGCTGGTTCTATTTTAAAAATTATCGCGCATCAAAGATATACAATTTCATCCACCTGCTCCAGCACTACATCATTAAACATTATTCTTGCCTCCGTTCTGGATTCTTCCCTTTCAAACATAACTTTCCTTTTCATCACATTCAAATGTAAGCCTTTCACCAAGCAATCATTTTCCATAGTTTTTTTTATGTGATAGGGCAAACGAGCAGGCGTCACCTGATGGTAAGCAACCAACGCCGCCTATGGACACCATCAACACATATCGTGTTACTGTTGCGTTGCCGACCTTTAAAGGATAGGGAGCGTTCAAGTATTACGTAACGCAATTTGGGGGGGCGGGGGGGTCTCGTAAAACGTTACGATGCGTTACAGGGGCGGGAGGGGGTCTTTCTTACAACACGTTACGTAACGTTATTTCTTTTTTTATATAAAAAATTAGGGAATTAAAACTCCCAAATCGGCAACCCTTTTCGTTTACGTTTTACGGGGAATCCCTCGATTGTATTAGTCTGGTCGTCATTTTTAATTTGTTCTCGCATGTTGGCAAACCTTTTCGTTTATATTTCACGAGGACTCCTTTAGATTGTATTGTACATCATTGAATGTTGTTTTTGTTGTCAGTATTTGTGTTAATGCAGAAGCCCACTGCGGTAATCGGTGTTATTAAAGTAAATTCATCGTGTTCATACTGTAATGTCCTCAAAAGAAGGAGATTTGTATCATCAGCTGTTCTTAACCTATAAAGCCTCTCATGTTGACTTGCCAGCACAACTTTGTCAAAAAAATGCCAACGAAATTTGGAAAACGGCTAAAGAAAAACTAAAAAATAAAGAAAAGTTTATAAAACATATAAGTGATGCTTTATGAGAGTTGCTTTCTTCTTCGTCTTCTTCTTCACGAAGAAGAAAGCATGGTGGGCCAGACGAAAACCCGCGTTATCGCAAAGTCAAGAACTTGGCGATTGAACACTTTAAAAAATACAACCTGGACGCCCTGTTTATAGCTACTAATGCTCCTGGGCAGAGCGCATATAACCGAGTTGAGCGTCGCATGGCTCCCCTCAGCAAACGACTGGCAGGTGTCATTCTGCCTCATGAACATTTTGGCTCATCTTGACGATAAAGGAATGACTATGGATGATGATTTGGAAAAACGCAATTTTCAGCACGCTCGGGAAACACTTGCAGAAGTGTGGAGAGAAATTAAAATTGATGATTACGACGTTTCGGCGGAGTATAGACAGCCCGAAGATAGCATGCAGGATCCAGCAGAACCTAATCTCGCGTGGTATAGTGTTCACGTCCGTGAATCCCAATATTTCTTACAGGTTATAAAATGCGCGAATGAATCCTGCTGTTCACCACCGAGAAGTGCATTGAAATCTGTGTTTACGAATACTTTCATGCCGCCACCTTGCCCAATACTTCAAACCCCAAACAAGCTTCTAGTGCCCAGTTTCCTAAACAAAGGAAAATCTAAGTTTTCGCCACTTCTCGTGAGGTTGTCCGTTGATCTATCACCTCCTCTAGAAGGATTTAAGCAGATGCCTTACGATTTCTTTTGTCCATCTGTACAATCCGACCTAAAGAAAAAAGTATGTCTACCCTGTGGGATCTATTTCACATCTCACAGAAGTGTTCAAATGCACTGTCGTTACGTGCATAGCAAGACTGTCCAAGACCATTGTGAAACTAACGTGCGGCCACAGCGCCTTGCTGCCAAAAGGGCAAACGAGCTTCTCTGCATTGTGCGTCATTATGAAACATCGTCTGAGGATGCTGACTGGCTCGACGAAGACGAAGTTGATGCAAGTGGCTTAACAATTCCAGAACCGTCTTTGTCTGCACTCCAGGTACCAATGATGAAAGAATCTGAGTGGCTAGCAAACCCGTGGACAGAGGAGCAATGATTTCAATCGAATTGTTTTTATAGTCCTACTTATATACTTAGTTGATAGTTGATTATTTTTTAATTTTGTTAAAAATACGATTTTATTTCGAGTAAAATGTTTAATTTCAGTTGGGTTTCGGTTTATGATTGCATTGCCAAAGGTTAAAATAAATATGTTATTTTATTTGAAGACTTTATAAGTACAAAAAGCTAAAATACTTAGGAGAATGAAGGAGAAAAACAATTGTAAAGCCAAAAATTTATAAAAATATAAACGCGATACGCAGGTGTTGCAGGCAATTAACTATACCAAGAAAAAAAACTATAACAGAACTTTGCAACCAGGGTAAAATTGATCTATTGAATGTTACGTAACGTTTAGAGGGGGGGGGGGAGAGAAAACGGAGCGTTACAGTGGGGGGAGGGGGGGTCAAATATCTTCAAAAATTGCGTTACGTAATACTTGAACGCTCCCATAGGGGATAGGGAAGCATAGGGAAAGGGGGTGAGCCTCCGGGTACCTCTCACACCGAACGAAACGCGGCATGACTCATAAGCCACTTTACGTCGATCTTCTGAGAGGTCGTGGTATTTCACCGGTCGAGCCGGTCCATTCATGCAGCGAACTGCTTGGCTCTACCACTGCAAAAGCGACTAGTTTTTGCAGGTTTGACGGCGAGTCGGCTAAAATCACGGCGTCATTTGCATAAATCAGGTAGCTCACAACTAGGTTACCCATTCGCATCCCTACATTCGTCGATCTCACTCTCTGGAGACAACTGTCCAGGTACAGGATGAACATCCGAGCGGACAGCAGGAACCCTGTCCAATGCTGATTTTGACGTAAAACCAGGGTGACAAGCCGCCGTTAACACGCCGTACACACACACTGTGGAGCCCTCAATGTGGACTGCACACCGCGCAGCAGTGCGCCGCCCACTCCGTAGCCCGGGAGAATGTCCCACAGATCCTTTCTTAAAACCCTTTTTTTAGATTCACAAAACCGCAGAACACTTCTCAGCACAGAGGCAATTGCTTCTCTAAGCTGATCAAACTAATGGCCTTGTAACTGGCATACGTGATCCCTTACCTTTATACAAGGGCGCGATAACAACACGCCTCCAGCCCATGAGAGCCTTACCCAACCTCCAGCATAGACTGCTTTAGCGTGTTTGATAATTTCAACAGACATCATATCAATTCCTAACATCACTACAGGCCATAACCATAAAAGAATTAGTAGCCTTATATCACTTTAATAATATTAAAAAGCAAATAATTAACAATATCTAATTATTTATTATCGCCATCGTACATAATTGATGATACTTGATAATTTTTTAATGGTCTTTTCTGTATATTATCAGCCATTTTAAAATTAAATGTGGGCACATTTATTTTATTGACATTTTGAAACCTGGACCTCTTCATCGATTTCAGGAACTGTGTCTTTAATTCGGGATTGTACTGCAATCTTTTTTCCATGGCCTTTATTTTTGTCTCCATAAGTTTCCTCCTGGGTATATGTCGCAATGAGAATTCCCAATCATTTGTTAAACTTAAATCTAGTAAAATGGACACCATATGATTGATAGTCAATGACTTAGTTGGTCCACATGCCCACTCTACATACCTATCTAGAGGTAATTTTGCCATCCTTATACCATCTCTCTTAGCTCTAGTCAAGGATAGAGGCTTGGGGTTTATCTGCAATAAAAGTATTCTTAGTACAGTTCTTGGTAGTAGTAATGTAGGAGTGTATCAATGATTGTTTCATAGGAAAACAATAATTGATACAATTTTACTATCCCTCAATGAAGAAAATATTTGTTTTTTATTATGGTTACTTTTTGCATGTTGGTGTAACTTGGTACCTATTAATTACGAAGATGTACAGTGTACATGTATTTTGCTTGATCTCATAGATTTTTTTTTATGTACAAGCAAAATTTTGTGATTCTCACCACCAGGATTTGAACCTGAGAGAAGCTACCTCCACCTAAAAACCAAATTATGTCACTGTCTATTATGTAGAAAAAAAGGATTAAAATTTAAGTAGAAATTACGGTTCATGTCAAGAGCGCGATCCCTGCCGTCCCAGTGGAACGCAATCTTGACCGAAATAAAATACAACCGCTCTAATTGCTAATTGCACCGATCAGCCCCTGTCGGTGTGGCAGTGTAGCTATATGCGCATGCGGCGAGGGAGCCGCCAACCTTCACGCGTGGCGCGGTACGTGGAATGTTAGAGGTAGTATGACAAGAAAGATTAATGAGATGATGGATGTGATAAATAAGAGATGCCTGGGCGCCTTATGTTTGACGGAAACAAAGTGGAGGAGGAGTGAGGCCGAGGACCTCTCCGGTGACATGGTTTGTAGCCCTATGGTACGGAGTGGACATAGATAATTCAGGAGATAATTCTGGATGTCTCGGTGGTCCAGTGGTTCGAGTACACGGCTTTTGATCCAGAGGTCCGGGTTCGAATCCTGACACTGGCTCACACCAATGACTTTTCGAAATTGTTTTCGGAAGTTATGTGTGAAAAATATCGATGACTGAAATACTTTGTGCCCGGTATGGCAATAGGTTCGCCACTTATTCCATTTGGGACGTAAACATAACGGCGAGACGAGGCTTAACAGCCACTGCCTACACCTACGGGTAACAAAAGGCGTGAAGTTATGTAATTCTGTAATGTGATGGGTTAAACCAAGAAAGATGGCTTAGAGGCCGCCTTGTTCCGTATGGTGACAAGAGAGTAAGCCTATCTCGGACGTATGCTTGGAACGGAACCTCACACGTATTCGTGGAGACGGAATGAACAAACGAGTATATTTGATCTGATTCTGGTAGACAATCGCCTCCGAAACCCTCGATATGGAGCACGACCTGGTGGTAAGCCGATTCGTGAGACTCTTCAAGAAGTGGAAGTACTGGCGAGTGCGTACCAGTTTCGAAGAGCTTGAGAGGATAAAGTGTGAGAAACTAGAATAAATAAGAGTATGTATGTTGAGGTAGTCAGTAAAAGACTCACTAATACGAGTCTTTCTAACTTAGCTGTTCAAGAAAGCTGGGAAAGAATTAAGGAATGTGTAGTGGATAATGCAAAAGAAGTATGTGGTTGTGCAAAAAGACATAAGATTTTGAGAGGTGATGCTTGGTAGGACGCGGATGTTAAATGCAGCGTCGAAAGAAAGGAAAAAGCCTGGTTGGGTTATGTCTCAAATTTGAATCAGAATGATAGTATGACAGAGAATAAGTATGAGATCTACCGCCGCTGCAGGAATGCTACCAAAACCTTAGAAAAAGAAGCGTGAAAGATTAACTGCGAATGAGGAAGTGAGGTTGACGCAGAAGTTCGAGGCGAATATATAGTAGAATATAAAGTCCCGGGGTTCTTCGTTAACATCTAAAATGGACAAAATTATGTCTCAGGCTGGTGACATTCTTGCAAACTCAACATCTGACGAGGATATTACTATGGAAGAGATGGAATGGTCGATACGAAGTATGAAAACTGGTTGATATGTCTCAAATCATCAAACACGGTGGAACCTGTGTCCGGGACGCTTTCCTGACCTTAAGCAATCTATGCTGGAGGTCGGGTACGATTGCTATGGACTGGAGGCGTGCTGTCATCGTGCCTTTGTATAAATATGCTATCAGTTTGATAGCTTAGAAGCGAAAGTATATGGGAAAATTATTAAAAGAGAATGAGGGTGATTTCTGACGGAGTGTTGCAGGAGGCTCAGGGTGGTTTCAGAAACGGAAGAGTGCATGCATCAGATTTTCTCACTCCGCAATATCGTAGAGAAGCAACTGGCTCTTAGGCGGAAGGTTTTTTGCGGTTTTGTGGATCTGGAAAAATGTGCGTGTTGACGTGCGACGTGCGTGTGCGTGTTGACGGCGGCTCGTCGCCCTGATTTGACGCAAATATCGGCGTCAGACAGGGTTCCGTGATGTCCACTCGGCTGTTCATCCTATACCTGGACACTTGTCTCCAAACAGTGAGATTAACGAATGTAGGGACGCAAATGGGTAACCTAGTTGTGAGCTGCCTTATTTACGGAGATACGGAGTCATCTCTTTTACTTTGCTTTACTTTTGTCTTCTTGGCTCTGAGGCGACTCGATGGGATCATAATGGATGATGTAGTGCTGGAGCAGTTGAATGAAACGAACATATACATGTTGAAATGAACATATACATGTTGGATGCGCTTTTAGCAGGAACTTAGGTGCACCGCGGTTGTAGAAAGAAGAGTGGCGTTAGGGAATAGCGTAAATGGAGCATTGGGCAGATTCCTGGTCGCAAAAAAATATTAACACAGATTTTTCTGTGTTAATATTGATCTTGATACTGTTAGCTACAATTATCATTTTGCAAATTTTTTTAACTATCATTTTATGTTGTTAATTAGTAATGCTTGGTACATACATCAATTTATAAGCATTTATAAATAAATAGGAAAATTTCTAACCATGTATTTACGTTATTAGCATATAAGATATTCATTTGAGCAACAAACCTTATCAACCATGCATCCAACAATATAAACAGCATCATGGTCGAATCTAGTTAATTCTTCTTGGCAATGAGGAGTAAGGTATACTAGTTTTTCTTTAGGAAAAATATCTAAATAACTTTTCGAATGTAAGTTCATGGGAACACAGGGTTCATCTAGCACTGGCACTTGCTTTCTGAACTGCGCCATAAACTTTCCATTCATGTTTACATTGCACATGTGTAAGTTGAAGGGCTTTTTGTGAATTCTATTGTTACCGAAAACCAATGTCATCTGTTTGGCAGCATTCATATTTTCCATATGGACCATATCATTTTCATATGAGCAATCTATTACTAATGATTGACCATATATCATAGCTTGCAGAGCTCTGAAATAATAAATCACAATAAACTGGCAGACAATAGCTAACTTAGTCAGTTTAAGGTTAGTATAATTTAAATAAGTATCTAATGTATAATATTTTTATACAATTCTGGATTTTTGTGTCCCAAATGGAATAGATGGTGGAATCCACACAACCATGATATACAACAGGCACAATGTTGTCTGACAACAGCCGCTGCCTACACCTTCAGGTAACAAAGGTGTGAAGTTATGTAATGTGGTTAAGGATTATATTAATGTTACCTATAGTTGTCAAACTGATTTATTGATTGGTCTCTAACTCGTAACAGCAGACTCTGATGTGAAACACCATACAGCAGATCATCCTCATTTTCCCTTAAATCCTTAATTTGGATTTCAGAACTTGCTTTCCTTTTAGCTTCTTTTTTAGCCTGTAATATTAAATATATACATATTAATATCATAAGACCTACTAATGCTGGCCCACTGTCAGGGTAAGGTCACTTTGTATATTGACAAAATATGTTAATGCATTACTTTCTGTGTTTTTTATAAATTAATCTATGAATATAGCCAATGATCAATCAATCCAAATGGGGTCTAACTTAAATACTTTTAACACTAATCAATATGGTTATATAAGTAAATAATTAACATTAAATTATGAACTCATTTCATACTAAATTTTGACTGTAATATTACAAGCTGAGACATGAAACATCGCCTCACAATATATCCACATTCATATATCTTGTATTAATATTCTTTCTTACCTTTGCATTTTGTTTAGCTTTTTCTAATTTAAATAAATACTCAATATAACTATGTCTCTGATTTTTACTTCCCAACCCCATTAAATGTTCCCATTGGCCTTTTTGCAAATTATCTGGGGCACGTCGACCATCTTGACGCATTACTTCAACTTCTAACATCAATATCCTTAATTTTTTTTCATATTCTTTGTCTCCTTTAGATAAATCTTGTACTATTTGCTCTGAAATATTGTGACACTCATTAGTAAATATTTTGCTATCTGCATACAACAGTAAATATTTTATTACTACAAATATTTAGATATTATTTTTTATATTATTTAGTGAGATAAATGACTAGGACCTGTAACTATAATTTTAAAAATAATACAAATACAAATAAGAATTATCATCATATTATTGAAACATGCTCAGGTTTCATATCAATAAGGTATCAGGAGAACAAAGGATAGAGGGAAATTAAACATACCTAAATTGTACATACCTTTGTCATCTATCTGATATGTACAACATCTAGGTAGAGGATCTGTAAATTTGTTCACAAATAAACCATTTGGTAAACCGCTTCTGCTAAAGGGGCGTGCTATTGATAGGAAAGTACGAAGGCAGTGCATAATGTTCAGGTTATATTATTTCTTTTGTATATGCACCGGCGTCCAGCTGCTAGTTGTAAAAAATAAACAAATTTTTTTTATATGATTGAATTCAAATATCTGCGGATTTTCCACAATATTTAATAACAATGCAATTCAATGCATGCACCACTGCAACAAGCCAACGTGCCAACGAGCAACGAGCACACAGAGCATATAAAGCATATAAATAAGAGTCGGCACTCCATCCATACATTGTCCTGAGCTCATTTAGACTGCATCTTTCACCAACTTAATAATCATTCGCTTTTCCTCTGTACCTAATATTGGCATCGGTGCCGTCACTGCCAAACGTCAGTGTCACTGTCAAATGTCAGTGTTGAACGAGCATTCAAGCAATTTTTTTTTCATTAAAGCACTGTTACACATGCTCATGAGAGCATGTTAGTATCGAGCATGCTCTTGATACTAGCATGTGTGTGCAGACCTTGCTAGCATGCTCGAAATTCGACAGCCAAGCTAATATCGACCATATAATATTAAGGCATGGTTTAAAACAGAATACTGATAGCAAATGACATAACTTGACATAAGCATGTAGCTTGCTCACAATGAGCAGTCTATCTTTGGACAGGCTAAATCTTTTAAGCCGTACTACCTTGTTTGACGTATAAATTTTGTATAAAGTAACAAATTAAAACAACTTTTCAGGATTGTATCGCGTTTATTTCCTACCTATTTATATTTATCTCGACGATTATCTTTATACAATCCTGAAAAGTTGTTTTAATGAGTGAGATTCGCGAAAACCTTAGAAACAAATATAAAGTAACAAACTTAAAACTAACCTAAAATAATATAAACTGACCTAAACTAATCTAACTTAATCTAAGCTAACCTAATCATCCATAAAGCCGTGGCGTGGCACCTTATGCATTATGTTCCGAGGGAGTTTTGACGATAATGTACACTACACACGATATTTACACCATTTTCCACATTTGTACTCATGTACGAACACTTATTATAAAACGCCACGAGTTTTATTCTTTATTATCCATTGACACACAAATTTTAGAAAATAATACAAAGAACGGACAAGACTCTTATATATTCCCGCCAAAACCCCTCGAGCAATATGAAAAATTTACCACAAAAATAAACAAAAACAACAACAACATCTGAACAACCTAAAGATTTTTATTTTATCGGACCTATTACCGAGTGATTGTAAACGAGGGACGAGACTTATTGTTCTTTAAGTACATACTAGTTACGAATGTTGGATTTTGGACATTCGCGAAGGCGAATACGAATATTTCTTAAAAACATTCGCAAATGCGAATGCAAATATTTCTTTTTAAGCCTTCGCAAACGCATTTGAATGATTCTCAGACCTAAATTGCACACAAAATTTCATCAAAATCGGTCAAGCCATATTGGTGCAGTTATTTAATTATTAATAAGTGAAAATGATCTCTGTAAAGAGTTCGAAACGTCGGGAAATAAATTTAAGTGAATAATAAATAAACGCGATATAATCCTAAAAGTTGTTTTGATCAATGAGTGTGATTCGCGAAAATCTTAGAAACAAATATTAATACCACTCGTAGAAGAATATTTTGAAAAGTTTCATACATAATAACACGTGTCTTTTCCTGATGTAGCTTTCGTGTTCAATCTTGCGGTTGGAGTTTTATAGAAAAAAATGAACTGGAGTTTTTAAGTTGAATCAAACTGCATATGGTATGAAAATTTGATTAAAATCGATTTGAGTTGGATATGGCAGGGTTTGCACGGAATAATAAACGCAGTCGAAATGAGGGTACTGCGCATAATCTGCGGAGTGACTCTCACTGACCGCGTCGAAAACAAGGTTGTGAGGAAGGAAGAAGTATTGAAAGAGAGTATCGATGTTAAAGTAAGAAAGTGCATGAAGTATGCACTTTCTTACTGAAAATATAGAACGAAAGGATGATGCCAAATTGATCCAGGAGATAATACAATAAAAACCGGTTGAAAGTAGGATACGCAGACTGCCATGAAGTACAAATAGAACGACTCCTGGCGGAGGGTGATGTCTGGAGCCTTAAAGGTCGACGACCGTGTATGACAAGATTTATGAAACCCAAAGAAACGAGTGAGGCGTGTCTGAATCGTCCCTTATGGCGCTCTGTTCTCTCTGCCTACTCCGCAAGGGACTTAACATGCAGTTATTTAAATAACTAATGGCTGATCCATAATATAATACTTTTTATACTAATCTAAGAGGGTAACATATTAAACAAAATATAAAGCTCATTTTTCGTATCATCTTGCTA
The DNA here is from genome assembly GCA_905147225.2 of Euproctis similis. Classification (NCBI taxonomy): domain Eukaryota; kingdom Metazoa; phylum Arthropoda; class Insecta; order Lepidoptera; family Erebidae; genus Euproctis; species Euproctis similis. The sequence goes on from LR990109.1 coordinate 14,139,579, forward strand.
TAAATAATTTCTTTATTTTTTGTTATTCAAAACATTCCCCAAACATTCGCAATATTTCTTGCGAATGCGAATACCCAAAAACATGTGAATATTCGCGAATGCGAATATTCGATAAATCACTAGTACATACTTATATACACAAACTGACATACATAACATCATGCCAAATCCCTTGTAGGGTGGGCAGAGAGAACGACAATGCAGAAGCTGCATTGTCGTTAAAGCTCCCTTGGAACATCATGCATAAAGACTTTAAGGATGATTACTTTAAGTTAGTTTTATGTTAGGTTATGATAGTTTATGTTAGATAATGGTTGTAACTTATAAAAAAATACGACAGAGACAAGGCAGTATGACTTCAAAGCTTTAGCCTGTCCAAAACTGGAAAAAATGGGCAAATAATGATAAAAAAACAAGGAAATTATTTGTGAAATTGGTGACTGCACAGTGCAGTGCACACCTCATTTAATTATTTATTTTGCCTAAAGTTGCTAAGCGATAAATAATTAAATACGTTTGAATTATGTATTATCAAAATTTTATTTTCAAACGTTACTGGCCAATATTGATACAAACCGCTGAAGCACATAGAAAACCACGCTGGTTACCAGTTGCTAAAAGTAAAATTTATCGTATTCCTAAACGTCCAGTAATACCGATAGAAGAACGAGTAGAAATTCTACGTCTGCATAATAATTATAGAACACAAATGAGAGCGATCCGGCTTTTCTATCATAATGAAATGGTCAAGGAAAATTCCTCATTAGATAGCGCTTATTCAGAAAGGTTGCAACGTTTAGAAGACGAAGAATGGGCTCGGTGCGTAGAATTGAATGAGAAATGGAATATGCAAGTAGCTCAAGAGCGAGAGGAAAGAAGAAAAGCCCAATTCCAAGCACTTCAGGAATATGCTTTAAATAAGATGGAAATAGAAGATATGAAATTAAAGAAACAGATCGAAAACGCATCTGTAGATATAAGACGAGAAAAAGTAAGTATGGAAAAAATAACTTCACGCCTTCTAACCGAAGGTGCAGGCAGCGACTGCTAAGTCTCTCCTTGGCGTTATACTAACGTCCCAAATGGCCAGGTGGCGAACCTTTAGCCTTACACCGGGCACAAAGTTGTCAGTCATCTATATTTTTCACACATAAATTTCGAAAAGTCATTGGTATGACTCCGGCGGTATGGCCTGCATTGGAACTCACAACTCCTTAATTTAGAAGCAGTTGCTCGAGTACTGAGCTGTAAAATAAATTTATTTATATCATGTGGGTCAAGTACCCCATAGTGGTACATGATGTTTATTGATATTTACTCGAAAGATTATCTCTTTTTTTATACTTCTGTGTATAAAAGCTCTGTGCTCAAGCTAGAAAATATCACCTGAGTATTAACTAAACTTTAGTTCACCCTTATTTCTTGTTAACAAGTCCATTAATTTGCTCTTATATTATGTTTATTATATTGATTCCTATTTAGACCTCCACTCAATTAAATATATTTATTTTAGGACAACTTATACCTACCATTCTGAATCAATATATGAAATGTCAATATTTGTGCAGTATAAAAAACTAATTTTGTTTCAGGAACTAAGCGCCACTTTTATAACTGTAGAGACACTTGAAGATGCTATAAAACAAGCTCTTGCTAACCCCACAGACTATAACTTTGCTATTGATCTTAAAGGAAATGTGTATAAAGGACGGGACTCTCCAATAATTCCACCCAAAGATGACAAGGCATCAAGTGTTAGTGCATAGAATAAAGTACAAATAACATAAAAAATGTTATTAATTTATGTACATATGTTACAAAACACACTTAATGTGTTGTTTTAATTTAAATTATCATTAAATAAAATATAGAGTAGTATTCTATTATTAACTCTGGTATCAACATTTGTTATGTTTACGAATTATCATTTGAATCAGCCTGACCTGATACTATGAAAAATTTGGCATGTGAATTGGTTCTATTACATAATGATATGGTTAAGTTACATCCTAAACTTTATATGGGGTTGTTCTTACCTTTACACCCACTTCAATAAAATTAACCCTTAACCAACTAGCATATATCTGTGAGCATTATGACATTCGTCTTATGAAACCCCAGCACAAAAATGTTAAGTTGCAAAATCTAATGGTGTTAATTTTTTTAAATAAAACTTAAGTTATGAATTTACAAACTATTTATTACAAAAGATAATGAAATAAAAATGAACATTTAAAAAAATATTTCAATTAAGTAATCAACCACTTTTTATGTTTACTAGTATATGTGGATAATGAGATCCATCAAAGTAAGCATTATTATGTCGCAACTTTTTAATCAAATATCTAATTATTAATGGAAGAAGGACTTCGAAAATACATTAAAACTCAATAACAAAAGGAATTCTATACAATTGTATATTCTAAACTTAGTTTTGGGAGGATCCACTGGTGCAATACCAAGATCTGCCAGAGTATCGACCTAAAGTGGTACATGTCGCGTTTCCCCCATCCCACTCCTTTCATATCCTATCCAACTGCAGGCAAAACTGTAGGTAACACTGTGTTGCAGGTGTCCGTGAATGGCGGTGAATTTTTGTTTTCCAACCAAACGTTATGGGTTAATGCCCGTAATTGCACCTCTCAATACCAATGGTCGAGCACCCGGCTCTGAATCAAGAAGTCGCGGGTTCGAATTCTTGCTCACACCAATGACTTTCCAAAATTATTTTCGGAAGTTATGTGACAAATTTAAAATTTGTCACACATAACTTCCAAAATAAAAAAATTTAAAAGTAACCAATGGCGAGACAGGCGACAGAAAAAGGCGTGAAGTTATGTAAGAAACAAATATCTAGGTGAAACTCCAGACATTAAACATGATGGGACAGGCTCCTGTGGCTAGTGGTATGTAAGGCAGTATTTACCTGTTATAAAAGATCATATCGCCATGTAGGATTTAAAGCCCAACTGTTTTTTTTATGGGATCGGAGGGCAGACGAGCAGGCGTGTCACCTACATACAGTAACACATAGTGTTATTGTTGCGTTGCCGACCTTTAAGGGAAAGGGGGGTGGGCCTCCGGCTACCTCTCTCACCGAACGAAACGCGGCATGAACCACTTTACGTCGGTCTTCTGAGGGGTCGTGGTATTACACCGGTCGAGCCGGCCCATTCATGCAGCGAACTGCTTGGCTCTACCACTGTTGAAACTTCATGTTCAACTAAATTAGAAGTTTATTTCATATTCACATTTATATGTATGTTTTAAAACATTTTTTTTATATTTCCTAAGTATTTATACAATAGTTTCTATGTTGTAACAAAATTAATAAGTTGGAAACCTATTAAAAATATCACAACTATTTTAGGCTTCTATACAGACAAATATGCAGGCAAAATATTTACATAACATGCTAAAACTTGTCTAAAAGGTCTTGTGTAGGTTTAAGGATATAGGTATACTGGGTACTCAGGAGCAGCAGTTGCAGGCCTGCCTGCATATGTACTAAGAGTTCAAATACCTTATAAAAATTCTCAAAAAAAATGTAACTGTATTAGGATTCTGACGGCAACTATTAAACAATGTCTTTGGAAAAATCACAGCCAATTGACACAACTTTTTTGCCAGTTTCAGTTTGGAGTAAATCTAATGAAAGAGTTTATCGTTTATATTTAGCAAATTTATCTGAAAGGAAGTTTTTGGAATTTTTTGTTTGTCTGTCTGTCTAAATGACTATACTACTGCGTGGACTTTAATGTGATGCACAGCTAGAGATCAACAAAAAATATACACACCATTATAACGCAAAAACATCATTTACTCATATAGTAAAACCGAGAATGTTCGAAACTACTAACAGAACTTCAAGGAATTTTCACTATTGCAGCTTTTCCTGGAGCGATTAATAATCATTTTTAATTACAAAAATCGTACGTAATATTCATGATCACTTGATATCTATACTAATATATAAATGTGAAAGAAGTTTGTTTGTTACACTTTCACGCGATTAATACTCAACCAATCATCATGAAACTTTGTACACATATTTGTGGATGTATTAGATGTAACATAGGAACATATTTTTTTCTTCTTTCTTTCTTTAATTTACATATATTTGCACCTGAAGAAAAAACTTATAATATAGTCTACAAAAATATTCTACATTAATACTCTGCATTTATATCTTATAAAATTGGTAAAGTCCAAAATTATTTATTTTTGTTGCAGAGAAATATATTTTACCGTTTGTTGTTGCATTTCAATAAAGTATATTGTAAGTTTTTTAAACGTCATTGCATGATGTAATTTTAAAAATTGATAATCCCTAAGCAATAAAATAGCTATTAGCTATAATCCTATTGATTCATTTCTATGGTAATGATCTTTGACACTTATTTAATGGCTTCAATGCGAGCGAAGCCGCTGGTAAAAGCTAGTTATAAAATAAAGAAGCTTGAATACAATCACAGTTAGAGAGCTTTATATAAAACATTTAAACAATATCAAATGGCCGCATCATTGAACAAACTCTCCCAATTAGGTACTAAGATAAGTTTCTGCTGTATCGATCCTAAAGCTATAAGATTGGCCGAGCGTGATGCGTCGTCTGTGGCAACAGACACCACTTCCTGCTGGCAAGATGCATTCGTTCCCATAAACACCTGTAAATGTACAAACAATTGTATTAACATTAGGAGACAAGACCTGGAAAAAGCTTTTGAACGACTACAATCTTTTTGTTCATCACTCGTGAAAATGATCTCTGTAAAGAGTTCGAAACGTCGGGAAATAAATAAAAATAAGTAATAAATAAACGCGATAATATAAATGATATAATCCTAAAAAGTTGATTTAATGTTAAGACCAGGAAAACCGAAAACTTTTTTCGGGAGTCAGATAAATGCAAATTAATCGCCAAAAACAAGTGTCAAAATCAAGATAAATAATATTCTCTGACTGAGCAATAATTTCTCGGAATTCTTTTTAGATGTTCTTTTTAGATTTTAGTGATAATTATCGATGACTGAAAACTTTGCGCCCTAACGTTCGCCACCTATTCCATTTGGGATCTAACATAACAATTCCATAATGTAAACGCTGTTACAAATACTTTTCATGCGGAACAAAGTTCGCCGGGGTCAGCTAGTTAACTATATTTTATTTCAATAGATTTATTATATTTATACACAACTCACATCGAACAGAGTATCCCCCAGCATTAAACTGACTCGACCAGACTTATGCACCCTCAATTTTCCAAGGCGACCCTCCTCCAAGTCTGAAAACCGACATCCAGTGTCTGCCTGCTATAAAAAACAAACACTTTACTTACACAAATGAATATATATATTTTGTAATTTTAGAAATATTAATGATTATTATATTAAGCAACACTTATTTCGAGAAAACCTATGATAAATATTAACAGTACACAGTGTAAATATAAGTCTGTACTTGAATCAAGTAACAACTTTTGCATAGTGTGTAATATGGTTTTTACTGATGTATAGTTTACAGTTTTAACTTGCAACATAGCTATAATATTAAAGCAGGAATATAGTTATAATACATAACTTCACGCCAAATCCCTTGCGGGGTAGGCAGAGAGAACAGAGCGCCACAGGGCACGATTCTTACACGCCTCACTCGCTTCGTTGACATTCATAACTCTTTTCATGCACGCGCGTCGGTTTTTGAGGCTCTTAACATCACCTTCCTCCAGAACACGTTATATTTGGTCATGGAATGTGTGTCTTGGCCGTCCTCGACTCCTACATCCATCCGCTTTTGCATTGTATATCTGCTTAGTCAGTAATGTTGTTTTAATAAAGCAGTTTTAATTAGTTTTTGTTAATAAAGCAGGAATGTCATGGGAAAAACCGCAAATAGTCCATAAGTACAGAATTGTTCTAATATTATCATGAAAACCTTGATGCGTGTGTAAAAGTTATGGTCAATAATAGAAAGACCACACATGCAGTGCTTGGTAACTTGGTAACTAGGGGCCATTCAAGTATTACATAATCAGATTTATTACAATTATTTACCCCATCATCCCCTTTGTCAGCAAAATTAAGCATAGCTCCCTCCCCCGATAATTACGTAAACATTTTTGAACTATTAGGTATATTGTTTTTTTATTGAAACATGTTTATTGCCATGAGTGTAAAAACGTAAATAACTACTGATGACGTAATCATTATCTAGACCCCCCCCCACTATCTAAAATAAGCAAAGACCCCCGCCCCCGCCCCCCTATAGTGCTTACGTAATACTTGAACGGACCCATAATAAAATTGTCTCACTTACTTTCTTTTCACCTTTTTCATCTTTTTCTCTCACATTGGATGTGGAAGGTTCGTTGGAAGAGAATTTATGTTGAGGTCCCTCATTTTCCTTTTTACTTTTATGCCAAGGCAATGTGTCCGGAAACTATAAAAGATATTTTTGTATCAATACAATTTAATCTGGTAAGTTTATTGATTTAAACCATAATAGACATTTTTTTGATATTATTGCCCAGAACGAATTAATTTATATATAAATAATAATTGCCAGTCTCGGTGGTTCAGTGGTGGCACACGGCTTCTGATCCAGAGGTCCGGGTTCGAATACTGGCTCACACCAGTGACTTTTCGGAAGTTAAGTGTGATAAATATCGATGACTAAAAATTTTGTGCCCGGTATGGCAATAGGTTCCCCACTTATTCCATTTGGGACGTAAACATAACGGTGACACGAGGCTTAACAGCCGCTGCCTACACCCTTGGGTAACAAAGGCGTGAAGTTTTGTTATATTTAAATTTAGTTACCTGCAAAAATATAAATGTTGGCTGACTGCTGTTTAATAATTTTACAATATCGTCGTCTTCATATATCTCATTCTTGACGTTGGCCAGCGGTGGTTTTTGCTCTAAATTACTGGCTGAAATTATTTAATAAATTTTATCTGCATGGCACTTAAAATCCCAAGTTGAACAGAACGGCCAGAACATCATATAATATATAAAACTTGTCACGGTTATAAATAAATTCTTCCTAAATTCCTTAACCGATTTTCGTGAATTGTTTTGAGCATATGGGTTAGGTCTGCAAATCGGACATCCATTTTTGATTCCCTTGAATGTTAAGGTTCGTCTACACCTAATTGTTTATGTCATTGTCAGCTACCAAGTATGTTTTATATAGATGTGCTGTTCAATACTGACCCACATTTACACAGACAGAAGAAAAATTTAAAGCTAATACGTGTGTCAAAAGGGTACATACTTGCATACATATTGTTTGTGCCTGCGCACACATTCGAAAATTTCTATTCAGTTCAACAAACAACGTGCCACGAATTAAACTTTTAGTGTTTTAATATTAAAAGTATGATTACCATTGCATTCGGGGTCATCCGGCTCTTTCTTGATGACTACCTCTTCTTTCACCTTCAATTTTGACTTCAGTTTATTTTTACCTGCAGCATAATTTTCTATTATAATATTTATATCTCTGTGAATTTAGCAAGTGTCAGTGTAAAAGTAAGAAAGGGCATGCTCCGATGATTTGGACATGTAGAAAGTAGTAGAAATGGATGATGCAAGAATGACTAAGCACATATATATTTATTTCTAAGACTTTCGCGAATCTCATTCATAGATTAAAACGTCGGGAAATAAATATAAATAAGTAATAAATAAACGCGATATAATCCTAAAAGTTGTTTTAATCTATAAGCACATATAATAATATCTTCGACAGAATACACACAGCGCCCTCTAGTTCCAAGCTAAGCAACTATATGCTTGTGTTAAGGATACTAGATAACGGATATTAATACATATATACTTTTCTTTTGTATATACATACACATACATAACTTCACGCCAAATCCCTTGCGGGGTAGGCAGAGAGAACAGAGCGCCATAGGGCACGATTCTTACACACCTCACTCGCTTCGTTGACTTTCATAACTCTTTTCATGCACGCGCGTCGGTTTTTGGGGCTCTTAACATCACCTTCCTCCAGAACACGTTCTATTTGGTCTTGGAATGTGTGTCTTGGCCGTCCTCGACTCCTACATCCGTCCGCTTTTGCATTGTATATCTGCTTAGTCAGTCTTGCATCAACCATTCTTTCTACATGTCCGAACCATCGGAGCATGCCCTTTCTTACTTTTACACCGACACTCTCTTTCAAACCAACTTCCTTCCTTACAACCTTGTTTTCTACGCGGTCAGCGAGAGACACTCCGCAGATTTTGCGAAGAGCCCTCATTTCTACCGCGTTTATTCTACTTTCATGCACACTCTGCCATACCCAGCTCTCGCTTCCATAAGTTAGCGTTGGGATCAGGACTGCATTGTGGATTGCTAACTGGGCTTTTCTGCTAATATTTTTTTGCGCCCAGGAATCTGCCCAACGCTCCGTTTACGCTATTTCCCATCGCCACTCGTCTTTCTACATCCGCGGTGTACCTTCCAACTCTGCTAAAAGCGCATCCAAGATATACAATTTATATATATACTTATATAAACATACTTATAATATATAGAAAAACACCCAGACGCCATACAAACATTCATGCTTGTCACAAATATTTGTGCTCGGGTGGGAATCGAACCCCCGACCTCGTTACTGCAATCGGTCGTTTTACCAATGCACCACGAGGCTCGTCAAATACAAACATATACAATGCAAAAGCGGATAGACGTAGGACTCTGGGACAGGCAAAGCACACATTCCATGACCAAATAGAATGTGTCCTGGAGGAAGGTGATGTTAGGCGCCTCAAAGCAAAGAAGCGAGTGAGGCGTGTAAAAATCGTGCCTTATGGCGCTCTATTCTCTCTGTCTACCTCGCAAGAGATTTGGCGTGAAGTTATGTATGTATGTTATTAATAGTGTCCGACCGAAGGTCTATTTTTGGCCGAAGCCGATTAATCGGCAATCTCCACAACCTTCGGCCGAATCCGAAGGTTTATAAACTATTAGTAATTTAATAATTTTCTTCAATATTATCCACAGCTAAAGAAGAATATCGGTGCAAAGTGGCTCATGCCGCTTATCTCTCGGTGATAAATTTATCCGCACTGAACTAAGGGCAGTCCGGTCCGTCAGTCACTCACTCTTTCGTAACAGTTCGTTTAATTCCGACTATTTTCGGACCTTCGGCGGGACCTTCGGGATTACATTTGAAATTCACAAATCGTTATTCAGTAAATGTCATGTACTGCATTGATTTTTGGATGAATACAACGATATATGATTTAGAGAAGGTATACCTGGAATATTTGTGGACAGTTGGACCGGCGCAGTTCTATCTACCACATTGAAGTCTTCGCAATCACTGTCCTCCGTATTATCTTCATCACCCACAAACGCCTTGTTCTTCTGCTCCTCTAATTCTTTATCCATCTATATAAATTTAACTTTGATTAATATATAACAAGCAAAATATATTTATTTCTTTCTATCTAATGCATATATTACTAATCTACGTAATCTACTATTTTATGAAATATTAGTTTTACTTTCCAAATTTCTTTCGGAGATCAGGTTTCAGTAAAACAAACTAGTTATTTATTTAAAGACAGCCTAAGCAAACTGAGAAAACCATATTAAAATCTGTTTAGTATTTTCGGAGATTACCCAATTTGCCTTATTCTGCACATTTCGCTTTCTGGTGTAACAAAAATAAGTATAAGGGCAGTTTAGTAATAGCTCGAATAGCTGAATTCTTTAGCCCATAGATGGCATAAGGCATGTCTCAATATTTGTCCCATAATAATTCTCAAAATTCAATGGCGTGACCCAGGATTCAAACCTCACAAAAGTACAATACATACTTTGTTACAGAGTCATGTTTACCACAACAATGACTACAACTAATTACAATACTTATACTCGGAAACTGATGAGGAACTTGAAGAAGGTAAAGTAGTAATTCCCTGAGGAGGGTTCTTAGTCAAATATATGTTAAATTATGATAGAATATTATTGTTATAGTTCTATATTACCTTAACAAAATCTTTAACTCTGATAGTGGGTCTCTGCATAGTTTGTGAAGAATCTGAGTCTCTACCATAATATGTCCTACTTGAATGTCTTTCCACATTCGCCAAACCTGCAAATAATTTAATTTTAATTAAAACAAATCATATACATTTTGCTCAAAAATTACCCGATTAACATTTTTAGCACTTTTATAAAAAATACCTCACTACATTTCATAATTTTTTTTAACAAATAATTTTACAATTGCAATTATATATCATTAATTGTAATTATATCGATAAATATTATCACACAACACTGTTCACTTATACATATTCAACACACAATATTTTATCTTGTGGCATGAACCTAGAATATTATAAATAAAACAATAAATAACGACGACGGGCCTCGTGGTGCATTGGTAAAACTACCGGCTGCAGCAATGAGGTCGGGGGTTCGATTCCCACCCGAGCACAAATATTTGTGATAAACATGAATATTTATGTGGCGTCTGGGTGTTTTTCTATGTATTATAAGTATGTATTTACAAAAGAAAAGTATATATGTATTTATAGACGTTATCTAGTATCCATAACACAAGCATTTAATAGCTTAGCTTGGAACTAGAGGGCGCTGTGTATATTGTGTCCAAGATATTAAAAAAAAAAAAAAAAAAAAAAGTAATTATATTAATTTTATACAAAGAAATCACTATAGTACTTATTAGGTAATATCTTTCGTGGGTATTAAAATATAAATAAGGTAAGTACCTCAGTTACAGTGTAGCAGCACATCTTGATAGCAATAATGTTAACATATGGTTTTTTAAAATAATGAGGGTAAAAACAGCTGATTTTTTTCGCTTTCAAATTCATTAATGTGTATGTGTGTGCATGCACATATTCATCTATAGGTATTTGTATGTGTGTGCAAGTGATATTTATGGTGTGAATATTATAATATTAATTCTTCTGTCATTTCACAAGTTTTATTTTAAAGTTTGATTGATTGTAATATGTTTTGTATTTTTCATGTGCATTTTAATATATTTAACATAATTTTAAAACTAAACTTGGAAATCAAAAAATTTAGAAACTAAGATATTACTATATGTTTTATACAGTAACATAACTGTATGACATAGAAATAGACAACAACAAATAGTTGTTGTCTATTTGTATTGATCATATTCTTTGTACAATAATTCTGAATGGATTTGTTATATACACATTAGGGTGGAGCGAAAATTTTTTTTTATCGTTATCATTTTGGAATACATGTAAAAAGTTGCTTTTCTAACTCATACACACACACACAAAGTTTTATTTGTCACTAATAATATTTAGAGGTGCCCCCAACCCCATTAAAATACGAGAAATTCGCGAAAATTGGTCAAAATTAAGATTCGTTTTATTTCCGCTAAAATATATTCTGAACGTGGCCTTGTTTGCTTATGACTAAAAAGTGTAACCCTTAGATGTGATTAGTGTTTGTCGATGTGAGGTACGCGGGGTACGCGGGGGAGGTCATTTGACTACCCTCACCAAAACGTTGCTTGAACGCCAATTATTAAACAATCGCTTTACGTGCGAGGATTACATTATTTGTGAGACGCTCTGGTTTTAAACGCTGAGATCAAGAAATACTACTGGTAAGTAGTATTTATAATTGAATATTGTCAATTAAGGTAATCTAGGTTAAATAAAGTCGTTTCGAATTGAATTTATACCTATTATTTTTAGTTATTTACAGTAAAATGTCTCAAGACAAAACTCAACAAACGACGTCTTGTCCTGTGTTTGGTTTGCCAGAGAAGTTATCAGTATCTCAATTGCCAACTTATAATGATATGATGAAACATTATCTATTCATTAAATATGAATTAAAGATAGTGCATCAACAAAAGAGCCAACGGTCCATAACATATCCAAAATAGTGGCTCAAGACGTATTAGATATTTGGCAAAAAGCTTCGCTGCCAACAGTAAGCCGCAAGAGACTTCAACTAATTCGCGCCTACTACGACAAATATAGAAGTTTATTGAAACCTTAAACTATCAACAGAAAATAAATTCATTTACAGCTCAGTCACATAGGTTGTTTGATATTTACAAATGCAAATGCCAACTTATGTCAAATTGTTATTGTTCGAATAACAGTCGCGTTCCGAAAGAAGAAATACATTTTCTACTTGATCAAAAAATAACAAGAAAACAATGATAATAGGGGGTGTAGATCTAGCTGCAACTATAAAAAGTAAGAAAAAATAGGAAAAAAAAGAGTTCCTTGCGTAACAGAGACATAACAGATCCCGAGAAACTGTGTTGTTCGCGTTTTTTATCCAGTGACGTTGGCCATTGAAACTACCAGTGCTAGTTCCAGCAATGGCGAAGCTTTTAGTCTAGTAAAAAAAACCATTAGCGCCAGCAAAAAAAAAGAGGAGATTAAGTTTGCCATCGTTAGCTCTTGCATGCGATCGTATGGAGTTTCTGACCGAGCCTCTGCAATTATAGCTTCTTCTGTCCTAATAGATGTTGGAATCATTTCTACAAACGATAGCAGGAGTATCATTGATCAATCTAATTTGCGCCGCGAAAGATCTTAAGTCAGATCAGCTTTACAAAATGCAAAAGCATGAGTGGTTTTTTTTTAATTTGATAGTAGAAAGGACAAAACTTTGGTCAGCTTTTAGAAGGTAAATTTTACAGAAAGAGAGTTACAGAAGACCATTATGTGATTTTATCAGAGCCAGGAAGTGAATACTGAGGGCATGTCACGTGAGAAAAAATTTAATAAAATTAAATTAAAAAAAGTAAAATTATTTTTTTTTGTATTTCATTTAATAAATTAATCTATCTTAATAAGTAACGGGTCTTTTAGTTTTCGTGCTTACAAATAATTATTATTATATTAATTTAATTATAGCCCTAGAATTCAGAAAATTACATTCATAGAACAATTTGACAGAAATGTAAAAAAAAGTTATATTTACCGATTTTCAATTGTGTTGGGGCACCTCAAAGCATTGATATAGATTAACAAGATTTGGTATGTTTGATTATCTCACCCAAAGACAACTTTTTATCGCTATGCAGTTACCAAAAAAAAAAGTTTTTTTTTCTTCATACAAAATCGCTCCACCCTAATACACATATATAACAATAATATAATATATATATATATATGTATTACAAATATTATAAAACATTAATATTATATAAATTATCACCTTCTGAAAACACTCCAGTAGATTTAATAACTTTAGGTCCATTCTTAAAATTTTTGTTCTTGTCATTTTTTCTGTCTCTTTTGTCTTTGTCATCTTTCTTCTGATTATTCTGTTTTATTGCTGATCTGGAAATATCATCACTATCATTAGGTTTGTTTTTCTATAAAAGGGGGCAGTAATACAATTATCAAACATGGTTTACCATAGCCTGCCATAGACTGCTATGTTTCAATTGTTAATATTTATTACACTTAACATTTAACATAACAAATTTCTTAAAGTAATTGGTGTGATCCCAGATTAACTCACAAATCCTTAATTCAGAAGCAAGGTCTCGTCCACTGGTCCACTGTGACCACGTTATGGCTATCTATATATGACGATAAGACATATTATTACTAACAATTTTCTAAGCCCAATTTCACCAACAGAGTTTGGCTTTAATTTTTGTGATTCACTGTAAGTATATTTAAAGTCTATGTTAACAATATTTATTTCACAACTACTTATGTCCATCATCATTTTGTATGATTTAGTGTATATACAATGATTATATCAAAATTTTACAGATTATTAAAATCTAAATCTACAAATGCAATATACTGGTATATCTATATTAAAACATAGACATTATACACATAAAACAATGGCTATTTGGAGAGTGTTTTCATAGCCTCACTTAACATAACTCGAAATGAAACTCGAAAAACGAACTCATACATGACATGTATGAGTTCATGAAGTTAATAATTCATAACATTGTCTCTTTACAATTTGTATTTGAGTTCTTCAGTAACTAATTATAAAATGAGTGCAGTAAACAGCATAGTAGGCAGTATAATAGTTAAATGCTTCATGTCAGTTCATGTACTTGCCGGCAATGCCTACAACATTAGTGTAGCTGGTGTAATGAAAGCAGAATTATTACATACAAATTACAGATAAAGAACATTTTAGTTGACAATATCAATGTTGTAATAAAGGCACATAAATTCAACAAACACATGCCTGAATCCACGCACACCTGGGATTTTTTAGTATTCAATGCCTTAGTTCTGGGTTTGTAATACACAGTAGGAAGTAATGAGTATTAAGTATTTAGTTGCAAAACATATTTACCCTTTATTTTTGTTTCTCGTGACGTTCAAATTAGGCGTGAATACTTTTTTACTTGTTTTTACACCACCCAATGTGAGATCTCGGGGTGGCTTAAATGAAGCTAGTCGTAGCATGGGATCAGGAGTCACACCATTTGTTTTAGAAGGCTGATCTTCGGCCATTTTCGTAAAATACAAAATTAATACAAAATGCTAAAATACCATCCGGTAAACCACGAACTGGCACAAATTTAGTAAATGGCTAAACTAAAACAGTGTGCACTGAAAGACTGCAAAGTGAAAAGTAAATATGTCAAAATTAGGGTTGCAATAATTTACTAAAAGTCGATAAGTATCGATATATCAAGACCTGACATAGTTAATATTGATTTTTTGAGATCTCGTTTTGCTAATACAAAAAAATTAAATCTGTATAAAAAGTGCAAAATGCGTTTTAAAATAGTATGAAATTTATTTTTTATTAACTTAATAAATTGTTCTTTATACTTTAACTCAAGTTATAAGGATTTTAAAGGAGTTTTTTATCGAGGTACTATTTTTAGTACTACCGAGGTACTACTAAAAATATTAATATCGAATCACAATAACAATATAATAATATCGATATTTGCCAAATCACAAAAATTAGTCGCCCTAAGAACTTTTCAGTTACAGAATGTTACACATGCTCTTTATTAGCAAGAAAGCATGCTAATATCGAGCAAGTGTGTACATACGCTGCTAATAAATGTGCACGTAAATTCAAGCATGCTTCTAAATCGATAGCCGTGCTATGCTATGTTTGAAACTAGCATGCTTATTGGTAGCAAGTGTAAACAGTCATAGTCATGCTCATAAAAATTCAATATTTTCAAATTAAAATTTATGTTTTGGTGGTCTCAGAAGACCAGGGTTCGAACCCTGGCTCATATCAATGACTTTTCGAAGTTAATTTCGAAAGTTATGTGTGATACATATCGATGACGAAAAACTTGGTGCCCGGTATGGCTATAGGTTTGCCACCTATTCTATTAAGGACGTTGAGTTTAAAATTAGTTGAAGCTCAATAACCACTGCCTACACCTTCGAGTAGAAAAAGGCGTGAAGTTATGTTATGTTAACAAGTAATAGATTATCAACAAGCAAATAAAAAATGTAAGATTACGAATAAATAATTTTACTCAGTAACAGTCATTTACTTAATTAACATTGGTGGAGGGGTATCGCAGAAGTGGTAACAATCAGCAAGCAACAAAATGCTTATTGAGTCGAAGTTCATAAGTAGGATAATGATTTGATTTATAACTGGAGATGGCATTCACTATAGATGAAAAAGATGTGGCGAGTCAGCAGGCGCCCGTTGAAGTGTGGGCCGAAGCACCACCTGCTGTCTATAATAAGCCCCAGATACTTCATCTGGGTCTTCACAGCTATTCTGACGACGTTTCGTGGTGGACACGATGTGGTCGTTAGCGGGGCGGCGCTGTCGAGGACCAGAGAAAAAGACGGCATCTGTCTTGTGCAGTGCCACCCGAAGACCCAGACGGCGGATTCGCCCCGCCACGAGTGTTCCGCCCGCTGAAACGAGGCTCGCCGCCCCCCTGTAGTCCCTCCCCCGGGCGATGAGAAGCGTGTCGTCAGCATAGCAAAGGACACTCGTGCCACGGAGGAGGGCGCCTCGCAGAAGCCAATTGAAGCCGATATTCCACAGGAGGGGTCCCAAGACAGATCCCTGCGGAACGCTGGACAGCGCGCTTTATCGCCGAAGTCGGCCCGTCTTATCCACCAGGAGTATGAAACGGTCCTCCAGGTAATCGACCAAAAGCCGCCGCAGGTAGGGAGGCAGCCCGTGATAGCGGAGCGCCAATAAGATCGTTGAATGGGGGACGGAGTAAAAGGCGTTGGCGATATCGAATGACACCGTGAGCACCCCGTCCCCCAGTAGGTTTCTAACCTTAGCTTAACTTAGTGTTATCATCTGCAAAGTCGTATACATGCCGTTCCAAAGAAATTTTGACGATAATATAGAAGAGCACGAATACACAAAACATTTTCAAAAAAACGCCACGAATTTTATTCAGTAATATCTATTGAAATCTAAATTTTGTAAATTAATGCAAAGAACAAACAAAACAAACTTTTACATTTCTGCCAAAACTCATACATAGTACTGCATGGACAAAGAGTACATACTTACTTACATACATTCACACTCACTACCTTACGGTACCTTTGTACTTTCGATTCGATTCGAAGACATTGCCCAAAGGACTAGAAGTCGTTGCCAAAAATTAAATTCAAAATTGAAATGATCGTTGTTTTTTTGGGATCGGTTTCTATGTTTTTGTTTTGGTGATAAATCTCACTATTTCGTTAAACAAATAAAATTGAATTTTAAAGGACATAATAAGTGTAACAATGGCGGAGTCCTTGTTTGATATTTTCGGTGACCATATTATCCGACAATCAATAAAAAATGTTTCGCGCCAACCTTTAGCAAACGTTGGTAAGTATTTTAATTGTGTGCTTCTGGTGATAGTTCAGTTCAGTAAACTTCTTTTCACAAGTAAAATCTTAATCTATGTACTTAATTATTGAATACTTCATGTTAAATAGGAACCCTTTTTCACGATAAATCTTTTGAAAGTATGAAAATCAATGTATAATAGTTCTGTCACAGAGATTAAAAATGTATGCAGGTGTTATGCACATTTTACACAAAGGGCAGAATTTAGTTTTATAAAGGCTCCATAAACCTTCCTATGGGATGTTCTAACACTCTTTTTGTTTTAATATTAACAGAGAACTCTGGCAAAGTAGTATCTGCTGGTCCTCTAAAGTCTAATATACCTATAAAAAAGTCAGAGTACCCAAAGAAATCATTTCTTTCCAATACTGGTAAAGCACTACACAATACACCAGTACGTAATGTCTTCACTCCTAGAGTGGTTAATGTAGGCTCCATGATATACAGTGATGAAAGTGCTAATGGAGGACTTTGTGGAGAAGATCTTGAATTCCATAAACCTAAAAACTTATATGGTGAGTAAAATTTATTCATTGCTAATTTTTGATATTTATTGAGGGTAGTTTGTAAAGACAATAGCCATCTTTAGAATTTATTTAAATTGATATGAATAATAATATATTGCAGATAATTATCATCAGGACCTGTTTGACAAATTGCTAACGCCTGATCCAGACACATTCAAAGAATTGTCACCACCAAACACACCCTCCCCTAAAACTAAGAGACGTAGTATGGAGTTTAATTATTCCTACAATGATGAATTTTTTAAAGGTGATTTTATGCAAAATATTAATACTATGTTTGGCATTTTGCCCACATTATATATTTATTTTATTTGTGGATATGCAAAAGCATGCTAAGTATAGATTATTTATAAAGATTATAAACAGTCACTAGTCTGTATAACTCCATTACAAGGACACATATTATTTAATTACCAACTACATAAAACATGACTTGACTTAATGTCCTATGTCCCCTAAGTGGGGCAGAGGGCATCCACAGTATGTTGCCATCTCAAATGATCTAAAACCATACTGGGCAGAAAGTAGTATGCTTTACAAAAATAAAGATCATAAACACTCAGAGTCTTGCATCTTTTTGTTTGCCATAAGAAATTGAAGTGTAAGATACCTATTAATTACATGTATAATATTTTTGTACTATAATAATTAAAATATTATTCTCATTATTTCAGACGACTTCTCATGTGAAAGTATTCCAGATGACGACCTTGGTCTTCCAGATTTATACTGAGGAATCGAGGAAATGGTTGTTACTTACCGCATTTAAATTTTGTTTAGATTGAAAGCTATGTAAAATACATTTGATTATTTTTTTTATGGACAACTACAGTGGAAATTAAAACACTCATAAGTATTTTTTATAGTAGTACTAGCTGACCCAGCAAACGTTGTCTTGCCGAAAAATAAAATTTAAAAAATAGGGGTTGATCGTAGGGGGTTGAAAATTTAGGGGTGCATGTATTTTTGTATCCCGTTTTATAAAAAAAATAAGAAACAGAAATATGTATGTCGAAAAATTAAAAAAAAAATTGAGGGGTGGGCTACCCTTGTGATTTAGGGGGATGAAAAATAGATGTTGTCCTATTCTCAGACCTACCCGACACGCACATAAAATTTCATGAGAATCGGTCAAGCCGTTTCGGAGGAGTTCAATTACGCACATCTAGACTCGAGAATTTTATGATAAAGCCAAAAATTTATAATTTACACTTGTATAAAATAAAGTGAATTTTTATGTGAGCCCTAACCCAGATTCCATTATGATTTTCTTGTCTGGGACAGGCATAAGTTGAGACTCTGCTGTAACCGTCTGCCCGTTAATACTTTAAAAAAATTTAAATAATAATAAATTTTATAATAAACGTTGTGCCAAGTACAACAATCGCAAAAAATAGCGTAGCCGAGGTCGCGCTGGAAACTTATTTAGATATTTTTTCATATTTTTTGTCTACTTAAATGAGTCCATGTCATCACCTCGCCCAGGTCTCGACTTTTAAATTGCGAACGTGTAGTAAACAAAATATTAGAAGAATGACGTTAAAATTTGTTAAAACAAGTTGTTATAACAGTAGTTGATTAAACAGTAAATTTATACTCATGCCTATTTATCAATAAACTTGGTTAATTTTTAAAATCGAAAGTTTTTAGTTGAAGTGATAGTAAATCCTGAAAAAATATAAATTCATTTACATATATTTTTTCACGATATCTAACCTAGTTTTCCAATTACAGAGCATTATGCGACTCAGTGTCGCGCAATGCCGAATTGTGCTGAAGCCTAATTGGAACGCGAATTGGTGTTAAAATGCGCCAGTAGAGTGCCCTAAGTTCTGTGTTCACAGTAAATGTGGAATAAAAAAGTCAACTCTTGTACGTTCATCCATATTTATATTACTTTTTTTTTTAACACAGGTTGAACTAACTTTGATTATTTCCAAAAAACTAAAACGAAACAAAAGGTATAATTTTTTTAACAAATATTATTATTACTAAAGAAAAATTATTTAAAATATTGTGATCAATGCCAACATAAAGAAAAAACAATAATTTCTGTCAATGAGTTGGTAATGTTGGTATCCATGGCACGCATCATGCGAAAGCACTACTTTTGCGAGTGCCCTACTGTGCGTCATCATCATCATTTGCCTTTTGAGGTCCACTGCTGGACATAGGCCTCCCCCATAGAGCGCCACAACTGCCGGTCCGCTCAATCATGGGGGGTTTTTACCATAATTGCCACGCTTGGCAGGCGGGTTGGCGATCGCAGTAGGCCGTATTTTCATGAGAGAGAATGCTGCTGCCCATTCTTCTAGCTTTTCCCTTAGTCGCCGTTTACGACACCCACGGGAAGAAATGGGGTGGCGGTATTCTAAGCCGGCGCGGCGGCGCCACACTGTGCGTAGCAAAGAGAATATAAATGCGTAGCGATGCTGTAGTTGGAACATCAACGTTATGCATTATGCCGCATAATGCGTTATAATGCTGTAATTGGAAAACTAGGTAAATGTCGTCATACATTGACGACACTTGACAACTCCATAGGGGGCATATATTCTTATCTGAATAGTAGGCACGAAAACAACAAAAAAATATGTCAGGAATTCGTCAACTCATGGACCTAAATTATATTATGTGGGTTTAGGTGCCCCTAAACAAATATGTACATAAAAAAGTTATGATTTTTTATCATAGTATTTTAAATATAAAATCTCTGAACAATTTACAAAGTATTAAATTAACAATCAAGGAATATAATTTTCTATATATGTTTATATGTACACTCAGTCTTAACATAAATGATCTAAATTAAGTTAAATACTTTTTTCCCAAGAACTGAAC
Source organism: Euproctis similis (assembly GCA_905147225.2). NCBI lineage: Eukaryota > Metazoa > Arthropoda > Insecta > Lepidoptera > Erebidae > Euproctis > Euproctis similis. Next base: position 14,159,788 of record LR990109.1, read on the forward strand.
TTTTTTCTCAAATGCTGGCAGGGTTATAAGTGTATCCTCTTTGTAAAAAGGGTTTAGCATCATTTTAATGTATGCCTCATAGACATCTGTGAAAAAGTTTTTGATCCCATCTTCATTGCGGGCGTCATGCACCATTATGAATCGCATCTGTAAGCAGTAAAAATATGAAGAGTAAACTATTCATCCCACAAGGCAGGGTGGTAGAGCTACGCAGTTTGCTGCATTAATGGGCCGGCGCATGTAAAATACAACAACCTCAGAATATCGAGGTTAAGAGGTATCCAGTGGCCCAAACCCTTCTCTCCCACTCCAATTCACACCCCTTCCCTATTCCGAGGGGGGCAAAACGCAACATCCACAACCATCAGGTGACATCCTTGCCCGTTTGTGGCCTTATCTCATAAAAAGTCCCGTTTTATTAATTAATATGAATATATAATTTTCAATAAAATAAATTACAGTCAGACTAGTACTTATCTTAATATATTAGGTATGTAAAGAAGTGTCCATGACAAATTTCAATACACACTTCAATACTTATTCATAAATACTTCTTTATATAATGGAAAATAATACATAATTAATATTTTCATCATCTATTTCTCTAATTACTCAACACTTTGTTATGAATCTGTATAGTACAGGGCTTACAACATCTGCTTGCAGTCAGTGTGCTTTGTTTTGAGTTATCACTTAAACCCCATACATCTGCCTTACTATTAGTTGTTGGTTTTTTTTTGTAATAAATGAATAAATAAAAATATGAATTCAATTTAAAAAATCAATGCTATATTGATTTGTTGCAATATTGTCTGGTTGACAATATCTTATTGAATAATTGCAGCTTTGTAGGTGAGCTGAACACTAACTATGGTAAGCCTATTTTAGGGCAAATGTGTTGTATATTACCTGACTAGCTGTGACAAATGCTGAAACAAACCATTGATTAAATTTATCCACTGATTTCAAGTAAGTGTTGGTTACTTTCCACATATGCTCATCTACAAGATCCAGTGCAGCATGAGCTATGAATTGGTTTAAATGTCTATTGTCTTCTTTCTGAAACACAGCCACAATTTTATTGTAATAATAAGAAAACTTAATTATTATATTTTTTAATATATATTAAATATTTTTATATAATTAACAATATTAGACAAATTAATATATGAGTTTAAGAAACTGTACAGCCCAATTTATAAAAGGTTTATAGTAAATAGCATAATACTGTAGTTAAAAAAAAAACATTGTCACAATTTAGGTGAAATAGTTAACTTTGTTTTTATAACTTTACCTTCGGTTCTTTGGTGACAGGTATGAAATCCATTTCAAAAATTGGGTTGTCCGAGTGTCCTACTATCACAAAGTAATAAATACCTGCTGCCATTCTTAGCTTATAATTAATTTTGTGAAAATCAATTCACTAATTCTACAGAATTAGAACTCGAATTTGTTTGTCATTACCCACACCAGTTTTTTCCAACATTAACTTTGCTGAGAGTTAGGGATTAGTTAGTTCCCACGAAACTATCAAAATATTAATAATTTTTAGCAGTTTCATATAATCATTGCATAAACACAGCACAGAGCATATATATAACACAGAAAATAAAGAAACACAGTGAAATGAGTCAAAGAGTATATAAATATGAAATGAGTGAAACACAGTACACATTGTCCAAAGAGTATATAAATGCACATTGTCAATACACGAATTATCGAATACATTCAAATCAAGTGTCAGTCAAGTACGACGTTTGTGACAGTTTGACGGAATCTCTAGGGTGGATTACTAGCTTACAATAATCGTTTACTGATCGGCTACTTAGTTTGTCGCAGATCTTCACATAAATTATCGAAACTTTCTTTACCTATAATATATGATCTATTATGGCGTGAGTTTTCGTCGTAGAACATTTTAGCTCTTCTGCTATTTTTGAATCAGGACAAATGGATTGTATCAGTTTCGGTAGGTGCTCCATAATAGTGAATGGTAGATTGTGTTCAGCAACAAACGAGGCCAATCTTATTTCACCTGAAAATAAAATAAAGAATTAAAATGACGTAGGTATGTCTAGTGGTCATTAGGGCATTCACTGTGTCTAGCAGGGGAATGCCAGGCCAGGATACTCGTGTCCTACAGCGGTATGGGTTGTTGTGATAAAGATGATGATGATGACATCTAGTATAATACACAACGATGAGTAGAAAACAAAATAATAATAACAATGTAGGTAAATAGATAGTAGGTTGTAAAAAATTACTAAATATGTTTACCTTGTTTAACTAGTGTATCAGATTTTTGAGTTTTTTTCACAGTAAATGATGATATCTTCGGTTGTGATTTTATATTCTTTGATGATACCAAGTGTCCTTGTGAAGAACTATGTTTCTTTAGAGCATCTTTCCCTGATGTTATGTTAATATCCTTATTACAACTCTTACAATAGGCATAATTTACGCCTTTACTACTTTCTTGCAGCCATCCTGAAAATTCTTCCTCCCATTCTTTTCTATCAAATTGTAGATATTTTTTTCTTTTTGCGCTTGTACTCGGTTCCTCGTCACACGACATTTTAACTTAATAATTTTCACAATTTTAAACACTTCGCAAACTTTCTTTTCGAAGTTAAGAATATTAAAGAATAAATTAACCCCGAAATCCTGTATATATAGCCGAGCGAAAGTTTTTGGGTAATCCCTGTTATAGGGAATTCCCAAACGGGAATCCCCTATAACAGGGATTTTTCTAAGCTGTGCGCTTACTATTGCTATTGAGGGATTCCCCTTAACTTAAAACATAAATGAAAAGGGCTGCCAAGTTAGAAGTGTGAAATCGGTAAAAAGATCGGGAGAATTTCCACATATTCTCTGAAATCGTGGAAAAATCGTTGCATTTCGGTATTTCGGTAGGACAGAGCCCATATCGGTAGAAATACCGAAAAATCGGTAGGTTCGAGACCACTGATTATGCAATGAAGTAGGAAACCCATATACAAGTCAATGAGTGAATGGCAAAAGAGAAGTAAAAGAAAAGGCGGGAATTCTTCTAATTTCAAAAGTTCTGATACCTAGTATACCTACGCGTAGTAGGGAGTTGTAAATTCGTATCACATTACTGTTTCCTACAACAATTTTAATTAGGTTCAGGACTTTGTTATAGTAACAAATTAATATAGTGCTAACAATAAATAATGAACGACAATGAAATAATTACAGGTAGTTTAGTTGCCTACTATGTATTTTCGTTTTGAACTCATATGAATACCAAAAATATTGGTCTATCTATTGTCCATTGTGGCTTTAACAGCCAACAATATCGCAGTTTAATTACACCTATACCATGTATATACACAGATCGTGTTGCACCAAGTTTTAGTGTAATCCTTTTTAATTATAACTTTAATCGGCGAAGCGTATGCAATTTTTCATCTTATTTTTGGCTGAAGACTGAATTTAGCAAGCGATTGCTATTTACTGCATATTGTCTTATAAATACATACACCTGTAAGTATTCTTTGGATAACTTCAATCAACTTCACGATTTTTAAAACATTCTGTGCCTGTGTAACTCCCGGCTTCGCTCGCCCATAAAAAAATCAAAAACCTAAACAATCTTATCTACACATAAATAAAATTGAAGAGTATGTTTGTAGTATTTAAATATATGCTTTCTACTACTTAAATATATATATAAGCTAATATATAATTACATAGTAATAAACAAAGTCGCTTTCCGCTCTCTGGTCCTTAATGCGTATAAAACTAAGCAACTGATTTTGTTGCGGTTTTTTTCAATAGATAGAGGGTGTCAACGGGGTGGTTTTTATCTATAATTCAGGTATGATGTAGTAAAGAAAAAATGATAAATCCCAAATTTACTTCTTTATTACTTTTGATGCGGAACAAAGTTCGTCGGGTCAGCTGGTATGTTATATATATATATATATATACACCAAAGTACCGTTATTGTTTTTTAATTTTTGTTTGTCTGTTTGTTCCGGGTAGGTAATATCTAAAATGGTACGACTCATTTTGGCGGAACTTTTATTGGCAGGTAGCTGTTGTAATAGGGAGTGCCTAATATGGGCTACTTTCTTTTAGAAAAAATACTTTATTGCTTCCGAGACGAAAAAACGTTCGGCGGCTCAGCTAGTATATAATATTTTTACCCTCCATATTGTTTTTATTAAAAAGTGTCACGTCCTTGGAGACCATGTATAGATACAAATTGCACGGTAATCGCTACATACATAAATAATCAACTTTCAATCCAACTTCCTTCCTTACAACAAGCAAGAGTTTCGACCGCGTTTATCCTACTTTCATCCATACTTTGCAATACCCAACTCTCGCTTTCATAAGTTAGCGTTAGGATCAGTATTGCATTGTGGATTGCTAGCTGGGCTTTTCTGCTAACGTTCTTTGCGGCAGTGAATCTGCCCAATGGTCCATTTACGCTATTTTCTAACACCACTCTTCTTTTTACATACGCGGTGTACCTTCCATTCCTGCTAAAAGCGCATCCAATATATAAAATTTCATTTACCTGCTCCAGTACCACATTATCGACCATTATCCTTGTATCCGTTCTGGAGAGTCGGTAGAGTAGTTTAATTTCGTAAAAGCGTTACACAAATTAATTTAATTCTTATGTTAAGATGATTCTTTGTTATAAATCATACTTTCAGATTATTTGACTGTTCCCATTGAAAAGTTAATGTTATGGCAAGGTAGTTGGACTAAATATGAACATAAAGCTGTAGACACACACCTTCGAGTAGCATACGACCAACTTTTGATAATAACCGATATTAAAATATTAGAATCATTTAATATGCATCACAAAATCAAAGGAATATATAAAGATGATATTTTGATTTTAATAGTTAGTGATAATAATGAAGTAAGTATTTGTATCATCATTCATCGTTGTCAGGAAATGTAGACGATTTTTAACGATTCTTCATTCTTGATTTAAAATCTAATCCTATCTTTCCAGATAAGAAAATTAAAATTTAAAATAAAATTTAATGTATCACAGTGTTTAGAAAAACTCGGCCATCATTTTCCTGTAATGCCACACAACGGAGTCAATTGTACAAAATCGTTGAACACTAAATTTCGAAGCATCAAGGAAACATTAAAAAATTCTCTCGCGTATACAGGTGATTAAGTCTTTTAAAATAGGTGCTGCTGTAGGTATTAATTCCTATTCCGCTTTTAAATTACCGTAGATTTTCTTTTCCAGGAAAAAGTGATGAAGCGAATTTACCAAGGGAATTTGACAAATTCGTCAAGTTATGTCTTTTAGATCCATTCTTTCCTAAGATGATTTCTGAAACCGAGAATATACTTAAACAAATTCTTAAATAATTAAATGGATATTAAATACATTTTCAGTAGTCTGTAACAGATGAATTATTTCTATTAAGCCTATTTTCACTTTGGTATATGCACACACATATGCACGAGATAATTATATATTTAGTTTTATATTGTACTTATCCTAAAGGGGCTTTGTAACGATCGTTGCTATCCTGCATTATATTCTGAATTCAATAAAATAATATAATCAAATTGTTTAACAAATTTACTCAACTTTTTTACCAATATACATATCAACATTATTTTCGATAGTTTCACACAGCTGTTTTAACGAGTCATTCGCCCAATGGTGAGTATGAGATATTTTCTTGTGAGTAACTTCTCCTTTGGGCGGCGGTATCGAAGGCTTGAACGACATCTGGGATCCGTCGTATATCTCGAAAATTTGCACAGGTTTGCTGAAAATTACAAATTTCCATTTTATACTAATTCACAAAATTTTAACCAAACTATGTCGTCATAATATTTGTTTAATCATCTCATATATTTTATCTCGGTGCTTCGGCGATAGGAAAGAATGGGTATTTAGTGAGTCGGAATTAGAGTCCGACCGAAACTGGTTTTCCGGCCGAAACCGAAACTCACGTGGTCAAGTATAAAATTCCTTAAAATACTACAATTTTATGCATTTTCACTATTATTTTGCATTAATTAGAACATGAAATGAAAAACAATGCGTATATGTATGTATAAATTTTGTTCCAAACAACAATATAACTTTTTTTATTGTATAGGGAGCAAACGAGCAGGCGTGTCACTTGATGGTGAGCAACAAACGCCGCCCATGCACACCAGACCACATACAGTATTACAGTTGCGTTGCCAGCCGGTTACAATAGGATATGGACGGAGGCGGGAGTGGGAAGGGAAGGTCAGGGGGTAAGGGAATGGGCCTCCGGATACCTCTCTCACCGAGCGAAATGCGGCAACAGCCACTTTACGTCGATGTTCTGAGGTCGTGGTATTTCATTGGTGTGTATTGAATCGTGGTATTAAATAAATAAATTTCACTGGTCGAGCCGGTCCATTCATGCAGCGAACCGCATGGATCGATATTAATTATTTTGCAATGTAGTATGTGGGTATATACCTATTATGAATGTAATAAATATGTATTACGTAGTTCTTGATCTTAGGACTGAATTTTGAAGTTTTTAAACACGCTAAGGATGATATTATTAACAGTCGAGGTGCCAAGCAGTCCACTGCATGAATGGGCTGGCTCGCCCGGGAAATACCACTAGCTCTCATTCACAGATAGTTTTAATGCTTTTTTGGGTATCAAATAAAAGGGCTTTTCGATAGTATCTTGAAAAATGTGACGTCATTCTAAATTTAATATTGCGGAATAAGTATTTTAATGCATTTTTACAATATGGGTATCAAATGGGCTTGAGCTTGGGGGTTGTACCTAAATCAAAGAATAATGCGACGTTGAATGTGGCGGATCCTCTTAAATAGAGGAGTAATTACCAAATCCTACCCAGACTCATATTAAGATTTATACTCGAGTGGGGATCGAACCCGCCAATATCCTTTCTACAGTCGGTAGTTTTACCAATGCACCACGTGGCCCTTCGTAATGTAAGTAAGATGTGCTCTTTTTAAATTAAGCGTGTTATAAATGTATGTTTGTTACAAAGTTTCACTTCTATAGTGCGGAGGGACTCCACGCGAATTTTTTATTTGTTTACTTTTTACGAGAAATAATGGCTTATTTACGAAGCGATTTTAAATATTACAGCATTAATTTTCACTAAATTAAGTTTCTTAAAAAGATTGTGTATGTAATATAGATGATCCTGGCCCTTTAGAGCATGGAATTTAAACGAATATTTACGAAGATATTATAGTATTAACATAGCGGAACAGTTGCTTTGAAAACGCGTGCCGATAAATAGCACAAATTGAAATTTATAAAATCGAAATTTTACTCATTTATTACTTTTGATACGGAACAAAGTTCGCCGGGTCAGCTAGTATAATTATATTTTGTAAATTTTCATGTATTCTTCAAAATAAAATCTTGGCACCCAAGGCAACACGCTCCAAATATGTCTGGCAGTCGATGTGTTAATATGTGCGAGACTCACAGTTTGTGCAGGTCGTGCGGCTGCGTGGCGCGCAGCACGCTGGCGCCGGCGGCGCGCACGGCGGGGTGGTAGTGGCGGGCCAGCGCGCACAGCTCGTGGCCGCGCGCCGCGCCCGCGCCGCAGTGCTCGGGCGACGCAGAGCTCGGCTCGAACCGGCCCGAGCCACACTCGCCCTCAGTCTCCAGCAGCGAGGACACCGCTTTGTTTTGCTGTTGACATTATTCAAGTGTAACTTCTAATGCGACTTTCAAGCGTTTAACGCGTCAAGATTGCCTTGAAACCCGTTAGATAGGTAATTTAATTCCGAGTCGATTGTTTGAAATTAAACTGTATAGGTCATCTAGGGGTAGGTAGTAGAATGTTAATTGAATATCAATTATAATACCGCTACGTGTCACTAGATGTCTGTGTAAACAATGATAATTAACTCAGTTATTAAAATTCAAGTAACCCACGGGATGAGTTCCTTATTTGTTAGGTGCCATACGTTCGCATATCTTTATAATAGCTACTAACAAACGTGCTCAAATATAAACATTTTTATTTTATAAGTAGATCATATTAATATGCAGTAAACAACGTTTTTATATTGTGTCCAAATAAATAAGCTTACATTATAGATAAAGTCATCGAAATAAAATGTAGCAATTTTATATAATAACGTTCATAAATAAAAATTATTGCTTATGTTATATCACGATAGATGGGGTGAATTCAAATTAAAATACTGATACTACATTAAAAGTGATAATTATTCTCGGTACTTGTCTGGTATAATATTAAACTAATTGTATCCATATCGCATTATCACAACAGTCAATAACACAACCTCACGTCTACTTCTTTATAGAAGGGAGAATGTAGCACCGACAATTATTAATTAATAGGTGATATTCTTGCTATGCAGCAAAGTAAATAGTATGAGCGTTGTGAAATTAGCTGATAGGAACATACAGGAATGAACTTGTAAATAGTTGTTAATAAAATTGCGGACCAACTGTTGACAACCACGGTATCAACTGCTATCATGTAACACGAGGTGCGCGACGATAGCTGTTATGACTTATGTGTCGGCTAAGTAACGTCTTTACTGCATCAGATTAACAAGGACAGAGATAATGATATCTTTCGCTCGGATATTCGTGTCAATCACTAATTGTCACAAGATAACTCGGTAAGGGTCCGTTTGTTTATAGTTTTTATCACGTCTCGTTGGCCTTGCTATACATTATTATTAGTGTCCGACCGAAGCTTCGGCTTTGGCCACCTTCGGCCAAAATACCATCTTCGGCGAGATCTTGGGCTTCGGCTGATTTCTGGGCCGAAGCCGAAGGTCCTGCCGAAGGTCCAAGAACAGTCAAAATTAAGCAAACTTGATACAAAAGAGTGAGTGACTGACGGACCGGACTGCACTTAGTTCAGTGCGGATACATCTATCACCGAGGGGAAATTGGCATGAGCCATTTTACGCCGATATTCTTCTTTATCTGTGGATGATATTGAAGAAAATTATTCAATTACTAAAAGTTTATAAGCCTTGGGCTTCGACTTCGGCCGAAGGTTGTGGAGATTGCCGATTAATCGGCTTCGGCTTCGGCCAAAAATAGACCTTCGGTCGGACACTAATTATTATACACCTTCAAAAGGTCTACAAAAAAGTCCGCATATGTCTATCTCTTAGGGATTACCCACAATGATCATTTTTATATCTTCAACTAGTTTATAATATTTATTGTTGCTTTATTTTGATTTGGTACGCATATAATTTAATAGTATTTAATATATAACTAGGTTCAGTGGTGCATATTGGGAGAGGCCTATGTCCAGCAGTGGACTGATGCGGGCTGACTATGATGATGATATGATGAATATATAACTAAAGAACAATATGTGTAACAGTTAATGCGTTGGAACTTACACTTAGTTGATAGAACAATGCGAGGCAGGCGAGAGCTCCGTTGTGCTGCACCTGCGTGGACAGAGTGAGCAGGCGCTTGGCGAAGGCCTGCAGCACGGCCGGCGACACGCTGCGCGCGCGGGCGCACACTTGGCTCACTGCGTCCAGGATTACCGCCGCGTCGCCGTGACTTGCACCTGGGAACAGGTGGCCAATTAACATCTTGATACATTGATACACATTATGTAGATAAGATAAGGTCTTTGACCAATGTGTGTTACCAGTGATGACATACGGAGCTGAGACGTGGTCTCTGAATGTTAGCCTCATGACGAAGCTCAAGGTGGCTTAGCGTGCTATGAATCTCTCTGCGAGATAAAATCCGCAATACGGAGATACCCAAGAGATCTGGCGTGACCGACATAGCCCGTAAGGCTAGCATGCTGAAGTGGAGATGGGCTGGCCACATCGCTCGACGAACCGATTACCGCTGGGGTAGAAAGGTTCTCGAGTGGCGACCACGAACTGGTCGACGTGGACTAGGTTGTCCCACTAGGTAGACCGACGACCTAGTGAAATCCGCGGGAGGCCGATGGATGCACGTTGGCGCTCTATGGGGGAGGTCTACGTCCAGCAGTGGACTTCAAAAGGCTGATGATGATAGAGTCAACTTACCAGCGTGCACTTTCAACATGGCGGAGTAGAGATACGCGTGGAACTTGGCGGGGTCCACGTTGAGTGCGTCCCCCGAGCCCGCCAGTATGGCGAGCACAGTGCTCACACAGAGTAGACGCTCGCGATCACCAATCATCTCGTCAGTGATCAGGTGACCTAATATTGCCACCAAATCAGAATAGTACTCCAGGTTTATTACGTGAGTGAACCTAATAAAAAAAATAAAAAAGGTAAAGGTTCTAGATTTATGCAGAAACATTTATACAAAACAACATTATTATTATCTAATCTAATATATAAAATTCTCGAGTCTAGATGTGCGTAATTGAACTCCTCCGAAACGGCTTGACCGATTCTCATGAAATTTTATGTGCGTGTCGGGTAGGTCTGAGAATAGGACAACATCTATTTTTCATCCCCCTAAATCACAAGGGTAGCCCACCCCTCAATTTTTTTTTTTTAATTTTTCGACATATTTCTGTTTCTTATTTATTTTATAAAACGGGATACAAAAATACATGCAACCCTAAATTTTCAACCCCCTACGATCAACCCCTATTTTTAAATTTTTATTTTTCGGCAAGACAACGTTTGCCGGGTCAGCTAGTATACATATAGATTAATATTACAAGTGTAACGGATGACGTTACTAGTGACTATTCCAATGGATGATGGTATATCGTGAGTGGTGCTTCTTCCATGATGGTGGTTGAGCGGCCGGTAAATGAAAGACGTAATTAGAATCTTGTTATGTTTATTCGTGTCAGCGACAACTGCCTGTCGCTGCACACCGACCACTACAGTATACTGTGCGTACATTGGTTATATACTATTGATGGCACGTACATGTACGTGCCACGAGATGTAGTATCCCTTACACAAGTATGTATATTAATATTCCCAAATAATTTTAATGCTTTCGTAAGATTTTTTAAAATTATTATCCATGTAATTTTACCTTCATAGATATACTAGTTGACCTGGCGAATTTTGTTCCGCAACAAAAGTAATAAATAAGGAATTTTAGATTTCTTACTATTTCTTTACTACATCACATCATACATGAATTTTTATTTTTTTTATTTATGGGATAGGAGGGCAAACGAGCAGGCGTGTCACCTGATGGTAAGCAACCAACGCCGCCCATGGACACCAGCAACACATATAGTGTTACTGTTGCATTGCCGATCTTTAAGGGATAGGGGATAGGAAAGGATGGGGAAGGGGGGGGCCTCCGGGTACCTCTCTCAGCGAACGAAACGCGGCATGAGCCACTTTACGTCGGTCTTCTGAGAGGTCGTGGTATTTCACCGGTCGTGCCGGCCCATTCATGCAGCGAACTGCTTGGCTCTACCACTGTTTAATAATTATATATAAAAACCTTCTTTGATACCCTCTTTTTAGTTAAAATTACGCATCAAAATCTTTTGCGTAGTTTCAAAGATATACCTAAAAAAATACGGGGACAGACAGCAAAAAGCAATTTTATTTTACACTAGCTGACCCGGCGAACTGTGTTCCGCATCAAAAGTAATAATTGCTGTCCCGCTATGTTAATACTGCATTATCTTCCAAAATATCCGTTTAAATTGCATGCTGTAAAAGGCCAGGATCATCTATATTACATGCACAAACTATTAAGACACTTAATTGGATGAAAATTAATACTGTAATTTTTAAAATAGCTTCGTAAATAGACCATTATTTCTCGTAAAAAGTAAAAAAATATAAATGGTCATTGTGGGTTATCCCTAAGACATATGCCTTCGCGGACTTTATTGTAGACCTTTTAAAGGTGTATAATAATGTAGTACGTTGTTTTGATTTATCACTTAGGGTTCAGGCAGCGTTTGCGATTAAAGTTCTAAATCTTGAAAATTAACACTTTTTTTACTACACTATACATGAATTATAGATCAAAACCACCCCGTAAAACCATACCGTCTAACTATTAAAAAAAACCGCATTAAAATCCGTTGCGTAGTTTTAAAGATATCCGCATAAAAGGGGGGACACAGTGGAAAGTGTTTTTTTTTATACTATGTAATGATTCTAAAATACCAAGTTACTTACTTGGAAATACCGCGAAGAGCTGCTGCAAGTAGCTTCGATCGTGGAGCAGTTTTCAACACTCTAAAGTATATGTGGAATACGGTTTTAGTCACTTCTGTCAATTGTTTTCGACGCGCCATGTCACTCTCTTGCGCCTCTGTCTCCAACAGCTCGCGTTCTACTTCTTTTAGTTTTTTAGCACGCTGCAATTTGACCACAATATTTTTAATGATATACTAGCCATCTTGGCGAACATATTATATTTGGAATTAATTAGTGCTATGTTAACAATACAACTTCAGGCTTCCCTCACAGGCTCGCCTTCTGCTTCTCAGTGCGGACACATAAAGTTCCCACAAATAAAAAAATAAACGTCTTAGCCGTGATATAAATGTTAATTAAAAAATAAGAAATTAAGGACTCACTTTCTTCTCCTTCTTGGACAAATTGACTATTCTCTTCTTGCGCTTTTCGTCAATTCTTTTCTTATTTTTTAGTTCCGTTTCTGCATCCATGTCCACATCGCGTATTTTTAAGGTGACGAGGCAATCTAAAGCGCTTGGCGACAAACGTTCCCCGCGACGTTTCACTAATTGATTTATAAGACGCACCACCTGTAAATTCACATTTCATTTTAATATTTATTACTTTTACATGTTTGATAATATTATGTGCAAAATCTGCAATAATTGTTTTACATATTTTTTAAGGAATCATGGAGATTTTAAATCAGTCAATTAATTTTGGAATCTTGTGTATAGAGCTGTAATATTCTTCTGATTCTGATGGGATCCCATGATAATCAAATAAATTACTATAGTTGAGTAGCAACAATAACATAAAAAGTTAAATCTTTTAACATTGGTCATGTTACTTACTGTTAGAGTAATGTCACCTTTATGGTCCTCTGCAAAAACAGTAGTACAACACTCTGTGACAAGTGATCTGGCTTTTTCATTTTTACTATCCAAGTGTGGGATGACACTTTGTGCTATATTCGTGGCGTAGTTAAAATACGGACGCGCCATAAGCAGGCCGCACATACATTGTAGCGAAACTAGAGCCAGGCTCAAAGTTGATTCATCCGGTTTTCTAAAATATTCAAAGTAGTAATAATATCTTGGACACACTACACACAGCACCCTCTAGTTCCAAGCTAAGCAACTAAATGCTTGTGTTATGGATACTAGTTAACGGATATTAATACATATATACTTTTCTTTTGTAAATACATACTTAAAATACATAAAAGTTTTTCTATACCCAGAAGCCACACAAATATTCATGTTTGTCACAAATATTTGTGATCGGTGGGAATCGAACCCTCGACGTCATTGCTGCAGCCGGTAGTTTTACCAATGCGTCACAAGGCCCGTCAATTATTATTTTATTGTTATAATTGTTATTAATTATTATTTTCACATTGTCTGCTTAGCCAACAAATGATATTAATTTTAATTGAGAATACTCTTCAAATTTACATTTAATATGTATGGATTACTAACCTTGTATCACCCTTCTTGAGACGTAAGATACCAGCTGCTTTTTCTAGTCTTTGTAAATACCTCTTATAGAATTCTAACAACTCCTTTTCATACTTGTACAAGGCTAGTGTATCTTTTTTTACTAGAATGATAAAACAATTGCAATGATAAGTGAATGATTGTTTGATAATAAATTAAATTTTCAATAATAATTAACAAATGTACAACTTTATTAGCCTGCACTCAGATCCATTTTTTTATCGAATAGGAGGGCAAACAAGCAAGTGAGTCACCTGATAGTAAGCAACTGCACACTGTCCATGAACACCGTGGTGAGTTGCCATCTTTAAAGGGAGTAGGAGAGGGAAAGGCGATTAGGCCTCCGGACACCTCTCTCACCGAAAGAGGTCCGAGATGTCGTGGTATTTCACCCATGAGTAGCCAGCCCATTCATGCAGCGAACTGCAGGACTCTACCACTGTTAATAAAATGCATACAATATATACTTACATTTGACATTAGAATAATCTTGATGTCGTATCATATATTCAGGCAATATATCTTTGAACACCTCAAAAGCTGAAAGTGTTGCTAGTTTACGTATCGAGTGTAAATTCAATGTGTTGTCCTTCAAACGTTCCTCCATTAGATACAGTATTGGGAAGAGGTTCTTAAGCTGAAATTAAATTGGTCACCAGATTTATATATGTTTACTACAATGAGTGAGTAGTGCACTACTTACTATTGCTACACTTTAATTTGAAAAATTGCCTCGGAACCAAATAATGTAATTTGTACTAAAACTTTTCTCTTTTAACTTCAAGCAATCATCTTACTATTTATGGGTTTTTATTGCAAATTATTATGTAATAGTTATAATATATAATAATAGACTTTTATTTAACAATCTTACAAAATAGATTAAGAATATTTTGTAAGATTGTTAAATAAAAGGCTATTATTATAGTTATAATATTCTGAAATTGACAACTAACCTTTTTCTCTGGGCTCTCCAGTAATGAGGAACACAATGCTCCAATTCTCAGTTTATCATTCTGTAGTTTATCCCTCCTTGCAGCAAGAAGTTCTACAGCACTAACAACATTTTTTTCTTCATCAGCTGTTACATCTTCTTCACCTGTTCCTTCTAAGCCTGAGTCAGACTCTGATTCCGAATTTTGGTCATCAACTTTATGTAATGTCTCCAGCTGCTCTTCTTCTTGTTCTTCATGCTCTGAATTTGCATAATTTTTAAGTTATTATTATTAATATATTATTTTTATTTTTACAATGTTTTAAATATAGAGTTTAGACAACAAGTAATTTAACATGGCCCAAGAGCCGGTGAACGCCAGACCTTCATCAAAGTTTCTCAGCTCTCAGACTATGAGCTGATAAACTTTCAGCCTTAATGACAATGGCTCTAACTCTATTACATTCACACATATATCATTTGTTGGAACAATATAGTCTGTCATCCTAAAATGTAACATTGTACTATAATTTAATACTAGAGGCAAGCATAAGCTTGAATTACCGTATCATCGCCTGCACAAGGTACACAAGTCTTTTTTGGGAATGGGTGTACAGTTTTATAATAGGATACCTAGGATACGCATATTCTGGATTTGTCTTATGATCTCTTTAGGCGGTGAAGGGTCGTCTCATTGGTGGTGCATACTACACCATCAACGACTTCATGACTGACAAGTCGGAGTGGGACCGTCAAATTGCTTGCTCAACGCGGATTTTGTAGTTTGTGTATTGGAATTTGTTCACTTTTTCGGAGTGGAAGCGTTCTGTAATAATTTTAATAGCTTTTTAATTTTAAATTTGCCTTGATATTGTGTTCAATATGTGATACTTAAATTTTATTATTCGCCACAATTGTTGCACAACGTTACCACTCTCAAAAGATGTCGCGTCAGTTGTTCTCGACTACTGTGATCGCATAGAATTTCTTAGTTAACATGTAGGACGTTGATTTTAATTTGGTTGAATCATAATTGTGACTGTCGAGTATTCTGTTTGCTACACCTTTTATGCACCAACCTACTGATTTGTTTTCAGTAGTTATAATAATATTGTTATTAATATCAAATGGTTTGAAAAGAGTATTTGGCACATGGGTTTCTTGCCCGATTCTTCTCATGATAACCCCTACACTCGGAATCGGGTGGCTCGTGGCGATTGCGTCCGTGTCTTTTTTTGTTCCACGGAGGCACTTTCCACAAGCGCTCGTCATCATCATCATCATCAGCCTATTGCAGTCCACTGCTGGACACAGGCCTCTCCCAATGTGCGCCACAACATTCGATTCTCTGCCTTCCGCATCCAGTCTTTTCCAGCAGCTTTTCTGAGGTCGTCTGACCATCGGGCTGGTAGGCGTCCTACGCTACGTTTGCCAAGACGCGGTCTCCACTGTATGACTTTCTCCGGTAAGACGCACTGGTCAAAGACTTTGGTCTTCAGACATTGCGGTATAGGCGAGCTGAAAACTCGACGCAGTTTGCCGAATGCAGCCCAACCAAGCTGAATCCTCCTTTCGGCCTCCTTCTCGAAGTTTCGTCTACCTAACTGGATGATTTGGCCTAGGTAGTCGTATTTGTTTACGACTTCGAGCACTGACCCTTCGACGCTTATCGGTCCGGGCACGACATGTTCATTGAACATGATCTTGGTCTTGTCCAAGTTCATGCCCAAACCGACACGCTGGGAGGACTCGTCCAGGCTGCGCAGCATTCCGCTTAACTGTTCCAGCGACTGTGCCATTACAATGATGTCGTCGGCAAACCGAAGGTGCGAGATGTACTCACCATTCACGTTGATACCCTGTCCAGTCCAATCCAGTGTCTTGAAAACGTACACCAGAGCATTGGTGAAGAGTTTGAGAGATATAACATCTCCCTGTCTTACACCTCGATGGAGTGCGTCACCTGGTCCTGTATCTGGACAGCCATCGTGGCGGTGTCATACAAGCATCTCAACACCTCGATATAACGCCAGTCAATCCGACATCGCTGTAGTGCATCCAGAACTGCCCAAGTTTCGATGGAGTCAAAGGCTTTTTCGTAGTCCACGAATGCCATACACAGCGGCTGATTGTACTCTTCGGTCTTCTGTACAATTTGCCGAACAGTATGGATGTGGTCCACGGTACAAAAGTCTTTTCGAAACCCGGCCTGCTCCGGAGGCTGGAATTCGTCGAGTCTTGCAGCGAGACGATTTGTGACGACCCTCGAGAACCACTTGTAGATATGGCTCAGGAGTGAGATGGGTCTGGAATTCTTCAGTAAGGTTTTATCACCTTTTTTGAAGAACAGCACCACCGCACTCCTGCTCCAAACCTGTGGTGTTATGCCCTGGTGTATGACGGAATTAAAAAGGCTTGCTAATTCCTTTAGGATAGGACTCCCGCCGGCTTTTAGAAGCTCTGTAGTAATTCCGTCATCACCGGGTGCCTTGTTGTTCTGGAGTTGCCCGAGAGCCGCACTAATCTCGCTTTCTGTGACATCGGGAATGTCCTCACTATAGTGACGCGTTAGCGGGCCTCTGTGGTCATCATCGCTGTGTCCAGTTGGCTTGGTCATCCGTGTGGAATAAAGGAGCCCATAAAAAGATTAGATCTCTGCGAGAACCTCGGGCTTAGAGGTGACGACACGTCCATCCGCAGTTTCAGCTTCGTCAGATGGGACCTTCCAAGCTGCTGAGCGAATACTTTCGACCCTTTGTTGCGGTCGATCGCATTCTCGATTGCTCGAGTATTCGATTGACGAAGGTCGCGCCGCATCAGCTTTAAACGCTGGTTTAGGCTTTTCCATTCAGACGAAGACAGCTGATCGGATGGAATGTCTCGCCTTTGCCTCATCAGCTCGAGTGTCTCAGCAGGGAGCTTGGACTCCTTTTACTACGATCTCGGGAACAGCCTTTGAGACATTTTCCTCAGCGTGTTGACCACAGTGTCGGCTTTTTCGTCCACGTTGCCTGTGGTTTCCAGCAGGTCGAATCGATTTTTCCATTTGGAACTTTTCGGTTTCGGCTATTTGGAGTGGCGTAAGTCGGATAATAGACCTTATCTTCCGGCTCCTTTCAGCTAAGTTAATGTTTAGAGAGCCTCGAAGAAGTGGGTGATCACTTCCAGTATTGAACCTGTTGATCACAGAGACATCTCTAAATATATGCTTACTATCCGTAATTTATTTATTTATTTGAATGTACATACTACTATCATTACAGGATACCTAATGCTATAGCGTATGCCAATATTACAGATGGGTACAGTAACAGGCTCTTCTGAATTCGTTCAGTGTACAATTAAATATGTCAGTACGTTCCGACATTACATTGAGCGTCCGTAGGAGGTTAGTGCGCGCGCGTGGTATCGCCAGCAGCGCCGGCCTCCGCCGCCGCGCCACGTATGCATCCGGTACACACAACTGGATCAGCTCTAAAACCCTCGGGTTATGTATTTTTCCGCGAAGCACTTTAAATAAGTAAGTGGCGACAGCTACGTCCCTCCTCACCTCAATTTTAAAATATCCCACCATGCCCAATACAAAGAGAGTCGGATACAACAGCGGGTAACTCGGATAAACACCATATATTTTGAAGTATAAAAACCTAACAAACTTGTTCTGTATACGCTCGATCATCAATTTGTACTTGACTTCATGCGGTGACCAGACAACGGCATTACACTCCAAATGACTTTTTACAAGTGCTTCATATAGTGCTCTCAATGCATTAAAATTAGTAAATTGGTTACCTAAACGTAATACTATATCTATCGTATCGTATATCTATCTCGTTCCTTGTCACAGAATCGGGGCTTCGCCAAGTCCACCTCCTGTGGAGACTCTTCTTGAAAAATGAGTTCATCAAGAAGAGCCCTTCAGACTCCAGGAAGCTGACCAGCATCTGGCCCCTGTGATTCCGGCACCCCAAGCCAAATGGACCGATTTCCGTTTCGCCGAGTTCTTGTACTCCCAGTTTGGCATTGAAGTCCCCCATAACAACGTTGTAGTGAGCCTTGGCGATACAATGTATTGCTTTCGCAATATCTTCGTACATCGCCTCCGCTATCTCGTCAGAGTATGTCGAGGTCGGCGCATATACCTGTATTACCTTCAGGGTGTACCTGTTGGTGAGTTTCAGTACAAGGTACGCTACCCTGGTCGACACACTACTGATCTCCACAACGCTGCTAACGAGGTCCTTGTGAACGAAGAAACCGACACCCCCCTGGGAGAGCTGGTCACCTTCCCGAAAGTAGAGTAAGTTGCCTGACTGTAGGGTTATCGTGTCCTCCCCCTCTCGCCGGACTTCAGATAGCCCTAGAATATGCCAGTTCAAGCAACCCAGCTCTACCTCGAGTTCGGTGAGGTGTTTGTCCAGCCGAAGACTGCGTCCATTATAAGTGGCCACGAGTAGTTGTTTTTGGCAGCCTGCAGTAACCTAGAGATTCTTCGCACCCCCTGTCCCACCATTACCAAGACTGCTGCCTTGGCCGGGAATAGATCGCTATTCGCGGCCAAGGCAGCTGTCTTGGTAATAGCCCCCAGTTCCCGGTGGTACCGACCACCGGGAACTGGGGGCTGTTGTATTTGTGCTGTTTCTATAGCGAGGTTTATCCCCATAGTCCCCACCCTGGGCAAACGGGTTGGAGACTGCAGGGGTAAACCTCTTGTAGATAGGGAAGCTGCTGCCTGCCCCCACCAAGAACATTTAGGTTGACCCATATTTTTGAATGGTTATCCTGCCATTTTTCGGTGTTTTGCTGTGTAAGCTTGTCAGCCATATGTTATTCTTTCGCTCTCGGCTAACTGAGAGCGCTCATGTTTGTATTTAATTTAAAATAATATGTTATCTGTACTTGTTGACTATTTTTAAGTGTCTGTGAAGACCTATATAAAAATAAAGTTATTTTGACTTTGACTTTGATTTACCCTCATATTCCTCAGTCCTCTCCATAAGTCCTTCTTTAGTCTTGATTGGTAGTAGCAATCTTAACTTCTTGGCAGGCTTCTCAGCTAATTCCTTTTCATATTTATCTTCAACATCACTATCAGACAGGGCATCACTATCAGCTCCACTATCACTGCCCCTAGTGGTGATTTTTTTTGGTGGCCTTTCTTTCTTATCTTTCTTGCGTTTCCTAGATCTAAACATTGAGAGTAAAAATAATGTACATTAAAATATATTTCTTGGAGTGAACTAGATTGCATTTGTGATGGTTTCTTGCAGTGTAAATATGGAATCATGTTACATGCTAATGTCACACTTATTACACCCTTATCTTAAAATTCATTCAGCAATTTCAATTAATATACATCAAATTGTATCTGTCTCTAGTGTCAGACTTCATTTGGTTTAACAAGCAATACTGACATTTTCATGGAGACCTAACTGAAAATGGTCTAAATGAGCTGTTTCATAAATCTTGTACAAAAAAGAAAATTTAGTAAATTTGGATGGGCGAAACTATTTTGTCTCAGCATGAATTAAAAATCTAAGAACCTTTTAAAAGCTTGAATATGTGCAAATATAAATACTAGCATCGTATTCAATTAATTTTTATATCGTAGGCATGAAATATTGGATCTGTTTAGGCAGAAATAATGTGTGAAAAATACTTAAGCATCACAGTTATCAATGATCCCTAAAATTTGAAGCAATGAAGTATTGTAACAATGCCAGTAAACTTAAATGGAAACTTACTTGTTACTTTTTGTTTCTTCTTCTGGTACATTAGACAAGAACTGTGGGTGTTTGGCTAGTCGGCTCATAAAATACTTTTGCTCTTCATCATCTAACATATCTCCAAATTCGTCGCCGGACGCTTCACTTTCACTACTGTATTTAATTTCTTCTTGTCTTGTAGGTTGCTTTTGTTTCTGAATCTTAGTTTTGTGCCTTTGAAGCTTCAACTGGCCTTTTTTACGCATTTTATTAGACGTTTGATTGTTTCTCTTTACTTTACTAATTTTCATTTTGCCTTTTTTCTGTTAAAAACACATATAACAATTTATTATTGTGATGGTCAACAACTGGTTGGGTTAGGTTAATTAATTGGTCATTATTAATTTGATATATCAGTTTAATTACTTACAGCCATGGTGATATATTATTACTAATATTTCCTGTAGAATATTTAACTAAAATATTATAATATGAATAAAATATCGAAATTTTGTCCAACGTGGTCGCACTGGTCGCAAATAGTAAACAAAAAACACAGGTTACTTTAAACTTTTACTTTGCCTTCTAATTTTTCGTTGTTCAAGTAATCTGTAAACTGTGAATGGCACAGATAATAATGTCCCTCTCCACATTATCTGGATTCTAAAAAAATTCCACAATATTATAAAAAAATCTATACTATATGTTATTAATATTATTTAGTGTATTCCGAATAATAAATTACGGCTGCCACCTAAAATGCAGTAATTTTTAATATACGCTATTTAATTCAGTAACTTTAAGGTACTGTTACACATGCTCTTTTTAGCATGCTCATTATGAGAATGCTTATGTCAGTTCACATTGGCTATCAATAAGCAGGCTATTTCCAACTATGCTTTTGAATACATAAATAGAGTCAATATTAGCATGGCTGTCGGTTTTTGAGCATGCTCTAAATTAGCATGCTCATTATTAGCAGTGTTGCTAGCATGTGTGCGCGTGTGTGTGTGTGTGTGTCAATGCTTTGGTGCTAATAAAGAGCACGTGTAACAGTACTGTTACAAACTTTGTTAATTTTTATAATTTCATAAAAGTTACTTTTGTACGCCTTTCTGCGACAGAAAGCAGGCGTATTTAAAAGTGCATCTGATTTTATATACATTTTCTTTTCTATTAGTTATTTTTTACTGTTGCTGGTGTCCATGGGCGGTGTTGGTTGCTTACCATCAGGTGACACACCTGTTCGTTTGCCCTCCTATCCCATTAGAAAAAAAAAACCTCAGATAATAAATAAAAATGGTCGTTGTGGACTATCCCTGAGAGATAGACATATGCCGTGGAGGACTTTTTTGTAGACCTTTTTTCGTTGTATTATAATATAGCACATCGTTTTGATCTATCGCTAAGCCAGCGTTTGCAATTAAAGAACTAAATCTCAAAAATCACCACTTTTTATTTGCTACAGTATACTTGAATTATACATAGAAACCATCCCGTTGACACCAATAATAATAATAATATCTATTTAAAAAATCACATCAAAATCCGTTGCGAAAGGATGGGGCCTTGCCTATCCTTCTCTCTTAAAGGTCAGCAACGCAACGGTAACCCTATATGTGTTGCTGGTGTCCATAGTCCATGGGTGGCGTTGGTTGCTTACGATTAGGTGACACGCTTGGTCGTTTACTTTCCAAAGCCATAAAAAAAGAGCATGTGTAACAGTACCTTAGAACAAAAACTTTAGTTAGCCAGTACTAGCAACACTTTTTCCTACTTTCTCGATGACACTCGTCAGCAGCTCGTCAGTTAAAAACAAATCGATAAACTTTCATAATTCTTGTTTAACCGGTTTTCTAAGTCTAGTTTAGTCTAGTCGATGTTTTCTAATTAGGTGTTGTGTTAGATATGTGTAATTAGTGTTTTGAAAAACGTCAAATAATCTAATGTACTTAAATAAAACAATGCCGTAAGCTGACAGGAACATAAATATTTTACTATACTTGAGAAGATATGGTATAAAATGGTGCCTCAACAGCAAAGGAGAAGACGTCGACGAGCTGCGTTGACCAAGACAGCTGAACGCCGAATTGTTGTAGCACGAGGTCCTGGTGGCTTTGGGTTCACTATTGCTGGACAGCGACCTTGTGTGGTATCGGCTGTCGCTGCTAGCGGGCCGGCTGAACGCTCGGGCTTACGAGCTGGAGATGCACTATTAGCGGTTAATGGAGCGAATGTAGCTCGAGCACCACACGCCTCCGTCGCGAGATTAGTAGCTGCGGCTCCCGGTGCTATTGCTTTGTCTGTGTCACCTCGTGAATCGCCTCCAACTGATACTGAAGACACTGAACCTGATGAAAGAGTTAGGACACGAAGACGACATCCACCACCACGGCGTAGACCACCAGCAATGTTACATCATCCCAGTATGTTTATTTTGTAATTCTTTTAGTCTATATTATCATAAGTATGAGTATTTATTATTGAAATATCCTTTGCTTTGTGGTCTAAGGTTTCTTCTTAGGATTTGTTTTCTTTTAGGATTCATAATTATAATAAGCTTCTTGAAAAAGGTTGCTGGTTTTGCTTTATTCATCCTTATTAACTAGTAGGATTAGAATTGTGATAGTGGAAAAAAGAGAATACTCGGGATTATTGTAGAACCAACATTAAACTGAACTTTTTCCTAATTTCAATTTCTACCATCATCATTTTGATGATGAATTTGTAGGATATGTTTTCATTACTATGCTAGTATATATTTTTAATAACAAAATGTTCTACAGAACTTTTTAAAAAAGGAATGCATCATATCATGAATTAAATTACAAGTGTTTAGTAATTAAAATAAAAGGATAATAAAATATAAGGTAAATAAAGATTATTATCATATAAAATATTTTTTTTAAGTATGTTTTTTTTTGGCTTTTGTAATACTTCTTCTACTTTACTTTGTTTAAACTTACACAAGGTTTAGTGGACATTTATTCAAGATATTGTTACTTTTTCAGATGGATTGACAACAATTTATTTGATGTGAGTGTATTATTTGAGTTCTTACTGTTGTGTGTGATTAATTGCACTGTGCACTAAAATATGTCATCAACATTCTCACACTTGTTTTCAACTCGATAGATAGCTTATTCTAGTTTCATTTTGCATAAGCCTATTGTTTTATTAGTCTAAAAGGTTTTAATAAGTACTATAAAATTAATTAAAAAAAACATTTATAAATATAAAAAGAATATGTATACTGAAAAGGTATCTCCAAGGTTGAATATTGTTGCATATAGTTGAATATTTACATAGCAGTTAAGCGATGTTAACTAAAGTCAAAGTCAAAATAAGTTTTATTTTCATAGGTCTTCACAGACACTTAAAAATACTCAACAAGTACAATTTAACTTTATTATTTTAAATTAACTACTTAACACGAGCGCTTGAGGAAAGTGCGTCCATTGCTAATTGTATGTTACAAGTTATTGGGTTTTGAAGGTCCTAAATATAGTGTTAAATACTTAAATGGCAAGCATGCAGTCTATACTTAATTAGTATAGTTGTTATTATTATTATGTTATGTTTTTAGTATACTTATATTTTTTCATAATTATTATAAATTCCATAAACTTATATTATAAATCTGAAGTAAGTAGACAACCGCTTAGAAATGACACATTTTATCACCTGTGTTTATTATATGTATGCTATGCTTTTATACTTAGCATGATTTTTAAACAGCAATTTCTAATAACTTTTATATTCTAGCTTACTAAACATTTATTGTAGCTTATGTGATATAACTCAATAAAATACTATGTTTCATTTATCAAAACACTTCTAGTCAGGTTTTGAATGGTTATATGCAAAATTACTGGTCATCTTTGAGACAAAACTGGCATACAAGTTTTGTCTCAAAGATGACCAGTAATTTTGCATATAACCATTCAAATTTACATAAATGTTTTATCAAATGTTGGGTAGTCTATACAAATAAAATATAGTAATAATTGTCTGTTTAGTATGCTAAACAAGGAAACATTAAATTAGTAATATATAAACATTATGTATTTGAGATGTAATAATGATAAATTAGAAAGTTAATCATATTTTCTTCTGTCATTTCAGGTTGTCATGCTGCTCCAAGTACTTCTGGTGTCAATGAGATCCTCCAAAATTTGAACCGAACCCAACTTGCACCAAACAATCAGGCTCGCCTTGAGTGCCGTGCCGTTGTCGGCTATCTCGGTACTATTGAAACACCCCAGGCCGCCTCGAACGCGGCTCCAGGTGATATTAGATCTGCAGTTAGAAAACTACGACAAGAAAGACGACCTGCAACACCAGTCTTACTATGTGTACTTCCAAATTCTCTAATACTTCGACGTCCAACCGGCCAAATTCTTGCTCAGTATTTGCGTGAAAGAATAATATATGTTGGTTGTGGTTCAGATGCTGATAGAAGATATTTCGGTCTTGTAACTTCAGCTGAGTCATTAGAAGCTGAAGGGTCCCACAGTTGTCACGTTTTCGCTGTAGATCCGCGCATGGCTGAACACGAAGCTCACTTAGCTAGAGCTAAAGAATTCCAAATTGCTTGCACTAGAGATCCGGTTGCTGAAAGGTGTTTAGAATTCACTCCGTCAGCGGAATACGTTATCGGGGTTATCAGAGGAATGTATTCATTACCTGCAGAAGATTGTGCTAGTCCAAATATTCAGCCTATTTCTAAGCTAACTCTTAAAGGAGACAGCCCTGCGATAGGAAACTTTTCGCGGTACAATCGACAAGTTTTTAGAGTACCGCGTGATAGACGGCCGCCATGCAGACATGAAGAAAGAATAGATGCTCACGATGTTGTAGCCAATTCCCCTCAACCGAGTAATCACAGTGAAATAACAACCACTTCAAGTAATAGTGATTCTGGAATAGGTTTCCATAACGATTGTAGGAATATTTCAGATAGAATATTGGTCGTAGATTTTGCTGGGCACCAAATCGCACCAAATAGATTCAGACAAGAAATGCCTCGGAGGCCAATAGGTCTAGTTGGGTGCAGCAGTTTTGAGACTGATGGTTCTTTCCTATCTAATACTACACCAGTAGTGGATGGTTTTGGCGGACAAGGCAGACCTCTAAACCTAGACGATGTTATCCTGAATGCGAATGATTTACAATCGGTCCGACGCGTGAGCCCTCGGAATGAGGAGGATGTTTACAACTACAATAGTAATATGTATGGAAATATTCCATCAGGTTCCAGGAACTATGTAAATAGAGCAGTTTATGACCAGGTTCACACAGAAGCAGATAGTCATTATTATGAATACATCCCACCTCAATTGGATATGGATTTAGAAATAGATAGAGTGACTGAGACGTTCAATTCTGTCGAAATATATGAGGAGAGTCGCAGACAGCCTTCTAAATGGCATTCTAATGAGTCTGTTGAGAACATTACTGTGGTGTCCGGTAGGACAAGTAAAGCTACCATGGACTCTGTGTCTATTTATTCATCTAGGAGCCACGAAGAAGCCAGGCCGTCCAGGAGAAAGCATTTGCAAGCATCACTGGATGATATGCTTGTGATAGGAATGAAAGATCAACAGCAAGTCAGGGATAAAGACGATGATAACTTTGTACATCCTGGTAGTCTTAAGTTCAAGGTTAGTTTCTAGTTGTTTTATTTATATAATAAATGTTAGTAGTCACCGCCTCTGTCGATGTATATTGTACACATAGAATAATAACGCATAGAAACCGAGTTCACGCGCAGCAAGTGAGGCAAATCGTTACTAGGCCATTTATGGCCTAGGAACGAACGTTCAAAATACATTCAAATTCATTCAAAAATACATTATTTTTAAAATACATTTCAAAAAGTTAGTTTTTGGGGGTCACTAAAAATGCATAATGAATTTAACAGACAAATTTGGTCAATTGATAATGTTATTTTATCGCAATAACAAAAGATTATATTACTAATTGATATATCTATTCATCATTCTGTAAGACTATAAACGTAATGTACCCAAAAGGTACGAGGCCGAGGTAAGTATGTTCCAATTGCCCCATTTTTGGGGTAATATGACTTCACTACTAACATTATTTTGACGCATTTGTGTGTGTCGTAGCGTGTAACCACACATAGTTCACGCACACGCTAATTGATTTTGTGCCTCACTTTTGCCATTTTGTAGAGACTATCCTTCTATGCGTTATTATTCTATGATTATACATGCTGCCTCCACCTCTCAGTCAGTGCAAAAGAAGAGGTCAGCGCCGTATAAAAATTTGGAATATGATAGGTGTTGAGACACCTTAATATGCAATAAGCTTGTCAGAGACAATGTAGAATGAATGTAATGTGGTTGGCTCTCCTCTCGATATTCTCCGCGAGAAATAAACTATAGTTTGGTATGGACAAACAAATATTTAGATTTGTATCGATTTACTAGCAGTGATGTACAAAATGATTTTAAAAAAGCATTTAAATACAAAATACTTTTCAGATTTACTATTTCAAATGCAAAGTACTAAATAGTTTTTCGTTTAGTATTTCAAATGCAAAATGTAAAATAGGTATTTTCAAAATACTTTTTTCAAAATAAAATACTTTTTGACGAAATCTTCAATGAGTCTCAGTGGTCCAGTGGTTGAGCGTTTGGGGTTGAGACTCTAGGAACATGGGGTCCGAATGCTCGTGCACTCTATAAAGATCTTGCAAAGAAACTGATCGAGGGCTCTCTCGACCAGGGGGCTGGTCTATTCTTCGCACAGGAAATTAGCATTGCCATTTGACGTGGCAATGAGGTCGGTCTTCTGGGCACTCTGCCAGTAGATCGAGAAGCGGATTTGAAATCATGCGATTGGGTCTCCAGTTTTCTCGCGGCTCGGCGCATTAAGGTCGTTGTCGACGGGTCATGCTCCGACTTAAAATCCGTGAGTCCCCCAGGGCTGTGTGCTATCCCCTACGCTGTTTCTTCTGCATATCAATGACATGCTGCATTACAGCAATCTTCATTGTAATGCGGATACGGTACGGGGCTATGCGGTACGGCGGATGCCATATATACTGGCCACCCGCGGATTTCTCGGCAGAACGTCTATTCGTACCGGAATAAACTGTGTCTACAATGGAAACTCAGCCTAGTCAGATTTCGGACTAAGGCCGACTCAACTTAGTCTAATTCAACCCTAAGAAGACACAGGTCTGCGCGTTTACCGCTGAAAAGGCACCCTTTGTTGTAGCTCCCTTTTTTGAGGGCACTCGGTTACCCGCCTCAACCGATATCGGAATTCTTTTGGTCGACTTGTCCAGTTTCGCGCTTATCTGGATGGCAAGGCCAAATTGGCTTAGAAAAAGGACGGTATTTCACGTCAGGTAATCGCTTGCAGCTATATAAAGCGCATTTCCGACCTCACGTGGAATACTGTTCTCATCTTTGGGCAGGGTGCCTCTGCCAAAAGATGAGTACCAGGTTACCCCATTTTAACGCATCCAACGACGCGCGGTTAGGCTTGCCGTCAACCAAGCTCTGTCAGATCGGCTTAGCCCCTTGGCACTTCTTGCCACGCATTGTTCCGTTGTGGAACGAGTTGCCGGCAACGGTATTTCCAGACCGCTACGACCTAGGCACCTACAAGAAACGAGCCTATTCCCACCTTAAAGGCCGGCAACGCTGATGTGATAACCCTGGTGTTGCAGATGTCCATGAGCGGCGGTAGTCGCTTTCCATCAGGTGACCCGCAAGCTCGTTTGGCTCCTTATATCATTAAAAAAAACAATTAAGATCAAATAAGCGAGTGAGGCGTGCAAGAGTCGTCATTATATGCTCTGTTCTCTCTGCCTACTTCGCAAGGGATTTGGCGTGAGGTTATGTATGTATGTATAACTTGCCAGGGTTGCAGCCAGGATTTGAACCCACAACAACTTCTTGATTCAAAAGCGGGGTGCTCGACCACTGGACCACCTATTAAATTTTACCTATAAAATTATAATAACCTATAAAAACTATAAAACATAAAACATACATACGATAAATAAAAAACTATACTAAAATTGTACTTACAAAAAGAAATGGCATCTTATGAATTAATTTGGCTAAAATTAATCACAAAGTATTTTGTATTTTGAAATGACTATTAAAAATACAAAATACCTCTCGAGAGGTATTTCAAATAAAATATAAAATATATTTAAGAGATTTCCACCTATATATTGACTCATCACGATATCTCTGGAACCATAAGGCGTAGCGACTTGAAATTTGGTAGGATTATTCCTTTCGCCGAGTAGAGGTCAGCTAAGAACGGATTTTACGAAATTCCACCCACAAGGGGGGTTGCGGGGGTATTAACAATGGAAAATTCCCATTTTTAACCTATAGCTGCTATCGACTTCAAATTTGTCGAAGATATTGCAGTATTAACATAGCGGGGCAGCAGTTATTACTTTTGATGCGAAACAGAGTTTGCCGGGTCAGCTAGTAAAATATAAAATGCTTTTAACAAAAAGGTATTTAAATACAAAATAGGTATTTTGCATTTTGTATTTGTATTTTAAATAGAAGTATTTCAAATAAGTCACATCTCTGTTTACTAGATTATATTTAAGATGAACAGAATTTTTCCGGCAGCACCTTACTACTCCCGTCAGCTCAGTCAGTCTCATTGCTATAGTGAAGTATAGTGGATTGTTTATTGTATGGCAGGGCTTAATAATGTGGATTAAATTTGTGCGCATATTGTAATTATAAGGTAATCTAAGATTCTATGATTTAAATGAATCAAATCAAAAGTAATTTTATTTTTATAGATCTTTACAGACAAATAAAAATAGTCAATTAATTCAAATTTACCTACTAATTACAATTAAAATAAAACCCGAGCTCTTGAGGAAAGTCGGCCTGTAATGAGAAGAATCGAGCAAGAAACTCATGTGCCAAATACTCTTTTCAAACCAAGTCTTTATAACATTAATACAAAGTAACTATTGAATGGTGAAGCAACTGGCTAAAGTCATATGTAGTAGAAAAAAGAATAGAATTAATTGAAATATAATTAACTACCTTGACGTGCGTTAATAGAGTTGCAAAAACCTCCACGAGTTACTGAGGTTTCACATTACAATTGTTCAAGAGGTGCCGTTCATGTCCACTCTGTGCGGTCCTCAAGGAAACTCGCAATTGTATAGTAACCGATAATACACAGTTTGAGTTTAACACTTTTAAGTCTCGGTGGCGCAGTGGCTAGCACCCCGCTTCTGATTCAAGAAGTAGTGGGTTGAAATCCTGGCACACACTAATGACTTTTCGAAATTTTCGGAAGTTACGTGTGATATTTTCTTGAGAAGTTTTTTTGTAGAAGCGTGTACGTTGCCCCATAAACAAGAGAGTGGTATATACAGGGTGGAATCCACTCATATGTAATAATTGATACCAGATGTAGATCATAATTTCAGTAAACGTTGTACAAAATATTAAGA
Source organism: Euproctis similis (assembly GCA_905147225.2). Lineage (NCBI taxonomy): Eukaryota > Metazoa > Arthropoda > Insecta > Lepidoptera > Erebidae > Euproctis > Euproctis similis. The sequence goes on from LR990109.1 coordinate 14,189,539, forward strand.
CGATCGGTACAGTAATTAGGTCAATAACGACAGTTTTCATTTTCATGTAATTGAACACTCCCTATAAATGTATGAACTGGAATAAACTCTTCTCAGCTGTTCGTCCTGTCAAGGCCGCTTCGACTTTGTCATAAACGAAAATCATTCACAAAGAAGCCGACGTGTGCGCATAAGGCTGGCGCGGGTTGAAGTGCGTGGCCCCCCGCTTGAAGTACGGGGGGGGTTTTGAAATTAGAGGCACGAAACAATTATCGTCCGTCTCACCTTAGAAATTAATAAAAAATACTGAAGTAGTTTTATGTGTTGGGATTTTCATTCAATTTATAATTAATGGAATTTATAGCTTTAGTTACGACATTTTATTTTCAGAAATATTATAACTGTAATCATTTTAAAGAATTGACTAAATATCTAACTAAAGTACAAAACTTTAAAAGCTTACATTTATTTGTTGTTTTGATATTTCTGAACAAAGGAGAACAGTTTAAAAAATTGTATTTATGACAATGTTATTTAAGGAAATATCCCCTGGACAAATCAAATCTAAAACCTAACCAAAACTAAACCTTAGTTTATTACATAGTAGAATAAGATAAATCGTGAAAAAACCCTTTATTATCATTTCTTTTATGATACAACTTTTAAAATCGTAATAACACAAATATTCTTATTCTAATGTAATTATAATTTTTCTAAAGCGCATTGACATAAATGTGGTCGTTTACCCTATTTACCTATGATTTTCGACAGATTTTTTATTTCCAATAATTTTGCTTTTAGTTGACCGCCTGTTCCGCTTTGTGTGTGACGTATCGCCTGCAAATTACTCTTTTCGAATTTGTATTATTTATTAGTCTGTTATTTTATTCATTAAAACAACTTTTTAGGATTGTATCGCGTCTATTTCTTACTTACATATTTATATTTATTTCCCGACGTTTCGAACTCTTTACAGAGATCATTTTCACGAACGTCGGGAAATAAATATAAATAAGTAAGAAATAAACGCGATACAATCCTAAAGTTGTTTTAATGAGTGAGATTCGCGAAAACCTTAGAAACAAATCTGTTATTTTATTGTTTTTTTTTATTATTAACACTTAGTTATTTGAGTTTTGTGTGTGTTATATTTATAGTAAAACACTTTTGTGCAACTTTTATAAAATGCTACGACATTTTTATACCGCTAGTGAATATACGGACATGGTACTTATGTATGGTGAGTGTGGGATTGATTTCTTTTTGTGGGGGTTCATTAAAAATGAAGTTTACTCCCAAGTTTTCAATAGTGCAGTCGAATTGCGGAACCGTATAGTCATCGCCTTTGACAAATTAATAGCCATAGCCTCCGATCCCGCACGGAATCTATTTATATAAAATTCGCAGAAACATAATGCGACGATTTACGCTATGTATTGCTGCTCGTGGTGGACATTTTGAAAACTTGAAGATTTAATTTTGTGCCTACATAATCCGCTTTAACGGAATTTAGTTAGTTCAGTGTAGTTAACATTAACTCATGTTAGCAATAGACGTAGGTACCTTTTCGTAAAATGACAAATTACTATCAACTAGTGACAGTGAAATTTGATAGTCAAAAGAAAAGTCAGTGCCACACGTACACGTTGCCACACCGCCAGAGGTACGTTCTCTATACGGGTAATTTAGTTTTGATGCATTTTAATGCGATTTAGTTTGTTTGAAATTTGTATTTTTTTTAAATTCGCCCAGCAGTTAAAATGTTATTTTTAAGAGACTCCTATGGACTAGTACTACATCTGATTTCGTTTATATCATAAGAGTAAAATCCATATTGTATAACGGAAAATAAATATGTTTATTCTTAGGTCCGAAAATCCGCGAAACCTATGAACATACTGTCCAAGACGAAGTATATACTATCAGGCAAGGATCGTGACAAGCAGAAAGAAGATCGCCGTCGTGCGCTGTCTGCTAGTGCCGGGGACGTTTGCACCATGCGAAGTAATGATGGGCTATCAGCTGCAGCTAGTGAACCTGACCTTCGAGATACTCAGGTTAGTGACCAGATTACAATTGAAATGTTTTAAAAAACTACCACTTGGCCTTTAAAAGCGTCTAAAGATATTTAATATATATTTGGCAGACCCTTTGACCAATTTGACTTTTTATAAGATACATACATACATACAATCACGCCTTTTCCCCATGGGGGTAGGCAGAGACTAATTCTTTCCACTTGCTACGATCCTGACATACGTTTCTTGCTTCCTCCACTCTCATTATCGCGTTCATACATGCTCGTCGGTTGTGGCCACTCCTGACCTGGCCTCTCACCAACACATCCTAGATTTGTTGGTGATAGGTCCGCCTAGATCGTCCTTTACCGGTTCGCCGTTCGTTTCACACTTGTCTTATAAATTCGTTTAGTCAGTCTACTTTCGTCCATCCTTTCTACATGTCCGAACCATCTAAGCATTCCTTTCTCTATCCTTGTCACTATATCTTCTTTCATGGCACAACGTTCTCGAATTACACTGTTTCTCATTTTATCCACCAAGCTTACTCCAGCTATACTCCTCGGACTCCTCATTTCTACAGCATTAATAATGTTACTTCTGTGCTTCTCCTGCCGTACCCAACATTCACTCCCATACATAAGCGTACATAATAATTATAACATACCCATAACCATACATAAAAATCAATCAAAATTTGCTGATGCGTAGGGAGTCAAACTAAAGAAATCGGTAAATGCATGAGCATACCGTACTATATTACAACAAAACTAAGAACCATATCTTATTCAAATATCTATGTATTTAAGTAGACGGAATATGAAACTTTAAGTAGGACGAAGTATGTTCCGATTTTCTATATTTTAATGATTAAGCATGAGATTATCAGATTTACAAAAATTTTGGTATTCCTCGCTACATCAGTAACTTTGTAATTTGCCTGCAATACGCGATTTTTATTTTATTTTTTTAACATAACATATAAAACATAACTTAACGCCTTTTGCTACCCGAAGGTGTAGGCAGCGGCTGTTAAGCCTCGTCTTGCCGTTATGTTTACGTTCCAAATGGAATAGGTGGCGAACCTATTTCCATGCCGGGCACAAAGTTTTCAGTCATCGATATTGTTTTTTTTACGGTAAAATACATTATTTATTGAATATCGTTATTTCATATTCTCCTAATGTAAAGTGGAGTGGAATTACTTCGCAAAATTGTTCGATGGGTCCATTTAAAATACATTGTTGTCTTGTCGCCTACACCATATAACTATAGCGTATATAGAATGTACGAAATACGTGGAATGGAAGTAAAAATTACGAGTACATACATGTCTTTTCGATAAATATGTGAAACCATCTTAACAACACTTAACATTATTTTGCTACAACTAGCTAGCCCATTTTCAAATACGATTAATTATCATAACACGTGACCCCGAAAATATTCATGGGTTTGTGGCCCCGGACCACAGAAGAACAGAAGAACAGAACAGAAGTCTCTCTATCCTACACTTTAGCTTACGAGTCATACATATTATGTATATTTTTTTACTACTCCAATCGCTAAAAGCAATTTCTTCCAGGCAACCTTAGGAAGGACAATAGTGAATGAAAGAGACGGGTAATTGTAGGCGTTAATATAAACAAAAACACAAAACATATCTTATTATATAAAATTGTAAATTTATAAATTTACCAATAAATAATGATTATCATACGTTTTAACATACGGAGCCGAAACGTGGCCACTAACGGTACGGTTAGTCCACCAACTAAAAGTCACTCAGCGTGCTATGGAAAGAGCTATGCTCGGAGTTTCTCTAAGGGATCAAATCCGGAACGAAGTCATTCGCCAGAGAACTAACGTGACTGACATAGCTCAACGCATTAGCAAGCTGAAGTGGCAGTGGGCTGGCCATATATGCCGCAGGACCGATAACCGCTGGGGTAAACTGGTCTTAGAGTGGAGACCACGGACCGGAAAGCGTAGCGTGGGGCGTCCAGTGACAAGGTGGAGCGATGACATACGCAGAGCGGTGGGCAGCGACTGGAAAAGAAGAGCCGAAGATCGGGTTCAGTGGTGCATATTGGGAGAGGCCTATGTCCAGCAGTGGACTGATGCGGGTTGATTATGATGAATGATTATCATTACATAGTATAAAACAAAGTCACTTTCCGCTGTCCGTCCCCTTATATGCGTATATTTTTTAAACTACGCAACGGATTTTGATCCGGTTTTTTTAATAGTTAGAGGGTGTTAATGGGGTGGTTTTGATCTATAATTCATATATGATGTAGTAAAGAAAAAATGATAATTTTCGAGATTTAGCAATTTAATTGCTAACGCTGGCTGAACCCTAAGTGAAAGGTCAAAACAATGTTCTACATTATTAAAACCTTCAAAAGGTCTACAAAAAAGTCCGCGAGGGCATACGTCTATCTCTTAGACATAACCTACAATGACCATTTTTATTTTTTTACTTTTCACGAGAAATAATGGCTTATTTACGAAGAGATTTTAATCATTGCAGCATTAATTTTCATCTAATTAAGTATCTTAAATAGATTATGCATGTAATATAGATGATCTTGGCCCTTTACAGCATGTAATTTAAACGAATATTTTCGAAGATATTGCAGTATTAACATAGCGGGACAGCAGTTATTTGTTTTTGATGCGGAACAAAGTTCACCGGGTCAGCTAGTACTATACAACATATCTGTCTTGTATTAGAAGAGTTTTAAATTTGGTTATAGACTTTGCTTTTCCATTCTCCACGCGTAGTGCGTTCCATAGCAGCACTGCCTGGACGGAAAACGATAGCCCATAAACACGCATTGAATGCTTAGGGACTGCCAATCTCAAATTTTCCGATGACCTCTGATATTTCGAATGTGGCGCATGTAAGAACTGGAAACGTTTTTTGAGATAGTCAGGGGTATTAGAGTTGAATAAAATGTTATACAACAACTTCAGAACCTGAGTATTCCGGCGAAGACGTATTCGTCCTTCGGCTTCCTATTGGAAGCCACTTAGCTCTTTTCGAAACTCAGATACCAGATCATATTTGCGGCGACCAAAAATAAATCTGATACAGACTTTTTGAAGACGCTCAAATTGTGCTCAGAGATTCAGATAGCGGGCATCGGCATAGTCGAGAATAGGCAGTACGAGAGATTGCGCGAGTGAGATTTTAGTGGCAGTAAGCAAGAAGTTTTGTAACCTTCGTAAGGACCTCGCAGAAGCAAACAGTTTGCGACCTACTTCTTGCAGTTGGGGACCCCAGGATTGGTTCCATTGAAACAAACCTGAGACAACATTGTGAAATTGCTTTACGTCGATCTTCTATGAGGTTGTGGTATTTCACCGGTCGAGCCTGTCCATTCGTGCAGCGAACTTCTGGGCTTTACCACTCTACCTGAGTTTTCGACGGGTTAATAATGACAATGACTGATGACTATCGATGACTGACAACTTTGTGCCCGGTAAATGGTTAAAGATTCCGTCAGCTATTCCTTCCCATTTGGGGCGTTAAAATCCGGCTAGTCTAGGCTTAACAGCGGCTGCTCACGCTTTTGGGTAGAAAAAGGCATGAAATTATATGAATATAATGTGAATATAAATTATATAATGTGGCGCATGTAAGAACTGGAAACGTTTTTTGAGATAGTCAGGGGTATTAGAGTTGAATAAAATGTTATACAACATCTTCAGAACCTGAGTATTCCGGCGAAGACGAATAGGAAGCCACTTAGCTCTTTTCGAAACTCAGATACCAGATCATATTTGCGGCGACCAAAAATAAATCTGATACAGACATTTTGAAGACGCTCAAATTGTGCTCAGAGATTCAGATAGCGGGCATCGGTATAGTCGAGAATAGGCAGTACGAGAGATTGCGCGAGTGAGATTTTAGTGGCAGTAAGCAAGAAGTTTTGTAACCTTCGTAAGGACCTCGCAGAAGCAAACAGTTTGCGACCTACTTCTTGCAGTTGGGGACCCCAGGATTGGTTCCATTGAAACAAACCTGAGACAACATTGCGAAATTGCTTTACGTCGATCTTCTATGAGGTTGTGGTATTTCACCGGTCGAGCCTGTCCATTCATGCAGCGAACTTCTGGGCTTTACCACTCTACCTGAGTTTTCGACGGGTTAATAATGACAATGACTGATGACTATCGATGACTGACAACTTTGTGCCCGGTAAATGGTTAAAGATTCCGTCAGCTATTCCTTCCCATTTGGGGCGTTAAAATCCGGCTAGTCTAGGCTTAACAGCGGCTGCTCACGCTTTTGGGTAGAAAAAGGCATGAAATTATATGAATATAATGTGAATATAAATTATATAATGTGGCGCATGTAAGAACTGGAAACGTTTTTTGAGATAGTCAGGGGTATTAGAGTTGAATAAAATGTTATACAACATCTTCAGAACCTGAGTATTCCGGCGAAGACGAATAGGAAGCCACTTAGCTCTTTTCGAAACTCAGATACCAGATCATATTTGCGGCGACCAAAAATAAATCTGATACAGACATTTTGAAGACGCTCAAATTGTGCTCAGAGATTCAGATAGCGGGCATCGGTATAGTCGAGAATAGGCAGTACGAGAGATTGCGCGAGTGAGATTTTAGTGGCAGTAAGCAAGAAGTTTTGTAACCTTCGTAAGGACCTCGCAGAAGCAAACAGTTTGCGACCTACTTCTTGCAGTTGGGGACCCCAGGATTGGTTCCATTGAAACAAACCTGAGACAACATTGCGAAATTGCTTTACGTCGATCTTCTATGAGGTTGTGGTATTTCACCGGTCGAGCCTGTCCATTCATGCAGCGAACTTCTGGGCTTTACCACTCTACCTGAGTTTTCGACGGGTTAATAATGACAATGACTGATGACTATCGATGACTGACAACTTTGTGCCCGGTAAATGGTTAAAGATTCCGTCAGCTATTCCTTCCCATTTGGGGCGTTAAAATCCGGCTAGTCTAGGCTTAACAGCGGCTGCTCACGCTTTTGGGTAGAAAAAGGCATGAAATTATATATAAAAAAATACACATATTACGAGAGTATGGTTCACCTACTGGTAGTGTAAATATAAAATAAAATGTTCTATTTTGGTGTAGAGTTATCTGTCCTTTTATCGGTTACAAGGGCCGCGGCTATATTTAGCTGTGTCAACGGAAAGTAAAGGACACAAGCAATCATATGTTCCACACATGTTTTATATAAACACACACGTTTGTTTGTCTGTGCTGTTGTATGTACGTAGTACGGTGTCATATTTGTATAACTTTTATCTAAAACTGTTCCATAGTCACAGGTAGAATAGTAGATATTAACATAACTTCACATCTTTTTCTACCCGAAGGTGTAGGCAGCGATTTGCCGAATCGTTGTGTTACGCGTCACAAATAGAACAGGTGGCGAACCCATTAGATGACCCATGATGTATAATTTGATTCCTACGTAAATATTGATTAAAATTTCGATTTTCCGCGTATAGATGGGTATGTAAATTTCATTACAAAAAACAGATCATCTTTGCGATACCTATTATCACAACGTTTTTATACATCACACGTGTAGGGGATTAAATGAGTGAACATTTTAAAATCTTTTGTTATGTATATGATTAGCTAATGAAATTCCTGGACTAGTACTAAAATTAGGAACCATCTAGATCTCGTGGGAAGTCTCGCAAGAAATAAAATACCATACGAGGACACTAAACTCTATATATAGAAAAATAAAATTACCAAATATCGATGACTGAAAACATTGTACCCGGTGTATGGCAATAGGTTTGCCCCTATTTACTCCATTTGGGACGTAAACACAACAGCTAGTCGAGGCTTAACAGCCGCTGTCTACACCTTTGATTTGAAAATGGCCTGAAGTTATGTAAAATTGCCCTCTCCCGTGATCGTTTAAGACGTAAAGATTGGTGAATAGGTGGCCAAAAATATAATGCCATTGCCGAGTTTATTGGATGGATACAACCAATAAATGTCACTGATATCATCAAAAATATCCACGGTTTTTATTGACTCACCCATGTGCCCGCATCCCGCCAGAACTAATGTACGTTCCAATTCATATTTATTGGTGTAACAATGGCCCACTTTGTAGTCAATTAGAGGAGCGATGTTATCATCATTACATAGTATAAAACAAAGTCTCTTTTTGCTGTCTATCCTCTTATATGCTTAGATCTTTAAAACTACGCATCTTATTTTTATTAATAGATGGAGGCTGTCATCGGGGTAGTTCGTATGTATATAATTCATCATGAACTTATTGTAATGTAGTAAAAAAGTGATAATTTTCGAGCACTTTTATTGCAAACGCTGGCTGAACCCTAAGTGGTAAATCAAAACCATTGTTTTACTACATTATTACTTTTTGTAGACCTTTTGAAGGTGTACTTCAAAAGGTCTACAAAAAGGTCCTCAATAGTGAATGTCTTATCACTTAGAGATAATCCACAATAACAACATTTTTACTTTTTCTTATTGCTTCTATGGAGAAACAAAATTCGCTGGGTCATCTAGTATTTATCTAAAATTCTTCGTACTTTTATTGAATGTATAAGTTTTATAGTAATTATATTACATGGAATTTGCACATCATGTCCATTATTGTCTCACCAGTTAAGCTAAGGGGGTATAAATAAGATGTTAAATTTAACATTGACAAATCCAAGAATACAATTTATTCCTGTTATCATCATCATCGACTGTAGGATCCGATTATCATTTATAAAAATATACGCTATATCATCTCCTATTATATGTAAAACTCCATGACTTATAACCACCACGACTTAAAAAAAATAATGGTTATTTCAGCTAATTATGTAAATTCCAAACTTACAACACTAATCACATGATTTTGTCTTACAGTGATAAAACAAATATCTGTAAATGAATATACGATACAATAAAAACAGTGGCAAATATCCAAAACTAGGCTATCGTATATGTGTTTAAATTGATTCCATCTGAGCCGGGCCGCGCCATAAATACATACATATAGGAATATATTACAATAACTACATAATACTTGGACGTTTGATTGATACAGAGGCGAGACGTATCGAGGCCGCGGTACGTGCTGACCTGGTTCTTAAACACCCGGTCTGAAATAGACACCTTTTATCCAAATTTTTAAATAATATTTCTATTACTTTAATAACTTTATTGGAAATATATTTTATGTTTTTTGTTGCCACGCCTTCTTATCACGCCTTCTTGGCTCATAACCTTTGCTCATCAACAGTTGTAAAAAGACAGTCTGCCAGTTCGTTGCTATAGTTATAGTAACACTCATTTCAGAACGTCTTTACCCTTTACAAAGAGGTGTGTTCGTTTGAGTAATAATGTTTACCTTTTTTCTGCAGTGTCAATTTATTGCACCAACATTACAAATCTTACCTTGACAAAGGCTTCGGAGCCTTTTTTCACATGTTTTGTATCCCTTATACCCTCCTTGTACACATAATAATACGAGTCCATATGCAATTACAAATCCAGCCAGTCACTATTTATTTGTTAAAATGTGAATAAAAATTTTGGGCAAACATTTTTTTTACCGTTTCTCGTTCTGAAAACTAAATTGTAATAACAACACAAGAAAACATAATTTTCATGAACATTTCTGTAACGTAGTATAAAGTGTCGTAAGCCAAGAGTCGAGGTTGAGCATATTTCTTTACACAAGTAGTTTGTCTTATCAACTCGCACCTCAAAATAAGTCCCATTAAGAAACTCCGTTCTAAATAATGCTAATAAGTCTGCCCATGTATATGAGTATTTATGGGGCGTATTTGTTGTCACCGATTCCGTGAAGTAATCGATATTATTATATTCGAATTTTTATCAAATATTGTAATTTTGATCTCGCCTCAATGCATCGGGTTCGTTTCTGATTCTATTTATTTTGTGTACAATTTAAACTTCTAATAAAATTAAGACTTAGTGTCTATTTGTAATGTTTTTAATTGAAAATATTAGATAAATTCTAATATTAAAGCAATATTAGTTTGTTTTATGGCATTTTATATAGAAACTACTGGTCAGTGTCATAATATATTTTTGTTCGATTCCAACTAAAGGTTTCCTAAAAAGTATGCACCATAAGAATATAAAATTTACTCCCAACGAAAACTCATCAAGAATATTGTTTTGAATTAAACTTGTTTTTAATAGTTTGGTATTCTATTTCCGTTTGAAATCTGATCTGATTTTGTTCTTATCAATTGGCGCAGCTATTTTTATTACGAATGTCACTGTGAATATATTTTATCGCATCTATTTGAGGAAGTGGATATGAATCAGAATTGCAACAATACTACTGTCGTTTCTTAGTAAACAAATCTGCTTGTTCGGGTTCGATTCTTGTAAATATTTTTAATGAATGTTGTTAAAATGTTATCGTGTAGACTTTTACAGTAAATATTATTATAATCATGTTAATGCTCTCAGTGCACTCTTTAGTCAGAAGTTTAAAATAAATTATGTAGGTGTGTATTCAGGTTTTTAGGTACATATACACGTAAATTGTTTTCGGATGTTATGCCTGATAAATATCGATGACTGAAAACTTTGTGCCCGATTTGGCAATAGGTTCGCCACCCATTCAATATTGGACGTAAACTTAACGGCGAAACGAGGCTTGACAGCCGCTGCCTACACCTTCGGGTAGAAAGGCATGAAGTTATGTTATGTTATACACGTATACATCTACAACATGTAAAATAATTAACGCACACCCTCAAACATTCCAGTTAGAATATAGTAATATTAACTCAATGCATACACCAAATATTATTTATATGTGTAACATTGTTTATTTCTAAAATTAGTTATTACCATTTCATTCCGTCCAAATTTAATATTTCCAAAAATCTTAATACCTTGACTTTCGGTCCATTTTCCTTTTTACGCACTGTTTCGCTAGCTGTGCAATTTAGTTCTTTAGAATAATAACGGATTATTATTCATAGGTTCTAGCTAAATTTGGGAAAAGAAATTCGCTCCATAAAAACAATTAAAATCGATTCAGATTCTGAACAAATTACTTTGCAGGGTGTGCGATATTAAGTTGCATGTTTCATACTTTTTTCAATATCTAATTAGTGGTATTGTGAATATGCCATTTCCAAGTTTTACAGCGGTGAAATACTTAAATATATTAAACAACAATGGCCCTTACAAAATTACAATATTGCAATTATGGATACAAAGTTATTTTCACACGTTGTGGTTTACTACGGTTCTGAACTTTCTAGTTCGATGCTACAGCTTTCTTGCTATGAAGAATTACAGTTTTATAGCTACTGGTAAATTGATAAAGTAGAAGCCAGTAGAAGGATTATAAGAATAAATGCTATCGCCTTTGTTTTACATAGTTATATAATAATTCTATCCCTGACCACTGCTGCATATATGACTCTCCTATGATTACTGACCTTACTCTTCGGCCTTTCGTCGGACTCGTGTACCTATGGTTCCATAAAACTCTATAATAATAAAAAATATTAGCGATAAAGAAGTTGACAAAAAATCCAGAGGTCCGGATTCGAATCCTGACACTGGCTCACACCAATGATTTTTCGAAAGTTAATTGTGATAAATATATCGATGACTGAAAACTTTGTGCCCGGTATGGCAATAGGTTCGTCACCTATTCTATTTGGGACGTAAACATAACGGCGAGACGAGGCTTAACAGCCATTGCCTACACCTTAAGGTAACAAAGGCGTGAAATTATGTTAAGTTTATATAAAAAAAGAATAAATATCGTAAGGTTCTGCAAAACAATCACGCATTGGCAATTCGTTGTAGGTATTCGCGCACTCAATAAAACAACTCAAAGAAATTCACTCAAAAAGTTATTTGCGTTCTATTTGTCTCCACGTAGCGTAACGTTCCGTACATAACGGTATCGTAGGAAAACTGGGTAAATTTATAGATTTTTTTTGGGTTTTGTTACGAACTAACGTAACGAAAGTATTTACAAGTAATTGGCAATACAGTCGTATGAAATGCGAATCTGAAATCAAATTTGTTTAATCGGTATGAAACTGCTAATTTATTTTGTTGATTTAATTTTCTTTCTTTATAAACCAACAAGTTGTAAAACAACAGTGGTACAGCCTCACAGTTCGCTGCATGAAAGTGCCGACTCCACCGGTGACATACCACGACCTCTTAGAATTTAGAAAATACGTAAAGTGACTGCGTTTTGCTCGGTGAGACAGGAATCTGGAAGCCAACCCATCACCCATCACCCTTTCCCATTCTACTTCTGAGCTCTTTCATATCCCATTGTAATAGCCGGCAACGCAACTGGGCGTCCATGGGCGGCGTCAATTGCTTGCCGTCAGGTGACACGCTTGCTAGTTTTCCTTGTCCACTTGTGTCACTAATGAAAATGAAATTAGCAATGAATTGTATTATGTATATAGCTCAACAAAATACAGTTTGTTATGTCTATACCACGCAGCACGCTATACCTACCAGACATAAAAATGAATAATGTAATTTGTTTCGCTCAATTATCACGACTTCCGCATAGGGCAAGGTTAAATATTATTGCTCTGGTTTTTGGTCATATCAAGGGGGGTCAAAATGGCAATACCTTATCAACGGTTTCATTTAATTCAATGGCTTCTTTGTAAATTTATCATATTTTCTTTTAACGATATTGTTGATAAATTTCAACCTGAATTGGGATTAGATTTGTAACATTTTAAACTCGATATTTTGGGTGAGATTTGAGCCTACCTCTTCATTAGGCATTATGCACTTAGCATTGCTCTAACTCTGATATCTATGGCTCTAACTAATGAAATACCAAGAATTTCAAAGTTTTCATTCTCATGAGTTCAACAGTGGTAGAGCCAAGCAATTCGCTGTATGAATGGGCCGGCTCGACCGGTGAAATACCACGACCTCTCAGAAGATCGACGTAAAGTGGCTCATACCGCGTTTCGTTTGGTGAGAGAGGTATTTGGAGGAGGCCCACCCCCCCCCTTCCCCATCCCTTCCTATCCCCTATCCCTTAAAGGTCGGCAATGCAACAGTAACACTATATGTGTTGCTAGTGTCTATGGGCGGCGTTGGTTGCTTACCATCAGGTGACACGCCTGCTCGTTTGCCCTCCTATCGCATAAAAAAAGTGTTTCAAATTAGTTTTGAGTTCAAACAATTATTTTGTTTGTTGTATTTAAGTTTACATATCAAATGAATGTAGGTAGAAAGCTTTTATGATGTTTCGTTTGATCATATTCATGTACCCAATGTAATGCTTTGATCGGTTTTTCTTTTCTGTCTTATTATACATAATATATGATATTACTGATCATTCGTGCTATAATTTCTGTCAATTCCAATTGGAGAGGACATCGAAGTCGGCATTTGTGTATAAATCACTAAAATATTATCATATTTACTTTAACGTAAAGTACTTTGAAACGTAGAGAAAATTATCTAGTTCAGCTGCGATTTAAATGAAAGAAAAACGAGATCTTGATATCAGTCTTGACCTCAATATGAATCAAACGACTGTCTTCTGGGTTGTGCCTATTTCCTCGATTGCATTTCTCGTTGTAATCTTTCAATGCGCTTGCGTTGATCTTAATATACGGCCTTATGTCATGATGCGTTCCCGCCGTAACTCCCGCCTCGCCTTGATTTCATCATTCAGATCCCAACAATCAGTCACTCGTCAACCGTTCAAGATGACACACGCGTTAATGAACAAAAATACCATCAACGGCTTCAATAATACAAAACATATATCAAGTAGCAATTTCAACTTTATTTAAATATCGTTAAAGGTGATTTTTGTATGTGTTTCATGGTACAACAATTACAAAAATAATTGTGGCTGGTGCTTGCTCTTTCAGCCTCTTTCCCGTCAGTGGTTTGTGTTGTGACTCGTCACGTGGCTGTCTATAGATTTGTGTTTGTGATTAAAAATGGCGAACAAAGTTATGGGATATGTCATCTGTGGATATAACTCTGTCGACAATTTAATGGTAAGATTTCAATCTCTGGAAGACTGACGCCCGAATACTGAACCGCCACTGAAATCTGACAATTAATAAAGTGTTACTTACTGTTCAAATTTCACGTATTCTGTCTAATGTGACAGCTACTTAAACGCGTAAGTAGCGCTTATATATTTGAGTGGCGGTTCAGTATTCGGGCTTGAGGGTCATAGATGTTTTTATGTTGTATGTTTTAGGGAGGTTTCTTGATGGTAATTCAAGTCCATTTATTTCTGTTGTCTGAGGAAAAAATATATATACTATAAATATACTTCATAAAAAAATATTATTAAGGCAGAAATAAGGTCTTTTATAAGCCAAACTGCGGCTGCGTCTCTTTGTAATAAATTCTCATAATTATAAGAAGACGAAAAGGGAGGTCATTGAAGAATTTGTTCGTTAAAGAGACATACCTACCGTCAAATTATGAAATTCCTTACGGGTATACCGAGAAAAAGTGTACTGCAAGAGGTGGTCCTTAGAAACCGCATCCGCATTCTTAATTCTTGCTATTAAAACTTGTTAAGCATGATTTTCGTATACAAAAAGTCTAGTCAAACACAAAAGTACAACACATTTCCTATATTTAGATCTTCAACTTATCATTCAACTTTATTGCTCTGTTGTAGCACCATCTTCTTTTTTGTAGATCTTAAAAACCACTAAAAGATCTCCAACGAGGCAAATACGTGAATAACTGTTACAACAGAATAATCCAATCTCATCCCAACCTCTGTTCTACACTGTAACACATTTTTTTTAAACTTTTAGTAGTATCTCATGTAATAATATAATAGTTAGGAACACGCGATGCGAACAGACTTGCGATTGGTACAATGTTTATTGCCAACTATAGACTTTAATTGCTTTCCTATTATAATTGATTGTAACGGATCCTTTTGATGAGTACATGTTCGTCTACGTCAAGAGTCTCTGGTTGTTTGTTAGAAAACCTGTATGCAATCTTTGGAATCTAGATTTTTTATATCTAAAAATCTTTCTACTTTTGATTTTAACGAAGCTTCTCTGGCGATTAAAGTGTGATACGTCTAAAATTAAAGATGTAATGAACGACAAAATTGGCAAGATATTGCTTTTTCATAAAAAAAAACAGCACGTTTCCAATCAACATAGCATTAGTACCTCCCGATTTCAGTTAGCACATTTGGTGACCACAATTTGAAAGGATGAAAACCAACTGCCAACCAACACGTAATACTTGATTTTAAATATTTACAAAAGCATTTATTTACATTTCAGTACATCACGATAAATTATAGATGCACGAGTCTGTGAAAGCAATTTGAGATATAGATGCCTATTGTATATTTAATAAGGACTTGAATTAGTTGAAATTGTTAATTCCTAGAGATAGAGATACCTAAGTTTAGCCGGACAGGGTCAAACATAGATTTTTGGGCGTGGGAATGTTGGATTGGTCGTGTATTTAAGTATATCCATCAGCATAAAGGTACTGTGAGGGAAACCTATTTACTCGACTCCAATCTCTAATTAAAAATGGTTTACAAAGGCAACTTAATTTAACAATCAAAATACCTATTAAAGCTTAGTTTAATGAAGATCTTATTTTCAAGTGTTACTCGTTATATGGGAGTATTTTCCTGTTGATAACAATTTATTAGTAGTGTATTACGAGTTGGTATATCTACCTACCTTAGTAACGTTACCGTTGACAGTTGGTACGTTGTTTTCCTTGGTCGAGTTAGTCTAAAGAAAAATAATTACGTGTTGATATAATTAAATTAATTAGAATATGGATAGATAGATAGCTATACTAACGTTGAGTTAAGGAAGCGTGAGTTGGATGTGACAAAGGTGAGGGCGTATGAAAGCAGAATAAACGCGGTTGAGACACGCGAACTCTTCGGAGTGGACCAAGTTGCTCAGGCTAGGCATACCATCCCGTATTGTTTTACACTCCCCTCCCCCACTCTACACTTCTATTAAATAAACGAACCTTCAGGCCTGCTCGTTTGCCCCCCTAAACCATAAAAAAGAAATATAATCACTATGTTATTTCTAGCAAGATCAAGCCATTGTTTTGCCATTGTATGCTCATTTACACGGTTGAATGGTGTTTCCTTGGTCATATGTCGAGAAAATCAAAACTTGGCCATATCTTAATACATAGTTGACAATAATATTTTCACTCTCGGACGCCTGCACTAAAAATTCATTAACGAAACAGTAATTTATAATTTAATCCGTTGTCATTGTTATTATGGCCTAGTAGCTTTACTCTCTCACTTTTGATTATGAGATAAGATTCGTAGTTCTATAGTCATAATACACACCCTCCCGTAATCTTTGAGATCGCTTTTACAGTTCCACCATTTATTCTGTTGGAGCAGATAATTATAATTCAAATGGCTTGCCTAGGAATAAATTCCGTCGCCTACACATTCGGACATTAAAGACGTCATAATACATAACTTAAAGACCTGCGTAATAGTTGATTATTATATCAGACATTTGTATGACCTGGACACAATTTATAAAATTATTAAATGTCCCAAGTCTCGGAGACGTACTGAAACGAATTCCAGAGCGTTTATTCTACCAAGTTTATTAATTGTTAGTGGCTAAGTATGAAATCAGATTGCGGACTTGTCGACGTCAAATGGGTAAAGATAATTGGCTCAGACTTGTCAGGTCACTTGACCATGTGTGAACAAATGTCTACCGGTTCACCTTTGTTACTTGTCAACCTTAATGATCCCTATTTTTCCGAATGTTCGTTCTAGACGATAAATCTAAAACTAGAACTAATAATAAATCTAAAACTAAAAACATGAATAACCTTACTTAAAATCGGTATAACCATTCTGATTGAAGATTTAGTTCTTGTCTAGATTTTTTGTGCAGAACATTTTTCTAATTAAATAACCTTAGAAACTAGCAAATTAATGAAAAAATAAAACCCAAAAACCGGTATATACAGTGTTTGTACCCTATTGCGCAAATAGAGTTTCAATGCTTTTAGCATAACTACTTACAGGAATGGTATGTTTTCCAGATATACGTATAATTTTGTATTATTATTTTGCATGCCATTGGATGGATTATAGCTTGGTGATATTCATCTTAATTCCTGAAATTCTCAAATTTTCCGAGTGACAGTTACTCGTTGACATTAGATGGGTCACATAACGCTATAAAAAAGATAACAAAGAAACTCTGACTTGTAGATGTATTCTAAACATGACCTGGAATTCTCGAACAAAATTCATAAACCTGTAGATCAAAATATGACCTGGAATTGAGTTATCACACTAAATCTGTTTACATCTGGGAATAACAGCTTTATAATCTAGAAACTGGGAATTTAAATTTGTTGTTTTAGTCTATATAAGAAATTTTCAGGATTTGAGCTTTAAGTGCGTATTTTTGGTGATGCCTCGGTTCAAATGAATTAAATTTATTAGTCACAAATATATACGTAAATTATTAAGAGATTTTTGTAATGATTATGGTGTTCATCTTGCTAATCTTCAGACGCACTGCAGTTACTTCAAAATTGTTTCACTATTTAAATAATACACTACCAAGATGATGTAATGTTTTGTATGCATATTCTGCAAATTATTAAAGTTATAACGATATTTATAAAGAATCCATCTTGCATCTCGAGAGCTTTAAAATGGAACGCCGTGAAAGATACACAAAGCTCTAATTGTAGATATCTTTTTATATTCTAGGACCTAGGTGATATGACAAAATAAGAACTCGCGCGTGTTAACAATTTCTCTTGATTAGGTTTCCATATTAATTATATTTTTCTTAACAATACTTTTTTCTTATTACTTATAAACTACATTTTGAAGGAAATGAATGTCAAAAAAATCTACATTCATTATTAATCGCCATTGCTTTAAAAACAAAGAATCGTAAGTAAGAGTCTGTTTAATACGAAACTAACGGCTCATTTCAATTTCTTTGACATTGTAACGTAACTATTATATTTTATACGCATATAAAATTAATTACATAACATACATGCATGCATGCACGCATAGCATGTTGCATTATTATTAATACAGAAACGGCATAAACCACTAACAGTGTCTAAAAAATCTGGGGGAAATTGTAAAAATGTACCCCATGATTTACTGCACAATTGTGAGTTCAAAAATTGATTGTTTATGCTTCATGATTCCGTATATATCTAAGTAAAATATGTTACTACTGAATGGAGCTAGCGATATAATACCGTAGTTATCGTTTAAGTAGATTGAAATAAATCATCTGAGACAATTTTGACTGTCTTGTCACCTTTCATGAGTTGTATACAGTGTAGTAAATTGTAGTGCATTGTTTTGATCTATCGCTTAGCGTTCAGCCAGAGTTTGCAATTAAAATGCTAAATATCGAAAATTACCACTTTTTATTTACTACAGTATAAATAAATTATGCATATAAATCACCCCGTTGACACCCTTTATCTATTTTTTCATGGGATAGGAGGACAAATGAGCAAGCGTGTCACCTGATGGTTAGCAACCTGCGCCGCCCATGGACACCAGTAACACATATAGTGTTGCCGACCTTTAAGGGAGTAGGATAGGAAAGGATGGGAAAGGGGGTGACCCTCCGGGTACTTCTCTCACCGAACGAAACGCGGTATGAGCCACTTTACGTCGATCTTCTGAGAGGTCGTGGTATTTCACCGGTCGAGCCGGCCCATTCATGCAGCGAACTGCTTGGCTCTACCACAACTATACTAACTAATTAAAACATCAAAATAAAAAATCTAAGCATGTAAGGAGACAGACAGCGGATTGTTTTACACTATACAATTTGACATTCCTGTTTGTAATAATACAATCCAAATTCTGTTTGTAATAATTAACACAGGAACACAATGGAAACACCAAATTATTTAAATATGCCATTCCTCAAGGGATTCTCATCAATATTTTCCTTCCTTGTATTTCAACTTAGAGGCAGGCTATAGAAATACATTTATTTAACATGTTAGTTAATATTCATTCCACAACCACGTCGAATTTTAGTTGTAAATTTTTATAATTATTGATATATTTTGTGCTTATACAGAGTACAGGAAGGATTAAAGAAGTTATATGGTATGTTTACATTTTATCTTACAATAAAAGAAAGAAATACTTGCCACTTAGTCATTTTTTTTATATTCAGCAGTCGAACACTGATGAAGCAGATATTCTTTGGAGTCTATATCAAGTAAGTCAATTTGAACTCACAAACTGTTAGCACTCAAATTCTAATTTGTAATATATGTCAAATTTAATACCGCAATTTTGACTAAAATGTAATGGTTAGCAGATTACGTGGACTATCAGAACACCGCTAGAAAACTGTACTGCACGAGCACGTGCCGAGGGCAAAGCCCCTACAATTGTGTGTACGTGCAAGGGAGACAGCATTGTGGTTAGTTAAATGGAGTGAAAGAAAAGTCTAATAGGGGGACATTATCTGGAATACAACTCGCGAACAACAATTTTCTCACTAATATCAGTTCTTTTATATGGAAACTTTTATAAGTCTCGTTGGCCCAGTGGTCGAGCACACGGCTTCTGATCCAGAGGTCCGGGTTCGATTCCTGACACTGGGCTCACACCAATGACTTTGGTTCGAAATAGATTCACCACCTATTCCATTTGGGACGCAAACATAACGGCGTGACGAGGCTTAACAACCGCTGCCTACACCTTCGGGTAACAAAAGGCGTGAAGTTTTATTATATAGAAACTTCCATAAGTTTTTCTAATTTTATCATCTGGTAGACCAGCTGATAGATTAATTCAAACATTTATTTTGAATTAATCTATCAGCTGTATTAACATTTATTAGATTTAATTTTGAGAAAATATTTTATTATTAATTTAATGCTATGTCTCATTCTCATACATTCTAGTCCATTTGTGATACGGGAATGGTGGGCGCGATTTTGATACTGTTAATATTACGAAAATATGATTGCAAAGAGATTCAGAGATATTACTTTGTTGTTAACGTAACGAAATAAACTTAGCTGCGTTAGTGAGAAAAACTGAATTTTGGGCTTTTATTAAGATTGTTTGTGTGGTAGCACTAAAATTTATTATGAAATAAATCGAATAAGAATAACAAACGTTATAGACCAGGGTAGATGCCTTCAAAAATAATAAAAAGTGAAAAAAAATAATAGTAGGACGAAACCCATTAGAAAAGGAGGAGAATATTACAAAAATGAAAGGAAAAATAATTTACGGGCGATCTGAGGTCGGGAAGGGGGTGGGGGTGAGTTTTTAAGGGTAAAAAACGGTTTTTCTCGATTTCCGGCAAAACTAAAAGTCCTATGGAAAAAAGTTTAATGGCAAAGTTGTAGGTAATAAAAAGATCTAAAACTTTTGTATTTACACTTTTTTTAGATAACCTCAAAATTTAGATGAAAAATTCAAAAAAACAAGTTTTAAGATTTTTATTTTTATCTTTTACAAAAATTTTTTTTTCCCCACGATATTTTGTGAAAAGTCGCCTTTTTATGTCCCAAATACGCTGTAATTTATTTGTTTAAAAAATATTTTTTTTTGCCTTATATTGAATTAATATCGAAAAAGCACCCTAATTTTCAATCGAAAATTCACCCGTCAAAATATCAGCTTTTTTCAAAAAGTTGGTATGTTTTCTGTTTGCTGAGATGTCTACTTTCCGATGGTGCAAAAAAAATTGTGCTATTGTAGTAAATTTTCTCAGAAAATGCAAATCAAAATCTAAAAAAATCTCGAATCCTATTTTTTTTTTAAATTATTATATACAATTTAGAGCTATTTATTAAAATTTATACTTTAATTACTCGAAAATCGCAAGATTACATGTTATATTGATAAAAAAAATTGCAAATCAAAGTGAATTACTATAATTAACAAACAAATAAGTTATTAATTTCTGAATTCGAGTATTTATCGATTTTGATTTGCATTTTCTGAGAATATTTACTACAATAGCACAATTTTTTTTTGCATCATCGAAAAGTAGACTTTTCAGCAAACAGATAACATACCAACTTTTTGAAAAAAGCTGATATTTTGACGGGTGAATTTATTATTAATTCAATATAAGGCAAAAAAAAAAATATTTTTAAACAAATAAATTACAGCGTATTTGGGACATAAAAAGGCGACTTTTCACAAAATATAGTGGGGAAAAAAAAATTTTTGTAAAAGATAAAAATAAAAATCTAAAAACTTGTTTTTTTGAATTTTTCATCTAAATTTTGAGGTTATCTAAAAAAAGTGTAAATACAAAAGTTTTAGATCTTTTTATTACCTACAACTTTGCCATTAAACTTTTTTTCATAGGACTTTTAGTTTTGCCGGAAATCGAGAAAAACCGTTTTTTACCCTTAAAAACTCACCCCCACCCCCTTCCCGACCTCAGATCGCCCGTAAATTATTTTTCCTTTCATTTTTGTAATATTCTCCTCCTTTTCTAATGGGTTTCATCCTACTATTTTTTTTTTTGGTTTTAAAAATTATCTACCCTGGTCTATTACGAAAAATATGAATATAGAAACTCAATACGAGAAGCGGAATTGTATAAAAATGGTGCGACATTAAGCAACGTTGTAATTCATTGCGTATAATTCAGCACTAACAGCCATGGGAACGATTTAATCAGTGCCTATAGGAACAAGCGCACAATCGAGAAGAGTTCCACTCCATCGATCGACATCCGGCCATTAAACAGATGAAGTCTATCGATGGCAAAATTTGTTGGTTAAGATACCTAGGTTTATTGAACTATAATTTTAATTCTATCGAAGTATGCAAAGTTAAATATAGGTAGGTAGGTATAACGCAGCCAGTGTTTCAAATTAGTTGTTATACGAAAATGCATTCGCGCGAAATCCTAGCGCACATGTAGGTAATTTTTTTGGCGACGCAAAGCGGCTTAGAATTACTATTTGTATTATGTTAGTGTTTGTAATCTTCTATGATTAGTGTTGGCCGAAAGACTCAGTGCCATCTTACTCCAATCCCAGCAACTAAATATTTGTGATGACTGGATGACATGATCGATTCGTTTATTTTTTAAAAATAAATATAATAAAAAGAAAAAATATAAAATACGGACAACTTTTCGGTAGTTAGTAGTTTTCTTATATAATTATTTAACTTCGAAATAAATATCGATGCCCTAAAAATATTGTGCCCGGTGTATCGTATATTATTGAAGTAAATTCTAATAAGATAATCGAATCGTGCATATATATATATAATTGAAGTGGTAGAGCCAAGTAGTTCGCTGCATGAATGGGCCGGCTCGACCGGTGAAATACCACGGCCTCTCAGAAGATCGACGTAAATTGGCTCATGCCGCGTTTCGTTCGGCGAGAGAGGTACCTGGAGGCCTACCCCCTTCCACATCCTTCCCTATCCCCTATCGGTTGGCAACGCAACACAACGCAACGCAACACCAGCAACACATAGTGTTGCTGGTGTCCATGGGCGGCGTTCGTTGCTTACCATTAGGTGACACGCCTGCTCGATTTGCCCTCCTGTCCCATAAAAAAAATATATTGTCGATATTCGATTACCATGTACTTATATGTTCGATTAGTGCAGACCTCTTTTCTTGACATACAAATGATTTAGAGCGATCTATCATTATCTTTCTATGCACAGTAATATTCTACCATCAGCTGGCGGTGACCAAATAATTATTTATTTTCATACATGCTTAAGAGAAGATAAATGGATGATAGTCAGGTATATATTATATTCGGGCAATATTAATGTTAATACATAATTAATTTGCATTTATCAATTGACATTTTTAAGTGAACCCGGCGAACTTTGTTCCGCATCAACTTTTGTCGCGGTTACAATTAAAGTGCTAAATCTCGAAAATTATCACTTTTTCTTTACAATGATGATGTACATCATCATCATCATTGTTAGCCTATTGCAGTCCACTGCTGGACATAGGCCTCTCCCAATTTGCGGCACAACATCTGATTCTTTGCCTTCTTGCATCGACCTGGTGGGCATCCTACACTACGCTTAACGACTTCTTTGCTACATTATACATGAATTATACATAGAAACCACCCCGTTGACACCCTTTCGCCCGAATACTGAACCGCCACTCAAATCTGACAATCAATTAAGTGCTACTTACTGCTGAAATTTCACGTATTCTGTCTAATGTGACAGCTACTTAAACGCTTAAGGAGCGCTTACATATTTGAGTGGCGGTTCAGTATTTGGGATTTTATCTACTAAAAAAACGCATCTTAATCCGTTGCCTAGTATCAAAGATCTAAGCATATAAGGGGACATACAGGGGAAAGCGACTTTGTTTTATACTATGTAATGATGTCTGATAAGATGCAGACATCTCTTATATTAAATGTTGTGGATTTATTTATCGTTGATCTGGACAGATTGCGATTTAGGGTTAACCGGGAGATCTGAGTTGGTCCCGGCCCATGTAAGACACGGCTGCAAAAATAAAACATGTCTACATTTTAACAATATAATCATATCATTAATATAATTTAAATAACCGGAATTTATGTATGTTTATGTATACTTAAATATTTAAACTTGTAAATCAGTATCAGTGATTAATTCATAGTATGTTTACATTACTCGATAATACTATCTTACCTCTGACTGTACACAAGTACTTAAATGTTAAAGTAGTATTTCATTCTTAAATTCAACTAAAATAAATTGTTTTCTTCCGCTGAATCATCAATGAAATGATGTTTTCACATAACATCCTCTGCGTTATGGACTTGATGTAGAGTCATGGGTTCATGACAATTTGTGTGTACATCAGTCTGCCGGAATCCTTACCACGCCGGGGCAATGATTACAGCGTGGAACCGTACGCCATTCTATACATTTACTAGATCAACTTTAATATACACAGTTCACTATAATTCGTCCCATTTAGAGGATTTTTAAAAAGATAGGTAGGTTGATGTATTTATTCCTGACAAATTGGAGTTTATTTGAAAATTATTAATTTGACTGTTATCCGTTTTCGAAGTTTACGAAAGGGAAAGAAATCATTAGAAATCATGAATTCGAACTCTAGTTTTTTATTAAAAAAATGGAGTACTGAATTATTAGTCCATCGGAACTCTCTCTGGATTGTAACCATTGTAGCTTTCTTCTCAGTCATAGTATTTATCAATAATAGCCGTACAAAATTGGTTCATTATCATCGTAATACCATATACATTTACACGGAGTATAAATCACGTCAAAATAACCACAACTCGTGTCATTCCGACCAGATTTTCTTCCAGATGCCCGATATTTAATGTCTATTCTTCAATGCGGTCGAAGCGCGTTATTTATAAATAGCTTTTACTGCGCCGTAGGAAACTACGGTCGGGCGATGATAACTAAGCCCCGGGGATAGACTGCGTTATCACATAAACGAGGGTATACCATCACAACAATTTAGATATGTCCATATCGGCTCCATGACGCGATCTTGTTGCTCTCGTGTGCCGACGGTCGACGACCCTATCATCTACCTATAGCTATGCTATGTGGTATTTGTGTGTTTTAGTGCATATATTACTGCGTAGGCGTTAATTTGTTTATGTTGAAACGGTATATTGCTAAATATATGTGTATGTACTTGTACTATATTTGACACAGTTTCATAGTTCGCTTGGAAAAGAAATATAAATGTCAATAATAAATGCAACTGAACTCATTTTGGTAAATTAAATATTTTTATTATACAGGATACCTGGTCATCTGGTGGCTAGCCTCCAGATACCTCTGTCACCTTACTAAGCGCGGGATGCACTGTACATCGATTTTTGGAGTGGTGATATTTCACCCATTTAGCTATGTCAGCAAACTGTTATGCTACGTTTTGATATAGCCATTCTGGAATGTTTGATTACAAGTTAATTTAGTAGTGGCGCGACTACCAACATTATAGAAATTAAGATTGTGACTGCATACTTAACTCCAGAACAATAACCCCATTGTATAAATCGGTAGCTATTGGCTGTATAAGGCCTCGTCATGACACTCCCGCATATAGAATCGTTCACTTCCGGCTTGGTGACATTTTGTTATTGACGCTATTGTATTTGGATCCGTTATGGCTTCCTATTTTACTGACCGTTTTATTTTTCACTCTGTTTGGCACCAGCACGACGCGACTTTCCAATAGGAAAAGTTTACCATATCCCAGTGGACTGTATAGCTAATCCCAACTTACTAATAAGCATGTAAAAATGCTTTAACTATTTCATTCTTAACGTCCAGTGACAAAAGTCAGAGAAAAAATCGTAGAAAAGTTGGTGTATGCATTTTTATACACTCTGTACTCAGTTTCGTTTATAGCGGACATTAGTAGCAGTCTATTTACAGAGCGGCATTTTAATAGTGGCCGATTAAAGTTTATTAACGTGTCTTAATTGCTGACTGTCGCTACTGAAAAAAATATAAGTACCAGCAAACGTGACGATGTACTGAAGCTGTAACTATTTATACAGATTATAAGACCTATTAAAAAAAAATAAGCACCTTACGTGTTCTTTTATGGAATGGGGTAAACGAAATCCGGGTCACCTGGCGACTAGTACCGCTTCTGGACACCTGCAACATAGATAGTGTTACAATTGCATTCCTGCCCTATCAGATTGGCTAGGGAAGGGGGGTCTAGAATGGGATGGCTCACTCTCTCAGCGAATAAAACGCGACATAGCTACTTAACGTCGAAATTTTACCAGGTCGTGTTATTTCAACAGTCGAGCCGCCGTATGCATGTAATGAACTGCACGGCTCAGCCAGTGTTAAACTTTGAAGCGTTTTTTTTTAATTCTTTCTTAGCAATAATCGTATTTTCAAAACGCACACAAACAGCCACATATAACCCTATTAAATCGCTAGGCAGTGTGAGTGTTTGATCGTAATGGAGGCAATAAACAGCGTGAACATGCAATTTGTTGGTTGTCTGATTATAAATGAACTATTGAACTGGACAAATTTGTACCGATATTGGATCGTCAATGAATGATTGAATGAATGAGCGGTGACCTCGTTTATTTAAAACTACATATGTTGTGTGCAAGTTTGTGTGTCAGATAGTTGTCATTGAGATATTCAGTAGGCATAATTATATATTAAAGCGTCCAAACCAAACAAACAAATCTCACTTCATTGTTCATATGGATGTTATGTTTTGTTTATAGTTTTATTACTATATTGATTTCATAACAAACATTTAGATTTCAATCGGTATTACACCTATTGACATCCAAATACAGGGACATATATTCTATTTGTACAGCAACAACATATGTGACAGATATATCATACAGCTAGTTCAATGGGTAGTTAAGGAATAGGAGGGCAAACAAGCAAGCGGGTCATCTTTTGGTAAGCAACTACCTTACGCCCATGGACACCGGCACCACACATAGTGTCCCAGTTGCTTTGCCGGTCTTTATGGGAGTAGGATGGGAAAGGACGGGGAGAGGGGGTGGACCTCCAGCACCACTCTCACGGAACGAAAGACGGCGAGCCACTATTAAAGTTCATTTATTTAAACGTTTTTATTTTCGCATTAAAGAAAAAGTCGGAAAATTTTAAAGGATAAAATGCATTCTTGCAAATATTTTTGGTCAGAAAATAACTTCATCTTCCTTTTAAAGTCTTTATTCTTAATACAACTAGCAAATTTTGATTGGCTTTGGTATATGTATTGTATTTTTTAAGGAAAGTGTATGTGAATTTTATGCCATAAATATTCGAAGGTGCATTATGCCATAAGCTTCATGTTTTTTATTTCCATTTTCTAAGTCATCAATATTTATCCCCATACTCTCACATAGGTTGCGGTGGTACACAAATGGTTATTAATTTACAATAATTAAACAATACATTCAGAACACAAATCATTTCTTTGGTAATGCTCGTATCAATAGGAAAGGAATTCTTAAAATTCTACTTTAACTAAACCACATTCTACTATAGATATTGCGTACGCTTGAAAATATGCATTCCGTTTATCCTGTGTCATATACTTAATGCTAATATTACGCACTTTGCTTTAAAGCCGTTAATTCACTTCGACTGCCAAGTCAAGACTTACATCGACACGGGTAAGTGTCTTAACTTAAAACATTTTATTACAATTGAAAATACATACTTAATTTTCTAAAATTCATGTGGAAATTTAATTTTATAACATAACAATAACAGTTATATATGTTCACTGACATTTAAATATTTGTATTAAAGTATTGAAGATACATTAGATGCTATGCCACACCACACCTGTTTGCTTCTTATCATTACGTCATCATAAACATCACTCCGTTGACGCCGCGAGGAGATTAACTTCGATAATATCCATATTGTGGACCCCATTCCCAATACTAGATAATACAAACTTTTAAGTGGGTATGCTTAATAAGGAGGTTTGTGTTCTGTAACGTCCATAACTTTCCTGTTTTGCTTATACTGAAGTTATACTTGTACTTATGACTCACTCGTGTAGACAACTCACCAAAGTCAATTTGGAACAAATGTGGCGGTTATGGCGTTGTGACAATAGTATTTAGTCACTGTCTACAGGAATTCCATAACATAATTGCACAATACATACATACATACTTACTTTGTGATTGCCGAACACCACAATGGGCTGTCAATATAGGTCGAATGCATTATGCCATTTTCTACCAAAGACAAAATGGAAAGTGAAAATGCACCGCCATTCATATTTAATTTTGATGCCAGGCACGAACAGTTTATGGTACTTCCGCCTAATTCGACTACTGCTACTAACTACACTGGTGTTTAATGGGGGAATTACAGGGCTACGAAAATAGTAACGGGTGTGAGGGGGACGTGTCATGGGTCGGCGCAGGCGCAGTGCCGACTCATGCGCCGTACGAAACTCATGCGCATACTTAACTGTTTTGTTTCACACGCTAATAAAAACTAGTGGTTCAAGCTTTTCTTTTTTAATAAAAATGTCAGTATAAATATTAAACATCAGTTGATTTTTTGTGAGAATATTTTGAAGGTTTTTATGATTAACTAAGTGAATAGATTTTTAGTGTATTTGAAATGTTGTGTGGAACGAATGGAGCCGTGGCGGCAATGGATCGAGCCTATATGTCGTTGCGCGCGCGCAAGCCGCCGTCAAAGAAAACGGTTTGTTTTATTTGTTAAATCTGAAATAGTTTTTTATTAGCAAACTGGTGGACCAGTATTTGTAAATTACGAATGACTTGACTAATGTGAAGATAGGTGCTATTAATATGATATGTATGTAGTGTACCAATCTGCCTATTGTCTTCTTATGTTGTTTTAATTGTTTTAATCGATATCTATAACGTTGTTTTTATTGATTCCTAAAGGTGATAAACAGTAACCACCATTCATGGGTATACCAAGCGATTGGGATTGTGGGGATCTATAATACAGTAAAAACTCTAAACGCAGGATGAAACCTACTTCGATTGACTTTGGTTTCCTACTTTTAATTTATGTGCATCGTTTTTCTCAAACAAATAGTCTTTTTCTTGCCTCTTCATTTTTCCAAGGTGGACTGAACCTATAAACAATAATTATTGAATCTAAGATACTGCTTCTTAATAAACGATTGCGAATTCAATTATAGGTATGGAAAGAAACCTGCGTATTGTTTAACTCCCCCATGGTAATTTAAAACGACGAACGTTAAAGAAGGCTGGTAGGTACCATAAAGCCTTTGTATTGCCTGGTTAGGGCAGTTACTTCGAATTTGTGATGACCAGTGAATATCCTTGATACAATTTTGCAATCTATAACGACCTCATATGTTTCCACTTGGGTTTATTCATCAGTCTATCTCAGGAAGCAATTACATCTTAATGACTGAGTAGCCGCAATTACTGAAGACAAAATGCAATTGATTACAATTGGTAGATAATTTATTCGACTTTGTTTTGATCTTACAAAATTCCTAAAACCTAAATTCTTCCATTATCAACGCCGATTTCCGATTAGAAATGGGATAGAAAATGGGGATAGTAAAACATACCAATGCACCGTCTTTCAATTTTTTGGTACTCCGTTCTTGCTGCTTTCGTCACAATACTTACTTAGCATTACCTATAGTTGAGCACTTGGCGTGAAGTTAAAGTCTAAGCCGGCCAACTCACAGAACTTAATCCAATCTAATCCAGATTGGATTAAGTTCTGTGAGTTGGCCGGCTTAGACTTTGTATTATGGTATTTTAGTTGCATTACAACAGCATGACCGTTTTCCACTTATCGCTTGTAAACTTAATACGCTCGTTTGGCTGAAGGTATTGTTTTTTTTTTAATTTTAAAATAAGGTTAAAGAGAGAAGAACTTTAACTAGAACGAAGTTAAAAAGATGAACTAGAACCTTAACATCTAGTTCATCTTTTACATTGTTGAATATGCATATTTCAATGCGAAAATAAATCGGTATCATAATATATCTTTTTTTTTCGTTACTTCAATTTTTCCTGAGATATAATCGTAATCTCCTTTGGTATCGATTCAGTATTCACCGGTACATGCCATAACATAAATTTCAGTAAGATATTATAAGACTGCGCTTTGTTAATCTTAGTAGGATATTTAATTATTTATAAAAGTATATACAATGTAAGTTTTCTGGAACTGGGCTGACTCAGCAATGTTTATAATGGACAGTAGCAGTTACTCATAACATTGATTGTTTAGCTTACACAGTGTAATATTATAACGCTCAGAAGCGTTGTATCGACAAAAAATAACAAATATGGCGCCACTTAAGTTGGTCGTGTTAAGTCTCATACTAACAGTAGATGACGACGCCTTTTTGCAGGTGAATGCAGTTTAATTCAGATGTCGTGTAACTTGGAAAGGTTTAGCTACTTCACGAAATTTACATTAGTAAACGGCAGATTAACCTTGTACGTGTCCTCTGGCAATGAACTTCTTAATTGTTGCCACTGTCACTTCCGCACAGAGCGGTCTGCAACAAAAATGCCATAGACGCCATAAAAAAAACCCCACGGAACTGATGGTCTTTTTTATTTATTTTATTATTGTGATATTATAAAAACCTTAAAACTGATGGAACCTAGCCAATCTATTTATACGTTATAGTTAAAATATGAACGTGCCCCTTACTGATAGAGGAGAAATCTCTACTAACTGCGGATGGTTCTTTCTGTCAATGGGTGATCAGATTCATCAAAATTTATTGCTCCAGATCGGTTTATGTCTAAATCGTAAATCCTCACAGCCATTACTTGATTTCCTTCCAGTGGCTAAGTTATTCATTCAGTATTCGATGACCTAGTGACACAACTAGTTTAGCTACTCTAGAAAGTAGTTGCTTTTCTTGAAAAATCAATATCAATATCAAATCAACCTATAGTTGAGCCCAATTTCTAACTAGTGGTATTCACAAATATTGTAATATCATCCTGTGATTAGTGTGAGTGCTAATGAGTTAAGAGAAACAGCAAATAACCCCTGCCGTACTCCACAAATCAACTCATATAAAACTGATAATACAACCATATAATATACTTCAATAACATTAGAAGACATTGAACTGAAAATTCATAAAATGAAATTAAAACATCATTCCATATTAACTTTCTGAAAGAGTTATATTACCCTCACGTTGGTTTCTCATTGAATTGTTGATTACGACATTGATTGTCAGGCAAGGAATGATTGATGTCTAGAAAACAAAAATAATTATATTTAATTGGGTATATATTTACCGGTTGCCCTTAATATTAGCATCGAAATGTACCGTTGTAGTGAAATTGTTTATGATGGATACCAAACATAGGGACACTGGTGTATCACCTAGGTTATACAAAAATATACTTCCGTGCAGATAAGATACAGAGTAATATAGAGATGCTATCGATCTACCGAGAAAGGCCGAAAAACAATATGTATTTACAATAAGTATGACTTGAATGCACGCGTGACCTTATTTTGTTTACCTTCATTCTTAGTTTTGCTAAGATTTTCAATTGATATTATTTTATTTCTCCATGTAGTACACACGAATTTTTCGCAGAGTAAAACATTGTTCTACGTAGCAATTTAAGTTATATGTAAATTACGTATTAGCTTTCAAAGGCTAGATTGTAATATCAATGCGAACCGAACCTTATTATTTATTACTACTTTAGATATTGCTCCCAGTATTTATAAAAAAAAGATCAAGTCTTTGACTAAAAGGTAAAGCCACTGCAACCACCGTTAAGAACACAGAAGAACTTTCTCAAGTGCTATTTGAACGTTTACCATATTTTGACTATAGTTACATTGAAGTAATAGAAAAGCAAAACAAGAAATTTTGTTGAAATGCATTTATTACCCACGATCCTATATTTGAATGAAGTTGACATCAAGTAGCTGATTCCGTTATAAATCCTCGTCCTCTTATTTCCCTCGTCCTCTTATTTTGACAAATAAGAATTATATTTAGGCATAGTTCTTTTATACAAAGGAAGTTTGAAAGTGGCGCCAAAAATTGAGAGGATATGAGAAAATCGCTTTGCATGTTGTGGGCATGTAATGAGGAGGGGTGATACAAATGTTGCGAGAAAAATAATAAACCTGTATGTGAAAGAAAATTAGAGAAGAGGAAGATAATATGGATGGATTGCGTAAGAGACGGCATGATCAAGAAGGGTGTTAGTGTGGAGGATGCGAATGATATGGACGCGTGGAAAAGAAAAACTTGCTGTGCCGACCCGAAATAATGGGTACTATCAGAACAGCGAGATGATTTAAACCGTCTCCGTTCTGTCCCTCGTAAGCAAAACGGTTGTTCGTGAAATCACGACAAGGTCCAATTCAGGTGCGATGAACGTGGTGGGTGTACGCGACGAATAATATTACGCTTGTACCTACTTACTAATGTCACGATCACGATCGCGGCTCGCGCGCTTGACGCCACGTGAACAGCCAGCTTTAATGTAACTAGGGATGTCACTTTATAAAATATCTTGGCATATAGTTAACTCCATATTAGTTTTGAGTACAGCAGATCTACTTTTGAGTATTTCTAATATTATAAATATGAATAGCAGAAAAGCCCAGCTAGCAATCCACAATGCAGTCCTGATCCCAACGCTAACTTATGGAAGCGAAAGCTGGGTATGGCAGAGTGTGCATGAAAGTAGAATAAACGCGGTAGAAATGAGGGCGCTACGCAAAATCTGCGGAGTGACTCTCGCTGACCGCGTAGAAAACAAGGTTGTAAGGAAGGAAGTTGGTTTGAAAGAGAGTGTCGGTGTAAAAGTAAGAAAGGGCATGCTCCGATGGTTCGGACATGTAGAAAGAATGGTTGATGCAAGACTGACTAAGCAGATATACAATGCAAAAGCGGATGGATGTAGGAGTCGAGGACGGCCAAGACACCGGTTAAGAGCCTCAAAAACCGACGCGCGTGCATTTAAAGAGTTATGAAAGTCAACGAAGCGAGTGAGGCGTGTAAGAATCGTGCCCTATGGCGCTCTGTTCTCTCTGCCTACCCCGCAAGGGATTTGGCGTGAAGTTGTGTATGTTTGTATGTATAAATATTAGAATATTATAATCATTACATAGTATAAAACAAAGTCACTTTCCGCTGTCTGTCCCCTTATATGCGTATAACTTTAAAACTATGCAACGGATTTTGATGCGTTTTTTTAATAGTTAGAGGGTGTCAACGGGGTGGTTTTGATCTATAATTCATATATGATATTGTAAAGAAAAATGATAATTTTCGAGATTTAGCACTTTAATTGCAAACGCTGGCTGAATCCTAAGTGATAGATCAAAACAATTTTCTACATTATTAAACCTTCAGAAGGTCTACAAAAAAGTCCGCAAGAGTATATGTCTATCTCTTAAGGATAACCCACAATGACAATTTTTATTTTTTTACTTTTTACGAGAAATAATAGCGTATTTACAAAGCAATTTTAAACATTACAGCACTATTTTTCATCCAGTTAAGTGTCTTAAGTAGATTGTGCTTTTAATATAGATCAATATGGCCCTTTACAGTATGTAATTTAAAACAATATTTACGAAGATATTACAGTATTATTAACATAGCGGGTCATGCAGTTGTGTAGCGCGCCAAAACGCGTGCCGATAAATAGCACAAATTGAACTTTTTAGTTTCCAAATTGTACTCATTTATTACTTTTGATGCGGAACAAAGTTCGCCGGGTCAGCTAATGAATCACGAGCGCAGCGAGTGATTCAAAAATTTCCTGAGCGTTAGCGAGGGAATCAAAAGAGCACAAGGTGAAAAATCTTTGCACTCGAGTGCAACACGTAACTTTTCATCCCCCCTCAGCGAGGAAATGACTAAATGCAAAATACTTATTTAGGAAAGTGTCGATATGTATGTCTTTTTTCATCTTTAATGTTGTTTTCAGCATTGAATACGTACTCCATAGAGTGCTTGATTTCTTGGTCTCGGATAATTCAATAAAATATGCCAGCAAAACGTTTTCTGAGAAAGTTCTGGCTCCTTTAGCTAGTCGCCACGAGTAAAACATATCGTACTGTTTTAAATACTTCTTCGCGTGATTGTTGAGGGAGAAAGCTCATTTGCGCATTAATAACAGTTTCTGTCAATTCGGTAGGCGTTAAATAAACTTCTTCGTCGCTGGAATCACTCATTTTCATTTTTTTTACTTGTTTTCAAGTTTCTTATTGATAACAAAACGATATCAAAACATAATGGCATGCGTAAAGAAAATTAAAAACAAAAGTACACCAAGGAGTTTTTAACAAATTTAAAAAAAAAATGTACGATAAAAACGGTACCATGGAGATGGAAGTAAATAAGTTTAATGACGTTTTGAAATCACATATCGTGCATGCGATGTTCTAAATTCAAATTTACTTTAACCTCAAGCGGGTAAAAACGGCTTTTGCGCTCAGATATCGAATAGCAAAAAT
Organism: Euproctis similis; assembly: GCA_905147225.2. Classification (NCBI taxonomy): domain Eukaryota; kingdom Metazoa; phylum Arthropoda; class Insecta; order Lepidoptera; family Erebidae; genus Euproctis; species Euproctis similis. Next base: position 14,223,564 of record LR990109.1, read on the forward strand.
ACCATTTCCGAGGCGGGGGGGATGAAAATGATATTATGTAATTATTACTCCGCGGCAAAGATTTAAATAAGTCTTTATAATAAGACTAACGCGCAATATCACTACTTCACAATATTGTAGTATTTGCCAACCCTAGATAAAATCTTGTGAACATTGCACGACTTTGCCGGTTATCTATAAACGAACATTTCCAGTATTATATGTTTATTATGATGGATTGATTTTTTTACGCAACTGCGAATAGTTGAAGGACGAATATATTTCAGTAGTAGCATGTAGTGGAAAACTTTCTATGAAAATATATGTTTATTGTTATTTCTTTATATTAATGTAAAGCAATATTGATGATTTCATGGAAACAAACGTTCAAATCGACGAGAAAAGGTGACGCTGTCTAGTGTCTACACCTTTGAATGTTGGTTGAAGATAAAACCCTAAAATACTAACATGTTGCGTACTAATACTTGCGTAATTAATCTGTCACTATAAAAGGCTCTCATCGATCATCCGATGCGCCGTAACGAGCTGTTTAAAATATAACAAGTGTTCAAACATGGGGTTTATCTCCTTAGATGCTGTTGGTTTTTTAGAGATTAAAATAACGCTTACATCGCTTTGGAGTATTTCAGCCTGCGGATTTAGAATATTTCATCATCATCTTGTCACATGATGTCCTCTGTTTCCTTCATCCCCTTTTATTTCCATCTATTCTGTTGTATTTTTTTTTCTAAAACATCAACATGGTCTGAAATCAAAACAGCTTTTTTTTTACAAATTGGGAAATTTTTGAAAAATAGTGAAGTAATCTTAAGTATCTCTTGCGAAAGTATTTCAGCCTGCGGATTTAGAATATTTCATCATCATCTTGTCACATGATGTCCTCTGTTTCCTTCATCCCCTTTTATTTCCATCTATTCTGTTGTATTTTTTTTTCTAAAACATCAACATGGTCTGAAATCAAAACAGCTTTTTTTTTACAAATTGGGAAATTTTTGAAAAATAGTGAAGTAATCTTAAGTATCTCTTGCGAAAGAAGCAAGCAGAATGAGCTAGGAAATCCATCCATTTATTTTAATTGCGAATTGCGTATGAAATTATTTCCCCAAATCACATAAATGGCAATAGAATTACAGTTTCAGTTTTGGCATAATCTTGTCTATTATTTTTAAAATATTTAATTTGAGATCAATTATTACATGTGTTTGTACACCACATATCAATATGTATGAATAATACCAACTATTTTGAACAGAGCACTTTTTAGAAATACCGTTGCAATAAGCGCACAGGTGATACGGCACCTGTCGGTCCCCGACACGCCAGGTGACCACCCCCCTGCACTCTCACTTATAAACTTATAGAGTAGACTAACTCTCTTGTATCTCCCTCTCTATCACTTTCTAACATGTTACAAATAATCCCACTAACGTTCTCTTCCTCCCTAATAAATAAATGCACTTAAATATAACGGAAACAATTACGTACTGGGCAACAAAAAATGTCCTAATTGATTGTTTTTATTATGTACTTGTCCTTAATTATCACAACTTCAAAATACACACCTTAATTTTTATCTCTCATTCTTTGATTTATTTTAGTTGTTTGTTGAATTATCCGTTGTGGATATCTTTTGCATTACTTTATTTGGTGGGACACCAAAAAAGAATTGATACCTTCTTCTGGCTGAATGGTTATGTTATATCTCAATCGACTTTAGCAACCGAGTTCTAGAAAACCAAACAATTCGAATCCTTTGTTTATTTGTTTCCTACCTAAGTTCTTTAGCTGTTGGAGAGGAGATTCAAATTTGTGTGAGGCCATTTTTTTGTACATTTTTCATTCGCACAGTGAAAGAGAAGTCCAGACTTAATGCCTTTTGGGGAACTTCATGATTGATTATTTTTTAGGGCAATTGCCAACCCTGGCGTCGTTTATGATTCTACATCGATGAAAGCCACTAAATTCTCAATTTTTTTCTGTGAGATTTTCAATTGCCATTCCACTCACGGGATCGTAGCTGACGATCGTGAATATTCATAATATTTCTTATTCATTTTACGAAGCTTTGATTGTCAAGGAAAATCTGTACACTGTCGAAGACCAATTTTTTGATGACGATAATGATGAAGTTCAACTAATAATCTATCAATTATTTCAAGGCAATGCGTAATATCGTGTAACGTATTACTTTAGTTAAATATTCACTCATTATACGCCACCAGTAACGATTAGCATTCGATTGCCATCGCAGCTTTCATGACGCACGTCCGATACGTCCATCCATACACAATACTGACTTCCAGCAATAGATAATCGATTGATCAACACACGACACGATTTATTTGATTCTCATTTTAAACAGCACCTCGATCGGATACATAATACGAACTCTCAGAATATTAACGTAAAGTGGTTCATGCTGCGTTTTTGTCGGTGAGAGAGGTATGGCCATGCAAACCTAGTCCCTTAAAGGCAGGCAACGCAACTGCAACCCGATCCGTGTTGCAGGTGTCCATGCGTCGCGCTAATTGCTTACCATCAGTTGACCCGCTTGCTCGTTTGCCCCCTATTCCATAAAAATATTTTATATAGTATTGTGATAACGTGCTTTTAGATGGCGTGGTTACTTTGTAAGGTGGATTTGAGCACTATTTGTTTATTAAATAATTCAGTAAATATTTTCTGGGTGTGTACTTTCAAGTGTTACAAGATCATCTGTGATCATCACTATTACTAAATAAAAAATTGACCCCACATAACTTAAGATAAACAAAGAGGATAGTAATCTTTTTCTATCTTTTCTAACATCCATCTAATCTCGTGTGGTGTGCAAAAAACTATTATCTATTGTTGTTCGATTTCGTTTCCATAATATTTGGTTGCATAGGTAAGAACTAGGTGTCGCTGTGTGTATTGTGCTCAAAACATCACATTAATGTACTAAGTAAGTTGTGAATCATCAAAGAAAACAATGATAATTAACAAGCGCGCCACCTTTTAAAACATCAAAATGCATGCGTCGAATGCCTTAAACGGATCCAAATTCCATTCAGCAATGTTCCTCCTTGTCCGTAGGTCCATGCTATTAACTTATTACCGCATACAAAATATTGCGACTCATCTATTACGTCAACAAGTACGCACAATGGCGCATTTGTGTTTGTTTTAATGTTAGGTCAAGTCTTGAATAGTCACGTAGACCATGAGGAATGATTCAAGTGATACTTGGATCGTTCCTCCACTAATCTGAAAATTCAAAGCCTAATTTTTATCACACTTGTAGAAAGAACTTGGTAAAATTTTTGCGTTCGATTTGAGGTTTTCTGTCATGGATCTATTTATTATTGTCTGTTTTTACGGCCCAAATGTAATAGGTGGCGGAACTTATTGCCATACACCGGGCACAGTACTGTCCGTCATCGATATTTATCACACATAACTTCCGAAAAGAATTTTGAGACGTCATTGGTGTGAGCTCGGAATTGATACCAAAACTTCTGAAATCTGAAGCGGGCTGTATCTAATCGCGAATTTCTTATGTTAGATATTATCTTTAATTTGATAGTTGTCATTAAATATATGTATATTTACTCCTCGGTCCTGCAAATCTTTTATTTATGAGCTGTCAATGTAAATACTGCGTTAAAAGTTTGCGTTTGAGACAAAACAGATGTCTGTAGTTCTGAACTTCCTAAGAGCATAATTTCGTATTTTGTTTACCTACCAGCTTTCGTTGCGTACTTTTTTTATTTCTCAGTATATGTATAGTTCTGATGTAATAGTAACAAACATACTTGATTACCGACTTGCCAGTTTCATTGAAGAGTTAATTTTAGTCTAATCTAAATCGCCGCATATCTTTATCATTTTCATTTTTTATCTTTGTAACCTCATCTATAAAACATATTTCATGCATGCATTTAGTATATCTTCTTCATATAAACAGTAAATAGTTTTTCTAAAAATAGATACTCAAAGTTATTTTTAAACATGCTGTCAGATTATTGCACATTATCTTAAACAAATAAGACGGCCATGCATGCATATCCGAGATCCGATTGAACACATTCGATGCCGGCCTTGTAAAATCTATTCATTCTTTGAAAACTAATGTGCTCAAGCTTTCCTGAAGGTTCAAAAAATTAACAACCAGAAGGTACATCTCCGCCGTTGTGGCCTCTGTCAACACAGCTCTGATATTATCATGAAATGTTTATAATTTAAGAACGCAAGAAATATTATTTTGACCTAAATTTATTGAACCACAATACAATATAAGAGTTATCTATAAGAGTTTCTATAATTATATGTGTATTATATTTGCATTTGAAAAATGATGTCATATTTATTACTAAGTTTTCGTAAGAATCTAAATATACAGTTTACAGTAGAATATTATTTCCACATTTGTTGGTCCTGCTGGCAATATGCAGTGGAAACCTTAATAATTAATTGGCGTCGGATGACGCGGAATGACGCGGCGAAGTCCCGGCATTTTAGCATTGAAATGCCTCTGGTTACTAGGAATTTTCAAACTTTTTTAATTGAGCATGCTTAGTACTCCATGTAAGTGAAAAGATTTACTAAGGTTAGGCAATACATAACATCTTATATGAATACAGTTCCGTCTATATTCATTTGGTTGTCAGAACTATCTAAAAATACATGAGATAGACAAAAAGTAGTTCTTCAACAGCCGCTGATAATTAAAGTCATGTGCCGCAATACTGCTTATAAACCACACAGGATTTCTTGTGCTGAATTCGGAAGTTTTACTATTTTTACATTCTGTTACGGAGGTTTACAGATCGCAAAATTCCACCGGAGCTGCGTAGTCCGCGTTGTTTGGTCGAAACTAAGTGTTAATATAAATATATTCATGTAAATTTTTCAGTCACGACTACAGTAAGTAACCATCGGTACATAATAACTGTGTGTCAACAATTTAGTACTCACTGCTAATGCTTTTTAAGCTTTGGTATCCTTAACGTGTAGAACGAAATCGCGCTAACAAACAAAATTATAAGAATTGATCTGTGTGAAAAAATAATTTTCAAAAAAAAACTTTGTGTTAAAATAACTGCAGGACTTGGCCTACGCAATTCAAAATCGCACGTATCAATAATTAAAATGAAAAGAAATATAAAGATACGAGAGAGTAGCAAATATTGTTAGTGAATGTATAATGAAAAAATATTTTGTTTATTTTTAACGATTAAGCACGGGTCCATTTCAGTATTTTTTTCAGTTCTCTTTTGAACCAAGTAGTCGTGGTATCGAATCCTGGGTCACACCAATGAATAAAGTAATTATTTTACCAAATTATTGCCTTATTACAGAAGATTCTCGAGTTATTAAAAATTAAGGCAAATTTTGAAAGAATCTTATTTATTTTCGACCCCGAATCGTGGAAATAAATCAAAATATTGAATATTTTGTATATTTTCCTCGTATATCGAGGCCGTGCAAAGGTCAACAAGTGCGAAAAAAGTCTTTGACGATTATCACGACTTGTCGAATTGTCCCATTGTATTCGAGAGATTACTTAAGCACATGAGATTCTGATGTAGATGTACATTACTTAAATTACAAGATTTTTGCCATACATTGATCCTTTACGGAACCCCGGTATTCCCGGACCGATATAACTTAGATAGAACCTTAAAGCAATGTTCGTATTTGTTTCTCAAAAGTGGATGTCCATGGCGGACCTAGTCAGGTCTTCAGTTGACTCCCTTGGCCGTTTCTCCCGTTTCCCATAAAAAAGCTTGCTGGCATGTTTTTATGAATTGAACTAACTTTGTATGAATTGAGTTGGAGAACTACCTTTGTTTCTATTCTGAGAATTTATTTACCATACATAGCCTTGCTCAAGCCTATATCCCAGAGAGGTAGGTAGGTAGATAAAGACTTTGGCTTTCCTCAAGCTACGATCCTCACACTTCTTTTACCTCATCCACATACAATACAGTAATAGTATTATATCATGCATTCACAGCTGTTTTGGGTCCTGCGCATTCTGTTCTAAACAGTCGTAGGGCTTTCTTGGTCTACCGATCGCGATTTTGTCACTCACATTCGTTTCGTACACACTTTAAGTCAGTAGGATTCGGATTTCATTCATTCAATTTAACTAAACCATTGCAACATACCACTCCACCTTGGTCACCACATCATCCTTTATCTTGGATTTCTCCCGCGTCACGCAATTTTTCACTCGATTCACAAGCGTGAATTATTTACCAGTGGAAACGAAATTGTTCCGCGTTGTAAGTTGAAAAATGCGGAAGGTGGTAATATACCTTTATTCGATATTATTATATCACAACCCTACTAAATAGTCCTAGTCTATAAAGGTAACATTATAAATCAAATAATACTCATCAGTGTTAATAGTATGTACAAATGTCTAGGATTATTCTCGTCACCGTACAGTTTACACAAAGAGCTTCGTTACAGAGATCGTACCAGATTATCTGTAAATTGACCATCACGATCGTTTACACAGAGATACCTAGATATTATTGTGCTAAAGGTGCCGGTCCACATATCGTTCAAACTAAGATATTACGATGTACTTTCAGAACTAGTATTAACCTGTTTCAGATGGTTATATTTGCATATGATTAATTTGTTTTTTTTTTAATAAAGATATTAAAAAATACATAAATACGTTTATTTTAAAAGTTCATCATCATTATGAGCTCACATTAGTCCACTGCTGAACGTTGGCCTCCCCCTTAGCACGCCATAACTCCCGATCCGGTGCTGTGTTTGTTAGGTCGTCTGTCCATCTAGTGGGGGGAAGGTATACGCTACGCTTACCGATCCGTGGTCGCCACTCCCGAACCTTTTTCCCCCAGCAGTCGTCAGTTCTTCGAGTGATGTAAAGTTAGCACGTTGAAGTGGAGGTGGGCAGGCTGCCCACCTCCACTTCAACGTGCTAACTTTACGGGCTATGTCAGTTATTCTCGTACGTCTATGGATCTTATCCCGTAGAGGTATACCGAGCTTAGCCCTCTCCATAGCACGCTGAGCAACTTTAAGCTTCTTAATACGGCCAGCATTAAGAGACCATAGCCCGAATACTGAACAGCCACTCATATATATAAGCGCTACTTAAGCGTTTAAGTAGTTGTCACATTAGACAGAATACGTCAAATTTGAGCAGTAAGTAGCACTTTATTGATTGTCAGATTTGAGTGGCGGTTCAGTATTCGGGCTGGCTGTTCAGTATTCGGGCTATGGTCTCTTAATGCTGCATGTCTCCTTAAAATTTAAAAGTTAAACCAATCTATCGTTGTCGCGTATATATATTACATTTCTTTGTTTCTTTGCATGCGGCAATTCTTATGACTATAAATACGGATTATATATCGGATGTTTTCTAGAGCAACTAATGTTATAAACTGAGACTTCGGGTGTTATTGGCAATAATTTAACCTAATGTTTCAATAAAACTAGCATGTTTAAGTGCGAAACGATTTTATTAGGTAACTAATATATTAGAATATTCCTTACAGCATATACAATACATAAAACATGTTGGCCTCGATCGGGAATGTTTTCAGTTTGATCGCCCGTATATTTTCTCTTGGAAGTCATTCCACGTCCTCAAAACTCATCAATCGATCCATATAGAAATAACGGAGGTGTTGAAAAAGTGGATTTATTTGATCGTTTTATTTCTGCTTAGACCATCAAGCGTTCATTGAACGTCTCTTGCTGTTAATATACTTGTCGTTTATATAGTTCTTAAAGTGTTTTGATGTTTGCAAAGCTATTTAAGTATCATTACATAGTATAAAACAAAGTCACTTTCCGCTGTTTGTCACCTCATATGCGCATATCTTTAAAACTACACAACGGATTTTGATGCAAGTTTTTTTTAACAGTTAGAGGGTGTTTTGATCTATAATTCATAAATAATTTTGCAAAGAAAAAAAAATAATTTTCGGGATTTAGCACTTTATTGGAAACGCTGGCTGAACCCTAAGTGATAGATCAAAACAATGTTCTACATGTTTAATAAAACACCTTCAGGTCTACAAAAAAGTCCGCGATATGTCTATCTCTGAGGGATAACCCACAATGACCATTTTTATTATTACTTTTTACGAGAAATAATGGTTTATTTACGAATCGATTTTAAACATTACAGCATACATTTTCATCCAATTAAGTTTCTTAAATAGATTGTGCATGTAAAATACACGATCCTAGCCCTTTACAGCATGCAATTTAAACGAATATTTTCGAAGATATTGCAGCATTCAGCAGTTAAAGTCGGTAAATAGCACAAATTGAACCTCATAATATCCAAAATTTACTAATTTATTACTTTTGATGCGGAACAAAGTTCGCCGGGTCAGCTAGTATAATATATATTAAATTTAATATTGCCGACTAATGTTAATGTTTTTCGAGTAACTGTACTTATAGCTATTAATATAAATGGACAGATCGCGAGAAAAGTAATTTTCCTTCTTCTTAGACGTATCGCATATGGGACATCGGTGGTGAATTTTCCACCTATCACATATGGACTAGAAAATTAATCCGGCTTGTCGAGACATAATTACCGCTGCATACACCGAGTATGGTGGGTGTGAAGTTATGATGGCTATTTATAGACATTTGCAACATTTTTTCATTTAAAATGAACTAGACATGTAACCTAGTGCCATTATCTGCCACGAAACTTATTTATCTGTCGTGACGATAGACGACGATTATCACCAAATCTTTCGCAGTCAATTGAGGATTACTGTTCAGTGGCTCAAGTATGCCATGTGGCCACTTGAGCCACTAACGTCGTCACTAACTCTCAAATCTAAGGCGAGGAAATATTTACAAACAGCAGACCCCGCAAATGTTATACTGTCCAAAACATTGCCATCTATTACATTTTAGTGAAACTAATCCATCTGTGTAATCCATCTCAAAGCTTAACTGATGATGAAATTTTACTAAAGAATGGATTTATTTACGTGTAATTTTTGAATTAGTATAAAGTTAGTAATTTTTCCTAATACTAATGAAGAAAAAGGAATTACATAGTGAGTCCTAGCCCACAGATGTCAAAATTGAAATAAAATAACAACATAACATCTCGACTTGGTGAAAATTTGCCACAGTAATTTGCGAACACACATAAAATAAAAATATGCAGAACCCTCCTCCTTTCTCGGAGTCACTTAATGAAACTGTATTCATGAATACCCTACGTAAACGCAGTAAGTAAAAAATAAATAAAAGTACTTTCTGAAATTAAGATAAAATTTATACAGAACCCTCAACGCGCGTCAATCTTATTTGATCTGTTTTGGTGATGCATGCAGTCTAATTTGTTAGCAACGGTCTGACTGAACTGATCGACCCGCGCGCTGTCTGTAACACAGTCACAAGTACGGACGGTATCCGTACGCACGCATTCACGCACGTATAAAAACCAATTTAAACATTTCACAGATATATATTCATTCGATGATTTCCAATAATAAAATAAAATGGTATCTCAAGTTTTATCTTAGTGTAAGAAGCCTTAATACTTATTGTTCGAGTGTATTCAGTATCTCTAGAACAATGCTGGATAGATAATACATCTATCTGTGTACGTTGTATGACAATGTAATCGGGGATCATCGTTATCTAGCACGTGGGTGTTGTGACGTCACAATCCTTAAGGACTGATTACCCAGACACCATGGCACGGCTCGCGAGCAGCGCGGCACACCTCTGCCAGAGACTCCAGGAGCTGTATCCTAATAAAATACAATTAGCAACTAAACAGGTGAAATGTTATGTTATTTTATAATTATAGTAATTTTGTAAATCTGTACTTCTGTAATTGTCCTGTTGTCCGAGTGTCACAGGTTTTTTACTTAAAAGCTACAAGATTTCTGTTGATCTGAATTTCGGACTAAATGTATCTGATTTGAACAGCCGCTCACTTTGGTTGTCAAATAAGAAAGGTAAATTGGGGATCTAATATAGGGAGTATAGTAAAAATCGCTCCAGGGTGGTGAAACATTGATTGACCCTCGATCTTTTAAACGACAAGATAAAAAAAAATGCAATGGAAAATACAAATGGTCGAAAATACCAATCATTATCGTTGCACTGCTAACACTTAAACGGTATAATTTAAAAATATCAGGAAATATCATTTCATGTCCCCGAACTTAATCCATTGACATACTTAAAACAATGTGGATTTAATCCACTTCGTTTTGAGCGAAATTTCTTTGATAATCTAGATAAAATTTTCTTATAATAAAGTTTTCTTTATAATGTTTAAGCTTATAATGTTTTTAGTTTCCTTTCGAATTTTCGGACGAATTTTTATAAAACCCTTTTTTTCTATAGTCGTTTCGATAGTCTGGGGACGAGCACCTTGATTCTGATTCAAGAACAGCTCATACCAAATACTTTTTTGAAATCCTTTTCGGAAGTTATGTATGATAAATATTGATTACTGACAACTTTGGTACCCGGTGTGTGGCGACATCTATATAGGTTTGGAACCTATATAGATGTCGCCACACACCGGGTACCAAAGTTGTCAGTAATTGTAAACACCTATTCCATTTGAGACGTAAAGAATCGGTGAGTGGAAGTTTAACACGCGCTGCTTACACCTTGGAGCTGATGATTGCGAACGTGCCTTCTTCCTTCTTAATGATAAATGTTTATATACTGCAAGTGTACCTACATAGTTAATCAGCATCGCTATCTTGTATGTATTTAGGTATGTTAATCCTTGAATGAGTGTTGAGTTTTTGTTTCGTCCACGAGAGATAACATTGTTGTCGCTATATGTTTGTATGAAAACAGACTAACGCCGTGACTTTCATTTCATATTTACCAAAATATAAACTTACATACGGATTTGCTTTTTGTGATCATCAAGCCAGTTGAGAATATACGTGTGATAAATGAAATAGTAGTATCTATCACAGTTGTCGTTAATGTTGCGACATAATTGATGCTGCCTATATCTTCGTCTTTTAAAGGCTTGAGGCTACGTGTGAAAAATAAGTCTTTCGAGTCACATGAGAAAAGTAGAGAACAACTCAATTGAAGAAGAACCTTACAGAAAATTGTTACAATGTATATATCTGACACTCATATTGTTGGGAATAAAATGGGCATGCAAAATCTCGGCAGTATATAGGAAGAAGGATTACCTTATTTCTCTCATCCGATCATCTAATTCGCAGTCAAAATATCAGTAAAATAAATATAATTGTGTTGTTATAATCCGATAATTATGGGATTGTTTCCCCTCGTTTCTGAATCAATATTTTTTGCTCAGTTTGCTGACATTTATAATTACTGCTCCGTTTCTCATCGACATGAGAATGAGTCTCTCTTAATTCGCAGTCGTTGACGGTAGCTACTGTAAACCTGGCCTTTCTCTAACGCATTATGGATGATGGTAGCTTTGTTCAGGTCTACGACATTTATCGACTTCCACGTTATATGCCTCATAGATTTATTTTGGCAGTCTTCTTGTATGCATTCCTTTCTCGATTCTTCTCACTACATCTTCAGTATATAGTATATTCACATGGTTTTTTTTTTCTCGTTTCCATTTGTTAATTACCGTTTATTATTGCTTTAATTATTAATGATTCAAACGGGGTGTTTCCTCTAAGTTCTCGTGTTTCACATTCATAGAATGTGAACTGTAGGGTTATCACTTTTTCATCAAGATCACAACCCCTTTTTTGCTTTGTTTATTTTCTCATGTTTATAGCCAATACGCTGTCATCAGAATTCTGATGTATAAATCGTTATTACGCTTTCACGTGGCAAATCATCAATGTTGCTCAGCGTTCACGTTTGACACGAGAAAGAAAACGTGAAATTTCACACAAATTGTATACCGGTAATTAAAGATTTACATCCACATGTATGACAACTAAATGTACATTGTTGTTTGGATTCCATTTCATTGAGCATTTCACAACATCACTCATATAACTCATAATTGTTGTTGAATACCACGAAGAAAGTTGAACATGACTGCTCTGTTTAATATACAATTGTTGTTTTAAGAAAAGTTAAAAGTTGCACAGAAGATGTTTCGAAACTGTTTGCTGCTTAAAGCTTCACACGCGTCAACTTTCCTCTAATGGTGATATTTTTTATGCAAACAACATTTGTGATAAATTTGGAACTCCTTGAATATTTAGTCTTATTTAGTCCGAATAACACTTATTAATCTGCATTAATCTGTTATCATTGTTCGTATTCTCTTCATTATATTCTATATCAACATTTATAAGTTAGGAACTTTCAAGGTAGTTAATAGAAAATATATTTTCCTGTAAATTAAATATAAAATTTATTAATTAATTTTATTTATTTATTAATTAAATATAAATTAAATATACTGAATTAGGACAACATTAAGAGCACTAGCAGTGGCTTTATTCATACCACGCCAGCAGCCAGCCATTTCGTTCCGCAATGATCATAATGGAAAAAGTTCAAATTAATTAGTCTTATATGCAATTGCTAACAGTTTTGCAATTCTAAAGCCACGTCTATCGATACCTAGAATCTCATAAATATTCCCACTGCAGTAACGTACAGCACATGGCGTCGTTAAAACACCGCATAATTTCAATGCATAGGTTCTCACATTACGCAATGAAATACCGGTACGCTCTCTCATACAGCACCATGGTAACACATAGTTATATATCTGTGATTTACCAATGAAATGATCAAATCAAATTACTTACTTTAAGAGTTTTGTGTCTAGTGTTCACGTGGAAACCTAATGACTTGTCTGGGGCGCTAATATTTGGAAATATGTATTTCAAATGGCTTGATAGCCTGAAGGTTCTGCAATGAATTTTGAGTCAGCTCGAAAAATAGTAAAATTATTTAACAAGTGATCATTTCAATGAACAATATTCGTTAGAGTTTAACGGAACAATTAACGTTTTTCAAAATAAAGTTTTACGAATACAGGGTAATTCGTAAGGGTCGTGTATTTTAATGTTTGGATAGGAATTCACCTGCAATTTCTTCATATAATCAATCAGTATAGGAACCGCTGCATAAAGTCCAAATCAGCAAAATAGTCGTCAAGTTCTTTGAGGACTATTTTGCTGATCTGGAATTTACCATGCAGTTTTACAATATTGAACTTTATAATAACGCATTACGGTTTATTAATATATAAAACGCTTTATATTCAACCTTCTGTAATAATATTATGTTAATATTCATCTACGATTTTATCATTCTTATCTCCAATGGTGTTTCGAAATTATTTTAATACATTTATTGACAGTTATATTTATAATAGCACAACTCGTGAGTTGTATTTAGTTTTTGACAATCATCAAATAAACATATTTGGTCATGGCTACCTCATAATCAAAATTTTGGCATTGGATATTGTTGGGCATCTCATCGAAACGAAGCTATTCGCAAAGATTCAACTTAATAGTAATCACTTGAAAAAATGTTCCCTAGAACATTTTTCATCATCATTCAACAATATCCTATGCTAAAATTTTGATTATGAGGTAGCCATGTGACCAAATATGTTTATTTGGTGATTGTCAAAAACTTTTTACTAACCGAGGCTTTAAGGTTAGGAATTGATCTGTACCATAAATAATGCAGCCTATAAGAGCTCATATCGTTTCTAGTGAATCTCTTTATACACAAATCAGATAGCGTCCAGGTAATGTCAAATCTGTCCCGACTCTTATGTCAAATAACCTACCACAAGGTTAGCAATGTTTATTTAGTTTCAAATCTCAGTACCTATATACCGACTGAAATGACTATGTTTAATAATAAAGATAGGCTTCATAATATGATCATGAGATCAGTGCGTGATTTTAAGTAAAATGGCATGGTACTATCGTGAAATACGTAGCGACATGCTAATTTTATATGTTACATGCTGGCGAAAAAAAAACTTTATTATAATAATAATAATACATGATTATTTATGTAAAGACGCTATATAAATTATTTACGTAACATACGTAATAACCAACACACAATTGTGTTTGTTGTAGAAATCTGATGAATTTTCATTGTTATAGATTTTCAGTCTGGTCAAATCCAGCCCGTTATCAATTTTTTTTTTAATATTTGATGGTTCTCTTGGTTTACTGCTAGTATTTACAACAAGCATTAGTTTCATATTTTGCAACTAGTTGGCGCTGTTTGTATTGCGTCCGTAACATTTTTCGACGAAATCTCAATCTTTTTAAAATTTTGCGATTAAATGCGATAAGATGAAGATATTTAATTCTTGCATTTTTGTCATATTTCCTATGATGACAAAGTGTGTTAGAGAAATAATTGCTGTTTCAGAACCTCTAAATACGTACTGTATTATTACGATGTAAGTAATAAGGAAAATAAAGTATATGGATTAAAGCTGATTCGTTTTAACAGCATTTATGTACCAAAATAATAGTTGGTACTTTTTGCCTATAGGATAAATGGACGATATTTTTAAAAATCGATAAACAATATTATGTTTGCATCCTTCCAGAAAAGTGTACTGTTATGACTTGTGGAATTCGTTTTTTTTTTCAAAAGTTTTGCAATTTTTTAAATTGCATTTTGTCGATGTCGTATCTCTTTTGTGCACATTTTAAGATATTTTAACAAATGGGTCGTATTGTGTTAAACCTCGGTTCAGTAGTCACGGTAATGACTACTGCATTGTATGGGGGGAGCAATGAACGTACATAAAACAACATCCATTTGTTTCACAGGCGTTTGTATTGGTTCAGACCGATATCCTTTATACTGGATATGCGTTTTATTAGCGAAGAAAACTTCAGTTATACCCTCAACTCTGTCTGAGCAACTAGCCTTTCTAATGAATCTCACTTCTATTTAAGATTTAACATACTTTTCTGATTTTATTTTGATTACTATATCAGGCAAAGCTAAATCGAACTTAATAACTGCGTGAAAATTTACTGGACTCTTAAGTTGTGGCGGGGTGTGCCATACGACTAAATACTATTCCTACATCAGTAAAAACCAATTATAATTTGGAAACCAATTATCCCCACACGATTGCTATAAAAGGAGGGCCTTTAATTATAACTTTTTGATGTCGTTTCGATGTTACCTGAATATGATCTACTGGGGTTGTTTAATTTATATTTGTCTGTAAATGTTTAAACAAGTGTAACTTAATCGGCACGTGCGCAAACGTACGATATATTTGTTTAAAACTACAAAGCTGACAAATAAGACTGGCTGATGGTAAGCTGTTGCTATCATCATTATTATTACTTAATATAAAACAAAATCCCTTGCCGCCGTCTGTTCATTACATGCTTGGAATTTGAAACTAAGCAACGGATTTTTTTAATAGATAGAGGGTGTCAACGAGGTGGTTTGTATGTACGAGTATAATTAATGTATAACATGGTTAGAAAAGTGATAATTTTCCAGATTTATTACCTTAATTGTAAACGCTGGCCGAACCCTAAGTGATAAATCAAAACAATTTACAAAATTATTATACACCTTAAAAAAGTCTACAAAAAGGTCTGCGATGGTTTATATCACTTAGGGATAACACACAATGGCCATTTTTATTTTTTCTTATAGCTTCTGAAGCGAAACATAGATCGCTGGGTCAATAAGTGCTCTATAAACGTATGCACTACTAGGGGTGTCACATGATTGCTCGTTTCAAAGGCTGTGAAAACTGGTACCTATACTGGAATACATATTTATAGATCTGATTAAAGTTGATTCTTTTAAAGATGATTAGGGTAAGTACCAATATTGGTAGTTTTTGATTGTAACCGTTTACTGTTTGGTATTGCATGGTAACGAACAACTATTGTCAGTCGCGAGGTCTTATTTGCACAAGTGTGTTCTTTGATAAAGGTGCGTTAACATTTTGACACTATATTGAACTCAAACATGTTGTGACGCTGCTGGGCGACGCGTTGGCCCACTGCTACTTCGATTACAATTTTATGCTGTCTCAACGTTCTTCTTGATTGTAATAATGTGAACATGTTAACATTAATTATTAGTCTTTTGTCAAATAGACTAAATCGCCCAATGCTTGTAATCCACTAAAAAACTAGCTTGAGAAAACATGAGAATTGCTCACATATTATATCTATTGACAAAAATCTTTAATGCTAGTTCTTCTAAACTAACTTTTGCCCCCTGAATTATGCATATCGCTATTGAATCAAGTAACTGTGAGGCAAATTCTTCAAAACATATTACAAAATTGCACTTGGAGGCCATAATCAAAATAAATACCACAAAATTTTTATTACGTCAAACTCGCTTGAATTATAGTTTTAGATTTAATTATATTTTATCTTCTAATTACATTTATTTTATTACATTCTGTCATAATTTTATTAGTAGTTTATATTATATTTTAAATCAACTAACGATAGTACAGGAGTAGGAGTAGGAGTTCTATGTAAGTTATCTGGTTTTCTCGTGTGATAATTCCCCGTAGGTTAACTAACGTTGCCAGTCACGGTTCAGACATCCAGATTGCTTTTTTTCTACTCTTTTTTTTACGATAATGATATTTTATAATTACGTACTGTCTTATTGTTTACCGGCCTGTGGGAAACGCAACACCTGGAACCATTGTGTAGTTGGTGAGAGAACGTTAGTGACACTAGTCGACTCTACTATTATTTCCGTGTATTTTTAGTTTGATATTAGAGTTTTGTTATTGCTTACATATCAAAATTGTTGCCTGAATTGGGTAAGTTAGCTTAGTCCTAGCTTTCTACCATTAAGTACACGTAGATGTTTATATCGCCACTTGTACCTTGATCTGGTATTTAATATATGCTCCCATCTGGAACCTCGACATCTTTGAATTTGACGACAGAGTGTGGAACCATTAAGAGTACTAAAATACATTGAAAATTATTAATATGTCTAACATTATACGATATTTGTGTAATAATAATCAGTAATATCTGTTATCGATATCTATTATAAGCAACTGTTTGATGTCATCCGTTATTAAAAATGGGTACATTAATATTACATTATTTACGAGTAAGTTGATTCGACACACTGCTCTTTGTTTATTTTGTTTTAACATTAGTTAGTAATATCACACTCAAGTCTAGTAACATCTTATTTACCCTCCCGAGCACAGATATCCGATCTGACATCTGTGCTCCCAACAGTGGCGTGTGAGGTGATAGATCATTCAGAACATATGATTCCTGTTAGTTTTTGTGACATTTCTGATTTTTGACAATTAAATAACGTAAAACTTTATTTTGTAGACAATATTGAAAGTTGTTCAGTTGGTAGATGGCTACCTACTAAAGAACCTACTCTCGATACTGTAGTATTTTAAAAAAATCTACTTTTTATGGGATAGCGAGGTAAACGAGCAGGCGTGTCATCTGATGGTAAGCAACTAACGCCGCCCATGGACACTTGCAAAACCTGCCTGGGTTGGGCCTACGGATACCTATACTACTGAGCGAAACCCGGCATCAGCCATATTCGTCGACATACTCAGAGGTAGTGGTATTTCACCGGTTGAATCGGCCCATTGATGTAGCTATACCACTGATAAAAAAAAATATTATTAATATAAATATAAATATTAATATTATTTATTTTATTATATATTTACCTCTATTTTTTTGGATAACAAATAAAACAACTGCATTCAAAGATTCATTTTTGACACCTCTGCGTTGATGATTAGGGTAAATTAAAAAGATGAAATGTCTCTTACTTGCTTCATACACGAAATGAGAAGAACTCGTTGAATTCTAAAAATTCAATCGACTCAAAAATAAGATTTTACTTCATTTCATAGTTATTCATTATGAAATTTATAGACAATCCTCATCATCCACTTGGTGCGTTTCAATATTAAATATTTATCAAGAACTTGATAATTTTTTTCTGATGTTCAACAAAAATAATAATATTCATGCCCTTTTTAGAAAGTAATATATAACAACTGACATGTTTATATTACAAACAATTTTCTGGCATCATTCATATACACTTTGTCTGTCTGACTGTCCGTCCGTACGTTGACACTCTTATAAATCTTCCATTCACAAATAACTACGACTCTTGTTTAACTAAGTAGATAGTCTGCGGGTAGTTATTTTTGTGTGACTGTTTATTTTTTAATGTAATAATACATTGAGTGTTTGCGGTTGGTGGTTTGCAACTACTTATATATAATTAAAAATTATGGATCTGTTGACACAATTTGCAGTTCCCGAGTAAACGTGACAGTTTGGTGCCTCTTTTTAGATGTCTAGTCATCTATTTACCTCTTTAGGGTAAAACTAACACTGCCATTGTGAGTATTCTTGGTATTTATTAACCCAGTGGGTTACGAAACATACCTCTGAAATCCTGGGATCTGGTTTGAGCTTATATTTTTTATAGGTTAGGGGGCAAACTAGCTAGCGAGTCATCTAATGTTAAACATCTGCAACGCAGATACACTTGCGTTGTCAGCCCCTAAGATGACATAGGGAAGAGATCAGAAGTGGGATATAGGGAAGTGGGGAAGGTCTTGGGTCTCCGGATAACTCCTTCACCGGACGAAAAATGGTCAAAATATGCTAATTCTTCGAACTCGAATATAACAGAATGACAATTTGTAGCCTATTTCAATTACGAATGATAGTAGCGCTATATGTTGATGATTTGGTAATAGTTGGCAACTTAACGGCATCGTAACACGAATATAGATTGCTATCACATAAAGTGGTGTTTTGTTCTGACACAAACTGAACGTCCATCAGCAACGTATCTATATACCATATAACATATCTATAAAACGTAATACATCTACCATTTGATTACATTACTACAGACACTAACACAATATCAAGGATATCCTTTTAAAATGTGGCATTAGTTATTCTTGTCTCCAAAAGTCTATTAAATAACGTTTCCGCCAACGTTGGGTCATCTAAACTATTCTAAGTTTTTATCAATAAAAGCTAAGCTATTATAAACTATTAACGACTACAAGGTTCTTTAGAATTCACATAGTCAATTTATAGACGAATGTTGGTGAATATATAATTGTTCTTTAAAAAAATCTTTAGAATTATAAAGAATTTTTCAAATCGGATCATTGGCTCCTGAGATTACCGCACTCCATCAAACAAATAAAATATATAGCTTTATAGCATTACATGATTACTAAATAAACGGCCAAAGAAAAGTGTATTTCCTTCATTTTTTAATTCGCCAAAATCCGATCAAAACGACACGAATTAGAATTGATACTTTTCAATACTTTGAATACCTACTTAGATATTTTACCAACTTTTTAATGTAGACATGTACTAAGGTCATGCTGTATCATCTCTAGAAATATGTGCGCTATTTTTCGTACATCCTGTTTAGGCGATATACAGACGGACGGACGGTTTGTTGATGAAACTATTAGGGTTGCGTTTTCGTAAAAAATATCACCTATGATGCAATAATATGTACGAATTTATATATGAACCACTATAATAGAAATTAAATCAGTCTTTTATCGCATTATCTTAGGTACACTTATCTTAATTATCTTGTGCAGTTTATTTGTGTTGTGTGTCTATTTCTATATTTGGCGACAACGTGGCAGTTGGTTTGCACCAGTATGTTTGTTTTTATCTAATATTACTTATTGCCCGCGACACTTCTCGCATGATGTACCGGTCCACACTCATAGTGATGCGATTGATATTATTTATCAATACTTACCTCATTAAGGCAATTTTCTGACACACCTCGCTAGCTTCTTTTGTAATACACAGTCGTCGGTTTTTAAGTCTCCTGACATCACCTACCGTAAAGATACATTCAATTTGGTCCATAACGTCGTGGACGTCCTCCACTACACATCCTTCCGCTTTTAATCCGACTTTATTAATTGATTAATTAATTGAACTTCCACACTTCATCCTTCTTGTTGCCTTATGGAATCTTGAATTCTTTCTCAGACTATCTCGATTATATCAAATTATCCATTCCAACGCATCAATTTAACCGCGCTTAACCGCATAACTTATGTGGTTGAAGCGTTAAAAAGTGACAAACAGAGAAACATTATTTCTATAGATATTTGGCGACAATATGGCGCTGATTTGTTTAGTTTGTGTTATGATAATATGATGTCTGTATTGTTTATATAATGTTTACAATTATACTTTAACCTATAAAACGTTCTGGTACAACCCATTGGCATTTTCCAGAGAAATAATGCTCACAAATGTACACATCTATTACTTTCACACAAGCATTTTTACACAAGCATTCTGTAAAAAACTTTGTACCTCTCTGCCTACCGTAATTGAAATTATTTAAGAATAAAGTCTCGGTGGACCACTCGGTGGTCAAGCTCGTGCTTCTAAATCAAGAAATCGTGGTATCGATTCCCAGCTCATACTAATTTCATCTAATTGCATTTGGGAACTAAAAATTCTGCGAGTCGAGGCTGTTGAGTCCGCTGCCTACACCTTCGGGAAAAAGAGAAATAGAAGTGAAGTTATGTTATGTTTTAAAAAAAAACTCGTAACTCGGTCGCATCGGATAGACAAACTTATTTAAGCTGGTATCGTTTTAAGGTTCCGCTCTGAAAAACTGTAATTCACAATGCATGTAATATAACCTAAATTTAATTTGTCGATGAGTTAAATGTTGGTTAATTTGTACAAATAATAATTTTGTACACGAGGCCGTTACCACGTAAATATTAATAACAACGTGTTCTTGTAATAATTAGTAGTTGAATTAATATTATTGTATTGGTGTTCTATTGTTTTATTTGTCTGTTCTTTGTTTGGTTATTTATAGACATTGTTATTTTTGCATACATTTGTGGGTAGGTAGGTAGGTACCTTGGTACTTACTTTACTATATGCTTCTCGGATTTTAAATAAATAAAGGATTTTTAATATACATATATGGTCTGGTCCGTATTCCTTGGAATTAGTCATGGTTCCTTGAAAATTTTTGTGTTTTTTTTTATATTATTTCTCGGTCCAGCTGTATCGCATACGACACAGCTCCGAAAGTAGCCACAAAGACGACACATACCTAATATCGTTTTACCCGTCTATACAAAGAAAGACAGGTTTGTAAAATATAATCATGTTTTGTTTTTACATGTTACCGGTATTGCATTTCTTAAACTTTTATAGCGACTATGAAGCACCTGTTCATCCGATGGGAAGCGGTTGCCGTCGGTAATTGATAGATTCCATCATGAGATCCTCTTTAAGAGTCCCAGAATCTGGAATGGATTGTGAGTGCTTGTCTGTTAGGTTGTCCTTTACGGTCTAGTTGCTCAATAATAACTATGCGTAATATTCGTGAAGACGGAAAGCGAGTATTAACCCATATTATATATCAAATAATTACATATAAATTTGCCGCACCCACGGCAACAAATAGAAAACAAAACCGTCTAAATATAATATATAACGTTATCATGACAAACTGAAGGATTATGTTGGTACATATGTTGGATATATTTAACATATTTATTTATTCTAAAACTTTTATTATCTGCCACGTCTTTTCTTGTAACGTTCGGTATGTCCCGCTTGTAAATGATTCAGGGAATCACTCTCGTAATAATGATGGCAAGGTATAATTTATAATGTAATTTATAATTTGCATACGTATGGGTTTTGTTATATTTTAATACAAACTAAGATATAGATAACTGCTTATCTTTATTTTTATAGGAGATCCTATTTCTGAACTCGCTTATCATGAAATCTTAGGAGAATGACTTGAAATTTGATTGCAAAGTATTCCTTACGTCGCGTTAATGTCAGCTGTGTACGGACTTTATGAAACTCCATCGGCAAGGACAAAAAATTCTTATTGGCATGATACTGATCATTAGAGGGATTTTTAAATAATAAAAAGTTTTTCAAGTACCTATTACTGCCAAAAAAAAGTATGAATCTTGGACAATATATTCTTATTAGCATGACCGATTAGAATAAGATTTTGTACGCAAATCGGTTAGGTCTGAGAATCGGTGAGCATCTTTTTTTCATCGCTAATGTTTATTTTTTATTTTTCAAACATGTTTGCCGCGTCATCTAGTTGACTAATCTTAGTTTTTTAATTGATTGTTTTTATACTCTCTACGGATACTTACTTATTGTCAAAGACAGTGTAGATAACCAGAGTCCCACATAAGTACCGAATTCAGGTGCAGGCCAATAACTTTCAGGAATATATTTGTGATAGAAATTCGAAACTGTGTCTTTCCGGGAAGTATTGTGTAAATTCAGATTTTCGAAGCATAATTGTCGCTTATTAACAATTTTAGGTGTTAATTGCGTGAATTTATACAAAATAAAATGCAATAGACAATTCTTGGTATGTACTAAACAAACATCAATAAAGATGTGTTGGTGACACTTGTAAAAAAATTATTAAAATACGATAACGGTTTATTAGCCGCAATACTCATGATAACTTATATGGACGCCTCATAATATAACTATTTATTGTTTTATGCATAAGATTACAATTTTAAATAGTCTTTGTTGACACATTTTTTTTTTGTGTAGCGGTTCTATTCGGTTTATGGAAACAATGTTATGAGGACTCTTTCAAGATCAGCCAACAATATTAAGAACAAGTCAGTCAAAAATTTAGGCTTGGCATAAATGTCTTAAAAAGGTCGTTATAAAATAACGAAATTGACGTTTTGTATTCTTATATATACATTGTGAGTAAGGATTACTAGTAACTGGTATACTTATGAGTAACGAGGATAAGTTTATAATTTAACCATTTTAGCTGAGAATAAAAAAGAAATCTCGTCGTAAAACTTGTGAGCGTCCTCTTGTATATTCTAATAAATTGAAATTTTTGTTTACGTTATGTCCATATGCCGTGTGTGTGGTGTATGTTCTGTTCATAGAAGTGTTATAGTCACGAACAAAAAGCGACCTTAACCACATCCGCACACATTTCGTAATAAAAGGTTATCCGTCGAAAATCTATGAATTTCTTTATTGTGATTCATGTTTTTATGTTATATTTATAGAAAGCTGTTGAGAATTATGTTGTTATCATTAAACATTGATAGAAAACAAATGTCCAATTAATTTGTTAGTTAAACAATTAAAATCTAAACTATGAGTTTGCAACTCATTTGATAGTAAATATTTAGTAAGTAACCCGTTTTAACATAAATACTTTTGTATGGGTTTTTTAATTAAAACCTGATGAGCATTTTCTTGTAAAGTTGATTAAGTTCCTAGGTTTAGGAAACTAGAGCATTACTATTAAGTACATCATAACACTCAACATGTTAAGCCATTGGCAATTGTGAGGTATAAATTCCGAAGTATTAGTGATTTGTGCCAGAAATCAAACCCGGGCTCCTCCAAAAAAGAATCTCTGAATATAACTCAATACATATATCTTTTAAAAGAAGTATGAATCCGTTAAATTCTGTTCACAGTTGATAATATTATAATATATATACAGATAAACCAAATAACGGATGTGCTTGTAATCTAGCTAGATTATAATAAAACATTGATATTTGATTTGTACTCGTACGGCATATTTATTAGTACACAGGTAATCGATATTGTGGCACACAACTGTATTGGTCCGTGGGTGGAGTTTCAAGAGCTCTTCAGTTTTTACATCGTCTGTTGAAATTTTTGCACTGCGTATTTCTGGAATCCCTAAAGTTCTGGTTGCCATGTCAAAATTTGTATACCATGTTATTAAATATTTTTTGTACGCGTGTTTAATATCTAAATACATGTCTCGGAAGTACCGAATGAAATCTTACATTCATACACACTTCCGAGAAGTCACTGATGAGCATGACTCGCACTCGTTCCCAAACAGTAGCAATCTTAAGTCACCCTGCTTTCGAGTTTACTATCATTAAATATTTATGTTTTCTATAAACCAAACAAGACTAGAATCTAAGTGCTTTAAATTCATTTCAGCATACATTTATTATTTTCGCAGTGTAAATCATACCGCGACTTTTCTTGAATCGTCTTTAAACAAAAATTAAAATATTAACAAAAATAAATAAACTTATTAACAATCTAAAAAACATAACCGAGAGCATTATATGAGTAATGTATAAACTGGGACATTGATAATGATGAATTAAGTTTGGGTGTAACAATTAGGTATTCCCGTACACTTTGTTTATAAAAATTGGAGTTGTAGACAAGAAGATACACCTAATCCCTTAATACTTTGACGGCTGATTATCGCGATCTGCATCTTCATCGACATTTTGCGAAAAATTGTGCTAAATCTGGTATATTGACTCACCTTGTTCGTATTGAACTTGATGGTACCTATAGCACTTGGTGGGACCCAAGGTAAAATGGCCGAATGAAAGTATAGTGTATAACATAACACAAAACATAACATAACTTCACGCCTTTGTTACCCGAAGGTGTAGGCAGCGGCTGATAAGCCTCGTTTCGCCGTTATGTTTACGTCCCAAATGGAATAGGTGACGAACCATATTGTCATAGCGGGCACAAAGTTTTCAGTCATCGATATTTATCACACTTAACTTTCGAAAACAATTTCTAAAAGTCATTGGTGTAAGCCATTATCAGGATTCGAACCCGGACCTCTGGATCAGAAGTAGTGTGCTCGACCACTGGACCACCGAGACTTTAGTGTATAACCTTACAATTATTTTAGAAAACAATCTGTTGTGTCTAGATATGCCGAATAATGATCGACCACCAAGAGCTCTTATTATTGTACAGAAAGAAGACAGGTGGTAACCAAGCATGACTTGAAAGCCATTTGAAAGCTAAATTATTCTATAATGTTTCAAGGACAAAAACGTAATATCGTTTTTATATTTTAGGTTAAAGATTTTAGAAACGAGTCGTTCGATTCCTCAAAAGTAATAATGAAACATCACTTTTTAGCTCGTCCTTACACCTTATCTCAAAGTAGGCCAAATTTTCGGATCTTTTAAAAACAATGACTGTACCCACAACGTCAAGAATGGGAGATTGATTTAGGATTAAGATTATTTTCATATCCAGATATTGTGGATTTGATAAAAAAGATGTACCTGAGCTAAAGCTAAAAAAAAAACAAATTTTCATATTTTCCGTTATCTTTCCGCTTCGCTTCGAATATTGAGATGTCGGTGACGCAGGCCCCCGCAATCTATGAAAACAAAACCGATAGTGGATAATTAAACTTGGCTACAGCACTGCACATACTGCCTACTATAGTTTTCTTTCTTCCACTTCAGTCTCTGTAGAACGGTCGTAGTAAACGCACGCGCTCATCGTTCGCGAGTTCTTTCCTCAAAGTATAAGACTGTGCGCTATTTTTATAAACTACCTATCGTTATCTGTGAAGTGTTAAGATGCCGACAGAAGCTTGTGAAAGATTCATGACGAAATTGAAAAAGATCGTGAGTGTACTCTCATTTGTAATGGAGTTTTTGGATTTGGTTTTTTAACTGCATATTTTTAACTTCATCTTTTGTTTTAAAATTTTTGTGGTTTATTTTAATTACTTAATTTGAATAACCCAAGTTCATGCCTATGAATATCTGTATAACTGTCTTAAATAACAGTAGTATCTGGAGCTCTTATGATGTTTTAAACTTGTAACTTGCGTTTGAATATTTCTGTTTCTGATCCTCTTAAATGTTTGTTTAGAACAATATATAAAGGTTTTATTCGTTTTTACAACAGGAATAATTCTGTACGAATTATAATAATTTTGTAAGAAGAATCTATAATCTTGTGTGAGCACCAGACCCAGCGCTGTTGTTAACTGACCAAATAGTATGCTTTCTGAAGTATTCCGTTATTATCAGAAACTGATAACTCTTGGTAGCTAGGCTAGGAAAAATAATCACATAATATTCAGATACCAGACATATGTTCCTAAAAGTCTAAACCAATTTGGAGCATCGATCGTCGCTTCTAGTACTCCATGTGTTCTGATCAATGTTTAATTAATTAAAAAAATATTTACTTTAATTGAGAACTAATGTTTCCGTTAATTAGTTGTTGTTATTTTACATATCAACTGTTGTTATTATATATATTAGACACATTTTTAGAGACGATTTTTTATGAAAATTAATTATAATTTCCGTTATTCGAGTCTTTGGCAATCTCGAAATTTATTCAGGTGTAAATTTTCAATGGCCATGGCTATATGTATTACCTAGTTTTAGTATGTATTTATTATCTCAGGTCTTGTGTGAGCTTAACATTTATCCCGAAAACGAATGTGATTCCCGTAAACCAAACTTGTGCTATTATTGTCGGTTTATTTAACGCCATTGTATAAACATATTGTAATGCCCTATCCACACGAGACTATTAAATTGCCGAATTTAAATTTCACAAAAAGATATCATAACAACACAACTTCATGCCAAGTCCTTTGCGGGGTTTGCCTATAGAACAGAGAACAAATCAAAAAGTTTTATCACAAGTTAACTTCAAATGGAAACTACCACTCTTACTCTTTTTCTATTTGATAAAACCATGTAACATTCTTGTGTGCGCGTTCGTGGTCACTGTCTGTTTGACGTATGTTTATCCTCTCCTAGTTTACGACGTTTTATATTGTTGATTTTATACGTTTTTATTATCAATAAACCGAGCGTCCAGGCCGTTCTCGCCAATTATTTTTAGTTTAAAAAATATGACTTAGAATTCAGTTCCATACGTTCCTTAAAATACAATGATTGTAAAAAGCACAGTCGTCATTGGTTGAGCGTGATTGAGCGTGAGCGTACGGACGTGTTTTTTGGTCGGGCATAGTTATTAGTTGTAAACGCAGTAAAGTCTTGTTAAAAGTCGTGCTAAATGAGTATGTACTTAAAGGACATATTAACAAAAGTATTGTGACACCGATTCCAAGAAATATGGATAAAACACTAACACCCAGTGAGTATGTGAATACAGAGCGCGGTAATCGAAACCAGCATATGGCTTATAAAGAGGACAGAGTTATGGAAGAGATTCGTAAGTTTCGCTTGGAAATGATATCTCTTATGGATGAACAAACTAAGCAGTATAAAACATTGCTTAATAGGTTCATAAATACCGAAACAGAACTAAAAGAAATAAGAAAACAAATGAGGGTACTTCAAGACAAAGTAGATGAAGTACAAGTGTTGAAAACAAAATTAGAAAATATATCACACAAGAATAAAATAATAGAAGGCAGGGATGATGTTACGTTGGATTGTTCATTAAGTAAAACAGGTGAATCAAAAGTTCAAAATGAAACTATTCGAACGTTTGCATCGGCAGCTAAACAAAACCAAAAGAGGGTAATCGGAAATAAAATCCAGCCAGAAGTGTGTATGGCCACGAAACCGTCTCACAAAGAAAGCAGTAAGATTACAATTGAAAAGGAGTTAACTACACCAGAAAATAAAAGAAATCAGACGGAATCAACTACAGAAACTGAGGAGTTAATATCTCAAAAGGAAGGAAACTGGAAAACAGTAAATAAGAAAAGAAAAAGATACCCAAATACTGAAGTCAAAAAAGGTGGAAGCACGAGTATAATGGACATAAAAGGAACAGAACGGAGAAAATTTTTGCATGTATGGCGCCTTTGTAAGGATACTACAGTAGAAAATTTAGAAAAATATGTGAAGACAATATGTGGATTGTCGGTACCAGTCACGGTAGAAGAAATAAAACATAAAACCGAGAGGGATTATGCTTCTTTCATTATTGGCGTACCGGAAAGCAGCTATGATAAATTATGTAAATCGGAAAATTGGGCAGTAAATGTTGAATTCTGTGAATGGTTTTGGTTTCGTAAATCAACCAAAAATTCACAGAAAAACTAACACTTATATTAATATTTACTACCAAAATGTGAGAGGTTTGCGTACAAAATTGCAAGACTTCTATGCAGGAATATTATGTTCGGAAATGGACTTGTTTGCTATTACAGAAACGGGCTGCAACAGATCTATTCATGATGCTGAAATAGTACCACCCGGATATACAATACTGCGTTGTGATCGCGTGGATGGACGAAAGCAGGGCGGCGTGTGTCTCGTGGCCACACCGCGCTTAGAACTGCGACAAGTACCCGGCCCGAGTGACGTCAACATTGATGATCGTGTGTTCGAACTGATTTGTGCTACCGTTTATTTACAAAGTAGATTTTTATTTTTATTGTGTGTTGTTTACATACCCCCAAACAGTTGTGACAATGAATATATGATATTTTTTAACTTAATAGAGCAGCTGTGTAGTAAATATAGTGAAGTTCTCGTAATTGGTGACTTCAATATGCATTCCTGTTCTTTAAGCGTATGTAATTATTTTGAATATTTTATATCATATTGTAAATTTACTCAATGTAACACGATTGTTAATTGCAATAATCGATGTTTGGACTTAGTGTTAAGTACGCTTCTTATGGAAGACAGTGTGAAGGTGCGCGGGGCGGGGGCGCCCCTCGTGCCTGTTGATACGTACCATCCGCCGCTCGACATATTGGTCGCGCTGCGGGCACGCCGGGTTGCGAATTCACAACTGGGTGAGTCAAATATTGTGCCTACTGGTTGGAATTTTCATAAAGCTGATTTTTTTGAATTGTATTCATCAATAGCGACAATAGATTGGACTAATATCTACGATTTGGATTTAGAAATGAGTTTAAATTATTTTTATGAAACTATTAATGCTAAAATAGATGAGTGTGTTCCCAAAAAACGGCGTAATCGTGTAAACTCGAAGTACGTTTACCCCGAATTTTATACCTATGAAATAATTCGCAACATACGTTTTAAGGCGATTTTACATAAACGTTATAAGGCAAGTAAAAACCAGAATGATTACAAGGCGTTTGCTCTGTGTAGGGCCAAAGTAAAACAACTAATTAAATTAGCACAAGAACAACATACCAACAGTGTTCAAATTCAACTACAAAAAGACCCGAAATCATTTTGGAATTATGTTAAATCGAAAAGGAGTGGTCGAAATCCACAACGGATTTTAAAAAACGGGGAGGTCTTGTCTAGTGAACAGTGTGCGACAGAGTTTGCTCAGTACTTTCACTCGGTATATAGCGCCGAGCAGCCCGAGCTAAACGTTGCTGCAGCGATAGAAAGGACGGGTAGTGAAAATGGAGCGGCGCGTATTCACTTGCAGAAACTGCACTTGAAAGATGTACAAATTGCGCTCAAACAACTCACGCCAAAGAAATCCGCTGGACCAGACGGTATTCCGCCATACATGGTTCGAGACTGTGGATCTGTGTTGGCTGAACCGTTGCTCCATATCTTCAATAAATGTCTGAAGGCGGCCGTATTTCCAGAGAGATGGAAAATCACTCGTGTTGTGCCAGTGCCAAAAGGAGGTATGAGCAAGGACAATGTTAATGGATATAGACCTATTGCAGTCCTGTCGACACCAGCTAAAGTGTTGGAGTGTGCTATTCATAACAGCGTTTTTGTGCAGGTGAAAGCACAGCTTTCAGATGCACAACACGGTTTTCAACCAATGAGAAGCACTACTACAAACTTGCTGAGCTACATGGCGCATGTGCTGCCAATTGTAGACAGTGGAGGGCAGGCTGACGCTGTTTACTTCGATTTTAAGAAAGCGTTCGACCTAGTGAACAATGATGTGCTGCTTCAGAGGTTAGCAGCTGTTGGTTTCACTCCGCATCTTCTTTATTTCTTCGCTAGTTACCTGAAGAATAGGCAGCAATACGTGGAGTATAAGGGACACAAGTCAGAGCCCTACTTTACGTGGTCAGGTGTGAGCCAGGGTAGTAACCTCGGACCTCTGCAGTTTATAATCATGATAAACGAGCTCCCTAAAGTCGTTAAAGATGCAAATTGTCTATTATTTGCAGATGATCTTAAGTTGTCAATGGCAGTAGAGAATGAGAATGACTGTAAACGGCTACAGAAGGACATAGACAGAGTAGTTGCTTGGAGCAAAGATAACCTTTTAAAGTTCAATGACCAAAAATGTGTCACCATCACTTTTTCGCGTACACATAGGCCTATAGTACATGATTACAAGATTGATGGCATGCCGATGATCAGGGTGTCAGAGGTTAAGGACTTGGGAGTTGGTCTTAATACGACGCTGACGTTTCGTGATCATATACTTAAGTGCTGTAAAAAAGCCTACAGAAATTTGGGATTTATTATACGCACTGTCCATAATTTTTCAAACATTGCGGCGATTATAGCTCTATATAACACCTTGGTTAGAAGTCAGCTAGAGTATAATGCAGTCATCTGGGCTCCACATGAAATTAAATATAGTGTCATGTTGGAGCGAATACAAAATAAATTTATTAGAATTTTATATTTGAGACTGTACGGAGTATATCCTTTTTACCCGCTTATGTATCCAACCTTATTTATATTGGGCATGGTTGGATACAACGAGCTGAGAGTTAGACGTGATTTTGCACTTGTCTCCTATTTATTTAAGTTGATTAGAGGTAAAATATATAACGCCGACATATTAAAACTAGTGTGTTTGAGTGTACCGGACAGATATGTGTGGAGGCGTCGCCAGCCTCAGCTGCTTGCTGTGCCTCGCGCTCGTACTAATCTGTTAAATGGGGCGCCCCTGACGAGGGCACTTCGCACTATTAACATTATAGCAAAAAATATAGATATATTCCAATGTGCATTGAGTGAATTCACAATAATAACACTAAATGTAATAAGTTATAATACATAAGTTGTAAGTTTGTAATTTTAAATGTTGATTTATTATGATACACTATTGCATTAGGTAAGAACCTGTAAAAATAGTTGTAAGTTTGAATAAATAAATAAATAAATAAATAAATAAAAAAAAATTAACTTTATCCATACAACTCCCAATGTCAAAGACTTGCAAAATACATAATTGCTAGATCTTCAATAATAATTCTTTGTTTTTTTTCATGACTTTTTCTTTGATTCTGGTTCACGCAGTCGAAATCGTCGCTTAAAGAAGTTCAGAGACATTTCTTAGTACAAGATGCAAATTAAAACATTATTTGTTGGCTCTCCCTTTTGTTCCACACCTGCAAGGCAGCGCATTAAAATACTTTTATATGTGATGATGTGGTTTACATTATTCCTTACAATACTAAACTTAGACATTAAGTAATTATGGCTAATAAAAACATCACATTTTCCTTATAATGTATAAACTGTTAGCTCTGATTCAGACAAATTTATTCAATAGTCATCTCAGCTGGTCCTCTCACATCATAAGAAATTAATTTGCATACAGAAAAAAATATATTGGAGAATTTTCCGCCTATTGTTTAAGTTTTCATCATTTTCCATCTAAATTTAGCTAAATTTTTTTAGTCAGTTTGGTTGTCTCAGCTTGGAGCAAATATAGGCTAGTCATTGCTATCTACGAAAAAGTGATAAGTTTTTAGTAGTGTCCGACCGAAGGTCTATTTTTGGGCGAAGCCAAAGCCGAAGCCGATTAATCGGCAATCTCCACAACATTCGGCCGACGCCGAATCCGAAGTCGAAGGTTTATAAACAATTAGTAATTTAATTTTTTTTTCAATATTATCTTAAGCTTCGGTCGGACACTAGTTTTTAGTAAATGGTGATAAAGAAATTTAGAAAAAAAAGAAATTTCTATTTAATTCTAACTTTGTCAAACAATTGCAAAGGAATATAGGGATGTTGTAAACATACTTACTTTTTACTTAGGGGAAGACGGTCTCCATGGACTCTGAACATTTTGGATAGAATGCAATAAATCAATAAGTATATTTTCCTTAAGGGTGTCTGAATATGTAGAGAGTTAAATTTATGACTAAATAAGGATGGGTGGTATTCTTAGTATTGGTATACAATGTATCAAGAAAAATGGTCGATATTATTTTGAAATAGGCAGTGAAATAAATACACTTAAAGTGATTTAGAAATAATACATTGATATTGTGGTTATTTATGTTCTGAAAGCAATGTAAAGAAAATCAGGTCAATGACAAATTCTCGGGAACTACACCGATGAGTCAGGTTCAAATGTTTGTTTCTGATATCCTTGCACGTCGCAACGTAAACACTTGTAAAATTATCGATATTTCATTTTAATTGTTTAATCATAATTATTGATATCTAAATCAATATAACGATTTTTAAACGGTCTCGGTGGCGCAGTGGCTAGCACCCCGCTTCTGATTCAAGAAGTAGTGGGTTCAAATCCTGGCACACACCAATGACTTTTCGAAATTTTCGGAAGTTACGTGTGATAAATATCGATGACTGACAAACTTTGTGCCCGGTATGGCAATAGGTTCGCCACCTATTCCATTTGGGATGTAAACATAACGGCGAGACGAGGCTTAACAGCCGCTGCCTACACCTTCGGGTAACAATGGCGTGAAGTTATGTTATGCTATGTGTTATGTTATAACGATATCACTCCGTTAGAGAATTTGAAATAATTTTTAAAAGTTCGTTTGTTCGTTTGAAATGAATTTTTAAAAACAGTAGGAATATAAATTTCTCATTTGTTTTTTTTTTTCAATTATTTAATATATTCTGTAGCTAAGAACCGTCAAAAGAACAACAAAATTAATGATCCCAAGACCAAATTCGTCTCAAGAAAATTATACAAATCGTCGGCATGAATTAACACATGCTTTTTGTCTGTACGCTAACCAGCTGTCCATAAATGATCAATCTTATCGACGTCATAGCCATTAAACATATCCAATATGTACAACTGACGTGGGTACTATTTTAATGGTATAGGTCCCACCATGAATTATGATTAGGAATGCTCAATGAAGGACAACCCTTTGCTTATATGTACCAAACTTGTATTGTTTATTAGTTCGGAAATACTAAACAGCCGAATAAAATTATCCTGAACTGGATAAAAATACTAGTATAGTACAGTGTAATGCTCATATAATATAACGGTGTGGAGGTCGTTGCTTGCGCCTCTGTAGCCTCTGTTGAAGTCTGCGCTTTCATGTGTTAAGTGCAGTGCTACGGCGAGGCGAAGCCTGTGTATAGCTGAAAATATTTGTGTTTAGAGTTGCAATGATATAGTCTAAGACGATAAATATCGATATATCGACACCTCGAAATCGATCTTCGATCGATACTATTTCGTCGATCCTCTGAGAGGTCGTGGTATTTGGTCGAGCCGTCCCATTCATGCAGCGAATTGCTTGGCTCTACCACTGTTACATTTTCTTGTTAAATCTTGCTACGGTAACTTGAGTTCGATTAAATATTTATATCGGCCTGCTAACTTGCTATATCGAAATAGTAATATCAAACTGCAGTTAATATTTATCGATAGATGTTTTCCATCCCTGATAAAAGTTGTTACAGAGATAGGACATGAACATAATAATGAAAAGTGTACAATTTGGAACGATTGAAAACGTGGACAACAACTCTAGTACTCTTCTATTTTTCTTTCCGTGAATATCCATGATCTGGTAATTTTAAAATGAACAACCAAAATACATCGAATATAAGTAGTTTGGCTTATTAATATTAATTACATTGAAATAAATATGTCTTCCATATTGTTTGTCATCGTAGCCCGTGGCTGATAGCCAGAAATGATAAGTTTATCCTGGTATAGGTTGGCATACTAACGCCATATTGTTGTGTTGACGATGGTATACCAATATGGCACAACAGGAAAGCGCCGACGATTTTATGTCAGTAATTGCGTTCATCATTTAATTAATTCAATTAGCTGATCTACCTACTGTCTGCTTAATTTTAGATGTGCGACAGAGACATATAGAGGCTAAGGTAGCTTATGACTTACACAAATATCTTCAGGTAGGCAAGGACAGTAACTAAATTGTAAAGCTGTAAATAACAGAACAGAGAAGATGCTCAGTGACGTAACTTAAAGTTCCGTTTTTTTTTTAAATTCTTTATTCTCAATATTTCTTGGCCTGGACATACATTGCCAACGGAAATTGCATTGTTTAACGCAGGTATTGTTCTTATAATTTAGTATTGTGTCACAATGATAGTGCATATGATATCCTTAAAACGTTAACAGTCCTCCGTCCAGTCGTACGAGGGAAGTGTCCATCAGTTTCACGTCAGACGGGAACGCGGGCGAACGTACCCAACCTCTGACATGTCTGACTAACTTTTCCTTTATGAGTACACACGGTTCATTCCAGAATTTTGTGTTGTTGCTCTGAAATACTTTAAGAAATCAAATTAAACATAAAGTTAATTAAATGTTTGGTGAAGTGAATGAATTTGTGATTTAAACCAAATGTTGTGACGTCCGTTTGAATACTGTTTTTGTGATTACTTGTGATGTTAATGACTGTATTTTTATACAGTCTAGTAGTACATGAAAATGGTCGTATGGTATATCAACGACGGAAAAGCGGAGGTAATTCTGTCGATATATTTGATGTTCATTTAAAAAATGTTTTATTTAGAAATTTAAATGCAGCAAATGAACGAATGGTTCACTCATGATAACCAATTTATGTATGAAATTTATACCGAAATATCACGCCACTGAAGCTCGCGAGTATTTTTTATAGACAATAGTCGCGTTTTCATCTATTTGCACCGTGAACAATTTTACTGATATTATGCGAGTTAGTGAAAGTGTTAATTATTACCTAAGATCGTGTTAATAGCCTGTCTGAAATTATTATCGGCATTTTAAATTATATCAATTCTATGTTTTTGTTGAATATAACGGGAATTATGCTAAGACAATTAAATAAAAAATTGCTTAAGGCATCGTACATAACACTCGAGTTAGTCTTTGTCACAGTGGTGGAACAAAACAGTTCGCTGCATGAATTCATTCGAATGCATTCGATGTTGCAGATGTCCAAAAACCAGATGTCTTCTACTTCTTTGCATATAATTGTATGTGAAAAGTGTAGTACTTTTCTTTCTGTGCCTGTGGTGCCTGCCATGAAAACATTTTATGTCAGTCGATGGGAAGGTTCACCTTACAAATCACGCGCTAATTTGTGGTGTTATCAATGCTAAAAGCAGAAATTATTCATCGTGTTTAACAATTATCATCATCATCGTTATATTATGTGAAACTGAAAATTTCTTTCTACAATTCGTGTAATAATGTCACTCACAGATATTGCTGTTACTTCAGGTTTACACTTTACAAACAAACTGTCCATCAGAATGCGTGTATTATCTGGGTTTACGACATGAACAAATATTAAGAATTGTAGAGTATTGTTTCATCAGAACAGGGTTGACAATTTTTTTTTATCTAATATTGGATACTCGATTTATTTATTTGGCGAAATAATTTAAATCTGTATGGGCAATATTTAATCAACATGTACAAACAAAATATATGACTGCAATGATTGTTAGTGAAGAGCCATGATGTGTGATTGGACGGACTGCGGAGGCGTGCTGATATCAATTGTGATCAATTTAGCTCCCCTCGCTCTCAGTACTTATTGCTGCCCACGCCATATGAATGGTGACGCTTGTTCAAGTTATTTTGTTAAATTCCAATCTGTAATGGAATAACTCTGAAAATACATTTACACCTAAACAACTGTAGAAAAAAGACTCGTTGGTTAAATTGAAATATATTTGCTTATATCTTCACCGAGGTATATTTAGACAGCATTACCGTTAACTACTTCGTCCCTGGGAGGCCCATTTTTACCGGGTACCATTTGATCACTGTTTCGAAAAAATATGGGTGTGTATTAGTTTCTAACCTGAGATCTTTAAATTGAAGTACGTCGTGCTAAAACCACTTGGCTCAAGATATATAGGACGCTCGATTCAGAATTTTTGTTGGCTCATAACTAATTTAATTTATTCATAGTCTGTAAAAAAAGGCTTAATCTCTTCCCATTAGGTGTACATAAGAAATTCCATATTCACTTGATGTTCTTGGCTTCCTTCCGTTATTTCACACTACTCAAGTAGAATTACAAGTAGGGGATTCCAGAAATTATTTATAACCAGTATAAAATACGCCAGTAGTCTACTCGTTAAAAAATTCCACATTGCCATATATAATCCTGAACTTGTATTTTTAATCTTATGACAGCCTCGGAGTAGAATTGCTGTATTTATGTTGGTTCCACCGGAGTGATATTTCCAAGATGAAGCCGGGTGAGTTATTTTATTTACCTGACTCCTAGGTATAATTGCCAACCCTGTGTAACATCAGCGTGCAAACACTCTATCTGTCGCCAGTCAGTTGGCTTAGTTCGGTGGAATAACCCAATGTTTTCGTGCTGGTCACCTGATTTCTGTAGGAGATTTCTGCCTGCCATGATACTGTTTCCTATTTAGTTGTGCAATTTCATATATCTAGTAAAATGTGAGTCTACTTTAGTGCTGTGCTATTTTGAACTAAATATGGGAGTGAAATAAGAATATGGTGAGCAAATCGGCATTGTGTGTACCGACGTACGAGTTTTCTGTGTGGAATTCATATTTATGGAATGTTCGGGAAAGGGCGCGGCAGATAAATATGAGACAGTTTAGTCTTGATATTAATTGTTGATGCAGTTTCAATTTCAATTCCTTAACAGCGATTTCAGCTCTCAATATTTTATTCAGATATTATAATCCATTTATTTAAACATCAAAGCTGGTTACATTTTAAATACTCCATCTCTAATTTATAATACATTTTACTTTTGGCATTTTATTTGTGGCAATTTCTGTCTGCAGAACTTATGTATTTGCAACAATAACTTCTTACCTTTATCAGAAAAAAAAAACTTTTGAGTTTTTTTTTCATGGTAGTTTTCCGGTGTCTGAAAATGAATACAACTAATGTTTTTTTTTTCTGTTGTTGTTAGAGCGAGCAGTCGTCGCCATTTCGCCGCTGGACAACAGGTAGTGGCGCTGGCAGTTCATACAGACATCAGGAACACCGCAACATGTATAATAAGGTAATTAATACTTGTTGTAATCACTCGGCTACAAATTGTTACCAGGGTACCGGCATAGTTCCGCTAGTTCTACACAAAGATCCATAAATAATAAAATCATCTAAAGGACGAATTTTTTCGGCTATATGTCGTTGATATCAATATATATCTTTTAGATCAGCCAATAGTTTTCTATATTATTAAGGCATTATCTCAATCCAATCATCATTAAATAAAACCGCACCGAAAATAATCTAGAGAGGTCATTAGTGACGTTATAAAATATGGTTTACAATGGAAGATTATTTGTTAATTTTTATGGATTGGTTTATTTTTTCCTACAGGCCTACAGGTGGAATGCATAGTATGAAAAATTTAATATTAGGAAAAAATCGTAAGAATAACTGAAACGAGAACTGTAGAGTGACTACGTAACAGCAATAGCAACGCGATAATATTAAGTATTCTTGATCGACCGCCTCGCTCTAGTATACTGTCTACTACGATACTAACGCCAATTGCGATCGCGTAGTAATCAATCATGGCAACTGATAATCAATTTACTGAACTAATAATCAATTACCCAACACTGATTAATTAATAAACAGCTGTTAAGTAATATAAATCACTGAACGGTACAAATTCATAATTTAGTAAAGAAGCTGAAATCCTTAATTTAGAAATTAGATTCATATAATTATAATTCAGTTCAGTCAGCTCCACTTTTCATTAGGTATTTAAATGCATTTTTATTCTCTTTCTCTCTAGCAAATGAGTGAGGGTTCCACACAAGTGTCAAGCACTGGTAGCTCCTCCAATGTTGCACGCTGGTCTCTTGGCTTGGAACACCTTTTGGCTGATCCTGCAGGAGCTGCCGCATTTGCCAAGTTCCTTTCTAAGGAGTTTGCCTCAGAAAACATCAGGTATTTAAATCACCCTTATATTCCCTAAGCTTATGGAGAATATTGTAGGTAGAGGCATCAAAAAATTTAAAACAAATTTCTTCACACCATAGAAAATAGAAACATCACATGCAAAAAAACACTAAGATTTTTAATTGTTAGCAAGTGTGTCTACAAAGATAGTGTGATGACACTCCAGCAGATTACCATTTTGTATTTACCGAAAGAACACCTACACAATAATCTTCTTTCATAGCAGCTGCTTCTGTAAACTGTCTGCTCATTGCCAATAGATTCTGGTGGTCGTGTGAGCAGTACAAAGCGACTACTGATCCTGAGACTCGAAGAACTTTAGCGAAAGAGATATGGGAACGCCACCTGGCAGATAAGGCTCAGGACCTGGTGAACGTTGATGCTCATGCTAAACATACCGCCGCGCTAGACCTCACGCAGGATCCACCACCGATTGAATTATTCCAACAGGTAATATTGGATACATGAATTACATCGACCTTCTTCCAGTTTATTTTGTAATTCGCATCTGATAGTTTAAAGGGTTGGATGACCAAGGTGGGAAAGTAAAACGTTGAGATGGTTTGGACATGAATAAAAGCGGACAGTGTTTATGCAGCGTATTTGACGTACACACAACTTATCAAACTAATAGTCCGTTTCAAAACTTTCGCGGTTAATAGAGAATTCAACTGTTTATCTTACATTTACTCGTAAATAAAACATTTACATATTTCATTCGAATAATTGAAACTTTCAAACAATAAGGAAGAATATTTTTATTACCTGACACGTTGCCTCATTATAATTTGACGGCTAGTAACAGTAGTCAGGGAAGTGTTATTTTGAAGATTTCAACAACAATTATATTTAAAATCTACCTTGGTACATACCTACCCACCTTATATCATTGCTGCCGTATAACTACCACTACCGCTACTGAAACGAATACATACTGCGTTCTGTTGCCTGAAATATATATATTTTTTTGTTTGATTTAGAGCGCTACTATCAGGAAAATTCATCGGATTTGAACACTATTACTGTTAGATATCTCATATACCGAAAACGGCTAGTAGCAATCTACTATACCTACATACATATATCTTCACGCTACTACGAATAGGAGCGTAACACTGACCTTTTTTTTTTTTTTTTATTGGTCCACAAAACTGATTACAATCTGATGATTTTCATATGTATACAATAAATGAGATAAGTGACTAGATTGAATCTACTAGATGTGAACACGGCATGCTTAGTAGTTTGGTTGTGTTAACAATGCATTACATTTAATTAACATAATAGGAGTTAAATAATATTATGAAGTACAAACAGATGATGAACAATGAAATTTAGCATGACGATACAAATTTTGAAATAAGTTTTCGTAATGAGGCAAAAGAACCATAACGGATAAATAAATCAATGTCACTTCCAATATTATTAGACAGTGTGGTCATGCGGTAGATTGGTGAGTGCTGGCCAAGGTTAGTTCTGCATCTAGGGGGTTGAAAAGTTTTGCGGTTACATAACCTACTCCCAATACGCGGT
Source organism: Euproctis similis (assembly GCA_905147225.2). NCBI lineage: Eukaryota > Metazoa > Arthropoda > Insecta > Lepidoptera > Erebidae > Euproctis > Euproctis similis. The sequence goes on from LR990109.1 coordinate 14,262,944, forward strand.
ACCACCAGAGACAAACGTTGAAGGGTATCTGGGGAATCTATAAAGCCATGAACAAGTTTATATAAAAAGATAATATCGGCGATTTGTCGTCGCTTGTGGAGGGATTCCATTTTATAAAATATGAGGCGTTCCTCGTACGATGTCAACTGTCGACACATATTATTATTATATGTAAGATGATACAAAAAACGTTTTTGGACTCTCTCTATTCTATCTATATGTACCTGATAGCATGGGCTCCAAATAGTACTACAGTATTCTAATATTCCTCTCACAATGGTGTTATAAATTAGGATAGTGAGACTAGGTTGCCTAAATATTTTCAGTTGCCTATTAATAAAGCCAGAAAAACGAGAAGCTCTATTAATAACACTGTCAATGTGTTCTCTAAAACTCAAAGAACTGTCCAGTATAACACCCAAGTCCCGGATAGTTGTTACCTCATCTAGAGGCGTGTTATTGATAAAGTAGGTTGATTGAATACATTTCTTTTTTCTGGTGAATTTGATATGGTAGCATTTTTCCTTATTCAGAACCATATCATTTTGGATACACCACTGATGAACAGCACTAATATCTGATTGAAGTATCTTTATGTCATCCATGTCGTTTATAGATCTATAAATTTTTAAATCATCGGCATATAATTTATATTGGGATCTAATGACATGGTTAATGTCATTCACGAATATTATAAACAGCAGAGGTCCCAGATGTGAACCCTGAGGCACTCCCGAGGGAGCAGTGCATATTCGTGATTTGAAACCACTAATGTACACTAATTGAGATCTGTTCCGGATATATGACTCACACCATCTGAGCAGAGACCCCTGGATACCTGCATTAGCTAGTTTATTCAAAAGAAAGTCATGGTTAACCAGATCGAAGGCCTTCCTAAAGTCTGTGTATATGGAATGTACTTCACCACCACGATCAACGGCATCAGTTATATCTGAAATATACTCCGCCAGGTTCGTGCTAGTGGACTTACGAGGTAAAAATCCATGCTGATTGGGGTCAATGAATGAATGGAAATGAGCTATAAGTTTTTTATTTACTATGGCTTCCATTATTTTTCCGAATCCAGATAAGATTGAAATAGGACGATAATTTGTTATATCATCTAATTTCCCACCTTTATGAATTGGTGTTAAATGAGCTAACTTCCACTGTGCTGGAAAAATACCAGTTTGAAGAGATTTGTTGTAGATTATAGTTAAAGGTTTACATAAATTAACGGCACATTTTTCCAAAAAGATGGGAGGTATCGAGTCCGGCCCAGGACCCTTATGATTGTCCAAAATCTTCAACTGATTAAGAACATCATTCTCACTAATCAAACAATCGCCATAACAAACGCTACTATGCTGTTGGGCGTAATTTGGATTCGCCGACGTACTGACGGAATTGTAAACATTTTGAAAATATTTTGAGAATAATTCACATATTTCTTTACCACCTTCAGCAGTTTCAGATTGTAAGATCATTACATTAGGCAGAGAATGACTATTAGTCGATCTATCCTTAAAGGTTTTCCAAAAGTATTTTGGATATTTTCTAAGGTGTGCTGCAGCATTTTCTTTAAAATTATTGTAACATTTAAGTATTAATGCATCACAACGATTTCTAGTGGTATCATACTGCAACTTGTCCATTAGGTTGCCGTATTTTTTATATTTAGTATGTAATTTACGTTTGAGTTTAAGTGCTTTTAACAAAGGTTGAGTGAACCAAGTTGGGTACCGATCAGTGCGCACACGACGAAGTGGTGTATGTTGTATAATTATAGGGTTAATCGTGTTGTAAAAAACATTTAACATATGATCGACCGTGTACGTATCTTTCAATACTGAGGACCAACTGATACATTCTAAATTCAGATTAATGGCTTCATAGTTACATTTATAGTAGTTTAAGGTAGGACTAGAGCAAGGTTTCATTAAGTGCTCAAGGTTTTTTTCTAAAATTACTGCAAAAGGTGGATGGTGTGAGTCAGGGGAAAGTGTAAAACTTGTAGCTGGGTGAGTAGTAATTCTCGCTTGGCTATTACAAAATACCAAATCCAAAATACGGTTATTGATATTATATATGTTATTATATTGGTACAAATCACAGTAAGCGATAGCGTCTAGAAAAGATGCATACAGGGTACCAACTGAAGTTGCTGGTACTAGATGTGTAGATGCCATTGCAGCGTCTTCATACCATTCAATATCACCCATGTTAAAGTCCCCTACTATTAAAAACATAGTGTCGACAGTGTTATTATTTTTGATGCTATTTGACACTTTAGAAACATTTCTAAAAAACGTATCTATATAATCTTGATTAACGGGGGGTGGTACGTACACAGTACAAACATGTATGAGAGTTTTGCCTAGTTCTAAGGAGATCCAAAGATCCTCACACGGTGATTCCCAGGTATATTTACGAACAACATCAAACGACTTAAGAATAGCAACCATGACCCCGCCACCATCCCTTCTATCCCTAGAGCTGGTTGTCGATCTATCTCTTCTGTACACATTGTAGCGTCGGTCAAACAACTCATAATCAAATACAGTTTCACTTAGCCAGGATTCAGTTATAATGATAATATCATAATTGGTTTTTAATACTGACAAATAAAAATCTTCCGTTTTTGTTCTTAAGCCTCTCACATTTTGATAAAAAATTTTGATGGTGAATTTTGATTAAAAATAATATTTGATAACATGCATTTAGAATTAAAAATAAGTAAAAAAGAAAACAAAAAGTAAAAATTAAATATTAAAAAAAAAACATCACAAATTGAGTAAGCAGTCAGGAGTCTTGATAATAATGTGATTCGATGTGACATCTTTACGAACAAAAATGCGTCCATTTCTCGTCCATACAAATTTATAACCTTTGTCTCTAGCAGCTATTCTAGTGGCAGCATGAAGTTTTTTATTCTCGGGCGATAAATGCTCTGTGATATAAATTGGATGCTTGTGGTCGGTAAATCCTACGTGAGATGCATTCAATTTATTTTCGTTTCTCTTATTAAAATATTTCACAGATGCCAGAAAATTATCTCTGGTGCGCTGACAATTTAGTTTTACCACAATGTTCTTTGGACGATTGGAGTCATGTCTGAGCTTGGCCACTCTGTGTAATGTCATAATATGATTTTCTTGTAAATTAAAAGACACAGTTTTGCCAATTTCCATAATTATGCTCATGATATTTTCATTCTTACGTTCAGGTACTCCCTGAATCTCAATATTACTGTCCCTAGCATACTGCTCCATCTGCGCCATTTTCAATGTTAAATCATCAAGTTTAGATTGTGTACTGCTAGTCTGCTTCACAAGATCCGATACATTGTTATTATGTCTCTCGGTGAGCATTTTTTGCTCATCATATGAGGTGGACACAAATTGCATGGATTGAATTACGTCATCGAGGTCAGTACGCATTTGGCAGTATTTAGTTCCCAGCTCGCCAATGTCGAGTTGCACTTTGGTTAGAATGTCGTTAAAACGATCAAGTGTAAGCTTTTGGCTCTCGAATTTATCACACATTTCTTTCCGTAAGGTACGAATTTCTTCTAGAATTAGATTGTCATTAACAGTAGCAGATGATGTAAGTGGTGATGCACCCAAACGATCACCCTCAGCGTCAGGACGCGCATCCATGCAACTGCCACAAGTCCATTTGGAACGAGGGGTATTAACGTCGTGACTTTTCACACAATCTAAGTGATAATTATGCTGACAGTTTGATCCGGTACATTTTATTCTTTTTTGTGTGACAAGAATTGTCATTTTACATTCAGAGCATTGGACCATTATGAATGTATCAAAATAATTGTAGGTCTCAATAAAATATTATTAATAAAAAATGTGTGATATAAAAATAAATGCAGCGTACAGTAACAAAGGACGCGTAGTAATAAATACGCACTAAACAGTACCGGCAGCACACTAATAAAGGTCCGCGTAATGTGAATTGCGGGTACCTTGATATTACAATTGAAACTTTACTCTTAATGTTAATTGATTATTTGTATATTACATCTATTTACACTGTACCAATGATTAAGTTTATTAGAAAGTTCACTAGATAATTATGCACACCAACTCACGTGACAATCAAAAGGAGATTTTATCCACTTTTAACAACAGTGTAAAAATATTTATACGGAGCTAAGATTAACACAACACACTTGCTTGCTTTTTTTGTTCCAAATTTTTGTGATAACGGTACCTTTTTAGTGATAACGGTATAAAACAGGGCGGGCGGTACAAATGCAATGAGATACCTATCCTAAACAATTATTGCATTATATCATTGTATTATCATGATCGTTTTTATTAGTTTGTAGTGAAAATTTACGTAAATAGACTGTTAGTCAACCGCAGATGACTTATATAATTACGGGTAACTATCTGCTTTAAATAATAAAAAACCAAGATGATAATGTATTCAGTTGTAATGCTTGATCCACACTACTCGCGCAGTTGAACGATTTTTAACAGTGGTAGAGCCAAGCAGTTCGCTGCATGAATGGGCCGACTCGACCGGTGAAATACCACGACCCCTCAGAAGACCGGCGTAAAGTGGCTCATACCGCGTTTCGTTCGGTTAGAGAGGTACCCGGAGGCCCACCCCCTTCCCCATCCTTTCCTATCCCCTATCCCTTAAAGGTCGGCAACGCAACAGTAACACTATATGTGTTGGTGGTGTCCATGGGCGGCGTTGGTTGCTTACCATCAGGTGACACGCCTGCTCGTTTGCCCTCCTATCCCATAAATAAAAATAAATAAATGTTAGACGAATACGATAGTGTAGAGCGGTACTTCGACTTGCGTTGTCAAACTTCGCCTCGAGCGACTTCCATTGTTGTCTATTTTTGTGCCAAAGTCAAAGGTGCCACACGTTAGCTCATCGCGAACTTCGATGAAGTATAACGTACAATGTTACTGCGGGTTGCAATTGTCGAAAGTCTCCCTAATAACGCTTTATATGTAGACGTGTATTTATATTTATGTACAGAATTGTATCAAAAATAAATATCGTTTCGTCTCTGTCTTTAAACGATACATAATATTTACTTAATTGCTATTATTAGATTCTGGTGCAATGAAATTGCTACTAAAAGTTATAAAGGTGCAAAATCAGTTACGATAACCAGTCGAAGTGATTAACTAAAGCATGATTAATAGTTTAATAGGTATAAATTATAAATAAATAATTTTTACAATAAGGAGGATATATAAAGATTGCAATATGTTGTTATAATTCTGTTGTATTTTTATAATTAATGAATATTAGACTTACACGGAGGAAATGTGATTTTTTGGATTCAATAAAAAACCATTTATTCTATGGTATGTACCAGAGTAGAGTCGATTGATGATTACATGCAATACAGGGAGATCTTTCTTTTAATTTATTCCCGTTGAAAGGAAATGTGAACTGCACATGCAATGTAGGTTGTGTGTATACATAATACGTCACGCCAGTATTATTAGCTATGACTGTGTTTCTTGTTAGTGATTCTATTCTGTGGTATCATGATTTATTTTGCGAATGAACTTATATCATTCCAGATACCTACTAGGTGTACTAAATAAACAGCAATAATATCAACTTTTGCAACTGTTCATCTAAGTAGAAAAATTTAGTATCAACAAGTCTATGCCCTAAGCTAACTTCTAGTAATACTCTTTTTATACTTTACTTGCCCGTTTATATTTTTAAACCTATACTATTAACTATCGTGCAATTATTATTATTATACAATATTTTATTCTAATTTCAGGCTCAAATGCAGATCTTCAACATGCTCAAATTTGACAGCTACCAACGTTTCCTGAGGTCGAGCGAGCACGCCGAATGTGCGCGAGCCGACCTAAGGGGCTTACCGCTGCCATATGACATACAACACACTGATACCACCAAGGTAAGCACGATTACTAGGAATACTTTTCACTATTACATTTTATCTAGGTCCTGGTCTAGTTCTTTAATAGGTCACTGCATTCATGTGCCGGCTCCACAAATTAAATTTTACAACGTCTCAGAATATTTACGTGAACTGGGTCATGCTTGCGTTTTGATCGCTGATAGTGGTGGATCCCCCTCTCACTTCTGAACCTTCTGATTCCTTCTCATCTCATCTTGAAGGCACGCAACGCAATTGTAACACCATCTGTGAGCTAGTCGCATACTGTCAGGTGAACCGCGGCTAGTTACATAAATATTATTATTTTTCTCGATGTCCTGGAGCAAGATTTTTTTTTGTATTCAAATTAAACAGTTAATATTTTCTGTGGTACAGTTAAAGAAATCACCGTCGAACGTATCAGATCGTCGTCGCAGCGGTGGTGGCTTGTTGTCGTGGAAGATACGCAACGGTGGCAAAGAGCGAGCGAACATCGCGCCTCAGACCAGCGACTCACAACCACCTGTCACTGATGTAAGTATACAGACAAACCCACACAAACGGGAAATAACGTTTACACACTCACATAAACAGACGACTTTGGAACTCGGTCATTATCTAAATACATATACATTTTACAGTCAGTAATTACAATTAAATACTTGTGATTTACTCTTTTTATTTTTACACTAGTTTTTATTTATGGGATAGGAGGGCAAACGAGCAGGTGTGTCACCTGATGGTAAGCAACCAACGCCGCCCATGGACAGCAGCAACACAAGTTCGGAATATCCACAAAATGTGTTAAACAATACTAAAACAATACATGTCACTATATATGTCAATTATTGTTGCGAAGATATTGCAAGTAGACGATCACGTTTATTTGTTTACAATTTGTTTTCTAAAATGAGATATAATAGCTGCTCGGCAAAGAAATATTAAATTCCATAAGATATTGTCAGTAATAAAGTTTTACATAACACAGACTTAGACTACATGCAAAACTAGGCAAGGACATTGCATTAAATTTAAGACACATAAACAATTCTTGCGTGAAATTTAGGTGTGGAATGTACATAAATGTCGCCTTCGTTATTTATTGGTTTACTTACGTACAAGCTTTACGAATATTGATAAACATTTGTGATTGGATTATTGGATAAAGTTGATATTGTCATTTATAGGTGGTTAAAGCGAGTCCACCGACCCCTGGTTCTCTGTGCCGTGTGCTGTTACCGAACGGCGTATCTTCTGTGGTGGAGGTCGATCCGGCCGTCACCGTGGGGCAGCTCGTCGACAGAATATTGCAAAAAAGAAACTTACTGTGTCCCACCTACGACATTCTATATAGACACGATAATCAGGTAAGAATCTGTGGTGTGATTTCATCTATGTTCAAGTTTAAAGTCCTCTGTTGGTGTTCAGGAGTATTAGGCACTTCAGGAGTTTTTGTTTGTTTGCAAATTAAGTTTAAAGTCTTCTATTGGTGATTTGGAGTTTATAAATAATCGTTTTATCGGTAGCTCTAATATTGGCCTGCGTGGTTCTCGGTTACGTTGCTCGATGGCGTTTACCTTGATAATATTTCAACTTAATAAACAACACGCTGTATATATTTTTCGGGGCGATATATATTTTGCGTGGTGATCCGTCGCCACGATCTGCATCGCCACGCAAATCGATCGTCGTCAATCCTGTCGTCTGAGGTTTACTCTCGCCTATAGATGTTTTACAATATCGATTTTGACTATTTCAGGTGCAGCCTGGCGCCCGCGTGGACCCGTCGTCCTCGTCTGTGGTGCTGGGCGGGCGCGTGGCGGCCGTGGAGCCGCGCTGCGTGCTGCGCCTGGAGCTGCGCGGCGCGTGCCTGGCGGTGCGCTGCCGGCCGGCGCGGCGCCTGCGCCACGTGCTCGCGCACGTGCTGGCGCGCTACGCCCCGCACTCCCCGCACTCCCCGCCCCACGCGCACCGCGCCTACAACCGCCACGGACAGCTCGTCCATCCTGAAACACTCATGCAGGTACAACAAACAACTAACTCGCCTAATTCTCCTCCCACTATCTACTTAAAATTATTCAATTACCCGCATCATTTCTTCGAAGCATTCTAAATAACTATAAAGCGAACGATCTCGGGTTTAATTACTTAACAAAAGTTTAGTTACTTGAAACTAGAGGGCGCTGTGTGTATTGTGTCTGAGGTGTATTATACAAAATCGAAATTCAAACATTTTTTTATATTCATGAAAAACCTATAAATCCCGTGCCGGCACTTTTATAAATTCACGTAACTTTACTATCTTCTATAATGATGGGCTTTCATGTAAACCTTATTATTTATCAGGAATTGGATGGAGCACGTCTACAAATAGTGGAGGCGTCGGAGAGTAGCGACAATCGCGCAGTCGCAGACCGAGAAGATGACGCCGATTCGCTGAGTGATCTTGCAGTGCGGTACCAAGAGGACCCGCTGAGAGACCTGGACGCCCAGGTAATGCGACTTCACATATTCTTCTAGTCGTGATTGTTTCGTGACGAATTATGTATAAACTTTTCCTGTCATAAATTCAATTCCTACTATGTATCTACACATGAAATATGAACATCTTTTTAATAATGTTAATTTTTTAATCGAACCCTTTGTGTTGTTTCAGAGTGTAGGTGGCGCTAGTAGTCGAGGGTCCCGAGTTCTGACGACACTAAAACCTGGCCCTCATCTACACCATCATCCGCCTCGTTAGTATATTTTTTTTGTTTAATACCAATCAATAATAATAAATTTATTGTCTTGCAATATGAAATAAAACACGTTCAATTGAAAGTGACAATGGGTATGACGCATGTATTTTTCTATTATAATTATAAAAGCGTGAGTTATACCCCTTGTCTTATACCATGAGCTGAAGCTAGGAACTATATGCCGCTGTATGAATTGCCGCTCTCGAACATTATTATTATACATAGCCTAATTAGAAATAGTCTAACTAAACGTACTTTTATCTTACAGAATTCTTAGAGAATCTCCGTGAGACGCAACAGCGGCTCCGACTAAAGAAAGGCGAGCCCGTGTCCCCCCCGCCTGTGAGCCCGCCCACCCCCACCAGCACCACGCGTGCCCCGCCCGCTCTGCCGCCTAAACCAGCACTCCGACAAGCGCCTACCGTCGTATGATATCTATGCGCAAGTAATTAAGGGCGCTCAGAACATCTCAATTTGATTGAGTTCACACGTGGATTTGTATCGAAGTCGGACTTGAAATTCGACGTCGAAGTCGTCCATAAATTCCGATGTCTTGAAAGAAATCAATTTTCATAATAATTGTCGGAGAACTAGTAGAATTTCGATTGGAACTCGGAATTAAATCTGTGAGGCGGAATGTGTCCACCTATAGTTGGAAGCAAGAAGTCACTGGTTATGTATAGAACTGGAGTTGTGTAGCTTTAAAATGTATTCATAAGATAAAGAACAAAATTTGTGTTAGAAGAAAAAGAAATTGCGTTTGTATAGATTACAAATTGTTTTAAATAAATATTAAAATAATATTAATATGTATATGTCGTAGCAAGAATATAAATATTGGATAAATACTAGCGTATCTCATTGAAAGTGTAAAGTCGTGTGAAAAGTATGCAAACTGGTATTAGAATAAAGAATTCCAGTTATATACTGATGACTACAAAAGAAATTTGTGTATAATATGTATAATTATATATTGCTATTTAAATTGTTGGCGCCTTTCATAGATAGTTAGTTATATTGCATTAGAAGTTTATCAAATAACAATTGTAATAAAGTATCCATTAATTAGATTATTCATAATCAAATAGTATTATTACTAGGTGTACACTGTACGTGTACACAAACATGATCAGAAATACAGACAGTTAAAATTTCAAAAGAACAAAAACCTTGAATATTACAAAATACTGTAATAAACTGAAACACATTAGCCAGTCAACATGTATCATTACTGCAATTCCAATGCCGAATATGTGTAAATCTCATAAATAAAATAATATGTAAACTTCAACAAGCCATAATTTATCTAATAATCTCAAATACATACATAACTTCACGCCAAACCTCTGAGCGGCGTAGGCAGAGAGAAATCTCAAATCATAATATGTAATTATATTTGTTTTTATTAGTTATGTCATCAATATATAGCACAGGTTGCAATAAAATTTTAGGATTTAGATAACTTCAACGCAACATAACAATTTAAGTTTGTATTTTGCATTTCAACTGTAAATATAACACTTGAAATACTTATATTTAAACATCATCTTTGTAATTTATTAAAGTATTTTTGTACGTTTTTAAGTCGCTGGATTAGACAATGGTTAATTTATTTACAAATAAATTGAATGGTTCTCAGTGAGTACCTGTAGTTAATTAATAAAAAAAATATGCTGAGTTTTTGTTTTATTTACAACTAGCTGACCCGGCGAACTTTGTTCCGCATCAAAAGTAATAAATTAGTTAAATGTGGATCTTAAAAAGTTTCGGCACGCGTTTTGGCGCTTAACGCATCAGATTATGTCCCGCTGTGTTAATACTGTACTATATTCGTAAATATTCGTTTAAATTACATTATGTAAACGGCCATATTGATCTATATTAAAAGTACTATCTACTTAAGACACTTAACTGGATGATAATTAATATCGTAATGTTTAAAATTGCTTCGTAAATAAGCCATTATTTCTCGTAAATAGTAAAAAAATAAAAATGGTCATTGTGGGTTATCCTTAAGAGATAGACACACGCCCTCGCGGACTTTTTTGTAGACTTTGTGAAGGTGTTTAATAATGTAGAACATTGTTTTGATCTATAACTTAGGGTTCAGCCAGCGCTTACTGTTAAAGTGCTAAATCTCGAAAATTATCATTTTTTCTTTACAACATCATATATGAATTATAGATCAAAACCACCCTGTTGGCACCCTCTAGCTATTAAAAAACGGCATCATCATCTGTTGCGTAGTTTTAAAGATATAAGCATATAAGGGGTCAGACAGCGGAACATGACTGATTTATACTATGTAATGACTAGCTAACCACCAGCAAAACTTTTACTTCATAAGCAATAAATGAAAATGTAGCCTTAGTTACTCCTCATCAGCAACCTGACAAAAAAGGGCAGCCATTTCAGAGATTACTCAGAACTAACAGACAGACACAGAAAAATTTTTAAAATATTATTTTGGTGTATGTACATTAGTATGTGGTGTATAATGTATGTTCATATGAATGTAGTAAAAGCATTTACTTGCATATTACAAACTGACACCCAAATTTTATTTAAATATAATTAATATTATCCTCTTAACAACTCTCTTACCCAGCAAAACGAGGCATGAGCCACTATACGCTAATATTCTGAGATGTTGTGGTATTTCATCGGTAGTGGCTCTACAGACATAACAACTGAAAACAATACCTACTAGTGATAACAACTACCACAAAATATGCTACTTTAATACAAATAATAAAATACTTTTATTTTATCTAACTACTTTATGTATAAATTAACAATTTAATTTTATTTATCCGCAATGGCTTCTTTTGGCTCTGTTACACTTTCAATTTGTACAATTTCTGGTTCTGGTGGTGGCATCACTTTCGTTACTGGTGAAGGTTCTTTAGGTGCACTCCAGTCAGGAATTATTTTGTCGTGAATGCGCCAAGTGCCATACAAATTTGAGAGATGCTTCTCAAACACAATGTACTCTAAAACATCTTTTGCTAATATTTCACTTCCATGGATAAGACGACCAAAGCGATCGTAGATTGCTAGCTGTTGCCGTGTGTGGAATCTTACTGTCACCTGTCAATTATTTGAAGAATTTAAAATTAATAAAAGAGACAGACACCAGAAAAGTTAGCACAGAAAAAAGTCATTAGGCATATAACTTTTATAAGATGACACACCTTGTACTTGCAAGGTGATAATTACATTTCAAAAATATATTGATTTTGTAGCATGCATAGCTTTGTGATATAGTGTTACTAGTAACTGCATAAATTAGATGGGTTCAACAACCAAATGAATGGTAAGCTGTGAACAATATGAATAAAGTATCAAGATTGTAAATAGGTTTTTCAATGTTTGCCACAATCATTTAGTGTATTGTTCTAGTATAGGATCTTCTATAAAGGGCACTCATCTTGTGATAGTGCCCAAAGTTCAAAATGAGGTGGTGATACTTTAGAAGTAGCATTAGAATTACCTGTCCAAATATATTTTCTTTGTTAACGACATCAGTGCATCTGGCATGCACAACTCTTGGTGGCTCTATTGAATCTAGAAATTTCCAGTGTATAGTCTTCTGGAAACTGTTATGTCTAAATTCAGGATAAGCTTTCTCAGATACAAACAAACGCAAAGATTTCCTGTCATGGTTTGCTAGAGCCTCATGTGCTTTAATATAAATATCCTGTGCAGTCAATACAAAATCTTTATGGCTGAATTCTTCTTCGTAAGATTTTATTTTACGGATTGCTGACATAGATTTTGCTTTCTTTTCAAGCAATTGAACTGCTTGTTTGGCACGGGCTGTAGATAATATAGATGCTTTTCCATCACCTTCTGGAGGCACATATGGTTCAAATACACCACCTGATAAAATAAGACATAATTTAAGCATACTGACGTCAAGGATTAGATAAATAAGCTATACATGAGAAGCAGTATTAAGACCACTTTATCAATACCACCAAAACAACTTGACTCATATAAGAGAGTTTAATCCCCTTACAGACTGATTTCTTTTTTCATTTTCAACAATAAAACTTACCTGTAGATGATATATAAAATGGCCTTTCCACCCAAGCTCTGGGTGGCAAAACTCCTCGCTCTTTCAACTTTTGTCGGACTTTCTCTGCTGGCATTGCATCAAAGTCTTCATTAGGTGTTGGTAGTTCTAGTTTAACATATTTCTGAGCTCGCAACTTTTTAAATTTTGGATTCCAGTGTTTTGATGTGGTGGTCCGAAAGGGCTGACAAATAACTGGAGTGACACGCAGTATACCCATCTGTAAAAATTCACAAAAGGGTTTCACTGCGTTCTCATCCCTGTGGATTATTCTATGCCTAAATAAGCTAAATAATTACACTAACCTTAAATATTAGAGAATTTGCCATACTGATTATATTCTATTTAGAATTCTTTGATCTAATATATAATTATATAAATACACTAAGAACACAAAATACCTAAACTACCAATTTCTTTCTGTAATGAAATCTAAAACTATGTAAATAATTAAATGTTTTACGAATTTAAATTTTAATTAATTTCCTGGCAATGCAAGAAATGTCAATAATGTCATACAAACAATTTTTTTTTTTTTTTTTTTTAATTCGCCCATTTGGGCAGGCTAAAGCATAGGAGCCATACTGCCTTGTCTGTAGTGCATAACTCAATTTTTGTCCATAAAGTATCAATATTCATATTTCATCAGTATTTTTTTTGTCTTTTCCGTAAAATTTGTGTATATGTCTTCAGTGAGTCAATAAAATTGTTTCTTTAGTCATTTTTTTCTCTTCTCATTCGTTCATGCTTATTTCCTCTTTCCAGGTATTATGTTAGCACATTTTTCCTTATGTCGTGTTTTTCTGTTTTTGTAAATTATTACTTTGTTTCGTATTTCCGTTTTCTTTCTCTTCTTTTCTTGCTTATTTTCAAGTTTTATAGAATTTTTTCTGTATTTTATATCTATTTTTTATACATATTTAATCTAAAATTTAACCATTTTACAATATGTTTTAGCTTATCCTACTACTTACAAAGTATATTACAACATCTTACAACTAAATACAAAAATAAAGGTACTTATCTAAAGAAAATTACATTTAACTCATTAAAGGACGTGTAACATTTTCAAAAAGAAATTGTAATTATTTACAATATTAGATTTCTTTTAAAGTGTTATTGATGAAATTATATATATAAGAATAGGTGCATGGATTCTTAAGTAATTCGAGAACGGAAAGCGGGACCAAATTTGTTTGTTTATAGATTTCTAGCAGTCCATCCATCAACACAAGGCGCTGGATGCCAAAGAATGGACATTTATATATTAAATGATCTATTGTCTGATCAGCGATGTTACAGAAATTGCAAGAGGGTGTATCAATAATTTTCATCCTATAGAGATGATGATTTAGCTTAGAGTGGCCTAGACGCAATCGACATATAACGGAGTAGAATTTCCGATTAACAAAACGTGAACTTTTAGAGAACCAAGGTTGACTATTGACTTTAATATCTAAAGAGGCGTACCAGCGACCTTTGTTTTCATTTTGGATGTAGTTGTTCCAGATTTTTCCCCACACATCAAACATGCGTAACTTCAATAGCAAAACAATATCAGAATAAGGTAATGGGATGTCAAGACATTTATTTTCGGAAAGTATATTTAAATCAGAGTAATGGACTATTGTTTTGGATAATTTATCTGCCATTTCGTTACCTACAACTCCTATATGGGCTGGAACCCACAAAAAATCGACACGAATATTCGATTGCGATAATTGAACCCATAATTGCTTGATGGCGTGAATAATATAATTAGTGTTAGCTTTTATCCTATTGTTTTTTATGTTTTTCAGAACACTCATACTGTCACTAATTATGACCCATTTTGAATCCTGATAATTGCACTTTTGGATATGTTTCAGGGCGCATAATATTGCAATGGCCTCTGCTGAAAAAATGCTAAAGTTTTTATTCAATCGATGTCCCGTACCTGATCTTTTACTGCTTTGAAATATTGCAAACGAGACTGCAGAATGAATTTTAGATGCATCTGTGTATAGAAATTCAAAGTCAATCCATTGTGACAATTTCGAATATATTTCTTCTTTAAGTTTAAAGTTATGATTTATTTCTATGTTTATAGCAGGATATTTACTGGCATATGTATCTTCAAAACAAGATAGGATTTTGTTAGATTTATATATATTAAGGGTGTTTAAATGATCAAGAAATTTAGAATAATTTTCAAGCAAATAAAACGACTTATGTGGTATAGTGACTAAGTTTTTAGAAAGATGTTTTAGTAAATTATTATGAGGATTACTGTATAATTTAAGAATAAATCTTTCTTTTAAGTAATCGAATCGAATTTTTAATGGAGGCAAATTACATTCAATTTGAAGAGCCCCGATTGGGCTCGTTTTGAAGGCACCAGTTATTATACGCATGCATTTGTTCTGTCATACAAACAATTGATCACACAAATGACATAAGACAGATTTTTTTTGACCTGGTTTGTAAGACCCATAAATAAACGCAGAAGACAGGCTACACTACTTTAAAGTAGTTTAAACTTATCAACCCTCCAAACTGCTCGGCAAATTGGACGATGTCAGCTGAACACGAGATTGTACAGAGGGACTTCTGATTACCACTCTGTGGTTCGAAGCGCCTCTACATACTACTCGTCCAACTTCGTAGTACTAGTAGTCATTCGGACGTCGTGTGTGCATGTTATGTTAAATGGCGCCAAATAATCTTCTTCGATCAACTGTAATTGTATATGTTGTTAATCATCATTAGCCTTTTGAGGTCCACTGCTAGACAGGCCTCCCCCATAAAGCGCCACAACTGCCAGTCCGTTCACTCATGCGGGGTTTTGCTATAATCGCCACGCTTGGCAGGCGGGTTGGCGATCGCTGTAGGCTATATTTTATTGAGAGAGAATGCTGCTGCCCATTGTTCCAGCCTTTTCCCTTAGTAGCCTTTTACGACACCCACGGGAAGAGATGGGGTGGCGGTATTCTAAGCCGGTGCCACACAGCAGACCATATATATTGTAAGTAATGTAACTAATTTAGTTCTTCTTACTATTATAAACATATTAAACATAACATACATACATACATAACTTCACGCTAAATCCCTTGCGGGGTAGGCAGAGAGAACATCCATAGGGCACGATTCTTACACACCTCACTCGCTTCGTTGACTTTCATAACTCTTTTCATGCCCGCGCGTCGGTTTTTGAGGCTCTTAACATCACCTTCCTCCAGAACACGTTCTATTTGGTCTTGGAATGTGTGTCTTGGCCGTCCTCGACTCCTACATCCGTCCGCTTTTGCATTGTATATCTGCTTAGTCAGTCTTGCGTCAACCATTCTTTCTACATGTCCGAACCATCGGAGCATGCCCTTTCTTACTTTTACACCGACACTCTCTTTCAAACCAACTTCCTTCCTTACAACCTTGTTTTCTACGCGGTCAGCGAGAGTCGACGAGTCGAGAGTTTTGCGTAGAGCCCTCATTTCTACCGCGTTTATTCTACTTTCATGCACACTCTGCCATACCCAGCTCTCGCTTCCATAAGTTAGTGTTGGGATCAGGACTGCATTGTGGATTGCTAACTGGGCCTTTCTGCTAATATTTTTTGCGCCCAGGAATCTGCCCAACACTCCGTTTACGCTATTTCCTATCGCCACTTGTTTTTCTACATCCGCGGTGTACCTTGCATCTCTGCTAAAAGCGCATCCAAGATCTACAATTTCATTCACCTGTTCCAGCACTACATCATCAACCATTATCCTTGCATCTGTTCTAGATTCCTCCCTTTCAAACACCATGACTTTCGTTTTCGTCGCATTCAACTGCAAGCCTTTAATCATGCAATCATCTTTCATAGTAGTGACTAGTGTTTGCAGGTCCGACAGCGATTCGGCTAGAAGCACGGCGTCATCTGCGTAAAGCAGGCAGCTCACAACTGGGTCACCCATTCGCATCCCCTCCCACTTACATTCGCTTCATATACTCTTTTAGTCAGTCGTCTTTCATTCCACCTTGGTTACCACATCATCCTTCAACTTGCATTTTTCCCCCTATCGCACTATTTTTCATTCGATCTGCAAAGGTGACTCCACACATACTTCTCAGAGAACGCATTCCAGTGCATTCACCTTACTTTCATGTTTCGCCTGCCACACCCAACACTGACACTCACTCCCGCATGTCAGAGTTGGCACCAACACACCACTGTGAATAGTCATGAAGTAGATCAAAGTAGCAAAAATATATTTCTATACTATTCAAACAATTTTGAACATTTTTGTGCATAGTGTGAAGGTAGCATTAGATATTCTGAATTGGCATAATTTATGTTTCTTATGCCTCCAAATTTTAATTTTATAAGTAAAACCTGTCTATGGTGTTTTGTTTTCTTCCACTATTAGTCAAATACTTTCCGTTCAATTGTGATTATTATAATAACGTGTTTATTTTTTTTATAAAATTTGCTGTGTCATTTTTAAAATATTTTATACTAATTGTGATTTACACTGTTGCGTATTATTTCGACCTTATTAAATTAATTTGTATTTTCTACCTATACATTTCGTTAGTAATCCTAGAAGCAGTTTAGAAGAAAAATCTTCAAATTACATGTAATATTGAATATTATTTTTTAGATAATTTTATTTACTTTATTCGCTGATTAAAATAATTTGCTAACTATTTTCCATTTAATTGATTAGATTTTACCTAAACCGGACATCCGGCGACTCCATAGTCCACGCGTTGTCTTTATCATAACCTTTCGAACGTCACGAGAGCGTAAAAAAAAACTAGGTCGTCTGTCGCAGCGATCGTGAGTGAAAAGGTGCGGTGCGCGCGACTTTGTATTTTTTGTTAAATTTGCCTTTTATGAATGAAATTGTTCACACGGATGACTGTTTTTCAAAGTCAGATAACTAATTATAGTTATAGACTAGATTCGGATAGTAAATAATGATTAAATAATATTCTGCAACCCTTTAAACACGAGCAATGGGCTGAAAATGTGTACGCCGTATGAAATAAAATATTTAAATAGTAAAAACTTTCTGCAATGCAACATATTTTCATTTAGAAACACTGAGGAATAACATACACATCCACTGATATCAATAGAATTGAAAGTATAGAACAAGTAATAAACTAAATTATAATTTGAAAAGTACTAATAAGATTAGCATATTTCTTCTTTGAGGATAACTTGAAGGTCGACTACTGACCAGTCCCAGGACCTAATTACTTGATTTGCGATATTGGAAAGCACTTATTATCGTAACTAGTACATTTGCCTTAGCATATAACTGCCTAAATTGCTAAATAGAATACGGAAATATATTCTAGAGCCCAAATTATGAACCACTTGACCTATTTCATACCCAACACTTCAAGCTACTCGTAGAGGCATAGTTTTAGTCTACGCCCCGTAAATATAAGGTTACCATAAACTAGAATGAATGGCGAATGAATATGAATAATACACCGCCACAAGTTCATACAAATTACTTATGAAAATCAATAAATAAGTCGACGATTTCAAAGAGTGGAAATACTCGATAATTTGTCCATGTGTGCGTGAGTTTATATCACATTTATCTGTCTCGTCACATATCTGTGCCATTGGAACTTTGCTTTGTCTGCTTTGGCACATATCTGTGACATTACAATAAAGCTTTGTCTGCCTTGGCACATATCTGTGTTAGTATAGTTTGATACAGCATGTTTACTTTTATTCAACACGGAATTGAAATAAAATAGTCATGATTTCTTATTCATTTATTTCACAAAATTATAATTTATGATGCAATAATAAAAAAAAAACGTACAGACTAAAAAAAAATATATAACCATAACATTTTTTTTTATGCGATATGAGGGCAAACGAGCAGGCGTATCACCTGATGGTAAGCAACCAACGCCGCCCAGCAACACATAATGTTACTGTTGCGTTGCCGACCTTTAGGGGATAGGGGAAAGGAAAGAATGGGGAAAGGGGGGTGGGCCTCCTGGTACCTCTCTCACCGAACGAAACGCGGCATGAGCCACTTTACGTCAATCTTCTGAGAGGTCATGGTATTTCACCGGTCAAGCCGGCCCATTCATGTAGCGAACTGCTAAGATTAAAAAATATCCGACTCGACTTCCTTCCTTATAACCTTGTTGTCCACGCAGTCAGCGAGGGTCACTCCGCAGAATTTGCATAATCCCTCATTTCGACCGCGTTTATCCTACTTTTATGCACGCTCTACCATGCCCAGCTTTCGCTAAAAATTAAACATTTCATTATTCATAAAAAAATAATTCATCATGAAACTAATTGTGATATTCTTTTTTAGGAGACATTTAAAAGTATTGATTGTTAAGAAAATGAAATTATTAAAAAGAAAGAATATTTGAAATCATTTTATAAATAGGAAATAACTTTACTACTAAATAAAATACAGATTTTTCAAAACATGCTGTACAGCAGCGCGTCATGGAATCTGTGTACTACACAAATCGTCCGCCATTATGTATGCGTATGTGTGAGTGATGCTATTTGATTCATGTTAGAAAAAACCGTTATTTTACCTAAAAAATGGTATTTTCGCGTAATAGCGACAATCAATTTCAAATGCCAATAAAATTTACCATAAAACTGATATAATTACTTCGTAAAAACTTTACGTAAAACTATCAAAACATCAAAAAGACAAAGTTTGTACCGAGTTCACTTTTCACACTGAGTTTTGATTCCTATATTTATTCATAAACTACCAACATTTTATATGTATAAACTTTACA
The DNA here is from genome assembly GCA_905147225.2 of Euproctis similis. NCBI lineage: Eukaryota > Metazoa > Arthropoda > Insecta > Lepidoptera > Erebidae > Euproctis > Euproctis similis. The sequence continues at coordinate 14,282,445 of LR990109.1, forward strand.
GATAGCATGTATACATAGTAAAGAACAATAAATAACAATAAAATAAAAGCTTTACGTACCTTTTTTACGCGTAAAATAATAATCAAAGTGCGGCGACACGTCCGAACACAGCACTGAACTTGAATGATGTTTATGAAGTTTTAGATTGAAAGATCGACTGACTGACGACTGGCACCTATAGTTCACTTATTCACGTAGGATTTCAAACGCATTTCAACCTTATTTTGTTAAAGATAAAGATTAAAACTGGTTACAAAGGCGCGGGCACAGATCTGTGACAAGACGGTTTAATAGTGTTGCACAGCTCTGTGTCAAGACGTTCGAAGGGATAAAGGAATAGAGACCATCGAAGCGTTTCTTTCCTTTTTGAACAGGCGCAGTCGTAGAGAACTCGCAAAAGGAGTAAAAGGCTCCTACATAACCTGTTAATATGTAAGTATTAGTGGGCACACTGAAGCGTGTCATTACATTATTACTTAATTCTAAGTAATTTGAACGAAATTTAGCTGACTCCACATTATATTAGTCAACCCTGGTGTTTTTGTGTCATAATTTGTTGTGGAATATTCCATCTGATCTGGTATTCAGCGGCGTCGCCACATTAGTAGTAAGTAGAAAGTGTACCGACGCCATAATCAGAAAGATTAAGGGCTGTGTCTGGAGTTGCGTAGCTAAACGGGTACGGCCGATGACCCTATAACGGAATACACCTTACTAATTTGCCACGTGTTTCTTTCAGCAATATATTGTATGAGTCAGAAGGTAGAAAAACCAGTATTATCGGGTCAACGGATCAAGACCAGAAAAAGAGGTACGTGGTTAATATATTAAGTTAGCAGCCGTAAGTGTAATTCTAAGCGTTTCCATATTCCGTGACGAATAATTTGCAAATTAATTCAGCTTAATCAGATCAGATGCATTTTACAAAAGACCTTTCTCATTTTCCTCAATATTGTTAATAGCTTCTGTAAACTGCGTGATACGTGTACTACTGATACTCTTTTGAGAGAATTTTAAACTTAGCTATTTCTGAAGAATTAGGTATGTGAACATTGAGTTGAAACTATCTTCTTTGTTGTTGTGATCGTCATATGACTCATAAAACATGAACATTTTGGAGTTACTTCAATAACTTTAATGTAATATTCTGTATTTTAATATTCTCTCAAACTGTCTTTGTTCTAATAGTTGTTATTGATAAATTATATTTAACTCAAGTTTCAACTAACTTTTACATCTGTTTAATAAACTTATGACACATTACAAAAATAACTAAACTATTCGCCTAAGCTTACTGTTGTATATTGACATAGTTCTGAAACAGGATTTGAACTCTAACAATAAATATTATGGTTCTAAATCTTCAGGCCATAAAGACTTATCATAGAATAAATGGTCTTTAATTAAAATCCTTTAGTTACCTCTTAAGACACAAAGATTATTATGCAAAGAAGTAGACAATATGCAACCATACCAGATATGATCAGTAATACTCGACACATTACAGATTCATGCCATCATTATATAGGCCCTGCCAACTACTATATTGCAAAAAATTCTGCTTGTTGAGGTTTTTTTATATAATACAATCTTATGGATTTTAAAATCATTTATTTCATCATTCATAGTTAATATTTCTTTAATTTTACTTTATATGTAATATAACATATTTATCTCTGTCTTGTCATGTAATATAACATATAAGGTAAAATTAAAGTAAACTAGAGGTTATTTTTTAGTTCACATTGTGCACCATATCAAGCTTTATGAAATATTTAAAAAACCCAAAGTATTGTCTTTCTTAATCTGTTAATGTGAACTTACAGATTTAATATTGGTACATATTTCTGTAAACAACTGAGAGAGGTTAGTTGCCATCTTTGGTATAAGATGGAGTTCTCATTTATGCGTGACACTTAGATCACCCATTGTAGCTAGTTCCAAAAGATTGTGGATGTTAATTTGAATCAAAGAGTTTGTGGTCAATTAATCTGACACAGTTGGAGTAATTAATTTCCTCCTCCTTCCACTTCTCGTTGTTATATATTAATTACTATTTACTTAAAAGTCTATGTCTTTAAACATAAATAACGCTGGATGAAAAACATCTTGTACATGACTTATCTTGCCAACAATAAGTACTTCCTTGTAAACTATGTTTCCTTATAAATAAAAAAGTTATGTAGTAGTTATGCACTTCAAGGCATAATACTGAATGTAATTACAATATTTTCTGTCTCAACAAATCACCCTTACGACTATAGACTTATTAATCAGTCTATAGATGTATTTAAGGTTGGATTTGTGTTATTTTCAATATATGATATTTTCTTTGCTACGGTAGACAAACCTGTGGTCATATATCTTAAACCAATTTTTATACACTTTTATATGATCATTGTTAATTTGTCCTTCATACTATTTATATATGTACACATGTTAATTAAATCTGTGATAAAAATAAATCTTCTATATGAAGGTCACACAGATTCAGAAGTCTATATTTTATAGTTGGATATGAATGGAAGTGGAATTTCTTTTCGTCTGATTATTCTTTAATTATTAGGTTCTGAGATTTTTCTATTTAATATAATTTAGGTATTTTTTATCAATATACCAAGCTTATTCAATTTTAGTTCTAATTTCTTTCAAGTTCCAAGTTTGTCCTATTCACTAAATTATTATGGGATTGGGAAGGATTGGTGTTATTTTGTTATTAGCTAGATAATGATATGAAGGCTGATATAATGTCTTTATTTTAATAGTGTCAAAAATTAATAAAACACGTAATATTTACTTTGTGCTCGATTATCAGTTGCTATCATTAGATAAACATGTCTATAATGTAATATAGGAAGTGGTGTGAATGTTAAGTACAATTCCAGAACCAGTAAAAAAGATAAATATAACAATTGTGTTAAAAACATTCACGACTTCATTTTTTAAGTTATAGTCGAAAGATGCTTGTTCTCCTGTTGTATAAAAAATTTAACATTTATTCCAAGTGGAGAATTCTTAGAATATTAGTCATCCGCCGTCGTCGTGCGTTCGCTTCGCTATCGTTATCTGTACTGATGTGGTATTGTATTATTTTAGAAGACAGATGATAATAGAGATTCCAAGAGAATTCAAAATATCTATAACTTATTAAAAACCTTGATTTAAAGGAATATAATACTTAAAATGAAAATATAGGTATGGAACAAACGACATTAAATCTTATTATTATTAAAGTTATTGTCGTTTTAATGTCGCTTAATTTAAAAGTAGTTGAAACTATGTTGCCAAGAAACTCTGTAATGCTACTAAAAACGAGTTACAAATAAATTTTCGAATTGACACGTCATATTATTTTTGTTCCTATAGCTAAACCAAAGATGCCCAGTATCTAAGTACAGTTAAAACAGTTATACGCAAATAGTCAAATGTTTTAATTTTTTTTAGTTCCACACACTTTTCAAAATTAGATGTTATTTACTTAATTATTTAAATATGCTTGTTTATTTTCTCTAGGTTTTTAATGGTGTAATTGAATACATGGCATGTTTTACTTATAAATGGCAATCTACTAATTGCTACCCTACTATTTAATAAGAATTCTGTAAGATCAAAATACTGTATTTAAAAATATTAATTATTTAAAATTGTTTATATACTCTGCAAACAAACATCATGAAATAGAAAATAGTATTACCGCATTTCTCATATGATGAAAAATATGGCTAGAGTCCTGAAATCTCTTGTTGAGAAAACCTTCTCGTTCGTTTATATCTGAATATATAAAAATAATATGAAATGTTGGACTTAAAAATATTTTTTCTGACTATAACAATAATCTTTTGCTCGCAGATGAGAAAGAGAAGTATGATCCGAACGGGTTCCGCGACGCGCTCGTGCAGGGTCTGGAGCGTGCCGGCGGTGATCTCGACGCTGCGTACAAGTTCTTAGATTCGGCCGGCTCGAAACTCGACTACAGGCGGTATGGCGAAGTCATATTCGATGTTCTCATCGCCGGGGGGCTCCTACGTGAGTTGACAACTTGTTCATTATAATGTTAATTGGAATAGAACATAGATATTAAGAGTTTTGATTATTAAATATAACATTGTACATTTATTGTAGAAAAGATTATTTAGACGACCTGGCTCTCTTACAATAACAATTCGATTTTATTTTAATGATGAAATATCTGGCTAGAGTCCTGATCATTTTGATGACACATTGTTCGTTCGTTATTATCTGATTTTTATTACTAAATGTAAGCACAGCTGGCAACTAGTAGAACATAATATTAATGTGAAATTTTGGAATACCCCTCAGTCCCCGGTGGTGGGGTGTCGATGGACGGCGACACACCAAAAACTAACACCTGCATTTTTACCGCGAACGAGGACATGGACACCATGCGCAACTTTGAGCAGGTAAAAACATTCCATAATTATCGAAAATATGCACACATTCAGTTACAGTTTGGTTTCAACATTCCAATATATAGGGGGTAAACACCCTAAGAGTACTTAAATATTGATGAAGTTAAATATTTGCACATTTATCTTCATCCAAGACACTAAAACACAATAAAAATATTGATTGCATATGTTGCTCATGCATTGTTTGTATATGTTACAGGTATTTGTAAAGTTGATGAGACGTTACAAATATCTTGAGAAGATGTTCGAGGAAGAAATGAAAAAGGTAAGTTATAAGAAATATTTGAATGTGTCAATTACACATAAACATATTTTAAAATATATGTTAACCCCACTCAAGAGTGGGATAAGGTCAGGAAAATGATTATCATGCCGTGTAGACATCTTAAAAGTGCACATTTTAATTGTAATTCATATCCTTCACAGTTGTGGTTTTTGTGTAAATAAATGGAAATTGAATGGAAAAAGTAGCAAAAATCATTTTGTCTTAGCATAATACATAACCCAATGAATATTGTATCAATGCAATTTTGATTAATATATAATCAATAATTTTTTTGATAATTTTGCTATTCATCTGAGGTTAGATTTACATTTTACAAGACCATTTTAAGTTGATAACATCTGCTTATGTCAAATATCTATCTGAGAAGTGTTATTTGTAAATTAAATGTATCCATCTCTTAGGTAAGTGATCAGATGTGTTGAAAATTTCTGTTGTGTATTATGTTATGGTAACTTTGTAGGTGCTGGTTTACTTAAAGGGTTTTGAGCCACAACAGCGTATTAAACTTGCACGCATGACTGCATTGTGGATTGGTAAGTAAGATATTTTTGTTATAAATTTTAACAGCATGCCTTAATCAATGTTAAAAAGGAGAGATATAGAAATTTAAAAAACTTTAAATTGGTGCAACAGCCACACCTTGGATCGCCGAATATTTACATGTATTACAACCTGTTAGTATACATCTTTTTTTTATGGGTACGGAGGGCAAGCGAGCAAGCACCTGATGGTAAGCAACAACGCCGCCCATGGACACCAGCAACACATATAGCGTTACTGTTGCGTTGCCGACCTTAAAGGGATAGGGAAGGGGGGTGGGCCTCCGGGTACCTCTCTCACCGAACCAAACGCGGCATGAGCTGCTTTACGTCGATCTTCTGAGAGGTCGTGGTATTTCACCGGTCGAGTCGGCTCATTCATGCAGCGATCTGCTTGGCTCTATCACTGTAAAAACAAATATCGGCCACGTGTTAGTTTTTAATTACACATAACTTCCGAAAAGTATTAGGTGTGTCCCAGGATTCGGTGCGATTTTGATTAATTTCGAAGAAGTGTACGACCTTCAGACAACCGAGAAGTCTATAGTTGATATGTTGTGGCTAGTTCACGTAGTGTCAGGTCAACATCTATACTTATGAAAAAATAGGTAAGCGTTAACTATGCACGCGATTAGAGCCATGCAGCGTTGGATATGCTGCGCGGTGTCGAAGCAGTGCTATATTAAGGCGTGGATTTTAATCAGACATCCAATATTTGGTTTGTCTGATACCGCTACTTATGCAACAATTATTACTACAACTCTATAGATTTTTATAGATCTTTTTTTATTGTGAAATTAAACTGTGGTTCTCAAAATTAAATAATTAAACTGCAATTGAGCTGACAAATTTAATAATGAATATATGTATCTTATTTATTCAGGTAACGGTTGCGTACCTCCATCAGTGTTGCTTGTGTTGGTGAACGAACATTTGCTGAAGGACAATTTAGCTTTGGATTTTGTTTTGGAGGTGTTCGCAACTGTAAAGCAGGAACGAGGTGTGACATCCTTGGTCACTGCACTCAAAAAGGGACAACTTGAGGGCAGGTTGGTATATCAGAACTGCGTCACTCATTATATTACTAAGGAGATTTAAATTTGTTATGATACAACATTATTATAAACATAGATAGGAAGGAAGGCCATATGACAGCCCTCTATTAAATTTTACTGATCATTATGTAACAATATTTAGGGTACCGAAATGGTCAGGTCAATATAATACAAATGACGTGATATGGATTTCTGTCATGAGTATATAATTAAATTGTACATATTCTTCTAAATTTTATTGCTACAGTAACACCTTTTCTATTCACAGAATGGAATTAGAGAAAAACAATGTAGTTGGTTCTCATTACATGACCAATTGTTAATGTGCTGTTTTGGAACTGTTGTTTTTTATTTAAAAGAGATATTGGGTTAGGATTACTCCTAACAATATAACAAATATATAACAGAAGATCTATGTTTTTTTCTGTTATAAAATGTTAGGATAAACTATTGCATCACTGTACTGGCTGTTTGTATTATTGCGACACAGTCATTATTGCTGCTACAAAATATTCAGTTGTACAACATTTATATATTATTATCCCATGGAAGCTATTTTGTAATTTTATATATCAATAAAACTAATGTTGCATAGGCTGTTGGAGTTTCTGCCATTGAATCGTCGCAGCGAAGAAGTACTTGCCTCATCATTCGCTTCACGTGGACTTGCTGAATTGCTTAGACTGCATCGCGCGCAAGCCTCACAGGTATTAACCACCTGTCATATTTTGATAATGGTGTAACATAACTTGCTGATTTACAACCCTCGAGGATGATACATATACATAAATAATTTCTTTATTGTAATCGTTTATCTTAGAATTCTTTGAAGAATTCGCATGGGCGACATAAATTTATTTTGATCTTGTCTTCAAACACTTTGGGGATTTAAATTCCGGCTCTTTGCAGGCCAAGTAAGCGACTGACTGTGCACGGGATTAGAGCCATGTAGCGTTACATACGTTGCGCGGTGTCGAAGCAGTGCTATATTATGACGTGGTGGTCTCTGATATTCAGGATTGATGTCTCATACTGATTTGACTTACCATGTGACAAGGATCACACAAATCTTAATTGAATAATTAATTTTACGTTGCAACAATGTGCATTAAGTAAAGTTCTCGTTAAAATTGTCAAGTTAATATATAAAAAATAATAATATATAAGGAAAAGTTAGGAGTGGGCTAATTTAAAGTTTAGGGTGAAAAATACATGTTGTCACATTCTCAGACCTAACAGTTTCGGTCAAGCCGTTTCCTAAGAGGTAACTAAAACTGGTACGAGGATTTTAATAGTTAGATAACATACATACATAACATCACGCCAAATCCCTGGCGGGGTAGGCAGAGAGAACAGCGCCATAGGGCACGATTCTTACACGCCTCACTCGCTTCGTTGACTTTCATAACTCTTTTCATGCACGCGCGTCGGTTTTTGAGGCTTAACATCACCTTCCTCCAGAACACTTTCTATTTGGTCATGAAATGTGTGTCTTGGCCGTCCTCGACTCCTACATCCATCCGCTTTTGCTTTGTATATCTGCTTAGTCAGTCTTGCATCAACCATTCTTTCTACATGTCCGAACCATCGGAGCATGCCCTTTCTTACTTTTACACCGACACTCTCTTTCAAACCAACTTCCTTCCTTACAACCTTGTTTTCTACGCGGTCAGCGAGAGTCACTCCGCAGATTTTGCGTAGTGCCCTAATTTCTACCGCGTTTATTCTACTTTCATGCACACTCTGCCATACCCAGCTCTCACTTCCATAAGTTAGCGTTGGGATCAGGACTGCATTGTGGATTGCTAGCTGGGCTTTTCTGCTAATGTTTTTTGCGCCCAGGAATCTGCCCAACGCTCCATTTACGCTATTTCCTATCGCCACTCGTCTTTCTACATCCGCGGTGTACCTTCCATCTCTGCTAAAAGCGCATCCAAGATATACAATTTCATTCACCTGTTCAACCATTATCCTTGCATCTGTCCTGGAATCCTTTCTTTCAAACACCATAACTTTCGTTTTCGTCGCTTTCAACTGCAAGCCTTTAATCATGCAATCATCTTTCATAGTAGTGACTAGTGTTTGCAGGTCCGACGGCGATTCGGCTAGAAGCACGGCGTCATCTGCGTAAAGCAGGCAGCTCACAACTAAGTCAACCATTCGTATCCCTACATCCATCGATCTCACTCTCTGGAGACAATTGTCCAGGTACAGGATGAACAGTCGAGCGGTCAGCACGCAACCCTGTCTGACGCCGATATTGACGTCAAACCAGGGGGACAAGCCGCCGTCAACACGCACACACGCTGTGCAGCCCTCATAAGTGGACCTTCCGGAGCCCAGGAGTATGCCCACAGATCCTTTCGTAACACTCTGTCAAACGCTTTTTCCAGATCCACAAAACCGCAGAAAACCTTCCGGTTGACAGCCAGTTGTTTCTCCACGATTTTGCAGAGAGAAAAAATCTGATCCATGCACCCTCGTCCACTTCTAAAACCACCCTGAGCCTCCCACAACACTCCATCAGATATCACCCTCATTCTCCTTTCAATAATTTTCCCATACACTTTTGCTGCTAAACTGATGAAACTGATGGCCCTATAACTGGAACACTGCATATGTGATCCCTTACTTTTATACAAGGGCACAATGACAGCGCGCCTCCAGTCCATGGGAACCTTACCCGACCTCCAGCACAGATTGCTCAAGGTCAGGAAAGCGTCCCGGACACAGGTTCCACCGTGTTTGATCATTTCAACAAACATCATAGCAATTCCAGCTGCCTTACCATTTTTCATACTTCGTATCGCCCATTCAATATCTTCCATAGTAATGTCCTCGTCAGATGTTGGCGCAGCGGTGTCAGCCGTAGGCTCACTCGCGGCGCCAACATCTGGAACATACTCGTACATTTCCCCAAAATACTCACTCCACCTGCCCAATACATCGCTTAGGTTTGCAAGAATGTCACCAGACTTAGACATAATTTTGTCCATTCTGGATATTGACGAAGAACTCCGAGACTTTCTAACTTCCCTCCATGTTAGATAAAACCATTCATAATTCATTGGGTGTGCGAACCCTTAAGCATCTTTTCTTCCGTGTTATAACGTCTTCGTTTTTGTTTGCAGGAGGCTCGCAGAGAACTGACCCAGGCATTACAGGACGAATTGGCGGAAGAAAAACCGATACGTGATCTGATACAAGAATTAAGAGACATGGCTATCAAACACGCTATACCTGATCATGAAGTTGTTGCCATTGTGAGTTTTCTTATTCATTTATCTGAGAATGAATTAGTAAGGGTAGCACTTTATGTTTTTGTGACATATATTGTTAGCCAAATGAATAATTTTATACTGAAAACCAAAATCTATGTCTCAGTCCTACTGTTGTTTCAATGCTATGCAGCAAGTGTGTGTTTTATTAATTAGTATTTGATGTTTAGCTATAGAATGTTTACTTAACAACGACAAATAACTAGCCTAGCCTAAATAGGATCTGCCATAATTTGGCCTACTAAATACATAATAGGCTATTTTTAAATAGCATTTTATAATATGATGATAACCGATGACGAGTCGTAGTGTAACAAGTCGATATTCGGAACTTTGGCGGACTGAGTTATTCTGTACGTCTTATGTTCTTTATATTAGCTACTTATACATTGACGATATGGCACTCTGATTTATACTTGGATGTATAGAAATTGCCTTTTTATAGAAAAGAAATTCTGTTATACATTACACAATTTGTTTTCCAGATATGGCAGTGTGTTATGTCCCGCGGCGAATGGAACAAAAAGGAAGAGCTACTTGCCGAACAGGCAGCAAAACATTTGCGTCACTATACACCTCTGTTGGCTGCCTTTGCGCAATCTGCTAAGGCTGAGAGTGCTTTACTTACTAAGGTATGTTTATATTTTAAATATTATTACGGCTATGGTTTATATTTTTAATTTCATTAAAATATTAAAGGATAGCATGATGACACTTTGATGACGAGTCGAGAGCGCAATAAGAAGACATAGTGAATTTAAAATGACCAAGTTATTTGGTGGTTTTATGTTTCTTATGTTGACTTTTTGTGCAATGGCGATTTGGCAGTCTGATATGATATTGTATAGATCTGTGAAAATACTAATGCGCCTTACATGCGCTTTGCTGACCCTTTGGAAACCTATACACCTTTTTTTTAAAAGCACACGTTACAGACCAAAGGAACTTGCTCTGTAACTACCTTCTACATTTTAGTAAAATTAATAAATGTCCAATGTTACTAACCTGTCTCTTATGTAGCCCACAGAACTATACAAGCTCACGATTTTGGTTTTACTTATATTACAACGAATCGTTACTAATATTTTTAACTATTAATTTAATATGCATTGCAGGTACAAGAGTATTGCTACGAGAATATGAATTTTATGCGTGCATTCAGTAAGCTTGTGGTGATGTTGTACAAGACTAACGTTTTGTCTGAGGAGGTGATACTGAAGTGGTATCGCGAGTCTAATTCCAGCAAGGGCAAGATGATGTTCCTTGATCAAATGAAGAAGTTTGTTGAGTGGTTGCAGATCGCCGAAGAAGGTGAGGCCTATAATTTTCTTTATACTTTTTAATTTGTCTGCTGTAAGACAAGACATAAAGAGTTTCAGAAGCGAAAACTAAATTACATCACGAAACGTTGTAATTTGTACCTTATTAATGTATCTGATTTATTCCAGAGTCTGAAAGCGGTGAAGATGAAGATTAGATTAAGAGCAGCGAGTGAGACTGACAAAATCCTGCGCCGTCCTATTCCACTCTTGCATAATAGCCATTCTAGAGCACAACCCCTCCACTCCACCATCAATAGTCCGACAGCGAGCGACTGTCGCCTGACGACAGTCCGACAAAACACGGGACGGCGCTGACATCACCTTCCATTGTCGCATACACAACTAACTGTACCATAATATAAAAATAATAATATTTATTAAATATTTAAACTAGGGCGACATAATATGGGACAATGTTTTCTACAAACTGTATAATATTCATTTCTAAATAATATGTTGATGAAATACCATATTTTTTATTCAATTTTTTTAGTAAAATTCTAATAAATGGTGGAAACCATGTTGTTGTTTCATTGCGAAAATATTTAAATAAAATTTCTTAGTAATTCGTTTACGGCTTTACTAGTGATGCAACATACTAGTCAAGTCGCACCAGATAACGCTTTTGCACCCCGCTTTTTTTTAGATTTAGATTACTTTCAGTCGCACACTGAAACATTTAATTTCTAAACTGGCTTTGGGGCGCTAGTTGACTCGCCATTTTTCTTGGAAATTCGATTTCAGAGGAACCGTAATTTTTTTACGTAAAAATGTCTAATTACAATTATTTTTGATATTTTACATACAGGTGTAATAATACTTCGCAATATTGGCCCTCGTTTAGATATAATGCTAAATTATTATTTTAATACTATTTAAAGAATTCATCACCATAGCGCACGAGCCCGTCTTCGCATCTGATAATGCTATCTGCTGCAGTATGTACCTACCTAAATTAGGTAGTGAAACATAATTAATTCAACATAAAATTAAATGTAAAATGGTACATCTTGTTTGCGTGTGAATATTTAAACGAGGGGAAGCCACTGGAGAGGTAACCTTCCGGAGCATTCATAGACTTGTTTAACGGCTATAAATGTCGTAGTAGCGTTCTTTTTGTTTGCCCCTCGCGTCCAACGTTCAAGGACACGACAACCCGCCACTACAAGGTCACATCAGGTGATGTAGGTACACATGTGTGATAACGGTTTCAAAACTTAACTATTGTTACCTATATAAATAAGGGTGCAAAGCTTTTATATTCCATACGACTGAGAGTGATCACGTGCCCTTTTGAATTAAAACCGTTGTATGGAACTGCTTTATTCTGCTAAATCTAGTGCCACTGAAATTATTATTTTTCGAAGTTAAGCCCCTCTGGGTAAGTTGGTAGGCATAAAGAATGTTCTATATGAAGGAAGATTTTGTGAACCCAGTTACAAAGATTTAAAAGAAACTTGGTTATCTTCGGGGATCCTCGAAAATTTGTTATGCAATTCTAATGTACATTTCTAGTTAGGTTCATAAAAAGTCAAATCTAGATGTCATGGCTGCACTAGAGATGAAGGTTGGCGCATCGGTTCAGTGAGTGTTCTGGCTCTTCATTCTAATAGTGCGGTGAAAAAAAGATACATGGCGATGATACGATAGGATGATGCTGTATTTAATGTCGATTAGAATATCATGAAAATTGTTACTTTCAGGACCACAAAAATTATCTTGTATATTTCAATAAATTGATTGATTAAAATAATATTGATGTAAGTATGCGTAATTAGAAATGACCATAAATGTTTTACAAAATGTGAATTAGATGTTCAATATGTTGATTTAACTAATAATAAGTAATCCATACTCTCCAACACTGCGACTGGCTCTGCCTAGCAGATGTGATATAGGAAACCATGTAGAAAAGATCCTATTGAATGGAGAACAGCACACCTGCACAGTTCGATTTGGAGCAAGGGCTGTCACTTGAATGAAGATATATAATTAATAATTATACAACGGGACTATCTTTGGTAAAGAAGAACAAAACTACTCATGGGTGAAAATCTCTGCCTATTACTAGGGGGCCTAGTATGAACCCTCAATTCCAGCCAGCTTACGCGCTGCCTTGCAAATTCGTATTTCCAGTCACTAATTCCAGCTAGTCTAGACTACTCGTCACTGATTAGCTGGATTTAGTCGTTGAAAATACGATTTCGTAAGGCGTTTGAGCTAAGTCAATCAATCATTCATACCTTGTAAAAGAAAATGCTACTGTGTATGCGTTTAGTAAAAATAAGTAATTTTAGTACATTTTTTTTTCATTAACTAGCAATTATTTTAAAATAGTTGTCTTGTTTAACACATGATCCTAATTCCAACTTTTAAATTTTATTAGTTTTTATGTATATCGTATTTCAACAGGTAACCCTCGTAACTTACAAAAGTTCACTTATCCCAGCATGAATACTACAATCAGTGATATAGAATAAAGGATCCCGCGATAGGTAAGTACGTTCGGAAGCAAAAAATGCTAACCAGATCTCTCCTTTGTCAGTCAACCATGCTTGCTTACCCGTGATGCCATCTACCTACTGCAGATGTTTTGTTGTTACGAAAGATGTATTACATACAATAATAAAATTGCATAATTATTTATTGGCCTTTATAATTTAATTTCTAAATGTTATCAATCATATTTCAGCACACTTTCAGATTTAAATTAATATAAGTTAAACTTATATTATTAACTTATATAAAACCAACTATATTACAATTTAACGGTTCTACCAATTAAACCTCTAAGAGCCTGGAAGACATATCCTGCTAAGATTTTTGGAGTTCAGAAAGGAGTTTTAGAGATACATGCAGTTCGGGTGAACTGTAATTCTCGTTAGGATCGGATTTTGTTTGAGGTTCTCATAGTTTAAATTGTTGATTAGTGCAAAGTTTAATCAATAAAAACTCAGTTAATTATGATAGATAAGGGTCATCAAGACCTTAGCCTCACCTTTACTTATCACGCTACTTCAGGTTCTCTGATTGGTACTGGACACACGTTTTATTCTTTTCGCTACGTGTCATAATTATCGCTTAATGGTAAATTGTACCTACCCAATAGGTGATACTGATTTCAATAAATATGACTTCGTGAAAGTAACTTACATGAGGAAACGACTTAATATAAAAAAAACTTCAATCACTTAATATCCGAAGGGGCAGACAGCGGCAATTTTGCCTTGACACGTGATAAGATAACTTCACACCTTTTTCTACCCGAAGGTGTAGGCAGCGGCTTTAAGACTCGACTCGCCGTTATGTTTACGTCTCAAATCGAATAGGTGGCGAACCTTTTGCTATACCGGGCACAAAGTTTTTAGTCATCGATATTTATCACACATAAGTTCTGAAAAGAATTTAGAAGTCATTGCTGTGAGCCAGGATTCGAACCCGCGACTTCTTGATGCAGCAGCGGGGTGCTCGACCACTGGATCACCGAGACTTAACCTACTCATTTTGTAGTCGTTGGTCTAAAACAAATTTAATATGTGGTAAAACCCTTTGCCATTTATCGGACCCAATAAAGTTAGTCATAGATACATAATGTTCATATGTAAGGCGGTGTAGGCAGGGTCAGTTGAGCCTAGACTGGCCGAAACATTATGTTACGCCCCAAATGGAAAAGTGTAAGTAAATATTTGTATTAACGTATGATGATTTAAATCTTTTAAAAGTAACAACATTAAACTCTTACCTATTATTCCACAGACCTCGTGATTCATTGGAAAAACCGCCGATTGATGAGTATAGGTCTACGTATATATAACATACCTCTCATAACATAATTTCACGCCTTTTTCTACCCGAAGTTGTAGGCAGCAGCTGTTAAGGCTCGATTCGCCGTTATGTTTACGTCCCAAATGGAATAGGTGACGAACCTATTGCCATACCGGGCCAAAGTTTTCAGTCATCGATATTTCGAAAAGTCAATTAGTTACTGAAGTAACTAATAGGTAATAAGTTCGGAAAACTAAAGGGCGTTGTGCGTATTATGTCCAAAAATATTATTATGATTTATTTAAAACAATAATAATATAAACACTTTCGCATTCACAACTAGTTGATCTGCCAATACACGCACTTGCCCGTGAACCGGACATGTGGGTATTTGACCTGCGAAGGTATAAAACATAATTTCACGTTTTTATTGATCAGAAAAACATGTCTACTTGTTTTTCTGACAGATTTTACGATATTTTAAGTATGATACTATAGCAGAACACATGATATTATAGCAAAATAACGGTATTAATTTTTCTAAAAGTTAATAAATAATCGTTCCGATCCGGCCAGTTTTGAATACGTATCTCGTTAACAGCAATGTCGAGGTATGATTCAATTCCCAACTTAGGATAATTTTGAATTAATAGAGATAGGTAGTTTTAACTTGTGTAGCCGGGCTCATTCACAGAACTAAAAGAGGCATGATTTTCTGAGAGGTGTTGGTGTTTTCGGTCGAGCCAGGCCATTCAAGACTACTGCGTGGGTTTACCACGTATGTTTCTTCACTAATTAGTAGCTTTCTTTCAACTTTCGTTCACCATGCCTGGAGAGTGGTCAGGCATTTGCCAGCTGAACATTAAGCTTAAATGAAGAAGTTTTACTTCAAACTCATCTGCTTGAGCTTATGACGCCCATTCTATTGCTACATAATCGTTAGCAAAGACTGAAATGGTAAAATAATTATGACATTACATTTTACAACGTACTACGGATGTTGCGAATTCGATTGTTACTTAGGACAAACATGTGAGTGAAGAAAGATATGTATTTGTTTGTGTATAAAAAAATGGGAAAATTGTTTTCTTTTATTAATTTTCGTATTTAATTAGTACATTAAAATTACGCTCATAATAATAATAATTCATCTACACCTATATTAGGTACTGTGAATTTTCTTGCTCTTTATTGCACTTAAATATTGCACTTAAACAAAAAAAATCGGTAAAACCAATAAATTTTGGACGAAGCTAATTTGGTTTTTGGGTGTTCATTTGTTACCCTTCTTATGAAACGTCATTTTCAAATGACCATTATCTATTCATTATCTTGGCGACTCTAAGAGAGAGGTCCTTCTAGAGCACAGGCTCCCAACATTATATCAGAAAAATCGGCGATTTAATTAGCAATTTAGAAATATCCGTTGCTTTTAAACATTACGTAGTATAAAATAAAGTCACTTTCTGCACTTTCCTTTATATGCTTAGCAAACTGAAAAATACCGCCCCTGCCCACTTACATTTATTTTTACCGGTATCATCCGTGATTTCAGCATCAGATATCCACTACAAGGTTAGAATAAATTCGCAGGGCAATACAAATATTGGGAAAAGTATACTGCAAAACTAGCGAATAGCTCTGTTGCAAGAGATATAATCCACCAAATAAGGAGGAGCGTGCTTTTTAAAAACGTAAAGCTCCTGGCAAAATTTAACGGAGGCGCTTAAATGTCGCTCGTATGTTCAAGCCAGATCTCTTGCATACACTGAGTAATTCTGAAGTGATAAGCAAGACTGACGCAGTAAATGCCTGGAGACTGCCCTGCCCATACTTTATTTTACCGACGAACCCATTTTCCCAGAGACAGTGGGACGACCTGCTCTGCGCCATCATAAAAGAATCTCCTATTAGTGGTTTTGTGGGTGCTGCTTAGCGTGCTCGTTTGCTCGCAGTGGGTGCCATCGACCAATATAGGAACATTATTCCGTATCGCAACGTGCCTTCGTTTAAGTGTTCCCTATATTTCCTTGCATTTATATCGCTGCTGAGAGGTTGTTGACAGCAAAAGACATCATGGCGTCTCATCTCCTAGAGCGCCAGCCGCATTTTTCGTCACGCCAATATCAAAGGCATTAACCGTCGTGCGATTTTGTGCGCGATGATGACAAGAGACCGGATGGGATGTCTCTTTTACCTTGGTAGGCCTTTGGTATGGGACGCTACTTACGTCGATATCCTTGCGCCATCACACCCTTCAAGCACGGTAGCGATGGCTAGTGCTGCTAGTGTGCTGAAATTCTCAAGTGGCACAAATATAGAAACCTTGTTAGTGATTATGTTTTTGAGCCGTTTGGGGTTGAGTCTCTAGGGACATGGGGTCTGAGTGCTTCGTGCACTCTATAAAGATATTGCAAAGAGTCTGATCGATTTGCCGCCTGGGGCACGGGCCCTGGCTTGCCCCCCCCCCCCCTCTAGATCTGGGGCTGATGCTTAAATATTTGATTGAAACTACGCGTTTTTTAACGTTTTTTAATCCATACAGGGTGTCAATCGAAAACTGAAATTCATGTATGATATAGAGAAGAAAAAGTAATAAATCTAATATCTACTTATTTATTACTTTTGATGCGGAACAAAGTTCGCCGGATCATAAAATAGTGATTGTAGGCAGCTAAGATAAGTATGATTTCCCAATAATTGGTAAAAAAGTTAGCAAGCGATGCCAGTATCAATTTTGGTAATTTTTATTTAACATGATTTAATTTTCAATATGTAACTAACTATATTATTAAAACATGTCTGACACTTTGAGAGAGGCTGTCTTGTAAAAGTTTAAACTAAACACAAACTTCGTTTCCTTTGTCTGGACGTATTCTATTATATTTTAAAGTAACGTAAATCATAAATTTAAAAAAATATACCATATTTAAGGACAACTAAACCCCGAAACGGATTGTTAATACTTTTACCTAGAGTACAAAGAACTTGTACCTGAACCTTCATGGAACAATTACTTGAAAAAAAAATCTTTTATGATCCGTTTCCGGGGAGTACAGAGGCGCAATACGACAATAACTATTTTTGAAAGATAAAATTGCTGTCCCATTTTTTTTGTCTATGGCGTAGGTACCTTTCGTCCGCTTTCATGTTCTGTGCTTGTAATGTGTCTTACAGAAAAAAAAAAACTTTAGAAATCATCGGGTAATTTTTTGTTTAGAAGAGACATGAACAAGACAAACGTTTGAATTTTGCTTGTATTAGTTATAAAATAAATTAACTACGGGAAACTTTTAAATAAGTTATTCATAAAAAGCAAACATACAAAGCATACAATTTTAAGAATAAGTTTTCAAATTATATGCTTGCAAAGTCTTAAAATTGTATTCTCGTTTCTAAAAAAATGGATATGTAGTTGCGCATATGTAAAATTGAATCATATTAATATAGCCTTATTTGAAAGATCTGCTCGGTGGTCCAGTGGTCGAGCACCCCGCTCCGGTCCGAAACCTGGCCCCACACCAATGACTTTTGGAAATTGTTTTCGGAAATTCTGCGCGATAAATATCGATAATTGAAAACTTTGTGCCCGGTATGACAATAGATTCGCCACCTATTACATTTGTGACGTAAACATAACGGCGAGACAAGGCTTAACAGCTGCCTACACCTTCATGTAGAAAAGGCGTGAAGTTGTGTTATGTATATTACTTTTATCGCTTTCTGTAAAATTTAAACTTCAACCTTCACAGTTCGATTCATGTTGCATTCAATTAAAGCAAAGCGAACAAAACCATAATTTGCTGGAGTTTCTCTGTCATTAGAAATCTACTAAGGAGATTCTACGCGATGATAAATGTCAATAGACACCAACTGAATACACACGTTATCTGATACTCACTGTCAAGCTAATATTATAAACTAAAAAAACTCCCTCTTAAATAATACAACTACACAAAATAGATAGATGAAATGTTATACTAATCTACCCAGCTAGTGTAGTACTAATTTGCCAACAAATGGGCACGACAGAAATTTGGGATATGTTACAGACAAAAAAAACACTAGGGTCCCAGTTAAGTAATTTAATTATCTTTCATATTTATTTGGAGTTGACTGTACAGAGATAAATCAAGTACCAATCATTTTACAGCGGCAGAGCCAAGCATGCCAGAGCCAAGACCTCTCAGAAGATCGACGTAACGTGGCTCATCCCGCGTTTCGATCGGTGAGAGAGGTACTTGGAGGCCAACCTCCCTTCCCCATCCTTTTCTATCTTTCCCTTAAAAGTCGGCAACGCAACAGTAACACTATATGTGTTGCTGGTGTCCATGGGCTTATCATCAGGTGACACGCTCGCTCGTTTGCCCTACTATCCCTTAAAAAAAACTATTAATGACACCTCGATGACTAACAAGTAACAAAATATTGCTCGATGACATTAGTTTCTGCTATCTATTGTGTTTGCAATTTATTCAGCATATCCAGACATGTCACTGACTATACCATCGTGTACAAAGAGCATGAAGCTATAGATTAAATATTTACTTTGATATGTGAATTTACTTTGGCTAGAATTAATTTGTAAGTTTATATTTCATCATATATACCGGGTTAATCGGCTGGTAGTGTTGGACGCTGCACTCGCTACCTTACTTAGACCTCTATGTCCATATACATACCATACATAACTTCACGCCAAATCCCTTGCAGGGTAGGCTGATGAAACAGAACGCCATAAGGCACGATTCTTACACGCCTCACTCGCTTCGTTGACTTTCATAACTCTTTTCATGCACGTGCTTCGATTTTAAGGCTCCAAAGTCTCCAAACATCACCTTCTATTTGGTCATAGAATGTGTCTTGGCCGTCCTCTACTCCTACATCCATCCGCTTTTGCATTGTATATCTGCTTAGTCAGTCTACCTATACTATTATTAATAGACCATTTATTGGTCTTAGTATTCGAAACTAGGACGACTGTAATAAAATATCCTTGTTTAAATAAGTCACTACCCTTACAAGCCATTCATTCAGACCACGATATATAAAACCTTTTTACCGCCAAATAAGCTTGGTATATAGAACATTTTATTAAACGATTATTATTAATAAACATGAAAATTGACAAATTTATTATTTATTAGTCTCGGTGGTCTAGTGGTCGAGCACACGGTTTCTGAATCCAGGGGTCGTGGTTCGAATCCCGACACTGGCTCACACCAATGACTTTTCGAAATTGTTTTCGGAAAGTTATGTGTGATAAATACCGATGACTGAAAACTTTGTGATCGGTATGGCAATAGGTTCGCCATCTATTCCATTTGAGACGTAAACATAACGGCGAGACGAGGCTTAACAGCCGCTGCCTATACCTTCGGGTAACAATGGCGTGAAGTTATGTTTTTGACAAATTTACCTGAATCCTCCCCAGTTCTGATTTAGAAGTCGTGGGATCGTTTCCGGACGCACACAAATGATTTATCGGAATTCTTTTCGGAAGTTACGTGTGATAAATATTGATGACTGACAACTTGGTGCCCAATGTAATGGCAGTAGGTTCGCCACCTATTCTATTTCGGACGTAACGTAACAATTCGGCGAGTCGAGGGCTTAACACCGGTGCCGTTTTCGGGTAGAAAAAGGCATGAAGTTACGTTTACGTTTTTTTTCTGGTATCGGTTGTCGCTCTTTCGTTGATACAGTTCTTTATTGTTATTATAAACAAAAAAAAACTATAATCTCAAATCACTTTTAAACACTTAAAATAAATTTATATACCTATATGTACAGTAAGTAATGCATGAATAGCTTGTCGACTAGTGTTTACACTCAACGTCGTCTGTTTACAGTTACGAATAAATAACACTTTAATTGGCGTTTGGTTGTGATGTGAACGAACAGAAGGTCAAGTAAGTAAGTATTCATACGTAATTAATTGTGAATTGCGTTGAAATTCTACAATAGTAATAATATTTAGTTAAAGGCAAGGAACTTATGGTATCATCATTTGTCTGCTGTTGAAAAAAAGAAAAAAAACTAAAGATTGACAAAAAACTTCTGACAAAGTCCCTGGTATTGCTATTGATTAAAAATGATAATATTTTTTTATGGGATAGGAGGGCAAAGGAGCAAGCGTGTGACCTGATGGTAAGCAACCTGCGCCGCCCATGGACACCGGCAATACTTATAGTGTTACCGTTGCGTTGCCGACCTTTAAGGGAGAAGGATGGGGAAGGGAGGTGGACCTCCGGGTACCTCTCTCACCGAACGAAACGCGGCATGAGCCACTTTACGTCGATCTTCTGAGAGGTGGTGGTATTTCACCGGTTGAGCCGGCCCATTCATGCAACTAACTGCTTAATATTTTAACTGCTATTATTTTCATCTTATCTTGGTTGTTAGTCGCTAATATCAACATCTAAGCAAGTAAGGTGTGTAATAATCGTACCTTATGGCGCTTTGTACTCTCTATCTACCCTGCAAGGGATCTGGCGTGAAGTTATGTATGTATGTATCAGGAATTTGAATTGAAAAAAAAAAATAGTGTTAGATAGTTCATTTATGAGGAAAGCTTTGGGGTATTAATATGAGTGGGACAATAATCTTTTTAGTGGAAAATGTATAAAATATGGCGGTACGAAGTTCGCGCGGTCTGCTAGTGTATGATAAATATCGATCTCTGACAACTTTCCACCCGGTGTAATGACAATAGGTTCGCTAGCTAATTCCATTAGGGACGTAACGTAACGATTTAGCTGGTCGTGGCTCTAACAGCCTCTGCTTACACCTTCTGGTATAAAAAACCGTGAAGTTATCTATGGGTGATAGCTGTTTATTATTAGGTACCGCTGGATGAATAATTTTTCCGCGATTTATGGTATTATCCTCGCCATTTTTATTTGGCATTACGAGTAACGTCTTCTGTGCAAGTAGATAACAACTTTTCAAAATGTGAGAAATGTACCAACTTATTAATAGTATACAAAAAATGTCCCTTACGCCTAGTATCCCTCATACACGAGGCCGACAAAATCATTTGTATTTATACCCTTATTTTTTATGAAGTAAAAGTAACAAAAAATCCAACAATGCAAAGGAACAATATCCTTACTGGCAAGGGATTTACGAAACAAAAAAAATCAATGCACTATGCTAACTAAAGTTTGTGGAAAATATTGTTACAAAAGCTGTTTAAAGCAAAAGTATGCGTAATTTTTTTTTGGTAAATTCAATTCGTATTCTATGTTGGTCCTAAATTATTTCTATGCATATAATAAAAGTGTAGGAAAGATTTTTAGCATACTTGGGACATGATCTACAATCGATACTGAACCCAAAAATTTGGTTTTTAGAATTTTTGTCTGTTTGTCTGTATGCTTGTTACCGATAAACTCTAAAAGTACTGCACGCTTTACGTCTAATTTTGCGTAGATATAGCCAAGAGGTCGGGTCAACATATAGGCTGAATATTATGACGCTATAACTAACTGGGGTGAGCAATGAACCTTTATAACGGCACAGGCACAGTATTTTTGCTGCTTTATGGCGTCCACGCAGACGAAGTAGCGGGCAACAGCTAGTTTGTTATATGTCAGTTACATTTTATGATTACTGGAAACATTTATGTGACCGATAGCAAAATGTTCGGATCTCGCACAATTTTGTCAACGATATTTCTCCACAGTCGAGCTGGATAACTCATAATCAGAAGTAGAATGGTAGATAAACCATCCTCGACCATAGAGAATATGTTCTTACTTTTTGCGCTAACTTAACTTACTGATATAAATATTTAATGTCGCCAATGACATTTTGTCCACAGTTCGTTGTCGCTCCGTGTGATATAAGAGAATGACAATCACTCAACAGTAAGTTTCATTTACACCACAAGGTACCTGGAGGGCTGGAGTACTTCAAGAACCCTATTATTTTATGATCTATAAATGTGCCTTAAATATCAGGCTGTTTCACAATAAAATTGTTAAGTCCACTGTAAGCGTTCTGGACTACATTTTTTTTTTATAATATCTGGGACACAATACACACAGCGCCCCCTAGTTCCAAGCTATGGATACTAGATAACTATACACACATACATAGATACTTATAATATATAGAAAAACACCCAGACACCACACAAATATTCACGTTTGTCACAAATATTTGTGCTCGTGTGGGGATCGAACCCCCGACTTCATTGCTGCAGCCGGTAGTTTTACCAATGCGCCACGAGACCGGTCTACATGAAACAAGGATGTGTATGTTCTCTCTTTTCTCTCTGCCTACCCCGCAAGGAATTTGGCGCGACGTTATGAATGTGTATGTTTTTTTATGGTATAGGAGGGCAAATGACCAGGTGTGTCACCTGATGGCAAGTAATAAATGCCGCCCATGGACACTCGAATTCAGATACTGTTGCAGTTGCGTAGAATTGTGATGTGGGATGTACAATGGGATATGGTAGGTTGGGACGGGAAGAGGGGAAGGAGAGCCACTATATACAATACGTCGATATTCTGAGATGTGGTGGTATTTCACCGATCGAACAGGCTGGCTCTACCGATCTTATTTCAAGTCTCGGGTTCGATTTCCTAATTGGGATATACTTATTCGTCTAATGGATATCAAACATGTATACATCGGGGTGGGGGAAATTCGATGTTTAGTATGAAATAATATCGACTTGAACTCGAATCTGAAATCGATTAATTGGCACTTAAAAAAAACCTTTGTGTGAACTCAAACGATCAGCCCGTTGGAATTCTTTCCTCATTCTCCGTACAAGTTTTAGTTACCCAAGTGTATCTTGCAGCACGTGGGTAGCTTATGTTCCAAGAGCTCGTGTCAAATACATCACGTACATTTATTACTACTCTTTCTCGAGATTTCCATCGCATAGTAAAAAAACTTAGTTCGTTAGCTAAAGGGCGGATGAATATTACATAACATAACATAACTTCACGCCTTTGTTACCCGATGGTGTAGGCAGCGGCTGTTAAGCCTCATCTCGCCGTTATGTTTTACGTGCCAAATGGAATAGGTGGTGAACCTATTGCCATACCGGGCACGAAGTATCCAGTCATCGATATTTATCACACTTCCGAAATCAATTTGGAAAAGTCATTGGTGTGAGTCAGGATTCGAACCCGGACCTCTGGATCGGAAGCCGTGTGCTCGACCACTGGACCATCGAGACTATGAATATTAGTATAGGAATTAAATTTTAATTCTGATAAAACATTGCAATAATTAATTTATTGTGGAATAACATGTTTATTATGTATTACGTTACCAAACTAGGAGAGATCAAACTATTACAAAGTCTATATAATGTATTTTAATGTAATATATTTCTCCACTATGTTCAGCCAAGTTTTAGCTCCCGGCCTATTGGATATAACGGTCGGCACGGATGAGACCGGTCTGTCCTCTCTCTCTGAGCCGAGCACCAACTAAGAAGTGTATTTTAGAGTTGGTAGCTATACGGAGGCAATAAGCGATCTGCAACACTCCACTAAATACTACGCAACTGTCTTCTGCAATATAATATAAACCCTTAGTTTTCGACACATGGAAACTTAGTTTAAAAATAGTTGAAAATGTGGAAACATAGAAACCATATAAGAAGTAGGTATGTACTTAACATAAGGTCAGTTATCTGTGTGAAGTTTTTAAGATTTTGTAAAGCTTTTCGATGACGCATTATATTGTAATCTTTGTTTTTTATCATTACGTGAATATTACTCGTATTAAATCGATTTTTATTAATATTGACCGATTTATTAAATCGATTAAAATTATTATAAAATTCATTTTGAATCTACAGCAGCTTCACGTCAAACCTTCGGAGCGGAAAAATGTAAGGGTCCAATTATTTGTTACGGTCGAATTCGTTGGCCAAATCCAATTATAAATACATAGAGAAAACAAAATAAAATTCGATCAGATCGAGTAAAATCGGATGACAGGTCGACAATCTGCGCATGCAGCTGCGTCGACAGCTGTTCCGCTACACTTCGGACGCATCGCTCACATAGATATAACAAACCATACATACGTACTGTTAAGTACACACATTGTACACAATACACACACACACATACCACTTCTCGATGACAATATCAATTGATTGACAGAATCGATTGTTTATCAAACGATACGTGCATTAAATAAGTCCAAAACGATGGCAACTATGTCCTTTGATCGTAGGTTTGATTCTTGACAAGAATATAATATTTATTCATATCTGTCGTAAAAAACTTAAGGCATTTGTGTTAAATACTGATACTGACATAACATAACTTTACGCCTTTTTCTGCTCGAAGGTGTAGGCAGTGGCGCCCTAAATGAAATAGGTGGCGAACCTATCTCCATACCAGGCACTAAGCTTTCAGTCATCGATATGTATAACACATAACTTTAAAATTTAATTTCGAAAAGTCATAAGTGTGAACCAAGATTCGAACCCGCGACCTATTGATTCAGAAGCGGGGTGCTCGACCACTGGACCACCGAGACCATAAATACTGATACTGATTTCGTGATACATGACTGATAACTTTGTGCCTGGTGTATAGGGAGGTAGGGAGGTGCTACCACCTATTCTATTTGGGAATTGAAAAATCAGCTAGTCGAGGATTGACAGTGGCTGCCTACACCAGAAGATGGTAGAAAAAGGCGTGATATTATAAATAAATAAGGCATGGACTCCATCATAAAAAAGAGTAGTATCTGATGTGGTTCAAGGGTGACTTCTGAACCTTAGATGTCCTAAATCTAAGGCTTCGTAAGCACGCAATTCTAGAAACCGTTGGTGACATTCGGAGATGACCATCACTCATTTTATTTTATGATTTGGAGAGTATAGACCCTTAAATATCACGATTTATCCATTTGCCTGATTACCTAATAGACTAATGAAATATTCTTTTAAATGACATTGAAAAATAAACAGAAATTTCAGTTTGAACATTCAAAATAATAGATACAAATAATAAAACATTTGTTAGTAAAAAAATAACTGGGTATACCTGTAATACGGGCTTGTCTCTTTAAGCGACTTCGGCCAAATGCCTAATTCTTGCCCAGTCGCAATTCAAAGCAAGCCTCAAAGTTGTTTAAATTATAAAATATATTAAATATTCTAATGCGAATAAATAACTACAAATTAGAACTTGGATACTTTATTTAATTAGCCAAAAATATCAACAGCTGATTAGTATATCTTAATTAACAAAGAAAAAAAATGATAAGTATCAAGTTGCAAAGTAAACAAACGGTCAAAGTCGTTTCCTCTACAGCCTCCACGTCTGTGAAACGATTAAATTAACATCTGACCATAATTCTTCTGTGTCAATTAAGAATTTCGTATTTCTTTAAATGGAAGTGAAAATCACGATAACATTAGATCAACATAGATCAACACAAAAGAGTTTTTATTAAAATTAATTTTCCATGGAAAACATAGTTGGAATTTTTAACCAGTGTGGCCACAATATCAGTATTAGAAACTTTTAAATTGAAAACTAGCTGACCCCGCGGACTATGTTTGACCTCAGAAGCAATAAATAAAAGATTTTTTCTAAGAAAAGTAACTTGTTACTTCTTATGACTGATGACCTGCCAATAAAAGTCTTGTCCAAATCGGTTCAGCCATATCAGAGAGTATCTGGAACAAACAGACAGACAAAGAGACAGACAGACAAAAAAAAACTTAATTTTTTTTTTATATGAACAGTTGAAGCATTAATTAATAATTAGCTGACCCGGCGAACTTTGTTCCGCAACAAAAGTAATAAGTAAATTTTGGATTTATCAGTATTTCTTTACTACAACATACATGCATTATTTACCACCCCGTTGACACCCTCTATCTATTAAAAAAACTGCATGAAAATCTGTTACGTAGTTTCAAAGATCTAATATATATAGCGACTTTATTTTATACTATGTAATGATACACGCAACTGTTAATGTAGTAGCTAGAAAATTAATCTAATATCGTATTATTAGGGATCGTAACTAGCTAGCACTAGCACAGAAAGGCGTCTAATTTCATTCCCGGCCTAAATATTATATACGTGCTAAAAAAATCATAATTCCTCTTCTCTTCCAGATATATCTATAAATTGGTGTCTATATATAACAGTAACTATTGTAATGCAGATTTATATTGAAGGTCACAGGAGGAGCGCAATGTCAGGGCCACAGTAATATTCAGTCTACTTTAGTACCAGTTTGATGTCTATAGTTCCGTGAGTACGATGCATAGGACTCATAATATAGGCACTTACGAGTATCAGTTATGGGTTCATATTAGTAAAACTGAATTTAAGTATGTATTAATATTTCTGCGAAGTTATTGCGAATTTAATCATTACATTACATATTAAAATTTAATTTCATTTATTTAATTTTCTGCTGCGTTGTGTACTAAATTTTATAAAATATTTTTGGATATATGTACATTAATTAGAATTAACTTAATTTTTAGGGTAACGTCCGTACAATGTATGGCAAATACAACTCAGCTTTTTACCTAGTAAACTAGAGTTTATTTTTGAGTTATTTGCGAAAATGTGAAGAAAAAGGAACAGACTCAACGATTTCACGACTCCAAAAGAGTTTTACATTCGTCTCTAAGGGACCCTATCTATCCTAAGGAGCTCAATTCGGTATTTTTAATAAAATCTTATTCACATAAATTTTAGTTTCTTTTGAATAAAATTCAGAATTTTTTGTTTGATACGTAAAGGTGTTCTCTTAACCGATGAAACACATATCAGTAGTTCATAAATATTAATATTCTATTGCGAATAATTGCAACAGTTGGTTTTTGACTCATCTCGAATATTAATCACGAATCGAAAGACAACATTCGGCATAATCATAAAAAAAAACTTATATTTTATTCGTTCCAAGACTAGTTGAAGTCTATAGCAACATTCAAATCTTTCCGGACAACATGTGTGACAAAAATGACCTAAAAAAGGGCTAAGATGATGGCAGGATGTCCATTCGTGCGGGGTGGTAGGGTAGCTGAGTGGGGCAGGGCAGGGGGGGTGTTCTTGTGGCAGATGTGAGAGCAGCTGGTGGGCACGCGCCAGCCCCACCTATGTGCACCTTTTATACGAGATGCTCGGCAGTTTATAGTTTTATAATATATGTTAATACACATAAGTTTGATTGATAAAATTCTCCAGACTTATTTAGCTGTTATGATATCATTTAATGCGGTCTTATAACAAATAATTATATTGTAGTTTTATATCTACTAGATGAAAAGCTTCAGTAATCAGATATTAAAACAGTTTTTAAACAATATCGCTGCAAAGATATTTTTTTTTACAATCGAGGTACTTTGGTGACAAGACGAAAAATATAGGTGTGATCAAAAGTTCTATTTAATAAGTCAATATAATTTACTTTATAGAAGAGAAAAACTTTCACACCAAATCCCTTGCGGGGTAGGCAGATTTAAGCACCATATTATTATTAGGCTTTGATGAATTTCGTAGGTATAAGAGTCAGTTTTCCTTGTCTAATCTTAGGCAGTCTTACCTTTCAAGTCGTAAGCATTCGACGGTTGGAGATTCAGCGTTCCGCTTAGTCTAAACATCCTGTAATTTATAATACTGGCGCTGACTGCTAGACAGTGGCTGTAAGTATCTGCAGATTTTATTTTATGTCAAAATTGATTGGTTCTGGTGGTCTGGTGGTTGAGCACCCCCGCTTTTGAGTGAGTTCAATTCTTAGCTCACACCAATTACTTTCCGGTAATATTTGCAGAAGTTATGTGTGATAAATGAGATCGATTACCGAACTCGATTCTTTTTTCCGCCACATGTAAAGATACCCTATACATGTGGGGACGAAAAAAGAATTCTAGCTGTTGACATCATCAGAAATTAAAAGGCGCCAAGTTACAACACAATTTTAGGTCTTGGCCAGTATGGCCTTATTCAGTATGGCCTTATTCCAGTATGGCCTTCTCTATCCCTTATCAGCTTTATTTTAGCTATTATTATAAAACCAAATTGTCCTTCTAAACTATGCAACAGCAATTAATGGTTTTCAGGAAAAGAAAGAATTATAAGAGAAGAAGATCTTTAAGTATACCTATTATGACTATGATGCTTTTCTATGGGTAGTAATAAAAAGCCAAGAATATCATTGTTTTTATTAAATGATAATATTCTAGTACTCCATACTCATATTAAAAAAGAGAAAATGATTGTTTGTTTGTAATCAATACACTGTAAAAGTAATGAACCGGTATTAATCGTTTTATCAACGATAGAAAGTTATTTTATAGACAAGTGACATAGTATAGGGAATGGCTACTAATATTAAATTAATTTAGGTAGGTTACATTACATATGTATTTGTTTATTACGCTTTCCCGCCGAAACTACACAACCAATTGCCGTATGGTAATTCTGAGTATGAGTGATTCTGCTTCAATGATTGTTCATTATACATCTGGCAATATTACCTGGATTATATTCTTCTGTCATTTCTTTCTCGGTACAAACGTAGAGTAACAATTAGAATTACCTATTGAGATTTAATTAAGTGACCGAACTAGGGAGGAAAAGAGCAGATGTAATCCTTCAAGCATAGCTAAAATAATATTAGAAGCCTATTTCCAGAACTTGGACATAAATGTACATACATTCTAGAGAAGCCTATTTCCAAGACAAAACATAATTTCAAACTTGTACCTGTCAAGCACAAAAATAAATCGGGCAAATAATTGAAAAGATCTACTCAACAATAATAAATTACAATTCTTTTGTATCATCTTAGAAAGTTCTATTACAAAGAATGTTTCGTTTCCATTTTTTTTTCTTACCTGCAGAAAAGGATCCCTAATTTCAAACGTTTTTGCTTAGACTAGGAAGGCGAGTGACATGCAATTACCACTGAGAATCGATAACACTAATTGACTAATCAAGAAAAAATATTTATCGATAGATAGAGTGCCAACAACTTGATTTAATGCAGCAAAGCTACAGCCTACAGCTTAACATTGTTTTATTTGGACCTTCTCAATATTAACACCCGAATGTGTAGGTAGCACTAATGCATCGATACGGCCAATTTGTTTTTTGATCCCTGCAGTCTAGCACACTTTACCATTTGAAAAAAAAACAATTTACCATGGTACAAATTTAAAACACCGATATTGGGTTACCATTATAGTGGAAAATATTTTTATGAGCGAATAAAATTTTTAGGTTGCAGTTTAGAAAGTCTTTCATGGGGGCGAACCTCGGTGTGACATGACCCTCAGTGGTATTTGCTAAAAAATTAAAACAATTCGTGTCAAATGTATGGCAATAGGGTCGCCACAATTCCATGCGACCAAATATTTCGATCAGCTAGACGTGGTAGCGCTGCCCACTCCTTCAGGTATTATGGTCGTTAATGACAAAAAACTTACCAAGTCAAACATTGTCGCTGCGGGTTCTACAGTCAGCAAAAGGATCAATTTTTAAACAGCTCTATCCAGTAAATGTGTATCGATATTTTGTACTATACTCATGTATATCACAAAATATCGATAAATTTTCAAAGCGAATTTTGTCCATTTTAAGAACAAAAGGAAACTGCTCATTCGCAAAAATTATTTGACAACGCCTATTTCAAAGAATTTAATTCTAAACCTTATAACAGTGTACTAAAGTTGTTAATTTGTTCATTATGTGCAAATGGTATTGTTATATTCGGCCTCGGCAGCGAACTGATTCTGAGAAAACATAAAAATGTGCGTCTTAGCCGATTGAAATTGTTGTAAGCAACCTAAGATGGTTATTGTTTCCCGCCTTTTTGTATTAGAGAGTTGCCATGTCTCTGAATAGATCAAAGACTATAACAAGTTTCTTTTACCAAAATTTGGGGTTTTTTTTTCGAACCTCTTTACATGTAAAGATCTATTGCAACAAGTAGATACCAGAATAGACAATTATTGACCACCCATGGGCCCTGGCAATTTATTTATGTCGAAGTTAACATTAAACTTTGAGCGAAAAAGTTTCTATGTAAACCGAGAAATACATAGAAAAAATATTTATTTTTTATGATAACTAGAATGTTCATATTGTGATGGGGGATGGTAATGTTTATTTTTTTACTTTTAAGTATGTAGGTACTAGGTACCTAATGTGGAATTAAGGCAATATAGGTGCCAATTTATCAACACCTCTGTGAGGCTCTGTGCTTCGTTACGTCTTGGGGAGACAGGCAGTGACGCCTGTTTCCTCAAGACAGCAAATAACAAAGCTATGATATAAAAAAATAATACATGTTCTTTGTTTTACAATAGTTAATCTGGTATCCTATTAATATAATCTAATATCTAATGCTAAAATGTCTAAGCAGCTTGTAAAATTAGTTACTCTTTTTTAACACGTCCTATAGAGTATTAATAGGTAGGTATGCCAAATATGTAGACTGATTCCAAATATTACATTAGTGCTAGTTCTTACACTTTTAAGCCTAAATCACTAATTGGTCATAATGGATTTGGGTACCTAGTAGTACCTACTCAAATTGGTACGGAACAAAATAATTTAAATAATATGACTGTTTGTCTCGCTACGATATGGTGAAATGGACTGTGTGTTGTGTGTCCAATGCCCCCAATCGAAAAGTAGATATATGTATTAGCGAATTGTAATGTAAACGTTGGAAGCAACCAGAAGTAGGTGAAACCAGTAATGAAGGTCAGAAGTTTAATTGGCAATATCTGTTTTTCCTTTTTTTAGTAAAGGCCAGTAATTTGTTTAATCTTTTGGACGTTTGATTTTAATAAAGTTAAATTAATAATATGACTTAGAAATGAACGGGTCCTACAAACCCCGTCTAGACCTCCGTGGAAGTGTTAGTAAAGAGTCTAAAAAAAGAAAAGAAAGAGAAGAAAAAGAGGTTAAAAGTTTTTAGGTATACAAAACAATATCATACATTACACGGATATACATAATGGATTGTGCGGATATTTTACTAATACCTATAAAATTACTAGCTGTGTCCCGCCAAAACGATCACGTGGTAAATATCATCCGAGGAATTTTTCTGCGTTAAGTTGAAATAGGCGTTCGGCTGCCTCTACAACTAGCAATTTACCCGCTTAAATATTTTGTACTCATAATAATAATTTATTAGTAAAAATTTAAGGAACAGTTACAAATGACTTATTAAATATGTAATTATACTAATTTAAACATAGTAGTGATTACTTAGTTAATAATTTTAAATTCCAGATAGATACTTCAATTTATTTGCCATAATTACACAAAAGGTAACAGTATACGTGACACACAAACAAATATTTCATTTAGGTTAATAACTTTATATATCATATAAACGATTCATTAATAATTCATAACTACATTTAATAACTATTATATTATATATTAATAATAGGTGATCAATTTTCTCCAACAACTATGAATTTCTTTAATGTTTACATTAAAGAAATTCATAATTGTACTTCGAGAGCGAAACACTGCAGAATAATCTTGTATTTTTATTATTACGAAAGATGATTATTTGACGCCATCTTTATTCCATAGATATTAAGTTTGGGGTTATAAACAACTGTCACTATTATTCGCCAGAAATATCTATGATTCCGTATAATGTAATATATTTTGTAAAAGTGTTAATTTTAAACAATGTGTTTTGTTATAGCAACGAAACCGAGGTCGATAAACTTATGTCAATAGAGAGAAAGTGCGTCGCAGATATATTGGGAATTAATTATTTTTAATACAAACGAGATTGTCACAGAAAATCTGTAGGTAGTAGAAAAATCAACGTAAAACTAATCGTTATTTGTAATTTATTCTACTGGTGTTATATGAAGTATATCATACATACATACAATCACGCCTTTTTCCCATGGGGGTAGGCAGAGACTAATTCTTTTCACTTGCTACGATCCTGACATACGTTTCTTGCTTCCTTCACTCTCATTATCGCGTTCATACATGCTCGTCGGTTGTGGCCACTCCTGACCTGGCCTCTCACCAACACATCGTAGATTTGTTAGTAGTAGGTCCGCCTAGTCGTCCTTTACCGGTTCGCCCTTTCACACTTGTCTTATAAATTCGTTTAGTCAGTCTGCTTTCGTCCATCCTTTCTACAGGTCCGAACCATCTAAGCATTCCTTTCTCTATCCTTGTCACTATATCTTCTTTTACACCATAATGTTCTCGAATTACTCTGTTTTTCATTTTATCCACCAAGCTTACTCCAGCTATACTCCTCAGACTCCTAATTTCTACAGCATTAATCTTACTTCCTTCCTCTTCCTCTTTGAAGTATAACTACCTAGTATTTAGAACTAGTATTATTTGTAGGTACTAGTGAATAAAACGATAATTTCAACAGTAGTAATGTGTGACAC
The DNA here is from genome assembly GCA_905147225.2 of Euproctis similis. NCBI lineage: Eukaryota > Metazoa > Arthropoda > Insecta > Lepidoptera > Erebidae > Euproctis > Euproctis similis. The sequence goes on from LR990109.1 coordinate 14,315,535, forward strand.
CTTTACATTTGTAGGCATTTTTTTTTAACATTTAGTAGTCTGAAGATTTTATCTATTTCGCATACGGCCATACCTTTTTTTTTTTTTTTTTTTTTTTTTTTTTTTTTTTTTTTTTACGCGAGGAAATGCTTTATGCACACCCCCTGCTGGGGACGGCAGGGGGTAGTGTGGGACTCCCAAAACAGTAAACTGAAATCCGATCCTAGGGTTACCCACTAAAACCTCGCGGCGGCCTTCCTCCGGCGTTGGGGTGGTCCAGGATTCGGATAAACCCCTCTGGTCCACCCCGCCGTCGCCCCCCCTCAGTTACGAGGGGGTGCTCATCCTCGGGGAGCCTCGGTGAGGCTCCCCCGGGCGGGGCGGCTCCGACCGCGCGCTGTAAAGAGGCGCGCGGCCGGCGGCGCCCCGGACGACCCTCCCCGGCCGCACCGGGGGGTCATCCTTCCCGGGCCGCGACCTGGGCGCACCCGCGGGGTGTGCGCCCTCGCGGCCCGTCGGCGGCGGCGATCACTGAGCTCGCCGCCGCCGCCTTCGAGCGGGGTCGGCTCTCTCCCGACCCCGCTCGGCGGCCTCCTTCTGGAGCATGACTGCTTCGCAGAAGGAGACCACAGCCCTCCACTCCTCCTCGCCCGCCAGCATTGCCGCGACCAACGCCGGCGGGGACAAGTCTCGCCCGATCCCGTCGACCAGGACTCGGCGCTCGGCCGCCCAGGCCGGGCAGACCTCCAGCGTGTGCTGGGCCGAGTCCAGGTCGGATGCGCAATGGTGGCATCTCGCCGTCTCTTCACGTTTTATTCGACTCAGATACTCACCGAAGCACCCGTGCCCGGTGAGTATCTGAGTCAACCTGTAGGTGACAGTGCCCCATTTGCGGAGCACCCAGGCCTCGAGGTGGGGCAGGACGGCCCCGACGGCGCGCGAACGCGTACCGCCCTGGAGGACCAGCGCGTCGCGCCAGTCCCCCAGGACCCGCCGGAAGGCCTCCCGCCTCCGCACTTCGTGTCCCCATACGGCCATACCTGTTATTTTCGAATCATTAAAACCTGTCTGTTGACCGTAGTTCAATTTTACTTTAATTTGGGCACAGTTTATGCGCTACAGTGATGTTGATCTACAAAACCAGTTTCTGCTCTCCTAAATTAATAAATTCATAGTTTTACACATTAATTTTCTATTAGTTATGTCGGATATTCACACGAGTACTACTCGTCGAGTGGTTATCATTATACTGATCTGAAGGATGACACCATGACCATTAAGTCCTGTAAGTGTCATATTAATTATAGGTCTTCTTAAATGCAAAAATTTACATACTTTATGCATAAGTCTGTCTTATTACGTCTATGATACAATGTATGATTATGTAATAACTGTAATAAAGTCTATAACTTGAAACGAATTGATCATTAGGTACTACAAAATCTAAATGAAATATGTATTTTTGTAATTATGTAATAAATTAATTATTTCTGTGGTACAAATAGAGGAAGAGAAAAACTCGTTAGGTATTTTTTTAAAAATCAATCTATGGAAAAAGTACATATTCATTTAAAATTTAAATTAAGTGTTTGTAATTGACCTCGTGGTATTTAGTTGTGCGCATTTTTATGCACATAATTATATTCTTCTGTTTTCGTACCTATCGTAATCTATGGCAATTGCGACGAAGCGCAGGTAGCGCGGGATGGACGGTTTGAATGTCGAATATTGGGGTGGCATTAGTCTAAAAATTAATATACCAATTCTTACATCGGTATATAATATAAAAGAACAATACATTATGGTATAATACATAACTAAACTTAGGTAAATGAGTTGCCTGTATAAAAAAAAAAATTATTATTTCATTTCATAGAGAATTGTTTTGATTCATTAAATTCCTGTTGTAAAAACACCTTTAGAAGGAGTTAAAGAGATTTATAATTAAATATTAATATACAATTAGCTTGCCTGACGAACATTGTTCTACTCAAAACATCGTCATCTATTTAACTCGTATCTTTGGCCATCGTCTGTAATACACAGATTTTTTTTTAATATACATTTAACTTTCCTATTTTATTACCTTATTTATTAAAAAAAACCTTTAAGGACCACACACATCCACATTTATACAGTAAAAAAGGAAAAGTAAATTCCTTTATTTTATACTTGTGACTTAAAACAAAATACGAACCCAACCAAATTATCTAAAATATTATTTAAAGTTAGGTTGGTTTAAATTGTTGTTCGTAACTTCAAAAAAACTTTGCTTGAAGTTCTTCTATATATACCTAACTAATTTAAGTCTGATAATATTATGGACAAATTACAAACCATTTATTATCACTGTAAAGCCTAAAATATATTAATTAATGAACTAATATTGTAATAATTATGTACAACTTAGGTAAATTTTGAAAAGTAATCAAATAGGAGTTAGTGAATTTGTACATTACAATTTCAACTTTGAAACTTTGAACACGTGAAAAGCTTGTTCATGAGTCATTGCGACCACACCGACGTGTTGCCAACGTAGAACATGTCAAGGATCACAACTTTCAAATGTTTTAATTCACAGATACATTTTCCCCATAAGTTGTGAGAAATTTTGATGTTGACAACACAGTCGGGAAGCTCAGGAACCACTTCCCAGAACGATAAAGGGCCGGCGGGGTGGGGCAAAAAGAGTAGGGGAAGACGGCGCGACAGCTGCGCGTGCGTCGCTCTCCCCATTGCCACAGCACCGTAGTTCGCCATTCCGTCGTCGAACACCGCGAGATGCACACGCCTGCATCACTTCTCTCGTGAAATACGCGCGTAACATTCCGTTGGACTTATAGTGCGTGAGCAGTAACTCCCAAGTTGTATATGATGAACCATTTATATGACAACACAAGAAAATGGAGAAGCAAATCAACACCAAGCTATTGGATGGACGAAGGACACGAAACGGGCGCGGCGCAGGAGCGGCCGTCGGCATCCTTTGTCCGGGAGGCCCGTATGGCTGGGTTGTGACTGGGGCTATATTCGGTTATATGTGCGATATTGCACCAGTCCCGGCCTATCCAAGCGGGCCCGATCGTCGAAGACCGCTATTCAGGCACTCAGCATCCGCGGCGCGCGATCCCGTTAACCGGCCGGTCGGTCGTTCACTGCGGTGGCCACGCTTAGGCCGTGGTTTGGTGTAAACGTTGTGACTTTATATCAAATTGCACCAATCCCGGCCTCCATGTGGTCACCTAACGTCACGATGTTGAACCATGGAACTAACTTGGAAAAATCAGGTATTGGATTAGACTACTGAAATACCCTCACTAAAGTACAAAGGTATTTTATTTACTATTATAGTGTAATATTTTGCATCTACACTAGGTCAGTATAGTAGCATTTACTTGTATCTTCAACTTGTGTATCTTTTTTATTCATTTGGTATTTAAATCTACAAACATGTCCTTAATATGTAAACTATGTAGGTACTTGGTGAAGTAGTTTTCGAGTTCCTACCTGTATGTTTTCAATATCTAGTAGAAAGTTTTCGGGTTTGTGGTAAGTGATTCATATTGTATGAAAGTTATTCGGTTGGAGGTGAGTGAATTGATGTAGTAGACACCGGTCGATGCAGGCAGACCGGTTTCCTCGTAATACGTTTATAAGTGTGCCTATGTATTTCGTATTAGACCGCCTACAAGAACTTAAGAAAATTTATCGTACATAAACTACGTCAAACACTTTGGGGATCAGCTGATTTGTTCATTCATGTTTTATTCAATTACTATTTGCATAGTCATGCCACTTCATTGACTAGGTTATCCTTCAGCGGAAAACTTATGTATTTAGTTAGTTTAAGGTCAATACTTAAGTGAATTCTCCCATCTCTTAATTTATACAACTTCGGCAAATTTGTTAATACCTACAATTTGAGGTAGGTATTTACTAATAATGAATAATTGAATTGAATTTAAGTTAAATGTATAGTTAAATAACAAATTACAATTTATCAATTAATTATACCAAGAAAAGCATAAACTGTAATTAAATTATTTATTATATTATTTATCATTGTTGTTTAAAGGAAACAAAAGGAAACAAAAGATTTGTTGTATTAAACGCAACGCATTTATAGCCACGAGAATTGTTTCATACTTATGTTTGCATACGGAAAAAGGCACTCGAAAATTTCTATAAATTAACTTCCAAGTGGGTCACGGGTCAAAATAAAACGAATGTCACTATCTGTCATAGAACAGAAAAACTACGGTAAATTATGGCTTACGTGTCGACAGTTATTTTCTAATGATGGTAGGTAGGTGTCCGAGACTATTCGCTGTCAATTCAAGTTTATAAAAGTAGGTTCTCAAAAGTAGCACACATAGCAGATGTTAGATGGCGTATCTAAAATTATTTGTTACAACTTTGATAGAAATATATTATATTTTATTAGCGAGCTCTTACGACATTGGTACGTTTGGTGAGAAATGAGAGGTGCCCCTGGACCTCCAGGGGGCAGCACTCATTTCTTATTATTATTTATGGGCCCATTGTTAGTGTTTAAATTTTTCCGGTATTTTTTTTGTTATGACATTGGCGGTATGACAACATATAAATGTCTAGTCTAGGTACCTTTATTATATGTAAATATCTGGATGACCGAGCTTTGCTCGGTATTTTCTTTTTTTTTATAAACAACGCCATCTGCTGGAATAGCTTTAGTGTTGTTGTCGTTAAAGCAAGTTAGTTGCTCACAATTTAAAATAATAATAGCATTCGCCAATAGATGTCAGGAATTCCAATAAAAAAGTAAGTTGATGTTTAAGTTGATTATCGATATAACACGATAAAATGAAATTTTCTAAAAATGATTCCTAGCTAGATCGATTTATCGCCCCCGAAACCCCCTATATACTAAATTTCATGAAAATCGTTGGAGCCGATTCCGAGATTCCAATTATATACATATATATATACATATATACATATATATATACAAGAATTGCTCGTTTAAAGATATAAGATATAAACCCAGTCGACGAAATTTTGTTCTACCTGGATTGAGAGTTCTTTAACATATTTGTACTTCAATCTCGCGTTAATCGTTGAATTAATCATATCCCGGATTAACACTAGTGACTATTTAGTATTTTTTAAAAACTGAACAATGATACTGATTAATGGCTCAGCAATCGTACACATAATAAATCAGGTAGTTGAAATTTAGAGAATTAAGATTTTAGTTCTAGTTTTCTCATTAGATGGCGTTGATGTTTTGATTTAGATAAGTTTATGGTATTGTTATTACTGGGATAAAACTAATTAAGACGATGAAAGTGAATATGATGATCCTAAATTGTTGTAAAAATTTGTTTAATACGTTTAAAAAGTTGAGTGGTTAACGTGCACAAACCCTTACAAGAGTCAAAGCTATGAAGTAATCAAGCGCCCGAAACTTCAACTAGTGTCACCAAAACTCGAATTATCTGACATCCGGCTTGCTGCTGCGAGGACGGAATATCTATGATAAGCCCATTATTTAGAACAAGGGCGATTTTGCAAGGGTAACAGTCTCATATTTTGTTGGCAAATACCAGTGTATATTGCTTGAGCACCAAGTACGTGCTCGAAGTTAGTTCGAATGGTATTATTTTCGAAATTATTACAGTGACAAGAATTCCGTAATCTGTTGAGTTTATAATTTTAAATGATTTTAGGTCTGTATTTACATAAGATGTAATTAATCACAGTAAACTATAATTTACACCTATACATACATATTGTAAACAAAAGCCCAGTAAACAGAATATCTGTACATAGGCGAGCTTAATTCATTGTTAAATTTTACAATAGGAGGAATCCTTTTAAGACTTGGAAAATATATTTTTATTAGTGTTTAGGTAATGTAATAAAAATTAAATGACATTTTACACCTATTTCTCAAACCTGTTTTATTTGGAACTAGCTGACTCGGCGAAGTTTGTTTCGCCTCGGAAGTAATTGATAAAAGATTTTTTCTAAAATAAAGTAGCATGTGTTACTCCTTATTACATAAGCTACCTGCCAATAAAAGTCTCGTTAAAAGCGGTCCAGTGATTTTTAGATTACCCGGAACAAACAGAAAGACAGACAAAATGTGGCAAATACCTTCACCAAAATGATATTTTCTCGTATGTGCCGTATGTATGTATATATTCTAACGAATGAATGAGATGAATGAAGAAAGCAGTTATTCAAATTTTATAAATAACTATTAAGTCTTCAATTTGATTTATATGTAATAATGTATGTATAGATAAACATTGCTCAGTCTTGTGCCGGATTTCCGGGGAAAAACCAATAATTATTTATAGGTATTAAGGTGATAATATATCAATGTATAATTGAATAATCGGCCACATTCTCCAAACATTGGCTCACCCATGATCTGTTATGGACATTGGACACTATTGTAGTGGTCAAAGAGTAAAGGGCCAAATAAAAGTTCTGGGTACATATGGGTTAAATTATTAACGTAACTTTAGGTTACATTATACTAGTTGACCCGGCGATTGATTGCTTGGTTCCGCATCAAAAGTAATAAGTACATTTCAGATTTATCACTTCTTTACATTCATACATGAATTATAGATAAAAACCATCCTATTGACACCCTTTATCTATTCAAAAAACCGCATTAAGTTCTATTGCATAGTTTATTATCTATCTATCGTTTTTGGAAGCTTTTTATCACACAAAAGCCTTGTGTAATATTTTCAGTGACTTCGGACATGATATATTGGCGTTGGCCATGGGCGATGCAAAACTAAATTTTTCGATGTTTATCTCCATTTTGAAATTTACCTACACAATTAATTGCTTTGACTCAAAATAGTGTTATTTGTAAAACACGATGTAAATCAAATTTCGCGCCTAAATGCGGAACCATAGTGACAACGAAAAAAAATAGAATCACTAAACAAATTATCTATTCCCTGTGGTTCCTTTGCATTTTATTGAAAGTGTCTTTGTCTCTGTTCTCTCTGCCTTCCCCGCAAGGGATTTGGTGTGAAGTTATGTATGTATTTGCATGTATGTCTTTGTTGTGAACCCAGATGGAGGAATAGGTAGAAATAATGTAAAACAGCATATAAATCTTTAATTAAAAATGATCAAACTCTTAAAAGTAATATGGGTTGAATTGTGTAGTATCCGCGTATGTAAACATATTATCTTGAAGATATCAGATGTCACAGCTAGCAACATACTTATGCAAACTAACCTGAGATTATCTCTCCTGTATATTCAATTTGATGTTATGACTCGTCCACATCGATCAAACTGTTATTCTTCTTGGATCATAAGTTTATTTTAATTTTTCTTCGGCGGTTGGTTGCATTCAGAACTCGAGTGCAATTTCTTTTTTGAAATGTTTAACGATTACCAGATACTATCTCATTTACAATAGTAACTAAAAATATATTATTTACAATATATACAGTTAAAAATCTAGCTGAAATCAATATGTCTCTGCATCTTGGTCCACTGGTAGGGTGCTCAGAAGACTGGCCACATTACCACGCTGAATGGCAATGCAAATTCTCTGTGCGAAGAATAAACAAGCCCTCTGGTCGTGAGAGTCCCGATCAGTTGCTTTGCAAGATCTTTCTAGAGTGCACGTGCATTCGGAACTAACCCCAATCGGGTCAAAAACATAATCACCAACAAGGTTTCTGTATTTGTGTCGCTCTAGATTTTTTGCTGAGGCAGCAGCAGCAGCAGCACCGGCCACCCCTACCGTGATTGGAAGGTGGGTGTCGACGCAAGTAGCGTCCCACAACAAAAGCCTACTCATCTTCCAAAGCAAATTAGACATATCTAATATTTTTAATAAGTATAAATGCAATTCTTCTTTCCCCTTTTCATTTTGTGTTTTATTTGAGACTCTAGGGGGACGGGAGGTGTTGGTTGGTTCATCAGTTTGTAATCGATACTTACTATTACTCATCATTTGCCACGGTAGAGTTGACTGGCACGCCCCTCCTCGTAAAACTGTGAATAACCTAGTAACCCTTGTAGTTAATTTATGCACCTACATTTTAACAATTTATGTGTAAACACGATCACATCATTTTCTGGATCCTGTTCTACCCGTTCTACGTTCTACCCGAAGAGACACCCGAGGGAGACCCGAAGAGACAAGAGAGACATAAATCGTTAATATGATTTCTGAAAGGCTTTTTTAGCTTCAACAATCTAGCGTAACGTTAGTTAGCAGCAGTAGAGAGATATTTCCATACACTGTTACAAAACATTCCTACTGGTCCAGGATTAGTGGGATTCTTAATTTCTAAATACCATACAAGAGTTACTTCTTAGTTTGAAACTGTAACTTTCATAGCGTCCTTTAGTAGTTCCTAGTTGCCTGATGAGTATGTAACCAAGACACGGGAGAGCGGATCCGTGGGACGTGTCCGAGCGAGTAAGACCGATGACCCTACGTAGTTCACTCACACGTATCATCAATGTTAATAACATAATAAATTAATCACATGTATACTTACAAAAAACTTCTGAAACACATATCATTTACCTATATGTACATATTTAAACGCTTATTCGATATGTACGCGGACTCGATTTTGGGTCTTCTCGCCCGCGTACGCAAATTAAAGTGCTAGACCAATAGACTATAGTAGTGGCATCATAAAAACCCGTAGTCATGTTAAGTCTTTGAATTCAAAAAACATAACTTCTCGCCTTTGTTACCCGAAGGTGTAGACAGCGGCTGTTAAGCTTCGTCTCGCCGTTATGTTAACGTCCCAAATGGAACAGGTGGTAAACCTATTGCCATACCGGGCACAAAGTTTTCAGTCATTGATATTTATCACACTTAACTTTCCGAAAAGAATTTCGAAAAGTCAAAGTGTGAGCCAGTGTCAGGACCCGAACCTGGATCAGAAGCAGTGTGCTCGACCGCTCGACCACCGAAACTCGACATTCTTTGAATTCAAATATAATGAAAGAAGAGCAGGAAAATTTCATTTCAATTTACCAATTTACCTGATTTGTAGCAAATAAAGTAGGTGCACATAACAAATTATGAAATCATGCCTCAATACACAAGATTAATACTCTAGCCGAATGATGGTGGCGAAACCCATTCGGAAAGTCGTCGGTGTGAGCTTTCAACTCTCAACCAATAAATTAGAAGTCGGAGTGCTAGGTCACTAGGCCATCGAGACATGGTCCGCATCAGGTGAAATGAGATGGACTCTTGCGACATCTACAGGAAGAGATATGGTGACAATATATCCTAGTGCGGGGTCACGTGTGAACAAGCCATCTGTATTCAGATAATGTAAGTAATAGTTGGATAACATAAATAGTAGTTAACAATCTTGGTGGTCCAGTGGTGGAGCACCCCGCTTCTGATTCAGAAGTCGTAGGTGGTCGATTACCTACGTGGTCGATTCTAGGCTCACACCAATGCCTTCTGGGTATTCTTGTCGGAAGTTATATGAACTTTATGCCCGATATATAGGTTCCGCCACTTAATCCATTTACGATGTCATTTATCGATTCGAGCACGCGAGAGTAACAGCCGTTACCTGCACCTTCGGCTAGGCAAAGGCGTGTAGTTATGTAACTTAGATAGCGTCCATCATTCTACAAACTTTTATAACGCCATCTATTGAACATACTCGTAATTATTAACAGATTAAATTACAATATTTTAATAATGAATAGTGATAATCATTAGGTTATTGCATAAATTGATTATGATTTCTATTAACATATCACATAATATATACAAAATTATAAACATTTCGTAAATAATGTCGGATGCACATATGTGAACTCGGCATTATCATCGGCTGAACTCGACTTGAATCAAGCGGAAAGATGATTCACTGAGCAAGTTAAGAACTCGTGCGACCGTTATGATTTAAATTGCAACAGCTGTCATGGGGCATTCACGAATTGCGGTACATACATACTTACCTGGGTCATATTTAATTCTTCATCAAATAACTTTTCAGGTATACAGGCTTTTAACTTATTTCCCATTGAAGAATTCTGCTTGTTATATAACTAGTTAGATAATCCTTGCCTTTACGGTTCCCTAGCTAAAATGGAAAAAACAAAACCTTTGTAATTGCGGTCCATCGTCATTCGTATCTGTCTGGTTTGCAATAAGTTATTTAAATATTGTTATTTCATACGAATGCTTACAGTGTAGTTTGCACTCTCCTCGTGCAGACTGTAATTTACTTTAATTTTTATGGTCTAATTTGCAAACTCATCCGTATTCTTTACATACTAGTTTTAACGGGATTTTAAGATAACATTTTAAACCTGGTTATGAATATAATTTTCCATAATAACTTCGGAGCCAATATCAATGTATCCATATAAAATGCAAATATTACAAGCAATAAACATTATGGTTGGAAACCAGCATATGAAAATAGTCGTCCTGAAAGAAATATTTATTACATTTCTTACATAAATACACACGTTTAAACCACATTAAACACTTTGCAGGGTCGGCAGTTAGAATTGATTGTAATAAAACAATATATAAACAAGTGCAAACTTCTCATTCGGCTTACTTGCTCTTCTCATGACAGCCCCTACATTCGGAATCGGGTCGCTGGTACCGATTACGTCCGTTTGTTCTTGTTCCACGGAGGCGCTTTCCTCAAACGCTCGTGTTTTTATTTTTCTTTTACTGTAATATCTTAATTTATGATATTTGATCCAAGGTTATAGAGGTTTCACTGTTCCATAAGGCATGGTCAAATTGATAGTGCGTCACGACCATCATTAACTCCTACCATATGTTCTTAGTCATTGTTTCATCTCACATTCTACTGCATGCCCAATCTACTAAAGCATGTTTTACTTTACTGTGCCACGAACATTCTTTAAAACTAGTTCTCGCTTATGTTGTTTCGGACATTTGCGAGTCTTCCTTCCCCAAATTTTGCGACCCTTTAGCGCTGTATCTTGACCTGGCGACCTCAAAAACGGCATCGGTATGATAAAGGTAGGTTCTAGGTTTATGTCGATCTTCGCTGACTAACTCTTTCATCCACTTTGCTTCATGAATGCATAAATGTTTTCTATCTATTCCTTCGAGATTTTCAAACCAGCTAACCATCTGTACACAGCATTACTTGTACTTGTACGTTTTTCTACCACACAGCAATTAATGTGTGAAGATCAACACTCATCTGTGCACAGCCATACATCAATGCAGTTTGTCAGTCATCCATATTAATCATAAGTTATCTGAAAGATCCTATGGAGTGCTAAGCCTGGTGGTGGTGTTGCTATTGTTGCTAAGCCATCTATAATCCACCAGATAATCGTCTAGAATCTAGAATAGTCAAGATAGTCTTGTCAGTATTGCGGTTATAGAAAAGTATATATAATTTTATTATTATTTTAAATGATAATTGTAATAGATAACGAGCTCACGGTTTTTTTTGCCCTGCATTTATTTCCAAAGTTATGTGTGATAAATATCGATGACTAAAAACTTTGTGCTTGGTATAGCTATAGGTTCACCACTTATTCCATTCGGGACGTAAACATAACGACGAGTCGAGGCTTAACAGCCACTCCCAGTCACTCCCTACACCTTCAGGTAGAAAATGGCCTGAAGTTATGTTATGTAATCAATAGTGTAATCTTACTCCATTTGTGTTTTTTTTTGTAATGGCTTATAAATGACAGTAAAATTGAGGTGTACTGCTGCGGTTATAGTGAAACAGAAGTCTTGTTTTCGAATCCTGGCTGCACCAATGGCATCCGAGTATCATGAAACTTTAAACTTAATCTTAACTTATTAAAAGCTAACTTATTTAACTTTAACTTATTAAAAGTAAAATAAAATATTTATGTATCAAAACATTATTACTACCCTGTGATGTTATAACAAGTACCTAATTCTGGTTAATAAAAAGGCTATGTTATTGTATTTTTGTAACAGTTACTCAGGGTTCGTGGTAAATAAATGCGTTCACATGAAGTATAAATATTTGTGTTTTATTGACTTACTCAATGAACCTATGCTATGCTTACTTTGTTGGAGCAGGCCGCATGAAGTGACCTGGGGTCATCGACATCCTTTCTAATTAGGTTACGAAGGTTACTGCAAACGAACGTAACATTTCTAGGTATCGCTTAGATCAGCACTTCAACTGATTGAGGCGCGAGAGTACTGATAGAAAGAAGCTTCAAATGCATTTTTTATATTCCTATCATAATAATTTTAAATAAACCAAAACGTGCTGGCGATATAGAAACTTGACATTCACATCAAGTAATTTCGTATTATTATATGCTTTTATATGTAATTTAATGATACTGTTTATTTATATTCAAAATTTGTTTAGCAGTATTAAAACAATTTCCCCTTAACATTATCATTTTAGCCTTAAAATGTAGCTGTTATAAAATTTTGACGTTATCACACGATCAAAAACTCTTGAAAGTAAGTGTTTTTTTTTTTATATTTCCTACTAATTTTCTTTATAATTTCATTAAAATTAACAAAATTCTCATGTCTAGTTAGGATGTAAAGATCAAATCTTAAGGAATTAAATTAAACATAAAGACTTATGTACCTAGATTAATTAATTGCCTTTTGTTTTGAAAGCTCACTTTTACAATGTTTTTAATAAGTGTATAATTTATAAAGAGATAATCCGTTATGATGTTACGTTACTTTTTTTATGATAATTTGTGCTCGTTATTAAAAGTGAAGTATAATACATACAACGGTCCGTTGGTTTTGTGTCAAGGTCTTGTTCCCCTACCCTAACGTGATGTGACTTGCCTTACGTTCAATGTGTTTTGTTTGATAACCACGTGATTCTATTAATAATAATTCAGTAGGTGAATAGTTTTAGAGTGCATAGTTAGTGATTTTTTATCTGACACATATACCTACTGTGAAATTCTCCGAGCACCACTAATTTATTAGACGTTCGAATAATTCCCTCAAGCTTTGAGTGATTCATTGAATTCAAAACATAGGTATCGAGGAAACTTGGTAGTTCTAATATAATATCACGCCGTCGCACCATGAATGGACTGTATCCACCAGAGAAATAACACGACCTCTGAAAATGTCCACGTAAATCCATGTTATATCGCGTTTCATTCGGAATGTACCTACCTCTCGCCCCCATCTCTTCCTAAAGGCCGGTAACGCAACTGTGGTCTTCACGTTCTGGTGCTGCTTAAAGTCGTATATTACTGTTAAATTTAGAGGAGTGGTATTTAAGGAGCCAATTATTGAGCAACTCGATTTGATCATAACACTGACATGCAGACTTTCCAGCACAGGCGGATGGTTATCAGCACAGGCGGGTGGTAGCCAACCCTCTGTATTTATAGGTGAAATCTTGGCTAGCGCGAGAAGAAATTCGATGAGTTTAAGGCCTCTATCCTCATTCCAGGGCAAACAACCGAATGTAGGTATTGATATTGACCTCAACGTCTGGTGAAGTCTGATTAGTCAGTAGCATGTGTCGGATACCACGTACAAAACAGGCCGTATTGCAAAAAAATATGTAGCTTGACCCTAATTCAGTACCTACCAAGCAATAAGACTTTTCTGAAGAAAAGCTAAACATACAGAACAAGCTCTTAAATAAGATTTTTATCAAAAGAACGAGAGAACCCTATCTGATTGAGCTTTAGGCTAAATCTCAAGCCTGAGTACTTATTGGGTAATATGTCTACAACTCATGTTGTGAGTTACGAGATAGCAATCAAGCACTTATTGTGAAAGTTCCTTACTTGTTATCGTTAAGAATATTTTGCTCAAAGGAAATAATACTAACAGTAAACTACCTACATTATTCAGGATTTTTTTTAAGTAGGTACTACCCTATTCCCTCTTGTTAATTTGTGTTCTAAACAAGTAGGGTATTTAAAACTTGGTAAATCTATGTTATAAAACGCACTGCTACCACATTGAATGACGTTTGAAGCACGGATTGTATTCACACAATTTATTCTACGCAGCCTATTTTAAAAAAGTAAAACTTCAATTAAATGGTACTTTGATTAGGTATTGGGGAAAATGATTTGAAAATCAGACTAGTGTTGCCTTTCTTGAATAGTCAGAACAAGGGACTTACTTGTTATTAAATATTCAAATCACATCACTGAAAGGAAAAACTAACAAAGCCCTAACAATAACATTCCAATTGACTGATGATTCTATGATGAATAGTTTAGTTACATAATTCACCATCAGGCAGCGACAGTAACCAATTTTTTTTCGTAAATTTTATGACAGAAGTATAAAAGGTCCTACTTTCAAGTTCATTAATATTAAAAAAACGTAGCAAGTACTTAACTGCTACATAATAGTATAGTTTATGAATTATCATAAACATTGTTAGGTCTGTTAGTTTGTACTCTTTAAAAAGAACAATGAGTGCTTTCAATATGTTCCAATGAATTTATATCAAGTTACACAATGTCCGATATTAATATAGATTATAGACCAAATTAAATCCGGTTTGGGCATGTAAAAAAATAATATATTAGCTTTTGGAAGCGTTATAAGTATATTATTTTATGGGAAAAGAGACAACCTTGCAAACATGTCTCCTGTTGGTAAGAGACCTGCGCCGTCCATGGACTTCTCTAAGACCAAGAGGGCCACAGTTGCGTTGCTATCCTTTAGGATGGGATAAAGAAGAGTAAGGGAATGGGTTGGGCCTCCGGATAACTATCTCTTTTTACGGCTACTTTCCGAGAGGTCATGATATTTTACCGGTCGTGCCTTGTTTATTTTGATTTGGCTGCTATAGTAATAATTTAAATGAAAAAAACTTTTTTAAAGAAGCTTTTATTTAAACGCTCTAAAAAGAATAAAATAATTTTCACCTTAAACATTTTAACTATCAACCTCATCTATCCTCATTAAATACAATTGATGTGATAATAAAAGCTTGTCGCTATGTTTAATTACCTATCAGTGCCTATCCATAACCATCTAGACATATATTTTTAGATTTAATGATTACTGTGACGGATCTCATTATCCAAAAGTATTTTTAAGTTATATAAGAAAGTTATTTATTGAAATAGAATATATAATAAATTTAGCACATCAACATCGCCTTGGCACCAGGGCTCTGATTAGAGTTCACCGATACGTAATGATTCAGAAGATCTTTGAAAGTAGTGCTATCTTGTTGTCTCATATTTTCGGTCAATTCAATTAATAATTATAATATATAATAATGAATAATCATAATAATTAATAATAATATATAGAATATGTGAGTAGGAAGGTATGGGGAAGGGGAATGGGCCTCCGGGTACCTCTCTCACCAAAAGAAACGCGGCGTGAGTCGGTTGTGGTATTTCACCGGTCAAGCCAGCCCATTCATACAGTGAATTGCTGGGCTCTACCACTGTTACTATACACCGAGCACAAAGTGGTCACTCAAAAATATTTATCACACATGACTTCCGAGAAGACATTGGTGTGAGCCCAAAATTTGAACCCAAGACTTCCTGATTCAGAAGCGGGGGCAAGTCTACTGAACCACCGAGACATAGCCGCCAACACCGAGAAATAATGAAACAATAAGCTTTTTTGAAGTTCTCATATAACTCTCAATTGAAAGGGCCATCTGATACCCATATTGAAACGCAGATATTTAGTCCGCCATATTGGATTTAGAATGACGTCACATTATTTTTTTATTTACTCCCAATGAGTCCTTTCAGTTGATACCCATATTGTACGAAAGCTTACAATATTTATTCCTTCATCTTGCATATTCCACCATATTGGATTTAAAATGACATCGTAAATGTCAAACCTGTATTGATTATTGTTTTTAACTGAAGACAGAAAAAATTAGCAAAGCTTCAGGCCATTTTCTACCGGAAGGTGTAGGCAGGGGCTGTGAAACTACGAGTCGCCGATTCATTACGCCACATATGGAATAGGTGCGAAACCTATTGCCATACACCGGGCACAACTTTATCAGTCATCGATATTTATCACATATAACTTCCAAAAGAGTTCCGGAATCGACCACATGACTTCTGAATCAGTAGCTGGACCACTGGACCACCTAGATATATTGAAGAAACATAAGATATTATAGATATCATATAGAATAAAGAAAACCCAAAAATAATATAATAATCACAATTTTATTAGTAAATTTTAAGAGTTTAACAAAAATTTTTTTAAAGGGAATAATAATATAATAAATTAATAATATAGTAATAATGTAAACATGATTTTCCTTATAAAGAAAAGAGACAGTTCCCTTGAAAGTTTTTGGTTTCCAATCCATCTCCTCTACGCATATACATATCTCTGTTATTATCACATACAAAAAATAGAGATCAAAGTGAGGGAGTAGAGATTAATACTCATCACTCATACATTCAATTTAAGTTTGCGTTTTAATTAAGTTAAATTTCGAATTTCGTTAAATTAAGAGAAATTTTTTACTTGAGAGGGTCTTCCACGACTCATATTAATGTAGATAGAATAACTCGTTGGCAGGAAAACAAAGATGCCTAAAGGAAAAAAGAAAGACTTTAATCTTAATACTTTACATCTAGCACTTATTGAATTAATTCGATTGTTCCTTGTTAGCATTATTCTTGTAAGCTCTTTGGATATGTAATGAAAATTATTTTGTATTCATATTTTAAATTCTTATGTCATATATAATATTCAAATAAATGTCTTGCAACACCAACATGCATTATCGGCATAAAGCTCTTTAATTACTTTCAAAAGTAATATTTTTATGCTTTTATTTTGAAGCTCCAAAGTTTTGTAAACGTATATTTTTAACTTAATTCAATAAAAAGTTAAGTATCATGATTTTGCTTTACGTTTAAAATGTCGTCGAAATCCATTTCTAATAATATACCACTACAAAATAGAGAGGGTTATAATATGGTGTAAGGAAGTTTAAGATTCGTATACACCTGATTCATGAGGAGTTATGGGAGATTATTACCGGATAACCCTTAAGGTAAAAATAAGCTACGTAACGAGTTAAAGGCGTTATCGAAAATTTGTCTGACGGGAGATGGTATCATTAGTGCACAAGTCATACCAGCACAATGGATAATCTCACACCTAATTTTATTATTAAAAAGGGGCGACAAAAGCAATACAAATAACTATAGACCAATAAGCTTGATGTCTAAAATTTTGCTAAAATTATAATTAATAAGATCACAAAAGAAACGAAAACCAACATATAGAACATGGAGGGATTAGAAATGACTTCTCAGTTCAGGATCATATGCAAACATTGAAACAAATACTCGAGAAATACAAGGACTATGATATGCCGCTGTACTGTGCATTTGTCGAATACAGTAAAGCCTTTGATTCCCTACATCATGTTTTCATTTGGGAGGCGATAAAAAACCATGGAGTGGCACACAAATTTATCAGAATAATTAGGAAAATCTACAATATCAGCAAAGCCGGCATACAGTTAGAAACTAAAGGGACTGACATAAAAATAATGAGAGGAGTTCATCACGGGGATCACTATCTCCAAAGCTTTTTTCGGCTCTATTGGAAAATATTTTCAGGAATTTTAACTGAACGAACGGAAAAACTTCAGACAATTTTGCAACAAATATCCGACGAAAGAAGGGCATCTAATGAGCATTATGTTGCAATAAAAGTTGACGAAGGCACAATTGAATAAGAGGATGAATTATATCTACTTATGCCAAATCATATTTGTAAATGACATAATAAAAAAGAACAAGATATAAGGATCGCTAAAGCCTGGAAACGGAATTGGGATCTGAAAGAAGTGATGAAGGAAAGGAACTATTAATAGCACCTAAACGCAATCTCTTTAACACTTTGAGCATACTTTGAGTGCTGTCCTTTAGTGCTTTCAAAAAACAGCTAAGCAAATTAGAAGTTTGTAACACTCAATATAACGTAGTATAATTTAGTATAAAAAGAAAAGACAGAAAACGCCCAGAAGATATCAGATACAAAACTAAGCTGGAAGATATCAAAGTAAAAATTAGGAAATTAAAACGGAAGCGGACAGGGCATATGATAAGAGAAAAGAACAAATGGAGTCCGATAGCTACAATCTGGTATCCTGGGGTAAGAAACGAAAGAGAGGACGCCAATTTAAGAGATGGGTACATGAAATTGCTGGGAAAACTGGGACAAGACTCACAAAAGATAGGGAAAAGAATTTTGGAGAAGGCCTTTGCCGGCGCGAGTGACATTTTGGATTCGGACTTTGACGGCGAGGCGAGAAAGGGGAAGCCGTCGGCCTGGGGAAAAATAAAGAAGACCAAACCCACCACTACCCAGACTGTTACTAGACGGAGTGAGGAAGATGAAGTGGAGGATTTCGTCATACCAGACCTACGATTACTGGGACCGGAGGAGCTGCGTGTCCTCGGGGTCGCCGTTAGGTCCGGCCACATGAAGTGCACCTGTGAAGAAATTAAAATACAGCGAAATCTGTATACTGGAGACCGAACTTAAGGCCCATAGGCAAGTAGTAAGTTCCCTAGATTTAGAGTAGCAGCCGCCACGTCCAAACAGAAGACGGCAACAAGAGCCCCGTGGACACCATGGTGTCCCTCATACGCACGCTGCGGGATATAATTAACGCGCGTGATAAGGAATCCCAATACTCTTCAATTAGATTCGTAAGTAATAAATAATATTATATCTAGGGCATAGTCAGCATTTATTTACTATAAAAGATGGGTTTATTGTAATACAATTTAATGACTGCTTAATAATAAATAAAACTGTGTTTTTTTAAAATAATATTGTGGTGAGAAACTTAATTGGCTTAACTATCTATATATATACTTAACTATCTTGCAGTCAAGTTTTTCTGGTATCCATTTCTACCAACAAGAAGTCCCGACGTCCAATACAGACCTTAGTGAAGTGAAAGACATTTTACAAATTGTTTAATTCAGTGAATTAAGTGACAGTACCATACAACAATCGATAACATTAAGTGTTAGTGTATGGACAATCGGCTTATATGATAATCTAATCTTAATATTTTTAATTGTTATACTCTACAGATTTAAGAAATTATACTGAGCCGTCCGTGAAATATTTTGGATATTATAAGAACTTCTAAATCGTCTCATTTGCTCCCAAATTAGTGAAGAGGTTTGTAGGGGATAAAGACCAACAGAAGTTTATCCAACCAAGGCGTTTTTTAATTTTAATAATCCTGGTGAATTAAGCTGCCGCATGTTGGTATCTAATGAAATTTTCTATCGACATAGGCCGATTATAAGCTGCAGAATAATCTCCCACTAAAGGGGAGAAACTCCGAAATCTCGTGCAGCACCTTCTTTAGAGGGAAAAGAATGGAAGCAGAGAAAATAATACTTTCAGTACTGTATTGCAGAAGGTAAAAAGCGGATTTTTTTGATACTATGAGGAAGTGAGTCCAGCTTTCGGTCGAGGGTTGCAGAATAGGACTTCCAATAAGCATTAGAGAGCCTATATCTAAGAAGAGAGGGAGGATTTTTAGGAGGAGATACACCACAGTGAAAGGATAGGATAGGAGAGTAGAGGATAGGAGAATTATCACTAGCTATTAATAACTATTCCAAAGTAGATAAAGGTCCCTTTATAGTCCATGTATCAAGTTATTCTCCTGATCCATCAGCTAGCACATCTATCCGTCCTTTTATGTTTGGTCAATTTCTTGCCACCAATGAAGTGAAAAATATTTGTCCAGACGGCATCAACAGAGTTGGCCGAAATAAGATTTCAGCTCAGTGTAAATCTGCTGAAAATATAAGTACACAGTAGTACACAGCAAATACGTCGCTACCGTCCCTAATTTTATGTAATTAGAATGGGATTGGTGAGGCAGGTTCCGACTGATCTTTCTATGGAAGAATTTGCTAAAGACTGTCAATCTACCTGACAGTCTGGCTGTGGCAAAGTATTAAAAGCACGCAAGTTAAATAGAAAAAAATGATGAACGTCAGGTTACTTGTGTCCCTACTCAATCTGTGGTGGTCACGGCCAGTCTCTACCGTCTCGAGTTTTTCTATATTATACATCCCTGCCTGTAGAAATCTACCTCTATACTACAATACAGTGTCATTCTTCATACAAAGGCCATGTAGGTTAAAACCCAGATGCTTTCACTGTTCTAAAGAAAATCTTGGTGAAAGTTGTGAAGAAGATGTGAAGGCGGAGTCAATTCCGTCGGGTCTTGGCTAAGAGTCTGAAACTGGTATGTAGTCTAATCGTAATCCAGTCCGTGGGGCTGGGACGATGGCCGCCGCAAGGAAGAAAACCTCTACAAAAAACACCTTGTGGAGCTCCGCTTACACCTCTGCGTATCAGAGGGTAGAGTGAGATTAGATGTAGGCGACGGACCAAGGGTTGCTAACCCCCCACTCGGTCCTCTCCGAGGAAGGCGATCCGGGGCGACGGACCGTGGGTCGTAGACCCCGCCGCTCGCTATAAAAATCCGTGAATACCAAGTCCTGATGCCCGGCGAGGGGATGCATGTTCGACGCGGAGGTCGGACCCGAGGGCATTACTTTAGGAGAGCTCACCCCTGGGCAGGAGGGAAAAAAGCCGAGGGAACCCACCCTCGTTAATCAAAGTAATTTATCAATGGCAAGTAGAAAAATCATAATTAATCAGTTGGGTACCGGCGAAGCCGAAGAAACCCACTCTGGTGGGGACCCACCAGGCAGCCCATTCGTATCTGAGGGGGGCACTAACTGCCAGGCTGTCTATGGGGGCAGCATTGCGGACGCGACCGACGCAACAAGCGTCACCACACTAGCTCAGCTAGAGCCCAGTAGCTCCTCCAGAAGAAAAACGAGGTTGAGAACCAGAGCAGTGCTTCGATTTAAGAGACCGGACTCGCCTGTTCCAAAGACGGAGAGAGAGAGACGGAGGAGATCCAGAACGGCGGATGGCGGCGGGAATAGCGACAGCGCTATGTCCGTCGTCTCCGCCGCCTCGGAGGCCTCTAGTAGTCTCGGGGTGCGGGCGCGTAAGCGTAAACCGCGGAGCCCCGTAAACCCGCGGGAATTCAAGAAGAAACCTTCTGACGGCGGAAAACTCGCCAAGAAGAGGAGGCGGCGAACTCTGCTGAGCTCGTTGCCGAGATCCTCGAGATTCTGGCTGACCGGGCGAAGTGCTTGAGGGCCGATCTGGCTAGGGTCGTCCGATCGAGCCTCGGCCCAATCAGGGACGGTATCGCCGAGCTCTGCGCCCGGGTCGGAACCCGCGATAGCGAGAATCCACTCGCAGATCGCGGGGCTATCGGTCCGAATGAATGACCTCACGAGGGAAAACGCCAACTTGAAAGCAATGATCGCCAAAATGGCGGCAAAATTGGAAGCGCCCCAATTGCAGGCGGCGGGGGCATCCCGGGGAGAATATGCTCCTCCAGTGGCACCGGCGCCTGTGAAGAAGAAGAAAAAGAAGACGGACCAGACTGGGGCCGCGCCGAGGAGGCCCCTCCGCCGCAGCCTTCTGTCGCCTCGGGATTGGGCCAAGTGTTGGCGGGGGCGCTGTCAGAACACCTCGTGCTCCCGGATGCTGTGGTTCCTCTTCAATGCTTGCATCGGGGCCACCTTCCAATGGGGGCCACGAGGAAGAAAACCTCTATAAAAATACCAACAACGAAAAGATCACACAATGGCAGAAGTGAAAAATACAAAGTCTCCCCGGGAGAGACCCCGCGCAGCTGGGGAGTCCCCGACATAGGGCAGTGGCGCTGGCAGTCACCAATCGATGACTCATACATTCACAGTTGACTTCCGATTCTGCTTACGATTCGGCTTGCACGTCGCATACGCGCCTACCACCGCACGAGGTGGCCAGGCGGTTTATTAAACTGTCCCGCCGCAACAAAGTAGATAAGGACTCAGACGATTTTTCGTCAGAGGAGGAGTTCGTTATCACCTCGGGAACCAAGAGGCCTCGCAGCCAAAGGGACACCCCGGGAGTAGAGATCGAAGAAACGGACCAAGAGTTTGACGGCGAGCCTATCCGCATTGGAAAGCCGTCGGCTCGAGGAAAAAGTAAAAACACCGGCTCCATCAGAGCCCGGTCTGAATCCAGACCAAGAAAGGCTGAAGAGTTAAAATATAATCATAATTATACAAACCCAAAATTTAGCAGCACAGCAGACCGCACACATTCGCAAAGCAAAGGCTGAGGAATATAACCAGACCTCACTGGCTTACTGCGTATATACGGATACAAGAGAAGAGAAGGAAACCCAATGTCCGCCGCCACAGCTGAGCCGGAAAAAGACGAAGCAGCTGATTTTGTAATTCCTGACCTAAAAATATTGAATCCGGAGGAGTTGCGTGCCCTTGGGCGGAAGGCCTAGGTGGCGATACTATATGGGGGGCGCCGTCAGACCACCTCCTCGTGCGCCCGGACGCTCCTTTCCGGGCCGGTGCTCCCTGGGCAGGACCTGGCGGAGTAAATTCCGTCGGGTCTTGGCTGAGAGTCTGACACCAGTAGCATACTCGTAATCCAGTCCGTGGGGCTGGGACGATGGCCGCCGCAAGGGGGCCGCGAGGAAGAAAACCTCAATAAAAAATCACCGTGTAGCTCCGCCTACAGCTCTGCTCATCAGAGGGTAGAGTGTGACGCTACCGTAGACGTAAGGTGGCAGTTTCCCACGGCTCAGGACGACGGACCAGGGGTCGTGAACCCCCCCGTTCGGCCTGCAGCGTGTTTCGGGGTAGGGGCGACGGATCAGGGATTGTGAATCCCCCCGTTCGGCCCTACCGAAACGAGGGAGCGCGGGACAGGGCGTCGGTCTGGGGTTGTGAACCCCGTCGTTCGGTCTGTCCCGGTATTAGAGGAGGGAAGGGGCGACGGACGGGGGTTATGAACCCCCCCCCCCCGCCGTTCGGCCCTACCTGGGACGGTCTTCTGGAGAGGGGCGGTGGACCAGGGGTTGCTAACCCCCCCACTCGGTCCGCTCCGAGGAAGGCCACTCGGCCCGGCCCGCAACCCTCACTGAGAAGGGCCCGGCGAGGGGATGCATGTTCGACGCGGAGGTCGGACCAAAGGGCATCACTTAAGGGGAGCTCACCCCTGGGCAGGAGGGAAAAAAGCCGAGGGAGCTCACCCTCGTTAATCAAAGTACTCATATCATGGCAACTAGCAAACACGTAATTCCTCAGGTGGGTACAGAATCCCACCCTGGCGGAGTCCCGCCAGGCAGCTCCTTCGTATCTGAGGGGGGCAACTACTGCCATGCTGTCGTTGGGGGCAGCACAAGCTCGGATGGAGCAATCTGCGCCGACATATCGGCAAAAGCCGATCGCGCGATCAACACTGGACTGGACACTACACCCGTCTCCGGAAGATTCTGGAGGGGTGATAGAGAGGATGATGGAGAGCCCAGCTCTGGGCGGTCCCGGTCGTCCTCTCTTAGCACGGATGCGACGAAGTGGAAGGAATTGGTCCTCAAATTTACGAGGCCCAAGTCCCCCCTCTCAATTGGAAGGACTATGAGAGCGAACGACGGCGGAGATAGCGACAGCGCTATGTCCGCCGTCTCCGCTGTCTCTGTGGCCTCCGAGGGACTTGGGACGCAGCGGACGCGAAAGCGGAAACCGCGCAGTCCCTTGGATCTGGGGGGCGACAAAAAGCGGCTTTTTACCGCCGCTAATATCGATGACGACAAGGAGAAGAGCTCCCCTGATCTCGGTGCGCAGGTCTTCGAGATCCTGGAGAGCATGAAGCGCACTGCCGAGAGGCCAAAAAGCTCGAAGGCGGACATTGCCAGGGCGGTGCGCTCTGGGATTGAGAAGATCCGCGATAAAATCGCGGAAATGACGGCCAGGGCGGACACTCAGGACCGGGAGAACTTAAGCTTCCGGTCCCAGATGTCTGAGTTGTCAGCCCGAGTCATAAGTCTGGCTCAAGAATGTGGCGGAGCTCAAGGCCGAAAAGGGCATTGAGAAACCGAAGGCACCCTTGGCAATCGTCGCCACTAGGGCTCCGGAAATGGACAACACGCGGGCGGCGGGGACCTTCCGGAGGGACTCTCCCCCTCTGGTGGCGCCGCCACCCGTAAAGAAGCAGAAGAAGAGGGCGGAGAAGACGGACCACACGCCGAGCCCCGCAAAACCAGCGGAGGCCTCTCCGCCGCAACCCGTTAATGGGTGTTCTGACTGCAACCGGTTCATGGCCCGGTTCGAGTCAGAACTTATGGCGAAATTCTTCCCCGAATTGGGGAAGAAGCCTCCTCTGAGGCACGAGCGGTCTGCCGCGGCGAATCCGCCGCCACCGGGGCCGCAGATGCCCCAGAGGAGTAAGAAAAGAAACAGGAGGGAGAGGAGAGCGGCGGCCGCGGAGCGCTTGCGGGCGCAGACGCCTCCGCCTGTGCCTGCAGCCGTGTCTGCACCGGGGGCGGGGGCTGGTGGCGAGACCTGGGCGACGGTGGTGGGCCGCAAGGCCGCTGCCGCCGACAGAAAGGCTCGCGCCACCGCTGCCGCTTCTGTGCCGAAAGCGCAGACGAAAAAGGCGAAACCGGCGGGGCCGCCGAAGCCCCCCAGTACTGCTGCAGTGGTGGTAACGGTGCCTCCGGACGCCGGCACCACGCTCGCGGCGGTGATGGAGCTTGCCAAGAGCCGCATCAAACTTGCGGATCTTGGCATCACCGGGGGGCTGAAGATCCGTCGAGCAATGACCGGGGCTCTCATGCTCGAGATCCCCGGTCCGGACAGCTCCGCCAGGGCAGACGCTCTGGCAGAAAAGATGAGGGTGGCCGTCGCCGACACGGCGCGATTATCTCGCGCCCGTGTGAAATGGGCGACTTGAGGGTGATGGACTTGGACGAGTCCATCACCCCCGCGACCGTCGCCACTGTGGTCGCCGAGGAGGGATGCGGATGCGGATGCGCCCCGACCGACGTAAAGGTCGGGGAGATCCGCTCCAGCCCGTCTCGGCTGGGCTCGGCCTGGGTCAGGTGCCCGCTCGGAGTCGCCAGGAAACTGGCGGCTCAGCGGCGGCTGCTGATCGGGTGGTCCTCGGCGCGCGTCGAGGCGCTGGCACCACGGCCTCTGCAGTGCTTCCGGTGCCTCGAAAAGGGGCACGTCCGCGCGAGGTGCCCCTGTGCCGTGGATAGGAGCGGGCGGTGCTACCGGTGTGGCGTGGCGGGTCACATCGCCAGCGCCTGCACCGCGCCCGCTCCGCGCTGCCCGGTCTGTTCTGACCTGGGCTGCAGGGCGGACCACAGAATGGGGGGGAAGAAGTGTTCCCCTCCCAAGAGGAAGGCGGCGGCCGCGAGGCCACCCTCCCCTGCTAGGGGACAGGCGGGCGGAACAATGGAGGTTCATTAATGGACCTCCACGCTCGCTTCCTCCAGGGCAACCTGATCAACCGCCGCGCTGCGCAAGACCTGCTTGCGCAGACGGTGGTTGAGTATTCGGTTGCCCTGGCGGTGGTCGCCGAGCCCAATCACGTCCCTGTCCACCCGCGATGGTTCGCGGACGACGCGGACTCGGTGGCCGTTTACTGGGCAGAGGGGAGCTACTGCTCTCTCCTGTGGAAAGGTCCAGGCTACGTCGCCGTGGAGTGGGGATCCATGGTCGTAGTGGGCTCTCCGAACAGCGGCCTCGCCGCGTACGAGGCATACCTGGACGGGCTGGCGAACCGCCTTCGCGGTTGCGCCCCCCGTCCGGTATTCGTCCTGGGAGATTTCAACGCTCACCCGAGCGAGTGGGGCGACGCCCGGGACGACGTCAGAGGAGAGACGCTTCTGGAGTGGGCGGCAGGACTCGACCTCCGGTTGCTCAACCGGGGGTCGGTCAGCACCTTTGTGCGGTAGCAGGGGGAGTCGATCTTCGATCTATCGTGGGCGACTCCCTCGGCCGCCGCCATGGTGACCGGATGGCGGGTGGCGGAGGAGGTGGTCAACCTGTCTGACCACCGACACATCCTTTTGGAGGTGTCGCTCCGCCGCCCAAGCCGCCCGCGCCAGACTAGCGGCCCTCCGCGTCGCTGGTCTCTCAAGCGGCTCGACCGAGACATGGTCGTAGCCGCCGCCAGCGTCGCGGACTGGACGGAGGGAGCGGTATCGCCCGATCCCGAGGCGCAACCGGCCTGGCAGATATTCAGAACAGACAATATTGGGTACACAACATTTGGCATTATACACCAAAAATGTAAATACCTCAATGGATAGTGTCAAAGAATAAATAGAACAATTCTTGAAAAGGCTTAGTGCATGTTATATGATGCTGAACTGAACAAGAAGATTTGGGCCTCAGCATGCAATACGGCTTTGCACTTACATAATCAAACCATTTCATAAGTTTTGAATGGTAAACCATATGAACCACACACACCATATCGATGGTGTCCAGCCAAAAGGTGATAAGCGACATATTTTGGCAAATAGAGTTTTATATATGGTTGGAATCGTCTTTTTTTTCTGCGTCGAATGGTCTAAGTGATATGTCTCTACGAGCAACTTTGATGTCGCTTAGGCGGTACAAAAATCAGCAATTTTGACATTTTTTTTCGTTATAAACGCCAGATATTTTGCAATTTTTCTTTTTTTGGGGGATACCCAAATATATTTTTTTAAGAAAAGGAATTTACGCATTTTTAGCTTTCTGTTACGTTTTATTGTTTGTTACTTAACTAATTTTAGCTGGAAGTAAACCTTCACAAATTTGCGTTTACGTTTATTAGCCTCAATTTGTTGTATTATTCCGTTTAGTACTTTTTGTCTGTTATTTTGAAAACTATATTTGTCGTTTATAGATATTAGTCCGCATTTTTAAGCTTTTATTTGGTGTTTAGGGTGTTATTCCCTTATAAAAAATAAGTAGCCAATTGGCGGTTACTACATATTGTACCTACAAATATTTCACAATAGTATGTCGCTTATCCCTTTTTTCCCTGTCGATACTTAAATAATTTTGGCGCTTAGATATAAAAGTAAGGCTAAAAAATATCGGCGTTTGTCGCTTACCTATTCATAAATAATTGAAAATGTCGAGTACCTACATCGGTTTCTCGGACCTACGTGCGCAAGCGGCAATGTGACGAGCTTCAGTAGCCAGATGACCGCGGAGCAAGCGCCACGCGCTCTCGCGGGCCATTTTGCCGCGTAATTTCTTTGTTGTTTTAAGATAGATTTCTCATCAGGTAAGTGAAATTAATGTTTTTTATACATTTTTTACTAAAGTTATTAGAGAAAGAATGGTTAAATGTAGTACTTTCAACAATATGAGCTTGTTTACGAATAGACATGTAACTAAAAATCGATAGGTATTTAACTGTTGTATCTTATTGTATTTTAGGTTGTCAACATGGCTCGAAATCGGATAATGAATATACTTGACAAAGCTCTACAGAATTCGGATATCAAGTTTCGTTCGCGAAGAAAGCTAAATTTTGACATATCCGAGTCTGATGAGGTAAGAACACTAATAATTTAAACATTTACAGCATATTAAAGGGCGCCTAGGGCTCTACCTTAAATTCAATTTTTTAAAACTATTGTGTTAATTTTGCCTCTAAAATACATACTGTGCCATGTTATGAAAGTTTACGAAGTACTCTATTTTACCTACTTTACACTGAAAAGTATATCTGGCCCTGTTGGGTAAACGATTAACGAAAACGATATGCTTTTCAGGATCTATTCCTGCAAAAAGTATTAAACATATTGTTTTATTTGTAGGGAACTGATCCTCGCCAAGAACAAAATCTGTTCTATTCTGCTCCTGATCAAACAGTTGAAGCAGAATATACTACTCCTGAAGAGGTTGCCATGTGCGAAGACCGATATTTTTATGATACAGGATTACCAGAAATGACAAATGAGGAAGCAGAAAACCTTTCCACATCTCGACCTCATGCTTTAGCTCAAATAATAAAAGTTAAACCATTGGAATGCGAATTAGGTGATAACGACAAGGTTTTGCTTTTGTCTGACATTCACGCTAAAAACTTCAAAAACCAACCGTTGCCAGCACCACGTGAAATATCACCATCATCTCCACGGCCTGGAACCAGCGGACAACAAAAAGTAAATAACAACGAAACGTCGGGTTGCAAAAGAAAACGTAAAGCGACAGGGCCGGATCTACCTATGGGCTGATTGGGCTGCAGCCCAGGGCCCCGGGGTTGCAAGGGGCCCCCAGATCCCGCTAAAAAGTAGGCCATAATATGAAAAAAAAAATAGTCTGTAAAGTCGGTTTACGGACGATATTTTTACGTGACAACGTCATAAGAAAATATTGATTAAAAATTGCATACTTACTTTTATGAATGTAGTTGAGGGGGGAAATACGTGTAAAAGGTTTTTTTTCATGTCGTTTTTCATTAATTTTTTTAAAGTTAATAATGGCAACCCTGAGATCAATGAACCAATGTATGTGCGCGTCTATGGAACGGAACGGGGATTTCCCTGTATTTTTATTTACTCGGGACTTTCCCGCCGCGCTGGTTGACGTAACGTCTGACGTGATTTTGTTTTTTTTCTGCACTTCTCTTCTCGTCATCAAAAAGGACAAACTGACTGCGTTAATTGTTTGAACTGTGTTTAATGAGTGTGTGCTAATAAGTGATAGCTTAAAAGTTACCTATATCTAAATAAGTAAAATTTGTTTATGTCAGTGATTTCCTGCTTTTATTTGGTAATGGTAAGTAAAAATAATTAATAATATTAAATCATGTCTTTCTTTTTTATGGTATTTTTAGGGTTCTGTACAAAAATAAAATAAAAAACGAATATAGGATGACTCTTGTCGTGCACCCGTCTGTGTGTCACAGCCAATTTGCTCCAAAACTAGGTATGTACTGGACCAAATTAGGTGAAATTTGGTAGGATGGTGTAATCCTATGACTAGTGTAATTTTGGTACTTGCAATATAAGCATTTATTTATTTATTCCTATTACTCGTTGGCAAAATACATATTGATATTGCTAGCTTAACCAAAACGTCAAGTTAGGTACGTTAGTTGATTTTGTTTTTTTTTACGCTGACTGACCAAAAATGTACCTATGTATGCATTTTATTGCAAGTACCAAAATTACACTATCTAATTCCGACCTCTGCTCATTACAAAGTATTCACGTATTCAAATGATCGTTACATGTTTATTTATCAGAAAACTAACAAGTTCGTTCATTGTTTATTTTCAGTAAAAAACCAAAGGTCTTAATTTACAATAATGTCTGGTCGAAAGTATAAAAGTGGAGCTGAGAAACGCAAATTGCAGCTAGATCGTGAAAAGGAAAAAAATAAATGTGCAAAAATTGGGACTTTTTTCAAATCAAAACATAAAAACGAGGATGAAATCGCTGAAAATTCATCAACAAGCGACAAGGGAGGGATCGAATCTGAAGAGAATCTATTTGAAGGGAGTAGCAAATCGCAACACCAAGAAACAAAGACAAATGATGAAAATCTGCAAAGTCTTGACTATCAGCAAGTCCAGCAACCCTCTGATCAAACGGAAAACGATATTGGTGTTCCGCGACAGAGTGGTAACACCGAGACGGAAAGAAATTTACAGAATATTAATTTTGAATTTGAGAAATATGTTGACGTGGCCTTGTGGCCAGAATTGCTAAGTAATGATTTTATTAATGACATCCTCTTGCATGAAATGACTGACTTTCAAAATAAAGACCCGAAAAATATATATTCAGCTTCTATAAAGAAGTACAAGGAACAAAACAGAGCATTTTCAAATAGTCATTTCACAAAAAAAATGAAAAATGGTCAATCACTGGAAAGATCTTGGCTAACATATTCAACTAGTGTTGGTGCTGTTTTTTGTTTGCCTTGCAAACTTTTTTCTAAAACCTCTTCTCAATACACGACCGGATTTTCTGATTGGAAACACATAGGAACTTGTTTAGAAACTCACGAAAATTCTGATGAACATAAGAAATCAATGTTAGTGTGGTTAACACGTAAAGAAAATAAGTCTGTTTTAGACAAGCAGCTTCAGGAGCAATTAAGAAAAGAAAAAGAATATTATCACAATGTTCTAAAACGAGTAATTGCAGTGGTAAAATTTTTGAGTATAAGGGGCTTAGCATTTAGAGGTTCCGAGGAAGTATTTGGTTCTCCACATAATGGTAATTTTATGGGGGCTATGGAACTATTGGCAGAGTTTGATCCATTCATTCGTGAACACATTGAACAACGGGAGCTGCGACCAAAAGCGATAATATCGTACTTATCAAAAACAGTATATGAAGAAATAATTGAGATTATGGGCCAACAGCTACTTAAACAAATTATAACTCAAATAAAAAACGACGACACAAAGTATTATTCAACTGTGATGGATTCTACACCAGATCTGTCTCACAATGATCAACTTGCTATTGTATTACGATACTGTTTTCGGGGGAAAGTATATGAAAGATGTGTAGCCTTCATTAAAATTAGTAGTCATACTGCTTTACATTTATTTAATATTTTACAAGACTTTATAGAAACAAATGGATTACTACTGAGTAATTGTAGAGGGCAATCTTATGACAACGCTGCCAATATGGCGGGTCACTACAATGGTGTACAAGCACTATTAAAACAAAAAAATAACACTGCGGATTATGTGCCATGTGCTGCGCATTCCCTTAACCTAGTTGGTGTAGAATCTGTTAAAGTTGCAACCGAAATTGTAAACTTTTTTGGAGTAGTGCAACAAATATACGTTTTCTTTTCTGCTTCGACCCATAGGTGGGAACTGTTGAATCGTGAAATAAAATTAAAATTCACGTTAAAAAGTTTAAGCCAGACCAGATGGTCTTGCCACTATGATGCTGTCAAAGCGTTAAAAAATAGTTATGATGAAATCATGAAAATTTTAAAAAGTTTCAGCGAAAGTGAGGTGGAGAAAGTTGATTTCCGGAAAGAGGCACGAAATTTATACATGAAAATGGCGAAACTCGAGACTGCAATTTTGATTATCTTTTGGGAAGAAGTTTTGGAGAGATTTCATTTAGTCAATAAAAAAATACAGAGCCCCGGTTTAGACATTTGTGAAGGCAACAAGTTAATTATGTCATTAAAAGACTTTGTAAACAACTTACGACACCAATCAGATCAGAAGCTAAAGGAATACGAAGAGAAAGCTAAAAAATTAAGTGCTAGTGTGGGAATAGATTACAATGACATAAACATGAGGCGCATTACTCCAAAATTTTCAGATAGGTCTACAGGTGTATTCTTAGTTAATGGCGCAGAAAGATTTAAAAGGGACACGTTAAATGTTGCGTTGGATAAGCTAATTATGGACTTAAATAAAAGGAGCCAAGTCTATGAGATATGTAGCAAAAAATTTAAATTTTTAATGGATTTGCAAGACAAAAATATCAAAAACATAGATTTGGAAAGTGCACGTCATATTATTGATTACTATCCAGATGACGTAGACGAGCATTTAGTGAATGAGTGCATTCAATTAAAATCATACTTACTCCAATCTAAGCCAGTCTTACAACTCTTGCAGTGACATTTTTATGATCATGTATGAAAATAAACTAATTGACGTGTTCCCTAATTGCTATACCATTTTAAAGATTTTTTTAACTTTACCAATAACTAGCTGTGAAGCAGAACGCTCCTTCTCAAAAATGTCCTATATAGAAAATAAATATAGGACAACAATGGCGAACTCTCGACTAAACCATTTATCACTTCTGTCTATAAATTGTGATTTAACAAAAGACTTGCAATGTGATGACCAAATAAAAGAATTTGCAGCACAAAAATGTAGAAAGGTTAATTTATAAATTATAATTTCTTTTACTTTACTAATAAGTTCATAATAAATAAATAAAATTATTTTGTTGTTTTTTATTTTCTTTTATACAATGTACATCTCTATTTCGGTTTCTCTGTCACCCAAAGGTTACCTGGAAGAGATTGCTACACAGCAATAAGGTCGCCTTTTGTACAACTAATACTTGCGTAGATTTAAGTAATATTTATGTTTTTTGTGCAATAAAAAATAATGTATAAGAATATTATATCATTATAGAAACAGTTTTTTGGCATGGCTAT
Organism: Euproctis similis; assembly: GCA_905147225.2. Lineage (NCBI taxonomy): Eukaryota > Metazoa > Arthropoda > Insecta > Lepidoptera > Erebidae > Euproctis > Euproctis similis. The sequence continues at coordinate 14,347,578 of LR990109.1, forward strand.
TAGTTGAGTACTAAGATAGGCCCCCAAGTAGTTTCAGCCCAGGGCCCCACAAATTCACGATCCGGCCATGTAAAGCGAAACAAAACAAGCAATATTTTGATTATTATTTGTCAGATGAAGAAGATTTTACTACCATTTTTGGAGGCGAAATTGACTCGGATACTTATATACCTAATTCAAATTCTTCAGATTCAGATAATGCAAATGATAACTCTAGCAAGAAAAAATGTAAAAAGACTGGAAAAGAGACTGAAAATTTAGCGTCGTCAATAGATCAATCAAACCCTAACGTAGTGGGAGAGAACGCAATCAAACAAAAGCGCAAGAATAAAAAGAAAGAGAGACAAAAACTGAGGCAATCTGGTCAAGCATATGTGAGGCACGATGGAACTGAAGTGCCTGCTAAAGAAATGAAACCAAATCCATGCACAGGGAAAACGTGTGGGAATGATTGTACTTCTGTAACCGAGGAGAAACGAAAATGTGTACACACATATTTCTGGAAGCTGCCCGTCATACGCCGTAAAGATTGGATTGCATCTATGACGCAGAAAGTAGCAATAAAACGAAAGCGCGCCAAAGATTCAGATAAACGTTCTGTTACTTTTAAATATTCTATAAATGAAGGTGAAGGAAAGCGACCAGTTTGTCTTCAATTTTTAGCGGCTACTCTGGCTGTTAGTTCTAAATTTATTCAATACACCGTTCAAACTTCTGAATTAGGATTTGCTAAAGAAGATAGTCGTGGTAAGTGTGAACCGCATAATAAAACAAAAGAAACAACGATGGTATCTGCGTTGAACTTCATTAAAAAATTACCAGCTGTACCATCTCATTACTGTCGTAAAGACTCCAGCCGCGTATACCTTCCAAGTGAACTGAAAAACTTAACAAATTTATACAAAATTTACAAGAAAACTTACACAGACCAAGGAATTGACATTGTGAGCGAAAGAGTATTTAAATCTATATTTAATGAGAAATTTAATATTGGTTTTCATGTGCCGAAAAAAGATAAATGCCAGAAATGCCTGAATTTTGAACAAAATATAGATAACCCCGAAATAGAAGACGAAAAGAAGAAGCATACTTTGGAAAAAACAGAAAGTTATAACCGATTCAAAGCCCATCAAAACATACACAAAAGTGATCCTAGTACATTATGTGCTAGTTTCGATCTCCAAAAGGTGTTAAATACTCCACACGGGAATAGTATGCTGTTATTCTACTCCCGTAAATTAGCTGTGCACAACTTTTGTGTGTATGAGAACGGCACTCGCAATGTCTATTGTTATTATTGGGATGAGACTAACGGAAAGAGAGGAGCTAACGAAATAGCAACATTACTTAATAAGTATATTTGCACTGTTGATGAGCGTGGTACTGTAAAGAACTTGTTGCTGTACTGTGATTGTTGTCCTGGTCAGAATAGAAATAAAACAATCATGGCAATGTTACATACAACATTGCAAAGTTGTAGTAATATCCAAACCATTCAGATCAACTTCTTGCTGACCGGACATACATACATGCCTGTAGATTCTGTACACGCAGTCATTGAAAGAAACCTGAAAAATGCCATTATTTACGCACCTTCACAATGGTATACCGTATTTACAACGGCAAGACAAGAGGCAGAACCGTACAATGTAGAGTTTATACAGTTTAAAGACTTTAATAGGTGGGATTCAGTTAGTGACAAATACTACAAGGGAAATCTAACGGGTAAAATTAGTAAGATGCGTATTGTAACATTTCAAAAGAAAAAGAAAGACGTGATCTTTGTAAAAAACTCGATGAATGACGATGTCGAACCGATTTCTATCGAAGTTCAATCGAAAACTAAACTGTCTCCGCCGGCATGTTATAAATCACAGCTTCCTATATCTAAAGCAAAACACGATGATTTACTTAAACTTTGTCGAACTAATGTGATTCCTCCTATTTTTCATCACGAATATAACAGTCTTACGGGTTCCAACAATATTAAGGATACACTTCCTGAGACTGATGTCGAAGATGTTGATGCAGAATAAGTGGTAATTTTAGAAGTCCTTACAATGATACTGTGGTTGACATTTTCTAATACTCCTAACTATAAAAAAGTCAAAGACGTAAGACGTTTATTGTGATAAATTGTTCGCTAATTTTAAGATTACTTGTTTATTTCATTTTAACTTGTTTGCACTATTGTAAGCTTCGATTTTACAAAGTAGATACATTTGTATCTCAAAATGTTGTGCGCAGTTCAATGCTGATTTGTTCTCTGTAACTGTACATTATAATTTATAATTGTTCCTTATAAGAGTTTTTATTAAGAATTTTATGTTTAGTAATTAATACATTTGATTTTAAGAGCATGTGCCAAACGTCAATTAATAGACTGATTCGATTCCTAAAAGTGTTGTTTTAATTTGACAAACCTGAAATCATTACAACACAATTAAATTAATGCACAATTAACACATTGACGAACATTGACACTGCAGACGAACTAATTCTCAATAAAAATTGAACTTAATACAAATTTGCACTTTGTCAATTTTTATTTTTTAGTTGGTTGTACAATATATCTCCAATTTTATTTCTCAAAAACTTACACTCATGCCATTTTTCTTCAATTTAAATGATACATAAAATGCAGTTACGCCAGTATTGCTGGAAATGCCTAATCATGTATATTGATTTACGTAATTTTGGCTGTTTGTAAAATTAAGACCTTTTGGGGTAAGCGACAAAAAATAATGTTTGCAGGCTGAATTTAAAAAAAGTAATGATGCCATTCAATAGAAAGTGTATTAAATACTATAATATAACGTTTCCAGCTTTTTGGAAGCTATACTACGTTTTTATGATTTTTTTTTGATTTTTTAAAACTTTAAATCACTCTCCTGTAAAGTTTGCACAGTGGCGCTTATCACCTTTTGGCTGGAAACCATCGATATGAACTGTGGATGGGTGGTTAAGCCATGAGTAACAGAAAAACTATAATCATTAGAGAAAGAGCTTAGGTAGAGGAGAAATATTGATTATAATTGTAAATTAAGGCAATGTACAATTGAGGTGGGACCCGGCAGACCAAACAAAACCTAAAACAAAGCAATTGGTAATAAAATTCGATAATAATTTGATTCATGAATTGTTGCCTATTAAGTCATACCCCACATAACAATTCACTCTTGTCAAGGTCTATGTTTAAAAAATGTCCTCATGGACATATCCATCTACATATTCTCTTGTGGCCAAACTTACGTGACGCTTTCACGAGTAACCAATCTTCATGGGCCAAGACACGGCTGAGGCATACAACATCAACTATATCCAGATTTTATTACTTTTTAGAGATAAACAAACAGCTCCACCGAGACTTGGATAGTTTTTCCAGAATTTTTTTGGTAGGATTGGTGTGTTTTGAAGTAAAATTCATAATTTCATTTTGTTTTATGTTTTAGGAACGAAGTATAGAAACACAGGAGCCCGAACGGTCTAGTCTTTTCCATCGTATAAAAGCACTGCACACACTGAAACTTAATTCTGTTTTTTGCCACTGGCTGCGCTACAATATTGGACGCACTCATGATTACGTCGCAATTAGTTTCATACGTTTAGTATTAAACAAAGCTAAGGCGAAAAAACTTCCGGCGGATTTGAACGAGTACTTGTCGAAGGATGGCGTCCTCTATCGGCGAAATAGAGATTATTCGTTCGTACTCCTGTATTTCTGTACTTTGTGGTTTAAGGCATAAAATATATAGTGACGTCTCATTAGGTAAGAATAATATCAGTTTTGTTACCAAAAGTGATTGAAAAATTAATTATTAATGTAAGATATAAAAGTATATGTTCTAATTAATAATTTCTGATTTCCCAATAAATATTTAAATTTTGAGATCAATTAATTCAAATTCAAAAGATTACTGAAGTGCTGCACATCAATCAAATATTCTGTCCAATGACTATATATTTTGTCCCTTTTTTTAGGGGTTTTTTCGCGTTTATCGTGTTAAGAATGTAAAAAACAATAAAAAAATTAAAAGGAATGTTTTTAAATTCATAAACTATGCAAAACCTTCAAATGCTTGTTAAGTGGAGAGTTACTCTAGCTCCTTTTTTCTCTCATGCCACTGGACAGCTTACTGAATAAAAGCCCTCAGCCTATTATTAGCTCATGAGACTGTCAATATACATCAACCAGTATGAAATAAATATAATTATCAGCTGGTTTCCATATTACTATCATTACACTGGCTGACGTTTAAATATCTTCGTGTAGTCCTCATTCTAGCCGCGGCAACACTATCAAACACCCACTTTGAATTCACTTCACCAACACCATTACCAATTATGATGACATCATCACCACGCTTTTCAACTCCACTTTGACTTTGGGTTTGCTTAATGGTGGCATTTTTGCCGCCATTTTGATTACAGGCGCCATCTTGTACAACAGCACCGCATAATGTAAGCAGTTGTATTGCGGCGTCTCTGTTCTCAGCATCTTCCGCAACTCGCACTATCGTACCACCAAACACGTCATACGCGTATTCGCTGTTTAACCTATCCATTGCTGACCGTTCGACACGGGCTTTCTGTAAATGCCAATAAGGAGCTGTAAAATTTTTAACAATTTCAACACGAATTCAAATAATTCCAGGAAAATAATTTATTATTACACAGTAATATAATATTAAAGATCAATAATATATGGATGTTGACCCAATGTCATTAAATTACTGCTTTCTTGTTAGGATTTTTAAAGTAAAACACTGGACTGCACTACATAAAATTAAGCAATATTGTAATTTGTAAGTTAAAAGCATAAAATATAATATAGAACCTAGTATTAATTTTACAAGTACTGTTCTTTGAAGTGATTGGACTGATTTTAACGGGACTTTTGACTAGTAGTTGGATGATATAACTCACGAGACTAATGTTCCGGAGGTGCTGCACCTCGTACCCGCGGTGCGAGTGCCAGGCGCGCCGCTGAGCGCTGCGCACGGCCCAGGCGGCGCGCAGCACGCGGCAGCCCCGCGCGGCGCCCGCGAGCGCGGCCACGGTGCGGGCGCGCTTGTCCGGCTCGCCCCAGCACGACGAATTGCTCAGATCGCAGTGATTTGTTATACCTGTACGCAGCCGTACATACGTTTCATTATCACCCGACTGCACCAAAGTGTTCTCTTTGAAGTGATACTTCTAATGCGACTTCCAAAACGTTTAACTTTACACGATATAAATATCGTACAGAGACATCTAGCGGTTTATTATGATTAATATTACAAAACTTATTAACTCGGTTACTTTTAAGTAGAATAACCCTTATATGCCTATATCTTTAAAATTACGCAACGAATTTTGATGCGGTTTTTTTTAATAGTTAGAGAGTATCAACGGGGTGGTTTTGATCTATAATTCATATATGATGTTGTAAGGAAAAAATGATAATTTTCGAGATTTAGCACTTTAATTGCAAACGCTGACTGAACCCCAAGTGGTAGATCAAAACAATGTTCTACATTATTAAACACCTCAAAAAGGTCTACAAAAAAGTCGGCGAGGGCATATGTCTGTCTCTTAGGGATAACCCACAATGACTTTTTTACTTTTTACGAGAAATAACGGCTTATTTACGAAGCGATTTTAAACATTACAGCATTAATTATCACCCAATTAAGTGTCTTAAATAGATTGTGTAATATAGATGATCCTGGCCCTTTACAGCATGCAATTTAAACGAATATTTTCGAAGATATTGCAGTATTAACATAGCGGGACAGCAGTTATGCCGATAATTAGCACAAATTGAACCTCATGATATCAAAAATTTACCCGTTATTACTTTTGATGCGGAACAAAGTTCGCCGGGTCAGCTAGTCTATAATTAAAAATATGCTCAATAACAATTATATTTATTTCCAATAGACACCCAACAGAAGGGTCGGGTGTCTATTGAAAAGATTTGGGTGTGCGACTCCTACCTCCTCGAGCTGCTGCTGCCGCTACATTGCTGTCTCTTTCTGTAACAGCAGTGTCCCCACCCTTATATCCTAACTTAACAATAATACTCATTTTGTTCACCCCATACTTGTTCTTTGTTCTCAATCTATTGGTCTGCTGGGCCAAAAGATACATACATAGGGACCAGCCTACATGCTACCGTACCGGATACTGGAACTGGTGCCCCCAAATACTATCTAAGCTTCCATATGCAAACCGGGCTCTGCAGGGTGGTGACACATCATTTCCCTTGCTAATCGTAGACACTAAATGAGATCCAGAAAAAATAACCATGGCGGCGATAATGTTCGCCACATATCACGCCAAGATTTGCCACAGGTTGTAAGGTATGTCAGCTAGGGAAAGAAGGACGCATAGATCTGATAGTTGTAAGCAACACGAAATGAAAAGGCATGGGCATTTCGCAACATGCTGGTAACAGAGTCAATGGTGCATTGCATGCCCTGATGTGTAGTCAGGCTGTATCTGAAAATGCACGTTTGAAGATTGACAGTGGCCTGTCGGTACCAACTCTGAAATACGGGAGTGAGTGTGGCAGACGAAACATGAAAGTAATTGAATGCAGTGGGAATGCGTTCTCTGAGACGTATGCATGAAGTCACCGTTTCGGTTCCAATGAAATATAGCGTGATAAGGGAGAAATGCAGACTAAGGTGGAGATAAGTATGTTAATATGTAGTGTGGTAGAAGAGAGGCCAGAAGTATGTTTTGTTGCAAGAATGAATGAAATCCTACTGACGATAAGATTGTACAAAGCGAATGTGAGAGGAAGAGTTGGGATCCGAAGACCTAGATGGAGGTACCACAAGCAAAGTATGTACGTAAGAAGTACTCACCCGATATGTTGGAGGGGTGATTGGTGCACTGTAGTGTGCTGCTGCAAGATCCAAGCAGTACATGTGTCGTACGTTTATTTACTTTACTTTGTATTATACCATCCAGTGATTGAATACATTTTGTAACAGTTTGTCTCTCCACACGAGACATTCCTGTTAGTACCTGAAAGTTTATAACATTGGGAATTCATAATAGCTTTCACAGTCTGGACGCTATAACGCAAAAACCTCTTTTCTACTACTAGAATAAAAGTATTTTCTAGACTACTACACATATGGGAATGAACTAGTCTCTTGGTTGTAGAGCCAACACAAAGAAACCCTACGCGCAGTGTAAGCTGCTGGCAAACTAAAAAGTAGCTACCTCCTCCAAACTAAAGATTTGTGATACTGTGACAAATTTATTTGCCAACCTATTGCCATACCGGGCACAAAGTTTTCAGTCATCGATATTTATCACACATAACTTCCGAAAAGAGTTTCGAAAGTCATTGGTGTGTGTGTGTGATGTTGTGTCATGAGTGTGAGGATTGGAACCCACCACCTCTAGATTCAGAAGCAGGGTACTCGACCATTGGACCACCGACACCTATGCAGAACTTTATTTTCTTTCTTTCTACAAATACCGCTTTCTCGCTTTCTATTGACTATGCCAACCACTGTGGGCTAAGGTGTCTTTCAACTATGATAAGATCACAGAGTTGTTGGTATGTTGGTTAAAAGGTACTCACAATCCTTGGTTTTTGTGCTTGTTGTGTGTTGATTGCATTATTATTGTTATTGGCGTGTGGTGTTCTACAAGCCGCCAACAGTTTTTTTGCCATACGTTCAGCGCGAGCCAAGTCACGCTTCTCGCCTTGTGTTAATTTGATTCTGTTCACTTTGTTCTCGTTGTCTGAATCTGTAAATAAATACAGAACATTAAAATTACAAAAGAGAAAATCCTCTTCCAACTTAACGTCTCTGTGGCCTTACGTAATTGCGAGCATCCAGTACTATATGATAGCTAAAACCTTTATAGTAGAATGGCAATTAACTCTCTGTCAGTAAAAATTAATAAATATTGCTAACACTTTGCAAAGACAAAGCGTTATAAGATAAATAATATTAGCAATAGCTTTACTTTTCTAATAAATGTTTGATACCTTTTCACTGAGACAGGTCTAAGAATAGAGAAGTAGATTGTTTAGATTTTTTGAGATTTTTTTAATTCAGTTTTGCTCTAAATCTATGACAAAAATTTTATGGGGAAAATATGAAAAGGCTTAAAGACTTGTTTTCTTACCATCCTCATCTGTGCTAAGATCAGGTGCTTCCTTCGCAGTGAACAGTTTTCTTCTGGATTTGGGTGCTTGTCTAGATGATGTTAATGGTTTCGGGTTTTTATTGGTAGTTTCAATAAGGCCACGACGTCGCGCTGTATTGATACGGGATTGTAAGTCTGTAATTTAATTTTAACTTCACTTTGTAGACAGTAAATTCAATGGCAAAAATCTTCCCCCTACGATCAACCAATATTTTCTAAATTTTATTTTTTGGCAAGATAATGTTGGCGGGTCAACTAGTATTCTTAAATATGTAGGTATTACATAATTTTTTCACATACACATGGGGATAGGTAAATTTTAGAATTCTGGCACCTAACTGGAATAAACTATTTTGACCTTTAAATTACGCCAAGAGATATTTCTCGATCAAATATTTCATTACATAACACATATAACATACTTCACGCTTTTTTCTACCCTAAAGTGTAGGCAGCGGCTGTTAAGCCTCGTCTCGCCGTTATGTTTTCGTCTCAAATGGAATAGGTGGCGAACTTATTGCCATACTGGACACAATGTTTTTTAGTCATCGATATTTATCACACATAACTTACGAAATTAATTTAATGATGATCCTACAATTAATTTAGGTTAACCAATATATAATGTTAACAAAACTTTGCCAAGGTGTCTAAACATGCCACTGATAGAACAGATTTCCAGGTTCAATTTTCTTGCTATTTATACTGATCATTTCAGATTTTTATGACTTACCAGAAGAATCGTTGGATATGTCCGTAGTTCTTTCCCTACTGGTGTCTGTGCCAGATGATATCCTTAACCTCAGCCGAGGCATCTGGTCTTTGTCTTCATCATCACCAGAGAGAAGGTCTATTAAAGGTATGTTCTCCCTTTCAGCTCTCTTCTGTGAATTGAATATATTATAAATAAATTATTTAGCATGTATATTGTTACGAACACTAATCAATATTATACATACAAACCAGCTTGGTTTGTAATTTAAACCAAACAGGTCTGGAAATAGGATTTACGAGTGCTACAACAGATAGTAAAGAACCATCTACATGCTAATTTTATTGAGTATATATACATAACATAACTTCACGCCTTTTTCTACCCGAAGGTGTAGCCAGTGGCTGTTACGCCTCGACTCGCCGTTATGTTTATGTCCCAAATGGAATAGGTGGCGAACCTATTGCCATATTGGGCAGAAAGTTTTTAGTCATCAATATTTACTAATAAAAGTTATTGGTGTGTGCCAGGATTAGAACCCGCGACCTCTTGATTCAGCTCAGGGTGCTCGACCACTGGACCACCGACACTATATTATTATTATTGAGTATATACATATAAAATATATAATTTCTATGATACTAAATACTAGATCTATAACATTATTTTATCTAGTTCACAGATATTGTATTTGGTATTTGTTGATGTAGGCAATACTAACGAGCATAGTTTTAAGTGTACGCGGCGAGGGTAGATCGGAATGTCTCGAGGCAGAAGGGAACATTTTTTCGCTGAGTTTCCTGCAGGCAGCTGCACAGGCCTCCACCCACAGAGGCGACACTAGCTTGCAAGCCAACGCTCGGGCTTGAGATCGGACTGCGCGAGTGCCATCTGTTTAAAAATATTATTGAGAATGTAAAATTTGTATTGTATTGTAATACGGGAACAGTAAGCCGGCCTGTTTATGCAGCGAGCTACATGTCGCTGTATGAATGGGTCGGCTCGACCGGCGAAATAGCACGACCTCTCAGATTATCGACGTAAAGTGATTTAACGCCATGTTTTGTTCGGTGAGACAGGTATCTGTATGCCTACGCCCTTGCACCTTTTTCCCCGTATTACACCATTAAAGCAGTGCAAAGCAACGCAAGTCAATAAATATTGTTGTTATTATATAACAAGAAAAAATAGAAAGAATAGACATCGTTACATACTACTCTGTGTAAAAAGTATCGGGCATATGTCAATAAAGAGACCCGCGTAAAAGAGGTCGTTCTAAATTTTTTACTGCATGTTGGTAGCACTGTACTGATTTAGCGCGCAAAATTTGAACGGGATCTGTCATTTAATTTGTTTTAAACTAAACTTTTTGTTGGTCACAGTTTTGAGTCCTCGGCGATTTTTACAATGGAAAATATTGTTGAACAAAGAGTGTGCCTTAAATTTTGTGTTTCGAATGATATTTCATGTGGTGAATCACTAAAAATGTTGCGAAATACCTACGGCGAATCATGTATATCGCAAACAAGGGCTTATGAATGGTATAAGGCTTTTAAAGAAGGCCGAGAAGTAGTAGTAGACTTGCCTCGTTCTGGTAGACCTTCAACCGCTACGACCAAAGAAAACATCGACAGAATCAAGAAGCTAGTGCTCGAAAATCGACGTATGAGTCTGAGAGAGTTGGCTAGTGAGGTGAACATATCTTTTAAGTCCGTCCCACAATATTCTCATTGACATTTTAGGCATGAAACGCGTCGCCGCTCGACTAGTTCCAAAAGAACTCAATTTTGTTCAAAAAGGGCAGCGAAAGCATGTCGCTGAAGACATGGTTTCCCGAGTTTCTACGGATCCGACCTTTATGAAACGTATAATAACTGGCGACGAGACATGGGTTTATGAGTATGACATGCAAACAAGCCAACAATCTTCAGAATGGCGTCTCGAAAACGAGCCGAAATTAAAAAAACCGCGGCAAAGTCGCACCAAAATCAAGGTGATGCTGACAGTTTTTTTTGACTACCGTGGTGTGGTTCACTCCGAATTCCTTCCAGAGGGAGAAACAGTGAATAAAGAATATTATTTAGGCGTCATGAAGCGTTTGCGTGAGAGTATCCGCCGAAAACGTCCAGATTTGTGGCGACACAACTCATGGATGCTGCACCATCTCACACAGCCGTTATAGTGAAAGAGTTTTTAGCGAAAAATTCAACAAACGTTCTCGACCAAGCACCCTATTCACCTGATATGGCTCCGTCTGACTTTTTTTTATTTCCCAAGTTAAAATTACCACTTCGAGGAAAACGTTTTGAGTCAATAGAAGCCATAAAAGAAAATTCGCTGAATGAGCTAAAGGCCATACCGCAAATAGCCTATGAAAAATGTATGGAAGACTGGGTGAAGCGGTGGAGATGTTGTATTGCAAGCGATGGGGCCTACTTTGAAGGCGATAAAATAAATTTAGATGAATAATTTGTATTTTTTGTTTTATTGACAAATTCCCGATACTTAGTACACAGAAGGTAGTATACAACAAAGCTTTCTGCTGTTCAGGCAGCCTAAGGGGGCCCCTTATGTGAATCTTTGAAACTACGATTTTGAAGCATTTTTTTGTAATAGATAGAGCCAGTCAACGGGGTGGTTTTTATTTATAATTTATGTAAACAGTAGCAAATAAAAATGATAATTTTCAAGATTTTTAGCACTTTTATTGCAAATACTGGCTAAACCCCAAGTAATAGATAGAAACCATTTACTAGATTATTATACACCATCAAAAGGTTGGCAAAAAATTTTTATTTCTTTTCTGAAGCGAAACAAAGTTAGCTGGGTCAACTAGTACTATATAAATGCAGAAACTATTTATGAGAGGTGGAATATATTGTTGTAAAACTCCTATGGCAGCTTACTTTGTGTAAAAAATGGTAATTCCATTGATACATACTCTCAGTCCAAATAACATGAGTGACTAGTGGATTCCACATTGCCACCACTGAAGCTCCTAGTGCAGTCAGTGCAGCACGAAGGGGTAGCGCTCTAGCCTCCGAACCAACATCAACAAATGCAACGACTCCTTTTAGTGTATCATTTGTTGCTTGAGTTGATTTCAATTTGTCCTGAAATTAGTCAGAAATTTATATGTAAATATAATATCTATAAAACAGTAGTATAAATAAATATATTATCTAACATTATAAGCCCAGTTATAACAAAATTAAACAGAAGAACAAAAAATTTCACACCAGTGTTTGAGGTCAAAAGATGTAAAACTGTCTTGTAGCACCTGCAATCTTTTTAAAAGGTCCATAGAATTATGGACTTTTTAAATAAATTAGCCATAGTGTTAGTAACAGTTGAAAGTACATAAAACAGAAATAAGCGTTTATGGAATATTTTTGTTTATGATTTAGTAATCAAAAGGTGAACACAATATTTTAGACCATTAGTGAAATGAAATATTTTATATGTAAAGGTAAAGTAGTACATTAAAATCTGTGTAGAACTGTATCTCTGTAGCTCCTGTGCAGATGGATATAAGGATAAACTAATAGATAATAAGTTGTGTTCAATAAAATTGATAGCAACCATTTCGCTTTAGTGTTTAATTTTCCTTGAACTAAAATTGAATAAAAGACTTGTAAATTTTCAAATGTCAATGCTACAAGACTCTTCTCTTATATAAAAAAAACAATAATATAGCTTAGGTTGCTTAAAGGAATACAAATGTATGTTAAATATTAAGAATTGATTATTTAAATTAAATTACATACCTTGAAAATCATTGCTGCAGTAGTTGTTTGTTTTATTTCTGTAGAAGTGCTTGGTGCACATTTAGAATGTACAGGTTTCTTTTTAGTGATACAGTCCACTGTTTTAGAACTCTGTATTTCTTTCAGAGCAGACCACTCTTCTCTTAAATGTATCCTTGCTGCTACCGCAGAACGGCGCTGTAATTGAACATAGCAATATTTTTTTTAAAGAATAAACTCTAGCATTATTAATTATGATTTGAACTCTAAGCATGATAATAATGAAATGTTATTAAGAGGTGTACTTAACCATAATTGAATCTATTCTTAATTTTAAGTAGCCTGGTTTATATATGATCTGTAATGCTGAAAAATTTGCCCTCTCTAAATGAATTTATTATTTGGAATAATTAATGTGTTATTTACAGATTAACTAAAGCAGACTTACCAGGCTAGCGGCGCCTCTATTTTCTGTATTCATCTTAGTTCAATGAATGCAAATGAATATTCCTCCGATTTAGTTTTCAAAAAACAACAAACTTTTAGCACATACTGCTGAGTGTTGACTGTTGCTGCATTAAACATGAATTAGGTAGGTACATGTTGTGACAAGTATTTGTTGTTATCTCTGACACTTTTGACAAATATAATTTAGGAAATTTTGTTTACAAGTCAGGGTCACAGATTCTTATTGAAAAACAGCTTTTAGAGACACAGTGCGTCTCAAAATTTTCAAAACCTTTTTATTAAGTAGTACATTACTTCGATTCTTTGGCAAAGAAACTGTTGATTGATAAATAACCAAAGATTATATAAATAACAGTCGGCACTCTATACATTGTCCTGAGCTCATTTACACTGCAACTTTCACCAACATAATAATGTACAAATTAATCATTCGTTTTCCTCTGTAATGTTGGCATCTTCTTCTTCTTCTTCTTTGAGTGTGGCTATCGTGACTTTAGCCCGATTCTGCCAATGGATGCCCTAGATCAGGGTTTCTCAAACTTCTGGCACCACGTACCCCTGTTAAAATTTCCAGGTGACAGCGTACCCCTAACTCATTAATTGCCTCCCCCCCCCCCCCCCCAAGGAAATAATAAAATTGACTATTGAAGAAAATAAGGTTTTTATTTGAAATAAAAGGTAAGAAACATAGTGCCAAAAGAAATGTATTTTTAATATTAATGTGATGGATGTGCTTGTTTCTTGTTGCAAAGGGATTCAATTGTAGGTGTAATTTTGGTCAATTTTAACCTTAATTCTGACTCGGCATCAAGTCGATTTCTGTACTTAGTTTTTATCATGACCAGGTGTGAAAATCCACTCTCACATAAGTATGTTGTAGCAAAGGGTAAAAGGAAATTCACCGCTTTGCGTGAGAGTTCGCAATACTCTGACTGTCTAGCTGCCCAAAAATCTATCAAAGGCAACGTTTTGAAATCAGCTTGAAGAGTTTCATCCGCGGACATTTCTATTAATGACTCCTGTTGCTTGATAGTCAAACTAGATATTATGCTCTCGTTCGTAACCGCAAACGGGTTACGAATCCAGCCATCTTGAGCATTATCAATATCCGGAAAATACCTTTTCAGTTCGTCGGAGAGCTGAGAAAGATGCAGAACGATTTCAGCCTTCGTTTCGGAATCCACGGATAAGGCGTTCGTTGTGATAAATTCATGCAAAAGAGGAAAACATTCAAAGATATTTGATCTCAAGCAGGTTTTCCAAAATTCTATTTTTTTTATAAGTGCGTTTATTTTGTCGTGCACAGTGAATACAGTGCACGTGGATCCTTGCATAGAAGCATTCGTCTCATTGAGACAAGAAAAAATGTCAGCTAAATAAGTTACTCTTTCAAGCCATGTTTCATCTTCAAATCGGAATTTAAGGTTGAAGTCACTGTCTTTCAAAAATATATAGATTTCGTGACGAAGTTCAACAAACCGAGCTAATATCTTGCCTTTTGATAACCAGCGAACTTCACAGTGTAGCAATAGTGAAACATGTTCACTACCCATGTCTCGGCATAATAATGCGAAAAGTCTTGAATTTAGCGGTCGCGCTTTTATGTAATTGATTATTTTGACGACCTCTGAAAGCGCTGTTTTTAAATCATCAGGTATTTTCTTGCTCGCCAATGCTTCTCTGTGCAACGCACAATGCACACTTTTGACTTCAGGAGCGAGATTTTTAATCCTGGATATTAGTCCAGATATCCTTCCTGTCATGGCCTTTGCACCGTCAGTGGATATGCCAACGCACTTTGTCCAATCAATGCCATGTTTTTCAATAAAATCATGAATAGTGTTAAAAATATCTTCTCCTTTCGTAGTAGACTCCAAGGTCTTACAAAATAAAAAATCTTCTTCACATTTATTTTTATACACATATCTAATAAACCCAAGTAAATTCGGTAATCCACTAATATCTGTTGATTCATCAACTTGAATCGCGTAATAATTATTTTGTAATCGTTGCGCGAGTTGATGTTCAACATCATGTGCCATTTCATGAATGCGACGTGCAACTGTATCATTTGAAAGTGGTATTTTATCCAACAATTTCGAAAATTTATCTCCCAATACACAACTGACCATATCTTTAGCTGCTGGTAAAATCAACTCTTCAGCAATATTGTATGGCTTGCCAGTCTTTGCAATTTTATATGCCACAAGGAAAGACGCACGTAAATATTCAGAGTTAGTAGCCAAAACGGTTTTCATAGTCTTTTTCGAAGAATCCAACTCTTTCTTTTTTCGAACAAAAAAATCTATAGGTTTGTCTACATACTGCGGATGTTTTGTTTCCAAATGTCTTCGCAGCAATGATGGCTTCATCACGCTATTTGCGAGAACTTCTGAACATATTACACACTGTGGCTCTGGGTACTGAGATTCTTCTTTGCACGTAAATCCAATTTTCAGATAATCTTCGTCATATTTCCTTTTTTTTGTCGATGATGTTGTGTTTTCTTGTTCTCTCGATGTCGCAGGATTTTCGTTTAAAACTGAACTTTCAGCAGAAGTAGACGCAGTTGGAGTAAATGTACTTTGTGCAGGTTGCGAACTGGATGTATTACTTGGACATTTTCTGCGTAATGACCCAGTTTTTAACCACTCATTCATTTTGAAAACTAGCTAACCGCGTGAATGTATTGAAAGTACTTTGTTTTTATTTTACTGTCAACGAAAAAAGCGCATATGCTCACACATTAAAGTAAAACAAATGAATCAAAAACGGAGTACAGTGTAAGTACTCGTAAACGGCGGGGGAGGGCGGCGTGGCGCGCGAGTCGCGCGAGAGCGAGCGAGCTACGAATTCAGTCAGTCGCGCGCGCGCCGCTATGCATGTCGGTCATGCGCGCCTTCCAGTTATAGAGCCGCCATTACGTAAATGTTGTCGCGTACCCCTTGCCCTCGAATGGCGTACCCCTAGGGGTACGCGTACCCCTGTTTGAGAAACCATGCCCTAGATGATACTTTCACAAACTGAGGAGAGCAAGTATTATTTAGAATTTGGCCAGCTTTATATAATTTGTGACAATCATTACGACCCGAGTGATTAACCTACAACAAACACAACTATACAATATAAATAAAATACAAAATTACTTTATACACAAGAGTTAAAGACAGAACTATAGCTAAATTTTATTGTTAGGATATATACATGTATATTTATAGTTTTAAATTACTTCTATGTACAAAATTACAGAGGATTTGGATGATAGACGGGAAAAGTGTATGAGAAAGTAGACATTTAATGGATGTAGGACGAGGAATCTCAGGGGGTAAAAATTCATACAAGGAGTGACGAAGGTTGGAGCAAGAAAAAAACATGTGATCAACGTCCCCGTCAGCTAGACCACACTCGCACAAAGAAGTATTCCTAATCCTAAGCTTAGCCAGGAAAACCGGATTGCAGGAGTGACCTAATCTTAGACGGCAAATGGTAGATGTTGTGTGCTTGTTGGCTTTACGGAATTTGAAGAACCATGGGGAGTGGGGAATTTCAGGTTGGATTTGGGCATAATATTTACCTGTTAACAGTTTGGATGAATTCCAAGCTGCCTTCCAGGATTTTGTGAGGAGGGAGTGGGCCAGGGTACATAAGTCATGGGAGTAAGAGTGATAGTGTTCTAATGTACCGTATTGAGCAGCGAGCTTGGCACAGGAGTCAACAGTCTCATTACCGGGGATTCCTGAATGACCAGGAATCCATGCTAAAACTATATTGATGTTCAGATTATGGCACTCATACAGAATTTGTTTGATTTTAAGGATTATGGGAAAACTTGCAGATCGGAATGGGTTGGAGAGGATTGCTTCAAGACAGCTTTTAGAGTCGGAGAAAATAATGGAATTGTTTAGGGAATGGGATTTGATAAAAAGGATAGCTTCTAGGAGGGCCACAGCTTCGCCAGTGAACACTGAGGTTGCTGAAGGACATTTGAAAGAAAGGGAAATTTTAGTGGAAGGAATCCACACCGCCGCACCAACCGCACTATCCGTAGATGCTTTTGATGCATCGGTATAGACGAAATGCCATCCAAGAAAGTTCTGCATTAGATAGGTGTTAAAAGTTTTTCGAGCATCGGTGCTCCGTTTGTCGACGCCGAAATGAAGTATGACTTTGGGATTAAAAACTAACGCGTCATACGGAGTGAGAAAAAGTGGGTTCCTTGGAAACTGAATAACTCGATAAGGAAGTTGTGATAGGGTCTTATGGCTTTGGAGAAGCGATGGCGTTTTATTAGGGTTTTGAAGTAGTTCCTGGAGGTAGATTAACTTAGGAGGAAGGGGGTGGTTTGAGTTTTGAACTACTTTGAACCAAAACCTGTCGGATAGGAATAGTCTTCGTAAATTCAAGGGCGGTTCACCACATTCTACCTGCATAGCATTTATGGGTGAAGATTTCATGGCTCCAAGAATAATGCGAAGACACTTGGATTGGATCTTATTTAATATGTCTAGGTTAGATTTATTAAAGGAGTCAAAAAGGAAGGATCCATAATCCAAATGACTTCGGATTATGGCGTTGTAGAGGAGTTTCTGAGTGTAAGGATGAGATCCCCACCATACACCAGAAAGGGAACGAAGGATATTAATATTCTTTTCACATTTCTGTGAAATGAGGGATAAGTGAGGTAATCCAGTCATTCT
Source organism: Euproctis similis (assembly GCA_905147225.2). Classification (NCBI taxonomy): domain Eukaryota; kingdom Metazoa; phylum Arthropoda; class Insecta; order Lepidoptera; family Erebidae; genus Euproctis; species Euproctis similis. The sequence continues at coordinate 14,365,361 of LR990109.1, forward strand.
AGAGTCCAACTTAACACCCAAAAATTTGACCACGTTAGACTGAGGCAGGATCTCGTCACGAACAGAAATGTTGACAGAAGGAATTACTCTTTTTTTAGTGAAAACTATAACAGTGCTCTTAGCTGGAGAAAGAGATAAACCATGCTGATCTAACCAGTCGGCTAGATAGTTTAGAGCAGAGTTAAGACGAGTAGTGCACTCCTCGATGGATGACGAAGCAAAGTACAATGCTATGTCATCAGCATATTGCAATATTTCGCAGAAGGATTCTACAGATTGTTCGAGATCATAGGTGTAGAGATTATAGAGGAGCGGACTCAAAACTGAGCCCTGAGGCAAACCTTTCCAGACAGTCCTATGAGAAGAAAAACTAGAATTGGATCTCACTACGACTGATCTTTCCACCAATAGGTTATGGATGAAACGTACAAGCCTCTCGGGGATACTCAGCTGTGAGAGTTTTCTCCTGAGTACTGGAAGCAGTACGTTGTCGTAGGCGGCCGTAATATCTAAAAAAACTCCAACTAGGTATTGTTTTTTTTATAAGCAATTTGGATGTCTGTAGTGATTATGCTGAGGCTGTCCATCGTACTAAAACCCTTGCGAAAACCGAACTGACTTTTGGCGACTATAAAGCTATTTTCGACAAACCATTCTAGTCGGTGCTTAATTAGCAGCTCGGTTACCTTTGCTAAAGTCGAAGATAAGGCTATAGGTCTTCGATTTTTAGGATCTCTAGGGTCTCTACCGGGTTTCAGGATGGGAACTATAACTTGAGTTTTCCATTGGGGTGGGATTATGCCAGAATCGAGGAATGAATTTATGATGGAAAGGAACATGGATTTACATTTGTCAGAGGACTTTGTAAGAAAAGAGTAAGGAATGCCATCAATGCCTGGGGATGAGTCAGTCCGTCCGTTCAGGGCAAAAGATAGTTCATTAAAAGTGAAAGGTTGATCTAAAGGACTCTGGGAAGTGAGGAATGTAATAGGGAGTGGTAAAGATCGGGAACAAGGGGCAGTTGGTGGGGCTAGGATATCAGAGAAGGCCTCTAACCATGACTGAGGGTCATTAGCTGAAGTGCTATCAAGGGAGCAAGAGCCTCTGTAACGTCTAATCTGTTCCCAGATAAGAGTTGCAGGGGTCCTGGGGGATAAGTTTTCGCAAAAACCTATCCATCCTTGGCGTTTTCTTTTTTTAATTAGTTTAGTGAATTTAGCAGAGATATTCTTATAATTTAGAAAATTTTCCACAGTCATTGACCGACAGTACCGTTTCTCTGCTTCCTTCCTAGCTGTTACTAAACGGGTACATTCTTCATCCCACCAAGGAGGTGAGATTCTGAAGCCCCTTACCGTTTTTTTGCGAGGTATATGAAGGTCTGCGCAAGTAACCATACTGTCAGTCAACTTCCTGTATGCGGAGAGGATAGAATTGGGAGTGGTTATAGGGGAATGCTCAAGCTTAGTGTCAAGGGCATTGGCATATGATGTCCAATCTGCACCAGACAGCTTATATTTAAATGAGGGAGAGGGGTTACTATAGGGGTGAACTCTATTAGAGGGAAGGAAAGAAATAGAAATGGGAAAATGATCACTACCATAAGTAGTTGAAAGGATATTCCAAGTAATGGTGGGTAAAAGTGTAGGTGAACATAACGAGAGATCAACAGCACTTCTCAGATTTTGGGAAGGGAGGACTCTACGGGTAGGGGAACCATCATTGAGAAGGCATAAATTGACTTCATCAAAGATGTCTAGTAGGGAATGACCAAACAAGTCGGAGTGGCTATGACCCCATACAGTGTTGTGGCCATTAAAGTCGCCCATAAGGATCATAGGAGGGGGGCAAGATGAGAGTAGGGACAGCAAGTCAGGGATTAAAGAAGAATTGGGACGAGGTATGTATAATGAAATAAAAGAAATATTGAAAACCCGAGCACCAACAATGTTGATGCCTGGGGGATGGGGAGGGAGAGGAATTTGAGTAAAAGGGAGGGAGCGCTTTATTAATAAAGCACTACCTGCATATCCATCAAGTCCGTCATCCCGAAGGCAGCAAAAGCCAGGTACCCTAAAAGGGGAACCAGGCCTCAACCAAGTCTCCGAGATAGCAGCAATGGAAGGATGGAGGGATGTGATAAGGTGAGTGAGCTCATGTTTTTTGGCGCGGATGCTACGACAGTTCCACTGCAGTAGACCCACTGGGTCCATTATTATGTAGTAAGGAGTAGAGTTGGTTAAATTTAGAGGCAACGTGGGACGGTAGGTTTTGAGGATTAATTAAAATGAAGTCAATTAATAATGTTAACATTGATTCTAACATATTTTCCTTGTTGACAGGTAATTGGTTGTTGTCCAAAGCACAACCATTAGGCATTGATGACCTAGGTGTGGAAACTATTTCGGAATGTAATTTTTTATTGTAGGATTTACCAAGGGGGGCTCTGGGGCGAGGGCTGGAATATAAAGTTTTGACAGAGGTATGTGAAGGATGGGATACAGATTGAGAATGAGAGGAGCCAACAGAAGTTTGTTTCTGTTGGTATGTGTGCTGAGGAGGTTGAGAGAAAAGTTCTCTGGCTACCTCAGAATAGGAGCGAGTGACTGGAGGGAATTGTAAGGATGCTTCTTGATATGAAACACATTGATGAGCCATAACATGTTTGATAGATTTTTGCCTTTCGAATTCAGGACATTTGTGGCTGGTAGCAAAGTGCCGACCAGTACAGTTAATACAGGAGGCTTTATCCTCCACCACATTACAGCTATCCCCACCATGTTCCTGTGCACATCGAAAGCACCTAGGCTTCGACCTGCACTGTGCTTTTGTGTGTCCATATCGACAGCAGGAGAGGCAGATAATGGTTGGATATTCATATATAACTACAGGAAGGGAGGTGTAATAAAGGTAAATTCTATCCGGGAGTTTTTGTCCTAGGAAAGTTAGGACTACAGACTGGGTCGGCACCCAAGTTACCTTGTTATCTTCAGTACTTTTCCTATTTAATCTGCGCGCTTTTATTACCATTCCACAGCCTGCAGGAAGGACCAAGTCCTTTACAAAATCATCCATAGACAGATCAGTGGGAATCTGTCGAACTAAGCCCATTCTAGTGACGTTAAAAGTAGGAATGGAAGCATTGTATTTACACAAAGAGAGTATGGGTGAAATCGAAAAGTTGTTAGCATCCTCAGCCGAAGAAAATTCTACTGAAATTTTATTACGGCCGACTTTTTTAACACCATCTCTACAGACACCTTTAACCTTGTGAGTGGATAGGAATTGGCCAAACTTAAGCGGACGAATGGTAGTACCAGCTGCCGGGTCTGGGGATGTACGGGATACATGGACAATGAAAGGGCCGTTGTCCTTATTGGAGTATGTATTAATAGCTCCAATTACATATGAAGGATGGGTATACAGGGTTTGAATAGATGCAACAGCAAGATCAGGCGAGGTGATCATTTTTTTGGAAGGGTTGCATCATCTGCTACCAAACGTCTCTTCAGATTGTTTGGTACCGTTTCTGTAATCATAGGATCTGGAGGATCAGGGGGAGGAGGATCGGGAGCTGGGGTTAACACCAACTCATCTTCACTACTATTTTGCATGTTTGAGGCTAACCTCAAACACGCTAGTGTTAATAATGCACACAAATACTATTCTACAACTAATAATTACTTACCGACACCACAAGGACAACACAAACCATATACACTAATCACACTGGTAAGTAAACTGTTGAAATAAGGCCGATTATCAGTTAAATATAAAACCACACTCTACAACCGATTGCTCGATATCACTTTCGGACGCAGAATCCCCATGTTGGCATCGTTGCCGTCACTGCCAAACGTCAGTGGCACTGTCAAACGTCAGCGTCACTGTCAAATGTCAGTGTCACTGTCAAACGGCAGTCCCTACATAGTGATGTGCTGTATCGATATTTGGATACGATAAATTAGAGCAATACGATATCGATATACTCGAGTACTCACTAATACCGCATCCATATTTTGTTGTAGGAAAAAATAAAACATTTTAATTTTGATGTAATTGATATATTTCGTAATACATAGAATGATTTTACATTCAGTCAGGGTAATTAAATAAATAATAATGCATACAAAATGGGTACATGTTGGGTTTTTATTGGTAACACTATGTTGTCGGATTATAAATAACCAAAGCTAACCACATATTTTGACAATTGAGAATTTTTTTTTCATACGCCCAATTTTGACAGGCTAAAGGTACTGTTACACATGCTATAAAAGCAAACCATTTCACACGCGCTAAAAGCACCCCCCTTCCACCCGCACTGCAGAGAAAGTATGCACATTAATCGCACAAGCACTTGCTCGATACTAGCATGCTTTCGTGCTAATAAAGAGCATGAGTAACAGTACTGTAAAACTTAGGAGCAGAGTTGCCAAATCCAATAGTAAAATAACAGTAGAAAACAGTAGGTAAAACTAACAATAGAAAAAAGGCTGATTTCATACTTTCCTCACATATTTTAATATAGTGAGTAGGACGGGAAAGGGAGGCGAAGGGGTGGACCTCCGTATATATCTCTCACCAAACGCCGTATGAGCTACTTTACGTAGTTATTCTGAAAGGCTGTGCTGTTTTACCAGTCGGGCCGGCCCATTGAAACAGCGAACTGCGTGGCCGTACCACTTTCTAGACTAAACGACAAGAGAGACAATATACGTTGTAATTTTATATTTGCATGTTTGCATGTTGTAGTTATTTCATTTTGGTATTTTTATTATATTTGACAAAATTTCAATTTTCTACGTTGATATGACTAATAGAGTTAACTATATATAACTTTAACTAGCCTAAAATAACCTAAACAAACTTATACTAACCTAATCATGCCTAAAGTGCCACGACTTTGACGACAGTGTAGAAGAGCACGCTCCACACGATGTTTACACCATTTTCCACATTTGCACACTTATACGAACACTTTTAAATTCAAACGCCGCTAATTTTATTCTATAATATCCATTGAAACACAAATTTTAGACAACAATGCAGCACACACATAACTTTTTTTACATTCCCGCCAAAACTCCCAAATCTCTTTTTATTATTGCTCACTGCCTCACTAGGTTTTTGTGTTTGCCACAAAAAATTATTACAATATGTCAATGCCTTCAATAATCTCGATAATGAAGTCACGCAATATAGCATTTGTTTTTAAATATTGCCTGAAGTAAGGAGAGATTAAATTTACAAGTGCAAGAGGACTATTGAAATATTTATGAACTATGTTGACTGTTGAACTTCGAAGAGGCTTTTTAAAGTAAACCCTTCTTTTAACGGTTCTATGGCTAATCCTAAATAAGGACTGTAGACTGGCTGGCTTTCGGCTTCTCCTTTATTTTGTGCTAATTGCGATGCCAAGTACAAAGCTGGTCCCATTTCACCACGTGGTTCGCCTATTTCTTCAAGTTCCTCAATATCGTCCGTTTCAGGTTTTGGGTTCTATATACATAACAAAATCAAATAAAGTTGCTAAGAAATTGAGCAAATTTTAAAAGTCCGTTGTGCGCATCTTTCATATTGATACCTTTATTTTTAGGCAGGTACATCTTTACTGATATACGAATAAAATAAAATTATCTTGCAAATAATATACTAGCATTTATTAACACCCGTTCAGAAAGAATTCTTGTCTACCACCAAACATTAATTTAAAACCACGTTTTACACATTAATAATCATTGATATTTGGTAGGCAATTAATATTAATGTGTAAAACGCGGTTTTATTTTGTTATTTAATAACTTCCGGTATTAAGGTGAGAACTTCGAACTTCGGTGGGGTAGGTTCATATTAAAAAATGGTGCACTAGTAATGAAAAAAACAAAAATATACTTGAGTTGAAATAACTTCATGCAATACTTACTTCATTGTTCCAATTGAGTTCAATGCCGAAGATAGGCTTTTCGGTATAAGCTTGGTGAATAGCTTGTAATTCAGCTAGTAAAGGTCTGAGTCTTTCTCGAGGGTCTGCTCTAAATCCTAATACATATCCTCCTGAGGTCTGCCGTATCACGAACACCAGGGCTTCGCCAAATTTGGACTCGCGGATGGAGATCTAAATAGAATATTGGATTGTATTTCGTTTTATCTATTTCATCAGCTGGTAATACGAAACTAGTTTTAAAGTAATCATCTAATCTTATACTTTATTTCTTTCTCGGATCCCGGACCCCGGATTCGATCCCAAGACTAAGCTTGGATTCAGATACGGGATGCGCGACTTCCAAACCACTGAGTCGACTGACTATTTTTATTTAAAGAAAATTTCATTTACAGAAATTGCAATAACTTTTTTCACAAGATTTTTTATTAAAGTTCATGAAATGTGAAGGAAACTTATAGAATCAGAAGAAGCCTTTAAGAAAACTTAGAACTCACATAATTAAAAAGTTCTCTGAAAAATATCAAAGGCAAACAGACCCAGCCCACCTTTCCTCAGCCACTAATTATAGACCTTACATTCAATGCTCAATCAAAATATTAAAATAGCTTATTACATTGCCGTCTGTTGATACTTTTTAAAGGAAAATAAGGTAATGAGGTAGAACCACGCATTTCGCTGCATGAACGGGTCGGCAAGACCGGTCGGTGAAATACCACGACCTCTCAGAATATTGGCATAAAGTGTTTCATACCGTGTTTCACTGGAGGAGAGAGGTATCCGAAGAGAGGTACCCCTTCCCTTCTCTCCTACCCGTCCCACTAACGACCCCTGCCCTATCCGATTAATAAGGCCGGCAACGCTACTGTAACACTTTCTATGTTGCAGTCGAGCACCCCGCTTCTTAATGAAGAAGTCATGAGTTCAAATCCGGGCGTTTGAGCATGACTTTTCGAAATCCTTTTCGGAATTTATATGTAATTAATATCGATGACTGACAACCTTGTTCCCGATGCATGGCAATGGGGCCACTACTTGATCTCTTTGGGACGTAACGTAAAGATTCGTGGAAGCTGTAGTAGCCGTTACCTACACCTTCGGGCAGCCCCGGATCTTAAATTTTTTTTAGCGGGGCACAAACTGTAAATTGCCGCCCCCGCCCACTTACATTTATTTTTAAATGTATTATCCGTGATTTCAGCATCAGATATCCACTACAAGGGTATAATAAATTCGCAGGGCAATACTAATATTGGGAAAAGCATACTGCAAATCATGGGAATAGCTCTATTGCAAGAGAAAGAAATCACCAAATAAAAGCGGAGCTTACTTTAAAAGTTCCTGGCAAAGTTTAACGGCTGCGCTTAAAACTCGCTCGTATTTTCGAGCCAGATCTGCTCCATACACTGAGTAATTCTGAAGTGATAAGCAAGACTGACGCAGTAAATGCCTGCAAAACTAGCCTATCCACACTCTAATTTACCGACTAACCCATTTTCCTAGAGGCAATAGGACGACCCGCTTTGCACCATCTTAAAAGAATCTCTTATTAGTGGTTTTGTAGGTGCTGCTGAGCGTGTCCGTTGGCTCGCTGTGGGAGAATGGGAGTGCCGTGCTTGGCTTAAGGCACTGCCGTCGAGAGACGTGATCTCTCATGACGAAGCTCAAGGTTTCTCAGCGTGCTATGGAACGGGCTATTTTAGGAATCTCTCTACGAGATAAAATCCGCAATCCCGTAAGTTTAGCACGCTGAAGTGGAGATGGGCAAGCCACATCGCTCGATAAACCGAGTACCGCTGGGGTAGAAACGTTCTCGAGTGGCGACCACGAACTGGTCGACGCGTAGTATGCCACACCCCCACTGTGCTTTATGGGGTAGGCCTACGTCCAGCAGTGGACCTCAAAAGGCTAATGATGATGACTGCCATCGCCCAATATAAGAACATTATTAAATAATACGACTTTCCGTATCGCAACGTGCCTTCGCTTAGGTGCTTCCTGTGTATCGTCGCATTTATGTTGCTGCGGAGAGGTTGTCGACAGAAAGGGCCACCATGGCCTCTCATGCGCCAGAAGCGCCGGCCGCATTTCCCGTCACGCCAATATCAAAGACATTATCCATCGTGTTCTTGTCACCGCCAGTGCACCAGCCGTTCTAGAACCGAACGGTTTTGTGCGCGATGATCACAAGAGACCGGACGGGATGTCTCTTTTTTCTACTGACATGGGTAGGCCTTTGGTGGTTGACTCAGGTATTCACCGGGGACGGATGCTTCGGTAAGTATCTGAGTCGAATAAAAAGAGAAGAGACGGCGAGATGCCACCATTGCGCATCCGTCCTGGACTCGGCCCAGCACACGCTGGAGGTCTGCCTGGAATGGGCGGCCGAGCATCGAGTCCTGGTCGACGGGATCGGGCCTGACTTGTCCCCGCTGGCATTGATCGCGGGCGACGAGGTGTGGAGGGCTGTGGGCTGTGGTCTACTTCCTACTGAGTCCCACACTCTCCCCAGCCGTACCCAGGCGGGGGGTGTGCATAAAGCATTTCCTCGCGTAGTGAAAAAAAGGCCTTTGGTGTGGGACGCCACTTGCGTCAATAGCCTTGCCCCATCACACCTTTCAAGCACGATAGGGGTGGCCAGTGTTGCTGCTGTTTCAGCAGAAAATCGCAAGTGGCACAAATGTAACAAACTTGTAAGTGATTATGTTTTGGAGCTGTTTGGGGTTGAGACTCTAGATACATGGAGTCCCAGTGCTCGTGCACTCTATAAAGATCTTGCAAAGAGACTGATCGAGGCCTCTCGCGACCAGAGGGCTGGTCTATTCTTCGCACAGAGATTCAGCATTGCCGCACGCACTAAAATTGCATTTTTGGTCTCAGATAAGCCTAGATCCTATAACCACTTTGCTATTAGGCCACCTGCTGTACCAATTAGACGCCGTTAAATATCTTCCATTGCGTTAAGTAGATCTAAATTAATGTTTCTTATTGATTTACTGCTAATAATATAGCCTGATTGGTAAAGAAAGACCTTTGTTGGTCAATATTTTTTTTTACTTATACTGTTATTTATTTCTTCAAAGTTAAGTAATTTAAGAGTCTGTAAAATATGGATTTTGCCGCCCGGGACATGGGCCCCGGGTGGCCCCCACCTAGATCCAGGGCTGCCTTCGGGTAGAAAAAGGTGTGAAGTTAACTTGATTTAACAGGTAGGATGATAAAGGATACTTACACTTTCAATAGTAATATAAGGCATAGATATATTGAAAGCGTCGTTGACGTCTGCGTGCCATACAACCCTGACATTGGTTATTACCATCGTGCCCAAGTTACCAGCATCACTCGACAAATTCCAAATACTGTGTTCATTCAGACTTATCTGGAAAATATAAGAATATCTTGGACACAAATCACACAGCGCCTTCCAGTTCCAAACTAAGCAACTAAATGCTTGTGCTATGAATACTAGATAACGGATACTAATATACTATATATATATATATATATTTTTTTTGTAAATACATACTTATAATACATAGAAAAACACCCAGACGCCGCAAAAATATTCATGTTTGTCACAAATATTTGTGCTCGGGTGGGAATCGAACCCCCGATCTCAGTGCTGCAGCCGGTAGTTTTACCAATGCGCCACGAGGCCCGTCGAATGATGCCCATGATGGAGCAAAAAGCTTAAAATTTACAATCAAACCAGCTATACCTATGCTAAAGCAGTACCACGAGTTTGACTAACTTTATAATTTATGCAGGTTCGAGAGAAGAAGGATATATGGTAATTATAAGAGTTTGTTGACTATGGAAATTTAAGAAAGAGGAATTAATGCATTTGCAAGCACATAAGTAAACTTTTTTGTCCCACGAATTTACCTTTTTAAGTTATTCTTTCATATCATCAAAAAAAGGTTGCAAAATGAGTATCCCTACTTACCTTCTCAAGTGGCAGTATTCGCAAATGTTTGTTATGTATAATGGCACCACGAAGCTTCAGATCACGGTACATGCGGGAACCAGCGTAAGCTCTATAAAATAAATGAGAAAAAATACCTCCAATATTGATATTCAATAAACTTTTTATCACCTATAGCCCCATTTTAATTGCGGGCTTTTTACTAAATCGCTAGGATAATATTTGTTTGAAATAAATATATATTTTTATTTTTTTTGTTTCTCTTTGGCTGTGCCTCATTTTTATATTGGTTAACGTTTTATTGAAGCCAAATCTGGGAATTGTTCTGCTTTTTTTTTAATTAGAATCTGAACAGGCAAAATTAAACCGGCAATAAGGAGTATCTATAATAAAATAATAAATATTACAGCTATAACTGTAATTGGACACCTGTAATACCCTAAGGCGATTAGGTCACGTCGGATTAGTTTTCTAGTCTCAAATCTAACAGGTGAGTCAGAAATATAGTTATATATCCAGGGCCGGATTTAAACTCAATGCCGCTCCTGGGCACCGGAAAAAAGTCCGCCCTATCACTAGAATTTTACTTAAGGGGGGAAATACGTGTAGAAAGACGTTTTCATGCTGATTTTTTATTAATTTTTTTAAGGTATGAAAACTAATGTTATATATTGAAACTATCAGGTTATTTCATACATATATTTATATTTTTCCATATTTTACGACAGTATAACTTGAAAAGTAGCGGAGATTTCAGCTGATACACATAGTAGGTTGTCTTCCGACTTAGCAGTTGGTGTGCACTATAGAAGCTATAATTTTTATCTGAAATCAATGGCACAGAAAAATTAATTTTCTTTATGCAATTACGCTGAATATGGACCTCCATCATAAGCGACATTTTTATTTAAACAATTTTTCTGTGCTATTGATAAGTTATATTGTTGTTTAATACGAATAAATACTCATAAATATATGTAACAAAAAACTAGTGCAGCAGGCATTTCATCCTAGTCTCTTTACCTCGAGAGCTAAACATAACTCACCAAGTAGCAAATCCAACAGCTCCACTGACACTGTAAAATCTCAGCTTTCTCAAACGCATCTCCAATGCACCGATTCGAGTAAAAGCGAGAACAGGCCCCCAGGCCCCCCAGATTGGCAAAGAATTCCCGGCTCAAGAAATCCCAAACGAAAGAAGATATCTGATAGCCCGCCAGCTGTGATCACATCAAATAGGTATGGAGAACTTCCTGTGGACCAAACTGAAACGGAAGACATGGTCCATCCCAAAAAGCCGTCAAAGCCCCCACCTATAGTTCTGTACGGAATCGAAGATGTGAATAAACTCACTGAACTGTTGAAAACTGTAGCCTCTCAAAGCGACTTCAGCTATAAGATCGTGAATAGAAACCAGCTAAGAATTAGCAGTGCTTCAACAGAAACCTACAAGAAACTAATTGGACTAGTACGAGAACACAGTCTAATCGGTCATACATTTAAAAACAAGAACGAAAAATGCTACAGGCTTGTCATTAGAAATCTCCATCCTTCTACACCCCTCAATGCTATAAGAGAGGACATTGAACAGACAGGCAACATTGTTTTAGGAGAAATCATAAACTCCCGATATGGACCAGACAAAAAACCGACTTCAACTTTTTTTGTCAACCTAAAGCCGAGTGAAAATAATAAAGCTGTTAAAGAAATAAAATATATATACCACCAAGCTATAGTTATAGAAGATCCCAGAAAAAAAAAATCTATAGTGCAATGCCAGAGATGTCAACAATATGGCCACACAAAAAACTACTGCATGAGACCATATCGATGTGTTAAGTGCGCACAGCCACATAAAACCTCCGAATGTCCTAAGCGAGATCGAAACTCACCTGCAGTGTGTGCGTTGTGTCATGGACCCCATCCTGCAAATTACAAGGGTTGCGAAGTATACCGGGAAATATTGTCGCGTAAAAGTTCACAACCAACACCTAAATTTAATTTAAAAAAAAACATCGCAACCGAGGAACAGCATCCAAAAACTGCCACCACAACAACTAAACAGAGAACACCTTATACAAGCCAACACAAAGAATCTCACATAGCCAAAGATTCATATGCAGAAAAAGTAAAGTCCGACCACAGAACTACACTACAAGAGTCTCTAGAAAATATTATTATAAACCAATCTGAAAAGATAGACTTACTCCTACAACAAATGAGTACCCTGCTAGGTCTCATAACAACCCTGCTCAGCAAATTGAACAAATGAATGCGATAAGATTGGCAACCTGGAATATAAATGGCCTAGCGCCAAATAAAGACGATCTGCAATTGTTAATTGACGAACACAAGCTCGATATAGTTCTTGTCTCAGAAACGCATAGTACAGCTTCTAGTAACATAAAATTTAAGGATTTCTACACTTATCTTACAAACCATCCGGATGGAACAAGCCATGGGGGTACCGCCATTATTATCCGTAAGACCATTAAACACCACAAAATGCCTGAGTTCAGGACTGAATACTTGCAAGCTACAACAATTGCACTGGAGGATAAATGTGGCTACTTCAACGTCTCATCTGTATACTGCCCACCAAAACATAAAATCGACCAAACTATGTTCAACAAGTTCTTTTTGTCCCTTGGACCTCGATTTGTTGCTGGTGGAGATTGGAACTCAAAACATATCTATTGGGGGTCTCGACTGACAACAACCAAAGGACGACAATTAAAATACAGTATGGAAGCTAACCATCTACATGCAATAGCAGCTCCAGAGCCAACATACTGGCCAACAGATCCAAACAAGGTACCAGTTCTCCTGGATTTTTTCATTGTGGGTGGACTATCTAGGCACTATCTTAAGGCTCAGTCTTGTAGTGATAGCTCATCGGACCATACCCCAGTGTTACTAACTATCAGCACAACTCTTATAGAGTATGACACTCAAGTTACTCTCAGCAACAAAAAAACAGATTGGTATGCGTTCCGAGAATACATCGATGGGAAAATAAAACTAAAGATGGCCCTGAAAACGCCTGACGATGTTGAGGAAGCTGTGAAACATATAACAGTTCTTATACAGGAAGCCTGCTGGAAATGTACCCCTGAAGCTAAACCAAATACAGCCTCCACAAATCAGCCGATATTTATAAAATTAAAAGTTTTGGAAAAGCGTCGGCTAAGAAGAGTGTGGCATCAAACCAGACATCCTTTGGACAAGACTGCCTTAAACAAAGCAATTGTTGAACTGAAAACTGCAATAGCAGATCTCCGGGAAAACACACTACAAACAAAATTAGAGTCGTTAACAGCTACAGCAGCCACAAACTACTCACTCTGGAAATTTACAAAAGCACTGAGCCGGCCATTGGAACCAAAGCCACCCATAAAGCTGACAGCGAATGGCTGGGCTAGGACGGAGCAGGATAAAGCTGATGTCTTTGCCCGACGGCTTTCCGAAGTATTTACTCCCAACGCTCCTGAAGGCGTCCAGGTTGATGCAGACGTGGATAGAATCCTTAGCCAAGACCTACAACTAGATCTACCACCCAAATCAACAACAACCCGTGAAGTCTGGAAAGTTATTAGGTTACTGAAAGATAAGAAGGCCCCAGGATTTGATCTAATAACAAAAGAAATCCTTGGTGAGCTACCGAGAAAGGCAATCACCTTCCTGACCATGCTTTTTAACGGTATCCTTCGCGTGCAACACTACCCAGATATGTGGAAAATATCCCAAATAATTATGACCCATAAACTGGGAAAACCTGCGCATGAAGCTGCTTCGTATAGGCCCATCAGCTTACTGCCGATACTTTCGAAACTGTTTGAAAAAATTCTACTCCAACGAATTGTGCCACAACTAGCAGAAAACAAGACAATCCCAGACCATCAATTTGGGTTCCGGCAGCAGCATGGTACTGTTGAACAAGTGCACAGGGTCTGCCACGAAATAAGAAGTGCACTGGAACTGAAAGAGTATTGCTCATCGGCATTTCTGGATATCCAACAAGCATTTGATAAGGTCTGGCATGAGGGACTGCTATGCAAAATTAAGTTAAACATATCGCATAGCCTTTATATACTCCTGGCGTCATACTTATCAAATAGACGGTTCCAGGTTAAGGAGGGGCATTGCACGTCTCCATTTTACGACCTCAGAGCTGGAGTGCCACAGGGCTCAATTCTTGGCCCTGTACTTTACACCATCTATACCGCAGACTTACCGGTTGTCTCTGGCATTACAACTGCCACATATGCTGACGACACCGCTATTCTAGCAAGAAGCACGGACCCTGCTATCGCTTCGGAAATCCTACAAAGAGGTCTAGACGAGATTAGCAGCTGGCTAAGTAAATGGCGAATAAAAGCTAGTCCAGATAAATCTGTTCACATAACATTCACATTGAGGAGAGATACCTGCCCCCCGGTGAGACTCGGTAGCAATGTACTACAACAAAGTAACAGCGTACGGTACCTTGGCATGCATTTGGATCGACGTCTAACTTGGAGGGAACACATAAAAAAAAAGAGAGACGAACTCAACATTCGCTATAAAAATCTATACTGGTTGTTCAAAAGAAATTCAAAACTCTCTATGGATAACAAGCTGTTAATCTACAAAAGCATCCTAAAACCAAGTTGGATATATGGTATACAGCTATGGGGAACTGCTAGCGATTGTAACTTAAATGTTCTACAAAGACTCCAGAACATAATCTTGAGAACCCTGTCAGGTGCTCCATGGTATGTCACAAACACCGAAATACACCATAACCTGCGGATGAACACAGTGAAGGAGGAAATCCGAAACTATAGCAGAAACTATAAAGAGCGGCTAGCTGATCACCCCAATAGACTAGCAGCCCAACTGCTACAAACAAATAGTGAGACACGACTAAGACGACGTGTTATCTTGGCCCTGGACCAAATCTAAATGGGAATACAACGAGTAGTTGGCTCCACTGGGAGACACGCTCGACACGCCATAACACACCCAACACATTTGCTTATAGTTTGTGACTGATTGCAGATACACCTACAAACAAAAAAAAAAAAAAAAAATATATGTATGAAATAACCTGATATTTTCAATCAATAATATTATTTTTTTATACCTTAAAAAAATTTAAAAAAATCAGCATGAAAACGGCTTTCTACACGTATTTCACCCCTTAAACATATGTATTTTATTTTTAAAACTTAAAATAACTAATTTATTGCAGAAACTTTTTTATATTATATATTCTAAAAACATAAATAAATATTTGTTTTTTTTTTCTAACAATTATAAATTTGGCACTAAGGGTGACTGCTCATAATTATAATATGTATATCAATTTTTTCACAGGCAAACACGTCTGACTTTTTGAATTGCGAATTGGTCGATTAAATCTTCGCAATCTAAACGTTGAAGTACGTCGGATTGATTGATTGTTAAAGTTGATGTTTTAAGAAATGCAAAAAATAATTCCGAAAGTTTTTCAATTTTTCAAAAATAAATACTAATTAAATTTCTTTAATTCCAGAAAGTAGAAAAATCGATTATTATTTGAAATCTCCAAGGAAACAAATTGATTAAATCATTTTGATTATTAATTTTTATTAAAGAAGTGCCAAAATTATAATTCATAAATAATGAATGAATTGAATTTCTTAAATTATCAATTAAACAAAAAATTATTAATTAATAGAATTAATTAATTATATTGGGGAATCTTGATAACACTAAAAAAAAATTCTTTTCACTTTCAAAATTTTTCCGCCCTAAAACATTTGCCGCCCTGGGCACTTGCCCCGACTGCCCCTAGTGTAAATCCACCACTGTATATATCATCAAGTTATTTCTTTAGCCAGGTATCGAACTTCGCTGAACTGTCGATATACTATCATATAAACGTATAACACAATCTCTGACCTGAGTAATTACCCCAAAGTTGCCATTATTATTATTTTCTTTTGTGAAAGCTTCTATGAGAAGTGCGTAGATTTGACAGTAAAATAACCTAACATTGAACAGGTAGAACAGGTAGGTATTTGACAAGTTATAATTAAATACTAATGGCGGGCGCTAAGTTGAAATGTGCGTGTAAAACTCGACATACAATTAATCTCACGAACGGTGAGAATTCAAGTATTTATAAAGCTACTTATGTAATTGTGCTGTGATTTTAATTTGCCAAGTCATTGCTTTGATTTTATGGAACTAATTGAACTGACAGCACTTGAAAAAATTTTACTAAAGAGGGGGCAAAAGAGACGCCGCAAATGAGCATCTGCAACACTGTTGCGTTTCCTGTGGTCTGTAGACACTTCTTTCACTGAGAAAAACGTGGCATAAATCATTACGTCGACATTTTGAGAGTTCCTGGTATACCTACCTATCACTTACCTATGCACACCGGAAACGGATGTATAGTGTCTGACACAGTTGGGTAACAAGTTGGTGAAAATGAATTCGTATCTGTTCGTCTTGAATGCTGCCAACATACACAGCGCCTGTGTGGTGCCGCGAAGACCAGAATTCACCACTTTTGTGCTAGTGGTCAATATGCAATTAAGTCCGATTGCTGGGGACAGAAATTCTTGGATATGTTATGATTAATTTCAAGCCGCCGCGGTGTTCTGGACGTCGAGCCCTTTTACCTACTAATCCCTTAAAGGACGGCAACACACCGCGGTGTTCATGGGCGATGAGCAGTTGCTTGCCAACAGGTGACCCACTAGCTCGTTTGCCCTCCTGTTCTATAAAAAATACTGGGCTCGCACCAATTACTTTTAGAATTATTTTTGGAATTTATTTGTGATCAATATCGATGATTGATTGCTGACTTATGATATTGTGCCCGACGTATCGCCATAGCTTCCGTCACCTATACCATTAGAGACAAAAGATCGGCGTGACGAGGTTTAACAGGCACTACCTACATGTCTGGGTAGAAAACGGAGTCGATTAATTATTTTTTTTTTAAATATATCTTCGTGGATTACATTTGTGAAAATTCACCTTTTAATAATTCATTAGAGATTAAATTGATAACATCGCAAAGCTGAAATCCAAATATACTAATAGCCAAATTAAATTCTACATGCACTGGAAGTAATAGAATTGAACGGAGAAAAAAAAAACGAGAAAATCCCAAGAAATACGCTACGATCGTTTAAAACAATTGTATTAATTAGGTAAACGGCCCAATTCAAGTTGATTAAGGATTTGAAATTACCCAATACTTTTCTTTTAGTAGGACAATAACATAACATTACATAAGTTGACGCCTTTTTCTATCCGAAGGTGTAGGCAGCGGCTCTTGAGCCTCGTCTCGCCGTTATGTTTACGTCTCAAATGGAATAGATGGCAAGCCTATTGCCATACCGGGCACAAAGTTTGTTCACTTGTTACACCAGGGTCCAGGGACCGGAAAAATGCAAATCAAAATATACTGCTATAATGAACAAACCAAAAGTTATTAATTTCTGAATTCGAGTTTTTTTCGATATTGATTTGCATTTTCTGAGAAGATTTACTGCAGCAACTTTTTTTTTTCACCATCATCGGAAAGTAGAGATTTCAACAAACAGAAAACATACCAACTTTTTGAAAAAAGCTGATATTTTGACGGGTGAATTTTCGATTGAAAACTAGGGTGCTTTTTCGATATTAATTCAAAATAAGGCGAATAAATTAATATTTTAAAACAAATATCTAACACAGTCTCGGTGGCGCAGTGGTCGAGCACACGGCTTCTGATCCAGAGGTCCGGGTTCGATTCCATATACTGGCTCACACCAATGACTTTTCGAAATTGTTTTCGGAAGTTATGTGTGATAAATATCGAAAACTTTGCGCCCGGTATTGCAATAGTTTCGCCACCTATTCCATTTGGGACGTAAACATAACGGCGAGATGAGGCTTAACAGCTGCTGCCTACACCTTCGGGTAACAAAAGGCGTGAAGTAATGTTATGTTGTTTAAACAAATAAATTACAGCGTATTTGGGACGTAACTATTATATTGGGTAACTTGTCAAACTAACTATAACTATATTGGGTAACTTGTTGTCGTGAAAAAATTTTTTTTGTAAAAGATAAAAATAAAAAACCCAAAAATTGGTTATTTGAATTTTTCACATAAATTTTGAGGTTATGTGAAAAAGTGTAAATACAAAAGTTCTTTAGATCTTTTTATTGCCTGCAACTTTGCCATTTGACTTTGTTCCATAGGACTTTTAGTATTCCCGGAAATAGAGAAAAGCCGTTTTTTTACCATTAAAAACTCACCCCCACCCCCTTCTCGACTTCAGATCGCCCGTAAATTATTTTTCCTCCCATTTTTGTAATATTCTCCTCCTTTTCTAATGGGTTTTATCCAACTATTCTTTTTTTGGTTTTAAAATTTATCTACCCTGGTCTACTTAACACAATTGGTCGTGTGTGTGTTTATTGGTCTAATTAACACACACACAGATAGTGTTACAGTTGCGTTGCCGGCCCTACTAATGGGATTTGGAAGGGGTTGGAAGTGGGATGGGAAAGGGAGAGGGGAAGAAGTTGGGCTTCCGGATACCAAACGCAGTTTGGGTCACGATACGACGATTTTCTCAGAGGTCGCGATATTTCACCGGTCAAGCCGGCTCATTCATGCTGCGATCTGCTTGGTTCTAGCAAGATAACGTTAAACAAAGATAAAAAACGTACTTGGATAAATAATAAAACAGCTCTTACATAAGTTGATTCTAGGCGAAGACATAGAATGCCATATTATCCTGAGGTTGGTCACGACCATTCTGCCTTTCGTACCGCTATTGCCTTTTGTGTCTTCTATAGGTTCAATCCTATCGAATATCTTCTCGCCTGGACGCAATTTTAAATATCTGAAAATTTTAAAAACAACCAAATTAAATTAACAACGGAAAAGGGAAACGAGCAAGCAATTCACCTAAAGGTAAGCAGTTATGGCCGCCAACATCTGCAACAGGGTCAATTTGCGTTGCCGGCATTTAGGATGTGTTTGCAAGGGAAGGATAAAAGGATTGGGCCTCAGGATACCTTTCTCCCGATGACCCAATTTACGTCAATTTTCTGACAGGTTGTTCACCGATTTATAACTCAAACTGCTAGTAGTGGCCCTATTAGGTACCTAATAAGAGAGTGGCTATAATTAAATATGAAAAGAAATATTTTCCCACTAGCTGACCCGGCGAACTTTGTTCCGCATCAAAAGTAATAACTGCTGTCCCGCTATGTTAATACTGCAATATCTTTGAAAATATTTGTTTAAAATGCATGCTGTAAAGGGCCAGGATTATCTATATTACATGCACAATCTATTTAAGATACTTAATTGGATAAAAATTAATGCTGTAATGTTTAAAATCACTTCGTAAATAGGCCATTATTTCTCGTAAAAAGTAAAAAAATAAAAATGATCATTGTGGGTTATCCCTAAGAGATAGATATGCCCTCGTGGACTTTTTTGTAGAACTTCTAAAGGTGTAGGTTCAGGCAGCGTTTACGATTAAAGTTCTAAATCTTGAAATTTATCACTTTTTTTTTACTACACTATACATGAATTATAGATCAAAACCATCCCGTTAACACCCTCTAGCTATTAAAAAAAAACGCATCAAAATCCGTTGCGTAGTTTTAAAGATATGCAAAGTCACTTTCCGCTGTCTGTCCACTTATATGCATAAGTGGACAGACAGCGGAAAGTGACTTTGTTTTATACTATGTAATGATAAGAAGAATACAGTGAATTTGTATTTTTAGAGTATTCTTAATAGTCCAGGAGAGGGCGACTATAAAAAGGTTATTACAGGCGATAAATTAAAAAGATATAGCAATATAAAAGTGAATATAAATATTTCACAGTGGGTAGTTAAGCCACAGGTCATCAAAAAGCCTATACGTATTGGCTTTTCGTATCGAAAAATATGAGCAATATATCTATTTCCGAAGAAAGATAATTTAGTTGGGTATCATAACGTTCGTTATATTTGTTGATGTAGGCGGTGGCTTTTATCTCGTCTCGTCGATGTATGTTTGGTCCGATTGAATAAAAGGCGGTCATTTTTTTTATATACTTTGAATTCTTACATACATATATATCTTCACGCCAAATCCCTTGCAAGTTCTTGCACGCCTCACTCACGTCGTTGACTTTCATAACTCTTTTCATGCACGCGCGTCGATGTTTAAGGCTCCAAACATCACCTTCCTCTAGAACACGTTCTACTTGGTCATGGAATGTGTGTAGTGGCCGTCCTCAACTCCTACATGCATCCGTTTTTGCATTGTATATCTGCTTGTACAAACTTGTCTTCGACGCGGTCAGCGAAAGTCACTCCGCAAATTTTGCGCTGTGTACTCATTGCAACCGCGCTTATCCTACTTTCATGCACACTCTGCCATACCCAACTCTTGCTACCGAAGTCAGCGTTGGGATCAGTACCGCATTGTACATGGCTAGCTGGGGTTTCTGCCCTTTCTGCTAATGTTTTTTGCACCCAGGAATCTGCCCAACGCTCCATTTACGCTATTTCCTAACGCCAGTCTTCTTTCTACATCCGCGGTGTACCTTCCATCCCTGCTAAAAGCGCATTCAAGATATACAATTTCATTCACCTGTTCCAGCACTATATCATCGACCATTATCCTTGCATCCGTTCTGGATCCCTCCCTTTTAAACACCCCTTAAGGCACGATTCTTACATACCTCGCTCGATACTTTAACTTTCGTAACTCTTGTCATACACTCTCGTCGACGAGATTACGAGATACGATTCTTTTTAGTATTAGATAACCTTTTAAAAATACTTTTTTTATCATTCACAATAAATAATGCAACTAAGAGACATGACTCTTTTACATTTCCGCCAAAAACCTTAAAAGTACTCAGTTGGTTTTGTACAGAGTAATTGTACGAGGTAATAAATTTTGGGTAATAGTTGTGTAAAGAAAGTGACCTGTAACGTTTTGCGACCATGGACATAAAACGGTTTTTACGTTTGGCTCTCATTATTATGCTTGAATTAGGCTGCCTACTTCAATGAGGTGTCTTGCGCAAAAAAATTTACGAGTTATAATAAAACCCAATGGATAATGTTTTTCTTTAGATAACGCATTTAGGTAGGAGTATTTTTGATGAGCGCAAAAATGCGCACAGTTTACGACTTCACGGTATTAATTAATATCTATATTAGGAGAACTGAACAGTGAACACTTGTTATATATTTGAGAACCTTAATTAATATAATTTACTGATATTTATAATTACAATCATCTATTTGTAATATCGAAATAGCGGCACTCTACTACATTAATATTCAGAAGTTTTTTACCCGAAGATTTAGGCAGCGGCTGTTGGCCTCGTCTCGCCGTTATGTTTACGTCCCAAATGGAATAGGTGGTGAACCTATTGTCATACCGGGCGCAAAGTTTTCTGTCGTCGATATTTATCACACATAACTTCAGAAAATAATTTCGAAAAGTCATTGGTCTCAAGTCGAACCCGCGAATTCTTGATTCATAAGCGGGGTGCTCGACCACTGGACCACCGAGTCCTGTAAATAATAACGAAGTTGTGGGATGTAATCCTGGCTCACACCAATGACCTTTTAGAATTCGAATGATAGCTATGTGCTCGATGACTAAAACTGTATGCCCGATGTATGGCAATAGGTTCCGCCAGATTATATTTTCCATTTGGAACGCTCAAATTCTGTCGAATAGAGTGGTAATAGTCACTGCGTACACCTTGGTTTTGAAGTTAGTACTTGGTCACAAAAAAATTAAATGTTCTAGTTAAAGGTAAATCTGGAATCATGCTGGGGCTGAAATATCACTTCTAGACAGCCTATATTGTGCTGGCTCGAAGACTGTGAACAGCCAACATATTATGCAATATAGAGGGATGAACTAAGTCGCTCCACTCAGTATAAATAAATAACTTGTTTTATAGTATTTACTTCGAATGCATTTTTGTGTGTCATATCCAAACAAATACATAAAATGTCGTTAATAAATTTAGTTCCTACACATTTTAAAGTCCTATTGGGTCAATGCGCGTAAGAAAATAACATTGGATTTGCTTAATTAAGACTTCTTAAAAAACTTTCACACACTCCTTGTGACTCCATATTTACAAACCGAAATAAAATATATTATCTATGCATTTCGAAACAAGGAAGGAGTTACTTTACGACCAGGTGTAGTTTAAAATATATTTCTTTAGTTTTATTACACTGCATGTATACATTCGAGTACCATTTTATTGTTAATACCTATAGAATTACAAGTAGAAAACTTATAAAAACTCACGCAAACGGCAGATCAAAAAGCACTTCTTTATCTTCCCAGACCGATCCAGATTTGGATTTAGACATTTTTTCTTATTTATAAACAACTATGAGATAGCTTTATCAAATGTATTTCTACAACAGAAATTAATTGTTTTGATAACTGTTGCTATGACAACACAGTCTGTTTAATATGTCCGCGCCGTCAAAAACATTGCACTGAATTCATTAAAATATTACTAAACAGGCCTACATCGTTCGTAATTTTTGGTTAACTCATTTATCTTTAACGCAAATTTACAAAAAGAGGTGTAATATAAGTTTTCCCTTCACATGTTATTGTCATCAAATTACTAAATATAGAACCAATATATGTCTAGTAGGTATATATGCCTATAGTTATAAACACTGAACAAACGAAGTCTGATAGATGACGGTTCTGAACACTTAGTTCAGTATTTGAACTACATCGTTTTATTTGCAAACGAAAACTGAAAATGACATTTATAATTAATGAAAAGGGCGCCAAAAATTTGACAGCTGACCTAAGATGGTTACGCCAAGTTAGTTACGCAGGCGTCGTCACTCTAAAAGCCGTTAAGTGCCTAAGACAGTGTTAAAATTGACACTAAATACCTTAAAAGGTTTTAAAACTTACTGTAATAAATGTTTCATGTCGCATTAAGATTGTAAACTCACAAATTATGTAAGTTGATTATTTTAAGAGGATACTAAATGATTACGAGCATTTTATATAAATGCTTTTAGGCTTAAGAATTTAATTATAAAGGTACATAGGGCGTTAAGAATGCAAAAATACTGAGTCCTGAGGGATATAAATTAGAGACTGAGTATTATTTTTTTATATAAAAACATCGTTACCTATTCTAGTTTCAGTACAATAGAAAATTACTATTATTATCGATTGAGACAATCAGCAGCAATAGGCCTGGCGCCTGTTCTATGGAATAGAGGAAACACTTTATCCTAGAATATGTAAGCTAGTGAATAAATTAAAAGAAATTTAATGGTCCAGGGATCGAGCTCCCTTTTTCTGATTCAGAAGTCTTCAGAATACTTTTCGAAAGTTAAGTACATATACATCATATACATACATACATATCATATACATACAGATACATCATATTATAATGAATATCGATAACTGACAAGTGACAACTTTATGCCCGTAAGGCAGTAGGTTTCGACACCCATTCCATTTGGGACGTAACGATTCAGCAAGTAGCTTCACAGTAGCTGCCTACACCTACGCGTAGAAAAAGGCGTCATTTTATGTAGCGTCATGAAAAATGTCGCTATTTTACATTGGAAATATGACCCGACCCTGTCTCTGTTTGTAACAGATTTGTTGTGCGATTACTTTTATAACTGCATCTGCGACACCCACCGGAATAAAATAAAATAATATAATAAACTTTATTATACATACAATTTAAGTTCACGATATTGCTATATAATTGCTACCACCCGTCACACTTAATATAACTTCAATAAAAGTAAGTACTTAACCCCCGAATACTGAACCGCCACTCAAATCTGACAATCAATAAAGTGCTACTTACTGCTCAAATTTCACGTATGCTGTCTAATGTGACAGCTACTTAAACGCTTAAGTAGCGCTTATATATTTGAGTGGCGGTTCAGTATTCGGGCGTAAGTCATATAAAGTCCCGATTATTTACATAATCTCTGGTGATAATTCTGCTGATATTGTATTTGACTAGTTGCTCACTCGTATAGACTTCCGTTTCCGCTACCCAGCATTTATAGTTTTACCTTAACGAGTTCCCTTATAGCTTTTAACGAGTCTCATATTCTTTGATACGAAGCTAATTAGTTCCCTACACAAACCCTTATCTCCTTTTCTACTTGTCATCTGTTTAACTAAATTTTAAATAATCATGATAATAAATCAAAAATATATATCGGTTAGGTATCTATGAAAAACCGTCTCTTAGCATCTCATACCTAACTCCCGAGGCGCTGGTCGTGAAGTAATTTTGTTGACTATAGCGATTCAGCTATTTTTGAGATGATAGTTGTTACAGTTACGTGTCATAGATAAACAAAATGCGTAAATGGCTGTATCTTGTGATTGTGTCGTCTTATAAACTTGATTTTTTCACAGTATTTTTACTAAAGTATTTGATTATTGAAATTTCAGCCTTTACGCGTTTATAAAAAAAAGCCTTTGAAAGGCAGACAGACAGACTTGCAACAAAGCGATCTTATAAGGTTGCATTCTTACCTTTTAAGGTACGGAATCCAATGAATAATAATAATGGTTTTATAACCACTAGTTACTAGAGCCCGGATTAAAAACTTGTAAGCTAGAGACTAACAATATTTCACTTAGTAAAAGTTCCTGAGTTTTAAAGAATATTTTGTGAAAATAATAAAGTACACAAGAGTTTGTAACAGACCTGTTTGACGATTGATTGATGTTGTGTGTTCACAGAGTTTCGAGTTGTTGCCATTTTCATATTTACTGCAATACAAACAGTATTTTTATGTATAAGACTTCTAGATTACTTATCTTCGTACAAATACTTTTTTTCTTAAATCATTTATAAAGTACACTTTTTTTTCATCCCATCTGTCTTTATGCCATTCTATTAATTTAAAATGGATTTGACTTGACATAAGTTAGCACAGGCACTTAACATACCAATACCATACTTTCCATTACTTACTATCCTACGTATAACATAGATTTATCATAGTCTGTGAGTATACACGTATACACAATATTATTTTTATTCAAATCCAGCCAATAATTTGATGGATGCAAGCCTTTCAGTTAGAATAAAAGTGTTAAGAGGAAAATTTATTGAACTTATTTAACTTCAGCTAACATACATACAGACTTTGGCTCTCCACAAGCTACGATCCTGACACACATCTTTCGCCTCATCCACAGTCATACATCTCGTCATGCATTCACGTCGATTTCGGGTGCTACGCATTTTGCCTTTTTTAAACAGACCATTTATTTGGTCGTGGTAGTCTTGGTCTTGGTCTCCCGTTCCCTTCCGACCGACTTCAAGTAAACCTAACTTAACCTAAAATCGTGACACTTTATGCGTGATATTCCATTTCAAGGAAGTTTTAACCACAATATAGAAGAGCACACATATACGAACATATAATAAATAAAACGACTTTTACTTAATATAATCCATTGAAATATAAATTTTAGAAAATAATGCAAAGAACGCACATGACTCTTTTACATACCCGCTAAAACCCTCGGACACCATACTTAATTAACCTTTTTAACCCACGATCACTCGCACAGCAACCCGCGCGAGTGATCGCGGGTTAAATATAGCTACTCCAATGATTTTATTATAAACAATATCAAAAGATGTAAATATATGTTAGCACGCTAGTAACTAGTTACATCTAATATGTGTTCAGTTGTTACTAGTTGTGATATAACTAGTTGAGTTTGTTACTAGTTAGCATCCTAAGAAGTTCTGAAAGAGGGAGAAAAATTGCTTCCCTAGTTACTTATACATTCAGTGCTGCTTTTAAAGTAGGTAATAAGTTGTGTGGAAGTAATGGCTAAATTTAATACAGCTTTCAGGTAAATGTTACGAGGAAATTTTATTAAACTCCAATATTTATTTTTATATTTAATACACTCTAATAAAATTACATCATTTTAATTGCATATGTATACTTCCTATTTTTTTAATAAGACGCTTGCTAAAATATTTTTATAAAATATTATTTTCGAAAACCATTTTCTCGCTATAAAATTTCCCGGTAATAAGCATCTTCAAACTCAATTGTGTTCCCAGAAACAGGAGAAATCATTTCACAAAAGCGCAAGCTATTAAGATCAAATTACTTATACTTACTTAATACGACGATTATGTTTTCAAACTAATTTTCTTGCCGTCCAAAGCATTCCTATTTTTTGTTAAACAAGGGCTCTTTTCCTTCATATTTTAAAGAGAATTTAATTTTGTGATATCGCCTTAATTGTCTCTTATAATTAAGTAGTAGACTAAAGTATGCGCTTAAGGACCCCAGATGCGTGAAATCGTCCAATTATAAAAAGTATTAATGATATCCTTAAACTTCATCTTATTTGCGTACGGAAACCTTAGGCAAATATAATGAACTGGGGCAGGTCGTTTTTAATGTTGATTTTTTTAACTATTACTAAAATATAACCTTCTATAAGTCCTAAATTACAACATAATTGTTTTTATATTTTCACCTTTTTGTATAATTGAAAGTATGATGTATGATGGTGCAGAATATTTCAAACGAGTGGCACAGGTAATAAGGAAAAAAATAGTGCGTGGAGTCCCTCTTCGCTAAAGAAGTGAAACATAACACACTAAATATAAAAAGAGCAAATGTTACTTACATTACGACAGGCCTCGTGGTGCATTGGTAAAACTATCAACTATGGAATCGAGATTGGCGGGTTCCATCGCCACTCGAGTATTAATATTTATCCGGGTCTGGGTTGATCTTGTAAAAAAAATAAAAAAGAGGTATTTTGGATGACCCGCCATATCCGATTTAGAATGACGTGACATAGTCGTGATCGTGATATTTCACTATTTGAGCTGGCCCATTCATACAGCGAACTGCTTGGCTCCACCACTTTTAATATTATCCTTCAAAGTTAGCGTTTATATAAAATGTCTGCTCAATCGGTTCTGCGATGCTGTATATCTACTTTAAAATTGAGTTCTAAGATTCAAGAACTTACGTATTTACATAAAATGCTAAATAACCAATTACGTACCAGCTTACTCCATTTGACCGCATCCAACGACGCGCGGTTAGGCTTGTCGACAATCAAGCTCTTACCGATCGGCTTGATCCTCTGGCGTTGCGGAGAGAGGTGGCATCTCTATGCATCCTCTACCGCATATACCACGGGGAGTGCTCTGAGGAATTGTTCGGATTAATACCGCCAGCTGATTTCCGCCATCGCTCGAAGCGCCAACGCTACCACCCGCATTGGCTGAATGGTGGGCGATCGACAACAGTGCGTTTCATCATGGAACCAGTTGCCGCCGACCTAGGAACCTTCAAGAAACGAGCCTATTCTCATTTGAAAGGCCGGCAACGCTGTGATGTGATGCCCCTGGTATTGCGGACGCCATGGGTGGCGGTGATTGATTTCCATCAGGAGACCCGCAGGCTCGTTTGCCCCCTTCTCTCATAAAAAAATAATAATAATAAAAAAATTGAGTTTTTATCTTTGTAATATCAATTATGAGTTACTTCTCTTAGCTTACTTACCACCAGCCGCTAACAGATGTCTATGTACTTCTTTTTAACAGTTTTAAATTACGCTCTACAAATTTTTCCAGTTGTTCCTCTTACTATTGCATATTTTAGATGCGAGGCGGCGTTGAATGTGTCAAGTGATTGCTCCTCGCATATGAAGTTCCACTTCAAAAATAATTTTTGATTAATACAGCATCAACTCAGCTTTAGTATTAGTCCTTTATTCTATTTCTGAAAAACTTAGTGGATTTCGTCGAATACTCCCGTTCAGCGTCAATCTGAGGGGTCGGCGGTGGTGGGGAGGTCTCTCGTTACTTCTACTCCCCCCCCCGTTTATTGCCCCAATAAATAAACATTAGGTTTATGATGCGTGCTTAAAATAGCCGATTCGAGGTGCAGGCGTGAATGTTTAATTTTTACCCCTACATTTTTGCGTTTAACGGTTTTTTTTCTAACAAATGTGTACTTTACGCAAATGTGTTCTTGTATAAAGATATAACACAATTTAATGTAGTTTTAAATGATATATAACGAAATAAAGAAAAAAACCTAGTTTCATTAAAAGTTAATGTATGTTATCTCGGTGATAGTCTTACTAATTTTTATTAATTATAGTTGACCCCGCGAATTTAACGAAACTTTTTAAATTTTTGTCTGTCTATTTGTTCTGGATAATGTCTGAAATGGCTGAATGACATTGAAGAGACTTTTATTTGCAGGTAAATGATGTAATATGGAATCAATTGTGCAACATTTTTTTTAAACTTATTTTTTTAAAGCTTCTGAGGCGAAACAAAGTTCGCCGGATCATCTAGTGAATAATATACCTAATTCGCAATATACGGTTAACATAAAGAAGGAGAGGCTCAGTGCAAAAGGTATCATTTAGAGGAAATCCATGGCTTTAGTCTTAAAACGTTTATTATTACTGAAATGTCGTTGAAAATAATTACTATCGCGGGGTGACAGCTAATCCCCGCCTTAATAGTAATGATACCCACCGGACTGATAACGATACCGTACCAGATTCGGGAATACCATTAACCACGCCAACTGTAATACCCTCCCCCCACGCTGAATGATTTCTTTTTAAGTGTTAACAAAACTTAATTATCTTTGTCGGTTATAAAAAATAAATTGACATTCTGGCGTTTATTTTAAGTAACAACTAGCTGACCCGGCGAACTTTGTTCCGTAAAAGAAGTATTTCTACAGCGTTTACGATTAAAGTGCATCTCGAAAATTATCACTTTTTATTTACTACATGATACATAAAAACAACCCCGTTGTCACCCTCTATCTATTAAAAAAAACCACATCAAAATCCGTTACGTAGTTTCAAAGTGCTCAGCAAAGGGGGCAGCGGAAAGGGACTTTGTTTTATATTGTGTAATGATTAAGTAAGATGTCTCTATCGATGTATTTCCATAAGTAAGTTTTACCAGTTTGTGTGGTCCAGTGGTCGAGCACACGGTTTTTGATTTCAGAGGTCGCGGGTTCGAATCCTGGCACACACCAATTACTTTTCGAAATTAAATAATTTCATTTGGGACGTAAACATAACAAGTCGAGATAATTTCAAAAAGTCCATTTGGGACGTAAAAATAACGAGTCGAGGCCTAACAGCCACTGCCTACACCTTCGGGTAGAAAAAGGCGTGAAGTTATTTAATGTTATGTTTTTTTAAATAGATATTCGTATATTGTAACCGTATGTCACTTGGCACTGGCAATGATTTTTGTGTATTATTTGTAAGGATCATAATAAAAGTTACTTTGTAAAAAATAGTAGGAAGAATGACTAAACACGACTAAAATAACTAAGATGACGACGCACCATCCACTTACAGACTGACTGTGTTTTAGGTGACTTCAGAAAGTTTAAAAACTAACGACTATAGATGTAGTCAAAGTGAAGGGTATAAGTATTGGATCTAATGGCACTCAGTTACTTCTACCTACACCGCAGAGTTAAAAAAAATAGTGAACTAAGTTATTAAAACATTAAAACAGTTATTTTAGGAATGGGCCGGCACCACCGGTGAAATACCAGGACCTCTCAGAACATCGATGTAAAGTGGCTCTTGCCGCGTTTCGCTCGGTGAGAGAGGTATCCGGAGTTTCAACCCTTTTTCTCCTCTCCTTCCTATCCCACTTCCAACCTCCTCCGTATCCCATTGCAAGGGCCGGCGACGCAACTGTAACACTATTTTGTGTTCAGGTGTCCATGGGGGCGTTGGTTGCTCACTTGATAGGTGACACGCCTGCTCGTTTGTCGCCCTATAACATAAAAAAAACAATAAACAATTATAACTAACAGAGTCATTAATATAATAATAAATAAAATGTCCATTTTTCCGTTCCACTTCTCTCAATCTCATTTGGAATCTCATTACAATATCACAACTTCACCTATAAGCTCATAATTTTCTTTGCGAAGAAAAATTCTAACTTTATTTTTAACCCTCCCTCCCCGTGGGTGTTTAAACAACTTCCCACTGCCATCTGGCGTTCGGCTATTCAAATTTTCTTGTTTTATTAAAAAAAAAGTTAGCTCTCTTGACCCCGTAATGGTTTTATGTCGAGTTCTTGAAGCACCTTCTCTTTAATGTATCCAAGTTAATTGTATTTTGATGTGCCGCGATTTTCACAATTAACACGCTGTGTCTATAACCCATTTCTGCTCCAAGTGACCTGGAACTTATGAACCTGCAATACCTAATGTAAGGCATCGCTTGCAGTTATTTTTGATATATTTTTACAAAATTAAATAAACTTAATAAAATGTCAAAAAATGGTGTCTTTCAAAACTATGCTATATAGTCACCATTTTTTGACATTTGATAGCAAAATTATTTATAAAACTTCAGACATAATTATTTAGCATCGTTAATTAATTATTGTATAGGTACATCAATTTGCTTTAATACCCAGTAGACCTGAACGCAGGAACAAACTCACAAAATCCGCGATATTATTCATTTGAGAAATCTCTTCATGAATATCTATCTATCCTTAGTAAGGCTTTACATTGAATTTATAAAATAAATGTTCAAATAAATTATCATTAAGAGCCCGACGAAACAATCGTCGGCGGCGAGAGGGTTACGGCGTCAAACAAAAATATGGCCGCTGTTTTGTATCTGTAAATTATTTTATTCTGTTTTTTTTTTGCGTGATTTTTGTTACGTTTCCAGTTCAAGGTCTTCTCTTTTCGTGGTAAGTAGGGGTGTCACCTTAAAATATAAATTATAATTAATATGACAGTTAACTAAAAGAATAGTTTACAATGCGTAATGTGTACGTTTTTGAAACGTGTTGAAATAATATTTGCCTAATAATATATAAAAAGCTGGTTGCATCGTTGTAAACATCCAATGTTAACTACTGGTAACGCAAATTGCATATAACATAGTGCTGAATGTAGAATAAACAAGATTGAACTGAGGGCACTGCGCAAAATTTGCGGAGAGATTCGCTACGATGGTTGAGTTAGTAGAAAGAATTTATGGCACAAGATTGATAAGATGATGTACAGTGCTAAAACAGAAAGACGCGGTAGTCGAGTTTAGCTACGGCCCACGACACACTATGACCAAATCGAATATCAGGAATCTTAATTAAAGAGCGTGTAAGACAAGACTAATGAAAGGCGAAGAAATTTCTATATTGTCTTCGACTTACCTGAGTATCTTCAGTATTATTTTTTGTCACTATAAAGCGAGTGAGCGTAGAAAAGCTATGATTAAAATCTTCTACTTATTTAAACAAAGTTAAATAAGTGTTTTCTCACGTGATAACTAACTTTGAAATTGTTGAGGTAATAAGCAGCGGTTGTTACTTACATCGAGGACTTCATTGAAAATATTAATGGTATAATATTCTCAGTCTCCATAAGTAATTAAAAATAATAAGTACATTTAAAAAATAATCTACGACTACCAACCCTACAATGACGGATAAAAGATCAAATTTTCTGTGAAACTTTTTGTAATAACTACGTATCAAGTTGATAAATTAAATTCGATATTGTTTTGTATTTGTAATGATTTTTTATATTTCTTTACCCTATAATTATCTATCACATACAAAAAACATACTTTTTTAAACATAAGGTTTTTAAGCATCACCTATCAATCACCTTCAGGATGGTACAATTAATGTTGAAAATATCAATATTTATAGTTATTAGAATTTTTACTGAAATACGAGTATATACATTTATCCTACTTAAATATTTACAATCGTCAAATCTCTTTCTGCCACCCAAGACACCTTCAATTATAAAAATAATGATTAAATCTATTTAATTACATGCCACTCACTCTATGGGACTAGAAGGAAAGTAAAGTTTTATCATAACATAACATAACTTCACGCCCTTTTTACCCTAAGGTGTAGGCAGTCGGCATGTTTACATCCCAAATGGCGTAGGCAGCGAACCTATTGCCATACCAGACACAAAGGTTTCAGGCATCAATATGTATCACACTTAACTTAGGAAATTAATTTCGAATAGACATTGGTGTGAGCCAGGATTCGGACCCGCCACTTTTTGATTCAGAAGCGGGGTACTTCACGACCGGACCACCGAGATGCCAAACTAAGTTTTACTCTTCAATATTTCATCATTAGCCTGTTGCAGTCCACTGTTGGACATAGGCCTCTCCCAATGTGCGCCACAACATCCGATTCTCTGCCTTCCGCATCCAGTCTTTTCCAGCAGCCCTTCTGAGGTCGTCTCACCATCGGGCTGGTGGGCGTCCTATACTATGCTTACCAAGTCGCGGTCTCCACGCAATGACCTTCTTGCTCCATCTACCATCGGTCCTTCGACAGATGTGACCAGCCCATTGCCACTTCAGCGAGCTTATTCTACGAGCTATGTCGGTTACTCCGGTTCTCTGTGGGATATACTCATTCCTGAGTCTATCTTTCAGAGATACTCCGAGCATAGCTCGCTCCATAGCTCGCTGAGCGACTTTAAATTTGTGGACTAGCCCCACCGTAAGTGTCCACGTTTCGGCACCGTAGGTCATTACTGGTAGGACGCACTGGTCAAAGACTTTGGTATTCAGGCATTGCGGTATAGGCGAACCGAAAACTCGACGCAGTTTGCCGAATGCGGCCCAACCAAGCTGAATCCTCCTGTCGGCTTCCTTCTCGAAGTTTCGTCTACCTAACTGGATAGTTTGGCCTAGGTAGACGTATTTGTTTACGACTTCGAGAATTGACCCATCGACATTTATCGGTCCGGGCACGACATGTTCGTTGAACATGACCTTGGTCTTGTCCAAGTTCATGCCCAGACCGACACGTCGAGAGGATTCGTCTAGGCTGCGCAGCATTCCGCTTAACTGTTCCAGCGATTCTGCCATTACAACTATGTCGTCGGCGAACCGAAGATGCGAGATGTACTCACCATTCACGTTGATACCCTGTCCAGCCCAATCCAGTGTCTTGAAGACGTCCTCCAGAGCGTTGGTGAAGAGTTTGGGAGATATGACATCTCCCTGTCTTACACCTGGATTTAGCTCAATGGAGTTCGTCACCTGGTCCTGTATCTGGACAGTCATCGTGGCGGGGTCATACAAGCATCTCAACACCTCGATATAACGCCAGTCAATCCGACATCGCTGCAATGCATCCAGAACTGCCCAAGTTTCGATGGAGTCGAAGGCTTTTTCGTAGTCCACGAATGCCATACACAGAGGTTGATTGTACTCTTCGGTCTTCTGTACAATCTGCCGAACAGTATGGATGTGGTCCACGGTACTAAAGCCTTTTCGAAACCCGGCCTGCTCCGGAGGCTGGAATTCGTCGAGTCTTGCAGCGAGACGATTCGTGACGACCCTCGAGAACAACTTGTAGATATGGCTCAGGAGTGAGATGGGTCTGTAGTTCTTCAGTAAGGTCTTATCACCTTTTTTGAAGAACAGCACCACCGCACTCCTGCTCCAAACCTGTGGTGTTATACCTTGTTGTTTTTCTTAGGTTATGTTATCCTTGAGTGGGTATTAACTTCGGCACAAACTAGACTTACATGGAACTAGAGAAATTCTCTTGAAAAATAACTTTTAAGAGAAAATACGACGCAGTAGTAGTAATGAGGCATTTCGAACAAGTTTTTTATTTGCCTTTATTTTTAGTTTGTTATTAGCTAAATTTTAGTATGAGCGAAATGTTATTAACATAAAATTATACTTATATACTCAAAAAATTTATACTATTAAATTGTAATTTCTATGATGATTCTATTTATTTATATTAATAACTCTATCCTATGTTTTATCTTTGGTTTTGATACACATAAACATACATAACTTCAAGTCAAGTTCCGCGGTAGGCTGAGAGAACGGAGCACCATAAGGCACGATTCTTACACACCTCACACGCTTCGTTGTCTTTCATGACTCTCACGCGCGTTGATTTTTGAGGCTCCTAACATCACCTTTCTCCAGAACATGTTCTATTTGGTCATGGAATGTGTGTCTTAGAATCCTACGTGCATCCGCTTTTGCAAATTAAATTTCTCCTTTTGAGTTAAAATATCTATGGTAAAATGCACAAGATATAGGATTAATAAAGTTTTATTTTCAAAAATTCCATTTCAAAAATGATTGATGACCACGAACTTAATTATAGTACCGCGCATTTCATTCTTTAAATCTCTTTCTAACCAACTGCCGTCGACTTTCGAACTTAGATAATAACGAAAAATGAATTCTGATGTTCCGTCTGAGTCTACTGCTCGTAACTTTAAATTCTTTGTCATTGCAATTTAATTTATGTTCATGAGTATTTTTTTTAAATATTTTTAAAGCAAATTAGTAAAATTTGGTGAATTCATTCATTACGACATTAATAGACAGTTTAACGGTGGTAGAGTCAGTTCAGAGTTGGCTGCACGAATGGGGCCGACTCGACCGGTGAAATCACGACCTCTCACAATTTCGACGTAAAGTGGCTTTTGCTGCGTTTCGTTCGGTGAGAGAGATATCCGGAAACCCAACCCCTTTCCCCTCCCCTTCCTATCCCCCCCCCCGATATGTAAGGGCTGGCATAGTAACTGTAACATTATGTGTGTTCAGGTGTCCATGGGCAAGTTTGTTGGTCACCATCAGGTGACACGAATGCTCGTTTGCCCCCTATAACATAAAAAAAAAATTTTAAAAGAGTTTGCTGCCTATTTGTTTTAACAATATATTTTTATTTCAACTAGCGGATCCGGTGAACTTTTTTCCACATGAAAAGCAACAAAAAAGTAAATATTGGCTTTACCACTTTTTCTTTACTTCATCATAAATGAATTATCGATAAAAACACCCCGTTGACAGCCTCTATCTCTTAAAAAAACCTTATCATATCCGTTGCGTAGTTTCAAAGATATAAGCATATAAGGGGATGGACAGCGGAAAGCGACTCTATTTTATACTATTTAATGATAATAATGATTTTGAAATAACTATCCTACTACAGTAGAGTCACTTCACTTCGCATCCGAGCTGATGCGACTTAGCCGTTTTCTTCATTTTCTGCATAAGAACGCTCGAGTCAGAAGAATTTGTAATTTTAGGAGGAGAATGAGAACGGATAAGAGGACCGCGGAACTTCTTCAACCAGCAAAGTAAATGAAATTATCTCCTGTTTTTTGGCGCGTTTTTATGATGATATAGTAGAGTCAGACAGTTCTTCCCCCTCCCACAATCGTAGAATACAGTCTATCCATGGGTGGCGTTAGTCACTTACCATCAGATGGCTGGCTTAATGCTCGCTCATGTCCTGTACTCCATAAAAATGTTTACAATTTTTCTTTTATTTGTTTATTTTGTAATTTATATTTCTGTAATGTTTTTCTAAACAGACATTGACAATTAATTGTTGAACTGCTTCATGTATCTGTTAAAATGACTTCAATAGAATTTGCATAATATATCTAAATAAGTCGAAACCGTTCCGTAATCTTTCATATTGAAAGCAACAGAATTTAATGGATTGGTACGACTAGTGATGTAGAGCGACTTACATATCGATAAAAAATATAACTAACAATTTGATGAATAGTTTTGGAAGACAACTCAGAATAGGTATAATATAATATGATACACTTTCCCGTATAAATGGTAGTTAGTCACTTGTTATTTCGTCTAGTTTTTGAGATAATGAATGATTAAAAAAGAAATAAAATTAGATTGGATATAGTTAGATCAAAAAAGAAGTAAATAAAATAAAGTTGGTTAAAGCAAGTTTAAAACTATATTTTTGAGTGGTAAAATTATCGATAAAATACTAACCTCGACATTAAAGTGTTTGTGTGTCTCCTTCACTATTATCATATGACCGTACTTGAAACCGACTACAATTTGTCTTCGTTGACAAATATTTAAATGTTGAGGTTGGAAGCTATTGATCACTCCAGATATTGGCATTGAATAGGTAAAAAAAAAAATGAAATATACGCCCTGAAGAGTCGAAAGACTTATGAAATGTTGAAACTTTTATATATGGAATGTTTACCAAGATCTCTTATAAAGATTGTGGACAAAATTGCTAGAAAGAAAATTTGTTATACATTATTGTATATGTTTTGAGTATCGTTAATAATGGTACTTTGAAAAAAAAAAGTTTACATGTTATTTTTAAAATATAATTCTTCTGAATTTCCGTGTATTAAGAGAAAATTGTGGCATCGAAATTTTATTTTGATGTACAAATATTACGCACATCTGGAAAACGGGTGACTAAAAAAAAAAAAACAAATTTATTTATAATAAGAATAATAATAATATAAGAAAATTTATAATATTTATTAATCAGCGATGAGGATGAACTTCTCTTCTTCTGAGATTTTATTTCATTTACACTCTATCAGTAATTCTTCCTACAGTATTCATAAATAAACAACATAAACCTTAATATATCTATCTTAAACAATGGTAGAGCCTAGCAGTTCGCTGTATGAATGGGCTGGCTCGACTGGTGAAATACCACGACCTCTCAGAAGATCGACGCAATGAGGGTCGTGCCGCGTTTCGTTCGGTGAGAGACCTACCCGGAGGCCCACCTCCCTTCCCCATCCTACTCCCTTAAAGGTCGACATCGCAACTGTAACACTATATGTGTTGCAGGTGTCCATGGGTGGCGCTGGTCACATAACATCAGGTGACAGTATGCTCGTTTGCCCTCCTATCCAATAAAAAAAAATACAAAGTACGTGTCAGGTTGTTTGTCCGCGATGGACGCCTAAACCAATTTATTGTCGCGATTTTATTTTATTGCAAATTATTTGACTATTTGATTTGTTAGTCCCAAGCGATTCTAACAGATGGCGAAAAAAAATAATTTTATTTTATTTATAAATATTTAATTTTATTTGTTTATATCCTAACCGTTTGGTATACAGTATATCATGCACAAAAACGTCTGTCGAGTAAGCTAGTATTATATAAACATATAATTATAACATATACATAAATTCACGCTTTTTCTACCCGAAGGTGTAGGCAGCAGGTGTTAAGCCTCGTCGCGCCGTTATATTTACGTCCCAAATGGAATAGGTGGCGAACCTATTGCCATAGGATGTTAGTTTATAATAAAACTGTATATTTATATCTATAATGTAGGTACACTTGTAAGGAGAGGTACCCTATACGAAAGTTATTGTTATTTAAACCAATAGGGAGATCATGAAATACTGTGATTTTAATGCTAGTCGTATATTAGTTTTATTCAAGTATTTACAAAGGTCGTATTACATGAAGTTGATATATAAACAACAGCAAACCTATAAATAACTTGTCTGTTAATTCCAGAAAGAGATTTTCTCTTTTAGTAATCTTCTTTTTTATGGAGGTTTATTCTCAGAGGTATTGATGTGCTCGGAATAATAGTGAAGATGTTTTCGGACTGGTTCGTTGGATGTCAGTAGAGTATGTGATGTCTATCTGTATTGATTACCTACAATCTTCAATCCAAATCCCATGCGGGGTAGGCAGAGAGAACAGAGCGCTATAAGGCACGATACTCTTGTCATACGACATATATTTTCTATAAAGATTAGATAGTTGAAATAAAGATGGCGATTTTAGTCCGATCTATTGTCAAATCAAATCAAAATTTTATGTCATTTTAATTTTAAGGATGTGTTCATACTGGATGTTTTTTAAACAAAAAAAAAACGGCCAGATTTCAAGTAAAATTAATTCTCAAGATATCTAAATACAAGTTAACTCTCTTTAACACTCGGTCACGTATTTTACTTTACGGAGATTAAACTTTGTTCCTCTAATCTGTATCTTCTTGTCACAGAATTGATTTATGAGGTGAATGCTAACAAACGAGCCGACAACTTTGCGTGCTATCTCGAATTGTTTTTAATATTCTGTGTGTTTATCATATTTATGTATTTTTTTTAATACTTAATTACTTGCAAATGTGATAATATTTAGAGTTATTTCAAGTACATCATAGATGTCATAAATCTATACTACATATAATAAAACTGTAGGAAAGTTAAAACTGTACATTGAATTTTTTTTTAGAATACTTGGGATATGATCTACAATAGTTACCGAACTCAAAAATATGGCTTTTAGCATTTTTTGTTTGGTTTGTCTTTGTTTGTGCGTTTGTTACGGATAAACTCTAAAATTACTGCAGGCTATTATGTTCAATTTTGCATAAATATAGCCAATAAGTTCAATATTATCACGCCATAACTAATTGGGGGTGAGCAATGAACCCTTATAATGGCACAGGCATAGTATTTTGCTTTTCACGCAGATGAAGTTGCGGGCAACAGCTAGTGAATAATAATAATATAGGTTTTGGTCTCAATCCACACAGAACCTCCTAGTTTTCAATCTAAAAGACTAAATGCATTCGTTATGGAAATTCATGCAGCGATCTGCGTGGTTTTGCCAACTTTTACATTTATTTTCACTCATATTAAAATGAAAGTAAATACAGAGTATAATTAAGTGCCACCCTAAGAACGGTACATGTTCTAATAATGTTGACAATAAAAAAAAATAATTTCATACACAGTGGCAGCGGTGAACCATTACAATAGGCGGGTTACACAATGGGTTTCATAAATCGCGACGCGCTGACGTCAGCGACGGCCGCAGGTGTGCGCCCCGCCTAATACTTCACCTGTACATTTGATATTATTTTATGGGGCGGGGAACCCCGACGTTGCGTGCAATTTTATGGAGGTTCCATGTAAATTATATTTGATAGGGTTGTCAAAATCCTTCAGTCAAAAGTCCGGATGTTTTTATAAAATAAAGTTTTTTCAAGCTAAAATTGAAATCAACATGACTCAATTTAAATCCTAGTATCGCAGCAAACGTCGTTGTTATTCTTGTCATTCTAATACACAGGGTCACATTAAGTATTTCTTTTAATTTGAAAATTACATGCGCTGCTGATTACATGATTCTTCATCTCATTCTCATTTAGATTTTTTGATTTTTTTGTCATCTCGACCATTTTAAATAGTTAGGTAAACGATGATATTTATAAAATAATTTATTTTGTAATTGCAGCATTTTGACATAAAGTCGACGAGATAAAAAGAGATAGAGATAGGCAAAGATACCTATTTGCCTATTAATAATGCAATACTAATTATAGTAAAAATGCCGTTTGCATTATTACTATAATTAACATAATTTCCATACTTTTCAACGTTCTCACTACTTCTATACAATAATCCAAATATTTACATAGATTAAACATACAAATATTTAATAATTGGCCCTTTAAAACTCGTTCGTCATTGATGTGGCCAAGCTTTTGTATCCGTAATCTTTTGTACAAGGGTCATATTCTTCAACTCTCGACATGTAATCACACTTATTCAAATAAGTAATACATAAACAATTAATTACTTCAGAGGAGGAATTTGTGCTGAATTATGTTGGATTTGATTATTTATAGATGGTTGAGAGAAACAGAACAGTAAGTGACAACCCTAAGTTTCGGCTTTGTCCATCGGTGTAATATTTTTTTATTAATTTCCATATTGGGGATTGTGAAAGATGTATGGATTGATTATAGCCAAAATATTCTTCATATTAGATTTGTTATTACAATTTATATCTTTGTAATTTAATATTTATTGTTTTGCGCATTGACATAGTATGTAGACATATGTCTACATACATACATATGTCCAAGTATATACTTGGACACGATTCATGGTATATCGTCCTTTTTTAACCACCTATGAAATGCATTTACGCACACTAACCGTATAAGACAGTGCCTGTTTGGTGTTATCAGACTCCCCCTAGTCTTAAAATTAGGTGTCTGACTACCCACTAAAAAACTTCGATACACATTCCTCCGTCATAAGTGGTGCGCTATAAGCATAAGCATTCTCCCCTTCGCTCCTGATGGCGAACTAGCGCCATATCTCATCAAGCCATACTTCCATATCAGCCTGGGTGGTGGGCAGGTCGCGTGGTAGTTCCACTACTACCATCTTTCCTTCACATGTTATTCATTTACTCCCGCATGTTCCCAGGTGCCCCCCGACCGTCAGTACTTCTCTACCATTAAACACATCTCCCATTCATCCCAGCATCCTTTTTACTCGGCGAATCCTCCAGCAATTTTCTGCCTAGCACGCAAACTACCAGTCAGACCACATTATCTATGAAATAGAACCACATCAAAACCGTTCACGTAGTTTTAATATTCCGAGCAGGGGATAGTCAGACAGGCAGCAGGAAGGTACTTTGAAGTATGTAGTGATAAAAAATATTTGAGAAGATACGATGATAACAAACGGTATGACATATTACTTTAGCCTTAAACAGAAACACCAGGTGTCTTAAGCATTTACAATCAATTTGTAATTTACAAAGGAATGTATTGTAATTTCAAAGGAATATGTTGTAATTTACGTAGGACTATGTTGTAATATTTGTCGTGTCATGTGCGTATTCAACATTTGCAAATACGACAATAGAACGAATTGTCTTTTGTCAAAAAAGTATATATTCTCTTTTGTATATATTTCATAAATTCTACATTATTTTCGATTCGAATGGAAATGATAAAATACGTGTACGGTTGTTGTAAGGATTCAGAATCACAAGTACTTATTGGGAAATGGAATGTTGAATGAAACTGGTGATTGAATGTGACTTGTAATGTACCTAAATTATAAATATTTATATTTTTGTAGCCTCTTGCCGCTATAAACCGAAGGTATAGTCAGCGATAGTTATGATTATTCTTTATTCTTTATTGTACATTAACAGATACATTAATACATAAAATAAGGATATACATAGTACAGCGGCGAGCTTAACTCATTTTGAGTTTTCTTCCAGCGAACCCTAAATAGTAGCGGAAAAGTAAAAGTGGTGAGAAGTCGATAGTACAACAATACTATAGTTAGTTATAAATCCTCGATTGTGAGGTGGTGAAATTTATTGTCGTCAGGTATATAAATATATATTCATCACATATCAAATATAACAATCCGTTCAAAACCGGAGCCTCTTATAAACTGATTATAATTATATCTCCAAATTGTACTGAAATTACATAACTAAATAGTACGACTGTGTTTGATGTAAATAAAAATATCCAAATTTATTCGCCAATATACCTTGTTTGTATTAATCGAAGCACGATATAGATTTTTAATTAAAACGACAAGAATAAATTGATTTTACCAACAAAGTTTCGACAGCTAGAGCGCGGAATTTTTTTTCTTTTTTTTTTTCTCAACGAATTGAAGTCAGCTCACCGGCATTAGTTCTTTCAACTTGGAACGAGCTCACTTCAACTATAATTACCAGTTGCTTCCGATTCAGTTTTTTTAATCAGAACTTGATCGTGCCGTTTGGATATTTCAAAAGTGATAATTATTTTTTTAATTTTTTTTTTGATTCGTTTCTAAACATGTTCTTTTTGTGAAATATTTAAATGTTAGCTAAGGATGTTTTAAGTATATTATTATTATTTTAGTTTAACGCGTATCGTTGTCTATTTTTTTTACTCTCTTATTCTCTTATTACTCCATATACTCCTGCTACTGGCTGGCTCATGGAATATACGTCGCATTTCCTAAATACGTCCATCCATAGTTTGACCTAGCGAAGACTTCGCTGAACTATAGTTGCATAAAATATAGTTCAGCGAAGCTTTGTCAAATTTATAACGAGATTAACACTGTTCTGAATTACATTTAAAATAACGATTAATATAATTTATATATTAATATAACGATTATATTCAATAATGCAATGAAACAAAGTTAATTTATACAACCAGGACAAGCTTGACCCTCCTAAGAAAATCGCATGAAAATCTGTTAAATGGTTTAGGAGATTCTCGATTGTTCCAAGATATCTTATTAGTAAACCAGCGGTAAAAGTATAAAAGCCCGTATTAAAACTGAACAGAGTGGTGATGAGCGGCTGTATAATTCCTCAGTAACTCGTGGATGTTGTTGCAAACCTATGTCAGGGTAGTTCATTTTATTTTCATTATTTAACTTAACATAATTTCACGCCTTTTTCTACCCATCGGCTGCTAAGCATCCACTCGCTGTTATGTTTACATTCCCAATGGAACAGATGGCGAACCTATTGCCGTACCTGGCACAATGTTTTTAGTCATCAATATTTACCACACATAAATTTCGAAATTAATTTCGAAAAGTCATTGGTGTGTGCCAGGATTCGAGCCAGGGTCGCGAACCCTGGATTCAGAAGCCGTGTGCTCGACCACTGGACCACCGAGAATTCTATTTTCATTATTTCTTTTTCAACTACCATTGATTCATATATATCCTTTAATACCTACTTTCGTATTTATTGTAAATAATAGTAGTATGAAATACCTATTCATAAAGTATTTTATTTGACAATAGTATTTAGCACGTGAGTTTCTTGTCCGATGCTTCGATCCATGACACTTGGAATCAAGCCGCTCGTGGTGATTGCGTCCCGGTCCGTGTGAACTTGATGCACGGATGCATTTTCCTCAAGCGCTCGTATTGTAATATTGAATTTAATCATACAAATAATTTTAAGTTTGTAATTATTGACCATTTTTTAAGTGTCTGTGAAGACACTATGAAAATAAAACTATTTTGAATAGTTCAATTCATGACCTATTAAATATTGGCATATGAAAATCGTAATAATAATAAATGAACCAGGTCTTGCCCACTCAATAATGAATAGACTTATGTATAAACACACGTAGTAATATGTACGTATATAATTTCGACTTGTAAACTCTAACAATTCCTTAATTATTTATTGACGGTCTTAAAGTTACTACGGCAGTGTATATTTCTTTACCTTGTATGAAAACGCTCATATTAAGGATTAAAATCTTTCTTGTTATTATATTTACAGTATTAAAATTCTTCAACGATAAAATGCCGACTACTACAATTATTTAATCATATATTATCATTATAGTTTTGTTTGCACATTCATCCATATCCATTTAGCTGTTTACTACACTCACTCTGATTATTTTTTAAATAGATTGACGCCATATTTCTACCCGGAAGTGTGAGCAAAGGCTGAAATACCATGTTTTTTATAAGAGATAGGAGGGTAAACGAGCAGGCGTGTCACCTGATGGTAAGTAGCCAGCGCCGCCCATGGACATCTGCAACACATATAGTGTTACAGGGGGGTTGACCTCTCTCATCGAATGAAATGCCGTATGAGCCACTTTACGTCGATCTTCTGAGAGGTTGTGGTATTTCACCGGTCGAGCCGGACAATTCATGCAGCAAACTGCATGACTCTACCACTGTTAAATGTCGCAGGTGTAAATGGGATTTTAATAAATTTTGCCAGCCATCAACAATAATGATAGATATCTTTCGAAAAGAGCATCGATCGTCATTGATTTGATT
Organism: Euproctis similis; assembly: GCA_905147225.2. Classification (NCBI taxonomy): domain Eukaryota; kingdom Metazoa; phylum Arthropoda; class Insecta; order Lepidoptera; family Erebidae; genus Euproctis; species Euproctis similis. The sequence goes on from LR990109.1 coordinate 14,408,720, forward strand.
CAAATGCAATACTTCTTGATTCAGAAGTAGTGTTGGTCCAAACCACGGAGAGCATAAATCTTTTTCCCATCCCTGCATAAAACGTTAAAAGTACATGTTAAGGCATCCGGAGTATCCTCCGTCATAAGCAGCAGCACTCAGTACATACATACATACATAAATAATTTTACACCAAGTCACTTGCAGCGTAGGCAGAGAGAATGCAGCCCCATAAGTCACTAACTTATTTAATGTTCATAACTTTTATCATACACCCTCGTTGATTGTGAAGCCTCCTGACATCACCTTCTTCAAGGGATCGGTTAATTTGGTCATGGAGAGCGTGTCGTGGCCGTCCTTGACGCCTACATCCATCCGCTTTGGTTTACTTATACACCGACACTCTTTCAATCAAACTTCGTTACCTTGTTTTCGCGGCGGTCAGCGCGAGTCACTCCCCTTTTACACTGTAAATCTACTTAGTCAATCTTGAATCATTCATTATTTCTACAGGTCGGAACCACTTTTTACACTATTACATTTTTTGCAGTAAACATCCCTCTTAGCGAGTAAAAAAGTATCCAATATCGTTTTTTTTGTACCCCGAAAAGTGAATGCATTTAAGTATCGATGCAAATCGGCAAATATAATCCCAATCCCGTATGTTTTGTTCTGTTTAATATTTATACCTACATCCAGATAGATATATATCACCAAACAGTTGAAATTCATGTGTAAATAGTATGCAGTTGTGGAGGGTAGTTGTCCAGATTAGCCACATCATCCATACAATTCCGTTTCAGACGAGTTGTTCACACAAATTCCCCACCTCTATCCGATTATGTGCCGGAGTGAACTAACAGTTCTGCGTATAGGTTACTACAACTACTACTGCTGCTTTGAAACGTTGCTGATTGATTAAATCTACTTGGAATAAATCAACGGAGATCTGTATGTATCTGATCTGGTTTGGAATTGAAATTGAGCATTCAGACAGTTCTATTAACCGGATATCAATACGATAATTGGTAGATTAACGTAGCATCACGCCTTTTTTACCCGAAGGCAGCGCTTTTAAACTATTTCAAAGCCTCGATTCGCCGAATCGTTACATTACGGGCCAAATGGCGAACCTGTTGCCATACATCGGGCACTAAATTGCCAGTCGTCGTTATTTATCACACATAACTTACGAAAAGAATTCCGAGAATCATTGGTGTGAGCACGGAATCGAACCGACTTCTAAATCAGAAGCGGTGAAATGGAACACTGGACAACCCAGAGTTTTAAAATTTAATTGGCAGATTAACTAAGAAATTTACTGTTGCTGCGTACTGCATCACGTTGTGAAAAAGCGAAAAAAGCAAATTCTTTTGTCGTAGATGTAAGGAATTCTGAGGAACACGGCGCAATCATCATCTACTTTAATATTTTTCCTGTGCAGACTAAATCCTAAAATTTCTTTGTTAAAATTTTTCAAGTATAACCCATATTTGATTTGAATGTAATACTAGTTCACCCAGCGAGCTTTGTTTCGCCTCAGAAGCAATAAGAAGAAATAAAAATGTCAATGTCAATAGACATACACCATCCTAAGAGATAGACATACCCCATCGCAGACTTTTTGTAGACCTTTTAAAGGTGAAAATAATGTAGTCCATTATTTTGATTTATCACTTACAAGTACAGCAAGCATTAGCATTATAAAAACCACCGCGTTGACACCCTCTATCTAATAAAAAAATACATCAAAATCGGTTGCGTAGTTTTTAGATTTTGTTTTATACTATGTAATGATAATGATTTAGGTATAGTTTGTAATAAAAATTTGGTTAGGAGCATGGTAAACCATTCTCAGTGTAGAGTTCTATAGAACTTACTATAAAGAAATAATTATAAAGCTGAACAAGCCAACCATTTGAAGGCCGCATTATTATAGCGTTAATATATTCCAGTAAAGGATCAGATTTTTGTTCTGGAGGAAGATGATGTTAGGAGCCTCAAAAATCGAGGCGCACCTACGTATACTACCTACAACTGTAGGTGGTATACGAAAGTTAATAATTTGATTAATCTGCAATAAAGTCGGTAGTTAATTATTTAATATGAGAGACTGGCCAGACATTTTACAATTGGACAGGATATTCGGCCATTTCATTTGAAACTGTTATCAAGAAAGGAGCCAGACTACCAGATTAATTAACCTAACTTTTGATCTTATTGGTGAGTGTTTTAATCAATTCATTTCACCCTAATAGCTAAGATATTATTGCCTGCAGTGCCGTGAGCTTGATGTGCCTAATTTATTAAAATTATTTCATCAAAGTTTAAAAGTTCAAGTTTTATCAAAATTATCAAAGTTTACTATTACATGTTAAGACTCTGTTAATAGCAGCATATTATTTTGTATATATTACAGTAATTGCTTATATAAATTATTCTGTACAATCTAGATAATTTTACAAATCAAGCTATTAACAGAGTCTTAACATGTAATAGTAAACTTTGATAATTTTGATAAAACTTGAACTTTTAAACTTTGATGAAATAATTTTAATAAATTAGGCACATCAAGCTCACGGCACTGCAGGCAATAATATCTTAGCTATTAGGGTGAAATGAATTGATTAAAACACTCACCAATAAGATCAAAAGTTAGGTTAATTAATCTGGTAGTCTGGCTCCTTTCTTGATAACAGTTTCAAATGAAATGGCCGAATATCCTGTCCAATTGTAAAATGTCTGGCCAGTCTCTCATATTAAATAATTAACTACCGACTTTATTGCAGATTAATCAAATTATTAACTTTCGTATGCTACCTACAGTTGTATTTTTATTTATGACCTGGAAACCGTGTCTTTTGAAGCCTAAATTTATTATGATAAAAATTTACCTTGTCACTCAACGTGACAGTGCATAAAAAGAGTTATGAAAGTCAACGAAGCGAGTGAGGTGTATAAGAATCGTGCTTTATGGCGCTCCGTTCTCTCTGCCTACCCCGCAAGTGATTTGGCATGAAGTTATATAAAAGACCGCAGTTACAAAAACATATATGGTAAACGATCAATTGTACTGAGATAAAATAGATTTTCGTTTTGGTTTAAAAGAAAATACAGAGTGAGATAGATCGTTTATTCCATCTCTTTCTTTCCTCGTGTCTCTGTTAATCTGTTTTTGATGCATGATTAGATAATAACAACGGCAGAAAGACAGGAAATATGTCTAATACAAAATTTTACCCTACGCTAAACCCGGGCTAATTTCAATAAGTAGATTGAGCATCTAAAAATCTCCCAAAGGGCGCGTATCGAAGTGAAAGCATACATTAAATACAGAAGTATCTCTTGTGTATATGACCCGGCTATTATACAAATTTGCCGGGCAATAAAGAATATTTATGAAGGCACCTTGTACTGTAATTACCTAACGCCGCTGAAGTACAATTTATATGTAAAACAGGTAGGTGTTCTGTATCGAGCGCCGTTCACAACATTGTAAACACACACTATCGATTTATCTCAGAAATAAATGAATGTTTTATTAATGACAGAAAAGTTACTATTTTTAGAGGAGATATGCAGTCTAAGAAGTAATAAGTATAATAATGTGCGCGTATAAATAATATGCACTTTAAAAGAATGTTTGAATTCTGCGTATCTTAGGTGTTTTTACCGCGTATAATTGTTTGTTCTTCAAGTTTATAACTTTACTTAAAAACATTTGATATGTTTTTGTCAGTAAAATCTATACTTAACAGCCATAACATTTCATTTACACCCTTCGCTATTCTGTTTTTGTTGTTGCATTAACCCCTTGGGAATATTAGCAACAAGCTTAGATTATGCAAAAAACCCTTGCCTACGCTAACAGGAAAACTCTGAGTTATGATGTTGGAATTAAAGAATATACGTTACATATAAATATTATAATTTCCAGAGCTAAATTGAGCCTGATAAACATTTAATTGACTTTAGCTCACGTAAATTATACAGTTTTTAACTATTCATATTGTCATGTTTATAAATTACGCGGGGCTTATAAAATCTTTTGACATTATTGTCCAACGAATGAAAACACTGAATATTATATTAAAAAAAAACAGTTAAAACTTAATAAAGAAACTCCTTTAACATGAACTTGGACAGTTTTGTGTTATATAATTTTATGTTAAGAGATAGCACAAATGTAAATTTTAGTATGTATATTGGTTGTATGAAGCAGACTTGTCCTTGACATGTTTTTCTTTACTATATATATATAACTACAGTTCTAACATGACGGATTTATTGAGGAACAAACTCCGTCTCTATTGATTTAAATTGACGAACACTGTAAAACTTTACGTTCGGTCCTTGAATACAAATTTGCCTAATTTTAATTTCTGTATACGGCCACAAAATCCACGGGGTTACAAGTGCGATATCGTTGGTTGTGAATGCGAATGACAGAAATAGACAGCAAGAAACTTACTTAACTTCACTCCAAGTTGTCTACAGGCTAAGCAGTACCAGAATGACATAACATTTACAATATTCTTACATATCTCATTCACTTCTTCGATTTCATTACTCTTGTCACACACTCTTACTGCTCCTAACATCACCTTACGTCACTTTCTTGAAAAGTTGATTGTAAAAATGTATATAAAAATAATTATATGAACAAGTACCATTTTGTCACGTTCCTAAGCTTTTTAATAGCAATTATTTTTAAAAGCTTTTATTAAACTTACAAAGTATGGTTTGGGTGAAATCTTTAAGTGAATTTTGAAATACGAAGCAAGCTTTTATTATTAGATAAATTGTAGGTATGATGAGGTTATAAGTTGATAGTTAAAATTTTAGGGAATAAAATATTTTCTTCTTTTTAGATCCCTTAGTAAAAGCTATTTAAAAAAGCTATTTATTGTAATCGCCAGTTTCATGGGCACTCAGAACTACTTTCCGTTGTAACATTCTATTGTATTTAATAGTGGTTGAAATTTGTCTCGGAATAATGAAAGAGCGCACCCCTGATGCAATTAATTGTTTGGTGGATATCTTTTTTATTTTGGAAAAACGTCTTGAATTTTTTCAAGTTCGAAACTAACTACAAATTTGTCCTATTTCTGTATGTATATTTTGTATACAGATTATTTGTAAAACAGTAATACATAACTTCATATACATAAACATAACTACACGTCTTTTTCTACCTGAAGGTGTAGGCAGTGGCTGCTAAGCCTCGACTCGCCGTTATGTTTACGTCCCAAGTGGAATAGGTGGCGAACCTATTGCTATACTGGGCACAAAGTTTTTAGTCATCAATATTTATTCTTCTTTCGAAATTACTTTTCGAAAAGTCATTGGTGTGTGCCAGGATTTGAACCCGCGACCTCTGGATGCAGAAGCCGTGTGCTCGACCAAAACAGTAATAATGCTGTGTATTTCTTCTATTTATATTTTATCCGTTTTCCCACATAATAGGTACTTCTGGTAAGCTTTTTATATAAAGCGACTATCGAATCTTTGCAAGGCCGTTATACGGAAGGGTGACAACGTATTTTTACGCCGTCAATATCCGTAAGTGTAGGCTAATATATTTCTGATCTCATGCAATAGATAGTAGAGTCTATTTTTTATAATTATGCAGATCAATGTTTAACTGTGCTTTACCTGATGGTAAGCGATAGTGAAGTCGTAATGGCGACGATGGGTAACGACTTATTAAAATCCTATTTACTTTTGCTTCAAAGACATACCATATAAGCAAGAAAACCCCTGCAAAGGCAATTTATTCCATTCAATTGAAAAAATGGAAGTTACGAAATATACTTATTTTCATACTTATGTACGATGACAAATTAAAATGACTTGTGAATGTTAAACCGAATTTCTAAAAGATAATTTGTATGTTTAAGTTTGAATCGAGGTCTCGGTGGTCCAGTGGTCGAGAACCCCGCTTCTGAATCAAGAGGTCGCGGATTCGAAACCTGGCTCACACCAATGTCTTTTCGAAATTGTCTTCGGAAGTTATGTGTGATAAATATCGTTGACTGAAAAAGGGTACGCCACCTATTCCGCTTGGGACGTATACATAACATCGAGACGAGGCTTAACAGCCGCTGCCTACACCTTAGGGTAGAAAAGACGTGAAGTTATGTTATGTGTTTTTAAGTTTGAACAACTTAGGACGTGTCAACCTAAAGTCGAAGTGCTAAATTATTTGCCACTTTCAATAATTCGATGAGGATTTCATCTAGAGGAAAGTTGGCTTTCTATTACAAACAAATCTATTCCTCGACATGTAAATTCATTTACTTAACATAACATAACTTCACGCCATTGTTACCCGAAGGTGTAGGCAGCGGCTGTTAAGCCTCGTCTCGCCGTTATGTTTACGTCCCAAATGGAATAGGTGGCGAACCTATTGCCATACCGGGCACAAAGTTTGTCAGTCATCGATATTTATCACACGTAACTTCCGAAAATTTCGAAAAGTCATTGGTGTGTTGCCAGGATTTGAACCCACTACTTCTTGAATCAGAAGCGGGGGTGCTAGCCACTGCGCCACCGAGACCGACTAAATTCATTTAATTACGTGTAAATTTACTAATTCGCATAATAATATTATTTTTCAAATGTACACACAGATAAGATTCAGTAACAGTTTAACAATAGTAGAGACAGTTTTAACATCTTTCTATCCTCACTAAGTAATTCAGTTCTATTCAATTATTCTTCGTATTCTTCTTCGTATTTTCAAGACATTTAAGTGAGAATTACACAAATTGAGTTCGTAACTCGTTGTCTCACAGTAAAATGTCTTTTTAATGGTCACAAATGACGTTGATAACAAATTGATTTACATAATATATCTAGTAGTTTTTTTTTCATCCTCTATCTTTATATCGTTTCGTTTTTTTTATTACACTTGTACATGTACTGAAGTTTTCGAATGAGATTTTCCAAATTATTGTCTAAAAGAGTTTGTTATGGGAAAGGGCGCAAATGAACGCATGGACATTATCAGCAAATCAGAGAACCCTATAGTTGAATTTTGAGCCAATTTTTTTTATGGGATCGATCGGCAAACTAGCAACTGGGTCGCCTGATGGTAAGTAACATCTCACCGCTGTGTGTTGCCGTCCTTTAGGAGAAAAAAAGAAGAGGAAAAGGGGTTTGGGCCTACGGATACTTCTATCATCAAACGAAACGCGACACGAGCCACTTCACGCCGATATTCCGAGATGTCGTGGTATTTCACCGGTCGAGGTTCGACCATTCATGCAGCGAACAGTGGTAGAATCTTGATTCTACCACTGTTAATAGAGCATATAAGATAAGATGGAGAAATGAGGAAGGAAAACGCCATGAAACATCATAAATAACGAACCAAAAATGAGTAGTGTACGTCGATTTTCTGACAGGACGTATATTTCATCGGTCGTGCTGGCCCATTCATGCAGTGAACTGCGTGGTTTTGCTCTATGTAAATAGTGTGATAATGACTAAAAGCGAATCATGACCGAGATTCTATCTAGTATCATTCTCGAAACGTTAAATTTCTGCAAATAGGTATTGTTTATATTGCCAATAGATTTTGGGGTAATTTAGACCTATAATTGCAAGCACACACGCGATAGTCGGTTCGACTATGAAAGCTGAATTGAATGCAACCGAAATAACTTAGTCTATCTTTGCTTAGAACAATAATTTAGCTGTTTATAGCTATAATATAATACATAATATGTATACACAGGCAATACACAAGTAAATATATTATATTTACTTGTGTATTGCCTGTATAAAATACAATTAAAATATATCATAAAATCTGTGTCAACTTTTTCTAAAAAGTTACATTTGCAATACACGGACTTATGAATTAAACTTATATTGTGTTGAATGTGAAGAATTTCACTAAATCCATTGTCGTTCTAAATCTCATCAATCTTATTTTAAATCCAATATGGCGGATCACCCTAGATATAGGAAATGTTATTTTTAATGCATTTCTCCATTATGGTTATCAAATGAAACAGCTCATTACGATTAAGTGGAAAAGAAAGCTCCAAGCTGAAATAGAATAAGAATGTCTCCTTATTGAAGACTTGGACAGTTCAAAATTAACCGGTAAACGACGAGATGAACAGGCTGAGTAACCTAGCCAGCTATGACTAAAAAATAAATTGAAAGACAATTTTTTTTTAAAAAAGGTTTCATATAAACACTCTAAAAAAAAAGATCTTTTTCCTTTTAATTTATTTAATAAACAATATTACTTACGGTGTACTGACTATTTCTTCTAATTAGATTGTAATATTTCTTATTTTATATAAAAAAAATAGATATTTATTATAATGTATGTTGTTGAATATTTTTTAATTATTTGCACCTATTATGAAATGGCATTATAAGTAACTGGCATATAGTGACAATTATTAAAAAAAAACAATGATTTGAAGTTTACGAGTACGAGTTAAAAATAAATCTCAATCGATAGTTATATTATTAGTAGCTGTACAAAAAAAGAAAGACCGATATTAATATTATTGTTTCCCTTGATTGCCAGCAAAACAAAATTATAACTGAAACATGTTGGCGGATTGTTATGTCGTGGATTATTACCAACAGTAATATGAGAGAGAAAAAAATATATCTGTTTTCGTCTTAATTCAATATAGAAAAATGGCTGAAACCAATCGTTTAGTATTTATTGACATACGTACATTCGAGGGGCAATTTCACACTTGACATAAGTGCCCTATTATATTCGACGAAACCAATTCAATATCATAGACTAGAAAAAAGGAAATTGAAGGGCCTGGCGAAGAGTTGCGGTCTCAGTGAGAGCGAGTCTAATAATGATTATCAGGACTCAAGATATCAGATATAAATCCTTTTATACCTTTCTTTACTAACATATCAGGAGATAGAATTATATCCGACGCCCCGATGGTTCGGACATGAAGAAAAAATGAATATGCAAGATTGACTAAGCAGATACAATGCAAAAGCGGATGGATGTGAGAGTCGAGGACGGCCAAGACACATATTTCATGACCAAATAGAACGTATTCTGGAGGAAGGTGATGTTAGGAGCCTTAAAAATCGACGCGCGTACATGAAAAGAAATTTATGAAAGTTAACACCGCGAGTTAGGCGTGTAATAATCATACCTTATGGCACTCTGTTCTATCTGCCTCTCTCTTTTCAACTGGATATTTGTGTAACTTCAAATAGGTGCAAACATGCTTCGAGTATACGAAGGAAAGTATAAGTAACATATCTCTGAAATCTTGTCCGGAGATTTTAGTATTCCAATCTAATATAATAACATATATGAAAAGCGTTTTGGCTATAGGTTCGCCACCTATTCCATTTGGGACGTAAACATAACGTTATGTATGTATGTATGAAAAGCGTTCCAAATGTTTTTATTCTAAAATTGATTGATTATGCAAACGAATAATTAATTAAATCATAATTAAATTAATTAAATCGCTCCGCTATCATCTCCACTGTAAATAAGACTGTACACGTTATAGACATTTGTTTGTATGAGTGTGTGCAAAGGAAATGAAACTAGGCAAGTTTGACGGCCAACAGTCCGGATTGTGACGGTATGTACTGTACGGTATTCGGTAACTCTACATCAGATTGAGGTACTTATTATTTCGTTACTTACATTATATTTGTCTATGGGCTTACAACGTATTATAGCTTTAAAACAGAAGCTGAAATTTTAAATTATATATTTTAGCTTGAGTAAAATGCTTTCTATTTTAATTGTAATTATTTTCTGCCTAATAGCGTTATATTATTGTAAGTATTATTTAATGATTTCCAGACCGACTGGTCTAGTGGATATGAATAAAAAAATATTTAAAATTGACTTGTACATTAAAGGTTTTAAAAAATAACATAACATAACATAACTTCACGCCTTCACGCAGCGGCTGTTAAGCCTCGTCTCGCCGTTATGTTTACGTCCCAAATGGAATAGGTGGCGAACCTATTGCCATATCGGGCGATATTTATCACACATAACTTCCGAAAACAATTTCGAAAAGTCATTGGTGTGAGCCAGTGTCTGGAATCGAACCCGGACCTCTGGATCAGAAGCCGTGTGCTCGACCACTGCGCCACCGAGATGTTTAAAAATAACATTTGGAATATTTATATTTAATACATTTTTGGGTTTCTTATAGTTAATTTTCTCAGAAACTTCTTTACTGAATGTGCTAAAAGCTTCGTAAGAGGTATGCGGGTGGATTAGACATCTTAAATTCTGAACATGTTTTTTCTTTATTATATTAAGAAAGCTAGTTAGTTAAGAACTAGAAAGGATAATTGACGGATAGTAAGAGTAAAAATGTTGCAAAAATCTCTATAAACCAGAAAAAGTAAGATTTCTCGCGGGACATTGAAAATAAATAGGTTCTTGAACTTGAATAATTTATTTCACAGAAGTTCGTTTTTATATCCGTGGAAACTGTAAAATATTGCAACAATAAAAAATGTCCACAAGTGCGGCGCAATCATAAACATATCACAACAAATAGTGCACTATTTCCTTGACGCCATTTTCTCAGGCGATTCTAGAAACGTGAGACTTTCGAATTCGAGTTAACGAAAAAAAAAACAACATAAAATTGTCAAAAAGCTACTGTAACAATGTATTTTATATAGAATGTATTTATGGGATAGTTGAGCACGGATTTGTGGTGGGTCGCCAACTAAATGTGAGCCTCATGTACTGATTCTTATTTAGGATGTAAGGGATCATGGAGGGCGTAGGGACGCATCAATTTATTCGTGATATTAGGGAACAGTTTTATTTTTTGTAAATATAAATATTTAGTGGGATGTTTTCTTCTTGCGAGCTCGAATCTTTCCGAGGTCAATGTATTTGGTCGGATACTAAAAACCTTTTTTCAAAACCGTTTAGCAAAAGAGTTGCTAATATGAGAAATATTTATTTCTATTCATTTACACTTAAAACACTAATATATCATCATTTTCTTGTCCGGCACAACAGGTAATGGGTTCGAATTAATCATATTGTCAAAAAAATTACCTGTGACGTCAATGTTTTTGAATGTTTTCGTTGGTGGAATAGAGAATGGATTAGAAATGCGATGGGGAAGGGAGAGGGGAATAGGCTGGGTCTCCGGATACCTCTCTCGCCGAGCGTAACGCGGCATGAGTCACTTTACGCCGATATTTTGAGCCGGTCCGAGTATTTCACCGGTGAAGCCGGTCCATGCGTGCAGCGAACTGCGTGTCTCTACCACTAATCATCATCTTACTGCCCTTCTCCCATCATTTGGGGTCGACACAACAGGTTTTTCTTTTCCACGCTTCCCTATCATTCACTTCTTCCACATAAACACCCTTCCTAGTCATATCATCTTTCACACAATTCATCCATGTGTCTCTACTACTATCACATTTTAACACTAATAGGCAGCAAATACGAATTAAATATATATTCCCATTGAATAAGGTGGCGAAATTGTTGCCCCATCAGATAGGGAACAATTTGTAGGTCATCAATTATAATTACTTATCGCAAATAACTTTGGCAAAGTCATAGGTGTGTACACGGATTTGTACTAGATAACTTTCGAACGAAAATCGGTGTGTTGTTTTAGGAGGCTATCAAAAATTCCTATAACTATTAATTACATTTGTATTGCTATTAAATTTATTCCAATGCCTTTCTTATCTTCTTACTAGTAGATCGTGATCGGAGAAATACAATGATTTAAGCTAGTTTTTCATTGAATATGTATTATTTCTTTAATTTAATATATTTATAATATTTCATATACATTTTGAAATATAAAACAACTTGAGCTAGATCGTAATAATAGACAATACAGAGTATCTACTGTAAAACAGTTTAATTAAGTTGTGGAGGGTAAAAACTCAACGAGTTTTATTCACTCCAGGGAAAAAAATGCATACTGCGTGTCTGACACTACGAACTTTTTTATTTTTAATAAACTACAATTATGAGCATGGAATAAATGGTATTTGGCGGGTAGCACCGATACATTTAGATTTAAATATTGTGATGTTTAAGACGTACATACTAATGAAGAGAAAAAGAGAGAAAAGTGGAATATTTATTCAATACTTATTTTCTACAACATAACATTCTACCCGAAGGTGTAAGCAGCGAGTTTTAAGCCTCGACTCGCCGTTATGTTAACGTCCCAAATGGCGAACCTGTTAAACATATTTGTGCCATAGCACAAGGGTTTCAGTCATTGTTATTTATCATAAATAACTTCCGAAAACAATTTCGAAAAGTCATAGGTGTGCGCCCGGATTCGAACCCACGACTTCTTGATTCAGAGGCGGGGTGCTAAACCATTGGACCCCCGAGACGTGCATATATAATGCAGGACTTATTTTATTTACTATACTAATTTTCTTTCTTTGTTTGGTTGAACGCGCTAATATCCATGAACTCGAAGAACATCAGATTTATTTACAAAGGCAACTTACCAGTAGTTTAAAAAAGGTATTTCGAGGGACCAAAAAAATAATTCGGTAACCACTTTGGAAGACTACCTACACCTAGGGATATTAAAAGTCGAGGCACTAGACGAGTATTTTTTTTATCAATAAGTTTAACGGAACTAATGTCAAAGAGATACATTTATCACGATTTATAGAAATTAAAAAAAAAACAAATATTCAGGCCTCGTACGTTTAATGCCTATAGCGAAAATTACAAACAAATAATAATAAATTATTATTATAATCTTTATTTATAAATACAACACTCAAAATTTGATAATCTCTTAGTGAACTATGTAGGTAATATAAAATAAAAAACAATTTGTAAAATTGGTAAAGTTATTGTACTGATTAATAGAAGTATCATGAATACTTCTCAAAATAATAAATCCGTTATCACAAAAATATTCCGATATTTGAATACGGTTCGTTCATTTATACAATTAAGGTATAATGTAAATATAATATACAGGGTGTGTGTGAAACAATTACTCGTTGATGCTCAGTACATCGACGCGTATCTACAGGGGGATGTTAAATGATCGATGAGCGAGATAACGTTACGCTCCAGTTATTTCATTGTGCTCTAATTTATAAACGGCAGTGTAAGCGGTACTTTAATTATAAAATAAAATTCGACATTCAAAAACGTGTATTGCCAGTTGAAAATTAAAAAAAAAATTATAGATTTGAAAATGAGTTTTTATTTTATTTTTTCTAGTCGATGGAAACTAATTGATGTCGATGTTTTTATTACTTTTTCTGGCAATTTACTCTTTGTATATTTATTAATTTTAATTATTGCTTTACGAAGTAAAAAATGCTTGTTGTTATAGGTGTTTTCTATAGAAATCAATTACTGAACGATAAATAACATATTTTAAACGTGCTAAGGATTCGATTCACCGCCAAAGCCTAGGTTAGTTAGACATAAACCGTTGAATTTAATACAGCTACTATGTATTTGAATAAATAAGACGGAACAAAATATTTGTAACTTTTCTAACTTTAATTTTTTTTTATAACTTTTCACATTCATATAGCGAAGTTGTAGGCAGCAATAGTTGCACCTTGACGAAATTTTTAAGTCTCTAATGGCGAAACACACACTGCACATTTGAAATTTTATTAGTTTTCGATATTTACTTATAACTTCTGAAAAAAACTCCATAATGTCCGTATTATGAGACAGAATTCGACAAAGCAAAATTATGTGCGCCATGATTGATGAATCTGGTATTTCAAATTAGATTTGTACCACACAACAGAGAAAATGCAGCTAAGCCGTGCACTTGGAACTCATGTGCATGAATTATATATATTAGATTAATAAGTAATTATTTCATACCTTGAGTGGGTATACAAAAGATTAAGAATAAAATGTATTCTTATTTATATACAGTCTCGGTGGTCTAGTGGTCGAGCACATGGCTTCTGATCCAAAGGTCCGGGTTCGATCCTGACACTGGCTCACACCAATGACTTTTCGAAATTGTTTTCGGAAGTTAAGTGTGATAAATATCGATTGGGATGTAAACATAACAGCGAGACGAGGCTTAACAGCCGCTGTCTAGTGTCTACACCTTCGGGTAACAAAGGCGTGATGTTATGTTATGTCTGTTATATTCTTATTTCTTACCAAACGTTGGCCACAGATACGCACGCGTGGCCTTTTAAATAACACTTTTTTAGTCAACACAAATTTACAGTAATTCTATTCATATTTTTTTTGAAGTGGAACTTCTAATGTCTCGTGCAAAAGCGTTTAACGCTTTTAACGCCCCCTCGCGGGTATTATTATAGGTAATATAAAATACCAAAACATAAATCGGCTTATATAAACCAAGGAAGAGAATTTCCATAGCGTGATTAAAAACTGTACATAGACATCTAGTAGCTAGTAGCGGTACTGTTTTTATCGCATCGTGTCTCAAAAGTACTAACTGCATAAAAAATATTGTTTTTAATTTTTAAATTTATATGCTACTTAAAAAAAAGAACAAAACAAAAAATTTAAATATTAGTAGGAATATACAAACAAGGCATTTTTTAATGCTATATAACAATAATATTAACAAATAATAATTAGTTTGACGTCGCTATAACTGAAAAACCAACTTTGGGAACCTTAATAAAAAGTATCCATACAGACACAGGAGTAACACAACTAGTTCAGTATTAGAATTGTAAAACATTTAGTAATTAGTCAATAAATAATATATTTATTAAAATGCAATAGGTCGCAGGTAAAATAATGGCTTTTTTACTTCTGTATTTATTACTGTATTTAATTTCATTATATAAACTAAATTTTAATTTGTCTTAACTATTTTTACCTTATTGCAACCATTAGTGTACATGTTCAAAAGTACAATTAGATTACAAATACGTTTAAGAAGTATGAAAAACAAAATGGGTAAAATAAATAATTTCTTTCTAATGTGCCGCCAAATAATCTATACGTGTAATAAAATTGTAGGAAAGTTGAATATTTCATTGAGTTTCATTGAATATTTCATTTACATAATTCTTGGGATATTATCTACAATCGATACTGAACCTCAAAATATAGTTTTTAGAATTTTTGTCTGTTTGTCTGTATGTTTGTTACGGATAAACTGTAAAAGTACTGCATGCTTTTACGTCGAATTTTGCTTAAATATAGCCAAGAGGGTCGGGTCAACACAGGCTAAATATTATCACGCTATCACTAACTGGGGGTGAGCGATGAATATGCTTTTTTGGCGTCCACGCAGATGAAGTAGCGAGCAACAACAAGTATAGTTATTAAAATGCAATATGTAGCTAGTAAAATAAGGGCTTTTTAATTTCTTTGTATTTAATTTCGTTACATAAACTAAATTTTGATTTGTCTTAATGATTTTCACCTTTTGCAATTTCTTTCTAATTAATTCTTTTTGTGCTATCTGTACTAGTATTTTTTTTGTAAATCTCTATTTTTTTTGTAACACAACAAGTAGTTACGAAGCGGCTACCGAACATGCCAGACGTATATTTGTTATTATAAGGATAATTAAATCGATATTTGTTATTTTGCAATGTATGTAAGTATCTAAGTATGTATATAATAAGTATGTAATAAATATTTATAATGTATTGAATCTTAGAACTCAATTTTAAAGTTTTTATACACGCTAAGTTTGGATAATATTATTAACAGTCGTAGAGCCAAGCAGTTCGCTGCATGAATGGGCTGGCTCGACCGGTGAAACTCCACCGCCACTCATTCAAAGATAGTTTTAATGCTTTTTTACAATATGGGTATCAAATGAAAGGGCTTTTCGATAGTAACTTGAAAATGTGACGTCATTCTAAATCCAATGCTATAAGTGTTTTAATGCATTTTACAATATGGGTATCGAATGGGCTTGAGCTTGGGGGAGTACCTAAATCAAAGAACAATGCGACGTCGAATATGGCACATCCTCCTAAATAAAATAGTCACCAAATTCTACCCAGACCTTAAGATGGGGATACTCGAGTGGGGATCGAACCCGCCAATCTCCATTCCACAGTCAGTAGTTTTACCGTGTATTGTTAAAACTACCGACTGTGGAATGTAAGTTGTGCTCTTTATAAATTAAGCGTGTTATAAATGTTCGTCTATAAAAAGTTCCACTTCAGTAGCGCGTAGGGACTCCGCGTAATTTTTTTTCTACAAGTTCTTTCATTCCACACGTCTGGAGTGTGTGGACAGATATAACTTCATGTAATAATATAAACTTACCTCTTTCTCGTTGGTCTCGTTGGTCCAGTGGTCGAGCACCCCGCTTCTGAATCTAGAGGTCGCGGGTTCGAATCCTGGCTCACACCAATGACTTCTCAAAATTAATTTGTGTTGTTAATTTGTGAAAGACTAAAAACTTTGTGTCGGGTATGGAAATAGGTTCGCTACCTATTCCATTTGGGACGTAAACATAACGGCGAGTCGATGCTCCGCAGCCACTGCTTACACCTTCGGGTAGAAAAAGGCATGAAGTTATGTTATGTTTTGTTATGTTACTTCTTTTTATAGAAGAGGGCAAGTAAGAAGGTCGCCTGGTGTTAAGGGCGCCTTCCATGGCTATCAATAACACCGATAGCGCCTCAGTTGCGTTACCAGCTTTTATGGTGGAACAGAGTGGAGATATGGCGAACAGGTGGAAGGGGATCAGTTTTATTGGATGTTGCTTTGAAAATCAATGTCAATTTAAAAAAAAAAGTCGTATTTCACCGGTCGAGGTGGCCCATTCATGTAGTCAACTGTGTGACTCCGCTACTGGCGAATTCCCTTTAATCGTATTATTTACGGGTTATAATTTGCTAAAATTTAATATGAAAAAATTACTACGGTTAAAACGAACAGTATTTATATACTGTATAAGTACTTATATATTAAAATAATAATGAACCAAATAATAATAAAAATAAGATTATTAATTAGAAATGAAAGGGGATCATCATTAGGGCATTGTTTTATTTGGCTGTAAAGAGAAGTTACGCAACGTGTGTTTATGAAAATTATAAAAAAGTGAAAAAAAAGGCAACGCGACATAAATCCCGATTAATTTTAGCTGCTTTAAATGTCACTCCGAGAAGCCTAAGAACCAAATACATATATACCATAAAATATCAAATAATTAAAGTTTAAAGAAGTAAGTTGATTTGAAGAAGAAGGCGTAGCTAATAACTCACACTCTAAAATAATGTAACTATTTAAATTCTAATAATAATTATTGATTTCGGCTTCCATACGACGATACATATCTACGGCAAATGGGGGAACACCACCATCGTTCCTGTAAGCAAACACTCAAATAAAGTTAATGATTCTTAAGTATAATACATACATACACCACACCCTTGTCTTCTTCCCACGAGGATTGTCAGAGACTAGATACTCCTTATTATTTGCTACGATCTTGAAACACTTTTCTTTTGGCCCCTTATTATAGCATTAAATAATATAATATGATTATTTTTAAATAATATATTCAGGTAAATAGTAATCGTAGTCATTTGACGTTACTTCCTAGTATTATTTCAGATAAAACTACATAGTCAGTATCTATAGTCGTAAGTTTCTCCCAGGGGAAGCGCTCACCTCTGTTAATGACCATCATAGGTCTCTATTTGAATGTCGTTTCCTGAACAAGGATCGGAAGATTATGGCGCGAAAAAAAAAGAAAGTTCCACACCGGGAACAAAGTCGCTGGTGAAATTTAGTGGCTCCATAAAACAATGTATATTACAGGCAGACAATATAAATAACATTGGAACCACAGAAATAGATCAAGATAGAACGGCCGCGATGTCATATTTCCATACATTTCGAGCGTGTCACTTTTTTAAAAACCACGCCCACAGCGTGACGTCATTTTCATTGTTAGCGACTAGCGAGCGAGCGACTAGTTAGGAGACACACACATTAGATTATCGATGTTAATATCGGCAACGTGTGTTAATTTTATTATTTTTATATTTTACCAACTTTATTGATTTTGTGTAACGATAATCATAGAAAGTAAAACATGTTAAATACTTTAATCCGACATATTAAAACCTAAAACATATTTTTTCAACAGTATATAAAATTTAGTTATAATTATTATACTGTCCTTGAAACTATACATATTTATTAAATATTTGCCTTTTTGTAAGGGTTGGCCTCACAGTCCTGGTTAAATAACGAAGCCGAACGTCTACATACTCGTATACCTCGGTTACTGCCCGTTTGGGAAGAACGAAATGATTTTCCATCGGCGATTGGTCAAATTGGTGAAAACTTATACTGTCAAATAAACTGCTGCCAACGTAATTACGAAGCACTTTGGTTGAAATTTGTGGTGTTAGAATAAAGTAGGGACAAAGCAAGACATGACCTGATACTCAAATTATTATTGAATTAATTTATCGATAAGTCCTAAGACTCAACGATACATGGAGTGCCCATCTCTAACATTCGAAGGCCAAACACAGCGATTAACAGACACAGCGATCAACTAGCAGGTGTATTGTGTATTTCGTTCGTTCGACGTACATTACGCGTATAATTTATACGCGCAATGTTTTTGTATACGAGCGTTGAATGCGGACAGCAATGGATATTTATCATAACGAAAAAATATACAACTTGTGATCGTAATTATTGAACATAGTAAAAGTAAAACAATAATTTATAATCTCAAAAAAATACTTTCTACTGATTTTCTGTACTTACTGATCATACGAAATATTTCCTTTTTTCATATTTGATTCACTACTTTTGTTTTTAGAATTTGCCACAGCACAATAAGGCATATATGTGAAGTTTTATCTATTTTTTTACGTCCTGAACGCATGGCAGGAACGCTCGTTGCGTAATGAGAGCGAGTTTCGAAAAGCATGCAATATAGTGCAGGGTTTTGGCACGCTTGCCACGCCTATTCGCCGTTCTATCTTGATCTATTTCTGTGATTGGAACAGTTTCAATTCGCGGCACGTTCACGAATTTATCGGTTCGCGAATAAGTTTGAAAGTGTTGTACTAGGTATAAGAGATAACTGGCAGACCTAAAGTAAACATGGCGTCTATACATACACACACAGATCTATCTATCTACACTCTAAATTTAAAAAAAATATGGGCATCGATATTCTATTGGTTTATATTAAAGTTTATTTTTTTATTAAATGTTCTAAATTTAAGAGCATCGATATACTATTGTTTTTTTTTTCTTTATGGATAGTACTACTGTTTATAAATTCTCAGGCCGAATTTGTATGACCTAAATAGGTAATGGAACATATTGCCATAACTGGGCACCATTTTTAGTCATCAATACTTACCATTTATAAAGCTTTTGAAAAGAATTCCGTGAAGTCATCAATGTGAGCTCGGATTCAATGCTACGATCTATGTTCAGACGGGGTAGTGTACAACATTATTTTGATGATTCAAAAACAAAACTCAATTGGAATGTGTAACTATCGATAGTCGAATATTTGTTTATGCACAGATTTATTGATTTTCGCCAAAATAATTGTGAAATCTGTCAACGTCAATTATCACATGAAATTTGCAAAAACAATTTTCAATAGTCAATACTGCTTTGACAGGATTCGAATCCGGGCGTGCTTTTTGAGACGGTAAAGTGTGACTCGTTGAAAAATACAATATAAATATAAAAATAATAATAAATCCTCTAGACTTAGTCCAGTCACGGTGGTGCCCTCCGAGCTCAGCTTAGTGGATGACGGGGGATTAATTACTACACTAAGTTCTCTTCTTTGATCAAATATGCCGTCAAATCATATTAAATATCAGAAGACATAGCACTACTAAAAATATTTTTAGTAGAGTTCTGTCAGTGTAGAGTAATTAAGTAGAAGATTTTGTTTGTTTAGTAAATTTGTCACCTAATATATAGGTGAAAAAAAAGAGAAAATGATGAATATCATGACCATCTTCTGTTCATCTTTTAAATATATTATTATTATATTCAAAAAGTGCTAGTTGACAAACTTACAAAACAAAACAAAACATACTTTTTTTCTAAAGAGTGTTTATGTATGTGGGTAATCTTGATTATCACAAAAGCTATTCATCTAATACGGACAGGCTTTTCATAATATGTCATTTTGAGTTACCTAACATTAAGATATTTGGTTTTTAAAACATTCCTCTTCTACGATAAATACAGCAAAATTGTTTTTTTTTTTTTCATTATAATCGTACTTTATGGTCTTAAATAATTTCGTAGACTTAATAATAATATTCTAAATTTAAAATTGGCTACAAAAAAAAAACCAAAAGTTCTCTATAATAATTCCACGCGAAAGGAGTAGGTAGCTAGGCTCGGAGAGTAAATAATAATAAGTTATGAAATTATAAGGTTGTTTATAAATAATTTATACACCTAATTATGTACGCAGTCTACGTTTAACCGTTATAAACAAGAGAACCCAATTCTCTTTGCCGTAATTTTATCTGAGGCATAAAATATTTCTTATGTATATAAGTCGCTGTTTGGCCAATAATTAGGTCAACTTTATAATTTTTTTAACTAAATTTAATAATTTTTAGAATACATAATTAGATTTTCCTGTTTATGGTTTTCACTCCCGATTTTTCTCCTTTTTTGTTTATTCTGCTAGTGAAAGTGCTGTCACAAGTCGTAAAGCAGTTTTAGAAATTACTCGGAACAAACGTACGACTAGCACGTATTTCCTATACGGTGCATTTACCAATTAATTATAATTTATTTATTATATTTATTAATATAAATATATAGATTTATAATCATTTATTAATAATCATACTTATTGTCTAGGTCGAGCACCCCGTTTCTGAATCAAGAAGTCACCGGTTCGAATCCTGGCTTATAACAAGTATTTCGGAAGTTATATGTTATAAATATCGATAGCTGAAAACTTTGTGCCCGGTATGGAAATGGCCACCTATTCGATTTTAGACGTAAATATATCAGGGAGACGAGGTTTAACAGCCGCCGTCTACACCTTCGGGTAGAAAAAGGCGTGAAGTTAGGTGTTTTATATTTATCACATATAACTTTCGAAAATAAGTTCTATAAGTCATTGGTGTGTGCCAAGATTCGAACCCGCGACTTCTTAATACAGAAGAACAAAAAAACATCCAGTTCAGCTTTCTACAAATTGTTGGTACCCGGTAGCGGCTGTATTTGGAGCGACATTGAAAAATAAACATACTGTATTGTCTCAATACAAGGCAAACGACCGGTTTGTTTCATAAATAAACAAATGTACGATAGATATTTACGGTCCATGTATATTAGTTGTAAATATTATAATTTTTAAGTGAAAATTCAAATAAAATTATAAGCAGTTATGCATTTACTAACTAAATTCGCTTGTGAAATCGTCTTAGATGATATTGTTATTTTAGCGAATCATCAAACGAAACATAATATTTAACCGAGTTGATAACTACTAACCATTATCCAAAAACAATATCTAAAATTCATTCTTCTTCATATTCATCATCAGCCTATTGCAGTCCACTGCTGGACATAGGCCTCTCTCAATTTGTGCCACAACATCGGATTATCTGCCTTCCGCATCCAGTCTTTTCCAGCAGCCTTTCAGGGGTCGTCTGACCATCGGGCTGGTGGGCGTCCTACACTACGCTTACCAAGTCACGGTCTTCACTCTAGGACCTTCTTGCTCCATCTACCATCGGTCCTTCGACAAATGTGACCAGCGCATTGCCACTTCAGCGAGCTATTTCTACAAGCTATGTCGGTTACTCCGGTTCTCTGTCGGATATACTCATTTCTGACTCTATCTTTCAAAGATACTCCGAACATAGATCGCTTCATAGCTTTAGCGACTTTAAATTTGTGGACTAGCCCCACTGTAAGTGTCCACGTTTTGGCACCGTAGGTCATTACTGGTAGGACGCACTGGTGAAATACTTTGGTCTTCAGGCATTGCAGTATTGGCAAGTTGAAGACTCGACGCAGCCGCAGACGACCTTCTTTATGTAACATAACTTTACGCCTTTTTCTACCCTAAGGTGTAGTTAGTTAGTAGTAAGTTAACCCTAGTGATGGCTGTTAGTCTTGACTCTCCGTTATGTTAACGTCCCAAATGGAATAGGTGGTGAACATATTGCCATAACGGGCACAAAGATTTTAGTTATTTATCACACATAACTTTCGAAAATTATTTAATTTCGAAAAGTCATTGGTGTGTGCCAGGATTCGAACCCACGACCTCTGGATTCAGAAACCGTGTGCTCTACCACTAGACTACCCAGACTATTAATTACATATTAATTGCCTTTCATTTCATTTCTTATGGCCGAAATACGTGTAATATTATATTATATACTAGTTGACATGGCGAACTTTGTTTCGCATCAAAAGAAATGAATGAGTAAAATTTGGATATTAAAAAGTACAATTTGTGCCATTTATCGGCACGCGTTTTGGCGCGCAACGCAACTGCTATGTCCCGCTATGTTAATACTGTAATATCTTCGTAAATATTCGTTTAAATTACATGCTGTAAAGGGCTATATTGATCTATATTATTAATATAATGGTAATTAGATGAAAATTAATGCTGTAAATGTTTAAAATTGCTTCGTAAATAAGCCATTATTTCTCATAAAAAGTAAATAAATAAAAATGGTCATTGTGGGTGATCCCTAACAGATAGACATATGCCCTCGCGGACTTTTTTATAGACCTTCTAAAGGTGTTTAATAATGTAGAACATTGTTTAGATCTATCACTTAGGGTTCAGCCAGCGTTTGCAATTAAAGTGCTAAATCTCGAAAATTATCATTTTTTCTTTAGAACATCATATATGAATTATAGATCAAAACGACCACGTTGACACCGTCTAACTATTAAAAAAACCGCATCAAAATCCGTTGCGTATTTTTAAAGATATGCGCATATAAGGGGACAGACAGCGGAAAGTGACTTTGTTTTATACTATGTAATGACTTACTGTTTACTAAGTGCATATTGGACACATATTGTTTTTCTTCTGTAGGTTTGTACCCTCTAATCCACAGAAAAGACTGCACCGATTACATTACAGATTTACAGGACTCTTTCTTGACACGATATGTAATTTAACAAGGAGTAAATACTGATAGAACTATTTGACTCTACTGGTCAATAATTCCCCTAATATCCTTTTGGTTTGTTGGCGAAAGTCGAAAAATGGGCTCCAATTTTCTAACTATCATTATCACCATCATTGTCTGTCCCCTTATATGCTTAGATCTTTGAAACGGAAACTTTAAAACGGGGGTATGTATGGATAACTCATGTATACTGTAGGAAAGGAAACGCGATAATTTTCGAGATTTTGTACTATAATTTCTCTAATTAATACTATTTACATATTTATTTCTAAGACTTACGCGAATCTCACTCATTAAAACAACTTTTAGGATTATATCGCGTTTATTTCTTATTTATTTATATATATTTCCCGACGTTTCCAACTCTTTACAGAGTGAACTTTACTCGTGAAAATGATCTCTGTAAAGAGTTCGAAACGTCGGGAAATAAATATAAATAAATAAGAAATAAACGGGATATAATCCTAAAAGTTGTTTTAATACTATTTATTTCTCTTCTGAGGCAAAACAAAATTCGATGAGTCAACTAGTGTACCTATATATAAAGTGAACATGCTATATCAACCGTTATGTTAATAATTCATTACGAATCAATAACTATACAGTAATAAGTATGTATGTACAGTGTAAAAGTCACTTAACAATGATTTGCATTTAGAATCACGTGTGTCGGTTGTCCGTCCGTATGTTTGTGTATTACACATACGGTTAGTTTTGTGCGCTTGTAAAATCCATAAATATAGATACATTTCAATGGAAATCGATCGATTGAAGTTAAACCCGTTAATTCATTCATGGATACTGTTTGAGTGCTCGTATTCTGGTGTGTTTAAGAATAGTTTGCTTACACAAACAATTTTAATGTGGCTTACACAACGCTAATGTAATTAGAACAAAATATGAATAGGAAATAATTTCTAAAAGTAATTGTTGTATTACTGGAATTTACTCGCGTCACTTGTGAATTATCAGAAGTGGGATTCATAAAGATAGTTAGATTTAATTTATCTTTATTGAGATAGGTACTACTTCTCCGTTGTCAAGAAAGAAATACTCATGAAACCTTGACGGTGGTGAAAGTAAAAAATCCAACGCGGTTTCAGGCAAAGTGGATAGCTAATTATAGAAATTGATCGGCCGAATAAAAAATCTAGGTATTATTTCATGACATAATATTCAGACAATAAACGTCCGTGGTAAGGGCATGTAATGTTTAGAAATACATGTGGCGAGAAGAATAATAAACCTGAATAAAAAGAGAAGAGAAAAGTCTAAGAAAATGTGTAGGAACTGTATGAAAGACGACTTGATAAAGAAACCCTACTTAGTCAAGTCGTCGTTAGTGTGAAAGATGAGTATGATAAGGGATGTGTGGAATGGAAAAACCTGTTGTGCCGACCCCCAATAATGGCTATAGGGCAGGAAAATGATGAGTCAGACAATAAGCAGACAAAGTCGACAAAGTCGATATATTTGCTTGTCAAAAGACTAGAAAAAATATTTGCATAATGTTAGTTGAAGCGTATAGAGCCCTATTTTAGAGGTGGCATTCCTCAAACCACGTGCAATAAGACCCTCAAACATGACTAATCCTATGGTATTTTCAATAAAACACAAAGCATTTACATTACTTTCCTACTTATGAAACTTTCTAGGATAAAGTGGATTCTAGCTCAGGCATAAAAGTGTTATAATGTTTCTTCTGTGTCTTGGGGATTGCCTGGAGGATTATTGACTTCTAGGAGTTACTCTCTCGCTGGCCGAGTCGAATATACGGTTGTAAGGAAGGAGAAAGATTAAAATAGAGTGCCGGTATAAAACTAAGAAATATATCCGATGGTTCGGACGTGTAGAAAGGATGGATGGTGCAAGATTGACTATGCGAAGCGGATGGATGTAGGAGTTGAGGATGGCCACGATACACCTTCCATGCCCAAATAGGAGCGATTTGGCGTGATGTTATGTATGTATGACGGGCGTAGACCGGTTCTATTATATTCAGTAGAAGGAGAATGAGATGCTTCACACTAATACACATTAATCCTACTCTGACGTTCTTCTACATTTGGGCTGTATACAGCTGCTCAGTCACTTTTTCCTCCTAATCCACATGCTCATTAGGCCAACTGGACCTTAGTTAACCTGATTTGTTAGTATTTACGTATTTGTTGCCACACTTGTCTGCTTATGACTTTGTTTCTAGTTTTTGTCAATATTTTTACCCCATTTTTGAGATATTTTATTATGATTAGGAATTGAAAAACACAATTTTCTCTCTTCTTCCCTTAAGACTTTTTATCACGCGATAAGAAGTTTGTCGGACCCAGTTGGTATATTTCTTTAATCGTCTCGTTATTCCAGTGTCTTATCAGAACGATTTCTATTACCCAATTACAATTTCACCACCGACTTTTGGAAAGTTACGCGCGATAGTTATCGATAAATGAACAAATCGGTGCATTCGGTGGATCAAATATTTCATTCGTTCCTACATAGTAAAACGGCCGCGCTTTAATTATGTGAATATAAATCTTTCGTTTAAAATCCCAGTTAGACTTTCAATAAGGAAAAGTTCAATTTTCAAAACCTATACGAAACCTAACCCAGCTAAATATTATAGAATTTAAGTTTAAAAGCTTGTGCTCTACAGAAGCAGTCTGTTATATTTGGTAGGGTAATACTACGGTACAGAGCAAAGGTGCGATACTACCTCTAGATTTCATTTTATTTCAGTGCGCAACTGAACGTCGGGAAGGGACTACGCGTTGTCTCCTGATTTTCGTACGTCGTGAGTGAACTTTGGTGACGAATTTACGAATTCTTTTCGGTGTGTGTGTTCTATTTTCAAAACAAACTAATGAATAATATAGACAATTAAAAAAAATAGTAAGTATTTTTTATTTTGCTTATAAGTTTTATAAGATTGAGCGACAAAAAAGTATCAAATAAATTATTAGTCTACTTGTACTAAGTACTTTTTCACCGGAAGAATGTCAATAGAACACTTCAGTACTTTAATTAACTGAATTTGAGGACAGTTGATGATAATATTTTGGACGTTGAATGAATTAAATGAAATGAAAATTGAATGTTGCGGGTTTTAACTTTTTACGGTACCTATAATTTTACTACGACTTTTGAACTAACTACCTATATATTTAAAAGTCTAGGCAGTGTTAATTGTGCTTTGAGATGAAGAAATTTTTTTCTCTTGTCTCACAGACGCAATTCTGTCAATCATCGATATTTATCATACATTACTTCGAAAAATATTTCTGCGAAACCAAAAGAATTTTCGGAAGATGTGTTCCCCTGATTTTTGATTCAGTAGCTGTGCGGCTTATTAAGAGTCGCGAAGAGTGTTTTTGATTTTTGTTGGAGCGGGATGGGAAGTTTCTTATTGCATTTGCAGCGCTTTTGTAATGTTGATGAATCTCGTTAAACGGAATGAAACTACTATTTTATCAGTAGTAGAATTAATAATACCTAATATGAAGGTAGCATAAACTATATATCTGATCCAGAGGTCCGGGTTCGAATCCTGACACTGGCTCACACCAATGACTTTTCGAAATTGTTTTCGGAAGTTAAGTGTGATAAGTATCGATGACTGAAAACTTTCTGCCCGGTATATCAATAGGTTCGCCACCTATTCCATTTGGGACGTAAACATAACGGCGCTGCCTACACCTTCGGGTAAGAAAAGGCGTGAAGTTATGTTATGTTCATAAACTTAAATTTAAGCTCATAAGATTAGGTCCAACTTATGAATTTTGTTCATAAGGCTCACTCAGGTAAAAAGTAAATGTTATTCACAACTCTCGATTCAAATTATAAATAACGATTTTCATTTTTAAACTAATAGGCCTGGATTGGATTTCTGACTCCTGCGCAACGGTATTATCTAACTATGATCTGTCTAAGGTAGAGTGGGTTATAGTCAGGTTAATGAATATCCCCGCCCAAATTTTGTTGCGTATTCATTCAGTAAACTTTGTATATATTTACGTAATATGCTAGCTGTTGCGGGTAGTTGTAACGTGGGTTAGTATTTCACGAATTGATTGAAAACTGCCTATTACTCCAAGCTAAAGTCAACCAAGTTTGTCTAAAAAATAACGGAACTTAGGAAAAACAAATAATATACAAAACATAGAAAACAAAACAATAAACAAGTGATATAAAATATAACATTTGTGGTTTTAATAACCCCATTTAATAGTAGGTTACCTATATTTCAAACTAAAAAATAATTCAAATCGGTATAATTCAAACCTTTTCTTCTCTCCTCATCCCATCCCACTTTCGACCCATTAGTAGCGTTAATTAGCTTACCATGTTGCTTACCATATTGCCTAAGTTAAATTTAAAGTCGAACAGAGCGTCATCTAGTTCTAGAATTTATAGAAAACAAACAAGAACTTGTAGATATATATTATGAAATTGACAGTTTACAATGGCGGTGAAATAAACGGTTATTTTTCCATTGAGACATCCCCCGTCTGACCTATAAAATCCTGAGGGATAACCATCTTCTTCAAGAATTGGACATATGACAGGATACTTGGGAGTACTAACTGTTATATTGAATTTCATATTTATGATGTCCATGTCGACATCGGAGACGAAGGCTTGACATGATCATCCGACGCAGGGGTATTTCAAATTTTTCGAAGAAAATTATTAATATAAGTACAATCTTTTATGTTTATTTACTAGCTAAAAAGGCGAAAATATTCGTTTGTATGTATTTAGAAATGTGGGCTACTCTTAACATTTATGGAAATGGAAACTAGATCTTGTACGATTCGCAGAAACGCACACAAAATTTGAGGAAAATCGGTTGAGCTAATCGATGGGGTTTAATTACAAATACTGTGAATACGCACCGAATCGGTATGTTACTGGACTGGCAAAAAGTTGTCGGTCATCGATTTATACCACACATAGCTTTGGAGAAAAATTGCGAGAAATCATTGGTGTGAGTACAGAATCGATCCCACCACTTCTTAATCAGAAGCGGAAGCTTGACTACTGGACCACCGAGACTGTCAAAAAAGTTACTTTTATACTTCCCCAGTGAAGAATGCAATGTTATGCAAGGCCAGGCATATTATTAATCTGTATACGTAGAGTAGTTAAACCAAGAATAATAAATTTTAATTTTCACCGGAGGAATTTCCAACTTTTAATTGACTGATTGCGCCCAAATATTGGTACTTAATTAAAATGAGTATTTACGTGAGATAATCTGTATTATATTAACAGTAATAAAATTTTTGGACTTCTGTAGCATTTAGTATCATGGATTTTAAACAATATATAGCTTATATTGCCTACAGATTTTACGAAATAAATCATGTTTAGTTTTCTTGTTATTATTAAATACTAGCAGACCGCGCGAACTTCGTACCGCCATATTTTATACATTTTTCATTAAAAAGATTATTGCCGTGATCATATTAATACCCCAAAGCTTTCCTCATAAATGGACTATCTAACACTTTTTTTTTCAAGTTCCTGATACATACATACATAACTTCACACCAGATCCCTTGCGGGGTAGGTAGAGAGTACAAAGCGCCATAAGGCACGATTATTACACACCTTACTTGCTTAGCTGTTCATATTAGCGACCTTGATATGATGAAAATAATAGCAGGTAAAATAATAAGCAGTTAACTGCATGAATAGGCCGGCTCAACCGGTGAAATACCATCACCTCTCAGAAGCTCGACGTAAAGTGGCTCATGCCGCGTTTCGTTCGGTGAGAGAGGTACGGGGGTAAGGGAGATCCACCTCCCTTCCCCATCCTTCTCCCTTAAAGGTCGGTAACGCAACGGTAATACTATAAATGTTGCCGGTGTCCATGGGCGGCGCAGGTTGCTTACCATCAGGTGACACGCTTGCTCCTTGCGTCCTATCCCATAAAAAAAATATTATCAACTTCAATCAATAGCAATACCAGGGACTTTAGTTTTTTTTAATACTACTTGAACCTTTTTTTTTACTTGGTCATTGTCGCCGAATTAAAAAAAATACCTGGTCACCACATGTTCTTACCAGTATGGCTAACTCCCAGTGAGTGTTTTTTTATAATTTAAATGATGTCGATTTGGCACCTTGGTATTACTCTTATCAAAATAAATTCACTAAATTTTAAAAGAGATCACGATATTAAAAATGTTAATATAGATGGGCAACTTAATGTGGTATGCAGACGTGTAGCAAACCAGCAAAGTTAAGCAAAAGACGCCAAGATCGAGCGTATCGAGGCGTATGCATATCTTGCGCTTTGTCCATTTATATGAAGTTGCAATATTGTAAAGAATTATAGATAATATTATAATATCTGCGTGAAGAACTAACTGAAAACTAACTCTAGCTTTGACGCATGACTTTGGTTACTTAAGTATGAAAATATATTTAAATATTTTAATATTCGAGTTGCATATTACATAAATATAATGAACGGAAAATAACGCGACACATTTAGGCAAACAAATTATGTCAAAATTACGTCTGCTTGTGACTACGGGCAGTGCAACCAGGCCGAAACGTCAAGCCAATAATAAAAGTAAGTATTTGTTTACCTACATGTGTCGTGTTATTTCCCATTTATTATACTCTTAAATAGATCAAATTCTAATCTAATGTGTCTAAATAGACACGGGGTCACAGATGTTACAGGTTAACATCACCTATTAATTATTACAAAATAAATATACATATACCCCAAAAGACGATTAAATACTACAAACTCATTAGGACAAAAAGAAAGAAAAGTCTAAGTAAATTAAAAAAAAATTACCTGCCAGCTATGAGGGGCGCTCATGACCGAGTCGGGCGGGACTCCCGATCATATATACGAGTATGTGCGCGGTATTTGCCTAAGAAACGAATACTTACATTTTGTATTTTGCGATATCTTTTGAATTAAATGTCCGAATTGAATCATTCAAAAAGTTCTAGAAAGGTATTGAATCTATCTTTATATTGAAGTAATTTATTTTGAGAAGAGTTAATACCAAGATACAAAATAAAGAACTTTTAAAACGACCACATTATAATTATTTTTAAAAATTCAAAAAACACTTATTGTGCGATAACTACAATAGTTAGACATATGGCGTCGCGGACTTTTCTGTCGACAATTATATATTCTGTGAAAGTGTAGTACATTGTTTTGTTCTATAATCAATAGTTTTCGCAGCGTTCGCGATGTAAGAATTTTTTTCGGGTCTTTTTCTTACACCTTGGGTTACATTATTGAATTTATAGTAAGGATCCCTAATTTATTTGAAAATATAATATAGCCTAAAGCCTTCCTCGATAAATGGACTATACACCAGTGAAAGAATTTTTGAAATCGGACCGGTGGTTTCTGAGATTAGCGCGTTCAAACAAACAAACAAACAAACTCTTCCGCTTTATAATATAAGTATAGATGGAGGCTGTTCCCTTTGGAAATAAAATACCGCATTCGAAATACCGTGAACCGCTACCTATACACTACTACAGGGGGCATATTATGAGCTCTTAATCTAGCCAGCTTATACGCTGTCTTGCAAATTTGTATTTCCAGGGACTAATACCAGCTAGTTAGTGATGATTAGTTACTGAAAAATTCACTGCACATTCGATTTATCGACCACTAATTCCAGCTAATTGTGGGAGGCTCAGGGTGGTTTTAGAAGCGGACGAGGGTGCATGGATCAGATTTTTTCTCTCCGCAACATCATGGAGAAACAACTGGCAGTTAACCGGAAGGTTTTCTGCGGTTTTGTGGATCTGGAAAAAGCGTTTGACAGAGTGTTACGAAAGGATCTGTGGGGCATACTCCCGGGCTACGGGGTGAGCGGAGCACTGCTGCGCGCTGTGCAGTCCACATATGAGGGCTGCACAGCGTGTGTGCGTGTTGACGGCGGCTTGTCCCCCTGGTTTGATGTCAATATCGGCGTCAGACAGGGTTGCGTGCTGTCCGCTCGACTGTTCATCCTGGACAGTTGTCTCCAGAGAATGAGATCGATGAATGTAGGCATGCAAATGAGTGACCTAGTTGTGAGCTGCCTGCTTTACGCAGATGACGCCGTGCTTCTAGCCGAATCGCCGTCGGACCTGCAAACACTAGTCACTACTATGAAAGATGATTGCATGATTAAGGCTTGCAGTTGAATGCGACGAAAACGAAAACGAAAGTTATGGTGTTTGAAATGGAGGAATCCAGAACAGATGCAAGGATAATGGTTGATGATGTAGTGCTGGAACAGGTGAATGAAATTGTATATCTTGGATGCGCTTCTAGCAGAGATGGAAGGTACACCGCGGATGTAGAAAGACGAGTGGCGATAGGAAATAGCGTAAATGGAGCGTTAGGCAGATACCTGGGCGCAAAAAACATTAGCAGAAAAGCCCAGTTAGCAATCCACAATGCAGTCCTGATCCCAACGCTAACTTATGGAAGCGAGAGCTGGGTATGGCAGATTGTACATGAAAGTAGAATAAACGCGGTAGAAATGAGGGCACTACGCAAAATCTGCGGAGTGACTCTCGCTGACCGCATAGAAAACAAGGTTGTAAGGATGGAATTTGATTTGAAAGAGAGTGTCGGTGTAAAATTAAGAAAGGGCATGCTCCGATGGTTCGGACATGTAGAAAGAATGGTTGATGCAAAACTGACTAAGCAGATATACAATGCAAAAGCGGATGGATGTAGGAGTCGAGGACGGCCAAGACGCACATTCCATGACCAAATAGAACGTGTTCTGGAGGAAGGTGATGTTAAGAGCCTCAAAAACCGACGCGCGTGCATGAAAAGAGTTATGAAAGTCAACGAAGCGAGTGAGGCGTGTAAGAATCGTGCCCTATGGCGCTCTGTTCTTTCTGCCTACCCCGCAAGGGATTTGGCGTGAAGTTATGTATGTATTATGTATGTCTAGACTAACTGGAATTAGTCATTGGAGAAGCCAGAAATAGCAATCAATCATTTGGAAAGTAATTTTTTTAATGTAAAATGGTAACAAAGATTTCATTAAAAAGTTCCACAACCGACTGAGAAGGGATTAATTCATTTTGTTTTTGGAGTTTGTTGCAAGGAGATTTGTTATTATTTTTATTAAGCCTAATTGCAGTAATTAGCGCTTCATTTAAACAATTATTGGTATCTCGGAGGGTAACTTACATTGCTAAATTGAAAACAAGATGATTTTTTGGTACCATATCATTTCTTGGAAACAAGTTGAGCTGTTGACTGTAGGTGTTAAAGTAAGAAAGAGATATTTAGTACATATAAAACTAATGAATGATGCAAGAGACTTGATTAAGCAGATATACAGTGCAAATCCGGAATTGTAGGAGTTGAGGATGGCCACGACTCAGTTATCTATGACCTAATTGAACGTGTCCTTGCGAAAGGTGATGTCAGGAGCCCTAAAACTCAACGAGCTTGTATTACAAGAGAAGTCGAAGAAGCGAGTGTGATGTGTAAGGATCGTAATTTAGTACGTTCTGATCGCTCTGCCTATTCTGCAAGGTATCACGTCATGAATGTGTGTTTCCGTGTATTATGTCTTTTTGTAACAAATATATATATTTTTATCTTTATTTTATCTTTTTTTTTTGTAGCTGACCGTGTGACGATCGTACCTGCAATTTTAAAAACTGTTACAAGTGAAAAGGGCAGTGTT
The DNA here is from genome assembly GCA_905147225.2 of Euproctis similis. Taxonomy (NCBI): domain Eukaryota; kingdom Metazoa; phylum Arthropoda; class Insecta; order Lepidoptera; family Erebidae; genus Euproctis; species Euproctis similis. The sequence continues at coordinate 14,441,521 of LR990109.1, forward strand.
CTAGTGTTAAGTTATTTAATGTTGGTACATGTAAGAGAGCAAAGTCGCGGGTAAAAAATAGTATTCATGTATAGCTAAACGCAACCCACGATCTATATATTTATACAATTTTATTCATGCAGTTTCCATATTCCAATAGTACATGTACAATTTAGCAAATGGACGATATTTCGTACTTTTGAACATTGAGCGATCCGACGCCACGCTTGCTGTTAACATTGATTGCTAAGGGAAGCTTATATTTTTTTTAATATCGGAGTTGTCATATACTTTACAGATATGCCACATACTTTGATTTTGCATACATACCTTTAACTATGTATTTAATATAATGTCGCGTATTTTACAATGTCAGTATGATTATTTAGACAGGGAGAACTGAGCAAATAAGGCACGATTTTTTACACACCATACTTGTTTTTTCAACTTTCATAACTCTGGTCATAAACACTCATTAGTTTTGGCTTAAGATATCACCTTCCACAAGGGTTAAGTACGCCTCAAAGTAAGTAACTTAAATAAAAAGTATATAAGTACAGGTGAATATCCTCAAGCGAACTCCATACTGCTACAGATATTAGACACCCTCCACGTCCACTTTAAACCTAGTGGTACTAATATAAAGTTTTCTCATTATATTTCCTCTTCCCCAGAGGTCTGAGCTTTGACTTATAATCTACATTTTTCTGCTTTATATATAAATTAAAGCATATTGTTTCAGATGGCTTTAGCATATTATGTTCGTTATTTTTCTTTGAACGGATAAATCGATTTTTAAATTGTTAGTGAATTAAAAAAAAACAGTGGTTTTACTAGAATTATATACATAACACATAACATAACTTCACGCCATTTTCTACTCGAAGGTGTATATCTGTTAAGCCTCGACTCGCCGTTATGTTTACGTCCCAAATGGAATAGGTGGCAAACCCATTCCCATACCGGGCACAAAGTTTTCAGTCATCTATATGTATCATACATAACTTTCGAAATTAATTTTGAAAAGTCATTGGTGTAAGCCAGGATTCGGAGCCGTGACATCTGGATTTAGAAGCAGGTACTCGACCACTGGACCACCGAGACTTCTTACCAGAATTAATTACAATAAAACGCTAATAGAATGGGAAAGAATGACTAACATTCTTTCCCATTCTAAATCCAGAGGTCGCGGGTCCGAATCCTGGCTCACACCAATGACTTTGGGAAAGAATGTTAGTCATTCTTTCCCATTTCATTAGCGTTTTATTGTAGATATACATTGCGAAAATGGAAGGACGTAGGTGACAAGAAATACCGTCATGCACTTTTCATGACAAATGGATCTTGTCTTTGGCGTGTATGAAGAGAACTATTAAAGCCAACAAAAAGAGTGTGATATGTTACTGTGTCTATTTAACTCTAGCTTTTCTGCAAGAGACTAGGTATGAAGTACTTTACTGAAATTATCGTGCCCTTTTTGTGGGATAGAAGGTGAACAAGCTAGCGAGTCACCTGGTGATTAGTGACTAAAGCCGGCCATGGACAACTGCAATAGAGATAGTATTAAAGTTGCGTTGCAGGTCTTTAAGATTGGATGTGGAAGGCGTCGGAAGTGGGATATCTCTCTCATTGAACTAAACGCATCATAAGCCACTTTACGTCGATTTTTTTATAAGTAAGCTTTAAACTCAGTTATATACATTAGAAATTTATATTATCCGTGAGAGATGATGATATTGTGATCGTTTATCACAGCTATCCGAGATAGAATGGTGGAATAATACTGATTCAGTTCATATAACGTTCTTTTATGCCACGTCAAGTATTGTTAGCGAGTTTTCAGGACAGATTAAACTGTGAAAAATAACTGTGAGGTCGCGTAACTGTCGCCACTAACAATATAAATGTGAAAATGTACTTTATTTTTCAAGTTTCTCCATCACGAGACATGTTTCGTGTGCAAATAAATAAAATAAGTGTAGATTTTGTTTGTACTGTTATCATTAATTCGTATATAAATAAAATTTATGTATACACTTTCAAAAATTACGGAATTTAATGTTTGGTAAGTCTCAGTGGTTAAGTGGTCGAGCAGTAGCGGGGGCTACTGAATCAAGAGGTAGCGGGTTCCAATCCTGGCTCACACCAATGATTTTTCGAAATTAATTTCCAAAATTAGATGTGATAAATATCGATGACTGAAAACATTGTGCCCGGTATGGAAATAGGTTCGCCACCTATCTTGGGACGTAAACATGACGGCGAGTCGAGGCTTGGCTATCAAGCCTCGACTCGCCTACACCTTCGGGTAGAAAAAGGAGTGAAGTAATGGTATGTTACGTAAATGTTTCACTATTTTAATAAGATACGTAATTAGTCTTCTCAGTGATCTGAATATTCTGAACGTACCACTTGAAAAAAAGTTCCCGACATCGGATCCGATTTTTCGAAAATATTTTCTTAATATACTTGAAGTTCGTGTATTATTGATGACTGGCTAAATATTTCTTCATAAATGGCCACAAAATATTTTTATTTAATACTAAGGAATGAAAGTAGACACAAATCAATACATAGTATAAAGTCGCTTTCCGCTGTCTCTCTCTTATAAGCATATCTCTGAAACTACGAAATGGATTTTGATGTTTTTTTTATAGATATAGGGTGTTAACTGGGTGATTTGTATGTATAGTTCATGTATAATACACTGGCGAGCAAAAAAATCGACTCACTTCATACTTTCGCACTCAAAGTATTCTAGTTTTAAAATTAACACCTAAATCGTAACTTAAGCCTTAACTTATTTAAGTTCTAGATCTTAGCTTTAAAATAAGTACAAATACTCTTAATTTTTACTAATTTTCTTGAACAATAATTGTTTTTAAACTTTGCGAGTACTAAAATTTGAAAAATTAAGGGTAAAATTTTTTAAACAAAAGACATCAAAACATTTTAAATAAACTTTATTAGATAATGATGACCACTTTAATAACGAATGTTATCCCCTTTTGCTCTGATGACAGCCTCTAAACGGTTCCTCATTGACCCAATGAGGTGCTCCACTCTGTCTTGTGGTATACCCGCTCATTCCTCGGTCAGAGCCGCTTGCAGGTCAGCTCTTGTACCTGGTGCAGGATCTCTAGCCCGGATTATTTTCTTTAGGTCATCCCGTAAATGCTTAATAGGATTCAAGTCCGGACTACGAGCTGGCCAGTCCATAACAGCGATACCCACTTCTCGGAGGTACTGCCGCACGACATTTGCGCTGTGTGGACGGGCGTTATCCTGCATCAGGATGAAGTTTACTCCAATAAAACCAGCGTATGGGATGACGTGGTATTCCAAGATATCTTCAATATACCGATGTGCGGTCAACCCTCCCACATGGTGGCCAGTTTCAATGAAAACCAGTTCAGTTTTTGCTTCCATTGATATGCCAGTCCACACCATACAGGAACCTCCTCCGTACGCAACAGTTTCTGCTATGCAGCATTGTGCGTATCGCTCCCCCGGCCTTCTGTACACACTTCTCCTTCTATCGCTACCATGTAGGCATACTCTGCTTTCATCTGAGAAGAGAACAGAGCGCCATTGATCCTCAGTCCAATCGACGTGTTCTCTTGCAAAACGTAACCTGGCTGCTCGATGACCTGCAGTCAATTTGGGACCCGTTGCTGGTCTTCTTGGAGTGAGAGTTGCTGCTTTGAGTCTTCTTCTCACTGTCCAAGAACTAACAGCTACCCCACGTGTTTTAAGGAGCTCCCGTTGTACTTGGACCCCAGTGAGAGAACGATTCCTCAGCGAAATACGGACGATAAAGCGATCGTCTGCCTCCGAAGTGGACCGATTTCTACCGGAACCTCTTCGTCGGTGATAACCACCAGTCTCCTGGTGCCTTCAGTATATTCTTGATATCACTGACTGGCTCATCTGCAAAGTACGAGCCACTTGACGTTGACTCAGGCCCTGTTGCAATAGGATAACTGCTTGAGCCACTGTTTCTGCTGTGGTATCCATTTCCGGGAAATATTCTTGCTTGGAGATTGAGGGGATGTGTACCTGTTGACGTTATACGGCCAACTGATAAGGGTGAAAGGGGTACGTCACCTTTTTTACGCCCTAAAGTCACCTAATGCAAACTGAGTGAACGAGAACGAAATCATAGAGTTACTGTTCCTCGACTATTGTGACAATGTCTAAAAGTTAACACTAGTAATTGTTATTTTTTTTTAAAGCTATCATCTAGAACTTAGAGAAATTAAGACCTAAATTAATATTTAGGTCATAATTTTAAAATTAGAACACTTTGAGTGCGAAAGTTTGAAGTGAGTCGATTTTTTTGCTCGCCTGTGTAGTAAAGAAAAAGTGATAATTTTTGTTATTTAATAACATTTGAAGAGGAAAAAAGTTCGCGCGAGTTAACTAATATTTTTTTTATGGGATAGGAGGGCAAACGAGCAGGTGTGTCACCTGATAGTAAGCAACCAACGCCGCCCATGGACACCAGTAACACATGTAGTGTTACTGTTGCGTTGCCAACCTTTAAGGGATAGGGGATAGGGAAGGATGGAGAAGGAGGGTGGGCCTCCGGGTACCTCTCTCACCGAACGGAACGCGGCATGAGCCACTTGACGTCGATTTTCTGAAAGGTCGTGGTATTTCACCGGTCGAGCCGTCCCATTCATGCAGCGAACTGCATGGCTCTACCACTGTTAGTCATATCATTATAAAAATAATACTCTGATCAACTTACAAGTCATTTAACCAATAGTTGTTTTTATTGAACTCCCCCTTAATCCCCCTTGCGGGTGGAGTTTCATAAAATCCGTTCTAACTTAAGTTTCAAGTCAATAGTCTTGACACTTCCTGAGATTGCGAGATGATTATATTCATAAATTAGATTCCTTATATAATAGATCGCTTTTTTCTCTTTGCCTACCCCGTAAGGGATTTGGCATGAAGATATATATGTGTATTTTTATATAATAGATGATATATAAATTCTAAATGATATTTAATATTAATAAGAAATGAGAAGGAAGGGAAGAATATAATGATGTACGTATACAAAGTTGTAAGCCTCGATTCTCACTAAATGCACTGCATTGCGACGACTGAAGAACTCTGACGATAACGGAATCTGTACAAATTTCCTTAAAGAATTCCACCCGTAGAAAGAGAACTTAAACATGCATTTGACGGGCCTCGTGGCGCATTGGTAAAACTACCCGCTGCAGCACTGAGGTCGGAGGTTCGATTCCCAGCCGAGCACAAATATTTGTGACAAACATGAATATTTGTGCGTCGTCTGGGTGTTTTTCTATGTATTATAAGTATTTATTTACAAAAGAAAAGTATATATGTATTATTAGTATCCGTTATCTAGTATCCATAGCCCAAGCATTTAGTTGCTTAGTTTGGAACTGGAGGGCGCTGTGTGATTCGTGTCCAAGATATTATTATTATATTATTATAAATGACAATATGAAAAACGAACGAACTGCGGCATGAGCTACTTAAGTCGATATTCTAAAGGATTGTTGACGAGCCGGCCTTTTCACGAAGCCAACTGCGTATCTAAAACTTTGACGTATAAAGTTCTTTCAACACATACACATAAATAACTTCACGCCTTTTCTACCCGAAGGTGTAGGTTGCGGCTATTAAGCCTCGTCTCGCCGTTATGTGTACGTCCCGAATGGAATAAATAGGTGGCCATATCGGGCATAAAGTTTTCAGTCATCGATATTTATCACACTTAACCTCCAAAAATAATTTCAAAAGTCATTGGTGTGAGCCAGGATTGGAACCAGAAGCAGGGTGCTTGACCACTGGACCACCGCGACTATGGATTATATTTTTAATAATTCCTTATTAAAATATTTTTTTATCAAAAATTTCATAACACTAAAAACAGTCTCGGTGGTCCAGCGGTCGAGCACACGGCTTCTGATCTAGAGGTCCGGGTTCGAATCCTGAAATTGGCTCACACCAATGACTTTTCGAAATTATTTTCGGGAGTTAAGTGTGATAAATATCGATGACTGAAAAACTTTGTGCCCCGTATGGCAATAGGTTCGCCACCTATTCCATTTGGGACATAAACATAACGGCGAGACGAGGCTTAGCAGCCGCTGCCTACACCTTATGGCAACAAAAGGCGTGAAGTTATGTTATGTTATTTCAAAATATCTAACGCCATTTTTTTTTCAAACAGCAGAATGGTGGTTTGCTCTCAGCGCTCTTAAGATTAAATTACCTGTCATAAGTGACAGTGTAGAGCCAAGTTCATAATATATTGTCTAATATTTAAATACAAATCAGTGTTCAGTTAAATTACTTTACTTATCATTCCGTTAATATTACGAAGCTACGCCGCAACTTTATGAATCGTCTTTGTAGTTATATTTATAGAGAGAATAATTTATTACTTCGAGTGAGAGACGGACTGAAGGCATCTGTAAATAAATAATATTTATGTTATTTATTTAAGGAGTCCGTTAAACTGATAAAAGCGCTTTATTGTACTCTGCTAATAGTCTTATTTCACTTATACAATGTTAAGATTTTCCATCTTCAAATAAAGAAACAAGATCTTGTACAATTTCATAAATATTACATTTTTATATTTATTTCTAAAACTTTCGCGAATCACGCTCATGACATTAAAACAACTTTTAGGATTATATCGCGTTTATTTATTACTTATTTTATTAATTTCTCGACGTTTTAATGAAAATGAAATAATAATCAGTTTTGAAGAACAGCCGCTAAGTTTTCTTGCTGCGTCTTTCTCAGGACTAGCCGCGTTTGTGACCCAGTGGTAGATTTTTTAACAAATACTTACCTTTAAATTTAAAATTAACTACTATCAAAATCAAAAAGTTGATGTTAAAAATATGATTTTTACTATTGGTAACCCCAATAGTAAAAATCATATTTTTAACATCAACTTTTTGATTTTTATTTCCAAAAAGTGGGTGCTCTCTGTATCAATGAAAATAGCTTTTGAACAAGTACCATCTTTTTGTTCATCACTCGTGAAAATGATCTCAGTTCATTTCCCGACGTTTCGAACTCTTTACAGAGTTCGAAACGTCGGGAAATAAATAAAATAATTAATAAATAAACGTGATATAATCCTAAAAGTTGTTTTAATGTCATTACATTTTTTTTTATTTTGAGACAAAATTATATAGTTTTAGACTGTGTATAAAGCATGTAAGAATTGATTACTCAAACAGTTACTCTAGTGATACTACTGTAGCTCTCACATTTGTTTCACGTTGATATTAAAAAAAAGATTTAATTGGAGCATTGTAGATATAGATGTCTTGGTGGTCCAGTCGTCGAGCACCCCGCTTCTGAATCAAGAGGTCGCGGGTTCGAATTCTGGCTCACACCAATAACTTTTCGATTATTTTCGAAAGTTATGTGTGTTACATATAGATTACTGAAAACTTTGTGCCTGGTATGGCAATAGGCTCGCTCCATTTGGGACATAAACATAATGGCGATTCGAGGCTTAACACCCACTGCCTACACTTTCGGGTAGAAAAATACGTGGAGTTATGTTATGTATGTGGACCATTGTCATAATACAGAGCGACCTTACTCAAGGATTGAATATTAAGTCGAGGACACACAATCATCGTATACATACTTACTCAACGATCTTGGCGTACATATTACCATGTGTCTATATTTTTGTTTAAAGTGGAAATTTGCATGTGTTTTATGATTTCTTTCAGAGAGTATTGCAGCTTCAGAGCGTAGAAGGTTATGCATACATTTGCCAACAGGTTCTTTAAGAACCTACCTTTTGGTATATATTTCCCCTATCTTCTGCTACTAATACTTCTTGTACGCCCGAATACTGAACCGCCACTCAAATCTGACAATCAATAAAGTGCTACTTACTGGCTCAAATTTCATGCATTCTGTCTAATGTGACAGTTACTTAAACGCTTGAGTCGCGCTTATATATTTGAGTGGCGGTTCAGTATTCGGGCTTTAGTCTCTGTAATCCAGTGGTCAAACTCCCCTTTTCACAATTTTTGCGTGATAAATATCGATGACTGATAAACATTGTGCCTGGTGTATGGCGATAGGCTGCGCCAGCTATTCCATTTGGAAGTAAAAACTCTGCAAGTCGGGGTTTGTTAGACGATGTCTATACCTCGGTACAGAAAAAGGCGTAAAGTTATAAAAAAAATCTTCTGATTCACCAAACGCAGTGCATAACAAATATTAAAAGGTTTTGGTGTGTCCACTATAAAAAGTGAAATACCAAAAATCATTTTGTAAATGTTTGAAGAAGAAATTATGTCATTCGACCAATTAAAGTGTCAGTTTTCTTTCTCGGTGTAGAGTTATAAAAGAAAAGGTATATAAATAAATATACATAAATAAATGAAAAATGGAGTAACCGAACTCATTCCAACTCGCCTATATATTTCGTTTTGTCAAATTTCGAAGTGGCGAATATTCTGGAACCCGGATATCTACGTTTATCCCTTACCGGAAGTAATAGCTTCCTTTCAACCGCCTGGAATACATTTTTATTTAAACTATTAATACATTCGATCACAGCTTCTATTAAGTTTCATATTAATTTCAACATAACATAACTTCGCACCTTTTTCTACCCTAAGGTGCAGGCAGCGGCTGTTAAACCTCGTTTCGCCGTTATGTTAACGTCCCAAATGGAATTGGTGGCGAACCTATTGCCACACCGGCCACAAAGTTGCCATATTTGTCACACTTTACTTCCAAAAATAATTTTAAAAGTCATTGGTGTGAGCCAGGATTCGAACACGTGTCCTCTGGATTCAGAAGCGGGGTGTTCGACCACTGGACCACCGAGACTTTAAGATTTTAGTCCATTAAACATGAATTATACATAAAAACAACCCCGTTGACACCCTCTATCTAAAAAAAAATCTATATCCGTTCCGTAGTTCTAAAGATCTAAGTTATGGTGCTCTGTTTTCTCTGCCTACCCTAAGTAACTGGGCAATATATAGAACAATACCGAGACGCCATACGAACATCAATGCTTTACATAAATAGTACTCAGGTTGGGATTGAACCCGCCGCGCTCTAGTCGTCGAAGATCGTAGAAGTCAGTTGCTTTACTAATACACTACTATGTCAGCCATATCGCAAATGAAGTTTGCCTGTATCTCAAGTGCTACCTGAGATTATACCCGAGTTAAAAACGAATTCATAAAAATAGACGATTTTTCTGCTGTTCATATTATTAGTATGGATAATGTTCAAAGGGTGGGACGTGCTTGTTTAGTTCTTTGAGTAATAGTTAGATTTGTATCGGTATATCCAATTTCTTTTAGATATGTGATATCAAAAAAGTATCATATTCGTTTGTTTGGGGTTTACAGTTAAATGTTAGGCTTATTTACCTGACAAAGCTTCCAAATGATAGAGTATCAAAACCATTCTGTAAAGTGTATTCCTACTATGTATAAAAAAAGTGCTTGTATGTATTGTGTAAAAGTTATTTTTTATTGAATTAATAGTATTAATCCAGTGAATATACTGAAAAACTAGGGTATTACATGAATGAATTATCTATACAAACAATGTTTTGAATTGTGGGAACCCCTCATCATCTTCATCCGCCCAGATCTGTCCACTGCTGAACGTAGGCCTCCGCCTTAGCAGGCCATAACTCCCGGTACTGTGCCACTTGCATCCAACGACTGCTTGCTGTTTTTATTAGGTCGTCTATCCATCTGGTAGGGGGACCGCCTACGCTGCGCGATCCGTGGTAGCCACTCAAAAACCTTTTCTTCCCAGCGGTTCCACGAGCGATTTGGCCTACCCACTTCCACTTTGGCATGCTAACTTTACGGGCTATGCCAGCTACTCCCGTACGTCTACAGATATCCTTATTTAAGATCTTACACCGTATAAAAATACCGAACATGACTCTCCTTTTGGGTCAATTCTGATTTTCCGTGGTGACGAGTTTTTCTTTTATTCTTTCACGCGCGCATTATACAACCAGTATAAAAATATCAAACCAATTTTATGTATTTTTTATATTCCGTACGTGGAATCATAATATTTTCACGAAAGAAAATAATGAAGAAATAAAAATAATATAAAAAAGCCAGTGCCAGTCGATTTGGCAAGAAAGCATACCATTATAACAGCCAGATGCCAAATAACTACAGCTGTTACCGCATGCAGTACGTCTTTTAAAATAGCAGTAAAGATATAAAAGCGGAACAGTGTACATTAAAACCTATGTATAGAAGCAAAACTGTAACTTAACCGGGTGGAAACCCTGGTTTTCCACATTATCAACCGACTGCGGGTTCCCGGGCACAATTAGCAAATTGTGTGGATCTGCCATGGACGAAACCGGAGACATTTCAAACGTCAACTATATTTTCATGATTAATACATCAGCCTCCATTTTGGAAATAGAATAATTCAAAGCAATATTTTAACTTTATGATCGGATAGGAAAATCCTAGTATTATAATAGTAAAGGTAGCTTGTATGAAATATGTTCGTATAAATAAATTATAAATGATTCATTTCTAATAGAATAAAACATGGACTTATATGAATAAGTAATATCTAAGCGTTTTTGTGTTAAATGTGAAAAGAAAATAGGTAATGCTTGAGAACACCGACGAATGGACTGGTAACGATTATTCAATAAATGTGTAGTGCAAGTGTGAGCGATTTTAGACTGCTACATTACGAACCTGTTATTTATTTTTTATTAGCTTTTTATTAGCTTCACCTGTATGTTTGTATGTTTGTTTGTAACCGACTTCTTTTTAGTGTTCATAGTTCACTTCTCGCACCACCATCTAGTGGCAATCAGCGGAAAGTTGAAACTAGTTCCTTGTATAAGTCACAGATGGCGCTATTAACGCGCTTGTTATAGAAAACCGAACTAAAAAATATAAAATAAATAGTAGTTTAAAAAAACTAAAAAACACGCTTTTTATAGAAAACCGAACTAAAAAATATAAAAATAAAAAAATATATATTTTATTTTAAAAAAAGCGTGGGGTGCATGGTGTCAATAGTTATAAATATTTTATTGACAGATATGAGTAGAGTGATTATCATTTCGATAATATCTTAAAAAGCACCCCACGCTTTTTTTAAAATAAAATATTTTTTTTTTATTTTTCTATTTTTTAGTTCGGTTTTCTATAAAAAGCGTGTTTTTTAGTTTTTTTAAACTATTATTTATTTTGATCGAATCGGGCAAATGGGTTACAGATGGAAAGCGTTGACAGTTTTGCGGAGCGGAGCTATTTGTGCAGCGAATTGCGAGCCTCTATGACAGTAAAAAAATTTTTGCATGTCGTATGATGAATATTCTCACCAGTGAGGGTAGAATCAAATGTTTTTATTTTGTTTTTTAGCCTTAGATAAGTAACTCTTAATCAAATATTAAGTATTAATAAATTTCTAATAACAGCTCACAAAGCATTTCACGAAGTAGTTGCCTTAAGTCAGTTTATGTATTCCAATCCAAAATTTTATAGTTGTGTTTTAAGCTGAAGCTACTTCGGAACCAATTTATGTTTTATTTTACGACGCAATAAACACAACACTAGTTTTATGTTACGTAGTGATGTACCCGATGAGGCACTCCAGTACTAGTCTTTAAAAGGACCATTCGAAAAGTTAGACAAACTCTCGAGTGCTTTAGTTATTTTTTTTATATTGTTAGGTTACGAGCCATAAAGGCTGCCGAGCGTGTATAACAGGAGTTCTGAATGACAAGGAAGCGAGTGAGATGTTGGAGTAAAATAATATATAACATAAAATAAAATTGTTATGTATCGAGAGTAAATTGTGACAGAGCTAGAGCCACACAATTCCCTTCATAAACGGGCAGATTCGAGTGGTGAACTACCACCACATATCAGAAAAGCGATTTGTTCCATGAGAGAGGTATACGGTGGCTCTCACCTTTACCCTCCCCATCCGCATTCCTATCTTAATTTAAAAGACGGCAACGCAACTGTTATTCTCTCGGTGTTGCAGATAGTTGGCCATGGGTGACGCTTGTCACTTAACACCAGGGACACACTTGTTTGTTTGTCCTCATCTCGCTTAAAAAAGTTGTTATTGTTTAATTTTCTTAAAAAATTCAATACATAAATCTTTAATGAGACTAACTAATATGTATTTAATTATATGACATATTTTCTCTTTTGACCGTACAATTCGTATATTTTTTTCTTACCATTACCATTATAACTTAATACTTACTCAAGTTCAAAGAAGTCTTTCAACTCGAGTTCAAAATAAGGTATCGTTTTCCATATAAGTACTTATACTTATATGGAAAACGATACCTTATTTTGAACTGTTATGAGCCACTTTCAAATGAAAAGATTTTGGTCTAAACTAAAATCTTTTCATTTGAAAGTGGCTCATATTTTTTTCGCTTTACAGTCTGAAATCTTTTGATGGATTAAGTATGTCGTTTGATTATAATTATTACTAGGTATAAAAGTAACGTAAGTTATATTATTCTTGAAAAATTATGTTGGGTTATAGAAGTAGGCTTTTAATTGCTTGCTATTCATTCTTTTAGGTATTATAATTTATAACAAGTATTGTATAGGTACTGGAATACCCTACCCTAGTCGGTACTTCACCTATATTTAATCATTTGATTTATGCTGTTTAATTATTACATCCTAAAAATCCTTATCCCAGTTTGACGGAATGAGAGGACATTTTTATGTAAAAAAATTATATTATATACCAACATATTGCAATGCAATAATCACCCGGATCCGGGTCTACCGAGTAAAATTGAACTTTTTTTAAAATTGCTTCTATCTATAGAGGAAATTAAAAATCAGTTCAATCTTACTCATGACCAGAAAAGACCATACAATTTAACGTACCATTCTAAGAGTAGCGTACTGATAGTTGGAGAAAGGGCCAAAAGGTTGAGTCAGTGTATTAAAACTTAATCATTAATTTTATTGATATGTAATTTGAAAAACTAAAAAAACAATTTTTTCAATTAATCATAAGCGATTAAAAATTTATAAAATTTAAACAAAAATCACATGACTGTGAACGCACCACGATTGGCCACCATACTTGTGACGTCATAATGTTATAGCAATTCCATAACAGTGCAGCGTTTACAGCTATTATACGTAACTCGACAAAAACATTGTAAGTTTACTATTAAAAAAACGATTTGTTAAAGTGAATTTCGTTCAGCTATGTGTGATACAGGATTTATAAAAGCAAATTCGGATAATATTCCTGATGTTGATATATTTATGATCACATTTTTTTTTTAAAATGACCTTCGGTTTAATTCTACCGAAGTTCGTGGTGCCAAGGCATCAAGGTAAGTCTGTTACAAAATATTATAAACCACAATATCTGAGTATTAATTTTTTATTTAATATAATTACTTAATAAATTAATTTTAGAGCATCACGTGAAAGTTACGGCGACAAAGCTATAGGTTATGTTCAAGTTCGCCGCAAAGATGGTATTTGTATTGTTAAAGGACGTGTATGTCCAGAGCATCGAGTTCGAAGTAAAGCTTATTCAGTTACTTTAACAATTAATGAGAAGTTAAGAAGGTATAAGAATCATTGAAGTCCCCTTTCGTTTACGATTCGGTTGACAGTGGTAGAGCTAAGCAGTTCGCTGCATGAATGGGTCGGCTCGACCGGTGAAATACCACGACCTCTCAGAAGACCGACGTAAAGTGGCTCATGCCACGTTTCGTTCGTTGAGAGAGGTACTCGGAGCCCCACCCCCCTTCCCCATCCTTTCCTGTCCCCTATCTGTCCATTTCGACTTTTCTCATCTTGAGGAACATTTAAAAACATTTTTTCCGGAGTTGTCTTTGTAGTATTTGTACATAATGGTACAAAACAAGAACGGTAACTTTTGAGATTTGACATTTTTACATATTTTTGAGTATTTAACAATGACAGAATAAAATAAATCAAAGCTCAATAAAATAAAAATTGTTTTGCAATAAAACTTATACATATATGATCTTTCCATTTAAAAAAAAAGTCAAATACCCAATTGCAATTCGCTAACACTGCGGCTCCACCTCACTGTCGGATCGTATTCAATACAATGCAAATATAACAGACCCCTGTCAGACAGTGATAGGGGGGGTATTAACATACATTGTGTCCGTACTACAGTTAATCTCAGCGTGAATATAACCCAACGAACAATTTCAATTGGACAGTTTTTTAACAGCTCTAGTTAGTTGTTCGTTCAATTCAAATTCAAATTCAAAATATCTTTATTCCTTAGTCTTTACAAAGTACGTCTAAAATTCGCGGAGCTTAGATTCCTTTTCTTCACACTGTCTTGAATATGAAAGCGAATCTAAGTGCCAGTTCCGGCGTGGGAAGAACTGGCAAAAAATTCAAGGCCGACTCTTTTCCATAAATTTTAATAAATTTATAATCGCGTAATAAAAAATTTATAATCTTGGGCTACAAAGGGTTAATATTAATATCTATGAGAACATTATTATTTATTTAATTATTATAATATCTTAAACTTATCTATTTCTTATGCCCTAAGGACTAAAAGTCATATTCTTGAATCTCTCGAGTGTATTATTCATTTATTTTTACTTACATTTATAATCTATATGTATGTATTATATGTGAGGCCTTATTAAATTCTTGCAATATTATAAATTCTAATTCTTATTACTCTTTTACAGCGTTTCCAATTTCACTTTTTCGTCACTACATTGTACATAAAAACCACCCTGTTGACACCCTCTATCTATTATAAAAACCACATCAGAATCCGTTGCGTAGTTTCAAAGATCTAAGCATATAAAAGGACAGACAGCGGAAAGCGACTTTATTTTATACTATATAATGATTATACAAGGAAACAGCAAACTTATAGCAAGAAAAAAACCAGTAAAACCGGTTCGTGCTCAGACTAATTAATTTAAGTCTATTTGAATCATAGTAAATTTAATGGTCACTCAAATATGTAATTAGTGGTTTACACGTCATTCTATAATAAAATGTATTATATACAATTTGTTCAAGACGCCATTTAAACTGAACTATCCTGATTTTTTTTTACTTAACTATGACTTATAAAAGTTTCTCAATATGACTAAAAATCAATTCCACACTATTATTTTTGATGCCTATAATAGTATCAAAAACTTAAACAAATCTGAACATAACACAAAATGCAGAGTTCATACATTTTTTTTACGGTATAGGGGGCAAACGAGCAGACGTGTCACAAACGGTGAGCAATAAACGCTGCCCATGGAGACCTGAACACAGATAGTGTTTCAGTTGCGCTGCCGGCCCTTGCAATGGGTTTTCGGATACCTCACTCACCCAGCAAAACGCGGTAAGAGCAGCTTTACCTCGATATTCACTTAGGACGTGGCATTTCATCGGTCGAGCTGGACCATTCATGCAGCAGGCTGTGCGGGAAAACTATTAAGTATCTATTAAGTCATTGAATTGCCGTAAAATTATGATCATACAAAATCAATCAACAATAGTATTTTAAAATGTTTGCGGCCACAAATATCTGGGTGAAAATTATTCATATAACTCGATGATTTTCCAATCTGAATATCTGTATTCTGAATATATGAATATCTGTATAATAAAATGGGATTAAAACTAAATTTTCGGTGCTTTTAATTGAAAATAATACATAAAATACGCTACCGCTTGAGTTGATATTTAATTTTAATATAAGTATTGTCCGTAACAGCCAATGAATGCGTAGCGTATGCTACTTGAATACTCGTAACATTTATTATCGATTTTTATAGTGAATTGAACCGCGGCTTGGTATAATCGATATTAAAGTTACTATAATTAAATCTATCGTTACAAAATTTGTGTCTTAAGATTCAGTTACAACTGTTCCTTGTTTAAATACAAATGGCGTACGCTCGACAAGCCTTGACTTGCCGAATCGTCACAATACGTCCCAAATGGAATAGGTGGCAGAACCTATTGCCATACATCGGGTACACGGTGATTAGTCATCGATATTTATCACACATGAGTTCCGAAAATAAACATCGGGAAATCATTGGCGTGAGTACGGAAACGATCCCACGACTTCTAAATCAGAAGCGGGGAGCTCGCCTACTGCACCGCCGTGATATAAATCAGATAAGAATTTACTAATTGATTCGTACAGTCTTAATTATTTATTCCATCTATAAATTCGTGTTGTACATCTAAACAAATTATGTTTATTTTATAACGTCGGGTCAAGGTTACGTATTTTTTTTATGAACAACACTTAACCTCTGACCGCAGTTAGAAGGGCGCAGTTACAAGGGTTGTAACGGTGTATTTCCATTGGTTGGTAGCTGGGCGTGGAAGTGATGAAGGGTCTGTTCACATGAACTGGCACGCAGATAGCTGGAGGACACTTATTTTAAGGTGTCGGTAACATGTGGAGACAGGTAGTCAATAATTAAAGTATAGATTAAGCAGCTGATAGGCATAAACAAAGACAGATTTCATGTCTCTACTGACCCAATATTTAATGTCAAATTTTAAATTTACGTAGTAATAAAGACGACCTTAGTGATTTTTTTTAAGATTTGTTATTGTCATCAACATTTACACAGTTGTGAAACAAAATTAAGAGCATTGTCCTCTTTTTTAGACACTCTTTTAAGCAATAGTTAGGTAGGTAGTAGCAAACGCCGTTCATAGACACCTGCAACACACATAGTGCCTTTAAGATGAGATAGAAATTTGCTTGGAAATCAATTTAGATCTATTTTTCAAAACAGAAAGCTGGACCATGTTTTAATTTTATTGACAAACTACTGAATGGTCTACTTCCTGTAAATGTACGTACAAGGTTGAATAAATGTATTCTTTTCTCTCTTTCTAGCAATAACAATTCGTAGTCGTACGTTCCGGGACACCAATAAAACGAATGCATTAACATTTTATAGTTGTCCCTTTGATTGCTTTCCTTAAGGACTAATGAAGTTTCATTGTTCATCATTTTCCTTGTAATTGTCTTTTTAAGGATTCTGAATTGTTATGCCTACACTGCTATTCTTAAAACAGTAGTGCAAGAAGCACTACGTCAGAGCAGGTTGAATGATTTTTCCTCGTTCCAGGGATTAAGTTCAAAAACAACGGTCTTCGATTATGCTATAGGTATCATTTCAATGCATTTTGTAATTTTTTAAAGTATCTCTAGAGTATGTAATATTAGTACTAGTTATCTTTATTCTTATTAGATAATAACTGATGGATAAATTACAATAATTTCTATAAAAAAATTCAATTACAAATTATGGAAATAGTTTATGTAAGAATCGCATCATCGCACATAGTTAAACATAACTTGCATAAAACATAACTTCAAGCCTTTTTCTGCCCGAAGGTGTAGGCAGCGGCTACTAAGCATCGACTAGCTGAGACATGTTGCGTCCCAAATGGAATAGGCGACAATCCTATTGCCATACACCGGGCACAAAGTTGTCAGTCATCGAATTTATCACATATAGCTTCCGAAAAGAATTCCGAGAAATTATTGGCGTTAGCCTCGAATCGATCCCACGACTTCTAAACAGAAGCGGGAAGCTCGGTCACTGCGCTGGACCACCGAGACTAGCAAAACATTATAGTCTTTTGTACACATGTCAGTAAAAATTGGGAATTTACATAAGCAACGGTAACACTAATAACGAATTTAAAACTTGTACGTAAATGTTACTTTTTATTTTGTTTCAGGAACCAAAAAAATCTGCATTAAAACACTCACAGAAAATGTAAGGTACTGAGTACAAAACGACAGTTCGTCGTTGAATACAAAATGGCTGACAGTTTAGGCGGGAAAGTGGCGTGGGGGGCGCTCTTATTTGCCGTACTGCTCGACAACGTTATTTGTCAGGTTGGATGGATTGAAGAAAATTTGGATCATGGTAAATCCCAGCACATATTATTTACTAATTATAATTTCAAGGAGCAATTAAAAATTTTAAGTAACAATGTTGTTAATAGAATATAATAGAATAGCTTAATGTGACGTTCGATTTAAATTTTAACATACATACATACATACACGCATTCACGCCAAGTCCCATGCGGGGTAGGCAGAGAGAACGGAGCACACATTATAAGGCACGATTGCTTAAATAATACCTCACTCGCTTCTTTGTCGGTATTAATTGTTTTTAAGGTAATTTTTTTTGCATTATTTAAATCATTTAAAGATGAAAGAATCATTGAAACGGTGATATATTTTTTAATGGATTTAAATATAACGTGGTTAGAAATTAATTTGAACTAAAATAAATGCATTTCTTTGATTTATTTAGAAAGATTTGCTCTCTTGTTCAAAAAGACTTTCGTTCTGAAATAGCTATCCAGATTAATTTTCAACGAACTCATTAGCTATAAATACGAAATAATTTTGAATTACTGTCATCAAAAGTCTATATTTAATATAATGTTTATACAAAGCAGATTTATCTTTTTCAACCAAAAAACAATCGCGTTCAATTTTATGAAAAAGATTTGGCGGAGATTACCGCCCACATCCGAGCTTCCTTATTCAAATTACCCTTTGTAATATAACAAGGTAGATGAATTTATCATAATATTTTATATCATAATTGTGATAAAAGTTAAAGGCAACAATCATAAATCGTACGAATGTTAACAAAACAAAACCATTCATTTGACTACAGAGGGCAGCACTTTAAACAATAAACTGTTGTGTTCTTTGAGTCGCTTCCGTCACGTTATATATAAGTTGATTATACAGCCTCGGGAACTAAATGTCTGTCCCAATTAACCACCTTCAAGATAATCACATACAAATTAACTTTGTATAAACATAATTGTTTTGTGTTTAAAGTGCCAAAACTTGTCTTAACATGGCAAAGAGTAATGAGACCACTCGAGTGTGATCTTAGAAGTTTATTTTATAATATTAAAATTATTTTATAAACATTATCATGATTTTAACATTATTTAATTGCTTATCTACACAAAGATTTTTAACGAATGAACTTTACACGAATAATAAAAAAGAAATTCAATTATTCATAACATTCAAACAACTTTTTATGGATTAAATCGCGTTTATTTAGAACTTATTTTCTATTGATTTTCCGACGTTACGAACTTTTTAGTCGTTCAGAAGAGAACGACTGCCATCTTTTTATTCGTTCATTACTCGTGAAAATGATCTCTGTAAAGAGTTCGAAACGTCGGAAACAAAAAGATGGCAGTCGTTCTCTTCTGAACGATTACCATCTTTTTTTATTTATTGGACCACCAACAAAGGATATACACATACAATCTTAGTACAGTATAGACAGTAGGGTACAAACAAGCGTATTCCCTCAATTACAGGAGGTCACATCATGCACAATATATTATACCTATATATATAAGCATTAATAAGCACTAAATAATACAATATTTATATATAACCTAAGTTACTATTTAACAATTGGCTTAATAATAGGTTTTAATAGATTTTTGAATTTTGGCAGAGCATATGAAATGTCTATATCGTGAATTTTAGATATGGCATTATACTGTCGACAAAGTCTGGGCAAAGCGGCGTACTGACCAAGATTAGTTCTTGAGTTTTTTGTTCATTACTCGTGAAAATGATCTCTATAAAGAGTTCGAAACGTCAGGAAATAAATAGAAAATAAGCTCTAAATAAACGCGATATAATTCATAAAAAGTTGTTTCAATGTTATGAATGTGATTCGCGAAAATCTAATAAATTCAATTATTATAAAGAATAAATCATTATTACATACATAGTATAAAACGCTTTCCGCTGTCTGTCCACTTATATGCTTAGCGCAACGGATTTTGACGCGGTTTCTTTTAATAGATAGAGGGTGTCAACAAGGTGGTTTGTACGTATAATTCATAGATAATTTAGTAAAGAAAAAGTGACCATTGTCGAAATTTAGCACCTTAATTGTAAACGCTGTAAAGATTACTTTTGATACGAAACAAAGTTCGCTGGATCAGCTAGTAAGAAAATAAAGAACGACAGTTTGCACCATTTCAGAGTAGTAAGAGGACTGGAGTACTCTGAAGTTAGTTTTAATCGTTTATTTTATAAAAAATATGTATTATTATGGAACATTGCAAAAAATCAGCCTTGATATTATTTATTTATTGGATACTCCATACATATAATAAAACAATTGTTATAATAATATATTTACTCATTATTTAATATTCTTAATTGATTACTTATATTTACAAATTAATGCCGCTATGTCTCAACTAATAGATTTCTTTCCTATTTTTTTTTATATGTAGTTAATATTTATGCCATATGACTTCAGAAATGGCTTCCGGGAAGTCACAGGTGTGAGCTAGGATTCGAATCGGAGACTTCTGATTCAGAACCGAGGTGCTGAAGCTCCTGGTGTCTGAAACGTGATCATGCTATGCTGTCCATTGATATTTAAATTGCTATTTAAGTTTATGTGACAGTAAAAAAAATTACAATGTAGACTATTTTTAAGGAAATATATCCTATATAGTGTCGGATGGGTACAATTTGAAAAGGCTTTGTGCAATCGTAGCTAAAAAACCTGTCGCCTTAGTATAAAAGGTAGCAAGTTCAATCTGGTCTGATGGGCGAATAAGCGACGAAGCACCCTTTATGCTGATACGAGCTTCTGACTCAATTACTCTTTTACTGACAGTAGTTTGAAAAAAAAGAGGATTTTTAGAGAAACCTTTCTGACGACGCAGACTTACACTTAGCATGTAAACCACTTTCTATATTCAGATTCCTATTGTAGTACACAATGTTGCAGTATAATTAAATAATAATAAAATTACCTGGAAAATTAGAAGTTTTATAATAATACTTATAATAAAATAGATTGCATTTTCAAAGGACTATTATGAAAAAATCTTACGGTACCCACGCAATTTGGTACATGAATCGGCTTGGCTCGACCGGTGAAATAATACGGCCTTTCAGAATGTCAACGTAAATTAGCTCGTGCCGCGTTTCATTCAGTGAGAGTGGTATCCGGAGCTCCGAACCCCTCTCCTTTTCCATCCTACTCCCTAAAAGGCTGGCAATGCAACTGTAACACAATCTGTGTTGCAGGTGTCTATGGGCGATGGTTGCTTATCAACATATGACACGCTTGTTTGTTTGCCCGCCTATTCCATAAAAAAAATCACAATCACTTAACATAACATAATTTCACGCCTTTTTCTACCCGTAGTTGTAGGCAGTTAAGCTTCGACTCGCCGTTATGTTTACGTCCTAAATGGAATAGGAGGCGGACCTATTGCCATACCGGACACAAAGTTTTCAGTCATCGACCTTTATCACACATAACTTTCGAATAAAATCTTAAAGTCATTGGTGTGAGCCAGGATTCAGAACCGTGACTTCTTGATTCAGAAGCTGTGTGCTCGACCACTGGACCACCGAGACGATGTCACAAAAAAGTCATAATATTCTCTTAAAGCCACATTTATTTCCGGAACATGTCAAGATAATAAAAGCTTATTAATAAATGATGATTTCAACATGAACTTTTTACTGCGGCAATAATAATACGAGTATATTGACTTTATGTGAGTTTTAGCTGTTAGACTTTTTTTGCATGATTACGGTGTTTTATCCGTTCATAAAAAAAAACAATTAGTTGATCAAATGTTAGCGGAATGTTGAAATTATTTAGAAATCTATTATGGTTTCGGACCTGTACTTCGGTTTGATATGTCAGATTCAATTGCTACCAATGTTATTTAAATGAATATAATTAAAGCTCAATGAACATATTATGCATATAAATACAGTTTAATTTTTTCTTTTAAGTTCAATTCACATTACAGATTGATTGATGATCGTAGCTAGATGTAGATTGTATATATTTATTTTTTGACAATTATTTTTTGTTCCCAGATTCGCGGTTTGCAACAGCCCAACCTGATGGTAAGTATTGATGAACAGCTACTTGAGTAATTTTTAAGTATTTCTGTATTTATATAACTGCCTCTAATTCAACATCCTTAGTTAGTTCATGCTACCATTCATAGATTACACATAAACAACTTTACGCCGAATCCCTTGTGGTGTAGGCAGAGAGAACATGCGTCATGAGAAATGATTCATACACGCCTCACTCGCTTCTTTGACTTTCATAACTGTTTTCATGCACGCGCGTCGATATTTGAGGTTCCTAACATCAGCTTCCTCCAGAACACGTCCTATTTGGTCATGGAATGTGTGTCTTGGCCTTCCTCAACTTCTACATCCATCCGCTTTTGCATTGTGAATCTGCTTAGTCAATGTTGCATCATCCATTCTTTCTACATGTCGGAACCATCGGAGCATGCCTTTTCTTACTTTTACACTGACACCTTCCTTACAACCTTGTTTTCGACGCCATATATCCATAGTTTAATTGTATATTGTATAAATAATAATATAATTTTAGCTTATTTTCTGTTATTGGCAGCTCCACTT
The DNA here is from genome assembly GCA_905147225.2 of Euproctis similis. Lineage (NCBI taxonomy): Eukaryota > Metazoa > Arthropoda > Insecta > Lepidoptera > Erebidae > Euproctis > Euproctis similis. The sequence continues at coordinate 14,464,030 of LR990109.1, forward strand.
GCACTAAGTTTAGTACAGATTTCAGTCATAAGCTAATCCTAGGTCCGTTCTTGGCAAGTTTGTATCAAACATTATCTAAATGAATTGTTCAGGAATATAACACACACAGACAGACAGAAGGCCTGGCACAAGACAGACCTACCTATCTTATTCCAATTTAGACATGCCACTCAAGATGAAGTAAAGATTCTATAAATAGCAACCAGTAGCAGTCGAAATCTGCTTAAGAATTTCAAAGTTAAAGGTTAATTTAATTAACCAGGAACAAATCAAGATTTATTATGCAACCACTTTGTACCCGTCAAGACTTTTTATACCCAGAAGTGTAGGCAGCGACTGTTAAGTTCCGATTTGCTGATTTTTTTTGTCCCAATTACAATAGATGGCGAAAGCTATTGCCATATCTCGGGCACAGTATTTTTAATCATCGATATTTATCACAGAAATTTTTCCAAAATAATTCCGACTAGTCATTTGTGTGAGTGTGATTCGACCCAAAAACTTATTGTTTTTTTTTATAGGATTGGAAGGTAAAGAAGTAAGTGGGTCTCCTGATGGTAAGCAACTACTCACCGCCCATGAACACTGTGGTGCATTGCCGTCTTTCAAGGGAGTAGGAGGGGAAAAGAAGGGGAAAGGGGATCGGGCCTCTGGATACCTCTCTCACGGAACGAAAAGCGGCACGAGCCACTTCAAGCTGATATTCCGATAGGTGGTTGTATTTCATCGGTCGAGCCGACCCATTCATGCAGCAAACTGCAAGACTCTACCACTATTAATTATGTAGTTGGCTGTTTACCCTTTATACCATCGAGAAAACTAAAAATAATCAAGATATTCAATTAAAATGTTAAGTTTTCTCTAGTTAAAATATTAATAATCCTATGAGAAGAGTAATTTAATGGAATAAATGACTCCCATCAGGTACATTACGTGCCATAAAATATCGTCGGCTTATATTGCTCTTGCTCTAATTCATGCCGATTATACAACTGGCACTTGGGTTTTTTATAGTTCCAAATTACACGGGGCGAAGTGGATTTGTTATTGGCACTTATGAATAATATCACTTTATGGGGGACTTGACTTTTTCATGTAGACTTGTGGAGTTTTCAAACATGATAAATTGTTAATACTATGGATTTAAGTTTAACATTGTTAACACCACGCAAGTTTTTAGTTTAACATTGTTAATTTTAGTGAACACAGAATGGTTTCAGACGCGGACAAGGGTGCATGGACCAGATTTTTTACTCCGCAACATCGTGGAGAAGCAGCTGGCAACAAGCCGGTAGATTTTCTGTGATTTTGTGGATCTAGAAAAAGCATTTGACAGGGTGTTACGGAAGGATCTGTGGGACATACTCCCGGGCTACGGGGTGAGCGGCGCACTGCTGCGCGCTGTGCAGTCCACTTATGCGAGCTGCACAGCGTGTGTGCGTGTTGACAGGGGCTTGTCGCCATAGTTTGACGTTAATATCGGCGTCAGACAGGGTTGCGTGCTGTCCGCTCGGCTGTTCCTCCTGTACCTGGACATTTGTCTCCAGAGAGTGAGATCGACTGATGTAGGGATGCGAATGGATGACCTAGTTGTGAGCTGCCCTGCTTTACGCAGATGACGTCTTGCTTTTTGTCGAATCGCCGTCGGGCCTGGAAATAGTAGTCATTATTATGAAAGATGATTGCTTAATGAAATGATTACACTTCAATGTGACGAAAACAAAAGTTATGGTGTTTGAAAGGGAGGTATCCAGAAAGGATGCAAGGATAATGGTCGATGATGTAGTGCTGGAGAGTTAAGTATGGCAAAGTGTGCACGAAAGTAAGATAAACGCGGTCGAAATGAGGGCTCTGCGCAAAATCTGCGATGTGACTCTCGCTGACCGCGTCGAAAACAAGGTTGTAAGGAAGGAAGTTGGATTCAAAAGAGTATGTCGGTGTAAAAGTAAGAAAAGTCATGCTCTGATGGCTAGGACATGTAGAAAGAATGGAAGATGCAAGATTGACTGAGCAGAAATACAATGCAAAAGCGGATGGATGTAGGAATCGAGGACGGATAAGACACTCATTCCATGACCAAAAAGAACGTGTCATGGAGGACCTAGAGGATGGTGCTAGGAGCCTTAAAAATCGAAGAGCGGTCATTTGTGAGACGTGTAGGAATCGTGTCCTATGGCTCTCTGTTCTCTCTGCCTACCCCGCAAGGGATTTGGCGTGAAGTTATGTATGTGTGTGTATTTTAGTTTAACATTTTTAACACTATTGATGATTTTAGTTGTTATTTTTATGGGATACCGGGCAAACGAGAAAACGGGTTAACTGATGATAAGTGACTAGCGACGGACACGCGCAACAAAGAAAGTGTTACAACTGCGTTACCGACCTTTAATGAAAGGAAGGGGGAAGGAGGGTGCGGCTTTGAATACCTCTCTCAACTATTTTACATTATAATGCTGAGAGAACGAGGTATTCTTGTAAAAATCTGTAAAATATTAACACTGGTTCATATGATATATTATACAGAATAACTAATAAATAAAAATCCAGTACCCATAAATATCATCGCAATCGGTCAAGATATATTGATTAGCTAACATAAAGTTTTCTACTATTTATATACCTACTATTAATAACACTGTGGCAAAGTTACAACCTTTTTGCTTCGGAAGTAGTTAGTCGGTTTGAGTAAAACTTTGGACCGAGTTTAGCAGTTGGTCATTTTAATAAATTAAAGGAGATGCTCGACTTGATCAAAATAATTTTAATATCTCTAGTAGGTACTATTTATATTTGCAAGCGGAGTAAAATTTATTCGATGGAAAATATTCCTAATGCATTTTATAACCAGCGAATTTGAAAATGTTCATGCCAGCGAAAAGAACCATACTTTTGTTAAGAGAAACATTCCAATATTAAATCCTGAAAAAAGTGAAAGCGTATTGGCTAGTGAACTGGAATATTTTTATTCTCGCAATAAGCTGCAATGCTGAAACAAGTAGTGCTTAAATAAATTAAACAAAGAAATACTTAAAGCTCTAAGAAATAAAGGAAATAAAATAGGTTTTTGTTTTTTTTCTCGTGTAACCTAATATTACATTTTCGCACATAATAAAACCTAATTCTCAATTCTTTATAACCAGCCTCCCTCTCGCTCCAATTCGGTGAAATAAAGTTTCCTTTTCTCAAATAAAATCAAGCAATATGTAAGCCAAATATTGTTATCGGTCATAATGAATACGTAGCCTATCCGACCAAGTTAAAAAGTTGGGCCAGATACACGTCAATGCGGTACGTGCAGACACATTTTTAATCTGTACCGTTATACTTTCAAAGGATCGGTTTATATTCATCGGGGGAGGGCTGGTGAGAACATACTGTGAATTTCTAACACGCCTGAGGGATTTGCAGACGGGCATCTTATGAACGTGGTATCTTGGTTGAAATATTATCAAATAACTAGTCAATTGTGCAACGGACCAACGGACTACTTTATCGCAACTGTTATTGATTTACTGAATTTATTTTTGGTATAAATGGTAAAAAACGAGCACGCGGGTCACCTGATGGAAAGCGATTACGGCCGCCCATAGAAACACATCAGCAATGTCCGCTTTTAAGATGGGAATTGGCGGCTCGTTTCTTGAAGGTTCCTAGGTCGTAACATGACGTACGTCGAGCGATGGAAAAAATCAGCAGGTGGTATTATTTTATGAAAACTTCCTCAGAGCACTCCCCGTGATACACGCGGTACAGCATCTCCACTTTACGGTATCGTGAACATCTACAACGGTGGCTCAGACTTATGCGATGTCAGTTTTAGGCGTCTCCGAGTAAAGCAAACTTTGCCAGTAATCCCAAACGCGAGTAAGGGATAATCTGATCGCTGCGGCAGCGTGTCGAAGTTTTCAAGTCAAGTCAGGTTGTAAGAGTTGCTGCTACTCATTCTGGTAGAAAAAGGCGTGCCTTTAAAACGTTTCTGCTAATGTTTTAAAGGGTAACTTTATCATTATACATAGTATAAAACAAAATCGCTTTCCGTTGTCTGTCCTCTTATAGGTTTAGATCTTTGAAACTACGCAACGGATTTTAATGTAGAAAAAGTGTACATTATTGAGATTTGCCAATTTAATTTTAAACGCTGTAAAAATGACTTTTGGTACCGAACAAAATTCCCCGGGTTAGCTAGTTATAAATATTGTTTTTTTTTATTTATCTCAAAGTGGCTTTACACTCTGATATCTCATTGATAAGTCTCGTCTTCGTATATTGCTTGTTCATAACTACGAAATACACAAAAAAAAACTAAAAATATTTACAAACTCATTTAACTCACCTTAACTAACTAGATACTTGCCAACAGTTAGTTTACATCAATTGATATTAAATTTTGTGATCGAAACACGCTCCCAAAACTATGCTTATTAAAATAGTTTTAGTGGGGAATTTAATTTTGTGTATGTTACTACTCTGTACTCAATGACAAATGTACAAATTGTACATTGTACATTTGTATTGTATTAAATTTGTACATGTTATCAACAAGTTCATTGTTCTAGTAGCTTAATATTGTACTACAATTTGGTAAAGTAAAACATGCTATTGTAGATTGCAATGTGAAATTTCTCGCTTTGTATTATATTGAGATTGGAATGGAAATTAAAAAGTGTATAATATCCTTTCGACATGTATAATAAGCCTACATCATATCCAGAATTCCTAAAGGTGTCGGCAGCGTTGTCTCAAATTACTTTATAAATATTTATTTACAAATAAGGCGGCCATTTTATTACCATAGCAGCTAAAGAAAGTCATAGATCTCTCCATCTATACATAAACGGTTAAAAGTATGCTGTTTGTTCATATTTCACATAAATTCGATCTACAAACGTTATTGCTAGATTCAACGAGATTATGTCAATATAATAATTTGATAAGGTTTACATTAGACCACATGGAAGACTTAAAAATTTACCAAGTTAAGTCTTAATAGAAACATATTATGTCTGCAATTTGTGATTAAATACAAAATTACTTTTGAGGTTATTTTTTTGCCATCTGATTTTTATTTACTTGACCCGGCAAACTTTGCTCCGCAACAAAAGTAATAAAATTTTTTTTCTTTATTACATCATATATGAATTGCAGATAAAAACACCACGTTGACACCCTCTATGTACTAAAAAATACCGCATCAAAATCCGTTGCGTAGTTTCAAAGATATATAAGCGTATATGGGGACAGACAACGGAAAGCGACTGTTTTATACTATTTATTTATTTATTTATTTTATTTAAAAACTTCATATACAATTTTTGTATACAGGCGGACTTAATGCTAAAAGCATTCTCGGTAGAGATTGTATCTGTATACGTGTATGTGTGTGTATTATTGTGTATCATGGTGTGTATATGTCTATGTTCATGTATATTAGTATGATATATTAAGTATAGTGTGTTTCTTCTCTCCTTATATATTTCTCCTGTTATATTTTTTTTTCGCGATATGCCTACCACTTAAATCTCTGCACTACCCATGGTTGACTGGTAAGTCAACCAAACAATAACAGGAGAACAAACCAAAATATAACAGGAGAAATATATAAGGAGAGAAGAAACACACTATACTTAATATATCATATTAATATACATGAACATAGACATATACACACCATGATACACAATAATATATACGTATACAGATACATATATACACCAAACTACATAATAATATAAACATACACAAATATAAATACACATAGGCGATGGTAGCTATATGTTGACGAATTTCAAAGTTGGTTTTGCTCTGCAATTTTTTGAAGCAGGTGCTCGCGGACCCTACGTTTAAAAGTAAAAAGTATTTAATGATTCAGCATCTGAACGAAAACCATCTTTCTGTTCATCACTCGTGAAAATGATCTCTGTAAAGAGTTCGAAACGTCGGGAAATAAATAAAAATAGGTTCTAAATAAACGCGATATAATCCATAAAAGTTGTTTTAATGTTATGAGTGTGATTCGCGAAAATCTAAGAAATAAATATTTAATGAAATTTGAATAAATTTAAACTTAAAATTGAATTTGTCCAGTATATTAATCAGAACCAACAGACGATCGGAAAGATGCTCTAATATGGTTCTGATTGAACTTCCAAATACCGAATCAAAATATCTAAAAGTCATTCTTCTTCATATATATCGTTCTTATCTAAATAATGACGCTTGAGTGCTTAATATAAAAATTCTTGGAATTATTCCTTTGGACCTCAAACGACCATTAAGCTCTGCAAAAATTTGTAAAAATATTCTGCCCACTCTGTTATCAATTTTGGCCTTAAGGACGAAAGGTGCCTTGACCTTTTTACATTTTTATCGCTTTTTTTTTTCTTGGCTTCATATTTGTGATGATCTATTTCGGGTTCTTGTCAAATTAATATTTATTTAAATACAATGTATAAGATAATTATGTGTTCCAAAAAAAAGGCGATATTTTATACATGAATAAATATACAATATGTGGGCAGTTTGTAGCAAATTGGAGGATTGTAGGAGTATGTGTGGGTATTTATTCCTTTTTAAATTTTTTTTTCGACCTCGGTAGTCCAGTGGTCGAGCACTCCGCTTCTAAATGAAAAGGTCGCGGGTACGAATCCTGGAACCGATGACTTTTCGAAACGTTGTGTGATAAATATTGATGACTGAAAACTTTGCGCCCGGTATGCCAATTAGTTTGCCATTTCTCCTATTTGGGACGTAAATAGAAAGGCGAGTCCAGGTTTAACAGGCGCTGCCTACGCCTTTAACCAATTTTGAACTTTATTTATTATAGTTTTTTCTTTATATTTTCGAATGGTTTATTAATTTACCCACAGTAACTTCCGGCCTCTAAAAGGAGCCTCATAAAAATCTTCCCTCGAAAACCTGATACAATACGAATTGTAATTTAATTCAAGTCAGGAAATTGTTAAATAATTTAATTAAGTATAAAACGTGACATCCTTTCCTCCTGAAAATGGTCACTCTCGATATCGTTCTGTAAAGAGTTGTATTATAAGTGTGCATAGTAAAGTTGGCTTTGAATAAATGTCTAAGATTTTTTTAATGAAATAACGAAACAAACATCTTGATTACTATATCTATTTTTAGGTGCATTTATTGTTGGATTTAGGAGCTGGGTCCTTTTATAAGAATGTTTTCTCGTAAATCGATACCTTAATTCGTAAACCTACTAATTCCATTTTTTTCAAAAATGAAAATTTTGATACCGATAGAATCTTGATAATGTCCCGTTTCTGCCGGTATCAAAATGCCATTTTCGAAAAAAAGTGGAGTTATTAGGTTTGCGAATTAGGGTATCGAAATGACTTCTTATTTACTTGCACAGTTTTTTTCTAACATAACTAAATAAGAACACACTAATGACGCCAAGCACCGACATTCCAAGAGAGCAATATGGCGTCACATGAACCGGAATATATTATATTTATCTTGTACAAACTCGTAAACAATATCGATAAATAATAGAATAATCACCTTGTATCTTTAAAAAGAAAAACGAAAATTTAATCATAAGAATATTTTTACAAAGTGATCCAAGAAGCCGCCCGCGACCGGCACTCAAAGCTGGCGTGGAGCCAACATAAAATAAATATGACCATCACACTCTTAATGCCAAGAGGTTTACCAAACAAGATAGTAGTGTTCTTCATAGAGTAACCATAAGTGATTGTTTGTTGATTGAAAGAGAGTGTCGGTGTAAATGTAAGATAGGGATATAACAACGGTAGAGCCAAGCTGTTCGCTGCATGAATGGGCCGGCTCGACCGGTGAAATACTACGACCTCTCAGAAGATCGTAAAGTAGCTCATGCCGCGTTTCGTTCGATGAGAGAGGTACCCGGAGGCCCACCCCCTTCCCATCCTTTCCTGTCCTACCCCCTTAAAGGTCGGCAACGCAACGGTTATACTATGTGTTGCTGGTGTCCATGGGCGGCGCAGGTTACTTACCATCAGGTGACACGCTTGCTCGTTGGCCCTCCTATCCCATAAAAAAGGGGCATGCACCGATGGTTCGGATATATAGAAAGAATAGATGTTGCAATATTTACTAAACAGATATATTATGCAAAAGCGGATGGATGTTGGAGTCGAGTACCCCTGCGACACACTTTATTATATGACCAAATACAACGAGTTCTGGAGGTAGGTGATGATAAGAGCCTTTAAAATACGACGCGGATGTCTGAAAAGAGTTATGAAAGTCAAACAAGCGATTGAAGCCTTATGGCGTTCGGTATATTATAAATATATCACTTATTGAATCATAATAAAAGATGATTAAGAATTGCATCTGATCCACTTAGTTCTGGTCAAAAAATTGATCATTTTTGAACTATTTTATCAATCCTACAGAACTACTCAGTTCTCTTTATCTAACTCAGAAAAGTTCATTGCTAAAAGAATTTTTTTTTTTATGGTATAGGGTGGTAAACGCGCAAGCAGTGCTACAGTTAAGTTGCCGGCTTTTAAAATGGGATGGGGAGGAGAGGGCTGGGTAAGAGAGATACCTCTCTCACCCAGCAAAACGCGGCACGAGCTACTTTAAACTGATATTATGAGTGGTCGTGGTATTTCATCAGTCGTGTCGTATTCATGCATCGCAATCGTGTGATCCTACCATTCTAAAAAGAGTCTTTTTAAAGAATGATAAACTGTTAGATTATGTATAGAATAACAATTAAAACGATTGATACGTTATTTTCCGTCCATAAAAGTCTTTGCAAAAACATAAAGACCAAAAAACCCTTTCTCAAATTTTAATCTAACCAATTTATAGAAATTATCTTACAAAAACACTGTATTTCGGTTCGTCATTATCATTTTCAAATATCAGATTTCCTTAAGGAAATGAATAAAAACTGATAAAATGATTATTTAATGAGAATCCATTCCTTCTTTCTTAACTCAAAGATGACTGAGTGACAGTAAGTCCTGTTACTTGTGGATCTTTGAATATAAATTACAGAGTCCCCCATTAATTTTATGAGGTTGACTTAACTATTATTAATTATTAAAAGCTTTTATTTAACTTGCACTGTATGTATGTATGTATGTATGTATATATGTAAGTATGTATGTTCGGTGGAATCTTGCAACTCAATTTTGAAGTAGATATCTACAACCGATTGAGCTGAAATTTTTGTAAACACGTTTATTTTGGATGATAATGCATGATATGATGTGTGACATTATTCTATATCTAATATGGCGGACCACCCAAGATGGAGGAATGGATATTTTGAATGCATTTCTGCAATATGGGTATCAAATAAAAGAGCTCATTGAGTGTAACTCAAAAAATAATATGACGTCATTCTAAATCCAATATGGTGGAATATCCAAGATGGAGGAAAACATATTTTAAGCTTCTGTACAATATGGGTATCAAATGAAAGGGCTCATTGAGAGTACGTTAAAAATAATGTGACGTCATTCTAAGTTCAACATGGTGGATCATCCGAGATAGAGGAACAGTTTTTTTAATGCATTTCAACAATATGGGTATCAAATGAAAGGGCTTGTTAATAGTAACTCGAAAAAAAAATATGACGTCATTCCAAATCCCATATGGCGGGAAAAATATTTGCATTTCAACAATGTGAGTATCAAATTAAAGGACTTTTTGAAATTCACGCCAGATACCTTGCGGGGTAGGCAGAGAGAACAGAGCACCTTAAAGGCACGATTCTTACACGCCTCCCTCGCTTCGTCTCCTGACATCACCATCCTCCAGAACACCTTCTATTTAGTCATGGAATGTTTGTGTGTGATGATATGAAATGGCGATGATTTAAAATAATACTATTTCTACATCAAGCATTTAAAAAAACTTCACAGTAGTACTAAGCTTACTGTGAAGCATTTGCGCAAAAGCATTAATTCGATAGTACTTTAAGCATAAACGTTTTGACTAACATTTTTAAAAGTTAGTTTAACGCTAAACTAAGGTTTGAAAAAGTTGTTCAAAACGGGAGGGATTTCTGAGGATGTCCTGAGAGTCCTGTCCTGTCTGTCCTGTCTGAGAATCTCTATTTTGAACTATTACAAAATTTAGCCTGTGCTATTCTTTGATATTTTAGATCAGCAATAACGAAATAATCTTTACAATCGGTCCATTAGCTTTTTTATAATGTGTATGTTACAAACATAAAAATATGAGTCTTTCCTTTTTAAAATATTAATATAGACTACGGCATATTATAATCTGTATGGTGTAATAAGCTAAAGTGATACGGATATTATGGCAAGCAATTAACTAGATAAAAGAATCGATAAGATTCACAGAAGTATTACAAACTACTACTGTCGCTCTAGGATATTGAATTTTCTATTAAGAGAGTTTAAAAATAAATAAAATATAACGATAACTATTTGTAATGTAAAAAGATATTTAAAATATTTTAAAATGTCGATTGTAGATTAGAAATATTTGTGTCTAGCCATCCCGGTGAAATTTGTTTCGCCACAGAAATGAGTAAATAAAAGGGTTTTTCTAAAAGAAAGTAAAAGTTAGTTAAACTAATTTCGAAAATTAATTTTGTAAGTTATGTGTGATAAATATCGTTGCCTAAAAACTTTGTGCCCGGTATGGCAATACGTTCGCCACTATTTGGGACGTAAACATAACGGCGAGACGAGGCTTAACAGCCGCTGCCTAAGTAATACTAGGTAATTCTATTATTATTTTTATTTATTTCAATCATTTCAAATACTGATTAGAGGGTCATGTCAAGAGCGTGCACGTCGCGATCCCTGCCGTCCCAGTGGGACGCAATCTTGACCAAAGCAAACTCAGCCGGACGGGCTGCTAGGGCGTGCCCCGGAAGCGACGGGCACCGATTAGCCCCCGTCGGTGCGGCTGCATGCGCATGCGGCGAAGGGGGCCGCCACCCTTCACGCAGCGCCAATCCTGGCGGGACGAGGAGAGGGGAGTGCCGTATAGGCACGTGGAATGTTAGAGGTAGCATGGCAAGAAAGATGAATGAGATGATGGATGTATTAAATGAGAGATGCCTGGATGCCTTATGTTTGACGGAGACAAAGCGGAGGGGGAGGGAGGCCGAGGACCTCCCCGGTGGCGTGGTAGCCCTATGGTCCGGAGTGGACCCGGACGTCCGTGCCAGTGGGGGTGTTGGAGTCGTTCTCTCCTCCCGCTTTGCTTCCGGAGTGAAAGATTATGAGTTGGTAGGCCCAAGACATCTTTGGGTTCGAATAAAACTGGGGATCACGCGAGTTTTCCTGGTCGCAGCTTATGCTCCCGTTAGCTCCGCGGATCCCCGCGAACTCGAGGAGTTTTGGGAAACTGTTAGGGATATTCTGGATCTAGCTGAGGGAAATGAAAGGATAATTCTGTGTGGTGATCTTAATGGGTGGGTCGGAACCTAGCGAGACGGCCTGGAGGCTGTCCTTGGTCCGAATGGTGACAAGAGAGTGAATGAAGCTGGTAAGCCGATATTGGACGTATGCCTGGAACGGAACCTCCTTGTGTCTAACACATTATTCCGTCATAAAGATATTCACACGTATACGTGGAGACGGAATGAGCAAAAGAGTATGATAGATTTGATTTTGATAGATAGTCGTCTCCGAAATACTCTAAGGGATACAAGAGCCTACAGAGGCCCCACTCTTGATACGGACCACTACCTGGTGGTAAGCCGATTCGTGGGCCTTTTCAAGAAGTGGAGACACTGGCGAGTGCGTACCCATTTCGGAGAGCTTGAAAGGATAAAATGTGAGAAATTAGAAGATGAAAGTGTACGGAGTATGTATGTAGGCCTAGTCAGTAAAAGACTCAATGAGACGAGTCTTTCTGACCTAGGTGTTGAAGAATGCTGGGAAAGAATGAAAGAAAGTATAGTGAATAGTGCAAAAGAAGTATGTGGTAGTGCAAAGAGGCATAAGATTCTGAGAGGTGATGCCTGGTGGGACGCGGATGTGAAATCCAGCGTCGAAAGAAAGAAAAAAGCATGGTTGGATTATGTCTCAAGTTTGAACCAGAATGATAGTATGACAGAGAAAAAGTATGACAGCTACCGCCGCTGCAGGAATGTTACCAAAGCCTTAGTGAAAGAGAAGCGTGAAAGACTTGTTGCGAATGAGGAAGTGAGGTTGACGGAGAACTTCGATGCGAATAACAAACTCTTCTGGAGGGAAGTTAGAAAGTCTCGGGGTTCTTCGTCAACATCCAGAATGGACAAAATTATGTCTAAGTTTGGTGACATTCTTGCAAACCCAAGCGATGTATTGGGCAGGTGGAGTGAGTATTTTGGGGAAATGTACGAGTATGTTCCGGATGTGGGCGCCGCGAGTGAGCCTACGGCTGACACCGCTGCGCCAACATCTGATGAGGACATTACTATGGAAGAGATTGAATGGTCGATACGAAGTATGAAAAATGGTAAGGCAGCTGGAATTGATATGGTGTCTGCTGAAATGATCAAACACGGTGGAACCTGTGTCCGGGACGCTTTCCTGACCTTGAGCAATCTGTGCTGGAGGTCGGGTAAGGTTCCCATGGACTGGAGGCGCGCTGTCATCGTGCCCTTGTATAAAGGTAAGGGATCACGTATGCAGTGCGCCAGTTACAGGGCCATCAGTTTGATCAGTTCAGCAGCAAAAGTGTATGGGAAAATTATTGAAAGGAGAATGAGGGTGATATCTGATGGAGTGTTGTGGGAGGCTCAGGGTGGTTTCAGAAGCGGACGAGGGTGCATGGATCAGATTTTTTCTCTCCGCAACATCGTGGAGAAACAACTGGCTGTTAACCGGAAGGTTTTCTGCGGTTTTGTGGATCTGGAAAAAGCGTTTGACAGAGTGTTACGAAAGGATCTGTGGGATATACTCCCGGGCTACGGGGTGAGCGGAGCACTGCTGCGCGCTGTGCAGTCAACTTATGAGGGCTGCACAGCGTGTGTGCGTGTTGACGGCGGCTTGTCCCCCTGGTTTGACGTCAATATCGGCGTCAGACAGGGTTGCGTGCTGTCCGCTCGACTGTTCATCCTGTACCTGGACAGTTGTCTCCAGAGAATGAGATCGATGGATGTAGGGTTGCGAATGGGTGACCTAGTTGTGAGCTGCCTGCTTTACGCAGATGACGCTGTGCTTCTAGCCGAATCGCCGTCGGACCTGCAAACACTAGTCACTACTATGAAAGATGATTGCATGATTAAAGGCTTGCAGTTGAATGCGAAGAAAACGAAAGTCATGGTGTTTGAAAGGGAGGAATCCAGAACAGATGCAAGGATAATGGTTGATGATGTAGTGCTGGAACAGGTGAATGAAATTGTATATCTTGGATGCGCTTTTAGCAGAGATGGAAGGTACACCGCGGATGTTGAAAGACGAGTGGCGATAGGAAATAGCGTAAACGGAGTGTTGGGCAGATTCCTGGGCGCAAAAAATATTAGCAGAAAGGCCCAGTTAGCAATCCACAATGCAGTCCTGATCCCAACACTAACTTATGGAAGCGAGAGCTGGGTATGGCAGAGTGTGCATGAAAGTAGAATAAACGCGGTAGAAATGAGGGCTCTACGCAAAATCTGCGGAGTGACTCTTGCTGACCGCGTAGAAAACAAGGTTGTAAGGAAGGAAGTTGGTTTGAAAGAGAGTGTCGGTGTAAAAGTAAGAAAGGGCATGCTCCGATGGTTCGGACATGTAGAAAGAATGGTTGACGCAAGACTGACTAAGCAGATATACAATGCAAAAGCGGACGGATGTAGGAGTCGAGGACGGCCAAGACACACATTCCAAGACCAAATAGAACGTGTTCTGGAGGAAGGTGATGTTAAGAGCCTCAAAAACCGACGCGCGTGCATGAAAAGAGTTATGAAAGTCAACGAAGCGAGTGAGGTGTGTAAGAATCGTGCCCTATGGCGCTCTGTTCTCTCTGCCTACCCCGCAAGGGATTTGGCGTGAAGTTATGTATGTATGTATATAGTTTTTATTTAAGTAAATAATAATTTTAAACTATTATTATTTCTGTACGTTCTTTAGTTTTCATCATAAATTTGAAATTCTAATCACAAAAGTATTCAAAGCTTGATACATATAAGTTACTATATATACATATATTTAACATACTGTACGTACGGTGTAGTTTTACTGAAATTTCGTATTATGTAAATGAACCTTAGTTGGTCCGTTACGTTGTCCGACACTTAAACATTATCTTCTCACTTCTCTGCTTGGGTTTCTAGTTTGCATAAATTTCTATTGCCACGTTCCCTTGATAGTGGTCTCTATGATTTTGGGAAGGAATTACGGTCAGAAGTAGTTATTTATCTATTGTGAGGCTGATTAGGTAAACAACTTTTGGAAGGAGATATTTGTTGTTATTAGAAATTGAAATTTATTAATTTTACTTTAAAATTTCATTTCGTATATTAACACTAAACTTATACGAATACATTTACATACACCGCTTAAATATCGAAGGTTTTCTAGTGTTGGAATTGAATCTGAGCATGACTTCGTAATATCTTTGACGGCATCGAATATTTAATTTAGCAACCTTTACTTTCAACTAAATATATAATATATAACTTCACGCCAAGTCCCATGCGGATGCGTAAAGAGAACAAAACGTTAAAAGGCACAATTTTTACATATCTCAATCGCTTCTTCTACTTTCGCGATTCTTGTCATACTCGCTTGTAAGATCTTAAGGCTACTGACATCGCGTGTCATATAATCACGTATATAATAAATGAAATAATAAAAAAAATATCTACACCAAAAATAGGAACCTTTAGTTATTTTTGATCTCAACGAGATTTCTAGAAATAATTTCTATCAATGTCTGTCTATCCTCACAGCTCACATGCTTATGTATACTTAACGATATAATATTTTTTCTCAAGCTCAAGCCATATCTATCTTGCAGTTCACGCTACAGTAAGTTCTAATGAAATACACACTCATGCTTACAATGGTAGTAATATTATAAATGCGAAAGTAACTTTGTCTGTCTGTCTATTACGCTTTTCCGCTTAAAACTCTCAACCGATTTTGTTGAAATTTGGCACAGACAATTTTTAGACCCTGAGAAAGGACCTAGGCTACCTTTTATTGTGGAAAAAAAGGGATAAAGAGGTTGAAATAAAGGTTGTAAGCACAGAAATAGATCAAGATCTATTCTTGATCTATTTCTGTGGTTGTAAGTTTATGTGGGAAAGAAAAAACCATGAAACTTTATATTTAAGCACTTGATAAGACATAATTAAACATTAGTTCTAGCCTTTTTGCAATTTCGACCTATGAGGGGATGAAATAGGGGTTGAAAGTTTGTTATTATTAATTCTAATTGAGGCGAAACGAAGTCCGCTGGGTCAACTAGTTGATTATATTTTAATAAAAAGATATGGCAAGCAGAGATGGTTATTCAGCAGAAGGTATATGAATAACTTGTGAACGATAAGGGCACATTCAACACAATCCAACCGTTCAATTGCCAATTGTCACTCCGCCAACTTTGAACTCCAATCACCGAAACATGAATAGGCATAAAAACGGGGTCTTGTTTATTAAGTCTACAACGATTGCTCGCTTCGCGAACCAATCTCGTATTTTTTTTCGGGTACAAAGAGGCACAGGAAACGTGTATTTACATACGAACTCAGGTCATTTGAGTTCAAAAGGCTTCGCTTCTTTAATAGACCACTAGCAGTTACCCACCATCCCGTTCGTGAGCCAAATACAATTTAACTGATGGTGATTTAGCCCTATTCATCACATTTACCATATCAATCCTACTGATTCATTTCCGCAATCAAAGTAGCTTATTATATTTGTGCGATCATACAAAATGAATAAAATATACTGTAATATATAAAATAAATTAATTACATTATTAACAATATATATCTTTATAAATATTTCTATTTAAGATCGCTTCAGCAGGTCTGTAGTTATAAAATTTGTTATAGAAACACCACAATATCCCTTCATCTAATATACGTAACCAGAGGTGTAAAATAAAACATAAGATACTTTTTATATCTTGAAAGTGCAACAGAGACGAAAAGCTTACATTTACCGAACCCGGTGTTCTCAACGCTGCTGCGGTCGTTTGACACTCTATGGCTGAACTGGATATTTTTGCATCATTTTCATGAAATTTTTGAAATTTCATCAGACCTGTATGTAATACACTACGGAAAAAAATTTTAGCCTGTAATAGCACATAACTCACTTTTTATCGCGGTAGAATATATAGCTAGCTTTAATAGTGTACTTATTTTGTAGATCTGAGATAAAAGATATATTTTAATTGTATAGCATAGTCATCTGAAAATAGATAATATATTGGAAAAAAGCCTCTTTTTCGGTGATTGTAGAATGTAGCTGATTATTTGTTTTATTATAATAATGCAACACAGTGATCATAGTAAAAAAAATATATATTCAAATGTTTAACGAGAGCAAATAAATACTTTGCCGTCTCTTCAAACTGCTAGCGATTTCGTGCATTGAAGTGCCTTGTTATAAAACCTCAAGTATCTTATTATACAACTTTTCTTTGCACACTACATATTTCTTTATAAATAAGATATTCTCGAGATTAATAAATTTAAATAACGAATTTCGAGTTCACTTCAAATAAAATATAATTGAAATATAATTGACATTGAAAAAATATAATTTAATACAACAAACAAAATTATAATTAAAAAAAAAATTCAAATATTAAACATATTTGAAATATTTTTTTTTTCAATGTCAATCAAATGAACTAATTCTTGGATACTCAACTGTAACGTGCTATATTGTTTATTTTTCGTATCTCACAAGCGGCTGTAATGATTTTTCATAGTAAAATATATGCACCTTAAACTTATATAAATGGAAATATATATAGATAGATAGTCTCGGTGGTCCAGTGGTCGAGCGCACGGCTTCTGATCCAGAGGTCCAGGTTCGAATCCTGACACTGGCTCACACCAATAACTTTTTGAAATTGTTTTTGGAAGTTAAGTGTGATTAATATCGATGACTGAAAACTTTTTGCTCGGTATGGCAATAGGTTCGCCACCTATTCCATTTGGGACGTAAACATAACGGCGAGACGAGGCTTAACAGCCGCTGCCTACACTTTCAGGTAACAAAAGGCGTGAAGTTATGTTATGTTATGTAAGTTCCATGAAATTTATATTCTACATGTAAATTATTGTTAGTAATAGTTGATAGAAAACAATTTTGTTACCATTTAGAGATTTGTGGTTTGTGTTTTATATCTGAGATATAAGATATATATTTGGTCAAAATTATAGGCCTCATTTTCTTTAGGAGAAAAATAATATGAATAAAAAAGTCATATCAAACCTGAGCGATGTGAGAGCAGATAGTTACTTATGAAAATCATTTAACTTTATGTATTTATATACATATATATATCTGCTTCAATGTTGTTTTATTACTTAGTAAAACATGTAAATTCCTCTTAAAATTCACAAATCAAATAATCTCCAGTCGTAAATTGGAATCATCTCGATTTTGTATCATTTTTTATAGGTTTCGGGCAGAATGTCGCCGCGTCATAAAAATGAACCTTCACTTGGTAAATGCAATACCAATCAATAAATCGGTCAAGTGTGAACCAGGCTTGTGTGGCTCGAATTCCGCACCTTTAAACACATACCTGTTGTAGTGAAGTTGGCTACAAATTGCAAAGCCAGTAATGCGGGACAAGGATATAGCAGTGTTTATTTCGATATAAATGGAGTAGCTCAATTAGGCAGTTAATCGGGCCTTACGGAAACAAATAGTGCTGGTACTTCATGATCGTGTGATGCAATCCTTTCGAATATATTACTACTTACATTTAGTAGTCCATTTATTGAGAAAAACAAGAGAAAACAGTGGCTGTTAAAACGGAAATGGTTCTCTTTCCGGAAGTTACGTTGGAAAAATATCTATCACAGATTATATGTCTATTCCATTTGGGAATTAAAAAATTGCCAAGTCAAGGTTGTTTTAACAGCCACTGTTTTCTCTTGTTTTTCTCAATAAATGGACTCAAGAAATCTTTGGCGTCTGATTCTGGATGTCTTTTTAATTCAGTAGCTCTACCTCTAGATGACGGAGACGACTACACATGTAATCATGAAATATATGTGAGCCTTGGAAAATTTATGAATCTGCAGCGTTACCAAGTGTGTCGGTTCAGGTAGTTTATTTATGGATATCAAAGACTATTAAAACATAAATGTGAGTTTATTTCGAAGGTGGGCGAATATATTTTACCTAGTAATAAAAAACCCGGTTAGGAAATACTATGAACACCATAGATAACTTCATACCAAATTGCGGGGTAGATAGAGAAAACAGAGCGCCATAAGACACGATTATTCTTTGACTTTCATACCTTTTGTTATACAAATGCGATTTTCAAGGCTCTTTTTTTTCTTTTCAAGGACGGTGTGTCGTGGTTGTCCTCGACTCCTACATCTATCAGCTTTTTTATTGAATATGTACTTCCTTAGTCAGTCTTGCATTATCCATTCTTTCTAAATGTCCGAATGCCCTATGTTATCTTTACACCGAAGCTTTCTTTTAATCCATCCGTTTTCAGATAAACTCTAGTCCTAGTTTTATAATAATAATAATAATCATTTATTTCAAGCAACCTGGCCTATAAATAAATTACAAAACATAATTACAATATATATATATATAATACAATACATAATAATAACATAATAATTTATTATATTATTTTTGATATAATAAATTCTGCTGAAACATCAGGAATCAAAATCTTTTCTGTATTTATTTTAGGTAATACGCTATAGCAACAAAACTCATCACAAGAAATCAATAGGAAAAATAAATCAACAAAATAACACTGAATATGAATTTCCTGGAAGCGTATCACTCACTCAATACCAATTCGTACTTCAAAAGCCTTCATAGTCCATCTTCGAAGATTAGCTACTAAACATAATATGAAGCACCAATTTCAAAGGCGGGCTTGCGTACCTTTTGGTCTAAAAAGTATCGTTTCCAAGGCAATCTTTTGACTGTATTCGTGAATAATTTCTAGACTAGTGAACTGCATAATTTGAACTGAAAAAAGAGATATATTTTTATATTTCTTTCAGTGCGTAGGTTTTTCCTTTAAAAGAAATATTTTTTTATTTGATATTTACTGGGAAAAAATGATTTAAAGACAATCATTTTTCTGGGTTAAAAGATCATGTTTATTTTCTAAGATAAGAGATGGAATTTTCTGAAATTGTTGTCTCCACCGCCCAGTAGCTTAGCTTACCGTCTTCTAATCGAGAGGTCAGTAATTCAAATTTCGATCAAAATGACTTATCGGAAGTTATTCGTAATAAATATTGATACACGCTTCTATTCTAGGATTAGTTAGATTCAGAGGGTAGGGTTCATTTTTCATACTTTTTGTACTTAGAAATATGCAGATCCTAGCGTCTTAACAACAAGTGACAAAATTAAATCATTTAATTCCTACCTATCCTGTAAAAGACATGTCGTGAGGATAACTAAGAAACAAGCTTTACGATTTTCATCCATATAGCAAGTACAGATAATGAACTTAGTTCATATACAAGATCAAGATCTCTGAAAAAAATTATCATACATCTCATCAAGTGCACCGTTCGGTTAAAAATTTACATATTATTACAACTGTGATTACCGTACGTAGGAAAATATGTTCAAATAATTTTGAAATGTACGTATGAATACGGACCGAGTTCAACATTTAAATTTCAAAGCAGCTCATTTTACTAAAAGAGACACGGATTTTCGCAGTCCTCTACTCCAATGATGATTTATCTCATGAAAATTACACTTGCGATATATTTCGGAGCGAGAACAAAGTGGCGCCATCCTTAAAGTACTCGTGAGCTACTTTTGTTTTCATACGTACATAACTTCACGCCAAATCCCTTGCGGGGAAGGCAGAGAGTACAGAGCGCTATAAGCCACGATTCTTACTCACCTCATTCGATTCCTTGACTTTAATGCACGCGCGTCGATTTTTGAGGCTCCTAACATCGTCCTCCTCCAGAACACGTTCTATTTGATCATGGAATATGTGTCTTAGCCGTCTTCGACTCCTACATCCGTTTTTGCATTGTATATCTGCTTAGTAAATCTTGCATCATCCATTCTTTCTAAATGTCCGAACCATCGGAGCATGCTCTTTCTTACTTTTACACCAACTCTCTCTTTCAATTTGTTTCCATAACTCATTATAATACTACTAAAAAGTCTCGGTGGCGCATTGGTCGAGCACACGGCTTCTGATCCAGACGTCCGTGTTCGGTTCCAGACAAACAGACACCAATGACCTTTCGAAATTATTTTCGGAAGTTATGTGTGATAAATATCGATGACTGAAAACTTTGTGCCCGGTATGGCAATAGGTTCGCCACCTATTCCATTTGGGACGTAAACATAACGGCGAGACGTGGCTTAACAGCCGCTGCCCACACCTTCGGGTAGGAAAGGGCGTGAAGTTATGTTATGTTATTTTAATACTACGCAGTGATTAGTATACAAGCGTTTCTGAACTAGTGTGAATGGGTTACCCGACGATAACAAAACAGGATTCGCAGTTGTGTGGAGGCGCACTTCTGGTGACTGCGACGAGGTGAACGGACAGTCACCCTAGTAGACCGAAGTGCCTCTCATTGGACGTGCGTTGGTAGATTTGTTGTTGTGGCGCGACAGTAAATACCGGTGGAGTAATAATACACACTGCCTTATTTTACAATAATAATTCTGCTGATTGTTTCAGAATTCAGTGTTTTCAGTTTTTAAATTTCGTGTCTGTCTGTAAGTCCTTACGTTTGTACCAGCATCTCATAAGAAACTACTGTATCGTCTTTAAGTGATTCTTATCTATATTGCTATAATATATTGCAAAGCGTGGAGTCTCGGTGGCCCAGTAGTCGAACACACGGCTTCTGATCCAAAGGTCCGGGTTTGATTCCTGACACTGACTCAGACCAATGACTTTTCGAAATTGTTTTCGGAAGTTATGTGTGATAAATATCGATGACTGATAACTTTGTGCCCGGTATGGCAATAGTTTCGCCACCTATTCCATTTGGGACGAAAACATAACAGGAATAATGTTTGTTCCCGTAACATTGCATGCAACTATGCAACTGCTCATCAAAATTTTAATGCAGTTTTTAGTTCGATTATTTTTCATCGCGAAACGTTAAAGTTACTTTATTTTATCGCAATTGAATATTGGAAGGAAAAAAGCAATTAGTATACTTATAGCATATATATAATAGCACTTTAAAAATATATATAACTCTTATTGTCTTCTTACTCAGCGGGACTTTGAAACAGTTTGTAATAAATATCACGTGTACCTATGTATATTCCCGCTGGATACGCAAAATCACGTGGCATCATGTTTTATTAAATTAACCGAGCTCAAAAAAGGCTGAAATAAGCAATAAGATTAAGCTGACGGCAGTTTTATAATGCCGTAGAACTTATTTTGTACGGCATATGAAATTCTCAATAAGAGTGCGATGCACAATGTAATAGGATGGAGAAAGGATACGATAGAAGAGAATATCCATTCGTCACCTTCAAAAATATGGTATATGGTTATTTTGACTTGATATATGCGTATTGTATTATAAGATAGCAATTTTTGTGAGCTATATGTGTTACAATCATAGGTGTCGTAAAAATTAGCAATAGTCTCGGTGGTCGAGCTCTCCGCTTCTGATTCAGGTTTCGTGGGATCGTTTCCAGGCTCATACCAATGATTTATCGATATTCTTTTCGGAAGTTATCTGTGATAAATATCCACTGGTGTATGGCACCAGGTTCGCCACTTATTCTATTTGGGACGTAACACAACGATTCGGCGAGTCGAGCTTTAACAGCTGCAGCCTACACCTTCAGATAGTAAAGGATGAAAGTTATGTTTATGTTTGTCGTAAACATTATGACTGCTATAAGGAAATAATACCTACACATATTACATATGATTAGTTAATTAAAAAGAAAAACCTTGCAGAAGCCTATATACCTATAGCCTTGCCTATAGAATCACAATCATTCTATTTATTTGACAGTCAGTTGTTACATTTTTACTGTCACTTCATCTACATGTCACTGACGTCCAACGAGGGTGCGTTCGAAAACCTACTGGCGAGTATGCTAATTCACGCCATTGACGTACGCTCAGAGTGCTTTCTCAAACCTTTTAATGTATATTTTCTCTTTTGTAATGTGTATATATATATTTTTTTCTTCTTTTAAACACACAACTTGGATTGTATAGTTTTAAAAAATATCCTTCCAGTATTCTCTAAATGCTATTTTTGTTTTTCTCATCTTTTTGTCTAGCACTCAGCTGGCGGGTGGACAGTTATCTTTGGTTGATAAGACCAAATTAGAGTAATAGTATTTAATAATTTATTTACTTATATATATATATATATATTTATATACATATTTAGAAACTTAATATTTATTTATTTATGCAGAACGATAGTGATGACGATTTTCATTCTCTGAATAGTGACGATGATTTTTGTTCTGTAAATAGTGACAATGACAGTTTCGTCAGTATTCCTTCACTGAACGACACACTCGAGTCACAATTTGCCGGTGTTCCAAGTAACTTTAATGTTGTTCATATCAATGCTCAGAGTATTCCTGCCCATTTCACTGATATGCTGGTAAGTTTTGACTGTAAGAATATCCATGCTATCCTGGTTTCAGAGTCATGGCTGAAACCATGTCTGTCTTCAACTTCTTATACTCTTCCCGGTTTCGTGCTTCTCAGAAACGATCGTGCTGTGGCTCGGGGTGGTGGGGTTGCTATATACATACGCTCACATATTTCTCACAGAATTATAGATGTCTCTCTACAACCACCACCACCTAACGCCGGCGAGCACTTATTTCTGGAAGTCGAGCTTCGACATGAAAAAATTTTGCTTGGTGTATACTATTGTCCTTCTCTTCACATAAACTTTTTTTCTTCCTTCGAACAGCTCCTTTTAAGTCTTACTCCCTCTTACAGTCAAACTATTATCATGGGTGACTTCAACACCTGTCTCTTAAAAAAAGATTCCCGTTCTTCCTCTCTTCTCTCAACTGCTAACTCAACTAACCTCAACATTCTTCCACTAAATGCCACTCATCATCCTCCTAACCTTACTCCTTCATTGCTTGATCTTATATTTGTTTCTTCTCTAGATCGATCTGTTCTGCATGGCCAATGCCCTGCAGATAACTTTTCATCACATGACCTTATTTTCCTGTCCTACAAAATTCGCCTGCCCAAAGCTAAGTCAAGAATTCTTGTGCAGCGCAGTTTTGGTGAAATGGACCACAACAGTCTGCAGACTGATTCGAAAGCTCTTGATTGGAACCTAATCTATTCGTCAGTAACAACTGAGGAAAAGGTGAAGTTATTCACGGAAACACTCAATATTCTTTACGACAAACACGCGCCCATAAAAGCTATCAAAGTGCGCCACTATCCATCTCCGTGGCTCACTGACGACATTAAACAGCTCATAAAGAAAAAGGCTGCTGCGAAAACTAAATGGAAAATTAAACCGACGGACGCAAATCGTAACAGATATGTGACAATTCGGAATCATTGCAATAAGGTGTGTAGGAATGCTCAACGCCAACACATTCATAAATCCGTACAAAACGGTGACCCTGCTAAGGTTTGGAAGTTTTTAAAATCTTTAGGAGTTGGCAAACAGCGTCAAGTAACCTCTTCTTCTCTAGATATTAAAGCTCTTAATGCTCATTTCTGCTCTTCGTCTAATTTCAATAAGACTATTAAAGCCAATACGTTACAATATCTTTCAACACTACCAACTCCTGATTACCCTCCATTTTTTTTTCGTCAATTTACTACTAGTGATGTTGAGAGCAGTATCCAATCTATTGCTTCCAACGCCGTTGGGACTGATAACATTAGCCGTAATATGATCCTTCCCATTATTGATGTAGTCCTACCCGTTATTTGCCATATCCTTAATCACTCCATATCCAGTGGCGTCTTTCCATCATCGTGGAAAGATGCCCAAGTAATTCCACTCCCAAAGGTCCCTAAACCTAGTTCCTTTTCCGAATTTCGCCCCATATCCATTCTTCCATTCTTATCGAAAGTCCTTGAACGCCTGGTCCATACCCAATTAAATACGTTCCTTAACTCCAACAACTTACTCAACCCACTTCAATCTGGTTTCCGTCCTGGTCATAGTACCACTACCACACTTGTCAATATTACGGATGATATAAGGTCAGGCATGGAAAATGGAAAGCTAACCGTTCTTTGCCTGTTAGACTTCAGCAATGCCTTTAACACTGTTGATTACGATGTGTTGCTTTCCATATTGGGTTCTCTTAACATATCTCCTGGAGTGATTGATTGGTTTCGTAGTTACCTGTTCGGCCGCCGACAGCGTATCCGACTGAATGACTCGTATTCTCCTTGGTCCAATATCACTGTCGGTGTTCCACAGGGTGGCGTTTTATCCCCTTTACTGTTTTCTATATTTATAAATTCTATCTCTAACAAATTACTTTCTTCCTACCACCTTTATGCAGACGATTTGCAGATATATACCCAAGAAGCGCTAGTGGATTTATTCAAGGCCATATCTACAATCAATGCAGATCTATCAAGGATAGAGAAATGGGCCCAAAGATATGGCATATTGGTGAACCCAAGAAAAACTCAGGTGATTTTGATAGGAAGCTCTCGACAACTGACCAAAGTTGACATTGAAACATTGCCTAAGGTAAGATTTAACGGTAGCTCGATCCCTTATAGCAAAAAAGTAAAAAATCTAGGAATTTATTTCGACAGTACACTTTCGTGGTCGTCCCAAATAGAAAATGTCAGCCGCAAAGTGTTCGGCTCTGCAGGAGCTCTAAGAAGACTTCGTAATCTTCTACCCATTACCACCAAGACTGCACTTGCACAATCTATTCTCCTTCCTATTCTTGACTATGCTGATACCAGCTATCTCGATCTCACTGAAAACCAACTTGATAAACTTGAGCGTCTTCAGAATCTCTGTATTAGGTTTATATTTGGTTTACGCAAATATGACCACATCACCGAATTTCGTAACAAGCTCAAGTGGTTGCCCATTCGCCTTCGAAGGAATACTCATATTCTCTGTCTTCTGTTTAATACTCTTTTCAATCCCGCTACTCCTTACTATCTTAAAAAACGTTTCGCGTTTCTCCATGACACACATGCGAGATGCTTGAGATCATCGGCGAGCTTGACCCTGGAAATACCAGTGCACTCCACAGTTTTTCTCGACAAATCATTTTCAGTCCAGGCTGCTCGATTGTGGAATGAATTGCCACTGTTTATTCGTCACGCACAGACACTAGCAACTTTTAAAAAACATCTCAAAGAACACTATTTGTCACTGTAAATGATTCCGATAAGCATGATGTTCCAAACGTAGTTTTATATCGTCTGTTTGCATCTATAATGTTATTTTATTTGTATGTATGTATCTATTTATGTGCAGTTATGTATGTATGTGTGTATTTATGTGTAGTTAAGTATGTATGTATCTATTTATGTACCTGTATATGTATTATGTGTATCTATTTATTTATCTACATAAGGTCCGATCATGTATACTGTAAACAAGCAACTGTTAACCGCGTATTATTCTTCCAAGCTAACATGTCCACTTAAAGGTTGTCTGGCAGAAATCGCAGCATGCGATAAGACCGCCTATTGTACTCACCCTACATTTTCTATGTACTATTTACTGTAATCTATTGTACAATAAAGTGTATTCTATTCTATTCTATTCTAGAAGCGTGTAGGTAATGAAACAAAATGAAAAGATCGAGATATTTATTTTTTATGAAATATTAAATCCTAATATGTAAAATTTGATACGTAATGAATAAAACTCTTATCTGTACAAAATATAAGAAGCCCCCTCGGGATCGGCGGGCGGTGTCAAGTTGTACTCGAGAGTAACGCTTCAAACTTTTCTTGCCTTTTTAAGAACTAGCTTTTCAACGATTTCGTTAACTTTAATCAACTTTAAAGGTTATATTTATGTTCTTAATATAAACATGAATAACTTATACTCAATTTGAGCTTAAACAATACAGTTAATAAGGGTATTGAGAACATAATTTAAAATAACATTTTCATATTACCTCCCCCAGAGATAACAGAAGGCAGCAAGATATTAACTAATGGCGATGTTCTTAATATATGAAATACTAGCTGTTGTCCGCTACTTCGTCTGCGTAGACACCATAAAGCAGCAAAAATACTGTGCCTTTAGGGTTTAAGGGTTCATTGCTCACCCCCAATTAGTAATAACGTGTTAATATTTAGCCTACGTGTTGAGCCAACTTCTTGGCTATATTTATGCAAAAATAGACGTAAAAAATGCAGTACTTTTAGAGTTTATCCGTAATAAATATACAGACACACAGTCAAAAATTCTAAAAACTATATTTTTGGGCTCTGTATCGATTGTGGATCATGTCCAAAGTATTCAAAAAAAAAATTCAATGTACAGTTTTAACTTTACTACAATTTGATTAAATGTATAGATAAGTTTAAGATTTTTTTTTATCGCCTAGGAATCGATGTAAGATTTGCTCTAATAAATTTCTCTCAATCTCATTTCGCTCAAATCTTTTTATTTGATCTATCAATCTGTGAAATTTGTTGAGAAGAAAAATGTTAATAAAAATATATTTCACAAAATACAAATACTTATATATTTATTTTCAATATCTTTACACATTTATTATCGGAAAGCGTAAGTAGTGTTACCCCATACTATCAAATGAAATATGGGATAACGTGCCACGATCAGGCATACCTAACTTATTCCATTATTGATACTTCATCATTTTCTTTCCCTCATTCGTTCCTCTGAGTGGGGTTGGCGCGACATCCTTTTCCAACTTCTGTCATCACTCGTCATCACTCCACTTACTTCCGTGAACTCATATCAACTTTTATACAGTCCATCCATACCTTTTTCGGTTTTCCTCTACCAATGTGTCCATCCAGAGTCAATCTCATCACTCTCCGTACAACATTATTGATACTTATTACACACAATTTACGAAAAGTACAATACGAATTTGAGGCTGGGTCAATTGAAGGCGCTTTTTATATGCTTTTATTAAATAATAAATACTTATATGTTATACGATCGCTTAGGATAAAATAGTTTTATCATATGATTATCAAAACATACGTAGTTTTATCATGAAATTTGTAACCGGGCTGGACACAGAACTTTTAAACTTAAATTTTCATTTTACTAGTCCACTACTAGGTACTCTACTTTCTGCGCAGATCTTTGTGTTTCAATACATAAATAGCAAAATTTCCGGGTTGATTTTTTGATTTGATAATATCTTAAATAAATTCTGACCATTTGTGCCATACATATACGATTAAAATATGACCTATTCAGCCAAAAAAATATACCGTTGGACGTGTACATACATAACTTCACGCCAAGGTATTTCACGCGACAGGCAGAGAGAATAGACCGCCATAAGGCACTCGAAGCATCGGAGCATGCCCGGAGTTAGATAGAAAGAGAGTGATGGTGTAAAAGGTAGGCTTTTACACCAACATTCTATTTCAGTCCAACTTTTTTTCAATTTTGCGCAGTGCCTTCAATTTAACCATGTTTATCCTACTTTTACAGTGATTGTTACCATAAACAGTTTCGGAGCTTGACCGATTCTCATGATTTTTTTGTTTGGGCAAGTTTGACAATCGGACATGATCTATTTTTCATCCCATTAATAAATGTTAAGGCTCACCTACCCTTAATTTATTTTATTTATTTATAACTCTCTAAGATCAACCCCTATTTTTTATTTGTTGATCAATAACTTTATTTTTTGGCACGACTTGTGTATTTGTTAATTCATATACTGATATTGGAAAAACATCGTTTCCACCAAAAAAGCCTTTACGGCCGATCGTATAATAAGTTATTGAACGCCCGCAGATAGCTAATGTGGTCACGCAGATAATAAAGTATTGTGATATCGGAAAAACCACACCGTTCCTAAGAGAAGATAAAAAAATAGGTGACCTTTAAAATTGGGATCCTAAGACATGTTATGTTTTATGTAATATTCTATACAAGATGAACTTTATTCTTTACTTGCCACCAATAAAATCATAATAAAAATGATTAAGCTTTTGATTGTATATATTGTAAATATACAATCAAAAGCTTAGGTGAAATCAAATTTCTCCACATCTCGGTCTACTGATAGCTTGCCAAGAAGATTACCACGCTGAATGGTAATTCTCTGTGCGAAGAATAGACCAGACCTCCGGTCGCGAGAGGTCTCGATCTGTCTCTTTCTAAAGTGCATGAGCATTCGGACCCATATCGCGAGAGTCTCAACCCCAAACAGCCCAAAAAAATAATCACCTACAAGGTTTCTCTATTTGTGTCGCTTGAGATTTTCCGCGGAAACAGCAGCAGCACCGGCCACCTGTACTGTGCTTGGAAGGTGCGATGGCACAAGAGTGTCGACGCAAGTACCGTTCCAAACCAAATGCCTATCCATCTTAGAAAGCAAAACAGATATTCCGTCCGGTCTCTTGCCATCATCGCGGACCAAACCGTTCGGTTCCAAATCGGCTGACGGCTGACGGCTGTTACACCTCACAAAAGCACGACGGATAATGCCGTTGATATTGTCGTGACGGGAAATGCGGCCTTAATGAGAGGCTACGATGCCGCT
Source organism: Euproctis similis (assembly GCA_905147225.2). NCBI lineage: Eukaryota > Metazoa > Arthropoda > Insecta > Lepidoptera > Erebidae > Euproctis > Euproctis similis. Next base: position 14,492,847 of record LR990109.1, read on the forward strand.
TGCTGTCTATAACCACTCCGCGTTGACATAAAAATAGTTTTATTTTCGTAGATCTTCAAAGGAACTTAAAAATGGCTAATAAAAACCAAGATTAAACTTATTATTATAGTTAAATTATATATTAAAACACGTGCCCGTGGAAAGTACCTCCGTGGAACAAGACAACACGGACGCAATTGCCACGAGCGGAAAATCTTTATCAAAAAAGACCATCAAACATCTAACTGTTTATCGTTCCATGTTTGTGAGTATAATAACATTATCTTTTCCTGTTTTTTATTTTATTTGTGTGCCTGCAGAAACGTTTCTTGAAATATCATTATATTACCAAAATATAATTTATGCTTGAAACAGTCAAAATGAAGGAAATTTTCTGTTTTAGGAATTTTCTGTTTACATAACATAACATAATTTCACGCCTTTTTCTGCCCGAAGGTATAGGCAGTGGCTGTTAAGCCTCGACTCGCCGTTATGTTTACGATCCAAACGGAATAGGTGGCGAACCTATTGATATACCACGCACAAAGTTTTTAGTCATCGATATATTTATCAGACATAGCTTTCGAAGTTAATTTCGAAAAGTCATTGGTGCCAGGATTGCCGAACTCGCGACCTCTGGATTCTGAAGCCGCGTGCTCTGGAGCACCGAGACTAAGTATTTTATTTATTTATTTTGTATTTATTTAAGAAATAATATGTAACACGCAGCCCAATATCAACTAAAATAATCTGTCTCTACAAATTATCTATGTTATTTATTAGGGAAACTATAAATGTAGGAAATTGCATATATTTTCCAACTGCGCACGATAGATGGAAATGTTTTTATGACATCTATGCGTGTCTAACAGACGTTCTGCCGATTGACTTCCTGGTTTTATTTTCGATTTTGTGAACAAAGTTAAATTGTGTGAAACAATCGTTATCTAGAGTAGCTTACATGACAAGATCCTATAATAGAGCTTATTTAACTATTTATAATGTATAGGAAATGTATTTGTTGTACATGAACAAATGTTGGAGGAATATTTACTAAATCACATTTTTTATTGCCCCCTACTGGCAGGCAATTTAAAAAATCTTGTTAATATAAAACCCGTGTTTTTCGATTTGATTGATGAATGATTTTTTATTATAGACATGATTATAGTCCCGGTGGTCCAGTGGTCAAACTCCTCGCTTCTGATTTAGAAGTCGTGGGATCGATCCCTGGCACACACAGCAATGATTTTTTTGAATTTTTTTCGGAGGTTATGTGTAATAAATCTCGATAACCGCGTAACAGATCTATGGCAATAGGTTCGCTATCTATTACATTGGACACGTAAAATAGTGATTTGGAGAGTTGAGAATTAACAGCTGCTAGAGTAGAAAAAGGCGTGAATTCATGTTATTTATGAATATTATTTGACTGTATCTTTTAGCATAATTAAACTCCATTTTTATCAGTATCCTAAATTGGAACTGTAATAAGACAGAACAACAAGGCCGGTGATGGTGTTGATTGTTATGAGAAAGCAATTTTGAAAAAAATAAAATTCCAATGCATTAACCTAAGTAGATCGCACGGACCTACAACTAATAAAACAAAAAGGTTTTATTGCAATTGCCAGTATATAAATATTGTATTACATTGAGTGCTGGTAATTTGCAACTGGATGCCAATTGTTTTTACAAGTTTTTTTTCTTCTCTTGGCGCAATGAATGAACCAACATATTATTTTTTTGTTTTCTATAAAGCCTTCTTAACTGAATGCGTAAAGTACAAAGTTTTATACTTGCTTAGACGAATACGGGAAGTCTGAAATATGAAATTATAAACAAAATAGGATGTTTTAAAAATACTAACTTTTTTTTAATTGTCACCGGAAAGTAAGAAAATTAAGACTAAACTTTAATTTTCTTAGTTGCTAGTGACAATGTTATAAGTTCATAAATAATTGGTGATACTATATTTTGCTATAATGTTTTTATTAATTCAATTGTTATAGTTAGTACCTGGATGACCGAGCTTTCATGTATAGTGTAGTAAAAAAAAAGTGATAATTTTCAAGATTTAGAACTTTAATCGCAAACGCTGCCTGAACCGTAAGTGATGAATCAAAACAACGTACTACATTATTATACACCTTTAAAAAGTCTACAAAAAAGTCCGCGAGGGCATACGTCTATCTCTTAGGCATAACCCACAATGACTTTACAATGATTTTTATTTTTTTACTTTTTATGACAAATAATGGCCTATTTACGAAGCGATTTTAAACATTAAAGCATTAATTTTCATCCAATTAAGTGTCTTAAATAGATTGTGCATGTAATATAGATGATCCTGGCCGTTTACAGCATGCAATTTAAACGAATATTTTCGAAGATATTGCAGTATTAACAAAGCGGGACAGCAGTTATTACTTTTGATGCGGAACAAAGTTCGCCGGGTCAGCTAGTTATATATAAGTACGTATTACATGCTAATAAAATGATGAAATATGAATAATATTTTTCGATCTTACCGACAGAATAATAAAAAAATATGAACTGGTTATTTAACGAACAAAATCACGAGTGTAATTAGTTTAATATTATATTAGAAACAAATACTTATTTTTTTACAGTGATAAACTGTAATAAAATCTAAGCAAACACTTATTGACTTCGTGTTACTTAACAACGCCATCTGCTGGAATAGCTTTAGTGTTGTTATCGTTGGCATCACGTGTGAACGGTTGGACCAATTTCGCTAATTATTATTTATTATTCGTTTATTTATTATTAATTATTATTCGCTTATTTTATCATATTCCTTGAAAAAAAAATCCCTGTTAATGTCTACAACAATTTTCTTTATCCCCTACAAAAGCTTCGTTCGATTCGACTAAAAAGGCAATTTGAACTTAATTTTCAAAACATAAAATCTCTAATACTATCGTTCTATGAATTTTAACATTTATTAAAAACACTTGTGATTTTACCGATTTTTAATGGACTTAATAGTTATTAATATTATTATCATCTATTGGTTGGCTTATTGCTTATTTATTTATTTTCCTTACTAGGTATAAATATACCTACCCCGTGCCGTGAGTGTCGTTTGCTACGCAGACGACACTCTGGTGGTCGCCACGGGGCCCGACTTCGAGCGTACGTTCAGGTTCGCCGAGCTGGGAGTGGCAATCGTCGTCAGACGGATCCGCGGGCTGGGCCTGGAGGTGGCGCCTCACAAAAGTGAGGCGCTGTGGTTCCACCGCCTTACCAGAGGCAGGGAACCCCCGGCCTCGCGGATCCAGGTGGGTGACACGGCTGTCCCGGTGGGGCGGTACATGAAGTACCTCGGCCTCACGCTGGACAGCCGCTGGAGCTTCGAGGAGCACTTCGTACGGATGGTCCCCCGAGCGCGACGGGTGGCAGGCGCGCTTCATCGCCTGCTGCCCAACCTCGGGGGACCGGGAGAGGGAGTTCGCCGCCTCTACGGTGGCGTCGTGCGGTCCGTGGCCCTGTACGGGGCCCCCGTTTGGTCGCGAGACCTCGCGAGGGCCCCCCGCTCCGGGGCTCTGCTGAGGAGCCTGGAGCGGATCATGGCCATACGGATCGTACGGGGCTATCGTACCATCTCGTACGAGGCGGCGACGGTCCTCGCGCGTTCCCCCCCCTTCATCATCCTGGCCGAGATGTACGCAGCCGCGTACGATCTCGGCCGGGGCGGGGGGGACCCGGACGCGCGGGACACGAAGTGTGGAGGCGGGAGGCCTTCCGGCGGGTCCTGGGGGACTGGCGCGACTGGGCCGTCCTGCCCCACCTCGAGGCCTGGGTGCTCCGTAAATGGGGCACTGTCACCTACCGGTTGACTCAGATACTCACCGGGCACGGGTGCTTCGGTGCTTCGGTGCTTCGGAGTATCTGAGTCGAATAAAACGTGAACAGACGGCGAGATGCCACCATTGCGCATCCGACCTGGACTCGGCCCAGCACACGCTGGAGGTCTGCCCGGCCTGGGCGGCTGAGCGCCGAGTCCTGGTCGACGGGATCGGGCGAGACTTGTCCCCGCCGGCGTTGGTCGCGGCAATACTGGCGGGCGAGGAGGAGTGGAGGGCTGTGGTCTCCTTCTGCGAAGCTGTGATGCTCCAGAAGGAGGCCGCCGAGCGGGGTCGGGAGAGGGCCGATCCCGCTCGAAGGCGGCGGCTGCGAGCTCAGTGATCGCCGCCGCCGACGGGCCGCGAGGGCGCACAACCCGCGGGTGCGCCCGGGTCGCGGCTCGGGAAGGACGGCCCCAGGCGCGGCTGGGGAGGGTCGTCGGGGGCGCCGCCGGCCCCACGCCTTTTTACAGCGCGCGGTCGGAGCCGCCCCGCCCGGGGGAGCTTTAACGAGGCTCCCCGAGGATGAGCACCCCCTCGTGACAGAGGGGGGGCGACGGCGGGGTGGACCAGAGGGCCGATGCACTGTCCTGGGCCACCCCAACGCCGGAGGAAGGCCGCCGCGAGGTTTTAGTGGGTAACCCTAGGATCGGATTGCAGTTTACTGTTTTGGGAGTCCCACACTACCGCCCTGCCGTCCCCAGGCGGGAGGTGTGCATAAAGCATTTCCTCGCGTACAAAAAAAAGGTATAAATATACCTACTACTACCCAGCGAACACCCTTCAGAAACAATAAACGAATAAATAAAATAGATTAAGTTACTCCGTATTACATCGCCTACCTGCCAATAAAAATCCTGTCATAATCACTCCAGCCTTTTCACAGATTAGCTGGAACAAACCGACAGACAGACAAAAGCGTGAAGCTATGTTATGTTACGTAGCTATGTTGTTATGTATAAAACAAAGTCGCCTTCCGCTGTCTGTCTTCTTATATGCTTATATCTTTGAAATTATGCAACAGATTTTGATGCGGATTTTTTTATTAGATAGGTTTCAAGAGGGTGTTTTTTATTTATAATTTATGTATACTGTACTAAAGAAAAAACGATAATTTTCTCGAGATTTATTACTTTAATTGCAAACGCTGGCTGAAACCTCAGTGATAGATCAAAGCAAAGTTCTACATAATAAATCACATTCCGAAGGTCTACAAAAAGGTCTTAGGGATAACCCAAAATGACCATTTTCATTTTTTTACTTTTTATAGAAGTAATGGCTTATTTACGGAGCCCTTTATAACATGCAATTCAAACGAATATTTTCGAAGATATTGCAGTATTAACATAGCGGGACAGCAGTTAGGTCGCGAAGTAGCACCGGCCACGACGCGTGCCCTTAAATAGCACAAGTTTAACCTCATGATATTCAGAATTTATTCGTTTATTACTTTTGATGCGGAACAAAGTTCGCCGGGTCAGCTAGTTAAATATATATGCATAGTATGCGTATTATATGTAGTAAAAAGTGGTTATTTCAGTATTATAAAAAAAAAACACTTTACCAATTTACGTATAACATAAATGATTCCACTCATTGCTTGTATAATGTACAGTCGTACCTTATAGCTGATCCTGCAAACTTTGTACCTGCTAACAGTCGATCCTTTATTATTTTAATAATCCGTAAACCCACCCCCTTCCTCTTCTCTTCCTATCCTACTCCCTTAAAGGCGGGCAACGCAACTGTAACACTATTTGTGTTTAAGTGTTCATGGACGGCGTTTGTTGCTTACCATAGGGTGACACACCCGCTCGATTGCCCCCCTATTCCTTAAAAATAGATTTAATATTTAATTCAAAGTAACAATTCACACACATCCTTCATTCGGAAGATTTTATTCTTCAAGGCTTCGATCACGAATGTTGTCTTTTTTATATATTTAATAGTTAACGAAAGGGAAAATCAATAGCAAATAAAAAAAATATTGTTCAAAACTTTGAGTTTCCATAACAAATTTTTAAAAGTCATAAAATTATATATATTTTAAACTGAAATACATATGGTGTTTAATAAAATTGACGTTAATTGACTAAAACACATATTGTTCAAACACGATGTACAAATTATACAGGCTGGTGTTAAATAATTCACGACGAAATACTTGTAATGTGTACGTGTTATGAGTAGTTATTGTTGGTCGTGATTACTGGTAGCTTTTTTTATTAATTGCCTGCCTTGAAAAGTTTTGAAGTTTTTATTTACTTAATAATACCACAATTTTCATGTTGTAACTAGTCTGGCCATAAATACTCTCTCTATCAACTTTTTAATTATTTTGAAATTGGAACACGTATATTATTTTAAAAACTTATTTCGATTTGCAGCCATTCCATATATTTTTTCTTGTTCACTAATCAAATCACAAAATGGAATGGGGTGTTAAAGAAAATAGGATTGCAGTGATCGCCTTGCATAATATGGGTTTGGAGCTGTCGATCATATTCCAGACTATTCAAAAGCTTGGTATCAGCCGTACATTCGTATATCGTACTATCAACAGATACAGCAACACATGGTCTGTAGAAGACCAGAAAAGATCGGGGGCGCCGCGTGTTGTTAGTACTACAAAGGCTCTTAATGCTATTAAAGCCAGAAGTCGTAGAAACCCCATTTGGAAACAAAAAATGTTATTGTAAAAAAATGAAGATTCCCTGTCCTCGGACTCTGTTGAGTATCGTAAAACAGGACCTGAAGCTCGGTGTTTATTGCAATAACAATAAACTTATAAGAATTGCCTTACACCAATATTTACAATCAAAGAGAGTAGATCGTTCAAAACGCCTTCTGTCGCGATATGCTGGTGAAATATTATAGAACAAAGTATTTGAAACCATGCAACGTATTTTGATGTCTTTTTAATAAATAGAGTGTCAATATAAGGGGGTGGTTTGTTTGTATAATTAATGTAAAATATAGTTAAAAATGTGATCATTTTCGAGTTTTTGCACTTTAACTGCAAACGCTAGCTGAACCCTAAATTAAAACAATGTACTACATTATTGCCTGTTAAACCTCGCCTCGTCGTAATAATTACGTCTCAAATGGAATAGGAGGCGAACCTATTGCCATACTGGGCACAAAGTTTTCAGACTTCGATATTTATCACACATAACTTCCGAAAACAATTTCGAGACGTTATTGGTGTGAGCCAGGATTCGAACCCGCGACCTCTTGATTCAGAAGCGGGGTGCTCGACCACTGGACCACCGAGACCTTAAGTAGTATAATATATGAAATCAGGTCACCTGGTTTAATAGCATTTGTATTTTTATCAGAAACACTAATAATTCATTAATCTTAATGTATGTATAAGTCAGGATTAATAAAGTATTATCTTTTAAGCTCTCTGCAGTACAATCGTAGCAAATATTATTGCATAATCCAGATTTAAAAATAAGATATTGTTTTCTCTATAAGATAAAAATTTCTCGACATAACACTCCTCCATACTCCATATTCCTCCGAAACGGATTGACCGATTCTCATGATTTTTTGTGTGCATAGCAGGTATAGGTCTGAGTCTGTTTTTCATGCCCCTAAATGTAAAGGGTCAATGTTAATCCCTATTATTATACACATAATACTCGCAGTGGCCTGCTTGCTTGTTGCATGCTTGTGTTATGGAAACTAGATAAGTGTCTCTTTTGTAATAATTAAAAAAAAACACCCACACGCCATAGTTAAAGTCGAAAGAACTTTATTTTTATAGGTCACAGACACTTAAAAATAGTCAACAAGTACAGATAACATATTATTTAAAAAGAAATACAAACACGAGCGCTTGTGGAAAGTGCCTCCGTGAAACAAAAAAGACACGGACGCAATCGCCACGCGCGGGCCGGTTCTGAGTGTAGGGGCTATCATGAGAAGAATCGGGCAAGAAACTCATGTGCCAAATACTCTTTTCAAACCATTTGAAATAAATAAGAATATTATTATAACTACTGAAAATAAAGCAGTAGGTTAGTGAATTAAAGGTGTAGCAACCAGAATACTCGACAATTACAATTAAGATCCAACCAAATTAAAATCAACGTCCTACATGTTAACTAAGACAACCTATGCGATCATAGTAGTTGAGCACAACTGACGCGACATCTTTTAATTAGAGTGGTATCGTTGTACAAATATTGTGGCGAATAATAAAATTTAAGTATCACATATTGAACACAATATCAAGGCAAATTTAAAATTAAAAAGCTATCAGAAATTATTACAGAACAAAATAAAATTATTATAAATATTCATGCGTATCATAAGTAATTGTTGTCGGGTGGAGATGGAACCCGCCGACCTCGATTCCGTAGCCGGTTGTTTTATCAATGTACCACCACGAAAATATACAGAAATAATGACATTTCGGTACCTATATATATCGATTTTACAATTCAAACACAAGTGTCCTCCAACGGAAGCGCCCGAAGGCAGCTAGAGGCGCGCACTTTGTGTCTTGCAGTTTGTTAATACATATATATGTTTGTGGCTAAGTATGTGTAGGCTTATAAATAATATTATATTGTAACATTAAAGTATAATATAAGTTATGTGATAAAGCCACGAAGATCGCTGCATGAATGGGCCGGCTCCACCGGTGAAAACAAGTTCACTATGTATAGAATAAATAGGCGGTGGACCATTTTTAACATTAAAAAGTATGAAAAATAGATGTTGACCTATCCGATTTGTAATAAAATTGCATTAAAATGCATGCCTCCTAACAAACTTATCACTATCACGCACGATTATTATCACGCCCAAAGTAATAAGTTTACCAAGATTCATACTTATAACATAACATAACTTCACGCCTTTGTTACCCGAAGGTGTAGGCAGTGGCCGTTAAGCCTCGTCGCGCCGTTATGTTTACGATATTATTTATTTATTCATACTTATACTTATATGTAAAAAAGAAAAGATACATACTCTTAACAAGCCGATGATCAAGTTTTATAAAAAGATATAAAATATATAACGAGGCTAACAGCCGCTGCCTACACCTTCGGGTAGAAAAAGGCGTGAAGTTATGTTATGTTATAAAATATATCTAGTTATACTCTGTCCACGATAAGAATGGTTTTTTGACAGGTCGCCAACTGACGTAGTTCGTGATGTCCGAAAGTAAGATCGATCCTATGAATCAAAATTACAAAATTACAAAATCTTATTTACCTAATGGAATGCGCAATTTTTTTCTGTTGTTCACCTATGATGTCTTTGTTTCAAGAATAATACTCAACGACGCGTTTTAATTTTGAATATGTACAATGGAAAAAAATATTTTTAATTACATATTAATTACATATGTACTAGTATTTATTTCTACCGATTCTATACCGATTATCTATTTCTACGGCACAATTGTAGAAATCGTTATTTTTGGTACGTCACTAAGTGGGCGGTGACTGTCCATGAAGTAAATTATTTTTTATAATGTTTGTATGAAATGTTTTCTGATACAATACTAAACTTCATGGGTATGAGCTGTCAAAAAACCATTCTTATCGTGGAGTATAGTAATAAAATCACAAAAATATCATGTATGGCTAATGAATCGATGCCTAATCACTTATCTACGACTTGTTTCTATTCTAAAGATGCATTTTTTTTTAAATCTTAATAACCTGGATACATTTTTTTTTTAATCAAAACCAACTCACCAAACATTAAATTAAAGGTCTAGCCCATCGCTTTCAAATTATGAATACAAATAGAAAACCAAACATTTCGTATCCGTACAGTTTTGTTGAATTGAGGTCGATGATTGATTTTTATCAGATTGAGTTTTATAGTAACTGTTACAAGCAACATATTCATAATACAAACTGTTTGTTTTCTCTTCGAATTGGAAATTTAAGTTACAATTTTTTACTAAACGTTTTGCTAAGGATTTGTTGTACATACTCGTAATAAATCATTACAGTGACGTCATAATCGAACACTTTGTTCCATGTCAGTTGCACATAAAATAAATGACGTCTTTAAAGGCAAATAAATTCCAATAACGAATTGTAAAATATAATGGCATCCAAGATTGACACGGCGTTGGGAATAATTGACACTTTTAACGCATCTAGTATGCGTTAAAACTGTCAATTATTCTCAATGAATCACTGCTTTGACCGAGTCTGATATGAAAGCGATATATGACGGTGTCACATTGCAATAGTTGTTTCATCTTGACCCAATATTAAATTATTTTCTAAATGAATAAAAAAAATCAATTTCCCAAAATAAGAATTGCTTCAGTATAATTATAGGGAGAAAATTGTTAATTTAATTTTAACTCTTTGGTAGTTTTTTTTAAAACAATATTGTTTGCACGTTTAACTTAATCGTTTTTTGTTTAAAATAAATGACTCTTATTACTAACAAAACTAAACATACCCACAGCCATATCAAAAAAGTCCTAAAGCGTTTTTTTTTATTAAGGCAAAGCTTAAAGTTAAAACTCTGAGGAAATGTTAAGCGGTTAGGTTATTTTTAAACATTTAACACAAACATAACATAACTTCACGCCTTTTTCTACCCGAAGGTGTAGGTATTGACTGTTAAGCTTCGACTCGCCATTATGTTTACGTCCCAAATGGAATAGGTGGCGAACCTATGGCCATACAGGGCACAAAGTGTTCAGTCATCGATATTTATCACACATAACTTACGAAAATTATTTCGAAAAGTCATTAGTGTGTGCCAGGATTTGTACCCGCAAACCCTTGGCTTAGAAGCGGGGTGCTCGACTACTGAACCACCGAGACTAAACGAGACAAAACGTTTAAGTTTGTCAAATTATATAGATTTTACAAATATTTTTACCAATACAAAGTCAGGTTATTTGACGATCTGGTGTGAGTTCCACACAAAACATTAGAAAATATCCAAAGTTGTTTACTAATAAAAATAAAAGAAATCTCACGCCATTTAAAAGTGAAAAATTCCCAAAATCGGACACCCCCGTTCATACTTAACCGACACGGTTTCAGTATGGATTAAGTGACCACAAAATATTTAATAATAAACCGGTCTGATTCGGGTCAACCCTGGGGAGCGCTTGAATAATTTCAGCCTGTTACGTTTCCAGATAAATTGATGGAGTGAAAGTACTCAGCGTTGAATGTTTTGGGATGATAGTTACGTTAGGGTTGCGAAAGTTGCGTAATACCCATTTTACATTATACAAATTGTGGGACGCACTAGATTAATGCGTTGAGATGATATGATTATATAATTGAATTGATGGAAATATTGCTTTTAAAGAACAATATCTTTTTTAATAAATATTTATCGCATGACATTGTTTAATGATTTTTTGAAATAAGTGATTCTTTCTCTTTACATAACTTCTTTTGTGTATTTATACCATTGATAAAAGAAGACGTAAGCAGCAGAAAATATGCCTTGGTGCGCTACTTAATTATCAAAAGTTTGGAGCTATCTTCATCAGAAATAACTAGACAATATTTATGACATAACTCAAACTCTTGAACTGAAATCAAAACTGTTTTGTTTGATTATGTTCCATCGCAAAAAAGTGCAATTTCGAAATATTATCATTTTATTCAAAGAAACAATGATCTTATACAAGGCTAAGTTAAATATTTATAGTCTAGGGAATTTTGAAAAATAACATAAACTTTGTCACACTCACTGCCCATGGTTCTGATCACCAACAGAATAAAGAAAGAAGAAAAAGTCGATGATATTATAGATTATATTATACTATAAATATCATCTATTAAAGATGATATTTATAATGGTAGGTTTCGTCACTGTTCCTTTTGGAACGTATCATAATAAAAATATTATTTATGTATTTATATTTTATTTACTAAAGAAATTAAAAGTTGTAAGGCGTATCTAATTAATTTTAATTTATATGCCAATAATTACCCGCACAGTTGGAAGGGCTTCTTTCTGAGCATGATTGATTTTATTTTTAAACGTCTTATATAAATTAATAACTTTTACTGGTAAGCCACTTACCGAGAAGAAGTACTAAAGGCGTGGGTGATTAATTTTCTCTAAGTACCTATTTATGTTTATATCTAGAGATTCATTATTTTAAGATTATGTTTCCAGGACCAATAAACTTTTTATGTTTAATCAGAAAATTTCGTAATCTTATAACATACTAATATCAGTTCAGAGTAATCTTAGGAACAAAATCACTCGAAAAACGAATAAAAAATTCTGCGCTTGCAAGGTTATCTAGCAATGCGTGTTGTAGATTATACACCCATGCTTTTTAGGGGTCATTTCAAAAGGATGCACGTCGCGAAAACCTGTCGTCCCAGTGGGACGCAATCCTCACCAAATCACATTATGCTTGACGGAGACAAAGCAAAGATGGGGTGTCGCCGCTCCCCGGTGGCATGGTAGCCCTATGATCCGGAGTGGACCTGAACGTTTGAGCCAGCGGGAGTGTAGGAGTTGTTCTCGCCTCCCGCTTAGCTTCCGAAGTGGAAGACTATTGGCTAGAGAGCCCAAGACGTCTCTGTGTTCGTATAAATCTGGGGATCATACGAGTCTTCCTGGTCGCAGCTTATGCTCTCGTCAGCTCTGCTGATCCCCGTGAACTTGAGAATTTTTAGGAAACTGTTAAGAATAACAGTTAATTTTATAACATACACTTTTTACATGAATAATTTTTTTCCATATCACAATAACTAGCTTTTTATGTAACTGTACTTAACTAACAATTTTATGATCTTGCTGATTAGGAGTCCAAAATGGAATAAACTGCGCATAAATTTTTCACGAATCATAAATATACATACAAACAAACATACATAGCTTCACGGCAAATCCCTTGCGGGGTAAGCAGAGAGAACAGAGCGCCATAAGGCACGATTCTTACATGTCTCACTCGCTTCGTTGACGTTCATAACTCTTTTCATGCACGCTGTTAATCAAAATATATTTTTATAAAAATGTAGTATCTCGTCTCTTGCCGTCCATAGGGAAGTTCTCTTTTTTATTTTCACGTCACCAGGACATTTAATTACATCGGCAGATAATTGCTTTCAGTCTATTCCTGTACGCCAGGAAATTGACCATGCCTCAGTGATTTTTGGGTAGTTTTATATTAGTTTTTGTTAAAGTATATCTACTGAAGCCTATTGGAGTAAACTGGTAGTGATTTAAATACATACATGTATACTAACTGCTAGAAAAGACTGGATGCGGAAGGCAGAGAATCGTATGTTGTGGCGCAAATTAGGAGAGGTCTATATACAGCAGTGGACTGCAACAGGCTGATGATGATACATAACTTAAAGCCGAGTGCTTAGCGGGGTAGGCGGAGATAATAGAGCACGATAAGTCACGATTACTACAGCCTTTAAATTAGTACATTCTTCTTACAAATTCTTACAAGTCCCTAAGGAAGAGGAAGGAAGGTGGAAGGTAGTTGATGTCAGGAGCTTAAAAACAGGCGAGAGTGTATGACAAGTGTTATGAATGTCAAAGAAGCGAGTGATTTAAATATTGTAATAATAACTATATGACAGTCTCGGTGGCACAGTGGCTAACACCCCGCTTCTGCTTCAAGAAGTAGTGGGTTCAAATCTTGGCACACTCCAATGACTTTTCGAAATTTTCGGAAGTTACGTGTGATAAATATCAATGACTGACAACTTTGTGCCCGGTATGGCAATAGGTTCGCCACCTATTCCATTTGGAACGTAAACATAACGGCGAAACGAGGCTAACAGCCGCTGCCTACACCTTCGGGTAGAAAAGTTATGTTATGTTAACTATATTGTAATCAATACGAACAAGTTATCTGAGTGTGCTAGTTTCAAGTTGTTAATCAAAGATGAATATAAAAAGAAGGAGCATCATCAAAGCTTTTAAGAAGAAAAAAAAGAAGAAAAGAAAATAGATTGTCATCATACATCGTGTTTTCAAATCGTTCGTAGTGCCTCAACACCATTTGTCGGCATCATAAAATGTAATGATTCTGTAACGAGCTGAACAGTCGATAAAGCGCCCACTGCAAATGTTACTTCACTACACTTACCGTATATATTTTATAAAAAAAATCTATTGAGGAATGAGATGAATGACGCGAAATGAGATAAACTTACACTTATATGTGTGTAGTTTATTTACGGACCCTGGATTATAAACAAAATACATAATGTGATATTTAAAAGTTCCTAAAAATCAGACATTTATTTACCATAAAAACGTAACGTACGTCACGCCCTTTTTTACCCGAAGGTGTAGGCAGCGGCTGCTGAAGCCTCGACTCGCTGAATCGTTACGTTACGTCCCAAATGGGTTAGGTGGCGAATCTATTGCCGTACACTGGACACAAAGTTGTCAGTCTTCGATATTTTTCACACATAACTGCTGAAAACAATTTCTAAAAGTCTTTGGTGTGAGCTAGTCCAGTGAGTGAGTCCAGAGAGATATTTAAAAGTTCCTAAAAATTAGACTTTTGTTCACCATAAAAACGTAACGTACGTAACTTAACGCCCTTTTTCTACCCGAAGGTGTAGGCAGCGGCTGCTGAAGCCTCGACTCGCTGAAATGTTACGTTACGTCCCAAATGGAATTGCTATACACCGGGTACAAAGTTTTCAGTCTTCGATATTTATCACACATAACTTCCGAAAAAAAAAAGAGTAATTGTTGATGTGAGTCCACAATCGAACCCACATCTTCTGAATCGGAAGCTGGGAGCAAAACCACTGAACCACCGAGATTATAAAACACCTCAAGAACTTCGACTTAAGTGTAAAATCTGTAATTTTTGGATTCATTAATGTGTTATAAAAAGAGAATTTGGAACTTGGGTTTTATATTTTCGCTATATCATTGGTAAGTAAATAATTGCGAAAGTCACGAATCAGTAAGTTTATGGAATATATAAGTACTGCTTCGGATGGCAAACATTTTTCCCGTGAACATGTTACTCTACGGGCATTAATTTATCTTGGATTGTGTAACATATTGCTTTTGTGCTACTTGAGAAATCGTAACAGAAAGGGAAGTAATTTAAGTCATCATCTAATGTGTTGCAGTAATTATGCAGAACACTATTATAATAGGTTGGGGAAAAAGTATTTTCGTATTTTTGTATGAAAAGTCAAGACATTTTTTTCAAAGTTTATTTACATTTATTTACAATATATATGTACCGTTTTGTTGAATAACTTTCTGCCATTTTGTGGGCAGAGACATTATCCCGTTACTGTAGAAACTTTGGGACTTCTGATCAAAAAAACGGGACAAATAGTTTTGGCAGTCCTCTCTTGAGGTCAACCTTACAGAACCTAAAGAATTCTGAAGAGACCGAAACAGGTGAAAATCTGAAGGCGCAAGGTCAGGGCTATATGGTGGATGCACTAGGACCTCCCAGTCGAACTCTCTTAATTTTTGCTGAGTGGCTAAAGATGTGTGTGGTCTAGCGTTATCGTGATGAAAGACCACACCCTTCCTGTTGATCAATTCCGGCCGTTTTCTCTCGACTGCTTCCTTTAATCTCATCAGTTGCTGGCAGTAAAGATCAGAATTGATGGTTTTGCCGGACGGTAAAAGCTCATAATGAACAATGCCCTTCCAATCCCACCATACACACAGCATCACCTTATTTCGTGTTAGGCCAGGTTTGGCCACAGTCTGTGAAGCCTGGCCAACTTTCGACCACGACCTTTTTCGCACGTTCTTGTCGTACGTGATCCACTTTTCATCGCCAGTTATCAATCTCTTCAAAAACGGCTCGGTTTCATTACGTCTCAATAATGAATCGCAAATGAGTACACGGTGCATTAAGTTTCTTTGAGTGAGCTCGTGTGGCACCCAAATATCGAGCTTTTTTGTATAACCAGCTTTCTTCAAATGGGTCAAAACTGTTTTGTGGTCAATTCCCAGTTCTTCAGCTACATCGTAACTACTAATATGCCGATCTTGCTCCACTCTTTCAAAAATGGCGTCCATTTTATTCGTAACAGGGCCACCAGAGCGAGGTGCATCTTTAACATCAAAATTTCCGGACTGAAAACGTTTGAACCAAATTTGTGCTACTCTTACTGACACTGCATCAGGTCCATAAACATCACAAATTTTTTTCACTGCTTGAGTTGCATTTTTGCCTTTTTTATAATAAAATTTTAAAATGTATCGAATTTCTTCATTAGATTCACTCATTTTTACGGAGAGAAAAACAAATGAAAAATAGCGGGAAACAACTTTTTTTTATTTTTTTCTTTTCTTTATAATGTAACCTTTTTAATGTTACCAAAACCAGCCAGACACAAATAGTACAGTCAAAGAAATTTTATAATAAGTTTATACCTACGTTATGCGAAAAGACTTTTTCCCCGACCTAATATGTCAGGAAAATTGCTCCAATACCTAAAGCCTTCGGATATTACAGAGAGTTAAGAGGGTGAACATATTAATATGCGTTTCCCAAATAGAAAACAAAAACAACAACTACACTATTATTATTCATAATTAGCGATAAAAAATAATCAAATATTTGTAGGAAAAACAGCTACTCTTTTACGTTACACAAATAACCATGAGAAGAAATATTTTAGATGTAACTAAGGTTGCTTTTATGGTACCTTTAAAGTCTTAATCATTTGAATCCATCAATATCTTTGTTAAAATCACGATTGGCCAAACTAAAAATCTGTGTGTCACTCGGTAACAAATTGTTCTAACCTCTATTTATTGGCAGATATACCTGTGAGCAAACAAACCAAAGCATTCGACTCTATTTGCAGTAGTTTAGATTTATTTTCAAGTGTCTATGCAATAGTAAAACAAATTAGTATCAAACTACCGGCAATGGAATTGAAATGTCTGTGTGTTCTATGTTCTTAGGTTACTGCGGTTGCGTTTCAAATTTTACTAGTAATGTGGTAACCTTTATTGTGGTACGGTACATGGAAATTTAATATTCGGTTTTGGTATTCTAAATCATGTGGAATTGTTTGAGAATCTGAAATGTTTCATATAAAACGGGCTATAGTTGCTATTGGATTTGTATCTTACAAAGTAGAGCAACCCAACCGGGTAATTACCTCCCATTTATAGAACCTGCTTTTGATAGAGCATTGCGTTTGAATAAGGTTTAAATACGCAATGAAGATTCCAAACTTTTACAATCAGATCTTATGTCTCTTCAGCTCTTGAAAACAAGAAATACTTCAGTTATTTTAGATAACTTTACGTATTTTATATTTTAGACAGCATTAATTATGCTTTGAATTATCGATTTCTTTTGGTCCGAAATGTAATATTAGGCTAAATCTGGAGCCAAGTTTTGTCCGTGACATTGTTATCACACTTAAGTTCTAAATACAGTCATAAAAAGTTATTTGCTAGCCAATATTTTAAACTTTTGCCCGGATTTATATATAAACATCTTTTGTCTTTTCATCATTATAACCCACTCATGGAGTCCTAGTCAATTGCTTCGTTATTATAAAATTAAGTACTAAACAAAGTTTGTGGATAAATCTTTTATATTGGTCGACAGGTTTCATTTCTGAGCACAAAGTTAGAATCCGCATAAGCCTTTGACTATGCACTATAGTTGTGAATTAGTTAGAGGCATTTGTATTGTAGATTATTATATATATTGCATGAGGGTATTCATAGATATTATTCATATAATCAATGTGTGGGTAAACGCCCGATGAATAAATGAAATATGGCTTGACTCATTCAATCTCCCCGTAAATAAAATACTTTAACAGGTATATTAGAAAAGTTCACGTTATTAAAGGTTCACGTAGTAGAGCCACGCGGCTTGCTGCAAAAATGGGCCGGCTCGACCTGTGACATACCACGACCTCTCAGAATATCAACGTAAAGTGGCTCTTGGTGAGTTTCGCTTAGTGAGAGAGACATACGAAGGCCCAACCCCTTTTCTTTTCCCCTTCCCATCCCTCTTTCGGCCCATTGTAAGGGCTGGTAACGCAATTGTAACACTATATGTGTTCAGCTGTCCATGTGCGGCGTTTTTTGCTCACCATAAGTGACATGCCTGCTGGTTTACCCACCTATCCCATAAAAAAAATTCAACGAATTAATGATTAACTAGCTTTAAATTTAATCATAAGTTTTCACTTGAAACTTTAGTGGTCGAACCATCAATTGGTATTTGCCGCGTCGCTTAGTTTGTGGCTACCGTTAGAATATCTGTGGTCTCCAATGGCATTTGCTAACATAATCGTCAAGAGCGGATTGTAGCGATGAAGATAAAATCCAACTAACACAGCTGTTACCACTCCTTCTTTTCCTTATTTAGATTTTGATAGATTAAGAGTTTAATATTATTCAGCTTTTCCACCGTAAAATTTTCATTAATTATGAATATACATTCAAAAACTTGGCAATGGCAAAATTATGAAACCTTTCCTTTATGTTACCTGCAATGCAATTGCTTCCATCTGTTGCTTGGTCTCATTACGAATTCAGAGTCCTTCGTGTTTGATGGCTTAACGTGTGGTTTGCGTGTCACCATAGTGAGTGAGCATCATGATGGCTTATTTTAATTACATAGCGTTTCTTTTTGTGGGACAGAGATTTCTTTTTATATTGGAGTGTTTCAGAATATAATTATTTAGAATTTCCTTATTCAAATACTGTTAGGTTAAGAACTATTTTCATTTGTGCCATGAAAGCAGAAACAAGGATTGAGTACATACTATTTTTTGTTTCGAAGAAAACACATCTGCATACTAATTAAACATGGATTTCAAGTCATATTTCAAATGGTCTGAAAATGACTTTATATAACTAGTTAAACAAAATAATGGTGTCGTATCGAAATGCTTACGGCACTTGTCAACTTAAAACAATAAGATCAACATTGTTGAGACGAAGCAAAATTATAATAAAAAAAAACAAAGACAAAAAATGTTGTGTCGTAAAATATTTACATATAGAACGACTTGTGTAAAAGTTTAACAAAAGTTTTTTTTTTTTAATATTATACAATATCGCTTGTCGTGTTGTGATATTATGAAAACTTTATTTTCTCACTTGAATTATGTAAATATAAATAAATGTGTTGCATAAACGAATGGAAAACAAAAATAGCTGTCGCAATTAGTAATTCTACACGTCATGATAAAAATTGATTC
The DNA here is from genome assembly GCA_905147225.2 of Euproctis similis. NCBI lineage: Eukaryota > Metazoa > Arthropoda > Insecta > Lepidoptera > Erebidae > Euproctis > Euproctis similis. The sequence goes on from LR990109.1 coordinate 14,511,865, forward strand.
AACTTATTCAGAATAATATGACCTATTTTGAATTTCTTAACTGCTTAGTGCTGGCATATTTAATTTAATTTGACTCATTTAATTCAAATTAAAAAAAAACATATACATACTAAAATAGTTAGAGCTTTACACCTTTATACGCCTCATTGCCTTCTTTGACATTCATGACCGTTGTCAAGCACAAACATCAGTTTTAAAGTCACTTATTCCTGCATATAGATAAGGCATGGCCAATTGTTATGTATTCGTGCTTATTATTAACTTCACTTACTTATTTGATGTATTTCAGTAAGAGTTAAATAAACTATCAATATAAGGAAATGTTACATTGGTTTTTTTTTTACTTCTTATTTCGAAGGTATCTTTTTGGTGTGTTTTTTTTGTACATAGTCACGTCGCTGATCTTAAAGACTCGTACTCCAACTCCCATCTTCCTCGAACAGACACAATCTAACCTGGATACATATTGTTCAGATAAATCGTTTGATTTGTTTTCTCTCCTTTTGTAAGAAAACACCTTTTGAAATGACATCGGTCCGATATACTTGGCAAGAGTATTATTTATCAGATGTCCTTTGATTAGTGTTACCTTTCTTTTGTTAGAAATAAAAAATTGAAACAACTCTTGTTTCTTTTTTTTGTGTTGGTATTTTATTTAAGATAAATAAGGTTACATAAATTAAGTTTGGTTACTACAACGGCCAAAGCGTTAATGGGCTTTTTATAACACAATTTTCAGTAGCTACCATCCGAAAATGGAGGTTGTTAACAACATAAAGCTCTTTACATAAACTAATAAGTATTTGGCCCTTTAAAGGTAGGCACATGGATGAATGCCGTGAAAAAACGCCAAGGTTTAGTTTGTAGTCAATATATTATTGTACTATTTTTAAAAGTTAGCCCCCTTTTACCATAAAAAAAAGTTACCGATTTCGATATTGCATGTTGTGTTTCGTTTTTGAATCAGAAGCGTCTTGTGTTCGAATCTAATGACTTCACGTGAATCTTTTCCAATATTATGTGCGATTTATTAAGGTATTTATATTCATCGCTTGTTAAAACTGTAGGTAACTGTATAATTGAAGCTGACTACCCCTTCAATGAATGACGAGCGATAAGATATAAATTACATTAATTTTGTTAGTTACCTAACAATTGACCGCATACGTTGAAAAATATAAACGCGAAACGTAAGGGCAAAAAAGAAAAACCTACGGTGCATACCCGAAACGATGAGAACATGGCAAAAAGATGTCCATGCCCAGATGAAATTGATATTTCTAATGTTCCAAACTCCAAACTGATGTTTCCAGTTAGAATCCATCATTTTATTACTTTATAGTTTGATTTCCTATTTTTGTCATACTTTTTATAAACAATTAAAATGTTTTTTTTTAACATAGAGGCACAAAGAACCAAGGTAATATTTGTCTTGGGCGATATATCATAATGGTTACCTGGAAAGTTGACTTACGTACTCGTAAATGGGGAAAACATTCCCTATGTTCTTTGTTCTGCTGTTATTTTAACAACTTCCTGGTATTTTATAAACAAACATAATGCTTTGAGGTTCATTTGAGAATGTCACTGCATGTGTCTTTTTAAGTGACTGTACAGATTTAAAATAATAAGACATATTTGAAACTGTTATGTACCTAAACTGATAATTTGATGTTATGATATGATGTCTAAATTATTTTTATTATTATTTTATTTATGATATTTTGACAAGGGATGATTTATGGTGTTAATAACTATAGTGTATCAGCCGACCCATTTTTTTTGTAAAAAAATGCTATTTTGGTGTATGTTCTGCACCGTATAAGTATTATTAGGTATATATTCTTAAACAAACAGTAAGAATCGGTTAATTAAACATTACAAGCAGAAACTCCAATTGGTATTTATGTATAGATTATATACGACTTATAAATATTTGTGCCCGGTATGGCAATAGGTTCGCCACCTATTCCATTTGGGACGTAAACATAACGGCGAGCTTAACAGCCACACAGCTACACCTTCGGCTAGAAAAAGGTGTGAAGTTATATTATGTTTATGTAAATATTTTAAGAAAGCGTGTCACCTGATGGTAAGCAACCTGCGCCGCCCAAGGAGACCAGCAACGCATATGTGTTACCATTGCGTTGTCGACTTAAGGGAGTAGGATAGGAAAGGATGGGAAAGAGGGTGGGCCTCCGGGTACCTCTTTCACCGAACGAAACGCGGCGTGAGCCGCTTTACGTCAATCTTCTGAGAGGTCGTGGTATTTCATCGGTCGAGTCGGCCCATTCATGCAGCAAACTGCTTGGCTCTACCACAGTTATAGCACATGCGGCGAAGGGGGCGCCACCCTTCACGCAGTGCCAATCCTGGCCGAACGAAGGGAGGGGAGTGCCGTATAGGCATGTGGAATGTTAGAGGTAGCATGTTAAGAAAGATGAATGAGACAATGGATGTAATAAATGACAGATGCCTGGATGCCTTATGTTTGTCATACACAAAGTAGAAAGGGAGTGAGGCCGAGGACTTCCCAGTTGGCATGGCAGCCCTATGGTCTGGAGTGGATATGGACGTCCGTGCCAGTTGCGGTGTGGGAGTCGTTCTTTCCTCCTGCTTTGCTTTGCAAGATTAACTAAGCAGATATTCAATGCAAAAGCGGATGTATGTAGGAGTCGAGGACGGCCAAGACACACACGAGTGAAGTTTTGTAAGAATCCTGCCTTATGGCACTCTGATCTCTCTGCCTACCCCTCAAGGGATTTGGCGTGAAGTTATGTATATATGTATGCATTTTAATCATCTTAACACTTGCTACCATATTATTATTATCTCAGTAATTGCTTGTCTCTTCACTGTCACGTAGTTTTATTCCCCTGACTATCATATAAACCATCTAGTCCTTAATTTGACAATATCAAATTAACAATTAGGCTTACCTTTTTAATTACTGCTCTGCTTCGTTGGGTATTAGCATCATTTGCTTTTTTTTATTTCGCCAAATAAAGCATTAGAGGATAGTGATTTATGTCATCTAATATATTTGATATTACTGAGCTCATAAAATTTATTCAATCAACGAAAATGACTGTAGAAAGTTAAATGTTATTCATAGTAACATTTGATTCTAAGATGGAGGTAGAGTCAAGCAGATCGCTGCATGAATGGACCAGCTCGACCGGTGAAATACAACAACCTCACAGATGATCGACTTAAAGTGACTCATACTGCGTTTCGTTCGGTGAGAGATGTAGGCCCACCTCTCTTCCCCATCATTTTCGTCTTGCTCCCTTGAAGGTCGGCAACCCAACTGTAACACTATTTGTGTTGTAGGTGTCCATGGGCGGCGCTGGTCACTTACCAGCAGGTGACATGCCTGCTCGTTAACCCTTCTAACCCATAAAAACAAATAATAAGATAACCAGAACGGAACTCTGTAAATTAGGACTTAAATTTTTTTATTCCCAAAAATATTCAGCATTGTTGTTTTTCTTTCACAGTGGACTTTGTACCAGTTTCGACAATGGATGTGGAGGCAGTGGTGGGGAGAACAGCCTCCTTGCCTTGTGACATAGAACCTGATTCCCACGAAGACAGAGTGTACATGGTGCTCTGGTTCCGACATGCTGGTGGAAAACCTCTATATAGGTAAGTAAGTTTTCAACAATATAAAATACAAAAAAAAAATAAACAGTATATAAAAAAAAGCAAATTAATTATTAATAATTAAAATGACTTTAATAAGTTACAATAACTTATTGCTCAAGTACACTCTTACACTATAATAAATATTAAGTTTTAGAAAAATAATGTTTATTAAAATAAATTAAGTTTAAAAAAATGGATGATTTTAATTTTTTTAATCTTCAGCGCAAACAAATGTATGCTTTTTACATATGACAAGCTTATCGCAAACATGAGTTATATTTTTGCTAGAAAAGTCTCGTACTTTAAATATATTATTAAAAACTCAATGCAGTCCGTGGAGACACCTCCCTGGGTATAAATATGAAATTATAAAAGTTGCAAACGTCCGCTCACCCACTTCGCAATATTGGACTATTTGCACCGAAACTGCAGGTGACAGCCCTCCTTTGTTCACTTAAGAGCTATTTAAGTATCAAGTGTATATCAGAGTCAAGATATAGCCAAGTGTTTATCGATCAAATTGCTTAATTATTAGCCTGGTAAAGTAGCCTGAAATTGATGGATTTTAAATACTTAGTAACTAAATCGGGAATTAATTCTAATTCCAGTACAAACCAATGGATTCCTAGAAGGCTTTCGATGATTTATTTCATAATTATCGCTGATTGAAAACTAAAACTCTTCTCGGTTGTCCAGTGGTCGAGCGATTTGCTTCTGAAGTAAGGAGTCGTGTGATCGATTCCAGGCTCACACTAATGACTTCTCGGAATTATTTTTGGAGGTTAAAAGTGATAACTTTGTTCATGACTAAAAAACGTTGGCCCGGTGTTACGCAATAGGTTGCGCTACCTGTTCCTTTTGCGACGTAAAAGTTCGGCAAGTCAAAGCTTAACAGCCGCTGCTTACGTCTTTAGGTAGAAAAAGGCATGAAGTTATCCTATATTACTGAAAAATAGCTCTCCACCTACGCTATAAATATTTCATCCCTCGATATGTGTTCCCTCGTATCGTGACGTTGGCTATCATTATTAAATGAGGGCAAATAGGTGGATTAATAAAGTGACATTAACAACAACTTCCCAACTTTCAATTAGTTGCGAGCCGTGCTCATCTATTTTCTAGTTTGTTTGTAATTACGCTAGAGGACAAAGCGTGAATAACGTTAGATCCTCAATGTGCTCACAAATAGTTTCGTTACTCTGATATTAACATACTGCTGAACTATTTTGAAACACGTATTTTTATGCATTTTATTATTTACTAGCCGACCTGGTGAACTTTGTTCCGCATCAAAAGTTATAAATAAATAAGTAAATTTTGGATTTAACACTTTTTATTTATTACATCATTACATGCATTATAGCTGAAGACCACCCCGTTAACACCCTCTGTGTATTAAAAAAACTGCATCAAATCAGTTGCGTAGTGTCAAAGGTTTATGCGTATAAGGGACAGATAGCGGAGAGCAACTATATTTTATACTATGCAATGATTGAAAAAAATAAAATGGAAAAAAACAGTAAAAGATGTCCAGCAATTCTTAAATCTAATAATATCATGGTAACGTCGAACAAATTCGAAATTAATATATCATAAACAAGATTAGTAAAAGTAAATCTATATAGAATGAATATCAAGTATAAAATCAATAGCTAATGTAATTATAATGACATTATAATCATAGGTATAGGAATTACAGGACATTCAAGATATGATTATGTTGTAGTTGTTGTCCGCTGCTTCGCCCGCGTGACCTTGCTAATAACTTTATTTAACGTGTGAGCCATTTTAAGTTGACATTCTCGGAGGTCGTGGTATTTCACCAATAGAGTCGGCCCATTCTCGCTGCGAGCTGCGTGGCTGTACTTATTCCACAGTAAAAATGTTTTAACTTTCAAGGATATTTAGTTGAACAAACATATTAATAAGGTATTTTTTTGTATTTTGTATTACATACATACATAACTTCACGCCAAATGCCTTGCAGGGCAGGCAGAGAGAACAGAGCGCCATAAGGCATGAGTCTTACACGCCTCACTCGCTTTTTGAGGCTCCGAACATCACCTGTCACAATCCGTTACAAAGTCGTGACATAATACTTTTTATATTATTATCGTAATAAACGAAGCAAAACAATATTAAAGGCATAAATGGGATACAATTAGCACCTTGCAACTGACAGAATATGCTCCGCGGCGCGTGTAATAACTCACATCCTGCGAAGCTCATATTTCACTCTGACTTTTACAACTTTCAAACTTTGATGAAGTACTGGCGCAAAATATATAAGTAGCTACCACGACTTATATGAACCTAAATGGGAGTCGTTCAATGATTTAATGGCTCTAACAAGTAATCTATCTAATACATAGAATTATTGTTTCACGGTGTGCGTTATTGAACTCCTCTGAAATGGTTTGACCATTTCTTTTGAAATTTTGTAGACATATCGGATGTCAGCCCTACGTTTTCACTCCTCTACGAATAATTCCTATTTTTCCGTGTTTTTTAAAAACATTATTTTTTGGCAAGGCGTTTTCTGGGTCAGTTCTATTTATAAAATATCAGAAAAGAAGTTCAAAATGGATATAGTGAAAATAGGTGGTGCTTTTTAAGTATTATGTAACTGGCGGACCTTTACAATTAAAGTGCTAAATTTCGAAAGTTATCACTTTTTCTTTATTACATTATACATAAATTATACATATAAACCGTTGATCCGTTGACACCCTCTAGTTATTAAAACAAACCGCATCAAAATCCGTTGCGTTGTTCCAAAGATATAAAGGGACAGACAGCGGAAAGCGACTTTGTTTTATACTATGTAATGATACAGAAATCCTGGCTGAAAAGAAAAGTACTATTTTATAATGAACTAATTTGAAACTGTGATAGAGTCAAAGTGAAGCAGTATGCTAACAATTCAAAGTCAAACAAAAGTCAACTAGCACACTATCAACTACCGCTGCGCTTTATATTCTGTACAGATGCAGGATATAAGCTAACAATTCTATTTTATTTTTGAGATATTTTTAATTTTTGAAGAAATGAGACGGAAGGAAATTTTACATGACCTTAGAAGTTATTACAGTACATACAGGTAGACATTAACTATTACTAGAATCAGCGTTAATGGGATAGGGGCAATAGAGCCAGCGGGGCACCTGATAGTAGGTTACTAGCGCCACCGATAGACCACCACAACACAGATTATAGTTGCGTAGCCGAAGGGGAAGGGAGACATTTAAACCCTCCTCGGCTTAAACCTAGAGATCCCTCGCTTACAAAAAAGACGCAATGTTCCACTTTCCGTAGAAATTTTAAGAGGCTCATCGTTTCACTGGTCGAACCTGCCCACTCACGCATGGTTAAATCTATAATAATATTGACAAATACAATTGTTTTTACATTGTCTCCTCGTCTCACACTAACATAGATAACCTATTTATTTGCTGATAATGCGAGCAGCCTATTTATTCGCCAGCTCTCCCTGTTATGTATTTATGGGCTAATGCGAATTCAAGACACGTACACAAGGCTTTCGGCAATCATGTGCTTATTAGCTATTAATTATCACTTGCCTATATATTGGAATAAAAGGGGATCACAGTCACGAATAATAAATATATTGGCGCAAAAATTCTCGAACTACGATAGATAATTAATTAAAATTTTTAATTAAAAAATAAAATAATTTAATGCTTTTAAAGTTGAGGATCTGCCCCTGACTGAATTAGTGTAGACGGATCTGTGGTTAAGTTGTCTTAGTATTATGTTCTGATTTTCTTGAAGCCTCTTCTACCCTCGAAATCGGGTCGCTCGTGGTGATTATATATTACGATTATATATTATATATTTCTTGTTGTTGTATAACGTTTTGCCTGTTATCACGTAGGTTTGAGGCACTTTCCCCAAGCCCACTAGGTATATAAACAAAATTTATGAATATAAAAGTTTTCATCTATATTTTGAAAATCATTTGGTATCGTGAAAACCTATAAAATAGTAAAATTATTTTTATTTGATTTGTTCACGTCTATATTTTGACTAGAAAGAGCAGCAAGTAATATTAAACTTAAAAGAGAATGAGTATGGATCAAAAATGAACGATTTAATCATCAAATGCCTTCTTTACGTTGATGATCAAGTCATACTGGCGTCATCGGAGGAAGAGTTACAGTTGATGATTAATATATTACACGGGACTTTGAAAGTAAAAGTATACTAAACTAAAACTGTGGTTCTTGAAAGGGATGAAAGTATGATTAAATGCGAGATTGTGATTGATAGAGGAAAAGTGGAACAGGTGAAAGAGTTTATGTATTTAGGCACAAAGATTACGAAATATGGAAAGGATGAATGCAATATTAAAGGATGAATTTTGTCTGTAGATCAATTGAATGGAACCCTGAACAACTTTAACTTGGCTACTGCCAACAGTTTTGGTTACCTCCCTTTGTATGGTAAAATGATTAAATGTTGGATATGGCAGGAGAAGCACAGAAGTAAGATTTAAGCTGTAGAAATGATAATTCTGAGAAGCATAGCTGGAGTAAGCCTGTTGGATAAAATGAGAAATAGTGTAATTCGAGAACGAGTGACGAGGATAGAGAAAGGAATGCTTATATGGTTCGGACATGTAGAAAGGATGGACGAAAGAAGACTGACTAAACAAATTTGGAAGTCAAGTGGGAACGGACAAACCGGTAAAGGTCGATCTAAGCGAAGCTACCACCTTCAAATCAATGATGTGTTTGAAAGACGCCAGTTCAAGAGTGGCTACAACTGACGAAAATATATGAAAGCGATAATGGTAGTGGAGGAAGCAAGAAATTTAATGTCAGGATCGTAGCAAATGGAAAGAATTAGTCTCTGCCTACAGCCATGGAAAAAAAAAGCGTGATTATATGTTTGCATGATATCCTATTTATTATTCATATTTCAAATAATCTATAAAAATGTAAAAAGTGTATTTATTAACAATCGTATTGAAGTTATAAATGCGAGTTTGCACCGATTGTCAATAGAAAATGACAGATATCGATAATACGTTTTGTGGGACCGCGGCCTCGTTAGGTGCATCACTAACGAGCATGGGTGATGACCTGGTTATTCTAATTTCAAATATTCACATATGGGAGCTGTGTATTTTTCAGTTTTCTATTTTATTACAAAATAGTTTAATAAAAAATTGTTGCAAATTGAGAACTGTATGTGCACAACTTTTTTTGAAATACATACAGTATTGGACTTGATAATTAAAAAAATATTACTGATATAAATTTAACTAGAAATAACTTGCAATACATTAAGCGTAAACTATAATAATAATATTTTGGATCCATGTGAGGCGTGTAAGAGTCGTACCTTATGGCGCTCTGTTCTCTCTGCCTACCCCACAAGGGATGTAGCGTGAAGTTTGTATGTATGTATACTTTTACAAAGCGTCCTTTGTTTTTCCAAGTTAAGCTGAGGCTCAGCGGATGTCATCACGTACAGGATCAAAGCCGCTATGTTTTACTCAACTTTATTTTTATAATGCACCACATGATCTTGTTATTGCTGTTAAATGCATTTTAAAATTCAGCACTTATTCCTTGTACAAAATATATTACCACGCGAAATCCTGGTACTTCTAAATACGTGCAGTTGTTTTGAAAGAGATACCAAGGTTTACCTTATATATTCATATAGACAGTCAGAAGCTGACCCTACGTACTTTTTAGCGGCAGTCTATTCACAGCTTACGGTCCTGTGCTCCAGTGGCTCCCAGCAATCTTGACCAGGTCGTCCCAACTACTGGGGTGGGACGATCTGGTCAGGTGGGTGGTCGCCACTCGAGAACGTTTCTTCCCCAACAGTTATGGGCTGGTCGAGCGATGTGGCCCATTTCCACTTCAGCGTGCTAACCTTTCGGACTATGTCTGTCACGCTACATCTCCTGCGGATCTCGGTATTACGGATTTTGTCTTGCACGGAGATTCCCAGCATAGCCCGCTCCATAGCACGCTGGGCGACTTTGAGCTTCGCAATGAGGCCAGTACTATAGCGGTTTCGAGAAGGCAACTCGAAACCTCTTTATTAACCTCTTTATTATCAAAAATTGTATTATAGAAATAAAGTTCAAACAGATTGTTTTAGTATTGTTACAAATCTTTTGTATGTGCGTATAGAATGAGGTACTTCAAGGACTATTAAAAGATTAGTCAGCTTATGAAAACCAACACGTCAGCCATAAGTATAATACACTAATGTGACTACACTTATCATTTCAAATTGAAACACGGATAATCATTTCGGGGCAACATTCAGTATGGGCCCACGTATAGTTTTACAACGCATGTTGGCTTTATCTGTTCTGCAGAACGAACAAATGAGATTGAAAGAAGAAACGAGCGAGATAAGGGGACTGTTTATTTATCGGCCTAGCACGTAGCTCGTAAAAATTCTCTGTGCACAGAATTGGGACATACATACACACACATACACTGGTGAATGTTTTGCAATACATATATTACATTGATGCTTGAAAAGGAAACCGGTGTTTGTGTTACTGATAGGAAAATGTTATTGGATAGTTTTGTCAATTTCTTTAGTCTTTTGCTATTTATTGAGTTAACACGGTTTTCTTTTTTTATTTCTGTTCGGTTGGTCTCTCAAAATATCGACGTAAAGTACAACGTAAGATTCATGCCGCGTTTCGTTCGATGAGATAGATATGCTGAAGCCCCCCACTTCTTTCTCCCCTTTCTCATTTTACTCACTGTAAGACCGGCAACGCAGTTGTAACACTATATGTGTCGCGGCTGTCCATGGGCGGCGCAAGTGACTTGCCAAGAGACGCCCGATTGCTCGTTTGACCTCATATCTCATAAAAACAGGTTACTTGTTTTTCGGCGTATTTTAGGAAGTTTTAAAACTGCTAGTTACAAATAATCCATTAGATTTTGTTTTTGTGAACACAGAACTGAGTGCTAATATTTTTATATATTTGAATTTTGTTATTTGAATATTGTGGCTGTGAGGATATTTTTAGTGTTTGTATTTTTTAGACTTTGTGCATGGGAATAGAATGTTTGCAATGCTACGTAGTGAAAGGTCAATAACTGCAACGATTTATTTATTGTTGTTATAAAAAATTGCATATCAAAATGTTGACGAGATCAATAATAATAAATTGAATTGTAGGTTTTTTTTTTTCGATTTTTTTTTATACGTATTAACCGACTTATTTCCGCTAAAACTATAACATGAAAAAATTATTTTCATGTTCTAGTTTTAGAACTATAACATATATACAACAACTATAACAATAAATTTTTCATATTTATCTCTAAGATTTTAGCGAATCACGTTCATGACACTAAAACAACTTTTAGGATTATATCGCGTTTATTTATTACAAATTTTATTTATTTCCCGACGTTTCGAACTCTTTACAGAGATCATTTTCACGAGTGATGAACGAAAAGATGGTATTTGTTCAAATGCTAAATAGCTAAAGCCAAATAAAATAAGTAATAAATAAACGCGATATAATCCTAAAAGTTGTTTTAGTGTCATAAATTTTTCATGTTATAGTTTTAGCGGAAATAAGTCAAGAAAATATTGTGTGTACAAAGCCACGTGTAGAATCTTGTAAGTGTAAATACAATCATAACAAATATTTCAAAACTAAAACGTAATTGATTGTATTTGAACATTACCATCAGGAACCAGGTTTAATCTAAACAGGTGAGTTTTCCGAAATATGTAACGAGACAGTATTTTATGAATAAATTTAATAGTCCAAAGAAAATAGGTTTTTGTTGTATATATCGTAAGATCTGTTTTTCATTGAGATCTATGTATGTAGAAAAATTATTGAGAATAAAGTTAAGTACAGAGTCGCTCCTTTATAAAGTATGTAGTATTAGTTCCAATTATTATTATACTATTTATAAATAAATTTGAAAACTCTGAAGTTATTCCAAGTGAAACATCAAATACTTATACGATATAAGTTGTTTGTTTTTTTAATCTATATACATATTTTTTATAAGCGAGAGCTGGGTATGGCAGACCGTGCATGAAAGTAGGATAAACGCGGTCGAAATGAGGGCATTGCGCAAAATCTGCGGAGTGACCCTCGCTGACCGCGTGGAAAACAAGGTTATAAGGAAGGAAGTCGGATTGAAAGAGAGTGTCGGTGTAAAAGTAAGAAAGGGCATGCTCCGATGGTTCGGACATGTAGAAAGGATGAATGATGCAAGATTGACTAAGCAGATATACAATGCAAACTGATGCAGCGGATGTAGGAGTCGAGGACGGCCTAGACACACATTCCACGACCAAATAGAACGTGTTCTGGAGGAAGGTGATGTTAGGAGCCTCAAAAATCGACGCGCGTGCATGAAAAGAGTTTTGAAAGTCAACGAAGCGAGTGAGGTGTGTAAGAATCGTGCCTTGTGGCGCTCCGTTCTCTCTGCCTACCCCGCAAGCGATGTGGCGTGAAGTTATGTATGTTTGTATATTTTTTTAACCGATCACTGGAAAAATTGTGTCGCTGCATTTAAAATAACATTGTATTTTTTTTTCTGACTGCTGTATTGAGTCCAAAAATATTGGAAGTAATTATTTCCTCGTGTTAGATTGGTATTGAAGTTATCGTCGTGTGAGAAGCCAACAGTTTGAAATATTGATTAAATATTATCATTGAATAATATTTAATATACTGAATAATAATATCTAAATATTATAAACGAGCAGGCGTGTCACCTAATGGTAAGCGATCAGCGCCGCTCATGGACACATGCAACACATATGGTATTACAGTTTCGTTACCGACCTTATAGTGAATAGGAGGAAGGATATATTATACAAATTGTATATACAATCTTTCCATTGGTTAAATGGAGGCTATATTGCTGAAGCTCAACAAATTGTGACATAATATGATATGGAATGAGTACGTCGTAATGTACAGCTGTCTCAACCTGCTTCACTCCACCTCATAATCAGCTTTCAAGGATTCCATATAACGAAATATACCATACTTCTTGTACATTTTTTTGAAATTTCCTCCTGAATAGAATTGAGATTCATTAACTACAACTATTTATTTTCCTGATCACTAATAAAGATAAAACAAAATAGCTTTTAGGATCCAAATTTTCCTGTGGATTTAAATTATATGTATGTGGTCTTATACAGCATTCGTGAAAACTGTAGTAAACATTGTCGTTTCCACTTTGATTGTTATTACAACTTCCTTTGCTATTACGATCGTCATAAGCCTCATTACGTCGATATTCTGAGAGGTCGTGATACTTCACTGTAAACTGAGTGAACCTTTAATAAAAGATTTTCTGTGATATTGAGACCTTAAAGCTTTACCCGCACAAATCAAAAATTAAATGATACACTTCATGTTAATTTAGACTAGATTTTTCAATTTTCCTAGTTAAAACAAATTTGTTAAAAGAGTACCGACGTTGAAATGTTGTCACGAGGTACTGGAAACACTGTTTAAATTGCGGTCTGACTTTCAAATGTAAATGCATCGTGAATTATTAATTCAAAGCTTAGTCCCTCTGACTTTGTGTATGGAACTCATATGATCACTTAAAAAACATTACGACGCATAGAGTTTAAAATATACTACATATGCATATATTGGCTATTTAAAATTAATTGTTTTAAGTTTGTATATTCACAGCCTATGATGTAGGCGGAAAAATATTGGTTAGCTATTCATACTTCTATTTTCTATCTTTTTTGTAACTTTACACCTGTTTCCGTTGGTCCCAGCTTGGACCAACGCTGATTGCCAGCCTTGGCCCAGTGCTGTGAGCCAAGCCTAGCTTTTTGTTATAATCCCAGACTTTAAACCAGTGCTGATATGCAAACTTGGGCCAAGCTTGAATAAGACTGGTACAGGCCTGGGTCAAAGCTGGGTCCATCGTCATTTTTTATGTGGGTATCGCTCTTGCCATACAATGGGTACTATTAAAAATTAAAAAAAGATTTTTTTTTTTTATTATTATTATTATTTTATTTTTTTATTATTGTTTTAATTTTTTTTTTTTATATTTTTAAATGGGTACTATTATGTCAGTTATTGATATTTATTACTCCTAACTTCCAGAAAGACATTAGATGTGTGCTAGCATTCAAATCTGAGACTTACACATACTTAACTTCACGCCAAATCCCATGTGGGGTGGGAAGAGTGAAACAAAGAAAGAGAAATCTGAGACTTATTGATTCAAAAGGGGGGTTGGTCGAACTCCAGGCTATTATTAGTATGTCATATAATGTCTTCGAAAAATATTTAAAAGAGATATACCCAGATATGAACTCGGGTTGCCTATTAACCATCATGATGGAAAATTATATAAATTAAAAAACAGACTAAGACATAATGTATCCTCGGATATAAGTGTATGAATTTAATACACTTATATCCGAGGGCATATGATGTAAGGAAACAATGATGTTAGAGAAGGTTTTTGCTTTATAAAAAATAATGTTTTATTTGTACGTTAGATAAGTTGTAAAATCATAATTAAGAAAATTTCCAGGTTAGTAAGAAAGAAATGTAACCTTTAAATTATATAAGGGCTGTAATTCAGCACACAAAGCGAAATTCGCCTACTTGTTTCAGAGGGAAATCATTTGAATACATTGACTTACTCCTTAAGCAAGAATGTAAATATACCGTCGTTTAGGTAGATACATACCTACTTAACGATATTTTTATGTATTAGTAAATACTTGAATACTAACTGTACGACGTATAATGTAATAAAACAGAAAATACTGTATTAAAAATCTCTTTCATTAGAAAAACCGCGCAGTTCTATTTAAAAATAAGGTTGACCTATTACTCCACTAGAATGCATCACTGTTATGATAGCGCATTCAATGGTTAAGGTATTATTTACCAATAAAATTAAATTTAATGGTAATAACCTTGCACTTTTATCTTAAGATAACACATTTATGGGAGGGTTTAACCAAGAAATGTTTTATTTCGAGCCCCGTGGTAAATTGGTAAAGCTACCGACTGCAGAATCGAAGTTGACGGGTTCGATTCCCACCCGAGTGAAAATATTTGAGACAACCATGAATGTTTCTATGGCGTCAGGGTGTTTTTTCTATGTATTATAAGTATGTATTTACAAAAGTAAAGTATATATGTATTATTATCTGTTATCTAGTATCCATAACACAAGCATTTAGTTGCTTAATTTGGAACTAGAGGGCGCTGTGTGATTTATGTCCAAGATATTTATTTATCATTTATATTTCAAATTTGACTAGTGGTTGAGTAACAAACAACTTAACAAACTTTCGTATTTACGATATTACTATAAACGCGTACTACCACACAAATTGCACTGAATTACGAACAAAATTACGATAATTGGCTATCGACTAAGGCAAATGCCCTATAAATGTTGGCTATAAAATTCATTAGATAAGTCTGAAGTAGTGTTACGTTACCAACTTTCATTCCGTTTAATATTGTCAAGGGAATACTTTCCATTATAGTCAATTGCTTACGACACGCTCGGGAATGTATGAGAAGAACGAGATATTGTCTTAGCCAGTTACCACACGGATTGTCAATGCACGAATCGGGATTGTTATACTAATAATAGCTTTAAGTTAACTTCTATAGATACATTTACAGTTGGCTAACAGCTTAACAGAGCCACGTAGTATGTTGCATGAATGGGCGGGCTCGAACGGTAAAATACTACGATCTCTTAGAACATCGGTATAAAGTAGCTCATGCCATATTTTGTATGTTAGGAATCTGAAGGCTCTACCGCTTCTTCCCTTCACTCCCCGTCACTAAACTTTAAAATTTTCTGTGTTTTAGGTGTCTATGGGCGACGTTAGTTGCTTAACATTTGTTGGCCTAAATTCCCTGAAAACAGCTATACAGATTGTTTTTTATATAAATTTAACAATGTGCATAGTACTGTAAGGTCTTTGAAACTGTAGTATCACCGATGCACTTTACCAATAATTTCCACGCCGATGGGCGTTCAAAAAAGTTTCATTTTAAAATCTGGTGAAGGTTCATTTTAGTGAAAAAGTGAAATAAATATATGTCGCAATTTATTTAAATATTATTTTATGATGAATTTGATTTATTTGTTTGCTTAAAATACTGTTATATTATTATTCCTGATCATATATATTGTTTATTTATGCATTACTTTTAATATATTCTCTCAGTTTTAATATTAAATTAATTTAATGAATTTATTCAACTTTTAAATTCTTCTTTTATATTATATTGTCTTAAATAGTTGTACTTCATGTATATTTTCGTTTATATTTTTTGTTAACGAAGTGTATTGTATAAAATTATATAATGACATGTTGATTATAATTGGACACAGTAACTTGAGTTCCGTAACAATATGTTGAGTACACAAAACATGAATATTTTATCAGCGTCAGAGAGAAAAAAAATAGATGATATAAAATATTTAATCCACCTGTTTTTTCTCGCGGGTGTCGTTAGCGACTGAGCGAAGTGGAAATTATTATTTTCATAACCAAAATAAAATTCAGCTAAATTGTTCGCCGGAAAAATGGTCACATTTTCGCGGTGCGGTTGGTACTATATAAATTTATGTTGTTTTTTTGAGTGAGTGTTTTTTTTTATATTTATAATAATAATGATGGTGTTTATAAAACTCGGCCGGCACCAGACAAAATTAAATTACTTACTTATATTTTTATAATCTCTCATTTTCTGTCTCTCTTACGTTATTACTCATAACCTATTAACAGTTTATTTTGAGTTAATTTGTCTGAATATGAAAATAAGTGCTATCTCTTCACGTTGAAATGTCTTATTATACAGGTAGTTGATTTGGTCTTAATGGTAAATTATCTGACGTATCATTACATAGTATAAGACAAAGTCTAAAAAGCTAAGATCTTTGAAACTACGGAACGGAATTTGATGTGTTTTTTTTAATACATAAAAGGTGTCAACCGGGTGGTTTCTATCTACTTCATGAATAATGTAGTAGAAAAGTAATAATTGTCGAGATTTAGCTTTGATTGCAAACGCTGGCTAAACCCTACGTGATAAATCAAAACAATGTACTGCATTATTGTAAACCTTTAAAAGGTCTACAAAAATGTGCGCGATGATGTTTGTATATTTCTTAGGTGTAACCCACAATAATCCTTTTTTTTCATAATCTACAGTCAAGACCAACTCAAATAACTCTTATAATAATGTTTAATTGAGCCATCTCATGATAACAGAACGTTTCGTTTTGAAAAGCTCTGGGGACCTGATGCTGCAAAGAAATGATATTTCCATACTCGGAATAAGAAGAGAACTTCATTTCAAAATATTGCTTTATAGATATGGTAAAAATCTTTCTGAAGTTTTGCAATATGGAACGCATTGTCGTGGGAAATTTTATATTACACCGGTATTTTTTAAATCGACAGTAAAGATACTATCAAGAAATTAAATAATTAAAGTACCTATATTAGAATAAAAATGATATAAAATTTACATTTGGCAAATAAATTATTGGTTATTGGACAGGCTAAAGCTTTTAAGCCATACTGCCTTGTCCGGCGTATTTTTTTATTATGAAGTAATGATGATGAAGATGATGATGAAACTTAAAACTAACTTAACCTAACCTAATCTAATCATCCATAAAGTCGTGGCACTTTATGCATGATGTTCCGAGGGAGTCCTGACGAGAATGTAGAAGAGCACACTAAACACGATATTTACACCATTCCACACATTTGCACTCATATACGGACACTTATTAAACAAAATGCCACGAATTTTATCCAATAATATCCATTGAAACACAAATCTGAGAAAATAATGCAAAAACGGACATGACTCTTCCACAGTCCCGCCAAAACTCCTGGCAAATAGATTATTTATTTAAATAAAATTTCTTATAAAAAGTATTTAATCTTTTAACAAGGCAAGTAAATAAAACAGCCAGTAATAACAGACAATACGCTTTGTAATCAAACATAACGCTGGCTCGTCAGTCCCACATGAGTTTGTTAATCAACGTTTACATAATGCTAGTACCATTTTAGACATGTAATGCATAATATTATCATGAACGTAGAAAACTTAGACGTCACACATAACCAGACCATCTAATTAACATGTCATAGATGAACTGTCTTTGTTTTAAAAGGAAGTACATGACCAACAGAGTATTGAAATTGATCAATATTAAAAGAATATCACGTGGATGCTTTATAAAACTTAACGGTTAAAACGAACGACAACGAACCGCACAACCGGCACAACACACCACATAACACACCACACAACACACCGCACAACACACCCCACAACACACCACACAACAGGCCGCAAAACACACCACGCTACAAGTCACGGTCCAGTGCCAACCACGTGTCTTACTTACTAGGGGGTTCTATTAGAAGATAATTGGTAGAATCATTAAAAATCACTTTCGTAGCGTTTAGTAATAATGATAATATCTTGGACACAATACAGACAGCGCCCTCTAGTTCCAAACTAAGCAACTAAATGCTTATGCTATGGAAACTATATTACGGATTTAGTACATATATATATCCCTTTGTGGTAAATATATATTTATAATACATAGAAAACAGCCAGACGTCATACAAACATTCATGATTGTCATAAATAAATTTTACTTCGTTTGCAGACGAATATATGTTACATCGAAAGTTGCAATTATCACGACATTTTTGATACGAGGAATACGAGGAGATATTTAAATCGCGCCAGTAAGGCTCGTCGATATAATAAATTTTCAATTACCAGGCGTGTGTCACGTCAGAATCACGCTGTCACGGCTCGTTACACACACCAGTTACGGTGTGAGTGACGGACAGAAGCGGATATGGCATTAGATACATGTTTTCGACTTTACGTGAACGTGACGAATAGAAAATTTAAGTTAATAAGCTTCGTTTTATTCCAAATGGGATTTTCTGCGCATATTATATTTAGAGGTTGTTTTGTGAGGATTTAAAAAAATATTTATTTTTTTTGTTTCATTTTACACTTTTTCAAGGTTTCGTAGGCAGTGGTACTTTGTGTACTTATATGAAATAATAGCTGGTAAAAATCGATGGAAAAACGGCTATATGTCATCACTACTAAAAATAGTGATGTACATAATTTTAATACCAGAGGCAAGCTTATACTTGTATTGCCGGGTCATCGCCTGCACAAAGTACATAAGTCTTTTCTGGGAATGGGTGTACAATTTTATAATAGAGTCACAGCGCATATCCTGGCTCTGTCCTTTCGATCGGTTTAGTCGGGCGGTGAAGGATCGTCTCGTTGCTGGTGCTTATTACACCATCAATGATTTCATGACGGACAAGTCATCTTGGGACCGTCAAATTGCTTGCTCAACGCGGATTGTATAGTTTGCGTGTTGAAATTTGTTCACATGTTTTGGAGTGGAGGCGTTCCGTAATAATTTCTGATGGTTATATACACTTTTCTAATTTAAAAATTGCCTTGATATTGTTTATAATATATGTACATATAAGTTTTATTTATTGCACAACGTTACCACTCTAAATAAAAGATGTCGCATCAGTTGCGCTCGACTAATATATTTGCAGGGATTTTATTTTTAGGACGTTGATGTTAATTTGCTTGGGCCATAACTGTGATGGTCGAGTATTCTGGCTGCTACACCTTTTATGCACGAGTCTACTGCTTTGTTTTCAGTAGCGATATTAATATTATTGTTATTTATGTTTAATAGTTTAAAAAGAGTATCTGGCACATGAGTTTCTTGCCCGATTCTTCTCATGATAGCCCTTACACTCGGAATCGGGCCGCTCGTGGCGATTGCGTCCCTGTTTTCTTGTTTCACGGACGCACTTTCCTCAAGCGCTCGTGTTAAGTAGTTAATTTGAAATAATAAGTAAAATTGTACTTGTTGACTATTATTATGTGTCTGTGAAGACCTATGAAAATAAAACTTATTTTGACTTTGACTTTGACATCTCTCAAAAATACGTCTCAATTAGTTGAATAAAAATACAAACAGATGTTTATTCTTTCAATTGAGATGATTGAGATTTAACGTGTAGATTTTAAATAAATTACACTCGGGACACCATCACTTCATTAGTAAATTAAACAAAACCTATGTTTAGCAATTTTTTTCTTGATCTTCTTATAAGCGATCGGGCAACAGCTATGAACTATGAACCCTTAAAATTTTGAGTAATAATTATTTAGTCCTTTTAAATTGCCGTCATAAGTTTTCAGTTAAAGTGGGGTCGTTAAAACGACGTATATTAAAAGTAACTTCAGAATCATGGATTACAGAAGTTCGTCCTTCTGGTAATTTGAACACACATCATACTTATATTATTAAGCAATAAAAGTTGCAATGAACTTGTTGGTAAAAAACTTTTGAACAAAAGACAATAATATCTATACAAATTATATTAATAATCTTTTGCCCGTACAAAACTTATTACTTCGAATATTCATTGGAAGTTTTATAGCTTTATTTTAGCTAAACTTTAAGAAAAAATAGTAATATCTTCACACCTTTAATAACAGAAGTACATACCGTTTCCTCATGTATTATTTGACATGGTTGCCATACTCATCGATTTATATAACACACATTTTGTATGATCTTCCGTAAATATCTGACATAAATTTCGAAAACTTCATTACTGAATGGGGTTTCCATGAATTCGTACCTGAAAACCAACCATTTCAAGTATGCCACACTAATTAGACTCTTGCTAACTGCTAAGATAAATGGAAATAAATTATAAAGATGAAATATAATAAATGATTAAAAATATATTAAACCTCTTTGCATTATAGCTCGGGTCTTAAACAAACATGAGATTTTGTATGATATACATGTAACAATGGAATATGCCTGACCACCTGACCACAAGACATTAGTGCAACATATTGCCGGATAGAATTGTAGCTTTATTTTCAGAAAATATTATAGTTCATAATATACAGTAGAATTTTAATATGAAAACTATTAAAAACTTCCCAGAAGATTTATAGAACCACATTATATAACCTGTCATAAATCTTTTTTTTTAAATAACCCTCTGCTTGAATCGTCTTGTTGTTCATTCTGTTAGCAATATCGTTGAGTCACTTCAGTTTTCCATTTGTTTAAAGTTAAATTTCAAATACAACTTGTTCCATAGCAGATTGAGTGTTAATTTTTTTTTTTCATTTCATCACAAATTCTTGAACTTTAACCATCACACTTTAATATTATACTTGAATATTTCTCCCATAAAATATTGATTTGAAATACTTTTTAAAAGACATCATTACAGTCATGATAGCTATAGGGTATATAATGTCTATTTAATATAACTACCGGCCTCTACCTAACGGAACATAACGAAAAAATACCTACCTAATATATAACCTGATTTATAGAATCTGCCGTAAATATTTTTTTTTTAAATAACCCTCCGCTTGAATCGTCTTCTTGTTCATTCTGTTAGAAATATCAGTGAGTCGCTTCAGTTTTCCATTTTTTTAAAGTTCAATTACAAATACAACTTGTTCCAAAGCAGATACTCAATCTGCTTTCGAAGAAGTTGTATTATTTTTAATTTTTCTTTTCATAACAAATTACATAACTTCACGCCAAATCCCTTGCGGGGTAGCCAGAGAGAACAGAGCGCCATAGGGCACGATTCTTACACGCCTCACTCGCTTCGTTGACTTTCATAACTCTTTTCATGCACGCGCATCGGTTTTTGAGGCTCTTAACATCATCTTCCTCCAGAACACGTTCTATTTGGTCATGGAATGTGTGTCTTGGCCGTCCTCGACTCCTACATTCATACGCTTTTGCATTGTATATCTGCTTACTCAGTCTTGCATCAACCATTCTTTCTACATGTCCGAACCATCGGAGCATGCCCTTTCTTACTTTTACACCGACACTCTCTTTCAAAAACAACAAATTCTTAGTGAGATATGGCATATTGGTAAAATCTTGAACTTAAATATTTCTAACAAAAAATATTGATTTAAAATATTTCTTTTCCAGGGCATCATTACAGTCATTATAGCCATAGGTTATATAATATCTATAAATTATAACTACAGGATTCTAACATACAAAACAAAACAAAATGGCCCAAATACACGACTCTTTTCACCATTCAAAAGCTACCTCATTCAGAAATAATAGGGGCATTATTTATTTTATGAAATAAATAGATCTCCGCACATAAAATTTATTGATACAATAATTATGTATATCTTGAAAATATAATTATATTTTATTGTTCGAAACTACGTGCAGTACGATAATTATAATTAAAAGCAGTTTCGGCGGTGACTTAGCAAGAAGAAGGTTTTATTAAAAGAGAGCATTGAGAATGATTCCATAGACCACTTAACGATACAATTACATTCACTAATCACATTCAGTCAATTTAGTTCCTAGATCTCTAATACCAATGAACGGTAGATGTCGCTAATTACAATTTTGATACAAAAAACAACAATAATAGTAGCCGTTACTGAAGGATCTGCAATTAAATTTATTAACAGAAAAATACCAGCTCAAAATATTGAAATATTTGTAGGACTTTGTATTCTTTGTATTCTATGATCAAATTTAATGAGTCCTTGAAAGAAATGATGTTATAAGCCTTAAAAGGCCGCGAACGTGTATGATGAGAGTGATAAAAGACAAAGAAAGGACGAGGTAATTAAGAATCGTGCATTATGGTGCTCTGTTTTCTCTGCTTACTTCGCAAGGAACTTTGCGTGAATTTATGTATTTTGTGAAAAGATTAACGAAGAAAACAGAAAAGGGAGTAGATCAGCTTCATATACACAGTCCTAGCATACATCATACATACATTTACACATTTACATTTACATCCTTCAAACGTTATGTATATGACTCAGTTACTTTTTTTTTATTCTGACATACAATGACTGCTATGTAATAAAGTCTACGATTAACCGTAATAAAACTTAGGAACTAATTAAGTGTAATTTTACCCCGTGGTCATTTTCGGTATTTTTACAACCGAAACCACGTTCAGAAACCAAAAATAATTTCAATTTGAGAAGATAAATTGACAGCATACATATGAGTACTAGTCGCTAAACGCCGTGCATAGATATGGCAGTTTTACAGTTTATTTATTTGAGTTTTTAATCCCTTATCCTTTGTTTACACAAGGGAACAAATGAATCTCGACTTTAAATCCTGTTAAATATGATTTACAGCTTATTACGAAGCAGTAACTGTTTCCAGGATTTTACTAACATCTATCAAGTAGTAAAAACCTCTTGAAAAATTAATATTGTGTTTAATTATTTATATGAAACCGAAAGAAAAGTAAATGTTAAGGATCTTTAAAAATCTTTAAAGTTCTTCGATTATATTTATATATGCAAGCAAACTGTTTATTTAAACGAAAGTATAACTCAAGTAAAACATAACATAACTTCACGCCTTTTGTTTCCCGAAGGTGTAGGCAGCGGCTATTAAGCCTCGTCTCGCCGTTATATTTACGTACCAAATGGAATAGGTAGCGAACCTATTGCCATACCGGGCACAAAGTTTTCAGTCATCGATATTTATCACATTTAACTTCCAAAAAACAATTTCGAAAAGTCATTGGTGTGAGCCAGTGTCAGGATTCGAACCCGGACATCTGGCTCTGACTCAAGTAAAAATTCAGCATATAGTTTTTCAGCAACTCTAATTAATTTAAAAATTTAAGAAATATATAAGACATTAAACTCTAATTTTTAAGCAAATAATAATTAAACTCCAGTACCTACAACGTTTTCAATTCAATGTGAACACTCAAATCTCTACATTTATTATTATTAATTATAACGATATTTGTCGAGCTACGACGTAGTACCGTAGCATGATTGCTACGTCGTAGCTTAATGAAGCCTAGTACAAATTAATAATGCTGCAATTTCTATGTTTCATATGTTAGCTTTGAACAAATAATTTGTGGTGAATGTTTGCTTAATTTTGTAACTCTAACCGGTTTATCTAAATCTGTTTATTAAGGATTCGTTTCTGTAAAACCATAATATCTTAAGTGTGGTTAAATATTGGTTTTTATAAATTATTATTGCTTATTTTACTATAATTTTATTTTTAATATACTTATTTGTATTTTTACTTATTTTATATTAGCTGACCCGGCGATCTTCCTGCCACTGAACAGGCAATGAAAGATCAGACTGATTTTTGATAAATCACTGATAACATAATCATATATTATTATTTATATTATAAATGTGAAAGTTTGTGAGTGAAAATGTGTAAATGTGTTTGTTGATCTTTCACGTAAAAACGACTGAATGGATTTTGTTAAAACTTACAATAATATAGCTTAAACATCGGAATAACACAAAGGTATGATTTATACGGTAAGGCTGTTATAAAGATATTATGTGTATTGCTTAAAATATGGCCATAAATAACAAAAAAATTGACCATAAAATGTCTTTCATCGCATATAGCGTAATTATGGATGATGATGATGAAAGAAAACGTTGTACAGTTTTGTAAACCACATTAATATCTACAAAAAACTCTCCGAGACCATATATCCAACTATCGTAGTCATGTTTTTCACATTCTAAAAATTAGTAATAGTGCCAATCAAAAACAGACCACTATATCTAAATCTCTCAATTGATTTTTAGAAAAATAAATAAATTTGTAAGTAATTGTTTCAATATCTGATGATTACTTTTGAAATTATTGAAATCGGACTTTCCATTCCAAAAATATTAAGATATTAAAATCAACTATGTATATAAAACGTTTTATTTTGCAAATGTCACTGACTGATCAACACACAGTTTGAAACGCGGATCGTTGACACCCTAATATTAGAAGGCAGGTAATTTGTACAATATAAAAATCCAATTACAAAGTATTTTCCGAAAGTTTACCTGAAAGAAAGTAAATAAGAAAGTGCAGTAAAAAAGACAGAAATTTATAAGACATTAAACTATAACTTAGAAAATAGTATACATAAATGGAGCGTTGAGCAGATTGTTGAGGCAAACAATGTTAGCACAAAAGCCCAGCTAGCAATCCAGAACCCACGGTACGAAGTTCGCCGGATCTACTAGTAATATCATACATTGTGAGATATTTTTCAGTTTTTGTATTTTTTGAAATATTAAGTATCCTATGTTACTTCAGATACTTCGAAAAGTATGTGTTGTGTGTTTATTGATGATCGGTAGAGTAGGTTTGGCGTGAAAAGGTAACAAACCAATGGACTTTCGCATTTATAACATTAAGTAATTAATAAAGTATGAATTAATGTCACGGGAAAAGACTTTAATTGTTTCTTTAGTGTAACAATGTTAAATTGATTGAGTTATTTCAACAAATTGATGATATATATAATATGTTTTGGAAAGTCATTGTATCCTTGGACCTGCCAACTAGAAGTCAGAGTGTTGAACATTGAAAAAATCAGCTCAGGCAAAAGTTGCCTCTTACGACACCCACGGTTTGTGCACTGGTGTTGTGACGATAAATCGCACGAAATAAATAAAATATTTTTTTTGAAAAACACTTTCATATATAATATTATTGTAATTCTGTTCCAATTCCAATTATTCAGAATTTGTTATAAAACACTTCGTTACACCTTAAAGTTTGATAGCAATTACAAGTTGTAACTGCCTCAATGATTTTGTCAAACTTGATGTAACACCGTTAAACATATTTTATTGCTAAAGTCGTTTGCCATAACTTATTGGCCTTAAAGATAACTAAAGTTATATTTTCCGACGGCGATAAATTCCTGAAGATTAATCGTAATGCGATCTCAGATTTAGAGTTTCTCGCGACGCAATTTCGTCAGGAAGCAATCGGATTGGTAAGATTTGAAGGTAAAGATGTGACGCTGCGTAACTAACAGGATTAGAGAGAGGTGTAAGCAACAAACTGGGATGTATTTATTTGTTGTCTCAATTCGGTCTAATGCCTTTATTGTTTCTACTTGAGATTAATTATACATAGTTTAGACACATTGTTATAATAATAATAAGTTTTTAATTATTGACTACAAAAAATCCATTTGTTAGTATACATGTGCTGAACTATGATACTAAACACAATATAGAATATAAGTCTCGGTGGCCCAGTGGTCGAGCACACGGCTTCTGATCCAGAGATCCGGGTTCGAATCCTGACACTGGCTCACATCAATGACTTTACGAAATTGTTTTCTGAAGTTATGTGTGATAAATATCGATGGTTGAAAACTTTGTGCCCGGTATGGCAATATGTTCGCTACCTATTCCATTTGAGACGTAAACATAACGGCGAGACGAGGCTTAACCAGCCGCTGCCTGCACCTTCTGGGAACAAAAGTTGTGAAGTTATGTTATGTTAAACTATCAAACTTTGTAATTTATTGTATCAAATTTGTACACAAACGTCCTCAGAATACTATTGATCCTTGAATACACTCTTTCCAGCAGTGATAAGGTGATGTTACTTATAATAAAACTAGCTGACCCGGCAAACGTTGTCTTGCCGAAAAATAATATTTAAAAAATAGGGGTTGATCGTAGGGGGTTGAAAATTTAGGGTTGTATGTATTTTTGTATCCCGTTTTATAAAAAAAAAATAAACAGAAATATGTCGACAAATTAAAAAAATATTGAGGGGTGGGCTTTGACCTTTGTGATTTAGGGGGATGAAAAATAGATAAAAACCTAATCGCTGACCTAACGAATATGTATACCAAATTTCATTAAAATCGGTCCTGCCGTTTTGGAGGAGTTCGAGGACAGACACTGTGACAGAAGAATTTTATATATAGATAAAAAAATCTGTAAATTCCATGAACATTTAGGAAAAAAAAATCGGTCAGCTTCTAAAATAATCCAGATTTTTATTCACTTTTTTCCTTACATATTTGATAAGTTTTTTTAAATTTAAAAAAAAAGAACTTGGCAAAGATATAAAAAAATTATTAATATTCACGAAAAATTTAAGCCCATGAAATGCGTATCTCTTGTTGATCTAATTATATAGCCAGGAAAGAAGCCAGTTTTTTACTTTAAATACAAGGAATGCTGTAAGCAGAAGGATGAAGTGGATAATTCGGTCCATGTTACATGACTAATAATGCAAATTTCATATTATTTTTTATAAAAATACATTTAAAAACATACATTTTTTCAACATAAGAATATAAGTGTCGTAAAGACATTATTCATTTATATTTACAGTTGTATATCCAATTTTATATGTCAATGTTGTATAAATTTATACGTCCGGCCAATAATGAAACTTTTCTTCTACAATAACGTTAAAACACGCTATACACATACGCGTATCTCGGTTCGTTAAGTAATAAATTAACGAACCATGGCTGACAGTACGTGATCAATTGCTTATGTATTTAACTAATAATTTTCCTTTAATTTTACAATTATTTTGATTATGTCGATATGAAAGATTGATTTGGTCATAATTTCAGAGTAACGATGTGCAAATACTTATTATTGTTGCTTTTTTGATAAAAAGTCTCGGTGGTCTCAGTAAAAAGTTTGTGCATGGTTTATTTAGGAGGCTTTATAACCGCTGCCAGGCGGAGGCAGCAACTGTTAAGCTTCGACTTAGGGTAGAAAAAGGCGTAAAGTTATGTTATCATCATTTGCCTTTTGAGGTCCACTGCTGGACAGGCCTCCCCCATAGAGCGCCATTACTGCTGACCCGTCAATCATGGGGGGTTTTTTCCATAATCGCCAAGCTTGGCAGGCGGGTTGGCGATCGCAGTAGGCTGTATTTTGTTGAGAAAGATTGCTGCTGCACATTCTTTTAGCTTTTCCCTTAGTCGCCTTTTACGACACCCACGGGAAGAGATGGGGTGGCGGTATTCTAAGCCGGCGCCACACAGCAACTTATGTTATAATAAAGTATATTTCTGGAGTGTTAAATATTTTGATACTATGAACTGTTTATTAATTCAATTTGATTTATTTGTGGTTGAACTCAGTTGTGCAAATGTATGTTTTGTTTGGTATGAATAATTGATTTCAAATATAGTTTGCCATACAATAGTAATGCCATATTGATTTGAAAATGAGACTGTGTACAAATAATAAATATAGCTTTTGATCTTATTGTAAATAGGTTGAGGTTTTTATTGAAACAACTTAAGTACAGTTACTACCTACTTCAGTACTGACTACTTACAGTATAGTATTACTTCAAACCATCAGAGTATTTGATCAAATGAAATCAACATTATTTTACTAAATATGTGTTGATATACACTCAAAATCATGCATAAATATGACACGAGCAGGCGTGTCACCTGATGTTAAGTGACCAGCGCCGCCCATGGACACCTGCAATACATTTAATGTTATAGTTGCGTTGCCGACCTTTAAGGGAGTAGGATAGGAAGGCATGGGGAAGGGAGGTAGACTTCCGGGTACCTCTCTCACCGAACGAAAGCGGCATGAGCCACTTTACGTCGATCTTTTGAGAGGTGGTGGTATTTCACCGGTCGAGCCGGCCCATTCATGCAGCAAAACTGCTTGGCTGCTTAGCTCTACCACTCTTAAAAAAGTACTACCACTCTTAAAATATATCAAACATATCATACGCATAAAATAAAAAAGTTATACCTATCAGCGGAACAAAAAACACGATACACTGACCACGAGCGGCTCGATTCAGGGTTTAGATCTGTGAAATACTCATTGTATATCAATATAACACTTAAGCTTTGTTATGTTAAAACATAACATGACTTCACGCCTTTTTCTACCAGAAGGTGTAGGTAGCGGCTGTAAAGCTTCAACTCGTCGAATCATTATATTAGGTGGAATAGGTAGCGAACATATTGCCATACACCAGGAACCAAGTTTACAGTCATCGATATTAATCACACATAGCTTCCGAAAAGAATTGCGAGAAATCATAAGTGTGAGCCCAGAATTGTACTACGATTTTTTAATTAGAAGCGGGCAACTCGACCACTGGAACACCGAGATTAAAGATACATTATTCCATATATTTCGGCGGGCCTCGTGGCGCATTGGTAAAAATACCGGCTGCAGCAATGAGGTGATTACCACCCGAGCACAAATATTTGTGACAAACATGAATTTTTGTGTGGCGTCTGGGTGTTTTTCTATGTATTATAAGTACGTATTTACAAAATAAAAGTATAAATGTATTAATATCCGTTATCTAATATCCATAAGACAAGCATTTAGTTGCATAGCTTGGAACTAGAGGGCGCTGTGTTTATTGTGTCCAAGATATTATATTATTATTATTATGTTATTTATTTATTTTATATCAGTACTTCAACACACATACGTGCAAGTAAATTCATAACTTCAGAGTGTTGCACGAGACTCCGGCTGCCATACATTCCTTGGTAGTGACCTCATACATAATCAGACTCAACTACAGTTTGGCCTTTCTTAGTTTCCTGAACTCCTTTATCAAGTAGAATTGTGTTTGTTCTGATATAAGCTGCATTCTTTCCAAGTTTTAGCTACTTCACGAGTTCTATATTTGAGAGAGGTATCCATAGCCCCAATGCCCTTCCCCTCATTTTCCAATCAACTTCCTTAAAGGTCGGCAACGCAACTTTAACACTATCTGTGTTGCTGGTGTCCATTGGAGGCGTTAGTTGCTTACCATCATGTGATCCGCGTGCTCGTTTGCCCCACTCCTCCATAAAGAAGTCATCGATGTAAATAGTTCTTTTGCTAAAAATATAATGCATTTAGAAACCTACTTTTATTTATTTCATATCCAATAAATGAGCATAAATATGAGCTATATGTGAAATAAATAAATAGCTTCATTATGCCACATTAAAACCCTATTTTTAAAACTTTTCAGTCGACCGCATAAATAAATTGTCACTAATAGTTGGACAATTTAGCAGTTGTAAAAGTAAAATGGGTTATGTTAGGAATGATTTTCGCGATTATGAAATCGCCGTTTTGTATGAAGGAAATTAAACGATTTTTTAAAATGTATTTTTATAATAATAATAATAATTATTATTATTATTATTACAAATTAGCAGGTATTAATGCGGTTCAAAATTCCTTAATTTGTGTGACTATTGAGCAGTGCGCAAGGTACGCCTCAACGCGTATTTTGCGCTGGCGATAATATTGAGTTACAGGGGCTGTCAAGCTTTTTTGCTTTGCCTATTTGACGCAAATGGACCAATATTGTTATGAGGCTAACGTCGAAAGCTTTTGCTTATTCAGCCGTAGATTGTGCATCACGACCGCGAGCTTCATTTTTCGGGTCGAAATTCCCAGAACGGAAGCGAGCAAACCAATAAGAGATGGTTCGTTGGTTTGTAGTGTTAGCTTCGTAAACGTCGTCGATGATGCGTGCCGCTTGTGCCTCACTCATATTCCATAAATACTCGAATGTTTAACGTATCCACGATGACGAAAAAAAATGAAATGCGATGAAAATGTAACACTAATCAATAAACACATGACACTTATTGGAAAAATAATTTTATGTTCTTAAAACAAAATTAATTTGAAATTAGAATTCGTAACCAAACAAAAAATATTTTGATTAAATGGCCAGTACTGCTGCAGGAAAATACTTATTCTCAATTTTATTTGAATTTACCAGGTCAAGTGAGAAAAAAAAAACAAACAAAAATACTTTCTCGTTTGTAAAATATTTTCATTTTTAACAGATGAAAGTGACTAAATAACTTCTACAAATTATTCAAGCTTATCTTTGATAATTTTCTTTTATGATAACGTAGAGAATTTGTTAAAAAGAAAACTTCAGATATCTCGTTTGAACAGATTTCACAGTTAAAAAAAAATTTGCGTGGAGTCCCGCCGCGCTACAGAAGTGGAACTTAGTAACATGTATTCACAATAGCTTTCTTCATTTTTATAGGTCTTCACTGACACTTAAAAATAGTCAATAAATAATTAACAATATAGATTTATAATATACTGCTAATGGTGGTCTGGTGGTGCGTTGGTCAAACTACCGAATGTAGAATCGAGATTGGCGGGTTCGATCCCCACCCAAGTATAAATAAATATCTGGGTCTAGGTAGAATTTGGCTGGAGGCTGCGCCTCACAAAAGTGAAGCTCTGTGGTTCCACCGCCTCACTCGGCGCTGGGAACCACCAGCCGCGTGGATCCAGGTGGGTGACACGGCTGTCCCAGTGGCGAGGTACTTGAAGTACCTCGGCCTCACCCTGAACAGCCTCTGGAGCTTCGAGGAGTACTTCGTGAGGATGGTCCCCCGAGTAGGACGGGTGGCAGGCGCGTTAAACCGCCTCCCCCGAGATTTGCCGCCTCTACGGTGGTGTCGCGCGATCCGTGGCCCTGTACGGGGCTCCCGCAGTGGCTGTTACGCCTCGACTCGCTGTTTTTTTACGTTCCGATTGGAATAGATGGTAAACCTATGGTGGTACACAGGGTGCAAAGTTTTCAGCCATCGGTATTTATTACACTCAGTCATCGGTATTTATTACACTCAGCTGTCAAAAATAATTTCGAAAAGCCATTTGTGTTAGCTAGGATACGAACCCACATCTTTTGATTTAGGAGGGGGGTGCTCGACCACTGGACCGCCGAGACTACCGAAATGACAACTATCTACTTCAAAATTGAGTTCTAATATTCACCCGAACATACATATTATTATGTCGGCGCAGGACGCCATCTAGCGGTATATGATGTCAACTATATACAATAACTCATGACCCGGCGAACTTCGTTTTTTTTATAGGATAAGAGGGCAAACAAGCAGGCGTGTCACCTGATGGTAAGCAATCAACGCCGCCCATGGACACCAGCAACACATATAGTGTTACTGTAGCGTTGCCGACCTTTAAGGGATAGGGGATAGGAAAGGACGGGGAAGGGGTGGGCCTCCGGGTACCTCTCTCAACGAACGAAACGCGGCATGAGCCACTTTACGTCGGTCTTCTGAAAGGTCGTGGTATTTCCTCGGTCGAGCCGGCCCATTCATGCAGCGAACTGCTTGGCTCTACCACGCATTAAACGAAATAAATCAGTGATATTTGTATCTTAAAAAGTTCAATTTGTGCTATTTATCAGCAAGCATTATGGCGCGCAAACGCAACTGCTAAGTACCGCTATGTTAACACTGTAATATCTTCGTAAATATTAGTTTAAATTACATGCTGTAAACGGCTATATTGATCTATATTAAAATCACAATCTACTTAAGATAGTTAACTGGATGAAAATTAATGCTGTAATGTTTAAAATTGCTTCGTAAATAAGCCACTATTTCTCGTAAAAAATAAAAAATATTAATGGTCATTGTGGGTTATCCCTACGAGGTAGACATATGCTCTTGGGGACTTTTTTGTAGACCTTTTAGAGGTGTATAATAATGTAGTACATTGTTTTCATTTATCACTTAGGGTTCAGGCAGCGTTTTCGATTAAAGTTTTAAATCTTGAAAATTATCACTTTTTATTTCTACACTATACATGAATTATAGATCAAAACCACGTTGACCTCTGACTATTAAAAAAAATCGCATCAAAATCCGTTACGTAGTTTTAAACATATGCGCATATAAGGGGAAAGACAGCAGAAAGTGACTTTGTTTTATACTATGTAATGATAATTGATAACCCTATAAAACTTTATTAGGTAAACTGATTTAATTATGATTACATGTTATTATTAGTCTCGGTGGCGCATGGTCGACATGCACACAGCTTATGATCCAGAGATCCGGGTTCGATTCCAGACTTTGGCTCACACCAATGACGATTCGAAATTGTTTTCGGAAGTTATGTGTGACAAATATCGATGAATGAATAACTTGGGCCCGGTATGGCAATAGGTTCGCCACCTATTCCATTTGGGACGTAAACATAAAGGCGAGACGAGGCTTAACAGCCGCTGCCTACACCTTCGGGTAACAAAAGGCGTGAAGTTATGTTATATTATTTATGTCAATATATTACTGAAATATATGTATTATTTAGTTAAGTAAAATACACGAAATTTTTAAGTGATTAATTAAGCAATTCATTACATTTAATAACTGTTTTGGTGATATTTCCTTTAAATGTTTAAATCCATACTGATGCTGCATGAATATTCGTAATATTTATTTTCATGATTAATATTTTAATATTGGATAGTATCAATTCGTTCTATGTAATATTTTTTGTTTAAGAGAATTTAATTTTAAAACAGACTAGTAGCGCCATCCGCCGAAAGATAGTGAAGTTATTGATTATTAAAATAGTTAATTTATATATTTACAAACTATTTCGTACTTGAACTGGTCAAGATATTACTTTTTAAAATCTATTAATTAGTTAAGTAAAATGCGCGAAATTTATAATTATGTGATTTAACAATTCATGACTCGTAACTGTTTTGGTTATATTGCCTTTTATTCTTTAAATCAATACTAATGCTGCATGAATATTTATAATAATTATTTTAATTATTTTATTATAATTAATATCTTAATACTAGATAGTACCAACTCGTTCTATGTAATAATTATAACTTATGAGAACTTAACTACACTTTACAACTTCCTAGTAGCGCCATCCGCCGAAAGATGGTGAATTTGGATTGTTAAAATAAGTAATTTATAGATTTACAAACTATTTTGCACTAAAACTGGTCATAATTATCTAAAATTGTTATTTTGAATTTTAACCTATTTTTCAATTATAATTCTCGAGTAGGTTCACTTGTTGTGTAAAAAGGTGTTGTTCATCATTAATGTTATATCAATTATGACCAGCTAGTACCACCATCCGCTACTAGATGTCTGTACGGGTAGTTTAAAAAGTCGCTATGTCTTTTCGTCCTTGGTTTATATGGATCTTGGCTTTTTTGTTAACATTATATTATATTATTAATAGTGGCCGCAAGGGGGCGTTAAAAGCGTTAAATGCTCTTGCACGAGACATTAGAAGAAGTTCCACTTCAAAATATCTTCATTCTTCATCAGTTGTTACAAAATAACATATTGTTTATAGTCAAAAATCATATATACTCGTAAATACTAAATAGTAAAAAAGATCGCTGTGGTATTTTTAGAACAAAATATTAAAATTTATTTCTTTTTGGAAAATACGTGGTTGTTTTTTTAAACTTTATGTCCTTTTCTAAACAACGCTTCTAAAAAGAATTCCGAGTGGATATTGATGTAAGCCCATGATATCTTGATTCAGAAGCGGCGTGCTCGACCTCTAAGTCATCAAAACGACTCGAAAAGACGTTATTTTTTAATATAATAGGCATATTATACATAGCCATATTAGCTATATATAATATGTATTTTAATTAAAAGTAAGGTTGGTTATTTAAAAAAGTACCCTTTTACGTATTACATAATTCCCAAGATTTGATGGTGGAAAAACTAGGAAGTCATAAGAACTTTTAAGCAGAACAATATACTCAAAGAGATATAACATTAGTTCCGTTGAGTACTACTTCTTCTAAAGAAAGCTTTCACATTCCTCGTTAACGAGTTTGATCGCGTGTCCTTTAAAGTTTTATGTTTATAGAGAACATCGTCATTTAGTTGAGGGCCACGAAAACAGTGACTTGACATGAATATTTATACAAACTAGATGCTAAATAGGAACAGACAGTTTGTGAATAGTCACTCTGTATTATTATTAAAAATAGAGAGTTTGATATGATTAAAAATAAAGGTTCTATCTATATAATAGAAGTGGAATATATTGATGTCAATAAGATTATAGTCGCCAGTAAATGTTATTATATTAAATTTGAATTAATTACAATAATATTGCCTTTTTTCTTTTTATTTTAGGAACTTTTATACAATTGCGTACATCTCAGTTCCATTAGAATACTTAAAAATATGTCTAAACTAATTAGCGGAGATCAATACAATGTTACAAACATTTCGCCCTCTCTTTTAATGCCTCATGAAAGGCACCGACATTAAATATAATATTGCCTTATATCTGGCAGTATATAAAAAGAGTATGGTAATTATAAAATTTATAAAAAGCTCAGAGTGCTCTAAATACAATTATAGTAAGCATATAAAATATAGTCTCAGTGGCGCAGTGGTCGAGCACACGGCTTCTGCTCCAGAGGTCCGGGTTCGATTCCAGACACTGGCTCACACCAATGACTTTTCGAAATTGTTTTCGGAAGTTACATGTGATAAATATCGATGACTGAAAAACTTTGTGCCCGGTATGGCAATAGGTTCGCCACCTATTCCATTTGGGACGTAAACATAACCGCGAGACGAGGCTTCACAGCCGCTGCCTACACCTTCGGGTAACAAAAGGCGTGAAGTTATATGTAAAATACCCAGACGAAAAAAAATGTAAGCATTTTCCTACTGAATATCGTTTTCAAAGGCTCTGTTGTAGTGTTAGGCCATAAAAGATAAGAACGAAACTTAGTTAACTGGAAGACATGTAATAAATTTGAAGGTAAGTTTTTTTGTTTTGGAAATGTAAATTAAAACTACAGTACTTGTTTGCAAATGCGTTTTACAGGCATTGGTTTTTTCTAGTAGCATTTTATGAATTCAATTTAAGTTCTTATTAAATGTGCGAGCTGGATGAAATATGTTATTGATAAAATACCTAAAAGCCGTTTATTTCATGTCAGTACAATAATATTGTTACAAATAATAATAGGTACACGTGTTTATGACAGATACCTTTCGCCCGGCATTCTCTTTGGAATTATGTATAATAGACAAAAAAAAATTGGTACTCTCTTTCGTGTCCCAGAAAACCTATTAATGAGTGTTGGCTATTGTTTGTATAGAATACTATTAATTAAATATAAAAAAGAATTTGTCTCACCAGTAACCAATTGCCTTCACGCCCATAGTAAAGAATTAAGCAGTGATTATTAAGCATCAATATGATGGAAATATTGTTTGGTCTACCCAGATATTGTGATATTAAAAAGGTGAGCTTTTTCCCCCAAAGCATCGGGAGCAACTGTAGTTATAGCTTGACCTGCCGAATCTTTAGGTTCCCAATATATTTATTAAAACAGGTTTCTTCTACTTTCTAGAAACACTAGGCCCACTGAGGTCATAGATAAATTCCTAAAAGCGATTGGTGTGTTGGCAATCAAATAATCATAAACAAAGTCGGGACAGAAGTTGAAAATCTATGAAATATAAAGTTAAAAAATATTTTTCTTAGAAAAACGCATGGAAAAAAATACTTACGTTACTTATATAACAGTTATAAATACCAAATAATTGTTGGATACTATTATTACTATCTTACACGACTTCACACAACAGGAAACTGTCGTGACTGTCCATTGGACTGCAAACTGAATTCACCGTCGGTCGGCCAACGGCCAACTTAATGGCCCAATACACATTGTTTCCTGTATTAAAGCATTTTGAATTTTAAATATAAAAGCGTAAAGTTCAATTTACGTATTATTTTGCAACCATTTGTAAACAAAATTTTAGTACATTGATAAATTCGTGGCGTTTAGAGAAGGCGTTTAAAAAGTATTCTCTTTAACAGGTTGAAAAATATTGTGGTAGAAGGGTTCCAGTCTTAGTTTAGAGTTTTAGTGAGTAATTGCTTAGCGATTTGCTATGTGCGCGATATGCCTTGATCCAATTTTAAAACGGCATCAAATAATAAGTCTCTACGATTGTGAAATGAACTTAAACAAAAACAAAAGTAAAACGAGTTCAAAGCTTTTTTGTATATGTTCAAATGCTAGCTATTTTAGTTAATAGGATAAATACAGCAACCTTGCAAGTTATTATGCTTTTGAGTCGTTTGGAGTTGAAACTCTAGGGACATAGGGCCTGAATGATCGTGTACTCTATAAAGATATCCAAAAGAGACTGATCGAGGCTTCACACGACCGTAGGGCTGGTTTATTCATTGCATAGAGGATTAGCATTGCCATTTAGCGTAGCAATGCCGCCAGTCTACTGGGCACGCTGCCCAAGCTTGAGATACGGAGAAATTTGATTTCAGTTAGTCTTATAATTGTTTATATTGTAAATAATGTAATTAACTTAGTAGTTAGTTATGTTCAAAGTTTCCTTTAGTATCTTAGAAATGTAAATAGTATTTTACTAACTTCTATAAATAAAATGGTACACTCCATTGTTAATATTTATTTATGATTTTCTGCGCAGTTTTGATGTCCGCGGGCGGAGTTTCAACAAGGCTCTCCACTGGTCAGATCCTCTGGCATTTGGTAGGAGAGCTTATTTCGTCACCATGTCCAGACCTTCCTCCCTCACCGTGGATGCCGTGCAGCTTGATGATGAAGGTATCTATCGCTGCAGGGTGGATTTCAAGAATTCTCCCACAAGAAATTTTCAGATCAGACTGAACGTCGTAGGTAAGCTATATTCATTAGTATAATAATAAGTTTTATATATCTACAATTGATATCTATTGTTTTATTTTAGAACTTTATTTAAACTAAGTTTTATTAAGATTAGTCAAATATGGAAAAGTTATTATAGATCTTTATATTACACTCCATTCCACGGGACGGGAAGAGGGAAGCGGAGTTGGCCTTCGGAGATCTCTTTCACCAAACGAAACGCCACATGGGGCATTTTACGTCAATATTCTAAAAGGTTCTACCACTTTTTGTGTGGTGTACAATTCTAATCAGTACTTCTTTATTAATGATCACTTAGCAAATCTTTATAATTATATTTGTTAGAAAAAACTATAAAAGAATGGACGTAGATATGTAGTGTATATAACATCATTTCTTTGTATAGTACCACCTCATCAACTGCTACTGTATGACGAAGCTGGTCGTGATGTGGCAGGTGTCGTCGGACCCTTGGAAGAAGGTGGCAACTTCACTCTACTCTGTGAACTAAGAGGAGGTAAATATTAGAAAATAAGTATAAAATGTTTATTAATAAAATCTATTCATAACGATACCTTATTCTGGATACATCTGCTTAGAAGATTCAAGATAAAGATTCCAGCATATGATAAAAAACATGTGATAAAAGTATGTCGATGAATTAAAAATAATAATCGAGTCTTAGTTGCTACTATTTATATACACTTGGTTTATGGTGTGGCCGGATTTGAACACAGGACCACTGTCTGAACTCTGAATCTTAAACCACTAGTCCATCTTGACGGCAATAACGATAAGGCATATTACCAGTCCTTGAATTTTATTATGATAAAGTGAACATTCTGAAATAGCTTTAAAACAAAAGTTAAAGTAATTTTATAACTTTTAAGATTTTCCAGCAATTATTCAACAATACAAATGAATTTATTTTCTCCAAATTGTTGTGAAATGTTGAAAATAAATAAAATTTTGGGACTACAATTAATTTTCTACAACTTTATGGTTTGATTAATATGAAGTGTTGTAACTTTGTAAAGTCTCGGTGGCCTAGTGCTCAAGCTTCCTCCTTCTGATCAAAAAGTCGTGGAAGCGACTCCGTGGTCACACATTATTTTTTCTGACAATAGTTTCTCGAAATTATTCTCAGAAATTATGTGTGATAAATATAGATAACTTACAGCTTTGTGCCTGGTGTATGGCAATAGGTTCCAGCACCTATTGTATTTAGGACATAACAATTCGGCAAGTCGAGGCTTAACAGCCGTTGCCTACACTTTCGAGTAGGAAAAGGCGTGAAGCTAGGTTATATTTTTGAATTGAATCTTACAAACAGCCAAAGTAATAGTAAACCTAATTCGCATTTGAAATAAATGTATGGTTTGAAATTTACTTGTAAAATAATTATAATTAGGTACTATACTATATAAACTTTAAGACTTTAATTTTGAATGCCATAACCTGGCAGATAGATGGCAATCTTGGATATTGAGTTGAAGCAATCCCATTATAAATATCGTACTGTGTTTAAAAATATATTTAGATAAATTTTTAAATTGTCCTCTAAACTAGAAATCTGCCTTTTCTATATATTAAGTCCGAGGAATACCAATTAACACCATTTAAAGTTTCTGTATTATGGTTGTTAAAATAGACAGATACAATACGATATATTTATTAAACATACGATGCTCTAAGTTAGTGCACTCTAGGACACTCTATACTAATATTATAAAAATTTGGATTATTTGAATGTAACAGATTTTAATTAAGAGAAGAGAATTAAAAAGTTACTTTACATTACTATACATAGAAACAACTAAAAAAATTAAATTAATTAAGGTCTCGACAATCTCACAAATCGTACTTACTTCCCCTTTCCCTTCATTCGGATCAGATTTCTATAAAAATATGTACTGACAAAAATGAAATACACCGACTACCATTCAACAAAAAAAAAAAAACTCAAATCTATATAAAAGTGGCAACAAACACAATAAGCGCAAGTATTATGGTGACATCAGTCACTCAGACAAGTGAACAAAGAACATACTCTAGCGAGTAATAGCCGCGAGCAAAATGGGGTTTGCCGGCGGCGGTAGGGGGAAATCGGAAAATACGAACTATTAGTGTTACAAATTACATTTCTGTAACAAAAGCGGGGGTAAGCATTTTTCTTGCGGACGTCGGCGCAACTTTCCCGGGGAATTCAGATGAGAAATATATATATATATATTGCAGTGAGTGTTTTGCAATCTACCAATTCAATAAGACTGTTTCTAAAACTTGGCATTTTATTTATATTTGTAGATCTCGTTTGTGATGAAAAATGAATACTACATGATACATATATTATAAGATATCGAAGACACTGATGTTTTTACTATTACCGTTTACAAAGGTTACTACTAAGATTTATGGTAGGGGAACAATATTAAAATTGCAAATATGAAATATGTCTACAGTATATGTACAAATGTGACAAACTAGGATTTTAAATTCTTTACGCACATTTTTCAGTCAACTAAGCTGTTTTTTTTTTAATTATAAATAGATACATTTATCTAACTCAAATAATACTGTATAAATATTCTAAGCAATTGAATTCAAATATCAACCAAAACTCAAGCGCTAAATCCAATTAATATACAGAACAAATTTTATATTTAAACTTTGATCTATGTCAAGCCTGATAATTGCCATACAAAAATAAGTTGTTGCAAATATTGCAAATATTTGTGATTTTAGCAAAGCTTTTAGTTTTTGGTTTAGCAAATATTTATTTGCATTTGAGTATTTATAAACCACAAAAGTCGTCATGAACCGCGACAAAATGTTTGACGATTGTTAGTATAATAATAGAGTCCGCAGTTTTATATTTGTACGTTTATTTACAATCTTAGATTGAGTTTATATTTTAAATCTCGGTGGTCCACTGGTCAAGCACCCCGCATCTGAATCGAAAGGTCAGGTCGCTGGTTCGAATACTGGCTCACACCAGTGACTTTTCAAAATTATTTTCGGAAGCTATGAGTGTTAAACATCGATGACTCAAAACTCGGTGCCCGGTATAGTTAATAAGTTGGCGACCTATTCCTTTTGAGACGTAAACATAACGGCGAGACGAGGCGTGTAGGCAGCGGCAGCCTCGTCTCGCCGTTATGTTTACTTCGGGTATAAAAAGTCGTGAAGCTATGTTATGATATGTTATATTTTAAATCTAAATTATGAATAATTCTTGAATATATTGTGTGTTTATTCGTGTATATTGTGTGTTTCTTTACAAAAATTTCTTCTGATTCAGAAGAAATTTTTAAGAAAATTATAATATGGAACTTGACAAAGTTGTGCTCCATTAAGCACAACTTTGTCAAGTTCTTTCTCATTAGAATAGACTTACCGTCTATTTTCTACTTAACGTATAGTTAATTCTTTTCTAAATATATATATAATATTTAAACAGTAAATACGCTAAAGGCTGAGAAAACCTTTCAGTTACAACTGGTTGTCAATAGCTAGGTTGTTCTCACGGCGCATGTTTATGAGCTAAATATTGAAACAGGGCAACCAAGCTAATGCAAATAAGAAAATAAGCAAAAATAATAGCAATATTTTGTTTATATGAGAGAACTAAACGAGACATATAGCTAAACAGCTCTGATTTAAAGAAAATTTGAGGAAGGAATCAAATTACAAATTTGGTGGGCATTTCTAAAAATACATTTGCACTGTCCAGACTTTTTGGAAGAGATGGCGCCACTATCGCTTGAGTGTAGTTGGCTAATCAGCCTCCACACAAATCACCAATCCGAGATATAAATGGCACACAACAAACACATATCTTACAATAAAGTAGGACATTTATTTCAACCAAAATGTGATGTAATGTGACTCTATAAGATTAGCGCTCATTGGTGGTCATACTGTTTCTATAAACATTCTGTAAATATATTTGTTCGATAATATCTTTAAATTAATATGAGTAATTAATTATTTTTTTTATGGGATAGGACGGTAAACGAGCAGGCGTGTCACCTGATGGTGAGCAACCAACACCGCCCATGGACACCAGCAACGCATATAGTGTTACTGTTGCATTGCCGACCTTTAAGGGATAGGGGATAGGAAAGGATGGGGAAGGGGTGGGCCTCCGGGTACCTCTCTCACCGAACGAAACACGGCATGAGCCACTTTACGTCGGTCTTCTGAGAGGTCGTGGTATTTCACCGGTCGAGCCGGCCCATTCATGCAGCGAACTGCTTGGCTCTACCACTGATAAAATGATTGTTTTCATATTAGATGTGGTGTACATAGTCCTATAATATGCTTTACTTTTTTATTTGAAGACGAATGTCTGAGAATAGAAAATTCTTATAATGAACTAGCTGACCCGGCGAACTTTGTTCCACATCAATAAATGAGTAAAATTTGGATATTAAAATTTGTGCTATTTATCGGTACGCGTTTTGGCGCGCAACGCAATACTATGTCCCGCTATGTTAATACTGTAATATCTTCGTAAATATTCGTTTAAATTACATTCTGTACAGGGCAATATTGATCTATATTAAATGCACAATCTATTTAATACACTTAACTGGATGAAAATTAATGATGTAATGTTTAAAATCGCTTCGTAAATAAGCCATTATTTCTCGTAAAAAGTAAAAAAATAAAAAGGGTAATTGTGGGTTACCCCTAAAAGATAGACATATGCCATTGCGGACTTTTTTGTAGATCTTTTGAAGGTGTATAACAATGTAGTAGATTATTTTAGTTTATCACTTAGAGTTCAGACAGCGTTTGCGATTAAAGATGTAAATCTAGAAAATCATCACTTTTTTTACTACACTATCCATGAATTATAGATCAAAACCACCCCGTTGACACCCCCTAACTATTAAAAAAACCGCATCAAAATCCGTTGCGTAGTTTTAAAGATATACGCATATAAGGGGACAGACAGCGGCAAGTGACTTTGTTATATACTATGTAATGATACTAGTTGACACGGCGAACTTTGTTCTTCATCAAAGGTAATAAATAAGGAAATTTTGGATATATCGCTTTTTCTTTACTTCATTGTACATGAATTATACATATAAACTCCAATCTATTAAAAAAACGCAAAAAATCCGCTGCTTTATTTCAAAGAAAAATAAGGGGAGAAACAGCGGAAGGCGAATTTGTTTTATACTTTGTAATGATTATAATATAAATATATATGAAAGTATGAGTAGGTCACGAATTTCCTAATTACTTTGAATAATATTAAATGCTCGAATAACTTTTGTACGTATGTATGGTTACCCTACTAGTACCCAAAGTTATGACGCTTGGGAAAATTTACTAAATTTACAAGCTTCGAAACTTGGGCTGTCTTGTGTTATAATTATTTGATAGTTTTCTTGGTAACTTTTTGTTTATGATAGGGTAGATTTATTAGGAGGTTGTTATCTTAATTAATGTATATCAAAACACTTATCAAAATTTATAACATTTATAAGATAAAATACGTGAAGATGTTACTCTACTGGGTCTAATATTTCATTCGCCAAGTACGCGGAACTGTATCTACTTCTGCTGATATAAATGCGTAAAGGTGCTTTTAAAAAAATCTATGAATTTTATTTAAATATTTATTATAAGATTTGTTAAAAGGTCAGTTTCAGAGGTTCGTCATGAGATTTTATATTTATTTCGTTTATTTCAATTCCCATATCAAAAAAGTCTGAATTATATTGGTTGTTTCAGGCCGTCCTCAACCAACGTTGACATGGCTTATCAATAATAAGCAGATTGATGACCACACAATCCTCAAAAATGATGGAAAGGTGATCATAAGTAGGATCAGTATCGGCGGTGCTGAGCGGAGCTGGTTGAATACAACTATTAAATGTCAGGCTACTAATACTGCACTGCTTAGTCCACATGAGAGAACCGCGAGGGTTGAAATGCGTCGTAAGTATTTTTAGCCGTAAAAAGGGAAAATAAGTTATTCTAATTGCTTTCGGTTTATATGGTATCTGCAAAACTTATTACTCATACAAAATTGGTGCATTCTGGCGAATACATCCATGTTTTCTCATAAAAAGAATTTATATTTCTCAAACGTATGTGTTTATAAATAAAATGTAATTATCTATTTGCAAATGATAAGACCTAGAAAAAACATATCGATTTAAAAATATATTTTGACAAATTAGAATTTTAATTGATAATTATTCATATTTTAATTCTCATAATAAAAAAAGTCTCGGTGGCGCAGTGGGCGAGCGCACGGCAACTGATCCAGAGGTCCGAGGTTCGATTCCAGACACTGGCTCACACCAATGACTTTTCGAAATTGTTTTCGGAAGTTATGTGTGATAAATATCGATGACTGACAAACTTTGTGCCCGGTATGGCAATAGGTTCGCCACCTATTCCATTTGGGACGTAAACATAGGCGAGACGAGGCTTAACAGCCGCTACCTACACCTTCGGGCAACAAAAGGCGTGAAGTTATGTATGTATGTATGTAATTAATAATCTCACAATATGATTCATCTTTTCTGCGCTATCGTACTCGGCATAAACCTATTAAAAATCAATTTCTGCTGATAAAACACCTGTCCTTAAAAGTTTTTAATGAGTTATTTTTTTGTTGTCAGTGCGCCCAATCTCAGTTTTAATCCCGAATAAGCCGGTCCAGATGTCTGCCGATTCTGAAATTAAGTTGATATGCGTATCTCATGGAAGCAGACCAGCAGCACAGATCACATGGTTCAGAGAGAACAGAAGATATCTCAGAGGAAAGGTAACACCTATTAATCTACTACACTAACTATAACAGTGGCAAATTACCCCCATTATTGATGGTAAGATGGTAAGCAACAAGCAAGTGTCACTTTGCTGAAGATTCCAACAAATCAAGGAGTACCTAGACTGCTACATCTAGAGGAATATCCCGCTATGTTTCTAACCCACAACAAAAACATGTATGTACAACGTTTCCGGGTATCACTATTTTTTACAGCTGCCATTGCGTTTCAGTGGTTTGATAAATATTTTAAATTTAGGTCAATATCTAATACCGACCCAAGAGATAAATAAACACTTACGCAAAGTAAGTGGATGGATCCAAGGACAAGATGTCAAAATATTAAAGGGTACTTACTTACTTCAATGCTGAATGACACAGACACGACGCCGACGGCCGGAACTGACAGTTTAACGAATT
Source organism: Euproctis similis (assembly GCA_905147225.2). NCBI lineage: Eukaryota > Metazoa > Arthropoda > Insecta > Lepidoptera > Erebidae > Euproctis > Euproctis similis. The sequence continues at coordinate 14,556,157 of LR990109.1, forward strand.
TTGCGGCTTAATACAACTCACAAATATCCTAAGGATATTTCAAAGGATACTAGCGATCAATAATTATATTTTCCAACAAATATCAAATTAAGCTAATAATAGTAGTAGAATTTCTGTTTTAGATGTTGCAAATTTAGGTGTATTTAAATATTATTTCCATACTATCCATAATAATGTAACAAATTAATAATCTTAATGATTGGGACTATAGAGAATGGGTTTGATGTATAACAGTAGATATACTAACTATTACGTTTGCGGCTAAAAACAATCCGTTATTCTTTCTTTTGTGGCATAATTTCCGCTGACTATACGTTTGTGTGTGTTTACTGGCGTAATGACTTATAAAACAAATTGTAGTCGATGTGTGGCGACGAGGTAACCTTTGTATACTGTAGATACAAAGGTATAAAAAATATTACTTTTACTGTCAATATATCTCGTATATTAAAAAAGATTGTGTGGTTTTATGAAACCACCGTAAAAGTGAAACTTTTTTTCACATTATAGACATTTAACTAAAAATTTTCGAAATATTATTTTTTTCGAAAATCGAATGTAAGTCACTGTTCACGTATTTTAGTTACCATAAAATATTGGTTACATTTATAAACGATAATAGACGTGAAAGGCGCTCTGACGAGCGCCTTTCACTTTATCCCTACTCCGCGGCCGACCGTCACGCGACATGCAACACGCAGACGAAAAAGTTTGAGACGATGTAATAAAAGTTTCACTTTAAAAAAAATATTTCATATCGACTAGCATAACGAATTTACGAACGAGACGACTACTGTCAGCCGTATGACGATGCTACCTCAGCCAGAAGACGATGGTGCCATGATCAGGTGCCGCGCCGACAACCCTGTCTTAAGAGTTGCGTTAGAAGATTCTTTCAGGATGAGTGTTGTATGTAAGTCTATTTTTTATCTTATTATTTTAGAGTTCTAACTCTTTACACCGAGTAAAAGAGATGTTAATTATTATAGATGCCTTAAACTGTTCCAAAAACTGTTTTCAAAAGTTTTTGGAAAGTACATTATACAAGTATAATGTTTAATACTTAACTTTTCACCAAGTATGATGTGCGGTACGGAGAGAGAATAGAGCGCCATACGTCACGACTCTTACACCTCACTCGGTTTTTTGACTTAAATAATATTGTAATTAAAATAGTAAAATAAAATATTTTATATAAACATCAAAATGAAAACACACCCACACATGATGTTTATTTATAATGGAACATTGCTTGATTGTAAAAAATCGCTAAGCTTTTTAAATTTACTGCAACTTTATAAGGCTGGGCAATTGGGTGAAGGCTTTGAAGATTAAGTTTTGCTTGTGCTAAACATTTTAAAGAGTTTTTTATTCAAGTCCATAAACGAAACTTGCTTAGTTTCGGTTTCACTTATAGTTATCGTCCGTAGCGTCGAGAAACGTGTAAATTGGATATTGTAATATTGTTGACGTGGAGTAATAGCGTGTGGTTAAGTGAAATAAGTTAGTTTTACTCACATATGTTCATTTTGTTTTCGGTTCGAACTCTGCTCACTATTTCGTTTTCACTTTTTGACAATGTAGGTCATTCAAAACCCTACATTTGAGCCTCAAATTCTGACTTAATACATTACAGTAGCAGACTCCATTAAAAAAACTATGTAAAACTATTACGAACAAAAGTTGTCTTTTTACTGTTATTTGTTATTGGTAATGTGATTTATGTTTTACATAACTTGACATAGATATCTTTTATTTCATTATGCTTGCAAATATGGCAGTCTGAGAAATTTTCTCTTGTTAATACAAGGTGTAGGCATTTGTGACTCAAATCGATACGCTATTTCCTAGTCCAAATGTAAACGTGGATTTTAGGCGTATAGTGTAAGTAAGTCAGTATGCGAACTTAATGCCTCTGAAACTAGGAGTTGGGGTATTGTACTAATAGGCCTTAGAGATTTAATCTTATGACACTATAGATGATCCGTATGTTACCATAATTTCATATAATATTCTTGTTTCCTTTATAGATAAGCCAGTTTTGAGTATGTCACTGGGCAGCACTCTGAATCCTAACGATATCAAGGAAGGTGATGATGTTTACTTCGAATGTAACATCAAGGCGAACCCCAAAGAGCACAGAATCTCCTGGTATCATAACGTGAGTGAGTCGAAACATAGCTTTTTTATTTGAATACATATTTTATTTTAACTTGGCATCTTTTTCTATCCGAAGAGGTTACGTAGCGGTTGTTGCGCCTGACTCGCAACCGCAATGGGGGAACTTACTCCCATCTATCAGGCACAAGGTTATCAGTCATTGATATTAATCTCACATAACTTCCGAAAAGTCATTGGTATGGGTCAGGATTCGAACACAGACTTCTTATTCAAGAAATTAAAGTAGATGTTAAAGTAAGCAAATTTTAATATTGTATGCTTTGCAATTGTTGAAAAATAATTGTACAGTTTACGTAGTGTATTAAAAATATCAGTAAAAAAATATTTTTGTCAATGTAAATTATGTATTTTCTTTTTATTCACAAATAAAATATCCATTAAGTCGTTTAATCGAAAGTTACATAGGTCGTATCCGTATTCTCAGGATCAACAAGTAAGTCAGAATATATCATCCGGTGTCTTCATCAGCACCAAGTCACTTGTGTTGCAGAGAGTGACAAAAAGAGATGGTGGTCTCTATACGTGTAGAGCTGCTAACCATATGGGAGAGTCAAGTAGTCAGGCTGTATATTTAAGAGTTCAATGTAAGTTCTTCTTTACACTTTGACGCATTTAAAGTTAGGAATCAACTAATTCATTCTTGGTTACTATTTCATTCATGAATTACGCAGCCTTATTGACATATATCGGGTAAAATCTGTTCAGTCAAGGATATTTATCATCCCGATACGATTTTAATTACTATTATATCTTAAGATTTATAGCTATGTGAGAGATGTTACATAATTTGGGCTCTTGAGCGTGCCAGTTAATAAAGCACATTACCCTCAACGAAATTCCGCGAAATAATTTACATTATTACGATAAATAACTTAAGAATACACAGCAAATTTCGCAAATTGCATTTTAGCAAAAGCACTAAAAATACAGGAAAATACTATATTTACTAATTCTTGATTTTATATTCAATCATATTATATTTTTAGTTGATTCTATGTTCTGTGACATACAGACGCTCCGGTTTGCGCGCAACCATCGCCGTTACTCATTGGTGCTCGGCTCGACGAACCACTGCGCGTTCGCTGCACAGTTAATGCAGATCCTGCCGATGTGACTTTCTATTGGCAGTTTAACAATAGTGGAGAAAGCTTTCAAGTCTCGCCTGCTAGATATGGTACGTTTTACAAAGAATTGGATTTTTTTCTAAAACTTATAAACAAATGGTATCGGTATCTTCCTGACCTTTTGGCATCATTTGGGATCGGTAAAACAGGTGTTTCTTTTCCACGCTTGCCCATCATTCGCTTCTTCCACAGCAATACCCTTCCTATTCATATGATATTTCACACAATTTATTCATGTTTTCTTCGGTCTCCCTCTTCTCTTCTTTCCTTCTACATTCGGGTTCATCATTCTTGTCGCGACTTATGTGTCATCCCTCCCTCATGTCGATACCACGCAAGGCGATTTCCTCTTATCTTCTCAGTTATAGGCGCAACTTTAAAGCTTCCTCTTACATACACATTCCGTGTTTTATCCATTTTTGTCACTTCACACATCTATCTCAAATACTTTCATCTCTGTAGCATGTGTAAGTATATGTTATGTATACATGCATGTATACATGTATATACTATATATGTATTATTTCATCAAAAAAAAAGAACCGGTCTAGAAACTCTTCTCTATCATGTTAATTAAAATTATTACGACACTAAATATTGAAGTAACTATTAAAAGATACAACAACCACAACAATATTAGTAAATTTTATAATACTATATATTTAAATAATCATACCTATTTTAATAACGACCACATGCGTTCTTCGTAACTCATTTTATATTTTCCTAAAATCCATAAATGCAAGAGTTTTATGAATGCAAGGGTGTAAATGATGCAGTTTTACTAAATTGAGAGCCGCTTATTAAAATAACCGGTGAAACAGCAAATTGTATTAATATTCAACGTATAATACATAGTCTCAATGGGCGGGACTTCAAGTGAACTTCGTTACCGAGCGGCCAGCGAGCGTGATTATGGTGCATTGTTGTGCCGCGCCACGAACACGGTTGGACGGCAAAAGCGACCGTGTGTATTTCAAATTGTACCAGCAGGTATGTACACTTATTTGTTATGCAACACTTCATAGTTATCTTTGTAATTAAAACAAGCCAAGGTTAATAAAACGTGACTTTTATATGAGACTAAATTTATAGATATGTTGTCGCACAAAATATTTTATCAAACATTTTCATCGGTTCTTAAAAAATACGTAAGTAAATGTAAAATATAAAATCTATCACAATTTTTACTTAAAAAACCCTTTTTACATAATCATAATATACTGCCTCGCCAACTCGACAGCCACTCGGCGTTCCTTCCCTTAAAATATCACGAAAATAAAGAAAAGCGATAGTCGGTCACTACAAAGCAATTTTGTTACGGAAAGAGTTTTCTTGTTATTTTTTTTTTCTCCATTAAGGAGGGGAAAGGGTTAATACTGCCTCATTTTTTTTTCGGAAGGCAAAGAATTAACTTGAAATAATATATTGAAACCTAAGGCCCCTTTCAACAAGGAAACAAGGGTTAATTAAAAATGACCTATTTGTGTTTTATAAAAACAAAAGTGCTATTGCAGAGGTACTCTATCCATGTTAACATGTGCTATCTTGTTCAAAACAAGCTTACAACCATTTAAGTAAACACATAATATCTTACATTACTATCAAAGCGATTCAAGTAGGTGATGCGTATAACAAGAATAAAATTAAGCAATTTATTATTTTATTTTTATCTTCTTTATTCTTCTATATGTTTTTCACTCCATTGAGTTTCAATCCTGCGATACATAACAAATATCAATCAATTGTAACTAATTATACAAGTGATGTCCACTAATTAACACAATTTATCTTAAATACTTGACAAACAAATCATTTTATATGGAAAAGCAAATAGTTCTAAAATTAGTGCCTCTCGCCACCGCAGGTTGAGCAAATACAACCCTCATCATAGTGTCAATAGTTACCTATTCATGATTGTAAGGTTCAGCGGACATTTTTTACTATGCACGGATCCTATATGGAACCAGATTTCGGCAGAGGTGTTCCCCAATCGATACGGCTTCGGGACCTTACCCACAAAAGAAATATTTCACCAAATTCCAGATATATGCTAGCACCAGTAACTTTTCCGAACGTTTTAACGTTTTGGATGTTTTGTTAGTTTTAATAGATTGAGAAATATATTACCGGCCTACTACCAATTTAATGCCTTATAAGCTGCATTTGTGTCTATTTTTTAATTTCTACTTTTATATTAATAGTCGATCTAGAACATAATAAAACTTCTCTTTATTGAAGTAAGATCGATTAACGGATAGTATCTAAATATTGATTTAATGAAACGTATTTTTAATAAAACTAGACGTTATTTGGTGTCATTAATTGGAGAAGAAAAAATCACGCTTCAAAATCAAAACGTTACCAAAACCTTTTTGGAATTGTTTTCGGAAGTTATGCGCGACAAATATGGATGACTTTTCTTTTTGGAATATAAATTCACCGAGTCCAAGTTTAACATCCGCTGCCTACACCTTTGTGCAGAAAAAGGCGTGAATTTATAAATAAAATGATAAATAATAAACACAAAATATTATTGAAAATATTACAAAGTAGTATTTCATACAGAACGTATACATAATCTTTTGATATATTGTGCTGCTGAGTTCGTAACTATGTGAAAGACAAATCGTCTGTAGGAGCCACGAGCGTCGACTATCGAAGACCAGTGATCACAATATCCGGTGATAAAGTATTAAGTGTACGGACACAAAACATATAGTTCAAGATAGTATGAAACTTTTAATTTTATCGGTACTTTTAGTTTTAAAATAGTCTCGGTCGAGCACCCCGCTTCTGAATCAAAATTCGTGGGTTCGAATGCTGGCTCATACCAATGACTCTTCGTAATTCTTTTCAAAAGTTATGTGTGATAAATATAGATAACTGAAAACTTTGTGCCCAGTATGGGAATAGGTTCGCCACCCATTCCCATTTGGAACGAAAATATAACGGTGAGACGAGGTTTAATAGCAGCTGCCTACACCTTCGGCTAAGGTGGCGGTAAAGGCGTGAAGTTATGATATATCACGAGTTGTTGGTTGGTACAACTGATAGGTTTAGAAAAGAAAAGATGAATATTTATATTAGTTGGCAGACCTTCTAATATTCAAGTATAAAAGAAGAAAATACTAGTACATTTTTTATACGAATGTTATTATTTCGACAGCAATTCGCGATGTAACCTCAAGTAGAACAATTCATTATTACACGCCCAGATTAGTCTATCATTGCAAATGTATGTTTTAATAATAAACTCACTTCATACAAGTACCAGATTTCACAACCGATGTTATGTTACACCCAACGCAATTATTGTACATAGTACATGTACAATATATATGTCATTATTGTTAATGGAATATTAAATTTCCTATGTTTGATACTAATGACAAGTGCGTAATTTGTTATTCATGTAATTTGTTACCTAAGGAGGTAAATCTATTTGTCTAACTTACACCTAATGTCATTCACGAGAATTATTATCTTATCTATACAAATAATATATCAACATAGCTGCCAGCTATTATTAACTAGTAATACATAACTTCACACCTAATTTTACCCGAAGGTGTAGGCTCAGTAACTCAGACTCACATTGTGTCACATTTATGATTTTTCTCTGTAAATTAAGGAACCCTATTTGTTGTAAAATGGGATATTATTTGCACTAAAAAAGCTGAATGTACGAGTCGAGAAACGTCACAAAATTATTTTTTATTCTAAAAATTACCTGGGTCGCCTGGGACCTGCCACTAGCCACATACATAGCATAACTTGACGCCTTTTTCTACCCGAAGGTGTAGGCAGCGGCTGCTAAGCCTCGACTCGCCGTTGTGTTAACGTTCCAAATAGAATAGCTGGCGAACATTTTGCTATACTGGGCACAAAGTATTCAGTCATCGATATTTATCACACATAACTTCCGACAAGAATTTCGATAAGTCATTGGTGGGAGCCAGGATTTGAACCCGCGGCTTATTGATTCAGAAGCGGGGTGCTCGACCACTGGACTACCTGGATTTTTAAATAACAATTTTATTTCATAAAAGGGTCGAATATTGCCTTTCTTAGAGAACGCAATTTTATTATCAATCGTATCAATAGAAGTTTAACTTCTTTATTTTTAAAATTAGGGAAACAGTTGAATGAATAAACTGCTGCAAATAACGTGTTCCCTTTTTATTACAATGCATAGTTTCCCAGTTATCGCGAAAAATGTTATAATCAAAAAGGTGAGAAAAATTCTATGAAAACTTTTTTTTTGCTTGAAACCTTTTTTATTCATTTTATAAAAAAATACCTTAGACCATTTTTATAGATGATCATTTGAGGAAATTTTTTACGATTTTTAAGAACATAAGACTAAATTAAACAGTTCGCTGTGACCAGGTTCTCCTGAGCATTGACGTAACCGTAAATTTAGAGCGCTGTAACAGCTTTTGAAAAGATCGAAAGTTAAAAAAGTTTAGACAAAAGACCATCTACAAGATAGATCTACAAGTAGAGGTATTTTTTTTGTAAAATGTCGAAACAAGTTCGCCGGGGCAGCTAGTATAAAATAAATATAAAAAACAGTATACCACTACTGTTTCTAAGTAAAATAGTGTGAGTAGTAATTTCCTGGAAGAAATTGCAGCTTGCAATAAAACCGCCTATTGTACTTGTCTACTGAGATTTTCTGTTATATTTTCTTATACCTTGTCGACGTTCGATAAATTGCATTCTATTCAGATATTAATAATTACTGTACCTTTCCAAATACCTGTACCTTTCAAGCTTTCGAAATGGCCGAATTTAAAATTGTTTGTCTTAAATTTGATGATCAAACAGTATGGTTTGCAAAATTTGCGTTCACAAGATTAAATAAACATAATTAGACTACAGGCTCGTGTTGAAAAATCATGGGCCATTTGAACCAGCAGGGGACCTATCTAGAACGATATAAGAGCATGAAATAATATGATTTCGCACTATACTACCACTTAAGCTGTCCAACTGAGTGCAGGTGCAGGAATCATCGGGGAGCTCGACTATTGGGCCAATCTTCTTTTGGTAGTATTCTTATGATCTAAAAGCAAAATATCCCCATCTCAAAACTACTGATCAATATTCAATATTCAAATATAATGATTGGATGCCACGACCAAAATAAATTAATCAAACTTTTTTCATAGACAGAGATAATTCCGTACTCCGAAGATATTGGGCGTGTAAATTAATAATTTGCCAAGTTAATTAAAATATTTCAAGGTTTATAAATGACTTGGGTACGGTTATAAAATATGACAGAATATTTATTAGATCTTTAACTGTGTTATTTATATTATAAACATACACACGTTATCACATTACGCTCAATAGATTATGGGGTACACAGGAAAAACTGAGCATCAAAAGACACCATTTCTACACTCGAATAGTGACAGGTTGAAGTCTCGGTGGTCTAATGGTAGAGCACCTCGCTTCTGAATCTAGAGGTCGCGGGTTCGAATCCTGGCTCACACCAATGACTTTTGAAATCGTTTTCGGAAGTTATGTGTGATATATATCGATGACTGAAAACTTTGTGCCAGGTATGGCAATAGGTTCGCCACCTATTCCATTTGGGACGTAAACATAACGGCGAAACGAGGCTTAACAGCCGCTGCGTACACCTTCGGGTAGAAAAAGGCGTAAAGTTATGTTATGTATGTGACTAGTGACAGGTCACAGCTAATTTTCGAATGAAAAATATTTCGTGGCCTTTCTCGACGCGTACATTCCACTTTTTTTTGTGCAAATTATATCCAATTTTACAACAAATAGGGTTCCATAACGCAGAGAGAAAAATAATAAATGTGACACAATGTGAGTCTGAGTTATTAACAATGTCTGGTCACAAAATCCTAAAATAGATTGTATGCTCACCAGCTCGACCGTCACCGCCCCGAAATTGTACAACCAGACGCTTGATAAAGAACATGGAGCCATTTCTCTCTGTGAAATGTACAGCTGGTTATGATGGAGGGCTGAGTCAGTACTTCACCTTAGATGTAATCGGTGAAAATGGCCGGATACTAGCGAATACCACTGCTAATTATATTGGTAAGTTAAGACGTGATAAAATATAGTAATCATACTTAGCAATTATATAATATCATTACATAGTATAAAACAAAGGCACTTTCCACTGCCTGACCCCTTATATGCTTAGATCTTTGATTGCAATGGATTTTAATTTGTTTTTCTTTAATCAACAGGGCGGTTTGTACTTATATTTTATTCATAACATAGTAAAGAAAAAGTGATAATTTTCAAGGTTTGCTGAACTTTAACTGATAGATTAAAATAATGTACATTTTTAAACATCTTAAAAAGGTGTACAAAAAGTATATGTCTATCTCAGGATAATAATAAATAGCCCCAATTAAACTGAATTCAATCCAAGCTTTTCTTATTTAATATACTATTATTTATTATTAATAATACTTGAATTACTATTAATAAGAAGAAAAAATCCGGCATAGCGAGTAAACTAATTATTCGTATATAAAATTAATAAAGATAGACATTGTCTTTTTAATTAAAAAAAAACATATGATTGATGAAAGGAATTCATAAAAACAAATTTCTAAATACTGTAATATGTATAAAATTAGATATATCTGCTATACCTACATACATACATAACTTCACGCCAAATCCCTTGCGGGGTAGGCAGAGAGAACAGAGCGCCATAGGGCACGATTCTTACACGCCTCACTCGCTTCGTTGACTTTCATAACTCTTTTCATGCACGCGCGTCGGTTTTTGAGGCTCTTAACATCACCTTCCTCCAGAACACGTTCTATTTGTTCTATTTGGTATATCTGCTATTTTCATAGTATATCGAATGTGTATTTAGATTGGCCCGGGGGAAATAAATGTATCTATCATTCGATTCTGTGTACAAATAATATAAAAAAAGCTTTTAATACCATTCAAGTTAATCACAAAATATGAACACATTCATAAAAATAAAAAATCCATCAAGAGATTGAAATCAAAACCATTAAATATTTAAAAAGAACCCCGCCTGCAGCAATAATTGGTTTTTTTTTTCAACGAATCAATATTCCATGAAAAGAGTGTCAAAATATATGTTTACAGGTGGACGGAGCGGGGAAACGTATTAAACTCGGGTTTTATTTTTATGCTTTTGGTGACAATCGATTGTAATTATCCACACGACTGAATTCATTTATTAAATACTAGTTGACCCCGCGAACTTTCTTCCGCAACAAAAGTAATAAATAAGTACATTTTGGATTTATCGCTTTTTCTTAGCTACATCATACATGAATTATAGACAAAAACCACCAAGTTGATACCCCACCCTATATCTTTTAAAAAAAGCGCATCCAAATCCGTTGCGTAGTTTCAAAGATATAAGCATATAAGGGGACAGACAGCGGAAAGTAACTTTATTTGAAACTATGTAATGACTAAGTTGACCCAGCGCACTTTGTTTCGCCTCAGAAAATAAATAAAAATTGACTTGGTGGGCTATATCTAAGAGGTAAACATATGCCGTCGCGGAATTTTTCTAGACTTTTTGAAGGTGTATAATAGTGTAGTACATTGTTTTGATCTATCACTTAGAGTTCGGCGCGTAAATTTCGAAAATTATCACTCTTTTTACTACAATCTGCATGAATTATAATGTCGATTTCGAGTGATAAATACTTGTGTCACTTTTTCCTTGGTTCTCAAACCAAGGAAAAAGTGACACGACGACGCTAAAAAAATGCTATTCAAATTAGTCAAAAACCTAAACAAAAACTTTTAATCAAAACGGTGACTCATTTTAATGTTGTTAATTTTTTTCTCTAGATCTCATAGTATGGTTCAACATATCCTGGTCAGTGCTAGATTATTTAGTAGAAGATGAAGAACTAGCAGTTACAGCGCGAAACAGTAAGGGATCCTCAGATCCTGTACTCCTAAGAGATTTGGTGTTCAAAGAGACAGAGAAGAGAGCTGGTCAGTATAAACTAGAAAACATTAAAATCCAATATATTGTGATATTAAGTGACTGCTTTACAATAAGACTGCCCTAAGTCGAATATTTATGAATATATGTGAATTTAACTACCTATACAGAGAGTACAACACGTGTGGAGACAAAGTTCCCAACTGCAGCTGCATTGGCAGGACTCGCTGCTATTCTAACTGCGACAGGCGCTATAGTTGTACTTCTAATACGCAAGTATGTTTTATTAAATAACACAATTACAAACGTAGTGTCATTTTTTTATAGAAACTTTATTTGAGACCACAAAAGTAAACGTTATAAGTAATTGTTTCATGGTTCAAAGTTTTATCTCTGATATTTTGACTTTTAGAAAGACGATCTAGAGTATGTATGTTGAAAATAATAATCGTATAAAGCAACAAGCGACTTTACAATCTGTGACAATACTGTACATACTATACTATTCTGTATTTATAACAATAATATACCCTTACAGATAGACTAGCTGTATGGCACTGGTTTGTTTGTGGTTAATAAGTTTCTTGACGTGATATTAATTGATCAGGCGTCATTATTAGCTATTTTTTTACCTTTTTATATAATTAATGCAGACTTAAGAATATCAAAAGAAGTAACTACTAGATCCAACTCACCAATATTACTTATTAAGTACATATATTTATCACGTATTTAGACGCAGTGAAACGACGACGAGTACAAAAAGACCGTCGCAAAGTGTAGTACAAGTGGACGCCCAGGGAAGACGATTTGTCATAGCATATCCAGCGCCGACGGACAAGTTGGAGACGAAACCAGATATATTAAACCCTAAACCTGGTAAATGCACAGTATGACTAACTATCAATAAAATGTCTCCTTTGGTCCAATAACAGAAGTTCGGGTCAAATTCCTTGCGGGCTAGACATAAACAACAGAGATTCTTTTCTTACTCTAACAGTGACATTCTCTTTCAGCGTCAATAGTATTCAGTAGGTACTCTCATTTCGCCCGCGTTTATTCTACTTTCATGCGTATTCTGCTATACCCAACTCTTGCTTCCATAAGTTGGCATTGGGTTAAAAACCACGTTGCGTAAAGCGAGCTCGGCTTATCCGCTTAAATTCTTAGCACCCTAAAATCTGTCCAGTGCCCTGTTTACTCTGTTTCTGTTTTGTTCTTCTTGAGTTATTTGGATATATTTGTTATAAATTATATTCTCTGGCAACAGACAACGAGCCACCTCGTGTTGTGCTAGAGTCCACTGATAACAAAAGCTACACCATCAGGGACACGTGTGGGGAACCGCAGAAATCAACATACATTGCACCATGCATACAAGAAAACAAGGTAAGAATTATAGTGGTACCCCAGAATATATTTGGTAAGATTTGGACCAGAGGGAAGGATTACTTATATATCTATATATATGTTACCGGAAATGTATGAAATCAAGGAATAGTAAACAAATCCTAGGAAATGGGTACAATTCCTATACTACATATTTAGGAAATGTATAAAATATTGTAAGGGATACTACACCTCATGGCACGTACATGTACGTGCCAGATACTACAATATTGTTTGAAAAACTATTTAAATATAGATGATAGATGATCCTAGGAAATGTATAAAGTAAATCGTCTGCATCAAGAAGAACTCTTGGACACACATTAATCTGAGATAGAGCATATAATTGTTTTAAGATACCGTTCTTGGTACCAATCTAATAGAGGTCATCATTGGTTTTAGTCTAAACTAAACCGATAATGTTACGTGCATCAGCTCGTCAACTTCAATTCGTACTGAAGTGCCAATAGGTACAGGGACCAACTTCTTTTCACTCAATTTCAGCATTTTTTGGGCTTGTTGTTGTAAGTTTTCCATTGAAAAAAAAAGAACAAGACACCTACACATTTCCGATTGCTATTTAGGAAATGTATAGATTTTATATACAATGACGGTTTACATACATTTCCGTTAACATATATATAGCAGTTGAGTTTCTTTCTCTTAGAAAAGTTATGAGTTCTCAATACTAGTGTACAATAATGACTCAAAGAAAACCTTTCCAATCTTTAAATGGTAGTTAATCACCCCTAAGTTAATCATATGTTACGTAAAAAAAAAATCAAGAAGATCAATCGGAATTGCATATTTATTTGATATCCGGGAAGATCTGGAAAAAATATTTGGTACGTGATAATAATATCAAGCAGTAAGTGAACTGATTAACTAAACAAAAATTAAACAGCGTTTAATTATTACAGCGTTTTTGATGTTTCATATATATTTTTATAATTTTGCTCACTAAATTCCACTCAGTTGTTAATATGTAATTATTCAAAATTTGTTCGTGCACAGAGAATTAAATTTTCTTCTCTCCAGAAATTCGACACACTTCAGTATTAGGTAAGCCTGTTATAGGTGCGGTAATTTATGTACGAAATATTGGTGACGCTCTCCATTCCCCAAGGTCTCAACTTTAGATAATGTTATAAAGGAAATTTGCTCTTTAATTACTTCATGCCTTTTCTACTCGAGTTTGTAAGCAGCTTTTATGCAACAACTCGCCGAATAGGAATATATGGCGTAACCTATTGCCATATACATCTGACAGTCATCGATATTTATTAAAAAAAAACTTCAGATAAGTTATTGTTATCAAGCAAGATTTGGTCTCACGGCTTTTTAATTCAGAAGCGGAGGGTGCAACCTGTAGATTACTAAAGGTATATTTATATTTTATGTATTTTTATTAAGGTTTATTAGTCTCGATTCAGAAATCATGACATCTATTCCGGTGGCCAATGAGTTTTTGGAATTCTTTTCGAAAGTTATAAATGTTAAATATCGATGACTGCCTGTGTATGACAACAGGTTCGCCACCTATTCCATTTGAGACGTAACTCATCCATTCGGCAAATCGAGGCTTGACAGCCGCCTTCGAGTAGAAAAAGACGTGAAGTTATGTTATTTTGTACTAAGTTTTAATTTCGTTCATCAAGTTTAACTTCATCCCATAACAGATACTGTTGTCTTTATATTTATTATTGGTGGTTGTTTTTATCTAATTTTAACCTTTCATCGTGAATGTAAACAAACGAATGTTGTTACAGATGCCGGAGAGATAGCAGAACTCGCCAACCAGGAGTAAATTGTAAATAAAATGTGTTATTACTTTCAAAAGACTTTCTTTAATATAAATTGTAAATCTCGAACAATGCCAACAAAATAAAATTTTATTGTTATATTGTAAGATAAATTATAGAATTTATAGAAACAATCTTCCATATCAATTTAATAATATTACCATTGGTTTGATTTGAAAGCGTTCTTAAAGATGTTTAGTTGTGTACGTTTCTTTGTTCGCGAGTTTTACGATTTTCCAAAATAATTACTGTCTTGTGCGATCCTCCTGATTTCAATGGTTTCATAGTTAATATGAAGCTATTTTTGCCATCATTATTCTATTATATTTATTAATTATTATATATTTTACAATACCTATTAGGAGGGATCATATGATCGTCTAATAGATTACGTGGAAATTACTTTGAGACATAAGTATTAGACCGAAATATCTATTGAATATGCGTACGCCCGTGTGGATTAACAATTGCAAAACTTTGCATTTTGTAGATTTGCAAAAGTGAAAACTGCAACTAAAAATGTTATCGGAGGACCTTTGACAGGTTTTTGTCATTTTCTGATTTAAAACATCCTTCTCCCAAATTGCATTATGAGTTGTTTAAAATAACTACAAATCTAGCTAAAAATCTTTTGGCGTCGCCAAATTTTGAAACTTCATCTCTGTTATTTAGTAATTATAAGATAAATCATTGACGTCTCGGTAGTCCAGAGATCGAGCACTCCTCTTTTAAAGAGGTTGCGGTTTCGAATCCTGGCTCACATCAATGACTTCGAAATTAATTTCGAAAGTTATGTGTGATAAATATCGATGACCGAAAACTTTGTGCCCGGCATGGCAATAGGTTCGCCACCATTTCCATTTGGTACGTAAACACAACGGCGAGTCGAGGCTTAACAGCCACTGCCTACGCCTTCAGGTAGAAAAAGGCGTGAAGTTATATTATGTGTTATAAGATAAATTTATTATGTTCCATAATAAAAAGTGTTAAATTTACTATCGATTGGCATACGCATAAATAATGTGCCTAATAAGACGCAAACTTTTACACGGACGAATTAAAATAATTATTTTAATTTAAACATATTTATATGTATTTTTTAATTAGTTATGGTGCTTTTATAAGATTCAAAATCAATGTGAAAATTGTAAAAAAATTATGACGCTTTTAGATCAAAACTATAAAAAAATATATATATTTAAGATAAATTATATGAATTGTGTAAATTATAATAAACGTTATATAAATAAATTTAATGATTTTAATATTTGTTGTATAATTTGAAATTATAATAATCCCAGCAAAAAGTGACATTTTATCTATATCAAAACTACAAATGTAAAAATAATGGATGATATAAGATTTATAGCTACTCTCGGTGGCGCAGTGGGCGAGCGCACGGCCCCTGATCCAGAGGTCCGGGGTTCGATTCCAGACACTGGCTCACACCAATGACTTATCGAAATTGTTTTCGGAAGTTATGTGTGATAAATATCGATGACTGACAAACTTTGTGCCCGGTATGGCAATAGGTTCGCCACCTATTCCATTTGGGACGTAAACATAACGGCGAGACGAGGCTTAACAGCCGCTGCCTACACCTTCGGGTAACAAAAGGCGTGAAGTTATGTTATGTTATGTTTATGTTATATAAGATTGATCAAGCAGATACAGATATAGTAAATATAGGCTGTAGTAGTCGAAGATGGCCACTGACGTCTTGTGAGCCTTAAAAATCGTTGAGTGTGTATGACAAGAGTTATAAAACGCTGTTCTCTCTGATTACCCCGCTTAGGAATTGGCGTGAAATTATGTTTGTTTATATTTTTAACAAACAGAAGAAATCTACATTAAGTAATTATAATACATATTCAGTGGTCCAGTGGTCGAGAATCTTACTTCTAAGTCTCTTGATTTAGAAATAAGATTCTGAAGTCTGATACTGAAGTCGTAGTATGCAGTGGTGCAGGTCCAGAGTCAAGTAGTTCTCCGCTTGAATGGGTCCGCTCGACCATCGAATTATCACGGCCTTTCAGAATATCAACATAAAAGCGGCTCATGCCATTTTACGTCAGGTGAGAGAGGTATCCGGAGACCCTTTCCCATCCTACTGTAACATTATCGTGTTTAGGTGGCCATAGGCAGGTGACTCACTAGGCCGATTTATGGCAATAGGTTCCGCCACCCATTCCATGAGCCGTAGCCTACAACTTCTGGTAGATATATGCGAGAGATTACAAAAAGTAGTATTTTTTTAAACATGTAGTCATTCGGAAACTTCACTTTCCATTTATTTGAACTATTGGTAGTCTCATGAATCATTACAAATTATAAAATAAAGTCGCTTTCCGCTGTCTGTCCCCTTATATGCTTATAACTTTGAAACTATGCAACGGATTTTGATTACGTTTTTTTAATATATAGAGGGTGTCAATGGGGTGGTTTATATTTTTAATTTGTATATAATATAGTAATAAAAAAGTGATAAATCCAGCATTTACTTATTTACTGCTTTTGATGCGGAACCAAGTTTGCCGGGTCAGCTAGTACATAATAAATATGACCTTAAATACGTAGAGTTAATGAACCAAATATGATTTAAGTGTGTAACTTATATGACTTTTGGACTAGTTAAGTACGGTCGTGGACATTAAGGAAGTTCAAATATGGTCAGATATTACGAGGAGCCTCCACTTATATTCAGCTACTGCCTTCCAAATTATAATGCAAGTAAACAGTTTTACTAAATGAGATTTCTCGGATACGTCTCGAAGGCCTATTTTATTGGTTCGGCACCCTGCTTATGAAAAGTCTCAGATTCAAATCATTCATATATACACTACAACTAAACAAATGCCAAATTAACAGTGGTAGTGCCAAGCAGTTCGCTACATGAATGGGCCAGCTCCACCGGTGAAATACCACGACTTAACAGAAGATCGACGTAAAGTGGCTCATGTCGCGTTTCGTTTGGTGAGAGAGGTACCCGAAGGCCCACCCGTCTTCCTCATCCTTTCCTATCCAGTCGGCAACGCAACGGTAACACTATATGTGTTGCTGGTGTCCATGGGCGGCGCAGGTTGCTTACCGTCAGGTGACACGCTTGCTAGTTTACCCTCCTAACACATAAAAAAAATATTTTTTCTCTGCGTAAAATATACTTTTACGTAGTTAATACCCTTGAAAATTTGTGTACAAAGTTTCCTCGTAATTTGGATAAGGATGTATCATATTTTTTTTTATTAAAAAAGTCTCTACAACTGAAATGTAAAAAGTAAACCTTAAAATCAAGAATATGTAGTTAATTAGAGATTTCCAGTTCACTAGGATATATTAAAATAAAGATAAAACCAGCCAAGCGTGAGTGGGTGTAACTACGAAGGGTTTCATACACCCACTTTAACCTAACTTAATCTTTGTTTAAAATTTATTTCAAGTTTGTACTTGTTTTCATTATTATTACTATTATAAAATTCACGACGAAAACCTCTTTTACTGTATGAGCCTTGAAGAGAATATACTCTATGAATAGTGAAAGCGTCTACATGTCCCCGATTTAGTATCGAGCAGGAAACTTTTTTTTAGGGGATAGGAAGGCAAATTGATAGCAGGCGTGTCACCTTATGATAAGTGACCAGCGCTTCCCATGGACACCTGTAACACATATAATGTTACAGTTGCGCTGCCGACCTTTAAGGGAGTAGGATAGGAAAGGATCGGAAGGGGGTTGGGCCTCCGGGTGCCTTTCTCACCGAACGAAACGTGGCATGCGTCATTTTACGTGGATCTTCTGAGAGATCGTGGTATTTCACCGTTCGAGCCTGCCCATTCATACAGCGAACTGATTGGCTCTACCACTGTCTTTGGGTACGGAAGCTCCCAAAAAAAGGCTTGACTACTCACTTATTATCACTTCAGGCAAGGAACAGAACTTTTGTACAAAGTTTTGGCTTTGTTAGAAATTAAACATCTTTGTCTATTTATTTACAAAGACCAAAGTCAAGTAACATAAAAAAAGACTGCTCGTATTAAAAACCTAACATCACATGTAAAATCATTCCACAATCCAATTATCCGAGCTGACCCACCAGTCTTCTTCCCTTTACCATTAAAATAGTCAGTGCTGTGCTCCTTTTGAGTGTAGCGATAGGACATAAAGCTTAAATGCTTCTTTAATAAATAGACAATCTAGCACTGAAGAAAGTTTTCAACTCAGATCTGTAATTTCTCAGTTTAGCGTATTCAACCAAATAAAAAAAAAAAATTCAGCGTTATAATATTTTAAAAATTATTTTTTTGTCACACTGTCGATTGTGAACGGGGATCAACTTTGAATTCAATATGAGAGTGTTTGACACTTCAAATATAAAAATATTCCAGTACACCGCATTTCAAACCGATCCCAATTTTTTTTTGCTCCGATGATTTTTATTTTTTATTTCAAGGAAACGGTATTCTCGGTTATCTTGTATCTTTCAGCGGTATTATTGTCAAAAAAAACATCCTTTTTTTTTAAAATGCCACATGAATTTATTTGTATTTGTAGATCTTTCTCAAATTTATAGGTTGATTGAAATATTGGGACTACTACTACTATCCCTATAGATACACAAGACACACAAGGGTATCGAGAATACCACGATATTACTGATTATCCGATTACCCACTATATGTTTATTGTCAAATAGGAGACAACAAGAAACTTTCTCAATAAGGATGCCGAATATAGGTATTTGGAATTGATCCTTGTATGCGAAGTTTCCTTATAAGATACTTGATTGTACCCAAATGATATATACTGCGTGGACATATTACGTGTTACGATTGCCTTGACTTTACAATATGTTGATAGCGACCACCAATGAAGTCAGAACAAGCTCACAATACAGAATATCGTAAACCATTTAACACCCAAAGGGCTATAATCCGTTTATCAGCAAAACGCAGTAAGTTCATAATAAATTATTCATATGTCAAAATCTGTATTGGATTATTTTGATATGTATACTAATATAGTAAAACGGAAAAGTTTGTTGGTTTGTACGCGCTAATCACATTAACCACTGGTCAGATTTCAAAAATTTTATCAGTGGTGGATGTTTTATTGATCGAGGAATGCTTTAGTTTATATATAATCAAGCTATGATTAATATGAGCAAGGCAATCATCTATTTAAGTAGTAAATGTAATAGGGTGATAGGACAGGCAAAAAAATACAGGGCAGAGAGAACTGTAAAAATATATTATATGTTTACAAAAGAAAAGTATATATGTTTTTAATGTCCGTTATCTAGTATCCATGCCACAAGCATTTAGTTGCTTAATTAGGAACCAGAGGGTGCTGTGTGTATTGTGCCCAAGATATTATTATTATTAATATAGTCACCGAAATGATGAATAATATCAACTCTTCGACAATCACCCATTAAATATAGCACTACGAAGTTCACGCGGTCTGCTAATTTATTTAATATATAGGCACACCAATTAAAACTTGTTCACAGCCTATTTAGTTGCCAGTAATCGGTTTTGTTCCAAATTAAAATTTTGATTTTTTAATCTCTTAATTCGTAGAGTTTTTTTTTTACATTTTTATATATCCGGAAATAACGTTATCTGTGAATAATACTCAAAGCTTAACCGAAAATATCATTAATATTCATCCAATTTTGTTTCTATAGTTTGAAACCTATCAGGCCAGTTATTTGAGGCACAAAGCCTCTTTTGACGTGATGAATATTTATTTGCATGAATATATAAAACTAGTGGTTGCCACGCGGCTACGCCTACGTGAAATTACATTCTCCTCTCCTACATTTTAACCAAGTCCTCAATAGTTTAATGTCATACATAAATTTCGCCTGCATCACACCAAGCCACCACCAGCCTATACAAAACCAAAATAAACATTTAATCAATTTCATTATTTAAATTAGCCTTCTGCTAGAAATATTGTAAAGTTTACAATGGTAACATTATATTATTTTAAAAAGACAGATAGTATATGACCAACTTTGGTCACTAAAATTAATAGAAAAAAAAATCGAACAGATTAAAAAAAATCAGTGGTAGCAGCAGTTCGCTGCATAAATAGGCCAGCCCAACTGGTGATATTTCACCAGTTGAGCTGGCGTGGTATTCTACGACCTTTCATTCGGTGAGAGAGGTATCCGGGGGCCCAACCCCTTCCCCTCTCCCATTCCCATCTCATTTCCGACACCTTCCATATTATTATGCCATTGGAAGGGCCGGTATCACAAGTGTAACTCTATGTGTGTTCCGGTGTCCATGGGCGGCGTTTGTTGCTTGCATTGGGTGACAGGCCTGCTCGTTTGCCATATTTTGCTATCCAATAAAAAAATAGATTAAACCATACAGATGATATTATAAACAACACTATATCTAACAAATAAGTAGCCATAATAATTTTTCGTCTAGCTACTTAATTATTCAAATAAATAATTGTTCTCATAAATAGTGAAAAATTGGACAACATAACATAACGTCTCGCCGTTATGTTTACGTACCAAATGGAATAAGTGGCGAACCTATTGCCATACCGGGCAAAAAGTTTGGAAAGCAAATTGGACAAAATAATGCTACTATATATTACTGACTATTTTAATAGTAGAACTAAACAATAAATATATATATATAAATTAAATGCTAATGGAACATAAAATATTCATATTAAGTACTACCTATTTGAATTATGTGCCACCTCTCTGTAAATATATTGCTCAAATGCCTCCAAAAATAGCTGCCTATGATTACATGGCAACATTATGGAGATGTTTTATTTTTTCTGTATATTTAATTTATAAAACAGATTTTTGAAGAATACTATGAATTATTTAGTTTACGAACTATGTGGTGCTTAATTTTTTGCCGGAAATTATTATGTAGTATAATAAATATCATCTTGGCTAAACAATATTTTACTTTTTTTGTTATTTCTTATACGGCAAATACATAGAGTATCTTTCTATATTCAAATTTAGAACAATTTAATGCAGATAGGCATAACCATAGATTTAGCATAGACTATAAAAGATGTACTAATATTCATCACTGACAGCGCAACCGCGTATATTAGATTTTCAGGATATTTACTTTTCAACACATGAACATTAACTATGTAAAAGTTGACACTTTGAAGCGCTTTTTACGCACACATTGATAAGTTACTCACATATTAACAGCCCATTTTTGGTCTCGTTGTTTTGGTGACTATTGCCGATCTATTATTCTTATATATCTATTGACATAACACTATACGCTGAAATCTGCACAACGAGAAAGACTATATAATAAGTAATATTATCTTAACCATAGATATAAGAATAATAGATCGATAATAGTCACCCAAATAACGAGACCAAAAATGGGTTGTTGATGTGTCAGTGACATCAATGTGTGCGTAAAAAGTGCCTCCAAGTGTCAACTGTTACATAAAATTATTGTTCATGTGTTGAATTTTATACATCCCGAAGATCGCTTACTTGCGGTTGCGCTGTCAGTGATGATTAGTAGAACATTTTTACTGACATTTGCCATCTACCACAGTCCATGATAATTCTATTATCATAACCAAATTATTTTTATAGGTACTTGACTCCAAATATTATGACAAGAGATTTTACTTTAAAATATAGGTACATTTGTCTAACGACGTATCTTATTCTTCCTACTATTCTTAAATACTAAGTTCACCAGAGACTAAAGAGTTCAATTTCAGAAACAACTGCGTGTTGGTAGATTTAGTGGTCTCGCGGGGCTTGTTTATGAGGAAAATACTAAGATAGGGTAACCATCCGAATAACGAAACTATTGTGTCGGTTCTTAATACAAAATAATAAAGCAATACAGAAAGTTATTATCTATTATTTAATTTTAACGAATTTTACACATATACTTATATATAATATAACTTTTGGGGTGGGTGGTAGGGCCACGCAGTTTATTTCATAAATGGGCCGGCTCTGTCGCCGTAAAGAGGCTAATGCCATGATTCGTTTCATTCAGTTGGAAAGGTTATACTTCTATTTGTCTCTCTATCCCAAAAAGGCTGGGAAAGCAGCTGCTTAAAGTAATGCTTTTCCAGGCGTCTAGGCTTCAGGGCGTGCCAAAAAAATATATATGCAAACGAAAATTTCAAAAATATATAACGTCTCTTGTATCGTGATTAGTTAAAATGCGACAAATATAAATTGTTGCTATAGTATAGGACAATAGTAAACAATATAAAATATATTTTACAGTTTAATTATTTAAAATGCAATATTTTTGATTAATCCTACTTCTCAAAGAATACAAGACATAAATTTATTGTTAACTTAAATGAAATTAATCAAAATATTATATAAATTTAAATTATAAACTTGCCTAATATTGACTGCTTCGGTAACTCCACAAGTATGTGTGGTTACACTAATGGGATTCAAAGTTATGACGCTTCGCAAAATTTACTAAATTTTGCAAACAACACCAACACAACAACACCGTCTTGTTTTCTAATTACACTGATCTACGAAAGTTGACAGAGTTATGTGTGCCTATTAGTTGAATGATATACATATTTAACTCCTACTCACGACGAAAAAGTTAATACCTATGTGATTTATTTATTTTTACACTAAAAACCTCCTAAAATCATTTGTTAAAATAACCCAATAATATAAAATGATTCTTATTGCGATTGAAAATTTTGAAATATTGCCTAATACTATATATAATAATATATATATATTACGTATGTATATTACGTTATACTGGGATCGGTCTATTGTTACTGACAGGACTGATAAAGTGATAGTAGACCGGTTAGAGCGCCAAACAGTGATCGTTGATGTCACAATCCCCCATAAGGATAATCTCGTGAAAGCTGAACAAGAGAAACAATTGAAATATATGGACCTTGCTCACGAGATTTCTGACATGTGGGATGTTGATTCAACGATTATTGTTCTGATAGTCATTTCAGTAAATGGACTTATTGCCAAGAGCCTCCACCAACATCTAGAGAGGCTCCCGTTAGGCAGCTGGATCAAGGGCTTGATGCAGAAAGCTGTACTTCTAGGCACGGCACGTATCGTGAGGAAGTTCCTCCCTTTGGGGCCCTGACCACTGGTAGCTTGGTCCCTGTACCAGATGCCAGTGGGATTTACTTATTTTTATATTTTTAAATGAACTTTTTATATATTTATATTTAAAAATGTATTTATAAAGTGTAAATAATAAATAAAGAGAATAGAATCTAAGAATAATAGTTAGAATGACGCAGTCCGCTGCATCAATGGGAACTACCACCTCTCAGAAAAACGACATAAACACTTTTAGGAGGACCTCCCAGACCCCCTGAAATAATATAAATAGTCGGCAACTATGACCTAATCCTCTTTCTGAGATAGCCGCCACCCATGGCGTCACTTAACATAAAAATAAAATGGTTTCACTTATTTTATCCGCCTGTGTTTAAGCAAGCTTTGGTGTCAATACCGCGTTGGGTAAAGCGAGCTGCGCTTTTCAGTTCAAAGTTCCTGTCGCCCAGAAATTTACCCTACTCTCTGTTAACTCTATTTCTGTATAATGATATTATTATGTATTTATTTTCTGGACATAAAGGCTTTTGATAAATTATCTTAGAGGTTTAGATTTTCTTGATTATAGGGGAGAGTTTGAAAGGTTTTTTATCTAACCGAGTGCAGCATTTTAATATTTTAGTTGTTTATGTTTTCATCTAACGTATAAAATTCAGGTGCCACGAGTGTTTTGTGTATGCTTCACCGATTGTCATGATAATATGTTGTATGCTCTGAGAATAGGATAACGTCTATTTTTCATCCCCCTAAATGTTGAGGGCAGTCCAACCCTAAATATATTTTTTTAATTTGTCGATAAATTTTTGTTCTTTATTTTTTTTCTACAAGAACATAAAAAAAAATACAGTCAACCCATATTTTTCAAACTTTATTTTTTTGGCAAGACAACTTTTGCTGGGTCAGCTAGTATATATAGGTGTATATACTTAGTCTTGCCATAAATATTGTAACAAAGAAAAAACTTTTTTTTTTAAATGCAAATAACATTTATTACTTTACGTGTGTTAAGCTAGAAAGGTCAAGTCAGCAGAATCACTTGTTTTATATCTCAAAATTTAGTGCTCATTTAGTGCTAATTTAGTGCTGATAACAGATATTTAGTGCTGTAATAGGGGGACTGAAAATGAGAACACTGCTAACTTTACATTAAGCTAGCAGTGTACCATTCGTCTCAGTCTGTCTCAGTCGGCAGAATCACTCGTTTTATATCTCAAAATTTAGTGCTCATTTAGTGCTAATTTAGTGTTGATAACAGATATTTAGTGCTGTGATAGAGGGACTGAAAATGAGAACACTGCTAACTTTACATTAAGCTAGCAGTGTACTATTCGTCTCAGTCTGTCTCAGTCGGCAGAATCACTCGTTTTATATCTCAAAATTTAGTGCTCATTTAGTGCTAATTTAGTGCTGATAACAGATATTTAGTGCTGTGATAGAGGGACTGAAAATGAGAACACTGCTAACTTTACATTAAGCTAGCAGTGTACCATTCGTCTCAGTCTGTCTCAGTCGGCAGAATCACTCGTTTTATATCTCAAAATTTAGTGCTCATTTAGTGCTGATAACAGATATTTGGAGCTGTGATAGGGGGACTGAAAATGAGAACACTGCTAACTTTACATTAAGCTAGCAGTGTACCATTCGTCTCAGTCTGTCTCATTCGGCAGAATCGCTCGTTTTATATCTCAAAATTTAGTGCTCATTTAGTGCTAATTTAGTGCTGATAACAGATATTTAGTGCTGTGATAGAGGGACTGAAAATGAGAACACTGCTAACTTTACATTAAGCTAGCAGTGTACCATTCGTCTCAGTCTGTCTCAGTCGGCAGAATCACTCGTTTTATATCTCAAAATTTAGTGCTCATTTAGTGCTAATTTAGTGCTGATAACAGATATTTAGTGCTGTGATACAGGGACTGAAAATGAGAACACTGCTAACTTTACATTAAGCTAGCAGTGTACCATTCGTCTCAGTCTGTCTCAGTCGGCAGAATCACTCGTTTTATATCTCAAAATTTAGTGCTCATTTAGTGCTGATAACAGATATTTGGAGCTGTGATAGGGGGACTGAAAATGAGAACACTGCTAACTTTACATTAAGCTAGCAGTGTACCATTCGTCTCAGTCTGTCTCAGTCGGCAGAATCACTCGTTTTATATCTCAAAATTTAGTGCTCATTTAGTGCTAATTTAGTGCTGATAACAGATATTTCGTGCTGTGATAGGGGGACTGAAAATGAGAACACTGCTAACTTTTCATTAAGCTATCAGTGTACCATTCGTCTCAGTCTGTGTCAGTCGGCAGAATCACTCGTTTTATATCTCAAAATTTAGTGCTCATTTAGTGCTAATTTAGTGCTGATAACAGATATTTAGTGCTGTGATAGAGGGACTGAAAATGAGAACACTGCTAACTTTACATTAAGCTAGCAGTGTACCATTCGTCTCAGTCTGTCTCAGTCGGCAGAATCACTCGTTTTATATCTCAAAATTTAGTGCTCATTTAGTGCTAATTTAGTGCTGATAACAGATATTTAGTGCTGTGATAGAGGGACTGAAAATGAGAACACTGCTAACTTTACATTAAGCTAGCAGTGTACCATTCGTCTCAGTCTGTCTCAGTCGGCAGAATCACTCGTTTTATATCTCAAAATTTAGTGCTCATTTAGTGCTGATAACAGATATTTGGAGCTGTGATAGGGGGACTGAAAATGAGAACACTGCTAACTTTACATTAAGCTAGCAGTGTACCATTCGTCTCAGTCTGTCTCATTCGGCAGAATCGCTCGTTTTATATCTCAAAATTTAGTGCTCATTTAGTGCTAATTTAGTGCTGATAACAGATATTTAGTGCTGTGATAGAGGGACTGAAAATGAGAACACTGCTAACTTTACATTAAGCTAGCAGTGTACCATTCGTCTCAGTCTGTCTCAGTCGGCAGAATCACTCGTTTTATATCTCAAAATTTAGTGCTCATTTAGTGCTAATTTAGTGCTGATAACAGATATTTAGTGCTGTGATACAGGGACTGAAAATGAGAACACTGCTAACTTTACATTAAGCTAGCAGTGTACCATTCGTCTCAGTCTGTCTCAGTCGGCAGAATCACTCGTTTTATATCTCAAAATTTAGTGCTCATTTAGTGCTAATTTAGTGCTGATAACAGATATTTAGTGCTGTGATAGGGGGACTGAAAATGAGAACACTGCTAACTTTACATTAAGCTAGCAGTGTACCATTCGTCTCAGTCTGTCTCAGTCGGCAGAATCGCTCGTTTTATATCTTAAAATTTAGTGCTCATTTAGTGCTAATTTAGTGCTGATAACAGATATTTGGAGCTGTGATAGGGGGACTGAAAATGAGAACACTGCTAACTTTACATTAAGCTAGCAGTGTACCATTCGTCTCAGTCTGTCTCATTCGGCAGAATCGCTCGTTTTATATCTCAAAATTTAGTGCTCATTTAGTGCTAATTTAGTGCTGATAACAGATATTTGGAGCTGTGATAGGGGGACTGAAAATGAGAACACTGCTAACTTTACATTAAGCTAGCAGTGTCCATTCGTCTCAGTCTGTCTCATTCAGCAGAATCGCTCGTTTTATATCTCAAAATTTAGTGCTCATTTAGTGCTAATTTAGTGCTGATAACAGATATTTAGTGCTGTGATAGGGGGACTGAAAATGAGAACACTGCTAACTTTACATTAAGCTAGCAGTGTACCATTCGTCTCAGTCTGTCTCAGTCGGCAGAATCGCTCGTTTTATATCTCAAAATTTAGTGCTCATTTAGTGCTGATAACAGATATTTGGAGCTGTGATAGGGGGACTGAAAATGAGAACACTGCTAACTTTACATTAAGCTAGCAGTGTACCATTCGTCTCAGTCTGTCTCATTCGGCAGAAACGCTCGTTTTATATCTCAAAATTTAGTGCTCATTTAGTGCTAATTTAGTGCTGATAACAGATATTTAGTGCTGTGATAGGGGGACTGAAAATGAGAACACTGCTAACTTTACATTAAGCTAGCAGTGTACCATTCGTCTCAGTCTGTCTCAGTCGGCAGAATCGCTCGTTTTATATCTCAAAATTTAGTGCTCATTTAGTGCTAATTTAGTGCTGATAACAGATATTTAGTGCTGTGATAGAGGGACTGAAAATGAGAACACTGCTAACTTTACATTAAGCTAGCAGTGTACCATTCGTCTCAGTCTGTCTCAGTCGGCAGAATCGCTCGTTTTATATCTCAAAATTTAGTGCTCATTTAGTGCTAATTTAGTGCTGATAACAGATATTTGGAGCTGTGATAGGGGGACTGAAAATGAGAACACTGCTAACTTTACATTAAGCTAGCAGTGTACCATTCGTCTCAGTCTGTCTCAGTCGGCAGAATCGCTCGTTTTATCATATTTCAGCTCTATGATTGCTCGAATGTTATGTCAAAAAATTAAAAAAATGTTTTATTGAAAACTGATCTGTTTGCTTGTACAGGCAGCACTAATTGAGCACTAAATTATTAGCTGATGTGCCTCTCGCTCCAACTGTATCATAGCGCGGTCACCAATGGTACACTGCTAGCTTAATGAAAAGTTAGCAGTGTTCTCATTTTCAGTCCCCCTATCACAGCACTAAATATCTGTTATCAACACTAAATTAGCACTAAATGAGCACTAAATTTTGAGATATAAAACGAGCGATTCTGCCGACTGAGACAGACTGAGACGAATGGTACACTGCTAGCTTAATGTAAAGTTAGCAGTGTTCTCATTTTCAGTCCCCCTATCACAGCACTAAATATCTGTTATCAGCACTAAATTAGCACTAAATGAGCACTAAATTTTGAGATATAAAACGAGCGATTCTGCCGAATGAGACAGACTGAGACGAATGGTACACTGCTAGCTTAATGTAAAGTTAGCAGTATTCTCATTTTCAGTCCCCCTATCACAGCTCCAAATATCTGTTATCAGCACTAAATTAGCACTAAATGAGCACTAAATTTTGAGATATAAAACGAGCGATTCTGCCGACTGAGACAGACTGAGACGAATGGTACACTGCTAGCTTAATGTAAAGTTAGCAGTGTTCTCATTTTCAGTCCCTCTATCACAGCACTAAATATCTGTTATCAGCACTAAATTAGCACGAAATGAGCACTAAATTTTGAGATATAAAACGAGTGATTCTGCCGACTGAGACAGACTGAGACGAATGGTACACTGCTAGCTTAATGTAAAGTTAGCAGTGTTCTCATTTTCAGTCCCTCTATCACAGCACTAAATATCTGTTATCAGCACTAAATTAGCACTAAATGAGCACTAAATTTTGAGATATAAAACGAGCGATTCTGCCGAATGAGACAGACTGAGACGAATGGTACACTGCTAGCTTAATGTAAAGTTAGCAGTGTTCTCATTTTCAGTCCCCCTATCACAGCTCCAAATATCTGTTATCAGCACTAAATTAGCACTGAATGAGCACTAAATTTTGAGATATAAAACGAGTGATTCTGCCGACTGAGACAGACTGAGACGAATGGTACACTGCTAGCTTAATGTAAAGTTAGCAGTGTTCTCATTTTCAGTCCCTCTATCACAGCACTAAATATCTGTTATCAGCACTAAATTAGCACTAAATGAGCACTAAATTTTGAGATATAAAACGAGCGATTCTGCCGACTGAGACAGACTGAGACGAATGGTACACTGCTAGCTTAATGTAAAGTTAGCAGTGTTCTCATTTTCAGTCCCCCTATCACAGCACTAAATATCTGTTATCAGCACTAAATTAGCACTAAATGAGCACTAAATTTTGAGATATAAAACGAGCGATTCTGCCGAATGAGACAGACTGAGACGAATGGTACACTGCTAGCTTAATGTAAAGTTAGCAGTGTTCTCATTTTCAGTCCCCCTATCACAGCTCCAAATATCTGTTATCAGCACTAAATTAGCACTAAATGAGCACTAAATTTTGAGATATAAAACGAGCGATTCTGCCGACTGAGACAGACTGAGACGAATGGTACACTGCTAGCTTAATGTAAAGTTAGCAGTGTTCTCATTTTCAGTCCCCCTATCACAGCTCCAAATATCTGTTATCAGCACTAAATTAGCACTAAATGAGCACTAAATTTTGAGATATAAAACGAGTGATTCTGCCGACTGAGACAGACTGAGACGAATGGTACACTGCTAGCTTAATGTAAAGTTAGCAGTGTTCTCATTTTCAGTCCCTCTATCACAGCACTAAATATCTGTTATCAGCACTAAATTAGCACTAAATGAGCACTAAATTTTGAGATATAAAACGAGTGATTCTGCCGACTGACACAGACTGAGACGAATGGTACACTGATAGCTTAATGAAAAGTTAGCAGTGTTCTCATTTTCAGTCCCCCTATCACAGCACGAAATATCTGTTATCAGCACTAAATTAGCACTAAATGAGCACTAAATTTTGAGATATAAAACGAGTGATTCTGCCGACTGAGACAGACTGAGACGAATGGTACACTGCTAGCTTAATGTAAAGTTAGCAGAAATCTCATTTTCAGTCCCCCTATCACAGCACTAAATATCTGTTATCAAC
The DNA here is from genome assembly GCA_905147225.2 of Euproctis similis. Lineage (NCBI taxonomy): Eukaryota > Metazoa > Arthropoda > Insecta > Lepidoptera > Erebidae > Euproctis > Euproctis similis. Next base: position 14,586,296 of record LR990109.1, read on the forward strand.
ACTAAATTAGCACTAAATGAGCACTAAATTTTGAGATATAAAACAAGTGATTCTGCCGACTGAGACAGACTGAGACGAATAGTACACTGCTAGCTTAATGTAAAGTTAGCAGAAATCTCATTTTCAGTCCCCCTATCACAGCACTAAATATCTGTTATCAACACTAAATTAGCACTAAATGAGCACTAAATTTTGAGATATAAAACGAGTGATTCTGCCGACTGAGACAGACTGAGACGAATGGTACACTGCTAGCTTAATGTAAAGTTAGCAGTGTTCTCATTTTCAGTCCCCCTATCACAGCACTAAATATCTGTTATCAGCACTAAATTAGCACTAAATGAGCACTAAATTTTGAGATATAAAACAAGTGATTCTGCTGACTTGACCTTTCTAGCTTAACACACGTTATTACTTTTACAGTGTGTTACTTTAATACATAAATATAAAACGATATAAAATATAAAAAGCTTATTCGAAGTGGTCTCCATTGGCTGCAATACAGGCCTTTAAACGTTGAGGCCAGTTATCAATAGAAACACGCACTCTTTCCATGGGAAAATTCTTCACTGCCAATCGTGCCACTGTCATTATGCCGTTTAGAGCAAGCCATACTCTCTAAAACTGACCACAAATCATAATCCAGTGGATTAAGATCGGGATTAGACTACGGCCAGTCTTCACCTCTAATGAAGTCCGAAACGTTCGCTTCCAACAAAGATTGCGTGGACCGAGCTTTATACCCGGTGCCGAGTCTTGCTAGAAGGACTATACTTCGTTATTGAACATGGTGTTGCTAAGGGGCTTGACTACCTTTTCAAGAATGGTATCTTGATACACTTGTGCCGATGTTTTGATATCTTTTTACCAAAAATATGGCTCAGTCACTCCTTCGTAGCTAACACCCCACCAAACCATCACTGAAGTCGGATAATGCCCACGTTGCACTCTGTCAACTAATTGGGAAGCTTCCTTAGAGCTTTGAGCATAAATACGGTCATTTTGTTTGTTAAAACGTTGCTCAATTGTAAAAACTTTTTCATCGGTAAACAATATTTTTCTGTGACCTCCCTTTGCGTACCGCTTCAGTAGTGGTTTAGATTTTAACACCAGTGCGCCTCTTATAGGCTGCAAGTCCTAAGTCATCTTTTAAAATACGTGACATTGTTCTAGGTGCTATCTTCATCTCCCGAGATAAAATCTTTTGCTTGCGGACAGAATTTCTTCGAATTCTTTTCCTTACTGCTTTGATCACCTTTTTCGTACGAACACTACGTGGACGGCCAGGTCTTTTTCTGTCACAAACAGAGGAGGTCTCATTGTACCTATTAATAGCCCAATACACAAACATTTGACTAATACCAAGTGTATGGAGAGTTTTAAAAATTGCATTTGGCTCCATACCTACTTTGTGTAATGCAATCACAGCGATTCGGTTCTCTTTATCACCCCACTCCATTTTAATATCGCAAAATATTGTACAATGTCTGTGTACAGACAACTAAAAATAAAAAATATATTACATTTGAATTTGGAATCTGTCATTTTTATACATTCATTGTGTTTTCTCATTTTGGCGCCTATACATTGTACAATATTTATGGCCAGACTAAGTATATATATACACCGTACAGTGCTATTTATTTTCATTGTATATATTAAATAACTTGTCGGCAACATCGTGCACATAAATAAATAAACAAATATGTCAACCTTCATTGCAGGGACTGTCATATAGAGAGGTTTTTTTAGTGAGCCTAATATTTACTATAACATACACAAGCAAATGATTATTTTATTTAAGTCTCGGTGGTCTGGATGCCTGGTGTAAAGTCATAAAAAATTAAACAAAAAAGAAATTGCTAGGTACATTAAGCATCTATAAAAAACGCATCAAAATCCGTTGCGTAGTTTCAAAGATCTAAGCATAGAAGGGGACAGACAGCGGAGAGCGACTTTGTTTTATATTATGTAATGATAATATAACTTCACGCTTTTTTCTACCCGAAGGTGTAGGCAGTGGCTATGTAGCCTCGACTTATGTTGATGTTGATAACTTTCGAAAAGTTATTGGTGTGAGCAAGAATTAGAACCCGCGGCTTTGTGATTCAGAAGCTGTGTGTTCAACAGTGGCCGACCACCGAGACTATATAAAATACACATACCATAATATTAATAAAGTGTTCAAATTTCATAAAATCAGTATCCATACAATATAGAAAAACACAAGAAAGTAAATCACTATTTAAACCTTCATTCCGATCATTTTTTGTATAGCAAGATTTTTTTGTAAGGAATATTCCAGTCAGAGTAACCTCCATCAATTATTTAGACATATTATTATTTTTATTTCTAGACATGTTCCCTTTTGTAAGCAACCGTGAAAAAACGTTCTTTTATGAAGGCTTCTCTTAAAAATATACAAATATTGTAATATTTATGCCTGAAAAATAATTCACATTCTCGTGAATATTTGTACCTACTTAACGGGATTCTGTTATGATAGATAGGACTTTGACGATTCCGACTGCTTTTAGCCATCCATGTCAATCTTTACCTAGATTCGATAATGTTTTATGATACAAATCTATATTTAGGTATAGCCTAATATTACAAAGATAAAATTTCCTTGTTTGTTTTTGTGTATGTAATCAATAAACTCGGCTAAACATATTTCAATCTTCTTTGTATCATTATAAAGATCATCATCATCATCATCATTAGCCTTTTTTTTTTGAAGTCCACTGCTGGACATAGGCCTCCCCCATAGAATGCCACAACTGCCGGTCCGCTCAATCATGGGGGGTTTTGGCCATAATCGCCACGCTTGGCAGGCGGGTTGGCGATCGCAGTAGGCTGTATTTTCTTGAGAGAGAATGCTGCTGCCCATTCTTCTAGCTTTTCCCTTAGTCGCCTTTTACGACACCCACGGGAAGAGATGGGGTGGCGGTATTCTAAGCCGGCGCCACACAGTCAATTATAAAGATACTCGTACCAAATTATTACATATACTTTATTTAAATACATACTTATAATTAATAGAAAAACGGCCGGCTGTTTAATATATATCTTACTAGCTGGACTGGCGAATTTTGTTCCGCATCAAAAGTATTTTTTTACTACATCATACATGAATTATACATACAAACCCGTTGAAACCTTCTAACTATTAAAAAATATCGCATGTAAATCCGTTGCGTAGTTTGAAACACCTAAGCATATAAGTGACAGACAGCTGAAAGGGACTTTGTTTTGTACCATGTAATGTAATAATAATGATTAACTTCTGGTTAGAACCTCTGAGGACGATTCTTAAAAATCTCTTAATGATATTAACGGTTGCGCGTTTTAGAAGTGGATGTGTCAATAGGCTTTTGAAGATTTAAGCATATTCGGTATAGAATAAACTCACTGAAGTGACAATTGGCTGGCCACATCTGCCGAAGGACCGATGGTAGATGGAGCAAGAAGGTCATAGAGTGGAGACCACGGCTTGGAAAATGCCACGGAAAATGGCATCAGAGAGGAAAGGAGAATGGTAAAATTTAATAACAAGATTTAGTAATAATAATAATAAGAGAGTCGTATTATTTACAAAATGTAGTAGGAACCAAAAAGCCCATGTTCCCTGATGCCAAATTCCTCCGTAAATGTAATGAAATTATTGAGATAGGAATATTATTTATTGAATTATTATCTGATGTATTATATGATGGCATTATTTATTTGTAAATTTATATATTTACCATTGTGTTTATTTAAATATAATTAGGTTTTGTTTATTTTAGCGCCTAGAATTACCCGTCTCTTTCTTGCACTATTGTCCTTCCTAAGGTTGCCTGTAAGAAATTGCTTTAAGCGATAAGGCCACGATAGCCTTGTCATCGTCTCAACAAGGAGTTACAAAAATTCCTATACCTAATAAAGAAAAAAAAAGTTTTGTCGCATTATCTATACTTTGGATATAATTAGATGGATAGATAGACACACAGATTAAATATACTCTTATATACTTAGATATACTTTGGATAGGGAATCTATTTGAAAATTGTGTAAAATATCTATAGATAGCTGAGAAAATTAATCTCGAGGTACAAGGAGGAAGTGAGGAAGTGGGTTAGATTTTCGATAAATGGTCAATAAATATGTATAACTTATTGAGATATAAAAGTAAATATACCGATTTAAAGAGACGCTCAAAACGATGTCTAAATCGTACACATTTTTTCTGTAATAAGGGACAAACGAACAAGCGGGTTAAGTACAACAAAGATTTGATTGTCAATTTTTAAGGAATTGGGATGAGAAGAGAGGTGGCAAAAGGGGTGGACCGCTGAATTCCTCTTTCATATAAATAAACGCGGCATGAATCACTTTGCGCCAATATTCTGAACGATCTTTCACCAATCAATCCGGCATCATGAATAGAACTGTATGGCTCTACTAGCGTTAAAATATATCATAAATTGGTGTTGCTTGTATCAAGATATAGGATGATTTATCCCGAATAAAATATTATCAGATAACAATATCATTACTGCCCCCCTTGAGGTAGACAATGTTGACTGAAATCAAATAATTAAACTACAATGTGGCTACAATCCTTGCTATGAGCTTAATGTTACCCCAATAAACTTTAAATTCTATTCAGCCTTCTATTATTGTATACTAAAATAACAAAAAAGTAAAGAGGAAATTTCACTATAATTTACTGTCTGCAATAAGGTCGACTCTACCAACATCGGCCGTACTTGAATCGGCATTTATATGTTGACACAAATGTTTAGCTTAATACACTTTATATAATACTTTATATACTTAATAAACACTTTATATTTGAGAAAAAGACTTTCTTTAACTCAAAAATGTTAGTAAAATAATATAATGCAATCTTAAATACCTATTTGGTGTTTGTGTTAAATCATTGTTATTATTTATTAATTCAAGATAAAAGATTATGATTAAAAATTTATTTTAACCCCATCTAAATATTAATCATTTTAAATGTGAATCAGAATCTTTGGTGAGCAGAAATCTTAATTCGTCTTCAGTAACGATCTAACTGCATCAGAGAAAATAATCTGTCATTGAAATGGAGTCATCATCAGCGAAGTTTATTTAAATAAAACGCAGCTCAAGTACACTCCTTGTGTTCTCATTCCATCCGTTTCCTTTTGGCTCCCACTTTCAATGTTTTTCAGACATTACGCTGAGTTGCGTACCCTCAAAGGTAAAAATGGAGTAATTGTATTTAAAAATAATTGTATGAGTACTACGCATCGCAACACATTGAACATTATTCGATAACTACCATTAACAACCGAATTTTTAGTCCCTGTAAACTTTTCTTTTAAAAAATTTAATAATATTTATTTCATCAATATAATATCTTTAGCCAAAAACTAGTGAATAATTATCGACCTGTAAAATTAAAAGTTATATGTATGGATTTTATGTATATTCGGGGCATCTGTTTAAATTGTTTACTTGCGTAATGATTTGGTGCTTACCAAAACAGCAGATAAAATGGAGCAGAGGCTTCTCATAACATCGCCCATGTTTGAACTTCCATAATAGCCAGACCGTACTTAACTAGTCCAGAAGTAATATAAGTTATATACTTGTGTTATATTCAGGACATTAACAGTTCTCATATGAGGTTGTGATTATGTAAGGTTAGCTGACCCTGGCCTTTTGTTTCAACAAGGATCTTCTTACAATCATTTGTTTTTGTTCTACACCTGTGTAGTAAAGTTAAAAGCTAAATTAAATAACACCGAACATCAGCTAATATCGTGAAGCCTAAGTTTTGAGTTACGACACATTATTCTATAGCAAATAGGAATAATCTGGACGAAAATAAAATTATATGTGAAGAAACACAAGTTTGATTAACGAAGACAAAGAAGTTGGAAAATTTACTTGTTCTATCAAAAGGACTAAAACATCTAAACTAAATAAATCTTCAAATAAAAAAAATTACGCGGAGTCCCTACGCGCTACTGAAGTGGAACTTTTTAACAGACGAACATTTATAACACGCTTAATTTAAAAAGAGTACAACTTACATTCCACAGTCGGTAGTTTTACCAATACACGGTAAAACTACTGACTGTGAAATGGAGATTGGCGGGTTCGATCCCCACTCGAGTATCCCTATCTTAAGGTCTGGGTAGAATTTGGTGACTATTTTATTTAGGAGGATGTGCCATATTCGACGTCGCATTATTCTTTGCACAGAAATATATCAAGATAGAACGGCCGCGATGTCATATTTCCATACATTTCAAGCGTGTCACTTTTTTAAAAACCACGCCCACAGCGTGACATCATTTTCATTGTGAGCGGGGCGACTAGTGAGGAGACACACTCATTAGATTATCGTTATCATTTGATTTTGATTTTGATTTTTTTTGTTAATAATATCTGCAACGTGTGTTAAATTTATTATTTTTATGTGCTACCAAATTTATTGATTTTGTGTAACGAACGGTAATCATAGAAAATAAAAAAAGGTTAAATACTTTAATCCCATAACATATTTTCCCAATAGTATATAAACTTTATTTATAAATATTTTATTGTTCTTGAAACTATACATATTTATTAAATATTTGCTTTTTTGTAAGAGTTGGCCTCACAGTCCTGGTTAAATAACGAAGCCGAACGTCGACATTATACTTCGGTCACTGCCGTATGAGAAGTACAAGATGATTTTCCGTCGGCAATTGGTCAAATTGGTGAAAACCTATACTGTCAAATAAACTGCTGCCAATAAAATTACGAAGCACTTTGGTTGAAATTTGTGGTGTTCGAATAAAGGTAGGGACAAAGCAAGACATGAGCTGATACTCGAATTAATATTGAATTAATTTATCGATAAGTCCTAAGACTCAACGATATATGGAGTGTCCATCTCTAACATTCAAAGACCAATCACAGCGATTAACAAACACAGCGATCAACTGGCAGGTATATTGTGTATTTCGTTCGATTCGACGTACATTACGCGTATAATATATTATATTAAGCGCGGAATGTTTTTGTATACGAGCGTTGAATGTGGACAGCAATGGATATTCATCATAATGAAAAAATATACAACTTATGATTATCATTATTGAACATGGTAAAAGTAAAACAATTATTTAGAATCTCAAAAAAATACTTTCTACTGATTTTCTATACTTACTGATCATACGAAATATTTCCTTTCTTCATATTTGCTTCACTACTTTTGTTTTTACAATTTGCCATAGCACAATAAGGCATATGTTGTTGTAAGTTTTATCTATTTTTTTACGTCCTGAACGCAGGATCGGGACGCTCGATGCGTAATGAGAGCGAGTTTCGAAAAGCATGCAATATAGTGCATGGTTTTGGCACGCTTGCCACGCCTATTCGCCGTTCTATCTTGATCTATTTCTGTGGTTCTTTGATTTAGGTACTCCCCCAAGCTCAAGCCCATTCGATACCCATATTTTAAAATGCATTAAAATACTTATAGCATTGGATTTAGAATGACGTCACATTTTCAAGTTACTATCGAAAAGCCCTTTCATTTGATACCCATATTGTAAAAAAGCATTAAAACTATATTTGAATGAGTGGAGTGGACCGGTGGAGTTTCACCGGTCGAGCCAGCCCATTCATGCAGCGAACTGCTTAGCTCTACGACTGTTAATAATATCATCCAAACTTAGCGTGTATAAAAACTTTAAAATTGAGTTCTAAGATTCAATACATTATAAATATTTATTACATACTTATTATATACATACTTAGATACTTACATACATTGCAAAATAACAAATATCGATTGAATTATCCTTATAATAACAAATATACTTCTGGCATGTTCGGTAGCCGCTTCGTAACTACTTGTTGTGTTACAAAAAAAATACTAGTACAGATAGCACAAAAAGAATTAATTAGAAAGAAATTGCAATAAGGTAAAAATAATTAAGACCAATCAAAATTTTGTTTATGTAATGAAATTAAATACAAAGAAATTAAAAAGCCCTTATTTTACTAGCTACATATTGCATTTTAATAACTATACTAGTTGTTGCTCGCTACTTCATCTGCGTGGACGCCAAAAAAGCAGGAAGAATACTGTGCCTGTGCCATTATACGGGTTCATCGCTCACCCCCAGTTAGTGATAGCGTGATAATATTTAGCCTGTGTTGACCCGACCCTCTTGGCTATATTTAAGCAAAATTCGACGTAAAAGCATGAAGTACTTTTACAGTTTATCCGTAACAAACATACAGACAAACAGACAAAAATTCTAAAAACTATCTTTTGAGGTTCGGTATCGATTGTAGATCATATTTTATCATTGAATATTTCATTTGCATAATTCTTGGAGAATTATGCAAATGAAATATTCAATGAAACTCAATGAAATATTCAACTTTCCTACAATTTTATTACATGTATGTATGATTATTTGGCGGCACATTAGAAAGAAATTATTTATTTTACCCATTTTGTTTTTCATACTTCTTAAACGTATTTGTAATCTAATTGTACTTTTGTACATGTACACTAATGGTTGTAATAGTGTGTAATAGGTTGTAATAGGGTGTAGGTAAGGTAAAAATAATTAAGATAAATTAAAATTTAGTTTATATAATAAAATTAAATACAGTAATAAATACAGAAGTAAAAAAGCCATTATTTTACCTGCGACCTATTGCATTTTAATAACTATATTATTTATTGACTAATTACTTAATGTTTTACAATTCTAATACTGAACTAGTTGTGTTACTCCTGTGTCTGTATGGATACTTTTTATTAAGGTTCCCAAGGTCCCAGTTATAGCGCCGTCAAACTAATTATTATTTGTTATTATTATTGTTATATAGCATTAAAAATGCCTTGTTTGTATATTCCTACTAATATTTAAATTTTTTGTTTTGTTCTTTTTTTTAAGTAGCATATAAATTTAAAAATTAAAAACAATATTTTTTATGCAGTTAGTACTTTTGAGACACGGTGCGATAAAAACAGTACCGCTACTAGCTACTAGATGTCTATGTACAGTTTTTAATCACGCTATGGAAATTATCTTCCTTGGTTTATATAAGCCGATTTATGTTTTAGTGTTTTATATTACCTATAATACCCGCGAGGGGGCGTTAAAAGCGTTAAACGCTTTTGCACGAGACTAGTGTTGAGTAGGACACGACTTGAAAAAGAGTTTGTAAGAGTAGCCTCTTTTTTATCCTGAGCCAGTACAATGTCCCACTTCAAATGAGGCGAGGCGTAGTGAATCATTTGAAGTTATTGTAGTACGAAATACGCGCGCCTCCTGGTGCCTCAAATGTAGTGTTGAGTAGGACACGACTTAAAAAGAGTTTGTAAGATAGCCTGTTTTTGTCCTAAGACAGTACAATGTCCCACTTCAAATGAGGCGAGGCGTACTGAACCATTTGAAGTTATTGTAGTACGAAATACGCGCGCCTCCTGGTGCCTCAAATGTCAGACGCGACGTGCTTTTGTCATGTTATTTGTTTGTATAGTACAAATATTTTGTAATTATAAATCTTACAAGTATAAAAAATAATTTTATGTGTTTGTTGTCTTTTAGGTATTCAAACCAAATGATTACGAATATAAAATTTCTCATCTAATATACCTGTTAAAAATAAACGCGAAAGTTTGTGAGGATGGATGTGGGATGAATGTTTGTTACTTTTTCACTCAAAAACTACTGAATGGATTGTAATCAAACTTTACAAGAATATAACTTATAATTACATCAGAATATCATACAAGGCTATAATTTATAGTTGTGGTATTAATTATCCAAAACATAACGATAAGCATCAAGTAATATAAAAAATCTTTGAATTTGCATGACTAGAGGGTGCTGTGCGATATGGTTTATCAGAAAAAAAAACTAATTAAATGGCACTGACTCTTTAAACAACGTAAGATTATTAATTAAATTTTAAATACGCCTCTTCTGGCTGGAACCTCGCTTCGCATGGACGACAATATATTTCTCCCTCTCTCGAAATGTCAGACGCGACGATTGTGACTTGACGTACTTGCCGTTTGTCTGCCTCGGACGACCGCGACCAAAAAATTTAAGTAGTACAATTTTTAATTTCGAGGCACTCTTACATTTTGACGTCATGTCCGGGACAAATGAAGCGCCTCTTGTATGTCCTACTCAACACTACACGAGACATTAGAAGTTCCACTTCAATAAATAATTTAAGTAACTTAAACCTAAAATTGTCCCTTCATTTATTAATTGCAGTCTTATGGCGAGTTGGGGTAAACTATTTTTATAGCCGTTTAACAATCATTTATAAACCTTCAAATGATTTAATTAACTTGCCAAATTATTAATTTACACGCCAATATCTGTGGAGTACGGAATTATCTCTGTCTGCGGAGTAAGTTTGATTAATTGGTTCCTTCGAGTTTTCTTCTGAACATTATCGTCAAAGTGATATCGTTTATTGATCAATTGGAAAATAGGAAGTAATATTTTGATTATTAAAATAAAAATATAATAACATAACGTGTAGTAAGAAGAAACACTTGGAGAGTACATCATCCTTAACTGAGTACATTTATCTAACATTATTATTCCCATTTTAATCTTAAAACTTTTAACATATTATAGATAAGTACCAAATACATTTTTTTTGGCTTTTTGATTGCGATAATTTGTATTTTACCAAATTTTATTATGTGAACAGTCAACAACAACAACAGTCTCGGTGGCGCAGTGGTCGAGCACACGGCTTCTGATCCAGAGGTTCGGGTTCGATTCCAGACACTGGCTCACACCAATGACTTTTCGAAATTGTTTTCGGAAGTTATGTGTGATAAATATAGATGACTGAAAAACTTTGTGCCCGGTATGGCAATATGTTCGCCACCTATTTCATTTTGGACGTAAACATAACGGCGAGACGAGGCTTAACAGCCGCTGCCTACACCTTCGGGTAACAAAAGGCGTGAAGTTATGTTAAGTTATTATGTAAATATAATGATAATTACTCAAAGTAAACAGTGATATTTTTCCACGAAAAAGTCGTGTATCGTGAACTTTCATAGGGAATTCTACATATTATATATATTTCATACAGAAACTATGTTTAAATATCATGTCTAGATATATAATGGAGACGTGTGTCCACTAGTTAAGATAACAAGTGTAGTGCTCAACTAACAGTTGTTTATAACAATGTATTTGGTACGTATGTTCTTGTAGTCTCGGGAATTGTGGTCATTCTCCGTAAATGTAACATCCGTAGTGGATGCTCCTTGCTCCTCCGGCCGATTTATCTTGTACACTACGTCCTCCATTTATCGTCACATTAGTTTGGGGTTTAAGGCTTGGATATAACACAATTAGATTGTGTATAATATTCTTTATACATATTTCGTATCCATAGTTTTTGCATTTAAATCCCCTATAACTAATTTTTGAGCTTTTTTTTACAGTGAACTTAAATGTTAACCTTGTGTAAAATACCTCCGAAAAGGCCACCGGCAAAAGCCACTTTACGTCAATATTCTGAGAGGTCCAAAAAAACCGGTTTCGTAATAACAGTTTGTTATACACAATTATTTGAGTAATTTAATTTATTTTATAATCAATTATTATTGTTTGTGAAATAACACTCATAGCGTTGAATGTCACAAAGTATTAGAGAGAGAAATGCAAAAAGACGCCGCCTTGTTACAAAGTGAAATCAGCGAAGACGAGTGCTATGAAACCGTTAAAATATATAATAATAATAATATCTTGGACACAAATCACACAGCGCCCTCCAGTTCCAAACTAAGCAACTAAATGCTTGTGCTATGGATACTAGATAACGGATACTAACACATATATACTTTTCTTTTGTAAATACATACTTATATTTATTATAGTATATATTTGCATTTGCAATTGAATTTGTAGTAAACCTCCTTTAGGTTCACCTAGAGTAAAATTTAACACTTTGATTTTATAGCCCCTAAGATTGAAGATTGTGCTGTCAGATTATCGGCCGAAACCAATAATCAATCTCCAATCATTATTATTATTATAGTAATTCAGACGAATCGCGACTTAGAACAGGAAATTCATATTAACCTTCCTTTTCACTAACAAAAATGTATTTGATGTTTGATTGTTATGTAGATGTCGTGGTTATGTACTAATACAACCTTCAGATATGTTATGACAGTCAGATATTTTATACAAAGTTATGCACAAATTCCTGCTACAATACATTAAGATTACTATTAATATACAGTTAAGTAAGGTATCATAATATTTCTATTAAAGTACAGGGTCTATCTACCGCCTGTTTCGTCACAGATAAGGCTTGCAAAACTTACCTTCAAAATCAACAGAATTTGATGTTAAAACGACGAAAATTAATGGTCTTTATGTAATCAAAACGCGGTACAGTAGCGGTGAAGTTGAAATTAATTTAATTTTGGAAATATTGTGAATTTGGTTTTAAAGTAATAAAACTGAACAATTAAAATATAATTTAAATAGTATAATTACTGGTTTAATCGTTTAACTTGATTTTATTTCCAGAATAAGAATATATATACAGAATCATCATCATCATTAGCACTGCTGGACATAGCCCTCTCCCAATTTGCGCCACAACATCCGATTCTCTGGCTTCCGCATCCAGTCTTTTCCAGCAGTTTTTCTGAGGTCGTTTGACCATGGAGCTGGTGGGCCTCCTACACTATACTTACCAAGTCGCGGTCTCGGTACTTCGGTAGATGTGGCCAGCCCATTACCACTTCAGCAAGCTTTTATTGCAATGGCAATAGACAAAAAAAGGGAAGAAATATATTTATATAGGAGTACTCTTTTCAATCGATATGAATTTTAGTAAAAAATTAAGCTTAAAACTGAAATTACTAAAATATAAAAAAACTCATATTAAAACTTTAAAAAGCCACATCCAATTAGATGTAATTTACAAATAATTAAGAAATAAAAACATAAAAATGTAAACACTCTTTTGGAAGTCCATTTTTTGTTCACAGACAAATAAATTTTTTGACTCGAACATCAGTCCATCATTAAATTCCCACTTTCACCTTTTAAGGAATTTTTTTTATACTTTCTTTATCTAACCAATTCTGATACCTATTTGACACTGTCAAATACTTTCATATTAAAAACAAAGGTGACTGTCTGTTGACAAGTGACAGTGTGGCAGAGAAGGTAATAATAAAGATGAGGAATAAAATGGAGAATTATTTTGTTTGTTGACAGTTCGATGGGTGACGTAGAGGGCTTAATAACGTAGCTCGTGTCAGTTCAGATATAGGACGAGAGAAGAGAACGAGGGATCTTTATAAACAAACATATATTGGCCCGAAAGATTTTATCAATTCGTTTATGTCTCACAACTATGTTTTTGTTTTATTGTCCGGGCGCTATGGCCCGGCCCGCGAATTTTCCCCTGCCATGAGCGGAGACCTTATTTTGCAGGGCAATTAAACACTATTTGTTTTTTATTTTACAACAATACTCCCTTACATCTATACATTTCATACTTATGTTTCTAACATATATATTTTCATCTTATATTTCTAATACATTTATGACTTATTTTTCTACTTTTAACTTTTATTTCTTACTGGTTGACCCGGCGAACTTCGTTCCGCATCAAAAGATATAAATTAGTAATATTTGGATCTCAAAAAGTTTTTTTGAGCTATTTATCGGCACGCGTTTTGGCGCGCAAACGCAACTGCTATGTACCGCTATGTTAATACTGTAATATCTTCGTAAATATTAGTTTAAATTACATGCTGTAAATGGCTATATTGATCTATATTAAAAGCACAATCTATTTAAGACATAATTGGATGAAAATTAATGCTGTAATGTTTAAAAATGCTTCGTAAATAAGCCATTATTTCTCGTAAAAAGTTAAAAAATAATAATGGTCATTGTGGGTTATCCCTAAGACATAGACATATGCCCTTGCGGACTTTTTTATAGGCCTTTTAAAGGTGTATAATAATGTAGTACATTGTTTTGATTTATCACTTAGGGTTCAAGCAGCGTTTTCGATTAAAGTTTTAAATCTTGAAAATTATCATTTTTTTTCACTACACTATTCATGAATTGCAGATCAAAACCACCCCGTTGACACCCTCTAACTATTAAAAAAAACCGCATCAAAATCCGTTGCGTAGTTTCAAAGATTTAAGCATACAAAGGGACATAGAGAAAGAGAAAGCGACTTTGTTTTATACTATGTAGTGATATCACTATTACAAGTATCATTTTTCATACTTTACAGCATTGACCTGTATGATATAGACTTGTAGTAACCTTCTCAAAGTGTGATCACTGGCCATAAGCGGTCGGCGAAGCTAATGTCAATTCAGTCATCTGTCAGACGCGAACCGAATAACAATAGGTACAAAATGGGTAAATGCGTAGTAAAAGAGTGCGATTCAAGATCGGAAACCCATAAGAAATTAACCGGAATTACTTTCCACACGTAAGATTAATGCTTACATTAATATTAAAATACAGTAAAATAGATAAAATGTTGAATTTTCATAATTAGCTTCAGTGATACCACTAAAAACTTAGTTTTAGTTTCCCACATTTGTGGGAGAGTTATTAATTTATGGAAAAGGAGATTTTAAATATTTTTTGTTATAATAATAACGCTGCAGCACGCCGTGACAAGTGGGTGAAAATTATCCGATTGCTGAGAAAAGAAACTGACTGGCTACCTGCACCCGGGAGATCATTTATCGTCAATTCAAGTTGATCATTCGCTTTTATTAATAAATGCCATTATTAATAAATACTTAAAAATAAGATTGTATCACGAAAGCAAATTATTCACTCAGACTTATAAAAAAGAGACTAAAAGGCAATTTTATACAAAACTTATGTTACACAGCGATGTATGATCAATAATTCATCTGCCTAGCTTTTTCCCAATTATGTTGGGGTCGGCTTCCAGTCTAACCGGGTGCAGCCGAGTACTAGTGTTTTACATGGAGCGACTGCCTATCTGACCTCCACAACCCAGTTGCGTGGGCAACACAATCCCCCTTGGTAAGTCTGGTTGTTAGACTTTCTGGCTTCTGACTACCCGTAACGACTACCAAAGATGTTCAAATGACAGCCGGGACCCACCAATTTAACGTGCCTTCCGAAACATGGAGGAACTAGTCATGATAAGATGGTCACCCATCCACGGACCGACCGCGCCAAGCGTTGCTTAACTTTAGGGACCGAACCCATACTACGTGACCCGCTTAGGGGGGGGGGGGGAGCGGAGTCTTTAAAATACTACGGTTAGTCACAGGAGCGGGGGGGGGGGGAGTGGCTCAGGTTTTTGTTTTAATGAGAGAAATCTCGTATTTTTTCGACCTCGATGAATATTAATGTGATTAAACAGAAAATAATTGTTGTGTTCGTAAATTAACTTACTGTAAGTTACACACTGTACAGCAATATGTTTTCACAATTAAAGTTGTTCTTTTTCACAATACATAATTCACTAGTATAGTCTTATCCAATAAAGACGAGTATGAGCCAAATTATTTTTTTTTTTTTCGATTTTTGCCTGTGAAATGATTAAAAATCATAATTATGAATTACTACGTGAAAACTAAAGGGGGGGGGGGGGGGGTCTTGGCATATACTACGAGTGGTCACCGATGGGAGGGAGGGGTCGAAAAATCTTAAAAAATAGGCCACGTAGTATGGGTATGTTCCCTTATGATCGATCGACCCGTGCGGCTGTTAGGCCCTGTCCACGTTAAATACAATAATTCCCTTTCAATATAATGAATGTAAGTACATTATTTTACTACTCAAGCGTTTTCACTATTTTGTGTATCTGTACCTAACTGTGTACACCTTACCTGCAACGCTTTAAATCGCTGCTCTAAGGCAGGTGTACACAATTAGGTACAGATGAGTGTGATCCAATTTTTTTCGGAACAGCCGATCTAGTACGGAGTACACAGAGATCGTTGATCCATTCATTATTTCAGTTATCTTGTAATACATCTGATAAGAAATTAATAAGTAATAGTAAAATATTGAATTTATATTTATTAAATATTTTTACGAGTACATGGCTTGAAAAAGTTGGGTAAAATTTCGCATGGGCTGGCCACCCCACACCGTCATTGCAAATTTATATTGCCATCTTTGTCTAATCAAAGTGACGGCAATGTATTTGCGATTTGTGTGACTGAGATAGATATATGTTTAATTTTAATTTTAAACTTTGTGCCCGGTATGGCAATAGGTTCGCCACCTATTCCATTTGGGACGTAAACATAACGGCGAGACGAGGCTTAACAGCCGCTGCCTACACCTTCGGGTAACAAAAGGCGTGAAATTATGTTATGTTATGTATGTTAAATGTCTAGTGGTTTCAAAGCTACGTCATTGCATCTAAAAAGTGGACACACATTTTTTGACGCATTTGTATGAGGTTTGCTCCTCTTGTATATTGAACTCAGTGCTTTACAGTATCTTATCTTACTATATACTAGTTTTATTTTTACCATAATAGTTTAATATTTTAGGTACAATTGTAATGAAATAGGTTTTGTTTGATGACAGATTGACAGATTTTTGTTTGATATTTCTAAGTTCCGCTATCTCTGTATATATGTTATGTCTATACTATGTTCGGTGTTCACGATTTGCTGCGATATTATTATATGTGTTTTGCGATTATATGTGTATTTTATCCTGTCTATCGTAATTTCTGACATTTTTGCTGTATGTTGTATCTATATATTATTTAATATATAGTTTAACATAGTGTTCGTTGTGCAATTTAAGTTTATTATCATATTATTTCTTGGATTATCGTAGTGTTCTCTTAAAATGACGCCATTTATCATAAATAGCGCCTAGTTTTATATTAGCGACCTGCCTACTATGAGGTACGGCTGCTTACCTCAGCTATAAGCCACGGCAGCCCTCGCCATTGCATCCCATTTACAACGAATAGGACAGTCGTCGCTATATGTGGTTATTCGCTGGCAGCTTTGCCCTGGCACAGTTCTTGCACGAAGGCTCCTGGCCTCACAACTATGTTACAAAGGATTTAGTTCCTTGCCCGAGATGATATAGACTACAGGCCCGTGGTGAAAACCATGGGCCATTTGAACCAGCAGGGGACCTATCTAGAACGATATAAGATCATGAAATATTATGATTCCGCACTATACTACCGCTTGTAAGCTGTCCAACTGAGTGCATGTGAGAATTTCCTCCGAGAACCCTCAATATTTTCCCCTTTCTCGACGATGATTTTTATACGACGTTGCGGAATAATGGATTGGAAGCAGTATTGAAATAGTATGAATGTGATGCCGTACAAAATCAAATGATCAAATTTACCCTGGAAATGTCGAGAATTAAAAAGAAAATTCCGACCTCGTTGCGCACCTTTTTTTTACGGCACTGAGCGTTTTCTTATTATTTTTCGTGGATTTATCCATGTTAAGAATGCCGTACAAAAATAGATGACCATAAGGTCAACTCACTCTACCTGTTTTGAATTCTCACCTGCACTCAATTGGACAGCATACAAGTGGTAGTATAGTGCGGAATCATATTATTTTATGCTCCTATATCGTTCTAGATAGGTCCCCTGCAGGTTCAAATGACTGATGATTTTTCAACGCGGGCCTGTAGTCTAATATGAATGTTCCCATTTTCTATTGATTGTAATCTTGTGCTTTCGATAACTATATTTTATTAATTGATACTATTTTAAATGTGTATAAGTTGTTTGTTGATTCAGTTTTATCAAGACATATTTTACTCAAATAAATTAAGTTAACTTATAATGTTGTAGTTATCATTAATTTACCACAAAAATAACGAATGTCTCAACCTGAAAATGTGCATACATAATGTTATAAAATCAAACGCGACTTTTGTTTTCCATAAGCGGGCTTCGAAGCCTTTGATAACGAAATTGTCGCACAATTTTCAGTTAAGTTTAAGTAGGTACCATATATTACATTACACTTTCAATAAGATTATAAAAGATATAATATTGTAAGTTAATTAAACTGGTACCTAAAAACAACGTCGTTAACAAAACACAGTGATAGCTCAGGATAATCTCAAGCACCTTTCGGTTCACTTGATATCAGTTCAAAGGGATTGCATAAATAGTTCTGTTCATCATGTCTGTTCACCCGTGTACACGATAAACCATTACAAAATAGGGGTTCCAAAACTGTCTAAGTTACCCCTTTTGTGGACAAGAAACAATGGTAAGTTAGTTAACTTACATCATACAAAAAATGTTAAATCAAGTATAGTTTTTCTACTTATATTGTTTGGGTTAATAACCATGTATGTGATAGTTGGTAGATTGATTGCCGACTTTAAGTGAGCGGGAAAGGATAGGATACCTCTTTCATCGAATGAAACGCGGCATGAATCACTTTACGTCAATATTCTGAGCGGTCGTGATCTTTCTGTCGCGTTCTTAAATAAAATATTTAAACTAAAATGAGGCTACATTCCTTGCTATGGTATTAAATTTTCTTCAAACATAAAATTATTTTTTACATACACATACATACATACATAACTTCACGCCAAATCCCTTGCGGGGTAGACAGAGAGAACGGAGCGCCATAAGGCACGATTCTTACACACTGCACTCGCTTCGTTGACTTTCATAACTCTTTTCATGCACGCACGTCGATTTTGTTTCTTTTTTTAAAATTTTTTTTTCCTGTCTTTTCTACTATTATGGAGAAACAATTTCAGTATAATTAACTGTTTGCAATAAGGTCGACTCTACCAACATCGGCCGTACTTGAATCAACATTCCTGTGTTGACACAAATGTTTAGCTTCATACCCGACAAATCCCTTTAAAAGTATTAAACACTTTATTTAAGGAAGGAATAGACTTTCTTCTTCTTCTTTCTTTAACTCAAAAACGTTAGTGAAATAATATTAGATATGCCATCTTAAATGCCTATTTGGTGTTTGTGTTAAAACATATTTATAGTTCAAGATAAAAGTTTTTGATTAAAAATTTATTCAAACCCCTTCTAATAAAAGCAAAAATCCCAATTTAGGTTCAGTAACGATCTAACTGCATTAACAAAAATAATTTGTCATTGAAATAATGTCATCGTCAACGAAGTTTATTTAAATAATACGCATCTTAAGTACTCTCCTTGTGTCCTCATACCTTCCGTTTTCTTTTAGCTCCCACTTTCAATGTTTTTCAGATGTTACGCTGAGTTGCGAACCCTCAAGAGCAAAAATAGAGTAATTGTATTTAAAAACAATTGTATGAGTACGCATCGCAATACATGGAACATTATCCGATAACTACCATTAACAATCGAATTTTATACTCCCTGTAATCTTTTCTTTTAAGATGTTTAATAATATTTATTTCATCAATATAATATCTTTAGCCATAAACTAGTGGATAATTATCGAATTGTAAAATTAAAAGCTGTATGTATGGATTTTATGTATATTCGGGGCATCTGTTTAAATTGTTTACTTGCGTAATGATTTGGTGCTTACCAAACAGCAGATAAAATGGAGCAGAGGCTTCTCTTAACATCGCCCATGTTTGAACTGCCATAATAGACAGACCGTACTTAACCAGTCCAGAAGTTATGTAAGTTATATACTTGTGTTATATTCAGGACATTAACAGTTCTCATATGAGGTTGGGATTATGTAAGGTTAGCTGACCCTGGTCTTTTTGTTTCAACAAAAAAGTCTTCTTACAATCATTTGTTTTTTGTTCTACACGTATGTAGTGGAATTAAAAGCTAAATTAAATAATAACGAACATTAGCTAATATCGTGTAACCCAAGACTTGTTTCCAGTTTCGACACATTATTATATAGCAAATAGGAATAATCTGGACGGAAATAAAATTATAAATGGAGAAACACAAGTTTGAATATCGAAGAAAAAGAAGTTTAAATATTTACTTAATGTGAATATAATTTTAGTTCGGAACCTCATAATCAGTAATCATAGGTGCAGTGCATACTAGGCTTTCGAACGGACTAAAAACTTCTAAGCTAAATAAATCTTCAAATAGATAAATAATTTAAGCAACTTAAAATTGTCCTTTCATTTTTCTATTGCAGCCTTAGGGCGAGTTGTGCTGCCCTTTTTTTATAACCGTTCACCAATGAGTTATAAACCTTCAAATGTTTTAATTAACTTGCCAAACTATACATTTACACGCCAATATCTGCGGAGTACGGAATTATCTCTTTCTGCGGAGAAAGTTTTATTAATTGATTCCGTTGAGTTGTGATAATTATCTTCGAAGTGAGATTGTTTATTGGAAAATAGTAATTAAAGTTTTGATTATTAAAATAAAAATATACGAGTGTAACATAAAGTAAGAAGAAACACTTGGAGTTCTTCATTCTTAACCAGTCTATCTTTCATATTTATATCTTAAAACTATAAACAAATAATACATCTTAATAATACATATAGAATATGTATTATTATATAAATACATATAAATATTTTAGAGGGGGTGAGGGCGACTGGGCGCTAAATACGTTAAACGTTTTGCAAGTCGCATAAGAAGTTTCACTTCCAAAAATATTATTTCTCGCATTAACACGACGACATGTTACGACAGTTATACTTTGTAATAATCTAAATCTGTATTTCGGATCGGAAATCTATTTAAAAATTGTGTAGTAGCTGTAGATAGCTGAGAAAATTAATCCCGAGGTATAGAAGTGGGGATCAGCGCTTTACGGGATGGGTTATTACAGACATCAAAATCCCAGGTAAGTTCAACGTTATCCCTTAATACATTCAAATTAGTATACATTATCTGACAGCACAATGCATGCTAAGATCGGTAATGTAAAAGTGTTAAATTTTGCTCAAAAGTATACCCAAGAGTACCTAAAGGAGATTTACTACAAATTAAATTTAAATGAAAATATACCATATTAAATTTACTTTCGTGAAAATATAAGAATAAGTAGGTAATATTATCTTGGTTGGTTATTTACTTCATCCGTAACTGCAAAACAGTTCAACTATAATTAACTCTAAAAAAGTTCCGAGACGAAGGACAGTTCTCCGTAAGATGTTGAGTAAAATATCTCGCTTGGAGTTCACAGCCGGTCTGAAATTAGCAGATCTGAACTAACATCTAGCTCGAGAATTTAGTTCGTCTACAGATAACAGTTCTAGAGATAAATTTAACTCTCAACATCTGGATATTGTCAAACTTTATGACATTAGTAGCAGAAAAGTAAAAGGTTAACGCAGTTCGCTGTATGAAAGGTCTCCTTGACCGATAAAATACAGAGGCCACTGAGAAACTACAAAAAATCAACGTCAAGTAGCTCAAACCTTGTTTAATTCAGTGAGAGAGGTGCCCTTCCCCTCTTCATCCTATTCTCTATACCTTGTCTTTTAATAAAGTTTAGCAACATAACTGTGACTGTGTCGCTGTTGCAGATGACTATAGACGACGCTAGTTGCTTACCACCAGGTGATCTTGTGAAGTCTTTGTCATAATAATAAGTATTATTCAAATCAACAAAAACTATTATAACAAACTGCAACTGGTTGGCTTGATTAGCTACTCAATATTCTGGCGTGGCAGTAACTAACTAGATGACCATACTGAATCTATTTCCAAACTAGTTTTAAAGAGAGCTTCTATTCATGAGGTTCCTAATTACTGCTTTTTCGATGAAATACTACACTATAGATAGATTAAATATTAAGCTTTCTGCCCACTATCCCGTAGCATACCATGACCGTACTAGGACCGTTTCAGATAAAAAACTATTCTTTGTATTGAGAAGTATGAGACTATGCCCACTAGACCGTTCCGTCACCGGCCGACACCGTAGCGTGCCATGCACGGGCCGTCAACCATTCGTCGGAGGGAATATTTTGCCGGTGCGGACACGCTACGTGCATGGCACGCGACGTTGCCAGACCGCTGCGCGCAGGCGGCTGAACGGTGACTGAGCGGGGAGTATGACCGTTACAAACCCGTTTTATAAGCGTTGTAGCAGCGTTGGCAGCAAGCTTTCCTTTAGGTAGCAGGCATTCTCTAAAGTTTGTGTTTTTTTTGACAATGTCATTTTCAATTTTTTTCAGCAAATCGTTATATTTGAATGTACACATTCGGAAGTACTGAAAAAACTTTTCTTCGTCATCAACTAAGTGCCTGAACAATGTCCAATATTCTCCTTCCGTTTTGCGTTTTTTTATAGAATTGTGAATCCAGTAGCGTCGAGTGTTTTTTGGGCATTCCTCTTCCTCTTCATCCAAAATGATAGCAATCATTGCCAGTTGTTCAGTCGTTAGTTTCTTTATAGCCATAACTATTTCAATATTTCACCACCGAACCACTTCACCTACCAAGTGACGCCGAATAAACTCCGCGAAGAAATGATAGAATTCAAAAAAATAATAACAGTAGTAGAGCCAAGCAGTTCGCTGCATGAATGGGCCGGCTCGACCGGTGAAATACCACGACCTCTCAGAAGACCGAAGTAAAGTGGCTCATGCCGCGTTTCGTTCGGTGAGAGAGGTACCCGGAGGCCCACCCTCCTTCCCCGTACTTTCCTATCCCCTATCCCTTAAAGGTCGGTAACGCAACAGTAATACTATATGTGTTGCTGGTGTCCATGGGCAGCGTTGGTTGCTTACCATCAGGTGACACGCCTGCTCGTTTGCCCTCCTATTCCATAAAAAATAAAAAATTGAAATGCCCTCGTTAAAATATAGATTCCCAAAAACACGTCTACGCAACAATGATATTTGAACGAGAATGAACGAGTGTATTGAAAGGATTTCTGCCGTGTTACATACGGACAAAATACGGGTTGCATACGGGCACCATACGCGATGTATAAGGGCACAGAACGCGGTCGAGCCGTTGCAGTGGGCATAGTAGACCGTATAGTAGGAGAGCTGGCACCAATTTTTGGGTAGGTATTTGAGGCAAGCTGAAAACTTGTTATATACCTCTCCTATTATATCCCAACACGGAATAGCAGACCTGGCTGGTGAATAGCGGGGCTAAATCAACCCCTAAATTTTTAAAAATATTTTTTTTTTTCCAAAAAAATATATTTGAGGCAATACGCAATTTATATATGTTGCAGTGTAATACTTAATGTATATGAAAAAAAATAAGCCAGATAATTTAATCGGGGCTTTAATATTGCCAGAAGCGCGCAAAACTATTTTGGAAAAAATTATAAAAAATGTATTTGAGGCAGCTTGAAATTTTAATGGAGTGTTATTTATAACTAAAAAATAAGATTCCCAAAAAGACAGATCATTTCGGTGGGACTTTCTACCTGCCAGGTGATCAAACAAATAATGGATAGGTACGAGCCTGCGGGGCTATAGACAAGCTGTAGTGTGAGAAAGAGTGCATATCGACAGCTATCTTCGTTCTTGCTAGTCGCGTTACTATTGGCTCTGGCGAGGCCACGTGACTTACAATATCCATGAGGTTTCTACTCAGAATTTCGGAGTAAAATATATAAAATTTTCATAATTTGTACTAAAAAAATTTTGATGTAACACGTTTTGAAACTAAAATAATTAGAAAATGTCCAGTGAAAAGTTAGTTTTGTGTTATTTGTAAAAAAATGGTGCTAAAGTGATTGCTTTTGCGGAGAAAACTTTCAAAAAAAGTCAAGAGGTGTTAGAAATCCGTAAATATCATGGGTTAAAATATAATGATATTGTTTTGCCAGTGATTCCTAACCTTACGGATGGTTATCATACAAGTTGTTATAAGAATTTTGTAGCTTTGATGAAAAAATATATACTATATTTTACTATATATATATATATATATATATATATTATATATAAAATATATATAATATACTTGCGATTCCCCAGCTCTTTGACACCTAATAGAAACGGATGGACACTTAATGAGGATGCATTAGGTTTTCACTGGTTCGACGGAGAGTGTATGCCGCAATTGGTATTCGACGCTGTTCATGAAGAAAATAAAAATAACGATGATTAAAATCTTATACTGCAGGAGAGTGATTTATTTTTAGTAACTGTTCCATTCAAATTTCTGTGGTAAATTAAAAAAAAATATATGTTTATATTACTTTTTACAGATGATGCAGAGGTTTCCGAATCTGACACTGATGAATCCATATATTTTATTCATTCTGATGAAGAAGAATCGACAGACGAAGAATGACAATTTATATCTGACATGGGATAAATTGAATTCACTTTTTATTTTTTTTGTACTTAAAATAATTGTACCATTTAAGAATAATTATATTTTGATAAATCTGGTTTTACAATGTTATGTTTTTATCATTAGATGTTTTAATACATTATCTCTATTAATTTTAAGATGAAAAAATATTTAATTTCCGTATAAATTTTGACTTAGAATACTGCCAGAGAAAAAAATGTTTACTTTTTAATGCAGCGACAAAAATATTGGTCCTGTACAAAAATTTGTGTAACTAAAATTGTAGAAAAATTAATTTTATAAAAAAAAAATGAATGTTTTTGCGGAAATATGAGATATTTAATCAATTCATTACGTTTATATTCGGATTAAAATTGACGAAATAAATATTTTTTTTATGATAAAAAAAATCAGAGATAAATATGTACCCCTAACGCCCGTAAATCAATACAATCACTTTCATCCAAAATTTTTTTAGTACAAATTATGAAAATTTTATATTTTTTACTCCGAAATTCTGAGTAGGAACCTCATGGATATTGTAAGTCACGTGGCCTCGCCAGAGCCAATAGTAACGCGACTAGCAAGAACGAAGATAGCTGTCGATATGCGCTCTTTCTCACACTACAGCTTGTCTATAGCCCCGCAGGCTCGTACCTATCCATTATTTGTTTGATCACCTGGCAGGTAGAAAGTCCCACCGAAATGATCTGTCTTTTTGGGAATCTTATTTTTTAGTTATAAATAACACTCCATTAAAATTTCAAGCTGCCTCAAATACATTTTTTATAATTTTTTCCAAAATAGTTTTGCGCGGTTCTGGCAATATTAAAGCCCCGATTAAATTGTCTGGCTTATTTTTTTTCATATACATTAAGTATTACACTGCAACATATATAAATTGCGTATTGCCTCAAATATATTTTTTTGGAAAAAAAAAATTATATTTTTAAAAATTTTGGGGTTGATTTAGCCCCGCTATTCACCAGCCAGGTCTGCTATTCCGTGTTGGGATATAATAGGAGAGGTATATAACAAGTTTTCAGCTTGCCTCAAATACCTACCCAAAAATTGGTGCCAGCTCTCGGACTAGTATCGTATTACTTTTCGTGTCTGATACGTTCCTAGCACGGTCATGGTATGCTACGGGATAGTGGGCAGAAAGCTTTAATGGGAAACTAGTGAATTTCAGGCATAAAGTCTCGTGTTTACAAGCGACTTCAAAAAAGAAAGAGATTATATGTTTCATTGTATATACATTTTGTTTTTGTTATCTTGTTTTTCGCGCGTACTTAACTGCGTATTTTTGACAGTGCCATCTATTTTTTTCGACTATGTACTAATTCTTTTGTGAACCGTTTGTTAAAAATGCGATAGTCGATCACTACCAAGAAGTTTTGCTACTAAAACGGTGTTCTAATAATATTTTGCTATATCTGGGAAGCAAAAGGTTTATGTAGCCTTGTGAAGGCAGAGCAATTTGAAATAATATATTGACCCTAAGGCATATTCCTTGAAAATACGGATTAATTAAAAAATAACCTCCAAAATGTTGTATAAAAACAGAAATGTTTTTGTGATAGGCGAGGGAACCTTCGAAATAGGTGGATATGTAAATATATTTTCCATTTTCAGTAAGCCCAGAACACGAATAATGAACAACTTCAGCTTACTCTGCACAAGTCATTGTGGGGTAGGCAGAAGTCATCAAGTTATAAGACACTATTTTTACTGGTTTCTTTTAGTGTTAAAGAACTCGTCTTACCCGCTGATATCACCTCCTAACAAGGCGGCGTCTGTTTGCATTTCTCTCTCCTATACTTTCTGACTTTCAACGCTACGAGTGTTAATTGACAAATACCAGATTAATATGTAATTAAATTATTTTAAGGCTTTAGTGTTTAGTTCAAACGAATGTATTATAGAAAAGTGTTAAATTGAGCGGGACTGGAACATGTGACTTAGAAATACAAGTGTTATGCTTTAACCAAGATAATAAGTTTTAACAAAACAATTTAATAACAATACATTTATTTCATAACAATAATTTTTAATAAAATAATTGTCTACGTCACAGCTAAATGAGCCGTCACCTACGCCAAAACAAATCAAGTCAAACAGTAACGTACTAAATATCTTTCTCGAAGAGGTCCGTTGTAGTTTTGAACACTTGTAACTTTGAGTTTCGATTAAACTAATTATATGAAATTTATAAAAAAAAACTAGTATAGTCGTTATTAGTATTTAAAATACCCTGGTTTAAACACCGCAAAACCGGTAAGAACCTTTTTTTTAATAGATCCATTTTGCATCTCACCTCTTTTGGTTCATGGGTTAACTGTTTTTAAATTTGAGAAACAATTAGATTAACAGTACCTTGAAGGTCTATCTTATTATCTTAAATATAATATCATATCATATGATGCGTGAAAATGAATTATATATTAATATAACTTATTATTGTATAATACATTAATATTGCCAATAATTGTGTATAGCACGCTGTTATTTATACGGAATATATATATATATATATATAAATATATATATATAAAATTATACATAATCTGATTATATTATCTAAAGCCAAGCTTTAAACCCCAAACTAATGTGACGATAAATGGAGGACGTAGTGTACAAGATAAATCGGCCGGAGGAGCAAGGAGCATCCACTACGGATGTAACATTTACGGAGAATGACCACAATTCCCGAGAATACAAGAACATACGTACCAAATACATTGCTATAAACAACTGTTAGTTGAGCACTACACTTGTTATCTTAACTAAAGGACACACGTACAATTTAAGAATAATATACCAGTATTTCAATCTATAAAACATATAACATAACATAACTTCACGCCTTTTGTTACCCGAAGGTGTAGGCAGCGGCTGCTAAGCCTCGTCTCGCCGTTATGTTTACGTCCCAAATGGAATAAGTGGCGAACCTATTGCCATACCGGGCACAAAGTTGTCAGTCATCGATATTTATCACACGTAACTTTCGAAAAGTCATTGGTGTGTGTCAGGATTTGAACCCACTACTTCTTGAATCAGAAGCAGGGTGCTAGCCACTGCGCCACCGAGACTGTAGTTAAGTTACTAAAATATAAATAGTACTAGCGGACCCAACAGACGTTGTCCTGCTTAATATACCAAGCGATAAAGATATTTTGTTTAATATCCTAATCGCTAAAAGAAATGAAAGACAAATAATTTATTAATTTTATAACCATCTGTTAGAATTGCTTGGAACCAATAAATGACAGCAGACAAACGTTTAGTCAACAGATATCGCCATCTGTTAGAATAGTTTGGAGTTAAGAAATAAAATGGACAAATAATTTGCAATAAAATAAAATCGCGATAATAAATTGAGATATAAATTATCCTATCTTTTAAGTTGGACCAAACTACATATTGCGTGCAAATTTGAACGAAATCTGTTAAGCGGTTTAGGAGTCTATCGCGGACAAACATCGTGACAGGAGATTTATATATATTAAGATGGGCACTTGTATCCATATATTTTTTTAAATAATTGTGACAAATGCGGTGTGAATTGAGAAGCATACAAAACTAAATTCATATTTTTAAGGAGATAGATCCTTATTTATTTATTTAAGTGTATTATTTGTTAATAGTTTTAAGATGAAAATGGTAATGAAGCTGAAAGATAAACTACTGGTTAAGAATGAAGGACTCCAAGTTTTTCTTCTTACTACATGTTATACTGTTATATTAAAAAATAAAACAGTACAACAGAAACACAATACATTTTAATAATCAAAACTTTACTTTCTTTTTTCCCACTAATCAATAAACGATCTCACTCGAAGAGAATATCAGAAGAAAACTCGGCGGAACCGATTAATCAAACTTTCTCTGACAGAGACACAGATAATTCAGTACTCCGCAGATTTGGCGTATAAAATTAATAATTTGGCAAGTCAATTAAAACATTTCAAGGTTTATAAATGATTGGTGAATGGTTATAAAAATAGTTTACCCAACTCACCCTAAGGCTGCAATGGAAAATTAAAGGCCAATTTTAAGTGGAAGTTGCTTATATTAACAATTTATTTAGCTTACGTATTGTTAGGCCTTTTCACAGCTTGTTGGGTACAAACAACTAGTGTTTGTACTCAACCTATTACTACTGATTAAGAGGTGCCGAACTTAAATAACTAAAACAAACAAAATTCAAACTTCTTTCTCTGCGACATTCTAGCTTGTGTTTCTTCACATATAATTTTATTTCCGTCCTGTCCTGTTTGCAATATAATAACGTGTTGAAACTCGAAACAAGTGTTGAGTTTCACGATATTAGCTAATGCTCGGTATTATTTAATTTAGTTTTTAAATTTACTAAATCGATTTTACCTAAAACGATAATAAATATCTACTAAGTACTAATTACAATGAAAAAAATATATTTTCATTAAAATTAGCTAATTTGTTGGTTTGTGCTCTACATTTTATATAATCGTAACTTTCATTTTTTAATAATACTAATGCAATTTAAAAAGTAGATGACTCATGTAATTTAAAACATAATACTCTATACATACAATATAATAATATAAATTATTATTAATCTCTAGATAGGCGTAGAACAGAAAGGTATGATTGCAAGAAGACCCTTGTTGAAACAAAAAGACCAGGGTCAACTAACCTTACATAATCACAACCTCATATGAGAACTGTTAATGTCCTGAATATAACACAAGTATATAACTTATATTACTTCTGGACCAGTTAAGTACGGTCTGGCTATTATGGTAGTTCAAACATGGGCGATGTTATGAGAAGCCTCTGCTCCATTTTATCTGCTGTTCGGTAAGCACCATCATTACGCAAGTAAACAATTTAAACAGATGAAATTCTCCGAACATATATCTTTTCCGTTATAACGCTTCAAATTTTACAGTTCTACAGTACAATTTTAAAGTTTTTGGATAAAAATATTATATTGATGAAATAAATATTATATAACATTTTAAATGAAAAGATTACAGGCACTATAAAATTCCCGTTTCAATGGTAGTTGTCGAATTTCAATGGGTTACGATAGAAAGTACTCAATATACAATTGTTTTGAAATAAAAAATACTCAACGTTTGATCAAATACTAGATTTTTACCTTTGAACGTACGCAACTCAGCGTAATGTCTGAAAAACATTGAAAGTGGGAGCCAAAAGGAAACGGAAGGAATGAGAACACAAGGAGAGTACATGAGCTGCGTTTTCTTTAAATAAACATCGTTGACTTGTTAATGCAGTTACATCGTTACTAAAACCGAATTGGGATTACTGCTCTTCAAAGATTAGGATTAAAAATGATTAAGAATTAGATGGGACTTGAATAAATGTGTAATCAAAAACTTTTATTAAATTAATTAATAATAATAATGTGTCACACAACCACCAAATAGGTATTTACGATGACATTATATTATTTTACATGTGTTTAAGTTGTTTGTTGATTCGGTTTTATCAAGATATATTTTACTCAAATAAATTTAAATATAATGTGTATGTGTTAACTTATTAAGTTATAGTTATCATTAAGTTACCACAAAAATATCAAATTTCTCAAACTGAAAATGTGCATACATAATTTCATAAAGTTAAATGCGGCTTTAGTTTTCCTTAAACCGGCTTCAAAGTTATTGAAAACAAAATTGTCACACAATTTTCAGTTGAGTTTAAGTAGGTACCATATATTAAATACGTGACACTATTGATACGTGATTGATTAAACTGGTACTTAAAAACAACGTCGTAAACAAATCACAGTGATAGCTCAGTATAATCATAAGTACCTTTCGGTTCACTTGATATCAGTTCAAAGGGATTGCATAAATAGTTCTGTTCATCATGTCTGTTCACCCGTATACACGATGAAATATTACAAAATAGGGGTTCTCAAACTGTCTAAGTCACCCTGATTGTGGACAAGTAACAATGGTAAACCTACAGTAAGTTAGTAACCTTACATCATTCAAAAAATGTTAAATCAATTATCGTTCTTCTACTTATATAGTTTGAGAGAATTACAATTTCATAAGCTGCAGTGTTATATGTAATTTTTACTGTTTGTTATAAAAAAACGGTTATAAAATGGTCGGAATCTAGTAAATATATGTTGAAGTGATTTTTATCAAAGATGGACTGGACTAGACAAATAAATGGTCCGATAATATGCTTACCTTGTTGAGGTATGAAAATAAATATGCCGATTTAAAAATAACTTTACGTCATTACTCTTTTTGGAGTGGAGGCGTTCTGTAATAATTTCTGATAGCTTTTTAATTTTAAATTTGCCTTGA
The DNA here is from genome assembly GCA_905147225.2 of Euproctis similis. Lineage (NCBI taxonomy): Eukaryota > Metazoa > Arthropoda > Insecta > Lepidoptera > Erebidae > Euproctis > Euproctis similis. The sequence goes on from LR990109.1 coordinate 14,616,880, forward strand.
TATTGTGTTCAATATGTGATACTTAAATTTTATTATTCGCCACAATTGTTGCACAACGTTACCACTCTAATTAAAAGATGTCGCGTCAGTTGTGCTCGACTACTATGATCGCATAGAATTCCTTAGTTAACATGTAGGACGTTGATTTTAATTTGGTTGGATCTTAATTGTGACTGTCGAGTATTCTGGTTGCTACACCTTTTATTTACTAACCTACTGCTTTGTTTGCAGTAGTTATAATAATATTGTTATTTATTTCAAATGGTTTGAAAAGAGTATTTGGCACATGAGTTTCTTGCCCGATTCTTCTCATGATAGCCCCTACACTCGGAATCGGGCCGCTCGTGGCGATTGCGTCCGTGTCTTTTTTTGTTCCACGGAGGCACTTTCCACAAGCGCTCGTGTTTGTATTTAATTTTAAATAATGTGTTATCTGTACTTGTTGACTATTTTTAAGTGTCTGTGAAGACCTATAAATAAAGTTATTTTGACTTTGACTTTGACTTTGAATCTGAGCGGTCGTGATCTTTTTGTCGCGCTCTAAAATGAAAGAATTGAACTACACCGCTTATAAATTCCTTGCTATGGGTTTAAATTTACTTCAAACATGAAATTAAATTGTATCGTGTCTTTTATTATTATGGATAAAACACGAAAAAGTATAAAGGAAGTTTCAGTATAATTTACTGTTTGCAATAAGGTCGACTCTACCAACATCGGCCGTACTTGAATCGCCATTCCTATGTTGACACAAATGTTTAAAATAGTATCAATTAATCAAATATAGCTATTGGGAGCAAAAGATTGCAAAATGGTAACTTTCATATCACCTCGGGCAAGGAACTAAATCCTTAGTGACATAGTTGTGAGACAGAAACGAATTAATATAATCTTTCCGGCCAATATTTATGTTTGTTTATAAAGATCCCACGTTCTCTTCTCTCTCCTTCTATCTCTTCCTATATCTCTACTGACATGAGCTACGTTATTAAGCCCTCTACGTCACCCATCGAACTGTCAACAAACAAAACCATTCACTATTTTATTCCTCTTTTTTATTATAACCCTCTCTGCCACACTGTCACTTGTCAACAGACAGTCACCTTTGTTTTTAATATGGAAGTGTTTGACAGTGTCAAATATGTATCAAAATTCATTAGATAGCGTAGGTTTGAGAGATTTTCCTTGAAAGATGCAAGTGGGAATTTATTGATGGACTGATGTTTGAGACAAAAAATTAACTTGTCAGTTAAGAAAAAGGACTTTCAAAAGAGTGTTTACATTTATTATGTTTTTATTTCTTAAATATTTGTAAACTACGAGTATATCTGATTTGATGTGGCTTTTTTAAGTTTGATCGAGGAGCCAGATTCTAAATGCAGAGGTCGCGGGTTCAAGTCCTGGCTCACACCAATGACTTTTCGAAATTTTCGTAAGTTATGTGTCATAAATATCGATGACTGATAACTTTGTGCCCGACATGGCAATAGGTTTGCCACCTATTACATTTGGGACGTAAACATAACGGCGAGACGAGGCTTAACAGCCGCTGCCTACACCTTCGGGTAGAAAAAGGCGTGATGTTATGTGTATGTGTAAATTAATTTCAACTTCGCCGCCATTCTACTGCGTTTTGATTACATAAAGACCATTAATTTTCGACACAAAATAAAAAAAAAATTATACATACAGACGAATTGAGAATCTCCTCCTTTTTTCGAAGTCGGTTAAAATGAGTTCCAAGGTATATAATTATATACCTTGGAACGTTTACAGTTACGTCTCTGTGCAGGATGGGGTATTACAGACATCAAAATCCCTGGGAATTCCAATGTTATCCTGTAACACATTCAAATAAGTATACATAATTGTCTGTCAGCACAATACATGCTAAGATTCGTAAGGGGCCGTTTCAAAGCGTAAACCTAAGTGAACTTAAAGGAGGTTTAGGTTTTAAATGATATTACATACATACATACATAACTTCACGCCAAATCCCTTGCGGGGTAGGCAGAGAGAACAGAGCGCCATAGGGCACGATTCTTACACACCTCACTCGCTTCGTTGACTTTCATAAAGAGTTATGAAAGTCAACGAAGCGAAGAACACACATTCCAAGACCAAATAGAACGTATTCTGGAGGAAGGTGATGTTAAGAGCCTCAAAAACCGACGCGCGTGCATAAAAAGAGTTTTATGCACGCGCGTCGGTTTTGGAGGTCTTGGAATGTGTGTCTTGGCCGTCCTCGACTCCTACATCCGTCCGCTTTTGCATTGTATATCTGCTTAGTCAGTCTTGCGTCAACCATTCTTTCTACATGTCCGAACCATCGGAGCATGCCCTTTCTTACTTTTACACCGACACTCTCTTTCAAACCAACTTCCTTCCTTACAACCTTGTTTTCTTTTTGCATTTAAATGATATTTAAATGCAAATATACCATATTAAATTTAGTTTTATGAAAATATAAGAATAAGTAGGTAATATTATCTTGGTTGGTTATTTACTTCATCCGTAACTGCAAAACAATTCAACTATAATTAACTCTAAAAAAGTTCCGAGACGAAGGACAGTGCTCCGTAAGATGTTGAGTAAAATATCTCGCCTGGAGTTCACAGCCGGTCTGAAATTAGCAGATCTGAACTAACATCTTGCTCGAGAATTTAGTTCGTCTACAGATAACAGGTCTAGAGATAAATTTAACTCCCAACATCAGGATATTGTCAAACTTTATGAAATTAGTAGCAGAAAAAGTAAAAGGTTAACGCAGTTCGCTGTATGAAAGGTCTCCTTGACCGATAAAATACCGAGGCCACTGAGAAACTACAAAAAATCAACGTCAAGTAGCTCAAACCTTGTTTAGTTCAGTAAGAGAGGTGCCCTTCCCCTCTTCATCCTATTCCCTATACCTTGTCTTTAAAGTTTAGCAATGTAGCTGTGACCGTGTCACTGTTCCAGATGACTATGGACGACGCTAGTCGCTTACCACCAGGTGATCCACCTGCTCGTTTGCCTTATCATTATCATCGTTAAAAATAATAATAATGTATTTTTATCTCTATGGCTAACTCATAAAGTCTGACGTTAGGACAACGTTACAAGGAGAAGGTCTACATTCCTACAGCCACCAATCCGGTGGAATTTATGATTTCTTCATTTCATTGATTAATAAAGTTCATATTGGTCACTTTTATTTTGCTTAGCAAATTTAGGTAACTTTATTTAACATTGCTGCCGTATGTCATCCACAGATGTTTACAAACATAGAATTCCCTGTGAAGTCTTTGGAACATAATAACAAGTATTATTCAAAACAAATTACTATAACAAACTGCTGTATATTTTGTTTTTGTTATCTTGTTTTTCGCGCGTACGTATTTTTAACAGTGCATAACATAACATAACTTCACGCCTTTTGTTACCCGAAGGTGTAGGCAGCGGCTGTTAAGCCTCGTCTCGCCGTTATGTTTACGTCCCAAATGGAATAGGTGGCGAACCTATTGCCATACCGGGCACAAAGTTTTTCAGTCATCGATATTTATCACATATAACTTCCGAAAAGAATTTCGAAAAGTCATTGGTGTGAGCCAGTGTCTGGAATCGAACCCGGACCTCTGGATCAGAAGCCGTGTGCTCGACCACTGCGCCACTGAGACTGCGTCCTGCCATCTACGTTTTTCGACTATGTACTATTTTGTTTGTTTAGCCGTTTGTTAAAAAAGCGATAGTCGATCACTACCAAGAAGTTTTGCTACTAAAACAGTGTTCTAATAATATTTTGCTATATTTGGGAAGCAAAAAGTTTATGTAACCTTGTGAAGGCAGAGCAATTTGAAATAATATATTGACCCTAAGGCATTTTCCTTGGAATAATGGGTTAATTAAAAAATAACCTCCATAATTTTATACAACTACAGAACTCTTATTGTGATAGGCGAGGGAACCTTCGAAATAGGTTGCTATGTAAACATATTTTCCATTTGCAGTATAGACCAGGGCAGATGCAGGGTAGAAAAAAAATATAGTAGGATGAAACCCATTAGAAAAGAAGAATAATATTACAAAAATTAAAGGAAAAATAATTTACGAGCGATCTGAGATCAGGAAGGGGATGGGGGTCAGTTTTTAATGGTAAAATACGGTTTTTCTCGATTTCCGGCAAAACTAAAAGTCCTATGGAAAAAAATCAAATGGCAAAGTTGTAGGCAAAAAAGATCTAAACCTTTTGCATTTACACTTTTTTCTCACATCGGAAAGTAGAGATCTTAACGAATAGAAAACATACCAACTTTTTGAAAAAGCTGATATTTTGACGGGTGAATTTTCGATTGAAAATTAGGGCGCTTTTTCGATATTAATTCAAAATAAGGCGAAAAAATAAATATTTTTAAACAAATACATTACAGCGTTCTTGGGACATAAAAAAGTAACTTTTCACAAAATTTCGTGAAAAAAGATATTTTTTGTTAAGGCATTAATAAAAAACCAAAAACTTGGTAAAAAAAAGTGTTAAATTGAGCGGAACTTGAACTTTGAATAACAAGTGTTAAGCTTTAAACAATATACTAAATTTTAACGAAACAATTTAATAATAATAAATTTATCTATTTTTATAAAAAAATATTTTAATAGTCATCTTAAAATTGGCTACGTCACGGCTAAACCAGCCGTCACCTGCGCCAAAACAAATCAATCCAAACGTAGTTTTGAACACTTATAACTTGAGTTTCGATTAAAATAAATATAACAAATTTAATTAATATAAAAAAACTAGTATATTGGTTAATAACAACTATACTAGTTTTTTTAAAATACCCTGATTTTTAACCGACTTCAAGAAAGGAAGAGGTTCTCCATTCGTCAGGATCTTTTTTGTTTAAGCAATCGCTGTATGTTCAGCGATTGCTCAAAGAGGCCTGGACCGATTTACAAAATTATTTTTTTATTCGAAAGGGTATACTCTCCATAAGGTCCCGTTGTCACCAAGTCAACGTCTGATGATGGAATCCAGGAGAAATCGAAGGCAACCACTGAAAAATATATGCTTGTGTTTTTGTTACGTAGTAGTCATGTGTTAAGCACATACTTTACGGTGTCAAAATCTGATGCTGATGTGCTGATGATGAAGCTCACAGAACTCCGTAACGGCTAGAAGTTGGGTGACAGAACTGCTATTGGTCGATAGAAAGTATTTAGTAGTATGTAGGGCTAATTTGTTGCTTGGGACGTATGCTTGAATCAACACCTGATGCTGCTGTGCTGATGATAAGGCTATAGAACTCATTAACGGTTAAAAGTTGGGAGACAGTAATACAATTAGTCGATGGAAACTATTTAGCAGTTTAGCAGTAAATAAAAGAACATCTATTTAAGTTCACAACTCATTAATACAACTAAAAATCTAGAAATAAAATTACTTTAAAAATATAAAATAAAAATATTTACGACTGTCATCTATTATTTAAGTCGGTGCTGGTTAAATGTTACCCCGTATTCTATTTTGCCGTGTGACTTTGACGGCCGCGCATATCATACAACACAACGGACTAAGTTACTTAGGCTGGCACCGCCTCCAATAATAACTGACAATTGTAAATATATTTATAGTTAAAGATGACTTAGTTAAAGTATTACGTTTTGTATATTGTATTATGTAGATAAATTATTTGCGTTATTTATCGCATTTTAGTTACGTAAGTAGGTACTTTTTTGACATTTGTGTTCTTGAAGTCGGTTTGACTTTTTTTAAAAGTAATTTTATATCATTGATACACACTTGAAAACTAAAAAAACTGCATTTGAAAAACCTTTTTTGATAGAACCAAACTTACTACTCACCTCTTTTGGTTTATGAGTTAGCTATAGATTTTAAGTAAATTATTTCAAGAAGAACTATTTTAAACTTTGAGAAACATATTTATTTCTTAGATTTTCGTGAATCACATTCATAACATTAAAACAACCTTTTAGGGATTGTATCGAGTTTATTTAGAAACTTTTTTCTATTTATTTCCCGACTCGTGAAAATGATCTCTGTACAGAGTTCGAAACGTCGGCAAATAAATAGTAAATAAGTTTCTAAATAAACGCGATACAATCCCTAAAAGGTTTTATTAATGTTACTTTAAGAAACAATTAGAATACCATTACTTTGACTGTTTAATATCTTCTCTCTAGTTTTAAGATGAAAATGGCAATGAAGCTGAAAGATAGACTACTGGTTAAGGTTCAAGGACTGCAAGTGTTTCTTCTTACTACATGTTATACTCGTATATTTTTATTTAAATAATCACAACTTTACTTCCTATTTTCGAACTGATCAATAAACGATCCCACTTCGAAAATAATTATCAGAAGAAAACTCGACGGAGCCAATTAATCAAACTTTCTCCGAAGATAGAGATAATTCCGTACTCCGCAGATATTGGCGTGTAAATTAATAATTTGGTAAGTTAATCAAAACCTTTCAAGGTTTATAAATGATTGGTGAACGGTGAAAAAAATAGTTTACCCCATCTCCCCCTTAGGCTGCAATTGAAAAATTAAGGCCAATAGTAAATTCAAGTTGTTTACAGTAACAATTTATTTATAAAATTATTTAACTGAGTTAATTTTAGTCTTTTCGATAGCCTAGTTGTTTTTACTGGACCTATGACTACCGATTAAGAGGTGCTGAACTTAAATACATTTAATATCAAGTTATTATTCAAACTTGTTTTTCTTAGATATTAAAACTTGTGTTTTGTCACCTATAATTTTATTTTCGTCCTGTCCTGTTTGCAATGTAATCATGTGTCGAAACTAGAAACAAGTGCTGGGCTTCACAATATTAGCTAATGCTCGGTATTATTTAATTTAGCTCTTAAATTTACTAAATCGATTTTACCTGAAACGAGAATAAATAGCTACTCGGTACTAATAAAAATGAAACATATATTTCCAATAAAATTTAGCTCATTTGTTGATTTGTGCTTTACATTTGATATGAATCTAACTTTCATTCCCATTAACTACTAATGCAATTATTTAATGAGATTTAATTTAATGAGAAATTTAATATTCTATACCAACAATAACATAATATAAATTATTCTCTAAATAGGCGTAGAACAAAAACAAATGATTGCAAGAAGACCCTTGTTGAAACAAAAAGACCAGGGTCAACTAACCTTACATAATCACAACCTCATATGAGAACTGTTAATGTCCTGGATATAACACAAGTATATAACTTATATTACTTCTGGACTAGTTAAGTACGGTCTGGCTATTATGGAAGTTCAAACATGGGCGATGTTATGAGAAGCCTCTGCTCCATTTTATCTGCTGTTTGGTAAGCACCAAATCGCTACGCAAGTAAACAATTTAAGCAGATGAGATTCTCCGAACATATATCTTTTCCGTTATAACGCTTGCAATTTTACAGTTTTACAGTACAATTTTAAAGTTTTTGGATAAAAATATTATATTGATGAAAAGATTACAGGCACTATAAAATTCGCGTTTCAATGGTAGTCGAAAGTTGGAGTTTCAATAGTCGAATAATCTTCAATGGGTTACGATAGAAATAACTCAGTATACAATTGTTTTGAAGTAAAAAATCAACGTTAAAATTAACGTTTTGATCAAACACTACATTTTTACCTTTGAACGTACGCAACTCAGCGTAATATCTGAAAAACATAGAAAGTGGGAGACAAAAGGAAACGGAAGGAATGAGAACAGAAGGAGAGTACTTGAGCTGCGTTTTATTTAAATAAACTTCGTTGACGATGACTCCATTTCAATGACAGATTATTTTTGTTAATGCATTTAGATCGTTACTGAAACCGAATTGGGATTTCTGCTCTCCAAAGATTCAGATTTGGAATGATTGAGAAATAGATGGGGTTTAAATACATTTTTAATCAAAAACTTTTATCTTAAATTAATAAATAATAAAAATGTTTTAACACCAACACCAAATATGTATTTAAGATGGTATTATATTATTTTAGTAACATTTTTGAGTTGAAGTAAGTTCTTTTCCTTCCTTAATTAAAGTGTTTAATACTTTTAAAGGGATTTGTCGGGTATTAAGCTAAACATTTGTGTCAACATAGAAATGCCGATTCAAGTACGGCCGATGTTGGTAGAGTCGACCTTATTGCAGACAATAAATTATACTGAAATTTACTCTGTACTTTTTCTTTTTTTATCTATAATAATAGAAGACAGAACAAAATTATATTTCATGTTTGAAGTAAATTTAAACCTATAGCAAGGGATTTACCCGCAGTGTAGTTCATTTATTTCATTTTAGATTGCGACAAAAAGATAACGATCGCTCAGAATATTGACGTAATGTGATTTTTCAAAACGCTTTCAAATCGGCATATTTATTTTCATATTTCTACAATTTATACATATTATCGGACTATTCATCTATCCAGTCCAGTTCACCTTTAATATAAATCACATCAACATGTATTCACTAAATTCCAAATTTTATAACAAGCAGTATAAATTATTTAAAACACTGCAGCTTACAAAATTGTGATTCTGTCTATGTAAGTAGAATAACAATACTTGATTTCACATTTTTTGTATGATGTAAGATTACTAACTTACCATTGTTTCTTGTCCACAATCGGAGTAACTTAAACAGTTTTGGAACCCCTATTTTGTAATGGTTTATCGTGTACACGGGTGAACAGACATGATGAACAGAACTATTTATGCAATCCCTTTGAACTGATATCAAGTGAACCTAAAGGTGGTTGAGATTGTACTGAGCTATCACTGTGTTTTGTTAACGACGGTGTTTTAAGTACCCGTCGCATCAATTTGCAACATTCTATTTTTTTTATAATCTTATTGATAATATCGCGTCATATATGGTACTTACTCAAACTCAAATGAAAATTGCGCGACAATTTTGTTAGCAAAGGCTTTAAAGCCGGCTTATGGGAAACAAAAGTCGCATTTAACTTTATGAAATTTTGTATGTATATTTCCAGTTAGAGAAATATATTATTTATGTTATTATGTTATATGTATTATTTAACAAAGGTTGATTAATTAACATAAGAAATTAATATGCCTATTTAAATTTATTTGAGTAAAATATGTCTTGATGAAACCCAATCAACAAACAACTTATATACATTAAAATAGTATCAATTAATCTAATATGTTTATTGAAATCACAAGATTACGATCAGTAGAAAATAGTAACTTTCATATCACCTCGGGCAAGGAACTAAATCCGAGTTGTGAGATAGAAACGAATTAATATGATCTTTCCGGCCAATATATGTTTGTTTATAAAGATCCCACGTTCTCTTCTCTCGTCCTATATCTGAACTGACACGAGCTACGTTATTAAGCCTTCTACGTCACCCATCGAACTGTCAACAAACAAAATCATTCTCCATTTCATTCCTCATCTTTATCATTACCTTCTCTGCCACACTGTCACTTGTCAACAGACAGTCACCTTTGTTTTTAATATGAAAGTATTTGACAGTGTCAAATATCAAAATTCATTAGTTACCGTAGGTTTCAAGGATTTTCCTTGAAAGATCAAAGTGTGATTATTGATGGACTGGACTGATTATTTGAGTAAAAAAAAATATTTGTCAGTTAAAAAATGGACCTCGGAAAGAGTGTTTTCATTTTGTTGTTTAGTTTTTAATATATTTTTTTAATTTATACTATACCTGATCTCATATAGCTTCTTCAAATTTTAATATGAGTTTGTTTTTTTAATTTTAGTAAATTGTATTTTGAACATTACTTTTCCCCAAATTATTTTCAAACAGAGTGAAAAATGTACCTACAACTGCGTATTTTGTTTGTTTGTATTATCTATTATCGGCCAAGACACACATTACATGACCAAATATAACGTGTTCTGGAGGAAGGTGATGTTAGGAGCCTCAAAAATCGACGCGCGTGCACGAAAAGAGTTATGAAAGTCAACGAAGCGAGTGAGGTGTTTAAGAATCGTAGCTTATGGCGCTCCGTTCTCTCTGCCTACCCCGCAAGGGATACGGCGTGAAATAACTTTATGTATGTATGTATCCAATAGCTAATCCGAGTACTCAGATTAGCTTTCTCTGCAATTGATAATTATATGATTATTCTAAGTGTTTAGGTCTCTATTTAGGTCTCTGTTTAGGTTTTCAACAATTAACGCTCTTAATACTTTTGAAATGCAAAAATTAATAACAGTAATTGAGATTTCAATTATAAAATATGGCAAGAAAGTAAATACTTATTAGTAATTAGTAGGAGAGTAATATCTGAGTCAGATAATTATTATTACATACAGCTCTACGTTTTCAGTAACATGCTTCGATATTACAATAAAATCAAATAACATACATAACATAATATAACTTCACACCTTTGTTCCCCAAAGGTGTAGTCAACGGCTGTTAAGCCTCGTCTCGCCGTTATGTTTACGTCCCAAATGAAATAGTTGGTGAACCTATTGCCATACCGGGCATAAAGTTTTCAGTCATCGATATTTATCACACTTAACTTCCAAAAACAATTTCAAAAAGTCATTGGTGTGAGCCAGTGTCAGGATTTGAACCCGGACCTCTGGATCAGAAGCCGTGTGCTAGACCTTAAGATATTTACATATATATCTTAAGAATTCGATAATTGGTTGAAGGATATCAAAATTCGTTTAAAATTTACAGTTACCTCACGGCCTATTCCTCCGATTATATTACGCTATAAACATGCCTTTTATAGCGCACGACCAGCCGATTCTAGGACAACTCTCAACTTCATCCCTTCATGCGATAGCTGCTATTACGCTCACATAAATCTGTTGGGTATTTCCAGATCGCAATTTATGATATTTAGATAAGTGGGTTAGTTTTTCCGGGAAATATTTTTCTTTTAAACGAATCCGTATGTTTTGGTTTTTATTCGGTCGACGCAGTTTTTCTTTTATTAAATCGTAGTTTTTTTTCTTGTGAAACGTCGTTTAGAGTATTATCGGTTATGTGTACCTACTAAATATGATATTAGAAAATAATTATCTGTAAGCTCTATTTTGTTTTATAAATTCACACCTTTAAATGTTTTGTGCATTGCTAGTGGCAAGATTTGACATGCCACATAAGCTTTATATTTATCACACTTAAGCCCGAATACTGAACCGCCACTCAAATATATAAGCGCTACTTAAGCGTTTAAGTAGCTGTCACATTAGACAGAATACGTGAAATTTGAGCAGTAAGTAGCACTTTACTGATTGTCAGATTTGAGTGGCGGTTCAGTATTCAGGCATTAGCTTCTGAAAATAATTTCGAAAAGTCGTGATTGAGCCCTTGACTTCAGGAACGATACTATTTTGAAAAGTCACAAATAATCTCATTACTTAATATAATCCCAATTATTATAATCTTTCACGAGCCTTAGACGAACTAAACATCTTCCGTATGTATTTAAAAAATTGTCTATGTCTAAAACTTAAATGAATTGAGATTTATTTGAGACACGGAGCTAAAAATATATTATTTAGAGATACCATAATTAGTTTCTACGACAAGTGAAAGCGTATGTGCTATATCTATTTAATTCTAATAAATGAGTAAAATTTGGATCTTAATAAGTTCAATTTGTGCTATTCGATAAATAGCGCGTCTCAGCGCACAACGCAACTGCTATGTCCCGCTATGTAAATACTGTAATATCTTCGTAAATATTCGTTTAAATTACACGCTGTAAAGGGCCATATTAAAAGCACAATCTATTTAAGACAGTTACCTGGATGAACATTAATGCTGTAATGTTTCAAATTGCTTCGTTAATAAGCTATTATTTTACTTTAAAAAGTAAGAAATAAAAATTAATGTAGAACATTGTTTTGATCTATCACTTTGGGTTCAGCCAGCGTTTGCAATTAAATAACTAAATCTCGAAATATATCATTTTTTTCTTCAGTACATTAACATGAATTATAGATAAAAACCATCCTTTGAAACCCTCTATCCATTAAAAAAACCCCGCTTCAAAATCCGTTGCGTAGTTTCAAAGATATAAGCATATAAGTAGACAGACAGCGGAAAGCGACTTTGTTTTATTTGTTTTGCTTTTTGACTATGTTTTAGCCGCTGGAGCTTCGAGGAGCACTTCGTGAGGATGGTCCCCCGAGTGCGACTGGTGGCAGGCGCGCTACACCGCCTGCTGCCCAATCTCGAGGGACCGGGAAGGGGGAGAGCTCGGTCCCCCGAGTTTCGCCACCTCTAAGGCGGTGTCGTGCGATCCGTGGCCCTATACGAGGCTCCCGCAGTGGCTGTTACGCCTCGACTCGCTGTTTTGTTTACGTCCCGAATGGAATAGATGGCGAGCTTATTACCCTACATAGGGTACAAAATTTTCAGCCATCGGTATTTGTTACACTTAGCTTTAAAAAATAATTTTGAAAAGTCATTTGTGTTAGCCAGGATACGAACCCACAACTTCTTGATTTAGGAGGGGGGTGCTCCACCACTGGACCGCCGGGACTACCGAGATGACTACTATCTACTTCAAAATTAAGTTCTAATATTCACCCGAACATACATATGTCAGCGCAAGTCGCCATCTAGCGGTGTTTGATGTCAACTATATATAATAATAACCATATAAAATTTTATTAGGTAAACTGATTTATTATAATTACATGTTAATACAAATACATATTTATGTCAATATATTACTGAAATATGTTATTTAGTTAAGTAAAATGCACCAAATTTATAATTATGTAATTATGCAATTCGTTATATTATTTAGTAACTGTTTTGGTGATATTTCCTTTTATTCTTTAAATATTGAAATCAATACTGATGCTGCATGAATATTCATAATAATTATTTTCATAATTAATATCTTAATACTAGATAATATCGACTCGTTCTATGTAATATTTGCAAAATAAGAGAACTTCATTTTAAAACATCCTAGTAGTGTCCTCCGCCGAAAGATAGTAAAATTTTTGATGCTTAAAATAATTAATTTATATATTTACAAACTAATTCGAACTAAAACTGGTCAATATATTACTAAAATTTATTATTTAGTTAAGTAAAATGCGCGAAATTTATAATTATGTGATTAAACTATTCATTAAGTTTCGTAACTGTTTTGGTGATATTTCCTTTTATTGTTTAAATATAATACTGATGCTGCATGAAAATTCATAATAATTATTTCCATAATTAATATCTTAATACTAGATAATATCAACTCGTTCTATGTAATATTTGTAAAATAAGAGAACCCAATTTTAAAACATCCTAGTAGCGCCATCCGCAGAAAGATAGTGAAATTTTTGATTATTAAAATAAGTAATTTATACATTTAAGAAACTAATTTAGTACTAAAACTGGTGTTATAATTATCTAAAATTGTATTTTGAATTTTAACCTGTTTTTCAAGTATTATTGTCGAGTAGATTCATTTGTTATATAAAAAGATGTTGTTAACTGAGTTTATCATTTTTGTAATATCAATTATGACCAACTAGTACCACCATCCACTATTGTCTGTACGGGAAGTTTAAGAAGTCACTATACCAATTTTCGTCCTTGGTTTATATGGATCTTGGCTTTTATCTTACCTTTGTATAATATTAATAGGCCACTATTAATATTATACAAAGGTAGGTACAAGGTGGCGTTAAAAGCGTTAAACGCTTTTGCACCAGACATTACAAGTTCCACTTAAAAAAAAATACTGTGAGTTGAACATTTGATACCGATATTAGGCGATGAAGATTTTCTTTGTTTGTTTCGATTCTTACACCTCTGTTCGCTTCTTTGATTTTCATAACTCCATTCATACAAGTTCGTCGAATATGGAGTACTAATTTGTTTGGAGTTTTTTTTTCAACATTAATATGTCAACGAAAGATATAGGCTACATCACGACATGACTAGTAGAGATAGAGCAGAAGCTTTTTTCACCGGCAACAGTATGTTATATAATGATATGAAGATCACGCGGTCATCTATTACTACTGCATACTCTTTCAAACCCAGTCACTCTGTAGCTGTTTGTCTGTATAAGTTTTAACGAAATTAAACGTCCGTTAACGAAACTTGATATTAAAACAATTAATATTTTATATCCCTCATAAATTTAATATTATTACAACATTTAATATTGTAGTTTATATTTATTCAGAAATTATAGTACCTAACTCGATCTATAAGTACATACAAAGTTGGAACATTCACATACTACGAATGGTGTCGTAAACTATTTAATACCCTTCGGTTTTAATCCCTTTATCAATAACACACAGTTCATACGTGTCATTAAATAATTCACTAGTCAATCTTCGTATTGGATTATTTGCACAGTTACGTTTGTAGATACATAATACGGCCATACTGCGGTTATCCGATAATCCAGACTATTGATTCTTTTAAATTTACTGACGTGGTACATTGCTCCAAATGATAGTGCCTCTATATTTAGCCTGATTAGAAAGAAGAAAAGGTTTTTGAAGGCTCTTGTTTCATAAGTATTCATAATGTAGATATTTAGAACTCCGTCTTCTGGTTCAGTGGTACGGAGTACGAATCAATTACATCAATGACTTTGAAAAAGTTTTGTATGATAAAAATCCGTATTTAATTAAATTTTGTCTGATATAAGTGAACAGAATTCGCTAAAATATTATATTTGCAACTACAAATTGAATCAGGCATGTACAAGAATAATAAGAATTAGCAGCTAAGAAGTGAACTTTCCGTTAGCTTCGGATAGCTTGACGGCCCCTTGGCGAGGATCAAAGTGTAAATTGACTCGAAATATTTCACAGTTAACCATATAATAAATACTTAACGAAGCAATTATCTAGATCTTCATCTACATATCACAGTACTAGAGCAAAGCAGTTCACTGCATGAATGGGCTGGCTCGACCGGTGAAATACCACAGCCTCTCACAATATCGACGTAAAGTGGCTCATGCCGCGTTTCGTTCGGTGAAAGAGATTTCCGGAGGCCCACAACCCCTTCGCCTCCCTTTCCCATCCTAACCCCATAAGGCCGGCAACGCAACTGTAACACTACTATGTGTTGCAGGTGTCCATGGGCGGCGGTAGTTGCTTAACATCAGGTGACCCGGTTGCTCGTTTGCCCTCCTATTCCATAAAAAAAAACGTATAAATCGCAGTATACAGTGAACTTTTAATAACCTCCAAAAGTAACATTATATATGCGCAAACTTTGAAGTAACTGTAACCAGAAATTAACAAAGAATAAGTTTAATAAATAATAGAAGGTGGATAATGTTTAAAGGATTTTAATAAGTAAGTTTATTTGAAGGATAAAGTAATGTTTTCTTATATACGAAGTCACTAAACTTCAAGTCTTTGAAGTCTAAATAATAATTACAATTTCTACAAAAACACTTAGTATTGGTTGTTGCCAAATTTAATACAAACTTTGCTACATGTTCTGCTGTTAGATAAATAAAGTTCAACTGTTCATCTGACAAATAAAGAATAATATTTTTCTTATAACTTAAGGCCTTTGTGAGTATTTGGAATTGTTATGGAAAGTTTTATTTGAAACGTTTCATCTATTCTGATGAACCTTAATAATAATTAGTTTATATTTTATAAGTTGTTAGACCAATCATAAGGATCAAACATAGCCTTATTTTAACTACAACTAGTATTTACGTAAACTGTACATAACATAACTTCACGCCTTTTTCTACCCAAAGGTGTAGGCAGCGGCAGTTAAAACCTCGCCGTTATTATGACATCCATTCATCCATTGCCATATCGGGCACAAAGTTTTCAGTCATCGATATTTTTCACACATAACTTCCGAAAAGAACTTTGAAAGGTCATTGGTGTGAGCCAGAGTGAGGATTCGAACCCGCGATCTCTATATTCAGAAGCGGGGTACTCGACCACTGGACCACCGAGACATTAACTGTACATACTATTTATTTATTTATTAAAGGTCTTTCACAGGTGACAAATAGTAAAAGTATAACTTATTTTTAACTAAACAATACACCTTTTATGAAGTACACATATAAACCACTCACAGTGACCAAGAGTAAAGAATAGAAGAGTATATTCCGGAACACTATCAATAGTGTTTAACAGAACAGGAACTAACTTCACTTACAGCGTAATACAGTTCCTTGGGCATCTACATACCTGTTGTGTGTATGTTATACTACATACATAACATAACTTCACGCCTTTTTCTACCCGAAGGTGTAGGCAGCGGCTGTTATGCCTCATCTCGCCGTTATGTTTACGCTCCAAATGGAATAGGTGGCGAACCTATTGTCATACCAGGCACAAAGTTTTAAGTCATCGATATTAATCACGCATAACTTCCGAAAACAATTTCGAAAAGGCATTGGTGTGAGCCAATGTGAGGATTCGAACCTGCGAGCTCGGGATTCAAAAGCGCGGTGCTGAACTACTGGACCACCTAGACTATATGTTACATTACTTACTATATTATATAAATTTGAACGAAGGAAAATAAGTAAAGTCTGCGTGCCCTGGGATTTTTGGAATGGCAGCACACAATCAAACTTTCACGTTGAAATCACAGAGCACACTTCAAATTTAATTTATTTATGTGAATCTATAGATATGCCGTTGAATATTTTCGATTCTGAGAGGGCGAAGGTCTCACTGGACTTAGGGCGCTCGTAAACCTCCAAGTTAGAGTGTTGTGAATCAAACAAGACGTTTATTACTTGGCTGAATGTAAAAGTGTTTAGTATTATTATTTATGAGTCTTAAATTAATACTGAGGTTGAGGATTTTGAGACAATGTTATCAAATTTATATTTAATAGCTCAGTATATGAAGTACTATAATATTTTCAATTCAATACCTTAACTTTTTAGAAATAATTACCATTGTAGCGATTATTAATCATACTAATGCCATCTGTCTTACTTTTTATAATATTATAGCTGTTATAATTGTGAATATAACGTTTTTAGAGTGGTAGAGCCACGGAGTTCCACGAGCTTTCAGAAAATTGGAAGTAAAGTGACTCATGCTGCATTTTGTTTGATGGGTGGTATCCGGAGGCTCACCCCACTTGCCCCTTCTACAACTAGTACCCGCTTGCTTGTTTTACATATTTATATGGCACTAGCTGACCCGGCGAACTTTGCTCCGCATCAAATGTATTAAATGAGTTGATTTTGAATATCATGAGGTTCAATTTGTGCTATTTATCATCGGCTTTAACTGCTGTCCCGCTATGTTAATACTGCAATATCTTCGAAAATATTCATTTAAATTGCATGCTGTAAAGGGCCAGGATCATCTATATTACATGCACAATCTTTATATATGCCAATATAATGTTTGTTAGGAAAAACTTGAATAAATATACTAAAAATAGTGATGTTCATAAGTTTAATAACAGAGGCAAGCATAAACTTGTGTTGCCGTGTCATCGCCTGCACAAAGTACATAAGTCTTTTCTGGGAATGGGTGTACAATTTTATAATAGAGTCCCTGCGCATATCCTGGCTCTGTCATTCGATCGGTTTAGTCGGGCGGTGAAGGATCGTCTCGTTGCTGGTGCTTATTACACCATCAATGACTTCATGACGGACAAGTCATCTTGGGACCGTCAAGTTGCTTGCTCAACGCGGATTCTGTAGTTTGCGTGTTGAAATTTGTTCACATGTTCTGGAGTGGAGGCGTTCCGTAGTAATTTCTGATAGTTATGTATATACACTTTCTAATTTAAAATTTGCTTTGATATTGTTTATAATATATGTACTCGTAAATATAAGTTTTATTTATTGCACAACGTTACCACTCTAAATAAAAGATGTCGCGTCAGTTGCGCTCGACTAATATATTTGCATAGTTTTTCTTTTTAGGACGTTGATGTTAATTTGCTGTGATGGTCGAGTATTCTGGCTGCTACACCTTTTATGCACGAGTCTACTGCTTTGTTTTCAGTAGCGATATTAATATTATTGTTATTTATGTTTAAAGAGTATTTGGCACATGAGTTTCTTGCCCGATTCTTCTCATGATAGCCCCTACACTCAGAATCGGGCCGCTCGTGGCGATTGCGTCCGTGTTTTCTTGTTCCACGGACGCACTTTCCTCAAGCGCTCGTGTTAAGTAGTTAATTTAAAATAATAAAGTAAAATTGTACTTGTTGACTATTTTTAAGTGTCTGTGAAGACCTATGAAAATAAAACTTATTTTGACTTTGACTTTGACAATCTATTTAAGACACTTAATTGGATGAAAATCAATGCTTTAATGTTTAAAATCGCTTCGTAAATAAGCCATTCATCATCCTCATCATCATCATCATTAGCCTTTTGCAGTCCACTGCTGGACATAGGCCTCTCCCAATGTGCGCCACAACATCCGATTCTCTGCCTTCCGCATCCAGTCGCAGCCCTTCTGAGGTCGTCTGACCATCGGAATGGTGGGCGTCCTACACTACGCTTACCAAGTCGCGGTCTCCACTTTATGACCTTCTTGCTCCATCTACCATCGGTCCTTCGACAGATGTGGCCAGCCCATTGCCACTTTAGCGAGCTTATTCTACAAGCTATGTTGGTTACTCCGGTTCTCTGTCGGATATACTCATTTCTGAGTTTATCCTTCAGAGATACCCCGAGCATAGCTCGCTCCATAGCTGGCTGAGCGACTTTAAATTAGTGGACTAACCCCACCGTTAGTGTCCACGTTTCGGCACCGTACGACATTACTGGTAGGACGCACTGGTCATAGACCTCAGACGCACGGTCAAACCTCTCATGACAAATAAGCCATTATTTCTCGTAAAAAGTAAAGTAAAAAGTAATGGTCATTGTGGGTTAACCCTAAAAGATAGACATATGCCCTCGAGGACTTTTTCGTAGACATTCTGAAGGTGTTTAATAATACAGAACATGTTTTGAGCTATCACTTAGGGTTCAGCCAGCGTTTGTTATTAAAGTGCTAAATATCGAAAATATCATTTTTCTTTACAAAATCATATATGAATTATAGATCAAAACCACCCCGTTGACACCCTCTAACTATCAAAAAAACCGCATCAAAATCCGTTGCGTAGTTTTAGAGATATAAGCATATATGTAATGATGATTAAGTATATTGCTTCCTAGATTATCTCAGGATTATTGTGTCTCTTGATATTTACGCCTTATTTTTCCACAGATGTATCTACATAAAAGAGTTAATTAATTAATATATGGTGTAATAATTATGGGGATAATTTATTGTGAGAAGTTGCTTACAATCAGGTGACCCACTTGCTCGTTTGCCCTCCTATCCAATAAAAAAATCGAGTTGAAAACATATAAAAGACAAAGTTTTCATTCATAGAACAAGGGAAAATTACAACGATAAACGAATGCAACCAGCTATAGTATTATTAATGTTGATTTAAGCTTTGTTGTCTTGTCCAATACTCAAATTATCTAGTCATATTTTAGTAGTTATTGTAAAAATTGTATGTACTATTATAAATATATACCACATATATTATGTAGGTTGCTAAGTATATTTTCTTCCACATTCCAGGCAAGGTTTGTTTTTTTTTGTCTCCTAGTGGATACCTTTTATAAACATAATTATTATAGCTTTGACAAAGATTTTCGGATTTGAAATTGACTCAATGTTACAAATATGTGCGTAGATTTATCATGTCCTCTATCATATCAACACGCTTCAAAATGTGACTGGGAGGTTGACTAGGAGAGAATGCCTTAGGCATTTGCACCGCCTTTGCACCATGCACATGAAATTTAAATAAATAAATAAAATGATAGTTGACTCAAAATTGACTCGGTCGCGCAGTGGTCTAGCACACGGCTTCTGATCCAGAGGTCCGGGTTCGATTCCTGATACTGGCTCACACCAATGACTTTTCGAAATTGTTTTCGGAAATTATGTGTGATAAATATCGATGACTGAAAACTTCGTGCCCTTTATGGCAATAGATTCGCCACCTATTCCATTTGGGACGTAAACATAACGGCGGGACGAGGCTTAACATTGTAACATATATATTCATCATAACAATTAGCATCCTTCTCAATCTCTCTCCCTCCCATTTATTTATATTCCAAAAAAGAAGTTTAAACTGTTTTAACGACTATAAACAGTAAGTCAGATATCGAATGTATTTCAATGTATTCAGAAACGGAATGAATCTGCACTTTGTATACAATTGTTTTGTGATATTTCACGATACGCCCGAATACCGAGTCATACCTTTGAACGTACGCAATTTAGCGTAATATCTGAAGAGCATTGAAAGTAGGGGCTGAAGGGAAATGGGAGGGAATGAAAATGGAACAGAGTGCTTGAGCTGCGTTTTATTTAAATAAACTACGTGTCTGATTGTATCTTGGTTTTAACGATGGATTATTTATGTAAATGTTGTTGGATAGTATTCGAGCTTTGACAAAGATTTTCGGATTTGAAATTGACTCAATGTTACAAATATGTGCGTAGATTTATCATGTCTTCTATCATATCAACACGCTTCAAAATGTGACTGGGAGGTTGACTAGGAGAGAATGCCTTAGGCATTAAGTCCGCCTTTGCACCATGTACATGAAATTTAAATAAATAAATAAAATGATAGTTGACTCAAAATTGTCTCGGTGGCGCATTGGTCGAGCACACGGCTTCTGATCCAGAGGTCCGGGTTCGATTCCTGGCTCACACCAATGACTTTTCGAAATTGTTTTCGGAAGTTATGTGTGATAAATATCGATGACTGAAAACTTTGTGCCCGGTATGGCAATAGATTCGCCACCTATTCCATTTGGGACGTAAACATAACGGCGGGACGAGGCTTAACAGCCGCTGCCTTTTTTTTTTTACGCCGAAATGCTTTATGCGCACCCCCGCCTGGGAACGGCAGGAGGTAGTGTGGGACTCCCAAAACAGTACACTGCAATCCGATCCTAGGGTTACCCACTAAAACCTCGCGGTGACCTTCCTCCGGCGTCGGGTTGGCCCAGGACGGTGCTTCAGCCCTCTGGTCCACCCCGCCGTCCCCCCCCCCCCCCCCTCTGTCACGAGGAGGTGCTCATCCGCGGGGTGTGCGCCCTCGCGGCCCGTCGGTGGCGGCGATCACTGAGCTCGCCGCCGCCGCCTTCGAGCGGGATTGGCTCTCTCCCGACCCCGCTCGGCGGCCTCCTTCTGGAGCATTACTGCTTCGCAGAAGGAGACCACAGCCCTCCACTCCTCCTCACCCGCCAACATTGCCGCGATCAACGCCGGCGGGGACAAGTCTCGCCCGATCCCGTCGATCAGGACTCGGCGCTCGGCCGCCCAGGCCGGGCAGACCTCCAGCGTGTGCTGGGCCGAGTCCAGGTCGGATGCGCAATGGTGGCATCTCGCCGTCTCTTCACGTTTTATTCGACTCAGATACTCACCGAAGCACCCGTGCCCGGTAAGTATCTGAGCCAACCTGTAGGTGACAGTGCCCCATTTACGGAGCACCCAGGCCTCGAGGTGGGGCAGGACTGCACCGACGGCGCGCTGGCGCGCACAGCCCTGGAGGACCAGCGCGTTGCGCCAGGCCCCCAGGACCCGCCAGAAGGCCGCCCGCCACCGCACTTCGTGTCCGCGCGCGTCCGGGTCCCCCTCTCCCCGGCCGAGATCGTACGCAGCTGCGTACATCTCGGTCAGGATGATGAAGGTGGGGAACGCACGAGGAGCGTCACCGCCTCGTATGAGATGGTACGGTAGCCCCGCACGATCCGGATGGCCATGATCCGCTCCAGGCTCCTCAGCAGAGCCCTAGAGCGGGAGGTCCCCGCGAGGTCTCGCGACCAAACGGGGGCCCCGTACAGGGCCACGGACCGCACGACGCCACCGTAGAGGCGGCGAACCCCCTCTCCCGGTCCCCCGAGGTTGGGCAGCAGGCGGTGTAACGCGCGTGTAGCGTGTAACGTAGGCGTGAAGTTATGTTATGATTCAAATTGGACTAGTGGTTAACCAGATACTATGTACTATTATTACTATCACTATATATTTAAAATTTCCATTTGAAAATATAATCTTAATGTTATCGTTTAATTCTTGAACTCATAATAATAACTTATTATGTAATGTTTATTATCAATAAATAAAATGAAAACAGTTTTTTTTTTCTTTACTATTATTTAACTCTATATTTTTAGAAAAGCAATATACGGGTCCGTTTTATTTAATGTTTATTTAAAGCTGAGTAATTTCAACATTGTAATATGTACTTAATTTAACAATTTATGAAACAAAATATACTTAGAATTCATTTATTAAATTACACTTAAAATGAAGTAAAGCAAGGGCGATGGTTCAATTTTTGTCAGTCCGTCCGTATATCAAAAAGTAATTATTATTGCTTTTTATACTTAAAGCATTATATTTTTCAAGCTATTATTATTGCTTTTTTATGTTCGTAAAAATATTATATAATTTTAATTTATCTTAAACTTCAATCAAGTTGCTTATTTTTGCAAAATGTCTTTTTAATATCCACGTGCTTCTCCCCAATTGCTTAAATAACTCTTAAGACAATCGTCCAAATAAACACATTTGCCTGTTTTAGTGTCCCTAACAGTCGGTTCGTCACAATAACAGGCGGTGAAGTCGCAGATGATGGCGTCCTCTGGTATGGGGTTGGGATTTGCGCAGGTCGGCTCAGGAGTTTTATGTCCACAGCCTATAGCGTAAATGTGTGTACCCCTTTCACATTGCGGTGCGCCTAGAAGAATTGGCCCTACCACCTTAAATAATCGAGGATATTAAATATACTTTTTACATAATACATACATAACTTCATGCCAAATCCCTTCTGGGGTAGGCAGAGAGAACAGACCGCCATAAGACACGACTCTTACACACCTCACTCGCTTCGTTAACTTTCATAAATGTTTTCATGCACGCGCGACGATTTTTAAGGCTCCTAACATCACCTTCCTCCAGAAGACATTCGATTTGGTCATGGAATATGTTTGCATTGTACATTTTTTTACCGTCTTCAGGAAACACATACCTAATCTCACAGCTGTGTCTAAAGAATTAGCAATATCGAGACTCAGTGTGTTAGTATGAATAATACTGATAGTTGAAGAAACAGCTACACAAACAAATGTTTAATAATAGGTTGGGGAAAAAGTATTTTCGTATTTTTGTATGAAAAGTCAAGACATTTTTTTCAAAGTTTATTTACATTTATTTACAATATATATGTACCGTTTTGTTGAATAACTTTCTGCCATTTTGTGGGCAGAGACATTATCCCGTTACTGTAGAAACTTTGGGACTTCTGATCAAAAAAACGGGACAAATAGTTTTGGCAGTCCTCTCTTGAGGTCAACCTTACAGAACCTAAAGAATTCTGAAGAGACCGAAACAGGTGAAAATCTGAAGGCGCAAGGTCAGGGCTATATGGTGGATGCACTAGGACCTCCCAGTCGAACTCTCTTAATTTTTGCTGAGTGGCTAAAGATGTGTGTGGTCTAGCGTTATCGTGATGAAAGACCACACCCTTCCTGTTGATCAATTCCGGCCGTTTTCTCTCGACTGCTTCCTTTAATCTCATCAGTTGCTGGCAGTAAAGATCAGAATCGATGGTTTTGCCGGACGGTAAAAGCTCATAATGAACAATGCCCTTCCAATCCCACCATACACACAGCATCACCTTATTTCGTGTTAGGCCAGGTTTGGCCACAGTCTGTGAAGCCTGGCCAACTTTCGACCACGACCTTTTTCGCACGTTCTTGTCGTACGTGATCCACTTTTCATCGCCAGTTATCAATCTCTTCAAAAACGGCTCGGTTTCATTACGTCTCAATAATGAATCGCAAATGAGTACACGGTTCATTAAGTTTCTTTGAGTGAGCTCGTGTGGCACCCAAATATCGAGCTTTTTTGTATAACCAGCTTTCTTCAAATGGGTCAAAACTGTTTTGTGGTCAATTCCCAGTTCTTCAGCTACATCGTAACTACTAATATGCCGATCTTGCTCCACTCTTTCAAAAATGGCGTCCATTTTATTCGTAACAGGGCGACCAGAGCGAGGTGCATCTTTAACATCAAAATTTCCGGACTGAAAACGTTTGAACCAAATTTGTGCTACTCTTACTGACACTGCATCAGGTCCATAAACATCATAAATTTTTTTCACTGCTTGAGTTGCATTTTTGCCTTTTTTATAATAAAATTTTAAAATGTATCGAATTTCTTCATTAGATTCACTCATTTTTACGGAGAGAAAAACAAATGAAAAATAGCGGGAAACAACTTTTTTTTATTTTTTTCTTTTCTTTATAATGTAACCTTTTTAATGTTACCAAAACCAGCCAGACACAAATAGTACAGTCAAAGAAATTTTATAATAAGTTTATACCTACGTTATGCGAAAAGACTTTTTCCCCGACCTAATATCAAATTAAGTTTTTAAAAAGATGCTTTATGATTATTAAAATTTGAAATGAATTTAATAAATGGCATATTATAATAGTAGTAATACCTAAAATCTAATAATCTCTATTTCATTATTGTGATAAATCGTTGCGTATTTTTGTATCTCAAAAAGGCTTTTAAAAAATTTTAATATCCTTTAAATGTGGAAGTTTTATACAACCGTGGCAATTGATGGGGAGGGAAAAAATTAAAATATTATTTAAATCATTCCACTGAAAATTAAGTGGAAATTAAATGTATAAATTTTTATTAAATGTGTTTACATTTTACCTTGTGGCTTCGCGGAAGTTAATGTAGCTAACGCCAAAACACAAATTGTTATAAAAATCGTCATAATTGAAGAGATCTTTTGAATTTCTTCACTTCTTCCGTAAATACAATATGCTATGAAATTAACTTGCTGTTTTAGTGTCCAAGACTTAATCAGTAGCTTTTGTTGACAGTCTTGGATTTTATATCAGCATCTATCTGTGTCAATTAACTGTTATCAATAATATTATGATTCCACGATTTTGAATTATATAGTTTTCACAGGGGTGCAATGGAAAATAATAATAAACGGCAAATATTATATAATAATATAAAAAGAACAAGACTCCTGACTCTACATGGGATCGGCACAACATGTCATCCTTTTCCATTCTCTTCTATCACTCGTCGTCTCCACACTTACTCCTTACTCTTACTCATATCAGCGATTACACTTTGAATGCATCTCCTTTTCGGCCTTCCTCTACTGATGTGTTCATCCAGTTATTCTCATTATCATATAAAAAGTTATAAGAAAACAATTCGATTTTCAAAATTAAAACTTTTGGTATATATATATATATATATATATACTCTCGAGAGCAATGAATCCGGGTCACTTAAAGAATGTTAGAAATCTCGGAAACTAAAAATGATAGGTTAATGCAATAAATTGTATTTAATAGACAATGTAATACTCCTTAAATGAAAGTAAAAAAATATGAGTCACCATACATTTTATTAACACAAAATTACATAAAGAAAAAATCTGCTGATCTCTCCTTAAAACAAAAATAGGAAACATGAAATTTTTGAACTTTATTACGATTTTCTTGAATTTTAATACTTCGTATTGCCTCCTCGTGCTTCCATTACTGCGTTTACGCGGTTTGGCATGCTGTACACCAAGTTCCTTATACGATTTTGGGGAATATTCTCCCATTCCTCTGTGAGAGCAATTTTGAGCTCACGAAGCGTGATTGGGGGAGGGTTTCGTTGTTTTACGCATCTGCCTAGCTCGTCCCAAGCATGCTCGATCGGGTTGATATCCGGGCTGCGCGCTGGCCACTCCATACGAGTAATGTTCATCTCTTGAAGGTAGTCATTCACAATCCTACCTGTATGAGGTCGGGCATTGTCATGCATAAATATAGCATCCTCACCTAAATTGACCATAAATGGACCAACGTGATCATTGAGGATTTCTTCCACATATCTTACGCTAGTTAAAGAGCCGTTTTCTATGATCACCAGCTCTGTGCGACTTTCAGAAGAAATTCCGGCCCACACAAGTACAGACCCACCACCGTAGGCTACTTTTTCCTCGATGCATGCTTGCTTGAATCTTTCCCCTGGTCTTCGATACACTCTGTGTCTTCCATCGTGCTTGTAGAGCATAAATTTTGATTCGTCGGAGAACATAACTTTTGACCAATCTTCAATACTCCAATTTACGTGGCTCTGGGCATATCTTAGTCTTGAAATACGATGCCCACGCTCCAGTTTAGGGCCGTTTGCAGGTCTAAGGGGTTTTAAGTTAGATTCAGCAAGCCGACGTCTTACTGTCCATGCACTTGGGTTACTTCCTCCGAGGCGTCGAAACTGATTGGTGAGTTCAGTTCCTGTGAGAAAGCGATTTCGAAGCATGGTGTTCACCAAGTATCGGTCTTCTCGTGCTGTGGTATACCTGGTTCTGCCCGTTCCTGGTCTGCGTAGGTTAGAACCAGTTTCTTCGTAACGTCGGAGAACTCTTTGTACTGTTGACAGCGACACACCAACAGTCCTGGCTGTATCGCGCTGACTCCGGCCGGTTTCCAGCATTGTAAGTATTCTGGTGCATTCTTCAGGCGTAAGCGACATAATTTCAGCTTGAATAATGAATATAGATCACTATCAACATGGTTTATGTACCCACATAAATGACAGATTACAAACAAAAGCAAAACCAAATGCTGTAATTTCGTAGTTCCATCTTCGAAAGTGGCCCTTTTTCAAATTTGATTTTTTTATGATATAACTTTACAATAACTAAGAAGTTTTAATACCTTCATTTAAGGAGTATTACATTGTCTATTAAATACAATTTATTGCATTAACCTAGCATTTTTAGTTTCCGAGATTTTTAGGATTCTTTAAGTGACCCGGATTCATTGCTCTCGAGTGTATCAATTTAACGTTTTTTCGATTGTAAGTAAAAGCTGAGGTATAAGCCGAACGACAAAACAAGTAATCAGTTTTCTCGAAGCATTTTCGGTTTATTTTCTACCTCGGCCGCTTTTTCTCGTACCAGGGCAATGTCGTGAGCAAAGAGCATGCACCAGGGTGCATCTTCCTAGACATCTGATCTAAAAGCACCGTTTATCAGAAGGAACTTAAGCCTTAGTCAAGTAAGGGCTTAAAGCCGATCTCTGGTGCATGATCATAATCAAGCATAGCAACGTAAAAGATTTTTTATAGACCTAGTTTCCCTTTTATGTGAAAATAAAAGAAAAATATATTTATTATTATGTTCTTTTATCTAATACAGGATTTACAAAAAGTTCAAAACTTTATTTATTTAAAACTTCATTTATAAAGGCGGACTTAGTGCCTAAAACATTCATTGCCAGGCATTATTTGGGTGGTGGAGAAAAATTTAATATGTAGGTGCGTTTCTTACAGGTATATATATATCTAGTAGATAAATATGGCATCTAGGTATGTAACTAGGTTTCATTAATAAAAATATACATACAGATAAATACAGGTGGGTACATAAGTATAAACATACATAAATAAATATACAGAAATATACATACATAAACTTATACACTTATACATATACAAATTTTAGTTTTATGTATTAGGAATATTTGAAAGCCCTAAAAGTGATTTATCAAATGAATAATTATGCTACAATTATATCAACTGACATTTTAACTAGTTCGGACAATGTTACGTACACATGTTGGCAAGCGCTGATAACCTCTACCCTAATATCTTTGTGTACAAAGTTGGTTAAAACAACGATTACAGTATTATCAAGACTTTCATAAATAACATCGTTATCAATCAAATACATCGTAGATTTTTTTATAATTATTAGAGGGCTACATAAATTAATAAAAATAAATTAATTATTACTGATAACACTTCTTACAAAACTTTTTTTTTCACATATTGGTTGTCATTTAACTTTTTTTCTTAATATATCACAATTATACAATAAATTTCATGCTTTTCAATAATTTTAATGTTTAATTTAATAACTCCAAACCTCATATTTGTTGTGATTTTGATCTATAGCTCATATCATATAGCTCATTTACAATACAATTTTCTACAATTGTATTGAATTGTAGAAAGCTACATAAACATAAATAATATAAACTTCATGACTTTATTTACCCGAAGGTGTAGACAGCGGCTGTTAAGTCTCGACTCGCCAAATCGTTTTGTTGTGTGCCAAATTGAATATACGGTCTATTACCATACACCAGGCACAAAGTTGTGAGTCATCTTTATTTATTAAGAATTCCGAGAAGAAATGGATTCCAGATTTATTAGTGCATAAAAAATTATATCTTTTGGCACTCAGTTCACTTTGTCCACCCCGTGGAACTTGGCCCAACACATATAGTGTTACTGTTGCGTTGCCCACCTTTAAGGAATAGGGGATAGGGAAGGACGGGCAAGAGGGGTGGGCCACCGGGTACCTCTCTCACTGAACGAAACGCGGCATGAGCCACTTTACCTCGATCTTCTGAGAGGTCGTGGTATTTCACCGATCATGCGTTTCAACTAACGGTAAGCTAGTCGTGTCACCTGATTGTAAGACATCTGTAACAGAGAGAGTCACAGTTGCGTTGCCTTCCTTTAGGATAGGATTGGGATGACATGAGGATGGAAATGACCACCGAATACCTCTCTTACCGAACGAAACATAGCTTACGTGAACGTCGATTATTTTATTATGAGTGGTATTTCACCTATCGCCGAGCTCATTCGTGTAGTGAACTGCGTGACTTTACCATTGTTACCTATCGACGATATCTATTAAAATATATTAAGTATATTTTTAACGGAATATGAAGCACATTAGTATAGGAAAATGTTATTTTTTTATGAACGAGTTTCATGCGAAAACAAACACCAACATTTCTAATAAGCGTTTTTTTGTTAAATACAAACAAGCATCGTTGCAAAATATATAATATGATACGTTACAAAAATTAAATTATATTTCTTTACATGTATTAAAAAAAGTCCAGTTAAAGTAAATAAGTAAATGTATGATATTTCTCATTGTTTCAAATAATTAATTCTTCTTGGGGCATTCTTCTGGTTGCACACATTTGCCGAGGACTGTATCCCTGACAGTCGGCGGGTCGCAGTAACAAGCGGAGAAGTCGCAAATTATATCGTCCTCTTCTTGCGGGTTTGGCTGATCGCAAGTTGGTTCGGGAGTCTTCTTGCCACAGCCTGTTGTGTAGGCGTGTGTACCTTCTTCACATTCTCTTACACCTGAAAAAGTTTTACCAACCATTATTATATGTTCAAATACTACAATAGACCTACAAATTATCCCACCTCTACCATTTCACTCATATTTCGCCGTAGAGTAATAAAGAATAGCCCGGCTGGTTTAGCGGTCAAGCACCACGCTTCTGAATGAAGAAGTCATGGTATCGATTCAGGGCACACGCCAATGAGTTATAGGGATTCTTTTTGAAGGTTGTTTATGATAAATATCAATGAGAGATAACATGGTGTCCGGTGTATGGCAATAGGTTCCACCACCTATTACATTTAGGACGTAGCATATTTGGCACGTCGAGGCTTAACAGCAGCTGGTTACCTTCGGGAAGTTAAATACTTATAGTTTTTTTCCACTAAATGCTACAAGTTTTATAAGTTGGCGTCGATTAATGTTTTGTAGTAATTTTCCTCATTGTGCTTCTCAAGTCGTCAGATTATTATATACGCAGCTTATGTATTCGTTTAAATGTAATTAGGTATATCTTGGATATAACAATATCTCCGAATTAGAATTCTTAAAAAAGTTACATACAATCTCATCACTTATTTATTTATGGTGAGGTTTTCTTCTCTTGTTGTAATGTTGTAAAACTAGATTGAAGTAACAATACACAAACAAACAAACAAACAAAAAATATAACAAACAAAAATATAACTGCATTTTTTCTTTTATTTTTAAGCGCGTCACCTCTTGGCGAGTGACTAACTTCGCCCATGGCCACTTGCAATACGGGTTAGATAGTGTTACTGTTGCGATGCCGGTCTTTAGGAGAGAATAGACATGAATGTCGAGAGTGAGATGAAAAGGATTAGAGGTATGGGCCTGCACTCCTGTCAATATTCTAAGGGGCGGTGTGTAGAGTATTTCACTACAAACTATATACTACGAGTAACCGACACTTTTGGCTTAATAATATTTTGAAGACAATATTTTGGACATTGGAGGCAATTAAATTATGTCTCGGTGATGTCTCGGTGATGTCTCGGTGATGGTGATGGTGATGATAGTCTCGGTGGCATAGTAGTCGAGCACACGGCTTCTGATCCAGAGGTCCGGGTTCGATTCCAGACACTGGCTCACACCAATGACTTTTCAAAATTGTTTTCGGAAGTTATGTGTGATAAATATCGATGACTGAAACACTTTGTGCCCGGTATGGAAATAGGTTCGCCACCTATTCCATTTGGGACGTAAACATAACGGCGAGACGAGGCTTCACAGCCGCTGCCTACACCTTCGGGTAACAAAAGGCGTGAAGTTATGTATGTATGTAAATTATGTCTTAGGTTTCCATGACGACAACAACACTTGGTATCCAAAAAAAACATACATGTTATTAATGTACAATATGGATATTAACAAAATCTCGAATTCAGCGAGCTTATTATTCCCATCCAATGTGAAAATGACATACAAAATTATTGTTAAGTACTTACATCTTCCGTCGGCATAGATGCAGCCACGGGGATACGTTCTTGGCTCGTGGGTGTGCGCAAAAGAAGAAGCAATCAGTGCCAAAACACAAAGTGCTATTAACAACTTCATATTTAAATAGTTAAATAGTTGAGCACGAGTAGTATCGAGAATCTATTTTGGAATACTGTTCTCGTCAAGTTCAAATAGTCTCATCAAGTGTTTATATACTCGTCGATTATCTTGTATAAATATGTAAAGTGACGTGTTAAATATATTTATAACTTAAAAAATCAGTATGTGTCTGCGCGGAATGTTGTAATTTTTTTTTTGATAATTCTTCAAGGGAGAGTAAGTATGTACATAACGCGTTACGACGCTAGTCTCCCTGGCGTTTTTTTTCTCACGAATACCCCAGCTAAGGTAGCCCTATCTCTCTTCAACACATAACGGAAGCCGTATTTTGGGCGGACGCTTACTCATTGTTCTGTACCACGTTATTAATTCTGACACACATCCGTTTGAGATTCACTACTTTTTTCACTATTTATGTCTACACATTTTTAAATTATACGACCTTATAAATTCACTTTTAATTTTGAAGAGGTTGTAAAATCTTAGTGATGATAAATATCATTCCCAAGAGGAACAAGATTGTGTCCAAATTTCGTGGTAGAATATCGTACAAATTTAATTAACGCAGCTAAAACCATAAAATACTACTAGTTTTCAGTTACAATCAATTTATTCAGATACCTAGTATCGTCTTAATATTATTTTTGTATTTAAATATGTTTCCATAGCGATATGTAAACATTACGATAGCGATCAAGTTGTTAAGTAATAACTTGTTGTTGTCCTTCACTGGAGTCTTTCATTTTTCTATAATAAAAAGTAGTTAACTACAAATCCTAAGCAGACTTAGGTATCACCAGCCATGTTTTATCTAGATTCCATCAGGTGCTCAGATGGCATACCATTACTCATAAGTCTACACCAAATATTAGAGTTCCTAGATAGAGCGCCTTCGGTTTTAACCTGTTTGTGAGCTTTTCTTAAATGTCTATAAATAGTGCAATTCGTCGTCCATCATTTTACAAACCGTTTTCCAGAGTCATTACAAATCGACTCTCGCACAGACTTGATAAACTCCCCGAGCCTCCCGTTTGATTTTATAAAATTATGTATGTATATTTTCAGTTTGAGAAATTTGTTATTTTTGTCGTAACTTAATGATACTAAAACAAAAATTATATATTATGTATTAATTAACATAAGTTAATTAATATGCCTATTTAAATTTATTTGAGTAAAATATGTCTTAATAAACCCAATCAACAAACAACTTATAAAGGTACATTAAAAATAGTATCAATTAATCAAATATGTTTATTGAAATCACAAGATTACGATCAGTAGAAAATAGTAACTTTCATATCACCTCGGGCAAGGAACTAAATCCTTTATGACATAGTTGTGAGACAGAAATGAATTAATATGATCTTTCCGGCCAATATATGTTTGTTTATAAAGATCCCACGTTCTCTTCTCTCGTCCTATGTCTGAACTGACACGAGCTACGTTATTAAGCCCTCTACGTCACCCATCGAACTGTCAACAAACAAAATCATTCTCCATTTTATTCCTCATCTTTATTATTACCTTCTCTGCCACACTGTCACTTGTCAACAGACAGTCACCTTTGTTTTTAATATGAAAGTATTTGACAGTGTCGAATATCAAAATTCATTAGTTACCGTGGGTTTCAAGGATTTTCCATGAAAGATGAAAGTGCGATTATTGATGGACTGGACTGATTATTTGAGTAAAAAAAATATTTGTCAGTTAAAAAATGGACCTCGGAAAGAGTTTTATTTGTTAGTTTTTATTGTTTAGTTTTTAATATATTTTTTAATATAAACTATACCTGATCTCTTAAAGCTTCTTCAAATTTTAATATGAGTTTGTTTTTTTAATTTTAGTAAATTGTATTTTGAACATTACTTTTCCCCAAATTATTTTCAAACAGAGTAAAAATGTACCTACAACTGCGTATTTTGTTTGTTTGTATTATCTATTATCGGCCAAGATACACATTACATGACCAAATATAACGTTTCCTGGAGGAAGGCGATGTTAGGAGCCTCAAAATTGACGCGCGTGCATGAAAAGAGTTTTGAAAGTCAACGAAGCGAGTGAGGTGTGTAAGAATCGTAGCTTATGGCGCTCCGTTCTCTCTGCCTACCCCGCAAGGGATTCGGCGTGAAGTAACTTTATGTATGTATGTATCCAATAGCTAATCCGACTACTCAGATTAGCTCTCTCTGCAATTGATAATTATATGATTATTCTAAGTCTCTTCTTAGTCTCTGTTTAGCCTCTGTTTAGTCTCTGATTAGGTTTTCAACTATTAACGCTCTTATTACTTTTGAAATGCAAAATAAAAATTAATAACAGTAATTGAGATTTCAATTGTAAGATATGGCAAGAAAGTAAATACCTATTAGTAGGAGAGTAATATCTGAGTCAGATAATTATTATTACATACAGCTATACGTTTTCAGTAACATGCTTCGATATTACAATAAAATCAAATAACATACATAACATAATATAACTTCACGCCTTTGTTGCCCGAAGGCGTAGTCAGCGGCTGTTAAGCCTCGTCTCGCCGTTATGTTTACGTCCCAAAAGAAATAGTTGGTGAACCTATTGCCATACCGGGCACAAAGTTTTCAGTCATCGATATTTATCACACTTAACTTCCAAAAACAATTTCGAAAAGTCATTGGTGTGAGCACTTTTGGCACTCAGTTCACTTTGTCCACCCCGTGATACTTGGTGATGAGTTTGCTGATATTGTTTCCGTTATGTACCATCTGTTTCATTTTAATTTTAGACTGTGACTGAGAAGCACCTTAGATCCTACAAAAGAATTGAAGCGTTGTCAGAAAAAAAATAAAACGAATATAATTCTAATAAATTATAAACCCTCCCCATTTTTCAAATTCGCATAAAAAATGATTTTCATAATTGTATTGAACTAATGTTAACATTTTTTTATGGGATAGAAGGGCAAACGAGCAGGCGTGTCACCTGATGGTAAGCAACCAACGCCGCCCATGGCCCAACACATATAGCGTTACTGTTGCGTTGCCCACCTTTAAGGAATAGGGGATAGGGAAGGACGGGAAAGAGGGTTGGGCCACCGGGTACCTCTCTCACCGAACGAAACGCGGCATGAGCCACTTTACCTCGATCTTCTGAGAGGTCGTGGTATTTCACCGATCGAGCTGGCCCATCCATGCAGCAAATTAATATATATATATAAGTTTCTCCTTAGGGTGCAAATATATGTTAATTAAAGAGAGAAATAAGAAAAAAGAAAGTATCCTATATTACTTCTAATACCCCCAAGAATATGTGTACAAAGATTCATCATGATCTGTTGAGTAGTTATCCCGTGAAAGCGTAACAAACAAACTTACATTCAAATTTATATATTAATATAAATATATCTAATATATAAAATTCTCGAGTATAGATGTGCGTAATTGAACTCCTCCGAAACGGCTTGACCGATTCTCATTAAATTTTATGTGCGTGTCGGGTAGGTCTGAGAATAGGACAACATCTATTTTTCATCCCCCTAAATCACAAGGGTAGCCCACCCCTCAATTTTTTTTTTTAATTTTTCGACATATTTCTGTTTCTTATTTTTTTTATAAAACGGGATACAAAAATACATGCAACCCTAAATTTTCAACCTCCTACGATCAACCCCTATTTTTAAATTTTATTTTTCGGCAAGACAACGTTTGCTGGGTCAGCTAGTATAATCTAATATAAATATAAGTAAAGTTAAGTATAAGTATAAGTATCAACCCTGAATACTGTAATACCGTCCCTCGCGAGGCATAACAGCCGCTGCCTACACCTTCGGATAGAAAAAGGTGTGAAGTTACGTTATGTTATCTAATTTACGAATACTGTAAAACTTCATTACTGAAGTAGCTAAATTTGACGATTTTTTGACAAACAATTGTTTTATCTTTCGTAAAAAAATTTTTTTTTTAGTATAAAGTACCCTATGTTACTTCTAATACCTTCAAGAGTATATGTACAAAGTTTCATGATGATCGGTTCAGTAGTTTTTGCGTGAAAGCGTAACAAACAAACTTACATTCGCATTTATAATATTAAGTACTAGCTTTTACCCGCGGCTTCGCTCGCATTGAAGCCAATAATTAAGTATCAAAATCATTACCATAGAATTGAATCAATATAATAACTCTATTTTCTTACTTAGCTGGGATTATCAATTTTCAAAATTACAACATTAGGTATGACGTTTAAAAATCTCACAATATGCTTTATTAAAATGCAACAACAAACGGTAAAATATATTTCTCTGTAACAAAAATAAATAATTTTGGACTTTAACAATTTTATATGATATAAATGGAGAGTATTAATGTAGGATATTTTTGTAGACTATATTATAAGTTTCTCCTTAGGGTGCAAATATATGTTAATTAAAGAGAGAAATAAGAAAAAAGAAAGTATCCTATATTACTTCTAATACCCCCAAGAATATGTGTACAAAGATTCATGATGATCTGTTGAGTAGTTATCCCGTGAAAGCGTAACAAACAAACTTACATTCAAATTTATATATTAATAAGTTAAGTATAAGTATCAACCCTGAATACTGTAATACCATCCCTCGCGAGGCATAACAGCCGCTGCCTACACCTTCGGATAGAAAAAGGTGTGAAGTTACGTTATGTTATCTAATTTACGAATACTGTAAAACTTCATTACTGAAGTAGCTAAATTTGACGATTTTTTGACAAACAATTGTTTTATCTTTCGTAAAAAAAATTTTTTTTTTTAATATAAAGTACCCTATGTTACTTCTAATACCTTCAAGAGTATATGTACAAAGTTTCATGATGATCGGTTCAGTAGTTTTTGCGTGAAAGCGTAACAAACAAACTTACATTCGCATTTATAATATTAAGTACTAGCTTTTACCCGCGGCTTCGCTCGCATTGAAGCCAATAATTAAGTATCAAAATCATTACCATAGAATTGAATCAATATAATAACTCTATTTTCTTACTTAGCTGGAATTATCAATTTTCAAAATTACAACATTAGGTATGACGTTTAAAAATCTCACAATATGCTTTATTAAAATGCAACAACAAACGGTAAAATATATTTCTCTGTAACAAAAATAAATAATTTTGGACTTTAACAATTTTATATGATATAAATGGAGAGTATTAATGTAGGATATTTTTGTAGACTATATTATAAGTTTCTCCTTAGGGTGCAAATATATGTTAATTAAAGAGAGAAATAAGAAAAAAGAAAGTATCCTATATTACTTCTAATACCCCCAAGAATATGTGTACAAAGATTCATGATGATCTGTTGAGTAGTTATCCCGTGAAAGCGTAACAAACAAACTTACATTCAAATTTATATATTAATAAGTTAAGTATAAGTATCAACCCTGAATACTGTAATACCATCCCTCGCGAGGCATAACAGCCGCTGCCTACACCTTCGGATAGAAAAAGGTGTGAAGTTACGTTATGTTATCTAATTTACGAATACTGTAAAACTTCATTACTGAAGTAGCTAAATTTGACGATTTTTTGACAAACAATTGTTTTATCTTTCGTAAAAAATTTTTTTTTTTTAATATAAAGTACCCTATGTTACTTCTAATACCTTCAAGAGTATATGTACAAAGTTTCATGATGATCGGTTCCGTAGTTTTTGCGTGAAAGCGTAACAAACAAACTTACATTCGCATTTATAATATTAGTATGATAGATATAGATGAGTGGTATTTCACCTATCGCCGAGCTCATTCGTGTAGTGAACTGCGTGACTTTACCATTGTTACCTATCGACGATATCTATTAAAATATATTAAGTATATTTTTAACGGAATATGAAGCAGATTAGTATAGGAAAGTGTTACTTTTTTATGAACGAGTTTCATGCGAAAACAAACACCAACATGTCTAATTAGTGTTTTTTTTAATCATACAAGCATCGTTGCAAAATATATAATATAATACGTTACAAAAATTAAAATATATTTTTATAAATAAATTTAAAAAAAGTCCAGTTAAAGTAAATAAGTAAATGTATGATATTTCTCATTGTTTCAAATAATTAATTCTTCTTGGGGCATTCTTCTGGTTGCACACATTTGTCGAGGACTGTATCCCTGACAGTCGGCGGGTCGCAGTAACAAGCGGAGAAGTCGCAAATTATAGCGCGCTCTTCTTGCGGGTTTGGCTGATCGCAAGTTGGTTCGGGAGTCTTCTTGCCACAGCCTGTTGTGTAGGCGTGTGTACCTTCTTCACATTCTCTTACACCTGAAAAAGTTTTACCAATCATTATTATATGTTCAAATACTGCAATAGACATACACATTATCCCACCCACCCCATCCCATTTAACTTTTAAGTTTTGCATATGTTTTTTCGCCGTAGAGTAATAAAGTATAGCCCGGCTGGTTTAGCGGTCAAGCACCACGCTTCTGAATCAAGAAGTCATGTATCGATTCAGGGCAAATGAATTTAAGGGATTCTTTTTGAAGGTTGTTTGTCATAATTATCTATGAGAGATAACATTGTGTCCGGTGTATGGCAATAGGTTCCACCACCTATTCCATTTGGGACGTAGCAAATTTGGCGCGTCGAGGCTTAACAGCAGCTGGTTACCTTCGGGAAGTTAAATACTTATAGTTTTTAAGCTATTGCATAGCTTCTATCGCGGGCCTTGAGCGTGGGGACCGAATCAAGAAATCCCGTAACGAAAAAAACCTAACACCCCCCCAGTCCGACCGGCACAGCGGCGCAATTTCGATATTCGATATTTCGAAAACACATGGCGCAGTGGCAAAAAACACACATTTGTTTTAAAGTTTGGTTCGTAATCTAAAGATAAACAAAGTTTTAGCTATTGAAAACATTTACTTTACAAGTATCAAACAAGAAACCAAGCACTTAGAAATCACGGCTAAAAAAAATTCAAAATAACCGATAAATATGCTAAAGCCATACAAACATACAAAACTACTTTAGAAATCATAAATAAACACTTGACAAACACTCGGGTCGTATTACACAAAACAATGCGATAATGTCTCGACGCACACTTAAAATTTTTTGTTGATATTTGGGGCCCGGGTGGGTGTGTGTGTGATGTTATATTCCTTCTTTATCGCTCTCCCGTACTTTACACGTGTTTGAGCAGGCTAAACTATATTTCACCGACAAATACGGCAGGTACGATCGGCCAGCTGCTGGCGTTCGACACATGCGCGTGTTTTGACACCAGCCAGGAGATGGACATCGATCGACAGTTGAGGTTGAGTTTGTGTACAAAGTGTTTAAATATGAATAATCTATAGTTTCAATGATAAATATTCCTGAAGAACCGACATGTATTGAAAGTTAATAAAAATATTTTGAACAATATTAACATCTCATTTATTTAATAAAAGAAAAAAAATGATTTTTTTATCGGTCACCACGCTCAAAGTGTAACATAACACATAACATATATATAACATAACTTCACGCCTTTTGTTACCCGAAGGTGTAGGCAGCGGCTGTTAAGCCTCGTCTCGCCGTTATGTTTACGTCCCAAATGGAATAGGTGGCGAACCTATTGCCATACCGGGCACAAAGTTTGTCAGTCATCGATATTTATCACACATAACTTCCGAAAACAATTTCGAAAAGTCATTGGTGTGAGCCAGTGTCTGGAATCGAACCCCGGACCTCTGGATCAGAGGCCGTGCGCTCGCCCACTGCGCCACCTGAGACTGTGTAACTTGAATTAATATCAAAGAAACAAAACAAAAGAAAAAATTACTGCATTAATAAAGTAAATAAATAATTATAATTGCATAAGTTGATAAAAAATGCTATGCGATAGTTTTACCGCGGTAGTCTCCGAGTGCCACACGTCTTTTTTTTCCACTAAATGATACTAGTTTTATAAGTTGGTGTCGATTAATGTTTTGTAGTAATTTTCCTCATTGTGCTTCTCAAGTCGTCAGATTATTATTTACGCAGCCTATGTATTAGTTTAAATGTAATTAGGTATATCTTGGATATAATATTTTTTTTGCATGTGATAGGAGGGCAAATGAGCAGGAGTGTCACCTGATGGCAAGTAACCAACGCCGCCCATGGACACCAGTAACACATATAGTGTTACTGTTGCGTTGCCGAACTTTAAGGGATAGGGGATAGGGAAGGATGGGAAAGGGGGGTGGGCCTCCGGGTACCTCTCTCACCGAACGAAACGCGGCATGAGCCACTTTACGTCGATCTTCTGAGAGGTCGTGGTGTTTCACCGGTCGAGCCGGCCCATTCATGCAGGAAACTGCTTAGCTCTACCACTGTAGAAAATATCTTGGAATTAGAATTCTTGAAAAAGTTACATACAATCTCATCTCTTATTTATTTATGGTAAGGTTTTCTTCTCTTGTTGTAATGTTGTCTAACTAGATTGAAGTAACTATAGCAATTATAACAAACAAAAATATAACTGCAGCTTTTCTTTTATTTTTAAGCGCGTATCTCCTGGCGAATGACTAACTTGGACACTTGCAGATATTGTCACTGTTGTGATGCTAGACATTAAGATAGATAGAATAGACATGAATGTCGAGAGTGAGATGGAAAGTCAATATTCTAAGAGGCGGAATATTTCACCACTGCTCAACTATATACTACAAGTAACCCACACTTTTGGCTTAATAGTATTTTGTAGACACTGTTCTGGACATTCGAGCTAATTAAACTATGTCTTGGGTTTCCATGACGACAACATCACTTGGTATCCACAAAAACTATACCAGTTATTAATATACAATATGGATATTGACAAAATCTCGAATTCAGCGATCTGATTATTCCCATCCAATGTGAAAATAACATTCAAAATAATTTTTAGTTTTAAGTACTTACATCTTCCGACGGCATAGATGCAGCCACGGGGATACGTTCTTGGCTCGTGGGTGTGCGCAAAAGACGAAGCAATCAGTGCCAAAACACAAAGTGCTATTAACAACTTCATATTTAAATAGTTGAGCACGAGTAGTATCGAGAATCTATTTTGGAATACTGTTCTCGTCAAGTTCAAATATGTAGTGTTTATATACTCGTCGATAATCTTGTATAAATATGTATAGTAACGTGTTAACATTTAAAACATACTTATAACTTAAAAAAACAATATGTATGGTGTCTGTGCGGAATATTGTTATTTTTTTAACTGATAATTCTTCAAGGGAGAGTAAGGCGTTATCTTGCATAACGCGTTACGGCGCTAGTCTGCCTGGCTTCTTTTTTCTCACAAATACTCCGGCTAAGATAAGTTTAGTGGATCTGGAAAAAGCGTTTGACAGAGTGTTACGAAAGGATCTGTGGGATATACTCCCGGGCTACGGGGTGAGCGGAGCACTGCTGCGCGCTGTGCAGTCCACTTATGAGGGCTGCACAGCGTGTGTGCGTGTTGACGGCGGCTTGTCCCCCTGGTTTGACGTCAATATCGGCGTCAGACAGGGTTGCGTGCTGTCCGCTCGACTGTTCATCCTGTATCTGGACAGTTGTCTCCAGAGAATGAGATCGATGGATGTAGGGATGCGAATGGGTGACTTAGTTGTGAGCTGCCTGCTTTACGCAGATGACGCCGTGCTTTTAGCCGAATCGCCGTCGGACCTGCAAACACTAGTCACTACTATGAAAGATGATTGCATGATTAAAGGCTTGCAGTTGAATGCGAC
Organism: Euproctis similis; assembly: GCA_905147225.2. Classification (NCBI taxonomy): domain Eukaryota; kingdom Metazoa; phylum Arthropoda; class Insecta; order Lepidoptera; family Erebidae; genus Euproctis; species Euproctis similis. The sequence goes on from LR990109.1 coordinate 14,657,353, forward strand.
GAAAACGAAAGTAATGGTGTTTGAAAGGGAGGAATCCAGAACAGATGCAAGGATAATGGTTGATGATGTAGTGCTGGAACAGGTGAATGAAATTGTATATCTTGGATGCGCTTTTAGCAGAGATGGAAGGTACACCGCGGATGTAGAAAGACGAGTGGCGATAGGAAATAGCGTAAACGGAGTGTTGGGCAGATTCCTGGGCGCAAAAAATATTAGCAGAAAGGCCCAGTTAGCAATCCACAATGCAGTCCTGATCCCAACACTAACTTATGGAAGCGAGAGCTGGGTATGGCAGAGTGTGCATGAAAGTAGAATAAACGCGGTAGAAATGAGGGCTCTACGCAAAATCTGCGGAGTGACTCTCGCTGACCGCGTAGAAAACAAGGTTGTAAGGAAGGAAGTTGGTTTGAAAGAGAGTGTCGGTGTAAAAGTAAGAAAGGGCATGCTCCGATGGTTCGGACATGTAGAAAGAATGGTTGACGCAAGACTGACTAAGCAGATATACAATGCAAAAGCGGACGGATGTAGGAGTCGAGGACGGCCAAGACACACATTCCAAGACCAAATAGAACGTGTTCTGGAGGAAGGTGATGTTAAGAGCCTCAAAAACCGACGCGCGTGCATGAAAAGAGTTATGAAAGTCAACGAAGCGAGTGAGGTGTGTAAGAATCGTGCCCTATGGCGCTCTGTTCTCTCTGCCTACCCCGCAAGGGATTTGGCGTGAAGTTATGTATGTATGTATGTACTCCGGCTAAGGTAACCCTATCTTTCTCTAACACAAAACGGAAGCCGTATTTTGGGCCGACGCTTCCTTAATGTTTTGTATCACGTTATTAACTCTGACACACATCCGTTTGAGACTAGTTTTTCTAACTACTTTTTATCATTATTTATGTGTAGACATTTTTAAATTATACGACTTTATAAATTCACTTTTAATTGTGAAGAGATTGTAATATTTTGGTAATGATAAATAGCATTCCCAAGAGGAACAAAAATGTGTCCAAATTTATAGGCAGAATATCGTATAAATTTAATTAACGCAGCTAAAACCATATAATACTACTAGTGTCAAGTTACAATCAATTTATTCAGATACCTAGTGTTATCTTAATAATATTTTTGTATTTAAATATGTTTCCATAGCGATATGTAAACATTACGATAGAGATCAAGTTGTTAACTAATAACCAGTTGTTATCCTTGACTGGAGTCGTTCATTTTCCTATAATAAAAAGTAATTAACTACAAAATCTGAGTAGACTTTTTATTTACATTACTGAGCAAAATTTTATCCAGATTCCATCAGGTACTACACTCATAAGTATGCACCAAATATTAGAGTTTCTAGATAGAGCGTCTTCGGTTTGAACCGCAGTGCAGTTCGTCGTCCATCATGTTACAAACTGTTTTCCAGAGTCATTACAAATCGACTCTCGCGCAGACTTGTTAACTTCCCCGAGCCTCCCGAACAAACCGGATTCGGAAAAGGCTTTAGTACCATAGACCACATCCACACAATACGCCAGATCATAGAGAAGTCCGAGGAATATAATTGGTGTTTATGGTGTTTATGAGAAAGCCTTCGATTCCGTCGAGACTTAGGCAGTACTGCAGTCTCTTCAGCGGTGCCAAATTGATTATCAAAAAATCGAAGTGCTGAACTGTTTGTATATAAACGCCACTATGACAGTTTGACTCCAAGATGGGAGGACACAGCCTATTCCACTGCACAAGCTGTTCACCGTAAGACGTCTTCAGCTCCTAGATTGGATCTGGCTAGGCATCAACATCAACGGCGAATATATAATACAGTACGGTGGGTTTGCAACTTGTCTATAGGCAGCACATAAATGAACTAACGCGCCAAAATAAAACCGATTTTACAGGTAAGGCACGAATATTTTGATGTCTGCTTCCCTGCTGCAATCTTTTTAATTTTAACTCAATTATGTTTCTCTTGTATTTTAGCTTGATTTTATTTATTTATTTCTAAGACTTTCGCGAATCTCACTCATTGACCACTCGTGAAAATGATCTCTGTAAAGAGTTCGAAACGTCGGGAAATAAATATAAATAAGAAATAAATAAACGCGATATATTCCTAAAAGTTGTTTTGGTCAATTGATTTTATTTGTAAAAAAATCATTTACGGATTTTTTCCTAACGTTCATTTGTATTGTCTATAAATGTGTAAGATTATAATTTATGTCGACGTCAACTAAGAAAAACAACTTAAACAAACAAACAAACAAGATTTTTTACTCAATGTCACGCATCACGTTGATAATATTACCGATACAAATGGTACTATAACAAGTTTTAAATTACTAGTTTCCTGCGGCTTTATTCGTTGCAAATCTTACTCACATAGAAACAAATTTGTTGTTTGGAAAAGACTAGTAAGGTCTATTATTGGTAACCCACCGCTTCCACCATGGGCCTAAAACTAGAAAAATAATAAATTTATTCTTAAACTAAACTTGATTTATTATTTTATTTGTATTATTAGTTATGTTAAATAATTAAACATCTTCTGCCCGCAGTCGTAACTCTCAAAACGTTCAATCGAAATTTTACGCGAGTAGTATATTATTAGAAATTATAACTTACATACATACATAAACTTCGCCTGTATCCTATAGGGGTAGGCCGAGACTTTGGCTCTCTACAAGCTACGATCCTGACACACTTCTTTCGCTTCTCCACAGTCATACATCTCATCATGCATTCACGCCGGTTTCGGGTACTACGCAATTTTCCTTTTTTAAACAGACCATTTATTTGGTCGTGGTAGCCCCGTCTTGGTCTCCCGATCCTTTTTTTTTTTTACGCGAGGAAATGCTTTATGCACACTCCCCGCCTGGGAACGGCAGGGGGTAGTGTGGGACTCCCAAAACAGTACGCTGCAATCCAATTCTAGGGTTACCCACTAAAACCTCGCGGCGGCCTTCCTCCGGCGTTGGGGTGGCCCAGGACAGTGCGTCAGCCCTCTGGTCCACCCCGCCGTTGCCCCCCCTCAGTCGCGAGGGGGTGCCCATCCTCAGGGAGCCTCGGGAGGCTCCCCTAGGCAGGGCGGCTCCGACCGCGCTCTATAAAAAGGCGTGCGGCCGGCGGCGCCCCTGACGACCCTCCCCGGCCGCACCGGGGGGTCATCCTTCCCGGGCCGCGACCCGGGCGCACCCGCGGGGTGTGCGCCCTCGCGGCCCGTCAACGGCGGCGATCACTGAGCTCGCCGCCGCCACCTTCGAGCGGGATCGGCTCTTCCCGATCCCGACCCTGCCACTCACATTCGCTTCATATACTCTTTTAGTCAGTCGGCTTTCAGTCATTCTTGCAACATGACCAAACCATCTTAACATTCTTCTCTCCACCTTAGTCACCACATCATCCTTCAACTTGCATTTTTCCCTTATCACGCTATTTTTCATTCGATCCACGAAGGTGGCTCCACACATACTCCTCAGAGAACGCATTTCCATTGCATTCACCTTACTTTCATGTTTTGGCCTGCCATACCCAACACTCACGCGAGTATGTTAGAGTTGGTACCAACCCACCAATGTGAATCGTCATGCGTGCTTTTTCAGACACAGCTTGACTACGCATCAGGACATGCAGTATTTATAACTTAGCAATTATAACTTAGCTTTATATAATTTATTTTCTTCTTAAATCTTTAGTAAGACATTTAATTAGTAAACTGCAAAATTTCAGTAAAAAAGTTATAAATCGGATTCGTCTTCAAAGCTATAAATTGAATTTTGAGCTGACTATAACTTAATATATTTTTGTTCTAGTTTAACTTAAAAATCGTCTCCACTCTAAATGTATGTCGCCATAGTTATGCTCGACTATAATAATTACATATAATCTGATCGAAGCCTCTCGCGAACAGAGGGCTGGTCTATTCTTCGCACAGAGGATTTGCATTGCCATTCAGCGTGGCAATGCGGCCAGTCTTCGGGGCACGCTGCCAGTAGACTGATGTGCGGAAAAATTAGATTTCAGATAGTTTTTCAATTGTATATATTGTATATAAAGTTATTTCTTGATTTCTTCTTATTAACATAACACACATAACATAACTTCATGCCATTGTTACCCGAAGGTGTAAGCAGCGGCTGTGAAGCCACGTCTCGTCGTTATGTTTGCGTCCCAAATGGAATAGGTGGCGAACCTGTTGCCATACCGGGCACAAAATTTTCAGTCATTGGTATTTATCACACATAACTTTTCGAAAAGTCATTGGTGTGAGCCAGTGTCAGGATTTAAACCACGTTCTCTGGATTCAGAAACTCGACCACTAGACCACCGAGACTACTTCTTCTATTATAGTAAATAAAACAATTTATTACATATAATTGCTCTTCGTAACTTGTAGGGCGTTAATTTTTATTTGGTTGGGTCTTAATTTTAATTGTCGAATATCCTGACTGCTACACCCGTGGCAACTTATAACGGACGCAGTCTTCGGATGGACCAACACCTAATCGAACTCGAGGTAGCGCTGGGTCGCTTGAACTGTCATATTCTGGGGCTATCTGAAGTCCGGCGAGAAGGGGATTTTCGAGAAGGTGACCAGCTCTCCCAGGGGGGTGTCGGATTCCTGGTTCACAAGGACCTTGTTGGCAGCGTTGTGGAGATCAGTAGTGTGTCGACTCTCGGGCACTCCAGAACAACAAGGCACCCGGTGATGACGGAATTACAACGGAGCTTCTAAAATCCGGCAGGACTGCCATCCTAAAGGAACTGGCAGATCTTTTTAATTCCGTCATACACCAGAGTAAAACAACACAGGTTTGGAGCAGGAGTGCGGTGGTACTGTTCTTCAAAAAGGCGATAAGACCTTACTGAAGAATTACAGACCCATCTCACGCCTGAGCCATATCTATAAGTTGTTCTCGAGGGTCGTCACGAATCGTCTCGCTGCAAGACTCGACGATTTCCAGCCTCCGGAGCAGGCCGGGTTTCGAAAAGGCTTTAGTACCGTGGACCACATCCATACTGTTCGGCAGATTGTACAGAAGACCGAAGAGTACAATCAGCCGCTGTGTATGGCATTCGTGGAATACGAAAAAGCCTTTGACGCCATGCAGTTCTGGGTGGATTGCAGCGATGTCGGATTGACTGGCGTTATATCGAGGTGTTGAGATGCTTGTAGGACACCGCCACGATGACTATCCAGATACAGGACCAGGTGACGAACTCCATCGAGCTGAATCGAGGTGTAAGACAGGGAGATGTTATATCTCCCAAACTCTTCACCAACGCTCTGGAGGACGTCTTTAAGTCACTGGATTGGACTGGACAGGGTATCAACGTGAATTGTGAGTACATCTCAGATCTTCGATTTGCCGACGACATCGTTGTAATAGAAGAGTCGCTGGAACAGTTAAGCGGAATGCTGCGCAGCCTAGACGACTCCTTCCGGCGTGACGGTTTGGGCATGAACTTGGACAAGACAAAGGTTATGTTCAATGAACATGTCTTGCCCGGACCGATAAGCGTCGAAGGGTTCAGTTCTCGAAGTCGTAAACAAATACGTCTACTTGGGCCGAATTATCCAGTTAGGTAGACGAAACTTCGAGAAGGAGGCCGACAGGAGGATTCAGCTGGGTTGGGCTGTATTTGGCAGACTGCGTCGAGTTTTCAGCTCGCCTATACCGTAATGTCTGAAGACCAAACAAAGTCTTTGACCAGAGCGTCTTACCGGTGATGACCTACGGTGCCGAAACGTGGACACTAACGGTGGGTTGCAAATTTAAAGTCGCCCAGCGAACTATGGAGCGAGCTATGCTCGGAGTATCTCTGAAAGATAAACTCAAGAATGAGTATATCCGCCAGAGCACAAGTGTAACCGACATAGCTCGCAGAATAAGCGTGCTGAAGTGGCAATGGGCTAGTCATGTCTGCTGAAGGACCGAAGGTAGATGGAGTAAGAAGGTCATAGAGCGGAGACCGCGTTTTGGTTAACGTAGCGTAGGACGCCCACCAGCCCGTTGGTCAGACGACCTCAGAAAGGCTGCTGGTAAAGACTGGATGTGGAAGGCAGAGAATCGGATGTTGTGGCGCACATTGGAAGAGGCCTATGTCCAGCAGTGGACTGCAATTGGCTGATGATGATGATGATCTACGCAGTAATAGATCGTATTTGCACTAAATGATACTAGTTTAGTAAGTTCTTGTCGGTATTTCCTCATTTTTGTTTCTCAAGTTGTTTTAGAATCGGACTCCATATACTCGTTAATATCTTATACGGCTACATATATCAGATTTGAGTTTTTTAAATTCAACTTCATAAAGATAAGCTAATTGAAAGTGTAGTTAATGTTTTATTCTATATCTGTAATTTTGTGCAACTAAATTTAAGTACCTGTTTTTTTTTACGCGAGGAATTGCTTTTTTTTACGGGATAGGAGGGCAAACGAGCAGGCGTGTCACCTGATGGTAAGCAACGAACGCCGCCCATGGACACCAGCAACACATATAGTGTTACTGTTGCGTTGCCGACCTTTAAGGGATAGGGGATAGGAAAGGACGGGGAAGAGGGACGGCTTTATGCACACCCCCCGCCTGGGTACGGCAGGGGGTAGAATGGGACTCCCAAAACAGTAAACTGCAATCCGATCCTAGAGTTACCCACTAAAACCTCGCGGCGGCCTTCCTCCAGCGTTGGGGTGGCCCAGGACGGTGCATCAGCCCTCTGGTCCACCCCGCCGTTGCCCTCCCTCTGTCACGAGGGGATGCTCATCCTCGGGGAGCCTCGATGAAGCTCCCCCGGGCACCCGCCGGGCACCAGGGGGTCATCCTTCCCGGAAATTTAAGTGCCTACTTATAAAATCCATTATAAGCAATTAATTCAAATTTTAACAATCAATGTTTTGTTTAATAGTATTTGAAAGATACTGTTCTGAGTTTAAATACTAAATACATACACGTGTTCAAAAATATGTGATGTATGAACCTTTGACGGATCTTATATCACAAATCTGTCAAAAAAATATTATTTTGCATTAATATACATACACGTGTTCATCTTGCGATATAGTTTCATCAAAACTATATCGCAAGATGAACACGTGTATGTATATTAATGCTTATATTGTGCTTAATATTTGTGATATAAGATCCGTCAAAGGTTCATACACATGTTGGTTACATCTGCAATACCACTCTTTTTAAGAATGTACGATATGGATACAGACAGAAGTTTGAATTCAGCGAGCTGATGATTACCATCCAAACATACTAAACAAGACATCCTGTTACAAATACTGACTGATATATAATATTAAGTGATAGGAATAACAATTATGATTATTTCTAAGAACTTACATTTTCCCTCGGCACGCATGCAGCCACGCGGATACTTTTGCGGCTCGTAGGGAAAATGTGAAGACAAATGAACTAATGCCAGAACACAAAGCGTTATTACCAGCTTCATATTGAACAGTTGAAGCTGAACTAGAATACTGTTCTCATCAAGTCTAAATAAGTAGTCTTAATATACTCGTCGATTATGTTAATTAGATAGCATTACATTAAATCGTATTAACTATAACTTATGTAACACGTTACTATTTAAATTTATTATAATAAACTCTTTCCAATATAATATGTATGTTTTCTGTGTGCAATTTTGTTATTTTATGAATTGGTATCTCATCATTAGAGAATTAACCTCTTTCTTATTTATCTATATAATATTTATATGTACGACGGCTATGCCGATTGTCAATTTCACTCATATGTACGGGAGTAGTGGGCAATCCTTCTCTTTCTCTCTAACTCATAGTGCTAGCCCGTAGACAATACTAGGGACACGATTTTTATCGTCACATTTTTTGCCCGGATATACCTATATTTAAATTTTACTGTATTACTTTAAGTAAACTTCACTATATCAATGTAGTTGAAAACTTACAATTTCTTGCTTTTTTCCTTTAATATAAAGGTGCCTCTGGATACTTTACTTACCAAGTGAAACAAGGCATAATCCATGTCGATATTCCTCTGAGAGGTCTTGGGATTTTACCGGCAAAGTCGGCTCTTTCATACACCGAACTGTTAAACGGCTGTACCACTTTTTAACGATAAATACGTTACTATAAATAAAATATATAAAAATGATAGCATAGGTTGTGATATGACGGAATTAAGGAAACTAATCAAATACCTAAAACAAGATAATAATTTATCATGGTTGTTATTTTTTGCCTCATATTGAGCATTGATTGGTTGTAAAGGTCATGATTGTTAAATAATACATTTAAAGTACATTTATGATTACAAATATAATATAAACGTGTAATAAAAACTTCATTATTTATATAGTAGTCAGTTTTTTTTTTAATAATCTGATTTATACCACCTTCACCTTTTTTAGTGAAATATGTCGTCAGACCGTGATGGTGATATGGTGTTTTAAAAGGCGCGAATAAAGAAAAAAATCAAAAGTGGAATGGATAAGCCATAATATAAAGTTATCAGCAGATTTTAAAGCAATTTCAAGGAAAACTGTATCATGGTGGAACAAGTAGATAACAAAAAGGAAGTGTAGGCAAAAGAGTGAATTTAGACAGTAATAGGAATGAACAAACATTTAGGTCTTTGTAATGTAAGTTTTTGGGTACTGAGAATCCAAACTCAAAGAGAGACTATTAAATAGAGAGAGATTATGAAAATAGAAAAAACTCCGCTATCAGCAAATACAGTTTAAAAGTCCAAAGTACAAAGGCGACAGCTCAGTTTCTAATAACAAATATATAAGTACCGTGTCTTGTAGCTCAGTTTTCTCTAGCATGTCGAGACTCTACTGCCGGTGCCCATGCCATCCACTAGGATACTAGGGGATGGCACCGGCAGTATATAAAAGAAGTTTGTTTTTTAATTGTTCGTTGTCTCAACTTAAGTACATACATACATAACTTCACGCCAAATCCCTTGCGAAGTAGCGAAAGCGTACAGAACGCCATAAGACACGGTCCTTACAGGCCTCACTCGCTTCGTTGACTTTCATAACTATTTTCATGCACGTATTCTTTCGTACATTGGAGCATGCCCTTTCTTACTTGTACACCGAAACTCTCTTCCAATCCTGTGATTTGGATTGAAAGAGAGTTGGAGTTGGAGTCGAGGTTAAACATCGGAACATTTTGGTGGGTTAATAGCGCTGCTGTGCTTGTACTGTCAATTCGTCAACAAAGAGATGATTTATTTTCTGAGTAGGTTTTACTTACCTTTTACAGTTAACAATAATGTGTGTGCACGTTACCTACTCATCTTAAATATCAACCAATCTGGATCTCTTTAAATACAAATACATTTTCCGTTATTCGATCCGTTGACATACCGGTATAGTCGGAAACTTGTTTCAAGCGGAGCCACGAGAGGTGAGATTTTATAGCATTAATCAACGTAACATTGATCTTGCCAGATCTTTATAGTTTATTTAACATAACATACCTCACACAACTTCACGCGTTTTTCTACCAGAAGGTGTAAACAGTGGCTATTAAGCCTCGACTCGCCGTTATGTTTACATCCCAAATGGAATAGGTGGCGAACCTATTGCCATACCGGCACAAAGTTTTTAGTGATCGATAATTATCACACATAACTTTCGAAATTATTTTAATTTCGAAAAGGCATTGGTATGTGCCGGGATTTGAACCCGCGACTTCTAGATTCAGAAACCGTGTGCTCGACCACTGGACCACCGAGACTTTAGTTTATTTCGTAAGAAAAAAAATTAAAACATTTATCTCTCCAGAGAAACTGCAGCATAAATCAAAATGAAGATTTCTATTCAAACGGATCAAAAAGTTGTTTTTTTTTATGGGATAGGAGGGCAAACGAGCAGGTGGGTCACGTGATAATAAGTAACTTCTCACCGCCCATGAACACTGTGGTGCGTTGCCGTCCTTTAAAGGAGTAGGAGGGGAAAAGAAGGGGAAAGGGGATCGGGCCTCCCGATACCAGGAGGTCGTGGTATTTCACCGGTCGAGCCAGCCCATTTACGCAGCGAACTGCAAGACTCTACCACTGTTCAATAGAAAAAACAGTTGTTAGAAGAATGTCATACATCAATAAAATATTCAAATAACTAGTGTTATCCCAGGGGAACACATCAAAGGCAATACTGAACGTTATTCGTGTGACTTTATGATCAAGTTAAGTACTCACTACCAAAATTTGCAAATGACAGCACGGGGGATGCTTTATATACCGGCCGCGCTAGAATTTCTCGGGAAAACGTCGATGAGTATGGGAACGGACTTGTGTCTAAAATTGAAACTCTGCTTAGTCAAGTCTCGGACTGGGGCCGACTAAACTTAGTCCAATTCAACCCCAAAAAGACACAGGTCTGCGCGTTTACCACTAAAAAGGCACCCTTTATCGTAACTTCCTGTTTCGAGAACACTCCCGTGACCACCTCACCTCCTATCGGAATTCTTTGTGTCGACGTGTCGAGCGACGTCCAGTTTTGCGGTCACCTAGAAGGCAAAGCCAAACTAGCCTCAAAGAAGCTCGGTGTGCTCAATAGAGCGGAACGGTACTTCACGTCCGGTCATTGATTGCAACTTTATAAAGCACAGGTGAGACCCCACGTGGAGTACTACTCCCATCTTTGGGCGGGAGCACCGCAGTACCAGCTTGCTCCATTTGACCGCATTCTACGACGGGCGGTTCGGCTCGTCGACAACCAGGCAATTTCTGATAGGCTTGATTCCTTGGGACTGCGAAGAGATATTGCTTCTTTTTGTGTCCTGTACCGAATCTACCACGGGGAGTGTTCCCAGGAATTGTTCGGACTTATACCAGCCGCTGATTTTCTCCACCGCACGTCGCGCCAACATTACGACGCCCACAAATTAAATGGTTGGCGATCCACGACAGTCTTTTATGGAACCAGCTGGCGGCAGAGGTATTCGCGGAACGAACGACTTAGGGACCTTCAAGAAACGAGCATACTCCCACCTGAAAGGACGGCAACGCTGATGCGACCCCCCTAGTGTTGCGGATGTCTATGGGCGGCGGTGGTCACTTTCCATCAGGTGACCCGCACGCTCGTTTGCCCCTTTTTCCATGAAAAAAACGTGCAGTAGTGTTAATTTATTTTAAATTAAAAATTAAGATAGCTTTAATAAAAGCAGTCAGATTGACACTTGATGAGATCACGTACTCTACGTACACCCTTGATAGTAGAAAGAAAATACGACCTCTCAGAAGACCGACGTAAAGTGGCTCATGCCGCGTTTCGTTCGGTGAGAGAGGTACCCGGAGGCCCACCTCCCTTCCCCATCCTTTCCTATCCCCTATTCCTTAAAGGTCGGCAACGCAACAGTGGCACTATATGTGTTGCTGGTGTCCATGGGCGGCGTTGGTTGCTTACCATCAGGTGACACGCTTGCTCGTTTGCCCTCCTATCCCATAAAAAAAAAATAGCTGGTCTCTCAGAAACTATTGCAATGCATATTTTTTAAATCCCCAGGGTTTTTTGCTATTTCACATTTTTATTCTTTTTTTTAAACCAAGGTAAAAAGGTATTTAAGATTTAAAACTTTTACACCGCGCAATAGATAAGCTTAATATTAAAGCTTTGATAAAACTCTAATTCATATAATTATGTAACTTATTAACTTCGCAGCTTCCTTTGCATAATAGGCAGTGAGAACAGACCGCTATAAAGCAAGATCCTTACACACCTCACTCGTTTATTCGACTTTCATAAACCCTGAATGACAGGCTTATAGATTTTAAAGCTACTGACATCACTTTCCGGAGGGTATCATTGTTTTGGCAATGAATAGTGTGTCGTAGCCATCCCCGAATTCTATATCCACCCTTTTTATATACTGTACTTTGCTAGTATTACTAACGCATGGCGTATGTTAAAACGCTTGTTCTCTAGCCACACGGCGACTTATTGTTAAAGTGTTCTTAGCGCTTTTGTCACATTCACACCCACTGACATAGTTCGTAACTACACAATTAACCCACTTGTACTATTATTTAAATATATCCTTTGATATATTATTTCGGTAATCTAGTTTGTAAAAGTAATGACAAAAATTATTTGTTTTATTAAACCGGATTTAGATATGTATAAACATTATTTTTGCGGATACGTAAGCTTTTATAACTGTCGATAATTAGGCGTAAGCAAATAAATAAAATATATATGTGCTTGATATGACTATGTATTTGGAACTAATTTGAAAACCTTATAAACCAAAATAATTCAATCGCTAAAACCCTACTCTCATCTTATCTTTGAATTACATAAGTTGTGTACGCAATTATGTGATGTTTTGATTAAAACGAATAAAGGTTTTTATATATATATATATATGTTCTCTATTTTTGCTCATTTTTATCCTGTGGCGTTAGAAGGCTTCTTCGAATAAAACTTTCCAATATTTTTTTTGGCTTCGCTAATTTTCTCATTCTGAGAAACTTTGGGAAAATGACGGAGTACTTAGTAGGGCTTCATATTTGTTTTAAAAATGCTTACAAGTAAGTAGACATGGAAAAAGTTAATAAAATTCAAATAAAAATAATAGTCCTGGCAAAAAAAATATCAAATACCTAATCAATTCATACAAGAAAATCATATTATAATGATAAATATAATAATAAAAATAGTACGACCTAGACAAATAAATACTGTACTAATGTGATTGACAATTTTAAGTTTTTTTTTTTACTGTGAAGACATTGATATTAATATTCAAAGTCAAATATGCAATTATTTATAGACAAGATTTTCACTTATTAGTTTTTTTTAATAAGAACATGTGTCCTTTCTTAAATATAGTAAAACAAAGAAAGGAGGATTAGAACTGGTAGGTTCAATGCACTTTAAAACAGCTTTTATTAAACATACTTACAATGGAGCGTATTCGCAGAAGCTATTTAATATTAATTAGAAATTATATGAATGTAAAAACAACAAATTAAAGTTAACCAAATTTAATTACAATCCTTTTTCTTGGTAGGCAGGAGAAAAAACATTTCATGTGTACAACTTGACACATGAAAATGTTTTTTTTTTCTTATGGGATTTTTGCAGTTTTTGGGCTAGCAAGAGCTATCAAGTTTTAACGACGGTGACTGAAATGAAGTCTTCAATAGTTAAAACTTACTCAATATTGATACACTATTCTCCATAAAATTTTAAAATATTTTTAGCTAACTCAAAATAGCGAATTAAAATTATATTTGTTGTTTAAAACAATGACAACGTATTAATTGTGCGAACTTACTAACGTTGGAGACGAGGTGGAATATATTTCTTTTCATGCTCAAGTAACTTGTTGAAGGTGATAACTGTTAATATGCAAGTTAACGATACAATGAACCTGATTAGAGAGATATAGAGCAAAAGCGATTGAGCGAGTTGCTTATAAATATAAGTAGGCATTTTCTTAAGGCGAGTTGTTTAGACTCTCTGTTAAATGATTATTCAGAACTAGCATCCTTTCTTTGTTCATATGAGTATGAAGGGAGTAAGTGTGGAGATGAAGAGTGATAGAAGAGAATGGAAATGATGGCATGTTGTGTCGACCCCAGAGTAAGAGTGGCAAGAGTGGGATACGGGCAGGAAAATTATGAGCATCTGTCCAGAGTAACATCGGATGGTTGGTTGATAAGAATTGGCTGTTAACTATTATCTGGTATTATTTAAAACAATATTATATTATATTAAAGACAATTCCTGACCACAATATCTTACTGTGATTCTTCTTCGTCCAATTATAGAGAGTTTGTGTATAAGATACAATCTGTAAAGTTTTATCAAGTATGTCTAACAATTTGATGTTAAGTTTTAAAATTTACGTTTTTTCGCATAAAAGGTACCAAGAACACTTTTGTCTGACTAAGTTCGTTGTTCATGTTGTTGAATAAAAAAAATCCTTGCAAATGCATGTTGTCTGGAGCTGATACCTTTACTTTTTCCATTTATTGAGATTTAAGTCGTCCGTTGTCTTCAATCTTGACGCAATTTAAATTACACCATTTGAAACAAAATCATAATTTTACAACTCGATCATGTCTATTTATAACAAATACAAATAAGCAATTGATAGGATCTTCCTTTCTGAAGTTGATTAAAACAGAATAAATTGACGATGATAAATAATATTAATTAGCAATTTATAGGTAAAGTTGTTACTCACAAATATTGTGAATTTGCTACTGAATGTTAAAATAGCAGCAGGCGCTATCAATCTACTTAGTATATTTATTAGTATATAGTATATTTTTATAAATATTGTAGTTATACTAAGTTCTAATAGTAGTTCAACAGTGGTAGAGCCAAGCAGTTCGCTGCATGAATGGGCCGGCTCGACCGGTGAAATAGCACGGCCTCTCAGAAGACCGACGTAAAGTGGCTCATGCCGCGTTTCGTTCGGTGAGAGAGGTACCCGGAGGCCCACCCCCCTATCCCATCCTTTCCTATCCCCTATCCCTTAAAGGTCGGCAACGCAACAGTAACACTGTATAATGTTGCTGGTGTCCATGGGCGGCGTTGGTTGCTTACCATCAGGTGACTCGCCTGCACGAGCAGGCGTGTCATCCCATAAAAAAAAAAAAGTTATTGTAGTAGTAGTAGTATTGACTGTCAAAATTGTGCCCGATGTATATATGGCCTGCTATCTATTACTGTCGAGGCATAATTACTGCTGCCTATACCATCAAGCATTGAAGGTGTAATTTTACAATTACTAAGTTCATAAATATTATATGCATTCTCGTTGTAAACAATATTGAATATCTATCAGGTGATAAAACCCACACTTTAAGAAATATAAGTGTTTCTCAGGCATTTTATTGTAAATTTATTATGATATTATTTAATAAAATAAAAGCATTCTAGCCAAACGTTTCCACGTAACATCGAAATTGAAATTTAAACAAACTAGACTTTCATCAATTATAATTTGAAGGAATTACCAATGTTGAATTAGTCCTAACCGTAATCGTAAAGAAAATGTAAAAAAAAAACAACAAAATAAATATTTAAATAAATTTAATATTACTTACAAATTAAATGATTCAGTTCGCTCAATAATTCGACAGTAAATTTTGAGACCATATTCCTAAAAATACTAATTTAATTTATCACAATATTTGTCTCTTTTTTAATCATGAACTATTACCAAGACCCATGTTCATAGCGTTTAATATGTCACCGTTATCAGCATCTATTTCCCATGCAAACAAACCGCCCAGTTTATTATTCCTTACGTACTTCCCTTTCTCGATCGTGGATCTCACATCGTCATACGTGATTAAATCTCCAGTTTCTTTCTTGAACACATAGGGTGCATGAGCGACTTTGTCGTAATGATACTCCCATTTACCTTGAGCTATTCCATTGGCAATTTCCCTGTAATCTACCACACCATCTTGCCATGTCCCTTTGCATGGACCAGTTGCTACGCCAGTGAATGGATTCCCGTCTTTGTACTCATGAACTCCAGTCCAACCTCGACCGTACATGGCGACACCTACAACCACTTTCTTGGGATTGACACCTTGAGCCAATAAGTATTTGACACCGAAATCAGTTGTGTATGTTTCCTTAGGGGCCCATGCAGGGGCATGAAGTGCTGCCTGATGACCAAGAGAATCATTTGACCATGCGCCCTTGAAATCGTAGCTCATCAAAAAGATGTGGTCCATATATTGCTCTGCAGCTTTGTAATCTACAACTTGGATCTTGTCCCAACCAGCACTGATAGCTGAAGTGAGTTCATATGTCCTACCCGTTTCAGATGAAAGCTCATTCAACATCTCTCTTAGTTCTTTCATGAGTTGCACGTATATATGACCGTCATCAGGACTACCAAGATCCGGATTAGCTCCCTTACCTCCA
Source organism: Euproctis similis (assembly GCA_905147225.2). NCBI lineage: Eukaryota > Metazoa > Arthropoda > Insecta > Lepidoptera > Erebidae > Euproctis > Euproctis similis. The sequence continues at coordinate 14,673,242 of LR990109.1, forward strand.
GGGAATTCCCAGTCAATATCGACACCGTCAAAGAATTTCCAAGTTTGAAGAAAATCTTTTACAGAAGCAATAAAACGGGCTCTCTTTGTATTATCCTTAAAGAAGAAAAATGGGTCAGCTAATGTCCAGCCACCAACTGATGGTAGAATCTTCAAATCTGGTTGGGCTTGCTTCAACATCATCAACTGGCCAAAGTTACCCTTGTATGGTTCATTCCAGGAAGATAAACCCTTCTGTGGTTTCTGAAGAGCAGCCCAAGGATCATGTATAGTTACTTTGAAGTCTTCCCTGCCACTACACGATCGCTGAAGTGCTGGGAAACTATTCTCAATCTCCTTCAAACTGTCGTTAATTCCATCACCACCACATATCGGGATAAAACCATATAGAAGATGAGTCAAGTTTGGGATTGGCACACGGTCTACTGGAAACTTCCTTGGGTACACTCCCCATTCAACAAAGTAAGCGCCGACTACTTTACCTGAGGTTTGCTTAAAAAGTTTATTCTTTTCTCCCAATGTATAATCAAGAGGTGGTAAATGGCTGCCATCGGTATCAGCCACAACAATCTCTGTTGGGTCACTGTAGCTGCATCCCTCAGCGTTACAAAGTTCGACTTTCATCTGGTATCTGCCACCCTTCTTAACTTTGAAAGCAGCAGATGTCGCTGAACCCGCACCAGACCAAAATTCCTCATCATTAAGAAGGACTCTTGCTTTATCAGCTGGATCTCCAGACCATGTGTTCCACGTAACAGTTACATCGGCGGCGTCTCGCTTGGTAACCAATTGGTTATAAGCCGTCGCTGCTTGGTTTACTTCAACAATTGCGAAGGTGCGTTCTCCCCATCCCAGGTTGGGCTTTCCTGGTGGGCCACACGAAGCCGCGGCGAGAAGGCCTGCGCTGATGACTAACGCTAGCATTGGACGTCCCATAACCGGTTCTAAAAAAATAAATACGCAATATTTGAACACAAGCCTCTCATTAAAGAGTTGATTCGGAACTGGAGTTGCATCTCGGTGGTATCTTTTATATACTGAATGTATTGTAGGCCAACCGCTAACATGTAGGAGCCCGCATCGATGTGAATACCGATACTGGAATGATTTTGTGATACGTAATAATAATCGTTAGCACACTTTACTATCCCGGTCAGTAGGACGGTCAAGGTGACAGATTTAAATGTTTTTTTAATTGTTTAAATATAAATGACAAATAATGGCTAACTTACACTTTAGAAGTTACAATTGGAAAATAAATTTCTAATTTTAAATATTATTATAGCAAAACCTCCACCTCCACGACCGGCTCACCGATCACTATTAATTTAAAGTTTTATATAAACCGCAAACTTTAATATCAATTATGTTTAAACTCGGCACGAACTAATTTAAATATTTTTCTGATTCTTTGTTTAAATAGAAACCAATAGGCTCAAACTTGTTTGTTGATTTTAATAGACTATTAAGAAGATATACTCTAGCATTTTTCGTGATCATCTAACGCGGAGCGACAAAAAGTTTTTTTTTAATCACCTTGAATCACTATGAAAAAGATAAATTAATTTAATCGCATAATTTTTATAATAACAATTTACCGTGAAATTATACAAAAACTGTTTCGTTACTTTTAAACGATAAATCTGTTATAATTTGTGCTCGCAGATTTAACGCTTAACAAATTAAACGATCCTTAAATATAAATTATTTTTGACATAACGTATTACTAGTTTTTTATTCTACCAGTACCAGTACCAGTAAAGTATTATTTAGATAATCATTCACAAATAAATTAAGAAGCTCTAAGATACTAAAAAAAAACACACGGGATTACCTAATGTATTTTTTTTCTACTATTACATGAATTCCGAGGTTATTTCTTTTATTGTTTATTTAATTACGTTTATGGCTGAATAGAGCTAGTTCTCAATGAACATATGAATAGAAAAAATAAAAAAAATATACATGTTCCTTTTTTAAAAAAATGACGATAAAGAATACGAGAAAGGAGTTTCTTCAAAATGAGAAATTATATATTATTATACAACCCTGTCTATTTAAATAATCACTAACCCGAACATCCAATCCGACATCCGACAATTCCATGTAAATATATTATGAACTTATGACACTCATACGCCATATTTATTTTGTTTCCAATTCCTCTTCTCTTGCAATATAAAAATAAAATCAAAATAATACTGTTTCTATATATTTCTACGAACTTTCTTCTATTTATTGTTTACACTTAAAGCATGTTATGTTAATATTAGTATCACCTACATTAGAACTTGATTAGGGTGAACCGGGGCGAATATTTGTATAAAATAATTTTTATTTTTCATTATTTTAACTTTCGATTTCTTAGTTTTTTTTTTTCAGAACTTTAACGATAGATGTTTAATAATAAAATCGCAATAAATTACGCAAACTTGGTTTGATTAAAATTATCTAGTCGCTGTTTAGTTTTTAATAAGTTCTATTTAAATGTTATTTTTTCTCTGTCATTATCTTTACAGTATTATTAAAGTTTATTGTAACGTGCTATTAATTTATAATTAAACATATCATCAGATTAGTACACTAAGGGATAGAGCACAGACTAATACTTTAAATGTCAAGTAAAATGTATAAAAATGTCTATATTTTGAACTGATTACGAGTACGAATTATAATACTAATATAATATTCCCTCAATATTAAGATTAAATGACATAAAATATTTCTTAGATATTTTACTGTTAATCATTACATAGTATAAAACAAAGTCACTTTCCGCTGTCTGTCCCTTTATATGCTTATATCTTCAAAACTACGCAACGGATTTTGATGCGGTTTTTTTTAATAGTTAGAGGGTGTCAACGGGGTGGTTTTGACCTATAGTTGAAACATGATGTTGTTAAGAAAAACGATAATTTTCGAGATTTAGCAATTTAATTGCAAACGCTGGCTGAACCGTAAGTGATAGATCAAAACAATGTTCTACATTATTAAACACCTTCAGAAAGTCTACAAAAAAGTCCGCGAGGGCATATGTCTATCTCTTAGGGACACAATGACCATTTTTATTTTTTTACTTTTTACGAGAAATAATGGCTTATTTACGAAGCGATTTTAAACATTCCAGCATAAATTTTTATCCGATTAAGTGTCTTAAATAGATTGTGCATGTAATATAGATGATCCTGGCCCTTTACAGGATGCAATTTAAACGAATATTTTCGAAGATATTGCAGTATTAACATAGCGGGACAGCAGTGAAAGCCGATAAATAGCACAAATTGAACCACATGATATCCAAAATTTACTCATTTTTTACTTTTGATGCGGAACACAGTTCGCCGGGTCAGCTAGTTAAAATTAAATTAATGTTAAAACATATTAGGCTATATCTTTGTTTTTTCATGGATACTTCAAAAGGACGACATGTTGTACCGACCCCACATATATATAAATTTTCTTTTCAAATAGATAACTAAAACAAACAAGTATATAAGTAAACAATATACAATGTTGTTTTTATAGCCCGCATATATTATTAATTATGTAACATAGCAAATCATACTTATTGCGCTCAATACATTAATATATTGTTGACATTTCTGGATAGTTGAAGAATTTTCTATGATAACACTGATCAAATCCAATGTTTTTTTAAAGTACATTCTAGAGCAAATAATTTAAAACAAAAAATAATTATTTAACGCCCACGTTCATAAATATAATACATAAATAAATATTATTTTTACTTTGGATGTGTATTTGTTTGTTAAAATAATAATTTTAATAAATAAGTATACTCATAAAATTAGTCATGTATAATAACGTATCATTATGCTGATAAGTTCTTACACATGTACACCATTGAAACGATAAAAAATCCAGTTGAAAAAAATAAACAAACAAGTAAAATGAATAATAATGACTTATTTATTCTATCTTTTTATAAAATTAAGTTTCGATAACGTGTGACAAACGATTAAACTACTTTGATCTTTTGGCAGGAATAGATGAGCATTCATATTTTAATTCTAAGCCACTAGTAAGATTCCCGACCACACGCAGTCTTTTCGGAGCTCATGTGGGATAAATTTCAATGTGTGAAGGTAAGCAGAGTAGAGAAACCTACCTAAGTTTAAGATATCTCTTATGTGTATACAAGCATGAAAAAATCACAAAAATATGAAAACCCTCCCTTTTACGACACACTAAATATCCTCTGGGAAAAGTCTAGCACTCGGCTAATTTAAAAATACGAATAAAGTAGCTTCCACATGTCGCTATTGAAGTGTAAGCTAGTCAAACTAAAAGACTGGCAGCATCACCGAGTAGTGTTTGGCAGTTTTTTTTTAATATTTTTAAAAATAGAATTAGAATTTAAAAAGTAAAAAAAAAGGTTTTAATATCAAGTTATATATATATATGATGCTTTATGTACAGACACAACATCATACTTTAAGACATCAATTGACACCTCTAAGTCAGTGTCATTAAACATCTTGGAAATTTTAAATATAATTACGAGCATAGGTATAATAAGTTTTGATTACTTATATTAAATCATTTTAATGTTTGGAAATGCCAAATATTAAGATAAAAAAGGTTTTAAAGTAAACAAAGGTTTATGCAGTAAATATTTGTTACGCCCACCGTATTTATAACTACGCGCCTTTAATATCCATAGGCAGTAGGCAGCAGCGATGCTATCGAATTATTTGAATATTATTGATTTGCAATAAGTTGTTGACATAATTATATTATCATTATCTATTATCTCAGACTCAGGGGCCATATTATGACCTCTTGATTCCAGCCAGCTTGTACTCTTCCTAGCGAATTCGTATTTCGAACGACTAATTTCAGCTAGTCTAGACTATTCATGATTGACTAAATGTAATTAGTCGTTGATAAACCGAATATAGTGTGAATTTATCAGTGACTACTCGTCGTCGACTACCTGAAATTAGTCGTTGAAAATACTGGCTGGAATTAAGAGTTCATAATACGCCAGCTGGTCTCATTAAATCGGCGCTTTTGTCACATTATTATATAGTAATATAGTTTACATATTATTAGTAGGAATAGAATTACATTCGTTTAGTTAATATTTAAATTTCATTCCCGTTCATGACGAACATGTTTATATAAAGAAATCTCTTATTAATATACTCTCCACAATGCAGTCCTGATCCCAATGCTAACTTATGGAAGCGAGAGCTGGGTGGCAGAGTGTGCATGAAAGTAGAATAAACGCGGTAGAAATGAGGGCACTGCGCAAAATCTGCGGAGTGACTCTCGCTGACCGCGTAGAAAACAAGTTTGTAGGGAAGGAAGTTGGTTTGAAAGAGAGTGTCGGTGTAAAAGTAAGAAAGGGCATGCTCCGATGGTTCGGACATGTAGAAAGAATGGTTGATGCAAGACTGACTAAGCAGATATACAATGCAAAAGCGGATGGATGTAGGAGTCGAGGACGGCCAAGACACACATTCCATGACCAAATAGAACGTGTTCTGGAGGAAAGTGATGTTAGGAACCTCAAAAACCGACGCGCGTGCATGAAAAGAGTTATGAAAGTCAACGAAGCGAGCGAGGCGTGTAAGAATCGTGCCTTATGTTCTCTCTGCCTACCCCGCAAGGGATTTGGCGTGAAGTTATGTATGTAAGTTATGTATGCATGTGTAATATACTCTCAAAATTATCTTTATCACGTATAAGTTAATTAAATTAAATTTACACGCAGACATAATCCAATACAAAATGCGCGGCAACTTTTGGAACCGTAAAATCGAGTACCAAATAACGGTACAAAAGTACTTAAAAGCCACCAAATTGTAGTCAATTACTGTTACATATCATGGTGATTGTATCAGTATTCCCGTCACTAATAATCGTACTGGTACGGCTGTAATAATAATTATTTATGATTGATCCTCTGTTACAATAACGGTGAAACATATACGCCTGTTATTTTTACACGACAAGTCACGCCACGTATCGCCTTGACAATGTACAATATGAACTTAAATATTAGTTGAAATAACGGTGATGGTACCGATTATTAATATTAGTCTAGCGCCCGAATACTGAACCGCCACTCAAATCTGACAATCAATAAAGTCCTACTTACTGCTCAAATTTCACGTATTCTGTCTAATGTGACAGCTACTTAAACGCCTAAGTAGCGCTTATATATTTGAGTGGCGGTTCAGTATTCGGTCTATCATCTGTCAATGTAAAGTTATATATTTTCAAAACTATTGATATTTTTACGATATATATTGCTACCTCTCCTACTGTTTTAACATATAACATACATAATTTCACGCCTTTTTCTACCCGAAAGTGTAAGCAGCGGCTGTTAAGCCTCGTCGTCGTCCCAAATGGAATAGGTGGCGGACCTTTTGCCATACCGGGCACAAAGTTTTTAGTTCGAAATTAATTTCGTAAGTTATGTGTGATAAATATCGATGACTAGTTTATTAAAATTATCAAAATATATTTTGAATATTTGTTACTCGGGCCAGAAGTGGCCCGGTGGCCTCTCCCACCGAACGAAACGCGGCATAATCTACTTTACGTCGATATTCTGATATCTCGAGCCGGCCCATTCATGCAGCGAACTGCGAGGCTTTACCATTATTAAAATGTATAGAGTTCGATAAATTCAGTGTAGTCAGTGATAAACACTGTATCGCTATACAGATGTTTATTTTTTTTATCAGATATAACTTTTTTTAGAAGAAAGAGAGTTTTCCCTTCTGGCTCATAATGCTGTACGGGATTTCAAAATGTTTGTTAAGTTAGTTTAGTCACTATACTATAGTCAATTTTAAACTTTCTTTACGACCAACACTCTGTGGCTATGGAATATTAACTAAGTACAGAAGACAAAGACATTTTACATGTATGGGTACTGGGCAAAATTAACACAAGAATATTAAACATAATTTCATAAAATTATTCAGGGGTTAATAAACAGTAAACACACATATTTATTTATAATATTATTATTTATATTGTAACAATTAAATTAATTACGAATTGCACCACCACTATACCCCAATTAGATGATAAGTTTACTTATAAATAATGCCGTTCAAAAACAGGCATATTCATATATAGCGTAAAATATAAAATTAATTCAAAAGTTGATTATTTTTTACTGTTCTGATTAATGGATGGATTAAAAAAGTTATACTTTTTTTTTAATGTGATTAGAGGGCAAACGAGCAGGAGCGTCACCTGATGGTAAGTGACCACCGCCGCCCGTTATAGTTGCGATACCGAACATTAAGGAAGTAAGATAGGAAGGTGGCTACCTCTCTCACCGAATGAAACACGACATGAGTCAGTTACGTCGATCTTCTGAGAGGTCGTGGTATTTCACCGTGGTATAACTAATGCAATATGAAAACTTTTTGCATTGTTAGTACTGGCCACAAATTGATCTAAAATAAAAAATAAAATACCAGTTCCTTAGTAGAGGTTGAAATATATAAGATCATATTACAGTTAGACGTCTCGAGAACCTGGAGCTATACCAATCCGATTCTGAATCAAAGAGCGGACTAGTAAAGTAGTAAATCCTAGCTCACGCTGATGTGTCTTTGGAATTCTGTTCCTAAAATCTGTATGATAAATAAATTAATAATAAATTTCTTTATTTTCACCACTATTTAGAACATTTACACAATATAAAAATATACAAACATTTATAGATGTAACTGTGGAGACTGGCACCTAAACTAGGCCTGGGCTCGTATTTCAGGAGAAAATATCATTGACTGACAAATATTATAAGCAATTCCTAATGTATATCTTTACTTAATACATTTTTGGATTTCGAAAATTCTTAGTAAAGACATAACTACCACTACCCAGACCTGCGGATATAGATGAAAACGTGAAGTTATAAAAAAATACCTAACCTAGGTTAGGTTAGGTATTTTTACCTATACCTAACCTTCAAGAAACGAGCCTATTCACATCTGAAAGGCCGGCAACCCTGATGTGATGCCCCTGGTATTGCAGACGCCATGGGCGGCGGTGATTGCTTTCCATCAGGTGACCCGTAAGCTCGTTTGCCCCCGTCTCTCATAAAAAAAAAATACAGTTGATGCCGTTGTACTTGCTATTTATTTATTTATTTATTTGTTATGAATATTATTTAATACATGCCACAAGCTTGATACAATATTTTCGCGCCATATGAACGTAAAATATTGTATCTCTGCTTTTCTCATTATATTTTTAATCAGACACAAAAGTGTCCAGTTTTCTTGGAAATAGTTTCTTAAATATGTATCATTTTCCAGACGAAAATTTAGTCAATATTTTTAAATGTTTATATTTACTTATGTTGTTATTGATCCAATTAAAAACCGGTATATTAATTGTATTAAGTATTGCATTAGTCGTAATTAAATTGTATGTATTAACATAAGTTATTAGTTGTATTCGGTTTTTCACTTTTTGCGGTAATTCAATGAAGCAGTCCCCTTACTCATTTTCCTGACACAGAAAACATCACAAAAAAAAATTAAAAAATGTTTCGTTAAAATCAAAAACTTCCAAACATAACACACCACAAACATAACAACTAATTTATAAAAAAAATGTTTATCATTATTTATTCGAATAACAGTAATAATATCGATATTACGCTGACTAATACACTGTACTCGATTTAATATAACAATGGTCTCACCACATATTCCATTGAGGCAAAATATTTCATTCAGTAAGACAATGCAATACCTCTGCCCACACCTTCGGATAATAAGGGCTACTTTCTACAGATAACAAAGACCATTAACGGTATATAACAAAGAATATCGTTTTTAGGGTTCCCTATACAAAATGGGCCCGCCCCAGTAACGAAGACTTCGTTGTCCGTCCGTCCGTGATAGTGTGATAGTCCGACGGTGATAGCTAGATAGTTTACACAGATGATGTATTTCTTATTGCTACTATAGCAACAAATACTAAAAATTATTTAAATATATATATATATAAGTAGGCTACCATACAATAAACTTGATTTTTTGACCTTATCTTAAGTATAAGGTATTTTTGCATCCAAAAGTCCTACTCAATCAGGACACTGCGAAAGACGTCTACCTATACCTTTACTTTGCAAAGTTAGGTTGCAGATAATGCTACGGAGCCCATCTTGCGCGAGTCCAACTCACACTTGGTGAGTTTTTATTAACTCATCACACCAGTAACTGCGGGCTTGTGTATCACTAGCTGCCCTTAAAAGTTAGACATATGCTGTCGTGGAACTTTTCTAGGGGATCAATTTTGTTATACATGAGTTTTTTGCAAGACACTAACTAAAAAATTAACGATTTACTCTGCTGTATGAAACAGAAAACTTTCCAAATTAACATTTTTTTGTGTTGTTTTGTATTATTTACTGTATAAAATTTCCTTAAAAAAATCTTCATAACCGACGAGCGTCTATGACAACTTTTATGAAAGACAAAGAAGCGAGTAAGGTGTATTGTATTTCACTACTGTATGTTAAAATTGATTATATACTGACTTATTTATCTCTGAAACTTTGGCGGATCACGTTCATGACACCAAAATAACTTTCAGGATCAATGAAAATAGCTTTTGAACAAATACCATCTTTTTGTTCATCACTCGAGAAAATGATGTCTGTAAAGAGTTCGAAACGTCGGGAAATAAATAAAATTAGTAATAAATAAACGCGATATAATCCTAAAAGTTGTTTTGATGTCATATACTGACTTTCTTGACGAATGAAATAGCTTAAACTTTAAGTTCTTTTTTTAAAATCGAACCTACAGTTCCTGACATTAGCAAATCCAAAAAAACAGGCAAACTAACTCTTTAGTTTTCTAATAATAGTATATGTTTCACTTGAAGGATAGGAGTTTTAAGTGGGTTCTGGTCAATGAACTATTTACAACATTTTCCTTGTACTGTCAATTGGTTAAGCATTTAAAGACCACAGAAGTGATTCACAAAAACATGGGTGAGGTTGCTGCTTACTCATGATATAAGGCAATAGATAACATTAAATTGACTATTTAATCTTATTTTGGATATTACTAAGCGATGTTTTCTTTTTTGTTTTTAACAACGAAGAAAAATTATTACCCGATAAATCTATTGACAATTCTATAAATTTATCACTTTATTTATCGATTTTCCTATTTCAAGTTTCATAGATTAATCAATAAAAAGGTATAAAATTTATATGTCAACAAGCAATCAATACTAAATCAATGTGATATCAATGCTGATAATTAGATAAATAATACTACGTAAGACATACCAATCATTATTTTTCCGAAGATGATATAAAATATATTACATGTTATTCCGCAGGAATCATAATATCTTCGTTCCTGATTTTATCAATAACAGAAGGAGTAATATACGAACAAAGTTACTTTCACATTTGTAGCACAGGGATAAACAGTTACACCAGCTATGTACAGTTCTTAAAACTCAACTATCTTGATAAGTCAACAAAAAAATTAACTAGGACAATAGTTTTATCTAGGTGCGTTCAAAACAATGCATCATGTTCGATTACTGGGAAAAATAAAAGGTAAGTGATATTTGCATACAATGCTTGCAAGCCTTACTTTTTTCACGGTTATTGACCCTATAAAGACGTAATGTGAGGTGCAAGGCTAATGTTAGCCGCTTTACATATTCATACAATGTCAGTGTCTTTTGGCATTCGAGTTTATGGACCGCGTTATATAAGCCTTCTTGGAATGTTAACATCTTATTTTTTTTTAATTGCAACACTAATTTTTTTCTGAATTCTAATTACAAAATTTGGCGGCTATTTTTTTTATTCACTGCCAGTGAAATGTAAGAATTGCAATAAACTTCCTTTGTTTTGGTCGTTTTGATTTAATTGCTTTTTTAATTACAATTTAAGAGATAAATTGTGTTGTTTGTTACTAGACTAGGTCCCGTAATAATTGTAGTTCTGCTTAGTTGTACTGATATTAGCTTATATTATATATAAGTTAAAAAAGGTCTTTATGCCGTAACATGAATTTTTTTTATGTTATTTATCTACTTAGTGATTCCATCAATTTTAATTTTTTCTCCAATATTAACATCACACATTTCTGTATAATAACATTACATAACGTAACTTCACGCCTTTTTCTACCCGAAGGTGCGGCCTATATAATATATAAGTGGCGAACCTATTGCCATACCTGGCACAAATTTTTCAGTTGTACTTATATATCATACATAACTTTCGAAAGCAGTGAGTGAGGTGTGAGCCAGGATTCGAAAACGCGTCTTCTTGTTTTAGGAGCGGGTTGCTCGACCACTGGACCACCGATACTTTGATAATGAACTTTATTTTAATTAATATACATACGAGTATTATACAATAAATAATTACGTGTCTAATTATCAGATCTTTACACAGAAATAAGTGGTATGTGCCAAACAAATATTTGATAATTACAATCAAGACACTATGCGGGGGGCGTATAGATAAATCTAGTTACTATTTACGAATATTAATATAGTGCATGTAACCTTTGATGTCGTGAAATACTGTAATTGATGCGATGTTTGCACTTCACTATAGTCTAACTATACTATGCGTAGGGTTGTCCCGAGTTAAGGATTTACTTTATTTAAGAATACATACATACATAACTTCACGCCAAATCCCTTGCGGGGTAGGCAAAGAGAACAGAGCGCCATAAGGCACGATTCTTACCGCCTCACTCGCTTCGTTGACTTTCATAACTCTTTTCATGCACGCGCCGGTTTTTGAGGCTCCTAACATCACCTTCCTCCAGAACACGTTCTATTTGGTCATGGAATGTGTGTCTTGGCCGTCCTCGACTCCTATATCTATCCGCTATGATATTGTATATCTGCTGAGTCAGTCTTGCATCATCCATTCTTTCTACATGTCCGAACCATCGGAGAATGCCCATTCTTACTTTTACACCGACACTCTCTTTCAAACCAACTTCCTTCCTTACAACTTTGTTTTCTACGCGGTCAGCGAACGTCACTCCGCATATTTTGCGCAGTGCCCTCATTATTTAAGAATACATATTCAAAATTCATCTTAGTGAACAAGGAGGTAATTAATCAACGTATGAAAGAAAGCACGAGCCAATTTAAATTGATTTTATGAGAGATCATGGTATTACACCAGTCGAACCTGCATTATAAGTCTCGGTGGTCCAGTGGTCGAGCACCCCACTTCTGGTTCCGGAAGTCGTGGGTTCGAATCCTGACACTGGCTCACACCAATGACTTTTCGAAATTGTTTTTCCGAAAACAAATTTTCAGTCATCAATATTTATCACACATAACTTCCGAGTTATGTGTGATAAATATTGATGACTGAAAATTTTGTGCCCGGTATGGCAAAAGGTTCGCTACCAATTCCATTTGGGACGTAAACATAACGGCGAGTCGAGGCTTAACAGCCGCTGCCTACACCTTCGGGTAACAAACGCGTGAAGTTATATGTTGAGCCTGCTTATACATGTTATGTTGCGGAAATAAATTTTTTGTGACACTTTACAAAAAATATATTTCCGCAACATAACATAACATACATTACATGATAATTTTTGATAGCAATTACGTTTCATTATAGGATTAGGTCCTGTTCATATAAGTCAAGACGGGCCTCGTGGCGCATTGGTAAAACTACCGTCTGCAGCAATGAGGTCGGGGACTCGATTCCCACCCGAGCAACAAATATTTGTGACAAACACGAATGTTTGTGTGGCGTCTGGGTGTTTCTCTATGTATTATAAGTATGTATTTACAAAAGAAAAGTATATATGTATTAATATCCGTTATCTAGTATCCATAACACAAGCATTTAGTTGCTTAGCTTGGGACTAGAGGGCGCTGTGTGTATTGTGTCCAAGATATTATTACACGTTATAAAACTGATTGACAGATAAAACTAGTAACTTGACAACCCTAACATACAAATCACTGAATTACTTATATCCACGCTGTTTACTGATTCCAACTGAGTAATGTAGTGATTCTGCATTTAGATAGAACGTAGTTATATTTAATCAAGTTTTTTTTATAAATTATTTCTATAACTTCACGCTTAATAACCGTAAAAGATATAGTCACGATTTGTGCCTTAATACATGAAATTTTTGGTCTTTGTACTAAAACATAGATTCATACCAGAATGAAACCTATTTGCATACATAAGGCACAATTATATCGTTCATCACACAATTTACAAATATATATTCGAAAATTCATAGTCGCATCTTCATTCGTACTCGACATTGTTATTCAAAATTTTTAAATTAAGTATTTTTTGACAACCCTATTGTACTTTATAGTGTTGTTAGAGACCATAATTTGTACTTTAAGTGTAAGTTAAGAATTTACGTTATATATATAATTCAGTGTATTTATATATTCATTTATATTAGAAATCTTTGATCACTTGTAGTTAATATTAAACGGACCTGTTTCTTGTGTCGATAAGTTAGTTGTTGAGTAAAGGAATGCACGCGAAGAATCTGTTATGTGCACAAACTAATAACTATTTGTTATTGTTTGACCCGAGATTCTATAATAGAATATCGACTTTATAACTCGATTTTATTTATTGGAAATTAACGATATCGATACAGATGTACATTTAGAGCCAGTTAGTAAAATGTCTAAGTGAAGAATCCCATAATTTGGGGTCGCCTTTTCCGCACCAAAATTATCACAAAATATATTTTCTTAGGTTTTCCTCTAGTCTTGTCTTTAGATCGAATCTTAAATTTAATAACAATAATTTTGTTTGAGGTGAACGACATCTTTAAATAAATGTAAATAGAGCTTATTTAAATATAAAGTGAATGACGCGTCCGGCCGACATTTTAATAAATAACATACGTCGGAGAAGTGAAATTATAACGTGTATAGAGTGGTAGAGTCACGTAGTTCGCTGCATGAATTGGCCGGCTCGACCTGTGAAATACCACTACCTCTCAAAATATCAACGTAAAGTGGCTCTTGCCGCGTTGAGTCTTGCGCTCGGTGAGAGAGATATCCGGAGGCCCAACTCCTTTCCCATCCCCTTCCCGTCCCACTTCCGACCCCATATCCCATTGTGAAGGCCGGCAACGCAACTGTAACACTATTTGTGTTCAGGTGTCCATGGGGCGTTTGTTGCTCACCATGAGATGACACGCTTGCTCGTTTACCTTCCAATACCATAAAAAGGTAATTATATTTTTAAATAACTACATTGTCAATCCAGAACCCGGCACGTCTGAACTTGCCCGGAATTTATCACCTATTAGTTAGACCATTGGTTAGACCCCAGGGGCATGGCACGAGGCTTAAGTAGTGACGTCTACTATTTATCTTAAAACTTCGTATCATTAGGCTTTTCAAAAGCTGAAAAATGCTGGTACTTCTATCAACATATCAAATCCTTATAGTGTCCTGATATGTTAATATAATCTCTCATAGAATCCCAACCTAATCTGATAATGGCAAAATTTTTACTGCAGTTTTGTGTAAGTCTGAGCACATTTCCAGGACTTACAGCTTCCTTTCAAGAGAGATAAATCAGGCTATGTCTAGTGTCCCGGCGATATATGATGATATATCTACTTATTTATATGATTTGTTTATATTTTACGTGGGCACACAAAATTGTTCTTGATAACTGATTTCAATATTGATAAATTACAAAACATACAAATTATTTGTTGTACCTGTATAAACTAAAATAATTATTTACACAAGTACACTTGTTCAAATATGAACAGCAGTTGTATATTTCCGACAGTTATTTTCACAATTTCGTATATGTACTTTCTCCAAAGAAATAGCTGGTGATGACAAACAAAAGAAACAAATATTACACAATCCAAGAGCAACTGACGCTTAGCCTCATTTAATAAAAATTGAGACGGTGTATTTACATTTTCACTTTAAAAAAAGCAACTAATATATATATTAGTTTTGTTTTAGAGAAATAGCACGCTATTTTTAGGGTTTAACAACATTTTTTTTTTTTGCTAGCTAAATGATTATATTTGGATCATTAATTTAGACGACAAGAAAAATAGGATTAAATTATCATAAAAAAATTGTAAAATAAACCGATTTTAATACAACTCTGTGTCCCAGTATGAGTAACAACATAACATTTTAGAATAATTGAACCATTGCGACGTTTTTTTGTTATTTTTTAATAAAACAGAAACAGTCGTAAACACGTCACTTTATCTCGTCATCTAACTCGAGAAAGCTACTTAAAATTCATTGAATAAACAAAAATACTGCAAATTTTATCGCAAGGTAATATTTTACTTCTTAATTAGTAAGTTATATACAGAATCTCGTGAATTTTGGGGTCAATTTACAATATTTATCAAACATTTTACATGCACTGCAACCGTTATTAACAAAAAGTTACTTTACAACCTTAGCACTAAATAAATAAGATTTCAAATGCAATGGAAATCAATTCCATTTCAGTAAAAGGATTGAAAAAGAACTCCCTGTTCTCGATTTGCGAAGGGACACGTAACGGCATAAAATAACGGTTAAACAATAAACGAAGTTCCAATTTTGAATCCCACTTCGGTACAATTCGGGCTGCTTTCTTGCCTGATACAAAACGAACCCGCGAAGATTGCAATCTCCGTTTACAATTTTATTTGAAATAAGAATAAGAATTTAGAAAAAAAACAATAACTTTAGAGGATGGAGCCAGTAAGCACAAAGGTTATAAACTGGAGTGAACTCTTTGTGCAGCTTTGTGTTGGAGGCGTAAAAAAAACATTACAAGATGGCAAATTTTGGATTGAAGATAAACTAATAGCGAATAATATTTTTTTCCTAGATAACAATGCTATGGTCGTAATTATGAACGGGCGGCTTTCCAATATTTTTAATATCGACTATTTACGCCCACCATCCTTTGGCATTTAAAATTATAACACGTGTGAAAAAGAGTACAACTTTCACCTGATAACTAATAAAATTAAATTTATAGGTTTTATTATTTAATAAAAAAAAGATACCACCGCAAGAAACCAGTATTTTTAAACGAAACTAATGAGTTCGTGGGAAAAAACTAAACAAGAAATACATATGCACGAAATTGTATGTAAATAGAATTTGTTTCTGATCAACACAGATTTTGAATATTCTTTATTTAAATTGAATTTTTGTTTTTATTTTTTTTATTTTACACACCTTTTTAAAGAAACAAGTATTTTCAGCCAGTAAGGATTTCGGCCTATGACCCGTAACATGCGGGCGCACTGCGCATGCGCAAGCCCTCCCGATACTAATGCTAGTAGACATTAGTGTTGTCCAGGAAAGCACAGTAGGGCTCGAATTAGTATTGCACTCACGATCAAAAAGCCTATGTCATATGTTTGTATTTACAAGTCGGTACACGAATTAAGGATACAAAATCTTTGGAACTGATTTAATAGCCAATCTGAATGTATAGAATTTAGTTATTAAATTAATCCCAATACTTACCTATCTATCTTGCAATGACCTTGGTTTTATAAAATTCCTCGGTATAAAACAAAGTCGCTTTTTGCTATCTCCCCTATCTATCCTTAGATATTAAATCTACGCAACCAAATGTAATGTGAGTTTTTCTAATAGACAGAGGTTTTCAATAAGATGGTTTGTATGTACTTTAGGAACAGTGATAATTTTCGATATTTGGCGCTTTAACTGCATTTGCTGGCTGGATCCTTCGTGGTACATCGTGGTATGTGTATGCCTATCTTTTAGGAATAACCCAGAACGTTAATTTTTATTTCTTAACCTTTCACGTAAAATAATGGATTATTTATAAAGCGATTTTAAACATTACAGCTTAAATCCTTATCCAATTAAGTGACATAAATTCATTGTGCATTTATTATATATAGATCAATGTAAACCCTTACAGTATGTAATATAAACGAATTTCGAAGATATTGCAGATTTAAAATGCTGAAATATTATATCAGTTCCGGCGCGGACCTATAAATAGCGCAAATTGAATTTATTAAAATGCTAAATTTACTAATTTATTTCTTAGGTCATGTAGTCAGTAAATGAGAGATTAATTTATTTTATATTTGTCTGCTTTCTCAAACAACATGCATGACAATAAAATGACCACTTATCGATTTTATCGCTTTTACTGAAATCACCTTACTTTTTTATATATTACCTTACGGTTTCACTTACCCTGATTCGGGTAAGATAATTAGTTGAAAAAAGACGTTAAATCCATAAGAACGTCTTTCATTCTTATAAATATAGTAATCATATAGCAATTACCTTTTAATTATTTACATATTACGATACTCTTAATAATGGAACCTCTACCATTGCAATACATAAACAAATTATAATATTCCATTCAACGACACAATTCATTCAGTAATATAAGATAACTTTTAACTAAAAGCATTTGAAAACAAGGCTTATTACAATATAAAATGGTGTCTATTGCTTTAGACGATCTGCGCAAACGCAGAAACAAGCAAGAAGCAAGAAAACAGAGGGATCACCCAAACAAAGGGAAGTTCATTACGAAAAATCGTTTATATCTAAAAAAAAATCTGAAACATATCAATTTAAGTATTGCAATATCGATACCTAACACAGCTCTATTTACGAGAAAAAAAAACTTACGCAATGGTTGCAATCCAATGAACGCACGTGATCTATATAACGATATAGATATTTATATATGTAAGTAGTCAATCATTAAATGCACATCGTTATAAAATGTATATTCATATAACTAATATTATAAATTCTAAAATGATTTATATGTATATTTTTACGCTTTCATGCACTATACCACTCAACCGTTTATCGTGAAATTTCGTTAAATACATAGTAGAAATTACAGGGAGAATATTTTTTACCTCATAGTGATGTTTGGAAAAGCAAGGAAACTATGAAGTTCCAACAATGATTTTGATACGAGCACTCAAAAAATCTTCGTGAATTGGCTTTTGCGGCTTGCCACGGTTCGTTTGGTACCCGGAGGAATTTTTCCCTCCCCTCCTTACCCAACTCTATGATCCATTTAATGACCTACAACACCACTGAAACGTTTTCAGTGTTGCAGATGTTCATAGGGTTTTGCTTAGCACCAGGTGATTTGCTTGCTTTTTTTTTCCCAAATGAGATAAAGAAAGTAAATTAAATTTCCATGTTATCAAAAGTTTGATATGATTTTTTTCACCTTGTACGATTTTTGGAAATGAAACAAACATTCAAACATTACTGACATACCACGGAGCCTGTAAAACATTGAGGTTCCATATTCTGTGCATAAATAATGTGTAGTTAGTGAAATATGTACACTTGTTCATTTTCTAATTTTATTACGGGATTATACCAATTGAAATCTTTTTATTAAGATTTTTCTTTCAATGGTGGTAGAGCAACGCTATTTGCTGCTTGAAAAATATATACCTATCAGAAAATGGACGTAAAGTGAGTCATATTGATATAAGATCGTCGGTGAGAAAGATATTTGCAGCTAATCCCAGTTAATTTACTGTCTATTTTAATTTGGAAAATCTGTAATCTTACAACCAAAAAGACCGACGATATTCAATAATATGTTCATGTAAATGAGTAAGTGACTTCAACAAGACCTTACGGTAAAGCCTTATGAAAGGTAAAGCTTTATGAGTTATGCCTAAAGTGACAAATCTACATATTTAACGTTCATAGCTGTTGTCATTGACACTCTTGGGTAATAGGGCTCCTGACGTTACCCTCCAACACGATAGAGCGATAGATGTTAAATAATAAAAAATATCTTAGCGCCAATATAGCTTGTCAAGATATATTTAACTATCAAGATTGAAGTTCAAATTAATCTTTTGACAATACTGTCGAACCATAAGTAGCTATTTTGATGTAAGCAATGATTTCTAAAAAAAAGGATCAAAAATTAAAAAACAAATAATAGTACCTAATTGAAATATCAATCTCAAATACTCTCTATAACAATAAAATACTTTATCAAAGTATCAATGGTGTCCTTAAATTGTGTGCCCCATTACACGGAGGTGCTTGGCCGAACAATAAGTCTTTGTCCGTCTGTCACTTAGAATTCTGTACTCGTCTCAAGCTCACTACCGATGCGCTAACTACCAACACACAGTGTTACCAATCTACAGTTGAAATTACCCCGGGGAGATATTTTGGGGGAACTAGGGAAGTGATCAATAGTGATTGGCAAATATTTTGTGGAATTTTTATCATTTATTTTTTTTGTAACAGCATCTAATGTCATAAAGGGAAAAGGTATTATATATACTAGAATTGTCAACATCAGATTTGTTTTCCAATCGTTTATTTAATTAGTGTATTATATATAGTCTAATTTGCCAGAGGAGAAATCCAACAATTGAGGGAGATATCAATTTTCAACTCGTCGTGTGTATACATCAAACAAAAATAAAAATGGCACCGATGTTATTGTTTATTTAACTCTGATCCTATCCAGTGACTTGACTTGAGCTTTTTATCAAACTCTGTCAAAAAATGTATTCTGTAATTAAAATTTGTATTGCTTAAGAAAAAGAGATCTGCTAATGACCTAATTATTTAGCAACCCAACTTTCACACATTGACGAAAGTATTAAAGATAAGAAGATACATTAAAAAAATCAGAACATTCCCACTAGGTGCAAATATTTTCTGGTTCTTATATTAATGTTATTTTGTCTTTCTATGGAAGCAGTTCCTTATCATAATCAACTTCTCCCGTCAGATAGTGTAACAGATTCGTTGCCGTCCTATACGATAGGATATTGAAGGGGTCGGAAGTGGGATAGGAAGGGGAGAGGAGAAGGGGTTGGGCCAACGGCTACCTCTCTCATTAAGGGAACTACCACTACAAATATACTTTAAAAAGAACTTTATTATATCATATCTAGATATTTTAACTCCTACATGATCATCGATGCTATCATTTTCCATTAAAATAACACGTAGTTCTCATTTTAATTAGAATGTAACTAAGCTCTCTAATTTACCTCAATTGGAGATAATAAATAAACTAGTAACATTAAATAATCAAACTTGTAATTGTCTAGTGGCTAGTGGCTAGTGCCATGTACATAAATAAAATATGTCTCACATTCCTAAAAACAATAGAAGAATCGTACGTTTACTTTTAAAAATGAATCCTGTTAGGAGAGTGAGTTGCTTTGTTTCAGGTATATGACTTAAATATTAAAGGACGTAAGTTATTATAAATGCCTATGTTGATGTAATATAACTTCACGCATTTTTCTATACGAAGGAGTAAGCAGAGGCTGTTAAGCCTTGACTCGCCGATATATTTACGTCCCAAATGGAATAGGTGGCGAACCTATTGCCATACTGGGCACAAAGTTATGTATATGCTGTTGTACATATATATACATATATATGTTGATGTACAAATTTATGATTATCATAATCATAAATAGATCATTAATAACTAAAGGAAGAAAGTATTGTAAGCGCAACAAGAGCCTCACGCCAAGCCTCTTACGGAGTGAGCAGAAAGAACTGTGTATCGCGCACTTTTTGCCTGACTTAAATAAATCTTGACTCATGTAAAATTGTAAAATATTAGACGTAATGAATTTAAATATGTTTAAAAATATTAACACTTGCGCGTGATTGTGTGTTGTTTCTTATAAAATACAAATCGTAATTTTTTTTTCTCTAAAATGTTGGAGAATATTTTAAAAAGCTGCCGTGACACGCCATCCAATATATCTCTACCCGGGTGACAAAAGAATATTTCGTTTTTGGGCAAAGTTAAATATATTTATGTGCTGTTTACTGAGAAATGTCTCATCAATTTAATGCTGCACTTACAGTATTTGTTTTTTTTTCTCTTTTCATTATCTAATATATAAAATTCTCGAGTCTAGATGTGCGTAATTGAACTCCTCCGAAACGGCTTGACCGATTCTCATGAAATTTTATGTGCGTGTCAGGTAGGTCTGAAAATAGGACAAAATCTATTTTTCATCCCCCTAAATCACAAGGGTAGCCCACCCCTCAATTTTTTTTTTAATTTTTCGACTGTATTTCTGTTTCTTATTTTTTTTATAAAACGGGATACAAAAATACATGCAACCCTAAATTTTCAACCCCCTACGATCAACCCCTATTTTTTAAATTTTATTTTTCGGCAGTCTCGGTGGCGCAGTGGGCGAGCGCACGGCCTTTGATCCAGAGGTCCGGGGTTCGATTCCAGACACTGGCTCACACCAATGACTTTTCGAAATTGTTTTCGGAAGTTATGTGTGATAAATATCGATGACTGACAAACTTTGTGCCCGGTATGGCAATAGGTTCGCCACCTATTCCATTTGGGACGTAAACATAACGGCGAGACGTGGCTTAACAGCCGCTGCCTACACCTTCGGGTAACAAAAGGCGTGAAGTTATGTTATTTTTCGGCAAGACAACGTTTGCGGGGTCAGCTAGTAAACATATATATATTATCAGGAATATCTATATATCTATTCCATAAGAATCGATCAAGCCGTTGCGGAGGGATGTGGCAGTAAACATTGTGATACTAAACTTTTATGTACTACGTAGTATGAAAATCTAAGTATCTAATCTAATCTAACAAAGTTTGTCAAGTTAGCTAGTATGTTAAAGAATATTTCGAAAACACTGCGAATAATTTGTATGTAAATAAAAAAAAATCACCTGATTCGAGAAAAATATATGAGTCAGTACGTATAGAAGACAAATGTATCATATTTATTTATGCACTAGTTATTATATTAATCCACGTGCTGTAGTAATGAATTATTTAGTACATAGCATGCAATCAGCTCGCATTTGATGTACGCAGTTTGTAAAACTTTGTAGTTTAAAACTCGGAAATGATTGACGCGAAAACATTTTAATAAACTTTATATATTTCAAGTATTCTCCTGAAACAGTTTAATATTGATCATCTGAAAGTAACTCATTCGAGAACATGTTTCAACAATAATCTTTTAATCATCTTTTGAACTTTTAATAAAGAGGCGTCGATTTCATCATAGATAACTAACTGTAACGTAAACTATAAAACTATGCCAAAAAGTGGAAGAAATACATATAAAAATAAATTTCAAGTTTCTGCTTGTAATTTTGAAATAACTGCTTTCCACTACATTCATATGAATATATAGTTCGCTACACGGATGGGCCGGCTCGACTGGTGAAATACTACGACCTCATAGAATATCGACGTAACTTTTGCATGCATTTCTACAACATGGGTATCAAATAATTGGGCTTGTTGAGAGTAACTAAAAACATAATGTGACGACATTCTAAATCCAATATGGTGGAATAGATATTTTAATTCATAAATATCTACAATATAGGTATGAAATGAAAGTGCTCCTTGCCAGTAACTCTAAATATAATGTGAACTCAAATATTAAATTTACGCACCAAGATTGAGGAACAGTTATTTTTAATGGATTTCTGTAATATGCGATACCTGTATATTGTAAGTAAATGCGAAGGAGAGCTCCAACTTAAAATATAATAAGAAGGTATCCTTGAAGAGCTGGACTGTTCGAAACTAAGCGGCTAACTACATTGTAAAAATTATGCGTTGAATGAGATTAACAGACTTACGCCCGAATACTGAACCGCCACTTAAATCTTTATTGATTATCTATAAAGTGCTCAAATTTCACGTATTCTGTCTAATGTGACAGCTACATAAACGCTTAAGTAGCGCTTATATATTTGAGTGGCGGTTCAGTATTCGGGCTTCAGCAACTTACCTGGGTATAACTAAAAATAAATTAATAGCAAAAAACCCTTTTAAAAAAGCTTTTATTTAAACGCTCTAAAATTTTCAACTATCAACTTAAAGCCTCATTATATACAATTTATATAATAATAAAAGTTTGCCGCGAGTTTTAATTATAATATTATCTATCGGTATTTAATTAAATTGCAATTGAAAAGGTAATAAATTTAGCAGATCAATTTACGTAATTAAATTGGTACTAGTTTATTTACGAATAGCGCGAAAAGCTTTTTGTTGAGCAAGTTGATAGTTGAAACTTTTAAAGAAAAACTAATTTACTTATTTTTATAGCGTGCAAATAAAAGCTCTTTTAAAGCTTTTAATTTATATATTCTTTGGACAGCTTGCTTGACACA
This sequence comes from Euproctis similis, assembly GCA_905147225.2. Lineage (NCBI taxonomy): Eukaryota > Metazoa > Arthropoda > Insecta > Lepidoptera > Erebidae > Euproctis > Euproctis similis. The sequence goes on from LR990109.1 coordinate 14,696,449, forward strand.
AGCATCTGTTAAGGTTTCGATTAATCAATTAAATGTATTAAATATAATAATTATAAATATATAGGCCTTATATTATTATATCTTAGCGATAATATGGAGAATCTTTATTTATTTATTGCTAACAAAACTGTCTTATTAAATTCATTACACGTACATTCAGCAAGGAAGCGAATTTTGTATGGACGTGTTGGTGTTTCCTTATTGAGCTGATGAGTACAGCAGGGCTTCCTATGTTTTGTTTTGTGGCCTTAAGGATAATCATCAAACAAATAATTATAATTGTCTACACACACATGGGAGGCTTAGAGGAACTTAAGATAATTACCTCAACAGGGCAAGAGTAGAGCTGCCTTACAAAATAGTAAATATTTCCATGATAAATTAGGAATGCATTTTTTATAAAGTTCTGATAATAACTACGCAGTAACAATCCTTAAGTCTATCTTATTATAGTTTAACATATGAATAGCGGAATATTGTTTTTGTATCTTCACGCCTTTTTCTATTCAAAGGTCTAGGCGGCTGTTACGTTTACATTGGAAACGGAGTAGGTATCGCTTACTGACATGCCTTGAATACAATGTTGTCAGTCAAAGAAAAGATTGGTGTGGGCTAGGATGAAAACCTGGGAATTCTTGATTCAGAAGGTCGAGCGTGTACACCCCATGCTCGACCTCTTATCTAATAAGTAATGATTTTCTTACATTTTTAGCATCAATATAGCCAATGAATAATATATAATATGTTCCTACAAACGTAATCTGATTTCGTAAATAAGAAAACCTAAATTTGAAAACCCTTTTAATAGTTTTAAAGAAGGTCACATTTCTCTAATGTACGAATGAATAACACTTCAGAAAATGTAGTACATTTTAAAGAGCATAAAGAGGACTGGCCTCATAAATTCATAGTGCATAACGGTGCAAGGAGTCGAATGCTTCTACTAGGTATTGTAATATAAAACGCAATCTATAGAAATGTAATGTTTGTGCCAAGAACTCAGTAGTGTGCGCTAAGGCAACGTATTTACATTCAACCTCTTAAATATAGATATTGAAAACTTTACTATTGCTATGTGCTAAGTTATTTTGTTTTAATTATTTAGCTTTTACAATTCTTAAACAAAATAAATTAGTACGTACATAAAATGAAAATGCCATGCTCTAAACAAATAAATAACTCATAATTGATTTCTAATTATTTTTTTATGGAATATGAGGGCAAAAGAGCAGGCAAGTCACCTACAATGACAAGCAACAAACGCCGCCCATGGACACCAGAACATAGATAGTGTTACAGTTGTGTTGCCGGATCTTACGATGGGATATGGAATATAATAATCGGTATTTGAGTAAAGTTAGTATTAAGTTATTATTCACGTAAGACGGTTATTGTTAGGCTCGGTGTTGGTCATAAAAATTAAATGACTTAATACTGCAGCTCTCCACCAATATATCCGGCGGCGTATTACCCAAAAACTTTATAAGCAAACGGCTCAACTTGTCAAATGAGCGTCGTGTTGGTAACGAGAAAAGTTTTTTGATCAGCTAACCCCCGATACTGAGTGTAATCATAAGTTTGATCGGGCGTACCAATTCACTTATATACGTGGTGATACTTCACAACTTCACCAAGGTTAGTCAAAGTCAACAAAAATAAATAAAAATAATCAAATTACCTTCTTAAATATTTGTTATGTGTAAGCGTAGCCCCTTCGCTTATCAGAAATGACAAATTTTCAGGAGATAAAAAAAACTGTGCCTTTTTATACATCGCGATCATAATACATATATTTTAATATGAAAATTAATAAAAGTAGATAGATTTCAAGATTTTTGTATCAGTTGTAACAAAATAATGTTATTTATATTATTTATATTCTATCGAATGACATTCAAAAGTCGAAACGGCATTTTTTGACATACGCGGTGTTAGAACTTAAGCGACGATATGTTCTAGCAAGCTTTCGATGTTATCAGACATTAAAAGTTCACCAACAGTAGACAATCTACCAGCAAACTATCTGATAGTAAACAATACAATGTATTGATACATGGAGTCCGAACGTGAAGTTGAACGAATAGTCTCTATTTAAGGGAAAGAATTTTCGCCGCTAGAGGGCGCTATTTCTCTATAAGTTGAGAACTTTGTTTAATACAAAACGCGAGTTTAGTGTAATTTATAAATTATTCGAGATTATTAAAATTTAACGTTTTAACTTTTCAACGCAATCATCGGTAGATACGTCCTAAATTCTAGCAGCCAAGCAGCCAGTGACAGAAAAGAGTTTAGGTCCGACTAAGGTCCGAGTTTATTATTGTGTAAATTAATACTACGGAAAAGACTCATGTATCTATCCCGTAAGCAAGCTGACTTAATTCCACGAAAATGTGCATTATTTAAATTCAACTTTAATAAAGTTACTACTAGTACAACTTTAATAAAGTAACTTTACTGTCATAAAACAGTAGCAGCAGTTCTCTTACTACTTATCTATAACTAGCTAAATTATTATCTTTTAGCAGTTCAACCGATATCTATGCGTACCTTTGTTTCAAACACTATTCAAAGTTCAAACATACAATACAGTCCAGACAATGCGAGGCACTTCTATTATCCACTAGTACAAAAAAAAACAAATATCTTGATAATATATTATAATAATAACACAAAGCGCCCTCTAGTTTTTCAGGCTAAGTATTTAGCTTGGAAAACTAAACAACTGATATCAATATTTACCCGTTCCTTTTGAATGATAATTGTAAAATTGTTGATGATAAAACCCGTAGACCTCTACTCAGTAGCCAGTTGTTTATCCAATGAATCATTAGGTCCGTTTTTTATAAAATATCTTTAATCTATATATAATCTACAACCTTGAACTAATTCACTCAAACCCAAACCTTAGCTAATCCTTTCAATCTCTAACATATGAGTATTGTAATAGAATCAATTCGAACGATACTCGAGTCAGGAGCCCACAATTTATGGCTGCGGCGCCTATTACCACGGGGCCCTATTAACAAACTCCTATTAAAATAATACGTTCTCGTAGGGACGCACACCGAGAGCAGACTTAGGACTTAATACTAACGACGAAACTTTAATATTGCCAAACGAAAGTAAGTTGTGTAGTTACGGTTTCTGTTTAGTGTTAATACGGTAGATATATACAAACATAGCACATACATACATAAATTCACGCCTGTATCCCATAGGGGTAAGCAGATACTTTGGTCTTTCACAAGCAACGATAGTGGTGTGGCACACAATGATGGCGGTGGACGAGATACAAGAGTGGTAGAGACACGCAGTTCGCGGCATGAATGGCCCGACTGGTGAAATATCACGGCCTCTCCGAATATCAACTTAAAGCGGCTCATGCCGCGTTTCGTTCAGTGAGATAGATACACTAGTCTCTTGAGGGCCTATGCAGATATCCATGGGTGGTGCTAATTCCTTTTTAAGGGAGCAAGAATCAATCAAATCAAAATTGATTGGTACGAGTTCGTATGTTAAATACAAAGAAATATTTCCTCTTTATAACGCTAGCTTGTACTGATTTTTCTTTCGAGTAACGATTAACATAACTTTTATCTAGTTTTTCATGTTATCGGGAGTGAAGAATCATCGAAAATTTACCACCCTTATGTGGCTCAATCCTTATTCCCGTAAACGGAAATGAACTCGAGAAAAATACCCGACTGGGTAATCAGGAGTTAGGGTAACATTGTTTCCTGTTTGTGTGAAAATATAAAAACAATGTAACATATTGACCGTTACGTTGTTTGTGAATTACTTCGTGAAAAATATATAAAAGATTTGATGAAATGCTGACCCTAGTTTGTGATCATCGGATTTCGTCATTAGACCTTTTCAGTTTTTTTTTGGGGTTGAAAAGCAAACGAGCAAGCGTGTCACCTGATGGTAAGCAACCTGCGCTGCCCATGGACACCAGCAACATATATAGTGTTACCGTTGAGTTGCTAACCTTTAAGGGAGAAGGATAGGAAAGGATGGGGAAGGGGGGTGGGCCTCCGGGTACCTCTCTCACCGAACGGAACGCGGCATGAGCCACTTTACGTCGATCTTCTGAGAGGTCGTGGTGTTTCACCGGTCGAGCCATCCCATTCATGCAGCGAACTGCTTGGCTCTACCACTGTTAAAATCTGTCAGTTTGAATTTAAACGTTTAAATAATTGTGTGATGATGAACATGAAGAACTTAATTAGCAACCAAGGTGTTACGCTGCATAATTGGTCTGGTTTGAGCGGTAAAACTATTATGAACCCTTAATTCCAGCCAGTCATACGTTGCCTTACAAATTCGTATTTCCAACGACTAATTCCAGCTCGTCTAGATAACTCATCACTGACTAGCTGAAATTATTCGTTGATAAATCGAATTTGCAATGAATTTGACAGTGACTACTACATCCCGGACTAGCCTTGCAAATTCTAGCTAGAAATCAAGAGTTCCTAATACGTCAGCTGGAGACCCAACCCCTATTAAAGGCTGGCAACACGGCTGTGATAGCCCTAGGAGTTGCAAATGTCCATTAGCGGGGTTAGACGGTTTTCACCGCGTAACCCACTAGTCCATTTGCCGACTCTTAATCATGACAAACGATACGAAATCATCTTTTAAACTTACAAAAGTTCCTCAATTACTATTTTTCAATTAGATTGTCTTAAGTACATTTATATAATCTTAATACGAGAAAATTAATTAATTAATTATTACTTTTCAAGTTGTTGATATTAACAAAGAGAAATTGTGAGACAACTTGAAACATTAAGTTGGGACGCGCAGAATGTTTTATAGAACAATGTGCACTGCAGTAGTTTTACTGGCTATTCCAAATGAATAGTGATTTTAACAAAAGCAGTGATACAAACAGATTTAATATTTCGAAATGATATTTTGTTTAGTTCCTTAAATGTGATTGTTTGTATTTTGTCACACACAAAATGTGATCTAAGGCTATTGATATTGATAACTATCAAATGTTGGTTAGCTTTAAATGGAATTGTACGAACTTCTTGGAACTTGGAAATGAAAAAAACGTTTTGCAAAAGTATGTGATTATTATTATTTGTCCAGATGAAATAAAGCTAAACTTTTGGTATCAAAGGTAATTGACATGCGTAAAACCCTAAATGTCATTTTTTGCGAGAGAAAAAGCATAGGAGCAAGCGTGGTAAGTAACAGCTGCAACACAGATATGGTAGAGTTGCGTTACCGGCCTTCGAAATGGGATAGAGAATCGGAAGTGGGATGAGGAAGGAGGCAGAGAAGCCACTTTCATCGATACTCTGGGTGGTTGTAATATTTCACGGGTCGAGCTGGTCCATTCATGCAGCGAGCTGCGTGGCTTTACCACTATCGTATATTTTAGTACATATTCTAAATTAGTCCATTTTCATATCGGTTTCTCTCATAACAAATACTAAGATAGTTGCTTTTAAGCTTTAGTAATTTTCGTCAGCAAACGTTAGAAATTAGTGGAACGCAATATTGTTTCTGTACAGTGGAGCGGTGCCTACAGTCTACACGCTTCAGCGTAATGACGGCATTAACGAGAAATTTACGCTAACTATTATGCACTTTGATGACACCATATTTACTTAATATTACGGACAGTACTGATATTTTTAATTCAAATGACATAACATTGCTAGGAGTATTTTTATAAAACAACAACATAAACTTAATATAACTTCACGCCTTTTTTCTACCCAAAGGTGTAGTCAGCGGCTGATAAGCCTCGACTCATCGGATCGTTATAATACGTCCCAAATCTAATAGGTAGCGAACTTATTGCCACACATTGGGCACTAAGTTACCGATATTTATCACACATAACTTCCGAAAAGAATTGCGACAAATCATTGTGAGAGTGTGAGCTCGGAGTCGATCACACTACTTCTGAATCTGAAGTGGGGCGCGGGTGAGATATAAAATACATAGATAGATAAAAAAATGTTGTATCTATATAATTGGATAGAGAAGAAAATGAAGAATCATTATGACTGCTACTATACCTATGTGCGCCTGGTACGTTGATAGATTACTAGAAAAATATATCGTACGTTTAATCAGGAAACTACATGCGTAAATTTCTGGGCGCTAGAAACTTAAAGAGAAAAGCCCAGCACGCCATGTTGCTTCTCATAAATTTGCGTTTAGCATAACGGGCTTTTAGCATTATTCCGCTTTACTTTTCTAGTGAGAAATGAGTAGTGCCGCTCATGGACACCTTCAACACAAATAGTAAGCGAGTAGGGGGTAGGCTTGTAAATAAAGGAATAGGCAGGAGTAGGGTGGGCCTCCGTATGTCTCGCTAACAGAACAAAACGCGGTATGAACCACTTTACGGCCACATTCTGAGAGATTCTATTATTTCACCAGTCAAGTCAGGCAATTCTTGTCTATGCGAAAATCCCACTTAAAAATTGCAAATTTTTATTGCTATTGTATGACATCTATCAAAAGTATATCTCTATAAGTGACAGAACTTATGGTCACCCTATTTTATACTAATACTGATGGAAGCATTACAGAGTACTTGTTAATACAGAGACGTTGTAAGCTTCGATGAAACATTTGTGCAGGTTTACACGAATAGTATCTATTGTAAACACACTATTGTGTACTCTTCCCCAAAATATGTGTACAATTGTACACTATTAGAACTTAATTAATGTTCATTATCACTTAACGCAAAACAAATCATAGAACATTATTCTCAAGTTAAATTATAATTATTTAATAAATACATGAGTTTTGCATATTCATTTTAGGAAAATAATAAATAATAAAATAACATAACTTCACGCATTTGTTACCCGAAGGTGTAGGCAGCGGCTGTTAAGCCTTGTCTCAATGTTATGTTTATGTTCCAAATGGAATAGGTGGCGAACCTATTGCTATACCGGGCACAAAGTTTTCAGTCATCGATATTTATCACACATAACCCTCGAAAACAATTTCGAAAAGTCATTGGTGTGAGCCAGTGTCAGGATTAGAACCCGCGACTTCCGGATTCAGAAGTGGGGTGCTCGACCACTGGACCACTGAGACTTGTCAAGACTTGTTAAGAAAAAGGCTGATGTTTTTTTGTAATTTATTTAAATTTTTTGCGAGCGCACATCCGATATTTTTTATTAATCTGAACATATATTTTACCCCACAATATGAAAGCTGAAAACATCCAAAAGATTGAGATAAATAAAGATAACGTAAAATAGATAATAATGGTTTCCTTATTCTGCTGTACATATATAGTATAAAAAGCCTTTCTACACATCCTATGAGGCTAAGTTTAAAGTTCTGTGAAAATAGTCCAAATAAAATAGCCAAGATTTTTAATAAAATACATATAATAAGGCTTAATTCCGGCGTTCCAGTTTGAAACAATTGTTCGCGCCAAATATTCCTCAGTTTGTACTAATTACCGCTTGAACACATGCAGCCAGTTCGGCCTGTTAAAGTTAAAAAGGGTTTCCATATCTAACTATATATTAATACAAACAAATTTATATTTTTCGAAAATGCCTAAAACAGTTTTATTATATAATAACTGCAAAAATAACCAACACAGTTTCTTATAAACATCTAAATTCAGTAATGATATACAATATATATAAAAATTGAGTAAAAATGTGTATGTTTTATTTCTATATTTACCATATTATTCTTTTTATAAAAAAATTAATGAACAAGTATATCTATACTTACTTACATTTGATTAAAATAAAATTTATTTATAATTTAAAAAATATAAAAATATAATTTTACGGAGAATCTATCAATAACATAAATAACAAGTTGACTCTTCTCTTCAAAGTATTGTGAAGGGCCACCAAGCTAGAATCATATTGCCACGTTCCTGTGAATTCAAACTATAAAAATACATAAGATCTATAAATACAAAAATACAATACTAAAATTACAACATCTTCGTATTATGAAATACAATGCAGATAAATAAATACAGCTCACCGTCAAGTATAAATAGTACTATAACTCTGTGGCGAATAATTGAGTTTCGAGTTGAATTCCATTTGTCAGACTATCCTAACGTGCCAGGGTTGCCACCAAACTAAAAAAAAACAAGCTGACTGACAATCTTATTTTTTATTTTATGGGATAGGCGAGGGCAAACGAGCAAGCGTGTCACCTGATGGTAAGCAACCTGCGCCGTCCATGGACACCAGCAACACATATAGTGTTACTGTTGCGTTGCCGACCTTTAAGGGAGTAGGATAGAAAAGGATGGGAAGGGGGCGTCGGCCTCCGTATACCTCTCTCACTAAACGAAACGCGGCATTGAGCCGATCTTCTGAGAGGTCGTGGTATTTCATCGGTCGAACCGGCGTATTCATGCAACGAACTGCTTGGCTCTACCACTATTATCGCTCTACCACTGTTTATGCATCAGAAGCAATAAATGCTATTAAACATTTTTATGAAATTTTCTTTTACTGCTCTATTTTAAATCAGCATGATAAATAGTCCAAAATCATTATTTTCCTGCCCTTGTCCAACTCTAAGTGGGGTTGGCACAGCTGCTATCCCTTCGAAGTATCCATGTTGTCAAAACATTTTGGCTGTGGTTTCATGACCGGCTGTCTGCCAGACGTCAACCATCTTTGGAAATGTTTTCGTTGGTGTTTTATCCCCCACCAGGGATCAGCACAACATGTCATCCTTTCGAAGTATCCATTTTGTCATATCATAAATAATCATGGTAACATTAACAGTCCAAAATCTTTCTCACAATTACGTAATTTGTTATACCATCAGGTTAAAATCATTTCCAGCAAATAAAAATAATATTGTTGTTAGTGGCAACCCTATTATGAGAGGCTTTCCACTGCACCGTGTCCTAAATAAATAATACGACACTACAAGATATATTTTAGGTGTCGTATCACTGTATTGAGCCACTTAAAGAATTAAACATTCAAGCTTATTTTTTTTCATTTCAGCACTTTTTCAGTATTTTGTCCTATTTGTTATTTTTTAATCAAACTAACTATTCTCTAGGCGTGCTTTTAAATAACAACGAACTAGTAAACTTTTAGGTGTTCAATGTTGTGGTAACTAACCTAAAATATCAGGTAGAGCCACTCGACTAATAAAATATGAATAACACGACCTGTCAGAAAATCCACGCAAAGTTGCTCATACCTAGCATAGCTAAAGCTAGAGGTATCTAGATAAAGGCCGGCAACAAAGCTGAGACTTTTGTGGGTTTCCCATGATATAAATACAAGCTTTGCATTTTTGCTTTGCTTTACTTTGTGCGTTTAACATAAATACAAGCTTTGCATACCATGATTACTAACACGAAGATTACTAAAATATATTACATTCTAAATAAATTGTATATATATATTTTATTTGGAATAGACTTAATATTATAAGATTATATTAAGATTGACTAAACAAATATACAATGCAAAAGTGGATGGATGTAGTAGTCGGGGACGGCCACGACACATTCCATGACAAAATTGAACGAGTCCATGTGAAAGGTGAGGACAGGAGCCTTAAAACAAGTGTATAACAAAAGTTATGATAGTCAGAGAAGCGAGTGAGGTGTGTGAGAATTGTACCTTAGTGCGCTCTGTTCTCTCTGTCTACCCTGCAAGAACTTGGCGTGAAGTTATGTATGTATTATAAAATTCTCTATACTCAGAATCAGATCCCATGACTATGATAGCTGTAGCGCAGTTTCACTTTAACATACGTATTTGGTTGTACAATTGTTTTTCTACTTAAAACAGAGAAAAGGGTTACATATTTGTAACCCTTTTCTCTGTTTTAAGTAGTCTATTAGAATTATTTATCTTGAACTTTGCAATGTGACATTCATATAAAATAAATTAATCTATTATGTACGTAATACTGTTGATACTTTTCATACATTTTTTGCTAAACATAAAGTATAATAATAATAACATCTTGGACACAATACACAAAGCGCCCTCTAGTTCCAAACTAAACTAAGCCACTAAATGCTTGTGCTATGAATACTAGATAACGGATATTAATACATATATACTTTTCTTTTGTAATTACATAGAAAAACACCCATACGCCATACAAATATTCATGTTTGTCACAAATATTTGTAAACGGGTGGGAATCGAACCCGCCAGCCTCGATTCTGCAGTCGATAGCATTACCAATGCACCACGAGGCTCGTCTAAGTATAACTTAGATGAACTGAAAATCCAAAATCTAAATCAACTAACTAAACTTTTGGCGGCAAACAAATATTACTTACACAAAAAAAGAAACCTATCAAAATATACCGCTAAAATGCTGCTTCTGTTGGTATTGTACAGATCTCACACAAAGCGACCCTCTTTGCCTATATTAAAGGTATTATCTGTAAAGTGAAGATCGATTACTGCTGTGAACCGACTATCTATAATAAGATCTCATTCTGTAGCACACCGCACAATAGGCCGTGAGCTTTGTCCAAAGGTATGTTGTTGTTTCAGCTGTAAAATGACGCCAGTTTAAATTTGGAATACTATTTATTTCGGTAAAAGCCTCAAAAATCAAAGTGCGTACATGAAAAGAGTTATCAAAGTCAACGAAGCGAGTGATGTAAGAATCGTGCCTTATGGCGCTCTGTTCTCTCTGCCTACCCCGCAAGGGGTTTTGCGTGAAGCTATGTATGTTTGTATTTCAGTAATAGACTTTAAAATTATACTTTTGCAGTGGTACAGCTACCCGCTTTACTGCATGAATCGGCCGGCTCGACCGATGTAATACCACGACCTCTCAAAAACCCTCCCTATCCCACTTCTGATTCATTCCCTACCCAATTTTAGAGGCCTGCAACGCAACTGTAACACTATCAGTGTTGCAGGTGTCCGTGGACAGCGTTAGTTCCATTAGGTGACATGCTTCCTTGTTTGCTCATGTTTGAAATATTTTAGGGATATTTAGAATTTTTTCAAGGATGTTTTTCGCATAACGTGGATCCATCTACAATAAATATGTTGTTTTAACTAAATAATGCTCACAAATCTTGATTCGTTTTCTTTATTTTAAAATGAAAAGATGGTTAGAGTCTAAAGAAAGCTAAATATGACTAAAAATCAATTTCTATTGTGGATATCTTACTTACTATACTATTACTTCTATTGGATGTCAAGTACGATGAAAAACGTGTGCCCGATGTATAGCAATAGGTTCTGTCCTATTAGACTACAGCAGGCTTATAATGAGCTCTTGATTCTATCCAGGTTACGCCGTGTCTTTCAAATTCCTATTATTCACGACTAATTCCAGCCAGTCAGTGATCGCGTGACTACAGGTACACCTCAAATTAAACGACACAGTAACGTTTCCGTTGTGTCCTATTCATAATATTTTTTGCTTCTATCGATGATTGAAGTTAAACTTCAATCTGCGGCTCATAAATTTACACATATCGATTTCGACAAACCAAATACTACTAACCATATAACGGAACAAAGAAAAGCTAAAAGTGCCATTTTAGCGGTTCATTAGAGATTTCGCTCATTAACAATATCACGTTTAGATAAAAGCCAATAAGGGATTAGAAGCACTTATACAGGCTTTATCCGCCGTATCATTGAATTGATTTTAATTTCTTTCAAAATGAAATCTCTCCTGGCGGTTGCTTTATTAAACCTAACGGTAATAGAATTTATTGTACGGTCTAATATTAACATTGAATAATTTTGGTAGAGCCAAGCAGTTCGCTGCATGAATGGGCTGGCTCGACCGGTGAAATACCACCACCTCTCCGGAAATCGACGTGAAGTGGCTCATGCCGCGTTTCGTTCGGTGAGAGAGGTACCCGGAGACCCATCCCCCTTCCCCATCCCTTCCTATCCTACTCCTTTAAAGGTTGGCAACGCAACTGTAACACTAAATGTGTTGCAGGTGTCCATGGGCGGCGTTGGTCACTTAACATCAGGTGACACGCCTGCTCGTTTGCCCTCCTATCCCATAAAAAAAATAATTGAAACGGTAAATAAAGATAGGTACCTTGACATAAAATCTCTTACTGAGTGGGCTATTTCTAACAATATGCAAAACAAAATACAGTATTTTGAGAACATGAGTAATTCGAAAGGATGACATGTTATGCTGACTCCACTTAATAAGATAAGGGAAGGCAAATGATGATTCACACAATATGTAGTACGCAGAAGTGACATACTACATAACTACACTTCGCTGGGTGTGTACAGTAAACTTTTGATCACACTATAAGAATACTCGAATTCTAGATCAAGCCCTATTTAAAACTAGCTGATTAACAACCTTCTGCCATATCCATCCATCTCCTACCGCCAGTTATTATTTTATATAAGACGCTCTTCCTGCCTTTCTAAAGAAGATGACTTTGTTCAGAGATATCAAATTTCCAAGAAATAAAGTCTAGATATTTATAAAAAATAACAAAAAGTCTCAGGTTCCAATCCAGACTCACACCAATGACTCTTCGGAATTATTTTCGTTTGATATGGTGCTATGGTATCTATATTATTCTGTTTGAAAGGGAAGAATCCAAAATGGGTGCAAGGATAATATTTGATGATGTAGTGCTGGAGCAGATGGATGAAATTGTATATCTTGGATGCGCCTTCAGGAGGAATGGTAGATACACCGCGGATGTTGAAACAAGGGTGGCGTGGAGTCTTAGGCGAAAAGATTGTTAGCAAGAAGGCTCAGCTACCCATTCATAATTCAGTACTGATCCTAATGATAATTTATAGATGCGAGAGTATGCACTAAAGTAGGATAAACGCGTTCAAAATGAGGGTCGAAAACAAGGTTATGAAGAAGGAAGTTGGATTGAAAAAGAGTATCGGTGTAAAATTAAGAAAGGGCATGCTCCGATGGTTTGGACACGTACAAAAAATAGATGATGCAAGACTGACAAAACAGATATACAATGCAAAACTGGATGAATATAGGAGGCGAGGACGGCCACGACACACCTTCCATGATCAAATTGAACGAGTTCTAGAGGAAGGGGATGTTAGGAGCCTTAAAGATCGACACGCGTGTATGAAAAGAATCATGAAAGTCAAAGAAGCGAGTGAGTCAATTAAGAAACGTGCCTTATAGCGCTCTGATCTCTCTTCCTGCCGCGCGATTTGATATTAATAGATTACTGACAATATTGACCCCGGTATAAGGCCATAGGTTGCTCTACTACCTAGACCATAGACAAAATATAAAAACCTAACGTAGCAAGAATACATAAGCAAATCACTTTTCCGATAACCTTACGTAAAAGACACTTTAAAATAATTATAAAGGCAGCTATAGGAATCATTAATCGGTAACAAATTCCAAAGTGGACATCCATTTAATCATAATTAACTGCTGAGCCACCGCAGTATACGCGGAAAACCTTTTTTAATTATTATATAATAATATAGAGAAATTGTTTCAAAATCCATTAACCTCAGGAGGAAAAGTGGAAAATTTAATTGGAAAATATAATTGCGAAGGAATTAGGCGCCGGTTCGTAACTCAATTATGTTGGATATATCTGTTATACACATAATATATGAATAAAATAATCTGGACATAATTATTCACGTGCCATAAACCTATCAACCTTTGAAAGGACCGGTGCAGTTTTAAACAATTAATTTATGTTATCAGAAAGACTCCGGTAGAATGATTATGTTACTATTGAGTTAAAAATAATAATTAGTACAACGTGTCAACATTTTAATAATCCATCTATAACTTGGTGTTATCATTTATATTTCGAGAAGGAACTGAGGAAATTTTGGAATTTCTTTTCCACTTGTCTTATTCTTCCTGTGAATGTCTTATATGGTTTACAGTCTCAGAGGTCCAGTGCTCGAGCTCCCCACTTTGTATTTAAAGTCGTCATCAATTTCGGGCTCACTCCAACGATTTCCCGGAAGTTATCTGCCATAGATACCGATGACTGACAACTTTGGCCAGTTCGGCGAGTCAAAACTTAATAGCCGCTGCCTATACCTTTGGGTCGGAAGTTATGTTGTTATATTTATGTGTTGGCATAGTAGTGAAACACTCAAATGTCTAGTTCATTTCAATATTGACTCACAACAATTACTTTCCAGGAGTTATGTTATGTATCAATGACCTATATGTTCGGATATCAGCTACACAAAAACCAAATTGTGTCGCGCAGAGTTGTGAGAGTACACAATAAAAATATTATTGGACACAATTTTAATATAATAATTTTAATTAATATTTTTGGACATATCGTCCTCTATTTTTCCGATTTATTCCAATCCAATGCATGTGTTAAAGAAACTAAATAACAGATATAAATATCATTAAATAAATTTCGTCTTGAAAGGTCTGGCTGGCCCAGTGGTCGAGTACCCCGCTTCTGAGTCTCGGGTTCGAATCCTGGCTCACACCAATGTCTTCTCGAGATTATTTTCGGAAGTTATGTGTGATTGATATGGATGACTAAAAACTTTGTGCCGGTAGGGCAATAGGTTCGCCATTTATTTCATTTGGGAGGTAAATATATAACAGCGAGAAAAGGTTTAAGAGCTCGGGTAGAAAAGGGGTAATGTTATGTTTGTTTGTTTAAATAGGTTTCCTTATGATTTAGATTCAACATGACGCTGACTCTTAGTAAGTAATGGGATAATGAGATAAATGTGTCACTGTTTATTTTCCTTTCAATCTAGATTTATGCAGATATTATTTCTAGAATATTTTATTTAATAAATAATTGGTAAACAAGTATGTGTTTACTATTTAAATGGCAACATCGAAACACGTGTCAAATTAATCGATTTTATTTCACAATTTGCATACGAAATTGTTTATGTAGTGGCGTGTTTAGAATACCAATTTTCAACCCCCTCCATATCGTGTCCACAGGTTATAAAGAACAGAACATTTTGAACCAGTTTGTACGAGATTACTTTCTGTTATAAATCCATAGGAAATACTTTCAATACAGATACAACAAAAGTCTTACCAGATGACATCGTTATGTTCTAATCTCAATAAGGGATTTTGTTTTCTATTTTTATCCAGGCTTTTTTACCCAGCAAATATTTTTCCGTCACCGATAATTATTCTTACCTGTTCTATTTGGGACGTAAACATAACGGTGAGTCGAGCCTTAACAGCCGCTGCATACACCTTCGGGTAAGAAAGGCGTGAATTATGTTATGTTAAAAGTCAGGCTTTGGTTTTTCTAATCGGTTTTAGACAGAATTTGATCCTACGACATCTACAGAATGTGTGCTACATCTAATATTGATTGATATTTGAACTTAGCATGAATATAGATATTTATTATTTATCAGTATATATGTATTTATTTCTAAGACTGTTTTCATGGTCTGATGTGGGTTACCAATAGTAAAAATCATATTTTTAACATTAACTTTTTGATTTTTATTTCCAAAAAGTGGGTGCTCTCTGTATCAATGAAAATAGCTTTTGAACAACTACCATCTTTTTGTTCATCACTCGTGAAAATGATCTCTGTAAAGAGTTCGAAACGTCGGGAAAAAATATAAATAAATAAGAAATAAACGCGATATAATCCTAAAAGTTGTTTTAATCAGTATATATGTATTTAGAATTATTATTACACAATTATTTATATTGAATCATTAGAAAGACGCAACATTAGAAATAAAATAATATGGATATTTTCTACCAGATACTGCAGTTCAAAGAACAGTCGTAGAAGTGGCTTCTGTCATCAAAATGTAAGCAGCTTACCAATGAGCAGATGCAAATAATTCGTTCCATATTCTCTTTGTAATTCTGAAACTATTGATCAGTTCATATCTAGCAAGCAATGGTTGTAGGCGCAATTATTAATAGTAGTTCCTTATTTTTTAATTCAATTTATAATACACTAGCTGACAAAGAAATAAAAATGGTCATTGTGGGCTATCCCAATCTCCATCTTATGGTATACTTATAATAATGTAGTACATTGTTTTGATTTATCATTTAGGGTTCAGCTACTGTTTGCAATTAAAGGGCTAAATCTCGAAAACTATTTCTATTTTTTACTACATTATACATGAATTATACATAAAAACCACCCTGACACCCTATATCTATTAAAAGCAACCACCCCAAAATCCGTTTCGTAGTTTCAAAGATTTAAGCATAGAAGGGGACAAACAGCGACTTTGTTTTATGCTATGTAATAATGATAATTATCATATGATAAGCTGATAAACAATACAAAATCGGATGGATATAGGTGTCGAGGACGGCCAAGATACAGCATTCCGTGTACAAATAGAAAGAGTTCTCGAGAAGATGATGTTAAGAGCCTTAAAAATCGACGCAGATGTATTAAAGAGTTATAAAAGTCAAATTCTCTCTGCCTACTCCGTAATTGATATAGTTTGAAGTTGTATAATACGAGTGTTTGTTTAATTTGATTTAATTTAATTTGACGAACCTCGTGGCGCATTGGTAAAAAACTACCGGCTGCAGCAACGAGGTCGGGGGTTCGATTCCCACCCGAGCACAAATATTTGTGACAAACATGAATATTTGTGTGGCGTCTGGGTGTTTTTCTATGTATTATAAGTATGTATTTACAAAAGAAAAGTATATACGAGTATGTATTATTATCCGTTGTCTAGTATCCATAACACAAGCATTTAGTTGCTTAGCTTGGAACTAGAGGGCGCTGTGTGATTTGTGTCCAAGATATTATTATTATTATTATTAATTTGGTTCTCATTCATATAAAATTACTAGGAAAACCTTAAGAATTATGAAATATGTTTTAAACTGTAGTCGTGAATTCTCAAACGTCGTCGTATTTATTTCTAAATAATTATGAATAACTTGTGTAAATGTAGAAGATTGAAGCAATCACACACTTTCATACTTTTAGACAGATTGAATAAATGATGACACTTATTAATATAACTTTTTGACAAACAAACAAATATTACCTACTGTAGAGACTTTATAAGGATATATAAGGGTATGTTCTGACATGCGGAAAAAAGGAAGACATACAGAACATAAGCTGGACGATGTGGAAATCAAAGAAGACTGCGACGGACTTTTCATGATCAACCTGAATATGGAATTTCTGATATAAAAAACCTTAAAAATTTACGACACTGTGCTAAAT
Source organism: Euproctis similis (assembly GCA_905147225.2). Lineage (NCBI taxonomy): Eukaryota > Metazoa > Arthropoda > Insecta > Lepidoptera > Erebidae > Euproctis > Euproctis similis. The sequence goes on from LR990109.1 coordinate 14,713,610, forward strand.
ATTAATAATATAATGTTGGTAAGTCTTACTTAAAGGCAATAAGCTCTCGCTTTTTCTTACCCTGAAATGGCTTTGGCCTAAACTGATATTGCTAATATCTCAGCATATTTTAACAGTGGTAGAGCTACGCAGTTGACATGAATGAGCCAGCCCAACCGGTGAAATATCATGACTTCTCGGAACTCGCAAACTTTTCCCCTCTCCTCCTCATTCCACTTCCAACCCCTCCCTTATCTCATTTTTAAGCTGGCCACGCAACTGTAACACTATCTGTACTGCAGGTGTCCATGGGCGGCGTTATTTGCGTACCATCAGGTGACACGCCTGCTCGTTTCCCTTCAATCCCATAATAAAAACATCTATCACAATTTTTACAATAATTAATTTGTAAAATTGATAAAATATACTGCAACCGCAGAATGTTTTCCAAAGCTTTTATTTAACCAATATCATGCTCCTTATTTTAATCAAAGCGTACAACGATTGTGTACCAAATTGGATATTTACTTTTATCAATTTCAAAAAGTATGCAAACTAGACAAAAAAGCAGCGAATCTCTATTACATGAAAATCACTATTGATTAAAGGAGTGAGGGTGGTGGCAGGCGGCTTTTATCCACGAACAAGATCGTAAAATGCCTTCGAAGCTATAAAGCCGTCTCGGGCCCGTCCTTTGAACCGATAACACTCGAATTTTTCCATTCACTCACTCTCAATAAAAACGCGTTGAAGTATTCTAAAAGTTTTATAGGTATTGTAATGTTAGGTCCTACATCTGCTTTCGAATATCTTCACGCTTTTTGTGTAACTCTATTTATTGCGATTTTTGTGCGATAAAAAAACAACCGGCAAGCTTTATCAAAGCGTCGCTCTTTAGCAGCGCAGCCATTTTAATAACCATTAAAATATTATTGTCTCGGTAGTCCAGTGGTTCAGCTCCCCGCTTCTGATTCGGAAGTCCTGGGTGGGTGGTCATGTTCAGGTAGTCATGTATAACTGATTTACATCAGGCAAGTGAAAGATAAACTGAGGAATGAGTATATCCGATAGAGAACTGGGGCCCAACCAACTGGAACCAACATAGCTCTTAGAATAAACTCGCTGAACTGGCAATTGTCTGGTCATATCTGCCAAAGATCCGATGGTAGATGGACTAAGGAGGTCATAGAGTGGAGACCGTGCCTTGGTAAATGTAGTGCAGGACGTCCACCAGCCCGATGGTCAGAATTGCCCGAAGACTGAATGCTGAAGACAGAGAATCGGATGTTGTTGCGCACATAGTGAGAGGCCTATGTCCAGCAGTGAACTGCAATAGGCTGATGATAATGATGATTATGTGATAATTGATAAATATAGGTTTATTTATTAAGTGTCTGGAATCGAACCCCGGACCTCTGGATCAGAGGCCGTGCGCTCGCCCACTGCGCCACCGAGACTATATTAAGTTTATAATAAAGATATGGACCCAAGACGTAGAAAAAATAAGTAGTACGAAACCTTAATAAGGTAAATATAATTTAGGTAGAGTCCATTAAAATATTTTTAGTTATTCCTACAAGTTACGTAGTTAAACAGCGGTACTTGATATAGCAATGTTTTAATGAGATAGTTAGTATCTCCGAATACCTGTGTAACTGTACGAAACGTGACATGAGCCCCTTTACGTTGATATTCTGAATTATTAGGTCATCGAAATTCTTTTCTGTTTTTTCAGTCAAGGCATTATGTAACATTTATTGGTTCGTTGTAATTCAGGTACAATAGGCCCTGCACTAAAACGTGCACATTTTTTTTTATTGCTAATGAGATAGACAGAAAAGATAGTTACCAAGTAGCACGTTCAAAGCAATGTGGAATGGTTTTAAAAAAATCCTCTTTGCGCAAACGTCTTATTTTAATTGAGTACTTTCACAATCTTTTTTCAATAAATAACTGTGTGACCCAAATGTAATTTACAAAAAAAAAACGGTGCAAATTAACGTGTAAATACATGTACCTATATGAATAAATATGCAAATACAAGTGAAGGTAAAAATAAAAAAGCCACAAATTTAAGCTCCAAATTGTAAGGGATAAAATGCCGTTGGATCAAACCTGTTTCGTTTCAATTAATATGTTATACTAGCTGATCCGGCTAACTTTGTTACGCCTCGGAAGCAATAAATAATGTACTTTTTCCAAGTAATAATAGCCTAAGTTACTCCTTATTAACTCAGACGGCCAATAAAATTACTAACCAATAAAATTCCCGTCAATATCGGTCCAGCCATTTCAGAGATTACCCGAAGGAAACAGGCTTCTTCTTTTGTTATTTCAATAAGTAAAATAATAGTAAAATTGAAGTGTTTGTTTGTAATATTGAAAAAACTAAAGAGAAGAGATTTTTTTTCGAATTAGAATATTTTTTTGAGAATTTTATTCATATGTTGGGTCTCGGTGGGCTAGTGGTCGAACACCCCACTTCTGAATCAAAAGGACTCGGGTTCGAATTCTGGCTCAGACAATGACTTTTCGAAATTAATTTCGAAAGTAAGGTATGATACATATCGATGACTGAAAACTTTGTGCCCGGTATGGCAATAGGTTCGCTACCTATTCCATTTGGGATGGAAACATAACGGCGACTTTGAGGCTTAACAGCCACTGCCTACACCTACGGGTAGAAAAAGGCGTAAAGTTATGTTATGTTTTATAATATATAGATAACTTACAACCTTCTGGACAAATCACATCCCATCTGTGGTAGTATATCTTCATATAACATAAATTCTTGTAAGATTTTATAGCAGAAGTGGAAAATTGTGTTTTCATTTTATATGTTAATAACTCGACGTTGCTTACGTGGCGGAAGGGGGTGGGGGGTGATATAAAATTTATGTACAAACTTGTACATTATAATCGCCGCAGAATGAAGTTCAGTACAGCTTATAAAGTACGCACACATCAGAGATTTACCATCGACTGACACGTTTTGGACGAAGCGATAATAAAATATTTGAAAATCGAATGTTTCTCCATGCAGTTCACACAACGCCATCTAGTACTAACATTATGAAACGAAACAACGAATATAGTCCATAATTTACCTATTTTTTGTAAAAAAAAACCTCAAACCAGTATTTACTATTCCAATTATAATGTCTATCAAACATTATAATCGTCTTCCCGGACCCATTGGTTCCCATCCCACAACATCCGATTCTCTGCCTTCCGCATCCAGTCTATTCCAGCAGCCTTTCTAAGGTCGTCTGATCATCGGGCTAGTGGGCGTCCTACACTACGCTTATCAAGTCGCGGACTCCACTCCATGACCTTCTTGCTCCATCTACCATCGGTCCTTCGACAGATGTGACCAGCCCATTGCCACTTCAGCGAGCTTATTCAACGAGCTATATCGGTTACTCCGGTTCTCTGTCGAATATACTCATTCCTGAGTCTATCTTTCAGAGATACTCCGAGCATAGCTCGCTCCATAGCTCGCTGAGCGACTTTAAGTTTGTGGACTAGCCCCACCGTGAGTGTCCACGTTTCGGCACCGTAGGTCATTACTGGTAGGACGCACTGGTCAAAGACTGGTCTTCAGGCATTGCGGTATAAGCATTAGGATCACTAACTCTCTTCTTAATCACATCGTCTTACACACAATCTATCCATATTATCTTAGGTCTTCCTCTTCTCTTATTTCCTTCAACATTCAGGTTCATCATTCTTCTCGCAATATTTGTATCATTCCTCCTCATTACATGCTCATACCACGCAAGGCGATTTTCTCTTCTCAGTTATTGGAGCAACTTGCTAACTTCCTCTTGCAAAAAAATATCAAATAAACAATTCAAACATACTTTCGGATAGGATAGGAAAGGAAGGGAAAAGGGAGTCTCATCAAAATAAAGGCGGCATTATCCACTTTACGTTGATTTTCTGTGCGATCCCGGAATTTGGCGATAGTTTTAAAGCCAACAGAAAAAGTGATTATATACATACACTAGCTTTTACCCGCGGCTTCGCCCGCATTGAAGCGGGCGAAGCCGTGGGTAAAAGCTATAAGTATAGCTATATCTATAAGTATCAAAGATCATTACCATACAACTGAATCAACATGACAACTCTATTTTATTGCTTAGCTGGGATTATCAATTATAATTATAAATTAGTAACAAAATAAATAATTTTGGACTTTAACAATTTTATAAGATACTAGCTGACCTGGCGAACTCTGTTTCGCATCAAAAGTAATAACTGCTGCCCCGCTATGTTAATACTGCAATATCTTCGACAAATTTGAAGTCGATAGCAGCTATAGGTTAAAAATGGGAATTTTCCATTGTTAACACCCCCGCAACCCCCCTTGTGGGTGGAATTTCGTAAAATCCGTTCTTAGCTGACCTCTACTCGGCGAAAGGAATAATCCTACCAAATTTCAAGTCGCTACGCCTTATGGTTCCAGAGATATCGTGATGAGTCAATATATAGGTGGAAATCTCTTATATATATATAGATAACTGCAAGCCAAGTCCTTTGCGGGGTAGACTGAGAGAACAAAGCGCCATAAGGTATGATTATTTGACTTTTATAACTGTTGTAATGCATGCACGTTCATCGATTTTTAAGGCTTTTGACATCGACTTCCTCCAAGACTCGTCTCCAACATCCATCCGCTTTTACATTGTATATCTGCTTAGTCAATCGACGTCCACTCTTTCTAGCACTTTCTTACTTACACCTTACACCTTAAAAGAGTATCTCTTTTTATATCCAACTACCTTGTTGTTAAAAAGATTTCATGGACAAAATGAACCATTATTTTTATTTTTTTTTGTACGCGAGGAAATGCTTTATGCACACCCCCCGCCTGGGTACGGCAAGGAGTAGTGTGGAACTCCCAAAACAGTAAAACTGCAATCCGATCCTAAGGTTACCCACTAAAACCTCGCGGCGGCCTTCATCCGGCGTTGGGGTGGCCCAGGATAGTGCGTCAGCCCGGACAAAATGAACCAAACCTAACTTAATATCACTATATTATATAAAACTGGCAGATAGCAGTCGAGAGAATTTGTATAGTCAGCACGATGCAGAACTAATTGTTCCTCGACGTCTCTCTGTTATTATCAGATGACATGGAAGTACCAAGCTATTAGTTAGATCACATCTAAATACTATATTCCGAATGAATCTGACCACACCATATGCATATGTTTCTTAAGATTTCTTTACAAACATACAACATATCAACAAAAAATGGTATGAATTATATAAAATTCCATCAAAATATATAATAATATGTACTGTAAAATAATATAATAAAATATAGTTCAGTTAACGTTTTTATTCTAGTTAATATTAAGAAAAAATGTTTTCCATTTTGATCACATTATTTCGGAACGTGTTCTACTTTTGTATACTTCTTTTGAGATGGAATGGTTACAAGTCCGGCTCGGAAGCTATTAGTAACGTTTCTGTGACGATTACAGAAGTCAGTTATTATTTTTCCCACCTCCCAGAGGTCGCGGTTGCCTTTTTATGGTATAGGGGGCAAACAAGACGGCGTGTCACCTGATGGTGAGCATCAAACGCCGCCCATGGACACCTGAAGATAATATAGTGTTACATTGGGGAGGGGGAAAAGGGTTGGGCTTCCGGATACCTCTCTCACCGAGCGAAACACGGTATTTCACCGGTCGAGCCGGCCCATTCATGCAAGCGAACTGCTTAACTCTACCACTGTGAAAACGTTACTTGGCGTGGCTTATTGTATGAATATATTTATGATTTACCTATAATGATTTAAGCAACTATTTCTGATCGTTATCTATGAGTAATCCGAAATAGATCCAAAATCCCTAGCTTAAGCTTCCGCTCTCAAAAAATACATTGCGAACTATTTGCTAATAATTATTATTTATAACTACAAAAATAAAATATTATAATGAATACTAGGGCGTAAATTCACTAAAACATGACATCGGTCAGCCGATTAGTATCCGCCATTTTGCTCGTGTAACCAATAACTCCAGAGTTCCAACATTCGTTAGTTGTGAAACGTCAGCAGGTGAAATTATATTTCGTAAATGTCACACATTATAGTAATTAAATATCAATCAAATTTATATCAATTATTGATGTCGTTGACAGCTCGTTAGGTACTAGACATAGAGTCGATAACTACTCAAAAGGGAGGTTGGTCTTCAAAACTGTACATTTATTTAAGCTCCTATTATAAACAATACCATGGCCTAAAGTTGACCACATGATCATATCGGTATACTTAAAAATAATTATGTGGGCTAAAAAAGCTGGTGATTCCAAAGGTTTTACTGGAATAGAAACGAAGTCATCTATTTTAAACACATAGCACATAACTTCTACCCGAAGGTGTAGGCAGTGGCTGTTAAGCCTCGACTCGCCGTTATGTTTACGTCCCAAATGTAATAGGTGGCGAACCTATTGCCATACCGGGCACAAAGTTTTTAGTCGTCGATTATTTATCACACGTAACTTTCGATATTAATTTCGTAAAGTCATTGGTGTGTGCCAGGATTCGAGCCCACGACCTCTGGATTCAGAATGCGTGTGCTTGACCACTAGACCACCGATGACCGTATTTATTTTAAAACAAGATATTATAAGAAAGCAAGTCTGCAAACCTCTTAAACCCTAATTGTACCAACCAAGTAGCAAACGTAGTGTCCACGTCATGATGTGGAACTGCTTTACGAGCTATGATATAAAACTAAGAGCTGTTTACACATGACGACTGTGAGAGGACGCACATTGCATACTTAAGCATTTAACACAATATAAATGTTAAGTAGATAAGAGTTTGACGTTATTGAGTCTCAGTACAGCCTTTTCAGTACAAGTCAAATAAAATCGTTTTCTTGTATTAAAAATCATTTAAATGCATTTCATATATACTATTACTATTATTTCATATACTATTTTTATACCACATGACAAACTAGCTGTTAAGTACCTGTTTGTTCGTAGACTCATCTAATACCAGTTTCTGGAATGGGTATAACGTGTGATAAAGCTCCCAAGAACTGTAAAAGTTCTAGTTCTACAATCTAGAGGTTTTTTATTAAAATCAACATCAAAGTCTCGGTGGTCTACTGGATGAGCTCCCGGTTTTGATTCAGAAGTCCTGAGGGTCGTTTCCAGGCTCACACCATTGGTTTCTCGAAATTATTTTCGGAAGTTATGTGTGATAAATATAGATGACTCACAACCCCAGTAACATAAAGATACAGTATGGAAAAAGTGAAGAAAAAGGGTTGAAGTTATTATGTATAGTACTAATATTATTTTTTTTTTATGGGATTGGAGGGCAAACAAGCTGGCGTGTCACCTGATGGTAAGCAACCAAAGCCGCCTATGGACACCAGTAACACATATAGTGTTACTGTTGCGTTGCCGACCTTTAACGGATAGGGAATAGGAAAGGATGGGGAAGGGGGGTGGGCCTCCGGGTACCTCTCTCACCGAACGAAACACGGCATTAGCCACTTTACGTTGATCTTCGGTCGTGGTATTTCACCGGTCGAGCCGGCCCATTCATGCAGCGAACTGCTTGGCTCTACCACCGTTAAAAATATTTATATACTAATATTAATTACACAAATAATTCTGGAATTATCGAATTGCTCAAAATATTCAATTCGATTTGGATATTTTTCATACACTATTCTACCTATTTAAAAAGGCTATTCTATATATCTTTAAATAAACTTTAAAAAAAATTAACATGGACATCAATATAAAAATTTAACTATAGCAATTCTGGCCAATATTTTTGTCAGTGATTTTAAATTTTCCCAGTCTCAACTTTAGGTGATTGGGAAAGGATGAGGCAGCTATTTTGTCTTAACAATCTAAGCAGTCTTTTTTTTTATGGGATAGGAGGGCAAACGAGCAGGCGTGTCACCTGATGGTTAGCAACCAACGCCACCCATGGACACCAGCAACACATATAGTGTTACTGTTGCGTTGCCGACCTTTAAGAGATAGGGGAAAGGAAAGGACGGGGAAAGGGGGGTGGGCCTCCGGGTACCTCTCTCACCGAACGAAACGCGGCATGAACCACTTTACGTCGGTCTTCTGAGAGGTCGTGGTATTTCACCGGTCGAGCCGGCCCATTCATGGAGCGAACTGCTTGGCTCTACCACTGTTGTCTATTGTAGTCTATTGTATTGGAAGCTATTGTAACAGTACATGAAGGCATTATCAAGTTGTAAACTATTAATTGAATATTAACCGTCACACATGACGAACCGAAGCGTTTAATAACCCATTGACCTAATTTCAAATACTTAAATAATAATTTAGAGGTTAATATCATACATTTCTAATTGGGACAATCCCTCTTGGCTATATTTATTATATAAATTTAAAGTCTCTACTAGAACATTTAAAAATTAGTATTGCTAATATTCTTACGTAAATCTTATCCACTGATAAGATTTACCTTGATGAGTATCACTATACTCATCTGGAGTCAAGGGCCTCTATAATGGAATAGTGGGCGAAGAAGAAAATAGGGTAGTTGTGGGTTCGGATGGATATCTCTTACTGAATGCGATGTAGCCCTACTGTCGTCGATTTTTTAGTCTTGGTGATCAGACGAGCCAGCCCGTAATCTCGGTGGTCCAGTGGTCGAGCACACGGTTTCTGAATCCAGAGGTCGAGGATGCGAATCCTGGCACACAGCAATGACTTTTCGAAATTAATTAATTTCGAAAGTTATGTGTGATAAATATCAATGACTAAAAACTTTGTGTCCGGTATGGTAATGAGGTAAAACGGTAGGTTCGCCTCCTATTTCATTTGGGATGTAAACATAGCGGCAAGTCGAGGCTTAACAGCCACTGCCTACATCTTCGGGTAGAAAAAGGCGTGAAGTTATGTTTATGTTGAGCCGGCCCGTACAGTAAACTGCGTCACTCTGCCACTGTAAGAACTTTATGAATAACTTACTTAATAGAAATCAATTGAATGAAGTTAATTAGTATGATAATTTGTTGACGGTAAATACTACTCATCAATTACGTATCTGAATAGAAAATACATAAAGATTATATAAAGATTATTTAAACAATTTCAATAATTTACGTCGACATTATCAATTTTCGTTACACATATATAAAACCTTACTAAGTCTGTCGTGACGTTTGTATAGACCTATCACGATTGCATAGGTATCAATTTATTGAATTCAATATTATCTAACAATACCAAAAGGTTAGTTCTATAGTGATGGACTTAAATTACAAGAGTCAACTCCTTATTCCTTTCTTAGTACAATAATTGTTGTTAGTCTCGGCGGACCAGTGATCGAGCACCCCGCTTCTGAATCAAGAGGTGGCGGGCTCGAATCCTGGCTCACACCAATGACTTTTCCAAATTAATTTCGAAAGTTATGTGTGATAAATATCGATGACTGAAAACTTTGTGCACGGTATGTATGGCAATAGGTTCGCCACCTAATCCATTTGGGACATAAACATAACGGCGAGTCGAGGCCTAACAACCACTGCCTACACCTTCGGATAGAAAAGGCGTGATATTATAATTGTTTTTTTATAGGATAGGAGGGTGAATGAGTAGGGCTCTCCTAATGATGAGTGACCAGAGCCGCTCTTGGACACCTGCAACACAGAGAGTTACAGTTACGTTGCCGTCGGGACTACGATAGGAAAGGAGGAGGAAATGAGGTGGGGCCCCCATGATACAGCACCGAACGGCATACAGCATCAGCCCCTTTACATCGTTGATCTGAGAGATCGTGGTATTTCAAGGTAACTACGTAGCCCTACCACTGCCACTTAACGATGATGAGTGATTGATTATTAAATATGAGAAAAAAATGTCGATGACTGACAACTCTGTGCCCGATAATTGGCAATAGGTTCCGTTACCGATTTCATCAGGAACTTACAAATTAGGCAATCTGAAGATTAATCCTAAAAAAGGGAGCAAATTTATAAAAACAAAATGTCCTTAGAAAAAGAACTAAAAAATATATAGCTATTATAAGGTTTAATATAAATTTTATTAACTTTTTTATTATACCTCCCTCCTCCTTCATACCCGAAGCTAGTAATGGGTGGATACCAGCAATAACTTCTTGATAGGTTGAATGAGTCATTTGGTAACATTTAATTTTTATTGATGGTATACTTTTCGATTTTCGTAAGACATAACTTTCGGAAAATTCGCATTCGCCAGGTGCTAAACCGTTAGACGATTATGACGAAATCTTTAGAAATAAAATAGATCCCAAAACAATACTTTTTATAAAATAATAATAATAATTTACTAAATAAAAACCGCTAGTATTTCAAATCTCACTGTGGTAGAGCCAAGCAGTTCGCTGCATGGATGGGCCGGCTCGACCGGTGAAATACGACGACCTCTCAGAAGATCGACGTAAAGTGACTCATGTCGCGTTTCGTTCGGTGAGAGAGGTACCCGGAGGCCCACCCCCTTTCCCCATCCTTTCCTTTCCCCTATCCCGTAAAGGTCGGTAACGCAACAGTAACACTATATGTGTTGCTGGTGTCCATGGGCGGCGTTGGTTGCTTACCATCAGGTGACACGCCTGCTCGTTTGCCCTCCTATCCCATAAAAAAAAAGAAAAAAAAAAGTTGTATGCAAATAATGTAATTAAATTATTTCTCCTTACTATTGCGAATAAAAGAAATAATCACGGAATAACAATAAGAACTGAATACGATAAGTGATATTATTATGATAGATACCCATAACGAACCGACTTCAAAATTACATGGTTATTAAAATTTGTCCAATTTTCTTAGTTCAAACCGTCGGAACAAACTTTATTCTGCCAAAAGTTAAAAGTAAAATATTTATAATAACATAACATAACATAACTTCACGCCCTTTGTTACCCGAAGGTGTGGGCAGCGGCTGCTAAGTCTCGTCTCGCCGTTATGTTTACGTCCCAAATGGAATAGGTGGCGAACCTATTGCCATACCGGGCACAAAGTTGTCAGTCATCGATATTTATCACACGTAACTTTCGAAAATTTCGAAAAGTCATTGGTGTGTGCCAAGATTTGAACCCACCACTTCTTGAATCAGAGGCGGGGTGCTAGCCACTGCGCCACCGAGACTGTTTAATATATATTATTAATAATATATATTATTAATAATATATATTATTAATAATATATATTAATAATAATATTATTAATAATATATATTATTAATAATATATATTAATAATATGAACAATCCATTATTTCATGTCGAACATAACTGAACGGTGCACATAGTGGGTAAAATTAGTTTTTTAAGAGTACAGTTTAAGAGTCTATATCGGACATACAACGTTATTTCCCTATAAAGAAAAATAGTTAATCATATCGTTTTATATGTCAACAATCACTTAGATTAAAATTTTAAAATTATAAACTGCTATGTTATTACAAACATTAAAATAATGCGCACTTAATTTAACTAATAAACTTATGTAAACATGTTTTTGTTTTCATATTTGTTTACTTTTTACTAGTCAGTTGCCCGCAGTTGCCCACGCCTGACCTTTCTAGCGACATTTTATAGTTTCTTTTTAGCGTCTAACGGATTTTCCCGTGAAAGTTAATTATTTATTGGGCTAAAAATCGTGCCAATAATTTAAGCTAGAATTTAACTCTTTGAAAATATCGGTGAAACTCATGTCAAGAGCAAAGCAGTAACTTACGTTTTTTTTTTTTTAATTCAGATAGGGACGACTACTAGCACCACTCTTAGACAACTGCAATACCGAGAAGGTAACAGTTGTGTTGCCATCTTTTAAGAAGATGTAGAAGGCCCAGGCCTCTCACCAAATAAAATGTTGCATGAGCCACTTTACTTCGTTATTCAGAGAGGTCGTAGTATTTCAACAGTCGAGCCGAAATTCACGTTAATCTACCACTTTTAAACGTAACAACTTAATCGCGTGATCCGTGAGTGTTGCGGACAACCCTACAAACTTGGCACCTATTTTGTTTTATGTTTTGATAGGCCTGTAACAGCTTCATACATTTGTAGGCATTAGAATGTAAATATTCCTTTGACAACGTCAGCGGCCATATTGAATATAAACATGTGTCGCTAAGCCCACCGTACACAACACTCACATCAACTTTACCCCACCTCACACTATAACATGCTCAAATAGTTTCGTATATATATCTCTAACAGATTAAATATATTTGATGGCAACATTAAACACAGTTCGTATTTGCTTTGGCAATTCGCTTTTGATTATTTACGCGGTATAATTAACAATGGCTTAATTGATTCCGTTTGTGATTCATTCATATTTTCGTTTAGCCAGAAGTATGTTATTTATTTGGGCATTACATTTTTATTGAGTACTAACAGACCGCGCGCACTTCGTACCACTTTCTTAGATATAAGCGTTCATTGCTCACCCCCAATTAGTGATAGCGTGATATATTTTATATACTTTAAGAATTTGTTCGTAACAGACAAAAATTCTAATTATTGGGTTCGGTATCGATTGTAGATCGATTCCCAAGTATTTTAAAAATTTTAAATGTACAGTTTTGACTTTCCTACAATTTTGTATATAAAAAAAAATGAAGATTTAACTTAACATAACTTCATATCTTTTTCTACCTGAAGGTAGCGACTGTTAAACCTCGACTCGCTTTTGATTATTTACGCGGTATAATTAACAATGGTTTAATTGATTCCGTTTGTGATTCATTCATATTTTCGTTTAGCCAGAAGTATGTAATTTAATTGGGCATTACATTTTTATTGAGTACTAACAGACCCCGCGCACTTCGTACCACTTCCTTAGATATAAGCGTTCATTGCTCACCCCCAATTAGTGATAGCGTGATATATTTTATATACTTTAAGAATTTGTTCGTAACAGACAAAAATTCTAATTATTGGGTTCGGTATCGATTGTAGATCGATTCCCAAGTATTATAAAAAAAAATAATTTAAATGTACAGTTTTGACTTTCCTACAATTTTATATACATATAATAAAAATGAAGATTTAACTTAACATAACTTCATACCTTTTTCTACCTGAAGGTAGCGGCTGTTAAGCCTCGACTCGCTCTTATGTATACGTCCAAAATGGAATATGTGGCGAACCTATTGCCTTCCACCGGGCACAAAGTTTTCTATCATCGATATTTATCACATAATAACTTCGGAAATAATTTCGATAAGCCATATTGGTACCCAGAATTCGAACTCGGGTTTTTATTATTTGGCGGATTATTTGGCTATATTGATAGCGGATAGTGACTAAAATAAAAAGCGGCTTATCAGTTACTTTTAGTCGCTTACATAGTGAATACTAACGGTGGCTTAGAGGTCCAATACTCCACTGACAATTTTCAAATCAAAAGTTTTGAATTGGGTGCACAGTAATGATTTCAGGATCAAAATCTTTTCGTCAAAATTGTGTGATGGATATAGACGCCGTCCCTATTTCATAGTAAGGAAAATTGACTTATCAAGATAATAATATAGTTGATGCCTACCTTAATAAAAGGCATAAAATTAAGGTGACGTTACAAACATTATCAGAGGTATCAAAAATACTAGAAACACGTAGTGGACACTTCTAATACAACACATATCTCATTATCATAATTAGTTATATAGTCTCGGTGGTCCAGTGGTCGAGCTCACCGCTTCTGGTTGAGAAGTCGTGGGTTCTCTCAGATTTGACTTAATATCGATGAGTGACAACTTTGTGCCCGGTCTATGTTGTATTGCAATAAATTCGCCACGTATTCCATTTGGGACGTATCTTAACGAATCGGTTAGTCAAGGCTGCAACCACTGCCTACACCTTCCGGTAGAAACAAGCGTGAAGTTACGTTTAATTAGACATGTTTAAAAAAAATCACGCTTGTAATAATCATAATTATTTACATTCAATTCCTAATGAATGTATCGACTGGTGAATGCCAAATGAATAAAATTATGCGTTAATAAAACATGTATTTATATAAAATATAACAGAGAATATGTATTTTCAGTATCAGCAATATTAAGTCAAGTAAAATTCATTCATTTCAGATGAAACAGCAATACAGCTGCCAGAGTAATTGTATGTACGCCGTTTCCAGTTCATATTTGAACTACATAGTTAATTTGTACGCAAACTTTGGATAAATTTATTGATAATAATTTCTATTTCATACAGAAATTTGAATTGTTGAAATTTGAATTGTTGGAAATTTGAATTTCTAAATGTCAAATTTCATTGATATTGGTTTCTATTTTGGAAGATACACATTCCATGACCAAATAGAACGTGTTCTAGAGGAAGGTAATGTCAGGAGCCGCAGAAATCGACGCGCGTGCATGAAAAGAGTTATGAAAGTCAACGAAGTGAGTGAGGTGGGTAAGAATCGTGCTTTATGGCTCTCCGTTCTCTCTGCCTACCGAGTAGAAAAAGCAAGGGATTTGGCGTGAAGTTATGTATGTAAGTATATTATTGTAAAATATTGCTAATACTAATATCTATATTTAGTGATATAGACTGGCAAAAAATGACTTTTTTTACCCGTTTGGATTGTTTCTATCTTTCGCAATATATAATTGCAAAAGAAAATGGCGCCCGATTTGAAAATTACACATTTTTTTGTAATTTTTCTTTACTTTAAATACATCTTATAGGCCGAATACTCTTAACTACTTGTCTGCAGACATCTAAATATTTATGCTCTACTCAAGAGCTTGAATTTTCACTCTTCAAACATACTTCGCAAAAATGTCCATAACATTCACGGAATGCTGTTCCTTTAGAAATAAGAAGATCTTGTATACATCGTCAAATATTAAAATGTAAGGTGCATAAGCTATATTTTATGAATCTACATTAATGACTATATATAATAATATATAAGCTTTTTATGTATTCAATATCATCTAATCTCCTTCTAATATATAAAATTCCCGTATCACAATGCTGGTTACCATATACCTCCGACACAGCTTGACTGATTTTTATGAAATTGTATTTATTTGCTTAATCTGTATGTCTGAGAATCGGCTACCATCTATTTTTAAAACCCCTGATAAAGGTCACTATTTTTTTAAATTATTATATATGTTGTTTGGTTTTTGGTTTTTTTTTTATTTTTTATGAAACAACATATAGATATACCTACATACAACACTAAATTTTCACTTCTCAACAATCAGCCTCTATTTTTATTTTGTAATTTTATAAATATACATTCTTACCTTATATATTGGATATAAGTTTAAGCTATGTAATATACACTTATATTTAGTTATTTTATTATTTGTATATATTATGTATGCATTTTGTGCTATGAATGTATTTAGTGCATTTCCAATTCAGATATGTGGACTGGATCTGATATGTATGAAATTCCATTTGTCAACACCATTTTATGGCTGGTTGGCAGAAAATAATACTGACATTTAAACCTCCTACATTTTAAAAATAAAATAACAAATATGTTTGAATGACAATTGTATGTAAAACTTTTTGCAGTTTCAACTTTTTTTTTTAACGTATTTATATTTCTCATCCCCTATCCTGAGTTGTAACTAAGTTAACGTAAAATCTAGGGCTGATCCATTGTCTGTGCTTATATGCTGATTAATTACCCAACAGCGCTGAAACCATGCGGGTAACTATATCTTCGCATCGGGAAGCCCTATTACGGAGAAACTAAAACCTTACAAACCTCTTTGCTGTTCGTTTTTTTCATATCTTTACCATATTTATAAATTTAAATTTAAAATGTATATAAAAAAGAATATATATGACATGAATAAAGAATTATAGTTTCTTTTTCTTTCATTTTAAAAATGATCTTATTAAATAGCAGATAACGCAAACAGAACGAGATGGACTTAATGCTTTGTATTAATCAAGCCGCCAAATTAAGTTTCAAATCAATGTTAATTTTACCCACTCGTATCAAAAGTAACATCAACACATTTTGTGATATCTTCGTATTTATATCAAAGTAATGTATACATTTTTATGGAATAGGACGGCAGACGAGCAAGTGGGTCACCTGATGGTAAGTAACATCTCACTGCCCATGAACACCGTGCTGTAACAGGAATCGGGCCTCTGGATACCTCTCTTATCGGAAGAAACGCGACACGAGCCACTTCAAGCCGGTATTGCGAGAGGTCGTGGTATTTCACCAGTCAAGCCGGCCCATTCATGCAGCGATCTGCAATACTCATACTGCATCATTGTTATTATATTATTTTTTCAGTATTAATTTTTTGTATCATTAGGAACCTGTTAGTGAATCGGTTTTTAATTTCTATTAAAGATATTTATATACCAAACAAACATTTTATTGGTAGGACCATAGTTGGAGTCGGCCATTGATAATTTCATCTTTCTTCTATACTACTTATTTTATAATTAAAGCAATATGTTCTGTCGAGAGTCTCGGTGGTCCAGTACCCCGCTTCTGAATCAAGAAGGCGCGGGTTCAAATCCTGGTTCACACCAATGACTTTTTGAAATTATTTTCTGAAGTTATGTGTGATAAATATCGACGACTGATAACTTTGTGCCCGGTGTATGGCAATACATTCGCCACCTATTTCCATTTGGGATATAAACATAACGGAAATCGAGGCTTAACAGTCGCTGCCTAGGCCTTAGGGTAAAAAGGTGTGAAGTCATATTAAGTTTGTTATGTTATTAATGACTTAAACTAGGCAGCTATTTATAATGTCAGTCTTTGAGGACAAAACGAAATTGGTTGGATATTATCAAATGTTGTTTTGTGGTTATTTATCGAAGCCACAGCTATAAGATAAAGCGTCCGTTTTCACAAGAAATAGTTGATCATTTGTCAAAGGGAACGGTTATCTCTCATACATAGCAGGGAGTTCTATTAAAATACTAGCTATTACCCGCAGGCTGGCTCGCTGTAAATTTTAATCAATCAACTGCAAGTAAAACTTAATTGAACTTAAACACGAGATACAAATCTATTACATATTTTTATATGTATATTATGATGCCATACAAAATCCTCATTATAAGATCCGGAATAGCATCAGGTAGTATATGAGCTCAGAACGGAGACTTTTGTCATTTCAGGTACAGGAAAACTTTATTGAATTTATAAATAATATAGTAAGCTAACATAATAAGCATACATTTTTTTATATAAAATAAAAGGAGTTAGGTCAAAAAGTTAATACTGGAATAAAAAAGAATATACTTTTGAAATACGATTTGAAATAAGAACGCGTTCTCAATTCTTTAAACGACATCTTACTTTTAGCCTCTTTCGTTTACAACGTCGCGTAATACGTATGCTCGCCAAAGGTCTTTATCTTCGGAAACTTGGCCTTTGTCTACAGAGTTTAATTTTATCAGACTCGAAACTTTCCACAACTAACTGCCGAGCGATTTGGAAGTACGTCCCCAAAATTATTGGACCTCCTTGCAATGTTTCCAGCACAGATTTAGATAAAAACTTGCGAGATTTCCGATTTTGCGAACGTATTCGAGAGATTTAATAAAATTCTACCTTGTTATCTAGATTTTTTGGGAACATTGAAAAGTTGAAACGTTCGTGTAATTTTAGAGATATTTTATATAGGCCCTTGGGGGCAAAATGAAATAAATGAAAGGATTTCTTCAATATTTCTCTAATTTACATAAGTCTCGTTGGACCAGTGTCGAGCTGCTCGCTTTGATTCAGGAGTCGTGGGATCGAATACGGGCTCACACCAATGATTCCTCCATCTCTCTATTTCAGACGTAACGATACGATGAGACGAGGCTGACAACAGCTCCCTACAAAATTTTGATCGATGTTAATCACGAAACAGAAAATAAATTAATTTGTATTTTATTGATTCAGTATTTTCTAACTTTGGTATGCTAATAACTGGAAGTTTCAATGTCCCTGCCAGGTTTAATAAACTTTATCTTAGTAGATTTATAATGATTTCTCATCTGATAAGGGTTACATTCTGTTAGTCGCCTGTGAAACAATTGCGATTGGAGAAATAACGTAACCTATTATACTTCCACTGGTTCATATATCATGTCTGCCGAAGGACCGATGGTAGATGCAGTAAGAACGTCATAGAGTGGAGACCGCGTCTTGGTAAACGTAGCGTAGGTCGCGGACCAGCCCGATGGTCAGACGACCTCAGAAATGCTACTGGTAAAGACTGGATGCGGAAGGCAGAGAATCGGATGTTGTGGCGCACATTAGGAGGCCTATGTCCAGCAGTGGACTGCATTATGCAGTTAATAGAAGTACTTCTTCTATTAAAAAGAAAAGTGAATAATCGACAGTTAATAATTAAACGTAGACATAGACCTTAGTTAGTTTGATTAACGATTGTGATTACATTTGCGAACAAAACTCATTTGTCCAAATTTAAGACGTTACCATTAGTTTAAATGTTTTAACTACTATTAGTTAAGTTCAAATCGTTATGTTGCAGATCGATAACATTTAAACTTGATAACATTGCTCAATCAAACTATTCGCTATCTAATAATAAATTTGTAGTAATTAGAAGTACATATATCAAGACGAATAAGTGCACATAGCCAATAAAATTAAACCAAAAACTTATATATTTAACTAAGCTACGAAGAGGGCATAACATTAAACAACCGATCTCTACGAGATAGCTAGAGTAATAATATAACATACATACATATGCTTTTGTTTTGTATATCTGCTTAGTCAATTTTTCTACATTATCCATCCTTTTTATATGTCCGAACTATAGGGGTAAACCCTTTCTTACTTTAATACCGACAATCTCTTCCTTTCAGCTTTTCTGCTGACATTCCTTGCACTCGGGAATCTGTCTAACGCTCGAATTCCACTTTTTCCTAACGCCACTCTCTCATTGTCGTCATAAGCGGTGTACCTGCCATCCCTGCTAAAAGCGCGTTAATAATATAAATTCTGAAAATATCCTGAAAGTGCAGATAGTGGCAGCTACACCTGAACACGCGTATTTTTTGTCCCTGTGGCAGAACCATTCGTTGGACCTAACTTTATCAGTCATGAGTATTTATCATAAGTAGTTAATGAAAAAACACCGTCAATCGGCATTGCCGTATACTCGGATTCGAATCTGCAAATCAGAATTGAAATACTACTAACTACCATTGAAACTGTTGGGATTAGATACCAATATTGCGTCAAACAATATCACATTGACTATCAAAATTTTGATTGTCCATTTGGATTTACAGAGCTTCCAAAATTAAACCGAAATATATTATATTTTAAAAATATTAGAGTCATATTTTTACCAGCATAGAGTAGTGTATCTCAACTACGGTTACTTAATATGGTTGGAAGTCTCGTAAACTGAACGCTATAAGGCCAAGTCTCACTTCTTGTGTAATATTTCAGACAACTAACGGTCCTCTAGAGATATTGCAGTTGTAGTATCTGTACAGAAAGAGTCGAACACGGTTCCTATCCACTTACACGTAGAAGCAATATAAATATATTATGACATTGTGGAAATAGTAATGGTACGAGTGTCAGATAATAGTGTAGCCTTCAGACTCTTCTCCTAAGACGTGATAATATTTTCTTCTCCTTTATAATAGAGACAATAAGAGTTTTAACAATATACCCAATTATATGTACGGCATCATCTTTTAGTATCAACCTCTACAAAACGTTCGGGGATCTTCAAAATGTCCAACGATATAGTCATTACCGACTAAAGTATAATATATTTTAAGACATACTTATGTAACTTCATGTCGAGACCCTTGCGAAGTAGGCAGAGAGAATTAACCGTAAGACGATTCTTACATACCCCACTCTATTCTTCGACTTTCATAACTTTTGTGACATACGTTGGTCGGCTTTTAAGGCTCCTACCGCGAAGACATAAATTATTTGTTTGGAAATCTCCTTACAGATAGAAATATGAGTCTTAAGTTGGCCTACCGAAAGATTTCTGATTCTTGCTAAAAATATATTTGTAGTAAACACAGTTATTGTCATAAGCGATAATGCTCACTTTACGCCTTTAGGTTTAATGTAACTCACTATCAATGTGCTACTGCTATATTTGTTAACACTATATAACGACAAGTATATAATTATATATAAATATAAATACCATATTAATTAGTAAAAAATTCTAAAAATATCTAGACGTTTGTTACTCTATCATGGATCGGCCCTTACATAGAATTAGATGAAAATTGGCATGTAGATATAAACTAAACTAAAACTTTTCATCCCAATAATATATTCCCCTGGGATCATACTTTAACTTTAATGTTATTTTAACAAATCTTTAGACAGAACATGAATAGTACAAGATGTACTGTTATTTATACCCCTGGGATAGTATATTCAATTAAATATAATGTATAAACTAAAAAAATGTTAAATATTATTTCAATAACACCTTCTCTACCCGAAAACAGGTAACAGCTGTTAAGTCTGTGCTCGCTGATTTTTTAAATCCTAAATAGAAAAGGTGGCTGAATCTAATGCCATACAAAAAGCAAAATGTTGTCAGTTATCCATATCTATCACGCATAATTTCCGAAAATAATTCTGAAAAGTCGTTGGTGTTGATCCCGGATTCGATCCCACAACTTCTCGACTTTATTTTATTCTCCACCACCGAGACAAGAGATATACGGGTAAGTACAATATTTTTAAGATGTTTATTCTTTGCTAAACGCTCAGGCAATCTTCATTTTCGTAGCGACTAATAAAAAGTAATGAGTTATACAAAATCCAAATTTTATACATACATCTAAATAGTGAAATTTTGTTTGATAGTATTACAAATGCCCAATATACATAATAGTATCTGTGTCGAAAAATAAAAATAGTATGAAAGAAATAAGAAAAATCAAGCACATCTCATATTTGAGATAGCGCCTTTGACTGGGACCTAATTCGTTGGTAGAATCTCAAGGAGGAACCGCAAGGAATCATGTTTATATTTTCCTGTGGGCCTATATATCTCGGAAAGGCTACAGACAGTGATCCCCTGGGCAGGGCGGGTATTTCGTATCGCATCCCTACTCTGAGATTGCCCTTAGTTATTGTACACACAGACGAGAAAAACATGATACCGAATATTATTACTTTGTTGACGTCTAAAATATCTAAAATTCTAGGTAATGGCAATCCTACTTCGACCCATTGATATTTTTTGCCGGAAACTATTTAAATACGTGGATTTTATTTTATATAATCACACGATAAATCCTGCCAGAATGATGTAAACAAACAAATAACGGAAAAATTAGACTTTAAAAAAACTATTTAACTATTAAAACTAAAAAAACTATTTAAAAAGAACTTGTATGCACAGCCCTAAAATATATTTAAAAAAAAAGATACATGTACCAGCCAGACCTGCTCACAATTCTCAACTGGAGTATGTCAAATTTTGTATCCACAGATAAGAGCCGTCGAAGAAATTGAAGTAATATCGCCAGTTGTTACTTGTTTGCGGTAAACACTGAGGGTATTCGCTCGCTCGCAGCCATTCTCATGATGGACTTGGTAATCTTGTGTAGTAGTTGGTAACGCTTTGGATTTGTAGCAAAAAAAAAAGCATCTCTCAGATAAACTTTATTTTTTTTGACTCAACAATGATGCAAATACGCCCCGGAGCAAGAGAATAGTTCATTATTTTTTTCTTTATTCAGTCGTTGTACTAGATTGCTATGAGAGCGTATGTATATGTAAATATGATTGTCTTTATGTTATACATAATACGCTGCACAGTCGATACTTTGTATAAAGAGTTTTGATTCGACTGCACTTGAGTAATAATTTCAATTGTAAATACTCTTTATTTGCTTTTGTGGAAATATTCTGTATCGTAATCATCGAAGGAAAGGTGAGTCGGTGTTGGGCTGAGCTATTTATAGTTATTTGTTATTTCTTAGTACTTTATTTTCGTCTTAGAGTTACATTTTAAGCTCGATAACTTGTGGTCACGTTTTGAAGTCGTTCTATAAATATGTCCTACTAAATAAGTTTCTAACTAATAAAATATTCAGTTCGTAAAATTGGAAATACATTTGACTTATAGGTTTTTAAGTTTAGCTCTGCACTCTACGTTGAAAACATAGTGAATCCTAATGATACATATTCTTTCCTCATATTCACGCACGTGTTCCAATGAAAAAGGGTATGCTCTGATGGTTCGGACATGTAGAAAGTATGCATGTTGATGCAAGTTTGACTGAGCAGATATACAGTACAAAAGTGGAAGGATACATAAGTCGAGGACGGGTACGACACAGTTTCCCTGACTAAATTGAACATGTACTTGAGGAAGGTGATATCAGGCGTCTTAAAAAACGACGATTGTATTTGACAAGAGTTATAAAACTGGAAGAAGCGAGTGAGATATGTAATAATCGTGCCTTATGGTGCTCTATTCTCTTTGCCCCCCGGCATTGGACTTTGCCTAAAACTATATATGCATAACAACGCTCAAAAAAAGAATACTGCACTCAAACTCAAACTTCGTTTCAGGCAAAAGTTATCCTCGAAACGTAGAAGTAGAAAAGAAGAAAAATAGGTTTCCAGTGTTTCAATTAATTAATAATTCGTTTGCACAGTCTCGCACCGGAACCGGGTAAGGAGTTAAATTTTAATGAGCCCCCAACTCGCGCCAGAAGACGGACTGTTCCCGCGCTTCTTAATGCTATGTAATTCCCGCTTTTGAAAGTAACGAAATGATTTATTTCATTTCACTTACATTTTGCTTTTATATTTTTGTCACTTGAAAACTATTTGATTTTGAAAGAAATAACTATACTCTTGCTAAGTTTATCTATTGTTATATATTATATTATAAAGTTTTTGAAATACACGATTAGCTCGGCTTCCTCTGAATAGCTACAGTAAGGTATAAATACAAAGAATTTCTTTTTTTTTTATGGTAACAATGATTAACGTTTTTCATTAAATGTTTTATTCAATTTAAATGTGTGTTTACAGTCTTTCATATTTAGAACGAATTAAAAATTCACTCATTAAATTCTTGAAGATTTTTTACATATTTTTTTACTGCTCTGAATTCCTTTTGTGCCTTAAATAATTGAAGAAAATTACAATATTGCCATAATTATCATACAAATATATAACTAAAAGAGTTTGTTCTTCCAACCAATGTTTATTGTTTCAGTAGTTTAGTACATAACAACTTGTCCATGTTCGATAACAAGATACAACAACAAACTACTGTGGCTATCAGTCTTCAGTGTACCAAGAAAGTGTTTAGTCTTCTTGAAAAATGGGAAGAACTAGACTTTTATTTTATTAGTAGCAATAAATACCATTTACGAGCGTTTCTTGCTTGTTTTTTTTTATTTATACATATTATTATGTAGATTTTTTTACCAGACCCACATTTATTCAACGCTTTAGTCTAGTTCTATCATTATTGCTCCATACGTTTTGGAGATAACCACATCAAACAGACTTGACAAATAACAAATTAGAAAATTGTTTACGCGTACATGAATCGTATATATTTTACGTGAGGGTTTGATATAAAGAAAATATTTTCCATCATTGGACGCTTCAATTTAATTACTTTACTTATTATTTAATATCTCAAGACAATATTACTTCTTTTCAGTAATGACAATTTTCGTGTTTGCTTTTCTTTCTGTACATTCACGCCCTTGTTATCTGATAGAATAGGCAATCTGCCTTACTTCTTAGAATGAAATATTCGATCCTATGGTGTAGTGTAGATCCTATATATCGGGTACATTTTATAAATCATAGATAAAATCCATTGTCTTTGTAAATACAAACTTTAAAAGCGAAAGATAATACACATGGTCGGCATCAATATAGCTTTTACGAATATTTTAACTCCGATAATACAGTGGAGTTTCTTTCAATACAAAACGTCAATGTGCGTTTTATTATATAGAAATTGTATTTCCTAGACATCACCTACCTACTAGTCGATTTTCTCTCCGTGGCTCTACAGCGATCCGCCATCTTTATGCGGAAGAAAGCCACACCGAAATGAAATATTTTGTAAGCTTATGAATTACGATTATGCTTCATGCTTTGTAACACAATTCAAATTGTGCGATATACAAACGTCAGCGGGTTCTAAATTTGAATTTAAATTCCTATTTTGTTCTATTGTGAGAATATCATACAAATGTTATTTTTTTCTTAAAAACAATATGGCAATCAACTGGTTTGTTCCAAAAGGATGATTAATATCTATTTGACACAAACTCAAGTAGTTTCATAATTACTTTCTTATCCATATACGAAAGTGTCCAGCTATATTGTTAATACGTCCCCTTTCGTAAGATACGATGAAACAATTGGTGACTCGCAAAAGTTATCCTGAAAAGTTTGTCGTTGAAAACAAGCAGCGTGTTCCTGAAATTACAAAAGCAGTAAAATTAAATTATACCGCAATGCCTAAAGACCAAAGTCTTTGACCAGTGCGTCCTACCAGTAATGACCTACGGTGCCGAAACGTGGACACTTATGGTGGGGCTAGTCCACAAATTTAAAGTCGCTCAGCGAGCTATGGAGCGAGCTATGCTCGGAGTATCTCTGACAGATAGACTCAGAAATGAGTATATCCGCCAGAGAACGAGAGTAACCGACATAGCTCGCAGAATAAGCTCGCTGAAGTGGCAATGGGCTGGTCATGTCTGCCGAAGGACCGATGGTAGATGGAGTAAGAAGAGATGTAACATGTTGTATACCAAGTGATGTGGAAAGTACTATTATGTTTAGTGATAGTATTGGAAAGAATATGGGCCCACAGTTAAATTCACTTTTAGGAGGACAGTCAGTTGTGAACCATTGTTTTCCATCAGCATCTTTTGAGGTAATTATGAAAAAAATTACAAATTTAAAATTAAACAAACATAATAACCTCATTATTCTAGTAGAAAATACAGGAAATATGAACAAACAAGATATTGTTAATTATTGTGACTATTTATTGTCCCTTAACTTAAATAGTATAATTTTGTTCACATTCCCCTACTGTAAGGAGTTGTCAGAAGCAGAAAATAATCTTAGGCTTAAGTTGAATAATGTGCTTCATACAATAAGTACATATAATGATAAACTTAATTTGATTGATACTAACAGTTTTGTTAGCACAAAATTTTACAATCTGACAAAAGGTAGATATTACCTCACTAATAGTTTTAAGCGACAGATAGCACTTTCGCTATCCTATTTTTTTGATATTGTAGCCAATAACCTGGCTACTAATTATACCTGTATTGGGAAGACTATTGATATAGTATCTTCCAGTACCTGTTCATTAAACAATGACATTAATTATAATTTAGCTTCTATTAAGCTTATGTCTGACATTCCTATTATAAATCATTTAAATTAGTTAATGAGACAACAGAGGTAACCACCTCTAGCTCTAATTTATTACATTCTCAATTAATTTATTTAGTAATACAATCAAATGATAAATATAACAGGTCACACTGCCCATATAAATGTAAAAAAAAATAATACAGTTAATGATATTAACCTGGTGCATCAGAATATATATTGTATGACTGAAGGCAAGCAACTAGAACTGGAATTATTCATGAACGCTGATAACATTAGTATTATGTGTATCACTGAACATTGGTTGAAGAAGCATCAGCTTATGTTTAATTTCAGCAACCACCAGGTAGGCAGTTCATTCTGCAGGGTCAACACAGTACATGGGAGGTCGCTAATCTTGCTCAATAAAAACCTTAAATTTAAAGAACGGAAAGATCCCCAGTGTCCCTCTCTGTAGAATGTTCCATAGAACTGTCCTGTGTACAATTGGAGCAGTTCATTATTTTATGTGTATACAAACCACCTGCCGCGGATCTTAACTCTTTCATAGAAATCATGGATGAAGCCCTATGCAAAGTTGGTAATTCAGATAAAAGTATTTTAGTATGTGGAGATTTTAATGTGAATATTCTTGCTAATACATCTGCAACTTGTAAAATTCTAAGTCTTTTTAAATCCCATAATTTGGTTAATTTATTTATGGAGCCTAATAGAACAACTGCTACTACAGCTACCTGTTTGGATAATATATATACAGATATTAGTCCTACACAAAAAAGTATAATTAATAAATTAGATTCTGATCATTCTGGGCAAATGATTACTTACGATAAAATTAAAAAATTAAAATGAAGGGAAAAAAAAAATACTTTTGTGCCAGTAACAGCTGGTCGCTTGGAATGTATGAAAGCTAACTTAGCCAATAACTTACATTTTTTAGATAATGAATTAGAACCGAATTCAATGTATAGTTTATTTTTTAATTGTTTTCTTCGCGAATTTAACCAAATATTTACTCCCAAGGAGATCACTGTTGCTAATAGCCCTGTCTTTGGCGACTGGGCAACCACAGGGATTCATAAAAGTAGGCAAACTTTGTACGTGTTGTACTATGAAAGACAATTCAACCGCAGTGAAGAGTTTGAAAATTATGTAAAATTATATTCAAAGATTTTCAAACGCGTTTGTAAAGTGGCGAAATCTATTTTCATTACATGTAAAATAAGAAATAGTAGTAACACAATCAAAGCCACTTGGAGAGTCATCAGTGAAGAGACTGGTAAGAGTCCAGCTAGGGATTCAGAATTTAAGTTATGTGTCAATGGCCATGATACCAACTCAGATTATGAGGTGGACAATGCCTTTGAAAATTTTTTTTCTGTTTTCCCCGTCAATCTTACTAGTGCTCTAGGCTCTTCCACCTCCATTGCAGACTCGTTACTTAAAGAAAACGTGCCTGAATTTTATAACGGTTTTAATTTTCGTCATGTCGATAGGTTTGATCTAAATGTCGCGCTTAAATCAATTAATATTAAGAGGACGGCTGATTTGTGGGGCATTTCTGTATATATTATAAAATCTTTATTTAGCACTATCGCTCCCGCTTTAATAGATGTATTGATTGTGGTGTGTTTCCTGACCTGATGAAACTAAGCAAGATTATTCCGTTGCATAAATCAGGTAGTACATTAGATCCCACTAACTTTAGACCAATATCTGTACTACCTACATTAAGTAAAATTTTCGAAAAACTAGTCCTCGCTCAGTTACTTAAATACTTTAATGAAAATAGTCTGCTGCATAATAAACAATTCGGTTTCACTCGAGGACGGTCAACATGTGATGCTGGGGTAAAATTACTCGAAAGTATATTTGAGGCTTGGGAGGAGTCGCAGGATGCCTATGGGGTATTTTGTGACTTATCTAAAGCTTTTGATTGTGTCCAGCATAAGACTCTGGTCAGAAAACTACATCACTATGGCATAAGGGGCATTGCTTTGGATCTTCTTACTTCTTACCTACGTGATAGGATCCAAACAGTAGATGTTAACGGAAAGAGATCACATGGATCAGCTGTAGCAATGGGGGTGCCGCAGGGCTCTATCTTGGGACCTTTCCTGTTTCTTTTGTACATTAATGATCTACCTTATCTTGTAAAGGACAATCATGAAATAATTTTGTTTGCAGATGATACTTCTTTAGTTTTTAAGGTAAAGAGACAACAATCAGTAATTGACTATGTAAACAATGCTCTTTCAAAGATAGTAAACTGGTTTAGTGCTAATAATTTACTTTTAAATGGTGGCAAAACCAAATATGTTAGATTTTTTACAAAAAATGTTAAACAAGTAAAAACCAGTGTCGTGATGGATAACAGAAGACTGGAATTGGTCAATAAGGTTGTCTTTCTTGGTATAACATTAGACTCTAAACTACAGTGGGGCCCACATATAGAGACGTTATCTGGTAGACTTAGCTCAGCCGCTTACGCTGTAAAGAAAATACGTCAACTGACCGACGTTGATACTGCACGTTTAGTTTATTTTAGTTATTTTCACAGCATTATGTCATATGGTCTATTGCTTTGGGGTAGTGCTGCGGATGTAGACTCGGTCTTTGTGCTCCAGAAACGAGCTATTCGTGCTATCTATATGATGAGTCCCAGGGATACACTGAGAAGTAAATTTAAAGAGATACGAATAATGACGTTACATTCACAATATATTTATGATAATTTAATATATGTTCATAAAAATATAACTAAATTTAAGAAAAACAGTGATATTCATCAATTAAACTTAAGAAATAAAAACAAACTTGCTGTGTCCACTACTAGGCTCCATAAAATTTCTAACGCGTTTCCAGGTCAATGTCAATACGCTTTTATAATAAGCTTCCAAACGACGCGGTTGAATTATCGTTAGGTAAATTTAAGAAATATGTTAAAAGTAGACTATATTCAAGGCCTTATTACTGTATCGCAGATTATATCAATGATAAAACCGTTTGGAATTGAATTGCTTCTTTTGTGTTATATTGTTTGTATTTGCTGTAGCAAAATATTGTTAATCTGCTAACTAAACATTACTGTTAATTGGTAAGATTGTGTGCAATATGACGTTTCTCACCGGCAAGCTTACTAATTTCTTTTTTTTGTTTTGTCTGGGATCTTGAATAAGTCACGCTCACTGAAAAGTCCTTGCTTATGGCGGCGTCGTTGATCGGGTCGCCACCTTCCCTAAAATATGGCGAGGGAGGCGATGGCTGAGATATGGGTCATGCTCGTGAACGGGTGCTGTTTGTGGGGACTGGTCTGTTCAAGCGTCCAAAGAATATTAACGTACTGTGTCCTAAGTTTGACGCGAGGAACCTCGTTTTGCTCTATAAATTATTCTAATAATTTGTAATTTAGTTTACTTATAATTAAGTAAAAACAAAAAAAAGGATTCCCCTGAGTTTCTTGCCAATTCTTCTCAGGACGTGAGTAATCGAATTGGCGGATTGAAAATATTGACCTTCATAAGTGTCTTTAATGACCTGAATTGAATAAATGAGATTTTGATTTTGATTTTTGATTTTAAATAGTATTCATATTCGAGAATGACTAATGGCAAAAATGTGTTTTTTCAGTCTGTTTATTTTTAAAAGCACTTCAAATTAAACTTATTTTTGGGTCTACTGCTACTGCTTTAATAAATTCGAGGTATTGAGATCTAATTGCCGCTGAATAAACAAATAGGTAATTACAAAAAAATATGAAAAGTAATACACAGTACTAATATTCCCATACCTTATTGAATCAATTTCTCTCTCACATCTTAAATGTATTCATACAGAATTTGAGAACAATGTTTTATGCTTATATTGGACAAAGTTAACAAATTCGTTTTAAGTAAAATAGCCACTTATGCGAGGGTTTGTAAGAGGCAACATGTGAAATGTGCTTAGCTTGTTATTTGAACCTGTAGCGTACTAAACGCTATTATTTATCGCTTAATGTGTGAAAGTATCGCGTATAGAAATATATTTAGCATATCATTAGGCATATTTACAAAAAGGTACAAATCTATTTTAAAGTTTGTATTTCTATTTGAGTTATCAGTCAACAAAAATGACTACTACTAGAACATATAAATATAGGTAACATTAATGTATTGATTTACCTTCAATATATAAAAGGATATATAAAAGGAAAGACAATACATTTATATCTCTTTATTTACCTATTTTATTACAAAATAATAATATTTATTTCGTCATAAGGGTTTGAATTGGGTCATAAACATAATGTTTATTATACCCATGAATTTATGCAAATGACTATCATTTAAAAAGAAGAATCCCAAATTTTTTTCACTCTTATCTGGAAAGTCTTGAGCACAAGCGAAGTGTGCACAGGACCTGCGGATATTATTCCTCCACCCCCATTCTGTCCACGAACAATCCGACGCATATACCGCTTGCCCCCTATGTAGAGAACGTCCCACCTGCCGGGACGAAGCGGATAGCATCTTCGTTCATCATACGCACTACCAACGAATTAAACCAACTGCCTGCGTCCCGAATAACTATAATATGGACGTCTCCATAAAGAGAGTGAATAGGTGTTTATCATGCCAGTGCGCTTCTTATAATGACTTAACATCAGATGAAGTGTTCTGCGTAAGATAAAAAAAGAAAAATAGTATTGTGTGGCTATACTTGTAGTGAAACTAGATTAATATTTTTTTTAAATATCTCTTTAGTGTCGTAAAGCTTTCAGTGCCTAACGCCCTTATAAATAACCACTTAACGTCAGATGGGCTTTTTACCTTTTACTTTGGAATAAGTGAATCCTTTTAGAGTTAAAGTATGTAAAGATTACGCATATTTTGAAGTTTTAATTTCGGCAAACATAAGTATAACTGTTATATGATGGACGCTAAAAGCTTTCATTTACTTTATTTGGAAAGTACTTTTATTGCTATGCATGTAAGTAGTGCATTACTGTTATACAGTTAACCATTAAATGGGATATATTGCATATCTAACAGATAAGGGGCCGTCCATTAATCGTATGAATTTAGAAAGGGGGGGGGGGGTCTAACAAAAATCACGAAATATCACGTGTATTTATTTTTTCCACCTTATTATTAGAATAAAATAGATTGGTGTGAGCCCAGAATCGATCCCATTTCTGATTCAGAAGCAGGCCGCTCGAATACTCGACCAGCGAAATTTGTGATGATTTCAAAATAATAGATAATAATAATAGATTTTTTATATGTAAAAATACACGTGATGTTGGATGGGGGGGGGGCGGGGTTAGTTTGAAATGTCACCACTTATCACCAAGGGGGGATAAAAAATAATGAAAAAAATATCACGTGGACGGCCCCTAACATATAATAAAACTATATACTATCTATAAAAATATGGTCTCCGTTTTGTAGTGGTCGAGCACCCCGCTTCTGAATAAAGAAGTCGAAATTATTTTCGGAAGTTATGTGTGATAAATATCGATGACTGATTACTTTGCCACCTATTCCATTTGGAACGTAACCAAAACGGCGAGACAAGGCTCAACAGCCGCAGCCTACACCTTCGGGTAGAAAAACGCGTGAAATAATGTTATCTATACAAAAAAAATTAAACAAATACTGTCATAATTAAAATAAACTCAAATTCAAACTATATGGGAATTTAAATCTGTTTTTATTAATATCTGATTAACATTATAAATCAGAAAATTGGTGAAGATGTTTGTTACTCAGTAGTATTAAATTTAGATGAAAATTTCCCAGAACGAATAGGCTACTTTTTATCCCAGTAATGTGTTCCCTCAGGGTTCATAATAGTTCAAAATGTTATATGAACGAAACTTTAGTCTTAACTTTATTAGCAAATGACACCTTAATATTCCCGTGGGATAACCGTGGGATAGTTGAACAGAATCAGTACAGTTTTACTTTCGATTTTCTCACCAGATGGAATTGCTGACAATAATTTAGATAGCAGGTATAAGCTATATTCCTGTATATATCTATAACTGCCTATGTTATACTTAAACGATAATAAAGTAAACTCTGGTTGTGATTTTAACATCGCATTTGTATCAGTATATTTATTATAAATATCAATTCATAATAAAATGTTCATTCATGTACTTATAAATAAAGTTGTCTAAAGTCGTAAATAAGCAAAGTACTCGCGATTTAGCAAGTTCCCGTTAGCTCTTAGACCCGTTAGCCTATTATGGCCCGTATTAATGATAATCTAAATTTAATTTTTATATTTTCATTTTTCTTTGTAAGTTTTTTTAATCATCCGAAAATCTTTCTTCGTTCATAGGTGTATACAAAATTGCCCATAAAACACCTACCTGTATAAAACTATAGAAAATTTTGAATAAAAGATGATCTTCTGTATGGTCACAATACAGCGACTCGTTCCACTCGCTCTCGGGACACATTATGTCTGATTGGCTGGGAATTTTCCAGAAATTCTCTGCGAGTTCCCGGCCGCGAGACTGTTGCCTCGCTGCTGACTCGGCGATATTTATTTTAGGATGCAAGTTAAAAGAAACAGCGACTTCATTTATGGTCACATTTCTTACTTTATACATACACACACTAGCTGACCCGACGAACTTTGTTCCGCATAAAAGTAATAAATAGGTAAATTTTGAATTCTTTACTTTATCATACATGCATTATAGCTAAAAATCACCCCGTTTACACCCTCTATCTATTAAAAACCGCATCAAAATCCGTTGAGTTGTTTCAAAGATATAAGCATATAAGGGGACAGACAGCGGAAAGCGACTTTATTTTAAACCGACTTCCAAAAAAGGAGGAGGAGGAGGAGGACGTCGTGGTATTTCGTCGGTCGAGCCGGCCCATTTATACTAGAATTTCGTGGCTCCCAATATTGAGAATATTAAAAATCGTGACAGCTTGTGACCAAGACTGTGCGCAAACGAATTAGCGAACAATAGGGGAATGTTTACTCGGAAACTTGGTGTCTGTAATAATGTGAAATTTATAAGGCTTAGCACATGGGAGTACCCGTGAAAGAGTTGCAAATTCATTCACGCACACACTTATATCAAAGTAAAAGAAAAAGTGTATAAAAATAGCTTTTTCAACAATGTTTTAGGACAATATGAATAAAAATTGATGGATAATAATATTATGAACCTTCTTCTTATACTTAACTAGCTGACCCGGCGAACTTTGTTCCACAGCAAAAGTAATAAATGAGTTAAATTTGGATGTTAAAAAGTTCAATTTGTGCTATTTATCGGCTGTAACTGCTGTCCCGCTATGTTAATACTGCAATATCTTCGAAAATATTCGTTTAAATTACATGCTGTAAAGGGCCAGGATCATCTATATTACATGCAAAATCTATTCAAGACACTTAATTGGATGAAAATTAATGCTGTAATGCTTAAAATCGCTTCGTAAATAAGACATTATTTCCCGTAAAAAGCAAAAAAATAAAAATGGTCATTGTGGGTTATCCCTAAGAGATAGACATATGCCCTCGAGGACTTGTTCGTAGACCTTTGGAAGGTGTTTAATAATGTAGAACATTGTTTTGATTTATCACTTACGGTTCAGCCAGCGTTTGCAATTAAAGTGCTTAATCTCGAAAATTATCATTTTTTCTTTATAACATCATATATGAATTATAGATCAAAACCACCCCGTTGTCACCCACTAACTGCGTCAAAACAAAATCCGTTGCGTAGTTGTAAAAATATAAGCATATAAGGGAACAGACAGCGGAAAGTGACTTTGTTTTATACTATGTAATGATGAGGGCTGACGTAAGGCAAAAGACCGGTCATAAAAGCACAGCCAAATCTTTTGACAACGTGGATAAGATAGTTCGAAAGGATGACATGTTGTGCCGACCCCATTTAGAGTGAGATAAGGGCTGGAAAATGATGATGGATATTAATATGGCTATTAAACTGTTATTTATCAGATTCGACAGTCGAATTTTGTGTAATCATTTCAGATTAATATTTTGTACACATAACAATTAAACTACACCATTATGAATAATTTAATTTCTCTGTTTGCTTACTTTATTATCCCTTTATTTTATCGGAATGTAATATTTTTCGCTGGGAAATACAGGAAGACTTGTGTTACGCATCGTTTTCAGTATGGCACGCCACTCCATTTGCTGACACCCTTTTGCCAGCCTACCAGCCATAGCAGTGGTTGCTGCTGTATAAGAAACTCAAGTGGCGTTAATAGGTTACTTGTACCTATTAACGCCACTTGAATTTCTTTTTGGTGATTGTTTTTTATCCATCAGTTAGTACTTGAAAGTCTAGAAACAGAACTATTAACAGTGGTAGAGCCAAGCAGTTCGCTGCATGAATGGGCCGGCTCGACCGGTGAAATACCACGACCTCTCAGAAGACCGACGTAAAGTGGCTCATGCCGCGTTTCGTTCGGTGAGAGAGGTACCCGGAGGCCCATCCCCCTTCCCCATCCTTTCCTATCCCCTATCCCTTAAAGGTCGGCAACGCAACAGTAACACTATATGTGTTGCTGGTGTCCATGGGCGGCGTTGGTTGCTTACATCAGGTGACACGCCTGCTCGTTTGCCCTAGGAGGGCAAACCACCCATAAAAAAAAAAACTAGTGATTTAATCATTTCGTTTTGCTTAATCTAAATTATAAATATCAAATGTTATCATCAATACATAAATACTTAAATTGCTGATACACATCTGTGCCAATTTCCTAAAATATGGCCCGAATTACAGAAAACAAGTTAACGGGAGAAGATAATTTTGAAATGTTGTAAAGTCGTTCAGTTTCGGCGGGCGCGAGTACGAATTAGTTCCATCTGATATATATCTCTATTAGACAAGGATAAATTGCTTTAGACAGAGACAGACAGACACAACGATTTCTTCGTTTCGTTTCAACAACACATGTAGATGTCAGATTAAAGGAGGACCTGATATGCGCAGAGTTAATTTAACTTGAACCGTCTTTGTACATGTTGTGAGAAAAGCGTTTAACACTTTTTTATAGTTTGCTTACATTTTGTTTACACTTTTTGTTGTAGTTTGAATTTTGTATGCACTTTTTGTCGGCTAATTCACTGGTCTTAATACCTGAAGGTGTAGGGGGTGGAATATATATCTCGTACATGTCAAATTTTCATCAATATTTATGACACAACATATTTTTGGTTTTGAACAAGTGCAATATTAATCAAAAGCATAGGGTACTGAACCATCAGATGACCGCTTTGAGGAGCGATATTAAATTATAAACTTCCGCAGTCGTAAATGTACATATTTTAATAGTGAACAAAGAGCAACAAGATAACTTCACGCCTTTTTTACTCAACGGCGTAGACAGCGGCTGTTGAGCCTCGCCTCGCAGAATCGTCACGGCGGAATATACCATATATCGGGTAGAAAATGGTCAACTTGACAGAAATTACATCGAAAAGCATTAAAAAAGACTGTAATATTTGTAAGTCCGTTGTCAGTAAGTGTACATTCAACCTCAATAGTACCCAAGGGGCCCGTACAATATAAGTCGCTTGCAGCCAAACTAAACTCGAGTCACCTTCACGTTCCCACAAAATTTATTATAATTGCTGCATCGAACTACGCCGAGACTTATAGTAAATCTTGTAGAATCACTTGAACATTTTATTCCACTTGGCAGTGATTTCATTTTCTGTATAGTTGCTGAAACAAATAAAATATACTGACAGTCCTCGACTTACGTCGTTTCAATGTTTTGACACTATTCCTCAAATATACGTCAATTGTTTCGATTTCTAGCTCAGGAGAATTTACTCATCGCGAGATGCCTGTCAAACTCACAAGCGTGTCGATCGAATTAAAAAAAATACAAGATTGACTCTTTCAAATTTAGAATTAATATGCACAAAAAAATATCTATGTAAAATTTTGACATGTCAACCGAATTAAAAAAAACAATATAAACGCTTTCAAATTTAGAATTCATATTTGCCCAAAAAAAAATTGTTGAATGCAATGAACTGATATACTTATCTGACTAATCTATCCGGATCATCCGGGTTTTAGATGTCGTGACGAAGGTTAGGCGACGGGCGGGCGAGCGCGATAAGTCACGGATACGATACTCGTTGGGAGGCTCCACTTGTTTGTTCTATTTGTTAGCACCCATCTAAGGGCTAATTGTTGCGATAAGGATTTAATAGATTGTGAAGGATATTGTTCCCAGCTACGTTGTAGTTAGCAAATTAAGTTGATAGTACTTGTACTATCAAAATATAAGTTTACATATTATAGAAATAATTTTATAAAACGACTTTGTCAAGTTAATATTAAAAAAATCTATTTATTACAAATAGATTTTATTTAATGTGTAGATATGTTCAATATTTTTAAGTTCAATAGTTCAAGTTCAATATTGTTATGATTTCTATAACAAAAATATATAACTAGTACAATACTTTTCGTATATATAATACAAGGAACAAGGTTTGAAGTTCCAACTAGCACACATTAAGGGCTTTTTCGAATTATATTTGTCTTTGTCTTAGCAATAGTTCCCATCTATTAAATTGAGAAAATACGAGAAAATACTGTCTACTACACTTTCAGTGATGGCGACACGAAATATGAAAAACAATTTCTATGAACTTAACAATCACACTTCAGTCCCGGATCGTAAACCTCCAACAAAATACATTTATTTCCCTGAAACGTATAAAGAAAAAACAAAGAGACATTCTCGAAGCTATAAAACTCACCTTTTATTATAAATCTCACGTTTTCTTTGTTATTTATCGTACAGCTCGCCAAAGTTTTGGAATAAAATTCATTGAATTATCTGTGTCTTTTATTTGGAATACATATTATATGTTTTGGGACAAACAGTTTTATCAAAACAATCGATGAGATTTAATAAACAAACGCATATTATATACTTACACTAGTTGACTCAGCGAACTTAGTTTCGCTTCAGAAGAAATAAAATGGTAATTGTGGGTTATCTTTAAGAGATAGACATACATTATCGCGGACTTTTTTGTAGAAATTTTAAAGGTCTATTATAATATAATCTGGAGGAAGGTGATGTTAAGAGCCTCAAAAACCGACGCGCGTGCATGAAAAGAGTCATGAATGTCAACGAAGCGAGTGAGGCGTGTAAGAATCGTGCCCTATGGCGCTCTGTTCTCTCTGCCTACCCCGCAAGGGATTTGGCGTGAAGTTATGTATGTATGTATTATAATATAAGTATTGTACACTGTTTTGATTTTTACTTAGGGTTCAGCCAACGTTTGCAATTAAAGTGTTAATTGTCGAAAATCATAACTTTTTTTACTATATTATATATGAATGACACCCTCTATCTATTGATTAAAAGAACTTTCAGGATTATATCGCGTTTATTCATTACCCATTTATATTCACTTCCCGACGCTTCGTCTGTATAAATGGGTAATGAATAAACGCGATATAATCCTGAAAATTGTTATAATCAATGAGTGAGATTCGCGAAAGTCTTAGAAATAAATATGTAAACCCTCTATCTAATAAAGAAAACCGAATAAAATTCTGATGCGTAGTTTAAAAGATCCAATCAAAAGGGGACAAGGAAAAGGGGACAGACGACTGATAGAGACTTTGTTTTATACTATGTCATGATAACTCACAATAACACGAAACCTTATAAACGTATTCCATATCTAATGGAGATAGCATAAGAAAATCAAGACGGTTCTTATTCCAAAGTAACGAAAAAGAGTCTCGTTGACCCAGTGGTCGAGCTCCCCACATCTGATTCAGAAGTCATGAGATCGATTCCAGGCTCAGACCACAGACGTCGAAATACTTTCGGGAAGTTATATATGATAAATATCGATGACTGACAACTTCATGCCCGGTGTATGGCAATAAGGATGGCAATGATTCGGGGAGTCGAGGCTTTATGTTTTTTTTTATGGGATAGGAGGGCAAACGAACAGGCGTGTCACCGATGGTAAGCAAACAACGCCGCCCATGGACACCAGCAACACATATAGTGTTACTGTTGCGTTGCCGGCCTTTAAGTGATAGGGGATTGGGTAGGGAGATGGGCCTCCGGGTACCTCTCTCACCGAACAAAACGCGGCATGAGCCCACTTTACGTCAATCTTCTGAGAGGTCGTGGTATTTCACCGGTCTAGTCAGCCCATATATGGTAAGCAACCATACACATTTGCAATACATACTGTTACAATTGCGTTGCTGGCCTTTATGATATGATAGGGAAGAAGTTGAAAGTACCTGTGGACAAAACGCGTCATGAAACATTTTACGTCGTTATTCTGAGAGTCTGTGGTGTTCCACTGGTCGAGCCGGCTCATTCATGCAGCGAACTGTATCTGTTAACAATACAAAACTCAAAACATTAATTTTAATAATGTGAATACGACCAAGAATCGTAAGAAAATCTGTCAATAAAGATAACAACAATGTATTATGAAGGATCTCAAAACAAATTTAGAAACTATAAAAACTTTGATGATAATTTAAACCTCGTCCAACTTCGTGCAGTTATATGTAAAACAAACTACATTACTGGCACCGCAAGTTAGTCCCGACGGACAGTTTGAAGTGTTTTTGTGGCAACAAAATATCAGTACCTACATTTAATACTCGTCCAGGGTTTATTCCCAAATGTCATATAGAATTGAGTGGTGATACTTAACGCAATGATAAGCAGTTAGTAGACAGCAATGTAGATACGTCATAATATCATTCAAAAATATCTACCATAAAATAAAACCAATGTTCTTTATGGAATATATGGAACTCATCGTTTAATCGTAATGTTAGACGAATTGTTTCTATTTAGCGGAAACAATTTTAGCCAGTAGAGGGCGCCTTCATTAGAAAAGCACTCGTTCAAATCATTTCGCGGGAAGTTTTGTCACCGTTGGCAGCTCTGTGTAATACTAAACGCGATGTACGTATGTTATCATCCGTGCGTCGGAAATTCTAGCACAGCCAGTGGCAGAAAAGAGAACTAAGAACTAAGTTTATTATTGTGTACATTAATAGTAGGGAAAAACCTTCCATACTTCGTCGTTTACTAGCTGGTAATTTTAAATTTTCATATAGGAATAATGTCAATGAGAATATTTTTTATTTAAAAAAAAACAACATAAATTCTCATATCGTAAAATAAATTATAATATTATCAACACCAGGACATTTTTCCTGTTCCCTTGGGTATGAATCGAACTATTGACCTTACAGACACAAAAGTCGATTGGTCACTAAACTGAAATATCATATAAACTCACAAACAGCTAACTCTATTTTGTGTCCAATTGTAGTCACAATTTGAATCTATATATTTATGGTATATAATTCAAAATAAAATATATTTATATACGGCGTTTAACGTCTAAATGGTTATTTTATCACTTGTCGGAGCTCGGGACGTAATCGTGAAAAATAAGCGAATTATTCCACTAGAGGGAACTTGCAAACGTATACATTTTCAATCCCTGTCGGTGTGACGTGTTATTTACGCTATCTTGCCCAGAGCTGCTTCATGTACAGTGTTGCCAGTTTTGCTCTTGTTATTTTATTATCTTTAATTTCTTTTTTTTTGTATCTATACTCTATGATGAATGGATAAAAATGGATGAAATTTTACCAGATATTCTTGTTGTTTTATTTGTTCCTTTTGTTGGGACTGTAACGGATGACGTTACTAGTGACTATTCCGTTGGATGATGTTATATCGTGAGTGGTGCTTCTTCCATGATGGTGGTTGAGCGGCCGGTAAATGAAAGACGTATTATAGATCTTGTCATTTATTTGGGTCCGCGACAACTGTGTGTCGCTGGACACCGACCACTACAGCATACTGTGCGTACCGTTGTTATATACTATTGATGGCACGTACATGTACGTGCCATGAGGTGTAGTATCCCTTACACCATTCCCCCCTTAGTTAAAAAAAAAAATCCTTAAAATTGATCATAAAAGTAAAAAAAAAATCCTATAGTTACACAGTACAGTACATAATATCTTTACATGTTCATGTTAATAAACAAGATTAATACAATAATAACATATAATGCTTAATTGGCAAAAACGTGATTTTACAATAAATATTTGTCAATATATCGGTAATTAGAAAAACTAGTTCTCAATGTCAATGTTAATATGATGCCTACATTGCAAAATAGTGACGACGTGATTTAACAACGATTAGTCGTCAACATGCTTTGCGGAAATTGCGTGACATTGTCACAGTCACTATAACATACACAATATCTTATGATTACGTGTTTTTAACAATTATACAATCCGGTATAGTAGCCGCGTTTTATTGTCTAAACTCTCTACAATGACGTATTTCCCAATTTTTAGGTACAACGTGTAGATCTATCTATCATAGACTTCTTGACGGCCTACGTATCCCTAATTCCTGGATAGCAGCGGATTTTGTTTAAACACAAATAAATTGATCGGGCGGTAAACGTTTGGCGCGCGGAGATATCCGGCTCTGCTACATGTATACCGCCACACCTAGTTTTCCTGCAGCCTTTTTCCGGCTCAGGGTGGCACACATCTATAAGCATGTTTCTTACGTGACACTGACATACCTACTCTTGGCTTTTGTAGTTCTGGAGTGTACGCGTGTGGCTGCGTTGTTGCGAGTCGGAACGTGAGCGGCGGTGGCTAAACCTTCTGTCGCGACCGGCCGCGTTGCGCTCGTTCCGTGTCTTCATTACGGGAACTCGGCTACCTTATTATTCCTTCTGTATTTGGCGCCTCTGTGATTCCTCGTCTCGTCTCGCATCTTCAACGTTTCTTACACATCATATCGTATCGGTTCTTTGTCTTGGAATTTGGTCTCTCGTTGCTGTGCTTCTGTGGAGTGCGTACTTTTGACTTCGTCTTACTTCTTCTGCCCTTATAAACCACAAACCCGGCTGGTCCGTCCAAAATTCTGGGATTCTTGAGTCGACAGAAATTGTGGCAATATTGGAAGCTTCAGGTTTCTCGTCCTTCTTTAATTGACCTTGCGTGGGCGCCTGGCTTGGGCCGGAAAATGGAATTTGTGGATTCATAATGTTTTAATAGAATAGTGTACTCACGATATAAGAGTTTCTTGAAACGTCGAGTTTGCGCGTTTACTTGATCACGTCGGGGTTTCTTCATTGCGTGTTCGTCGGGGTCACCAATGTAACGGATGACGTTACTAGTGACTATTCCGTTGGATGATGTTATATCGTGAGTGGTGCTTCTTCCATGATGGTGGTTGAGCGGCCGGTAAATGAAAGACGTATTATAGATCTTGTCATTTATTTGGGTCCGCGACAACTGTGTGTCGCTGGACACCGACCACTACAGCATACTGTGCGTACCGTTGTTATATACTATTGATGGCACGTACATGTACGTGCCATGAGGTGTAGTATCCCTTACAGGACTATTTTTAACACATATCTTTACTGTATTTACTATACTGGGTAGTTAGTTAAAATGCAGACAGTAAAATACAACATTCCTCAATCTAAAGATGTAGTTATGAAAATTTGTAAAGACTATGTCGTCTCTGTGGACTATAGGTGAGGGTGTTGGGTTCGAATACTGTTTCACACCAATAACTTGCCGGAATTATTTTCGACGGTTACACGTGTTACGTATAATTGACTTACTAAATTGTGCTCGACATATATATAATATGACAATAGGACTGCTAGTTAATAGGTAGGAGAAAAATCTGGTGTCCATACCATTCAAAAGGTTACATTTCAAAATAAGAATCAATTTAGTTTAATTTTGCTTCTCGTCATTTTTCACTTTTTTTTCATTCTGTGTAATTGAGTGCATCAAATGAAAAAAAAATCTAGCTGCATACTATTGGACTGCTACCCACGGATGGTATTACCTAATACCATATATGAAATTAATCTCAAATTCGAAATAGAAAAATGCCATTCCAGTTTTTCGTACAATAATTTAATTCTGTAGTTACCATAGAAACATGCGCCAAAAACAGACGATTTTTAACTGTTAACAATTCTAATAAAGCACTATTTGAAATTGTACATTTCGTCTCGCCATTTTGAGCATTTTATTTTCCAATCCTGTTTGATATAAAATCTCTCTACTATTTTACAAATTCGACTATAACGAGTATGCATTTATGTCGAATTTCTAAATAGTAGATTAATAATAAATCTGTATAGCATAGATTAGCGATTGTGATTTAATATTAGTTTTTGCTACACCTATTATAATGCCCTATGTTACTTCCCCTTTTTTTTTATACATTCACGTATTTATATCATTCGAAATCGTGTAAAAACAAACTTCGACCCCAGGCGGGGGGTGTGCATATATGCTTTATGCACACCCCCCGCCTGGGTACGGCAGGTGGTAGTGTGGGGCTCCCAAAGCAGCACGCTGCAATCCAATGCTAGGGCTAGAAAAAAGTACATATAATGATATATAATGATGCGTATAAACAGAAAAATAAACAGAGATTTCGACAGAATATAGTGGCAATCAAACGTTCGAAGTCGCGGGTAAACACCAGTATACATACTAAAGTTATAGCCAAATATTCACAGTAAATAAAATACCAATCGTCAACATCAAATTGAATTTGATTTTTAGTCGTTTCACTCGGCAAGAATTTTGTTGTCGAATGTCGTAAAATAGGAGCTACTGTCGCCTCGCCAACCATTCCCCTACTCTGAACCTCTGGAGCGAATAATTCACGACAATTTCTACCAAAATCTTAAACGCGAATGGCGTGCATCTTGCCTCCTCGCAATAAGAATGATTTTCGTGTGTAAAAATCTTTACAAACTTAGTAGAAACCAGCTCTAGCAAGCAGCCGCATCGAAAATCCTTTTAAAAAGAATTGGACGTCCCCTTGCAGCAAACCTTTGCACTGATAAAGGTTTATTTAAAAAATATAGTATACGTATAGGTATTATTAATATTATTGACGATTTTGTGGTTTTTAATTCATGAAATAATTAAGTATTAGCAACCCATCCTGGTAATTACTTCACCCTAAAAACCTCAGCTGAGGGTACTGTGTTTTTAGTAAAGTGGTTTTCTGTATGTGAGTAAGGTTACAAGACTCCACGAGACATTTTCATATTGATATTCTGGTCCAGGGCTTAATATACTGTTGCTAATTTGCTGAATAATGAACTACGTTCAATAAGTCACCGAGGGATATTTTAAGTCCTTTGTTACATGGTAACCATGGTAACCACACGTTCGTTTACCACCTTCATAGTATAAAATTTATAAAAGAATTTTTTTTTTCACTCCTAAATTCTTCTAAATAAAATAAATGGAATATCTGATAATAATTAGGGTTCCAAATCGAAAACGAAACCACTTGTGTAAAGCCTAAAACGATCACATAACGGATCAAGTATAGAAGAAAGGGGATCATTTTATCTAGCTACGATCCTTAGTTCAATTTAAAAAGTGCGATGCAGGCTCCCCTGCAGAACCATTCTTCTAACTATCCTAATAATATCAGGATTTGCGAGACTG
Source organism: Euproctis similis (assembly GCA_905147225.2). Classification (NCBI taxonomy): domain Eukaryota; kingdom Metazoa; phylum Arthropoda; class Insecta; order Lepidoptera; family Erebidae; genus Euproctis; species Euproctis similis. The sequence continues at coordinate 14,756,521 of LR990109.1, forward strand.
TGACAGGGTTTGAGACGTGAATCGCGTGGAAAGTAGAGGATTCGAGATGCATTTCTCTAATTTGAAGCCGTTTAAAACTAGTTATATATACTTATATATAACTATATTTATTTCTATAAATTATGTTGTTTTTTCTTCGATGTAACCTCATCTATATTCATTGGTGCTAGACCGATCAGCTCAGATATATCCATCCAAGTTGTTACATCAACCATCAACATCATGTCCGACTCCAAATACGCTGTTTCAACTGGAATATTTATAATAAAACATTATTAAGAAATTTAATAGCCTCGGTATATAGTATAAGTCTCGGTACTCCAGTGGTCAAGCACTCCGCTTCTGAATCCAGAAGTCGCGGGTTCGAATCCTGGCTCACACCAATGACTTTTCGAAATACATTTCGAAAGGTATCTGTGATAAATATCGATGACTGAAAACGTTGTGCCCGCTATGGCAATAGGTTCGCCACCTATTCCAATTGGGATGTATACATAACGGCGAGTCGAGGTAGAAAAAGGCTCGAAGTTATTTTATGTTATGTAACATAACATAACTTCAACATAACAAGAGGCGTCTTGTTACCCAAAGGTGTAGGCAGCGGCTGTTAAGCCTCGTCTCGCCATTATCTTTACGTCCCAAATGGAATAGGTGGCGAACCTATTGCCATACTGGGCACAAAGTTTTCAGTCATCGATATTTATCACACATAATTTCGAAAACTCATTGGTGTGAGCCAGTGTCAGGAATCGAACCCGGACCTCTGGATCAGAACCCGTGTGCTCGACCACTAGGCCACCGAGACCAAATATATGTTATGTGTAACTAAGAATTTTAATAGAATAGCCTGCACATATTCATGCTCTTTAAAAGCACAACCCATCAGTACAGTCAGATAGTGTCAGTAGTAGTGAAATATAGATTACTGCAAAATTTCACCTCTCAATTGATTGATGTTGTTGACAATTTTCTTCAATTTATCCAGTTCCGAAACAATCGCAGCTTTAGTTTCATCGAAGAAGTCTGCATCCGTGGGATTTTCAACGAAATCCACAGACATACTCGTACTCGACAGAGACATGATATCTAGAAAGGAGGCATTTTATATAACAAACTAAGCAGTTTTGGCGGGTTACCTATACTTTTGTACTCAATTGCAATATGGTTACCTAATGTATACCTAATATCTAAATGAAAATGTTGCTGTTGTGAAATTAAAAGATATTTGACACATTTACTTACATATTGGCAACAAATCAAAACTTTTTCCTGGTAATAATGAACAATAACAAAGTCAAATATTTTCTCGAAACACAAAAATTTATTTGTTTGATTTAAAAGTTGTTCCAAAAAGTTTAACAATCGGAAACATAAACGGGACTGGCGCGAAAATATACGGAACTTTTTAAAATCAGAATTGGGTCAATGATCGCATGCGATCGGCGACAAACAGCTAGTTTTATGTAAGGAGTTTTAAACTTAGTAATTTAATAAGTACCTATATAATCATACTAGCGGAATTCTTTTTTAAAATCAATAGAGAACCAATACATTAATAAAAAAAATGTATACGCTAAGTATATACTTAAATATATCCAACAAATATTTATAAGATATGCGAATCGAACCCAAGATTTCTGTGCGAGGTGCTGAACCATTGTCCACTGGGCCACCGACCGATTACTACTCTTTAATTGCCTCATCATGGTAAAACACTGGAAGTGTCTTTAGCTGTATAATTTATATTTAACCAAAACCAAAAAGTATTTATATTTTTTGTGTCTGTCGTCTTGAATATGGTTTTGATCAATGTATAGCTAAAAGTTTAACTTTTTCAGATCGGTCCATAGATTTTTACTTTTTCCTACAGAAATAAATAAACTGTTTCATTTTCTCCAAATTAAATATTGCTAGTTGTTTGTTTCATCACGCAGGCAGATCTGCCGGCAACAACTAGTAATTTAATAAATTTGCTGCCAAAATTATACTCAGTAACGAAACTCGAAATAAAATGAATATTTATTAACGCGACATTCGAAAGCACAATTGAGCGTTATAATTTCATTTGCTCATTGAAACTTATTGAAATCGAACAAACAACTTAAATTTAAACAAAGAACAATTAATCGACAAAAATCAATCGCAACGCATCTAAAATTGTTCAATTAATTAGAACAACTCGTCACAATGGTGCCAATCATTTCGGCCGAGCGAACTAAATCTGTTTTTGGATGAGTTTTGGTATGTCAGACGCGTCACATGCTGAATGTCATTGGATTTATAAATACAATCAGCTCCAGAAATAGGTAGCTACAGGTTTTCCAGGCGTACCGACTGAAAATAAAGCAGCCTGGATTCGTTAACAATATATTATTGTCTCCACTTGGTACGTGCAACGATCTATAGTGAACGTAAGAACATTGACAGTGGTATTTAAATTAAAAAATATATATTTATTTTGTGAAATTATGGATGATGATGATGTACAGCAATTTTCTTTGCGCTGGCACAACCATCAGGTAGGTGAGTAATATTTTTTAACAACATATCCACAACAGGAAAACAGGTACACTCACATTTTTGATCTTTACCTACATACTTTTTTATGCTTTAATCATATACGGCCTTTTTAAAATAAAATCGCAACCTCCTTTCAAAGTTTGTTTTTTATTTCTTAGTTTAGTTCGTTTTTCTAAATAGAAGTTATGTTTTAACATCTGATATTTTACTTTTTTAGTTATTATTCTCATATCAGCTAAATTAAGTCTATTAAATTCGTAAATAAAATGAAGTCCATTTAAATTTATAAGTAATATGCAATTAAATAAAATATACATTAATATTGTTCAATTTCAGAACGATACGTAAAAATGTCAAAAACATTCTAAATTCGAATAATTCGTGTCAATACTACCGAATAGAATAAAAAAAAATGTTTTATCCCTATTCCTTATTTAAATATTAGCATCCATTGCTTAAGCTGTATGTAATTTACTTTCGCGATTAGCCACTAAATATAGTAAGTTTACTAATTGCAGAAATATGACACCAAACTAATACTGTTACAACTAATTCAATAAAATATTTTCTACTTTTTGCAGCAGTTCTTTGATTATAATCCGTCATTTTGATATATACTTATTTATTCTTCCCAAGCAATTGTAAAAAATCTTTGTGTGTTTATAAATATATTATAATTTATCAAACTTTATGTGATACACTTTATGTGATACAGTCTCGGTGGCGCAGTGGTCGAGCTTCTGATCCAAATGTCCGTGTTCGATTCCTGACACTGGCTCACACCAATGACTTTTCGAAATTGTTTTTGAAAGTTATGTGTGATAAATATCGATGACTGAAAACTTTGTGCCCGATATGGCAATAGGTTCGCCACCTATTCCATTTGCGACGTAAACATAACTGCGAGACGAGGCTTAACAGCCGCTGCCTACACCTTCGGGTAACAATGGCGTGAAGTTATGTTATGTATGTTATAGTATTTAACACTTAGTTAATGTTAAATTTGTTCGTTATTAAAAATCGATAGTATACTAATGTATGTCATACTTGTTTCCGGATTACAAATTGGTATCACTACAATTGCTTAAAAATTGGGTTTTTTCAAGAATTAGGTCTCGTGGGATCGATTCCGGGCTCACCCCAAAGTTGCCTCCAACGCTTTTAGTAAGGTGTGTGTGATAAATATTGATGATTTACTACTTCGTGGTCGGTTTATGGCAATAGCTTCGCCACCTATTCCATTTGGGAGGTAAACATAGCGACGAGGCTTAACAACCGCTGCCCACACCTTCGGGTAGAAAAAGACGTTTAGCTACCTTGAAATTTATTTTATTAAGTTTTTAATCCGTTTCATTGAATGCTAGTTTTAGCTGAAAAAAAATACCGAAATAATAATGATTAAATTGTGAATGTAGAAAATCGTTACCCGCAGATGGGGAGTGCAACCTATGACCGCATGCCAAACCATAGCGCACGCTCCACTAGCCGTACTGTTGCGGTTTTTCCATCTTCACAATATAATTCGTTGGTGATTATATATGAAAAGCAAAAATATACTCAAAAATAGTTAAGTAAAGAAAATAGTAAATATCTGTATCGGACAGTTCTGATTAATTGAGAGGTTGTGATATAAAAAACTAATAGCAGACAAAATCAATGTGATAAGGTTTTTTTTTCAACGTTTCTTTTGTTTTCTGACAGTATTTTATTGCGACATTTCAATTACCAAAAAGGAGTTGCTATAAAATAAATCAATTTAAAAATGCTTCAGTAATATGCGACACTAGGTTTTCACTATTAAAATAACTTATGGCGAATAGGTGGCGCTAAACACATTTTAACTGATAGTAGAGAAATTACGTGTTTACTTAGGTACTACGTACATACATGGATTTTATAAGTGGCTTAATTAAAAGGATGTACAATTAATTTTTCGAGTTGTCGTGCAACAGAAAGAAACAAAAAGAATTACTTTCAAATATAGAGATATTCTTCTAATTAAGTGTGACAAAACCACATTCGTTGAGTTTCAGCCGAATATAAATAATCATTCTATCCTGTATTTAATATCATAATAGAAACGTAGTCTAAATATTCGGTTCCTAAGATACGGCTTGGCGCCAAATAAATAAACAGACGTAACCCAAATTACGTTCGTATTGCAAACTAAATAAATGAGTTTTAAAACAATCTGACGGATTATCAAAAGGAACTGCTGCATACCTCGGTACTAATGTGGATATCAATTTGACAGAACAGTGTGATAGGCGCCCTAGGGCGTATGTTCAACACGGGGGCACTGACAGATGTCACCCTGAGCGCCAGTGGTACTACGGTGAAGGCACATAAGCTGATATTGGCATCCAGCAGCCAATATTTCGCTCAATTATTTAAGGTATGCCCTTGTTTGCCTTGTCTATAGATATCAATAAGAAAAGTGGCATAATTATATTTTCATAATATGCGTAAGATGGAACACAATTATTGGATTTGAATCCTGGACACACATCAACAACATTTGAGAAATTATGAGTAAAAAAATCGATTGCATAAGTTTCGCCAGTTACGTTTGGATCATAAAAAATGGCGAGTCGAGGCATAACTGTCCGTTACCTTTCTAAAGATAAATAGGAAATTAGTCCAATTTATCGAAAATAATTAGGGTTCGTAGAAAAAATTACGAAAGGAAATATCATAATTCGTACAAAGCTTGGTTCTCGTTCAGAGGTTTTGACCTCCAAGTGTGAATAATACTGAAGACTGACAAAATTATATCCGATGTGTGCCAGTAGTCTCCACTACACACGCCATGGAACCAATTAATCCAATCTATGTGTCGAAGCGTAATGCCGCTGTCTTCGGGTATCGAGGGCATAGAGCTATGTGTGTAAGTATAAGGTACATTGACAGAAGACTGTCCTCAGTATCACACCTACGAGTGAAGATTTTTAATATTTGCAAAATATCTACTACAAATTAAATATACACACTTCATAATAACCCACGACTCAGACAATGTTCCTGTCTAGTTTCGGCGTTAATAATTATTTCTTACGTCTTCTTCTACGTCGATATCTTATATATTACTTATTCTTATTTACGTCTTTTTTTTCAGGAAGTCGATACAGAAAACAACACTCTTGTGGTGGTCTTGGGCTGTGATGCACTTGAACTAAGATTGCTGCTAACTTTTATGTATACAGGCGAAGTGACTGCCTCGAGAAAAGTCCTGCCTTCATTGCTCCGACTGGCACAAACGTTAAAAGTCTCAGGACTTACTGACGCCGAAACGGTTAGTGCACCAACTCTATACCAATTTCTAAACATTCTATACATTTTCTTTAATGACAGACATTACGGTAGATCAAATGTCAGGTGAGCCAATTCCAATACATATTTTTTCTCATATACAATGTAAGTACAAGAAAAAATATTCTCTAGAAAGACCTAAATTTCGTTAAAATCTCAGGCTGATAGATCATGCACCAGGACTACGTAGCTTATATTTTTTATGCGAAGAGGATAATCTTTCAAGCCAAGACCCTTTCGGAACTGATCTGAAAGAATGGAGAGCCATAAACGACGATTCTTGGATTAACGATTTTCACTAACTTCTTTGAATTTCACCGGTCGAGCCTGCCCATTCATGCAGCGAACTGCTTGGATCTACCTCTGTTCAAAGAGAAACCTCAAAAAAAAACTTAATTAAGAAATATCGACGTCTATGTGTGGTGTAAAACCACTTAAAATAATTATATAGATAATATTTTCCAGAACTCCACCCTAACACCCACCGAACCAGAATCACCCCAGGACGATGTAAACTCACCCAGAAACATTGAATTAAGAAACGATATACAGCCCCAAGTTCTGAACGAGAACTCCAGTTCAAGTTCAAAATTGAATTACGACGATATTCTGTCACCGACCAACGAGAAAGACGGCAACTTCATGAGCGATTTTATATTGAAGAGCGAAAGAGACAGGCTGAGTAAATTGGACCAAATTGTCCAGAACTTATATAGCACTCATAAGATAGAAAATAATTCGACGACCATGCTTAATAATGGTGAGTTTTAGGTATATTTTGTATTCAAGTAATACGGTTTTATTGTACTAGATATACCAAATTAATGTGTCCAGTGGTCGAGCACCCCGATTCTGAATCAAGAAGTCGCAGGTTTGAATCTTGGCTCACACCAATGACTTTTGAAAATTGTTTTCGGAAGTTATGTGATAAATATCGATGACTGAAAACTTTGTGCAATAGGCAATAGGCTTAACAGCCGCTGCCTACAGCGGTAGAAAAAGACGTGAAATTATGTTTATATATCTAAATACTGGGAGCTAGAATTATGTGTTAATAGTGAAGTTGTGCCCGCTACGTGGAACCCATTATTGCTAGAATAATGGGTTCCGCTACGTATTACACCTATATTTTTTCAGTGTGTCCGCTTTTGCAGCTGGCTACCTAGATCTTCAGATATTAAATAAAGTTTTATGAACTTAACTAATAATTCAATTTCAAAAATTCAATTCAATTTAGTAGAAAAGTTACAAATTGTATAAATTAATTCTAACTTTTCTCTATTTAGACACAAAAAACGTTTGGTCAAACAAATTTCGTGGCGCGTTATATTTATTTAGGTACGTAATTAACTGTGTTATCTTACTTTTAAAATCATTCTACAATTATAGTAAATTTTATCTAGAAAAATATGGGTAGGTAGATGACAAAGGCTTTTTTTATGAGTGGAGTATTTCCAGAATACAACTCATTTTACGCCATGCTTTTCTTATTTCCTAAGTAAAATGAAAACCTTTTCAAAGCAAAAGACCAGCGCGCTAATCACGTAATATTTTTAGCTTTTAAAACTCTAATGATATATGTGCCAACCACAAGCCAGTTGAATTACCTCGAATCTTTGAAAAAATATAAGTTTAATTTAATAAAGTTCTATTAGGATAAGCATCTTGCTATAGTGAGCATGCAATCAATGCTAGAACAAGCATATTATTAAAACTCGATATATAGGTATAGTTTGTTACAATTGTAGCTATATTAATAGTTAGTTATAAACTTATAAATTTAATATCTTTTCGCTAAATCCCTTGCGGGGTAGATAGAGAGAACAGAGCGCCATCAGGCGCGATTCTTACACACCCGACCTCTTCGACTTTCATAAGTCTTATCATACACGCTCGCCGATTTCAAAGGCTCCTGACGTCACATTCCTCCAGGGCTCGTTCTATTTCGCCATGGAAAGTGTGTCGTGGCCTTCCTCGACTACTACATCTATCCGCTTTTGCATTTTATATCTGCTTAGTCAATCTTGTATCGTCCATTCTTTCTACATGTCCGAACCATCGGAGCATGCCTTTTTTCCTTGTAAATTCGTATGCTTAAACGGCTGAACTAATCTCAATGAGACTGGTGATAAATTGTTCTATGCACAATAGACCATCGACTGTCTATTAATGCAAAAAAAGTACGCATCTCATTGGATTCAAAATTTTAGTTTCAGAAACATCCGACACTTACGACAGAAAATGGCGGATCAATAGCTCTGTATGCACGATCTGTAACAAACGTCTGAGTAATCAGTACAACCTGAGGGTTCATATGGAGACACACGCTGGCCGAAGGCATGCCTGTCGAGCTTGCTCTCACGTGTCCAGGTCCCGTGACGCGCTCAGGAAACACGTGGCTTATCGACATGCACCACAGCAACATAGACAGGACATAGCTGATATGTGAGGAAAATAATTTGGAAAATGAATAGTATTTTCTATAGAATATGTAAGTGAGAATGTTAATATGCAGCGATAGCAAAATCCCGACCTTACTAGCAAAATGATAACCATAGGTATAATATAAAAACAAAATGTCCCTAACAAATGGACTGTGTAATAGGTACTGAATTAATGACAATTTACAATATATGCAATTAAAAGACTAGGTGAAATCAAATTTCTCCACATGTCAGTCTACTGGCAGCATGCCCAGAAGACTGGCCGCATTGCCACGCTGCATTGCAATGATAATTCCCTGTTGCGAAGAATAAACCAACCCTCTGTCTTTATAAAGTTATTATAAGTTCCTTAAGTCACTCGTTTCCTAACATAAACTTCGGGTAGTTCCTTGAGCTTCAAAAGTTGTATAATATACTATTTATATTACGAGGAGTATTGTTTTAAATATTAAGGCTTTGCACAACTATTAGACAACAATTAATTTCAAATTCGGCTAAGTAGTTATGTGTAATAATAATATTTTTTTATCACATTTTGGCCTATTGCATGCAATAACTGGTGGCAACACCACTTGGAAGGTGTTGCCACCACCCAGTAATTGGTAAAAGAAATTTAGTTAGGACATGAGTATATTATACGCCAGGTCTTAACTCTCCTGATATCGAAATGATGACTCTATTACCTAGTACCCGTTCGCTATAAGTATGCCGGTCCGTGGATGTGACCTTCCTGAACCGCGCCGCTAAATCGCCCTCTCAGTATCGTTGCAATATTTATTTTTCGCTTCGGACTTTTCTTAGATTTTTCCTCAGTTTTCATAATTAAAACCGAGAAATCGTAAAATTTCTGGTCTCGAACGTTAGTGATTAAACACAATTAATGAGTTTAATTTTACACCGATATTTTTTTCAAGAAAAAATATTTTTAATATGGGTACTTTCTTTTTCTACTGACGGTACCCTTCTAGCGATATCATATCGCGAACGGGTAGTAGTACTTTCGTAATGTATTTGTTTTTTATTGCTGAATACCTATAGGGAAGTAAAATATTTTGTAATCGGATAACTATTAAACATCATAAGTTTGTTTTCACCTTAATAACATCTATTGAGATCTGAATTAACTGAAGTAATAAAGGTATTTTCTAATTTTTCTATACAATGTGTCTTGTGTGTGATAATATAATATAGGAATGTTGTTATTGTGAATGTTTATCTGTTATAATATATTGTTACTGTGATAATGGGCAAGAAATAAAGCCACATGAAACTGGGACTGCCATTATGAAATGTAGATAATTATTTTTTACTCGACATTAGGGTACCTACATATTTTTCTTAATTAATTAGTCTTTAACAATCAGGTACCGAGTGCTAAAATGTCACTTCAAATTACTATTTAATTAATTTATTAGTTTATATATATTATACTTTGTCGGACAAGAGTTTCTTCCATTTTTCTTACAACGCTGCCCACCTAAGTTCATGAGTGGGTGGGATCATCGGATCATTTAGCAGAAAAATCCATATCAAGATGTACATGATATCATATCATATCAAGATAGAACTGTTTACTATTGCACTATGAAACGTTTGTCAAAAAAGGCGTTTAAACCAAGTCACACACTGTCTATTGTCTAATGCAAGTTTAAGGCCACATTTGGTTGTAAAATTGGGTTGTGATTTACCAGTTGGATTACAAAATCACTCAAGTCCACGAAGTATAGATTCACAGGAGTGCGAACGGTATAGGCTTTTCAGTATTAATGTACACAATAATGGACTCTTAGTTCTTTTTCTGCCACTACCTGCGCTAGAATTTTGGACGCGGTAGGTACGTAAACACGCATTGAAAAGTTAAATCTAAATATTTACAAATTACTTACATTATCTCTCGTTTAGTAATAAACAGAGCTGTCAACGACGACATAACTTTCCGGGTGAGGATATGACCGAATACTTTTCGAAGGATTGCGCCCTCTACCGGCAAGGGTTCTAGACCCTACATGGAGACCATTCGTTTAATATTTTTACACAACAAGTTCGGACCCCTGTGTATCTATACTTCATGCTCAAATCTTAAAACCTAGGTGACAAGAAGGGTATGTAAATTAAATATCTAATTCGGACAATGCTGTCTATAACTTTATTTACTTATTAGTCTAATTGTTATATTTTTAATTACTTATTAGCCTATGCTAGTTAAAAGACAAAATAAAAGACAATTAATGTTAATACATTTTTATTTGAACTGTTATTCTTGTTTTATTCGATTTATCCAAGTTGTTCGAATTATACAATCCAAAACGTCAATCATTTTCTTTTCTGCATGAAGGTGTAAAGTACGACAAATATGCTGTTCCAGAAAAGGCTGGGGAACCTAGAGGCCATATTATCATACACACATATTTTGACAGCGTAGAGCAACGCAATTCGCTGCATGAATGGGCCGCCTCAACCGGTGAAATATCACGACCCGCAGATTATCGACGGTAAAGTGGCTCAAGCCGCGTTTCGCTCGGTGAGCGAAGTAAAGCAAGCTGGCTCAACCCCTTCCTCTCTCCCCTTACCATCCCACTTCCGACCGCTTCCTTAACCCATTGTAGGGGCCGGCAACACAACTGTAACACTATCTGTGTTCAGGTGTCCATGGGCGGCGTGTGTTGCTTGCCATCGGGTGACACGCGTGCTCATATAACCCTCTATCCCAAAAAATCACAGGGTATAATAAAACTAAACTTTCAAAAGTGTATACAAATGTATTCATCATCGTACATACTTAATTTTAAGATGAAATCGCATAAAACTAGGAAAATACTTCATAAATACTGTTCACAAAACGTTTCACCATATTATTTGGGAAGATACAACAATTACTTTTGTGTTGATAACGAAATCATTTATTTGCAACTAAAGTGTATAAAAATAGTTTTTTTTTAATGGCCGAATACACACTCTTTAGTAAGCAATCTAGGAAAATTATTATTCACATGAACTACATGACTTTCGTTCATAAAACGGCATAAAAAGATTATGTAAATAAATGATGATGTAAAAGGGAAATTTAAAAAAAATACAAAACTTATTATTCCAAATAACACACATTTTTTTTATTAAAAATCATAAATGCAATTTCAAACTAGGTTAGTATGCAGTGATTGGTATAAAAAAGGCTAATACGTATCGCACCAAATTTCAATATAAAAGTCACATATAATCAAAATCTAAGTATTTATCATATTTACTATTTAGTAAACATTCTTATCATCATGTTCCAACAAAGATTACATATTAAACTTTAGGATCCATTTACTCTTATCTGTAGTTTTTTGATATATAATATAATGGAATATATTAATAATAATAATATATATTTATATTATTTTTATTTAAACGCCTTGTTTTTAGTTAAATCAGCATTTTATAGGTCCAATACATGATAGAACAATATGTATATTAAATTTAATAAAAAAAGATACAATAGCCAAAATATTAGGAAAAAAATGGCTCATATTTGAAAGATGGCAAGAATGTTTACAATACAAAAAATAAATAGTAGTTATATGCAACGTTTTTGTTCGAATACAAGATATACAAAAAAATATATAAAAAGCCTGATGAGAATTGAAGACAGATACACAATCACGAAATTTGTCTATGTTTAAAAAAAAAGTATAGACATAGACAATCATATTTCTCCTCTGTTACTTCAATATATGTAAATACTTTTTGGAAATTAATTGTTCTGTACTCAAAATTTCATACAAATATCTGAATTTCATGCAATCAATAGATTGAAATACCTGTAAAATTTACAATTAATTCTTAATTTCGCGCAAACAACATATCAAAAACTTATTGGTTATTTAAATGTTAAAAATCTCATGACAGTTAACGACGTTAATCATTTTATAACTTAAGTAAAGCAAAATAAATATGTTAGTTTTTTTTAATTTTATTATATAAATATGCTAAATAATCTGTATTATTTGATATAGATCTAATACGTCCAGGATTTTTTTTTTATAAAACAGACCGTGCAATGATATGAACAGAAATGAGTTGTAATGATTTAAATTTAAATGTTCATGTTTCTTTTATAGACAGGAAATGCATTAAACTAAAATGCAATCAAATATTTATTTTTAAATAGGAACATAATAAAATTTTATACATGAACATAAAATCTAAATTTATTATTATAGGAAACTGATTTACGTATAAATCATTTGTACGCAAATAGTCCACATAAAAGTTATTTAATAAATAGGTACATAAACCTCTTTAATATAAAAATGTTTAAGAAAGTTTATGACAATCTCTTATAGATTTTGACAGATGACAGCTATGCTATAATCACATGTCACGGCTAGTCTATTTAAAAAAAAAAAATCAAGGACTTAAATACTTTTTTAAGCTTTGGGCACGTTCCAAACACGCGTATTGCCGTCTTGTCCAACAGAAACAACAGTCTCGTCGTCCAACCAAGTGAGTCCTGTGATCTGACTTTGTGGGTGGGCATCTGAAATATTAACAATTTGGTTTTATTTCAAATTAATAAGACAAAATTCACATGTCATCTAATCAAAATATTTAACTAATTAAATAATATAAGTAATAGAGTGCCCAAACAGCTGTAACATGGACTTCTTCAAAATGAGAGTGAATAAGTGAATACTCTGGCCAGTCTGCTTCACCACCAACGACCACACTACCACTTACCATCAGGTAAAGTGTTATCACGCCATTGGTGTGTTATAACAAAAACCAAAGATCATTAAGTCCGGATACCTGTCTTACAGAAAAAACGCAGCATGAGCCACTTTACATCGATATCCTGAGAGGTCATAGTATTTCACTGGTCGAGCCGGCCCATTCATGCAACGAACTGCGTGGCTCTATTATGTTTATCATGAATATTGGTGGCCAGGTGGGTATCGAATAAAATCGCATCACATGACTACTCCATAGTTGGCTATGGTCAGACTCACTTTTGATGATGATATGTTTGTTGGGTGTGTCGACGGTCCAGATGATGACGTTGGTGTCGAGCGAGCCGGACGCGATCCGGGTGGAGTCTACGCTCCACGCCACGCAGTTGACGCGCGCCGTATGGAAGCCCCACTCCCTGTTGTGGGCCAGCTGAGTAACAAACCATATCAGTCAATAACTTAACTGGCATTTTCTACAAACAAGACTATAAATCTTTTATTATTTTCGTATCAATCGTGTACTGTGGGAACTTTGAACACCAGCAGCAAATAATTATTCCATTATATATTATAATTACTATCAGTATTTTACTTACGGAAAGTGATGTCAGTTATAAAAGTCAAAGAAGCGAGTGAGGTTTACATGATTCGTGCCTTATAGCGCCCTTCTCTCTATGCCTACCCCGCATGGGACTTGGCGTGAAGTTAAGTATGTGTGGATCAGTACAATGCTAGCGACGAATAAAAAGACAATTATTACAAGTCTTATAATTACCTTGTAATCATCGGTAGAATAGAGAATGACTTTCCTATTAGCATCACTTGCCACGAGATACTTGGAATCCGCACTGAAACGAACATCAGTGACAGCACCGAGGTGTTCCAGCTCCACTCCAGGTGTTAGAGTGCGAACATCCAATGTATATATGTGCACTTTGTTATCAATACCTGGACATAAATGACAACAAATTATAATCACAGCTTTTGCTAAATTAATTAAAAGTCAAAAAACAATAATAAGCTAAAAATTTGTATTTTCCCATTATTATTTATTTTTTTTAAACTTACCTCCAACAGCGACATGTCTTGACTTGGGATCAATGGCTACACACGTGGGCTCGTACTTTAGCGGCAAACTGGACTGCTTGGTACCACCGATTATTATAGCCAACTAGAAAAGTGTTTGATTTACATTAAAGTTTTCTGCCGGTGAAATACCACAGCCTCTCAGAACTTCGACGTAAAGTGGCTCATGTCACGTTTCGTTCGGTGAAAGAGGTATCCGGACGTCCCCTTCCCATCCCACTTCCGACCAGTTCCATATCCCATTGTAAGGGTCGGCAACGCAACTATAACACTATATATGTTCAGCTGTTTATGGGCGTTTGTTGCTTGCTATCGAGTGAGAAGCCTGCTCGTTTTATCCCATAAAATGGGAGTATTAAATACGGATTCAAAGTCGAAGTGTTTCTTCGACTTTTCTAATTTAGACTATTTCAGGCTACTGAGCCTAAAAGGCTAAATTCTACAGTGGCATCTTACGCGAACTACGAAGAAAGATATTGAGGCGCTATTCTCTAAACTAAAACAATGCCTCACACAAAAGTAGCACTTTTTATTTATGTCTATTTAAATTCTAGTAAATCATTATTCGGTAAACAACTTATATTTAAACTAACCTCTTTGACAGTTGCAACTATGGTAGTATCATCATCCAAGATATAGTCCATGGCGCGAGGCTGAGAACCGAGAGGTATGGAAATATCTGTATATGTTGGCACTTCACCTGAAATGTGAAAACGTATTATCACTTCATTGCTAATGGCAGACTATGCTTTCCACATAGTGTAGGTTTTCTTTTTAATTGAATCATTAAAGATTTTTAACAGCTACGCAGTTTTCTGCAGGACTGGGCCGGTTAGACCGGTGATATACGAAGGCGTCTCAGAATATCGATGTAATGTGGCTCATGCCGCGCTTCGTGAGAGGTCTCTGGAGCCCAACCCCCTTCTCTTTCCTTTCCCAACCCAATCCTTAAAGGACGGCAACGCGACTGTAACACTATCCGTATTACAGTTGATAAAGAACATTCTAAGTAAACGATATTCTATTCTATTTTACCTTCAGCAGTTGGTTTGGCAATCCTCAGCGTGTCATCAATACCGCACGTCAGCAATGTTCCGTCATTACTTGCTCGCATACCGTTGACCTGGTTGCCGTGACCTGTCCCCTTTATGTGACGACCTTCACCTGCAAACAGCATAAAAAGTAGAATATTAATTCTCACATAGTTGTATTCATAGACAACTGGCTCAATTAACCAAGAATTTGATGATAAACTTAGACAATTAAGTTTTATTTATTTTTAACAAGAATCTAACAAAATTTGAATAATTTCAAAAACTTCATATGCGCATTACTTTTGGTTTAAACAGTATGACAAAGCTTTGCTATATAAATGAAGATTGCGACAAGAGACAAACGACTTAAACAACAAAAATGCAATTAGAAAAATAATTTCGCATTTTATTTTATGTAAAAGGTAATAAGAAAAAACGTAAATATTCACGTTTTTATATAATATATGTATTTGCAAGGCTCAAGTATACAACATCTGCTAAATTTTATTCTATACCTATGTAGATGTTTATGCAAACTTCATAATGCTTGGTTGGATGAGTATTATCGACACACACAAGTAGGTACCAAACTTACATAGAAATTTATACTATTAGTAAAGGTTTAAAATTTAACAGTGGTAGAGCCAAGCAGTTCGCTGCATTAATGGGCCGGCTCGACCGGTGAAATACCACGACCTCTCAGAAGACCGACGTAAAGTGGCTCATGCCGCGTTTCGTTCGGTGAGAGAGGTACCCGGAGGCCCACCCCCCTTCCCCATCCTTTCCTATCCCCTATCCCTTAAAGGTCGGCAACGCAACAGTAACACTATATGTGTTGTTGGTGTCCATGGGCGGCGTTGATTGCTTACCATCAGGTGACACGCCTGCTCGTTTGCCCTCCTATCCCATAAAAAAAAACTCACCACTCTCGCAATTCCATTGTGTAATAGTGCCGTCGTGGCTGGCTGTGTAAACAGACTTTCTGTCGGGATGTATCGCCATACAGGTTATGGGTTTGTTGTGCCCCATCAGCACTTGTAAGGGTTTGTCTGGGTTATCCACGTCCAAGTAATTGATCACTCCGGACAGAGAGACTGAGAGCAAGTGCTTCCCTTGCCATAAACACGATACCTGTACAAGTATAAAAGTAAAACATGAAGGTTTTCTTTTTTTGTCTCCCTCTTCGCAATGATGTTAAAAAACTTAAGACACTTCACTCCATTTAAAAATCTCCCTTATTTTTTTATGGACTTTGTTAAAAAATAGGTGCTATTTTGGATGAGTTGCAAATAACTTATATAACCTGTTGATTTTCAACTGCATTGCCCATATTGAATAGTGTGGTCCTTTCCCTGGTTTCCACATCCCATATGGCGCAGGTTTTGTCTCCCGAACATGAAAGCAGCTGCTTGCCGTCCGGTGACCAGGCGATGCCATACACACCGCCCTTGTGAGCTGGTGAACCAATCTTAAAGAAAAACGTTATCATAATTATATGCATACCTTTATATGAATATAAAGAATGAACTAGCAAGTGATCGTATAAATCATATTGAAGAGATATTGCAATTCAACGGGAACAAGCGGGTCACCTGATGTTAAGTAACTACCGCCGCCTATGGACACATGTAAAACAGATGGTGTTACAGTAGCATTGCCGACTTTTAAGGTAGTAGGATGGGAAATGAGAGTTAAGGGGGGTGGGTCGCCGGATACCTCTCTCATCATCCTATACGCGGCATTAGCCACTTTACGTTGATATTCTGAGAGGCCGTGGTATTTCACCGGGAGAGCCGGCCCATTTATGCAGCGAACTGCGTAAATTATAAGTATCCCAAATGATAAAATTCTTATTTTAATTGAAACATCACCTACATCGCCAAGTAGCTGCCGGGCCTGCTAATCTCTTCACAGACCTTGAGTTCGAATCCTTGATATGACTTCTCGGATTAATCGTTTTATGTTTCATGTTCGCAGCCGATCTCTACAGTCATATAGTAAACCTAGTATACGTGTAAGAGTATATTTAAGTTAACGAACCTCTCCTTTAAGCTCAGATGTCGCTCCATCAAACAGGAATATTTTGCCATCGAAACCGGCAGATGCAAAGAGACTGCCGTCAGGACTATACCGGACGGCTTGAGCGAATCTGGTGTGCTCCTGTAAATTATTTATTTAATATTCACTAAGAATATACTGAGTGCTAGTTTATTTATAACATACAAATTCGCGCCTTTTTCTACTCGAAGGTAGGCAACGGCTGTTAAGCCTCGTTTCGCCGTTATGTTGACGTCCCAAATGGAATAGGTGGCGAACCTATTGGCATACCAGACACAATGTTTTCAGTCATCGATATTTATCACACTTAACTTCCAAAAACAATTTCGAGAAGTCATTGGTGTGAGCCAGTTTCAGGATTCGAACCCGGACCTCTGGATCAGAAGCCGTGTGCTCGACAACTGGACCACCGAGACTGTTGTTTATTTATAATTACATATATTATCTTTTGTTTTTCAATACACTAGGATACAGTAATCATAATAAAATTTGAAGTTCTACATATGCCACTGCTAGATATGTGAAGTACCACCTCTATAAGTAATTTGAATAATTCTATTGGTAAAGCATTCTGAAATGTAATTATTAAATCTGCCATAACTTTTAATGTAAACTGTATTAGATAAAAATCACGCCTAATTTTATTAGTCATGTTTAAATATAATCTAATGTCTCGGTGGTCCAGCGCTCCAGCTTCTGATTCACAAGTCATGGGATCGATTACGGGCTCACACTAATGATTTCTCAGTATTCTTTTCGGAAGTTATGTGTTATAAATATAGGATGATGGCAATAGGTGTTCACAAAAAAATGTATACTAGTTTCTTCATATGGGGGAAATTATTCATAACACTAATGAATAAAATCTGCCAACCTCACCTGTTTTGTGCATTTGAATTTGAAGGGTGGGCCTTCGAACACGGCGATAGTGTTGTCCTCGGATGCAGTCACTATACGGAACGGTCTGGTCGGCTTGAAGTCTACAGAGTTGATTAGTTTGGACTGTCCGCTGATCTCTCCCACCGATGTACCAGTTTCAGACATAAAAACATGGCCAAATCTGTCCGAAAAAAAGGAACCATATATTTCTTTTATCCAAATATTAGTGGCGGTAGCCCAATGGTTGAACTCCAGGCATCTGATTCGATTCCGGACTCATACCGATTTCTTGGAATTCTTTTCGGAGGGTATGACTGATAAATATCCATGACTGTCTTAGTGCCCGGCGTTTGATCATCGGTTCGCCACCTATTCCATTTGGGACGTAAGCGTGACGTAACGACGCTGCCCACTTTCGAAGACTTATGGGTAGTTCTAAAGTTATGTTCAGTTATTTTTTTTCGTGGTATAGCGTGTGTTCTTCATTTTAATACACAGAAAGATCATAGACTTTTAAATGAACGAATTTTATTAGTCGTTAAAAAAGTGGATTTCGCTAAAGAAAGTTGTAAATTTTAATTATTCAGTAGCATACAGACGTATATAACACCTTCCTTGCAACTGGTATTTTATGTTCAGACTTTATAATTATTTCTGATCATGGAACCATAACCTGATTTGCAGACAGATAACGATACGTTTCTATTCTATAACTTAGTTGTAAAAACGTTGAAACGTGTCTACCGAGTTGAATAGGTAAGTCTATAACATATAAAAATTACTTTAAAAAAAAGTTAAACCGACTTCTAGAAACGTAAACCACACAATCTATAAGTATATGACAACAGTACCTCTATAACTAAAAAGCGATAAATAACGTAACTTACTAATTTGTATACTTAATACAATATACAAAACGTAATGCTTTAATAAAGTCATCTTTAACTGTTATAATATTTACTATTGTCACTCATTATTGAAATCGATGCAACACAATAGAGTAGGTTACCTGGGCTTGCTATTGACGAATTGAGAACCTCCTCCTTTTTTCGAAGTCGGTTAATAACAGTTCCCCACGAGCCTATCCACGAGGTATTAACGACGAAATATCAGGGTATGTCATAAGACCCAAATGATTTAAAAATAATTGTTTTCTAGCATCAAATGGATAGAATGAAAGTTATGTGTGATAAGTCTAAATATTAAACTAGCTGACCCAGCGGACGTTGTTTTGCCAAAAAAATCAACTCTTTGAAAGACAAATAAATAATAGTTGTATGTATTTTTGTATACTGTTTCATAAAAAACAAATTAGGAGAATTTAGAAAAATAGATGTTGTCAGATTTTCGGACCTATATGACTTCAAAATTTCTCAGAGTCGATCAAGCCGTCGCCAAACTCCTCCAATTTAATAACCCACACCGTGACACCAGAATTGTATATATTAGATAAAAATTTAATCTCTGAATCAAATAATGCACAGATTTATACAATAGCCAGTCTCGGTGGCGCAGTGGGCGAGCGCACTCTGATCCAGAGGTCCGGGGTTCGATTCCAGACACTGGCTCACACCAATGACTTTTCGAAATTGTTTTCGGAAGTTATGTGTGATAAATACCGATGACTGACAAACTTTGTGCCCGGTATGGCAATAGGTTCGCCACCTATTCCATTTGGGACGTAAACATAACGGCGAGACGAGTCTTAACAGCCGTTGCCTACACCTTCGGGTAGCAAGGGGCGTGAAGTTATGTTATGTTATAAATTGAATGAAATATTAGTAACTGGTATTAAATATTGAAACCGTCCTACTAAAGGAAAACCGACATAAGTAGTAGGTACATATCGTTAATTTTTTCCTGGAGTTAAGTCATATAGGCTTAGTTTGTATCCCGATAATATGATCGTTCCCCTACGATAATACTTCAACTATAAAGTTGTTTAACAAAACTTCAGTCTGAACTGAATTACTAACTGGCAATATTCCTCTAATATAACAGTCTGACTTCGTTATTTTAAAAGATCTGATTCGAGTTATGTACGCGAACGAAGCCGCGGGTAGGAAACAAGCTATTTCTGACGCTTCCCCCAAAAATCGTATTTTTTATCGGTTTTATGTATTGGTAGGTATATAATATATATTACTAGCTGACCAGGCGAACTTTGTTCCGCATCAAAAGTATTATCGGCTGTCCCGCTATGTTAATACTGCAATATCTTCGAAAATATTTGTTTAAATTGGATGCTGTAAAGGGCCAAGATCATCTATATTACATGCACAATCTACTTAACACACTTAATTGGATGAAAATGAATACTGTAATGTTTAAAATCGCTTCGTAAATAGGCCATTATTTCTCGTAAAAAGTAAAAAAGATTTTTGTCTTTAGATTTTAGATCTTTTAAAGGCGTATAATAATTTAGTACGTTGTTTTGATTTATCACTTATGGTTCAGGCAGCGTTTGCGATTAAAGTTCTAAATCTTGAAAATTATCACTTTTTCTTACTACATGAAATATAGATCAAAACCATCCCGTTGACACCCTCTAACTCTCTAACTATTAAAAAAAACGCATCAAAATCCGTTGCGTAGTTTTAAAGATATACGCATATAAGGGGACAGACAGCGGAAAGTGACTTTGTTTTATATTATGTAATGATGATACCTTTCCCTGCCTTCGCCGACAGCGACCATGCGCTGATTGTCAGCGCTCCATGCGATGTCCTTGATCGGACCACCAATCGGTTGAAACTCATTCTTCAAAATGTGTTCTTTGTTCACCGTATCCCATATACGTATCTTTCCAGAGGCATCTGCAATTGGGTATTTGAAAAAAAAATTTTTTTGTGATAAATTGAAAGATTATATATTAGTTTTATAACAAAACATTTTTTTTTTTTTTTTTTTCGCAATAATTCAAAAGTTATTTCAAAATAAAAATAAATTTTTGAATCCAGTACCGAAGACACGCCGACAACTCCCGAACAAACCCGAGCGCGTGTGACGTCTTAATGTTAGTTTTCACTCATTGCAGTTGATAGAAAAATAATAAATACAGTGTTTTGATCTATTTAATTTTGTTGTCATTATTAAATATTTAAATTTATATTAAAAATGTCGAACCTCAAAAGTTATCCTTCTTGTTTTGTACCATTATGTACGAATACTACAAAGGCAACTCCTGATAAAATGTTTTTAAATGTTCCCCAAGATGACAAATGTCGAAATAAATGGTTTCAAGCAGTGCACCGTGATAATCCCCAAACAAAATCGAATTTTTTTTGTTGTGAAGATCATTTCGATGTAAGTATTTCTTAATACCATTTCTATTAATTATTATTTATCTAAGTATACAAATCAAATAATTATTATATATTTAAGGAAAGTTCAGTAAATAAATTTTTTAATGTAAATAGTTTTATTTTCTTCAAAATGTGGATCAGCAACACAAAAGATACTTTATTTTTTACCAGTCAATAACATTTGTAGTTGCATTTGGGCATTACACTTCAAGCTGACTTTACCTTTTGCTAGAAAAATATCCAATGATTTATGACTGGTGGGACATTTTACTTCAACAATGGCATTGCTTGTCATTCCATCAGGAGATGCTGCAAAAATCGGATAACTAGGTACAAGATACATCCCCGGACGCGTTATTTTTACTCTTAATTCTTTCTCAAGAAACGTCGTCGTCGTCGTCGTCGAACGTCATTTCTTAAAAAATCGGTGATCATAAATATATCAACATCAGGAATATTATCAGACTTTGCCTTAATAAATCCTTTATCACACATAACTAATTTAAATCAACTAACAACTCGTATTTTAGCAATAAATTTTCAATATTATTGTCTAGACATGAGTATTAGCCGTAAACGCTGTACTGTTATTAAATAGCTACTCGTATAACATTATGACGTCACAACTATAGTGACCAATCATGGCGCGTTTATAGTCACGTGATTTTTATTTAAATTTCATCAATTTTTAATTGTTTATAATTAATTGAAAAAATAATTTTTTGAAGTTTTTGCATTAAATATCAATATTATTAATAATAAAGTTTTAAAATACATAAAAAAAAATCAATATTTTTTTTTTTCAAATACCTAATTTTGGAATAGATTGTAAAAAAAAACATCCCTCTTCATGTAGCCCTGTGCTGGTAGAGTTATTTACAGAACTCATTTCGAATGGATTGCCAGCATTGTAAAATCACTGCCTAATAGATCTAATTTGAACACTATTGAACTTGTGTCAGTTAAATTTTAAACTTGACCCGCCTTTTAGAGGCGTAACTAACGAGGTATCAGCCGGTTCTTTAACGGAGTCAAAACAATAAAAATCAAACAAAAACAAATAAAATATTAAAAATAAAAATAGCAGTAAAAAGGCGGATACCTAAAAACAGTCTTGTGTTATTGTTTTGAAATAGTGTTGAGAGACTAGTTAAGAAAAGTTGGGATGGAAATAGTTGGAATGGAGACAGAAAGAGAAGACTTTAGTACTTTTTAGTGCCTGACACCTCTACAGATGTTACAACGTATAACTTCATAAAGATATCCAAACGACGCTTACTCGTGAATCATTATGATAAAATCGATAATGACAGATTTCAAGAGAATTTTGTTTCAGTACATTCTGATAACACATATTGTTTAATAGCCACACCCAACAAAATATCAACTATAATTACAGGAATATAATAAAGAATAAATCTTTTTAGTAGATGTATAATATACAGTAAAAGTGTCTCTTATGTCTTGTGTATCTTACCCGACTGTGTCCGAAGGGTTCGAGTTTAACTAATAATTTAGGCACGTTACTTTAGCACACTATTTAACCACCCAAACCATTTATAAGAGAAGAATCATTATATTTATATATGGAGTGTGACACATTATTACTGGAAACAACAGTTTTTCTCCCAAGGTTTTAGCGTTCTCCTATTTGTGTGAATATCGTCTATCTGCGTGGGGAAATCGGGAATTCGCGAACCAAAATTCGTTTTTCATACCTATCTGTACATCATCATAATTTTCCCGCCCTTATCGCCCTCTCAATCGGGTAGGCACAACATGCCATCTTTTCGAACTTTCTATGTTGTCTAAGTTTTCTCTATGGTCATAAGTCAGCCTGCCTGACGTAAACCATCCTTTTGATATCTATACATATAAATAAAATTAAAATGTCTGTAATATTGAAATAACCGCTTTTTACTACACCAGTTTAACTTTTTTTTTTTGTCTGTTGTTCCGGCTAATCTCTAAAATGGCTGGACCGATCTTGCCGAGACTTTTATTGCTGATGTAATACGGAGTAACTTAGGTTGCTTCTATTTTAGAAAAATGAGTAAATCTCATTTACTGCTCTGAGGCTAAACAAAGTTCGCCGGGTACACGTACACGATAAATTGGAAGTTTTAAAAATCTTTCTGGATTTTCGGATTCGTGATCACAATGAAGAAAGTTTCGCAACATCTCAAAATAGAAAGTTCCAGTTCGTAATAATACTATGGCATATAATTTATTAGTAATACAACTAGTTTTCAGTTTAATTCTGGAGTTGATACAAGCTGGCGTAACGCCAGCGTTTGTTGAAAATGAAATGATACTTGCGGTGATAACGGACGACCAGCGAGTGGCACTACATTAGAGAATAATACAGTACAGATCCATTTCATCCTTAGGCTTCCCCACGCAATGTAATTGAAATAAATAAAATAATAAAAGTAAATAACCCTGTAAATTATCCTGCAACTGTTTTTCAGTCAATGAAAAAAAGTATGTGGCTAGTTAATAATTGCTATTAATTGTATGCATTTTTTTTATGGGATAGGAGGGCTACGAGCAGGCGTGTCACCTTATGGTAACTGACCAGCGCCGCCCATGGACACCTGTAACACACATAGTGTTACAGTTGCGTTGCCGACCTTTAAGGGAGTAGGATAGGAAAGAATGGGGAAGGGGGATGGGCCTCCGGATACCTCTCTCACTGAAAGAAACGCGGCATGAGCTAAAGTGGCTCATGCCTCGTTTCTTTCTGCTTCTTTCGTCGATCTTCTGAGAGGTCGTGGTATTTTACCGGTCGAGCCGGCCCATTCATGCAGCGAACTGCTTGGCTTTAGCCATAACATAACGTAACATAAGTTCACGCCATTGTTACCCAAAGGTGTAGGCAGCGGCTTTTAAGCCTCGTCTCGCCGTTATGTTTACGTCCCAAATGGAATAGGTGGCGAACCTATTGCCATATCGGGCACAAAGCTTTCAGTCATCGATATTTATCACACATATATGTATATATTTATCACACATATATATATCTGCTGTGTGGCGCCGGCTTAGAATACCGCCACCCCATCTCTTCCCGTGGGTGTCGTAAAAGGCGACTAAGGGAAAAGCTAGAAGAATGGGCAGCAGCATTCTCGCTCAAGACAATACAGCCTACTGCGATCACCAACCCGTCTACCAAGCGTGGCGATTATGGCAAAAACCCCCATGATTGAGCGGACCGGCAGTTGTGGCGCTCTATGGGGGAGGCCTATGTCCAGCAGTGGACCTCAAAAGGGCTAATGATGATGAACTTTCTGAAAACAATTTCGAAAAGTCCAGTAACCCATGTGAGCCAGTGTCAGGATTAGAACCACAACCTCTGGATTCAGAATATCAACCACTACACCACCAAGACTACTTGGCTTTACCACTGTAAAGTTTAGAATGTTTAGAATTAAATTTACCCAAGTCTAAAAATCACTCATTTTGATATCATCAGATTATTGTTTAGATACTAGTACATATTTATATATCCCACAATCACAAACCAGATAATTGGTAGCTACTATTTTTTGTAGTTTGTATACAAAAAAAATTACTTAGCAGACTATCGCAAAAGTGGATGGATGTAGGAGTTGAGGATGGCCAAGACACACATTCCATAACTAAATAGAACGTGTTCTGGAGGAAGGTGATGTTAGACACTTTAAAAGACGGCACCAGGCGCGATGATAGGAGTTATGAAAGTCAAAGAAACAAGTGAGGCGTGATAGAATCATACCTTATGGCGCTCTGTTCTCTCTGCCTACTCCGCAAGGGAGTTATGTATGTATGTATATATAAAAAGTAATCAATCAAAGTCTCAGTGTTCCAGCTGCAGAGCTTCCCGCTTCTGAATCAGAAGTCATGGGTATGATTTTGGACTAACACCAGTGATTTCTCGTAATTATTTTCTGAAGTTATGTGTGATAAATATCGATCACTGATAAGTTTGTCCCCGGTTTAATGGCAATTGGTTCGCCACCTATTCCATTTGGGACTTATCATAATATATTCAGAGAGTTGAGGCTTTGACAGCCGCTGCCTACATCTTCGTGTAAAAAAAGACATTCAAGTTTACAAGAATATAAATGCAATATGAATAAGTAATAATTAGATCTAGATAAAGGTACTATACAAACTATTTTTAAATTGCTAATAACATGTAACTTTAAGCCATTACATGAGGGTAAGGTAAGGTAGCTGCAATTATTGAAACGATAGCCATACATCAAGAGCTATTACTGAAAAAACGATTGCTCGGTAACACTTCTCCATAATGACTTAACATGAAAGTTGAAGTCTAAACATGGTTTTGTGATAATAATAAATTATGGTTTTGAATAATAGAATTATTGTGAAACTGTCACTGAATAAATAAATTGTAATGAAAAGAAAAGTGAAAAAAATATAAATTTTAAAAAACTAACTCATAAGTCTATAACAATATCGCACCTTTAGAATTGTAGGGACCTAATTAAAAAATCATGATTTGAATGCTTTATCAAAATCGATTAATTTATTTTCTCATAATACATGTAAACAACAAAGTTAAGAAACAAATTCAACTATTATTTGTAGTTATATGAAATTTCATTGTAATAACCTTCATTTAAAAAAAAAACTTACGTGTCTAAAACTTTATTTAACGTTTCCCAATAATTTACATTTTCGGAATAGGTCACTATAATTCTAAGGGTGCGATATATTGCTCTAATAATTAAAAAAAAAATGGTATGAGTAAATATATGCATCATAAACAATAACCAAGAACAAGACTTAACTAGACATTCAATAACCGGTGACTGATGCAAAGTTCCTGGTAAATATGGCATTACTGCTTATACTCTTTCTGCAATTAATAAATTGGCAATTTATACTAGCCGACAGCATGAGCATGATTTATTTCATCTGTACTGGAGCAGCATCACAAATTAAAAACTACTCTAGAGGTTAATGCTGGCCACACGAATATCATAACTTTGAAATAAATAACCACATAAATATATTAATCTGCACAACTTATATCAGTCTTTTATATCTTGTTATAACTCAGCTAACTTTCTGCAGTAGAAAATAGTGTGATATTTGATTTGTTAAATATTTGCCTTGTATGCTTTCTTTGACATTTTACAGATGTTTATCGATAAGACTTATCAATGAAAATTTACCTCCTGATGCGATGTAAAATCCGCTTGGTGAGTATTTTGCAACATTTACTTGGCATGAATGTTCAGTATATATATCAGCGATTGCCGGGTTTTCAATATCTCTGATAATAACGGAATTTCCGTTAGTGTACAAGAAGTTTCTTCCTTTGGGATCCCCGCCCAAAACTAAAGGCGTGCCTCTTGCAGTCCTAGGTAAGGCCGCCCAAGTATATTCTGCAGACACAAAACACACTCTTATCACCAGACATTAGTATTATTCACTATACTGAGAACACCATGTTTAGCCGATCAATTACTCTTAACAAGCTGGTCATGAAAAACTCAAAAGATAATAACTTACTATTAGAATATGACATTTTATGACCACTATTTATAAGTTACCCAATACCTTATTAAAGCTAGAGTTATTAATCACAAAATATTTATATTTAGAGAAACACAGCCGCTACAAAACTATCTCATAGCCTCTATCTAAAAATGACGTATAGATTTTTTTGTAATGTTGGCATTTATATTGGTGCGCTCAAAACTACCATATATGGGCAGATGAATGTCGTTCTCATTTAAAATTTAAATAAATGTAGTTCAACAATACAATATTCAGCATTAAAAACCTGAAATCAAACATTTTCACACGTCTAGATTAACTCAGATTCTCATTAACATTAATGCAAACACAGCTTGCAGGTGGCAGATCGTTTTAAAAAATCGATTACCAAAAGCGCTAGCGGCATAATAGGGTATTTTACTGTAGTAGAGAAAAAATACAAGATCTATATATTATGATAGTTTAGGCAAAGGGCTACCAGAAAATGTTCGTTTTATGCCCTCTAATATCAAGCTAAATTTTTAATTTCAATACAAACATTTTGGGTTTTTTAATCTGTGCCAAAACGGCAAGCCACCATGTTATTACGTCATAGGGTCATATCTTCTTCTTCTTCTTTGGTTTTTGGACAAGGTGTCAAAAAACACCACTTAGCCAATGACGGTGATATGCGATTCTTGCACGTCTGACTGGCTTCATAAACTCTGCTCTTATCCGTAACGTTGAGGTCATAAACTAAGCGAGTGAGCAAGGTGGACATAAACTTGTCTCTTTTTTAACAGATTAAAACCAGTATTTTACTAAACGAATGATTAATCCACCACCAAGGACAAGACAATATTTATTTATTTATTTATATATACTTTATTGTACACAAAAGAAAAGGATACATGAAAAAAAAAAAAAAAAAACCTTACAATTATTATAGTACAATGGGCGGCCTTATTGCTGTGAGCAATTTCTGCCAGGCAACCTTAGGATGGACAAAAAATTAAATTTGGAGTGGGCAGTAAATGTTGCGTACAATATATAGTTAATAGAATAATACAAAATAAATATTCTGAAGGTTAATTCAGTAATAAACATACTCTCATATATATACATACATACCATTACATACAAATATCTACACATACATAAATATAATAAATCAATATACATACACGTACATATAAAATACATACATACACATATTACACATACTTAAAACACATACATACATAATACACTAAGAATGACTAATAACTTGACGTGGATGTAGTAGTAGTAATAGCTTTATTGTGATGATTCCAGGTAGTGTTCTTTCACTGTTTTCTTGAACGCCCTTAGGGTTTTAGCACGTCGAATTTCCTCCGGTAGTTCATTCCTCAAGTTTACTGCTTTAACGGTAAAGGATTTGGCGTAGAAACTTGTGGAATGTGGTGGCACTTTAAGTCTCAAATTGTTCGATGACCTCAGATTCTGGCAATGAGTGTCATGTAAGTACTGGAAACGTACTTTGAGATAGGAAGGAGTTGAAGGGTCGAACAGAATTTTATATAAAACTGAAAGGATACGAGCATTCCGGCGAAATCGTATTGGTAACCACTTGAGTTGTTTTCGAAATTGTGAAACATGATCATATTTGCGTAAGCCAAATATAAATCTTATGCAAAGATTTTGGAGACGCTCAAGTTTATCTAATTGGTATTCGGCGAGATCAGGATAGCTGACGTCTGCATAATCAAGGATGGGCAGAAGAACAGAATTTGCAAGCGCAACCTTGGTGGCTATGGGTAAGAAATTTCTAAGTCTTCTGAGAGACCCTCCAGAAGCAAACAGTTTCCGGCTCACCTCTTGTAGCTGCGGACCCCAAGTTAGATCAGGGTCAATAATAAGGCCAAGATTCTTTACCTTTTCACTTAAAGTGATTACAGTGTCCTCAAAAACAATTTCCGGTAACTGTGATTTGTCAATTTTTGAGGTGAGCCGACTACTACCTATCATGATTACCTGCGTCTTGGATGGGTTGACCATTAGTCCATGTGACGAGCTCCATGCACTTATCCGGGCTAAATCCTCGTTAAGTATACGGAACGCTTTATATAACTCGGCAGGTTTGGCCTGCAGATAAATTTGGAGATCATCTGCGTAAAGGTGGTAAGAAGAAACAAGGTTATTAGAGATGGAATTTATGAAAATTGCGAAGAGTAAAGGAGATAGCACGCCACCTTGAGGAACACCGACGTTGGTATTGCACCAGGAGGAGCAAATGTTTTCAATGTTAATACGCTGTCGGCGTCCACTCAAGTAACTATGAAACCAATCTGTCACCGTTGGAGATATGTTAAGAGAGCGAAGGATGCTTAAAAGAATGTCGAAATCAACAGTATTAAAGGCGTTACTGAAATCCAGAAGCGCCAGTACTGTCAACTTTCCAACGTCCATCCCAGACCTGATGTCATCCGTAACATTGAGAAGGGCAGTAGTAGTACTATGACCAGTGCGGAATCCGGATTGTAGGGGATTTAGAAGCTTGTTATTGCAAAGGAATGTGCTTAATTGGATGTGGACGAGACGTTCTAGGACTTTGGAAAGGAATGGCAATACGGATATGGGTCTATAGTCTGAAGAGGATGCAGGTTTACATTTTTTGGGTAGGGGAATAATTTGGGCATCTTTCCACGATTTGGGAAAGACACCCTTGGACAAGGAATAATTGAGGATATAACAAATGGTAGGAAGAAGCTCATCGAGGATAGGTAGGATCATGTTACGGCTGACACAGTCACATCCTATTGCGTTGGACGTAATCGACAATATGCTTTTCTTAACATCACAAGCAGTGACAAGATTAAAAAGAAAAGGGGCATAATCAGGGGTAGGAAGTGAAGAAAGATTTTGTAGTGTATGAGCCTTTAGTGTGCCATCAAACTTAGACACGGCCGAGAAATGTAGATTGAGTAAATCGATGTTGACGTCTTTAGGATTTATGCTCTGTTGACATTTTCCAACCCCTAGAGATCTAAGAAACTTCCAGACTTTAGCTGAGTCTCCGTTTTGTACTGTACAATACATACGGTAGTAAATAGTTAGAGCGATGGATAGACACACACAAAAAATATATATATAAAGTTAGTATCTAGTAGTAATGGGGGATAACAATAAATTTACAATTTAATACCGTTTCTATTTACAAATTTACAAAGAAGGGAGTTTATGTTAGGACAATAAATGTGGTATAGGAGGCATTTAACGGAAGTGGGGCGAGGGATTTCTGGCGGGAGACAGTCGTAGAGGGAGTAGCGTAATTTAGGGCAGGAGAAGAAAATGTGGTTTACGTCGCCTTCGTCAAGGCCGCACTCACACAAAGAGGTGTTCCTTATCCTGAGCTTGGCGAGGAAAACGGGAGTACAAGAGTGACCCAGTCTCAATCGACAAATGACAGATACCGTTTTTTTATCCACTTTGCGAAACTTAACAAACCATGGGGAAGGGGGAATATTGGGTTGTAAGTCTGCATAGTGCTTACCCTTAGAAAGTTTTGAGGATTCCCAAACAGCATTCCATGATTTTTTTTGTAATCGACTGGCGATGAGACATAGGTCTTGGGAGTAGGATTGGAAGTGTTCTAGAGTACCAATGTGGGCAGCTGATTTAGCGCAAGAGTCAGCATTCTCATTACCTGGTATTCCAGAATGCCCTGGAATCCAAGCTAGTACCACATTTATGTTAGTTTTGTGGCACTCCAGAAGGAGTTCTTTAATTTTTAGGATAACTGGGAAACAGGGGTGTCGGAAAGGATTGGATAGGATAGCTTGAAGGCAGCTTAGGGAGTCTGAAAAAATAATGGAATTATTGAGGAAATGGGATTTAATAAATAGGATGGCTTCTAACACTGCAAGCGATTCACCAGTGAAGACCGATGTAGTGGAGGGACATTTGAAGCTAAGGGATATTCTGGAGGAGGGGATCCACACCGCTACTCCAACACTGCTATCTGCAGTCAATTTGGAAGCATCGGTGAAGATTGTATGCCACCCACAAAATCTCCGATTATATTCGGAGTTAAAAATATTACGCGCGTCGATGTCAAATTTGTCTAAGCCAAAATGAAGAAGGATGTTGGGACGGAAGACTAACGCGTCGTAAGGGGTTAAATAAAGAGGGTTCATTGGAAATTGAATTATCGGGTTTGGGATTTGGTTGAGTGTTTTTAGGCTAACAAGGAGGCATGGTATTTTATCAGGATGAATAGAGAAAGTTGATAGTTGGCGAAGTTTGGAGAGGAGAGGGTGGTTTGAATTTTGGAAGGTTTTGAAAAGGAATCTATCTGAAAGGAATTGTCTGCGTAAATATAATGGAGGGTCGCCACATTCCACCTGCATTGCATTGATGGGCGAAGATTTCATAGCTCCAAGGATTATACGCAGGCACTTAGATTGGATTTTGTCTAAGATAAGGAGATTGGATTTATTGCAATTACTTAGCAGGAAGGAACCGTAGTCAAAGTGACTACGGACTATGGAGTTATAGAGGAGTTTCTGGGAGTATGGGTGAGAGCCCCACCAAGCACCCGACAGGGCGCGTAAAACGTTGGTGTTTCTCTCACACTTTTGGGATATTGAAGAGATGTGAGGGGATCCCGTCATTCTAGAATCCAATGTCATTCCCAGGAATTTGACAGCGCTAGCTTGAGGGATGATCTCATTGTGAACAGAAATATTAATAATAGGGATGGACTTTTTTTTTGTGAATATTACAGTAGTGCTTTTGGATGGGGAAAGGGATAAGCCGTTATTACTTAACCATTGGCTAAGGTAATCCAGCGCTAGGTTGAGATGGTGAGTTGCTTCCTCTATGGATGAAGAAGCGGTGTATAAAGCAAGGTCATCGGCATACTGGAGAATGTTACATAAGGAGTTCACTGAGTGTTCGAGATCATATGTATAAAGGTTGAAAAGGAGAGGACTTAGGACGGAACCTTGCGGTAGGCCACGCCACACTGTTCTAGGAGGAAGGTAACCAGAATTGGACCTGATAACGACAGATCTTTCCACTAACAAATTGTGGATGAAATGAGCTAACTTCTCAGGGATTCTCAGCTGATTGAGCTTACTCCTGAGAACCGGAAGTAAGACATTGTCGTAAGCTGCCGTTATGTCCAAGAATACCCCTACCAAGTATTTTTTTGATTGGAATGCTAGCTGGATATCTGTGACAAGAATGCTTAGATTGTCCACAACGCTCATTCCCTTCCTGAAACCAAACTGGAATCTGGAAAGGACAGCATTATTTTCAACCAACCATTCCAGTCGATTTTTTATTAAGTGTTCCACTATCTTGGCTATGGTAGGTGACAGGGCTATGGGTCTGTAGGTTGATGGATCACTAGGATCTTTACCGGGTTTGGGAATAGGGACAATGAGTTGGGATTTAAATTGCTCAGGTATGATTCCGGAGATAAATAAGGAGTTTATTAAGGAAAGGAGAATGGATTTGGCATTATCTGATGATTTGATATAGAAAGAGTAGGGAATACCATCAATGCCAGGACCAGAGTCAGTCAGTCCGTCAAGTACTAGGGAAAGTTCGTGAAAAGAGAAAGGATTATCAAAACTATTCCGAGGAGGAGAAATAGCGGGGGGTAAAGGTAGAGAAGATAGACAAGGGACATAAGGGGGGGCAAGTTTATCCGAAAAGGCCTCTAGCCATGACGAGGGGTCATTAGCTGAAATATTTTCTGTGTTACGGGATCCCCTAAATCGGCGAATCTGTTTCCAGACAACCGAAGAAGGGGTTCTTGGTGATAAGGATTCACAGAAGCTTATCCAACCAAGTCTTTTCTTTTTCTTGGTAAGCTTGGTGAATTTGGCAGCTATCTGTTTGTATTTGAGGAAATTGTCTACAGACATATCCCGATTGTAGCACCTCTCAGCCTCCCTTCGTTCCGTTACTGCTGCGGAGCACTCAGCGTCCCACCAAGGTGGGGAGGAGGTGAGGTCTTTTGCAGTTCTTTTAAGAGGAACATGAAGGTTAGCACTCGAGATGATACTCTCGACATACATGCTGTAGAAAAGGAGAGGGGAGTCAGAAATATTTTGCGGGAAGGAATGAAGTTTACGATCCAGGGTTTTAGAGTATGCGGACCAGTCTGCTTTAGAGAGCTTGTACTTCATAGGAGAGGAAGGATTGCGTTGAGGATATATGCGATTAGAAAGTGACATGGATAATATTATAGGGAAGTGGTCACTTCCATGGGTGAATGGTAAGATTTTCCAACTGGTAGTTGGGAGAAGAGAAGGTGAGCAGAGTGAAAGATCAACAGCACTTTTCGGATCTTGGGAGGGGAGGGTTCTGCGAGTAGGGGAGCCGTCATTGAGGAGGCACAAATTGACCTCGTCAATGATGTCCAGGAGGGAGTGGCCAAATAAATCAGTGATGTTATGTCCCCACACAGCATTATGGGCGTTAAAATCACCCATAACAACCATGGGGGAAGGAATTGATGATAGAAGGAGAAGTATATCTGGAATTAATGAGGAGTTAGGATGAGGTATATAAATAGATACAAAGGAAATGTTAAGGGACCTGATGGCAACAATATTGATACCAGGTGGGTGAGGTGGAAGGGGGATTTGGGAAAAGGGGAGAGAGCGCTTTACTAGTAAAGCACTCCCTGCATAACCATCAGTTCCATCCTCCCGGAGACAGGAGAAGCCCGAGACCCAGAAACGGGAATCTGACCTCAACCATGTCTCCGAGATGGCTATAACCGATGGATTGAATGAGTTAATTAAGTGACATAGTTCGTGTTTTTTAAGTCGTATGCTCCGACAGTTCCACTGAAGGAGGTTTAAATGATCCATTAAAGGATGATAAGGAGACAAGTTGGGCAAGTTTCTGGGCAACGTTGGACGGTAAATGAAGTGAGTCAGTCAATAAAGCGTCAATTACAAGGGATAAAAGTGTTTCTAAGAGGTTCTCTGTTTGTTGGGATTGTTTCTTGGGGCCAAGTGCACAGCCGTTAGGCATTGATGGCGGAGGCGAGGATACAATGTTATTGTGGGAGATCTTGTCATAAGATTTGCCCAGGGGGGCTCTAGGATACTGTTTAGGATAATGCAGGGACTTGAGATGAGACTGTGTATGAACAGGATGTCTAGAGCTGGATGGGATAGAAGTCACGGGGGTCTGCTTATGCAGGATATTGGCAGAGGGGGGTTGGGAAAATGATTTCCGTGCAACTTCGGAATAGAGACGGGATACCTGGGGAAATTGAGACGAGGCTTCGTCATAGGAAACACCGTTTTGCGCCATAACTAATTTTATGGAGCGTTGTCGATCATGTTCAGGGCAGGAGTTGTTGGTAGAAAAGTGTCTACCTGAGCAATGTAGGCAAGATGATTGGGATTCTGGGACTTCACAAGTGTCACCCGTATGTTCCTTGGAACAACGGAAACACCTTGGTTTCGATCTGCATTGGGACTTTACATGTCCAAATCTACAACACGAGTGGCACTGGATGGTAGGGAATATATACATTTCAACAGGGAGGGATGTGTAATACAGGAATATTCTGGAAGGGAGGGATTGGCCCTGGAATGTCACCACAACTGATTGAGTGGGAACCCATGTAGCCTGTCCATCTTCTATTTTCTTCCGATTGAGCCTTCTTGCCTTTAACACAATACCACATCCTTCGGGAAGAACCAGATCTTTCGCGAATTCCTCCATCGACATGTCAGTGGGGACCTGCCTCACCAAACCCATTCTGGTTACATTAAAATTAGGGATAGTTGCAGAGTATTTGCACATGGAGAGGATGGGAGAGGAGGTGAATTCATTTGCCTCTTGTGCAGATTGGAATTGGACCGAAATTTTATTCCGGCCTACCCTTTTGACACCGTCTATGCATATATTTTTAAATTTGTGTGCAGCCAAAAATTGACCGAATTTAATGGGGCGGATGGAGGTGCCAGCAGCAAGATCCGGAACAGTCCGTGAAACGTGCACAATAAACGGGCCTTTGTCAGTGCTGGAATAAAAATTTATGGTACCAATGATATAGGAGGGGTGGGTATAAATAGTTTGGATTGATGGCACGGCTGTTTCGGGATCGGATATATGTTTTTTTGAGGGAGTGTTATCACTAGCCTCCAAACGGCGTTTAGTGGCAGTTCCCGAGGAACCTGCCTCTGTTACAATTTCCATTTTCCCACTAGTATGATCTGGAGGGTCAGGAGGGGCAGGAGCCGGCCTCCGTGCCAGCGGATCATCGCTATCTTCACTCTGCATATTTGGGAATAACCTCAAATACACAGAGTCAAACACGTGCTATTCTAAAATAGTAAAGTTTAAACTTACCGCCACCGAACACAAACCAAAGATATAAAAAACAAATAATTTACACCACCAAACAATCAATCGTTATTACTATACTAGGAAAAAAACTTTTGTAGTAATAAAAAAGAAGTTCAACTCGGCTACACGTTTGTTCGCCAACGCTTCCGGAAACAGACTAGGGTCATATCAAATGAAGTATGAAACAAATCAAATGTCAATACCTCAGTGACAAGTGTCAGTGTCAATCTAAGTACCAAAGAGGATATAAATAAGAACTGCTAAGTACCTGAGAATAAGTTAGAAGTTTCCTCCCCCAAATTTATTGGTAAAAGAAATTGAAATGGGTTTTTTGGGGTTTTTATGACTTCAATATTTATTTATATTTTAGCATATTTAATGCAAGAAAACGATTTGTTACTTAAATTGTTCCATTCTTTATTATAAAGGGTCCATAAATTACGTGAGATGATTTAGGGGGGGAGGGGGCCGAGTCATATCTCATATAATCTCACGTTAGGGAGAGGGAGGGTCTCGACAGATAACACGCAATTTTTGTTCTGATTGAAACAAAAAAAATACTATTTTGGCCCATTCAATCGAAATTGTATGTACATGCATGCTCAAGATTTAACCACTATAAGAGCAGATGAGTTTACTCAAAATCATATGTAAATGTTGGTTCCTATAGTCTCTCTTGAGAGCGCGCATAATTCTCCATGGACTGAATTAGAGTAGATATTATTTTCTTTTTATCACAGTAGTCATGATTAAAGTATTCTATTGCATTTTTTTTTATTAAATTTATAACGCGCAGCAATATTGATTACTAGTCTTAACTAGTCGTAAATAAAAGCGCGAAACAAATTAGATACAAGCAAATAGTAAAGAAACCCACAATCTGGAAAATCTCACGTGAGATTGGGGGATGGGGGAGGGGGTTGAACAAAATCTCACGACATCTCACCAACAGGGGGAGAGGGGCAGAAAATGTAAAAAAAAACACCTCACGTAATTTATGGACGGCCCCAAAGTGATATTATTTGATTGACGTTTATTATTAAAGTTAAACTTTAAATACATTGTCTTAATTTTTGTCTCGGTGGTCAAGCGGTCGAGCACTCCGCTTCTGAATCCAAAGGTCACGGGTTCACATCCTGGCTCACACCAATGACTTTTCGAAATTATTTTCGGAAGTTATGTGTGACATATCGATGACTGACAATTTTGTGTCCGGTATAGCAATAGGTTCGCCACCTATTCCATTTGGCTCGTAAACATAACGGCGAGCCGAGGCAACTACCTTCGGGTCGAAAAAGGCGTGAAGTTACGTTATGCCTCTTTTATTACGTCCATCGATAGGCTAGCGTATGTGTTGTACAAAAACAGTACTTGTAACAGTTAATCCAGGTTTTCATGCCACGTGAAATATATATTCATTTATTTATTTTTGGAGACATTAATGAGTTAGTATCTATGTACTTATAACTTGATGTCTTATCATCATGAACTACAAGTATGCCAATTCCAAAACCACAATGATATTCTTGTTTTAATTCGAGGTTACATTGTTTGGTAAAGTTTTCAGTAGGTATAATAAAATTGCTCTCAATGAATAGTCCATATACAATATGTATTAAATAGTTTAGTGCTAAAGTAACCTTGAGGGTGTGGAAGGTATAGTAAGTATACTTTAAATCACTAGTCAAATGACATCACAAGGACTAGCTAGTATCAATATAGGTACCTAACAAATTAATAAAACAAAATTAAATTAATAGTGATAATGATTCATTTATTCAAATAATCTTGTAAATTTATTAATGCACATGCTGTTCTTACGCATAAATCTAACATTCCAATAAAATTTATATTACAACTGAATGCATTTTTAACATTTTAAATTCTCGTAATCTTCTAATCACCCACCCTACGCGTATTCTCAGACTGGCTATTTGCTTTGTCTGTTTCACCTCCGTTTTAGATAGTTTCATTCCAGCAGCAGTACATTAAAACTTAAATGGTTTAGTGTCTCTTTATCTACAAATTTTAAAATAAGATGTAGCACTAAACACTATAAATTTTATCAGTAAAGTGATTTTATCTTTATATTTTATACTAGTTGGAACCTATTTACTTCTGTGTTGTGCTTTTCAATGAGCCTGAATACTTAAATCTTTCTGGGTTATAAATATTTGTGTTTCTTAAGGTTCCTGTGGTTGGATAGTTTCCACAGCTTTTTCACATTTATTTTCCATATCACATTCACATTCAATACTGTCTATGAATCTAGAAGTGTAAAATAATGAAATAGTAATATAAAGAACTACATAAGTAATAAGCATTAGAAGATAAGCAGTGTACCAAGGCTGAATGCTTGCTGCCACACAAGGAACCAGGTATAAAGGTGCTGCAGAAATTATATTATAGTGGAAATTCTATTTTTGTAAGCTTAAGTCTGAGCGGGATAAAGAGGAATGAGAGTTGTAGGTTTTTGCCCTGTAGCGGGAAACCATAGATTAATATAATAATATTATATTCACCCAAATTACCTTTAATACCTGATGATGCAGCTTTGACTTTGTCTTATATAATCAACCATTTAATCAAATAATCTTGTAAATTTATCAATGCACATGCTGTCTGTGAATCTAAAAGTGAAAAATAATAAAATAGTAATATAAAGGACTACTTATGTGATAAGCATTAGAAGGTAAGCAGTGTACCAAGGCTGAATGATTGATGCCACATAAGAACAAGGTACAAAGCTGCTGCAGTAATTATATTAAGGTAAAATTCTATTTTTGTAAGCTTAAGTCTGAGCAGGATGAATAGGAATGAGAGTTGAAGGTCTTTGCGCTTTAGCGGGAAACCATCGGTTAATAATATGAATGAATTTTGATATTCACACAAATTACCTTCAATACATGATGATGAAACTTGGACAATGTCTTCTATATGATCTATAGATGTAGATAATTTTGGCTTTTTAGATCCAGTAAGATGAGATTCATTTAGAGAGGACACATGTTTCCTTTTCTATTCGAATCTAGAGGGCACGCAATGTAATTTCACTTTAATCTTCATAACTGAATCCATTATTTTCTAACTTGTATAGTTTTCTATGTCGTGTTCAATCTGAAACATAAAATGTAAATTCGCAAGTGAACGGAACTGTACACATGTAAAAGATATTAATTTAGATAAATAATGTGGTAAGATACTTACCACAAAATGATCTTCACAAAAATACAAACGAGATTTGCTACGTAAAAGTTCGAGATCTCATAACGCAACTTCGAACCAAGTTTTTCTCATATTGATCGTCGGCACCTGAATCCATAATTTTCCAAATGTTTTTACGTTTATTCTTGCATTCAGGAACAACTCATCAAGGATATGTAGACTAATAACTTATTTTACAATATAACATAACTTTTACGGCGATTTGTTTACAATAGTCAATAGGTACTACTTGAACTTCGTCTCGTCAACTTCGTGTAATTATATAGCTAGTGATTGTCACCTTGAGTTACGAACTCGAGTTGGGCTTGACTTTAGTCGGAGATAACCAACTCGAGTTGAAATACCTACTAGAATATGACTACCTCCTAGATTGTTGTATTTTTCGTAAAAAAAAATGTACACTGCTGGTTTTTTGTTTTAGATAAGAGGTTGATTCATCTTTAAAAAAGTAATTCGAGTCACAAGTCTAGTTACGTGAAGCAGATCAGTGTAGCTCCTCTTACGTCCTTTTTAGGGTACTGTACCCAAAACCTTTTACTGAGTCTTTGCTGTCTGTCCTGCTTCAATATGTATCTCAAGAACAGTGATAACTAGATAATTGAAATTGTCACCGTTGATGTATTTCATTGTTGCTTTAACAATCAGTACTAACTTAAAATAAAATAAATATTTAAGTGGAGTTTCCATACAGTAAATTTGATTATTTTACTGTTTCTTGCTCGATATTAATAACGGTGACAGGAAGATAAATTTATCAGGAATATTACATTCATACATAACTTCACGCCAAATCCCTTGCGGGGTAGGCAGAGAGAACAGAGCGCCATAAGGCACGATTCTTACACACCTCACTAGCTTCGTTGACTTTCATAACTCTTTTCATGCACGCGCGTCGGGTCTTAACATCACCTTCCTCCAAAACACGTTCTATTTGGTTATGGAATGTGTGTCTTGGCCGTCCTCGACTCCTACATCCATCCGCTTTTGCATTGCATATCTTCTTAGTCAGACTTGCATCAACCATTCTTTCTACATGTCCGAACCATCGGAGCATGACCTTTCTTACTTTTACACCGACACTCTCTTTCAAACAAACTTTCTTCCTTATAACCTTGTTTTCTACGCGGTCAGAGAGAGTCACTCCGCAGATTTTGCGTAGTGCCCTCATTTCTACCGCGTTTTTTCTACTTTCATGCACACTCTGCCATACACAGCTCTCGCTTCCGTAAGTTAGCGTTGGGATCAGGACTGCATTGTGGATTGCTAGCTGGGCTTTTCTGCTAATGTTTTTTGCACCCAGGAATCTGCCCAACGCTCCATTTACGCTATTTCTATCGCCACTCGTCTTTCTACATCCGCGGTGTACCTTCCATCTCTGCTAAAAGCGCATCCAAGATATACAATTTCATTCACCTGTTCCAGCACTACATCATCATCATCATCATACTTGCATTCTGGATTCCTCCCTTTCAAACACCATAACTTTCGTTTTCGTCGCATTAAACTGCAAGCCTATAATCATGCAATCATCTTTCATAGTAGTGACTAGTGTTTGCAGGTCCGACGGTGATTCGGCTAGCAGCACGGCGTCATCTGCGTAAAGCAGGCAGCTCACAACTAGGTCACCCATTGGTATCCCTACATCCATCGATCTCACTTTCTGGAGACAACTGTTCAGGTACAGGATGAACAGTTGAGCGGACAGCACGCAACCCTGTCTGACGCCGATATTGACATCAAACCAAGGAGACAAGCCACCGTTCAACACGCACACACGCTGTGCAGCTCTCATAAGTGGACTGCACAGCGCGCAGCAGTGCTCCGCTCACTCCGTAGCCCGGGAGTATGCCCCACAGATCCTTTCGTAACACTCTGTCAAACGCTTTTTCCAGATCCACAAAACCGCAGAAAACCTTCCGGTTAGCAGCCAGTTGTTTCTCCACGATGTTGCGGAGAGAAAAAACCTGATCCATGCACTCTCGTCCGCTTCTAAAACCACCATGAACCTCCCTCAATAATACATCAGATATCACCCTCATTCTCCTTCCAATAATTTTCCCATACACTTTTGCTGCTAAACTGATCAAACTGATGGCCCTGTAACTGGAACATTGCATACGTGATCCCTTACATTTATACAATGGCACAATGTTAGCGCGCCTCCAGCCCATGGGAACCTTACCCGACCTCCAGCAGAGATTGCTCAAGGTCAGGAAAGCGTCCCGGACACAGGTTCCACCGTGTTTGATCATTTCAGCAGACATCATATCAATTCAGCTGCCTTACCATTTTTCATACTTCGTATCGACCATTCAATCTCTTCCATAGTAATGTCCTCGTCAGATGTTGCCGCAACGGTTCCGTTCCAGGCATACGTCCAATATCAGCTTACCAGCATCATTCACTCTCTTGTCTCCATTCGGACCAAGGACAGCCTCCAGGCCATCTCTCTTAGTTCCGACCCATCCATTAAGATCACCACACAGAATTATCCTTTCATTTCCCTCAACCAGATCCAGAATATCCCTAACAGTTTTCCAAAACTCCTCGAGTTCGCGGGGATCCGCGGATCTGACGGGAGCATAAGCTGCGACTAGGAAAACTCCCTAGTTTTATTCGAACCCAAAGATGTCTCGGGCCTCATAATCTTTCGCAAAGCAAATCTCATAAGCAAAGCGGGAGGAGAGAACGACTCCAACACCCCCACTGGCACGGGCGTCCGGGTCCACTACTATGTCACCGGGGAGGTCCTCGGTCTTATACAATATTCAGAGAATATTTGGTTTTATGTTCTCCTTAAATGTAATTAGTTGAAATAAAGTAAGTAATTAACGATCCTCCGATGCTATAAAAGAATAAAATAGAATAATAATGTAAACATATAGAAACTGTAAATATTCACCGAATATCAAGTTGTATATTGTATAGTGTATTTTTTTTTCGTTAACAAGTGGATAATTTTCACACACCTGTAATTTTACTCGAGTCAACTCGAGTTGCGATTTTTCCGAGTTGCTAAATATGACCCTTTAACGTCATCACCTGGTTTCGTATGTTTTCGTAAAATTACGCGCGAATTTTAAAAAACGTAATATTTAAATGCATTTTTAAGGTACTTATTGATTGAAAAAAATATCCAGATTTTTTTTAGTGGTTTAGTAGCACTATAGGAACTTATTGCAACACTTTTCAAAAATTCGTAAAATTCCCTATTCTGGCCAGGATTTATCAACCCCGCCTGCCTGAAAAATAACTAGGAATGTCGCAAAATATTTAGTTTTGCTAATAATAAAAACTTAACTTCACGCTGTTATGCCTCGTCTCACTGTTATGTTTACGTCCCAAATGGTGGTGGCGAACCTATTGCCATACCGAGCACAAATATTGCAGTCATCGATATTTATCAGACTTAACTTCCTAAAACAATTTCGAAAAGTCATTGGTGTGGCCAAAGTCAGAATTCAAACGCGGACCTCTGAATCAGAAGTTTGAAAAGAACTTGTCTCATCCTACATGAGAAAAGTTTTTTCAAACGCTAATAAAATGCTAATAAAAACCAAGCTTATGTCAATTTACATTTGCTATCATTATGCATTCTATTTTGAACCATGCGTCTGAAAATATATGGTCGATATTAGCATGGGTGTGGATTTTTAAGCATACTCGAAACTAGCATGCCCAATAACAGCAAGGCTATACACACACACATGCTAGTATCCAGCGCTTGCTCGATACTAGCATGCTCTCGTGCTAATAAAGAGCATGTGTAACAGTAGTGTTAGTTTTTTTAGGAAGATTTTAAATTTTTGAGGGGAGTTTTAAGGGGATAAATTTTGAGAGTTGAGAACACTGGTCTGTGATAAATTCAGAAGTTTTTTCTGGCGGTAAATTTCAAAAGAAGTTGTTGTGTTTTTATTTGAAATTCAGAAAAAAATCACCAAACAATTGTAGTTTTTATATAAAATATGGACGGAGACGAAGACCCTGGGCCAACAGGGTGGGGCTACCCCCAGGTAAAAGAACATTTTCGAAAACAAATCTTTCTCAAGACAACGATATTGGGAGCAATGATCCCTTCAAAACATTTATCAAAGAGGGATATAAAAGAATATATCCTAAAAATACAAACACCCAAGTGTTTGTAGAAAACACAAACGCAAAAGAGAAAATAGGGAACAAAAGCCCTATTTACTTGAATCATATTTTCTCACTAGACATCAAGGGAATTCAAAAAATGCATAGGGTCAACGCTACAAAGATAGCGATAATTTTGAAACAATACAATTACGCGAACAATTTTTTATTAAACACCAATTTTCTTAAAAATTATATTTGGAAAGCCTATATTCCTGCCAAGGAAATAGAAAAAATAAGACATGTCCCAACAAATATATCTTAAACAGAGCTATAAAGTACCTAAGCTGTCATCGAAGTTTGATATTGTATCTTTATGAAGATTCACGAAGAAAGTTGGACTAGAGAGGGTACCCCTC
The DNA here is from genome assembly GCA_905147225.2 of Euproctis similis. Classification (NCBI taxonomy): domain Eukaryota; kingdom Metazoa; phylum Arthropoda; class Insecta; order Lepidoptera; family Erebidae; genus Euproctis; species Euproctis similis. Next base: position 14,799,440 of record LR990109.1, read on the forward strand.
CAGACAGTTAGTATCACCTTCCTATCCAACACTTTGCCTGAATCAGTACAGTATGATTAATTTTCATACAGCGTCTTTGACTACATGCCACCTCTATTGCAATGCTTTAAGTGCTTTAAATTTAACCATTCAGCCAAGATATGTAGCCGAAGGAATATGTAATAGCTGTATTTATATCCTTTTTAATAGCTGTAACGAAATCAATGACGTCGACCATCTCCATAAGAAATGCCAAAAATTTAAACTCCAACGGTTAATTTTAGTAACCAATTTAGAATAAATAAATAGTAAGCAATAGTGTAAACATTCCTAATAATGTTCAACAAATTTTATCAAACACTTTATTTTATAAGCCATTATATAAATATATTGTAAATACTATTGGAGAAATTTAATATTTATATAGGATTATTAATTAAGTTTATTAATTTTTCATTTGTATTGTATTTAAGATAGGCTTAAGGACTTGTATGCACAGCCGTAAAATATTAAAAAAAAAACAAAATTTAATAAATTTAGAGTTCACTAAACTTGGACAATTTCGTTGGATTTCGTTCATCAAATCTCGTTCCGCCAAGTGAACTCGTACCGCTTAATCGTTCCACAGTTCATTTTGCTCCCTGAATCAGTAGGTACTATAATAATAGCAAAGAAGCAAATGACTCCGGATTCGGAACTAGGACTGTTGATAAAATATCGATATATCGAAATATCGATATTTTTCCTTAAAAATATCGATATTTATTGCCGATATTTTTTTCATGATATATCGATAGTTCGATTTTGGAATGTACATATCGACTTTCGATATTTTTATGAAAATATTTTTTTTTGGACACAATAACTTAAATTATATCGTCATCGCAAACTTAAGGTTGTCTGGAAGAGATCGCAACATGCGATAAGACCGCCTTTTGTACTTGATCGACATTTACTATGTACTAATTACTTCAATCTAATGTATAAAAATTGCGTACAATAAAGCGTATTCTAGTCTAATCTTAATATACTGTATTTAAAAAACTAATAAACAATCGTCAAGTCATCCCATAAGCAATGACAAACAGCTCCCCTTTACGAGTTCAAGCTAATTCTTGGCAATGAAAAAATTTTGCATCAAATTATAACTGATTAGTGTTTATAGGTATCGCGTATTGTTTTTTTTTTTTGCTTAAAGACACTTTCACAGGGGCCCGCAGGGCTTATGGAAAACTCTTTGAACAACACCCTCTTTCTATTAATAGACGTAACATATGAATTTTCTGTGCATGCATTTTTAGGAGTATGTATTTTTATATGTACCTACATAATTAATTAGTATCTATAATTTTAATTTCCCTAAATTATCTTATGTTATGTCATAAATACATAGTGAAACAATTGTCAATGAATGTGTTAAGCCACTGTTAACTATCACAACGATATAGTTTACGTTAATATTTACGTTTATATGTATGCTGGACGCAGCTGCGGCAAAAAAAAAATCTATTACATGCATGTATTTTAAGAAATTATATTCAAGTAGTGTTTTTTGCACTTTGTCGTGAAAAGTTATCAAAGATGTGGAAATGCAACAAATTTAGCAACCCATTTGAAAAGGACATCCATCATGCATTTGCAAAACTATCCATCAGAATAAGTATAAATACTAAGAAAATAATCACGAAAAATGCAGAAGGAAACTATCATAATGAGTCAGTCGTATAGTTACTACCACCAAAATCAAATATTGACCTTACTGACAACGATACCGAAAACTAAATACATGTTATATGGAAGAGAAGATATCTTAATAAATAGTTTTTTACGATCTTACTTTACTACCTTTCGTCCATAGATGTCACTACATCTGAAATGAAATCAATTCTACATCGGTAATCTTTAGAGTAGTTTTAGCTTATGGACATAGATGGCGATACGTTAGAATAAATGGTTAATATATTGACTGGTTAATTTACTGCCTCTATAACCAACGCCCATAGTATATTGGACTCGCTGGTCTTCACCGATCACAAAGTTAAGCTACGTTGGGCGTGGTAATCACTTGGATGAGTAACCGTTTTTATTTGGGTAAAAAATTGTTCACAAACAATATTTTTAAAGCATTGTAGTAAATACGATTAATTTAAAACGGCAGCAAACGGGGCGTTTAACGTTTGCATGTCGTTTAAGAAGTTTCACTTCAAAATATCGATATATCGAAATATCGATATTTTTTTTCGATATATCATACCCCGATATTGATATTTTTAAAAATATCGATATATCGAACATCCGATAATTTTAAAAATATCAACAGTCCTATTCGGAACTAAATCGTAGACCGTAGATATTGTATACTCTTTGTTGGAAGATGTGTGACCTTTCGCTTGATGGAGTTTGAGGTAAATCTGTTATTTAGATGTAACAAAATATCCAGGAGAAAATATATTTTATTTTATACTCTTAAAATATACAATTAACAATTTTACATGGCAACGGATCGAGAGTAACAACACACACATCATTCAAAACTCATTTAATCATCTCGGGCATTTTAAGTTTCATACCAGCCAGTAAACGATTGCAAAACCTCTTTCACTCCTCCTCAAGCGTTTCCTTCTGACATAACTTAATTCATGCCTTCATGCCCGCACAAAGTTCTCTGCTATGACCAGCGTTGCCAACATTAAATTTCTACTCCCGCTGTATAGAATGCTACAATCCCGTCAAAACTAGTGGTGTCCATTTTGAAAAAACATCGATGTTTTTATCGAATCGATACATCGTATCTGTACATCGATGTCATTCGATGTATCGGTTAAAAACATCGATGTTTTGTAAACATCGAGTACATTTTCTAAAAAATATATTAAATTGATTAGCCCGCCATCGTATATATGACTTTTCACAGGACATAGATCAGTTAAACTAATTCTACACAATTTCCGTTATTAATTCAAAACAAGATTTTTCTCATATATGGCTTTTATTTTTTAATAAACATAATAAAATAATAAAAGCCATATATGAGAAAAATCTTTATTATAACTTGTCGATCGTGGCAGATAGTCCAGTCGATTGTAGCAAAAAAAATAATTAGGTATAGTCAAAGTCAAAGTCAAAATAACTTTATTTTTATTGGTATTCACAGACACTTAAAAATAGTTAACAAGTACAGTTATCGTGTTATTTAAAATTAAATACAAACACGAGCGCTTGTGGAAAGTGCCTACGTGGAACAAAAAAGGACACGGACGCAATCGCCACGAGTGGCCCGATTCCGAGTGTGGGGGCTATCATGAGAATATATTATTATAAAATAAATAATATACTCAAGATTCAGCTTCCTCCTCAAGCAAAATCATTAATTAGTACGACTACATAATATACATGTATATTATTGTAAAATTTAATTATTGTAAAATAATACACAGGTATATTACGTAGTCGTACTAATTGATGATTTTGATGAAATATGCTGTTTCATTTGATACTTCAAGAAGTTTCTAGAAGAAGTGATATAATCGATGTTTTATAAAAAAATATTGATGCATCGAGTATATGACGGCTTTTCAAAACATCGCATGGATTCGATGTATTGCATTGTAAACATCGATGTTTTCGATGCATCGATGTATATCGAATATCCCTAGTCAAAACTCGTCAAGTAAGAATTTTCGAGTTGTTACTTTTCCCTAAATTTTAAAAATGAATTATTTTAAAATTGAGTTTTCGGTTATTGATTTTTAAATCTACTTTTTAAATATACATAAACAAAATAATTTTTCAACAAGTTAGTGAGTTTTTTAAATTGATGATTCTGATAAAATTATTAACATTTATATTTTTTTAGAGTGTAACAGAAGATATGTTTATTTTTGATATCTCTTACAAGTAATAAATGATAAATATAGTACCTATTTATTTTTTATTCAATTAATAGTATTTTAAATATAAATATTTAAATTATCATCATCATCATTAGCCTATTGCAGTCCACTGCTGGACATAGGCCTCTCCCAATGTGCGTTTTCAAGTTCTTTGGAAGTTAACGACTGAAGATAAGCTTGCATAGTTCCGATTTTTTGAAGCTCATCATCAGGAAATTCATATGTATGGCAATTTTTACCACACCGCTTTAAACCTGCACGAATGGTTAATAGAGCATTTGTCATTTCTGAGTTCATTTTATTTCTTAGCTTAGTTTTCACAAGATTTGTTGTCCCGCTGAAAAATCCGTTGGCCGTTAAGCGCAATTTTTTTCCGTTGCTGACGTTGCTGACCCGTCAAATCTGACGGGAAACCCGTCAAGTTGGCAACGCTGGCTATGACACTCACATTTTATACTATATTATCACACCCATCTTCATTCGATAGAATATTTTTTTTTCTCTTGGCACTGCCTTTGTCAATGCATCAGCAACCATGTATTTGGTTTGAGGTTTAACCAATATCCAAGTTTTATTTTTATATAAAGCTTCCAACTCCTCCTTAATCGCGGCTCTCCACAAATTCGAGTAAGCTCCAGATAATGCCTCTTGCATCCTCCTTTCTCTGAGACGGTACAGACCTGCGTTGCTCATGTGACGAACCTTCAGCTATAGTAACATCAGGATTTGCGTTCTCTATGTGTTCAGCATCTCTCTGCAGCAAATTCTGACTTACTCCTTGCTCGCTCTCATCTTGATGTTCTTGAGTACAGTCAAACCAAGTCTCTCTAGTTTCATCAATTTTCTCTTGATCTAATCTTGAGTCATCGTTCTCATCATGTTGCTCAAGACCAATAATAGTCTGCTCTGGTTTACTTTCTCTTCAATACATCTAATTTTCCATGAATACCACATCAAGTGCTCTATGTAGAATACCATCTTTTGGGTCTATAAGTCGATATCCTTTTGATTCTTCACAGTATCCAACGAATACCAGTTCGCAGCTCTTAGGATCCAACTTAGTTCTCTTTTCTGAAGGAATGTGTTTGAATGCCCTGCATCCAAAAACTTTAAGATGACTAAGATCAACTTTCTTACCAGTCCACAGTTCTTCAGGTGTTTTGTTTTTAACTGCCACTGTTGGACTCCTGTTCTTTAAATAAACAACTGTATTAACTGCTTCAGCCCAGTAACGCGTTGAAAGTCCTGCTTCGTGTATCATTGAATGCGCTCTCTCCATGATCGTCCGATTTGCACGTTCTGCAACACCATTCTGTTGCGGAGTATATGGTATTGTGAATTGTTGCTTAATGCCATGTTCACTCAAATATGCTTTAAGCCGTTTATTGAAATACTCGCCACCGTTATCTGTTCTTAAAATCTTTAGATTTGTCCCCGTTTGATTTTCAACAAGAGCTTTAAATAGTCTAATTTTCTCAAACGCTTCACTCTTATTTTTAAGAAAATAAATAAATGTTTTTCTAGAATAATCGTCAATAAACGTCATAAAGTATCTAAAACCAACAAATTAACTATCTCTCATTGGTCCACAAATATCACTGTGAACTAGCTCTAAGAGCTCTCTAGCTCTGGAAGCTTTGTGTTTATTAAACGGCTGCTTTATGTGCTTGCCCATGACGCATGCTACGCAATCTAATTTTGACATGGTTATATTCTTAAAACTCACCCCAGTTGCCATTTTATCTCTCAGTAACATAAGATTACGAATACCAAGATGTGCCAGCCTTCGATGCCAAAGCTCCATGTCTTCAGTTACAGTTGACGCCAACGCACTTGCCTGAAAAGCTGTTTTTAATTTATAAATACCTTTATCAAGATTACCTTTTAAACTGGGTTTGCCTACAACTGAACATTCATTATCATCAAAAATTTCGCAACCTTTTGTAGAAAAAACAACAACCTTATTCTTTACAATGCAACTGAACTCAATAAATTTGATGACAAATTTGGTAGATACATTACATTGTCTGCTGAGAATACTGGTGAATCGCTCTCAATCATACCATATCCCTCTCCGAACACTTTATCACCATTCGCACAAGATATCTCAACCTTTTGCTTATACTCAGAATAGTTACGCATTATTTCCTTATTATTACTCATATGTGCGGAAGCTCCATAGTCCAATATCCACTCTTCTTCACAACCCGTCGATTGACTCCTAGACAATAACGTTGCAAAATGCGTTGTTTTACGATTTCGTGGATTATCTGGACAATCACACGCCTTGTGAGACCCATCGAAAATAAAACATTTGATAGTCTTCTTTTTGTAATTTGTTCTCTGAAACTTATTTTTCTTCTCTTTTGGAGTCAATAATGCTGTACCTTGTTCTTGTCTATTTGCATATCTTGTATTCGATGTAGATTTTTCATCTAGTTGTAGAAGTTTAGTCTTTACAAAATCCGTAGTAATCTCTGTGTTCGTATTTTCTAATGCTAGTCTCAACGGTGCATACTCCTCTGGTAACCCTTGTAGCATTAACGCTGCTAGTAATTCGTCATCAACCTCCTTTCCAAGGTCATGTAGTTGATTCGCTACTCTCATTAGCTCAGTTATATAATCAGTAACAGAATCAAACATTCTCAATTTAAGACTCACCAGTCTTGACAATATCTGCATCTATTGTTAATATCTTTATCTTGAAATGCTGATTTTAAAGCTTGCCACGCTTCTTTGGCCGTTTTAGCTTTCCGTACCTTACACGAATTCTCTAATAGCAAACAAATTTTAGTACGCGCTATTTGATCCTCACGTACCTCTTCTTTGTTTTCTGTGTTTGGGAAATTCTCTACATATTTTCATAAATTATCATGTATAAGAATACATTCTAGATCAAACTTCCAAGAATCATAGTTGATACTTCCATGCAGTTTTTCTATAGATGGAAGTCTTGAATCTGCCATCCTTTCTTCCTTGAATATTTTGTATGACGTACCTCGGTCGGATAAATTTCCAGTGATTCGCAATTATTGTATGCTAGGGACCATAACCTGATAGAGTTGGAGGTAAATCTGTTATTTAGATGTAAATAACAAAATATAATAATATATTTTATTTTATACTCATAATAAAATATACAATTAACAACTTTACATAGCAACGGATCGAGAGTAACAAAACACGCATCATTCAAAACTCATTTAATCATCTCGGGCATTCTAAGTTTCATACCAGCCAGTAAACGATTGCAAAACCTCTTTCATCGCTCATGCACTGTTAAAAAACTTTTAGATAATATGACACTTATGCAGTTCATTGATTAAAAAAATAGATTCGATTTCCCTTCATACTTTTTTCAGGCTTAGGACTAACAATTAAAGTGAAAAATTTAGATAAAAAATAAGCGTTTCTTTCACTTTAAAAGGCGTATTTAAATTTTATTTAAATATATTATTATTATAAAATTTATTTTCTTGAATTACGATACAAACAACAAATTGCCTGGAACGAAGAGCTCGTGTACCTACTAACACTTGCTCTAACGCGGGACATAAAGTTCGGGAAAAAAGTAAAGTGCGGCAGCGATGAGCCGGTGAACTGTGGAACGAAAATACCGAAAAATAGTGAACAAGTTCAATTCGTTCACTGAAAGTGAGCAGTTCATCAGAACGAATCTTCTTCTTCTTTCGTTATTGGCGACTATGACCCTACTAGTCACTTTTGGCCATTTTTTCACATCGGAACGAATCACTCCGGAGTTACTCAACTCTAGTTGTTACAACTCTATTTATATACTCTTTGCTAGTTGTCATTGTCACTTGTCAAGTTCGATGCGTGTCTGGATGATGTTCCTTGCGCCATAAGATAGAATTGTTTCATGTGCAGTTTAGCAACGTTAATTTTAAATAGTTATTGTGTTACATTAAATTAAAGTTTAATGTTTCAATCTCTCTATTAGTCTTGATTCTATTTCATTGAGACAAAGATAGTTGCAGATAACAGCTTCAGTATATGACATTAGTTTCCACGTGGTGCACGTCAGTACCTAGCGGTCGACGTGTTAATTTTTAGTTTTGTAGATTAATCGAATTTAAAAAATAGAATGGAGTCTTTAAACATTTCAAAACTAAATCTATGTAGCGGCAGAAGACCTGGTCCACAAGACAACGGAATCAAATTTGAAAGAACCAGAGAAAAATTCGTAACTAACGTAAGTAATTTGTGTTCACATGTTCGTGAAAAAAAATGAATGCATCCATGTATTTGTTTGTACATTAGATATTTTCGTTATACATATTTTCATTTTACAAACCAAATATCAAATTAATATTTTTTTTTAATAATAAATTGATGATGAAATCTTTCATAAAAATTAACTTTTCTCAATAGTACACATAATACAATTTTAATTTAAATCTGTAATATGCAATTAGTACAGTTGTTATAGTAAATTTGTAATATTTAATTTTATGAACATGCTTCAATCAAGCAGCCTTTTTTATACTGTGAGTTTTTTGTAATTTAATTCACATGGTTCTTAATTTATGGTGCCTATTGACAACAACTATATCTCGATGATGTTAAGAGTGATACACGAACGGTTATTGGCCCCAAGTAGGAATTATTGAAATGCTTTGTTAGTCATCAATATTTTATTGGTTTTGCACTAGGCTTGAAACTATGGATCAGAGTTAATAATATTGAAAGGTTAGGCAACTGAGACTCAACAGTGTGTTCTCTCGATCAGTACAGCCTAGCTTATTATCAGTATACATTTTGATAACTTTTAATGTCATTAATGAATAATGACATTGAAAGAATAATGATTAATTGTTAATTTTATTAAAATATATCTTTCACTTTATTTGAATTAGAAATGATAGTCCTTATATTTAATATAAATCACTGGAAGTGTTCAAAATATACTATTTATAAAATGGAATAACAAACCTTGAGACAGTAATCTGCTCAGACTTTACCTTTTTTGTTTATAATAATTTTGATGAAAGTAAATAATTACATGTCTTTTAGCATCTGTGGTCTATCTTTTGTGTGTTTGCATCTGTGAACACTAAGGCTTAACGAAATGGGCATAGGATAATAAATGAAATTTGCTTGAAATAATCTGCAAAATTCTGATGTTTTTTTCTTGGCATTATTGCATTGAACTTAAACTGACTTAATATTTAAACTTGATACTCAAGTATATTTTAATAATTATTCATCTACACGAAGTATGATTTAGTATAAAAATATTAGATAGTTACTACTTAAATTTTAATAGTAGTAATAAAGCATTTGTATTGCAGTCATTGACAGACCAGGATGAAGAGTATCATTGCGAATACAAGGAGGAGATCTGGAAGAATCTTCTGGAACAAGAATCTGATAGGCCCACTATACATTTACAGTCACCACAGGTGAGTTTTAATAATTGTTGTGTTGTTAATAATTGTTAGTGTCCGACCGAAGGTCAATTTTCGGCCAAAGCCGAAGTCAATTAATCGGCCCAGAATCCGACCGAAGCCGAAGATCGCGCCGAAGATGGCCGAAGCTTCGGTCGGACACTATTGATTGTTGATATACTATATATAGGCTTCTTGGTGATGAGTCCAATGCTCAGTCGCTCTCCATAATATCTTTTCTGTCGTTTTTCATTAACTTATGTTATAAGTCTTGTAAAACTAATTATTTAGACCTTTTTAGAGGAATAAGGGTAAATCATATAGACATTAGTTTCATTTGTGTAATATGTAGTTACTGGCAACATATTGTGTACTGGTTAATACTTGCTACATTCAGTTTCGTAATTATTAAATATAGTTGCATCAGAATTTCATTCATTGCATACAAGCACTGTTTACCTGCACATCATTGATATGCAGTGCATTATTAGATATTGGACTGTAATTAGCAGCTGTCAGATTTATTCTGTTGTAATTATGACTTTCCTGATTTAATTTAGTTATACATACTTATAACTGAGTGATTATACAAGATTTATTTACACTGAAGTTATTGGATTTGAATCTCGTTACATTTCTATGAATTTTCCGAACTTTTTATTTATTGTGCATATATTACGCAATTATGACTAAACTTGACTAATATCAAATAATATAAGCAAGTGTTGCAGTCTCTTTGATTAATTTGTGGCATAAAGATATAGAAATAGCAACGTTAGTGATATGAAACATTTCTTTTACAAAATTATAATAGGCCTAATTGTATGCAATCTAATAAATATCCTAGAAATCTATTATTACAACAAATATGGGAAAAAAATCTAAATTAAATTATTAAGTAAGATAATCTAAAAGTTTTATGTCATAATTGGCTGAATAAACATGCAAGAACAGTAATTCCTTTTTTTACCTTAGCAGTAACTTTTAATTTAACATTGAATTTTCCGTTTCAAAAGTTAGTTTACAATTAGTGCTAAATCTCGAAAATTAACATTTTCTTTTCTACATTAAACATGAATTATACATAAAAACGACCCCTTGACACCCTATATCTATTAAAATACTGCATCAAAATCCGTTGCGTAGTTTCAAAGATCTAAGCATATATGAGGAGAGACAGCTGAAATCGACTTTGTTTTATACTATGTAATGATGTTCCTAAGCGTAAAAATTGTAAGTGGTTGAGCAGATACATTCGGCAAATTTTATGTCATGTGCTCCTTAAAGCAGTCCTAGAATTAAACAAAAACGTGCACAATTTCGAAGATCTTGGTAACAATGAAGAGATACTTTCTTTGTCAATATCAGGACCACTTTTTAACAATGGAGTTCCTCGCAAAAAAAAGTATATTCTAACATTGAATATGATCTGAGATACTTTTTAATTTAAATAAGAATTTGTATTGTGAATAACCAAACCCTTTAAAAGTTAATTCGATATCCATAAATTGGCTGAAAAAAGTATGACGTCAATCAGTAGAATAAAGAAAAATTCCGACTGTTATATGTATGTCATGATCTAGAAAAAACCTTTTAATCTTACTGGGGCGTTTGCAGTCTAATATGAGAGCAAGTAAACTCTTTAATCAAGATGTCAAACAACCTTTACCAGAAAGTATGGTTTGAATGCAATTTTGCGTTCATTTCGAAACCATTATCTTACAACTAGATTTAAATCACAGTATCATGAATAGAGTGAAATATTATTTAAATCTGTTGATATTTAAATATTCCAGAAGACTTCGTGAAAATAGACGTCGTGATTATTTGATTTGATTCAATTGTCCAGGAACATAATTTTATCATAATTCAAGCAGTTGACCAATACAGCTAATGGTTCTGAACATTATCGTCATAGAAAATTGTTACTTTATCTTAATAGTACATTTATGTTCACTATTATGCTCGCTAATGTTCAATTACAATGAAGTAATTGTTTAATGAATCCAAATGAACATTTTAAATAAAAAAATCCTATTTTTTCTAGAATAGGATACTTTTTTGGTGCTTCTATTGCAAATGTTTTTGTTTTTGCATTTCCATTAGCGACCGTTTACATTTTACAACTGCCATCTTCAGAGCTATTAGCGTATTTGTAGAGAACTCAAGGACTCGTTCTATTTGGTCATGGAAAGGGTTATCATGGCCGTCCTCGACTCCTACATCCATCCGCTTCTGCACTGTAAATCTGCTTAGTCAGTCTTGCATCATCCATTCTTTCTATTATACATATCCGAACCATCGGAACATTCCTTCCTTTTTTTTACACAGACACTCTTTTTCAATCCAATTTCTTGTTTTCGAAGCGATCAGAGAGAGTCAGTCCGCAAATTTGGCGCAGTGCCCTCATTTCGACCGCGTTTATACTACTTTAAAGCACTCATACTTAATTCTCGCTTCTGTAAGTTAGCGTTGGAACAGTACCGCATTGTGGATAGCGATTGGCTTTTCTGCTAATAATTTTTCATTTTATTAAACAACTAGTTGACCCGGCGAACTTCGTTCCGCATCAAAAGAAATAAATTAGTAATATTTGGATCTTAAAAAGTTCAATTTGTGCTATTTATCGGCACGCGTTTTGGCGCGCAAACGCAACTGCTATGTACCGCTATGTTAATACTGTAATATCTTCGTAAATATTAGTTTAAATTACATGCTGTAAATGGCTATATTGATCTATATTAAAAGCACAATCTATTTAAGACACTTAATTGGATGAAAATTAATGCTGTAATGTTTAAAATTGCTTCGTAAATAAGCCATTATTTCTTGTAAAAAATTAAAAAATAATAATGGTTATTGTGGGTTATCCCTAAGACATAGACATATGCCTTCGTGGACTTTTTTATAGACCTTTTAAAGGTGTATAATAATGTAGTATATTGTTTTGATTTATCACTTAGGGTTCAGGCAGCGTTTTCGATTAAAGTTTTAAATCTTGAAAATTATCATTTTTTTCACTACACTTCATGAATTATAGATCAAAACCACCCCGTTGACACCCTCTAACTATTAAAAAAAACCGTATCAAAATCCGTTGCGTAGTTTCAAAAATTTAAGCATACAAAGGGACATAGGGGAAGAGAAAGCGACTTTGTTTTATACTATGTAGTGATTTATTCTGTACACTTTCGAAATATTCTAATTCTAAGGATAATTTTAAGTTGTATTTCAATTACGTAGCTATGTTTATCCAATAAAATAAATATCGTTGTTTCCAGCTGGAATTCCGTGGCTCGTTAGTTCAACAACTGCGGGATGTAACTAAGAAGCTAGGTCTTAGTATTGCAACACTACACTCTGCTGTCGCACAGCTGGACCTTTTCATGGATGCGCACAGGCTCAGGGCTGATCGGCTGACTCACGTAGCGCTTGCATGCTTGAGTTTAGCAGGTATTTTTTTTTAGCTCGTAATGAATAACAATAAAAACATCAATTTTTGTTCCACTTACTGGACCACACGCCAAATACCGGCTTTGCTCATAACCCAATGTGAAGTAATACGGAATTATTTTAAAGCACAACTATCATGGCATAACCTTCTGTATATAAGAGCTAATAGAGACCAGAAAACCCAGTTCAGCTGGGACTTAAATGAAAAAAAGGTGCATATGCTGAACTGATTGCGTATCATTCTTTCATCCCTACACTTCCTGAATATGTGGATAAACTTACCACTGTTTATTCGATCGCATGCTATTCTTAAACAATTCCTTTTATTAGTATTTTTTTTAGGTTTTCATTTAGCTTTAATAATTTACAACCTATATATCTGACTACAGCAAAAAGCGAAGAGAAGTTCAGTAGATCGCCGACATTAAAGACTTTGGCCAAAGTCAGCGGTATCCAGCTTTGCGGGAAAACCTTCAGGCAGTTAGAGTGGATGGTTGGACAGCATGTTCGCTGGAGGTTACTGAGACCGACACCTGTGACGTACGCAGCGTTACTGGCCCAATGTGTTGTAACTGACAGCGACCTAACCACAAGACATCCAAAGTTCGTCAGACGCTTCAGAAGGGATGGTGCTAAATTACTAGAATCGTATTTGGACTTGACTCTGTCTGGTAAGTATTTTCATTCTGATTATTATTAACATATCAAAAAATATTAATATTTACCTTTACTTCCGTAATATCTCATCATTGATGATGTATCATAGACATGATTCGGAAGCGATGTTTTGTTTAGATGTTTTTTTTACTTATCTTATTTGGACTTATTATCTACACTGCAGAAAAATCTGGAATAAATAATATTTTACACATTATTAAGAAAAATTGCCAAATTGAATATGTCGAAACCGGCTTGAATGCATGATGAGATGTATGACTGTGGATGACGCGAAAGAAGTGTGTCAGGATCGTAGACTGTGGAGAGTCAAAGTCTCTGCCTCTCCCTATGGGATACAGGCGTGAGTTTATTTAAAAGTGTCGTCTCGTGGTACACAGATGTGCGTCTGAAGGTGGTGGAGTGCGTGGACGTGGGGTGCGCGTGCGTAGCGTGCGCTCGCGCCGACCTGGGGCTTCCGGCCTGGCCCGCCTGGCTCGCGGCCCGCGCCCAGCGCCAGGCCTCCGCTGTTGCGCCCATCGCGCGCCTGCTGCAGAGGTACGTACCGCATCACACACACACACATACGCCCAGTAAGCAAAGAGAACAGGGCGCCATAAGTGCAATACATATGCCAAGTAGCCAGATAGAAAGAGCCCGATCAGTGCACCACACACATAACACGCCCAGTAGGTTGACAAAACAGAGCACCATGAGGCACTCTATTCTTACACACCTCACTCACTTCTTTGACCTTCATAACTCTTGTCATACACACTTGTCGGTTTTTAAGACTTTTCCTCAATAGCTCATACAATTTGGCCATAGTATGGAATAGTCAGTCTTGTATCATCCATTCTTTGTACATGTCCAAACTATTAGAGCATAGCCTGTCTTTGCCTTATTATTCTTATTAACAACTTAATAATATGTTTTTTTATGAAGAGGAATATAATTAAATACCCTTGCCAGCAATTGATTGATTCACATTGTTTCGACAAGTACAAACACTGTTGACAATATTCTATTAAACAATGATGATTAAAAGGCCGAAAAGAGTTCCCAAGTGGAACATGGTTGATATCCCTACGGGTTGATATCCCAATATGGTTATAACACCGAAGCGAATACTGATTGTTATATATCCGTGACATGACACAGTAAAGTTACACATAATATAATACATTAATTGGAAAATTATATAATTACAGGATGATGCAAATAATGAAATCTCGTGAAGCCTCCGCTGACACCGATGTAGATCAAGGTTACGCTAGTGCCAAAACATCACCAAATCAGACACCAACCACTTCACCAATATTCCACGTGTCACCTGCGTCAAGCGTTTCCAGCACATGTTCGAATAATCATAACGATATATACCGTCAACGACCAATAAACGAACGAAGACCAGATAGTGATTACTCAGTATTAGATTACAGTGAAACCGATGTGCCTACAAATGTTGTTAACGTTCAAGATTACTATCGGCTACCATCAGCTGTGGATATGACATTGCAGAGGGTCAACTCGGCAGCAGACTACAGATATTGTAGATCTCGTAGATTACTTGAGGCTAGTGTTGATAATCAACCGTCAACTAGCATGGCTGTGAAACGTGGTCTAGATACCAACGTTGAAATTGAAACGAAGAGGTACAGGCTTGCTTCTCAAATGTCCCAGGTTGTTCTATGATTTTTATCTAGTCTATTGACTCGTAATTACATTCATATGCTGAGTACATAATTCTGTTGCATAACATGAGTTTTGGTCGCTCTCATAGTGTTTTATTTATTTATTTAGTTACCTCTAATTTTTAACAAGATTAGTGATAATATTCTCGCCAAAATGTTATGTAATCACATTATGTTAGATATTTGCATGAGATTTGTTCAAATTTACACAGGATCCACGAATTGTATGCCAGGATACATATTAAACTTTTGTTTCCGGGGAATCCCCTGTTTCGGATCTGGGTATACTGTATTTAATATGTATCTTTTTAATTTTATAAAAAAGTTTGTAGCATAATTCAGTCAGGGTAAGTTTATTTATTTGCCATAACACACTTGTTCTACGATTCTTTTGTACCTAGACTGTGTCATAGTGTAGTTTGGGAGCCTGTGAAATTAAGAACAGATTGTATATTTATAACTGTTTAATTGATTACAAATTCTTTTGATTTATAAATTTATTTTTGTATTTTATGAAAATATTTCATCAAATTGGTTCCTTCTTATTAATTTTTTTTTTATATAAACCTCAAGTATTTGTAGTCAATTTAGTTGAATTATGCATATTATCAAAATAGATATGTATGCTTTAGAATTTTATCAGCTCAGTATAGCTTGTTATGCAAGTGGGAATATAAATTAAAATAAATAATCATTTTTAAATAAGCAAGTAAAAAAATGGTAATACTCGGTGGGATTCTTATTAAAATCTTTGTAATTGATTCTTACATTCAACAGCAACAGATATAAAATAATTTATATTTTAATTAATAAATTATGATTATTTATTACTTATGTTATTCCCGCTTGCATTAATTATAATCATAACAATATAGTTGAGAAGTTTTACAGCGAGACCAATATTAAAATTTGGACAAAATATTTAAAAAAAAAAATAGAAGACTGATGATAAAATAATTTAAGGCAATAACAATTTGCATGGCCAAAATTGTTCCAATCTAATATTGTGTCTATCAGGTAATTATGTAATTTTGATATAGGATGTAAACTTCTTGTAATTAATAGAAAAACTTGAGCATAAAGACTTCTCAATTATGTACATGTTATTTAGCTATAATATTGTTTAAATGAAACAACACGGGGTTTTCGAATCACTAAGAATTTTTATTGTTTTGTAAATTTTATCGTATGAAGTGCCCTCCTGAAATTATCTACATTGATATTGCAATAGCCAAGAGCAGTCACATTTATTACGCGTCTGCGTCAGAACTAGATTACTAACTAGCAGTGAGTCAAATTCAAATTCAATTTAACTGGTAGCCTCAGGTCATTCATTCTATCGAATCTTATCTAAAAAGAGAAATACTTCTATCTTATTAATAAAAAAGAGAAACAAATACTCACCATACTGTCGTGTTGTTTCAGTATAGGTAATTTAAAGTTGTAGGACCAACGGAGTACATACAAGTCTTTGTCGTATACAAATTAAAATCATGAAGGTGAAATGTTACATTATTTTTTTGTCAATTTCTCAAATTTGTTAGTAAAAGTCATTGTAGCAAAAAAAGTTTAAGTTTAAAAACAAAATATTAGTATTACCACACTACCTCATCACAAATTACTTTTTTTCCATAATTGAAGAAAAAAATAATTGTTGTTAGTATCGAATACAAAATTAAAGTTTTATGTCGTACGTTATTTGATTGTAAACATATAATTATTTTGTTAACTTGGGACTTGGAAAACTTGGCATCACAATTATTTCTTATAATTGCATAGATAACATGTAGGATTAAAATAACCAAGATTTAGAAAAAATGAAGGTAATGGTGTAATGTGTAAAGATCTAATATTTCATACCTCAAAAAACTTATTTTAATCCAATTTATTTATCCAAACTTAAAAATTGGTCTGCCCATTTACTTCTCTTACTGCAAATCTATAATTATATGCTTCTAAAAATCGCATACCATACACCTGTCCTACTGTTGAAACATTACTATCAATATCGGAAATTTTCAAAAATAATGCTAATTATGTTGATACAGTACGAAATTCTCAAAAAAACACATTGTCACCTTAGCATAAATTGGGAAATTTATTCAGAGTATACACTTTTATTTGCAGCTGATTATTTTTATATGATTAAATTAATACTCCTAAAGTACACTTACGAATCGGGTATGAAATGTACTTATGTTAGTTGTTATCGAATATACACAGTACTGGAATATAAATATTGCTCTATATAAATAAATGGGTATGTAAGGCTTTGTGTTCTCTATACAAATTTTGGGGAACAGACGTAAAAACCATATTGTTATATTACTTATATATATTGCCATGTTATTTTTTGACTAGGCTGACATTGATGAGCAATATGAATACAGTGGTATTCGAAAAGTGTTTGTGGAATAGAATTGATGTTTGATTTTTATTTTGATTTGCTCATTTATTTTTCGAATGTATATGATTGATTACACAATATTTTATTTATATGAAGTCTGAGATTCAATTCCATATTCACAATTGTGAGTTAAAGTCATGATGAAATTGGTGTTATTTTGTTACATATTTTGTTTTTGCCTCGTGGCCCATTGGTAAAACTACCGGCTGCAGCAATGATGTCGGGGCTTCGATTCCCACCCTAGCACAAATATTTGTGACAAACATGAATATTTGTGTGGCGTCTGGGTGTTTTTCTACGTATTATAAGTATTTATTTACAAAAGAAAAGTATATATATATATTAATATCCGTTAACTAGTATCCATAACACAAGTATTTAGTTGCTTAGCTTGGAACTAGAGGGCGCTGTGTGTATTGTATCCAAGATAATATTATTATTATTACATGACTTTAATTCACTTATTGCAATAGGCGACTGTTATATGGGATCGAAGAATTTCGACCCATGAAAGTTGCTGTACCCCTTCGGGTATCAAGGAAGCCAAGTTACAGTATAATTTATGTAAAGACTTAATTGTTGCATGATACTTTACGTATTTTGTTATTGTGTTTATTTAGCCAATTTAATTTAATTACACTATTTACGATTATTTAAAACCCATTTTTTATTAGTCGTTTTGTTGCTAGCTGTATAGGGAGATCTTGAGATACCGCCGGTTGTTCCCATTTTTTTGTTTCCTTGAAATGTATACGGGTTTATATATTATATTGTCTTGTATTTATCTTAAATTTTATAAATTTTTGTATTTGCTTTTTAGGTAGGTATATTGAAAATTTGTTGTTTGTTGTCGTAATACCATAGGTACTAATAATATTCATTTATAAAGATAATGTATTAAGCTCACAGAAACGATGCTTTATTACATATTATGTGCCGAGAATGTATCTCTATTTGCTATCCGCAATTGCTTAACCCAATCTGAATTTAAGATATCGTGTTTATGTTTTTCATCTTAATTTTAACTAATAAACTTTCACCATTCTCCTTTAAAAGAGATTTCCGCAAATCTGTATAAAATAGCAAAACAATATACGGCAGACACTCGAATCCAACTCTATAAAAAAAAAATCTTCATTATTTCTAACAATATACATAGTTAATGCTTGTATTACATAGTTTGTGGGTTCAAGTCTGGGTCAACGAGTACAAAAACTGAATTCAACTAAAAAAAAAAATGGTTAAAATAACAAACGTAATTTCATGTTTATAAATTTTGGCATGCATGCATAATTTGTTTAAAAATCGTGCTTCCTTTTCTTTCTTTGGATATCTATAGAGATACAAAATTAGGATAAATTAACCTATCAATTGACATCTGCTATATCTGAATTTAAATTGACAGGTTTTTTTTAACACTGACACAAATAATTTTCAACAGAGGAGTTAAAAATCATTTAACAGTTAGTAGTAGGTCTTCTATGAATAATAACACTTCCATCTATAATAGTCTTGGCCTAGGTCTGTGACTAATTTGATGTAATGCTTTATGGATTTTAGAAAATATTAACCTATTTGTGATACAGCATTTGGTAAATAATGAATTGAATCGTATCTCTATAAGGCCATATTTGTATGAAAATACTACGGCAGCTACATAAATGTATTGCAATTAATGTTGCTAATGAAATGCTTGGTAATCTTAAAACAACATACTCATCTTTGATTACTATATCACAAATTTATAACTTAGAATGCTGTTGAAAAATTTGTGATAAAAATAGCTATCGTTGCTGGATTATGAAGTATGTGATTTGGACAACTTTTGGAGATATAGTGAAAATGTTATGTACAGGTTATACATGTATTTATTATTGTACCAATAATGGAGGCTCACAGTTAAAGGAAAAAAAAGTCTGTTAACAAATGTGTGTAAATTGTAAAGTAAATTGTTAATAAACATGTAAACAAAAAAATTAAGGAATAAAATGTTTTAATGTTTGATTGTACCAAGACTGAAGGATATATATATATTATGTAGAAGGCAATTGGACTGATGTGAAAATTATTTTGTACTTGTGAAAGATTACGATAAAGACATGTTATATATAAACCTAGAAAATAAAATATTTTATTTCTTTGTCTAGTGTTTTCTTTTCATTTAATACATACGATTATTATATACGCACTAGTGGTTAACGCAGGCGTGTTATTTGTTTTAACAACTTATTTTTTTACACTGGAATGAAATTAATGAAACACGAACTGCACATAAAAATTGTTGAAGCCTCCGTTTCAGAAGTTCGATTTTTCTATGAGAGAGAATATCTCCATATTCTTGTGGAAAAAATAGTGCCTTTTTAAGCTAGTCGTGTACGTGGATGTACATCAGGAGAAACCCACGCGTTAGAGCTATCCCGTTCATTTAGGGCCTTTGAAACGGGATCTCGCTCATTTTGGTCCAAAGTCCGTTAAAGGGACAACACCCTGTCAGTCCTGTCACTAATTTATTACGAGTATAAATATACATAGTGTATTTGCGTATAAATATATCATATTTTTTCTGTTCTACTACTACAAGGTTAAATAAAGATGGTACTGAACTCCACTGACACTGAAGTTTTGTAAAAAATTGTGCTTAAGGTTAGAAAATAAATACGTATATAGAATTATCCCAATCTTAAAAAAATAGCTGTTTTACAGGCCCTCGTGTTGCATGGATTCTGAAATACGTTACGTGGGTTCGAATTGTTTTGTATTGGGAGGAAAGCTTAAACGCTACTACTTACCACAAATGATATTTTTATTGTTTCATTCCTTTTATTCCAGCTACACTTAGAATAAATTAAATTTAAGATAGCAAATAATATATACATTACTTCACGCTTTTATCCGCCCGAAGGTGTAGGCAACGTTTCTTAGCCTCTACTCACCAAATGTTTACGTCCCAAATGAAATAGGTGGCGAAACCTATTGCCATAACACCTGGCGCGATGTTATCAGTAATGAATTTTATCACACTTAACTTCCGAGAAATCATTGAAACAGAAGCAGGGTGCTGGTGTACTGGATCACCGGGAATAAGTTAAAATAAATACTTATTTAGACACATTGAAAGGATAACATTGGAAATAAGACACCTTTAGCTTCTGCAAAGTTATATTTACATAGGTAGGTGGGCTATATCTTAAATAATATTTACAAAGAATTGATAGATACGTAATCTCTGGAAAATAGAATTTGTGCTAATATGAACACTTAAATACTATGATTAACGTTGTATTATGCTAGTCGATAAACTGACGTATCGTCAGGTGAGAGAGTGGGCAACCGCGGAGGCCTGCGCGGCGGACGTCTGCGTCGTCGAGGTTTGCACTCGCAATGTAGAGCACAAAGTCCTATCCCTGCACATCCTGAGAGAAAAAGTGGTACTGCCAAGGTCCTTGTCACAGTCGCCACCTGCTCCCCTCTAGACCAATGAGGCACAACCACACTCGTATCAGCTCGGGACCAGTAACATGGATATTTCGCTCCAACATAGCCAAAGTTAATTGTAAAATTGTCACAGTCTACAGTGGGGGGATAGCCGCATCCTTTTATATTTACGAATAACACTGCCGGTCGCCATTCTTCAGCATATGCCTTATACTTGACATGTAACTGTGTGCATTTATATGCGTCACTGGTGCATCCTTCTCGACATGAAGCCCAAGTACAGTTGTCCAAGCCTAGTCTATCATCGCGTCTTTCAGTAACACATTCTGCCGGAATTGGGTCAAAGTCAGCAGCTAAAGCACTCAAAGCTGGGTCAGCATACAGTGGTACAAGGAAAAGGAGAGCAGAGCCGCCACCTCCAAGCAAAGCTGCAAGTATTACGGTGATATATCTCGTAAGCTTGGCACGCGTTTCACCTCTACGCCGTGATGGTCGGACGACCAAGCGTTCGGAACTTCCACCTCTCATTTTATGTGCACTGCGTCAAGCCATGTTGAATTCATAATCTTGTTCCATATTGAATTGAATGACAAAATACGCGTGCGCCAGAATGAAACATGCGCAAAGTTCTACTTTCAAGTGGATAGGTTTCTACGTACCTGCTAGGTACCTGATACTTTTAAATATTTTACCCAAAAGGCCATAAGCTACGTAAATTTATCTACCTAACTAGTAATTACCTATAACCTACAAGCTTTGCTCTGTTGGAACGAAATATACGAAAAAAGAAAATGTAGGTAAACTTAACAAATTAACATAAAAAATAACTATTATTAATATCTATCACAAGTTGGTATTCGTAGATAAGTTGTCCCTCAGATTTATGTACTTTTGAAGTTATTGCATAATAGATAGGCAGGATATTGGCCTCTAGTCTCTACAGGAGACTACCAATTCAATAACGCAAATCTCAAACCTACACGAGACTTGTGTACCCAATACCTATAGTTAAGACTAATAGTGTACGATAAGCATACACCTTTTAGTGAATAGACTAGTAGTGTACGAATTAAGACTAATAGTGTGCGATACGAATAGATTTTATTTTTTTATGGGATAGGAGGGCAAACGAGCAGGCGTGTCACCTGGTGGTATGCAACCAACGCCGCCCATGGACACCAGCAACACATATAGTGTTACTGTTGCGTTGCCGACCTTTAAGGGATAGGGGATAGAAAAGTACGGGGAAGGGGGGTGGGCCTCCGGGTACCTCTCTCACCGAATGAAACGCGGCATGAGCCACTTTACGCCGGTCTTCTGAGAGGTCGTGGTATTTCACCGGTCGAGCCGGCCGATTTAATTGGAAGATTTCTTAAAAGATGTGCTAAATCTATTTCCATGCCGATTTCAATGCTATTTCAAGAAGAAGAAGGATCCTAAAACTGTAGTTTTCAAAGTTATTTATTATTAGTAACGTTTTTGAGCGTATTGTATAGAACCATAAGATCGAGACGTAAAGTGGCTCATCCTGCGCTTCGTTCAGTGAGAGAGGTACCCGGAGGCCCATCCCCCTTCCCCATCCTTTCATATCCTACTCCCTATAAGGTCGGCAAGGCAACTGCAACACTATATGTGTTGTAGCTGTCCATGGGTGTCGCTAGACACTTACCATCAGGTAACACGTCTGCTCGTTTGCCCTCCTATCACTTTAAAAAAAAAACAAGTTTTTGCTGCAATAAAGCACACAATGAACTTATCCCAACATGGGTTCTCTAAGGGCCGTTCCACCTTGTCTAATCTTACATACATCTTAACGAATGTGTAACAGATTCTATGTATAAAGACGCTCAAGTTGTGGTCTATCGTTAGATCATAAACTGTCCTCCGTTGGGATCCAAAGCGATCTTCTCAGACTTCTTATTTAAATAACAGATCGCAAGCCGTGGCTATCAACAATTACGTTTCGACACATCTAGTAGCGTACCGCAAGGATCTATGCTCGGCCCACTTATCTTTATTATTTTTGTAAGTGACATCGAGGAGTGTCTTAAATTTTCCAGACTTTTATGCTTTGCTGATGACATGAAGATTTTATGTGCTGTCATGTTATCTAATCATGTAATCGCCTTGCAATTGGACCTAGATCGCCTCTCTGTTCACGGCATACGCAATAGTCTAGACTTAAAAACTCTTTAAAATGTTCTGTGCTGCCTTTTAGTCGTAGAACTAAATTATAGGGGGTCATGTCAAGAGCGTGCACGTCGCGATCCCTGCCGTCCCAGTGGGACGCAATCTTGACCAAAGCAAACTCAGCCGGACGGGCTGCTAGGGCGTGCCCCGGAAGCGACGGGCACCGATTAGCCCCCGTCGGTGCGGCTGCATGCGCATGCGGCGAAGGGGGCCGCCACCCTTCACGCAGCGCCAATCCTGGCGGGACGAGGAGAGGGGAGTGCCGTGTAGGCACGTGGAATGTTAGAGGTAGCATGGCAAGAAAGATGAATGAGATGATGGATGTATTAAATGAGAGATGCCTGGATGCCTTATGTTTGACGGAGACAAAGCGGAGGGGGAGGGAGGCCGAGGACCTCCCCGGTGGCGTGGTAGCCCTATGGTCCGGAGTGGACCCGGACGTCCGTGCCAGTGGGGGTGTTGGAGTCGTTCTCTCCTCCCGCTTTGCTTCCGGAGTGAAAGATTATGAGTTGGTAGGCCCAAGACATCTTTGGGTTCGAATAAAACTGGGGATCACGCGAGTTTTCCTGGTCGCAGCTTATGCTCCCGTTAGTTCCGCGGATCCCCGCGAACTCGAGGATTTTTGGGAAACTGTTAGGGATATTCTGGATCTAGTTGAGGGAAATGAAAGGATAATTCTGTGTGGAGATCTTAATGGGTGGGTCGGAACCAAGCGAGACGGCCTGGAGGCTGTCCTTGGTCCGAATGGTGACAAGAGAGTGAATGATGCTGGTAAGCCGATATTGGATGTATGTCTGGAACGGAACCTCCTTGTGTCCAACACATTATTCCGTCATAAAGATATTCACACGTATACGTGGAGACGGAATGAGCAAAAGAGTATGATAGCTTTGATTTTGATAGATAGTCGTCTCCGAAATACTCTAAGGGATACAAGAGCCTACAGAGGCCCCGCTCTTGATACGGACCACTACCTGGTGGTAAGCCGATTCGTGGGCCTTTTCAAGAAGTGGAGACACTGGCGAGTGCGTACCCATTTCGGAGAGCTTGAAAGGATAAAATGTGAGAAATTAGAAGATGAAAGTGTACGGAGTATGTATGTAGGCCTAGTCAGTAAAAGACTCAATGAGACGAGTCTTTCTGACCTAGGTGTTGAAGAATGCTGGGAAAGAATGAAAGAAAGTATAGTGAATAGTGCAAAAGAAGTATGTGGTAGTGCAAAGAGGCATAAGATTCTGAGAGGTGACGCCTGGTGGGACGCGGATGTGAAATCCAGCGTCGAAAGAAAGAAAAAAGCATGGTTGGATTATGTCTCAAGTTTGAACCAGAATGATAGTATGACAGAGAAAAAGTATGAGAGCTACCGCCGCTGCAGGAATGTTACCAAAGCCTTAGTGAAAGAGAAGCGTGAAAGACTTGTTGCGAATGAGGAAGTGAGGTTGACGGAGAACTTCGAGGCGAATAACAAACTCTTCTGGAGGGAAGTTAGAAAGTCTCGGGGTTCTTCGTCAACAACCAGAATGGACAAAATTATGTCTAAGTTTGGTGACATTCTTGCAAACCCAAGCGATGTATTGGGCAGGTGGAGTGAGTATTTTGGGGAAATGTATGAGTATGTTCCGGATGTGGGCGCCGCGAGTGAGCCTACGGCTGACACCGCTACGCCAACATCTGATGAGGACATTACTATGGAAGAGATTGAATGGTCGATACGAAGTATGAAAAATGGTAAGGCAGCTGGAATTGATATGATGTCTGCTGAAATGATCAAACACGGTGGAACCTGTGTCCGGGATGCTTTCCTGACCTTGAGCAATCTGTGCTGGAGGTCGGGTAAGGTTCCCATGGACTGGAGGCGCGCTGTCATCGTGCCCTTGTATAAAGGTAAGGGATCACGTATGCAGTGCGCCAGTTACAGGGCCATCAGTTTGATCAGTTTAGCAGCAAAAGTGTATGGGAAAATTATTGAAAGGAGAATGAGGGTGATATCTGATGGAGTGTTGTGGGAGGCTCAGGGTGGTTTCAGAAGCGGACGAGGGTGCATGGATCAGATTTTTTCTCTCCGCAACATCGTGGAGAAACAACTGGCTGTTAACCGGAAGGTTTTCTGCGGTTTTGTGGATCTGGAAAAAGCGTTTGACAGAGTGTTGCGAAAGGATCTGTGGGATATACTCCCGGGCTACGGGGTGAGCGGAGCACTGCTGCGCGCTGTGCAGTCCACTTATGAGGGCTGCACAGCGTGTGTGCGTGTTGACGGCGGCTTGTCCCCCTGGTTTGACGTCAATATCGGCGTCAGACAGGGTTGCGTGCTGTCCGCTCGACTGTTCATCCTGTACCTGGACAGTTGTCTCCAGAGAATGAGATCGATGGATGTAGGGTTGCGAATGGGTGACCTAGTTGTGAGCTGCCTGCTTTACGCAGATGACGCTGTGCTTCTAGCCGAATCGCCGTCGGACCTGCAAACACTAGTCACTACTATGAAAGATGATTGCATGATTAAAGGCTTGCAGTTGAATGCGAAGAAAACGAAAGTCATGGTGTTTGAAAGGGAGGAATCCAGAACAGATGCAAGGATAATGGTTGATGATGTAGTGCTGGAACAGGTGAATGAAATTGTATATCTTGGATGCGCTTTTAGCAGAGATGGAAGGTACACCGCGGATGTAGAAAGACGAGTGGCGATAGGAAATAGCGTAAACGGAGTGTTGGGCAGATTCCTGGGCGCAAAAAATATTAGCAGAAAGGCCCAGTTAGCAATCCACAATGCAGTCCTGATCCCAACACTAACTTATGGAAGCGAGAGCTGGGTATGGCAGAGTGTGCATGAAAGTAGAATAAACGCGGTAGAAATGAGGGCTCTACGCAAAATCTGCGGAGTGACTCTCGCTGACCGCGTAGAAAACAAGGTTGTAAGGAAGGAAGTTGGTTTGAAAGAGAGTGTCGGTGTAAAAGTAAGAAAGGGCATGCTCCGATGGTTCGGACATGTAGAAAGAATGGTTGACGCAAGACTGACTAAGCAGATATACAATGCAAAAGCGGACGGATGTAGGAGTCGAGGACGGCCAAGACACACATTCCAAGACCAAATAGAACGTGTTCTGGAGGAAGGTGATGTTAAGAGCCTCAAAAACCGACGCGCGTGCATGAAAAGAGTTATGAAAGTCAACGAAGCGAGTGAGGTGTGTAAGAATCGTGCCCTATGGCGCTCTGTTCTCTCTGCCTACCCCGCAAGGGATTTGGCGTGAAGTTATGTATGTGTGTATGTAACTAAATTATACTCTGAAAGGTCATAATCTTGAGAAACTGCATATCATACGTGATTTAGGTGTTAAACCTACATGATGTGAAGCTGATATTTGATGAGCACATAAATAGTTTGATTACTAAAGCGTCCAAGGTATAAGGGTTCCTCCTACGTAGTTTCAGTGCCTTTACTAGAGCCAATACACACAACTACAATTGTAACAGTGGCAGAGTTACACAGTTCGCAGCAAGAATCTGCCGACTCGACCAAAAAATACCACGACCTCTCAGAAGATCGACGTAAACTGGCTCATGTCGAGTTTCGCTCGATGATTCGCCTTTCCCATCCTACTCCCTAAAAAGTCGGCAACGCAACTGTAACACTATATGTGTTGCAGGTGTCCATGGGTGGCGCTGGTCACTTGCCATCAGGTGTCACGCATGCTCGTTTGCCCTCTTACACCATATATATACTCATATGTATAAGGGAGTATATATACATACATACATAACTTCACGCCAAATTAAATGCCTTGCGGGGTAGGCAGAAACGCCATAAGGTACGATTTTTACACGCCTC
Organism: Euproctis similis; assembly: GCA_905147225.2. NCBI lineage: Eukaryota > Metazoa > Arthropoda > Insecta > Lepidoptera > Erebidae > Euproctis > Euproctis similis. The sequence continues at coordinate 14,826,376 of LR990109.1, forward strand.
ACTGGCTTCGTTGACTTTCATAACACTTTTCATGCATGCGCTTCGATTTTTAAGGCTCGACAATTTAGTTTGAAAAATTTCAACAGATTCAGGGTCTCTCCTTTGAGACCATTGCACATTGCTCTACTGGAGTCAAATGGGTCTTGTTGATTTATATAGTATACATTTATATTGGCAACACTGATTCAGTGCTGCCAACTCTACCAACTTTTCGGTAGATCTACCAACTTTTAGTGTCGTAGTCAAACCTACCACCTTGTACCAAAAATCTACCAACTTTTAAAGTTTTCAAAAATCCCAAATCAAACCTCCATGAAAATAATATTGAAACTATAATTTTTTTTTCATTTTTCGTAATCTTTCTCTTGCTTTTTTACCCTTTCATTTCCCATACCCATCACATTTCTCTAATGAAAAAAGGAGATGATTCACAGATGTTTCCATTATTGAGCCAGTTCGTAAGAAAATTGCTTGTTCTTCCACACAGTAGCGCCAATGTCGAGAGACTGTTTTCAGCAGTTAATTTATTGAAAACTAGTAGTCGAAATAATCTATCCACTGATACTCTGCAAGGGTTACTGCACACAAAAAGATTTATAAATAAAAGTAATGAGCAACCCACACCGACTGAAGAGCATTATAAATTATTTAATAAAAATATGTATTCTTTTAAAGAATAAAATAATAAGGCAGCTTTTTTTTTTCTTACAATTTTAATTATTGTTAACTAAGTTTATACTTTTTTAATTATTATTCAATAAAAACAATACAAGCTCAGTTTGTATATTATCCGCAATTCTTTATCGACTCAAACCCCTATAACATTGAAGTACAGCTTTTATTCCGCTTCTAGAATCAAAGTTATTGAATATTATTATTTAATCATTTCTGTGATCTGAGAAGATCTATTTTCTATTTTGAGATTAATTTTATTGGATGTTGTCAATGTTTAATTAAACCTAGTTTTACAACATTAATATTAGTTACTACTATCTGTAAGTGACTTATAAACTATGCTTTGGTTGAAGTCATAGACTCATAATTATTCGTTTTTCAATTATGACTATTTTCTATTGATATTTTGAATATTAGCGGTCTGTAATTCTGTTTTATCATTAGATTTCTAATAAAAATAGTTCAAATATGTCTCATCCAATCGAAAAGTAAATTAAGGATGCCAGATTCTTATTGGAGGGTCTCTAAAAGACTTGAAAAGTATGGGTGGTAGATCTACCAACTTTTCATAGTAGGGTTTGTTGGAAACTACCAACTTGTAGAACCCTATCTCCCACCTTGACGAATTTCGAGTTGGTAACGCTGCACTGATTGGAACTTCCCTTTCCAATCAAGATGGCGCAAGCCTGGTAATGTCTTGTCTGTGTGTGCTGGTAATAAAGTGTAAAAACCATAAACGGGCCTAATTATTTTAACATGGTAGCAATCCGTGGTTGTAGAATTTGGTTTAATAGAAAAATAAATAGTGAGCTGAAATCAAGAAGTAAGAAAACGGCAAAAGTTAATGTTTAGAAAAATAACGCGTCAAGTTTTAAGAAAAAATGGCGTCATGTAATAGCGATATTAATATTCCAATTTTCGATGGCACTGATTACAGTAATTGGAAAATACGGATAATTAAGTTTCTACAGTTCAAAAGGTGCAAGGATGTTGTAATGAGGGCGAAAATTGCAACCGATAAAGATGAGTGGGATGATAGAGATATACAAGCAACAAACTATATTTACAGCGCTATAACAAACAAGCAGTTGGAATATATAAGTGAATTAAATACAGCATACGAAATAATACAGAAACTTGATGAGATGTACTTAAAGAAATCAACGGCATTGCAAATAGTATGTCGACATACCCTCGATAGTGTCAAATTAAAAAATTATTCGGAGGTGTCTTTATTTTTCGATGACTTTGAAAAAGCTGTACAGCTCGACCAACTTATCTGTGAACTGAGTGGCGGCGACACCGTCGACATAGTGTTGCAAGTTATTATAGATTTCCCAGAATTTGGCATGTTTGCCACTAGGCAAATCGAGTTAGTTAAGTACTAACATAGCGTAGTAATAAATTAGATACGTTATTAAGGTAATCTATATAATTAGTACTTATTATATTATTTATGTCTATACATTAATTCATTCATTAAGTGTGTAAAAAATATTCGAAAACCCTTGGCAAAGATGAATTGATTAGGGGTAGATAACCTGTAACTGTAACCTAAAATTCATGTTAGCTGCCGTTGGACAGTCCCTTTTTAGAGTAAGGTTTTAGGCTATATAACATCACGCTGCGACCAATAAGAGCGACGGGACAGGGCAGAGTTGTCAGTAGACTAGGTCACTGGCGGTCGGCTAGTTTCATATCTACAGGATAGATACAAGAGCTGACCTAGCAATTGGATATAATAAAACATGAGTTTTAGAATAATTCATTTATTGAAACCAGGTTTACAATAATTATGGTCTTTGGAACAACCTGCACGCCCAACTTCAGTCAGGCTGTGAGGAAATATACCTCCTATTTCCATGCAACCATCATCATCATCACTATCACTTTCTGTTTCTGTGTCACTTCTTACTTCTATTATAAAAGGCTTATCCAAATACGAATCTTGTTTCAAATATTCTTCTTCTAACTTGTGAACATGTTTGCAATGCTGTGCCCACTCATTAACCGTAATGGTTTCAAAGGCTTCTTGAACCAGGCGGGGAATCTCAGCATTTTTATGGTCAATATTTACTTCAGCTACTTTTCTTTACATTGTGCTCCAAATGAATTCAATGGGGTTAAGATCACAGTGATAGGGAGGTAAGTACAAGCATTTGTGCCCATTTTGTTCTAATATTTTATCAATTTCATATTCAGGTTCAGGCTTGTTTCTTTTTATTAGTTCTAACAGCTGAGGTTTTGTGAACTCTTCTCCAAAGTCAACATTATTTTGTGTCAACCATAGTTGCATATCTCTTTTTAAAGAATTCGTATTTGGAACCTTATTTATGCAAACACGGTGATAGGGAGCATTGTCCATTACAATTATTGATGGCTGCTGTAAGTTAGGCACCAGTTTTTCAATAACCCACTTTTTAAAGTTAGTACTGTTCATATCATCATGATAATCACCACTTTTAGTATTAGACTTGAAAACGAGAAGTGCATTATTAACAAATCCAGTGTCCCCTCCTGCGTGTATAATAATATACCTTTGTCCTTTTGATACAGGCTCTAATACTCCGTCTACACCCTCGCCTTGCCAACATTTACCTGATGTATGCGATGAGTGAATATATGTCCCGTCTAAATAAATTAGCGGCTGAGGTTGTGGACTTATTTTATTTTTTTCTACTGCATGCAAGTACTTTGCTCTCCAAGCTGATACTTCATTACGCTCCATTAGTACCTTACGGTTACTCTGAGTCTTTTTAAAACGAAAACCCATCTTGTGAAGAAGTTTTCGAAGACTTTCTCGTTGTCCTGTGTAATTAATTTCTGTCTTTAAGACCTCTAGTAGCTTCTTGATAGTTGGTAGCTCCTTTTTAATGGAATAAAACTCATGTACTTTTCTTCGAATAACTCCCATGTCAAAATCATCAACATGTATAAATCCCGTTTTACGCTGCCTCTCCTTGCCTGGGGTCTGAATTTTTGTACCAGTCTCTTCTGCCACATGCCCTTCTTTTACTATTTTAGATATGAGTCCTTGACTCACACCTGAAATAAATAACACATTATCATCATCAACCCCTTAACGTCACACACACAATGTTTGCTATATGTAAGTACGAATGAATAGTGGCAATATCAAAAGTAAATATCAGTAGATATGTACCTATTTCTTGTTGCGGGTTAGTTGACTCTTACATCCAACAAATTCATAAATATTGGGAAATTTACAAAAAGAAAGTGGGAACACTAACCTGTAGCTGCCGAAATTCGTTTGTATATTTGATTAAATGGTATAATCGGAGCCTCCGCCCGAGCTTCTTCTTCAAAAAAGGATTTAACCTTTAGAATAATGCTTCGAGCATCACTTTTAATCGCTTTCGGCATAATTAACGTTGTAAATATAGCAATTTAGCAACAGAAATCACAGAGTACCCGAATGTAGTAGATACTGACAATCGAATGACATTTCAACATGGCGGCCGTAGTTCCTATTTTTTCCATTTCACAGATAAGTTGGTGGGACTGTAAATGAGTTAAAAAAAGCCGGTGCAACGGTATCAGAAACAGAAAAACTAAACTACATGTTAAAAGCACTGCCAGTGAGTTACAACTACATAGGTGATTTAATAGATGTCTTGCCAGAGGGTGAAAGGACAGTGGACTATTTAAAAAGTAAAATAAAATTGAAAAGTACAGGAAATGTGGGTGAAATGTCAAATGACACATCAAATGTTTTTAAAGCAAATACTAACCGATCATATAATTGTTTTGGTTGTGGTAAACCTGGTCACCTAAGAAGAGATTGTAAGGCAGAGAATGTAAATCGTGGTCGAGGACATGGTTTTTCAAATTATAGAGGAAATAGTATACAAAATTATAGAGGAAATGGTTTATCAAGTTATAGAGGAAATGGTTTATCAAGTTATAGAGGACACAGTTTGCCAAGACGAGGACATACTTCATACATTAACAGAGGACAAGGTTCAAGAAATTACTACAATAATATGCAAGGAAGTCAAGGTAACAGTTATCATATTACTATTGCAAACAATACATATACAACACAAGAGAATGATAAGCCGAAGGGTCAAATAAATTGGTTACTTGATAGTGGATGTACTGACCACATTGTTAATACCGATGAATACTTCAATACTTATGAGATATTGGACAAACCTATTAAAGTCAAAATTGGTGATGGAACAATATTAAACGCTACAAAAATTGGTAATATAAAAACTTATTTTATAGTCTATGGACAAAAATCTGAAGTCACATTAAACAATGTTTTCTTTGTAAAAGAAATGAAGGCAAATTTACTGAGTTATTCAAAAATTACTGATAGTTGTTCAATCATCTCAAAAGGGAAACTTGCAAAAATTTACAATGAATATAGAAGGATTACAGCAATTGCATTTAAGGATGAAGGACTGTATAAGATGAAAAGTTACATGTGTGAAGAAATATTGGAAGCAAATATTAGTAAAACAAATATGACTGTAAAGGAAAAACTACATCGTACTCTGGGCCATATTAACTTTAAAAATTTGGATTTAATGTGTAAAAATGAATCATTAGAGGGATTACCTAAAGAGATTGAATATGAATATTTAAAGTGTGCAATATGTATTGAAAATAAAATGCATAACTTACCATTTGCTAATAATCGAAGAAAAGCAGAAGACATATTAGAGATTGTTCATACAGATTTAAATGGGCCACATAAGACTACAGGATATAATGGAGAAAAATATTTTTTGAGTTTTATTGACGACTACAGCAAATTAGTAAAAGTTTATTGTATCAAATCAAAAACTGAGGTATATGATTACTTGGTGCAGTATGTAAATGAAGTACAGAACTTAACAGGAAAAATGATAAAGGAACTGCGATGTGACAATGGGAAGGAATATATGAATGAAAAGGTTTTTCAGTTTGCAAAAAAGAAAGGAATAGTGATAAAACCCTGTCCAGCATATGTTCATCAATTAAATGGAACAGCAGAGAGATACAATCGTACGTTGATGGATATGGGTAGATGTCTTTTATCTGAAGCAAAGGTAGAAAGAAGATTTTGGCCTGAAGCAACTAAAACAGCTGCATATCTTAAAAACAGAACCTTAACTAATACTATTGAGAGGAAAACCCCGTATGAGATATTTTTTAAAAAGAAGCCATCTGTGAAAAATCTAAAATTATATGGAAGTAGAGTTTTTGTAAGAATTCCTGAAGAACGAAGAAGGTCTAAGTGGGATAAGAAAGCAGAAGCTGGAATTTTACTTGGTTATACTGATATTGGATACAGAGTGTTAATCAACAACAGAGTTATTATTGCTAGAAATTGTGATATAATTGAGGAAGATGTTAAATTATGTGGTTTTAAAGATGAGGAAGAAAATGGTGAATATAAAATAAAGGAAAAGGAAGATAAAAGAATCCAAGAGGAAACAAATATGTTAAAATACTCAGAAAATGATAAAGAGAATGTAGGAGAAAATGAAAATGAGAATCTGAATAGAAGATTAAGAAGACAAATCAAACCTCCACTTCGTTTTGATGAAGAATTTGGTTATTATTGCATATACTGTAACTACTGCGATGCATCAGCTCCAATTGATTTTCAGGAGGCGATAACATTTGATGAGGCAATGAAATGGAAAGGAGCAATGAATAGTGAGATGGAAAGTTTAATAAAAAAATAATACATGGACTCTAGTTGACAGACCCTCCAAGGAAAAAAAGGTAATTGATGTGAAATGGGTGTATAAAAGGAAGAGTGAAAATGAATACAAAGCGAGGTTAGTAGTAAGAGGTTTTCAGCAAACAAATTGTATTGAGGATACTTACTCCCCTGTTGCTAAAATGCCTACACTTAAGCTACTATTATCTTATTGTTGTCAAAATAAATTAGCTATTCATCAAATGGATGTAGAAACAGCATTTCTAAATGGCGGAGTATTATCTGAAGTTTATGTAAAGCAAACAATCGGTTATGAAAATAGAACTGATAAAGTTTATAAATTAAATAAATCTTTGTATGGTCTAAAAGAAAGCCCCAGGGCATGGTATGAATGTTTTAATGATTTTTTGATTAATTTTGGTTTTCACAGGAGTAAATATGATTATTGTCTATATGTAAGAAGAGAGAAAAGCTTAATTGTTTATATTCTTTTATTTGTGGATGATTTATTAATTTGTTGCGAAAATGTAGAAGTTATTGCTGTTATAAAAACTAAATTGTCTGAAAGATTCAAAATGAAAGATATTGGTAAAGTAAAAAACTATGTTGGTATTGAGATTGAATATATGTATAATCAGAACAATGTCTTAACTTTGAGTCAGAAATGTTATATTGAATCTTTAGCTAAGAGGTATAATATTGAGAATGCAAAACTGTATAAGACTCCTATGGAAATAAATTTAAAATTGGAACAATTTGATATTAATGAGGATGTAAAATATAGAAATTTGATTGGTGCTCTTTTGTATATTAGTTCAGGTACTAGACCTGATATATCTTACAGTGTAAATTACTTAAGTAGATTTCAAAACTGTTATAGTGAGACACATTTTAATTATGCATTGAGAGTTTTAAAGTATTTGTATTTGACAAAAGATCTTAAATTAACATATTGTAACGATCCTAACGCTGATATTCTAGATTGTTTTGTAGATGCTGATTGGGCAGGAGATATTTTAGATAGGAAATCTACTACAGGATTTGTCATTAGATCGTTTGGAAATATTATTTACTGGAAATCAAAGAAACAAAGTAGTGTAACAAAGTCCTCAACATTTGCTGAATATGTAGCCTTATCAGAAGCAGTAACAGAGTTAAATTTTCTTATGTGTCTAATGGATGATGTATTTAATAAAGTTTGTAAACCAGTTAAAATTTATGAAGATAATTCAGGAGCTGTAGCTATTTCCAAATATGGAAACTTTACTAGGAACTCTAAGCATATTGAAGTTCACTATCATTTTATACATGAAAATGTTAAGTTAGGAAATATTGAAGTTGTAAAAATAGAGTCAGAAAATAATCTTGCAGATATATTTACAAAAGCGTTGGGAAATGTTAAATTCATAAAATTTAGAGAAATGTTAAATCTGAAATAAAGTAAGGATATTGATTATTAAGTTAACAAATTATTAATGATTGTTGTAGCAGTGTTTTGCAATATAAATGTAAGGAGGCGTGTTGATTTATATAGTATACATTTATATTGGCAACACTGATTGGAACTTCCCTTTCCAATCAAGATGGCGCAAGCCTGGTAATGTCTTGTCTGTGTGTGCTGGTAATAAAGTGTAAAAACCATAAACGGGCCTAATTATTTTAACAGGTCTCAATTCCATTCATGTTTTGGAGCCTCTGCTGTGAGATTTTACTGTGAGACTTTAGAGCCTCTCTGTGTGCATCGCGGCGCTATATACCGCGCCGCGGTGCTGAGTTGTGCATCGCGTGCTATTATGTGCGTCACGACGCTGAGTTGAGATCCGTAATGATAAAATCTATCTCGTTCCTTGTCACAGAATCGGGGCTTCGCCAAGTCCACCTCCTGTGGAGACTCTTCTTGAAGAATGAATTCAAACTCTAGAAAGTTGACCAACATCTGGCCCCTGTGATTTCGTCACCCCAAGCGTCACCCCCGGCGAAACGAAAGCCGAAGCTTTCGTTTCGCCGCGTTCTTGTACTCCCACTTTGGCAATTGAATTACATTACAACGACTCCGACACACTACTGATCTCCACAACGCTGCTAAATAGGTCCTTGTGAACGAGGAAACCGACACCCCCCTGGGAGAGCTGGTCACCTTCCCGAAAGTAAAGTAAGTTGCCCGACTGTAAGGTAATCGTGTCCTCCCGCTCTCGCCGGACTACAGATAGCCCTAAAATATGCCAGTTCAAGCAACCCTCGAGTTCTGTGAGGTGATGGTATTTAATTGAGTATTTTGTTTGATTTCCAGATTGGTTTCTAAAGTAAGCTTGCTAAAACGGGAATGGGCTGTTCATATCTGTCGAATGACCGATAGTAGATGGAAAAGACTGGATGCAGAAGGCAGAGCATCGAATGTTGTGGCGGAAATTGACAGAGGCTAATGTCCAGCAGTAAACTGCAATAGGCTAATGATGATGACGACTGAAGACATATACACTAAATTCTAAGGAAAATACATAAAATATATCAGATGAAATATGAATATTGATAATTTAATGAAAATTAATAAGCAACTACAGACAAGGCAGTTTAATTGAGTTTAGTCTGTCCAAATTTGAACACGCCACGTCCGTTCTTTGCATTATTTTCTAAAATTTGTTTTCAATGGATATAATTGAATGAAATTCGTAAAATTTTATATAATAAGTGTTCGTATATGTATGCAAATGTGGAAAATGGTATAAATATCGTGTGTAGCGTGCTATTCTGCATTCTCGTCAAACCTCCCTTGGAACATCATTCTTAAAGCACCACGACTTTATAGATGATTGGTTTAGGATATGATTAAGTTAGTTTAGATTAGATTTAGTTATATAATAGGTCGTTGCATAAATTATGTCGTATTTTAGAAGGAAAATAAAAGTGCCGTAACTTTTAGAAAAAAAATTATTTATTTAAAATGTATTTGTATTATTGTGTGATCAAAACCCATTCTTCCCTATATCTCTCTGCTAGTTATAAATGGGTCTTCCATTATAATGGCCTTTAATTCATCTTCATTAAAAGAAGAGGGTCGGCCGGTATGAGGTGCGTCTTGAAGGTTAAACTTTCCAGTTCGAAATTTTGAAAACCACCTTTGAACCGTTCTCACATCTACCACGTTCTCCCCGAAGGTGTTGCACAAATTTTTGGTACCTTCAGTTGCATTACTGCCTTTTTGATGCTCATAAAGTATGCAGTGTCGAAGATGAGTTTTATCAACCTCCATTTTAAGGACTCAAATTTTATAAATTGCTAGATACAATTTTAATAACACGCGGTTTTAGAGACGCAAGTAAATACACTACGCGACAGGAATAACCACATGGCTCTAAAAGTGTCGCAAAAAAATTATGCTATTTCGAATTTTACCGAACGAAATACGACAGATATTTGGCAACAACCTAATAGCTTAGGTTAATTACTTAAAAAAAATAATACGACAGACAAGGCAGTATGGCTTCAAAGCTTAGCCTGTACATATGGACTGGACTATAACTGGTACTATAACTGGACAAATGAAAAAAAAAATGGACGAATGAAAAAAAATGTGCCACTGCTGTGCTAGTACAGACTGCTGCCTTTTATGATGAACTTCAAAAGCCCATCTTTCACCTCAGTGTTCACTGGAGAAGCTCTAGCTATCTTAAAGGCCATCCTTTTTATTAAATCGCATCACCTCAATAATTCCATAGTATTTTATGATTCCTTGAGTTGCCTTCAAACTATTCTACCTTCAGCTTCTTGCTAAAGTATTACTGGCAAAATCCTGGTCTGTTGCTTGCTGGGGGGAGGGCCCCCAGAAATCCCTCGTCCTACTTCTGGCAAATGCCTCCTTTCTCTCATGTCCTTCCCTCCAGTCCTACGCACCCTTTGTAAATTTATATATCGAAATAATATTGGTTTGTAAATAACAACTGCCTAACTAACAAGGTTATCTAAATATCGTTCTAACAATGTTTGTTTACGTAGTTTTTTGTTGTAGATTAGTGCCTAGTGTAAAATGTGTAAATGTATCTGGATCATAAAAGACTCCCTGGAATATATATTCTCAGTATGATCTAAGCACTTTTCGATATATGATCTCAGTGTTCCAGCACATGGATAAGTAACAAGCGTCAATCAGCTTATATATATCAATTGACGAAGAAGACAATCCTAGAACTCCCTCACTGGCTAAACTCGAAGCCTTCCTATAACAGAAAGTGGCAAGTCGTATCAGCTGGGATACGAGCCAGATAGTAGAATGAAGAAAAAGAAGACTGTACAGAACCAATGAACATAGGGATGTAACATTTAACATAAAAAAACGATTTTTAATTAACCGATTAATTAGTTACTATGAAAAATCGATAAATTAAGATTCGTTTTAGTGTAAGAAAATAATCTTTTTTACAAGTTTTGGGCAATATGTACAATTAGCATTACCAGAATTGTTGTCAGCATGGAAACATTGACGCCATCTACTTGTCGTCCTTTTATTCGTAGACATTGTTAAAAAACAAAACCAAAAAATAATTATAAATTTTAACAAAATTTTTAGTCACAAAATACTCGTGTGAATAATGAAGTTAATGCAACGAATAATTAATGACATGTTTAATAATGTCATTAATTATTTGTTAATTATTTTAATTTATAATCGTTAATTTCGCAGGCATACATAATTAATATCTGCCTGCCGAAATTCGTGACACACTAACTAAGAAAAACTGTAAAATAATCTTAAGGAACTTTTGTCTGAAACCGTCATCACATAATTGTTGTTGGCTTTTGGTGGGATGGGTGATATACCACTGGTAAACCCCAAAAGGTTTTAGTGGTATGTAACTAGAAAAGTCTCCATGTAATATTTAGTAATTTGGAAATAACCAATATAAAAAAAAAATATCAACCATATGTCGGCAAATAAAATAGTATTATTCATTGACTCTATCTAGTGAATATTTAATTAAATGAATAACTAAACGGTTTCAAAGGTATAGAAGGAATGTGGTCATAGATGGTGTTAAAATTAACATTATGGAGAAAGTATTCTTTGATAGTTTTCGTTCCGGTCCAGAAGACCAAACATAATATCGGGGCGTTGCAGATGAAAAATCGGTAATATGTAATTGAATGATTAAGAAAAAAAATCAATTAGTCATATAAAAATAATTACAAATTATAATAGATTTTTTTTACTATATAAATCGATTTTTAATCGATTATTTCCATAACCGATAATTTTTTCACATCCCTAAATGAACATTTACGTACTCTCTGATTTTAAAATTTTATTTGCGGTATTGAAGTTACTGTGGCTACTCATAATAAAAATAAATTAACTAGAGATTTTCACAATCTTATCCATATCATCAGCTATGACTGCAACACTTTTCAAGGCGTATAATAATATAATAAAACAGATTTTACTAAGACATTATAACAGACCAGGTAAACATTCTTCATTTGTGAGAAATATTATATTTATTATTATATCTATACTTATAAATAAAAAATGAAGTGTCTGTTTGTAATATTGAAAGTACTGCTACTACTACATTTATATAAATATACTAAATACATACATTTTAATTCACAATTTTCTGTCCGTCTGTTTTCTCCGGCTAGTCTCTGAAATGGCTGTTGCGATTTTGACCGAGACTTATTGGCTGATAGCTGGTGTAATAAGGAGTACCAGAATAAATTCTGATTTATTGCTTTAGAGGCAAAACAATGGCTGCCCTGTCAGCTAGTTAAAAATATAAACTACAATATTGCTTAGCAGTTTATCAAGTCTCTATTTGAATTTTATCAATTTAATCCTAAGTTAGTTAATATATTTAATGTTAGTTAATATATTATCCTAAGTTTAGTTTGTTACCCTGAGATTAAGATTTTTATTTTACCTTGATGCTGTTGTGTATACTTATTTATGGTTAACCCTTTCTGCCTGTAATTGGATGGTTTGTATTTGCACACATTCATGTTCCTCAAGCTTGTAATGTTAAATACACTTATAGTAATTGTAAAATTCTCTCACTTGTATGTATCTACTTCTTTACAGTCACGTTATCAAGAAGTATATCAGTGGTGGAAGCTGACAAGAAGGAAACTAAAGATACTGAGACAGATATTGTAAGATCAAAGGATTTTACAAGGTTTAGAATGCGAATTAAGAAACGCCAGTTGGGAGATCTAGATACTAATAACACAGAGAATACTGAAACAGGTATTGAAATGTTACTTCAAAATAAAGAAAGAGTGAAATTAAAAAAAATGGCATTGCTTTTAGGCTATTGTGGTGTTGATTATTATGGAATGCAAAGGTGAATACTTTGTTTATTTAACTTCACACTAAGTCTTTAACAGAATAAGCAGAAAGTACAGAATTTAAGGATGTGAATTTATAAAAAATAATTAGATTTTATTATTAGTGATAATTAGCTATTTCAAATTGTTTGATAATATCCAATAGGACTGACAAATGTATACCTAATGTAAAGTTTTCTTTAAAATTCTTATAACAAATGAAGCATTTTTTTTTAGTTTTGTTGGCATCGAAATTCACTATGTGTTTTAACTTATTATTTTTCTTTTGGAGATAAACAAATATAAATATTGTTTTAGAAATGCTGGTGTTAGAACAATAGAAGAAGATCTACTGAAAGCATTATATCAAGCGAACTATATTACAGAAACTGCCTCTGAAAACCCTCAGTTAGTTCACTTTCAAAGAGGTTCACGGACTGATAAAGGTGTATCAGCTGCAAGGCAGGTTGTTGCACTTAACTTGCGTTAGTATTAGTAAAATATATGTTTCTGAAACTTTTCCTGATGGGAAAGGGGGCAGGTGAGTGGGTTACCTGGTAATCTAGCACAACTGATGGACATTTACATCAGCGAGAAAGTCACAGGGCATGGGAATAAAGCATCTAAATAAGGTTTCAAAAAGAGTTCTCCAAATGTTTTTCTGTAATTGTTATTAAACATAGAATTTTAAAGATTGAATTTCTAAAAAACAAAAAAACTTTCCTATACATATAATAATATATTGACATCAGAGCACATACATTCGCAGAACCATGCAGTTACTGGCATACATGTGCTAGTTTAACTGGTAAAATGCTTTAAGCTCTCAGAAAATCTATGTAAAGTAGTGTTTTTCGCGTCCCATCCCATCTTAGAGGCAGAAAACGCAACTGGTACTCTTTCCATGTTGCAGATGTCCATGGTTGGCTCTAGTTTCTTACCACCAGGTGACCCGCTTGCTTGTTTGAGAACCTTTCTTTCCCACAATACCAAACATTTGTAACCACCTTTTTCATAGTGACCTGATTGTGAATGGATGACCTGAATGAGGTTCATTGTGCTGCTACAACAAATTTTAGGCCAACCATTATCTTACCTATTGTACTGTATTTTTCTGGTCAAAATATTTAATCACCATAATATAACTTTACGGCTTTTTATCCGAAGGTGTAGGCGCAGCTTCCTACACCTTCGGATAAAAAGCCGTGTTAAGCCTCTACCGTCCCAAATGGAATAGGTTGCGAAGCTATTGCTACACCACGCACAAAGTTTTCAGTCTTATCACATTTCATGTTCTTATTCTATTGCAGTTAAGTGCTTTTCATTGATTTTAAAAGGATACGCGATATTAACGTATTATTTGTGTATGTAATTCACAGCTCTGGAGTTAAATGTGAAAAAAATTAACGAAAAATTACCGGAATGTATTAAAGTATTTGGTGTTAGAAGGGTGACTCGTAAATTCGATCCACAACTCAGATGCAATGCACGCACGTACAGCTATACATTGCCGACATACACCTTTGAGCCCAGTTTAGTGACGATGGAAGAAAGGAAACAATATAGAATACCAGAAGATAAGTTGGAACAAGTCAAGAAAGTCTTAGAAATTTACAAGGGAACCAAAAATTATCATAATTTTACAAGAGATATGTAAGTATTTGGTAAGAAACCTGAGAATTTCTGCTTGATCATTTGAAAATTGTAGTCTTTAGATTGAATAATTATTTTTTTACTGAACATTGATGTTTTTTGGGAATGCTAGCTTGTGCCCACAACTTGTAGGCATATTGCAGGCAACATTGCTATATCATAATCATAGCAATGTTGCCTCATAGCATATAGAGAATATTGCTGAACTGATTTATTTTAAATTTAGTATGGAGATATTGTTGCCATGAGTGCTGGTAATTCATATGGGAATTATTATAATTTTGAAACGAAATTTACATTAACAAATTGAGTGTTATATATGCTAGGTATGATGCTTTAAAATGGCTGCGTTTTTTAACTGTTTATACTCCTGTTCATACTGGTACATGACAACTAACAATTTTCGCACGTTAAATGAGTGTCTCTTATATTGCAGACATTTTATTGATCCAGCGGCATGGCGAGTTATGAAAAGTTTCGATGTGGACAGGGTGTTTGTTGAGAAGGATATGGAGTTTGCTGTGTTATCAGTTACTGTATGTAAACTAAATAGTTATACATTCATCAATCATTTTCAATTACTTTTTTCTTAGTTAGAGGATAAACTATCTATGCTACTTATCTAGTATTTACTCTTAACTTGATAGCATAACAAAATACTAAAAAGCGTGATAAAACTAAAAATTACCATCTCAGAATAGGGTTGTGGGACTGTTTACATATAATTCCAAAAAATAATTTTATACTATTATGAATTTCAACCGACTTTAAATTTAATAAAACTGAATGTTTAATTATAGTTTAATTTCACTTTGACCGTAAACATTTATATTACCCTAGCGCCTTCATATTACGATTGGCTTCACCGCCATCATTGTGATGATGACGTCGGTTAACAGTAAGTACCGTTCGCAACGTTGACGTGCGCGTACGTCTTACTATCGAGTAATAATTGTTATTGTGGAAATTTTTATAATTTTGCTTTGTTATACTCTTTTATTGTTACATATCATACTGACACAATAACTTACAACTGAAACTAGTTCTGATTCAGATGATATTAGTATCGAAGAATCAGGCGAGAATGACTAATTCATAACTGTATATTTTTATTTTAAACATAAACTTTTTAAATACTCTATTCTCTCTCTCTCTCTTCGCTACTTATCCAAAAAATTTATTCGACATTAACTAATTCAATAAGCGAATTACTTAATTGTTTCTGCTAACCTTATTTTTTTGAGGCGAATGACGTCACGCAGCTGTAATTATGACAAGGTTCTATCGCAATATGCGCAACATGCGGAGTTAGCAAATGCCTCAAAACTTATTCTTGGTTACGGGGAAACTTATTAATTTTAATTTGTTGCTTGAGAAATATATTGATGTAGAATATTTTGTTGTCCAGGGCCAGAGTTTCATGATGCATCAGATTCGCAAAATGGTAGGTCTTGCTGTGGCAGTATTACGAGGTCGCGCTGATATTTCTCTTCTTACGGAAGTGTTTCGTAGAGAGAAGATTTCACTACCCACTGCACCAGGTCTTGGTCTTGTTTTGGAAATGGTATGTAATAAAATTTTACACAGCATTATATAGGGTCATCCAAAAAACGCGCCTCCATGTTTCTTTGAAATAAAACACAAACTATTTGCAATTTTTTCAAGCTGTTTTTTTAAAAATTAAAAGTATGATCCATTACAATTAAAAGTGGAATAGAATATCATTCAAATGTCCACCACGATTGCGTCTGCAGGCATCAATCCGAATATCCAAATTTTCAATGACTTTACGACATGTTGCTGGTGTTATTTCACGAATTGCAACTTGAATGTTGTTCTTTAGATCATTAATTGTTTGTGGCTTGTTATCATAAACTCGACTTTTCAAAAAAACCCACAAAAAAAATGTAATGGTGTTAGATAACATGACCTTGGAGGCCAATTGCAATCATGATTTCGTCAAACAATCACCAATTTTGCGATGGGTATTTTTCAAAGTACGCCCATTTTCATAATGTAATGTAATTTTCAAACTTTGAATGATGTAAACGTGTTGTTGCAATGTGTACCTGTCGATGGTTAAAACTGTACTACCTTCTAATAAAACAAAATGGCTTATGTCATTTGAAAAGATGTCACTTGTAAAAATTATATAGTGCTGACATCTAGGCGTCACATTTGGATGACCCTTTATTAAAATGATTAATTTGTAGTTGAAACAGTCGCAACTCACTGTCTTAACGGTTTGTTGTATCTATATTAGCGGCGCAATTTTGTCAGTCATCGATATTTATCACACCTGAGTGACCAAAAGCCGCGTCCAAACTTGTGACTTCTGATGCAAAAGTGGGGTGCTTAGCCACAAAACGATAAACCATAGAGACACCAACCACAGCAAAAATATATTACCTATTTGTTCCATTCATTTTACAAACTTTATTACAGGTTCATTACGATATATATAACCACAAATTCCATAAAAGCCATGATAATTTAACATGGGATGAAGAGAAAAATGATATTGAAAAATTCAAGCAAGAACACATATATCCAATCATTGTGAAGGGTGAAGTTGAAGAAAACTCTATGGTTACTTGGCTTGAAAAGCTTCACAGTCATTCTTATGACCCAGAAGAAGATGTAACAAAGAAAGATGACCAGAAACAACTGTTAGTAGATGATGATGATACAATTAACAAAAGTGACAATAAAAATAATGAAAATATCGATTTGAGTTCTGTGAGCGATGTTACATCTACTGAAAATAAAAATACTAAATGAAGTAATTAAACTTATGACTAGAGATATATACGCTTATGATGAGATAGATTGGAATACTGCCAAGCTAGCCGTTAATAAAATACAGCAGATTATTAACTAATTAGTCTTAAGAAACAACTAATTACTATGTTATGTTGGTTGTCATGTGTAAGGAGTTTATAAGATCCATAAAAATACATACAATACATTTTTTTTGTGTATCACACTTATGCTTACCCTGTTCATACCCATAACAAGTTAGCGATCAATGGCGATATTCAGAATGATTAAATAAATGACGAGCCTTGTGGTGCATTGGCAGAATCGAGATTGGCGGGTGGCGTCTGAGTGTTTTTTCTATGTATTATAAGTATGTATTTACAAAAGTGTATATGTATTAATATCCGATAACTTGTATCCACAGCACAAGCATTTAGTTGCTTAGTTTGGAACTATAGGGCGCTGTGTGTATTGTGTCCAAGATATTATTATTATTACTAGTTGAGCCAGCGAAATTTGTTTCGCTTTAGAAAAGAAATAAAAGTGGTCAGTTTACTCTAAGAGATAGACATACCATCGCTACCTTTTCTGTAGACTTTTTGAAGGTGTATAATAATGTAGTACATTGTTTGTGTTAAATCTCGATAATTATCACTTTTTATTATACATGAATTATACATACAAACCACCACATTGATACCCTATATCTATTAAAGAAAATCTCATTAAAATCCGTTGCGTAGTTTCAGAGATCTAAGCATACATGGGGACAGACAGCGAAAAGCGACTTTGTTTTATACTATGTAATAACGATTATGTATATGATAACGGAAGTTAAGTTCTTGAAAGTCAAGAAATCAGAACGAATGCAAGGATAATGGTTGATGACGTAGTGCTGGAGCAGGAACATGAAAGTGTTCGTCTTGGATGGGCTTTTAAGAGACGCCAGGTACACCGTGGATGGAGCGTTGGGCAGATTCCCGACCGCAAAGAATGTTAGCAGTAAAGCCGAGTTAGCTATCCACAATTAGGTACTTATCACAACTCTAAGTTATGGAAGTGAGAGTTGGGGGTAGCAGAGCTTGAAAAAAATAAACGCGGTCGAAATGAGGCGCAAAATTTGCGAAGTGACGCTCGCTGATCGTGTCGAAAACAAGGTTAGCTTGAGTGTAAGAAGGGGCAAGCTTCAATGCCACCATTAAAGAAAAACACTTAGATACATTTATATTAATCCTGGTACATTAGATAAATGCCAGTTGCTTGATAGCTATAAAACATCACAGATGAGAACTGAAACTCACAAACACTGCCAGACCTGAGCCATTGTTTATGGCATATTTCTGTGTAAAAAGGTAATACCCATGTAACTTTCACCAGATCTAAGGCAGAGATTTGTGTTCATAAACTATGTTACTTCTACACACAGAGTAAGTCATGGGTAAACACAATTAAATAACATATAATTATTGGTATTTTATGTGTGCGAAAACCACATTTATTATTTTCCATTGTCAAAGTGATATAAAAATAAACAACTTGATTACTAGTTTCCACAATATAAATCAAATAAATTGTTATTCTGATTCTAAACTGGCAATAGCCATTTCCAAAGCACCATTTCTAGTGGTGTTGCCACCTATGAAACCAGTGCTATGACAGAAAATGCATCCATTTATACCCGCTACTTGGCTTAGCACATCATCTCTGACACCCCACCATTGCTTATTCAGTGGTTTCCTAGAAGAAACAAAATATTTAGCAAACAACAATAACTTCACGCCTTCTGTTACCCGAAGGTGTAGGCAGTGGCTGTTAAGCCTTGTAACCTATGACACTCAGCAATAATGTGGCTTTCTATTGGTGAAAGAATTTTTAAAATCGGATCTGTAGATCCCGAGGTTACCCCTAACAATTTAACAAATATACAAACACACAACTTTACTTCTTTATAATATTAGTATAGAAGTATAGATAAATAAAGATGACTGAAAACTTTGTGACCGGTATGGCAATAGGTTCGCCACCTATTCCAATTGGGGACGTAAACATAACGGCGAGACGAGGCTTAACAGCCGCTGCCTACACCTTCGGGTAACAATGGCGTGAAGTTATGTTATGATTAATATAACTTTTCTCGCGAGTTGGTCCTCATGGAATTCGTATATAGCAAATCCCGCAGAAAATGTTTTTTTTCTTTCGGACAGAGTTACTTTCGAATTTTGTATTAGCATGCAGATGCCAAAATGAATTTGGGCAGTTAGAAATTAAAACATTACACTCTGTACTATAAAAGGATTATTAACATTATGCCCAACGAAGTGGGCACGGGTCAGGTAGTCACACTTAACTTCAGAAAAGTCATTGGTGTGAGCCAGTGTCAGGATTCGAACCTGGACCTCTGGATCAGAAGCCGTGTGCTCTATCACTGGACCACCGAGAGGTGGCAAGAAATTATCTATTTTAACAGATTTTCTGTACATAAATCATATTTAGATAGCAAAGTATTCTGCAACAGAATATTCTTAAAAATTAGTGAATTTTCATCTTCCCAAATTAATATTGACAGGATAAATTAATACAAAAGGAAAATATAATGAAAAAAATTATAAAATAGCAAAACATATTACCTTGTGACAAAACTTCTAGCATTTACTGGAACAGCTTGAACTCGCCAAGAGTCAGGTTTATCATTGAATAACACATATTTCACCTCACTATGCCCAATACCCATCTCCTCCTCTAAATCAAATAAATGGTCTTTCCAAGGGAATCTCTCTGTAAACTCCACTATACTTCCTGAGGCATGCACTACATATCTATTTTCTAGGGCTGATTTTACAAGCAGTCTGGCCGGCAACCAGACAGATATTAAATAATTCACATTAAACAAGAATTCTTCACCAACTAAAGCCATTGCTTGATGAAATATATCATTCAGATTGTGGATTTGCTTTGTGTTCCAGTCTGGATTTAATCTAGCAATCCGATTACTTAAATGAGTTCTTACTTCATAAACAGGTTCACTGCTGAACATTGGTATACCATTATCAATACCATCAATTTCTTGTATGAAGTTTTCATAGATTTTCTTATAGATAATTTTCAAATCCGAGTCTTGAATAGATGTTCCTTTTGGTACTAATTTTTTTATGACTTGATCTCCATAATATGCATATATCAGTCCTGCTGAACTTAATCTAAAAATCCAACCATATTTATCACTTATTTGGTGTATCTTGTAAAAGTGATGTATAACTTCTTGGTAATAATTTTTAACTGATGGCACTGAATCAGTGAAAAATTATTCACTAAAATATTATAGAAAACATGAAATAAGAAAGGTGAACTAAACACAAACTAAAGTTTTTAATACTCGCTTACTTTGCTTCTGTTCTGATAAATTTTAGTCGATTAAAAATTAAAAATATTAATATCTGTCTTACTTATACAATAAAAGAACTTTATAAACAAGACTTTTTTAACAAATATGATGCTTACTTAATTTTATATTTGTCACCTAGCTCTGGTTTCAAGGAACTAAGAGTTTCATTGAACTCTCGTTGATGGTGATCATAGCGCTGTTTTTGATGATCGAAGGTGGCGCCAACATCTACTACAATATCACAATCATTGAGCTTGTCCATATTGCGAGTTCTGAGAATCTCAGCATCTTTATATTTCGGTAGAAGTTTGAGCATATAACATGCAAGTACTTCATCACAATGAAAGACTCCATCATGTGTTCCAATCTAGAAAGAATATTCATATATTTGTGAAACAGTAATTTTGATAGTTAATAATTGCAACACTGAGTTCAATATATCTTAAAGGTCAATGAATTGCAATACCTTATTAGTACCTATAACCTCAAACTGCAAACACAATAGTCGTCAAATTGACGAAAGTTTAAAATTGATATTACTTATTTTAGGTACTTTGTTACTACATATTTTACATTCGATTCTATCGTTATTAGACATGAACAAATAATCCCAAAATCCGGAACTCTAACATCAAGTCACATGTAAATATAACCTAACTATAATTTTACTAGCATTTCAATTTATGGAACTGTTAGATACGTACCCCTCTTACAGACACGTCTAGTTATTTAATCTCCATATGTAGATAGGTCTGTAGAGGTTTGGTTCATTGATAATTTCCTTCCTTATTTTATAAATCTTGGCAAATTTTGTTCGCATCATCCTTACCTTCATTTTGTTTGTATACGAAATATATCGTACAGACTGGCTGGATATGTAATCACGCAATCGATATCCACTAACTACACTTACATTAAACAAACACTTTCTAAACATTAGAGTTCATTATACTACTACACTACACTGACAAATTTATTTACACTACCTAGCGGCATTGACTTGGTTTTTTTATATGAAGTTTACTAGTTTACGCGGCTATCTCTACCTCTCTCTAGTGTCTTTTACAAATGTCTAATTCAAAGATTTTACTGTTACTCTCTGGCCTGCGGGAACCACAGATATTTTGACAGACTGGTGAGTGGTGGGAACTAATAGATTTTATTTATAACAGATAGAAATAACAGGTAATTGTACCTGATAACATTTAATTGTTATTTCTAAAAACAATACATCCCGCACGATTTGAAGAAATCAGCGATTAGAGAGCAAATTTCAATACAGATTTATTATCCTTCCAATTATCCTGCGTGATCGCGTCGCTTTTGCTGTTGTATAATCGCCTGGCCTATCTGTTTAAGTGAATTTCTGTTCCTGTTGTCTTTATAGTGCCTATTTAATGTGGTTTTTATAAGAGATGAATATCACAAGTATGAAGAGTACTACTTAACATTATTATTATTAGTAACATCTATAACTTACCTCTACTTCTGTCCTATGGGGATTCTATTTCTTTTCTGTTGGGGAACGCAGTTTGCATAGTTACCACAGCGAAAGTTTGGCAGAGATGTTGCGATTTACTGAAAATAATAAGGAATCGACAGGAATCGAAAAACTTTAGAAAGAATATTAAACCAATACATACATAGCATCAATGTCCAGTTATATAAATTATTGCAGCCATTATTTAGCAGGCGCTAATCTATATATTTTATTTCATATCTGTATAGTCTGTATATTATATCTAATAGTGTTATCAGAATCAAACATTTATAATATAATAATATAGAATATTACAATCAAACCAGGATCTCGGTACATAATCAACAATAAATGCTGGTGGTACCGGTGGGTGTGGATTAATTTTGAAAGATTATATGTTGCAAAAGCTGTATTTAAATCGAGTCGTTTTAAAATTTAGTAAAAATAAATGTATTACCGCTTTACTAAAATAAACATTTAACAATGGTAGGGCCAAGCAGCTTGCTGCAGGAATGGGCCAGCTCGACCCGTGAAATACCACAACCTCTCAGAAGATCGCCAAGAAGTGGCTCATGCCGCGTTTCGTTCTTTCCCATCCTACCCCCCTAAATGTCAAAGTCAAAGTGGTTTTATTTTCATAGGTCCTCACAGACACTTAAAAATAGTCAATGTACAAAAATGTTTAAAATTAAAATAATAATTAAAAAAGCTTAGACACGAGCGCTTGAAGCAAGTGCCTCCGTGGAACAAAAAACACGGAAGCAATCGCCACGAGCGGCCCGATTCCGAGTGTAGGGGCTTTCACGAGAAGAATCGGGCAAGAAACTCATGTGCCAATACTCTTTTCAAAACCATTGAAAGTTTACACAATAGTATTATCAACGCTACTGAAAAAATATCGCATAAAAGGTGTAGCAGCCAGACTACTCGACAATCACAGTTATGATCCAACCAACTTAAAATCATCATAGTACAAGTAATGAGAGAAATTATAATATGATATTAGTCGAGCACAATTGACGCGACATCTTCTATTTAGAATGGTAACGTTGTGCAACAAGTAAGTACAATAATAAAAATTATATATAAAGCTTTTATCAAAACAACATCAATGCAAACTCATAATAAGAAATGTTGATTACTATTAGAAATAGAAATTGGCAACGAAACTGTAACACTGTATGTGTTGCAGGTGTCCATGGGCGGCGCTGGTCACTTACCATCAGGTGACACGCCTGCTAGTTTACCCACCTATCCCAAAAAAAAAATACTTTACAAAAAAACTTAAACCGTCTTCTAGAAACGTAAGCCACACAATCTATAAGTAAATGAAAACAGTACCTCTATAACTAATAATAGCGATAAATAACGTAACTTATTAATTTGTATACTTAATACAATATACAAAACGTAATACTTTTATAAAGTAATCTTTAACTATTATTAATATTTACAAATATCACTCATTATCGAAGTCGGTGCAACACAACAGAGTACGTTACCTGGGCTTGCACCGACTCCAAAAATAAGTGACATTTGTAAATATTAATAGTAGTTAAACATTACTTTATAAAAGTATTACGTTTCGTATATTGTATTAAGTATACAAATTAGTAAGTTTCGCTATTTATCGCTTTTTAGTTATGAAGATTTTGTGTCTCTGAGAAGTCAAGTGGCTCAGGTTTTGCTCGGTGAGGGAAGGATCTCGAAGCCCAAAGCTTAACCCTCTCCCCTCGTCATTCCACTTCCAACTGCTTTCCTATCCCACCAACGAAAATATTCCGAAGGAGGATTACGTCAGGCAGGCGGACAGTCATAAAACCGCAGCCAAATCTTTTCATAACATGGGTAGTTCTATGAAATGACATACTGTGCCGACCCCACTTAAAGTGGGAAAAAGACAGGATTATTTTTAGATAAGCAGTATCTCAAAAGAGATTGTCGATTCTTATGAGAATAAATACAAAATAATGTGTTAAATAGTAATATCTCAACATGCGACAGCGATTTGAATATTGGATAATATATATTTTTTACTTTTTATATCTGGTAAACATTTTGCCTACACCTTCAGGTAGAAGAAGGCGTGAAGTTATATTGCTGATTGCACCAAAATTAATACATATACCCATTGTTTTTCATTTCCTCTTCTAATTGACACAAAATAATGGGAAAAAGCATCAAATTTCAGTATTTTACGGAATTTTATACGCAATCACGTGAGTTTCGGTTTCGGTTTCGGCCGAAACTGAAGTGGCGGCCGAACATTCGGTTTCGGTTTCGGTTTCGGCCGGACTCTAATAGAAATGTATCCAATGATCAAGGATAATTTTTGAAAATCTGACTGTGGTTAATGTGAGGTTCGAAATTTAGATGAAAATTTCGATTATTTTGTTCATGAGTTTATTAATTAATTCAAAAAACAAATACTGCGAATCCATAAAAAGGTCTTCATCGGATATATTATTACATATGATCATCCTTATAAATGATATGTCGCTCCATTAAAATAGTCCTTTTTGTCTGGCACTTCACGAATACGAATCCGATGTCAAAATAAGTCTGAAGACAAAATAAGATAGTTATTTTTAGATTACTATGTTTTTAGATTATATTCAAATTAAGAGAAAGTGAAATTAATTTTTGTCACCTTAATGATTCTCTTCCTCCATTGAAATTGATTTGCTCCCGAAGAATTTGTAGCAATTCCATGACAGTGGGTATTTCTTTTCCTACTGTGTAAAACTCGTTTATTGTGTTTCTGATCTATTCTAAATCAAATTAGATGAATAAATAAATAAATATAGAATAGATCAGAACCATATCCAAGGTAATTTTTTTTGCCACCTTTCCTCTTTTTACCGGGCGTGTAAAAAGAGAAATACACCTCTGTTAGATCTGCCTTCAGCAACAATTCGTCAGTATTAAAGACCCCTGAAATACACCAAAGTTTAGCATACATGTTATAATACACACGAAAAATGAAATAAACCGAAGTATCAAGACGTGTCATTCCTACTAACCAGTCAGCGCTTGCACATGGTTCAATATCGATGATTGTGTTTGTTCTGTACCTTGTTCATCAAGTATTTTTTGATAAACATTGAAAACAATATTTCTTACTTGCGATCGAAGAGTTCTCTTCGACATTTTCACTACTTTTTAAAGAAAATTTCAAATTAAACGAAAAACAATTCCTCGAAATTTCAGTTGACATTTGGCTTTTCTTGCTATATGAAAATCGTTATTTTTCAAACTTTTTTTTTGCCATCAGATCCTGGTAGACCTATAAGTATTTATATTTTTGTTATTATCATGGGTAGACAATAACACTGCAGCTCGAATGAAGACCAATCGTAGCCTTGAAAGTATTGCAGAAAAAAAAAAACATTTTTACAGTATTGTGTCCTAACTCCTAACCGTTTAAGAGTTCCGTAGCTTCATCATCAGCACAGCAGTGTCAGATATAGATTTAAGCTTATCTCCCAAGCAACACGTTAGTCCTATACACCACTAAACAGTTTCCATCGACTAACTGTGGTACTGTCTCACAACTCCTAACCATTGAGGAGTTCTGTGGCTTCTTCATCAGCACAGCAGCATCAGACGTATATTCAAGTATACCTCACAAACAACACGTTAGCCCTACATACTACCAAGTAGTTTCTATCAATAAATTGCAGTGCTGTCTTCAAACTCCTAACCGTTGAGGAGTTCGGTGGATTCTTCATCAGCACAGCAGCATCAGATGTGGGCACCATAAAGAATATCCCTAAGACATCACTATTACGTAACAAAAACACCATAATTACATACATTTTTCGGAGGTTGCCTTCGATTTCTCCTGGTTTTCATCATCAGATCCAGGATGACCTGGTGAAAATGGGACCATCTCAAAAGTAAACACAATTAATAGAAAAAAAATTTTTGAAATCGGTCCATAATTGACGAAAATATCGATGAACAGACATAAAAAAAAAATTATACATGTAGACGTATTGAAAACCTCCTCCTTTTATCGAAGTCGGTTAAATATGCGATTGCTAATGTCGTTCATTGCATCTTTTGTAGCTCACTAGCTTTTGTGCACGACTTCCCCTAATCAAAATCAAAATAACCACAATTCCAATCTCCTCATCAAATTAGGTGTAATAATTAGTATTACAGAAAACCCTAATTATTAAAAAAAACTAGGTTTCTTCTACTTCTACTATCTTGGACACAACACTAACAGCGCCCTCTAGTTCCAAACTGACCAACTAAATGCTAATGCTAAACTAGATAACGGCTATTTACTTAAATGTATATACTTTTTCTTTGTAAATACATACTTAAAATACAGGCGTAGAAGGCTTACCGCGAGCCCCTGGTGCCTCACCAAGATGGAGAAGTGCGTCGCAATGGTTTAGTGGGTATTCCGGCCCTGCACACCAGCCGGCGAGTCCCACATAATGCCGACGTCGCCACGGACCCGTCCTTGACGACGGCGGGGTATGCGTAAACGCATTCCTCTGCGTCAAAAAAGGGGGGTCGGTAGTGGGATGGGAAGGGGAAAGGGGAAGGGGTTGAGCTCTCGGCACTTTTTTTATGGGGCAGGAGGGCAAACGAGCTAGCATTTCACCTGATGGTTAGCAACCTGCGCCGCCCATAGACACTAGCAACACACAGTGTCACCGCTGCGTTGCCGATCTTTAAGGGAGTAGGATAGGAAAGGATGGGGAAGGGAGGTGGGCCTCCGGGTACCTCTCTCACCGAACGAAAGGCGGCATGAGCCACTTTACGTCGATCTTCTGAGAGGTCGTGGTATTTCACCAGTCGAGCCGGCCCATTCATGCAGCGAACTGCTTGGCTCTACCACTTCAGGTACATATAGATATAAATTGTTTTAATACAAAATATCAAACGTTAAAATTAAAATTTAAAATTTAATTTAAATCCAAAGTTCCTGGACTAGTAGTTTAGTTGTGCCGTGTGACGTTGTGTCGTGCCGGCAACGCATCTGTAACAACTGCCATCGAGTGACACGCCTGCTATCTTGGCCCCTGATCCCATAAAAAATAGCAATTTCGATAGGTTTTAGCTCGTGTACTGCTGATTTTCAAGGATGCGGGTTCTAGCCCTGGTAAAACATTAATGACTAATGATTCGGAAATTATGTGTGTTAATTATCAATGGCTGAACGATCTCTCTTGAGTGTGGCAGCGGATTCCAAAGATTAGGATATTTAAATTGGTTTAAGTTGTATCTACGGATAATGATTTAATATCATTATCCGTAGATACGATAAAGCATAGTAAAGCGATAAGTAAAGATAAAGCATATTATCTCCCTAATCATCTTCCCTAACAGTAGTAGAGCCATGCAGTTTGCACAGAAAATCGACGCGAAGCTCGTGATGCGTTTTTTTAATGAGAGGTCAGCCTGGATGCTAAATTCTCTTCTCCCGCTCAACTCTAAGTACGGTTAAAGCAACCAACAGCTGATAGCTCATCACCAGGTGACACGCTCGCTTGTTAACCCTCCTTTCATGAAATAAGTTTATTGCAAAAGTTTATGTCGATTAGATTTAGGAAAACAAAAAAGTTATGTTTAATTGTATGCACATGTTATAAACTGATCAAAGTCCACAGATTTACCTATACTTTTGCATTATAATTGCAGAGCGCCTGACCCTTATCGGCCAGTTATCACTCATCAGCGGCTGGGCATGACTAAAAGTGACAAAAAAATTGTGTTCCTATGCACGTCAAGTACCGTACAGAATAGGTAGAGACGGAGAAAATTATAGAAAAAAAAACAATTTGGATATTAGATTTATGGAAAAGGTAAAATATACACAATATTTTTGGTTGCACCTATTAAGTTCTATTAAGTGTTAACACACTTTTCGTTGCCTCAGACTTAGCTGAATGAAATTCACTAGCATGATTTCATATAAAGGAACAATTGATTTCATCAAAGACTATTATAACACACAATTCCCGCAAATATTTGCAATACGAACACCAGATCAATTTATGTTACCAACTTACGGGGTTCTAGCTATGACTGACGACTGACCACGGCCAGTGCAACCTGGCCGAAACATCAAGCTACTCAAGCTAGCAAATACTAGCAAATTATTTTTACCTAAACGTGTCGCGTTAATTGCCGTTTATTATATTTGTGTAATATGCAACGCGAAAGCCTAAAAGTTCTTGTGACTGATGACTTCATACCTTGGTAGAGACAGACAGGTATCTGACAAAAATTATTCATATAATCTAGTGTGTGTAATACATTGAACGTGTTCTGGAGGAAGGTGATGTTAGGAGCCTCAAATTTCGACGCGCGTGCATGAAAAGAGGAAAGACAACGAAGCGAGTGAGGTGTGTAAGAAGCGTGCCTTATGGCGCTCCGTTCTCTCTGCCTACCTCGCAAGGGATTTGGCGTGATATTATGCATTTATGTATAATACATTGCCATCACTTCAGGTTGAGTTACATTTGCACGTTGTACATTTAAAAAGTTTGTCTGTAACAGCACAGTTTTTATCGCAGTAAAATGTAGAGATCTCAGGGAGTAATGAAGTAATCTTCTTTCGCAAACTTAACACTATTGAGAACCAAATATGGGTAAGTACAACTATAACTATTTGTTTGGACTTAGGTACTATATGATTTATGAACCAACAATTTTTTGTTCTGAATTTAACAGTGAACCTGTTGGGTAGTTCCATCTTTCCGATTGGAAATAAATAAGCGCAGGATGCAGATGTAAATCCAGTAAATACCAGTTGGTAATCGGAGTTTAATGATTTTTGACTTGAAACAGTACGAATAGGTGGCGAACCTACTGCCATACCGGCACAAAGTTTTCAGTCATCGATATTTTTCACACTTAACTTCCGAAAACAATTTGGAAAAGTCATTGGTGTGAGCCAGTGTCATTCGAACCCGGACCTCTGGATCAGAAGCCGTTTGCTCGACTAAATGAATCGGGCAAATGAATAAGCGCATCACCTATTGCTAAGCGACTAGCGTAATCTATGGACATCTGCAACACCTGGAGAGACATAGTTGTGCTGCCGGCATTTGCTCTGCATAGCTCTGCCACTGTTAAATTGCAGCTCAAATTGATCTTTTTATTATGGCGTAACAAACGCGCCAAAAATGTATCTCAGTAAATGTTTCAAATTGACAGGCCTCGTGATATTGTTAAAACAACAGACTGTGGAATCGAGGTTGGTAGGTTCGATCCCCACCCGACTACAAATATTTATGACAAGCATGAATGTTCGTATGACATCTGGGTGTTTAAAAAAAAAGCATATATTGCAAAAGCTGATAGCTATGGAAACTAGATATAGTTTCCATAACACACGCATTTGATTCAAAGTGTTGTGTGTAAAGAAATAAACAATATTTATAATATTTATGATAATAAATATTATAAATATTGTTTATTTCTTTACTTAAGTTTACGTTAACATATCGAACATTTCTACATCCAACGCAAGTACTTATTAAATCAATAATTATAAAATGGTCATTAATCTTACGATGTCTTAACTTTTATTTTTATTGATATTTTTTATCCATTATCCAACACAGTGTGTCTTACACACGTCTTATTGAAATAGTATATTGTAAATAAATGTTATATTGTTGCTCTCCGTCTGATAATTATTATTAATTACTATGTGATAAAGTGTTCATTTAATTAATCATACTTTGAATTGTAACTTTGAATTAGTTTGTTTGATTCTGGAAAAAGTTATATTAAAACTTTGTCATTGATAATGCATCGGTTCCTCGAACTATACGTGTCGTCATGTCATCTACCAATCCTACCTTAATACTACATCGCCAAAATACGAGAACCATGTTTTTTTGATGACCGTACATTCGTATACCAGTTTTCGTTGCTGACGGTGCGCCTAGTAAGCATGAGCTTTTATAAGAGCAATGTGTATCGGGCCGCTGAGTCCAGATAGCAGTTGGGCGCAACGTCTCAGTATCGCGCGAGTAACCGCCTGAGTCGGTCATGTTATGCCGCTGCTCGAATTCGACCGAGCGCGCAACCGAACACGCTCACGATAAATCGCACCCGGTAATTGACCAACATGTGACCGGCGAACACAAAATACCACAGAGTAATAACCTCTATGTATAGCCACGAAAACTTTCCGCGGCTTTCACTTTTTGAGGTTAGAATTTTCCCGGTTAACATTTTTCCGAACAACTTTGCGCATTTAAAAAAAAATCTTAGTTTACGCGATTTGGCAGCCGATACAACGTTTAACAATTGCATAACAATGCAGTGAAGGACGGACCGCGTGTAAAAGTTGATTTTATTTATTTCGCTTATGTGAAAATTTTTGTGTTTAGTGACTAGGTGGTCTGTGGTCTGTTCCATGCGGTCTCTTTGCGAGATCTGACTAATCGGCAATTAGGGACGGTTTTAGTATAATCACCTGTAGACTGTTTCCCTGTTACGAAACGCTCGAAGCGAAAAGTCTCTTCCGAAAAAAAACTTTTTCTGATGACAGTTATCTGCTAATTGCTTGACAAAATCTCTTTTGGCACCGAGTCGAACTGAGTTTGCGCCTCACGCTGTTTACGGCGTACCAATTATTTGAGTAAACATTTGCGGGCCTGTAACGTTTTTATCGCATATTTTATCGATTCTTTTAATTTTCTTATTGACAATTCCATTCCATTTTTAATTTGCTTATTTTAAATGTCGCGTGACCTTGCCTACACGTTTATTACTCTATGATATTTTGGTATTATTATAATTAAATTGATATTTTTGTGTAATCGAGTGGTCAATGTGCTAGATGATCATCAATGTGTGCGATTTTCATTTCGCAGAGAAACGTCGCGTCGGTGAGAAATAAATCAAGTATCAATTTACCTTCCCTGTTGTGTGATGCTTATTTGCACAAATAATACTAGTGTTGAGTTATTCCAGTTAGTATTACAATAACCACAAGTGAACACGATCCGTTCGAAAACAGTACGAAAGTGACACGGGCGTTGGGAAACTTGGCGCGGTTTTGAAAAACTACCATTTGTGTGAACCTAACGTACATATTTCTATTACGTAAAGTGTTACTTCGGTTACAGGAGAAAAATAAAAGAAAATATTATCAAAGTGTCTAACAGTTTTATTGGTTAAAAATTTTTTCGAATGTGCAACATCTGTCGCCGGTAGTGTACCAAGATTTGAACAGGTGAGTTTACTCTTTCAACCTTATATTATAAATGCGTGGAAAAGAATTTTAATTTTTTGATAAGCATTGTACACCGTCGCGTCGTGACGGTCATACAAATATTTGGCAATAACATTTTCTATAGTGGCAATCATTTATAATTTAAGTAACTCATTTTTAAGGATTTGATTTTAAATTGACAAAATAAAACACTTCTTATTGATCTCAATAATATAAAAATATTATTATTTTCACAATAACACGTAGAGCTTTATACAACAATAAAAAATTATGTCTAAAAATAATTTTACAAGCGTTTCAAATAATTAAACATCTTCTAAACTGTTTAACGCGTTTCTTTCTATATTGCTTAGGAAATAGTTTAAGACGGTCTTCAGTAGTGGTTTTGGTGCTATAGAAAAATTTGTTTAAAAAGTACTTGCTCGATAATACTAGTTTCTTTTTGATGAATCACTAGTCTTGTTTTGGTAAAAATAGATTACGTTATTTAAACACACTTTCAGACTTTACACGTTTGACATCTTCCATTAACTACTTATAAAGCAACCGATATCTCAGGATAAATAATTAAAATTGACGCGAAACTGAAAAATAACTATGGAAAAGTGTTTTAATTGATATATAAAATAGATTAATCAACGAAGGGGAAACTGCGTTTAGTTCAATTGAAAAACAATATCTAAAATGTAGAAATTTTATGGTTAAAAAAGTGCATATATTCATATATATTTGCAATACGCAAATGGATTTATGTATTATTTAAACTAAACGAACAAATTAAATTCAAAACTATTCCATATCTCTAATCAATGTTATCTAAAAAAAATCTTAATAAACGTATTATGACGTCAACCCATGTGTTAATATTTTAGAGAAGGCATAATCATAAATTAAACTTTAAAATAGTACTTACCAAAACAGGTTTTTTAGTTTAAATATTTGATTCTCAATACGGACGTGTGATGGAGTCGGCACTGATTCCGAAATATTTTGCGGATTTTAAAATTGAAAGTGGAAGCGCATAAAAGAACAATTTGCGTAGAGACATATATAAATTTATATGTCATAGTTATATCTGTCTTATAAATATATGATAAGATGTGAGAATTATGCTATCATTATATTATAATAATAATATATGTATATATATATGCTTGAATTGAGGTTGATGCACTGATAATGAAATAGGTAAATCTGTTTTTTTTTTTTACTTTTTTTATCATAATACGATGCGATAGTGAGAACATGTTGAATATTTTAATTTAGTAAATACTGACTGATTATTTAATGTCTCAGTGGTCCACTAGTCTAGCTTTCAGCTTGTGATTCAGAAGTCGTAGGTTCGATTCAGGACTCACACCAATGATTTCTCGCAATCCTTTTCGGAAGTTATTCATGATAAAAATCGAAGACTGATAACTTTTTGTCCGGTGTAATGATAGTAGGTCCGCCAGCTATTCCATTTGGGACTTAACGTAACTATTAAGTCGAAAATGGGTAAAATATGGCAGTATGCACTATTACGACACCGGTAGTTACTGTCGCCTCTCAACGACAATACTCTACTACCAATGCATGTCCAGTGAGAAGAACTTCGGTCTGCTTGGGTGGCTGTCTATCCACCTCGCCGCAGTCACCAGAAGTGCGTCTCCACAAAACTGCGAATCTCTCTCTCTTATAATCGTCGAGTAACCGAGCAACACCGGTTCGGGAAACGTTCGGCACGCCTATATGATCACGGTATACGACCCGTATTTTAATGAGAAATGAAACCAAAAGTAGTTCTGGAATGCTCTATAAAGATGGCGCCACAGTTTTCGCGCTCCGAAATATATGTATATATTGTGAATTAGAGTCGTAAAAGTCATGTTATACATGTTCTAGGAGGAGTTTATTATTAGTTCTGAAACTCGTATGGTACATAGACAATACAAGAAGTCAATTGTTTATGGCGTAATGCGTTGTTGAACTGTTAATAGCTAATATGCCGCACATATGTAAAATTATCATATCCTATCGTGTTTGTTTATAAACTCCTCCAAAACGGCTTGACCGATTCTCATGAAATTTTGGGTAGGTAGGTTCATATTCAATTCCTTAAATGTTTTAAAATTAATTCGGAACTTTACTTAATAAGTTTGAAACAGTATTCCTACCCGGTATTAGGTAAAAGTAAGAAAGGGCATGCTCCGATGGTTTGGACATGTAAAAGGAATGTATGATGCTCTTGCATCATACATTACATGTTTTATTCCATTTCCTTTTACATGACTTTGACTAAGCAGATATACAATGTAAAAGCGGATGTATGTAGGAGTCGATGGCGGCCAAGACTCACTTTCCATAACTAAATATAATAGAACATGTTCTGGAGGATGTGATGCTAGGATCCTCAAAAATCGACGCGCCTGCATAAAAAGAGTTATGAAAATCAAAGAAGCGAGTGAGGCGTTAAGAATCGTGCCTTTTGGCGCTCTGTTCTCTGTGCCTACCCCGAAAGGGATTTGACGTGAAGTTATGTATGTATGTATATATTGAGTAACAGACACATAACATAGCATAACTTCACGCCTTTTTCTATCCGAAGGTGTAGGCAGCGGCTGTTAAGCCTCGTCTCGCCGTTATGTTTACGTCCCAAATGGAATAGGTGGCGAACCTATTACCATACCGGGCACAAAGTTGTCAGTCATCGATATTTATCACACGTAACTTCCGAAAAAATCGAAAAGTCATTGGTGTGTGCCAGGAACCCACTACTTCTAGAATCAGTAGCGGGGTGCTAGCCACTGCGCCACCGAGACTATATTAAGTACTAGTAAATTAATACGTAACTGTACTGGGTAAATATATTTACTTGGGATCGCTAAGCAATTATAATAAATTAAGCAATGCTGAATTTAATGATAGTGTGGTAGAAGTACCAGCACCAATTCTATAGCGTTATTAATCTTCACGACACTAACTATATTGAATGTCCAAGTGGTTGTTAGTTATGTAGTTCTAACAGTGGTAGAGCCACTCAGTTCGCTGCATGAATGGGCCGACTCGACCGCAACACTCTCTGTGCTGTTGTCTACAGATGGCGTTAGTTGCTTATCATCAGGAGACACGCCTGCTCGCTTGCTCCCCTATCCCATAAAAAAGTCAAAAAAATAAAATTAAGTCTTTTTTGTTAACTTTTTCTCTTTAAAAATTCGATTCAACTAAGTGTCTTGGAAATCGCTCAGCTACATGAAACAGTTTTATTAAACGATTCAGTTGTTAAAATAACTAAGGAAAATGTGATACTATGTTTTATGAATTAAATATGTTATAGTAAAATAGTTACATAATTATCGAACATTTATTTCGTACATACAAAGAGTTTGTTGGTTTGTTTGAAGGCGGTAATCTCGAAATCTATTGGTTCGAATTCAAAAATTATTTTCATGTTGGATAGTACATTTATTGAAGATCAATTTAGGGTATATATCATCACGCTGGATTCAATAGGAGCGGAGCACTAATGCTTTTAATAGTAGAAGTGTATAATACAGCGGTACGAAGTCGGAGTGTTCAGTTAGTTAGGCAATATAGATAAAAAGGTCGGCATACTGTGTTACAATGTAGCTGATCTGGATTAGGTATTAAATTGGAATGGCCATGTATACTACGTGAGTGAGTGATAAGGCAAGTACTTTGTTCTCATATTTTGACATAAAACAGAATATAAGTATAATTTGTCTGTGACCAGGAGGCGCATTAACTTATAACAAGAGAGATGCTTACGTTAACTATAAGATAATCTGGAATGGCACCTCTTTTATTACCCGATTGCGTAAGATGGAGTGTTATGTTTTTGGATGTATGTAAGTCATTACATAGTATAAAACAAAGTCACTTTCCGCTGTCTGTCCCCTTATATGCGCATATCTTTAAAACTACGCAATGGGTTGCGGTTTTGATGCGGTTTTTTTAATAGTTAGAGGGTGTCAGGGTGGTTTTCATCTATAATTCAAATATGATGTTCTAAAGAAATAATGATAATTTTCCAGATTTAGCACTTTAATTGTAAACGCTGGTTGAACCCTAAGTGATTGATCAACACAATGTTCTACATTATTAAACACCCTCAAAAAGTCTACAAAAACGTCCGCGAGGGCATATGTCTATCTCTTAGGGACAACCCACAATAACCATTTTAATTTTTTTACTTTTTAAGAGAAATAATGGCTTATTTACGAAGCGATTTGAAACATTACAGCATTAATTTTCATCCAATTAATTGTCTTAAATAGATTGTGCATGTAATATAGATGATCGTGGCCCTTTACAGCATGCAATTTAAACGAATATTTTCGAAGTTATTGCAGTATTAACATAGCGGGACAGCAGTTAAAGCCTATAAATAGCACAAATTGAACCTCATGATATCCAAAATTTACTCATTTATTATTTTTGATGCGGAACAATGTTCGCCGGGTCAGCTAGTTTCATATACTTTTCTCTGCTACAATTTGTAACTAAAAAAAATTGTTTGATTTATGTATCCAACCAATTTTCGTATACATATATTCCATTTTTTTGTTACTATTTTCATTTGTGCTGATGTAATTTTGATATATGTATTTTTTACTGCGTAATTACGTCTGGAAACGTTACGTGCTCGTTCATAAGAAGCCAAAATTTGTGTACTAAAAGAAAACTTTCTAGAAAGCTAAGCTGATTAACACTATACCCTTAAACGTTCTATACTTTGATATATTTAAAAAATGATTACGAAGTAATAATAAGATTACCAATACACGTGGACAATCGCAGTTGGTCTCAAGTCATAGATGAGAATGTTAGACAACAGATAATTATGCAAATTTCACTATATAGAAAAGACAAGACGCCGTCTGCGAAAATTGACGTCAGCGAAACAATGACCTCGCTATGAAAATTTTCACAAACTAAAAATAAGTCGGCCATGACGGTTTGTGATAGTGCGTGAAAACGCGC
Source organism: Euproctis similis (assembly GCA_905147225.2). Classification (NCBI taxonomy): domain Eukaryota; kingdom Metazoa; phylum Arthropoda; class Insecta; order Lepidoptera; family Erebidae; genus Euproctis; species Euproctis similis. Next base: position 14,862,521 of record LR990109.1, read on the forward strand.
TCATATAACTATTTTATACTCCGGATACCTCTCTCACCGAACGAATGCGGCATGAGCCACTTAACGTCGATATTCTGAGAGTCCGTGGTATTTCACCGATCAAGAATTCATGCAGCATGCGTGGTTCTAACACTGTTAAATAGCCCACATGACTTTGACATTCACGAAATTTTGAAGAGGAAATAATGGCTAAGCGAGCGATAAGAACCTAGTGAAGTAAGTAATATATTTAATATAGCAATATTATTTATATTTAACTCTGTGATTTTTTTTTCAGAGGAAGATATTAATGTTGCTATGTCCTTGGTAATACTTGGTCTATGTCCGTAACTCTCAGTCAATGTTACGGGGAAACTACGGTTCAATACTGGAGCATATACGGTTCGCGGTTATCACAGCCCACGCCTACCGGTATCTGGCACTGATTTCATAGTGATAATGTGAAGAAAGTCTACAATGTACGATAGTGAGTGGTGTGCGCGATATATTACTTATCTTTTGGCCCGTTTCGCCTTATCTGTACCGAAAATATGCCGCCGCAAGACACCCACGACATGATTGATTGATTCCTTAAAAATAATCACACTCAAACTATTCATAGATGTATTCGTTTTCGTAAGACTAGTATAAGTGTCTAATTTATTATGCCCAAAATTGTCTAAAACTTTTGAAGTAAACTAACTTTTACATTAGTTTTTGGATTATAAAGCTGTGTGTCTTTGAGTAAACTTCAATAGTGGTAGAGCCACATAGTTCGCTGAATAAATGGGCCGGCTAGACCGTTAAAATATCACGGCCTCTTTTAGAATATAGACGTAAAGTGGCTTATGTCCATCCTACTTTTGACCCCCACCTTATCCCATTTTAAAGTTCGGCAACGCAATTGTAACACTATCTGTATTACATGTGTCCATGGGCGGCGTTAGTTGCTTACTGTTAGATGACAGACGAGCTCGTTTGCTCCGCTATTTTTTTTAATATGTGTTACAAGACATGATTTGATGTTTCGATATAAAAATAATGTTGGTTTCACATTTTAGGTTTAAGAGAGGGGAACGAGGTTGACTAGAGTTCTTTAGTTCATTATATAAATGTTCAACACGTGACATGACATAAAGAGGTAGACTTAAATTATTTTTTCGAGTAACACGATGCTCTTGCCCAGTTTTGATCGTGAGTAATTTTTTTTCCTATTGTTTTTTGGCGACAGACCTGCTTACGTCCCCCGGCTTTATGGTGAGACTGCAATATGATCTCACAGTAATGCAAAGCCGCTGCCAACTAACCAAAAATTTTTCTGTACACCCTACTATATTGAGCTAAAATTTATTTGTGTATTTTTCAAGTAAACTTGGAAATTATTAGTGTACCTACTGTATGTGTCTATTGTTGTTGTTGTAAATCTCTTATTAACCCCTTTATTTTATGACTATCTATTTACCCCAGAACGTATTAGTTTAATTCTGAAAAATAGCTAGAAGAACTAAGACAGTGACATAGAATCCACAATGTCCCTAATTACTTACAAGACAAAAAAATACGCGACATACCTATTTTATTTTAAACATTGCAGTTATTTATGATGCTGATTAAGAGTCATCATGATCTTAAGTAAACCTACATCAATGAAACGTATCAAATTAAATGTATACATTATCTCATGTACAATAAATTTTCTTTACAACTGTACATTTCCACGTTCACTAGGTCGGCCATTTACATTACATTAATTTAAGTACTACTTAAGTTATTTTCATAAATTCGTTAAGGTCGCATTCCGTTGCTTATCTAATAAAATTGATGGCACACTCACCTGACAGATGCACAAACATTTAATATGGTGAGAACCATGGACGAATCTATTAATAAGCCATTCGACTATTTTATTAAACAAACTAACTAACTGTGTTTAAATCAACACACTTTGGTTATATCAATTAACCTTAATTCTTTTTGGATGGCAACTAAAATGTTACCTCATTAAAATACGAATAGTATAATATCGTAAAATACAAGATTATCATGAGATATTGAATGATTATTTCAATCTATGACAAATTATGCGGCTTAACTGAAAATCTATTGTGGATTACGAAGGAGTTATTGATATTTCGGCATCTCTGAATATCGAGCTAAAGTGGCTGATGCCGGGTTTTTTTCGGTAAGAGAGAGAGGAGGAGCCCAATCGCCCTTCCTCCTCCTTTCCCTTTCTACTTCACGTGCCCATGGGCGGCGATAATCGCTTTCCACCACGTGACCCACTTCGTCGTTTGTCTTCCTAACTCATAAAAAATTGTTATTGATATTTCTTTGTTGGATATTATTGATATTATTAGCTTTTTATTAGCTTCACTTGTATGTTTGTAACCGACTTCTTTGGGCGCGATTTTGACCCACTTTGAACGGCTAGATTTCGTTCAAACTTTGTAGATTTATCGAGGACCGATGACAATACATTAATTTGATAAAATTATAGAAAACCGAACTAAAAAATAGAAAATAATTAATAGTTTAAAAAACTAAAAAACACGCTTTTTATAGAAAACCGAACTAAAAAATAGAAAATAAGTTTTAATAAAATTAAATTAAGAATAGTGTTGAAAATTTCAATAAATATAGATTAATAATAGTGTGAATAAAAAAAAATTAAAAAAGCGTGGGGTTCTTTTTAAGATCTTATCAAAATGGTAATCATATCTGTCAACAAAATATTTATAACTTTGTCACCATGCACCCCACGCGTTTTTTAAATTTTTTTTTTTATTCACACTATTATTAATCTATATTTATTGAAATTTTCAACACTATTCTTAATTTAATTTTATTAAAACTTATTTTCTATTTTTTAGTTCGGTTTTCTATAAAAAGCGTGTTTTTTAGTTTTTTAAACTATTAATTATTTTTGTGTGGATTTTTCTTTGTAACTTCATCTACCCAAATATGTAGACCGCAGCTGTTATGCCTCTATTCGCCGGTTTTTAGAATGAGTGCAGGAACCTTTCATCATACATAGAAGAAAAAGTTGTCATTACCCAGATGAATTTAGAAAAATCATTGGTTTTGGAGCAAGGATTCGATCGCATGACTTCATGATTTAGAAATATGGTTCTCAACCTTAAGAAATTGCTTGTCTTGGTTATTTTTCTATTTTATCCAAGCACCTATTTTATACAGCGCTTTGTCTGTTCACATAATCACAGATTTGTTTTGACTTCAAGTTGGAAGGTGATTATTAATTAAAACATTTACTTGCACGCTATTATTATCAAAATCAAAATATTCTTTATTTTTTAGTTCCGAACACATAAACGACATATTATTATAACAAATACAAAAGAATTAAATACAAATATTAGTTGAGACTATAGTAATCTAAACTACCCTACAATTTTTAACACTATAGTAACTTATATGTACCTACATCCTTAATTTTTAATTTTATCTCATTGTTTTAACAAAACAACATATTTATACGCCATTTGTAAAATTTTCCTTAAAAAGTAAAACTAATAAAATTGATTGTTTAGATGTTTACGTAAATGTCCAGGAAAAAATGATAATATTAGATTTTATCCAAGGATTGGTTGAAAATTAATGAAATTGCGTCTGAGACATATTTTATTAACGTAAGTATATAATTGTCGTTGTATCGAACTCCTGTCAAGTAGTGTCAAGCCATAACTACTTTTGACATGGGTTTTTAAGTACCAATTTTCAAACATCGCTAATCGTCATATATTTATAATCCCCAGTAAAATTTTAAGTCTGTAAGTCCGTCTATTTATATATTCATACATAACTTCGCGCCAAATCCCTACCGGGGTATGCAGAGAAAACGGAGCGCCCAAAGGCACGTTTTTTATGCGCCTTCTTCGCTTCTTTGCCTTTCATAATTCTTATCATACACGCGCGTCGATTTTTACGGCCTCACATCATTTGGTCTTGGAAGGTGTGTGGTGGTCATCCTCGACTCCGACATCCATCCGCTTTTGCATTGTATATCTGCTTAGTCAATCTGTATAAATATAATTTGTTACTTTAAGGCAACAGTTAAATCTCTCATATCGGCTGTGATTGTTTGTATTTGAGAATATCTTTGGAACATAACTTTCATAGGTTTTATCTTGCTATAGAATTATTGAGGACATGGACTATCAATTGCAAACAGGGTATGGTCACGGAAAATATCATTTATAGACGCCAGTGTGTGGCCTTGCCTATTATAACATAAAATAACTTCACGCCTGGTTCTACCCGTAGGTGTAGGCAGTGGCTGTTAAGCCTCGACTCGCCGTTATGTTTACGTCCCAAATAGAATAGGTGGCGAACCTATTGCATATTTATCTTGAGGGTCTTTTATAAGTAAACTGGACTAAACTATGATAAAATTAATTAAAATATGCTTCAAAGTGTGACAAAAAGCATTATAGCCGATGACTTCCGAGTTCAATGAAACTATAAATATAAGAGATACATTTAACTTTCAAGGCTATTGCCAAAAATCATTACATTTGAGGTTATACGCAAAATACCGTCGTTATGTAAGTAGGTATAAGCAGTAGGTTAAAAATAATTAACTATAGTAATTTTACAAATTTGACAATTATTTATAAATTTAAATTGCAGTTTCGAGAATAAGTGAGATATGATATGATGAAGGTTTTATTTGTCCTGAAACTATTACGATTTTACGAAATGATGCTTTAAATTATTTAAAAGTAAAAAAAAAAATTAATAACAAAGATTTGCATAGAAACGAGTAATGATTTGGATACCGTAACGGTTTAAATTCTTTAAACAGATGGTCTGCTATCATTACTTTGAATTTCGTAAGCACGTCTCAAGGTCTTTTTTAAAATTTTAAGAATTGATTTTTAAATTTAATTGATATAATATAGAGACATGGCTGTAGATTAAGATAAATATCAACACTATCGCAATACTACACTTCTGAATCGAAGTGTCGCGGGTTCGAATCCTGGCTCACAACACTGACATTTCGAGTTTATTTTCGGAAGTTATGTATGATAAATAATCGATAACTGAAAAATGTCTGCCTGGTATGGCAATAGGTTCGCCACCTATTTAATTTGGGACGTAATTAACTTAACGGCGAGACGAGGCTTAACAGCCGCTGCCTTCACCTCCGGGTAGAAAAAGGCGTGAAGTTATGTTGTTTTATCGCAATATTCAAAGTCTATATGAATTTTATTAATGGTCATGAAGTATAATTATATCAGTTAAATAGGCTATTATTATTGTTTAAGCATTATTTAAATAATACTACCTACCTACATCCAAATAAATACACTTTATCATCATCATCAGCCTGTTGCAGTCCTCTCTTGGACATAGCCCTCTCCCAATGTGCGCCACAGCATCCGATTCTCTGCCTTCCGCATCCAGTCTTTTCCAGCAGCCTTTCTGAGGTCGTCTGACCATCGGGCTGGTGGGCTGATTAATACACTTATGTCTATAAATTTAGGGGAGAAATGCAAGCTGAAGGATGATGTGGTGAGAAGTGAGAAGTATGTTAAGATGGTTTAGTCATGATGCAAGAATGAATGAAAGCCAATGGCTAAAAGAGTATACGAAGCAAATGTGAGTGGCAGGGTCGGGATCGGGAGACCAAGATGAAGCTACCACGACCAAATAAATGGTCTGTTCAAAAAGGTAAAATGCGTAGCACCCGAAACCGACGTGAATGCATGATGAGATGACTGTGGATGAAGCGAAAGAAGTGTGTCAGGATCGTAGCTTGTGGAAAGCCAAAGTCTCTGCCTACCCCTATGGGATACAGGCGTGAGCTTATGTATGTATGTATATATGCCTATAAATATAAACTAAAATATTACAAGTTTACGCTAAAATATAAAAAATAAAATATTACAACTTTATATCAGTACATTTGCGAGTAGATAAATTCTATTTGTTTTTGCTAAATTAGTATCACTTGCAGATGAGCGTATTATGTGTACATCCTACAAAGGAAATAAATAAACGGGGAAAATTTTATATCTGTATACAACGAAATTTTAGCGGCCAAAAAAACCAACACTTGTAGAATGCAATCTGACAACCGAAACACGAGTCACCAAGCGGCTTAGGAAAGTTATACAGTTGACTGTTAAAATAGCGGTCCAGTTGAAGGGCCCCTCATCAGATCGTATATAAATGATTTAGATGCATGTGGAACTTTCCACGACTAAGACATGGCATGCTGGTGGCTGATAAATGTATCAAATTAATATATCATGTACACGGAATTCCAGGGTAGAGTGGTTTAATTGTGAAATTTTATTTCAATAGTAATTTTAAATGATTCAATATATATGGTACCTACACTTTGTTATGGGGATAAACATGCAAACTGGTAACCTGATGGTAAGGTAAACAGCGACGCCCATGAGAAGCGAGGGGGAAGAGGGGTGGACCTGCTGTTATCCTTCTCACCAAACGAATCGCCACATATGCCCACTTTTCGTTAATATTCCGAGACGTAGTGCTATTTCCTTGGTCAAGCCGGCCCATTCATGCAGCGAACTGTATGGCTCTACCAATACTAAATGACACTTGTTCATTAAAAAATCACAATCGGTACAAATCATGATATTTTAAGGTCGAACATTGATTTTTTTTAGACAACGAGTTGAATTACTAGGAAACACACGGTATACTAATAATTATCATCATTATTATTACATACACTACTGGAAAAAATTAAGGGATCAAAAAAAATTCCAAATTTTTCGGTAGTTTTCAACAGGCCGTAACTTTGAGAGAAATGGTCGTACAGGAAATAAAAAAAAGGAAATTGTAGCTCCAAGTGTCTAGTTTTTGGGTTAGAACTTCAAAATTTTGTAGCCTCCGCGGTTTCTGAGTAATCGTAGAAAAACCAGCAGCATAAAAATTCTCAAAATTTTTTTAGTTTTTTTTTTGGTCTACGGGCGTGGAAAAAATTTTTTTAGCTTAACCATCATAAGGATCGAATACTTTGTTCAGTTAGCTTTAATTTCTTTTTTTAAACACCCTGATACGTCCACTCCTCGCTGAGATATCGGTCTTCAAATGGAAAAGGATCTTTTTGTCTTTGATTATCGATATCTCAGCAACCAATGATCGCACAAAAAGTTAGAGGTGGGTTTCAAGAACTTAAATGAATTTCCCTTAACAGCTGTCCATTGTTTTTTCGAAAAAGCACCATCTGAAACGATAATGTGGAAAAAGCTCGAAAAAAACAATTGTTTTTTCTCATTTTTAAAAATTATGAGCTTTTCAGAGCAAAAAACGTGATCTTTTAATTTTTTCAAAAATTCTATCAAGTGAAACAAAAAAACGGCTGGCTGGATTAATTTGATTCTTTGTAGGGTTTTTGTGGACATATTGAACTGTAAAAGGCACACTTAACATTAGCGGTTTCCTCAATATTTTCGATCCAGCGCTTGATTTTCCAAAAAACCACCAAAAGCCATTTTTTTGTTGCATTTTAAAATTCATGTGACAGAACGAAAAAATTTTTTTACAGTCACATTAATTTTTCAGTTATTCTCAATGAGCCCTTTCATTTGATATCCATATTGTACAGAAGCTTAAACTATGTTTTCCTCCATCTTGAATATTCCACCATATTAGATTTAGAATGACGTCATATTACTTTTTGAGTTACACTCAATAAGCCCTTTCATTTGATACCCATATTGCAGAAATGCATTCAAAATATCTATTCCTCCATCTTGGGTGGTCCGCCATATTGGATATAGAATAATGTCACACATCATATCATGCATTGTCATCCAAAGTAAACGAGTATACAAAATTTCAGCTCAATCGGTTGAAGATATTTACTTCAAAATTGAGTTGCAAGATTCCACCGAACATACATACTTACATACATACATACATACATAGATACATACAGTGCAAGCTAAATAAAAGCTTTTAAAAACGTGGTAGTTTTCGAGATTTAGCACTTTAATTGTAAACGCTGCAAAAATTGTTTTAATGCGGAACAAAGTTCGCCGGATCAGCTAGTAAAGATATATTTGATAGTTCGCCGGAATTATTAATAAAAATTAATTATCGTGTGAATTTTAGTTTATATACAATTCGTTTATTAAACGTAAACCGTTCATTCAGTACGGGGTTAGTCATATCTTTGAAAATTTACTTGGGAAAGGAGTGTGAGACAATTCTGAAATATAATTATTATACTTTGGTTTTACAGTCATAAAAAAAATCTTTGTGTACTTAAATTTCAGTTATTGTATTTATAATTAGAGAGAAGATATAATGCAGTTTAAATAATTGTCTGCAGTCCGCGTGGATTTTTAAATGGAGTGAAGAAAAAGAGAACTTTTTTTTACAACCAGGTCAGATTTTAATGAAACCAAACATACATACACGACTTTTCCTACCCGAAGGTTTAGGCAGCGGAGTTAAGCCTCGTCTCGCCGTTATGTTTACGTCCCAATTGGAATAGGTGGCGAACCTATTGCTATACCGGGCACAAAGTTTTCTGTCATCGATGTTTAGCACACATAACTTTCGAAAATAATTTCGAAAAGTCAGTATCGTGAACCAGCATTAGAACACGCGATCTTTTGAATCTTTGCTTGACCACTGATCCACCGAGACCATTTCAGTAATGGTCTCGGAAGTGAATCATATATCAAGCTAATGTCAATTATTATCTAAAGAAATCATTACAAATTTAAAGAATGCCATACCAGTTTGTTTTCGATGCAGCATGCGAGTGTTGCAGTTCGCAGTTGCTTAGTCTACTTTCATGCGCACTCTGCCATACCCGATTCCCGATTTCATCAGTTTGAGTTTATATCAGTACGGTATTATGTACAGGCTGATGGTTTTTAATATTATTATTTTAAGTATGGATATCTTGGAATATAAAATTACCCCTTAAAACTCTTCGCAAAAAGCTGGCCAAGCCAGACATATGCAAACATTTTTCGATGCAATTCAGTAGGTACATGATTGTTGGTTCACGATAAGCCGAAACACGAAACTTTTTTTTGTAAATACTGCCTCGGTTTTCGTGTAATACCTTCAGGCGAATAAATTATTGTAATTTTGATTGTTCTTTTCCATATCATATATTATGAAATTTTAATCTACCGCCGATTCGGTCGAAAAAAGTGCAAAATAAAATTGATATTATTATTTTGCCACTGAATATTTTTACTATAATTTTCGTACATTGGTAGCTATTCCGTAATCGATAATAACCTCGATAATAATTGAATATAAACTCTTTCGACAGTTTTTACTTTTTCTCAATAAAAAAAGCAGTAACAGCACAAAAGTGCTGTGCACAAAACTTTTTGTGTCATACGCAAATTTTACAGAAAGTGGTATATTATTTATATTCTGTTTTGAAATTTTATCTATTCTAAAGATACTGTGCATAAGTCAGATATGTAAATATAATATACGGAATTTAAAAATGGCGAGTAGCAAATGTGTTTATTTATGACCATAGGCGTATCTAAAGTACATACACATACATACATAACTTCACGCCAAATCCCTTGCGGGGTAGGCAGAGAGAACAGAGCGCCATAGGGCACGATTCTTACACACCTCACTCGCTTCGTTGACTTTCATAACTCTTTTCATGCACGCGCGTCGGTTTTTGAGGCTCTTAACATCACCTTCCTCCAGAACACGTTCTATTTAGTCTTGGAATGTGTGTCTTGGCCGTCCTCGACTCCTACATCCGTCCGCTTTTGCATTGTATATATGCTTAGTCAGTCTTGCGTCAACCATTCTTTCTACATGTCCGAACCATCGGAGCATGCCCTTTCTTACTTTTACACCGACACTCTCTTTCAAACCAACTTCCTACCTTACAACCTTGTTTTCTACGCGGTCAGCGAGAGTCACTCCGCAGATTTTGCGTAGAGCCCTCATTTCTACCGCGTTTATTCTACTTTCATGCACACTCTGCCATACCCAGCTCTCGCTTCCATAAGTTAGTGTTGGGATCAGGACTGCATTGTGGAACGTATCTAAAGTACTGATCAATATTCACTTTACTTATTTCAAAAAACTTATTTCATTTCTTTAATTACCCTTTTTAATGTTATAAATGCGACAGTTTATATGTTTGAATGCTTGTTCCTGAATTACAAGTCAACCGTTCAACAGAACTTAATGAAAACTGTTCATCATATTAATTTGTTGGAATTATGTTATTTTAATAAAAATTTAGAGCAACAATTTTTTGGTAAATGGCTCCTTAATAATAAAATATAGGATAGTGATATATTATATATCTAAATGATTAATATCTCTTGTCGTGTCAGTGTGTGTATGCGCTAAATACACATGTCAACAAATGAATGAAAGAAGTTTCGCCGAGCGATATTTTAAAAAGTCGCGCACCGACTTGTCACACAGGTACCGGTTGTTCCGGTTTGTAATTTCGTGTGATCTTGTCACAAATTTGACCCCTAAATTATGATCTGCTCGTTTTGATTTCAATATTGTATAAAAAAGTAGAAATTAATAGTTAAATAATATTTGTAATTTCTACTGTTTATTGCACAAACATTTTTATTTTATTAGGTAATAATTAGAATTAGAATATAAAATAAAATTATTCGTGTTGAGAGTTTTCGTTACGTATACCTATTATTTTATTTAGTTTTTATTTATTTAATGTACATGACGTACATTATTATATAGTTTCCTCCTCTTTTGAAGTTGCATAAAAAGAAGTTGATGAATTTTAGTCAAATACACGATTAAGGAAAATATAACATTTGTTTTAAGTCACTTCACTAAATGAACTGCGGAAAAAAATAGATACGTAAACTGGCTCATTCACTTTTCTATTCCCGTATTCCATCTTAAACGTAACTATGACTCGTTTTTTTAGCAGATGTCGATGAGCAGCGGTTGTCGCTTACCACCACCTGGGGGCATATTATGAGCTCTTAATTCCAGCCAGCCAACGCGCCGCCTAGCGAATTCGTATTTCGAACGACTAATTTGAGCTAGTCTAGACTACTCATGACTGACTAAATGGAATTAGTCGTTGATAAATCGAATTTATAGTGAATTTATCAGTGACTACTCGTCTCTGACTAGCTGAAATTAGTCGTTGAAAATACGAATTTGCAAGGCAGCGCGTTAACTGGCTGGAATTAAGAGTTCATAATACGCCAGCTGATCCTCTTACTGTATGATTTATAGAAATTACATCAACGTATACAAATGCACGTTATTAGTGGGGCACTAGTATAGACTAGTGACAAACAAATCGCAGAGTATTTATAAATGTACCGACCGTATCTAAATAGACCGTCCGATTGTTCCACTAATCACAATCGCTTCGAATATCGTATGTATCGTAGAACGTGTCACGCCGTTAATACTGTGAAGGTGTAGGTAGCAAGGATTTTTAACTCCCACGTAATAAATAGATAGATGCAAAGTATGTTCATGTTCATGTTTCGACTCCATCGAAACTTGGGCAGTTCTGGATGCATTGCAGCGATATTGCATTGTCTGGCGTTATATCGAGGTGTTGACATGCTTGTATGATACCGCCACGATGGATGTCCAGATCCAGGACCAAGTGACGAACTCCATCGAGCTGAATTGAGGTGTAAGACAGGGAGATGTCATATCTCCGAAACTCTTCACCAACGCTCTGGAGGACGTCTTCAAGACTTTGGACTGGACTGGACAGGGTATCAACGTGAATGGTGAGTACATCTCGCATCTTCGGTTTGCCGACGACATCGTTGTAATGGCAGAGTCGCTGGAACAGTTAGGCGGAATCCTGCGCAGCCTAGACGAATCCTCTCGGCGTGTCGGTCTGGGCATGAATTTGGACAAGACCAAGGTCATGCTCAATGAACATGTTGTGCTCGGACCGATTAATGTCGATGGGTCAATTCTCGAAGTCGTAAACAAATACGTCTACCTAGGCCAAACTATCCAGTTAGGTAGACGAAACTTCGAGAAGGAAGCCGACAGGAGGATTCAGCTGGGATGGACCGCATTCGGCAAACTGTGTCGAGTTTGCAACTTGCCTATACCGCAATGCCAGAAGACCAAAGTCTTTGACCAGTGCGTCCTACCAGTAATGACCTACGGTGCGGAAACCTGGACACTTACGGTGGGGCTAGTCCACAAATTTAAAGTCGCTCAGCGAGCTATGGAGCGAGCTATGCTCGGAGTATCTCTGAAGGATAGATTCAGGAATGAGTATATGTAACAGAGAACCGGAGTAACCGACATAGCTCGTAGAATAAGCTCGCTGAAGTGGCAATGCGCTGGTCACATCTGTCGAAGGACCGATGGTAGATGGAGTAAGAAGTTCATTGAGTGGAGACCGCGACTTGGTAAGCGTAGTGTAGGACGCCCACCAGCCCGACGGTCAGACGACCTCAGAAATGCTGCTGGAAAAGACTGGATGCGGAAGGCAGAGAATCGGATGTTGAGGCGCAAATTGGGAGAGGACAATGCCCAGCAGTGGACTGCAACAGGCTAATGATGAATGATGATGAAAATATGTTCAGTTATTAAAGTGAAACTTTTATTACATCGTCTCAAACTTTTTCGTCTGCGTGTTGCATGTCGCGTGACGGTGACGTGAAGGCGCTCGTCAGAGTGCCTTTCACGTCTATTATCGTTTATTTATATTAATTAATTACCCAAATATACACTTTATTTTTGTAAATAAATACCGTAAAAACATGTAGAAAAAACATGTAGAAAAACACCCCCAGACGAGGGATCGAACCCGCCCCGACCTTGTGTTATCGGTAGTGCGGTTTACCGATGCACCACGAGGGCCGTATGTATAATCGTCTTATTACCGTCCTCTTTACCAATTTCGACACATTTTCTAGGATCGGGTTTGGTTGTTTGTTTGTTTTTTACATACATACATATACGTACGTACGTATTGCAGGCGGAGAAAAAAAAAAATTATATTATTTATAAATTGTGTTTTTATAAATTGTGTTTTTTGAAAATTATATTTAAGCCGAATTACATACTATTTGAAAATTATATTTAAGTACGAATGACATACTAATAAAATAATGAAATATCAATAATATTTTTCGATCTTACCGACAGAATAATAAATATATACTAATATATACTATGTACTAACATATTATATTAGAAACATATACTTAATTTTTTGCAGTGATAAACTGTAATAAAAGCAAAGCAAACACACATTGACTTCGTGTTAGTTAACAACGCCATCTGCTGGAATAGAAATTTCATGAAAATCGTTGGAGCCGATTCCGAGATTCCAATTTTATATATATACAAGAATTGCTCGTTTAAAGATATAAGATAAGATAGTGCTCTTTATATATGTATTTGTCACATTTTCATAATAAATCGAAATATCATATTTACTGGAGGAAAAAATATCGTTTTGTTTTGTAAAGATCCTTTGTTGTAATGTTGTTAACGTTTAATAGGTGTCGCGTTATCCCTAGTGCCGTAGCTAGTGCCCTAGTGTCGATTCGGGCGACATCTATCGATATAATACGATATTACGGCAGAATCATCAATAGTAGCAACCTAGTAGCGCCATCTAGGAATTATTGTCGTGACCACGTAAAATAAAAAACATTTATTAAACCCTATTAACAAATACAAGATGGCAAGTAAATTAAAATCGTAACCAATATTTTATGGTAACTAAAATACGTGAACAGTGACTTACATTCGATTTTCGAAAAAAATAATATTTCGAAAATTTTTAGTTAAATGTCTATAATGTGAAAAAAAGTTTCACTTTTACGGTGGTTTCATAAAACCACACAAGTTTTTTGATATTTATCACACAGTTATCGTTATGTCACCCGGATTCGTATGCGACTCTTTTGACTTAATAAACGGAGCGCTAAACCTCTATGCCACCGAGACGATATGTGGAGTAAAAAAATAATTAATTATATCATAAATGTTAATAAGTAATTATTTTTGCTAATGTTATCAGCAATGTCACGTCATCGGTTTTTCCCTCAGTTTCTATGAAAGACGATAATAGTAGAATCAACGTTGAAGAAGTTACAAGAAGATATTAATTTTATTATTTTGTTTATTAAATAATTATAGTCAGTTAATAACGCATAATTTAATAGTGGACCGTAAAAATATTTTTATATTAGTTAAGTCAAATTCTGCATAAAGATATGGGCAATTTATTTCAAACAGTGTTCATTAGCGGCTAATATAGTTAATGCTATTTCGATGGCCCTGTGGTTCAGTTCTGCTTCTGGTTACAAGTTCGAATACTGGCAGTTCTTAAAAGAGTGTTCAAAGTATTCAATTCAAAGTCATCACATATAGTTATGAATATCGAGCATAAATATCTTGCACTGGTTCTTAAATTACTTACTATTGTTTTTCTAATTATTTCAAAAATAAATGAAAAACTGTTTAGGTCGTTAAATTATAAACATTATAAAATGTCTTCACACACAGTTACAGGTACTTGTGGACACTTTGTGGATCCAGTTACATACAAGTAAATTTTGTTTTGGAAATTTTTAGGGAATATTCATAAATATGCAGTTAAATGGGAATATGGGCAGACGTACCCAAGTTTGCTAATAATTTTTTTCACGTCTTTAAAATCCAAAGGTATGTATGAGTAAAGCACAGTGTCTTCAGTGGTGTCCACTGATTTTTATGAGTGACTTTAAAAAATATACAATAGTGATATTTTATGACACAGAAAGCCTACCTCTCGTTAGAAAGGGCGTAAAGATAAAATAACAATGCCCACAAGTCATCGAATACTAAACCCAACACCAGACGTATGCATCGACCATTTAGCAATTAGCCCTAGTATTTAAGTGTGAAAAGTCACATCATAAACTTAGCATAAACCATCGACGAGCCTTATGGTGCATTGGTAAAACTACTGACTGAAGAATCGAGGTTTGCGGGTTCGATTCCCACCTGAGTACAAATATTTGTGACAAGCATGAATGTTTGTATGCCGCCTGGGTGTTTTTCTATGTATTATAAGTATGTATTTACAAAAGAACCGTTATCTAGAATCCATATCACAAGCATTTAGTTGCTTAGTTTGGAACTAGAGGGCACTGTGTGGTTTGTGTCCAAGATATTATTATTATAAAATGGTATAAATTAACAAATTATCTTTACAAGTTAAATAGACAACAGTCATTACAACCAAATACAACTGTCTCATATACACAGTAGAGTTGTTTAACTGGAGACATGTTCTCCTGATGTCTACAAATCCACGATTTGTCCCAACAATATTCATCTAACGGTATCGTACTAAACACATGCATCTGTCCAATGATATTGAATTGAATGGATTTTGTATGGTCAAAGCTCAGGTTATGGGAACAGGTGCAGCCGTGCGTGGACATCGGAGGTATTGAATGGAAAATTTATGTTTGTTTAAATGTGTTGACATTAAACAGTATTAAAATATAGTGACTAGGGAAATAACCAATGATTATATAGTAATAATTCTTCTGAGATTTTCTCTTCGAGATTTTCACTCTATATTTCCTAGGGTGTAAACTCACAGAGATATGTCTTCTTTTTTTTCATATTGGGTGTCACTGAAGTCTTTATTATCAAAATTAATCTTTTTGCTATCCTGTATTTGTCTAGTTTGTCTATTGCAACATCAGTGCAACAAGACAAGTATCTAAAGTAAATTATCATTGCCGTAAAACTAATGTTTAGTTTAGCTCTCTACGGACATTCTGGTCGAATATATATGGGTCGAATGAACTTCAAAATCTTTGTCCAGGTTATATAAATATAAATATGTACTACCAATAATAGAAAGAATCTTTATGCATATAGCGTAAATAATAGCGCGAATATGTGAAGTGCCAGATAAGCTCTTAAATATGGTCAAAACAAAAAGTGGAAAATATTTCCATATATATTTAGCTCGTAACTATTAATTATAACGCATATTATATGTTTATTACGAAATGGAAAACTGTAATTTAATATTATAATAATTCTCTCTATGTTAATCGTTACCTTTTTATATTTTTATTCAGTTAGCTTCTGAATAAAAATATATACATATATGAATAAATATTTATTAACAAATGCAAATCGCATTTGGGACCGAACTGATCTATTGGTACTTAGTAATCATGTAGAGAAAATAATTATATGTGAATTATCTAAACAGATTTAATGTAACATAACTTCACGCCTTGTTCTACCCGAACGTGTATGCAGCGGCTGTTTAGCTTTGACTCGCCGAATCGTTATCTTACCATCCCAAACGGAATCGGTGGCGGACCTATTGCCATACCGGGCACAAAGTAGCCGATCATCGATATGTATCATCGGTGTGAGCTCGGAATCGAACCCACGACTTCTGAATCAGAAGTGGGTAGCTCAACCACTGGACCACCGAGACCTAAATTGCAGATTATTTACTTCCGTGAAATACGTTTTGGTCATTATGCTTCTATACTATATGAACTATTTCTTCTCCGTCGAGTTCAACGCTCTTACTGGCACTTGTGCTCTTATGTCATTAACGTTTTTTTTAGAAACGTGAAAATATCTAAGCAAACATTACTCGCGATATTGTTGTACAAGATAATTTTGTATTTCAGAGAACGTATTGATTTGTTCAGAATTTGTATTTGTTTTTAGGTAGTCGTTTAAATTTTATTGGTGGCAAAACATTATGTAATTGTATTACTAGTGTGTTTGCTCTTCAGGGAACAAGTAACTTTTTTTTTACAAAAAGCACGCTTATACGCTTGGCTTATATATTGACTGTCTTATATCCTACTATTATATAATACTTTTAATAGGCGCATGGGGGCGTTAAAAGCGTTCAACGTTTGCAAGAAACATTAGAAGTTCCACTTAAAAAAACATATATCTTATTGTCTAGAAAAAGTAAGTACTTTTTGATTTGACCCCTCTTTACTCTTCTTTCGATGGTCTTATCTAATCTATGCTCTTATTGTAATTACACGTCATAAGTTCCTTATATTATTTAACTGCTAAAAAATATGTAAAATAAATTACGAGTGTTGCCATCCTTGATTATGACTATACGGATAGAGATTAGTCCATTATTCAATTGTTATGTAATCGACGACCTAAAATTCTATCGAGTGCAAGTGTCACGGCACTGCCGGCGGAGACAGAGGAGATTTCTTCTTATAAAGGCAGTTATAATTCTATAGTCTCGGTGGTCCAGTGGTCGAGCACACGGCTTCTAATCCAGAGGTCCGGGTTCGAATCATGACACTGGCTCACACCAATGACTTTTCGAAATTGTTTTCGGAACTTAAGTGTGATAAATATCGATGACTGAAAACTTTGTGCCCGGTATAGCAGTAGGTAGGACGTAAACATAACGGCGAGACAAGGCGTGAAGTTATGTATGTATGTATAATTCTATTATGTATTAAATATATATTTTTTTTTAAAACTATCTATTTATTTATTTAGAAAGGAAGGGTATGCTCCGATATTTCGGACATGTAGAAGGAATGGATGGTGAAAGATTGATGAAGTAAATGAAGATTGCAAAAACGGAATGATGTACTTTTCATGACCAAATTGAACAAGATTTTGAGGAAGGTGATTACAAGAGCCTTAAAAACGCGTGGAGGACAAGAGCTATGAAAATCAAAGAAGCGAGTCAAGTGTGAAAGAATGGTCCCTTATGGCACTCTGTTTTTTCAGCCCGCGCCCTTTCTACCTCACGTCAATTCCCTTGCTTGCTTTGTATTTATTTAGATCAATTAAAATTACATAATACCATAGATGCAATATTAATTCTTTCTAATTTAACATTTGTTTGCATTTTATCAGTATCGCCGACTATATGTAGAACTGTTATAAATAATTAAGGTTATTAGGTATGTACTGTTGGTGATATACGAACGATTCAATATCATCTGGTTCGTGTATGGATCTGTTTCACGATTTATAGGTATTAGTTATGCCTAATTAAATATCTTAACAAATCTACCATGTATTCATATTATGCATATTACATATTATGCAAAAAATAAACTATTGGAAACTAAAACTAAAATTTTAATGAACATAATTCGGTTATATCATACCATTAAAGATATTTAAGATTAAAAAAAAAATATAAGGATTATATCTCGTTCATTTATTACTTATTTTCATTTATTATCCTAAATTATCCTAAAATTACGTTGCTATTGTCCTAAAACGCTTTTCTTTTATATTTTGCTTATCTTTTATTACGTACGTATATATTTTGTACTAAATAATGTATTACAAATATATATTTCGTTCCGATATCAGGCGATTGCAACAATCAGAACAACGTATTACTAAATCAAAACACTGTGTAATTTTTAATTAAAAATTCTTTAAAAATGCATTCCTTTGTCTCTATTACAACAAATACATTTCGCTTTATTTATTTCACAAATAAATAATTATTAACAAAAAAAATCTGTTGTTAATATTTCGTTCATTCACTTTTAGAACCGGACATGGTTTTACACGTGTGCAGTGGACGGCTGAAAGTTAAGTCTCCTTCGAGCCTCATATAGGGTTGACCTAACCTTTGATTATCTCTCATTATAAATAATGTTTATTACACTGAATTATATAGTCTAATCTTAATAAATTCTATAAATAAATATTCTAAATAGTAGTAATAGTAGCACTAGTAGCTTTTATGAGGCCATGTAACATGTAGTCAAAAATTATGTTAAACAAGGAAAATGTATTAAAGACTGATGAGCGTGTATGATAAAAGTCAGGAAAGTCAAAGAAGCGAGTGAGATTTGTGAGAATCGTGTCTTATGGCGAATTAGTTTCTCTACCTACCTCGGGATTTGGGATTTGGTTTGAAGCTATGTATTTATTTTATAAGTATTAATTTAAATTTTTCCAATTTTCTATGCAATCCAATTTCCAATTTTGATTTGAGAATAGACGAATTGAGTAGATGCTTGGTGAAATTCCGTGGTTATGTCAAGCGCGAACCATTATGTTCGTATCAAAGTTCAGATATGTCCGTTATGTTGTCGCACGTTCATACATAATGCAACGTATTATTAGTTTCGAACTCGAATAAATATGTCATTGTGATATCGAAAATGATCGAGTCGATAGGAAAGGGGAGATGTCTCAGAACACAGCAAATGTGTAGAAGTTGTGCTATGAATATAATTAGTTCTTAACTGATAGAAGACAATTGTTTTCATAACCTGCAGAGAAATTCTATGGGTTTCGTAAGCTGGAAACGTTTGATGATTTAACGAAAAGTAAAATTACTTAAAATAACAAAAACAATATAAAATAAGACATTTGTCTGCAGTTTTTTTTCCGAAAAACTGACAGTCTTGTAGATAGAAAGACGTGTAAGATAGATACTTCTTTTATAAGCCCTTTCTCCCAGATGTACAATGTGATGTGTACGAACAACAATATAAACTCAGCGTTAGGTTCATATAAATATTATGAATAAAAATAATACATTTATTAAAACATTCACCAAGAAACAGGCAGAGTAAGTCATGAAGTTTAAAACATAACATAATTTCATGCCTTTTCTACCTGAAGATGTAGGCATCGGCTGTTGAGCCTCGACCCAAATCGTTATGTTACGTCCCAAATGGTAAAATTCCATGGTAGGTGGCGAACCTATTGCGATATACCGAGCACAATGTTATCAGTCATCTATATTTATCACACTTAACTTCCGAAAATAAATTCCAAGAAATCATTGATTAAGTTTAATAAAAGAATAATGTTTTTCTTCTCTATCTATTTATTACAATATTACAGAGCTACTGGTTACAATTACGTATTATAACATATATTGACCGGACCACACCCAAACAATCTCTTGGGCACACGTCGTAATGATATTGGTGTGTACAAGAGACACGCCGACTTACGACATGTTTTAACTACATGGAATTCGTTTCTATTTTATAGCGAGAACATTGTAAGGGTCTGTTTAAGTATATATAATTATATATACTGTTAACTTAACACCTCAACTCACCGAATTTTTACCTCCAAATGGATAATAGGTGGTCTAATGCGATTGGCCACAATGTTGGGACACATAACTTCCGAAAGGAATTCAGATATGTAGCGGGTGTGAGCAGGGATTCGATCGCACGACTTTTTGATTTAGATGCCGGATTTTCAACCTCCAGATCATTGAGATCACTATATTTACTGTATTTTAATAACAACATTATTGTAGATAAATGCCTTTGTATGGATCAAAAAGATTGAACATAAAAAAACAACGACAATTTGTAAGTTACAGCTTATTAGTGAGTAATTTAAAAAGTCCACACCTAATTAATATTGTGACGAGATCAGCGGGAGATTAATTAGTAGAATATAGATTATTGTTTATTAATAACAGTGGCATTTTTTCGGACATTATTTGTTTTTATTTACTTTGGACTACGAAACTATTGAACAATTTAAAAACCTGAAATTGAAACGAAAGGTGTTGGAGAAGGATTTACCTTAACGAAATGTTAAACATAGGATTTGTTACATTAAAATTCTGTATCTGTGGAACACATAGTTTATTTAAATAAGTCATAGTAATGACTTAAAGCTTACTTCTGTAGAGACATACACTAAATGTATGCATATATAGATAGCTACAGTGATTGGATTAGATAGAAAAAACTAGTCAAACTAAAATTCTAATTTAAAACTAGATTTTGGTTTGACTAGCAGTAGACTTGATTTTTTTTTACAAAACTAGTATATTTGCAAAAAAAAATCAAGTCTACTAATATCTTTTTAATAGTGTTGAAATGTTAGAATCAATAAGCATAAATTTTAAAATTAACGACGAGTTTTCAAATAGACTAATGATTAATAAATATGCAATTTTAAAAATGTTTTTAACTGCTTTTTGACACTTAATTTACTTCACATCTTCACTCACACAATTCCTTGTTTTAAAGTTATAGTCGCAGTGTTCCTGTGACCCCGCCGTAAATACTACTCGTTATATAGCGAGCAGGAACACCTAAGTGGTTTCAGTGGGTCTACCGTCCTCTTCGAGGCTAGATGAGGAGTCTGGCATAATCACCAGCTTCCTCCACTGGATAAAGAGGGGATTATATCTTATATATTATTAAAAAAATATTATATGTAAATTACAAACAGACCGATTTTATTTATTTAGTTGCTAATGGAAGATGAAAAGTCTAAAAATATCCTAGACCTGTAAGATTTTTAATCCAGTTCCATTAGTGACCATGTGAATAGTCTTCAAGATCTTTATCTATGCAATACTTTTATGATACGTAACCACTCAAATTTTGTAATATACAAAATTATAGTAGTTAGGTGCCTTGCAAGTATACACGAAATCAGAACCAAAACTGGAAACTGGAATGGTTTCCAATAGTGAATTTAAATTAAAAAATGATTGTCTAGCATTATTTATAGCCTCGTGGCGCATTGGTAAAACTACCGGCTGCAGCAATAAGGTCGGGGGTTCGATTCCCACCCGAGCACAAATATTTGTGACAAACATGAATATTTGTGTGGCGTCTGGGTGTTTTTCTATGTATTATAAGTATTTATTTACAAAAAAAAGTATATATGTATTAATATCCGTTAACTAGTATCCATAACACAAGCATTTAGTTGCTTAGCTTGGAACTAGAGGGCGCTGTGTGTATTGTGTCCAAGATATTATTATTATTCTTATTTATCTGTAGTACATAGTTGAATAAACGCAATAAAATCGATGAGCAGTAAATGTTATATCTCGCGTTAGTTAAAAATGTAGTTTTGAGTCTTTATTATCATAATCGACATATTATGTACAAGAAACTCAAATTTTAGTAGGGATAAAGACTATTCCTATTGGGAGAGATGATAAGGTGTAGCTCATTTTGTTTTTGATAGTGTAATGTCTACAGTAGGTATTAATAGTAAAATAAAAAAAAAACAAAACAACATACCTTCATGCCAAGATGACGTAGGCAGCGATAAAAACTAACGAGTATGACAAGTGTTATGAAAGTCCAGGAAGCAAAATATGAAGTATGTAAGAATCTTGCCATGTGGCACTCGGCACTTTACTCCTACTTATTCTGCTACAGATTTTGTTTTTTTCTTAAACAATTGTATACTTTTCAAGGAAAATAACTATATTAAAAAGGAATGGCTTCGTTGATTGGGTTCGTTCGGTGATCCTTTGAGTTCAAACCTAAAGTATTTTTAAGCAATTAAACACTGATAATACAATTATCGACTTCAAAGTATGTAATATTATTTGACCCGGCGAAGTTTGTTCGGCATCAAAAATAATAAAGACGTTAATTTAGAATTTATAACTTTGTCTTTAATAGATCATAGATGAATTACAGATAAAAACTACCACGTTGACACCCTCTATCTATTAAAAAAAACACACCAAAATTCGTTGCGTAGTTTTAAAAATATAATCATACTAGCTGACCCGGCGAACTCTGTTTCGCATCAAAAGTAATAACTGCTGCCCCGCTATGTTAATACTGCAATATCTTCGACAAATTTGAAGTCGATAGCAGCTATAGGTTAAAAATGGGAATTTTCCATTGTTAACACCCCCGCAAGCCCCCTTGTGGGTGGAATTTCGTAAAATCCGTTCTTAGCAGACCTCTACTCGGCGAAAGGAATAATCCTACCAAATTTCAAGTCGCTACGCCTTATGGTTCCAGAGATATCGTGATGAGTCAATATATAGGTGGAAATCTCTTATATATATATAGATATAGAGACAGGCAGCGGAAAGCGATTTTGTAATGATGTTAAGAGACAGACTATAAGTTATAATTTTAATAATACACATTATGTTATTTGCGTGTGACATTTAGATATGTTTAGCATTGCAACTTTGTTGAACACCACACTGTTGCTATCTCAGTGTGTAACCAAAATTGTCTCACAGAAGAAATATTTGCGAAGAATGCAATAAAGTATTTTTTTTTTTAGTCTAAGTTGATTGCCATACGTAGACCATAATTTTATAAATAATTGATATTTAAGAAACAGTTCTCACATATCTGATTTAATTATCATTTATAATTCCTTTCCATATTTTAGTCAGGATTTTGTCTATAACCAGTGCCAAATGGGACATTGCCAGAATTGATAAAATCAGCATTATCCTACTGATGGTAAGTAGATTTACTGCACTGCATATCTCCTTTAGGATGTATTAAAACTCGCTAAGGTAAATCGCTCCTGTTTATTAATTTTCATATGATCTTGCTTAAGACATTTTGGGTTCGTCTTCATTAGGATACCAGATCACTAATAAAATATTGACATTCATAATTAACTCTTAAAGGAGAGAAGTCGCTTGTAAAGAAATAGATTTAAAATGAAATAAAAAGGGATGTCGGTATTCTTTAAATGAGTAATTCCTGGCTGCAAATAATTGGATGGAACCTCTTTGGATCAATTGAGGCCGAGATCATTAACATCACGTTTAAATATTAGGAGTTTTTTAACAATTATAATTACATATACTAAAATACTTTTATGTGTACATTGCAAATATTCTATTAGGTGAAAATAAGGTGAATTATAATATATATATATATATATATATATTTATTTAGTAACGATAACGTTTAAACAATTCTTCGATAGTTGATGTTAAGTCAAATTTGCTAGCTCTAAAAAAATATTTCTATCTTATGGAACAAGTTTTATGGGTGCACATACCTAAATTTTTTCTATGTATTTTATTTTTTGGTATAATATCGATAGACTTGTAGGTTTTTTTTTACTCAAACTAAGTGTATTATTTTATTTTAAAAATTATCACTATGTTTAAAGCATACTATTCTCACTCGTCCCGATTGGATATCGGCTTACGACATGTTCTTTGAGACTAAATATCGTCTGTAAAATATATGAAAGTGAATACAACATTTAAACATAAGTAGGCTATATCTTAAATAACATTTTTCCCCATTTTTATGATAAATAACGTGATCAACCGAATCTTGACAAATTAAATATTAAATATGTAGAGAAACTCGTAGGCTTTAAACGTTAATGTGATTTCATTTTTAAATTTAGAGATAAGTTAAGTGCTTTTTTTTGTTATATCTGCTTTTTATATCGAACAGCTAAAATAAATCAATGACGCGGAAGTTGAAGAACAACATAATAAACGAATACTCAATAGCCACCATCATGCTAATATAGTCGTTGCAAAAGCTAGCGGCTTGGAAACAGAACCACTCAGATCAGGCTCACTAAAATTAATTGATAGCAAAAAAAAAGAAAAATAGTTTTTTATGGTTTAACTATAAAACAGCAATCTGTCGCTTTTGATGTTTAGCTAATCACCTGATTATGTAGCCATGTAGCCATTATGTATACATGGAATACTTTAGTGAAATACATTACATAGTATAAAATAAAGTCGCTTTCCGCTGTCTGTAGGGGACAGCAACCAATTAATATATGCTTATATAGAAACTACTCAAATGAGTATGATGCGTTTTTTTTAATAGATAGAGAGTGTCAACTGGGTGGTTTACATCTATAACTCATGTATGACATAATAAAAAAAAAGTGATAAATCCGAAATTTACTCATTTATTACTTTTGATGCGGAACAATGTTCGCCGGGTCAGCTGGTACTCCAATAAATGTCTATTCACAACGGTCTTCTATTTCATTAACTTGTACACAGTATGCCAAAGTTTAATGTCTTATATTTACATGTATGTGTGTGTATCTGTTTGTGTGTGTGTGTGTGTGTGTGTGTTTGTTAACAGCTAACAAAAATAGTAATCAGATGTCTGTGCCACGGCTAATTGCCAACGTCTGTGAGTAACGAACTTCGTGACGTAACTATTGTGAACGAGACACTGGCCTATGTTGATCGTAATATATGGGAAATATAACTAAAATTCACGCCTTCTTTACCTGAAGGTGTAGGCAGCAGCTGTTAAGCCTCGTCTCGCCGTTATGTTTACGTCCCAAATGGAATATGGCGAACCTATTGCCATACCGGGCACAAAGTTTTCAGTCATCGATATTTATCACACATAACTTACGAAAATAATTTCCAAAAGTCATTGGTGAGCCAGGATTCGAACCCGCGACTTTTTGATTCAGAAGTTGGGTGCTCGACCACTGGACCAAAGAGATCTTATGAGAAATATGATTCTGACAAATCAAAAAAGCTACTTGAATCATTTTCTTTTCTTGATGTCTTTGTCAGAACTGGACCAAGTGGTTAATATCAGGTTTCAAATAAAAAGAGAATCATCGAAATCGCTTCCACCCACTTGAAAGTTACAAAGTAACTAACATTATAAAGCATTGCGTCAAATTTTGAATTTTCAGGTTAGCAAATGATATAAAACACTTAGCTACTATTGATTACGCCAAAATAAGACAAGACGAAAGAAAATGACCACAGTTTAAATCAATTAGAACTTAAATAACAAGTGAAGCTTAAGTGTTGATTAAAAATCATTCCACCAATTATTTTTATTGTAAACTGATTGAAGATTAGTTTATTAGTTAAAATTCATTTCATTTAAACCGTTAAAGAATTCATTAGAATTTTATGTTCGTTAAAATAATGCTCATAACAATTTAAAATATTGATATGTCATATTTGATAATATGCAATATCGTGTCATTGACTGCTTAATTGGAAAACGGAAGTTTTTCCGAAGAGATTTCAACGTATATAATATGTTACTAACTCTTCTGGTTCAAGGTTTCTTGAGAAATATTTTTAGAAAAGTAGTAATGCAGTTATATCATTTTTGGCATATCATATGGCTTTGTGTGTTGGTGCAAGTTAATGGATTTGTAAGGTTTTTTTTTCAAGACAATACTAGGTACTGTGATTCGGACATTTCGGAGAGATTAGAGAACTATTCAGACAGCCTAATATTTAAATTTCGAAATACTTATAATAAAAAAAAAATATAACTTTAATAACTTTTTTTAAAAATTATTGTCGATTACTGATCATAAAGCCACAACATGCATTTGATTCGATATCTATTCTTTTGGCATTTACATGTTGCGAATACGACGGCATCCCTGTCTACATATTAGAGTAGTAACAAGTCGTGAAGATTTATAAACGGGTAATATTTAATATTGCCAATCCAGATAAGTCAGTGCCTAACATAACATAACTTCACGCCTTTGTTACCCGCTAAGCCTCATCTCGCCATTATGTTTACGTCCCAAATGGAATAGGTGGCGAAACTATTGCCATACCGGGCACAAAGTTTTCAGTCATCGATATTTATCACACAACTTCCGAAAACAATTTCGAAAAGTCATTGGTGTGAGCCAGTGTCAGGATTCGAACTCGGACCTCTGGATCAGAAGCCGTGTGCTCGACCACTGGACCACCGAGATGACACACCACTCTTGAATAATAATAACAAAATCTAATGAATGATTGACCTACAAACTCGACTCTTACCTGACGGATTTCATTAAAAAAAATTATCAACTCTACGTTCACTTTTCACACACATTTTTATTCAATGGTACTTAGATCGATTATGTTATTATAATGTTTTATTTTATTACTCTGTTCTCTCTGCCTACCCCGCAAGGGATTTGGCGTGAAGTTATGTATGTATGTTAATATAAGGAATATTAAATTAGCGATTGTGTTAAGTCTACTGGGTAAAAAAAAAGATTTGTCTAAAAATGTGAGGGAGCAAAATATTTTGTTACTATGTTTTCTAAACAGATATTCAATTTAACTTTAGCAGTAAGGCTATAATAATATAAATGCATGGACTGATAATAGGATTTTTTTTTCTCATAACTTCACGCCTTGTTTTATCCGTAAGTGTTGATAGCGGTATTTAGGCTTAAACTCGCCGAATTTTCACGTCCCAGATAGAATACCTGGTGAACCTATTGCCATTGCACCGGGCAAAAGGTTGTCAGTCATCGATAATCACTGCTGTGAGCCCGAATTCGTTATGGTACCGTTTTGCCTAGAATGTAGTGTCGGTGATTAAAAGGTACAGTGTATTCTAGGCAAAACCTTATTATATATTTTTGTAATATGCAAATAATATCATTAGTAAATATTTGTGTTTGTGTAAAATTCTTTAATCTGTTCACCCGCTGTGAAGATGGAATATGTCTTAATAACTTATAAGATAGCAGATAACATTTCATAATTCATTTCGTTTTATTAAAATTGTTGTTAGTTTTTTTTTTTAATATGAATTTCATATTATATTTTATGTATGTTTATTAATTAATTTATAATGTGTATTTGATATCGCAGAACTAGTCATATTTTAGAGTTGCAATTCAAATTAGATTTGGTCGATGACAGGTAAATATATTATTATGTAAATGGAATATACATATATTGGTAGAGCCACACAGATCGCTGCATAAATGGACCGGCTCGACCGATGAAATACCATGGTCTCTCAGAATATGGACATAAAGTGGCTTATACCACATTTCATTCGGTAAAAGAGGTTTCCGGAGGCCCATCTCCCTTCCCGATGCCGTCCCATCCCTAGTTAGAATTTCTTTTTTTAAAAAGGTCCATTATGGAAATCTAGTTCTTTTTTTAAAAAAGTCACTTCAATTTGACATAGAACTATTTTATTGGATTCATTTCTGCCTCGAATCATTTACGTCAGCTATTGATATACGAAATAGTTTAGTGTTTATATATTTATATAAACTAGTCTGGATTTTAGATAAAATCTATGAACAATAAATCTAAGAGATGTCAATTAATTTGAAATATCTAACGATATGTTTTATTCGAATTGGATCGGCGAATTGGAATTTTTCGGAAAACATTCACAATTGTTTGCAAATTAGTATCTAATTTATATTATTCTTCGAGTTTTAGCTATGTTGTTTCTGCCGGGACATTTGTCTGTTTGTTTGATGTTGATTTTTGATTGTCATATTGTGTGATCTTGCTTTGCTTGAACACATCAGAGTATCACGCGCAAATATTCCTGGAATTTATATTTATGTGCATATCTTTATTAAGTGAAAACGGTATATTTTAAAAATCTCAGCTATTAATATTATGGTTAAACGCAACATTTATAAAATACGATTAAAATAGATGGTAGAAATGTTTTAAACTTGACTCTTGTCGTGAGGTCATGTGGTCTTAAGATTACACTTAATATTGACCTTCATCCACCAACTTACTTAGGTATCATTACATAGTATAAAATACAGTTGTTTTCCGCTGTGTCCCTTATACTGAAATTACGCAACAGATTATGATACGATTTTTTAGTAGATAGAGGGTATCAACAGGGTGGTTTCTATCTATAATTCCACTTCCCGTCGATATTCTGAGGAGGCATTTCACCAGTCGATCCGCGGTAGTCACTCAGTTCGCTACATGAATGGACCATTCATTCTTTTCTGTAACTTCGTTTTCTTAGCATGAAGGTGCAGGCAACGGTATTTACACATCGACTTGTCTATTTTTTATATCCCAAATAGAAATAGGTGGCAACACCTATTACCACACATCGGGAACACAATAATCAAATAATCAACCAATCTATACACAAAAACACTACATAATAAATAACAATAGTAACACTAGCAAAGTGATTTCATACTCTTGGAGATAACCAGCACATTATACGCACATAATTAATTATTAAAATTATATATATTAATATAAGAAGAAACAAAGATTTATTGCAAATTAACTCTTAAATTAATAATACAAGTCGGTTTAATTTTATGTATCAAGATAATTGTCTTTAACTACCCTTCGATTCGATACTGTTGAATTGTATTAAAATCACGTTGTTTGTTTATAAATAATTTTATAGCAATAAGTCAGTTCAATAATATGTTTGTAGATAAAATCTATTGTCCTGTGATATATGTAGCCTTCACATATTGTGCCGTACTGTTTATATATGTACTGATTGTTAAACTTTGTTCTAGATATTATTTAGTTGGTTCTTTAGAATCTATTAAATTTTGGAGTATAACACAAAGCGACATACGTTCTAGTCTAGTATTACTTGCCGCAATTTATTCTATCCCATAGGATAGAATAAATTGCGGCAAGTAATACAAGTAATATAGGTACTAAATTTTATGTTTCTCCCTGCGCAAATAAGTTAAGTTTTAGGTTGCTGTTTAAAATATCCAAAATTAGCTATACAAGTGTTGTAATTATGTTAAAAATTATCACTAAT
The DNA here is from genome assembly GCA_905147225.2 of Euproctis similis. NCBI lineage: Eukaryota > Metazoa > Arthropoda > Insecta > Lepidoptera > Erebidae > Euproctis > Euproctis similis. The sequence continues at coordinate 14,891,758 of LR990109.1, forward strand.
ATAATTTAATCATTATCACTTATAAATAAAAAAAACATTACAAACACAAAAAAAACAAAATTTAGGCGGGAGATTGGCTGTTATTAATTGGACTCTTAATCTCAAAATAATAAACACTATACTTAATTAGTTCTATATTCGGCTATAACAGAAACACTTGTGATATATATATATATATATATATATATATATATTTAGAATTTTTCATTATATTTATTTGATGGTTCCTTTGCAGCGGTAACGTCAGTTAGTTGGATCGTAAAACTTGGTCTCATTTTAATGACAGTCTTCTGATCATACGTTTCGTTAGCGCAGTTACGGATGGCATATTTATTATTTTATAAACTAAACTAACCACCTTCAAATTCATCTTCTGTATTATAATTATCTGTAGTGTCATTTATTAATATGAAAAGCCATAAGTATTTACAGTCTTACAGTCTTGGTGAGAAAACTATTGCTCAACCACAACCTTAATCCAGAACTTGGTAGACATTTTCCATTCAATATTTGTAGTATTAATCCTCAGCTCAAAGGCTATCAATTTTTCTTGCATAATAAGACCAAATAGTGTTTCTAAGTAATTTCCCTAAAGACAAACTCTTATCTTTACGCATTATTATATTCTAGATAAAGACACAAAAGTCATCACGGCATTTACTGTCACTGATAACATTTATTCGTACAGTCCAAAATCTCAATTCTGTTATCAATACGACTATTGCGAAATATACTTGGATATAGTAATAATAATCTTATACCTACTAATTACTAACTAACTAGCTAGCGTCATAATAAAAAGGTCACTTTTAATTCATACTAATATTATAAATGCTTAATTTTGTTTGTTACATTTTCACGCAAATTACCCAACCGATCATCATGTAATTTTGTCTATAGATATACTCTTGGAGGTATCAGAAGTAACATAGCATACTTTTTATTCATAACAAGAATGTTTAACGTCATCTAGCATTCCAGTAATGACGCTCAAACCCTGAATACTGTAATACCATCACACTGTATTAAAGAATATTTTGCTGTGCGCGCTGCCTCAGCTAACTCAGAACCGAGTTCGCGGGCATTTTTATTTTATTAAAAGAAGACTAGAATCTATTTATCACTACAGAATAGAAATATATTAATATAATTTCAATTTTATTACAAGTAAAAATAAAAAAAAATAGATAAGGAAATATATATAATCACGGAATCTAATGTCAAGTTTGAAAAATTCACCGTACCTTTCAGGTTTAAAGAGCTTGCCAAGGAACCGCTACGGATAATACAGTAGGTGCAATATCAACATTATTAATAACATTTTTAATTATGTTATTAATAACTGTCTCTGCCTTAACGTGACTTCTATTCGAGCTCGAGCCCATTTTATTTGATCATAGAAAGAAATATTTTAAACAGTTAACGTGTTTAGAGAAAGAGGTTATGTTTGAATATCAATAAATTTTGACGTAAAAATGCTTGCACATCTGTCAGTTAGATTTTATGAGGCAGTAAAATAATTTATATAAACAATATTAGCTTTAATATATTTATGTTACATTATTCAAATTCGGATATAAATTATATGGTTGTGATGAAATGTCTTTTAAAGAATTTATTATGTGTGTAAAAATAAATCTATTTTATTGTGTGTCAACCAAAATATGCCAATATGTTTGTATGTTGTGCTTTTGGGTCTCAACTAATTACCTGATCGTCATGAAATTTGATTGCTGCCTGTTGGGAGTATTGCAAATCATAGTTAAAGTATGTGTGTATGAGTACACCATCGCCAAACCCTTAAGGAGTGGCGTTTTTCTGTGATGCTATGAAGTCCAAAACGGCTGAATTAATGTGTATGTAACTCGGCACTAACATATAGCAGATAGGCTATTATCAAGAAAAAAATAGAAGACTACCGGGTGGTACAATTTCGCAAAGGAAGTCAAAGGCTAAAACTTGTAAAATATCAAGTAGAAATCGCTAATTGGTGGAATATTTTATATCATCTTTTAAAAGTTAATTTGATTTGAGATTAAAGCCGATTTCAAATGGATTATGAATAAAATATGAAAGGCCATTAGGACTGTGCGTATTTAAACGTCAAGTTTTAACGAGTTTCATTATTTAGGTATATATCTTTTTGCGAAAAGTAGAATTTGTTATAATTTACAATATTTTTTTGCAATATATTATATTTTATTTCCATCGTGATTTAATTTAGGAATAACACCTCATGGTTGACAATTAAACACACGTTAATAGACCCTCTCCCCTTTCCCCTATTTTAAAAGTCGGTAACACAACTGTACAATTATCTGTGTTGCAGCTGTCCATGGGCGGCGTTACTTGTTTACCATTAGGTGAAACTCTTGCTTAATGTTAATGTGTTCTTGTAAATGTTGTTCTTTTGCTACAGTCAAACAAAATTTACAGAGTCAGCTGCCATTTATTTAGATATCTGTTTTCAATGTTCACGATGCCACGCGGTCCTTGGTTCGAAACAATACGAGAAATTTCTTCAAACGTATGCAAATAGTTGCTAATAGCCTAAAAATTCCATCCACATGTATTAAATTTAGGTATGTCGTATAATGACACATAGTTCAATATTACATATGTCCAATATTTGAACCAGATGAGTTTGTTTTTAATCAAATATACGAGTACATTAATATAAAAAGAATTGACATGATATTCGGCGACAATTGGCGGGAACGATGGACTCTTTAATAGACAACATTTGGTGATCCATAAAGTAATCAAGAGCCATTGAACAAAAATTACAACTGTTTTATAGATACAAATTGATACAATTACATGTTGCCGGTCATTTTGACTGAATTAACTATGTTTGACTATTGGATGAATGTTTTTTTTTGTGATAAATAGGCGCTGGAGAAGGATAAATATTTTTATTTTCCTCGAGATATAAAGTTTGAAACAGCCGTTTACATTCATTAGTACTATACCTATTAAAATTTTACTGTCGATAAGAACTTTAGCGCTGTACATACATGCTTACATAACTTCACGCCAAATCCCTTGCGGGGTAGGCCGAGAGAACATAGCGCCATAAGGCACGATTCTTATACACCTCACTCGCTTCATTGACTTTTATAACTCTCTTCATGCCCACGCGTCGGTTTTTGAGGCTACTAACATCTCCTTCCTCTAGAACACGTTCTATTTGTTCATGGAATGTGTGTCTTGCCTTACACTTGTAATCCAAGACATATTTTGTCTTGTAGTAGTCTCGGTGGTCTAGTGGTCGAGCACCCCGCTTCTGAATCCAGAGGTTGCGGGTTCGAATCCTGGCTCACACCATTGACTTTTCGAAAGTTATGTGTGATAGATATCGATGACTGAAAACTTTGTGCCCAGTATGGTAATAGAATAGAATAGGTTCGCCACCTATTCTATTTGGGGCGTAAACATAACGGCGAGTCGACGCTTAACAGCCACTGCCTATACCTTCGGGTAGAAAAAGGTGTGAAGTTATGTAATAAGTAGCAATGTAACTGTTCCCGTTTAGATTACACAACACTAGTAATAATATGTAAAGTTTAAATTTATAATCTGTGAAAGAATTCACATTTCACATAAATAATTTGACAGTAGTCAATTTGAAATTAAACGGAGCACATAAATAATATTATCAGCGTATTAACTCAAAAGTGATACGGTGATGAGAAACGGGTTATCTGGTGGTGATGATGATGATAGATGTAACCTGTCTTGATATGTTTACTGTTTCTAACTTTAAAAAAATATGTTATACTTATTTAGGTAAATGATAAGCATCTGCTTACTACATGTAGAACTTGATTATATATTTGAAATGTAGCGTTTAGTTACCTTTTAAAGGTTCTAATATACGTTTAGGATTATTGATTGATCAATTAGGTACTGTATTAGTTTTAAGAAGATAATATTTAAAGGTTATATGTATAACTAGTTGACCAAGCAATCTTGATTTGGCCTCAGAAGCGATAAATGTTTAAAATTTTGGATTTTATTCAGTTTAATAAGCGCGCGTTGACTGATACCATTGTGGGACATAACCAACATGTCTCTATATTTTAAATCGTTGCCTACTTTCAAAGACCTAAGCATATAAGGGGTCAGTCAAGCCACATAAGAGTAAGATGTAGAATCTTTGAATATTGTAAAACTGTAACATTTATTTTCCTTACATTATTAATTATTTAAACTTGGGTAGAATGGCTTTATGTCTGGATTTGAATAAAAGTACTTAGGTTATTCTATATATATCCCATAGTACTATGATCGTGAATTACATAACCTGCCGTTTTCTCAATGAACCGAATCGGCTGAGGGCGAACGCGTGATCTACTCCGAATCGTTCCGAATAGTTCCGATGTTACTCGAACATTTCCGATGTTGGAGATCTAGCACAAAATATCGATGCTAAATCTGTACCAGACCGAAGTTATGCATTGTCCGTTGTCACTACCGCTTCTGGTTTTCGGATTAGTGTTCACTGGCTATTTTGATTTGTAACCTGTTTTTGTGAGAATCTCAAACACAATAATAAAGGCTGGCAATTTAGTGTTTCTTTTTTCAAAATCGGGAAAAAGGTCACTTAGATTTATTAGCAATTTTTTTTATTAGTAATCTGCGTTATATGTCAAACCTTTTAGAGTATTTATAAAAGAGCTGGGAAAAACAATGTTTAAGACTCCACTATGATAAATCGTTTGTACCCTGTAACATGCGTCTAAATTTAAACGCACGAATTTGTGTCATAAAATTCTAAATTTAATTAAAGAAACGTTACGTAATTTAATGGCGATCTTGAACTTTGTCTAGTTAATCTGGCAGGAAATAATACGAAGAAAGTTATAAAGTAAATGATAATTTTTAATCAATACACACAGCGCCCTCTAGTTTTCCAGGCTTTTTTATTTTGAAACTAGATAACGTGTATTAACACTCATAAACTTTTTTGGAAATATAAACGTTTTTACAAAAAAATATATACATAGAACATAGAACCTATACGCCACATTACTATGTACATAATAAATATTTGTAATCGGATGGGGATCGAATCTGTTCTCACATGTTTAACATTTAGTAGAAGAAGAAAAGTAGACTTATTGTCTTTGGATTTTCTTTTGTGTATAAATACACTACAAATCTTGATGTATGGATTTCAATCAAAACACGCAAGGAAGCTTTCTAGCAATGCACCTTCTTCTTCTTCTTTCGTTATTGGCGACTACGACCCTACTAGTCACTTTTGGCCAATATTATGCGGCCAACTTCGCGATACTTTTCAAGAAAGTGTCATGATTCCGAATGTTTGTAAAGTATGTAGGTATAGCCGAAAGTTTAGCAATGCACCTTTCACAGTAACAAATAAGATTGACATAAGGCAATTATTTGGCTATAAAATTTATTTCTAAAAGAATATTTTAATTAAAGACATTTATTTCTACGTCGAGTAGTTTGGCGAACAAAAATAGACATAAAATATATGCAAGGTGGTCGTAAAAAGTGGTGTAAATGTGGAGTTGAAGCCATTTGGTAGCATTTAGAACAACTTGTATGGTATCATTTTTATAGTCTTGTAGTTGATGACATATTTGTTCGTTATTTTTAATGAACACTTGTATGCCTAATGCTGTGTCGCGTTTTATCTGAAGATTTTATCGTATTTTATAGGTGCTTAAATATTTTAAGATATGGGAACTGTTAGTTATTCATGTATTTTTGGTAATTTCACGCACTTAGACCGCAAGGTGTAGGCTATGGTCGTAACGCCGCCACTCGCTGTACTTTTTTCATTTAATATCACCAGTTTTTTCTTCGGATCTGAGAGCAAATACAAATTCTTGAGGACTAATTTACAGGAATTCTTATTATTTCTTCTAATTATTGGAAGCCGTTTAGTTCTGCATCTATCTGTTAAATGAATATCTTACTCAAAGTCATCTTGTTTGTTGGCATATTTTTTTAAATTTATACTCAGGCTGAGCTGATCTTAGCTATATTCTTACCGCGGCAGTTCTCGTATCCCCTAAACACGTGTATGTAGATAGATCAAAGCCGGTACGAACTAAAAACGGCCTCAACAGTGACGCGGCTGCCAAAACTTTGCTAAAATAATGACATCTCAAAATAGTGTCATCTTCTAATTGCCGAAGTTTAGTCGTTCGTGTTATATTTTGGGTTACCACGTCACAGGTTCGTTGAACCCACGTTATCTATCGAGGTGGGCCACACCGGTAGATCAGCTAAAGAAAATGTGGTTCAGTACAGATTTTTGCGGTTATTCTATAATGGTGTGCCACCACACTAGAGAACATTGACACCCCATTGCTTCCTGTGGGTGTCGTAACAGGCGACTAATTGCTTTGCCCTGGACTATCTGGATGACCTATTGGTTCTACGACTTCGACATCTGATTCAGAGGATACCGGGAGCCGTGGAGGAACCGTGTGATAAATTTTTTTGACTAACAAGTATGAGGCCAATACATGACAATAAGTATCAACACCTAGAACACCTAGAAATAGACTAGAAAATTAAATCTGAAAACAGTAGTAGAGCTCTGCTTACTCTTAATTCCCAACTTGAACTTGTGCGCCCAGTGGTCTAATTATGAACTAATAAGAAGAATGCTAGGAAGCCTTTTGTTTTACGACGAATGGCACCTTTATCCCACGTGAGAATCAAGCCATTTACGTCAAATTTATTGTATAAATATAGTTAAGTTTTGGGTTTTCTGTTTGGGTTACATGACCGGGAGGCAGTTGCCTTCATTATATTTCTTACTTTAACCACGCTAATGTAACTACTAGTCACAAGGTGTTTGAGGAAAGAAATAGGAAGCTACTGTATCTTCACCCTTTTAGTGTTTGAATTTAGAGATAGTGATTTACCCCGTTCATGGAATATGGAACTTCCCAATTCTTCAAGTTATTGGCTAGTATGCGGATTCCAAACCAAAAAGAAACCGAAATAAAAGCCCACTTGTAAACTAAATAAATAAATCGAGCCATTTCTAGTATATATATATATATTTATACTTAATTCTTCATGACATCGTTGACGTTTAAGGTGAAAAATAATATCCGATGAATGCACAGGACACACATGTTTGGTTCCTTTTTCCGGTTTCATTATCATAGTATATAGTTTTGTAATTTCTGTCATCCACATTTAAAGTATATTTAAAGCTGATAAAATTAGACATATAAGGTGCTTGCAAATTGATATTTTCAAATTCCTGTACTTAAATGGAGGGTAAAATAAACAGCATAAAATGTGTACACTTAGGTACATTTTTTAAATCGTTAAGATGAAAAGTTTAAAAGTAGCTAATATTAAAAACAAATGCTTATTATAAATAGTATATTGAACAAAACAATACGAACTTCAATTGTTTTTGGAGTGGAACATGTCCATAATTGATTTAGATATTTCTATGTCAAAAACTATGGAATGATATTGAAGACGTTTGAGCGGCTGGTGTGCAGTTTTAATGAAACTGTCCATCTGTCACTATCATATTGCGTCGTGTGAAGTGGAAGGGGGTTAGAAAAGGGGGGTGGGGTGGGGTGTTATATTGTAATAATTCAAATCAATATGTGTGCGTTATTTATCAGTCAACTGTCAAATCCATCTGTTAAATGTCACTACCATTTGCCACGGTGCACTTGTTATTTATGGATTTACTTAAGATTGATGATATAATATAGTTAAGTTATATTTGGAGTTTCTATTTTTTTTTTTTTTTTTTTATGGGATAGGAGGGCAAACGAGCAGGCGTGTCACCTGATGTTAAGTGACCAACGCCGCCCATGGACACCTGCAACACATATAGTGTTACAGTTGCGTTGCCAACCTTTAAAGGAGTAGGATAGGAAGGGATGGGGAAGGGGGATAGGCCTCCGGGTACCTCTCTCACCGAACGAAACGCGGCATGAGCCACTTTACGTCGGTCTTCTGAGAGGTGGTGGTATTTCACCGGTCGAGCCGGCCCATTCATACAGCTAACTGCTTGGCTCTACCACTCTCGGAATTTTAGAATGTTAAACCAATATAAATGTGTTTATTTATTTGTATATTCTCGGTATTTTAAAATAAAAAAAAGTGAGGCATCCACAATCAGTTACACAGTTAAGGTTTAAATACTTTAACAAATATTGTAATTACACTTTTTGAAACCACTCCATTACCTTTAAATGTTCCCATGATAGCAATATAGATCTAATCTATGAAATTAATATTTCAGGAACGTGGTTCAAATAACAGATAACTTAACGCCTTTTCTACCCTAAGGTGTAGGAAGCGGCTGTTAACCCTCGACTCGCCGTTATGTTTACATCCCAAATGGAATAGGTGCTGAACCTATGCACCGGGGACAAAGTTTTCAGTCATCGATATTTATCACACATAACTTCCGATAAGAATTTCGAAAAGTCATTGGTGTGAACCCGGATTATAACTGACTACTTCTTGCTTCAGAAGCGGGGTGCTCGACCACTGGACCACCGAGACTGTCAAATAAATTTTAATAAAATATTATTAATAACTATATAGACCCTATTTTATAAAGTTAATTTTAATGTATTTATTAGCTTTTTATTAGCTTCACCTGTATGTTTGTTTGTAGGTTTGTATGTTTGTATGTTTGTAGGTTTGTAGGTTTGTATGTTTGTATGTTTGTTTGTAACCGACTTCTTTTTTAGTTTCCGGTGATTGCCACTAGATGGTGCGATTTGTGAACTATGAAAGTTCTAGACTAGAAAACCGAACTAAAAAATAGAAAATAAATAATAGTTTAAAAAAACTAAAAAACACGCTTTTTATAGAAAACCGAACTAAAAAATAGAAAAATAAAAAAAAATATTTTATTTTAAAAAAAGCGTGGGGTGCATGGTGTGAATAGTTATAAATATTTTATTGACAGATATGAGTAGAGTGATTATCATTTCGTTAATATCTAAAAAGCACCCCACGCTTTTTTTAAAATAAAATATTTTTTTTTTAGAAGTAGAAACACACTAAACCAGTTGGATTAACGGACAGGTGAAAGATTAGCGATTTATTTGGTTAATACTTAAAAGGTTTACATATTAATACACAATTCTGTAAAACATAAAACACTAAACATATCCGGAAAAATTAAAATGTCTTAGGTACATATTTTAAACAATACATTTACCAAAACGATACATATCTTGAATTCTAGTTATTAATAGGCACAAATAATTTATCTTAAATCATAGTAAGGTTAGTGATAAAAAATCAAATCAATTGTAACAGAGCGATTCAATCGATTCATGAATCGGAACTCTAATAACTATATAAAGATACGAGTGCAATAAATTCTCAAAGTGTTCCGTACACTTTATTTATTAGCAAAGAACAGTGAATGGATAGATTTCATGTGATGCAATATTGGCTCTAAAAAAAGTTAATTCAGACAATTATAATGCTGATCCAAAGATTACCAGCGCAATAAAGTTTGATAGTTCTTGTGGATCTTATCTCTTAGATAGGAATACGGATTGCCAGTGATAGATGTTCGAAGTACTTTATTGGGTTCTGTAGGTGTTATTTTACAACGTAGGACATAGGAAGACGATAACATACGAGTCACATAACTCTAAATTCATAGCTACAATTTCTCCAATCTTTTAATGATGATTTTTAGATCTTTTAATGTATTAATTTTAACTAATTTATATAAAACAATGCTTTTATGTTGACAACATACACATAAAAACATTTTTAAGCGAGAAGCTTAGTTACTGTTGTAGTAGGCTCGACCAGTGAAATACCACGACCTCTCAGAAGACCGACGTAAAGTGGCTCATGCCGCGTTTCGTTCGGTGAGAGAGGTACCCGGAGGCCCACCCCCTTCCCCATCCTTTCTTATCCCCTTCCCTTAAAGGTTGGCAACGCAACAGTAACACTATATGTGCTGCTGGTGTCCATGGGCGGCGTTAGTTGCTTACCATCAGGTGACACGCCTGCTCGTATGCCCTCCGATCCCGCAAAAAAAAAAAGTAAATGTCAAAATGAATATGAGTGACAGAGTTGTTATTAGCCACATTAGGACTCTAAGGGATATTGTGTAATATAAATGGCAGACAAACAAATGGTTAAATACGTACTTATAAATATAATGAACTTTATAAATAATGTTGAGTAAATAGACTTTGTTTGCAATCTCTAACTGTTAACTTTCTAAGTTATCTGACAGTACTTACAATAAAGAAAATTGCTTGACAAATTAAACATAGATAGTCGCAGAGAACTTAACAGAGATAAATGATATTTATGACAAAAGCTTATAAACTACCCTGTTGGATTATAGTAATTAGTTATGCATTTATTTATATACGGAACAACAACAACTGGGCCTCTCAGAATATCGATGTAAGGTGGCTCATGCCGCGTATCGTTCGGTGAGGGAGGTTTCCGGAAGCCCAAACCCATTCCCCTCCCTTTCCCATCCTAATCCATGAAGGCCGGCAACGCCACTGTAACACTATATGTGTTGCAGGTGTCCATGGGCGGCGGTAGTAGCTTAACATCAGGTGTCCCGCTCGCTCGTTTGCTTTCCTATTCTGTAAAAAAGATATTTGTTACTATTGAACTTTCTATGTCAGATAATTCAGGAAAATCTTGATAATGCAAGCGTTTGTGGACAATAAATTTTACCAATTAATCTCACAGCACAGCAAAAGTTTAACCATAACAAGAAGAAAGTGAGCCCTTCTTCTTGATATGGGTAAACTTATATGCCAGACTCTCCATTTCTTTCCAACCACCTAGCGCACGGTATACTGTCCAAAGCAACTGTTCCTTTTCACCACATGCGAGGGGGCTACAAAAACCTTTAGAACACCACCATGAAGGACACCCAGTGTAAAGGACAAGCATCTTGCGAGCAAATCAAATTAACATAAATAGCTTTATCAAATTCTAATCATGTTATATATTTTAATAGGCTATTATGATTAAAACTAACATATAAACAAACAAAATCGTGGGTGGTTGCTAGTTACGATTAAAAACAACAAAAACATCTTAGATCAACTTCCTTTCACCTGTACACATAAATGAGAATATGGACCGTAATATTAGCCAGTGAAGAGTTGCTATAATTGGTTGTGGAAGTTACCGTTCCGTGTGACATTTTTTAAAATAAATATGTCCAAATTTGAAACTAAATAATATAGAATTATAAATAAATATTGATGTCTCGGTGGTCTGGAGGTCCATACTTCGGTCCCGTGGTTCTCAGAAGCGAAGCACCGGATCGAAGTATAAAGTGGTGAGTCGAGGCGTAATAGCCGCTGCCGAGACTTTCGGGTACAAACAGGCGTGGAGTTCACGACTTGTTCTTATTCTTGAATTACAAAAAAAATATAATTACAATTGAACAAATTTACATCCATTTTGTAGAAAATATTTTCTTGTTTAATCTCCGAAGATGTCATGACATCAACTAAGATCCGATCTCTAAATGTGAATGTCTTAAAATAGGCTGTCTTACAATTCAACGTTATGTAGTTGTAAGTTATCAACTTTAGTTGGCATCAGTCAACAAATAAATTGTATAAAATAGGTGCTTTTTTTCTTGTTTTTTTTTGTCCAACCACAAACATTCTCACTTCGGACGAATATTTTGTTTTACAAATGTATGTTTTCGACGTTTATAAATATTTAATATTCTACTTTGTTGCATTGTCGCCGCAATCTCATTTCGTATGGGTGGTTTGAAAGTAACGACCTATATTTTTGGTTTTTATGACTCTGTTTAACAATTGGAATGTCTAATCAGTGTTTTGGTAGTTTTATTATTTCATAGTTGAGTCTTTACCGTCGATATTAATAGTCGGTTATAGCTTCATTTTATTCTCTGTAATGAAAAGAAATGTGGTGAGAGCCCAACGCGTTAGACATAAATCTCAAGCTTCATTGAAAGGCGACTTTGCTAACAATAAGGCGTAATTATTTGCCATATCTCGCGTCTTGATTTCTAGAATATTACAGTAGAGCAGATTAGATTTTTATTCATACTTCATTTTGAGAATATTGCTCATGTTGTCTCATACTAATTTTCAGACGAATGCGAAGACTCGATACGCACCGAGTCTTTACAAATTTAATAGATCCAACTTAACATTATATGTTGACCACAAATGTACGTCTAGACATTATTGATATATATGTATTTGCGTTATCTGTTTTCGTGTAACAAATGTGACCGAACAATTGTATAACGTCATTGCGTATCAATTACAATTTTGTACAGCGAACTATAATTAAACACAAAACCTTTATTTGTTGACAGATCACGTGAACAACCCGCAGGCCGGATCGTTTCGACCGCGTAAACCGAGAATTGCAAATGATACGTTGGAATAGAAACTAACATGAAGGTGTTGGGTGCGGTTCGAGTGAAGCGAACTGTTGTGTCGCGTTAAGTGTGAGGGAGTGGTAGTGCGGGCTATGCGCCGGGGTGCCGTGCAGTGACGGCGTCCGGGCGGCTGCCATGGGCGCGGCGCGCCATGCGTCCGCGCACGCGCCCGCTGCGGCTGCTCCTGGCGGCGCTGGCGCTGGCCCTGGCGCTCGCCTCCTGCGCCGCCGCCCCCGCGCCCGAGCCGCGAGCGCAGCGCTCGGCCAACCTGAGCCACATAACTGGCACCTCCCGCACCATACAGATGTTCCTCAAGAATCGCTATCTGCAGCTGCTGCCGGATGGCACAGTCAACGGTACCACAGATTACAACAGCGTTTACAGTAAGTTACCAATACATATCACCCTTCACCTAATGTTATATCAATTTTAAGTCAGTAAACTAGCTATCTATATATAAATAAAAAACGTGTACAAAAGTAAAACATTTTTTTTTATTAGATAGTAGGGCAAACGAGCAGGCGTGTCACCTGATAGTAAGCAACCAACGCCACCCATGGACACCAGCAACACTTGTAGTGTTACTGATGCGTTGCTGACCTTTAGGGGATACGGGATAAGGAAGGATGGGGAAGGGGGGTGGGCCTCCGGGTATCTCTCTCACCGAACGAAACGCGGTATGAGCCACTTTACGTCGATCTTCTGAGAGGTCGTGGTATAGCACAAGTCGAGCCGGCCCATTCATGCAGCGAACTGCTTGGCTCTACCACTAAGCTTGTAATATTGAAATAACGGCTTTCAATAATAATATGGTACATACATCAAGATGATTTTTTCAATTTTTGTCTGTCTATGTGTTTGTTCTGGGTATTCTTTGAAACGTTGGTCGTTTTACCAATGTACCGCGAGGACGTAATTTGTGCTTGGATGACAAATTATGTGAGACATCGCACATTTTCTAAAGCTGTTTCAGTCTTGACGCTCTTGACACAGTTTTCGGCTTCTTTGACATGTAACATTGACATGCATAGATTCTTCTCCAATTCCAAACTATTAACTGTTAGATTATTGGAATCTAGAGCGATGAATGGACTGGCTCAACATCACAACCAGACATACCACCTCTTAGAAAATTTATGTACACATACCGCATTCGGTTAAAGGCATCCAAGAGACCATCCTTTTCCTGCCTTCTACCCAACCTCTTTACTCCCGATACCATCACCAGGCTGGTAATACAACTGTGACCTTCTCGGCACATGTCTACAGGCGGCGCTAGTCGCTCACCTATTGGGGATCAGCTCAATTATACAAGAAATGCTACTGATTAATGCTTATGCTTAAAGATATTAAAGCTCTTTAACTATGTCTATTGGTCTGTTGTTCATTGCTAATACAGCTCGATATTCTTGATAATATTAATGAACTTGTTTTGTCTACATTCAGTAGATTAATATCAGTAGCTCAAGAGTACCTATTACTAAAGACGTTCAAAATGAAAAAAAGTATATTGAGAAAGAACTTCGAGTAATACGTCTACGATTAATGTTATTTGTATAGCGGTCCCAATGTTTCGTTAATACTTCGACGTAATTTGCCGTGACCATGAGACTCAACTATTTGGCCGAAATGTATGAAATGAATAAAGAGATAAACGGATGAGATGAACATACTAAAGTTTTTGGTACTTGTTAAGTAGTAAAAGTATATTAAGAAATAACATCGTAATTCAATAGACGTCCACTTGGAAAGTTCTGAATTCGCAACCTTTAAGACTTTTGACTTCACAGAAAACTTTTCAGATCCTATATTATTACCTGTGGCTGAACTTATTGTTCTGGCTGCATAGCAGTTTTAGTTCAGAATATTTCAATCGGGGACGCAAAACAACCTTCGGATATTAAAGGCCGGTAACCAAGTACCACCTCTAGAAAGTACCAGAAAGTACCGTAAGGGTTTCCTAACAATACAAGGAAGCATGTAAGACTCCAGGTGTTTAGCGAAACGTGTCAAATCTTTGTTACAACGTAATCACAATGAGTCGTTAAATTAAATGACAAATAACTTCCACAGATATTGATATATCAACCAACCAAAGTTAAAGGTCAAATAAGTATGCATAATATATTAAAGAAATTCTTCAATACATCATAACACGAAAAAAGTTAATGTGCCTATATTAAATATTTTATGTATAGTAAACAATTTATATGAATCAGAATTTAGGAGTTGGAAAAAAAATATTATTAAATTACCTACTGACCCGCGCGAACTTTGTACCCTTTGTGATTATTTTTTAAGCGGTCTTTCAATTTTCTCTTTTTTTTCTATCATAGTATGGATGTTTAGTAAATAAAAAGCTTGCAGCATTATCAATTGAACTGAAATTTAGTTTCTTGAGAAGTTTGGAAGATTTATGCGCTCTGTCAGTGGTAGCGGCTATACAAAGTAGAGAAGCAGTCTTGAGCCCAATAAAGATGTTATATGACTTGAGACGGATTAAATGAGGTCAAAATTACAACTGGGACTACGATACTGTGCAAACTCCTACATGGATAAATAAGAGGTTTTTTTTTGCATGAACAAAAAAAAATTAAACTTATAGATAAATAAATGTACTAGAAGTATATTGATTTTTCGTGATATTTAATAATCTCCTATTCATTAGAAAGCTTTTTAATAATGCTGTTTAAAAGAAAACTAACATACATCAACCTTGTACCACTTTTATATCTTAGACTAAACTTGTCTTATTTTTTTATATACACAAGATAATAGAGACACTATGATCATATCTACTGAAAGACACTCAAATAGTTTAATAATAACACCGTGCACGTCTTTTAAGCCGTAATTATTTTATTCGGCATTCACAATCCGTTAAATGGAATTGTGATAATGACTCTACAGGGAAATGGAGCGAAGTGCCTCGGGCATAACTCAAGGTGGTCTGATGATTGAGATCTTGAAAATTTGTATGAGTTTGTTTATACTACGCTGTGGCTGGTCTGTAGACCTGGGCACGGGCTCGTAGACGGTGTTTAAGATTACTCAATAATAATTATAGATATTATATGGGTATAATTTATTTAGTTATTGCTTACAGCTCCGCCTTTACGATAGCTTTACCTAAAGGTGCGAAGAGGTAGTGTGGCTGCTCACATTTTCGGATATGAACGTCGTAATAGTAATCATTCATTTTATTGGCCTTATTCCACTGTAAGTGGAGCCGGCACAATATGTCATCCTTTCGAACTATCCATGTTGTCAGAAGATGTGGCTGTGGTTATATGCCCGCCGCCAGCATGAAGTCAGCAATACTTGGGAATGTTTTCGTTGGCGGTTTATTCCACACCAGGATCGTAATAGTACAAATACATAAATCTTACAAGCAGCAAGTATCATGTGGTTACAAAATCAGTATTATTAATCCATATATATAAATAAATAAATAAAATAAATAAAAAAGCCTGTTTATTTCTTGTTACAAAATATAGGTTACATATAGGTTTACAGTACAAAAGTAGAAAAAAAATATAGAAAAGAAAAGAAAAAAAATTATACAGAAATAGTTTACATGCATTCATTACTTCGTGCTTTACTTTTAGGTACATTACGTATGTTAAGGGTACAAGAACCCCTCTCAACGGAGGGTAAAGGCCTCCTCCAAAGATGACCACTTTTCTCTATCTTCAGCTTCTCGCATCCAGTGTGTGCCTGCTATTTTTACCACATCGTCTATCCATCGCGTGTTTGGTCTACCTCTTTTCCTCTGGCCTGATGGTCCTAGCCATGACGTTGTCGTTTTGGTCCAGCGATTATCTTTGAGTCTGGCTACATGTCCAGCCCATCGCCATTTTAGCTTCTGTGAGTAACTAAGTGCGTCGATAACTTTAGTTTTTTGTCTTATGGCGGTATGGCGGACTTTTTGTATCTTTTTGATTTTCAGGATATATATAACAATGCAATATAATATCCTCTATGGAACCAGTTGCCGGCAGAGGTATATCCGGACCGAAATGACTTAGGAATCTTCAAGAAACGCGCATACTCCGGCAATGCTGATTTGACATCCCTGGCGTTGCGGATGTCTATGGGCGGCGGTGGTCACTTTCCATCAGGTTGCACTCGTTTGCTCATTTTTCTCATAAAAAACAGCAATAGAGATTTCGTACATTGATAGCAAGCAATTTCTATCGGTATTCGTTTTGTTTTTTTTTTTCTCTTTGTTTCAATCAAAAAGTATGTCGATTTCTTAATGAAATTCTAGCCAGAATAGTTAATGATGTGTGAAATTAATATAAAGATTGTAAAGGTTGTACGTCGTGTATGAGATTAAGGTCGTTGCACAAGTATGGAAACTGTGGAGTATAAATTGGACCATTCTAAAATAGCAGATCAGCATCATGATGAAATTGTGCGTCATGATTTATTGATACATTTAATCAAAATTGGTGTAGTTATAACTTATTTGCGGCCTTACAATTGGGACTGTTAGCTGTTTTCAGAAGAATTTATAAAGACAGATATACTGTAAAAGAGTAGAATATCCGCTAATAAAAATATTTTAAGAGCTATACCGCCTACTGTGCAGAGATTGTAGTTTGTTGTTAGCCGACAAACAAATTTAATTTTTACGCCAATTTAATGGAAGATCGTTAAAACTAATGCGAAATATATTTTTAGGTGTACATACATTTAATTTTATTGACTTTGTTTAAAAGCCTAAGTCATTGAGTTTTAATTACAATATAGATGCAAAGTGAAATATTTTTAATTATCTAAAAAATATATTGAGGGTACAAATGGTGGAATTATATTAGTAGATAGGATTAAAATATACCGAAAAGCTTTTTTTATATCAATATAAATTTTACAATTTTATGAAATGATTGATGAAATTGATAATTTGCATTCAAAATCTATTTTCTTCGTTTTAGAGCAATTAACCATTTAGCTTATTATTGTTATATTACCTAATATTTTTTTAGTATATAAACTAGTGTTGCTGAAATTATTAGATTTAAAGTAGATTATCATTTTAGTTAGTGTTAATAATATTTAGTTAATTTTGTCGATCCACAGAACATGTTCATTAAAGTTTTTGACACTGCATGTTATTTTGATTCACCGCATACAAACTGTTTCACAATTCACATCGTAACAATGACGAACTAAAGGATGGACGTATTCATCACATCACGACCGGGTGACAGGAATGGAAGAACTCTTTCATTGATTTATAAAGAGTTTGACAATGTTGACTTTTGTGTTGCATTCAATTTGAAGATGTTCAAAAATTTTCGGAACAAGTATCTTAAAAGACAAGACTTATCGTTGCGTAGTTGATATTTTTTATTAATATCCATTTTTATCTGTAAAAAAAGTAAAACGGTTTGTGGATTTTATCGCGTTCATTTAACTTTTATAATTTATTTATTTTTACTCTCCGGATGCTTTTCAGCTTCCATTTTTATTAATTTAATGTTACATTTTTATCTTGCCAATATTTTTGCTCAGGTTTTCTTGACATCCCGGTGGTAGTTGTTTCCTCAGATTTCGATTTCGACACTTAAGTATACATGGATCTATTACAATGTTATTGACTACAGTTGTCCCTATGACGTTTAAGGGAAAATAGACTGTATCAAATTGGATGAAGTATGTCTCGTATGACAGGAGATAGATATCTTATAGTTCTAGATAGGCCTTGTCGTGTAATCTACTATTCTGATAATGTCATCTATATTGAAAGTGATTTAGCATCCCAAGTATACTGAGATTGCGACTGCATTGTAACAAAGATATAATACTATTATTTAATAGATAATATATCTATTACAAATAACGTGATTGAACATCAAAGTACCGAACAGTGTTGCAACAATATAAAAATGAATTGCTGAGTGGGCAGATTGTATTAAAGGTCGATAGTGAAGTTTATATATATTTTTAATTAAAAATGTTGGCTCGTATCGATTCTATAAAGGGTTATTACATCATAACCCTTTATAGAATCGTGTCTAGTAACTTGTTAAAATTCTACATTAAACTATTGGACTTATGATAGTAGCGGACGCCTTCGAGATAATATGAAAAATAAGTTTTGTATGCATCAGTCCAATTACTTTATTAATTTAATCAAATCGTTAGAACTGTCCATGTAGAGGTCGCCTTATGCTAATCATAATCGTTGTTAGTAATTGTGTTCGGCTATTTTAGGACATTTCTTAAAGGAAAGTATCCAACAAGCATTTCATAATTATTTCTTCCAATATTTTAGGACGTCTGTTGAAGGAAATATACCTTCATTTTCATTTTCATGTCAATACATGAAAATTTAGGCAGCGTTGTTCAGTGTTGAATTCGAATTCAGATATACACCAATGATTTGCATAAGAGTGTTTTTTGTCAATTGTGATCAAAAGAGTACTAAACTCAGCATCTCCAGGCATATTATGCGCTGCCAACACCTTCGAATATTAGGGACGCAAAGTTAAAAAAACATCATGAAATATCTACTTACGATTTGCAATAATATCAATTTGAATTTACTCGAATACGAGTCAAAGTATCGAAATTTCTCGAAATTTATGACTGACCGACAAATGTACGTCCAAATTGTTATTTTATTCCGACTGTGCAAGTAAAAACTTGTAATCAGATGTAAGATGCGTTTCTTCCTTAGAATTCTATAGACAATAAATACCATAAAAAAGAAAATAGTAGAATAAAGGCAAATACCTATGTGCAACACTGAACCTATTGTTCTGCCCACACTTAGATCGGTGATTAAACATGTATAAATCGCGATGATGACTGATTTATGTACACAGATACCAAATACTCGATTCTTTTGATAGGCATTTCTTAGATGAGAACAGCTTTTAAAAATAGCTCGATATTCTTTTTAAGTTTCTTTGTCTTTGCTTTTATTATGTGCTGTTAAATTTGTTACCAAATTAATCACAGTTTTGGAATGAACTATGCCTAAGAAGAATGCCATCTTTTAATTGAAAGATATAAGTCGTATGTGACGCTAATTCAGAACTCCTATAACTCTGACCTCATGCGTGGCGGACAGAGTCCGTAAGATAGAGATATAATTGCAGAAGAAGAGCGAAAACTGTAAAATACCCTGGAATTTCGTGTATGTGATATATTTCTATAGCATAGTAAAGTAAGTTTATCTCCTGCCCGCGTTGATGGTCTGGCGACAACTGAACTTGTTCTAACAAGGTGTGCCTTTTCATATAACTGGAACCAACACGATGTCATGTCATAACTGATATAACAGCATCTCATTATTCATGTTAATTTCGGTATTAATTAACGTGTTACGTCATATAAGGGTAAGCTGAATGCAATAACCTGTTTTTGTTCCCATCATCGGCACATCGTCAATAGGCTTGAGACGAATTTAAAATTCAAAATCTTCAAAATATGATATATCCGGGCGATGTATTATTATTAGAGCTGTATACATGATATGAAGGAAAAATGAGGAATTGAGTAGAGCGTAGTAGTTCCTCGAATTTTTTTTTTTTTTTTTTATGGGATAGGAGGGCAAACGGGCAGGCGTGTCACCTGATGTTAAGTGACCAACGCCGCCCATGGACACCTGCAACACATATAGTGTTACAGTTGCGTTGCCAACCTTTAAAGGAGTAGGATAGGAAGGGATGGGGAAGGGGGATGGGTCTCCGGATACCTCTCTCACCGAACGAAACGCGGCATGAGCCACTTTACGTCGATCTTCTGAGAGGTGGTGGTATTTCACCGGTCGAGCCGGCCCATTCATGCAGCGAACTGCTTGGCTCTACCACTCTTGAAATTGGTGTCAGGTGAATGTGTATGAGTTTGCTAATCAGTCAAATGACACACACTTAAAGACATTTTGTTAATTTTTAAAAGAATTCTTGATACTACATATATTTATACAAGAAGTTGGTCCAAGTTTTGAGTAATCACATCCAAGACTCTTTAACGATTTCCTAAAGCGGAGTCTGGTGTTAATTCTTAAATTTTATTTTAAAACACGAAATTCATTAATCCGTTTGTTATTAAATTTTTTGCTTAAATAATTAAAAAAATAACTGTCAAATGTCTCTCAATAAAATTAAACAAAACTGTAGATAAACTTTTTATAAAAAAAATTGACGACTCATCGTGAAGGTTTTTTTTTATGGGATAGGAGGGCAAACGAGCAGGCGTGTCACCTGATGGTAAGCAACCAACGCCGCCCATGGACACCAGCAACACATATTGTGTTACTGTTGCGTTGCCGACCTTTAAGGGATAGGGGATAGGAAAGGATGGGGAAGGGAGGTGGGCCGCCAGGTATCTCCCTCACCGAACGAAACGCGGCACGAGCCACTTTACGTCGGTCTTCTGAGAGGTCGTGGTATTTCACCGGTCGAGCCGGCCCATTCATGGAGCGAACTGCTTGGCTCTACCACTGTTAGGTGGTGGCATAAAAGACTTTTTGGTCGCCAAATTTTTGCATACACAGGTATAAGTTGACAGACGGCAATACCGCCACACGAACAACACAGAGGCTCGCTAAACTTAAAAACATGTTCGATCACAAAAGGAACAGACTTAGAAGTCTTGACTGTTTGGTTAATTTTGTATTTTTTGATTACAACCATATAATAAAATTCTCATAGGTTGTTTAGGATTATCTCCATGGATTATTATCATGTATGTAGCTTTGAAATTGTCGAACATCCGGTTGATTTATATGGATTAGCCATTTACATCAGGTTATCTAATAAAAGAATCAGATTCATCTGTCTTCTTATTACTTAACAAATCTTGAGTACTTGATAATATATTAGTTAATATGCTGTAGAGATAGCATTTATTATTGTTTTGCCAATTTCCAAGACAGTTTCAGACAGTAACAATTTATTTTTCATTTTTTTTACTTTCATTTCTTGTTTCATATATTCACCTTACTTATTTAGCTTCTTTTGAATTAAGTTTCCACTTTATTATTTTCAAAATGCATTTGATAAAATGAATAGTTACCAAAACGGATAAATCAAATTTGTAATTGCATTCCACAATTTTGTTCAACAACAAATTGAATAACGTTCAATATAGAAATCAATGAATTTCAATTGAAAAAAGTAACGGTAACTAACTTGATACCCATTCCAATTTTATTTGTAACCTGCTCTGAATTAAATTCAAATTTGAAATTAGAATTAAAAAGATTCCGATTAAATGTTTTATTATAATGAGCATGTTTAGATTTCCTCTTTTCTTATTATCTCGAATGGTTTGAGTGAAGAGTTAACGGGAAGCAATATTATGTTACGAGACTTGGTTGACATCAATGTCTATTCCAAGGGATTTCTATGGGGATGGCTATAAAAACCTTTTGGGTTTTAATGCGTACTTTTACTGATATACTTAATAGTAACAGTATTGTCTCATCACTTCAGGAAACTTTTGATTTAGACATTAATTTTGTCCTGTTTAAGTTTTTGCATATTAAATTTTTTTTGTAGGTATATCTAGTAATTTGATCTTATTTAGTGCACCTGTATTTCACCAGAAGTACTTGTGTGGTATACTGTTTTTGGAAAATTACACTCAAATAGGTACCAGAAATGTTCTCTTCTGCGACTTACAGAGCATATTTTGCAAGTATAATAACTAATACGTTATTACCTTAATCACTAACTTATTTAAGAATATTATGTAAAGTTGGTATATTTTTTTTATGTAGATTTATAACTCTGGTTAAGCAAAGAAACTTGTTATTGACAGACGTAATAGATTTAAAGAAATATTTTGTGATGCCGCGTACTTGTAGTTGAGACTTTATTTTTAAAATTTTATAATCATCTCAAAGAATTTTGTGTGACAAGGTCAAAGTGTCTAGCGTATACGAGTATCAGAACAAGAATAGATTTTACTAATATTTATCTTTCTATTTATTTCTTGAATTAAATAAACGGGAGATTTGTACTTAGAAGCTAAGATTATTGGTTTAAATATTCAGATGCTATTTGTTACCACCTGTTTTTTGGGTGCGCCCGTATGAATATAGTTTGAACTTAGATAACCCAAATAACCGGACAAGATGTGCGGACGCGTGCTTACCTTCAGTTTGTTTATATTAAATAGCAATCAAAACCCGTTACTTCCTAACCCGTCTCGCACGTTTCACCAAATATTCTTATTGCCTTTCGTACTATTGTAAATTCCGTCTACAATATAACCTATATAAAGATTTTTGTAACTTTAGTAAATAAATAAACAAATTTCACAAATATTTGTCATTTGTCTGATTTACATGAAATTTTCTTCGCGGTTTGGTTGTAAAATAATAAAGTATCTAAAGCTTGGTGGTTTTTGGCTTATTTCCATTATTATGATGATTTAAAAACATTGAACAAGAGTTATCAGTAATCCTAAAAGTGGCATCACTCTTATATTTGATTAAAAAATAAAAACTACTAAAGTTTAAACAATAGCTTTTTGGGAGTCTTTAAAGTATTATACTTTCAATAAACATTGCATAAATTCATCAAAATGAGAATAAAGCCGATCTGGTAAAAGTTGTGAACATCAATTTCAGTAATGGCAAGACACCGTTATTTAATTATATTTCTTACATTTCAAGAAACAAGCTTTTTTCAATCCATCTCATTCATTGCATGTGAACTTAATGTTATGTCAGTCGTAATGCGTTTTGAAGTTCGCATATCAAGTTACTGTAACTTTCGTCACAGGTTTGTGAGTGATCAACGCATAATCAATATTGATATTTGTCGATTTTTAATTGGCTGGTGTATGTGCTATGTGTTTGTTTGACCTAACTGTTAATAGTCACTGTTCTAATAAATGCACTTTAAGACTTATTAAAAAGTATTTCTCAGTTTTGGAAATAATATTTCTATAATTTTAAATACAAATCCATGATGACAACATTGTGCCGAATGTATGTTCTTTCGCTGATTCTATTTGAGACGTTAAAATTAAGGGTTAAAATTGAGACTTAACAGCCACTATTTAGACCCTCGGATATTAACATGTTAAACAAAAGGATGATAAAAGAGATAGTAATAATAAATATTTTTAATTTATTAACAAGCAGGCATTGAGGGCATTGCGCAAAATCTGCGGAGTGACCCTCGCTGACCGCGTGGAAAACAAGGTTATAAGGAAGGAATGGTTTGAAAGAGAGTGTCGGTGTAAAAGTAAGAAAAGGCATGCTCCGATGGTTCGGACAGGTGGAAAGGATGGATGATGCAAGATTGACTCAGCAGATATACAATGCAAAAGCGGATGGATGTAGGAGTCGAGGACGGCCTAGACACACATTCCATGACCAAATAGAACGTGTTCTGGAGGAAGCTGATGTTAGGAGCCTCAAAAATCGACGCGCGTGCATGAAAAGAGTTATGAAAGTCATCGAAGCGAGTGAGGTGTGTAAGAATTGTGCCGCTCCGATCGCACGATCGCTCCGTTTTCTCTGCCTACCCCGCAAGGGATTTGGCGTGAAGTTATGTATGTCTGTGTGTATTTAATTTATTAACCTTCTCGAAAATCTAAATTCTACAGAAGATATAATCAATCAATCCATCTGTCCAAGATAGTTGCCGTAGTCTGTCTTTCCCTTTCATGATGATTTGCAGGTGGTCCATGTACCAGAGAATTTGCAAGTTTCTTAACTAAATATTCCCGTCACCGATTTAAAATAACAAGGAAGTGATAACGCAGTCAGCTAAACTTAAAACACGACTCATATTAGTATCCGCCATTGTGCACAAGATGTTTTAAAGCGTAGAAGCTGAATAGCTCGACCAAGATTAGCAACGCAGCCCGAGCTGTTGAACAATATGTTAGCTTGGACCAACAATAACTTGCCAGGCGATTTGAACTTGTTGTCATGTGGTACAAATTCTGAATGGAATTATTACCTCGTACGGCGGCGTGCGATGTATGTGTGTGTTGTGTGAATTATTTAAGGATTTTCTTGTAAAAGCTTGTACCAAAATATTAAGGTCTATTTAATGTTAAGCTTTATAAAATTAGATTTACCTTACCTTTAAATATTGTCCATGGACTTTTGCAACACCGAGAGGTCACAATTGCGTTGTAGGCTTTTAAAATGAGAGGGAGGGAGACGGGAAAAGGAAACCAAACGAAACGGGTCATAAACTTGACATGACTTAATCGTTAATAATAAATTCAAGATTCAGTGCTATATTAAATCGATTGTTCGACAGATGTTCAATAAATTTCTATGCTAAGTTTAATCGTTTAAATAGCTTAGCTTCAAAATAAGTAATTATCTCAGGTGTATTGCCACTAGCAACCACATTACCAGTTATTAGATCCTTACAAAGGATTTAATTATATGAAGTATCCTATCCATATATTATTATACATAGAATATTCATTGTCTGTTTGACAACAGAAATTTAGCAGGAAGAACAAAAATGATACATACATACATAACTTCACGCCAAATCCCTTGCGGGGTAGGCAGAGAGAACAGAGCGCCATCAGGCACGATTCTTACAGGCCTCACTCGCTTCGTTGACTTTCATAACTCTTTTCATGCACGCACGTCGGTTTTTGAGGCTCCTAACATCACCTTCCTCTAGAACACGTTCTATTTGGTCATGGAATGTGTGTCTTGGCCATCCTCGACTCCTACATCCATCCGATTTTGCATTGTATATCTGCTTAGGCAGTCTTGCATCATCCATTCTTTCTACATGTCCGAACCATCGGAGCATGCCCTTTCTTACTTTTACACCGACACTCTCTTTCAAACCAACTTCCTTCCTTACAACCTTGTTTTCTACCGCGGTCAGCGAGATGATAATTTTATTTAAGTTGGGAAGATAGAATGTCCATAATTTTATTATTTGGCATTATGTGCAAATGAGGAAGCAACCAGGTGATAAATGACTACCGCCGCTTATGGACAGATGCAACACTGTTTAAGATTGCATGGAGAGAAAATCGGACGTGGAATAAGATACTCTCTCAACGAAAGAAATGCGGCATGAGCCAGTTGACGTTGATATCCCGAGAGGCCGTGGTATTTCACCGGTCAGTCTATCAGATTTATATTACATGAAAGACTGCTAGTTGCATCCAGCAATTCAAAGATCTACTTCAGACATACATAGACTAGTGAGAGAAGAACTGATTTTATTTTGGAAGGAATCAAATTTGATTAAAATACAGAAACAGTTGTCAAAAATACTTAATAAATTGTCATAATAATATAACTATATGTAGATAAACATATTACGTATTAATGAAATGGGTCATCGGCCTTTAGGAGTTTGAAGTTTACTTATATCGAACAAAACTGACCAGCGCAGAGTTACAATGTCAGCAGCTGATTGCGAAAAGTGAATTAAAATGTCATTTTAATACATATTAAGTTAATATATAACCGTTTATCAATTTAAAGTGCAAAATAATAATATAAACATGACCTCATGTTATCTCTGTAAATAAATATTGTTCAAAAACAAGTAGGTAACTTGATTGGTCCAAGTTTTCGTGTTCATTTCTCAGTTAAGTCATAAGTCTTATCGGGGCATTTTTGAATTCTAAGATTTTGCACAATACAGTTTGACAAACTTTTCGCAAGGCTATATATTATTTCATCTTCTGCAGGTTTTATTGATGCAGGTCTCCGTTAGAGTATTAACAGTGGTAGAGCCAAGCAGTTCGCTGCATGAATGGGCCGGCTCGACCGGTGAAATACCACGACCTCTCAAAAGACCGACCTAAAGTGGCTCATGCCGCATTTCGCTGGGTAAGAGAGGTACCCGGAGACCCACCCCCTTCCCTATCCCTTCCAATCCTACTCCCTTAAAGGCCGGCAACGCAACTGTAACACTATATGTGATGCAGATGTCCATGGGCGGCAGGTCACTTAACATTAGGTGACACGCATGCTCGTTTCCCTCCTATCCCATAAAAAGAAAGAAAATGGCACCTCAGCTGGAATAAATTATACCCTACAATTTACAGTTAAATCTAATTTATAAATTGACACCGTTAATACCTAAAGGTGTTGACAGAAGTAAAAATTTTTAAATACATATTATAAATTATAAATACATATTATAATTGCCTGCTATTTTTGACCTCGGTTATATTAACATTATTCGACAAAAATTGCGAACGATTATATTGAAACAAACTTCAAAATTACTTAAGATAATTCATGTGAAGTGAAAAAACGTGAAGCTTCATGTTGTTTTTAATTATTCATTTTCGGCTGTTGTTTATGTTTAAGCTGTGGTTGCTGTGGGTTATGATTTTCTATGGTTCATAAATTTATTCGGCCTCTAAATAATACAGTTATGGCTCTTAATATTAATGATACCGCTGGCCTCTACTTGCGGTAAGTCCATAGTAGAGAAAATTATGCAAATTAAACATCATGATCTGATTGACCATATTTCTGAAAAACATTATAATATTTATAAAACGATCAAATTTTATAAAAAGACTAGCTGACCCAGCGAACTTTGTTCCGCATCAAAAGTAATTTTAGCTACGTTTACAATTAAAGTTGTTATCTCGAAAATTATTACTTTTTCTTTACTACTTTAATTATACGTAAAATCCACCCCGTTGACATCCACTATCTATTAAAAAAACCGCATCTTAATTCGTGGCGTAGTTTCAAAGACCTAAGCATATAAGGGGACAGACAGCGGAAAGCTGTCTTGTCTGTGTGTGTTATAAAAAAAAAGTCTAGTGGTTTAAACAATTTTTGACCATAAGTCCGGGATAATGTACCCAGCGATTTGTAGGACATAATATGTCAGTTATATTATATAAATATTAAATAATTTAATTTTAAAAAAACCTGCTGCTTAGTAATAATTTTTCATGACCGCGTTTTCCATACCAGTTGAAAGAAGGGGACCTCTTTAATCAAACCTTGCATTTTATAGGACAAATATAATTTCCAATCATTTAGATAATTATCTTGAATATCACACTAGGAACAGTCGGTTAGTAATGAGTTTTTGAGAATCACCAAATAAACATATTTGGTCGTGGCTACCTCTGTTAGCTACCATCATCTAAAATTTCCTATATGATATTGTTGGGCGTCTCATACAAATGAAGCTATTCACGAAGATTCAAGTTTGATAGTAATCAACTAAAAAAATGTTCTACGGATCCTGTACTGTAACGTACATATTATGAGTTATTTCAGTTGGTATCCTACATTTTTTAAATTTGAGTAGGTACCCTAATGAAATAAAGAAGTTAAATTAAAAATTAACAGAACCTAGGCATGCAGCTAACTGTGTGGCTCTACCACTGTTGAAAGTCGTCAGATTTTAATAAACCAAAGCCTAGGTTTTCTTATCTGTTTATATCGTCAATAAAATATTAAGACAGGTTGCGAACATTTATTTATGTTTGTTATAGACGTAGTCTATCTTTTATACCTATTATCATTTCATCAATTAACCTGTTTATCTAAAGCTGAAGAATCCTTATTCAGATAGTTTTTCTCTATAGTTCAACACTTTGTCTTATCTAAGTCTGTATCGCCGTCTGAGCTATCTATATAGATCTATTTGTCGGACTGTCTGTACCACTTACATGTATTTCATCTATTTATAATAGAGATAAATGTTGTACTTAGTAAAAATGCCTTTTAACTTTGTGCCTGATGTATGGCAATAGGTTCGCAGCTTTAAGACGTAACATAACGAATCGGCCAAACGAATTTACCTCTCTGCCTACACCTTTGGGTAGAAAACGGCGTGAAGTTATGTTTTAATGTTTTTTTTTAAGTAAAAATCTTACTAAGATTCTCGATTCATGTTATGTCATCCAATACATTTATAAGAGGTAAGCATAAGTAAAAGTATTTCATAATCTAACTAAAAGTAGATCCTACCATTTATTATATAAAATCTCTCATGATGAAATAAATTCTTGTAGATATTTGTTCCTCCATATCACAACACAGTCTGAAGGGAAAGTTCATTTGTTAAACCACAATAGATCTGATATTGCTGTCGATAAACCAACAGCAAATGATTTATTATATTTTGATATAGTACGTTTAAAATGGCGGTCAGTTACAAATAGTTATTATACTATGTACAAACCAGAAGTTATGTTATTTTACTTTTATCAAAACAACAATTCGAGCTGAACAATCAATTTGGATACAATCCACATAGTTACATAGCTAACAATCATCGTACACGGAACTTTTTCATTCAATATGCATCGGATACATATTTTTTTAAATGCATAGAAAAGTACCTAATTTGTATGGGCACGGATACGGAGTGTTTACGGGTAGCAATACAACTATTAGACTTCTAGCTTAGAACCAACTTAAAAAACAACTTCTACAATACAGTAATTTTGTATATATATCACAACTGTTGAGTTTCAAGTTGAAATGAAAGTGTTTATAATATTTAATATTACTTAATATCATCGTTGCATTGAACATCAAAAATATAAAAATTAAGATAAATAAAGTATGGAGGAGGATCATTCAATAATAATATAATCCTATCTTTATTTTAATCAGTACTTATAAGTAAAACAATTTGTTTTTTTGGGGAGGCAAACGAGCAAGTGGTAAGCAACCACTCACCGCCCATGAACACCGTGGTGCGAGAGGTCGTGCTATTTCACCAGTCGAGCCGGCCCATTCAAGTAGGGAACTGTAAGTCTTTACTACTGTTAGTTGCGATCACTTGTAATAGATGAGGTGACAGCCGAGTAAGTGGTGGTAAGTTCCAAGACTCATAGACTCTCCAATCCTCAGATAGCGAGTAGAAGGAAGGGAAAGGAGTCGAGCCTCCGGGTACCTCTCTCACCGAATAAAAAACAGCATGAGCTCTACGACTGTAAACAACTCGTGCATATAGCTGGCATTTTAGATTTAAGAGAATATACAAGCTTTCGGTTGAACCAATGGATGAAGGTTGATAGCTTACGCAAACAATAGCTAACCCTAGTTGATTGTAGCTTTAACAAATTTTAACACATATGCTATGGACGGACGGCTTTCGTTCCGTCATCAGAGAACCCCAAAAATAAAATTAAACAATACAACATTGATTCGAATCTATATCTCTCAGTTATCGTAATGAATAATGCAAGTGGACTACCGCTCAATATAAGGCAATAAGGCACTTTCTCTGTAACAATGGTCCACAGGTTGTTACAATCGCTGTGTATGTAATGCAAGCGCATTACCAATGCATGCATACATGCATTCACTTACATATGTCGAACTTGGATATGTACCTACATTCTTTAGGGTTGAACTTAAAGTTAAGTATTTGTTTAAGTAGCTATTGTAGAATTTCTGTTAAAATATCGCATCTGTGGTCTATTGCTTACTTATATTTCTCTTGAATTAGAAAGGTTAGGTTAGGTTATCTTAGTTCACTCTAATAAGTTTTTGCAAGTTACGTGTGTCAAAATATCGACGGCTAACGTTATGCCACAAATTCTGAAAAGTCATTGGTTTGAGTCAATATTAGATCCCATTCTGCTGCTTCTGAATTTCTTATTTCTTATTTCAGAAGCAGTAGAATGGGATCTAATATTGACTTGAAAAAACAGCAGACTTGGAAAAAAAGTAGAGGTGATCTTACTATTCTTAATATAGATTCTACAATAGTGTTTAAGCTGATTGTACACAGTGATTTTGTCGGCTGAAAGTTCCTCAACTTGACTTCCCTAGCTTGTACATGTTATATTAAATATTTATTTTGTCATAATAAAATGACATCCCTGTCTTTCTAAATCATTGTCTCTAAGAACGGAGCCGTTTTTTTTAATTGTTTCATTACATTGTTCAAGTCTTAATATATGGTAATATCTAAAAGCAATGCATAATCATATGTTGCTACTGAAGACAATGACATGTCGTTATATCTGTTTACCAAAACAAATTTAAATTATGTTTGTTTAAATGTTTCAAACACTAATGGAAAATTCCGAAAAAAAATTAATAATACACTGAACTTGTCAAACGATTAATCTATTTTTGGTTTGTTTACAATAAGCATAGTCTGTGATGTTTTGCAATCTTTTGCAATAGAAGATGTGGCAAACGAGCGAGCAGGTCATCTGGTGGTATCAACGCCTGGGATAGCCCCAAATTAAAGGCTGGCAACGCATTGTAACCCTCTCATGGTTGGAGATGTCTATGAGTGGCGTTGATATCACCAGATGACCTGCTCGCTCGTTTGCCACATCTTCTATTGCTGAGTAGGATAAAGAGAAAGGGGGGAAGTTGTCGGGCCTCCGGATACTAGTTGGTTGTTGATAGAGGGAAATTTACGACAGTTTTTGAATGAACAAATATTTGGTAGTGATATAGATTTTTTTTATATTTGTTAGTAAGTTGTAATAAAAAATCTTGATGCCCGGAACTTCTTGTAATAAAATACATCAACACACCCTTTTTGATCGGTTTTTATTCATTATTTCAATTATTTGTTGATCGAGATCGTTAAAATGGCGGCACCAATACAGTTTTATGGTCGCTACTTGATATCTGCATCAGACTGTTTTACTCATAACTTTTATGACATAACAAGAGCTATACAAAATATATTGCGTCTGTTATAAAACACAATTTTGATGTCTGTATCTTTGATTTATTTTAAAATACGCTTTATTTAAGGACTGTGCGAATGCAAGGCAATTAAAATTTACCTCTGTCTGAAAGTAACATATATAATTATTGTTTTATGTATTCATTGTTAGTAAAGGCTTTATTTAATTAGGCATTATTCTTCTTCGTAAATAATTACTTATGGTAAAAGTAATCACAGCTGCCGTGTAAGTTGTAAAAGAAGGACAAGAAAAAATATGCAGACTGTCATTTTTCCCGACTTCTAAAAAGTGTTTAAGTACGTACAAAAAAGTATGCTGGTATTACATCACATATCTACGAGTACTTGATACATACAATATCATAAGTTTAAAAGCCCGGTTAGCCAAGCTCGTTCATAGATTAAAAATTATATACATTATCTACCATAACAAAACAAATATATAAAACTGGTATCAAACTCACAACAGTGGGAGTCAATAACGAGTTGTTAAATTAACAAATAAGTTCCGTAGGTGTTCTGGTTTCAGATAAATAAATAGATTCTTGCAAAGAATATGTTTAAGTAGTGTATATTCTTGATCAAAATGTCTCTCTATTAGTGGCTGATATAGTGGGAAAATACCTCCAGGAATCGATAATACCCACCAGGATCTCACTTAAAAACCGACCAGCGTTGTGAAAGTCGAAGAAGCGAGTGAGGCTTTTAAAAATCGTGCCTTATGGCACTCTGTTCTCTTTGCCTACCCCGCAAGGGTGGGAAGTTATGTGTCTATCCCACTACTCAGGTTTAACGTAATAAATATCTGAATAATACATTCATAATTTTAAATCAAACAGTGTGCTATCCTATTATTGCTACAGATTTAACAGAAGAAGACATGTAACAATACATGTAATGAATAAGAGAAAATGAGCATTGTTTGATAAGGAAATGCAGATTACCAATCGAATACCAATCTTGTGATTACACCAAGAACAGTTAACAGACGCACACATATTAGGCAAGCTCTCATTAACAATACATAAGTTATTAAATACTTTATTCAATCTACTGTAATTGCTCCATGACCGTCCGTCACTGTTGCACCATCTACGCGCTTACTAAGACAGTTATGGGCAATGCGATACATATTAATATAGGAGTAGTATTATTTCCAACACGTTATTTTTATTACCCAAAAGAACACCATTAGTTATGTTAATTAATTTTATAACACATCAAAACACCATAAAACAAAAAAATAATAATAAAACACCCGAAATATCAAGAAAATCTCAACTAATTGACGTTCGGGATTCGAGTAAATTACATTAGTCGATTACCGAGTGTGATAAAAAAAATAGTTTGTTCAATCAATCTTACAAAATTAAATAACTATCGCTGTGTTAGTTTGTAAATAGTAAATTTTATGTTAAAAGAATTTGAATTTAGACGTTAGAGAGTTTGTAGATACTTATTATTTAATTTGACACGACACTTTCGAATCGTGTAATTAAACGTTTTATTGACTTATGTATGGTATCGTGAAATGTGATTATTTGTAATTTATTTGACATACAAGACCTTGCAGTTAATAAAGTTTTATTTGAGATTAGTAATAATAATAATAATAATGACACCTATAAGATGATAATTTATAACTGTATACTAACAGAGAAATTTCAACGATAATTCACCTAACGAAGGAAGTCAAATACAAGTCATTAATAAAATAGTTTAGAGTAGTGTAAATATAGTGTAAGAACTTAAATAAATCAATTTAAGTAACAAAATATTTAAAAGAAATATCTGTTTATAAGCTGAAGCTACCATACGCGCTGTGGTACTGCTGAGTATGACAGACTTTCAATCCTCCTTCACACATCCAAACGGATGGTATGCCAAACAACAACACAACAACAAAATCTCATAATTGAGTCTTCCTCTGTACCGAAATACGACCGAACTTGGCTGCACTGTTGCAATATTTGTTTTAATCCGTATCGTAACTTGCACGCATAGTTTTTGTCTTTTCTTGATGTATACGCCTTTCACACTAGTATGTGGGTTAAAATGGTTCCTCAACGACAGAATATCGGCTGCACTTTTATACGTGACAGCGTTTCCGTTTGTAGTCTTTTTTTTTTCTCTTTTTATTAGCTCCATTATCAAAATTACACGCTCCTTGGAATTTCGCTTAAAGCTCTATGAAAGAATTGGGGGACTTTCTCTTATATCGGACAAAGGACACACCGCACTTCCACCCGAAGATTCTTTATGAAACTAAGTCTATTTAGACTTTTATATATTTTATTAGGGCTTTTATTTTTCTGCGTAGAATATTTTTACCTAAACAGCGGTAACAAGACTACCGTGAAGGCTAAATATTGTAAATTATCCTGTTTTTAGTACATAACACTAAGCTCATGTAAATGACTGCACACTTAATTATATAATATTAATATAATGTATGAGTTTGTGTCAAGGAGGTATTGTACACACATCGACTCGTTTTAACATGACCGGATCTAATTAGGACCGTATCATACACTGAGTTCAATATACAAGAGGAGCAAATCTCATTCAAATGCGTCACAAAATGTGTGTCCACTTTTTA
This sequence comes from Euproctis similis, assembly GCA_905147225.2. NCBI lineage: Eukaryota > Metazoa > Arthropoda > Insecta > Lepidoptera > Erebidae > Euproctis > Euproctis similis. The sequence continues at coordinate 14,925,386 of LR990109.1, forward strand.
GATGCAATGACGTAGCTTTGAAACCACTAGACATTTAAAACGAAACATATATCTATCTCAGTCACACAAATCGCAAATACATTGCCGTCACTTTGATTAGACAAAGATGGCAATATAAATTTGCAATGGCGGTGTGGGGTGGCCTGCCCATGCGAAATTGTACCCAACTTTTTCAAGCCATGTACTCGTAAAAATATTTAATAAATATAAATTCAATATTTTACTATTACTTATTAATTTCTTATCAGATGTATTAGAAGATAACTGAAATAATGAATGGATCAACGATCTCTGTGTACTCCGTACTAGATCGGCTGATCCGAAAAAAAAAATGGATCACACTCATCTGTACCTAATTGTGTACACCTGCCTTAGAGCAGCGATTTAAATCGCTGTACGTAAGGTGTACACAATTAGGTACAGATACACAAAATAGTGAAAACGCTTGAGTAGTAAAATAATGTACTTACATTCACTATATTGAAAGGGAATTATTTTATTTAACGTGGACAGGGCCTAACAGCCGCACGGGTCGATCGATCATAAAGTTTAAGAGAAGATTTAAGAGAATATACAAGCTTTCGGTTGAACCAATGGATGAAGGTTGATAGCTTACGCAAACAATAGCTAACCCTAGTTGATTGTAGCTTTAACAAATTTTAACACATATGCTATGGACGGACGGCTTTCGTTCCGTCATCAGAGAACCCCAAAAATAAAATTAAACAATACAACATTGATTCGAATCTATATCTCTCAGTTATCGTAATGAATAATGCAAGTGGACTACCGCTCAATATAAGGCAATAAGGCACTTTCTCTGTAACAATGGTCCACAGGTTGTTACAATCGCTGTGTATGTAATGCAAGCGCATTACCAATGCATGCATACATGCATTCACTTACATATGTCGAACTTGGATATGTACCTACATTCTTTAGGGTTGAACTTAAAGTTAAGTATTTGTTTAAGTAGCTATTGTAGAATTTCTGTTAAAATATCGCATCTGTGGTCTATTGCTTACTTATATTTCTCTTGAATTAGAAAGGTTAGGTTAGTTCACTCTAATAAGTTTTTGCAAGTTACGTGTGTCAAAATATCGACGGCTAACGTTATGCCACAAATTCTGAAAAGTCATTGGTTTGAGTCAATATTAGATCCCATTCTGCTGCTTCTGAATTTCTTATTTCTTATTTCAGAAGCAGTAGAATGGGATCTAATATTGACTTGAAAAAACAGCAGACTTGGAAAAAAAGTAGAGGTGATCTTACTATTCTTAATATAGATTCTACAATAGTGTTTAAGCTGATTGTACACAGTGATTTTGTCGGCTGAAAGTTCCTCAACTTGACTTCCCTAGCTTGTACATGTTATATTAAATATTTATTTTGTCATAATAAAATGACATCCCTGTCTTTCTAAATCATTGTCTCTAAGAACGGAGCCGTTTTTTTTAATTGTTTCATTACATTGTTCAAGTCTTAATATATGGTAATATCTAAAAGCAATGCATAATCATATGTTGCTACTGAAGACAATGACATGTCGTTATATCTGTTTACCAAAACAAATTTAAATTATGTTTGTTTAAATGTTTCAAACACTAATGGAAAATTCCGAAAAAAAATTAATAATACACTGAACTTGTCAAACGATTAATCTATTTTTGGTTTGTTTACATAAAGCATAGTCTGTGATGTTTTGCAATCTTTTGCAATAAAAGATGTGGCAAACGAGCGAGCAGGTCATCTGGTGGTATCAACGCCTGGGATAGCCCCAAATTAAAGGCTGGCAACGCATTGTAACCCTCTCATGGTTGGAGATGTCTATGAGTGGCGTTGATATCACCAGATGACCTGCTCGCTCGTTTGCCACATCTTCTATTGCTGAGTAGGATAAAGAGAAAGGGGGGAAGTTGTCGGGCCTCCGGATACTAGTTGGTTGTTGATAGAGGGAAATTTACGACAGTTTTTGAATGAACAAATATTTCGTAGTGATATAGATTTTTTTTATATTTGTTAGTAAGTTGTAATAAAAAATCTTGATGCCCGGAACTTCTTGTAATAAAATACATCAACACACCCCTTTTGATCGGTTTTTATTCATTATTTCAATTATTTGTTGATCGAGATCGTTAAAATGGCGGCACCAATACAGTTTTATGGTCACTACTTGATATCTGCATCAGACTGTTTTACTCATAACTTTTATGACATAACAAGAGCTATATAAAATATATTGCGTCTGTTATAAAACACAATTTTGATGTTTGTATCTTTGATTTATTTTAAAATACGCTTTATTTAAGGACTGTGCGAATGCAAGGCAATCAAAATTTACCTCTGTCTGAAAGTAACATATATAATTATTGTTTTATGTATTCATTGTTAGTAAAGGCTTTATTTAATTATGCATTATTTTCGTAGTTATCATAAATAATTACTTATGGTAAAAGTAATCTCAGCTGCCGTGTAAGTTGGACAAAAAAGATATGCAGACTGTCATTTTTCCCGACTTGTAAAAAGTGTTTAAGTACGTACAAAAAAGTATGCTGGTATTACATCATATATCTACGAGTATTTGCTACATACAATATCTTAAGTTTAAAAGCCCGGTTAGCCAAGCTCGTTCATAGATTAAAAATTATATACATTACCATAACAAAACAAATATATAAAACTGGTATAAAACTCACAACAGTGGGAGTCAATAACGAGTTGTTAAATTAACAAATAAGTTCCGTAGGTGTTCTGGTTTCAGATAAATAAAAGAGTTTAAGTAGTGTATATCTGGTGTCTTGATCAAAATGTCTCTCTATTAGTGGCTGATATAGTGGGAAAATACCTCCAGGAATCGATAATACCTACCAGGATCTCACTTAAAAACCGACCAGCGTTGTGAAAGTCGAAGAAGCGAGTGAGGCTCGTGCCTTATGGCACTCTGTTCTCTTTGCCTACCCCGCAAGGGTGGGAAGTTATGTGTCTATCCCACTACTCAGGTTTAACGTAATAAATATCTGAATAATACATTCATAACTTTAAATCAAACAGTGTGCTATCCTATTATTGCTACAGCTTTAACAGAAGAAGACATGTAATGAATAAGAGAAAATGAGCATTATTTGATAAGGAAATGCAGATTACCAATCGAATACCAATCTTGTGATTACACCAAGAACAGTTAACAGACGCACACATATTAGGCAAGCTCTCATTAACAATACATAAGTTATTAAATACTTTATTCAATCTACTGTAATTGCTCCATGACCGTCCGTCACTGTTGCACCATCTACGCGCTTACTAAGACAGTTATGGGCAATGCGATACATATTAATATAGGAGTAGTATTATTTCCAACACGTTATTTTTATTACCCAAAAGAACACCATTAGTTATGTTAATTAATTTTATAACACATCAAAACACCATAAAACAAAAAAATAATAATAAAACACCCAAAATATCAAGAAAATCTCAACTAATTGACGTTCGGGATTCGAGTAAATTACATTAGTCGATTACTGAGTGTGATAAAAAAAAATAGTTTGTTCAATCAATCTTACAAAATTAAATAACTATAGCTGTATCAGTTAGTATATAGACAATTTTATGTTAAAAGAATTTGAATTTAGACGTTAGAGAGTTTGTAGATACTTATTATTTAATTTGACACGACACTTTCGAAATTTGTAATTAAAAGTTTTATTGACTTATGTATGGTATCGTAAAATGTGATTATTTGTAATTTACTTGACATACAAGACCTTACAGTTAATAAAGTTATATTTGAGATTAGTAATAATAATAATGACACCTATAAGATGATAATTTATAACTGTATACTAACAGAGAAATTTCAACGATAATTCACCTAACGAAGGAAGTCAAATACAAGTCATTAATAAAATAGTTTAGAGTAGTGTAAATATAGTGTAAGAACTTAAATAAATCAATTTAAGTAACAAAATATTTAAAAGAAATATCTGTTTATAAGCTGAAGCTACCATACGCGCTGTGGTACTGCTGAGTATGACAGACTTTCAATCCTCCTTCACACATCCAAACGGATGGTATGCCAAACAACAACACAACAACAAAATCTCTTAATTGAGTCTTCCTCTGTACCGAAATACGACCGAACTTGGCTGCACACTGTTGCAATATTTGTTTTAATCCGTATCGTAACTTGCACGCATAGTTTTTGTCTTTTCTTGATGTACACGCCTTTCACACTAGTATGTGGGTTAAAATGGTTCCTCAACGACAGAATATCGGCTGCACTTTTATACGTGACAGCGAACTTCCGTTTGTAGTCTTTTTTTTTTTCTCTTTTTATTAGCTCCATTATCAAAATTACACGCTCCTTGGAATTTCGCTTAAAGCTCTATGAAAGAATTGGGGGACTTTCTCTTATATCGGACAAAGGACACACCGCTCTTCCACCCGAAGATCCCTTATAAAACTAAGTCTATTTAGACTTTTATATATTTTATTAGGGCTTTTATTTTTCTGCGTAGAATATTTTTACCTAAACAGCGGTAACAAGACTACCGTGAAGGCTAAATATTGTAAATTATCCTGTTTTTAGTACATAACACTAAGCTCATGTAAATGACTGCACACTTAATTATATAATATTATTATAATGTATGAGTTTGTGTCAAGGAGGTATTGTACACACATCGACTTGTTTTAACATGACCGGATCTAATTAGGAGCGTATCATAGATCTGATCTCTCTGGCTAGATCGGTCACACTGTTTTGTATTTTTATTATTGATGGTTTTAATATTTTAACCGATTAATCGTAGAATACTATTTACCACAAAATCACAGCCAAAACTTTGAAAAACATAGGTTGTTCGAAAGGATATTGTTGCTGACGATTGATAGGAGATTGTTACCGGGATAAGAGCAGGAAAATGATTAATTTTTGTTTTTATACTGTTCAATATTAGTGATTCAGTATCGGTTATTGTTTAAACGATTGTCGATTAAACGAGAACTATGGCTGCTGTGGTATCTAATTTGTGTATCTATATTTTATTTATAAAAAAATTTTAGATATTTACAAAAGAAATGCAGTCACATTTACTTATTATTTTTATACTTCATTTGCAGGTAGTTTATAAAGCCAACATTAACCTTCCCGGGATTAACATTGTACGACTTATTAGCCAAGCTCTGCCCACCCTCGAGCTATTAAGTTTAGATGATGATGAAGTTATAATTAGACGCCACATCCTAGTAAGCCCACCCTGATATTCAATTTAATATTAAAATTATAAGCCCTGGGGAATCCACTATATTGCTGGCAGTTTATTTGTTTAATAGAGACCATCTTATAAGTGACATAGTTATGAAGGCAATTTTTAATGAGCCGGTTACATGCTAGTTACATTTATTTTATTAATGGGTGTAGGCAGTGTAACACACTACGCGCAAGGTCCACTTAATCTAAAGTAACTTGACACTTGGGATTCGAGATATTCAATAGAAGAACAAGTTTTGATTTCATTTTGACATAAAACTAATTTTATCTAACTTAATAGTCATAAATTTTATTTTTATACTTTAACGTTAGCTACCTATTGGATACAATAAAATCTTTCCCATGAAACGGGTGCCAGTCCGTCAAACACTTTTCTTTCTTATCTGTTACTTTCTTATAAGTAATTGTAATTGAAGTTTTTGATAAGTGCTTTAAAATGTTTGAACACAAATTTTATACTTAATTATTCTATTACAACATCTAATCATGTATAAATTGTTGGAATCAATCTCTACTACTCGACTATATATTAACATTTTAATTATTAATTAATAATTCATTGTTAAGAAACAGAACAAAACTCCAGTAATATGCCAAGTTACTTAGGGACTAGATAGATTTAGAAGACAGGTATCAAGGATTGAGTATCGAATTCAGATTTTTAACAACACATTTTAAAATGTTGTCCAATTAAATAGCAACTATGTAAGGAAGATAATAAATTCTTTATTGGTTCTGTAAACCAATAATTAAACCTCTCTTATCAGTCAATTTTCTCAAAAGTAAAATGACTCATGGTTGAAATTGAAAAAAAAAATTGTCTCTGGTAACATTGACGCGCCAGTTGCAAACATGGATATGTATTCTATATTTAAATTATAAAGAAGAGACTCGGTGTTAAAATTTATAATTGAGTGTAATATTTGACAACCCAAGCGGCTTCTCTGGCATCCGTCATGTTAACACTTAAAAAGTGATAATATTGTCGACGTTTTGATAAGACATCTTGTTAATACGAATTCATTGACATTTTGCATCGACCACATGGTGATATATATGAACTAATTTAATCAATATGAAAGAAACTGGTCGGTGTGAGAATTACTGATTGTAAATTTTTTTTTTTATGTAACATGGGGCAAAAGAGTCAGCGGGTAAACTGGTGATTAAGTGACTATCGTCACCCACGGACACCTGCAACCTGCAACACCGATAGTGTTACAGTTACGTTGCGTTGTTATGATGGAATAGGAATGGATGGAATATTACGCATACTCTCGGATACCTCCCACTAAACAAAAACCGTCGAATTTCTGAGAGGTTGTGGTATTTTAAAGGTCGAGCAGGTACATTTATGAAACTCTGCTCTGCTGCGTGGCTGTACCACTGTTACACTTTGATTAAAATGATTAGTTTTCAAATAGTTTTAATTTATTTTTTCTTGATCTGTTGGTAAAGGTAACTCTTTCTCTTATGAATCATTATATTACCTGAATGTGGACTAATGTTTTATTTCACAATTGTATCCAAAGTTAGATTCTAAACTATAATCTATATTTATTGGGAATGCGGATGTCTGTCTGCAGACTGCTGCAGAAGCCAGGTGAACGCTAAATATTGTTTCACGCTATAATAAGTATTGTACAGAACTTTCACGCCAAAATAATATTATAACAGTCCTAATCAAAATAACTGCAAGATATAAGGTAAGAGAAATTTTGTAATCGTATTTCCATGCTTTGTTTTTAAGATTCTATTTTAGATCTTGTAAGTATTTATGAAACGATTACGTATATTTTTGCTATATCTGTGTGTATTTCTGAAAACAAACAAGCTAGAGTTTTTTTTGAAGTCCAAATGTTTCAACAAACTCGACTCCACTTTCGGTTAAAATTATGAATGAAACCAATATTTCAATTCCAAAAAAAAGGAATTAATAATAATTCTGATATCCATTTATAGTCTCGGTGGTCCAGTAGTCGAGCACACGGCTTCTGAATCCAGAGGTCGCGGGTTCGAATCCTGGCACACACCAATGACTTATCGAAATTAATTGCGGTTGTATGTAATAAATATCGATGACTAAAAACTTTGTGTCCGGTATGGCAATAGGTTGGTCACCTATTCCATTTGGAACGTTAACATAACGGCGAGTCGATGCTTAACAGCCACTGCCTACACCTTCAGGCAGAAAAAGGCGTGAAGTTATGTTATGTTATATTTAGCAATAGGAGCTTTTAAAATTAACCAACAATGTTGTAACTTCCTTGTTTCCTATTATTCCTCTTCACGACAATAAACATCATCCATCAAGTTATCTTTGTGTTTGGCGAGAGATAATCTGACGTCGCGATTTACCGCCAGGGCTGCCACCAAACACTTTCTCTTGTCAACAGGTGTATCTATAAATGTAACTAATAAATATATTTTGTTGCACGTTTGCCAAACCCTAACCTCTTAGTACATTTCCTTAGCCTAAGACTTCCATGTTCAGTGAAAGCACTTGGTTTTCCAAATTTCAATATATTGATATGTTCAAGTCACGACTTGTGCCCAAAGTTGAAAGTTTATTTCAAGGTATTGTTGTTCTCTTTCTCTTGTCAGTTCTGTTCTCTTAAGTTAATAAATTTAACTAAGAAAGCGTTTGAAGAGTCTGTATCTATATGTAGTATGTAGTTTGTATCTATCAAATAAAGGTGACATAATATTATTTATTCCGTTTCTTCATAATATTTATAGAAATAACCCGCATGAAACAACATTAGGAAACTTATAGACAATACAAAACTCCCTAATAAGTACATAAATTAAATCTAGACTCCAAAATGAACTTGGGATCTTTCAATATTGATTTCTGTTTAAATATTTATATGACCTTATTTAAATCACTTTCTTAAATATTATCATAATTACTTTCATTTACTTTTACAGGTAAGTTACAAGCCAATAATTAAACGCTAGTAAGTTATCATAACTTTCTTTCAATAATTCAATATTTTTATTTGCTATTTATTTATTAAACTACTACTACTATTAATTAAGATTATACGTGACACCTGGATGTATTGTTCCCTCTACCTATACCGCAAGGGTTTTGGTGTGAAATTATATTGCTGTTGTTATCTTCAAAGTATAATATTGTAATAGTCTGTGGTTCGTGGGGAGTACTCTGTGTAACTCAGTGACCTGTCATCGGTTGCGATTATCCTGCAACTACACCGCTCTAATAGGGATCATCCGCATCATATGCAAACGACCCTGTCTAGTGCGGTGCGTTCCGCAAAGGTCAATGATAACATTTGGGGTCAACAGGTAAAACAATTTTTCGCGCTTGATTTAGTTATCCGGATTTGAGTTCGATGGCTTCGGGATATTAAATTTTCAAACAATAGAATGTCAAATGCAATTACCTGTTTTTATAAGATTGCAAGCTTTTATACTGGCACACACTAATGACTTTTAGGCAGTTCTCTTAATATTATCGATGACTGCGTAAATTATCCTCCGAATGGGTTGTAAGACAATAAGCCAGCCAACCTACATGTAGGTTGGCTACTGCTACTGGGTTGGCTTCTGCTACTAAGAAACTACTGCTATACTTACAAGTAATTAAGGTACTATAAATATTAAATTTAACGATCCCTCGATCTCTTTAGACATATCTAATTAGTGCCATATAGAGATATCGTTTGATATCGGACATATTGTGCTCAATAATATATAAGCGTTATATATAGGTATATATGAAGAAAATGATATCGCGTGTCGTAACTTGATATTGTTGTCTGTAGTCTGTCTGCGACAAACACGCTAACAATGTGACATTACTCACCGAATACCGTTACGTAGTATAGGTACTGCCCAGTATTGATACTTTGTAGATATTACGATACGACTCTTGATACTATATCGTCGTATAAAGTTTTCAGAAGTGGATCAAGTTTTTCATGATATTGTTAATGCGCATAGCAAGTTATCACATATCTAGTAATTTTACTGCCTTCTTATTTTTTGTCACTTTCAAAATGAATCCCAAATTTTTTTTCGTTATATCTTATAAGCCTCAAGTTGAATTTACATATTATAAAAATATTAGTTAGTATTTTTAGCTGTTTTACCCATAGTAAGCGACCCGGCGTGAAGTTATGTTTTATTAATTTTCAGTTTTAAATAGCCTAGATAAAAGCACTTTTAGTTCAAAGTATTGATAATTTCTAGCAAATTATTGTCTCAATTAGAGACAGATATTGCGTACTACTGGTAATTATCAGAATCAGTTGCTGAATCAATGTCCGTGGTATTTCACCGGATCGACCGGTGAAATACCACGGACTTTCAGAATATCGACGTACAGTGGCGTTTCGCTTAGTGAGAGAGGTACCCGGAGGCCCACCCCACTTCCCAATCCTTTCCATTCCTATTATATTTTAGGCCGGCAATGAAACTGTACCACTATCTGTGTTGCAGGTATCCATGGGCGGCGGTAGTTGCTTACCATCAGGTGACCCGCTTGCTCGTTTGCCCTCTTATTTAATAATAAATATTGTTGATATAACGGGTCTAACACCAACTGTAACTCAGATAATTTTCAGTAAGTCACACGAACAATGACACGGACAGTTTGAATACTGAATGGGAAGTGCACAGCAGATAAATCTCAGCAACTAATTTAGTAATCTGTTCACGTATCTCGGCAACATATATCAATGTTGGCGGACATTGATTCAATTATACTCGTAGAGTAAGAGATAAGAGGCGAGCGATTACAATAGGAGATATATTTTAAAGTCTCGGCGGTCCTGTGGTCGAGCACCCCGTTTCTCCCGTTTCTTCAATCCAGAGGTCGCGGTTTCGAATCCTGACACTGGCTCACGCCAATGACTTTTCGAATTTGTTTTCGGAAGTTATGTGTGATAAATATCGATGACTGAAAACTTTGTGCCCGCTATGGCAATAGGTTCGCCACCTATTCCATTTGGACGTAAACATAACGGCGAGACGAGGCCTAACAACCGCTGCCTATATCTTCGGGTAACAAAGGCGTGAAGTTATGTTATGTTATATATTTTAAAGTCACTAAAATGATAGCTTTTGTATTTAGTTAACTGAATTAATTACTTTTTACGTTTAAAATAAGATAGTATTGTTAATTGATTAACACTGACTGTGGATGGACAGAGGAAGAACGAAAAAGAGATGGATGGACTGTTTAAAAGTTGATATGAGAATGAAAGGAGTAAGTGCGGAAATTACGAGTGATAGAAGAGAATGGAAAAGGTTGACGTTGTGCCGACTCCACTTGCCGACGGGAAATGCTTAGGGGTTATGTTAGGCAAAGTGAATGAATTCTATTTGATATTTTATTAATGACTGCATATACGTATATTAGTAGTTCAGTATCAGCGAGTCGAGGCTTTTTATAGCCATTACACCTTCGTGTAGAAGAAAAACGTGAAGCTATAATAATAACTGTTACTGTATACATAACAAGAAAAGTTTTAAAAATATCCTATAATTGCATTAGATATTACAAGATTTTCGCTAAATGCTTGTAACAAGATGAAGCGGTTGGTCGCGTGCGTGGGCGCAGCTTCCTGCCCGCTGACAGCTGACAGCGAGGGTACCCGCCACTGGACCCGCAAATAGAGTGCTCGTACTGCCTCGTACCTACATAATGGGGATGCTTGTTTCAACCTATATACGTACTATCTACAGCATCTTGTTCATCTATGAATTTATTTAAGGTTATCTGCTATATTTAAAGAGCTGATAAAAGGACATTTACTGCACCAGGTACATTATAAAACTAGTTCGAAATTCAAAATAGAAGTCGGCATAAATCATAGACCTATTAAAACTAAATTTTAATGAAAAAGAGATGCTGTCCGATTCTCAGACGCCTACAAAGTTTCATGAGAATCGGTCAAGACGTTTCGGAGGAATTCAACAACGCACACCGTGACACGAGAATTTTATATGTTAGATTTTCTTGTATCTTATATACTAGTTAAAAGTCTTTGATTTGCGCCGAGTTAAGATATTATTTTAAAACCCATCTTTATATAGATAATTCCTTATGAACATATAATTCTATGTGTTTATTTCATGTGGTCAAAATTTGCATGAAAATATTACTATCATTGCCTTTTAAGATATTCTCGTATGTGCATGCTCGTTCTGTTTTCAACTTTATGTTTATACGTACAAATAAAAACCTATTTTTAGTCATATGTTTTATCTTTTATTATACACTTGTTGGCGAAACAATAGCTAATATGGATGTGATAACCATTTTCATTGGCATCAACTATATAAGTGCAGTGCAGTGCAAATAAGTAGGTGCTAACTATTTGAAGAGTTTATTTTATTTGATTTAACTGTGGCAGAGCCATGCAGTTCGCTGTCTCAGTGAGCCGGCTCGACTGGTGAATTACCACGATCTCTCGGAATATCGACGTAATGTGGCTTATACCACGTATCTGGAGGCCAACTGCACTTATTGATTTTCTCGAGATTTTTTTCGAATTTTATTTATAGCAATAAATTGCATTAGTATTTATTTATTCCATTTAGTAATAAAGGGCATGCTCCGATGGTTCGGATATGTAGTAAGGATGGATGATGCAAGATTGACTTAGCAGATATACAATGCAAAAGCGGATGGATTTAGGAGACAAGGACACATTACATGACCAAATAGAACGTGTTCTGGAGGAAGGTGATGTTAAGAGCCTCAAAAATCGACGCGCGTCAAACATGAAAGGAGATAACTCCTTTCATGTTTGACGCGCGTCGATTTTTGACTTGACCTCACTCACTCGCTTCCTTGACTTTCATAAGAAAGTCAAGGAAGCGAGTGAGGTATGTAAGAATCGTGCCTTTTGACGCTCCGTTCTCTCTGCCTCTCGGCGTGAAGTTATGTATATATGTATGCAATAAGTTCCCCCACCTATTCTATTTGGGACGTAACAATTCTGGTAGTCTAGGTGTACCGTCGATTCTGTCATCAGATAAAACTTAATGAAGTAATTTAATAACTTATCTGAAACTGGAACTTGTAAATATAGTCAGTAGCATAATCGATATTTGAATTATTAGCCTGCAGGCATTTCGTACAGCAATAGATTGCACTAATCGCCCTAGTGTGGGCGACTTTCCGCCGCCCAAGTCAAGGAATTAATTTTGGTCTTAAAACCGGCTAATATTTTCAAGCTTTCTGAGGCTTAATTGTTTCCGTATACAAAGATGTTCATCATTTTTGAGGTGTTAGTTTTAAATAGGTGTTCTATATTTATAGGGCTTCTTAAATGATGATATAATTATAAGATCATGCTGGAGAAGGTAAAAGTTGAAGTATAATTCAAATTTTGATCAGAAATATTTTGGCCAGTCTGGTGCTCAGGTGCTCACAATAATAAATGCCACAATAATTAACGTGGTTTAACTCGACACTTTAAGATATCTCTAATTCCAGTATTTAGGAAACAAATATCGTACAACTATTCCAACTTTGACGATAAATATCGCTGATTTTCTGATCATGTGTGATGTTTTTTTAAAAACAAGCACTCTGAAATTTTTGAAGATTTAAAATGGTCTAATTAAATTCTTAATTGTTCTAAATTCTTTCTGTAAAAACCACAATATTACCATAAATAAGAACAACAGAACTCCAGACATCCAGTTGAAAGAACCTGATTACCAACCCTGGCATACACCAATGACTTTTCGGAATTTGAGCATTTTCGGATATTTTTTGAATTCACGTTTTCCCACGGCTAATTAATCTGCCTACACCTTGAGAACACACATATGAAGTTATTGATAGTGTTGCTGAACTATAAATTTATATCAATATAACGGCTCTTTTGTCCTATATCGACTAGTTGTGATTTATATCGTAACTGGTTTGGAACGATAATGATGAACAGGAAACCTGGTTTTCATTACCTACATATTACTTGAGTATTCTCTTTTTTTCCTACCACATTTTCTTTCATCTGGGGGCAAACGAGCAAGCCGGTAACCTGGCCCTGAGTGGAAAGTGCGGCCCATGGACACCTGCAACAAAGTTGAGGCTAGTTAATCAGGCTGTGTGTCTGAAAATAAAAGTAAGGTGAATGCAGTGAAAATACGTTCTCGGGGATGTACGTGTGAAATTACTCTTGCGGATCAAATAAAAAATTTCGTGATAAGGGGATGATATGGTGAACAAGGTGGAGAGCAGTACGTAAAGATGATTTGGTCATATTGCAAAAATTGAAGACAGCTGACTGACTAAAAGAGTAAACGAAGCGAATGTGAGTGGCAGTTAGAATTTGGAAACCAACCAATGTATTGAGTCTACGAGACCCGAGCCCCGAGACCAAACAACTGCTCTATTTAAATGACTATGGATGTGACGAAAGTAGTGTTTCAGGATCGTAGCTTGTGAACAGCCAAAGTCTCTGCCTACCCCTATGGGACAGGAATGAGCACATGTCTATTAAAGCCACAATATGTCATTTATTGAAGTGAAACTTCTAATGTCTCGTGCAAGAGCGTTTAACGCATTTAACGCCCCCTTGCGGCCCTCGCGGGGAAAAAATATTATATTTACACTTTAAATATCGAAGTATATATGAAGCTAATTTTCAATTTGTTAAGCTTGAATTTTAATAGTACACAGCCATTTAGTGGCAAGTGGAGGTACTAATTGATTTGGAATGTCAATCATATATAAACCCTACGGTAGTGAAACCATAGCGCGATTTAATACGTTGGCGTATTGCGACCTCTATGACCGAAAACGTAAAAACATATTATTAGTAAATAATCGTGACAGTTAGGTACTCTGCTCTATTTGTTTGTTTTTAATAAATATATTCAACTATACTCCAACTGTAAAGTGTAAACTGTGTAAAGTGGTTTAGGAGTACTTTGTTCTGTGGTAAAGCTTATGAACGTAAAAAAATAGTGCATAACGAGTGACGATGAATTAATTTTACTCCGTGAAAGACAATACGACAAAGAGCTTTTGCATAAACCAAAATTAGTCGTGATTTGAATAAATATATTACTTGTTACTGGATGTGCTTACGAATATTTTGGTAATTATAAACTTATAAATTGTATTTTCTTTTTTAATTCATCACATTTAAAATATTGCAAAGCATACCTAAACAACATTATCTATTTACAGTTTTCTTTATATATTAACTTAATAAAACTATGTTATTTATCAAGTAACTTGATGTATAATTTTCATTTATAATTTTTAAGAGAATTAATTTTCAAGTATAATATATTTCAAGGATAATTTAATGACAAACTGACTTCAATCATCACATGATAAACATACTCATGGTTAACTAATCATATAAAAATAAACATTTATAAGTTCAGATTATGGGTATAAATAATAGTCTGTTTCTGGTCCTCGGTGAAATAATTTCTATATTATGAAATACAAAGATACTGCTATCTACCCATCCAATTTTTACATATACATGAGCCTTGGTTGTTCAAGTCTAATAAATATATATAGTTAATTCATAATTAGTTTGTCAATTACAAGTTACAAGATCTTAGAAATAAGCGCTGAACCAGAGTTATTTGGAATAAAATAAGTTCAGAATAAGGGTGTGAATAATAGTCTGTTTATGGTCCTCGGTCAAATAATCTCTATATTATGAAATACAATACAAATATTTTTATATTTGATGTATATATAATAGGTTGGGGAAAAAGTATTTTCGTATTTTTGTATGAAAAGTCAAGACATTTTTTTCAAAGTTTATTTACATTTATTTACAATATATATGTACCGTTTTGTTGAATAACTTTCTGCCATTTTGTGGGCAGAGACATTATCCCGTTACTGTAGAAACTTTGGGACTTCTGATCAAAAAAACGGGACAAATAGTTTTGGCAGTCCTCTCTTGAGGTCAACCTTACAGAACCTAAAGAATTCTGAAGAGACCGAAACAGGTGAAAATCTGAAGGCGCAAGGTCAGGGCTATATGGTGGATGCACTAGGACCTCCCAGTCGAACTCTCTTAATTTTTGCTGAGTGGCTAAAGATGTGTGTGGTCTAGCGTTATCGTGATGAAAGACCACACCCTTCCTGTTGATCAATTCCGGCCGTTTTCTCTCGACTGCTTCCTTTAATCTCATCAGTTGCTGGCAGTAAAGATCAGAATCGATGGTTTTGCCGGACGGTAAAAGCTCATAATGAACAATGCCCTTCCAATCCCACCATACACACAGCATCACCTTATTTCGTGTTAGGCCAGGTTTGGCCACAGTCTGTGAAGCCTGGCCAACTTTCGACCACGACCTTTTTCGCACGTTCTTGTCGTACGTGATCCACTTTTCATCGCCAGTTATCAATCTCTTCAAAAACGGCTCGGTTTCATTACGTCTCAATAATGAATCGCAAATGAGTACACGGTTCATTAAGTTTCTTTGAGTGAGCTCGTGTGGCACCCAAATATCGAGCTTTTTTGTATAACCAGCTTTCTTCAAATGGGTCAAAACTGTTTTGTGGTCAATTCCCAGTTCTTCAGCTACATCGTAACTACTAATATGCCGATCTTGCTCCACTCTTTCAAAAATGGCGTCCATTTTATTCGTAACAGGGCGACCAGAGCGAGGTGCATCTTTAACATCAAAATTTCCGGACTGAAAACGTTTGAACCAAATTTGTGCTACTCTTACTGACACTGCATCAGGTCCATAAACATCACAATTTTTTTTCACTGCTTGAGTTGCATTTTTGCCTTTTTTATAATAAAATTTTAAAATGTATCGAATTTCTTCATTAGATTCACTCATTTATACGGAGAGAAAAACAAATGAAAAATAGCGGGAAACAACTTTTTTTTATTTTTTTCTTTTCTTTATAATGTAACCTTTTTAATGTTACCAAAACCAGCCAGACACAAATAGTACAGTCAAAGAAATTTTATAATAAGTTTATACCTACGTTATGCGAAAAGACTTTTTCCCCGACCTAATATTATCTTTAATATAATCCCTTTGAACTTTGAAAATGTATAATGTGTTGAAATGTAAATTATAAACGGCATGGCACTTCAAATAGATGGTGATTAACAGACATAAAATAGAATGGTCAACATTCGACGGGCCTCGTGGCGCATTGGTAAAACTACCGGTTGCAGCAATGAGGTCGGGGGTTCGATTCCCACCCAAGCACAAATATTTGTGACAAACATGAATATTTGTGTGGTGTCTGGGTGTTTTTCTATGTATTATAAGTATGTATTTACAAAAGAAAAGTATATATGTATTAATATCCGTTATCTAGTATCCATAACACAAGCATTTAGTTGCTTAGCTTGGAACTAGAGGGCGCTGTATGTATTGTGTCCAAGATATTATTATAATAATACCATTAGGTTACACCAACTCAAAGTTAAATTAAAATACTAGTTAGCAACTTAGTTATCATTTGAACTTAGTTATCATTCCAATTTTTAATAGTACCTATAATATTTTAATATTAATAGTCTCGGTGGTCGTGGGATCGATTCCGAGCCAATCATTTCTCTGAATTACTTGATATTAGGTAGGTAACCCATGGTAAAAATTTGAGATTTGGATAATTCTCCACTCGAAAATGATAATAACAATTCAATTCTTAGTTTTTTATGGGATAGAAGGGCAAACGAGTAAGTGGGTCACCTGATGGTAAGCACCTTGATACCACCCATGAACACCCTGATGCGTTGCCCTTCTTTAAGTGGGTAGGAGGGAAAGGGGCTCGGGCCTTTGGATACCTCCCTCACCGGACGAAAAGCGGCACGAGCAACTTTACGTCGATATTCTTATTCGAACCGCATGGATCGATTTTTTTATTTTGCAATGTAGTATGTAGGTATATATTATGAATGTAATAAATATGTATTACGTAGTTCTTGATCTTACGACTCATTTTTTAAGTTTTTAAACACGCTAAGGCTGATATTATTAACAGTCGAGGAGCCAAGCAGTCCGCTGCATGAATGGGCTGGCTCGCCCGGGAAATACCACTAGCTCTCATTCACAGATAGTTTTAATGCTTTTTTGTGTATCAAATAAAAGGGCTTTTCGATAGTATGTTGAAAAATGTGACGTCATCCTTAATCCAATATTGCGGAATAAGTATTTTAATGCATTTTTACAATGTGGGTTGAATGGGCTTGAGCTTGGGGGAGTACCTAAATCAAAGAACAATGCGACGTTGAATATGGCGTATCCTCTTAAATAGAGGAGTAATTACCAAATTCTACTAAGACCCATATTAAGATTTATAGTCGAGTGGGGATTGAATCCGCCAATCTCCGTTCTACATTCGATTTTACCAATGCACCACGAGGCCCGTCGTAATGTAAGTAAGATGTGCTCAAAGTTTCACTTCCATAGCGCGGAGGGACTCCACGCGATTTTTTTTTTTATATATTCGAGCTGATGTGTCTCAGTGTAACAGTGCAATCGTATCAAGACTCGTTAATATATTACAACTACACTTGTGTCGACCCACTTATACAACCAATGTTTACTTTTGACACTACGTGTACATATTTTCGCTAATGTTTTCATCATGTTTAAGTTAGACAGTTGAATGACTGAAAACCCAATAGATTCATTCTCTGGAGATAATCCGAACGTCAGATAAAAAAAAACAATATATCCTTGTTTCTAAATAAGGAAATAATTATTACAAAATATTAGATATTTTTAAGTATGTATTTATTTGTAAAAGAGATTAATTAAACAATTAAAAGTTTATATTTAGGTAAAAATGACATAGTTTTAAATGGACCGGCTTCATAGATGAAAATCTGCCGGCACCTTTCATTTTACAACAAATTATTGCTAATCTATTAGTGGTGCAACTATTAAATATTCTTTTTTAACTTTTTTGTGACCTAGATGTGTATGCTGGACAGGGAGTAAGATTTTTTATTATTTTTTTTAAACCAATATCCTTGATGCTACATGTATACTATTCGTAGTCTTAGTGATCCAATGGTCGAGCTCCCCGCATAGGATTATGAGTCGTGGGTTCGATTTCAGACTATCGGAATATAATTCTTCTTCTTGTCGGAATTCTTTGCGAAAGTTATGTATGATAACTTTCTGCACGGCGTAGTGGCAATAGGTTCGACTTGGGACGTATCACGTTACGTCGCGATTCCACGAGTCGAGGCTTTAACAGCAGTTTCGAGCAAAAAGGCGTGAAGTTACATTACAATTTCAATAATATTTATTTTATCTTGTAATTGGTAGGTATCGTGTCTAATTTGATATTATTATCTTTATGAAAGTGTCATTTGTCTGTATGCATTCCTAACAGATCATGGGCCAAGGTCGGTAGCACATAGCCTTGACACAGTGGTCTTTGAAATAACAAGTTGACGTAGATTTGTTAAAATGTGGTTGTTATGTGAAGCCACGAAATACGCTTTTTATTTAGTTTTAGTATAATGTGAATGTTACTATTTAAATCCATATAGTGTGTTGATAAGACTAACCCTGTGATATTTGTTTCGGAGTACTATTTCAGGCACAAAGAACCAACTTCTAATCACCAAAAACTAACTTACGTTTTCTATTAAAATATGGATTTAAAATTTTTCCTTTTCAATATTTTTTATAGTGTAGCCCGATGGTAAGTAATTACTGTCGTCCATATACACCTGTAATACTGTTAGTGTTATATTTGCGTTGCCGGCTTTTAAGGTAGTAGGATGGGCAGAGAGTTGGACGGATGGGCCCTCCGGATACATCTCTGACCAAACGAAACGTGTCATGGTCACTTCACGTCGATATTCTGAGAAGTCGTGGTATTTCACCGGTTCAGCTTAACTGCTAGCTTAAATGGGTAACCATTTATGCAGTGATCTGCATGCCGCTACTACTTTTTCAAATAACATTTGTTTTGTTTGCTTAACGTCGTATCAAGTTAGCAATTTACGACTGAAATTCGCACAGATTTAAGTAAGAGTTAGAATATTATGTGTTAATACATAATATTCTAACTCTTACTTAAATCTGTGTGAATTTCAGTCGTAAATTGCTTGAAAAAAGTGCAATAGGAACATTAATTTATTTTAAAGTATATAAACGTTAATCTTTCTCAATTAAATTATCTCTTAGTTTTTTTATTCAAAACAGTTTTAGTCGCTTATTTCGTGACCATACATACAGTACAGACAGTATTAATAAAGAGTCCTTTAACCGTTGATTCCTTGAACAAGAGAGTTATGTCAACTGTACGTCAAATATGACATATGTAATGAAGCACGGGACACTTTGATATGTTAATATTACTGTAATACTATCCCTTGTTTTACCAAGTGTAGTTATTTATAGGTCATAGTGTGTTTCAGTGATTTGGATACTGATACAGAGTAATTGAAAGTGACACTTATATAAAGGGTTAATTTATTGAACAATTAATTTAAAAAATGGAAAAGTTGCCGTCCAGTAACTGCTGTTGAAGTGCAGAGACAGTATTTAGGTTACTTGTCTTGTATTGATTCAAAATTTAAGAAGAAATGGCAGCTCTATTGGACACAATTTGAAATAAATATTTGGGAGACTTTGTCGCTTTGAGTTTGCAGAATCTAGTTCGGTACTATGACTGACGGGAACACTTTTATAGCTTACATCAATTATAGTTCTTTCTTTAAAAGACAACTTCTGATGTTTACTCAAATTAAGAACTTTAAAATAGATAGAATAGTTTATTTTATTTTTTGTTATAACCAAGCTGCGCTTTTGGGCTCTACCTCATATCAACTTACGGCTTGAAATCTAAAGATTCTATCAGACTCCAACTAGTTGGCTACTGCCTCTATTTGCTTATTTATTGTTTGTCCTGTCAACATTGTACGAGCCCTTAATGAAAGTAGTTTTATGCTTTGTAACAAATATTTGTATGAGTATGTTTACATTGCTGCATACGTCACGTATTGTTGTTAACTCGGGTTGAGCTATTTATAAAAGATGTGTGATTCAGATCGAAAGAATATTAGAAGTGATAATAGTTACAGACATTATTTTTATCTCGTGGTCCATATGTTTATTTAATGATGGCTCGCGTATATGTAATGGAAACAAAATAAAGGAAGCTTAAAACTGGCACTATTTTACCAGGGGCATGCTGGAGATGCATTCCCCGGACTGGGTTATCATACGTTTCTTGGGTAATGCCATTTACTTATAAGGTTTATATAACGATAGTGTTTTTAAAAATAATCCTAAAGCACAAGTCCGCAATGAAAGTATGATCTTATTTATCAATATACCAATTTTATCTAGTTTTGTTCAACAGTTCAACAGTTGACTGATTCCACAACAAAAATCTTAACACTTTCACAAACGCCTCCCTTTCTTTCCCTTAGAAACAAGTATTTAACAGCAATTAATAGTTTAAAAAGTTCATAACTTTTATTTCAACTGATTACGACAGATAATATAGCAGCAAAATTACAAATTCAAAAATTAATATTGATGATTAAAGATAATTGATGATTTGCGTATATGAAACTATTTTATAAATCGACCGAACCTTTTAAAACTATTAAATAAGTACTTATTTAATAGTTTCAAAAGGTTAAAACATCGGTTCTTAGGCTGTGTCAGCTCATTGTAATCTTATAAGTCAATAACATACCCGCCAATCAAACTAACACTTCAGTCCACCAACAAACTCGTATGACGAGCCGTCATTGTGTAGTAGGACAATGGAAACGCACTTGTCGCTGAGAACCGGGTAATAGCATCGGTTGTCAGCTTACCAATGTTTAAGTAAGTCTTCTGTTTAATATACTGTTTATATTTCCTACAGTAAAGAGGCTAAGAAATAGGAGCTAGCGATTATATTATTTAAAACATTTCAGCCTCATGTTAATCCTTGGTAATTTATAACTTTTAACAGTAAACATGTTTAAAAGATGGTAGCAAAGTTAATAAAATTAAAGTAAGACTTTACGAGATATTTGTAATTAATTATTTCTTAAAAACGTAAGAGAAACTTCTATTCGTAAACTTGACTAGACTTGCTTTAACGATAATCCAATATGCAAACTTTTATTGCCAATTAACTGACCTGTAATATCATATTTTATCAATGAGTAAAAACTCTCATTCCTCTTTTCTCTTCTCGGTCTCGACGGCGAGATTTTCGAGGTTTAATAAGTTTTAAATTTCTTCACAATTTTAATCTTTTATATCTTGGACTGTAGATAAACTTATCTATTTTGTATATATTGTCCTCTGGTCAATGAATACTGTCGTCAGTGTTTCGTAAAATCTTATTTTATGTTGATTCTTTGTATACAAGTTTGTATGTGTATATCCAAAGATTGGTGGGTTACTATGGCAATTTGTTCATAATAATAATATATAACATAGTCTTAAAATAAGTATCTGATTTTTTTATTTCTAATTTAATATAAATTTCGTAAGAGATTTAACAAAATATACACATGCAAATAACAAAAAAAATGTACCGATTTAGGCTTTTATTGAATACTGATTTTAGGTACGTATAATAATAAAAAATATATAACTCACAAATAAAAATATATTTATTTTTGTCTGTTTTCATTATTCCTATTTATTTTCTCTAGCTAGTGAGTTATTCTGTAAGCACATAAAATTTATCTTATTAATTTGCCTATAAATTTAATAATAACAATAGTTTTACACTCTATATGATTATAATTAAAACATATCAATGTCACAAAAACCTTTTAGACTATCACAATGATCGTTAATTATTTATAATTAACCAATGTAATAACGCCCAGTATTACTATACAATGTTAATAAATATCCCCAATTAACAGTAGTAAGATATACCTATAATTAGACCATGTAAGTATCAACTCAATTGAGAACATTGGCAAGTTACTTAACATTACGGAACATACGGATTAATATTAAGTACAACACTGGCTGACTCATGTTATTAAACTTAACTAATAATTACAATTCACTAATTACAAAATAGAAATTATCTTAACGGTTGTACTTGTAACTATATATATATATATATATACAGGGTGTTTCATATAGCTATTACTAGATGATAAGACTAGATAAAAGGGTTGAAGTTATTAACTAAGAATTTATATTATAATTCGATCCTTTTGTTTTCGCGAATAATATAATAATAATAATAATAGGCCTCATTTATTCCATGACCAAAATAACATAAAAAAATAATTTTAATAAATTATAATAATATTATTTTAATAAATTACTATCCAATTAAAATAAAATAAAATTACATTCCACTTTCATTTAAAATATATATATATATATATATAAAGAAAAGACTTATGAAAGTCAACGAAGCGAGTGAGGTGTGTAAGAATCGTGCCTTATGGCGCTCCGTTCTCTCTGCCTACCCTGCAAGGGATTTAGCGTGAAGTTATGTTGTTGTATATATATATATATATATATAAATTTCAAACATAATTCTCTTTCTTTTTCTAAATATTTTTTATCATTTTTGGTTAAGAACCCCTCTACGAGTAAAGGCCTTCTCCAACGCGACTAATATATGTATGTACATAATAATGAAAACAACTTATCATTTATATTAAAATAAATTAAATCCAGCTGTGTCAGTAGCACATATACCAAATACTTAAGAGACAAGAAAATATATAAAAAAGCGGTTAAAAACAGGATGAAAAATTTAATTTTAAGTGTTTTAAGTAAAATTAACATTTTCACATTAGAAAATCTACTAGTATTATTTGTAATAAAACTATTAACTTAAGAATAAAACTTTATATTTTGTTTTTGACTAAATCCGAAATAAAATCAACATGTATACAAAATGAGTGATACATTTAAATACGTATTTTGGCTGTCATAAACCGACCAAATTATACAGCATGTTATAATTATAGATATTAAATAAATTATAGAGATATATATTTAGTTTGCTAAAAATATTAACTTCGTGACTTTGGTTTTTTTTTACTCTGCTCTAAATTACCGAGAACTTAACGAACAAAGAACTATCATAAAAATGTCGGTCGATATGTTTGTGCGTCAATGTTTAACATCTAAATTCTAATTTAACTTGAACTAATTTAATTTCAAATGGAATACGTACGTCAAATTTTTTAGTATTTAAAAATATATATAAAATGGGGACTATTAGCGTTTAGCAGTTCATATTGAGTTAATCCTGACGACTATTAATTTAGTAAATTGAACTTTTTTCCTAAATTTATTGAATGTAGACTTTCATGCAGATATAATAATCCACAAAGAAACAGTACGTGGCAAGAAGTGCCGGTTGAAACGCACAGTTGTCGATCGCCAACCATTCAGCCAATGTGAAACAGTAAGTAGTACATAAGTCTTTGACTTTCTTGTCATACACGGTCATCAGTTTTTAAGGTTACACATCACCTTCCAATTTCAGAAAGTGTATCATGTAACTAAAAGTAATACGTAAAAATAGTGAACTATATAAGCAAGTGAACGAAACTCTAACAACAGCGATCCATTACTTTAAAAGTTTGAAAAAAAAATGAAAAAAATAGTAGTCAAGGCGGGTCCAGAGACTAATGAATGATGATAAATGGTATAAATAAGATGTCAAGACATATCTTAAACGCAATCTTGGTGTTATCTGCTGTACGCATCTCGTACGCTGCACTTCTCAATCGTACATTTTTGGTTGGGTCGTAGAAAAAAAAAATGTATGTTGTGTCTTATGGTGAATGGATTACATTTTAATAAAGGCTAAGTTTTTTTTTTCACATTTCAATTGTTTCCGGCCGGGATTTAATAGAATTAAGTAAATTGTATTGTAAAATTAAATGATTACATTTCATTACAGGCATAAATTATAGTATAGTTCATAAATCGAATATAGAACGTATACTTTTTGTTGTGTTTTAATATCCATCTGTGGCAGAAAGAGGGTTAACTTTCTCGTGTGTGGTTTAGGTATGTACATTTCGGTAGACTCGACAGCATGTACGCATAGTATCATTAGTTTGTCTTAATTGTAAAGTAGAACAGGGAGTCTATTATGAGCTTTAAATTCAAGCCAGTTTACGCGTTGCCTTGCAATTTCGTATTTCCAACGACTAATTTCGAGCTGTCCCTGCAAGCTGGATTTCGTCGTTGGAAATATTTATTTGCGAGGCAGCGCATAAGCTGGCTGGAATTAAGAGTTCATAATACGCTAGCAGGCTTAATTATTGCCTGGAATTTCAATGGAAACAAGAATTATTGTTCTTAGCAGAATAGTATGGTACTTGTACATATATGTTAGTCTTTTTAAAATCCGCTTCTCTATACCATGTTGAATTAGTTCATATTAAAAGAACGATCAGTCATTGAGAAATGTCGAATCAAGAGCGACCCTAGATCGGGCCGAGATTACGAGACTACAGCGCACTCACGCGGCGTATGAAACAAAAGGGCATAAATTCTGTTATGATATCAGAGACGTATCAGATGAAGTCATTCAGCGTTATAATTAGCTGATAAATATTGGTATTATTTGCGTGTAATTCTATATCAAGTACGCCGCCGTTTATTTCTACATTATTCTTAATTTATAATTTGTTTCAAATAAGTTTTCAATATTTTGTTATTTCATTATATTGTTATTTCACTAATTCATTTCCTTATAAGTAAATTAGTTATATGTAGTATTTAGAATGTTTTAAATGCAATTATTGATTGCTTTTAAAGTTACACATATACATAAACTCACTTCTGTATCCCATATAGGTAGCCAGAGATCGTCGGTTTCGGGTGCTACGCATTTGTCCTTATTTAATTAGACCATTTATTTGGTCGTGATAGCTCCTTCTTGGTCATCGGATCCCAGCTCTGACACTCATATTCACTTCGTACACTCTATTATTCAGTTGGCTTTCATTCAGCGTTGCAACATGGCTATACCACCATAGGATACTTCTCTCCATCTTAGTGACCAATTCACCTCATCATCCTTCAACTTGCATTTCTCTCCTATCACGATATTTTTCTTTCGATCATGAAAGGTACATATAATTTTTGACTCCAAACAAGCTTTAAAATTTATTTAGTTTAAACCCTTCTATAAGTTTCTGCTCGAAAATACATAAGAGTACCTAATTGCATTCTAATCTTAACTAGTACCTATCTACTTAATAATATTATGTTAAGTTTTTAAACGTACCTTCACGCTTTCAATACTACATTAATAACGGCAGCGTCAATGTGCTTCAACACATCAATTGTAAGTAGGTATTACTATTTCAAAAATAAATTTATTACCTACGTCAATACTAATACTGTTCCAATTTAATAATAGTTTTTTTTAAATTCCGTCCTTAATAAACAATAATAAAATTGTTTATAAAATAACTAAAATACTTTATGGTCTAACCGCAGAATGCAGGTGCTTAGAAGTTTGTATTTGTAGATTTATTCGTGGTGTTTATTCGTAGGAATGTTCCGCTACTACGAATAAATATTATTTATTACATCTATTATTGATTTTGTTGTTTATTTTGCCATTAATGATAATAATATTTACAACAAAATTTGAGAATGATCTAACGTAATTTGTTTCGTTGTTAAAATTTTAGGTTTTAATTTTCTTTGACTAATTTCGCTACTAGTAGTAGTTGTATCACAATTCTTATCTTTAAATACAAACAGATATACAGAAAAACATATAACTATTAAAAAGTTGTAAAGACTTTTGTGCAGTAATATATTTCATTGCTTCATTAAAGACTCCACATAAGTATTCCCATGCACAAATATGCTGCTACAATTTTACTAAAGATCTATACTTACAAAAGTTAAATATATAATGCTATAATGGATTCGGCAATCATTCACTTTCCTGCCTTGATCCCACATAATATGGGGTCGGCACAACATGTTATTCTTTCAAACTATTTATGTTATTAAAAGATTGAGCTGAGGTATTACGCCTGCCTGACGTCAACTCTCCTCGAGAATGTATTCGTTGGTGAGATAGGGATGGGGTTGAAAATGGGATGGAAAGGGTATATCTGTGAACGAGCGAAACGATATTCTGAGAGTTCGCGTTATTTCGCTGGTCGAGCCGACCCATTCATGCAGCGAGCTGCGTAGCTCAATCCCAACCAAGGTTAATATGAAAAAAAAAAATCTTGATTGCACTAACTTCACTTCCCACCAATAACATGATTACTGTAATTGGTAACATAAGTTACAACTCATTACTTATAAAAACCCCTTAGACACGATCTGATCGTCCCTACAAAAGGGGGATTAAATAAATATATTACTATAATACATCGAAACGAAGGTTGTGGATTAATTTATTAAAAACCGTTCATTGATTTATAGGTTTTTTGGTTAATAACCGGTAATCACGCGACAGGGATGGATAAAAAATTAAGTGAGTTTCAATAAATTTGTGGCTTATGTCGTTTGGATTGGAATACTTTTTTATGGGATATAAGAGCAAACGAGCAAGCGGATCACCTGATGGTAAGTGACTACCGCCGCTCATGGGCATACGCATGTTGTAGATTGTGTTGCCAGCCTTTAAAATTGAATAAAGAGGGAATCGCTAGTGAGATGGGGAATACGAATATTACTCTTTCCGAGCGAAAAGTGACATGACCCTCTTTACGTCGATATTCTTTTGACTAATTTAAACAATAAACTGCGTAGCTCTACCGCTGTTAAAATACTATTGATTTAAATACTACCTACCGTTCGATTCCGTAATAAACTAGATGTTCTATGACTCTGTCTGTATAAATAGTGTCCCGCTGATTTAGAACAAACCAATTATTGATTCGTCGTGCGTTTGAGCAACTTAATTTACACTTATACGTGAGTAAAATATGAAATACCTTTAATCGATATCTTCGAAATCGAGTTTTGTTTTGAATGCATTTATAAAATGCTTAAGGTATTTTAAACAGGTAAAAATTATTCTGATATTTATCGATAAAAATTTATACCCAATGTTATGCAATAGATTCCTTAGTCATTCCATGAAATCCGAATATTTTGTACTAAGAGAAGACTCTGCCTATATCTTCAGGTATTAAAGGGTGCAACTATAAGCCTATTCCGATATTAGCAGTCGCGCTTTTGATCTCTGTGTTGAACATAGCATTTCTAATCGTTTCTATTTCACGAATAGCAAAATAAAACAATTTGTACAAAAAAAAATACAACTGTTTTTAATACTAAGTATGATGTACAATTCATCTAACGATTAATAATAATCATTATTTTACATGTTTTCTCAAATACATGTGTTGATGTAGTAGTCTAGTATAGTCTCTATGTAATGATTGAAATGGTCGTAAAAAATAGAGATATTTTATCAAAGAAATAAAAAAAGTAGAAAGTGGATTTAGCGAGAACAGTATCTGGGTATATTAACAATATCTCAGACAAATAACAAAGTCGTTAAATGTTACCGGGTTCCGCATATATTCCAAGAGTTATAGGTATATGAATAACTGTTTTATTTCGTGCGACGATTGACGAATGGACTCGACTAATATTAACGCCTTTTATGTTTTCCGTTTGGTTTCCTGGACGTCGTCATATTTATACTTTATTACTTTTATATGAATAAATACCAGCAAAACTTATATTGCACCCTAAAATTAAATAACAAAAGTAATTTTAACTACTTACGCGTTTTTTTCGATTATTTAAAGCAAAAACCAAAATTGTTAAATCTTTTCAGTTCAATCATATGTCAAATGAAAAAAGTTCATAATTATTTCGGAACCTGACGAAAGTGTTCTCAAATATCAAAAACACGTAAGTTCCTGTTAAAATATAAATGTTATTTAAATATCCATGTTTATTTAAAAATGTGCTACCTTTTCCATACGTGGTACAGTTTCTCTCAAGCATACACACATAACTTCACGCCAAAACCCTTGTGGGGTAGGCGGAGAGAACGGATCGCCATAAGGCACGATTCTTACATTCCTCACTCGCTTCGTTATCTTACATAACTCTTTTCTTGCACGCGCTTTTTCACCGTTCTGTTAAACAAGGTATATTTATTTAAAGTATTTTAATAATCCCCATTCATATTTAAGAAATAGTGGTTACCATAATAAAGATATGCTTGATGCTGAGAACTATATCCCAATTAAGACAATAATATCGTAAAGTTAACTATTTATATTCATATAACATCTAACAGCTGTTACACCAATGATTGAATAGTACAATTTGGTACAGAAAAACTCCTCTGTTTACCGCTTGTCAGCGTGCAGTAAATATTTTGTCTATTACACGCTGCCCCGTTTATTTTTGCTATGCCAGGATGGATTGCAGTCAATGACCCTAGCGCACCATTTTAGATTTCAAGTCTATTGCGTAATTCGCGCCTTGTAATAATAGTAACAAATGTATTATATCCGAGTATTACATAGTAAATGACATTACAGGTAATAATAAGAACATCTGTCATGGACGTTTCACTATCGATCTCTTTTGTCTTGAACGCTTTCATGATCAGATTAAAATATTAGATCATTACTCTATGAAATTACTAACGTTTTGTGATACTGGCCACTTTGATCTGAAATATTGCCTCTTTGATTAATAACTCCAAATTCAAATTTATAAATGCTTTTAGCTGG
This sequence comes from Euproctis similis, assembly GCA_905147225.2. Classification (NCBI taxonomy): domain Eukaryota; kingdom Metazoa; phylum Arthropoda; class Insecta; order Lepidoptera; family Erebidae; genus Euproctis; species Euproctis similis. Next base: position 14,954,306 of record LR990109.1, read on the forward strand.
TACATTTGAATTTGGATAATTATTCATTTGCTTTTTCCTCATTTTTTTTCTTTGGTGTCGCTTTCGACGAAACCGTTCAGTAAACCTACGAATTTTAAATAATTTCAGCCTCCATAACATTTTGACGAGCCTCGTGGCGCATTGGTAAAAAACTACCGACTGCAGCAACGAGGTCGGGGGTTCGATTCCCACCCGAGCACAAATATTTGTGACAAACATGAATATTTGTGTGGCGTCTGGGTGTTTTTCTATGTATTATAAGTATGTATTTACAAAAGAAAAATATATATGTATTATTATCCGTTGTCTAGTATCCATAACACAAGCATTTAGTTGCTTAGCTTGGAACTAGAGGGCGCTGTGTGATTTGTGTCCAAGATATTATATTTATATTTATATTTAATTTTTCACTTTGATGTCCAGCCATCCAATGGCTTGGTTCTGAAGGACGAAATTTCTAGAACGAAAAAGGTTGAAGCCTAACACATACACATTCACATACACATCAATAACCCTTCGAGCGGTTTCTGCAGTATTAGTGCCAATTGTGCCAAAGTAAAAGTCGTACTCCTCGTTTTCCATCGTGTGTTTATACGCACGATGGAAAACGAGGAGTACAGACATCAAAGTGAAAAATTATGGAGGCTGAAATTATTTAAAATTCGTAGGTAAACGGTTTCGTCGTTGTTAAGATTCAAAACCTGCTTAGCCGCACTGTCATATGATAGTAGACGATAGCTACAGCTATGAAAATAGTATGTTATAGATACTTAATTCAAATTTTCCCTATCATCGAACTTTTAATAGGCTTACTTATCAATTTTCAGTGTTATAGTAATAAAGTGTGTTATGGGAAAGCACTTGATAATCAGGCCACTAAATTTGTCGGCTCTGAATCCTTTAATTCGGGCGTCATAAACATTTTTAATGTGTTTAAAGCCGCCTGTTGATGGGACAATATTATCGTTTGATAATTTTAATTTGAAGACAATGGCGATAGCCGGATATTTTTTTGTGTTCAGCTTTCACCTTTTGTAATGGAATAGGAGGTCAAACGAGCAAGCAGATCACCTGTTGGTAAGCAACTACCGCCGCCTGCAACACAGATACTGTTACAGTTGCGTTACCTCCCTTTAAGGGATAGGGTGAGAAAGGAGGGGGACAAAACATTTAATTGTATCTCTAGTGTTAATTACATCTGAGTATGTGGATGTTGAATAAGCTCCATATTATAATATTTGAATAAAATATGATTACGAATGATTTAAACCATCGATTAGTCGATAAATGGTATTATCACATTGAATATAATAATATTAAACTCGACTCGACACAATAAACTATGACCTTTCATTACTATTGTAAGTTTATAGTTTAAATTAAACAAAAACATCTAATGTCGGAATCAGCAAAAATAAGTCTTGTGATAGCTCTAACAATTTATCTATGTAGATTATATACCTTTTGTTTTGTTATAAGAATCTATTATTTAGTGTAGGAGTGTGAATCGATGAGTCTAAAATATATACTGATACAAATCCCGTGAACAGCACGCCTCTTGGACCTGTGAAATAAAGCGAATCCAGGCGAAATTTTAGATTAGGGTGTAATAAAAAATTTTATGTACATCTCCTTTGATTGGCTGTCGGATGATAAACAAGTAATAAAACCTTATCATATTCATTTCATCTGAGTGTCGGAACGTTTTTATGTCCCACTGATGTACTTGCAAGTAATAGGATTCATTGATCAGTCGGGGTTTTACGTTTGTTAAAACTGTAGGATGAAAATTCATTGTTAATATTAGAATATTAGCATGAATATATTTTAATGTCCCGGTGGTTTAGTCGTCGAGCACCCGTTTCTGAATCAAGAAGTCGTAGGTTTCAAATACGGGACACCAATGATTTTTCAAAATTCTTTACGGAAGTTATATGTGATAAATAGTTTCCCATCTATTTCATTTGGGACGTCAACGTAGCGGCAAGTCGAGGCATAACAGCCGCTGCCTACCTTTGGATAGAAAAGGGCGTGAAGTGACGTTATATATATAGGTAGGTATATACTAGAAGGAGTTATCGATGAAAAAAAGATAAATTTTAAATTAAACCCAGAGATTGCTAAACAAATCACAAACACTTTAAGATTTATGTGAATGTTTTAAACAAACTGTTTTTTTTTTATACTTATCAATGTTCATTTGTGATTAAAAACCCATCTCAAACGGAGTGCAACCGAAAAATATTTAATTACGGTAGTCTCGGCTTATGTGTGACGTTTAAAACAACACACACTACTTTTTGGGTTTCGCGTGACATTTTTATTTAGGGCTGCACCGAGCTAAGACTGTATTTTTATTACATAAGAATGTTAAAAAAGTATGTAAAATTTATAATTCAGCACGAAAAACTTGTATTCAATTGTAAATTTTTCTATGTATACAAAAATGAGAATACAGGTAGTTTAGCTTTTTGATTTTAAAACTTATTAATACATATTATATATAAATTTTCAAGCAGAGAAATTTGTATTAAAAGTTATACCATTCAAACTAATGTTTGAAATTCATTTTAAATCCTCCAGTCTGGATTGTCGATCCTGGCAGTAGGTTCCACCTCCTATACTCGTTGAAAAGCCAATTACATGAAATTACAAAAGAAAATCATATACATACTCATCAAAACACATCGGCACTTATACTATTAACACCGTTCATATTCTCGATTTGTCAAAAGCTATATATGATCCTCATGTCATACAATAATCCTAAAAGCTAAACATTTCATTACACTTTTAACACCCCTGTATTTAACTGGCAAGTATTTGAAGAGATGTGGCAACCCTACAGTCAAATGAGGAAGGGTACAAACGAAGCTCCGCGTTATCAGCTGTTACAACTTGAGGCTATAAACCACTCACACGCCCCACTTGGCAAACAAATTTCGTAATAATATATTTATGTTGCAATAGTGTGGACATGCCCTACGAGAATGCAAAAGATAGAGAAAGATATTATTTGTACTAAAAAATGCTATAAATCTCGGTAAATTAATAACCATTAATAAAAATCTATGCGACAAAAGCACAGTCTGACAACGTTAAGGTACAATTAATTTAACGTATGACAAAAATTAATGGAGAAAATGTGAGTTTAAGGTGTAATAGTTTATACCTTTTATTATATTTTTGTTGTTGGAACGAAGTTCCTTATCGCGCGTTGTGAAAGGGGGCTAGACGGAAAAAATTCTTACGAAAAGTTGTCACGACACTTTTTCCATGCTAAACGAAGGCACTTTCAAGTATTGGCTTATTTAGAACAATGTATAACTACCCAAATGGTCTAGTGGCTAGGTTACCTTGCTTCCATCCAGGAGGCTCAGGTTCTAATCTCGGTATCGGAATTCTTTTTTTGGAGTTTTATTTTCCATGTTTTCATATTTTATATGTTTTTTTTTACAGAAGGGACCAGAAAATGGTACGTAAAAGTGCGATCACTGTTCCTTAGAATTATCCGGTATTTATAAACTAAAACGTCACAAAGCTACCTGTAGTAAGTCTTGTACTTAAATAAAAACTAATCAGCAAAATTTAAGAGAAAAATCAAGAGAACATACATAAAATTGAGCACGATTTTTTTTGCATTGATTCTACATTTGCCGAAGGAACTTCGTTCCTACCTGGTGTCCCACGACACCACATCTTTTTATTTTTTTTTATACTGGTGCATATTATTACATATTACACCTAAACTAGATACATAAAACTGAGATGCAATGATGATTGTTTTATGCATTCCTCAATTAATTAGCAATGAAAGGTATGTCCTGTAGTTTCCAGCGCATGCATTAGCTCTCGTTATCGCTCCTCACCCCGTGTATCTCCTGTGGAGGTAAGCAGACGCTGTTCATTACGCTACATAACTTCGACAGGTTAGAGCCGGTATCGGGATAAAAAATTGGTAAAAATACAAGTATCTTTTGAATATCCTAAAAGATCTTCTCTCTAGTATGGCTGTTTGAACGTTATGCAGTGTATCATTGCATTGTGTATCATCGAATTTATTATTATTCTAAATAACTTCTAAAAAGTCATTAATAAACCCCCATGATTCGAACCTAATACTTCTGATTTAGGCGTATTGAATTACTGAGCTACCCAAAACTGTGAGAATTTAAGTTATCTCCTATAGATAAAGTGACATAAGGAGAAATCAAGGAATACAAAATATCTCAAAACTAATATTAATTAAATATGTGGAATTCAGGAACACCCTCAGTCCATTAAACGCGCGCGCACTCATTGATCTTAATATCGATTAGTAGTTATTTGTGATCACCCGAAGTAACGGTGCCTCCGTGCCTATGCCCGTTATAAAATAGAAGTGATTTTAATTTTCTACATTAGTAGATAACGTTATATTAATATTGATGCGCCGCACGTTTAATTTAATCTTAATTATGTTTTATTTGAATTTGAAATATCCATTTTATTGCTGAATTTTGTGAATATTAAAGTATTTACGTAATACAGCCTTTAAGTATAAAATGAAATCTATTTGTTTAGAATTGTGTGACGATTTTGTTTAACATATATAACCTTTTGAATTCTGTATGTTAAAACGAAATAATAATATATTGTTTTTAATTCTAATAGCAGAAATAAAAAATAAATGTTTTTATCTTACTTAAGTTTTATTCCGCGATATCATTGGCATAAAATGACCGCGTGAGGTCTGCAATAAAACTCGCAGATGCACTAATTAAAAAGACATAAAGTTTGCGATCATGTGAAAATAATATTAAAAGCAGATGCAAATTGAACAACCCAAATAAGATTCATGTGCTTGTTAAAATGCTTTTATTGTTTATTCGATGTTATTGCGACGAATTTATATTATGAAATAATATTTATTTTTAATAAATGCACAAATTGAAAAAGTTAAATTTTATAAACCAGAGGGCACTAATACGGTTCATTATCTATTTATCTATCTATTATTTAGATTAAAAAAATTCCTAGGTTCTTATAAATATGAAAAAACTTGTTTATAAACTCTAACGAAAGGGAACTTTAAAATTTGTGCATTACTTTCATGAAGTTTAAATTGACATTTTTTTCTAGACAATACAATTAACAATTTAAAAGTCCCAAAAAAGTTTATTTATGGGACTGAAATAGAATTTCTATTTACAAATTAAATGATCCATCCTGATCTATCTTATCCACACAAATATAACGTACAGGATCACCCTATTAAATCACAATACAAGAAAATATTTGTATTTATTAGTACAACATTACAATCTGGGGATGAATTATGTCCATCGTAAAGTTCAGTTAAGTCATATTGGTGGGCCACACGCGATGGAAGAGCCTTAAACTTAACCGTTTATTACGTGGGATGGATGTTTTGAACCCATTTTAATTGTGAATATTATAGATTACTATACTCTATATAGAGTTCACAATATTAAGTAAGTTGTAGAGTCGGATTAAGGATCTACTGCAGTGTAGGTTTGAAAGGGCTTTAGAAGAGTTATTGTATGTCATTCTCGTCCTTTCAAATATTATATTAATATAAGATATTTAGATAGATATATGTGTTAATAAGTATCTGTCATAATGTTTGTTTGCCTTTCAAATCATAAAACGTAGACATGAATCCATGAGTGTAATCTCGTTGGGCTGTCTCTGTTTAGGTACATTAAATTGCTGGTATTTATTCATATATATTATAACAGCATTAAGCAAAAAAATACTTTGGAACAGCAACAGCGACATCTAGTTCTGCATACATTTTATAGTGTTATTGTTACAAAATGGCACATCAATAAATATCTTCAGTAGCATTTCACCAGCTTATGAGTAGTCGTGGATGGAAATACATAGACACGCCTTTTTCTTACGTGGGTAGGCTGAGACATTTCTTACTTCTTCCACTCTCATTATTGCTATTTGATGGAAATAAGTATCTTCAATTAGTGCTTGTATTTACATCGATGATCTCATCCACTGCGTCTCAAATTAATAACAATTATATTTTTACAAATATTCATTATACGACCGAGATGACTTAATAAGGCTAATAAAATACACGAAAAGTAAACATGAACGAGAGCGAAAGTTTTGAGCCCCACAATTTTGTGCCGAAAAAATTTGATAACTTCATCTCATTTAATAACAGTGTTCAAGATAATTATCGACCACCAATCGAGACTGGCCATTTGAAACTCCGTGTTCATATTTTGAACGCAAAGCCTCAAACCATGACAGATCTTCAACGCAAGCAGACATATATGTTTAACCAATAATTTGATGATAATTGGCAAAAAGTTTGTACGTGAATTGTTATTTAATAATAGAACCCGGGTTATAACTTCACACATTCATTTCCTACTCGGTGTAGGCAGCGGGTATTGAGACTCTAATATTCGAATTTTTGCGTCATATTAGGTCGGCTGCGGAATTTATTGCCATAAATTGGGCACTATGAGACTGATCCCAGAGGTCGTTGGTGTGAGCCCACTTTTGATTCTATGACTTTTTGATTCAGACTTGGCTTCCATAGAGCCAATGGCACTCATTGAATATAGAACCCTTTTAATTATTTTTTGCTAAGTCGCTAATATTACGTGTCGCTGAACCCCTAGGTGAAAGGTGAAGGTACTTGAGCGTGTAATTGAATATTTTATCAAACAGTAGATAGGTTGGGTTTGGAGTTCATGAATATGAAAGGGTCGGCCTGAGGGGATCCGGATAAGCAGACCGAGCTTTCATTACGCTATAAAAGCTCGAAACGTTTATTTGTTTAATTACAGTTGAAAGATATGAAATTATTTTCATTATACCAAAATGGTTTTTAAAATAATGTAGCTTTGGACATTGAACTTCATTTTAAATACGATTTAAAGTTAAAATTTATTTAATTTTGACCAAGAAAATCATAGGTGGATATCGCATTAAGTTAAAATTAATAGATGTAATTTGTCATGGTACTTAAAACGATACCTGATGTTATAATAATTCGTATGGCCTGAATATAAAACGTGATACGACAGTTGTAAATGTGAACATTTAAGTTTAAATTAATTGAATTCTTACGATACGCAAGGTTTTCTTGAAGGTTGCATACTTGATGCTTAGATTGTCAATAAGTTTGTCAATAAATGCCTTTATAGAACTTACTTCCAAAATAGTCTCAGTAGTCCAGTGGTTGAGCACCCTGATTGTGAATCCAGATGTCCCGGGTTCGAATCCTGGCTCACACTAATGACTTTTTGAAATTAATTTCGAAAGTTACGTGTGATAAATATCAACGACTACAAACTTTGTGGACGGTATGGCAATAGGTTCGCCACTTATTCTATTTGGGACCTAGACATAACGGCGAGTCGAGGCTTAACACCTTTGGGTAGAAGTAGTAGAAGTTATATGAATGTTATGTTATGAAACTTACAGCCAAAATAGGGATATGAGTGAGAACAAAAATAGTAAAAGTAATAATTAATAATACTATTTTACTGACTTTCGAGGTATATAGTATTCGTAGCTGTTTTTTTTATGGGAAAGGAGGGCAAACGAGCGAGTGGGTCACCTGATGGTTATTGGTGCGTTGCCGCCCTTTAAGGCAGTAGGAGGGAAAGGGAAGGGGAAAGCCGCCCTTTAAGGCAGTAGGAGGAAAAAGGAAGGGAAAAGGAGATCGGGCGTCCGGACACCTCTCTCATGGAACGAAACGCAGCACCAGCTGCTTCACGCTGACATTTCGAGAGGTCGTCGGTATTCGCCGGTTGATCCGGCCCATTCATGCAGCGAACTGCAAGACTGCATCTTCCACTATTATATATAGAGTTCATTAAATTATACGAAAAGCATATATTTGTTTCTCATACTATCGTCTTATATATTAAAATACACATCTATATGTAGATGAATATATAGATGATGCCATTTGTGAACTCATTTATCACGAAATCTCGAGAACTAATATGCCGAATGACTTGGAATTTATTTGGAGTATTCGGTATAGACATCAGCTAAGAACGGATTTTTTTTAAAGTCCACAGGCAAGGGGGATAAAGTATTATTGCTGGGTCAGCAAGTTGCAGCATATTGCTGTAAATTATACGTTAAATTAAAATTTCTAGTATACTACGATTCTTTAATATTTAATTGTTTAAGTTACTAACAGTGACTGGAGTTGTCGAGTGCATGAACCGCTGATGACATTTAAGTACCGCCGTAACACTAAGCCGTTAATCCTATCACAATAGCAGCAGTAAAAGATTATATAAAATAAACATGGAAACTTTATCATATAATATCTATAATAATATAATTAATTATTTAGCTTTCTCTATTAAATGCATACATACATAACTTCACGCCAAATTCCTTGCAAGGTAGGCAGAGAGAACAGAGCGCTATAAGGCACGATTCTTACACGCCTCACTCGCTTCTTTGACTTTCATAACTCTTTTCATGCACGCGCGTCGGTTTTTGAGGCTCCTAACATCAGCTTCCTCTAAAACACGTTCTATTGGACATGGAATTTATGTCTTGGCCGTAATCGGCTTCTGCATCCATCCGCTTCTACATTGTATATTTACTTTGTCAGTCTTGCATCATCCATTCTTTCTACATGTCCAAACCATCGGACCATGCCCTTTCTTACTTTAACACCGACACTCTCTTTCAATATTAAATACGTTACTAAATTTATATAGAATAAATAGGCTCGGTGGTTTGATCATCTCGTTTTAGAAGCAAGAAGTGATGGGATCGATTACTGGCGCACACTAGCTTAGCGAAATTTTTTTCGGGAGTGAAATTTAATTAACGATGTCCGATTATTGTGCCCCATGTGTGGCAATAGTTATGCCACCTAAGTATTTAAGTTGGGTTGTAAAACTTTTACGAGTTGAGTCTTAACAGCCGCTGCCTACACCTTCGAGTATAAAATGTACATATTCTCTATATTTATAATATTATTATGAAGAAATTGTTCCCTGATATCAGTCCAAAAGCCCTTATCTTTACGAAATAGAAATGTAACACATACCGAGAATATATTTATCGTAAATCATTGAAATACGACGGAGGGGAGGTTAATTGATGTCATAGGGTAATTAGGTGATGAGTCGTGTGATTGTAGTAAACATGACTAACACTCCGATTAATTTGACGAGTATTAGTAAAATGGAGATCAGTGATTTGCTTCTCACAACTTTAGGTAACGTGAATATATTGAGTAAGTTTTGTTTGTTATGTTTAATATGTAACTCTTGGTTATATTTTAGTCACTGGAATAAAATCAAAAGCTTACTATTAGTCGAAAGTTTTGTAAGAAGAAGAAGAAGAATTTGGAAGAAGATATTCTATTTGGAGATAAATACTAACAAAAATAATTAAGATTCTACCAATTTGTTTATTTTCTTCTAGTAATAGTAAGAAGACTGAAAATATTCCGCAATGAGTTTGTTTATTAAATTAAATAAATTTATAATAGTCATGAGCTTCTATGGACAATATTTTTTGTACCTACAAACCGATCAATTGATATAGACATGAATAATCGTGCCCCCGATTTTTTTCTTGCTGATAAAACTAGAAAGGCGGAATGAGTGATTTAACATTATTAATTAATTATAATTAATCCAATAAAATTTATTAAAATGCAATCGCTCGTGCAAACATATTTGCATGAAGTCTTATGTCTCCTTTTTTTGTTACCATTTTTTCACATGAATATCTTACAAGTTACTTTAGAAATAATAAAAAAACTAGGTCTAGGATCATATTACGTCTTTATCTAGTACAAGTTAAGAGAGAATAGCGATATTGGGAATATAATTTAGGTACCTTCTTTTTTCCATATTCTATCCTAATATAACCAAAATTTTGTATGTATTTAATAATTTAAGGACTTTTATAAAATAGTAACGCAAGAGATGCAAGTCGAAAACAGGAGAACAAAGAAGACTTTCCTTACTATAGAAACAAACTAATAAAAGAAGAAAGACAATAGAATGGTAACATTAACATTTTGATATTATTATATTTTTAGTTAAAACACTATTCTTACAATAGTTAGAAAGAAGAAATAAATTACATTATTAACAATATATACAATTAAAATACTAGCTGAAATCAAATTTCTCCGCATCTCGGTCTACTGATAGCGTGCCCAGAAGAGTGGCAGCATTGCCACGCTGAAGTGCAATGCTACCCTCTGTGCAAAGAATAGACCAGCCTTCTGGTCGCGAGAGTCTTCGATCAGTCTCTTTGCAAGATTTTTATAGAGTGCACGAGCAGTCGGACCACATGTCCCTAGAGTCTCAACCCTAAACGACTCAAAAGCATAATCACCTACAAGTGAATAAAAATGAGTGTTATATATGAACAATAATGATCTATATTCATTCTATCGTAAAACCGATGAATACATAACAGAGTCTGTAGAGCGGCTGTCCATCGTACAATATACTGATAACCTTAGAAAGTCCACTAGCTATTTATGTATTATTATTAAATTATGACTTATTTACTGACCGCAAATTGAATTTCAATGTTCACTAGCCAATACCCCCGACGTCACATCTTCTAATCTATAATACAAGGGAATACATACGTTCTCAAATCCTACGCGCTCACATTGCCAAGATTTCACGTTTTTAAGTGTTTGCTTCACTCTCAAACCTCAATAATTTCTGGAAATAATATAGGCGATACACATCAATTTTTAACTAGACAGTGTGCCGGTGAAAAGTATCTACGTATGTGTAACACAATACATATATCTACACCTGAAATACATAACCCTCTTATTGTGCAGTCATGTAAAATATATTTTTCTAATCGGTCTAGTAAGTATTAAGATCTAGTGTGTATGAAAGTTATAAACAAACAAACTTTACTACTGTATATTATAAATTCATATTGATAATACAAATTAATAACAAAGACGATATTTATTAACCGCCCCACTCATGTCCTTTGCCGACATTGTAAGCCAATACATGTGCCATTAAACACGCGATCTGACGAGTTTTCAACTTTTTATTTATTTACTATAAAACTAAAATATATTTATCTTAAAAATTCATTAGATATAAACAAGTTATATACTTAATAAAGCGTCAAAGTGTAAATATTACGACTTCGAAAAATGAGTTCGTTATGTGTTCTTTTTTTTAAAAATATGTTCGATGTTCAAAATTATTTTTTGCATTCTAAAGAACTGCAAAATCTTAACAATGACATATCAATCCGAGATAAGAAAATCGAATATTATTCGACTAGCGATTGATTACGTTCTATTCCAGGTTACACTTAAAACATTGACGAATTGACAGCGACAATTATCACACAAAACGGCAAAATTACACTAATTTAAAACAAGAAAATTGACATATTTTTTCATACTAAGTTTAATACTGTAATTTCGTATTCATAGAAGAAAATTTAAAATAAATTTTGTTTATCTATGTAATAATTTTCTTTTCAAATAAGAATTCAGTAAGCTTGGCGGGTTAACGACCGGTTATCATAACTGGTGTGACAAGAAGATGCGACTAAAAAAAAACCTACTGTTTACTCTCGCCGGATAAATGATATGAATTAAGAATTGTGTTATGCTGTTTACCGACGGATCATAATTTAACTGTTTAGTTTAAAGAGGATGCTGCTAGTTTGTCCAAATTTACTGCAGACAAAATATTTACTATGACATTCATAAAGCCCAGTTGCGTGGGTATTGCCAATTGCTATCTACTAATAGAGGTACCGTGAATGTATTGTTCCATTAACTTTTTTATTTATTTATATCTTCACATCTTTATATACGCGAAGGTGTAGGTGATGCCTACACCTTCGCTGTTAATGTTTAACTCGCTAAACTTAAAAGTTTAACCAGTCAAAACTTATATGCAATAGGTGGCAGAACCTATTGCCATACACCGGGCACAATTTTGTCAGTCAGTCAGACTAAAAAATTAAGAATAACTTTAACTTAATATACATATTTAGATTGCATAATTATGTTTGAAGCTGTTTGTGAAATTGATTAGAGCTCTCAAAAATGAATTTTTACAACGTCTATGGATTTCGTCTTTAAATCTGTATAGTAAATAATAAAGTATATAATTCATTTTGAAAAAGATTTTAATGAATCCAAGTTAATTGAATAATGTAATCTTTTTTCCTTACTTTTTCACGCAAAAAATGTTGAAATGATTTTAATTTTAAATGCTACTAGTTTTTCTCGGATACGCCACAGAAATCCACATAATATATAATTACACACAGTTTGCTTTATGAATGGGCAGGTTCCACCTATGAGTAACCACGGCCTGTCAGAATATCGAAGTAAAGTGGCTCTCTTTACTCCCTTATGCAAGCGGGTCATCTGTTACATGGTTTGATATTATTGCAAATGAAAAACGTGTTGTACTTAGCGTCGCACCTTGATAGATAGGAAAAATATCAGTTGTACTAATCTCGTCATCAACTTTTTTTGTGAACTCAAACTGAGCCAACGAAGATGATCAAAGATGAAATATGGCATCAAATAATATTATATATCAAAATTATATATCAAATAATATTTTGATAAAAATGTGCGTAGTTGCCCATTTAATAGAAAAACATTTGACAGTGACATATTGGTATTATGCCAATATTTTTATATCAACTCACGGTCAAAAACCCCACGTACGTAGACACGAAGTCTACTATGAAAACCTGGAATATTTTCAACGATTCACATCTTTAAATAACACTCGTATTCGCAGCATCTATGAAAAAAAACAATAATGGCTTCCTTCAAAAGACCGGGTAGCTATTTATTAACCTGTATGTGTTCATGCTTACTTTTTTTTTTAATATACGCTCAAAAATAATAATATGTTTGATGAATTTGATTCTAGACATCAATTAGTTATTATTTTATTTGTTACAAGAGTGGTTTGCTTCACTTGTTTAGAAGAATCATTACCTTATAATCATGCTGATATACGTATTATTCTCAGCAGTATATGCTGGAGTATTCTGTTAATTTTTTTTGAAGTCGTGATTGAAACTTCATCTTTCCTGTATTATTTAGTTTTTATTAATTACTTTTCTGATGTCGGTTTTTCGGTTTGCTAATATAAATGATGCTATATATATATATATATACTGATGTCTTAATCAAACCATCCACAAGAAGCTGTCTTGAGCTAATCATCTCATTGATGCCAGTGCCAAATAAAACAAACTTGATTGATGATCACATTGACAGATCAGAAAAGTGCGTTCACTTCTACCAAACACTTTCATAATAAACTTACTCTATACAATATTAATATATTTTATTACATTTTGCAATTTTTATATCCGCTAGTTATGGGTAGTGATTCCACGTACCACCAAATGACAGATGACCGTTGACTCTATTAACATCGATTTTTTTTCAATCATCGATAATTTATTTCTGTACCGACTTTAAAAAGTCTTTTGTTTTTGGATTCGAACACTGGACCTTCTAAATATACACCTCTATAATATTATTGATCATGTTATTATTATAATAGTTAAGTACAAGTTAAAGATTTTTAGCTGTATTTTTTAATAGGTAACAACTTTATTTGTTTTAACATATAATGAAAATATAAATTGTAGTTTTAAGATATTGATCTAATTGATAATAGTTGTTAATTATAGCCTATTTATTGTAACAGTAAAACCACTTTTTAGGATTGTATCGCGTTTATTTACCTATTATCATCATTCATTTCATCATTGTGAAAATGATCTCTGTAAAGAGTTCGAAACGTCGGGAAATAAATAAAAATAAGTAATAAATAAACGCGATACAATCCTAAAAAGTTGTTTTAATGTTATGAGTGTGATTCGCGAAAATCTAAGAAAAAAATATGACTATTTATTGACTAATATATGAATCTAGTATGAATATAGAGGAAGCTTGGACAGTTGCGCCAATAACTGAGAAGATAAGAGGAAATGCCACGCCTTGCGTGGTATGAGCATGTAATGAGGAGGAATGATACACATTTTGCGAAAATAATGAAAGCAAACATGGATGGATTCCAGATGATATGATTAGGACCCTTCCTAATCATATCATTCTGTGAAAGAAACGAATGATAGCGTGCAAAAGAAAAACCTGTAGTGCCAAATGATGGGAACAGGGTAGAATGACGATGAAGAGTATTAGTGTGATAACTACATATTAGTTAATACTAATATCTAATATCATCCACTTATTTATAGCCGGTGCATGACTTGTAACGTTACGTCGCCTACTTCAATTCTATGCCAAATGTTTTATATAAATAGATCGTTGGACATCTGAAATTAAATCATTATCAGTTGTAATGAGTTCCTATGTGTTATCAGTAACAAACCAGTAGGCATGTCACCTGATGGTTAACAACTAACGCCGCCCTTGGACACATGCAACATTGATTGTGTTACAGTTGCGGCCATTAAAATGAAATAGAAAAGGGGTCGAAAGTGGGATGACAAGGGGGGTATCAGGCCTGATACCTCTCTCACCGAGCGCGGCTTAAATTATACGCGATATTCTGAGGGGTAGTGATATTTTACCGATCGTGCCGGCCCATTCATGCCGCGATTTGTGTGGGTCTACCACTGTTAAAATGTTAAGTACGCAAGAGGCTATTTTAAAACTAATATTAGCGAATTCTTTATTTAATTTAAATCGATTGTATGAGTAATATTTATTGTAATGTTGGTGTGTTGGTTTATTTCTATTAATTTTCTAACTCTACATCTGGACTATTATACAAGACATATAGCATTACTCGCACTATCTTATTGAATTTATCAAATACTTATATATAGTTAGTAAATTGTGAGTAGTTTATTTTTCTTAATGCAATGTTATAAAGCAATATCTAATAATAAACTATAGTTTATATTAATACTTTTTATTATAACTTCCCACCTTAGGCAATAGGTGGCGCAACCTATTGACATACACCGGGCATAATGTCATCTGTATTCGTCACACACAAGTCCACATAACTTCCGCAAAGATATTGTATGCGACTGAGATTTTTAATGAAACTTAGTTTAGAAATGAAAATAAAAACTTTAAAAATTAGAATTAGAAAATAAAAATTAGAATTGAAAATAAAACTCCAAATAGACAAACGACAAACATTACAGCACTATTATTTCTAACAAAATTCTTCTGTAATTCAATGTAAGAAAGTTTTTTAAAAAATACGATTTTAATAAACGCACGGACCTATTGAGGGCAAGCGTATATCAAGGCCATTGTAGATGGTTACATTATGGGCGCTTCACCAACCCTTAAAAATCTATAATACTCATTTTGCATGATTTTATATTTTTGTGAATTTCATTTTACCCTTTTTCTTTTTCAGGTAAGTTCGTATGCAATCCAGATTAAAAATAAAATATTTGTAAGTAAAATCGCTGTGTATTAATAACTTTGTAAATGTGTATACAAATGTACAATTTCCGCAACTTCAAGTTTTAAATGAAGCGAATATGAAAACACATTAAATTATCAAAATATTTAGTATATTAAATGTAAAGTGAATTACCATATAGATATATTATTGTCATATAGCAATTAGTTTTGTACAAAATGTTGGCTGAAAATATTTCACTCGGTGTACGGGAAGATGCATAAAGTATTTCATTTCTTCAATACCTCAGAAGATCGACGTAAAGTGGCCTCATGCCGCGTTTCGTTCGGTGAGAGAGGTACCCGGAGGCCCACCCCCCTTTCCCTATCCTATCCTTTCCCCTATCCCTTAAAGGTCGGCAACGCAACAGTAACATTATATGTGTTGCTGGTGTCCATGGGCGGCGTTGGTTGCTTACCATCAGGTGACACGCCTGCTCGTGTGCCCTCCTATCCCATAAAAAAAAATATAAACAAGTAGGTATCTCTGCGTACAAAAAGCGTAGTATTTTATCCAAAAGTGTTAAGAATTCACAAGACAGATATAGTAAACTCATATTGATATTTTAAACTGACATTTTAAATTAGAAAAAAAAAACAATATTCCGTTCCAAGAAGATAATTGGATCATAGTAACAATATATAGAAAATGGTAACAATTAGACGTATCGAAATATTTGTCTGGATGAATGCCAAGCTACAGTTGTAACAGCTAAACGTTAAAATTTATAATAAGAGGTGCCGTCTCCATCGGTTCTGTGTGACTGTTTATTAAAAGGGAGCGTCTTTGATGAGCTCTGTTTTTGTTTTTAAAACATTTAATTAAAAGATTTATTGCAATATGCGTATGAGATTTATATTAAGTATTATCTTGCTAATCCGTGCCGCGTCTGATTGTAAATAAGGATTTTAGACTACAAATATAACTAACCGAATAATACAGTCAGAATTGAAAAGACGAGACAGTGACCTGATATGATATATTTAAATAGTTTAAAAAAAATAGAAAGTGATTAAAGAAAATATAGTCCCGGTGGTCCAGTGGTCGAGCACACGGCTTCTGAACCAGAGGTCCGGGTTCGAATCCTGACACTGGCTCACACCGATGACTTTTCGAAATTGTTTTTGGAAGTTAAGTGTGATAAATATCGATGACTGAGTACTTTGTGCCCGGTATGGCAATAGGTTCGACACCTACTCCATTTGGGACATAAACATAACGGCGAGACGAGGCTTAACAGCCGCTGCCTACATCTTCGAGTAACAAAGACGTAAAGTTATGATATGTTTAAATCAAAATCATATATGGTTATTCTTTCTATTCCTAACTAGTTGAAATTTAGGATTTATCACTTTTTCTTTACTACATCATACATGAAAAATAGATAAAAACCACCCCATTGATACCCAGTATCAATTAAAAAAACCGCTTCCAAATCCGTTGCAATGTGTCAAAGATATAAGCATTATAGTGGACAGACAGCGGAAATCAATTTTATTTTATACTATGTAATGACTATAACGGCGTTTATGACAACAGAAATTATTATTTGACTTGCATTCATAAAGTAATCAATTCGAATACCAGTAATGAAAACTTTTTTCGATCTCGAGTATATTACGGGACAAAGGGTACATTTTTTTTTATCGAAATTTGCAAATTAAATCTCTCCTGAGAAATAATTGTCAGCCTGCCTTATCTTTAGTTTATAACCTATACTAAGCTTATCCCCGCGGCTTCGCTCGCATTGAAAAGTATCCTATGTTACTTCTAATACCTTCAAGAGTATATGTACAAAGTTCCATGATGATCGGTTCAGTAGTTTTTGCGTGAAAGCGTAACAAACAAACTTACATTCGCATTTCGTTACCGCCGGTAATACAATGGGACGGTATTACAGTATTCAGGGTTGAAACTTCATTACTGAAGAAAAAAAAATTTTTTTTTAATATAAAGTACCCTATGTTACTTCTAATACCTTCAAGAGTATATGTACAAAGTTTCATGATGATCGGTTCAGTAGTTTTTGCGTGAAAGCGTAACAAACAAACTTACATTCGCATTTATAATATTATTAGTAAGTATGATATTCCTTTAATATAATGAAAGTCATAAATACATTAAGACACATTAAAACCTAGGTATGAGTTTTTCTAGTATTACAAAGTATAGAAACTTATAAATCAAATGTAATATGAAAGCTTTGACTGCTTTATATTCGATCGTGGTATCTCGATAATCGTTTATAGACTTCTATACGTCCAGTTAAGCTGTGGAAGCTGTATTAGTTGGCTATACCTGTTGTGAGTCGCAATATTCCGTCCATCTTTGATCGTAATTGTAACAAGGCATAGCGGTTAATAGTGTTTGAATAGCGGTATCTTGTGTTTGATTATAACGATACCTAAGAATATATTATCCGTACTAATACGAGCTTAGATTAACGTGATAAGCTCCATTTCAGACAGAAATGTAAAAATGCTATTGTAATAGAACTTAAACATAACTATATAAGCTTAACTTCACTTTTCTACCTGAAGGTGTAGGCAGTGGCTGTCAAGCCAGGACGCTCCGTTATGTTTACGTCCCGAATGAAATAGGTGCGAACCTATTGCCATACCGGACATAGAGTTTTTAGTCATTGTTATTTATCACACATAACTTTCGAAATTAATTAATTTCGAAAATTCATTGGTATGAGCCAGGATTAGAACCCGCGACCTCTTGATTCAGAAGGGTACTCGTCCACTGGACCACCGAGACATTAATAATAAATTATGTGGTTATCAAGTAGCTAATATTAATTTGGAAGAGATTACATGTTATAAAATTTTTTAAAGATTCGTACACACACTATTTGTTCTTTTGGGTAGGAAAAGCCCGAATTTTAAATTAAACCGATCGGACTACTGATCGCAATACCGTTCACAATACCAGCTTGTTGTAATTATTTGTTGATTTATTATTTGGAAATTTGCTGTTTCCTTTTTTTTCCTTTATTTTTTATCTGTAACTGAACCATGATAAATTCAAATAATGTGATAAATTGAGAAGAGACTGGAACGATGAATTCAAAATAGCTCATGCAGATATGAACTATAAAATCGAAAGTACCTATGTAGGTTCCGTTTTTAACAGTAAAAATAGCCTTAAAATCTGATGAATATGTATGACAAGAGTTATGAAAATCAATGAAGCCAGTGAAGTGTGTAAGTATAGCGTCATATGACATTATTAGTAGATAAATAGCTTGTATACAACTCGACACTAGGACATCGCAATCTTAAATTATGTCACCTAATTGTTCGTTTGACGCTAATAATATACTGATAGAGACTTGTTACCGATCAACTGTATGATTGGCAAACAATTTCAGCCATTGCATGGTATAAAACAAAGTCGCTTTCCGCTGTATATCCCCTTATATGCTGATAACCCCCTTTGCAACGGATTTTAGGACATTTAAGTCTTTATTGCAAACGCTGGCCGATCCCTAAAAGATAGATCAAAATAATGTTCTACATTATTATACACCTAAAAAGTAGGTCTACAAAAAAGTCCGCGACGGTTAATGTCTATTTGATTTATTCTCTTATCTCTTAGGGATAAACCACAATGACCATGTTTATTTCTTTACTTTTTACGCGAAAGAAAGTTCGCGGCGTCAACTAGTTTAATAAAAATAAAATCTCGTTATGGCTTGGCATAAAAACGCACCCAAAACTTTTGACAACATGGATAGATCGAAATGATGACATGTTGTGCCGACCCTACTTAAAGTGGTATAAGGGCAGAAAAATTATGATAAATATTTGTGCCCGGTATGGCAATAGGTTTGCCACCTATTCTACTTGGGACGTAAACAAAACGGCAAGACGAGGCTTAACAGCCGCTGCTTACATCTTCGAGTAGAAAAGGCGTGAAGTTATGTTATGTTGTGTTAAAATGATGATATTATAATGTATCATAATTGCATTACAAGAATTCCTTCTAACTAAAGAAGTCATAAAATAAATATAAATGCGTGTTTGTTTACGATTAAATTTTAATCTGCGTAATAAATTGATCAAAATGAAGATTGATAATGTCTGCCCAATTGTGGTTGCCCAAAGACGGCGATAAATTAATTAGTTTTATAGTAGTTCAAAGCTTATATCTGTGTTTAAAGGTAGCAATCATGGCGTCATAATAATAAATCAATTGAAAGTTCAAGAGATAATTAATGTAAAGAACGTTGGTAGACAGTTTTTTTTTTAAATTAAAGGTCTGCTGAATATAGTGAACCTTGCAACCAATTCTCTGGTTGCTAATTTCTACAGCACTTTGTCCAATGTTGTCGTGACAAACGACAAAAAGAAAGTATGTAATTATGTATTAATTGTAACATTGAACCAAAAAACCTTAAATGTATTAAGTATATAGCGCTTATTTGAGCACAAATATTTGTGACAAACACGAATGTTTGTGTGGCGTCTGGGTGTTTCTCTATGTTATAAGTATGTATTTACAAAAGAAAAGTATATATGTATTAATATCCGTTATCTAGTATCCATAACACAAGCGTTTAGTTGCTTAGCTTGGAACTAGAGGGCGCTGTGTGTATTGTGTCCAAGATATTATTTGTATATTTTAGAAAAAAAAAAAAATTATTATTTATCTAATATTAAAAAAAAAGATAAAGTTATCCAAGGGCACAATTTGCTTTCCCAGTCATATTATACATTTTATAACCTCACTAGCTGACCCGGCGAACTCTGTTTCGCATCAAAAGTAATGACTGCTGCCCCGCTATGTTAATACTGCAATATCTTCGACAAATTTGAAGTCGATAGCAGCTATAGGTTAAAAATGGGAATTTTCCATTGTTAACACCCCCGCAACCCCCCTTGTGGGTGGAATTTCGTAAAATCCGTTCTTAGCTGACCTCTACTCGGCGAAAGGAATAATCCTACCAAATTTCAAGTCGCTACGCCTTATGGTTCCAGAGATATCGTGATGAGTCAATATATAGGTGGAAATCTCTTATATATATACTAGCTGACCCGGCGAACTCTGTTTCGCATCAAAAGTAATAACTGCTGCCCTGCTATGTTAATACTGCAATATCTTCGACAAATTTGAAGTCGATAGCAGCTATAGGTTAAAAATGGGAAACACCCCCGCAACCCCCCTTGTGGGTGGAATTTCGTAAAATCCGTTCTTAGCTGACCTCTACTCGGCGAAAGGAATAATCCTACCAAATTTCAAGTCGCTACGCCTTATGGTTCCAGAGATATCGTGATGAGTCAATATATAGGTGGAAATCTCTTATATATATATATATATATATATAAAATCGAGTAGTTTTGTGAACTTATTTTTTAACTATGTCAAAATTTTGAAATAAGACGTTTCGAGACTAAATTTAAAGATTCCATCAATAGATATTCATAAGCTCTTTTACACGTACGTAACACATATACACAAATAAAATCGCAAATGTATCAATTAATTAAAGTGCATTTTGTATCTCTCAATATATCTTAACGAATGTAATCTGAGGCTGCGCGGTTTTCAGATCGGCCGTAAACGGGTCAATGTGGTCGCAGTTTTGTATGGAGCAAGTTGAGAACTAACAGAGAATTTTGTTTAAATATACACGACATATATTAATCATATAGGTATATGTTTATTTAATAACATTTAAATAAAATATTAAAGGAATGTTAAAGTATAAAAATGAACAAGCTTCATCACATCACAGCAAACAATTAAGAAAATATTAAGAAATGGAAAAGTTTCAGTACGGCGAAAACCTAACGTTATGGCATAAATGGCTAAATAGTTTTTAATGTGTTCAAAACACAGAGATAAAATATATTCTGTAATAACTCAAAAATGTTTTTTTTGTTATCGCAGGTGACAAGATTCAAATCGTCGTTCGTTTTTCTTCCGTCATCCACCTACCGCTATTCATATAGGTCATTATTTATCCAACTTAATATTAATAGGAATAATATTCATTTCATACCGTATCAATAAACTTAACAGACCCAAAGAAATTTAATCCAAATTGTCGAGTTGTTTCCGATATGGGCAAAATAAACTTACATTTAAAAAAGTTATACTCATTTAAATATATATAAGATTTTGTCCAGATAAGTCTCCAAAACGGATGTTTTCCGGATACTTTAAGGCTTCCGTGATCTTTTCATTTAATTAATTTCCATTTTACTGTGATACTTTAAAAATTAACATGACACAGGAAGGTTCTGCTGACACTTGTGTCCACTAAATACATCCAATATTTCTCTTACATATTATTAAAAGTATGTAACTTGCACTGAGTATATGTAGGTATCACTTATAAATAAATTTGAATATATAATATTACCTTTTGTAACTGTATGAATTTACAAGCAATTTAATAAACACACGATGCCTTCGCAAAATGTTCACGTTTTACTGAGTTATAGTCATCGCCGCATGACTTAATAACGTTGTTATATTTAATAAATTTAGATTAAAAGTAAAAAACTAGAAGAGTTAGAAGAATAAACTATAAACTAGAAAAAATAAAAACATTTGTATGCATGGATTGAGAAGTGGATAGGTTCATAAAAAATAGGACTCTACATTGCTCTAGGTACTAACATAATTAAGCATAAAAACAATTTCTCAACGCCATCTAGTCTCAAACTAGTTTGGAGGTTATTATTTTTAACTATCCTTTATTCACATAAAATATTCGTCTACTATACTCTTCCAAAACGGCTTGACCGATTTCCATGAAATTTGTGTGCATATCGGGTAGATCTGAGAATCGGACATCTATTTTTCATCCCCCTTAATGTTAGGTAGGCACTTCTGAATATTTTTTTTTTATTTGTAGACAAATTTTTGTTTTCTTATGAAACTGCATACACAACCCAAAATTTTCTAACCTCTACGATAAGCCCCTATTTTTTATATTTTTACCAAGAACTTTATTCATTTGCTTAGTCGGCTAGTGTTATATAAAATATTTATTCAAGAGTATGAATCGAAAGAACCTCTGACTTATTCCCAAAACAAAGTAGGTAAATACCGGTATAATCCAATAAATACAACCTTTCAGACGAGTTTAATAATTTATTTTAAATGATATTCCCAAAAATGTACAAAACTGATATCTTTTTTTTTTCTATCCTCCACGCATCCTGTTTCTACAATACACACTGGTAATAAAATACACAATTTTGCGCCAAATTCACTTGCGGGGAAGGTGGAGAGAACAGGGGAACACAACCTCAAACATTTTTTCGACTCTCCTAACTCTCGTCATACACACTTGTCGGCTTTTAAAGCTCCTAACATTACTTACCCAAAGAACGGTTCATGTGGCTCTTTTGGTAGTGTAAAGTGAGTCGTGGCCGTTCTCAATTCCTACATCTTTCCGTTTCTGTACTATATATCTGCTTAGTAAGTCTTACATCATCCATTCCTTCTACATGTACGTACAATTGTAAAACAAAGTTTCTGATTAGTTTAATTCAATTATAGTTTGTAATTATTCGGTGTTCAGAAGTCGTATGCCCATTAAAATTCATTGATATATTTTGCTTTTACATACATAACTTCACGCTAAATCCCGTGCGGGGTACGCAGAGCGAACGGACCGCCATAAAGCTCGATTCTTACAAACCTCACTCGCTTCGTTGACTTTTATAAATCTTTTCATGCACGCGCGTCAATTTTTGGGGCTCCTCACATCACCTTCCTGTATTTTGCTTTTAAGCATTAAAAAAAGTCTACTAAAACTAGAATTATTGACAACTGTTTTATATGTGCTTTAGAGATACAAGTATTCTCGCACCCAAATGTCATATTATGAAGTGTTAAGAAATTATTATCTTTAGTTATTAAGTTTATTTTAAATTATAATGAATACAGTGATAGTGATGATGTATCAAGTTATTATTTATTGTAATATTATCTTAGTACAGGACATACATACAGACAAATGTTTTCACACAGTACTAACGGAGAGATTTATATGTATTAAATACATATCATTGAAATATTTAATTTAGAGAACTACCAGATTCTTTTCGTTTGTAACTTCAGAACAATATTATTAGTTTATTATTCTCTCTACAGTAGTTCAATATGGAATCTTCTTACCACCAGGCGTATCGCGAAACGCTGCCAGTACCTTCGGATATTAAAGGTGGGAGGATATAATAACAAACTAATTCGTGCTGATACTGTGGCGTGAGATTTGACGCGACCGCGCGGGAGGCGATACGAATCGCTTAATATAAGCCCATTGTAACATTGAGATGTTCTGGCTTCATAAGGCTTTTTGGAAAACTAATTCGATACATGTTACATATGTAAGAAATAACAATTTTAAATGAAAATCAATATTTTGTTTTGATATTGATTGCATTGATGTCCATCATGCATTATAAGTATTTAACTTTTGTTCTCATGGTCTGATGTGGGTTACCAATAGTAAAAATCATATTTTTAACATCAACTTTTTGATTTTTATTTCCAAAAAGTTGGTGCTCTCTGTATCAATGAAAATAGCTTTTGAACAACTACCATCTTTTTGTTCATCACTCGTGAAAATGATCTCTGTAAAGAGTTCGAAACGTCGGGAAATAAATATAAATAAATAATAAATAAACGCGATATAATCCTAAAAGTTGTTTTGATCAATGAGTGAGATTCGCGAAAATCTTAGAAATAAATATGTAACGCTATCTAGTTAACCAACTAACCCCTTGTGTTATGGAAAAAATAAAGGAAATAGGTAATGTAAACTATAGACAAATGTTGGTGCTCAGTTCGGAATCGAACTTGCAAATAGAGTTCAGTGGTTAGTTCGTTTTATCACGGCGAAGTCAAATGCTCGTAAGCGTTATATAATTATGTTACTTGCGATCTGTATTAATGACATGGTACAGATTTTATTTTTTTTTCTTTTTGCTTATAATTATTCTTTGATGTATAGTTATCCTTGTTGCGTGTCTATCTATCCATATGCTCTCTTCTTTGGTTGGTAAATCAATAAAATCTCTTCGGCTAATTAAAATAATATTATAATTTCAAAATAGTGTGTAATTTTTGGGAGAACATAGACAGCTGATGACCTGGATCTCGTATTGGTAAAGGAAAATCATTAATAAATTATTATAATTGTTCAAAAAGATAATTCAACAGAATTACACTGTGCAACTCCATGAGACCACATAAGTCGTAAACGGTGTACAAAGCTAATAAATTTCACATGAGTCACACCAGCAAAAATTTCTATAAATATAATACAAAACCAATATATTTCAATATTTTATCGCCCACGTTCTTCATCTCGGGTGGGCATCGTAACTAATCGCAAAATTTGAACAGCATCCAACTGTCTCCAGAATGTTGTATATTTATCTATAAATGATGGTCAAATCAAATCAATTGTAATATATTTTACCATAAGCAAACTAACAAAAAGTTTAACAGTAAGATATGCTTCGTTTTCTGACAGTTCTGTTTTGCTATTGAATAGACTTTAATCGTAACAATTTTAAAATATCTTTTAAGGATCTTTTGTTTTCCTCCTAGGATACATTTTCTCTAGAAGCCGGCTCTGATTAAATAATCATCTGGACAACCATTTCATGGAAAGAAACATAGTAGATAAATGGTTGTCGGCGAATTAAACAAAAATATATATAACAACAATAAACATATCCATAATAAATACACATCAATACATATTAAAATTAAGTACACATACATAGACATACATAAATACATTCATAGACTACTTAAATACGATACGACATTAACATACGTATTGATACAAAAAAATAAATAAATAATAATACTAAAATAAAAATACATATATATAAGAGTGTCTGTTTGGAATATTTAAATAGTCTAAATTAATATAATTTTACCACAGTAAAAAGAGATTAATGGCAATAAGTCCGCCACCTATTCCATTTGGGACGTAAACATAACGGCGAAACGAGGCTTAAAAGCCGCTGCCTACACCTTCGGGTAGAAAAAGGCGTGAAATTATGTTATGTGTATATTTAAAAAGTGACTATTTCAATATTACATGTATGCATATGATTATTATATACACACACCAAAATATCACTGTTTACCATTTTTGCCTGTTAGTTCGTTTATTCCAACTAATCTCTGAAATGGGGAAACTATTATAAGCAGGTAGCTAATGTAATAAGCAGTAATTTAAGACACTTTTGTTTACTCGTTTAATGCTTTTGAGGCGAAACAAAGTACGCCTAGTCAGTCTGCTAGTATGTACCTAATAAGATCTAGTCTTTAAAAATATAATGTAAAGCAAAACAGCAGGCAGCTGTTAAACTAAAATATAAGTGAACTAGTTCACTTAATTGCTTTCTCCCTAGAGATATAACGGACTACAATTTAGATAGTTACAAGTACCAAATTGAGAATGTAATAACTGTCCTTGCACCGATTGGATATAACGCTTTCATATTTGTATCCTTATCGATAGAGTTTTAATTAAAAGCCTCCTAATTACTTTATTATAATTTCTTATACATGGATTAAAACACTAGACTAGACATATCTAATTTAATTTCTGAAAACTTCAACCATGGAGTCATATTTACGTCCCAAAAACGTTTGAAGTCACATGTGTTTCAGACGATATTAACTTAAGAGTGGTAGAGCCAAGCAGTTCGCTGCATGAATGGGCCGGCTCGACCGGTGAAATACCACCACCTCTCAGAAAATCGATGTAAAGTGGTTCATGCCGTGTTTCGTTCAGTGCGAGAGGTACCCGGAGGCCCATCCCCCTTCCCCATCCCTTCCTATCCTACTCCTTTAAAGGTTGGCAACGCAACTGTAATACTATATGTGTTGCAGGTGTCCATGGGCGGCGTTGGTCACTTAACATCAGGTGACACGCCTGCTCGTTTGGCCTCCTATCCCATAAAAAAATAAATAAGAATGAACATAAAAAAAATGGAAAAATCAAACAGGTCTAACATGTCTCGGTAGTCCAGTGGTTGAGCACCCGATTCTGGATCTAGAGGGCGCGGGTTGACATTTCGAATTCTTTTTCGGAAGTTATGTGTGAAAAATATCGATGACGAAAAACTTGGCATGGCAATAGGTTCGCCACTTATTCCATTTGCCTACAACTTCGGGTAGAAAAGGCGTGAAGTTATGTTATGTAATAGAAAAGCAATTACTTATACTAAAGTTCAAAATCTTTACCAATCAAGCAGTACAATGATCGTAATTCGTAACTCAATCACATAAGTACGGACTTCATGTAATGACCGTGACAAAAGAAATTAAGACATTATTGTTCTTCTGGGTAATCTTCTAAGTCGTATTTTATAAGATAATCCGGTCAGTAATATCGGCAGCACATAACTTTTTTAAATCGGCAAAAAGTGAGACACAATGCAGTGCAAGTCAGAAGGTAAACTCAGTATATATAAGTAATACCTACTTACGTTGTTGAAATGTGGACAATATTTTCGACAAGCTATTTTAAATAATGTTCGTTTATTTAACAACGCTATTATTGACGTCATGTGAAGTTTATTAGATTTATCTAAAATAAATGTTTAGGTTTAGGTCTCGGTGGTCCAGTGGTCGAGCACCCTGCTTCGGAATCCGGAAGGCGCGGGTTCGAATCTTGATGCTGGCTCACACCAATGACTTTTCTAAATTTATTTTCGGAAGTTATGTGTGATCAATATCGATGACTGAAAACATTGTGCCCGGTATGGCAATAGGTTCGCCACCTATTCCATTTGGGACGTAAACAACGACGAGACGAGGCTTAATAGCCGCTGCCTACACCTTTGGGTAACAAAGCCTGAAGTTATGTTATGTTAAAATAAATTTACGATAACACTGAAACAACTTTTTATGAATTATATCGCGTTTATTTAGTGCTTATTTTCTATTTATTTCCCGACGTTTCGAACTCTTTACAGAGATCATTTCCACGAGTAACTCGTGTAATCCATAAAAAGTTGTTTCAATGCTATGAATGTGATTCGCGTAAATCTAAGAAATAAATAAATTTACGACATTGACGAAACCTGATGAAACTCACTTTACATGGCTATATACGTAACTGCCCACCAAGTCAGGTGCGGGGATGGCAAAAACACAAAACAGAAAAAAAATCAAACACTAAAGCCAGACTCCATTATATAAAAAAAAAACTAAAACAGCACAATTTTATTTATTAAGAAAAGACAAAATAATGTACATATATAAATATTTTAATTTTGTTGGTTTACTAGATTCTCCTGTCGATTATAGCTTAACTCGGATAGAAACGTTTGATCGATAAAGCTTTGATTGTGAATCTCGCGCCGCCGGCTTGTACAAGATCACTGTCAGATGTTATGATTGGTAGCTATTTTTTGCTCAACGAAAGCTGGCACATTTTGAAAGAGCCAGCGGATTCGATGTTTGTGCCAGGCAACACAGACCGCCAGCAGGTACAACAAACCCTGCAGATAACAGGAGGAGTATTACTCTGAGCTCGTGTAAGATCTGTACGTCTTTTTTAAGAATGCCTTGTGTGCAGACTATAAAGAGGATTTAGGTAACAAATAAAAAAAAAATGGCTATCGTTACCAACAGAGTAAATTCAAATTGGATCAAAACTCATTAACAATTTAGGAAAAAGAAAAACTAAGAGCTTTATTACATACTTTCACGCGAAGTCCCTTGCGGTATAAGCAGAGAGGACAGTTTTTATTATACCAAACCGGAAATATTATATCTTAAAATCGCTATCAACTCAAAAAATAAACCATTTAATGATTCTATCCGCATATTAATATGCCGACTGGTTATTGGTTATACGCTAATATGGTTCGCCATTTCAAAGGCTGTTAATTACTTGGCTGTATATTTTTTCACTATTTTTATCCGACCGAGGAAGAATGCGGGTTATTTATCAAGTGCTAGTGTAACAAAACAGGTAAATGAATTAGATATTTATCTCTAAGACTTTCGCGAATCACGTTCATGACATTAAAACAAGCTTTAGGATTATATCGCGTTTATTTATTACTAATTTTATTCATTTCCCCACGTTTCGAACTCTTTACAGAGATCATTTTCACGAGTGATGAACAAAAAGATGGTATTTGTTCAAAAGCTATTTTCATTGATACAGAGAGCACCCACTTTTTGGAAATAAAAATCAAAAAGTTGATGTTAAAAATATGATTTTTACTATTGGTAACCCACATCAGACCATGAAACAAAAATTAAATATTTATTAACAAGATATATTTACTAAAGAAAAAGTTTGGTTTGTATCATTTTGTATCAATGAAAATAGCTTTTGAACAAATACCATCTTTTTGTTCATCACTCGTGAAAATGATCTCTGTAAATAGTTCGAAACGTCGGGAAATGAATAAAATTAGTAATAAATAAACGCGATATAATCCTAAAGTTTGTTTTAATGTCATAAATGAATTTGTTTAAGCATTTCGATTTATTACATAAGCATAGTTTTTTGTTGATATAAAAGTTACAGTAGTTTTAACAGATGTATTATTAGCAACAAATTTTTAGTTTAACGTTTAAACAATTCTTTTTAATATGATTGGATAAAAATATCCATAATTATGAAATTTGATGAACCGCACTATCCTTATACAGAAATATTATCATTACTATTATTACTAGTAAAACTGATAGATCCAACTTGGCTGGACAGCGTTCGGGAAACTTAAGGATATCTTCTCATCCAAAGTATCTCAATGCCTAAAAACCAAGGTTTATGACCAGTGTGTGTTGCCAGCGATGACGTACGGAACAGAGACGTGGTCTTTAAATGCTGGCCACATCAGGAAGCTCAAGGTCGCTCAGCGTGCTATGGAGCTGGCTATGCTCGGTATCTCTCTACGGGATAAAATCCGAAATACGGACGTACTTGGAGTAACTGACATAGCCCGTAAAGTTAGCACGCCTTAGTGGAGGTGGGCAGGCCACATCGCTCGAAGAACTGACGAACCGACGGACTGCGCAGCGTAGGCCCTCCACTAGGTTGACCGACGACCTAGTAAAAAAGCAGAGCGTTGTTGGATGTTACCGGCACAGCACCGGGAGTTATGACATGCTAAGGGGTGACCTACGTTCAACATTGGACATATGTGGGCTGATGATGATTATCATTATAAAAGACTGTAATTATAAATGATTGTAAATAATTTATATTAACAAGGTGTATTTTATAATAGGTAATTATTGACACTTATAATATTGTAACTTGTATATCTTTATTAGGTAGCAGACTCATTAGGGTAGGCGCCGATATGGCCGTATTAAAATTTATTACAATAATTATAATTAAAGAATAATTATCGTAACCTGCGCACTCTGGAATAACTACAGCAGAATGATTTAACAATTTTAGAAGAAAAACGGAAATTTTATTATTTTTAGTGATGATTAATTCAAAATGTTGTGTCAATAATTGAAAATCCTGACGTTAAGCGGTAAATATAATCTTTTAATTGTTTCAATATAGTTTTACGAGGTTGTAGTTCTTCAAAGATATATCAGTAAATGAAGCTAAAAGATAGATTTATTTAAAAAAAAACTAGAGTAAGAAAACTTGACTAAGCAGATACACAATGCAAAAGCGGATGGATGTAGGAGTCTAGGACGGCCTAGACACACATTCCATGACCAAATAGAACGTGTTCTGGAGGAAGGTGATGTTTGGTGCCTTAAAAATCGACGCGCGTGCATGAAAAGAGTTATGAAACTCAAGGAAGCGGGTGAGGTGTGTAAGAATCGTGCTTTATGGCGCTTTTTTCCCTCTGTCTACCCCGCAAGGGATTTGGCGTGAAGTTATACATGTAAGAAAACATTGCTGATACAGTCTAACAAAGTACAAACTAATAATATTTTTGAAGAATCGTTTCGCAAAAAAAAATAGAGCAAAACTAAATATTATTCTATTATCCATTACCATAAGTCGATACCGTGAAGAT
This sequence comes from Euproctis similis, assembly GCA_905147225.2. Classification (NCBI taxonomy): domain Eukaryota; kingdom Metazoa; phylum Arthropoda; class Insecta; order Lepidoptera; family Erebidae; genus Euproctis; species Euproctis similis. The sequence continues at coordinate 14,984,772 of LR990109.1, forward strand.
GGAAAGGTTGATTCATAGATGAATAGAAATAATTGGCAATGATGATTGCGCAATCTCGTTGTTGCAATTTGATTGATTGTCACACACTGTATTTGGACATAGAATATGAACAGGCTATGCGCGTACGCCGGCAATAACCGTCCAATTATAATGTGATTAACACGTCGAGACAAGATATCCATAAGTCGTAACTAGGTCTTACAATATGGCTATTAATTTATCACGTTCAATGTTTTTTTGTAACTTCACGCCTTTTTCTATCTATAGTGTAGGCACTGGCTGTTAAGTAAACAATTTTAAGTCTATAGGTAGCAGAACCTTTTGGCATTCATCGACTACCACGTTGTCAGTCGTTGACATTTATCACATAGATGTGAGACAGGATTCGATGTCACGACTTCTTTATTCAGAGGTGACCAATTTACGAAGATTAGACCAGTAGTACTTTTTAATTCATCATCATTCCGCCTCTACTTCAGTGAATTAGTTAAATATTCTTAAAAGTGAAGTGAAATTATTATTATTGATTTGATGTTAAAATAAAGTGCTAAATGTCACCCTATGCAAACACAAAATTCCCATAATGCGGCAGCAAGATTTTCTGGTTTCAATCAGAACGGTCGTCTGTAATAGTTGCTATGACAACCGCGTCCATTTAACGAGTCCCTCGTGATACCCGCCACTTATTTCTGTAATACAAAAGTACAAAACCGGTTAACTACCAAATGTTAACATTCAGGATAATATTCTGCTATTCATTTCTCATATTTTATATATAGTACATATAGATGTATAACATACAGGAATTGCACCGAAAATGAACAATCCCTTCATTTTTGAAGTGCATAAAAATCATGACGATTAATAAGGTTACGCTTGAACACCCCAACTGTTTGTTGCACCTTAATACCTCAATTTAATCAGTTTTTAACAGTTAATTAGTTACTAAATAGTTTCTAATCCTTTGCTGTGTATCTCTGAATAAAAATGGATGGTAACTAATAAAATAAAAAAACAGGCAGACGCCTCAAAAATACGACTAAGTACCAACACATTCCTTAAAAGATTAGTATTTGTCCGCTTCGCCATTTTTTTAAAAATCACACACACATATAACCAGGTATCGTTTTTGAAGTAAGATAAAAATAACATCAAAATATGTACTGACGTTTCATAGGTGCGACATACCTAGCAGTTTTGTCCTTTGGGCAAATATACAGAGTTTGTGCTAAAATTGGAATGTCCTTTACATACATAACTTCACTCCAAATCCGTTGCGAGGTAGGCAGCGAGAACAGAGCGCCATAAGGCACGATTCTTACACGCTTCGTTGACTTTTTTTGACTTATGACTTTCGCTTGAATGTGCTTTATTAATATAATTTCGTTTACGATTTCTTTGAACTTTCTAATATAGGTTGGCATGTCTTATGACTGAGCAGTAAACACTATTACCGACGCCTATTACCACTACATGCGACATCGTTCAATATTTCGCAAGTGCTACCGAAATAGATATAGACGGCCCATTTAATAGCTGTATGTTTCAATTCCAATAGTTATTTTCATTGTGTTATTATTATTAGTCCATTTGTTTTAATAAACAACATAATAACGTTAATTCCACCTATATGTTTAGTCGTCTCGGTGGTCTAGATTTTAAAGTACCTTGCTTTTGAATCAAAAATCATGGTATACTGGTTCCCACCAATGTCTCCTCTGAATTCCTTCCGGAAGTTATGTGTGATAAATATCGATCATTTATTTATTTGCGTTTCATTTCATTAACTAGTTTTATTTACCTAATAATATTTGTAATTTGTATCACTTGTATTATATTAATTTCAAAAACTATTCCAACCCTAAAAACAGCTGCAGCAGAAAACTTTAAGAAATATTGTGACGTCTATGTTAGTTCAAATTTATTACACCGTATATGTAGTCCAGTTGAGAGTTGGGATAAATTATTATTAATAGCTAGTACACAGGAGTCAAGTGTGCATTGATAGTGTTGATCTACTGATGAAAGTAGGAAAGACATGCAACATATACTAAGCTATCATTTATTTTGGTGCCTTTTTAAAAGTTACAACAATTTTAAACTTTATCTTATCTGCGTTTTCTCTATCAAGGTTATTTGCTCCATATTTTATTTCGAAAATTGTAATATCATTTTAAAATACCCTATCAGATCAGAATTATATTGTCACCCTTTTGGTACCTTCATCAACATCAATCTTTTGAAGTCAAATGTGGACTCTTATATAAATAAATTTTCATTTCTAATTCTAATTAAGTTTATATGTCACAAGAGTTTAATTACGAAAGACGTTTTCGTGTTTAAATATTCATACAAAAAAAGATTCAATCGTACCGAGTCGAGATGCTACAGTGACAATCAATCGTCGCAATTAAGTTGCCATGTCCAGTTCGTGTTCCGGAATAACTCATTTCCTTATAAGTTGTATGTATACACGCGATGATGTATTTTGTTTCTTTTTACCATGTGTCAATACGTGTTTTGCTCGTTACTGTATTAAATTAAACAAACTTTTCAAGAGTCAACTCGTATTTTGGACAGCTTCAGAATAGAGTGGGAACTTAGGACGCTTTTATAGCCGCTAAAAGAACTCATTTCTGCCTATGAACTCCTTTTAACAGTGCCTCTACCCTCGCAGCTCGGTACATGAACGGGCTCGACCGGAAAAATACCACGATCTCTCAAAATATCGACGTAAAATAGAACATGTCGCGTTTCGTTTGATGAGAGAGGTCTCCGGAGGCCTACCACATTCCCCCATCCCGCCCCATCCCAGTCCCTTAAAGGCCGGCAATGCAACTATAATACTATTTGTGTTGCAGGTACTTATGGGCGGTGGTAGTTGCATATCATTATGTGACCAAGCCTGCTCCGTGTTCCGCTCCCCTGTTCCGTAAAAAAAGTCATCGTATACTTGGCTATGCCGAGTTCCTTGATAATTATTATGAATAGGATTTTCCTAACTACACTAAATTAATTCAAGCATTTTTGGGATACTTTTTAACAACACCCTACTATTTTATAATCTATACTGTATCTATTTTTGTATTCTATATTGTTTTTATAAATATGTTTATTTTGGCTCTGATCGCACAGTGAACGTCCTAAATATGTGTCTATTAGTAATTTTATAAATAAGCTATTATAAAAAAAAACTGTTTCAACATGAATTAGTTGGTAGATTTTTTTTAATCTATTAGAAGATTGAGCTATAAGAAATACTTAAACGCTATAGATTTTAGAACATCCGTATTCTAAATTTACCAGATCTATTAAAGTCAGTTCCTCAATAGGCATTTATTTATAAATTGTTTGTTTTACCTTAAAACACGTAGTTTTGCATGTTTATATTGTCTGGAATTCTACGCTTATGTAAATATGCTTTCTAAAGAGTTATAATGCAGTAACTAAATTAAAAATCTGGATCTTTTAAAACCACTCAACCCCCTGCAGCGTATCTCACTTCTCTGTCATACAATATTCGTTTTATGTGGTGTTGCTTTACTAGTAGTTACATTAAAATTTGATAGTGCATTATGTGACTGAAATTGTATGGCATCGAAAAATCTTAATAAATCTTTGTAATTTATAAATATTTATAATCGCTATTCTCTCTGCTATAAGCTAAGCTTATAACTTGTGTAATATTTAGTTTCATTTCTATAATTTCGAACCGTTAATGACCGTTAATGACCCTCTGAAAAGTTGGTGTGTTTTCCAATCAGAAACTTCTTAATTAATTAAAAATCAACGTGCTGTATGATATGCTAAAACGTGTCATATTAATTATAAATGTATTATGTATTGCTTTTAATTAAGTTAAGCTTCCCATATATATCATAAACCACCCACAAGTCAGACTGATAATAGTAATTACAGCAAAATATATTGTACAATAATAACATTTATACACGTGTATAATTTAAATACCATATCCATTTTGCATAGTCGGGCGCCACACTCAGATTGGTACAAAGTTTATGGCGCCATCTCTGACCATTCAATAAATGGAGGTTATAGGTACTCAACTGGTGTCCATACAATTTAATGATAACCATTTATCATTATCACGATGGTATCAGTGACAATATGCTTCCGTATATGTATGTATTCATATTTACATGATTGTAAATGAATTATTTATAAAGTTGTATATAACTTGAGTTATACAATAAAATACAAATGAATAATTATTGTACTGTATAATGTGGTGTCGTATTTATTTATTAGATTGGTGATGATTTTCAATCAATAATACTGTCATTTGTAGTCATATGTATTGTAGTTATCGAAGTTTTCTGCTGTTGTTCTGTTGTCTTGTGTTATGTGAGAACGATCTACTTAATAACGACATAATTACATAATCCACAGTGGTAGAGCATGTTCGTTGCATGAATTTGCTGGGTCGACCGGGTGATATACCACGATCTTTCAGAAAGTGGCTCATGCCGAGTTTAGCTCGGTGATCCGGAGGCTCAACACCTTTCCTAATCAATTTTATAGATCAGCAACCGAGCTGTTATACTATTGTATACAATGTAGGTTATGTAGGTATCGTAGTAAATATAAAAAAGAAATATATTTAATTATCCAACAAGGAGTTGAAAATGATTTTAAATCAATTTGTATAAATAAATATATTTTTGAACTATCTAAAAATCTATTCACTAAATAATAAAAATACATTACAAAAATATTCAAAATATTCAATTGCATAAGGCATACCAGAGGCCGTATAATGCATATCTGTTTTATTGTACAGAGTAATATCGATGGATTGATGCAAATGACATCAATAACAACATAATATTCTTTCAATATGAATTGCAAATGGCGATCATTCATAACCGGATATTTGAATAAATAAACAAGTAAATGTACATTATTTACTCTGAATTTGTTTTATTGTTAGTATTTATTGTTGTCTTGATCTATCTTAAATTATTGTAATATTGTGGTTTAAGATAAAGAATGATTTTTATGTAATTATTCATTATTACAGATATAAATAACGTTAAAATAAAGGGACACACATTTCGTAAAACTTTTCAGAATCGATTATCAGTTAGAATTCAAAATCAAGACTACTTGATTGATATACACAATCGATTGTGTTTTTCATAGCCTTAATGAGTACATCAGTAAATTTACATTTTTGATCGATTTTCAATAAATCCATAATCGTTACAAAAGTGTTGGTTAAATTAATACACGGATATCGTGTAGTGATTAATTTAAAATAAGTCTCATGGAAACAATTACGGAAACATTTTAAAAAGAAAACAACCAAATCGGTCGAGCCGTTCTCGAGTTACGATGTATAATGCTGTAATTGAATTTAATTTAAATAGATAAGTATCGCCACTTACAAGTTTATTTTTATCGACCACATTCAATTCCTGATCAATTTGTCCGTGTGTACGGATAGACAAAGAAATTAACTTATTACAGTAAACACTATTACTATTCACCTGATAATATTAGATAAGTTATCTGTATCTAGGTGGATTAATATCATCTTTGGACTACAAATGAGACCAACAAGCTGGAGATTGCGTCCAAGAGTTAAGCATCTTTTCATTGTAATTAATTTTGTTTATATTAAATACTAAACAAAATTAATTACAATGACCCAGGTAATGACTAGCTGACCCAGCGATCTTTGTTTCGCCTCAGAGGCAATAAATAAGTAAACTTTGGATTTTGTTAACTTTAATTGGCGCTATTTATTGCTATACCTAAGAGATAGACGTACTAAGGTGTATTATAATGTTTTGCATTGTTTTATTCTATCACTTAGGGTTCAATTTGCAATCAAAGCTCTAAACCTTAAAAATTTCACTATTATCTCTACTATTTTTATGGATGGGTTATACATACAAACCGCCCTGTTGAAACTTTATACCAATTAAAACAACACATCAAAATCCGTTGTGTAGTTTCAACGATCTCAGCATTGGGGACAGACAGCAGAAAGAGTCTTTTTTTAGTATGAAATAGACCTGTAACCAATGGGGGATTCAGGTTATAAAATATTGCGAACATTGAGGCCGTCTAATTGGACAGAGCCGCCTTAGAGATCATTCGGGAAAAAGAAACGGATCGACAAAACTTTAATAATAAAATGTTTTACAACATTGTTAATAAACGAATAGTTACCTACATATTTTTGTATTGTTTAATATTAAACGAATTGTTTGTATTTGGCCGACTGCGTGTTCTCACCGTGCGGCTAACAGCTATATAAAGGGGCTTAGCAATCAGCCAGCGGAGTCGGCGACGTGCACCCCATTCATCACGAATAGACCTGGGGTCACGACCAAATATCATAAGTCAGTATTACTGATTCATTTGTTATATTCTCGATTCGTCTGCACCGTATCCTGACTTGAACTAATTTCAATAGCAATGATATAAAAAAAAGATTTACAAGTATTTACAATGGTAGAGCCACGTAGTACGCTGCATGAATTGGGTGGCTCAACCAGTACAATACCAAGAGTTTTTTTAGAATATCAACGTAAAGTGGAGGTAGGAGTATTTCTCTTTACCCTTCTTATCCCACTTCTTATGTTATTTTAAAGGCCGGAAACGTAACTGTAACACTATCTGTATGGGAGGTGTCAAGACGCGGCACTAATCACTTACCGAAGGTCACCCGCTTGCCCATTTGCCCCAGATTCCACAAAAAGAGTAATCACGTGCAGAGTTTTCTAGGCGTACACGGTAAGTTGCTAAACTGTACGAGTCTGATATTTTCTCAATTACTGTCGAGACAATTGGTACATTAACTCCTTTCATTCTATTCTAATATCTATATATATATAAATCTTTTCTTGTCTAGGTTCTCAGATATGTATGATTATTACCTATAAATCCTTTCCCATATTTGAGTTAATTATTTTAATATAATTGTACGCATTCACTAAAGATTTTCTCTCAAATCGATTCAGCCCAGCTATCGATTTAATAACTTCATTACTGAACAGTGATCACGAGTCATTACTTTACACCGCGTTAAATCCATACCGGTCCAAGTGTATATTAATTGTATAATTTGGTAAATCCGTAAACACAAACGGACCGCTTCAATTTTAACCCTTTATCACTTACCAAATTAGTTACTATGTTCAATCAAGTTATCGTAATGTGTGGCCATTGCCAGGCAATTAGTAGACTTATAAAGTGTATATTATATGTGTTTGGAAGTATTTTATCATAAAAAATAATAAATACTACTTAATTAATAGATAATTTCTTATTAAATTAGAGTTCAATAGAATAACATACGCATCTTTTTGAAAAGGAAAAAGTGTATATTGTGGCTGTAGAGAATAGGAATTTTGATGAAAATTAACAGTACGCAAATCTTTAAAAAATATCTCCATTCATTATGGTATGTTTAAATTATTAATGTGTTATAATATAATTTAATTAAAATAATTTAATCTATAATAATCTTATCCATTATTGTCTTACACATAATACAAAGTGTTTTACTATAATTTAGCAATACGATATCTAGTACCAACTTGGTTATTGAATAGGAAGATATTATGCAATTTAACAACTGGTATCTCCTCATAGTATTGCGTATAATTCTAAAAATAATTACTTACTGTTCGTAATATTAATGGTACCACTTGTACCACAAATATGGCTTTGATATCAATACGAATTTCGTTGTTGAATTATTGCCATATAATTATCGGTTTATTATTTACCAATTGACAATTTGCTATTGGAATTGTGTAAAATTTACTCATTATTTATAATAGTTTAACAGTGGTGAAGTTCTATAGTTCGCTGCATGAATGGGCCGGCTCAACCGGTGAAATACCACGAACTCTTGGAATATCGGCGTGAAGTGGCTCGTGTTGCGTTTCGTTCGGTGAAAGGGGTGTCCGGAGGCCCGATCCCCTTTCCCTTTCCTTTCCTCTCCTACTTCCTTAAAGGACAGCAACGCACCATGGTGTACATGGGCGGTGAATAGTTATTTACCTGATGCTGACCCACTTGCTCGTTTTCTGTATCATAGTACTGGAACGAATGATACAGAATCAATTAAAGGTTAAAAGAATTACAGTGTACAGTGAATGAAAAAATTAATACTACCAATAAGATATAAAAAAATCTAAGACAAAAAGTAAAATATAAAAGAATCTAAAAATCAAATTTTAATGACTATCACTATCAAAGTGATTTTGTTACTGATCTTAACTAACGTTAAGGCCTAACCTTAGTTAATTAAGGTCAGCAATAAAATCCATCCATTCATCCATCCTCTAAATAATAAATAAAAGAAAAAAGATGTTGTTTCACTGGAATTTCTTTAATATGCGTACACTAAATCACTTATCACAAGACTCTTATCTCTTTGAAGATAAATCTGTGAATGTATGTAATCAGAAATCTGTCTTTAAATAATTCATCACTATTTTGGCGGTGATCCAAATTGTTAAATTCCCTCCAAGTTTATACATCGTTATGTCGAAAAATGTCGAAATTCATCTTTCGTGTTAACTGTTGACAAATTGTAACATAAATTTTTAAAAAGACAGCTGTAAATTTATTTTTTAATCACCGCAAAAAAAATAATTGTAATAAGTAAGTTATCTTATTACAAACATTCATTTTTACTAATATTTGTTAATAAATAAAATATATAATAAACACACCTTTATTTATATATCCTAGAACAAACTTTCTCACATTAACAAAATCCTAACAATGCCAAAAGCGATAATTATCAGAGTATAAATCCAAATTGGCACAAAGAGAAAACGAACCTATTTAACATCTTAATAAACCATTCGAAATGAATCTCCGCTAGTTCCGCGAAATAATTTAATTAAACCGCACTGTTAATGGCCCTATCATCCCGCTAATGGTCGGCTTGCATGCCTCGCCGTACCGCGCCCTTCGAGGAACTTGGTCTTGTTACCGCTTCAGTGTGAACAGAACAGGACACTGTACCTATCGACAACGTACCAATTAAATATTAAATTAACGTAACAATTACTAGCGAATTATGTGTTCTGGGCAATTTTTTTAATCTTTGAGCAATTCTTGACAAATTTATCTCTAAGACTTTCGCGAATCACGTTCATGACACTAAGGCCCGTAAGATCAATCATAGTTAAAACTGTCGATTTTCTAAACTATAGTCAATTTTAATCTAGAGTTTAAACCTGCCTCGTAAGATCAACAGCGAAATGGACATAGATTACGTAAACTAAGTTTAGTTTTCGACAGATGGCAACATTTGGTTATATAATGTCCATATTTCGCTCATCATTCACTCTTTTGTACATTGTCTGTGGCATATTTCGTGAAAAAAACTCTTTTTCTCTTTCTTTTATGAAGTTTTATAGTGTGACCATAGATTTAAGAAAAATAGATCGGCAATAGTCACCCAAACAACGTGACCAAAAATGGGTTGTAAATGTGTGAGTGACTTACGGGGCTCGTGGCGCATTGGTAAAACAACCGGCTGCGGCACTGAGGTCGGGGGTTCGATTTTCACCCGAGCACAAATATTTATGACAAACATTAATATTTGTGCAGCGTCTGGGTGTTTTTCTGTGTATTATAAGTATGTATTTACAAAAGAAAAGTATATATATATATATAGACATATAAGTATATAAGTATATATATATGTATTAGTATCCGTTATCTAGTATCCATAGCACAAGCATTTAGTTGCTTAGTTTGGAACTGGAGGGCCCTGTGTGATTTGTGTCCAAGATATTATTATTATTATCAATGTGTTCGTAAAAAGCGCTTCAAAACGTTAACTTTTACAAAGTTAATGTTCATGTGTGGAAATGTAAATAAAATATACGCGGTTCCCAAAATCTAATATAAGCGGTTGCTGTGATTGATCTTACGGGCCTAAGGCCCGTAAGATCAATCACAGTTTAAACTATTTTGCCTAGTTTAAACCTCATCTGTCGTTTATTTTGTAAGATCAATGCTAGATAAACCTCCAATAACAGTTTAAACTATAGTTTAGCTTACACCAGGAGATTTTGCCGTTTAAACCATGGTCCTGCCTAGTTTAAAAATGGCGGTCGTTTATCAGCTGACTTCTGACACAACGATTGTGGGTTCATACATAGATTTAGCATAGACTACAATAGATGGCACATGTCAGGAAAAATTTACTAATAGCATCGAATCACTGACAGCGCAACCGCTTATATTAGATTTTGGGAACCGCGTATATTTTATTTACATTTCCACACATGAACATTAACTTTGCAAAAGTTAACGTTTTGAAGCGCTTTTTACGAACACATTGATAATAATATCTTGGACACAAATCACACAGCGCCCTCCACTTCCAAACTAAGCAACTAAATGCTTGTGCTATGGTTACTAGAGAACGGATACTAATACATATATACTTTTCTTTTGTAAATACATACTTATAATACATAGAAAAACACCCAGACGCCGCACAAATATTAATGTTTGTCATAAATATTTGTACTCGGGCGAAAATCGAACCCCCGACCTCAGCCGGTTGTTTTACCAATGCGCCACGAGCCCCGTAAGTCACTCACACATTAACAACCCATTTTTGGTCACGTTGTTTGGGTGACTATTGCCGATCTATTTTTCTTAAATCTATGGTCACACTATAAAACTTCATAAAAGAAAGAGAAAAAGAGTTTTTTTTCACGCAATATGCCACAGACAATGTACAAAAGAGTGAATGATGAGCGAAATATGGACATTAAATAACCAAATGTTGCCATCTGTCGAAAACTAAACTTAGTTTACGTAATCTATGTCCATTTCGCTGTTGATCTTACGAGGCAGGTTTAAACTCTAGATTAAAATTGACTATAGTTTAGAAAATCGACAGTTTTAACTATGATTGATCTTACGGGCCTAAAACAACTTTTAGGATTATATCGCGTTTATTTATTACTAATTTTATCTATTTCCCGACGTTTCGAACTCTTTACAGAGATCATTTTCACGAGTGATGAATAAAAAGATGGTATGTGTTTAAAAGCTATTTTCATTGATACAGAGTGCACCCACTTTTTGGAAATAAAAAAAAATAAACAATAATAATAACAAATACCATCTTTTTGTTCATCACTCGTGAAAATGATCTCTGTAAGGAGTTCGAAACGTCGGGAAATAGATAAAATTAGTAATAAATAAACGCGATATAATCCTAAAAGTTGTTTTAGTGTCAATTCTTGACAAAGTCAAATAAACACTTGTCGGATTGGAAATATTGGTTTGTCTTTACATTATGAGAAAATTGTGATTAAATAATAAAATTGTAACAGGGACCTATTAAGTATTACTTTACCCCAATAGTACATGTCTATTCCCACCCATAAGTACATCAACGATCTTCGAAAACATTTTCTGACGGCTTATGTAAACTAAATCGGTTTCAGTTCTCTAATCACAGTTTACTAAAAGATCATTATTGTCACTATTAATCAATAAATTAACCAGTATTGATGAGTGAACAAGGAAATGTAAATTAAAACTAAAGGAGTAATTGACGGGTTTATGCCCCAAAACTGTACAATAAATTAAATAATTACTTCATCTAAAACTTATTCTTTTTGTAATTCAAGTAATAATTATGGCTGTAACATTCTTAGAATCCACACTCAGAACACATTCATTTAAAAGTGTATGACTTACATAGCCTTCGAAATCATATTTAGTATAATCATAACATTAAAATATTGATAGAGTTTGATGAGGCATGTGGCACCGCTTTAGAACATATTGCCGCCCCATCTTGCTTCCTGACGAAGCCATTAAAAGGGAAGTGAATGGTGATAGGGATATTCTGTTGTAGTTATAGATTATAGTTGTAAACAATACTATTTCTAGTTTTATTATATTTTAATAGTAAACAAGATTTGATATCTTTGTCTTTGTTTTTATTAATAAGATAACGGCTAAAGCCGCCCATAGACAACTTCAAAACTCATAGTGTCACAGTTGCGTCATCTTCCTGCTCTATTCCCATTTTTTGGAGTCGACACAACAGGTTTTTCTCTTCCACACGATGGCAACTTATGCCATTTCACGTTATTACGATATTCTGAGATATCGTGGTATATCATCAGTCGAAGCGGCCCATTCATGCATCGAAGTGCGTGGCTGTACCACAGTTAAATAAATCTCATTTAACCTACAAACACAACACTTTAACCGAACAGTTTAATATCAGCGGACAGTTAATAAACAACTAGGACCCGATAACCGTTTCAGTTAATTTACTATTCGTACTGTAGAAAGTGACAACCAGCCGCGAATTAGATTTCATCTTTACAATTTATAGTTAAATGTTTTGTTAGATTGTTTTGGTTATAGAAGTGTAATTTTAATTAATTTCGTGTCAAATTTTTCAAGTCATGATAATGATTGTGCAGTCAATAATATTATGAACTACGCAACAATGGAAGGAACTATGAGTCGTTGACAGAGAATACACTTTTCATGACCAAACTGAACGTGTTCTAGTTGAAGTTGATATCTGCTATAGAAACCCACGAGCATGTATGACAAAAGTTATTAAAGTCAAAGAAGCAAGTGAGCTATGACGCCCTGTTTTCTTTGTTTGTTTTATGCCAGGGACTTGCTGTAAAGTTAGGTACGAAAGTCAAGTTAAGAATGAAAAGTAAAGTAGCACAAGCTCCGATTGTTTCATCATAAGATTGATTATAAAGAAAAAAATAAATTCCTTACAACAACAACTTTACAAGATTTAAGCACAAAACCACGGCATTCACACCATTAGGGTATCAATATAACTGATTTGTAATTAATAAATATCATTGAATTTCCACGGAATACCTGAACACATTTAATTAAGTGGAATGCTCTTATATACGTATTACATCTAAGTATCATTAACCTAGGGCCAAGCAATTCATTACACTATTAACGGTTGTTTAAATTTATATGCCATTTCCAAACGCGTCCACAACTGCATTAAACATACCATGATTCATATCATTATCCATATTAATGATTTTATCCATATTAATGATTTGCCCTTTTTCGTACAGAAATTTTGCGACATAGTACTGTTTGCCGATGACACTTCACTCCTCTTTAAGGTAGACCGTAAAAAAAACAGTTTTGATGATGTAAATAGCTCTCTTACACAAGTCCATGATTGGTTTACAGCTAATAATTTAGTCCTAAATTCGAATAAAACCAAAATAATAAAGTTTACTATGCCCAATGTTAAAGGTCAGGTTATAAATTTATCTTTAAATAACAGAATTCTAGACCCAGTAAATACAACTGTATTTTTAGGTATTACTCTTGATAATAAGCTCCAGTGGGGACCTCAAGTAAAATGTTTAGCTGGAAAACTTAGCTCTGCTGCCTACGCGGTTCGAAAAGTTCGACAGCTTACTGATGTTGCAACCGCCAGACTAGTTTATTTCAGTTATTTTCATAGTGTCATGTCTTATGGCATTTTGCTGTGGGGTAGAGCAGCTGAAATTCAGTCTATTTTTGTGCTTCAAAAACGAGCTATTCGGGCAATTTATAATCTGGGGACCAAAGTCTCCCTTAGAGAACGGTTTAAGGAAATTGGAATATTAACAGTTGCTTCTCAATTTATATATGACAATATAATGTTTGTTAGAAAAAACTTAAATAGATATACTAAACATAGTGATGTACATAATTTTAATACCAGAGGCAAGCATAAACTTGTGTTAAAGTGTCATCGCCTGCACAAAGTACATAAGTCGTTTTTGGGAATGGGTGTACAGTTCTATAATAGGATCCCTGCGCATATTCTGGCTCTCTCTTTCGATCGGTTTAGGCGGGCTGTGAAGGATCGTCTCGTTGCCGGTGCTTATTACACCATCAATGACTTCATGACGGACAAGTCGTCTTGGGACCGTCAAATTGCTTGCTCAACGCGGATTGTGTAGTTTGCGTGTTGGAATTTGTTCACTTATTTTGGAGTGGAGACGTGCTGCAAATATTTCTAATAGTAATCAACATTTCTTATTATGAGTTTGAATTGATGTTGTTTTGATAAAAGCTTTATATATAATTTTTATTATTGCACTTACTTGTTGCACAACGTTACCATTCTAAATAGAAGATGTCGCGTCAGCTGTGCTCGACTAATATCATATAATTTCTCTCATTACTTGTACTACGATGATTTTAAGTTGGTTGGATCATAACTGTGATTGTCGAGTAGTCTGGCTGCTGCACCTTTTATGTGATATTTTTTCAGTAGCGTTGATAATACTATTCTGTAAATTTTCAATGGTTTTGAAAAGAGTATTGGCACATGAGTTTCTTGCCCGATTCTTCTCATGAAAGCCCCTACACTCGGAATCGGGCCGCTCGTGGCGATTGCTTCCGTGTTTTTTTGTTCCACGGAGGCACTTGCTTCAAGCGCTCGTGGCTTAGCTTTTTAAATATTATTTTAATTTTAAACATTTTTGTACATTGACTATTTTTAAGTGTCTGTGAGGACCTATGAAAATAAAACCACTTTGACTTGACTTGACTTGACATGGAGTATAGAGCATGAGAAATTATAAGGGCATTTCAATTGACGTCAGCAAATATCACCTGTCTTGTTCTTCGCATTATCTGATGGTATCGGTAATGGCAATGAACGTCTCCACCTCCACACATTAATACTACTAATTTTTTCGTCCCTAGAATTGGTGACGGAATCCATTGTCATATATCGGACACAGTTTTGTCAGTCATCGATTTTTATACACGTAACTCGAAAATTCATTGTTAAAGTGTTAAGCCGCTAAGCCTTTGTATCGGCTAACTTGTCTTAATTATTGACTAAACTAAACATACCTACAGCATAACATGATGCCTTAAATTTTTTTTACCGGTTTCGTAGGAAGCAGCTAATGGAAATTTATCACGAAGAAAAACTGAGATATACTACACCACACATACAAATTATACTCGTACATTTAATAATCCCACCCCTTACTGAATACATGGGAGAAGTAAACTATGGGAAACTTATTGATATTAAAACGTTATTAAACACCATTCACTATGTCCACTAAACATACAAAAACCTTCTGAATATATGCATCTTTAAAATAGCTTACATTTTAACTTTAAATAATGTCACATTGGTTCTCAGGCTTCTCAAAAATACCAGTTGCTTCTTAAGTCAGAGATGAAAACTACAATAACATAAATAACAAACTTTATTGTTATAACATTCTAATAGTTTTATTGAGTTCGTGGGTCTTTTATTTACGTATCATAGAATATAAGTAATAGATTACTTGCAGGTTTTTTTTAAGTGGGGGCAATCAAGCAAACGTGTCACCAGATGATAAGCAACTAGCACCGCTCATATACACCTGCAACACAGTATTACAGTTGCGTTGCCGACCTTTAAGATATGATAGGGAAGAGGTCGGGTCGGGCGTTAGGATACCCCTCTTACTCAACAAAACGCGGCATTTTCCGACGTCGAATTACTTAGAGATCGTAGTATTTCACCGGTCATGCCGGTCATGCGTCAGTTAACTGCGTTACTCTACCACTGTATCAGATAGTAGTAGTCTATATTCTAAAGATAATTCTTCAATGAAATGAAAATCGCGTGTCTATCACTTGTCATCAAAACTTGTCCAACGAATTCTAGAGTGGTCTGTACTACACCTTAACAGAATTGAGAAGTTTAATTATATAATCTCTAACAGATCTCGGTGGGCAGCACGTAATGATCGAGTTTGTTCTCCAGCCATCTGAGATCAGATACGATGACGTATTAGCATAGAGAAAACTTACGATGGAATTGCTTCAACGCCAGCTTTACCTTGCTTAATTCCGTGTTTGTTAGTAATTTCCAAAAACTTCTATTGAATAAAATGGTGATTTCTGCTATTGTGGCGTTGTATTGTCCTTGGCAATTAAATAAATAATAGTTTAAAAAAACTAAAAAACACGCTTTTTATAGAATACCGAACTAAAAAATAGAAAAATAAAAAAAAAAATTATTTTAAAAAAAGCGTGGGGTGCTTTTTAGATATTAACGAAATGATAATCACTCTACTCATATCTGTCAATAAAATATTTATAACTATTGACACCATGCACCCCACGCTTTTTTTAAAATAAAATATTTTTTTTTATTTTTCTATTTTTTAGTTCGGTATTCTATAAAAAGCGTGTTTTTTAGTTTTTTTAAACTATTATTTATTTTCTATTTTTTAGTTCGGTTTTCTAGTCTAGAACTTTCATAGTTCACAAATCGCACCATCTAGTGGCAATCACCGGAAACTAAAAAAGAAGTCGGTTACAAACAAACATACAAACATACAAACCTACAAACATACAAACATACAAACCTACAAACAAACATACAGGTGAAGCTAATAAAAAGCTAATAAAAAGCATAAAACTGCACCAAAAAATTTCTTTAATAACGCTTAAATTCATGCCAGGCCCCTTATGAAAGAAAAGTCCCTTGTTTCCCCCTGAAAAAAATGCCACGACCTTTACACACCATACTAGCTTCGCATATTCTAGGTTCATAATTCTGGTTACAGAAGTTCCTCGTATTTTAATGCTCTTGATATTACCTTTCGTAAAGACACATTAAATTTGGTTCCTCTGGATTATTCTATTCACTTCTTTCGCATCACTAAATACTAATATTACGGTATTTAATCAAATTAATTCAATTCAAATACTACAAATGATACTTATAGTAAATACAAAACCAATCTTGGAGGTCAATACCGCGTTCCATAACAGCTGGTACTTAAATTAACTAAACCGATGTAGTTCATTAACGCATCTAATTCTCAACCTCGAGATCGTTACTTACCACAAACAAGAGTTTCTACAAGCTATTAACCTACGACTAATTAGTGTTAGTTGCTGTACAAATTAATGTTTCTGTGTCCATATTCTAGTCTAGTTAAGAGAATGTTCATTGGACAGAGGACAATTTTACAAATTTTGTGAACTAGCAGCCATCTTTACAACTTTACTTGTTATATTTGTTTTAATTTTGAACTTTTACATTCTTTCCTTTTTTGCTTTACTTAAATATCTATATATATGTAATATATTACTGCTCGTATATTACTCTAAACTAATGCTATATCCTCGGGAAATTAGATAATCAAAAACTAATCGAGTATTATATCTCAATCTTTTCATGTGTGCTTGCTCTGTATAAATATTTGAAGATGACGTATTGCTGGCAATTTTAATCACTTCCTTGTCCTTATCGCACTCTAAGTGTGGTCGGCATAACATGTAATTCTTTCTAACTATCCATGTTAACAAAAGATTTGACTATGTTTTTTATGACCAGCCTCCTGCCAGACGTCAACCCTCCTTGAGCATAATTGTGTTTTGGCAATTGCTATGATATAATTTGTAAATTAATTCCAATCTCAAAAACATCGTTCGTCACAGCCTTCCGTACACATACATATAGAGCCGCCTTTATGAACACTGACATATATATTTGTCTATAGTCTATCTAGTCTATAGGTCTTTGTATTCAACTGTCACATATTGAAAACCCTGTTTAGATTTAGTGTTTGAGACAAACTATATATAGGGTATAACACATGTATAGAGAAAGTTGCTTGTTAGCGAAACACAAATAATATAACACTATTTCAACTAGTAGAGACATTCAACGGTCGATTTTAAATTCTTGTCTATGGTACAGTAATGGTTGTCTTGTTAGTAATTTAGACGTATGAGAAATAGTGCACCGGTTTATAGATTGTTGATATAAAATGTTGATTTTTCAAAAGAAATAACTAAGATATTTTGAATGTGAAATATTCAAATGACGTTTAAATCAGCTAAAAGCCACTGTCACTCTGATGCCTCCATGTCATAGTACGTACCTAAGACGTTATAGGTATCGACTTTATTCATCGATTTTAATCATATTTGCTCATTTAGTTTAAGCAATATAAAATGAGATTTCTTTGTTAAATTGATTTTTTACACTTTCAAATGTTTGAATATGGTGCCATGCGAATGCTTTGTTGGATCGCTTAACAGGAAACAAAATGATTCTCTTAAAATTATGAAAATTTTAAAAATATATTAGACAAGCTTAAACTATATTATATAATTTATTTTTTCCTTACTCATTTTTATCCTCCACACAATTACTATCCCGCTATGAGACGCACCTGTTTTTCCTAATAAAAGTTTGTAATTTTTAAATTGCAACAAATAATTGTAACTCAGATAAATAGATCGCTATCATTAAGTAAATTTACAATATTAGTACTTAGCACTAAATAGACAGCATTCCTGGATGCTAATATCCCAACATATCCTGCATTAGGAGAGAATGTGTTGTGTCAGACTCCCGGCGAGAGCGTTCAGACACTTAATTACAATGTTGATACAGCATCCTGAAATTATTAAATGTAAACGTCAAATGAAATCTTGCATGCTCTTCCTTGTATATACCTCTACTATTGGAAACTAGAATTAATTGAAGCGACTAAAGCATGAGATAATTTTACTGATGTTAAATTTACTAATTTTACTGATGTTAAATTACTAATTTTACTGATGTTAAATTACTAATGTTTATTTTTACGGCATAGGAGGGAGTACGAGTTGGCATATCAGCTGAAGGTAACCAACTAAAGCCGCTCATGCTCATCTGTAACAGAGATAGAGTTACAGTTGCGTTCCCCCCCTTTAAAATGGGGTAGGGCAGGGGTCTAAAATGTTATAGGGAACCGAGAAGGGTAGGGATTGGACCACCAGATACCTTTTGTCACCGATTAAAACGCGGCATAACCACACGTCTTTACGTCGATATTCTTAGAGCTCGTGGTATTTCACCGGACAACCCATTCATGCAGCTAACTGCGTGACTACCGACAAAATTATTCTATTACTGTTGTTCTTGTCTTGAACTTCAGTCATTTAAACTTCATAAAAAGGCTTCAATTTATAAAATTACAAATAGACAATAATTTTACAAGTGCTCATGTTTGGAAAAAACAATCGCACAGTGTAGACGTGACCAGTTCCAATCTTAATAATACAATTCCACGAAATATAGGTACTCGTATTTTGATTGAAAATGAATTGAAGGAAGATGCGATTTCAATTTGCGTAATTAATTAATAAATTTACTAAGAACACCACATCATTCTGTGAATTAGACATTGCATACCTTACAAATAAACCAATTATAAATGTATAAATGATATCGACTACAACATATTAACAGAATTATATGAAACAAGACAGAAAGCAGTTAGAAACCTAATAAGAATTTTAACTACAATAAGATGCGATTAGTACAGACAAACTATCGTTGTAATCGAATAAAACAGCTAAATAACATTTAAACTTAACAGTTAGTCTGTACTCAAATGGAATCTCAATGCGTGGACCTAGTTTCTAATTGTATCTTAACGATATTCTGATATCATAAAATTAAGAGCCTTGTACACTGAGCGGTTACGACCAATAGGCGTATTTTCAATGAGACAAGATTATGTACTAACTAGGAATAAAGTTATATTAATATGGAGAAAATTAATTAATAATTAATCGATTATTTTCGAACCTTAACTTGGACACTAAGAAAAATTGCAAGGAGATGGAGGATGGGTTTCCGAGGAGGGCGGACGTCAAGCCAGCCATAAAATCGCTGTTAAAAATGTTGACTGCACGGATAGTTCGAACGGATGACATGTTGTGCCGATCCCTGGTTGGGGATAAAACACCAATGAAAACTATCCCAAGGCAGTGCACCAAGCATGACGTCAGGCAGGCGGCCGGTCATAAAACAACAGCCAAAACTTTTGACAACATGGATAATTTGAAAGAATAACATGTTGTGCCGTCTCCACTTAGGGCAGGAAAATGATGATATTTTTTAACCTTAATTTATTAAAATAATGAAAAATATGCAATTGTGTTATTCAATTGATTGAGGCAAGTAAAGAGATTCCCTTACTTTGAAGATATAAATGTAAGTCTTTCATAATATCCTAAACATCCTAATTTATTTAATGACAACATTTATCTAAACAGATAGAACAAGTTACAAGTAAATATAATAATCTTTTTAGATATGCCGCGGCTAATACAACTTAATTAATGTTTTTTTTATTATTACTCAAAGATAGCAACTAGAGCGGAAGAGGACAAATTTATCGTTTATTTTATTTAGACTATTTTGTGTCATTTTTTTTTTGAACACAGATATTGTAATTACATATGGTAATATTATAACTCATTCAGTTCATAATTGATTACTTTCATTACTCTTAATAAGGAAATGAATATTTATATTACTGAATATATTAAGTAGGTATAGCTAGTCAGACCATAAATAATTTTACTTTACTGTAGAGTCCAATATTTTTCTTTATTTTTTAATTTAAATTTAGAATACGTTAACATTCGAAGAAAAGTGGTGACGTGTACAATTTCCTTCCGGATCTAGACACATAGTTTTTTCCTTTTTTCTATTGACCTGGTAGCCAAAACCTTTAAGTCAAGGAGAAGTGAAACATGGTATTAAACGTTATTTTAGTAGTGGTTGTTGTACAAAGCAATGTTAAAGTAATGTTCATATACAGATTACATATACTATTGGATAATGGCTTTCATTACCAGCTGGTGTTTGTTATTTTGTTAGTGCTTCAATTGATGATCCATTGTTTGGTTTCTTGAAAACTTCTTTCTTCCTTTCTGTTTAATATTTTTGTATCAATTACTGTATTCCAAGAATGCTACTATATTCCAAGAAGTATTCAAGCATGTGAGTCCAATGAGTGGAGCTCATTGAATATTACGTGTATATTATTTTTTGTTCCACACACAACATAACATAACTTCACGCCTTTGTTACCCGAAGGTGTAGGCAGCGGCTGTTAAGCGTCGTGTCGCCGTTATGTTTAAGTCCTAAATGGAATAGGTGGCGAGCCTATTGCCATACCGGTCACAAAGTTTTCAGTCATCCATATTTATCACACATAACTTCCGAAAACAATTTCGAAAAGTCATTGGTGTGAGCCAGTGCCAGGATTTGAACCCGCGACTTCCGGATTCAAAAGCGGGTGCTCGACCACTGGACCACCGAGACGTACGCTTTTTTGTTCCACGCTTTTTGAATATATTATTATATTTTATTGAGGTACATATTAATTTAGAGTCCAAAAATTGTACACAATGTTTGGCGTGGACTGAAAAAATCTCGTATAGATAGAGTAAATTTGGATGGATATCCAACCCGTAAAACTCATAGGCTACATGTGTTGCAAATTTCGCTAGAATTTGCTACATATGTAGTCTATGAGCTCTGAATATGTAATACAAAATACTTCCTTGTGCGTCTCGCATATAACTTATAACTTGAATATCATAGTTATTTATTGGTTAAAGCGGATTTTAAAGTGTTTGAGCCGCTTTGTGTATAAATTTGGCTAAAGACTGCGGTGAACCATCAGCTCACTGGCGATTTCAATATTTTATAATTTACTAGTTTATACCCGTGGGCTCGCTCACATATATATATTTATCTCAGGGCGTTATTTATGATGTATAGATTCCGATTATCCCAGGCGCCAATACAATCCAATGACTTTGATTAATAAAGTTCAATATAAAATTTTGTTAAAATAACGCTATAGTATTAAGTATTTCTTAATACTATTATTAAAAATACCTGACAGCCCTCGCAAATTTGTCGCCTTACCATTCAGTATCCATATATTTTAGTACCACATATTTCGAATAACGCACGCATTTTGAAGTCTTACTCGAGATTAGTTGAGATGTAATTTTTTTTATTTCACAAAAAAATAACTTGGCTGCTGAGCACAGTAAATACTTGATGCTCATTAAAAATATCCCACATTATGTATTTAAAAACGACTTAATTTATGAGTGCATAATAAATCTTTCATGTCACTACCGCCTTTAAATGTATGACGCGCAGTATATTTTTGCTAAATCCTATAGTCTGCTGGGGTTTATTTAACCATTTGTTACACTGACTTTCAGCCAAGTTCAAAAGCAGACACATTTATAAGGATCTATAAATTTGTGATATGGAACTTATCCTTTTAATGGTGCAGTGTTATTTAGTGACGGTGGATGTCTAATACTTCTTCAGAGATATTGTCTTCTCTAACGATTTATAGATATCTAATAGATGGGTCTTGTCTCTTACTTCTACAAACTTAGTTGATAGAAAAGTATTTCCTTTTGGCCTTAGTCTATGACTTCAATCGATGTTTGAAACTCCTTCTGATGTTTTAAACAGTTATTTTTACTGTCATCGTCATATTTCAGTTTCTATTTACGGTTGATCTAACAAAGGCCAGGACCTTCCAAATATGTGCTTATTCATATTTACTTTTAAAACGAAAGGAAAGTCTCAATATAAAAACTTCACACCAACTTAATAAGGTCGTCGCTAAAAGTTACAGCTTAAATCCCGATCCCAGTTACACAAATATTTCCCTCTCCTCACTTGCCCTCCCCTCCTCCTCTCAGACTGACGTCGGTATTCGGTAGCTAACAGGTAACTATTAGCGCCCTACTCGCCAGTTAAAATTATCTTTCAAGTGGTTACAATCAACACTAAACAGTTACTGCGATCGTTAAGTCTTGGTAATTCATTATTAACAATATGTATTTATTTGTAAAATTTCATTTTCTATAAGAGTTATTATCAAATTATCATAAACTATAGGTACTATTTATTAATCGACAATTATTTTCAAAGGAACTATTGTCAAAATTAACAAAGAAGGGATTAAATTTGGTGAGTGCATTTACAATATGCACTTACATAATTTAATTAAGTCAAACATTATTCCGAGATTCTGGTCATAACTCTTGCAATATACATGAAATATCATACTTACTCGTAGACTTACGAGACAACATTTTGCCAACTTTTTATGAAAAAAAACCTCATTTCATCATTTACAGATAATTCCACTAGCTATCTGTAAAATATAATACTAAGTTAATTATTTGTATATATCTCTCTAGTCAGAAAACAAATTGCCTTTTAAGTTTTAACTCGTTGGTACAAGTATCAAAGAACATTAGGCGACGATGCAAGTGTGCCGTAAAGGCACGTGCTTCTTATATAAACTACGGGAACCAAATTAAATAATAGAGTTACGTGTATAAACAAATATTAACTCAGTATTTTATTTGTACCACCAATAGTGGCAACCTGGTAACAGTTTGAACAATCAACTAATAGAAAACATGGAAAAAGAGCAGCTACCATAGTACCTAGTACCGAAATATTGATACCTAGTAAAAACAAGTTTGTACAAGACAAGTAAGTACTTGACAAGTTTTGATCTGAATATGTGTAAATACAAACATAACTTAACGCCACATCCTTTGCGGGGTAAGCAGGGAGAACAGAGCGCCATAAGGCACGATTCTTACACGTCTCGCTCGTTTCTTTGACTTTCATAACTCTTTACATGCGCGCGCGTCGATTTTTGAGGCTCCCAACATCACCTTCCGCCACAGCACGTTCTATTTGGTCATGGAATGTGTGTCTTGGCCGTCCTCGACTCCTACATCCATCCTAAAATGTGTGATGAACATTTTATCGAATTCAGACTGTCAATTTTCAACAGTGGTATAGACATGCAATTTGCTGTATAAATGGACTGGCTCGACCTGAAATACCTCTCATAATATTTATAATATAAAGTGTCACATGTCGCGTTTCGTTCGGTAAGAGAGATAAGGAGTCCCACCCCGTTTCCTCCTTCCTTCCCATACCACTCCCCGTGTGACCGGTGACCCGCTTGCTCGTTTGCCCCTAATCCCATAAACATTCGCGTCAGATTCAATAATTACTGACTCAACACTTCTAGGATATAATATAATCCATGAGAGCTATGATCATCTAAAAAAATGAGACATACTAGTTAGTATTAATTAAACAAAATATGTCTAGAATTTTTCCAGTCATAAATGACAATGACATCATCCATGTAGGTACAGCCAAACATTTGCTCTTTAAACATTTTATCTCCTTATTTCGTCATTGACCAATACTCAATTATTATTATTGTTGTACCTAATTACTCAAATAAATATTTAAAAATAACTAGAATCTCAAAATAACTGCAAACTAGGTGGCGCCAGTTGTTTACAATTAGTACAGCTTAAACAATAACATGCGATTCCGCGAAGTAAAGTTAGTTATGCTAGAAAATTTCCGCATACATTAGTGATGTGTTTGTTTTAAAAAAAATTATCGAAATAATTAATTTTTATATCTCGGTGCTCCAGTGAATACAAAACTACGTTTTCGTAAATTTTGTGTAAATAAATATACTTTTGCAACCACATGTCAGACTGAAGTATATAATTAGGTTTTCAAACTTAATTCTAAGTTTGTATAAGTACTAACTTAGAATTAAGTTTAAAATCCCAGCTATGTAAGTAAGCTACATAGCTGGGATCATTGAAGATTGTAAACAGAATCTCGTTCACATGAAGAAAAAAAATGTCACAATTCATTACAATGTTCTCGTAATTTAATCGAAGTAAGTGTTGGCCGTTAGTACTGATGTCACGGGCGGTAAATATCTTCAACAAATATTCATAGTCGGTATAATATAATATTTAACATATCCACAGGATCATTCCGACGGAATTACTTCACTTCATATTGCGATAGGGCTGTCTACCAAATAAATTTGTTGAATGTATTAGTATTAACTTTTTTACTATAACTTAAGTTCCTTTAATTCTTAGGCTAGTTTTGAGATGAACATTTATGAAATTAGCAAAATTAACTGTCATATTTACTTGATATCAAAGACCTTAATTCAAAGTTATGAATAAATTTTTAATTCAAACTATAACCACATTTTTACTGGGGATATAAATGTGTTAGTTCCATTTTTTTATAATATTATGAAAATAATATAAAGTAAATAAAACAAGGCAGCTCCATAATTAAATGAAAATTGGATAAAACCGTAATTCTGACATAGCCAAAATGTGATAGATTGAATTGACAATATTGACAATATATGTTTCTTGACACTTAAATATTAAATTATGTGTGGCCTGCAGTAATTTTTTTTAATCATATTTTAAACGAAATCAGCTAAAATTTTCACTTCACTTAAAAATGTATAGACCCACAGTGGGAATCCAAACCTTAAACTATGCTATGTATCTAACAATTGCTGTTGTAACAACCCTGCAAGGATCCCACATAGGGGTGACAAGTTCACAGTTAAAATTATATCCTTATAACATCTGATAATTTCGGTGCTCGGCCACAAAGGCAGGCGCGATACGTCCACATAAATTACCAAATATTATGCATGTATCTACATTGAAAGATCTTTATTTATTAAGATGTAATCCTTGATACAACCAATTTATGAAGTCGGCCTCTCCGCCCATTATCCAGATAATGACATAAGATAGAACGTTGTCCTTTTCATACGTTTTACAACCCTATCTTTTAGTAGTACATTGTAATTTTTGATGCTATTGTTGTTTAAAGAATATAGATTACTATGTATAGATTGTTTTTTGTTCTATAGTAGTTAGAAGTAGATTAGAAGTTATTTTTTGGATAACTATGTACGGTGAAGGTATTCAGTACTCTAGTAGTATATTAAAATTTGGCACCTGAATTCCGGTTGGTTAATTTCAAAGTTTAAACCTAGCTCTACACCAGGCAACTTTGCAATGGTTTGTCCTTTTAGCTGAGCCAAAACTCTAATAATTTAGATACACAACTCTTTTGTAATAGAAATAAAATAATAAGAAATAGTTTCCTTAAAATAAAAATTCAGAACTCGACTGAGGTACGAATCCTGAAAAAAAAACAATGACAATTATATATGATCCAAAAATCTTCGTATCCACATACCTACATTTTTAACTATTATGATGGTAAATTTACAACAAAATAATACATAAAACATAAAATTTATTAAGGAAACCAGATTAAATTGTGGCATAATAATACCCCTGTTATTTGATAACACCACCAAACAAGTACTTAACATAGATATAACACTTCTTCAACATTTGTAGGAGCGGAAAGGACGGCAGAGAGAGAGACTCTTTAAAATTATAATAAAAAAGTCGTATAAAAGATATTTCGGCTTTACTGATTTCCTTTATGAGTATAAGATATTGCTTGCCTTACCAATAATAATAATAGTTGTCGACAACATATTAGTAAATTTTATATATATACTATCATTTAATCAAAATATTTTCAATTACATTTATATGTATAAGGACAATTATGTCATGAAATGAACATTATAACATCACATGAAATATATGATATACATAATATACATAATACAACAACATATGAAATTGACATTTCATCTCGCTCGAGTTGAAGAAATCTCGAATTGAATATTGGTTAATATTAGTGATATAAATTCACATTTCATCATTATTATAATTAAGATTCAACAACAATAAATATTATTAACAGCAATCCACAATGCGGTACTGATCCTAACGCTAACTTATGGAAGCGATAGTTGGGTATGTCAGAGTGTGCACGAAAGTAGGATAAACGTGGTCGAAATGTGGGCACTGCGCAAAATCTGTGGAGTGACTCGCGCTGACCGCGTCGAAAACAAGGTTGTAAGAAAGGAAATCGGACTGAAAGAGAGTGTCGGTGTAAAAGTAAGAAAGGGCATGCTCTGATGTTTCGGACACGTAGAAATAATCGATGTTGCAAGATGACTAAGCAATAATACAATGCAAAAGCGGATGGATGTAGGAGTCGAGGACGGCCAAAACACATATTCCATGACCAAATAGAACATGATCTGGAGGAAAGTGATGTTTGGAGCCTCAAAAATGATGCGCGTGCATGAAAAGAGTTATGAAAGTCAACGAAGCGAGCGAGTGAGGTGTGTAAGGATCGTGCCTTATGGCGCTCTGTTCGCTCTGCCTACCCCGCAAGGGCCTGGGCGTGAAGTTATGTATGTATTATTAACGTAACGATCAAATTAATGCTAAGCTAATATTTTTTTTTTCTAAATAATTTATCATAATACTGAAGGCTACTCTTGAAAGCACTTTTGTTCACTCAATAGGGTAGACTGAGCACGATTGTGCTAGGGTACGGTAGTGACATTCGTTCTTTCGGCAAAACTTCACACCGTACCCATCCTCCCCTACTAGTTTTAATATAAAACTTCTCATCAGCTATCTGTCGTGAAATTCCCGTGGTACGTCGCGTACGCCGCTTAAGAGATTAGCGGAAACAAACACACTGACAAAGCGGTTTTAATCATCGTTAATAATAGGTTTTTACTGGCAACAAATGGAAGAAATTGTGTTCTCAAATGATTATATGTGGACGTATTAATAAAAAGCATATTAATTAACATGTGATATTTTAAGCAGACAATACAAATAAAAAGAATAAAAATAATAATTGTTAAACATACATATTACGACAGACAAGATACTTATCTGTTCGTTTAAAAATGATGTAGATCTTGTTGTTAACAGAGACAAATTTGAAATTAATGATGACAGAACAAAATTATTATGTTCAAATTAAACTTCACGAGGCTCAAATATTAACCGCCAATATGTATTGCAAGTTATTTTTTATTACTGGCTGCAGCAACATCGTACAAACAGCAATTGTAAAAAACGTATCTCACAAAGTTAAAAAAAAAGCAAATATATCTTCGTATCTTTAAAATTTAAATATCGAATGATAATAAAATAATACGATGATCGATGCAGTACAACCTACGGTGCGGTGCGGTCGCCATTTTAACAAAACGTGTCAAATTAAATTACTCACTCGATTCTTTGTGGACATTTTTATCGACTTGCAATAATTTAATGTAACATCACAATATATTTATATTATTTTCATTTATTAAAATATTTATGATCACTTCGTTGAGCCAGGTGTACTTTTTTATAAAATTCAGATCGAACCAACATTTTTTTTTAATTTAATAAGGATTTGATTATAGTTCCATCTTTTTTACCGCCGCAGCAATAAACTGTTTGCAGATATTTGATTATTTTATCATTAACCTGCTGTTATTTGAATGATTTGTGACTAGTTTATTAATTTAATGTGAATATTGATAGATTTCTTGATTTATCAATTAAACAACACTTTAAAATTTAGGATTTATTGATTCAAAAATCTGTGTGGAATACCTAAAGAACTGTCATTGTGACAGATCTTTTAGTATGACAGTTTATACCAAATTAAAAATCAAGTGAGACAATTTTATGAAGAGCGTGTCGTGTCGTAACTAGGGCCGCCCCCTTGTGTGGCCCTTATTTGACAGTTCTGGCATGATATGTCAACTTGTTCCGTAATAATTGGACGCGAGTGACAGTCCCCGTTTGATTGATACTACTGCGGCCCTAAGTGTCACTTTCAGTTTCATTATTTTTGATGTTTATTAGATAATGTCATCTCGCTCTCGGAAAGTACTGCTTTTGTAATGACTAATATATTTGTAGTGTGATATTTTGATTATAACTCACAAGAATATATATAACTCCACATAATACTTTTACTTAGCAACATAATATAATGTACAATACAAATAAATACCAATCCAGAACTCGTAAATACTTTTATGATCGATACTATATCGATAAAGCTGCCGTTCTACTCAATGGATAATAATTTATAGATCCCTGTCTACCTGCTACTCACCATTATGTAGTGATTTTAACCGTTGCATAGTAAAATTTATTAATGCCTGTATCATTATGTTACAAATAAAATTTAGAGCGATGTTCATTATTTGTATCCTACAAGGCAAACGGAATAAATCCGTAAAATGCGTTCAGTATCTGTTATATAAATACTTAACGATTAAGTACATATATGCGTATACAATCATTTTAATTATAAATCCGGGCTAAAACCAATGATTTCTCGGATTTATTTTCGGAAAATATTTGTGATAAATATCAATGACTGCCCGGTGTACTGGCAATAGATTTGCCACTTATTCCATTTGCGAGGTGACGTAACTATTCCACGAGTTGATGCTTTAACAGCCGTGTACAACCTTCGTGTATAAAAAGGCGTGAAGTTATGTTTAAATAATACATTACAACGAGACGAGTTATTATTTAAATGGTGTACAATTTTTATTCTATTCTATTCTTATATTTATACTACTGATAACATGAATCGAGAATGCGACCATAATTATACTCGGCAACGCTAAATAGGTGCATTAAGTACTTAATTATTATCGTCTACAGATCAGGTGAAATAGAAAGCTATTCATTGAGCCATAAATAAATATATGTATACTTAAACAGAGAGGCAAGATGCTGGTGCTTTGAATGTCGTTTATGACACTGGACAGTGGCAACACGTCACTACTGATATGCCAGAGCCAGAGATCAATGAATGGTTTACAGCATTGACAACTATCTGGACAGAGCGAAATACACACAAACCAATTAGATTAAAGAATTAAACTGACATTAAATACTATTAATATTGTCTTGGATATTTGATTTCTTATTAAGTTATAGGCAGTAAATAGCAAGTAAGTTATCTTTAACAGTAGTCTTTCTATACATACACAGTGGTTTAGTGGTCGAGCTCCCAGATACTGAATCAATCCCCGCTTCTCTTCTGAATTAATCAATCAACCACAAAAAAGTTACGTTACGGTACACAGCAGATTTTGGTGGTTACCGTTATCAAATTTTGGTAACAAGTTGTTGAAGTGCAGAATGCAAAATTAAAATACAGATAGGAAAATCTTGTTAAATTTTTTCAATGAAATTGCAAAATATCTTAATGTTCCTTAATATCAGCATTATACTATGTTAATTAAATACGCATTTTATAAAGAAATCGTATGAGTATATCATAATTTTATTACGAAATTTAGTAATAGCCGAGTCACGGACGAAGTCAAGGTCTTTAAGCCTACGTTATCTGTTTCCTCAATAATACATACAATAAACTCTTCTTTTCTCTTATATTAAGATAATATAATAAATTTATCCTAATGTTAAGAAGTCATCACTGTTAGGTCAATGTTAATTAAAAAGCGTTATTGGTTTATATGTTAGATAATTATTATTATATATTCTACAAATCACTTTAATATTTGACATTCGTAGATGTGATGATGATGATTGTGTTGATCAAAAAAATTCCTCAAACAACTTTTCTACACAAAAAAAAATTATTTGATGAAATGAACTAGATCTCCAATGAACTCCAACTGCCCCCTATTCCTTGGAGTTCCCAAGAAATCGCGATTCGTGCCGAGCTTCGTCACGCATTGTTCATGACGATGTCATTGAATGCTATTATGTTGCTTTGGTTTTGCTCCAAAAACGGACAGGTCAAATATTTGATCGCGAGAAACTTCAATTAATAGAAAATAATCATTTAGAAGAAAATGAAACGATATAGAGATTTAGCACGTGGAATTATTTTTCCACTTTTAATGGGTTCCAGGTCTGGAATTTCATATACAGCAATGTGTTTTTGGATATTATTTTATTTTTGTTTTTTAAGAATATGTCTCGGCATGTCGCGGTGGTTCAGTGGTCGAGCACCCCGCTTTTCAAGAAGCGACATCTTGATTCAAAAGCGGGGTGCTCGACCGGGGTTCGAATGCTGACTCCACTAAATTCGAAATTATTTTCGGAAGTTATGTGTGATAAATATCGATGACTGAAAGCTTTGTGCCCGGTATGGCAATAGGTTCACCGCCTATTCCATTTGGGACGTAAACAAAACGGCGAGACGAGGCTTAATAGCCGCTGCCTACACCTTCGGGTAGAAAAGGTGTAAAGTTATGTTATGTGTTATGTTTGTTATGAAAGGAGATATTCTCCCATTACACTTTGTCGGTAACTTTAATTATTTCTGCTTTTATCTAAATTTACATCAATAATTGAGATATAGACCGTATTTTTAAATAAACAAAAGTTTTCCAATATGGAGCTAATGAAATTAGTTAATACCATAAAATGCAGGCATACATAGTCAAACTTTAATTTCGACTTATTAAAATATATTCTCTTATCTTATATTTGTAATGATATTCTGGTGAATTTCCTCTTTTAAATGTTGTATTTCGATATAAAAATTTATGATTTTTAATGGCCTATTACAAAACGAGTAGCTAGTTATATTTAAAATCTTATATATAAAATACTTTATTGCAATTTGAAAAAAAAAGAAGCGGCATTTCTTATTTGATAATAATATTTATAATTGTAATAAAAGTAGCAGAAATTGATGGTAGTTATCTGGCACCGCTTACGGTAACTTATTTCTTAATAGTTAATAAAAATATCTTTATGGCTGTCGTTTTGGGGAATATAGTATTGTTTAATAACAGGAAATATTCTAATAATAAGTTTCGATAAGGAAAAAATATTACAGTACATCCACATTAATTCGAAAACGAGTCATATAACTTTTTTTTCCTATCGATTTATTCTAAAATACAAAAGTAATGACTCTTACAGTTGTATATTGCTGCTACCGAAGCTGTCAAATTGACAAATCAAAAGTTGAACTTTGTCTATTAAAAGTGCTGCGCGTTGCATCGATAAATTTGTAATATGATGACCAAATATCAATAACAACTCTTAAGTAATATTTAGCAATCAACGAGATAGTGATGTAATTAATAATTATGTACATTTGTTCTTAAAAAATTGTAAGGTCGTGAGAATTGATACATTTCTTTTTTTATCATTTATACTATCAATTCTTTTACGATAAAACATTTAACACAAATCAAAACTTCATCGGTGATACAAAATGTCTCCGTATCATGCCCGAGTGTCATCAGCTGCTTACAGGCGAATAATGTCTACCAACTGCTATTACTATCGCTAAAATGCGTCACCGTGTTTAAACAATAATTTTCTCTTAATTATAATCATAATATGACATAGTGTTGGGAAAGACATTGCTCAAATTAATCAAAAAAGTTGAATTTAGTTTAGTCATATTTATTAGTAACTTATATGCAGTAATAATTGTTTCATTAATAAAATTGGTAGATATATTTAATAATAATAATAATATCTTGGACACAATACACACAGCGCCCTCTAATTCCAAGCTAAGCAACTAAATGCTTGTGTTATGGATACTAGATAACGGATATTAATACATATATACTTTTCTTTTGTAAATACATACTTATAATACATAGAAAAACACCCAGACGCCACACAAATATTCATGTTTGTCACAAATATTTGTGCTCGGATGGGAATCGAACCCCCGACCTCATTGCTTCAGCCGGTAGTTTTGCCAATGCACCACGAGGCCCGTCAAATACAATATAATTTACTAATTAGTAAAGCTAATATATAAAGAACATATATAATTATAAATTAAATTCACCAATTACACGAATAAGATAAATATTAGTCATTTAGTGATGAAATTAGGAAATTGGTTTCGTCAAATGTTTAATTTTAAACTTTACACATTATCGATACTTGGCGATGGTGTACGTCACTAGATACGTACAGTACGTGCTGTGGAGCACGTCGCCAGTTCGGTTACGCTTCTAGTGACGTCACACGCGGACTCGCGCGAAAAGTGTCGAACAAGGCCGACCATCGACCTCAGTGACTAGAATCTGTAATGAGCGTAGAACTATCACGTGTCATAGATATATTGTTAGTTGTTAGTGAACTGTGGGCGAAATACACATGATTCGTACATTCACAGAGCAAAAATAAATATATTTTATCGGTCATGACGGCATTTTCTACTTACACGCTCGCTTGTTCATGAGCACGTGGAATATATTTGCTATTTGTTTTATAACTCAACCAGAGCAAGCTGAATAGAACCGACAAAATTGATTTGACTTTTATAGCGTCTACGTTTCTCATTGAAGTAACAAGAATTGTCTGTGATTTACGATTGTCAATGAGTTGCTGCGCTTTCAAATTAATTTATATTTTCAGATTTAAAGGTACTTACCTAACAGCACTGATGAATCTTTTCATTCCTACAATTCAAATGAATAGAATTCATCTCTCAGACTTTTTTTACTCGTGAAAATCATCTCTGTAAAGAGTTCGAAACGTCGGGAAATAAATAAAATAAGTAATAAATAAATAAAAAATGAATAGAATTCGAAAACCTGTCAAAATTGACTAGATCACAATTATTTTAATAAAAATATTATTCCGTAATACCAGCAGGTTGTAAGTTAATCTACATAAGAAATCAAAAATGTACCTAAAGTCAAACTTTGTCGCAAAGAAAACTTAGCAAACATTATAGAAAAACTATATGACGTGACTTAAATATTTCGTCAGACACATTCCAAATGCGGGACTTTCTATCTACTCTCTCATAACTTAAAAAACGTAAATATGATCCACAGTGCGGTACAATTTCCCAGGCTCATCCTAATCTCGAATGGCCACCTCATAATATTATTATACTTGTCCTAATCTTAGATCCCAATGACAAAGTACTTAATAAATACAAGACCGAAATATTTTCACTCATAATCTAATCGTCTCTACGGTGGGCCCCGAACCGGCCCGACGCTACCGACTTTCACCATAATTATTATTTATACCAACCTTGGTTTTATCTTACACTTAATAATTTCATTACTTGACATCTCCCGATACATTATTATCTGTCTTTGTTAACCTGGCATTAGAAGTTTGTGGTAACGAGAGTCGAACTTATTACGACTAGCCGGTTAGTTAAATTTAAAATTATTTTTATCTGTGCTTATTGTCAAAACTTTTTCTATCTGAAGGTGTAGGCAGTGGCTATTAAAGACTCCGAATTTTACGTCCCAAATGGAATAGTTTTGAGGAAACCTACTGTCTTACACCGGACCTATTGTCAGTCAAAGATAAGATTTTTTAAATCAAAATTGTAACGATGTTCTCGTATTTTTTGTAAATAAAATAGGTGATATCTACTGAACAATGTATTATATTTAATCGTTGCTGTCCAGAGAATCTAAAGAAATAATGTAATCTAGTAGAAAGGAGGAGGAATAATGTATGGCTTCTGATCCAGAGGTCCGGGTTCGATTCCAGACACTGGCTCACACCAATGACTTTTCGAAATTGTTTTCGGAAGTTATGTGTGATAAATATCGATGACTGACAAACTTTGTGCCTGATAAGGCAATAGGTTCGCCACCTATTTCCATTTGGGACGTAAACATAACGGCGAGACGAGGCTTAACAGCCACTGCCTACACCTTCGGGTAACAAAAGGCGTGAAGTTATGTTATGTTGTAATCTATACCAATCAAGAACTTAAGGTCGCCTAAAACTCATTAAAGCATTATTAAGACTTAGAGCGCTTAATAGCTACAGAGTGTTTTAAGTATTTCGTATTTAGTATCTTAAGATTTTTCAAATTGCCATCCGAAATGTATCAAAAATTAAATAAATACACTGCATACTTTAAATAAATATACAAAACGACTTCAAATAAATATACAAAACGACTTCAAACAAAATACCGTTATCAACACCGAACGATCATTCTTCCGCTTTCCCGAGCGTCACCATAATTGAGTTCTTCCGACTTGAACAACCATATCCCCTCTCCTTATGTCTCCACTCAGACATATCTGAGATGGCAGCAGTACACATGACACGGTAAACCGTAATCTTCCATCAAAAGAACTGATAAAAGCAGGTGAGGAGGTGACTGATAAGCTGCAGTAATATTTATACAGGCTACTTAAGATTCCAAACGATATTAACGTGGTATGAGTTCTCGTTTGAAGTTTTCAAAGTGTTAATCTTCGTGTGATACAAAAGCATAAATACTTTAATGATATTGATTTAATACTGGTTGCCCGTGCCTCATCGTGTAGATGTGACATTTAGAATTTCATAAACTAACCTAAGAAGAGTTAAATATTGGCAATACATTAATAGTACAACTTTCTCTGTATAAGTTCGATTATAAAATACATGTAAAGGTTATCATATTATTTCTATAGTTACCAATATTGGCATTATCGAATTGGAGAAAGCGAGAAATTCCAAAAATTTTGCTCGAATATGTAAAACAAATATTTGAAATTTCTCACTCGATTCGGCTTTTGGCAGAACTCAAACGAGTAAATTAGTTAGTTTCGTGTAAGCGACTAATAATTAAAATTACTTATTAAAGTTATGATAATTTATGTTGAGACGGTTATTCATAATTTCAACATTTCTTAACAATTTCCTAGAACATATTTCTAATAAAAAGCGTTTGTGTTTATGTTTTGAAAAGTTAATTAGATAAATAACAGTGATTGGTGAGTCTCGACACGTTCACACTCGTGTGTGGCCGTCGCGTGACTGAGCTCTATTACACACTTGAGTAACTAGACGGAGACACAGGTGTCGGCCGCGTGCTCTATGGTTAGAGTTTTTATGCTCTCATTTGCTATTAATAAAATTGTCTTTTCAAATTTATACCTTAAATGGAAATTAAGATATTTTAAACTCAAAATAGGTAATTAATAATTATTGTTGGGTTGTTATTGAATATCGAGATATCTATTATTATAAAGCTAAAGAGTCTGTTTGTTCTCAGGAATTACTTTTCAATTTGAACATTGGTTAGTACTTTTATCTAGGAAGATTTTAAGCTATTTTTAGTGGTAAAAGTATACCAATATGGCAGTACAAAGTAAGGACAGTCAGCTAGGCTAAAATAAAATGACTCTACAATTAATAATAATTGTGAATGTGGGTAAAAACTACCATTAAAACCCAGATAGATTCTATTATCATCCAGGCATTGAATAAGGCTCTCTGACACAGTCGGAAGACGAGTTGTGAGATGCGTAAGACAATCCCAAGATGTAATTTGGGACATCAATGGTATTTACCTTATTCTCGCAAAAATTTTAGTGGAAGGTATTTATGATTAGTCGAAACATGTTTAAATGAGATTAAAATGTACCTCACATTTTAATCTCATTTAAACATGTATCGACTTAATTTTTAGTTGACCACTATATTTTATCTAAACTGTATTGGAATATTTTATCATGATTATATTAATTATTATAATTAGTGACTTCAATCTCTAAAAAACGCAATGTTTAATTTTTTTAAATTAGGTATACCTACATATATTTCCTTATGGAATAAAATTTTATTATATTAATTTCATATTTAATTAATATACATCTATGCTTAGTATCTTTAAATTTCATCACGATCACATCACCCATAATAATTAGAAGGAAAGTGTCTACGTTGTCACTTAATATAAATTACTTCCTTCTAAACTAAATTCCAAACTGTAATTATATGAAGTTACATATTATTATCTATCGATATCTTAATTAGTGGACAACCATGGGCCCTTCTATTGGACTGATGGCTAACTTGCTGCTTGCTGCCGCTCATGCCAATGACTTTCCAAAAAAGCATTATTGTCGGGCCTTGTGGTGCATTAAAAAACTACCGACTGCGGAATCGTAGTCGGCGGGTTCGATCCCCACCCGAGTAAAATGACATACATGAATGTTTGTATGGCGTCTGGGCATATTTCTATGTAAATTAAATATGTAAATTCACAAAAAATAAGTTTTCTTAACACAAGCATTAAATTGCTTAGCTTGGAACTAGAGGGCGCTGTGTGTATTTGTGTCCACGATGTATTATTATTATTACACTAATTATTTTGTAGTTTTTTTCTTACCGTCAATATCGACAGGTGTGTAATAATTATTTTGGAGCCTATCAGTAGTTTGCGGAAACTAAAATCATATACCTATCGGGCGGAATTCTGTCCGTCATTGATATTTAGAGCTTCTGAAAATATTTCCAAAAACCGTGGTGTTAAGCCACATAACTACTGAGAGTAATAAAAGGTAACTAACGAAAATTTTCCGTTCAAAAACTAAAATAAAAAAGTTTTATACTTTTAGTCAGCGGGAAACAATTGATAAGCCTAGTTTTCAAGAAGATTGCATATGATACATTATATGCATTATCAGTAGGTTAGCTGGAGTTAGCCCATAAAAACCATATACCTGATATATTGAATATAAAAAAAAGAAATATATTTTTATAATAATTCCGCATTATCATATTTAAGGTCATATGTCCGTAAAATTGCAATAATCACATGTCATTGTCGCCGTAAGTGCTGCGGCATAAAACCGCCATTTACAACACTATGAAAATTAACAACCGTATCTCAAGTCCAAACTTTTGATGAAACTTTAAGCATTCTTAACGTTTGTTCATCCAAACTATGATACTTTTTTTTGCTGACCGAACCAATATTTGTTATTAAAAACTTTTTTGCCGTACCTTCATTCTGTCAAAAATTTCTGAGTTAGTTTCTTTACTGTGCATAATAATGTTTACGTTTGATAATGTGTATTTTAATTTTCGTTTATTATAAATAATAGTCTCGGTGGCGCAGTGGGCGAGCGCACGGCCTCTGATCCAGAGGTCCGGGGTTCGATTCCAGACACTGGCTCACACCAATGACTTTTCGAAAATGTTTTCGGAAGTTATGTGTGATAAATACCGATGACTGAAAACTTTGTGCCCGGTATGGCAATAGGTTCGCCACCTATTTCATTTGGGACGTAAACATAACGGCGAGACGAGGCTTAACAGCCGCTGCCTACACCTTCGGGTAACAAAAGGCGTGAAGTTATGTTATGTTTGTTATGTTGTTTATTATAATAATAATTTTAATAATAGGTATATTGTTTAGTTTGAACCCTTTTCAAATTACTTTAGCACCGAGGTCGTTGCGTTTAATATTTAGCACTTTACAAATTTTGAATAATCACATTCAAATCGATACTGTATTCGTAGACTAGAGTTATTTTTTAATAGTATTAATCCTTTTCTAATACTGCCGAAGTAAACCCATACGTTTTCTGATCAATACTAGCTTGACTGACTTTTGAAAACTATACCAATTCTTGCAACATCTTTGAGTTGTGTGATAGTTTAAAATTAAATTAAATAGCAAATAAATTATTTATCAATTTTCAGTCTAACTTACTGTACATTACTTGGTTGATAGCCGGCGCTTGCGCATCTGAAGAATGTCTGCGCCGTAAGCGCCGATCATAATGATACACTTCGTAGTGAACTTGACTACATCTTGTAAATAGTAACACCAGGGTTGACAGAAATATCATTATAGTAGTCTTGATTTAAATACCCATTAGTTTTTAGCTATTTTTTATTTCTTTGCACAACACTTGCTTGTTTATTTATTATATATTTTTATGGAATTGGAGATGGTAAGAAACCAGCGCCGCTTATCTACACCTGCATCAAATATCGTGTTACAGTTGCGTTGCCGACCTTTAAGGGAGTAGGATGAGAAAGGATTGGGAAGGGAGGTGGGCTTCCGGGTACCTCTCTCACCGAACGAAACGCAGCATGAGCCACTTTACGTCGATCTTCTGAGAGGTCGTGGTATTTCACCGGTCGAGCCGAGCCCATTCATTTAGCTAACTGCTTGTCTGTTTTTACCACTGAAAAAGCGTTACAAAATATATTGTGGTTTATTTGGGTTTTTATCTGGAAATAAATTCCAACTCGCTAACCATTTTGGATTTTATATCTGTATATAAATGAACTCGACATTTCTGATACTTAACTGCCTCTATTTGATGCTCGATAATGATGGATTCCTCACTCCTGTAAATATTATTTCTCAAAAAAAAACATCAAATGAAACATTCATCTAATGTTTCATTCAATTAAAAACTATTCACGAAATGCGTCAAATAAACCCTAGTCAGCCCTGACGAGAACGTGAAAGGTTAAACAACCATAGAGGTAGCCATGTCAGATCAAATCACTGATTCTATCGCGAGGGATATCAAGTACATTGTGAACACAACTATTTATTGCTTGTTTTTCTGCAACACCGTCTATTTTACCATGCTCAATATGATGACCTGAAACTGTTGCGGTTTTAAACCAGTTACAAATTTATTATGATTTGTCTCTTATAAAGATACTAATTGAAGCAATTTGAACACTGAAATTTTCACGACTCGAATTTTTTTAATACGTACAACGAATGAAGAAAACCGATATAATACTGTCGGAAAACTTGCCGCTGTCTGACTCCTTATATGATTATAAATTTGTAACTGCTTAACGGATTTTGATGCGATAAAGAAAAAGTTGCTGGCGGAACCTGGCTAAGCGATAGATTAAAACAATGTACTACATTACTATATGCCTCAATTAACATACAGATGAGCCGCCACAGTTACCATATTTATTTCTTTATTTTTTACGCGAGACAAAGTTCCCAGTGTGCGGCGTGTGCACACTGTAAAAGGTAATCTAATCTAATATATAAAATTCTCGAGTCTAGATGTGCGTAATTGAACTCCTCCGAAACGGCTTGACCGATTCTCATGAAATTTTGTGTGCGTGTCGGGTAGGTCTGAGAATAGGACAACATCTATTTTTCATCCCCCTAAATCACAAGGGTAGCCCACCCCTCAATTTTTTTTTTTAATTTTTCGACATATTTCTGTTTCTTATTTTTTTTATAAAACGGGATACAAAAATACATGCAACCCTAAATTTTCAACCCCCTACGATCAACCCCTATTTTTTAAATTTTATTTTTCGGCAAGACAACGTTTGCTGGGTCAGCTAGTCTAATATAATAGGTTGGGGAAAAAGTATTTTCGTATTTTTGTATGAAAAGTCAAGACATTTTTTTCAAAGTTTATTTACATTTATTTACAATATATATGTACCGTTTTGTTGAATAACTTTCTGCCATTTTGTGGGCAGAGACATTATCCCGTTACTGTAGAAACTTTGGGACTTCTGATCAAAAAAACGGGACAAATAGTTTTGGCAGTCCTCTCTTGAGGTCAACCTTACAGAACCTAGAGAATTCTGAAGAGACCGAAACAGGTGAAAATCTGAAGGCGCAAGGTCAGGGCTATATGGTGGATGCACTAGGACCTCCCAGTCGAACTCTCTTAATTTTTGCCGAGTGGCTAAAGATGTGTGTGGTCTAGCGTTATCGTGATGAAAGACCACACCCTTCCTGTTGATCAATTCCGGCCGTTTTCTCTCGACTGCTTCCTTTAATCTCATCAGTTGCTGGCAGTAAAGATCAGAATCGATGGTTTTGCCGGACGGTAAAAGCTCATAATGAACAATGCCCTTCCAATCCCACCATACACACAGCATCACCTTATTTCGTGTTAGGCCAGGTTTGGCCACAGTCTGTGAAGCCTGGCCAACTTTCGACCACGACCTTTTTCGCACGTTCTTGTCGTACGTGATCCACTTTTCATCGCCAGTTATCAATCTCTTCAAAAACGGCTCGGTTTCATTACGTCTCAATAATGAATCGCAAATGAGTACACGGTTCATTAAGTTTCTTTGAGTGAGCTCGTGTGGCACCCAAATATCGAGCTTTTTTGTATAACCAGCTTTCTTCAAATGGGTCAAAACTGTTTTGTGGTCAATTCTCAGTTCTTCAGCTACATCGTAACTACTAATATGCCGATCTTGCTCCACTCTTTCAAAAATGGCGTCCATTTTATTCGTAACAGGGCGACCAGAGCGAGGTGCATCTTTAACATCAAAATTTCCGGACTGAAAACGTTTGAACCAAATTTGTGCTACTCTTACTGACACTGCATCAGGTCCATAAACATCACAAATTTTTTTCACTGCTTGAGTTGCATTTTTGCCTTTTTTATAATAAAATTTTAAAATGTATCGAATTTCTTCATTAGATTCACTCATTTTTACGGAGAGAAAAACAAATGAAAAATAGCGGGAAACAACTTTTTTTTATTTTTTTCTTTTCTTTATAATGTAACCTTTTTAATGTTACCAAAACCAGCCAGACACAAATAGTACAGTCAAAGAAATTTTATAATAAGTTTATACCTACGTTATGCGAAAAGACTTTTTCCCCGACCTAATATAAAATTTTCGAGTCTAGATGTGCGTAATTGAACTCCTCCGAAACGGCTTGACCGATTCTCATGAAATTTTATGTGCGTGTCGGGTAGGTCTGAGAATAGGACAACATCTATTTTTCATCCCCCTAAATCACAAGGGTAGCCCACCCCTCAATTTTTTTTTTAATTTTTCGACATATTTCTGTTTCTTATTTTTTTTATAAAACGGGATACAAAAATACATACAACCCTAAATTTTCAACCCCCTACGATCAACCCCTATTTTTAAATTTTATTTTTCGGCAAGACAACGTTTGCCGGGTCAGCTAGTTAAATATAATATGTGTATGGCAAAAGTATATAACATATTATGAAGGTGTAAGGTCTCAGTAATATCACAAAGTTTGGTTACTTTAGTTTTTAAAACTTTTCAAAGAGAATCAACGATCAATCACCGCACGTGAAACATTTTAACAAACGTACTGAATGTTATTTAACAATTTTAGCCTTAAAAAGCAGTAAAGATCCTGGTGGGGTATAAACCACCAACGAAAACATTCCCTAGGAGAGTTGACGTCAGGCAGGCAGCCGGTCATAAAACCACAGCTAAATCTTTGGGTAACATAGATGGTTCCAAAGGATGGCATGTTGTACCCTTCTTAGAGTAGGATAAGGGCTGAGAGGGGGCGCTGTCAGACCACCTCCTCGTGCTCCCGGGTGCTGTGGTTCCTTTCCAATGCTTGCATCGGGGGAAAAGCGGCGTCGGCGTCGGCAGGGTATGCGTAAAGGCATTCCTTTGCGTAAACAAAAAAAAATAAGGATAAGGGCTAGGAAATGATATTAGTTTTTTTGTTACAAGAACCTACTACTACTACGTGAAAATGATGTCTGAAAAGATCAAATGAAATAAATATAAATAAATAAGATATAAACGTGATATAATCCTAAAAGTTGTTTTAATGTCTGAAAAGAGTTCGAAACGTCGGGAAATAAATAGAAAATAAATTCTAAATAAACACGATATAATCCATAAAAAGTTGTTTTAAAGTTATGAATGTGATTCGCGAACATCTAAGAAATAAATACTACTACTAGTTAAATATTTTTACAAAAGGGGAAAAAACAATATTACTATGAAAGTATGTGTAATGAAATTTCATGTCTAAAGCAAGCTAAAGCAGTAATTAAGTAATTTATTCACAACAGTGGTAGAGCCACGCAGTTCGCTGCATGAATGGGCTGGCTCAACCGGTGAAATAATACGACCTCTCAGAATATCGACATAAAGTGGCTCTTGCCGCGTTTCGCTCGGTGAGAGACGTATCCAGAGGCCCCATCCCCTTCCTATCCCACTTCCGACCCCTTCAATATCCCATTCTGAGGGCTGGCAACGCAACTGTAACACTATTTGTGTTCTGGTGTCCATGGGCGGCGTTTGTTGCTCACCATGAGGTGACGCGCCTGCTCGTTTGCCTCCCAATACCATAAAAAACATGTTTTCCATGTATTAAAAGCTCGACAAACACGTTCAAGCTTTTTTTGATAAACTATGTAAACGACGTTAAGCATTCATTGCTAATTTAGCTTAAGCTCAGATAGTTAATTATTCAGTAAACATGTTAGAAAATTTATTACACGGAAAATCAAGTAACTTCTTACATTAATACAAGTCAGAGTAGATCTAAGTGTCTATGTTTTATGAAAGTGGATAGGGTGTTTGAAAATAAAATAATTTGTAGCAATAACATAACATAACTTCACGCCTTTGTTACCTGAAGGTGTAGGCAGCGGCTGTTAAGCCTCGTCTCGCCGTTATGCTTACGTCCCAAATGGAATAGGTGGCGAACCTATTGCCATACCGGGCACAAAGTTTTCAGTCATCGATATTCAACACACTTAACTTCCGAAAACAATTTCGAAAAGTCATTGGTGTGAGCCAATTGTCAGGATTCGAACCCGGACCTCTGGATCAGAAGCCGTGTGCTCGACTGGACCACCGAGACTGTTACAACTTTTCATGATTTTCAATATTCTTGTTAAATATTAGATTTTTAGTATGTGATGTATTTGGTCGGAACAATGAGTACACATGCACTTTACACACTTCTTATGGCTTGTGGCTTTTTACGATTGTGACTGTAGTTACACCAGACTGACTTTCATTGTCTCCATAATGACTATAATTACCCTTACATGTGGATAATGGTGGTCAAAGACTCCCCCCCTCCCCCATTTTCCTTAATGCGAGTCACGTAAGCAACATATACAATAAAACACATGGAACATTGAAAATAACAATTCTTATTAACATTGTTATATTTACAACAAACTATATTTTCATCCAAAAGCAGAATTATCAGTTGTACCATTAGATAGATAGGTACTTTCATTACAACCGGTCCGTTAGTTGTGGAAGAAGTTTACACATACAAACTAACGAGTTCCGGACGTTGATTTGATTGACAAATATTATCATATCACTTATACGGACACCATTTATATGTTTGTTGACATTTGAATGTTACGAATAACTCATGAATATTGGAATATTAAATTAACACATTTTTTTCAGTTTTATATTCCGGGAAACATATCTTATGAAAATTATTTTTTATTAACAAACCACAGATTAATTAAAAGTACCATTCGAAACTAATCTACATAAAGATAAAAATGAAATGTTGTTTTTTTTTAACATCTAGATAGAAACCCAAGTTACAAAACTGACGATTTAAAATTTCTTTTCTTATATTATCCAAAATGAACCAAAAAATAAAACTAATTTATGCACTGAACATATTCCCATTTTTCCTCCTCCATAAACGCACCATATTTTATTACCTCTACAATAGCAGGTCTACTGTTACAGTTGTCTTGCAAATGGCCAACCATTTACGAGAACCATTTTAGTCAACTCAATGATCACGATTTCTTGTTATAGTCAATTCGATTTAGTCTTTCAGTGGCTTCAAATGCACATTTTAATGTTTTTACTCAATCATGAGAAGGACTGTTATGGTCTTTAGCAATTATATCCATACAGGTCCGCCAAGTTCATTGTGAACACGTCCATTTTGTATATGAAAATATCTACCACATAAATGTTTAGTCTGCTCTGAAGCTGATCTTTTCTTCCCTGTTGTATGAAGCTACTTACAATGGACTGTATATTAAAATACAATATGGGTTTAACAAAATGTTTTACGAATATTTAATATATCAACACAAGTATCAATGTGTTTTATTTGACACTATTCGTAATATAGAACTGCAGATAATCTATGAACAACTGTCCTTACTAACTTGCTTTACTTTCATTTTGTTTTTTGGCTGGTTCAGAGACTAACCAATCCGAATATCCCGTTAAAGATGCTTGCCATCTCCGAGGTTTGATTTAATAAATATTGGTGTATAATATTTTTTTTATTGGATAGGAGGGCAAACGAGCAGGCGTTTCAGCTGATGGTAAGCAACCAACGCCGCCCGTGGACACCAGCAACACATATAGTATTACTGTTGCGTTGCCGACCTTTAAAGGATAGGGGATGGGAAAGGGGGCGGGCCTCCGAGTACCACTCTCACCGAACGTAACGCGACATGAGCCACTTTCGTGGTATTTCACCGGTCGTGACGGCCCATTCATGCAGCGAACTGCTTGGC
Source organism: Euproctis similis (assembly GCA_905147225.2). NCBI lineage: Eukaryota > Metazoa > Arthropoda > Insecta > Lepidoptera > Erebidae > Euproctis > Euproctis similis. The sequence goes on from LR990109.1 coordinate 15,029,435, forward strand.
TCTACCACTGTGTAAATAGTAAATATTATTATACAAATTGCGAACATCCAAATAAAATAAATGTTTTGCATGCAGATTGGATCAGAGATTATTGCGAATGATAACTATCCCACGTTGTAATAGGAAATAAACTCGTCTCTTGCTATGTTAAGCCAAATCAGTGTTAACCTAATATGACATTTTGTTTGTGTATCGGGTAGGTCTGAGAATAGGACATCTATTTTTCATCCCCCTGAATGTTAAGGGTTAAATTATTTTTTTATTTTTCAATAAATTTTAGTTTATTAATTTTATTTATGACACAGCTTACAAAAATACTTAAAAGACATACATATAAAATTAAATTTCACCTCTCGCAATCAACCCTTATTTTTATTAGTTAATCAACAACTTGATTTTTTGGCAAGACAACGTTTGCTGGGTCAGCTAGTAAATTTATACAAAACAAAACCTTCATATATTAACCTGATCTTATTTTTTTGTTTCAGCGATACTTCAGCGTGCGACCTACAAAGTCGGCCTCCTGACGATCCAGGGGGTGAGCACGTGTCTATACCTTTGCATGGATGCCTGCGGATATCAGTACGCTCATGTAAGTAAATATACGCAATTATAGTACATTGTAATAAATAAAAATGATTACTTGACATTATGATAAGATAAATAAGAATTGTTAATTAATAATTTTAATGATTAATTATTAATAATTAATTATTTTCTCTCTGCCTACCCCGCAAGGGATTTGGCGTGAAGTTATATATATATATATATATATTATGTTAAGATAATAATTCTGAACATTCTGATTTAGGGTGGTCAAAAAATATCAATAATAGTAGAAGCGCTAATAAGTACCTAGGTGCTGTGAACCCTTTCGAAAGTTATTATTATATCTTACTAGCGGACCCGGCGAACTTTGTTCCGCGTCAAAAGTAATTTTTACATTAAACAACAATTAAAGTGCAAAATCTCGAAAATTTACACTTATTTCTTTATTATACACGAATCAAACATACAAACCATGCCGTTGACACCCTTAATCTATTTATTTATATAGGTTTATACTATGTAATGATATGTAGAGAACTATCTAATTAATTAATTAACTCGTGAATAGGTTCTAGAAATCTTCGTTCTAAATATCGAAATCACTCTCAATTATCCAAATATTAATAGGGGAAGGCTAAGGAAGTAGGATGGGGAAGGAGGCGGAAGGGGGATACCTCTCTCACAAAACGAAACACTGCATGTGCCACTTTACATCGATATTCTGAGAAGCCGTGGTACTTCACCGGTCGAGCAGGCCCATTTATGCAGTGAACTGCGTGGCTACTCACGTCGCTCATACCTATCTGTTGTATATTTGAAACAAATTATAATTTTGATATATTATATTAATTTAAAGAATAGTCACACATTAAAATAAAGTTAAGGCTGTGTGGCGCCGGCTTAGAATACCGCCACCCCATCTCTTCCCGTGGGTGTCGTAAAAGGCGACTAAGGGAAAAGCTAGAAGAATGGGCAGCAGCATTCTCTCTCAAGAAAATACAGCCTACTGCGATCGCCAACCCGCCTGCCAAGCGTGGCGATTATGGCAAAAACCCCCCATGATTGAGCGGACCGGCAGTTGTGGTGCTCTATGGGGGAGGCCTATGTCCAGCAGTGGACCTCAAGAAGGCTAATGATGATGATGATGAAGGTTGTGTTATTAGATAAAGCCTTAAAAATCGACGTGGATTGTGAAGGTCGCAGAAGTGAGTGAGGTGTGTAACAATCGTGGCTTATGGCGCTCTGTTCTCGCTGCCTACGCCGCAATGGATTTGAAGTTATGTATGTGTGTAGGTATATAAAGATGTTAGACGGTAGCGAGGCGTGCAATCAAAATACGTGTGCGACTGATTGACGAGACAGGCAAACGTTTTTATTTCTAGCGGCGCATGTTTCTGGGCTGTCGTCGCTTACGCAACAAGCCGTGCGCCACTGAAAGAACGGTCAGGAGTTTAGGACCGACGTGTACCCGCATACTAATATTATTTTTTTTTAATTACTAGTTTTATAGGCGTGAAAAACTTATGTCCTCTACACGTCATTGTTTGACGCAAAAAATATTATCTTTATAACAATTGCAGGTTGTAGGTTTCTGAGACTCCGGTTTTTTCCTGTGACTCCTGTGATTGATGACTGCATTTTAAAAATATAGTATTACTATCAGATAGGATTTCGATTATATTTTCGCTATTTCCTGTTCTTGTTGTTGAGTACAAAAAAAAATAACATGGAGATAAAAATGTTAGAAGTGTAAAATCTAAAAGAAAAAATATGTTTTTATTTGAGAAGCTTTAAATAGAAGCAATCTTTGTTACCCAATTACCAATATATAATATTTCCCATGAATTTAATATTTATCTTATATATTATCCATATTAACTTTGCATTGCCTGCAATGGCAGTATCAATTATATCGCGACACGCCAGTTTTTCTTTAATTGTATTTAGTTTCAGTTGACAACTTATTTTCTATTTATAAAGAAAACCGTGTAATAAAAAAAACTTTCGCCCGTTCTCTTCGCTTTATGTACGCTCTTCCTAATTATTTTTACAAATCAGTGCACAGCGCCATCTCTTGTTAAGCAAAGGTAACAACATTTATTATTAAATTAAACCGGAAGTCGAACAAATATAACATACAGGTGAGACCACTGTGATTTACAACCTACGGAACATATAAATAACTAAATACATACTGTGTTGATTCATGTAATGAGTGAGACATTAGTGTTGTAATTATTATTGCCTCTTTTACGAGCATATTACCGTACGGTTTACCGATATTCGGTTTTAAAGCATTTCAAGCCGGCTCTCAAAATACCCTTGTTATGATAGATTAATAATATCACTACCCTATATGTCTCGAGGGTGTAATAGCCATAATACTCTGAAGGAAGCTGAAAAATCAACATAATAAAAATACATTTTTATTTCAAACCAAAGTAGTCACAAAGTGATTCAAGCGAGAAAAAATGCGTATGAATAACATATATCTACTATCAATAGCGAGTAATATCGGCCAGTAAAGGTTACGTTGAAATCAGTCTAGCCGTTTAGCCGGCGAAGTGAGACAGACAGATTCAAAAAATATTATTTTTTCTGCATTTAATAGGAATAGGTTGTTTTAATATTGCAATTAGACACTGCAATTTAATTTATTATTCTTATATACCTGTACTTTGACCATGATACCATAGGCAAAACGGACATGTTCAGTCGAGTAGAGAGAATCGGCATTGAAATGGGTGGTATCTAATCGAGTATCACCATCGGGTGGGATTAAGCTCGTTATATTATAATCTATATGGATGTATAAAGAGGTAGACCGAGTCAGTTTGAACTCTTATAACTTACAAGCTTTCCGCCTCGAGGTGTTACTCGCGTACAAACAAAATGGCGATGACGAGGGTGTCTAAATGTAGCCTATATTACTCTGGGTAAATGCCGCTTTCCAATGGTGAAAGAATTATTGAAATCGATCCAATAGTTTTTGAGTTTATTCATTAGATACAAGAATACAAATCTTTAGTTTTTATTAGTATTAATATTATTTCAAGTTCACGCCATGTCCCTTGCGGGGTAGACAGAGGGAACGGCGCGCCATGTGGCACCATTCTTACACACCTCACTAGCTTCTTTGATTTTCTTACTATTGTCATATTCGCTCGTCGCTTTTTGAGGCTCCTTCCGCAAGGACTCTTGTTATATTTATTAAAATAGTAATGGATTTTTATGGGATAGAAGAGAAAACGATATATAACCATAATAGGTGTCCATGGGCATGACACGTATCCACGTGTCATGCCCATGGACACCCGCAACACATACAGACAGTTGCGTTGCCGAACTTTAGGGATAGGATAGAAAAGGATGGGGAAGGAGGGTGGGCCTCCGAGTACCTAACTCACCGAACGAAACGCGGTATGAGCCACTTACGTCGATCTTCTGAGAGGTCGTGGTATTTCGCCGATCGAGCTAGCCCATTCATGCAACCGCCTGCCTATCTATCAGTGCTGTGATATGCAACGCGTTATTACTAAGATAGGATATGTGACAACAGTTTGTACCTCAAAAAGCTGAGCTAACATAAAAGTTAGGTGGAAAATTTTGTTGGTGGCTGAATTTTCTGGCTGAACTTATTTACATATTTTTAAGGGAACAGGAAAAAAATCTTCTTTTTCTAAACTAAATTCATGACATCTATTGATTACTTAGTAGTAGTAGCTTTGAGACTACGATAACGAAACAAATGTTTTATATTCTAGTCAACCTATATATCAAACAGTTGCTATTTGTTTATTTTACAGTTACTTCCCGTTACTGTCGACCTTAACATCCGTGAAAAACATCTTTCAGGCTATTTAAACCTAATAAAAAACAGTATAAGGTCGCTTTCAATCTTAATTTTCTTATTTGTAACACTTTTAAAGCTTACTTATTTCCATAGAATATAACTAACAATATGGTATTTAATAAAGTCAAGTTTTTAATACGTACAATAAATAATATTTTTCCAAACAACGTTCGAACATTAAATGGGATTTGTATCAAAATATTTGAGTTTCAGCTTTCTTACTGCACTAATATAACTCAGCAAATAGTTATGTTTGAACAACTGAGCCTCTGATCTACGACACCATTAAAATAATAACCACCTGCGATGTATAAGAAGATTTAAAAATATTTAATTTATTACAAAATATGAAACGGAACGTCTCGTTCTGATTTCAAAAGTTGCCATTAGGAAAAAAAATACCAATTTTTATTTGTCAATAAGGTTCCGAGTATGGAGTTTTAAATTCAATATTTATTTTTGTTCTAATATTATAAATAACTAGTTCAACTTTGTTTCGCCTCAGAAGTAATAAATAAGAAATTTTGGTTTTTATTAAGTCTAATTATACATACAAACCAGTCCGTTGACACCTTCTGTCTATTAAAAGAAACACATCAAAATCCGTTGCGTAGTATCAAAGATCTTAGCATTTAAGGGGACAGACAGCAGAAAGCGACTTTGTTTTACACTATGTAATGATGATGATTAATATTATAGAAGCCCTAACAGATGCAGTGATATATTGATGGATGTGAGGGCGATACGTAGTGTGCTATTTGTCACAGTTATTTTACTTTCCGATATTACATAAGGCGCCAAGTCCCTTAGCATGAAGGATTAATGATATTGTTTTTGTTTTCTGACAGTTTTATTTTATGTAAAAAATGAATTGCATCCATAAAATAAATGTATAAAGGCTCACGAAAAAAGAATAACTTTTCACTAGAATATTTCTTTTTTGTACTGCCAACTTTAAAACATGAGTTTCGTCATCATTTGGGGATTGTTTCTAGTCAACATTTTAGTGTTCAGAATAAAAATTTGCAGTTTTCTCAATATATTTTTAACTATACACATTGAATAAAAACTTATATTATGCTTCTGGAATGGTCAGGTACAGAAAGGCGTGAAGTCACAAATAAAATATAGTGTTAACGACTAACTATAAATCCCAATTAAAATTGAAAAATACATTATGAGAGCGATTAATCGATAGTTCATTTTTCTACCCGCACTAATGCCCGGGTGATCCCATTAAGGAGGCGCAACACTCACATTGAGCGCGATAAGGATGTAGTGACATCATTAATCAGCGAGTACTCGATTCATTAACGCTCTCGGCGAACATCGATTTGTCATAGGTACGTGTGGCCATAGATAAAAAGTCAAATTGTTTAGGCGCGATAGTCCTGTTTTCGTATGATAAAATAGGGAAGGGGACGTCCTGTTACTCTTAAGGATGCACTCAAATCTTATTGTTGGCTTGAATTTATTGCTTACGTTGAGATCCGAGTTGATGGATGAGATTTTTTCTACAGTTCATTACTCCTGAGTGATACATGTATTTGTTGACACAAACTGAACATTTGCATTTTTGCAGACTTCTCTCTTCACACTCAAATCATGTTGTCAATACAAATCCTAAAATCTACAGATATTTGTATAAATACTAATGAGTAGGCATCAGATAAAGTGTTATTAAAAATTATATTTTGTTCCCTAATTTATCAATACGACTCTCAGAGTACAATGTAAATCATCACTAACATACGTTAGAATTCTTTTTTTAATTAACAATCTCAAATTGTAGCTTATGAACATGTTTTTTTTTAACTTTGAACATTGCTCAGAAAGGTCTTGTAATTATTTGCTTTGCAAACAATCGATAATATCTACAGTAAAAATAACTTTATTTCGTATTTAAATGTCTGATTTATAGTTGCGTCAGTTTAATATCTCTTGTTGAGTCTTTTGAACTCTAACACCGAACCCCTGAAATATTTGCGGAATGTAAATACAAAGAGAGGTAGGGGTTCACGAATTTAAAGTGAATGCTTTTACGAGGCAACATCGCGGTCCCGGGGCAGTAAACTAACAAGTATTTGTGCATGAGTTCATTTGAGTACAAATATAAACTACAATTAGTTTTATTGTTCTTTTATTACCATTTAGTTCTTTCTTAACGCGTTTTCAACATTAACAGTAATTAGCAGGGTTCAGTTTTTAAAGATCAAAACTAATTTTGCTCTATAGTAATTTAAGATGTCTCAAGCTTATGGAACATCTTAATCCAAAGAATAAGAGTATTAATTTAATTTAGGAGACAGGGTACAATAATAAAGTGAAAATTGTCGTCAATAAAATATGATTCATGATCGCGTTCCAGTGTTAATTGCCAAGTTCGAAAGTAGTACTATTAACTATACAGCCTATGATAAAATAACGTATATACTCTCTATCGATTTATCGATATATTAAATGAAGCGAGGTTTAAAATCGCATCACTAAAATTAAGATGTAGGTACCACACTAGCGAAATAACAGCGAAACACAATTGTGAAGTAAAGGAATATTTGAAATAGTTTGTATACTCCTGAGAACTATTTTAGCTATTTAGAATGGTAATTTAACTTCACTAGAGCGAGATGAAAGGGTCTTCTGTAATTGTTAAAGTTTCATGACAATTTGAAATTTGGAATGAAAGGCGGAATTATCAGTCTAGTTTTTTTTTAGTTTAGAAGTCAGTACTCAAAATAGAATAATGTAATTAAACAAGGTGCTCATGCTAGTTTCCGAAGGTAACAATTTATAATATACTAGCTGACCCGGCGAACTTTGTTCCGCATCAAAAGTAAAAAATTAGTAAATTTTGGATATCTTGAGGTTCAATTCGTATTTATCGGCTTTAACTGCCGTCCCGCTATGTTAATACTGCAATATCTTCGAAAATATTCGTTTAAATTGCATGCTGTAAAGGGCCATGATTATCTATATTACATGCACAATCTATTTAAGAAGTGTCTTAAATAGATTGTACATGTAATATAGATAATCATTTAATTAAGTGTAATTGGATGAAAATTAATGCTGTAATGTTTAAAATCGCTTCGTAAATAAGCCATTATTATAAAAATAAAAATGGTCATTAAGAGGTAGACATATGCCCTCGCAGACTTTTTTGTAGACCTTCTGAAGGTGTTTAATAATGTAGAACATTGTTTCGATCTATCACTTAGGGTTCTGGCAGCATTCGCCATTAAAGTTCTAAATCTTGAAAATTATCACTTTTTTTACTACACTATACATAGATAATAGATCAATACCACCCCGTTGAAACCCTCTGTGTATTAAAAAAAACGCATCAAAATCACGTTTCAAAGATCTAAGCATATAAGGGGACAGCCAGCGGAAAGTGACTTTGTTTTATACTATGTAATGACTTACATGTAACGATTCGAAACTATCGGAAATTTGTATTTTAGATTAGTTGTTATTTAAATTTATTTGCAGGTATTATATAAATAGATACTTAAATTGACTATCCTAATTTTGATGAATACAAAGACGAATAATTATTGAAAATGAAGGTACTTCGTTTACCCCTATAGCTTCTTAGATATATCCGATAATGTTTCTTTTAAAGTGGATTTCTATCGAATAAAATTTATATGGTGAACTTTCTCGCTACTGTTCCACTCTCCCATACTAATTGGTAGGCAATAGAATGTTTTGATAACTATTAAAACAAACGATAAGACGACTCACAAACATCGATCATTTATAATCTATGGAGTTTCTTCAATAAAATACTTTCTCGCTAAGGATTGCGGTATGACAGGAATTATGTATAACCAATGAGGAATCGAGATTGATAAGAAATATAAGAAGGAGCTAAGAGGAGTAATGGTTTTTTGATGATTGTGATGGGATAGTATGTAAATTAAAAATTAGATGCTTATCCCTGTGGTGACAATTTTAATGTGTTTTACGAAATTAACACACGTTTTATTTTTATCTGACGGGCATGGGTTAGTAGCATAATAAAATCCCAGTTGACAAAAACAAATGATCTCCGAATTCTATCAGTTTTGAAATCGGTCAAAAATGAGGAATTTGTTGTCAATTGATTCGTTGAAATATCAACCGGGATACCGAGGATGGCATTATTTTACCCCAGTTTAGCAGTTGTTTGCATGAATGGGCAGGCTCGACCGGTGAAATACCACGACCTCACAGAAGACCGACGTAAAGTGGCTCATGCCGCGTTTCGTTCGGTGAGAGAGGTACTCGGAGGCCCACCCCCTTCCCCATCCTTTCCTATCCCTTACCCCTTAAAGGTTGGCAACGCAACAGTAACACTATATGTGTTGCTGGTGTCTATGGGCGGCGTTGGTTGCTTACCACCAGGTGACCCGCCTGCTCGTTTGCCCTCCTATCCCATAAAAAAAAAAGTTATAGTAAGATCACCAATGTTATTTTATTTACAATATAACAATGCGCAAATCGTCAATTTTATACAATATAAATTATTTCAAACATGCTAAAGACCACATTTTAGATGTGATTTAATATCAAACTATACGTAACCATCCCGCACATCAAAACAATTTTATTATAAATATCCTTCCACCAAAACCAAATTCACTAAAACGGACAATGGGCCGCTTAACAAAATAAAGCGTTCTCTGATAATGACTAGAAGAGTATTAATAGGCCGCTTTATGAGCTAGCACACCGGCACGGACATTTAAAAAACGTTGAAGAAAAAAATAAAAGTTCGATTTTTAAATTCGGACTAAAGGGTTTTGCCGCGCCACAGGCGCCGCTCGTATTGTCACCACAAAAAATCAAGGACAACAACAAAAAAAGTGTAAAACGGACTACAAAATAGACATAATTTATATTTGAATTAACGATGCCATTGTGTGTTTTCGTTGTAATTTTTATTTACGGTTGTTTACCCTATTTTATGTTTTAATATGACGCCATATTTATGACTGTTCGATTCTTGTCGGATGGAATTTGATTTTTTTAGACGATGTCCTAATTTATAGGGATTTTTTATAGTTTAGGTTTGACGCGAGGTACTTACTTGTTTTAGGTCCTTTTTGTATACACCGGTTCACTGTTTGTTATTTTGTGGTTATAATAAATTAAACAGAATTTATAGTTATATAATAAATTTGATAGCAATTTGATTAGGTAGGCAAAATTATTTTTATTCAATAAAAGACGTAAAATATTCAGTCAGCCAGATGAGGAAACAGCAAAGTGACAGGGATTTTGAAATATTAAACATGGTATTATATCAAAAGTATTACATGAAATAACATTTGACCAAAAGAAAAAAATTAAGTGTCATTTGGAATTTTTTAAGAGGATAACAAATGTATATTAAGCTACGCCCACAATATAATATAATTCAGTCTACACAAATAAAACTTACATAGGTATGGGAGAAAAAGACGGTACCTGAAGTAGATCACATGAACATATCAACTCGCTCGTAAAGAACTAAGAAATAGCTTGTTTTAAATAAAAACCACTAAAATCCGTGTATACATGTTGACAATCATACATACTTTACTACTTTTTTATTGCCGTGGAATTTCTAAAAGGACGTCTAAAGGTATTTAATAGTTAGAATAGATTGAGAGATTATAAATCGATATAAATTTAATAATGATATCGAATAGCATCGATATCAGTTTCATGGAAAAATTAAAGAGTTAATGATTACTTTAGAGTTATTGAAACATATTTAGATAATGTAGTTATTCACGTAATTATTGAAAAATTGCACAAAAAAACACTATTGAAAATCATCAATGAATTAGATAATAATTGAATAAAACTCCAGAAGGATTAAGTTTACAATTACTCAATAAATTTCCGAATTAAAGTATATTTCCTATTAAGATGAAGATTAATATTGTGTCCAAATTAATAATATCATGCTGCATCATACCTTAATTAAGTACTCGTTTTCTTTGTACACTCTGTATAGCTTAGATTTAATAAGGTTCTAGCAAGTAGATAAAGCGTTAGCATTAAATTATGAATGAATGATTCATCAATCATCATCATTTGCCTTTTGAGGTCCACTGCTGGACATAGGCCTCCCCCATAGAGTGCCACAACTGCCGGTCCGCTCAATCATGGGGGGGTTTTTGCCATAATCGCCACGCTTGGCAGGCGGGTTGGCGATCGCAGTAGGCTGTATTTTCTTGAGAGAGAATGCTGCTGCCCATTCTTCTAGCTTTTCCCTTAGTCGCCTTTTACGACACCCACGGGAAGAGATGGGGTGGCGGTATTCTAGGCCGGCGCCACACATGATTCATGCAGCCAAATCTCTCAATATAACACACATCTGAGAATAATTTAAATGAATTAGTCGTAAGAGTCTTGAGTCTGAACTAGTATAGATCGGAACTTGTACTCCGTGGTCAGGATACTCTAGTATGTATTATGCCTTAATAATATAATGTCAATATGAATATGGAAAAGTTATAAATTTGTGCGTGTGTGCATGTGTATGTATCTTTTACTTTTTTTTCATTTTCTTTTATAAAATTTACTAATACAATAACTACTCCTATCCCTTTTCTCGAGTAGCAACCTAATATGGCAACCCTTAAAACCCCATAAACTGATAGCGTTAGTGATGACAATGAAGTAACGGCTCGTAAACTTTTTATCTCTTCATTCCTTTTTCTTTTTTCATTTTATTTTGTTTTTATATGTTTTTGTTTTAAGGTGAATACAATCGATAGGAATCGCTTGGTTAGTGCATTTGTCTGCTCGCCACAATCGTATCTATAAAGCTTAGATATTTAAACACATTAGAACAATGTCGTTATAAAAATAGACGGATAATTTATTGTTTATTTGATTGAGGAACTTTTTTTTATTTGGACACTTAATTACCGGAGGTATAGGCAGTGTTATCTCGTGTCCCAAATTGAAAAATTAACTGCGTCTGTAAAACACATATATCCACGCAAAATAACAACATTAAAATTCTCTATTTATACCTTTATGCTCGTAAAAAAAACAGTTTTATTTCCTATAATTACTGTCAAGTAATTACAATGATCAGCCGAAGTGTATTGATGAAATATAAGATTTGTTTTAAGATAAGGAACTACGATTTGGGTAATGCTTGTTAGCTTAATGTTTTACTAAATAAAAAAAACTAACTCACGATTTACCAAGTACTTAATCTCTGCATTAGTGTAGGGAAGATATATATCTTGCCTTCAAAAAACACTAACATTAATAGACGAGGTTTTCAAGGTAATTTAAATAGAGGTTTTTTGTTTAAATTTTATATACAAAAGGCAATAGGTTCGCCACCTATTCCATTTGGGACGTAAACATAACGGCGAGACGAGGCTAACAGCTAACCTACTGGTAAAAAAGGCGTGGAGTTAGTTATCTTACGATATGTTTAAGTTCAAATCTTTAGTACCTATGTGGGATAGTTTTCTGGTGTACGAAGTGATAATAATTATTGATGACTGGCAAATTGAGCCCAATGTATGACTGAAATTCACAGGTTCAAAAAAATTGATGATTTTGAGAAATTTGGATATATATCTATTATTAACTTATTTTTCGTTAATATTTTTAAAATAAAAGCTTTTTTTAAAGTCTGAGTTTACTCGAGTTATGCTGCGTGAAATATTTAGTTTCCTGGGTAAGGGGCAGACCCATTACAATATGACGGGCACAACTAAAAAACGTTATATGATATCAAATATAAAAATAAATAAATATTAGTACCTATTCATTCTCGTTTAAAATCTTCGTCTGACAGTATTTATGTTTATACACGCTCAGGTATAGCTATAACTCTAGACAAGAACTAGCTTAATTCTAGAATCGAAGAATAAATTTTCAAAATTAATTAATTGTGCAAATCATAAAACCAGAAAAAAATAAACCATAATATTATCCGCGGTGGTCTTTGCTTACATTCCATATATTGTGAATTAAATTTCAAAAACGCTAGAGCCATTTCGTTAGCGGACACATCATTAAGTTGATTAAAAGCGCCGCCCTCATATAAATTAACACAAGATTCACAGACGACAACTTAAACTAGCCACATATTATTTTGGGACATCGTAAAACCCTAGGTTTTTGTTGAGTTTAGGCTAAAGTTGATGGATTCCCTGGTACCTGGACGCTAAGGTTTCTTGGAATAGATATATTTTTATTGGTAGTTATCGCTTCCAGTCGGGTCTGCGTTTCCTTAATTATAAATTTCACTTTTTCACTTGCTATTCTCTCTGTATTTGATTTTTCTTCTGCACAGAATCAAATAAGTATGTTCAAAAATGATAAACATGTTGCTTGTATTAACAATTTCATCAACTTGGATCAACAATTTGGAATTATGGAGACGCTTCGACATTTCTTAAGCTCCATTTGTTAGTTAGGGTTTTTAAGACTGGCTATGTTTTGTTGTGGATTGAAACACCTTTGGCAAATACTCTCGAGAGCAATGAATCCGGGTCACTTAAAGAATGTTAAAAATCTCGGAAACTAAAAATGATAGGTTAATGCAATAAATTGTATTTAATAGACAATGTAATACTCCTTAAATGAAAGTAAAAAAAATATGAGTCACCATACATTTTATTAACACAAAATTACATAAAGAAAAAATCTGCTGATCTCTCCTTAAAACAAAAATAGGAAACATGAAATTTTTGAACTTTATTACGATTTTCTTGAATTTTAATACTTCGTATTGCCTCCTCGTGCTTCCATTATTGCGTTTACGCGGTTTGGCATGCTGTACACCAAGTTCCTTATACGATTTTGGGGAATATTCTCCCATTCCTCTGTGAGAGCAATTTTGAGCTCACGAAGCGTGATTGGGGGAGGGTTTCGTTGTTTTACGCATCTGCCTAGCTCGTCCCAAGCATGCTCGATCGGGTTGATATCCGGGCTGCGCGCTGGCCACTCCATACGAGTAATGTTCATCTCTTGAAGGTAGTCATTCACAATCCTACCTGTATGAGGTCGGGCATTGTCATGCATAAATATAGCATCCTCACCTAAATTGACCATAAATGGACCAACGTGATCATTGAGGATTTCTTCCACATATCTTACGCTAGTTAAAGAGCCGTTTTCTATGATCACCAGCTCTGTGCGACTTTCAGAAGAAATTCCGGCCCACACAAGTACAGACCCACCACCGTAGGCTACTTTTTCCTCGATGCATGCTTGCTTGAATCTTTCCCCTGGTCTTCGATACACTCTGTGTCTTCCATCGTGCTTGTAGAGCATAAATTTTGATTCGTCGGAGAACATAACTTTTGACCAATCTTCAATACTCCAATTTACGTGGCTCTGGGCATATCTTAGTCTTGAAATACGATGCCCACGCTCCAGTTTAGGGCCGTTTGCAGGTCTAAGGGGTTTTAAGTTAGATTCAGCAAGCCGACGTCTTACTGTCCATGCACTTGGGTTACTTCCTCCGAGGCGTCGAAACTGATTGGTGAGTTCAGTTCCTGTGAGAAAGCGATTTCGAAGCATGGTGTTCACCAAGTATCGGTCTTCTCGTGCTGTGGTATACCTGGTTCTGCCCGTTCCTGGTCTGCGTAGGTTAGAACCAGTTTCTTCGTAACGTCGGAGAACTCTTTGTACTGTTGACAGCGACACACCAACAGTCCTGGCTGTATCGCGCTGACTCCGGCCGGTTTCCAGCATTGTAAGTATTCTGGTGCATTCTTCAGGCGTAAGCGACATAATTTCAGCTTGAATAATGAATATAGAGCACTATCAACATGGTTTATGTACCCACATAAATGACAGATTACAAACAAAAGCAAAACCAAATGCTGTAATTTCGTAGTTCCATCTTCGAAAGTGGCCCTTTTTCAAATTTGATTTTTTTATGATATAACTTTACAATAACTAAGAAGTTTTAATACCTTCATTTAAGGAGTATTACATTGTCTATTAAATACAATTTATTGCATTAACCTAGCATTTTTAGTTTCCGAGATTTTTAGGATTCTTTAAGTGACCCGGATTCATTGCTCTCGAGTGTATTTGGATTTATTTAATTCGAAAGTTTGACGATACAAGAACTGACTGAAAACAGCTTAACATTGACGGAATATTCAAGTGCATAATGCAAGTTGAAAATTTATGCCACGATTTAAATTTTACCAAATTTGCATTAAACTGTTACATGAGGAATATTTATAGTGGCATTTAAGATAATAATAATAATAATATCTTGGACACAAATCACACAGCGCCCTCCAGTTCCAAACTAAGCAACTAAATGCTTGTGCTATGGATACTAGATAACGGATACTAATACATATATACTTTTCTTTTGTAAATACATACTTATAATACATAGAAAAACACCCAGACGCCGCACAAATATTCATGTTTGTCACAAATATTTGTGCTCGGGTGGGAATCGAACCCCCGACCTCAGAGCTGCAGCCGGTAGTTTTACCAATGCGCCACGAGGCCCGTCAATGTAAGATTTAACATGTAATTGAAATAGAGACTTCTTAACGCCCAATTAACTCGTATAGACAGATAAATAGATAAAACTTACGGAGGCCAGCGCCATATTGACGTGTGGTACTTAGTATCTAACTTGATTAATATCTCAATATTATTTTCATATATACTTCAGGGTTGCTACAAGAAAATGTATTTTAAATTTATTCAACTATTTCATTTATAAAGACTTGTGTTTAAAAAAAAATGTGCTAAAAATGTAGCAAAATAAATAATAAATACTGTATCTATCATTTCCATAAACTTCCATAAACAAGTAAAGCGGGATCAAGGGATGGACTAAGTAAAATAAAAAAATATATCACTCTATAGTATTTTTTATCATTTGTACAAAACTTGAACAGTCTCGGTGGCACAGTGGGCGAGCGCAAGGCCTCTGATCCAGAGGTCCGGGGTTCGATTCCAGACACTGGCTCACACCTATGACTTTTCGAAATTGTTTTTGGAAGTTATGTGTGATAAATACCGATGACTGACGAACTTTGTGCCCGGTATGGCAATAGGTTCGCCACCTATTCCATTTGGGACGTAAACACAACGGCGAGACGAGGCTTAACAGCCGCTGCCTACACCGTCGGGTAACAAAAGGCGTGAAGTTATGTTATGTTATGTTACAACACTTAAAACTGTGAACGATTCATATCTATTGAATCATAATATTTAAATGCCCCTTACTTATTACTTTATTAAAATATTGATTCAGTCTATTTTACAACTTCACAAAACTTGGAAACTGAACACACACAGTTTTTCCCGCTCTATTCCAACCAAAAAAAACAGTATAAAGTTCCCGCCACGTCAAAATAAGAGATATCAATGTCATTTTAAAATACTCCACACACCCCTGTATAAATCTGTCTGGACTAGACTACTGTAATTGACATATTTATTACGGAATAAATAACTCTAGAGACGCGTAAATTAGGATTCAAGAGCTTTCTAATTTAACATTTAGTTTGCATTTTACTGTTATCCTATTTCAAAGTACCAGTGGTATTAGGTGGCGTGCTTTTTTTAAGGAACAGTAGTTAAGGGAGATTATATTATACTGCCTAACAAAATGCTATTTTTTTATTTATTCAATCATTGTTATTGAAGTGAAACTTTTATTTTGCTACGTTAAGTAAACAGTAAGAACGGAAACCATAAAATTGGTTTTGAAATTTATAGAAATTATTCTTGTGATAGCAATAGTATTAATAAATTAATAGATACTTAATTTTAATTAAAAATGAATTTATTTTAAATTGTCGCCTAAAAAATACTGTCCTATATTTATGTTGATAAGATATGAAATCTTATCACCACGATCTTTTTGGTGATTGGAATCATTCAGACGCTATACCTAATTCCCTGTTCATTAAATATGTCGTATCCTCGGTCATCGGCGCATCACTATTTACACTGAGAACGTAACTTCGCCGAATCGTTACATTACGTTACGCAATGGATTAAAATCTACTACTGACAGCTTTGTGCCCGGTGTATGGCAATAGGTTCGCCACCTAAATTCCCAACATTTCATTAGCACTTAAATTCCGAAAATAATTTCGAGAAATCGATCACATGACTTCTGAATTAGAAGTGGATCACTGGATCGCTGAGACACCGAGAAGACAGTTTAATTTGTGGTAACAAATAAATTGAAGTTTCAATCTTGACAACACGCTAATCATCTACATAGTGGGTGTGTTTATTGTATCCTTTTACAACAGAGGACACACAAAAACTACATTTTAATATATTATAGAGCAAGAAAAATACAAAAGAACACGTGAACGGATACTAAAATTTAATTTCGTCATATTGAATCCTTTAGGGACAACTGACATCGATACAATTTTCTTTAGTGATTGTTTTTAGTCCATAAAGATCGGATGCGATAACCCTATCTTAGCTAGTGTCGCTCCATTATCGATAGTCGATCATCGCTATCGATAAATTCACGATCGTAAAATGGTTGACCTTAGAGGTTGGCACGATTTATCGATTAGAAAATATATGTAAATATTATGAGTTCGTTATTCACATGTTACAGTGGGATTATTGAATTAGAAAATTTAAACGTTGCAGGTCTTGCTTGAGTGCGAATAACTAAAATTTGAATAATTATAGCGCATGCGTGCAAGTATAATGCATACCTTCCCATAAAGTAGGCAGAAACTTGCCTGTACTCAGTCACATTAAATAACTCGAGAATCTTTTCATAGACGTAAACCAAGTAGACTTATCAATGCTCTTTAGTAAATTTACGATAAAATCATGTTTTGCATATAAAAAAGGCGATTTATTCACAACTCACTGCTGCTGTTGTAAAATATGTGTTTACCAAATACATAAATTTTCAATTAAAATATTTATATTTCCCAATAAAATATTTTTTAACAGCCAATTAAGTGGTCTTAACAAATACAAACTTTCTTTTTAATTTATTTTATCTATTCGTTAATTTCATCGATGTAGGTATAGATAGTTTACAATCAATCTCTATCTACGGCTTATCTCTACACAATTCTCACATTCGGGCCTCTGTACCAAAACACTAAACGAATCCTGTGACTTTTATTAAGAATTATTTTGACACCCGAAAAGATAAAACTGTAGGTGTTAACGTAATTTTTTTTAATTACAAACCTCGAAATATTTGATATTTGAGTTGCCATTAATGTTTAATAACTAGTTACTGGAAAACAAATCATCTTTCTTATGAAGACGAAAGCACAGCAATTGGCGCGATATATAAGTTTACTGGCTGATGTGGCGAACGTTCTTTTGCAAAAAAAACAAATAAATAAATAAGCGATTGACCTCCCTTAATATTTAGGGTATGAAAATTGATGGTTGACCGATTTTCCGTCTTTCTCAATATTACAATTTTAATCAATACCAAATTTCAAGTCAATTGACCTAATAGTTCCTGAGATTTCATGATGAGTGAGTTCACAAATGAGTTCTCCTATTTAGAAAATATTTAAAAAATGCGATCATTACTTATTTGAATGCGTTACTTTATTAAATAATATCTTGGACACTCAGCGTCCTCTAGCTCCAAGCTAAGCAAATAAATACTTGTGTTATACAAACTTAGTTTTAAAAAAAAGCACTTATTGTGAAGTACTTATATTTATAAAGTCTCGGCGATTCAGTGGTCAAGCATCCGCTTCTGAATCAAGAAGTCGCTGGTTCAAATCCTGGTCACACCAATGACTTTTTGAATTTATTGACGGAAGTTATGTATAATAAATATGACTGAAAAACTTGGTGCATACAGGTTCACCGCCTATTCCATTTGGAACGTAAAGATAACGGCGCGATGAGGCTTAACAGCCGCGAGTAGAAAAGGCGTCAAGTTATGTTATGTTGATTATAACATGTCGCGATATTTTTGTCGGTAAAACTAGAGTATAATCAATAGTATGAGCAGCGCACGTGATGTAAGAAAGATTTTGCTATTTTTTTCACCCCTTGGGTAACATTCTTGGAGTTTTAGTATGGATAACTAAGTTAGCCTATTTTCCTTTAACAGTTAAATATATAACATAACATAACTTCACGCCTTTTGTTACCCGAAGGTGTATGCAGCGGTTGTTAAGCTTCGTCTCGCCGTTATGTTTACGTCCCAAATGGAATAGGTGGCAAACCTATTGCCATACAGGGCACAAATTTTTCAGTCATCGATATTAATCACACATAACTTCCGAAAAGTCATTGGTGTGAGCCAGTGTCAAGATTCGAACCCGGACCTCTGGATCAGAAGCCGTGTGCTCTACCACTGGACCCCCGAGATATTATTAGATTATTATACTAAATTATTATTATATTATTAGATATTATTTAGGTTATATTCACAGCAGATAGTGTACTTTCCCAACGGTGAATGAATTTTTCAAATACGTTAAGGTTTTTCAGAGCCTATTCAATCCAAACAAGGTTCAAGCGCTGCGCAGTAAAATAGAAAAAAATGAAACAAATAATCTTTTTTCTATAAAAAAATAGTATATACTCTGAAGTAGCATTTTTTTTAGGTATTAATCACTGGATAGTGTTTAAAAGGTATTATAACTGTTAGAAATAACCTCTTCGAAATCCTCTGAAATAAAATTAAATAAGTACCAACCTCCTGATAAATTGTCTACTTCAATCCATCTGTACTATACCCACTGCCAAAGTTTTTGACATTGGTAATTTCTAATTGAGTCTGCAAACCTAGGACTATTTTGATATTTAATCGTCTTTTTTGCATTGTTTCAGAAGGATCTTTCTGATGATTGCGTGTTCGAGGAGCATATAGAGGAAAATTATTACAATACGTATTCGCGAATACGCAACGGGAAGAAGACATTTTTGGCGCTCGATAACAGAGGAAGATCACGGCGGACTCAGATACCGGGTAATCGTACCCTGGGTAATCTATCGACGTACGCACTCACGCTGACGAGACGATGGGACGGGCCGATGCAGACCCACTGCCCACCGCGGCGACATCGTGGCAAACTCAAAAGACCGCCACCGCGCCACAGAAACTGTCAAGTGCGTCATCAAAAACAAAATCTGCGTCACAAGAGAAAGCAAAAGAAGGCTAACCAACCGAAGAAAAAGCAGCGGCATTCGAAAACGAGAAGAAAATACGAGAACGGTACGACGACCACGACTGAAGTGGCGTGGGACGAGTCCACTATGTCCACCATGTCCACCACGACTGATGTCGAGTTTTTTCGGTCGGCGACCGCGCAGGAGGCGGTCGGTCGCGCGTGAGTCGGACGCTGGTCGCAGTCGGGGCAGCCGTTGCGCTCGCACACTAGCACCGTTCCACACTTACACGTGCAAAGAATCTCTGTATCATTCCTTTTATACACTCTGATTACATGCGTACTAATTTTTGCATCAATCATGTTGTATGAGACCACATACTCTACAACGGTTACTATAACCAGTAACTCGAATTCTCGATTGTATTATATAAATTTAAGAAAAAGCATGTAATTCGGGTCTTTTAAAACGTTCTAATAAAACAGAACGACATTTTTTAATCTAACATGTTTACGACAATGTAGGATTGCTCTCTTAGCGAATGACGGTTCGATTTTTAAAATTGAACGGACGACGCACATAACGATATATTTGTCAAATATTAACTTCGATCTTTTAATAGTAATAAATTTAATACTCAATGAGTGTTGGACAACGTCGTCGTTAAAATCGATGTCAAATTAGTAATAAAAATAAACGAATGATATTATTCAACCAAAGTTACTGAAATTATCTATCTCAATTTATATTCCTAGTTCGCTTTAAAACTTAGGTGTATATTATCGGCAAGAGTCCAGTTTAGTTACTGTTTATAAAATGAAAATAAAGTAGATGATTAATTAATGTTACTCGATAAAAAATACTTAATTTAAATCGTCGAGATAGTCATTTGGTAAGGTGGAACTGTGTTAGGAGAAGGCAGAAGATTCCTGTCAATTAAAATTTAGTCTAAATACTTATCGTTTCGGAATAATTCACTCATGACTATTCAGTTCTTCAATGACGCCCCAAAGAAAGGCTGGTAAAAAATAGTCATTAATTCTCACTTATTGTACCTACTTATTGCCTTATTAAATATTTAATGTATTTGTACTGAATGTATTCGATTCCGTATTCCGTTATGAATATAACATTTATAGCCATGATATATAAAATGCTCATAATGTTGTCATTAACAAAGTAAAATAAAAGCTTGCATATTCAAATAAAAAAATCTATTGCCTCTTTTCTAACTTAATTTAATCGAATCTAGTAGATAGTATACTATCTAAAATTATCTCAGCTATTACAAATTAAAATGTAATTTGCCTGCAAATAGTATAATGAAATAATTCCGAAACGTTCTAGTAATTAGAATTGTATGTTGGTGTGTAGGTAATTTCCTAAGGAATTGACTGAAAATTGGACTGAGTAATGTAGTTTGATTGGTTTTGGCCTAGGCTATGATAGGATAACGTGCGGCGGACGGCATGCTTCTTTTAATCTATTGTAAATTATCGAATCAATAGCGAGCGTTCATGTATTAAATTATAATCTAAAACTGTGACATTATTACCTCTAAAACCCTCCAAGATATGGAAGGTATAAGTCTTCGCCATGTCAATAATACTATGAGTCACTATAAAATAAAAATATTTGTACAATCGATAAATCCACAACTGCACATCACTATTATAATATAAGACCGCTCGCTCTGATTCGTCCTACGTAGTGATAAACATGGATGACTATGAAGTGACTATTATTATTACTAATTAGTAGGTATATAAACGTGTATCTAATTTGTAAATTTATTTATTTTCCATAGGAGAAAGTCGTATTTTGTTAACGTTTTAGTTGATTTTTTTTTAATTATCTCATACCCTTTAGTTCCAACCGATATAGATGTGTAGGATGTCATATACGCTTGTATTTTTAGTGAGCCATTATTTTTTTGTAATAAATTATTTTAAGTCCGTTCCGAAACAATATGTGCGCTATGTGAAATTTTGTATAGTGTGTGTTATGGATGCATTCGTAAATATTGTAATCGAATAGATTGGATTACATTCTTTTTAGTGATGTCCCTCGCAATCTGAATATATCTGACATTCAGTAAACTTGTGTATCTGAAGTTACTTGAAAATTATTCAACGAAAATCATACATAATAACTGAGACAATAAAATTTGAAAATATCAATCAGTAATTTAATCTGCTAACTTAGCAGTGATTTTCCTCATGTTGGTTTTCATGGTTATTTTTTTTTATATATCTTTAACATTACAATGCTACTTTAATAATTTTCCAAAAACGTTGATTGTATTTGTGGTAAATAAAAGTAAGCAGTTTTCAACACGAATTCGTTATATGCCAGTGATGCCGAGCATGCCTACATATTCGTTGAATAATAGTTCAATATATTTTTGTGAATATGCAGCAAATTATAATTATGAATTTATTGTATTATGAAACTACGTAAGTTATACGAAAGATTATATTCAATGTATTTATATTGTGTATGTATTAATAAATAATATATATTAAGAAGTGTCACATGAAAGCGACAGGGAATATTAAACAACGCATTTACTCATTTTAATAAAGATACAAAATACATACTTGACAAGTAATTAAAACGTACTCACTATTCCAGGTCGTTTTCGTTTATATAATTATGTCAAAAATATTAATTATTCTTTTTGCAAATGACTTTTTGTAAATTTAAATAAAATCGATCTTTATTTTAGCATAGAAACAGTATTTTGGGTATTGTGAAATATGATTCTCCGTTACAGTATCTAGTGTTGTAGTATTTTTTATTTTATTTTAATAAATAATAGATATTGTAAGATATTTAGAATATGCGGAACGATATATTCTACTCTCTTGCTACATATATAATAAATCAGTTTTTAACAAAAGAGTTCCGATATTTTATCACATACAAAATCATACAGCTTCAATGTAATAATTTTAGTAAAATTATTTACCTACATTCATAATTACTTACATACATAATAAAATATTTATTGATCTATTTATGGGTGATATAGTCGTGGGTTGGCATATCTGTGTCTGAACATGATGACGGTGTAAAAATATGAGTGTTGTTATTTTAATACCCATGTGCCATAAATAATAGACCTATGGGTGAAAACCTACCGATTTGATTTACTTCAGTTTTTTTTTTCAAATAATTACTACTTAATTCAGTAGATTCAATACAATACGGAATAAGGGGATGTCATACATAAATTACATAAATCAATCAAATTTTATTGAGTTCTATCTGCCTTCTCGTGGCCGTCTCCTTGTTTCCGAAAATTATATATTTATATATTAGTTATGAAAGAGGAGTTAAACAGTATTAATTATTAATTAATTTCGATACATTTAAAAAAATATCTATATAATAATACATGTATGATGAAATGTACGTGTTGCAATTAATGCATTTAAATATAATGTGCATTAAATTAAATGAAATTTTAACTTTCGTAATTGAGAAATTTTAATAATAATAATCTTTAGGTGTTTTTTTTTAATAAAGTAGATGATATTCCAAATTCACCTACTCAGGTCTAGCTAATAAAAAAATATCGAAACTTTTAGACAATAACTTTCTACAGCCTCTTATACCGAAAAATAAATGAAAATGATTCTACATTGTTTTTGTTTTCTTTCAATAAAGGATCCCCTAAACCCTTATTTGAAGAAGTAAGTGATTATGGAAATCAATAAGCAACATTGTACCTATAAACTTGACCAATTTTTTTAAACTGGAACAGATATGGTGCTGCTCCGTCGAAAGTATCTCGCTTTGCCCTGACTAAAAAATACTATTCATAAAATACGTGATGTTTAGGGAAACAAGGGTTGGATAAAATCTCATTTAATAAAAACCTGGGAGAGACGAGTCTCCGAAAATTCCACGCATTTTATGTTTCTGATTGAAACAAAAACAGGTTCTATTTTGGTTCATTAAATTCAGATTTAATCTTAAACGTAATCGTAATACGATTAAGATCATTTTCCCTAATTCGTTCCAAAGAAAATAATTTATTAGTAAACTTCTAACACTTACATAAATAAGTTAACTCTCAGCAATATTGATTACTAGTCTGAATTAGTCGGAAACAAAGCATACTTTTTTATAATAACAATCCAACGCCCTTACGTAAGATTTGGGGATGGGGAGGGGGCAGAATAAAATCTCACAACCATCTCACCAGGGGGAGGGAGAGACAGAAAATTAAAAAAAACCTTACCTAATTTATGGACACAACAAAAGTATGGAAAGATTATTTGTTGTGTTGTTATTTTCTCACTAAAACCTTTTCAATTTCAACCATGTACCTAATTACAATTGCGAGTATTTGTAAACTCACAATTGCTGGTTACTAATGGCTAGAGGTACCCAGTAATGATGTAGCACTCCCACGTTTGAAAGAGTAATGTCAACACGGACTTAACTCCAATAAGCTTCAGCAGTGAATTTAGTGTAGGTACCTTAATATTTTGACATTTCTACACATTTTCTGATTGTAACAAATCAACAACAAATACTTAGCCAAGTATATGGCACGCAGTTGACAAATAAAATCTAGGGAGGGATTTTTAGAGGGAAGTAGTTCTTAAATCTAAGTATTTAAAAAAGTGGTGGAGCCAAGCAGCTCGCTGCTTGAATGGGCCGGCTCGACCGGTGAAATACCACGACCTCTCAGAAGATCGGCGCAAAGTGGCTCATGCTGCGTTTCGTTCGGTGAGAGAGGTACCCGGAGTACCCGGTACCCCTTCCCCATTCTTCCCTATCCCCTATCCCTTAAAGGTCGGCAACGCAACAGTAACACTGTTGCTGGTGTCCATGGGCGGCGTTCGTAGCTTACCATCAGGTGACACGCTTGCTCGTTTGCCTTCCTGTCCCATAAAGAAAAAAAGAAAAAAGTATTTAGGAATCTAGTTCTTCAATGAAAAAATAAAAATCATAATTAACACGTTAAATATATAACGAAAGAAAAAAAAGACTCTCCGGCGGGGAATCGAACCCCGGTCTCCCGCGTGACAGGCGGGGATACTGACCACTATACTACCGAAGACTTACTTGCACTGTCGAAATAAATGTTTAGTTTCTATAACAAACTTTATTATCATATTTTAAAATTTAAATAAGTATCATTACATTTAATATACTAACTTTTATTATTCTAGCAATTGGTCTAAGATCCGAACCTACATCGACCTTCACCGAGCTGATAATAGAATAAAATTTATTTTATAATAAATTTAGTATATTAAAAAATATATTAAAATAGGGTTGTCAAAAAAAATCCTGGACAGTATATTTTTAATTATTTTTTAAAAAATGATTTTTCATTAAATGTTGCAACATCAAGATAATAAGAAAATTTTATGCTGGACTTAAAGTATTAAGCATATAGAATGTGCAGACGTAGGGTTGTCTATAATTTACCTGGACAAGCTAATATAACAGGTATATCGATACTAGTTACTTTCACTTGTTATGATAATAAAAAAAAAAATTATATCAGTATAATCGCTGTTTTATTACGAACACGTTGATATAGGGTTGTCTGCAAAAAAATTGGTCCTAATAAGGGTTTGCGAATTTTAAAAATTTTAATTTTAATTTAATAATATACTGTCCAGGATTTTTTTTGACAACCCTATTTTAATATATTTTTTAATATACTAAATTTATTATAAAATAAATTTTATTCTATTATCAGCTCGGTGAAGGTCGATGTAGGTTCGGATCTTCTACTAAATGTATATATTACATAAATACTAACACTAACATAATATACTAACTTGTCAGGTGTTTTTACTTATCCAGTATTTTTACCGAAACATTAAAAACCTTTGTCCCTATGAACCCTGCTTTGTTGTTTATGATTACATAATAAACATCATACGTCAAAAAATTCTTTATCAGATCTCACGCCATCTATTTCCAACTAAGGTAACTAGCGCTCGTGTTTTAAAACTAAACAATGGACATGAATGCATAAACAATATAATACATTTGTTATAAATTACTGTAAAAAATCGTATACGTCTATCAAAAATGTTTGTGTCAAATTAGGGCAAGTGTCGAATCCGCGAATCTGTACTCGACACTACGGGAACGTTGTGCAACTACTTCTTTTTTTATAGGCTAAAGGGCAAACGAGCAAGTCAGTCACCTGAAAGTAAGCAACTCTCACGGCCCATGAACACCGTGGTGCGTTGCCGTCCTATAACGTCACATTTTAAAATGAAAAAGATACTAAAAATAAAAATAAAAACATGACTCAACGAGTTAAATAGGCAGAATTTAAAAGGGTAAAAGAAAATGGTGTAATTTTTCTATATTGTCTTCAAAGTGCCCTCGGTCATGCATAAAGTGCCACTACTTCATGGAAACTGATCGAGATCTCTCGCGACCTGCGGGCTAGTTTAATCTTCTCAAAAAGGATTTGCATTACACGCTGTCAGTAAACCGAGATACGAAGAAATTAAATTTTCTCTAGTTTTGTAGTTGTACATGGATGATTAGTTTAGGTTAAAATAATTAAGTAAAGGCTGTATGGCTACTAGGCTTTAGCCTGTCCAAAAAGGCGAATGAAAAAAATATTGGTTGTACGACACAACGAAGACGAGTAAAAGAGATAGCATAGCCTAGATCTCATAATGAGTAACTGAGACAAGAGTACTGTTACCACGTGGTACACCGACGAAATAACTCAGATACACAATTAAATTGATCTTTATAACATAGCAGTAAGGTTGAGTTTTGCTAACAAAGATTGTTTCAAGGTCTGCCTTTACTATAGTTTCGTCATTTCACTAATGTCAGTTATACGTCAGTTGCTAGCTCCGCTCAATCGCTTTCCTGCCGACCCTGCCGTGGCTCGATGTTCGACTCGATCGCCATTTTGTAGAAGTGTTCCAACCCAACTCGCTCGTGGTAATTTTGATTCGATTCAATAATCATCAGATTTTTTGGCGGCAAATTGACCACAATCAATCAAGTATCGATTCAAAATGAAGAAATGTTCTTCGCTTGTGTGGCGTTTCTTTGAACGTATTGCTGAAGATTCGAGATGTGTTGCTGTTGTGTGTAAATTATGTGAGACGCAGTATAAATACTTCGGGAACACGACAAATCTGAGATCTCATTTGCTAAGCAAACACCCGATACAGTGGGAACTCTCACAAAATGGATCATTGGACGATTCTCAGATCCGTATTGATGGAGAAACATCTACACCACAAGTAACCAAACGAAGAAAATATAGCAAAGGGGGACGCAAAGATAAAAACGTACGTTATTCAGTATCAGTTAATAGAGAAGATATGGGGACTTCAGGTTCTATGCCCCAAATTGAAATTCAAAGGGTACATACATAATTGTTATTTAGGTTATAATTTTGTTATCAGTGTAATAGTCGTAACAGAATGAAAATTTATACGGTTTTAACTTGTCGAGATATCGAGCGTGTTAATCGATCATCAATGGCGACTATCGCCTTCGTGTGTATTAAAATTACATAAGATATCGATTCTTTAATTCATCGATAATGTAATGATTTTCATATTGATTAGTTATTTTAACCATTTTACTTGAAAATACCATTACTGAGTAACCAAATTATAACTTTATTTAGATCCTAGTGCAAAGTTAATATTAGTAGTAGATACTACGACAATTATTAGTAACGTGCATGTTATTAAATTAATAGGTACAACCTTTAATGTACCTACTAAAACATTTATGTCTTGTAGTTTATTATTAATTCTCAAACTTCTGCCTTTAAAATACACGTGTTACAGTCAAATTGTGAAGTGATATATATTAGTTATTAGACTTTTAGACAACTTGGCCATTATTGAGCATGATAAATTCTGCATCTAAACATCTAAAAGGTCAACATCCTCACTTAACTAAGTGCTTTTACTTCAGTTTGTAATTTTATAACATTGTATCATTCAGTACTAAGAGTATAGTGACATTCTAAAAAGTGAAGTTACTAATATTATACAAAATAAAGGTATAATCTATTGAAAATAAAAACATGTGCCAAGTTTAGGAATAGTTATTATGACTATATTGAATAACGTTGTAAACATATTAAAACTTCTTTTACATATTTCAGGTTGATGTCTTGGCGAACTCCGATTCTGATCTTGATGAAGATAATGATGCCACAGCAAATCTAGTCAGACAAATGCATGGAGACCGAAATTCCGATGAGGAGTGGTTAGAAGAAGACCCATACCAAATAACACACATAGAAACATATGAACCAACTATAAAAAAGATGAAATATAGGAATAGGAAAATAAAGCGAGAAGTAACATCACCAAATGAATTGTCTGGATACTTTGTCACACCGAACACTTCCAATCATCAACGGGTTGTGTATGAAGATACAAAGAAAGATGAATATTCTGTATTTGGTGAATATGTTGCAAAGAAATTGAAAAAGTTCAGTTCACCACGCACCAGAGGGAATTTACAGCAATTGATTACTACAATTTTGTGGCAAGCCGAATATGGTTTATATGACAATGCTGAAACTGTTAAAAGAGTATTAATGTTTTCCATTCAGTCAAATGAAAATCCTGAAGGCGTTGGTACTGTAGAATATGAAACACAGATTCAGACAGAAGAAATTATTCCAAATAGAGATGATATGAATCAAAGCATCTAATTATAAACATGTTCACATACAGACATTATTTAGGCTTAATTAACTTCATTAATAACAATGATAAGATAATAAATTTTTATGAATATTTCTTTGTTTCTTAATTTCAATTAAATATTAATTCTATGCATTAATACAAAGAATGAATATTTCAAACGGAGAGAGCTGAAGCAAAAACATTTAATATGGCTTGTGTGTTCTTTCTATGGGAGATGGAAGGTGTTATCTGGATATGGGGCTGTATCAGCAACTACTATTTATACACTTAACATAACTCCATGCCTTTTGTTACCCGAAGGTGTAGGCAGCAGCTGTTTAGTCTTGTCTTGCTGTTATGTTTGCGTCCCAAATGGAATAGGTGGCGAAAAGTTTGTGCCCGGTATAGCCACAAAGTTTTCAGTCATCGATATTTATCGCACTTAACTACCGAAAACAATTTCGAAAAGTCATTGGTGTGAGCCAGTGTCGGGATTCGAGCCCGGACCTCTGGATCAGAAGCCTTATGCTCAACCGCTTGGACCACCGAGACTTATATTTACTTAATTACACATAACTTAATTATACATAAAATTAAATCTTTACCCAATATTTGATTTGATGTTCCCTCAAATACACTACTGCCCTATGTGTATGTGATAGAATTTATCATAGTGAAAGAAAAAAGTCAGTTTTGGCTTGTGTTGTTCTATACGCTGTAAAATCTTGATAATAACTCTTCAATAGAGTAATACTTTAGCAGTGAATTTTTATAACTGGTGGTCAATCTTTCAATACTACTCAAAAGTGAAGGCAGTATTTGCCCTTCTGACTGAAAGTATTTGGTGTAAGTTTATAGAACTGAAAGAGTCCTACTATGATTTATTACAATATTTTTACCAGTGAATAATACAACACAACACCTAGAAAGTCATTTGTGTGGTAAACAATTGATTCAGGTCTAGCTTCCAGTGCTAGGCCACTAGCCTATTAAAAATGTAACATTATTTTTGTAGTCTCTTTTTACAACACCACTGCCAGAAGTGGTGTTGTAAAAAGTGTGTCTCAGGAATTGAATTACGACCCTACCCATAATCAATGTAAAACCACTAGGTAAATAAACCTTTTTCTACCCAAAAGTGTAAGCAGCGGTTGTTAAACCTCGACTCGGCGTTATATTCACGTCCCGAAATGGAATAGGTGGCGAATCTATTGCCATTTATCAGTCATCAATATTTATCACACATAACTTTCAATAACTCATTGGTGTGAGCCTGGAATCGAACCCATTACTTCTTGATATTCCGAAGCGGGGTGCTCGACCATTGAACCACTGACGATTGATCTGCAAAACTATCTAAAGCATGACTGATGACATTCGCTAGGTTATCAAATGTCAAAACATCACAATAATAATCCGAATATCTACCTCAAAGACTTCCTATATACACCAGTCAGTCTAATAAGCTATGAAATACCTGATAAGTAGCTTACACTTTTTCCTATTACTTTTACTGGAAAACCGAAGAAGGCATGCCTTGTGAGGTAAGAATCAGGAAAATTCAGGAAAGAGGACTAAGAAGATTGAGCTCAGCGCATGCGCGCGTATTTGACAGGTCTTCAGATTGGCCCTGATTGGCTCGCTTTGTATTTACCTCTCACTCACACACGTCATTTAGTTATACGTTCTGTCAAAATGGCTACATTATGCCGTAATTCAATAAAATTATTCAGAAATGTACAATTTTCACCTAATTGTACGCGTAATTTGAGTAATGTTCGTAGTAATAAACCTATAAAAAAGGTTTTGACTGCTTGTGTATGTGTTTTTGGAGGCGGCGCGGTGCTTTACGCTGCCAATAAATATGCAAAGAAGAACAGTGTTTATGCTCTCAAGGCAAAGGTTAGTCATAATTTGCCAATATTTATTGTTTTTCCGCATAGATATGTCCTTGAGCCAGTACGTAGATAACGTTTCTTAGGTTATAATATGTTTGATGTGTGTAATAAATGTGTGATTTGTATGGTATTTCTGACGAAAGCTATGCGCAGTCTCGCGATTGTTTAAAAATAGCACCATGAAATTTGTCATTTTCGTTTTAGTACTTCTAAGATTAAAAACAATAATAATGACTTTAGAGAAATAATTAGGTGGACTTTCTTATTTATTGTTTTAATAATCATCCGAAGGATACATGAGTATTTATTAAAAATTCATTAGGAAACCGCACGTATATTGTTTGATAATTGGCGCCAATATATTTTTTGACATATCGAAAGTAATTGCATGCTAATATTCTTGGATTTAACTGACTGCTGCAGAAGATGTTTGGTGTTTAATCGTTTGGTGGAACGGATTAATTGTTATTTTTATTTATGAAGTAAATATTATGACTATTTATTTATTTTGATTGTAGAATCTAATTTTTTTCGATAAACTGACAGAATTTTTATCTTTCAATTTGAGTACTGTACCGTATGCATTAATATGGATTTATGTATTATATTTAAAAAGCATATTACGAAAGTACAAACCTCTTTAGAACGGTTACATCTTGGAATATCCAAACATACAAAAAAGACCATGTTCTCAGTTCTCTGTTCCTGATCCTAATGTAATCGATTAATTTCAAACACCGTCATGTGAACTCGGTAAGCGCCTTTCATATTCTTTTTTTTAAATTCTAATCCACACGTGATATGTAAACTAATGAGTTCTTATGGCGGCAGTGAATGCTTAATAAGACAGGAGAATAATTGTCGTTTATCGTGTATTCTCGGGTTGCAATGTATTTTTTGGACGACTATAGTCTATACTTTAGTCTTTTATTACTCTTCGCATTTAATCTGTAAATCAATGAAAATTAAAGTTGTATTTTTTTTTAAATTTTTAATTCGGCTATATATTTTGAATACACTTGCCTCAATATTTTTCTAATCAAAAATATACCAAACATATAAAACTTCTTGTGTACAGAAGTTACGTCATTCCTATATAGGTAATTAGGACGCACTGACTGTTAACCTTTTGGCTAATACGTAAACCGCGTTCGCCAAATTAAAAAAAAAATATAATATAAAAAAAATATACCACAGAAATAGATCAAGATAGAACGGCCGCGATGGCATATTTCCATACATTTCGAGCGTGTCACTTTTTTGAAAAACCACGCCCTCAGCGTGACGTCATTTTCATTGTGAGCGGCGCGACTAGTTAGGAGACACTCACATTAGATTATCGATGTTAATATCGGCAACGTGTGTTAATTTTATTATTTTTATATTTTACTAACTTTATTGATTTTCTGTAACGATAATCATAGAAAGTAAAACATGTTAAATACTTCAATCCGACATATTAAAACCTAAAACATATTTTTCCAACAGTATATAAAATTTAATTATAAACATTTTACTGTCCTTGAAACTATACATATTTATTAAATATTTGCCTTTTTGTAAGGGTTGGCCTCACAGTCCTGGTTAAATAACGAAGCCGAACGTCTACATATACCTCGGTTACTGCCCATTTGAGAAGAACGAGATGATTTTCCATCGGCGATTGGTCAAATTGGTGAAAACTTATACTGTCAAATAAACTGCTGCCAATGTAATTACGAAACACTTTGGTTGAAATTTGTGGCGTTAGAATAAAGTAGGGACAAAGCAAGATATGAGCTGATACTCAAATTATTATTGAATTAATTTATCGATAAGTCCTAAGACTTATCGATAAATGGATAAATCGACATGGAGTGCCCATCTCTAACATTCGAATCACAGCGATTAACAGACACAGCGATCAACTGGCAGGTGTATTGTGTATTTCGTTCGATTCGACGTACATTACGCGTATAATTTATACGCGCAATGTTTTTGTATACGAGCGTTGAATGCGGACAGCAATGGATATTTATCATAACGAAAAAATATAAAACGTGTGATCGTAATTATTGAACATAATAAAAGTAAAACAATAATTTATAATCTCAAAAAAATACTTTCTACTGATTTTCTGTACTTACTGATCATAAGAAATATTTCCTTTTTTCATATTTGATTCACTACTTTTGTTTTTACAATTTTTCACAGCATAATAAGGCATATATGTGACGTTTTATCTATTTTTTTACGTCCTGAACGCATGGCAGGAACGATCGTTGCGTAATGAGAGCGAGTTTCGAAAAGCATGCAATATAGTGCAGGGTTTTGGCACGCTTGCCACGCCTATTCGCCGTTCTATCTTGATCTATTTCTGTGAAATATACCAAAGCTCATCTTTGCACGGGACGCTTTTTTCCGCCATTCGTCCGCACAGGTCCTGTGTTTAATTTGCTACTAGATAAATTTCTTTTGAGGCAAACATTTTTTTTTCTCCAAAGCAATAAATGAGTATAACACTAAAACAACTTTTTATGGATTATATCGCATTTGTTTAG
Source organism: Euproctis similis (assembly GCA_905147225.2). Taxonomy (NCBI): domain Eukaryota; kingdom Metazoa; phylum Arthropoda; class Insecta; order Lepidoptera; family Erebidae; genus Euproctis; species Euproctis similis. Next base: position 15,062,019 of record LR990109.1, read on the forward strand.
AAATTATTTTCTATTTATTTCCCGAGGTTCTCGTGAAAATGATCTCTGCAAAGAGTTGGAAACGTCGGGAAATAAATAGAAAATAAATTCTAATTAAGCGCGATATAATCCATAAAAAGTTGTTTTAGTGTTATGAATGTGATGATTCGCGAAAATCTAAGAAATAAATGAGTAAATTTAGGATTTTATGAAATTCATTGGCGCGCGCCGACCGCCGAAAAAAATCAAAACGGTAATTGTCAGTTATCCCTAAGAGGTAGACATACACCATCGTGGACTTTTTTGTAGACCCTTTTAATATGTATAATAATGTAGTAGATTATTTTGATCTATCACTTAGGTTTCAGCGAGCGTTTGAATTTAAAGCGCAAATCTTCAAAAATAATACTGTTTCTCTACAGTATTATGCATGGATTATACATAAAAACCACCCCGTTGATACTGTCTATCTATTTAAAAAAAACCGCATCGAGATCCGTTGCTTAATTTTAAAGATTTAAGCATACATAGAGATAGAGAAATCGACTTTGTTTTTTACAATGTTCTATGTAGTGAGTGTTGTGTTAAGTTCGACCCGCGTGGTATTTTTATCACAACTATTTTTATGACATTCGTTTATTATTTCAATCATGAAAATCGTATGAAATTATGTTGTGTACTTTCAAAGATCTCTGATTTTCCGTGAATATAAGATACTAGCTGACCCGGCGAACTCTGTTTCGCATCAAAAGTAATAACTGCTGCCCCGCTATGTTAATACTGCAATATCTTCGACAAATTTGAAGTCGATAGCAGCTATAGGTTAAAAATGGGAATTTTCCATTGTTAACACCCCCGCAACCCCCCTTGTGGGTGGAATTTCGTAAAATCCGTTCTTAGCTGACCTCTACTCGGCGAAAGGAATAATCCTACCAAATTTCAAGTCGCTACGCCTTATGGTTCCAGAGATATCGTGATGAGTCAATATATAGGTGGAAATCTCTTATATATATATATACTAGCTGACCCGGCGAACTCTGTTTCGCATCAAAAGTAATAACTACTGCCCCGCTATGTTAATACTGCAATATCTTCGACAAATTTGAAGTCGATAGCAGCTATAGGTTAAAAATGGGAATTTTCCATTGTTAACACCCCCGCAACCCCCCTTGTGGGTGGAATTTCGTAAAATCCGTTCTTAGCTGACCTCTACTCGGCGAAAGGAATAATCCTACCAAATTTCAAGTCGCTACGCCTTATGGTTCCAGAGATATCGTGATGAGTCAATATATAGGTGGAAATCTCTTATATATATGTATATGTATATAGATAGATTGTCACGTGTGCACAATAACTTAAAAAAGCTATACAATGGTAACACCATTGTATAGCAAACCATATTATTTATTAGACCAATGTAATTATTATGGTGTATGTATCAATGTATCTGTATATCAAATAAAGTGGTGCCAGTACTTACAGAAATACAGACAGACAAAAATAATAAAAACAGTTATTTCGTTTTTCGCCAATATCTAAAAAGACCACGCGGGTAGAGCTGAGGGCAACAACAGTTTAAATACTGAAGCGTGGTATTTATGGAAAAAAATCGTACATTAGTATTCAGTTCCCCGATTCAATTGGTCCTCATTAAACTTATCACTACCGATATTTCATTTTTTATGGTATCGGGGGCAAACGAGCAAGCGTGCGTTTGCGTGCGTTTTACCGGCGGTTACAATATAAGATAGATGGGGTCCAGAGAGGGATGGAGCGAACGGGAAAGGGGTTGGGCATCCGGATACCTCTCTCACCGAGCGAAATGCGGCGAAGGCCACTTTACGTCGATATTCTGAGAGAAGAGAGAACTGCGTGACTGTACCACTGCTAAAAATCAGATTTTATCAGATGTTGATGATTTGTTTGTTGATGACTTAAGACAAATGTGAATTCGAGACGTCACCGCGATGAGGAAACCAGGTCCTACGTAATCAATATTGCACACCATACTTTTTCCACCATTTTTAAGTAATGAGCAGTAGTGGTACCAAGGTTATGATTATATACTCCACAATATATATTAGTTAACGTTCAATCACTACAGGAAACTCGGTGCACATCACATTTGTCACGTTAATAAATAATTCATATAGACTATTTTCGCGGTGACTTAACCCAGATGATATTGATCACTTGACTACAAATTGAGTGAAATAAAACAATAGGCTACTATGATTCAAAATTTGCATGACTCATACTGGGGTCAAATCAGGGCTGTCGAATTTGTATGGCTATCTTTTTTTATTGTACCTAAAGATGGCATGGTGATCTGGTGGCAATTCAGTAGCGCCGCTGTGTTGTGGTCTCTAAGGGACTTTGCTGTCAATAGACCAACTTCTCACACCGAACGAAACGTGCGGTAAAACTGCATAAAACATTTTACGTCGCTATTCTTTCGTGGTATTTCTCTGTTGGAGCCGATTCGAGTCCTGATCTGTACAATGAAACAAGCTGAGTAGTTAACCATAGAAATTAATCGACGATATTTATGACTTTTGAAACTTTTGAAAAGCAATAGATCTGGTAGGTCCAGATTCTAAAGTGAAGCCTTAAACCACCACGCCTTTATATATAAATCCAAATTGTATTAAATTATATATTTGAGAATTAATTTCCAAAAAACACTAGCATAAAACTAATAATTATGGCAAACCCTAGTCAGCGCGTATAATTGATTGAAGTCACGTGCATTGACGCACGGTCTCTCTCTTAAAATATAATCATGATCTCCTTTTGTCTGTGGTCTGATTTCTATCGGATACGATACAATTAACACTTAATATTTGATAGATGTGTGACCACACATAGTTTATATGGTATTGGGAATGTCCCAAGTCAACTATCTGCGTCATATTTTATTGTTACTTTGTCACGTACATAGGTAGATCCTAGGAGTTAATTTGATAGACTACTATCATGGCTTTTGCTCGTCGATATTTTGCTCGCGAAATTTCGTACCGATAAACGTTTGATGCATTTTTGTGTTTTCTATAATTTAAAGTTAAAATTAGTGACCGACCGAAGCTTCGGCTTCGGCTTCGGCCAAAAATCACATCGGCTGAAGCCGAAGTTCTCGCCGAAGATGGATTTTTGGCCAGAATTTGGCCGAAGCCGGAAAACAGTCGGAATTAAACGAACTGTTACGAAAGAGTGAATGACTGACGGGCCAGATTGCACTTAGTTCAGTGCGGATACCTCTGTCACCAAGAAAAAACCGGCAAGAGCCACTTTACGCCTATATTCTTTAATAATTAATCTTAATAATATTGAAGAAAATTATTAAACTACTAATATATCTATCTATATATATATACGAGATTTCCACCTATATATTGACTCATCACGATATTTCTGGAACCATAAGGCGTAGCGACTTGAAATTTGGTAGGATTATTCCTTTCGCCGAGTAGAGGTCAGCTAAGAACGGATTTTACGAAATTCCACCCACAAGGGGGGTTGCGGGGGTGTTAACAATGGAAAATTCCCATTTTTAACCTATAGCTGCTATCGACTTCAAATTTGTCGAAGATATTGCAGTATTAACATAGCGGGGCAGCAGTTATTACTTTTGATGCGAAACGGAGTTCGCCGGGTCAGCTAGTATATATATAAGAGATTTCCACCTATATATTGACTCATCACGATATCTCTGGAACCATAAGGCGTAGCGACTTGAAATTTGGTAGGATTATTCCTTTCGCCGAGTAGAGGTCAGCTAAGAACGGATTTTACGAAATTCCACCCACAAGGGGGGTTGCGGGGGTGTTAACAATGGAAAATTCCCATTTTTAACCTATAGCTGCTATCGACTTCAAATTTGTCGAAGATATTGCAGTATTAACATAGCGGGGCAGTAGTTATTACTTTTGATGCGAAACGGAGTTCGCCGGGTCAGCTAGTATATATATAAGAGATTTCCACCTATATATTGACTCATCACGATATCTCTGGAACCATAAGGCGTAGCGACTTGAAATTTGGTAGGATTATTCCTTTCGCCGAGTAGAGGTCAGCTAAGAACGGATTTTACGAAATTCCACCCACAAGGGGGGTTGCGGGGGTGTTAACAATGGAAAATTCCCATTTTTAACCTATAGCTGCTATCGACTTCAAATTTGTCGAAGATATTGCAGTATTAACATAGCGGGGCAGCAGTTATTACTTTTGATGCGAAACGGAGTTCGCCGGGTCAGCTAGTAGTTTATAAGTAAGGAAGGAAGTTGGTTTGAAAGAGAGTGTCGGTGTAAAAGTAAGAAATGTTTCGATGGTTCGAATGTAGAAAGAATGGTTGATGCAAGACTGACTAAGCAGGTATAAAATGCAAAAGCGGATGGATGTAGAAGTTGAGGACGGCCAAGACACACATTCCATGACTAAATAGAACGTGTTCTGGAGGAAGGTGATGTTAGGAGCCTCAAAAACCGACGCGCGTGCTTGAAAAGAGTTATGAAAGTCAACGAAGCGAGTGAGGCGTGTAAGAATTGTGCCTAATGGCGCTCTGTTCTCTCTGCCGACCCCGCAAGGGATTGGGCGTGAAGTTATGTGTGTAATAGTCTCGGTGGCGCAGTGGGCAAGCGCACGGCCTCTGATCCAGAGGTCCGAGGTTCGATTCCAGACACTGGCTCACACCAATGACTTTTCGAAATTGTTTTCGGAAGTTATGTGTGATAAATACCGATGACTGACAAACTTTGTGCCCGGTATGGCAATAGGTTCGCCACCTATTCCATTTGGGACGTAAACATAACGGCGAGACGAGGCTTAACAGCCGCTGCCTACACCTTCGGGTAACAAAAGGCGTGAAGTTATGTTAGTTTATAACCTTGGGCTAAGGCTTCGGCCTAAGGTTGTGGAGATTGCCGATTAATCGGCTTCGGCTTCGGCCAAAAATAGGCCTTCAGTCGGACACTAGTTAAAATTCATCTTTTTAAGACCCAAATTAGATCACCACTATACTACCAAAACTAAGGCGGCGTCACATACTGTATTGAAATATATATTGTAATAGCGCAGCCCATTATCATACGTTCGAATCCTGGATCTTTCAAAGAGAAATCGCAATTCTGAAACCTTTTACTCGTATTACTCTTATTCAATTCGCACGACGTCGTAGTAAAAGTCTAGTTTGCACTCCAGCATATGACGCCCTTGGTATGGTATGGTACTTCGGACACGACTAGCGAAATAGTATACTCGCGCCTTTTTTATTACAAGTAAGGTGTATGTCAATAGTTTTTTTTTTTCTTTTAATCAACTCGAGGCGTGTGTCTCGGCAGACAACTTTTTTCTCATCGAAGTAACACAATACATCGTGTCGTAACTAAACTGTCTCTTGTATCTACTATATATTCTCGAATGGTGTCGAATCGTTTTGTGAGTATTACTATTTATTTCTGTAAATAATTTCATCAATTTGATCGATAGTAAAATGTACCATTTTTTTTTTCCAACCCTAATAATTTGTGTGTGTACATATTAAATAATTTAAATTCTAATTAATCGCGTTAAAAAAATGACCATTTATTTTTTTATTCATTTTTGTGTCTCTCTATTTTAATAAATTTTAAAAACCGGTATTTAGGAATTTCTATTTGTAACGCGGCTTCTCGAAACAAATTTGGACAAAAGGATTGAATCGTAACCTTAAAAATTAAAAGTTTTGATTATCATTGCTTTATGACAATTGAATTAAGATAATATTTGTATGACATATGCATGGCATCTGTATAAAAATATACAGAGAAATGTAAGTCTATAAGTAATAGGTGTTCTACGGCAACATTTAGTATTAAAAGTAAATAATTTCTAACGATCCATTGACGAGCCTCGTGTTGCATTGGTAAAGTTACTGCTGATTCGAGGTTGGCGGTTTCAATCCCCGACCGAGTACAAATATTTGTGACAAGCATTCATGCTGGTATGGCGTTTCGGTGTTTTTCTATGTATTTACTAAAAAAAGTATACAATATATGTATTCGTATCCGTTATCTAGTATCCATAGCACAAGCATTTAGTTGCTTAGTTTGGAACTAGAGGGCGCTGTGTGTATTGTGTCCAAGATATTGTTATTATTATCCGTCCCATAACTTTTTCTAATAATTTAACAATCTGTGGAAACTTATACAATTATACATTTTTATGTGATTCTAATACAAATAAGTTGTGAATCCCGATTCTCGTGTTTGTTTCGTCATGTCTATGAAATGTTTCCTCACATCGATATAATATATGTTTTTTTAACAACATCAACTAGTAGGGCCCTCCTTGTAACAAAACACTTGAAAGACTAGCGATAATATCTATGTAACGATTAAAACTAAATCAGTCCGCCATTGATGGTATTAATTTTACCCCAAATTGTGTCACAACCCCCTATAAACCCCAAAACGATCATTGACCCATTAACTAAAGAATGATTCTGAGAAGGACCACCTACGTGGCCATTGATCCACATACAAATATTGCTGTGGCCAACACTTCGTTTTTTTTTTTCATTCAAATCCCTATGTTATACCTCATTGTTTGGTGATATAATGAAATAATTTGTTGTTAAATCCCTTTGTTGCTTTTGTTGGGGACGTTTGTGAATGGAACCAACATCTTGATAATTTATTTGATTCTGGGTGTGGTGGTTAGTTTAGGAAACCAAAAAATTAATGTGGTACATTTATAATAAAAAAAACTCGGTTATAGACATTTTGGAATAGTTTTCGCTTTTTAGGAAGTATGTAACTAAATCACGAAACCGTATATTTTGGGAAATAATATTTAAAAGAATTATTACTTAGTGGTAGTACTACGTTTTTAACAAAACTGTGTTCTCAAACTAAATTGAGCCACGAAAATAAAAATAAAAAAACATTTTTGTATATTGTTAATGTATTGCACTTTTTGTGAGTAATTTTATAATGACTAAATAAAAACTACTCCTGTTTTATAAAATTCTTGGGCGATCTTTATATTTAGGTAGTTGTAATTTCACCTTGTATGGATATTTGACGGGCCTCGTGGCGTATTGGTAAAACTACCGGTTGCAGCAATGAGGTCGGGGGTTCGATTCCCACCCGAGCAACAAATATTTGTGACAAACATGAATATTTGTGTGGTGTCTGGGTGTTTTTCCTATGTATTATAAGTATGTATTTACAAAAGAAAAGTATATATGTATTAATATCCGTTATCTAGTAATCCATAACACAAGCATTTAGTTGCTTAGCTTGGAACTAGAGGGCGCTGTGTGTATTGTGTCCAAGATATTATTATTATATTTATATTATTCCCTCTTATAATAGTTGTCTGTTTATAATGTAATGTATATTATTTTTGCTAATTATATCAAATTACATTATTGTTGAACTAAACTTGTCATAACAGTACTTAACGAAAAGTTTTAATTTGTCTTAAAAGTAAGGTTTACTTGTTATAGAGATATGAATATAAAATATAAAGCCCATTCGTGTCATGTCATAACTCACTCTTAATTAAACCACACGGACTTTGATTGTTACTAATCTTAAAAGTAAAAAAAATTATTGGTTCTTTAATAAACCTAATGATTTGTTTTTTTCGTAATTTCCGCTTCTATCTCATCACAACCTCTTGAAAATATATTCTTATAATTATTCCATAATATCGTATTATTAGATACTATTTTACTAGTTGACCCGGCGAACTTCGTTCTGCAACAAATTTTGGATTTATCACTCTTTTTCTTTACTACATCATATATGAATTACAGATAAAAACCACCCTGTTAATACCCTCTATCTATTAAAAAAACCGCATCAATATCCGTTACAAAGTTTCAAAGTTATAAGCATATAAGTGGACAGACAGCGGAAAGCAATTTTATTTTATACTATGTAATGGTTTGGTAGGTTAGTTTTTATTTTCAATAATAAATCTTGGTTTCAATAGTTCAATCGATTATCCCCCCCGGTACAATGTCTGTGACAGAGGCTCTGCTAATTTAAGAGGCTTCACACGCGATTAGTTCTCGGTTGCTCTGCTCACTACGACAACTGTAATTGATCGTTCCTCGACGTAGTCTCGTTGAGGGTGCTGGAGTGCGTCATATCTCAATGTAATGAAAAGACGTGCTGAGACAATCGAACATACTTGTATTGTTATAAATAAGTCATTGATAGAAAAGAGTCTCGGTGGTCGAGCACCTCGCTTCTGCATCAAAAAGACGCGGGCTCAAATCCTGGCTCACACCAATGACTTTTCGAAAGTTATGTGTAATAAATATCGATGACTCAAAACTTTGTTCCCGGTATGGTAATAGGTACCTATTCCATTTGAGACGTAAACATAACGGTGAGTCGAGGCTTAACAGCCACTGCATACACCTTCCGGTAGAAAAAAGCGTGAAGTTATGTTATGTTTTTGACAGAAACGAAATCAGATTAAAACTAATTCATCCCCACATTTCGGACACTGTAAAACCTTCATTGATGGGAAGCTGAGGAATAAAGAAGCCAATAAACAAAGTTTGGACTCTTTTGAATTACCTTTATTTTTGTATCTTTTAGCAGATTATAAGAAAATGTGCCAATGTTAGTGATTTATTTCCGGATGTTTTACAAAAAAAGCGCACTATTTCTTAGCATAAGCTGTGTGGATCATGGCGAATTATAAATAGATCTACCTATCATTCATATTTTAAATCTATACAATAAGAATCAACCATAAGAATCAAAATGAAACAGTGATGTTGTAAATTTACTTTACCGGAAATAGTTTTGACATAAATTACAGAGGTCCAGAAATCTCCAAGATATGTCAGTGACAAACAAAACGGTGCGTGTAATACCCTCCTTTTGGAATTTTTCAATCAACCACTTACATGTGACTGAATAATACGGTTCACGGTGGGTCCGCTTGGCAACCCTACCGATAAAAATCTTGACAATTGAAATACAACTTTATTTTTAGATGTCTAGAGTTAAAATTGTAATGGCTATTTAATACAATGTGAAAAAAGTGAAATGGCGCGTACATAGATTTGGGAATCCATTGAAATATGTCGGTTAGTTTCCACTAAACAGAAAATTGAAGACGTGAATGATGGAAGGCTATATTCAAGAGCTATTTTGTAGTAACAGGTCTACATAGTATCTTTGACTTTATTCCTAGGCGTCAAAACTCAAAATAAAACTCAGAAGAATGAAATATAATTCAAGAAATGAATAGCGTTTGCATTTGTTCAAGCAATATAACCAAATATTGTTCGATTTCGATTTTTTAACCACGATAGGAATTTTACTTTTTTACCTGCAGACTTATTGCAGGCATTTTAAAAAACCTTCAAATGTTAGTGTAAATAATAGGTTAGGTTCTTGCGATCTTAAACTTCCTTCCAAGTCGCTACACTCTTGGCAGAGTAATCGTGGTCGTCACGTCTGGATTGGTGACTCTGTCGCTATTCTTCTCTCACCATTGCCTTTCTAGTGCATTCGGTGCAATGGACCGTCAATTGTGGTCTTTATTTGGTCGGTCCAGCGCATGGATGATATGCCTCTAGGTCTAGTGCCCTCGACCTTACCCTGCACCACAAGTATACCACCCTTCGTAGCTTATGAGAAAAAACAAGTCACCTGGACAATCAAAGACCACATTTTTAATTTACCTTTAGAAAAAAAGCTTAATTCCCTTGACACGCCCCAGTTCTCACCTATTCATATGCATAGAAAAGAGTTCATCAATATTTCAAATTTGTATAACTGTTGACCCGCGTTTGGTTTGTGTAGACACACGCATTGTTCACAGATAAACATCTTGTTCGTCAATCACTTACTACAATACGACCTACCCTAAAAAAAAGTTAAATACATTTTAAATGGATACAGATTCTATTTGTCTATGGGTAAGAATGATTTTAGAGGCAGAATGATGAACTAAATGAGTACATAGTCATTTTAAGAACAAGGATTGCTACCTTACTTCTATGTAATCGTAAGTCCACGCAGTACTTCACCATTTCCTTTCTTTATTATTATGGCTTACTGAATCTAAATTGTATCTTCTAGATTACAAATATATTTAACTCTCTTTAAATCTTAAGATTTATCTTTGAGAGTCATAGCAGATTTCAAACCGAAAATGTTCAAACTCATTTTACCGTTCCCTGATCAACAATAATCTAAATAGAAAAAGTCATATTACGTACGTCTTATGGTTCGTTTTTTGAGATATCTCCAAACTCTCTTTTACTCTAGAGGAGGATGGATTTAGGACTTGGTAGTAGCATGAGTATCATAACCATCCCATTTCAAAGAAAATATTCTTTGACTTTGGAAAATCCTCCATGATTTTGTCAAATATTTGACCACACGCAAAAACAAGGATAAGAAGCGTTAACGAGTGGTCAAAACAAATAGAAATAGGAGTAAATACATTACGCGCTCACCATTCACCCTTACACGCAAAGTTTAGGAAATCAAACCTTATGATATATTATATTGATAAATGTTCTAAAAGATAACTGCAGAAATAAGTTTGTCAAGACAAGTTTATGTTATACAGAATGATTAAGTTTGCAACTTAGCGCCCTTTTTATTATTTGTTCATCGCAAGTGTTTTTGAGATTTTATTTATATAATAATAATTGTATTATTTTTTAGTAGGAGAGCTGGCACCAATTTTTGAGTCTGGTGGTTAAATGGTCTGGCTTATTTTTTTTCGTATACATTGAGTATTAAACTACAATATATGTAAATTGCGTATTGCCTCAAATACATTTTTTGGAATAAAAAAAAATAAAATTAAAAAAATTATGGGTTGATTTAGCCCCGGTACTCAGCAGCCAGGTCTGCAATTCCGTGCTGGGATATAACAGGAGAGGTGTGTGACAAGCTTTCAGCTTGCCTCAAACACCTACTCAAAAGTTGGTGCCAGCTCTCGGACCATATTATTTTGTCATGAATGGTTATTTTTTTATTATTGTATGCATTTATTCAATATTTGAATCAAACTCTTTTTTATCCTATAAAATCCAGAATTTTATATTTATCTAGATGGTAATGGTGTGCAAATGGTAATAGTAAGAGCTTTAACTTCGCTGTTCAATATATAATTCACATATTTTAAGTATGCACGTCATATTCGTTGTAAATAGATATTGATTTATTAAGGAATAAAAAAGGAATTGATTGAGCCATAGATGAATAATTAAGAAGTAGGTACGTTTCATTAGTTGGTTTTTGTTAAAATTTTGATAACTGTCAAGTAGATTTACATGAACAAACAAATAAATAATATCACTCTGTATATGGTTCAGAGGCTGCGCCTCAGTCCAATAAATCTCAATCAAGATAGATTTTAGATATCATTTGATTAGTCGAACGACTGTCGGCGTTCGCGCCGCCTAACGCGCCTCCAGGGTGGGATATCACGCATCATTCATTAAACTAGATTTGCGTTTATAATATTTGATTCCTTTGTCATTTTACTGATTTCAGTACAGGTATTTACTTATTTTTCATTCTATTATATTGTTTACATGTATCTGAACATAATATTGGCAATGACTTAAAAAATCAAGTATTTTTTTAAGCCATGGAAGTCAATTCGAAATACGGGTGCATGCATACTAATGACTCTTAGGAAACATTTTCCAGGGTTATACAGGGTGAGATAATACAGATAATTATCAAATAATATAAACGCTGTTACTGACAAAAAAAGCCATGTTATTTAAAAAAAGTTGTGTTTCGATTTTGAAGTGTGCGAACTTACTTGACATAAATTCAAGTCTATTCTGATGTATCTATTATTTTATGTAAAATGACGCGACCAAAAGCAGCCCAAAAAATAAAATTTATAAAATTGATTGTAGAGAAGTGAAAGTTTGGGTTTATGTGTATTTTTGTATGTGTTTCATAAAAAAAGAATATTACGATGGAAATTGAGATTGGAGATTGTCATTAATTCCATGAATAGCGGCTACTGTGGTTTATGAAAGCATGTATACATAATATAAAAACTCCTTAGTAGCAGCATGCAGTTTGTTTAAAATCGATCTAGATGCGGCATTTGTTTCTGTTACCTATGTATTATGTACTGTTTACTCCCAATTTAAATATGGGGGGTGATCACAAAGTCACGTTTGATATCCCTATTCAGTGAACAGTGGTATAGTCTAGCAGTTCGCTGCATGAATGGCCCGGCTCGACCGGTGAAATAACACGACCTTTCGGAATGTCGGTGTGAAGTGGCTCGTGCCGTGTTTCTTTCGGTGAGAGGTATCCGGAGGCCCCTTTCCGTCCTACTCACTTAAAGTACGGCGTCGCACCACAGTGTTCATGGGATTCAGTAGTTGCTTACCATCAATTTATCCACTTGCTTGTCTGCCCTCCTATCCCTTAAAAAGTGTCATTTGAACTTACATTTAAACAACGCCACTCTAATAGATTAAGATGATACTCCAGCACTAACTATTGGGCGCCTGCCACGAGTCATTCACATCTCGGCAAGATAAACTACCTTTGTATATAAAAGGACAAAAACGTTGTTTGACAATACACCCCATACAAATGATGTATTATTAGCCGATAGCATCGATATACACGTGGTAACTACAAATAAATCACCCGTGTGCTTCGTATAGTGTCGGGCTAGTTAGTACCGGTGTTATCATATTTGGGAAATTGGTGAACCATTTATCGTGACGTGTCAATGTTACATATATTTATATCGACTGCGAGAGTAAGGCCAGTAACATTTAAAAATAAAAATACACCGACTTCAAAATATGTACTAAATATTTGTTATTGAAACTTTTTAATGTGTCCATTGAAAGCTTTAGACCTTAATGTAATGACTGCTGTAACTGCAGTATCATACCAGGATAGATATAAGTAATAATATAAAAAAAATTGGTTACTGGAATATGAAAATGAAAATTGTATATCATTAAAATATGTACCTAATATGTACGACCCGACTTCAAAAAAAGTATTTGGATACTATATTCGTATTGTTAAAATCTATGTTTTATTCGATGTGCAGTTTTACTACTTTACCCTTGGAAGTCATTTATTGTAAACCCTTCACAATTGTTATCTATCTGTTCCACATAATGTTCCTGTGGACTTGGCTAACTGATCAAGTCCTTCGGAGGTGGCCTAATTCCGTCTGAGCCGAGCGCTTTATCACGATTTATTTGCAATTTATGTAACCCTGTCTTTGTATTATCTTTTATGAACTACTTGTGATCATGTTAGACTATGAAAAATCCTATTACCTTTCAAAAAAACTATCCAAGTAAACCAAGCTATATTCCCCCTAATTTGTTTTGTCTTCTGGTTTTGTAATCTTAATTGTTTCAAATAATTAAGTATACACACTAGAATATGTAATAATTACCATTAATAATATTGAATATAGGTATGGAGACGAAATTGTGCAAAAAATGAAAGAAAAATCATATGCCTGAAAAGAGGCAAATAGTATTCTCTCTACTAGAAAGAGAACAGTTAAATATAAGTTATATACTCTATGAATGTTCGGCAACTTAATATAAGTGTACGAAATTCGAAATCAAAGAATGTGGTACTTAAAAAGCCTTGAAACAAGTCCTACTTTCGTATTTTAAAGCTCTCCAATGATATCATACCTCAAAAGATGTATATGAAAAGAAAAACACTTTATTTCCAATTAAAATTAGAAACAAAAATAATTTATTACTCTCGATGTTGTAATTTTATCTTCATTATCATAAAATCTATTTATTTTAGGCTTATTTCACATCAGTAAAAGACTTTGATTATGTTATATATTTAGATAAAGATAAAATTTATGTGTTCACAGTCCATAATTTAAAAAAAAGTATGTATGTACTACAAAACTTATTGACAGGTCCACCGACTGCGGCCAAGAGAAAGTGATATTTTTTTCTTGTATTTATAACCAGCGTTGATTGTATATATGCCGCTGAGGGTTAGTGTCGTATTAAATTGTAGCACTCATGCACAGACCAATGGGGTTGTCAACTAAAAGCATTAAATGATCAGTTGTACGGAATTAAGTTTTACCTTTTTCTTCCAGTTTTTTTTAACTAAAATATACTTCTTTTACATTCCTAAAGTATAACGTTGATTGATATTTACCATTAAAATAATTAAGCAATACATCTATACATTTTCTTACATATAAATAACTTTTTACGATAACCTAAAGGAATAACGACCAAAATGTGAAACTTTCAACTTATGACAGCACAAGACTATGAAAATACATTGGAACAATGTATAATTTACTTATAATGTATTTTTATTATAGTAATAAATAGAACATAATGTATATTTCCTGAAATTTTATTATTTTATAAACGGTTGGCATCCCGCGTCATACTTGCGAGAGTAAAACAATGGCGCAGGCAGGCGCATTGGATGAGTCACGCGCTCATCTGTCATGTATCCCCGCGGACGGACCCCCGTGCGAGACCTTTTGAATATAGAACGTAAATATTTTAATTTGTCCCGACCATGGTATGGATGTGCCAGACCTACCTATACAACTTTGCCGTTGTCTGGAAGTAAAAGTTAGGGCGCCATGACAGTCACTGTTCATAAGCTGTAAACAAATTATTAACTTTTTTCTTTTTGGTTAATTTTTACATGGGATTTAAATGTGGGTAGTTCACAATAATATAGACACTATTACAAGGCAACATTTGCTGATCCAGCAAGACAACAACGTAATCTTACCAAAAAAAATAAGTTTTTGATAAAAAATAAACTAAAAATTAAGCAACAAAAATTAGGGGTGGGGGGGGGCTACCCGTAACGTTATGAGAATCGGTCAAGCCGTTTTGGAGGAGTATGGTAACTAACACAGTGACACGACAATTTTATTGAAGCGGACTTAAAAACATTAACTTCTAATGACTTAGTGCCATTGTACAACCGTCATCATAAATCACTAATTGCGTTCGCAATTTGAAAATATTATTACTATGAACTGATGATATTAATATATTTTTTTTTAAACCAGAGAGATTTGGTTTCCTATTTTTATTAGCTTTTTATTAGCTTCACCTGTATGTTTGTTTGTAGGTTTGTATGTTTGTATGTTTGTAGGTTTGTATGTTTGTATGTTTGTTTGTAACCGACTTCTTTTTTAGTTTCCGGTGATTGCCACTAGATGGTGCGATTTGTGAACTATGAAAGTTCTAGACTAGAAAACCGAACTAAAAAATAGAAAATAAATAATAGTTTAAAAAAACTAAAAAACACGCTTTTTATAGAAAACCGAACTAAAAAATAAAAAAATAAAAAAAAATATTTTATTTTAAAAAAAGCGTGGGGTGCATGGTGTCAATAGTTATAAATATTTTATTGACAGATATGAGTAGAGTGATTATCATTTCATTAATATCTAAAAAGCACCCCACGCTTTTTTTTAAATAAAATATTTTTTTTTATTTTTCTATTTTTTAGTTCGGTTTTCTATAAAAAGCGTGTTTTTTAGTTTTTTTAAACTATTATTTATTATAACAAAAACTTAGTATGCTACGTCCAGTGACGTTTGGTTGCAGAATAATCTATGCTATCTACATTTATAATAAACCGTATGTCACATTTTCTAGATGTTTGAAGTTCATCAAAAATTATATAAAAATGTAAGAAGAATAAACAGACATGACTATGAAAATATCGCTAAACTCCAGAAGTTTTCTCTTAAGAATTCGTATAGCGCTCCAATCAAGTTATGTCTGCATAATGTTTGTAGAAATCATTGATAATGTATTAAAAATTTACAAGAACCAAAAATATTCGAATGTATCGTAAAGGCAAAAGCGGCGGGTACGATGAGTCGATATTAACAGGTTGTTTTGCTGCACACAAATTGGCAGATGCCTGGGAAAAAGCTGTTCCTGAATCGTTCGTCCATGACATTTTTGATCGATCACTGCGCCACTGGCAAAGAGACAAAACCCATGTTTTGCCATCTCTGACAATGGACAGTTTTTGATACTGAAGAGACCGAAATGAACTTGTTGCAACCCATTTTGATATGGGATGTCTGTATATGACGTGTGTTGAACAATAGCCGATGTCAGTTGCAATCAATCATAAGATTTGGGCACTTTTAGCTGGTAGCCGCTTACCATACATTCCATGAATTTGTCTAAACTGGAATGGATTGATGTCAATCCTAATGAACCATTTTAAAATCCATTGTATTTTTTATGGGAGAGCTTTTATAACGAGCCAGCGGATCACCTGATGAAGAGCAACTACCGCAGCCCATGGGCACCTTTAACACACTGATAGTGATAAAGTTGCCGTGCTGGCCTTCAAAGAAGGATGCGAAAAGAGGGAGGGGGTTGGAGCTCTAGATACCTCTCTCACCGAGCGAAACGCGGCATCAGTCACTTTGTACCGATATTCTGACAGGTCGTGTTATTTCACCGGCCGAGAAGGTCCAATCTTATAGCGAACTGCGTACCACTCTAGTAATAACAAGCAATCAAACACAATTTTTATTTGAAATGCATGATGATTGGTCATCGAAACCACGTATGATAACCAGTGAAACAGATTAATATATCAAAAAGAGACCAGTTTTAATAAACCAATTAATTCATTTTGCGTGGGTGACTAATGACATTGAGGCTGATAGAGGAAATTCTCTTCTTGTACCGTTGACTTTCCCTTGTTAAATTTTTGTTAAAAAAAATACGTTAAGAAATGTATTGATACAAGTGTTTATTTTCAAGTTGATTGTTTTTAATGGATTCTGTTTTACCGATCAAAGACATTTCGTTTTTGTTTAATATCTTGTATATTTTCGTCACACAGACACAGAGTGCCCTCTAGTTCCAAGTTGAGCAACTAAATTATTGTTTAATGGATACTAGTTAATGGATAGTAATACATATTTTTTTATAAATACATACATACGTAGAAAAACAACAATACGCCATACAATCATCCACGCTTATCGTAAATATTTGTACTCAGGTGGGAATCGAATCCACCGATATTTAGCACCGACGTTTGCTTTACTAACACACCACGAGTCCCCGCCCTTCACCGGTACATGTGTTATGGATATCTTAGAGACACGTGCTAATATTAAGATACTTATTTCGCATTTTTCGATGGCGCTAAATGCATTTACATTCTACATCAAGTCTACACTTAAATATCATTAAAGATCTATTTAACTGCAATGGTGAGTGTTAACTCTTTGAATGGTTCTCAAAGATTGTTTCCGAAGCTTGTCTTAAAGATCCTAGATCAGATAATCACACCCCAAACAACAATAGGGACCGTTGGAATGTCACAACTCCAAGGAGGCTTTTTGTATTCATTCAGAGCGTGGCCGCTCCTGGCTCGATCAAGTTTTACAACAAATTTTTATATCAAACAAATTTTGAATGCGGAGGAAAACAAAAGCTTGAACTTTCTTAAAGTATGAACTGTTTCTAAAATCAAATTGTAAAGGTAACCAATGTTTGAAAGAAATATAGGCTAGTTTTGGTCGAAAAGTGCAATCGTCTTCTATAGATTAGAACGGTTACTAATATAGAAACATTCGACAAGTCGACGCCGAAATGTATTAGTAAATCAGCGTCGACATTCCAAATACGTCCCGTGGCATAAGTAAAAAGAGCGACAATGTGTAATTTATTTATGAGAATCTGTGGTGCCCTCACAATGCTCTGTTAGAAAAGATCTTTTAAGATCCATCAAATGAACAAACAAAGATAGCGTCAGCCTTTCAAGTTTTGTGAACAGTTTTAATTAATAAAAGCGGTTTAGACAATCAATTGTTGAAAGCCCTAAAATTGGCCGCTTGAATTATATAGATTTATTTATATAGAAAGTGTTTATTGTTGCTGGATGTTGATAGCTTCAGTCCCTTTGAACTATGATTTGGTGCTCGCAGATAAGGCGATTCAATTTTTCGATATGATCCTTTTTGTTTACAATTCGTATTGCTGCTGCTGCCTGCGGCTTTGTATTAATGTCTATCTCTCTTTGGATAACTCTATTTGGGGTGATAGTCTGTCAGGCGGAGCACGGTACTTGAGCGCGAACAGGTTATGAGTAGGTTTTAACTTTTTTCCGCGATACCGCTGTTTCCCAAAATACCTAGAAAATAGATGCAGACATTACGGGTACATTATGCAGACGAAACAAACAATCAGACTGCCTTATTTATCCCCATTCAATTACAAATATAAATGAGAAGCTTGAATATTTGTATGGCATTTTCCTATGTGTGTGTGTGTGTACACGTATGTGTTTTTAAAAAAGTTTTTATTGTATATGTATAAAGTATAGATATTGTATTCGTCTTATCTTATTCCATAAGACACGATAGTTTCGTAGCTTGAAATGTAGATGGCTTTTGGAGTGAGTTTTTATTCGCAGGTATCCAATATGATAAAAAGTAGTTTACACTATCTCATTTTAAATATAAGTATCATTAAATAATACTTATATTTTAATATATAAGTATTTTTTTAAATATAATCTTAATTGTATAAAAGCTTTGTATAGAGCCAAATCAAAATGTTTATTTTTTGTTTACGAAATAGAGAGTCAGTGATGTTTTCTATTAGTAGAGGACAACAATATGGTTAATATTATTACTCGTAATGCACTGGCGTTATCAAAATACTAACAAACAAAGCAAAACATATAAATTAATCATACCTGATTATATATTCAAAATTTTACTTTTTTCATACGTGATTGTGCGTCCTATTCACGGAACCCAGCTCATTATAAAAGTCAATTAGCTGGTAATATAATCGGAATTCCTTATGTCGTCGCCTCCACATGTTCGCTGTCAAAAAATTATTAATCTCCACCAATTTCTCTTATCTCATAATAAGCTTTGTCTGTGATGTCATTTATATTTCCCACAATGACGCAACTATGATCAACACACTACGCTAATTACAAACTCCCGTCAACAAATCATTATTCATTTGATTTTAATAATAGTCTGTGATTTTTTGGGCTTGGACAATCGAATTCGTCATAACTTCAAATGGGACAATGATGGTCAGGATTTGAACTCATATCCATTTGCGTTTCGGTTTATATACTTATAATACATGGAAAAAAACATCCAGATGCCCTATAAACATTTATATGACTTTTATTCATATTTGCATGCGAGCCTAATCGAATTTCTATTAATCATCATTACATAGTATAAAACAAAGTCGCTTTCCGCTGCTTGTCCCCTTATTTATATGCTTAAATCTTTAAAACTAAAGGAAAGGAATTTATGTAAAGGATTTTGATGCGTTTTTTTTAACAGACAGAGGATGTCAATGGGGTGGTTTATCTTAACTATAATTCATGTCTGCTGAAAACTAAGTAAGAAAAACTGATAAGTCTAAAATTTACTTCTTTATTACTTTTGATGCGGAACGAAGTTCGCTGGGTCAGCTAGTGTTATTATCGATAAATATCGATGTCTGAAAAGGTTTCACTCGATATATGACAATAGCTTCCGTCACCTATTTCATTTGGGTCGTAAAAATTCGACGAGTCGAGGCGTAACAAAAATTAAACACCAACGGTGCATTTTTTTTTACCAGAAAAAAAATCATTGTTAAGTCTAATTTTTCATATCTCCTCAGCACCACCCGCCCCATAGAATAAATATACTAGTAGTAGCTAATATATTTTTTGCAAACCCACCCACATATTAACTTATGTTAATAATTTAATTGCAACGATTTATTATTCCACGGAAACTATAATAATGGGTTATTATAATTGCATCATCATGTAAGGCTTAACTGTATTTAAATTCGAGTTGTACCCTTTGCATCTTGAAGAGATTCCGTTCGTAATGCAGCTGGACATTTCTAATACCTCTTTCGGTCACCGTAATTGGATTTATGGACCTTAGTATTTAAATTCTCGCGTATACTAACGTGAGTTGGATCATTTCCCTTATTATATATGCGGCAGTAAATGTTCTAGTTTCTCTGATGTAGTGTTTTTACTATTGACAATATTACCTGTTTGTGTATTTGTATTATTCAATTTGTAACGGTTTTATTTGATTGTAAAATAGTTATAGTCTAGAAAATATCTATGTATAATCAATTTATATGATCGCTATAAATGTTAGTGCCTATTGACTTCATACTTAAAGTTAAACGTCTTATATTATGATATCTGTTTTAATGCCAATTAAGTCAATACTGGTCTTTACTTTACGACTATTATTATTTTTACTATATTATTTTGTAGAAAGTATACTAATGCCAGGGATTGATAATCGCTATTTAGCTTTCGCTTTTGCAATTCCTAAAATTTTGGGGGAAAAATCTAACATACATAATTAAAAAAAATTAAAACGAGAACAAATAGCTTAGACTTAATGATTGCCGAAAAGAAGCCTATATGTTATGTTAATGTAGCTATTAAGTCGATGGGTTTTTAAGGAAATTATGGGTCTGCTCCAACGTGTTATTATCATGTTTTCTGTGATCGACCACATCATCTGTTGTTTGTTCAGAGCGTCTCGTTAACATAATTATTGCGAGGATGCTCCCTCTTCGACCTTGGTTTTGGTCGATCTTGATTTACTTACTGTTGAAGAAAATTCATCAATACAAAATGCCACGTGTAGTTGTCAAACACTTGTCAATAGCTTACGTTATAATTCTTACGTTAAGTAGAATTAAAGGTGAAAATATCAGTAATCTGTTAAGTATGTATCAATGTTGTAACGTTATTTTTTTTTGTTTCAAAATGGTTTCTCGTCACATGAAATCCGCTTGTTTCTACTGTGTTGTGTGTTACAGTTCATGATTAAATTAAATTAGTTTCAAATAGAGTTGTTCAGCTAAGAATATCATTATCTAACCTTTTTAAGATTCTTTTTAGTACGTGTTCGATCTTAAATTTAGTGAATGACTTGCCCTAATTGGTAGGTTTATTGACAACTGCCTAACAGTCAGACCTCGATGACGCCATTATTACAATAGACCAAACCATAAACAAATTTAATGGGTACATTGCACTCTCTCTATTATAAATTGTATTGACATTTTCAAGTAATGTAACCACTACATTAGTTAAAATTTACAACGTGCCAAATGTTGTTTATCACTGAATACCGCATCAAGGCCAAATCAATAGTTTGTATACGTGTTATATGACGCCCGCCGGGAAGGTTACCGGGTATTGTTTGCTATGAAACTGTTCGGGAAAACAATTCTAGTCGTTCATGATTCGGAATTCATTCACTTTTATGAATGTTATGTTTCACTTTTGTACATATAGATTTTTATTCGTGTCTGCCCTTCTAGACATGAATGAATTTTCAGGATTTAAACGACAATAGCAACCACACTTTGGTAGTAGGCAGAATAGAACTGAAAGCCAAGAACGTTCGTTAAGAACTTTTAACAAGAAAACACATAATATGTCACCAATTAATGACTTTTTGTGTGTGTGTTATTACTTATTAGTGTTGTAATTAATTAAGTGGCCACGCGAACAGATAATTAACTCCTCAGTTATTGGTCTGTGAGTAAATCATCACGATCGAAGACGGACTTGATGCGTGGGTTTGACCACACACGGCTCAGTGATGACTTAATATAGAGCCAGTCTGCTGGGTTATGGTGTCCTGCTAGGTTATTAACGGTTTGCCCAGTTCTAGATAAATATATTTAATACATGAAATTAAATTATGTTTCGTAAATATGTAATACAATTCAATTGACAAAATAGGCTGGACCGGTAAAGTGCGGCCGTAAAGTGGATCATGCTCCTTTTCGTTTTGTAACAGAGGTATCTGGAGGTGTACCTCTTCCCCACCCCTCCCTATCTCCTTCGCCTTTCGGAAGAAGTTATTCTGACGAGGCCTCCGATAGATTTAGCCATGATTCATAAATACACATGAGTCCGAACGGTATAGGTTTTCCATAGTATTAATATACACAATAGTAAAGTTAGATTTTTTCTTTATTTTCTTTATGAGACAGGATGGCAAACGAGCAGGCTTGTCACCTGATGGTAAGCGACGAACGCCGCCCATGGACACCAGCAACACACATAGAGTTACTGTTACTGTTGCGTTGCCGACCTTTAAGGGATATGGGATGGGGAAGGGAGGTAGGCTTTTCTGCCACTGGCTGCACTAAAATTTAGGACGTATCAATAACTACGTATGTACTATTATTGTTACACGTAAACACGCGTTGTAAAATTAAATCTAAAAACTACTACTCTAGTTCTTGAAAAATAGCGCCATCTACCGCCGAAAAATATTTCGCCTAAAGTAATGTTGGACTCCTGTGTATCTACATTTTGTCGCTTGAGCATTCAAATTCGATAGATGGTAAGTCTCGTTACACTTCAATTACAAAAACAGAACTTGTAGTTCTCTCGTCATGTTGTTCAAGTATAGTAGTGTTGATTCATTACGTAGCATAAAACAAAGTCACTTCCCCTTATATGCGCATATCTTTAAAACTACGTGACGGATTTTGATGCGTTTTTTTTAGTAGTTAGAGGGTGTCAACGGGGTGGTTTTGATCATCATTCATGTATAGTGTAGTAAAAAAAGTGATAATTTTCAAGATTTAGATCTTTAATCGCAAACGCTGCCCAAGTGATAAATCAAAACAACGTACTACATTATTATTCACCTTTAAAAAGTCTACTAAAAAGTCCGCGAGGCATATGTCTATCTCTTAGGGATATTATTATTTCTCGTAAAAAGTAAAAAAATAAAAATGGTCATTGTGGGTACAAGACCATTTTTATTTTTTTACTTTTTACGAGAAATAATGGAATATTTACGAAGTGATTTTAAATATTACTATATTAATTTTCATCCAATTTATTGTCTTAAATAGACTGTGCGTGTAATAAAGAAGACCCTGGCCCTTAACAGCATGCTTTTTAAACCAATATTTTCGAAGATATTACAGTATTAACATAGCGGGACAGCAGTTATTACTTTTGATGCGGAACAAAGTTCGCCGGGTCAGCTAGTTTTTCTATAAATCTATAGTCAAATGATAATGTAAATGTTACTATTATGATTCTCTAGTTGACCATTTCTACTTTTGGTCTAATTTTTTTTAATGTTATATCTCATACTCACGTGTAATCTCCCGCTGTGTGATGGGTTTGTACTTATCGTTAGCGCTTCACACCTAACCGCCATGTTTTGGATAATTTCAATAAATTATTCAAATATAGCATGAAATGGACCACTTTGTTTTTGAGTTATAACTTATTGTGTGCTATGATCATGTTTTAAAATTCCATAGTCGTATTCAACAACTCTTGATTTTTAGTGAAGTTGCATGAGTCATGGGCAAACACACCACATGT
The DNA here is from genome assembly GCA_905147225.2 of Euproctis similis. Lineage (NCBI taxonomy): Eukaryota > Metazoa > Arthropoda > Insecta > Lepidoptera > Erebidae > Euproctis > Euproctis similis. The sequence continues at coordinate 15,085,400 of LR990109.1, forward strand.
AGCCAAGCCTTGCTGGCGTACGGCACTCTATTTAAATACCTATTCAAAATTGGTAAAAAAATATGTGTAGTGCCCAAAATCATTAATGGTGGAATGCGTAGAATAAACTGTCACTTTAAATTGTGAAAAGTGCATTAAATAAACTATTCTTTTTTTTGTAATCTCTCGCCTTTTTCTACTCGAAGGTGTAGGCAGCGGCTGTTATACATGGACTCGCTTAACTTCGTTAAAAAAGAAATAAGTAATACTTTACTTATTGCCGTTATTGATGTTACTTCGTATACTAAATATTGCAGATTTTTATTATTGTCTAGAATTGTGAATAGATACACCTATTTGATATTGTGCAGTAAATGCGTTAATAATTAATTACTGAACATAATTCTTTTTTAAAAACTAGGTGCTGTTGCTGTCCTTTCTATAATTCTCCCCCATTCCTCATCTTTGTATCTGCAGTCCCTTGAGACCCTAAGGACACGAAAAAGTGAGCACCGATTTTTTTTAAATTTAGTTCGGGCAAATTTTTTGTTAACATATTTCTATGTTCTGTTAGAACACATTTAAAAAAGATTATATGATCTTCATATAATTTCTTCTTCATTGACTGGCACTGGATTTTCAGGTATAAATATTATGGCACTCCACTAAATGCCATTATTGTCTTGGACATTATATGAAAAGAATACCTACTGCAAGTAGAAAGGAAAGACTAAGGATAAAAGATCCGAAGATTTTTACGTTTACTTTCAATTGTTTGCTCCTAGCGGGCATTCGAATGCATACAAAAGTTTATTTAAATTACTTTATAACATTGAGCTATAGGCGCCTCTCATACGGACAGGGTAGGTAGTTCCCAGGTAACAATTTACATTTTAATATAGTCATCAACTGAACATATTCTGTGCCGTTATGATGCTCATGCCTCCCTTGTTCATAGCCGTGATGATAAAAACAATCTTTTTAACAGATTGTTTGTTTATTATTTTTTCGTGGATTGAGAATTTAAAATGTTTTATTCATAGGTGATGTTGAGGTGGACGGCAGTATGAGGCCTCGACATTGTGATATTATTGTATAATGATGTCTCGGCAGTTCTATGGACTATCATAACTTCACGCTTTTTCTACCCGAAGGTATAGGCAGTTGCTGTTTAAGCATCGACTCGCCGTTATGTTTACGCTTTGGACGGAATAAATAGGTGGTGAACCTATTGCCACACCGGGCACAAAGTTTTCAGTCATCGATATTTATCACACATAATTTTCGATAAGAATTTCGAAAAGCCATTGGTCCTGATTTAAAAAGGGGGTGCTCGACCACTGGACCACCGAGACCTATATGCACTATTTATTGGAGATTAGAGTTTTAGACTTCTACCAGCTCTTAAGATTTAAATTACATTTGCTTTAGATTTTCTTAGATCAGTTTTTCAATGAATGAACAGAAGTTGAATAAATAGGATGTTTTTAGGCGGGTCAACTAGTGATAATCTACTACTGTCGCCCATGGACACCTCCAATACCGATAGTACTACAGTTGCATTGCCGGCCTATAAGGGAGTATGATGGGGAAGGGGGTGGGCCTGCGGATACCTCTTTCACTGTAAGAAACGTGGCACGAACCACTTGAAGTCGATATTCTGAGAGGCCGTAGTATTTGACCGGTCGATCCGGCACTTTCATGCAGCACACTGGCTCTACCACTGATAAAGGGTACAAATAATGACTTATGCTACATTATTTACCTTATAATACCCACTAGAATAGAAAATAATTGCAATTCGGTGTAGTCTGTTTTTTTAATTGTCTATCCAAGACTGTAATATTAAGTATGTATAGTCTCGCTGGTCCAGTGGTCGAGCACACGGCTTCTGAACCAGAGGTCCGGGTTCGAATCCTGGCACTGGCTCACACCAATGACTTTTCGAAATTGTTTTCGGAAGTTAAGGGTGATAAATATCGATGACTAACAATGGTATGGTAATCGGTTCGCCATCTATTCCATTTGGGACGTAAACTTAACGGCGAGACGAGGCTTAAAAGCCGCTGCCTACACCTTCGGGTAACAAAGGCGTGAATTTATATTATGTTATACATATATATGGTATGACTTTGTGAACATATTTTTGTTTAGTGTAAACAAAAACTACATAGAGTCATTATTAATCATATTATTAATATCATTATTTAAGCTTACGTAGCATTTCTCAAATAAACCAATTTGCCTTGTACAAATTTTATTGTCCGACCAATCCATTAAGTTAATACATTCACATCTAATAAAATAACCTGATGAGTTATGTCTCTGAAAACGTCCGCAATAAGGAAACAGCAGTGTCTGCATAACAGTCGCCTTATCTTAAACAATATTAACGGATAGTTTAAAGAACAAAGGGACCGACGTTACTGTGAATAGTCCTCAGTAACTATATCAAATTGTGTGCAATTTTGTTGACATGAGTTCTGATTGAGGAAGTCAACTCTTAGTCCATGTATATTGTTAATATTTTATTCACGCGTTTTATATATATGCCGGTTGAGTGGTCAGATGTCGTTTTGTCGAAAGTCAATAGTAAAAATCATATATGTATGTTATTATCTCACCTTTCAAGTAGAATAAAACTGCATACAGTGTGCTAAACTTTATTTAGATCTGTTCAGTAATTTAGAAGCATTTCAAAAGATTATTTTATTTTATCATTTGGCTTGCATCCAGTTTTTTATAACTGAGCCATTTATGCGATGTTTCTATTCTTTTTATACACCATTAATCTACCATTTTGCTTTGCGTTAATAAGGTTAATTTGTATACTGTTCACTATTAGTTAGATCTACTGTCAATAGATGATGCTAGGTTCAATTATATGGGTGCCGAAAAATCGTAGAATCCCAAGCATACATGCCTCACTACTGATAAGTTGCTTTGGTAAAACAGGAGAGTTAGACAAAAAGGTGTAAGTAAAGAGCGATAAGTAACTCCTTGGTCTAATAAAACATTTGGTCTCATGGAAATTGGTGTTACCCTGATTATAACATTTTTATTTGATAGGAGGGCAAACGAGCAAGCGTCAGCAACTAGTACCGCCCATGGACACCTGCAACACATATAGTGTTACAGTTGCGTTGCCGACCTTTAAATGAGTAGGATAGGAAAAGTTGGGGAAAGGGGGTGGGCCTCCGGGTACCTCTCTTGCCGAACGAAACGCGGCATGCGCCATTTTATGTCGCTCTTCTGAGAGGTCGTCGTATTTTACCGGTCGACCCGGCCCATTCATGCTGAGAACTGCTTGGCTCTACCACTGTTCCCCTATCAGACATGATTACGTTTAATTATGTATAGTTTTATGAGACATGACCCGCTAAACCCTTAAAGTAACGAAACTCTTCAAATATACATAAACTCCGAACAAAACACTTAAAAAGCTTTTATTTGTCCCGATCAACATCCAGCAGTTCCATAAACCTTTCTACCTATTTGTTTACATACCGACAAGATACTACAAAACAGCCTAAATGATATATTATGATTATATTATCTTGATGCTGTTGATATATTTGAACAACACAAACGACCTAAATATTGGGTGGGTAAGCGCCCACAAGCAGTCATAAGGATCTGACCTGTGTGCCTGGCGATACGGGCGGTGGGCGAACCCAGGTCACTCAGACAAGACCAAAATTTATTACGTGTCCACTGATTGTGTATCAAGTTTGACTACTAGCAAAGCATTCTTCTCCCACGACGTGTTACCAGCTCTATAGGACAGATATTTATAAGTAACATTCTTCTTTCTATTAAAACTTTCCGATCTTTCTATATACCAAGAAACTCGTCAGAGTCTAAAAAATGTATTACAATGAACAAATATTATTTTAAAGTAAAAGAAAGTGTAAAGATTAACACAGAATTTACTCCATTGGTTTCTTAATAAATTGAACGTAAATCTTGGTAATTTGCAAATAGAAGTCAGAACTGTATATGGTGTGGAATAGAAAAGTTGTAACTTACTTACTCAGCCTGTGTAGTACTGCAGCGGTTTTTTTTTCCTTTTCTAACACAAAATAATGCGTTTAAGGATACCTAGACTGGTTCCATCAATAGGTTCAGCTCATGTTGGACAATATTCAGTTTAGATCCCTACTATATATATATTATATATATGTAGGCACTTATTATATATCATGGTAATTCCTACATCACTTGTGTTATTAATACTCCCTACAAATCTCCGTAAGTATCTCAATCATGTTGTCAGTTTACCCTCGTATGATCGTGCGCAGCAGTTTTGTGTCAAAGTAAAAAGAATCATAGCTTTATAGTTAGCCCACAAGCGCCACGGCGTATGAGGAACACTATTAACAACGTATCAAGCCTGAACAGAACCAGCAATATGTGAATATACAACCTGATTTTTTTATGGGAAAGACAGCAAACGGAAGGTCACCTAATAATAAGCATCTACAAGACCTATAAAGCCCCCAGTTGGTTTGTCGATCTTTAGAATGAAATAGAGTGAAGGAGTGGTAAGGAGTGACTTCGCAGAACACTTTCGAAAATAAGAAAATCCACGTATTCACTTTGAAAAACGAAATAAGTACTTAATCTCTAAGCCCAATTGGTATTATAAGTGCACAAAATATATGAAAAAAAATCCAGTTTACCAACTGCATAACCGATTACTATGACATTTTTTATAGAAAATAATTTGTTTTGTAAACAAATTATTTTGTATTTGGGCGTGCGAACGTGGCAGCACCCTCAAACATGAATTTGCGTTTGACTCTGATGGGGAGTCAGAGGAGAGGTAGCGGAGTGACGTTGCGCACGATGGTGATTAATTGCTGGTATCACTTCAAAAGAAAAATCACTCTATATATTTTTACTTCTTGTCTTAAATTATAAACCCCTTGGGCGTCGTTAAGCTCAGCTCTATCAGATCACAAACAATTATGATGCATTTATAGTGACCACATCTCAATTATCGCCGACTGCATGAACGTCGGTCTGCAGACTCTTAAAGGCACCGTGCACAAATTAAGTGCTTACTTATAATGATTTATTGAAGTTTTTCTGAGGGCTTTCCAATAAGTACTGGTACCAGTGTAATACGATAAATAATCACTTAAGTCCGGTTCTTGATATACGTACGTAGTAAAATGGTAGCCTTGATTTCAAAACTTTTATATTTCAATAGAAAAACTAATACCTTATTTCGATCCAAGCTGTATATACGATGAGACTGTGAATAAAAATAACCCAGACATTAAATTTATCTACGAAAAAATCCATGGACGTTCACACGAATTGGCGATCGATAAAAATTAGAACCAAGACAATTAACATTTCATTTGTAATTAATCACCTTTGTGGACACGCCGACACGGACAATAATCGATTAACTCATGTACAAATCGATTTATGCGATCCAATCATTTGATTGTTTTGCTCCCGAAATTGGGTCTGGATAACTTTAACGGCTTTCCTTGCAGTGCGTTCAAGACCGGTCAAGGTGGAGTTGAGGATGCCTTACTCTGCTAGTATATACTTTGCACCTTTTTTTTTACGCGAGGAAATGCTTTATGCATACGAACGGCAGGGGGCAGTGTGGGACTCCCAAAACAGTAAACTGCAATCCGATCCTAGGGTTACCCACTAAAACCTCGCGGCGGCCTTCCTCCGGCGTTCGGGTGGCCCAGGACAGTGCGTCGGTCCTCTGGTCCACCCCGCCGTCGCCCCCCCTCTCTCACGAGGGGGTGCTTATCCCCGGGGAGCCTCGGTGAAGCTCCCCCGGGCGGGGCGGCTCCGACCGCGCGCTGTAAAGAGGCGCGCGGCCGGCAGCGCCCCCGACGACCCTCCCCAGCCGCACCGGGGGGTCATCCTTCCCGGGCGCACCCGCGGGGTGTGCCCCCTCGCGGCCCGTCGGCGGCGGCGATCACTGAGCTCGCCGCCGCCGATATACTTTGCACCTGCAATTAACATTTTGCAATTATTTTATTCCATTTTTTCCCTAATATCTGTTCGCAGATTTGAATGTTTTGACCAAATTTCAGAACGAACAGACTCGTATATTTTGAAATGCTCTTTCCCCTGACTTAAAAAAATCTCTGTTTTATTGCTTGCTTTAAGATATAAATAATTATAACACTGACATTTAATCATGATAATATATTTTGTCTGGATTAGGTAATATTGGCCTTTCAATAACTTATCTAGTAATTACTGTTATGCCGTTACTGAGAGGTGTACTACCGTTAGAATGACTCTATTTAATGTCACATTTACTTCACGATATCATTATTACTTTATGACTTTTAAACCTAATACTAATAAAAATCTCATCTCCCAAAACTTAACGCAGTTAGCACAGCCAGGCGCGGCAAGTATACAGATGTCGGCTCCATCACAGACTTGTTGGAAGCTGATAAAAGTATATATTATCTGTGTCGAAGCCAGATGGATTTTACAACCATTTAATGTTTAATAGCCGTGGTAACGATACATCAATAATTGTCAAACACTAATCATCTCTTACGCAACTCCATAATATTAATAAGTTTGTGACAACATTCAATGGAGCCCACGCTACGATCGCTTTTAGATAAAATAACTCAAATATTTTCGAGTTTTCATGTACTGCGGGTATCGTATCAGAATACCTAGTGAGATTTCGATTTTTTTCGGATGTAGACAGATGCAATATTGTTTTGTTAGTTTTCAGATGTAGTCTAAGTTATAAGTATCAATCAAGGAACATATTATTATTTTTTAATAGACTGATTAACTCATTGGGAAGTAGCATCAAAATGTAAAATTTGATAAACACTTAAAAATACTTTTATGTGTTTATCAAATTTTACTTAAAGAAATGAAATAATCAATTCAGTTTTTCTCCGCTGTCATACATATATTCAAATCATTTTACCATTAAATAAGTTACAATATCCAGCATAAACACAACAATATTAATGTCTTTAGTTAATTATGATCTTTCCTATAACCGTGAGCTTCGCGCCCCTAGTAACATAATTGGCATTAAGACATTTTTAATAAACCTAAAAAATATGACTCAAATAAAGCTTAATAGAATTTTAGTAGTCAAGATTTAAGATCCCAGATATAGAATATTACCGAAATATTTGCAGAGGAAAAAATATAAATTAGGATTTTGATAGGCTACCATTGACCACGGGCCATCACATCACTTTAATTAAAAGTACCCAAAACGTAAATTAAAATGTTTTAAATAAAATAATGTACATCGATTTAAAAAATATGTACCCGCAGGTGTTTTAACTTTCGATTTCAATTCATAATGTTAACTTTCGATAAGCATTAAATTAAGAATTTTACGGGTGTTTTGCTTCGATCAATTCTTCTCTTCTTCAACTCTTGCCATTTCCATTGCTTATGGAGTCGTCGTGTAACTTATATTATTGCAAAAAGCAATTGCTGTCTTTTGAAATGATGAAGGGTGACTGTCAGAATGTGAATAAAAGGACCGTTAAGAAGATTTTATTTCATTAAAATTTTAATACATGTGAAAAAAGTAATCGTCTTTAGAAAAGTCACTTGGGTGGAGCAGCGGATAACAACTAGTTTTGTAATAAACATGATGACGTCAAGCTTCAAGAATAAATGAGCTAATTAATGTCTTAAAACTAATTTTAACTGTCTTAGCGGGAATTCAATCAAATATTTAGTATACGAAGAATAAAACGTACCGCCAACTAGTCAAAATTATAAATATATCCATTGTATATAAACTAATAAATTTTGTTTTATTTTTTTACCCAATAATTTTTTAGTTATGTACTTTTATATATCTTGAAATGTGCTTTGATTTTAATAATTAGAGTCCCTTTTCTAATGTTTTAAAATCTGTTATTAGTAATCTGTAATTACTGGAAATACCGCACATAGCGCCCAAGAAAATCTGAATATTCATTGTTGTTTCATCGGATTCGAACTCGAGACATTTTATACTGAAGTCTACACGATCATCGATCTTTTTTTGTTAATTTTTATCTAATAGTAATGCATATACTCGTATTTGTGCTCCGATAAGGGTTGACTGCATGATCCCTAATATGAACTTTTATGGCAAATTTAAGTACGTCATATTTCCCAACGGTCATCAGTTGACACCGAACTAGAGCACAGGTAGGATGGGCTAACTACAGCCTCAAAAAATCTATTAAATAAATTCATATATCAAAATCACTATTATTAAGCATCATTACACCTACTGTTTGTACTGCTTATATTCAGCTGCAGAGACTGTCACAGCACCAAGTTGTTACCGCATAGGTATATCATGACCGCGTACCGTTGCAATCACCGGCCATACCTTAAAGGGGGCCATTTGATAACCTCACTCCTGATACAAGCTTCCATGAATGTAAATTTCGCCAACTTCCTGAGCTTACCTTAATGTATCTCCTGTTCTGTAAATAACTGAACCAGTCGCGGACACACATAATTTTGCTTCTCTTAAAATATATTCACTATAAAATATGTTCTGAAAGAAAATGGTCTAAAATACGGTACAAAAATAATCATCAATATTCATAGACATTTCTTTTTGGCTTTTATATTTTAAAATGTGCAATTGGTTTTAGGTGTAGATCATGGTTATCCGGAACGCCAGTATAGATTACAGTTTCATAGTTGGCACTTGTATTTCTATGGAAATGAGGCATTTTAGTGTCGCTTCTGGATACGACCCTCGTTAACACCTAGTAAAAGATAATGTGACTAACACGCGATCTAAAATGATGTTACTGCTGCTATTATTATTATTAATATTCACGCAGCGGGTAGGCAGACATACTATATAATACTACGATATGCCAAAATAACATTGTGATGATTAATTTTTCAGATAGAAATTTAAGGATCATTACAGCAGTTTTGACAGCGGTAGAGCCACGTGGTTCGCGTAGAAAATCTGTGTAAAGTAACGTCTTTCATTCGGTAAGAGAAGTACATTGAGACCCATCTGATCGATCTCTTCTTCCTCCTCCAACCGTGACCCGGTTAGTGTTGTCCAATGTCCATGTCTAATGTCCATGGGCAGCGCTAGTCGCTTACCAGAAATTACCCGCTTCGCCTTTGCCGACATTTCCGATTAAAAAGCAATTGCAAACTCAGTCGCTATCTGTGTTTCTTGTTGAAGTAGGTTAATTCTATTCTATATTTCCGAAAGTCTTCGTGAGATTGTAAAGTAATATAATGTTTTACCCAAAAACTTTCCACGAAAATTCGTTTTCGATAAAAACGCGGACAACAACATTATATATACATATAACAATGTGTACATGCGCGTCAAACACAGAACCCCACAGTTCTTAAACCGTTTCAAAATGTATTTTTTGCCATAATAGAACAAATGATGTGACAGGTAACTGAATGTGGGAAATAAAAATGGTAAATAATTTCATAAACAAATGTCATGCAGAACAAAAAACAAAAATCCACAAAAACTAAGTCATTGGTAACTTCCAGATAGGCAATAAAAGTACATTGTATCAAACGTATTTACTCCCGACCTATCCCATAGGAACGGTCTATTCTATACAGTGAATAGAGCAACATTACCGTTCGGAATGGTCATCTAAAATGGATCAAAACATCAACTAGTCCGTGTATCGAACGCGAACCAAAATATCAATAATATCACGGAATCAAACGTTATCTTAATACCGAAATTTATAGGTATTGTGTGTACATGTATGTCATAAGTCGTGATCATGTCGCTGTCAGAGGGCTGGCAGTGAGGTGGGGGAGAAGCGATCACACCCTGCTAGACTCCCACGCACATCCACCGATGTTGATGGTATCGTGCGAGTTACGAGCTCGAAGAAGTTGTAGCCGTGTTAACGATCGTATGTGCACCGATATTGGTCAGCTTGGATATGGTATTACTGGCCTCTTAGTGTTCTATACATAGATATAAGAATAATAGATCGGCAATAGTCACCCAAACAACGAGACCAAAAATGGGTTGTTGATGTGTGAGTGACTTATCAATGTGTGCGTAGAAAGTGTCTCCAAGTGTTATCTTTTACATAGTTATTGTGCATGTGTTGAATTATAAACATCCTGAGAATCGCTTACTCGCTGTCGCGCTGTCAGTGATGATTAGTAGTACATTTTTACTGACATGTGCCATCGACTAGTCTATGCTAAATCTAAGGTTCTATATGAAGGTTGGATTCAAAATGATTACATTTAAAAACATACCTCTTATCAAAAAGTTTACATTTAAAAACATACCTCTTAATCTAGTTTGTTCATTTCAAATGGTTCATTATCACACTTTTGAAAGGGATTTTGAAGAACTTAATAAATCTTTCAGTAATCATTGCTTCATTTATTTATATCTATCAAAGAAAATACGTTACAGAAACACACACGTTATATAGTTTTTGATTAATAATATTTATACACAAACTATTTGATTACGGATGCTTTGATTTCCGGTATTGATAGGAAATATTAGAGATGAAACGGATATCCGGTATCCGGGCTATCCGGCGGCCTTAATACTATCCAGCCGAATACCGGATAATTACTTATTTGGCCGGATAGGTATCTGAGTCCACCCGATCGTTCGCGCGCTGCCTACGCAAATGTGCAATGCACCAAACGGCTAAGTTCCGTCGAATATCCGGCCAAACTACTATCCGTTATATCTCTAGTAAATATTAATTATATTGATATAGGTACTTACTCTTTAAAGAAAACTTCCGGACGCACTATACCAATGAATACTGTCACAGTCGGACCTAAGTTATTTAAATCATTTACGAAATATTATAATATCGCTAATTGCCCTATAAAAGTATTCATTCGGCATAAACGCGCAGCGCCCTATTAAGTCATATCTCAAAATATGCTATTATGATATCAAGCTTAAGTATTAGATCATAAAAAATGTTATATCATACTGTATCATAAATTTTTGATCTAAGAGTGTTTCTCAAAGTTCTTCGAATTCGCTACCTCAGTTGTTGTTTGTTGTTTCTCAAACACCGCGACTCCTTTGCATGCCTACAAATATATTACACTTCAGAGACGCTTTATTATTAAAGCGTCTCTGAAGTGAAACTAGCTGACTCGACGAACTTTTTTTCCGCATCGTAAGTAATAAATGATAGATATTTTATATAAAAAGTTGCCTAATTTACCAGCCTGCCAATAAAAATCCCATCAAAATCAGTCCAGCCATTTCAAAAATTACCCGGGACAAACCGAACACAAACGGACAGGCAGAGAAAATATATGGTTATTCATATGAATGTAGACAGCATGTATGTAATGTAGCAGAAGACACTTCAAATTTATTTATTTATAGATATGTATAGATGTATCTCTACCTTCCTTCTCCAAAAGTAAGGTGTCCACTGTCGATAAACCTTGGGAAGTCCTGTTCCAAAGCAAATAGCCCAAAGGCGGCTCAAGATCAAAATGACCACTGAAGATTATCCAAACGATTAGATCTATCGTAAAGTTTAGTGCTAATACGTAAATGGTTTCAGATAAAAGGTTATAATGTTCACACGATTAGAACATCTCTATTCGATTGCTCCAGCGAGATTATTTTATTCGGCGTATATTTTTCCATTTTAGTTTGGTTTAGCAACATTATACTGTCTTCTTCGTGATCTTGTCTTCGTTTTATTGTGGCTATTTATGTGGCGGCGATGAACATCTTCACATTTCTTGAAATCTTTCCAACATTTAATCGATTATTTGAAAACAAGGTTGAACTATTTTTTTTTAAAGATATATTCTTCATGTATTCATTTATTATAAGTGGTACTACTATTAACGTACTTGTTCGATGTGCCATTAATTCAGTGTTAAATATTCTGTTACTTGTAAGGTATATAGTTATTAATATAGGATTTGAATAGGTTTTATTGTTAAGTTTTGTTTTCGGATTAAAAGTTATTTTCACTTTTTAACAAATTTCAAAGAAGAATTTTTAATCCGAACGCTTACACTAATTAGATTTCTGAATGATATGTTATAATTTTGCTATTAAATGTAACGTCGATGCTAAAGTACTTAGTATGCATTGCATTTAAAAAATCATGATAATTCTATACAATGTATTATATTTAGTATTCAATATGAGTGAATATATCAAATAACTAAATTCTGGGTACCGCATCCATGATTGAGCTCATCGTAGGTTATTTCTAATAGTGCACGTGGAATAGTTTTATTTAATCTATTTAGAGTTTAGGCAAAATTGATGTTTAGTTTGAGATAGCCATAATTAATAAGACACTTTATTTTGTTACTGCTTTATCTACTAAATTCATTTGGTTTTTTGGTTCATACTTTACTATATATAATTCACTTATTTTGTAGTGACTTCACGCCCTTAAATATACTCTAAAGTATAAGCAGAGGCACTTATGTCTGGATTATCCGATATTTTTTTATCCATTGTAGCAAGTTGAGTAACTTAATTCCATCCGCCTTGCCCAATTATGTGTTAGTCTACGGTATATATCACGCAAAACTTGCAAACATATTTTTTTCCGTACTTGCGATTCAGAATTATTCGGTTCGAATTGTGTTGAACTACGAGGTCGCCGACACTGCTTTAATGATTTACCATATTTTTATAAGTATTAATAAAATATTATATGTTGCTGCAACCAAACGGTGCATTGCTTTCGGCTCTTCCATTTCTTTAATCAACTAACACTTTAAAAAAAATTAAAGCTTGAAATTGTTCCATTTAAATTAAACAAGCACATAATATATAAATACTTATTTCTCTGTGAAAATACGGAGATAATAAATACCCCTGAATTTATTTGTTTATTTTCTGTTTCACACTTGAAATAATTGCCTCCTAGTCTTAGTTTCCTTCTAAAATACACTCATTAGTATTTGTAAAAAAAAATGCAAACTTGTTGTTTACCACTCCGTCGATATTCCCACCTATTAAAAAGATAATACATTAGCTAGTCAATAACTTCACGCTACATTCACTTTATTTCTCTCAATTTCATTACAGTGATTTTGTTTATTTGTGTGATTTTTAAATTAATTTCTCCGTCTGTGTAAATTCGTAAATATCGTTGCGACTAGGAATTGCAACTACAAGGAAACCAACCCATCGCTAATATAGCAATTGAGTCATGATAATGTCATGTTCACTTGTTACTTAGCATTAACGCTAACATAACTCCATTCGAGGCAATATATCAAAGTTGATTCGTCACTGACTTTCTAGTGGGAATATGTCTTACACAATAGTATAAATTTTAATTTTAAACTCCTATTTTGCACTTCGATATCAACAATATTACAAGCCAAGCTATGTGTACAATCTATACTAATATTATAAAAGCTGAGGAGTTTGTACGTTGTCGTCGTTTCGCTTTATTTTTATTTTAACAGTGGCAGAGCCAAGCAGTTCGCTGCATGAATGGCCCGGCTCGACCGGTGCAATACCACGACCTCTCAGAAGACCGACGTAAAGTGGCTCATGCCGCGTTTCGTTCGGTGAGAGAGGTACCCGGAGGCCCACCCCCTTCCCCATCCTTTCCTATCCCCTATCCCTTAAAGGTTAAGTCCCTTAAGGTAACGCAACAGTAACACTATATGTGTTGCTGGTGTCCATGGGCGGCGTTGGTTGCTTACCATCAGGTGACACGCCTGCTTGTTTGCCCTCCTATGCAATAAAAAAAGAAGGCTTTAGATATCATCGCGCTTTTAAAAATGTGAAATTGTTCTCTTGAAGTTACTTTACGCCAAATTTTATCAACAATTGTCAAATCCCTACAACATTCGTTCATTCATCCCAAAGTTTTAACATGACTAATGTATTTGTAATATATAATAGGTTGGGGAAAAAGTATTTTCGTATTTTTGTATGAAAAGTCAAGACATTTTTTTCAAAGTTTATTTACATTTATTTACAATATATATGTACCGTTTTGTTGAATAACTTTCTGCCATTTTGTGGGCAGAGACATTATCCCGTTACTGTAGAAACTTTGGGACTTCTGATCAAAAAAACGGGACAAATAGTTTTGGCAGTCCTCTCTTGAGGTCAACCTTACAGAACCTAAAGAATTCTGAAGAGACCGAAACAGGTGAAAATCTGAAGGCGCAAGGTCAGGGCTATATGGTGGATGCACTAGGACCTCCCAGTCGAACTCTCTTAATTTTTGCTGAGTGGCTAAAGATGTGTGTGGTCTAGCGTTATCGTGATGAAAGACCACACCCTTCCTGTTGATCAATTCCGGCCGTTTTCTCTCGACTGCTTCCTTTAATCTCATCAGTTGCTGGCAGTAAAGATCAGAATCGATGGTTTTGCCGGACGGTAAAAGCTCATAATGAACAATGCCCTTCCAATCCCACCATACACACAGCATCACCTTATTTCGTGTTAGGCCAGGTTTGGCCACAGTCTGTGAAGCCTGGCCAACTTTCGACCACGACCTTTTTCGCACGTTCTTGTCGTACGTGATCCACTTTTCATCGCCAGTTATCAATCTCTTCAAAAACGGCTCGGTTTCATTACGTCTCAATAATGAATCGCAAATGAGAACACGGTTCATTAAGTTTCTTTGAGTGAGCTCGTGTGGCACCCAAATATCGAGCTTTTTTGTATAACCAGCTTTCTTCAAATGGGTCAAAACTGTTTTGTGGTCAATTCCCAGTTCTTCAGCTACATCGTAACTACTAATATGCCGATCTTGCTCCACTCTTTCAAAAATGGCGTCCATTTTATTCGTAACAGGGCGACCAGAGCGAGGTGCATCTTTAACATCAAAATTTCCGGACTGAAAACGTTTGAACCAAATTTGTGCTACTCTTACTGACACTGCATCAGGTCCATAAACATCACAAATTTTTTTCACTGCTTGAGTTGCATTTTTGCCTTTTTTATAATAAAATTTTAAAATGTATCGAATTTCTTCATTAGATTCACTCATTTTTACGGAGAGAAAAACAAATGAAAAATAGCGGGAAACAACTTTTTTTTATTTTTTTCTTTTCTTTATATATACCTTTTTAATGTTACCAAAACCAGCCAGACACAAATAGTACAGTCAAAGAAATTTTATAATAAGTTTATACCTACGTTATGCGAAAAGACTTTTTCCCCGACCTAATATATATAATTTTGTAATATATATAATACATACATGTTAGAAACAGACACTTCAATTTTATTTATACGTATAGATTGCAATTTAGGTTGGCAACATTTCCCGGTACATACGCCTGGGAAACGCCAGGATAATAATGTTTTAGGACTTTAATATGCCTCTAAAGTATTCAATTAACTGCGATAATTATCGGTACAAGTAAATACATATATTATATATTCGCCGATCCTTTGTTTATTAGACGTAGGAAGGAATTAGGAAGGTTTTTATCTAAGAGATACTCCAAAACACAGTTAAATTAGCCTTAAAGTAGTTGTCGAGTATTTTATGAGCCCCTTATAGAATTACGTTCGAAGTTTTTAATTTAGAATAATATTATTGTAGCAATTAGATTGCTAAGTAATTTATTGTTCCAATTATATGGATAGTAGGTATAACCACTTGGAAAATATATATAACAGTGGTAAACAGTGGTAGAGCCAAGCAGTTCGCTGCATGAATGGGCCGGCTCGACCGGTGAAATACCACGACCTTTCAGAAGACCGACGTAAAGTGGCCCATGCCGCGTTTCGTTCGGTGAGCGAGGTACCCGGAGGCCCACCCCCCTTCCCCATCCTTTCCTATCCCCTATCCCTTAAAGGTCGGCAACGCAACAGTAACACTATATGTGTTGCTGGTGTCCATGGGCGGCGTTGGTTGCTTACCATCAGGTGACACGCCTGCTCGTTTGCCCTAGCATATAGCAAGATATAATTACTCTTAAAAAAACTAACAGACAGAAGGTTAAAGCACAAGTAAATATTCTACGTGATGCATAATATTGGAGACATGGTGATGAAGAATTAGTGCGTGGAATTTCATGGAATTGGAATTTCTGATAACCATAGCCTGTGGTCACTATCTATGGATTTAAATGATTTTTAATACTTCCTGTCTTGGAAACTTGAGAATATTGTCTTAGCTAATTTCGTTATTATTGAAAACAATAATTATAAAATTTAAGCCGCATTTATTCAATAAATTGTATGTAGGTACTTTTTCAGATTAATATTAAAATTTTATCTTTTAACAACAAACAGACTTATCCATATGAAATGTTTTTACGTTTATTTATATGAATGAAATTAAATTAATTCATCGTAATCTAGAGAAGGATCAGGTACTACAGATACGCAGTTTGTCAAGGGCTCTTGGTTACACTCAATAAAGAAAATCATTTAATTATTGATTCTTTGATAACGTCATATACTGTACATGTAGTGTGTTAATAAGACAATTTTGTACCAATTTTATGGTCGAATGTGGTAGTTTTAACACAGTATGTTATTGTAAGAAGAAACAAACAAATAAATATAAAACTTCAATATTCACTTCGTACCCCTAATTAGAGTTTGATCGTGCTAGTTGCAATATAACTAAACTTTATACCTAAAAGTACTAAATTAAAGACAATCTTTCGTTGAATGTCTGAGAAATTTTTAATAAATTCTTGCATTTTACCGTTGAGATATAGGTATACGAAGCTTAATATTTACTTGTAGAGGAATATTGTATATTATTGACGCTCTTACATACATACATACATAACTTCACGCCATATCCCTTGCGGGGTAGGCAGAGAGAACAAGACAAGATTCTATTGACGCTCTTAAGGTACTGTTACACATGCTTATTATTAATATCAAAGCATGTGTCGATACATTGCTAATAATGAGCGTGCTCATTTTAGTTTGCTGAAAAATCGACAGTCGTGCGTTTTTCGAGCCTGCTTTCTGCAGCGCGGGTGGAAGGAGGGATGCTTTTAGCGCGTGTGAACAGGTTTGCTTATTGAGCATGTTATCAGATCGTCAAACGGATGAGTTAACATGCGTAAATGATTTTTGTAACCTTCTCACATTTCTATTAGCAATCGAGGAGCCAATCAGGGATCCAAATTTTCCTTTCTATTTCTTATATGCTAAGATAAGGTTTGGGATGCATTGTGACACCAGCATAAGAATAATTTTATTCAGCTCCATACGAATGGCTTTTGCTTGGACGAATGGTTTGAACTGATAGACAGCACAAATTGGCATGTGTATTGAAGTTTTTGCTTCGAGCATGGTTATTTAGGAACATAGTTGAAATATCATGCTTATTGCTAGCAAATGTAAACAGTTCATAAACATGCTCATATTCAGTATGCTATAATAGAGCATGTGTAACAGTAACTTAAGTTTTTTTGCGAAATTCGTGTATACTTTAATTTTTGTACAGGTGGAAACTATTCTAAAGCCCGAATACTGAACCGCCACTCAAATATGTATATAAGCGCTACTTAAGCGATTAAGTAGCTCACATTAGACAAAATACGTGAAATTTGAGCAGTAGGTAGCACTTTATTTATTGTTAGATGTTCAGTATTCGGGCTTTAGAAGTCCCTGTATCTAAAAGTGATGACTTCTCACTTAAGTTGTTAAACTCTAGTGAACTTTTATGACTAAATTTTAAAATATAATATCATATTTTCTGGTAATTGTCAATTAGTGAGGCGTGTTGATAATTAACTTTGACGCGAGATCTTCCGATAGGACGCGTGGCCGGTCTCTTGCACCGATCACTGTTACACTTTCACCCACAAATACCGGGAGTAATACATTTCTCCTGTCCAATTTATACATAAATATAATTAAGTCGTAAACAAGTCATATCCGTATACAAAATATTTGTAAATAAATATATAAATTTCTTTGTCCTAAAAATGTTAAGTGTTACTTATATTTTACAATTTGATTTTTGTTTTTTTCTACAAGCTAGTTTTAAAAATTGAACCGATGCTAATGTTGTCCAAATCACCCAGAATCCTTATACCTACAGCTGTTTATAATACATACATAAAATGTTTTGGTAACCGTTAGAGGAAGATTTTATATTAAAATCAAAATAAATACACGTTTTTACTTTTTAAACATTATTTACTCAACTATCGAAATGTTCATTCAATCTGGATAGGAATTAATATGCGGACATCTGTCATAGATCATATCTCAAAGCGTCATTGAGAAGTATGAAAAATAAACAATATATACCTAGCTATATATGGATAATCTCCATTGTATACCGAGTACAAGTTAGATTACCTCACACACAGTAGCCAGGGAAGTGATTAAACATCTAACTGCTTCCAAAGACTGCACCTTTGTGGGCGTATGCACGATAGGAATTTTGATTGAGTTATCACCGGTTGTTAGACGATCAACACCACACACGACTGAACGTCCATCTTGGATTTGTGACGTAATTCTAATAGCGCGTGGCATTGCCGCGATGTATAGGTAGTGGTGGAACTGTTCTTGTGAACTAATTACGCGTGGGTGGTAGTGATATGTTTATGACCCCCTATTATCATTGATTGACGTGCAAAATATTGATGTATGATAATCCACATGTTAAGATAAAAGACGAATGTATACGATACAAATTTAATGATAAATTCATTATGGCTGGTCTTGTTAAATATGAAAAATATAATGAATTGAAATTTAAATACTCTTTATCGAGTTCAGAGTAGAAACTAACGCGAAGCAGAGTGAGCAGATTTGTCAGTTCTGATAAAATCAAATATCTCCAGGTCTTTGTAGGGGATGGCTATTCATTCTATAATATGTTCAATGCTTACTATTTTTAAGTGTGCTACAGTGACCATACCAGAATTCTCCATTTCTCAGTGGAATTACTGTGTATATTTATAATAATATATATCGTTTTGAAAGTAGACTATCATTGAAAGTATTCTGACACTCTATCCTTATTTATTAATACTACGACTTACTTAACAAACATGCTATAAAGTGTCAAGTTTGTATATTAAAGTCCAAAACAATGTGTAGAATACAATTTACAGCGATAATGAAATTGTATCATGATGCACCACAACACTGATCGTCGCAGTGGCATCGCGACGGCAACAGAACGTGTCCGTCGCATCAGTTGGTGCTGTGGGACATTGATTGATTTAACGCGAACTCAACCAACATTTGTCCAAGTCTAGTAATTAAATATCACCGTGATCGGTATGCGAGTACAATTCCGAGCAAAAAGCCGAGTGCAAAATTAATCGACGAATATATATTGTGTGTGACCACACTTCATGTTGTAAATGAAATAAATATTTTATTTTATAATTACTAATTTGAACTGAAAATTTAAAGTTGTAGATTGGCGTGGTATGGACATGCCATGAGAAGGGAAACAATCGGTTACACGGAGACTGGTGAGAATGACTGTGGATGGACACATGGGTAGAGGAAGACCGAAAAAGAAATGAATCAACTGTATAAAAGTTGATATGAGTATGAAGGGAGTAAGTGATGAGATAACAAGTGATAAAAGAAAATGGAAAAGGATAACATGTTCTGCAGACCCCACTCTGTATAGGGTAAGGGCAGGAATGTGATTATGGTTCATCCTATTGAATGAAATAATTCCACGAAATTAGACTCGTAAAAAATCTCAGGAATTCGGTGAATGTAATTAATTACATAAATAAGAGAAAATCTCTAGCACTGCGTTGCGAAAAAAATATGTTAGGTTCGTAGTCTGTGGGCTGGGCCTGGATGTGGCGCCACACAAAAGTGAGGCGCTGTAGTTCCACCGCCTCACCAGAGGCAAGAAACCCCCGGCCTCGCGGATCCAGGTGGGTGACACGGCTGTCCCGGTGGGGCGGTACATGAAGTACCACGGCCTCACCCTGGATGGCCGCTGGAGCTTCGAGGAGCACTTCGTGAGAATGGTCCCCCGAGCGCGACGGGTGGCAGGCGCGTTGCACCGCCTGCTGCCCAACCTCGGGGGACCGGGAGAGGGAGTTCGCCGCCTCTACGGTGGCCTCGTGCGGTCCGTGGCCTTATACGGGGCCCCCGTTTGGTCGCAAGACCTTGCAGGGGCCTCCCGCTCCAGGGCTCTACTGAGGAGCCTGGAGCGGATCATGGCCATCCGGATCGTACGGGGCTACCGTACAATCTCGTACGAGGCGGTGACGGTCCTCGAGCCGCGTACGATCTCGGCCGGGGAGGGGGGGATCCATACGCGCGGGGATACGAAGTGCGGAAGCGGGACTGGCGCGACGCGCTGGTCCTCCAGGGCTGTGCGCGTCAGCGCGCCGTCTGTGCCGTCCTGCCCCACCTCTTGGCCTGGGTGCTCCGCAAATGGGGCATTATCACCTACAGGTTGACCCTGATACTCAGCGGGCACAGGTGCTTCGGTGAGTATCTGAGTCGAATAAAACACACAGACAGAGAAAGAAACAACAAACAGAAAGCTACCAAAATTTATACGTTTTGTGAAGGAAATATCAACAGAAATATTGTTAACATAGTTTAATTTATTCAGCATTGCTTTGGTTATATCACGCGTCACTAAGATTTGTTGACGACAGAACTTGTCGCGACTTCCTCACATCTTTTTGCTTTCTTGAATCCTAATAAATTTACATCATTATTAGTCAAAAGCAAAATAAGTATTTTTGTTGCTTTTTGGAGAGTTTAGTCTGATTGTTTATTATCTAACAACTTATTCACTTTCTATTTTCTGTCCCTGTTCTACTACGAACTATTATGGATACACCTACGTTTAATATTATAAAAGTTGATGTATTGTTTTTAAACTTTGACGATGACACTGACCTACCGACAATCTTAAAAACTGCATATTTCAAAGAATTTGATTATCTTGAAACACAATTATTATAGTATAATATATATAGAGGTCAGTTTAGGTTGTTTTTTTTATCTCACAATAACTTTGATATTCCTGCCTTAAGACTTAGACGTGTTGTATATTGTTAGAATTAGTTAATATCATCCATATCTTTTTTTGATATACAAATATTTATTTTTTTATAGAGTTTCTTAATATTGTTATTTTGTTTAATAAAGGTTTTTTTTAACTACAATCAGGCTTTCATCTGAACAAGCAACTTAAAATAAGTTGCTTAAAATTAGTCGAAGTACTTAATTCCTACATTTATAGGCGCAATAGTTTATTAGCAAAATTGAGCTGATACTTCTATCAGAGTTCAATTTTGCTAATAAACTACCGATAAGTAACGGAATTTATAGAAAATTTTAACTTACAATTAAACCTCGAATAATAATCTCGTAAAATCATATATCCTATTGTTACTACAAACTTAACAGTTTTAACGGTTAATACAATTTAATAGTTTTAAGGTGGTAGTATCCCACTGAGATGCTAATGGAAATATTTGATTTAGCATAACAAGGTAACACTGAAGAAATTAGTACCAATCTAGTATAATAATACACCAGTACATTATACGCAGTAATTTGATGTTCGCAGAAATTGCGATTTATTTTCATTGAGTAGCTTTAACGTTTACTATTGTAATATACATACATAACTTCACGCCAAATCCTTTGCGGGTAGGCAGAGAGAACGGAGCGCCATCAGGCACGATTCTTATACACCTCACTCGCTTCGTTGACTTTCATAACTCTTTTCATGCACGCGCGTCGATTTTTGAGGCTCCTAACATCACTTTCCTCCAGAACACGTTCTATTTGGTCATGGAATGTGTGTCTAGGCCGTCCTCGATACCTACATCCATCCGCTTTTGCATTGTATATCTGCTTAGTCAATCTTGCATTATCCATCCTTTCTACATGTCTGAACCATGGGAGCATGCCCTTTCTTACTTTTACACCGACACTTTCTTTCAATTCGACTTCCTTCCTTATAACCTTGTTTTCCACGCGGTCAGCGATGGTCACTCCGCAGATTTTGTGCCCTCATTTCGACGCTCTGCCATACCCAGCTCTCGCATCCATAAGTTAGTATTGTAATACAATCGTGTTATATTCAAATTAAGGCTCTCTTATCAATATTTTCCTTTAAAACTTTTCATCGCCAGTTCAATATTATTTCACAACAGACGGGTGTAATAAGCATACTACCTTGATAGGGGATTCCTACTAATAGTAGGATTACTCTCTAGTTCATTTTCAATGTTTTAATTTTTTTATTTTTGTATCTTCACTTCGTTTTATACTTGAAGGTGTAGGTAGAGGCAGTTCCGTTTTGACTCTCCGTGCATAATTGGACTGGTGCGACCGGTGAAATACCAAGATATGTCAGAGATTCCACGTCAAATATCTTTCCCTTAACGAAATTAACTCAGCTATGTTCCCATCGATGTTGCTGATGTTAATTAATGGGTGGAGCTAGTCACTTATGACCAGCTGACTCTCGAACCCGTTAGCGACCTATCCTATTAAAAAAGTAACTAGACCTGGAATTAGCTATATTGAAATCAACTTCCAAATCAGTGCCTCGCGAAGATCAAATCTACTAATCAAGTGGTTGTCTTTAAAAAATAACCTTATCTTTATTATTGTAGTTCAATCGAGGCAGAACCTCATGGTTATATTAAATCCAGCAGATAGCGCGGATGCAGCCAAGCAACTATAATATAACAACAGTGGATAGCGCGTTAGTCGCAGCCATCGGCGCCTGCGCACCGCCTTGTAATTTAAGTAATAAATACGGGCCACTCTCGTTTTCCAACGATTTGTTGCATATTTATGCAGTTTGATCGGTTAAAGTGTTAAATTTACGATATGTCACTGTGTAATTTTAAATAATAATAATGTAGCCCTGTACTTTACTTACTATCTCGAAGTTATGTTTTCACATTGAATTTACTGACTCGAAAGTGCTTAATGTCAACCTTTATTAAATTAATACATTACATCTGCTTAACCACCTGCCGGTCGTTATATTTTTCGTCATATTTATTAAATATTAAAAAAATATATACGTGATTGTACCTGACTGTAACTTGCTATTATTACCCTTTTATTCGAGTATGTATCTATAGATTATAGAAACTTAAATAAAAACGTATAGTAAAATAGTAAGAGCGGTAAATAAAAATGACTTATAGCTATTTCAAATTTATATAAATAAGCTTAAACGCGGCAATTGAAAATTAACACGCAACCCTGATTTTTCTCGTGAACAACATTTATTATAGCTTCAAAAAATATAAATGTAGACTTATTTGTAATGACATATAAAAGGTGTATTAAGGATTTGGATACTTGGAAACTTCATTAGCAGACTTTTTTATGGGATGGGAGGGCAAACGAGAAAGTTCTCACCGCCCAGGAACACCGTAGTGGGTGGGAGAAAAAAGGAAGGGGAAAGGGGATCAGGATCAGGCCTCCGGATACCTCACTCATCTAACGAAACGCGGCACGAGCCACTTCACGTCGATATTCCGAGAGATCACCTGTATTTCACCGGCCGAGTCGGCCCATTCGGCGGCAGAGAACTGCAAGACTCTACCTCTGATAAACTTCACAAAAGGTTCTTATTTCGTATGTAAGAAAACAGAAAACGTTGTGTTACTAACTCTAACTGCTCTTAAAACTCGCACCGTTTTCACTTAAGTTATTATTGTCATCTGACATTTCGACCCTAACGGATATAAGCGTTGGGTTAAATATCTGACTACAAATTTGCCAGTTAGAAGGTCACTAGTGGTAGTCTCCAATTTCTAAACACGGATCGTATTGGCATTAAATTCTGGTGAAGACCGTAAAAGCCCTTTGTATCCTCTGATTAAAAGGGTCCTCTGATTTCTGTTAATTTCGACTTTGTGGAGCTTGAAATGTTTAAATTTAATCTCACTTAGACACATAGCGGGCTTGCAATTAACTTGTGATGATTAAGTTATTACAACCCCAGTTTTAATTAAGTTAAAACCAAACGAATTTTCCAAGACTTAGATAATTGAGTTAATTTCAAATAAATTGATGGATCGCCTCGCAATACGCATTAAGACTACATGCAAGTAATATCACATAACATCACTCCTTTCTCTACCCGAAGGTGTAGGCAGCGTCTGTTAAGCCTCAACTCGCCGAATCGTTATGCTACGCGCATAGGTGGGGAATATGTTGCCATACACCATCCACAAAGTCGTTAGTCATCGATATTCACACAATAACTTCCGAAAATAATTTGGAGAAATCATTGTTGTGAACCCGACATCTAACCCACTACTTCTGCATTATTTATTTACATGTCTCTTCATTAGATAGTATAAAACTAAGTAGTTTTACACTGTCTGTCCCATACATACTTATATGTTTACAAGTAGGTACGTAACGGATTTTGATACGGTTTTTTTTAAAAGATAGAGGGTGTCAATGGGATGGTTTTTATCTATAATTCATGTACGAAGTAGTAAAGAAAAAGTGATGAATCCAAAATTTACTTCTTTATTACTTTTGATGCGGAACAAAGTTTGCTGGGTCAACTAGTATATTAAATAGTCATGTAGAATGCAGCCGAACCATAATATTTGTCAATAAGTCAATAAGTTGTCCCCTCGAAAATTCTCGGTCAGAAATCGTAGTTCTTGCGCACTAGTCCGTCAAAATGATTTACGTTTATAAATCACAAATAATTTAACAAAGTTATTACTACGATTACATGGCGGTGTCAAATCTCTCACCTCATTGGTGTTAATAGCTTTGATCCATCATAGCCGCATAGGCAAGTAGACATTGTAATCAATCCTAGTACTCGCTCAACCACATTGCTGGAAAACCTATCATTATACTGACCGTACCAGTGTTCTCAATGTCGAAATTACCCCTAGTGATAATTGTAGCTTTTATCAAAATTAATACATCCTGAGTATCCCTGGGCTTGAAGAGGAAATTATTCAAGGTGTCTTTATTAGACCAAAAATAACCGATTTTTTTAATTTATGATCGTATGTCTACATTTGTTTCTATGCGCATCGGGTCACCTTTAAAGCCTTTAATATGGTTTTCACTAAACTAAACAACTTAAGGTAAAATAATTTCTATGAGTACTATTACTGCTTTTCTTCCTAGAAACTAGACTAGTACTAAACTAGAACACTCATCGGTAATGATGTTTGTAAATATATTTAGTTATATATTAACTAGCTGCCTCGCGAGTTTTGCTCCGAATCAAAATTATTTTTTACAGCATTTACAATTAAAGTGCTAATTCTGAAAATTATGACTTTTTCTTACTACATAATACATAAAATCACCTTCGCAATCACCATTTATCTCTTAAGAAAAACCGCAACAAATTCCGTTGCGTTGTTTCAATGATCCGAGCATATAAGGGAACAGACAGACAGCGGAAAGCGACTTTGAACAAACTCACACCCAACTGCGATATTATCAGCCTTTCCATAAGAGAATTAATTAATCTTTACGTTTATCATCTGTAATATCTGAAACTAATTTTCTCATATAGGCATCGATAGCGAGTTTTCCTAGTAGAGCATTTCAGTACAGGTTTAGATAATCATCATTTAGACAACCGTTGTCGTTAAGATATGTCGGTCACTCAGGTGTAAAACTTAACAGCTTAACAAGCTTTTAACTGATGGAGGGGCGGTGCTGACATTTGCTGCTATATCTAGCAATCAGCTCGAAGTACGTACTTCAATCAATTTTTATATGGTTATAACAAGTCAAAGAAGGGCGTTCTGGAGGCAATAGAGAGACTTTACTTTTTAACAGTGGTAGAGCCAAGCAGTTCGCTGCATGAATGGGCCGGCTCGACCGGTGAAATACCACGACCTCTCAGAAGACCGACGTAAAGTGGCGCATGCCGCGTTTCGTTCGGTGAGAGAGCTACCCGGAGGCCCACCCCTTCCCCATCCTTTCCTATCCCCTATCCCTTAAAGGTCGGCAACGCAACGTAACACTATATGTGTTGCTGGTGTCCATGGGCGGCGTTGGTTGCTTACCATCAGGTGACACGTCTGCTCGTTTGCCCCCTATTCCATAAAAAAAAAATACTATGTCATGTTAGTTATATATTCAAATAAGTCTATTTGTTCTGCATCTCATCGCCATATTTAAAAAAAAAAACTAATTGACAAATAACCTTGTAAACGCGTGATGTGCACAAATTATTTTTAATCAGTACAGTGGTCTACTTTCACATTATGTACATATATTTATTTATTAGAATTCAGATAACACTTGATTGATCAAAACAACTTTTAGGATTGTATCGCGTTTATTTATTATTTATTTATATTTATTTATTTCCCGACGTTTCGAACTCTTTACAGAGATCATTTTCACGAGTATGATCTCTGTAAAGAGTTCGAAACGTCGGGAAATAAATAAATAATAAATAAACGCGATACAATCCTAAAAGTTGTTTTGATCAATGAGTGAGATTCGCGAAAGTCTTAGAAACAGATAACACTTGCAGCGCTGTTAATACATTATTTGTGTCTTTGAAATATCTTGTCCTTTAAAATAAATGTCTTACAAATATCAGGGCATGATTATATAGCTTTCACTATAACTACATTTAAACAGAACTTTTTGCCCAGGTATACTTCCACACAAAGAATAATCTTAAAATTAAAAAAATGATGTGACAGCCCTTGTGTTAGGCTATAATATGTCCTTATGTTCTACGATGCATTAGACTTTAGTTCTCTAAATTATATGGGTATTTCAATTATACTGCCTTCCATGTAACTCATAAACACATAAAATCTGATACAGTTATGTATTTACGTTACTTTGTTTGATTAGAAGATGTAATAAAAAACATTTCGTGCCAATAACTGTTCTAATATCTGATTTTTATCACCTGGCTGATTATAGCTTACAACAATTAAATATGTATTTTTTTAGTAATAAATATACAGACACAATTTTACTAAAATAGAACTGTATCGACGTTTATTTTTTCAAAGTCGGATAACAATCTATTTGAGAATCTACCTTAAAATGTGAGAAGTTAGTTAACTGCCTACACCGCATTTTGAACACTGTTTGCTGTTCTAACCAACTTGAAAGATACGGTAGTTTATATCATATAGTTATTGTGTTAATTTTGAGAAAACGAAGTTCAACATAGATTTTTGAAGTCAACAAAAAACTAGCTAGTGATATTTTGGTTGACCCAATAAATTTTGACGTATAACTTTAGTGCACCTTGAACAGAGACTTAAGAAGCATGTTCTTTCCCATTTAAAAGAGATTTTAGATATGAGAAGAATATGCAGGTAGATTAACATTTCAGGGACACATCCCTGGTGTAGCTCTATGGACTTCATCTTCCGTCTTATGCACTCTAACATTTAACTGATAATAATTGTTACTAAAATCAGTTTGGTCAAATCAGTCTCGGTGGTCCAGTAGACACGGCTTCTGATCCAGAGGTCGCTGGCTCGAATCCTGACACTGGCTCACACCAATGACGTTTCGAATTTTTTATCGGAAGTTATGTGTGATAAAAATCGATAACTGAAAACTTTGCGCCCGGTATGGCAATAAGTTCGCCACCTATTCATTTTGGGACGTTTTTCCAATTTCTTTTTCGGAAGTTATGTGTGAACAAAACGGCGAGACGAGGCTTAACAGCCTCTGCCTACACCTTCGGGTAACACAGGCGTGAAGTTTGTTATATTAAAATCAGTTTGCGACCCCAGATCTATTATTAGTCAAATATGTTATAACGTTTTAGAATTGTTGGAGTTGATCTCAGCCACGTTTTTGTTTGACACACGAAGCGGGATGCTATGAACCGGCGGTCCTCGGGGAGTCCCAAATCCCACGACACCAATTATACAGGCTGATACTAAAATCAAATTTTCTATACCAATTTCGCGACTATGAATTATATTGATTTTAAAATAATGCGCACTCTATAGGTGACTTGAAGCAATAATTGAAAAAAAAATAAGTTTGATGTCGGAGTGAGTGCGAGAATAAAAACTGATAAATCGTTTTATTGTTTATAATCAAAAACAAATTCTAGTGACTTTACGTTCCTAATTATTTTTATCATCCTCTTACTTGCAACTCATCCCGTTTTATATTTATATACAAAGTGTACACGTTTCTCGTTCAGTCTCAACCTGTATAATATTTATATAAATGGCAGTTGACAGCTCACTATGGGGGCTTTTACCCTAATTGTCACGTTCGTTAATCCTGACACCACATCCCTTTCGCTTGCGGGATTATTTCTGTAATTAGTTGAATGCCGGCGATGCTAAGAAACTTGACTTGTAAAGAAACCAACCGCTAGACTAATAGAAATTCATTTTACATAAAGATTAACCATAAGCCTTAAGACTAACCTTAATTTATAAGGTTGTTTGTTGCCTCATTCGCTACCTTATGAAATACATACATTGTACAAAAGTTTTCAAGTTATG
Source organism: Euproctis similis (assembly GCA_905147225.2). NCBI lineage: Eukaryota > Metazoa > Arthropoda > Insecta > Lepidoptera > Erebidae > Euproctis > Euproctis similis. The sequence continues at coordinate 15,113,789 of LR990109.1, forward strand.
GCAAGTTTCTATGTTGCAAAGCTTTGGTTAACAAAGGTATTGTTCTTTTAACAGAATTCGCTATTTTCTTAGATCTAGCCAAGTCATCCTTTAAACATTAATCTATACATTTTGGAACTTAGATCATACTAAAACACATATCATATTTTTCATCAGACGGCTACATATTTTTTCTATTGTAAAACCAAGAAGCTTGTCTTGGTGTTGCGTTTATATTATACTGGTCAGTATTCTGACCAAACACTCCCTCGGTTAGAATACTATACCGTATATTCGCGGTTATGCTCAAATACTCAAATCATTACATAGTATAAAATAAAAGTCACTTTTCACTGTCTCTCCCGTTATATGCTTGTATCTTTAAAACTACGCCACGGCTTTTGATGTGGTTTCTTTTAGAATCGAAGGTTTCAATAGAGTTTGGTTGGTAAGTATGATCCGTTCATAATTTAGTAGAGATAAAGTGATAGTTTTCGAGGTTTCTTTAATCGCTGTCTCTACCTCCTAAGTGAAAGAATGGTGTAATACACTTCAAGAAGTTCTACAAAAAAGTCCGCGATGGTGTATGTATAGGTATACGCTCTTAGGAATAACCTACAATTACTATTTTCATTTCCTTTCTTTTTACGAGAAATAAAAGTATTAATCCTTATCTAATCAAGTACCTTAAATGCGGCCCTTGATGGTGAAGATCTTGTGGCCTTTACAGCATGTAATGACGAAAATGAATATTTTGAAGATGTTACAGAATTAAAATTTAGAAAAATTTAAATTCATGTATTGCTTCTGAGGCGAAACAAAGTTCGCTGGGTTTACTAGTATAAATCTATTTGGAAACATGCTGAATAGTAAAAATCAAACCATTAGCATTTCTGTGCTAATTGAACCTTTTAAATGTAATTAGCGTTTGACCAACGCCATGGACAAATAATTGGTAAGTTTCAACTGACATAATGAAGTATTGTGCATAAACGGAACGAGGTTCCGTAATAGTGTCGCTTATTGTTATCCTCTGTTTGCCTATTTGTTTCGTGTGTGATAAATACTTAAACATTTGACCAAAACTGAAGTCAAATCACCGTTTTCTAACTTTATACTTTTATACCACACCGCCCTCAAAGTGTAGTCAACACGTAGTTTTCACGGAAAATTAAATACTTATTCCCATTGTTAATAATTTATTATATTTCATCCTATTAATAATTAGAAATTTTAGATTATCGCTCAGTTCAATATCAATAATACGACAATATGCATTTATAGCTCATCCACCGAGCTTTGTTTCGCCTCGGAAGCAATAAGTAAATAAAGGAATTTTCTATAAAAAAGTTTTTTCTATAAAGTTACTCTTTATTACACGAGCTACCTGCCAATAAAAGTTCCGTCAAAATCGGTCCAGCGATTTCAGAGATTAATCGCAACAAACAGGCATACAGACGGACACATATAGTTAAAAAAATTATTTTGTGCAATGTAATGTAGCAGAAAGCAGTTAATTCAATATTACAAACAGACACTTCAATTTTGACGGTGTGTTCCAAGCACTCATTAGTAAATCCAACCCCGGCTTGAAGTAGGTAGGTATACCTCGATGACCATAAATTTTCCGGTGACATTTTTTAGGCTGTCCATTGTATAAACATTTGTTTCGTTTTAGCCGAACATGTCAGACTGGCTGTTAATGGCTGGTTTGATTTACCGCTCGCGAGTGTTCCTATGACATTTATAATGTTAGAGGTCAACGTTAGGGTTGCATTGCAACTATATATCAGATTCATTAATAAATCAATAACCATAATATCTCGGTGGTCCAGTGGTGGAGCAACCCGCTTCTGCATCAATAAGTCGTCCTAATCCAAGCTTACACCAATGACTTTTCGAAATGTGATAAATTTTGTGCCCAGTGGATGGCAATAGGTTCGCCACCTATTTCATTTGGGACTTAAAGATAACGGCGAGACAAGGCTTAGCAGCCGCTGCCTACATGCCTTCGGGTAGAAAAAGGCATGAAGTTATGTTACCATAGCATAATTGCTTTTATATATGAGATTTTTACATTTAATTTTGACGGGCCTCGTCGTGCATTGGTAAAACTACCGACTGCAGCATCGGGGTTAGCTGGTTCGATCCCCATTCGAGTACAAAATATTTGTGGTAAGCATGAATGTTTGTATGTCGTCTGGGTGTTTTTCTATGTATGATAAGTATATATTTAAAAAAAAGTATGTATGTATTAATATCCGTTATCTAGTTTCCATAACACAAGCATTTAGTTAAGAAACTAATCATCATAATTAATTAATTAATTATTCAACTAATAAATTCCCTCGGGTTCCAAGCTAGCAAGATATTATTATTATTATATTATTATTTAACCCTATGGCTTAAGCAGCCAACCCATAACAATACATCGCTCATAATTTGATGAAGACCAAATTTTCCTTCTTTAACCCTATTTGAAAGAAAGAAATGAAAACCCTCATAAATAATGTCTTCAAGCTCCGGGGCCTATTTCCTTTGACCATTGGAGCACCTCTAGTCCATTTTCGCAGCTTCTTACGTAAATGTGTCATTTGTGGCTCAAAGACACTTTAAATTATTTCTTAAACTAAAATTAAAATTAAAAACTCTGATTTTAAAATGCTTACATACAGTCGTAAAATATGAAGTGTGTCAATTTATTTATAAATATTTAATTTGTATGCGAACCCTATCCATTACTACAAAAGCAACTCTTTGGTAGTAATGGATCTCACAACACTCGTTTGGTCAAATTTATTGTTATTGCGTTCCGTTATGACTATTTTTTGAAAGACTCTTGTTATAAAACTAATTATATTATGGGAATATATGGGTAAATGGTATTTTCGTTGTGTAACACCAGATTCAGCCATGCCAGATTGCTTGACATTAGTTAGTATTAGCGTTAAAAACAACTACTTATATCATAGATTTAGAATAGACTGATTTAGAGTAGTAGATGGCACATGTCAGTAAAAATGTACTACCAATCATCACTGACAGCGCGATCGCGAGTAAGCGATTCTCAGAATGTTTTTAATTCAACACATGCATAATAATTATGTAAAAGTTGACACTTGAAGGCACTTTTTACGCTCACATTGATAAGTCACTCACACATCAACAACCAATTTTTGATCTCGTTGTTTGGGTGACTATTGCCGATCTATTATTCTTATATCTATGGCATATATGGTACATTTTCTGTTAAAACTGCTCAAATAGCATATTCAGTACGTAGATAATTGTACTAAGATGTGCGAAACTTTAATGGGAAAAGGCATTAGAATTAAAATAGACGTATATTGTAGAAATCTAACTAAACGATCACAAGATCTTAATTGAAAAGGCACGTTTTGAAATTCTAATGCACTCCAGTGCTATTGCTGAGTTTGTAAGTTTGTTAATCTTTGGAAGAAAAGCTAGCGAATTACATTTTTAATTAGTCATTACTTATAGGCTATATGTTATTAAAATTTTGTTGAAACGTGCTGAAAATCTGATAGTATATTAAAACAGGCACAAATATATGTGCCCACGCATAAGTCGCAGAGTTAGCTAGTTCAGCAATAATGTTGGGCTGTATTTGGGGCATAAATTCATGACAGGCAACTTGTGCCTATCCCACAGTACCTATACTATAGGCTGTATCATAGGTACAATATCCATTAGCAAGACAATCGCAGGTGGTTAGGTCATCAGATAAATGCAGTAAACACATCAGTGAGAGCTAAGATCGCGGCTTACTTTCAACCTGCTAAGACCTGCTAAGTGAATCTGCCTTATTGCAAATATACGGATACAGATATAGCTATCAAATTTATTATAAGTCAGGGCCCGACTGTGTTATGTGTATAAGTTATGTTTTTGTCTAAACTGTATTAGAAAATTTATTAATTTTCTAATTTGGTCGTCACTTTGTTTGGTCATATGGATACGCTTTTACTAAGCTAGTGTATTTCAGGCAAAAAAAAATCCGAAATAGTTCACACAATTAACAATCAATAAAATTAATTGCGTCTTATTGAATCTTTTCTGTTTTCGCTGTTAACGTTTTCAAAGATTCAGTAGCAGTGACCACCTTACGTTTGCGTGTTTGACACATTTGTAGCCATTGCAAGAATAAGATATGTTTATTTAATATCTGCATTATAAAATTTTCTATAAACAAAAACTCGATTTCTGACAATGTACGGTCGAAAAGGAGTAGGCGTCGTTCATGGAGCATAGCGAACGCGGCCGGGTGACGTGAACAGTTTAAACACTGCATTCGTTAATGTCCGCAACGCATAATACGCCTCTAAATTGTACGTAATGGCTACCAGTTTGAATTAATATTGTGGTACCTATCTGATACACGCAGTGTTTGATTTAATATCCACATAGCAGGAAACATTTAACATTAACTATAGAAAGTAGTTATGTACTAGACAGATATTATCTTGAGAGTTAAAAGAAAAGCTGTTAGGAACGAATCTCGGCACTCTTGTATTTTGTTGTAGTAAACCGCGTGCGTCATAATACAAAATGTAACACTATACATTTGCAGAATCTTCTTGTAATCAATGTACGCATCTTCGAGTAAAGTTACATACAGGTAGGCAGAGAGAACGGAGCGCCATAAGGCACGATTCTTACACACCCCACTCGCTTCGTTGACTTTCATAACTCTTTTCATGCGCGCGCGTCGATTTTTGAGACTCCTAACATCACCTTCCTCCAGGACACGTTCTATTTGGTCATGGATTGTGTGTCTTGACCGCCCTCAACTCCTACATCCATCCACTTTTGCATTGTATATCTTCTCAGTCAATCTTGTATCATCCATTCTTTCTACATGTCTCCGAACCATTGGAGCATGTATTTTCTTACTTTTACACTGACACACTGTTTCAATCCAACTTCCTTCCTTACAATCTTGTTTTCGACGCGGCCAGCGAGGGTCACTCCGCAGATTTTGCGCAGAGCGCTCACTTGAATTTATTACATTTTTTGCATATTTAAATATACAGACTTCAACAACAAGGAAGTATAAAAGTTTTGCGCATGTTCAGGTCATGCTCAAGATCTTAAAACATAGGTCATATCAACGCCAGTATCAGCACCAAGAGCACCAAAAATTCTGTCACATTTTCAAAAAATTTTATGTATGATAAAAATGACGAATTTTGAGAACTCATAATTTAATATCCTAACAGTCCAATCTGATTAGAGGAACACAGAATATACAAACATATGACGAAATAGACAAGAATTTATTGGTGCCTCCGTTCGAATCGTCTAAACCCAATTACGATGGAGAGTGAAACCAGGAAAACCCTAATCATTGGTGAAATATCACTCTGAGATATATATAATGAATTTATCCAAGGTTTAATCATGCATCAGTATTAATTTCATCTGGTATAATAAAATCTCTCCTCTAACTGAAGTAGTGTGCGTAGTAGATACTGGACGTAACATTTGAAGCTTTAAGTCACCCTTCAGCTCACGCTAATCTGTTCAAGCTCACACCCTCAAATTTATAAATGTAAACAAAAGAAATAACAAATACATCTTTTATCACACCTATAAATTAGGGTTGTTGTAAAAACGCAGCACGTCCCATACTTATGTAATAGTGGGTTTTGTCAGGAATATAGTCATAAATTCTTTGTGTCATCCCTAAAAAAAGTTATAAATCTATAAGAATGAGGTAAAAGTTGTGGATGCGAACGATTTATGTGTCGTTATAGGGGTAGTTTTGTATCCTTTATTTGGTCTTCTTCAGTAGACGGCTTTTCTAATGGATAACATCGAATTTCACATTGATATCTTATTTTTTTTTTCTTGTATTTAAAGATTTAAACTAGGAAGGGCATGCTGCGGAGGTATACAATGCATGAAGGAAAAATAGATGATAGAATTACAGCAGATATTTAGTGCAAATTCTAAAGGTTTGGAGTAAGCTGTCGTAATTTCGATGACAAAATAGACCGCAAATAAGACATTTTGCTTGACATTAATTAGGTTTATTTATATTACGAAAAAAGTTACTACTTCTTTTTAACGTCGAATTGAACAATTTATAGGTTACTAGCTGACCCGGCGAACGTTGTTCCGTCAAAAGTATTATCTGCTGTCCCGCAATGTTAATACTGCAATATCTTCTATATTACATGCACAATCTATTTGAGACACTTAATTGGATGAAAATTAATGCTGTAATGTTTAAAACCGCTTCGTAAATAGGCCATTATTTCTCGTAAAAAGTAAAAAAATAAAAATGGTCATTGTGGGTTATCCCTAAGAGATAGACATATGCCCTCGCGGACTTTTGTAGACATTTTAAAGGTGTATAATAATGTAGTACATTGTTTTGATTTATCACATAGAGTTCAGGCAGCGTTTGCGATTAAAGTTCTAAATCTTGAAAATTATCACTTTTTTTTTTACTACACTATACATGAATTATAGATCAAAACCACCCCGTTGACACCCTCTAACTATTAAAAAAAACCGCATCAAAAACCGTTGCGTAGTTTTAAAGATATGTGCATATAAGGGGACAGACAGCAGAAAGTGACTTTGTTTTATACTATGTAATGATTTTTATGTAGAGACAAATGACCAAAGCGCGCTATACGCTATGTGGCTAATATCACTGCACTAAGACAGCAATCGATATTATTTTATTAATAAAATAAACAAAATCTCTTCTCATTGATCAGCAGCATCCTTAGATCTTGACATGGAGTTTCAAAATTGACTCTTTGAACGATGCCTCTGGTGGAGGCCAATACGACCTGATGATGGCGCGCGCTACGAAATGCAAGATGCTCTTGTGCACTTCACAAATTAGATTGCAGTAATATAAAATGTAATGTAATGAAAACTATACTATACTATATAAATATACTTGAAATCCATACGCAAATTAAATCAATAAATAACATTAACCCACCCTACAGGTACTACCAAATATATAATATTATTTTTACAGTTAGAATCCGTAGTGCTGTTTAGTTCCGGGTATTTCGTTACTTCCACCTCTTCAATGTTCGGAGGAATTTGCTGCGAATAGAATAAGTCGGTTACCAAAAACATACAATACATTGTGTAGGCCTAACAGCCATTGGAATACCAATTGTCGTGTATACAATTTCCAGAAATCAGAAATGCATAATGAGTGGCGCCGTATACAAAATTCCTTATTGTAATAAATTGTTTCATTTCATTTTTACTGGGTTTAACAAAGTGTCAGTCTTTCCACAGAGCTACTGCATATCAAATCTTAACATCTGAAATTGATAACTTTATTAACCAAAACGTCCGGATGATGTATACTTACAAACATAATATACTTATCATAACTTCACGCCTTTTTTTACTCGAAGGTGTAGATAGCGGCTGTTAAGCCTCGTCTCGCCGTTATGTTTACGTCCCAAATGTATAGGTGGCGAACCTGCCAATGTATACTTACTATTGAATTTCAAAGCAATTGGATTTTAAAGAAACATTTGAATTTCAAAGAAACAGCAAACGGTAGATGTTGGTAGATATGAACCGTATACATTGCTCTCACCATCAGTGATTATCTGGCAAACCCGATTGGGGCGTAAAAGAAGATACTTATAAAAGAATTAGAAAGAAATAAAGAAGATACTTATAAAATAATTAGATGACTAACGTCTTTGTGAATCTCATTATAATATTGAAATCTTCGTTTGTTGCAGCCGGACGAGCTGGCTAAATCGGTGAAACTGACTTCTCGCGAACGCAGGTTCATCAACTTCTCCAGCGTCGAGTATGGAGGTCAATTGTATATGACACCGCAGGATTTCCTCGAGTCTGTGGTGGAACAGGAGCCAAGACGTAAGTTTGCTATTAGGGCGGTAAAAATCCAGGTGATCACATCTGAACTGGAGATAAGTAAAGAATGGTAGCGGAGAATCACGACTCTTGCCAACAATAATACCACGTCGTAAAGTTTAATAATAGGTCAATAGGTAATTATAGGCTAAGCATAAATAATGATATACAGTATTTAAAATCTTTTGTTGTGTGTAATCGCGAATCATTATCTACTGTTTATCCAGTAATTGATGCTCTCTTTAATTTTATTAAGACATTTTTTGACTAATAAGGTCATTAAATTTTAACACCAAACTCTCCTGACTGTTAATACTCTTATATCCGATTTTGGTACCTGGAGGCCCACCCCCCTTCCCCTTTCCTTAAAGGTCGCCAACGCGATTATAAGCGCTGTGTTGCAGGTATCTATGTGGCGCTAGTTGGTCACCATCAGGTGACCTCTTTGCTTGTTTACCTTCTATCCCATAAAAAAGTGTATTTGTATGTTGGGTCGTTAATGGTGCCTGGTATGGCAATAGATTTGCCACCTATTCCATTTGGGACATAAACATAACGGCCAATCATGGCTTAACAGCCACTGCCTACTCCTTCGGGTAGAAAAAGGCGTGAAGTTATGTTATGGTCGTTAATGATTCCAACAGCTACATTACAAAATTACCATGTGAAATTACCATTCTCGATATTCGGAAACCATATTACGCTTCTTTCTTCCGTTCTATAGATATTATGGAAAGTCATTCCGGTTATCAAATAACAAAATTAAATATTAAAATTGTAGCTCGTCTAAAACGTCGTGAGTTGACCACTAAAGAGATCGAGCAGCATCGCGACCACACACCGCATCTCAAGAAGGGTTCCTCACAAATGTTTCGCAACTTGAGAGACAAAGGTATTATAATTATCCCTTTTCATAAAAAAATATCATGATATTCTGATGAATTAATGTTTTTAGTCCCAAAGAGGAATATTGTGAATGCAGTCCAAATTTATGAGAACCGTGAATCGTGCCTTTTATTTCCGTCAGTTTTTCACAAGCAGAGATGAGAAGTGCTTATGAAAACTGCCTTCAAATGTAAAAATAGTTTTATACGTAGGTAGCCAGTTGCAATGTTAAAAAAAAAATTTAAATTCATCGCTATGTTTTGGTTTGAATGTATATTCAAACAGTGGAACAATTGCTGTATAACTTGACCAATTATTTTTTTCTCGATTCTTTAACGTACACTAGAGATCTTAACTCGATTTAATATATTTATTTCTTAGATTTTAGCGAATCACATTCATAACATTGAAACAACCTTTTATGGATTATATCGCGTTTATTTAGAACTTTTTTCTACTTATTTCCCTATGTTTGGAACTCTTTACAGAGATCATTTACACGAAACAAACGCGATATAATCCATAAAAGGTTGTTTCAATGTTAAGAATTAATATAACTAAAATACTAACATTCATCATTTATCCGTTGGCTGCGTTATGAAGCTGAATATTAATTTCTAGCAAGTTGGACAACTACAACTATTTGCTATTGCTATTCAGAGGGTTGAGTAAGAATAACAAAGAGGTCATCATCATTCTCTTGCCCTTATCCCACTCAAAAATTCAAATAGTAAACCTGAGATCGGCACAACATGTCATCCTTGCTAACTATCCATGTTGTCAAAAGATAAACGACTGTTTAGAAAAGATTCTGTTGAAAAAAATATCACATTGCAGGTATCATCTCTTACACGGAGTATCTCTTCCTGCTATCTATATTAACAAGTAAGTACAATACATTTGTATTAGTTATTTGCCGCCCATACCAGAAACATTTTTAATAGGTTGAAAGTTTCTTACATTAATTTTTTTCTTCAAGTACCTAATGTATTTTCTCCACGAAAAAAGAAGAGTTCGGATTTTTAATTTTCACGATTTATAATTTGAAAAATCAGATTCATTTTAAGATAAACATGAGTTTTATTATGACCACCAAGTTTGTTCTTTAGTATTTATATTAATATCGATTTAGATATTTTAAATATTGATCATATTATGCAGTCATATTATTATGCTAATATTATCGTGGAATAGAATCGTTTTATTGAGTGCCAGATCATACGCATATTGATCTTTACTAGCCCACCAATAATTTATTTTTTCAAACATTACACTGTGAACATTTCAGAACCGGCGTCCGGGTTCCGAATAGCTTTCAATATGTTCGATACGGACGGCAACCAGAGAGTCGATAAGAACGAGTTCCTAGTCGTGAGTATTCTTCTCTTACATACGTGGTACAAGTGAAGAGCGATGAGTGACAGCTCCAAAAAGGAGATTAAAGTATTTAGATTATCAAACAGCCAATACAAGCGCGCAAATATGTTTGGTCAATATTATTGTATCTGAACATTTTACGGGCATCCGCTAGCTAAATCAACCTTCAGATCACTCATTCGTTTAACCAACGGGCGGACGAAGCTACTGTCAATTTGTAAGTACATATCAACTTATGATAGGAAAATTTCAGTAATCTTCCGCATTGGAAATATTTTCAATACTATTTTGCAAATTGCAAATATGTACGTGTTATAATAGGAAACCATTCCTTGACATTCAAAGAGATTTGCTGGATAATAGCCACAAAATGTATGAAGTAGAGACGAATGTTTAGAAAATAAGATTATTTTCTAAACATTCGTCGTATTTTATCATCATATGCTAAAAGTCATCAAAGTTTATCACTTGTATGTTCTGGCCACAAAGCTGCATATAAAAACTAGTGCACTACTAACAATAGACACTGCACTACCATATACGGAATATAGGCAATAGACAATAGTAATATTACACTGGATTATGGTAGAACTATAAAGAGGAGGATCATTCCTTGTTGTACAACAAGTTACAACGTCGACAATTTGAATGTACTATTAGGCTACAGATTATTACAGCGCGGATGTATTCAATGTTCCTATGTATAGCTTTATTTAGGCTGGAAACTCAAATTTAAGCTAATTTTTCTTTAGAAACAAAATATGGTATCTGTTATTAAATATCTGACTTTGGATATATTTGGTGATGAATGGGCCGGCACGACCGGTGAAATACCACTACCCTCGGAATATCGGCTCGTGCCGCGTTTCGTTCAGTAAGAAAGTTATCAAGAGGACCGGTCCCCTTTGCCCTTGCTTTTCCCTCGTTCTCCCTTAGAGGTCGGCAACGCACCAAGGTGTTCATGGGCAGTGAGAAGTTACTTACCATTAGGTAAAAAAAAGTTAATAAAGAATAAGTTTAATCACTTTCATTAATCTAATCTTTTACACGGAGAGTGATAATAATGACTCTTGAAAGACTAAAAAAGACTGATTGGTATAGGAAGACTGTACAAAAGTTAAAAATACTGTAAAAATTAGTATGAAGGGAGTAAATACGTAGATGACGAGTGATAGAAGAGAATGGAAAACATAACATAACATAACTTCACGCCTTTTGTTACCCGAAGGTGTAGGCAGCGGCTGTTAAGCCTCGTCTCGCCGTTATGTTTACGTCCCAAATGGAATAGGTGGCGAACCTATTGCCATACCGGGCACAAAGTTTTCAGTCATCGATATTTATCACACATAACTTCCGAAAACAATTTCGAAAAGTCATTGGTGTGAGCCAGTTGTCAAGAATCGAACCCGGACCTCTGGATCAGAAACCGAGTGCTCGACCACTGCGCCACCGAGACTATTGGAAAAGAATGACATTTTGTGCTAATCCCACTGAGAGCGAGATAAGGGCCGGAAAATCATGACTTTTTGGGATGTTAGATCTATGTTATTTAAAATATCCACGACCACGGTTTTATCATTTTATAAGATTTAAATATTTTCATAGAATTAGAATAAATTATTCTTCTTTATAGTTTTACCATAATAACAACTCAAATAATACGCGGCACAAAGTTATATTTAGTTTACTTGCTAATTTTACCTGAACTGAAAAGTTATGTCGTTATTTGTATATCATATTAATTTGCACATTAGTATATTATATATTAGTTTTAAATAGATTATTAAATAAGACCGCATATATATCGGCAATGTTGATTTTTCTTTTATTTTTTTTTTGTTTTGTTCATGTATTTTTCTTTTTCTGAAAGTTTTTTTGTTGCAATATATATATAGATCCAGCGTCTTCTGGGTGGTACTTTCAAGGAGCGTAAAAATTTGGATTCCAAGAGTCAGGAAGCAGTGAGTTAAAAACCGCTTATGAGAGAGGGATACTTGTCTGGCTATTGAAAACAAAAAACTGTTTAAACTTTTGACTGGCTCCCATTGGTTGAGTTTGTCTTTTTTTATGTTCTCAATTACTATGTTTTGATTATGTGTTTGATTCTGTTGGAGTTGTGACGTTATCATTGTACGGGAGAGTCAAAAATTTGTACAGGTTTTCTGCAAATTATTTTCCTTTATCGACACAACACATCGTGATCTGTGTGCACAGCTGTATTTTCCTATATGTGTCTCTTGCTTCTGGGATATAAAATTGTTACAAAGAATCGTTCTCTTTGACAAGTTATTTTCCGTGTTATTTTTGATCACGACGAGCACTAAAACATACATTTACACTTTTTTACATTAATCAAAATGAATAACTAAATAATCCGACTTTTGAACTTAAAACATGATATACAACATTTGCTTACTATTTACCAGTTTTCGGTTTTTTTTTTTTTCACTTAAGGTAATTCTATGTGTATGAAATTCTAAAAATGTATATTTATGTAAATATTAATATATATATTTATGTGTGTATTATGTGCTCACCGCGTTTAGCTGCTTACCTTAGTGTCGTCAAGCGCTTCGAGAAACAGGGCAAGTCAAACTGAAGTCGTTCCGTCTCGTTCTACAGTAAGTCCACATGTGGGCATTGTGACGTAACGTAACGTAACCTTTTTATTGATTGTTTTCAATTTACATTAAAAAGTGTGTAATATTTGTCCTAACTGTTTGTTTGTGCATAATATTGTCTTTATTACCGCTTCATAATAAAATTTTAAGAAAGAAATAAATACTTTTTGCTTTTGTTTTATAACGATTGTAAATATCATGCCCATTTTTAAGTCTACCATTCGTAACGTATTTTTGCACGGATGTCGGATTCGTATGTATGTATTTCTATTTTATTGATATATTTAAAATGATATGTTTAATTGTGAATTTTAAATATTACATTTGTGTGTCGTTTATTTTTAAATACACGATGATAAATTTATGAATTTAAAAATATAACTTTTATACACATTAGTATTGATTAGGTACTTACAGTTGTACTTACAACTTGTTCCGAGTGATATTCAAAATCTAATCAATAGTTTTTAATATTGTAAAATAAGGTACCTACCTAACTAAACAATTTCAAAATCGCTCGATAAGATTCTTTTAATATCTCATTTCTCTTTCAATCATTCTTTTTTCCAATACTAATCTTTTCTTTCTTCTCTATTTATATATATATATATATATATATATATATATATATATATATATATATATATATATATATTTAAATCGCCAAAGACTTGTTGCGTCTTTTCAAAGTCGAATCCTATGGCGTCTCCCATTTCCAATGACTTTTTAATTGTTATTAGTGCGAATATAGTTACATTGCTGTCATGTGAATTTGGTTGTCGACAGGAGATTTTATTTTAGTACGAAAATTAGATATTCAATTTGAAATAATTCTCGGTGGTTTTTTGCGTCCCTTCTCGATGGAAATCATGTAACACATTGTATATTTTTGTATTCGTTCCATGCATTTAATAGTTTTTCCTACATCTATCTAAATATATGGATACATTGATACCGTATACTGTACTGTATTATTTCCATGCATTATACTAATTAAATGACTCTTTACTATATTTGAGATTAAATCGGTACCGTATATTATTTTTTGTATGTACGCCGTATCTGTTAGGTTTGTTGCATCCTCATAACCTTATATCGATACATACATAAGTACCTATCCCAATAAATTCATTGTGTGACGTAGTCTTTGTCTACCTCAATGGGGGACAGGAGTGACGATATAGACGAATAGAAGTCGATTAAAATAAAATACCTGTTTATATAACTTGCGAGTACATAATAAATAAAGACTAATGCAGAGAAAGAAAAGCCAATAAAATCGTAAATAAATAACCGAAATAAACAAAAGCGAGCAACTGCGTAGAGAAAGAAAAACTAAACAGACTAATACGATGAAGAATTATATAGTAAAAACAGGAGTTATGAGAAAAGCACTGAAAGATCTAAATCACACAAAGAATTGGATACCTGGTATGAAAAATAAAGACGGTAAAAGCACAGCAAAAAGACCCGATATACTAAAAGTTGCCACAGAATTCTATAGGAGGCTATATCTAAGCCAAAGTGTAGAAGAAACTGAAAACGATTATGATGAGTCAGTCAATGTAGTAAAAGTACTTGAAATACTAAAAGATGAAAAAATTAAAGAAATCAACACACAAAAGCTCCCGGATCAGATCGCATTACAAATGAATTACTGGAAGCCACGCTACCAGTGATAGCGCCAAAACTTACAGAATTATTTAATGAAATTATCAAAACGGAAAGATTCCTGAGGATTAGATTAAATCAACCATCATACTATTGCATAAGAAAGGTGAGAAACCAAACTTAGCAAACTATAGGCCAATTAGCTTAATGTCTAATATTTACAAGATATTTTCTAAAATAATTTTGTCAAAAATTACCAAGACGCTCGAAGAAAATCAATCCAAAGAACAAGCTGGATTTCGTCGCAATTCTTCAACCATAGACCATATCCACACCCTTAGACAAATATTACAAAAATATAAAGAATATAACAAGATCTACTATCTGAGGTTTGTTGATTTTAACAAAGAATTTGACACACTGGAACATAGTTATATCTGGGATGCATTAAAATCACATAGGGTACAAACAATAAAAATGGCTTAGAAAATTATTGAAATAAAATAAATCAGTCCAAAAATAAAAATTACACAGCAATACTCTTATTTGGAAAGTATGGTGATGAAAAAGTAAACGAGAGTGGCTCCAGCTTGTTACAAGTGTGTGTGGAAAAGGACCTTGTGGTTACGAATATTCTGTTCCACTACATAAATATACATGGGAAAGGAATGAAAGTAGGAGTATGATCGATTTTGTGAATCTACAATAGGCTCAAAAGTAAAGTAGTAGATACCAGGACCTATCGTGGCGTCAGTGTGGGAACAGATCACTATTTCGTGGTAAATCGAATTAGGGATGTTTTTTTTTATGGGATTGGAGGGCAAACGAGCAGGCGTGTCACCTGATAGTAAGCAACAAACAAAGTGTTTAAAGCCTGGCGTCACTGGAACAAAATGCCGACTACGAGCCTTTGCCGAATAAAAGTTCAAAGATTGACTGACATAGACGTACGAACGGAATATTAGGGGGAAATGGTAGAAAGTTTAAATCATGTATGGGATGTTTCATATGCGGGAGGAATGAATGATATCTGGGAGGTTGTAAAAGGCAGTATGGTTGGAGCAGCTGCCAAAGTATGTGGAGTGGTAAATAGAAAGAAAGGACGGTCGTTGGATGAATGTTGGTAGGATGCAGAAGTTAAGAAAGTAGTGGAGTGTAAGAAAAACAAGTGGTTGGATGAACTAGCCATCAAAGCGAAAGGTAATGAAAGGTAAACACAGAACGTATACCATATAGTAAAAATGTGTGCATGCGGAAGCAAAAAAGAGAGCTAAAATTGTGGTACAGGAAGAGAAGAAGTTTAGTGTATGAAAGAGAAGTTTGACAGAAAGATGTCTGAAAATTTCAGAGCCAATTTAAAACTGTTCTGGAAGCAGGTTAAATTGGCTCGAGGAGGTTCAAGCTCATCTGAGTTGGACGTTATAAGAGATAAAAATAGATGACTGTTGAGTAACGAAAGAGATGTTCTGCATCGTTGGAAAAGTCACTTTGAGGAACTTTTTGATTGTAGTGAGGGACATCCTCACAATAATAAGCCAAAAAACATCCCAACTTCCACTCACTCACAAAACGATGCAGATCAGGAAATTATGGAAGATGAAATAATGGATGCGATTAAAAGTACGAAATTAGGTAAGTCTGCAGAGTATAACAGGGTAACTACCGAGATGCTGGAAAGTGGCAAGGGAGTGGAGTTGTAAGAATGTTGCGACTACTTTTTAATATGTTTTGGCGAGATGGCTGTGTTCTAGATAACTGGACTAAAGCAGTCATCAGCAGCAGCAGCAGCAGCAGCAGCAGCAGCAGCAGTACTTGCAAAAGGGAAAGGGGTCGCGACAAGATTGCAAAAACTACCGAGGCATTAGTTTTCTCAGTGTTGTAGGTAAATTGTATGCGAGGATTCTTATTGCAAGAGTGACGAATGTAACTGATGAGAAATTGTGGGATGTACAAGCGGAATTTAGGAGAGGACGCGGGTGCATCGATCAGATCTTTTCTTTGAGAACTATATCTGAAAAGTATCTAGCTAAGTCTAAAAAAGTATTCTGTGCTTTTATAGCTCTAAAGAAGGCTTACGATCGTGTACCCAAGAATGAATCATGGTCAACACTGTCTAGTACATATGAGGTTGAGGAGCGCCTTGTGCGGTCGAGAATTCTAGAGTCTGTATCAGGGTGAATATATGTGTGTTGCACTATATGTGTTGCAGGTGTCCATGGGCGGCGCTGGTCACTTACCATCAGGTGACACGTCTGCTCGTTTGCCCTCCTACCCATAAAAATAAAAAATCAAATAAAAAGATAGCCTTGCATGCCTTTCTAGTACTCTGTAACCATATATTGTATCTTACTTGTATATGTATAAAATACAATATTTATACCACAAGCATCATTACGTCCGCGCTGGCCGGCAAAAAATATAAAAAATAACATGCCACTTGTATACCGCGTGCGAACTCCGCCCCCTACCTCTGTCACCCCCTCGTCTCTTCTGAGGCGATGTCAAGGACATCACCTCAGAAGAGACGAGATGTGACGCAATTAAATCACACATTAGAATTGATAAAAACTTTTATTGTATACAGAAGTCACATTATCGGGGTGTTAGACGTAGACAAAATATCGAATATACGCCAGTGATATACGGCGCACAGGAGCGCCCTCCAAAATTCGCGCGCCAAACGGCGGAACTAAGAAATACGCCGAAAAGCACTCCGGTGACAAAACAACGTCCACGCCAATATTTCACCCAGTCATTGTACTAACCTTTACAATGCTTCTGGCTGAATTTGAGGGTTGGTCAATCTTGCGTCCGTATACAGGATGCAACAAGTCACTCGGACGCAGCATCATCGGTAAAAATCGCCATATAGGATGTAACATCGACTTCGCGATGTAAATATATATATATATATACAATATATATATATATATGTAATAGTGAGCGACTATTTCCAAAAACCTAATAAGTAGCAGTAGTAGTAGTAGTAGTTCCACTGCAGGTATAGGTAATAGGTAGGTAACGTGCAGTGGAACCCGCGAGGGAACTGGGAGAAGGTCTATCACCAATTTTTAGTAGTAGATACATGTAATAAATCAGAAAATGTTTTCAGATGGAGAAAATATTCAGTTTTGCGTGGCGCGGCAAGAGGGGTATGTCTGAAGACGGTAAAGACGATGAGAGGCCGCATGAGAATTACGTCAATGATGATCAGGGACTGCAGAGGAGGCACAGTGTTGACACTTTCTTACAGGTACAAAATACTTTATGAGTCTTATAATGTACATTTCTTTTTTCGAGGAGAGTTACGAGATCTACTAAAAAATACGTAAATTTTTGCTTTGATTTTGCCCGGTTTGTAAGGTTTTGACAGAAAAGGCAGCTACTTTAACCGGACCCCCAATCCAACTATCCATATATGACACAAATCTAACAAAGCCAAACTACGCGTGTGGAAAGATTGCTAAGCTCATTGATACACAGGATCTGCTGCTGATCCTTTTGGATCACCTGTACAAGTTATAAATCTCTGCTTGATATTATAATAATATAAATTAACAAGACAACGGTATACCCACTACCAGGTCCACTTCTTTGGCAAGAAGGGTACCAACGACTTGAAGTTCGAGGGCTTCAAGCAGTTCATGGAAAATCTACAGACAGAAGTGCTCGAACTGGAGTTCCAAGAGTTTGCTAAAGGTAACGGTATTATTACCAATTATTATAGCTCTTTTTTACATGTTTCCGTCGTGAATAATGTTATATTCATGCCATCTCTTAGCTTTAGTTGGAGTTAACTTTCTACTTTTTAAGGTCACGAAACCATCACCGAGGTGGATTTCGCTAAGATCCTGCTGCGCTACACGTATCTCGACACAGACGAGTACGACATGTACCTGGACCGTCTGTTGGACAGGGTGAAGCACGAGAAGGGCATCACCTTTGAGGAATTCAAAACTTTCTGTCAGTTCCTTAACAACTTGGAAGACTTCAGCATCGCAATGAGGATGTACACGCTCGCTGATCATCCTATATCCAAAGGTATGAATAATATTAATGCTCGAAGACGAACAGATACAAAGAAAACCCGAAAAAAGAATCATTAGAGACAATATAATATATGCGTAACGTCTTGGTCTTGAAATACCAATTCAGGTCGAGCAACCCGCTTTTGAATTAAGAAGATCCGGAGACCTCTCTCACCAAGCGAAACGACATGACATGTGCCACTTTACGTGGAAAAGACATCGTGGTATTTGACCGATCGAGCCGGCCCATTCATGCAGCTAGTTGCGCGGCTCTACCACTGTTCTCGGAATTCTTTTCACGGTATATGGCAATAGGTTTCACCACCATTTGGAGTTCACAATTCTGAGTTGAGGCTTAACCTACTGTCTTCCGGTAAAAAAGGCAAGAACTTTTCAAAACATTCATATGCACGTTTGGTATATTAAATTTATATAACGGTATTTCGAGTTGAGAATAAGAGTGGGTATAATTTTTTCAGACGAGTTTCATCGTGCGGTCAAGATCTGCACCGGCATATCTCAGTCGGAGCATCTGGTGACCACGGTGTTCGCGATATTCGACGCCGACGGAGACGGGTTGCTCAGTTACAAGGAGTTCATTGCCATTATGAAGGATCGCTTGCACAGGGGTTTCAAGGTAATGTAGATAATTATGCATTAAGGTAGCTACGAAAAAAATTAAATAAAATACTCATACATTTCCAGCATAGGTTCTGAAAAAACAAAAGAACTGCATAAACCTATCACAAAAATCCACATTTGTGTTAATAACAAAAAAAAATTTAATTAGAGAGACTTTAAAATTTCATGTCGCCATGTCAATTAACAACAAAAATAGATCTCAAAAGACGTTCAGATATTAAAATATTCAATAAAACTGTTAGCAGTTTGGATTATTAAGAAAGTATAAAAAGCATCAGTCATAAAAATCGAAGTAATCCGACCCTGCCAGGATTCGAACCTGGAATCTTCTGATCCGTAGTCAGACGCGTTATCCGTTGCGCCACAGGGCCGTTATGAAAGACTATGAAATAACGATGTTATTACTGTAGCTATATTAAATAATTAATGTGAAATATTTTGGAGGTTTTTTTTATTTATAAAATAATAATTGATAAATAAATCAAATTTATATTTTTCAGTCGTGTGCTAAGAACGAAGGCTGGGAAGCGTTCAAGCATTGCGTCAAACAGGAAATGAAGAGCGTCGTTTAAAACTTAGATACTAACTTTACTAACAATTATAACTTAGGGGACATCCACTAGTCACGTGAGTTTTTTTT
The DNA here is from genome assembly GCA_905147225.2 of Euproctis similis. NCBI lineage: Eukaryota > Metazoa > Arthropoda > Insecta > Lepidoptera > Erebidae > Euproctis > Euproctis similis. The sequence continues at coordinate 15,133,465 of LR990109.1, forward strand.
TTTAACTTAAACCTGCTTTTAATACATGATATCGGCTTACACTACTCCTCCATCAGCTACTCGAAATCTATAGTAGCTTTTTGATCTAGTGTCTTAATTATTTTAAGAATATTGATATTGTTTCAAATGCAGTAGTTTGGAAAATTGAACGGTGGCCTAAGTGTCTAACGAATTAGTGAATGTCATCAGCGATAAAATCTGTTGCATTGCTGCTTCCTAATAAGGACATGCCTTCTTTGTGATATCTCTTATTTTAAACCGCCTCTTCTTCAGGCCTGACGTGATTAATGGACGATTCCTTGTTGCCATAATTTAATGTTTGTTATTCGAACTATTTCAATAATAATAATTGATTATTAATTAATTATAAACCTACTATAAAGACGCCAGTTTGCAAAATAATATCTTGTTGTAATCGTTAAGGACTGCAGAGGACCCCCAGTAATCCGACAAACATGATTGCACACTAAGATCCTCTCTATAATCCGGAATCATCTTATTATAAAAAAGATTACCTTTTAATTCGACAAGTAGTTCTAAAAATCAAATCAGAAATCAAAATAGCTGTATTTTTATAGGTAGTGTACCTACTATAAATTGCAGTTTGTTTGTTGATATATGTTCTCAACTTATAACAGTAGATACCTAATAACCTTGTCGGATTACAAGTTCTCTAGGTTATTTACGGATTATCGGGGGTGTACTGTACAGATAGGTTCTTATCTTTCCAAAATGGCGTTAACATATTTTTTTTGTTTATTATAATATATTTTATACTTATTACAAAACACGTAATTTCGTTACATAAGAATAATGAGAAATATTTGTTGTTTTTACTTTAATAGTTATTTATTACGGAATATTGACTATAAATGAAATTTATAGTGATCTATAATCCTTTGCAAAAGTGTGTAATCGGGTTAAGTTAGCCTTTTTTACTTGTAATTTTTACACAAAACATTTAAATTAATGAATATTTAAATTTGTATAAGGCACTTAGATGATATTTGAACTATATGTGAACTTGACATAATACAGTGTTATTTAATCTACAAATATGTGCACAAATCGAGTGTCTATTTTGTTTAATCGATTAATGAAATAATAATTTTGCAATTTTACATTTGTTTGTCTTAGTTATGGTCTTTTACTAACTTGAACGCATCACTATGATTAAATATTTTTTCACGGGGTCATTACCTAGTCATTTCTCCAATGGGCCTTTTAATTGCCTCTGAAAGGAAAGGTCTGTGATGTTTGTAGTTTTAGTTACATAAAAACAGTGAGATTTGAGATTAAATTTATTTAAATTTTCTGTTCTTTAAGAACAAATTGTGTAGGACTTATTTATATGAAAATCTCATAGAAGTTAAGTGATATTTATTAGCTTTTTCGTGAGTTTATTGTTAAATGCAAGTAATGTCTATTGCTTTACCTAATTACCTCCGTTTTTTATGATACACATAGCATTTTTTATTGCAATAATAATTTATGATTGAAGTATTAGCAAGGTCCATTCATTCATAACATTTACGTGACAATTTTAATTAAGCTATTCTTTGAGTGAATTTCAAATAAAAAAATACATTTTAGTTCATGCGCAGAAGAACTTTTGGAGGCTCAAGCCATTTCAATATCGTTTCAGTTTATCAGCAGACATAATATGTTTGAGAAATTGTTATTAAAATACCTGATTTTACTTAAGTGAATATATCACCTAGGCACAGAGTTATGTCTGCTCTTATAACTCGATTCATTTAGGTACGATGTATGACTGCACATCTCTTGTATACTTAAGTCAAGGCATTTAGCCATACCAAACATTTTTCCAGTGCAGTAGTTACTCGAGTTATATTTATGTTACTTTATCAGTGCTTAAACATGTTTGCTAGTCATTATCTCGTACAAACATAGTTTTGTCACAAATGTGTTACCATTACTAATAATTTTTATTTAATAAATTTGCTTCATGAGTGTGGCCGTATTATTTTTAATCATTTTTCCTATAAGTGTATGGAGTCAGAATGGCCTGACTTTGATTTTCTCCTTACATGAATATTTGTAAACAATCTATGATACTTAGTGCGGTGGTCCAGTGGTCGAGCTCCACGCTTCTGATTCAGAAGTCGTGGGTTCAATGCCGGGATCACAGCAATGATTTCAAGAAATTCTTTTTGGAAGTTGTGATGACTGATAACTTTACGCCCGGTGTGTGGGTTCTCCACCTATTCCATTTGGAACGTAACGGCGTGCTGAGACTTTAATAGCCTCTGCCAACAACTTCGAGTAGAAAGCGTGAAGATACGTTTTTTTTACGCTACATTGGATGCATAAATGTATGTTTTCAACCAATTTAAAAATTATTAGCCCTATTTTGATTGTTGTTATACTATTAAGGTGTTATCGACTAATTTCGCATAAGAGAGAGAAAATAGGTAAGGGTTAATTAATGTGTGTTATTCTTCTGGAATTATAAATACATGATAAAAATAAAACTATTTAGTAACCGATCGATATGCCGCATTTATTTGAATCTCAACATTTACACCAATCGCTCATTCCAACTTAGTCTACATTAAAATATATTTGTAAAATCAACAATACAGTACATACTTTTTTTGATGAAGTCTCCAACACAAAAAAGGAGTCAGTATGATTATTTTGTTTACGTAATCATAAACAATCTACTGAGCAGATCAACGCCATCTATTGGTTGATTTGGCGAAACTATCCAAGAGCATTAAAGTATTATTGAAGATTTTTCAGCAAATTCACAGACACATGCGCTTACGTCCTCAAAGGTTAATTGTAATCTACGCTTGTTCCGAAATTTGAGCAGAACTGCGCCAGTTCATAGCTCTTTTATAATGTATATTAAATATCTAATAAATAAATATATTTAAATATATTACACACTATATGTAGCTCAGTTGATTTTTTTTCTACCGGAACTATAAATATGTTTCTGAATTCTGAAGTTTTCTACAGTATATTAAGTTACTTTTTTTTTAATAATCTTATAACACTTGTATGTACAAATTATCCAGTAAGCTATCTATCTACTTATACAAATAAATAAAATTGAAGTATCTGTTCGTTATATTAAAATAGCTTCTGTTTTATAAATGCGTACAGATGTGTACACAGTAAATTTAGAAATAACAGTGGTAGAGCCAAGCAGTTCGCTGCATGAATCGGCCGGCTCGACCGGTGAAATACCACGACCTCTCAGAAGACCGACGTAAAGTAGCTCATGCCGCGTTTCGTTCGGTGAGAGAGGTACCCGGAGGTCCACCCCCCTTCCCCATCCTTTCCTATTCCTTATCCCTTAAAGGTCGGCAACGCAACAGTAACACTATATGTGTTGCTGGTGTCCATGGGCGGCGTTGGTTGCTTACCATCAGGTGATACGCCTGCTCGTTTGCTCTCCTAACAAAATAAAAAAAATATATAGTTATTTTTATAGAATTCCACGCAGACAAAGTACGTACGCCATATAAATATCAATACATAAATGTTTTAAATTGAGTGTTTGTGTGTTTAAAAGTGATACATGTTAAATCCCCCGTCTTCACCGTCCACTGGGACTGTTAGTCGATTCCTCACGATGAATGATGCCACCACACGAGCTACCTGTTATATAAGCATATTTAACATTAATTTCAAAATATTAGTTAATACTATGGAATTTCGTTTGGCCTTGTATTACAGGCAAAATAGTGTAAAAATAAATATAAATAATAAAAAAGCATCTGTTAGTTCCTGTTAGATCTGCTATCGTCAAGTGAAATTACCGTCAAAATCAATTTAACAATTTCAGAAATGAGCCGAAACAAAAATTACGACAAAAGTTGTAAAAAAAAAATCAATACCTCATCTGGACAATCCTCGTGGACGGCGTGTCCGCATCGCGTCAGCACTCTCATTTGGAATTTGCCTGGAAGTATAAAACAACAACTATATACATGATCAATATAATATTATATTTATGTATAAAAATCTCCAGTTTTTTTTAATAACTTCGTAGAGCCACGCAGTACGCTGCATGAACCATAGGCCAGATCGACCGGTGAAATATCACCGCCCGGGGAGAGAGGTTTCCCCCTCCCACCTTTCACAACCATCCTACTCCCTTAAACGCCGTCAACGCAACTGTAACACTATGTGTGTTCTCCTATTCCACAAAAAAAAAACATAAATATTTAATTCCATACAATTGTCGAGTAGAAAGGTAAAACCATTTTTATGATGGAGCAAATGAGCAAATTGGCATCAATAGATAGATACAGTAGTGAGCGTTACCCTGCATCTGCCCCACGGTGAGCTCCCGGTCCAGCCCGTCGATGGAGGCCAGCAGCAGCAGGCGCGGCGCGCGCACCGACAGGAAGGCGGCCGACAGCCCGCTGAACCAGCCGGCCCAGTGCCGCTCCGTGCGCGACAGCTCGATGCGCCAACTGTACCTGATCAACACAATTTAATTCTAACATTACTCTGGCCAAAAACTATTAAAAATAATATCAATACATTTTTAAAAATAAGTAGCAGAAAATGTTTAAAAAATAAAATGGTGTGGAATCAGTCTCTCAAAAAGTACTTTAACAGTTTCCTTTGAAGATTGTAATTAAATCTCTTTCAAATTATCACTTTATATCCAGGTGAAATGTATCTAGATGGCAATGATACAACAGAAAATAAATTTGGTGCAGCAGGTAAATTTTTCCCATTCAAATGTACCATAGTTGAGACTCGAGGGCAATGGTTAAATTATGTACTAACTTGGAATTGGAGGCTAGAGCACAATCTCCGACTGCAGCAGGTTTCACAAAGTGTAGTTCTTCCTCGAGGTCCTCAGACTCCTCTGCTATACAATCAGCTCTGGGCTCGTGTCGTGTGGCCTCCACTTGGACATCCCCGCTTGACTGATAACTTTCCACTTCGTTGATCGCCAACTTTCCATTTTCGCAACTGTTGAAAATATCATATACCTGTGTCATCAATTCATCATGATAGGTACATAAAAATGTATCATGTAGGCATTGTCGGCAGCGGCTGTTAAGCCTCGTGTCGCCGTTATGTTTACGTCGCATATGGAATAGGTGGCGAACCTATTGCCATACCGGGCATAAAGATTTCACTCACCGAAAAAAAAATATAAAAAAAACCTTTTATTTATTGCTTCCGAGGCGAAACAAAGTTCGCCGGGTCAGTTATTATTTAATATGAATACAGTTAGACATGTTGACAGAGACACATATTATTCTGTATGTAATGAGAACTAAAAAGTAAAAACCATAACCATGCATAGACTACAACCACATACAACCAAATATTCTTTATTTTGAAACAGGTTAAATAATCGAAAAAATGCCATTTGTTGTCATGATAATTGTGATAGTTATAATAATAATAGATTTTCAAAAGTTTATTAGGTACATATTTTTAAAATACACTGAATGTCAAGTATAAGAAAATAATTACAATAATGTTTAAAATATTTATAATTAATAATATTTAATGTACACTCAAATAAATACATATAATAAAATATAAATTTCAAAAAAAAACATCTCTCCGGCGGGGAATCGAACCCCGGTCTCCCGCGTGACAGGCGGGGATACTTACCACTATACTACCGAAGACTTGTATGCAAGGGCCAAATTTAACCTCCATAGCTACATAAAATTATTTTACCCAATAAAAATTTCACCATTTATAATAACTATTTTAAATTTACGCACATTTAATGCGAACGAACTTTACAGTGAATATTTGTTACAATAATACTTAGTTAATAATTATATAAGTGCCCCAATAATTAAAAATTACATAAACTTACTTCACAATTTGACTTGGCATAGACACCTTAGCCGAATCCAAGTTCCGCACTTGACCACTCCTGACACTGTAATTTAAGAAACGCACATTAAAAGTTAATCAATTTAAAGTTCAGAAGAAATTAATTTGTAGGAAATTAATTTAATTTTAATAATTAATTACTTTTATTAATAATTTAATATATTTTTTACTATAATCAGGACTTACCACCACTCTATAGCATGCTCAATGCTTTTGAAATGTGTTGGTCTGCTTCTTAAGAAACTCTGCATACTGGCCAACGCTTCCATTGCTGTGCCTGTAACGGAATACATATATATTTAAATATATCATAAATATCACCTACTTCCATCAGGTATCTAATGAAAGATATTTAATAATTATAAAAACAAAATTGCGTTGTATATATAGAGATAAAAAATAAAGGGAAAAAAATCAATTAAATATGTTGGATTTCTTCCTCACAAACAATTTCCATGATGCTAAGAATTATTTTTAAATTAGAAATTTATAATAAAATAAATCTCTCGGTCTCGGTGGCGCAGTGGTCGAGCACACGGCTTCTCATTCAGGGGTCCGGGTTCGATTCCAGACACTGACTCACTCACCAATGACTTTTCGAAATTATTTTCGGAAGTAATGTGTGATAAATATCGATGACTGAAAACTTTGTGCCTGGTATGGCAATACCTATTCCATTTGGGACGTAAACATAACGGCGAGACGAGGCTTAACAGCCGCTGCCTACACCTTCAGGTAACAAAAGGCGTGAAGTTATGTTATGTATGTTATGTTAAATCAATCCATCTACATAAACAATGACCCGTCACATAGTTATATTTTCCACAACTGTTTTCATGTAGGAAATGAATTTTATTCTACAATAATGTCCCTCTAAGGCATAGAACGTACATAATTACCTTCAACAACATCAATTACAGCAATACCAGATATTGCATTTTCCAGTGATTGTAGATTAGCAACTCGAACAGCAACAGCACCCCCCATAGAATGTCCAACAAGTACTAATGGTGGCATGTCTGATGGGAATAACTTGTGAAGCACTGTTTCTATGTCACTAAAAAAAATAATAAAATATGTCTATAATATTCTTCTACAAAAATAACTTAAAAGCATTAACATTTTGTATCAAAAAGACAAGAATGTATCAAATCATTAATCCCACATGATAAATCTTATAATGCTAATAATTCAGCCAAAAATATGACCCATATTTAAGACAAATCCATAATTATGAAGTATAATTAATCAAATATACATACATTTTTTGAACATATTAACACACCTCTCTAAAGTGGGTTTTAACTTAGCACAGTTATGGTAAGATTATCACTGTCTACAACCAAATAAAAATGGACCAGAATTAATTATCTAACCCTAATCTGTTTTAAATCCTAAAATTTCAGTCATTAACTGAGTAAAAAACTGATGGCAAATCAAAAAATCATGCCATTTAACATAAGTCTCTCTTAAAATAAAGTCATATAAAAAAAAATCATACAACATACCTTACTAGTGTTTCAATACTGAGATCATCAGGATTTGAGACCTCAGTCTCTCCATGACCTCTAACGTCTATGGAAATTATCTGACAGTGGATCATCTTAGTAATTTCTTCCTAAAAGAAGAATATAATTATAGTAGTAATTTAAGAGGCTTGACAAATTACAGTCTGAAGAAGCAATATTAAGATATACTTACACTGAACAAAGCCCAACTCAATCCTGAGTATCCACCACCATGTAAGGTCACAATTCGTGGCCTGTCCATTTGGTCCGGTGCAGGTGAAAAATACACTCTAAATTTACCATTAGCTGTGACAATATCTGCACTCTCTGGAAAATATTTCTTCCAGGAAACAGGAGTATAGTCCTTACGACGTCCAGAACCAAATGGAGCCATTCTGGAAAAAAGTATGAGGAACTATTTGAATAAATCACGTAAAAAAAAATTAAAATAGATATACAATTTCGTAAATAAAACACCTAAATGAGGTGTTTATGTTGCCTGGTAGGCTTGAAGTGATACTGCTAATACCGCTATACGAGTTTATTTAAACGACAATTAAAAACATTTAATTGAAGTAAGAAATGTATCAACAAATATTTTTTTAATAGTAATCAGTATATTTTAAACAACGATATAAACTGTTTATTATACAAATAACATTTACTTTGAACCAGAACTTCGGGGAACTCTTGGCGGCAATTTATTCTTCATAATAGATTTCTGTAAAGCAGACATTTTGAAAAAGTATATTTCCCTATTTCTTGACTTAACAATATATTTTCCTGAGATATTTAAAAACCCTTAAATCACAGCAGTTTATTAACAATTAATATTTGTATATATTATAAAGCTTTCTGCCGTTCCTTTCTCTATCTAGTTTAGGGGAATTATGGGCATTTAGTAAATATAGGTGATACAAATCGTATATAGATACGAAATCCGATTTCGTAGCAATATCTAAAAATCTAAAAATCTAAAAATCTAAAAATCACGAAATCTATATATTGCAAAAATCTGTTACTTACAATATCTAGATTTTTACTGTACAGCAATATATGCACGATACCTGTATCAGACAGATTGGAACATTATTACTACATATTTAAAGCTTAATTTAGATTTTTAATGTTGAAAGTAAAAGGTTGGTTGGAGTGAAATAGCAGTATATAGACGGTTTAACCGATTTAATATTGTAAATAGAATCTTATTGCCATAGAAAAAAAGATGATTACTTAAAATTGGTATACATAAAATATATAGTTAGAGCGGAAAGGCAATATGGGTATTTGACTAACAGAATCAAAATGCTGGTATTCTTAGATTCAGATATTTGAATATCTATATATTTTAATATATAGTTCCGATATCTGATATTGAACATCTAAATCTGTTATAGATACTGTACTCCAAAAAGGCGATACGACCCATGTAGGGGTGATACGAGTCGTATCGTATCTACTAGTATCTAGTTAAATACGAAATCTAATTTCGTAGCTACCAATATCCAGCCAAAAATCCGTTACTGGCTCGCACGAAATCTAGTTATTGCAAATACCTGTTACTTATGGTACCGTTACACATGCTATTTATGAGCTGATGATGATGAGTATGCTAAGAAAGCATGCTCATCATGAGCATGCTTATGAACTGTTTACACGTGCTATCAATGAGCATGCTATTTTCAAACATATTACTAGCATACTCATTAGGCAAACCTGTTCACACGCGCTAAAATCACCCCCTTCCACCCGCGCCTCAGAAAGCATGCTCATTGATCAAACGGCGGTCGATTTTCATGCTCGAAACTAGCATGCCCAGAACTACCAAGGTACACACATGTTTGTATCGAGAGCATGCTCGACACTAGCATGATCTCATGCTAATAATAACATAACATAACTTCACGCCTTTTGTTACCCGAAGGTGTAGGCAGCGGCTGTTAAGCCTCGTCTCGCCGTTATGTTTACGTCCCAAATGGAATAGGTGGCGAACCTATTGCCATACCGGGCACAAAGTTATTCAGTCATCGATATTTATCACACATAACTTCCGAAAACAATTTCGAAAAGTCATTGGTGTGAGCCAGTGTCTGGAATCGACCCCGGACCTCTGGATCAGAAGCCGTGTGCTCGACCACTGCGCCACCGCTAATAATGAGCATGTATAACAGTGCTCTTAGTAATAGTTTCATAACTTCGTTTTAAATACACATAGTAAGGCCAACGAGACGAGATAAAAAACTATAAGCAGAGGGGCCCTTACTGAGATATCTTGCGACAGTTAGCGCTTGACACGAATATCCGAGCGATTGATATCTCTGTCTTTGTTAGTCCTACGACGTCACTTAATCGAAAACAGCTATCATTGCGCACTTCGTAGTACATGATAGCAGTTGATACCGTGATTGTCAACAGTTGGTCCGCATTTTTAAAAATGCAAAATCAGTCCAGTACTTTTTGAGTTTATTCGTTACATACAAAAATACAAATGTTTCCTCTTTATAATATTAGTGTAGACTAATAACAAGTTCATTCCTGTACGAAAAGCGTTTTATGTGACTTGGATTTTCGTTTCCCGTATTTGGTACTTTTATTCTTGTTATTAATCCGTTACTGTTTTAGTTCTCTTGTTAATTTTTGCTGTTAGTGTTATTATTGTTACTAATTAGTTGTTGATTTTAATCATGGAGAAATGATAAATGTTTTGAAAACCTGAAACTTTTTTTATATTTTATGTTTTAGCTCGTCTCGTCGACCTTACTATCAAAGAGGATATAAATAAATATGCTTAGGTCCTTATAATATATACACTTAATTAAAATATGCTTACTATGGGCAAGTTCCACTAAGCGACCGCGGCGACCGCAACGCTCACATTAGCGCTCCACATAAAGCCCGCGGTCGTTGCGAGCGATCGCTCGACGTCATACGAGTAGATGACGTCACTGTTCGCGACCGCATCGCGCCCACTTCGCCCGCAAAATATTGGTAGGTTTGGTGGGCTTTCAATAAAAAATGACATATGTCATCAGAACTTGGTGAATTTCACTTGATCAATTATACGTTACGGTTCTGTCGTGCGGCTGCATTTAGCATCTACCTACAGTCGATCTCTGCTGAAATTAGTGTCTTGGGTCTATTCTGCTTACTTATAACATTGTTCACCATCATGAATACTCATAAATGCAACGCTTGCGAGGATGCTCTATCGGATGGAGTGCATTGTTCAAGATGTAACAGGGAACTGCACTTTCACTGTGCTGGTATTACGGAGGGGGGCTACCGTAAATTGGGGGAGCGGAAGCTTACCTGGCGATGCATAAAATGCAAACAATTAAGCAGTACTCTCTCACCCACCTGTGATCCACCAAAGCTGCCAAGTTTCGAATCTGAGTCTGCGATCCTCCATGAAGTTCGAGCACTGTCCGGAAGATTGGCTCCCTTGGATAGTATTAAAGATGAAATCTCAGCACTGAGGAGTGAATTTTCTGACCTTAGGTCCTTCTTTAATGCGAAATTTGAAGATTTAATTAAGGACTTCGGCAGCAAAATAAGCAACATTGAGGAACGTGTGGTTAAGCTTGAAAAAACGCAGCTCCAGGTGAATCAGCTCCAAGTTCGCCTGGATAAATTAGATGAGGAAGATAACAGCAAAGAACAATTCCTGCGTATCAATAAAGTCGAAATAAAGGGTATAACTCAAACAAATAACGAAAATTTATTCGAGATCAACGCAAAGTTATGTACAAAAATAAACTACCAAGTGACAAAAAACCAAATTAATTTTATAACTAGGGTACCTACCAGAGAAAAAGATGTTAAACCCATAATTATTGGCTTCTGTAACCGATACGTGAAAGAAGATTTTATTGCAGCCGCTAGGATCCAGTCAAAAATAGCACCTATTACGATTAGCCAGATTGGTCTATCAGGAAATAGAAAAATATATATTAATGACCACTTAACTGTTAAGAATAAACTCCTATTATCAAAAACCAAGAAGCCTGCATCTGAAAAGGATTTTCGCTACGTGTGGGTGAAACATGCACAAATACACGTGCGGAAAATGGATACCTCTCCAATAATAATAATAAAATCAGACAAGGACTTATTAAAATTAGCATAAAGTACGCCTTAGGACCTCTGCTACTGATCACTAATTATATGTTATTAAAAAGTATTGTGCCGTATATTGTTGCAAACCTTGAGAACCTGTGGTAGAGCCAAGCAGTTCGCCGCATGAATGGGCCGGCTCGACCGGTGAAATACCATGACCTCTCAGAAGACCGACGTAAAGTGGCGCATGCCGCGTTTCGTTCGGTGAGAGAGGTACCCGGAGGCCCACCCCTTCCCCATCCTTTCCTATCCCCTATCCCTTAAAGGTCGGCAACGCAACAGTAACACTATATGTGTTGCTGGTGTCCATGGGCGGCGTTGGTTGCCTACCATCAGGTGACACGTCTGCTCGTTTGCTCAACTATTCCATAAAAAAAAAACTATCTGACTGTGCCATACTGTATGTATTCTATGTGTTCAGACTTTATCTTTCGACTGTTTCTTTATCAACTTTTCGTGTCTCCTTATATTTATTTCGCAGTATTATTAATAACATCACATAAAAATCTACTATTACCTTCATACTTACTTGTCTACACTATCGCGCCTTATAATTTACTCAAAACTTTTTCTATCTACCCTCTGAATTTGAATTTTAAAATATTGCAAAGTCATAACAATAGCCATTGTGAATTGTGTTTTGTTATGCGTTCGGTAATGTTTTGTGATGCATTTGTGAGTGAGTCTGCTACATGTTTTTATTATATTGTTATAGTTTCCATTAGAAATGGCTACACTTAGTATCTATTATCAAAATGTGCGTGGTCTGCGTACGAAGACGAGCACTGTATATCGTAATGTTTGTCTCAACTCTTATGACGTCGTTGTGTTTACGGAGACTTGGCTCGCGGATGATATCTATAGTGGTGAACTATTCGATAATCGATATTTGGTTTGGAGACGGGACCGTGAATATTCACGTACTGAGCAAACACGTGGAGGTGGCGTCTTTATTGCAGCGAGAAATGAACTAACAGTCACTGAGCGGAATGACTGGCGTAGTTCTGCCGAGGATATTTGGCTATCTCTAACTTTGAAGAAGTCTCGACCCTCGGTATGTTATAATCTTCACATCTGTGTACTTTATCTCTGTAGGGAAAATCTGGGTAATTCCTATAATGCTCACTTAATTAATTTTACTAATAACTTGAATGAATTAATACTTACTCATCCCCAGGATAAATTATTAATATTGGTAGGGGATTTCAATTTGGGAAATGACGGAAATGAGTTGGTCTCCGAGTTCTGAAGGTTCGGAGCTAACTGCACAACTTCTATCCAACAAACAATCGTTATTGGATTTTTTTGACTGTGTCGCGTCTACTACTAATCTTTCCCAATATAACAGCGAACGTAATGTGAACGGCAGATTACTGGACCTAGTGTTCTCTAATGACGTAGTCAATGTGACCGAATCTCGTGATCCCTTATCGGTGCCTATAGACGCTCACCATAAACCTATAGTGATTCGGGCGGGCTTTGTTGAAACCCATCAACTCGGAAATAAATCAGTTAATAAATATATTTTCTCAAGAGGTAACTACACGGCTATCAATTCAGAGTTGAATGAAACAAATTGGATAGAATTATGAAATGATAAATGTTTAGACACCGCTTTAATGAATTTTTACACTAAATTGTACGACTTGAGAGATAAATACATTCCCATAAAAACAGTTAAACAATCCCTGTATCCGGCCTGGTATAGCACTGCACTTGTAAAAATTCTTAAGGAAAAACATAAATATCACCGTAAATATAAAAAATATGGTAACATCTGCGATTATGATTCATTTTCTATACTACGCGGTAGGGCTGACAACTTGGAGAAAAAATGCTTTACATCATATATGGAAAAGATTGAGTCCTCTATAATCAAAAACCCAAAATTATTTTGGTCGTATTTAAAAAGTAAGAAGGACACCAGCTCGTTCCCCAAGACCATGTTCTATGGTGACACGGCCGCCAGTACCGGTGAGGATATTAGTAACTTGTTTGTCAGTTATTTTCATTCCACTTTTCAGAAACCCAGCCGGGTGTCAGATGCTCCACGCACTGATGGTATCACCAGTGACAGTTCAGTCCATATCAGCTCAGTGCAGATAAAACGGTCTCGTGTCTTGACCCTCTTGAGAACCCTTGATCTAACTAAATCTGGTGGGCCCGACTTAATACCTCCCATCTACATTATTAAATGCGCAGATAGTCTTGTCATACCGATTTGTATCCTATTTAAACGTTCACTCTCTGAGGGAATCGTACCCAGGATATGGAAGGCAGCCTTTATTACTCCAGTACACAAGAATGGTGATAAATCTAATATTTCCAACTATCGTCCTATCTCCAAAATCTGTCTGTTTGCTAAAATTCTGGAACGTATAATTCACACTGACTTATATGCGTCGATGCACTGTATCTTGGCTAACGAACAGCATGGATTTGTTAGGAAACGGTCTACTACTTCGAACTTGATACTATCGCTTGATTACATATCCGCAGGTATGGAGCAGGGTGCTCAGGTCGATGTAATATACACCGATTATAGTAAATGTTTCGACCGTATCGATCATGTGTTGCTCCTTGAAAAGCTGCTAGCCGCAGGGATACACGGTGACTTATATCGATGGTTTTGTTCTTATATTTCAAATCGGACACAGGCTGTCGTTCTCCTTGGATACACATCCAGATGGTGTAGTGTGCCGTCTGGTGTACCGCAGGGCTCCATTTTAGGACCTTTATTGTTCCTGTTATTCATTGCCGATATCCGACAGTGTTTTGAACATTCTTAAATTCTACTTTTTGCTGATGATATGAAGATACACAGAATCGTTAGGGATACCTATGATACAAACCGATTGCAAGCCGATCTTCTTAGATTTGAGGCGTACTGTTACCGTCATAAACTGCAATTGAATGTGTCCAAATGCCACCATGTAACTTACTCGCGCCGGAAAACTATGATTCACTCTGAATATAAACTATGCAGCCAAGCGATCAGCAAGGTTAATAGTGTTATGAATCTGGGTATCGTCTTGGATAGCAAGTTGTTACTCGACCAACATATAGACCACATAATTAAAAAGGTTTCAAGGGCACTAGGGTTCATAATTAGACAATCTGCTCATTTTAATTCTCTGAAATCCATAAAGGTTTTATATTGTTCATTCGTGCGTAGCCACCTGGAGTACACATCACAGGTTTGGAATCCTCAGTATGAGATCTACCGGTCTCGTATTGAGGGAGTTCAAAAAAAGTTTTTACGTTATCTAGATTTTAGGGCCCGCCAGTGTTCAGAGGATTATAGCCATCGCTGTAAGAGGTATCACTTTTTGCCACTGCACTGTAGACGGCAGATAAATGATGTATGTTATTTAATGAAAATTGCGAATGGTTCAGTGGACAGCCCTGAGTTGTTGGCGAAAATAAACCTACGCACCAACAACCCCGCGTATCGGCCGCGTCCACTTTTGCATATACCTCTTGCAACGACAAACTATAGATGTAATTCATTTATGTTGAGAAGTTCACGTGTTTTTAATGAGATGTCTCGTGAAGTGGATATTGACCTATTTCGCACAAAGGTATGCACAGACAGAGGGGTAATGACTGGACATGTTTTTCAGTTTTAGGCACCTAGTGGATGGGCATTAGCATTTTATTGTGTACATGTGTGTAGGTGTGTGCGCCATGTATGTGTGTATGTATGTATATGTATGTGTGTGTGCATATGTATGTGTATAGATGTGTAAGTAAGTAACAATCGACATATACTTATCTGTGGAGACTTGTAATCGGCAATTTGTGTATCTACTTGTTCTAATATTATTTATATAATTAGTCTGTAAGTCTTCCGAATAAATAAATAAATAAATTTTCCGAGCCGCCATATTGCTAGCACACAGCGCTCAAGTTTTGCGTTTCACATATAATGCTGCGTACAAATTATAGCGGAGTGCTCGGCGAGGTTCCTCGTGCGACTTCGACAAAGTTCGAAGTGGCTCTCCACATTCTCGTACAACTTCCGAAAGTTCTCAGTCGCTCTACGATGCCCATCGCTTGCACACGCATGTTATGGACCTTCAAGTAGCAGCTGCCGTAGCTCGCGTATTTTAATTACGTGAATATATATCACACTAAGATGTGATTAATTTGATCTTCTTTTTAAAAAAATTATAGTAACTGATGGTTTCTCTAGTAGTTTTAAGATAAATATTTAAATTATTTGAATAAATGATTTATTCGATTGAAGAAAGTTTACAGATCTGCATAACACAACGTGCTCAGACGACGTCTGATTTACTACTGAAGTGTAGTCATTCTGTTCGTGAACGCACTATGTGCAATAACTATAAATAAATATACAAAAAACTATGTAGGAAGGTAAATTATGAATGAGACGACCAAAAGTTCCTTTACAAAAATTATCTCTAGTGGTAGGTAATATAGTAGCAGGAATAAAATATGTTGATTTGATAATTCTTTAAAAAATAATTGCTGTAACTTTATTAGGTACTGGCTGAACCGGCTGAACTTTGTTTCGCCTCGGAAGCAATATATAAATATTTTTTCTCTAAAATAACTCGCAAATAAATGTTCCGTCAAAATAGGTCCAGCCATTTCAGAGATTACCCGAAACAATCAGACGGATAAGTAAAAATTGAAAAAAAAAATTTATGTTTATATGAATGTAGTAGAATGCAGTTATTTCAATATTGCAAACACACACTTTAATAGTAATCAAGTGCAAAAATTGCTTTATAATATATACTTACTAATAAGTACCTACAATTAGAAGACATTAACTATAGCTATACATTCATACCACACGTCTACCTATACAAATATCTGTCAAATTTCTTCAAATGATTTATTCGATTAAAGAAATTTTACAGATCTGCTTAACACAACGTGCTCAGACGACGTCTGATTTACTACTGAAGTGTAGTCATTTATTTCGTGAACGCACATGTGTAATAACTATATATAAATATACAAAAAACTATGTAGGTAATAGTATCTATGCTCGGGCCCTTTGACTCGGGCTAAATAACCGACAACAAATGGAAGTTGGACGAGGTAGGGCGAAGTGCGTTCCCACATGACAAGCACTTCAACTCCGTACAACTTTTCCTAGCCGTGTGGACGCGCGGACGGTCCGATCAAATTCAGAAAGTAGTCCGAGGCGAGGCAAAGTTGGACGAGGTAGGGCGAAGTGCCTTCCCACATACTCGTGTCTGCCCAACTCTGTACAACTTTCCTAGCCATGTGGAGGCCCGGTTACATTCGCCCACAACGCCCGCGGCGTTTTTACGTTAGTGGAACGGCAATTTCCGCGGTCGCGGTCTTTGTGGGCTTTATGTGGAACGCGGCCAAAATAGCTAGCTTCATGAGCCTACGTCAACGTCACATCACATACGTCAAGTCAAGTAAAAAAAATAGCAGAATTTAGCCAATAGCCAGCCATGAGTCAATGATGAATGAAGTAGGAAACCTATAAACAAGCCAATGAATTTATCAGATTTATTTGTTTGTGTGAAAGGTTAGGCCAGTTGGAAATAAATAAATAAAGCTATGACATATTGAACTAGTAACTAAAACGTGGTTCCTAAATAACAGTGTCTAAAATACTAATTAATGTATTCAATTGGACATTATGGCCACAAACTTCTCAAAAATATGTCGAATATGTCTTGAACCAAACAAACAAACATTCGATATTTACATCAGTCTAGATATGAAAAGAAATATTTTGTACTCTGATATGCTATCAAGTTGTACCAATCTGAAGGTATTTTTTATAATATATACGCAAAACTAAACTTATTATATAGCAGTAATGTATGCTTTCTTTCTGTTTGTAGCCTTGCGAAGAGGATGGGCTTCCTCGTTTAATTTGTAAAGAATGCTGTCGGCAGCTAAAGCGTACCTATACTTTCAATATTCAATGTGAAGACAGTGATCAAAAGTTGAAATTATTATTGGTAAACACATCTGTTAAAAACACTCCAATTGATGAGTGTGCTGATGGAAATATTAAAAATGAATTTCTGTATCATACTACTAAATATAAAAAAAATGTTGAAAGCTTACCTATATTAATTGAAAATGTGGAAGATGAAAATAAGGAAGATATTAAACTGGGTAAGAATATTGAACAGTATAATATTAACAAATATGTTAAATAATGACACTTCTGAAATCTCAAAAGTCTGGTAAAAGCCAGTTTTGTAAATCTCTGAACTATTGTCAAAAATGATTATCAATATAGGGGAAACTTAATTATAATACATTTGCACTTGTATGTAGTCATTAATAAATAGTCTTAATTTTTAGAGCCATTAATAAATGAAGCAGAAAGTGACAGTTGTTGGGACAGCACTGGTACTGAACTATTGGATGTCATTAATATCAAGAAGACTGGTAAGAATGCTGATATAATTATGAGTTTTTGAGTATATTATTTGCAAATATAATTCTGATACTAAGTAGATATTGCTATCCTAATATTGACAACCTAATTATTACTCTAACTTCTATTCAAAAGATCTACAACTTGGTAGAGCATTGCTGCATGAATGGGCCGAGTCAACTGTTGAAAGTGGTTTATGTAAAGTGGCTCATGCCTACATTCTGTGAGGGAGGTATTTGGTCTCCAACCCCCCTTCTACCTCCTTTGCTAGCCTACTCCCTTAAAAAGTGGCAGTGCAACTGTAACTCTATCGGTGTTGCAGGTGTGCATGGGCATGCTTACCAGCAACCATTTGCAAGTTTGCCCTCATATTCCATAAAAAATATGTATATAATATACATGTCATCAATGATCTCTTTTTACTATTTTTAGAACCGTTACTTGATAATGATGACAGTTGTTGGGATGCTGATGATGATATACTGTTGACAAGTATTAAAGTAAACAAAACAGGTAATATTATTTGTTTAATTAATAATCATATAATTTTATAACTTCAATATTTTGGCTTAGTTAATTCTGACCTAGTTCTTCCTGATTCTCTGAAACCGTTTGAAATTTAAAGACATCAATATCCTTCTGGATATTAAATGTATATATAAATATTAATAACATAACTTCTCGCCTTTGTTACCCGAAGGTGTAGGCAGCGGCTGTTGAGCCTCGTCTCGCCGTTATATTTACGCCCCGAATGGAATAGGTGGCGAACTTATTGCCATACCGGGCACAAGGTTTTTAGTCATCGATATTTAGCACACATAACTTCCGAAAACAATATAGCAAAGCCATTGTTTTAATCTAGATTGTCAGCTATTCCCTGGATACAAATATTGAAATCAGAAGAAGCTTCAAAGAAGCTTACAGCATCAGACAATAGAGTAAAAGTGGAAAAAGAAATACATTTCATTTGTTGTTTGTTACCAATTGTTAATTTTGTGAAGTAATATTCACACTATTGGCATTGGAGAAATCACGCAGCTCGACTGGTGGATTACCCTGACCTCTCAGAAAATCTGTGGAAAAGGTCTTAGAACGCGTTTTGGTCAATGAGAGAGGTTTCCAAAAGCGTACCTTCCTCTCCATATTCTCTTGACCAGTCTGAAATACCGGCAATGCAACTATGACCCTCTCGGTGTTGCAGATTTCCATTCGCTGCGCTTGCTCATTTGCCCCCTGTTATAATATCACCAAGAATCGAGATCATTGGATTCTTTAATTCTATTTACAGAAGCTGAAAATAGTATCGAGAGACCTAAAAAGAAAAGAGGTAGAAAGAAAAAAGGTTGGTTAAATTAATAATTATTATCACATCTGCTTAAATGATTTCATATTTTATTAAGCGAAAAAAAAGATTGCTTGGACTAAATTACACTAAATCATATTAATTTTTTTAGTATCCATTGAGGGTGAATCCCGGTTACCAGAAAGTAAACTGCCCCATCAGTGTGATGTTTGTGGAAAGTTCTTGAGCACAAAGAGCAACCTAAAGGCACACAAATTATGCCACACAGATCTTCGGCCGTTTATGTGCCCTGATTGCCCTGCAACGTTTAGGTAAAACTATAAATTTAAGGGCGAGGAAGGCCAAGCTCTCTCTCGATATACGTGGTCTGTCGCTAAGTGTTTGTCACACACTAACAACGAGTGTATTGCCAGCACCGCGGCAGTCAGTAAATATATTATTTTTACATATATAACATAAAATAACTTCACGCCTTTTGTTAACCGAAGGTGTAGGCAGCGGCTGTTAAGCCTCGTCTCGCCGTTATGTTTACGTCCCAAATGGAATAGGTGGCGAGCCTATTGCCATACCCGGCACAAAGTTTTTCTGTGATCGATATTTATCACACATAACTTCCGAAAACAATTTCCAAAAGTCATTGGTGTGAGCCAGTATCAGGAATCGAACACGGACCTCTGGATCAGAAACCGTGTGCTCGACCACTACGCCACCGAGACTACGATTATTTTTATTACTTCAATATTAATTGTGGAAGTCAGTGTTAAAAAATCTACAATAAATTGCTACTTCCCCAAAGGCGTTATTTATGTGGGTAGTTTTATTTATTTGAACTCATATCGCGCATTAGTGTAACAATTTTACACAATAACTCTATCTGGGAGAATTGGCTAAAAAGGCACATAGGCGTTGCCGAGCGTTTGGCGTCAAGAAACAATTTTTACGTCCAAATAATAGACTGCGTCGAATCTTATCGGTAATGAATGTGAAGCCAAACTACGTATGTGCATGACAATTGTGATTAAATAAATAAAAAAAAAACAAAATGAGAACGCAAGATTTGTTTTTTTATCTGCCCTGTAACAGGCTTGGCACGAAGTTACGTTGCTATTATACAATACTTAAACCAACATACAGGTATACATGTAGTTAGTTAAACTATCACAGATGGTTCATAAAAATGTGTAGCATGTACATACAGAAGTTAATAATATTATATATTTTTAATTTTCAGAGGCCACAGTGCGTTATTTCAACATAAAAAAGTCCACACGGGTGAGACTCCGTATCATTGTGAATATTGTCCAAAACAATTCAGTAGGAGAACTGGGTTAGTCAACCACATACGAATGCACAAAGGTGGGTACTGTTTTTGACACCATGTACAGGCTGTTTATATCTGATGGTTCAATATTCGAGGTTCAAATTATTTCTTCATCACATCAATTCTTCATAGATGTAACTTATTATTACCTTTAAGGGAGTAGGGAATAGAGGGGGAGGGATGGGCCTCAGGATACATCTCTTACCAAACGAAACCCGGCATTTGCCACTTTATGTTGATATTCCAAGAGGGTGTGGTATTTCTCTGGTCGAGCCGACCCTTTCGTGGAGCGAACTGGCTGGCTCTACCAGTTTGGAATCTCTATGAGCAGAAAAAAAGCTTTTATGTAATCTAGAATTTTTCTGCATATTAGTTCATCAGTTCTTTACCAGATCTGACAAGTTTACTTCAGTTGTTCGTGATGTATAAGTCATTCTTATGGCACCGTTCAAGTATTACGTAATTTTTTATTACAATTATTTAACCCCCCACCCCTCTTGACTAGCTACTGATGACGTAATCATCTGGACCTCCTACCCCCCATGTCATCAAAGATAAACAAAGCAAAGACCTCCCCACCCCCCTATAGTACATACGTAATACTTGAATGGCCCCTATGGTAAAGTCAGCGTAGACCAGTTAAACCAGACCTGATATTTATAGTGATTTAAAATAAATTTCTTATTATTCAGGTGAAAAATTGTACAGCTGTGAGATATGTTTTAAAACGTTTGTACAAAGTGCACAGTTGTCCATACACATGAAGAGACACAAAGGTGACAAGCCATATCTCTGTCAGGTCTGCGGTAAAGGTATGTATTGTTAAATACACAAGATTCCGAAGACCGTATAGACTTTTGCATAGTATTAATATACACAGTAATAAAATCTTAGTACTCTTTTCTGCCACTGGCTGAGCTAGACTTTCGGACGCTCCGATGATTACGTACGATTAATAATATTATTATTTATTATACATCAGCAACACGTTGAAAAGTCGAGTGCTTATCGAAGGATGACGCCCTGTACCTGCGAGGGTTCTTTCCTCTGAATGGAAACCATTCGCTCAACATTACGTTCTGTGTATCTATACTTCATGGTTAAATCTTTCACCCTTAGGAACTATAAGGCCGATTGACTTGAAATCTGTTTGGAGTTTTTGTCAAGTTGGTCAAATACCTCTACCAATATTAAGCGTGGCTCATTTTTTCGCGTTCTTATACATCTATATAAGAATCACAGTGAAATACCACGACCTCTCAGAATATCGACGTAAAGCAGCTCATGTCGAGTTTCGCTCGGTGAGAGAGATAGCAGGTGGAACGACCCCTTAACCTGTTCACTTCCCATCCTAGCTCCAACCCCTTACCATATTACATTATTAGGGGCCAGTAACGCAACTGTAACACTAACTGTGTCAGATGTCCATGGGCGGCATTAGTTGATTGCCATCGGGTGACACAGTAGCTCGTTTGCCCTATAGCAAAAAAAGTTAATGGTAAATAAATCACTTCTAAACAAAAATCTACCTTGCAAAAACGTTTTGGAAAAAAGCTCTGACTTGATGAATTTCTTGACTTATCATATGTTTTCCAGGTTTTCCAATAAAGGCCGAGCTGAAAGTTCACCAAAGGATTCATAACGGCGAGAAACCATACTCTTGTCATATGTGCAGCAAAACATTTGCAACATCAGGGAATCTCTCTATACATATAAGGATACATAACAAGGAGGTCAGGTAAATAGTTTTTGGGATAATTTAAATACCGTTAAATTTATCTTTGATGATATTGGTTGGTAATAGGATCACTGAATTTTATTGTTATGATAAGTTAGAAGCCCAGATCAGTAATCTAGCCGAGGGATGCTGCCTTTGCTCAATATCGAAACAAAAGCTTTATCGAATTAATGATAGATATTAGTTGCTTAAGAATGGAGCTAGATGGCGCTGTTTGAAATCTGCAAAAACCTTGTAACATTATTTAATTCTAATCTTTCGTGTTTGCAGGTACAATTGTAAGGAATGTTCACGTGGATTCGTGACTTGTAGTGCTTATAACGTACACGTTAAGCGGCATAAAGGTCAGCGTGACTACAGTTGCGAGTGTGGAAAAACATTTTACACGTCATCAGCGTTGAAACAGCACAGAGTAGTGCACACGGGCGAGAAAAAATATCAATGCAAAATATGCGATAGGAAATTTACACAGACTAGTCATCTCAGTAGACATTTTAAGAAGGATCACGCGAAACCGAATGCGCCCGTACCATCTTCGGCACATTACAAGGTGTTGGTGCAGGACAACAAAAATGTCTTCGGCTTACTTCACGATACAATACAAAAAATTGGCAACAATGCAGATATTAAATGTGAAGGATCATAGTAGTTATTTTTAGATACTTCAGGATCATATCATAGCATTGGTATATTGTGTATTGAATACACCTTGCAAATATTGTCTACTTTCCATGAGCAATCATTACACTGGCAAAATTGCCTTAATATCGCCAGTGGATTGACCAAAAATAAATTAAACAATTATTATAACTGGAAATTACTTGTGGTTGTGACAATATTTTTTTACGTGTAAGAAAATTGACAACTGGATGTGTCTAGTGACTAGTTTCCTGAGATCTTTACAGACAGACAGATAAGACAAAGTGGTTCTATGAAATGTCATATTTTTCTTCAAAAGTACAGAAAAGTATAAATTATTTATTACTAATGGCGCAATTTCTGCCAATCAAATCAATTTGAAAAAATAATTCTAGTCTAAATCACTCAACATTATAACTGTATATTTAATTTATAATTTAATTTCCTATACTTATATTTATTATGAATTCGATTTTTATATAACTCTAGTAGCTCTACACTATAGTGTTATACTTAGTCATGCCATAAATATTGTAACACAAAAAAAAAATTTTTAATTGCAAATTACATTTATTACTTTTACAGTGTGTTACTTTAATACATAAATATAAAACGATATAAAATATAAAACGCTTATTCGAAGTGGTCTCCATTGGCTGCAATACAGGCCTTTAAACGTTGAGGCCAGATATCAATAGAAACACGCACTCTTTCCATGGAAAAATTCTTCACTGCCAATCGTATGGATTGTTTTAGGGACTCTAAATTATTATGACGTTTAGAGCAAGTCCGAAACGTTCGCTTCCAACCAAGATTGCGTGAACCGAGCTTTATGACCCGGTGCCGAGTCTTGCTGGAAGGACCATACTTCGTTATTGAACATGGTGTTGTTAAGGGGCTTGACTACCTTTTCAAGAATGGTATCTTGATACACTTGTCCCGATGTTTTGAAACCTTTTTCACAAAATATGGCTCAGTCACTCCTTCGTAGCTATCACTGAAGTCGGATACTGCCCACGTTGCACTCTGTCAACTAATTGGGAAGCTTCCTTAGAGCTTTGAGCATAAATACGGCCATTTTGTTTGTTAAAATGTTGCTCAATTGTAAAAACTTTTTCATCCGTAAACAATGTTTTTCTGTGACCTCCCTTTGCTTCAGTAGTTGTTTAGATTTTAACACCCTATTCTTTTTTAAATTATCAGTTAATAAATGACCAGTGCACCTCTTATAGGCTGCAAGTCCTAAGTCATCTTTTAAAATACGCGACATTGTTCTAGGTGCTATCTTCATCTCCTGAGATAAAATCTTTTGCTTTGCGGACAGGATTTTTTCGAATTCTTTCCCTTACTGCTTTGGTCACCTTTTTCGTACGAACACTGCGTGGACGGCCAGGTCTTTTTCTGTCACAAACAGAAGGTCTCATTGTACCTATTAATAGCCCGGTACACAAACATTTGACTAATACCAAGTGTATGGAGAGTTTTAAAAAGTGCATTTGGCTCCATACCTACTTTGTGTAATGCAATCACAGCGATTCGGTTCTCTTTATCACCCCAATCCATCTTAATAGCGCAAAATATTGTACAATGTATTGGCGCCAAAACAAGAAAACACAATGAACCATCGCATAAAAATGGCAGATTCAGAATGTAATATTTTTTTATTTTTAGTTGTAACAGTATTTATGGCCAGACTAAGTATATATTATATATACAGTCGAGCCGACCCATTCATGCAGAGATCTGCTTCGGCTAAATATAAACAGACAGAAAAGCGATTCCTCATCTAACAGACTAACAATCAGTTAAAGAGATTTTTATTACACTGTATCAATTAACATTTGTGATATTAAAGTGTGAACAATTAGAAATTTTAAAACAAGTTATATTTCTTTTATTTGTATTCTTATAAAACAATGGCAACAGACATTTTATATAAATAAAATTTATTTTGCTTTGAAAGTCATGAGCGAAAGTTAAGAGAAATATATTCTTTCTGAATTGACCATTGAACTTTTCGTTTGAAGTAACTTGAATATTTAAAACTTGCCAAGAGCGCAAACTGTTATCGCAAATAAAGTTTTATGGGATGGAAGGAGGCCGATCTTTAAGATTGAATAGAGTGAGTCGGAAGCAGGCCTCCGGATACATCTACCACCGAACGAAACGCGGCATTCATGTGGACTCTTTTGCTAGAAGTCTAACGTAGTCGCCAGTTTACCACAGAAATATAATTTCAACCACCATTAAGTTCAGAGATCCCTGAAACTAGTAAACGGATTCATTTATCACCTAAACTTTAACATAAACATAACTTCACGCCTTTTTCTGCTCGAAGCTGTAGGCAGTGGCAGTTAAGCCTCGTCTCGCAGTTATGTTTACGTCCCAAATGCAATAGGTGGCGAACCTATTGCGAAACCGGGCATAAATTTTTCAGTCATTGATATTTATCACACTTAACTTTCGAAAAGTCATGTGAGTCAGTATTCGAACCCGTGATTTCATGAATCAGTAGCGGGGTGCTCGACCACTGGACCGCCGAAACATTCAACCTAAATTTGATAATATAAAATCGCGTATGAGTAGGTAAAGTGATATAATGTCAATCGTCTCTACGTTTGATGTCATCTACTACTGACAATAAATATGGATGTGCCTCCAAAATATTGGGACTATACGCAAGGGGGCGTTAAAAGCGTTAAACGCTTTTGCACGAGACATTAGAAGTTCCACTTCAAAATACAAACATACAGGGCATTCCTTTGTAAATATTTCAATCACATTCATCACATCGACGGGCCTCGTGGCGCATTGGTAAAACTACCGGCTGAAGCAATGAGGTCGGGGGTTCGATTCCCACCCGAGCACAAATATTTGTGATAAACATGAATATTTGTGTGGTGTCTGGGTATTTTTCTATGTATTATAAGTATGTATTTACAAAAAAAAGTATATATGTATTTATATCCGTTATCTAGTATCCATAACACAAGCATTTAATTGCTTAGCTTGGAACTAGAGGGCGCTGTGTATATTGTGTTCAAGATATTATATAAATTTGTCATATTTAAGGTGAAAAACATATTATTATGATTATTTATTTTAATTTCATTAATGTTTACAGTCAAAATATAAAAATTGTATTCAATGAGGACTAAAAATGATTTATTATTGTTTTTGTTTATTTATAAGTAAGGATATAATGACATATTTTATACTATCTCGAAGTAAATACATAAAATCTCTACCTACTCCGACCTATGGTTATCATAGGTAGAATCACTCACGAGCGGAGCTGCGGACAAAACAACTAGTAAATAAAATTCACACTACCGATGCAGAACGATGAGTGACCTTGAGAAAAAGTAGCTATCGTTTTGAACACAATGTGCACTCTAATTTTCAAAGATTCCTTAGACGATTGTGCTATGGAAAGTACAGTGTGCCTAGTGTGAGTTTTTACACGTTGACCATCACGTTATAGTTAACGCAGATTTGTATGGCATTGAAATAGCGCCACCCCGTGCAATACGTGAGAACTAAAAACTGCGAGTGCGAGATTTCGACGAAGTGAAGACCGTACACTTCTCACGTCGAAGTTGGTATTTACTATCAAAAGTGACATTAGCGCGAGTGCGAGTTAACATTTTGATGGATTTGACAGCTCGTTAACGTAAAATCGTCACTTTCGTGTTGGTTAAGTCTAACGCGGTGTAAATTTGTTTTCACCTAAAATTTTCTCGTGAGAGCGTGATATTTTAAACTTTTTATTAATTGTAACTTTGTCGAAAATGATGGAATCACGTTATTAATTTGCTTGAAACATGTTTGCGACCGCTACAGCCCCAAATGAACGTAATTTGTTGTCTAGTGGTCGCGCAAAAGGTTTGAAATACAATATCGACATATTAAATCTACCAAGTGTGGAATTCACCCGAGTTTACGAAGTAAAAAGCTAAAACTATCTTATTTAAAGATTTCTCATCGTAACTTTAGAAGATAAAGAAAGCAATATAATTGTGAGATCAGAATAATAATACTGTTTCAATCAAACTTCTAATTTGAAGCTTATGAAGGTAGGTATATTCCTATCAGCGGCCTATCGTATGTATCAAAATATGAGCATGAATAGATGAAGAGGTTACCAAGACTCTCATAAAGAAACATGATAAATAAATACATATGTTCCCTGATACTCCGAGTGCAGCAAGACAGACAAGCAATTAGTGGAAGAACATATCAAAGTTATTATATAGATAGCTTGCAACAGAGATAATATGCAAACAATATTCACTTTATTTTAGGTTTTATACTAAATATATGATACAGAGTGAGTGGATGCATTGATAGTAGCTAGTTCACAATTTCTGGGACACCTAGGTCTGAAAAACATCTGTATTACTGTCATAAGCACTACTGCACAATCAATGTTAAAATGGTTAGTATGTAGGTATCTATTAATAGTTAGTACACTTACTAATGCCTGTTATGAATTTATATTTGTTGTTTTTCTTGTTCGAGTAATACTATTTTTGTTGTGGTGTGTTGTAACTGATATTATATGTATTTATATACATTTTTTAATTATTATTGAGTCTGATTTACAGATATTGTGATATATGGTGATCATTATAGTATTTTAACTGTCAAAAACAAATTTGCAGGTACAAATTATGGATGGTTTGTTTTGGAAAAACATTGAGATCAATAACCATATGCAGCTGTTATACAAAAATGGGGAAATGGTGTAGCTTTTAAGAAGATAACATATTTATAAAGAAATATTATTTGATATAATAATGCGGTTATGATTTTAGGAGGCTCTGGTTATTTGCCAAGACCTAATGACTCCAATTTTGGTTGCTGTATCACACTAGATGCTATCACAGGCATGTTGCAGTCAGAGTTGTAATTGGGAATACATTTGGGAGGCTGAAGAATGGTTGTGCTTAAACAAAGACACACTTCTAACAATGAGTTGTTAAAATCTGCCTGAATTAAACAAGTTTGCTGTTTGATAAATAACTTTGGCATTGATTGTGACAAATTAAAGAAGTTATTACTGGTATGGCAACAAATCCCATTATTACTTGAATTGGTATTCTGCTTATCTCTTTAATATTCTATTAATAGAATACATATTGATTACAAAAATTGTTTTAGGGTTAGAATGAAATGTGAACAAGACTCCAAGGCAACCATTACTGAACAGGGAGTCATCAAGTGTAACATCTAAATTAATAAGAGGAGATTCTGGAGGAGCAATTAAAAGACTAGAGCGATTAATATTTTTAATTTAGTGTCATGTTATTGTTGGTTACTATAATTATACAATAATTTTAAACATGAAACTTTTATTTTACATTTACAAACTAATAAATAGGAACATGAACTCATAGTGAATCAATTATATCAATTACCTTGTTTAATAAGAATGTTACATTTAGAATACATTTAATTTACACAATCTTTTAACTTAAAACTATTCCATATCTAACTTATTTTCATTAGTTTTCTACAATATTCAATACTCTAGTGCGTAACACCTTCCAGTATCTTACTCTCTCAGGTTGACATAGTCCTGCCGTTGTTGTTTGAAAATTTTCCACTTACTCTGAAAACAAAGGCAATTCTATATTATATTAAATGAAATGTCACTATCAATCTTTAAACTTAAGACTATTCTATAATAAACTTATTTACATTTTTTCTAAAATATCCAATGCTCTAGTGCCTAAACACCTGTTTTGAGCCTGCACCTCTGTTTCCATAATTCTATTCTGCTCTCGGACATCATGCTGTTGTTGTTTGAAATTCCTCCACATACTCTGAAAACAAAGGCAATTCTATATAAAATTAAATGTCACTATCAATATTTAAATTTAAGACAATTCCATATCAAACTTATTTACATTCTTTAAAAATATACTATCCAATAGTCTAGTGCCTGCACCTGCCAGTAACTTTGAGCCTGCACCTCTGTCTCCCTAATTCTATTCTGCTCGCTTAGGTTAACATAGTCCTGCCATTGTCGTTTGAAATTTCTCCACCTACTCTGAAAACAAAGGCCATTCTATATTTAATTAAATGTCACTATCAATATTTAAATTTAACACAATTCCATATCTAACTTATTTACATTTTTCTAAACTATACTATCCAATACTCCAGTGCCTGCACCTGCCAGCCTTTTTGAGCCTGCACCTCCGTCTCCCTAATTCTGTTCTGCTCTACTATGTTGACAATGTCTTGCTGTTGTAGTTTGAAACTTCTCCAATGTGTCAATATCAAATCAATTAGTGTACCTCACTTATGCGATTCTATTACACTATAATTTAACATATTTATGTACTGAAGCAATGAATTTGTCACAAAAGTTACTTGTAAAAATGTAACTTTTGCCACTATCATCACAATGTAATATTTGGGTTGATTTTCACAAACTTCCCACTTTTGCAAGCCTTTTATTCTATCTCTAGCATTGCTGGACAACTTTCCGAGCTCTCCATGCCGAAAAAACAAAACAATCTTGTCTTTTTTACATATTTCGTATTAGCCCAATCCAAAGAACACGTAACAATTGATATTCTGTTTACTCTTCCATAAATGTCACTATTCTAGCGAATTGAAAAGCACTCGTTCCCATTTTTTAAATTAGCTTACAAATTTCTAATTTAAATTAAATCTTGCAAACACAAAACTTATTAACATATTTTAACCAAAAAGTTTCTGATAAGTACTTACCAAAGAGTATATAAATACTTACAAAACAATAATATAGCCCGCACAATTTCAAAGGTCGACTACTCGCTAACGAATCATATTAAAGTAGAGTAAAGAAATGACCTTCTTAATTTTCTGGGATTATATGGACTAATCTGAAGTTGATACACTTCATAAACGCTAATTCGAGTGAGTAAACGCGAAGCCATACGTTAACGAATGTATCAACTCGCACTCGGGTGTTAACCATATACGTTGAAGTATACGTTTACTCGATTGACGCGATGGTGAAGTTAACGCGTTAACTTTGGCAAACTCGCACTAAGCACACTGTAGGTGACGGACGCGACGGATATACATGTATAGTTTTCTTTAGTAAATACACAGTAAAACATCCGGAAACCATTCAAACAAAAAAATCTGGTTGCCTGTAAAGTCGGTTTTACGGGCGAAGATTTTACGTGACAACGTCTTTTTCTCGGTAGAATATTTATTGATATGAATATAATTAAATTGCACAATAGGAACAAGGAATTGAATGAAAATAAGAATTGCACAAATTACAAACACAGTTTAAATCAAGTTTTCTTATATCTGCCACTTTTTCTTAATATTTGTAATTTTAAAGAATCAATTCGAAAATCAAAACATTTATTCAGTTCGAAGGTTCAAATTTTTGCTAAATAAATTTGAAATTAATGAAAATTTGTAAAATAATAATTAATTAATTAATTAATTTTAAACTAATAATTTACTTAACACTATCAACATTTATCAATAGTATGACATAACCTATAAACTCAGTTTCTCAACTTTTGTGTCAATCTAACAATTAATCAATCAATCATAGTTTACGATAATGAAATATCAGTGTACAATTATTTACCTTTATTGTTGTAGTTGTTGTAAATGACGAATCTAAGCACTCCACATTTTCACTACAGACACAGCTGACGATACTTTAACCACACGTGTGAACTTGTATTATGACGCTTTCTTGTTTTTCCAACGCCAAGAACGTTCGAGAAAGACAAAGACAGAGACACAAGCATGCGCCGATTCAATGCGCCTAATTCTCTAGTGCTGCGCGCGCGGCAGACCGATCATAGTTGAGTGGGAGAGAGACGCAAGGCATTCGGCGGGCCTCTCTCTCGTTCGGTGACTCATCGTAACGTTACCGAGCGTTACACTTTTTCATAAGTGACTCCCAGCCGCAACCTAATTTAAGACGTTGTCACGTCAATATCATAAATGTTTGCACTCCAGTATCAATTTCTAATTAGCAGTCTAATAAATTATCAACAGCACCGAAAGGCCTAAATGTAATCCGCTTTAGATTATACCGTATTAGATAAAAGATTCAAGTTTCGCCTTACCTTCTACTAGCAGCATAGCGTCTACACTCTACAGCAAAGCTCTACAGTGCTCGCACCCATCGCCTGTAAGTCAGTGAAAATAAAAAAAGTATGCAGTTTTAGTGTACAGCACGAGGTTTAAAAACACAGAATGGTTTAAACTTTGTCCATAATGTTAACGCACCTAATAATTATCTGAGCTCTTGGTTGTCTTTTTGGCTGTGCTAGAATTTTAAACACACCGATTATTACGTATGTTTATCACGTATATTATTAAGGATATTAATACTATAGAAAAGCTTATAGCGTTCGGATTCCTGTGTATCTATATTTCGTGCAGAGCACACTAAAACAGCAAGGTCTGCGGTCTTTTATGATTTTCGTTTGATACCTTGCATGATTTTCTTTAGGGTTCTCTGTCTATCAATAATCTTAAGAAAAATATCAATAATCTTAAAAAAATATCCATATTTTTTGGTATATATGTTTCATTCATTATTTATTCATTCTGTGTTTTATAACATCTGATGTACTGTACGTAATATTCCAAAAAAAGGTTGGACTTAAAGGTCCTAGTTGCTAGATTATTAAAATAAAAAAAATTTGGGTAAGCACTAATCTATGTTAATATTTATAGACCAAAATTGACAAAATACATAAAGGTACACAAGTAGGTTAGTTTATATTTAAGTTTAGATTATTATTTTGGTTTCTGTTTTGGGCTCGTTTTACTAATGTTTTCCACGTAGACGTAGTTATAGGATGACAATGGAAAGGAGGATAAAGTTAAAAACATTAAATAGTCACATCACATGCAAGATCTGCCGCGGATACTTCATCGACGCCACTACAGTCACAGAGTGTCTTCATACGTGTTAGTATTATTTATTTAATTCCAATTATTAATTATGTTAATCATTGCCTTAAATATAATCCCAGAACTACAAGGTGGACAATTAAATTTTATTGGACATCCTTCTTAGACTTTTCCAGCCGTAAAACCATCAGATTTAATTTATCCACACATAACTTTACAAATTAACTAATTAAGCATATTGACTATTTAATATATTATGTCGATAAAAAAATATTATTTGTAAGTTATATCAGGTACTATAGAAAAAAGTTTTGAAAATTCATTACTATCAGATGTTTGTAATAGTGTGCTTGATTTCTTATACAATGTAACAAAAAAAAAATTGTTTCAGTTTGTAAAAGTTGTCTAGTTAAACATCTAGAAGAAAATAATACATGTCCAACATGCAACATTGTGATACATCAATCCCATCCACTCCAGTACATCAGTTTCGATCGGACAATGCAGGATATTGTATATAAATTAGTTCCAGATTTACAGGACAGTAAGTATCTTAGTGTTGATTAGCAAAAGTGTCTATTGTAATGGAATTTAAAGACCTCATTATCAGGGATCGGAAAGGAAATCTGAGAGAAGAAATAAATAAATATAAAGAAATATTTAAGTCAGTGTTCCCTTTCAGTTACTGTATCTTATTGTGATATCTTAATGATATGTAAAATTGTGCTCAGACAAACAATTATCATAAAATAATAGAATAAAAGTATTTTATGTCAAATTGTATTAGAACAGATTAGGCATTATGCATTAATTATTATTATTTTTAGATGAAATAAAACGGGAAAGAGATTTTTATCGGGCGCGCAATTTACCTTGTCCAAAAGATGCAGCACTTGCATCAGACAAGCCTGGCTCTGATGAACCAGAACAACCTGACAATACTGATTCTCATAGGAAAGACGAGCAGGTAAAAGTATCAAACCTTTGTTTCATATACATATGTCAATGTGTCTCTAATCCAGTAGAGTAGATTTGGGTTCATGTAAATACTTATCATAATGGTTTATTTTATGTAATCACTACATGGCATAAAGCAAAGTCACTTTCTCTGTCCCCATGTATGCTTAAATCTTTAAAAGTATGCCTCAGATTTTGATGCGTTTTTCTTATAGACAGAAGGTATCAATGGGGTGGTTTTTATGTATAATCAAAGCATAAAATAGTAGAGAAACAATATTATTTTTGAAGTTGTGCCCTTTAATTCCAATCGCTGGCTGTACCCTAAGTAATGGATTAAAATAATTTAAAATTATTAAACAAAAAAGTTTACAAAAACGTCTCTTATTAACCCACAATTACCGTTTCTGTTTATATTTGAATGTAGGCAATATATATGGTAAATATACAACAGAGGTACAAAAATTGCAGGAAATTTATGTAGATGTGATAAGGAGTTTATTTTAAATTTGTTTTTGATTCCAGGTTAATGTATGCCTTGAATGCATATCAACTTCATTACGTACACTAAAGCGAAGCTTCATTAGATGTTCAGCACAAGCTACCATTACACACCTTAAGAAATTTATAGCTAAGAAAGTTTTAAGTGGAATGGAGAAGTATCGAGAAGTGAGTGTAGTTTATTCAGCCTTTTTTGTGGAATAAAATGCAATATACATATGCAACTGAGCAAGAGGACACCTGATCGTAAACGTAAACATCTCTCACCGAACGAAACACGGCACGAACCACTTCACGCCGATAATCCGTGGTATTTCCCCGGTTGAGCCGGCCCAATCATGCAGCGAACTGCAAGACTAACACTATTAGAGCTAACATAAAAAAGAAAACATAATATTTTTGAAGCGAAACTTCTAATGTCTCGTGCAAGAGCGTTAAACGCATTTAACGCCCCCTTGCGGCCCTCGCGGGGAAAAAATATTATAATAACACTTTAAAACATCGAAGTATATATGAAGCTAATTTTCAATTTGTTAAGCTTGAATTTTAATAGTACACAGCCATCTAGTGGCAAGTGGAGGTACTAATTGATTTGGAATGTCAATCATATAAACCCTACGGTAGTGAAACCATAGGGCGATTTAATACGTTGGCGTATTGCGACCTCTATGACCGAAAACGTAAAAACATATTATTAGTAAATAATCGTGACAGTTAGTTACTCTGCTCTATTTGTTAGTTTTTAATAAATGTATTCAACTATATACTCCAAGTGTAAAGTGGTTAAGGAGTACTTTGTTCTGTGGTAAAGCTTATGAACGTAAAAAAATAGTGCATAACGAGTGACGATGAATTAATTTTACTCCGTGAAAGACAATACGACAAAGAGCTTTTGCATAAACCAAAATTAGTCGTGATTTGAACAAATATATTACTTGTTACTGGATGTACTTACGAATATTTTGTTAATTCTAAACTTATAAATTGTATTTTCTTTTTTAATTCATCACATTTAAAATATTGCAAAGCATACCTAAACAACATTAGCTATTTACAGTTTTCTTTGTATCATCACTACATAGTATAAAACAAAGTCGCTTTCTCTGTCCCTATGTCCCTTTGTATGCTTAAATCTTTGAAACTACGCAACGGATTTTGATGCGGTTTTTTTTAATAGTTAGAGGGTGTCAACGGGGTGGTTTTGATCTATAATTCATTAATAGTGTAGTGAAAAAAAAATGATAATTTTCAAGATTTAAAACTTTAATCGAAAACGCTGCCTGAACATTAAGTGATAAATCAAAACAATGTACTACATTATTATACACCTTTAAAAGGTCTATAAAAAAGTCCGCGAGGGCATATGTCTATGTCTTAGGGATAACCCACAATGAATTATTATTTTTTTACTTTTTACGAGAAATAATGGCTTATTTACGAAGCAATTTTAAACATTACAGCATTAATTTTCATCCAATTAAGTGTCTTAAATAGATTGTGCTTTTAATATAGATTAATATAGCCATTTACAGCATGTAATTTAAACTAATATTTACGAAGATATTACAGTATTAACATAGCGGTACATAGCAGTTGCGTTTGCGCGCCAAAACGCGTGCCGATAAATATCACAAATTGAACTTTTTTAGATCCAAATTATACTACTATCGTAATTTATTTCTTTTGATGCGGAACGAAGTTTGCCGGGTCAACTAGTATTACATAAAACTATGTTATTTATCTAGTAACTTGATGTATAATTTTCATTTATAATTTTTAAGAGAATTAATTTTCAAGTATAATATATTTCAAGGATAAATTACTGACAAACTGACTTCAATCATCACATGATAAACATACTCATGGTTTATACTCATGGTTAAGTCTAATATATAAAATTCTCGCGTCTAGGTGTGCGTAATTGAACTCCTCCGAAACGGCTTGACCGATTCTCATGAAATTTTATGTGCGTGTCGGGTAGGTCTGAGAATAGGACAACATCTATTTTTCATCCCCCTAAATCACAAGGGTAGCCCACCCCTCAATTTTTTTTTAAAGTTTCGACATATTTCTGTTTCTTATTTTTTTTATAAAACGGGATACAAAAATACATGCAACCCTAAATTTTCAACCCCCTACGATCAACCCCTATTTTTTAAATTTTATTTTTCGGCAAGACAACGTTTGCTGGGTCAGCTAGTAATCTTATAAAAATAAACATATATAAGTTCAGATTATGGGTATACGAGTCTGTTTCTGGTCCTCGGTGAAATAATCATAGTATCAAACAATCATAATAACAGACATAATATAGAATGGTCAACATTATCATAATGGTGTCTGTATAGATATATATTCCAAATAGCTCTGGTTAGATTATTATTAATCTAATCTACCTTTAAATTTATGTGATTATTAGTTTTACTAGTGATGTAATAATACCATTAGGTTACACCAACTCAAAGTTAAATTAAAATACTAGTTAGGAACTTAGTTATCATTTGAACTTAGTAATCATTCCAATTTTTAATAGTACCTATAATATTTTAATATTAATAGTCTTGGTGGTCGTGGGATCGATTCCGAGCCAATGATTTCTCTGAATAACTTGATATTAGGTAGGTAACCCATGGTAAAAAATTGAGATTTGGATAATTCTCCACTCGAAAATGATAATAACAATTCAATTCTTAGTTTTTTATGGGATAGGAGGGCAAACGAGTAAGTGGGTCACCTGATGGTAAGCAACTTGACGCCGACCATGAACACCGTGGTGCGTTGCCCTCCTTTAAGAGAGTAGGAGGGAAAGGGTCTCGGGCCTTTGGATACCTCTCTCACCGAACGAAAAGCGGCACGAGCAACTTTACGTCGATATTCTTATTCGAACCGCATGAATCGAATTTTTCATTTTGCAATGTAGTATGTAGGTATATATTATGAATGTAATAAATATGTATTACGTAGTTCTTGATCTTACGACTCATTTTTGAAGTTTTTAAAAACGCTAAGGATGATATTATTAACAGTCGAGGAGCCAAGCAGTCCACTGCATGAATGGGCTGGCTCGCCCGGGAAATACCACTAGCTCTCATTCACAGATAGTTTTAATGCTTTTTTGGGTATCAAATAAAAGGGCTTTTCGATAGTATCTTGAAAAATGTGACGTCATTCTAAATCCAATATTGCGGAATAAGTATTTTAATGCATTTTTACAATATGGGTATCAAATGGGCTTGAGCTTGGGGGAGTACCTAAATCAAAGAACAATGCGACGTTGAATATGGCGTATCCTCTTAAGTAGAGGAGTAATTACCAAATTCTACTAAGACCCATATTAAGATTTATACTCGAGTGGGGATTGAATCCGCCAATCTCCGTTCTACATTCGATTTTACCAATGCACCACGAGGCCCGTCGTAATGTAAGTAAGATGTGCTCAAAGTTTCACTTCCATAGCGCGGAGGGACTCCACGCGAATTTTGTTTTTATGTAAAGAGTGTATTATAAGAGTAGTTAATCGTTTTTTTTATGGGATAGGAAGGCAAACTAGCAGGCGTGTCACCTGATGGTAAGCAACCAACGTGGCCTATGGACACCAGCAACACACATAGTGTTACTGTTGTTTTGCCGACTTTTAAGGGATAGGGAAGGATGGGGAAAGGGGGTGGGCCTCCGGATACCTCTCACACCGAACGAAACGCGGCACGAGCCACTTTACGTCGATCTTCAGAGAGGTCGTGGTATTTCACCGGTCGAGCCGGCCCATTTATGCAGCGAACTGCTTGGCTCTACCACTGTTAAATATATTAAAAACTACATGACTTAATTACTGCAACTATATTACTAATAATGTTTTTTTTTTTCAGATTGATATATTATGTAATGATGAATTGTTAGGCAAAGACCACACTTTGAAGTTTGTATATGTAACACGTTGGCGATTTCGGGATCCTCCTCTACGCCTGCAATATAGACCTAAGATTGATTTGTAGATAAATATATAGTTAAATATTTTTATACATGTTTCAGTTGCTCAACTGCAATTTTGAAGTGTTTATAATAAGCTAGACGTCTGTTTTACACTGAGAATGTACTGAAATAAAATAAAAACTGGCCTTATAAAACTCATAATAATCAATAATCAAATCCCACAGACAAACCAATGTAAAACAATAAATTTAATAATAAATAAATAAAAAAAAAATCTCAAATCCCAAATGTCTCAAATGTGCTGCTTATTAATATGCCAGCAATTGCAGTACAGTAGAAACTCGATTAACCGGACTAATTGTTGTCGATAGGCATTCAAATAGTCGAAAATCCGGATAATCGAATGTATGAATAATAATGTTAAGTGCTTATTAAAAATGTCTACATATTTGTTATATGTAGATAAAAACAAAAATCAATGTTTATTAAGAAATTTACACTTATTTCTGTATGTGTAATATGTACCTACTAAACTACTGCCACATTAATCATGATTTAAAATATTTTGGTACATATGTACGAATAATTTGTTTACAGTTTTCCATTTGATAATCACGAATTGTATTACGTAATAAGTTTAATTTGCTTTAAAATATTTGGTAATTGTCATTTGACAGAAGCAACTTTTTCTCTTCATTGCTGCTATATCACAAATTTGTTTTAGTTGTAGCACACTCACAGTATCTCTGTTTTTCTTTTTCAAACCACTTGCACCACCAAA
This sequence comes from Euproctis similis, assembly GCA_905147225.2. NCBI lineage: Eukaryota > Metazoa > Arthropoda > Insecta > Lepidoptera > Erebidae > Euproctis > Euproctis similis. The sequence goes on from LR990109.1 coordinate 15,171,419, forward strand.
CACCAAAGCTGTTTCCTGGGCATGAAATGCTATGTCATGAGATGATCCTGTATCAGTTTTCACGTCAATATGCTTAACCGACACATTTATGCTTGCATAAATTCGACTTGTATACATGAAAATTGATCGCGATTGGTAATCCGGATAATCGCGAATCCGTATAACTGAGGGCCGGATAAAAGAGTTTCTAGTGTATCTAAGTTAATAATTGTCTACTAGAAGTACAAAACCAACATTGTCTATCTATGCAAACTACAAAATGTCTACCCATTCTTCTTTATTTACCACATTTTTTTATTTACCTGTTCAGTTAGAGAATAATTTAGATGAGATAAAAAATATCATAAATATCAGATGTCTAGCTTATTGTCACTAAAGGCATTCTTGATAATTTAAAAGAATTGTACTTCTTCCAATACAAAAACATGAAATGTGAATCATATTCAAGTATTTATATTGATTAGCCCCAAAACTAATTTAGTTGTTTCATAATAAGTATAATTATTTAATTTTTGTTAAAGATAACTAATTGGTATTTTTCTGTCAGCTGTTTTTATTATTTTGTAACACTAAAAATAGATTAATTGATATAGTTTTATGAAAGGTGAAAATTAAATTAATTTATTAGTTAAAAAAATTGATGTTTTTTAGTTTCCGATTTATTTAATGAAATGTATTTGTATTTAGATTTAATAAAAAGAAATTCTTTATATACATACTTGTGAGTTTTTAATGGCCTGTTTGTAAGAAAATTAGGGTCAGTGTAAAAGTAAGGAAGTATAGTTGGCCTATGTGTATGGTCAGATGGCTTGGGCATTTAGGAAGACTGGATGATGCAAAATTAAATGAGCAGATGTTCAGTGCAGAAGCGGAAGGATATGGGAGTCGAGAACGGCCACGACACACTTTCTAGGACCAAATTTGAACTTGTCCTTGAGAAAGATGATGTCAGGAGCCTTTAATCGTGTACTGTTCAAGCTGTACTTTTGTAGAATCAATTGCCCATTGATATAAGAAAAGCGCACTCCTATAACATTTTCAAATCTCGGGTAAAACAACACTACATAACTCAGTTCATACAAATGTACTCTGTGATTACTGCAGTACTACAGTAGCATTAACATTATCATGCTAGAATTATTGGGATATGTACCTACGTTTATATTTGTGATATTATTTACTTGTTTATATTTAATAATAAATACATAACTTCACGCCAAAACTCCTTGCGGGGTTAGCAGAGAGAACGGAGCGCCATAACGCACGATTCTTACACACCTCACTCGCTTCGTTGACTTCATAACTCTTTTCATGCACGCGCGCCTTTTTTTGAGACTCCTAACATCACCTTCCTCTAGAACACGTTCTATTTGGTCGTGGAATGTGGCTCTTGGCCGTCCTAGACTCTTACATCTCCATGCTACCTAGGAGGTCCTCGGTCTCACTCCCCTTTTCGCTTTGTTTCCGTCAAACTTAAGGCATCTCTCATCTATTACATCCATCATCTTATTCATCTTTCTTGTCATGCTACCTCTAACATTTAACGTGCCTAAACGGCACTCCCCTCTCCTCGTCCCGCCAGGTCTCCTTTCGCCGCATGCGTATGCCACCGCACCGACGGGGACTAATCGGTGCTCGTCGCCTCCGGAGCACGCCCTAGCCGCCGGCGCGGCTGTATTATTTTTGGTCAAGATTTCGTCCCTCTGGGACGGCAGGCGTATTTTTAATAATGTAGCACTAATTACGGTTTATATACCACCAACAACCTCTAATTTTATCTTTCTTTCTTTCCGTCCGGTGGTTGACCAGAAGAAATTGCGTGGTGCGACAGGACCGCCAATTGGACAAATCATCATTTTTAGTAGGCACAAAGCCGTATAAAAATCATCCCACGTGTCCTCGAAGTTCTGTTAGAGATGTTTATGAAGTGATAATTCAAGTATTGAAGAATGATTGCCATACTACTTTAGTTAATCGTAGCCAGTTATATACATACATAACTTCACGGCAAATCCCTTGCGGGGTAGGCAGAGAGAACAGAGCGCCATAAGGCACGATTCTTACACGCCTCACTCGCTTCGTTGACTTTCATAACTCTTTTCATGCACGCGCGCGGTTTTTGAGGCTCCTAACATCACCTTCCTCGAGAACACATTCTATTTGGTCATGGAATGTGTGTCTTGGCCGTCCTCGACTCCTACATCCATCCGCTTTTGCATTGTATATCTGCTTAGTCAGTCTCGCATCAACCATTCTTTCTACATGTCCGAACCATCGGAGCATGCCCTTTCTTACTTTTACACCGACACTCTCTTTCAAACCAACTTCCTTCCTTACAACCTTGTTTTCTACGCGGTCAGCGAGAGTCACTCCGCAGATTTTGCGCAGTGCCCTCATTTCTACCGCGTTTATTCTACTTTCATGCACACTCTGCCATACCCAGCTCTCGCTTCCATAAGTTAGCGTTGGGATCAGGACTGCATTGTGGATTGCTAGCTGGACTTTTCTGCTAATGTTTTTATGCACCTAGGAATCTGCCCAACGCTCCGTTTACGCTATTTCCTATCGCCACTCGTCTTTCTACATCCGCGGTGTACCTTCCATCCCTATAAAAGCGCATCCAAGATATACAATTTCATTCACCTGTTCCAGCACTACATCATCAACCGTTATCCTTGCATCCGTTCTGGATTCCTCCTTTCAAACGCCATAACTTTCGTTTTCGTCACATTCACATTCAATGATTCCTGTCTGTTCTATGATTAAGGTATAATTATATATAATAATAAATTATGAAAAAAAATATAAAAACAAAAATATTGTGTGGTTTTATGAAACCACCGTAAAAGTGAAACTTTTTTTCACATTATAGACATTTAACTAAAAATAAATGTTAAATAAAATTAAATATATTGAATGGACCGAATATAAATAAAAAGACTTAATTTTAATATTCATACAAAATAAGTTAATTAATAAATTCAAGCACTCAAAATTGAAATAAATCCATAAACAACAACATGGCCGCCATATTGGCCTCGGATAAAGTGAAAGGCGCTCTGACGAGCGCCTTTCACTTTATCCCTACTCCGCGGCCGACCGTCACGCGACATGCAACACACAGACGAAAAAGTTTGAGACGATGTAATAAAAGTTTCACTTTAATAAATTGAATGCTTGCTAAAGACTTGACTTAAAAGTTTTTGAATCCAGGTGGTAAAAACCCAAAAAATAAAATAATGTTAGTTTTTGATAGGTATGGGCAATCGGGAAAAAAATATCGATATTTATTGTATCGATATTTTTAAAAAGATATCGATATATATCGCCTAAGAAATATTGATAATTCGATATATCGATATTTTTGGCCCAATATTTATAAAAATTACTAAAATATTTGAAATTTTAAGGCAAATACACATCTGGCTGTTTTGAAATCAGTTTTATTATTTAAAAAAACAGGTTTATGTAACAGAAAAATACGTGCGAATTGCTAGACATAGAAAAAAAAACAATAAAAATAACATTAATCAAACCAGTATTTGTCTGATATTGACATCAGTAGCACTCTTTGTTTTATATGTTCCAAATTTACAACTGAAGCCACTCTTTCAGATGACACTGAAGAAGCTTGACAAATCAAATATTTTAGACCGATATCCGAGAGAACCGGCGTGAAATGTTGACAATTTACCCAGAACTTTATCGGATCAGATTTTCTTTGTAAAAGTGGTTGTTTCAAATACTGCTTCAGTTCATTGGGGACACAGCTACTGCTTGGAACCTCTGGCGAAGCTATGTTCAGATTTAATAATTTTTCATGTCTGGACCAGATAGAGGACCCACTAGCTTGTTCTGATGCTGTTTGATCAGGATTTGTATTCGAAGAAAGTTGTCCTCTACGCCGATGTTCTGCATGAATCTCAGCACTAATTTAGCTGCTAATGTAGCCGAAGCATAATAGATATAAAGGTGTGATATTGCAGTGGTAACTAGTTTGTATAATAGAGGTAAGTAGTCCTAGAAAAACATGTTCTCTTATTTTGATATCCAAAACAACATATTTAGCATAATAATATTCTTACTTCCTATTAAAGTATTGATTCTACAAATAATTAATACTCAATAATATTTAAAATAAAATCAGCCAAGAACGATTACCGATAAATAAAAATTTTCGTTGCGTCGAAAGAACTAGAACTTGACTGTAATTTTTGTTTGAAGCAAAGAAACTAAACCTATACAGCCTACTGCATACCTACTCTTTTTCTAAATTTAAGAAATCAAATTGGTCAATTAAATGATGTGATGCATGAGTAGACAGCAGAGCTTTAAAAATATATCGATTTTGATATCTGAAAATAAATATCGAAAATTGATATATCGCGGAAAAAAAATATCGCCGATATATATCGATTTTTATTTAAAAAAATATTTATTTTTCGATATATCGATATTTTTTGCTCATCCCTAGTTTTTGACAGGAGTTTAGGCGGGACTGTGTAAGAGACATTATACATCATCTTTGCATTATTTTCTCAGATTTGTGTTTCAATGGATGTTATTGAATAAAATTCGTGGCGTTTTGTTTAATAAGTATCCGTATATGGATGCAAATCTGGGGAATGGTGTAAATATCGTGTTTAGTGTGCTCTCTTACAGCGTCGTCAAAACTCCCTCGGGACATCATACATAAAGTGCCACGACTTTATGTATGATTAGTTTAGGATAGGTTAAGTTAATTTAGGTTAATTTTAAGTTTCATCATCTTCATCATCATTATTTCTTATAAAAATAACGCTGGACAAAGCTGTATGGCTTAAAAGCTTTAGCCTGTCCAACAATGGACAAATTAAAAAAAAATAGTTTTTGACATTTTCATTGCGACACTAATGACATTTCTTAAATAGTAGGTACGTCTGTACGTGAATGCGTCTATAATTCTACATACTTAGCTATTTATTTTTCAAAGTCTACTAAGTACATACCATTATTTTCCTTGTGTGAGTGACTAGTAATTTATATCAAAGAGATTTTGACTGATATTGCATTGTATGGCATCCTTGGATTCCATGATTAAAAATGGATTGTTTTTAAAAATTGATCTGGCACGTAAATATATATTTTAGTTTGCAATTAAAATTTATTGACCGTCAAGCTGGGTGCCAAAACGGTAGAGCGGTTTCTCAACCAAGCTGACGACAACTTTGTCGAAGATGTTAACGAAGACTTAAAATGTTTCCTTACCGGAGGCAGATTTGACAGGTAAACAATTTTGGTGTTGTGTTATGACATACAGTTTGCTACAGTTAGATTTTTTGGTGTATTTTCATTCAATATTTTGCTGCCCGAAATGTAAACCCAGTTATTTGTTGAGTGTGCTTAAAATCTTGTCAAATACTCAACAATAATTTCAAGGTTATTTCATGTCAAGCGCAAATAAGCGTAGGCCGCATTCCTACTGCCGTAAATGAAATGAAGCGCGTCGAATAAATGACACCTTGAGCGGTGGATATAGTTAAAAGCAGTCGTAGACCGGTAATTAGCAAATACCTACTTAATTTCCGTATTCTCCAATCAAGGCCTAAATTGTAAGAAATTACAAATTTTCCTATTACCACTTGACTATTTATTTTAAGTGTGACAATTTGTTTAAATACCGGAATGTTCGGAGATTTGTGGTTGCAAAATATTAAAAAAAAAACAAGTGAAAAGCAAATCAAAATAAAACTTTGCCAATAAAATTAATAAATTTAATATCAAATTCAATTTTTTTATAATTTGACTTGTTTTTTTTTTTAAATTTTGCTATTACCTATCTCTGCTCATGGCAGATTTTTTTACTTTACATTTATATTATTTTTACAATTTAAAGGATTAATATTATGAGTTCATTGCATAGCCATGATAAGTGTATTTAAGCTTTCTTAACAATTTAGACATTTACTCTAACTGGTTCTGATACTACAGATTTAGTTTTGATTCCTATGTAGATAATTTGTGCTATTAAAATAAATGGCACATTTAATGTAATAGTTATATAGTAACCTAATAAGTAAAAAATAACATTGTTCCAGTGTGCTAGTGTTTCCTCCTGTCAGCAATTACCGCCGATTTCTAATCCATCGTTGTGTTGAACAACTGTGCAGGCCTGATCTCAGTACATTCTCCATTGGGATCGGTGATGAGCGTCGTACTGTTGTCTGCTATCGAGATAAGTTATTAAGGTATTATTCGATATAATAAAACACTAGCACTATTCTATGATAATTATTAATTAAATTAATTTGACTGTTGTAATTTCATTATTTAAAATTTCGCTTTCTGAGATTTCTTTAAGAATCTCAGTCATTGCCTTACAATTATATGGAAGTTATTTTAATAATTTTATCCTTCAAAGGTAGGGTTTTTTAAATATGTATATAAAATTCTTATCAGTTTAATTATATATTTATTTTGCCATAAAATGATAACAAAATAGAAAAGTATTCAGTATATCTGGAGGTACAAGAAATTGAAAATATTTATTTATTAAATATTTATTTTTGGGAAATATTTTAAGGGAATAGGATAGAAAACGAATGGTAACGAGCCATGATCCGCTTTACGTTGATATTCTGAGAGGCAGTAGTATCTCACCGTCGAGCCGGCATATTCATGCAGAATACTGCGTGGCTTTATCTCTGTAAAAAACTGCTGTTCTGCTTATATTTTTCCAACAACTCCCTAGAATCTACACATCTGCCCTTGTTTTATAAATGTTAGCAAAACTTTTTTTTTGTGTTCAGTGATGAAGCTTGTGCCTGTCCAGCAATGGGTTTAAGTCAAGAACATGATGACAACTCGTTTTCGTCGCAAGCAGGTATGTGTTTAATTTCAATGCTTTGCTTTTAAATTCTGAAATGAAGGTTGTTGAAAGTTTATGTCAATTAATTACACACTTATTTAAATAACTTGATTAATTTAATTTTTGACTATTAAATTATATGTAACTAGCTGACCCGGCGAACTCTGTTTCGCATCAAAAGTAATAACTGCTGCCCCGCTATGTTAATACTGCAATATCTTCGACAAATTTGAAGTCGATAGCAGCTATAGGTTAAAAATGGGAATTTTCCATGGTTAACACCCCCGCAACCCCCCTTGTGGGTGGAATTTCGTAAAATCCGTTCTTAGCTGACCTCTACTCGGCGAAAGGAATAATCCTACCAAATTTCAAGTCGCTACGCCTTATGGTTCCAGAGATATCGTGATGAGTCAATATATAGGTGGAAATCTCTTATATATATATATAGATAATGTGATATGATAACCCATTATTGATTTCCTCTACATCGAAGTCCTCAATAGTAGAGAGCTTTCTTTATGATATAGATAATATATAGATCACCGTGAATTATTTTTTAGATCCGTATGAGAGTTACAATTATATATGTTATGTTGTTATATCTCAAAACGATTAGCCAGCGTTTTCGATGAAAGTGCGAACTTAACTTTTTTGACAACTTCAACAATTGTCGTCATAATATTTCCACTAATTTAAACAAAACTAGAATCACAAAAAATTAAAACTCATCAAAATCTATTGCATAGTTTTAAAGATGAAAGGATACGTAGGGATAGATAGACCGTTATTTAATACTATCTAGTGATGTTACGGAATCTAACTCTAAACCGAAAATTTCCTGCGGTAACTAAATATTTTAGAACACCTTCCATTATCGTTTTGCTAAGCACTTGGCAGATGTTACCATGATCGCTCATCGCAAATTGTTTCATGGATTGGAAGGAGAAGCCTTGGAAAAACAACCGCATATATGAGAAACTTATTAGTGTCTGTATTACCCGTTCGGTCTAAATTTGCGGTCTGTGGATTGCATATCCACAACCATCTAACGCGCCGCTGAATCGCCCTCTCAGTAACGTTAGCATAAATATTTTTTGCTTTCGATAGTTCATCATCATCATTATCAACGTATTTCCGTCCACTGCTGGACATAGACCTCTCCTTGGCACGCCACTGAGTTCGATCTTCGGCCATTCGTTTCCAACCGCTGCCAGCCACTTTGCGTATTTCGTCGCCCCACCTAGCTTTCGACATTTCGTAGTTCTTCTTAGCTCAAACCAAGAAATCATGAAATGTCTAGTTTCGAACCTGTGGACGTTACTGATTAAACTCAATTAATGTGTCTAATTTTACCCAAATATACATTTGTTTTAAATAAAAAATATTTTTAGTTTAGTTTCTTTTTTTATGCTGACCATTGGTGATATGACATCACTGGAAGGGTAGCTTCCAGTGATGTCATATCACCAATGGCAAACTTAGCGCAAACGTATTAGTGCAAGAATTTATTGGGGGAAATATCATCCCACGCTATTGAGGTGTCATGTTTTAGAATTATAAGAATAGCTTCTACATCATGTTTGTCAATATTTTCATCAGAGATGAAAATACTTTTCATCTCTGATGAAAATACTGGAAAAGAGTTAGCCACCTCGTCACATACGTTGATTTAAATGTTTATCTCTTTTATTATTTTTTGGGTTATTTTAATTTCAATAGCAATTTGCACATTTTTTTACTTATTATAAAAAATGATTCTGTAGCCGGTTTTTTTGACGCAGTTATTAATTATACTACGTTTTCATAACGATTTCGACGTTAAAAAAGACTCTTAACAATGACGAAACATTGAATTTTAGCTATTATAAATATATTAACAGTGGTAGAGCCAAGCAGTTCGCTGCATGAATGGGCCGGCTCGACCGGTGAAATACCACGACCTCTCAGAAGACCGACGTAAAGTGGCTCATGCCGCGTTTCGTTCGGTGAGAGAGGTACCCGGAGGCCCACCCCCCTTCCCCGTCCTTTCCTATCCCCTATCCCTCAAAGGTCGGCAACGCTACAGTAACACTATATGTGTTGCTGGTGTCTATGGGCGGCGTTGATTGCTTACCATCAGGTGACACGCCTGCTCGTTTGCCCTCCTATCCCATAAAAAAAAAAAAAAAAATATGCGCGATATGCGCATGTCGTTCGAATCCTTACCGCTAGACAAAAAAAATATTTCGATGTTTTAAAATAAATAAAACTATTTGCAAAATACGTAAATGGAGTATATATTTTTTTGCCGTTAGTCCTCTCCTTCTGAATTTTGTGTTCCGCATTCTACCGATACATTTCTTTACATGTATTTTTAAATATCCAGGTGGAACAAACAACAGTCTCGGTGATCTAGTGGCGAGGACCCCGCCTTTGATTCAAATCCTTTTTGGATTCAAATCCTGGCTCACTCCAATGACTTTTCGAAATTCTTTTCGGAAGTTATGTGTGATAAATATGGATGACTTACAACTTTGTGCTCAGTGTCGGTGTATAGCAATAGGTTCGGCACCTATTCCATTTGCGACGCAAACACATCGGCGTATCGAGGCTTACGTTATGCTTTTAACTATGCAAATCCAGTATCTTAAAGTTGTGGTCCTTCGGTCCTTGTAAAAGCGTTCAAATTGAAAATGTACTTTGGTGTCGTTCTCGCTTCCAACAATATGTAAAAAAATCACACGTAACTTTGTACAGTCAACAAATCAGTATCATTATAATAAAAGGTGTGCAGTTTAGGACTGTTCATGCAAAGTTCCGTGTCTTGCGGAACTAGTATTACATACTACAGTTATCTATAATTCAATTCATTATTCCCCTCCACACACGTCGGGTTCAAATACACACGTATGTCGGCTTTACGTTTGTTGTTTATTTTTTACTTTTATGCTTGCATGATTGTATGTTACATTGCCTGTATTCTGTGATGTAATATACTTTGAGAATTCACGGCCTTATTCTAGATTATAGAGCATACAGAAAGAAAGAAAAGAACGATGTGACGTATATGTTTTAAAATCCTAACAACAAAATCTGCTGAATTAAAGGTTTGGTATGTAGGCAAAATCAAAGGGAATATAAAAAATCCGAAACGAGCTAAACGCATCTGAATAATACAGTTTGAAGATATAAAAGTCTTAAGGATGGCCACAACTTGTGATTGAGAAGTTTCCTATAGAGCCTTGTCTAAATTATGTATTCATTTAAAAGTTTTATTAATATGACCATGAATACATTGGTTTTAACCAAGGGTTTTTTAGTAATGTATTGAAGAAAGACATGACGAGGAATGAAAGGAGACTTCTTATAATTTTGACCAATTCAAGGGATAAATGTGATTTTGGCGGTTATTCTAAGTACCTAGTTAAGCTCGACTAAACTCTTTGATCTGATGTCAGAGTAATTTTAAGGGCACTACTCAACCCCATTAGGTTTTTTCATGTTCGATGTCATTTTAGCAAGTGAATGAATTGAAAAGTGATCAGGATACAATTTGTGTTTAAAATTTTATAAAATAACATAACTTCACGCCTTTGTTACCCGAAGGTGTAGGCAGTGGCTGTTAAGCCTTGTCTCGCCGTTATGTTTACGTCCCAAATGGAATAGGTGGCGAACCTATTGCCATACCGGGCACAAAGTTATCAGTCATCGATATTTATCACACATAACTTCCGAAAACTATTTCGAAAAGTCATTGGTGTGAGCCAGTGTCAGGATTCGAACCTGGACCTCCGGATCAGAAGCCGTGTGCTCGACCACTGCGCCACTCTAAAATTTTATAGTTATTATTAAATCTACTTCTCTTTAAGTCTGGCGAGAAATATTGTTACAACATTCGCCTTCATTGAAACGGGATGCGAGCGAGGTTATAATAATATAGCAACCGCGCTATTCTCTTTTTTTTAATTACAATCAAATATTGCAAGGTGATAAATAACTAAAAGTATCTTTAGAATTTGCTAAATTAAAATGTTGCTAAAGTGAAGTGCTAAAGTTTTGGTGGCGCAGTGTTCTGTGCACGGCTTCTGATCCAGGGGTCCGGGTTCGATTCCTGATACTGGCTCACACCAATGACTTTTCGAAATTGTTTTCGGAAGTTATGTGTGATAAATATCGATGACTGAAAACATTGTGCCCGGTATGGCAATAGGTTCGCCACCTATTCCATTTGGGACGTAAACATAACGGCGAGACGAGGCTTAACAGCCTACACCTTCGGGTAACAAAAGGCGTGAAGTTATGTTATGAAATGTTCATTCATTTAATCTTGGAAAAAAATCTGTTTTTTTGGATTGTTACAGTGACCTATTATCCCAGTTACATGTTTTTTTTAATCATCGATTCGTCCTTCACAATGCTGTTGCAAGTAAACAAAAACGCTCACGAAATTCCAATGACATAAGCGCTGATGCAACGTTAGCGGAATGACCGGGCCCGCTAATGTGGAACGCGACGAGTGAAAGTAGCACGCTGCTGCTGAGCTTTTAAGTGCTCCACGTACTTTGTGGATGCACTTTTAAGGGAAACTTAATACGTATTATCCCAGAAATTGGGTCACGAAGTTGACAGCACCGGCGGAGGTTATTGTTTTTTGACGTTGCTTGTCGGTTTTTTCTTTTTGAGGACTTAGAGCACGCTGCTATTAAGTGCTCCACGTACTTTTGTGTGGATGCACTTTTAAGGGAACAAAATACGTATTATCCCTGAAATTAGGTCACGATGTTGACAGCACCAGCAGAGGTTTTTTTGTTTTGACGTTGCTTTTCGTTTTTGTTTCTTTTCAGGGGACTTAGAGGGTAATCGATTTTGTTCTGTATTCATTTTGCACAGTATCTGCAAGTTGCTGTATATTAATCCAATTACTTAACTGTCATTCATTAAAGCCTTTCCAAGTAATATGGGAGCATCAGCGTCCCCATCGAGATAAGCCAAGGTTTTTGAAAAGTTATCAGAACTGATGAAGAATGAAGCTTCTAACACTACCGTTTTTTTACGCGAGGAAATGTTTTATGCACACCCATGGACGGCAGGGGGTAGTGTGGGACTCCCAAAACAGTAAACTGCAATCCGATCCTAGGGTTACCCATTAAAACCCCGCGGCGGCCTTCCTCCGGACACATACTTAACGACATATTAATACATACATACATAAATTCACGCCAAATCCCTTGCGGGGTAGGCGGAGAGAACAGAGCGCCATAGGCTCAATTCTTAAACGCCCAACTCGCTTCTTTGACTTTCATAACTCTTTTCGATTTTTGAGACTCCTAACATATATAATTAAATGTTAATACCTCGAGGTCACATAAATATATTGCCTAATTAAAAAATAATAATAATACATTTAAATTGACCAATTCAATTAATGCGAGTACGTTATTAACCATATGAGTGCATGAAGACATTCGTCCATTGCCCAATCCCAACAATGCGTTATTAAGGTTTCCTCAGACTGCTTTTTACTATCTGTAAGTAGCAGGTATCAATGTTAAGCTATTGTGAATAAGCTATATTATGTTGTTTTAAACTCTAGCTAATTATAAAATAGGTCACACAGACAATGTCTCTTAATAAAATATTTTGGAGAATATAAAAAAAAAAAACAACTGAAATATATATGTATGTATATACATGTAGAATTTTTTGAAAGTAGTAAATTATGGAGGGTAGAAGTAAGGAGAACTGTCTTGTAAGGGGGATCAGTCCCAAAAGCGTCCACTTGTAAACAGCAAATTATTGGTCGAACATTCACAGAAATAGCGCTAGTTTAGATAGTGGAAATTACATAAATGTTACAATTTATAAGCAGAGTGAAGTGTGCTGAGTTGAAAAATGTAATATTTCTCTTGACTTCTGTAGTTAAGAAATATGCAGTATTAAAAATCTCAACTATTAACGTAGTCAACTGTAAATTAGTAAATAAGAATTTGTTCAGTTAAAAGTTGTCCAAGTACTTAGACTGAAAAAGAAAGGAATTGATACGTCCAACCAACCTCCATACTTCTTTTGACCTACAGTATTTATAATCATTTATTAACCTTTTAAAGATACAGAAGTTAACTATAACAATTTTGTATTTTTTACAATAATTGTCAGAAAAAAATAACTGGAATTGGCCACTACATAAATATTATTTAAAAACTATTTACTATATTTGAAAATAGAACTCTTTGGCTGTATAATGTCAGTCTCTTTTATCCGGCTGCCAATTGTTTTAATTATCGCGCGCGATTTCAAAAAATGCTTATCGTTACCACAACGATTTAACTCGAGAACATTTTCGTGCGATGATTTACTACGACTTTTGACGTGGTAAAAATGCATCGATGAACTCAGTTCGACTTTTGGAGATAAGGCACCGTCAAAGACCACTGTGTATCATGGGTTTACGGCCGAAACCAATAATCAATCCCAATCCAAATTTTGCTATCTAAGATCAATATTTCAATCCATTTCTGTTAATAAGCGTGCCAATAATCAATCTATGGATTGAATAAGCGATCTCTAGAATCAATCTATCTTTGGGAGGGCGGATCAGAGATTAGAGATTGAAATTTGTTCTAAAATGACAGTTTGCGCGTGCCAATAATCGATCCGATGGTTTAGACACTGACATCGATCACCGTAATCTATCTTAGATTTCAATCCGAGAAATTCCTTGGATTAGAGATAGGATTACAATAAATTTTATTGAAATAATCTAAAAATGGACAGTGATAGTGATATTTGGAAGTCCTTGCTTTGCTATCAGACTGGGATAGCGAAAGCGATATCGAAATGAGAGCTGCTCTACGAGACTCAAAAGGGTAAATTATATGCAGAGCCTTGAGGATGACGATTTTACTTTTAGATTTCGGTTGTCAAAAGTTGCTGTGAATTCTTTGCTTACTCAAATAGTGCCACATATCAGAGTAGGTAACCTCCACTAGGTTTGTCTATTCAAATATGTATTTGCAATTTATCTTTCAGTGTCATAAATACTAATCAATACCAACGCTAATAATCAATATTCGTATTGCAGGAATCACGGTGCTTCTTGATGAAGCACCGTGATTCCTGCAATACGAATATCATTAACTATTACTATCATTGAGGTTTTTTGCATTAGCCACAATGTTAATTTCTGTCGCAGACTTTCTGGGAGTATCCAAATCAACACCAGGAAGAATAGTGAATGATGTATCACAGCAATTGCCAAATTATATGATCAGTACATCATTGTCCATAATTTAAATACAGAAAGTTTTTACCAGATTGCACATTGAAATATTTAATAGTACTTACTAGTGCAATTATCAAAACAACTTATTTATTAATTCATTATATTTTCTTTGTAGTTAAATGTGAGTCAGGTCACTTTGGTAACCACTGGATGCTTGGTGATAGTGCTTATCCAAACCGATTTTATTTATTGACACCAATTTTAAACCCGTCTACTCTGGCAGAACATAACTATAACAAAGCACATATCAGAACCAGGAACACCATACAAAGGTAACAATTGAAAAATACAGATGTTATGCTTAAGTTTGTAAACCTAAATCAACTTCACGCCAAATAACTTGTGAAGTAGGCAGAAAGAACAGAATCTAAGCATAAGACACCGTTCTTATATATCTCTCTTGCTTATTCGATTTTTATAACTATTTCATAAATACTTATTGTTTCTTTGACGTCACATTAGGACCCATTCAATTTGGTCATTTATGGTATGCTGTGCCCTTCCTCAACTCCTACATCTTTTTGTTTTTACACTGTATATATGCTGTGTTACTCTTGCATTTTTCATTCTTACTTTAAAACTGACTCTCTTTCAGACTAGCTAGTAATGTTATGAGTTTTATAGGTATACTACTATTGTTTCAGAGCTTTCGGTATATGGAAGCGCAAGTTTCCTATTGTGGGCCTTACCATGCGCTTGTTATTGCCTAAGGTCCATCAAATAATAATTGCCAAAGCAGTATTCCACAATATACGCAGAATACATAATTGAATACCTACAGAGGTTAACTGAACTAACTTAGAAGTGACAAACTCGGATTCTATTGATATGAACCTAAATATGGACCAAGATACACAATCAAGAACTGAGCTAATAAACAATTATTTTGTGTGATTAAAATGTTGAAAAAGAAACAATACTTTTGTAACTTAATATTTCAAGAACTGAGCTAATAAATAATTATTTTGTGTGATTAAAATGTTGAAAATAAAACAATACTTTTGTAACTTAATATTTCAAGAACTGAGCTAATAAATAATTTTGTGTGATTAAAATGTTGAAAATAAAACAATACCTTTGTAAACTTAATATTTGTACTTGAATCGATCTACTTAATGTTTTTTATTAGTATTAACACTAACATTTAAACTGTAATTTTGACTATGGAATAAAACAAATGTTTATTATTAATGTGACTGTTTATTAAATTAGTATTAATCACACTTCATTGCTATATTTATCACAGATATTTATATATACACATATAAACATATATTAATCAAACTTATTTGCTAATTTATCACATACATGTTATGTAATCACATTTACTTGCTCTATTTATCACACACATATTAAGTAATCACATTTAGTTGATCTATTTATCACATACATATTAAGTATTTGAGATTTTGATTAAAATTAAATGCTTTGTGTTGGGGTATTTTCTCTTCGGAAATCATATATTTCAACTATAATATTATTTTCATCCCCAATAACGCAATCTGCCTCGACTATGGGTGACACAGTGGCATCACCACCACCATTTTCTGCTTGCACTATTTGACTATCACCACCAAACTCAGCAATAAAGCCAGTGGCAGTACTACCAAGTAATGCAGTTATCCTGTGTAATACTTCATCAGTATATAATCAGCAGGGCCACCCCCAGTCTAAAATGAATAGTAATAAAAAAGTAAATTAAACAATGAAAATAAGATAAGATAACTCTTTATTTACACCTTATAAATTACAAAAAAGGAAAACATACAAATAAGCCAAGGATAAACACAATATTAAGGTATAAATGGCGGCAAATAGCAATAAGGCAAGCAATATCTTAAAATAATGACACTACGATGACTAACCTTAAATTGGTTTATTCTTATCTTAGTGCAGCGTTTGCGAGCATTTTTTTTAAATTTTTCCCTTTTTAGACTTAGCTGCTGTGGGTTCCTTGGACAATTCGCGGCGCTGGCGTTATTTGTTATTTGAAGCCATTCCTCCATCTTCAATTTATTATTTGATGCGTTTGTCACCTTTGTCGTAATTATTTTGCTTTTTTCTATTAATCTATCAGAGCTCTAGTTTCCTCCTTTGTAAGAGGTTTGCCTTTAATCTGTAAATAACAATTCAATTTCATGAAAGTTATGTGAGAACGCGACGGATCAGCATACTTTTGTAAAGAAACAAATTACTTACAGATTCAATATTATGTCAAACGTATTTGATGTTCACTGTATTTAGATTATTATTAAAAAAACTAACTAAAATTACAGTTTATATTCTTGTTTGAATGCAGCGGCATAATTCGTAAATAAATATTTGTGATATGTCAAATTTCGTTCCTTTCAACAACTTTTGTTAAAACATAAAGAATATAATTTGGTGTTTTCTTGTAGAATAAATGTGTTATTCTATAAGAAATCGCAAAATTAGTTTCCCCTAACGTACTATGTAATATTTCTAACACTCCGAATTAGTTTCGTATAAATATAACGCGGAATAAACTTAAAGCATTATTCACAGTTTTGTGTGAAACGGAACAGTAAAGAGGGAACGGTTTACCGGCTATCTGCGGTTGGAAAGTAAGACGGATAGATAAGTTTTGTTATTGGCACGAGGATTGAGGATCGTTTGACAGATACACAGTAATCTCAGATTGACTTCAATCTTAAACTACAGATTGATTATTGGCTTCGGCCGTTAGTTAGTTAGTGGACGTCACGAAAGCCTGACCGAAATCAGTTGTTGATACATAAGTAGCAGTCCTCGTATTAGTTACAAATTGAGAAAGGTGCTTTCAAACACATAATACAAATAATACTCTGCTTCTTTATAATACTATTACATATTGATAATCTTCTGTTTATTAATCTGAAGGTTTAGTGACCTCGCTTATATATCAGTATTTACTAGGTTTGGGTTCCAATCGTGGAGCAACCCAATGATTTTTCCGGATTCTTTTTAGTCAGTCTGTAATAAACATCGAGAATTCCCTGCGATGTGATGTATGGCAAAATCATAAATTGCGCTGCTATTCGTTTACAATTGTGTGTAACAGTTATAATTTTTACCTACAAAGCAGAACTAGTTCTTTTAAATAAATTATATTACATGAACAGCATAACTAGACAAGTACTTGTCAATATTTTGTTTCAATTGTTAACTATAACAAATATATTACTTTATGCAATAGTTCTGGTGCAATAATGGTGTGTTTTATGTTACTGATGCAAATTGTCCTAGAAATTCTTACTCTTGGGGCTTGGCTAATAAATAAATTATATTTTATGCAAATGTTCAGTGTCTGGTCCGTTTCACGGCTCGGTCGGTGAAATATAACCACCTCTCAGAAAATCGACGTGGTTTTTGCCATGTTCGTTCTGTGAGAGAGGTACCCGGACGCTCACCATGTGCCCTCCATTCCCCGTATCCTTCTCTGTTCCATCCTAAAGTCAAGCACTGCAACTGTGAATTACCGTATCATCGCCTGCACAAGGTACACAAGTCCTTTTTGGGAATGGGTGTACAGTTTTATAATAGGATACCGGCGCATATTCTGGATTTGTCTTATGATCGCTTTAGGCGAGCTGTGAAGGGTCGTCTCATTGGTGGTGCATACTACACCATCAACGACTTCATGACTGACAAGTCGGAGTGGGACCGTCAAATTGCTTGCTCAACGCGGATTTTGTAGTTTGTGTGTTGGAATTTGTTCACTTTTTCGGAGTGGAGGCGTTCTGTAATAATTTCTGATAGCTTTTTAACTGTAAATTTGCCTTGATATGGTGTTCACATATATAATAGAAACTTATTTTTTTATTTTTTTATTATTAGCCACAATTTTTGCACAACGTTACCACTCTAATTAAAGGGTGTCGCGTCAGTTGTGCTCGACTACTGTGATCGCATAGAATTTCTTAGTTAACTTGTAGGACGTTGATTTTAATTTGGTTGGATCTTAATTGTGATTGTCGAGTATTCTGTTTGCTACACCTTTTATTCACCAACCTACTGATTTGTTTTCAGTAGTGATAATAATATTGTTATTTATTTCAAATGGTTTGAAAAGAGTATTTGGCACATGAGTTTCTTGCCCGATTCTTCTCATGATAGCCCCTACACTCGGAATCGGGCCGCTCGTGGCGATTGCGTCCGTGTCTTTTTTTGTTCCACGGAGGCACTTTCCACAAGCGCTCGTTTATCTAATTTTAAATCATATTGTTATATCTGTACTTGTTGACTATTTTTAAGTGTCTGTGAAGACCTATAAAAATAAAGTTATTTTGACTTTGACTTTGTGGCCCTTTCGGTTTTGCACCTGTCAAGGGGTGGCAAATCGCTTACCACCAGATGACCCTTTGCTCTTTTCCATAAAAAATAAACATCAGATTAAATATCAATCGATCGAACTTCAAAGCTGAAGTTTCATTTGTGTGATTGACAACATCCTTGTGAAAGGGTAGTCCAATCAATGGCATTTGTTTGGAATTGTACTTGTGGCATGAGTGATGAGATTATATGAGTATAGTGACCTTGGTTATGCACCTCACTCGCTTATTCGTCTTTCTTTATTTTCTTTCTCTTTTAACTGTTGAGATACACGCTCGTCGGTTTTTAAGGCGCTTAACATCTCCGTCCGTAAAGACCGGACAGGACTCCTCCTTCCACCCACATTTGTACATAACACATGGCCACTCTCGTCTTTTTTATTCTTATGAATTTATGTAAATCATCATTCATTCTCCTTCCCTTATCCCACTTTGAGTGGGGTCGGTACAGCATGTATTTCTTTCGAAATACCCATGTTATCAAAAGTTTTGCTGTGTTACTTCGGCCCCCTGCCTGACGTCAACGCTTCTTGGGATTTTTTTCGTTTGTGGGATGGGGAGCGGAGAGGAGAAGGGCTTGGGCCTCCGGATACCTCTCACCGAGCGAAATGTGGTATGAGTCAGTTTACGCCGATATTCTCAGAGTTTCTGGTATTTCACCAGTCGAGCCCGCCCATTCATCCAGCGAACTGCGTGGCTCCACCACAGTTTCTGTATACATACTATAGTAAAAAAATTATGATTGCATACGCCTTATAAACAATGATGCAATCGTTTCGTTCTGGTGAAGACCGCTATCGCAATCAACGAACGACCGGCTTATGGAAGCAGTGTTGCCAACCATAATATTAGAATGGTCAGAAGTTGACGAAACACAAATCAAAGTGCGCAGACCAACACTACTTTATAAGAGATACCTAATAATATAATTCAGAAAGCATTTATTAAATTTACATAAAAAATAATAATACATATATCTATTAAAAAAATGTCCGTTCGTAATAGCGAATTGTAAAAACTGGTCTGAAGTAATCAATCAGGGCAAGGGTAACCAAATGAAGTTTGCTTGATCTTCATTTCACGCGGGGAAAATCTCGGGAACTAAATAATAGTGCCACAGTGGGCTCTGACTGGGTCGAAAGTCGCAAGTTAAATAAAAACTAAACTGAGTATACCACTAACTTATGGATATTTTTGGTGTTATAAGATTTTCCTTTGCAGTGCATATAAAATTATAGATTATCAAATTTAAATAATTGAAATCGTATTCTTACGTAAATTTTTTGAAGGTCTGTTATCAGCCTACAATTATTATGTCAAACTAATGTAATATCTATGGAAATACATGTATGTAGATTGTGGACTGTGGTCATACAGTATTGCAACACTAGCACTATGGAATAGTTGCTACTACTGGTTTATATTTTATACAAATTATTAACAACTATTGAGCAATCTACGTTTTTTTTAATGAGTCGTCCGTCCGTGTCCACTGGCCGTCCTACGCTGCGTCGCACAAGGGGCATGTGACCCAGAGAACTGGTTAAAATACCCAAAATAAGACCGATAATGTCATAATAGTTTACTATATAGTAACTGCCGGTAAACTTAGCAGTCAGTTTGACCTTTATAGTATGTATGTAAGCCTCACCCCTTTAACTAAATAAGGTACAGGTAAAAGGAAATATGTCGAGTAGAACATAATTATTCAGTCTACGGCAATAATTCCCGACAACCTTTTATGCGAAATATACTCAGCCTGCCATCAAATCCTTTTCCCGTTCATAAAGCAAAGCATGGCTAATATGCCAAAAATACAATGACATCAAAGTTATTGTTATTTGGTTGCGGTTTTGTGTAAGATTATGATAACTAGCAGGCTGCGGTTAGACATCTTGGCTGAAATAATTTCAAGATAACTATCCTCTGGCCAGCATGCATAAGATTCCTCTTGAATATATACCCTGGAATATAAAACTACGTAATGCGTTTAAAAAAAAATGGATTTTGTTGTATCTGCTGGAATAATTTTAGATGATCTTTATAATGGAACATAATGGTCATTAACATTAACGACCAAACACTGATTCATTATGCAAATTACTTAAATGAGTTAGAAGAGATCATAATATTTACGTACATATATTGTATGGTCAAAAATCGTAGAAGTGGCTCAATCCTCGTTCGTTTGGTCTTCCAATCGATTAAGTGATTGCGTTATCAAAAATCCTGTATACTATTTTTATTGAGGATTCCGCGTTTCGTTCGATGGGGGAAGTATCCATAGGTTAATTCCTTTCAGCTACCTCCTTATCCAATTTTAGGTTGTAGATGTCCACGGGTGGCGTTAGGCACTTAGGTGATTCGCTTCCTGGTTTTCCCTCATTCACTTTAAAGAACTTACTCCTCCTAGAGCTATTGACATACTACTTCAACAAAACCTTCTACGCTAAAAGAGTTGTATGAAAATGTATTAGAATAATCCTGAAATTATAGTGACAATATTGTATAATACACTGTATGTAATATTATAAGTCTTTAATACTTTCTGTCAGAGCGGACTACGTAAGTCTATTATTGCGTTGAAATATAATGTCGTGCTTGATTGCTTAACCTTCTGATGTGTGGGATGCATGTAACGGTTTAGACCATGTTTGTTGCATTCTATCTTAGCATTTATTTATATGTTATATAACCATGTTTGTCTTCATCTGTTCTTTTCAATGTTCTCTTATTTTATTATTTTCACATCATCAGTTTGATTATATCTTCGTCGGTATTTTTTACCTATATATCCAATGCAGAGATATGACGCTGACTTACTTATTATGAGCGTAGATTTATTAGTTTTTTTGAAGACCTCGTACGAGTTTCCTTTTTTCGTCGTATATATTACGTATTTTAGAGCCCGAAAACATTCGTTAAATATTTATTTCTCAGATCTTTGCGAATCACATTCATAACATTAAAACAACTTTTTAGGATTATATCGCGTTTATTTATTACTTATTTTTATTTATTTCCCGACGTTTCGAACTCTTTACAGAGATCATTTTCACGAGTGATGCACAAAAAGATGGTAGTCGTTCAAAAGCTATTTTCATTGATACAGAGAGCACTCACTTTTTGGAAATAAAAATCAAGAAGTTGATGTTGAAAATATGATATTTACTCTTGGTAACCCACATCAGACCATGAAACAAAAAAATTAATATTTATTTATTAGATATATTTACTAAAGAAAAAAAAGGAAAAATTTTTGTTAGTAAAGATCCTTTGTTGTATGATTTAATAGGTAACAGTTTTTATTTTTAATTATTAGATAATTATCTTATTTTCTTTCAGAAATCAGAGTTTAACTACTCTCGAGAGCAATGAATCCGGGTCACTTAAAGAATGTTAAAAATCTCGGAAACTAAAAATGATAGGTTAATGCAATAAATTGTATTTAATAGACAATGTAATACTCCTTAAATGAAAGTAAAAAAAATATGAGTCACCATACATTTTATTAACACAAAATTACATAAAGAAAAAATCTGCTGATCTCTCCTTAAAACAAAAATAGGAAACATGAAATTTTTGAACTTTATTACGATTTTCTTGAATTTTAATACTTCGTATTGCCTCCTCGGGCTTCCATTACTGCGTTTACGCGGTTTGGCATGCTGTACACCAAGTTCCTTATACGATTTTGGGGAATATTCTCCCATTCCTCTGTGAGAGCAATTTTGAGCTCACGAAGCGTGATTGGGGGAGGGTTTCGTTGTTTTACGCATCTGCCTAGCTCGTCCCAAGCATGCTCGATCGGGTTGATATCCGGGCTGCGCGCTGGCCACTCCATACGAGTAATGTTCATCTCTTGAAGGTAGTCATTCACAATCCTACCTGTATGAGGTCGGGCATTGTCATGCATAAATATAGCATCCTCACCTAAATTGACCATAAATGGACCAACGTGATCATTGAGGATTTCTTCCACATATCTTACGCTAGTTAAAGAGCCGTTTTCTATGATCACCAGCTCTGTGCGACTTTCAGAAGAAATTCCGGCCCACACAAGTACAGACCCACCACCGTAGGCTACTTTTTCCTCGATGCATGCTTGCTTGAATCTTTCCCCTGGTCTTCGATACACTCTGTGTCTTCCATCGTGCTTGTAGAGCATAAATTTTGATTCGTCGGAGAACATAACTTTTGACCAATCTTCAATACTCCAATTTACGTGGCTCTGGGCATATCTTAGTCTTGAAATACGATGCCCACGCTCCAGTTTAGGGCCGTTTGCAGGTCTAAGGGGTTTTAAGTTAGATTCAGCAAGCCGACGTCTTACTGTCCATGCGCTTGGGTTACTTCCTCCGAGGCGTCGAAACTGATTGGTGAGTTCAGTTCCTGTGAGAAAGCGATTTCGAAGCATGGTGTTCACCAAGTATCGGTCTTCTCGTGCTGTGGTATACCTGGTTCTGCCCGTTCCTGGTCTGCGTAGGTTAGAACCAGTTTCTTCGTAACGTCGGAGAACTCTTTGTACTGTTGACAGCGACACACCAACAGTCCTGGCTGTATCGCGCTGACTCCGGCCGGTTTCCAGCATTGTAAGTATTCTGGTGCATTCTTCAGGCGTAAGCGACATAATTTCAGCTTGAATAATGAATATAGAGCACTATCAACATGGTTTATGTACCCACATAAATGACAGATTACAAACAAAAGCAAAACCAAATGCTGTAATTTCGTAGTTCCATCTTCGAAAGTGGCCCTTTTTCAAATTTGATTTTTTTATGATATAACTTTACAATAACTAAGAAGTTTTAATACCTTCATTTAAGGAGTATTACATTGTCTATTAAATACAATTTATTGCATTAACCTAGCATTTTTAGTTTCCGAGATTTTTAGGATTCTTTAAGTGACCCGGATTCATTGCTCTCGAGTGTATTATTAAATATTGATTGATTTTAAATTTAAAGGTAAGTATTTGTTAAAAAATCTACCAGTGGGTCATAAACGCGGCCAGTCCTGAGAAAGACCCAGCAAGAAAACTCAGCGGCTGTTCTTCAAAACTGATTATTATTTCATTTTGGACGAGCTATTGACAGTACTATCAATGAAAATAGCTTTTGAACGACTACCATCTTTTTGTTCATCTCTCGTGAAAATGATCTCTGTAAAGAGTTCGAAACGTCGAGAAATAAATAATAAATGAACGCTATATAATCCTAAAAAGTTGTTTTAATGTTATTCGTTAAATAGTCAAATGTTTAATTTTATGTTATTAATTCCTACTGTTTTAAAGGTAGTAAAGTAGTAGAGTGGGTAGAGTTTAAATTATCTAATTCTTAGAGTAATAATTATACTTACATATAGTTAAGTCTTGTTCAATGTTCAACTGAGATTATATTTGTGAACAGTCTTCCTCGGAAACTATGCAATAGTTTGTACAAAAACGTGATTGTAGTGTTTGGTACCGCCATGGGAACTGCGCTCACTGCATTGATGTAATAGAGTGATGGGAACCACGATTTGTGTTAGATGAGGACATAAGATAATTAGTTGTGTGTGGAAAATATTGACGGCTGACAAAATTTTGCCAAAAATTTTTTGAAATCAACAGGTATACGAGGTCTTAAAAACATCCTAACCGTCCTATTTATAAGTGACCTTTGTTTTTACTTCTCTACCTGGTTTCATTCAGTTTCGTGTCTGTGAGATCTCTCTGTAGTGTTATATTTGTTATCTTCAGCTTATTGTAGAACATCCTTTTCATTGCATATTTAATAATGTATTTCACGGAACTATGTATGAAATACTATATAAACTACAGGTAAATCTTTTTTTCTGCTGAAATCTAATTCCGGGATTTTTAGAAACCGGGAGTTGTAACACTTATAACGGTTACCAATGCACGTTGTCATCAATGTTTGTCTAATTGTTTAGGTGACGAGATATAAACAATAAGACTGTCATAAAATAAAAAGTAATGACATTTTGCTATCTCATAAACGTTTGATTGAAAATCGCTTTCCTAATTTATTTGTGTAACAATGTAATTTTTATTTGCTTATGCGTAATTAGTGACCCGTGTTGAAGGTCAGTAAGGTTATGATAATTAAACATTTGCGTGTCCTTGGCACGGCCGAATCATGGTGACTTTATGTAACACTGAAATGTTTCGCAGCTGCGGCGGTGGGAGGTTGCAAACCGGCGCAGGCGGCGCGCCGCGCACAGCCTCAGGAAAAGATCAGGTCGGTATCAACAATACTTCCTACTTCATTTGTTGTCGAGCACTCGTCACGGACGGACGTCTCTCGACAATTCTTTATCATTCATTGATAACAGAAATATTAAACGCATCGTGTGTGTTTGTATGTGTGTGTGTTTAAATACGATACGAGCCAATATAAAGCTGAAAGTGATAACGTACCAATTGGTCAGTATCAGTGTTGATATTGTGCTTGATTCTCAGTGAATATCAGGATATTGGCGACTTACCTTGACAAGGTCGTCCATAGGTATAGTGTTATGACAATATATTATATTGTTAATTATTTTAGTTTTTGTTTGTTTGTTTGTGTGTTAATTACATTATTCCTAAATAAGTTCGTATATAACTGGCGTCGGTGTTATCAAACTATAAAGTGTTAACGTTGATAAGCAATGCCCCTGAAGTCACGTGTATTAATTAAAGAAAAAAAACAACGCGAAGTTTCTTTAGACAGTAAATGAGCCATTCTAAGGAGGACATTTGTCATTATTAGTTATTAGTGCAATGGGACAATTTTTTTTACCTTTTCTAAATTTTGGTCACAACACTTAATTACCTTATTACTTGATTGTGTTATTATGACTTAATCGACGAGTTATCTGTAATCGGCCATTTTGAAATAGTTATATTTATTATACTATCTACGCAGGTTTTGCAAGTATTTATGTTGCAATTATTCTACAAATAAATAAGGAAAATGGCGCAAATTGACCGAAGGTATTTTAAGGGCTCCAGACAGTAAATGCGCAACGCGGACATATAAGCACTAAAGAAAATGTATTTAATGTACGAAGCTTGCCAATTGCATAAGGTTCCGGGGTCGATCGCGGAGGTTGACTTTTAATCACCGCTTTTACCCTTTTCAATGGAACCTTATATTAGTCTCAATTTGTGTTTTACAAAATAGTTGACCTTTGTACTTCGTTACATAGTATAAAACAGAGTCGTTTTCCGCTTTGACTATGTTTTTTTTTTTTAATAGATAGAGGGTGTCAACTTGGTGGTTTGTATCTTTATTACATGTAATTAATAATGTAGTACATGCATAATACGTGCAAACGCTGGCTGAGCCCTGAGTGATAAATCAAAACAATGTACTACATTATTACCATATACCTTCTTAAGGTCTACAAAAAAGTCCGCGATGGTGTATGTTATGTATATTATTATCTCTTAGGGATAACCCACAATGACAATATTTATTGCTGCTGATTGGTTTTGAGGCAAAAACAAAGTTCGGTGGGTCAACTAGTATTATCTAAGACTGTTATCATTGAGGGCAAAATAAAATTGTGATGCTTCCGAGAAGTTCTTCCAAAACTTTATTATGACATAACATAACTTCACGCCTTTTGTTACCCAAAGGTGTAGGCAGCGGCACATAACATAACATATAAGTCTTGTTATGGTCTTAACCATTATCTCAAGACTTATTATGTCAACAAATGTCAACTGTCGCCTGAGGCCATGTATTAAAATACAATAACCAATTTGCCAATACCCTATAGGTTAATGCCAGTCTGCATAAAACTTTGATTGGTTTATATTTTGGGCAATCGCATAAATCGATACAACCGTTTTAGTCGTAGATAATTAGCACTAATTGAATTAACTTTAAAATTTCAGATATAAATTCTATTTGTATTTCAACTTGTGAATGCAAAGAAAAAAAATCAAATTGCTCACTTATTTACGTCGATTGCTTAACCGATTGTAACGTAACCTCTTTAAAGCAATGCAAATGATTAAAAAAAAAGTATTTATTAATAGTTATGTTACTACAATAAGGCACTCGTTACGTTACTTATACAATCTCGTTCTTGACCGGTTTCGCTCACCTCTAGACTGGTGGTATCTAGCGATCTGACTTTTGGCCCCTTCACTGACGTTTAAAACTATCACAGCTTATGTACTACCACTTTATATATATAATAAAGCAACAGTGGTAGAGACAAGCAGTTCGCTGCATGAATGGGCCTGCTCGACCAGTGAAATACCACGTCCCCTCAGAAGATAGACGTAAAGTGGCTCATGCCGCGTTTCGTTTAGTGAGGGAGGTATCCGGAGGCCTACCCCTCTTCCCCATGCTATTCTGTCCTACTCCCTTAAAGGTTCCATATGCAACTGTAACACTATATGTGCTGCAGGTGTCCATGGGCCGCGATGGTCACTTACCATCAGGTGACACGCCTGCCCGTTTGCCCTCACATCCCATAAAAAAAGTTGTTATTTTTAACAGAGTGGAAGGAAATATCTCATTTCATAATATGATAGGAGGATGCCCTCGTCAATTCATCTTAAGTTCTCAAGTCACTTTTAGTATAATAATCATTAGACGTGTATAATAAAGTGGGGTAGCAATTGTTTTGTATCTCAAATGGAAACTTGGTTTTCAAAATATGTATATATTTGTCACTTATTGTTTTTACATCTACTGTCAGATGTTACATAACAGGGAAATCCCCTATCATGTAGAGTCTTGCTTGTAGAATACGATATTGTTTTGGAATAGTTTGTTTCTATACATAAATTTAGGTATATTCCAAAATGTACACAAAAAAAAGTGGCGACCGAATACCTAGTTCCCCAGTTACTTATATCATAATTATTATGATACTCGCTAATTATTATGACTTAGTTATTAATTATTCATTTAATAAGCACATTCATAAATGTTCTTAACCTGTCGAAATTCTATTGTTGTTATTTCTTTTTAGTAATCTGAATGTATTCTCAAATATGAACGTCTTCTGTTATAAGTACATTACAACTTTGTTTAATGTTTAGATATTATTTGCTATTTCGTTAAGTTTACTATTGCTGTGTAGTCTCGGTGGCCCAGTGGTCGATCACACGGCTTCAGATCCAGAGGTCCGGGTTCGATTCCTGACACTGGCTCACACCAATGACTTTTAGAAATTGTTTTCGGAAGTTATGTGTGATAAATATCGATGACTTAAAACTTTGTGCCCGGTATGGCAATAGGTTTGCCACCTATTCCATTTGAGACGTAAACATAACGGCGAGACGAGGCTTAACAGCCGCTGCCTACACCTTCGGGTAACAAAAGGCGTGAAGTTATGTTATGTTACTATTGTTTACATACTATTTTCAAGATATAAAATACGTCATCATCATCATCAGCCAATTGCAGTCCACTGCTGGACATAGGTCTCTCCAAATGTGCGCCACAACATCCGATTCTTTGCCTTCCGCATCCAGTCTTTACCAGCAGCCTTTCTGAGGTCGTCTGACCAACGGGCTCGTGGGCGTCCTACGTTACGTTTACCAAAGACGCGGTCTCCACTCTATGACCTTCTTACTCCATCTACCATCGGTCCTTCGGCAGACATAATAATATCTTCTTGGACACAAATCACACAGCGCCCTCCAGTTCCAAACTAAGCAACTAAATGCTTGTGCTATGGATACTAGATAACGGATACTAATACTTTTCTTTTGTAAATACATACTTATAATACATAGAAAAACACCCAGGCGCCGCACAAATATTCATGTTTGTCACAAATATTTGGGCTCGGGTGGGAATCGAACCCCCGACCTCAGTGCTGCAGCCGGTAGTTTTACCAATGCGCCACGAGGCCCGTCAAATATGACCAGGCCATTGCCACTTCAGCGAGCGTATTGTGCGAGCTATGTCGGTTACACTCGTTCTCTGGCGGATATACTCATTCCTGAATTTATCTTTCAGAGATACCCCGAGCATAGCTCGCTGAGCGACTTTAAATTTGTGGACTAGCCATTATATTTTTTTCTAACATTTTTTTTTCTTATCCATATGTATACATATAGCACAAGCGACATGATTTAAACTTATCTTGCAATTTCATATGCTTTTTCTAAAACAACCTTGAGTTTGGTAAAACAGTTTCCTTTCTATCTTATTACGAGTGAGTATGTCGAATCAGTTACCCACAAGTGGTTTGTTACTCAACTGTAAAACTGGATTCTAATACGTTGTATATGCAATTGTTGAAGCACAGATTATAATCCCACTATATAAATGTAATGTTTATGCTTTAAATAACAAAAATTACAACATACAATACGTTACGTTAAGGTTTACTTAAAAAAGAAAATCTACTTCTTCCCGAACTTCCCCTTACGTTTTCTACCCGAAGGTGTAGGGTAGTGGCTGTTAAGCCTCGACACGCCGTTATGTTTACGTCCCTAATGAAATAGGTGCCGACATTATTGCAATACCTGGCACAAAGTTTTCAGTCATCGATATTTATCACACATAACTTTCGAACAGTCGCAACTTCTGTATTCAGGAGAAGGGTGCTTGATCGTGGTAGATTTGCTCCAATATTTTTAAATTGAAATCAAAAACTGCTCTTGTATTTTCATTTTAAATACACACGAGTTGTAATATTTAAAGAACGAAAAATCTTTCCATTTAACTTTACAAATTAACTTTTGTCATATCAACTTTTTATTTCTTTTAATGTCTCCCAATAAACACCGGCGCTGCCAAGACGTATTAACTTGTATGTTGGTGTTGTAAATCTGTTCAGCGGTTTGTTAAATATTTGCTAATAAAGAGATCTACAGACGAGAGTCACATTAGATGTCTTAAGCATTAGTATGATTGGTAACTAGAATGAGAAGAAAAATAGTGCTTACGGGAGAAACAAACCACGAAAAATTTAATTTAATTTTAGTTAAATACAAGTGCTCTGCTTGCTATTTAAAAAAAGCGTAAATTTTTATTTAAATGCGTACATTTTTCGAGACAGTTTGAAACGATGTCACAACTCTTTTATATAAAACTAGGTTCAGACACGAGCGATGTCAACAACGCACATTGCACAAACCAAGTTGCGGCCGAAAACGAACGAAAGTGTGTCTCGAGAGTGAGTTGGCCTTGCCCCAGTTGAGGTTACGTGACTGCTTTAGTAATAGAACGACAGATGACGGCACAGACGCTCCACAATTTGTTTTACAGATCTGTTGTTGAATTGCAATTTCATTGTGCTTTTGACATTTGATCATAGAGTAGTTATAGAGAGTTGCATAATTTAAAAAAAAAGAAAACTGTTTCTCTGGCATAATTTTGCGAACGCGGTAATTATTAATTTGAAAACGTCATCTTTATTAATTTTATAAATTTTGCCTGTAAATGTGCAGAAATTTAGTAAAATAAGGAGAGCTAAATTGCATGGAGCAATCTATTATCTCAAATGGTTTTGTTCTTAGGGTGTAAGTTATTCTTTAGGATATCTTCGCTATGGTGTGAACGAAAATGATATGAAAATGATATGAACATAGTATTTTTATAAGAAATATATATACCTATATATATCTGCCTACCCCACAAGGGATTTGGCGTGAAGTTATGTATGTAAATATATATATTCATTTTATTTGAAAAATATTATGACAGTAAAAAAGGTGATGCTTTTAATCGATCGTAAAAATCGACAGTAAAAAAGTTGACATTCGAGTATAATTATTTATTGTTAACAAAAATCTAAGTATATGTATTTGAACATTTTAATACTTAAAACTAATACTACTGCTGGAAAAGTAAATGGAGCACCGACCGTGAGGTTTAACTAGATAGTTAAAGTGGGGCACCTTCCTGACAGTAGTATTATACATTAAACTGGATACAATTAATAGACCAATTTGTAAATTTAAGAGTGTTTTTTTATGTATGAACAGTAATTAATCGAATTATTAATATAATTCGAGCCTCCAATTTGATCCGCAATTGATGCTAACAGCTACTTTTACCTATCATCAACATTCAAATCAAAGAAATCAAATACCTCTCATAGCTGTGCTAACACAATAAAAAAATAGTTAATATAAACACAATAAAACAATGTATGGCATATTTGCACACGTGGTGTAATATTTTCCTTTTTGTTTCAATATTTGTGTTTGTGTAATATTGTTTTTGTTTTATGTGACGTAGCTGCTTATAAGCTCGGACGACGTCATACATATGATTGTACCTGTAAATAAATTATGTGTAATCTCTAGAGCATATGTTTTTCAGTCATAGAAAACTTTGCATGATAGGTAATATAAGTAGGCCCGCCTCATGTAAACCTATTAGCCCTTTTTGAGAAGGCATTTGATGATATATACTGTGTCAACGAAAGAGCTATTTGTCGTCAATCGTCAACGTAAAACATCCTAGTTATTTCACTTCTCTTTTTAATCTCATCTCTTCTATAGTTTGTTTGAAGTCATTTAATGTTATTGTATTGTTTGTCCGCAGATCTGGTTCAACGAAACCTCGGCGGCCAGACCGCGCTGTGTATGTACCACGAGCACTTCGCGCTGCCGAAAACAACGCGCAGGAGGAGAATAAAGAAACAAGCAAACGTTCTAGTCTGAGTGGTGACGAACAGAAGTGTCCAAAATCTCCCCTAACCAGGGATAGATCCACCCACAATACTCCAAGGAAATCGTCAAACAAAAATTACTGCAACGTATACACTCCCCCACATCTCAGGAATCAAAGATCTCACGCGGCCGCTAGCCTAGATTTAGACGACACTCCAGCATCAAGCGATACAAAGGAATCCGTGCCTTTAGGCTTCCAAGTGCCAAATAGTGATAGTGCAATATCTATTAGTGATAATAATAGTTACGATTTAGAAGTAGGAGAGAATTTTTATATAGGAGATTATTTTGCAAACGGGCAACTAGGTTTCTACAGCCCTGCATACCACGAATATAGTGAATACGACGCGAGCAAAGAAAACGTCGAAGAAGCTGATTGGAGAACAAATGATTCCGACGATAACATGGCGATGAATGAAACTAATCAAAGCAATATAATAGATAGTGATTATTTATACGGTAAGGATGAGGATGTTGAGAAAAATGAGTTAAAGAGAGCATCTCAAGAGATTAATAGAAGTAGTAAAAGAATTATTAAACAAAGTTTCCACTCAGATGTTTTGGTTATATCAGATTCTGTTGAGCCCAGTGAACAAAACAAACTCGAAGAGCCGGTGGTAGAAGCGAAAGAACCGGAACCAAAGAAACTAAAACCGAAATTGGAGCCGAAAGTGTCTTTAAAGCGCGAGGAAAATGATTGGGAAGCTGTTTACGATGACAGTGGTGAATGTTTGGATCCAACACTGTTGGAAGAACTTACCACAACCGTCGGGAAAGTACACATAAGCAAGCCGAAAAACAATTATGATCAGTATCAAACCAGGGGTCAGGCGTTATACAGCAGCGGACCTTATGACGAGACATTCGGACATGTGGTTGAAGTGTATGACTTTCCCAGTGAGTTTAAAACGAACGATCTCTTCTCGTTGTTTAGTGAATATAAGGACACTGGTTTTGAAATAAAGTGGGTGGATGATACGCACGCGTTGATCGTGTTCAGCAGCGCCAAGATTGGTGAGTTTCTAATCTTAATTTGTTTCTAATTTTTGTTCTGCCATTATTTTAAATAGATGGTAATCAATTAATTAAGATTTAATTACGCCAAAAATCTGGCAGACTTTACTATAAATTTGTCTTTCTTTATTAATATATCCTCAAAATGATCACAATGTTAGTTATAATGACTATTTTACTTCGTCTATCTTACTTCTGAACAAATTAACTTTAATAGAGACATAAAAAGTATTAAGCGATTCATTTCGGTTACAAACAAATAATTATTAATCCGTTAGTATAGATTATATTAATTTTTTATACTCGTTCCAACCATTTATTTTACTTTTGACACATGCTTTAGGACGTAACTGTTTCATTTACGCAATTATTAACTTTGAAACGAGTGAACAGAGAAATATATAAACTGCCCAATAATATTTATAAATCTTAATTATTACCCACTAAATACATTAATATGCCGTAAATAGCTCTATTTATAAAATTTATGTGAATATTCATTTCCGTTATAAAAAAAGTTACGTTCTATCGCATCTAGTGACAGGATCAAAAGTATTCGGTGCAAACTAATGAATCGCAAATAATCGATTACACTTATTTGCAGTTAAGTCAGCTGACAACTGAGTTTTGAATTGTTGTAATAGACAACACGTTAAAATTGTATCAGGAAGATATGGAAATCTTCATATCATACCTATAACATGAAATAAAACAACCAAAATAGGTATTTTAATATTATTTTATTATAACGAATCGTCGGATTCTTCATACGAACTCGAATCGTCGCTTGAATCATCTGCAGTGTTTATTATTAACTCTTGTATAGGTATGTTGTCAAATTCAATTTCCCGATCCCAATCAGAGAATATTGTATTTTTTGTCTTGTTGACGACACTCGCCCAGTTTTCAGGCGTCACATTAGCACATGCGTTTTTTAAAAGTTCTAGCATTTTATTTGCTGTGAAAGGAGGAGTTGTATTGTTTCTTGCGGCGTGTCCTTTGACTTGTGCCCAGATCATTTCAATTGGATTATATTGACAGTGGTACGGAGGAATTCTGATTACAACATGCCCATTGCCCATATTCTGCTGACATTTCGTCGATGACATATCGTTTTGGCTGCTTTTTACTTTTTAAAATTTTAAGTAACTCTACTTTTAGTAGGGATTCGTCCACATCTTCCCCATTATCACGAAGCCAGTTTATAATCTCGTGTTTTTTGTTGGCCGTTGTTGGCATTTTATTAATTTGGCGAGAGTGATAGGGTGCATTATCAATAAATATTGTTGATGGCTCTTCAAGTGATGTAAGCATTTCTCTGAACCACTTTTCATACACGTCCGCATTCATCTCCTCATGATAGTCTCCTGTTTTTTTTTATTTGAACGCTAACAGAGCGTCTGGTACAAATCCCTTTGTAGTTCCCGCATGGCAAATGATGAGGCGTTCACCTTTCCCCATTGGCACTGCAGAAGTAGAAGCAGCAGTATCGTCAGTCCAACCTTTTGATATGGAATGATTGGCATTGAGCCAAGTTTCATCTGTGAAAACGATATTCGACCAGTCTTCTATTTTCTTCGCTTGCCTTAAAAATTCACAGCGAGACAAGGCTGTATCACGACGTTCCATTAAAATTTTTCTTTTGTCGGATTTCTTAAACAAGAACCCGATTTGGTGCAGCACCTTTGACAAAGAAGATTTTTGACCACGAAACAAGCCACAATTTCGTAGAGACGCTACTAATTTTTTCAAAGTAGGAATCTCCTTTCTTGTATAATAATTGTATATATGACGACGAATAGCATCAGTATCAAAACTGTCAATTGCTGTCACTTTACGGGGCTGACGTTTTTTCTTAGGCGTAGATAGCTTGTTCTGTTCAATACCACTACTACCATAGGCTTCTTTAGTGATTTTCGCCACCGTTGGAGCACTAATACCTAATGCTGCTGCAACACGGTCTCTAACTTGCGTTACTGGTATAAGGAATCCGCCATTGCGGCTTTCCTTTTCAAAAAATTCACGAAGCCGCAGCACTAACTCTCTGGATTGTCCTTTAAGCACCATACCTTTCGGCATTTTGCAAGTAAAAATCTTACTGGGAGGAACGATACGTTCAACTCAACCAAAGTAAGAACAATGAAATCAATACGGTGGAATATAAATACTCAACACAGCGTATGAAAAATATGAAAAAGCACTCAGCGAACAGAAATGTGACTAGCACGAGAGTCTTGTTGCGAGTGAGAGACAACACAACAAAATGGCGTCGCCAGCGCGTCGTTCAGTGTTGCCAACTCAGATTAAAAAAAAGGGGTCGGAGTTTGGAGCAGCGGACCCCGCTTAATAGAAAAAATGCTTCATAAGGTAGTTAGTTTTTATTTTGCAAAGTTCAAAGTAAAATATTTTGGGAGGACTGAATTAGTTAGTGGGTATGCAAAAATTATTGTGCCCAAATAACAAATATATTTACAGAAGTGAAGTTTTTAAGTAATATGAAATATGTATTTAAGCAAAAACTAAAATATCCGTGTTAAATCGATTAGAAATTCTTCCTGACTAAAATCGATTATTACAAAACATTGTATCCGTAATACATTAGTACAACACTAATTGATCAGAATTCGACCTGTCAAAAGTAAAATAAATGGTTGGAACGAGTTTAGATGTTTTAATTCCACAATCCATTTTAGATATGTCATGAAAATATACATTTTAATTTTGTCACGTAACATCTACTACGCGACGGTTATTTGTTATCTAAACATTTCACAATACATGCCTTGTCATGTATGTGTTGGAAAACCCTCTGTTTGAACAATAGCAAGTTCAAGGCAGCAATGGACTGCGTTGTGAATTTTAAAATCGTTTGTTTTGCAAAGTGTGACGCGCTATTCCGCGCTAATGAAAACGAGAGTGTTGTTTGGTCCAAAGTTCTAAACACACAGCTAGTAATAATATAAAATAGTTTCAATATTTTACTCAAATAACTCTTCAATTTGTTTACTTACTGTATTTATGTAAGCAAAATAATGTAAACTATTATTGTTGTAAACAAAGTAATCAAAATTTACCTTACTCGCTTTGTTGACTTTCATAACTCTTTTCATGCACGCGCGTCGTTTTTTGGAGCTCCTAACATCACCTTTCTCCAGAACACGTTCTATTTGGCCATGGAATGTGTCTTGGCCGTCCTCGACTACTACATCCATCCGCTTTTGCATTGTATATCTGCTTATTCAATCTTACAACATGAATTCCTTCTACATGTCCGAACCGCCCTTTCTTACTGTCACACCGACACTCTTTCAATACAACTTCCTTTCTTACTACCTTCTTTTCGAGGCGGTCAGCGAGAGTCACTCCGCAGATTTTGCGCAGGTCGGCACGCAGTTCACGTCGCACCGCGTTGTTCCTACTGTCGTGCACACTGTGCCATACCCGACTCTCGCTTCCATAATTTAGCGTTGCGATCAGTACTGGCATTGGGATATTGCTCTAATAATTAACATAGCTTAGAGATTTTGAATGCAACTTAATACATTGCATGACTGCTGGTTAGTTTCGTCATTACTGCTTTAAATTGTGAAAGTCAGTATACTTCACTAGAATACTCGTTTAATTGTAATATTAGACGTGTACTTATAAGATATTATTAAAATTGTTTTTTTATTTTTTCAACGTAAATCGTAGTTGAGATTAATCTCGGATTTTTGTAAACAATAATAGAACATGTGTAATGTGCAAAATTTGAAAACTTATCACTCTTAAGTTTAATAAAATTGCTGAAAAGAAAAACCCGCTGTGAGCTTATGACTTACGTATAATCAGTTGTGCGAACTAATGTCGCTCTTGATCTCAATAGAGAATCTTGCATAACAGTTCGTGATTTGTGCAGCTGTTGCAGCACTGCTGCAGTACAATGACTGCTAAAATGACTTGCAGTGGGCACGCAGGTGAACAATAAAAGATTACAAATAAATAAAGTTTTAATACTTTATTAATTTAAATAGAAATAGAGAAAGAAATTTTTAACTTTCCTCTTCACATGATAAGCGTGCTTGAGACTTGAAACCATCCTCGATAAATGGACTTTCCATCATAAAACAATATTTATGCCAATATGATGCCAGCAGCCTTAAAATAAATGATGCGCGTATAAAAAGAGTTATGAAAGTGAAAGATTTGAGTGAGACGTGAAAGTATCGTGCCTTATGGCGTGCTGTTCTCTCTGTCTACCCCGCAAGGAATTTGGCGTGAAATTATGTATGTAAGATTAGACAGTTTCGTCGGAAACGGAGTTAAAATAACATAACTTCACGCCTTTTTCTACCCGAAGGTGTAGGCAGTGGCTGTTAAGCCTCGACTCGCCGTTATGTTTACGTCCCAAATGGAATAGGTGGCGAACCTATTGCCGTACCGGGCACAAAGTTTTTAATCAGCGTCTTCTTGAATCAGAAGCGGGGTTCTAGATCACTGGACCACCGAGACATTAGCTCTCTTACATATTGAAATTTTGTTTAAGCGTTGTCAAATAGCAATTGGTTACTAAACGGAACTAGATGAATGTGGCGCAATTGAGAAAAATATTTTCGGTAATGACATAATATTTAGTATAATGCAGACTATGGCTGCAAGAAGTTACAAAAGAGGTTACGTTCAATGATCCCAGTGATGGATCAGGTCAGCGAGTGTTTAAAATGAATCAAAATCTGAAATTATTCAAGCACTAGCCGCTTTTAGCGACAGGGCTGCCATTTGTACTTTTAGGTATATATTTAGACTTATGTTTTTTCTAGTTTTTATAGTATACTAATCAAGAATTACTAATCTATTATGAATCTATCTAGCTTAGCCATCACTTACCATCAGCTTCGATTAAAAAATATTCAATTTGAACCTTAGAAGAGTTACAATATATAATTGAAATAGTATAAATAATATTACATAACATACATTCACGCATTTACGGGTAGAAAATGCGGCTGTTA
Organism: Euproctis similis; assembly: GCA_905147225.2. NCBI lineage: Eukaryota > Metazoa > Arthropoda > Insecta > Lepidoptera > Erebidae > Euproctis > Euproctis similis. Next base: position 15,208,506 of record LR990109.1, read on the forward strand.
AGTGTCGACTCGCCGTTATGTTTACGTCCCAAATTGAATAGGTGGCGAACCTATTGACATACACCACGCACGAAGTTGTCAGTCATCGATATTTATCACACTCAAGTTCCGAAAGGAATTTCGAAAAGTAATTTGTGTGAGCCCGTTTTCGAACTGACGACTTCTTAATTCAGAAGCTCGACCGCCGAGGCTGTAAAATAATTTAATTAAAATTCAAGCGGATAACACATTTTACATTTTAGACATGAAATAGGTAAAGGAGGCTCCGTTACGGTGATAATAAATTTGCCACGTTTTCTACTCATTACATTTTAAAAGTACCAGGGCCTGTTTTAAATTATTGTTCTTACAGAAACTGACGGGAAGTTATAATTGTTATGCTCTAATAAGATAAAGCCTTACTTATTACGATTGGCAATGCAGCCCGGCCATAGCAAATATCGTTTATGTAATAGGTCGTTCGCTGCATCATATTTATATTTAAAAAAGAATTTTATGACTTCTGTAAATTCTTAATAATACATTTCCTAGACCGTCTGGTGTCAGGTAAACCCACGAATGGGCCGGCTCGACCGGTGAAATACTACGACCTCTCAGGATATAGACGCAGACTCAGGCTTGTGCTGAGTTTCATTCGGTGAGAGAGGTATCCTGCAGCCCAACCCTCTTTCCCATTTCCAATTTCTTCCGATTTCTTCGCTATGGCAACTCAAAAGCCCGCACCGCAACTGCATACATGCATAACTTAACGCCAAAACTCTTGCGGGGTAGGCAGAAAGAACAGAGCGCCATGAGGCATGATTCGTACACGCGCGTCGATTTTTAAAGCTCCTAACACCACCTTCCTCAAGAACTCGTTCTATTTGGTCATGGAAGGTGTGTCGTTTTCAGTCCCCAACTCTTACATCCATCCTGATTACATAAAAGAAAGATATACTATAATTTATAGAATTTGCACTATTTTATATAGCATGGAAGTGTTAGTCACTAAAATAAAAAAAGGAATATCGACAAACTGTGTTGGTCGTTAGTAGCCTGCAGGTAAATTGTAACAGTCCTGGGTCCACTCAAAGATACGGAACCAAAGCCCGAATTCAGAACCGCCACTCAAATATATAAGCGCTACTTAAGCGTTAAGTAGCTGTCACATTAGACGGAATACGTGAAATTTGAGCAGTAAGTAGCACTTTATTGATTGTCAGATTTGAGTGGCAGTTCAGTATTCGGACGTAAGTCACTTATTTATTTCATCTTTTCATCTGTTCACCTGACGCTCTAATACCTATTCATATATTTCGAAATAATATGTATTTGTGCTAGGTTAATGAAATGCTAATTAAAAGTAAATTTTAATTTCAAAATTTAAACGGGTAGATACCTGTATAAATATGTTTGTTTTACGTTTATATTTTATTATTTGTAAACATATACTAGTTGCCTCGATCACATTTGAATCCGCTGCATTGAATTGAAATTCAAATCGAATTCGCTTGATTGTTAATCGCCGTATTTTTTTTAATATATACTTCCTGATGTGTCTACGTAGTGTCATGTCATTATAATCGGTTCAGTAGTTATTGCGTGAAAGTGTTACAAATAAATTTAGATTCACATTCGTAGTTAATCATAGGAATTTAATGTACATTACTAACGTATTTCTAATAGGGATTATGTTTACCTCCTCTTCCTCTTTCAAAGTTTGTCTGTTATTAACGTAATCAAATGTATCATAGAAGTTAATTTTCTTTCAACCTATGCTGACCAAAGAGCATGCTCTTTAATGTCCTGAATACGTTTAGTCCAATATATTTATAAACTCAGACATATTCTTACATTCTTGCAATGCTTGTTTGTTTACAATTTAACCTGCGACATATACTTGGAATATTATAAATTGCGTGTTTCCGCATCTATAAATATCAGCGCAACTCCTGACTTCCTGACACCGCTTTTTATACCTTTATACGGTTCAGTTATGAGGTAAAAAGTGTCCATGTGAAGAGCATATTTACTCTTTATATTTGTATAATGTCTTCCAAACGAATATAGAACACATGTATTTTAGGTTTCGTGAACAATACTCGCTTCATATTATATTGACGCGTAATAGATAGTAGGTTTTGACAGTCTCGGTGGTCCAGTGGTCGAGCACCGCACTTCTAAATCCAGAAGTCGAAGGTTCGAGTCCTGGCTCACAACAATGACTTTTCGAAGTTAATTTCGAAAGTTATGTGTGATAATATATTATTATTAATTTATTTTCAGACAACTATAGATCCATATTTTTGTTAGTATTACAACTTATAACTATGTTAGAAAATTATTACATTTTTTTTTTTTACATTATCAAGTCACATATTATTATTATTATTTTTTTTATATCATGAATGTCAAATTTATTTACTAATACCTTCTCTTCGGCATCGGGGCGACAATATGTTTTTCGCAACAATGCCGAAGGAAGGGGGAATCCAACCGGTCTGCCACCATTACCAGAATTTTGTTAGAGCTGCCTCGCACCCTGCCAACCAGAGACGAGCACCTTTTGCGCATGGTAGCATTAAAGCAGTCCACAGCAGCGTCAGCAAACATGCCGGAGGCGCTGCAGAATCGAGGCAGCCCCATCAACATTCTAAAGGCATTATTATACAGGACCCGGAGGGCGCCGTAGCTCTTTTTTGTATAGTTAGCCTACAGACAGGATGAATAGAGAGACGTACAATACGCTCTGAACAGCGTGATCTTCACTTCGACCGAGCAACGTGCAAACCTGCGGGCGATCATGTTCGCTCGTATTGATAGTGCCCTTCGCTCACGCTCAATGTCGGCATCATCCCTAAGATCGGCAGTGACGACATGTCCCAAGTACTTAAAGTGCTTAACTGTATCCAAAGCCTGACCATAGAGCCGAACCGGTGGTACATTTTGTGGGCATTTGGTGCCGGCATTAAACACCATACAGTGGCTCTTCTCAACGTTGTATTTTAACCCGAGATCACAAGCGTATTCCTCACAGGTTTTCATGAGTTTTCTCAATCCGCAAATTGACGCACTCAGCAACACCATGTCGTCCGCGTAACTGAGATTATTGACGTAGACTCCGTCAACATAACAGCCTACATGTTGATTGCTGAGCGCGACTATCAGCTTATTCACATATAAGTTAAAGAGGGTTGGGGACGTATCGATGATATATCGATATATCATATGATATGTCGGATATATCGATGACTTAAAACTTTGTGCCCGTATGGCAATAGGTTCGCCACCAATTCCATTTGGGACGTAAACATAACGGCGAGTCGAGGCTTAGTAGCCACTGCCCACACCTTCGGGTAGAAAAAGGCGTGAAGCTATGTGTTTATCTTTAGATAGTCGGATATAAATAAATAATTCAACTGTACGTAAAGGTTACATACATAAGCTCACGCCTGTATCCCATGGAGGTAGGCAGAGACTTTGGCTTTCCACAAGCTACGATCCTGACACACATCTTTCGCCTCATCCACAGTCATACATCTCGTCATGCATTTACGTCGGTTTCGGGTGCTACGCATTTTGCCTTTTTTAAACAGACCACTTATTTGGTGGTGGTAGCTCCGTGTTGGTCTCCCGATCCCGACCCTGCCACTCATATTCGCTTCGTATACTCTTTTTGTCATTCGGCTTTCATCCATTCTTGCAATATGACCAAACCATCTTAACATACTTCTCTCCACTTTGGTCACCACATCATCCTTCAACTTGCATTTCTCCCTTATCACGCTATTTTTCATTCGATCCGCAATGGTGACTCCACACATACTTCTCAGAGAACGCATTTCCACTGCATTCACCTTACTTTCATGCTTCGCCTGCCACACCCAACACTCACTCCCGTATGTCAGGGTTGGTACCAACACACCATTGTGAATCGTCAAGCGTGCCTTTTCGGACACAGCCTGACTACGCATCAAGGCATGCAGTGCACCATTAACTCTGTTACCCGCAGTCACTCTCCTTTCAATGTCTTCCTCACATTTTCCGTCTCTTGTAAACATACTTCCCAAATATACAAACTCATTCACTTGCTCCAATTTCTCGCCATCCAATATCATATCATACTGTGTGACCTTTTTCTCTCTCTCCACAACCATAACTTTCGTCTTGCTTACATTTATTTTCATACCTCTTTCTCTAAACCCTTCATTCACCAAGATTAGCATGTCTTGTAACTCTGACGCCGACGAAGCAAGTAATACCTGGTCATCGGCGTACAGCAGGCACTTGACACGCACCTCTTCCATGCTTAAACCACATTCAGTCTCTTTCAGATTTGTCAGACAACTATCCATATAGAGATTGAAGAGCCATGGTGACGCAACACATCCTTGTCGAACACCTTTATAGATTGTTAAACCAGTCTGAGTGCGCCCCATTCACCCTGATGCAGGCTCTAGAATTCTCATATAGAGAATTTAAAGCCCGCACCAGGCGCTCGTCAACCCCATATGTATTCGACAGCGTTGACCATAATTCATTCCTGGCTACATGATCATAGAGGCCTTCTCCAGATCTACAAATGTACAAAATACTTTTTAATTATTAAGAATATACTAAAGTTCGAAGGTAATGGAGTTTGATACACGTGTTGTAAAAACAATGATAAATCTGAATGTGTAATCGAAATAAGAGAAGACGAGGACCTAAGAAAATGGAGATAGCTTGTGTGAACGATGATATGGTTAGGAAGAGTTTTGGTATGAAAGAAGCGAATGATAAGAAAACGTGTAAAAAGAAAGTTATTATGCCGAACCCGAATATGGGATAATACATATGGGTATAGGAGGTCAGGAAGATGATCATTAACACAAACTTCTCTGTGGGTAGATGTAAGCTCAACACGAATTTGAAAAGCTCTTGTGAGAAATTATTGAAAAATTGTATTTAAACAGAATTAATTTTGTTAATATATTACTAGAAACAATAACGGAGTAAAGTTATTGAATTATTAGTGTTTGTGCAACTTTATGTGACTCTATTAAAACATTTAATACCACCTCCCAACTGAATACTTTATCACTGATACATATACAGATAAAGATACAGTTGCCGAAGTAGCAGATGAGTTCCGTACCTTTCGTGACTTTGTGTTTAATATGCTCAGTTTATTGCGCAAGCAGATTGCAGAATGTTCTAATTCCATAGATGTTATGTAGACCCGACAGCGCAGGAAAGCTCTCCTCCTCTACGGAGTTTCTGAAGTAGAAAATGAAGACTGCGCTGCCATTGTCTTAAATGTTCTCAACAGATTACAGTTGCAAAATGTCACTGAAAGCTCCATAAAACTGTGTCATAGACTGGGCAACCTTAAAAAAGACCACACCAGACCTATATTAGTAAGGTTTGCCACTGTGGATATTAAGTCTAGGTTCTGCTGGGCCAAGCCCAAATTGAAAGGTTCCTCTATTTCAGTGAAAGAATTCCTGACCAAAGTTCAACCTCCATTCTCTAAGGCCAGGATTCACTTCGGTATTCGTGGTTGCTGGACGCAGGACGGAATTATTGTCATCAGAACCCCAGATGGGAACCGTAATAAAATCTCCAAAGTGGACGAACTGAACCCATTCCTGATAAAGTACCCTAAGGTATTATCTGGTGTGCCGAATAAACGGGATTAATTCTCACATTTTCTATATTTATTTATAATTTTGTTCTTGTTTATGTTTTTGTGTATACCTTTTCTAGTACTTAACTTAGCCAAGACCATACCATCCCAATAGATTACTTTGTTTTCACATTCATATCAGAATTCACTAATTAATTTTAGATAATACAATAAATGCATTTAATTTCTATAGTGGTACTTCTTCTTTCGTTATTGGCGAACTATAGTGGTAATAGTGTTTTTTTTTTTCTTCTTCTTTCGTTATTGGCGAGTAATAGTGGTTTAATAATGTTTACAATGCACTTTGTGACATTTGACATCTCAATTCACAATGATTATCGGTGCACTCGATTTACTTATTTGCCACTAACACATTTCATATCTTGATAAAAATACCAAATTGTCAGACTTAAATTCATTTTTAATTTATGAAACTACTTACGAGATTTATTCTTCTTAGAAAATTATTGTTTCATAGACCTTGCCCTCATAAAACTGTTATTTCTTTTCTGAGCTCAGATGTTATTGGTTGCGTTCAGAAACTGGGTGCGATGTTGTTGCACCGCTGTTTAAATTTATTATTGTTTGGATAAAGATATTTTGTAATGATATGTAGCTTTAACTTATTTCCATTGTTTTAAGATTTTGTATTCGGTTGGCGGGTGGTGTAGAGGATAAAGTCGGAAAAGTTGTCATTATTTGTATAATTTAAATATACTAACATATATCTATATATTATTATTTTACATATATATCTATATTTATTTACTATTAATTTATTTACTGATTTATTATGGAATCTGACGATGAATATTCTAACAATATTAATAATTCTACATATACTAGCATCAATGAAAGCCTTAGCTCAGCAGATGATGGACTCGATGTCTTCGTGAGAATTTCAAGGAATCTAAGAAACTCCTGAATGTGTGACATATCAATGCTCAAAGCGTTCCCAGCCATCACACGGATCTACTAGCAACATTTACGGATACTGATGTACACGCTATCCTGATTTCAGAGAGCTGGCTCAAGTCTCTTCTTCCTTCTACTTCTTACGCCATACCCCGGTTTGTTCTCATTCGTAATGACCGGGTTGATAGACGAGGAGGGGGAGTCGCCATTTAAATTCGTGCTAATCTATAGCATAAAATAATCTCTCAGTCTCCATCTTCTCCCACTGCGTTAGCAGAATTTCTTATCCTTGAGGTTTCGGTCAGAGGAGCTAAACTTGCTCTTGGAGTAGTCTATTGCTCTCCTTCTATTAACTACTTCACTGAATTCGAACCAGTTTTAGAATCTTTAGAGTGTGAGTACGCTCACAACATCATCATGGGAGATTTCAATACTGACCTATCCCAACAATCCACCCGCTCCCTAAAATTATACAACCCAGTTAAATCCACTAACCTCCACATCTTGCCTTTATCTCCAACTCACCACAACCTCAATGGGGAAGACACCTGGTTGGATTTAATTATTACTTCCTCTCCTTCTCATGTTTCCCGCCACGGCCAGCATTCGGCCCCTGCTTTTTCCCACCATGACCTCATATTCCTCTCCTATCTCCTGAAACCCCCTATACAACATCCTAAAATCCTATCTTTGCGCTCCTTTGTAAGAATTGATTTCGACCGTCTCCGGAGGGACGCCTCTTCTATTGACCGGGAGCCCTTGATGGCCACCACCGACATTGACGAAATGGTCGATATTTTTAGTAAAGCTGTCATAAAATTCGCAAGGTAAGGATAAGGCATCCTCCGACGGCATGGTTAACTAAGGAGATTCAATTGGAGATGAGACGAAGGGCTGTCCCTTCGTCTCATCTAAAATTGAATCTCACTTGGCATCACAACGGTCGCGCCTATAATTACTAAAAGCCTGGTGGCTTTTAGTAATTTAGTCTCGAGTGTGAAAGACCTTGGCCTTCACATTGACAGTGATTTAGATTGGCGTAGCTAAGTAACGCATGTTAGCAAAAAGGTTACCGGTACCCTCCGTTCTCTTTATCGTCTGAAGAAATTCTTGCCACCTAAAACAAAGGTTATGCTCATTCGAACATTAGTTTTCCCTATCATTGACTATGGTGATGTGTGGTATTTCGACCTGGATGCAGATCTACTTAACAAACTTGACCGTCTTCTTAATAATTGCATTCAATTCGTTTTTAATCTCCGCAAATACGATCATGTCTCTTCTTTTCGGCGAGAACTGAACTGGCTTCCTATCCGTCAGCGTCGGAGCCTACACGCACTATCGTTACTGTACTCACTCCTTAATTCTAATAATACCCCTAACTATTTATCTTCTGACTTTAGATATCTTTGCTCTACTCACAATTCTAATCTTCGTTCTTCAAATAATCTTCTGTTAAATTGTCCATGACACTCTTATGGCCTTGTTCACTCTTCATTCCATATTCAAGCTATTCTCCTTTGGAATGCCCTCACTCTCGAAATCAGGAGGTCTAAAAGTCGTAAAAAATTTAAGTTTAGAGTTCATAAATTATACTTTGATCTAGTTGTAGCTAACAATACTTATTAAAGTCATCCCTTGTGCTATCCTATCTTTGAGTATATATGTATTTGTTTATATGTAGTGTCTAAGTATTTATTTATATTATTATTATGTATTTGTTAGTTTATTTAAGTAAATTAGTTTGTATGCTCCCTATATATGTATATATTTAGTTATTTATCTATGTATGTATGTAAATTCACTTATATATATATTTCTTCTTTCTTTCTTCTTTTTTACCTTGCTCTCTTACTTATATGCGCACCTACAATTCTCCGTCTCGTAAGGTTGACTGGGAGAAAATGCCTTATGGCATTAAGGCCGCCGTTGTACATTTAGTGCATTAAGCTTATAAATAAATAAACAAAAGTTCATAGGTATTTATTGTATCTAAAGCATTTTTATTAGAAGACAGGACCTAGTTATTACAACTTTGAACAATTGAGCCTGAAGACTTGTTTATAGTGACTTCACTATAAACAAGTCTGCCTACACTGCCTAAGCCCATAGGTTGGAAGTCTGAAATTTTTAATGGCCTGTATTAAAATAAAATGTCATTAGGAATAAATTTCTATAACAAAAAAGCTAAAAGCTTTGAAAATCACATAAAATAAATCTGTTTAGTGGTTTGGGAGAGGTCCAATTTGTTTTCGTGCGAAAAAGTAATATTCCGGTGACAAAATGGTGTCAATATTTTAAGTTAGTAGTGTCTGGCAACTAATATCGTGGTTTGTAATAACATTATGCAGCTAATATCAATAAACTTTATAAAACATATTTTTACCCACCTTTGGTACCCGGTAGCTGCCAAAGCCACTATGACCCAAATTTCATAATTGGCCATCGTTCTTACCTGTGTTGGGACTATCTGCTGACAAGGTTTCAGCTTTTATAAAATGGGAATCTCTTGGGCCATGGAAATATACTTACAGAGGACTAGATTCTAAAAATTGGTAGCATAAGCTGTCCACTGTAACAAAGACCCCCTCATTATTTGTCAAAAATACAAACATAGCCTGTTAAATACCTGCATATAAATTTCTTATTTTTTTTTAATCTTTCATATGAATATCAATAGAAATAAGTGTTTATCATAATCTTTAATACTAAATTGATAATGATATTTAGATATGTGTGTTGATTCAACGTTTGTTTGCTCATTAACTATGTATATCGCTCTAACATTGCGTCAATACAGAAATAAAAGTATGGACATAATCTGTATTATTTTTAATAATTCACGCTACCTTGCCATGGCAGAGAAGGACTTAAAAAAATTGTGAAAAAATATAAAATTTTTGAATTTAGAATTCTGGACACCTGATACTAAAAGTGCAACGCAATCACAACTAGATGTACCTACTAAGCGATATGGTTGCCGCACCGTTGCGTCACGCAGGTCATCGACTTTCTTGCGAGGTGGCACGACCAAATCTAGGCTGAACACCGCGTGTACAACAACAAGCTGTAACTCAAGCAATACACATTATTTTTTAGGATAATGTTAATTGCGCACGTTCCTAACATAATAATTTATTTTGATGCAATCTAATTTTCGTAATATTATATCTGTTTGATGCTAGTTTTTTTTTATTCGCAAATCGTTAGTGGCAATGACCTTGTTTTAATTAAAAAGAAACTCTAGGTTATATATTCGTATTTACATTCTATACAGGTTGAGGCAGATTAGTTGTTATTGAAATTTTAATGGTCACTGCTTTTAATTTGTTTGTTTTGAGCACTAAATTAGCTTGGTTTTTTGTTTACTTTAACGAAATTATTGAGTAATTAAAAATCTTTACTTAAGACTCGGTAGTAGTGTTCGACCGAAGGTCTATTTTTGGCCGAAGCCGAAGCCGATTAATCGGCAGTCGCCATAACCTTCGGCCGAAGCCGAAGGCTTATAAACTCTTATCATCATGCCGCTTTTCTCTCGGTGATAGAGGTATCCGCACTGAACTAAGTGCAGTCCGGCCGGTCGGTCACTAACGCTTTTGTAACAGTTCGTTTAATTTTGACTGTTCTTGGACCTTCGCCGGGACCTTCGGCTTCGGCCCAGAAAAAAGGCCGAAGCCGAAGCTTCGGTCGGACACTACTCGGTAGTAATGTATGAAGGTGAATTCCTGTAATCCCGTGCTTGGGCTTAATTCGGAGTTATTACGTTAATCTTGATTCAAATCAGGTCAGACATAAGTTAGTCCGTGATTGAAACCAGAAAGAATGTTTAATTGTTTTTATCTTACTTTCAGCTGCCGAAGTTTTGTCAACGCAACGTCCACTGGTCCGGTGTCGACCACTGCACGCTGCAACTCTAGAATCTCGAAATAAAGCCAAAAAATGTGCAGAGTTTCTGCAACCTTACAGGTAAAGTTCACTATACTTTTATTTGTCGTTTTCTCCTGTATAAAGGACAGAATGACTCACTATATGTTGGATAAAATATATGAATAAATTATTAAACCTTCGAAAATACTTGACCAGATCAAAGTAAAATCGTCTCAGGAGAACACTTATGATTGCGGCTCATCCTAGGTCCTATAGTGAGGCATTATAAGGGAATTGCTTTTATTTGTTAACAAAATCTATAAAAACTATCAATATTTGGCGGGCCTCGTGGCGCATTGGTAAAACTACCGGCTGCAGCATTGAGCACAAATATTTGTGACAAACATGAATATTTGTGTGGCGTCTGGGTGTTCTTCTATGTATTATAAGTATGTATTTACAAAAGAAAAGTATATATGTATTAATATCCGTTATCTAGTATCCATAACACAAGCATTTAGTTGCTTAGCTTGGAACTAGAGGGCGCTGTGTGTATTGTGTCCAAGATATTATTATTATTATATTTAATATTCCATAAGACTAGTTAAGACTCTTATTGCAAATCATTGTATATTAAACTGTATATTTCAGGCAACGTCCAGAAACTTGTACAGCCTTAGCGCGACGACTGGTCTCCGGTGCCTTGGGAGTGAAACTGAGCACTGCGAGACAAGAGCGAGCTGAGGAGAGAAGACTTATTACTTTAGCCAGAGGTAGGAAGACTTCTGATAAAACTACGTATATTTTACTATATCATTACATAGTATAAAACAAAGTCACTTTCCACTGTCTGTCCCCTTATATGCTTATATCTTTAAAACTACGCAATGGATTTTGATGCCGTTTTTTTAATAGTTAGAGGGTGTCATCGGGGTGGTTTTGATCTATAATTCATATGATTGAATGAGTTTGTAAAGAAAAATTATATTTTCGAGATTTAGCACTTTAATTGCAAACGCTGGCTGAACCCTAAGTGATAGATCAAAACAATATTCTATATTATTAAACACCTTCAGAATGTCTACAAAAAAGTCCGCGAGAGGATATGTCTATCTTTTAGGGATAACCCACAATGACCATTTTTATTTTTTTACTTTTTACGAAAAATAATGACTTATTTACGAAGCGATTTTAAACGTTATAGCATTAATTTTCATCCAATTAAGTGTCTTAAATAGATTGTGCATGTAATATAAATGATCATGGCCCTTTACAGTATGTAATTTCGACGAGTATTTTCGAAAATATTACAGTATTAACATTGCGGGACAAAGCAGTTAAGTCGCGCAGTAGTAGTCATGATATCCAATATTTACTAATTTATTACTTTTGATGCGGAACAAAGTTCGCCGGGTCAGCTAGTATATAATACAACAAATTTACGAGTCTCGGTGCACCCCGCTTGAATAAAGAGGTCGCGGGTTCGAATCCTGGCTCACACCAATGTCTTCTTGAAAGTTATGTGTGATAAATATCGACGACTGAAAACTTAGTTCCCGGTATGACAATAGTTTCGCCACCTATTCCATTTGGGATGTAAACATACGGCGAGTCGAGGCTTAACAGCCACTGCCTAAAACCTTCGGGTAGAAAAAGGCGTGAAGTTATGTTATGTTTGTTATAATACAACGAAGTCATGGTCACTGGTAGTCACCACATTTTGTAGAAGAGGGATGAATTAGAGCTAATTTTTACTCAATTTCGCCAGAAACGAGGACAATCCCTAGTTGCTATTGCTGTTCTTAGTTAGCTATTATATGTTATCTTTTTCTCACGAGACTAAGAATTGTGCGTATTTTTGTCCTAAATTCAATTGGTGTTTGTATAAATATAGTTGTCGTGTGTATACTATATTGATTATAATCCTAAGTATTACGTAAAACATCCAGGCGCCCTACAGACATTCATGCTTGTCACCAATATTTGTACTCGGGTGGCCATCAAACCCGCTTACATTGATTCTGCAGTCAGTTTTTTTTACCACTGCGCCGCGAGCCTTGTCAATTCGATTCTATAATTCATCTGTTGCTTCATTAAAGCATTTATCAGCTTTTGAAATAAGATAAAAAAAAAACAGTTGTCGTCATCTTCTAATAATATTCCAAGTCTGCAGCCATTGTTTCTTATGTCAGAATTGTTACTTGTTTCCAGAGAAGAAACGCCAGGCGGCGCTGCACAAGGAGGCTGCGTGGGACGGCTCCCTCGCCAACCAATCTGTGGCTGACTCGTGAGGTAACGGTGTACATTATTGTACCACTGCCTATGATATTACATCATCAGCATATTAGCCTTTCGAGGTCCACTGCTGGACGTAGGCCTCCAGGCCTGACAATCCTGTGCCACTAGTCGCCGGTCCTCCCAGTGTGGGGACGGCCTTCCATATCCACTTCAGCGTATTGTGAACTTTGAGTGTAATGAGGCCAAAATTGAAAGACCACGAAAGTTCCTTATGTCACATTGGTCATAGAAATCAGACTTAAGGCGCTGAGGGCTTTTGGAGGAGAAAAATAAAATAGAGAGTAGTGTCCCATCGCTGCCTAACCGAGTTGAATCTGGCTGGAGTTGGCTTCAGAGTAAAAGCAGTCGCTGCATGGTATTGTTTATTAAGTTTTGATAACAGTGAATTCGTCGAGAAGTATTATGAGTCTAAATTAGAGTGATTTTCAATGAAATTTGTATAAATCTATTGTGTCATTTTGTTAAGTATGCGTACTTTATTATAGTAGGAGAGCTGGCACCAATTTTTGGGTAGGTATTTGAGGCAAGCTGAAAACTTGTTATATACCTCTCCTATTATATCCCAACACGGAATAGCAGACCTGGCTGGTGAATAGCGGGGCTAAATCAACCCCTAAATTTTTAAAAATATTATTTTTTTTTCCAAAAAAATATATTTGAGGCAATACGCAATTTATATATGTTGCAGTGTAATACTTAATTTATATGAAAAAAAATAAGCCAGACGATTTAATCGGGGCTTTGATATTGCCAGAAGCGCGCAAAAATATTTTGAAAAAAATTATAAAAAATGTATTTGAGGCAGCTTGAAATTTTAATGGAGTGTTATTTATAACTAAAAAATAAGATTCCCAAAAAGACAGATCATTTCTGTGGGACTTTCTACCTGCCAGGTGATCAAACAAATAATGGATAGGTACGAGCCTGCGGGGCTATAGACAAGCTGTAGTGTGAGAAAGAGAGCATATCGACAGCTATCTTCGTTCTTGCTCGTCACGTTACTATTGGCTCTGGCGAGGCCACGTGACTTACAATATCCATGAGGTTTCTACTCAGAATTTCGGAGTAAAAAATATAAAATTTTCATAATTTGTACTAAAAAAATTTTGGTGTAACACGTTTTGAAACTAAAATAATTAGAAAATGTCCAGTGAAAAGTTAGTTTGTGTTATTGGTAAAAAAAAATGGTGCTAAAGTGATTGCTTTTGTGGAGAAAACTTTCAAAAAAGTCAAGAGGTGTTAGGAATCCGTAAATATCATGGGTTAAAATATAATGATATTTGTTTTGCCAGTGATTCCTAACCTTACGGATGGTTATCATACAAGTTGTTATAAGAATTTTGTAGCTTTGATGAAAAAATATATACTATACATATATATATATAAAATATATATAATATACTTGCGATTCCCCAGCTCTTTGACAACTAATAGAAACGGATGGTGAGTTAATGAGGATGCATTAGATTTTCACTGGTTCGACGGAGAGTGTATGCCGCAATTGGTATTCGACGCTGTTTGTTCATGAAGAAAATAAAAATAACGATGATTAAAATCATACTGCAGGTGAGAATGAGTGATTTATTTTTATTAACTGTTCCATTCAAATTTCTGTGGTAAATTAAAAAAATAAATAAATATGTATATATTACTTTTTACAGATGATGCAGAGGTTTCCGAATCTGACACTGATGAATCCATATATTTTATTCATTCTGATGAAGAAGAATCGATAGACGAAGAATGACAATTTATATCTGACATGGGATAAATTGAATTCACTTTTTATTTTTTTTGTACTTAAAATAATCGTAACATTTAAGAATAATTATATTTTAATAAATCTGGTTTTACAATGTTATGTTTTTATCATTAGATGTTTTAATACATTATCTCTATTAATTTTAAGATGAAAAAATAGTTAATTTCCGTATAAATTTTGACTTAAAATACTGCCAGAAAAAAAATGTTTACTTTTTAATGCAGCGACAAAAATATTGATCATATACAAAAATTTTTGTAACTAAAATTGTTGAAAAATAAATTTTCTAAAAAAAATTTCTCTTAAAAAAATGGATGTTTTTGCGGAAATAAGAGATATTTAGTCAATTCATTACGTTTATATTCGGATTAAAACTGACAAAATAAATATTTTTTTATGATAAAAAAATCAGAGATTATATATGTACCCTTAACACCCGTAAATCAATACAATCACTTTCATCCAAAAATTTTTGACGTGACAACGTCTTAAATTAGGTTGCGGCTGGGAGTCACTTATGAAAAAGTGTAACGCTCGGTAACGTTACGATGAGTCACCGAACGAGAGAGAGGCCCGCCGAATGCCTTGCGTCTCTCTCCCACTCAACTATGATCGGTCTGCCGCGCGCGCAGCACTAGAGAATTAGGCGCATTGAATCGGCGCATGCTTGTGTCTCTGTCTTTGTCTTTCTCGAACGTTCTTGGCGTTGGAAAAACAAGAAAGCGTCATAATACAAGTTCACACGTGTGGTTAAAGTATCGTCAGCTGTGTCTGTAGTGAAAATGTGGAGTGCTTAGATTCGTCATTTACAACAACTACAACAATAAAGGTAAATAATTGTACACTGATATTTCATTATCGTAAACTATGATTGATTGATTAATTGTTAGATTGACACAAAAGTTGAGAAACTGAGTTTATAGGTTATGTCATACTATTGATAAATGTTGATAGTGTTAAGTAAATTATTAGTTTAAAATTAATTAATTAATTAATTATTATTTTACAAATTTTCATTAATTTCAAATTTATTTAGCAAAAATTTGAACCTTCGATCTGAATAAATGTTTTGATTTTCGAATTGATTCTTTAAAATTACAAATATTAAGAAAAAGTGGCAGATATAAGAAAACTTGATTTAAACTGTGTTGAGCAAGAATTTTAACATCTAATTTAAGTAAATGTTTTAATTTTCAACTTCATCATTTACAATTACAAATTTTAATTAATTTCAAATTTATTTAGCAAAAATTTGAACCTTCGATCTGAATAAGTGTTTTGATTTTCAAATTGATTCTTTAAAATTAAAAATTCATCCATTCAATTTCAAATGTTCAACAGGAATCACCACTCTCAAAACAATGGAAACGGACGAGCAAATGCCTTCAACTTAATTATATTCATATCAATAAATATTCTACCGAGAAAAAGACGTTGTCACGTAAAATCTTCGCCCGTAAAACCGACTTTACAGGCAACCAGATTTATTTTTTTAGTACAAATTATGAAAATTTTATATTTTTATTAGCCTTTTATTAGCTTCACCTGTATGTATGTTTGTAGGTTTGTAGGTTTTGTTTGTAACCGACTTCTTTTTTAGTTTCCGCTGATTGCCACTAGATGGTGCGATTTGTGAACTATGAAAGTTCTAGACTAGAAAACCGAACTAAAAAATAGAAAATAAATTTTAATGAATTTAAATTAAGAAAATAGTGTTAAAAATTTCAATGAATATAAATTTAAAAAAAGCGTGGGGTGCTTTTTAAGATATTATCGAAATGATAATCACTCTACTCATATCTGTCAATAAAATATTTATAACTATTGACACCATGCACCCCACGCTTTTTTGAACGATAGATGGTGCGATTTGTGAACTATGAAAGTTCACAAATCGCACCATCTAGTGGCAATCAGCGGAAAGTTTACGTTATCAACTTGAAACGAGTTCCTTATATAAGTCACAGATGGCGCTATTCCTCAAATTCGAAACTAAGAAACGCGCTGTCATACAAAACCGAACTAAAAAATTTAAAATAAATAATAGTTTAAAAAAACTAAAAAACACGCTTTTTATTGAAAACCGAACTAAAAAATAGAAAAATAAAAAAAAAATACTTTATTTTAAAAAAAGCGTGGGGTGCATGGTGTCAATAGTTATAAATATTTTATTGACAGATATGAGTACAGTGATTATCATTTCGATAATATCTTAAAAAGCACCCCACGCTTTTTTTAACATAAAGTATTTTTTTTTTATTTTTCTATTTTTTGTTCGGTTTTCAATAAAAAGCGTGTTTTTTAGTTTTTTTAAACTATTATTTATTTACTCCGAAATTCTGAGTAGAAACCTCATGGATATTGTAAGTCACGTGGCCTCGCCAGAGCCAATAGTAACGTGACGAGCAAGAACGAAGATAGCTGTCGATATGCGCTCTTTCTCACACTACAGCTTGTCTATAGCCCCGCAGGCTCGTAACTATCCATTATTTGTTTAATCACCTGGCAGGTAGAAAGTCCCACCGAAATGATCTGTCTTTTTGGGAATCTTATTTTTTAGTTATAAATAACACTCCATTAAAATTTCAAGCTGCCACAAATACATTTTTTATAATTTTTTTCAAAATATTTTTGCGCGCTTCTGGCAATATCAAAGCCCCGATTAAATCGTCTGGCTTATTTTTTTTCATATACATTAAGTATTACACTGCAACATATATAAATTGCGTATTGCCTCAAATATATTTTTTTGGAAAAAAAAATAATATTTTTAAAAATTTAGGGGTTGATTTAGCCCCGCTATTCACCAGCCAGGTCTGCTATTCCGTGTTGGGATATAATAGGAGAGGTATATAACAAGTTTTCAGCTTGCCTCAAATACCTACCCAAAAATTGGTGCCAGCTCTCGGACTATTATAATCATAACATAGTGTCTATAACAAATATTATTATACATCTTAAGTGGGTCTACAAAAAAGTCCGCGATTGTGTATGTCTATCGCTTAGGGATAACCCAGAATGACCATTTTTATTAAAGTGAAACTTTTATTACATCGTCTCAAACTTTTTCGTCTGCGTGTTGCATGTCGCGTGACGGTCGGCCGCGGAGTAGGGATAAAGTGAAAGGCGCTCGTCGGAGCGCCTTTCACGTCTATTATCGTTTGTTTATTTATTTATTATTAATTAATTACCCAAATATACACTTTATTTTTGTAAATAAATACCGTAAAAACATGTAGAAAAACACCCCCAGACGAGGGATCGAACCCGCCCCGACCTTGTGTTATCGGTAGTGCGGCGGTTTACCGATGCACCACGAGGGCCGTATGTATAATCGTCTAATTACCGTCCTCTTTACCAATTTCGACACATTTTCTAGGATCGGGTTTGTTTGTTTGTTTGTTTTTTACATACATACATATACGTACGTACGTATTGCAGGCGGAGAAAAAAAAAATTATATTATTAATATAACAAATGACACGATAAAAGGGAATATAATAAATTCGTATGTATTGTAAACGACGGAGGCGTAGGCGGCGGCTTTTAAGTTTCCAATTCCAAAAAGTGAACTACATATATGTGACACAGTTATGTTCGTCAATTTAGTAGTGAATATCTGGATGACCGAGCTTTGCTCGGTATTTTCTTTTTTTTTATAAATTGTGTTTTTTGAAAATTATATTTAAGTACGAATTACATACTAATAAAATAATGAAATATCAATAATATTTTTCGATCTTACCGACAGAATAATAAATATATACTAATATATACTATGTACTAACATATTATATTAGAAACATATACTTAATTTTTTGCAGTGATAAACTGTAATAAAAGCAAAGCAAACACACATTGACTTCGTGTTAGTTAACAACGCCATCTGCTGGAATAGAAATTTCATGAAAATCGTTGGAGCCGATTCCGAGATTCCAATTTTATATACAATGTGTAACAGAATAAACGCAAGACCTGAAAGTAGTTTGCTCAGAATCGGCTTCTGAATCGATTCCCATCATTATTTATATGTGTTAATTTTCTCCAGAAATATCCTTCATTTAATCTAAATTAGGACCACTGCGTAAAACCAACGTAATCAAATATTTTATTTAGGGAATTATAAGCCTTAGCTCAAAGTAATAAAAGCCCATAAAAATGCACGGCTGAATTTGTAGATCGCTTAATATCCATCCATACACACACGTAAATCAATACATTTTAGAATAAAGTATTTAATTTAGGAAAGATTAGTCTTTATTTCCAAGCAATACGTCTTACTTAACTGCACAACCGAATTTGTAAAAATAACAATATCATTTCTATCCTTACCTACACACACACGTAGGTTTTTACATTTAAGCTAGTTAAATAAAAACATCATTTTAGGAAATTTCAAACTTATGTCAAAGCAATAAAGCTTTTTTAAATGCATTACTGAATTTGTAATTCCGCATTCACAATATTTTGTAGAGAAATGACAAAATCATAGGTACGTTTTTTGCAAACGCTAAATCAATATGAAAGAGCGAGATGCAATAATTTACTGACTTAGCCCTTTGAGTTCCCGCTTTTGTTTGATATGCCGCCGGCGCACGTGCCGCCAAATGCCAAATTAGTCATTCGCCGGCAACCGACAAGTGAATTACGCAATTTTGTTGTTGTTGTTTACGCGCGCGATGGCTTTCCGGTACAGCAATATCCAGTGTACTGAGATGGTGAGGACACTGGCTCGTTGCGACGATAATGTGGAGTTAGCGTGTCGAGTCTTCAATGAACGACATGGTACCAGAGTGAGCGCCAGGACAATGCTAGGTGCAACTCAGCGCCTGAGGGACTTCGGTACGTTTCGTCCTAACACGGCCTTGGATAGAGGGACGAATGTGCGCTCTACTCGTTTGCAGGAAAACATTCTCGATTATTTCGATGAACATCCAGAGAGCAGCACGAGGGAAGCAGCGTCGTTGTTTGACTGCAGCCACATGTACGTGTGGAGAACGTTACGTGCTGATGGCGAACACCCCTTCCATCTACGACGTTGTCAGGAGCTAATGCCGACTGACTACTTGCCACGACTGCAATTTTGTAGATGGTTGTTGGAAAACTGGCAACGAAACATCATCTGGACGGACGAGAGCACCTTCACACGAGTTGGTATTTACAACCAACATAACATGCATTTGTGGAGGCACGAAAATCCACATGCATGTCGTGTAGACTCATTTCAGCACAGGTTCTCCGTGAACGTGTGGGCGGGAGTTGTAGGTACACACATACTCGGCCCTGTGTTTTTACCGAGGTTGACTGGAGATACCTACCTACACTTCTTGCAAGAGATATTGCCCCAGTTATTGGAGGAGGTCCCTCTCTCGTTGTTACGACGACCCGTGTTTTACCAACATGATGGAGCTCCCGCGCATTTCACGTGGAACGTTCGACGGCATCTTGATGCGGAGTATGGCTCTCATTGGATTGGACGTGGAGGACCTATACCGTGGCCTCCCAGATCTGCCGATCTAACACCGTTGGACTTTTTTTTGTGGGGTCGAATAAAATCGCTAGTGTATGTAAACGAAGCAACCAGTATAAATGACCTCAAACATAAAATTGAACTCGCGTTTGTTAAAGTGAAAAGTGAAACTGAAGTGCTTAACAAATTAAAAATTAACTTAAGAAAACGTGCAATAATGTGTACCGAGCAAGGTGGTGGACATTTTGAAAATCTTTTAAAAAGAGGACGAAGAAGAAGTATTTAGTGTAAATAGCTCAGGTATGTACCTTCGTAATACTTATTTACTACTGTAAATACATAAATGATTGAAATCTTTTAAACACTGAATATGTTTTATACCTACGTAATAATAAAACCGGCCAAGTGCGAGTTGGACTCGCGCACGAAGGATTCCGTACCATTATCGACAAAAAACCGCCAAAAATTCACGTTTGTTGTATGAATAACCCATTTAAATATTCATTTTATTCCGTTTTTAGTATTTCTTTTTATAGCGGCAACAGCGAAGTCTTAACAACAGGGACAATTTTATCCTCTTGGTACGGAACCCTAAAAATGTAAACACACTGACGAGTAGGTGGTAATATCGCGAAATCGGTTAAAAGACGCGTGACATGTCTGACTTTAGGTATTGCCGTATTGATAAATCGCAGTGGGATGAAAGGTTGCTCAATTTAAAAATACTTTCTTAGCTATCCGTAGTTGAACTGAATTATTCGAAGTTCAAAGCCTGTAGTAGTAAGTGTGCGGACGGCGAGCAATGGGTAGTTCGCCGTTCATCATTATTTTACTAGTTAGGCAACTAACAATATTTTTTTATTTTTTTTATTTAGCGTATACTGTCCCACAGCTGGGCAAAGGCTGGCAACAATAATTAATAGGGTAATACCACAACTTACTAATATCAGCTAGGTACGTAATATTCGGCCATTAAACGTAAAGATACATACCTAAGCTTACATGCATTGCTTTCTACTCCTACCTACATGTTACGTAGGCACGCGCACGAGTATGCGCTATGAGTGTGTGCGTAGGGATACAGTAGTATGCTCAAACATTATGCGTCCAGCTAGGACAACTATTTTATAAAAAAAACATAGCGTTCTTTAGGTAAATCGAATTACAGATGTTTCTTTAGTTCTATAATTTAATTTTCTAATTGGGGTGTCTGAGGTCTTGCGTTTATTCCGTTACACGTTGTATATATATATATATACAAGAATTGCTCGTTTAAAGATATAAGATAAGATAGTGCTCTTTATATATGTATTTGTCACATTTCATAATAAATCGAAATATCATATTTACTGGAGGAAAAAATATCGTTTTGTTTTGTAAAGATCCTTTGTTGTAATGTTGTTAACGTTTAATAGGTGTCGCGTTATCCCTAGTGCCGTAGCTGGAATACTTGTCGATTCGGGCGACATCTATCGATATAATACGATATTACTGCAGAATCATCAATAGTAGCAACCTAGTAGCGCCATCTAGGAATTATTGTCGTGACCACGTAAAATAAAAAACATTTATTAAACCCTATTAACAAATACAAGATGGCAAGTAAATTAAAATAGCCCTTATCGCACAATCCCCTGAAAGCCGGTGACGTCCGGTTCGATTTCAAATTAAACTAGTTTTCTCTCTCTTTGCAAAACTGCCACTGACTTGTAACTAACGAATTAGTGGAGGAAGCAGACTGACGCCTTTCTTACTTTACTTAAGTTTCTAATTCCAAAAAGTGTGCCAGGATTCGAACACGCGACCTATGCGATTCGGAAGCCGTGTGCTCGACCACTGGACCACCGGAACTACATATATGTGACACAGTTATGTTCGTCAATTTATTAGCGATAAGATAGTGCTCTTTATATATGTATTTGTCACATTTTCATAATAAATCAAAATATCATATTTACTGGAGGAAAAAATATCGTTTTGTTTTGTAAAGATCCTTTGTTGTAATGTTGTTAACGTTTAATAGGTGTCGCGTTATCCCTAGTGCCGAAGCTGGAATACTTGTCGATTCGGGCGACATCTATCGATATAATACGATATTACGGCAGAATCATCAATAGTAGCAACCTAGTAGCGCCATCTAGGAATTCTTAATCTTCAGTCGTTAACTTCCAAAGAACTTGAAAATGATGAGATTATCGAATTAATTGATTTAACTCTTTAACTTAAAGTTAAACGAAGCCAAAGCAAACTTTTAAAAAAATTGCTGTGAAGTAACTTTTAAAAAAGTTTCACTTTTACGGTGGTTTCATAAAACCACACAATTTTTTCTTTACTTTTTACAAGAAATAATGGCTTAGTCGACGAAGCGATTATAAATATTACAGCATAAAGTACCTTAAATGCATCGTACATTTAACATAGTTCAATATGGCCAGTTACAGCATGTAATTTAAATGGAAATTTTAGAAGTTATTGCAGATTTAAATTGTAGGGATATAGCGGTTGCGTCGCGCAGTAGTGCAAGTTTACAAAATCCAAAATTTACTAATTTATTGCTTCTGAGGCGAAAAACTTATGGGGGCTTCCTCTTTACCACATTAATGAAATAAAATTACGATATCAAAAATCGACGCGAGTTATGAAAGTCAACGGAGGGAGTGAGGAGTGTAAGAATCGTGCCTTATGGCACTCTGTTCTCTCCGCCTACCCCGCAAGCGGTTTGGCGTGAAGTTATGTATGTATGTAAAATTACAATAGACAATACTCGGGATGATTATAATAACGAGGACAGAATATGTTTACCATTTATGGTAAGTAACGTCACTTAAATCCGATTAAGATCGACCAGCGTAAAGCCACGCAGTTCGCTGCATGAATGAGACTGCTCGACCGCTGAAATTCCACGGTCTCTCATAATACCGACTTGCGTGGCTTATGCCGCGTTTCGTTCGGTGAGAGAGGTATCTGGAGACGCAACCCCCTTTCCCTCTTTTCCCATCCTACACTGTGTTACAGGTGTACATCGGCGGCGCAAGTCACTTTCCATCAGGTGACCCGCTTGCTCGTTTGCCTTGCCATTATTTTTTTATTATTGCGTAAATAGAATGATTAAAAAATCCACTCAGTCAAAATTATAGTTCTGTGTAAGATTTAATATATCCACACATTTCAATTGTGTCGCCAAGTAACAGTATTAATTAATCACATATAATTTTTTTTCCAGAACAATTCGGCAAGCACGAGACGACGGAAGCAAATAATACTCCAGGAACGAGCTCTCATGTGAAATTGATCGTTTTATTAATGCAATTATAGAAAATATTTTTATATGATTGTTGGATTCTCGAGGAATGTAACGTTTAAAGAGGTTTTGGTCCACGTATTAAGTGTGTGGGTAAATTTTAGTTTTTAATGCATTGTGAATCTATGACTCGTTTGTTTCCTATTTAGATTATTATGTTTATTATATATATACTTTTATGTGTTATTGTGTTATGGAGGACATTTTTTTTTAAATACTATCAATTTGACACTTAATAGAGATAAACTGGTTTGGTAACTTTCTATTTACAGTTTTAAAAATGGTCAGTTATCAATAATAATTTAGTAAAAAAAAACTTTTGTTTTAAGAATTTGGTAGTATTTTGCAAATACAGTTTTCTATTTACAGGAATGCTGTCTTATGCACTTTTAAACTCCACTGGGAGTGTTATATTATTTTAATAACACATAAAAGTTGGTCACTAATGTTTTTTTACAATAAATCAACCCATCAATATGTCACAAAGACTTGCCATCCTATTGTCGAATATTTTTTATGGTTTCTAATTAAAACAAGCACCAAAGCTTTTACGATCCACCTTACTAGCTAATATATTAAAGTTATTAGAACTGGACACAAAAGTAATTAGAATTGTTTATATATAATTGCCAATTTGAACAAACGACGACGCTACATTACTACTAGCTGTAAGAAAATTAATCAAATGAATACAGTTAAAATCTTCTAAAACAATTAAAAACAGCTGTCTTTAATGTATAGATAATTATAATAAAGTCATGAGTGTAGGTTTATTATTTAGTAAAAATTCGCGTTAAAAATTAACACTTACTACTGTGGTTTAATGGAACACCGTTATCATCAGCCTTACTGTAGTCCACTGCTGGAGATAGGCCTCTCCCAATGTGCGCCACAACATCTGATTCTCTGCCTTCCGCATCCAGTCTTTTCCAGCATCCTTTCTGAGGTAGTCTGACCATCGGGCCGGTCTCTATTCTATGACCTTCTTACTCCATCTAACATCGGTCCTTGGGCATATATGACCAGCCCATTGCCACTTTAGCGAGCTTATTCTACGAGCTATGTCCGGTTACCCCAGTTCTCTGTCTAATATACTCATTCCTGAGTTTATCGTTCAGAAAGAGCATAGCCCGCTCCATAGCTCGCTGAGCGACTTTAAATTTGTGGACTAGCCCCACCGTAAGTGCCCATGTGTCGGCACTCTAGGTCATTACCGGTAAGACGCACCGGTTAAAGTCTTTGGTCTTGCGCGTGTCGCCTGTATAGAAGGTAATAAGAATATCGTGTTAGATAAAAAAAAAAACTTTAGATAAAAGGACAAGTATCGAAAGCTTATTAAAAAACAACCAGCATCACCTGGTCATTGAATATAGAAAGAAAATAATTTACATTAAGATTCCCCAAATTGCATGTGATTTTTATCATATATTTTTAATTAGACAATCAATTTTATTTTAATGTTAATATTACTATACCCTTGTGATATGTATCAGTAATAATATTATAGTATTCATCAATACCAAATATTAGTATGTATGTTATATTTTCAGTGTAGACTATATGTATATGAGTATGTATATAATATATATTTTTTCGTGTATTTAAACATATTGAACTAATACTGGCGTCACGTGGAAAACAGGCAATAATAATTCTAAAATTGAGTAACATACATAATATTTTTAATCTATAAATGTCCCTGATTCCAAATATTTATGTAACTCAATTTAAAAAAAATGTTACTTGTGCCCTTTGTTCCTTATGACGGCAGAATTATGTTGTTTAAAATATAAGATTTTTTGCCATGCACCATGCACATCTCGACTGCAAAAGTTTACAATACAGGCAGGATTAATAAGTTTACACTGTCGAGACTTTAAAAAAAAATATGAAAATAAAGTAAAAGTGAAGTTCAGTTGTAAAATATCACTTTGAAAAAAATTTGTGATAATTTTAATAATATACAAGTACCACGGATGTGCATGGTTAATAAAATGGAACTTATTTTTTTGAAAATTTATCTCTTAGTGCCTTTGTTGTTGTCTAGTCTGGTTGTAAATAAAAATTTTTGGACTTCAAAACCTCTTGGCGTTTTCCTCCGATTTATAATTATAAATATTTGCGAAAATGTAGCTTTTAATTAATTATAAAAGTGTCTCGAGACACGATAGAAATTCATATAAATAATATAGATAGCCGAGTAATGGAAGAGAAATATCTGCATAATATTTTGTTAAATATGTACTGTCGACTGTTAATTAATAGAAGAGGACTTTCTCTATTTTGTATATTTTTGTTTGTTCAAGATTGGTGTGAACATTTTTAACATATTGTGTTTCATTGTTTTTTTTTTAATCATTTCTCATGTTTAAATATCGAATATCTGACAATTCAATAAAACTATTTTTGTGGTACATGTCGCGTTTATTTATTCACCCTGAAGTCTATATGTCCGTAAAAGCTACAATGTATGTCAAAAAAGTAGTTTTAATGAATTAATAAATGCATGAATTACTATAGATATAACAAAATGCGAATTGATAAATAGGAACTTGATTTTTGTTTCGAGTTTAACAGGTAAGAGAGATAGAGAGAGTGGGTAAGCATTTTATCGTTTTCATCACTAAGCTATACTATGCTAAAATATAACGAACATGTATTTTATGAGCTCTAAAATAATTTTCGAAATTGGCGCGAAAATGTTATGACGGAATTTGACGTCCTGTCACTGTGTCACTTTTTACTAGGGCACTTGCGTCAATTGCGATCTAATACCCACCAAGTATAGATACAAGGTACAATCTAACAAACCGAGATCTTAGTTCTCATTTTTGCCACAATTTCGGACGCACCGAGGATTATTACTTTTGGACGCCTCGTTTAGTATTAAATAGAGCTGTCAAGGAAGAAAGCTTCCAGTATAAGGATTTAAAGAGTACTTCTTGAAAAATAGCGCGCTCTACCGGCGAAAATTCTTTCCCTTACCAATGTGGAGAGCATTCAACATTACATTCGTACTTCTTTGTATCAATACTTCGAGGCGTAACACTCAATGGAAACTGACAAACAATTGATCAGATTGGTTTTAAAGTTATACTACTTACGTAAATAATTTGTGTAAGAACAATGAATTAACTATTTTATTTTACAAATGAACTAGTATTAATAAACTCTTCCACAAAACTTTAATTTATTGGGTGGGCTGAAAGAACTGTATTCCTTTGTCAGTCTGAACCTTTACTGTTTTACAAGTCTATGTAATTTGTTGTATAAGTCCCGCATGTTGATATTGCGATGGAACCTTGTCATAATTACAGCTGCATGATGTCATTCGACTCAAAAATATAGATAGTAGAAACATTTAAGTAATTCGGTTATTGCATATTTTTTTGGATATATGAATAGCGAGTATTTAATATTTTTATAATAAAAATATAACACATAAATTACTCGTTTTCGCCAGATTCTTCGATGCTAACAATATCATCTGAATCAAAACTAGTTTCAGTTTTAAGTTGTTGTTTCGTTTAAGTATGATAGTTAACAACAAAATAGCATAACACAGCAAAATTATAAAAATTATAACTCAATAGTAAGACCCATGCGCAGGTCAACGTTGCGTATGCGAACGGTACATACTGTTTAACTACGTCATCATCACAAAGATGGCGGTGTAGCCAATCGTAATATAAACGCGCGTGGGCGGCAACAAAATAATAATATATGTCAATACTAATAATAATACTTTAATGTCTATTATAAAATCATGTAACATGTTCTAGATAGATATAGAAGAACCGTCCATTTCACAGAAAATATTGCTTTATTTTATTTAAACCATATGGCATTTCTTTATCCTACATTATAATCTTAATGAACCAACATCAACAAGGCTAAATAAATTATAACAACATATAATTAGACCCAGTATCTTTGTCTATGGTCATCATATTATGACATTATTGTCATTTTTAAAATTAAATGTTAATTGATATCTATTAAAACTGGACAATTTGTAAGGTCAGTAAACTAACGTCAATTTCGTTTTATCTTTGGACCTCATATTGTAATCGTGAGTTGCGAAGTATAGTATAATATTAATATACAAAAAAGCGTAAATTTAGTGTACACCTGTGCTATGAGAAAATTGGAGTAACTTCCATAGACGGTACAATTATTATACTCTGTCCACTATATGAATGGTTTTTTGACAGGTCGCCAACTGACATAGTTGGTGATGTCCGAAAGTATGATCGATGAATATCTTATTACATAATCGATTACGCAATTTTTTATCTCTTGTCCACCTATTAGGTATTTGTTTCATGGTATTTGTTTCATGTTTCACACGACGGGTTTTAATTTTGAATATGTATATATTGTTTAATGGAAAAAAAAATGTATACATTACATACTATTTATATACCGAGTATCTATTTCTGTGGCACAATTTAGCAATGGTTATATTTGACGTGTCACTAAGTGGGCGGTGACTATCCATGAGGTACATAATTTGTTTTTTATTATTTGTATGAAGTGAGCTTACTTCATGGGCGTGAGCTGTCAAAAAACAACTCATATAGTAGACGAGTTTATTATTGAATTACTGCGTTATTTTTTAAATTTTAACACAGATTTAAAATTAGATCAAACTCTAGATCAAAAATACAAAAATAAATCATTGTTCTAATTGTTTAAACTACCAATTGTATTGTATATAAATATAATTTTAACTCGGTTAATATTTTGCACCCTGACAGCACATACACAACGACCTTAGCACATACAAAATGTTCATGACAAAAACTTAATATTGTTATTTTTGTAATAGAACTACAACTTATACAAATAAATAATAATGTTAGACCAAATATATTTTGTTTTATTTTAATACTATCTGTTGCCCGCTACCTCGTCTGCGAGGACGCCATAAAACAGCAAAAATACTGTGCCATTATAAGGGTTCATTGCTCACCCCCAATTGGTAATAGCGTGTTAATATTTAACCTATGTGTTGACCCGACCTCTTGGCTATATTTATGTAAAATTGGATATAAAAGCATGCGGTACCGGCCTATTCATGCAGCAAACTGCATCTTTACACCACTGTTTGAAAACTGTTCAACACTACAACTAATAATGTTATAACTTATTTGGACTATAACTTATATATACTTACTTAACATTAAAACAACTTTTAGGATTATATCGCGTTTATTTATTACGTTATATTTTATTATTTATAATGTTATGAATGTGGTTCGCGAAAATCTTAGAAATAAATATGTAAACTTATAACTTACAGTCTCGGTGGTCCAGTGGGAGAGCACACGGCTTCTGATCCAGAGGTCCGGGTTCGAATCCTGACACTGGCTCACACCAATGACTTTTCGAAATTGTTTTCGGAAGTTAAGTGTGATAAATATCGATGACTGAAAACTTTGTGCCCGGTATGGCAATAGGTTCGCCACCTATTCCAATTGGGACGTAAACATAACGGCGAGACGAGGCTTAACAGCCGCTGCCTACAGCTTCGGGTAACAAAAGGCGTCAAGTTATGTTATTTGCGCTATTGACGCAATTAGTATGTATTACAATTAAGTTTCGGGCTAACTTTCTAACTAACAAAAGCTTGTGTTATAGAAACTTTACAAGGGGTATAACATTATTATTTAAACGTATTTCTTTAAGATATCTGATTAGTTAGTATTGGGGATTGAATCCGACAATCTCATTCCAGCAGCCAATCCTTTGACGTTGATTGTCCGAATCGGTCTCAAAGTTTGTGAATAGGCTTTAATTTAAGGGCCATAATATGTAGCTATTTGATTCAACGTATCTAGTTAATATTACCCACATCTTAGGGATTTAATAGCGTGAACCTAAGCTTAATTATTTATTTTTATTATTTTTATCGATATTAATTCAACCTATAACAGCGTAATGTTATTACGCTTTTTTCTACCCGAAGATGAAGGTACCGGCTGTTAAGCCTCGACACGCTGAATCGTTATGTTATCATGGAAAAGGAATAGGTGGCGGAACCTATTGCTATACACCGGACACTAAGCTGTCAGGCATCTACATTTATCACACATAGCTTCCGAAAAGGATTCGGACGACTTCTGAATGAGAAGCGGGGAGCTCGACCACCTGACCACCGCGTACCATACTGTTGAATTAATTTTATATTTTCACTATAAAATAATTTCACACCCGTTAAGATCCTATCTAGAATGGCAAAATGTAAACAGCAAAAAGAATACCTATTACCATATAGGTGCAGTTTTCTAGTTCTTACAAATTTCCGGAAGATCTGCAGGACTGCAAGAGAACTCGGAATTAGTTCTGATACTATGGAATCATTGTTGTGTTCACCTAAGTATAACTTAAGTGTCATGAAGCGATCTTTATGATTATTTAGAAGTAGTTGAATTTAGAGTAATGGTTAGCCATTACTCTAAATGATTGAATGAATGAATCTCATGATTAGGTTTGGCTCCTGTAGTTACATAAAATTGGCCTAAGATCAACGAACATTCATTACTAGAGTAACCAATAAGTTTGCAATAAGTAAAATAAAGGTAGGTATATAATTTATTATAGAAAAATCACATTGTTGTTCGAGACTACATTGAAGCCGAATATTTTAGAAAACATGAAATCGGTTCTTAACTTTCACGTAAATCTATCATTTCTGTTAGCATATTTAAGATATTTTTAAGCCACTATCACCGATCGGAACGCGGCATGAGCAGCTTTACCTCGATGTACTGAGAAATCGTGATATTTAAGCCGTTGAGCCGGCCCACTCATGCAGCGAACTGCGTGTCTTTCCCACTGTTAAGACACTCGTTTGGGGAGATTGAATATGAATTCTGAAAAAATTAACAATTGCTCAATTAAATTATAAAGCAATTACAAATCAAATCAAAATCTCATTTATTCAATTTAGGTCATTAAAGACACTTATGAAGGTCAATATTTACAATCCGTCAATTCGATTACTCACGCCCTGAGAAGAATTGGCAAGAAACTCAGGGGAGATTTTTTCTATCTAATCATCAGTAAACTAAATCACAAATTATAAGAACAATTTATAGAGCAAAATGAGGTCCCTCACGTCAAAGTTCGGACACAGTACGTTAATATTCTTTGGACGCTTGAACAGACCAGTCCTCACAAACAGCACCCGTTCACGAGTGTGACCCATATCTCAGCCATCGCCTCCCTCGCCATATTTTAGGGAAGGGAACAATTACAATTCATATTATGAAGACTATTTAATATACTTAATTCAAATAAAATAATGAGGTAATGATTTACAGGTAGTAGGTACCCCATATATCACACGTGACGTCCATACCTTGTATTAAGTATTGATTTGCAATAGACAGGAAAAAAATAAGATACGTTTATTAAAAACATTGATTGATTGTTAAAATCTATCTAGGTGAACAGTCAATATAAAATTAGTCATTTCTTTATTGTCTATAAAGGATATTTCCCAATACATCGAACTGTGGTACCGTACGGCCATTGTCAATAGAACAATGTAAATTGCAACGTCACAACGAAACGAGCTCTTATAGCTTTCTTCCAAACGCCTGCTTCCAGTCAACAGTGCCGAGACTCTAAATAAACACGCTACAATATATAAAAGATTTAATGTAGATTAATATGCTTCGTCTCATAATAGTGTTGTGTGTGTGGTCACAAGTTATTAACGGGTGGAATTTTCATCGTCACACATATGCGCATCATACAGCAAGGCGTACTCGATCAAATACTCCACCATTCACAGCTCCAGTACATCACGAATACTACTATACATATGGAAATGAGCTTGAAACACACCCTGATTTAGACCTCACTTTCGGGTCAAAACTCGGATCTATGGGACATGAAATCTCCGATAATGTTATAACGTATCCAGTTATAAATAGATTTCCTGAGATGAATTCGCGAAGCTTGCCTAGTGACTATACCAAATCTCCGAGATATAATTCAGCTTATGAAATTTCGAGAATGAAATCCGATGCTAAGTTGAATGAATTGCGGTCGGATGCAGAGTCAGGTATTATGATGAAAAACCTAAATTCGTTGATGTATTACGTACCTACTAATCACGATGTGAATGATGAATATGCAACCTACGACATGGCCAATGACTTCCATAATGACTATGACGACGTCAGATCAAGTAGTGGAGGCATGTATAACAGTTACTGGCCTAACTATTATCATAATACTATAGAATATGATTACAATAAGGATCCATCTGTTAACGATAAGACTAAAGAGAAACGTTTTGCTACAAAATTACCTGCAGAAATACCTATTTATGAACATATTGAAAACGATATTCCCGCCCATAATAATGTTCCAAAACAAGATGTTTACATTTACACACCAGTACCAAAATATAAATTGTTGATGACCACAGAAACACCCAACTATAGCAACAGCCCATTTTACTCATTCACACTGAATGACTATGTAGATAAAAACAAAGATGAAGATCCATTAATATTCAAAGGATTGGCAGAAGATTGGACAGAGAAAACATTCAAACATGAAAAATATACTCGACCAGACGAGGACGTTTTGAGAAAAGCTCGTCGATTAAATGACTATATATACACATCAAACTTTGAACATGTAACAACTGCAAGACCCCTTTGGACGAATATACAACCCGTCTCAATTACAGAAAGATATAATCCCGCGAGCGAAGTTAGTAAAACAAGTAGTCACACTGAAAGCAAAGACTTCAAGAAACATGGAACAGATGAAAATGAAAATCATAAAATGGGTTACGATAACGGTAGGCATAAATTTGACGCATTTAAAAAATATATAGATAGTTTCGTGAATAAGTATGGTTCAGAGGATCACAAGAAAAATACTGATTATGTCAATAAAATGAATAAAGACAACGGTGGAAAAAAGAAAGGATTCCGTAAGGTATATCATAAGGATGAGTTTCAAGAGGAAAATGAGTTCTATGATAATTTTAATAATAGTATGAAAGCAGAAGATAAAGGCTCCTTGAATGCTCAAATCGGTGGCTCTGAGGGACTTTTAGGCTCTGAAGCTAGTGCTAGCGTAAAAAATGCAACTGATTCTGTTGATGTATCTGGGAATACTGATAATAAAAAGTATGGTAATGTTAAAAGCGAAGACAGTAAACAGATTACAAACATCAACAGCGGCGACTTTTTTGATCAACACAAAATATAGTAGATCAGAAATCTAGAGTGCAATTAAAAAGTAAGTAGGTTAGTGTTTTTTTTATAGTCAAAGTTTACGTGGCAATCAAGCACGCAACGGCAAATATTTTTAGGTTTTTTTTTTTATATTGAAATGGCATTTCATTATGCATGTTAAAAAAGTAAAATTAAATATCATGCATGTTCCCGTACTATTGCTTAATGAAATTGTCGCCTTAATTATTATAACTATAATTGGTCACTATTTACTGCTTTTTCCGCAACATTAATAAATTAAACTGTGGCGGCCTAAAACGTTAACATAAGTTAGCATCGAACCTCACACACTCGCCAGACCGGAACGAAAGCTTAGATACAGCCCTTGCTGAGATCACGGCTTGGTTATCAAGTCAGTTCCTCATTTTATTTCGTTATATAATACCCTGAAGCAATAAGTGAGATTCAATTCCCAACCTGAGGTATACTTATAGGCACACTTTCATTTGATTTTAATTAAAGTTTTCATTCATACATAAGCTCGCGCTTATAGCCCTCGGGGTAGGCAAGCAACGACAAGCTACGATCCAGGCACACCTCTCGTCTACATTCATACATCTCATCATGCATCCACGTCGGTTTAGGATGCTTCGCATTTATCCTTTATTAAACAGACCTTTTATTTGGGTGTGGTCTTGGTCTCCCAATCCCGAATCAGCCACTTACGTTGGCTTCTTATACTCTTTCATTCAATCTTGAAACATGTCCAAACCATCTTAACATACTTCCTCCACCTTAGGTACCACGCCACTCTTCAACTTGCATTTCTCCCTTACCAAGCTATTTTTCATTCGATCCGCAAGAGTGACATATTCCACCAAACATACAGTTTTAATTTTTATATGAAAGTAAATCTATGGTTTTCAAAAAATACCCAGATATCAGATGACTAATTATAAAATTATTTTCTCAATATTTAGAAAACTATATTTATCAGTCAAATAGTTCTTGAAATTTATATTTTGCAAACTTAGATTTTTGTCATTTTTTATAAATTTATTAAAGACAGGCTATATATCAAAGGCAAGTTAGAGCCATATATTGTATATAGGTATACACATATATATATATATATAATGAAAGTGTCTGTTTTTAATATTGAAATAACCGCATTCACTATTCATGTGAATGCGGTTATTTATGCGGTGCATACACTTTTTTATTTTTACTTTTTTGTCTGTCTGTCCTTCCGTCTGTCTGCTTGTTCCGGGTAATCTCTCAAATGGCTGGACCGATTTTGACGGCACTTTTATTGGCAGGTAGCTAGTATAATGAGAAATAACTTAGGCTACTTTTTTTAGAAAAAAATATTATATTTCTTGCTTCCGAGGCGAAACAAAGTTAGTTGGTTCAGCTAGTTATTCATAAAATACAAGAACTACTCCTAACTATAACTGGACCTTTTGCTAGCTTCGATCTCTAACTCTGGAAAAAATCTTCTGATGTACCGTGCCCCATTGTACGTTTCATTTAGTAAGCGTATTAATTAGAAATAAGTACTGCGTTGATTGTTGATATGTTTGTTGTTTTAATTTTGTATGATTTTTGTATTCCTTATTTTTATCAATAAAATATAATGTTTATGCAATGGATTTTATTAAGGCTTCTAACACAATCCCGACATTTAACATAACATAAATTCACGAAAGAAAGAATTCCGAGAACTCATTGGTGTTAGCCCGGAACCGACTTCTGAATCAGAAGCTCCACTGGACCAATGATACTATTAAATTCTCGATACTTATACAGAAAATTTAAAACCCTAATACTTTTGAAACAACTTAATTACATCTTTATCGGTTCTTGATTAATTTCACGACTTGCCTATTGTAAATCACACAGGATGGTATTAATCATTACATAGTATAAAACAAAGTCGGTTTCCGCTGTCTCCCCTTATATGCTTAAATCTTTGAAACTATGCAACGGATTGCGGGTTTTTTTCATAGATAGAGGGAGCTGTTTTTATTATACACACAAACCACCCCGTTGACATCCTCTTTCTAATATTCATGTATAATGTAGAAAAGAAAAAGTGGTAAACCGAAAATTTACTTATTTATTACTTTTGATGCGGAACAAATTTCGCTGGGTCTACTAGTGTAAAAGTCTACTAGGACTAGTGTGCAATAAAATAAAACAACGCTTAGTTTATTTTTTTATTTAAACTTTATTGACTTTTATACCCGAATGCCGAAGAAGGCAACCTTGCCTCGTATGGTCGATTGAAATATTTAGTCCCACAAAATATATTACAGTGTTATTGCCGTAAATTTGACACAATCATATAAATAATTAGTCACAAAAAATAGTGACACACTTCTTAAAAACACATTGGTGCGTGCTTGGACTCGATTCTGGGCCCTTTTATTGAAACCCCTTTTGTTAAATTAATAGGCCAGAGAGAATTATTGATGAGTACTTCATTATTTAATTTTGAAGATTCCAGAATGACAATATGCCAATGCAATGAGAACCTATACATCCTAGAAATTGTTTATACACTTTTTTACCTTACTGCTCCAGATGTTTTTCGATCGGCTAATTCTTGGGATTCTAGGAAGTTTTGCCTCTAATTAAAGCTATGGGAATTTTTCAATAGCATCAATGGTAGGTATATTTTTCACTTACTTAAACTTCAATATTGCTTACATACATACTTCAGTACTTAAATTCTACGTTCCATAAAAGATGTCACCACAAACTACCCCGGTACAAAATTCGAATAAACAACAATTCCAAAATAGATAAGCGACGCTTTCTTCATAAGAAAAAAGATAAATAATTGTATTTCTTCTATTTGACTTTAGCAATGTATGTTCTCTCTGTTTTTCTCTTTAGAGGGCATTTGAGGGAACATTGGCAAACTTGTTAATAATTTTGAAGAGATTTTATCTTCACGCGAATTCTTTTTACAAGACGATCTGGTATGCCTTTTTGCTTGTGATGTGTTTTCATATTCTTTGCTCTCGTCGTTGATGCCATCTACGGATTCTTTCAACTTCTCAATCACTTTTGTAGTTACCGTGTCATCATAGTAATCCTTTTTCTCGATATTTTTTAGACTTATTGTTGACCGTTCTTTCTTACTAGTAAGAGCTTGTTTTGATGCCGGTATATTGACTTTATTTTTTGTTTTTGGTGACTGTTTGTTATGTTCAGAGTTCGTTTGCACGTTTTGGCTCTTCAATCTCGGCTGAATCGGTTTACCACTGCCGATGAATTCGTCATGATTTATATCAAAATCATAATCGTCCACATTAAAATCCTCGTCTTCGTTTTCATCAGATTCCATAACCTGTACTGGTGATTTGTTTGTATTCATTTGGAAATCTTCATCATAGCTCATTTCGTTGTATTTTGGTATTGGTTTCTTTACAAGTACCGGTTTAGTTTTAGATGGGTCAACGTAAGTTCTGACGGGAGGAGCAGTTAGGTTTTTGAAGTCACTCTGTCGATGTCCGCCTGATCCTCTTGGTTTACGCTGGTGCGGTATTGATTCAATATATTTTCTCACTTTGAACCGTTGTCCTAATTTGCTGTTGAATGTTGGAATTTCACCACTGTGCGCAATTTTTTCAGGCGGGACAAGGAACATCAATGGATCCATAGGGTTTATATGCCTCGAGAGACGGACCGGTGAATTAGATTCGGTTTTTGTTTCGATCGTCTGTGATGCCATTTTAAATTTCTCCAACAGTTGTGAGTTTGTTGAAATAATCGAGTAAGTGTAGACAGTTACAATAAATATAACTTTCATTGTAAAGCCGTTAGTTTCAGACTGTTGATGGTGTCCACTAACCACGTTGAAGTAAATTAATGTTTAATGTGATGTTTTAACTATGTGATGTTTTAACATTTTGTTTACATAGATAGACGAACAATGTATATCGCAAGAATAGGGTTGTCTTTTATAATGATTCTCTATTTTGATAACATTTAATAGCTAGTGTGTCGTCTACTATGTAAATTTTATTTTTTAACGGTTTAGTGTTTCACTATATGTATTTATTTTATTATTATTTTTACTTTCACCTCATCAAAATACGTTATATAGCGCCACTACAATTTTTGATCAGAGTAGCTCACTTGAAATTATGAAATACTCTAAAGATTACCTACTTCAAAATATTTTATATTAATAATAATAATCATATCTTGGACACAATACACACAGCGCCCTCAAGTTCCAAGTTAAGCAACTAAATGCTTGTGTTATGGATACTAGATAACGGATATTAATACATATATGTACATATATTTGACGGGCCTCGTGGCGCATTGGTAAAACTACCGGCTGCAGCACTGAGGTCGGGGGTTCGATTCCCACCCGAGCACAAATATTTGTGACAAACATGAATATTTGTGGGGCGCCTGGGTGTTTTTCTTTGTATTATAAGTATGTATTTACAAAAGAAAAGTATAATATGTATTAGTATCCGTTATCTAGTATCCATAGAACAAGTATTTAGTTGCTTAGTTTGGAACTAGAGGGCGCTGTGTGATTTGTGTCCAAGATATTATATAAAAAAAATATATATACTTTTCTTTTGTAAATACATACTATAGTAGTATAGTTATAATACATAAATAACTACCCAGACGCCACACAAATATTCATGTTTGTCACAAATATCGGGCGTGAGTCACAAGCTCGGGTGGGAATCGAACCCCCGATCGTCATTGCTGCAGCCGGTAGTTTTACCAATGCGCCACGAGGCCCGTCGAATATTTGTTGTGATTAACCTTTATTTTTATTTAATGTAAGTATAACCTACTAACCATCTATATTCCCTATCTACTAGGACCCGAAGTAGATAAGTTTCAGACGGAACTACGGGTCCGTCTGTAAGATCAGGGTACCGCGGGAGCAGAGAAAAGCCCCACTGCGGGCGCTGGCGTTCGCTGGCGCTGGCGCTTCGTGGTGTCTCTGCCTCTGAGGTTGGACTCGCGGGGGTTGTGGTTGAGCTGTAGGGATTGGACAATGTGCGTCTGTACGGTTATGGGTGGCCGTACGTCTGATCCCGCGCGCAGCAAGAGGCTGTGAGACCGGTTGGACAGGGGCTCCGTGGTCTCCAGTCGCGGCTGCAGTGAGTGCGCCTCAAGTGTGAACCAACGGTTAGTTTGCTGAAGGGGACCACATCACCGGTACTTGCCTGGACAGCAAGTAGCGCGGCTTTTGCTAGTGGCATGCGCCAGCCGACTCTGCTGGGCTTCGGCCGATGAGCAGCTGCATGGATGTGCAACGTGAGGTGAGCGTGCTGGATACTGGTAGCCGGCTTATCTGGCGTCCCAAGCATGGATCAAAATTTCAGCTAGCTGTCGGGCGCAGCGCGCGATCAGCAGGCGTCATTCTGCTACGGAACCCGACCGGACAATGGGGAGTGGAGGAATTCACGGGGCGACTCTCCTTATGAGTACCATCAAGAGCTATACGCTTGAGGTGGCGGCAAGACCTACCTCTTTGCGCGGTCTTTGGTCCCGCACTTTAGCTTCGGTTGGAGTGCGGCCATAGTGAGCGATCATATGCGTTTCTAGGTCGGTGGGTCGCTCACTATTAACAAAATCACTGTAGGACAGGGAACGTAACCATCTTTATCACAAGCCTTTTTATGTAAAAAAGTACTAATTATGAACCAAATATAAGGTATGTGTAAATAAGGATAGACTAACTGATTATATCACTTTGGAAAATTGCTGGTGGAAGAACATCTTCTTAGCGGTTTAATATAAGATTGGTAGTAATACAGATGCTGGATCAGTTGTGGTGGATAAAATATTGGAACCAATGGCAACCCAGCGTACCTAATCCTGAAATACTTTTGAATAAGTATTTTATATATATTCTGTAACTAATCAAGTATTTGTACCTGGTAGTAATCGGCTCATGTTGGTGAACTGGTGACGGAAGGTACAGCTTCATAACATTTAAGAATTAGGTGATACTTGAAGATAGAAGATGCTCTGCAGGTTAACAATAGGCAATTAGGATTCGATAAGAATCGTCACGCTGTGTTAATATCAAATCTTATAGATATTTCTACACTTTGAAGTAATAGTGTTCAGTTCTTACTTTTCGACTTATCTTGAAAAATACACAAAATAAGTATTAGATATATTATTATCTCCTGGAAAAGCTTTCTTGGGCTATCCCTAGACATACGATCGTTACATCTTGTTTTTTTACGCTTAGAAGTGGCAGCTATGTAAAATCACTTAAAGCCAAAATAAATCCTCTATTTTTTTTTCTAAAATCTCGGTAAGTCGGTAAAGTTGTTAGTCAGTTGCAAAATTGGTAGGATGACATCATTACCAAAAAAAAAAATTGTATTGCCATAAAAATATCTTCATTTGATCAATATCATCAGACGAGCTATAAAAAGAGCTACGAGCCTTTTGATTTGTCTCAACCCTACTCAATGTACCTGGTAGCTTGTTGTCAGTAGTAGCAAATGTTTGCTTGTTTACATCTTGCAATGTACAAATAAACAACATTCAACTGATGCCAAGCTATGTATAAATAACAATACACGACATATTATTAGTTAGTAATTAAACGGTCAAGATGAAGGAATTCTTCAATGTAATCACGGCATTTCTTTGTGTAAACTGTATTACACCAGTTTTCATGTACGTATATGAAGATAAGTCTAATGTTCAATTTGTGATGAATAGTGCCGATGAAATTAGTTTGCCATCATCTCTTTTACCCATGAAGCACTACATCGGAAGCTATGGTTCCCGATTTCATAGATATAGTAACGAGAATGCATTGACATCGCACTTCAAAACATTGAAATCGCCGTCACGTTATACAGCACCTGTTTTCATGCAAAAGAAAACAACACAAACAAGTATGGAGTCCAGGGTAACCGAATTGCCGAAAAAATACGTTAACAATGTACCCGAGAGGGTTACAAGTAATTTACCAAACAAAATGTCGAATGATGAACAAAATATGCCTATAAACACGAAGTCACCAAAAGTAACGCTAGCTACGTTTTTTAATGAATCACAAACAAAAAGTAACTCTGCCACCGATCACCAAATCCAATACGGATTAGGTAAAATACTTAAAGATAAAACATCTCCCAATGTAATGTCATATGCAAGCCTGTTGAAACAAACTTATAGATCTCATGATGACAATAAGGCCAGTTTTGATCCTGTGAACGCGCACAAAAGTCAAAATGCAAAAGATTTAGAGAAGCTGTTGCTTAAAAGTAGAATAAATACTCGTTCAATGACCGGGTTTGTTTTGCAAACATCTCACAATCGCCAAAAGGTTCCAGTATCTATGCTGACATCTAAAACTGCTCAAAAATCTAATATATTCAGTGATCAGGGAGCTAAAGAAATGTCAGCAGTATTTGACGAAATCGATGATGGTAACTTGGATGGTATTCATCAAATTAAGAATGAATACAACAAGCGTGACACAGGGAAACTGATGGATGTTTATGGGAAACCAAAAGTGACTGACTTTAGTAAGAAACATATACGACAAATCAAACCTGTTGGTAAATTGAGACACCAAAGGCATATCGACAATGATGTAGTTGTTAAAAATGACAATCAAGATAGAAATTTGGAAGACGATCCTTTCGCTCTGTTCTATAGAATAAATCCTCCAACAATGAAGAAAAAAGATCCACTTGGGCTGAATTTTAAGGGAACAACTTCTCAAAATGGATAAAAACTGCTTTTAATTTCTCTCTGGCTCTCTATATCTCGCTATACCTTGATTATAAAAAAGAAGCATCTCTTAACAACTGGATATAGCGAATAGCCGATCTATGATATAAGTGATTAAAGTTTTTAAATTGGTGTCCGCTACAGGCAGCTGATCAATGCATTACATTTCAGACATAGGTTTATCTAGTAAATGTTTAAGTAAATACTGAGTTCAACACATATACTAAATACTATAATGGCATATATTGTGTAATTAAATGTTTTCGCACAGTGTTTGATCGTTTATTAAGTAGTTTATCTAAATCTAGATGTTGGTTGCTCACGTGTGTGTTCATTCTATTGGATGCAACCAACTATATTTCCGGAATAAAAAGTAACCTCAATTTTATTTTGATGTTAAAGCTACTGAATTATTAAAATAATACCCATAGTTCAACAGTTTTTGTGTCGAAAGGTAACAATAGTATAAAATATAGTATATATAGGTATAGTATAAAATATAGTATAAAACAAAGTCACTTCCCGCTGTCTGTCCCTTTATATGCTTATATCTTCATAACTACGCAACGGATTTCGATGCTGTTTTTTTAATAGTTAGAGGGTGTCAACGGGGTGGTTTTGATCTATAATTCATATATGATGTTGCAAACGCTGTGGCTGAACCCTAAGTGATAGATCGAAACAATGTTCTACATTATTAAACACTTTTAGAGGGTCTACAAAAATGTCCGCGTGGGCAAATAATATGTCTATCTCTTAGGGATAACCCACAATGACAATTTTTATTTTTTTACTTTTACGAGAAATATTGGCTTATTGACGAAGCCATTTTAAACATTATAGCATTAATTTTCATCCAATAAAGTGCCTTAAATAGATTGTGCATGTAATATAGATGATCCTGGCCCTTTACAGCATTCAATTTAAACGAATATTTTCGAAGATATTGCAGTATTAACATAGCGGGACAGCCGTTAAAGCCGATAAATAGCACAAATTGAACCTCATGATATCCAAAATTTACTCCTTTACTTTTGATGCAGAACAAAGTTCGCTGGGTCAGCTAGTATTTATATATAGTTAAATAAGTTTATAAAATTGCAGTTCGCAGATACAAATTATGTGTGGTTAATTAAAATATATGGTAATTAATGTACCTAATGTAATTTTATTACACTTTTGATATACAATATGGAGAAACTTCGACGGGCATACTACCAGTCAACAGTAAGCATGTATTGCTCGATCTACTTACACTATGTACAATGGCCCCTGAGAGTAGCGCTCTATTATATTTTTTATTCTTTGCGTCTGATCGAACGCGCAGCAATGCACCGTATAAATTAATACAGGGTTTTTCATTATCATTGACACAGAAGACCATTGCCCAATCTAGAGAGCGCTTGCCACTCGGGCTATTTATGAATGTCAACGATCGATACAGTGTTATGTTCAGTATATAAATACTAGTCTTGACCTTTATCGTCATTATTATATTGGACATTAACGCTGAAAGTATGGCGCGAAACGTCGCCATTCTGTTTTTAGTTTTCATTTACGGCTCATGTATGGAAATGCGGGAGACCGTTGAAAGAACGGTTATGGTTCGAACTACCGGTTCCGATCTACAACCGGCCGCTACCGGTTATATTTACAAAAAGGAGAGCGATGGCCCAGTCAGCGTGACTAAGATGGGTGAAACTGAAGTCATGGAGCATTTTTCTAAACTATACGGAAAATCCGAATCTTACAAAGCACCGACACCGGTGGCTGCTGGACCTTTCCATGCTTCAGAAGACGAAGATAAAGCGGCATCATATGCTAATGAAGAACTAGTTAAGCCGGTGGTAGAAGAGGACCATGGGGATGACACATTAGACGGAATAGCACATGAAGATTATGATAAAATGTTTAAAGAGTATGCAAAGAGATATGGAAATTATAAAAATGACTTCGATGATTACCTGCTTGGAGCGGGTCATTATGATCATGACATCTTTCACGGTTTTGAAAATGATAAAGATTTTGGCTCAAAAGGGTACCGAAATCATGGAGATGAAGGACAAGGAATACAACATAAATACGAGAAAGGTGGAGCTGGAAACTACCAATCTGAAAAACATACCGGATATTCAATATCTAAAGAAGGAAGTCAAAAACATAGACATGGTGACGCCGATGCACATGGGGAAGACGCGTCTCATAAAGTCTTCGACAAAGACGGATACAAGAAGCATTACGACCTTTACGACGGTGACAGAATTGAAGGAAAGTATAACAAGTATGCAGACGAACACACAAATCGAGGATCAATCAATGGAGGGCACAAGAAAGAAGAATCACATCAATCAGGAAGTAACGATCCCGGTTTCGGAAAAAGTGGGAACGCTGATAAAGAATCCCGATACGAAGAGGAGGGTGGAAACTCTTCTGAAAAAGACGAACACTCTGGACAACAGAAATATAGAGACTTCGGCGTTAAAGAGAAACAATACGCGGGCAAAAGCTACGGGTACAATATTAAACATTAATTTGTTAGTTGCAATCTGTTATATCAATGTTATTTTATCGTAATATAATTTTTGTAAATATATTAGTATGTATGTATAATTATAGTTAGAGAGCCAATGATATTCTTTAGTTTTTCATTTAAAATATAAATCTGACATTTATATTCTAAAACAAATAAGACTCAAAGTGTTTTGAATCGGAAAATAATATTAGATTTTCTCGTGATTCTTATAAAATACTTACTGTTTTTACTTTACAAATAATCAATATCTTCACATAATATGAAAAAACATGCTGAATAGATAATGCACTGATTGTAAAAATATAGAATAACTAAGATAGAATTATTATTAAACATTTATGTTATAGTCTATGATGTTATTAATTATAGTTTTAAATTTATAAATAGAAAGGAATGGACGATGATAACCAAAGTTTTTGTACTGTGAATTGTTTAAGCGAATAAAATAAAATAAGTATTCAGTAGCATTAATCGATCTATACTTTTAATGAAATTGTAAACGAGCAGCGTCTATATGTCAAAAATACTGGAGAAATTAATAATATGACTAGCCATTTTTTATGGGATACAAACAAGCCGGCGTTTCACACGATGGCAATCAATAAAGGTCGCCTATGGACACCAGAATACAGATAG
Source organism: Euproctis similis (assembly GCA_905147225.2). Taxonomy (NCBI): domain Eukaryota; kingdom Metazoa; phylum Arthropoda; class Insecta; order Lepidoptera; family Erebidae; genus Euproctis; species Euproctis similis. Next base: position 15,251,899 of record LR990109.1, read on the forward strand.
TGTTACAGTTGCTTTGCCGGCCCTTACAATGGGATATGGAAGGGTCGAAAAAGGGATTTGTAAGGGGGCGTCCGAATATCTGTCTCACTGAACGAAGAGGCCGTTTTCGTTCGGGCTAATGAGCCAATTTACGTCGATAATTTCAGAGGTGGTATTTCGCCGGTCGAGCCGGGCTATTCTTGCCGCGAACTGCGTGGCTCTGTTAATAGGCTAGGTCTGTCCGTCCGTATTACGATATGTGCATGAATCACGTAAAAACTACGAAATCTAACTGAATCTCGTTAAATATGGTTTTCATCGATGTATAGTAATTAATTATCGTATGTAGATAGAGGGCCAACTTGAAATAAGTATATGCACCATATTACCACAGAAATGTAATTTTTCCTTGTTAAAAAATTGAACCCGAAATAAATATGACCGACGTCTAAATAACTGCATCGATTCATTTTCAATCTTCGAAAGTATGGCCAATCGTCAACGTCGAAGTATGCGTACACTCATAACACTTTAATCCATATTTGTTTCTAAGGTTTTCGCGAATCTCACTCATTAAAACAACTTTTTAGGATTGTATCGCGTTTATTTCTTATTTATTTATATTAGTTTTTTATTTATATTAGTTATTATTAGTTTCGAACTCTTTACAGAGATCATTTTCACGAGTGACTCGTGAAAATGATCTCTGTAAAGAGTTCGAAACGTCGGCAAATAAATATAAATAAATAAGAAATAAACGCGATACAATCCTAAAAAGTTGTTTTAACTTTAATCCATCCTTAACTCTCCATCTGCACCTTCTTATATAACTTCCGATACTTATGCACTAACTATAATCGAACTCTTCACTCTACTTATAATCCTATTCTCTTCTTCTTCGCTATAAGATCTTCTTTCCTCGTTAAATCTGTGCAACTATGGTATTCACTCACACTCGAAATCTATTTCCAAAATCTGCCTAAAACTCGTCTCAAATTCAAACGATACATGTATATAAAAAAAATGCATGGAGTCCAGCCGCGCGTTGGAAGTGTAACTTCGTGTCGTAGAAAGGAAAATAAAATTCTTTTTATTTTCCTTTCTACGACACGAAGTTACACTTCCAACGCGCGCCCAATTTCTAACCTTCTGGTTAGAAATTGATTCAGAAATAGAGAAAAATAATCACTGCATGAATAGGCCGGCTCGACAGGTGAAATACCACGACCTCTCAGAAGATCGACGTAAACTGGCTCATGCTGCGTTTCGTTCGGTGAGAGAGGTACCCGGAGGCCCACCCTCCTTCCCCATCCTTTCTTATCCTACTCCCTTAGGTTTGCCTTTTATCCCATAAAAAATACCATAGGGTACCTAAAATTAACTATAGTAAGATACCAAAAAAATCCGAGAAATCATTGATGTGAGCCCGGAATCGATCCCAGGACTCCAGAATCGGAGAGCTCAACTACTTAACGGGACCACCGAGACTTTTAATACTTATTACTAATATATTATAGGTACTATTAAAAAAGGGACTGATTATGAGAAATGGTAACTAACTAAGTTCCTATCTAATATTTTATTTATATTTGTGTATAAGAATGCAACATACTGATGAAAATTATTTGAACCGAGGATCATAAACAGATTATTATATAAAAGTTTTTGAAGTGTAAAGTCTTCTAATGTCTCGTGCAACCGTTTAACGCTTTTAACGCCTCCTTGCGGCCACAAAACATATTATATAATAATAAAAAAGACTAATTTTAACCAGTTTATATATAAATCCAGGAAGAGAATTGCTTAAGCGTGATTTTTATCTGTACATAGAGATCTAGTAGCTAGCGGTGGCACTATACCACTCATTTAATAGGTATAAAGCATAATAGCTTGTTTCTTTTAACGCGCTAATCTCAGAAACCGCTGGTTCTATTTTAAAAATTCTTTCAGTAGTGGATAGTCCATTTATAGAGGAAGGATTAAGGCTATATTATATTTTCTAAACAATTAGGGATCTTTACTAAAAGTCTGATAATGTAAGCCATGGTGTAAAAAAAGGATCTAAAAAAATTATTACATCGCGTACGCTGCAAAAAGTATTTATTGTAGAACAAAAAAATGTACTACAACTTTGCAGAATATATAGTCGTCTACACGAATGGTCGCGGCACCATGTGTCTAACTATTGTAGTTATCTCACAATAAGTGTTTATTTAATGTAGTGTGTGTAGTGTGTAGTGAAACTTTTATTACATCGTCTCAAACTTTTTCGTCTGTGTGTTGCATGTCGCGTGACGGTCGGCCGCGGAGTAGGGATAAAGTGAAAGGCGCTCGTCAGAGCGCCTTTCACTTTATCCGAGGCCAATATGGCGGCCATGTTGTTGTTTATGGATTTATTTCAATTTTGAGTGCTTGAATTTATTAATTAACTTATTTTGTATGAATATTAAATTAAGTCTTTTTATTTATATTCGGTCCATTCAATATATTTAATTTTATTTAACATTTATTTTTAGTTAAATGTCTATAATATGAAAAAAAGTTTCACTTTTACGGTGGTTTCATAAAACCACACAATCTTTTTTTTAAATAATTTGAATAATGATGTTTTAAAAGCCCTTTATTTTGTACTTTGGTATTAATTCTGATTAAAATAAATTATTTACAATTCAAGATAAATTCAATAGCTTCCTAGAACTTTTTGAATTATTTAATTCGGACATTTCATTCAAAAGATATCGCAATATACACGATATAAGTATTAGATTTTTAGGCAAATATGTATTGCGCGCACATATAGTAACATAACTTCACGCTTTTTCTACCCGAAGGTCTCGGCAGTGGCTTTTAAGTCTTCACTCGCTGTTATGTTTACGTTCCAAATAAAATAGGTGGCCATACCGGGCAAACGAGTTAGCGCGTCACCTGATGGTAAGTGACCAGCGCCGCCCATGGACACCTGCAACACATATAGTGTTACAGTTGCGTTGCCGACCTTTAAGGGAGTGGGAAATAGGAAAGGATGGGAAAGGGGGATGGCCCTCCGGGTACCTCTCGCACCGAACGAAACGAGGCCTCAGCCACTTTACGTCGATCTTCCGAGAAGTCGCGGTATTTTACCAGTAGAGCCGGCCCATTCATGCTTCGAACTGCTTGGCTCCACCACTACCATTCAATTTGTCAAGCTTGAATTTCATTAGTACACAGACATCAGTGGCAGGTTTAGGTACTATAATTGATTTGTAAAATCAATTAGAGTACCTCCATCCGCTACTAGATGTATGGAGGTACTATAGGTAATTGACACTAGAAACGCGGCCTTTAGTGTCACTGTCAACTACATTCCTTTATAACGTTGTACTTTATAATGTATTTGATTGAATTTATTATTTTATTTCTAAAATTTATTGCAGAATAAATACATAACATTTATAATTATGTGTTGTAGAACTGATTTTTAAAGTGAAACTTTTATTACATCGTCTCAAACTTTTTCTTCTGCGTGTTGCATGTCGCGTGACGGTCGGCCGCGGAGTAGGGATAAAGTGAAAGGCGCTCGTCAGAGCGCCTTTCACGTCTATTATCGTTTATTTATTATTAATTAATTACCCAAATACTTATACACTTTATTTTTATTGTAAATAAATACCGTAAAAACATGTAGAAAAACACCCCCAGACGCCGTACAAACAACACAATAAATATATTTGTTTGTTTGCACTCGGGTGGGTTTGAACCCGCCCCGACCTCGTGTTATCGGTAGTGCGGTTTACCGATGCACCACGAGGCCCGTATGAATGATTGTCTAATTACCGTCCTCTTTACCAATTTCGACACATTTTCTAGGATCGGGTTTGTTTGTTTTTTACATACATACATATACGTACGTACGTATTGCAGGCGGAGAAAAAAAAAATTATATTATTAATATAACAAATGACACGATAAAAGGGAATATAATAAATTCGTATGTATTGTAAACGACGGAGGCTTTTAAGTTTCCAATTCCAAAAAGTGAACTACATATATGTGACACAGTTATGTTCGTCAATTTATTAGCGATAAGATAGTGCTCTTTATATATGTATTTGTCACATTTTCATAATAAATCAAAATATCATATTTATTGGAGGAAAAAATATCGTTTTGTTTTGTAAAGATCCTTTGTTGTAATGTTGTTAACGTTTAATAGGTGTCGCGTTAACCCTAGTGCCGTAGCTGGAATACTTGTTGATTCGGGCGACATCTATCGATATAATACGATATTACGGCAGAATCATCAATAGTAGCAACCTAGTAGCGCCATCTAGGAATTATTGTCGTGACCACGTAAAATAAAAAACATTTATTAAACCCTATTAACAAATACAAGATGGCAACTAAATTAAAATCGCCCTTATCGCACAATCCCCTGAAAGCCGGTGACGTCCGGTTCGGACGTTCGAAAAAAATAATATTTCGAAAATTTTTAGTTAAATGTCTATAATGTGAAAAAAAGTTTCACTTTTACGTTGGTTTCATAAAACCACACAAGTTTTTTTTTAATATTTTACCAAAACCTATTAATATATTCTTAAATACTTCTACTACATGGAGTGAAACCATAGCGCGATTTAATAAATTGACGAATAGTGACCTCTATGGTCGAGACGAATAAAACATTATAATATAATTTACTTCAATCAACACATTTATACTCATGGTTAAGTAACCTTATAAAAAATTTATATAATAATCTGTTTATGATCCTCGGTTTAAATAATCTTCATCAGTATGTTGCATTCTTATACACAAATTTAAATAAAATATTGGATAGGAACATAGTTACCATTTCTCATAATCAGTCCCATTTTTAATTGTACCCATAATATATTAGTAATAAGTATTAATAGTCTCGGCGGTCCAGTTAAGTAGTCGAGCTCTCCGATTCTGGAGTCCTGAGATCGATTCCGGGCGCACACCAATGATTTCTCGATTTTTTTTTTGATATCTTACTAGAGTTAATATAAGGTACTCTATGGTATTTTTTATGGGATAAAAGGCAAACCTAAGGGAGTAGGATAGGAAAAGATGGGGAAGGAATGAAACGCGGCATAAGCCACTTTACGTCGATCTTCTGAGAGGTCGTGGTATTTCATCGGTCGAGCCGGCCTATTATGCAGCGATTATTTTTCTCGATTTCTGAATCATTTTCTAACCCTTTTTATTAAAAGCTTTTATTTAACTTGCACTGTATGCATGTAAGTATATGCACTGTATGTAAGTATGTATGTTCGGTGGAATCTTGCAACTCAATTTTAAAGTAGATATCTGCAACCGATTGAGCTGAAATTTTGTATACACGTTTACTTTGGATCGGATTATTTCGTTTGCATGATATGTGTGACATTATTCTATATCCAATATGGCGGACCACCCAAGATGGAGGAATGGATATTTTGAATGTATTTCTGCAATATGGGTATCAAATGAAAGGGCTTATTGAGTGTAACTGAAAAAATAATATGACGTCATTCTAAAGCCAATATGGCGGATCATCCAAAATAGAGGAACAGTTTTTAATGCATTTCTACAATATGGGTATTAAATGAAAGGGCTTATTAATAGTAACTCAAAAAAATATGACGTCATTCCAAATCCAATATGGCGGGAAAAATATTTGCATTTCTACAATATGGGTATCAAATGAAAGGGCTTGCTGAGAATAACTCGAAAAATAATGTGACGTCATTCTATTACAATACGGTGGACCATCCAAGATGACGGCATACATATTTTTGATGATACAATATATGAATTAAAAATCATGCTTGCCTCAGTATGTACAATTTATATTATAATAAAAGCTTGTCGCGCGAGTTGTAAATAAACTGTACTAATTTTATAATGTCAAATCAACAGTTAAATATAGTCCGTAAATACAACTATTTAACTTGTTATTGTATTTAAAGCATAACATATTAAAACACGATTGCCTCCTTGGAACAAAAACGCACGGACGATTCTGAGTGTAAGGTTGTCATGAGAAGAAATGGGCAAAACACTCATGTAAATTAATCTACTAACTTTACTATATTATCTATTGCAATTTAATTACCTACTGATAGGGAGTCAAACCTCGCGACAAACTTTTATTATTATATAAATTGTACATACTGAGGCTCTAAGTTGATACTTGAAATTTTTAAGGAAATAAGTATTATTTTCTTATTTTTAGAGCGCTTAAATAAAAGCTTCTTTAAAAAGGGTTTTTGCTTTAATTTATTTTTTATTTTTAGTTATAGCTGGCTAGAGTGTCATTTCATTCAACGTATCATTATTGCAATTTAGTTTACCGTTTAATTTCAAACAGTCCAGCTCTTCAATAAGGGGATCATCTAATTTAATTTCAGCTTGGAGCTTTCTTTTCTATTTAATCGCAATGATGATTTTTAATTCATAGCCATATTGTAGAAATGCATTAAAAATATGTATGCCGTCATCTTGGATGGTCCACCGTGTATTGTATTTAGAATGACGTCACATTATTTTTCGAATTATTCTTATCAAGCCCTTTCATTTGATACCCATATTGTAGAAATGCAAATACAGTGGAATATCCGCCATATTGGATTTAGAATGACGTCATATTTTTTTTCGAGTTACTATTATCAAGCCCTTTCATTTAATACCCATATTGTAGAAATGCATTAAAAAAACTGTTCCTATGTCTTGGATGATCCGCCATTGGATTTAGAATGACGTCACATAATTTTTTCAGTTACTCTTAATTAGCCCTTTCATTTGATACCCATATTGCAGAAATTCATTCAAAATATCCATTCCTCCATCTTGGGTGGTCCGCCATATTGGATATAGAATAATGTCACACATCATATCATGCAAACGAAATAATCCGATCCAAAGTAAACGTGTATACAAAATTTCAGCTCAATCGGTTCAAGATATCTACTTCAAAATTGAGTTGCAAGATTCCACCGAACATACATACTTACATACATACATACAGTGCAAGTTAAATAAAAGCTTTTAAAATAAATTATAGAAAATTAAGATAACTCAAAATTAAGAACAAAAATAATACATCACATCCAAAATTACAACCATAACATAACATAACTTCACGCCTTTTGTTACCCGAAGGTGTAGGCAGCGGCTGTTAAGCCTCGTCTCGCCGTTATGTTTACGTCCCAAATGGAATAGCTGGCGAACCTATTTCCATACCGGGCACAAAGTTTTCAATCATATTTATCCCACATAACTTCCGAAAAACAATTTCGAAAGTCATTGGTGTGAGCCACTGTCAGGAATCGAACCCGGACCTCTGGATCAGTAGCCGTGTGCTCGACCACTGCGGCACCGAGACTGTTAACCATACATAAAGTATTTAAAAGTGCTAGTAAATAAAATGTTTCAAAAAGTCCTCGTCTTGGAAGCCTTTTCGCATATAGTATGTATGAACTTGTAATAAAATATCTTTGGCTATACTATTTGTATCTGGCTGGTTTAGATATCACTAATAAATTGAAATTTTAAAGAAGACAATTCCAAATTCAGATAAAAAAAAGTGTGATTTTCATTTGTTTTTCTTAATGTTAAAGTAAAGAGAATGAATCAAATAAAGAAACAGTCTCGGTGGTTCAATAGTCGAGCACCCTGTTTCTGAATCAAGAAGGGTTCGAATCCGGCCTCACAGCAATGACTTTTCGAAATTGTTTTCGGAAGTTAAGTGTGATAAATATCGATGACCGAAAACTCTGTGCTCGGTATGGCAATAGGTTCGCCACCTATTCCATTTGGGACGTAATCATAACGGCGAGTCGAGGCTTAACAGCCACTGCCTGCACCTTCGGGTAGAGAAAAAGGTTAAGTTATGTTTATGTAAAGATGTAATTTAATTAATAGTTTATGCCGCCGGTTTTTTTCTGATCCTCAGTCAATGTGTGTAAATTCATAGTGACATGCTTTTATAATTAGAAAATAAAACTTAGAGATTGAAATCAGTCTATCAGAAATCAGATTTCGTCACAATGCATACTTTATCGTTAACTTTAATTAGACATGTACTAATACAATTGTCAACAATTGAATACGAATATTGAAAAGTGATTTAATAATCACAACCAGTCAGTGACATAATGGGTCATTGTCGCGTAGGCTCTTCAATGAAAAAAAAAATAGTAATAACTTCACGCTTATTTTGCGGCGCGGTCAATGTTAAATAATAAAGTGAACTTTTTCATAACAGACCTCTTTGTTCGCTACAACCTCGTCTGATAAACAATTTGTTACATGGTTACAAGAAAGGTAAGGTAAGAAAGGTATTATTCATGGACCTTTTGTCTCTAGCTTACATATAAATATTGGACATCACGCTTATCATATTATTACACTACCAGTAGCAGTACAAATCACATCTAATTATGACAACTACAATTTTGTGCGTACTTTTGGCTGTCACTGCCGCGTCTGCCATTCAGGTCGGCTTGGTTCCAGCAGCAACAAGTTACATTTATAGAAACGACAACAATGGCCCAGCTAGCTACGTGGAGTTGGGATCGCCAGCATCTTACCATCCAGTACACGATGCCTTCAAAGCTCCTTTACCCATTGCTCAACCGATAAAAGCATTCGAAACTTATGATCTTGCTCCGGTTCCGTTACCATATATTGCTGCGAAACCTATCATAGTTCAGGATGCTGAAGAAGATGAGGATGATGACAGCAATGAATCAGAAGAGTATAACGACGGTGGGGAAAATTTGATTGGACTTAAACATGGTGGTCATGGGCATGGCTTTGTTAAAAGCGGTGGCAGTGATTACGGAGATGAACACCATGCTGCTTCAGGTGAAAAAGGCTCTAAGGGCTATAAATCCCAAGATTATCATGCTAAAGGTGAAAGTGGAAACTATGGAAAACAACACCATGAGGGATACTATAATGAAGGAGAAGGTGGCAAAAAAGGACATCATAACGAAGCTGCAGCTCACGGTAAGCACTATGCAGCTGGTGAAAATTATAAAGGTGGAGACCATGGGCACAAACAACACTCTAGTAAGGGAGAGGATATCACTGGTTACCATAAAGTTTTCCACAAGGACGAGTTCAAAAAAGACCATGACTTTTACGATGTCGCTGATAATAGTGGACATTTCAAGAAGCACGGCTCCCAAGAGGCTCATCATAAGTCTCAAGAAGGTGGCCACAAGGAAGGCGGACATCACAACTCGGCTTTCAATAAAGGTGATTTTGGAAAAGGCGGTTACCACATTAAGAAACACATCGATGCTGATCATCTCGGTCATTCTGCCGAAGAAGGTCACTCGAGTCACTATAATGACCAAGCTGAATATGGTAAAAAGGGTGGTAGAACTCACGAGAAGGAATATGGTTTCGCTGATGATGGTGATGACGACGGCGATTATGATGATGACGAAAAATAAGCGAATAGATACTATAAAATATCTTTCGCTTGTTTGATTTCCTCAACTCCTCTAGATTTTTATTTTGTTATGTTTGATATTGACGGTTCTGTAAATATTTTTTTATTGCATATGAATAAATGATCTTATTAATATACTGAATGGTTTTTATGACAAGATTTCGATAGATATACCGAAACTCAAGTATGTTTGTTTCAGAATAGATAATTGAAAAAAAAGTCCAGCTGTATTTAAATAATGCATCGTTTTTGACTACTGGAACTTATGGACTTGCTGTCTGCAACATTATGAATAACTTCACACACTTAATACCCGAAGGTGCTTGATGTACGCCTAAGCTCGCCTTATTTATGGGTAATAAATTTACTTGTCTTTATTTACAATAATAAGAAGAAAAAATTACTTACATTATTTACAATATATACAATTAAAAAACTACCTGAAATCAAATTTCTCCGCATCTCGGTCTACTGGCAGCGTGCCCAAGAGACTGGCGGCATTACCACACTGAATGGCAATGCTAATCCTCTGTGCGTATAATAGACCAGCCCCTGATCGCGAGAGGCTTCGATCAGCCTCTTTCCAAGATCTTTGTAAAGTGCACGAGCACTCGGACCCCATGTCCCCAAAGTCTCAACCCCAAACGACTCCAATACATTATCACCTACAAGGTTTTTGTATTTGTGCCGCTTGAGATTTTCTGCCGAAGCAGCAGCAGCATCGGCCACCTCTACCGTGCTTTGAAGATGCGATGGCGCAAGGGTGTCGACGTAAGTAACATCCCACACCAAAACAAAAAACATACCCATCCTGCAAGGTAACAGAGACATCCCGTCCGGTCCGCACCAAACCGTTCGGTTCCAGAACGGCTGGTACACCGGCGGTAACAAGAGCAATAAATTGTAATAATCTATACTTCTATATCTATATCTATACTATCTATATCTATATATACTCTATACTTACTTACTAATATTATAAATGCGAATGTAAGTTTGTTTGTTACGCTTTCACGCAAGAACTACTGAACCGATCATCATGAAACTTTGTACATATACTCTTGAAGGTATTAGAAGTAACATAGGGTACTTTATATTAAAAAAACAAAATTTTTTTTACGAAAGATAAAACAATTGTTTGTCAAAAAATCGTCAAATTTAGCTACTTCAGTAATGAACTTCACACCTTTTTCTATCCGAAGGTGTAGGCAGCGGCTGTTTGCCTCGCGAGGGACGGAATTACAGTATTCAGGGTTGATACTTATACTTATACTTAACTTTACTTATTTTTAATATAATAAATTTGAATGTAAGTTTGTTTGTTACGCTTTCACGGGATAACTACTCAACAGATCATCATGAATCTTTGTACACATATTCTTGGGGGTATTAGAAGTAATATAGGATACTTTCTTTTTTCTTATTTCTCTCTTTAATTAACATATATTTGCACCCTAAGGAGAAACTTATAATATAGTCTACAAAAATATCCTACATTAATACTCTGCATTTATATCATATAAAATTGTTAAAGTCCAAAATTATTTATTTTTGTTACAGAGAAATATATTTTACCGTTTGTTGTTGCATTTTAATAAAGCATATTGTGAGGTTTTTAAACGTCATACCTAATGTTGTAATTTTGAAAATTGATAATCCCAGCTAAGTAAGAAAATAGAGTTATTATATTGATTCAATTCTATGGTAATGATTTTGATACTTATTTATTGGCTTCAATGAGAGCGAAGCCGCGGGTAAAAGCTAGTAAATTATAATAATAAATTGGAAATCCTGCATCTGGCACAGTTTTTTCAGTTTTATTCCCGAGACCTAAAATTTTGAAGCGGGGTGCCTGTACCACGAGGCAACAAAGACTGCAAAAGCAATTTATAAATACATAGATTATGGGAGCAGAGTATGAAATCTGTAATAATCAGAACCGAGAATATAATACCTACGCGAGTTAGATAATTCAATAAAAAATAAATAAATTAGTAGAAAAACTGAAAGAACTTTTGCTTGCCTTATCTTTTTCAAAATCTTTAGTACTATTTTGTCACCTTTTTGCCCAAAATTCTATATATTAATACAAGTAGAACTTTTTAGGTTTTGTCCCTCTTGTATAATTATGAGTATTTTTACATAGACTCATGCGCGATTTTACTACAGTTACTACAGTCGCAATAAATAAAACGTTTCATTTAATCTTACAACTGTACCGCCGTAACAAGAGTGTTGACGATTTTAATTATCTGTAAAGTCTTCTGCAAGCAAGTGGAAACCACACTTTGCGCTTCGAGTATGCGCCCATAAACACTGATTGTCAAATTCACCAACCAGATAAGTAGTAGAGAAGAAACCTTCATGTTTAATGGTTTTCGAACAGTGAAATTGATTATTATATCCTCGAACAAATTCAGGAGTGACTAATGCAATTCATTAACGTAAAAGCAATTAATTGAATGAGGCAAATTAACAGTAAATAGGTATGTTACGACGTACTTAGAAAACGGCGAGACGAGGCTTAAAAGCCGCTGCCTACACCTTCGGGTAACAAAGGCGTAAAGATATGTTATGTTATGTTATGTTACTTAGATATGTATAACGAAATTTTGTTAGTCTATCGGGTTGTGTTTTAGTTACATATAAATACCTATACTTACTATAGGTAGACCGAGGGCATTTGAAACAATTTTGACAATTTGTTTCATACACAAAACGCTGTAGACAGAAATCATATCATCATATCAATCGATAGGTATAGATAGGATACACTTGCGAATAATTATATACCTACAGTATACATTTTGATGCCGTGCTTTTAGCCTAATCGCCGTCTGACCTGCAAACACTAGTCACTATTATGAAAAATGATTGTTTGATGAAAGTCTTACAATTGAATGTGATGAAAGTATTTTTTTTATGGGATAGGAGGGCAAACGAGCAGACGTGTCACCTGATGGTAAGCAACCAACGCAGCCCATGGACACCAGCAACACATATTGTGTTACTGTTGTGTTGCCGAACTTTAAGGGATAGGGGATAGGGAAGGATGAGGAAGGGGGTGGGCCTCCGGGTACCTCTCTCACCGAACGAAACGCGGCATGAGCCACTTTACGTCGATCTTCTGAGAGGTCGTGGTATTTCACCGGTCGCGCCGGCCCATTCACGCAGCAAACTGCTTGGCTCTACCACTGTAAAAGAAATTTATGGGTTTTGAAAGGAAGGATTCCAGAACGGGTGCAAGGACAATGACTACATTGTCCTTGCACCCGTTCTGGAATCCTTCCGTTCCAGCACAAGCTGGAACAGGTGAATGAAATTGTATATCTTGGATGCGCTTTTAACAGGGATTGAAGGTACACCGCTGATGTAGAAAGAAGAGTAGCGTTAGGAAATAGCGTAAATGGAGCGTTGAGCAGATTGCTGGGCGCAAAAAACATTAGCAGAAAAGCCCAGCTAGCAATCCACAATGCAGTCCTGATCTCAACGCTAACTTATGGAAGCGAGAGCTGGGTATGGCAGAGTGGCCATGAAAATAGGATAAACGCGGTTGAAATGAGAGCATTGCTCAAAATCTGCGGAGTGACCCTCGCTGACTGCGTCGAAAACAAGGTTATAAGGGAGGAAATCGGATTGAAAGATCGTGTCGGTGTAAAAGTAAGGAAGGGCATGCTCCGATGGTTCGGACGTCTAGAAAGGATGGATGATGCAAGATTGACTAAGCAGATATACAATGCAATAGCGTATGGATGAAGGAGGCGAGGACGGCCAAGACACACATTCCAGGACCAAATAGAACGTGTTCTGGAGGAAGGTGATGTTAGGAGCCTCAAAAATCGTCGCGCGTGCATGAAAAGAGTTATGAAAGTCCACGAAGCAAGTGAGGCGTGTAAGAATCGTGCCTTATGGCGCTCTGTTCTCTCTGCCTACCCCGCAAATGATTTGGCGTGAAATTATGTATGTATGTATGTACCAAACAGTATGTACATATAAAATAAAATAAAGAAAAAAACCTTTAATTGACCTTGTTACATATCTTATTGACTATATTATTTATATAAGTGTGTATTTATAGTATTTATAGTTAAACTCATTCTGCGAGGTCCTCATGTTGGATGAAGTATTCTTCCATGGATGCCCATTTTTCCCTGTCCTCTGCTATTTGCTACCAATTTGGGCGAGCGTCTTTCTTAATATCGGGTAGCGGGTCTTTCTCGCTTTCATTTTCCTTATGATCCATTCCCTATGATGCTATTGTAAGGTAATCTTTTGTCAGTAGGCTACGTAACCTGCCTACCTCAATTTAGATTTTAGTGCGAACCCCAAAGTCAATGGCTTGAAACGTAGTGACCACAGAAATAGATCAAGATAGAACGGCCGCGATGGCATATTTCCATACATTTCGAGCGTGTCACTTTTTTGAAAAACCACGCCCTCAGCGTGACGTCATTTTCATTGTGAGCGCGGCGACTAGTTAGGAGACACTCACATTAGATTATCGATGTTAATATCGGCAACGTGTGTTAATTTTATTATTTTTATATTTTACTAACTTTATTGATTTTCTGTAACGATAATCATAGAAAGTAAAACATGTTAAATACTTCAATCCGACATATTAAAACCTAAAACATATTTTTCCAACAGTATATAAAATTTAATTATAAATATTTTACTGTCCTTGAAACTATACATATTTATTAAATATTTGCCTTTTTGGTTGGCCTCACAGTCCTGGTTAAATAACGAAGCCGAACTTCTACATATACCTCGGTTACTGCCCATTTGAGAAGAACGAGATGATTTTCCATCGGCAATTGGTCAAATTGGTGAAAACTTATACTGTCAAATAAACTGCTGCCAATGTAATTACGAAACACTTTGGTTGAAATTTGTGGTGTTAGAATAAAGTAGGGACAAAGCAAGATATGAGCTGATACTCAAATTATTATTGAATTAATTTATCGATAAGTCCTAAGACTCAACGATACATGGAGTGCCCATCTCTAACATTCGAATCACAGCGATTAACAAACACAGCGATCAACTGGCAGGTGTATTGTGTATTTCGTTCGATTCGACGTACATTACGCGTATAATTTATACGCGCAATGTTTTCGTATACGAGCGTTGAATGCGGACAGCAATGGATATTTATCATAACGAAAAAATATACAACTTGTGATCGTAATTATTGAACATAGTAAAAGTAAAACAATAATTTATAATCTCAAAAAAATACTTTCTACTGATTTTCTGTACTTACTGATCACACGAAATATTTCCTTTTTTCATATTTGATTCACTACTTTTGTTTTTACAATTTTACACAGCATAATAAGGCATATATGTGACGTTTTATCTATTTTTTTACGTCCTGAACGCATGGCAGGAACGCTCGTTGCGTAATGAGAGCGAGTTTCGAAAAGCATGCAATATAGTGCAGGGTTTTGGCACGCTTGCCACGCCTATTCGCCGTTCTATCTTGATCTATTTCTGTGGTCCTCGCGCGTCCCCCCCCCCCCCCCCCCCTTCATTATCCTGGCCGAGATGTATTCAGTCGCGTACGATCTCGGCCGGGGATGAGGGGATCCGGACGCGCGGGGATACGAAGTGCAGAAGCGGGAGGCGTTCCGGCGGGTCCTGGGGGACTGGCGCGACGCACTGGTCCTCCAGGGCTGTGCGCGTCAGCGCGCCGTCGGTGCCGTCCTGCCCCACATCGAGGCCTGGGTGCTCCGTAAATGGGGCACTGTCACCTACAGGTTGACTCAAATACTCACCGGGCACGGGTGCTTCGGTGAGTATCGTAGTCAAATAAAACATGAACAGACGGCGAGATGCCACAATTGCACATACGACCTGGACTCGACCCAGTACACGCTGGAGGTCTGTCCGGCCTGGGCGGCCAAGCGCCGAGTCCTGATCGACGGGATCGGACGAGACTTGTCCCCGCCGGCGTTGGTCGCGGCAATGCTGGCGGGCGAGGAGGAGTGGAGGGCTGTGGTCTCCTTCTGCGAAGCTGTGATGCTCCAGAAGGAGGCCGCCGAGCGGGGTCGGGAGAGAGCCGATCCCGCTCGAAGGCGGCGGCGGCGAGCTCAGTGATCGACGCCGCCGAGGAGCCGCGAGAGCGCACACCCCGCGGGTGCGCCCGGGTTGCGGCCCGGGAAGGATGACCCCCCGGTGCGGCCGGAGAGGATCGTCGGGGGCGCCGCCGGCCACGCGCCACTCTACAGCTAGCGGTCGGAGCCGCCCCGCCCAGGGGGAGCCTCGCCGAGGCTCCCTGAGGATGAGCACCCTCTCGTGACAGAGGGGGGGCGACGGCGGGGTGGACCAGAGGGCTGACGCACTGTCTTGGGCCACCACAACGCCGGAGGAAGGCCGCAGCGAGGTTTTAGTGGGTAACCCTAGGATCGGATTGCAGTTTTGGGAGTCCCACACTACCCCCTGCCGTTCCCAGGTGGGAGGTGTGCATAAAGCAATTCCTCGCGTAAAAAAAAATAAAAAAAAGATTGAGTAGTTCCTATAGAGTATAGTTCTATAGAGTATAGTTCCTATATATAAAGTTTTGATGAGCGACCTAGTGTATGAACTTTCGACTGCTGACACAGCAGTGCTGAGTAAAGGTCGGCGGGTTCGATCCGCCCACCTTTATATTAAGCATGAATGGTTGTGATTCGTCTGGGAGTCGTTCTGTGTTTAAGTAAGTAAAAATTAACAAAACTAAATGTTATGTGTTGTGTACCTTTTTTTTTTTTTTTTTTTTTTTTTTTACGCGAGGAAATGCTTTATGCACACCCCCCGCCGGGACGGCAGGGGGTAGTGTGGGACTCCCAAAACAGTAAACTGCAAAACTGCAATCCGGTCCTAGGGTTACCCACTAAAACCTCGCGGCGGCCTACCTCCGGCGTTGGGGTGGCCCAGGACAGTGCGTCAGCCCTCTGGTCCACCCCGCCGTTGCCCCCCCTCTGTCGCGAGGGGGTGCTCATCCTCGGGGAACCTCGGGAGGGTCCCCTGGGTGGAGCGGCTCCAACCGCGCGCTGTAAAGAGGCGCGCGGCCGGCGGCGCCCCCGACGACCCTCCCCGGCCGCACCGGGGGGTCATCCTTCCCGGGCCGCAACCCGGGCGCACCCGCGGGGTGTGCGCCCTCGCGGCCCGTCGACGGCGGCGATCACTGAGCTCGCCGCCGCCGCCTTCGAGCGGGATCGGCTCTCTCCCGACCCCGCTCGGCAGCCTCCTTCTGGAGCATTACTGCTTCGCAGAAGGAGACCACAGCCCTCCACTCCTCCTCGCCCGCCAGCATTGCCGCGACCAACGCCGGCGGGGACAAGTCTCGCCCGATCCCGTCGACCAGGACTCGGCGCTCGGCCACCCAGGCCGGGCAGACCTCCAGCGTGTGCTGGGCCGATAAAATTTGCCTAATAAATTTAATCGATACATAAACTGTTCTGGATGCATGGCAGTGCGTTTTAGTTCACGATCCCATTGGGTAAATTGGGGGCTACCAAATTAATTCAGTATGTGGAGGCATAACGGCCGCAGACTATACTTTCGGATATAACAAGCTTGAAGTTATTGTAATAATAGTACCTATAGCAATTAGTGAAAAATTCGTATATAAGAATATTTAACTAGTTTTGCCTTGATCGCTCCGGATCGATGCACTGATTATAAATTCACCGGAGTGTACAACAATCTGCGAAGTCAATCATCCGTTATAAAAAATATCCTTGCTCAGTAATTTCAATAAAAGGCTATATAAATCCATCTGAATCTCATGTATGTCAGTGTCGTAACCTACTTCGATTGCACAAGAGTTGACAAAAAATTAGGCCAAGATGCAAAAGAAAATTTACTATATTTTTGCATTCGGCTTCCTTTATTTTGTAGAGTCATCGCCTGCAAATCTTGACACGCTTGATTACACTAATCTCGATACAAGTCTCTCTGATTTGGCGTACGAAACGGAAGAGGGAGATTTTGGTGGTATACTAAAGTTCTTAAATAAAATAATTGGCATTTCTGATTCAGATAGTCAAAAAAGTGAAAAGCCACAATCGAATGTAAAAACTTCAAAAAAGGCGAGTACTAGTAACGCGGGAACCAAAGGTAAAATTAATATAAATGATCTTACTGAGTTCTTCGGAGTAGCCAAAGGACACGACCTCGGCACTTATGATGAAGCAGATATATTTGCATTAGCAAAAGGGATAGCTGCCGCTGCTGGGGCTACCAACGCGAATGAAAATAGAACATATAAGAAAGGTACCAAGACAAGAGGTTTCCATCGAATTCATCATAAAGACGAATATAAAAAAGAAAAAGAATTTTACGAAGATGATGAAACGAAAGGAACAATCAATAAGAAAGGCGCAAAAGCCATAGGTAGTAAAATTGGAGCTGGTATTAATTATAATAAAGGCTACTTTCATGAAGATCGCGAAACAGGCATCCACGGCAAACATGGATACTTAGGTGAAGAATATCTAGATAGCGAAATTAATAGATACGCTGACTAAGTTTGAGTAAAATATTATACAACGAGTTTCCTCGTATGTCTAAAGTTTTCATTTATTAAATCTGAAACTTAATAACCTTACATATTAATGGTACAAAGAAAAATCTTTAATAATGCCTTTTTCTTTATTAATGAGATATTACAAAGGTAATGTAATTTTCATGAATCAACAAATTAAAGCGTTGTACACACTAGACAACTTTGTTGTAAAAATGTTCTATACTTTATCGTAGTTTAAGCTCGTTAAATCTTCCGTCATCATAATCCATCCATCCAAAGAATCCGGATTGACCTGACCACCGTACTGAATTTTTTTTAAATAATGTGAATCCTAGATTGTGGCCATATTTTAATCGATAGCTGTGCTAGTGAGGTGACTTAAATACAGCTTCAGAAAATAAACCAATTTGAATTGATTCAGTCCAAATAGAAGCCAAAAATTTTCACAAAAATATACATCATTAGGATTTGGAAATGGAATGGATCCTTTAAGTTATATGAGTCCTTTAAGCTATAATGGACTGTACTAAATTCGTAATCCTGAGTATTTTAATATAGGTTTTAACTGTTATCGATGTTATCTGTTATTCTAACTGTTGCTATCGAGTGAATGAGTTAAATTAGCACTTAATAAAGTATTAATTAATCCAGTGAGGCCATTGGGTAGTATAGAGTGAAGTTCTATAATCATAAAAACTCAGTCGTTGCCCACGTAAGAACTGTTAATAAAATTTGTGCTCTAATGGCAGTTTTAACTACGTCTCTTTTGCATGTTAATGTACACAAGGACTATAGCAGTATCTGTCACAATTATGTCAAAATTGACATTAGTTTTATCTGGTTTAATTTCTGTGTCAGTGTTTCAAACCTGTGGTTATATTGTGTCTGAATTAAATGATTGTGAAACAAAGAGATCTATACGAAATAAATGAGGCTCAGTAAAGATCTACTGGTTAACATTACTCATGAGTACGGAAGAGACTCTGTTGAATCTGGATTTCGACAAACCAAACACAGTAATTACGCCGCCCGATGACGGTGTGGTATCTTTGTCTAGTAGTTCTGAAGAAATTTGTTTAGTGCCAGAGGTCGGGTTCGAAGGCAACCTGGATTCACCCGGGGTTAACAGAGAGTCGCAGCCGCTGTTAGGCGGCCGCGGCGACTTTGAAGTATCCTTTAATCATTTTCCAGGTGGGTAAATCTGTTAATTCGTACGATTTCGTGCAAGGTTCTAATCATTGGTTGGAAGTTAGAAAATAGATTTGTTGATAAATACATTAGTATGTTATAAATACAGTGACTAATTCTTTGGTAATCTTACAAAACACTTGTAAGACTTCCTTTAATAACTTCATGGAAATTAATTATTTCAAGTTACCAACATATGTTTAATTCTTCTTATTGTATACTTAATTTTCGAAATCACTTTGCAATATATCATAAAAAGTGTATAATCTTGGAGAAAAAAGTATGGTTTGTTATTATTATTGATTGTGCCAACTTCAGTCTACTCTCTACACTGCATAAAATTATATGAAAACATTTTTATTTGTATGAATATAGCTACAGACTGTTTTCAGTGGAGTGAAACGGTTGTGTAGTTTCAGTTGTAGTAAATGTTTCCTTTTTAAAAAAAAACAATGGAAGGTCCTTTCGAGTGCAGTGAGTATTATATTAAAATTCTAGCAATAATATAATATTTAAAAAAGAAATTATCTCAAATAATTTTTATTTAAGCTGCTGCCGATAAACCATATGGTAACATATAAAATTATACACCCAATTTTTTATCCAAGAGTGCTTTTCCTAAAATAACTTATACTTTGCAATCAAACGCTATTTTTATTATTATTTCAAACTTGAGTGCTTATAATTTATATTATTATGCTGGATCATGCTCAAGTAGCTGTGTTCCTTAAAACCATCTTATAAACCTCATCAATAATCTTAAGATTCTATACAGCTTGTATATTTTTAAATGTATCTCTATTGACATGTCTTCATTGTCTGTGCTCAAAACAAACCCTAGAAAGTTATGTGTACTACTCCTTTATTTTCCATAAAATTGAATTAAATTTTACAATTTGAAGAATTACCCCGCACAATGCAATTTTCCCCGTTTTATTGCTAGCTTTTTAAATGTTATCCAGAACACTTTGCTTTGTACAAAAACCAATTATATCTGCTACTGTACTTAAATATTTTATTTTTGTTTTCATTAATAGTGTGCAATAAAGAATTGCATTGTTTGACTGCCTTCAACTTCTACTAAGGCAATAATCTATTAAATTACTAAATATGCACAAATTTAAATTAAACCTAAAATGATGTTTCTCACATAATTGATATCAAAACAAGTTTATATGCTAATTACAAATACCTTCTTAAATTAGAAATGAAGAACATTTTTCTATGTTGAAATGTTTGAGCCACTTTGAGGTTGACAACCTTGATTACCTAATTATTCATGGAATGTTCATAATGATGTTAGTTAAAAATATAAAGGTGTTCATGTAAAGTTATATATTTTATCCTATGGTATGGCAACTTGGTATAAGCTAATTTGGCATCTGTTTCAATTATAAAGCGAACTTGCTTTCTGCTGTCTGTCCCCTTATATGTTTAAATCGTTGCAACTACCAAACAGATTTTGATATGTTTTGTTTTGATAGATAGCGGTCAACAGGGTGTTTTGTATATATAATTCATTTATAATGTAGAAAAGGAATTACTTTTGTTGCAGAAAAAAATTTCGCTGGGTCTGCTAGTTAGTTAAAATAGTAATTGATAAATCATTACACAGTATAAAACAAAGTCACTTTCCGCTGTCTGTCCCCTTATATGCATATATCCTTAAAACTACGCCACGGATTGTGATGCGGCTTTTTTTAATAAATAGAGGGTGTCAACAGGGTGGTTTTGATCTATAATTAGCAATTTGAACGGATATTTCCGAAATTGCCGTATTAACATAGGTGGACAGCAGTTAAAGCTGATAAATAGCGCAAATAAAACCTAAAATTTAAATTTAATTATTTGTTACTTTTAATGCTGAACAAAGTTTGCCGGGTCAGCAAGTAATGTAATAAAATTATTGAAACATGAATAGAATAATAATATGTCTAATTAATTATAATAGGAAATCATGATATTAATGATATAGTCAGCATGCATGCATCTGCTTTAGTCAGCATGCATGCATGTTGTTATTACATAACATTGAGTGATAGTTAGTTATAATTTAGAAAAGTACATGATGTGACATAATATTGTTACATCATATAATATAATAACATTAGCTAAAGTAAAGATCAACAATTACAAATTTATATTTTACTAGTTGCTTGCTAGCAACTTCATTCATTACTAATACTACAATATTAATTTATACTTGTAATTAATGATATTACTAATTTCATTATTAAAATATAAAAATGTGTATTATTTTAATATTTCAATGCTGATTAAATATAATAAAACTTTGAACACTGTAATCTCATAAACTACTGGCCTAAACGTTAAGATTCTTTAATTCTCCTTCCATCTATTGAATGCAGAAGAGCTAATTTGTAAAAACCATGTAATATTACAAGGGTCATCGTCACAGTACACGCAATACACACTTATGCTGTAAGTTACGGATAATTACAAGAAAAACTTTAGTAAACTATCATTCTTTTTGTTAGAACTGTGCCTGAGTCAATATTTACTACAATTAACTGTCGTAACATTGTGTGATTAGTGAATTCAACGTAAAAGTACATAAATAATGTTTTTATTTTATAAAAGTGTTTTCAAAGTACCCTCAAGACAAAAATAAGTTAAGAAATTTATGAATGTGAGATTTTAAACACATTTAAATAATATATTGATGGTTTGAGTATTATTGCAAAGTAATAATAATTTAATAGGACCGGTGCCTTATTTCTTGAAAATCAGCCTACCACTGAATGTGAGTCCCTATTATCAACAATTTCATTGATTCCTACGATATATTTGCAACTGCTTCGATTTTATGTTGTCATTCACTGCAATATTAATAAAAAAATATGTATAAAACTCCACCTTCTACCAGTGATTGTTATAACAACAGCATACAAACAACACCGAAACAGCCGTTGAACAAATTAATGATGCGGAAACGTCCACGTAGTAGTAACAATGATGATGATGACACTTCATTTAGAGATGACTTAATGACTACGCTTAACACAATGAAGAAGGACCAAGATAACAGTTTGGCAAAAATTTGTTCCGATATAGCTGAGGTTAAAAATCAAAATGCAATTATTAAAAAAATTAACTCTGACATTGAGAAAGCCTTAGAATTTATATCTGCACAATACGAAGAGCTTAAAAGCGAGTTGAAAGTTAAGGATGATTTGATAAATTCACTTCAAGGCAAGGTAAATAAACTGACTACGGCAAATTTGGAACTGAGCAACCGTATGTCACAACTGGAACAACATTCACGAGCTACTAATGTCGAGTTGCAGGGAGTGCCTGAAAATGATGGAGAAAACTTGATATCAATGATACGCCAGCTTTCTAAGACTGTGTCTTGTAATGTCGAAGAAAATGATATACACCTATGTACCAGAATTGCTAAGATTGACACTAAAAGTAATCGGCCAAGGTCAATTATAGTTAGGTTGAGTAGCCCAAGGGTTCGTGACAGCCTGTTGGCAGCAGTCATCAAATTCAACCGAGCACAGAAAGACATTAAGCACAAGCTCAATTCGAGTCATTTAGGATTGAAAGGTGAAAATAAGGCAGTTTATGCAGGCGAGCATTTGTCACCATTCTATAAGGAGCTACATAAAGCTACACGCCTTAAAGCTAAAGATATGGGTTACAAGTTCGTTTGGGTAAGAGGTGGCAAAATATTTGTAAGAAAACTTGAAAAACACCCGGCCCTGGTTGTTAAAGACTATAGTGATCTAAACAGATTGTAATTGCGTGTGGGTAACTTAACTTAACATGAATGATTATCGTGTATTATGTCTTTCTTTTAACATTCACGTCTTTAAATTGTTACTATCAAAACGCGCGGGGATTAAATACAAAAACAAATGAGTTTTTTGCGAATGTATGTAGTAATCAGTTTGACATTGTAATCATAACTGAAACATGGCTTCAGGATAATGTTAGTGATTCTGAATTGTTCGATGATCGATATATAGTTTATAGAAAGGCTCGAAATCTCACATCACAGTCTTCAAAAAAGTGTGGTGGTGGAGTGATGGTTGCTGTTAGTAGGAAATACAACTCTTACTTGTGTGATGTAAGTGAGGAAAGCGGATTTGAGGATCTTTGGGTGGTCGTTGAGTTTGTACAAAACAAAAAATTGATAAAGTTGTGTATATGTGCCGTATATCTTCCTCCACCAGTTAAAATTGATTTTCTTGAAAAATTTACTGACTACGCTGGCTTTCATATTAATCGCTATACAGATGTACTCTTTTTAGGAGATTTTAACTTGCCGCAATTGGTTTGGCCTGAAGCTAATCTTGATGTTACATGTGGTCAAATTGGTGTTTCCACTGAAGGGACATCTCAGCTTATTTCTGAGTTTATGTCTTTGACTGGTTTATCACAGTTTAACTATGTCAGAAATATTAATCGTAGGATGTTGGACCTTGTCTTTTCTTCACTGCCTAATTTGTTTGTTGCAAAATGCGATGCGCCCCTGAGCAATGTTGATGATTATCACCCACCTCTGATTTTTACGCTTTATGATGGTATTGTAAGTACTTTGGAAGCAAGTAATAAATCCAAATTAAATTTTTTCAAAGCGGACTATACTTCGATAAAGTCGGGATTAGACGAAACTGATTGGTCTTCCACTCTGGGCCAGTTGGGTGATGTGGATTCCATGTTGGAGTCTTTTTATGGCAGCTTGTCCTCATTGATTTCCAAACATGTTCCATTAATTACACCCAAGAACAATAAATATCCGCCATGGTTTTCTAAGGATGTGATCAAATCCTTAAAACGGAAGAAAAAGCTTTGTAGACGTTATAAAAACTATAGAAATCCAATGGATAAAATTGAACTAGATATATTAAGTGGGCAATGTAAAATATTACTTAGAGATTGCTTTCGGGAGTATCATTTCAAACTTGAACGTAATATTAACCGGAATCCAAAATTGTTTTGGAGCTACATTAAAAATAAGCGTCAAAATAAAAGTATTATACCTTCAAGAATGAGGTTGGGAGCCCGGGTGGTAACTGACACTAGGGAAATTTGTGATTTATTCGCAGAAAATTTTGTTTCTAATTATGAGGCTACTTGTTCTTCATCGACTCCCCCTATTGATATAGGTTCCATTCCTCTGGCGGGTTGGCTAAACGTGATAAATATTAGCGAAGAGACTGTTTTGGGTAAGCTCAAGTCTCTCGACACAAGAAAGGGTGCTGGACCCGATAACTTACCGCCTCATTTTGTCAAAGAATGTGCTGAGCAATTGACTACTCCCCTAACTATCATTTTTAACAGGTCCCTATCGTCGGGTATATTTCCGAAAAAATGGAAATATGCGAAAATTATACCAGTTTATAAGAGTGGTGCGAAGAGTGATGTCCAAAATTATCGCCCTATATCTATAATCTCAGTGTTTCCTAAGGTATTGGAGTCAATCGTACACGTAACACTGAATTCGGGGATATCCGCGCACCTTATATTGGAGCAGCATGGTTTTGTTCATGGTAGATCCACTAATTCTAATCTAGTAGCCTTTGTTGAGTCTTTGATTGAACACATTGATAAGAAAATACAAGTCGACGTAGTATACACTGACTTTAGCAAGGCGTTTGACAAAATAAATCATGATGTACTGGTTAGAAGACTGGGAGACTATGGTGTTGGTGATCCCATGTTGAAGTGGTTTGCCTCTTATTTAGAGAATCGCAATTTATTTGTGGTTCTTAATAATGAAAGATCTAACGATTTCGAAGTGAATTCGGGCTTGCCTCAGGGATCCCATCTGGGGCCTTTACTTTTCTTGGTTTATATTAATACTATTACTAGATGTATTAAGCATTCAAGGGCTTATCTGTTTGCTGATGATTTAAAGCTGGTCAGACCTGTTTCCAACGAGAGAGACTGTTTACTATTGCAAAGTGACATTGACGGGTTGGTTAAATGGTGTGAAGACAATAAAATGACTATTAATGTGGACAAATGTTCCTATCTCAGAGTTACGCGTAATAAAATAAAGGTGCATAATTCGAGTTACAGGATTTATAATAGAAAAATTGAGATGGTGAGACACGTTAGAGATTTGGGAATAAATATCGATGAAAAACTTGATTTTAAATTTCATATACACTCTATAATTAACAAAGCTTTCAAAATGTTGGGCTTCATCTTTAGGAATACTAAAAACTTTAAACGTAATTCAACTAAAATTTTGTTGTATAAGACGCTCGTACGTAGTCAACTTGAATATTGTTCCCAAGTTTGGTCTCCTTTCTATCAGGTACAAAAGGATTTGATAGAGAGAGTACAAAGGAAATTTGTAAACTATCTATCATTTAGTAAAATAAATTCGAATATATTCAACTCATATAGGGACAGAATAAAGCAACATAGTTTAATGACTCTAATTGATAGACGCAAGTATCTTGATTTGATGTTTTTATTCAAAATCATGAATGGTATAGTGGATTGTCCGGAGATACTTTATCGATTAAGTATAGCGGCACCTTCTCGAATCCCAAGATCACTGGCTTACAAATTATTTAAAGAGCATGCGCATCGAACGAATTTAGGTCTCAACTCACCATTAACTAGAATGATTAAACTTTATAATCAACTCCCTAAATCTGTGGACTTAGACATTTTCTTTGACAGTAAAAATACGTACAAGAGGAAAATAACCTCTTATCTTCAGAATAACATATAGAGATACTCGACATATTTAAATGCGTTTAACTATAGTATTGCCGTGTCGACCTGCTTGCTACATATTAAATACTACAAATAAATTATGAAATACTGTGACGATAATTTTTTTTTTTTATATAATTTCAATTTGTCTTGACTGTTTTGAGTATGTGTGTGCGTGTGCATGTATTTATGTGCTTACTTATTTATGTATGTGTGCGTGCGTGTGTGTGTGTGTGTGTGTGTGTGTGTGTGTGTGTGTGTGTGTGTGTGTGTGTGTGTGTGTGTGTACGTGTGTGTGTACGTGTGTGTGTACGTGTGTGTGTGTGTGTGTGTGTGTGTGTGTGTGTGTGTGTGTGTGTGTGTGTGTGTGTGTGTGTGTGTGTGTGTGTGTACGTGTGTGTGTATATGTATGACTGTATATATATATCATTGGTATTATTGATCATATTGGTAACAGTAAAAAAGAAAAGAGTAATTGTAGCAGTTATGTATAATTAAAAATTAATACTTAGTTATTTACTTCGTAAAAATTGTAAGATATCAAACTAGCTAATCTAATCTGTATTAATTGACATGAGATGACGATGATGTAGAGAAAGAAACTGTTTATTTTTAATTTGACAATTTATATTTATTAATGTATCTGTTATTAATTTAAGTAATTATTGGTGTATTGTATTAGTGTGGGTTCTGTAACTACATAAACATATGATAGTGGATGTTGTTAATTGATAGTTGTGGGTGCCTTAAAAAAATGAGCACCGGTCATGAAACTAAATACTTAAGTAACTCAATGTATTATATGTGCATCATTTACTGGCGTCCCAAATACAAATAAATAAATAAATAAATAAAGGGTCCCCTTTAAAAGTACTAAAATCAATGTAATATTTAACTGAGTGTAATTATAGCAGCCATTGACAAGCAAACATTATCTTTCTCATACAATTCCCTAACTTGATACTCATAACTTGCGAAAACAGTTTTTATCTGCCAGGAAATAAATATGATACATTTACAGTCTACCCTGAGTTGGTGATAAAACTCTGTTAATGAGAGTATGATGAGTCTGTAATATATAACCATGTCCTGTCATTTTGGCCCCCTAAAACTAAAAGTGAGAAACATAATTTTCTATAGTTTTGGGAACTTACACATTGGAATGACCAACAATATGTTGGTCAAGTTTATTACAATCTTTTTTTTATGGTAGGACCTGATGGTAAGCGACCTGAGCCGCCCATGGACACCAGCAACACATATAGTGTTACCGTTGCGTTGCCGACCTTTAAGGGAGTAGGATGGGGAAGGGGGGTGGGCCTCCGGGTACCTCACTCACCGAACGAAACGCGGCATGAGCCACTTAACGTCAATCTTCTGAGAGGTCGTGGTATTTCACCCGTCGAGCCGGCCCATTCATGCAGCTTACTGCTTGGCTCTACCACTGTGCCAATCATTTCATAAACAACAGATGTGAAGAGAGTCACTATACTTACTCCTAATGTCTGAACGAAAACTCGATGTGTTCTCTTTGAGTGTCTTTAATAAATTATTTTAAGTCTTAAATAAATATGTAATACCCGTGCATATTTATACACATGTATCAGTCAGAAGACCCCCTTTTGTAACTATGTAAGCTAGAAACCCAAGTTAGTGAAAAACGTCTATAACAAAAAGAAATCGCGGTCCCTGGAACTCTCAGATAACCAGGTTTGACATTATTGACATATTGATATTATTTTTTTTTACTAAATATTCTTCAACCATGGTGTGGTAGTTGATGTTCTTTGACGACTGACGTTTACGATTGGCGTACGCGATTCATATTATATGTGTTTAATGTGTGTTATTATTCTTTATCCTTAGGTATGTGTTAGATAAGCTAATCGATGACACCAGGGTAATATTATCTATACAGTATTCCAACGCTATATGCTCAATATGCGGTCGGTATGCTCACAGTCGCAACTGTGCCGCTGTGACTCACGCTCGCAATGTATATATCTCAAACATACGGCCGAGTTATGATACTGTATTATAATATTACCGTGATGACACAGTGTCGTGTATTCCATTTGCGATACGATGTATTAAATTTATCAATAAGTTATTGGCCACAGCTCCGTCCTTTCAAAGACTTTAATAAAATAAAGCCATGCATGTTTGCAGCTATCTCTAAAAGTCCGGAAGAATCCATCCAATTTCGTATTAATCATGAAATATTGATACAAATTGGATGGTTCGGATACAAAAATACCGACAGAAAAAAGTCACTATGATCTATTACTCTACTATCTCATCGTTCACTTTGTTATTTTTATTAATATTTTGATTGTACAGAACAATTACTCTTATCGTCAAAATTGCATATGTTTTAATGTTTCCTGAATAACAATTGGGCTTGATGAGTATATAAAATATTACTTTACCTTACTGCAATGACCGCATCCGCTCGCCTGCTCTCCTATCCTATTTGTCGTAAGTGACGATTAAAGGATTTAATCTGATGCTGAGCTCAGCGAAATATTATCAATGACATAAATTGTCTGAAAATATTACTGCAAAAGTTGCCGTTTACCTGGATTGAAACTCAGCCACTACACTTTCGAAATATGTATGTTTAATTTGAGCTAATATATTATTATCTTTGTTGCATAGATGATCCTCAGTTCAGCGAGCTGGTGTGGCAGGCGGAAGTGGCCATCGACAATGGCATTTTCCCGGAGAGAATTTATCAGGGCTCCAGTGGCTCTTATTTTGTTAAGAACCCTGGATCGGTGAGTAGATACAGTATAATATATAATTGAAGAATATAATTTAGATTTTTTGCTGTGGTATATTTAATTAAAGACTTTTTCCGCTCAAAAAATAACAATAGGAATTTTAAATATCTGTATTGTTATGAATATAAACATATGGAGCGTAAATTAATCTAAAGACACTGTTCCGGGGTTGAATGGCTTTCGAGTATGGCGCATTCTTTTGGTAGAACAGATACATTACTTGCCTAAATATGTACTCGACGCCCACGATCTCTTATGGGCAAGAGATCACCTATATATATTTATTTTCAGCGACCTCCACTAATTACGACATTCTTTCAAATTTCAAGGATTTTTGACCGGACAGGATTTTTTGATGGTCCACTAGATTGAGCTATGTTATTGTTTACCATAAAGATCGTGGGTGCAATCGAGGATGTTGTTCTTCTATATTCACTAATTTATTTGGTGATATTAAGCAGTAATTTATTTAAACCAGTTTTTTTCTTCCCGAAAGTGTAAACAACAACTGTTAAGCCTCGACTCAGCAAATTTTTCCGTCCCAAATGGCCTAGGTGCTGGAACTTATTTCCATACTGCGAGCACAACAAAAACACATAATTTCCGAAAAGAATTCTGAGTGGTCATTGTGGTGTCTCCAGACTATATCAGACGACTTCTTAGTTCAGGAGCTCGACCTTCAGACCACCGAAACCAATATTTATACCATATTGATTAAAACTTGCAGAAAGTGATCGGCGTATTCAAACCAAAAGACGAAGAGCCATACGGTAGACTGAATCCGAAGTGGACGAAATGGATGCACAAGCTGTGCTGTCCATGTTGCTTCGGGCGTTCTTGTCTCATACCGAATCAAGGGTATTTGAGCGAGGCGGGTGCCAGTCTCGTCGACTCCAAAATTGGGCTCAAGATTGTGACCAAGACTAGAGTGAGTGGGCTTATTATTCTTTACTATGTGTATGATTAGTCGTCATAAATCAATTTTTATGTGATCCTATCTCTATGTAAGTCCGGTGTGCATGCAGTTTTTGCATGTATATATGTATTGCAATAAGCTGTAATCACAATAAAAAAATCTTTAATTTAATTTATATATTTATTCATATTACAAACACAATGTTTTGGCTAAAGTGTTCTCAGGTGGTTTGTGACTGTGACGTGAGTCATGAGGAAATTTTAATTTGTAAACATTTGTTCAATTTCTGTGACGCCTCTTTTACGGGTCATTTTGCTATAGTACGGGATCGTGTAACATTGGTCGTAAT
Organism: Euproctis similis; assembly: GCA_905147225.2. Taxonomy (NCBI): domain Eukaryota; kingdom Metazoa; phylum Arthropoda; class Insecta; order Lepidoptera; family Erebidae; genus Euproctis; species Euproctis similis. Next base: position 15,281,782 of record LR990109.1, read on the forward strand.
TCATTACAATCAAACCTGTAGAAGAAAAAATAGATTAACTATTATAGTTATTCGTTTTATTTATAAAATTATGAAGTTACGTTAAAAATTATATTTTTTGGTCTATCTAGGTGATTTAATTTTTGCACTGACAAAGACGCGTGCACAGAAATAATTGAGACCAGATTAAGTAGTATTTGTACTCTTTTTTTGTAAATATTTTACGGCTTTGGATACGAGTCCCTTTGTGAGTATTTGTACTATCTATACAAATGTTGTTATTTAAGGAGTCGCGATATTGCCACAAATTTTGTAACGGCATAAGCATATTATTTACGAAAAGAAAACTATAATTCTATGGAAACCCAGCTATCAGCTAATGCATAATACATAAGTTGTAGTAGGTCAAATTACCTCCACGAAGGAGGATGCTTTGCATAGTAGTCTGTCAGTACAAACTCTATGGTAATGACGTAATAGACGATAAAGCTGTTACCCTTGTAGAAAACATCGTCAAGTTCCAAAGAGCGTAACCTAATTTATTTATTTCAGTAATTATTCGGATATAACGTAGTCCACAAAATTTTCCTTGTTTATGTTGCGGGGTAGATCGGATGCGACGCAATTCTTGCACACCTCATTCATTTCTTTTAGTAATTACTCATTTCATGCACGCTTGAAGGTTTTCTTCTAACGTCAGATTAAACACGATTTCATTTGGGTATTGAACATTTTTCGTACCAAATTATTTTCGTGGCGCAATTTGTGATGATAATTTTGAAAGAAAACTGTTAAGATGAATATTATGTCCATTCAGTTTTCATCGTATTTTTTTTTATGGGATAGGAGGGCAAACGAGCAGACGTGTCACCTGATGGTAAGCAATCGACGCCGCCCATGGAACCCAGCAACACATATGTATAGTGTTACTGTTGTGTTAACTTAAGGGATAGGGGATTGGGAAGTGGGGTGGGCCTCCGGTTACCTCTCTCACCGAACGAAACGCGGCTCTTCTGAGAGGTCGTGGTATTTCACCGGTCGAGCCGGCCCATTCATGCACCGAACTGCTTGGCTCTACCACTGTTTTACACGTACTTGTTCTTCATAGCTATTTTTTTTATCTAATTTCCGGATCCATTTGTATTGGCCCTTGATATTTGTCGGAGTCCTTAAAAGACGTTGGTCGTTTCCTATCAGATGAGTAGTTGATTCTCCTGTCAATACTGACGATAAAAAAAATGGAAGCGTTTGTTTGTTTCTCATGAATATGGCCGCCATTGTTGGCGCATAAAATAACATGTAGCGAGATAAATGTTAATATTACATTTATTAAAATGATAATATAATCAATAAAATATTTTATTACAACAACTTATTATGCCCATAGTCTTCGTAATGATAAAGAGGCGATGAATTTTAATATAAGACGTTGACCTCGACACAGTTTTTGACGCAATGTTACGGAATATTTAGTCATTCAATGATATAGACAGAGGGAGGGAGGGGAGGATATATATTTTTTATGGGATGAGGGGACAAACGAGCAAGCGGGTCACCTGATGGTAAGTGACGACCGCCACCCACGGACATCTGCTATACAGATAGTGTATCAGTTGAGAAGGAATGGAACTCTTTAATTAAACTTATTATCTCGAAACTTGTTATACAAAAATGGCTCAGATTGATTCAATATTATTTTATACATATATAACTAGCGGACCCAGCGAACTATGTTACGCACGAAACTAAATAAATGAGTAAATTTCGGATTTACCACTGTTCCTTTCTCTATATCAAACTTGAATTATAGATGAGAACCACCCCGTTGACACCCTCTATGTATTAATAAAAACGGCATCAGAATCCATTGCGTAGTTTTAACGATCTAAGCATATAAGGGGGCAGACAGCGGAAAGCGACTTTATTTTATACTATGTAATGCATAGTATACTTAAGTATCCGTGAACTCGCCGCCTGATTTCATATAGTGCAATACTGTATTATCTGATCCTTAGCCGACGTAAACAGAGGATATTGAGCTTTATTACCCTCACTCAATTCCATCTCCCTCTTACACATGTGTGGTTCTAATGATTGTTTTTTTTTATTCCATTAAATAAACATAATATAAACACATCGTTATTCACATTTATTCACATTTGGTTTTTCCTTTTTTTTTAAACATCACATTCGTTGAAAAGAGGTGATGCGTTGTTCTATATTAATGAGAGAATGGAAAATTATGACATGTTGTACCGACCCCAGTTAAAGTAGGATAAGGGCAGGAAAATGATGATATATTCCTCTTTGGTCAGGTCTAATGGATCTGTCCAACCAATTAATATACCTGACTCAGCAAACGCGCGATTTTCCTGTGAGATAGTGGTATTTCACCTGTTGCGCGGGCCCATTCATGCAGCGAACATCTGAGCCAAACCTTTAGATACAGAACATGGCAGTGAGGGCCGAATAATAAAAGCTAGATTGGCTAGAGGTGCATTTAAAATCATATTAATTCTGCTTACAGGTCGTAAAGTTAGTCTCTGAGACATTCAACTATTTGAGAATTGATCGGGAACGGTCACGACTTAAGCGCGCCATCACCGAACAGTTCCCCAACTTGAGGTTCAATAGAATGGGTCTACCACCAAAGGTGAATATATAATTAATCGCGGCTAAAGAAATAAACTTGGCTCTTTTATTAAAGACAATATTTTAACGTTACAGATGGGTTCTTTCCAATTGTATGTGGAGGGGTACAAGGATGCAGATTATTGGTTGAGACGGTTCGAGCAAGACACTCCGCCGCCTCACGTTATGAAAAAGTATGTATGACTATTTTTCTTTTAAATAAAATTGGGGCAAATGAGCAGACATGTCACCCGATGGCAAGCAACAGACGCCGCCCATGGACACAGATGAATTCAGATAGTGTTATAATTGCGTTTCCGGACCCTACAATGGAATATGGAAGGGGAGAGGGGAAGAGGTTGGGCCCGATACCTCTTTCACCGAGCGAAACGCGGCGGCGTCTTTACGACTGTATTCTGAGAGGTCGTGCCGGCCCATTCATGCCGGGAACTGCGTGGCCTTACCTCTGTTAAAATTTATAATTCTATCATAAAGCTTTGGTCGGTTTTCAGTCAAAATCAAGAGAATATAAAAAGAAAACAAATTTTACTTTAAATAAGTGTTTCTCCTAAAATAATTACGTATTAAGCGTAATATTATAAACGAATTTAGAACTTTGTGTGTTGATGCGGATATTGTCCATTGCAGATTTCAACTGCAATTCGAAAGGCTGGTAGTGTTGGACTATATAATACGCAACACGGACCGCGGGAACGACAACTGGCTGATAAAGTACGACTCCCCGAGCGCTTCACACCCACCGCGCAGTGAAATTGACATGACGGATCCATCTGTATGTACCATATTCAATAAATAGTATTAAGTTTTCTGCTATCATCTTCCTGCTCTGTTCCCATTATTTTTCTTTTCCACGCTTGACTATCATTCGCATCTTCCACACTAGCACTCTTCTTAATCATGACGTCTTTCACACAATCCATCCATATTTTCTTTGGTCTTCCACTTCTCCTCTTATTTCCTCCCATATTCAGGTGTGTGTATACCCATTAAGTTTACTGTAATCGTTAAGAAAATTGTATAATACATATTAATCTGTACTGATATTACAAAGCTGAAAAATTCTGTTTGTATGTGAGAGGTAATCTCAGAAACTGCTGATCCGATTTGAAAATTCTCTCAATGTTAAATGTTGCCCATTTATAGATGAAGCTTATATGATATGTAATATTTCGCCACGACAAATAGAAGCTGAAGTCTGACCTTTTTAAATGAGATAGTTGTAATATTGCGTTACGTTATTTACCAGGTCAGCTAGTAACAAATGTACTTCTTGGTATTATGTATTTGGCACAAGTTCGGTAAATAGAGAATGTTCTCCAGGAGTGGAGTGGCGCGGAGGTGCGTATCGCGGCCATAGACAACGGGTTGGCGTTCCCCTTCAAGCACCCCGACTCGTGGCGTGCCTACCCCTACCACTGGGCCTGGCTGCCGCAGGCCAAGCAGCCATTCTCGCAGGAGACCAAGTATGATTTCTTACTGTATAATTTATGTGTTGATATAGATATAGTTTAAACAATGCTAGGTCCACGCAGTGCAGGGTTTCAGTTCAGTGAGGGTCTGTATGAATGGGCCGGCTCGTCCGGAGAAATACCAGAAGATCGACGTAAAGTGGCTCATGCCGCGTTTTGTTCGGTGAGAGAGGTGCCCGAAGGCCCATCCCCCTGTCCCCTATCCCTTAAAGTTCGGCAACGCAACAGTAACACTATCTGTGTTGCTGGTGTCCATGGGCGGCGTTGGTTGCTTACCATCAGGTAACACGCCTGCTCGTTTACCCTCCATCCCATTAAAAAAGAAATCGCCTTCAAGTGGCTTATGCCGCGTTTCATTCAGTAAAAGAGAGAGAAAGGGCGTATATGGCTGCCATTCCCTCTCTCTAGCCGTCCCACTCCCTGTCCTATCTTGAAAGGCGGCTACGCAGCGGTAACATCTGTTTGCCGCAGCCAAAAAAGCTATGAAATCTAATGTAAAGATTTATTATACATACATAACATAATATAACTTCACGCCTTTTGTTACCCGAAGGTGTAGGCAGCGGCCGTTAAGCCGCGCCTCGCCGTTATGTTAACGTCCCAAATGGAATAGGTGGCGAACCTATTGCCATACCGGGCACAAAGTTTTCAGTCATCGATATTTATCACACATAGCTTCCGAAAACAATTTCGAAATGTCATTGGTGTGAGCCAGTGTCTGGAATCGAACCCGGACCTCTGGATTAGAATCCGTGTGCGCGACCACTGCGCCACCGAGACTTATTATAATAACTGATAAATGAACTAAGTTTGTGCCAGCTGATATACTTGAATGTTTCAAGAATACTACAGATTTTAAATATTTTAGTTCAATTATTTTTTCTTGTTCCAGGGAACTAGTTCTTCCGTTGTTATCGGATATGAATTTTGTACAAGAATTGTGTGACGAGTTACATATATTGTTCAAAGTGAGTATATTAAGATATGTATTATTAAGAGTGCCTCGATTATTTCAGACTTCCCGCTAATAAAATGTCTTGCGTATAAAACAATGTGACGTATGTATATCCAAGAAGTCGCGGGTTCGAACCCTGGCTCACACCAATGACATTACGAAATTAATTTCGAAGGTTATGTGTGATAAATATCGATGACTGAAAACTTTGTGCTCGGTATGGCAAGAGGTTCGCCACGTATTTCATTTGAGACGTAAATATAACGAGTCGAGGCTTAACAGCCACTGCCTACACCTTCGAGTAGAAAAAGGCTTGAAGCTATCTTATGAGGAAAATGTGTAACTCGTTAACAAATGCATTGCCAAGTTGCTGATATGCAAACATGGTCGATATTGTACATCAACCAATACAATTTGTTTTAATAATGTCAAATAGCTTGTCTGTACATTGTATAACAGCTTGTACAAATGAACAAGCGTTAAGTTTATTTAAGCTAAGAAAATGCTTAAGTTGACCGTGTATAATCGTTTCTTTGCAGCAAGACAAGGGCTTCGACAAGGGTCTATTCGAGCGCCAAATGTCGGTGATGCGCGGACAGGTGCTGAACCTCACGCAGGCGCTCAAGGACAACAAGAGCCCGGTGCAGCTCGTGCAGATGCCCGCCGTCATCGTGGAGAGGTAACCCACACACACTACAGCGTTCTTCTAAGGACACTGTATTATGATCATATCTCGGAGAAGGTTGAGTGATTTCATAGGCCTGCGTGAAGATATTAGATAAAATGTGCGGGAAGAAAGTTATGGAATAAAATAAAATAAAAAACATACAGAAAGGCGAACAAAATAGTTTATTTGAATACAATTAACAATAAATTTCTATATTCAGAGATAACGTAACAAAAGGCCATGGCTAGGTTCTGTGTGTTCTGTGTCATGCTGACAAGCGTCATTTCTAATTCAACAGAAAGGGAAAAAATACAGTGTAACTAATCCAAGGTGTGTTTAACTGGCAGCATAGATTGTTATATTTAATACGTTTTTCATGCTACTTTCAAAAATCCGGAACTAATATCACAATAGATATGAAATTCCGGTATTTTGAGGGCATATGCATAAAATCCTCTATGTTTGACATCTTCGACCTAAGCTTATGATGGACATTCTGCCGATAAACTGGCACAGATTGCAAAAGGTTTATCTTTGGAATCCACCAAAGGCAGAAGAACGCAACCTCCATCAGAACCTCCAGCATTTTGAGAGGTTCAAATCACTAAATCAACTTGAGAAAGCAATCCTCTATTGTGGATTAGATTGTTAGAGAAAGCGAGAAAAACCCTAAAGGAGAAAACAGATGTTTATTTTCTCCTCTAGGGCTTTTCTCTCTTTCTCACAAAAGGATTAGATAGATAATTCTTTTATGCACACTTTATACTTACATTTTAGACAAGTTTAAATATTTAAATGTACAAATGGCGATTATAAGATAAATGAAAACCATTGAAACAACAAATTAAATGAACTTTAAATAATTGAGTAAAATAAATATCTTGGCTACATTTTTTTTATGTTTTATTCCTTGTAGGTCTAAGGGAGGCTCCACATCGTCTCGTTTCTTTGATTCGTTCCAACAGAGGTTCCAACACAAGTCGCCGTTCTTCTCATGGTGGTGAACATACGCTGGCTCCCAGATCATTATAAATATATTTATATATATATACAGGTATATAAATACTTTTAGAATTATTCGTTATATAGAATTCCATCTCTTGATTTATTAGTATATGTATCAAACCGTCTGAGATAGAAGCAAGTATAAATAACACATTCTTTACCTAGTCTAAATAATTTTATGAATTTTGGCTAGTGAGTTGAACTAGAATTATGCGCATATGATATGTTTTTAGGTTAGGTTAGTTAATATTTGTATTATCTTTTAAATAGACAACCATGATACAGTTATGATTTGCTAATCATATTGTATTTCTTTTTCCGCAGACAAAATAATAAATAAGGGTGATAAGTTCCATGTGAAGCTGATAACGTAGTTATATTTATAAAACACGATTTGTATGTATATGTAATGTAGATTGTAGAAAATAATATTATTGTATAATAGTGAATTACTGAATTCATATATGTATATCTTTATTTAATCTAAATGACATATGATTTACTGTAACTATGAAAACCAACAAAGAAAATTAACGAGTACATATTCCATACTCTTACTAGATATGTATTTGTAAGGTAATTGCCCAGGATCATCTGGCGAGGTTAACTGTCAATCAGAAACTAGCTTAGAACTTACTTAAAGCCTTTTTATGTTTTAAAGGGTTTAGTAAACTCATGAGCAACACACAGACACACATTATTAAAAAACTAAACAATAACTAATTATGTTTTATGGTCAATGTTATTGACCGATAAACTTCAGACTAAAGTTTTATTAAACTGACCCAAAAAATTTAAGTATAACTCAAGGAAACACATTAGAAGTTCAAAATTATCCATCTATATGTGATTTTAATCGGTTTTTGGTCAACAATTTGACCTGAGATTGAGTAACAAATAAACCAACATTTACGGAAAGTTACAGTTCTTCGTATGTGATATAGTCTAGAAGTTTTTGCCGACGGCATTGCCTCCAATGCTTGACACGTTTATTTTTTATACTTTGTGATTTTGATATTTTGGAAAAAAAATGAAACGAGCTGCGCTCATAGTTAGTCCTTAATTATAATTTTATGCAAGTCAATATTTCTTCTTTATTAATGTATAATATAAATGTTAAATGTGTCTCATGTCTACAAAATATTACCTTTGAATACTATTATTTATTTTATAATTTTCTTCACTATATCTACTAGAACATTTATGACTAAACATGGAAATAAGAAGTCCTGCCCAATATGATGTTTCAATAAAAAGTGTTTTTATAAAATACTAATTTAAAAAAAAAAACAAATGCACGTTAGTGAGTGAGAGGGATTGATATAAGGTCATTATAACCTTTGGGAACCATTTATTTATGTATCCATTTACATTGAAGAAAAAAATTTTAATATAATTTCAAATATAAAATATCACAACAACTTGTATGAATAATTAAATGGTTTTAGAAATTAAATAGAATTGGATATATGTAGTGGCACTTTTTATTTTTTTATATCAATGTGTTCATTGTTATGTTGTACCTACATAGTTAAAATATTAAACTAAACATGATATTTATCCATCATTTTTAACATACATATATACACTCTAAAGTATTTTTATTAGCTTCACCTGTATGTTTGTATGTTTGTTTGTAACCGACTTCTTTTTAGTGTTCATAGTTCACTTCTCGCACCACCATCTAGTGGCAATCAGCGGAAAGTCTACGTTATCAACTTGAAACGAGTTCCTTGTATAATTCACAGATGGCGCTATTAACGCGCTTGTTATAAAATACCGAACGCTTTTTTTTTTTTTTTTTTTTTCTATTTTTTGTTCGGTTTTCTATAAAAAGCGTGTTTTTTAGTTCTTTTAAACTATTATTTATTTTAATAATATTTTGTTAGTTCCAGTTAATATCTGAAGTGCCTATTGTAGTCGTCAAAATGTATCAGACTAATCACTAAATTGATTTATTATCATCTCGTTTTAAGCTGTGACTTGTGACTACTTTTGGAATTCATTTTTGATATTGACCTTGAGTATAAGATTTTATTTAGATGTCATTATGGCATTATAAAAGTGAAAATTAGTTTCTCAAAAGCAAATATGAGAAGAGTTTTTCAGATAAAATTGCCACCATAGTAGGTTTTAATTTTTTATTCTATGTTTATGTTTAAACTCTCATCTTTATTTTTCCTTTCTTAAAAAATAAAGAGAATGTGAATGTTTTATTAATCTATAAAAAAATATCTATTTAGTGTCAATATTCTAGACTTGCTTCCGATACGAAGGGCTGCTATCATCAGCAATTTTTTTTTAAATTGTTTTTTTTTTAATTTAACTATTAACTGATTTGAGAATGTAAAATACTTTGATACGACACTTTTTTTAATTGTCATATATTGTCATCTTTAAATGGCGATTGTGTCCTGTGATATCAGTGGAAGGGTATTGTAGTCAAGCGCATACTTGTTCTAAGTGTAATTAATGATTTAACATTATTAAAGTGATTCTCGTGGGGTTCTTTTTATAATCAAATTAAAATGAAAGCGATGACATAAAGGTCGCAGAATTAGGTATCAAATAAAAAACAATACATTAACATAATAGTACAATATTTAACTTATCCCGTTGTTATGTACAAGATAATACAATACTAGTTAAATATATAATAATATCAGTTTGTCAGTAAATCAGTTAGAGACAAATTTATGGTTAAATAATGTTAATAAATATGTTACATGTAATGTATTTGTAAGTATGATAAATGTGAAGTGTGTGTATGAGCTTGTATATTATTAATCATTTATAGAAAGACACTGATTTATAACATTAAAAAAATCGTGAATTGAGATAAATCAGAGTATTTTGTATACCTGCCATATCCATTTCCATAACAGTGGATTGCTTTGAGATCGCAGTGTCGTAGTCAAGAGTTGGCATAACGATCGGTCAGCAATAATTTGTTGCTCTCACTGTTAGGTAATCACTCAAATGCAATAATTTTTGTGATAATAGTGTGATAAGTCTTTTATGTGTTTTTGTCTATTCCCAGTCTTTATGTCAAGCCATTTTTAAGTCACATTTATTTTCTGGTTTGGTATAGGCGTAGTGAAAAGAATAATTATTTAGTTTATATTGATATCTGAGATTAAGTGTTCTTGATAGAAATATATTGGGACCAAAAAGGTTATCTTTTTTAAACGCCCAAACAAGAAACTTGCGCTGGGTTGACACACAAATTGACTAGAAAACAGTGTACTTGCAAAAAAAAAACTCGCAAACGACAAGTTACTGACGTTTTAATTTAGATTAATTTACAGTGCCATTACTTGGACCTCCTTAAATTTTTATTAAGCTTCAACTTTCTGATCTTAATTTTTAACTAACAAAATAAAATCTAAGGTCAGATTAAAAATCTTTGAAATTTCCAGCATATCTAATAGAACGTCGAAAATAGGATTATTAAAAATTGAGCGTAGCATGTCCATTAGATAACTATATTTTTTTTCTATATCTTTCTTAATTGAAATTCGTTTCGTATTTTTTAATATTTTCATATTATTTTTCTAATTTGTCATTCTATAAATTATTAATATTTACAGTGTCATAATGTAAATAATTTTAACGTTTATTTTATAATTATTATAATGTTCATTATGTATTATTATTTAATATTTGAGAGAAATATAATCACCATTGCATTTTATTTGTGTTTAATTTCAGTAACACCTAATTGAATTATTTATGTGGAATTATGCAAAACTTAAACTATGAACTCTGGTTTTTAAAACATAGCTTTACTGTGACGATCATGATCTAGTTTAGCGTAGCTTTTTATTAAAGACAAACATTTTCTTATTCTGCTGTAACTTACAACGTAAAAAAAATCGATACAATACATACTTACATACACGCTGTATGTAATGCTTACACCTGTATTTCATAGGGATAGGCAGAAAATTGTGTTTCCACAAGCTACGATCCTGACACAGTTCTTTCACCTCAGCCACATACATACATCATGCATTCACCACGGTTTTGGGTGCTACGCATTATTCTTTTTTAAATTGACCAGTTATTTGATTTTAGTCCCTCCATCTGGTCTCCCGATCCCGAATCTGCCACTCACATCCGCTTAGATGCGCATGCCACGCACAGTTGGTTCTATATTCTATTCACTTAACAACGCCACGATCCAGAAGTTTTCTATTTTTAATAAAACGTTTGGGGATATTCCGTACAAAAAGACAGTAGTAATTTAAATAATATATTTCAACAAAAAACACAGACAAACTCACATCAGTCATCACAAAATGTTTATAATGCAAACAAACAAGAGTATGACCTACGAAAATAAATATTTGTACACAATCACCCTGTATTATAGCTACAGGTTGATAATTTACAAACACATTACATTGCTTTAAATTTTATTGCAACTTTGACAGCATACTTTTTAGAATTTAAATTATTAGATTTTTTTATAATTTCCTGATAAAATAAAAGTGGTTATATTCTTTGATTACACTAATTCCAAACACCAGTACATATTAATTTTTGCATTACTACAAATCTGTAACAAATATGTCACTAGTATTTATGACTAAAAACTTAAATAAATTAGCATCAATTTAGCAATGTCTCACACTTATTCACACATCTGTTCTATTCTATTAATTTACAATGGATTTCATCCGGAATGTAATAATATATTGCACTGAACTATTAATTATTATCTAAATTATAAACTGCAATGCATTCGACTAGAGTTTATTTATAACAAACTAGTGAAAAAATAATAAAGTATATAACAATATCTATTTCTCTTATTCGTCCCATTGTGCAAAATAAAATCTATTAAATTCTTTGAGGCGATCAAAGATACTTTATGATTAAGCTAAAAGATTACTTTAAAATTAAGCTAGTACCATTTAGAAATATATCATCGCAGAGCAGAAAAATACTGATAATGTCAGGTTCATAGTAAAATTAAGAAGTAATTAGAAATATGTCGCTGGTTTGAGATCGGAGAATATGAATTAGGATACCTTTTAGGGGCCTTTCAAGTATTACGTAAGCAGATTTTTTACAATTATTTACCTCCCCCCCCACTCCTTTGTCAGCAAAAGTAAGCAAAGCTCTTACCACCACCATCTACACGATTGGTCTAAGGTTTTTTATAAAATTGAATAGCTACGGATGACGTAATCATCATCTGGACCCCCTACCCCCCATGTCATCAAAAAATAAGCAAAGCAAAGCAAAGACCCCCCACCCCCCTATAGTGCTTACGTAATACTTGAACGACACCTTATCACGGAAGAAGGGGCAAGTGGGGCATAATAAAAAAGAGTGAGTCGCGAAAAAAATATTTTTTAGTATAACGTATTAAATAAATAACATTAATGAAACTTTGTTTTAAATAGCTTCACACAGACTAGATATGAATAAAGTTAAGCCAATTCCAATAAAATTATGGATTTATTGATTATTTTCTTATTTTAAATATATCAATTTAATACATATATTACATATTTCAAAGCGTATTAATAATTCTCGTGCACACTAGAGATAAATGTTTTAGGCAATTATATTTAATTAAAAACATTAAAATAATTAATTTAAGTAAATATATCAGTACTGCATAGCCCTATAGAAAAAGAACATTTGTTTCATATTGCTGGTACATACGCCTTGTACAAAAATTATCAAAACTTGGAATTGCATGTTTAAGAACTAAAATAATAATTAATAAAAAATATGAATAAAATTAACAAATATTTGAGTTAGATAACAAACATAGTTTTACATATATTAAATTTTGATTTAAATGGTCATATGTTAACCCGTCAGACCATTTTTATCTATCTCTACTGGCGTATTATGAACTCTTTCTTAATTCCAGCCAGCTTACGTGCTATCTTGCAAATTCGTGTTACAAACTACGATTATTATTTATTATTATTAATTTCAGCAGGTCAATGTCACTGGTCACTGTCAAACTCACTACAGATTGGATTTATTTACGACTATTTCCATTTAGTCAGCGATGAATAGTCACTGACTAGCTGAAATCAGTAGTTACAAATACGAATTTACGAGGCAGTTGCGTAAGCTGGCTGGAATTAGGAGCTCATAATACGCTCATAATTTGGGAAAAACTTCATCAAAGGTTGTAGGAAAAAAAACCATTTGTATTGGCTGTTTGTCCAAATTTACAACGAAAAGTCTTGGTTAGTTACCTCTTTGTGTATTTCGAGCACCAAATCTGATACACCTTGTATCTCGACGATGTGTTTTTTTTTATCAATTATGTATTTATTACACTCGGAGTCATGTTACATCAAAAATCAATATTTTCATATTATTAATTCAGGGCATTTTAAATTATAACCTTTTTCAATAGATATAAAATAATAATAATCACGATGTAAAATAAATAAATAATAATAAATTCAAGCCAATCCTGCAATTCCCAGCGGTAAGCAGGTCTACCTGTTCATATGAACTGGGTGTTGATATTTAACAAAGGCAATGGCAGCCAGCTCCTTGCAGAACTCCTCCAACACAATCAAACTTTCAACTAATTGGTTATGATCACCGCTGTGGACAGAACAATACAATTCATTAGTAACTACTTGAATTTCAATATAAGTCGAGTAATTAAATAGCTAATGTTCACTAAACACACGACGTAGTCCATTGATCTTTATCAATGGACTACGCCGGTCGTTTTTCTGTGTACGCAAAGTTCTTATGTACATATTTACAAAAAAATAGTACATATTATGTGTAATGCTTAGCTTGGAAACTCTTTGGCTATTTTCTATTACGTATTTTACTGACTTTTCGAAATTGTTTTCGGAAGTTAAGTATGATAAATATCGATGACTGAAAACTTTGTGCCCGGTATGACAATAGGTTCGCCACCTATTCCATTTGAGACGTAAACATAACGGCGAGACGAGGCTTAACAGCCTAGCTTACGGCTAACGGCTTAGCATGTTTATTTTATGTATTTTATAGTAATTAGTGAAAAGCAAGTTTATATTTCTGAGCTAGTTATACTACGACGCAACAAGTTGTCAACATCGATCCGTAATCTGCTCGCTAATTGACGATTACTTAAATATACGTAACAATGAAAGAGCCACGCAGTTCGCACAGGGCCGGCTCGACAGAAGAAATAACACGGCCTCTCAGAATATCGACGTAAAGCGGCACATGCTCTGTTTCGTTCGGTGAAAGGGGTATCCGAAGGAAAGGCCCATCCTCCTTCCTCTCCTGGTTCATTATTTATTCTACCTACGAAATTGACAAAGCTGTTTACTTACCTTTCATCGTAACTAGGATCTTCACTCATCAGCTGCAGTCTTGTATTTTCTATAATCTTATTATAATTTCTTATCCTCGGTATCTCTACAGTCATCCTCTTGGCCAACTCTTGCAAAGTTTTAAACAAAGTGGGCGTTTTCTTTGCGGTTGGCAACATTGGATTCAACAGATATTCATGCAGATTAGGGTGCGGCAACAAAGCCAACTTTGACACAATGGACGTAAGGTGCAAATTAACTTGGTACGGCATCGTCGGCATGTTGGCTAACAATTTGAATATCATTTTAAAGAATGGTCCTTCGTCGAATTCTTCTTCGGCATTTGGTACGGACACATTCTTTGATTTTAGAACTAATTTTTGCATAAAACGATGATTCTCGTAGCCCTTTTCCGGTGGAATATTAAACGTTTGGTCCAAATGTATGTCCGCCTCGGGTCTACTGTCGTAACTATGTGTGGAACTTGCTGTAGTGTCCCAGTTATACTCTGATGGCCAGCGGAACGTCGACGTTACATCTAACCAATACTGAAATACATTGAATATGCAAATTTAACTGTATGCCTAAAAACTGTGCTGATCTAAATACCAAAGTCAAATCAAAATGAGATAGCTCAAGTAGGAAACGGATCGATGGTTCAGTTCTCCGCTTCTTATTAAGACAATTTCAGTTCGAACCCGGGCAGAGATCAAGTCTTTCGTGGAGTTATGCGTGATACTGAGAAAGTATGAATTAAGTCTGATGTAAAGCGATAGGCTCAAGGCTAAACTTTTGTATGGGCCAAAATAATAAGACAAAAGGTCCTAATAATAAACTCTAAACGTGAGCTATGAAGTAACGTCGGCATAAAAAAAATACAGTGACAATATGCAAAAAGGTTGTTTAAAATGTGAAATTGTAAAAAATCAAGTAATCGCAAAATAATTCGTCCAGGGAATCGAATCTGAGACATAAATTATAAGCATTTACCTGATAATGTCTATGTGCGTCATGTATATAATGTTCATAGTCAGCACCAACTGGATCAGATAGTATGGCGCGCGGCAGTAGCAACAGGAAACTGTAAGAAACATAGGGAGATACAATCAAACACACATATTAATTTCAATATATTTAATCAAAATATATTTACATATTGTACAAATCATTATTATATACAAATATATGTACATCGTGTATCTTACAGTTTAATTAATATATCACATAATAATAAAATATATTCCGATAGAAAAAAAAAACAATCTTACTCTATGGAACATAACTAAGTTTTTTTTATTTGCATCAAAGAGGTAGAATTATTCCTAATTCATTGTTTTAATTGTGAATAGATTACGTTTGCGATTATTCTTCAAAATTAATTTAAAATCTTTAAACAATGATGAAATTCATTGGTTTGTCATATTGTAAAATTATTGTGTTAGAAATAACATATTTTAGCAAATTTAAATTTTATTTGGTTAAGATATGTATTAATTAATAATGACATTAGATGCGAAAGTGATGACGGCGTATATATATCACAGGCATTCATTCTAGTTAAAATAAACAATTAAGTAAATAATTTTTTTATTTATTTTATTATTTGATCTAATATTTTTTTACTGACCATATTTTTCAATTTAATATATTATTATAATATATTTTATTCTTGTACTGTAACATATTACTTTCAATATTGTTACTGGTAACACACATTATGACACCAAAAATAATATCATGGCAACCTATGACACATTAAAACCCAATCTGGCTTTAGAAACATTATAACTACCATAATTAATCCTGTTATATTTACAAACTATTACAAACCTACTTTTAATAATTTACTTTATTAAATTTTTCAAACTTACAATAATTAAAATTTATTTATTAATTATTTAAAAATATAGCTCAATAATTAATTAAGTTGAAGTGGATTATGTATCAACTTGTAATAATTGTGAAATCAATAATAATAATTGGGATAACGTGGCCTGGCTTTATTCTGTTTTTACAGATAAAGCTAACGAGCTATTGCGTATGTTACTCGTTTAAAATTAATAGAATTTTATTTTTCTTTGACCTCAATAGCTGCAGTTCAGCCTGCAATAGCTGCAAACGCGTCGTCTATAGCAATATATACATCTTATGGGATTTAATTTATTATTTGTAAATATATAGCACAATAAAAACTTAATAAAAAAAAAACTTCAATTTTAATTATATATTTAATAGTTGAAGTTACCCTGTGCAATGCAAATAGAAAAGTTCCGACACTTATTAGGAATGTTCAGTGCATAAAGATTTAATTTCAACAGATTTTTGTATTAGCTAGTAGCTTAAATGATTAATTATAGGAACTCTAATAAAGTCTCACTACGGAATTTACAGGCTTACAAAATAGTATTTATTTATCCAGCCATTGCCATAATTGAAAAAAAAAACTTTGTAAACGTAAAACACTCATTCCCGTAAATGTCCGAATTTGCGAAAATATAGTCGTATTTTTAATTAGACAAAGCTAGCTGACAGTAGTTAATGTCACTTTGTAAAATAATGTTGCCCAATTTAAATCAATAGTGATGCATTCAGTTCTTATTCAATCAGATGAATGAACAATGAGTGAAATAGTTAATCATCTCAAATTAAACTAAACACTCTAAAACTTATACTACTACTCAATTTAATAAATAATTTGATTCAGCAACAATATTTTTAAATACTTTATAACAAATTTTCTAAAACATTATGTAACAAATAATTATCTTTATCAGAATTTTTCAAAACTGTATAATAATTTAAGTTATAAAAATGTCATGATAGTGACAATTTTTCATCTAAAGACGAGTATAACAAAAAATATGCAATAAACGATGATTTTTTTTTTCATTTTTATTACGTAGCTCTAATTGTTATATTTTATACATCTATAGTTTCAATTACGTGACGTATTGAAAATGGGACAATCTTACAAGTTTCCGAACTACGATAGACTAACTATTCCCCAAGAGCTTTTTCATTCATTCGCTTTGCTACAACACTATTTGTTTTCTTACATAAACTGACAACAGCGTAAACGTCAGTGGTTGTTGTATAATTAAAAATCCGACTATAGTTATTTAGTAATTTCTTAAAAAAATCACACAACAAAATGGCAATTATGACATAAAATATGGCAAGTTAATTAAAATTTTTAACAATTATCTTATAACAATCGAAACTATCGATTCTTTTGTAAAAAAAAAACAATTAAGAATAACGAAAAACAATTTAATGATCTGTTTTTTTTTTTTTTTTTTTCATTTTTACGGGCTTTTGTCAAGTTTATTCTCAAGTCACCTTCAAGGAAGAATTACCAAATAATAAATCTCTGACAGTAGCACTGATACGAGAGAGGGAAAGACATACATCCTAACATATAATTGTACTTTATGGTTTCTCCTCCAATTTAGCTGATCACTTTACTTATTTATTTATAAAATAGTATGATTGATAAATCTAACTTCAAAATTTACTTAATGTTAAATACAATTAATAGTTATTTTATATTATTATTATTGTTATTCGCTAAATATGGCGCTATCATTGCACGTGGATGACACTATTTCATTATTTTCCTTAGCCATAATATCTTCTATAGATGCTTTGAGTCGCTCTAGCCGCCTAGAAAGTTAAGCTCCTGTTAAAAATTGTGAATTTTGCGAGGCATCGTGTAAAATTGCAAATTGCTTTAATGCCTATTGCTTATTAAGCAGTGACCCGACACCCATTAGATGTTATTAGTTAAGCAAGAGAAAATATAAGCATTAGTAACGATTTTTTTAGTGTTTAAATCAATTTTAGTGTATCGTTTTAATAAGGACAGAATGTATTCGTCTTTTTACGAATACATGTATATTTTTTTAGCCAACCAAAGAGCTCATTTGGATCATTTGGATTTATATGTATTATTTTAATTATTATATTTTATTGCTACTAATAAGAATTCTTTATGAGAAATAATCATGCCAGACCTGAATAAACGAATCTGTAGATGGTCTTATTTCATATAGTTTATTTGGTACCAAGCAAATAGGTTACAAATCTACTGCCATAGATGGACCACAATTTTTTAAATCGTTGACAGTCAAAAGGAAAACTCTCTTTCGAACCCTGGACCGTCGAAATACAAACTTAACTCTAAGACATATATCTGATATATAGAGATACTGACCTGTTAATGACCTTGTGTATGTTCTCGGTGCCTTCGTCATGGTGGCTGGGATCAAGACCCTCGTGGGACAGGATATCTGTTATCTGCTCATTCACATGGTCTTCGTGCTGCAGTTGTTTCATCGCCTCCCTGTAATTTTCGGTCACATCACAGTGTGATCACACTCTATATCCACAAGTCCAAGATCCTCAAACATTCCAAGATAAGTAAACAGCGGCTGTTAAGTCTCGAGTCGCCAAGGTCTGACGTCCCAAACGACATAGATGAGGGATGGCATGTCGTTAGTCAAAAGGCATTCTCTGCCTGTTGCAATTATACTATAAATAATGTAATCTATTATATAAAATTCTCGTGTCGTAGTATTAGTGACTCCACTCCTCCGAAACGGCTTGGCCGATTCTCATGAAAATTTGTGTGCATATCGGGTAGGTCTGAGAATAGGACTACTATCATTTTTCACCCCTAAATATATTTTTTAATTTTTCAATACATTTTTTTTAACGATACATAAATACATACAACCCTAAATTGTCACCTCTCTACGATCAGCCCATATTTTTTAACTTGATTTTTTTTGCCAGAAAACATGCGCTGGGTCAGTTAGTTACAATATAGTTTTGGTTACCTGTTCCTCTCGCGCTCCCTGCATATGGAGAGGTCGTTGAGCCTGTCTCGCTCCGTGTCGTCCAGTGGAGGCTGGTGCGCGAAGTACCCGCGAGAGGCGACCCTCGCCAGAACCACGCGCTGGATGCTGTGCTCGGTGCCTTTCTCTATTATTGTCTATTAATAAATATAAATAAATTGTATTTTTACAACTTTCAATTGAAACAAGACGCTTCCACACCAAATTAAAGTGGATAGTTAGCATTAACGAAATCACTATTAAGTGGTCTTACTTTGTACTGATTAAAAAATACCTCCTCGCTTCTGATTCGGTAGTCGTGGTTTCGATTTCGGGCTCACACCAATGATTTCTCGGAAGTTATGTGTGTTTTACATCGATAACTGACAACTTTGTGTTCGCCACCTAAACCAATTAAGACCTAACGTAACGGCGAGTCGAGGGTTTAACAGCCGCCGCCTACACCTTTAGGTAGGGAAAGGCGTGAAGTTACATTTTTTTAATAATGAAGCTATTTATCATAGTATTTCCTCTGATAGAAAATGATCTAAAAATAGAAGATTGTAATACCTCGAAAAACCGTAACGTCTCCAGGGTCAAATCATGATTATCAGTGAGACAGTTGTTGATCAGTGTGTGTAGAAGAGGCCATTCAGACACTTCACCATCACCGACCAGCCAGTTTGAGAATTCTGCAACAGAGTGGAGTGTCAGTGTATGCGTGACGTTACACAACTTTACTATGACATAACACAAACTTTACTATGACATAGCGCAAACTTTACTATGACATAGCGCAAACTTTACTATGACATAGCGCAAACTTTACTACGACATAGCGCAAACTTTACTGACATAGCGCAAACTTTACTATGACATAGCGCAAACTTTACTATGACATAGCGCAAACTTTACTATGACATAGCGCAAACTTTACTATGACATAACGCAAACTTTACTATGACATAGCGCAAACTTTACTATGACATAGCGCAAACTTTACTATGACATAGCGCAAACTTTACTATGACATAGCGCAAACTTTACTATGACATAGCGCAAACTTTACTATGACATAGCGCAAACTTTACTATGACATAACGCAAACTTTACTATGACATAACGCAAACTTTACTATGACATAGCGCAAACTTTACTATGACATAGCGTAAACTTTACTATGACATAGCGCAAACTTTACTATGACATAGCGCAAACTTTACTATGACATAGCGCAAACTTTACTATGACATAACGCAAACTTTACTATGACATAGCGCAAACTTTACTATGACATAGCGCAAACTTTACTATGACATAGCGCAAACTTTACTATGACATAGCGCAAACTTTACTATGACATAGAGCAAACTTTACTATGACATAGCGCAAACTTTACTATGACATAACGCAAACTTTACTATGACATAGCGCAAACTTTACTATGACATAGCGCAAACTTTACTATGACATAGCGCAAACTTTACTATGACATAACGCAAACTTTACTATGACATAACGCAGGGATGTACAATTCAGTGTTAAGTATGATGCATTGTATATTAATATTTTTGTAAATTTTAATAACATAAGAAACCACTTATTACTCGTAAGTCGCACTTAAGGCATTCTAAAAGTCTACCATTGGTAACTTAGTGCATAGACAAAAAAATTTCGGTATTATCTTCAACTTGACTTTTGAGACTGCATTTTTTTTACAATATTTACTATTTTGTAAATAATTTATGTAATAACTAGACGCCAAATTTGTTTCGCTTTGGAGGATTTCTTTTTATTCAAAAAATAATACTTTAAATTACTCCTTATTACACCAGCTAGCTGCCAATAAAAGTCCCGTCAAAATCGATTCAGCCATTTCAGAGATTACCCGGAACGAACAAACAGACAGTATATATACCGGTGTACCGGTATGAAATGAGCATTAAGATACAAATGTGTTGGTAGGGGTTATTTGTTGTGAATAAGACTTAATTTTTGCTTCAAAGACACGAAAGAAAATCAGTTTTGCATCGAATTGTCACTGGCGATGAAAAATGAATTTATTTTAAGAATCCTAAACGGAGAAAATCATGGGTTAATCCGGGACAACCATCAGCATCGACTGCAAAACCAGATCGTTTCGGGAAGAAGGCAATTCTCTGTGTTTTGTGGGATCAGAAGGGTGTGGTGTATTATGAACTCCTGATACTTGGTGACACTGTTAATACTAGTCGCTACAAACAACAAATGATCGATTTGAACAACGCATTGATCGAAAAACGACCAGAATGGGCCAGAAGACACGGCAAAGTAATTTTGTTACACGACAATGCACCTATACACAAAGCAAAATCGGTTGAGGATACAAACAAAGTACTTGGCTGGGAGTTGCTACCCCACCCGCCGTATTCACCAGACTTGGCTCCTTCCGATTACCATTTATTTTCATCGATGGGACACGCATTGGCTGAGCAGCGGTTCGATTCCTACGCGGAAGTGGAAAATTGGGTGTCTGATTGGTTTGCTTCAAAAGAAGAACATTTCTATTGGCATGGTATCCACAAATTACCAAAAAGGTAGACTAAATGTGTAGAAAGTGATGGACAATATTTTGAATATTTTTTTTTTTTTTTCTAATCAATATTAATATTTTATTTTCACAAAAAAACGCTCATTTCATACCGGTACACCTATGTATATGTATATATTCATATGAATGTTAATTTTTATTTATATGTAGAGATTACGTACCGTTAATGAGATCGGGCGAGTCGACAACTTTGAGACACTTGGCAAGTATGGCGGTAACCAGCACCGCGTGGTGAACGTCAGTGATGCCGGTCTCTGCCGTGCCCTCCAGGAAGTTCTGACGGAATGTTCGAGACAGGTGGAACGCTATCGTCGGGTGACATTCCTGATGAACAAACAGAAGAACTTCAAATAACAATAAATAACTTAAAATAATAAAATAACAGTGGTAGAGTCCTGCAGTTCGCTGCATGAATGGGCCGGCTCGACCGGTGAAATAACACGAACTCTCGGAATTTCGGCGTGAAGTAGCTCGCGCCCCGTTTCGTTCGGTGATAGACCTCTATCCGGAGGCCAGATCCCCTTTATTTCCCTATCTACTATCTTAAAGTACGGCAACGCACCACTGTGTTCATGGGTGGTGAGAGGTTACTTTCCATCAGGTGACCCACTCGCTCGTTTGCCTTAACTAACTAAACTAAACTTTCAAAATTAATTTCAAATTAGAATTAAAACTACATATGTATCACGGAATATAGAAATGCAGGAATCCGAACAGTCTAGGCTTTTTATTAGTATTAATATACACAATAATAAACTGAGATCTTAGTTCTCTTTTCTACCACTGGCCGCGCGAGAATTTCGGGTACACGTCGAGCTGTCAACGGCGACAAAAGTTCCCGCGTAAGCATTTGAACGAGTGCTTCTCGATGGATAGCGCCATCTAGCGGCGAAAATTGCCCGTAAATAGAGACCATTCGTTCTACATTACGTTCGGGCTCCTGTGTTACTATACTTCATGGTCCAAATGTCAAAATCAGACATTAAGTTGTTAAAAAAATATATAGTCCAACTTACTCTCAATATCTGGATATAACGGATTCACATTAAAATGTTGTTCTCATTAATTAACTTCAAATTAACATGTTTACCTTCATTAAAGTGTCGCAGTAGTCTAACCATGAGAAGAAACTTGTTAATTCCCTATATCCATGAAATTTACTGTACGACTTATCACCAAAGTCTTGTGCGACATATCTGAAAATAACGAATACCATCCAGCATTTCAACAATTTGAACATAAAAGAATTAATATTTTATTTCTATTGTGATTATATTAAGATTTTTTTCAGGAATGAGGATGAGTCATATAAGCGTCCATAAAATCTTATCAAATTATCTATATATATTATATATATAACAAATTTTCCGAAGTACCTATTCCGGTTATAACCGGAATAGGAACTGTTTTATCATTAACAACTTCACTGTCACATGCCAGTGCAGTTGAATTGTAATACCGGGGCCAAACTACTCGCGAAGCTGAAAGAAGTTAGGCGAATACAAGGGTGTAGAGTGACGTCTTGTTGCCGGTTTTTGCGCCCGAGTCAAAGGGCCCGTGGTTATACACGTAGCGCATCGCGAAGTTGAACGAGTGAGTAGAGACTCACTTCAAACTTCGCCGCAGTTTGGCGGGGAACTTCGCGAGTATTTTGGTCGGCATAAAGTTTAAAAAATTATTACATAACTTACGCCCATGTAATGTTAAGATGATCGACATCGCTCGGGTCCACATTGGCGGGGACACACTTGTATTTGGCTGCTAGCTTATCGACAATGGTCTCGCACGCCGGACTGCAACTCGTTAATAAGTTAGCAATGTCATCCTCTGGCAGTGATGACACTATCATTATACCTTCACATGCACGGAGAACCACTTGATTGTCCTGTGAAAAAACAAAGAGTGTACGAATATTAATAACTTTACGCTTCTTTCTACACGGAGGTGTGGGCAGCAGCTGTGGCGACTGGTCGATACTTTACGCCTCAAATATAATAGGTGTCGTAACCTATCGCCATACACTTCCGAAAAGAATTCCAAGCAGTCATTGGCGTGAACTTGCATTCCACCACTTTTTGAGTCAGAAGCGGAGTGTTCCACCTCCAGACCTCAGAAACGAAACTTTTTATTAGATACGTATATCTTACGCCTTAAAAATCAACGGGCATACAATGTCATACATTGACAAGAGTTATGAAGGTCAAAGAAGCGAGTGAGAAGCGTAAGATTCGTGCCTTATAGCCCTGTGTTATCTCTGCCTACCCCGCGACGGACTTGGCATGAAGTTATGTATGTATATGTGTGTGTGTACTTACGGCACTATCCAAATAAGACAGCAGCAGATCGATCAAAAGAAACTTATCGTTGTCGTCATAAACAGTTTTGTGACTTTTACAAGACAAATTATCTTCAGCGGAACTACTTGATGTAGCGCAAGTATCAACATTTCCAGTTCTTATTATGGATACGTTTCTTAAAGGATTCGGTGGTAGCTCCACTTCAAAAAGTGGATTCTTCTTTGGCGTTTGAACTTTACTTCTGATTGGTATAAGTTTTTGTATGTCTTCCGGTATGCTCAACAAAGTTGACTTGTCTTCGACGAACGGTGTTGTGAATATGTTGGCTAGACCTGGTTCTTTTCTAACCAAACCGCATAATGTGAGTAATAATTCCACTTCCTCTTTCTCTGTGGGCGATGCGGGAGATTCGTTGCATTGGATCAGCATACGCTGTAAATAAGACCAATACTAGTCACACTACTACTTTTATCTCCATATAAAAATAATGGAGTTTAGAGAAACACATTTAAAAACATATATTAGTATCACGACAGTCCAGTTAATATAGCACAAAAGGAACTCGTGTTGCTATTTTTACATAAGTTCGTATTTTCGTCCACATTTCTCTCCAGATTATCTTACTTTTGTCTACAATTAATTCAAAAACATCTTTGAAATAAACTCCCTTGAACTCATCCCCAATCCATTTTCCAGCTCATACTCATTTAAATTAGATACAAATAGCGAATGGAAAAAAATGACTTACGTCTTACGACTTTCGTGTAGATAGTATATGTTATCTAGTAAAACACTGTCGCTTACCATCAGGTTGGTAATTAAAAATCATTTACAAAAATAAATCACCTGTAAAGGTCTGTATACGTGTGCGCTGTTCACACACGGTTGCCTCGTTCGCCTCAATAGTGCTGTCCCTGTAGTGAGCGCTAGTGCCCTGGCCCCAGGTGGTCTATCAGCAGCTGCAAGTGCTGTCAACGCGTCCAACAAACATATGGACCTTTGTACCACCGCTTCGAGACAAGGTCCTACTGTACCACCGTGCTGTTCCTTCTCTTCGTCTACGATTAACTGCAAAGGAACAATACCTTACAGTAACTTTACTCTATATTTTATAAGGGTAATTAATCTTCATCATCTTGAATGATTTCTTTGAATCGTGTATAAATTTTAATACGATCAGTGACATCGTTCCCACCTTTACATTGGCTTTACACTACATACAGGGCAGATGTAACATTAGGAGACGCAGTTCGTGGTATTTCATCTGTACGAGGCGTACCGGTGAAACACCACGATCTCTTAGAATATCAACGTAAAGTAGCTCATACCGCGTTTCGCTGGGTGAGAGAGGTATCCGGAGGCCCAACTTTGTCCTCTCTCCCCTTTCGATCCCAGCTCCAACATATTCGGAAGCCCATTTTAAAGGCCCGCAATGCAACTGTAACACTATCTGAGTTGCAGGTGTCCATGGGCGTTAAGTGCTACCGTCAGTGACACTACCTGCTCGTTTGCCTAATTATCCCATAAAAAAACTAGTAAAATTTAAATAGAACGACACATAAATAAGTTGATACTGAATAATAAATATATGATCCAATACTCCAAATCATGGTTTCGTATACCGGTAACATTCCTTTAATTAATACAACAATAATTTTATAGGACAGCGACAATCCACAAATGTATTTTATCGTGCATTTTTTTCATTTATTTGCAGACATTGTTGTGGGAAACAGTTAAACGCGTGTGCGTGAATTAAAATCGTAAGGAAAGCGTGGTAATAGATAATAAATATACTCGTAACAAAATAATGATATTTCTTTCATGGTAAGCAATGTGCTCACACCGTGAAACATATACGTATCTAGTTCATTTGAATATAATATTTCGGTGAAAGTAATCTGATGCCGGTCCGTATCGCTGATGAAAGTCTATCATTTTATCTGTACACCAAGGTTGTTATTTTTCGGCGCTGATTTTACACAACATGATCTGCGAGCGGCGCGAATCTCATTAGCATTTAGATTAATATTTTTATTTTCCTCATCTCATTAACATATCGTAATTTGTTTACATATAAAAATAAATAGTTTTGTTATTAAACAAAATTATATGTTCTTTAGAATTTTTGTCTATATATTATTTCAGGTAATCTATGAAATGTTATATAGGGTTTTGACTGTTTTGAGTACATATATTTTTAATTGACTTATTTATAACTTTACTCCGAAATTTAATAAATCTGACAATGGGACAGCCCGACACTTCACTGCATGAATGGGCCCGCTCGATCGGTGAAATACCACAACCTCTCAGAAGATCGACGTAAAGTAGCTCACCAAGGGCCCACTCCCCTTTCCCATCTGTTCCTTTCCTACTCCTTTAAAGATCGGCAACATAATTACCTCTCTTACCGAACGAAACGCGGCATGAGCCACTTTACGTCGGTCTTCTGAGAAGTTGTGGTATTTCACCGGTCGAGCCGGCCCATTTATGCAGTAAACTGCTTGGCTCTACCACTGTTAAAGTATCTATAATATATCTATAAGTATCTATAATCATAAAAAAGTTGTTTTAATGTTACAAACATATTTTTATGTAAGCTGTCAAGCTATGATTCTGATTTTTTTTGTCCTAAATGGACTAGTTGGGTAAAACTATTATAAAATACCTTTTTCATATTCAGTTAATAAATCTAACTACAATTATTGTAAGTATATTTAAGTACACTATCTTCTTGCTCATACACA
The DNA here is from genome assembly GCA_905147225.2 of Euproctis similis. Taxonomy (NCBI): domain Eukaryota; kingdom Metazoa; phylum Arthropoda; class Insecta; order Lepidoptera; family Erebidae; genus Euproctis; species Euproctis similis. The sequence goes on from LR990109.1 coordinate 15,308,282, forward strand.
GAAAAAGAAATAAGTAAACTCAGATAAAAGAAAATATCTATATGATAAAAACATTTTAGAAAAAATAATTGAAATATGCTGTTACATGTTATCAGTAAGATATCTCTAAATAATATTGGATAAGAAAGCCATAATTTTTTTTACATATATTTTGATTTATTAGTTACTTCACAGTTTTGATTTTTACAAATTCTAATAGTGACTTATCAAAGGATTACAGATCCCAATTATTTATATGACATATGTGTATTGTTGTGATTGCTTATAGTCATTTCAGAATAATGTAAATTTCAAAGAAATTTAATTTAATTGTTGACAATTGAAAGATAAATAATGAGAAAATTTTAATTTATTCATTACAATTTCTATAACAAATTTCACATTGTACAAAATATATTATGATACAGTCACTTTTGGGAAATTTGGTCCACAGCGTCAACGGTCAAATCAAATTTAACCATTCATTATTATACTAGATCAGCCAGTTTAAGTTATTTATGTACACATTTATGTTTTATTTCAGAAAAAGCTAAAATTTTTAATACATCATGAACAAGGAGTATGTCTCTTTATGAGCAGAGTAAGAAGAAGATAAACGAGAATAAATTCCATCATGGGCTTTACATGGTGGTGAAATCGATGATGCTCATTAGAAAATATTGCAACTAACCTGTAACATTTGATGCAAATGATGTGGTATTCTAGTATTCTCAATATGCATTTTATTGTTGTTGTCATCGTAGTTTTGATAAAAATTAAGAATCATTTTCCAATGATACTCAAAATCCTCAAGCCTTGTAGCCGGAGGTGCAAGCTAAAAAAGTGCCACAAATAATAATTAACGCTCTAGATAGGTATTCATTGTTGCGTAAAATAACAATAAAATTAAATGATCTTACAACGTCCGCCGCGGACTGTAATACATCCGAAAAACGGCTCAACATTTTCACAAACAAATTCTTCAAAAGTATACACGCATTACATAAGCTTGATCACCATAAAATAAAAATAAATAAGGCATGTTAGCTAGACATAGGGTCTACTAAATTAATTTTATCACGGCACACAAATTCACAAAAATATTTTAAAAAAAGAAGAATCTCGATACACATAAAACCACGAAAAGTGTGAAAACCGATCTAAATTCTAAAACTGTCAAGTGTCAATGTCATTTGTCAAAAAAACAGTACCATTTTTTGATGGCCCAGGTAGTTTGCAGGTACAATTCATTAATACTGTTAACCAGTATAGGTCAATTTATATCGCGTAGCAGCACCCTTAATAAAATTCCATTGCCTGTGACTCGCTATAGAGAATAGGAATAGCTTAAATTGTCAATTAACCTGAAGAATAATGTTTTTGAAATACGCATTCTTTTGAGTTTTAATACGTATACGTAAATAAATAAATACGTATTCTTTTAAGTTGACATCGTTAAATTTATATTAACAGTTTATTACAATTTCTAAGTTGAACCTTTCAAAATTAAGTGTTTGGCCACGCTCTAGTGATTTATTCTATTTATTTCTGATACATCGTGGAAGTGTAGCTCGTTTACTTTTGTGTTTTATTTATAGATCAAATATTTTTATAAATCTACGAATAGATAACTATACTCCGTCCTTTATATTATTGTATTTTAGACAGATGTTAAGATACCTTAATACATACATACATACATACATAACTTCACGCCAAATCCCTTGCGGGGTAGGCAGAGAGAACAAAGCGCCATAGGGCACGATTCTTACATACCTCACTCGCTTCGTTGACTTTCATAACTCTTTTCATGCACGCGCATCGGTTTTTGAGGCTCTTAACATCACCTTCCTCCGTCCGTGCCAGTGGGGGTGTTAGAGTCGTTCTCTCCTCCCGCTTTGCTTTCGGAGTGAAAGATTATGAGTTGGTAGGCCCAAGACATCTTTGGGTTCGAATAATAAAACTGATACCTTAATAAGATAACTTAATTAAAAAACCTGATTCATATATTCATAAGTCGATAAAAAAAATATAGGTATCATTGAATTATCTATCTAGAAGTACATAACAATAAATCTGTTGGTATTTTGTATCATTTTATAAATGTATCATAAAAAGATTGCGAGCCGCACGCGCGTTTCTACAAAATTGGACAACGGATTTGGCTGAAATTTGGAATGAACATTTATATATCATCCTAACATATTATACAGCAAGCGAGAGAAATTGGCGAGGCGGAATTATTTTACTAGTCGAAAATTGTGTAATCACATAAAAATATAAATGTTTATTATTACAATAATTATTCACTCATCTGTAGAACTCATTTCATCCGTTAACGAATCTTCGCTGACAAGTATACTGAGAGGTTAAAAGTCGCTCGACAAACGACATCCCTAAATATAGCAGCGACCTTGTCAATTAAACATGACGTATAGACATGGGATTAATATATCAGTGAAAAGAAAAGATGCATATGAATCTTTTGATCACTGCGATATGCATCACTCTTTTCTATCACAATATCACTTTGTATCGCGCTCCGCGCGACAACTCACCACTCATTCTAGTCAGCGTGATTTATTTGCTCACTGAGTGATCAAATTCAAAAGTGAATATATTCATTCTTTTAAATCATTATATACTTTCGTATTAACAAGCGTTCCGTGCAAAGTCCATGGCTGCCCATGTTCAACATGGTTCGTTCGTTATTTTAGAAAAGATACCGAGCCCTACAATGAATTTGAATTTTATTATTAGTACTATTATATTAGTACTGAATAATATTAATAACTATATTATTATAATATAGTTATTACATATTATTATTAATAATAACTATATTATAAATTTATAGTAAAAAAAATATATTATTTCACTGGTCGAGCCAGCCCATTCATGCAGCGAACTGTTTGGCTCTACAACTTTGTGCATATTATTAATTGAATAAAATTAAGCCTTGGCAACCAAATAAAATTGTTGTTTGTTTAATAATATTATATTGATAGAATTAAATTACTCGTACTAAACTAAATATTGTAATTTTGTAATAATATAATAACGCATCATATATCAGACCCATGGCATACCATAATTCAAACAAAACGCTGGGTCGTTCTACGAAACGAGCTTAAGTTGATGTAATCACTCATATACATCCGTTGCGATCACTCCTAGTCAGTGATCGCTATGATCGCCAATGATCGCGATTGAAAAGATTGAAAAGATACACTGATAGATTCATAAATGAAGTGATAGATAGAGTGATGGATAGAAAGAGACAGATACATATCATTTTTGGAGTTTACTCCTTAAGAATCGATTTACATATATAGGCCCGGGGTATGAAAATTATGGGGACCAAAATCGTACTAGCATGTCACACGAAATGCGTTATGCGCTATAGTCACAGAGCATATAAATAAGAGTCGGCACTCCATACAATGTCCTGAGCTCTTTATAGAAACACTCTTTAAAGCGATACGCCATTCTCTATTACGAAGAAATGTGTTCATATTTGTAGACAGTAAATATTTATTATTGGAGTTTACTCCTTAAGAATCGATTTACATATATAGGCCCGGGGTATGAAAATTATGGGGACCAAAATCGTACTAGCATGTCACACGAAATGCGTTATGCGCTATAGTCACAGAGCATATAAATAAGAGTCGGCACTCCATACAATGTCCTGAGCTCTTTATAGAAACACTCTTTATAGCGATACGCCATTCTCTATTACGAAGAAATGTGTTCATATTTGTAGACAGTAAATATTTATTATTTTATTTTATAATCGTTCTTGAGGAGTAAACTCCAGTCGTGCGTCGGAGCGGATACACACACTTTTTTATTTTATTTTATAATCGTTCTTGAGGAGTAAACTCCAGTCGTGCGTCGGAGCGGACACACACACTTTTTTTTTTGGAGTTTACTCCTTAAGAATCGATTTACATATATAGGCCCGGGGTATGAAAATTATGGGGACCAAAATCGTACTAGAGAGTATAGCATGTCACACGAAATGCGTTATGCGCTATAGTCACAGAGCATATAAATAAGAGTCGGCACTCCATACAATGTCCTGAGACAGTAAATATTTATTATTTTATTTTATAATCGTTCTTGGGGAGTAAACTCCAGTCGTGCGTCGGAGCGGACACACACACTTTCTTTTTATCTATCTCTCCTGAGTTACTCACCTCTAATGACGTATTGTTGCCGAATGGTTATTCAGAGTTTAAAGTTATGACGCTAGAACAAAGTTATAGCAACGAGTATTCGTGAGCTATTTGTAATACAATATTCGTTCGTGATACTGTCAGGTAATTACCCCAAAAAAACACAGCCACTTTTTAATCGACACTATACATCAGAAAAATGACACCACACAGAGCTATTGACTTGTATAAATGGACGAGACACATTGTTCTATACGTACAATTGTATAAATATATATTGTATAAATATTAGGCATTTGGACGACGCACACATAAACATATATCTGTCTCGTTCTTACTCAGCACTGACACTCACATGAAAACAGTATTTCAGTGCGTAAACAAATCAAATGAATACGGAAATTAATTTCTCGATTATACCTACTAACGCTAAAATTTCCGCAAAGTATGGCTGATTTTTTGTCAGTTCAGCCAGTAAAATAGTGTTGGGAAAAATTTTACCGACAAAATTTCTTTGCGGAATTTTCTTAATAAGTTAGTTTTATTTCGTAACGAGTAAAAACCTATTGTAAATTCGCTAAATATGTAATAATTAACTGATCTTAGACTGAAAGTCATTAGAGATGCATTTGTAACTAAAACAGTGTTCTGAAGATGTTTCGTTTTGTTTATCACGCGATCCCTTTATAAGTTTAATATTTGAATCATTCTTATTTACTGTGGGGTGCATCTATCTAGAGGTATGTCGCATTTACTTACTTTAGAGTCAGCAACTTAATTGAAATAGTTCGTAAAATAGAGGTAAGTAGTCTAAGAAAAACATGTACTCTTATTTGGACATCCAAAACAGAATATTTGGCAGAACAATATACTTACTTCCTATTGAAGTATTAATTCTACAAATAATTAATTCAATTATATTTAAAATAAAATTATGAAAGTTTAAGAAAAACATATACTCTTATTTTTATATCCAAACCACATATTTAATTTAATTCTAAAAATAATTAATACTCAATATCGTTTTTAATATCATTAGCCAAGAACGTTTATCGACCAATAGAATTTTTCTGCGCAGCACTAAACCGCCATTTTATGCGGCCAAATGACGTCACACCCTGCTTAAATTTTGTATCGACATGCCACTTTCATAGGTTTCCTCACAGAAATAGATCAAGATAGAACGGCCGCGATGTCATATTTCCATACATTTCGAGCGTGTCACTTTTTTGAAAAACCACGCCCACAGCGTGACGTCATTTTCATTGTGAGCGGGGTGACTAGTTAGGAGACACACACATTAGATTATCGATGTTAATATCGGCAACGTGTGTTAATTTTATTAGTTTTATATTTTACCAACTTTATTGATTTTGTGTAACGATAATCATAGAAAGTAAAACATGTTAAATACTTTAATCCGACATATTAAAACCTAAAACATATTTTTCCAACAGTATATAAAATTTAATTATAAATATTTTACTGTCCTTGAAACTATACATATTTATTAAATATTTGCCTTTTGGTAAGGGTTGGCCTCACAGTCCTGGTTAAATAACGAAGCCGAACGTCTACATATACCTCGGTTACTGCCCGTTTGAGAACAACGAGATGATTTTCCATCGGCGATTGGTCAAATTGGTGAAAACTTATACTGTCAAATAAACTGCTGCCAATGTAATTACGAAGCACTTTGGTTGAAATTTGTGGTGTTAGAATAAAGTAGGGACAAAGCAAGACATGAGCTGATACTCAAATTATTATTGAATTAATTTATCGATAAGTCCTAAGACTCAACGATACATGGAGGGCCCATCTCTAACATTCGAATCACAGCGATTAACAGACGCAGCGATCAACTGGCAGGTGTATTGTGTATTTCGTTCGATTCGACGTACATTACGCATATAATTAATGCGCGCAATGGTTTTTGTATACGAGCGTTGAATGCGGACAGCAATGGATATTTATCATAACGAAAAAATATACAACTTGTGATCGTAATTATTGAACATAGTAAAAGTAAAACAATAATTTATAATCTCAAAAAAATACTTTCTACTGATTTTCTGTACTTACTGATCATACGAAATATTTCCTTTTTTCATATTTGATTCACTACTTTTGTTTTTACAATTTGCCACAGCATAATAAGGCATATATGTGACGTTTTATCTATTTTTTACGTCCTGAACGCATGGCAGGAACGCTCGTTGCGTAATGAGAGCGAGTTTCGAAAAGCATGCAATATAGTGCATGGTTTTGGCACGCTTGCCACGCCTATTCGCTGTTTTATCTTTATCTATTTCTGTGGGTTTCCTACTTCATTGCATAGAGGACATTTTAGACATGGGTCGTAACGCCTTTTTGGAGTACCGTATCTATAACAGATTTAGATTTTCAATATCCGATATCGCAACTATATATTAAAATATATAGATATTCAAATATCTAGAAGATATTCATGTATCTGAATCTAAGAATACCAGCTTTTTAATTCTGTTAGTCAAATACGCATATTGCCTTTCCGCTCTAACCAACTATATATTTCAATAATCCCAATTTTAAGAAATCATCTTAATTTCCATGGCAATAAGATTCAATTTACAATATTCGGTTAAACCGTCTATATATTGCTATTTCACTCCAACCTACATTTTACTTTCAACATAAAACAATTAAAATAAGCTTTAAATTTGTAGCAGTAAGGTTCAAATCTGTCTGATACAGGTATCGTGCATATTTTGCTGTACCACTAATATATATAGCTCGCGCTCACACGCTCCAACTATATATTCGATGCGGTACGGTACTGACGGTACGGTAAAAATCTAGATATTAATTTGGCTTGACCGTTATTCGAAGCTTACTTATGAGATAGGGTCTTTGGTTTCCGCGTATTCTATATCTATCCTTTTCTTACATATATTGCCCTCCCTTTCACTTCACTTCACTTCCGCTGTGTTAGCACTCATAACGAGTGCGGTGTATTAATTCTTCATTGGCGTCTTGTTTTCCGCTGCGAATAACAGTCTTAACGAGTTCTTGCTTCAAACGTGAAAATTATTTCCGTATCCACCCTCTTTAAATATAAAATATTAAGATCCTTTTCAAATAATTAAATTCTAAACATTTATATTATTTTTCTATAAATTAAAATCTGTCAGATAATGAATATGGAAGAAGCGCGTAATAACAATGAGAAAACTTCCGTTGATTTGCTTCCGAACCCCTCATCGGTTCCTAAGCGCCAAGATCGAAAAAGATCGAAATATAATTCGTATTCTTCTACTTCCAGTTCTGATAGCAGCTCCTCTTCCAGCAGTAGCAATGCTGAGAGAAGCCGACGTAAGAATAAGAAGAGAAGCAAACGGAGACATCATTCCAATCACGAATTTCAGAGTTTAGTTGAAGAGGTACGCAATATTCGTCAAAAATTAATGGAGAGAGATGGTGGCAGTAACGTGAGTTTCAACAATGATAATATCCATGATACCATATCTCTGATGTCCCAGGTTAGTGGCAATCTCTATGAATCTAATTCTCAAGAAATTGATGATAATGCTAACGTGCCGGTAGTCAAAGATTTTCTCCAAAATGTAAAAACGAAGGTTAAAGAACCATCAACGCCTAAAACTCCTGAAAATCATTTGAATTTACTTTGTGATTTACAACATTTAAATAAAAGTGATTGGAATCAAATTAGATATGCGGACACCCAGAAATCGTACAATTATTCCCCTGGTTTTACTGAAATCGAAATCAATGATGAAGTTAAGGCGTTCGAGTCTTCTCGTCACCTCCTGTGTGCGGACAGGGCTTTTGCAGCCTTAACAATGTGTATGCTCAAACAAAACGAGGCTTTACAAGATTAATTTCAGGAACTATTCTTGTGGGCGAAGAATGAAAACAGTTTAAACTATGATAACATTTTTGAAAAAGTGAATAACCTTTTTTCCTCAGGTACCTACAATAAATGTTCCTTAGACATGTTACAGATTATTTGTGGTCATCGTGCGGAAATTTTAGAAATGCGTAGATATAACGTAATTAAACAAACTAGAGACCCTCTGATGAAATCTTGCTTAAAGAAAATCCCACCGACATACGATAACCTGTTTCATACAGAAAAATTTACAGCTGCTGTAGAAAAAGCAGGGGGGCCTAGTAAATGTTTTTGGCCAAGGAGGTCTGACGCTTTATCTGCCTCACAGGTAGATGCTAAAAAATCATTTACCCACACTCGGGAATCAAAACCATATATAACGCCCTCGCAGGCTAATTTCAAAACAGCTCATGCTAATTATACTACGCACTCTCACTGTGCTAGCAATTATTTACCTCCTCAGGGAGGCAGTACAAACACACCTTTACAAGGTGCTTATAAGACTCGTAACCGCGAGTTTCATAATGATTTGTTTACAGCATCTACTCACAATAATTTTCGTGCCCGAACGAATCACAATACACAAAGTAAGCGAAAACACAATAAATCGTCTACCTGGACAAACAATAACAGCAAGCAACGTAAGTATTGACTCCTTCAGAGCGGGCCGTCTTCTACAATTTCGAAATCAATGGGAACTAATGAAAGCTCCACCTTATATCTTAAAAATAATAAGCGGGTATCGCATACCCTTTTGTCGAAAACCACCGCTTACTCATCCTCTCAGATTCCTGGCAACCCATCTGCATGTGCGGCCTTCGGTATCGATGACGTCTGCCATAAACAAAATGTTGGACCAGGGTATTTTGGAACAGGTAACAGTATCACCAAGCTTTCTTTCCTCGATCTTTCTTATTCCCAAAAACGACGGCTCGGCTCGTCTTATATTCAACCTAAAGGCACTGAACAAATATATCGAAACGAAGAGTTTCAAGTTAATAAATGTAAATCAAATACCGGGATTTTTACAACCACAGGATTGGCTATGCAAAATCGATTTGTCCCAGGCCTATTTTCATTTACCTGTGGCTCAAAGCCACCGAAAATTTTTACGTCTGATTTACAACAACAATTTGCTACAAATGACGTGCTTACCTTTCGGTTTAAGCACAGCCCCGAGAACTTTTGCCACACTCACAAATTGGGTTGCGCAAACCCTCAGGGAAAAAGGAGTCAGGATAATCGTTTATTTGGACGATTTTTTAGTGGCCCATCAGATCGAAAGCCGACTCCAAAAAGACGTAAGCATGGTCATAGACCACCTCGAATTTCTAGGTTTCATGATAAATCACCAAAAATCAATAGTGACTCCGTCAAAAAACTTAGAATTTCTAGGAATTCTGTGGGACCCGTGGTTGAACTGCAAACGTCTTCCAGATTACAAAATACCAGATCTGCTGAGGAAATTAAATCTGATGTTGTCAAAGCCACACACATCCCTAAAAAGACTTCAGAGCCTAGTAGGGTTACTAAATTTTGCAAGTTTTTCAGTTCCAAGAGGAAGACTCAATTTCAGGGCACTATTGATTTTATTAAACAAAATGCTGAAAGAAAATCACAGGTTGCCTCGTGCATTGACTCTGGCGGCAATAGGCAATCTGAAATGGTGGTGTCGGAATTGTCGGAAATCATCGGCGATACATTTTCCGCCACCCTCTCATTTCCTCACAACAGATGCCTCGGACATAGGGTGGGGTGCTCGACTGGACAACCTCTCAATTTCCGGTCTATGGTCACAGACCGAGAAAGGGCTTCACTGCAACCAAAAAGAAATGTTGGCGATCCTAAAAATCTTACAAGGTCATTATCGGCTCCTGCATCACAAGACTATTATGATTCAAAGCGACAACAAGACAGTAGTGGCATACCTCCGAAACGAAGGGGGTACCAGGTCAGTTCCGTTGTTAAATCTAACCCACAAAATCTTCTGTTTAATAGAATCCTTTCACATTCACATGAAGATTTACTATATACCGGGCATGTACAATGTTCACGCCGACCATCTGTCACGGTCACGAGTGTCCCCGGAGTGGAGTCTGTTACCGCAGTGCACAACGATGATATTCTCCATATGGGGGGTTCCCCTTATAGATCTGTTTGCGTCGAACAGAGCTCATGTGGTACTCAATTATGTGTCTCTAGATCAGAACGACAATCATGCCTTATTTCACGACGCATTCTCCCAAAAATGGAACTACAATTTGGCGTGGGTGTTCCCTCCACCATGTCTAATCCCCAAAGTGCTGAGTCACCTCAACCAAGCAAAAGGGACTTTTCTACTAGTAGCTCCCCGATGGGAACGAGTTTATTGGCGTCCAGATATCGAATCTCGCGCCTTAGCAGCTCCGCTCACATTGACTCATCTGGAGAAGTTCATGATCGACACGACAACAGGACTGCCACCACCAAACGTCCGGGACATGACTCTGGAGGTGTGGAAATGTGGGGGTGGTCTGGGATGCTGAATAAATGGAATAGCAGTCAACTAGAGCTCCTTGGTAAGTCATGGCGTCCTTCAACTCGTAGAGTTTATAACAGTGCTTGGAAAAGGTGGCTTAATTGGTGCAACTCTCACCAGATTGATCCCATGCAGCCAGTAGCTTCTGATTTGGCGAGATTCTTGTCTGACCTTCATTTAGTTTATAATTTATCGTATAATTCTATTTTGCTGCATAAATCAGCAGTGTCAACCATTTGTAACCCCGAAACATCTGGTCAGCTAAGTTCTAATGTTCTTGTAAAACGCATCTTAAGATCTATAGCTTTACAAAATCCGATTGAACGAATAAAACCACCAATTTGGAATATTAATGATCTTTGTAGTTTTTTAGAGAAGAAAATCTTTAATGAAAATAATGCTTTCCAAGTCCAGAGACACACAGCTGCTTTACTTCTACTTTGTTCAGGTAGAAGAATACATGACTTAACTTTGCTACGAGTCGATTCAAATAGTTATATTCTTCAAAATGATTTTATTATTTTGTGGCCTGCTTATGGGTCAAAAACTGATTCTATTGACCATAGGCAATCGGGCTGGAAACTATCTTCTAACTTCGAGAATAAAATGTTGAGTCCTACTTACTGGGTACAACGAACAAAGACTCTGCTTGAGAATCGTAGAAAGTCCGCAGGGTCTAATAATTTATTTATTAATGTTAGAGGTGAATCTAAACCTGCATCAAAAACCTTAATTGCAGGCTGGATAAAATCCCTCCTAGCCGAAGCAGGCATAAAAGCACCGCCAGGAAGCGTTAGGTCCGCTGTAGCCTCAAAAAACTGGTTCGATAATTATCCTCTGGAGGAGATTCTCGCTAGGGGAAATTGGCGGACGCTTAATACATTTAGTAAATTTTATCAACTGGAAGTTATGCCCTCTACTGATCAACCTTCAATTACTGCATTATTTAATCCAATTGTTTGAAAATATATACTTGATTACTTAGTAAGCAATAAATATTTTTTATTTATTATTGGGTTTATTTTCTAGTTCCTGATCAAACTATTGTGTTGGATTAATTAACAACATCATTATCACATTGGCGTCTATCACTTCCGCCAGGCGATAACAAACAGGTCTCATAAGTAAGCTTCGAATAACTGTCAAGTCAAATTAATAGCAGCGTTTTACCTGAAAATAAAACGCATATTAATTTACTTACCTTATTCGAAGCTTACAGCCAAGCTCTGCCTGGCGTTGAGACTCAATGAAGAATTAATACACCGCACTCGTTATGAGTGCTAACACAGCGGAAGTGAAGTGAAGTGAAAGGGAGGGCAATATATGTAAGAAAAGGATAGATATAGAATACGCGGAAACCAAAGACCCTATCTCATAAGTAAGCTTCGAATAAGGTAAGTAAATTAATATGCGTTTTATTTTCAGGTAAAACGCTGCTATTGTAAGTAACAGATTTTTGTAATATGTACGATTTGTATCACCCATATCTAGCCCATTTATTGTCAACTGTCATTACTGTCCTTGACTTAAAGGTCTTAGGTACTAGGTCATTAAAATCCAAAAAAAAAATGTCATTACTGTCAACTGTCAAGTGTCAAGATGGTTCGCAAGTCGTGCGGTTTAGCCTTCGATTGGAGAATATAATTAATTTATTTAATTACGTCTCTGATCAATATTTCATAAAATGTCGTCCTTCGTGAATCATAGAGAGGAAAGTGCTGTGAGTGTAGATGAAGCTATTAATAAGGAAAGTGTAACCTATTATAAAATAACAGTAAAAGTAGGAACTGTATGGTGGACCGTTTTGCATCGGTACAGTGATTTTGTGGAGCTCCATGACAAGTTAGTGACAGATCATGGTGTAGCAAAAGAATTACTCCCGCCGAAGAAAGTTATTCGAAATAAAACACCAAAGTTTGTGGAGCAACGAAGGGAGGCTCTTAGTGAATATTTGAAAAATGTATTTACCTATTTAAAGCTTACGATGCCGTCCGTATTCGCACATTTTCTTGATTTCCACTTATATGACATATTCTTTTTACTACAAGGTCTGGCAAAGAATATGTTTTTAGAGGGTGACAAACTTTTACAAAATGAGAAGTCACACAAATTCACTCCAGTTGAGGTATAATTTCTTATTATCTGTTACAGATTTAAATTAAGTTGTTTATCTTATACCAGATTGACCAGGTATATCTAAAAGTTGTATGTCTATAAATATATTTTATTTCTGTCTCATTTGATTTTCCACTTAGTTTATGTATTTTTAAAGGTTTCTGTTAATATACTATCTATCAAACAATTAAAATTGTACTCTACTGCTGTCTATCTAACAAAAAAATGTACTCAACTGGATCAAAAACTGTACAAAGACTTTGTGCTGTGAATAGGAACATGTGTTTTTGGGCATGCATGTTGTATATCAAGTTGTATAATTTTGATTATATATTTCAGTTACATGCAATAAGTGAACGATTAAAAATGGCTTGTCCACCTACTGAAAAAATTGACCAAATGTATGACTTCAGCCATGTCTTGGATTTCTGCTCGCAAGTTCAGTCATTAAACATTGAGGGCAGCTATGAGAAACTGGGAACAAGCAACATTATACCCAACAATCTTCACTTTGACCTTATACCGTTTAAATCACTGTTAGATTTGCGGATACTTGGTGTGCCAATGGCTTGCATAAACAGTGTTGGTAAGTATTCATAGACTCTCCCTATCTTCAAGATAAAATCATAAACAAAAATGCACATTTATGGCTAAACTATTTTGAATATTTTCTGATGTTGAAATTGTATCATCTGCAAGAAGCTATCACCTTTGAAAATTTGCTCTAATCTGAAAATTAGCAGTAATAGACACTATATTGGTACTCCTCAGTTTTCTGTGATGTACGATGAAAATAAATAAACTGGAAATAAATTGCATTGAAAGAAGAAAATATATGTAACAACATATAACAGTCAATTTCCGATTGAAAATAAATACAGACTGTAAATTTCATGTCAACATAATTAAAATTTCCTAAAATGTTCATTAATTGAGGATAAATTGGTATAAAATATTTGCACATTTTTTTTTTATGGGATAGGAGGGCAAACGGGCAGGCGTGCCACCTGATGGTAAGCAACTGACGCCGCCCATGGACACCAGCAACACGTATAGTGCCACTGTTGCGTTGCCGACCTTTAACGGATAGGGAAGGATGGGGAAGTGTGGTGGGCCTCCGGGTACCTCTCTCCCTAAACGAAACGCGACATAAGCCACTTTACATCGATCTTCTGAGTGGTCCTTGTATTTCACCGGTCGAGCCGGCCCATTCATAAAGAAAACTGCTTGGCTCTACGACAAACGAAAATGTTTAATGTTAACTTTTACACATATGTAAAATAAATTTTCCGACAGGTGGTCTCCGTGACACACTTGAGAGTCTGTCAGTGCTAACTGCCAGTGTCGTTTCGTTAAACGAGTTCCTGCTTGTGGACATCTTGCATAAGGACCCATCCAGCATTGCTGACACAGTTGTAAGTTAATTCAAATATGTACATACAGTCGTACAGTTGTATTGCTCCTTACAATCATGATAGTATTTCAGAAGTCTGCAGTCATATCAGAAAAAGTTACTATTACACGTGTTTTAATTACAATATTAGCGGAAATGGAGGCTGTGCTATAATACATACCTACTAAAGATAAAATAGTTTCACACCTTTTTTGCCTTATAATTATTTTTTTCAGTGACTAATAAATGTAGCCAGCTGTAGTGTACGTATATCTGTTTATTAAGGAAGGAAGTTGTTGGAACCTATTAGTCCTCCTGAACGATAAGAGCAAAATCTTCGACGATCTTTATGTCTAACTTTCTATATTCTAATCTCAAATTAGCAATTTCCATACTATCATATTGGTGTTGTCACTAATATATATACCTATGTATATTTTACTTTCGCTGCGCAAAAATAATAACGGCTCTAAAAACAATTCCTTGGGAATGTTTTTGTTTTAATAAAATAAAAATACATACTTATTCATTATTGAAAAGTTGTAAAATAATTTTTATCGTACGGCCTCGCCGCACGTGGCTATGAGTCAACAGTTTATCTGTTATGTGACATTTGTATATATTACATATTTAATTATCTTGATAGTTATTAGAATATGTGTGCTAAATAGTGTACTGTGCTGAATAGGACATGTTTATTCAAAGTGCGTACAGAGTTATAGGATTTAGGTCATGTTATTCATCTACGATAATGGTTAATGCGGCGTAGTTATATGATATAATTCCTTTGGCTGTATTTATCACCCTGACATGTACAATACTATAAATTTTACTATGATTAAGTGTTTCATATTTGCTTTTTGTTCTACAGAAATGGATGAAACTGTCGAAAATCAATTTCGCAAATAACAATATTCAGCAAGTGGACTGGGCAATACGTCTTGTACCACAACTCCAACATTTAAACTTGACATCGAACAAGCTAACAGAATTGTGCGATATCTCATGTCTTCACGACTTGAGAGTGCTCAATCTGTCCATGAACAGTTATTCCATTTGCGACAACTGGCACGCCAAAATCGGCAACATAGTGAGAATAGATTTGTCCCAAAACAAAGTAGAGAGTTTAAAAGGATTTTCAAGATTGTACTCCTTAGAAAGCCTTAATTTAAGTTGCAATATGATCAACGACGTCGAGGAAGTCCAGCATATATGCCGATTACCGTGTCTAGAATATCTTTGGTTGACGGCCAATCCTGTTGCGTCTTCCATAGATTATAGAGTGAAAGTCATAGAACAATTTAACGCGCGAATGACAGACATATGTCTAGACAATGAGAAGGCATCTGAAAAGGAACTCGATACGGCCAGAGTATTACAGGCCTTGAGGGTAGTAAAAGAGGGTAAGACTCCCATTTTCCTACAAAATAATAATTCAAGCCACAGCTTTAATAAGAGTTGACAATAATTGAGATGACTTTGGCTGCACTGTAAGTAAAAACTGAAGACCTTTAGGAAAATGGTAATGGTTGTTATGTTATAAATTATTTCGTTCATAGAGTTTTATGCGAACATCTCATCAAGCGTTAAAAGAAACTGTAAAAAATCAAGATGTATTTCAGCCCCCCTAAATATTTATTTTATTTTTAGTAATCGTTGTGTGTAATGAAATTTTCAATACAGATATAAGAGATAAAATCATTGAAATAGCGCAAGGAAACCCAGCTTACGCATTCCGTAGCTCATAAATAAAGGTTACCTCTATACGAATGTAATGATGATATTGTTTGCCTAATATGTATTTAATTATTAAATAATGGATTGTCATTTATAATATCGCAGTATTGTACTGGCAAAATTTAATGTGGCTTCTTTAGTAGGTAATATGATAGTTTTGTATTGCGGTGACAATTTAATTTAAAGATGTTGTAATATTTTATTGTTGTATTTAGTGTAATCTCGTTTTAATGTGATATATAAGAATAAAATTATTTCTGTATATATAAATATATGTCTGATATAATTGTTAACTGATTAGAAATTGACCAATGTTAATAATAAGCTATTAAAATTGCAATAATATTTAAATATTTTTTCTCTTATAGTAGGTATTATATTTTAAATGAATATACATAATAAGAATTAATTACTTACTTGAAAGTGTAACAGGCGTAATATAGTAAACAGATAGTATTAAATGACAATAAAATCCATATACTTATACAGTAATGCCAGTCTTCTTTAAAAATTTAAACCTGATATGTGCGTGACAGAATTTCTGCCAATTTATAAACATTAGTATTATTTAAAAAATTTATACTGGGTATACACGTAAAAAATTAAAAAAACGATAAAAAATCCTCAAACTTTAGTTTTATTAATGATTTTGAATAAATATTTCTGTGTATAATTAAGTATTCGTTGTTTTTTAAGTACATAATTTTAATATAAATATAAAAACCCAGGTGCTAAAATGTAAACCCTTGATGGTCTCACATCTAACATAGAGTGTTTAAACTTGAGCTTTAAAATTATTATTTTTTGTTACATACTCCTTTGATTATACTTTTGTTTATTCAAATACAACATTACATTTTTTTATTGTCTATGGTTATTAAAATATGACCAAGGAGTAGTGAGTTGCACTGGGATTCGCGCTTTTTTCCAAATTTAAATCCGCGCCACCCGAATTTGTTTTTGGCATCCATCGCTTTATTATCGCGCATTTAAATAATAAATGTAGAATAGTTATTGCATATGTAATTTGTATGGAGCGGTATGGGAAGTCTATTAATCGCGTGTATTTTCACCTGATTCCGTTTTACAGAATCTAAACTCTCTTTTGTTGGGTGTCTGTATGTTGCTACCTCCATAAGCTTTTTGGGGTCATTAATATTACAATAATAATCTGCTAGCAAACCTAAGAATGGAAAAAGATAAGTTTTGATTCTGGTGCCCATGATGATCATGGTGACTTCCATAATCTTAGCAGCGTGATCTGATTTGAGAGCTTAACTTGTCCAGCACCCAGTATAAAGAAGTACCTATGTGGTACATGTTCTTCAAAAACCCGATGTTTAGTATAGCCCTACGGCCAAGTTGTTTATATCCATGTTTATTGAATGAAAGCGACTATTAGGGCCTCTGCCTATTGTGATCTGATGCCCGCTCTCAAATTGTTGTTCTTAAAATGCTTAAAGCATTAGCTTGGTCAAAATAAAATTGAATCTCACGTGATTAATGGCCGATCCCTAAATTTATATTTAATTGTATATGCTCAGAGCACAATACGGTTCTAATCTGATGTATTATTTATGTACCTAAAGTATTATGAATGTGATGGGTTAATATGTGTACCTAAGTAAGTATATTTACATGTATTTTGGTTAATGGCGTTTATTAAATAGATATCATTTATTACTGCATCTTGTTTTCTTTAACATCAACTTAATTAAAGGTGATCTTTTTGGCTCAATGTTTTAGTATTTATGTGGTAAGTATTTTTGTGAAACTTATTATTATTCCACTGGGCGCCATAGAAATTCTAAAAACGGAATTTAAGTTATCTCTATTCAGTATTTACTATTTACCTTACCTACCTGCCTTTTTACCCGAAGGTGTAGGCCGACATGTGGCAGATATCGAATCGCATTTTTTTATAACATAACTTCACGCCTTTTTCAACTCGAAGGTGTAGGCAGCGGCTGATAAGCCTCGTCTCGCCGTTATGATTACGTCCCAAATGGAATAGGTGGCGAACCTATGCCAAATTCACCATTCAATACTGTAAGGCCAGAGCGCAGACAACTGACAGCAGCATAAACAGGCGTATATTATATTTACAGTGCCGTACAGCGTTCGACCAATAGGTGCAGATAGATAGACGCCCAAGCCAGCACGTAAAAGCAATTATGTGAATACTTACTAAAAAGCCGGCGTAATTGGTGGGTTTTTCTGTCTTCATAATACCCGCGAGCAATTACGTACTTCTGTACATTTTATTCAGGTATAGAAAAGGTCGATATCGCATATATAACGAAACAAACAAAATTATTCGTAAATATTTATTGTTCCAACCATCAATTCGTTACATACATGTATATCTAATGCCTATATAACTTATCTGCTAACAGTGAAAAACGCTATACTTACTATTTATCAGTAGTCATAACACAATTAGTTTTTTGTGATATAATTTTTTTTCAGGTCATAAGTAAGCATAGCTAGTAAACTAGATTCACACGAATAAAAGTTTCAAATACAAAATTTAAATGTTTCATCTACAATTATTTCTAACAGCACTGGTAATTTTAAAAAAGGAAGGTTTCATTTTGTAATCACATTACCAACTCTCATTAGTTACCATCAAAATGCCAATCATACCAATTTTAATCGCTCAAAAGTTATTAAAATACATAAATTTATAATTTTAACGCGTTTTTATATACATACAAAACAACACACAGCAGTCTTAAACATGTTAAAATTTTCTATTAGTTAATAAAAGTAGGCTACAATTATCATGCAATAAATGTTGATCATGAAATGCTGTAGGGTATCAATCATTTTTTTAATAAAATTAAATAATTGTTTTGAATAAAATTTAGTAGATTTTTGGTCTTTAAAGTATAAATGCCGTTAGTACATAATATATTGTGATAATAATTCTTCACACTAATATTTAAACAAACAAAAAACAGTCCAACAGGTAAAAACATGTTACGCAAACAAATTTACTATATTGAAATTATTTGTAGGATGCTTTCAAAAAATAGGTAAAATTATTTTGGTGTATAATTCTGACGTGAGACATTAATTTAAATCGCACAACAAAATCTAATTCAGTTTTATAAAAATATACCACCACCTCTACAGAAAATATCGGCGTAAAGTGGATCATGCCGCGTTTTACAATGAGCCAGGTATCCGGAGGACCAGCCCTTCCACCCCATTTCCAATCGTTTCTCTGTCTCCTTTTTACAGCTACTATCAAAATTCCCAATATCCCAAAGATCTACAATTTTCTCTATCCTGATACAAGTAAACTAGTAAAGTCAACCTGATACATGTAACGACAATAGATAGTATGAAATAATATTTTTGTATATTTATTATATACAAAAAAGCACTATTCATACATCCGCATTCATAAACACATTTATTTATAGCCTAGTAGGTATAGGATACGACTAGGCAAAGCATTTATACTAAATGTGATAACATTATAATATACTAACAAATTTCAATAATAATTACAGTTATTTCAAAGTCTACCTACCCTTACACATAATGCAACTTCAATTCTGTCTCTTTCTTTTTAATAATTATTTTAATAAGATGACCTGAGTGTCAATTGTTAATGATTTGTATATAATCATTAAAGTAATAATTTAAATAACACAAAATTATTAACGAATGTGATATCAACTGCACTGGAAACCATTTCACCTAACGCTATTTGTAAATTATTTATTAAAATTAAATGCTTAAAGTTTATAAAATAAAGCGTAATACTAACCACAAGTCTTAATAATTCCTATAACTAATTTTTACTTCTTTATTGCCCAGCAAGTCATTCTATGTGCAAAATCTTCTATAAAAAATATTATATATTTTGCTTAACCGAGTTAGTGATTTTACACACAACAACTTTATTTTTGTAGTAGTAACTTTCTCTGCTAAACAATTTATACAATAATAATTGCAAAGGAAATAGATTGTAACAATAAAGATTTAGCAGCTTTCCTGGGATTATAGCCTATAGCCAATTAGGTTGAATAATAGCTTTAGGGGTTTATAATTTACTTCTTTTCTTATTAACTATAATATATAATGCTGTATATTGTAGACACTGTCACATATGAAAAAATTGTGGAGTTGCAGCTGTATTTATTTTTTTTTAAATTAGGACGGTTAATAATTTTATTATTCTATTTAAATACACTACATTTGGTGCATTTATTTGGATCTCTGTCATAACACTACTCTTAGACTAAGGGAACCAATTTTGATACAGCCATATTTTTATTTAATCGATGTTGTTATTACGTACATCACATAACTTCACGCCTTTTTCTACTCGAAGGTGTAGCCAATGCCTGTTAAAACTCTACTCGCGATGTTTACGTCCCAAACGGAATAAGTAGCGAACCTATTGCCATACCGGGCACGAAGTTTTCAGTCATCGATATGTATCGAAATTAATTTCGAAAAGATATTAGTGCCAGTCAGCATTGAACTCGCAACCTCTTCATTCAGAAGCGAGGTGCTAGAGTACTGGACCACCGGGACTGATATTTATATATATATTAAAATAACATTATTAATTCAATTAATGATTGTTTAGCACACCAGTATCTAAATGACAGAATGATTTTGTAAATAAAGTCCAAATAACCAACTGACTCGCTCTAACAATAATAGCAGAGACCAGCAGGTTTTCCGGTTTCCTTCAACCATATATCATAATTTCCCTCATTAGGCATGAAGCGGCAGCATACAAACTGGCTATTTTATGGAAGTCTATCTTATAAAAATATAGACACAGATTATGCAATATATTGCATTCTGTCACAGCTTTTAAACAATTATATTCTCATGATCAAAAATAATAATAATATCTTGGACACAATACACACAGCGCCCTCTAGTTCCAAGCTAAGCAACTAAATGCTTGTGTTATGGATACTAGATAACGGATATTAATACATATATACTTTTCTTTTGTAAATACATACTTATAATACATAGAAGAACACCCAGACGCCACACAAATATTCATGTTTGTCACAAATATTTGTGCTCGGGTGGGAATCGAACCCTCGAGCTCAATGCTGCAGCCGGTAGTTGTACCAATGCGCCACGAGGCCCGCCAAAGTTACCAAAGAGTAATAAAATTGTAATATATAAGTTGATTAGAACTTACAATACATTTTTATATCTCAATAAAGTACCTATTACTACAATAGTATTATGATTGTTACTTTAATTAGTATTGTATTTTTTGTGTATACGTCATACACACAACTATATGTCCCGTTGTCGACTATGAGTGTCCATTGCTGGCAATGCAAAGTGGTACTTGTGGTCCGTCTGATGGTAGAGAGGTGCTCGGGCACGGACACCTGTGGCAGTGGGGCGCTTCGATGGTTCCGCACTCAACATCATTTTAAGTACTTCCATCTAGAAGAAATAATAATACGTACATAGCTTCAAGCTAAGTCCCTTGCGGGGTAGACAGAGAGAACAGAGCGCTAAAAGGCACGATTCTTACACATCTCATCCGCATCTTTGACTTTCATAACTCTCTAGACATAATTCATAATGTGTCATAACAGTGGTTAGAATAGAACTTGATTATTTATATCAAATTTATATATATAATAAGAAAATATTTTATAGGTAAATATTGATAAATTCTGTCAAAATTTAGTCTATATATAAACCTCAATAACATACCTCTTTGGGATACTTTTGGTGGAAATCTTGCGGGTAATTGCCTTCTCTAAGTTTCAATATACATGAAATACGTTCCGATTCCGTACCAAACGGATGAAGCAACTCGAACAGAATCAGCCCTAGAGAATATATATCCACTTTGTAATTGTAAGGATGACCCAGGAGTTGTTCAGGCGACATATAAAGATGAGTTCCTGAAATAAATAAAAAATAAACTAGAAAAACGGTGGATTTTTGATGGAGAAATGCCGCATGCTCAACAAAACGTGATAAACAATATTCTGACATTGTGTTCACTTACCGACTTTATATGTATGTCTATAGCCTGCATCGATGACATCAGGGGGTTCCCCGTCCTGTGAGGTGTCGTTCATGGCCGTGACCAAGCCAAAATCACCGACCTTCACGCGTCCGTCCTGTGCGAACAGTATGTTCCTGGGTTTAAGGTCGCGATGGATCAAACCAGCTAAATGTACATACTCCACCGCTGACACTATCTGACTGAACAGAGTGTTCACCTGAAATTAAAGAAACGTTTGCATTATTCTATTCCAATATTCAAATAAGTGGCAGAGCCAAGCAGTTTGCTGCATGAATGGGCCGGTACGACCGGTGAAATACCACACCCTCTCAGAAGATCGACTTAAAGTGGCTCATGCCGCGTTTCGTACGGTGAGGGAGTTACCCGGAGGCCCACCTCCCTTCCCCATCCTTTGCCATCCTACTCCTTTAAAGGTCGGCAACGCAACTGTAACACTATTTGTGTTGCAGGTGTCCATGGGCTACGCTTACATCAGGTGACACGCCGGCTCGTTTCCCATAAAAAAAATATGTGGGCACTTCGTTTCTAAATCGGAAGTCTCGGAAACGAGTCCTGTACTGATTGATTGATCCTGACTCTTCTAAAGTTACACGTCGACGAATACGTTCCCAATTAATAAAATTCGTTTGGTCTATGTATAGTTGCGTGTCGCGCCTAGGGTAAAATGCGTGAAGTTACAAATAATTATAGTGCAGATTTTGTTTTTTAATATAAATTCCGCAAAATCCAGCGGGATCAATATCTTCTAGGGTTGCGAATACATGGTTAGGCAGAATGTAATTGTCCAACAAGCAGTGTCTGCACGTGAAGTGTGGCCCCCTCACCTGGTCGAGGCGCTGGTCGCAGGAGTTCTGCCGCAGCCAGTCGTGCAGACTGTCGGGGCGGCACAGCTGCATCTGTATGAACAGGTACTTGCGGGGCGAACCCCCGGGGCTGCTCCCCGGCGTGGGGCCGCTGCCCAGCGACCAGTGCCGGACGTGACCCTTCTGTAATATTTGTTACTATTATTTTGAGAAATAATGTAGGCTATAACACACTTAAGGTTAACATAAATATAAAAAATACTTTTAAGATAAAATAAATATCTCTCTTACCTTCTTCTTAGCCATCGAAGTTTCAGTCTTATAATCACCCTCCTGAGCTTGTTCTGACGCATTGGTTTGCGTTTCGAACGATGAATGTCCATTGGTAGGAACATTCCCAGTGTTCTCCACATTACTACTATCCGGATGTTCGGAATTTGCGAACACAATGAATGAATCGTCGTCACTGACGGGCGGTTTGGCGAAAGAATTTGGTGTAGCCTCAATTTTAGATGAATAGCTTTTTGTCAAATGGTCAGGAGCGTTCTCATCAAATACTATGCTGAATGAATCGTTGCAACTTTGAGTTCTGAAAACATGTGAAACAAATATAATTCAATAACACTCTTGGCCTTGTGATTCAGCACCCTATTTCAGAATTAGAGATCTTGGGTTAGAATCCGAATTACATAAGAATGACGTCATATTTATTTATAACGCGTAACTTCAGAAAACGTTGTCAAACCCACCAGAGTTCGAATTCGAGACCTTTCCAGAACGGCAAACCAAGCCACTATAATAATTATAAGTTGATCATTTTACTCAATATCACACCTTTACTCACCTTTGTCGTTTAGACGGTTCACTACACTTATTTAAGTCAAGTTTGACATCTCTCAGCGGGTTCTTGTTTGGTGCGTGTTGTGATGTTGCAGTGTAATCCTCTGTCATAGCCAATGTGCCGTCTAGTTCCCTGAAATACAAACCTGCGCTTAGTTAATCTATTATATTAATATTTATATTTCACTCAATTCAGTAGGTAATCTATTGTAAACTATTGTCTGAGATAATTTCAGGAACTACTGGTTTTAATCGAAAAAATATTTTTGTGTTGTATAAATTAGTATACAAAGGTAGTTTTCCAATTATAGCACTAGAGCGCATTGTGCGGCATAGTGCTTAACGTTAACTATAGCAACACTTAACACAATCGAGCACTCTCTAAAGTAGTGTTTTCGTTGGTTGCGTGCAATGGGTACCAACTCAGTGACAGAAAATTAACAAGCGTGTTTTTCTGAAGACATTAATCGAAATGTTTTATTTACCCTTACTAAAATTATTTATTGTTGAAAAAATTGTTAAAGTTTTCGTTTCGTAGTAGTTTTTGGAAATAAAGTTAATTCATCCTTTTTTAAAAAAAAATATACAAATATGGATAAAGCATTGAATTTTTTTTACATTCCACATTTAATATGTGAATACAATGTAATTTTACGATTTGTATCTATAAGAAAACAAGTTTAGCAAAATACAATTTTGTTATTTACACATTATTGAGGTTATTGCTAACTATCAAGATTATTTTTCAACACCGAACTTATCGCATTCTAATGCATTTAAAAACTAATTCAGGTTCCAATTAAGCTTCACCATAATTCGGCATTATGAGCCACTTGGTCGCACTATACTCTGTAATTGGAAAACTACCAAAATCACGTTATGACCTATAGGAGCTAACTTGCTGTTACAGAGTCAATACTTATAAGCTTAACACCTACCTCATCCAAACAGCGTCTCTTTGGTGCTTCCATGTCGAGGGCGGTTCCTCAACCCACGCGTTGAAGTAACGAACGATATGCTCGTGTTCAAGTTTAGCTAACGCGCGAACTTCACGAAGAACGCGCTCGCGTTTAGATTGTCTGTGGCAAAAAAAAAAACAAAATACTGATGACGGGTAAAAAGTGAATACACAATTTATGTACGAAACTAACTCAGTAGTATTTTGAAAAACAAATTTTGACAGTAGATTCAAAGGTTGTGAGATCAATTCTGGGCTCACACCAACAATTTCCTGAGAAATATTTAAGAAAGTTACTATGACTGACAATTTTGTGCCCGGTGTTTATCAAATGGAAAAAAAGAACAACATTCTTTTTGAGTTTAATATAACATGACAAATTTTTCTACCCGAAGGTGTAGGCAGCGCCTGTTAAGCCTCGTCTCGCCGTTATGTTTACGTCCCAAATGGAATAGGTGGCGACACTATAGCCATACCTGGCACAAAGTTTTCAGTCATCGATATTTAATCACACATAACTTTCTTCCTTTTTGAGTTTAACAACATATAATAATAAATTTGGCACAGAAACGTTTTAAACTATAATGCATAATATATAAGACTAAGAAGATTTCTTTTCTTAATAATATGCATTGGCAGCTGTAATAATATTAGCAGATATTTAAATTTCTTACTTTCTAGGTAATGTGATTATCTTGACAGCATAAGAACAATGGTCTATATTGTTGATAGCTTCGTAAACGACACCGAACCCCCCCTTGCCGAGCAATCTGACCACAGTGAAATCGTTCACGAATCTACTCGAATATTCCGGAACCTTCGGCAGGGACTTCTCTAAGTACCAATCGGACATGTGCAACACCATCTGTTGATTTTATCAAATATATTGGATTAATTTCACATACATTTTTACCCAATTAAATTAGCAAGGAGATTAGCAGACATTCCCATAGATTCGAAATATCGAATCTATGGGAATGTCTGCTTACCTACATACATACATGACTTCACGCCAAATCGCTTGCGGGTTAGGCAGAGAGAACAGAGCGCCATAAGGCACGATTCTTACACACCTCACTCGCTTCGTTGACTTTCAGAACAGTTTTCATGCACACGCGTCGATTTTTGAGGCTCCTAACATTACCTTCTCCCAGAACACGTTCTATTTGGTCATGCTATGTATGTCTTGGCCGTCCTCGACCCCTACATCCATGCGCTTTTGCATTGTATATCTGCTTAGTTTAACTTGTCCGAACCATCGGAGCATGCCCTTTCTTACTTTTACACCGACACTCTCTTTCTCACTCTCACTCTGCTTACCTGTTCTTGATTAACAGTTGGTAACGGTGTGACGGCTCTAATCTTGGGTGCGAAAAATCTCGGCCAGATCATGAGATTCATCAGTAGGGCTGAGGAGACAGCGATGAGCAGCACCTCCTTCCACCAGTACCACAGTGAAGATATGTGCACATGGATGTGTTGGTGTTCACTCTGGTCGTCACTTGAATTTGGTATTGTTGAATCGAAAACGTCGTCTGTTACTTGGACCGATTGATCGCACGTTTCTTGTTGGTACACGAAAAAACCGAACGCATCTGTAATATACAAAACATAAACGTAAATATTATACTATAACTAGTTGACCCGGCGAACTTCGTTCCGCATCAATAGAAATAAATTAGTAATATTTGGATCTTAAAAAGTTCAATTTGTGCTATTTATCGGCACGCGTTTTGGCGCGCAAACGCAACTGCTATGTACCTCTATGTTAATACTGTAATATCTTCGTAAATATTAGATTAAATTACATGCTGTAAATGGCTATATTAATCTATATTAAAAGCACAATCTATTTAAGACACTTAATTTGATGAAAATTAATGCTGTAATGTTTAAAATTGCTTCGTAAATAAGCCATTATTTCTCGTAAAAAAATAATAATGGTCATTGTGGGTTATCCCTAAGACATAGACATATGCCCTCGCGGACTTTTTTTATAGACCTTTTAAAGGTGTATAATAATGTAGTACATTGTTTTGATTTATCACTTAGGGTTCAGGCAGCGTTTTCGATTAAAGATTTAAATCTTGAAAATTATCATTTTTTTTCACTACACTATTCATGAATTATAGATCAAAACCACCCCGTTGACACCCTCTAACTATTATCAAATCATCATCGCAAAGCATCAAAATCCGTTGCGTAGTTTCAAAGATTTAAGCATACAAAGGGACATAGGGGCAGAGAAAGCGACTTTGTTTTATACTATGTCACTAGTGATAACCTGTTCACAAAAAAGAAACCCTTAATGTTTTCATAATTCATTTCCTAATTTATTTATGTACAATTATAGCGGTGAATGAAAAGGCAAAGTGAAAAAAGTTGGTATTTATTTATTTGATGTAATAATCGTGCCTTATGGCGCTCTGTTGTCTCTGCCTACCCCAGAAGGGACTTGCGGTGCAGTTATATGTGTAGGTATGTTTATTACTAACGTCACTACCCAGGCTATAGTCGATTTTTAATATAACAACCACTGACGTTTACGGAGTTGTCAGTTTTTGATGAAAAAAAAATTGTGTTGTAGAAAAAACTCTTGAATTAATAAAATTGGCACGATTGTTTAGCTTGGGAATAATTAGAATATCGTAGTTCGGAAACTTGTAAGATTGTCCCATTTTCAATACATCACGTAATTGAAACTATAGATGTATAAAATATAACAATTATAGGTACGTAATAAAAATGAAAAAAAAAACATCGTTTATTGCATATTTTTTGTTATACTCATCTTCTGATGGAAAATTTTTACCAAAATGATATTTTTAAGGCTTAAATTTTTGTAGTTTTTAAAAATTTTGAGAAAGAAAATTATTTGTTACATAAAGTTTTAGAAACTTTGTTATAAAGTATTTAAAAATATTGTTGGTGAATCAAATTATTTATTAAAATAAGTAGTATAAGTTTTAGAGTGTTTTGTATAATTTGAGATGATTAACTATTTCACTCATTGTTCATTCATCTGATTGAATAAGAACTGAATGCATCATTATTACTTTATATTTGGCAACATTATTTTACAAAGTGGCATTAACTACTGTCAGCTAGCTTTGTCTAATTAAAAATACGACTATAGAATCCATCGAGTCGTAATTGGAGCCATTTGAAATATATATAACATTCCGAAAACAAACTTTATTCTTGCGCAGTTGAGTTAAATTAAACGTAGTAAGTGTAACTATTGCGCATGCTATAGATATGACTAAAAGAAATTGTTTAAATATGCACATGCACCTATATGACGTCATTCACGACGTTTCTTAGTAAGAGGCCGTCCATTAATTACGTGATCTTTTTTGAAGCATTTTTTAACCCCACTACCCCGTGGTGAGATTTATAATCAGTCAACCCCCGCCTCCTTCGCCCTCCTACCCTACATATCTTTAAATATAGGTAAGTATAAATTTATTTTATTCTGAAATTAAGAACAACGATAAAAATGTCGGTTTAAAAATCGTACGCAATATTTTATATTTGTCTTAATAAATGGATAGCGCGAGGTTCTTTTAAAAAAAAACTATAGCAGATACCAGAGACAAAAGACAAATTAAGTATGACATAAGCTAATCGACTTCTCAACCTATCTCAAACGTCAAAATATACACTATGTCATTAGAAAAAAACATTGTAAAAAAGTAAAAGCAATACTTATTTAGGTCCTATAAATTGAAAAAATAAATAAATATATTCTCACCTGATTGAGCAACATTGTCGTACAAGGAGATGAGTGCTAAGGCGTTACTGCTTGGTTCGGTAGTGGTCAGGGGTGAGTCAGACGGTTTGCTGGCTATCTGTGGACTAGCTGTCACCAACTTCCAAGGTAGATGTTGCGTGGATACTGCTGTGTCGAGTTTTTTAGAGTAAAATTGACTCTCTTGGATGTATATCTGCAAATCAATAATTATTTATTATTATCTTTAAATATTCTTAACTTCACGTCAAGTCCCTTGCGAGGTAGACAGAGAGAATAGAGCGCCATAAAGCACGATTCTTACACGCCTCACTCACGTCATTAACTATCGCCGATTTTTAAGGCTCCTGACATCATCTTCTAAAGTATTTTCTTGCATATGTATGAAACAAATAATAAAACCGTGTCACACCTCATACCTGTTTATCGTGCACGCCGATGTACAACGTAGGTTGTTGAACAATTCCACCTTGTACTAGGGTGGGTGTCGCCTCCCTCATGATGTCTATGTTTTGGACAGTGCCAGAATGGAAACGCCACATACCAGCCACAGGGGCATCCAGCTATAAGTATCATAGATTAATTAAATTTGCAGCATTTTGCAGAAATAACATTAAAAACTTAACGTATAACTAGGCGCCTTTTTCTAACCGATTTCTTATATCCCAAAATAGTTGGCAGAATCTATTGCCATACAACACGCACAATGTTTTCAGTCATCGGTATGTATATCACACATAACTTCCGAAAAGTCCTTGATGTAAGCCAGGAATCGATCCCATGATTTCTTGACTCGGAAGCGGGGAGCTTGTAAAAGATGTGGGAAAGATGTTTTGGTAAAAGAAACATTCATAACATAACTTCACGCCTTTGTTAGGTGTAGGCAGCCGTTGTTAAGCCTCGTCTCGCCGTTATGTTTATGTCCCAAATGGAATAGGTGGCGAACCTATTGCCATACCGGGCACAAAGCTAACTTCCGAAAACAATTTCGAAAAGTCATTGGTCAGTGTCAGGTAAAAGAAAAATTACCTATAAATGGTATAAGTGTAGAAAAATGCTGATGGATGTGTCGAGTACCTTCTTTTGCCAGGAGAAGTTGTCACCCCCGGTAGCGGTGACGCTGACCACGCCATCTGGCAGACCTACGTCCACGTTCACCGGGATACGGATGGTTGGACGCGTGCCCACGCACTCTCTGGGTGACAACGCAATCATATGCTCTGCGACACTGAAGCTCCATCTACGTAAACATATTCAATTAACGTAACGTAGCGTAACGTAACGTAACGCATTGCAATGTTAAGAGAATTCTTATCACGGTATGAATGGAAATATAAAAATGTTAAACTCCATTTATTTACTAAGAAAAAATTAACTAATCTAAATTGGTTATAGTAAAATCTGCAAGGTGATCTCTAGAGATCGCATTTAAAACAATGTTTTTTTTTTTTTTAAATCTTTTCCTTATTGCTTCCGAGACGAATATTATATCATACTAACTTCTCAGTGCCAGTTCTGGGATCTAGAGCGCGTACGGTATTGGACTGTCTTCTTAACACGAGCACGTCACGACCTGCTCCAGCAGTCTCTTGTTCATTGTTACATCCAGCTGTGCCACATTCATACACCACTCTGCCTGTGTTTGTGTCAATGCCTAGCCAAGTCGTTTCCCGGGCGCCTGCAAAATTGTTATCAACTTAGATTTTTTTGGGAAATTGGGAAAAAACTTATGGCCCCAAAAAGACCATACATGAATTGGTTCACATCCCAATTGTATCAGCACATAGTTCTGTTTTTATTATAAAGATACTAGATTACCTACACAAAAAAAAAACAACAATACTCAATTTTTATATTCAAAGCATTAGTCACTGTTGCTATGTTTTTATCTTTTTCTGTCTACCCCGCAAGAGATTAGGCATGAAGTTGTTTTTTGTTGTCAAACCTCTCATTTAAGAGTATGTTTATATAGTTGAGTAACGATACACAACAAAGTACGCGTGGTGACACAACATTGGTTGAACGTCATAATCTGTTCTAATTACGTACGAAACCATTAACTAACACAAGGTCACGTGTAACAATATAAAGCGCACCTATATTCATTTGTTTATATAATCCATCTGTATTTTATAAGATTACATCACATATGTACCACGTGATGTTATTTTTCTTTCGCCAGCTATCACGCGTTTTTTAAAATATTATTTGTGAATATCTCTTCCTTCATGATTGAAGAGAAATGCGTATTTCTCTCGTAATTCAATAAGCCTAGACGACTAGATAATTAATTAATACAGGCCTGACCAGTAACCACCTTTTTTCAAAGTTACAATTAGGTGACTAGAATGCATTGTTGCAGACTTAACGTTGCACCGGCCGGCTCAACGGACAAGAATGTAATTATTTAAAACTTATGCTAACGTCAACAAAACTCACAAAGAGACCGATTTTAATAGTTTAAATTGCCAGTTTGAAATAAATATTAAGCTGGAATCATTGTCTTTTTCCGTTCGTATTTAAAAAATGAGGGTACTGAACAAAATCGGCGTAGTGATCCTCACTGACCGCGTCGAAAACAAAGTTGTAAGGAAGGAAATCGGATTGAAAGAGAGTGTCGGTGTAAAAGGGGCATGCTCCGATGGTTCGGACATGTAGAAATAATGGATGATGCAAGATTGACTAAGCAGATATACAATGAAAAATCGGATGGAGGTAGAAGTCGAAGACGGCCAAGACACACATTCCATGGTTGGCCACGACTTCGACGATAGAACGTGTTCTGGAGGAAGGTGATGTTAGGAGCCTCAAAAATTGACGCGCGTGCATGAAAAGAGTTATTATGAAAGTCAACGAAGCGAGTGAGGTGTGTAAAAACGCTCTGTACTCTTTGCCTACCTCGCAAGGGATTTGGCTTGAAGTTATGTGTGTTTGTATAAAAAAAATCATAAAATAGTTGGAAGATTCCGTTGCTAACACAGCCCGGCCGGGCCCTGCGGAACCAGCAGGGCTGGCGACGAAAGCAACCACGCCCGGCTGGGTTGAGAAACATACCGGGTTGTAATCTCTAAGGAAACCCTAATCAATATTCCAGAGAGAACAAAACCATTTTTTTTTCATTGTCTATTAATTGACCATGATTTTTTAAATAACAACTAGCGTTGCAGTATCATATAAATATTATGGCAGACAATTACTAAATCGTTGCTATAGATCAGTTCCACCTCACATTCTATAAAACCAGCAACCAGCCCATCAGTTTAGGGTGAGTTCATGCCTAAATAATTATTTAATCATTTTAACTAGACCAGATATATATTTAAATTATAATTGAATAGAAGGCAATTATTATAAATATGAAAAATGAAAATTCATGGACAATAATTTCATAATCTCATAATGTGGCATATCAATGAGAGAATATTACTCACCACCAATAACTAACACCCGTCCATCAGAGAATTTGAATGATGAAGACATAAGTTGCACAGTGTCAATAGGTAACTGCTCAATGGAGTCCTCGCTAAGGCTGTATAGGGAGCCATTTAACGAAGGCACTAAACGCATCCATTTTTCTCCAGATGTGAGCTAAAATATATTCATCATTGTTATCACTTTGCGCCTTTTTCTGCTGGAAGGCGTAGGCAGTGGCAGCCATACCTCACAACAGTGAATTTTAAAGCCCAAAATGGAATAGAGGTGAAAACTATGGCAATACAATGTTGTATGTTATCAACATTTATCACACATTATTTCCGAAAAGTCATTAGTATGAACTAGGATTTTAATTTTGAGAGTTTATAATTCAGAAGCATTTGGTGGTAACCGAATATTAGTATATATAACCCCAACTATTAGTAATTTAATAATTTTCTTCAATATTATCCACAGCTAAAGAAGAGTATCGGCGTAAAGTGGCTCATGCAGCTTTTCTCTCGGTTATAGAGGTATCTGCACCAAACTAAGCGCATTCCGGTCCGTCAGTCACTCACTCTTTCGTAACAGTTCGTTTAATTCCGTCTGTTCTCGGACCTTCGGCTTCGGATTTTTGGCCGAAGACCAAGTTTTGGTCGGACTCTAGTAGTCATACACATATTTTATCCCCTTTTATTCTAAGTATCCTATAAGAAATTGTGTTATAATTTAGTCTAATATGTAACAATAAAAATAGTCTATGGGAACAAATATTACATAAAATAAGTTATAACCTCAACTTTGTGTAAGTTGGAAGACAGAAGTGGTTTTGTCTCCAATGTCCAAGCTTTGTTACCATTATGAGTGAAGAAAGCACTCAACCTTCCGTCTAAGGTACTCACTATTACCAAACTGTGAAAAAAAATTATAACAGGTATATAAACAAATGTCTATCAGTTATCTAAGCAATTCTAAAGATAAGTTTAGGTGAAATATTTTATAACAATCATTAAAAAAATATTTTGAGAGTAATTCAATTTAAAATGTTTTAAAAGTAATGAAACTTACATCAAGACAATTAGAGAATGTTTACATATATGTTTCACACAAACAGGAAAAGTATAAATAATACAAGGTCACAATTTCTTTTTATTTTTTTTTAGTTTTACAATTAATATTCTATTTATGACTATAAATTAAAATTTGCACATAAGCATTATCAATAGTTAAATCAATTAAATATATATAATATTCAACACTGAATCACTTTTTACATTTAAGTTTTGAACAAGTTCTGACATGTCATTCAAAATAATGCAAGGAAATTATGGTAATGTGATAGGAGTCACAACGATCTATTTACATTTACAAACAAATAATCTATTTAAATGTATGTATATTACTAATTCAGAAACTAAACTAATTCTCCAAACATTCATTAAAGTTTGTTTTGTAAACAAAGTTTTATTAATTTGCTGATAGGTATCAAAACATGCAGGTCTCACACCTTATTTGAATGAAAGGAATTAGATAAGCCTAGGAAACTTACTCGTTTATACCAGGAGTATCTCTCACATAATTCGGATCACAGAATGGTAACTTTTTCACTGCATCATGAGCACGTATATTACATACGAAAAAACTTAACGCAAAGACAATTTTTAATACGATTACCCGCCAATACCAGTCCAACATTTTATTGCAGTTATATAATTTTTGGACATTTCAAACTAATACCCGGCTATTTACTATTCTATGAAATTTTGAAGAATAAAAATATGATACAACACAACAACTATAATGGCATTTAGAGGATTTAGTAAACTGACATTTCACAGTAATGACAGTACGGGTGACAGTGAATGTGACAGTAGGGTATTGCCTTGTTATTTAGGACTACCGGTTACAGGAAATGCCACGTACTCGCTTTCGAGTCAACATATTCTGTTTCTCTGTTTATAATGCTTTCAAATAGAAATAAATGTAAACGCGCATTTCTGCGCTAACTTCATGATGATAAAAATGAAAAAAATGGTAAAACAAGATTTTAAATCACTATGTTGTTGATATAGTCTCGGTGGTCCAGTGGTACGAGCACACGGCATCTGATCCAGAGGTCCCGGTTCCAATCCTGAAACTGCGTCACACCAATGACTTTTCGAAATTGTTTTCGGAAGTTGAGTGTGATAAATATCGATGACTGAAAACTTTGTGCCCGGTATGGCAATAGGTTCACCACCTATTCCATTTGGGACGTAAACATAACGGCGAGACGAGGCTTAACAGCCGCTGCCTACACCTTCGGGTAACAAAAGGCGTGAAGTTATGTTATGTTATGTTAAATCACCATATATTTTAAATATGATCCATTACATACATACATAAACTCACGCCTGTATCCCATATGGGTAGGCAGAGACTTTGGCTTCGCTTCATCCACAGTCATGCATCTCATCATGCATTCACGCCGGTTTCGGGTACTATGCATTTTGCCTTTTTTAAACAGACCATTTATTTGGTCGTGGTAGCACCGTCTTGGTCTCCCGATCCCGGCCCTGCCACTCACATTCGCTTATTATACTCTTTTAGTCAGTCGGCTTTCATTCATACTTGCAACATGACCAAATCATCTTATCTACTTCTCTCCACCTTAATCACCTGATCATCCTTCAACTTGCATTTTTCACATATCATGCTTTTTTTCATTCGATCCCCAAGGGTGAATCCACGCATACTTCTCAGAGAACGCATATATTCACCTTACTTTCATGTTTCACCTGCCACACCCAACACTCACTCCCGTATGTCAAAGTTGGCACCAGCACACCTCTGTGAATGCATGAAAAGCATGCAGTGCACCATTGACTCTGTTACCAGCAGTCACTCTCTTTCAATATCTTCTTCACATTTTACATCTGTGGTAAACATACTTCCCAAATATACAAACTCATTCACTTGCTCCAATTTCTCGCCATGCAAAATTATATCACACACTGTGACCTCTTTCTCTCTCTCCACAACGATAACTTTCGTCTTGCTTACATTTATTTTCATACCTTTTTCTCTAAACCCTCCATTCACCAAGATTAGCATGTCTTGTAACTCTGACGCCGACGAAGCAAGTAACACCTGGTCATCAGCGTACAGTAGGCACCTGACACGCAACTCTTCCATCCTTAAACCACATTCAGTCGCTTTCACAAATCGTCAAACAACTGTCCATACAAAAATTGAAAAGCCATGGTGACGCAACACATCCTTGTCGAACACCTTTATAGATATTATACCAGTCTGAGTGCATCCCATTTACCCTGAAACAGGCTTTTGAATTCTCATATAGGGATTTTAAAGCCCGCACTAGGCGCGTCAACCCCATATGTATATCACTACATAGTATAAAACAAAGTCGCTTTCTCTTTCCCTATGTCCCTTTGTATGCTTAAATCTTTGAAACTACACAACGGATTTCGATGCGGTTTTTTTTAGTAGTTAGAGGGTGTCAACGGGGTGGTTTTGATCTATAATTCATGAATAGTGTAGTGAAAAAAAATGATAATTTTCAAGATTTAAAACTTTAATCGAAAACGCTGCCTGAACCCTAAGTGATAAATCAAAACAATGTACTACATTATTATACACCTTTAAAAGGTCTATAAAAAAGTCCGCGAGGGTATAAGTCTATGTCTTAGGGATAACCCACAATGACCATTATTATTTTTTAACTTTTTACGAGAAATAATGGCTTATTTACGAAGCAATTTTAAACATTACAGCATTAATTTTCATCCAATTAAGTGTCTTAAATAGATTGTGCTTTTAATATAGATCAATATAGCCATTTACAGCATGTAATTTAAACTAATATTTACGAAGATATTACAGTATTAACATAGCGGTACATAGCAGTTGCATTTGCGCGCCAAAACGCTGTTTCTTATTTTTTTTATAAAACGGGATATAAAAATACATGCAACCCTAAATTTTCAACCCCCTACGATCAACCCCTATTTTTTAAATTTTATTTTTCGGCAAGACAACGTTTGCTGGGTCAGCTAGTATATATATATATATATGTATTGGACAGTGTTCGCCATAGTTAATTCCTGGGTACACGATCGTAAGCCTTGCTAGGTGTTTTTAGGATATGGTCCGCAAAGAGAAGATCTGATCGATACACCCCCTTCCTCTCCTAAATCATGCTTTTACATCCCACACCTGCTCATAAGTTACGTTACACAAGTGGCTCATGCCGCGTTTTGTTCTGTGTGACAGGTAACCGGAGGCCCAACCCCTTACTCTCCGCTCCCGTCTAACTTTCCATAAGAATCTTCGCATACCACTTACCCACCTACAACACTGAGAAGATATAAATATGATCCTTTTTCAAAAACGTACTTTAAAAAATAGGATAAATGTTACGCAGTTTCATGCATGAATGGTTCGACCGGCGAAATACCACTTAGAAAATTGACGTAAAAGTTGCTCATGCTGCGTTCCGTTTGGTGAGAGACGTCTCCAGAAGCTCACTTCATTCTACCCTGCACCCTTCTGTTGAACCTTTTAATGCGTCCTTTAGACTCAGCCCACTGGGCAGGGAAGGCGGGAAGTGGTCGTTGGAGAGTGTAAACGCGACACTGCCGCTG
Organism: Euproctis similis; assembly: GCA_905147225.2. Classification (NCBI taxonomy): domain Eukaryota; kingdom Metazoa; phylum Arthropoda; class Insecta; order Lepidoptera; family Erebidae; genus Euproctis; species Euproctis similis. The sequence continues at coordinate 15,344,546 of LR990109.1, forward strand.
CTTGCGCTGTCCAGCGCTCACTTAACTGTCGGTTTTTCGTTCAGATGTCAAAGGAATGAACGCGAACGGCAGTCGTGAGCGCGAGCGCGTGCACGAAAGCATGCCAGTATCGAGCAGCTGCTCAATACTAGCATGTGTGTACATACATTGCTAAAAATGAGCATGCTCAAAAATCGATAGCCGTGCCTTTAATGAGCATGCTTTCTGCAGCGCGGGTGGAAGGTGGGTGCTTTTAGCACATGTGAACAGGTTTGCCTAATGAGAATGCTATTAATGTGTTTGAAACTAGCATGCATATAGGTAGCAAATGTAAACAGTTCATAAGTACGTTCATAATGAGCTATGTTACCTTATTTAATATTAAGAAATATTATCAAATGTTAAAAAATGTTACCTTAACTTTGTTTATTACTAATCAATACTGTATTAAATTGTATTATTTAATGTTCCAATCGTATTCTTAGCCTAAATTAAACTAATCTAATCATCCATAAAGTCGTGGTACTTTATGCATGATGTTCCAAAGGAGTTTGACGACAATATAGAAGAGCACGCTACATACAATATTTACACCATTTTTTTTTATGGGATAGGAGGGCAAACGAGCAGGCGTGTCACCTGATGGCAAGCAACCAACGCCGCCCATGGACACCAGCATCACATATAGTATTACTGTTGCGTTACCGACCTTTAGGGGATAGGGGAAAGGAAAGGATGGAAAGGGGGTGGGCCTCCGGGTACCTGTCTCACCGAACGAAACGCGACATGAGCCACTTTACGTCGATCTTCTGAGAGGTCGTGGTATTTCACCGGTCGAGCCGGCCCATTCATGCAGCGAACTGCTTGGCTCTACCACTGTTAATTTTCCACATTTGCACACATATACGAACACTTATTAAGTTAAGCGCCACGAATTTTATTCAAAAATATCCATGGAAATACAAATTTTAGAAATTATTGCAAAGAACTGCTAGGCCTATTCTACATTCCCGGCAAAACTCCGGAACCATAGATATTTATTGTGGAACAGTTAAATCAAGGGTGAAGGGATTTGACATTTCGTGATACGTCTATTGTCTTTGCCATTTTCCATGCTTGTTTTTGCTCTACCCCTGCTGCGAATATTTTCTTTGCAAAACAATAAAGTCAGTCAACACTTGTGTTACAGAATTGTAGAATATAGTTGTGATTTATTTTATCTACCTTTAGAGTTTATAACTTGTTAAAAATGACTTTGGGCCCATATAATAGACACCAAGCTCAAAAGAAAAAGTAAGAGCAAAATATTTCCTTTACTTTTCCCATTGGTTTGGCTTGCTTTACATTTTATATTTTTTCAGACAAGCAGCTTTAGCAGCAGCCTTTCCTCAAGGCATTCGTTGCCAAAAGTGCCTTGAATATGGACACTGGAGTTACGAATGTACTGGAAAAAGAAAGATTTTGGTGCGTCCATCTCGCACCCAAGTGCTAAAGAAAAATCTGAAGTCACAGGAGCAAGGGTCTTGCAGGTAGATGAAAATTTTAATTTTAATATTCAATTAAGGGTATGGATAAGTACTAAGTGAATATAGATTGAGGTTTTTTGCATCTAAATTTAAATACTGAATTGATCTGTTAGTTATAAAATAATATTATGAATGAGGCCATAGTGATGGTTCTCACTTGAATAGATTTAAACTTTGAATATATATGAGTCTATTATGAGAATTGTATAGTGGTATATTCTTATTTTTACCCAACAAAGGCTAATTGAAAAAGGCTATTGAATCCACGGCAAGGCAACAAAGTGAAATATGTAATTATTACTTAAAACTTGCCTAAATAACAAAAGGAATGAAGGAGCAGGCTATCCCAGACTAATTATTGCAAAAGTAGCTCTTATTGCTTTATTTAACCTAGCCTTTTTAATATATATATCTATACTCCTCACATTGTTGTACGATTAATTTATTTGAACTACCTGCACTTTTAATTATTGTATTGATTGATAAAGTGATAATTTCATACAACTACTTACCTTTGGTTATGATATTAATTTTCAATCAATAACATTGTCTTGTTTAATTATAGCAAAGGAAACTGTGGCAGCACCAATGATGTGTGCAAGATACCAGCCAAAAAGAAACGCAACAACTCAGATTGTGATAACTGCTCAGATAATAGCACATCAGAAAGTGGATCAGATTCCTCCTCAGATTCAGACTCCGATTCTGACTCAGATAGCAACAGCAGCAGTGACTCCAGTAGTGGAAGTGACAGCAGCAGTGGTTCTGAGGATGATTCAAGTTCAGATTAAGGTGGCTGTAATTATTTCATGTATGATTATGACTGTAACTCACTTGAAACTGCTATTGAGTAAATATACTGTAAAATTGTGTAATAAGTTTCAATTAATAATAATATATAAATAAATAAATAAGTCTACTCATAACATGTTTAAAAAAGGTATTACAATCTTAATTAATAGCAGATGCCAGTAAAATTTAATTGTTTTGTCTTCCCCAAGGGTAAATTTATAAGTTCATTTAGGTTAATGTTAAAAACAGATTGACTAATAATGCTGGACATTTATTTAAGAACATAAAATATTCATGTAAAATTTATAATAATTATTTTTGAAACTCGATAATGATAGTATGTATATTAATTATTACTTATTAATTTTAGATAGAACATAGCATGACTCATTCAGCATTTTTGTGTACCCACATTATATTAAGATGTAAGTTTAAAATGCTAGACGCGTTTACATAGTGTTAGAGATATGGATTTGTTGTATGTTAGAATTGTTTTTAGGAAGAGATTGATGCTATGTCACAAAAAACAGAGCTATCCAGCTTCTGTTGTAGGAGCTAAGTTTGTTAGGGGAAACATTCTATTTTTACTAAACACTCAACATAGACTATACTTTTGTTGCTCGCGAGAAGCCTTAAAAAAAGACTAGTCATAACAAGATAAAAGAAAAATGTCTCCAACTTTGAAACTTGCTAGTTATTTAATTTCCTAATGTTTTTTTTGTGCTAACTTGGCAATCAATAATATACATACTCTCAGCATAACTGTCTCAATGGTCTTTAGTGTTTGACAAAATTTGTTAAATATGTGTTGTTTATTGTGAATGAATTTATGTGATGTTAGTCTATGTCCATTGAAGACTTAAACATTCAACGGTTTCAGGAAATCAAACAAGAATCAAAATTTTATTTCCCTTAATGCATAGTTGGGATGCCAGATACCATTCATTTTGATTTATTTTTCTCATAATAATAAAACAAAAAATATTTTTTAACCAATGTTTATAATGTTTGTAAAACCCTTTTCAACTATTATTTCGAAGTTTAATATGTGGAATGTTAATCATAGCATGTATTAACGTGTATGCTTTGTGAAATGCATTTGTGAATGTAGACTTAGAATTAATGACTATCAATTGTATATCTTAAATATTTTCTAAGACTGTATATTTAAATGTTTTGTCAAACAATTTCATAATTTAAATAGCAACAAATGTAAGAAATTTTATATATATAAAAAAATTGAATGTAACTCTTTTAGTTTCTATTTATTTCATGCCACTATCCATCCGCAATATGGTAAGCAAATTTTAATTACAAGAACAATTAATGATTAACATACATACACAACTTCACGCCAAAAAACCTTGCTGGGTAGGCAGAGAACAGTGTCCGCGGAGGAGGTGGTCAACTTGTCGGACCACCGACACATCTTAATGGATGTGTCACTGCCGCCCCTGCCGCGCGCGCCAGCTTCCGCGGCGCTGGCCTCTAGCAGGGTGGTCCAGAGGGGTTAACCGTATCCTGAACCACCCAAACGCCGGAGGAAGGCCGCCGCGAGGTTTTACGGTCGAAATCAATAATCAATCCCAATCCGAATTTAGGTATCTAAGATCTATATTTCAATCCATTTCCAAGCGTACCAATAATCAATCCATCGATTGATTTTGTTTGGGGAATCGATCGACAGATACACAATAATCTTAGATTGGCTTCAATCTTAGATTGGAAATTGGTTATTAGTTTCGGCCATTAGTCGGTAGCCCTAGGATCGGATTGCAGCTTACTGCTTTGGAAGTCCCCTGCCGTCCTCATGTGAGGGGTGTCGTAAAAAAAAGGCAGAGAGAACAGAGCGCCATAAGGCACTATTCTTACACGCGTCACTCGCTTCGTTGATTTTCATAACTCTTTTCAATCACGCGCTGAGGCTCCTAACATCACCTTCCTCCAGAACACGTTCTATTTGGTCATGGATGGTGTCTTGGCCTTCCTCGACTCCTACATCCATCCGCTTTTGCATTTTATATCTGCTTAGTCAATCTTGCATCATTCATTCTCTCTACATGTCCGAACCATCGGAGCATGCCCTTTCTTACTTTTACACCGACACTCTTTCAAAGATTAACATTAAATTGGTAAATGTAATGACCACAGCTAACAGTGGTAGAGCAAAGCAGTTTGCTCCATGAATAGGCCAGCTCGACCGGTGAAATACCACGGCCTCTCAGAAGATCGACGTAAAGTGGCTCATGCCGCGTTTCTTTCGGTGAGAGAGATACCCGGAGGACCACCCCCCTTCCCCCTCCTACTCCCTTGACGAGACATATTGGTCTGTACCTATGTACAATTTTATTTTAGAAGTCAATGTCGCCATGTTTTGCGCTCCAGTTCAGGCGGTAAAAAAGTGTTGTGAAAAATTTTACATCATTTTTTTCTTAACTTACAAGTAAATGTATAACAACTTAAAAGTAAATGAAAACAGTAACTTCACAACTAAAAAGCGATAAATAACGAAACTTACTAATTTGTATACTTATTACAATATAAAAACGTAATACTTTTATAAAGTAATCTTTAACTATTAAAATATTTATAATTGCCACTTATTTTTGGAGTCGCTGCCAGCCTCAGTAACGTAGTCTGTTGTGTTGTATGATATGCGCGGCCGTCAGTCACACGGCCAAATAGAGTACGGGGTAACTTTTAACCAGCACCTATTTCGATAATAGATGACAATTGTAAATATTTTTATAGTGATCTCATTATTGAAGTCGGTACAATGCAATAGGATCTTTTACTAAGGCTGGCACCAACTCCAAAAAAAAGTTTGAATTATACATACTTTCTTGACTTCATCATGACGGATAAGAGGCGCATATTTAGAGGTGCGTGCGAGAGCGCGTATTTAGGTTTAAAATCGGAAGTGATCACCGACTTCTCCGAAGCATTCTAGATATCAATTATAAGCTAGAAAGGGCCCGTATGATGAAGTCTACGCTCCGGCCAAATATGCCCCAAATCCGTGCAGGATCCGAAACCTTCCAGATAAAACTTGACTTGACTTGACTTAAAGTCCTATATCCCCTAGGTGGGGCAGAGGGCGTCCACAGTACGTCGCCATCCCGAACGGTCTTGAGCTTCGCGTTTTATTTCGCTCCAAGTCATCCCCACCGCCTTCGCTTCTGCAGTGATAGTCCGTCGCCAAGTCTGCTTAGGGCGGCCGCGTTACCAGATAAAACTGGAGAACCGATTTGCTACCCTGAAAACCACAGCAAATATGGACCAAGATCTAGAACAAGTGTTAGGTGTACTCCGGGATGAAGGTGCAAGATTCTTTGGGACGCAACGTACCAAAAAGGAGTCCGGACTCTCTGCAGAATGTTTGCAGCGGATGAGACAACGACGCGAAGATCCCACCGTCGCTTCAGCGGACCAGCGGGTCTTGAACAAGAAAATCTCCAAACTTGTAAGACGTGACCTCCGAAGCTCTAATACACGTAATATTAAGGATATTATGTGATTGAGAAAAATCGGGGGTCCAAAGTCTTTGTTCGCCCGCTGGGCCGAGCCCATCTCATGAAGCTGACCAAATACAGTGGAGAAACGGTTTCTCCACTGTATTTGGTCCAGCACGTCCAGGCCTGAGATTTTTGCGGAGATCCGGGACTTCTATGGACAATTGTACACCTCACATGCGTCTCGCCCTGAACCTGACAACAAAGATCCGAGAGCTACCCTAACACACCACTATAGCGAGGAACTGCCACAAATAAGCCTCGTTGCGATCAGGATCGCTCTGGAGCAGCTTAAGAATGGAAAAGCCCCCCGGGGCGGATGGAATTACAACTTAGCTCTTGAAGGCCGGAGGGACTCCTATGCTTAGAGAACTTCAGCGTATATTTGACTCCGTCCTCTTTTCGGGGAGAACTCCTGGGGCATGGAGTAAGAGTGTGGTCATCTTGTTCTTCAAGAAAGGTGACAAGACCTTGTTGAGGAATTATCGACCTATCTCTCTGCTAAGCCATATAAGCTGTTTGATTTGTTTCCAGAGTGATCACAAATCGTCTGGCGCGTAGACTCGACGAATTTCAACCCCCCGAGCAGGCCGGGTTTCGAAAAGGATACAGCACCATAGACCATATCCACACTATGCGGCAGGTTATTCAAAAAACAGAAGAATACAACCAGCCGCCGTATCTTGTATTGGTGGACTATGAGAAGGCATTTGATTCTATCGAAATCTGGTCTGTTCTGGAGTCCTTGCAGAGATGCCAAGTCGATTGGCGATACATCCAGGTGTTGAAAACGCTGCGACCATGTCAGTCCGTATAGAGAACCAGCAGTCTGAACCAATTCCAATGCATAGAGGAGTAAGGCAAGGGGACGTAATTTCGCCCAAACTGTTTACTAATGCATTGGAAGACATGTTCAGGACTCTAGACTGGAAAGGACGTGGCCTAAACATAAACGGCGAGTACTTATCACACTTGAGATTTGCAGACGACATCGTCATCATGGCTGAATCTGCTCAGGATCTGCAACACATGTTGCTCGACCTAGCTGATTCTTCAGCACGCATTGGTCTTCGGATGAACCTAGATAAAACTCAGGTTATGTTTAATCATCACATCATTCCGGAGCCAATTATACTAGATGGGAAACCTCTCGAAGTGGTTTATGAGTATATATACCTCGGACAAATATTGCAAGTCGGGAAGAACAACTTCGAGAAAGAAGCCCGAAGAAGGATCCAGTTGGGTTGGGCAGCATTTGGGAAACTTCGTCGAGTCTTTTCGTCACCCATCCCGCAAAGCCTTAAGACCAAGGTTTTCGATGAGTGCGTTCTACCCGTCATGACTTACGGAGCCGAGACGTGGACACTGACGGTGCGGTTGATCCACCAATTTAAGGTCGCTCAGCGAGCCATGGAAAGGGCTATGTTAGGAGTCTCGCTGAAGGATAGGATTAGAAATAAAGACATCCGACAGAGAACTAAAGTAGTCGACATAGCCCAAAGAATAAGCAAACTGAAGTGGCAGTGGGCAGGTCACATTTGTCGCAGATCTCGGGAATCAGATGGGGGAAACGTGTTCTGGAGTGGAGACCGCGTCTCGGAAAACGTAGTGTGGGGCGCCCTCAGGCTAGATGGGGCGACGATATACGCAAAGTGGCTGGCAGCAGTTGGAAACAAATGGCCGAAGATCGAGCTCAGTGGCGTGCCAAAGGAGAGACCTATGTCCAGCAGTGGTCGGAGATGGGTTGATAATGATGATGATATACATACTCCAAAAAATTATACTTACATACAGACGAATTGAGAACCTCCTCCTTTTTTCGAAGTCGGTTAAAAATAGAGGTAAGTAGTCTAAGAAAAACATTTATCTACTGTTATTTTGATATCAATTTACTTTAACAATATACTTACTTCCTATTAAAGTATTAATCCTACAAATAATTAATACTTAATAATATTTTAAATAAAATTAGCCAAAAAGGTTTATCGATAAATAAAAATCTTCTGAGTAGTCTAAAACCGCCATTGTATGCGTCAGTAGCTTCCAGTTGACGCTTTAACAGCCGCTGCCAACATCTTACGATACGACTTAGGGACCTTTAAGAAACGAGCTTACTTCCACCTAAAAGGCCGGCAACGCTGATGCGACGCCCCTGGTGTTGCGGATGTCTATGGGCGGCGGTCGTCACTTTCCATAAGGTGAACTGCACGCTCCTTTGCCCCTCTTTTTCATAAAAAAACCTTAAATACTTTGATTACAGTTTTATATCTCAGGATATATCTCTTAAACCGTAATGCGTCTTTGGGTTCTATCGTGTAATGAACACTGCCGATGGTGAGGACTGCGCAAATGTAACAAAGCAGTTGACAGGATGACTTCATATTCTGACAAGACAAGCGACAGAAAACAGTGGTAGAGCTAAGCAGTTCGCTCCATGAATGGGCCGGTGAAATACCACGACCTCTCAGAATATCGACTTAAAGTGGCTCATGACGCGTTTTTTTCGGTGAGAGAGGTACCCGGAGGCCCATCCCCCTTTCCCATCCTAGTTCCTTAGAGGTCGTCAGCGCAACGGTAACACTATGTGTTGCTGGTGTTCATGTGCGGCGGAGGTAGCTTACCATCAGGTGACACGCTTGCTCGTTTGCCTGCTTATCCCATAAAAAAAAAGAAAAGCACACATGGCACACATGTGGCGCGCTTCACTATGCGTCGCCAATCCTTCTGAGCAGTTGCCTTCCTTGAACACTCATAGAGATCAGCCTTTAATTAGTAAGGGTAATAGTATGCGGAAAATAAAATTTTCAGTTACTAATATTGCATTAAAAAATGAAAGATTGTTTAAAAAAAAAACAACAAAGATTTTTATAAAAATGTTTAATATTCCTTATGTAAAATTCGTACAAAATACAAAAATGATATCATTACAAAAAATAATTGTTTGTACTGCAGGTAAAGGCACTTACATTTATTATTCTTATTCAATATCAATTATTTTACACAAACTTAATTTCAACTTATACTTCGGACTCTCGCACAAATGGCTCTTAAAAAAAAAGCAAAATGTGACGTTGCGCGGGAAATTCATTGAAATATTTTTAATGAGAATGTTGACTCTCTAGCTGTAACGGTTTATGAGATACAACATGGCGACAAAAACACGGATATTTAATATCGTTTTTTTTCGTGGAAGCGATGTCTTTTGCTGGTAATAAATTTTGCACCTGGCCCTGTATTTACTTACTAAGGCACATATAAGATATTTACTCAACACAATTCAACACAAAACAAATTTAAGATATAGTCTTTATAGCTATTGTAATTTTTCTTTTATCACCTCATCAGCAATATCAGTTTTAAGTAGTCTATATTTCATTACTATTAACTTTCTGTTCTCATTTATAATGTAAACATTATCAATGGCACATACTTTTCCATGCATGAAATTTGATTCAAAACATTTACAAACAAGCACATTTATTTTTACTTCACACTCCAATTTATGGATGTTAATCGTTATATTGAAGATTATTATTCCTTACACTGTTTATCATGTTCCTTGTGAACCAGAACTAGGTGTTTCCGGCAGTATGTGTATGATCACTTTCCTCTTGGCATCATAACTGAAATCGTTCATTTTAAATATTCTACTATCGTAAAATGGTTTCAGATCGTTAATATTTATCTGTCGCGCTCTCTCTGTAAGATCTCTCTCTGGTATCTCGATGGTGGACTGCGAGTGGTTGTGAAGGCCGCGCATGTAGGCCAGCTGGTCCATGGTCAGCTGGCGGAGAATGTAGTAGAGCAGTTCGCTATGGTCCTTCTTGTACGACAGGTATTTTTGGAATGTCTGAAAGAGTAATAAAAAAAATTGTCGTCATAACAATATCACATTTTGAGGTTGGCAGAGCAATTATCGAATGCAGTAGTTTGATTCTACTTTATAATCTAGTTGATGGTTTTATTGCAATATATTTATGAATCTGGTTTTTAATTTGCCTTAAACTTTTCTTCTTGCGACAGCATTTTGTGCATAGGCACAATGAATATAATCATGGGAGAATTTTGAAATCAGAACCCCATGGTAATTTTTAATTGCACACAAAGCAATAATAGAAAAAAAATATTAACAATCTATAAACTAGTTTCACACCTGGTTGCTGTCATTCACAGAAAGCTACTAAACAGTTTGGTTAGTAGTAGTTGAAAGTATTATATATACATATATATTATATAACAATGATCACCTGTCTCATGGATCTCATGACGCTGTACTTCTGTGTATCCACGAAGCTCTCCAGCATGGTCCGTATCGCCATGTTCACGTCTTCCTCTGCTACTTGGGGCCGCAGATGCATGCGAGCGTGCGCCTCACTCATACGTATCACTGGATAGGAAGAAGTAGCATTTAATATTCTATTCGGAAAGTTCAAGTTAAGAACTTCTAGGTACGTAAGAAGTCTAGGTACGGTAATTTTTGAACTGTGATGTAAATTGTACCTGATTCAACATGTCTGACAGTAATGGGCAAGCTGCCAGTAGCCAATGACTCTTGTCGTAACTGACTGTACATTTTAGCTATCTTGTCCTGGTCCATATTCTGTAATAAATATTAATGTTTATCAAATTTTGTGGTAACATACATGTATGAGTGTGGCAAATGTACAAAATTATTTTTTTAAAGTCTCGGTGGTCGAAGGGTTGAGCACTTCGCTTCTGAATCAAGAAATGGTGAGTTCTAATCCGGGCTCACACCAATGACTTTTCGAAAGTTATGTGTGATAAATATCGATGACTGATAGCTTCATGCCCGCAATAGGTTCACTACCTATTCCATTTGGGACGCAAACTTAACGGCGAGTCGAGGCAAAAATCCACTGCCTATACCTTCGGGTAGAAAAGGCGTGACGTTATCTTATGTTTTTTTTCAAGTATCCTGTTAAACATACCTGTAGTTTAGGGTGGACATTCTCCCTGGAATAGACAATGTATTTCTTGAGAAGATCCTGTGATAAGACGAATTCTGGGTCGGGAGCGTTGCTATCTTCAAGTGTGGCACCGCGTTGTGTGGGGTGATGACGTATGTGTGAACTCACCACAAACCTGACAACGAAGAGATATTAAGTCAAAAGTGTTTTTACAGTGTCTAGATATTCAACTATTGAACTTGGATCTTCCATAATAACTAAAATAAAGTATTAATTCTAAGATTTTCGCGAATGTACTCATTGACCAAAACAACTTTTAGGATTATATCGCGTTTATTTATATTTATTTCCCGACGTTTCGAACTCTTTATCTTTTGAAAATGATCTCTGTAAAGAGTTCGAAACGTCGGGAAATAAATATAAATAAACGCGATATAATCCTAAAAGTTGTTTTGGTCAATAAAATAAAGTAGGTCTGATTGTTTATACTTATCTATAAGATGAAAATAGCTAATAAAATTATCTATAAGATGAAAATAGCTAATAAAATTTTCTATAAATTCTATTCAGCTATTTTCAAACTATAATTATTTAAAAACATGATGGAATATAAATATTACGGCCTCAGTGGTCTAGTGGTCGAGCACCCCGCTTCTGAGTCAAGAAGTCGTGGGTTCTTTTCGGAAGTTATGAGTTATAAATATCGACGATTGAAAACTTTGTGACCAGTGTATGGCAATAATCTTGTACGGCGAGTCGAGCTGTATCAGACGCTGCCTACACCTTCGGGAGTAAAATGCCTATGTAAAATGCTTGATTATTCTCATCTTACTTTGCCAAATGTGCATCTTGCATGGGATCCGCCTCATCTCTGACAACGCAAAGTACGTCGAACCGAGACAGAATGGGTTCAGATAAGTTAACATTCTCGGAGAAGGTGAGTGATGCGTCGTAACGTCCGCCAATTGGATTAGCTGCTGCTATTATGGAGCACCTAAAACGTAAGACGATGATTATAGATTTTAGAGATATGATTTTTAATTGTACATTTTATTAAATCGTTCACAATGTATATGGCAGTTGGTTAATTCATGCATTCGGTGTCGAGATATATTTCCCGCTTTAGCACACCTTCGGCTGTTAAAGGCGTAATGTTACAGAATGTATTTCTTTCAGATTGTATTTGTGAAACTAAACAAACAAAGTTTTACTATTTAATTGGAGTGTCATGACTTTTTTACAAAGTTAGAGCCACGCATGCGGCATGAATGAGCCGACTCGACTAGTGGAATACCACATCATTTCAAAATATTGACGTGAAGTAACTCATACCGCGTTTCGTTCTTTGAAAGAGGTATCCAGAGACCCACCACTTTTTTTACCCCTTCCTAATCCCATCTTAAAGACGTGCAATGCAACGTATCGCTTAGCCCTGGCACTAGGTGAGCCACTTGCTAGATTGCCCTCTGTTTGTCAGTACCTGGCGTGCAGCGAGGTGACGATGCCGGCCTTGGAGATGGAGATGGACTGTTGCTCCATGGCCTCGTGGATGGAGGTGCGGTCGGCGTCGTTCATCTTGTCGAACTCGTCGATGAGGCACACGCCGCGGTCCGCCAGCACCAGCGCGCCCGCCTCTAGCGTCCAGTCCCTGTAGTTATACGTCATATCATTATACATACTATATGCAAGTATCATTAAATAGTATAAAACATATTCGCTTTCCGCTGCCTGTCCCCTTATGTGCATATCTTTGAAACTCCGCAACAGATTTTGATTTGTTTTTTTTTAATAGATGCGTCTCAACGGGGTGTATTGTATGTATAATTCATGTATAATATAGTAAAAAGTGATAATTTTCGAAATTTAGCACTTTAATTAATAACATTTGCTAAACTGGAAGAGTCGTCGGCCTTGAATTTCTTGCCAGTTCTTCTCAAGAATCCTTGACGCCGGAACTGGCACTTGGATTCGCTTTCACATTCAAGACAGTCTGATGAAAGGGAATCTAAGCTCCGCGAATTTTAACTACTAGTTTTGTATGACGATTCTAAGTACTTTGTAAAGTCTAAGGAATAAAAATATTTTAAATTTGAATAATTGAAAACTCTGGCGAAACAAAGTTCGCTGGGTCAACTAGTGTTTCATAAAACGTATAATCGAGCGGCGATCGAACCCACATCTGCTACCCGTAGTCGTATTCAGTACATACATCATAGCTACGATTAGACTATTCAATAAACTAGAATTTACGCTTTCAATCAGTCATGACAAAAGTTATAATAGGCTGTAGTGATGTTAAATTAAATTGTCAATAATATCAAATAGCCAACAACGAAATAAATGTATGTACCTTGTTGTAGGATTTTTCCTGACATAGGCGGTGAGACCGACGGCACTGGCTCCCTGCCCGGTTGTAAAGATAGCGCGGGGTGCAATCTGAATAGGACCAGTGTACAATTGCTAAATTAAGTCACTGCTCATTTAAAAATCCATTTTAATGGGAGTCAACTAATACATTTTTTTATAACTTCACGCCTTTTTCTACTCGAAGGTGTAGACAACGGACCTTGACCCTCGATGTGACCTATTTCGTCTCACATAGAATAGGTGGCGGAAGCTATTACCATATATATGGGGGGTACAATGTTGTTAGTCGAGGATATTTATCACATAATCATAATGGATAAATCTAATGATATACTTTTTTCGGAAATCAAAAAAATATTTGAAGATTCATGCTAATAGATCCATTTCTGCAGATGGGATATTTTACCTTTTCAGTATATTTTAAGAACTGAGACTTCGCCGTGCCAGGGTCACCACAAATAAGGACGTTGATGTCGCCTCTCACTTTGTGTTTGTCGCCTATAAACATAAATAATATTCAAAATACACAATCTATACATATAAATATAATTGAAGTGTCTGTTTTTAATATTGAAATAACTGCTTTCTAATACAATCATGTGGTTATATATATGATAAATAAACCAAAAAAACATTTTTTACAATTTTTGTCAGACTGTTTTTCTATGTTAGAAGGGGCAACCGAGCTTGCGGTTCACCAGATGGAAAGCGACTACCGCTGCCCATGGGCATTTGCAACATCTGGGCCTTCACATAGTTGCCGGCCTTTAAGATGAGAATAGGCTCGTTTCTTGAAGGTCCCAGGTCGTAGCGGTCTGGAAATACAGTTGCAAGCAACTGGTTCCACAAAGGAACACGTTCCCTGTCCTAACAGTGATTTATTTATAGTGAGCGACCCACCGACCTGAAAAGGTATATAATCACTCACTATGGCCGCACTCCAACCGAAGCTAAAGTGCGGGACCAAAGACGGTAGGTCTTGCCGCCACCTCAAGCGTATAGCTCTTGATGGTACTCATAAGGAGAGTCGCCCCGTGAATTCCTCCAGTCCCCATTGTCCGGTTGGGTTCCGTAGCAGAATAACGCCTGCTGACCGCGCGGTACGCCCGAGAGCTAGCTGACATTTTGATCCATGCTTGGGACGCCAGACAAGCCGGCTACCAGTATCCAGCTGGTTCCGGAGCTGTACAGCACGCTCACCTCACGTTGCACATCCATGCAGCTACTCATTGGCCGAAGCCCAGCAGAGTCGACTGGGGCATGCCACTAGCGAAACCCACGCTACTTGCTGTCCAGGCAAGTACCGGAGATGTGGTCCCCTTCAGCAAACTAACCGTTGGTTCACACTTGAGGCGCACTCACAGCACCCGCGACTGGAGACCACTGAGCCCCTGTCCGACCGGTCTCACAGCCTCTTGCTGCGCGCGGGATCAGACGTACGACCACCTATCACCGTACAGACGCACATTGTCCAATCCCTACAGCTCAACCACAACCCCCGCGAGTCCAACCTCAGAGGCAGAGACACCGCGAACGCCAGCGCCAGCGAACGCCAGCGCCCGCAGTAGGGCTTTTCTCTGCTCCCGCGGTACCCTGATCTTAGAGACGGACCCGTAGTTCCGTCTGAAACCTATCTACTTCGGGTCCTAGTAGATATCCACAAAGGAACAGTCAATGATAAGAAGTGCCGGTCTCCAACCATTCAGCTAATAGGGATGTTAGCGTTGGCACGTCGAGCGATGGCGAAAAATCAGCAGGCGGTATTAATCCGAACAACTCCTCAGAGCACTCTTTGTGGTATAAGCGGTAGAAGATGCAACCTCTCTCCGCAACGCCAAAGGATCAAGCAGATCGGAAAGAGCTTGGTTCGGCTTGTCGACAGCCTAACCGGGTGTCGTTGGATGCGGTCGAATGGAAGAAGCTGGTACTCGGGTGCTCCCGCCCAATGATGAGAAAAGTATTTTTGACTTTGCAAGCGATGACCTGACGTGAAATACCGTCCCGCTCTATTGAGCACACCAAGCTTTTTTGAGGCCAATTTGGCTTTGCTCTTCAGATCACGAAGCTGGACGTCACTCGACAAGTCAACACCAAGAATTCCTATAACTGCTGAGTCGGGTAAGGATAATTATCAGTCTGTTTGTGCCGGGTAATGTCTGAAACGGCCGATTTTGATGGGACTTATCAACGTCTTTTTTAAATTTATTGTTATAACCACAATATGGTAGTTTTTCTTAGTAGTACTAAAACATAACATAACTTCACGCCTTTTGTTACCTGAAGGTGTAGGCAGCGGCTGTTAAGCCGTGTCTCGCCGTTATGTTTACATCCCAAATGGAATAGGTGGCGAACCTATTGCCATACCGGGCACAAAGTTTTCAGTCATTGATATTTATCATTTATCAGTACACATACAGTACTTCATACAGTACTACATACCTGGATTCTTAGGCTCCCCGCCGAATAGAGCCAAGGCCAGTCCACGTTTGATGTAATCATGTCCATATATAGATGGTGCAATGCTCTGCACAATTCTCTCGCCGATCCTAGGATCTTTGGACAACTTGACAATATTTGCAATATCTTCGTCTGTCAATGATTCCACTATATGCTTACAGTCTTTCACCACAATGTAGTTTGCTATGATTACTGTTGCGAACACCGGGAATCCCTGAAAAATTCATTTTTAAATTTAATATTATAACATAACATATATACATAATTTCACGCCTTTTTCTACCCGAAGGTGTAGGCATTGGTTGTCAAGCCTCGATTCGCCGTTATGTTTTCGTCCCAAATGTAAGAGGTGGCGAACCTATTGCCATACGGGGCAGAAAGGTTTCAGTATATATTTATTTATCACACATAACTTTCGAAAAGTCATGCCACGATTCGAACCCGCAACTTATTGATTCAGAAGCGGAGTGCTCGACCACTGGACCACCGAGACATTTTACATTTAACAACATAACTACATTATATTATGGGCATAAGGGCTACACATAGATATTTTTATCGTTTTATATTATCAAGCCTTTTATTGCCGAGGGTGGAGGTAGCGGTAACTATGGTCATAGTAGCCTTTTTCTCTCTTAAGTAATACGTGGCGAAATGTAGTATGTAATGTAGATCGGGCCTAATTTAGTCAGTCATCAAAATATATCACACATAACTGCAGAAGAGAGAAAAAAAGAACCGAAGAGAGAACCCGAGACTTTTGAATCACTGGTGCTAAAGCTTTACTGAGATTACTTCCACAAATGCTCAATTGTTTGTTATTTCATCACAAGTTGAATAATTCTCAAGTAAGTCTTACCTGTTCAGTGTTAAGAGACCCATCATAATTATTCGTATAAATCCCTGTGAGATCTACTTCATCTCCAGGTTTGCATCGATCACAAAGATCAGCCAACAGTATGCACTCTTTGGAGCGAGGAATACGACCGGCTGGGATTCTCCCTGGGGACTCTTGGATTGTCACTTTCTGGTAGTTGCGGTATACGGTTTGCTCCATGTTCACCTACAAATATATGCGTTTTAAAAAAACAAATTCTTTGGAAAATATAAAATGCTGTATGTCTTTTTATCTATATTTTAAACTAGCTGATAAAAGATTTTTTCTAAAAAAAAAGCCAAAGTTACTTCATTTTTACATCAGCTACCTGCCAATAAAAGTCCTGTCCAAGTTGGCCCAACAAAAATTAGTAGAAATCAGTTTATTTCAATATTACAAACGGACACTTCAATTTTACTAATACATATAGTGGGTCATACAAAAAGACATATTCTTAGAAATCCAGCTATTCCTATATACATACCATAAAAGGGCCAGCACTTTGACATTCAGGACAACTGCCAGGTTTAACTTCAGCATTCTGCGATTGCACAAAAGGCCCCAGTATGTAACCACACCTGTTACAGTCATATTTGACGACAGACAACTGCGGCAGTACTCCTGTAGTGGCGGTTATTACACCGACTGTCCTCACCAACTGATTCAGATGGAGCTTCCGGAACGTTCTCAACTCTTCTATGAGTGGAAGGTCAGAAATTCGTACGTGAATTTCTGATGTGACACGTTCGTAGCTCGGGAATATTTGGAGCACTATTTCTTTTGCCACCTATAACACAAAATATATGGTTATATGAAATAACACAATTACTACAAATAACTAAACATTAACATAACTTCACGCCTTTTTCTACCCGAAAATGTAGGCAACGACTGTTCAGGCTCGACTAGCAATTATGTTAACGTCTCAAATGGAATAAGGTGGCGAAACTATTGCCATATATCGCGCACAAAGTTGTCAGTCATAAAATTTTATCATACATAACTTCCGGAAAGAATTTCGAAAAGTAATAAGTGTGCCTGGATTCGAACTCACGACTTTTTAATTTAGAAGCGCGGCGCTCGACCACTGGACTGCCTAGACTACAGATAGATTACAAAGGTTTATTAGTCACACAAGTTGACGCGGCGAACTTTGTTTCTCCTAGAGCAATAAATCAGTAAATTTTAGATGTTATTAATAGCAATTCGCGTTATTTATCGGCACGCGTCGGCCGGTACTGCTGCGCAACGCAACCGCTATGCCCCTACATTTTAAATCTGTAATATATTCAAAGATATTCATTTAAATTACATGCTGTTAAGGTCCATATTGATGTATATTAAATTACTTATGAAAAACACGTAACTTGGACATTATACTTGAATAATACTTTAGGTAAGATTCAGATGGAAAGCCCTAGAGACTATGTAAATATAATATATTACTAAATAATTACCCGACATTTAAAAACTTGCCTCATCAAATATCTGCAACATTTGGAAGGGTGCTTCAGGTAAGAAGTAAGCGAGGACTTGTTCCCTTCTCGCTAACACATCGAACTCCACGTGGAACGAAGCCTGGTTGTGTTCACACATTCGACGGATACGATCCTTGTACACATACTGGCCCTTGCTGTTCGTGAACGTGCGCAGGAAGTTTTTGAATCTGAAAACAATAAATAAAACTTGATGAGTTATAAAGTGAACATATAATCATTATAATTATATTACTTGTTCTCAGGAAATCAGTTGGTGTAGTGACACCCACGATTTGATACGCGGTCACGGGTTCAAGTAGTAGTAGTAGTACCAACTTCAAGCAAAGCATTAATTTAAAATCTCCGTACCTATTAGTTTATAATTTACTGGCGGATTCGTTCGCGTCCATGTACTTTTGTTGAAACAACAATAAGATAGAAGCATTAAAAACACTAATTGGTTTAAAAGTAATGTTAAGTCACGCCGTTTTCTACTCGGAGGTTTAGGCAGCGGCTGTTAAGCGCCGACTAGCTATTTTACCGTCTCAAATAGGTGGTGGAACCTATTGCCATACACTGGGTAGAAAGTTGTCATTAATCAAAATTTATCACACTTAAATTCGGAAAACAACTCCGAGAAATTATTGGCGTAAGCCCGGTATCGATATCACGACTTCTGAATCAGAAGCGGGAGCTCGACCACCGGACCACCGAGACCAAAAAGTAATGTATTGAAATGAAAAGTAGTCTATGTGCAAATTCAGGAAATATTCTATTGACATAACATAACTTCACGCCTTTTTCTACGCGTAGGTGTAGGCAGCGGCTGTTAAGCCATTATGTTAGCGTCCGAAATGGAATAGGTGGCGAACCTATTGCCATACTGGGCACGAAGTATTTAGTCATCAATAGTTTATCATCACATATAACTTCCGAAAATAATTTCGAAAAGTCATTGGTGTGAGCCAGGATTCGATACCGCGACTTCTTGATTCAGAAGCGGGGTGTTCGACCACTGGACCACCGAGGCTACCGAGAATATCTTCACATACTTTCGCAATTCGTAAAAGTTATCCATTCACCTGTTTGCTATCTCAGTCCGAGGTCCCAGCATAGAGACCCACTCCTTGGTGGTGTATCCTTTAGTGTCCTCTAAGTTCTCAATACTTTCAATACCTTCCTCCACTTGTTCTTCTGTACCCATTGCAGCTTTCTCGGCAGCACGGCGCCGTTTAGCGCGCGGCGCATCAACGCTTTCATCATCAGACGGATCTGCAAAAACAAACAATTCATAATTAAATTCTGCCGTGCAGGAAAAGAAGAAAACAATTAGGTCTTCAAAATCGAACTAAATCATCGGTCAGTTTTCTTGCGAAAACATGTCAAAACATTATAATCAGTTCTTTACTATCACATCCCTCATGTTGATTTACAAAATAAGTTTGATAGGATAAACAGTTAATAGGCATAAATAGAAAAAGCCCTCATCTTACCATATAACAAATCACGGTCATCTCTCCTCATCCTTCCCTCATCTCTGTCACGTCTCCGCAACTCCTGCTCAGCCGCCACACGATCCTGGATCGACATAGGGTCATATTCATCATCATCCAGATCTTCAGCATCATACCTGTCCAACCCTGGCATCGGGCGGTAATCACTGTTGATTTGAACAGAAATTCATAGTTAATTTCTATTATGTGTTCCCAAGGTAGAAAAGTGATGTAAATATAAATTTATTTTAATAAATTTAACTTATGTTAAATTTGTGTGAGGTTATCTTCACGATTTTTTCTACCCGATGGTATAGGCAGTGGCTGTTGAGCCTCAACTCGCCGTTATGTTTACATCCCAAATGAAACAGATGGCGAACCTATTGCCATACCGGGCACAAACCTTTCGAAATTAATTTTAAAACGTCATTGGTGTGAGCCAGGAAATAAACCCGCGACCTCTTGATTCAGAAGCAGGATGCTTGACCACTGGACCACCGAGACTTAAAATTTATAAATGTTACTTACGCCTCCATATTATCATTGAATAATTCTTCTCCATCATCCTCCTCTTCCTCAGGGTGGTCACCAAGGATAGCACCCTCATCTTCAAACATCTCATAATCACGTGCTGGTGATGTCATACGTGATCTTGCACCATCACGCTCCGCTGGGCTATCAGGAATTGGTGAACTCTATAAAAAATATATAACAAATTCCTAAAAAAAGAGCTTTATTGTCTCTTAAAACTCACTACGTCTTCTTTATGGTCACTCAAATATAATGATCACAGTAGTGCCGCATGTGATGAGATAACAAGGTCTCTACTTGTACATGATTCAACAATTTTAAAACCTTAGCAATGTAGTAAATAGTTTAAATTATTTAATAATAAAAAGTAAAATAAATAAATAATTAAAAACAAAGAAATAAAATTACGAAAATATTTTCCTTTATGAAAAATAAAATACTCAAATTCGTTTCGAAAACTTCGCGTCTCGTCGCGGCAGCGTCTGTATTTGTAGCGACATCAAAATACTTTAGACACAAATAAGTTCCAAGTGTGTCGGAAGCTGGCCATGCGGCTTTGAAGTCTATGTTACTCTGAATTTATAGTGAACAAGTGAATGTTATCTCTCCTCTTTTAATTCTCGTTTTCCGATTATCATTACATAGTATAAAACAAACTCACTTCCTGCTGTCTGTCCCCTTATATGCTTATATCTTTAAAACTACGCAAAGGATTTTAATGCGGTTTTTTATATAGTTAGAGGGTGTCAACGGGGTGGTTTTGATCTATAATTCATTTATGATGTAAAGAAAAGATGATAATTTTAGAGATTTAGCACTTTCATTGCCAACGCTGCCTGAACCTTAAGTGATAGATCAAAACAATGTTCTACATTATTAAACACCTCCAGAAGGTCTACAAAAAAATCTGCGAGGGCATAATAATATGTCTATCTCTTAGGGATAACCCACAATGACTAATTTTTATTTTTTTACTTTTTACGAGAAATAATGGTCTATTTACGAAGCGATTTTAAACATTACAATATTAATTTTCATCCAATTAAGTGTCTTAAATAGATTGTACATGTAATATAGATGATCTTGCCCCTTACCAGCATGCAATTTAAACAAATATTTTCGAAGATATTGCAGTATTAACATAGTGGGACATCAGATAATACTTTTGATGCGTAACAAGGTTACCTAGTAAGTATAAAATCTGTATATTATGAATATAACTACTGGTATTTCTGTTAAGGTTCTAATTTTTAATGATAAAAAAAAGTACTGTTACGAATCCTTTTTGTTTTTTAACTGAATAGGGGGAGATATAAGACACGTCAGTACACTCATAACCAATCATTGCCAAATTTAGTCAAAGAAATGTTCTTGTCTTTTGAACTTAATTTTATCTAACAAATTTTAGTTTTTATTTAATTTCGATATTCTTTTAATATATTTTACAGAAAATATATAGGAACTCCAGGGAGAGAAAAGGCGAATGATGATATTGTGTACAGTCTACAGGAAGTAATATTATACAATGATGATGTGAATGTAATGTTATTATTTAACAGTAAGAACATGACTGAAAAAGTGTTTTATTTAAATTTTATTTCCTCAAAATTTTTGTGTGTGAGGTCAGAAGGCCATTAGGCATAACTCTTTTTTTGTTTTTTAACTGTTAAGTTTAAATTATTCCTAATCGTAAAGGCTGTTTGAAAATAAACAATCTGATAATATTATATTTATGAATGAATAGAGTTAATTTTAAATTCACAAAGTAAAAAATGAGAGTGAAGTGGTTAAAAATGTTTCTTATGGTGCTGTGTTATTTCTGCCTACTCCAAGATAGCCTTGACATGATGTTAAGTAACTAAGAATTAATTTTCCCCCTTAAAACAATATTAAAACCCCTTCCTTTTTAATAAAGTATCCTAATTGTGCATCTAGTCTTTCCTATATTAGGATCTCACCTAATCTCTTATAAAAGTAGATAAAATTAGAATATTGATTGACTTCTTTGCAGATACATACAATTAATCGTAAATAATTACATTAAAATTGTAACATTTTTGTTGAGCCTCATTTATATATCTCCCAAGCTGAATGCATAGTCTGATAATGGAAGTATGCTTCTGCATATATTATGTCAACAAATGAAGATGTTCCTTGGGCGCTTCTTCTTTTCCTCATGGATATGCTGATGACACCTGTGATTGTTGTTTATACTTGTCGAGTAAATAGAACAAATGTGTTATTAGATCATTGTTCGTTAACACAACGGAAGTTTAGATATTCCTTTAGGGAGTTTTTTAACTCATTAGATAGGTTTGCGATCCGAAGAGACACTTCAATTAAAAGATAACATTTCTTAATTTATATTTTAAACTTATCAAAACTTCACGCCTTTTGGGGCGTGAGCCGTGAGCGCCTAAGGTGTAGGCAGCGGCTGTTAATTCTCGTCTCGCCGTTATGTTTACGTCCCAAACGAAATAGGTGGCGAACCTATTGCCATACCGGGCTCAAAGTTTTCAGTCATCGATAATAAATATTTTACATTCAAAGCAAATCAATTACAGTAGCACCGAGTACACATTAATTATGTTATGACTAGTAAGCGAACGCTAATTGCAGAACCGTATTAAGTTAGAAGCATAATTGTAGCTTCTTTAGCCGTATTCATAATAATAAAAATTGATACTAACCATTTTTTAGAAAGAAAATCTCGGTCTCTATCTTTTACTTAAGGTTTATTGCTACACTAATACATTAATTTAACAGAAACTTGTAATAACTACGAAAATAAATAAACAGGTTATGTTTCAGTTCAGTTTGAAACGAGAACTCCGATGAGAACTCAAAGCTTTATAAACGTCAAAATTTCGCGCGAAGTAACTTCTTTTTTTTTCTCTAAGCCGATTTGAACAAGAGAGTTTTTGCCGGTTATTTAAAAGAGTCATGTTCGTTCTTTGCATTATTTGCTAAAATTTGTGTTTCAATGGATATTATTAAATAAAATTCGTGCCATTTGAATAAATAAGTGTTCGTATATGAGTTCAAATGTGGAAAATGGTGTAAATATCGTGTGCTCTTCTGCATTGTCGTCAAAACTCCCTTGAACATCATGCATAAAGTGCCCTGATTTTAAGATTTAGTAAGTTAGTTTAGATTATTTTAAGCTAGTTTATGTTAGATTAAGTATCTTAATTCTGAAAAATTAATACGGCAGACAAGGCAGTACGGCTTCAAAGCTTTAACCTTTATTAACTGACAGAAATTAAAAACAATTCAATTTGAACAAGCTTAAACTCAGAAGCTATACAGGCTAATAAAAGTTTTAATTGTTTTTCTATTTTAGATTAAAATAGAACACAGTCTGACCGTGCCTGCGAACATAATATGACGTATATAACATAAAACAATAACATGCCAGGCTAACTATATTTGTTCAATTATGGTACATAATATTATCGTCAGCAAAGGTAGTTTTTTTTTAAACGAAGTCGAATGACGTTGGCTCAGAATCGGTATAATTGGCTAGCCCTGTGATGCTAAATCTATGGGCTAGTCACTTTTAATCGTACGATTGTACTTTATCTTTAATAATATTTTAGTAAAACATACCTTTTTCATCCGAAGATGTAGGCAGCGGCTGTTAATCATCGACTTGTCGTTTTACGCCCCTAATGCAATAGGTTTTGTATTACCGGGCCAAGCCGTAGAGCCAAGCGGGTCGCTGCATAAATGAACCGGCTCGGTGAAAGGTTTCTCATGCCGCGTTTCGTTCGGTAAGAGAGGTACCCGAACGCCTCTTACCCATCCGAGTCATACAAAGGTTGCCAACGCAACTGTAATACTTTATGTGTTGCAGGTGTCCATGGTCGGCGCTGGTCACTTACCATGCTTTCTCGTTTGCTTTCCTATCCCATATTTTTTTTATATACTAACCTATGAGGCATCTCGCCGTGTTGGCAAATGTATTGTTGACTTTCTGCAACACTTTTGCCAACACGGCTAGCACAACACATGTGGTAGTGTATTTATATACTCTTTGGTGGTGGCACATGGCGTGCCGATCTTCGAAGTTTTGACGAACAAATTTTACTCAATAATGTCCATTGAAACACTAATTTTAGAAAATATTGGAAATGACAGACATGACTCTTTTACATTCCCGCCAAAAAACATCTAACCACAGAATAGTTGGTTACTTATGATGCGTTCATTCGTTTTTAAAAATTTCAATACGGTGAACGCTGTATAACCTGTAATGTCTGAATGTCATTTTTCTGATTAAATCCAATACAGATCTAAGAAAATTTATTTGAATGAAATTCGATCATAAATGTCGTAATGTCAATATTTATTTCACGATATTTATCTGAAAAATGGCTAAATATATCGTTCAAATTATTGTACTCGGAGCTCAAGTAGTAGGACGAGCTTTTGCAAGGGCCCTGAAACAAGAAATAGCAGCTTCACAAGAGGCAGCGAAGAGAGCTGGAGGAGGAGTTGATGGAACCAGAAGAGCTGCAGCAAATGCAGCTACAGGTCTTACCATAGAAGAAGCAATGCAAATTTTAAATATTGATAAATTGGATCCAGAAAATGTAAAAAAAAATTACAATCACCTATTTACAGCCAATGATAAGTCCAAAGGAGGCTCGTTTTACTTACAATCCAAAATTGTAAGAGCTAAAGAAAGAATAGATGTAGAGTTCAAGGATAAATCAGATAGTAAACCACCACAAGAACCACCCAATCAATCAGGCACATAACCAGATTTCGTGTAGTCAAATTGAGTTACAGTTTGTTGTTGTTTTTATAGATATGTTTACTAGTTAAACCAAGTATGTGTAAAATATTTTATTGTGTAAAAAATGAATACTACAAATAGTGACTAGAATACATCAGTCTTCATATTATACATTGTTGATTATTCATCAAAATAAAATTCACAATAGATTACATTATACTAGAGCAATAAAAATATCAAAGTCAATAAATTATTGTTATGCAATAAATTACTATTACTAATTTCATTCCATTTTACCTTACCATTGTATCCAATTTCCTTGTTTAAAAACTCTAAATACCATAGAGATTGATATGTGGTATGCTTTACACTCTTGTGGTCTTACTTTGGCTTTTCCCCATAGATATGCAAAAACAGTTCTAAATATGACTACAATTTCTTAAATATACTTATATTAAAATTGTTCATAGATCTAAAATCAATTAAAATACATGGAATGACACATTGGAAGTATTTGAGCAATATGTCTAAATATCATGATATATTTATAATCATCTTATTAAAATTACCATCATCCTTGATCCCATACCCACCAAATAATTAGTATCATTTTCCAATGAATTGATATTCCTTTCCAAATAAGATACAAGTTTCTTACAGTTAAATATTATTTAAGTATGTAATTATATAAAATGACTAGGTTATTTGTGACTAGTGTAGAATACAAAAAACACATCAAGTGTATTCAGACAGTGTATGTATAGGTTTTCACTGTCTTAATCATTCTGTTGGTTAAATAAAAGGACATTCAATTCTTCACATCCACAAGGATCACTACCTCATAAGGACTACAGTCAGATAAGCCCAAAATGTTACAGAGCCAACCATAGAATCCCTTTTCAAAATCACATACATCTTTCCACCAATTGGCTGCACTGAAAGTAAGCTGCACAATGCCAGCATACATTCCAAGACCAATGGTGAATATTACAATCAAAAATGGATAAGACAAAATCACTACAGGTGCCAGAAATACCTTTTTAAAACATGTCAAATTCTCTGTAATATGAGAGAACACATTATACCAAGCTATTGTCCCCATATAAAATGAGTAAATTGCTGAAACAACAGCAACAAATGGTATACAAATCAAGCTAAACAAAAATACATGTGGACCATTAAAAAGGGAACACTTTGAAATGTCCATCTTATTATATTCTTCGGCAACAATGGCGGCTTCGATTATTTCCAATTCCTCCCTGGATATATTCAGTTTGACATCAACATTTTGACCTTTTTTCTTGCCCCTTTTTATTGTTCCCGTCATTGTCAAATATCCTTCTCTAGTGTTTTCTGAAATAGAGCATTCAGGTGAAATTGATCCTTCAGACTCTACTCTCATAATACTTAAATCAGTGTCATTATTTCCCGATTCAGCAATACCAGGTGCAATATTAACTCGCTTCTTCCTTTTGGCACTGTTTTTCAGGCTATCAGTCATAGTTCCCATTTCGAAACTATTTTCAGATTGTGTCTGTGACAAACTATTTGGTGTAACAGATGAACTGCCATTCAGCTCTGAATGTAATAGTTTGCAGCTTTTCTGTAAATCTACCTCATTTTCTTTAAGATCGCCATGACTGGAATATGCATCTGAGGAATTTTCATATATAGGAGACAAATCAATTATTTCCCGACTATTGTTTGTAGTCAAAGGTTGGTAGCCATTCTTTTGAACATTTATTAAAAATTCTGGCTCTTCAAAGCTTTCATTGATATCTTCATCATTAACATCATTTATTATTGGCAGGTTTATTTTCATGTTGGATTTTAAACCTTCCATAGAAGAATGGATAATGCCATTGACTATATGCTCTGACACTGGAGACAGCCCATTTTTATATTTAGTCTGTATATCATCTGTAGCACCCTAAAAATATTAATCAAACTTTAATACAGAGTCACAGAAGCATGGCTAAGTATTTTTCAATAATCATGCACTGCTTGGTGCATAATACACATTTATATATTCGTATAAGTAAGTGTTTCAAATGGCTTAAAATTTATTTTACCTGCACAGAAATTATATGGTCTACATGACCGGATATGTTGTTTTGCTTCTTCCCATTCCGTTTTTTTGGTAGCAGAAGTATAGGTTGATCCACTTTCGCCATAATTTGTTACACGGCTGAAATCTTAAAAAATTTAGAGTCAACAGCAAAGAGAGTCAACTAGGACTGTTGATAAAATATCGATATATCGAAATATCGATATTTTTCCTTATAAATGTCGATATTTTTCGCCGATATTTTTTTTCACGATATATCGATAGTTCGATATTGAAATGTACATATCGACTTTCGATATTTTTATGAAAATATTTTTTTTTGGACACCATAACTTAAATTATATCGTCATCGCAAACTTAAGGTTGTCTGGAAGAGATCGCAACATGCGATAAGACCGCCTTTTGTACTTGATCGACATTTACTATGTACTAATTACTTCAATGTAATGTATAAAAATTGCGTACAATAAAGCGTATTCTAGTCTAATCTTAATATACTGTATTTAAAAAACTAATAAACAATCGTCAAGTCATCCCATAAGCAATGACAAACAGCTCCCCTTTACGAGTTCAAGCTAATTCTTGGCAATGAAAAAAATTTGCATCAAATTATAACTGATTAGTGTTTATAGGTATCGCGTATTGTTTTTTTTTTTTGCTTAAAGACACTTTCACAGGGGCCCGCAGGGCTTATGGAAAACTCTTTGAACAACACCCTCTTTCTATTAGTAGACGTAACATATGAATTTTCTGTACATGCATTTTTAGGAGTATGTATTTTTATATGTACCTACATAATTGATTAGTATCTATAATTTTAATTTCCCTAAATTATCTTATGTTATGTCATAAATACATAGTGAAACAATTGTCAATGAATGTGTTATGCCACTGTTAACTATCACAACGATATAATTTACGTTAATATTTACGTTTATATGTTTGCTGGATGCAGCTGCGGCAAAAAAAAATCTATTATATGCATGTATTTTAAGAAATTATATTCAAGTAGTGTTTTTTGCACTTTGTCGTGAAAAGTTATCAAAGATGTGGAAATGCAACAAATTTAGCAACCCATTTGAAAAGGAAATCCATCATGCATTTGCAAAATTATCCATCAGAGTAAGTATAAATACTAAGAAAATAATCACGAAAAATGCAGAAGGAAACTATCATAATGAGTCAGTCGTATAGTTACTACCACCAAAATCAAATATTGACCTTACTGACAACGATACCGAAAACTAAATACATGGTATATGAAAGAGAAGATATCTTAAATAGAAATAGTTTTTTACGATCTTAATTTACTACCTTTCGTCCATAGATGTCACTACATCTGAAATGAAATCAATTCTACATCGGTAATCTTTAGATTAGTTTTAGTTTATGGACATAGATGGCGATACGTTAGAATAAATGGTTAATATATTGACTGGTTAATTTACTGCCTCTATAACCAACGCCCATAGTATATTGGACTCGCTGGTCTTCACCGATCACAAAGTTAAGCTACGTTGGGCGTGGTAAACACTTGGATGAGTAACCGTTTTTATTTGGGTAAAATTGTTCACAAACAATATTTTAAAGCATTGTAGTAAATACGATTAATTTAAAACGGCAGCAAACGGGGCGTTTAACGTTTGCATGTCGTTTAAGAAGTTTCACTTCAAAATATCGATATATCGAAATATCGATATTTTTTTTTGATATATCATACCCCGATATTGATATTTTTAAAAATATCGATATATCGAAAATCCGATATTTTTAAAAATATCAACAGTCCTAGAGTCAACAGTTTGTGTATCAATTCTTTTTTTTTTAAATATAATTTAACGACCTGGTTTCTAGGACCTTTAAGTCGAGTCTTATTTTATATTTAACAGCAACCTAGCCTAACCCTAAATAGCCTAAAGCTTAACCTAATCATCCATAAAGTCGTGGCACTTTATGCATGATGTTCCGAGGGAGTCCTGACGAGAATGTAGAAGAGCACACTAAATACGATACCTACACTATTTCCCACATTTGCACTCATATACGAACACTTATTCAATAAAACGCCACGAATTTTATTCAATAATATCCATTGAAACACAAATCTGAGAAAATAATGCAAATAGCGGACATGTCTCTTCCACAGTCCCGCCAAAACTCCGTGTATCAATTCAATTAATGCATACACGAAGTTTAGAAACAAAGGAGACTGAACGTAATGTTGAACAAATGGTCTCTATTTAGGAGAAAGAATTTTCGACGGTAGAGGGCGCTATCCTTCGATAAATACTCGTTCAAATACTTACGCGAGGAGTTTTGGCGCAGTGCCTGCCAACAGTGACAGAGCCACGCTCTTTGCAGCATGAATGGGCTTGCGCAACCAGTGAAATACCATGGCCTCTCAGAAAATCGACGTAAAGTGGCTGTTACAGCGTTTCGTTCAGCGCCTTTACTTTACCCTCCTAATGGCAGCGGAAGTTGAAACACACTTACCCCGGGGGGGTACCATTCGTCATACCGATATAGAATCCCCCCTTGAGCGTACACGATTTGCTATTCATCAAAGCGTGGACGCTCAAGCTGCCCCTCGTACTCTGGGGAGAGCACACATTCCCTCCTTATAAAAGACAGTCCTTGGGTGCCGCGATGCCTTTATGTTTAAGGGCATCGCGGCACCTCCTACCAAGCTAAAAGTGGACTTCTGCACTATTAGGAGTATGCGTACAAATTTGCTTGCCGTCCATCACGATCTTGAGACGACAAAGCCGGCATTGCTGTTTCTTTCGGAGACTCAGATGTCTTATAGCCTTGGTACAAATTGGAGCATTCCTTTGTGCCCCGGGTCGTTTGTTTGTCAGAGAGGATATAATATGTGCTCGACACCTCGGCAGCTTTGAAGGAAGGGACCTATGAACCTGTTGTCTACGTATAGACTGCGATGACCACCACGCATCTAGGTATCGCTGGTGTTCTGCTGTAGGGGATGGATGGATGCTTTTTGATCCATCTTCAATGGTGCCAGTCGGTGGCCCGTGGCAGATCCCAGCCCTGGTTTGATCGCTCATGCAAGACAATGTTACGTCTTAAACATGACTTGTATCAAACCTGGGTAAAAGCAGCGGCATCTCGAATCAGGATTTAAATAGCGGTTATCTCCTTATATCGAGAGAAAACCGTGCGACAATTCTAGCCACTCGCGTCGCGAAAGTGTCCGGCAGCCAAATGTAGCGGCGGCGAGTTCTTCCGCCCAGTGGCGGACGATCACATAACGGCCGCTGCCGCCGCCGGACGGTCTCTCTTTCGGCGGTGGAAGGGCGCTCTCCAAGTGCCGTTCGCTCCGCCGTCCTCTTGTATACCCTGGCTATCAATATGTCTCGAGCTCCCAAGGAGAACTATCGGCAAATGCGCACACTGCCGAGAAACTTATCGATCGATAGGGACCACCCGCTAAGGGGTCCTAAGGCACACCCCTGCGGGTAGCCAGATTTCAACACTCCCCTCTCCTCGTCCCGCCAGGTTGGCGCTACGTGAAGGGTGGCGGCCTCGATCACCGCATGCGTTTGCTTTCACAACGGCGGGAGCTGATCCGTGCATGTCGCTATCGGGGTTTTTTACTTCGGTCAAGATTCCGTCCCACTAGGGAGGGCAGGGATAGCGACGCGCACGATCTTGCGACGACTATCTCACTCTAATTAACATATCGATATTTAATTTTACTTACAAATTCTCCAAAGTTTATAAATAGTAGTAGTCGGTAAGTCGCATTTGTAACTATATATAATAAACAACACAATAATCTCAAATCACTTCTTCAAGTAAATTAAATTCTACAAATTCTCTTAAACATGTTAATTAATTCAATTTTATTATTTGAAATACATAGATTTCACTGTTTTATGACCCCTGTTGGCTATATGGCTGTTTGTAGATCCCGTCAATCATTATGATGACACACGGTCTCATCCTTTCGGTACTTTGAAAAACAATAAATTATGTAGACAGCATGTGGGTTCGTATATCTGGTTGGGAATGTTGTTGTTTTATTACAGTTGTATTAAAAAGTTTATTGAATCACTGTCAAATGAAAGAATGAAATTTTATTTAGGTAAGCGTAAATTAAAAAAAATTCGCGTGGAGTCTCTCCGCGCTATGGAAGTAAAACTTTGTAACAAACATACATTTATAACACGCTTAATTTAAAAAGAGCACATCTTACTTACATTACGACGGGCCTCGTGGTGCATTGGTAAAATCGAATGTAGAACGGAGATTGGCGGATTCAATCCCCACTTGAGTATAAATCTTAATATGGGTCTGAGTAGAATTTGGTAATTACTCCTCTATTTAAGAAGATACCCCATATTCAACGTCGTATTGTTCTTTGATTTAGGTACTCCCCCAAGCTCAAGC
Source organism: Euproctis similis (assembly GCA_905147225.2). Lineage (NCBI taxonomy): Eukaryota > Metazoa > Arthropoda > Insecta > Lepidoptera > Erebidae > Euproctis > Euproctis similis. The sequence continues at coordinate 15,375,705 of LR990109.1, forward strand.
CCATTCAACCCATATTGTAATAATGCATTAAAATACTTATTCCGCAATATTGGATTTAGGATTTTTTTTTTTTTTTTTTTTTTTTACTATGGGTACTCGACCTATCGGTATCGATCGGTACACCATCAAAATCACAATCTAGCTCATAGAGGCTAATAAGCAATATTAATTTAACTTAATCTACTAATGTTTTTTTTTTTTTAAAGTCACTAAGAATAATGTCCAATGAATTTTCTTAGAGTCTATTAAGGTGAAACACTTAGTTCATGTGTTCTTTATTTAGGCCACTATCACTGTAACACTTTCACTAATAACTTTACACTAACTCAAAGGGTTTAGTCCTTTTTAGTCTTCTCACTAGGTCGGTGACGTCGAGGAGTTGGATTGCCTCGACGTTCACGTGATGATGAAGTCTGCGTTCATGAGCTTCGGCATATTTGGATATAATATTATGGACTAGCTCGACTTGAAGGTCCCGATGGAGATCGTCGTTTCTTATGTACCAGGGCGCATTCACTATATCCCTAAGAACTTTATTTTGGAACCGTTGAATTATTTGTATATTACTTTGTTTGGTACAGCCCCAGAGCTGTATACCATAAGTCCATACTGGCATCAGGACTTGTTTGTACAATAGTAGTTTGTTGTGCACTGACAGCGAGGAGTGTTTTCCAAGTAGCCAGTACATCCTTTTGTATCTTATTCCTAATTCTTCACGTTTTTTCTTGACATGAGCTTTCCAACGTAGCTTCGTGTCAAGTGTCATACCAAGATATTTGGCTGTGTTTGCGTAGGGTATTGGTTGGCCATTTATATATATCGGGTGATACATAGGCCTCTTATTTGTAAAATCAATGTGAACTGATTTGGATTCATTGAGCTCAATTCGCCATGATTTTGTCCACTGATAAACACGGTCTATGGCTGTTTGGACCATTTCTACTGCTTCCTCGTGACTGCTCCCGGTTGCTAAAATAGCAGTATCGTCAGCGTAAGTTGCAATAGTAGTGTTTTCTATGGCTGGAATGTCACAAGTGTATAATAAGTACAAAACCGGACCCAGAACACTCCCTTGTGGAACTCCAGCTTTTATTTCTTTAAGCTCTGAGTAGGCGTCGTCTTGCCTAACTCTAAACATTCTGTTAGAAATGTATGAATTTAGTAAGTCCACGAATTGTTTAGGAAGTAATGACTTTAGTTTGAATATCAGGCCTTCATGCCATACTTTATCAAAAGCCTGGGCTACGTCTAGGAAAACAGTAGAGCAAACCTTCTTTTCTTCGAGTGCTTTTTCTATTTTATTTACAATTCTATGAACTTGGTCGATTGTAGAATGACTTTCTCAAAAACCGAACTGGTGGTCAGGTAATAGCTTTTTACTTTCTAGTATGGGCTTCAGCCGTTTTAAAAGAAGTTTTTCAAACAACTTTGACATTATTGGTAACAAAGAAATCGGTCTGTACGAAGTCACGTCATGCGGTGGTTTGCCCGGTTTAGCTATCAAAATGACTTCAGCTATCTTCCACAGCTCAGGCACATATTTTAATCGAAATGCTGCGTTAATTAAATTCGTCAATTTGACTATTGCTCTGCGAGGTAGATTTTTTAAGATTTCTCCTGTAATTAGATCAAAACCAGGTGATTTTTTTGCTTCAATTTTATTTTTTATTACATCTGACACTTCTTTAGGCGTTACAAATTTAATTTGTTGATCCTCTACCATAGTTGGTTGTCGTGTGTCAACATCTATTAGCGCTTCAGGGGCCTGAAAAGTATTTTCTAGGTGTTTTGCAAACTTCCTTGCTTTTTCCTCATTGCTGGTAGCCCATTTACCGTCATCTCCTCTGATGGGCGGGATTTGCATGATCGGCCGTTTCATGTTTTTTGTGACTTTCCATAAAGAATAATCAGTACTACTGTCATTTGTGAGTTGGCTTATTGCAGTGTGCATCGACTCTTCTCGTACTTTCTGTATTTCTATTTTAAGTTCTTTGGTAAGCTTATTAAGTAGCTTTTTGTCCAGAGGAGACCTCGATTTATGCCATAGTTTCCTTTGGAGCCTCTTTTCCGCCACAAGAGATCGGATTTCTTTTGGATAATTATGACCTTTAAGTTTTTTTTTTATTTCGGGTGTATTGTTCCAAGCTGACATTTGGATGGCTTTGATGAATTTGTGTACTTCTTTATCTAATTGATCTGTACTCCGAAGCGGGACATTCAAGTCTATTTCGTTATCCAGGTCAATCTTAAAACTCTCCCAATCAGTGTGTTTATTAACAAGCCTTGGGCTACCTGGTTTTTCTATGATTAACTCACTTAGTGTTAGAATAATCGGAGTATGATCCGAGTTCATATCGTAACTATCTTCAATGTTCAAAAAATTTGATGAAATATTTTTGTAAATAAAAAAATCTATTAGGTCAGGCAGTTTGTTGGGATCAGTAGGCCAGTAGGTCGGTTTTCCAGTGGATACTGTTTCACATTTCATGTGCTGAACTGCACTTAGAAGAACTTTTCCTTTTGATGTGGTTAATCTTGAACCCCAATGTGTATTTTTTGCATTGAAGTCGCCTCCTAGGATAAACCTGTTTCCTAGTTTTTCTAGAAAATTTGTATATTCTTCTTTTTTAATAGAATATCTTGGAGGACAATAAATAGCTGATATCGTGATAGGATAGTTCTTTGTTTGCACGCATATGGCTACGGATTGAATCTCGTATTCTTCATGCTTAAGTACTTCATAGTGGTGGATGTTGTCTTTTATCAGAACAGCACTACCTCCCCTTGCAGAGTTATTAGGATGCAAAGCATGATATGCCTTATAACCAGTCAATTGCAGAAATGACTGAGTAGTAAAGTGAGTCTCAGATATTAGACACACGTCAATATTATTTGTATCTAGGATTACCTGCAGTTCTTGTCGATGTTGAAGTAATCCATTAGCATTCCAGGCCATAACTTTTAGCGAGTAGGTCATTTCTGTTTGGAAGGTGCTACCTTGGCGCTTCGTTCAAGAATCCTAAGTCTCTCATCGAATGATGTCATACACTTTAGGATCTCATTTAACTTTTGCTCAATATTTATATTAGCTCTAGATGTACACATAATCTGAGAATTATTCAAATTACGTGTTGTTATTTGTGCGTACGACAAGGTTTTAGTACTTTCGGGGTTTGGCTTTTTTTGTGGCACAACCTTCGAGTTTAAGCTTGCTGGTTTTGCACTGCTAACCGGGTTTTTTCTGTCGTGGGCAGAGCTTTTTTTTTGTGTAAATTTGTTTTTAATGCTTTGCATTTCTTTTGCAACGACGCAGCCTCTATAGTTAGCTGGGTGACCTTCACCACAATGTATACACTTAGGTTTTTCATCCAGTGGTTTCATGCAGTCTTTGGTCAGGTGTTTACCTGTACACTTTACACAACGTGGTTCCTTTTGGCAGTATTTCTGTGTGTGTCCGTACGACTGACATCTTTTACATTGAGGGATTAACTTAGATGTTTTCATTGGATGTATATTTATTTTACATCCTAGTATGCTCTTAAGAGAATAAATTTTCTTTATATCTTCGTCAGTGGCAAAAGTCAAGATAAACATATTAAGAGGTTCCTTGTTCTTCCATTTCAGTTTGTTCACAGCCTCTAAGATTTTAAATTCTTTATCTTTGAGATCTCCCACGATTTTGTCTGGTTGGCATGTGTAGTGCAGGCCTTTAGCTACCACCCTTATTGGTCTCGCTTGTTTATTTTCATAAGAGTGCCAGAGGTATTTTTTTTCTGAGAGGAGTTTTGTAATAACTCTATAGTGTTCAGCTTCTTTGGTGTTAACTTTGACGTTGTCGCTTTTAAGCATTTTAGCGGTAAACGACTCCTTCGGGATGTTTTCCGAGAGAAGGTCATAGAATAGTTGGTAATTCTTGACGTCATCAACAATGATGGGAGGAGGCGGTGGTATTTTCTTTACCACGAGATTTTCGTGTGAGTGGGATTCATATTGAGAAAGTGGTGAAGAGTGAGAGGTGTTAAGTTTCCTTTTCTTTCTATTTTTCACCCTAATCCATTCTGTCTCCCTCGCAAGTTCTTCCTCATCCGTACTGTAGTCGGTGCGCTGAGGTTTGCTAGGGTTTGGTTGGCCAACTTTTAATGAGTCAGCTTTGGCAGTAAAATCGCTGAGTTGCTTTTGTAGCGTCTCTATCTGGAGTTGCATTTGTTCAATTTGGCATTCCAGTTTTTCTCTTCTAGCCTTCTCACTAGTATAGGCTTTGTGTAACTCATTTTCGGTTCTGGTAGTTACAGTATAAGAAAAATGACTAGCCATCCTTGTTATAAAAGGTGGCCTTACCAATGTTTACATCCGCAATCACGTATAACACAAATAATAAAACTAGGTCATTACGATGTGCAGTTGCCGACTGTCGGCGGCGACGATTTTAGTGACAAATGCACTTTATTAATTGAGTAGGTCACGACTCGCGCGCGAAATGCACGACCACACTCAATAGGCGAAACTTGGTCACTCAATCACTCGGGATTTAGGATGACGTCACATTTTTCAACATACTATCGAAAAGCCCTTTTATTTGATACACAAAAAAGCATTAAAACTATCTGTGAATGAGAGCTATTGGTATTTCCCGGGTGAGCCAGCCCATTCATGCAGCGGACTGCTTGGCTCCTCGTTTTTAAAAACTTCAAAAATGAGTTGTAAGATCAAGAACTACGTAATACATATTTATTACATTCATAATATACACCTACATACTACATTGCAAAATGAAAAATTCGATCCATGCGGTTCGAATAAGAATATCGACGTAAAGTTGCTCGTGCCGCTTTTCGTTCGGTGAGGGAGGTATCCCAAGTTCCGAGCCTCTTTCCCTCCTACTCTCTTAAAGGAGGGCAACGCACCACAGTGTTCATGGGCGGTGTCAAATTGCTAACCATCAGGTGACCCACTTACTCGTTTGCCCTCCTATCCCATAAAAAACTAAGAATTGAATTGTTATTATCATTTTCGCGTGGAGAATTATCCAAATCTCAAATTTTTACCATGGGTTACCTACCTAATATCAAGTAATTCAGAGAAATCATTGGCTCGGAATCGATCCCACGACCACCGATACTATTAATATTAAAATATTATAGATACTATTAAAAATTGGAGTGATAACTAAGTTCAAATGATAACTAAGTTCCTAACTAGTATTTTAATTTAACTTTGAGTTGGTGTAACCTAATGGTATTATTACATCATTACATCACTAGTAAAACTAATAATCACTTTGAACTTTGAAAATGTATAATGTGTTGAAATGTAAATTATAAAAGGCATCGCACTTCAAATCAAATATAAAAATATTTGATATTTTTTTATTTCATAATATAAAGATTATTTGACCGAGGACCATAAATAGACTATTATTTATACTAAGGGTATAAATAATAGTCTGTTTATGGTATGGTATAAAAATATTTGATATTTTTTTATTTCACCCTTATTAAGGGTATAAATAATAGTCTGTTTATGGTCCTCGGTCAAATAATCTTTATATTATGAAATAAAAAAATATCAAATATTTTTATATTTGATTTGTACTTATTTTATTCCAAATAACTCTGGTTCAGCGCTTATTTCTAAGATCTTGTAACTTGTAATTGCCAAACTAATTATGAATTAACTATATATATTTATTAGACTTGAACAACCAAGGCTCATGTATATGTAAAAATTGGATGGGTAGATAGCAGGTATCTTTGTATTTCATAATATAGAAATTATTTCACCGAAGACCAGAAACAGACTATTATTTAAACCCATAATCTGAACTTATAAATGTTTCTTTTTTTAGGATTAGTTAACCATGAGTATAAACCATGAGTGATGATTGAAGTCAGTTTGTCATTAAATTATCCTTGAAATATATTATACTTGAAAATTAACTCTCTTAAAAATTATAAATGAAAATTATACATCAAGTTACTTGATAAATAACATAGTTTTATGTAATATATAAAGAAAACTGTAAATAGCTAATGTTGTTTAGGTATGCTTTGCAATATTTTAAATGTGATGAATTAAAAAAAGAAAATACAATTTATAAGTTTATAATTACCAAAATATTCGTAAGTACATCCAGTGACAAGTAATATATTTATTCAAATCACGACTAATTTTGGTTTAAGCAAAAGCTCTTTGTCGTATTGTCTTTCACAGAGTAAAATTAATTCATCGTTCCTCGTTATGCACTATTTTTTTACGTTCATAAGCTTTACTACAGAACAAAGTACTCCTAAACCATTTACACTTTACAGTTGGAGTTTAAAGTTGAATATATTTAATAAAAACAAACAAATAAAGCAGAGTACCGAACTGTCACGATTATTTACTAATAATATGTTTTTACATTTTCGGTCATAGAGGTCGCGCTTCGCATACGTCAACTTATTAAATCGCGCTATGGTTTCACTACCGTAGGGTTTATATATGATTGACATTCCAAATCAATGAGTACCTCCACTTGCCACTAGATGTCTGTGTACTATTATAATTCAAGCTTAACAAATTGAAAAGTTAGCTTCATATATACTTCGATGTTTTAAAGTTATGCTTAATATTAATATATATTGCCCCGCGAGGGCCGCAAGGGGGCGTTAAAAGCGTTAAACGCTCTTGCACCTGCACGAGACATTAGAAGTTTTACTTCAAAAAAAAAGAATAACCAACAGGTTTTGCTGGTTTGATAGCTATCTCTAAAATTATTATAACACACAGTTCCAAGACAGCCATGCTTTGCTTTAGTTTATTAATTATTAAAATTTCACAAGAAAGCTTTATCGTTCTTGTGACTGTTTCCCTTAAGGTCTAGGAAGCCTATCAAATTTATTCCTATAATTTCTGTCTGCAGTTAGTCTGCCACGGAAAAAGCAACAGAAATCCCAATTCGATTCATTGAGATTCTACGATTTTACGGGTTTTTAATTTTCTTATGCACCTTACCCTAACTAAACCTATAAAAATATACTCCTTTATAAAGTAACTTCCGAGTTTTTTGACGACTAGAGTTACCACATCTCCTTCCAAAAGAGATTTTTCTTATAGTGATATATAGTATACATTGTGTTTTTTCACTATATTAATTCTAATATTTAAATTTTCGTGTCGCGGTGTTTGTGGTTAAGCTCCTCCCAAACGGCTTGACCGATTCTCATGAAATTTTGTATGCATATCGGATAGATCTGAGAATCGGACAACATCTATTTTTCATCCCCCTAAATGTTAAGGGTAGCCTTCCCCTAAATATATATTTTTTAATTTTTCAATATATTCCCGTTTTTTTATTATTTTTATAAAACGAGATACAAAAATACACACAACCCTAAATTTTCAACCTACCTAAGATCTACGATCAACCCCTATTTTATTAAATTTTATTTTTTGGGAAGACAACGTTTGCCGGGTCAACTAGTAGTATATATATAATTAAAGAAGGTAATTGTTTATATGCTTTAAGTCGTCCCGAATTCATCGCACGTAAGGTATTTAAAATTTTGCGTATTTTTTTTTAGAACCTAATATAATATAGCGGCGTATATTACAGTCAACATTTCTTGGAGGCTCGTTTATATTTAATTGCATGTGGGTAATTATATCTGGCAGTATTCTGGTACAATTACCGTCATTACATACATATCAGTACGTAAGTACTTGGTCATTAAACGAGTGCCGGGAATTTCAGACTGCAGCGAATGAAATGCGACCCCTAACTTACTTCTGTTCAAACGAATTTGTAACATTGTAGCTGTAAGTAATATTAGTAAGTATTTAATTACCGTCGGGAATGTATTTAAAATTGAGGTATATTACGATACACGGAAATGTTTAGATAGATTATCATATTATTGTTTTATTGCAAAGTTATATGGAGCCAAGATGGTGCTAGTAAGAGGTCAAAGTCAAAGTCAAAATAACGTTTATTTTTATAGGTCTTCACAGACACTTAAAAATAGTCAACAAGTACAGATAAAAATAATAATTTAAAAAAACTAAAAAACACGCTTTTTATAGAAAACCGAACTAAAAAATAGAAAAATAAAAAAAAATATTTTATTTTAAAAAAAGCGTGGGGTGCTTTTTAGATCTTATCGAAATGATAATCACTCTACTCATATCTGTCAATAAAATATTTATAACTATTGACACCATGCACCCCACGCTTTTATTAAAATAAAATATTTTTTTTTATTTTTCTATTTTTTAGTTCGGTTTTCTATAAAAAGCGTGTTTTTTAGTTTTTTTAAACTATTATTTATTTTCTATTTTTTAGTTCGGTTTTCTAGTCTAGAACTTTCATAGTTCACAAATCGCACCATCTAGTGGCAATCGCCGGAAACTAAAAAAAGAAGTCGGTTACAAACAAACATACAAACATACAAACCTACAAACATACAAACATACAAACCTACAAACAAACATACAGGTGAAGCTAATAAAAAGCTAATAAAAATTATGATTTAAAATTAAATAAAAAAAACAAACACGAGCGCTTGTGGAAAGTGCCTCCGTGGAACAAAAAAAGACACGGACGCAATCGCCACGAGCGGCCCGATTCCGAGTGTAGGGGCTATCATGAGAAGAATCGGGCAAGAAACTCATGTGCCAAATACTCTTTTCAAACCATTTGAAATAAATAACAATATTATTATCACTACTGAAAACAAATCAGTAGGTTGGTGAATAAAAGGTGTAGCAAACAGAATACTCGACAATTAAGATCCAACCAAATTAAAATCAACGTCCTACAAGTTAACTAAGAAATTCTATGCGATCACAGTAGTCGAGCACAACTGACGCGACACCTTTTAATTAGAGTGGTAACGTTGTGCAAAAGTTGTGGCGAACTATAAAAAAAAAAAAGTTTCTATTATATATGTGAACACCATATCAAGGCAAATTTACAATTAAAAAGCTATCAGAAATTATTACAGAACGCCTCCACTCCGAAAAAGTGAACAAATTGCAATACACAAACAACAAAATCCGCGTTGAGCAAGCAATTTGACGGTCCCACTCCGACTTGTCAGTCATGAAGTCGTTGATGGTGTAGTATGCACCACCAATGAGACGACCCTTCATAGCCGCTAAAGCGATCATAAGACAAATCCAGAATATGCGCAGGTATCCTATTATAAAACTGTACACCCATTCCCAAAAAAGACTTGTGTACCTTGTGCAGGCGATGATACGGTAATTCAAGCTTATGCTTGCCTCTAGTATTAAAATTGTGTACATCGCTATGTTTTGTATATTTATCTAAGTTTCTTCTCACAAACATGATGTTATCATATATAAACTGGGAGACAACCGTTAAAATGCCAATTTCCTTAAAACGTTCTCTGAGGGAGACCCTAGCACCCAAATTATAAATTGCCCGTATTGCTCGTTTCTGAATAACGAAAATGGACTGAATCTCAGCTCCTCTGCCCCATAGCAATATACCATATGGCATAACGCTATGAAAATAACTAAAATAAACTATTCTAGCGATTACAATATCGGTAAGCTGTCGAACTTTTCGAACCGCGTAAGCAGCAGAGCTAAGTTTTCTCGCTAAAGACTTTATTTGTGGGCCCCACTGTAGCGTATTATCTAAGGTAATACCCAAGAATACAGTAGACTTCACTGGGTCAAGAATTTTATTATTTAGAGCTATACTTATATCCGGACCTTTAACACTAGTCATAGTGAACTTTATTATTTTAGTTTTATTCGTATTTAGAACTAAATTATTAGCCGTGAACCATTCATGAACTTGTGTGAGAGAACAATTCACATCATCAAATATACTCTTTTTACGGTCTACCTTGAAGAGAAGTGATGTGTTATCAGCAAATAATACAACGTTACAAAACTTCTGTACGCAAAAGGGCAAGTCATTAATATGGATATTAAATAATAAGGGGCCAAGTATCGAACCCTGGGGAACGCCCATAGTCACCGCTGATCCAGATGATCTCACTCCACTTATATCAACAAACTGTAACCTGTCACTTAAGTAGGATGCAATTAGTCTAAGTGCCGGGTTATTAATGCCATAATGACTAAACTTACGTAAAAGTGTGTTATGCTCCACGCAATCAAAAGCTTTGGAGAGATCACAGAATTCGCCAATTGCATCCTGCGAATTCTCTCAAGCATCGAAAATATGTTTTATAAGAGCAGCCCCAGCATCAGTCGTAGTTGCTCTTTTTTTTTATGTGATAGGAGGGCAAACGAGCAGGCGTGTCACCTGATGGTAAGCAACCAACGCCGCCCATGGACAGCAGCAACACATATAGTGTTACTGTTGCGTTGCCGACCTGTTGGGGATAGAGGAAAGGAAAGGATGGGGAAAGGGGGTGGGCCTCCGGGTACCTCTCTCACCGAACGAAACGCGGCATGAGCCACTTTACGTCGATCTTCTGAGAGGTCGTGGTATTTCACCGGTCGAGCCGGCCCATTCATGCAGTGAATTGCTTGGCTCTACCACTGTTTATGTACCACATTATTTAAATTGAAATGATCACATTATTTAAATTGAAAAATTTTGCTAAGTGCAGGTAGAATTGAAATAGGACGAAAGTTGGTTGGATCATTTTTACATCCATTTTTAAATAAGGGTATCAATTTGCTGTGTTTCATTAAGTTAGGAAACACACCCGCATCTACACATTTATTAAAAAGCACAGCCAGGCTTGGAGCTATGACAGCAATAATAGAATCTATCAATTTAACGGAAATGCCCCATAAATCAGCAGTTTTTTGAGAATTGAATAATTTGAACACTTTTATAATTTCGTGAGAGTCGACATGATCAAATTTAAAAGAAACGTTGCACTCGCGCACACTATCCCTAAGCAGAGTTTCAGCCTGAAGAGGACACGAATTTAACGCAGACGTTGTAGTACTCGGAATTTTGGCAAAAAAGTCACTAAATTGCAAATGCAACGGCACATTTCTCTTTAATAGTTTTATTATTAATAATAAGCTGAATATTATCGTCATGTCTCTTTGTACGACCTGACGAGGCATAATTAGGTACTTGAATTATGTACTTGAAAACGTATTGAAGTTTGATGCAACAGGCTAAGGCTAAGGCAACAACTAAGAAAGAATCGTATGGTTTAGAGTCTCTAACTATTGATTACGAGATATAGGTTTCAAGAAATAAACCAATTTATCTTAATAATAAAAAATTGTTGTTATTTAAAAAAAAAATCTTAATAAAATTTGTCATTGAGTCACGTGGCAGTGAATCTGAAAATGTCGCCTTGAATGACGTTACTCTGTGCTAAACGTCACTAAAACCATTGACAACGTCTTTACACAAGTACTTATATGTTTGACACTGCCGGACGTCATTCAAAACGCAGACGAAGCGTTTTCCTCCAGAAACTTGTTTGATTTTTTAAAATTCAAAACACTTGTTGCAAATTGAAGTTTTTTTTTTTTCAAAAAATCGGTGTTTTAAAAAATACAGCTATATTAGTATTTTTCTTAAGATTTAGTAAACTAGCATAATGTCGATAATTCATTAAAGTTATGAATCATGCGGCGATTAAACTTTTCTCTTCAACTGAAATTATGTGATCGTTACAGTCTAGTACCAATTACATTCATATTTATAATATTTGTATGTGATTATATAACCAAAGCCCTACGACAAGTTTCATATGTTACCTATTTAAACATATATTACATATTTAGTGACGTAAAAATAACAAATAACTGTTTTTATACTTTCCAACCTAGCATAAATTACAAGGTTTAATAAGCTCCGTTTGCAGAGATAATTGTGATGTCATTTTATTACTATTGTTGGTATATTTATTAAGAGTTGCCTACAGCAATCATTTTATTAAACCTCTTCATAGTATATATTCGCTCATTGAGTTTTAATGTTATATTAACTTTTTTATATTACTATAAAGTTAATACACATTTCTTCACAACTTTTTCTTATTAATGTTCATATTAAATAAAATCAAGAGTTTTGTTTAAATGAATTTGCTGACATTTGTGATAATATTAATAATATAAATGTGCCAAGTACCTAGGCTTATTTAAACAAAATTTGGTTATCGCAAAATATTGTTGAATGACGTAGATTTGAAGTATGGTCCATTCACTTATGTTTAGAACAAGAATATCAGAGTTTAGAAGATCACTGTAAGACAACAAATGTATCTCAAGAGAATAAGAAAAAAAATACAAACTTTACTTTACTTTCACTGTTATCCAAGTTAGACTTCACGTCCCTTGCGGGGTAGGCAGAGAGAACAGAGAGCAATGACAACCGATTCTCACACACCTCAATCGCTTCTTTGACTTTCATAACACTTGACGTTCGTAGTTTTTAAGGCTCCTGACATCACCTGCCTCATGGTCTTGTTCTATTTGGTCACGGTAAGAGTGTCGTGGCCGTCCTCGACTCGTACATCCATTCGCTTTTGTACTATAAAATGCATTACGCACCCCTAAATTGAATAATATACGTAATAATGTTGTAACGTCCAGTTGTGGTCGTCGTCGTGGACAAAACAATACGCGCTATACGACTGGTTTGAATAACTGGCAGTGGGTCATACTATGGCGCCATACGTTGCTTGTTAGTAAAGCTTAGTGAGTACGGATATAAACGATGACCAACTTCTTATTATGTAAAATAGTGACCCGCTCCGGTATGCACGGACGCAATGCTGATACCAAATACACTATAGAAAAAAATGTTATTAAATATATAAACCTTCTTCCTCAATCACTCTATCTATTAAAAAAACTATCATCAAAATACGTTGTGTAGTTTTAAAGATTTAAGCTTACATAGGGATATAGGTACAGAAAAAAGCTACTTTATTTTAAACTATGTAGTGAAGTTATCAGTTTAGAAAATAAATGAAAATGAAAATTTTACTTCCGAGATACCGATGTTCTAAGGAGGTAATTAATGTCAAAAGTATGGGAATCGCATATATATCATAACAGTAGATATACATAAAGATCATATTGTTCTGGTTTTATTCTATTGTCTCCAAATCTGACAAGGTGTGATCACTACTTTTAAAATATTGTCACTTATTTTTGGAGTCGGTGCCAGCCTAGGTAACATACTCTATTGTGTTGCACCGACTTCAATAATGAGTGAAAATTTTAGATAAATATTTAATAGTTAAAGATGGCTTTATTAAAGTATTACGTTTTGTATATTGTATTAAGTATACAAATGAGTAAGATACGTTATCGCTTTTTAGTTATAGAGGTACTGTTTTCATCTACTTAAAGATTTTGTGTTTTACGTTTATAGAAGTCGGTTTAACTTTTATATGTCTTATTCGGATTTTCGAAAGATTCAACTGCACCCATTTCAAAATAGCACCTGTACAAGGCTTCTACTTGCTTCATTCTAGTATCCTCAGTCTTTATTATTTGTTTCGTACGCAATTTTCTATATCTATTTACTAACTAACATACATAACATAAATTTACGCTTTTTTCTACCCGAAGCTGTAGGCAGCGGCTGTTAAGCCTCAACTCGCCGAATTGTTATGTTACGACCCAAATTGAATATATGGCGAACCTATTGGCATACACCGGGCACGAAGTTGTTAGTCAACGATATTTATCACACGTAACTTCCGAAAAGAATTCCGAGGAATCATCGGTGAGCCTGGAATCAGAAACGCGGAGCTCGGCCAATGGATCCCCAAGTCCAAATTTATAAAGACTATATCTATTTTTATAGAAACGTTTTTTAAGATTGGATGGGTTTTAAACGGAAAAATCTTCCTGATTTAGAAGCGGGGTGATGTAAAATTATCATTCATTAATTAGAAACTAACCCATTACTGGTTACCCAATCTAATGAGGATGGTGGATCTATTAGCGTTATTTATTAATCGCATGTTATAGGAAGCTGTGTGTCTGTGAGGCAACATTGTTAGAAATTGCAACTAAGACCAGTTATGCAACAAAACAATTGAGCAAGACAAAAGCTTAGCTGGCGAACATTTTATTTGGTTATTGAAAGTAAAGCTTTTATACTTTATTTGTAAATAATATTTGACGTTGTTGACCAAGAACCGCCGCCTCGGCTGCAAATGAAATTTTAATTTATGGATACTGCGAGTATCACGTGTAAATTATAATTGGAAATACAAGGAGTTTGTTTTAGAACGAATCTTTATAAAATCATTAATCATTGTAGATTTGTCAATAATTAGCTGACACAGCAAACGTCTTTCGACGAAAAATATAACCGTTAAAATTGAGGGCGTATGAAAAAAAATTTCATCGAAATCACTCGAGCTATTTTGGTAGATTTTGACTTTTGTCATGATTCATATCATACCAAAAAGAATATGTTGACTATGTTTCATACTTAAGAATATCTTAACATAACGCCTCGACGATCCACCTTACGGATTTTAATAAACTGTCCTATCTTATAAGGTGGACTAAACTGCATAAGGTGTGCAAATTTGATTCAAATTGGTTAAATGCTTGGAAGTCCTGTTCTGTTAGTGGTAGAGCCAAGCAGATCGCTGCGCGAATGGGCCGGCTCGACCGGTGAATTACTACGACCTCTCAGAAGACCGACGTAAAGTGGCTCATGCCGCGTTTCGTTCGGTGAGAGAGGTACCCGGAGGCCCACCCCCCTTCCCCATCCTTTCCTATCCCCTATCCCTTAAAGGTCGGCAACGCAACAGTGACACTATATGTATTGCTGGTGTCCATGGGCGGCGCCGGTTGCTTACCATCAGGTGACACGCCTGCTCGTTTGCCCTCGTATCCCATAAAAAAAAATACCATCGCGGACAAACAACGTGACACGTACTTTATGTTAGGTACATGTCAAAAGAAAATGCCATATTTTTATAGTTGTCCGTCGTAATGGGCCAGCTTGACCTTTGAAATACCACGACACCACGATATCGGCCTCATTTAGCGTTTCGACCGCTGAGAGAGGTTGTCGGAGGCCCGAACCCCTTTCCCCATCTACTCCCTCAAAGGAATACTACGCTCGCTCCACGGTATTCATGACCGGTAAGTATAGTCAATCTGGGTAACTTTAAGCTTTCAATGTAACACTGGCCCACTAACTCACTTTTGATTTCTTTACTTGGTAATATCTGAACTTGGTAATATTCATATGAAAAATTTAGAAAAAGTGAAGAAATCAAAAGTTACTATCAGGTGACCCACTTGCTCGTTTACCCTCCTATCTCATAATAAATATTAAGTCAATTTAAATGTCGAGGTCACACGATGTGCCCTAAAATTTTAGTTACTTGCTTACCATCAGGTGACAAGCCTGCCCGTTTCCATAATAAAGACACATTATTCATACGTAACAAATACATTCATAAATACATTTGATTGGCACAGTGTGCTTATATGCGATACAAAAGACATCGACGCGTTCAGTACGTTGTGATTTGTTGAGTTCAAGTGACATATTTTAATCAGCATTATTAATAAACTACATTCGAAAATTTCCATTTATTTACTCCATTACTATCTGTGTTCCATGTTACAATCGATGGCGGTGGTTGCTTACCATCAGGTGACCGGTTTGATCGTTCGCCCTCTTATTCAATAGAAAAATAATATTTCGAAATAATGAAAAAAAAAAATTCGCGTGGAGTCTCTCCGCGCTATGGAAGTAAAACTTTATAACAAACAAACATACATTTATAACACGCTTAATTTAAAAAGAGCACATCTTACTTACATTACGACGGGCCTCGTGGTGCATTGGTAAAATCGAATGTAGAACGGAGATTGGCGGATTCCCCACTTGAGTATAAATCTTAATATGGGTCTGAGTAGAATTTGGTAATTACTCCTCTATTTAAGAAGATATCACATATTCAACGTCGTATTGTTCTTTGATTTTGGTACTCCCCCAAGCTCAAGCCCATTCAACCCATATTGTAAAAATGCATTAAAATACTTATTCCGCAATATTGGATTTAGGATGACGTCACATTTTTCAACATACTATCGAAAAGCCCTTTTATTTGATACACAAAAAAGCATTAAAACTATCTGTGAATGAGAGCTATTGGTATTTCCCGGGCGAACCAGCCCATTTATGCAGCGGACTGCTTGGCTCCTCGTGTTTAAAAACTTAAAAAATGAGTTGTAAGATCAAGAACTACGTAATACTTAATAAGTAATATTTATTACATTCATAATATATACCTACATACTACATTGCAAAATGAAAAATTCGATCCATGCGGTTCGAATAAGAATATCGACGTAAAGTTGCTCGTGCCGCTTTTCGTTCGGTGAGGGAGGTATCCAAAGGTCCGAGCCCATTTCCCTCCTACTCTCTTAAAGGAGCGCAACGCACCACAGTGTTCATGGGCGGTGTCAAATTGCTTACCATCAGGTGACCCACTTACTCGTTTGCCCTCCTATCCCATAAAAAACTAAGAATTAAATTGTTATTATCACTTTCGCGTGGAGAATTATCCAAATCTCAAATTTTTACCATGGGTTACCTACCTAATATCAAGTAATTCAGAGAAATCATTGGCTCGGAATCGATCCCACGACCAGCGAGACTATTAATATTAAAATATTATAGGTACTATTAAAAATTGGAATGATAACTAAGTTCAAATGATAACTAAGTTACTAACTAGTGAGTAAGTGGTGTAACCTATTAAATGTATAATGTGTTGAAATGTAAATTATAAAAGGCATGGCACTTCAAATAGAATGTGATTAACAGACATAAAATAGAATGATCAACATTATCATAATGGTGTCTGTATAGTCAAAAAAAGTCAAAATAAGCTTTATTTTCATAGGTCTTCACAGACACTTAAAAATAGTCAACAAGTACAATTTTACTTTATTATTTTAATTAAACTACTTAACACGAGCGCTTGAGGAAAGTGCGTCCGTGGAACAAGAAAACACGGACGCAATCGCCACGAGCGGCCCGATTCCGAGTGTAGGGGCTATCATGAGAAGAATCGGGCAAGAAACTCATGTGCAAATACTCTTTTCAAACTATTAGACATAAATAACAATAATATTAATATCGCTACTGAAAACAAAGCAGTAGACTCGTGCATAAAAGGTGTAACAGCCAGAATACTCGACCATCACAGCAAATTAACATTGATCAACGTCCTAAAAAGAATAACTAAGCAAATATATTAGTCGAGCGCAACTGACGCTACTGACGCACTATAGATATTTAATCCAAATATCTATTTGGAATATATATCATACGGACACGTCACAGACATGTCTGTTAATCACCATCTATGTATTTGAAGTGTCATGCCTTTTATAATTTACATTTCAACACATTATACATTTTCAAAGTTCAAAGGAATTATATTAAAGATAATATATATATATCAAATATAAAAATATTTGATATTTTTTATTTCATAATATAGAGATTATTTGACCGAGGACCATAAACAGACTATTATTTATATCCATAATCTGAACTTATTTTATTCCAAATAACTCTGGTTCAGCGCTTATTTCTAAGATCTTGTAACTTGTAATTGCCAAACTAGTTATGAATTAACTATATTTATTTATTACACTTGAACAACCAAGGCTCATGTATATGTAAAAATTGGATGGGTAGATAGCAGTATCTTTGTATTTCATAATATAGAAATTATTTCACCGAGGACCAGAAATAGACTATTATTTAAACCCATAATCTGAACTTATAAATGTTTCTTTTTATAAGATTAGTTAACCATGAGTATAAACCATGAGTGATGATTGAAGTCAGTTTATCATTAAATTATCCTTGAAATATATTATACTTGAAAATTAATTCTCTTAAAAATTATAAATGAAAATTATACATCAAGTTACTTGATAAATAACATAGTTTTATGTAATATATCAAGAAAACTGTAAATAGCTAATGTTGTTTAGGTATGCTTTGCAATATTTTAAATGTGATGAATTAAAAAAAGAAAATACAGTTTATAAGTTTATAATTACCAAAATATTCGTAAGTACATCCAGTAACAAGTAATATATTTGTTCAAATCACGACTAATTTTGGTTTAAGCAAAAGCTCTTTGTCGTATTGTCTTTCACAAAGTAAAATTAATTCATCGTCACTCGTTATGCACTATTTTTTTACGTTCATAAGCTTTACTACAGAACAAAGTACTCCTAAACCAATTTACACTTTACAGTTGGAGTATATAGTTGAATATATTTAATAAAAACAAACAAATAGAGCAGAGTACCGAACTGTCACGATTATTTACTAATAATATGTTTTTACGTTTTCGGTCATAGAGGTCGCGCTTCGCATACGTCAACTTATTAAATCGCGCTATGGTTTCACTACCGTAGGGTTTATATATGATTGACATTCCAAATCAATTAGTACCTCCACTTGCCACTAGATGTCTGTGTACTATTATAATTCAAGCTTAACAAATTGAAAAGTTAGCTTCATATATACTTTGATGTTTTAAAGAAGTACTAAATATTAATATATTATGCCCCGCGAGGGCCGCAAGGGGGCGTTAAAAGCGTTAAACGCTCTTGCACGAGACATTAGAAGTTTTACTTCAAAAAACATCTTAACTATCTAACTATAGAAACGTACGCCTAATAATTAACTCAGCACTCAACAGTTTTACCATTTCACCACTGAGAAAGAGGAAGGAAGAGAGACAGAAACATAAAAGTTAATTTATCTGTATGTGCACCAGTCAGGGTTACATGGATAATTTAAAACACAGTGCAAAAACTGTTCAATACCGATATCCCGTTGGCAGATAATCGATTCGAAAGAATGTATTAATTAGGTTAACGAGTGGAGGCTTGCGATGACGTCACGCGCCGCTAATGAACAAAGGAAGGAGTGGGAGTCGATTATATCGATATGAGCCCGACTCGATTATCGATGCAACTTGATTTATATTGGCCGAATATTTTCTTGATTGTTATTAATTTTGAAATAACTATTATAACTTGGTTTTTTAAAATTTATTTAACACTGGCGACTCCCGCAAACACAAATGTCAAATTAATAAAATTTTAATTAAATGCTATTTTTTTTTTATTGAAACCACAATTGTTTGCAAAAAATAGTAATTAAGTCATTATACATATATAACTTCACGACTTTTTCTACTCGAAGATGTAGACTGCGGCTGTGAAGTCTACACTAAATTGTTACCTCCCAAATGGAATAGCTGGCGGTACTTATTGCCATACACCGGACACAAAGCAGTCATCGATATTTATCACACAACATCCGAAAATAATTCCAAGATTTTTTTGTGTGAGCCCGGAATCGATCCTACGACTTCTGAATCAGAAGCGGGGAGCTCGTCTAGTGGACTACACTTTTTTGCAATTTTTTCTTGCAGATAAAGTAATAAACAAATATGTTAATACAAAGTAATTTATATTTATACCGAATTCTAACAGTGGTAGAGCCAAGCAGTTCGCTGCATGAATGGGCCGGCTCGACCGGTGAAATACCACGACCTCTCAGAAGATCGACGTAAAGTGGCTCATGCCGCGTTTCGTTCGGTGAGAGAGGTACCCGGAGGCCGCAACAGTAACACTATATGTGTTGCTGGTGTCCATGGGCGGCGTTGGTTGCTTACCATCAGATGACACGCCTGCTCGTTTGCCCTCTTATCCCATAAAAAAAAAGTTTTTGAAAGTTACAGCGATTGTTAATCATATTTTGAGGACACTTGGCGTATTTAACTTAAACTTATTAAATTTTAAGCGTCTCAGTGGAAGCATTCGAAGGGAATATAATCGTATATTTCGTAAGACATTTATGAACTATTTAGAAAAAAATATTACGGACCGAGTAACTTTATTGATATTGCCTTAAAAGTGTTATAAATACAAATATAATATGACAGACTGTGTTATATGATCGTGCATTATATTTAATGGTATTTATTTATAATGTAAGTAATAAATGTAACATAGAAAAGATAGGATGTGAATTATTGTTATAGTATTTTTAGAGTGGTAATGCCAAGCAGTTCGCTGCATGAATGGGCCGGCTCGACCGGTGAAATACCACGACCTCTCGGAAGATCGACGTAAAGTGGCTCATGTCGCCTTTCGTTCGGTGAGAGAGGTACCTGGAGGCCCACCCCTTCCCCTTCGTTCCCTATCCCCTTTCCATTAAAAGCCGGCAACGCAACAGTAACACTTTATGTGTTGCTGGTTGGTTGCTTACTATCAGGTGACATGCCTGCTCGTTTGCCCTCCTATCCTATAAAAAAAGAAATGGGGCAAACAACCTCGCGGTTCACCTGGTGGAAAACGACTAGCGTGGCCCATGGACATCTGTAACTCTGAGAGAGTCACAGTTGATATGCTGACCTACATGATTGAGTGGAAAGGGTGTAAAGTGGAAGGTGGTGGGCAAACGGACACCTCTCTTAACGAACGAAAATCAGCATGAGATCAGCTTAATAAGACTTTTTATCCGTTTGTTCTCTATGGACTCAAATGTGATTAGATTGGTGAGGGTTATCTTGGAGACCTTAATTTGATATCATCATCATTAGCCTTTTGAGGTCCACTGCTGGACGTAGCGACACAACTGGTATATTTTGATAACACATAACATAACATAATTTCACGCCTTTGTTACCCGAAGGTGTACGCAGCGGCCGTTAAGCCTCGTCTCGCCGTTATGTTAACGTCCTAAATGGAATAGATGGCGAACCTATTGCCACACCGGGCACATAGTTTTCAGTCATCGATATTTATCACAATTTAATTCCGAAAACCATTTCGAAAAGTCATTAGTGTGAGCCAGTCTCAGGATTCGAACTCGGACCTCTGGATCAGAAGCCGTGCGCTCGACCACTGGACCACCGAGACATTATTTTGATAATTTTATTAGAATTTGTGTTTTCCGTAACCAATAAACCGGTTTCATCTATCACCGGATTAGTCAGCAGTATAACATGACCCTCTTTCTATTACATTCTGGCAAAAAGTTATTACTTCATCTGGATATTATTTTTATGGAATCGGAGGGCAAACGAGCAAGTCGGTTACCGGATGGTAAGCAACTTCTCATCCCCCATGAATACCGTGGTGCATTGCCGTCCTTTAAGGAAGTAGGAGGGGAGAGGAAGGAGAAAGGGGATCGGGCCTCCGGATATCTCTCTCACCAACCGAAACGCGGCACGAGCCACTTCGCACCGATATTCCGTGAGGTTGTAGTATTTCACCGGTCGAGCCGACTCATTTATGCAGCGAACTGCAAGACTCTACCACTGTTAAATGTATGTATTAATATATGAATTTGTTTGTAGTGATTACTAATGAAATTAAGTAGACGATAAAATATTTGAAAGCGTACCAGTGATCAGTTTTGATTTAACTATGTCTACCCCGCGGCTCCGTTCAACTGGGAGGAATGTAGGTTGAGTTCTTTTTGTTTTTATAGATGTTTATCTATCCAAGGTGCATTGTAGCGTAATAATTTACATCATGTATTTCATGGGAGATCACATTCTATCGATTAGTTGAGCTTGCTGGCTTCAGATAAAGATGAGATAAGACACAGAACTGATGTGAATTGGAATGGATGTGTCGCAAATGTACTCTGAATCCAAGATGTTTTTTCTTTCTTTTTTGTTTAGTACCCGTAATGGTACTTCTAGTTGTGTTGATGTCTGTGACGTCCTCCCTCGGCAACTATATCATTTTTTTCCCTGATATAAGTATTTTCCATTGTATACTGTGATGTCTGTATGTGCTAAATTTCATCTAGATTTGTTCAGAAGTTCTTGTATTATAACTTAACCTAACTTAGCCCCAAACTTGATGGTGTGTTGTATGCCTTAGCGTTTACTTTTAAGTACATATATATATTTATGCAAAAAATATTAAATACGTAAATATTTATTGGACATAAATAAACATAGACTTTTCGTTTTTTAATATTTAATCTGTGCACGTTTTTACAATACGACAAATGATTGTATCCGAGAGTGGCAGAGCGATGTACTTCACTGCTTAAATGACCGGTAAAATACCACGGCCTCTCCGAATATCGACGTAAAGTGGCTCGTATCGCGTTTCATTTGGTTAGAGAGGTACCCGGAGGCCCTCTTACCCTCCCCATCATTTCTCATCCTACTCCTATAAAAGCCCGAAACGCAACTGTAGCACTATTTGTACCATGGGCGGCGATAGTTGCTTGCCATGAGGTGACACATTAGCTCGTTTGCCTTCTTGTTCATTAAAAAAGACCCTACTTATGTCAGTATAAAACTTATTTATTTAATAAATATACACATTTTGGAAACCTTTTGATGTCCTTTAACTTTTACGATAAAAAAAAAACATGGGTCAATTTATCCACGTTACGTCAAATTTTGACATGAATGTTATATGTCAAACTTTTAAGAAACGCGCGCCATGCTTTTTTGCATTCCACACGAACAGACGGTCTACCGTCACAATCTATGGGAAAGTTATTCCGGGAATGGACGATAAGGGAGCGCTTCCTCCGATAGTGTTATCTCTTTCGTTCACTCTGAGGCATACCTCCATGACCACTTATGAAGGAGACATACGTATACGGGGAATGTCACACGGAATTTTATTATTATTCGTTGTTGTAAGTGCCATTGCGAGGGCACGGTTATAAAATTATATTGTTTATTGTATCAATTTATTAATTTTTCCATACAGTCTTTGAAATTACTTTTTTTTTTATCTTTAGCGATCATGTTTCCGAGTTTCTTAATGGCCAGATTTAAATATTACATTGTATGGACATAAATCATTTACATGGATGCTAACTATAATAAAGAAATATAACTTTGAAATTACTTCACGTCACAGAAAATCATGGGTATGTCGCATTTATTGCATGTGGTCAGAAGGAAGGATTACTTATTGGTGGTTATCAATTTATGTTCCTATGGCAATACGTTCTGATGTAAGAACAGATTAGTTTTAGATTTTAACAGTGGTAGAGTCTAGCAGTTCGCTGCATGAATGGGCCGGCTCGACCGGTGAAATACCACGACCTCTCGGAATATCAGAGTGAAGTGGCTCGTGTTGCGTATCGTTCGGTGAGAGTGGTATTCGGAGGCCCGATACCCTTTCCCCTTCCTTTTCCCTCATACTCCCTTAACCCACCCACTGCTAGTTTGCCCTCCTATCCCATAAAAAAACCCTAGCTACAAATATAAACTTATTGCCTAGCATTAGGAATGATTTTATTTCAATCATCGATATTTATCACAAATAATCTCCGATAAATAAATAGACCGCATAGACTTATTAACATACTTAATATACTGGAAAAGGTTCACATCAGGTTATGTCCTTGGTCGCTAATAAGACATGCGCGGGACCACATTGAGTGGCACTATCCTCCATATATTATATCGCACACATCTAATGCAGGTTAATTTATTTAAAAAAAACAATTTAAAATTGTCTTAGATTTCGCAATACACCCAAAAAGATTCAGAGCTCTCAGTCCCTACTTATCCGACACACCTACAATTTCTTATACTACTTCTAAACCTTTTCGTGTGTAAAAATGTAATTTCATTAAAAGGTTACTGATAAAAAATACCTTTCTTTGGATATTATGCGTTCTCAATGTAAACAAACCATATACAAAGACTCATTCTATTCGTAGTTCAGTGCAGTGTAAATAATACTCAATATCGTTCAGAACATTAGACTGTTAATATTTAATAAACATTATTTGTGACAAACTGTGAATTAAGAAATTATATAACTATCTTTATGACATACATAGTTGTGTCATTTAAATCTCAATTAATAAATATAAATTATAGGTGATAACTAATCCCCTATAACTTCACGCCTCTTTCTAAACGAGGCTATTATTGAGCCTCAATTCATATAATTTCACGTTCCAAATGAAATAGGTGGCGAAACCTAATGGCATTTACCGGCCATAATGTTATCAATCATCAGCTACTGGTGTTATTTGGTCTTCGGCTGTTACATTCCAAACTTTTGGATTTAGAAGCGGGTTGCTCGATATCCAGACAACTGCTTCTAAAATCATATTTAACTTGTACAACAGTGTGAACTAATGTTAACTACTTATATCATGTTCGTAGAATATTACTAAAATATAAGGGAGATAGGTATCTTTATGGCAGACTAACTAAATTGTAATTCAATGTTTAATTACATCAACTAAAAATATCCCAAAGTGCTAGGCCGCTGGCGGAGTATCAAACTGGATAACAGTTCTGTACAAAACATATTAAAAAAAAGGGTTATTCTTTATGGCATTTATAATAAATGCCTACCATTAGATAATGACACTATACTCGATAAAACAATAAAAATAATGGAACAGTTATTTATATTATTATTGACGGGCCTCGTGGCGCATTGGTAAAAAACTACCGGCTGCAGCAACGAGGTCGGGGGTTCGATTCCCACCCGAGCACAAATATTTGTGAAAAACATGAATATTTGTGTGGCGTCTGGGTGTTTTTCTATGTATTATAAGTATGTATTTAAAAAAAAAGTATATATGTATTATTATCCGTTGTCTAGTATCCATAACACAAACATTTAGTTGCTTAGCTTGGAACTGTGTGATTTGTGTCCAAGATATTATTATTAATACTATGTTTGTGTATGTGTTTGTGTATTTAAATCATCACTTCAACAAATGACTGGGTCCATTGAGACAACCGTATATTGAGATCATAACTTAATTATTTAAGTCAATTATCTATCTTGTATGTATTCATTACATATAGATATTATATGTAATAAATAAAGGCACTTTCACGCTTTTTATAATTGAAGGTACGGGCAGTGATTTTTGTCTAATTTCCAGTATATTAAAGTGTCGTAAACACATTCGTTGAGTTATTGATAATAGGTTAGTTTACAGAATTGTAAGAATTAGGTAATTATATAGCTTAAATTTTTATAGTATTCCAAAGCACCTATTTTTATATGTATTTTGAATTATAAAATAATCTGACAAATTTCTACACAAAAAAACGCTCCAGACTGTGACTCCGGGTACCTCTATCACCAAACAAAATGCGGCATGCGCTACTTTAGATTGATATTCTGAGAGGCCATGAAATTTAACCAGTCGAGCCGGCCCACTCATGCAGAAAACTGCGTGGCTCTACCACTGAGAAGTGACCACGTGAAGCTTAATTATTATTAATTATTATTTACCATCTAAACATTTCCAACGTCTAACAAATGTTTAATTCATCCATCTGTCTTCTTTTCTACAATTCACTAATAGCTTTCTACAATTCACGAATAGTTTTCTTTAATTCACTAATAGTTTTCTACATATCACTAATAGTTTCTAAATTCACATAAATCTAATTTTTTCCACCCATTACATACATAATTTAAGAATACTGTCGGCAATTTTCAAGCATATTCAATATACATATTTAGAATTCAATCCAGATTTTATTTTAACACAAAAAGCTGAGTAAAACCAGTTTCCAAAGTAATTTTGCTATCAGAAATGATAAAAGTCGTACAGATAAAAGTAAATTTTATTGAACTAAAAATAAAATAATATGGGTAGTACATATACGATTTTTATTACTTTCTATGAATGATAAATGATTTTTTGATGATTTTGATGAAACTAATTAAAACATGAAAGTACTTTACGGGTACTGTGGCAAAAATAAAATATTTATAGGTATAGCTGTACGCAAAAAAAAATTCGCGTGGAGTCTCTCCGCGCTATGGAAGTAAAACTTTATAACAAACAAACATACATTTATAACACGCTTAATTTAAAAAGAGCACATCTTACTTACATTACGACGGGCCTCGTGGTGCATTGGTAAAATCGAATGTAGAACGGAGATTGGCGGATTCCCCACTTGAGTATAAATCTTAATATGGGTCTGAGTAGAATTTGGTAATTACTCCTCTATTTAAGAAGATATCACATATTCAACGTCGTATTGTTCTTTGATTTTGGTACTCCCCCAAGCTCAAGCCCATTCAACCCATATTGTAAAAATGCATTAAAATACTTATTCCGCAATATTGGATTTAGGATGACGTCACATTTTTCAACATACTATCGAAAAGCCCTTTTATTTGATACACAAAAAAGCATTAAAACTATCTGTGAATGAGAGCTATTGGTATTTCCCGGGCGAACCAGCCCATTTATGCAGCGGACTGCTTGGCTCCTCGTGTTTAAAAACTTAAAAAATGAGTTGTAAGATCAAGAACTACGTAATACTTAATAAGTAATATTTATTACATTCATAATATATACCTACATACTACATTGCAAAATGAAAAATTCGATCCATGCGGTTCGAATAAGAATATCGACGTAAAGTTGCTCGTGCCGCTTTTCGTTCGGTGAGGGAGGTATCCAAAGGTCCGAGCCCATTTCCCTCCTACTCTCTTAAAGGAGCGCAACGCACCACAGTGTTCATGGGCGGTGTCAAATTGCTTACCATCAGGTGACCCACTTACTCGTTTGCCCTCCTATCCCATAAAAAACTAAGAATTAAATTGTTATTATCACTTTCGCGTGGAGAATTATCCAAATCTCAAATTTTTACCATGGGTTACCTACCTAATATCAAGTAATTCAGAGAAATCATTGGCTCGGAATCGATCCCACGACCAGCGAGACTATTAATATTAAAATATTATAGGTACTATTAAAAATTGGAATGATAACTAAGTTCAAATGATAACTAAGTTACTAACTAGTGAGTAAGTGGTGTAACCTATTAAATGTATAATGTGTTGAAATGTAAATTATAAAAGGCATGGCACTTCAAATAGAATGTGATTAACAGACATAAAATAGAATGATCAACATTATCATAATGGTGTCTGTATAGTCAAAAAAAGTCAAAATAAGCTTTATTTTCATAGGTCTTCACAGACACTTAAAAATAGTCAACAAGTACAATTTTACTTTATTATTTTAATTAAACTACTTAACACGAGCGCTTGAGGAAAGTGCGTCCGTGGAACAAGAAAACACGGACGCAATCGCCACGAGCGGCCCGATTCCGAGTGTAGGGGCTATCATGAGAAGAATCGGGCAAGAAACTCATGTGCAAATACTCTTTTCAAACTATTAGACATAAATAACAATAATATTAATATCGCTACTGAAAACAAAGCAGTAGACTCGTGCATAAAAGGTGTAACAGCCAGAATACTCGACCATCACAGCAAATTAACATTGATCAACGTCCTAAAAAGAATAACTAAGCAAATATATTAGTCGAGCGCAACTGACGCTACTGACGCACTATAGATATTTAATCCAAATATCTATTTGGAATATATATCATACGGACACGTCACAGACATGTCTGTTAATCACCATCTATGTATTTGAAGTGTCATGCCTTTTATAATTTACATTTCAACACATTATACATTTTCAAAGTTCAAAGGAATTATATTAAAGATAATATATATATATCAAATATAAAAATATTTGATATTTTTTATTTCATAATATAGAGATTATTTGACCGAGGACCATAAACAGACTATTATTTATATCCATAATCTGAACTTATTTTATTCCAAATAACTCTGGTTCAGCGCTTATTTCTAAGATCTTGTAACTTGTAATTGCCAAACTAGTTATGAATTAACTATATTTATTTATTACACTTGAACAACCAAGGCTCATGTATATGTAAAAATTGGATGGGTAGATAGCAGTATCTTTGTATTTCATAATATAGAAATTATTTCACCGAGGACCAGAAATAGACTATTATTTAAACCCATAATCTGAACTTATAAATGTTTCTTTTTATAAGATTAGTTAACCATGAGTATAAACCATGAGTGATGATTGAAGTCAGTTTATCATTAAATTATCCTTGAAATATATTATACTTGAAAATTAATTCTCTTAAAAATTATAAATGAAAATTATACATCAAGTTACTTGATAAATAACATAGTTTTATGTAATATATCAAGAAAACTGTAAATAGCTAATGTTGTTTAGGTATGCTTTGCAATATTTTAAATGTGATGAATTAAAAAAAGAAAATACAGTTTATAAGTTTATAATTACCAAAATATTCGTAAGTACATCCAGTAACAAGTAATATATTTGTTCAAATCACGACTAATTTTGGTTTAAGCAAAAGCTCTTTGTCGTATTGTCTTTCACAAAGTAAAATTAATTCATCGTCACTCGTTATGCACTATTTTTTTACGTTCATAAGCTTTACTACAGAACAAAGTACTCCTAAACCAATTTACACTTTACAGTTGGAGTATATAGTTGAATATATTTAATAAAAACAAACAAATAGAGCAGAGTACCGAACTGTCACGATTATTTACTAATAATATGTTTTTACGTTTTCGGTCATAGAGGTCGCGCTTCGCATACGTCAACTTATTAAATCGCGCTATGGTTTCACTACCGTAGGGTTTATATATGATTGACATTCCAAATCAATTAGTACCTCCACTTGCCACTAGATGTCTGTGTACTATTATAATTCAAGCTTAACAAATTGAAAAGTTAGCTTCATATATACTTTGATGTTTTAAAGAAGTACTAAATATTAATATATTATGCCCCGCGAGGGCCGCAAGGGGGCGTTAAAAGCGTTAAACGCTCTTGCACGAGACATTAGAAGTTTTACTTCAATAAAAATAAATTTACAATAAACATTCGCATGCCTAATATTTATAATTACATTACGTAATCAAAAGTAGAGTTGGACCCATCAAAATTGTCCAATAGACTTATAAGTGAACCAATCAGCCCGGTACTCATATAAACAAGGCAATAGAACTATCGCCAACATGAGTTTTGAAGTAGGGGTGTGTTGTAAAAGAAACTAGCAGTAACAAAGGTCTTTCCAAATAAGTCGGTTGTTACCTAAACGATCGCAATTCTCACGTGAATAATACGGTAGTAAAGCCTCTTCAAGTTCTGCAAATTTTGTTCGATACTGTAAGAAATATAGTCGTCTCGCTCTATCTGTCGTTTAGACGGAACGTCGAATGAGAGGCAGCATCAATGTTCGAGTCTCGCTAGCGGGACATCGACCAGCAGCTTTCAGAAAAACTTTAGCTGAGTTTAACAGCGTTGCAACTTGGAAGCGAACTTATTTTAGTCTTTATAAAGATACAAAACTTTGGATAGTAATTGTTGGTGTTTACTGTGCTCACATTATCTTACATTAATATTTACATCCACTGTTTTACTATTTCACTATTTCAATAATTAACTAGATGCATATTATATATAAAGCCTTATATTTTAATACGTTACAATTCTAAGACAGGTAATATAATGAAAAAAATCTATGTATGGTATCAGATACAACTAGTATATAAAACACGTTGGTCAAATTCCAATTTCCAGCTCTACATTTAACGAAAAAAACATAGTTACATTGCGAGTTGAAATGTTATTCCTCTAAGGCTACTTGCCCCGTGGACATCGACAAAAACCGTGCAGCCTTAGTGTAACGGTGTGCATGTCGTCTTGTATATATACACTCACGCACACACGTACATAAACAAGCCCGCATACCGGGCTGCGCGGGCGCAGGAGAAACCGTGTGCTTTGCATTCAACACTCAGTTGTGAAGCCACTATTGAGGTCATCATACGCTTCTTAAGAATCCATATAATATATTTCTATACGTCTTTACTGGATATATTTATAAAACATAATAAAGAATATTGTTTAAAATAGTGTTAAGTTAGTTTCATTTGAGTGTTAAGTGAACAATAGTTGTTAGTTGAAGTGTATTAGTTGAACGGTGTTGTAACGTGTTAGTTGAGATTGATTTGAATTGAAATTGTGTTAAGTGATAAAAAAATGTGATTATGTGATAACTTGACAAATCTGGAGTGCTATGGAAGGATTGCACGTCATATGAAAATGTCGAGGAACATTTTCTGTTTGAAATCAGTGAGAAAAAAGGAGTCCGGTATTGTATAGGTGAGTGATTATTTGCATACGGCCTCTTTTACAACTTTATACACAAGTTACAAATAAGTTCTTATATGTAGCCAATGATTTTAAATATTATAACTTAATTTGTTAACTTGAAACTTGAATACTATTTTATATTAATTGTCTTCAAATTATGTTTTTATCATAACTTATCAGTTATCATCAAAGTTTAATACCCACTAATATTGTAGGTGTATTTAAGCATATAGATGAAATCATTATAAATAAACGAATGCTTTTATAGAGAAAGCTATCTCCCAAAAGCGGTTGTATAGATAATAGCATGCTGTGCTTTTACAGCTTTTGTAAAAAACCGGTCAAGTGTAAGTTGCTCTTGCGCATTAAGAGATCCACATTTTTCGTTATGTCTGTTAGTCATTATCTAGTTTCGTGAAAAAATCACTAGATACAGAATAACATAGTCACTGGCCTAGTGGTGCATTGGCACAACCACTGGCAGCTGAGTACAAGTCTGCTAGTTCGATCCACATCCGAGTGCAAATATTTGTGACGATCTTGCCTGATATATTTTAAGTAAGATGATATTATAATTATATTATAAGTAAGTAAGTATATTATATATTTACATAATAAATATATTGATGCTATTTGTTGTCTAGTATCTATAACACAAGCATTTAGTTACTTGGCTTGCAAAACTAAAGGTCACTAATTAACTAACTAACTTACTAAATAAAACATAACATGTTATCTAAATGTTCTGACAAATTCTATGTCCAAGATTTCATTTAACATAATATTATGAATATATTTCATTAGAATGAAGGAGTTAAATTTGGTGTATATTGTAAAAAGTGTGAACATATAAAAACGTTTGAACTGACGAGGCTAGCACCCAGGACCGCATGCTTGCTAATCGCTGGCGTAAATCTCATCGGGCAAGTTACTATTGTGATGGGTAGTAAAATAAATTTTACATATTAAAGCTTAAATATAATCTACGGTTAAAGATTTGCACCAGTTCATTAATACTAAAAATCAACTTAAACAATTGAGTGGTAGAGCCAGTTCGGGCCATCTCGACCGGTGTAAGACCATGGCCTCTCAGAATATCGAGTATCGGTGAGAGAAGTATCCGGATGCTCTGCCCTCCTCCCCCTTTCCCATCCTTAAATGCCAGTAACGCAATTTTAACACTATCTGTGTTGCAGGTGTCCATGGGCGGCGGTAGTTGCTTACCAAGAGGTGACTCAATTCCACGTTTGCCCTCCTGTTCCATAAAAAAATCTAGTGTTTCCATTGCAGTGGAATTTATGTTTTTTTGCATCATTTAAATTCATCTGCCATCTCACACAACTTCTGAGTAAGACATAATTTTACGATACATATTGCAACCAGAACCATTGGAAGTTAAATGAATATTTTAATAAAACAAACAGGTCCCAAAATTCTTTACGTTACTTACTTTACAACATTTTTGTGTGGTCCATATTTATAGGATACCCATTTAACTTTATTGTTTTTTCTAACGTACACGACGAACAGATTGCAAACGAATATGATATTAGTCAGAAATATTTTATTTCCAAGAACAATTCTGGCCTTGAGTTTTGATATCAAACTCTAGACACTAGATTTAGTGTTATTCTTTTTTAAATCCACTTCACAGAATACTATAAATACTTATGATTGTATTTGCTATTCAGAGTTCATGTTTTCATTTATCATCAGCCTTTTCATGTCCACTATTGGTCGTAAGCCTCTACCTTGGAACGCCACAACTCACGGTCCTGCATCTTTCGCTTCCAGCGATCTTGACTAGGTCGTCGGTCTTCCTAGAGGAACGTCCTACTCCACGTGGACCAGTTCGTGGTTGCCATTCGAACCTTTCTCTCCCATCGGCTCGTCGAACGATGTGGCCACTTCATTGTGCAAACCTTTCGGGCTATATCGATCACAAATTATTAAGTTTTCATTACTTGACTCAATTTCACCGCAGTAGACTATATAAATTCCCAAATTAATAATATGTCCTTTTTAAGAACGATGTGTTTAGCAATTTTTAGCACGGCGTGACGTCATTCAAGATGACATTTGCGATTGCTGTTTACTGCCACGTGACCCAATGCCTAATTTTTAAGATTTTATATAGTAAAAATAATAATAATCTCTACTTATTTTGATCAACTGTTGTATTTTTAATATGGTTTTTATTAAAATTAGAATTAGTTTTAAATTTAATTTAACTACAAAGAATCGATTGAAATATGAAAGATTTGTGTTTAGTGGCGCTAATTTATGTAGATAGAAAGAAATTTGGCGTTATGTTATTTATGTGTGTACAATAATGTTATTTTCGATTTCTCAAGAATTCCGCTATTCGATAAACTAGTCTTGAGCTTGAGGGACGTTTGCATAGTTACTAATAGTGATATCTCTTTCACACTTGTCACGTTAATATATTGCTATTTCATTTTCTAAACATACTATTGTGCATTATATGAAATGTAACTTAGTGATGTTTGCATCTCTATATATTATAAAGCGTAGGTCTATATCCGATCTTCGAAAATGAGAACCTCCTGTTTTCGGAAGTATTCGTGATATTAAATCCACCTACAGCGTCTTTTGTTAATATTTCCTACTAAAGTAGGGATATGATTTTTGTATCTATGTTTGAATAAACAAACAAAACTTCCTATAGCCTTAAAAATTGTAAGGATTTCAATATATACGAGTATATATCACAGCATTCGTTTGTTACATACAGATTACATATTTAAGCCGTCTAATAGATCTTGGTCTTTTAGACGGCTGTTAAATTTAAGTTATTTTATATAACTACAGTAAATATATTCTATAATTTGTAATATTTCATTAATAAAATTAGCTTTGTTCTGCCATAAGAACATATACAAAAAAAGATTTTGTGATTCCAAAAGAATAAATCATTCTTTCAATCAGAGTCAAATATCAAACAATACATATACATAACATAACTTCACGCCTTTTGTTACCCGAAGGTGTAGGCAGCGGCTGTTAAGCCTCGTCTCGCCGTTATGTTTAGGTCCCAAATGGAATAGGTGGCGAACCTATTGCCATACCGGGCACAAACTTTTCAGTCATCGATATTTATCACACATAAATTCCGAAAACATTTTCGAAAAGTCATCGGTGTGAGCCAGTGTCAGGAATCGAACCCGGACCTCTGGATCAGAAGCCGTGTGCTCGACCACTGCGCCACCGAGACTTTGAAAACATTACTATTTTAAAACGCTATCACTGCGGCCATAAAACACTTATAAGCGTTGTATTTCATTTCATTTATATACATTTTCAAAATTTAACTATAGTTTTATATTATACTAGCTGACCCGGCGAACTCTGTTTCGCATCAAAAGTAATAACTGCTGCCCCGCTATGTTAAAACTGCAATATCTTCGACAAATTTGAAGTCGATAGCAGCTATAGGTTAAAAATGGGAATTTTCCATTGTTAACACCCCCGCAACCCCCCTTGTGGGTGGAATTTCGTAAAATCCGTTCTTAGCTGACCTCTACTCGGCGAAAGGAATAATCCTACCAAATTTCAAGTCGCTACGCCTTATGGTTCCAGAGATATCGTGATGAGTCAATATAAAGGTGGAAATCTCTTTTATATTTATAGATATAAATATAATTTTGGGGTTGAGACTCTAGGGACATGGGGTCCGAGTGCTCGTGCACTTTATAAAGATCTTGCAAAGAGACTGATCCAGGCCTCGCGCGACCAGAGGGCTGGTCTATTCTTCGCTCAGAGGATTAGCATTGCCATTTAGCGCGGCAATGCGGCCAGTCTTTTGGGCACGCTGCCAGTAGACCGAGATGCGGAGAAAATTTATTTTAGCTAGTTTTCCAATTATATATATTGTAAATAATGTAATTTATTGTTTTGAATTGTATAATTTAAACTATAGTTAAATATTCAGTTCAGTCTCGGTGGTCCAGTGTTCGAGCACACGGCTTCTGATCCAGAGGTCTGAGTTCGATTCCTGACACTGGCTCACGTTTTCGGAAGTTATATGTGATAAATATCGATGACTGAACACTTTGTGCCCGGTATATGGCAATAGGTTCGCCACCTACTCCATTTGGGAGACGTAACGATAGCGGCGAGACGAGGCTCAACAGCCGCTGCCTGCACCTTCGGGTAACAAAAGGCGTGAAGTTATGCTATGTTAAATATGATAATATTTGTATCTATTCAAAAGTAAAATATAGAGCGGAACATGTCTATGTCACAATTCAATAGTCGAATATGCAAAGGAAAGCATATTTCGTAAATACCGCTAAAGCCGGTTTTGCCGTTTGTATCAATCACGTACCTATCTACAAATGATTTTCATAATCGCCATTGACAAACTTTCGAATTGACACTACATGCCACTGACTACGCAGAAACTTCATAATGATCATTACGTGGATATACTGTGATAAATCGTGTAAGTGGATGGATAGGGAATAAATATTTTAATACCCGAAGACAATTTAAATAACGTATAGCATTATATTGAAAAGAAATCACTCAAAATATGATTTTAGTAAGCATTAAACTAGCCTAATTACCTGATGGTAAGTGACTACTGTCACCCATGGGCACCTCCAACAGAGCTAGTGTTACAGTTGCGTAGCAGATCTTTAAGATAGGATTGTGGAAAAATCTGAATTATGTCCATGTGTCCATTGCTAGCCATCAGGTCACACGCCTAGTCGTTTGTCATTGTTGGTCATTGTTGTCGTTTGTCATTACTCCATAAAACAAAAATTGATAGGAAAGGAGGGTAGAGGGTTTAAGCCTCCAGATAACTCTCTCACTAAGATGCGGCATGTGTTACTCTAAGTCGATATTTTGATAGACCGTGGTATTTCACCAGTAGACCGGCCCATTCAGTGAACTGCGTGGTTCCATTAGTGTTAATATAATCTTTCCACATGGTGTTGTAGCTAGTAATACTAATTCCAGCAGCACTCAGCAGCAGCAGTGACCCTAGAACAATGTTATTCGCGTGAAAATCGATTCTAAAGATCCCTGCATTTAATCGTGGATCAATATTTTAGTCTGGTCTAGTTATTTTTAACTAAAGTTACAATTATATACTCTATGTGACGTAGGTATATGTATTTCAACCAAGATTTTACAAAATAATAATGATTTTTTCATTCACTGTCGAGAATTTCATTTTATGAATGACATTTCCCTCCAAAATTCATTTTCAGAATAAGCTTAATTCAACTTGTCAAACTCTTATTTTCTTCAAACGAACGAATAAAAAAGTAAAGCGTTCGTTTAAAAAGTCTGTCTGTCTGTCATTTCTAAACTTCGTAATTATTGGACGATTTTTTTTACCGCCTTTTAGAGATAGATTGATCAGTTTTAAGCCACTGTCACCGTTAGAGCTCTCAGGTAGAGCCGCGGCGAGCAACTTTTTTGAAATGACTATCAAATCAACGTATAGGATATATTCTGTATTCATCATCATCCGCCTTTAGAAGTCCACTGCTGGACGTAGGCCTACCCCATAGAGCTCCACAACTGCCGGTCCTGTGTCTTCTGTATTATTATATTATTATGAATAAACAATTATAACATTAAAACAACTTTTTATGGATTATATCGATTATATCGTGTTATATTATATAGTTCGAAACGTCGGGAAATAAATAAAATAAGTTCTAAATAAACGCGAAATAATCCATAAAAAGTTGTTTTAATGTTATGAATGTGATTCGCGAAGGTCTAAGAAATAAATAATTAACAATTAAATAAATACTGGTGTTCACGCGAATATTTGACACTCGCTGTCCCATTCTACTCCATAACTTGTAAATGTACCTACAACCTATAAGTCGTGTGAAAAGTTGGCTTTAATAACAAAAAATAATAATAAAAGATCAGAGAGAAATAGACGAAAAGAAAATTAGAAACACTTTATTTTAAGATGTATCTATTTTATCTGTCACCGTTAGTTTTGCAAACACTTTTTAATAAACGGAAGCGTATCCGCTTGAAATGTCTACTGTCTTACTATATATGATGTCAACATTTCTGTTATTTATATGTATACTAATTTATGTAATTTTTTTGCAACTTTACCCGTTTAAATCTTTAAGGTATTGGGAGTAGTCATTTTGCCACGAAACTCTGAATAGATTGTTTGGTCATAAGGAATAGATGGAAAAATATATTGCCAATATATTGTCATTTGTACCTGTATCTTTGTATTTATGTAGAGAATCTATCAATCAGCGTCAAATATCGAACATTTATTTATTTATTTCAATACCATACCTAAATCTATTTCACAGGTTTCCACCTAATACAATAGACAGGCATAAACAACATAACTTACTTCAAGTATTTCTATGTTAAAACGCCGTCACTGAGGCAATAAAACACTTATTAACTTTGTATTTTATTTAAATTAATTTTAATAATAGATACCAATATTGACATTAAGAAGTTCACATCACAGAAGTAAGGAGAAGAACACACACGCTGTAAGGAGAAGCTTTTAACGCGGACAAAAATAAACAAGGTTTCATGACTACATAAGTAACTATTTATGTATATTTTTTGTCTTTCAAACTTGAAAAATATATTATTTCGATAAGTTTATTCACAGTATATAAACTTAACATAGATAAATATAACTTCACGCCTTTTGTTACCCGAAGGTGTAGGCAGCGGCTGTTGAGCCTCGTCTCGCCGTTATGTTTACGTCCCAAATGGAATACGTGGCGAACCTATTGCCATACCGGGCACAAAGCTTACAGTCATCGATATTTATCACACTTAACTTCCGAAAACAATTTCGAAAAGTCATTTGTGTGAGCCAGTGTCAGGATTCGAACCCGGACCTTTGGATCAGAAGCCGTGTGCTCTCCCACTGGACCACCGAGACAGTATACCGAGTAAATTATGCATAATTGTATAATTTCCTTGTCAAAGATTCTTGTTGAGATCTCGTTAGAAAGATCTATAAGATTGGATCCAATAACATTCGTGAGTTTGATCAGTAGAAAACAATGCAAAGATAAATCTATCTTCTAATCAATAGTCAGAGATCGGGATCAGCGGTTAGTTCCCACGAAAACGATACGCCGTGATTTGCGAAATGATTTCGACTAAATCTGGGGCACGATGAATGTTTATTGGCTATTATCTATTTCATATGAGATGGTAAAATAAAATTTTTGTTTAAAAAATATCGGAAATCGTTTCCCGTTTCATTATGAAAAATGGTAAACTTACAACTTACAAACTTTACAAAGTTACATTAACATACGTTTTATTCAGCATTAGAATAGTACATACATACATAGCTTCACGCCAAGTCCCTTGCGGGGCAGGCAGAGAGAACCTCCCTCACGTCCTATATGGGAGTAGGAGGGGAAAGTTAGGGTAATAAAGGGAATACGGGCCTCTGTATACCTCTCTCACCGAACGAAACGCGGCATGAGATACTACACGCCGATATTCGGAGAGGTCGTGGTATTTCACCGGTCGAGACGGCCCAATCATGCAGCGAACTACCACTGTAAAAATAATAGTCAGAATACTCAATCACCAAGATAGTGACTACTATCCACAAATAAGTTATTGTAAAATCAAATTCGCCATACACATAGCAACAATACCTGAAAATATAAAAAAATCGTTTAAAAAAATGTTTCTCATTTAACATTGAACGATTAATAAAATAATTTTGAACAGTAATCAGTATCTTATATCAAATAACTAATGTTTCTTTAAATGTTATCGTCGATAACCGGCGGTTAAACAAATTGTTCTACATTAATTTCTCAAAGTTTAAAGACATCTAATTAATTATACAAGTAATACAAGAAACCATTTAATGAATGCATTTAATTGGTTCATTCACCTTCCCTTGTACAACACAGATTCTAAATTAAATTGTAATAGATCAATATTGTCAAGATGGATTTAAATATATAAAAATAAACAGTAATTCATTACATAAATATTTTAGGAGTTGATTAAAAAGAAAAAGAAACTTGAAAATATATTTAGTATTATTTATTTATTATCAAAATAATTGAACTCAAAACAAGTTCATTTCTCAACAAATTCAATTTTGTCGCTTTATATTGATATTCAGATAATATAATAATATCATACAATATAGATTTAATTATCTATTTCAAAGACTTAGGGGTCGCCCATTGAACACGTGATCTTTTTTGATCCCCCCCTGACTCTAGGTGATACGTGGTGAGATTTAAAACTAACCCTGCCCCCAGCTGTCCAACATCACGTGTATCTTTAATTCATCATCAATTCATCAATCTTGCTGGTCCAGCAGTCCCGCTTCTGAATTAAAAAGTCATGAGTTCGATTTTGAGCTTACACCAATGACTATTCCATAGCATATAACACGTAGTTATAAATATCGATGACTGCCAACTGGTATAAAGTATAATCTTATTTTTTTTT
Source organism: Euproctis similis (assembly GCA_905147225.2). Lineage (NCBI taxonomy): Eukaryota > Metazoa > Arthropoda > Insecta > Lepidoptera > Erebidae > Euproctis > Euproctis similis. The sequence goes on from LR990109.1 coordinate 15,414,193, forward strand.
TTTCAAAATTTTTGTGATATTCTGTGGTTTTTGTCACACCCCTCCCCACGCATCACGGGATTTATGGACGGCCCCTTGATGCCGTTGATGATTTCTAGCACATAAGTCTGAATACTGAACCGCCACTCAAATATATAAGCGCTACTTAAGCGTTTAAGTAGCTGTCACATAAGACAGAATACGTGAAAATTAAGCAGTAAGTACCACTTTATTGATTGTCAGATTTGAGTGGCGGTTCAGTATTCGGACGTTAGACTCATTTTTAAGCTAATTATGTAATTATCATTGAGAAGAAAACAGATAGGTAGTATATTCCTTTTGTATATTTTTCTATTTTAATTCAATTTGTTAAATTACTTAAAATTTCTTCATAATTAGCTGTCAGCTATTGTCAATTATATTGCACGAATTGCAGTTTTGCTCTATGCTTTTGATAGTGTTATACGTACAGTAAAAACAAAATATTTTTATTGTACTGAAATTTGATTTCATTTGTTCTTAACATTAAAACAACTTTTTATGGATTATATCGCATTTATTTGGAACTTATTTTCTATTTATTTACCGACGTTTCGAACTCTTTACAGAGATCATTTTCACGAGTGATGAACAAAAAGATGGTAGTCGTTCAGAAGCTGTTTTCATTTATTTATTCTGAAGATTTTAAAAGAAACAGCAATAGCTTTGATGCAATTCTTTTTGCTAAGTAGAATATCAATCTACGCTCTACAAGGAAATCGAATTCATTTTCTCCTAACTTTCTAGACAAGGTGTTCTTGATGCAAATCGTGAATTGATTGGCCGTAATAAGTATCTATGACTCTACTCTATGGTACAGTAACGTGTACTGCAATTAGGGGCTTTATTGAGGCAGTTATAGTTTGTTGCGTTCGGTGACCCTGTAATGATGTTAAGCAACAGGATGCAAATTGTTATTTATTGGATGGGTTAGCATTATTTTAGGTGCACACCTGATTCCTCTTCCAAACTAAAGAAAATTTCAAATGAGGACGAATGGAGACCAGTTATTATGTATCTGAAAACTAAATCTGCTACATAGACTGCTCGATGCATATGGGATATAGAAGTGATGGAATAATACAATACCCTCCCTTCGGTTGGACAATCTGTTCAATCGCTTTTGGTTTATTTAACGTAGGTCTTCTCTCTGTGAACCCGAAGTACAGACAACTGTTATTTTTCATGTGTTAGAGATTGCAGAGCCAGTAAAAGATTTCATGTGTGGAAATCCTTTAAAAATCACCTTGTCTTTATCTACTTATATTAGTCTTCTTGCTTCCATCCTTAACCATTAAACAGGAAATATATAAATATAACTTTAGCAAAACAATAATAATTTCACACCGCAAAGGCTGTAGACAGCGGCTGTTCAGCCTGGATTCGCGAAATTGCCACTATGATGTCAATCATCGATATTTATTACACATAACTTCCGAAAATATCGGAATCGATCCACGAATCCTTGATTAAGAAGAGGGAGCTTGACCACCGGACCACCGAGACTAATCGAAACTTTCATCCAGATATTTAATCAACTAAGCTTAACTTAGTGATGCTTAATTTTAGATATTGAAAATGATTATGCTTAGTTAAAATAAGTTAAACTAGTTATGCTTAGTTTCAATATCTTTATAATATCTTCAGTATTATATACATACGTACATTGGATATAACACAAACTAGAACTTTATTAACACGCATACAGTTCTGTGAAAACTCAACAAATACGTAACAGCATTAAAACAACAGGAACCAACATTATCTCATTATGCAGTCGAGAACATAAAAGCGATGGAGGCGTCTTAACAACGTAATTTAATATTTTACGACGCGGCTTATGTAAATATGTCACATATCCAATGTGTTTTAGATAAATGGTGTACCAAAAATAAGCTATGAATTATTCTTTTGATTGTGGGAAATATTCATATTATAAAGATGAGATCGTAGCACTCGTAGAAGTAGGATTATAGATTTTTTTATTATCAATATGTACCGTTTTATTATTTTCATTTTATAACATAGATGTAAATAGTTGATAGTGTTTTGAAATTGTTACGAAATGTGTCTATCCGTGATACGTTTTATGAGAAGGCTGTTTCATTTATGTGATTTGGTAGTCGAATGTCACGGTGTTAAAACTTGTAAAGATAAAGAACGATAAGATTATAATATTAGTATATACAAGACATACTTTGTGTTTTACTATTTAAATGTAAGTTCCTCAATCGCATCGGAATGGTCCGACATTAATGGAACGATAAAACTTTTATAGGTTTCGGCGGGAGATGAATAGAAGCTATGTATTTTTTCTATAATCTATATATAGTCTCAGGACTTTATTTATGTTCTTCAAAATAGAATAATATTTGTGAATACGAAAGGTATTATTAAAGGTTTTAAGGCCTTCATATTTCTCTTGTGGTTTTAGTTAATTTTTAATAATCTCTCGTCTTTCCATTGTGCCGTGTGTTGTGTTTCGTTCATCAGAAATTTAGTAAAGTTTGGGTGTTCTAGGTTCGTGCTCCACTAGTTCTTTCTGAAACTAAATATACTTACATATTATATTTGTTCAATTGAAAATAAAATTAATATAATTACTTCGAAAATTAACAGAATTTTACACTCGTGAAATAATAAAGATACTAGAAGTGTATGGTTGTACGTCAACTGTAATTTTGGTTAAGTTTTGTCATATGACATTATCTGACGATTACATATATATTTTTCGATTATAAAACAGAAAGTCTAATTGATGTAATAACGTGTCTATGTATTTCATAGTTCCGATGCACAGAGTGCCATTTTAAGTAGTAAACAAAAGTCTGTTATCCACTTTTTTGCCAGTTACTTTAGCACAAACAAAGACTAGTAGACAGTTTCATGTTTGCTTATAAATGACTCTTTTTCCAAATTTTGAATTATTAAGTCTCGGTGGTCCAGTGATCCAGCATCCCGCTTCTGAATCCAGAGGTAACGAGTTCGAATCCTGGCTCACACCAATGACTTTCGAAATTATTTTTGAAAGTTATGTGTGATAAATATCGATGATTAGTCATCGAAACCAGTATGGCCATAGATGAACCACCTATTCTATTTGCGACGTAAACATAACGGCGAGACGAGGCTTAACAGCCACTACCTACACCTTCGGGTAGAAAAAGGCGTGACGTTATGTTAAAATCACTTCATAGTCATAGATAAGATGTTAATTAATTATAGGCAATTAATTTCAAAGTCAATGCCAAATCTAAGCATAATTTTAAGCGTTTACTTGATTTTGAGACTTTCAAACCACAGAAATTGCTTCAACCTTAGTGACGCATGATCCAAACCCTGTATAGATCAGTAAATCTATATATCGATACCCTAATTCGCAAATCTAATAACTCCACTTTTTTTTTTCGAAAATGGCATTTTGATACCGGCAGAAACTAGACATTATCTAGATTCTATCGGTATCAAAATTTTCATTTTCGAAAAAAAGTGGAGTTAGTAGGTTTGCGAATTAGGGTATCGATATGTAATATTGACTCAGCAGTCTCGTCTTCAACCAATGCTGCTACTGAGAACACCGAGTGAACGTTTTCCAATATAATTATAATGATTTATGTGGGCTCATAAAAAAGTGTCAAAGTATTTTGAAACGGAAATTAACATTTTATTGTCAATTATATATACAAATGGCCCATGGATGTTACCCATGTGGGTATACTAATACCCCCACATTTTAAAATGATTTGTAGAAGTTATATTTAGTACACGAGGTCATTGATACCGATTTTTTCACAATATATGTTGTGTAGGTTCAGACTGATAAATAACATAAAATAACTTCACGCCTTTTTCTACCCGTTGTTGTAGGCAGCGGCTGTTGAGCCTGACTGATAAATGTTATGAGATATAACAGATCATTACATAATATAAAACAAAGTCACTTTCCTCTGTCTGTCCTCTTATATGCTTATATCTTTGAAACAAAGCACTTGCAAAGCCTTTGAAACGCAACGGATTTTGATGCGGGTTTTTTAATGGATTAATGAATTTTTATCTATAATTTTAGCACTTTAATTGCAAACGCTGGCTGAACCCTAGATCTAAACAATGTACTTCATTATTACACACCTTCAAAAGGTCTACAAAAAAGTCCGCGATAGCATATATCAATCTCTTAGGGATAACCTACAATTATAATTTTTATTTCCTACCTTTTTACATAAAATTATGGCTTATTATTTACGAAGCGATTTTAAACATTACAGCAATAATTTTTATCCAGTCAAGTGTCTTAAATAGATTGTGCTCTTAATATAGATCAATATGACCCTTTATAGCATGTTAGTTAAGAAATATTTACGAAGATATTACAGTATTAACGTAGCCGGACATGCGGTTGCGTGGCGTAGTAGTACTGGCAAAGATGCGCGCCTATAGATCGCACACATTTATTATTTTTGGCGCGGAACAAAGTTCACCGGGTCAGCTAGTATTTGATAAATACTTATTTTACCTACGAACTTGAAACATCTAAAGATATAGGCAGTGGTAATTATGATTCCACACGCTGAATTCCATCACTCTATTTGCCAATCCGGAATAATTTCGTTACTTAACGATATCAACATAATTTTCGAAAAATAATTGATGGACAGTCTCGGTGGCGCAGTGGCTAGCACCCCGCTTCTGATTCAAGAAATCAAATCCTGGCACACAACAATGACTTTTCGAAATTTTCTGAAGTTACGTGTTAAAAATATAGATGATTGACAACTTTGTGCCCGGTATGGCAATAGGTTCGCCACCTATTCCATTTGGGACGTAAACATAACGGCGAGACGAGGCTTAACAGCCGCTGCCTACACCTTCGGGTAGAAAACGGCGTTAAGTTATGTTATGTTAATTGATTGATTAGATCTTGCGGTCTCCCAGTTTAAAATTTGAGTACTATCTATCACTAGACCAACGAGACATTGTATTGTGTTTTTGTAAATAATTAGGCAAAGATGTTTTTCATATATTAAATTTCATACAAAACCTATGACTCAGACTTATTTCTGACGTTTCGTCTCATAACATTAGTTTATTTGGAATTTTATATGAACATATTGACATTTCGGAAAGCTATTGCAAAAATATTTATATCTCAAATACGTCTAATATATAATACAGTTTATTTCAAAATTATGAAAATTATTGCCATAAATTTTTTTATCCAGACATAAAACTGTGTTATCTGTAGCATACTTATAGTTTTATATAATTTGTAGGACAATAAATTACCACTTGTCTGTGATGCGTCTAGATAATATAATTGTAATGTTTGCATGTTATAAAAAGCAAGTTATGATTTTACCTTAGCTCAGTTTTAACAGTGGGAAAGCCAAGCAGTTCGCTGCAAGAATGGTCCGACTCGATCGGTGAAATAGCACGACCTCTCAGAAGATCGACGTAAAGTGGCTCATGCCGCGTTTCGTTCGGTGAAAGAGGTACCCGGAGGCCCATCCCCTTTCCCCATCCTTTCCTATCCTACTCCCTTAATGGTCGGCAACGCAACTGTAACACTATTTGTGTTGCAGGTGTCTATGGGCGGCGCTGGTCACTTACCATCAGGTGACACGCATGCTCGTTCGCTCTCCTATCCCATAAAAAAAAACAAAGTTCTCCTCTAAAAATATATGTTAGTTAATGTCTATAGCCATATCATCGGAAGTTAAGAGTGGTAATAATCGATTATATAATAATATCTCTTGCTCAATCTGTTCTTTTAACTCTTCTAGATTACGCCGAGATCTTTTTCCTTCTTGATGCTGAGTCACTTCTGAGGAACTTTGGAATAAATTCTAACGGTTTCAAGCAATCCGGTTCGTCTTCGGCCTCCAAAAGTATGTCTGTATGGGTGGTTGCCAGTTTGTCGGCGGAGTCGGGAAGTTCACATTTTCTCTGTTCTCTACTCAGTACTTTACAATCATATAGCTCCAGTTCATCTTCGGGAAGGCTATAAATAATGTCCCTAATCTATCCCCAATCCTATTTTGTGACTTTTAGGCTACTTAATAGTGCATACACCTTTGAGTAAGAAATCTTCAGTCCTCTAACGCAATGTCTGAAGACCAAAGTCTTTGACCAGTGCGTCCTACCGGTGATGACCTACGGTGCCGAAACGTGGACACTCACGGCGGGGTTAGTCCACAAATTTAAAGTCGCTCAGCGAGCTATGCTTGGGGTATCTCTGAAAGATAAACTCAGGAATGAGTATATCCGCTAGGGAACGGGGGTAACCGACATAGCTCGTAGAATAAGCTCGCTGAAGTGGCAATGGGCTGGTCATGTCTGCCGAAGGACCGATGGTAGATGGAGTAAGAAGGTCATAGAGTGGAGACCACGTCTTGGTAAACGTAGCGTAGGACGCCCACCAGCTCGATGGTCAGACGACCTCAGAAAGGCTGCCGGAAAAGACTGGATGCGGAAGGCACAGAATCGGATGTTGTGGCGCACATTGGGAGAGGCCTATGTCCAGCAGTGGACTGCAATAGGCTGATGATGATGACCATGTTCCTTTTCCACCAACAGTTATCAAGCAGTATGTTGGGCGAGATGTGATTAAGTATGGTTTCATTTTAGAAAACCGTTCCTCAGCTTTCGACGCTCGACTTCACCGTTGCTGAATAAATATAGTTTCGTGATATTTGAAGGCTTTATCAAAACAGAGTCCCTTTAAATCACACCTCGTAAATGGCTGCGATCAAATTTGTAGACTTGTGTAAATATAATGTTATAGTTCACGCATAGCCATAACCGAAGTGAAAAAAGATGATGAACTCAAATAGTCGTCATCTAGAAACTTATTTATCTTTTTTTTTCGATCTTACAGTCAGAGTGCACCTAACTATTATGTGCCTATTTTTTTTCAAATTACACATTAATTTATTTCTTTAAAACACTTGTCATACAATTATATACCGTATTATAATATCATATATGACATTATAAATTAAAACTAAATAAAATTGTAGTGTCAGTTTGTACTGTTATATTAACCTCATTTTACTGAATGCGTGGTTTTTTACTATTTTTGTTTATCTATTTGTTCAATTCTATTCTCTTTGATAGTGATTTCGGATCTTTCACGGGCTTTATAGAGTTGAAATCCTTATCACTTCAGGTAACATAAATGAAGGGAACATCTATCAATAAGCATCTTTTTAATAAATTTTATTTATTTTCTAAATTTCAAACAGAAAAAGCCGCGGGCCCATATATAGTAATATACAGAATATATACAGAACTACACAAGTTATAATGAGAGCTATTGTTTGAATTGTCGGTAGTTATCCAACTGCCATAGTAATTGAGCGAACTCTATTCAAACTTCAAAATATGTATAGCAGTTTCAAAAGAAGGTTTCAACTTCCGACAGTTGGACAAACAAGGTTAATCACTTCATATGGTGATGATACACCAGCTAAGTTCTAAACAATAAGTTGCTATTGTCTATGATCATGAATAATATACATAAAGTCAACTATTTTATGGACACAGCTGCCGATCGAACTGATTAAGAAGTTAATAAGTGTTTTTAAATATATTGTTTATATCAAATACCTATCTACCTATTACGGATAAAATATAATATAATATAACTTCACGCCTCTTTAACCGATGGTGTATGCAGTGGCCGTTAAGCCTCGACTCGCCGAATCGTTATGCCCAGTTTACACTCAGCCCCTTCCGCTGTTCTGACGCGAGTGAGTGTTTAGTTTTATAGTAGAGACTTTTGTTCCAGCGCCAGCTGTATGTTTACTGAGTATTACACACAATATTTAAATGTTTTGAAAAGAAATCTCGTCTATAAATATTGCTTATTCATTTTAAAAAATTAAATAACTTAATGGCAACTAATTAATTAATGATTTTTTCTTAGATTTTAACTCCTCTTTTGGAGTGTGGAGTAAGTGAGAGAGAGGGTTGAATGTAAACACACTGCCGCTCGCGCTGCATTCCTTTGACTTCCTCACAAAAATCAACAATTGAAGGAGCGTTTTCTGTTACGCGTCCCAAATGGAATAGTTGGCGAACCTATAGCCTCGTTAGACCTTTTTTTTTATTTTAAACGAATTATAGGATATATTCATTAGTAAACAGCCTTTTATTTAAGTCTACAAAAGACCTTAACTATATTGTTTGATATATTATTATGTGAATGACTTTCTACGATCTCAGTTCGTACAAATGGCATTTTTTTATTATATGTCTGTGGAATGTCGTTGTGAAGTTAGGCCGATTTAATAAATTGCGGTTTTAGTACTAGGCACTCTACCTACCACTGGTTTCGGAATAGACATGAAAAGTAGTCATAGCGGTTATACGCCATTCTAGGGAAAGTGTATACTGCATAGTTGAAACTACAAGTACACATGATTCGACAGGTTTTACCCGTTAAAAATGTTTGTGTACCGACTTCAAAAAGTAAGAAGTATACGTAACAACACCATGCAATCATATTGAATCTCGATAAAAGCTATTTTAATTGTATCACAAGATTCGTGTAAATTTATAATGAAAAATCCTGTAGTCCTGGAGCCTTAAAAATCGACGAGCATGTATGACAAGAAGTATGAAATTTAAAGAAGCGAGTGAGGCATGTAAGATTCGTGCCTTGTGTCGTTCTGTTCTCTCCGTTTATCCCGCAATGGACTTAGCGTAAAGTTATGTACTTATGTTTAAAGTTAAAAATTTGGCAAGGTCTGTGACAAGTTATTGCAGGCGCTGAGGGACAGATGATAACGTTTACATTGGGTATACTTTCCGAAAATTGCTGGTGATTATTATAAAACTAGCTGACCCGGCGAACTTTGTTTCACCTCAAAGGCATTATATGAGTAAATAAAATATTATTTCTAAAAAAGTCCCGTAAAAATCGGTCCAGCCGTTAGCCATTAGCCAGAACACTCAAGCCCGAATACTAAACCGCCACTCAAATATATAAGCGCTACTTAAGCGTTTGAGTAGCTGTCACATTAGACAGAATACGTGAAATTTGAGCAGTAAGTAGCACTTTATTGACTGTCGGATTTGACGGCTGTCGGTTCAGTATTCGGGTGTCAGATTGACAAATATTCTAAAAAAAATGTTATTTTGATGTATATACCGTATATACATGCATTTCGTAAAAAGCGGTTATTTCAATTTGACATACAGACACTTCGATTTTATATATTAGTATAGATATTGATTGGCCAGGAAATACTTAGTATTTTACATTTTACTTTTAACAATGGTAGAGTCAGTAGTTCGCTCCATGAATGGGCTGGCTCGATTGGTGAAATACCACGACCTCTCGGAAAATCGACTTAAAGTGGCTCATGCCGCGTTTCGTTCGGCGAGAGAGGTACCCGGAGACCCACCCCGTTCCCCATCCTTCCCTGTCCACTTTCCCTTAAAGGTCGGCAACGCGACAGACACACTATATGTGTTGCTGGTGTCCATGAGCGGCGTTAGTTGCTTACCATCACGTGACACGCCTGGTCGTTAGCCCTCCTATCTCTTAAAAAAAGGATCATTTCCATTCCAGAAATTAAAGTATTTCAACGCCTAACAATAACATACATAGTATAACTTCACGGCTTTTCTACCCGAAGGTGTATGCAGTGGCTGTCAAGCCTCGTCTTGCCGTTATGTCTACGTCCCAAATGGAGTAAGGAGGCGAACCTATTGCCATACCGGGCACAAAGATTTCAGCCATCGATGTTTATCACACATAACTCCCGAAAATAACTTCGGAAAGTCATTGGTGTGAGCCAGGATTCGAACCCGACCTCTAGATTCTAAGCGGAGCGCTCGACCACTGGACCTCCGAGACGTTAAATGTTAATTAATTAATAAACACAAAAACAGCCACAAGTGGTCAAAAAAGTCCAAATGTGGTTACGAATCGTTTGTATGGGAAAATTAAATTGTAATTTTTAGTATTCTACTCGCAAATTATCCATATTTTCCTATACTATGTGTTATTCCTGGCTCTAAAAATCCCGGCTCCAATTTTCAGCCAAATCTGTATGGCCGTTCTTGAGTTATAAGTGTTGTAACAAACACAACTTTCTTTTATATATATATAGATGTAGTTTTATGTCAGAATATCGCAATGTATTGACCCATTATATAGCTTTTCTTACTGTTCACATTTCTGATATCACTTGGATGTTGTGTATACAAATTTCTTTTCTTGGAAAACATTGGGAGAACAAACAAATATGATATACAAGAAAAGTTCTCGCGGCAATAATAATTATTTTTATATCAACTTCCTGTAAGTACCGGAGTAATTAACAGCATTATTATCGATATTAGATTGTGTAACATTCACTTTCACTATTTATTTTTATACAATTACTTACCGGTACAAATATATATTTAAAGTTTTTTGTAGCTAAACGCTTTTTACGACATTCAAGTTTAGACAGCGGCCACTACACAACGACTCGCCGAATTTTTGTTTGGCAAACGGAATAGGTGGCGGAACACATCGAAGTCTGGCAAAAGTTAGCACATCGGGCTAAATATTGTTAGTTGTCGATATTTACAACATATAATTTTCGAAAATAATATGCCATTAGAGTTCTTGGCTATCTGGATTTGTTATTATAATCATCTTCAGCCCTTTGATGTCCATTGCTAGATGTGGGCATGGCACCCATAGCTCGTGGTGCTCTGCCACCGTCAGCCAATGACTTCGAGCCACCTATAAAAGGTTACAAAAATATTGTGTAGTTAACATTAATAAAATTTTAAAAATAACGATTTGCATTTTGGATAACGATCTAAGAAGTAATTTACAAAACGAATGTGTCGAGGTCGTGGAAAATGGATTCCTTTAAAGGTGTTATTACGAACCGTGTAATTATTAACCAAAACCAACGTGGTTTTCGGCAAATAATTTCACGGTTAGTTAACTTCAAAATGTAGTAGGCATGTTTACATTCAATAGAAACCGTTTATTGTGCTATTGCCATCTATTTTATCGAGGTCTCTCACGACCAGAGGGCTGGTCTATTCTTCGCACAGAGGATTAGCATTGTCATTGAGCGTGGCAATACGGCCAGTCTTCTGGGCACGCTGCCAGTAGACCGAGATGCGGAGAAATTTAATTTAAGTTAGTTATTTAATTGTATGTATTGTAGATAATAAAATTAATTTATTTTTTCTTATAGTTGTAAATAAATTTTATTATCAAAATCGATTTTTTACGTTACATTTACAATTTCTTGGCAGGTCATTTGCGCGACTTCTACGAATGTTATAAGTGACTTTTTGTTTGAACTATAAAGTGATCTGCAAACATTTCATGGGGGACGAGGAGTGCCATATGTCCATCCGAAGTAAGTAAAAAAATGCAGTCTCGGTTGTCCAGTGGTCGAACATCCCGCTTCTGAATCAAGAAGTTGTGGGTGGGAATCCTGGCTCACACCGGCTGACTTGTCGAAAATTCTTTTCGGAAGTTATAGTGTTATGTATTAAATTTCGATAACTGAAAACTTCGTGCCTTAAACATAAAGGCGAGTCTAGGCTTAACAGCCGCTGCCTACACCTTCGGGTAGAAAAGGCTGTTAAGGTTAAAATCATGAAATATAAAAGAATTTCTACACAAGGAACATGTTTTCTAACTAAATATAAGCGCCGTCGTAGCACGGAACGAGATGTTAGCGCTAATATGTCGACCTAAACAATTTACTTATTAGCGCGATAATAACAATGGCTTGGTTCCGTAGTTTAAAAGCTTATTTATTCTTGTACCTAAATAAATAAAATAAAAGCTCGTCACATGGACTAATGGTCAACCCATCCAAGACGCAGGTAATCATGATAGGTAGTAGTCGGCTCACCTCAAAAATTGACAAATCACAGTTACCGGAAATTGTTTTTGAGGACACTGTAATCACTTTAAGTGAAAAGGTAAAGAATCTTGGCCTTATTATTGACCCTGATCTAACTTGGGGTCCGCAGCTACAAGAGGTGAGCCGGAAACTGTTTGCTTCTGGAGGGTCTCTCAGAAGACTTAGAAATTTCTTACCCATAGCCACCAAGGTTGCGCTTGCAAATTCTGTTCTTCTGCCCATCCTTGATTATGCAGACGTCAGCTATCCTGATCTCGCCGAATACCAATTAGATAAACTTGAGCGTCTCCAAAATCTTTGCATAAGATTTATATTTGGCTTACGCAAATATGATCATGTTTCACAATTTCGAAAACAACTCAAGTGGTTACCAATACGATTTCGCCGGAATGCTCGTATCCTTTCAGTTTTATATAAAATTCTGTTCGACCCTTCAACTCCTTCCTATCTCAAAGTACGTTTCCAGTACTTACATGACACTCATTGCCAGAATCTGAGGTCATCGAACAATTTGAGACTTAAAGTGCCACCACATTCCACAAGTTTCTACGCCAAATCCTTTACCGTTAAAGCAGTAAACTTGTGGAATGAACTACCGGAGGAAATTCGACGTGCTAAGACCCTAAGGGCGTTCAAGAAAACAGTGAAAGAACACTACCTGGAATCATCACAATAAAGCTATTACTACTACTACATCCACGTCAAGTTATTAGTCATTCTTAGTGTATTATGTATGTATGTGTTTTAAGTATGTGTATGTATGTATTTTATATGTACGTGTATGTATATTGATTTATTATATTTATGTATGTGTAGATATTTGTATGTAATGGTATGTATGTATATATATGAGAGTATGTTTATTACTGAATTAACCTTCAGAATATTTATTTTGTATTATTCTATTAACTATATATTGTACGCAACATTTACTGCCCACTCCAAATTTAATTTTTTGTCCATCCTAAGGTTGCCTGGCAGAAATTGCTCACAGCAATAAGGCCGCCCATTGTACTATAATAATTGTAAGGTTTTTTTTTTCATGTATCCTTTTCTTTTGTGTACAATAAAGTATATATATATAAATAAATAGTAAGGTATTACACATATAAATAAGCTCTGCTGTTTTTTTTAAAGTGTGGTTTTAATCTTGTTACTAATTCTGCTGTATTAACGAGAAGAGATATTATAAGGGTTGAAGAATACTTACAAGATACGTATATACCATTGCGTAATATAATCTCAAGTACAGGGAGAGGTTTAGGTTCAATGACCGGTGAGAAATGTACAAAATTTAATGAATTTGAATAAATTAAAATAAATTTAATGTCAAGCAAATAGTGGCCAGTTTAAGGTTGGTGAATAAGTCTATTGGCTGGAATAAAAAATCTTTTAATGATGGTATATAAATAAAGTTGATTTTTGGCAAATATTATTCTATACCACAAGTAGACGAGATACAACAGTGGTAGAGTCTTGCAGTTCACTGCATAAATGGCCCGGTTCGACTGGTAAAATACAACGAATACCTCTCGGAATATCGGCGCGAAGTGGCTGGTACCGTATTTCGTTTAGTGAGAGATGTATCCGGAGGCCCTATCCCCTTTCGCCTCCCTTTTCTTCCCTACTACCTTAAAGGATGGCCACGGTTTTTATGGGCGGTGAGTAGTTGCTTGCCATCAGGTGACCCACTTGCTCGTTTGTCCTCCTACTCCATAAAAAAGACTATTAGGTCCTTTAATCTTTTGTTCAAAATTCTTAGGGTAGATATTTTAATAGAAAACTTTACACTAAACTTAAAGGTGTTGTTATAAGAGTGTTTCCAAACTACACCTCTTTGTTCTCACTGGAAACTAATCTCAAACGCTTGTAAGTACACCTTAAACTTAAGTACAATCAAAACTGATATATGACACTTTTCTTTGTTGTCTACATATTAGGATGTTATTAATCCTCAAGTAATATTAACCGGAAACTTGTTGATATTCGCTTTGATTAGCGGTTTTGCCAATATGCGGAATCCCAAATCGAGTTATAAATCTGATAGCGGACGTATAAAAATGTCTACTTCAATACATTTACCGGACTGGATAGGTGAAGGAACTTAATTCTGTACTGATATTCTCAAGCTTAAGGCCAATTTTGAAGTTTTAAAAAAAAAAACATAGTTTTATAAGCAAACATTAAGCTACTCTGTGGCGTTACTTAGAACACTTTCAAAGATATATCATCTATGCTAGATTAAAAAAGCATAAAAATTAAATATGAATAATTAGTTTGTCGACAAAATTAATTACACACGTCCTTTAATTCATTACTTAATTTCAATTTAATTATTTTCTCCTTTATTTGATGACTAGTTTTTGCATATAATTCCGCCTGTGTGGCGTATCTAATGTTTGATATGTGTAAAGTATATAATAAATATTGTCTCGGTGATTTCCAATCAATCATTTCCGTAAGAGGTTTCAGGATCGAATTCTGGCTGACATCAGTGACTTTTCTCAATTCTTTTGTTTGAAGTTATGTGTACATATAACTCTGCCTATCATCACGGGATTATTTCACAGTAAACCGTAACCAAATATGTAGTATTAATTCTCGCGACTAAATTATTTTATTCGATAATTTATAATTAATATCAACACGTAGGCGTAATAATTACGGAAATAGAAATAGTTGGGTAATTTGAAAATAAAACTTCAACACATTCCAACACACGGTCTCGTGTGATCGGATCATATAATGTATGTGGTTTTATAGGGCCCCCTTCTGTGAATGTATTTACTTAAATAATACATTCGTACAGAAAAAAAACACTCGTTTACTTATTTCAACATAAAATTTTTCTATTTATTTTTTACGGTAATGTATAAATTAATTGTATAAACTTAGTCTCCCAACGCTAACTGATGGATGGAAGATTTGGGTATGGCAGAGTGTGCATGAAAGTAAGATAAGCGCGGTCGAAATGCGTAAAATTTGCGGAGTGACTCTCATAGACTACGTGGTCCTAACAAGGACCTAGCAAGCAGGGATTGAAAGAGAATGTCGGTGTAAAAGTAAGAAAGGGTATGCTCCGATGGTTCGGACATGTAGAAAGAATGGACAACGCAAGACTGACTAAGGAGATATACAATGCAAAAGCGGACGGATGTAGGAGTTGAAAACGGCCACGATACACTTACCAAGACAAAATAGAACGAGTTCTGAACGAAGGTCATGTCGCGAGCCTTAAAAATCGACGCGCATGTATGATAAGAGTTTTGAAAGTCAAAGAAGCTAGTGAGGTGTGTAAGGATCTGCCTTATGGCGCTTTGTTCTCTCTGCCAGGGATTTGGAGTGAAGGTATGCATGTAAACCAACAAAGCTATGGTCATTTAGTGAGGTAGTATTTACATGACTTATATTTTAGAATTTTTTGTTCGACAGATTTTCCAATAGTAGAATAAATAGAAAGTGTCTTCCCTGGGATATTCCTAGAAATGCTGCGTATTTTTTCCAAAAAATTGAAAAATCTTCGAGTAAATTAAAACCATCAATGGACGTTCGTGACAAATATTAATTGACGTCAGTCTATTAATAATCTTAAATTGTAAAACTCTTTAGCAAATTAAAGTATTCCTTGACATATTTCATTATTTACTTATTAAGTTATTCCTGTTGACACCATTATGTAACACATTAAAAATAATCTTACCGCGATATGTACAAGGTTATTATTAATTATGTAAGAAAATATGAACCTCTTAGAAAATAATAAAGATTTTGTTACACGCATTTTATATCTTTTACTTCAACACTGTTGCATGCAAAACCGTTGCATCGTCTTAAGATGTTCAATGGCGTGATAAAGATGAAAATTTATTCACGGCTCAACTTTGCTGCAAATGAAATTATTATTTTTACACTTTGATTTAACATTTTTTTTTATTTCACATAGCTGAATACATTGGTACTAAAGGGGTTTCAAACTAAGCAACTAAATGCTTGTGCCATGGATACCAGATAGCGGAAATTAATACATACATATTTTTCTTTTGTAAATACATACTAAAACAGTCAGACGTTATAAAAACATTCATGCTTGCCACAAATATTTGCACTCGGGAATCTCCAACCTCGATTCTGCAGTCGGTAGCTTTACCAATATACCACGAGGCTCTTCAAAAATTAAACCTTATTCATAGTCTTCAAATTGTAATTTAACTCACTCAATTTTCAAACTAGCCTCAAACAATCAAAAGAGGTATGATGAAAATGAACAATTTGATTCATTCGTTTAAAAAAATATATTATTTTTGTAAAATGTTACTCATTTCTAATCGAGAAATTTTTCTAATTTTTTAATCACACTTCTTATCTCTTAAGCTTGTTGGCCACACAATTTTCCTCTTGGTGTGTTATATATATATAAGTATACTAGCTGACCCGGCGAACTCTGTTTCGCATCAAAAGTAATAACTGCTGCCCCGCTATGTTAATACTGCAATATCTTCGACAAATTTGAAGTCGATAGCAGCTATAGGTTAAAAATGGGAATTTTCCATTGTTAACACCCCCGCAACCCCCCTTGTGGGTGGAATTTCGTAAAATCCGTTCTTAGCTGACCTCTACTCGGCGAAAGGAATAATCCTACCAAATTTCAAGTCGCTACGCCTTATGGTTCCAGAGATATCGTGATGAGTCAATATATAGGTGGAAATCTCTTATATATATATATATATATATATATATATATATATATATATATAGATAGATATAAGTAAGTATATATATAAGTCTGTACAATTTTAATATATTATACTTAAATGGAAATGTTCTTAAGGGCTTGCGGTCGAAGACATTCTCGTATAGACATTCTCTTCTCGTATAGAATATAACCTATGTTAGTAGTAACTGAGGTCCCGACGATTGTTTTCAGATAAATAGGTAATAAAGTACAGTTACTCAAGTCATAAAGTCTTAAACTAGACATTGTGGTGAAAACTGCATCATTGATTTGAATGACTTCTACATTTTATAGAAGACGGAGTTTTAATACAGGCTGAGTATAAAGTATTGTTAAATAGATTTTTTCATGGGATACAATAGTGCAGGCGTGTCACCCGATGGCAAGCAACAAACGCCGCCCATGGACATCTGAACAGATAGTGTTACAGTAGCGTTGCTATCCCTAACAATGGGATATGGAAAGGGACGGAAGTGGGATGGGAAGATGGGAAAGGGGAAGTGGCTTGGCTTCCGAATATCTCTCTCACCGAGCGAGTTCGCTATATGAATGGGGCCGGCTCGACGGGTGAAATATCACGACCTCTCAGAAGATCGACGTAAAGTGGCTCACGCCGCGTTTCCTTCGGTGAGAGAACCCGGAAGCCCACCCACCTTCCCCATCCTTTTCTATCCTACTCCCTTAAAGGACAGCAACGCAACTATAACACTATATGTGTTGCAGGTGTTCATGGGCTGCGCTGGTCACTTACCTTCAGGTGGCACGCCTGCTCGTTTTCCTTCCTATCCTATAAAAAAAAATCAAACCGTGTTAGCATCAAAGCTAAGTTTTCTCAGTAAAGATTTTACTTGTGGGCCCCACTGGAGCGTATTATTTAAGGTAAATATGCAGTTGAATACAGCTGAATTCACTGTGTCCAGAATTGAGAACAGATTAGAACATAGTCCAACTAATTATTGTTATAGCTGTATATTTGTTTGTGCGCATGTTATCAGTTAATAAAGGGTAAAAAAAAGAAGAATTTCCATGAAACAAATTGGATATAACTTTTCATCAATAATATGTGTATTCAATTATAGCCATCAAACATGTAGGTATAGAATAAAATATGCGCTAGTTGACTGGTCGAGTGTCCTGCCAAGAATATTTGCATTCAAATTGATTATAATTGCGTTCAAGTTACAATCTACTCAAAATGAAACGGTTGACAATTTTCATATTTTATAGACGGATTAATGATTAGGGTTCCTCACTGAGAAAAGAACTACAAGACTGATTTCAAGATTTGCATTTTTATTTATGTATCGGATCGGTGATATTTGACTAGCTGTTGCCCGTTACTTCGTCTGCATGGACGCGATAAGTGTTTATTGCTCATCAATTATTGATAGCGTGATAATATTAAGCCTATGTGTTGACCCGACCTCTTGGCTATATTTATGCAAAATTGGGCGTAAAAGCATGCAGTAATTTTAGAGTTTATCCGTAACAAACATGCAGACAAACAGATAAACAGACAAAAATTCTAAAAAAAAAACATATTTTTGAGTTCGGTATCATTGTATTGTATTGTAGATCTTGTCCTAAGTATTCTAAAAAATATAATATTCAATGTACAGTTTCAACTTTCCTGCAATTTTATTATATGTATAGATTATCTAGAACTTTTTCGTTTTAAAGAGGTCTATTTAACGTAGTTTTATTTAAACTGAATGAAAATTGCTTCAATCGCGCACATAATAACTATTCAATTACCATTGTATAAAACTAAGCCTTTTTAAAAAAAAAACATTGCATTACTTAACCAGTTTTTTGTAGAAAACATTTGTGTTAACTGTTGCAGACTTTTTGGTGCAGCTGGTCGGCTGATAGTTTTTAAATTTTATATTTAGAAGAATTATTGTTTTCTTTTGTTTTATATAAAAATGGTATTTGCATTATTCATATATTTTTAGGTGCCGATTACATTTTCTTTTCTCTGTTGTTCATATTGATTTTTATGGCAAATAATTTTCTAATATTTTATGCTTCTTGTTTCTTAAACAAAGCCCACAAAATTCCGTTAGATCGTTAACATTTGGATATGTTTTCACGATATCGGCTTAGGCTTTTTTTTAGGATATAAATGTTTATATTAATATTTGAGACATTTCCTTTCTACAAATTTCAAACCACAAACTTCCTTTCTAAGCGCTGAGTCATTTACATATGAAAAAGATAAACAATTGACAATTGACAGATACTTATAGTAATAGATAATATATAGTGATAGACAATCTATTTACCTTTTTTCTTCTTTGAAGAAATATTTCAAATACGATGAAGTAAAATCAATAAGAGTGAAATGGATCCCATTTGCATGCTGTGGCGAATCACACTTGCCTATAGTTTTTATTACAGAATTTTATCTTACAGTCACTTCGAAAGACTTCGTTTTATGTCTGTTCTTAGGACCTGGTTTTATGTGTTTGAAGGACGTCTTTTTATGTGTTCAAAGACCAATTATATTGTGGCGTGCTATGAAATTAAGTCTATCTTTAGGAGAAGATTATAATGTCTTAGTCTAAAAGCATTGGTCGGAGAGGCTTCTTTAGCCCGAGCTTGGATTTAATTAAGCAATCTCGCCAATTGGATATTTTTTCTCAATCTCAACGAAATTGGTTTCTCATATAACTTTTTTAACCTAGATGGGAGTTTCAGAAAGTTTTCGGGTCGGCCAGCTTTTCGTTATTCTTTTTGAAAGAAATTTGTTATAAAAATCTGCTATTTAAATCAGGCTAATCTAAAAATAAATCTAAATATAAATAACCCACTTTTCAATAGAAAAGAAAATGTCCGTAATCTTAGCCAACACACGTTTAAAATTCTGTTGCACGACTAATTGTACAACAAAATACTATGACGCTAAGTGTCTGACAGGGTACGCAGAAAGATCTTATTCTATCTATTAGACAGGGATCTTAAGCAATCGTTTTTATGAATTTAATTATTCTTGTAACGCACATTTGTCAGCTATTATGTCTCCTCACGTCATTTAATGACAAAATACGTCTGTTTGGTTGTGGAAGGCTCTTTGCCGCCTTCCTCTATAAAGTATTAGATAAATTAAGCGTTTCCTTAACCAATTATAAATCTATATATAACTATTATTAACATGAAATATTTTTACATATATTAAGTTACACCAATTGGTTATAGTACAGGATCCCTAGAACATTTTTTTAAGTCATTAATATCAAGCTGAATCTTCGTGAATAGCTTCATTTGTATGAGACCTCCAACAATATCATATGGGAAATTTTAGATGATGGTAGCTAACAGAGGTAGCCACGACCAGATATGTTTATTGGGTGATTCTCAAAAACTCATGACTAACCGACTGTTCCTAGTGTGATATTCAAGATAATTATCTAAATGATTGGAAATTATATTTGTCCTATAAAATGCAAGGTTTGATTAAAGAGGTCCCCTTCTTTCAACTGGTATGGAATACGCGGCCATGAAAAATTATTACCGACCAGCTGATTTTTAAAAATAAAATTACATATTAAGTATTAAGTTATGTTATGTTATGTTATATTATATGAATATTAAATAATTTAATTTACGTAGTACTTAGTAATTAAATAAGTTACTTATTAGACAGAGATTCAGGTTGTCAACAAAAGTGAATAATTGTCGTCGTAATTTTATTTTTATAAGATTTTGAAAAACTTGAGGCTCTATTATATTCCACTGTGTGTCTTTGTGAGTATGTCCGTTATTTGTTGTCATATATTTTAGTAATAGTTTATAGATCAATGTCAAAACGTGTCAGTTGAACTATAGTTAAATTTATTCATTCTTGGAATAAAGACACTCATACATTTCAATGTACCTATTTGTAAAGCTCCTATTTTACTATAAATAAACAATTAAATAACATAACTTACGCTATTAATTACAGTTGTAGAGTATGCTGCGTGGAAACCACGACCGCTCAGAATATTGACGTAAACTGGCTCATACCTTGTTTAGCTTGGTGAGAAAGGTATCCGAAAGCTCAAAGCCCTTCTTCTCTCCCCTTCCCATCTCATTTCTAACCCCTTTCATATCCCATTTTTAAGGCGGGCAAAGCAATTGTAACACTTTCTCTGCTGCAGCTGTCCATCAGCAGCGTTAGCTGCTTACCATCAGCTGACACGCCTGCTCGTTTGCCTATAAATCCCATAAAAATCTTGGTTGGTCGTCAAGAATAGTTCTTTTGTCTTCATCATATATCAGTTATATCTGACTGATACAGGTTAGATTTTGTTTATGAAACTTTTTCATTAGTGTTCATGTAATTGTTCTACAATAGCGTAGGTTCTGATGAATTATTATCTAAAACTAAATAACCCACTACTGCGAATTCCACAAAACGAAATAGGTTCTCTCCAACATTTATTGGACGACATTTTTATATAACATGTAAGTTATGAGTCACGCAAAGCACGAATGTGGAGGCAGACACCATCTTAGAGACTAGATGTGATCATTCCATACTATATCGGACTGTAAGGCTTGCGTGCATTTTATTGATTTATTCCATAGATGTCGTTAGTTGTCTTATCTCTCTCACACGATTACGATACACGTTCCAATGATAATAAAGTGATTTATTGACATTTATTTTATTGAAATCCAAACTTGAAATTGTATTTCGTATTTATTTAAACTTTTTTTTTTATTGTAGGCTTTTATGAATTAACTGTAGATTTAGTGATTTATGTCTAATAACATCAATATTGTTACTTAAGATTCTTGATAATAATGTCTCGGTGGTACAGTGGTAGAGCACCCCGCTTCTGAATCAAGAACTCGCGGGTTCGAATCCTGGCTCACACCAATGACTTCTCGAAATTCTCTTCAACAGTTATATGTGTTAAATATCAATGACTGATAACTTTGTGCCCGGTATGGCAATACGTTCGCCATCTATTCCATTTGGGAGGTAAACATAATGGCGAGTAAAGCCTTAACAGGCGCTGCCTACACCTTTAAATAGAAAAAGGCGTGAAGTTATGTTATGTATGATTTTTAAAATCCGATTTAATATCCGCGCCAAATATGAGTAATGTGATCCTAGCTCGGTGACTCGGTGCCTTATTCTTTTAAATAAGCCGTAATAGTGATTACTGATATTTTCACTGACAAATGAAAAGATTTATAAAATATTCCTCGTTAGGTACCGTAAACCCGAACCGGTTATTATTCGTAAGTTGGGATGCTATGTATGTATTTATCAGTCTATCGCCCGAATACTGAACCGCCACTCAAATCTGACAATCAATAAAGTGCTACTTACTGCTCAAATTTCACGTATTTTGTCTAATGCGACAGCTACTTAAACGTTTAAGTAACGCTTATATATTTGAGTGGCGGTTCAGTATTCGGATTTAAAAAATTCGCAAATGGACAATGAAAATTAATAATAAGAAATTTTATACTTATTTTATGGTAATCTCATCTATTATACATAAAACGTCAAGATATGAAAAAAAAAACGTAGAAACAGGCAGCGTTTTCTCATACTTGCATTATAAAAAATTTTGGGCTTCTAGAACTCCAGAAAATCTTTGCTAAGATTCTTAATCGGGATATTTGTTCCTGCTTCTACGCCTTTGGGTGTAGTCGTGAAGTCACAAGGAAGTAATATCTTAATAGTCTTTTTCCTGTAGCATGAGCCAGGATATGAACACTGAGTTAGATATTTTCAGAGAGTTGCAGAGAGTTAGATATTTGCAATGTGATCAAACAATGACCATGGATCTAAAAGGTGTGTATTAAGTGGAATTTATGCCAAGGGCGTGCGTGGGTTGGTGAATGTTGGCGCCACCACCGTCGAACACCAAGCAGATACATAATATGATAAATAGTAAAATACTTAAAATTGACATGATTATTCAATAATTTGTATTGCTAATGCACCCACGCAACGGCTACAGTTTAATTTATATTACATAAAAACAGACAATTTATGTAATATGTGTAAAAGAAACGACTGTTAAAGCCTCGACTCTTCTCCTAAAAAAAAGGCAACCCCATGACTTCTGTATCAGCTGCGGGAACTTCGACCACTGGAACACCTCTGTGTTCCAGTGGTCGAAGTTCCCGCAGCTAAATTTATGTAATACGAGTATGATATAGATAATTTAAAGTAAGTAAACATTAGGGTTCTCTAAGTAAAATGACAATAACTGAACATCTACAGTCATCATCGGGTGCCAGCGACTTAATCAAAAATCTAGTCAGTCCAGTCTAGTCACGTATAAAATGGTTAGTCATTCAGTTCTATCAATCATTTGATCATTATTATCAGTCAAAGTATCAGTAGTCAGTTAATGTATCTTTTTTTATATTTTTTTTGGATACAAGGAAGTCTGCCACTAGTGTTAATTAAAATTACATTAATATATTGAATCGTGTTAGAATTAAATTATTATTACAGTGAGATAAAGAAAAAGAAACTATGTTTACATTTGTGATTTGAAAAGTTGAAAAGATTGGTTCTTACTGTTTTTAAGTGAAGCTTGTCAATATTTTAGATGCTATTATTAATTTGCTATATTGGTATCCTATCTATACTCTACTCGCTGAATTATTCATCCAAAATCCCAAATTGGTAGAGAAAACTAATACCATAAATCAGGCACTTGCCTTTCGAAATGATTTCCGGAAATAAATTTATAGAGTGGTAGAGCCAAGCAGTTCGCTGCATGATTGGGCCGGCTCGACCGGTGAAATACCACCACCTCTCAGAAGATCGACGTAAAGTGGCTCATGCCGCGTTTCGTTCGGTGAGAGAAGTACCCGGAGGCCCTCCCCCTTCCCTATCCCTTCCTATCTTACTCCTTTAAAGGTTGGCAACGCAACTGTAACACTATATGTGTTTCAGGTGTCCATGGGCGACGTTGGTCACTTACATCAGGTGACACGCCTGCTCGTTTGCCCTCCTATCCGAATAAAAAAAAATATGTGTCAGGATCCGATCACAATATTTCTTGATCCAGAAGAGGGGTGCTAATGCATAGAAAGAAAACATTTTCATATCAGAGCAAATATTAAACACAACTTTGCAAAAAACTTTGACGGCTTAATAACTCAGTAGGTATAATACAAAAGTCCTAGCGGAAAGGCATATTTTACATTTACTTAATATCTGTTTCCTTATCACATCTTCTTCCCACTTTAAGTCGTTGACATATTGCCCGGTTGGGACACAAATAAGATAGAAACCCGGCTGTATCATCACTTAGTGGCAGAGTTTTATGACCCCACTCAAGTTATATTGGTGAAGTCAGATTTAAGTAGGTACTCGAGTTCATACTCGTTTTCATAAATTATTTCAATAAACTCCCAATATTTATGGCCGATTGCCTTTTGGTTTGTTGTTACAAGGATATGAATGCCATCATGGAATTTAATATATTTGACTTGGAGTTATGCTGTAAGTTAGTTGGGTGAAGTTCATTATCGATGCGGAATCCAGTTCCGTCTGTCACATATTTTTTCTTTATTTGCAAAGTGTTATTTTGTGTGCAAAATGTTGTTAGTTTGTATTAAAAAAACGTGTGAAATGATTAAAGTAGGTAGGGAAAGTTATTAGTAATAATAATTGTTTATCGACAATTACTCATTCGTCTTCAGTCATTGGTTTCTACTAAGATTCCTTTATCTCAGGACTTCCCAAGCCGAAAGCCAATGATAAACTACTAAACTATCGAGACAATGATTTTATTTCAACTTAATATTCATATTACAGTTTTAAAACACACTTTAAGACACTTGTTTGTGTAAGAATCTACTGTCTACTGCTTATTATTATTGCAATAACAAATTAGATTTATGATAGTGTATATTTGTACTGACAGACAAATTTATTTAATTTATATATTATGTTTTTAGAGGTACAGGTCTATCTACCGAGTTGTCCTGTACATGTCTAAACAATAGTTTGGGCCATAAATATGTCAGTTTTGTATAGAAACATGGTGTTAACTGTACATGTATTTTGTTTAGCTATTTTATATAAGATCAGGTTAACGACACTGATCTGATAGTGCCTCGATTATTTATTAATTGTCTTCGTAGATTACATTTTGTTATTGTCTAGTTCCAAAACTCAAATTGCATTGTTTGTATGCTGCTATATATCATACTATTGACTTGCCATTCTTGTTATAATCTTTTACTCATTTCACCTTATAAAGCAGACAATTATTGCTTTGAACAATTTAAAAAGTTGACACATTGCATATATTATACTTTCTTTACTTTGTGTGGTTATATGATAGAGCCTTACTTATAAAATCTTAAGAATTATTTAAGTAGTGATTTTATCCTAGGTATGAATATTGTACAGCAAAATAACTAATAATATTTACAATTATTTCTTTATAACATTAAACAAAAGGCGAAAGGATATCTCAATAGCAGAAATTACGACAGTCAGAATTTACGCTTAATTTACGAATTAAATAAATGCTTTCTTAGTTGAACATACATATTTTGCACATTGCCCTATTGGCATAGGTCTATGTCCAGTAGTGGACTGCAATAGGCTTATGATGATGATTTCTCAGTTGACGGTATCATAACATGGTCAAATTTTTGGGGCTAAGATATTCACGTAATCAAAAAAGAAAAGCTTACAATTTTTAGTTCCTTTTTCAAATTAACAACTATTTTAAAATGTGCAAAATATGTATGCTCATACTGAATCTGATATTATAAATACCCATTCAGTACGAAAGGGTATTTCAAAATGCGCAATTCCAAGAATGGAAATGGTTATTCTAATCAAACTTTGTACAGAATCATTTGTACCTCAAAGTTAGAAATATGAAAATTAGAATGATAGCTTCTCGTTATAAATAAGCAATGACTTGTTTATAATATTTAAAAAGGAAACGAAAGTGGACAAGTTTGTAATGAAGTACGTCTTTTTCGTCTGAAGTAACGATTTTAATAAATAATTTTGTTTTGTCAGTTCTTTTTATTAAATGTTTAACTCGAGATACAATCGTAGTACCTACTCACTAACTCTCAGGTTATCGTTGTTTTTATCCGACTATGCCAGAGAAAGAGTAGGTATAAGTATAAAATATGATTCATTGAGATTTAAGAAGAGATAATAATTCTTTGAAAGCATTGTCAACTCTTGTCTAGAACAAGCAAGTGGCAGTGAATTTTGGCTTAAGGGTAAATAACACTAACCATATAGTGTAATATTATGACGATATTAACTAAAGATATACATATTGCATTATCCTAACAGCCTGTATATTATATTACTACAAATATTATATACAGGCTGTTAGGATAGTGTAAAATTACACCACCCTTTTACAATGCCTACAATGGACCCATATTGAACCTGATACTGAGGATAACCTAAGTGCTCACTATCATTTCAAATATCAAACGTTGAGTTACTCTATTCGTGTAAAAACATAATTATATTTGTTTACAAAAGTTTACAAAATTAATTTACACTCAGAAGATAATAACTCAAATTTTAATAATAAAAAATAAATCTTAATCAAACTTTAATATTCAAAAATAACTCTTTAACGTTTAATAACGTTAAAGAGTTATTTTTGAAATCTAGTAGTCTATCGAAATCATCGACTAATTTATTAATATAAATTAGTCGATGATTTCGATAGACTTGTAATCAAGAACTGTCTAGAGCAGATAATTAAATATTAATAATCAAAGGTACAAATTTACCTTCAGCAGTATCCAAAGAAATTATGTATTTATTTATAAGGAGGTTAAATTTAAAGAGAATGTTATAACGATATCTCTATGTAAATTGGTTGGTAAAATGGTTCTTAAATTTTCTCGATAAACCCATAAATCTTGTTATACAAAGACTGAACACATCAATATTGTCGTCAATATGTTACATAATTAAAATATGTGTATTATA
Organism: Euproctis similis; assembly: GCA_905147225.2. Classification (NCBI taxonomy): domain Eukaryota; kingdom Metazoa; phylum Arthropoda; class Insecta; order Lepidoptera; family Erebidae; genus Euproctis; species Euproctis similis. Next base: position 15,440,792 of record LR990109.1, read on the forward strand.
TAAAATAGGAAGAATTTTACAAGTTTTTATAAACTGCTACTATTTTGGAAAACTTTATCAGATTATACATACATACATAACTTCACGCCAAATCCCTTACGAGGTAGGCAGAGAGAACGGAGCGCCATAAGACACGATTCTTACATGCCTCACTCGCTTCATTGACTTTTATAAATTTTTTCAAGCACGCGCGTCGATTTTTGAGGCTCCTAACATCACCTTCCTCCAGAACACGTTCTATTTGGTCATGGAATGTGTGTCTTGGCCGTCCTTGACTCCTACATCCATCCGCTTTTGCATTGTATATCTGCTTAGTCAATCTTGCATCATTCATTCTTTCTACACGTCCGAACCATAGGAGCATGCCCTTTCTTACTTTTACATCGACATTCTCTTTCAATCCAACTTCCTTCCTTACAACTTTGTTTTTGACGCGGTCAGCGAGGGTCACTTCGCAGATTTTGCGCAGTGCCCTCATTTCTACCGCGTTTATCCTACTTTCATGCACACTCTGCCATACCCAGCTCTCGCCTCCCGAGCCAGCACTATCTCTTGCGGCGGACGTCAGCGAATTGAGTGTTGCCCAAGGATACCACACGACAGATTATTCACTGTATAAGATTGGAGATTATAAGTAATAGAATTTGTGATATTCTAGTTAAGAACAATCCATATTTATTTCTCAGATTTTCGGGAATCACATTCATAACATTAAAACAACTTTTTAGGATTAGCAGAGATCATTTTCAAATCTTTTTGTTCATCACTCGTGAAAATGATCTCTGTAAAGAGTTCGAAACGTCGGGAAATAAATAAAAATAAATAAATAAATAAACGCGATATAATCCTAAAAAGTTGTTTTAATGTTAAGAACAATCCAGTCATATACCTATTGCAGATATAACTTTACGACTTTGATATCTGAAGGCGTCGTCAGCGGCTATTCTGCCACGATGTTTCCTATTTTGTTCCTGGAGTGGAGTCGATGAGCATATGAGCAAATATTTACAAAAAAGACACAGGTAGTTACACGGATACGAACTTAATATTTCAAATGTAGAAGCATAGTACTGAACAACCAAATTTTCATTATTTGATATGGACGTCTTGAGTATCTTTTCTATTAATTTTTTAACTTCGTTTTAAACACAAATACAAATTAGTTCGGGGACAGACAGCAAGGCAATATGGTCAACTGAGTTTAAAATGCCTTAGTTGATTTTTATTGCATACATACATATTATACATACATAGTAGTTTTATAGGGTTAAGTTAAATTATTACATGAAGTCATAACCCTATATTGGTCATTCGAAATTCTCCTTGTACAATGACACGACGAGGCGTCTAAACAAACATAATTACCGGGAGTAGTGCTCAAGTGCGAGTGGTTATTGAAATAACACCATGCTTAAGCAAATAGTATTTGTGTGTACTAATGGACTGGGAAGCGATGCCAGTTTAGTAGGGTTGCCACAAATATATTTTAGATATTTTTATTATACAGTTTTAAAAGTAAATGGAGGTAAAGTTAATTCTAGAGGTAAGTTAAGAGTAAATTATAATCGCTCATTATTTGACAGAAGAAAATTGCTTGTTTTTTGCGTAGTTTGCTATCGAAAGTTTGCTACTACAATAGAATAACTAAAAATTATTTAGTTCAACGACGTTTTATAAAAAAGAATACTTAATTTTTTAAGCTATTAGACTCTTAAAAAAAATAAAAGTAGTAAATGATAATTAAGTAATAAATTTGATTACTGTCTGACTTATTAATGTATTAAATTGGGCTTAGCTTTTCTAAACTATACGTTCTTTCCAATATACAAAACAGTCTAAGATTAACCAAGTATTATTGGACTCACTAACCAATGGACACGCACTAACTAATTGGACAACCCTAAACCAATTCAAATAGTACGAAGCCACTGATCAATCGACGAAGATCTTTAAGGGCCTGTACAGTTAAAATAGTGAAGTAGGCAGTTCTTAGTATGTAATGTGAATGTATTGTGAAATATTAACGTACATTATATGTACTGATACTAAAATTTATTACACGGCAAAATTGAAAAGATAAATCCTCTGTTACGGCCTCTGTTACATCGCCATTATCTTTTATTGGCCATTCTTGTCATCATGAGGATGTTATAAAGATATTTTGGTTTAGACTATAATTACCTTATTTTATAGGTAAATCCTATATAACATTGTATTAATCAATATTATATTATTAAATATATAACGTTAGAACTTTATCTAATTGTTTAGTAAAATGTTTTGTGCTTCGGAGCTAGTAGTTTGTATCTCTTTTTACTACATATATTTTAAACTAGTTGTAATCCGCCTGGATTTTCTTCTAATGGTGATAACATATTACTCAGGTCTTGATGAAACATTTACCTATTTATCTGTAATAAAAAAATCTGTAAATCTGTTAAGAACTTTTAGAGATTCCCGATTTTCCCATGGGAGGAAATGATATTTATTTAATAAAATGGTTCATTTATTTTAAGGTAGACCTATAGCTATATATACCTTGGTGAACACCACACTAAAGACTAGGCAGTGGCTTTTAAGTGATATGAGTATAAACATACAGGCAGATAAACCCTTATAACTGTTGTTTCGACTTTCATTGCTTTAAAACGACCTTCTACATTCGTTTTTCTCCGATATGTCCATTGTCCAAAAAATTATCATAAGTTTACTATTGTTGTATTAAATAGGATAACAATGTTCTAGTTGATGTGTTTAATCATCAGCGTAATAGCTAACAAAGTTATTTCTATATACTTTGTAAGGGGACTCAGACTGACTTTGAGTACCTACTATATAAATGACACAAAATGACATACTTGTCTCACGCGTGGTATGATTGTAAGACGCATTTAATTCTATATTAAGGTCAATATAACCTGTTTGATTGCAAGCTGTGGCGATGGGTTGGCAGACAGTGTAGATTTTATAACACTAACTCAAGTAAGAGTTATGATCTTCGTTAGTTTCTTATTACTTTTAGCCAGCTTTCTATTTTGGGTGGCATATAAACTCCAAGACAATTATAATCCGGATGACTTAACACGCGTGTTCACACTACTTTACTTAATTTTCAGTCAACTAATATTTTTTTATGTCCTCAGGGTCCCGCAATGTCCAGCGGCAGTTGCTCAGGACCGGGAGTCTGTGGTGGTGCGCGTCGTAGACCTCCTCCTCCTCCCGAGCCAGCACTATCCCTCGCGGCAGACCTAAGCGAATTGAGTCTCGACCAAGGATACCACACGTTAGCTGATTGCGGACCACCAAGAAGAAGACGAGATAACAACCTTAGCGATGCATTATGGTTGAAAATACTGTCGTATCTTGAGGTTAGTAAATGCTATTTTTATAAAGTAAATTTAATAAAATGAAAAATATTCCTCGACCAGTTTTTAAAGTATTTCTTAGTTATTCGTCATTAATAGAATTTTGTATCCAGGTTTCAGATTTATGCCGCATTTCCCGAGTATGTCGTCGTTGGGCGAGACTCACCACCCGACTTATAACTAGGCCGGAAGTATGGAAGAGGGTCAGAGCAGCTGGTCCATTGGAAATAGCAGCTAGGTGTGCTGGTGCTAGAGCTGGACCTTGTGTCAGTTCAGTTAAAGAATGGCGGTCTAAAAATTGTGTGGTGAGTATACCAGCTTTTTATACCATTTTTGATACCATAGATTTCGTACCATAGACAATTTTATAGAGATTATGATATTTCAGGGTATGATTTCACTCATTCTGAATCGAAGCTTAATTCATATAAGTGACAAGAGATCAATAATTGGCAGAGTCTAAACGATAATTAATTTAATAACGAGTTTTCTTATAACAGGTGACAGTAGCGAGTGCGCAGCTGTTAATAGCTACTTTTAGAAACTTAACACATCTTGCTGTGACGAGTTCGAGCAGTATGGACGCAAGGACTTTAGCACCACTGATCACGGACCTTTCAGATTTAAGGCACATAGATCTCACCGGTAACACCCATTTGCATTTTTAAATATACATTACATAGGCCGCGGCTGTTAAGCCTCGTCTCGCCGTTATGTTTACGTCCCAAATGGAATAGGTGGCGAACCTATTTCCATACCGGGCACAAAGTTTTCGGTCATCGATATTCATCACACATTACTTCCGAAAATAATTTCGAAAAGTCATTGGTGTGAGTCAGGATTCGAACCCTCGACCTCTGGATTCAGAAGCCGTGTGCTTGACAACTGGACAACTGAGACTCTAATTATTATACGCTTATAACAATAATTCTCGTAGTCGTACTAAATAGGTTTTATAGCGCTTTTATTATTGATTAACTTAATTTCGAACTTGGCCACAATTTTTTTTTGGGTTTGATAGTTGAAATTGGTCTAAACCCAAATTAATGCGACATGAAATGTGTTAACAATAAAATGAGAGAGGATGTCTTGGCATTTGTATTAGGACGTATGGGACTAAGCAGACAAACATGCCTTTTGTTGTCATCAAATTGACAGTACCTTATCGAAAAGTATCTAATGTCAGAAGCCATAAAAATCGAAGAGCGTGTATGACATGAGTAATGGGAAGTCAAAAGTCAAAACAGCGAGTTAGGTGAGAAAGAATCGTGACTTGTGGTATTTCTTTCTTTCTACTCTGTAAGAGATGTGTCCTGAGGTCCTGAATATTATTAAATTTCAAAATTTACAGCTGTACAAATTAATTTAGAACAATATAAATTTCCATTATCCTTTTTGAGTGTTCCGAGAAAACAATTTTAATTATATTTACCAAACTTTTTGACTAATCAAAACATCGAGACCCATCCACGGAGATTAGTAACATATTTCCTAATACTTTATGTATAGAATCAAATTACCAATATCTCTATTTTTATTTTAAAAAGATAGTCAGCCTTATAATGTTTTTAATATTAACAAGTTTATAACGATAAACCTATACGTATTCTCTTCAACACGATATTTTACGCTAAACTGCGGTTACTTTGTAAATAACTCTAAATTAATAATTTGCGCTGTAGTTAGAGATGCTATAAATATTAATATTAGACTTTATTGTAATTTTAATAAAGTACGTTTTCGTTTAACAAAGTTAGCTCTTTATGACTTACTTTTGATGTTAGGCAAAACCTTATTTTTTGTGAGACGTTTAATCAAAATATTTATTCTAAGATGTAAAACAACACTGCTGTGCTTAAGTGGAAAATATTAATACGTTCTCTCTCGATGAAGATAAAAGCGGACTTTTATACAAATTTTATCGACACATTGCTAAACATTTAACTTGAAATATGGACTTTAGTAAACTAAAGTCCATATTTCAAGTTAAATGTTAAATGTTCGGTAAACCGAAGCAATATCAGTATTTTATGCCGCAGCAAATTCAGTGAAAATGTTAAATCATATAGATTAAAAGAACTTTTAGGATTATATCGCGTTTATTTATTACTTATTTATATTTATTTCCCGACGTTTCGAACTCTTTACAGAGATCATTTTCACGAGTGATGAACAAAAAGATGGTAGTTATTCAAAAGCTATTGTCATTGATACCGAGAGCACCCACTTTTTGGAAATAAAAATCAAAAAGTTGATGTTAAAAATATGATTTTTACTATTGGTAACCTACATCAGACCATGAAAACAAAAGTTAAATACTTATTTATAAGATGTATTCACCAGAGAAAAAATTTTTGTTTGTAAAGATCCTTTGTTGTATGATTTAATAAGTAAAATTTATCGTTATTAAAATAACCTATATTAATTCCATAATTATTATTGTAAAGTCTATATTTATTTACTATCTAACATAGTTTTAAGATTCGTTCCACTCATCCAATATTAAAGTCACATAATTGAAAATTTTATGAATACTACTTATAGTCATATGTCTTATATTAAAGTTGTTATAAGTCTTTCAACCTTAATGATTTATTTTAAAATAGGGTGGTTTATTTTAAAATTGTAAGTGGAATTGGGTTAAAGATATACTAAGGTAGCTTTCATTCTATCCCTTCTTATCTAGACTTCGTGAGAAAGCGAGGGCTTTCTTGCGAAACGTGTAAGGACACCTTTGCGATTTTAGTATTTTATTTGACGAACTTTGTTCCGCATCAAAAGTAATAAATAAATAAATTTTGGATTTATCACTTTCTCTTTACTTTATCACACATGAATTAAAGATACAAACCACCCCGTTGACACCCTCTATCTATTAAGAACAAACGATATCAAAATCCGTAGTGTATCTTTAAAGATATAAGCATATAAGGGGACAGACAGCGGAAAGCGACTTTGTTTTATACTATGTAGCGATTTACAGTATGAGTCTTCATAGATATTAAAATATTAAAATTTGATGAATTGTAAAAAGTTTGAATTTTAGAAATAATTATGGTTCTTCTAGAGACTTAGTCACAGTCTACTTGCGTACCCGTTCAACTGCTTCTTATTGATAATAGCATGTTATTAAAGTAAATAGTCGATTGATAGCTATAAGTTACTTAGAAAGCTGTTAGAGATACAACATGCTGTTAGAAAAACAACTTCACCCTATTTCATTAGTACAGCTGCATCAGATTGAAACGATAACATCTGGATTTAGAAGTAGTATTGATATAATTGCAGTAGTTTGATCGTTTGCAACGGGAAAATTATGTTAGGCATTATGTTTGACAAACTCTTGGTAATAACAAATCAAGGGTAGACATTGTCAGTGATAGAGCTGTGCAGTTGGATGCATGAATGGACCAGCTCGGCCTGTGATATATCACAACCACTTAAAATATTAACGTAAAATGGCTCATACCGCAATTAGTCCAGAGAGAGAGGTATTCGGAGCCCCCCTCTCTCCCTCCTCCCTTCCCGTCTTCTGTGTTGCAGGCGTCCATAGGCGGTGCTAGTTGCTTAACATCTGGTGACCAGCTATATACAAATCGATATTTTTCTTAAAATCAATCTCATAGTCTGACTGAAGGTTTACACGTATAACCACCTACCTTATCTTAAGACTTCCTGTCTGAACTTAAAAATAAACTATGATACCGAATGAGATCATATAACTGATGTTTATTTCTATAGAGAAGTGTATATTATAATGAAAGCGTACTTTTCTAACTAACACTTGCTGATTAGTGGACCCTTTCACAATGACATTTATGTCAAGTAGCTAACAGACTGGTGTGCATCAGTATCTTAAGTTCTAATTGATATTATTTACCCATTCATTAAGTGTTAAGGATACAGTCAATCTGGGTAACTGGGTAACATTGGCTCACCACTCACTTTTGATTCCTTTACTTGGTAATATCTAATTGTGTTGCATCTTACTATAGACATATTGTACTATATTCATATGAATAATCTAGAAAAAGTAAAAAAATCACAAGTGAATTAGTGGGCCATTGTTACATTGAAAGCTTAATTTACCCAGATTGACTGTAGTACCCGGGGCACTCAGACGTTAGCTGTTAGTTATCTGAAAACCTAGGCGTCGGCGGTTTATTTTTATTATTATTTCTGTAAAATATATTGTACTTTGATAAGCTTTAATAGTTTGGCTCAATGAAAACTGAACGTACCGCAATCATCATATTGCTCATAACTAACGTAATTTTAAGTCAAAAAGAAAAACAAAAAGATTTAGCGAATATTATACCTTAATATTGTACTTTAGAAAATAATTAATTAGGTAAGGGCCTCGGATCTTGGTCCATTATAGTAATTATACTGCGATATTTCATAGCTCCGGTAATGTCTAAAGGTAGCAATATTGGCCTTAAAATTTTAAGTAGGATAAACACGGTAAAACAAGTTTGTAAGGAAGGAAGTTGGTCTATAATTGGAACTTTTCTATATCTCAAAAATGTTAAGTGATTTGTTATCGTGTTTTTAACGGTGTACAGTATAAATAAATATTATGAGTATCAATAATGTAAGTGGAAAATTCATATTAGAGAAAATTATGAACTATACCTATATGTGTTAATATATATTATAGCCTATTGATGATAGCCTAATGGCATCTCTAAAACCGGGAAAAAATCAGTTCAATAATTCAATATTTTGAACTTTATAATATGCTTGATTTCGTAATGTGAGAAACAAAATCATTTCAAAATCAAAATCAATTTCAGAAATCAAAAATGTGTATTTATTAGCCCAGAGAAAGTGAATTAAAAAGATATAGTTTAGGTAATGAAAAATATTTTTATATTTCAGGATGTCCAAACGTCGACTGGCCAGAATGGTCGTGGTTGGAAGCGCGTTTAGCAACAAGAAGACCGCCCGTGGAATATATCGACCTGACGGATTGCGGAGCTGTCTCTGATGCTGGACTATGCGCTCTGCTTCATACCTGTCCTTCACTCCAATATTTATACCTTAGAAGGTGTACTCTAGTCACAGGTAACAAAATAATTTTATCATTTAAAGTATGAATAATATAAACCTGATATTATATCATAACATAACTTCACGCCACGTAACTGTTTCCACATATTAAGTTTCATCTCAGCGCATAATTTAAAAGTAAGTATCTACCTCTGTAAAACTCTTATGGGGCTACGTTAATTAAAGTTATAATAACATTTCGGACTAGCGTCAATTTTGCGCCTCAGTACATGACCTAATTAGAAATATACGTGTATAATGTGTATATACGTGTATTAAAGAGAAACAAGATTAAAACAATTTCAAATACTGGAAAATGTCTTATTCTCTCTCTGTGTAAAGGAATTTTGAATATAATTCTTTGAATAAATAAATTCTCGCCATCCTAGAGATACTAAATTTTAAATTTTCTATGACTCTATCGCTAGTAAAAGCTAGTAATTAATTTTCTTATTTGTGTCAATAATTGATGTTAATAGTTATTTCAAAGTTAGTTAAAACATTCCCAAGGTTGGTTCACGTCGGGCAGGCGGCCGCTCACAAAATCACAGCCAAATCTTTCAAACAACATGGATTGTTCGAGAGGATGACATGTTGTGCTGACCCCACTTAAAGTGGTATAACATAACATAACTTCACGCCAACTCCCTTGCGGGGTAGGCAGAGAGAACGGAGCGCCATAGGGCATGATTCTTACACACCTCACTCGCTTCGTTGACTTTCATAACTCTTTTCATGCACGCGCGTCGATTTTTGAGGCTCCTAATATCACCTTCCTCCAGAACACGATCTATTTGGTCATGGAATGTGTGTCTAGGCCGTCCTCGACTCCTACATCCTTCCGCTTTTGCTTTGTATATCTGCTTAGTCAATCTTGCATCATCCATCCTTTCTACATGTCCGAACCATAGGAGCATGCCCTTTCTTACTTTTACACCGACACTCTCTTTCAATCCGACTTCCTTCCTTATAACCGTGTTTTCCACGCGGTCAGCGAGGGTCACTCCGCAGACTGGTATAAGGGCAAGAAAAAAAATTTCTATGAATAGATAAATCTAACACATTTAATATTGATCTCGTTTTTATATTATAACTGAGTTGCGTCAGTATCTACTACAGCCCCATAATATCCGCTTTAGTGGGTGGAGACTTGAAACCACTTGGCTGGTCACCTTAACGAAGTGGTTGAGTAGCAAATACGATAGTGGAATACTTTCTCTATTAGATATGAACGATAATTATCTTTAATTAATGGTCGCCATTAAATTATTCATGATTAAATTGACTTAATAACTAAATTTACTGATTATCCATTGAATCTTTAATAAATTCAACTTTCCATTATGTGCTCGAATAGAGCTGGTATATGCAACATAAATCAGTCGCGTTCCGCCTGACTGTCCTCTTATATGCTTAAAGCTTTGAAACTACGCAACTGATTTTGATGTGTTATTTTTAGACAGAAGGTTTCAACAGGGTGGTTTGTTTGTATGATCCATGAAATGGAGATATTTTTTGAGGTCTTGGAGCATTAATTGCACATGTTGGTTGAATTCTAAGGGGTGGATCAATATAATGTACTTAGTACATTATTATACACCCTAAGAAGGTCCACGAAAAACTCCGTGATGGTGAATGTCTATCTCTTAGGCATGACCATTCTGAGTTCTTTACTTTTTAGGAGAAATATGGGCTTATTATCGATGAAATTTTTTAATATTACAGCATTAATCCTTATCTAATAAGTACTTTGAATACATTGTACATTTAATAAAGATCAATATAGCCCGGTATAGCATGTTATTTAAATGAATATTTTCGAAGATATTATAAATTTGGAATGCAATTTAATGAAATCAAAATTTTACCTATTCATTGCTTTTGAGGTGAAACCAAATTCACTGGGTCTACAAGTTTACTAATAAAGTTGAGACTTTAGTTTTGTTTAAGTAAACTCAATTTTTGAATTACATAACCTCTTGGATAAATAAAAAACATATTCTAATGTACTTACAGATGCGGGAGTTCAGTGGATACCGTCGTATTGTGCATTGAAAGAATTGAGCGTTTCCGATTGTACTGGCGTTACAGACTTTGGTCTTTACGAGCTGGCTAAACTTGGTCCGGCGCTACGGTACATATCTGTAGCTAAATGTACACAGGTAAATATTTATACCGTCTATTTATTTTTTTTTGTAAATTTGGACAACAGGTATAGAAACATACATACGTTCTTTGTGTGAATACTACTTATAACTCTCAGATGCGATAAAAAAATAGATAGATAGATAGATAATACTTTATTTGCACTTAATACACAAATGGAATACATAAAAAAAAACAAATCTTAAATCGAAAAGTACAAAAGGCGGCCTTATCGCTAAGAGCAATCTCTTCCAGGCAACCTTTGGAAGGACAGAAATGCTAGAAAGACGGGTAAATCAAATCATTGAATTTTGTATTAAATATATAGTATTATAATAACAGATGTAATTTCAAAGATATTAATAAACATACATACCTACACCATTTATATATATATATATATATATATATATATATATATATATATATATATATATATATATATATATACTTATATATATTATATTATACTTATATTACTTTTTACTTTAATATATAAATGTGATTGTAAGTTTGTTTGTTACGCTTTCACGCGATAACTACTCAAACGATCATCATCAAACTTTGTACACATATTCTTGGAGGTATTAGAAGTAACATAGGATACTTTTTTTTTCTTTCTTTCTTTAATTTGCACCCGAAGGAAAAAAAAATCCTACATTAATACTCTGCATTTATATCTTATAAAATGGTTACAAGTCCAAAATTATTAATTTTGTATTGTAAGTTTTTTAAAAGTCATTGTATGTTGTAATTTTAAAATTGATAATCCCAGCTAAGCAATAAAATAGAGTTATCATATTGATACATTTCTATGGTAATGATCTTTGATACTTATTTAATAGTTTCAATGCGAGCAAAGCCGCGTGTAAAAGCTATTAATGATAAAGCAATTACCTACCACTTACACTAACACTAACTTACAATAAATCATACTTTTTGCCGGAATGTCGTATAAGTCGTACGGAAGTCTTATAACCCCCAAGTCAATGGAAAATAACAAAATAGGTAATTTCTCAAATGGATCATAACCGACCGTGCACAAGGACAAGAAGTGTTGTTATCACTAATGGGAAAAAACCACTCGTCTCTCAAATCAATTGATGGAAGCCATCTAATTTAGTTCAATACAAAACACACATTAAATAAAATTCCATTTCTAAAATATAAGAAATCGAGAAATATCTATATGTTTGATTTTAAATAGGCTGAGCTTAACCCGACTGCACAAAAATGACAGTTTTTTAAATCTTTTTGATAATTTAAGCATATAATTCTTTGACATGATAGCAAAATGGGCAAGTTAATGTGCGGGGTGTTGTTAGATTCGTATTAACCGTGTAAGTGATATGTTAAGCTATTTATTTTACTTAACAAAAAATATGCTTTGCTTTGCGTTGTGGTATTATTATGTTATATTTTAGCAATTATAAATACGTTAGTTGTGTAAAGGAAAGAAACTACTTTCATAATTTTACTTAACACAATATCGGTGCATTTTTTCTATCTGTCATTAGAAACAGCCTTCAGAAGAATATTTATATTAAGCGTTTATTAAAATCATCACCATTTTCCTGCCCTTGCACCACTCGTAAGTGGGATCGGCAGAACATTATGATCCTTACGAACTATCCATATTGTCAAAAGTTTGGGCTGTGATTGTATGACCGGCATGCCTGACCTCAACCATCCTCGGATCGCGTGCCTGGCGTCAACCCTCCCTGGTATAAGATCAATAGAATAGAATTAACTATAGTCACGCGTACCTAGTTAGGTCTTTCTGCCTTCCTCAGAAAGGAATTGTCGTGAAATTATACAGAGATGGTTTGTGAATAATACTTTTTTTATGGGATAGGACTTGATAGGAGGGCAAACGAGCATGCGTGGCACCTGATGGTAAGTGAACCACCCATGGACACCGGCAACACATATAGTGTAACAGTTGCGTTGCCGACCTTTAAGGGAGTAGGATGGGGAAGGGAGGAGGGCCTCCGGGTACCTCTCACACCGAGCGAAACGCGGCATGATCCACTTTACGTCGATATTCTGAGAGGTCGTGGTATTTCACCGGTGGAGCCGGCCCATTCATGCAGCGAACTACTTGGCTCTACCACTGTTAAAATACTTGCTCAATAATTTAATTTTCAATTATTTTAACAACTCAAACATTATCGTATTATATTTTAATCATACAGTAACCAATTTGATATGTTGATATTTATACATAATGTTTTCAAATTGTCTTCCCGTCAAACTCAGCATAATATAGTCGTAGGTATAGGTACCTACAAGTAGGTACATTACATGTACATACAGTAACACGGATATTGTTTCAACATCAGTGTCAGTAACTGAATATCGAGACAGGCGACACCTCTATTTCTTTCTTGGAAATCAATGTTTATCAAACACGATTCTGTATATTGGACTCCTGTAGTCAATAAATTCGTACTTTTACAAATGAATGTAAGAAGAAGATATATCATTGCTATGCTCGTCTAAAGAGCATACCAGTGTGCCAAATTAGTTTAATAAACATTAACATTGTATAGCTTGCATGCGCTTTTAGCAGGGAATGTACACCGCAGATGTAGAAAGAAGAGTGGCGTTAGGAAATAGCGTAAATGGAGCGTTGCGCAGATTCTTAAGCGCAAAAAATATTAGCAGAAAAGCCCAGCTAGCAATCCACAATGCAATACTGATCCCAACGCTAACTTATGGCAGCGAGAGCTGGTTATGGCAGAGTGTGCATGAAAGTAGGATAAACGCGGTCGAAATGAGGGCATTGCGCTAAATCTGCGGAGTGACCCTCGCTGACTGCGTCGAAAACAAGGTCATAAGGAAGCACCTCGGATTAAAAGAGAGTGTCAGTGTAAAAGTAAGCAAAAGCATGCTCCGATGGTTCGGACATGTAGAAACGATGGATGATGCAAGATTGACTAAGCAGATGTACAATGTACAATGCAAAAGCGGACGGATGTAAGAGTCGAGGACGGCCAAGACACACATCCCATGACCAAATAGAACGTGTTCTGGAGGAAGGTGATATTAGGAGCCTCAAAAAACGACGCGCGTGCATCAAAAGAGTAATGAAATTCAACGAAGCGACTGAGGTGTGTAAGAATCGTGCCTTATGGCGCTCCGTTCTCTTTGCCTACCCCGCAAGGGATTTGGTGTAAAGTTATGTATGTAAATGTGTAAGCTTTTGGGATGATTTGACTCTAGGATTTCTGAAATAAATTTCTAGGCAGGAATAAGGGTTCTGAAATATTTTACATTGATTTTATAATGTATCTTTCTATACAATAAAATAATTTCCGGAGTGATTCTCGCTGACCGCGTCAAAAACAAGGTGGTAAGGAAGAAAGTTGAAAGAGAGTCACGGTATAAAAGTAAGAAAGGTCATGCTCCGATGGTTCGGACATGTAGAAAGAATGGATGATACAAGATATTAAGCAGGTAATAGCAGGTATACAATTCAATAGCAGATGGATGTAGGAGTCGAGGACGGCCCCGACTCACTTTTCCATGACCGAATAGAACGACTCCTGGAGGAAGGTGATGTCAGGAGCCTTAAAACTCGACGAACGTATATGACTAGAGTTGTGGAAGTCAAAGTCAAGTGAGGCGTGTATGAATCGTGCCTTATGGCGCTCTATACTGTCTGCGTATCCCGCAAGGGGCTTGGCGGGAAGTTATGTATGTATATTTAACAATACCTTATGATACGTTTTATGTTTACTAAATATTACATTGACAGACTTTGTGGCATTGTGGTTAATAAGTAATTCAAAGCATACAAAGTATAATAATATGGCCATTAATAGTGTAAAATATTTACTTGATTATGAGTAAGACTGGTATTTTCCTTGGTGTTACGTAGTACGAGGATAATGAAAAGATAGCTGTGACTTCACATAAAACTATTGGAACAATTATATGATGCATAAATATGAAGGAAAATAGGCTAATTAAAAATGTACCGCCTGGACCGGTCTAATACCACGACCACTCAGAATATTGACGTAAATTTAAGTGATCCTCCTCTTCCATTCCACTTTGGACTCCTTCCCTATCCTACTTTAAACAAAGCAAATGCCATTATTGGCACTATCTATGTTGCAAGTGTCCATGGAAGGCGCTAGTCGCTTATCATTAGGTGACCAGCTTGCATGTTTGCCCAGATCCCATAAAAAAAAATGTTTATGGACTAGACGAAAAAAACTGCCGTAAGACGATACTTTCTTATCATATCTATCATTCGGATTCTCCTTGATTTTTTTTAGTTACTTTAAGTTGAGATTAAGTAGCCAATCTCTACCATGCTGATGACATTTTGAAAAACCTTTTCAAGAGACACTCGTATTAATTACGAATGATTAATCTCTCTCCAATTACTATGAAATAGATGATTATGGGCTATTGGGGAACAATTATTATTTCCGGATATATCTGTGTATGACCTCAAATTCAAAGTATGAAGAAAATTAAAACAAAAGTTCTATCAGGAATAAAAGTCGTGATTGTAAATACAAAAAGATTTAATTCACATTTTACTTATAATAAGATCACAAGTTTTCAATTATTAACTAAACGACAAAACAAAATTAACAGTCATATGCATTTTAACGTTCTTTATTATTTACTCGTGACTATTACTTACGTTTCGCACGAAAAACCGTGTTTTCTAATTTAAAAAGACTGTAATTAAATTTAGCATATAGAGTAAAATCAATACCGGTTCAAACTAAATATCATAAACCAAGGAATATCACACCAATGAATGCGAATGTCCAAAAAGTATATTAGATATTGCTAGCTAATATGGTGTCTGACTGAAGTGTGATATTTATATTTTAATAGTAAGTGATTGTATTTATTATTTGTATAACTATTAGGGTAAGTATATATAACTATATAAGTGTAACAGCCTATTTCGCCCACGAAGCCTTTTCGTGTTAATCATTATACTCTGATACAAAACTTCAAGCCATTTCCCTTGCAAGGTGGACAGAGAGAACAAAGCGCCATAACCATTCTTACACACCTCGGCTTTTATAACTTTTGCAAGGACAAGTTTAATTTGGTCGTGGAAAATTGGTCGTAGCGGTATATTTCTGATATACACATATATTATAAAGTTTACCCTTAATTAAAAAAAAGGCATTAATGACTATTTGAACTCATTTTATTGTGACTCCCTGTGTATAAAAAAGGTTTTTCTGGCAGCGACAAGCTAATCACATAATAGCTGCTTAGGTTTAGATCTCACCTAATCCCTAATTAACTAGACATGCTTAGAATTCTACTTTTCAAGTCACTTATACTTATTATCGATGACCAAACTATTTAGTTTGAAAAAATGCAAATGGCAAAATCTTAAATCACATTCACATTTTTAACGGTGTCAATTCGAGAACATCGCCATTTAATAGATAAGAACAGCTTTCTAATCATATAAATAGAATTATAAATGAATAAAAATAATATAATTCTAGTATCCTAAATATTTTACTCCAATACTCTACATAAATAGATAAACTCACGCCTGTATCCCACAGGGGTAGACAGAGACTGGCTCTCCACAAGTTACGATCCTGACACTAGACACACTTCGTTCGCCTCATCCACCCCATACATCTCGTCATGCATTCACGTCGGTTTCGGGCACTACGCATTTATATATATATATATATATATATATATATATATATATATATATATATATATATATATATATATATATATAATAGTATAGTATAATATATATATATAAACTTACATACAACAACTTATCATAAATTTTTGTCTTCGGGTGGTAATGTAAGCCTCATCATAACTCTCAGTAGCAGCTTCTTTTACCAATAGATTCCAGATACAGAATAATTAACTGATCTCTATAACTACTTCATATTATATTGTTTTTTCTCTGCTTGTCTTCTAGATATATGTCAACGAATAGTAATAATATTTGTTGGACATATTTTCACATAGTCTCTTAATAACATTATATTTAATAATAAATATATGTTAATAGTAACATAAACATAACATAACTTCACGTCTTTTGTTACCCGAAGGTGTAGGCAGCGGCTGTTAAGCCTCGTCTCGCCGTTATGTTTACGTCCCAAATGGAATAGGTGGTGAACCTATTGCCATACCGGGCACAAAGTTTTCAGTCATCGATATTTATCACACATAACTTCCGAAAATAATTTCGAAAAGTCATTGGTGTGAGCCAGTGTCTGGAATCGAACCCGGACCTCTGGATCAGAAGCCGAGTGCTCGACCACTGCGCCACCGAGACTATTCTAGACTATTAGTACCTTTTTTTTTTTTTACGCGAGGAAATGCTTAATGCACACCCCCCGCCTGGGGACGGCAGGGGGTAGTGTGGGACTCCCAAAGACTATTAGTACCTAGTCTATTATTTAATTAATAATAAATAAGGTCTTTTATTCGCTTTCCAAGTTTCAATAACAGTGAAACAAACTTTAAGGAAAATACGTTTTTTATGGCAGCGAACAATGGGCTCCTTTGTATTTTTTAAATTAACCTTCGCGAAAAAAAAATGGTACTATTTTTGATGCAAACGAGGAAAAATTCCTCTAACCTTAATACTCTTTTATTATTCTTTGTAACTTTGACTCAAAGTTAGCGAAGTTTGTGCTCCTGATGTATTTAAATTAAAGTTAGAAATTATTTCTTTTGCCAACGGTCGAGGTACTTGAAGGTAGAGTTAGGCGTTTACATGTTAAAACGTTATTAAGAAAAGAAAGAAAAATCTCGTGGTGTATTGGTAAAACAACCGATTGAGGAATCGAGGTCTGTGTGATCGATCTCCACCCGATTATGAATATTAATAACAAACTAACAAACATGAGTATTTATATTTGTCTTTATGGGATAGGAGGGCAAACGAGCATGCGTGTCACCTGATGGTAAGTGATCAACGCCGCCCATGGACACCTGCAACACATATAGTGTTACAGATGCGTTGCCCACCTTTAAGGAGTAGGATGGGGAAGGGAGGTGGGCCTCTGGGTACCTCTCTTACCGAACATAACACGGCATGAGCCACTTTACGTCGATCTTCTGAGAGGTCGTGGTATTTCACCGGTCGAGCCAGCCCATTTATGCCGCGAACTGCTTGGCTCTACAACGGTTAAAATGTATGGTGTCTGGGTGTTTTCTATACATTATAAGTATGTATTTAAAAAAGAAAAGTATACATGTAGTTCATATTCGTTATCTGGTTTCCATAACACAAGCATTTAGTTGCTTAGCTTGTAACTAGAGGCCGCTGTGTGTATTATGTCCAAGATATTATATGAATAAGCTAGACATTATTTTACTTGTGTAACATTTTCATTATTATCATTGTCTGAAGGCATCGAGAGGTATGGGGATTGAATCCTGGCCCACACTAATGACTTTCCGGATGACTGACGAAATTTTCGGCACACAAATTTTTAATCACGGCATTGTATTATAGAGTTCTTAATGACTCGTTATTTTTGGGGATTATTATTTATTTTCATTCATACTTTGACTCGATCGAGTCGAGCTTGGTTCCTGTTTATTATTATATAAATGTACATTTTCAATAGGTATCGGATTCGGGGATTCGAACATTGGCGCGGCGATGTTACAAATTGCGGTATCTCAATGCTCGAGGTTGTGGGGCGCTTGGTGATGATGGGGTTGAAGCCATAGCCAGAGGATGTTCCAGGTTACGAGCCCTAGATTTGGGTGCTACCGATGTTTCCGAATCTGGGTTACAGGTAATTCAATCAACCGAATTGTAATCTAAAAATAACATTAAGATTCCTTATGTTGAATCTCTACCATATTTTGTTATAAGCATATGCTTTGATTGAACTCATCTGGTTTCAAAATAGGCCCACGAAAAAATACACCTTAACTTATTCAGTAATCGGAGTGTCAGAACATGACAAATAGAATTCTTTGATACTTTTTATTTCCTTTCTAAATCTCTATAATCCATACGTATTTTTACAGATTCTTGCGCGATGTTGTCCAAATCTAAAGAAGTTGGCACTTAGAGGGTGCGAGCTTATTGGGGATGATGGCCTTGAAGCTGTTGCGTATTATTGTCGTGGGCTTACGCAGTTGAATATTCAAGATACACCTGTTACGATTCGTGGATACAGAGCTGTGAAGAAATATTGCAAGAGATGTGTCATTGAACATACTAACCCTGGTTTTTGTTAAGAGTACTTACTGTCATGCAATATGTTAAAAACACGTGTCACAACATTTGAAGCTTGCAGGCGTGACACAGTGCGTACGAACGAGATCAGAATTCTATACAAAGATAATAAGAAATCTACATTTCTCTGTGGCGATAACTGGTGGATTTGACGTATCGTTTGGTCTTGTTTTTGACAGTTGTTAATGCTGAACAATCGTTTTATACATTTCGGTAACTAATTTGTACCATAGACAATAATATTGGTGTCGTCGAAAATTTACTACTATATATTCTGGAAAGCTTACTATATAAATAGGGTAAGCTACTTTAATCTCAAACAAGCAAAATGATATAATATATTGAACAAAATATCGCCTTGTTACAAATAAAATGCCATTTTCATTGTACAAATCTTGTACATGTCTGTACAATTATGTTAAGAATATATATTGTAGAATGCAAATTTTCAGTATTGTAAATATAAGAACAAAAAGGTTTTAAAACTATCAAAATAATATCACATAATCAGCGTCTGTAAAATTACACAAAAAAGTTTTTCTGTTATAATTTTATCTCGAATGATTCCAATAAGGAAAAGTGCGGTTAGGATTACACTATCTGTAACAGCATTTTATTAGACAAAACCTCACCGCAAATAGAGATTTCTTTCTTATTACAATTCTGATTATAACATACTAACCCACGACTTCTTGATTCAGAAGCGGAATGCTCGACCACCAAGACACTTAAATAATTACTTTATATTGTTAACATAGACAACTTTTTAAGGATTATATCGAGTTTATTTAGAACTTATTTTCTATTTATTTCCCGACGCTTCGTACTCTTTATATGATCTCTGTAAAGAGTACGAAGCGTTTATCTTTATTACGAATAAAGAGTTCAAAACGTCGGGAAATAAATAGAAAATAAGTTCTAAATAAACGCGATAAAGACTTTATATTGTGATCTTATCGTTCAATAACAATACTGTCAGCTATTTGAATCGGGTCTATGATAGGTGAATATGTGAGATAAATCTATGGTCACTATTTTGACCATTACCTGGAATAAAAGTTATTTAGTAAATAATAGGTTATTAATAATATTTGTATAATGTAAAGGCAAGGGATGATATGGCTATTTTATCTGCCTTTGACCAAGCAGAAAAAAAAGCATAATGTATCCTTATTTGTAAAAATGCTTTAAATAAAAATAACCACAATCAAATAGACTAAGTTAATATATTACATTTTAAACATATACATATATAAATATTTATATACAGGGTACAATGAAAATTCCGCGTACAATCACTGCGCAATTTACTTAGTTAGAAAAACATCAGTAACTATATAATAATAAATATTTGAATTAAATTTTATCAAGTTTCAAAATATAAAAATAAAAAAGATTATGAATGATCGTAATCTATAATTCAAAAATATGAGTTGGCTCTTTAAATTCCTATAAAATATAATATCTTAAATCATCATTCTATGAGTGACATCCTCATTCTACCCTCTTTATAAGACGAGTCACCTGATAGCTACTTAGTCAGATTGGTATTTTAAGCTGATTAGTCTTCTCCAAGACAAGCTATGAGATGACAGAGAGCTGTAAAAAAAAATATTGGACACAATAATTTCAATAATGAACTATTCAGAACAAATTACAGTTGAACATATTTATTTTACTGATTATTTTCTAACAAAATTAATTTACTGTGTAAATAAAAGTATTTGTTTTAGACACAAAAAGATATTTTGATCGTTTAAAAACTTCACTAGTGTGATGAAATCGATAGAATTAATATTGGATTGGATTTAAAAAATGTGCCATAGCACTTTCTTTTAGTACAGTTAAGACTAAAATTCAATAGGCTATTCGTAAATATAGCAATATAATGAGTCTGTGTTTACATTGGTTACATTAAAAAAAGATTAGTGCTAAGCGAAGTGTAAATGATTCGATTTATAGTAAATCAATAAAAACTTTGCAAATAAAATTGAAAGAAAACTCTGTAGACATATTAAATTTTTTTCTTACCCAACTTTGCGTTAGGAGAAGGCTTTTATGGGTGATAATGATAATAATAAAGAAATTCTTGGTCCGATTTTATAGTTAGCGAAATATCCATAAATATGGTGTATGGTTCGGATCATGTAGAAAGAATCAATGATGCAAGACTGGCTAAGCAGATATACAATGCAAAAGCGGATGAAGTCGAGAACGGCCAAGACACACCTTCCATGACCAAATGGTGATGTGAGAAGCCTCAAAAATCGACGCGCGTTCATGAAAGTCAGCAAAGCGAGTGTAAGAATCGTGCCTTATGGCGCTCCGTTCGCTCTGCCTACCCCGCAAGGGATTTGGCGTGAAGTTATGTATGGTGTATATTAGCATATTTGTACAAGTCTCGTTATTATTTTTACAACAAAAAATATATTTTCGATGTATCATATATTGTATCTAAAATGTATATAATTCTATCTTTAAAATAACGGATTAGATACACAAGTGTAAACACAATTATTTATAGCAAATAACTTACAACATATTGCGTCATAGAATAAATAATTATTATTTTAACTGAATTGCCATTGTTGATTTAGTTTATATCATTAAATTATATTTTTTAACAAAAAATAATGTGTTTTCCTTAATAAATAAAATACTCTTATAAAACGTTGTATGTATAAAGGTATCGCTGGTCCAGTGGTCGAGCACCACGAAAGTTATATATGATAAATTGTGGACTGGCAGAGAATGTCTCATGTACCAATTTTTTACATGAAGAATAAATAAATATCTATGACTGAAAACTTTCCGTACCTCTCACATTAAACGAAAAGCGGTATGAGCCACTTTACGTCGATTTTTTGAGTGGTCGTTATAAAGCGGCCCATTCACGCAGCAAACTTCTTGGCTCTACCACTGTTATGCATACGCATACTTTATGAAATGAGCTAAAATATTGATATTTGGATTTCACGATCCTCATACACGAGGAAAGCGACTCAAAGAGGATGGAAGAGGATTATCACTGAATTAAAGTAAATAGTTATTCTTGGTGGTCCAGCAGAGAGTCTCGGTGGTCCAGCGGTCGAGTACACGGCTTCTGATACAGAGGTCGCGGGTTCGAATCCTGACACTGGCTCACACCAATGACTTTTTGCAATTGTTTTCGAAAGTTATGTGTGATAAATATCGATGACTGAAAACTTTGTGCCCCTTATGGCAAAAGGTTCGCTATCTGTTCTATCTATTTGGGACGTAAACATAACGGCGAGACGAAGCTTAACAGCCGCTGCCTACACCTTTTGGTAACAAAGGCGTAAAGTTATGTTTTGTTATGTTAAAGTAAATCTATACTTATATTATAAAGCGGAAGAGTTTGTTTGTTTGTTTGAACGCGCTAATCTCAGAAACCACCGGTCCGATTTCAAAAATTCTTTCACTGGTGTATAGTCCATTTATCGAGGAAGGCTTTAGGCTATATTATATTTTCAAATAAATTAGGGATCCTTACTATAAGTTCAATAATGTAACCCAAGGTGTAAGAAAAAGACCCGAAAAAAAATCTTAAATCACGAACGCTGCAAAAACTATTGATTATAGAACAAAATAATGTACTACACTTTCACAGAACATATAATTGTCAACAGAAAAGTCCGTGACGCCATATGTCTAACTATTGTAGTTATCGCACAATAAGTGTTTTTTTAATTTTTAAAAATAATTATAAAGAGGTCGTTTTAAAAGTTCTTTATTTTGTACTTTGGTATTAACTCTACTCAAAATAAATTACTTCAATATAAAGATAGATTCAATACCTTTCTAGAAATTTTTGTATGATTCAATTCGGACATTTAATTCAAAAGATATCGCAAAATACAAAATGTAAGTATACGTTTCTTAGGCAAATATTCCGCGCACATATTATAATCGGGAGACCCGCCTGACTCGGTCATGAGCGCCGCTCATAGCTGGCAGGTAATTTTTTTTTAATTTTCTTAGACTTTTTTTTCTTTTTGTCCCAATGAGTTTGTAGTATTTAATCGTCTTTTGGGGTATATGTATATTTATTTTGTAATAATTAATAGGTGATGTGAACCTGTAACATCTGTGACCCCGTGTCTATTTAGACACATTAGATTAGAATTTGATCTATTTAAGAGTATAATAAACGGGAAATAACACGACAAGTGTAGGTAAACAAATACTTACTTTTATTATTGGCTTGACGTTTTGGCCTGGTTGCACTGGCTGTAGTCACAAACAGACAGATAATTTGTTTACCTAAATGTGTCGCGTTATTTTCCGTTTATTATATTTATGTAATATGGAACGCGAATATTAAAAGATTTAAAAATATGTTCATACTTAATTAACCAAAGTCATGGGTCAAAGCTAGAGTTAGTTTACAGTTAGTTCTTCACGCAGATATTATAATATTATCTATAATTCTTTACAATATTGCAACTTCATATAAATGGACGAAGCGCAAGATATCTACGCACCTCAATCTTGGCGTCATTTGCTAAAATATAAAGACTTAGCGAGTTTGTTACACATCTGCATACCACATAGTTGCCCATCTATATACATTTACATTTTTAATATCGTGATCTCTTTTAAAATTTAGTGAATTTATTTTGAAAAGAGTAATACCAAGGTGCCAAATCGACAGCGTTTAAAATATACAAAAAACACTCACTGTGAGTTAGGCATACTGGTAAGAACATGTGTTTTTTTTTTAAATCGACGACAATGACAAATTTAAAAAAAAGGTTCAAGTAGGTAGTATTAAAAAAAACTAAAGATTGACAAAAAACTTCTGGCAAAGTCCCTGGTATTGCTATTGATTGAAGTTGTTAATATTTTTTTTATGGGATAGGAGGGCAAAGGAGCAAGCGTGTCACCTGAAGGTAAGCAACCTGCGCCGCCCATGGACACCGGCATCACTTATAGTGTTACCGTTGCGTTGCCGACCTTTAAGGGCCTTCCCATCCTTCCGATTCTTTAAGGGATGGGGAAGGGAGGTCGACCTCCGGGTACCTCTCTCACCGAACGAAATGCGGCATGAGCCACTTTACGTCAATCTTCTGGGAGGTGGTGGTATTACACCGGTTGAGCCCATTCATGCATTCATTCAACTGCTTAATATTTTAACTGCCATTATTTTGATCATATCTAGGTTGTTAGTCGCTAATATCAAAAGCTAAGAAAGTAAGGTGTGTAATAATCGTGCCTTATGACGCTTTGTACCCTTTACCTACCCCGCAAGGGATCTGGCGTGAAGTTATGTATGTATGTATCAGGAACTTGAAATGAAAAAAAAAATGTGTTAGATAGTCCATTTATGAGGAAAGCTTTGAGGTATTAATATGATCGCGGTAATAATCTTTTTAGTGGAAAATGTCTAAAATATGGCGGTACGAAGTTCGCGCGGTCTGCTAGTATAAAAGTATATTGAAAGACAGATGAAGATGGATCCATACCAAGCGGAATACTTAGGCTCCATCGCGTGTGCCGCCCTCTCGCTTGCACGTTCTGCTCAGGCGGAACGTGACAATGTGTCATATTTTTCATACATCAATTATCGAGCTTATCACTTTATATTTTTTTATAAGATTGAAGGGTAACTGAGCAAGTGGGTTCACCTGATGCTAAGTAACTTCTCACCGTCCATGAAAACCGTGGTGCGTTGCCGTCCTTTAAGGGAGTAAGAGGGGAAAGGAGGGGGAAAATGGTATCAGGCCTCCGGATACCTCTCTCTCCGAACTAAACTCGGCACGAGCCACTTCACGCCGATATTCCGAGAGTTCGTAGTATCGTATTTCACCGATCATGCAGTGAACTGCAAGACTCTACTACTCTTCCACAATAATAAGTTGGAACGTCAAAAACCAGTAAAACAAAGGCAATTCTTGAAACCAACATATGTATATCACATTTATAAATTGAAATCAGTCCCGGTGGTCTAGTGGTCGAGCACACGGTTTCTGAATCCAGAGGTTGTGGTTCGAATTCTGACACTGGCTCACACCAATGACTTTTCGAAATGGTTTTCGGAAAGTTATGTGTGATAAATATCGATGACTGAAAACTTTGAGCCCGGTATGGCAATAGGTTCGCCACCTATTCCATTTGGGACGTAAATATAACGGCGAGACGAGGCTTAACAGCCGCTGCCTACACCTTCGGGTAACAATGGCGTGAAGTTATGTTTTGTTATGTTATAAATTGAAGTTCTAATTTATAACTTTATTTATAGAACCAATGATTGATGTGAAGTTAGCGACGAAATACAAGCCAGTTCAATGATGAATCACCTATCGGCAAGAATATGTTTGAGAATATAAGATCATATAATTATATATATTTGGTGCTCATATATTAATATTAATAATAATTTTGATGTTATTTTGTTCTAGCCGACCCGTGGAACTTTGTTCCGTTATCAAAAGTAATTTTTACAGCGTTTAAAATTAAAGTGCTAAATGTCGAAAATTATCACGCTTTCTTTACTAAATTATACATGAATAATATAAAAACATAAAAACCAACCAACCTTTATCTATTCAAAAAATTGCATCAAAATTCGTTCCGTAGTTTCAAAGACCTTAATATAAAAGGGGATAGACAGCGGAAAGGACTTGGTTTTATATTATGTAATGATGGTAAGTAAAGCTTTGAAAATGTGCCGTATTTACCCATATAAAGATGCAACATATAATGTTTGACTGAAGGAACACTGCGTCAACTGATTAAGATTCTACTGTTCATTGTGCTATAAACCACAGTAGAACTTTTTTTAAAACATAAAACATACTAAATTTAATAAAAAAATGGTTTTATTTATAACTTTTTCAGTTGAACTAATCTTTCAAATTCAGACTGAACTAAACCTAACTACATTCATAACTTCACGCCAAATCCCTTGCAGGGAAGGCAGAGAGAACGGAGCGCCATAAGTCATGATTCTTACACACCTCACTCGCTTCGTTGACTTTCATAACTCTTTTTATGCACGCGCGTCGATTTTTAAGGCTCCTAACATCATCTTCCTCCAGAACACGTTCTATTTGGTCATGGAATATGTGTCTTGGCCATCCTCGACTCCTACATCCATCCGCTTTTACATTTTATATCAGTTTAGTCAATCATGCATAATCCATTCTTTCTACATGTCTGAACCATCGGAGCATGCCCTTTCTTTGTCCTTTTCTCTGCCCCTTTACACCGACACTCTCTTTAACCAAAAAAAAAAGATTTTTTACATTTTCAGTTGAACTGAACTTTCAAATTCAGATTGAACTAAACCTAACTAAACCTTATCATTATCATTTGCATTATCAGTCGAAATTGAAGTATTTTTGCTGTAGAAAGTCAACACTTGAACCAGATATGGTTAATAAGTGGCAGGCTTATCTTCAATATTAATTTAGTTATTTTATTAATTGAGTCCATGTATCGTATCACTATTTATATTATAATATATATATATCTTATCTACAAATATATAAATATAGACATATAGAGTGCAGGTAAATAATACCAAAGGAATCCGGGAAATGTTAAGTGGAATTTGAGAGGTAGGTATAATGTACAATATTATAGTTTATAATTAAACTGTAACAGACTGTTCAGGTGAGGAATGCTAATAAATAATCTACACTAATATTATAAAGAGGAAAGAATTGTATTTTTGTATGTAACGAATAAACTCAAAAAGTACTGGACCGATTTTAATAATTCTTTTTCCTTAGAAAGCTACATTATCACTGAGTCACATAAACTATGTGTAATCATCGTCGTTATCGATATTTTGTTTGTACGCGAGTAACACCGTGAGGCGAAAAGCTACTTACAATATAGCGGTACGAAGTTCGCGCGGTCTGCTATAAAAAAGATAGTCTTAGTCTTTTCTTTTTTTTAGTCTATTATAAAGCTGAATACTGTATATGATTTAACGCGTTAATTTTTGGAATTGCTGTACTGTTTTTAAAAATTCTTTTGAAACGGCCATATATCGATGACAGGTATAGGTTATGTAGAGATATACATATAGCCTCAGGCAATGAACAATATAAGTGCACTAACTTTTTTAAGTAGTAAAAGCTTATAATGTGGCCGTATGAAGTTTACGCGGTAAGCTGGTTCAATCATCATCATCACATAAACATACATAACTTCACGCCTTTTTCTACCCGAAAGTGTAGGCAGTGGCTGTTTACAGCGCGCGGTCGGAGCCGCCCCGCCCGGGGGAGCCTCGCCAGGTTCCCTGAGGATGAGCACCCCCTCGTGACTGAGGGGGGGCGACGGCGGGGTGGACCAGAGGGGTTTATCCGAATCCTGGACCACCCCAACGCCGGAGGAAGGCCGCCGCGAGGTTTTAGTGGGTAACCCTAGGATCGGATCTCAGTTTACTGTTTTGGGAGTCCCACACTACCCCCTGCCGTCCCCAGGCGGGGGGTGTGCATAAAGCATTTCCTCGCGTAAAAAAAAAAAAAAAAAAGGCAGTGGCTGTTAAGCCTCGATTCGCCGTTATGTTTAGGTCCCAGATGGAATTGGTGGCGAACCTATTGTCATACTTGGCATAAAGTTTTTGGTCTTCGATATTTATCACACTTAACTTTCGAAATTAATTAATTTGAAAAGTCATTGGGGTGTGCCAGGATTCGAACTCGCGAGCTCTAGATTCAGAAACCGTGTGCTCGACCACTGGACTCTAGACTGCCGAGACTCATCATCATTACATAGCACGAAACAAAGTCGCTATCCGCTGTCTATCCCCTTACATGCTAAAATCTTTGAAATTACGCAACGGATTTGATGTTACGGACGGATTTGATGTGGTTTTTCATAGATAGAGGATGTCAACGGGGTAGTTTGTAAGTATAATTGGTGCATAATGTATTAAAAATAACTGATAATTTTCGAGATTTAGCACCTTAATTGCAAACGCTGGCTGAACCCTCAATAATAAATCAAAACAATCTACACAATCTACATCTTCAAAAGGTATACTTAATGTTCGCGATGTCATAGGTCTTTTTTTTAGGGATTACCCACAATGACCATTTTTAGATAGATAGATAGATAACTCTTTATTTGTACTTGTACACCTTATAAACTAGGAAAAGAAAGAAATATACATTAGCCTTACCATATAAAAGTACAAATGGCGGCCTTATCGCTAAAAGCAATTTCTTCCAGGCAACCTTTGGAAGGAAAATACTTGAAAATAGTGAATAAAGACACGGGTACTCTTAGGAGTAATTACAGAGCAAAAATAATTAATAAATACTTATTTAGACATATAAACATATTAATAAATAATAATAGAATATAATACATACATTCAATAGTAAATAATAAATAATGAGAGTATATATAGACATAAACTTACACAATTACAGATATACATACTTAAAAGAAACACATGTACGACAAAAATTATAATGTTTCAAAGTGTTGCGTCAGAAGAATTTTAAAACTTTGAATGGATTTCGCTTTTCTGATCTCAACTGGCAAAGAATTTCACAGCAGCACTGCCTGGACGGAAAACGATTGCCCATAGAAATGGGTGGAATGTCTTGGAACTGCCAATCTCAAGTTTTCCGATGACCTCAGATATTTCGAATGTGTGTCATGTAAGAACTCGAAACGTTCCTTGAGATACTTGGGGGAATTAGGATTAAATAAAACGTTGTATAATAACGTGAGAATTGAGTATTCCGGCGAAGACGAATAGGAAGCGACTTGAGCTTTTTACGATACTCTGAAATGTGATCATATTTGCGAAGACTAAATATAAATCTGATAAAGACATTTTGAAGACGCTCAAGTTTGTTAAGTTGAGCTTCAGTGATATTCAGATAGCTGGCATCGGCATAATCGAGAATAGGAAGAAGGAGAGATTGTGCGAGTGTTGTTTTAGTGGCAGTAGGCAAGAAGTTTTGTACCCTTCGCAGGGACCCCGCAGAAGCAAACAGCTTACTTCTTTCAGTTGAGGACCCCAGGATAAAGTGCTATCGATAAAGACACCTAAATTCTTGACCTTTGTAGCTATAGGTAGGTTGGTTCCGTTGAAACAAATCTGAGGCAACAGTGAAAAATTTAGTCTAGCTATCATCCTGGAGCTGTCGACAATAATAACCTGAGTCTTTGACGGGTTAACACTGAGGCCATAATTATGACTCCATTCGCATATTCGCTCCAAATCTAGGTCCATTAACATAATCGCCTGCTGTATATTTTCAGGTGGAGCTTGTGTATATACCTGCAAATCATCTGCATAAAGATAGTAGGTTGAAGTTAAATTATTGGAGATAGAAGTAATAAAGATAGCGAAAAGAAGTGGTGAGAGAACACCACCCTGTGGTACACCGGCAGTAGTATTAGTCCAATCGGAGTATTTGTCTTCAAGGCGGATACGCTGCCAGCGACCAAACAAGTTACTTTGAAACCAATCTACTGCTGTTGGGGAAATTTTAAGAGAACGAAGTATACCCAGCAGAACACGGAAATCTACAGTATTAAAAGCATTACTGAAATCAAGAAGGGACAAAACCGTAAGATTTCCGTTGTTCATGCCAAGGCGAATATCATCAGTGATATTCACCAATGCGGAAACGGTACTGTGGCCAGCACGAAATTCAGATTGGAAAGGATTTAGGACATTATTTTCATTTAGGAAGGTACTGAGTTGGAAGTGGACTAGGCGTTCCAATACTTTAGATCGCGAAAAGATAAAGGGCGAGGTTTTTTTGCGAGAGGGATAATTTGAGCTTCTTTCCATGTGGTTGGAAAGTAGCATGAGGATATACGGCCGAAACCAATAATCAATCTCCAGTCTAAGATTCAAGCCAATCTAAGATTATTGACTATCTGTCGATCGATTCCCCAAACAAAATCAGTCCATGGATTGATTATTGGCACGCTTATTAATAGAAATGGATTGAAATATTGATCTTAGATAGCGAAATTCGGATTGGGATAGACTATTGGTTTCGGCCGATAGAGAAGTTAAATATGTAAGTGATGATAGGTAAAACTTGGTCAAGAATGGAAACAATCATGTTTCGGCTGACACAGTCATTTCCGATCGCATTTGATGATATCGACATTAATTTTTATCTTATTGCTTCTGATTCGAAACAAAGTTCGCCGGTTGAACTAGGCAAAATAAATAATATAAAAAAAATATAAAAGGCAAAAAATCGATACATTTATTTGCAAACCTAATAATTCCACTTATTCACGAAAATGAAATTTTGATAGCGATGGAAACTAGATAATGTCTAGTTTCTGCCGGTAAGGAAATGTACATTAAAATTCCTGATCCTTACCTACTGTTGAATGGACAATACAAAATTATAAATATCCAAGCTATAAAATGAAGGGAATTGCAAATAAATCACAGTGCAAATAAAAAATATGAAACACACACAATTCTTTTGGAATCAATGAATATCTCGTTAAAAGATACCATGTCTAACGAACCAAAAAAAAACTTTTTCTTTGAAGACCCACGCCTGTGTAAATAATATATATATAAGTAAGTAGTTAAGGGGAAATTGTGGTTCCTTAAATGACTGTAATTTGTATTTGTAAGGTACAATTTTCTTTGTTTTTATTTATGTAGGGTTAGTTTCGGGTCGACATATTCGACTCTCGTGATAAATAACTAAATTAAAAGCAAAAACTCTTTTTAAAGAATCTTTTATTGTAAGCACTCTAAAAATAAGAAAATAATATTTCCTTAAAAATTTCAAGTATCAACTTAGAGCCTCAGTATGTACAATTTATATAATAATAAAAGCTTGTCGCGTGAGTTGTAAATAAACTGTACTAATTTTATAATGTCAAATCAAATCAAAATAGCTTTTTTTTCATGGGTCTTCAGACACAGTTAAAATAGTCCGTAAATACAGATATTTAACTTATTATTATATTTAAAGCATAACATATTAAAACACGAGCGCTTGAGAAAATTGCCTCCTTGGAACAAAATCGCACGGACGATTCTGAGTGTAAGGTTGTCATGAGAAGAAATGGGCAAAACAGTCATGTAAATTAATCTACTAACTTTACTATTTTATCTATTGCAATTTAATTAATACTGATAGGGACTCAAACCTCGCGACAAGCTTTTATTATTATATAAATGGCTGAGGCTCTAAGTTGATACTTGAAATTTTTAAGGAAATATTAATTTCTTATTTTTAGAGTGCTGAAATAAAAACTTCTTTAAAAAGGGGTTTTGCTTATAATTTTATTTTTTATTTTTAGTTATAGCTGGCTAGGTTAGTGTCATTTCATTCAACGCATCATTATTGCAAGTTAGTTTACAGCACCAGTTAGAGCAGCTTTTCCATTTAATCGCAATGATGATTTTTAATTCATAGCCTTATTGTAGAAATGCATCTAAAATATGTATGCCGTCATCTTGGATGGTCCACCGTATTGAATTTAGAATGACGTCACATTATTTTCGAGTTATTCTCAACAAGCCCTTTCATTTGATAACAATATTGTAGAAATGCAAATATGATGGAATATCCGCAATATTGGATTTAGAATGACGTCATATTATTTTTTGAGTTAACTTCAACAAATCCTTTCATTTGATACCCATATTGTTGAAATGTAAATATTTTTCCCGCCATATTGAATTTGGAATGACGTCACATTATTTTTAGAGTTACCCTTAAGAAGACCTTTTATTTGATACCCATATTGCAGAAATACATTCAAAATATCCATTCCTCCATCTTGGGTGGTCCGCCATATTGGATATAGAATAATGTCACACATCATATCATGCATTGTCATCCAAAGTAAACGTGTATACAAAATTTCAGCTTAATCGGTTGAAGATATCTACTTCAAAATTGAGATGCAAGATTCCACCGAACATACATACTTACATACATACAGTGCAAGTTAAATAAAAGCTTTTAAAGAGTATGGTTGATACATTATTTTTATACCTCCAAGCTCTCAATAGCTGATGATGATGAAACAGTGTGTTGGTCACTTATCGGAGCCTGTCCTATACATCAGGCACATTTTTTTATTTTATTTCATGTGTTCAAGCTGATGTCGGATGACTTCTTAGTTATGTGTGGTCATTATCCACAATTATTGTGCTGGCTTTCAAATCCTTAAAAAAACATACATAATTTAGAGTTTATTTACACAGTCATTTCAGTTTATTGAATCAAAAAAAATGTGAGACCGAAAACACTCTTATACCAATGATTTCGCGGTATACTTTTCGGAAGTTATGTGTGATAAATAACGATGACAATGAAACATTGTGCCCAATGTATGGCAATAGGTTCTGCTAACTAAGTCATTTGAGACGCTGTTTACACCTTCGGGCGGAAATAGTATAAAGTATATATATAGCCCTCTCTAGATGTTAGTCACCAGCTTTAATGAACACTTTCATTATCTCCTGTAATAAGATGCTTTCATTACCGAGTTCAAGAATAAAGCCTGCGCCGTCTACACTAAGCTCTTTCATAGCGGATTGTATTCGCATGATGTTTAGTTGAAGTACACTTAATCCTTAATCATAATCGTAAAAAAACCCTTTGAGGAAATTGAAATGTGTCAATATTTTCTCCCAGGAAACATGGCGAGGAATGGAGTTCCCTACTACCCTATATAGTTTATATTACGTGATGTAAGTAATATTTTTTTACGATTTTCCTAGCTCCATACTTTTCCACAGCCACACACATATACATAAAACTGCAAATAAAATAGACAATAACAAAGAAAAAAATAATAGTCTCGGTGGTCCAGTGGTCGAGCACCCCGCTTCTGAATCCAGAGGTTGCGAGTTCGAATCCTGGCTCACACCAATGACCACTGCCTACACCTTCGGGTAGAAAAAGGCGTAAAGTTATGTTATGTATTTTTTTTTCAATTTTCCTCTCTGTATACTTATCACAGCTATGAATTACACAAAGTCAAAGTCAAAGTAGCTTTATTTTTATAGGTCTTCAGAGACACTTAAAAATAGTCAAAGTACAAAAATATTTGAAATTAAAATAATATTTAAAATTCTTAAACACGAGCGCTTGAGAAAAGGGCCTCCGTGGAACAAGAAAACACGGCCCGATTCCGAATGTAGGGGCTATCATAAGAAGAATCGGGCAAAAAACTCATGTACCAAATACTCTTTTCAAAACCATTTAAAATTGATATCGCTACTGAAAACAGCAGTAGGCTCGTGCATAAAAGGTGTAGCAGCCAGAATACTCGACCATCACAGTTATGACCCAACAAACTTAAAATCATCGTCCTACAATTTAATGAGAGAAATTACATGACATTAGTCTATGATATTAGTCGAGCAAAATTGACGAGACGTCTTCTATTACGAGTGGTAACGTTGTGCAACAAGTATGTACAATAATAAAACTCATATGTAGCTTAATATCAAAACAACATCAATGCAAACTCAAAAATTTGAAATGTAGATTAATATTAGAAAATTAAATGTATATTACTAACATAGAACAAATATAGAAAACTTCAACTCAAATTCCAATATTTGGAGTGAATTTGTTATTTTTCTGTTTTTTTTTTTTAAATTTATTATCATCAAACCTTTAAATCAGGCAATTACGACTAGGACTACGTCAAACAAATTTGTGAAATCAATTTGAATATTTGAACATATAATAAGACACGAAATTACTAAGAAAAACATGTTATTTTCATTAGATGTATGCTTGATTGAAGGGTACTTCAAATGAAAGAAACGAGTGGTAAGAAATTAGGTATTATAGCATTAGCTTTACTTAGTTATATTTAACAGTGGTAGAGCCAAGCAGTTCGCTGTATGAATGGGCCGGCTCGACAGGTGAAATAGCACGACCTCTCAGATGATCGACGTAAAGTTGGACATGTCGCGTTTCTTTCGGTGAGAGAGGTGCCCGGAGGCCCACCCCCTTCCGCATCCTTTCCAATCCTACTATTTTAAAGGTTGGCAATGCAACTATAACACTATATTTGTTGTAGGTGTCCATGGGCGGCGCTGGTCACCTACCATCAGGTGACACGTCTGCTAGTTTGCCCTAATATCAAATAAAAAAAACACAAGCCAGCTTGAGAAATATCGTTACTGCTTAAACGAAAGTTTGGTCTATAGGCTCAGTAGTTATGGAGTTATGGCTCAGTTTAGTAGCAAGGAGAAATATGACCAAGTATAACCCAATATTGACCCTCAATATGGTTTGTGGTATACTACAGTGGAGGTCATCACTAATTTTGCAAATTATAATTTATTGTTTACTTTTCATTGATATTATTATTTTAAATAATACGATCGCAAACCAATATTTATCAAGATTACTCCATTATAAGCCATTGGTATATTCTGACAGATGAATTGATAAGCATGTCAACAGATCAGCGAGGATATATCTGAACACAAACTTTCTTGAAATAATTAAAATTACAGTCAGTGGTTTTATTACTGGATCGGAATACAGATAACTATAATAAATGCAAGAGAATGATATAAATACTATTAATTAATATAGAAGGAATAATAATATGTAATTTTGTGGCTACATTTGCTGTTTAATCAGTTTTAGATATATTTTAATTCATTTTTTCCGTGAACACTGATGGAATAAATGCGATACATGTAATCCGAAAACTTAGTTTCACATCAATTAGCTTATTATCAGTATGTTTTCATTAACAAAGGCTTATCTTGCATCCATTTTATATTTTTGTAGATTTCGTTTCAGTGCTGCTGTATTGTCGGAAGGTGGAGGACGTGTCGGAGAATTTAGACATTAGAAATATATCGCGAGAGTTACATCTGATTAAAATTTTAACTAAAATATATTAATATAACATTTTGCAAAAAATAAAAACTGGTTTGTTTCCCTCAGGGTCGAGTGCATTAGTGAATATAATGTGACAAAAACAGTTAATTTAACAGGTGAGCATAATACACACATACATACAAAATTTATTTAACATAGACCAAACATATAAACATAACTTCACGCCAAAGGTGTAGGCAGCGGCTGTCAAGCCTCGTCTCGCCGTTATATTTACGTCTTAAATGGAATAGGTGGCAAACCTATTGCCATACCGGGGACAAAGTTTTCTTAATATAATATATTATAACTTCCGAAAAGAACTTCTTAAAGTCATTGGTGTGAGCCAGTGTGAGGATTCGAACCCCAGAACTCTAGGTTTAAAAGCGGGTGCTGGACCACTGGAGCACCAAGACTTAATTAACTTAATATATTTAAGGTTTTTATTAATTATTATGTAAAAATTATGCCCCGACTCTCCTTTTCTGATTGCACATTTAGGGAATAGCATAAGTGCCAGAAGTTGTTGCGTTAAATAAGGGTCTTTGTCAGTCATTCAAACAATACAGAAAAGTTATTGGTGTAAGCTAAGATTCGAACATAAGTCTTCTGATTTAGAAGTAGTATGCTAGACCTCGAAGCTACAGATACGCTGAATTTATAAAATTAAAGAATACCTTATGGGCTCATGTGGATAAACAGAGTAATCTTGAATTCAGCAGCTTTATAATATTTGAAGCTTATTTAGTCATACCTCTTGAGATCTTTCACAGTGTAAGTAGTAAGCTTATACGGACTCAGTATGTCTATGCAAAAATAATGTTACATTAAATTTTATCAATGGAACACACATCGTTTTGGGCGATGTTTTACAGTGAATTTTACAGTATTTAAATTACGCGATTCAATTGAGTAAGTTTTAAAATATTTATTAATTTTAATAAATTTAAAATGGTTTTCTGATATTACATACCAGTTAACCAGTTTTAGGGTCCTTTTTTATGTATAAATATGACATTTCTGCTTAAAGAGACTTAGAAAATGTATACTACTGTATGTTTCAATTTTATTGATTTTTCATTAGGTACAAATCAATGTACATAATATATAACAGATTTTGATGTAACACTATTTTAAAAAGTAATTGAATGACTACAAATTTCGTACTAAATTTATGTATGTATGTATTTACTATCAGTCTCGGTGGCCTAGTGGTCGAGCACACGGCTTTTGATCCAGAGGTCCGGGTTCGATTTCTGACACTGGCTCACACCAATAACTTTTCGAAATTGTTTTCAGAAGTTATGTGTGATAAATATCGATGACTGAAAATTTTGTGCCGGGTATGGCAATAGGTTCGCCACCTATTCCATTTGGAACGTAAACATAACGGCGAGACAACGCTTAACAGCCGCTCCCTACACCTTCGGGTAACAAAAGGCGTGAAGTTATGTTATGTTTGCGAACTTTGTTTCGCCTCGCAAGGAATATTTGTTTATAGTAGCTCCCAAGTTACTCCTTATTAGACCACCTTTTTTTTTTTTTTTTTTTTTTTTTTCGCGAGGAAATGCTTTATGCACACCCCCCGCCTGGGGACGGCAGGGGGTAGTGTGGGACTCCCAAAACAGTAAACTGAAATCCGATCCTAGGGTTACCCACTAAAACCTCGCGGCGGCCTTCCTCCGGCGTTGGGGTGGTCCAGGATTCGGATAAACCCCTCTGGTCCACCCCGCCGTCGCCCCCCCTCCGTCACGAGGGGGTGCTCATCCTCGGGGAGCCTCGGCGAGACTCCCCCGGGCGGGGCGGCTCCGATCGCGCGCTGTAAAGAGGCGCGCGGCCGGCGGCGCCCCCGACGACCCTCCCCGGCCGCACCGGGGGGTCATCCTTCCCGGGCCGCGACCCGGGCGCACCCGCGGGGTGTGCACCCTCGCGGCCCGCCGGCGGCGGCGATCACTGAGCTCGCCGCCGCCGCCTTCGAGCGGGATCGGCTCTCTCCCGACCCCGCTCGGCGGCCTCCTTCTGGAGCATGACAGCTTCGCAGAAAGAGACCACAGCCCTCCACTCCTCCTCGCCCGCCAGCATTGCCGCGACCAACGCCGGCGGGGACAAGTCTCGCCCGATCCCGTCGACCAGGACTCGGCGCTCGGCCGCCCAGGCCGGGCAGACCTCCAGCGTGTGCTGGGCCGAGTCCAGGTCGGATGCGCAATGGTGGCATCTCGCCGTCTCTTCACGTTTTATTCGACTCAGATACTCACCGAAGCACCCGTGCCCGGTAAGTATCTGAGTCAACCTGTAGGTGACAGTGCCCCATTTACGGAGCACCCAGGCCTCGAGGTGGGGCAGGACGGCCCCGACGGCGCGTGAACGCGTACCGCCCTGGAGGACCAGCGCGTCGCGCCAGTCCTCCAGGACCCGCCGGAAGGCCTCCCACCTCCGCTCTTCGTGTCCCCGCGCGTCCCCCCCTCCCCGGCCGAGATCGTACGCAGCTGCGTACATCTCGGCCAGGATGATGAAGGGGGGATAACTCGCGAGGACCGTCGCCGCCTCGTACGAGATGGTACGGTAGCCCCGTACGATCCGTATGGCCATGATCCGCTCCAGGCTCCTCAGCAGAGCCTTGGAGCGGGAGGCCCCCGCGAGGTCTCGCGACCAAACGGGGGCCCCGTACAGGGCCACGGACCGCACGACGCCACCGTAGAGGCGGCGAACTCCCTCCCCCGGTCCCCCGAGGTTGGGCAGCAGGCGGTGTAAAGCGCCCGCCACCCGTCGCGCTCGGGGGACCATCCGTACGAAGTGCTCCTCGAAGCTCCAGCGGCTGTCCAGGGTGAGGCCGAGGTACTTCATGTACCGCCCCACCGGGACAGCCGTGTCACCCACCTGGATCCGCGAGGCCGGGGGTTCCCTGCCTCTGGTGAGGCGGTGGAACCACAGCGCCTCACTTTTGTGAGGCGCCACCTCCATGCCCAGCCCGCGGATCCGTCTGACTACGATTGCCACCCCCAGCTCGGCGAACCTGAGCGTACGCTCGAAGTCGCGCCCCGTGGCGACTACCAGAGTGTCGTCTGCGTAGCAAACGACACTCAAGCCACGGGGCAGACTGGAGCGGAGGACCGGATCGTATGCGAGGTTCCACAGCAGGGGCCCGAGCACGGACCGCTGCGGAACCCCACACGTCACCTCCTTCCTCTGCTCCGTCCCGCTCCGGTCGACATAGTCCACCCGTCTCTCCTGCAGGTAGGCCCCGATGACCTTATTAGACCACCTACCTGCTAATTAAAGTCCCGTAAAAAAAGGTTCAGCCATTTCAATGGTTACCCGGAACAGTAAGACAGACAAAATTAAAAAAAAAAATATTTTGTATTTATTTCTAAGACTTTTGCGAATCTCACTCATTGATTAAAACAACTTTTAGGATTATATCGCGTTTATTTATTACTTATTTATATTTATTTCCCGACGTTTCGAACTCTTTACAGAGATCATTTTCACGATCTCTGTCACTGTCACGATCAATGTTATTTTGGTTTGTGTACCGTATATAAAATCATATGAATGTAGTAGAAAGCGGTGATTTCAATTTTCAATATTACGAACAGACACTTCAATTTTATTTTTACTTTTGTATATATATTTCAATCAGCAATATATATATCCAGGGTTATTGTTTTTAAGTATGACTGAAAACTGAAAAATATACTATCTCTATAACTCCAATTATATCCGCTTAGATTTATTGGAGAATGTTGCACGATATCTCGTTACCGTGTGCAAATTACGGATCAAATAGATAACTGTCATCAATATAACCTATTGTTATAAATACGAATTTATTTTGAAAATGTTTAAATATCTAAATATAAATCTGTAATTATTATGATTATACATACATACATAACTTCACGCCAAATCCATTGCGGGGTAAGCAGACTGAACAGAGCGGCATAAGGCACGATTCTTACACACCTCACTCGCTTCGTTGACTTTCATAACTCTTTTCATGCACGCGCGTCGATTTTTGAGATTCCT
Source organism: Euproctis similis (assembly GCA_905147225.2). NCBI lineage: Eukaryota > Metazoa > Arthropoda > Insecta > Lepidoptera > Erebidae > Euproctis > Euproctis similis. The sequence continues at coordinate 15,479,461 of LR990109.1, forward strand.
AACATCACCTTCCTCCAGAACACGTGCTATTTGGTCATGGGATGTGTGTCTTTTATACTTATAATGTCAATGTCACTAAAGAGGATTTATAAAGATTGAGCTTATTTTGAAATATAGAATCACCCAACTACAATTGTATATATTTAATACAATATAATTATATGAATAAAATATTTGTCCGCCTCATTACTTCAGTATTAGAATGAAAAGAAACTGTTTGAGATGTTATGAGACAGAACGGCAGATGGTACTCATAGTTCTTCTGAAAATTCGGTAAATCCATGGGCGAAAGTTGCCAATACCCCCGGTTACTTAACTTATGTGATCCTATTTAAAAGTGCGGTTCTATATAAGTTCATAATACATTAAAGTACTTTTTTATTAGCTTTTTATTAGCTTCACCTGTATGTTTGTATGTTTGTTTGTAACCGACTTCTTTGGGCGCGATTTTGACCCACTTTAAACGGCCAGATTTCGTTCAAACTTTGTAGATTTATTGAGGACCGATGACAATACACTAATTTGATAAAATTATTCCATTTTTCAATTTGCAAAATATGATTTTTGTTAATTTTTTAGTGTTCATAGTTCACTTCTCGCACCATCTAGTGGCAATCAGCGGAAAGTCTACGTTATCAACTTGAAACGAGTTCCTTGTATAAGTCACAGATGGCGCTATTCCTCAAATTCGGTTTTGATATCCGTTGTTAGCACGCTTTAAAATACTAAAAAACTAAGAAACGCGCTTGTTATAGAAAACCGAACTAAAAAATATAAAATAAATAATAGTTTAAAAAAACTAAAAAACACGCTTTTTATAGAAAACCGAACTAAAAAATAGAAAATAAATTTTAATGAATTTAAATTAAGAAAATAGTGTTAAACATTTCAATGAATATAAATTAATAATAGTGTGAATAAAAAAAATTATTTTATTTTAAAAAAACCGTGGGGTGCTTTTTAAGATATTATCGAAATGATAATCACTCTACTCATATCTGTCAATAAAATATTTATAACTATTGACACCATGCACCCTACGCTTTTTTTAAAATAAAATAATTTTTTTTATTCACACTATTATTAATTTATATTCATTGAAATTTTTAACACTATTTTCTTAATTTAAATTCATTAAAATTTATTTTCTATTTTTTAGTTCGGTTTTCTATAAAAAGCGTGTTTTTTAGTTTTTTTAAACTATTATTTATTATGAATACAAATTTAAATTTAAATTAATCATTTTAAATATTTAGTTTTATCTAACAATATACTAGTCTCAGTGGCGCAGTGGTCGAGCACACGGCTTCTGATCCAGAGGTTCGGGTTCGATTCCAGACACTGGCTCACACCAATGACTTTTCGAAATTGTTTTCGGAAGTTATGTGTGATAAATATCGATGACTGAAAAACTTTGTGCCCGGTATGGCAATAGGTTCGCCACCTATTCCATTGGTACGTAAACATAACGGCGAGATGAGGCTTAACTACCGCTGCCTACACCTTCGGGTAACAAAAGGCGTAAAGTTATGTTTTTATGCAACAATATATTATATTCCATATCATCATTACACTATCATTACACTTTTATTAATATTTTTTAAATAATATGATAATTTATCATGTTTAAGATTAACGTGAATATTAAAGTGCTTTAATTTGAATGCAATAAAACAATAATTCGAGATGAATATAAGAATATAAATGCATTTTCCATTTGTTTTCATTTTGTAACTTTGCACCGTTAATATCCCACGATATAGACAGTGACAAGCATCCTTTAGCACAACAGCTTTTTGTCAGTTCCGGAAATCGAGTAACAGTGGTAGAGCCAAGCAGTTCGCCGCATAAATGGGCTGGCTCGACCGGTGAAATACCACGACCTTTCAGAAGATCGACGTAAAGTGGCTCATGGCGCGTTTCGTTCGGTGAGAGAGGTACCCGGAAGCCCACCCCTTCTCCATTCCTTCCTATCCTCTATCCCTTAAAGGTCGGCAATGCAACAGTAACACTTTGTGTGTTGCTGGTGTCTACGGGCGGCGTTGGTTGTTCACCATCAGGTGACACGCCTGCTCGTTTGCCCTCCTATCGCATAAGGAAAAAAACTTCAAAATCGCTTCGAGAGATATCATTAATTCTATGCTTTGTCATTCTTTCGTAGTTGATTTATGGCTTTGACCCAAATAGACCCAAACCACAACGATATTTGCAGTAAGCTTTGAGATTTGATAATAATATGTCTCAGCGTAATGACAGATACTATATATAGTTTAATATCATCATCATCATCATAAGCCCTTTTGAGGTCCACTGCTGGACATAGGCCTCCCCCATAGAGCGCCACAACTGCCCGTCCGCGCAATCATGGGGGGTTTTTGCCATAATCGCCACGCTTGGCAGGCGGGTTGGCGATCGCAGTAGGCTGTATTGTCTTGAGAGAGAATGCTGCTCCCCATTCTTCTAGCTTTTCCCTTAGTCGCCTTTTACGACACCCACGGGAAGAGATGGGGTGGCGGTATTCTTAGCCGGCGCCACACAGCCACAGTTTAATATGCGTCGTACGTATTTTGTTTAACTTTCATTTTAGTCCCATCAGTGATTCATTGGTCGAGCTTGCAGATTTTGAATCAAAAATTCCTTTTTAAAAAAAAGTTAAGCCATTATATGTGACAATAATATAATTAATATTATTATTGAAGTCAGTAGTCGGTCGGTTCGGTCAGACAATTATATTAATAATGATAATTTTTTTCACGAGTTTTAGTGATATTAATAAGCCGTGAACTTCAATAGGAGTGAGTTCATTTACATGGCTTTCAGTTTATTAAATATATTTTCACAAACAAGTGCGTTTGTTAAATGGTTGATATTTTTAGGGAGCTATAATTGCCATAAATCGGTACTTAGATAAAGGAGTATAATAATACTTGCTAAGTATTAATATTTTTATAATTATCATGGGTAGACCCAATAACAATGCAGACCGAATGAAGGCCAACCGTAACCTGGAAACTATTGCAGAAAATAAAAAAAACATTGTTACAGAATTGTGTCTTAACTCCTAACCGTTTAAGAGTTCTGTAGCTTCATCATCAGCACAGCAGTATCAGACGTTGATTCAAGCATATCTCCCAAGCAACATGTTAGTCCTATATACTACTAAACAGTTTCCATCGCCTAACTGCAGTACTGTCTCCCAACTCCTAAGCGTTAAAGAGTTCTGTGGCTTCTTCATCAGCATAGCAGCATCAGGTGTATATTCAAGCATACCTCACAAGCACGCTAGCCCTACATACAACCAAGTAGTTACTATCGACCAATTGCAGTGCTGCCTTTAAACTCCTGACCGTTGAGGAGTTTTGTGGCTTTTTCATCAGCACAGCAGCATGAGATGTTGACACCATAAAGAATATCCCTAAGACATCACTATTACGTAACAAAAACACCATACTCGCATAAAATTTTTGGTAGATTTCTTCGATTTCTCCTGATTTCCAGCATCAGATCCTGACCTGGTGAAAATGAGACCACCTTGGAGGTAAACACTATTGAAGAAAAAAATTTTTTTTTTGATTTGTTCATAATTGACGAAATATCGGTCAATATACTTAAAAAAATATTAAACTTCGAAAACAGGAGGGGGTTCTCAATTCGTCTGTATGAATTGAGAACCCCCTCCTGTTTTCGAAGTCGGTTAAAAAGTCATGAGATCGAATCTGAGCTCACATCCATAACTTCTCGGAAATCTTATCGGAAATTATGCGAGATACATATCGATGACTGACAAATATTGCAATGGCCACCTTTTCCAAATGGGACGTAAAATATCAGCGAGTCTATGCTTAGCAGACGCTGCCTATACTTACGGGTAACAAAGGCGTGAAGTTACTTTAACTGTAAATTAATAAATTATGAATACTTAAAAACAACTACTAATTAAGAGTACTGAAATTTGCGAAGATATTATGATACATGTCAAGTAATTTTACTTTCAGGAACTTATATACTTATATTACTTATAAATTAAATGATTGTTTTACGAATAAAATATTGGATCTTAAGAACGTTTTCGGAGGCTGGATCGCACCGGAATACTGAATCCAATTGCCCTGTTTGTATTGCTTAAGCGTCTAGTTATTTGATTTTCATTAAAGATCACAAACGTAAAACGTTAATTTTGTCGCTATCTTATCAAAGATCTAATTAAAATATTAAATAAAATTATAATTGAATTTGTAGATCAACATAAATTTCTAGAAAACTTATTTTTTCAAATAATTCTCCATGAATTAGTTAAAAACAAAAATACTCTCCATTCAGTTGTAATAATAGTAAAATATGCGATATTTTCCGTTGACCCATATTCCAAAAAAGTGGTTTTTTTTTTAAGAAAATATAATGTACGTTTTGATTTTAAACATTTTCGTAATAACAGATACCTTTTTATATTAATCAAATAAAATGTGCGTATGGGAACGGTTATTTTTACTGGCCAAAGTAAAATAAACTGAAAATACCACTGAACATGAAACTGTACAAGGAAAATCCGTTATTGTAGCCAATTTGCCGGAGGCATGTCGGTTGGGAGCTACAATAGACTATTTGACTGGTCGAAGATTAATGAATAGACTGACTAAAGTACTGGTCATAGACATTAAACTTATAGTTAACTGGTAATCAAAATTTGGGGTACATTGATATCGAATTTTCTATACTGTCTTTTTTATGATAAATGGACACCTTTAACGTAGAACGTGTTACAGTTGCGTCGCCGGGCTTTAAGGGAACCAGATTCCCACTGAAAAAAAACGACATATTATCCACTATACATTGATGTTCAGAGTATTTCAGCGGTTGAGAATGCAGCGAAATGTGTGGGTCTGCCACTTTCTGTCTACAAAGTCAAAGTCAAAGATGCTTTATTTCCGTAAATCTTCACAGACACTCAAAAATAGTCAACAAGTAGAGATTAGACATATTATTTTAAATGAAATACTAAACACATGCGTTTGAGGAACGTGCCTCCGTGGAACAAAGAAAATACACGGACGCAATCGCCACGGGCGGCCCGATTCCGGGTGTAGGGGATAACACGAGGAGAATCGGGCAAGAAACTCATGTTCCCAATACTCTTTTCAAACCATTTGAAATAAATAACAATATTATTATTTAAGTATTAATATGACATGTTCTTACATTTTGAAACGTACACTTGTCCTTGGATTGTTTTAAAAAATAGTAAGTGATATAATATCTAGGCAATACCTACTTAGTCATGCCATAAATATTGTAACAAAAAAAATTTTTTTTTTAATTGCAAATAACATTTATTACTTTTACAGTGTGTTATTTTAATACATAAATATAAAACGATATAAAATATAAAAAGCTTATTCGAAGTGGTCTCCATTGGCTGCAATACAGGCCTTTAAACGTTGAGGCCAGTTATCAATAGAAACACGCACTCTTTCCATGGGAAAATTCTTCACTGCCAAGCGTATGGATTGTTTTAGGGACTCTAAATTATTATGACGTTTAGAGCAAGCCGTACTCTCTAGAACTGACCACAAATCATAATCCAGAATCCAGTGGATTAAGATCGGGACTAGACGACGGCCAGTCTTCAGCTCTACTGAAGTCCGAAACGTTCGCTTCCAACCAAGATTGCGTGGACCGAGCTTTATGACCCGGTGCCGAGTCTTGCTGGAAGGACCATACTTCGTTATTGAACATGGTGTTGTTAAGGGGCTTGACTACCTTTTCAAGAATGGTATCTTGATACACTTGTGCCGATATTTTGATACCTTTTTCACAAAAATATGGCTCAGTCACTCCTTCGTAGCTAACACGCCACCAAAGCATCACTAAAGTCGGATAATGCCCACGTTGCACTCTGTTAACTAATTGGGAAGCTTCCTTAGAGCTTTGAGCATAAATACGGTCATTTAGGCTGCAAGTCCTAAGTCATCTTTTAAAATACGCGACATTGCTCTAGGTGCTATCTTCATCTACCGAGATAAAATCTTTTGCTTGCGGACAGGATTTCTTCGAATTCTTTCCCTTACTGCTTTGACCACCTTTTTCGTACGAACACTACGTGGACGGCCAGGTCTTTTTCTGTCACAAACAGAGGAGGTCTCATTGTACCTATTAATAGCCCGGTACACAAACATTTCACTAATACCAAGTGTATGGAGAGTTTTAAAAATTGCATTTGGCTCCATACTTACTTTGTGTAATGCAATCACAGCGATTCGGTTCTCATTCAGCAAAATATTGTACAATGTATTGGCGCCAAAACGAAAAAACACAATGAACAATCGTATAAAAATGACAGATTCTAAATTCAAATGTAATATTTTTTTATTTTTAGTTGTAACAGTATTTATGGCCAGACCAAGTATATACATGGAGTACCTATTAATTTAAATAGCTTTCATCGATTAAGGTCCATCGGGTCCAATTAAGATTAAAGTAACATATTTAAAGTAAGATTTTTGACGGGCCTCGTGGCGCATTGGTAAAACTACCAGCTGCAGCACTGAGGTCTGGGGTTCGATTCCCACTCGAGCACAAATATTTGTGACAAACATGAATATTTGTGCGGCATCTGGGTGTTTTTCTATGTATTATAAGTATGTATTTACAAAAGAAAAGTATATATGTATTAGTATCCGTTATCTAGTATCCATAGCACAAGCATTTAGTTGCTTAGTTTGGAACTGGAGGGCGCTGTGTGATTTGTGTCCAAGATATTATTATTATTATATTCCATGGGCAACTTATTCGATGTACTACTTGAGTAGGCGTTGGATTCAAGGAGATTGGAATGAGAGTTTTGCGGGTCTAGGGTGGTTTCTCTGGTGTAAAAAAAGTTTTACAAAGATAAACATTCGATTTGAAGATTTAAATGGAATTGTAAAACAAAAATATATGAATATCGATTTTATTTTACGAAATTATCCTCAAGTAAGTATCCCATTATCAGAAATGTAACAATCTAAAATTAGTTTAGTTGAACTTTTCTTAACAGAATTTGAAGTAAATGCTGTTTAAATTAGTTTCATGATTATAAAACTCTGAGTTCTAATTAATCTAAGTTTTAAGTAAAGTCTAAGTCTCTTAAGATATTATAAGACTTACATTAAAGTGTCCGCTCTGTTTAATGTCATCATTATGTTTTCTATCGAAACACTGTCATATACTTTTAGATAAAGGTTAATTGACATATATTTTTGAAGTATATTATTATTTCTTCAGATATTAATATATTACTTATTTTCTGTAGTTTTTTTACTCTTACATTTTACGCCAAGTCCCTCACACGGTAGATAAAGAGTCGCCGCAGTCGTTACTTCAACTTTCCTAACTCTTGTTATACCAACGCGCTCCTCGGTTTTTAAGGCTCCTGATAGCACCTTCCGTTCCATTTTTTCCATTACATTTGGTCATAGAAATGTTTTTTTTTACAAAGCTTTATTAAAAAAATAATATCCTTACTTTATTAATCAATTGTTGATATTTGCTTTACTCATTTTTGTTACATTAAAATATGATATTTTTGAAAAAGTTGAAAACACTACTAGAAAGATTTAGTGTCAATCTGAGTCTTCTATAAAACAGTATAGGAAGATTTATTTCCAATAGGCATCTTATACGAATTGTTACGTATTACCAATAAAAAAATAAACTAAAGTTATTTAACAACGGAAAAATATATATGTAATGTGGACAACCTTGACTTGGTTATAATATTTCTAGATAACAAATGAGATTAAAAAGTAAATATTGCCATCGTATATTTTGTTTTGTCATTACATACCTACTTTATTTTGTACTAAGAGACACAATTGATCCGTTTAAACATTTCTTTAATACGAAATGAAATCTTAGTACTTTTTTACTTATATTTTGAATAAATAAATACATTATAAGTCGAGCGTCCCCCTTCTGAAAGTCCTGGAATTGAATCTATGACTTCGAATTCTTTTCGGAAGTTATGCATGATTATCGGTTTATGGCAATAGGTATGGCCATCTATTTATTTTGGGTAATAAAAATTCGGAAAGTCTAGGCTTAAAAGCGCCCTTGTACCTTTGTTGGCGTGAAGTTATGACAAAGACACATTATAAAACTATTTAAGTTTGAGTTTCTTACTATTACTGAAAATAAATACAAGTTTACTGTGAAAATCTTAAGCGATATCTAATGTTTACGTATATATTTTGCTTGCAGTGGATTTTTTTATCTAGAAATGTTTTTATAATAATAATAATAATTTGGACACAAATCACACAGCGCCCTCTAGTTCCAAACTAAGAATATATGCTTGTGCTATGGATACTAGATAACGGATAATAATACATATATACTTTTCTTTTGTAAATACATACATACATACATAAAAAAACGCCCAGACGCCATACAAACATTCATGCTTGTCACTAATATTTGTACTCGGGTGGGAATCGAACCCGCCAACATCGGTTCTGCAGTCGGTAGCTTTACCAATGTACCACGAGGCTTGTCATCGTCGTTTTTAATAGGGCATATTAGTTCTACATAGAAGCATTTTACTATTATTTTCTTTGGCTGCCTACATAGTACTACATACATACCTACGTCAGTAAAAGGGGCGTCGCAATAGACACTTACTTTTAAAGATCTGAGCCGGTTACTTAAGCCAAATCGCTTTCTTTTACCTGAATAAATATTGCAAATGTAAGGTGTTTTTTTGGTTTCTATTCTCTAATACCATCTTGTATGAATAAGTGACTTCAAATCAACTTACTATTAAAATTACATAGTCGTTTAAAATTTAAACGTAAAAACGTATTTTTTGACGAGTATTACTTAACGCATTGGTTTATATTTGATTTAATTTGTAGAATATCAACAATCCAATCAATTTCGTATTCATGAATGAGGTTTATTTTTATTATATACTAGCTGACCCGGCGAACTCTGTTTCGCATCAAAAGTAATAACTGCTGCCCCGCTATGTTAATACTGCAATATCTTCGACAATTTTGAAGTCGATAGCAGCTATAGGTTAAAAATGGGAATTTTCCATTGTTAACACCCCCGCAACCCCCCTTGTGGGTGGAATTTCGTAAAATCCGTTCTTAGCTGACCTCTACTCGGCGAAAGGAATAATCCTACCAAATTTCAAGTCGCTACGCCTTATGGTTCCAGAGATATCGTGATGAGTCAATATATAGGTGGAAATCTCTTATATATATATAGATTATGTGCGTAAATTCATTAAAATTTGCTCTAGAAAGTATATAAAATAGAGTGGTCAACACTCGAACCATATCTACGCTTAATATTAGACAGGCTTATCTTCAATATTAATTTAGTTATTTTATTAATTGAGTCCATGACTCATATTGCTATTTATATTATATATATATCTTATCTCCCGATAGTGCTAATATATTTTTTTTCATACTTAGATTGCACATAGTTTTTATTATTTAACACAAAAATTTGTGTTTGAAAACATATACCGACAATGCTATATTAATCCAAGCAAAAAAAAAAACACGGAGTAGTAGGATTTTATCCAATGCTCTATTTCTGGTATAAAAAGTAGCTAGTCTATAATGGCAAGCCATTTTAAATAACGACGGTAGGACGAAATCGATCAACAGCACATTTTTTGCACTATCAACAAATATGTTTTTTTCTTCAGTTATTTTATAGATTTAGTTTCTGGCACACGTAATATTATTTAATTTCATCTCGACTGCCAGCTTCACATGAATCGAAGATTATAATAAATCCCTTCCTGGTTGTCCCCAGTTGATCCTCAAGTATCCTTCTGATCCGTTTTTTATTCTGCCTGTACCAACATATAAATAAAATCGATGAAATTGAAAGAAATATTTTCTATAAGAAAAAAAATAGGCTTCATGAACTATAACCATATCTCATTTGTTGTTTAATCATTATCTTCCTGCCCTGAATAATATTTAAACATATTAAAGGATACAGCATTTATGTACGTAAAAATACTAATATGTTGTCTTTAAATACGCTGAATTAGTTATACGATGAAATTTTAAAAAAAGAAAGAAAGAATCGTCCCCAACGTAAGGACGGTTGTGACAGTGTATGAAGTCGGTGGTGGCAGGCACAAAAATATAGCGATTTTTTTATATTTGATTTTATTGTTAGAAAAATGTGTCTGTCGTCTGTCTGTGTAGTCGATTGACTTTTATTTTTTTAGAAATCTCTTGTTTTTTCAGGGTAGCTTGTTTAACCCGAGATATTTAAAGTTCACACCAATGTCTTTTCAAAATTGTTTTCGGAATTTATGTGTGTTAAATATTATTATTATTAACTTTATGTGCATTCTACAAAGGCGGACTTAATGCCTAAGGCATTATCTGCCAGCCAACCGATGACTGAAAACTTTGTGCCCAGTATGGCAATAGGTTCGCCACCTATTCCATTTGGGACGTAGACATAACGGCGAGACGAGGCTTAACAGCCGCTGTCTACACCTTCGGGTAACAAAAGGCGTGTATTTATGTTGTATAATGACTGTAACAACAGTAACTAATCACAATCGTACCCAGTTTCCCCTATATGGCAGGGGTATAACAGACTTGAAAGGCCCCGATTTCGAAGCCACTGCAAATATGTCAAAAATTATGATGTGCGGAACATTTGCGATACGTATAAAATTTTTTATGGCATTTCGTGATGAATTTGCTAGTAATTGACCATGGGATTACTTATTTTTTGTCCTTCTACTTGTTTTCCGAAAATTTTGCAGTAAGATTCAAACTCTGGTCTTTTTAAGTCAGAAATTACCGTGATAAATACTAGGCTAGTGAAAAACTGAAGATAAATCATTTAATTATCAAAGCGACTATGAACACAAGTTAAAAAGTCAAGAAAAAAAATAACAAGACCAAAATCTAATAAAACACGAACTAAGTGGAATTTTTCAGAATCAATGAACATCTCGATAAGAAGATCTGTCTCTATCAAGCCGATGCTAAAATGGTTTTATTTAGGCGCGCTCGTGTATACTTGTGTAAACACTTCAGTGAAAATTGTGATTTTTCAAATGAGTATTTTATTTGATACACAAATTTCACCTATTTTTATTTATCCAGGGTTAATATTCAGGATAAAAGCAAATACACCGTAATTGCTTATAATGTTAATAAAAATATTAAAAAAATATATAAATTTTTTGCTCTCTGTCGTTATAATGAGATGTGGTAGATTTAACCTAATATAAATTAAAGTTTTTACACGAAGTGCTGAGAATTTTATCCAGAAGTACTTTGACTCTTTTTCATAAGGAATAGTCTCGGTGGTCCAGTGGTCGAGCACCCCGCTTCCGAATCCATAGGTCGCGGTTCCAATCCTCACATTGGCTCACCAATGACTTTTCAAAATTATGTTCTGAAGTTATGTGTGTTAAATATCGATGACGGAAAACTTTGTGCCCGGTATGGCAATAGGTTCGCCACCTATTCCATTTGGGACGTAAACACAACGGCGAGTCGGGGCTTAACAGCCACTGCCTACACCTTCAGAAAAACCGTGAAGTTATGTTATTTGTTATGTTATATAAAATGTGAATGATGAATTTGTTTATATGATTTGAAGACCTTTTTTGTCCATAATTATAACCAAACACTCCATACACACCACACTCGTCGTCACACTACCACCTTTTAAATAATAAAAAAACATCGGTTGACACACTCAAAAGATGTAAGGATATTATTGGCTGTTTTCTTCGAAATTGCTAGGTCGGTCGAAACCTTTGATATTTAGTCAAATAAAATGTAAGCGTTTTAGCGTTCAAACGTTTGAATTCATGAAAATATAGACCTGTAAATAAATATTGACTCGACGAATTTCATTTCGTACTGGGTATAAATTATATTGCCCATTTAATATTTAACTTTCAGTATGATCACCGTGGTTACGTAGATAGATACAAGCATCTATAATTTATGAAAATATGATTTATTGCCGTATAATAAAACGATGGATAAAGTAGGCAATCCAGAAAGGATAGTAGAAGCGCTTAGTAAAAGATAATACCCGCACATTTTGAAAGAAAACCTTGAATGGCTCATAATGGATGTGTGCACGGTTATTGAAAATCCTTCTTTGAAGTTTGAAAAAGTCGATTTATTTACTGATCGATTCCAATTTTTTCAAACGATTTTATGATAAATATTAAAAACACAAGCGAAATCTGATAAAATCGAATCAGCATCACTTAATCTTATAGAATAAATTTCAGAAAATAATTTCGGATAGAGTAAAATCCAGAAGCTGTTTTTTTTGCTACACGGAGTAGAGAGAGCCGCACAGTTCACCGCATGGATGGGCCACTTTGCCTGTGAAATAACACGACTTTTCTGAAAATCGACACATAAGAGTAGATAGATAGATAGATCTCTTTATTTGTATCATAGACATTAAATATCAATTAGAATACAGAAAAGGTCTTAAAACTATGAGTACAAAGGGCGGCCTTATCGCTATGAGCAATCTCTTACTTCTTCCTTCCTTCTCAGCCTTTGGAAGGACATAAATGCTTGAAAGACGGGTAATTCTAATACTCTGCTAAATCTACGGTATGATTAATAACAGTTGTATTATTTATTACATTAATAAACATACATACTTACATTAACAAAATATATACATAAATAGAAATATATATGTAATATACATATAATATATACACACAAAAATACACTTAAAATATATAAAAAAGACCAATAATAGATGGATTAGATTATTGTAATGATAAATAGTACTCTGTAAGCTGCGATTTGAAGGTGATAATAGATTGGGCTTTTCTTATTATCTCGGGTATTACATTCCAAAGCAATACGGCTTGTACGGAAAAAGACAGACCATAAAAATGCGTGGAATGCATTGGGACAGCCAGTCTCAAATTTTCCGATGACCTCAGACATCTCGAATGTGTGTCATGTAGGTGTATGTATGCTGTGTTTCGTTCGGTGAGAGATGTATTCTGCGATTGACCACCTCGGCAACACAGCTATGGTTTCCTGGGAGTTGCAGATTTCAATGGGGTATACTAGCCACTTACTACAGGAAAGGCTGTAAAGTAAGTAAGTGGTAAGCACTTATTTACTTTACCGCCTGTAAAAAAATCACTTTCACGGGAACACTATAGAAAATCTGATGATTAAATTGTTGTAAAGACTTATATCTTGATACGATGTAAAATATTGAAGCAAAGATTAAAAAGAAGTATAATGAAATAAATATAAATAAAAATTAAATAAATAATAATATCGCTGCACCATGTACGCACTTGGCTCACCTTTACAGTGTGTTATTAAGACTGAACTGATTTGGACGATCTCAAATTATATATTCTTTAATAGTCGTAGTTGAGTGCGGTTCCCGTGGGATGGAACTTCGTAAATAGGAATTTGCTGGTAACAACTAACAGTTAAAACCCAAGCGTCAATACCAATATTTAATTCAGTTATAATAACTTAAATATGGGGCAATCACAATAGCTTGCAGAATTTCGATTTCAAATCCCACTAAAATTGGCAAACGACCAAGCGGGTCACTTGGTGGTAAGTCAGTAGCGTCGCCCATGGACATCAGTAACCAGTCTTACATTCATTACATAGTATAAAACAAAGTTCCTTTCCGCTGACTGCAACCGTACATCTGTAAAACTACGCAACGGGTTTTGATACGGTTTTTTAATAGATATAGGGTATAGTAGGAAAGTAGAATAAACGCGGTAGAAATGAGGGCTCTACGCAAAATCTGCGGAGTGACTCTCGCTGACCGCGTAGAAAACAAGGTTGTAAGGAAGGAAGTTGGTTTGAAAGAGAGTGTCGGTGTAAAAGTAAGAAAGGGCATGCTCCGATGGTTCGGACATGTAGAAAGAATGGTTGACGCAAGACTGACTAAGCAGATATACAATGCAAAAGCGGACGGATGTAGAAGTCGAGGTCGGTCAAGACACACATTCCAAGACCAAATAGAACGTGTTCTGGAGGAAGGTGATGTTAAGAGCCTCAAAAACCGACGCGCGTGCATGAAAAGAGTTATGAAAGTCAACGAAGCGAGTGAGGTGTGTAAGAATCGTGCCCTATGGCGCTCTGTTCTCTCTGCCTACCCCGCAAGGGATTTGGCGTGAAGTTATGTATGTATGTATGTATGTATAGGGTATTAATGGGGTGGTTTTTATCTATAATTCATGTATGATGTAGTTAAGAAAAAGTGAAAAATCCAAAATTAACGTATGCATTACTTTTGTTGCGGAACAAAAGTAAGTAAGTAAGTCGCCGGGTCAACTAGTATTATATAAGCGTCATGTGTGACAAATATCGATAAATCGATAATTACAGTGTCCAGGTACAAATTACGTTCACTAACACCTTTAGGAGTTATAGGCGTAAAATAATATAAAAATATTACTCAAGCATGTTCCGCAACATGTCGAGCTTACTATCAGTATGTTTGCATTCGCGCAAGACTTATCTACCATTAGCGGCCGGCATTATATTTTAGTAGATTTCCTTCCAGTGCTGTCGAATTAATAGACGGTGGAGGTCGCTCCGCATGTATGAGAGAGAGAAAATATTCTCGAAAAACTTCCCTTTGAGTGCAATTCGAAATAAAATATTTATTTACAATTAAAGTGTTTTTTTGTGTTTATTTATGTGAATAGTGTTTGTGATTAAGAAATTCTTGATTGGACAGGTGAGTGTTTTAATTTAATTTATATAATATGTACTCATATAATTCATCCTGTCGTGTTTTAAATTAAAAAATAACAATTTAGTTTCATTATTGCTAGTTAAATATATCTAAAAGACATTTAAATTATTATTCTTTTAATTAAAATTAGAGATTAGTAAAAGATAGACAGAAAGTTTACCTACACTTTCACTGTAATAAATATACCGCTGAAATCCTGTAAATACCAAAGTCTTCAAATAAACTTTATTAAAGATTCAATAATTAATAATATAGCATTTTTATAAGCAAGATACTCTATTAAAAGCATACGTTCATAATTTCACGCCAAATCCCTTACGAGGTAGTAAGAGAGAACAGAGCGCCATAAAACACGATTATTACACGCCTCACTCGCTTCTTTGACTTTTATAACTCTTTTCATGCATGCGTGTCGATTTTTGAGGCTCCAAACACCTCCAACCTCCAGAACACGTTCCATTTGGTTATGGAATGTTTGTCTTGGCTGTTCTCGACTCCAACAACCATCCGCTTTTCCATTTTATATCTGCTTAGTCATTCTTGCATTATTCATTCTTTCTACATGTCCGAATCATCGGAGTATGCCATTTCTTACTTAAACACCGATAGTCTCTTTCTAACCAAATTCTTCCTTACAACATTTCGACGCAGACAACGAGAGTCACTCCGCAGATTTTGTGCAGTGCCCTCATTTTGACCGCGTTTATCTTTTATCCTACTTTCATGCACACTCTGCCAGCTCTCGTTTCCATAATTTTAAATGATTTTCTAACTTTGCTCGATTCACGACGGTTGGATTGCCTACTACTCTGTGGCACCAAAAGATTCATATAGCAATACAAAACAAAGAGGCTACCGTCGGACATGAAGATTTATTCATCATTTGCCTTTTGAGGTCCACTGCTGGACAGGCCTCCCCCATAGAGCGCCACAACTGCTGATCCGTTCACTCATGGGGGGTTTTTGCCATAATCGCCACGCGGGCGGGTTGGAGATCGCAGTATGCTGTATTTTGTTGAGAGAGAATGCTGCTGCCCATTCTTCCAGCCTTTTCCCTTAGTCGCCTCTTACGACACCCATGGGAAGAGATGGGGTGGCGGTATTCTAAGCCAGCGCCACACAGCTGAAGATTTATTAAAAAAATAGTATTCATCAATTAGTGTTGGGCCACTAGATTTATAGAGATTTATAGACCTCGGAATCCAGGGCCAGCCAATGAATGAATGTTCATAAAATTTTTGAAATGTGTTTCTAACAGCAAAAATTTTGCCCGATCTCAACTAAAAAAAGAAAATTCGGAGTTTTCTTTTATTGTTGTTACTTAAAAGTTATATTTTGAAAATGAACTATTAAAAAGATGTCTTTGGGGCCTCAAGGGACTGCAGGCCCAAAGGTGAGGGGAAATATAGGAGGGACAACGGCAGCATCTACCTAAGCTAAACACGTAGCCATTTCTGTGCGTTTCGAGAATAAATGTATCGGAGTTTTGTTTATTTGCAACTTATAATAAAAGTATAATTAATAATCAACTTGTAATAGTTCTTCTATTCAAAACATAACTTTAAACTAACAGGAATAAATAAAAAATGTCTCGGTTGTCCAGTGGTCGAGCCGCTTTTAATCCGTAAGACGCGTATTTAAATCCTGACACTGGCTCACACCAATGACTTTTCGAAATTGTTTTCGGAAGTTAAGTGTGATAAATTTCGATGACTGAAAACTTTGTGTCCGGTATGGCATGGCGTAAACATAACGGCGAGACGAGGCTTAATAGCCGCTGCCAACACCTTCGGGTAACAAAGGCGTGAAGTTATGTTATGTTATGTCACTCTACTTAATAGCTAAAAAGCGGTAGAAAGAGAAAATAATCTTTATTTGGACTATAAATAAAAAGGGAAACCAAAATCCGAATAAATAAAAACCATACAATTGAATCAATTGTTTTTTTTTTACTTGCTTCTTTGAAGGCAGTTAACAAAAATAAGATTTTATTATTATTACTACGGACTGAAACCACAAAATTTTGCTCTCGGCAATGTTACGGTAAATTCCAAAGGATCTGGTTACGCACCTAATATATATATATATATATTTGTAATGTAGATCACAGATCCAAAAAAAATGAAGACTATACATTTTTGACTTGTACTTAAAATATTTTTCGCTTAAATATCAGAGTTAATTACATATTTGATAAGTCAGAGACATCAGTAGAGGATAGTTTCTCATTAAAATTTTGGATATAGTCCTAAAACAGTAGCCTAGTAACGCTGTACAATAAATTTGCCATCAGAAATTTTCAGTTTTCCATAAGATTATTGGGTGTTGCAATTAATATTTTATTCCATGAATGATAACTGTGGTTACTATGAACAGTTTTTTAAAAAACAGAAAAACCAATAGTCAAAATAAAACCAATTTATTTACACAAACATTACTAATTTAAAATTTTGACAAAACACTTGGTACTTTACCTAGTACCTACCTACAGAGAAGAATTTCAATATAAATAAATAAAACGTGACATTCCAAATTTAAAGTCTTTTTCTTTCTAAAACATACATAAACTAAACAAAGAGTTTACATCAAAAGAGTATGTATATATATCTGATATTACTAATAAACATTGTTGGTGGGAAGTAACGCTGAACGATCGAAAAATTTTTAATCTGACCTTTCTTTTCTAAATACGAGTATATCCGCGTTTTTAAAAGACGTTAATTGATTTACATTGAGGAACACATGAGGATATTTTAGTAGCGGTTGGAATATAACAGATTGTGAATATAAGTGTTAATTGATAAAAATAATAATCACAACCTAATAACAGTTATAGCAAACTAAATATTTATAATACTTTGTAGAATAAAATACACGAACATTTAGCTACACAGCTTTTTAGAATACTGTGGCACTATCATCATTAGACATAGTATAAAATAAAGTCACTTTCCACTGTCTGCAAGGCTGTCCTTTCTTCGAGGATCTTCGAAATTACACAACGGATTGATAAAAGTGATAATTTCCGAGATTAAGCAAATGCTGGCTGAACTCTAAGTGATAAATCAAAACAATGTACTACTTCATTTTACACCTTCAAAAGGTCTACAATAGTGTATCTCAGAATCTCCACATCATCACACCTAAAATGACCATTTTTATTACTTGTTTATGGTTCTGAGGCGAAACAAAGTTCACTGGGTCATGGGTATGATAGTATGAAAGTATGTACATTTTGTCCTAATTAAGTACTCTGGAAAATTAAGTTGTAATTTTTCTAATAGAGATACTATTTATTTTTTGAATAATTCTTCTGCCACGTGTGTATATAATAAATTTTTGACATAGACATGAGAGGTTCTTAGAAATTCGTTTTCACTGTATTTGTAGAACTTTCTTTGTCAAGCATCTTAATTGTACTTTATATTATACTAGCTGACCCGGCGAACTTTGTTCCGCATCAAAAGTAATAACTGCTGTCCCGCTAGGTTAATACTGCAATATCTTCGAAAATATTTTTTTTTAAATTGCATGCTGTAAAGGGCCAGGATCATCTATATTACATGCACAATCTATTTAAGACACTTAATTGGATGAAAATTAATGCTGTTATGTTTAAATTCTCTTCGTAAATAGGCCATTATTTCTTGTAAAAAGTAAAAAAATAAAAGTGGTCATTGTGGGTTATCCCTAAGAGATAGACACATGCCCTCGCGGACTTTTTTGTAGATCTTTTAAAGGTGTATAATGATGTAGTACGTTGTTTTGATTTATCACTTAGGGTTCAGGCAGCGTTTGCGATTAAAGTTCTAAATCTTGAAAATTACAATTTTTTTTTACTACACTATACATGAATTATAGATCAAAACCAACTATTAAAAAAACCGCATCAAAATCCGTTGCGTAGTCTTAAAGATATGCGCATATGGGACAGACAGCGGAAAGTGACTTTGTTTTATACTATGTAATGATTATCTACACATTTAATAAAATTGTAGTAAAGTTTAAACAATGTATAATTGTTTTTTTTTTTCAAGAATACTTGGGATATGATCTACAATCGATACCGAACCCAAAAATATGGTTTTTAGAATTATTATCGGTTTCTCTGTTTGTTTGTTACGGATATATTCTAAAAGTACTGCATACTTTAAAGTCCAATTTAGACCTTCGGGTAGAAAAATGCGTGTAGTTATAAAGAAACAAATAAATAACTTTAAATAACGATGTCTCAAATATTGTATAATGGTTATGTCATAGTTTTTTATGGGATAGGAGGTCAAACGAGCAGCCGTGTCACCTGATGGTAAGCAACGAACGCCGCCCATGGACATCAATAACACATATAGTGTTACTGTTGCGTTGCCGACCTTTAAGGGATATTGAATAGGGAAGGATGGGGAGGGGGTGAGGCTCCGGGTACCTCTCTTACCGAACGAAACGCGGCATGAGCCACTTTACGTCAATCTTCTGCGAGGTTGTGGTTTCACCGGTCGAGCCGGCCCATTCATGCAGCGAACTGCTTGGCTCTACCACTGTAAAAAAATTCACTCATTTATTTGAACTTTGCAATTATGTCCGTTAAATATATTATTCCATGACAAGAACTTAAATAAATGTAATTGTTAATGGCTAATTAATCTGGCTATTGTAAAGAGCATTTTTTAAGATATTTAATGAAACGATTTGTCTAGATTACATATATATTTGGATATTTACATTTCATAGATTTGGGGATATTTGTCCAAAACTTAAAAAAAAAAACTAGCCGAAGTTGTAGGCAGCGGTAGGCGATGGTGAAGCGGATGAAGTAGTAGGCAGATATTTATGCTCTAGTTTTTTATAAGAAATATTAACAACATCTAATTATTTAATATTGTCTACTAAAACTTAAGTTTAAACGTGATCAAATTAGAAAACCAATTAAACGTGTAAACAAAGATTTGGGATTTAAGTAGGAAAAATATCCTCCTCCAGAAATACCATAAAAGCACGAAGAAATATAATGCATACAAATCCATTACTTCTTTTAAATGTTTGCAAAACACTTGTGTGCACTCTCACTGCCGCAGATGTCTATTTATATTCGTCCGTATTTTAAGATTTTGCCGTTTTTATGAAGACGATTTAATGTTAGTCTCAGCCATCTTACTAAAAAAGGATATTTGCCGTTTTTATAAGAAATTGAGTTTTACATAACATAACATAACATGTTTGAAGGTGTAGGCATGAAGGTGTAGGCAGCGGCTGTTAAGCCTCGTCTCGCCGTTATGTTTACGTCCCAAATGGAATAGGTGGCGAACCTATTGCCATACCGGGCACAAAGTTTTCAGTCATCGGTATTTATCACACATACATACATACATACATAACGTATGTATGTATGTATGTTTTATCACACATAACTTTCCGAAAACAATTTCGAAAAGTCATTGGTGTGAGCCAGTGTCAGGATTCGAACCACGACCTCTGGGTTCAGAAACCGTGTGCTCGACCACTAGACCACCGAGACTTGAGTTTTAACTTTTTCAAATACTTGTCTCTATCTGTGTGTGAACCTAGTGGTATGGCATTATCCTTCAGCTAATGATCTGTTACATTGTCGTGTTAGATTTCCTTTCCGATTATCGAAAGGGATTATTAACAGATAAATTGATTTACTATTAAAAATAAAACACCACAAAAACATTCCCAAGGAGAGATGAAGTCAGGCAGCCGGCCGGTCATTAAACCACAGACAAAACTTGATAGTTCTCAAAGATAACATGTTGTGCCAACCAACGAAAACTTTTCCGAGGAGGCAGCGGATAGTTGAAAGGATGACATGTTGTGCCGACCCCACTCAGAGTGGGATAAGTGAGGGAAAATGAATGATGAAATAGATAAACTATTTCCAATAGAATATGTGCAATAATATCTTTGAGTAACATGTTAACTAGCATTCACAAGAAAGGTAAAGTTCCATATTTATTACTAATCGGGGATATTGTACGATAAGGAACACTTGTTTCTTTAGTATTGACTAGGCTTTAATAGTGATCAATCAATCTTAGGCCACTGTAAGATTATACTGATCATACATACTAATAACGATATGTAGTAATTAATATAATTATATACGTAACTTCACGCCGAGTCCCTTGCGCGGTAGACAAAGAGAGCAAGGCGCCATAAGGCACGATTCTTACACACTATTATTATATTTATCTATGACTTGTAGTCTCGGTGGCGCAGTGGGCGAGCGCACGGCCTCTGATCCAGAGGTCCGGGGTTCGATTCCAGACACTGCCTCACACCAATGACTTTTCGAAATTGTTTTCGGAAGTTATGTGTGATAAATACCGATGACTGACAAACTTTGTGCCCGGTATGGCAATGGGTTCGCCACCTATTCCATTTGGGACGTAAACATAACGGCGAGACGAGGCTTAAGAGCCGCTGCCTACACCTTCGGGTAACAAAAGGCGTGAAGTTATGTTATGTTATGTTATCTATGACTAGCTGACCCCGCAAACAATGATTCGCTTCGTTTAGAGGCAACAAATTAGTAAATATTGGATTTTATTTAGTTCAATAGGCGCCTTTTATAGGCCGCAACAGCTATGGCCCTGCATTTAAAATTTTGTAATGTTATCGCAAAAAAAAACTGTTTCAATTACATGCCGTATTGATCATATTGATCTATATTAATTAAAGAATGTATTTAAGGCAATTAATTGGATATAAAAATAGTAGTCTTAAGTTTGAGCGTCCCGCTTTTGAAGCATGGAGTCGTCAAATCAAATTTTGGCTCACACCAGCGACTCTTCGGAAGTTTCGCCACCTCTTTCATTTGAGACGTAAAAATAAAAAAACGACAAATTGAGGCGTAGCAGCCGCTGCCTACATTTTCGTTCTGAAGATTATAGATAAACTCCTAAAATAACACTTAGTTTATCTCCCGAAACTAGCATATTTAAGTGTATAAATAAACAAACAAAACTTCACGCCTTTTTCTACCCGAAGGTGTAGGCAGCGGCTGTTAAGCCTCGTCGCGCCGTTATTTTTACTCTCAAATGGAATAGGTGGCGAACCTATTGCCATACACCGGGTACAAAGTTTTTAGTCATTGATATTTATCACACATAACTTCCGAAAATAATTTTGAAAAGTCATTGGTGTGAGCCAGGATTCGAACCACGACTTCTTGGTACAGGAACGGGTTGCTCGACCACTGGACCACCGAGACTTAAAATAGAGCTTTTTAATGGAATTTCCATTATTAATCGTATTACTATGCGTAGACTAAATAGCGTTGGATGTGGTGGGTGTGGAGTGCTCTCAAGATATTATTAGGAAAATCAAAGGCAATTGTAATATGGCAATTACGATAATATCAGAGAATCTAATAGCAGCATTCACTTAAGAGATTCCAATACCTTTGCGGTTAGTTCGATAACAGGTTGAGTACTGCGCCAATTATAAATAACAGGTAGCAAATTTTGCCTGAAGGTTTCCTCCAATATTGTTCAGGTCATAGGTGTATGAACATTGAAACTGAAGATATGCAATCATGAAATAGAAGAAATAAGATGATATTCTGAACAATTTTCTTGAGCTAGATACAACAAAATACTAAAAGAAAATTAGATCAGCCGTTTGGTACTACGATATTACGTAGAAACACGTAGATAGTACAATAAATATATTTATTAGTATGTACGTGTCTATTCCAAATAAAAGAGGTAGACAATTATATTCTTATTTGATCGTAAATGTAAGATAGAAAAAAAGGAATATCAAAATGTAGCATTATTTTTTATTATGTAAATACAGATAAATAAATATTACAGTTGTAATATTAAATTGTTACTTTTATCCTTATTTTCGTATTTTTATCTGTTTATTCTTGTTAATCTCTCAAACGAAGACCTATTTTTACAGGACTCTTATTGGCAGCTAGATAAATTTAGAATCTGTATTTGTTTTTTGGTTTGCACGTGAAGTCGCAGGCATGGGCCGTTTCTAAAATGAAAGTTCTACATACTCTTAAAAGAAATGTTACGTCTACGAGACGACGTCTAAGTTACGTCTAAGTCAGTTAATTATTTCTGTACTGATGATCATCTGATGTTACCTGTAAATTGTAAACAAATAATATTTGACCAAAACATAACAATGAAAATCATAACGAACACCAGAATAATACCATTGTTCTCATCCAGGATAATTGGAAACCAATCTACCAGATCGTTGCCTAGTAACAGTATCCTATTACGTTTTTATTTCAAAACCAAGTACCTACATTCAGTCGTCTACTAAAGTTGTTTTCAACATCCCTATCCCTACTAATAATATAAATGTGAATGTAAGTTTGTTTGTTACGCTTTCACGCAATATCTACTCAACCGATCATGATGAAACTTTGTACACATATTCTTGGAGGTATTAGAAGTAACATAGGATACTTTTTTTCTTCTTTTTTCTTTCTTTAATTTACATACATTAGGAAAAACTTTTATTATAGTCTACAAAAATATTCTACACTAATACTCTATCTACATTTATCTATATATATATATATATAAGAGATTTCCACCTATATATTGACTCATCACGATATCTCTGGAACCATAAGGCGTAGCGACTTGAAATTTGGTAGGATTATTCCTTTCGCCGAGTAGAGGTCAGCTAAGAACGGATTTTACGAAATTCCACCCACAAGGGGGGTTGCGGGGGTGTTAACAATGGAAAATTCCCATTTTTAACCTATAGCTGCTATCGACTTCAAATTTGTCGAAGATATTGCAGTATTAACATAGCGGGGCAGCAGTTATTACTTTTGATGCGAAACAGAGTTCGCCGGGTCAGCTAGTATCTTATAAAATTGTTAAAGACCAAAATTATTTATTTCTGTTACAAAGAAATATATTTTACCATTTGTTTTTGCATTTCAATAAAGTATATTGTAAGTTTTTTAAACGTCATTGTATGTTGTAATTTTAAATTGATAATTTCAGCTAAGCAATAAAATAGAGTTATCATATTGATTCATTTCTGTGTACTTAGTAAATGGTTTCAATGTGAGCGAAGCCGCGGGTAAAAGCTAGTATGTTCATAATAATATTTAGATTTTTGGTATGATACTTGCATTATTATTATTTTTCGAAACTCCCTTCAGAAATTTTGTAGAAAAATCCTGAAAACGACCGACATCATGTGGATGTGGAGATATTTTTTAAAACTTCTATAACTGACCTTCATTCTGCCATACCTTCATGCTGTCATGTCACATTGTGCTTGGTAAAGTTTTAAGGAAAAATTTTCATCATGTCTAATATCAAAATTATTCAAAGTTATTCTAAATTGATTCAGAGGACTAAGCTATAAACAACTATACAATTAAAGCTGTATATAAATACTCTATCTATTTTATCTAATAATATATCTATAATTATAATCGAGTAACTAAAGGTCGAATCACCAAGATTATAATATATACTCGTATGTAAACGGACCCGTTCCCTATCCTAACAGTAATTTGTTTATAGTGAGCGACCCACCGACCTGAAAAGGTATATATGGCCACTCACTATGGCCGCACTCCAACCGTAGTTAAAGTGCGGGACCAAAGACGGTAGGTCTTGCCGCCACCTCAAGCGAATAGTTCTTGATGGTACTCATAAGGAGAGTCACCCCGTGAATTCTTCCACTCCCCATTGTCCGGTTGGTTTCCGTAGCAGAATAACGCTTGCTGACCGCGCGCTACGCCCGAGAGCCAGCTGACACTTCGATCCGTGCTTGGGACGCCAGATAAGGCGGCTACCAGCATCCAGCTGGTTCCGGAGCTGTTTAGCACGCTTCACCTCACGTTGCACATCCATGCAGCTGCTCATCCACCGAAGCCCAGCAGAGTCGACTGGCGCATGCCACTAGCAAAAGCCGCGCTACTTGCTGTCCAGGCAAGTACCGGAGATGTGGTCCCCTTCAGCAAACTAACTGTTGGTTCACACTTGAGGCGCACTCACTGCACCCGCGGCTGAAGACCACGGAGCCCCTGCCCAACCAGTCTCACAGCCTCTTGCTGCGCGCGGGATCGTAGACGTACGGCCACCTATCATCCATTATCCAATCCCTCTGCTCAAAGTATGGAAACGGACAGTTAGCTGTTGATAAATGGGTTGGCTGACTAATGAAATATTACGACCTCGCAGAAAATCAACTTCACGCCAAATCTCTTGCGGGGTAGGCAGAGAGAACAGAACGGCATAAGGCACGATTCTTACACGGCTCACTCGCTTCGTTGACTTTCATAACTCTTTTCATGCACGCGCGTCGGTTTTTAAGGCTCCTAACATCACCTTCCTCCACAACACGTTCTATTATCGTAAAGTACCTTATTATATTCGTTTAGTAAAAAAGCGGTAAGAAGAGAAGTTCAACCTCTTTTACACCCTATCCCAGTTCCAATTCCAATTCCAACCCCATCCCTATCCCAAATTAAAGATCCCAAATGAAACTTAATTGTAACACTGTGTTGCAAGTGTCTAAGGTCAGCGCTAATCGCATACCACCAGTGAACCCCATGGATAAAAAAACACGTGGAACAAAAGCGAGTCGTCAAAAATAATACACAATTCTTATTCCCGATGTGAAATTAAATTAATGGAGCGTGTTGACACACTATGAGTCATCACTCCTGACATCCTTCTGAAATGAATTAATTTGCCTGCGTCAGTTTAATTATTCGATTATACATAATGAGATACATAGAGATGAGAGCTGGAGTGTTTTTAGAGGTTCATTTTCATGTCTCCTGACAATAACAATATAAATTAGTATATGAATAAGTAATACTACCGACACAAAGAAAAACCGTTTATTTTTTTATCATGACACATATTTTTGATCACCGTTAATACGATGCTGGCAGCGGTAATTGGTGCTTGTCTCCCGAAATCTTTTTTTAACCTCAAATATAATACATTTTCAGGCCCTATTGCCATACGTTGGACATTATTTTTTTAATTATATTAGCGGTATTTACGTATTCAATGATATTAAATATTTGTTTACCACTATGTTTACCTAGGACAAACAGTCCAACTAGGAAGAGCCAACTTCGAGAAAGAGATAAACCGACGGATTCAACTCGGTTGGGCAGCGTTCGGGAAACTAAGGGAAATCTTTCAAACCAATTCGTCCAATCCTACAGTGCCTTAAGTCTAAAGTCTATGAACAATGTGTGTTACCAGTGATGACATACGGAGCAACGACGTGGTCTTTGAATGTTAACTTCATGACGAAGCTCAAGGTTGCTCAGCATGCTATGGAACGGACTATGCTTGGAATCTCCCTGCAAGATAAAATTAGCCATACGAGAGAGAGAGAGAGATACGCAATAGATCTGGCGTGATCGTCATAGCCCGTAAAGTTAGCACGCTGAAGTGAAGATGGGCAGGCCACATCGCTCGACGAACCAATTACCGCTGGGGTAAAAAGGTTCTCGAGTGGCGAACACGGTCGACGCGAAGTATGCCCTCCTCCCACTAGGTGGACCGACGACCTGGTAAAATCCTCACGTAGCCAATTGGGTGGGACAGGACTGGCAATTGTGATGCTCTATAGGAGAGGCCAAAAATGATGAAATGTTTGTTTCGGTTAGACTTAGTAATGCAATTGAATACCTCTTTGTGAAGGTACATACAGAGTAATAGAACTCCCTCTCACCGAACCCGACATGGGACATTCTATGCAGATATTCTGAGGTCGTTAGCTCACACAGATAGAACCGGCCCGTTCATTCTGGGAACTGTGTGGCTCTACCACAGTTGCAATCACGAACGATTATTGCTACTTTATTTATACATCTATAGACACAATATTATTTATGATCAGTATTAAATGTACAATACTTCTAGTCAGTCCAGAGACAAGTATTTTTCCATTGATATTCCGATCAACGATATTTATCACAAGTACGTCTTCGACACTTATCTATCAGCACTATCTCATCGTACAATATCTTAACATTATCTATTGGTATACCTAATGCTATTTATATTTTCAGATTTCATTGCATATTTAGAGAATTTTCAGATAAATAAGGTTACATATTATGATTGTATGCTATAAACTGTATACTATATAGTATACAGTTTTATATGTCTATTAATATTTGAAGATCTGTGGCGATCAAAATGCACTTAACGTACTAACTTATTACTGTTGCAATTATTTATATCGATTATTTTTCTATCCATTGCGATTTTATTAAGTATTTGCGTTGATCATACTAGAAATTAATGCGTACGTGATGTTGAGAAGTCATTTGTTACCTATTGTTACCATGATATGTATTGTTTTCTTAGTGTGGATTATTCCTTACATTAGGAAGATTCCACAATATCGCAAATTCACGATTTCCGTACAGTTATTACAACTCAAAGTTGTACAGAGGTAGCGCTATATGCAGCGTACGTATTAAAATCTCTTTAGTGAGAGAAAGGTTTTGTTTTGGAGGTTTAAATAATCTACATACCTATTCGAATTTTTGTTTTTTGAAAAGTTCCAACAAATTTTACTATTTATGTTATGGTTTTACATACACACGTATTATTTAATATACGAAAAAGCTGATATAATATTTTGTGTGCATATCGGGTTGGTCTGAGAATAGGACAACATTTATCTTTCATCGCCCAAATGTTAAGGGTAGTCCTATTTTTTTTACATAATAGTTATTTATTTTAGTTATTTTTTTTAGACATAACAGCATACATAAATACATACAACGCTAGATTTTTACCTCTTACAACAACTTTACCTTTTTGTCAATATAATGTTTGCCGGGTCAGCTAGTATTGTATAAATAAATAAATATATGTGCAAATATTATAAATCCATCCAGGAGACAAAGGCGCCTACGACACACTTGCCATGATTAAATTGATTGTGTCCTTGCGGAAGGTAAACTTAAGAACCGACGAGCGTGAATGAAAAGAGTTATGAAAGACGTAGAAGCGAGTGAGGTATGTACGAATCGTAACTTGTAATAGCGTTAAGTACTTATATAGTAAAAAAAATAGCTTTTAGCTCCTAATAATATTTGCACTTACATAAAATATTAATACAATTAGTTATAACATGTCTGATATTCGTGTAAAAGTAATGTCAGTTGAATGCGTAATATGTACTTGATTGACCATCAAAAACCATTAAGTGAAAGATAGTTAGTTAGTAGATAGATAGTGCTGTAGCATTAGTTTGTACTACAATATTTCGGAGTACCTACTTCTTTCTTTACTTCCTTTCATGATTTAGGAGGGCAAACGAGCAGGCGTGTCACCTGATAGTAAGCAACCAACGCCGCCCATGGACACCAGCAACACATATAGTGTTACTGTTGCGTTGCCGACCTTTAACGGATAGGGGATAGGGAAGGATGGGAAAGGGGGGTGGGCCTCCGGGTACCTCTCTCACCGAAGCGAAACGCAGCATGAGCCACTTTACGTCGATCTTCTGAGAGGTCGTGGTATTTCACCGGTCGAGCCGGCCCATTCATGCAGCGAATTCTATTAATGCATATAGAAAGTATAACAACATTTTCTACTTATTCTCATTAAATTGAGCGGTTCTCTATATCTTCAAGAAATGTTTGAGACATTTAGAGATTTTCGCTAACTGTCCCTGTATTTACCGAAACAGGCTTATGTATTGTTTGGTGTTTTTTTTAAATTATTTCTAGATATTCTGTTTGGCGGGTTCGATTATACCGTTCACGGTGATAAATATAGATGCATGTATGGCATCTAGTTATGCTTAATTATACATACCATACATAACTTCAAACCCAATCCCTTACGGGGTAGGCAGGGGGAACAGAGAGCCTTAAGGCACGATTCTTACCTTACGATTCTCTTTTTATACACGCGCGTCATTTTTTGAGGCTCCTAACATCGCCTTATTCCAGAACACATTCTATTTGGTCATGGAATATGTGTCTTGGCCGTCCTCAACTCCT
The DNA here is from genome assembly GCA_905147225.2 of Euproctis similis. NCBI lineage: Eukaryota > Metazoa > Arthropoda > Insecta > Lepidoptera > Erebidae > Euproctis > Euproctis similis. The sequence continues at coordinate 15,508,229 of LR990109.1, forward strand.
ACATCTATCCGCTTTTGATATTTGATTTCCGAAAATAAAATCAAGCTATGAAATAATAGGATATCCTTTAACTTCTTTCTAATAATCTGTGTGTAAATATTGTATTTGGTGTTTTAGCAAACAATACATACCATACATTTAAAGTTTTTAGTAGTTTAAATATTAACATTAGATCATTTGATTTTTTATTTACATTTATAGAGCAAGGTTCAAATTCAACTATTCATACATTTTGTTTGACGTCTCGATCCTTTGAACAAGTTGTCATTTTCCGAAGTATTTATCTTACATTTTGTTTGACAGTGGTAGAGCCAAGCAGTTCGCTACATGAATGGGCCGGCTCGACCGGTAAAAAACCAGAACCTCTCAGAAAACCGACGTAAAGTGGCTCATTCCGCGTTTCGTTCGGTGAGAGAGGTATCCGGAGGCCCACCCCCCTTCCCCATCCTTTCCTATCCCCTATCCCGTAAAGGTCGGCAACGCAACAGTAACACTGTATGTGTTGCTGGTGTCCATGGGCGGCGTTGGTTGCTTACCATCAGGTGACACGCCTGCTAGTTTGCCCTCCTATCCCATAAAAAAAAAATAAAAAATAATCTCTCAATTACCCTGCTGAAAAATTTGGTAACACATTTTATTTTAAAGTCGTAGACGCGACTGATTGCACAATTTATTTAATTTGCATTTTAATGATCCTCTACGCATTATTTAAGGACATTAACAAAAGTGAAATCGCGTGTAAAATGTAGCTATAAATATGAACTGTTTAATATTCTACACAAACTTTCCTTTAAATGGGTTACTTAAATTTGCTCAGCATCCTATTTAAATGTCTCGCAGGTCCGCGACATTTATTTATCAGTTAAGTACACTAATGATCTTAAATAATTATGCGTAGCTATATACTTAGTTAAAATTAGTTTAAATAGAAACGAATGAGACTTTTGAATTATGTGCCAAAAACCTAATAATAATGGCAGAAATATAAGAACAAAAGTTGTCTATCGCCACTAAGTAAATAAATCGAAATAGTTTCATGAGCTTAGCTTTAAAGAGAAATAAATAAAATAATTTTTAGAAGATGTAGGCTGTTTTACTGTTACGACTCGACTTGCCGAATTTCCATATCCCCAATGGAAAAGGTAGCGGAACCTATTACCATATACCCGGCAGATCATCAATCAATATTTACCGCACATATCTTCTGGACATCATTAAAAAAAGTCAATAGTGTGAGCCAGGATTCGAACCCGCCGACCTCATGATCCAGAAACGGGATGCTCGACAACTGGATCACCGAGACATTTATGTAGCTGGTATAATACCAAAAATTCCATTCAGTTTAGAGCACTAAATATAAGATATCACATTTTATAGACTTCATTTAATAAATATTTATTGTTATCATCGAGAGATTGCGTTAGCATTTCTCTATATCTCATACTTATCACTTGCTACTACTAGTAGGTGTTCTTCTGTATGATTCTTTTGTTAACACATTATAATATTTAACTTTAGGCAAAAAAAAAAATCTCTTACTGAAAATAGAATAACCCAAATCAGAGATTCACGCAGAAAATTAATGTCGTTATTAGAAAAAAGGCCACGAGTTGGAGAAGCTATATTTGAAAAAAAAAGATCAGGTTTTAAATATAGAAAACTTGATAATATTAAAAAATAATTAAGATGTCTAACAAACTTATTTAGTTTATTCATTGAACACATTTTTTGTTTTGCTTATTTCTTTTTTTTTTGCCATCCTTCACATCAAAACTATGGGGGATTGGTAAGATAACAGTTGTGACGTTTTTTGTGACTAGCAAATTTGTATTCGTATAGAAAATTGGGGAAATACGGACTAACATTTGTCGCTTTATATTTATCAATATCTAACATAACATAACTTCACGCCTTTTGTTACCCGAAGGTGTAGGCAGCGGCTGTTAAGCCTCGTCTCGCCGTTATGTTTACGTCCCAAATGGAATAGGTGGCGAACCTATTGCCATACCGGGCACAAAGTTTTTCAGTCATCGATATTTATCACACATAACTTACGAAAACAATTTCGAAAAGTCATTGGTGTGAGCCAGTGTCTGGAATCGAACCAGGACCTCTGGATCAGAAGCCGTGTGCTCGACCACTGCGCTACCGAGACTGTCTGAATATCTAACATTTTATTGCAAATATGATTTATATTATTTCGTAGCGGTTATCAGCATTTTCTTTTTATATATATACGTGAATAGGAGGTAATTAGATGGCTTTACAAATGTTAAAACTAGTACATTTTAAAATTACAGCTTAAATCTATATATTAAACTTATTGAAGCCTTTCGAAAAGCCGAAAACAAATAAGTTAAAAATTATATATATATACTATATATACTTTGTTTCGCTTTTATACATATTATAGAATAGAAAATATAGTGAGGATAAAGTAAAAATGAAATTTTTTTGGATAATCGAATTCAGCGGTTTGGACGTCAACGTTGTCGTTAAAGATTAGATTAGATTTACATTTAAAATTGACAAGTTTCACTAGTTAAATAACTAGCTCATGTACCATAATTTGTTATTTTTGATCAGTTAATGAGGTTTAAAAAGAACTGCCTAATATCTGCGCAATCTATGTTCACAAAACGGCTTCTTTTGTCTCAATTCCTCTCAAAGCGTAACATAACTCCACTTGTGTATGACAAAAGCTTGCTATTGTAACGCAGATCGCTATTTCTTACTCAAATGGCAGTAAGTCCCAGAATCCTCTTATGTTCTATTCAATAAAATTTAACAATGAAAGATAATATCGCCTTTCTTGTCTAACATTTACATATATAACAATAAATTTACTTATATTTAACAACCATTCCTGTTAAAAGCGCATACAAGATATAAAATTTTATTCAGTGTACATAATCAGCCATTATCCTTGCCACCGTTCTGGATTCGTACACCATAAGTTTTGTTTTCAATTGTAAGCCATTCATCAAGTAATCATCTTTCATAATAGTGACTAGTGTGACGGCGATTCGGCTAAAAGTACGGCATAATCTGCGTAAAGGCTGGACAGACTAAGGGCTACGGGAAGGACGGCGCACTGCTGCGTGCTGTACACAGCTCGTAGCAGTGCGCCCACCCCGTAGCCTGGGAGTATATCTCACAGATCCTAACGTAACACCCCGTCAAACGCTTTTTCCAGATCCACAAAATCGCAGAAAACCTTTCGGCTCAGAGCCAGTTGCTTCTCTAGGATGTTGCAGTGTGAAAAAGTCTGGACTATTCACCCTCTTTCGCTCCTGAAACCACTCTGTGCCTCCCAAAATACTCCGTCAGATATCACCCCTATTCAGTATAAACTCCTTTTAATAATTTCCCCATACACTTTTGTTGCTAAGCTGATCAAACTGATGACTCTTTAACTGGCGCATTGCATACCTGATCCCTTACCGTTATGCAAGGGCACGATGACAGCACGCTTCCAGTCCATGGGAAACTTACCCGATCTCCAGCAGAGATTGATCCAGGTCAGGTCAGTCAAGCGTCCCGGACACAGGTTCCACCGTGTTTGATCAATTCGAATTCGCGACGTCTGAATCAGAAGCGGGGAGCTCGACCACCGAGATAGTTTACAAGTTTCTATTTTATATATTTCGCAAAAATATTTCTTTAACTACGAATAGTAGTTATAGCTTACAAAAGAATCTTCATCTGCGTTTCCATTGCGTTTTATTCGTTAACAATTGTGTTAAATGCCCTCTGTGAGAAATGGCATAAGGTATAAACAAACATCAGGCATATAAACACTGACAAAGTTCGTCTGTATGTTTATTTATAACTGTCGAACAAAAATGCTATTGGCTATTGTTTGCAGATGTTCGGAATAGAAATAGATGAGTTATTCTAACATCGTAAAAACGTAATCAACGTTTTGGTGAATAATATTAAAAGACAGTTGCTAACAGATTCTGTCTTGTATACCATGTCAGTTCACACCTACTAATTCTGCACACATAACCTTGATTATTAAACAGGCAAATTAGAAGATTACGAAACTTTAAACCACATATTTATTATTTTGAATAAACTAATGAAAAGAAATAATTCTCGTAAAAGTAACAAGATTCAAATTAAGTTCTTAAGTTTGAATCTAGATGGTTACGAAACCTTAAATAAAATGTTCACTCCTTAGAATGAATGAACGAACAAGAATGAACCCTCTGAAATGTAAAAACGTCAAATTATTTTGAATCAATAAATTTGTAGCTGTAAATGCATTAGTAGCTATTGAGTGAACTAACCTCTTCCGGATGACGATTATGATGGTTCTGCTTACTTAATATTATATTAACTATTCGTTATATTAAGTCACGTACATTTATCACCACAGAGTATTATTCATAGTATTCTTGACATAGATTATGCCTTCACGCCCACAAGGGATGTTTAATTTAGGAACTAGTTTTAACAGATAAATAAATACTTAAGTAGGTAGTTGGAATTGATTTGCATTCAAGAAAGAATTTGGGTGACAATGTGTGAATATTTCACGATTCCCGAAATCAATAGAAATGAATAAACGAATGAGACTACGTCTTGTCCATTTATTCGTTTAGTATAAGTTAGGATATCAATTTTACTCTCCTCCTCCTCCTCCCGTCGTATTCCTCTTTACTGAGGGTCGTGATATCCCCTATGCTCAGTTATTGTGCTTTTGACCGTTTTTTGCCATTTTGAGCGGTCTTTGGCATCACGGAGTGCATCGTGCAGCTTGGTGTTCAACGATGAGCGGTTTTGGTCAGACCATCTCAGCGGGCAACGACCGCTTAAACGCCTATCATCACCTTGCCAGTGGTTGGTTGTTCTAGGTTGTGTCCCTCCTAATTTCGCCACGGTGGCCCGTCTCGCCGAAGTAGCAACGACGCTCGTCGTGGACCGGATCGGTATGCTGGGCCTGAAGGTCTCCGTGAGTAAGACGGAGGCACTCCTCTTTCACGGTCCACGCCGAGGCCCCCCCCGAGGAGCAACGCTCAATTTACAAGGAGTAGAAGTCCGGGTGCAGACTGAAATGAAGTACCTCGGTCTGCACTTGGACGGAAGATGGCGTTTTGACTGCCACTTGGCCAAGCTCGCCCCTAAGTTGGAATGTACGGCGGCTGCGCTTGGTCGACTGCTGCCCAACATAGGAGGACCAGGGTCGCCTTGTAGACGGCTATACAGTGGTGTGATTCGCTCCATGGCACTGTATGGAGCCCCTATCTGGGCGGACAGCCTCGTCATTCGCAAGAACGTGGCCCTCTTACGAAGACCTCAGAGGGTCATAGCGACGAGGCAAATCAGGGGCTACCGTACGGTGTCGTGGACGGCGGCCACTGTTCTTGCAGGCGATCCACCCTGGGAGCTGGAGGCGAGGGTCCTGGCGGCGGTCTATGAGCATTGCGCGGAGGCGCGTGCTCGGGGCGGGCTGGCTAACGTGGCGAGTGTGCGGACTGCTGCACGCACAACTATGCTCCGGCGGTGGCAGGCGGATCTCGACAGTCCGGCTGCTGGAGCCGACGTCGCAGCGGCGGTTCGACCAGTCCTGGAGGGATGGGTTGACCGCCGCCATGGTCTGATGACCTGCAGACTGGCACAGATGCTTACCGGGCACGGCTGCTTCGGTAAGTATCTGTGTCAAATAGCCCGGAGGGAAAGGTTTCCGGGCTGTGTCGAGTGTGGCGCGCCGGAAGACACGGCGTGCCACACCCTCCAGGCGTGCGCCGCCTGGCAGGGGTACCGGGACGACCTGGTGGCAGTGATCGGTGGGGACCTGTCGCTGCCGGCAGTGATCAGTGCCATGGTCGGCAGCGACAGGTGCTGGCAAGCAGTGGCCAACTTCAGTGAGGCTGTTATCTCGCTGAAGGAGGCCGCGGAGCGTCGGCGTGAATACGCCGCCGATGCGGACCCGCTCCGTCGAGCGAGGCCAGGGAGGAGGCGACGAGAATATCTTCGTCGCCTCCTCGCCCCGCCTTAACATCCGGGAACCGACTGGCTCGTCGCTCACTGCGCAATAGCGCCCTGCGGCGGGCTGGATTCCAAGGAGTTGACCTCAGGGTCTCAGCTTGACTCGCCGGCCCAGCGCTCTGCGCTGCGCGGCGACTCGGGCTCAGGTCGTCGCCGTACCGGCCCCCCTTTGCGCTCGCGCGCTGCGGGGCTGGTTGGGCAATTGTCGGTGTGCCAGGCGTAGAATGCTTACCGCGAGCCCCTGGCGCCCCATCAAGACTGAGGAGTGCGCCGCAGTGGTTTAGTGGGTATTCCGGCCTTGCACACCAGCCGGTGAGTCCCACATAACCCCGACGTCGTCACGGAGTCGTTCCTTGATGACGGCGGGATATGCGTAAATACATTCCACTGCGAGAAAAAAAAAAAAAAAGGTTCTGTCCCTCCTTTTTTGCCACGTGACCGTGTGCGGCGGGTCCATATAAAATGTATGAAATATGCCAGTGGCGGCGTTTTGTGGTTGTGGCCAGTGGCCCGTATGCGGGTGCAGCTGCGATCTCCAATTTGAGTATGGCAGGTTCAGGGGTAAGTTCATTCCATATGGGTAGTACGTCAGCACTGGATGTACCTTACATTTGTTCCGTCCTCTGTATAGGTGCTCCCAATACTTCCGGTTTAATTTCTAATATTCAGTTTAATTTCTAATATTCACTTTACTTTAATAGATTACTAGTTTTTCTGTTAGTATAGTTAAACATATTTATTACTTGAAACATTTCAAAACATTCATACAAGAAAACACATCGATATTTATCGATAAAAGATAAAAAGGTGAGAAAATACGATAACGTGTTTATTTATGTCTCTGATTTTGCTGATAGACTTGTACAACAATAATAATAATGATACGACACATAAATGGTGACACGAATTCATTGTTCTTTATAGACGACTGCTTAAAAAACGAAAAAAAAAATATCAATTCGGTTGTTTGTATGATTTTTTTCATTTGAACATCTCCAGAGAAGGACATGAAGTGATTTAATATTTTAGTGTCTTATTTAATATGTCTTATGTATTACTAGAGTTGACAAAGAGAAATATTCGAGAATATTATACATAAAATCACTCTATTAGGCGACTTTAAACTGTCGATAATGGGTTACTTTTTTTTTTATTAGTCCATTATTGGACAGGCTAAAGCTTTTAAGCCATACACTGCCTTGTCTGAAGTTATTTTTTATTTCGAAGTAATGATGATGAAGATGATGATGAAACTTAAAACTAACTAACTTAACCTAACCTAACCTAATCATACATAAAGTCGTGGCACTTTATGCATGATGTTGCGAGGGAGTCCTGACGACACTGTAGGAGAGCACACTAAACACGATATTTACACCATTCCCCACATTTGCACTCATAAACGGACACTTATTAAACAAAATGCCACGAATTTTATCCAATAATATCCATTGAAACACAAATCTGAGAAAATAATGCAAAAACGGATATGACTCTTCCACAGTCCCGCCAAAACTCTCTAATGGGTTACAAGAATATAATTTCGCAGGACAGACCCGCGAGAAATTATTAACATTAAATATTTAAGTCTTCAAAATTTGATTAAATTTGAAGAATATTTGATCAAAAGAACATATTCTGATGTTACAACACGTATTGTTAAAATTACTTGATGTACAAGCTCCTCCTCAACTAAACATAGGCTTTGATCATATGTGTAAGAACAGTGATTATTGTCTTATAATATGTAATACCAGAGTCGTCAAAGAGAAATTTTCGAGAATATTTTACTTAAAATCACTCCATATGGAATCCATTCTTTTATTTTTCTTGTTACAATGAAATCACTGAATATCAAGACCATAAATGTCGATATGGATCTTAGTTCTAATATTCTATGGTTAGGGTTGCGTTATGCGGTCTACATCAATTCAAGTTAATAGGGATATTTCGTCATTATTTTCACTTTTTATATAATAATAGCCGTTTTCATGAATTCTCGCAATGTTTCGGCTTTGTATGTAGGTAGAAGTAGTAGGTAATTTTCTTCAGCTACCGCTCTGAAAGGTCTGCGTTTTAAGTATTTAAATTTACTGTTTAGAATTCAAATTATGTAAGAAGAAAATATGTACTACATCCCCGTAACAGTGTTCATCCCCGTAACATCTTTGGGCGGGCGCACCCCAGTACGAGCTTTCTCCATTTGATCGCATCCAAAGACGCGCGGTCCGGCTTGTCGACAACCAAGTTCTTTCCGCGGGCGTGAACCGTTGCGTTGCGGAGAGATGTTGCATCTCTATGCATCACATACCGCCTATACCTCGGGGAGTGCTCTGAGGAATTGTTCGGACTTATACTACCTGCTGATTTTCGTAATCGCCCGACTCGCCAGTGTTTCTGGCTTAATGGTCGGCGATCAACGACAGTGCGATTCAGCCGTCACTTCTTGCCACGCACTGCTCCTATATGGAACATGCTGCCGGCAACGGTATTCCCTTGACCGCTACAACAAAGGAACTATCGTAAAGGCCGGCAACGCTTACGTAACGCCCCTGGTGTTGCTGAGGTCAATGGGCGGCGGTAGTCGCTTTCCATCATTTTACCTGCACGCTCGTTTGCCCCTTTTTACTATAAAAAAGTGTGAGTACTATCGAAATTCATAGAACCGGTATGTCGGGTAAAATATAATTATTTTTCACTCTCATTTTTTTATTAATGTTTATAATAAAAAAAATGCGTATCCAGAAATTCATTTTCCAATAATCACAAACAAATATTTAACACTTATTGATTTTCCACATAAAACAAGCGTATTGCTTTTATCAGACGAAATATAAAAATGAACCAGAATTACTTCTATATAGTACCTACTTAATAAAAGTATAAGCCTATGTAATAAATAAGGTCTGGAGATTGATATGGGTCAACAACAAGCAACACAATCTACCCGACGTCAATCTTAAATTACATATTTTAATGTCTCGGTGCTCCAGTGGGCGAGCACCTCGCTTCTGAATCCAAACACCGCGGTTCGAATCCTGGCTCACACCAATGACTTTCGGAAATTAATTTCGAAAGTTATGTGTGATAAATATTGATGATTAAAAAATTTGTGCCCGGTATGACAATAGTTTCGCCATATTCCATTTGGGACGTAAACATAAGTCGCGAGTTGAGGCTTCACAGCCACTGCCTACATCTTCGGGTAGAAAAAGGGGTAAAATTATCTTAATTATGTGGTAAATTATATATTTAATCGCCATCTCGAGCGTCTATTGAGTGATCAATCCCACTACTGCATTTTTTTATAGAAAACGGCACAAACTAGCAAGTGAACTGGTAATAAGCGGAAAACACTACCCATAGATATACACAACATTAAGAGGTTACCCTAAGTCACTACCTATGTCTAAAACTATTAGAGGCGTGACGGTGAAAAACAGGTATACATTGAATATTTTAATTACGTATAAGCAAAGTAAGGCCACCGCTGTGACCTTAGCTTGTCGAAAATCCAATTAACCGTGCAAATAAATTTACCTGTACTCAAACAAGGCATTAATAAAACACAGTAGCTGTACTCATAAACTCGTGTGATTCCATTTCATTACATATACTTAATTAGTTCGGACATGTAGAAAGAATGGATAATGCAAGATTGACTAAGCAGATATACAATGGCAAAAGCGGATGGATTTAGGAGTCAAGAACGGCCATTCCATGACTTAATAGAACGTGTTCTGGAGGAAGGTGATGTTAGGTGCCTCAAAAATCGACGCACGTGCATGAAAAGAGTTATGAAAGACAACGAAGCGAGTGAGGTGCGTAAGAATCATGCCTTATGGCGCCTTATTGTCTCTGCCTACCCCGCAAGGGATTTGGCGTGATGTATATCATCACATATATGTATGTATGTATATTTAATTAGTTAATTAATGTCCACCGCAAAATGAATAGCCTCATGGAAAACAATAATATATGGAAATAACAGTGCTAAAGCCAAATTACTGCATAGATGGGCCGACTTTAGCGTATAAATGCCATCTGAATACCTATAAAAACATACATACATAACATAACTTCATGCCTTTTGTTCCCCGAAGGTGTAGGCAGCGGCTTTAAGCCTCGTCTCGCCGTTATGTTTACGTCCCAAATGGAATAGGTGGCAAACCTATTGCCATACTGGGCACAAAGTTTTCAGTCATCGGTATTTATCACACATAACTTTCTGAAAACAATTTCGAAAAGTCACTGGTGTGAGCCAGTGTCAGGATTCGAACCAAAACCTCTGGATTTAGAAACCGTGTGCTCGACCACTAGACCACCGAGACTAAAGTAAGTATTAGTAGTAAGTTCAGATTTCACTTCTAGGTTTATTAAATTCTAATTTAACAATAGATAGACAAATATCCTAAATTTTAACAGTTCATTACTGAAAGCTAACTTTTTAGAAAAACTTGAAATCATTGAATATATAAGTTCGGATATGTCACTTTCAAAAATAAATTAGGTACTAACATAAACATCAAATATATTTTTTCTATACTGTTTATGAATACCATACTCTTTATATAAAAAAGCTAGCTTAATTAAAAAAAAGGTAATGGATAAGTTAAAGGTAATTACTTAAAAATGAAATAAGCTGTATAATAATATTAGCCAACCTATATTATTTATGATGATATAGGCAGGGTAATTTTATTGTCTGTCTTTGGGGTATTGTCTGGGACAAACTATTAGTTAAAATATTGTAATTAGTGTATGGTGTATGGGTATGGTGGTGTATTTGTTATTTGTAAGGGTGGCCTTCTCTATATTTGCTTTTTAATTTTTATGTAGCTTATTTTGTTGAAAGTCTTGGAGGTCTCCGTGGTCCAGTGATCGATTTTATCACGTTTATTCAACTCATTTTATTTATTAATTTTATTATTAAATCCATAATCCATGCATAAATTCTATCTTCTATCCATCAAGCATTTAAGTTTTCTATGATTTTTTTTTTAAGTTAAAGTAATTAATATGAGGTCTAAATGCCACATCCCCAATGAACATTTAGTTGCATCATTACGATCTTTATTAAACAGATATGAACACTTATTACAAAATATATTCAACAGAATTAAGTTCTGAGATAAACTATTCCGGGCATAAAATATTTATTACAGTACAAATAATTAGATTTTATGTGTAATATATTAAAACAACACATCTGTAGTTAATATACAGACACTTATTTTAACCTTCATTAGAGCGATTCTCATCATCATATCTATTTACAAAGTAAACACACAATATCGACCATTTTGTTTGAAGTCTCAAATATAGACGCACATTATATTTATTTTATCAGATTAACGTGTTATTTATATTTGCACTATGGATTTAAAAATAGATATATTTATATTATTTATAGTTGGAGAGCGATGTTGGTATATAGTTTATATATAAAATTCTCAAGTCTAGATGTGCGTAATTGAACTCCTCCGAAACGGCTTGACCGATTCTCATGAAATTTTATGTGCGTGTCGGGTAGGTCTGAGAATAGGACAACATGTATTTTTCATCCCCCTAAATCACAAGGGTAGCCCACCCCTCAATTTTTTTTTTAATTTTTCGACATATTTCTGTTTCTTATTTTTTTTATAAAACGGGATACAAAAATACATGCAACCCTAAATTTTCAACCCCCTACGATCAACCCCTATTTTTTAAATTTTATTTTTCGGCAAGACAACGTTTGCTGGGTCAGCTAGTAGTTTATGTATATGTCTTGTGTTCCGTGAATTAAACTTTGTTACAGTTTACAAAAATCTATTAAAATCACTTTGATGAAAATGTCAGTTATCAAGTGTGTGATAATTTTCCAAAAGTACAAAATGATAACCTTATGGGATCAAAATTAGACGAGAATAACCCAGAAAGAAGGTTTATGCGTGTGTAAATGTTTCTGTAACACAACTATGGCCTGGCCTGGCCATAAACAAATCTTTTTTATTTTTTATTTAATTATTTTGAATTTGCCTTCATTTATCTCACCAGTTATCAGAGGGTGATATCTGATGGAGTGTTGTGGTAGGCTCAGGGTGGTTTCAGAAGTGGACGAGGGTGTATGGATCAGATTTTTTCACTCTGCAACATCGTGGAGAAACAACTGGCCGTTAGCCGGAAGGTTTTCTGCGGTTTTGTGGATCTGGAAAAAACGTTCTGCTGCATGCTGTGCAGTCCACCTATGAGGGCTGCACAGCGTGTGTGCGTGTTGACGGCGGCTTGTCCCCCAGTTTGACGCCAATATAGACGACAGACAGGGTTGTGTGCTGTCCACTTGACTGTTCATCCCGTACCTGGATAGTTGTCTCCAGAGAGTGAGATAGATGAATGCAGGGATGCGAATGGGTGACCTAGTGGTGAGCTGCCTGTTTTACGCAGATGACGCCGTGCTTCTAGCCAAATCGCCGTCGGACCTGCAAACACTAATCACTACTATGAAAGGTGATTGCATGATTAAAAGTTTGCAATTGAATGCGACGAAAACGAAAGTTATGGTGCTTAAAAGGGAGGAATCCAGAACGGATGCAAGGATAATGATCGATGATGTAGTGCTGGAACAGGTGAATGAAATTATATATCTTGGATGCGCTTTTAGCAGAGATGGAAGGTACACCGCGGATGTAGAAAGACGAGTGGCGATAGGAAATAGCGTAAATGGAGCGTTGGGCAGATTCCTGGGCGCAAAAAACATTAGGAGAAAAGCCCAGCTAGCAATCCACAATGCAGTCCTGATCCCAACGCTAACTTATGGAAGCGAGAGCTGGGTATGGCAGAGTGTGTATGAATGTAGGATAAACACGGTAGAAATAAGGGCACTGCGCAAAATCTGCGAAGTGACTCTCGCTGACCGCGTCGAAAACAAGGTTTTAAGTAAGAAAGTTGGATTGAAAGAGAGTGTCGGTGTAAAAGTAAAAAAGGGCATGCTCCGATGGTTCGGACATGTAGAAAGAATGAATGATGCAAGACTGACTAAGCAGATATACAATGCAAAAACGGATGGATGTAGGAGTCGAGGACGGCCAAGACCCACATTCCATGACCAAATAGAAAGTGTTCTATAGAAAGGTGATGTTAGGAGCCTCAAAAATCGACGCGCGTGCATGAAAAAAGTTATGAAAGTCAACGAAGCAAGTGAGGCGTTTAAGAATCGTGCCTTATGGCGCTCTGTTCTCTCTGCTTACCCCGCAAGGGATTTGGCGTGAAGTTATGTATGTATGTGTATGTATTTCAACAGTTTCGCAGTCGCTAACGGATTGATGGTTATTTGATGAAATACGTCATAAATACAAGCAATGATTACTCCCGAAATTAAAACATCTTAATTAGCCTGAAAAAAGAGCACGTGAAAATGTACAGCTTGAATTAAAAACTTTCTGCAACTTTGACTTATTTTTGACATTACCACTTAGCTATTTTCTATGCTTATTGACTTAGCCAAAGATAGCAAGCTATAATAAGTATTTGAATGTGGAGCTGACGGAATGAGTAATTTAAGCATGAAAACATTTAATTCAGTTTTAATAATGTTACAGACAAAAAGTCGGATAATTGATCATAATTAAAATAATGATGAGATCATTAAAATTAAAAAAAAAAAAAACATCGGCCAACGATATTGAGAATGGCAAATATTATTTTATGTTATTGAGTTTCGTTAAAATAACATGAAGGATTATTTATTTATGTATAAAAAAGACTCTTTCACGACCACTTATCGAATATAATAGTAAAAAAGAAAAAAAAATACTACTTATAAAATCGTAATGTGTCTCTTTTGAGGGGCACTTGTACATACTCATTCATGAGTAAAAACACTCGGAGATAGAAATAGCTGCGTTGAAAGAGAACACTCGTAAACAGTATTTGAGTAAAAATATAGAACTTTGATCTGACATCGCATTGATGAGACATGATATCATGTTGTCACGAATCGCAATTTCGATTTATTTTACGTCTATAAAAACAATACAATTTTTGCCAATCATTTTTCGGGTACCCTAAAGGAACTTTGTGCTATAAAATATGATTCTTACTCATTTCCGTAACTGTTATAGTTCCGGAAAACATATTTTTAATATATTTTTATGCTTAGAGTCTCGGTGGTCCAGTGGTCGAGCACCGTGCTTCTGAATCAAGAGGGTTTGAATCCTGGCTCACACTAATGACTTTTCAAAATTAATTTCGAAAGTTATGTGTGATAAATATGGATGACTAAAGATTTTGTAGTCGGAATGGCAATAAGTTGGCTACCTATTCCATTTAGGGCGTAAACGTAACGGCGAGATGAGGCTTAACACCCACTGCCTACACCTTCGGGTAGAAAAGTGGAAACTTGTTAAGTTAACAAAATGACTATAATTACTTACAGCTAAGAAATGAACAAAAGGAAACGGTAGATTTGATTAAAATGAGTACTGCCATAAATTGTGGAAAAAAAGACAAGTACGGTATTTGTCAACTTCATAGTAAATAAAAAAGCCAGCTACTGAAAATTCCTGTAATCGTAATAACACTGTCATATAAAACTATGTAAGCTGTAATGACAGCATGGTATAGTTAGCGATAGCCTTCAAATACATTTGCTATAGTTATACATAATAATTAAGTACATATTACAACAATAAATATTGTCAAGCTTATCGTATATTGTCAATATCACATAATACAATCTATAATGAATGATAATACGAATATGCGAACGACGAAACTTTCTGGGCACTTGAACTTTTTTCGTAAACATGTATAAAAAGTAAAATGTGTGAATATGGGGTAAAAACTAGCCTTTAATAGTATAGATCGATTTGATGGCCGGAAGTCGAGTGGCCCGCTTTTGAATCAAGAAGTCATTTGACAGGTAAAAATTCAGTGGGTTGAGGCTTAATAGCCGTTGCCTACCTTTGGGTAGAAAAAGGCGTGAATTTAAAAATAAAAAACTGCATAAATAAGGTATTATTTTATTACTGGGCATTTCGGGTAATAAAGTAGTCATAATGACATATTCACTCTCACGCTTATGACGAATCAAACTTTTCGTACCATTCCATTTGACCATTGGCTATAGCAGCCAATGGAAAATGCGAACATTAAGACCCTGTGTTTGGTAGAATATTTTATTATGTTTACCAGTGGTAGAGCCAAGCTGTTCGCTGTAACGTAAAGTGGCTCATGCCGCGTTTCGGTCACCGAACGAAACGCGGCATGAGCCACTTTACGATATTGAGGTACCCGGTGGCCCATCCCATCCTTGCGGTGCCGTCCTATAAGGGATAGAGGATACTCTATCCCTTATAAGACGGCACCGCAACAGTAACACTATATGTGTAGCTGGTGGCCATGGGCGGCGATGGTTGCTTACCATCAGGTGACACGCCGCCTCGTTTGTCCTCCTATCGCATAAAAAATACTAATGTTACTTGAATCCGGTAATCAGTAACTTTGATCTCAATTTAAGTACTAAACGAACATCAGCAAACAAATAAAAAACAAACAAGTCCGATGTTGTTCGTAGAGAGAACAGACAGAAAAAATAAAGAAAATACTAGAAAATATTGTATCCAGTATCATATAAAACAAGGAAAACAAATTTGTTTAATTTAAATTATTTATTCAGTAGCATTATACGAGGTCTGCTTGGAAAATTAATTCATATTAATTTTGCATACGTACGGCTTTTGTTACTTGTGTTGCCACATTTTAATTAGAAAGTAGTATAAGACCTGACTTACAAAGTTTATTAAATATAGTTTCAGTAAAATGAAAGTCAGAAACAACGTTGCTGGATCGGTGGAACCTGTAGAGTTAAAAAAAACAATCTTGTTTATATAAATGACAATTATGAAGAAATTATAAATAACAATTATGAAGGCAAGAAGTAATAATAAATAATAGTACATACACATACATGCATAACTTCACGCCAAATCCCTTGTAGAGAGAACAGAGCGCCGTAAGGCACGATTCTTACACACCTCACTCGTTGACGTTCATAACTCTTTTCATGCAATCGCGTCGATTTTTGAGGTTCCTAACATCACCTTCCCTCTAGAACACGTTCAATTTGGTCATGGAATGTGTGTCTTGGCCGTCCTCGACTCCTACACCCATCCACTTTTGCATTGTATATCTGCGTAGTCAATCTTGCATCATCCATTCTGTCTACATGACCGAACCATGCAGAAATACCAAAAACCACGTAGAATATTGATTGCGGAACTTCAAGCACGTAATATCCACGAGTGTGGACAGCGGTAATTGTGTCTCGACACGTAATTACCACACATAATTTTCAAATATTAGTTTAGTGTTGGATTGGAACCCTAACAAAATTTCTCATGCTAAGACATTGGGCTTATACGCTCATTCTATTATTATCAAGTGACAAGACAAGAATATTGATTACAAACATTTTAAATAAGACGTATGTTTACCTAATATTTTTTTAATTTTCTGCTAGTTATTCTTTTCTTTTTAATCTTTCTGCCTACAATGAACCATTTTATATGAAGTTTTTTTTTTAAATATGTTCTCCGTTTTGTTTCAGATATGGCGTCATGTTGATAAATGCAGTGAGTTAACATCGCGTAGTGAATGAATTGCTTAAAGAAAATAATAATTGCAATTTTGATGAGAACAAATAAAATAACATTAAGGAAATTAATTAACGCATTTATGTGTGGTAATAGTATTTGAATGATATTCTCTGAAGTGTTCTCCAATAAAATGGCTGCCGGTTAAAACGTTACTTGTGATACAAAATGAAGTGGAGTGTGCTGATTGTATTAGGTTTTGTGAATGTTAGTGTTTGTCACAAAAATTGTCGTGGTGAAGAACCTAAAGTTCGAGAATGCGACAACGTTTGTGACCAACATGGCAATTGTAAAATCAGAGCTGCATTGTTACTGCCCAAGAATACGACTTACGATGCTTGTTTGCCTGCTGTAAGTATACATGTAACTTAACGCCCTTAGCAAGTAAGCAGGTAGGTAGTGAAGATGCCGGATTATTTTTCTATTCTTTTTCTTTCTGGCTGAATTCGAACAGAGGACTTCCGAATAAGAAGTTATGGACCACTGGCTGATAAGACATACACACACACACACACTTATGATAAGAGACATGCTCCAGCATGAAATCAAAATGAAATCTCTCAAGATAGAGTGACACTATTCTGTAATCCAAGAGGGTTTCTCAACTGTAGATACCATTTTGAATATTGGTATATGGTCAAGAACCCAAAGTATTGGATTCAAATATGTGTTAATACGATACAATTACGATATATTTGTCCAGGTTGGCCCAGTCGTGGACTTGGCGATGATGGATCCTGTCATAAAAGATGCGTTCCCGTCTTGGCTGTCGGTGGAATGGTTGAAGTACGACGTTTTGGACTGTGATGCTGCCTACGCTGTGATATCAGCTATAGACGCCTATAACGACTGCGCTCATGTGTTTTTTGGACCATCTTGTGATTTTGCTCTTGGTAAGTTTCATTAAAATAATGTCAAATTATGGTCTTTAATATTCGACAGTATATTCAGCGGCAATTTTAGCTCACACAAATTTGTCGGCTATTGATATTTATCATACAAAGATTTCCGGAGGTCGGTGTGCCACCAGGATTCGAACCTGAGTTTTCTTATTTAGACGCAATGTGCTGAAAATTACTAGGCTACCATCTATAAAGTATTTATACCAATTGGTGTTCAAAGTATTATTCGTGAGATAAATAGTTATAATGTGGACGTCTTAAAAAAAGTAAATTGTTTTAATAACTTACATTTTGACCAAATTGACGTTTTACCATTTTTATGACCTATCAATATCTTAACCTAATACAAAAATAAAGCATTTTTGTAGAAATAGATAGAAACATAATGAACATTAAATATTATTAGAAAAACTAACTAACTCTGCAATGAAATGAGCAACTGTGACTTTTGATCACTTTGACTACCAAATAAATCGGCTAAATTGCGTTATTTGTTTCTTCCGCGAACGAAAATATTCAAATTAATCCAGTCAAGTTAGATTAAAAGCTCAATAAGTGTACCAAAATTCACGTATAAATGTAAGGAACATTTGTTGCGAATCATCCTTAGGTTTTTATTAGTATTAACAGTTTGGTCATGCCAACCAAGCATGACATCTGTAACATATTCAAAATTTTACTGTCATTGAAAATGTCAAATATAGTACCGGAAAGTGATGATAGAGATTATTTTTTTTTGTTTTCTAAAATCTTCTAAAAGCTTCTAAAATCGAGTGAAACTGTTAATACTAATCGCTACAGACAGACAGCAAATGATCAATTATAACCATGCGTTTTTTGATAAACGACCACAATAGACCAGGAGACATGACAAAGTAATTTTGTTACACGAAAACTCTTTGTTACACAATCAAAGAACTTGGTTGGGAGCTACTACCCCACCCGCCATATTCACCAGCTTTGGGCTCTTCCGATTACCATTTGTTTTCATTAATGGGACACGATCGATTCCTACGCAGAAGTGGAAAATTGGGTGTTCGATTGGTTTGCCTCAAAAGAAGAAAGTTCTCTATTGACATGGTAGCCACATCTATTACCAGTAAGATGGTTAAAATTTGTAAAAAGCAATGGTCAATACTATGAAAGAAATTTATTTATTTTCCTATTATTTCATTTAAATAAAAAACGTTCATTTCATACCAGTACACCTGTTATCTAATGTGTGGGAAAACTGAATAGCTAAAAAGAATTAGCTAATTACGGTATTTTTGCAATATTTTGCTGCGGAAAAATATTTAATGGTCCAAGGTAGAAATTAGTTTGTTCAAGCATAATATCGACATCAAATTTTGAGTTACTTAGTTTCTCCATTATACCGATAAGATAGGTATTTAACAGGCTATGCGCTTTACCAACATCGATCTCACTATTACTTACCTTAATTTCTCGGATTTCTGTGCCAGTTTTATTTATTAAATCAGTTTTACTAAAGAATTATGTTCACCGTCTAAATTACGATTATTTTGACGACCAAATTACTAACACGAGATAGCAAATACGAAAATTAAGACTTTAATTAAACTTAATTTTTATTGGGAAATATTCTATCATGTCATAAATGATTAATAAAATAATGATTAATTTATTGCTCCAGAATTCCCACGGATTATCACGTAACCACAGAACCACGAGCCAACTAATGGTTGGGTCGGTTGGTTACGAACTAAACACACGTTCTAGCTTTTATTCTACAGCCCCAGACACCATAATATTAGGTACAATATTAACTTCATATCTCCAAGGAGAACATCACGTTGCGTTGTTTAGACGTAATCCTGAATAAATTAATAATCAAAATAGATAACATTCCTCCTATTCATTAACAATTTTATCAAATAAGACATATTATATTGCAATATATACAATTAAACAGTCTCGGTGGCGCAGTGGGCGAGCGCACGGCCTCTGATCCAGAGGTCCGGGGTTCGATTCCAGACACTGGCTCACACCAATGACTTTTCGAAATTGTTTTCAGAAATTATGTGTGATAAATATCGATGACTGACAAACTTTGTGCCCGGTATGGCAATAGGTTCGCCACCTATTCCATTTGGGACGTAAACATAACGGCGAGACGAGGCTTAACAGCCGCTGCCAACACCTTCGGGTAACAAAAGGTGTGAAGTTATGTAAAACCGTAGGTGAAACCCAATTTCTCCACATTTCGGTCAACTGGCAGCGTACCCAGATGACTGGCTGCATTGCCACGCTGAATACCAACGCTAATTCTCTGTGCGAAGAATCAACCAACCCTCTAGTCGTGAGCGGCCACTATCAGTCGTTTGCGTTATCATATGTTTAGTCATATTTTTTTAAACATGGACACACATATATATATATATATACTACATACTATATACTTCATAATAAATCTCTCTACGATTATGAGCTGTGAAAATCACTCACGATTTTGGCACATGCGCTTGGAAATTCATATTTTGCTAAAGGTTTTCTGAAAAACGGTTAGTAATTTCCCAAGCGGGTTGGTACATTACAGCAATATATTTAAATGTGTTGCCCCTTCGACTGGATTAATAACCTAGCATCCTTCTCAAGAAACAATGACATGGGTTGATGTATTTGTATTATCTTAATTTATCTTTCTAATCTCATTACAATATTAGTCTGTTTGTTTTATTTGCTAATTAGGTTTCTCAGACTGCACAATAAGTTACAATAAAATTAAATAATTATAACACATAGCTTCACGGCATAACTACCCGAAAGTGTAGGCAGCGATTGTTAAAGTCGCGCCCTCGAGTCGCCGTTATGTTTATGTCTCAAATGGAATAGGTGGTGAACCTATTGCCATACACTGGACACAAAGTTGTCAGTCATCGCTATTTGCCACACATAACTTTCGAATCGTCATTGATGTGAGCCCGGTTTCGAACCCAAGACCCAAGAATTTTTGATTCAGAAACGGGATGCTCGACCACTTGGTCATTACATACACAAACATAAACACACACATAATTTCCGAAAACAATTTCGAAAAGTCATTGGTGTGAGCCAGTGTCAGGATTCGAACCACGACTTCCGGATCCAGAAGCGGGGTGCTCGACCACTGGACCAAATACAAAGACATAGTACAAATGGCGACATCACCGCTAAAGAAACTGGCCAATTAAACACATGAAACTCTGATAACTGTTTTTTTTTACTTTTTGCGCTGGTTAAAACATAACTTCACGCCTTTGTTACCCGAAGCTGTAGGCAGCCTCGTCTCGCCGTAATGTTTACGTGTAACCATTAGAAGCTATTTTTACCCTGTATTTCTATATTACAAGCAATATGTATTATGACTTTTCCATTAGACATTTGCGTTAGACACGGCGTTGCTTCAAACAACCTTTATTAAAATATAGTCTATTATTTGTCTTCTTCTGGGAAATTTGCCATTTCTATGAATCCTCGTTTTTGTTAACTACTAAGTACAAATGAATAAATGATGAAGTGACTGAATTTCAATTAACTGGTTTTTAAGGGTCCATTTGCAAATGTCTCTAAGGACCCCTTTTCTCTGTGTAACTGGATTTATTAAAGTGATGTTGAGAGATTCTTAGTACTTATGTAATCATCATGGTTACATTTCAGAGAAACATTCGTAATAAATATTTACTTCAACTTTTTATGGGAAAAGGGGGCAACGATCGTTTGCCCCATTTTCCCTTTCGTTTGTCACCTGATTGAAAGCGACTAACGCCGCCCATGAACTTCCACAATACCAGAGGTGTAACATCACAACGTCATCTAGTATCAATAAAACAAGAATTTAGTAGCTAAATATATAGCTAGATGGACGCTGTGTGTCTTGTGTGCCAAATATTATTTTATTAAGACTTTTAATAATTCCAATTATATTTTAAGATTAGGTCAAAAATAAGAAACTCAATCATTTAAAGTAGCACATAAGTGATCTTTGTTAGCGCAGTCATAATAATATATCCACTAGTTCAGTGAATAAACAGCCCTAAGACCTAAATCGTTAACTTTCGTAATGACAAAAGTTCGTCTCCGCATTACATTCCCAATAGAGGTTCCACTGATTGTAATTTAACGTTTTCAATCCTTACCAAACTTGGCTACTTTCGGACATATGTTTCCAATTAATTGAATATGTTACATTACACTTGGTGATTTTAGGTCGCAATTGTAACTTTACGTCGTTAACACACAAAGCAATAATGCATGTATAGTTAATTCAATGGGACAAGAAGTCAAAGTACGTTACCACAAAGCTATTAAGACTTATGAAATGAGAAATGATTACTACCAGAATTTTTCATTTATTAAATACCACTTAATAATGTCTGAGATTGATTCATCACCATGATTAGCTTATTTACTTCTTAGATTTTCACGAATCACATTCATAACATTAAAACAACTCTTTATGGATTATATCGCGTTTATTTGGAACTTATTTTTATTTATTTCCCGACGTTTCGAACTCTTTACAGAGATCATTTTCGCGAGCCGGGATATAAATAAAAATAAATTCTAAATAAACGCGATATAATCCATAATGAGTTGTTTTAATGTCATGATTAGCTTTTCAATGTTCATTGTTGGAAGTAGAATTCCCCCATGGAATACAACAACCCACGCTGTGTTACACCGGAATCCAGTGACTTCCACTGATCTCAATATTTGCTGGGTCGTCGGATTACCTAGTTCTACTTCGCCTCATTCGCGGTGACCACTGGAGACCCTTTCTTCCCCTACGGTTATCAGTAATTCATTGCTTACATAGAATTAATTTAAATGTAAAGCGCTCATGTATTTAAATATATCCAAACGCCTTTATATATCACTATGCTTGAATATAAATTTGGTGTTGCCGATTGATACTTAACGTATTTTATTTCAATCAACAAGATTTAATCCAGATACAAGATAAGTAATAATTATTGTGGATGACGTCTGACTTAGTAAAACGATGTTCTAACATACCGGCCAACACAAATTACGTTTCTTTAAAAAATGCGATAAATTATATAGTTGTGAACCATAAGATATCAAGACCCCCACTACTTAAGTACTACTTAAGTACTACTTACATATTAATTTATTAAACAACGTTTGCCGAGTCTACTAGTATAATATATTATATTCTACTAGCTTATTTATTTTCTTTTCTTTTATTATATTATATTCTTATTGACTCGGCAAACGTTGTCATGCCAAAAAATAAAATTTAAAAATAGGGGTTGATCGTAGGGGGTTGACAATTTAGGGATGTATGTAATTTTGTATCCTGTTTTATAAAAAAAAAATAAAAAACAGATATATCGAAAAAATTAAAAAAAATTAAGCAGAGGGCTACTCTTAACGTTTAGGGGGATGAAAAATAGATGTCCTATTCTCAGACCTACCCGATGTGCAAACGAAATTTTGATGAGAATCGGTCGAGCCGTTTCGGAGGAGTATAATATATCTTGGACACAATAGACCCTCTAGTTACAAGCTAAGCAACTAAATGCTTGTGTTATGGATACTAGTTAACGGATATTAATACATATATACTTTTCTTTTGTAAATACATACTTATAATACATAGAAAAACACCCAGACACCACACAAATATTCACGTTTGTCACAAATATTTGTGCTCGGGTGGGAATCGAACCACCGACCTTATTGCTGCAGCCGGTAGTTTTACCATTGCGCCACGAGGCCCGTTAATTTTTTTTTGTTATTAATTACAAACATTGTGACTTTATATATAAGATTACGAGATCAAATAGCTCGAACTGTAAAAACATTATTAGATCTAATTATAGAGTCTAGCAGCTATAACCAGGTATAACATAACATAACATAACTTCACGCCTTTTGTTACCCGAAGGTGTAGGCAGCGGCTGTTAAGCCTCTTCTCGCCGTTATGTTTACGTCCCAAATGCAAAGTAAGAAACAATTGCAAAGTAAGTGTTGTTTACTACACTTGTGTTCAGATTATTCAAGGGGAAATTGAGGGAATTTTAATGTACGCATTAACGCAAGCAAACAGTGGGCGGTGCGACGAGGACAGTCTCCTATTGAAACTCTGACAGTAATGAGGTTGAAACGAAAACAATATTGTTGTGTTGTTTTGTCGGAAATCCCCCTAAAGCTTGTTATTAGTGTTCTTGAGGAACGACCGATATTAACTTAAGCTTTGATCTACGCAAAGAAAAAGTTATTTATGACAACGGAGATATTGAGCTTCAGAATAATTTTACAAACAAATTCTAATAAATCCCTAGGCATATTAAAATTTGGTTGCGAGACAAGATTGTATTCATACATTTGGTTTTTAAATTTGATGCGTTAACGATTTGAGCAATTTATAAAACCAGAGTTGCCAACAATAACAGAACACAAGCAATCAGTGCGAGAAAAATGATCACATTTATTTCTTTCATGTATTAATTTATAGGGAGGGGAGAGGATCAAACTAGCAAGCAAGTCGTCTGGTCTGGTGACTAGTGACATGGATGGCCAGCTTTCTGGAACCTTGAGAGGCTCACAGTGCGTTGCCAGCGATCGAGATGAGATTGTGGGTTGAGAATAGAGATTGAACAATGACAGACCATGTAAATAAATTTTAATAAATAAATATTTAATTTTGTTTCATGGTCTGATGTGGGTTACCAATAGTAAAAATCATATTCTTAACTTCAAGTTTTTTGTTTTTATTTCCAAAATGTGGGTAGTTTCTGTATTAATGAAAATAGCTTCTGAACGACTACCATCTTTTTGTTCATTACTCGTGAAAATGATCTCTGTAAAGAGTTCTAAACGTCGGGATATAAATAGAAAGTAAGTTCTAAATAAACGCGATATAATCCATAAAAAGTTTTTTCAATGTTATACTTTCATATTTTCTTTAATTTTATAAACAAACTGAACCTGATATCGACCTTATAGGGCTTCATATAAAAGGCAGAATCGTTGGCAGTTAGTAAAAGTTGTTTTCGAGATTTTATGTTCAATTCCAATTCTTCAATATCATAATAAAGTAATTAGTGGGGATTCATCTATCTTAATTGGATTTTCTAAATTGGTAATGAAAGTGATGATCGTGTTTACACGGGTTTATATTCGTTTTTATATATTTACTGTACTATACGATATATCTTAAGGTGTGGTATACTATATAGTAACATAACATAACTTCACGCCTTTTGTTACCCGAAGGTATAGGCAGCAGCTGTTAATCCTGGTCTCGCCGTTATGTTTACGTCCCAAATGGAATAGGTGGCGAACCTATTGCCATACCGGGCACAAAGTTTTCTGTCATCGATATTTATCACACATAACTTCCGAAAACAATTTCGAAAAGTCATTGGTGTGAGCCAGTGTCAGGAATCGAATCCGGACCTTTGGATCAGAAGCCGTGTGCTCGACCACTGGGCCACCAAGGCTTTTTATTTAGTACATACATAAATATTGAGTTCACTTATTAACTGAATTGTGATTATGAAAGATGATGATAAAAAAATAAAGATTAGACAATGTCCACACTATTCCGCGTTAAATTACCTACGTTTTATTGTAGTTGGCACTCTGTAACCTTATATAACACATAAAAAACCTTTTTTAGTAATAAAAAAATAACTTGAGCCTGTCACGAAGTTTCTATTGTTAAGATTCGCTTTTTATTGAGGTCCGTAAATTAAAAAGAAATATCGCTAGAAGATGTTTTTAAGGAATGTGTAGCATATCGTAAATAAGTTCATATAAGGCTGTACGAAATAAATATTGCTAACGGAGAAAATAATTGTCATCTTAGTGGTCTGCAAGTAGAGCACCTCGCTTTTGAATCAAAAATGACCCCAATGACTTTCGGAAATTGTGTGTGATAAATATCGATGTCCAAGAAAACTGAGACTGATGTATAGCAATAGGTACCGCAAGTTATTCCATTTGAGACATACAAGTTACAAAAAAAAGCTAATCATCGTCTCTAAATAAAAATAAACAAATTTATTACATTATCAAAAGTAACTAAAGTTAAAAAAATCTACCTATCTACTTAAATTTATACTACTGTGCTAGATTATTGGTTTTATACATACATAATTTCACGCCAAATCCCTTGCGGGGCAGGCAGAGAGAACGGAGCGCCATAAGGCGCGATTCTTACACACCTCACTCGCTTCTTTGACTTTCATAACTCTTTTCATGGTTTTATCTTCCTCAAAAATAATTATCCAGAGAGAGTCAGTGAAACTCTTGTTATTTTCCAAGCTTCTCCTTGAGTGTGAGCTTGTGTTCAGTCGGAACAATACTTTGCACAACCCATGTTCCAAGGTTTAATATTCGCTTTGTTGATATGTTTTCCTCCTTGTCTTTGTTGTCTCCAACAGAAAAACTTTTTTTATTTCATATGCTTTTGAGCCTGTGAAATACCCTGAAAGTAATTTCTTTGAGGTATGAGTTTCTTTGATAATACGGTCTCATGGTTATTTGAGTATTAGAAGAAGTGGTTAAAGTTTTGCTACCGCTAGTAACTATTCAAAATAAAAAAGCTACAACTATTCTAAAAATAAATAGTCCAATTTAAAAAAAAATATATATAAGAATTTATGATAGTCACCTCACAAAATGTGTAACATAAATACATCGTATTTGTTCCACGTAACTTATTGGAAAGTTATTGGAGTCATACAGGGTTAATACTCGTCATATTCCATTTGGGACGTAAACATAACGGCGAGACGAGGCTTAACAGCCACTGCCTACACCTTCGGGTAGGAAAATGTGTGAAGCTATGTTATATAAATCTATAGAGTATACATAAGTTGTAGATAGACAACTAACTTTATAAGTATAGCAATACGTTTTATACCTACACGTTATGTATGAAGGGTATCGAGGGCCGGTCGTGTCATGTGACGACCCAAGGGTTTATCGTCTTCTAAAGGGTTCAGCTATCATATATCACTTACTTATATTTATGTTATTATTATGTCTCGTAATATTTTATAATGGTGTGCCATAGCTTTTATATATTGTTTGGTACAAAGTTTTTCTTCCCCTCTACTGTAGCCGGTAAGAAGTATTTGATGGAAATGAGTAGAGTAAGATTTTTATGTATAGTTTCTGTAGGTTCACTAAACAGAATATAATTAACGTGATGAATATTAATATTATGTACTAGCTTTTACGCGCGGCTTCGCTCGCATTGATAATATATGTATGTATGTAAATTAAAGAAAGAAAGAAGAAAAAAAAATCCTTTATATCTTCTAATACCTCCAAGAATATGTGTACAAAATTTCATGATGATCGGTTCAGTAGTTATCGCGTGAAAGCGTATCAAACAAACTTACATTCACATTTATATAATAGTAGGGATAGGGGTTTAAAACATTGCAAAGAAGTTATGCAAGATTGACTAAGCAGATATGTAATGCAAAAGCGGATAGTTGTAGGAGTCGAGGACGGCCAAGACACATGACTAAATAGAAAGTGTTCTGGAGGAAGGTGATGTTAGGAGCCTCAAAAATCGACACGCGTGCATGAAAAGAGAGAGAGAGATGTGTAAGAATCGTGGCTTATGGCGCTCCGTTCTCTCTGCCTACCCTGCAAGGGATTTGGCATGATATTTATAACTTTTTTCATGCAAGCGCGTCAATTTTTAAAGCTTCAAACATAGTTTTTTTTTATTTATAGGAATAAAGCAAAACCGTAATTAAGCGTAATAACCGTAAAGTTTAGAGATTACTCTAAACTTTTTACTAGAACTCTAAGTCATTATTTATGAAACTTTGTTACTAACTGGTCTCCCAGGAAAAATACTTGTTAATCTTTTTGAGTCAGTCCTTAACTGACTCTACATAATTTTAACTAAATATAAAAGCGAAGGTTTATTGTTGGGTCTCACAAACTTTTATTTGTTTTACATGTACGGAGTTTAAACTATGGCCCATCGAGGGTGCAAGAGGACCCCATATAATATTAATTTTGACACAAAAACCCGTACAGTGTAAATACATTTTATTAATTCTTTGACAACCATCAACTTTGGCAATTATATCGTTCCAGTAAACTTGTTATTCCTTAGTTAAAAGTAATGATATCTTTACAGTATATATTTATCAAATTGCCTCAAATGGTTTCATTTACATTATGTTTCTCAGAAACGATGTCCGCTTTATTAACAGTTTCTATTTCATTTATCAAGATTTCTGTTTGAAAGAGGTTTTCAGGTGAAGGCAAAAGGTCAGTTTAGTTTAGTTATTTATTAACCTAAATGGAAAACGAAGTAAGTCGAGACATATTTTTCATATAAAACTCAACTTAGAGATTAGGTTAGTTATAAAATTTGCTGATTATATTTGGTATTTGTGTGTTATTAATTAATAACACACAAATTAAAAATTATTTAATAATAATTATAAAGTATTTATAGGCTGCACAAATTTTAATTTTAACCTCGCGACAAGCGAATTCTTCTATGCCGGTAATCGAAACAATTGACGTATGTTTGAGGAATAGTGTCAAAACATTGTCCGACATAGCATGAAACGATGTAAGTCCAGCATTGCCTGTAATGAATCATTCTTGTGTCCTTATCTTACGCTAGGTGTTGGTATAACACGTCATCCTGTTCTATTTTTCTCTATCATTCGTCATCTCCATACTTGTAACCTTCACACTAGTATTGGCTCTTACCCAATTTATACATCTCTTGTTATCTCTTCCTCTAGCATCTAAAATGGATTGATATCCACATTAATTTTCATCGATTTATGTGTATAATGTGTATATCTGTATTTACGTCAAGTCTAGTGTCATATTTAATTGTAACATCATTGCATAATATGAATTATGGCTGTGTGGCACCGGCTTTAATAGAATACCGCCACCCCATCTCCACCCGTGGGTGTCGTAAAAGGCGACTAAGGGTTTGATCTTTAATTCGATGCTGACTACCTATTGCATCTGGTGGTAGGTTAAGGCCGCGGGCAAATTACCACCCACCTGGCAAAGCCATACCGCCAAGCGACCTATGTCGTGTTCCGGTATGATGCTAGGTATGAAGCCCAGTTACAAGGAGGATGGGTCTAGTCGTGACGCTGTACTCGGGTACTGATCGAAGCGTGACAGTCCTAACGTATCTGGTGTCTAGTACTGGATACTAGCGGGATCCGAGGCACGGTTTGCTGCTGGCCGACCGCAGACAGTAGGGGGCCCAAGTAGTGTGAAAGCCACGCACGAACGGCTGCCCCGCCATCTCGCGAAAAATCCTGGAATGGCTCCACCATGCCGGTTGGCGACCGGAAGAGAGGGCCAGGTGGCGATTTTCAGGGGGGCTCGGGCGTCCCCGCAGTGTCCATGCTAGATCCCAAAGATACTGTTTACCTGTTCGCGTTGTTGGGTTAGCGTCGCTATTAACTGCCATTTTCCTTCCTATTCACCCCTAAACAACATAACATGAAGAAAAATAAGAAGAGAAAGTTAGGACAGCGGCAGCACTCCCTCTCATTAAAAGTGCACCTTGCAAACATCAGAGGTCTGCACTCAAATCTCGATGCAGTCCATCACCACCTGGAGACTGATAAGCCGCACCTCCTCTTCTTGACGGAGACGCAGATTCGAAACCCTGCGGATACAGCGTACCTCAACTACCCCGGATTCTTACTTGAACACAATTTTCAACAGCGAGCAGGAGTCTGTGTGTATGTACGCAATGATATCTGCTGTCAGCGTCTCCGTCATTTTGAAGACCCTAGATTCTCTACCTTATGGATGGAGGTAGACACTGGTATAAAAAAAATTCTATATTGCTGTGTTTACAGATCGCACCGGGGTGATCAGGAGACAGCTCGGCTATTTCAACATCTCAGTGAGACTGCTGATATGGCACAACAAAGGCATCCCTCTGCGGAGCTGGTTTTTTTGGGGGATTTCAACGCCCTTCATCAGGAGTTGCTGTTCCCGTACCAAAAAACTGACTTTGCGGGGAGAGAAGCATGGAATTTTGCCATCACATTAAACCTCTCCCAACTAGTCAATGAAGCCACTAGGGTGCCAGATGTTAAAAGCCATTCCGCTAATTGCCTGGACCTTCTGCTGACAACAGACCCAGACAGATACATGGTGACAGTCACATCTCCATTAGGAACCTCTGACCATTGTCTAGTGAAGTCTTTATCGTCCTATTCTCCACCAGAGCACGACCTCTACGGAACGAGGAGACTATGGCGGTACAAGTCGGCAGAATGGGATGAAATGCGGCATTTTTTTGCTGCATATCCATGGCGGCAGGTTTGATTCTCTTCTCAAGATCCGACGCAATGCGCTGATGCACTAACCCAAGTGGTCCGTCAGGCAATGGAATATTTCATCCCATTTACTGACGTACCAATTGGAGGCAAAGCTCGTCCATGGTACAACAATGAGTGTACTCTTGCTGAGCAAGAGAAACAGTCAGCGTACCTGGCCTGGGTGGAAGCTCGACATCGAAAAGCCTCGGATATTAGCTCTAAGAAGAGGGCCTTTAACCGTGCTGCCAAGTCCCAAAAAAAGGCGCTAAAGAAGGCTCGTCTTGGTCGCATTCAACACATTGGCGCAAAGCTATCTGCCGCTCCATCTGGCAGCAGAGCTTTCTGGTCACTTGCCAAAGCGGTTGAGGCAAACTTCTGTCAGGCATCAACACCTCCGCTGGTTAAACCCGACGGAACATTGGCCCATGCAGCAAGGGAGAAAGCAGATCTTTTTGCATCTCTCTTCGCGAGCAATTCCCGTCTGGATGTTGGCTCTGCTATTCCACAACCATTACCTCACTACGGTTTTTCACTACCTGAGTTCACCGTCAAAAATAAGGAGGTACTGAGAGCTCTAAGGAGTCTAGATGTGAACAAGGCCAGCGGACCTGACGGTATACCAGCCGTAGTACTGAAAACCTGTGCTCCTGAGTTGTCTCCTGTTTTGACACGTTTGTTTCGCCTCTCACTTAAGACCGGAACTGTTCCGAAATCCTGGAAGCTTGCCAATGTACAACCCGTGCCCAAAAAGGGTAATCGAGCTGACCCAGCCAATTATCGTCCCATCTCAATTACCTCTATACTCTGCAAGATTATGGAGCGTATATTGAACCAGCACCTAATGGCATACCTAGAGCATAACGACCTTCTCAGTGACCGACAATACGGATTCCGCCGAAATCGATCAACTGGAGATTTCCTAGTGTATGCCATTCACACATGCTCTCAAACCTTGGAGAGAAACGGGGAGGCCCTTACTGTCTCTCTAGATATCTCCAAGGCCTTTGACCGTGTTTGGCATGACAGCCTTATTGGCAAGCTTGCAGCATTCGGGATATCCTCTGGCCTGATTACATGGATAGGGGACTTCCTGAGTGAACGATCACTCCGTGTTGTAGTCGACGGCTGTGCATCAGAGCCTTTGTCGACCAACGCTGGTGTTCCTCAGGGGTCAGTACTATCTGCAACTCTCTTTTTAATACATATCAACGACCTGCTTAAGTCCGGTATTTATGGATATGCGGACGATACCACCATCGTTGATATGTACGAATTGGGAGCTCGGGCCAGTCAGGAGCAGGTACGGATTGAGCGCGAGGCCTTGGTAGAGCGAATGAATCTCACACTCAAGGCAGTCTCCGATTGGGGCGATGCCAATCTTGTGAGCTTCAATGCTTCCAAAACTCAAACGTGTCTTATCACTGCCAAAAGGAGCCCTTTCACCTTGGCTCCTACTTTCCAGGGTGTGGCATTGGAATACTCCGACCGCCTACAGTTATTGGGTGTTGAAATATCTCAGAACCTTAACTTCGGGCGGTTCATCGAATCCAAAGCAGGGATAGCAGCAAGGAAGCTTGGAATTCTTGCGAAGGTGAAGCAGCATTTCACGCCAGGACAGCTTCTAACACTGTACAAAGCTCAAGTCCGGTCTTGCGTGGAATACTGTAGTCACATTTGGGCTGGTGCTGCCAAATGTCACCTATCGTTGCTGGATTCGATGGAGAGGCGGGCTAAAAGATTAATTGGCGATCCTGTGATGGTCGACAATGATCTGCAAAGCCTCGAGCACAGGCGGAAGGTGGCCAGCCTCTCGGTGTTCTATAGGCTACATTCTGGTGAGTGTGCGCAAGAGTTACACAACTTGATACCTCCATCCCCATTCTATCGGCGAACCACCCGACGTACTTACCGTCTACACCCGTACGTTGTTGAAATCCCACCTGTACGAACTAAGCGCTTTGGGTCTAAACTACCTGCTTCGGTGTTCCCCGTTAACTATGACATAGGTCTCTTCAAAAGGAGAGTGAATAGGCTACTAACTGGACAGTGCGCTTCACCATCATCGGTCTCGTCGTCACTTACCATCAGGTGAAACGAGGTCAAGCGCTGCCCAGTAAAACATAAAAAAAAAAAGAAAAATGCTAGTACTAGTAACTTTTAAAAATTAATATAAAAGATTGTCATGGACAGCCTTCTCATATATGGAAGAATTTTCCAGCAGCGGTATGCCAGATCGATAAGACTTAGGAACAGAAACGAACGTATTTCCATTCTAAATGCCAGCAACGCAGCTGTGAAATTTATGTTTTCTGCAACATAAAGTTCACAGCTGCGTTGCTGCCCTTTGGTGGACGCTAATCGCTTTCCACCTGGTGACTTGTTTGTTTGCCCCATGTCCAATAAAGATCAATCCGGTGTACAAAATATGAAAACTGTTTGTCTAAGCGGTTGAAATATATAGTGATAGTCACAATCACCAATTGAAAAAAATGTATTTAGGAGCTTTAAAATTGATTTAGATTAGTTGCGATAACTTTTTATAGAAAATGTTTTGAAGATTTTCTATACAAACGTGAATATAATTGGCAATTGTAAATATAATTGGACATAAACCTTTCATTTGGGTAGGATAATCCAATTATATAATGCCAGCTTATCGGTAAGGATCACCAAAATCCCAGGACCAGTACAAATTCTACCCATAGCTTTGTACTGAAATAATGATAAGAACATAATAATGGAATTTTTGTGATCATGTCTAACTAGTTTAGTCACCCACATGCTATTTGGCTCCCATTTCCACTCTTTTTATAACTGATTCTGGTCAAAATAGAAGCCATTTTAAGTTATTTTAAGATTTTTTTGAGGTAATCTTTGTCAAAATTATAACACGTTTAATATTAATAAAACTCTATACAGAGATAATTTTTACGAGTAATGAACAAAAAGATCTCGTGAAAATGATCTCTGTAATGAGTTCGAAACGTCAGGAAATAAATAGAAAATAAGTTCTAAATAAATGCGATATAATCCATAAAGGGTGGTTTCAATGTTATGAATGTGATTCGCGTAAATCTAAGAAATAACATAACATAACATAACTTCACGCCTTTTGTTACCCGAAGGTGTAGGCAGCGGCTGTTAAGCCTCGTCTCGCCGTTATGTTTACGTCCCAAATGGAATAGGTGGCGAACCTATTGCCATACCGGGCACAAAGTTTGTCAGTCGTCGGTATTTATCACACATAACTTCCGAAAACAATTTCGAAAAGTCATTGGTGTGAGCCAGTGTCTGGGATCGAACCCCGGACCTCTGGATCAGAGGCCGTGCGCTCGCCCACTGCGCCACGTTAAATATTCTTAATGATTAATTATTCTTCAAATTTCTATACTGCATTTTTATTGTTTTTAAAGGCACTTAATGTTAATTTCTATGACTCTAACACAATCTTTATGCGAATTTTACTGCAAATTCATTCAGAGGTTTAAGTATTTATGTATACAATATTAATAAGTCATCGAGCCTCGTTTTGCATTGGTAAAACTACCAATTTCAGAATCGAGGTTGGCGGGATCAATCCCCAACCGAGAACAAATATTTATCGTCTATGTGTTTTTCTATTTTAAGTATGTATTTACAAAAGAAAAAGTATCTTTTATTATTATCAAGTATTTAGTTGTTTGGTTTTGAACTAGAGGGCACTGTGTGTATTGTATCCAAGATATTATTATTAATAACTAAGAGCTTAAACAAAGAGCTGTGAATGTATCTTAATAGAAAGGTCAATTAAAATGCAACAAAGTTATTGCAAAAAAACAACGATGCATTATTACTGTTTCTTCGAGTATTAAGCTACAGAAAACCTTTAGAAGTCATTTTTTAGTTAAATAATACATTTTTTTTACAAAACTAATATAACTTGCGTATGTCATATTCTTGAGAGAATATTTGACATTGAGTATCTTATCAAAATGAAACCAACTCCCGGCTGTTGCCAGATTCTTATTAAATTTTGCTAATATTGAGATACTTCCATAAAAATATGTATACTCGTATTGTTTCAAGTTGTCTTTGCTTTGAGTGACAGTCAAAATTATTAAACTTGGGCTCGTATAGAAAAGGTCTATATATACATGTATAAGATTTCTATAAATATAATAATTGGATTTCTATAAATAATTTTCTGAGGCGAACTTTGTTTCGCCTCAGAAAAAGAAAAAGAATGAGTAAATTTAGTTTTATTTTTATCGGCACGCCTTTGACTGCGCGACGCAACCGCCATGTCCGTGTATTCTCAATCTGCAATGTCTTCGAAAATATTAATTTAAATTACATGCTGTACAGGGCTATATTAATCCACCTTAAATGCGCAAGGATTTAAGGTTTTGTACTGAATACAAATGTATGCTGAATGGTTTGAAATCGTTTTCTAAATAAGTCATTATTTCTTGTACAAAGTAAAGAAATAAAAATGGTTATCCCGAAGAGTAGACATACATCGCGGACTTTTGTAGTCCTTCTTAAGATGTATGTTATAAAATATTTTAATTTATCACTTACATTTGATACAGCGTTTGCAATCCCTATATCGAAAGTTATCACTACAAATCACCCTGTTGAAATGTTCTATCTAAAAATACATCAAAATCTTTAGCGTAGCTTTTAAAATCTAAGCATTTAAGGGGATAGACAGCAAAAAGCTACTTGGTTTTATTCTATGTAATGATATTTTTATATAGAAATATCAAATGACATGGTGGACTATAATTTTCTTCTCAGATTTTAACATAACATAACTTCACGCCCTTTTCTACCCGAAGGTGTAGGCAACAGCGGTTAAGCCTTACTTAGCTCACTCGCCGTTATATTTGCGTCCCATATAGAATAGACATGTAGAAAGCATGGATGAAAGAAGACTGACTAAACGAATTTATAAGACCAGCGTGAAAGGGCGAACCGGTAAAGGTCGACCTAGGCGGACCTTCCACCAACAAATCAACGATCAGGAGTGGCCACAACCGACTAGCATGTGTGAAAGCGATAATGAGAGTGGAGGACGCAAGAAATGTATGTCAGGATACTACATATACTCTGCCTACCCCCATGGGAAAAAGGCATGATTGTATATATGTATGTATGTACTTCTTATTTATTAAATACATCCTATTAGAATAACAAAACAAACATCCGTCGATACCCTCGATCTATTAAAAAAAACGCATTAAAATCCGTTGCGTAGTTTCAAAGTTATAAGAATATAAGGGGACAGACAGCGGAAAGCGACTTTGTTTTATACTATGTACTAATGACAAGTATCTGACAATAAGAATAAATAGTAAGAATATATTTTAAATGTGATCCATAAGAAAACTAAAATGAAGTAGGTTGGTTGTATTCCCTCGTGTTATCTTTTTTGAAGTAAAATTAATTTGTCCACTAATTTTCAACGCGCAAAAAATTATAAAGGATTTTTTTAAATGCAGAAACAAATTGAACTAATACTATAATTAAGTGAATTATTCGAAAGTTTTTTAAAAAAGTTCGATAGTTCTTGAGTTTGGCGAGTTCAAAAAAAATCTTCAGTTTTATAGTAGGGTGGATAGTTACGTAATGTGGATACAGTAAAACCTTATCCCTGTTTTGCAATACCAAAAACAATGTGTTTCCATTAATATCTCCTAAAAGATCCAGTTTTATTGGTAATTTTTGTAAAGGAAAAATGCTGTAATATATTCGAAAATATTTTAACCAAACCTAATGTCATAGAAAGCTTTCAATGGATAAGAGATTGATGCCATTATTTACATAAATTACCTATTTTTGGTTCTTATGGAAACGCGAGTGATTTAACATATATTTTTGGTAAGACAATACATATTAAAAAATATAATTTTATGAGTCATTCTTTTGAAACAGCCTCAATGATATAGTGGTCTAGCTCCCTCTTCTGATTTGTCATCGTGTCATCGTCGTAAATGATTTCTCGGAATTATTTTCTGAAGTTCTGTATAATGGATTTACAATGTCTGATAACTTCTGTATGGCAATAGGCTCCGGCACCTAATCCATTTGAGACATTCGGACATTGGACAATTCGCCGAGTCCTGGCTTAACAGCCGCTGCCTACAGGTTCGGGTAGAAAAGTTAGTGAAGTTATGTGTTATTTGTTTGAATAAGCGGCCAGATTATAACGCTAAGAGATTTTTTTCTCCTACTCAATCCATCCATCTCATTTTTGACTTTCCTCTAATGATATTATCTCTCTCTACATCCAAACTGTTCACTCCTAGTGAAATTATCTTCTTCTCTCATCATAACGTGCCTATACCAGGCCATTCTTCCATTTCTAATTTTTTCGATTCGTGTTATTTTTAGGCTTTCTCTTGTACAGTTATTTTTATATTATCCGTTCTTATTACACCGCACCTCTTTGCTGCTTACTTTGATTGCTTTTAAACGTTAAACCACGTCTTTTACCTACTATGGATAAAACGAAATTATCATTAATACAATTACTTTACTTTAAAATCTTATAGACTTGAATGTATGCTTTAATAATAAGTATTATATCGTGTTATCTACTAATAACTATCTTACAGTCCTTTAAGTTAAGGTCTTAAAATTACGACCAAGCAGAGTTTACTTAAACCGAGACACAAATCATCACTTGCCCTATACCTACATGGGCCATTTCAAAGAGGACCACTTAAGAAAGTAATAACAAACTCCTTTCCATTTCTTGGTCTTGAGCCAAATACTATTCAGTGTTTTGTTTATTTGTTCTATGTACACATAAACAATTCTTATTGTGTTGTATAAGATATCTTGTATATCGGATATCTTGAAGGGAATTTCTAAATGGAACCCAAACAAAAACAAGATTGATTTACGAATTCATATCATTATTTTTTGGAAAGGAACCAACTACTTATAAAATAAACGCACAAAATCAATACAAATAATACTGATATAAATGCACAGTGGAAAAACAACACATAATAATTAATAGTATAATATAACTTCACGCCTTTGTCACCCGAAGGTGTAGGCCAGTCTTGCCGTTATGTTTACGTCCCAAATAGAATAGTTGGCGAACCTATTGCCATACCGGGCACAAAGTTTTCAGTCATCGATATTTATCACACATAACTTTCCGAAAACAATTTCGAAAAGTCATTGGTTAATTAATAGTATAATGTGAACAATCAGCAACTTAACAGAGGCATCCGATTTTAATAAGACAAAACTTGATTTAACTAAGTTTCAGAGTATTTTTTATGGTAGAAGGGAGCCATCGAGCTTACGGGTCACCTGATGGAAAGCAATGGCCGCCTACGGGCGTCAATAGTTGTAAGCGATGACCTGACGTTAAATACCAGCTGGCTCTATAGACCTATAGACCAAGCTTTAGAGAGGCCAATTTGGCCTTGCCCTCCAGATGACCGCGAAATGGACGCCACTCGACATGTCGATACCAAGCATTCCGATATTGGCAGAGCTGGGTAGGGAGTGCTCTCAAAACAGGGAGCTACGACAAGGTGAATCTTTTCTGTTTCTTTTAGATTCTTCTAGGAAAAGCTTAATTTTTATCTTATTCTATGCTAAAATTCATTTTTAGTATTCTCCATCTGCTAATTTAAAAGAATTATTAAATTAGCAGATTAATGCTGTACGAAATAAGTTAGCTAAAATGCGAGAGTCAAACTATTTATAAACTGGTTTAAAAATAAAATATATAAATGTGTTAGGCCGTCTCTTAATTAAAACTTTTCCAATATCGACGTATGTTTCTTAGAACG
Organism: Euproctis similis; assembly: GCA_905147225.2. NCBI lineage: Eukaryota > Metazoa > Arthropoda > Insecta > Lepidoptera > Erebidae > Euproctis > Euproctis similis. The sequence continues at coordinate 15,545,881 of LR990109.1, forward strand.
CTAACAAAAATAAATGTATGTTTGAAAAGTTGAATACTCCGACTGCTTCAGATAAATTGAAATTTAACAACAAGCTATTTCAACGCTTATCTCCCTTTTGACGTGTTAATTCAATTATTTGAGAGACGAAAACTTTTGTTCAAGGATTCAATCTATATTTGGTATTATATATTTGTTGTTTTATTTGCACAGGATGATCAAAATTTGTAATCCAGTTAACAATAACATTTATAACAAAACAAGTCTCGTTTTAAACATCAGATATTGATTTACTACTTAAGGCAATGTTGCCTCAAGTAGTAAATCAATGTAAATCAAAATTGTAGATTTGAAGCGATTTTTCTTTTCAATTTGAAGAGAAGGTATTAATGGTATTGTCTAGACATAGTTAGTAAAACAATTCATCTAGTTTATCTATTTGATTATAATAAAACATTTTAATTGAGGAATTCATTAACGGTAAACAGACATATGTTCTGACATATTGTATTTTTTTATGGGATCGGAGGGCAAACGAGATAGTGGGCCATCTGATGGTACGCATCTACTCACCGCCCATGAACACTTTAGTGCGTTGCCGTTCTTTAAGTGAGTAGGAGAAGAAAGGAAGAGTAACGGGGGTCAGACTTCCGGATACCTCTCACACCGAACGAAACGCGGCATGAGACACCTGACGCCGATATTCCGAGAGGTCGTTGTATTTTACCGGTCGAGCCGGCCCATTCTTGTAGCGAAATGCAACTGACATTTAGAAACAGAACTAAACTTAGAAACAGATAAAGGTACTGTGAATTTTGAAAAAAATGTGTGTTCATATTTGATAATTTACTTAAATATTTAAAGTTAAAAAATACGTAATGTATTTAGATTTATTTAAAATTCTTTTCCATGATAGAAGAACATGGCAAAGAGTTGTCAAAGGCATTTTAAATATATAACCTTATTATATCTGCAAAAATAAAATTACAAGACGTGTACTGCTCTGAGCACGTAACTGAATATTTATCGATACATTTGCTATGTAGGAAATTGGAATATTATGGCAAAAGATTTTGCTTCGTAACGTACGGGGAATAAAATTTTCTTCGCATATGCTACGGGATAGTGGGCAGAAAGCTTTTTAAGAATGTGTCATTTAGAAATTTTGTTATGATGTTCACAACTTTATCAAATGCAGCTAGGAGACCATTGGTTTTTTATTATTATTAAAATAATTTCTGAGCAAGTCTTACACACAATTGTTTGGTTTGAAATTTTAAAAAAGTGCCAGCCATGTCTAATCCGATTGATGTTGTAAAAAAGTAATTGTCAAGTTCGGACTTTGCGGATGCCATGTATTCTTGCGAAGTTTTTACACCATATTATGTAGTATATTTTTTGTAGCTCCACGACCTTTAAAATCGAAGGTGTCAGCAGTGGTCTCGAATCTTGCCAATTAAAATTATATCCCTTGAAATTTACGGCTTACTATTTGCAACTATTTCTATACATCCTTCCAAATGACGATTTCCTCACATTACTTCAAAACGAAATTCCTAGTGTTTTCTAGTTTAGAGTACCTAAATTAATCAAATCAAAAACCTACAAAATTCTTCAAGCTATATTTTTTTATGGGATAGGACGGCTAACAAGCAAGTGGGTCACCTGATGGTTAGTAACTTCTCACCGCCCATGGACACCGTGGTGAGTACGGACGGCACCTTTAAGGGAGTAGGAGAAAAAGGAAGAGGAAAGGGGATCGGGCCTCCGGATACCTGTCTCACCGAACAAAACGCGGCACAAGCCACCTCATGCGGATATTCTGAGAGGTCGTGGTATTTCATCGGTCGCAGTCCCATTCATGCATCGAACTGTAAGACACTACCACTGTTGTACTACAAGATGAGACTCTTTCTTGAAAGTCAAGCCTTAAGTTTCCTTTTGTGTGTATTTTATTTAAATGTGATTGATTATACTTTAAGCTTCTACAAAAAAAATGTATGTTGCCCTATCAAAATAAGTCAATTTACAAATTAGTTTAAATGACTACACAAAACGTCTATTTGAGTAGTAAAAGTAAAAAAAAGTGGACCCTCTTCAAAGTAGACAGCTCTTGAGCGTAACTCTCTTTGTCCTATTTTCTTTATTTTAATATTGCTAAAGCTTATATTGCTAGTATGGTTTATGATGGAGTGTCTACATAGCAAAATGTTACGTATTAATTGTTACGTATTTAGTTTAATCAAACTTTAAAACTAAACCTGGGACTCAGTTGACAGATTACGTATAAGCTATACGATAATATTAATTGATAAACTTCTTGGTCATATTAATAGTTAAAAAGTCCAACGCGAGAGAGATTATTTCAAGTTATAATTGAGCCACGACACATAATAATACATTAATCGATAGAATTATTAAAAAATGATTATGACAAAGTTATTAAAGGTATTTTAATATAAATTGTACGTAGGTAATGAGGCTAAAGTTGGCAGTTGAAAAATATTTTTTCTTTTTAGAGCGTTTAAACAAAAGCGGTTTTATTTTTTCAATATTTTATTAATTTTTTGGGTATATAGAATTTCCATTTAAACGTGTAATTATACGTTTACAAAATTAAATAATTTTTAACATTTACGGGAGTTAAAGAATAAAACGTTATGAGTTTGAACTGTTTATTCTCCCATAATCCGGTCAACATAAACGATGTTAAACAACACAGTACATCGAAATCCTTAATCACTACGATCGCGACAAGATGACGAGCGGAACAAACTCTGTAATTGACAAAGGCGCGTATACGCAACCCTGTTCAGAGTTTCAGGACCGACTGCCGGCGCAGCCCGGGCGGGCGAGAGCCGGCGTCTGCGACGTAAGGTCGCGGGAGGTGGGGAAATACAGGGACGCATTATACACAGGGACGGACTGCACGCTACATACCCCCCCTTTTGACCAAGAGGGAAACCTCTCCCGAATGGTCAAACCCTGAAGGAGAAGCTCTAGGTACGGATTCTGCGTGGACGGCCTCTACGACGTTTCGGTGCGACCGGCTCCGGACAACCAGAGTCCCTACTGTGATACCTACATAGATCTGAAACATGGTATTTACCCACAAGCTCCCCAGACTTTTGACAGGAAATAATATAAGTAGTAGGACTCACCTTCTTAGAGACAACGTAAGGTCCGTCCCTTTTTGGGACAAACTTTGAAGTAACTCCCTTCGCAGCATTACTGAGCACATGAGTCTTCATCAAAACTAGATCACCCACCTCGAACGGGACCAAATCGCGACGATTAGTATCAGCTTCTTGCTTGCGTAGATCCTGGTTTCGCTCTATGGTCTCTTTAGCTGTGGAAATAGAGTCTGCAAGCTTAGTAAGGTAGGGTGTGATCTGAGGGACAAAGTTTTCAGATTCTATAATAGCCCTTAGATCGGCTCGAACAGACAATGGCGAACGAAGTTCACGACCAAAGGTTATGAAAGCTGGAGTATGTCCAGTGGAAACAGTAAAAGAACTGTTGAGAGCGAAGCGAACAAAAGGTATAACCTCGGACCATTGGTTGTGATTTCCCCCAACCAGAATGGCGAGTTGAGCCTTGAGGTCCCGATTCTTTCTTTCTACAGGATTTGCCTCTGGATGATAAAGCGGAACCAAATTCTGCTGCACGCCCAGGACAAACAAAGCCTTCTGCATAACATCGGCAACAAATTGAACGCCATTATCGGAGATCATACGTCTTGGAAGACCGAATCTCATAAAAACTTCCCCTACCAGAGTTTTTGCACAAGCTTCAGCCGTAGCTTCGACTAGAGCGAAAAGTTCAACCCACTTGCTAGCAGTGTCCTCCACAATCATGATCCACCTTTCGCCCTGGGGACCTCTTGGTAAAGGACCAAAAAGATCTACTGCAATTATCTCGAACCGTTGAGAAGGAACTGGAGTCTGAAGCAAACCGGGAGGTTTTGTGTTAGACGCTTTATACCTTTGACACTCAGTACAAGTTTTTAAGTAATCCATAATGTAACGTCTCATACCTGGAAAATAAAATCGTTGTGCTATACGATGTATGGTACGCTGTACACCGCCATGGGCAGCGGTCGGGGCATCATGACACTCATACATGACTTCGGCTCGTAAGCTCTCTGGAACGACCAATTGAGGTTCCTCGGAGTCAATGTTGTCGGCAAACCTATACAGTACACCTTGGGTTAGGAGATATCCTCTCTCTGTCCATCTATGTATAGATAATTCATCCAAACTTTCCAAATCATTAAGTATCTTTGCTACCTCGGGATCAGCCAGTTGGGCTTCGCGCGTGGATGAAGCATCCCAACGTGGAACATCTATAGTTACCGGACAAGCTACACACTCAGACAAGGAAGCGGTATCTGTGACTGGGCGACTGAGTGTGTCAGCCACTACGTTAGCCTTACCAGGAGTGTATTCAATTTGTAGATTGAAAGATTGTAGTTTCAAAGCCCAACGAACAAGCCGGCCACTTGGAGTTTTAAGCGAAAATAACCACTTCAAAGGTTGATGATCACTCCTCACCAATACCTGATGACCGTCGATGTAACCACGAAATCTCTCTACTGCCCAGACGACAGCCAACGCCTCTCTCTCTGTGGTCGAGTAATTACGCTCGGCTGGAATGAGAAGACGGCTTGCATATTCAAGCGGGTGTTCATCATGGGGAGAATCACCTTGAAGTAAAGCAGCACCTAAAGCAAAATGACTAGCGTCCGTTCTTAATATAAATGGTCTGGAATAATCCGGTTGAGCTAAGATGGGCGGTGAGACTAAAAGCCTTTTCAGCTGAGTAAAAGCACATGCTTGCTTATCTGTCCATATCCAAGGCTGCGTCTTCTTAGTAAGACGGGTAAGTGGTTCAGCCACTTCTGCGAATTTAGGAATAAATTTACGGAACCAAGAACAAGTCTGGAGGAAGGTACGAAGCTGTTGGGTGTTGCTTGGCTCCTTCATATCAAGAACAGCACGCACCTTATCCTCATCCGGCGAAATACCTTGTCGGGAGATCACGTGGCCAAGATACTTGAGCCGGTCACGGGCGAAGACACACTTTTCACGATTCGCTCGCAGCTTGAACACCCGGAGCCTCTCAAACACGGCACGGAGATCCTCGACGTGAGATCCAAAATCCTCTGAAATTATTAATAAATCGTCTAAGTACCCTAGTATAGTTTTACCACCCAGGGTGGGACCTGACCTAAATCGGTCTATAAGCCTTTGAAATGTTGCTGGTGCGTTCTTGAGACCAAATGGTAAACGTTTGAAACGGAAGACACCAAAAGGAGTCACAAACGAAGTTTTGTCTCGATCAGCCGTTTTTACCTGCCAGTAGCCACTTCGAAGGTCTAAAGATGTCATGATACAGCCCTTCTTAGTAGACTGTAGGAGCTCATCTATGCGGGGCATAGGGTAAGCATCTGTTTTAGTAACAGCATTGAGCCTACGGTAGTCCACACAGAATCGGTATGTGCCATTAGGCTTAGGCACCAATACACACGGTGCAGCCCACGCAGACTCGCACTCCTCTATAACATCTTCAGATAGCATCCGGTCCAACTCAGTGCGTATAATCTTCTTCTTTGCAGGTGTGACCCGATAAGGGGGCACAGCGATTGGTGGGTGGTTACCAGTGTCTATGCGATGCTCAGCGAATGGAGTTGGTTCTCCTACCATATCAAAAATGTCTGAGTACTCACATAATAAAGTCTCCAAACCAGACCTCTCCGACTCTGACAGCATAACGCCTTCATCCTCCCGCAACACATTAACCGATGCACACTCAACGGGGCCTTGTTTACCTAAAGTTTCCCACAGCAAGGGGTGAGACAACTGTGGTTGGTCCGCTGAGTGCCATGTTAAACTAGAAAAGTCAATAATCATCTTAGCATTTAGAATAAAATCTATGCCCAATAGAGTTTCATTGTTAACCGCATCTGGTAATACAATAAACTCAACAGGTGTAGAAAACTCAGCGAGTCGAACACTGGTTACTGTCAGTAACACCTTAGTATGTCTCATGGTACCATCTGCGAGCTTCACCAACATAGCTTGAGAACGGAAAGGTAACCCACTACGCTTCAATAAACTATAAAGTGAACTACTTGCAATACTACGTCGAGCAGCCGTGTCCAATAATGCAGTACCCGTATATCCCTCAATACATACTTGTACTAGAGGTCGGCCCTGCAAGGAGCTCGACTGATCATTTATAAAAACAGATGAGAATACATTTTCAACCTTAACATTATCACTGACATTTACATTGCTAGTGCTTTCTTTACATTGAGGGCAATTTATTCTAATATGTCCTTGTTTACCACAACTATAACAAAATGTACCTGAGGGTGTCTTTTTATTCGTTAGCTTTTCACACGAATCACGTACATGACCCCGCGTCTTACAGTATACACAGAACAATTTATCACTTTTGATAGCACCTGATTGACAGTTCTTGTCGTTTCGCGTTGGCGCTGGCGACAGAGGCGACTGGATACGAACGCGCGACGACTGGGTGGCACCATCCGCTCGTTGTAACGCCGCACCCGAGCCCGAAGTATTGGCATGTGGCACTCGTTCACTCGACTTGCATGATGACGTCCCTGACGACGAGGGGCACGGCTTGCTTTCCGAATTCTCCGATAGGGACTCTTCTATAGACCTCGCTCGCTCTATTAACGTCTCGACGTCATTAATAGCGTCTCTTGGCAGACGTTTCCTAATCCGCTTATGCAAAAGGCCATAAATAATATCCAGTTTCGTTTCTTCCAATAACTTGTATGGTAGTTTCGCCAACGTAGCTCGTATTTTCGTGATAAATATATCCGCACGTTCCAAGCTTTGTTCAGTCGCGAAGATATCCCGGAACAATTTGTACGCTGGGCGTGGTACTCCGTACATCGAACGAAGACGTTTCAACGCTTCGGGCCACGATGTTATCTCCGCCCGGATGCCTCGCCACCATATTGCTGCATCTCCATGAAATAGCACCGGAAGTCCCCGAAGTGACATCTCGTCGGTAACCGAAGCACATTCTTTATAAATTTCAATAGCATCGATGAAAGCTTCTACCGCTTCAGGATGTTGTGATGAGCCGTCAAAACGTGCAGTACATTTTGAGAAGTTTCCAGACACCGATGACTGAGCTTGCGACTGCGAAATTCTCGCCGTGTCGGCAAGTCTAATGTCCGACGGCGCCAAATGCGATGCCAGAAGAGACTCCAACAGCTTTTGATTCGTCTCTGCCTGCACTTTCGAGAAGGCGGCCAAGAGAGATGAAAACTGGTCTCCAGACATGAGCACAGGGTTTGTCTGCATAACCACCGATTTAGCAGACTCGTCGTCACTCGAAGGATTCCCGGCATCGTCCTTTCCAACAGGAATTTTCCGCGGCGGCATTGTCACGCGTGTAGGTAGGTTTTAACTGGTTATAACTGGATTTCAGTTCGGCCACAACGTTGGGACGCCACTTTAACATTTACGGGAGTTAAAGAATAAAACGTTATGAGTTTGAACTGTTTATTCTCCCATAATCCGGTCAACATAAACGATGTTAAACAACACAGTACATCGAAATCCTTAATCACTACGATCGCGACAAGATGACGAGCGGAACAAACTCTGTAATTGACAAAGGCGCGTATACGCAACCCTGTTCAGAGTTTCAGGACCGACTGCCGGCGCAGCCCGGGCGGGCGAGAGCCGGCGTCTGCGACGTAAGGTCGCGGGAGGTGGGGAAATACAGGGACGCATTATACACAGGGACGGACTGCACGCTACAAATTTACTTTTTTTGTATAAAATACTATGACGACAATTGAAAACAAAGAGTAAAATAATATTTAGATGTACTGAAAAATAAATATATATTAGAGTACATACATACATAATTTCCCTTGCGGGGTAGGCAGAGAGAACGATTCTTACACACCTCACTCGCTTCTTTGACTTTCATAACTCTTTTCATGCACGCGCGTTGATTTTTGATGCTCCTAACATTATATATTATCATATATTATAGTAATTCTGTTTTAAATGATTTAGATGTTTAATATAACATGTTCAAAGATCCGTGTATGTCAGTCTCGGTGACGCAGTGGTCGAGCACACGGCCTCTGATCCAGAGGTCCGGATTCGATTCCTGATACTGGCTCACACTAATGACTTTTCGAAATTGTTTTCGGAAGTTATGTGTGATAAATATCGATGACTGAAAACTTTGTGCCCGGTATGGCAATAGGTTCGCCACCTATTCCATTTGGGACGTAAACATAACGGCGAGACGAGGCTTAACAGCCGCTGCCTACACCTTCGGGTAACAAAAGGCGTGAAGTTATGTTATGCATGTTCAAAGATCCGTCTAATTCCTTTGACTATAAATTTACTGTTGTTAAACCACGCGAATATATCGTTTATAATTAGTCCTCCATTGTATATACAGTACAGTAAAGTACAGTGCATATATTATTATTTACTGTTTATTATTATTAGTACTAATAGTATCTTTATTTTAATGTCTATATATTATAATATGTATAATATGAACAGCTGTGGTATTTTTCGTCGAATAATATTAAGCGAACACACCACGATTAGTTCAGAAAACTTAATTAAATAGATAAAAGAATTTTGGGAATATAATATAGACAATATAAGATTCTTCTTCCTGGGCGCAAAAAATATTAGCAGAAAGGCCCAGTTAGCAATCCACAATGCAGTCCTGATCCCAACACTAACTTATGGAAGCGAGAGCTGGGTATGGCAGAGTGTGCATGAAAGTAGAATAAACGCGGTAGAAATGAGGGCTCTACGCAAAATCTGCGGAGTGACTCTCGCTGACCGCGTAGAAAACAAGGTTGTAAGGAAGGAAGTTGGTTTGAAAGAGAGTGTCGGTGTAAAAGTAAGAAAGGGCATGCTCCGATGGTTCGGACATGTAGAAAGAATGGTTGACGCAAGACTGACTAAGCAGATATACAATGCAAAAGCGGACGGATGTAGGAGTCGAGGACGGCCAAGACACACATTCCAAGACCAAATAGAACGTGTTCTGGAGGAAGGTGATGTTAAGAGCCTCAAAAACCGACGCGCGTGCATGAAAAGAGTTATGAAAGTCAACGAAGCGAGTGAGGTGTGTAAGAATCGTGCCCTATGGCGCTCTGTTCTCTCTGCCTACCCCGCAAGGGATTTGGCGTGAAGTTATGTATGTATGTATGTAATATAGACAAAACTATATGTATCTAGGTCTCATACAGGAGACCAAATCGTTCCCAGTTGAATATATTTGTACAAACTAATATCAGCCTCTGGCACCAATAATGTTTATTAAACAATAGAAAAAAAGTCATTTGATAAAAGCTGAAAATCATTGGAGACATCGAGATAAAAAAAATAAAATGAGTCGTATAAAAGCGATAAAATCCATTTGTGGATCTTTCATTGTTATGAACAGTTTTTTGTGTAATCTTCACGCGTCTGTGCGTCCGATTTTATTAAAGAGATATTATTTTTAATTTTATACTTTTCATTGTTTATTTGTACAACTTATAAATTACTAAAAAGAAAACAGTATTGACAAGCATTAATATTGAAGAGTACAAAGAGAATAAAAGTAATTTCTGACAGACAAGCTTTCGAAGCAAAGTAGTGCATAAAATAAACGGGTTGTTATTAATTATTATAGTATGATGATTAATGCGTAATAGATAACTTCACGCCACGTAACTTATAGACTAGGCAACAAGAAAACAAAGCGTCATAAGGCGTGTTACTTACACACCTTATTTGCCTCTTCGATTTTCATAAATCTTGTCATACTTCCGACTTCGTGATTCACAATCTTATGTTTGATGCCGATCGCCTTTTATGTGCACTCTGCCATACCCCACCGGGGTAGTACCGTATGTTGAACTTTTCTGCTTTTATTCATAGCTCTCAAGAAAATCCCAACACTCTATTAACGATGTTTCCTAGAGATTTATTCTACAATTTGAGTGAAAATTTGTATGTACATTTCCATAACACTGGCGTTTCGTGATTAACATAATAACATAACTTCACGCCTTTGTTACCCGAGGGCGTAAGCAGCGGCTGTTAAGCCTCGTCTCGCCGTTATATTTACGTCCCAAATGGAACCGGTGGTGGCGAACCTATTACCATACCGGGCACAAAGTTTACTGCAATCAGTATTTATCACATTTAACTTCCGAAAACAATTTCGAAAAGTTATTAGTGTGAGCCAGTGTCGAAATTGATCAATACTCAAATATTTCTGATATTGAAATAGAAATTATGAAATTCAAAAAACGATCAAAATATCTTTATTCAATAGACTTCTTGAAGCACTTAGAATCGTCATACAACTAAATTACTTATATTAGTATGAAATACTTATATCTTAGGGGGTCATGTCAAGAGCGTGCGCGTCGCGATCCCTGCCGTCCCAGTGGGACGCAATCTTGACCAAAGCAAACTCAGCCGGACGGGCTGCTAGGGCGTGCCCCGCAAGCGACGGGCACCGATTAGCCCCCGTCGGTGCGGCTGCATGCGCATGCGGCGAAGGGGGCCGCCACCCTTCACGCAGCGCCAATCCTGGCGGGACGAGGAGAGGGGAGTGCCGTATAGGCACGTGGAATGTTAGAGGTAGCATGGCAAGAAAGATGAATGAGATGATGGATGTATTAAATGAGAGATGCCTGGATGCCTTATGTTTGACGGAGACAAAGCGGAGGGGGAGGGAGACCGAGGACCTCCCCGGTGGCATGGTAGCCCTATGGTCCGGAGTGGACCCGGACGTCCGTGCCAGTGGGGGTGTTGGAGTCGTTCTCTCCTCCCGCTTTGCTTCCGGAGTGAAAGCTTATGAGTTGGTAGGCCCAAGACATCTTTGGGTTCGAATAAAACTGGGGATCACGCGAGTTTTCCTGGTCGCAGCTTATGCTCCCGTTAGCTCCGCTGATCCCCGCGAACTCGAGGAGTTTTGGGAAACTGTTAGGGATATTCTGGATCTAGCTGAGGAAAATGAAAGGATAATTCTGTGTGGTGATTTTAATGGGTGGGTCGGAACCAAGCGAGACGGCCTGGAGGCTGTCCTTGGCCCGAATGGTGACAAGAGAGTGAATGATGCTGGTAAGCCGATATTGGACGTATGCCTGGAACGGAACCTCCTTGTGTCTAACACATTATTCCGACATAAAGATATTCACACGTATACGTGGAGACGGAATGAGCAAAAGAGTATGATAGATTTGATTTTGATAGATAGTCGTCTCCGAAATACTCTAAGGGATACAAGAGCCTACAGAGGCCCCACTCTTGATACGGACCACTACCTGGTGGTAAGCCGATTCGTGGGCCTTTTCAAGAAGTGGAGACACTGGCGAGTGCGTACCCATTTCGGAGAGCTTGAAAGGATAAAATGTGAGAAATTAGAAGATGAAAGTGTACGGAGTATGTATGTAGGCCTAGTCAGTAAAGGACTCAATGAGACGAGTCTTTCTGACCTAGGTGTTGAAGAATGCTGGGAAAGAATGAAAGAAAGTATAGTGAATAGTGCAAAAGAAGTATGTGGTAGTGCAAAGAGGCATAAGATTCTGAGAGGTGACGCCTGGTGGGACGCGGATGTGAAATCCAGCGTCGAAAGAAAGAAAAAAGCATGGTTGGATTATGTCTCAAGTTTGAATCAGAATGATAGTATGACAGAGAAAAAGTATGAGAGCTACCGCCGCTGCAGGAATGTTACCAAAGCCTTAGTGAAAGAGAAGCGTGAAAGACTTGTTGCGAATGAGGAAGTGAGGTTGACGGAGAACTTCGAGGCGAATAACAAACTCTTCTGGAGGGAAGTTAGAAAGTCTCGGGGTTCTTCGTCAACATCCAGAATGGACAAAATTATGTCTAAGTTTGGTGACATTCTTGCAAACCCAAGCGATGTATTGGGCAGGTGGAGTGAGTATTTTGGGGAAATGTACGAGTATGTTCCGGATGTAGGCGCCGCGAGTGAGCCTACGGCTGACACCGCTGCGCCAACATCTGATGAGGACATTACTATGGAAGAGATTGAATGGTCGATACGAAGTATGAAAAATGGTAAGGCAGCTGGAATTGATATGATGTCTGCTGAAATGATCAAACACGGTGGAACCTGTGTCCGGGACGCTTTCCTGACCTTGAGCAATCTGTGCTGGAGGACGGGTGAGGTTCCCATGGACTGGAGGCGCGCTGTCATCGTGCCCTTGTATAAAGGTAAGGGATCACGTATGCAGTGCGCCAGTTACAGGGCCATCAGTTTGATCAGTTTAGCAGCAAAAGTGTATGGGAAAATTATTGAAAGGAGAATGAGGGTGATATCTGATGGAGTGTTGTGGGAGGCTCAGGGTGGTTTCAGAAGCGGACGAGGGTGCATGGATCAGATTTTTTCTCTCCGCAACATCGTGGAGAAACAACTGGCTGTTAACCGGAAGGTTTTCTGCGGTTTTGTGGATCTGGAAAAAGCGTTTGACAGAGTGTTACGAAAGGATCTGTGGGATATACTCCCGGGCTACGGGGTGAGCGGAGCACTGCTGCGCGCTGTGCAGTCCACTTATGAGGGCTGCACAGCGTGTGTGCGTGTTGACGGCGGCTTGTCCCCCTGGTTTGACGTCAATATCGGCGTCAGACAGGGTTGCGTGCTGTCCGCTCGACTGTTCATCCTGTACCTGGACAGTTGTCTCCAGAGAATGAGATCGATGGATGTAGGGATGCGAATGGGTGACCTAGTTGTGAGCTGCCTGCTTTACGCAGATGACGCCGTGCTTCTAGCCGAATCGCCGTCGGACCTGCAAACACTAGTCACTACTATGAAAGATGATTGCATGATTAAAGGCTTGCAGTTGAATGCGACGAAAACGAAAGTAATGGTGTTTGAAAGGGAGGAATCCAGAACAGATGCAAGGACAATGGTTGATGATGTAGTGCTGGAGCAGGTGAATGAAATTGTATATCTTGGATGCGCTTTTAGCAGAGATGGAAGGTACACCGCGGATGTAGAAAGACGAGTGGCGATAGGAAATAGCGTAAACGGAGTGTTGGGCAGATTCCTGGGCGCAAAAAATATTAGCAGAAAGGCCCAGTTAGCAATCCACAATGCAGTCCTGATCCCAACACTAACTTATGGAAGCGAGAGCTGGGTATGGCAGAGTGTGCATGAAAGTAGAATAAACGCGGTAGAAATGAGGGCTCTACGCAAAATCTGCGGAGTGACTCTCGCTGACCGCGTAGAAAACAAGGTTGTAAGGAAGGAAGTTGGTTTGAAAGAGAGTGTCGGTGTAAAAGTAAGAAAGGGCATGCTCCGATGGTTCGGACATGTAGAAAGAATGGTTGACGCAAGACTGACTAAGCAGATATACAATGCAAAAGCGGACGGATGTAGGAGTCGAGGACGGCCAAGACACACATTCCAAGACCAAATAGAACATGTTCTGGAGGAAGGTGATGTTAAGAGCCTCAAAAACCGACGCGCGTGCATGAAAAGAGTTATGAAAGTCAACGAAGCGAGTGAGGTGTGTAAGAATCGTGCCCTATGGCGCTCTGTTCTCTCTGCCTACCCCGCAAGGGATTTGGCGTGAAGTTATGTATGTATGTATGTACTTATATCTATACAAAATACGCTGAGCTTAGTGCACCCGCACACGAGCCACTGGCCACAACCACGAAACGCCGCCACTGGCATATTTCCTGTAATTTTCATACATAATATGGACTCGTCGCACACGGTTGTAGCGTGTGGCCACCATTGGCGCCAACCGTGTGCGTCAGCGTGATGAAAGGAAATCTAAGTGCACTCACTTAGATTCCCTTTCATCACGCTGCTGCTGAAGCGAATCTAAGTGTCATTATATCTATGTCATTTTGATTTTACTTTCACTTAACTGATATTTCCAACTAAAAAAAAACACTTTTATCGTATTTCCCTAGGATTTATGAATAAAACCTCCATAACAAATGGCGAGTCGAGTAATTAGATTAAAAAGCCTCCGCGGTGATAATGTTGTACCTCATTAGCCAAAATGGCGTATAAGTTCCGATTATGACCGACATAAATTGAATTCGGAAACCTTGTTTATAGTTACCGCAATTGTATTAATTAGCATCGGATTGCGTAATATACAATTATATATTGTATAAACTGTATATTGTAACTGTATATACTGTATATACTAGAGGTGTATATTCTGTATATACTTTTATGCGAATCGGATAACACTTTTTATGTACCTACTATCTAAATGATATCTATCTATATATTACACAAATTTGCAGTACGTAACATATCAGGAGCCTTAAAAATTGGAGCGTGTGTTTCGTTGACGGTGTCTTTAGTCTTTCCGTTCACGCCGTAAATGACCACGTGAAGGTATATCTAATATAAATCCTGTCACGGTGTGGGTTATTGAACTCCTCCAAAACGGCTAAACCAATACCTATAAAGTTTTTGAGGCAAATATCAGGCAGGTCTGAGAATCGGACAACGTTTCTTTTTCACCCCCTTATTTCAAACATTTATATGAAGATTCGTTGAAAGACACCGTACCGTTAGTAAAGTCTTATGGGTTACGGCACTCCACTAGATGTTATTTGATGTAAAAGTAGCAGGAAAATGTGTTTGAACGTTAGCTTTATTTGTATAGAACCTTGGCGTTACGTGTAGCTCACCATTTTCATGACAATTAGGTGAAATGAAAACATGAAATGTTAATATCTTCTTATAACGAGGCTGACGTCAACAAGTATCAAATATAATTGATGACAGAAAAGCCCCATCACTCACACAAATAAGAGAATTGCCATATTTCTTCAGTGTAACTTTGATTTGTTTTTACGACTATTATACTCGGAGTCCTGATTCGGCTTCAACAAATATAACTTTTTGATTAAATAAATGTTAGCCTTATAATTAAATAAATGGCCATATGAAAATCTTTAATAATAATACATCAAATAAATCTGTCTTTTTCATAAGAAAACCTAATTTACTTTATCTATTCCACTTACTGTACTCCTATTTCATCTATTGTCGTGATGAAAATAAGTAAAAAAATCTAGCTTTTAGATATATTGATATTATATTTTGTTCTCGCGCTTTCTATATTTTCAAATGTAAAAGGACCATAAATTAATTACGCAAATAGTTTGGTTTATTTTTTTATGTACTTATTTTTCTTTTAACAGTTTTTACGCTAACCTAAATTTAGTAATTTTTTTATAGGATAGTAGGGCAAACGAGCAAGTGGCTCACCTGATGATAAGCAACTACTCACTGCCCATGAACACCGTGGTGCGTTGCTGTCCTTTAAGAGAGCAGGAAGGGGAAGGATGGAGAAGGGGGGTGGGGTACCTCTCTCACCGAACGAAATCCGGCGTGAGCACTTTATGCCGATTTTCTGAGAGGTCGTGGTATTTCACCGGTCGAGCTGGCCCATTCATGCAGCGAACTGCATGACTCTACCTCTGTATATCTACATCTGTATATCTTAATTGTCTATATAATTTACGACATGTACCAGTATGTCGAAGAGAAACAATTTTCCACTTTAATGCAATTAGACATTACTCTCTAAGGCTGGTTTAGTTTAGTTTTAGCCTTGACCAGCCTTATAGCGAAGATATATCAATTTTTATGAAGCGTTTTGAATGACGCGTAGCTGTCAGCACGCACGGTGGTAAGCGCTGATAGCTACGTGGATGTAGGCGCCGCGCGTCGGCCCCGCGTAACTGTCAGCGCTTACGATCGCACAAGCGCCTCCGATTTCAGTGCGCGTTGTGTGAGAGTGTCGAGCGAAAGGACTTCGTCAGCAACTACAGTCATGGCTAATCGCGAAGTATATACAGATCGAGTTATCGATGAAGTACAACTGACGAACAAATTGTGGCATGCATCTGATCCACTTCACAAAAATAAAGATGAAATAAACAAGGAGGATATTATGGACACATATCAAAAGTTCTAGTTGACATTCGAAAGTAATTGAAGCATTTACTTTCGTCAGCACTCAAAGTGCCATATAACAAGACAAACGCCCGAATACTGAACCGCCACTCAAATCTGACTGCCCATTTACTGCTCAAATTTCACGTATTCTATCTAATATGACAGTTACTTAAACGCTTAAGTAGCGCTTATATATTTGAGTGGCGGTTCAGTATTCGGGCTAAAGTCTCCTGCAACGGCTCTCTGCCTAATTAATGGACGATCATCCAACACAGTCTTTGTTGTCGATAGATATTATTCTTTTGGGGTAAACATAAACATAACTTCCCGCCTTTTGTTACCCGAACGTGTAGGCAGCGGCTGTGAAGCCTCGTCTCGCCGTTATGTTTACGTCCCAAATGGAATAGGTGGCGAACCTATTGCCATACCGGGCACAAAGTTTTCAGTCATCGATATTTTTCACACTTAACTTCCGAAAAGTACTTCAATAAGTCATTGGTGTGAGCCAGTGTGAGGATTCGAACGCGGACCTCTAGATCCAGAAGCGGGGTGCTCGACCACTAGACCACCGAGACATTTTCGGGGTACATAGTAATAATTGGCAATAATTAACACACTCCACATTTTGGTCGTCTTTAGTACGATACTAAAATGATCGACGCTAAGCCATAGCCCTGAAAAACTACGCGCAGCGTGCCGTCGCCGTAAGACTAAAACCAGCCAATTCCCTAATTAACTTAATTAACTTGTTTAGTTTGATTTTATGCCATTTATTTGTTGTGTTGTTAAACACAACAAATAAATTCAGGTTGATAGTGACCCGCAGACCCTGATCTTTCCCCAGATATCAGTTTAGCTAAGATTTTTTTTTATAAGAAAAATGGTCTTCAACCGTTTTTCAAAATAATTCCATTACATATTATGTAATATACATTACATTCGGGATCTAGATGCGGTTAAAAGTTATTAAGAAATTCTATATTTTGTCTATAGACATCAAATATGAGTAGCGTATTTTATATTATACTAGCAGACCGCGCGAACTTCGTACCGCCATATTTTATACATTTTCCACTAAAAAGATTATTGCCGCGGTCATATTAATACCCCAAAGGTTTCCTCATAAATGGACTATCTTACATAATGTTTTTTTCAATTCAAATTCCTCATACATACATACATAACTTCACGCCAGATCCCCTGCGGGGTAGGTAGAGAGTACAAAGCGCCATAAGGCACGATTATTACACACCATATTTTAATTATATTAAATAAAAGTATTTTAATTTATATCAATAAATAATACATACGGATAGTTAACCTCAATTATATTGGAGCACTTGAAAAAGTATATAAGCACAATTT
Source organism: Euproctis similis (assembly GCA_905147225.2). NCBI lineage: Eukaryota > Metazoa > Arthropoda > Insecta > Lepidoptera > Erebidae > Euproctis > Euproctis similis. The sequence continues at coordinate 15,563,212 of LR990109.1, forward strand.
TTTTCACTAATATTCACAAATAGTAAGTAATATCAATCAAAATATTCAATTTAAATCACTACTGAATATAATTTATTAGCACATATATAATTCGCACTTGTATGAAACTAAAACACGTGTTCTGAATGTATAAACTAGAAAAATGTTGATAAATATTATAAATATGAAAACAGTGATCAGAGGTGACGAGCGTACCAACATGCGCGACTAATATCGAAGTTCAATTTCTATTTTGTTGGTAGCTTTTTTTTCGAGACTTAATGAGCGGTTAAGCAGACAACTTCATACTGTTAATTTTGTGTCACAGATGCGCGCGCATCTTAAGCATTTTAAGCGGTTAAGCAGACAACTTCATACTGTTAATTTTGTGTCACAGATGCGCGCGCATCTTAAAATTTTACTCTCATCATTTTTTCATAACGCGCCTAAAGAAGTATAACTTCAATAATAAGCAGTTAGCTGCACGAATGGGCCGGCTCAACCGGTGAAATACCACCACCACTCAGAAGATCGACGTAAAGTGGCTTATGCCACGTTTCGTTCGGTGAGAGAGGTACCCGGAGGTCCACCTCCCTTCCCCATCCTTCTCCCTTAATGGTCGGCAACGCAACGCAACGCAACAGTAACACTATAAGTATTGCTGGTGTCCATGGGCGGCGCAGGTTGCTTACCATCAGGTCACACGCTTGCTCCTGTGCCCTCCTATCCCATAAAAAAATATTATCAACTTCAATCAATAGCAATACCACGGACTTTGTCAGAAGTTATTTGTCAATCTTTAGTTTTTTTTTAATACTACTTGAGCCTTTTTTTTAATTGGTCATTGTCGTCGATTTAAAAAAAAAAACCTTGTCACCACATGTTCTTACCAGGATGGCTAACTCACAGTGAGTGTTTTTTTATAATTTAAATGATGTCGCTTCGGCACCTTGGTATTACTCTTATCAAAATAAATTCACTAAATTTTAAAAGAGATCACGATATTAAAAATGTAAATATAGATGGGCAACTCTATGTGGTATGCAGACGTGTAGCAAACCCGCAAAGTCTTTATATTTTAGCAAAAGACGCCAAGATCGACGTGCGTAGGCATATCTTGCGCTTCGTCCATTTAAATGAGGTTGCAATATTGTAAAGAATTATAGATAATATTTTAATATCTGCGTAAAGAACTAACTGTAAACTAACTTTAGCTTTGACCCATGACTTTGGTTACTTAAGTATGAAAATATTTTTAAATATTTTAATATTCGCGTTGCATATTACATAAATATAATGAACGGAAAATACCGCGACACATTTAGGTAAACAAATTAACTGTCTGCTTGTGACTACGGCCAGTGCAACCAGGCAGAAACGTAAACCTATTAATAATAGTAAGTATTTGTTTAACTAAACGTGTCGCGTTATTTCTCGTTTATTATTCTCTTAAATAGATCAGATTCTAATCTATGTGTCTAAATAGACACGGGGTCACAGATGTTACATGTTCACATCACCTATTAATTATTACAAAATAAATATATATATAAATCCCAAAAGACGATTTTATACTACAAACTCATTAGGACAAAAAGAAACAAAAAAAATGTCTAAGAATATTAAAAAAAAATTACCTTCCAGCTATGAGCGGTGCTCATGACCGAGTCGGGCGGGACTCCCGTTCATATATATGTGCGCGGAATATTTGCCTGAGAAACAAATACTTATATTTTGTATTTTGCGATATCTTTTGAATTAAATGTCCGAATTGAATCATTCAAAAAGTTCTAGAAAGGTATTGAATCTATCTTTATACTGAAGTAATTTATTTTGAGGAGAGTTAATACCAAGAAAGAAATTTTATAAAGAAATTTTAAAACGACCTCATTATAATTATTTTAAAAAATTCAAAAAACACTTATTGTGCGATAACTACAATAGTTAGACATATAGCATCGTGGACTTTTTTGTCGACAATTATATGTTCTGTGAAAGTGTAGTACATTGTTTTGTTCTATGATCAATAGTTTAAAATAAGTACTTGATGGAATACTTTTCTCAAATTTTCTTCTTTGTATTTCTTTAGATTTATATTTCTTACATTTTATGTTTCGAATAAAAGTATAATAATATACTAACTTTAATATTTAAGTTACTAGGATAATACTTTAAACGTTACAGATGTGTCTCATAAATGTATTCCCCGAACCGTGTAATACCCACGTAATCTAGAATTTAAAAGCAATCTCGCCTACCAATGTTAAGCCATGTGTGGATAGATTTATGTACATGAATTTATGTAGGATATTTATTAAAGATCGATATTATTTGATAATGTTTTCGCCTGCAATTATATTTTTAAAATTATTGTAATTTTTTTTTATAAAGTCGTGAAAACGATTCGAGTAACAATTGCAATAATAAAATGTAATGAAATTTGAAGTATAATTTGAGTACGGTATAGACTAGATGGTGGATTAATATTTAAACAGTCCTGGCAATAATAACACACGATTGTCGAAATTAATTGGGCAATGATTTTTGTGTTCAGATACTGTAATATACTCGTATTTTGAAGAACTGTTTTGCATTACGAGTAAAGATACAAAGGAAGGTTACAGGAAGTTAATTATATAAGAAAATTAACACAATGTATTTTTTTTTATTAATATTTATTAAACGACCAACGCATCTCAACGACCATGTGACTCGTTTCATTTAAGAAAGTAGTGATAAACAATAATAATATATTAATAATAATATCTTGGACACAATACACACAGTGCTCTCTAGTTACAAGCTAAGCAACTAAATGCTTGTGTTATGGATACTAGTTAACGGATATTAATACATATATACTTTTCTTTTGTAAATAAATAATTATAATACATAGAAAAACACCCAGACGCCACACAAATATTTATGTTTGTCACAAATATTTGTGCTCGGGTGGGAATCGAACCCCCGACCTTATTGCTGCAGCCGGTAGTTTTACCAATGCGCCACGATTATTTACAATATAAATGATTAAAAGACTAGGTGAAATCAAATTTCTCCGCATCTCTGTCTACTGGCAGTGTGCCTAGAAGACTGGCCGCATTGCGATGCTCATTGGCAATGCTAATCCTCTGTGCAAAGACCAGCCCTCTGGTCGCGAGAGGCCTTGATCAGTCTCTTTGCAAGATCTTTATACAGTGCACGTGCATTCGGACCTCATGTCCCTAGAGTCTCAAGAAAGTTTCCGTATTTGTGCCTCTTGAGATTTTCCGCTAAAGCAGCAACAGCAGTCTTACCGGTAATTATTATATAGAGATATTTTACAGGAGCAGTAGTAAATATTCAGATATACCAAAAAGAACACTATTTTAAATTATATGAAATTATAAAATATATTATTTAGTTAAGTCTTATATAATATTTCACTTGCTTCCCTTGACAATTAGAGAAAATATGAAGATTATACATTAATGAGAGTTTAATGGATATGACGTCAACATAGGAAACAAACAGAGCAATATGCATACTTACGTTGCTCTTAGGGTTGCCACCTGACAGGACTACTTGGGAATATCCCAGAATCTGGTGCTTTTTCCCGTCTCTATTAGAGCTTATTGTGTTGGAATTTGATTAACAAAAACTATGGTTTTATATTAATAAACATTTAGTCTGCTTTTAGTCTCATAACTGAGGCCACGAGTCGTCATCGCCAAGATGTTCAGGTTATTTTATTGTTTTTTCGCTTTTCTATCACTGAAAGTGAGACCAGCGTGACTTGTTGCTTAATCTCCTGGCAAATGAGACGTCTGCACAGTGTTTATATTTTTTAAAATTGGAAAATAAGTTCAAAAATAATATTAAAAATATTACAAAAAGAAGTTTTATTCGTAAAACTTTACATGTTAAGCTAACTAGTTTCAGGTGATTTTCATGTCATTAAAATGTGTGGCAGAAAGGATTTAAATAAAAATTGAAGATTAAAGTAAATAAAGATTGCTTAGGTGAAGTAAAAAAAATCCGAATTTCGATGTCTTAATATAAAAAGGATAGAGAATTATTTACTACCGGCTGCAGCACTGAGGTCGGAGGTTTGATTCCTAGCCGAGCACAAATATTTGTGACAAACAAGAATATTTGTGCGGCGTCTGGCTGTTTTTTTATGTATTATAAGTATGTATTTACAAATGAAAAGTATATATGTATTAGTATCCGTTATCTAGTATCCATAGCACAAACATTTAGTTGCTTAGTTTGGAACTGGAGGGCGCTGTGTGATTTGTGTCCAAGATATTATTATATTATTATTATTATATTTTATTAGCATTTGTCTGTGCTAAATATTGATGACTGACAATAATGTAGCATGTATGTGAGAAAAGTAACATAAAAAACAAATGAATACATTTCTATGAGGGTCACGTGTATTTTAAGTCCCGCAATTGCAGCCTGGCAACCTTAGTAGGGCCCCAAAACTCTATACTTACCTACCCATATCCATACTACTGGAGTTACTTCCAGCATATTATGAAAGTTACAAGATGGATTACCTGTGCTAATATTATAAAGAGTTGGAGTTTATTTGCTAACATAACTTCACGCGTTTAATAGCTGAAGGTGTAGGGAACGCTGGTATTCAAAACTCGACTCTGATAATATTTTTTAAGCGGTAAAACATAATGCCATTAGTTCAATTTATTACAAAACACATTTGAAAAGATTTTTCAAAGTCAAAGTATGCCAAAAAGTATGCCAATTACAGTGGTAAAGCAGTGACCTCGTAGAAAATTAACGTAAATTTGCTAAAACTTCCTTAAAAGTCAGCAATGCAGCTGTGACCCCTTCAAAGTTACCCCCACCAGCTTGCTCATTTGCCTCCTTTAAAATAAAAAAAACCAATAAGGAATTCCTTGGATTTCAACCCCTCAGTCACCGAGAAAACTAATTTGTTAAAACACATTATTATAGGGATTTTTTTTATGGAATGGTTTGGGATAATTTATTTACCACACTGTTTGATTTTTAATCATGTTTAATTCTCTCGCAACAATTATTTCATATATGATTTTATTATTAATATATAATTTTATATTTTTCCTTAGCTTCTGTGGCAAGAATAGCAAGATTTCTTGGCGGTACTGGCACGCCTCTAGTTACTACGGGAGGTTTCACATTCGATTTCGTCAAGCCAAAACAAACTTGCCAAGACGAGTTTTACATGCTGGTCAGAGCTGGGCCACTGGGTTTCGAAGATCTGTCGTACTTCATCATTGATTTAATGAGGCAGTAAGTATTTTTACTCCATTTAAAAGTTCTATAATTTCCAATTTTCAGCTTTCATAGCTGGCCTGGTGATCAGGAATACTTTAAGCATCAATTGTTGATTAAAACTGTAAGTAACCTTTTTTTTAGTCCAAGTATGGAGAAATTATTACAGAGTATTGTACATAAGTTATTACTGAGAGGAGAGATCGGCATCACGTGGTAAATATGTCCTGTTGCTTTATGTCTGTGTAATCGAGTTTGATGGCAATAAAATAAGGGGAAGGTCTACATAGTAAGAACTACTGCGTCACGTATTTCGTATGTTACGTGACTTTAGTCCCATAAATCCAATCCCATACACAAACTACTTAAAAAAGAAAACTGTGTTTGCATAATTCTTTAATCAAAATCGGACAATTAAACGATTATTTTTTTTCTTTTGGAAGAGTCTAAATTTTAAATTAAGAACATTTCCATAAATCTATATTTAAAATGGTAGTGTTGGCAACACTGCCATCTACTTAGATGCCGTCACTCCGGTAGATGGTATAATAATATTTAATGTATCTTTATTTTTGGTAATAAAAATGGTGAACCTTTTAACCTACAAACATTTACATATGCACTAGCTGACGGGTATTAAAAAAAAACGTTTATTTTAGCCGTAATAGTTCTTCTACATTTAATAAAAGATATCTGTTAAGTCGAATCAAATAATTTATTTTGCAAATATGGATACAAACCGATCTCAGTATACAATATTAAAGTGCTAGTCCATATCCCACCGTCTGTCAATTAAATATAAACAATTTGAATGAATAACAAAATGCTGTTTGTTAATCTTTTGAGTTAGGTACATTCGTTTAGGGATGTTTGCTACTAGGCCGGGTACCGGGAGAGCACTAAAATGGAAAATATAACGGTGTAACTCATGTATATTGTATTTATAAATATGGAAAGACATAAATCAACTTTATTCATGACTTACATAAATTGAGTGAAAACCATAAGTAATTTTTTTTTTTATGGAACAGGAGGGCAAACGAGCTGGCGTGTCACCTGATGGTAAGCAACCAACGCCACCCATGGACACCAGCAACACATTTAGTGTTACTGTTGCGTTGCCGACCTTTAAGGGATAGGGGATAGGAAAGGATGGGGAAGGGGGGTGGGCCTCCGGGTACCTCTCTCACCGAACGAAACGCGGCATGAGCCACTTTACGTCGGTCTTCTGAGAGGTCGTGGTATTTCACCGGTCGAGCCGGCCCATTCATGCAGCGAACTGCTTGGCTCTACCACTGTTTAAAAACAAAAAATGAAAATGTAGTCATATAAACATGCCTATTTCACTTACACAAAAGTCAGTAAGTATATTTATGTATTTATTATTGAATAAATAAATTAAAATATATTATATGAAATCGTAAGAAAAATGGTAAGAAAAAAATATTTTACCTATACATAATACACTAACAGAATCATAGTAACCCAAATATATTGGCAAGTTTTTCAAATTCATGTTTATTACTTACTAAGAAACTGTCCTGAAATAGTAAAGATAGCAAAAAGAAATACCTCAATTTACCATCATTATTCTCCTTATCCATTATCCCTATCCATTATCATCGTACTCTCTACTCTAAGTGTGGTCGGCACAACATGTCATCCTTTCGAACTATCCACGCTTTCAAAAGATTTGGTTGTTAAGACCTGACATCAACCCTGCTTGGGAATGTTTTCGTTGTTAGTTTATGCCCCGCCATGGATGAGCGCAACATGTCATCCTTTTAAACTGTCCATCTTATCAAAAGTTTTGGCTGTGACTGTGTGTTTAACAAGAAATGTGATTTATTTTTACAATATTTTTCTGTTCTCTCTGCCTACCCCGCAAGGGATTTGGCGTGAAGTTAAGTATGTATATATATTATATTTTTAGACTACTTTACGAGTATATCTCAATATGTTCGTATGTATCTGAGGCACAATTGAAATAAGATACATATTAATAGCTAACCCGTACCTCTGATAATATAAAGCCTCAATTGAACACAATAATTGGAGATCTTAAAGTGGAATCTACATTGTTAGCGTAAATCGAATTTATGGAATAATGAAAATTTCATCATACATTTAATAACTAGGTTTTATTTCGCGCCTTTGCTCTCTTAAATGTATATTTCTAATCATAAAAGATAGAAAACGATTTTTATTGTGTTAACTAACTATCAATCTAAAAATAAATTTATTTATTATTAAAACAACTAATAATTATTTAAAAATAGTTAAATTAGTTAAAATTTAAAAAATAAACAAGAGAGCTGTTAACTAAACAGCTGCTAACTCGGTGTTGCCACACCAAAAAAAAAAAGTTTGTTGATTCTTATACAATATGAAAACACCAGTAAAGATAGTTTTAAACGAAACTATCTTTTCACAGAAGCGATATTCTCTATTTTTTATCTACATAAACAAAAATGTTATAAAATACACGTTTGTCAGTTGAGGTGGTTAAATAGCGACGTTAACTTTACATCAAAATAACGACAAGCATCTAAATTTTACCAAAGAAATAGTTAATAAAAGTGATACTGTCAATAAAACAACTTTATCTCTCCTATTATATTATTATTTGGCGGGAGAATAAACTACTAGACATAATAAATTTGTAAACTTTCAAGCTATAAAACTTAAAAGTTATACAACACTAGCAGACCGCGCGAACTTCGTACCGCCATATTTTAGACATTTTACACTAAAAAGATTATTGCCGCGATCATATTAATACCTCAAAGCTTTCCTCATAAATGGACTATCTAACACTATTTTTTTTCAATTCAAGTTCCTGATACATACATACATAACTTCACGCCAGATCCCTTGCGGGGTAGGTAAAGGGTACAAAGCGTCATAAGGCACGATTATTACACACCTTAATGCTTAGCTTTTGATATTAGCGACTAACAACCTAGATATGAGGAAAATAATGGCAGTTAAAATATTAAGCAGTTAAATGAATGCATGAATGGGCTCAACCGGTAAAATACCACCACCTCCCAGAAGATCGACGTAAAGTGGCTCATGCCGCGTTTCGTTCGGTGAGAGAGGTACCCGGAGGTCCACCTCCCTTCCCCATCTTTCTCCCTTAAAGGTCGGCAACGCAACGGTAACACTATAAGTGATGCCGGTGTCCATGGGCGCTTTCTCCTTTGCCCTCCTATCCCATAAAAAAAATATTATCAACTTCAATCAATAGCAATACCAGGGACTTTGTCAGAAGTTTTTTGTCAATCTTTAGTTTTTTTTAATACTACTTGAACCTTTTTTTTTTATTTGTCATTGTCGTCGATTTAAAAAAAAACCTGGTCACCACATGTTCTTATCAGTATGGCTAACTTACAGTGAGTGTTTTTTTTTATATTTTAAATGATGTCGATTTGCCACATTGGTATTTATTACTCTTTCTATATTTTCTATTTTCTATATTTCTCAAAATAAATTCACTAAATTTTAAAAGAGATCACGACATTAAAAATGTAAATATTATATATATAGATGGGCAACTATGTGGTATGCAGATGTGTATCAAACTCGCTAAGTCTTTATATTTTAACAAAAGACGCCAAGATTGAGGTGCGTAGGGATATCTTGCGCTTCGTCCATTTGAATGAAGTTGCAATATTGTAAAGAATTATAGATAATATTATAATATCTGCGTGAAGAGCTAACTATAAACTAACTCTAGCTTTGACCCATGACTTTGGTTACTTAAGTATGAAAATCTTTTAATATTCGCGTTCCATATTACATAAATATAATGAACGGAAAATAACGCGACACATTTAGGTAAACAAATTATCTGTCTGCTTGTGACTTCGGCCAGTGCAACCAGGCCGAAACATCAAGCCAATAATAAAAGTAAGTATTTGTTTACCTACACTTCTCGTGTTATTTCCCGTTTATTATACTCTTAAATAGATCAAATTCTAATCTAATGTGTCTAAATAGACACGGGGTCACAGATGTTACAGGTTCACATTACCTATTAATTATTACAAAATAAATATACAAATACCTAAGACGATTAAATACTACAAACTCATTAGGACAAAAAGAAAAAAAAGTCTAAGAAAATTAAAAAAAAAATTACCTGCCAGCTATGAGCGGCGCTCATGACCGAGTCGGGCGGGTCTCCCGAACATATATATGTCCGCGGAATATTTGCCTAAGAAACGTATACTTACATTTTGTATTTTGCGATATCTTTTGAATTAAATGTCCGAATTGAATCATTCAAAAAGTTCTACAAAAGTATTGAATCTATCTTTATATTGAAGTAATTTATTTTGAGTAGAGTTAATACCAAAGTACAAAATAAAGAACTTTTAAAACGACCTCATTATAATTATTTTTAAAAATTCAAAAAACACTTATTGTGCGATAACTACAATAGTTAGACATATGGCGTCGCGGACTTTTCTGGCGCCAATTATATGTTCTGTAAAAGTGTAGTACATTGTTTTGTTCTATAATCAATAGTTTTTGCAGCGTTCGCGATTTAAGAATATTTTTCGGGTCTTTTTCTTACACCTTGGGTTACATTATTGAACTTATAGTAAGGATCCCTAATTTATTTGAAAATATAATATAGCCTAAAGCCTTCCTCGATAAATGGACTATACACCAGTGAAAGAATTTTTGAAATCGGATCGGTGGTTTCTGAGATTAGCGCGTACAAACAAACAAACAAACAAACAAACAAACAAACAAACTCTTCCGCTTTATAATATAAGTATAGATTTAACTCCCCAAGAATCCGTCTAGCATATTTAGTCTGCAGTAAGCATATCAAGCGTTAGTGAAAGAATTCATCTATTAATGTTGTAATTTCAAGCCTGTTACACCAGTAGTAATGCCTCGAAAGGATTTAGAATATATATTATGTTTTGGAAACAGAGAGAGTGAGGGACTATCAAAACTGGCCCGAGCAGTGATAGATGACAACCGTTCACTGGTATGCCTTCCAAATAATGTGATAACATAAACTGGGACTATTGGCAGAACTATCATTGTAAAGAATGGCAGTATGGATTATCACGAAACGACACGACACCGGACACGATACTGTTGTCGGGTCTCCACGACAACACCCCATGTACGTCCAAAGAGACCGTAGCTACTGAGGAAATGTGCAGTGACGGACATGAGCTCTGCTAAGATGCCGTTATTGTTATTTCACTAAGAACATTACGTCCAAAGCGAGGAACCTCAGTCCGCTTGGGTGCCACTCAGTAGAAGTGCGAACAACACAACTGCGAATTCCCTCTCTGGTAATCATCGGCAAAAAGAGTACGTTCGGAATCTGTTGGGTCGCGTCATACTCACGCCTGAATATTAATCACTACATACTATCAATACTTCCCGTATTATAATGAATGGTGACACAAAAAAGTTGTTCGCGAATACTCCAAAGATGGCGCCACTGTGTCCACTCTCCGACATGTGGTTAAGGAATAGCTGGATGTTTGTGGAACATAACTTCTTAAAAAGAATTTCAAAATGTCATTTGTGTTTCCAAGATTCAAACATGAGACTCTGTGATGAATAAACGTAATTAACCGAAAATTTAAATTCGTTGGTATAATAACTTGCCTCGACAACTTTTTAAATAGTTGTATTTACTAAAATTGTGAAAAACAAAATATTTGTTCGTGCCAGGACTTCCAAATTCTATTTAACACTATTGTTCTTTTCCTTTAGATCTGAATAAATTGGGTTTCAGAAACCTTTACTATTTTCATTTCACTGTTTATTCAAGCTTACCTTCAAACTATGTTGTTGCAATAATTACACATAGTATATTTTTAAAATTACATATCGAGTCAAAGTGGCTATGATAATTATTAAAAACAATAAATCCAAATATTACATTTATGTAATAAATTATTCTTATGATTCCCTGTGGCCTTGCGACAGGAGAGCAACCCGTGTCACAAGTTTTCGTTTACATGCTCTTGCGATAAGGGTGTTAGTTTAGACCTTATTAAAAAGAGAAGATTTCCTTGGAATAGGAAAAAAATATTCAGAATTAGATGCATTGACGCTAAAAACTAATAGATTTGTTGTAGTTCCTTTGGCTCACCTTTGTTCACTGATTAAAGATTTTTAATGCATCTAAATTTCTGTTGCAAACAGTACCCGGGATTCGAATAAAAATTAAATTTTTGAATACATGAAAATTTAAAATTTTAAAGTCTTCTCCCTTCCCATATTTTAAAAATAAACAATGTAAGTAATGAAGACATGTATTGAACATTATAATATAAATACCAGGGCCTGTTTGAAATGTTCTCGACGTAACCTAGAATTGAAGGTAGAATGGAAATAAATTTTGGTACAATCGTTGGATGGCTTGATTTCATAATTAGTTGTGTGTGATTTCGCAAAGACAGGTTGGATATGTATTTTTTTTATAAGTTTTTTTGCCAACAACTCCGAATCTCTCTTGGGAAATAGACGCAATTGAAATACGAGCTGTGATCAAAAGCTCGTCAAAAATGACACCTAAAGAAATTAAGGAAAATTTGTATCCCACATTAGGGAAATATGCAACTTTCTATTCTATAGTGAAAAAATGGTCAAATTTATTTAAACATGACAGAAATAATATAGAAGATGACCTGAGAAGTGGCAAAACAACACCTACCATATCACAAATCGTCGATAAATCAACAAAATTATTGTAAATAACCAAAGATAAAAAAAGGGTAAAAAATTAGACTATAAGGATCTCATCTAAGTGGATATATCATATTATAAAAAACCAATTAGGTCTGAAGAAAGTTTCGGCAAGTTGGGTGCCGCTTTTGTTGGCCGCTGAACAAAAGTTCAAGCATGTTGAAACAGCCACAGAGAATCTAGTGTTGTTACGATTAAATAGTAGTGATTCTTACGAAGATTTATAACCAATGACAAGAATTAGATTCACTACTATTCTATACAGTGCAGAAACAAAAAAAAAACAATTCAGAGGAAATATAGTGATTCCTGATCACCAAATAGAGTCCAGTTGCATCATTGTTCTGGAACTACAAGGGAAATATTTTTATTTAATACCTGCTCAAAGGACAAACTATGGAGGGACCCTACTACGCTAATCTGCTCAATAAATTAACAGAAGATATTCAATAAAAATGGACAGGGTTACCCAAAAAGTATATGCTTTTCCACTAGGCACCACCGCACAAATCGGTAGTCTGTAACCAATTTATTAACCGAATAACCGTATTTACTGTTCTCTGTACTTCGGATATAAGCTGTTCTATAATTACATTTAATCAATCTAATATGTATATCAAAGATATTACAGTAAACAATTACTACTAAATAATACTACTACAAAAGAGTACCTAACAAACTTTCACATTTATTAGTAGGGTTGTATTTTATGATAATCAGAACAGTTGTCAGAATCAGAATAGTTGTTGTCTGCAGCGCCGCCCGCGGGTGCTATTCATTTGGCTTCCCTTTAGTATTTCGCCAATGTACAAACAGAGAGCATGTAACAAATTTATTAGTACATCATCATATTCCCGGCTTTTCCCGATTGCCCTATTGTTTGGTGGTCACTGCAATTGGTCTTCTCTCTCCATATATCTTTCATTTAGTTCCACACCTACAACCTTTATAATCATATCTTCATTCACACCAAATTTTCTTGGGTCTTTTTCTTCTCCTATTTCTTTCCATGTCCAGATTCATTTATCTTTTTGTCATCATTTCTTTTCGATGCAATTTTCCCTTACATTACAGAAAGGACATTACTAAGTTTTTGTCTGTCCCTTTGAATATATTGGATATATTTATTCTTTTATTTTAGAGATTGATTGATGTTATCATAGAACTTCAACGTCAAGACTTGACTTTTTACGTTAAACCTAAGCAATAATAATTTGCTAACTTAATGACCCCCAAATGTTCAAAAATGTTAGCAATAGTAAACCAAAATTATATTTAAATATCCCTTAGAATATAGTATAAGTGCTCTTATAGTATAAGCTTACTAAATTGTTTAAACTTGTAATGGACAGATAATTTAAGTCCGTGACTGTTCATAATTTGAAACACTCCACAGTTCGTCTCTGTTGAAAATTTGCAAATTTTGCTCACAATATAAATATAAGGGGTTTGCAAAATATTCTTTTAATAATTTGAAAATCGTTTTCTAGATAGTTAAGTGATTTATCAGAGGGAATTCGGAAAGAATCGGATCTTTCCGTTTTCAATTCTAAAAATGGCAATCTTCGCAAAATTTTTGTTATTTAATCGATTTTTAAATACATTATAACGGTATGAAACAGCACAATATAGATCTCCGGATATAAAGAGCTAGAAGGTATGAAAAAGTTGTAATTTCAAGGTAAAACTTCATACGTGAAGCTTTACAACAGTTTATAACTCGAATTCTTATTCATACACGGAATGAATGCGAGAGCAAGAAGTTTCTGAATAAAATATATAAAATAACACTTTTAATTGGCACTGCTTAACTCATTGTTGTTACGCATATTCTTTTCAATAAAATTTTGAGATTTGATTAGTGCTTATTCAGTAAATTCATTTACCTTCCAAAACGTCAGAAACATACCTACTCAGTCTCATAACGTGAAAATGACTCGGGTTGAATTCAATTGTTGTAATTTCAAATAAACTCGTCTTTCCAAATACCTATTATGTACTTGTGATAATTACTTGCAAAGTATATCGTAGAGGAATTTTACACACAAAGCTCCCTCCAACACAAAGCTCCATAAATAAACAGTATGGGATTTATTATTAGATCCGGACAGTTGTCACTCAAATTGATCAAAAGTTCAATTCGATTAGCGTGTTGTGCCGTCCAATTAGCACGTTTGCGGTTTGGCTTGCTAACACATTTTGTTTTTCCCGCCATCTAGCTTTCGGTGGCGGCAACTACTGCTTATCAACGAGCCGGAGTCTCAGTTGCACGTTGCTGGAAAATCAACTTGTCACCTCATGATGAAATCCTTTGCTAACTTCCTGAAAAAAGAAGAAATGAAATATACTGCTTGGGACACAACTTCTGAAGCTGGATTAAATGTGACTGAGAACTTGAAGTATTACCTCGGCTATCAACATACAAGTAAGTTTATATTAAGGCTCTTTTTAAGCGCGCCATCTACCTTATATTCGAGTAAGTAGAAACTTTCACAGTTCTTATGTGTTTCACCAGACCGGGTTGTGAAAACTAAGTTCTGCTAGTCGCTTATAGATGGCAGTATAACCAAATTTTGTTTATTACGAACAGATTCGAATGGGGGCGCGCCGCGATTATTTACGACACCAACTCCTTTAAGGCTGAAGTTGGGGACTCAGGGGGCTGGCTTTTGGCTAGTACCATTCATGAATACATGATGGCTTTCGGCATAGATGTGTTCGGTCGAGAAATAAGTACACAACAGAATTTTGAAGAAGTGTTGCTACAGACCGTTGGAAATAATTACGCGAGTGAGTTTTTATTTGAGGGAACGGGTTATTTTTAATGCTTGAAACCCTTTTGTTGGGTAACAAATATCATATGGAAAACAAAAATATCCAATATAATTTATTACCCAAATATCACAAGCTCACACGAGTGGTTTGCATGCACGTTTGACAGAACACAAATTTATTTTTTTTACTAATGTATATGATTGATAAATTATAAATAGATCGTATTATTTAATTATTACAAACTAAAATTTTTGGCCATATAATTATAATACAGAAGCATTAAACGTACGACCGATAGCATTTCTAAAACACAATACGTAGTACCTAAGTATGTTAGATTATTCGCATGTTATTATAACCTTAATAAATAAAAGATATAACAAAAAGTATTCGCTACAATCATAAATGTTTATGAGTGTTTTTGTTTTAAGATATCCGTCGTGAGATTTAAAGCCTATAAAGAGATACGCCGCCACACCGGTTTACTGCAAATCAATAAAGATTTTATATTATGATCCAATCTGAAAAGTTCATTATCTGTATGCAGTTTAAAAGTTTGTCTATGTAATGTGAATAATTACTTTCATCTCAGCATTATATTCCATCATCATTTTTATCATAATTTTCCAGTTCTTATCCCACTCTACGTAGAGTCGGCACATCGTTTCATCCTTTCGAAGTGTGCATGTTGTTCAATATTTAGCTGTAGTTTTGTGACCGGCCGCCTCCTCTAATATACTTAGTAATGTATAATTTTAATTACTAACATTTTATATAGTCCATCTAAATTTATTTTCGTGTCACGGTGTGCCTTATTGTATTTTATTTGAAACGGCGTCGCCTATTCTCATGATTTTTTAGGCATATCGGGTATGTATGCTAATCAGAATAATCTGTTTTTATTTCCCCTCAATGTTAAGGGTAATCGACTCATTTTTTTTTGTAAAACAACATACAAAAAACATACAACCTTATATATTCATCCTTCTTCGAACATACCCGTTTTGTTTGGATATAAATAAAAAATGACAAGACATTTGCAGGGTCAAGACAACTAAATGCTTGTGTTAATATAATTTTCCATTTTAAATACATATAGAAAAACACCCAGACGCTATACAAATATTCATACTTGTTATAAATATAATCTGTTCTCGGTTGGGGATCGAACCCGCCGAACTCGATTTTGCAGTCTGTAGTTTTACTAATGCACCACGACGTCCGTGAAAATACTTAGAAAAGTTATTAAATTGAAGGAACACATAAAAAGTTATTATAGTATATACTAAATAACCCAAACAGTATAAAAAATACTATTAACTTAATAAAATTTAATAGGTTATGATTTCGTGTCGTCTCAAACGGTTCTATACACATTGTGCTTACATGCCACATATTGTTTTGTAAGATTGCGAGCTACTGTTGTTATTTATGTTATATCGTTAAGTTAGGAAGACAGGCTCGTTTTGTAGCACATGCTATTCATGCTGAAATATTCAAGGCTCTCCCTACTCAGGATATCAAAAGATTTGAATAGAAGTCACTGATGAACTTTTTTTCTTGACTAAGTGTATTTATACTTATTTTGTCAGAGCAAAGATAAATGTTTATTTAACTTTATCAAGACGATATTTTTATATACTCGAAGAAATTCCACCTATAGTCATCACATAGTATAAAATAAAGATGGTATCCGCTGTCTGTCCCCTTACATGCTACCCCTTACATACATAAAACTACGCAACTGATCTTAATGCGTTTTTTTTTAATAGATAGGCTATATCAACGGGGTGGTTTTTATCTATAATTCAAGTATTATGTAATAAAAAAAGTTTAATTACCAAAATTTACTTCTTAATTACTATTGATGCGGAAGTGGTATTCTGCAACTGGTAGAGCCAAGCATTTCGCTGCATGAATGGGCCGGCTCGACCGGTGAAATACCACGACCTCTCAGAAGACCGAGGTAAAAGGTCCACCCCCCTTCCCCATCCTTTCCTATCCCCTATCCCTTAAGGTCGGCAATGCAACAGTAACACTATATGTGTTGCTGGTGTCTATGGGCTGCGTTGGTTGCTTACCATCAGGTGACACGCTTGCTCGTTTGCCCTCCTATCCCATAAAAAAGAATAAAGTTCGCCGGATCAACTAGTTTATTTATAAATTTATACTGATCTTATTAAAAAAAAGCGAATGAGGTGTGTAAGAATTGTGTCTTATGGAGTTCTATTCTTTCTGATTACCCCGCAAGGGATTTGGCGTAAAGTTATGTATGTATGTGAGCACATATTTAGATAAAATCAAGACAATTATTTTATATGAATAGTGAATGCTATCAAGACAATTATTTTAAATAAACAGTTAATGTTAAGTAATTCGAATCTTTTTCAAAAATGTAAATTGATTTCTTTTTAATAAGCGTCTAATGAAAAAGATTCGAGTTATTCATCTCATTACTAATCACTAAATACTTCTTTCCTTAGAGGTAAAATTGTCTCTCGACGAAAATAGGTAATAGGTACTTTCATTGTGAATATAAAATCTGTCCAAAGTTCTGTTCTTTCAGTAGCGTCCCATATGTTTCCGCCCTTCGAAAAGGTACCTCCTATAATATATGATGTATGGGGTCACGTTATTGCCGGCACACTATAATACATGAATCTTTTTTTTAAGAAGAATAGTCAATAAGAAGACCTATATCTCACGTTCTTTCGTTTTTTATATTTACTTTTATTTACTTTTTCATATGTTATTTCCACTGAGGCTTTAATTCCTTTCTCTCGTATATACAAAGCCTGTCAAAGATTCAGTGCAGCTTTTATAATACTAACACACGCGTAGTTTTTCTAATAAAGATAACTTTTTTTATATAAACCGCTGATTTAGTTATATAATGAAATTAATAGATAGTATGAAACAAAGTCACTTTCCGCTGTCTGTCCCCTTATATGCTTAGATCTTTATAAATACGCAACCGATTTTGATGCGTTTAAAAAAAACGCATCAAAATCCATTGAACCGTTAATCGATTAAAAAAATCGAGAGAGGGTGTCAACTTGGTGGTTTTTGTGTACAATTCATGTATAATGTAGTAAAGAAAAAGTTATGATTTTCGAGATTTTGTACTTTAATTGGAAACGCTGGCTGAACTATTAAGTGATAGATCAAAACAATGTACTACATTATTATACACATTTAGAAGGTCTACAAAAAAGTCCACGATTTCATATCTCTCTCAAAAGGATAACCTACAATGACCATTGTTTTTTTTATGGGATAGGAGGGCAAACGAGCACCTGATGTTAAGTGATCAGCGCCGCCCATGGACAGCTGCAACACATATAGTATTACAGTTGCGTTGCCGACCTTTAAGGAGCAGGATGGGGAAGGGGATGGCCCTCCGAGTACCTCTTTCACCGAACGAAACGCGGCATGAGCCACTTTACGTCGATCTTCTGAGAGGTCGTGGTATTGCACCGGTCGAGCTGGCCAATTCGTGCAGCGAACTGCTTGGGTCTACCACTGTTTTTTATAACTTTACTGAGGTGAAACAAAGTTGGATGAGTCAACTAGTAGTTTTATAAAAAACAGATACATGGTGTTTGTACCATGTATCTGTTTTTTTTTTTTTTTTTTTTGTTGTAGTCATTGTTTATAAGATTACGGATTTGACAATATATGGAACAAAATGAACAAACAAGCACGAAGTCATAAAAACTTGTTTTATGGTGTTAAATCCTAATTTAGTAATGCCCTACATTTACTCTAATGGTTGCTGTCATATATGGGCCAACGTTATATAGCAGTAACTGGCATAGCTTAAAATTAAAAAGTTGATCTATAAAACCGAACAACTCCTTCACTTTTCTACTTTTCCTACCTTTACGCCTTGATTCTTAAAGAGTAGGCGGTTATATCATGACCCATTCACGTACATCTAGAACATTATTGTAAGTGAAAGTAATAACCTCCAAAAATATATGCAAGGATTGATTGGTGTGTAGGTGTACCTATATTTAAATTCGGGAGTCTAAATGGTAAAACACTAAATACAGCATTCTCCATTAGGAATTGACACAAAAATAAACGAAAAGAGCCCATCCGTGACTTACCACAGGGAAATGGCATTGTCTTGTTTTACTGACTCAACCGGTTTTATCTCGAAACGGAAAATTACTATTGCAAAAGAAAAAAAAGATTTCAGGTGATGTTACAGAGTCAGAGTATTTACGATAAATATATATGTATATATATTTATTTAATTTTTTACAATTGCAATGTGACTATGCTTTCTTTCTTGAGTACAGTAGGCATGCTATCTTAACGGTTAAGTGCTGCTGAATCCTCACGATTGATATACAATTGTTTTTTTTTATCGGATAGGAGGGCAAACGAGTAAGTGGGCCACCTGATGGTAAGCAACTACTCACGGCCCATTAACACCGTAGTGACTTGCCGTCCTTTAAGGGAGTAGGAGGGGAAAGGAAGGGGAAAGGGATCGGGCCTCCGTATATCTAGAGAGGTATCTCTCACCGAACGAAAAGCGGCACGAGCTACTTCACGCCGATATTCCGAGAGGTCGTGGTATTTCACCGGTCGAACCGGCCCATTCATGCAGCGACTGCACGACTCTACCACTCTCTTGTGCCCCGTGTATGGCACGGGGCTCGATTGAGCTATTCTTTGGAATATTTTAAACTCTTAGAGAATAGATTACTGCTGCCTACATCTTGTAGTACAGATTAATAGAGTAAAGTAAAAAATATCTATTATAACAAATTCGTATCGGTGGTCCAGTGCTCGAGCACACCGTTCCTGACCCAGAGGTCCGAGTTCGATTCCTGACACTGGCTCACACCAATGACTTTTCGAAATTGTTTGCGGAAAGTTATGTGTGATAAATATCGATGACTGAAAACTTTGTGCCCGGTATGGCAATAGGTTCGCCACCTATTCTATTTGGGACGTAAACATAACGGCGAGACGAGGCTTAACAGCCGCTGCCTACACCTTCGGGTAACAATGGCGTGAAGTTATGTAATGTGTGTTATGTTATGGATTGTGATTATGTAACTTTCGTTTAAGTACTATGCAAGTGCAGTCCATATACAGATTAGGTTTTTGTTAGGTGAAAAAAGGGGGTCCCCTCCGCTTCTGACACAAAAGGATCACCTCTAGATATACCTACGCTCGGAAAACTTTTTAGACGTATGTATGTTATATGGATGACTGATATAATTGTGCCCAATGTAGGTAGTCTTCATACATAAATACACAACTTCACGCCAATTCCCTTGCGGGGTAGGCTTCATAGTGTGTAAATATTTACATATTTATTTCTTATTCGCTTCCTTGATCGGCGCTTATAATTAATTTCTTGCAACTTGTCACTTGTGAAATTATTAGAATGGATTTATAATCATTATTTAGTTTTGATTATAATTTATTTTAAAAATTAACCTACTGAGATTAAGCTTTGGCCGTTATGAAGCCGTATAATCCGGCGTTAGTTTATTTTTACCCTGTTTGTTATTAGATATTCAATTTGTGAGGCCCTTAATTACATCCTAGACATGAAGTTTCGTTTAGTAAAAAGAAACTCACGAACTGGGTCGAGTTACTATCTCAAGTAAAAACTTTCAGGAGAAGATAGATTTTATAAGGTAAAAGGTTGGGACTATTTTTAAATTCTTTTAATTAAGAAAGTAATTCACATATTTCTTATTTTAATAAAATTCACCATGCAAATAATATTGCGTCCATTTTCATACAATAATCACTTATATAAGTATTTGCAAGCTACGGTAATATTACTTAAAAAACCAGCACCAACAAACATTTTCCATATAACAAATTAAATATCCACATTTTAATTTAACTTACGAGTAGTATTATAACGATATCTTGTGCCTAACCAATGAATTGAACTTATACTTAGCCGATTTATTAAGTATTTACATGATCGGCTTTAATAATTAAAATGTAAATACCAAAACATACAGAAAAAAAGTAATATAGTTTTATAATGAGTAAGTCAGGTCGCACTTTCAACTAGAACTACCCAAATATCATTATTTCTGAGTATATCATACAGTATTTCTATAATAATGTATAGCATATAACCTCTGCTTAACCTGCAAGGGACTTGTGTATGTATGTATCGTCATAATTTAACTGTTTTTTAATGTTATGAAAATTACCACGTTACCACATCCACGGAATGTTGTAAACTTTTGTAAAATATTTTACTGAGTACTTTAAATCTATTGATATTTTAATACACATTCATAATGATACCCTTCGATATAACATTTTATTATCAGTCTCCAACTTTTATCACACGTTCGGTGTCACAACTTGTCTTCCTTTATCACTTTACGAGTACATTTACATTTTTCATACTCTCTTCATATCTTCTTTTAAACTGTCATTACCTTTTCCAGACGACCATACTTAGCTATCGATAGCTGTATCAAAATACTACTAGTATTCACTCCAAGTCAGCACAAAATGTAATTGTAACCAAATTGTCCAAATTGCATAAAACAAAGGAACTGTGACTTAGTATTCTTTAATTATTTTGTGTAAATTTGATAATTATTGAAGCGAAAATAATCCCTTTTAAAGGAGAATAGTCTATATAATGGATTTTACTAAATTCGTTATCGAGGGTCGTGGTAACTCAATAGTACATCTCAAGCCACTCTGTTATTCGATTTCCTTTAGCGACCGTGAAAATGGTATTGATATAGTTCCGTATTTGTAACAATAGCATTATTATGTACAGTTTTAGTTATGTGTAAATAATATAGACCTTTGATCGGGTTCAATATCTTCGTTTCCAATCATTGGAGGTAGGTACATCAAAGTGACTTGTCCTTTTACTTTACTGAGTGCTTCATAATTCGATTCAAGAAGGGACATTTTTTCTATCTTTCTCTATTATTTTGAGATGTTGACATTTCCTCGTACTGTAGCTATAAATATTGTTGCATGTAAATACTATTTTCTGTATTAATATTGTGACGATGTAAAACTTATACCCTTAATATATATAAACAAGTCTATGGGTGTATGTATCTCTAAAAATATGAAGTTTTATCGCTTTAAAATCGTTGGAGATAATTCATTTTTCTATCTTATAAAACGCACATTAATTTATAAAGTCACTTATAAATCCGATCTGTATCTCTAAAGAGGAAACTATAAAAGCTATTTTTTTTGCTACGAGTTTTGTCGGATTTATTTCTGCGTTTGATGCCTTGTTACATCCACAGTTCACTTGTTGCTCGATTTAACGAATAAAACCTTTTTTTTTTCAATACATTAATGTGACTTCACAACTCTGTGTACTTTATGAAAACATGGGTAAACTCAGGTTATTTTAGGAAGTGAATTTTATCAACATTGTAAAAATAGAATGTCACATTCTGACGGTTACGCAGGTAGAGAATTATATTTATTCCGGGCTTTTTAATATTCAAAGTTGTAGAGGCCTTTGTGTTCTCGGATTGGCCAATTTAAATATTTGATATCACGAAAATAGCAACGAAATATACTTTATATAATATTTGGTGTAATGAAATAGGCGTATTGCTAAATATCAGGTACATTGTCTTCAGTCATAATTATCATGAATGATTTCTTTGTTCTAGGCCTTTTTTCCTGTTAGTTCAAGATTTATGGAATCATAGATATAAGAATCAGTAATAGTCACCATTTTTGGTCTCATTGCTTGCAATGAGACCAAAAATGGGTTGCTGATGTGTGATTGACTTATCAATATGTGCGTAAAAAGTGCTTTCAAGTGTCAACTTTAATGTATTTATTGTTCATGTGTTAAATTAAATACATCTTTTTTTTTACGCGAGGAAATGCTTTATGCATACCCCCCGGCGGCGCCCTCGACGAACCTCCCCGGCCGCACCAGGGGTCATCTTTCTTGGGCCGCGAACATCCTGAGAATCTCTTACTCGCGGTCGTGGTGTCATTGATGATTAGTAGTACATTTTTACTGACATGTGTCATCCATACAGTCTATGATAAATCTATGTAAAGAATAATACGAATATCGACTTACCAGACTCCTTACTGTCAAGCCAACGTGCACTTTTGACAATGTGCTTGGTTTCAATTAAGCTTAGTCGTGTCTATGTAAATTCTGTTGGCGCCGATCTTGTTTCACTGTTTGATTAAATGAAGTAAATAATTTATAATAATTTGCCAAGCAGATAGTGATCATATGAAATGAAACATGTAGCCTTGTTGTGAGTCAACAAGAGTTCGTGGAAAAGCTTAAACTAAATTTGCTCAATTATCACGATCGTATTTTCTTTACTGTTAATTAGATAAGTTTATTTGTCTCATTGAAAAGAAATATAACATTTGTATAAGAAAAATATTTCTTTGTCAATATATTGAGTATATTTTAACGTTTCTTTAACCTAAAGATTGAGCATTGCGTTTCTGCAATAGAAATCTCGGTTTCAAATCTTGGCTCACATGAATTACTTTAGAAATAAATCAATATTGATTAATAATTACCACTACGTACATCTTCAGATGTTAAAGGCGTGAAGTTATACCTAATACAAAAAATGTTAATTTTAAAGTCTGTTTGGATTATTTTGCGCCCCCTTTATTTAATAGTTTTTTCGTCATTTTAGATGCCTAATACATAGCCTGCGTGCGTAACAGGCAAGAATATTATTAGAAAAAAAACATTAGACGTATCTGTTTATTATTTCACCCCCTTCACCTTTTAAAATAATAACTGAACGTGTAAAAGAGGTATTTTATTAACTAGAGGTTGCTTTGAATCCATAATTTATGTATAAAAATTCTGATTACCCTTATTATGTAAGTACAATATGTATATTTAGTATCTAACCATGTACGACTATAACTTGCATGTAGCTGGATTTTTTTTAATGGAATAGGAGGGCAAACGGCTTACCCGATGGTAAGCTACTACCACCGCCCACGGGCACCTGCAATAATGATATTGCTACAGTTGCATTGCCGGCCTTTAAGGAAGTACAACGGGAAAGGAGGGGAAATGGGAGTGGGACTTCGGATACCTTCCTCACCGAACGAAATGTGTCGCGAGTCAATATTCTGAGAGGCTGTGTTATTTTACCGGTCGAGCCCGCCCACTCACTCTGCGAACTGCGTGGCTCGACCACTGTTAAATATGACTCCTGGCTTGACTTGATATTGCAAACAAATACAAATTAATATATAGCACATCTCATTTCCATCTTCTTTGCATTATAATAATTACAATTCGTTAAGATACAACACAATTAAAAATATTAACAAGAAGAAGTAAATTAATTACATTACTTAAGTCTGCTAGTATTGCCAGTCCACTGGCAGCGTGCTCAGAAGACTGGCTGCACCGCCACGCTGAATGGCAATGCTAATCTCCTGTGCGAAGCAAAGACCAGCTCTCTGGTTGCGAGAGGCCTCGATCAGTCTCCTTGTAAGACCTTAGTAGAGTGCACTAGCACTCGGACCGCATGTCCCTAGAGTCTAAACCCCAAACGGCTCAAAAACTTAATAACCTACAAGGTTTCTGTATTTGTGCCGCTTTCTGCTGAAACAGCAGCAGCACCGACATTTTAGGAATGAATACTAAATAATAATTTTGAAGTAAATATGGACTATAGTGTGAATAAATGTGAATTCATTGTTGTTGAAAGTTAGTATTCGATCGGTGACACGTACAAAATTACTTCAGGGATCCTGGTCCTTTGCTACCTAAACATTTATGAGATATATTTTCGTTCCTTATATAAACCGAATCAAGTATAATTTTGACCTTATCTAGTTTACTAAACTCCATTCACACTCTGATATAAAATACATGTTACTACAAAATTTCCACAATATTATAAAAACAGTGAAAAAATAAACAACATAACATAACTTCACGCCTTTTTCATTCGAAGTTGTAGGCAGCAGCTGTTAAGCCTCGACTCGGCGTTATGATTCCCTCCCAAATGGAATAGGTGGCGAACTTATTGTCACACATAGGATTCGAAAAAAAAATCGAAAGTTCGTTGGTGTGAGCTGGGATTCGAACACACGACTTCTTGATTCCGAAATGGGATGCACGACCACCGCGACTGAAAAAATAATATAACAATTAAATTGAATTTGAATAATGAGAAAAAAGATACATTTCTAATAAAAAAAAGCTATATCACCTTTGTTTTCAGTATTATAACCTAACCCTCTAAAGGACAAACTTGGATATTTTCACGCACGTATACATTTATATGATCTTACTCAATGTTAATATTGTTTTTATACGATGTCTTATTTAAAGGTCGAATAGTTTAGCGAGCGTGTTTTGTAAATCCCACTACAGTATATCATAAAACACAGGTGCGTTTACCTCCTTCCTGCAATTTGGAAACGGGGCGGTGATTTTATTAAAATCGGTGGATTTTCATTAAGGAATTTCTATACAATTTTCAAATTTGTCTCTTTGGTTGTTATTCTTTCCCTCGTTTAATTTTCATCCAATCTTTTTGAAATTTTAGTTTCGTCTCACTATACCATTATTTGATTAAATATATAACACCCAAATGTACGTACAACAAGTTTCTTATGGATATGATTTACTACCGATTTAAAAACTCTGCACGATTATTAAACCACGATTATATAGCTGAAAGTCGACCATATTACCAAGAGGAGTAATAAAATACCTATATCATTAACCGGAGTGCGTTTAATATATTACGAGAAAGCAATAAAATGATAAAACAGCATCATCTCCTGAAATGGTATCAAGCGAATATAATCTTTATTATTTTTACTGTTCATAATAGTTCATTTCTTTAATCACTTTATTTTAATACACTAAAATACAATAAATCGGTAGAAAATTTTTATTTGAATATTAATTTTCTTTTTTTTTGGGGATTACGGAACAATTAGATGAATTTATATCTCCCTTTTATGTGATAAATTGTACTTAGGGGCAGTCCATTAATCACGTGAGGTTAGAAGGTTAGAAAGGGTGGGGGAGGGGTCTAACAAAAATCACAAAATATCACGAGGGGGGAGGGGGTGTAGTAAGATATCACGTGTATTAATTATGGTGTGTTTGTATTTACTAAAAATATACGTAATGTGGGATAGGGGGGGGGGGGGGGGTAGCTCGTGATTAATGGACGACCCCTTAGGTTGGGTCTGATCACTGAAAGTAGGGTGTGTCGCCCGCAGCTTACTGGAAGGTCGGACAAATTTAGGGGCTATATAATATAAAATTTATATTAAAACTATCATCAAATATATAGGTATATTTAATATACCTAAATAGTTTTAATTTGTACTCTTAAAAGTACTAAATCATTCGTCCATTGTCACGTAACTTTCAAAAAGTCATATTAGTAATAGTTGAGAGTACTAAGACACTAGGATAGACATTGTTAGACGGAGGTTGCATCTTTTTTTCAAGAAACTTATTGTTCACACGTAATTTTAATATCTATATAGGTAGAACCTTTACAATTTCGTTAGAAACAATAACATTGAAACGTTATTATTAAATCCGATTAATGTGGAAAAGCTGCCACCTTTATTAAGTTTAGGCTGACGTGAAGACGTTAACTTGCTATCAACGGAAAATCTTATTAACTGCGGAGATTTTCGCCTTATCTTAAGCGCATTGTGAGTGAGGCCAAAAGATTTTTAGATAAGACTATACTTGATTCTTACTAACTTACTTTTAAACTTAATTTTTTTGACGTGACAACGTCTTAAATTAGGTTGCGGCTGGGAGTCACTTATGAAAAAGTGTAACGCTCGGTAACGTTACGATGAGTCACCGAACGAGAGAGAGGCCCGCCGAATGCCTTGCGTCTTGTTTTATTTGTTTATTATGTTTTAATTGTTATAATTTATTTTAGTTTTTATTGTTTTAATTGTTATGTTTTAATTTTCAACTTCATCATTTACAATTACAAATTTTAATTAATTTCAAATTTATTTAGCAAAAATTTGAACCTTCGATCTGAATAAGTGTTTTGATTTTCAAATTGATTCTTTAAAATTAAAAATTCATCCATTCAATTTCAAATGTTCAACAGGAATCACCACTCTCAAAACAATGGAAACGGACGAGCAAATGCCTTCAACTTAATTATATTCATATCAATAAATATTCTACCGAGAAAAAGACGTTGTCACGTAAAATCTTCGCCCGTAAAACCGACTTTACAGGCAACCAGATTTTTTTTTTTAATAAAAGTCTCATTCGTATTTTGAATTTGTATTTAGAATCATTTAATATTTTGAAATTCGAATTGTATTTTTGGATTGCTACGAGTATATGAATTGCTATTTAATAGCATACCTTTGTAATAGTTTGGTAAGGCTCACTACTCTCAATCAAGTAATATTTCAAGCGGTTTCAACTACTTGGAAGTCAGTTATTAACCATAAATTTAATGCCTCCACCAATTTGCTATTAACCCTTGTAATGGGCGCTCCGGCAATATCGGTTTTCAGAAACATTGTAATGATTCCGCGAAGATACGAGTATTTCATAGAGATACAAGTATTTACTAGCTCGTATTTCATAGTATAAATCGAAGTTATTTACTGTTATTTTATTTAATATCCTCTCATAACTTTTTTAATTATCTTAAATTTCATTCTTTTTCAAAGATTATGTGAGGTACTTCACAATAAGAGCAAATTCAAGCCACATTTTATCAATCAATATTTATCACGTTATTGTTGATATACATAAAATTTAATTTTAGCCATAAAAGTTAAAAGCTTTAATTCACTGACCAGCGCAGAAATAAAGAAATAAAAAAACTGCAATGGAAGTCTTTGTGCCATTGCACTATTTTAAGTTTCTACTGTAAAATCTTAATTAATCTGCTTTTTTCTATAGCATAAGATATTTTAACAAATAACTTTATAACTTATAATTCACTTTCTGTACCCATATGTGAATAAATAGGTGGTTTGCTAAGTGTCCTAGTTGAGATGTGGGTCAGATATAATTACATTAAAAGGCCTCTAGTTGGAAACGGACACCGTATTAGTACGAAAACATTTCTCCATCCGAACCTCTTCTGTCACTGCCAACAAAAGACTGGACTTCTTAACATTTAGTGTCCCTATTAAAATAAATTAAATTGTATAACAACTTACTCGCAAGCTCTTATCTCAAATCATGAACTACAAAGATGCTAATCTTGCATTTTTCTTACTGCAAATTTTTATCCTCAAATTTCAAGGTTAAAGGTATGTATTTGAGATATAAAAAAAAATGATCAGGTTTATGACCATAAAAGTTCCATTTTAAAAGTCCTCAAAAAGAGATTGTTATTCTTTTAGTCTCAATGAGAATTCCTGTCTTTTTAAAAACCAATAAAACTTGTTATGAACTTAAAAAATACATTAAACTTGTACTTAAATTTCGATTGTATTATTCAAATATGCTAAAAGTTTTAACAAAATATGAATACGGGAATGTTTTTTTTTTGGTGTGCTATGTTGCGAATTGTAAAACGTCTTAGTAATTGACGCATATGGTTTCTGTAATTAGACATACAAAATAAATAATTTCACACCTCTTTCTATACGAAGGCATAGACAGCGGCTCTTTAGCATCGACTGGCCGAATTTTTGCGTCCCACTTAGAATAGGTGATTTGTCATAAATCGAGCAATGTTGTCAATTATATCTATTTATCACACATAACTTCCAAAATGAATTCTAAAAAGTCATTGGAGCCCGTATTCGGTTCCTCTTCATTCATGAGCGGGTTGCTCGACCTTTAGAGCACCGAGAGGATTTCATAGTAATATTAAGCTTAGTACTTAATTAGTATATTCTCTTAGGGGTTGAATAAAACCATAGCGCTATATACAGACAATAAAATAAAAGCACCCATATACTCGTAGTATAATCACGAGGGTATAGTACATAAGAGTAATACAAAATCTTGTTAGTTGAGACCACAAGACAAGACAACGGTTGGTATACTCACTGACGGACTGGATTTATCTCAGTAATTTAGCCCGGGCGGCGTGTGAGAAAGTGTAACTAAATTTATGTACGGTTAGGTAAAATTGTTATTTAGATGAAACAGTAGTTGGAGTATTTTTTCTTTTGCACAAAGCTATAGATATTGTCCGAAAGATTTGCTTACATATTACAATCTTATTAAAATAATCTATTTTCATCAAAATTTATTTCTTCGTTCCTCTTTCGTGTTTCAGTTATTGATAGTATAATGTTATGTTTATACATTTTTTTACTTGTTTTAGATAAATTCGAAATACCTCTGCCGACGCAAAAACACATATTTAATATTAGGTCTTCACCTATGAAATTGCCGTTTTGTTTAAAACAGTTTAAACGTATTTATTTTTTAGATGTTCGCGAATCACATTCATAACATTAAAACAACTCTTTATGGATTATATCGCGTTTATTTAGAACTCATTTTTATTTATTTCCCGACGTTTCGAACTCTTTACAGTGATCATTTTTACGAGTGATGAACATAAACGATTATTTTTCAGTTTTTTTTTTCATTTTTTCTTACATACATACATAACTTTACGCCAAATCCTTTGCGAGGTAGGCAGAGAGAACAGGGCGCCATAGAGAACGATTCTTATACGCCTCACTTGCTTCTTTCGTCGAGTTTTGAGGCTCCTAACATCTCTTTTCTCCAGAACACTTTCTTTCAATCCAACTTCCTTCCTTGTAACCTTGTTTTTGACACGGTGAGCGAGAGTCACTCCGCAGATTTTGCGCAGTGCCCTCATTCGACCGCGTTTATCCTACTTTTATGCACACTCTGCCATACCCAGCTCTCGCTTCGATAAGTTTGCGTCGGGATCAGTACTGCATTGTGGATTGTTAGCTGGGCCTTTCTGCTAACATTCTTTGCACCCAGGAATCTCCCCACTCCAATTTCGCTGTTTCCTGACGCCAGTCTTTTTTCGAAATCCACGGTGTATCTGCCATTCCTAGTAAAACGCATCCAAGCTATACAATGTCATTCACCTGCTCCAGTACTACATCATCAACCTTACATCCGTTCTGGATCCCTTTCAGTTCCCTATTTGTATTAATCGAAGTAATCAACGTATCTTTCCAACAATTTATTGATGCTTTTCATAAATAAATCAGCTGGCAACAAATTCTTCAAAATCATTTTGTACTGCCGCCATGAAGTTATCCAAATTCTGGAAAAAGTAGTAGTCAGTAGGTAAGTGGTAATGGTCTAGTAGAGTTGGTGACGATCAGCTTCCAATCACTGTTCTTACAACTTGGAGACCGTCTCCTGTGCAGTTTGAGGTTGCGCGTGGTCGTGGAGAAGCAGCGGAGAGGAGCGATTGGCCAATGCTGGTTAGACATGTGCCAGCTTCTCCATCATTGTGTTCAGTTCTTCACAGTACAGACATCTGCAGTAATGCTCACTTCGTTTGGTAAGAAGCTGTGCTGAACCTCACCGGCGCTAGACCACCAAACAATGTCCATCACTTTTCTAGGGGTAACTTCTCGTTTAGGGCAGGACATTATTGCTGAACCATTTTCCAACCAACTGGTTGAGCGCTTGCGGTTATCAAACAAAAATTCTTAAATTAAAAAAGTTTCTTAAATTGTGCGTCTGTTGATCAATGCAAGGCTCGGCGCGCTGGCGATCATTGAGTTCGTGGAGCATCAATTTGTCAAGCTTTTTATCTTTAATATAGACAATCTCACTACACAAACACGAAGACTTTTTTGTTCGCGTTCTGCGTGAAATCCTGTGGAGAGCCTTTGTCATTATGAACGCAACTTTTACCATAATGAAATCATTTGGATATTCGTCACTATAGCATGAATTGCACGTTCCTGGTAGCGGTAAGAATATATATATTCATATATAGATATATATTTATACGTTCGCGCTGTTTTTACCCTATTACTTTCAATAGGCACAGTTCACGTTGCGCCTTTTGGTACTGGGTCTGGTCTCCAGTAGGCCACTTTGACCTTCAAATGTCCCGTAACATAACTTCGAAAAGTTTGATGTTTAATGCAGAGTTAAAAGTGATGTAATACATAAAAAAATCTTGATGCCCGCATGCAAGTCGTAAAACTATTTTCTTACAAGTTTATAGCATAGTCAGGCAATTTAGTAGTTTATTGCTCTTAGATAATAAAAAAAAGACTATGAATAAATTTGTATAATTTGTATAATTTTAAACTTAAGTTAAAGCATATCCTAATTTTTAATATATATTAAAGAGGAGTCAGTTAATTGTCTCAAAAATTATATAAACTATCAGAAAACTTTCCTTCCCATATTGATTTCGCACAATAAAGTGGTTTATATCACCCTGAAGGTTAAAATGAATCTGACAATAGCAAAGCTGAAATTCACCTCGCCTTGAAGGGTATATGTTGCGGAAAAATACATAAATTAATGCATATGCAACAAATATTTTTTAGCGCAGTCGGGCTAAAAATTGAGTCTGCTCGAGGCTTTTATTCACCAAACGTTTATGAGAAATGTTGACAATAAACGTAATATTTTAAAACCGCAGTAATATTATTAAAAAATAACGTTTAACTCAATTAAAAACGTTACTGCACAGTTTTTGAATTCAGTCTTATACTCACCAAACATGTATTTTGTATATAAAAAATATGCGGAATGATTTTTCAAGATCGAAATAGTCAGTTTTGAAATTACGTCATTTAAATATACTTTTTTTTTCTATTTTTAGGTAGATTAACATATTAACGGAAGATGTTAACATCGTCATTCAGTATTTATGTGATAAAATAAATGGTGTCAGAATAGTGAGACGTATTTGTAACGTTTATTACTCGCATGTCTCATAAAAAGGCACCAATTAAATAATTCCAGCTGTTTCCTAACTAATATTCGTCAGGCTTCTCTGCGGGTAGTTGTGAGTCTGTATGAAAAAAAAGTGCTCATTTCTTTAAAACTATCAAATAATTGTTTTTGCTTATATTAAAATCTATTTAATGTTATAAATTAACACATGTGTTATGCCTGCCAGTGATTTTTATCTCCAGTGTTATATTACTGCAAGTCAAATAAATTGTAATCTTTGAATTTACAATAATATATTTTATATGATGAAATCTTAACTGCAATGTGTTTTTGTTTAATGATAGAACGGTAAAGTTTGAAAATGTACTGAAACATAGAATACCGTCCAATGCAGCCAGCCAAGTTGTCTTCTTGTTGTTTAAATTTGAAAATTAATAATATATATCACTTGTAAACTATTCTAATTCTAACTATTATTATTTTGATTCTTTTTTTCACCGTCACCAATCAGCTTGGTATGGGGATGGTCTGTGTCCAGCAGTGGACCTCGAAAGGCCTGCTTCGTCACCATAAATTCAGAATGAAATCACTTTAAATTATGGTGCACGTAGTAATTACAAAAAATACCAGTAATTCAATCAACTTAAGGTGGCTCATGATGTATTTTGATCACCCCTTCCTGCCCCCTTTTCTCACAAAAAAAAAGATATTATCTATGATATGCTGATCGATATTTATTTAATATATTGACATAAAATAGGGTGCTAGTTATAAAATAGAATCTAATATATAAACTAGGATCAGTTAAACGAGTTGGAAAAGCAATAAAAATGTCGTAGGAAACAGTTATCCTTGAAGATTGAGGGGCAGATGAAGCTTAGCATTTTGTGGTACTCTTAAATATATATGGGGAGAAAATAATTAAAAATACTGTAGACCGACCAAATAAACACGTAATAAATGTGCTATGCTCCGAATAGAGAAAGAGAATAATGTCACCCCATCACTTCCCCTGGGTGTCTTTAAAGGCGATTAAGGGATCAAGCTTGATATCAACTGATTAATTGTAAAGATATACAGCGTAACAATTTTCATAGTAATAAATTGTCTTATCTCGCAAACAGCAAATCCACAACTAACTTTTTATAGCAGTTCAAGTATATGAAAGACTTAAAGATAATGTTAGTAAACCTAAGTTCAGTCTGAATATATTTTTAACTAACAATGATCAGGTTTATCATTACATAGTATTAAATAAAGTCGCTTTCCACTGTCTTTCCCTTTATGTGCTTATATCTTTGAAAACAGGTAACGCATTTTGATGATGTGTTTTTTTAATAAATAGAGGGTGTCAACGTGGTGGTTTGTATCTATAATTCATCTATCATATAGTAAAGAAAAACTGATAAATCCAAAATTTAATTATTTATTACTTTTGTGGAATGTGGAACAAAGTTCCCCGGGTCAACTAATTAATAATATAATGATAAATAATACAATAATATACTTATATTTATTAGAGAAATATAAACTATTCAATATCTCAGTGTTCGTTAGTAAGATAATTAATATTCATTTAGTTATCCACTGTTCTTAAAACCAATTTATAGATATATATTTTTATACTATAAAGAAGGACGATCTTACGGAGTGTTGTGGGAGGCTCAGCGGCAGATGGACGTGGATGGACCTAACTTTTTCACTCTGCGACATCGTGGAATAGTACAAATTGTTCAGTGGTTATGTGGGTCTCAAAAAACAGCTTTTGATAGGGTGTTACGGAAGGATCTACGGGAAATAGTCCTGCCCTATAGGGTGAGCGGCGTTGTGCTGCATGCTCTGCAGTTCACTTATGAGGGGTGTGTGCGTATTGGATTTTTGTCGCCATGATTTAACGACAAAATCGGCGTCAGATGATTGGAATGCGAATGGGTGACCCAGTTGCGAGGTGCCTGTTTTACGCATATGACACCATACTTTTAGCCAAATCACCGTCTGACCTGAAAACACCAGTTACTATTATGAAAAATGAATTATTATATGCGTTTTTAGCAGGGTTGTTAGGTACACCGCAGATGTCGAAAGAAAGGTGGTGTTAGGAACCAGCGTAAAATGAGCGTTGGGCAGTTTTCTGGGCGCAAAAAATGTTAGCAGAAATGCCCAGCTACCTATTCATAAAGCTTCCAACGCTTATGGGAACGAAAGTTAGGCATGGCAGAGTATTCACGAGAGTAGGATATACTTTATAGCCGTATAATTAGAGCACTGCGCAAAATTTGCGGAGTGACTCCCGCTGACCGCGTCGAAAACAAGTTCATAAAGAAAGAAAGGCGTATAAGTAAAAAATTGCATGATCCGATGGTTCGGGCACGTTGAAAGAATGGAGGATGCAAGATTGACTAAGCAGATATACAATGTAAAACCAAAACCCCTGGACTAGTAGTACTAAAGTGTCAATTCTACGTAAACTCGGGATCAAAACCTGGCTTTCCTGCATATGTCTTCGCAGAGTGCTCGATTTCTTCGGCCATATTTCTAGCAAAGATAACAGTAACCTAGAAAAGCTAATGGTTAGTGGAAAGGTTGGTTGCAGGCGCCCAAGAAGCCGCCGTCCAATGAGGTGGTCGGACCAAGTGTGCACCGCTCTTAACATCGGACTGCATGATGCTCTCGCAAAAGATTGCAACAAGTGGTGCTCAATGGTCAGAGAGAGAATGCCTCTGCAGGAGAATCACGACCCGCAGTAATGAGGAGCACGACGTGAGGATGAGGAGGAGATAACAAGAGTAATGAAAGTCAAAGTATCGAGTGAGGCGCGTAAATGCCTTATGCCGCACAATGCTCAGTCACTATATTCAGTCTTCGCCTAACCCGCCACATTTTGATATATTTTAAATCCCTAATCATCAAATTCATTATTTATAAAAAAGTAGGGCAATATTCTATTCTATTTGTGGGAAGAGACTACACCTACTAGGATTTATATAATCCTGCTTATGGAACTTGACATCAATAAAATATATATATCACAAATTCTATTACACGGTTCACTTATCATAGAAATAACGTTTTATCCCGCCTGAGACCAAATTACTAATATGTCAAAAACATCGTAAAAAGTTTTTTGAGACAATTTTTATTTTTTCCGAAACTAAAGTCTATTGGTTGTTTTTTTTATAGCAAATATTTTAGAGTTTAAGATCTCTTCTATATAAGAGCTAAAATTTGTATATTAAATATAATTATATAAATAGTACTAATTTATTAGGTTTTAAAACCAGTTTCAATATAAAAAAATAAAAATAAAAAGATCCATAAAGATCAAGATTGCAAGCTAAAAATTAAAAACGTTCGTAATTTAAAATTTTGAACATCACATACATTTTTTTGCTATCAAACTTTGTACATTATGAACTTATTTTAACATTGTGATTATTCTTTTGTTATTGCCAAGTATGTTTGGAAATATAATATGTTTGTTCTTAACTAGTTCTTTACTCTGAGACATCATACTTTTATTAAATTAAGTTCAAGTCAAGAGCTGGTATACATTCACAAAATTGTAGAAACTCGTGAAAATTTATTCGCTCGCTTGTTTTGATCAGATGGTATTTAATAGTAAGTACTTGATAAAATGGCATCTATACTTACGTAATGCATAATACATAATAATTTAAAACATAATAATTTAAATACATAATGATAAGCAGACAAACAAAATCTCAAAACTTTTGTTTTGGCTTATGATGCTAAAGATTATAAAATTTTAAGGAAATAAAAAAAAAAAACCAATTTTCCTTTTGAATGCTATCAAGAAATGTAATGTGATGTGATTGTAGGTTAAAGTTTGTACGTTTGATTGGAGGTTGATAGCAAGCAGCAAAATTTGGGTTATGATAAGTGCTTTTCTTAGTTACCGGTCTCATGAATTTTGATTATGATCATATTTTTAGATTCGATTTTGATTTATAAACCTATTTTGATTTATATACCTAAAAGTATTATTATCAATTTTATTCCAAAACAAATAAAATATCATATTATAAAATATTGTTATATTCATCTGGCGACCACGGATCGGTTTGCGCAGCGCAGCATCCCCCTACTAGATGGACCGACGACCTAATAAAAGCAACAGGCCGTCGTTGCATGAAAATGGCACATGATCGGGAGTTATGGCGTGCAAAGGGAAAGGCCTACATTCAGCAGTGGACAGACTTGGTCTAGTGATGACATTCATGGAGTAATCAAACAGTAATCTGTAATGACGGTTTCGTTTTAAAATATGACTTCCATGATCCCAGTTAATCGAATTACATTATAAATGTGAATTAAAAGTCAACTCGGAGGCTGTTAGCTTCCGATATCTCCAGGAACATGAGATAGATAGAATCAATAGAAAAATAATATCGATATTTCGTAGTGTTATCGATAAGTGATGTCTGCGGCCTTAATAACCATCCAACGTGTATGACAACAGTTATGAGAGTCAGTAGGAGAAGAAGTCACGTATTGATTGTGGAGATTAGATCTTTCTGCAAACCCCTCGAGTTACTTGGCGTTAGATGGGTGTGATAGCGATATTAGTTCGTATAATAATATAAGTTTGTGATCAATTGACGTTGCAGACATTATAACAGAACCGCTATTAATATTAACGTAGAAATATAAAGGAAAAGTAGAGAAGATAACTCGCTCAAGGAATTCCCAAAAGTATTTCTGTTGTGATCTTTCAAATACAGATGGAAAAGTTTAATATTAAGATGGAATTTCGACTTGATAATACACCAAAGCGAGAAATCAAATTTACGAGAAACTCAGTTCTTCTTTCTCATCGGTTTGGTAAAGTTCGAGAAACAATTTATTATTATTTTTACAACTAACATAATACCTGATAAGATTGCAGATAAGTTAATATATCCGGAATAAAACTGTATCCTGATCGTGGAATATGTACCTAAACAGTTCGATAAACCAGTCAGTTTTCCTTAAGATTTTTAATTTTTTTTTATCAAGAGTTGCTTGATAATATTGGTAATTTACTTTTATTGAAAGATGTTAATATTTTTACACTTAAATTTTTACTCGTTTCGCCGTTTTCCTTTCAGTGGTTCATATAATATAATCTACACTAATAAAAATATTAATTATGACGATTTCGAATACCATTTAAAAATAATGTACTTTTATGGCGAAGTAGAATTAGTCTTGTGGTCTTAATGACTGTCCTAAAGAGGTAGATATGGACTGCACGATTATCTTGCCTCAATTCAGTTAACTAACACATATTCTTAATATCAACATTCATAAACATGCGGGGATGTTTTGTGCAAGGTCAAAATAATGTCAATACATAAGCCAAGGGAAAACCAAAACATATTACGATATTTAAATAATAAGGACAACACAAGAACATGTGAACTCGCACAATGTATGTAAACTACCTCATGTTATTTTTGGCATTTATAACATTTATAATTAACGGGCACCGAAAAACCGGTCTCAGTAAGGTTAAGTTATATAAAAATAAAAAAAAATACCCCAATGTTGTAGCGCTCACTTAATTCAGACAGTGGGCTGTGTACCGTCGCGAGGCGTGAACGTGTCGCATCACTAGTTACGCGGGAATATCT
This sequence comes from Euproctis similis, assembly GCA_905147225.2. Classification (NCBI taxonomy): domain Eukaryota; kingdom Metazoa; phylum Arthropoda; class Insecta; order Lepidoptera; family Erebidae; genus Euproctis; species Euproctis similis. Next base: position 15,600,433 of record LR990109.1, read on the forward strand.
TTTCGTGTACGAGGATTTCGCGCGCTCCAATTTCAAATACCGACATTTGTGAAGATTCTGGATTGCCCATTTCTTGTGAAAAGTGACGCGTCATATTACAGTGAAGTGAATAAGTAGTGAGTTTAATCTGTGATCGAGTAACTCATCCTGTTCTTGAAAGTGATACATAAAAATAAAAAATATTATTATTATTTAGTTCTAAAAATATATATCGAATGCGATGATGACTTACCTATTCGTTGTTTGAATTCAGCTGTACAAACGAACGTGTTATATTTATACATGGAATATGCAAATTTTAATTTACCGTATCTGAAAACGATATTACAGAAATTTTTAACTCTACTTCAATATTAAAATTGGTTTTGCATGGTTATTAAACATCTATACAACTAGCAACAATTGTCTATGATAATGTCATGTTGTATTTTTGGTAACAATTTTTTTTTACTTTGTAGTAATTGCTATAATACGTGATTGTGACGTTCTGTCGTCGACGTTGAATTCAAAAAGCACATAATTATACTGAATTAACCTTGTTTTCGCATCAGACATTTTGATATCAACTATCGTAACGAAACAATAAAATCTTATATAGCTCAGTAACAATATGTGTACGTACGTATTGTTTAATTTTGAGTAATGATATAGTTTGAGTTTTATAATTTATATTAATTAATTGCAAATTAAACTTTTTTTATAAAGAAAAAAAAATGGAATTAACTTCCCGTGTCTATTCGCTTAGATTTTTAATCTATTATACGAAACATAATATTATAATGCAGTTTTTCTCAATAGATATAACTATTCAAGAAGACCATTTTCATGTTAAATGATAAAATTTCACAGAAAAGCCACGAAATTCAAAGATATTATAAGACAATATGGCGGCTTTATTTTTGCGGGTCAGCTAGTCTTTCATATGAAAGAGGTGAAAAAAAAAAACTTGTAGAATAAAATCTGAATAACTTAGAATCATTTACAAATAAAGATTCCTATATCCTGTGATATTTGAGCTAACCAGAATGATTGGATTCGTGCTTGGGAATTAAATTGCCACATTTTGCCCTTATACGTAATCGTATTCCTAAAAATACTTACATTGCAAGTATAAATTTATTCCAATAGGACTTAAAAATACTATTCAGCGTTAAAATCACGCAGTTCGTTGCATAAATGGGTCAGCTCGACCGGTGAAATATACGACCTCTCAGAAAATTGCTGAAAAGTGGCTTTTTTACTGCATTTTATTATGGTGAAAGAGGCTATCTCAAGGGCCACCCTGTTCTCCCTCCACAACTCCCTGACCAGGTGACCGGCGTTTGCTTATTTTTTCGTACAAAGAAACAATAGGTACCGCCTCATATTTCATAAGAAACTTTAATAAATATGGTGATATTTACAATTTTTACACCCGGAACAAGGATACTTCTCGCTTCTAGAATATACTTCACTAAGACATCAGTAATATGCCTTTCATAAATACAATTGCTATGTTAGACTCGGTCGTGCAGTGGTCATGCATCTGAAACAAGAAGTCGCGGGTTCGAATCCTGGCTCAGACCAATGACTTTTCGAAAGTTATGAGTAAAGGTGTAGCAATAAGTTTGCTACCTAGTACATTTGGAACGTAAACATAATGGCGAGTCGGGGCTTAACAGCCACTGCCTACAACCTTCAGGTCGAAAAAGGCGTAAAGTCATGTTATATTATTCAATTTGGACTTTGTAATAAGGCTTTACGATACAATTATCGTTTCTTTGAGGACCTAAAATAGTCTACATGAACGAGTCCTCACACAAAATTTTAATGTATAATTCTTCAATAACTCGTGGCGCTGGTTACAACTCTATGCACCTACTTTAGAATAGTTAATTTTAATTTCAACTATGTACTATAACTGTATTATATCTATATTTAATGTAAGCAAATACAGAAATTTACCTTTATTTAACCTTGCTTACCCCGCAAAGGATTTGGCGTGAAGTTATGTATGTATATTGAAAACAAAATAATGTAAATAGGTATTTTTTGTTTGCTATTACGTCGCAGTCGTGCAATTCCATTCTAAGGAGACAATATTATTCTTCTGTGATAGGTACGTTAATGTGAGAGTTGGGTATATTAGAAAGAGCATGAATATCTAGATCGCTTGCACACAGGGTTAGAGATAATATAGCCAACAAGAGAAATATTTTTAAAAACGAAGCACTTTACCAATCTAATATCTATAACACAGACTAGTTTATACACCAGAGTATTAGTGCGCTACTACAATTCGTATAATATGTTAGTTTAAATCATCTATATTTATACAGCTTGCAAATTAAATAGCACGTAAATAAATACCATAGGGCGAAATTAAGTTTCAGACTGTAAATAAAGTTGTGATTTTGTTTTAGTATTTGTTAATATAGTGTGTAAAAAATATAGACGACAGAAAGTATTTGCAAGTATTAATTACATATTGTTTAACGCATTACCTATACCTTTAATAGAAATTAGATAGAACTTCAACATAACTACAATCCATCCTAGTCTTCTCAAATATCAAATAATATATGTAAAAAAAAATAACCATTAACACAGGTAAGTAATAATGGATTCACGATAATTTTAGCTTAAATTTGTGTTACACGATGCTTTTAATCAGATTGCATCAATTATTGTATATACATACATACATACATAACTTCACGCCAAATCCCTTGCGGGGTAGGCAGAGAGAACAGAGCGCCATAGGGCACGATTCTTACACACCTCACTCGCTTCGTTGACTTTCATAACTCTTTTCATGCACGCGCGTCGGTTTTTGAGGCTCTTAACATCACCTTCCTCATTGTATATTATCTATATATGTATACTGTTGACTGCGAATATCAAATTTAAATTATAGTCAAATAGTTATTGGATGCTAAGTGCATGACAATAACTGTTCGACTACAATTCAAATTAATAATTAATAAGTCATTTTAAAGTTGTTGGAAAAGGTCATGAACAATATTATTATATGCTTATTTTTAATTTTAAATCATGGACTTTACTATCATTACATAGTATAAAACAAAGTCACTTTCCGCTGTCTCTCCCCTTATATGTTTATATCTTTAAAACTATGCAACGGATTTTGATGCGGTTTTTTTAATAGTTAGAGGATGTCAAGGGGGTGGTTTTGATCTATAATTTATATATGATGTTCTAAAGAAAACATGATAATTTTCGAGATTTAGCACTTTAATTGCAAACGCTGGCTGAACCCTAAGTGATAGATCAAAACAATGTTCTACATTATTCAACACTTTCAGAAGGTCTACATAAAAATCCGCGAGGGCATATGTCTATCTGTTAGGGATAACCCACACTGACCATTTTTATTTTTTGACTATTTACGAGAAATAATGGCTAATTTACGAAGCGATTTTAAACACTATAGCATGAATTTTCATCCAACTAAGTGTCTTAAATCGATTGTGCATGTAATATAGATGATCCTGGCCCTTTATACCGTGCAATCTCAACGAATATTTTCGAAGATATGGCAGTATTAACATAGCGGGACAGCAGTTAAAGCCGATATATAGCACAAATTGAACCTCACGATAACCAAAATTTACTCATATATTACTTTTGATGCGGAACAAAGTTCGCCGGGTCAGCTGGTTAGTAATAAAATATACATGTTTTTGAAATAAATTGAATTTAACAATTCTACACTATACGCTCTCAGAGAATATTAAAATGTTGGCTTCGGCTATTTCGTATGATTTGTTTTTGGTTGTAAGAGGTAAGATGAAATCTGATAAAAGTGCAATGTCTCCCTAAAGAAATCACAAGAATACGCTTATGTTGATATGTATGTATTCAGTTCTCTGCTGACAATCGAGAAGCGTTCAACGGGAAAGAAATATTAATGATTTTGCCGTTCTTGTTTTTCCACTGTGACAATCTCAATGCCCGAAGGAATAAACAACGCTATGTTGTGGCACCGAATAAATGTAATAAAACACTATATAACATAACTTCACGCCTCTTTCTACCCAAAGCTATAGGCAGCGGCTGTTAAGACTAGTCTCGCCGTTATGTTTACATCCCAAATGAAATAGGTGGCGAACCTATTGCCATAACGGGCACAATGTTTTCAGTCATCGATATTTATCACACATAACTTTCAAAAATAATTTCGAATAGTCATTGGTGTGAGCCAGGATTCGCACCCGTCACCTCATGATTTTGATGCGTTGTGCTCGACCACTGGACTACCGTGACCTAATAAATATATGGTCGCCTTAAACTGTAACGATGGTAAATATGAACACAGTCTTCCTGAAGGTAAGCGGTTTGTCAGATAAGACTAACACAAAGAGAACTACATGCGCGTTACTGACAATTAAAAAATCTATTCATTAAAAGGCGTGGTGATGTTAAGCCGTAAGTTAGAAATTTTTGAGTGTTCACTATTAAAATTTATATTGCAAATAAAACCTTTGGTTTCGTTTGAAATCCTCAAATATAAAAGTATTAAACCATTTTATATAATGCTAAGTCAAGCATCAAATGAAGATAAAAAATAATATATACCTAAAATTTATGATCCCTTTTTGCTCACCTATTTTTTTTCTTGATACTTCCTTTTGCAGCTTCAATTTCTTTATATCCTAATTTATAGGCAGCTAAATCTTTCGTGACGCCAAATAAAATATTTATCGGTAATACTTTGTCAGTTATTGATGTAATTGACATTCTTAATTCTTGAAAATATTTCTCAATTAGTTATTTATGTGTACACGGACTTGGACTTAGCGAATTTCAAATCGAAGTTCTACTTCATTAAATTTTTATACAGTTTTTAAAAATTCTGATAAAGAAAATTATTTGTTACATAAAGTTTTAGAAAATTTGTTATAATGTATTTAAAAATATTGTTGCTTAGCCAAATTATTTATTAAATTGAGTAGAATAAGTTTTAGAGTGTTTATAATAATAATAATAACTCTTTATTGCAGGCAATATTGCCCATATAAAATCAGATATTACATCATATAAATACAATTGGAATTATTTATACAATTTACTTATTAACTTATACAATTCTATATAAACATATATAGGTATAATTATCAATTAATTACAGACAGAAATGCCATATACCTAGTGTCATTTTCTGTTTTCGCTTTGGTGAACAGAGATCCAAGACCGCACAGATCTTGGGATAGGGACTGCACTATAGTATTACTTGATATTCTAATTCTGTTCCAAAATGATGCCATGCGCGCTCGAATAATCGCAAAGAAATCGGGGACTCGGCCATTAGCAAACATGCCCGATGCACTACAAAATCTAGGCTTCCTCATGAGGATGCGATATGCGTCATTATATTGCACCCTTATACTGTGATGCGCTGATCTGGAATATTTAACCCAAAGTGGACACGAGTACAGGCACATGCAGAAAGCCTTGAATAGAGTAACTTTTACTTCATCAGTACATTTACTAAATCTGCGCGCGAGCATGTAACATCTGACAGACAGGCTCCTTCTCTCCTGTTCCATATCCAGGCTGTCAGTCATATCCTCAGTCAGTATGTGCCCCAGATACCGGAACTGCCTCACAACCCTTACCGGTATGTCCGACAATAATAAATTAGGTACCATATCCGGTCCCCTACCTGCACGAAAGACCAACATCTCCGTTTTGCCCACATTATATTTTAGTCCATGTTTAGCGGCGTATTGTTCACAGGCCTCGTGGCGCATTAGTAAAACTACCGGTTGCAGCAATGAGGTCGGGGGTTCGATTCCCACCCGAGCACAAATATTTGTGACAAACATGAATATTTGTGTGGTGTCTGGGTGTTTTTCTATGTATTATAAGTATATATTTAGAAAAGAAAAGTATATATGTATTAATATCCGTTATCTAGTATCCATAACACAAGCATTTAGTTGCTTAGCTTGGAACTAGAGGGCGCTGTGTGTATTGTGTCCAAGATATTATTATTATTATTAATTTACGCAGACCATTGATAGAGGGGCTAAGGATCACCATGTCATCAGCATAACTCAGGTTATTGACACATACTCCCCCTACATGGCATCCGACTTTGGTTCTTCTCAGCTCCACTATCAGATCATTTATATATAAGTTAAACAGGTCTGGAGACGTAAGTCATCCCTAGCAAACCCCGCAATCCAGCCTATACTCACTGGAAGTCGCGTCACCCCATTTCACTACATTTGTTTGATTACCGTACCAGTATTTGAATATTCCTATTACCTCCGTGGGTACCCGGGCCTTGGACAGTTTGCCCCAGAGAATATTATAATTCACTAAGTCAAATGCCCGACTCAAGTCCAGGAAGCAAGCATATTCAGATGTTTCACGTGATATATAATAATTAACTGTGTGTTTCAAACTAAATATAGCTAAGTCAGTTGACAAATCTGGACGAAAACCAAACTGCGCGTCGTCAATACTGATATTGTCGACCAGCAAAGGGTGAAGGAGCCGCTCAAGTACCTTACCTATAACGGTACCCAAAGAAATAGGGCGATAATTTGATGTACTACTTAAGTTACCAGTTTTATTCTTTACAACAGGTACCACGACAGTCTTCATTAAATTCGATGGTAGGTAGGAATACCTAAGACATAAATTATAAAGCTCCCATAGTTTCCTATTCAACTCATCTCCACCATAGAGGATGTGTTACAGAGCTAACCCGTCGTGACCAGGTGATTTACCACGCTTCATACCTCTGACAGCCCTAGCAACATCCTCGCCATCAATTTTTATAAAATTTCTACCAATGATGGAAGCGCTAGCAGCGGGCTACGTTTCAATCACCTCCCCGGTCAGCTCGGGCTGTATCCTAAATCTATCCGAAAATAATCCGTAATGTATTCTCTGATTGTGATTTTGGTTCTGTTTATTTGCTTAGACAGTTTTTGATTTTCCACTATTTCCATATTATTTACTTTAGTAATAAAATAAACCCCAACGCTAACTTATGGAAGCGAGAGCTGGGTATGGCAGAGTGTGCATGAAAGTAGAAAAGGCGCGGTAGAAATGAGGGCACTGCGCAAAATCTGCGGATGTCTCTGGCTGACCGCGTAGAAAACTAGGTTATATGGAAGGAAGTTGGTTTGAAAGAGAGTGTCGGTGGTAAAGTAAGAAAGGGCATGCTCCGATCGGTCGGACATCTAGAAAGTATGAAAGATGCAAGACTGACTAAGCAAATATACAATGCAAAAGCGGATGGATGTAGGAGTCGAGGACGGCCAAGACACACATTCCATGAACAAATAAAACGTGTTCTGGATAAAGGTGATGTTAGGAGCCTTAAAAACCGACGCGCGTGCATGAAAAGAGTTATGAAAGTTAATGAAGCGAGTGAGGCGTGTAAGAATCGTGCCTTATGGTGCTCTGTTCTCTGCCTACCGTGCAAGAGATTTGGCGTGAAGTTATGGGTGTATATAAAATAAACAATTATCATGTTTTTGATGTAATCCACAAGTGTCACTCCGAAGATTTTACACAATGATATTTACGTTTGAACCACATACTCACTGCTTTTATAATAATAAAAATTCGAGGTATATTTGGTTATAAAAGCTTGGCCATACATAATTTTCATCACATTAAAAAAATTACGAGCCATCTTAAGATTTTGCAGTAACATGTTTTTGGTGAGATCTTCAATTTCCTCATAGTCAAACACTTCGAATAAGGAAATACAAATTAATTACACATTAAAAAAAGAATTCATTTCGTTTGATCACGAACAAAAATTAAATTTTATGATATTTTCCCGATCTCTGTGTAGTTCAAATGGATAAATTCCTTCTCCTAAGCAGATAATAAAAGGAAAAAAATATTTGAATAATACTGAATGGATAACGAGATATATTAAAGTGAAGTAGAGGCCGATCTGTCTTGTGATATCACTTATTATTTTGCGCGATTTGAAAAAGTTAGGTAGGTGGCATAATTTGAAAGTTGTAATGCTATAACAAAAATATTATTGCATAACTTTTCGCAAGTTCCTTGCGAGGTAGGCAGCGAGAACGGAACGCTATAAGGCCCGATTAATACGCACCTCACTCGTCTCTTCCACTTTCTTTACTCCTGTCACTCAAGCTCGTAGGTTTTTTAAGGCCCCTGAGAGGTCAGGGGCCTTAAAAAACCTACGAGCTTGAGAAGAAAATTGAACGCATTCTTGAAGAAAGTGAGGACTTTCTTCAAGAATGCGTTCAATTTTATCATGGAAAATGTGTTGCGGCCGTCCTCGATTCCTACATCCTTTCGAATATGTGTATATCTGCATAGTGAATTTAGCATCATCCATTCTTTTTACGCACTTCTTTTTCAGACTTCTTCTTCTGCTAATTTTTACAACGATATTCTTTCAATCATATTGTTTAATTAACTAAAATAGATCGTCTTTTAGTTAAAACCTATTAAGCATAACTGATGAAACTTGTTAATATGTTGCTCTGTGTCTGTGGCCACATGCGGCTTCTATGGCGAATTCGATTCGATTCTATTCTACTATTCGATCGATTCTATTCTACTAGTTAATTAGTATCAAATGTAATATAATGTTAATTTATACAGTATTTTTGTAGAAATAAAATTTGTGACTCGTTTTTCATCGTCATTCATACCATTTTTCATAAAATAATTTTAGTCGAACTTGAGCAACAAATATTATGATATGAAAATATTCTTATGTGGACATAGTTATCAGATATTTTAAAATTACTATCCGATATCATCTATAATTATGTGTCATTCGAGACTTTAAATTTTCACAAAAATTTAAATAAATATTGTACATTTATGCAAATATGTGTTTTAGATAGATAACTTTGTGAGGCCTTCGACTCCGCCAATACTACGGAGAGTCGAAGCTATTGTTAGTTATTTATAGAAAAAAAATCAACGGATGTCTTGGATTTAATAAAAAATTGTCTTTTTCAAGATCTACTACAACTAGGTCAAATATTCACATCCCTACATTTGTCGATCTCATTCTCTGGAGACAACTGTGCAGGTACATGGTGAACAGCCGAGCGGACAAGTCGCAATCCTGTCTGACGCCGATATTGACGTCAAACCAAGGCGACAAGCCGCCGCCAACACGTGCTCATGCTGCACAGCACGCAGCAGTGCGCCACCTACCCCGTAGCCCGGGAGTATGTCCCACAGATCCTTTCGTAACACCCTGTCAAACGCTTTTTCCAGATCCATAAAACCGAAGAAAACCTTCCAGCTAACAACCAGCTGTTTCTCCACGATGCTGCCGAGTAAAAAAAACTGATCCGTGCATCTTCTTCCACTTCTAAAACCACCTTGAGCCTCCCATAACACTCCACCAACGAATAATCTGCGTTTATATACAAATATATGAGGATGCTGATGATATTTAATTAGCTAATGATGCACATGTATCACTCATCACCTTCCTGCCCTGTTGCCATTTTTTATGGGATAGGAGGGCAAACGAGTAGGCGTGGTATTTCGTGGTATTTCACCGGTCGAGCCGGCCCATTCATGCAGCGAATTGTTTCCACGTTTCTTCTTTCACACAAGCCATCCATGTTTTTTTAAGTCTTCCTCTTTTCTTGTTTTTTTCGTAACACTGCTTCGCTAAAACGTCGAACAATAGATGGTTACGTGTTGATAATTACAGCATGAAGGTTAGTTCAAAGCTAAGTATATATTAACTATATAATAAGTTATATTTAGACATCTACATTTAATTTGCATTTTAACGAGTAGATTATCTTCCTGTTCACCTTAGACGCAAATTAAACATTTTACACTCGGTTTGCCACAGTTCATGTTTTTTTATTATATATATATATTACATTTAAATTTATAAATTATGATTACTCGTGTCGTGATTATGGTCGTAAATTTTGTAAATATCATATAATAAGTTATTATTATAAATCCGAAAGTCAATTTGGATGTTTGTAATTCATGGGTCGACCTTTGAACTGAAATAAATCAAAATTAGTAGACAGATTATATAATTAGAAATAGGATAACTAGAATGAAATTTTAAGAAATCTTTAGTCGGAATACTTATTATTAGTAAACTAGTTGATTTGACGAACTTTGATCGGCATCAAAGTTATAAAGAATTAAATTTTAGATTTAACACATGAATTATAGATACAAACCACCCCGTTGATACCCTCTATCTATTAAAAAAAACAGCTTCACATCCATTGCGTAATTTCAAAGATCTAAGCACATAGGGGACGGACTGTTTTAAACAGTGTAATGATGGCATTGACCTTTGAAATTGAAATGTACGCCACGTACGCCAGCCAAACCCGGAGGTATATATTTTTTAATATACCAACTGACCTACTAGTGTAAATATATTAAAAATAGTTAAAGTAACTTTAAACCGTTTATACCTAAAGGCCGCGGTAGATTAATTATATTTAGATTGTTTTATTTTTATAATATAGTTTGCTGTTAGAATTATAAGGGATAACTTCAAAAACTCCAACGCTACCACCCGCATTGGCTGAACGGTTGGCGATCGACAACAATGCGCAGCAATAGGCGCTTCTTATCACGCACTGTTCCTTTATGGAACCAGTTACCGGCGACCATATTTCCGGACCGCTATGACCTAGGAAACTTCAAGAAACGAGCTTATTCCCATCTGGAAGGCTGGCAATGCTGATGTGATGCCCCTGGTATTGCAGACGCCATGGGCGGCGGCGGCCCCCTTCTATCATAAAAAAAAAACATTAAAATAGTCATCTAAAGGTAAACGATTACATCTTTTGTCCTGCTCCAAAACTAATGCTTCATTTGTTTAATTTCTGTTATAATATGTAAATTATTTCATTTAATTATTATTAGCCTAGTGGGCTAGTGAGTTGAAACTGTTTGATGAGTTTGAATCTGGGTTAAAACTGACGACTTTTTCCCGATTTTTCAGAAACATTTTCGGAACTTGTGTGTGATTAATATTGATTACTGATATTAATCCCTTGATTACTCCAAAAAATTAATACTTAAAAACTTAAATTAGAAAAGTGAATTTATTTCAATATTTGTTACAACACAGACAGACGGGCCAGATTGGTAAAACTACCGGCTGCAGCACTGAGGTCGGGGGTTCGATTCCCACCCAAGCACAAATATTTGTGACAAACATGAATATTTGTGTGGCGTCTGGGTGTTTTGTGCTATGTATTATAAGTATGTATTTACAAAAGAAAAGTATATATATATATATTAATATCCGTTATCTAGTATCCATAACACAAGCATTTAATTGCTTAGCTTGGAACTAGAGGGCGCTGTGTGTATTGTGTCCAACATATTATTATTATAATATACATGTGCCTTTTTATATATGTACATACGAATATTGATGTGATAAGTGTGTATATAAATACAAACCGCTAGAATTATGTATACTATGAAAACTTGAGACGGAAAAAGTTTTATGTATTGAACTTACACGGAAAAGCTTTTGCCAAATCAGAACAGACGCCTTCAAAGAAATCTATAAAAGGTATTTCAGCATTTGAAACTTGAGTAACGGGTTTTGGAGTGTAATCTATCACTTCACTGTCTTGATGTAAATTATCAAATGGTTTTTTTTTTGTATTAACTGTGATTATTTAACTCAATAATTATATATAATAATATTATATAATAAATATAATATTATATAATTTAAAATAGTTGACCCGGCGAACTCTGTTTCGCCTCAGAAGAAATAAAAATGTTCATTGTAGGTTATCTTTAAGAGATAGACATACACTATAGATGTTATTTTTGTTTTGTTACCTTTTTAAGGTGTATAATAATGTAGTAAATTGTTTTGATTCATCACCTAGGGTTCAGCCAATTAAAATGCTAAACTTGAAAATTATCACCTTTTCTTTACTACATTATACATAAGTATATATGTAACCAATGTCTCTATCTATTGAAAAAAATAACCACTTCAAAATCTGTTATGCAGTTTCAAAGATATAAGCGGAGAGACAGCGAAAAGCGGCTTTGTTTTATACTATGTAGTGGTAGATGATCCGGCAATTTTGTTTCACCTCCAAAGCAATACTAGAAGAGTTCCTCAAAACTTCTCTCGCCGCATGAAACGCGGCATGAGCCACTTGACGTTGATACTGCGAGAGACTATGTAGTAGAAAGCAGTTATTTCAATATTATAAACAGAAACTTCAATTTTATTTGTATGTACTTTATTAATATTTTACCCTTAACTTGGTCACTAAACGGTAGCATAGTCATAGAATAATATAAATATTCCCTGAAATTAAGGCCTCGTGGGATATTAGTTAAGTTTTGGTGTTAAATAAAAGGGTTATTTTATTTTGATGGAGCCATTATAATTTTGATTTTGACTTTGTCATTATATTATGGCCATGAATCGGATTTAGGTGGGACATACTAGCCTTACATAAAAAAAATCTTTTATTGATATTTAGTAACTGATTGAATAATGTGACTTTAATATATGACTGTATAACTTTTAACTATTAATTGATTTTAAGTTGAATTACACTTAAAGGAGAAATGTACTAACATTCATTTAATGATTTAGAAAATAATCAATAAACTATTCTAAATAGAGAATAGTTTATTGATTATTTTCTAAATCATTAAAGTACATTTTCTAAATCATTGGAGTAATGAAAACAATATTCTAATATATTATTATGTAAGTTATTCTCCATCTTGTTTTCTAAAATAGCAAGATTATACTTACGTTTTTCTCAATTTTTCTCAATTTTAGAGCCAAGCAGTTTTCTGCATAAATGGGCCGGCTCGACCAGTGAAATACCACGACCTCTCAGAAGACCGACGTAAAGTGGCCCATGCCACGTTTCGTTCGGTGAGAGAGGTACCCGGAGGCCCACCCCCTTCCCCATCCTTTCCTATCCCCTTCCCTTAAAGCTCGGCAACGCAACAGTAACACTATATGTGCTGCTGGTGTCCATGGGCGGCGTTAGTTGCTTACCATCAGGTGACACGCCTGCTCGTTTGCCCTTCTATCCCATAAAAAAAAATGAATTTTACCGTAGCCTTAAGATATATATTTAGCTTTAAAATTGCAATGCAATAATCCTGGCAAACATATCTTGAATTAATTTGGATTTTTTTTTATTTCTGTATCTATTGCAATATTATCTTCTTATAGTCATGAGTAAGAAGAAGCTTGAAAGTAGCGCCAATACCCAAGAAGATAAGTGGGAATTGCCTTGAGTGGTATGGGCATGTAATGAGGAGGAATAATACACACGTTTAAATAGATAAGAATGATAACCCTGAATGTGAAGGGAAATAAGAGACGATGAAGACCTAAAACAATGGATTTTATGTGAAAGACTACATGATTATCAAAGGTGAAAATAATGAAAAGGAATGTGCGGAAGAGAGAAACCTGTTGGGCCGAATCCAAATAATGGGAACAGAACAGAAAAATGACTAAGTCCACATTCTTTTTTGTATTCCCATTGACTTATCATGAGTGTAAAAGTTATACTACTTTTGAATATACTACAATTAAACTAGTAGGCGTATGCATTTCATATGCCTAACTTTACAAGTTGCGTAAATTTCCATTTGAATGGTTGCCAATCACTGTAGAATTTTTAACAGTCCCAAGAACCACAATTTTAAAATAACATTATTACCTAAATTTCCACCAAAACCGCCTAACATATCATATACACATATGATATCTTCGGCGTACGTATCACGTTGGAAACGTGACAAATAATATATACTCTTTTTTTTTTTCTAAATACAGACTTATATAGAAAAACATCCAGACGTCGAACAAACATCCATGCTCGTTATAAATATTTATACTCGCTTGGGAATTAAACTCGCCGACCTATACTACGCAGTTGGTTGATTTACCAATGCTCCAAGAGGTCCATAAAACTATAGACTATTCTAGAATCTGGTTTATTCTTTGCACAAAGGATTAGCATTGCCATTCAGCGTGGCAATGCGGCAGTCTTCTGGGCACGCTGCACCGAGACGCGAAGAAATTTGATTTAAACTAGTCTTTTATTTGTATAAATTGTAAATAATGTAATTAATTTATGTTTCTTACTATTGTAAATAAAACTAATTCTAGAATTATAGAAAGAGATCTGGAAGCATATGTAGGTAATGATATACAATTGCCAATGGTGGAACTGTTTGTAACATTGTTTATCTCATAATTATGTACAACCTACAAATTACTTCGAACAACGCCAGCGTTCATTTGTCTGTAAGACTATTCGCTCGGCAAATAGGTGGGTAGGTACTGTTCCTATTATTTTGTTATTATTGTTATATAAACTTTGTGCCCGGTATGGCTATAGGTTCGCCACCTATTCCATTTGGGACGTAAAATAAGGGCGAGACGAGGCTTAACAGCCGCTGCCTACACCTTCGGGTAACAAAAGGCGTGAAGTTATGTTATGTTATTATTTTGTTTCCTATGTGATTATCATCTTACGCTGGCTGGATTATCTTTTACTCTGGCAAATAAACTTTAGAGATATTTGCTTTAAATATTCAAAATTATGAATTCAGTTTGTTAACTGATCAAGTACTTGTTACAACAGAATCCATTGGTTGATTGGCTGTTTACTTTTGTGAAATTAAACATACACTTACATACAAAACTTCACGCTAAATTCTTTTCGGGTAGGCGGAGAGAACAGGGTGCCATAAGGCAGGATTCTGAGTCGCGTCACTCGTTTCTTTGACTTTCATAACTCTTTTCATTAAATATTGGTCACGTTGATTTTTAAGGCTCCTTACATCACCTTCCTCCAGACCTCGTTCTATTTGGCCATGGAAAGTGTGTCGTGGCCATCCTCGACTCCTACGTCTATCCGCTTTCCCGTTGTATATCCCATGAGGTCTCATAGTTAATCTTGAATCATCATTTCTTTCTACTAGTCCGAACCATTAAAACATGCCACGTGCACAGCACGCAGCAGGACACCTCTTACCCTGTAGACCGGGAGTATGTCCAAACTCCTTTTCCACATCTACAAAATCGCAGAAAACTTTTCAGCACATACCCAGATGCTTCTACACGATGTTGCGGGGTGAAAAAATCAGGTCCATGCATCCCCCTTCTACTTCTGACACCCTGAGCTTCCCACAACATTCCGTCACTCTCGATATCACACTCATACTCCTTTCGAGAATTTTCCCACACACTATCGCTGCTAAGCTGACTAAACTAATGGCTCTGTAGCTAGCAAATTGCATTCGTGATGGGTCAGTCTATAGGAAATTTACTTGGTCGTCAGCATAGATTGCTCAAAGCTAGGAAAACGCCCTGGACACAAGTTCCATACCGTGTCTGATCATTTCAGGAGATATCATATCGATTCCTACTGTCTTACCATTTTTAATTTTTCATATCAACCATTCAATCTCTTTCATAGTAATGCGCTCACCATATGTGGACGCAGCGGCGTTACTTGTAGACTCATTCACAACTCTCACGTCCTGATACATTTCTCCTAAGTCTTCCACCGACCCAACACATCGTTCGGGTTTGCGTGACTCTACTTTACTGGATGTTGACGAAGAACCCCAAAATGTTCAAACTTCCCTCCAAAAGAGTTTGTTATTCATCTCGAAGTTCGCCGTCAACTTCGTTTCCACAATGTAATATTCCTGCAGCGGCGGTAGACCTCATACTTGTTCTCTATCGTTCAGGTTTTTGCTTTTTTTCGACGCTGTGTTCTACAATCGTGTCCCACTATTCATTGACCATGTCATTTACTCTCTAACTGACCAATTGAGCCATGTACTACGCATGGGCAACATATCATATACTTTTAATTATAATATATTAATTAATTAATTTATAGATTAATTACTTAATATTAATTAATTAATATTAATTAATAGATTAATTATAAATAAAATACTTTATACTAAATATTATTTAATTACTTGTTAATTATCTATATTGTTAATAGTTGTTGTCTAGACGACGTTATTCTTTTTTTGCTAACACAAACTTTAGTTAAACCGATACCTATATAAGAATACTTATATAGAAAGAAAGAATACTTATATAGGTATGGGTTTTACTAAAGTTTTTTTTTTTTGAATACTTATATAGGTATAAACATTTTAAATATTTCTCCGCGGATAGGGTGCAAAATTATCAAAGCACAGGGGGCGCAGTGATCACTAGATCTCATTATCATTCTTTTGATGTCCGCTGTTGGACATAAGCCTTCCCCATGGAACCCTGTGCCACCCTTATCCAGAAGTTTCCGATGATATTTGCTACGTCGTTGGACGTCGTACTCCACGTCGACTAGTAGTTTCGTATACGTAGATTTTCACCACGTTACGAGGGCTATTATTTCATCCTTTTTTCCTCCAAAATAGTTTCTGGGCACTTAATTTCAAATACTTATAACTAGTATACGATAATTTTTTATTGATTATTTGAGTATTCAAAAGCTTTTCTATATTCCTAATCTATATTCGTAGCACACAGATATCCTTTGTGGTTTTTCTTTGACCTAAAATGTGGCAATCAGTTTGCCAACGATCTTTGTTTGACGCGTCTATCTTTTTTATTTTACTTTTTGAAGAACCGGAATAACATTAATATTTTATTAATAAAAGTCTACAATAACAAGTCGTAAAGAATAAGTTTGTCTCGAATGATACATTGATAAAAGAATTTTAAACCCACTTATATGTTTTATTAGTTTTTACCACATCATCAGTTGCATTCAATAAGTATCAAATAGAAGTACAAAAGAAATGAATTAGTGTATCAAGTAAATATGCCAAAATCGTAGATTGGCATGTAGGTACTATAAAATGTATTATAATTAAAATGACGTTCAAATGGAGCTAAGCCTAAGAAAATTTGAATTTATTTGGGACAGGATTTGACGTACCATTTTTATTATGTTAAAAAAAATGCAGAAAATTTTAAAACGTGAAATTACAATGCTGAGTTAGCAACCGCGTAACACAGGACTAATGTAACGTGACTGCTTCATTGTACTATATTTTGATCCATTATGAATTATGAGCAGATATTAAGAACGATTGTTTAATAAATCTGTATATAATACAAAAACAACCATTAAAGTTTCTTTTTTATTATTTATTAAATATTTACTTCTCTAACAAGATTTTTGCTGCTTAGAAGCAAAACTTATGAGCCACGTTAAGCGCCATAAGTTACATACCTTTTATGAAAGTCGTCAGGATACTGATCGAAATATCGTTGTAGAATTATATTATTATGGCCTTATAATTGTCAATACAAAAACAAAATAATAAGTAACATCTATTTATAGACATCCAATTTGTATATTTTGCACGAACATATTACGAAGGTGAGTTGAGAAACCGGTTCAACGTATCTAATTATAGACGAAAATAGTTCCTATTATTTTTTATATATGAACAAAATAAGCCAAGGTTGACGCATTCGAGCATAGATGAAAGATTAATGTAAAACTTATAATATTATATTAACCAACTTCGTTTACTTATAAATGATAGCTGTGTTTGCGATCAATATTACGTACAAGACACTTCCCCACAAAATTCCGAGAGGTCGTGGTATTTCACCGGTCGAGCCGGGCCACTCATGCAGCAAACTACAAGACCTTTTCTCTCTCTTTCTTTGTTTAGCGATATGTCTATGCATATTCGTTCACGTATTAAAAGCAAGCTAAAAATCGGCGTATTGAAATATAATTGCTATATTACCTAAGGCCGTAAATTTACGAGAACTTTGTTAAAATATTTCAAATATCATGATCAGATCAGATCTTTTAATAAATAGTTTGTTATATAATTGACCTCATTTTTAGATTACAGGTTCACAAATTAAATAACTTTAATAAATAATTCAGCAAGCACATACTGTCTAAAATAAATGCAGTCCTAAGTTTTAAATTTTCAGATAGCAAATTTTGAAACATATTTATATTAGCAAAGCAATTTTCTCCAATTTTTTAATGGAAACTTTCTAGACTTTGTGTAATGTTCTTTATTAAATTTCAGCAGTCTATGAGCATAGAAACTAATATTTAAATAGGTGTCTCCTATTGATCTTTCTAATCTTAAATATGTAACTTAAATTAGCATTTTTTTTTATCGAAAATTAGGTTCAGCTTAACGATCTGCTCCAGGTATCTGTGAATTAGAAAATTTAGCGAGTTAATAGACAATTTTCTATGCCAAAACCTGCTAAATTTCCAAAAAAATAATATTGTAAATCTTTAGAACCTATTTATAGTCCACATTTGTATAAGTATGTAGTAAAATTGATGTATTTAACACTGAGGCTTCAGTAGACTTCATTTGACTTAAACTATTCAATAAAATATACTTTGTTTTGTCCAAGAAAAATACCATTATCTGTAGGAATCCAAAATCATGAACAGATTTTCATTCAATTATTACCAGTCGATTTAGCTTTACCAGGAGCGATAAATAAATGTCATTTTATTACAATGGGATATTTATCACAGCAATCATCATCATTTATAGATTATTGATAAATTGCCAATAGAGTTTTACTAAGCACAAATCGGTATATCAGTTGAACGCAATGCTTAGAGTGAAATTGCTATTTTATTTATATTGAATACGCTGTAATAGTAATATCTAATTATAATTATTTGGTAATATATAATAATAATTTTTGTACAGAGTCTTGTCTTACTACCTCTCAGGATACACTTCTGATAGGTCAATTATTTATTAAAACTATTTAAATAATAATAATAATATCTTGGACACAATACACACTACTACATACGCCTTCTAGTTCCAAGCTAAGCAACTAAATGCTTGTGTTATGGATACTAGATAACGGATATTAATACATATATACTTTTCTTTTGTAAATACATACTTATAATACATAGAAAAACGCCCAGACGCCACACAAATATAATAATTTGTAAAACATATTTGTGCTCGGGTGGGAATCGAACCCGCGACCTCATTGCTGCAGCCGGTAGTTTTTACGAATGCGCCACGAGGCCCGTCGAATAAATTTAATGATACCTATTTTAGTTTTTGGTATATCATTTGGCAAAGAGATTAACGCATTTTAGTCCTTGCAAACTCGAGTAAACTTAATTTAAAAACATCCATATCGATGACTGAAATCTTTGTGGCAATAGGTACGCCACCTATTCCATTTGAGACGTAAACATAACGGTAAGGCTAGGCTTACACCTTCGGGTAGAAAGGGCGTGAAGTTATGTTTTGTTATGTGTCTCATGTTAAAAATATCCAGTTTAAAATTATTTTGCTAAATATAAAGTTAACCCGAGTTTACATACAAAATTTTTGGGCTAACTATGCAAATAAACTGAATTGGATTCCTGTGTATTGATACATATCACGTATTGGTAAATACTCACGATTTGTGACCACAGATGGGTATACTTTTAGCAGAAGTATTCATTTTTGTTTTGGAATTGAAAAATACGTACAAATTTAAATCTTCATCCTTCCTCCACCAACCTCCAATAATGTGATATAGAAATTTTACCGGGCCAGATGGTATATTAATATAAGTTCTTCTTAAATTTTCAAAGTGAGTTTAATAAATATCTAATAAAGCAGACAGCTTTTAAATTGTAAGGGAAACGATTTGATACTAAATTGGATCTCGGTAGCAAATTGGCTTCTTAATAAAATGACAGTTGAAATAATAGTGATATTGATAGGCAAAGAGTAGATTGCTGACATTACCTGAACAGTTTTTTGCGATCGTCTATTTTAACCACAATATGATTACCTGCCATAATTTTATTAACTACTAGCTGACCCGGCGAACTCTGTTTCGCATCAAAAGTAATAACTGCTGCCCCGCTATGTTAATACTGCAATATCTTCGACAAATTTGAAGTCGATAGCAGCTATAGGTTAAAAATGGGAATTTTCCATTGTTAACACCCCCGCAACCCCCCTTGTGGGTGGAATTTCGTAAAATCCGTTCTTAGCTGACCTCTACTCGGCGAAAGGAATAATCCTACCAAATTTCAAGTCGCTACGCCTTATGGTTCCAGAGATATCGTGATGAGTCAATATATAGGTGGAAATCTCATAGATATATATATATGGATTTAAAGAAAAAGAAAAATATCATACAGATTTTAAGAGCTGTTTTAAATCCATATAACAATACAACAAGTTGTATTATAAAACATAGATTACTTATTGTTCGACTTGGACTGCTATGAATAACATTCCCGATTTTTATTTAAGAAAATAAACTATATCAGATATAGTTTATTTTCTTTTCAGATTGACCATTTCCATAAAAAACTTTATTGAAAGAAATTTTAGGTGTAAGACTGATTCTTAAAGAAGAAGACACCTAAAGTTTCTTTCAATAAATTTGCAAGAGCAAGCGCAAGAGTTCCTGAAAATGATGCTAGCATAGTAATTTAAAGAATGTGAAATATATTCGTGAAAAAGTGAAATTATATATTACATTACTTAAATATGGTAAATATTAAGTAGCTCTTATAAATCATATCCCAATATAATAACGTCATTATTATTATCAAATATAGTTTAAAATACTTACATACAATAAAACAACAAATATTCATTGTACGCTAATTCAAAGACATTTGGTAGTAATATTATTCGACATTTGTGATATACTCCAGTATTTCATTGATATTCACAAACTTTATTATAATCAAATGATTCTAACCTTTAAACTAGCCACATAGAATTTGGAGGTTAGCTGTTATTGTAGCGAAAGTGAACAGTTTCAATGTATAATTATTTTGTTAGCAAACATTGAAATCGTTCGAACATAATTTGAATATATGAATTTGGCTGACATTCATCAATATTTAACGTTCTAGTCAATCATGAGCAATGAGAAATTTCCACAGCATGTGATTGTCTTGTATTAAATATGTCTCGATTCTCAAAATTATTCTTATTATTAATATTTAATGGAACATTAGAAATGGAATTGAGATTTGAATTTATTACTGCTGGTGTTATAAAGGCAAAACGCCTTTACAACACCACTGCGTCGCGCTGGGCTGGCAGGGTCGCCATGCAAAGGTTCGGTTTCGGGTGATTCAAAGAAGACTGTTACATGAAGTCTGTTTTATTACTCTCCACAATACTAAATGAATACACAGAATATATAATCTTAACTTAACTATTTCTACTTTTATTTATTTATTATTTACTTTTTTATATAGTAATACACCACAGTGTAATGAAATTAGAAATGCTGTTATTTCAAAATCTGATCTTTTGCAAAATTCACGTTTTAAACATTAACATATCTTCACGCCATTCATGTTATAATGTTAAGTTTATATAAAGGCTTTTTAAATATCTATATTATGTATCAAATTTTACTGTACCTAATTATGTAATTTAATAGATTGATTATTTGATTTATCACTCTAAAGCAGGATCACGCATCTAATTAAAGGAAGGAAATTTTCTTGATTGTGTTTGAGTGATTATTAATTTTTGTAATACTAGCTGACCCGACGAACTTTGTTCCGCATCAGAAGTAATTTTTATAGCGTTAACAATTAAAGTGCTAAATCTCGAAAATTAACACTTTTTCCTTACTAAATCTATATCTATACTTATATTATAAAGCGGAAGAGTTTGTTTGTTTGTTTGAACGCGCTAATCTCAGAAACCACCGATTCGATTTCAAAAATTCTTTCACTGGTGTATAGTCCATTTATCGAGGAAGGCTTTAGGCTATATTATATTTTCAAATTAATTAGGGATCCTTACTATAAGTTCAATAATGTAACCCAAGGTGTAAGAAAAAAACCCGAAAAAAATTCTTAAATCGCGAACGCTGCAAAAACTATTGTATATAGAACAAAACAATATACTACACTTTTACAGAACATATAACTGTCGACAGAAAAGTCCGCGACGCCATATGTCTAACTATTGTAGTTATCGCACAATAAGTGTTTTTTGAGATTTTAAAAATAATTATAATGAGGTCGTTTTAAAAGTTCTTTATTTTGTACTTTGGTATTAACTTTACTCAAAATAAATTACTTAAATATAAAGATAGATTCAATACTTTTGTAGAACTTTTTGAATGATTCAATTCGGACATTTAATTCAAAAGATATCGCAAAATACAAAATGTAAGTATATGTTTCTTACGCAAATATTCCGCGCACATATATATATGTTCGGGAGACCCGCCTGACTCGGTCATGAGCGCAGCTCATAGCTGGCAGGTAATTTTTTTTTTAATTTTCTGAGACTTTTTTTTTCTTTTTGTCCTAATGAGTTTGTAGTATTTAATCGTCTTAGGTATTTGTATATTTATTTTGTAATAATTAATAGGTAATGTGAACCTGTAACATCTGTGACCCCGTATCTATTTAGACACATTAGATTAGAATTTGATCTATTTAAGAGTATAATAAACGGGAAATAACACGACAAGTGTAGGTAAATAAATACTTACTATTATTATTGGCTTGATGTTTCGGCCTGGTGGCCGTAGTCACAAGCAGACAGATAATTTGTTTACCTAAATGTGTCGCGTTATTTTCCGTTCTTTATATTTATCAGAATAAGTTCGCTGAAGTGGCAATGGGCTGGTCACATCTGTCGAAGGACCGATGGTAGATGGAGCAAGAAGGTCATGGTGTGGAGACCGCGACTTGGTAAGCGTAGTGTAGGACGCCCACCAGCCCGATGGTCAGACGACCTCAGAAGGGCTGCTGGTAAAGACTGGATGCGGAAGGCAGAGAATCGGATATTGTGGCGCACATTGGGAGAGGCCTATGTCCAGCAGTGGACTGCAACAGGCTAATGATGATGATGATATTTATGTAATATGGCACGCGAATATTAAAAGATTTAAAAATATTTTCATACTTAAGTAACCAAAGTCATGGGTCAAAGCTAGAGTTAGTTTATAGTTAGCTCTTCACGCAGATATTATAATATTATCTATAATTCTTTACAATATTGCAACTTCATTTAAATGGACGAAGCGCAAGATATCCCTACGGACCTCAATCTTGGCGTCATTTGCTAAAATATAAAGACTTAGCGAGTTTGTTACACGTCTGCATACCACATAGTTGCCCATCTATATATATTTACATTTTTAATATCGTGATCTCTCTTAAAATTTAGTGAATTTATTTTGAGAAATATAGAAAATAGAAAATATAGAAAGAGTAATACCAAGGTGCCAAATCGACATCATTGAAAATATATTAAAACACTCACTGTGAGTTAGCCATACTGGTAAGAACATGTTATGTGGTGACCAGGTTTTTTTTTAAATCGACGACAATGACAAATAAAAAAAAGGTTCAAGTAGTATTAAAAAAAACTAAAGATTGACAAAAAACTTCTGACAAAGTCCCTGGTATTGCTATTGATTGAAGTTGATAATAATTTTTTTATGGGATAGGAGGGCAAAGGAGAAAGCACCCATGGACACCGGCATCACTTATAGTGTTACCGTTGCGTTGCCGACCTTTAAGGGAGAAAGATGGGGAAGGGAGGTGGACCTCCGGGTACCTCTCTCACCGAACGAAACGCGGCATGAGCCACTTTACGTCGATCTTCTGGGAGGTGGTGGTATTTTACCGGTTGAGCCCATTTATGCATTCATTTAACTGCTTAATATTTTAACTGCCATTATTTTCTCATATCTAGGTTGTTAGTCGCTAATATCAAAAGCTAAGCATTAAGGTGTGTAATAATCGTGCCTTATGACGCTTTGTACCCTTTACCTACCCCGCAAGGGATGTGGCGTGAAGTTAGGTATGTATGTATCAGGAACTTGAATTAAAAAAAATAGTGTTAGATAGTCCATTTATGAGGAAAGCTTTGGGGTATTAATATGATCGCGGCAATAATCTTTTTAGTGTAAAATGTCTAAAATATGGCGGTACGAAGTTCGCGCGGTCTGCTAGTTATATATAAAAACCACACCGTTGACACCGTCTATTTAATAAAAAAAACCGCATCAAAATCCGTTGCGTAGTTACAAAGATCAAAGCATATAACGGAGAGCTGAAATACAATATGTAAATTTTAACAGATATTTTTAAAAGTATATTAAACTCTATACAGCTGTTATGAAATACACGGTAAAAGGTTTAATAAATATGTAGGTTTAAGCCTTTAAACAAACGCCCAACACATATATACCACAGATATTTCCGAGTTGTATCACTTAGATATCTCGTTCAAATGCGCATTGTTCCGTCGAATCCATTGTATGGAGTCTTAAGGCTGTTTTGAAAGTGTGCATCCATGTGTTCAATGATTCCCAATCTCGTAATTATTGACACCTGCGTAGATTTGAATTATTAAAAGGTACCTATTGTTTGTAAGGCATATTATTTCTTGAGTAATATCAGAAACGTACTTGGAATTACTTGAATTCTTTTTCTTCTTTTTTAAAATTTTTTTCATGGGGGTGCAAATAAGCAAGAATGTCACCTGATGAAACTAACGCCACCCATGGACACCTACGACACAGATAGTGTAACAGTTGCGTTGTCAGACATTAAAATGGAATAGGGAAGGTGTTAAAGTCCAATATAGGGGAGGATAGAGGGGCAGGGGTTGGCCCTCCGGATACCTCTCTCACCGAACAAAACTCGGCATGAGCGGCTTCACGTTGATATTCTAAGATGCCATGGCAATTTCACCTGTGGTGACTCTATACGCTCAAGGCTCTATCTATTAAAACCCATTTTGTTTATTTTTTCACAAAAATAGCAAACACGAGATAGTATAATGCGTCATCAATCAACGTTTAAAAGTTTAATTTAAAATAAAATATTCTACTAATGGAAAATTGTGATTTTCAAAGCTGCACAAGAAATTTACACGCGGTTTTATAGCTTATTAAGCTTCACCTGAAGCGACAAATAAGAATTTATTTAATAACTATCGTCAAACTACGCCTCGCTTGCAAGACCTGGTAACAAACATTAGCAAAAATTCACTCAATACTGACAGTCTCGCTGGTCCAGTGGTCGAGCACACGACTTCTGATCCTGAGGTCGCGGGTTCGAATCCTGGCACTGGCTCACACCAATGACTTTTCAAAATTGTTTTTGAAAGTTATGTGTGATAAAAAAATATCGATGACTGAAAACTCGTGCCCGGTATGGCAATAGGTTTCGCCACCTATTTCATTTGAGACGTAGACATAATGGTGAGACGAGGCTTAACAGCCGCTGCCAACACCTTCGGGTAACAAACGCGTGAAGTTATGTTATGTTATTCGCTCAATACCAACCAGGCTTAATAGAACTAGGCATCATGGATGATAATACACGTCTGAATAGTTTTAATTCAAATTCATCAAAGTTCAGACTATTGGCTAGAATTAGCTTAAGCTTTCACAAAATCTAGACTAATTTTCCGAACTATTTTTTATTTTTTTTAAGAAATGTTATTAAAAGTATGTAGTCCAGATAGTCGTCGTGACATAAAAATGGAGTTGGATGAACCTTTTTATCGTCACTACAGCAATAAAGTAGAACAATAAAAATGGCAAAATTTTCTCTCCGTTCATTGATTAAATTTAACGTATCTGTAATATTACAGAACTGTTTTAATGTAACTAATTTCGCATTTTTTACTTTCTCTAATCATATCTATAATCATGGCTTATAATGGCACCCTTATAATCGTGGCTTATAAAAAGGCATTTATTTGTCGACCTTCTGACAACCATTTCCCAAGCAAATCATCAAACATATTCTGCTTTTGTTCAACTGACTGAACATGACGTCACAAGTACTGATCTACTCGCTACTCGCAAATAAATTCACCAAAGAGTTAATTAAAACACATCTACGTTCATAAGTGTGTTAAGTAATAACTCCTATGTTTACTTATAAATATTAAAACCATTTGCGCCAAGTCAAAGATACACTTCAAGGCTATCGGGGCTATTAGACATACGTAGTTATTCTGAAATTACCAGACGAAAAAAGATATTAGATTTTATTTTATACACTTGTTTCTTAAGTCGACTTGCTATTTTTTTCACAGACGTCCATCATATTTTAATGAAAGCCTTGCTCTAAGTTATAAATAACTTTGACGTTATGTATTAAAGTAGATATTTTTATTACGATGTGATATCAATAACTGGCTGCTGACTGTCCAAAATTTACTTGATGGATTTTACGATGAAGCAGTCATTTTTATTTCGAAGCCTGTTTATAACATGACTTTGATATTATGACTCATCATTGCAGTAACTCATAAGGGTAGGTTATGATATCACCACTTCGCATGTGGTCAAGGTATATGATTTTCTATTTTTATACTTTAGGGGTAGGTATATTTTATTGATGGCTGTTAGAACATTTATTAATATTACTAAGTTTTAGTATTTTTTCTGGGATAAGGGAAAAACGAGCAAGCGGGTCACCTGATTGTAGGCGACTACCGCCGCCGATTGACACCTGCCTATATAGTTGCATTACTCCTTCTCTATCCCATATCCCCTTGGTTGGGCCACCGAATACCTACCTCTCTCACCGAACGAAATGCAGCATGAGCAACATTTGTTGATATTCTAAAAGGTAGTAGTAGTAGTTTTTCGTTGCATGAATGGGCCGGATCGACCGGTGAAATACCACTACCTCTCAGAAGACCGACGTAAAGTGTCTCATGCCGCGTTCCGTTTGGTGTTAGAGGTACCCGGAGGCCCACCCCCCTTCCCCATCGTTTCCTATCCCCTATCCGTTAAAGCTCGGCAACCCAACAGTAACACTATATGTGTTGCTGATGTCCATGGGCGGCGTTGGTTGCTTACCATCAGGTGACACGCCTGCTCGTTAGCCCTCCTATTCCATAAAAAAGGTGGGATTTAACGAGAAAAATAGTTTCATTGGATGTAGTAATAATAATATATTCCGTCCTGCATACACTGTTTGTATATTCACTTCATATGATCATATATTAGCTGAAACTATGAAGATTAGAATAGTTCGTTTGCGAGTGTCACGTATTACGCGCGTATTACATACATAAGTAAGTCAGTCAGTCACCAGAGAACTATCTAATATTAAAGGAATGTTTCCGCACTAGTAACATTATTCAAAGCAATTCAAACACTGTTTTCTACAATCAATTATAAATTTACTGTCTTGAAAAAGCCTATATCCAAATGTTTTACGAAAAATTGAATCATCCTGTCTCGCTGGCTGTTAATAAACGCCGAATGTACGAAAAAAGTAATTTAATTTTAAAGGTATCGTGACGTAACACGTGAGGAAATATATTATTGCTGCATCAAAATTCATCTAATATTCAAGGTTGTCGTATTGCAATTACCTATTCTTCATGTATAGTTAATTATTATTTAATTATAAATTAAAATTACAGACAAACGTGTTGTTGAATATACTTTTGAATAAACTTATTGTCAAGTAAAAGTCCGACTAGGTCACCAAAGTCTTTGCATAAATTTGATTAATAGTACATTTGAGTTGTATTGAAACTTAATTTGTTATGATTCTTTCTGTATATTTTCATCAACATGTTCTTTATTCAAAAAGTGTATTTGTTACTAGCAATTTACAATATTCTTAGGCCCGTAAGATCAATCATAGTTAAAACTGTCGATTTTCTAAACTATAGTCAATTTTAATCTAGAGTTTAAACCTGCCTCGTAAGATCAACAGCGAAATGGACATAGATTACGTAAACTAAGTTTAGTTTTCGACAGATGGCAACATTTGGTTATTTAATGTCCATATTTCGCTCATCATTCACTCTTTTGTACATTGTCTGTGGCATATTTCGTGAAAAAAACTCTTTTTCTCTTTCTGTTATGAAGTTTTATAGTGTGAACATAGATTTAAGAAAAATAGATCGGCAATAGTCACCCAAACAACGTGACCAAAAATGGGTTGTTAATGTGTGAGTGACTTACGGGGCTCGTGGCGCATTGGTAAAATAACCGGCTGCAGCACTGAGGTCGGGGGTTCGATTTTCGCCCAAGTACAAATATTTATGACAAACATTAAAATTTGTGCGGCGTCTGGGTGTTTTTCTATGTATTATAAGTATGTATTTACAAAAGAAAAGTATATATGTATTAGTATCCGTTCTCTAGTAACCATAGCACAAGCATTTAGTTGCTTAGTTTGGAACTGGCGCTGTGTGATTTGTGTCCAAGATATTATTATTATTATCAATGTGTTCTAAGGGAAAATGGAAAAGCTAGAAGAATGGGCAGCAGCATTCTTTCTCAAGACACTACAGCCTACTGCGATCGCCAACCCGCCTGCCAAGCGTGGCGATTATGGCAAAAACCCCTCATGATTGCGCGGACCGGCAGTTGTGGCGCTTTATGAGGGAGGCCTATGTCCAGCAGTGGACGTCAAAAGGGCTTATGATATGATGTGTTCGTAAAAAGCGCTTCAAAGCGTTAACTTTTACATAGTTAATGTTCATGTGTGGAAATGTAAATATCCCCAAAATCTAATATACGCGGTAGCGCTGTCAGTGATTCGATGCTATTAGTAATTTTTTCCTGACATGTACCATCTATTGTAGTCTATGCTAAATCTATGTATGAACCCACAATCGTTGTGTCAGATATCAGCTGATAAACGACCGCCATTTTTAAACTAGGCGGACCACAGTTTAAACGGCAAAATCTCCTGGTGTAAGCTAAACTATAGTTTAAACTGTTATTGGAGTTTTATCTAGCATTGATCTTACGAAATAAACGACAGATGAGGTTTAAACTAGGTAAAATAGTTTAAACTGTGATTGATCTTACGGGCCTTAATAGAACTCTTACTCTTGAGCTTAAGGTTTCTTATATCTTCATTTTTTCCCAACTACGAAGGCGTGCATTTCTTTACCATTAAAATGACACACACTGTCAAAATAAACTCTGTCTTTTATTTTTAACTAGCTGACCCGGCGAACTTTGTTTCGCCTCAAAAGCATTATATGAAGAAATAAAAGATTTTTTCTAGAATAAAAGAAGCATAAGTTAGTTCTTATTACATCAGCTATTTACAAAAAAGTCCCATCAAAATCGGTCCAGCCACTACAAGGATTGGCCTGAACAAACAAACAGGCAAAAATTCTAAAAAAATGTTATTTTGGTGTAAATACCCTATATATGTATAATAAATGAATATACAAATATGCATTTAGTAAAAAGCGTAATAAGATTTGATTGGCCAAGAAATACTTAGAATTACTTCCAATCCCAGAAATAAAAGAACTTAAAGGATTTGCTGGTGGCTCCAATTGTGATAATTTTATATATAGCATATAACAGTATATATATCATTGTATTTCAACGCCAAACCATATTTACAAATTACATATCTCCAATTTTCACCGATCTGTCGGCACAATAATCGATTCATAGTGAAATGCCGCTCGTTCCAAAATCACAGGAGCACTGCGTCTGCGGAATCGCTTAATTTTTTAGTATTTTACTCGCAATTTATCCCTATTTTCTCTATCTATCCTATGTGTTATTCCTGGCTCTAAGCTACCTCTACACCAATTTTCAGCCAAATCTGTATGGCCGTTCTTCAGTTATAAGTGTTGTAACAAACACGACTTTCTTTTCTATATATAAATTAAATCAATCTTCTAATTTATAGATTAAAATAAAATTAGAAGCTACACAAAGAGTTCAGTTTAGAAACTTTTTGGATTGGTAAGGACATACCATTCGCCACATGAATGGGCCAATTCGACCGGTGAAATATCACATGTCCGAAAATCAACGTAAAATGGCTCATGTTCCATTTCCTTCGATAAGGGAAATGCAAAGAAAAAAGGCATACTCCTTGAATCTCCTCCTTGAACCTACTCCTTGAATGTTTACGATGAAAGACAGGTCTATGCTACCAAGAGAAAAGTCATGCATTGAATGAAAAATAAACAATTATAATGGTGTAGTCATAATTTACATTATTATTTACTGATTTTAATAAACACTATTCAGATATTTGTTACTTGGTAAATGAAAGTATGGTACATTAACATGAAACACCAGAACATACGATTTCCAACTATGTTAGTTTTTTTTGTTTACGCCATTGTATCTATAATTAGCCGAATGATGAATATGTACGTCTAAATATAGACAGCTGACGCAATGTTACGTGGTAAAGTTTCAAAAATAACTTGGGATGTTGTAGTTAATGATTATGATAATGGTTTTGTTATAGTAAATATTATCTTAACACGCAAAGCAAGGCTACTGTTATTATCAGGTGCTTTGTCACGATTATCTTGAAACAACAAACATACCAAGTCAATTTTGTTACTCATATAGAGTGTCACAGTCTCTTGATGTGATTTTGCGTTTACTTATATTTTGACAAGTCGATTATAGAACTGAGGTATAGAGTAAGAGTCGTTTCTTTTTTTTCTTCTTAGTGCTCTAAAGGATTTATAATGTATTTATATGTTTTTTTAATTATCAATAATATTATATTAATAATTCTATATATCTATTGAATATTCTAGTGCTAACATTACGGCATTTGATTGATGTGTTCTGGTTACGAATGAACTGATAATATCTTTCTAAAGTTTCAAAAATAAAACTTTCGCGCAGTTAAAAAAACACGTAAATATGAAAGTGTTTAACATCCAGCAAATAAAAAAGTTAAAAAAAAAACTCCATTCACCTCTACGTTTTCGAGAGTCCCTCTACCTTCACTTGTTCGTGAGTGAGGTTGACCTGTCAGGTTTCAAAGGCATCGTTATTGAAAACCTGTCGCTCGTACTTGTTCATAGGTACCTACCAATGTAGGTAGCGATCGTACCAATAACCCAACACTCGTTCAGGGGCCATGTCAATATATCTGAACGTCAAGTGAGTTGATGGGTTATTATACTTCTCAGTTATTTCGATGTTTAATATTATCTCTCTACAAATAAACATTGTTTTTGCCGTTATATATATAACGCCCTCTAGTTTTTCAAGACTAAATGGGTGATGGAAACTTGACAACTCATCCCATTTTTTCAGATGAAAGAAATAATGACTTATTTACGAAGCGATTTTAAACGTTACATTATTAATTTTCATCCAATTAGGTGTCTTAAATAAATTGTACGTGTGTGTAAAATTAATTATAATAGATTGGTATGGTCCTTAACAGCATTTAATTTAAATGAATATTTGCATAGATATTTCAGATTTAAAATATAGCGGACATAGCGGTGGCGCCGCTCAGCGTACCGGCTGCCAATTGAACTGAATAAAATAAATAAAAAACTCTTTTTAATTACTTCTGGGGCAAAACAAACTTTAGTGGGTTAACTAGTAAGTAAGTAATCAAATACACGTCAAATCATACATCGATGAAAATAGTATTAAGGACAGTACAGTAATTTTTACTTCATTCATACAGACATACCAAAATCTTCTTTTACTGTTTTAAAGATTGTCAAACTAGTCCTATATCAACTTTATTCATAAGTATACATACAAAAGTCAAATGAAATATTTTATGAATGCCTTTATATAAAATTTTCAGCAGCTTTATTAAGCGATCCCGTGAGTCCATCCCTGCATGTATGTTGTGAAAAAAATACATTGTTACTGTAGTTTAGTTGTAATATCAGTACCAACATCTCTCTATACATAAAGGTAGATCTGTATTAAAATGTCAGTTGCAGCTGGGAATTATTATTTCAGTCCCAGTTTGTGCTATTGTCAGAAGTTCCACTTACAACCGAGCAGATACTTATGTTTTTTGTTTTACAATATGCATCAGTGCTGATTGCGAGACGACTCCGCTTACATTACATCCTTGAATTTTACAATAACGCACAAACTTTGAAGCCAATAAACTATTGGTGCAGATTTTTTTAGGATAGATATAATGGTCTAATATAATATAATAACATAATAAAGAAAATATAGTCTCGGTGGTCCAGTGGTCGAGCACACGGCTTCTGATCCAGAGGTCCGGGTTCGAATCCTCAGACTGGCACACATCAAAGACATTTCGAAATTGTTTTCGGAAGTTATGTGTGATAAATATCGATAACTGAAAACTTTGTGCCCGGTATGGCAATAGGTTTCCCACCTGTTTCATTTGGGACGTAAACATAACGGCGAGACGAGGCTTAACAGCCCCTGCCTACACCTTCGGGTAACAAAGGCGTGAAGTTATGTTATTATAAAGAAAGTTCTAGTTGGAATGAAATTCCTTATCGTGCGTTGCAAAAGGGTTTGACGCAACCTAATGCTTTTATAAAATATGGGTATCAAATGGAAGGGCTGTTAGATAGTTATCTACTCGAAAAATAATGTTACATCATTCCTTATCCAATACAGCGGAATAAATATTTTTACTGCATTTCTACAATCTGGGTATCAAGTAAAAGGTCTTGTTAAGAGTACCTAACTCGAAAAATAATGTGACGTCATTCTAAATCCAATATGGCAGATCATTCAAAATAGAGGAGTAGTTATACCAGATACTACCCAGACCCAGATAAAGATTTATACTCGGGTGAGGATCGAATCCGCCAATCTCGATTCGACAGTCGGTAGTTTTACAAATGCACCACGAGTCTCGTGATAATGTAAGTAAGATGTACTTTTTACACATTTAGTGTGTTCTAAATGTTTCTTTGTTACAAAGTTTCACTCCACTCAACTTTTTTTTTTACTGTATTTTTTTGTCCTTTAGTAATCGTCTTTATGTCCTTGTCAAGGTCCTTGTACTATCAAAATTTAAATCGACACGTGACCGGTATGACGTCTATACGACGTTCTAAACATCTGTTAACATCTGCGTTGAAAAATGCATGAGAAATTCATGTATCAAGTATGAAAGTATTAGATACAATCGAGGCTGTGTTATGTGTATGTAATATTAATAGTATTTCAGTATATCTTATCAAATATACAATTCTACAATACAACATGTTTTCGTAATACCAATCACGCGTCAGAGCGTATCAACGGTATGTGTTCGTTGGATTATTTTTCTCATCTTTCATGATGTTTATGGATTCCACGTTTTGGAATAGCTGTTTGGATTTCTGTGTTAAACATTATAGTTATGCAATCTATTATTTTTTTCGCCTACTTTTCTTGCTATTTTCTTTTATTTTTTCAATATTTAGGAGTATTCCAATGTTATTAATATAAAAATAAGGGGTGCAGTTTCGTTCAGTGATCTATGTATACTTAGTTTTTCTATCTTTTATTCATACCAAAAATTTTGAAAATTAAATAATCAAAGCGAGTATTTTTAAATAATCTTTTCATGCTTTGTTATGGGATAAGGGGGCAAACAAACAGGCGAGTTACCTGATGTTAAGCGACTAGCATTACCCGTGGACACTTACAACACAAGTAGTGCTACAGTTACGTTGCTGGCCTTTAAAATAGGACAAACAAGTGGTCAGAAGTAGATGGAAAGGGCAGGGAAAGGCTTTGGGCTTTTCTTCACCAAACAAAATACAGTACGTAGGTATTTGCGACGGAGTATTTAATCGATCGAGCCGGCCCGTTCATGTAGCTAACTGTGTTGCTATTACACTGAAAAAAAGGTTAATTTAACTAGTCCACGGACGTTACATTTGTAACAAAGCCTCAACAACATTAATAATAAGATTAATAAGCAATATTTAAATAGGGTTTGATTTTACAATTCAACGTTTTTTTTCTAATTTTCAATATCATATCAGATAATATAGTATTTATTATTATAGTTCCCAACTTTATATTGAACGCGCAGTTTGTTTACATCGTTTACTTTCATGTACACGGCCTTAACGCCCAACTGAACAATAAAATCTGACCCAAAATACATTTAGCCAATTTTCCAGGACCTTCTCTAAGCCTGCAGTGCCATTTTACGATACCGTTTGGAAGTGATTACGAAATATCTTATTACAATCACAATCCAATGTTATTAGTTCGAATAAATTTAAGCTTGAAATCCTGTTGTTAAGTTTATTGGCAATCAACAAATTGTTAATATCTTCCTGAATTATTCGGATCTCATTAAAATTCCGATGGATACTGTCAGCACCTTATTTCTAATTTTTCCGTTATCACTATACTTAACTTTATAGAAAATAAAACGTAAAAGTATATATTTATTGCTAGTTTTCTCCAGATATCAAATTCAACATTTATTGTATTTTACTTTATATTGTAACTACTCTAAACTACTCTATTAAAATCTGTATCACTCATATAAAATCTTACAAAGTTCTGCGTAAGTAAGAAAAGAATGTAATCTTTAATGTAAATGTAATCTTTAAAGCAGCATACCTATTAATACATTATTCACTTCATCTACTTTTATCTCCACTTTTAAAGTTGGAACTCAAGTATCGTTTGTATTAAACACTAGATAGGTGTTTTGGATAGATTAATAAAAATGCAATGTTAAATGTACTTATGCCATATTATAAATACTTATATAATCTAAATATAGAAATCATCATTAGCCCTTTTGAGGTTCACTGCTGGACATAGGCCTCCCCCATAGAGCGCCACAACTGCCGGTCCGCTCAATCTTGGGGGGATTTTGCCATAATCGCCACGCTTGGCAGGCGGGTTGGCGATCGCAGTAGGCTGTATTGTCTTAAGAGAGAATGCTGCTGCCCATTCTTCTAGCTTTTCCCTTAGTCGGCTTTTACGACACCCACGGGAAGAGATGGGGTGGCGGTATTCTAAGCCGGCGCCACACAGCAGAAATAAATATATATCTTTAAATATAAATTAAGAGAAAATGTTCAAATTAAATTTAGTTTTGCTTGCGAGCTTAATTACAAATGAATGAATGAGGTTTCTTGATATTTCTCTCGGTTGAAAATCTTGATCCAAATAAGAAACGGCTTTCTATTTTATATCCGGGATGAGAATGTTCGAGTACTCTTCTTTGTACAAAGAATACGAGGTTCGGGACAAGTAGGTTCGGCTTTGCACGTTTTAAGTACACCAATACTATGAGTAAAAGCAGGTCAGTAGATGTGAAATATGACAAGGATACTCAATCATAATCTATATACTCTGGCGACATGATATTAGCCAATAATTTCGTTTTTCTTTTGCAGGAAATTATGTAGATATATATTCCTTTTATTGTATATATTTAAATATCTATGGTATTGCAGTGAAACATAAAACTTATAAAGTATTTGAACACAACAAATACAGATGGTTGTAGCGTTAAAAAGTCCTGGTGGTTCAGTGGTCGACCTCAAGAAGTCGGTTTCAGAAGTCACACCAAAGATTCCCGAAATTCTTTTCGGAAGTTATGTGTGATAAATATAGGATGACTTTTTGTGTTCGGTGTATGGTAATAGGTTCCGCCACCTATTCCATTTAGAACGTAACGATTAGGCGAAACGATCCTTATCAGCCGCTTCCTACATCTTTTATAGAAAAAGGCGTTAAGTTATATTATGTATGTTGTTGTAGCGTAAATACTTTTAACTGAAATTTAAGACGAAATAGATTCACTTCACTTACATTTTAAATGCGAACACAATATTATTTAAAAGGTGGGTCTCGGTGGCCCAGTAGTCGAGCACACGGCTTCTGATCCAGAGGTCCGGGTCCGATTCCTGACACTGGCTCACGCCAATGACTTTTCGAAATTGTTTTCGGAAGTTATGTGTGACAAATATCAATGACTGAAAACTTTATGCCGGTATGGCAATAGGTTCGCCACCTATTCCATTTGAGATGTAAACATAACGGCGAGACGAGGCTTAAGATCCACTGCCTACACTTTCGGGTAACAAAAGGCGTGAAGTTATGTATGTATAATAACAACGAAAAATGCGTTTGAGGTTCCAACTTTTTCTAATGACTAATGATTTTTCATCTTTTTTAGGCCATGCCACTTATCCATGGACGCAAATAATTAATCGAGTCATAATTGGCATCAGATATTATTGAACTGTAAATTATTTAAAAAACAATTTGTCAACTTTTTTCAAAATTCTAAAGTGAGTGTCATTTTAACACAGCCACATTTGGCCACAGCCATTTTTAATTACGCCACTTTACATAAGCAGTAATGAAAGACTGCAAGCTTATGTTTACCTCTTGTATTTAAATTACACATACTTATACAATATGTATTATGGGCTGTTGTTGAAGTTCTCTCATAAATATGAAATTAGCGTGTGTTTATAATAATATATTGCGAAGCTACTGTCAAATTGTTAAATTGCTTCGAAGCAATCTCAAGGGAATCTTGGCTGCTGAAGTATAAATTGTCGGAATACTGTTGAGTATAAAGTTTCTGGATATAAAGACGCTATAGAAAAATTTTGCGTATAAATATTGAAATTTACTACCATGGGTAAGACTCAATGAAAATTATATAAAAGTGGGTATCAAAGTATATTAAACCAAAAATCCTAACATCAAACTAATGTTAATCAAAAACTTATACGCTTTTATTTAATATATGTCGTGGAAGATTGAAGATTTGGAAATTGGCTACCTAGAAAATAAACATTAGAACAATAAAAAAAGCACCTGACTGACTTTGACATATATACATCTAGATTCCAAAGCTGCTAGATGGATTGCTTAGCTTAGCTTGGCTTAGAGTGGCTGGACTCTGTCTCAGTGACATCAGATAAAGATAGAATCGCTAAAATGACTAGAAAGCTAGAGCTGCCATTAAAAATAGTAGACAAGACACTGCTATGGGAAAAAAACATAACATCACGCCTATTTCTACATGAACGTGTAGGCAGGTGCGCAGTGGCTGTTATACCTCCACTCGCTGAAACGTTATGCTACCTCCTAAATGGAATAGGTGATGTACCTATTACCTAAAACCCGGCACGAGAATTACGTAAAATCATTGGTTTGAGCCCGGAATCGATCCCACGACTTCTGAATCGGACATGACTTTTATTAGACACTAAAAGCTCTTGAAGCGAAGTAACTTTTAGGAAAAATAAAGCTCGACATTCCTAAACTAGTGTACTATTAAACCAGCTGTAGGTGATCAAATTTAATTATAAGCACTGCCCACGATAAACTAGGCCAATTAAATTACTTACGTTTAACGATAGGGTCCGAAATCTTCGCATACTATGTAGTTGGGGAAAGGTCGGCTTTAAATAAACCTTGTCAGAAATATACATTCCCTTAAATGGGTATTACAAAGTTTTGAAAGTAGAACGAATATGTATGAGCAGACAACTTAACTCATACATATTAAAAACTATATATAAATATATGTTTATATATGTATAAAATAAATATATTTATATACTTATACTTACGTAACTCAGAGGATATGATATATTGCTTTCAGATTCGATTACTGATGTGCCCTGACGCGTAATACTGAGAGATTTGTGCGTAATATTATATATTTGCATTTGGTTATTTTAATATATAAAATGTTGGAAGGATTATTTCCAGTTGTTTCCAATTTCTGTTGTTACTTGGAATTTTTGGCGTTGGAATTGTTTATTACAAATTGATGTTTGGGCATTTTATCTTCGTTGATTTTTTGGAAAAAACTAGGGTTGACTATTAGCATATATTAGACACAGTTCTGCCTGTCATCTATGCCTACTTCACAGAACTACCGAAATATTATTGGTGATGGTATAGTGCAGAAGTCTTCTGGCTCAGAAGTGTTCAGTTCCAATACTGTCTCGTACCAATTACTGTCAGAGTGTATAACGTATACAATATCTATACATATAATAAAATTGTAGAAAAGTCAAAACTGTACATTGAATATTTTTTAAAAAGAATACTTGGTGTGTGATCTGCAATCGATACCGAAGCCAAAAATATACTTTTTAGAATTTTTGTCTGTTTGTCTGTTTGTCTGTTTGTCTGTTTGTCTGTTTGTCTGTATGTATGTCCGGGATAAACTCAAAAAGTACTGCATGGATTTACTTCAAATTTGGCACGAAAATTATTAAGAAGTCGGGTCAACATATAGGCTACATATTATCACGCTATCACCTACGAGGAACGAGCAGTGAACCTTTATTTCTTCAATGTATTCTGTAGCAACGTGTAATCTAACGACGCATATTTGTATGTTGTTATGGTGTTATTATGTTAATAACCATGCTTTAATCTATACATATAATAATAATAATAATATAATATAAGTTAGCTTCACATTTTAATTAACATAAGCCGTTAAACATAACAGACAATTTTAAAACAGTGCCATCTATGAGATTTACAAAACAGAAAACATTAAGTTGAATTACACGTGTAAGCACTTTTTGGTTTTAGATATAAATAAATCTTTGAGATTTTAAAAACATCAAGTCGAATTACATGTTTAAACACTTTTTGAATATAAATAATTGAAATTTCATCATGCGCTTGCGGTCAATAGATGTTTTTAAGAGTCATAGATGGAGTTGTGCATTTTCTTCTTTAAAATTGTATCGTTAATTCTTTTCAGAGATGAGCAAGACAATTAAAAAAATGTATTTGTATATGCTAAAAACTGTTAATATTTTTGTTCGGTATTTATTGGTGTAATGATTGCTTCGTAATTTTATAATTTTACACCATTAAAAAAAAATGTTTCCTATTGCGCGACCGGTCGATAACCGATGGATTGTTCCTTACTCACCAGTAATGGTTTCGTTGGTAAATTTTTTTGGGAATCTTTTTGTACAACGTCCGTCTTTCATACAAGGGGAACTTGGATTTAACGTGCCACAGGGGCCATGCACCATGTGACTTTTAACAATTTGATGCAGAACAGGATCAACGTCAGGGTCCGGAAGCTCTGCACTTATGACTTGATCAATCTGGATAGGCCTGATCTTTTCTTCCAACCACAAAAGCAGATGTGCCGTGTAACGGGACCCGCCTTAAAGTCATCTCGCTCCACAGACACAGCATTGAGGCGGAAATTCTTACGGGTTGTGGCGTAGGCGAGGCAGTATTTGTACCACGCATTCCCCTCATACCTCATAACTTCCCGTTCCAGTTCAAGCGCGTACAGTTCCCCGTGAGTGTTTGCTTCGCGATGACCATCAATAAGTCGCAGGGGCAGACACTGAGAGCGGGTGTCGACCTCAGGACGAGCTGCTTCTCACACGGGCAGCTGTACGTCGCTTGCTCCCGCGTCACCAGTCCTGACTCTCTTTACATTTTGGCTGCGGAGAGCCAAACCAGCAATGTTGTTTATAGAGAAGTTTTATAAGTATATATTTTTATCCTTTTCTATATTTATATTTTCTTATTCATTATTTTCTACATTTGCTTCAGTCGCAACTTATTACTTAATTCAGCAGAATCACCATAAAGTCATTTATTCAAAGCAGACTGAAAATCAGCACTTTTGAAGTTCAACAATTTTACAAGACAGTCTCCCTCTTTTACTGTACTTTCTGTATTTATGAAATGTAAAGAAGTAACGGGGAAATAAATGTTATTTTAAAAGGTATAATCGTAGGTATTTTTGGTGCTGTATAGCGTTCAGGCAGATGACGTCGCGGGCTACAGCTATACTACAAAAATTCCTGTTAAAATGAAAATAAACAATGCGGGCAACAACCATTGCTACCGCAATCTGTACTTATCCTACCAGTTACAATTTCATTTTAGAGGTAATTACTTCTCAACTGTCTATGTAAAAATATAGCTATCTGATCACAAATTCCACGCGTACGAAGTCGCGGGCACAGCTAGTATGTGATAAATATTAATAAAAACATAACATTACTTCACGTCATTTTCTACCCGAAGGTGTAGGCAGCACCTGTTACGCCTCCAGTCGACGTTATGTTTAAGTCCCAAATGGAATAGGTGGCGAACCTATTGCCAAACACCCGGCACAAAGTTGTCACTCATCGATATTTATCACACATAACTTTCTAAGACTCATTGGCGTAAGCCCGGATTTGAACCAATGACTTCTTGATTCAGAAGCGGTGTGCTCAAATAGACCACCGAAACTTATTAAAATAATAATTTATACCAAATTAAGTCTTATCACCTATGAGACGACTACCTTAAATGCGTAAAATGTTATGCGTATTCGTTCGCATTAGCAAAGATGATCTGTCAGAACATTAGGAAATAAATTTGAACCGTGGCGTAACTTGTCGTATAAAATCCGACAGTAGACGCTAGTCGTAAAAACTAGTTATGACATTATAACAACTCTATGATGACCGGTATATTTTCAGATATAAATATACTGCTGTGTTTACGAGAAGTATTAATTTGTTTGGCTTATCGAGGTTCCTAGAAAAATAACTAATATTTTTACAGATATTGTTTGTTCTACCAAACTAATCAGCAAAATGCTGAGTTTTTGGTAAATAATATATTTTTGTTCTAGTTCCCTTGTAAAAGGTATTTAATTTTCGCTGAAATAATATTATTTGTATTGAATTTGTCTACGTTAGAAAATACAAGATAATATACAAAAGAAACAAACCATTTAGAGTCCACTGTGTTTTTATGCATTATTTTAGTAACATTTTTGTTTCTGTAAATAATAATCTATTTTTTATTAAAAGTATATATTATTATCAAAAGTCTCGGTGGTTCAGTGGTCGAGAATTCCTTCTGAATCCACATATCGTGGGTTCGAATCCTGGCTCACACAAATCACTTTTCTAAATTCGTTTCGGAAGTCATGTGTGATAAATATTAATGACTGAAAACTTTATGCGAGGTGTACGCCAATAGGTTTGCTACCTATTTCAATTCACATCTAAATAACTCTCAAAAAGGATTCCAAGAAATCATTGGTGTGAGTCCGGAATCGATCCCACGGCTTTTGAATCATAAGCAGGGATCTTGAAAACTAAGATCACCTAGATTGAAATATAAATTTCGTATATATAACTTTATTTATTTATCCATTTACTTTAGCGAATATATTTGTGACTTCGCTGTCGAGCCCATTTTCCAATAATTGAATTACGATAAAAACGTGTATTTTTTGTATACTCAAAATATGTATATTGCGAACGGATCCGGAATAAATGGATTTATGTTTGGATAGATAGTTGGGCTTATTTATGAGAAACAAGTAGGAGCGTCGCCTGTTGGTAACTACCGCCGCCCATGGGCTCCTGCAACGCAGATAGTGATACAGTTGCCAGCCTGTAAGGAAATAGGATGGGACAGGAGAGGGAAGAGGGTGGGCCTCTGGATATCTCTTTCACTATGCAAAACACGGTATGAGCATTTACATCAATATTCTGAAAGGCTGTGGTATTTCACCGATCGAACCAGACCATTCATGCAGCGAACTGAGTGACTCTACGATTGTTTACTTTGATTATTTTAATACGCTACGAATTTGTGTATAAAAAAAAATAATTTATATAGCATTTTTTATTAATTACATAGTATAAAACAAAGTCACTCTCCTCTGTCTACACATACATACATAACTTCACGCCAAATCCCTTGCGGGATAGGCAGAGAGAACGAAGCGCCATTAGGCATTCTTACACGCCACGCTCGCTTCGTTGGCTTACTCATTTCACTTTTTATGCACACGCGTCGATTTTTGAGGTTCCTAACATCACCTTCCTCCAGAACACGTTCTATTTGGTCATGGAATGTGTGTCTTAGCCGTTCTAGACTCCTACATCCATCCGCTTTTGCATTGTATATCTGCTTAGTCAGTCTTGCATCATTCATTCTTTCTACATGTCCAAACCATCGGAGCATGAACTTTCTTACTTTTACACCGACACTCTCTTTCAATCCAACTTAAGGAAGTTCTTACAACATTGTTTTCGACGCGGTCAGCAAGAGTCACTCCGCAGATTTTGCGCGTGTCCTCATTACTACCGCGTTTATCCTACTTTCATGCACACTCTGCCATTCCCAGCTCTCGCTTCCATAAGTTAGCGTTTGGGCCAGGAATGCATTGTGGATAGCTAGCTGGGCT
Source organism: Euproctis similis (assembly GCA_905147225.2). Lineage (NCBI taxonomy): Eukaryota > Metazoa > Arthropoda > Insecta > Lepidoptera > Erebidae > Euproctis > Euproctis similis. The sequence goes on from LR990109.1 coordinate 15,642,390, forward strand.
TTTCTTCTAATGTTTTTTGCGCCCAGGAATCTGCCCAACGCTCCATTTACCCTATTCCCTATCGCCACTCGTCTTTGCTTTCTCGCCACTTGCTTTCAAACACCATAACTTTCGTTTTCGCCGCATTCAACTGCAAGCCTTTAATCGTGTAATCATCTTTCTTAATGGTGACTAGTGTTTGCAGGTCCGACGGCGATTCAGCTAGAAGCATGGCGTCATCTGCGTAAAGCAGGCAGCTCACAACTAGGACACCCATTCGCATCCCTACATTCATCGATCTCACTCTCTGGAGACAACTGTCCAGGTACAGGATGAACAGTCGAGCGGATAGCACGCAACCTTGTCTGACGCCGATATTGACGTCAAACCAGGGGGACAGGCCGCCGTCAATACGCACACACACCGTCAGCCCTCATAAGTCAACTGCACAGCACGCAGCAGTGCGCCGCTCACTGCGTAACCCGCATGTCCCACAGATCCTTTCGTAACACCCTGTCAAACGCTTTTTCCAGATCCACAAAGCCGAAGAAAGCCAGTTGTTTCTCCACGATGTTGCGGAGTGAAAAAATCTGGCCCATACACCCTCGTCCGCTTCTAAAACCACCCTGAGCCTCCCAAAACACTCCATCAGATATCACCCTCATTCTCCTTTCAATAATTTTCCCATACACTTTCGCTGCTAAGGTAATCAAACTGATGGCCCTGTAACTGGCGCACTGCATACGTGATCCCTTACCTTTATACAAGGGCACGATGACAGCACGCCTCCAGTCCATGGGAACCTTACGCGACCTCCAGCATAGGTTGCTCAAGGTCAGGAAAGCGTCCTGGACACAGGTTTCACTGTGCCGTGGTTTCTGCCTTACCATTTATCATACTTCGTATCGACCATTAAATCTCTTCCATAGTAATGTCCTCGTCAGATGTTGGCACAGCGGCGTCAGTCGTAGACTCACTCGCGGCGCCCACACCCGGAACATACTCCTTCCTTTTCCCCGAAATACTGACTCCACCTACCCAATACGTCGTTTGGGTTTGCAAGAATGTCACCAGCCTTAGACATAATTTTGTCCATTCTGGATGTTGACGAAGAACCCCGAGACTTTCTAACTTCCCTTCAGAAGAGTTTGTTATTCGCCTCGGACAGAGAACTCCGTCAACCTCGCTTCCTCATTCACAACTAATCTTTCACGCTCCTCTGTCTGTCCCCATAAATGCTTATATCTTTGAAACTTTGCAACGAATTTCGATGCGTTTCTTTTTAATAGATAGAGGGGGTATCATCGGGGTTGTTTATCTCAATAATTCATGTAGGATATATATATATAGTTACTTTTGATGAGGAACAAAGTGCGCCGGGACAAATAGTAAGAATATAAATTTCAATGCAGAAATATACAGTTTATCATCTCATTTGGGTTTTAAATTGATATAAAACGTAAAGGAGGCGCACAGAAGTCGCAATAAACCAAAACACATTTACGTGTTTGTAAAATAACTCAAGATATTGCGTGCCTTTTCGTTTTATTGTTTTTCTTTTGTACTACATATTGAACAGCCTCAAAGCAAAATGAAAATGATACCTTTTATTTACATTTATAAAGTTTCATACGTTTCTTTTCTTTTATATTACTCTTTCATGAAACTTCCTAAAAAATTATAATAAAGAAAGATTAAATATTCGTAAAATTAAAATAGAATATTTATGTCTCGGATGTCCAGTGGTCGAGCACCCCACTTCTGAATGAAGGGGTTGCGGGTTTTAACCTTGGCTCACGCCAATGTCGGTTCAACGGCTAAAAGTAAAATTATCTAAGGGTATAACGTTAATATAAATTAACCTAGCTACCAGTTATTTTAAAATAAGTTGGTAGGGCCCCTGAACTTCTAGGGCGGGCGGAACACCTGTTTAGGGTTGTTAGAAGTTGAGCGTCACTAAAGTATAATTTATGCCCCATTAAACCAGATACCTAATGAGTGTTCAGTCCTCACGTTGAGGAACAAAATTGTCTTATCACGTAGATTTGTATAATACGTGTTTACCTTCGTTAGAGCGTCCAGATGCAACTGGGCAGTTAATAATGTTGAATAACGATACCGTAGATAAATGTCTCGACTCTAGGTATTAAGGGGTTAACCGCATCCTCTGGACGATTCCAACGCCGGAGGAAGGCCGCCTCGAGGTTTTAGTGGGTAGCCCTAGGATCGGATTGCAGTTTACTGTTTTGGGAGTCCTACACTACCCCCTGCCGTTCCCAGGCGGGGGGTGTGCATAAAGCATTTCCTCACGTAAAAAAAGATATTATTACAAGAAAGCAGTATTATTTATTAGTAAACAACAAACAAATGTAAACTGAGAAATAAAAATTCTAAATTCATGGTAAATAGTGATGGTAGAGACTGAACCACAACCAATCTCTATGTAGCGACTTATTTGTCCAAATAATGATGTAGGTACATCATGACTTTTATTTCCTTTCGATAAAAAAATCTAATGTACTATTTAAGTAATTATAATTTCTATTACAATAAAATTCCTGACAAATAATTTTAGGTGTCGTAATATCAAATTTTTTTTTTGATGATTGTTTTTGATATTACACATCATCAAAAAAAATCCTACTTATATATTATATGAAGTACAAAAGCGGATAGCAGGTACTACCTACAAGGGTGGTCCAAAGGGCTGAAACACTGTCCTGGACCATCTTAACGCCGAAGGAAGGCCGCCGTGAGGTTTTAGTGGGTAGCCCTAGGATCGGATTGCAGTTTACTGCTTTGGGAGTGCCACACTAGCCCCCCGCCGTACCCAGGTGGGGGGTGTGCATAAAGCATTTCCTCGCGTAAAGAAGGTACTACCAGTTACCAATGTAAATAAAATGGAGATCACCATGCAAATAAACTGACTGAAAATAGCATATATTTCACAAATGATTTCCAAATTATTCATACAATTCCTGATATTTGACATATATCACTCACATAATCATCAACACAATACAAAAACATCTTGAAATGTAAAAAAAAGATTTTTCACAAAAGTACATACATACATAACTTCATGCCTTTTGTTACCCGAAGGTGTAGGCAGCGGCTTCTAAGCCTCGTCTCGCCGTTATGTTTACGTCCCAAATGGAATACGTTGCGAACCTATTGCCATACCGGGCACAAAGTTTTCAGTCATCCATATTTATCACACATAACTTCCGAAAACAATTTGGAAAAGTCATTGGTGTGAGCCAGTGTCTGGAATCGAACCCGGACCTCTGGATCAGAAGCTGTGTGCTCGACCACTGCGGCACCGAGACCTATAAAAGTCTCCCTATAAATATAATTTGCACGACCGGCGTCGTGATTTGATTTGACTATTTAAATTTGAAGACGATTCTATTCGATTTGAAATGGCCTCTTTGGCTGATTAAATACTTACGGTTCGATAATCAGATTCTGGTTTCAGCTTTATCGTTATAAATTCACTGTTTAAATGTATGTAGTTGTTGAAGGACGTCTTTATGCAATTTTATTTTTATCATTGTTAGTTACTTTATATTATATATTAAAAAAAGATTTATAAGGTAACGATTTCATTGAAAAACTTAAAGTTAAATAAACAAGTTAAGTGTGTAAGGATCGTGCCTTATGTCTCTCTGTTCGCTCTGCCTACCTCACAAGAGATTTAACGTGAAGTTACGTATGTATAAATGTATGAATTAAAGCTATGTTTGGAGATTGACGTGGAAGAGAGAGTAGCCGTCAATAGGAAACGAGTGAAGCTGTAGTAATGAGGTACAACTTAATTGTACTACGGTTCAAATAGATAATAATATGAAGCCGAACATCGCAAACAAATCAAAACATTTATCATTCCAATAAACCCCATGCTTTTTTTTATATAGTTCGCACCACAATGCATAAATTTAGTTCTCTATGATGTTTTTTCAAATTAAATGAAAATAGCGCGACTTCATTCGCGAGGAATAGCCGGATATAGTAATGTTCTTTAATAATAATTTCACGTCTACCCAACTCCTCGTAATCTGCCTACCACGAGCCGGCAGTGGTGAGGCGCAAAACCCTGTGTTTTAAACCATCTAATCCTTCACAATATTTTTTGGCATTAAAATGTAGCTATTAGTCTTTTTCCTTGCTCTAAACTATCTCTGTATAAAATTTAATTTAAATCGTTCCATACAGACTTAAATACTGGCATCATCGACATTTATCTAACTGTTCTCAAGTGAAGTTATTTGACTGTAATGCTTAACTCTTCCTGATACGTAGTGTGGACGCTAAAGTTCCTATCAAGTCTTATCATGACTTTAATACCTAAATATAACATTAAAAATAGAACCAGACTTATATTATTATTGAATTAAATGCCGTGAAATAAACCGTATACTTAATTCGGATCGATAACGTCACATACCCTATTCTTATGCGCATATATTAGATGTAGTTATTGAAATGCAAAACTTTGTCGTTTATAAGCAATGTTAAATGTATTTTTGAGACAGTTTGGTTATATTTTTGGGTATAACTGTTATAATATCTTGGTTCTCTTGTACTGGGGATAATTAGAAAAACATGTTTCGTGATCATTTAACTTTCATTTTATGCTTCATTTTATGCTTGCACTTGTTACAAAAACCGTGTCCGCTGTGGTGGTATTTCCGGGAGTTCAGGCATAATTGGCATTATCAGACAGTGTATGTGAGGGCATACAAGGTGGGAAGTTTCAATTTGTATTTTTTTTTTTGCTGTCCACCTAAGCACCTTAAGCAATTACCGCCGCCTATGGACACCTGCAACACTAGTAGTGTTATAGTTGCGTTGCCGAGCTTAAACGGAGTATGATGTGAAAGGATAAGAGAAGGTGGTGTGTCTCCGAATACCTTTCTCAAGGAATGAAACGTGAATGAATAATCCACTTTAAGTCCATATTTGGAAAGGTCGTGGTATTTCACCAATCGAGCCGGCCCATTCAAGCAGCGACCTGCGAGGCTCTACCGCTATTATAAGCTCTACCACTGTAACATATAATTACTGTATTAATATTTATATAGTATAATTCTATGTATGTATAGTAAGAATAAGTATATTTTAAACAGCATCGGCGGTCCAATTGTCGAACACCCTGCTCCTGAATCAAGAAGTCGTGGGTTCGAATCCGGGCTCACACCAATGACTTTTCAAAAGTCGTGTAAAAAAAATATTGAGGTCTAAAAACTTTGTGCCCGGTGTACGGCAATAAGTTCACCTCCTATTCCATGTGGGACGTAAACTTAATGGCGAATCGAGGCTTAACGGCCGCTGCCTACACTTTCAGATAGAAAAAGGCATGTAGTTATGTTATAGTAAGTATAAATAGTGATCTTTTATTCTCAATATGTCGTCTTTTACTAAAAAAATATGAAGTTTAAAAACTTTCGTGAATTTACCATTGCAAATAAAGTTTTCCCACGTGTTTCAAATAGATAAGAAGAGAGAAAACTTTTTTAATCTCTGTCACTCGTGGTCGACCCGATAGTTGTAACTTATACTACAACTACATATATATAGGATAGAATATATTTATGAATTTCGTGAAAACATGGATGAATTGTGTGAAAGATATTTATTTCTTAGATTTTCGCGAATGAGGAAAAATGATCTCTTTAAAGAACGTGTCGTGAAACGATATCATGAAAACGAATCACTCGTGAAAACGCCGTTTCGAACTCTTTACAGAGATCATTTTTACTCGTGAAAATGATCGAAAAAGTTCGAAACGTCGGGAAATAAATAAAAATAAGTTCTAAATAAACGCGACATAATCCAAACAAAGTTGTTTTAATGTTTTGTGTATAAGATGATATGATAAGGAAGGCTGTTGCTGTAAAAGAAGCGAATGATAGGAAAACGTGGAAGAGGAAAACCTGATGTGCCGACCCCAAATGATGGAAACAGGGCAGGAAGATGATGATATGTATGAATGTCATAAATACACGAGTCATTGTTCGCGTTTGCTCGTTTTAAATTCTATGCACGTGTAATATATCTTTTAGCGTGGTTATATGCACTAGTACTACCATTATCGTCAAAACAATACAATTTTACTGCAAGTCTTGTAAGGACGGCAATGTCTCATAACTCACTCCTTTCTTTTGATTGACATTAATCTTGTCTTGCAAGTTCTTAAGCTTCTAAGGCATTTGGCGTTAGTATTACTTTAATTACTAGTATAAAGAAATTTGTAATTAAAATTTAACTAAGAGTTCTCGGATTGATCTGGAATTTCCTCAATTGGGATTTGTTTTAAAATAATTGTGCTCTCCGTTCGTTGATTAAATGAATTAAATTCACGCTATAAGGTAAATTGAATCGAGTTTTACGTAAGAACGCGGAAAAACAAGTAATAAACGTTATCCTGGTTAAGTCTGTGATAGCAATCTTTGATAAAGGGATAATTGATTTACTGGTCAACTTTTGCCCTCGGTTCAGGCGATTGTTGTGTGACATTATTTTATACATTCTTCAATGTTGTATGTAGACAGTTAATGTTGATTTATTTTAGTGTTTACGATCATGAAATCAACAATAAGAATTATATATATATCTAACAATAAATATATCTAAACAAGTTGTCCCCACGAACTTTGTTTCGCGTTCAAATTAATAAATTAGTAAATATTGGATTTTATTAAATTAAAATATTTATCGGCACACGCTGGCCGGTACACCTGCGCGACACAATCGCTATGTCCCCACATTTTGATTCTGTGATATATTCGAAAATATTTATTTCAAATACAGGCTGTAAAGTGCCATGTTGATCTTTATTAAATACACCAAGCATTTAAGGTACTGTAATGGTAAGGCTGTAATGTTTAAAAGTAAAGAAATAATAATTGTCATAATGGTCTTCTGAAGGTGTATAATAATGTAGTCCATTGTTTTAAAATATTCCTTAGTATTCAGCCAGCGTTTGCAATTATAGTGCTGAATCTCGAAAATAATAACTTTTTATATACAACATTATAGATACAAACCACCCCGTTGACACCCTCGATCTATTAGAAGACAACGCATCAAGATCCGTTGCGTAGTTTCAAAGATCTAATTTAGGGGGACAGATAGACAGCAAAAAGCGACTTTATTTTATACTATATTATATGTAATGATGTATTATGAAGGAGAAAAAATGCTTTTAACCCAGAGATTGGCTGGAAAAATACTTAATGCGCTTTACGATGTAGGAACATATCTTTTTTATGATGTACCCCATTATTTTCCAAGATGCCTGTGATAGGATTGGTAAAATATGTCTGATTTGTATACACTAACAAATCTTTATGAGTGTGTTTCATTTGTCGAATTTTACTTTTTTTTCTACATTCCTGCTAACACATTCAAGTTGGTACTTTGCCCTTTGGTAGAGTTTGCTGGTCTTGCCCGCAAAAATTTTTAGTCCCACGAGATGTGATGAACACAAAACTATTTTCATCTCAAGCTTATATATATATAAATTTGATTAGTCGTATATATAATGCACTAATCAAATCAATGCCCGTATGTTTACATCCTGAAAATATTCGTTATCTTATGTTATTTGGTGATTTTTTTATAACAATCGTTCAGACTGGAACTGGAAATTAGGTTGTCAAGTTCCGTACCTAATTTATTTTCGTATCTTTATGCCTCTAACACCTAATGGTATTAGATAAACGAATTACATAACATTATGTTAAACATTTTGCTCATTTTTGTTATTAGTAATTATTAAATATAACTTTCTTGAAATTTCCAGAAAAGAATTAATGCTTACAGCGTGTTCAAATTTTAATATCTATCATTACAATAACAATCCAGGAAGTGAAACAATAGAAAATAAAATGTGACGATATTTCCGTTAGATTTTGTCAAATTTTCCTCTTAACTTATTTATAACTCAACGTAAGTATACAAAACGAGAAAAACAATATTTCTTTAGACTGTGACTGGCTCGGTATAATAGCTCGGTAAATAATAACCTTGCTATTGTTTACTTATAATGATTGTAACAATGCCTCCATTGATTGTTACGCTTTTGTTTTATAGAAATTCCATTCCGTTTCTCGCGGAAAAAAAGTTATCTAATTTATTAGCTTTTTATTTATATGACATGTCACATTTCTTTTATTAGATCAATAATAACATCATGACATCAGTCGTTAATATTTATGAGTGTCATTTCTGTTTTTATCTGAGAAATTATTAATTTGAGTAAAAAAAGTGAATTAGTTTTTTTTTTATGGCAAAAAATGGGAGGGCAAACGAGCAGGCGTGTCACCTGATGGTAAGCAACCAACGCCGCCCATGGACACCAGCAACACATATAGTGTTACTGTTGCGTTGCCGACCTTTAAGGGATAGGGGATAGGAAAGGACGGGGAAGGGGGGTGGGCCTCCGGGTACCTCTCTCACCAAACGAAACGCGGCATGAGCCACTTTATGTCGGTCTTCTGAGAGGTCGTGGTATTTCACCGGTCGAGCCGGCCCATTCATGCAGCAAGCTGCTTGGCTCTACCACTGTTGAAAATCACGTACAACGTACGTTCTATCTACCGACGCTACAGATGCATTACTTATTTATCATTCATCATCATTAGCCTATTGCAGTCCACTGCTGGACATAGGCCTCTCCCAATGTGCGCCACAACATCCGATTCTCTGCCTTCCGCATCCAGTCTTTTCCAGCAGCCCTTCTGAGGTCGTCTGACCATCGGGCTGGTGGGCGTCCTACACTACGCTTACCAAGTCGCGGTCTCCACTCAATGACCTTCTTGCTCCATCTACCATCGGTCCTTCGACAGATGTGACCAGCCCATTGCCACTTCAGCGAGCTTATTCTACGAGCTATGTCGGTTACTCCGGTTCTCTGTCGGATATACTCATTCCTGAGTCTATCTTTCAGAGATACTCCGAGCATAGCTCGCTCCATAGCTTGCTGAGCGACTTTAAATTTGTGGACTAGCCCCACCGTAAGTGTCCACGTTTCGGCACCGTAGGTCATTACTGGTAGGACGCACTGGTCAAAGACTTTGGTCTTCAGACATTGCGGTATAGGCGAGCCGAAAACTCGACGCAGTTTGCCGAATGCGGCCCAACCCAGCTGAATCCTCCTGTCGGCTTCCTTCTCGAAGTTTCGTCTACCTAACTGGATAGTTTGGCCTAGGTAGACGTATTTGTTTACGACTTCGAGAATTGACCCATCGACATTTATCGATCCGGGCACGATATGTTCGTTGAACATGACCTTGGTCTTGTCCAAGTTCATGCCCAGACCGACACGTCGAGAGGATTCGTCTAGGCTGCGCAGCATTCCGCTTAACTGTTCCAGCGATTCTGCCATTACAACTATGTCGTCGGCGAACCGAAGATGCGAGATGTACTCACCATTCACGTTGATACCCTGTCCAGTCCAATCCAGTGTCTTGAAGATGTCCTCCAGAGCGTTGGTGAAGAGTTTGGGAGATATGACATCTCCCTGTCTTACACCTCGATTTAGCTCAATGGAGTTCGTCACCTGGTCCTGTATCTGGACAGTCATCGTGGCGGTGTCATACAAGCATCTCAACACCTCGATATAACGCCAGTCAATCCGACATCGCTGCAATGCATCCAGAACTGCCCAAGTTTCGATGGAGTCGAAGGCTTTTTCGTAGTCCACGAATGCCATACACAGCGGCTGATTGTACTCTTCGGTCTTCTGTACAATCTGCCGAACAGTATGGATGTGGTCCACGGTACTAAAGCCTTTTCGAAACCCGGCCTGCTCCGGAGGCTGGAATTCGTCGAGTCTTGCAGCGAGGCGATTCGTGACGACCCTCGAGAACAACTTGTAGATATGGCTCAGGAGTGAGATGGGTCTGTAATTCTTCAGTAAGGTCTTATCGCCTTTTTTGAAGAACAGCACCACCGCACTCCTGCTCCAAACCTGTGGTGTTATACCCTGTTGTATGACGGAATCAAAAAGACTTGCTAATTCCTTTAGGATAGGAGTCCCGCCGGCCTTTAGAAGTTCTGTTGTGATTCCGTCATCACCGGGTGCCTTGTTGTTCTGGAGTTGCTCGAGAGCCGCACTAATCTCGCTTTCTGCAAAGTCGGGGATGTCCTCACTATAGTGACGCGTTAGCGGGGCTCTGTGGTCATCATCGCTGTGTCTCGTCGGCTTGGTCATCCGTGTGGAATAAAGGAGCCCATAAAAAGATTCGATCTCTGCGAGAATCTCGGGCTTAGAGGTGACGACACGTCCATCCGCAGTTTTCAGCTTCGTCAGATGGGACCTTCCAAGCTGCTGAGCGAACACTTTCGACCCTTTGTTGCGGTCGATCGCGTCCTCGATCGCTCGAGTATTCGACCGACGAAGGTCGCGCCGCATCAGCTTTCTAATTTGCTGGTTCAGGCTTTTCCATTCTGACGAAGACAGCTGATCGAATGGAGTTTCTCGCCTTTGCCTCATCAGCTCGAGCGTCTCAGCAGAGAGTTTGGACTCCTTTTTCTGCGATCTCGGGAACAACCTTTGAGACACTTTCCTCAGCGTGTTGACCACAGTGGCGGTCTTTTCGTCCACGTTGCCTGTGGTTTCCAGCAGGTCGAACCGATTTTGAAGTTCCTTGGAACTTTTCGGTTTCGGCTATTTGGAGTGGCGTGGGTCGGAGAACAGACCTCATCTTCCGGGTCCTTTCAGCTTTCAGGTTAATATTTAGAGAGCCTCGAAGAAGTCGGTGATCACTTCCAGTATTGAACCTGTTGATCACAGAGACATCTCTAAATATATGCTTACTATCCGTAATGATAAAATCTATCTCGTTCTTTGTCACAGAATCCGGGCTTCGCCATGTCCACCTCCTGTGGAGACCCTTCTTGAAGAATGAGTTCATCAAGAAGAGCCCTTCAGACTCCAGAAAGTTGACCAGCATCTGGCCCCTGTGATTCCGGCACCCCAAGCCATATGGACCGATTTTCGTTTCGCCGCGTTCTTGTACTCCCACTTTGGCATTGAAGTCCCCCATAACAACGTTGTAGTGAGCCTTGGCGGTACCATGTATTGCTTTTGCAATATCTTCGTACATTGCCTCGGCTATCTCGTCAGAGTATGTCGAGGTCGGCGCATATACCTGTATTACCTTCAGGGTGTACCTGTTGGTGAGTTTCAGTACAAGGTACGCTACCCTGGTCGACACTCTACTGATCTCCACAACGCTGCTAACGAGGTCCTTGTGAACGAGGAAACCGACACCCCCCTGGGAGAGCTGGTCACCTTCCCGAAAGTAGAGCAAGTTGCCCGACTGTAGGGTTATCGTGTCCTCCCCCTCTCGCCGGACTTCAGACAGCCCTAGAATATGCCAGTTCAAGCAACTCAGCTCAACCTCGAGTTCGGTGAGGTGTTGGTCCAGCCGAAGACTGCGTCCGTTATATGTGGCCACGAGTAGTTGTTTTTGGCAGCCTGCCGTAACCCGGAGATTCTTCGCACCCCCTGTCCCACCTTTACCACGACCGCTGCCTTGGCCGAGAATAGTGGGACCACCGGGAACTGGGGGCCGTTGTAAGCGCGCTTTTCTCATTGGAGGTTTTTGCCCATAGTCCCCACGCTGGGCAGACGTGTTGGAGACCGCAGGGGGTGAACCTTCTCTTAAAGATAGGGACGCTGCTGCCCGTCCCTACCAAGATCATTTAGGTTGACCCATATTTTTACATGGTTATCCCGCCATTTTCCGGTGTTGTGCTGTGTAAACTTGTCAGCCATATGTTTTTCTTTCACTCCCGGCTGACTGAGAGCAGTTACTTATTTATAACCGGTTATAATATCTCAGTTTCTAGACAAAATAATAATACTAGGTATGTGTTTTTTTTAATATTTAACGTCGGTTAAAATCTAAGTAATAAAATAAGTTATTAAAATTATTTTATCAAACTATGGAAGGATATAAATAGACATCAAGAGAAATATGTTATGAAACATTTTGCATTCAATAATAACTTATTAATTATAGTCATAAACAAGTATGATACTGTTAATTGAATGACGCAATTACTTTGCAAGTATTTTATTTTTTCAATTGTATTTCTTCTCGCATTCAACAATATAAGAAGAAACCGCATACTATAAGTATTTTTCATTATAAAATGATTAAAAAAAAAATAATTGTTCACTTTTTCCTATTTATTATGTTATTTGAATATGACAGAAAAGTAAGCAACAAACTGAAAAGATTTAAAATTAATATCTCTATCTAATAAAAAAAAAACATATCAAAATCTATGCGTAGGTTACTAGATCTAAGCATATAAGGGGACAGACAGCGGAAAGCGACTTTGTTTTTTACTAAGAAATGATAATGAAAAAAACAATATATAATCTGACATATTTTATTACTATATCATTACATAGTATAAAACTAAGTCACTTTCCGCTGTCTGTCCCCTTATATGCTTATATCTTTCAAACTACGCAACGGATTTTGATGCGGTTTTTTTTAATAGTTAGAGGGTATCAACGTATCACGAGGGTGGTTTTGATTTATAATTCATATAAAAGGTTGTAAAGAAAAAAGTATAATTTTCGAGATTTAGCACTTTAATTGTAAACGCTGGCTGAACCCTAAGCGATAGAGCAAAACAATGTTCTACATTATTAAACACCTTCAAAAGGTCTACAAGAAAGTCCGCGAGGGCATATGTCTATCTCTTATGGATAACCCACAATGACCATTTTTATTGGAGTTTACTCCTTAAGAATCGATTTACATATATAGGCCCGGGGTATGAAAATTATGGGGACCAAAATCGTACTAGTCACGTGACTGTCACACGAAATGCGTTATGCAGTCACAGAGCATATAAATAAGAGTCGGCACTCCATACAATGTCCTGAGCTCTTTATAGTCACAGAGCATATAAATAAGAGTCGGCACTCCATACAATGTCCTGAGCTCTTTATAGTCACAGAGCATATAAATAAGAGTCGGCACTCCATACAATGTCCTGAGCTCTTTATAGAAACACTCTTTATAGCGATACGCCATTCTCTATTACGAAGAAATGTGTTCATATTTGTAGACAGTAAATATTTATTTTTGTAAATAAATACCGTAAAAACATGTAGAAAAAAACACCCCCAGACGAGGGATCGAACCCGCCCCGACCTTGTGTTATCGGTAGTGCGGTTTACCGATGCACCACGAGGGCCGTATGTATAATCGTCTAATTACCGTCCTCTTTACCAATTTCGACACATTTTCTAGGATCGGGTTTGTTTGTTTGTTTGTTTTTTACATACATACATATACGTAAGTACGTATTGCAGGCGGAGAAAAAAAAAATTATATTATTTATAAATTGTGTTTTTATAAATTGTGTTTTTTGAAAATTATATTTAAGTACGAATTACATACTAATAAAATAATGAAATATCAATAATATTTTTCGATCTTTGGTAATGAAACGAGGGGCGCCACAGTAGCATCGCCAACATCGTACTCCTAATAAAAAGTGTGTGAATCTCGGAATCGGCTCCAACGATTTTCATGAAATTTAGTATATAGGGGGTTTCGGGGGCTATAAATCGATCTAGCTAGGAATCATTTTTAGAAAATTTCATTTTATCGTGTTTTATCGATAATTAACTTAAACATCAACTTACTTTTTTATTGGAATTCCTGACATCTATTGGCGAATGTGAATTATTTTAAATTGTGAGCACTTAACTTGCTTTAACGACAACAACACTAAAGCTATTCCAGCAGATGGCGTTGTTAACTAATTCCAGCAGATGGCGTTGTTAACTAATTACTATTTGTTTCTAATATAATATGTTAGTACATAGTATATATTAGTATATATTTATTATTGGAGTTTACTCCTTAAGAATCGATTTACAATGTATAATAATAAGAGTCGGCACTCCATACAATGTCCTGAGCTCTTTATAGTCACAGAGCATATAAATAAGAGTCGGCACTCCATACAATGTCCTGAGCTCTTTATAGAAACACTCTTTATAGCGATACGCCATTCTCTATTACGAAGAAATGTGTTCATATTTGTAGACAGTAAATATTTATTATTTTATTTTATAATCGTTCTTGAGGAGTAAACTCCAGTCGTGCGTCGGAGCGGACACACACTTTTACTTTTTTTTTTTACTTTTTACGAGAAATAATGGCTTATTACAGCAATTTTTAACATTACAGCACTAATTTTCATCCAGTTAAGTGTATTAAATAGACTGTGCTTTTAATATGGCCTTTCACAGCATGTAATTTAAACGAATATTTACGAAGATATTACAGTATTACTATAAACTTTTATAAAATGCAAGAGAAGACCTATATTATTATAGAAAAATTGAATATTTTTGATATCTATGGCAATGAACAGAATCTAAGTAACAAAATTTTATTATATGACTATATTGTCAATATATCTCTACGTATATTTAATCTGTTAGGATTGTTAAAGTAATACTTAATAGTCGGATCCAACAGCCATGGTCTTCACATTAGCTCTTAAACATTTGGTAGAAATGTGGCTTAACTTGTTTCTATAAATCCTCCTTAAGTTTGTCTCTAATGGCAAAGTTGTACGTAACTTCCAAATATAAATTTGTAAAACTTTTGTAAGTTGTATATATTAAATACTCGCTAACATGAGCGAATAAGGAATGCAAGTTGACGAATGTTTCGAAAATATCTTCAGACCACTGAGACGACAAAATGTTTGTCTTTGTGGCATATTATCAAAAATTAAATACAAAAAGAGAAAGAGAGTGTCGGTGTAAAAGTAAGAAAGGTCATGCTCCGATAGTTCGGACATGTAGAAAGGATGGATGATGCAAGATTAACTAAGCAGATATACAATGCAAAAGCGGGTGGATGTAGGAGTCGAGGACGGCCTAGACACATATTCCATGACTTGATTGTGCTCTGGAGGAAGGTGATGTTAGGAGCTTCAAAAATCGACGCGCGTGCATGAAAAGAGTTATGAAAGTCAACGAAGCGAGCAAGGTGTGTAAGAATCGTGCCCTATGGCGCTCCGTTCTCTCTGCCTACCCTACAAGGTTTGGCGTGAAGTTATGTGTATGTAAATACAAAAAATTTAATGTAACTAATTTTACGAACCGTATTATAACAGCTTAATCGATTTAAATCTTAAGATAAAATAAAATAGAATAAGAATATATAAAGTTGTTTGTGACGCGAGTAGGTACAGGAAAATGAATCAATGTTTCGAGAATATTCACGATTTCAACAACGGGAAAAGTTTGTGAGAATAAATAATTTCGAAAAGTCATTGGTGTAAGCCAGTGTCAGGGTTCGAACCCGGACCTCTGGATCAGAAGCCGTGTGCTCTGCCACTGGACTACCGAGACTTACTTACTTTACGCTCAATCAATTGCGGGTTGGATGGGAGAACTGAGAGCCATAACGCACAATTCTTACAGATTTCATTCTCTTCTTTGCCTTTCATATACACTTATTGGTTTTTAAAGGTCCGTACATCCCTTTTCGCCAGAATACGTCCGATTTGGGCATGGAAAAAGTGTCCTAGCCCGTCCTGGACTCCTATATCGTTTTTTTTTGCCCTGTATAAAATATTCTATGTACATGAATATGATATTAAATTAAATATTATGGTTACCACCTATTCCATTTGGGACGTTAACATAACGGCGAGACGAGGCTTAACGGCCGCTGCCTACACCTTCGGGTAACAAAAGGCGTGAAGTTATGTTAAGTTATTATGGTTTTATGGAGGGATAGAGGAATAACAAAAGAAAGCCTTTTAACAAGAACCGTTACAAATACTAAATAAATATTAGGTTTTTGTGGTTATGAATTCAAATATTATCTCAAGATTGTTTAACTGAGAAATATTTATTACACAAATAAGTCAAGTCTACTCCATGAATAATTTACATAACATAACTTCACGCCTTTGTTACCCGAAGGTGTAGCTAGCGGCTGCTAAGCTTCGTCTCGCCGTTATGTTTACGTCCCAAATGAAATAGATCGTCATCGATATTTATCACACTTAACTTCAGAAAACAATTTCCAAAGGTCATTGGTGTGAACCAGTGTCAGGATTCGAAGCTGTGGATCAAAAGCCGTGTGCACGACCTCTGGACTACCGAGACTATAATGTTGATGAATAATTTATGAATTTAAATATAACTTTTAAATGAGAATGTCACTAAAATATGTAGTTTTTGTTTAATATTACAGTCACTCCCTTGTTTTAAGCAACTAAGTTAACAAGTATTATTCCTAAAAGCATAATGGAATATATTTCTAAAAACATAAAGGAGTAGAGTCTTTGAGGATAAACTTTTAACTGAAGTTTTTAGAGCCAACAGTTCGCTGCATAAATGGGCCGGCTCGACCGGTGAAATACCACGACCTCTCAGAAGACCGACGTAAAGTGGCTCATGCCGCGTTTCGTTCGGTGAGAGAGGTACCCGGAGGCCCAACCCCCTTCCCCGTCCTTTCCTATCCCCTATCCCTTAAAGGTCGGCAACGCAACAGTAACACTATATGTGTTGCTGGTGTCCATGGGCGGTGTTGGTTGCTTACCATCAGGTGACACGCCTGCTCGTTTACCCTCCTATCCCATAAAAAAAAGTTTCAATTAATTCAACAATTTCAGTTAACTAATTAAAATTTTTAAATGTTTTATGAAGTATTGATCATCACAATTCTATTATAGGAACGTGGAAGAGTTAGAAAAATTGAGTGTATTTAAGACAACTGACTCTATTCACAACTGTGACTTGTGAATTGGAGTGGATTGTCTAACGGAAATGAATCTAAATATAAATTCTTAATTTCCAGCTTACCTACTTCTAATTGGGTTTAATTATGAGTGTATTATATTAATATATTAAACTTGATTTCAATAAATACTAAAATATAATTAATATAAATCGTTTAAGTATTTGTAAAGACAGATTGTCAATCTAAAACCATTGGAAAATTTTAATCCAGCTAACTTTGATAAACAGACGTATTCAGTCAATTTAGTGCAGAATTAACTGTATTTGTACTTCTGTAAATTTTTGACAGATTCGCTTTTAACACCTATATTATAATATTAAAAATATTTCTTTCTATAACTTTCTTTTAATACGTATTTTATTCAGTTTTTTTTTTATGTGCGGTCGAAAAGTAGATATATTATTTTCATAGACAGATATTTTTATTTCTTTTTCTCAGTGTATAATAATCTGACGTTATGTCTCAGTGGTCCGGAGTTTGCGAACTATTGATGCCAAATGGTGCCTTGTGTCGCTATAGGTTCCGACGCACAGCCACTGCCAACGAATTCGGGTAGAAGTAGTCGTGAATTTACACGCTTTTGTTATTATCAATAAACAATAGATCTGAAATATTCGAAGCGAATAAAAGGTTGATACATGAAATCGTGCAGTATGATTGGAGAATGTTATATTTGGAATAGAAATCATACTTCGTGGATCCCAAATCAATAGACAAATATTATTTGTATTATCACGAGAGCTTACATAAAATATTATACCTGTTCAGTTATTCATGAGTGCTATATATATATACTACGACGAGCCTCGCGGTGCATTGGTAAAGCTACCGATTGCAGAATTAGAGGTTGGCGGGTTCGATTCCCACCCGAGTACATATATTTGTGACAAGCATGAATGTTTGTATGGCGTCTGGATGTTTTTCGATGTATTATAAGTATGTATTTACAAAAGAAAAGTTCCGGCTGTTTCTTCAAAGATTATAGTTGCAGTATCTCGTTTATGATATTTGTGTGAATGTTATTACATCTACAAGGTAGAACTGTATTACTTAATTTACATCAGATCCTTTGCAATGTAGATAGATAAAGCGTCATAACGTATTATTAGTCCCACACACCTCATTCTTTGACTTTCCTAGCTCTTGTCATACATGCTCGTCGTTTTTTAAATCTCCAGACATCACCTTCAATTTGGTCCTCAAAAGTATGTGGTAGCAGTTCCCGACCCATACATCAAACTCATAAATCCAGGATCATTTTTTTTATGGGACAGGAGGGCAAACGAGCAGGCGCGTCACCTGATGGTAAGCAACCAACGCCGCCCATGGACACCAGCAACACATATAGTGTTACTGTTGCGTTGCCAACCTTTAAGGGATGGGGGATAGGAAAGGATGGGGAAGGGGGATGGGACTCCGGGTAGCTCTCTCACCGAACGAAACGCGGCATGAGCCACTTTACGTCGGTCTTCTGAGAGGTCGTGATATTTCACCGGTCGAGCCGGCCCATTCATGCAGCGAACTGCTTGGCTTGCTTGGCTCTACCACTGTATAACAAACGTGTAATCGAAGTTATCTGAGAAGTTTAATTAAATTCATCTATTAATTTTTAGTAGTATAAAACATCGGGTCAGATACATTTGATTAGCTACCGACGTATATTTGTTGAGGGGTCTTCATAATTAATTAATTGATAACTAGTTAACTTCTCTCAACAAAGTTCGATACCTATCGACTGTATAATTACTTTTCTGTTACTTGGAGCTTATGATACGTACTCAACTTGTATCTGATTCGCTAGTTTCTGTTAATTATAATTAAACCATTTGCTAAATAACTTTGTTATTTAATAGTTTGTTGTTGAAGAGTACCAGAGTTAGACATCTTAAAATAGTTTACATCATCAGCGTTCGTGGAGTGATCGCCGCGTTTTGTTCGGTAATAGTATCTGGAGGCCTTCCTTTCTATCGAGTCCCTCTCTATTCCATTTTAAAGTCCGTCAACACAACTGTGATGCAATATGTGTTGTCTATAGACGGCAATAGTCGCTTATCATCAGGTGTTCCGTTTGCCCTTACCCCTTAAAAAAACTACTAATTGTCATATTTCAAAAAGTGGTTAGCATTTTTTTTTAATAAGGTATTAGTTAGTCACACATTTAAGCAGCTGCTGTGTGGCGCCGGCTTAGAATACCGCCATCCCATCTCTTCCCGTGGGTGTCGTAAAAGGCGACTAAGGGAAAAGCCAGAAGAATGGGCAGCAGCATTCTCTCTTAAGACAATACAGCCTACTGCGATCGCCAACCCGCCTGCCAAGCGTGGCGATTATGGCAAAATCCCCCCATGATTGAGCGGACCGGCAGTTGTGGCGCTCTATGGGGGAGGCCTATGTTCAGCAGTGGACCTCAAAAGGGCTAATGATGATGATGATGACATTTAAGCAATAACCTTATTTGGCTGATGTTAATAAATCTTAATGTCCCATAAACGGCTTTTATGAGTGCAATCAATAAATTAATGACTTCTTTTGATTGCTATAATTGATGATTATTTAAATTTTTGATGATCT
Source organism: Euproctis similis (assembly GCA_905147225.2). Taxonomy (NCBI): domain Eukaryota; kingdom Metazoa; phylum Arthropoda; class Insecta; order Lepidoptera; family Erebidae; genus Euproctis; species Euproctis similis. Next base: position 15,661,751 of record LR990109.1, read on the forward strand.
TTATTTATGAAACCTAATATAAATAAAATATACGTTTATAAGTGTGATTTCAGAATGTGTTATTCTCGCCAATATTGATCTCTTCACGAAATAAACCTTTGAAGATTACTTACGTGACATTTATTTATGCGTTTAACGTTTTGTTATTAATTTTTTTAGCATCATTTTTTTAATTGAATTTAGGCTTCTTGATACTTCTCCCACTTTACATCAAAGTTCTGTAGGACCGATATTTCCAGCTCCTTTACCACTTCAACTTCTGAACGACTACCATCTTTTTGTTCATCACTGGTGAAAATGATCTCTGTAAAGAGTTCGAAACGTCGGGAAATAAATAGAAAATAAGTTTCTAAATAAACGCGATATGATCCCTAAAAGGTTGTTTTAATGTTATGAACGTGATTCGCGAAAGTCTAAGAAAGAAACTCACTAACTATGAGCTAAAGTATAGATTTTATACAAAATTTAAAAAAAGTAATCTACTAACAAAACAAGCGGTCCTCAGGATGGTATTGTATTATAGGCTCATCAAACAAAGTTTTGGAAAGGTCAGTACGTTAATAAACAGTACCTATGATTAATCTGACAATACCCAACAATAGTTCACGGTAATCCCCAATGTGGGAGATTTATGGCGTCTTAAAACAGGAGTTTTCTAATAATAGGTTGGGGAAAAAGTATTTTCGTATTTTTGTATGAAAAGTCAAGACATTTTTTTCAAAGTTTATTTACATTTATTTACAATATATATGTACCGTTTTGTTGAATAACTTTCTGCCATTTTGTGGGCAGAGACATTATCCCGTTACTGTAGAAACTTTGGGACTTCTGATCAAAAAAACGGGACAAATAGTTTTGGCAGTCCTCTCTTGAGGTCAACCTTACAGAACCTAAAGAATTCTGAAGAGACCGAAACAGGTGAAAATCTGAAGGCGCAAGGTCAGGGCTATATGGTGGATGCACTAGGACCTCCCAGTCGAACTCTCTTAATTTTTGCTGAGTGGCTAAAGATGTGTGTGGTCTAGCGTTATCGTGATGAAAGACCACACCCTTCCTGTTGATCAATTCCGGCCGTTTTCTCTCGACTGCTTCCTTTAATCTCATCAGTTGCTGGCAGTAAAGATCAGAATCGATGGTTTTGCCGGACGGTAAAAGCTCATAATGAACAATGCCCTTCCAATCCCACCATACACACAGCATCACCTTATTTCGTGTTAGGCCAGGTTTGGCCACAGTCTGTGAAGCCTGGCCAACTTTCGACCACGACCTTTTTCGCACGTTCTTGTCGTACGTGATCCACTTTTCATCGCCAGTTATCAATCTCTTCAAAAACGGCTCGGTTTCATTACGTCTCAATAATGAATCGCAAATGAGTACACGGTTCATTAAGTTTCTTTGAGTGAGCTCGTGTGGCACCCAAATATCGAGCTTTTTTGTATAACCAGCTTTCTTCAAATGGGTCAAAACTGTTTTGTGGTCAATTCCCAGTTCTTCAGCTACATCGTAACTACTAATATGCCGATCTTGCTCCACTCTTTCAAAAATGGCGTCCATTTTATTCGTAACAGGGCGACCAGAGCGAGGTGCATCTTTAACATCAAAATTTCCGGACTGAAAACGTTTGAACCAAATTTGTGCTACTCTTACTGACACTGCATCAGGTCCATAAACATCACAAATTTTTTTCACTGCTTGAGTTGCATTTTTGCCTTTTTTATAATAAAATTTTAAAATGTATCGAATTTCTTCATTAGATTCACTCATTTTTACGGAGAGAAAAACAAATGAAAAATAGCGGGAAACAACTATTTTTTATTTTTTTCTTTTCTTTATAATGTAACCTTTTTAATGTTACCAAAACCAGCCAGACACAAATAGTACAGCCAAAGAAATTTTATAATAAGTTTATACCTACGTTATGCGAAAAGACTTTTTCCCCGACCTAATATAATGACCTGCATGATTTATTCTTTATACTGAGCTGAATAGCTAGAACTAATCTAATATATAAAATTCTCGAGTCTAGATGTGCGTAATTGAACTCCTCCGAAACGGCTTGACCGATTCTCATGAAATTTTATTTGCGTGTCGGGTAAGTCTGAGAATAGGACAACATCTATTTTTCATCCCCCTAAATCACAAGGGTAGCCCACCCCTCAATTTTTTTTTTAATTTTTCGACATATTTCTGTTTCATATTTTTTTTATAAAACGGGATACAAAAATACATGCAACCCTAAATTTTCAACCCCCTACGATCAACCCCTATTTTTTAAATTTTATTTTTCGGCAAGACAACGTTTGCTGGGTCAGCTAGTTTTAATATAAAAAAAACATTTGCGATTGATTAACAAAAACAAGTCAATATAAAAATAACACGACCTCCGAAGACATGACTATTTTTAGGTACATATAAAGTCATTTAGATGTTATCAGTCTCAAAACCTGTAGTTACATTTAATTTATTATAAGTATTCGTCTTCACATAACATAGAATATGTTGATGGCAGAGTTTGTCTCGCTTCTAACAGAAAGTTAGGTGACACATTAATTGCTATATATCGAGTACAATTAGTTGTACAGTTATCTAATCGATGTTTGTAACGATTTCTTCCAACATGGAGCCTTCGGTGTACTTCCTTATGTTAGATTTGTTATTGTTAAACATTTTTCCCATTTCCTAGTTTTAGTTAACAACTTGGTGATTCATTTGATGACTTAGTAACATTCAGTGTTCGCTTTCGATTAACGTGGGACGTTATTTATCATCATCATCATGCATACATAACTTTACGCCAAGTCTGTTACGGGGTAGAAAGATAAAACAAATCGCCATAAGGCACGATTTTTACACGGCTCACTCTTTAGATAAAATACAATAAAATTTGCATAGTCTTAATCTCGCTTGATAAACATTGGCATATTACAGGAATTTAAAGTTATGTGATGTGTGTTTAATACACCATAATAACTAGTATTATGTATGTTTTCTGGAAAATGTTCTATCTACATAAAAATGGCGATTGACTAATAAAACGTACGAACATTACTTATTCATAATATTACTAAGATAAAATTATTTAAAATTATCTAAATAAAGATTGAAACTATGTTGCTTAACAAGTCTAAATTTACACAAATCTAATTACAATATAATGGACAGCAAAATAATATCTAACTAGGCATTGGACACTGGCAAACTATTTCTTTTAAACCTTATTTCAAAATCCGCGGTGTACCTATCATTCCATACGTGTGTATTTGGGACAGTAAAATTAATACAAGTTATTTTATATAATTGGTTGTTGTGAAGTAACAATTATACGAAATGACTACACATATTCATGATAAGTATTAAACCATAGATTAAATCACCGTAATAAATTATTAAAACAACCTACAAATTATATCGTGTGTACAAGAGCAAGGATAACTCAATGTTGAGTTAATTGCAGGAAACCCTTTGAGGGGCTGAAGATAAATATTAAACGTAAGAGTTAATTAACAACGTAATACAATAAACAACAAGAAACATTAAACATGTATACATGTTCATACCTATATTTATATGAAATAAACTTATTTTTTTAAATTTACACGTCTATGTAAAAATCATCGCATTCGATATTTGATTTCGTTTATAACCACAGATCTAAAGATGCAAAAAATAAAATAATAATAGAAAATGTTATACATATAAGTAAAATGTTAAAGGAGATCGTATCCACGATTCTTCGTAAAACAAGATCATTACAACACAAGAAAATAACATATGCAAATCAAAGGAATAACAGAGAAATTTCAAGTGCCGTTACAAATGAACATTCTAATGAAGTACATGGCAAACTTGATATATTTGTGGACAATGTTAAAACATACAAGATTAAAAGAGTAACATTCAAGGTGCCACTAGTGATAACACTTTTTGTTTTATATATATGTATCATAAATGTGATAATCTCGTGTGATGTTAGTGTTAATAATAATTATTTAAATAATAAAGCGAACAAACGAATATATGGGGGTCAGGTTTATGGAGAAAACTCGAAGCATTGGAGAGAACATAAACGTCAGGACTATGATAAATTTGAAAAAATCTTACGAAGAGATAGAAGTTCCTTAAAAGCTCAGCTCGACGATAAACCTAATAAGTATGCCCCAGATGCTCAAGAATTTTTCAGATACTATGATAAGAATGAAGATGAGGTAGTAAATGTTACAGATCCACAATTTTATGAGATGCCAAAATATATGCAGGATGATGATGAGGTTGCAGGCCATCCTCAGGATCTCGCTTCGCACCCTTATTATATTAAAAATATCAAATTCAATTTAAGGCCCGAACGACATTTGTTTAAAGATAAAATATTGAAACTGGGTGTACTGTTGCCAGCTGATCCAAGTCAAGTATTTTCATTGGTTAAAGTTTTACCAATTTTGGAGTTAGCTGTTCCTGCAATTACGCGATTCGATGGTCCCTTGCCTGGTTGGACAGTATGGGTAGATTACAGAGATACGAGGTGTTCTTCTGTAGAAGGTCCTTTGGCTGCCTTTGAATTTTATGTGCACGAATCAGCAGGTAAGAACATTTCATTTATATTATATCGTATACAGATTATTTCAAATTTAATAAGCAAATTAAATTTTATGTTAATATTTTGATTTTTGATTTTATTCTGATAATATGTGAAATACTTTTTAGATGCCTTTATTGGTCCTGGTTGTGAATACGTCATAGCACCTGTTGCACGATATGCAGGTCCTTGGGGTATTCCCGTGTTGACCGCAGGTGCTCACGCTGAAGCATTTGCATACAAAAATCCAAGCTACAGTACCTTAACTAGAATGATGGGTAGCTATACGCAAGCTGGAGTAGCAATCCGGAAAGTTTTTGAGGTAATTCAATGAAAATTATGCATAAATGTTATATCTGATGTAAATAGTGGTAATAGTTTGTATTATTTCAAATATGTGACGTTCTTCTTTAGTTTGCTCTCGTTTCTACTGTTTGATGTGCTTATTTGGTTTTCATTTTATTGGTAGAAATAAAATAAATTGGTCAATGATAAGCACAAAAAAACAAACTAAATACAATCGGTACCTGCTGAGGCAACATACGTGTGATTAAGTTCTGAAAGGAGATTTATATAATAGTATTCAATATTATTTTTATATAACCAGGCTTTGCTTTTGCTTTGCTTTCAATAGATTGAAACGAAATTGAAGAGTATATCTTAAATTATTAATGTCTTGGAAATTATATAAATATTATATATAATAGAAGAATATACATGAACTAAAAAGTATTCTTAAACTTTTACAGTGAAGAATAGGAGAAGCCAGAATATTTGGTAAAGCGTAAATAACTCTGTCACTGTGAATCTAAAGTTCTTTTATTATCAGAAAGTTTAAAGAAACCCACAGGTTCTATAATATTTTAAATATTCCCGTGCTTCCAAAATATATGGGCTTATTTTAATATGTCTTAAAACTGACCTAAGGTTTTTTTCAACGTTAAAGTTTATTTTTCATTTAATCATAGCAAGACACTCTTAGTATCAAGACAAAGTTCTACACAATTTTGCTCTTATAATTTACTGCCAACGAAGATTATATTAATTTAATCTGAGAAATTATATACCGCAAATTTAGTTTTGCTACAAAGACCAACTTGTTAGCAGTTGCTGTCCTAGACTAAATATAAGTTTACTTTGATATGTTTGTTTAAAATTACTTATTTATTTAAGAAATTACGTTTCTAATAGATTTATTTTTATTATTGTCATCTTTATCATATTTTTACATATACCTGTTTTTTTTTGTATTTTCTATATTATTTTACAAAATCAATAAGGTACATTTAAACGATTAAGAAACTTTTAGGTTTTCGCGTTGCATGTTACATAAATACTGGCCGAAACGTCAAGTTACTCAAGGTAAATAATGTTTGCCTATACGTGCGCGTTAATTCATGTTTTCTTATATTTATTTTATTATATTTTACGTTTTATTATATTATAGTTTAGGTAAAACAAATATATATAAAAATTAGGCAGTTAGCTTGGATATTCATTATATCTATTTCGTGAAAGTAAGGGTATTCATTATTAATTAAGGGTTTCAGGGTATGATCTAATATAAAGATTTTTTCAGGTGCATGGGTATTCCTAGTCTATGCTTATTAATTACTGCCTTTTCTATGAGACAAATGTGCTTATTGCATTATTATGCAAAAAAAATTTGCATATTTTCTGATTATGAAATGCATTTTCGTTATTTTTGTGCTATTTATTGTTTTTGTTGCAATATTGTCTTTTAATCATGTCATATATGATATGGAATTATATTTTACAATTTAAACATATGTGATGAATAAATGCTTTCGTGATATGTTTTTGGTATTTTCTTTTTTTTAATATGTCGTTAATTTAATTTGCTTCTTTTCATACTTCTGTAGTCGAATTTAATTTTTTAATGTATTATTTTTTATTGGATATATACTAAGACTATAAGATGTACCAAATTGCTACTTCATGTTGATATCCCACCAATAAATAAAATTATTACTATTATTATAACGAATACTATAAAATTAATAAAGTATATGTATATTAATAAGTATAATATAATATACTATAAAATTTATAAAGTCTCGGTGGCGCAGTGGTCGAGCACACGGCTTCTGATCCAGTGGTCCGGGTTCGATTCCAGACTCTGGCTCACACCAATGACTTTTCGAAGTTGTTTTCGAAAGTTATGTGTGATAAATATCGATGACTGAAAAACTTTGTGCCTGGTATGGCAATAGGTTCGCCACCTATTCCATTTGGGACGTAAACATAACGGCGAGACGAGGCTTAACAGCCGCTGCCTACACTTTCGGGTAGAAAAAGCCGTGAATTTATGTTATATATGTTATGTTATTATTATTGATTCCCGTAAAATCCAGTCAGCTAACGCTGCCTTCTCATTTATTAATATATAAGACACAAAACTTACTATTACTATATTTGTTTCAGGAATTCAACTGGCGTCGTCTTGGAATGCTTTATCACAACTACGACCTGGCAACAGGCAAAGGGAACAGCCCTTGCTTTCTGACTTTGAGTGCTATTTTCACAGTTCTTAACAATAAGAATAAAGGAAATATAGGCACAGCGGTGCCATTTGATGAAACCAATACCACGTCGACAAAATTCAAAGAATTATTACAAAAACTATCTCTTAACACCAGAAGTAAGTAAAAAAGGAAATAAAAAAGGCCTTTAAATTCAACTGGGAAATTTAAACTACCTGGATTCAGCTGAATTACCATTGGAACTTGGTTTTGAGTTTTGTGAATAACATCGCATCTGTGTTTTTTTTTTATTTCCCATAGGAATGTAATAGCTACTGACAGCAACATATTTATCCAGGTTTGGCATCTAAAATATATATGTGGATAATTAAATGTAATATACATAGCACTTAAAATAAATTGCATTATAATTGTTTATATATACATGACCAATATTACGGACGGTATTTTAGTTCAGATGAAATCTTTTACGAATCATAAATAGGTACTTTTGGCAAAATGGTATGAGGACATTAATAAAATAATTATGATGGCAAAAATAAGTGTATTTGTATTGTTTACTTCTAAATTTAATTCTCAATATATAAAATAAAAAATATGTAGTTTTTCACTATTAATTTAATAATTAGGATTATCATTGTTCGCTTTTCCTACTTCTAAGTTTCTACCGTTATTTAGGTTCGACGGTACATATAGGCCATAGATCTCTATTAGTTTTCGTTTCTATATATGTAACGCTTCTCTTTCATATTCTTCGTTACAATAATCTTATTTCTTGGACTTCTTTTTTCGTCCCGAGTTATAAACATCAATGGTGATGAATTTGATACGTTTCCGATACCTAGAATATTGGCTGGATCACAGTTAAAATGAGTTTAAGGAGAACAAAGGATTTAATCCGCGTCAGTATTAAAAAGCTTTTGTAAATTGCGATGAGTGTGACACTAATAGGCTTAAAAATGAGTGACACTAATAGGCGTAAAAATGAGTTATATGCGTCTTTTCATTTATAAATTTTATTTTAATTAAAACGACAAATATCTCGTAAGTTTATGGGAACCAGGTATATATTTTATGTAGAAAAGAAAAATGTACCTAATAATATTCCAAATCAATAGTTCTTACATGCTATCAAAATCATTTATCTCATTTTCCTGTATTGTGTAGAGGTTTTGGTGAAAAAGGGGGAAAATATTGCAGGTCACTGTTTTGAGTAAATGCCCCTGAAAATGGGAAATAAGGAATCTAACGTTTTCGAAACGCTTTATTTCAGGAACTATTTATTAAATCTCCAATAAAAAGAATCCATGTCAATATTTATGAACAGCTCCAGCAGGTATTAAAACTCAACACCCCGAGAAATTGTCCAGCTCATAGCCTCTAGAGACATGATCTGGGCTATTTTCTTACTGACGACAAAATCCCGTCCAGCCAATTACTCCTTCATTTATAATGGATTAATTTAAATGGTTAAATTTGCCCCTTTTTGTCCTAAATTAATGGCAAGTACATTCAATGGCATTGCATTCAATGACTGCACTTTGGTTAGCATAAAGTGAAATTTTCAGAAATTACGTTTTAGAGTACGTTACAGAAAAAGATTCCAAATATATAGAAATCTTATAAGATTTTCAGTATATTTATCCATCCATAGTATAGAATCCAATGTATTTTATAAATACTTACCCCCTTAAAATTATGAGACTTATTGGGAATTTAAAGTGACAAATCTAGATTTGTATACTTCGCTGTGTAGTTAAACCGTTAGTTAATTATATGACGACTATGAAGTTAATGACCTATTTAGTTAATTGACGAGCCTCATGGTGCATTGGCATAACTATCGACTGCAGAATTGAGGTTGGCGGGTTCGATCCCAACCCGACAAATATTTGTACGGTGTTTTTGTATGTATTAAAAGTATTTATTTGCAAAAAAGAAAATATTTAAGTATTCATATCCGTTATTTAGTATCCATAGCACTAGAACTAGAAGTTCCTACGTGTATTGTGTTTAAGATATTAATTGTTATCATTTATTTTAAGGATCAAAGTTGTAAGATTTTAAATTACATTTAATTTATCAATTACAGTTTGCGAAATTTTTACTCGTTTACTATTATTAGTAATATAATTGTAAATTTGTCTAATTTTGTTACAGTTGTCGTGGTTTGCGCTAATCCGTCGACGGTCAGGGAAATAATGCTTGCAGCCGATGACTTGAATATGGTGTCGTCTGGAGAATATGTGTTCTTCAATATCGAATTGTTTTCTAAGTGAGTTTATATTTTTTATGAGATAGAATACGACAAACGAGTTAGCGGGACACCTAGTTATAAGTGACTAACGCCGTCCATGGACATCTGCAACACTAATAGTGTTATAGTTTCGTTGCCGGTTTAAGTGAGTAGGATGGGAAAGAATGGAGAAGAGGTGGAATTCAAGATACCTCTATCACTCACTGATCGAAACCCGGTATGCACTACCCACTTTACGTCAATATTCGGAGCAGCCTAATATATAAAAAATATTAGTCGACATTTTTAAATTACATTATTTAAATACAAGAAAACTAATTATAACTATATAATCAAACGTAATAAATTGTTTGTTTTAATGTTATTAAATGAGCAAAGAAATATTAACTTTAATTGGGATCGTTAAAACAAAGAAAACGATTCTTTGTTGTGCTTGTTCTTTTTTAAATCTTGCTCTAGCAAAAGATTAAAAAGCCCGAGGCTCTTCATAGTATTCACCAGATAAGTTAGTTATTTTACTATCAATATTTTTTTTTCTCTTATATAAATTAATATAGATATTATTTCTGAGAAGCGATGGAGTTGTGTAAGATTCTTGCCTTATGGTGCTCTGTTATCTCGGCCTACCTTGCACGGGACTTGGTGTGAAGTTATGTGTGCATTTACATATAATTTTGTTATAAAAACATTGTTCTTCTTGTGTAGTTGTATTGTGTTACAATTACGTAACTCTAAATAGATTATATTAGATTAGATAGTGATATAGTTATGATTTAATAATCAAATGATTAACAAATACAGCCTACTCACGTCTGCAGTAGTGAGTGATCATTACAGTTTCAAACGGCTGCGTCAGGTGCTTGAATACGAGGGTGAAACGTGAGAAGTGCTCTACAAAAAACAAAAGAACTAAAATGGAGGTCACACGTCCTCAAAGTTTTATGAATTTTCACGAACTTTATATCCCTTGTGATTTTATCCATCCTGCATCCTTATTTGAACGATTAATCACGGGATTTAAAATTACAAATGATGTTTTACGCTCACCAGAAATATATTGTTTGAAGCCCTTTTCTTCTTCTGGATCAATGAGCGAAATCTTTACATATCAGTTGCCTTATGATAAAAGTCAAACGAAACTTGTTAAATATATGTATTAATTTTTGTAAATATCCATTTAGAGGCCACTCAGGTCAGACTTAAAAGTAAATTCGAATTAAAAAATAAAATAATACTTGTTTGCAACAGTTTAGCATCGGCGTCATCCAAAGAACCTTGGAAGGTTGAAGGTGATACTGAAGAGAGAAATGAAAAAGCTAGACGTGCTTACAGTGCGGTGCTCACTGTCACCAGTCCAGCGCCTGAGAAGAAAGAATATCTTGAATTCTCTGATCGGGTAAGATACTCGTATACTTAAGAATTATTTAAAAAGAAATGTGTACATTATTTTCTAGTGTTCTATCTGACGTCTTTATATTATTTGTGCGCAATGTTTTTGTTGTGAATAAATTCCGATAGTATTGGACCGAATTGATTGACTCAAATTTGGACGATGCCTGAATAAAAATAACATTTTTAATTGTATATATTGGACTAAAAAATATTATTTATTATTTGTAAGGTTAAAGAATTAGCCGCAACAAAATACAACTATACATTTGGAAAGGACGAGGTGGTTTCTACGTTCGTAGCAGCATTCTACGATGCCGTACTTCTCTACGCTTTGGCGCTGAATGACACGCTACGCGAAGCCGAATATACTATGGGTCCATTGGATGGGGCCGCTGTCATGAGGAAAATGTGGAACAGGACTTTTCAAGGTATAACTTTTACTCGCAAACTGCTGAAACTTATTCAGTACTTAAGCTCTGCGGTTTGTAGCACAAGTTCACGAGATCAATGTTTGGCAACTTTTATGGACGATTCAGAAGGTTTTGGTCAGAGTTTTGTTATTACTTCCAAATTGAGTTATCAGTTGGTGAAATATCACAAGGGTCAGGTAATTTGTAAGGTTTGTTTCACGTTTATATTTCCGATTAATCCTCCGTTAAGTAGAAATTGGAAAAGGTATTGTCTGTTAACAACATTAGTTTGGGTAGTTAGAAATCTAATACTTTAATAATATAGGCAGAATTTTGTGACTCCATATAAATATCACGTGTTTTTGGAACCATCATAATTATTTAATTGTTTAAATAACTTTCTTATTATATTTATTATATGTTTATATAATTAAATTGTCAAAATCATCCTTCATTATAGTTATCAGGGGTTAACTGATATAATAAACTTACTTATAGTGGTAGAGCCACGCAGATCGATGCATGAGTCGGCTCGACTAGTGAAATACTAAGACCTCTCACAATATTGACGTAAAGTGGTTCTTGCCGCGTTTCGTTCGGTGAGATAGGTATCCTACCCCAACTAAAACCATTTATGATGGATTCTCAATAGTCCAGAAATAATTGCACGGACAATATTTAGAAGTCGTAGTATCACATTTAGATTAAAACGAGTTTTCGAACTTCCATCGCCGTTTTCGATAGCAACATCAACCTTTTGCGTCTAGCCGAAAGTTGCACGATGTTTTCAAAGGCACGGCTCCCACTCCACAACACTTTTCTCCTATCGTGTATCGGTTTTGCGACAGATGTGGCCTGCCGGCAACCACTTAAAATTGCTGGTTATTTAGGTTCTCAAAACTAATTTCAATCCACCTCTTAAAGATGACAAGAAAATCTATTCAAAAGTTTGAGAGTTTAGTGGCGTTGACAAAAAAGAGACTTCAGTGTGTTGTTGTCTGCACATCACCTTAGATTTTAAAATTAGTTTTTTAAATATACACACACTCCTTTTACAGTGAGATATTATAGATAAGTATAGTTATTAGGGTTAAGTTTAAGTAATATTATAAGTAGAAGATTACGAATGCATATAATTTGTGTAATTTAATTCTCAGGCATTACGGGGGAAGTTATTATAGATTCAAACGGTGATCGAGTGGCGTCTTATTCCTTGCTCGACATGAATCCTATTACGAGCCAGTTTGAGGTTAGTATTTAAATTGACAATTCAATATAATTAATACAAATAAATGAAATTGGAATTTAATTTTTTAGTCTGTTTGCTTATTTCCCTTTGATATTTTATCTGAAACTGTTTAACCGATATTGACGGGATTAGAGCTGATATATATTTATTATATTCCAAAAAGACAAAGTCCGGGACACGACTAGTTCTATATAATTCTACGTCTAGAAAGTAATGAGGGTTAAACTTCAACCCTCATCTCATCTTATATTCATTGAGAAACATTCTTTCATTTATGTCGACACTGTTTTGCGCCTATGTTATTTAAATTTGAAGATAAAAATGTGTAAAGACAAAAAATAACTAAACATACAACTCAATAATGTTTCGGGCCTAAAACACTTCAAAGGGATTCTTTCAGATTTATAAAAACATTTTTTGCGGTGGAATTATGGTCCAAATCCCTAATCCCTTTTTTTTCTAAATCAACCGCCTTTTATGTATCTTCCTCTCAGTAAATCATAGATATATTAAAATTAACAAACAACAAAAGAGGGTTTTTTAATTGTATCGTTTGATTTAAAATTAATTTCGTATAACTTTCCATTGTTTAATTTATGTCAATTCAATTATTTGTACTTCATTAAAACCTCTTCGTTGTTATTTGAGGTTATTGCAATAATACCACTGAATTGTTATTTAAGTTCAAATGTGAAATTCAATAACTAAACAAGAGTTGAATTTTTAAGGATTATTTCGAACACAACTAAAATTAAATAAAACGTGTGGTGCCCATAAAGTCTATTCTTGAACAGGCAAAACTCATAACAGTAACTGTAATAAAATATGTCGTATGACGAATTACAAAGGGTCCATTTTATTGTTTAACCAGAATTGAAAACTATATGTATCTTAATTTCAAGTAGCATTTTAGCATTTTAGAAAAATTAGATAAATGGAGCAGATATGAGATGTAGGCGTTATATACAATTATATTTATCTATAAAGAATTTATTATCAAGGGTATTTTAAGATATAACCTTTTATCGAATATATAAAGACCTTTTGTAGCTGTGCTTACGCCATTTTGAATACAAGTGAGATTTTCTACCTCTGCAATTGTTAGTCCAGTTTTTATTGTGAAAAGTTACTGCTATATATTATATTGCCTTACCTTATTAGAGGTACTTTGAATAATGTATATATAGAAATAATAATATATAATTTAACGACCTGGTTGCTAGGACCTTTAAGTCGAGTCTTTTTATTACAATTAACTTCTTAATTCTTAACCTAAACTAAACTTAACCTAACCTAGCCTAAACCTACAGCTTAACCTAACCTAACCTAATCATCCATAAAGTCGTGGCACTTTATGCATGATTTTCCGAGGGAGTTTTGACGACAATGTAGAAGAGCACACTAAACACGATATTTACACCATTTCCCATATTTGCACTCATATACGAACACTTATTAAATAAAACGCCACTAATTTTATCCAATAATATCCATTGAAACACAAATTTGAGAAAATAATGCAAATAACGGACATGTTTCTTCCACACTCCCGCCAAAACTCCATATAGAAATATAAAGTTTAGGGTGCACAGAGTATGTATTATCCCCTGAGACGATAAGTACAGATTACTAAATGTCACTCATATGATAAAAATTACCTCAGCTAATAAAAGAATTGAGGCGCTGCTAACGAAATTAACTTGTTTGAATGTCAGTTGGTTAAGTTTGTACGGTCTTTAAAAGCAAACTTAATTAAGTTAAACATGTTTCCTCAAAAAAGGTATTCACATTAATTTTACCTATTTATTTAACTTAAAGTTAAATTACAACCTATTGGGTAACAGGATGAAAAAAAACATTCGCGTCGTAACAATAAATAGTAATAATAATAATATAATGTATGTAGTTTTAAAGTTGTTTTAATAATAATATCTTGGACACAATACCACAGCGCCCTCTAGTTCCAAGCTAAGCAACTAAATGCTTGTGTTATGGAAGCTAGATAACGGATATTAATACATGTATACTTTTCTTTTGTAAATACATACTTATAATAGAAGAACACCCAGACACCACACAAATATTCATGTTTGTCACAAATATTTGTGCTCGGGTGGGAATCGAACCCCCGACCTCATTGCTGCAGCCGGTAGTTTTTACCAATGCGCCACGAGGCCTGTTTAAGTAGTATAAGTTAAGTAGTATTTAGTATAAGTATAGAAGGTATAAACAGTAATAATATTAATGTAGTAACATTAAAAACTAATAAAACCCATTTTTCAGGGGTTATATACAACGTACTTATATGCACTAGAAAATAATCGGCACTTCTTATTTTGGACAGGTGGTAGCTACATATGTAGCGGCAAACTCTTCACTTCAATTTATTGAAGATCGACCCATTCACTGGGCTGGGGGTAGAACCAGCCCGCCGCCTGATACCCCGGAATGCGGCTTCGATGGTTCCTTGTGTCCAGATAATTGTGAGTACATTGCGATTATCATATTAATATTAGTGTTTACCCGTGGTTTGCCCAGATTCAAGCCTTTAAAAAGCTATCAAGGACATTTTTTACCCTCCGTGAAAAATAACAAAGGGCATACGAAAAAGTATTCTTCTTTATGTATTGGAATAGTGTGTGTTCACTGTATCATGATAATCGTTTCAGAAGTTTCAGCATTAAAACGTAGCAAACAAACTTGAATTTGATTGTATAAAATCATGGAATCTAAAGAATTTATAAAGAGAAAAAATACGAACTTATGTAATTGAAGAAATCACTTAGTGGTGCTTTGTATAGGTCGAATCTCTATTTAATCTTTATTGAAAATTAAACCCTGCGTGGTATAACGACCCCATTAATTTTAATAGGTTGTCTAAAATATTACTAGTCTTAACCGTTTGGGCCAAATTTTGTTTCCCGGCATACAATGAAAGCATTTTGTAAAATATTTATGCAGTTGAACGAATCGTACCTGATGATGATAGTAAGATCGCAACCTACTCCATTTGTCTGCATATTACATTCACATATACATACATATTACATACATAACTTCACGCCAAATCCCTTGCTGGGTAGGCAGAGAGAACAGAGCGCCATAAGGCACGTTTCTTACACGCCTCACTCGCTTCGTTGACTTTGATAACTCTTTTCATGCACGCGTTTCGATTTTTGAGGCTCCGAGCATAACCTTCCTCCAGAACACGTTCTATTTGGTCATGGAATGTGTGTCTTTAGTACATAACTCAAGAACACGCTAATAATACTTTTAAGTATTCAAATATGTATGTATGTACAATTGTACACGCCTGAAAGGATAGTGTAACCCTTGTTCCCTTAATACAAAAATGATTCGAATAAAAGTAGCGTAGCATTATTCAATTTTTAGGCAGCTGGTGGTCCCGATAAGTTTCAAATAATGGTACACGCTTTTTTATGAAATAATTTTAATATATCTATGTTTATATTGGAACAGAAATATGTTTTATTAAACATAAACATAACATAACTTCACACCTTTTTCTACCCGAAGGTATAGACAGCGACTGTTAAGCGTCGTCTTGCCGTTATGTTTACGTCCCAAATGGGATAGGTGGCGAACCTATCGCCATACCGGGCACAAAGTTGTCAGTCATCGATATTTATCACACGTAACTTCGGAAAATTTCGAATTGGTGTGTGCGAGGATTTGAACCCACTACTTCTTGAATCAGAAGCGGGGTGCTAGCCACTGCGCCACCGAGACTGTTCTGTCGAGTATATTTCTAATCATACTAGATTAGAAATATACTAATAGATAGATAAAATAGCTAATAAGGGACTAAGCAAAAAAAATAAAATGCAAAGTTTGATATTGATAATAATAGGTCGTTGCATAAATTATGTCGTATTTTAGAAGGAAAATAAAAGTTTTTTTTTAATATGTCAACATATTGTTGTATGATCAAAACCCATTTTTCCTTCTATCTCTCTGCTAGTTATAAATGGGTCTTCCATTATAATGGTCTTTAATTCATCTTCATTAAAAGAAGAGGGTCGGCCGGTATGAGATGCGTCTTGAAGGTTAAAATTTCCAGTTCGAAATTTTGAAAACCACCTTTGAACCGTTCTAACATCTACCACGTTCTCCCCGAAGGTGTTGCACAAATTTTTGGTACCTTCAGTTGCATTACTGCCTTTTTAATACTCATAGAGTATGCAGTGTCGAAGATGAGTTTTATCAACCTCCATTTTAAGGACTCAAATTTTATAAATTACTAGATACAATTTTAATAATAAGCGGTTTTAGAGACGCAAGTAAATACACTAGGCGACAGGAATAACCACATGGCTCTAAAAGTGTCACAAAAAAAATTATGCTATTTCGAATTTTACCGAACGAAATACGACAGATATTTTGCAACAACCTAATAATATAACCACGCCATATTAGTAGTGAAAAGTGATTTTTTTTTTCTTATATACATATATTACTTATATAAGTAATCTATATATAAATCAAATATTATATTTATATATTTATTAATTATTATTATTTTATTAATACTGTGGCAGCTGGCCGCATGAAGCTGACTGCTGATGTTAGTATAATCATATATAACATTACTGCATTGTATAAAAAAACAAGGAGCTATTATAAATTATGTATAATCTAAATTAATGTTAATATTCGACACACCTATAATTATTTGTTGTATCAAAGAGAATCCTCTTTGCTTATTAAATAGAACTCGTACCAATTCAGAGGACAAAGCCGAGTAAAGCCTATAATCATGTTGTCATCGGATAAATCATAAGAATTAATTTCTCTGTATTATTAATTTCTGGAATTATGATATAACAGATTCACAACAGTTCACAAGGTTTATTATATAGAGAAATAGAATTTTGGATGAATAATAAAATAATTTGAAATAAGTATAAAATAGCATCAAATATTTTGTTTTCTGTCAATGGTCTCGGAGTCCCAGTGGTCGAGCAACTCGCATCTTAATCTGGAAGTAGCTGGTTTGAATCCTGGCTCACACCAATGTCTTTTCGAAATTGTTTTCAGAAGTTATGTGTGATAAATATGGAGGACTGAAAACTTTGTGCCCGGTATGGCAATAGGTTCGCCACATATTATAATTGGGGCGTAAACATAACGGCGAGATGAGGCTTAACACCGCTGCCTATACCTTCGGGTAGAAAAGGCGTGAAGTTATGTTATTTTATGTTACAACAAATTTTACTGTAACATATATTTAGTTTTAGTTTAATATATAGTATCAACTTCCTATTCCATAAAATAAGTTGCTCGATGTAGAAATTGCATAAAACCTTTTATAGAAAAATGCCATCACGCACTGCTATGAATATTCACCAAATGCTATGGCGATTCCGTGTGAACGCAAGTTCAAACAAAATCCTGCATCGTGGATATAATTTCCAATGATAAAATTACTTCAACTTTCACTCGACTCGATAGTCCCAGGACTCCATACAATAGATTTGTAAATCCCAGGACTGGAGTCGACGTAGCATTACAATCACTAGTGTGTTTTTATATTGTTACAGAAAATACAGTGTTTTCAATAAATTCCACACAAAATTAGTTGTGATCAAAATCATTACATAGTATAAAACAATGTCACTTTCCGCTGTCTGTCTCCTTATATGATTATATCTTTGAAACTACACCATGGATTTAGATGCAGTTTTTTAATAGGTGCAGAGTTTTTTCTATCATATATCAGTAAAGAAAAAGTGATATATCTAAAATTTACTAATTTATTATTTTGATGCGGAACAAAGTTCGCCGGGTCAACTAGTATCCTATGAAAATAACCAAAACGACCGTTCTAAACATTTCGATTATATAATCAAATCATATTATTCCAAGATATTTTTCGGAGCTATGGGTGAATATATCGTCAAACTAAATTGAATGGTCTCTTATTTCGGAAATATACAGCCACGCTCAACCGGATGCCTCTCTCGGCGAATTAAACGTGACATTAGGCACTTTACGTCGATATTTTGAGAGGTCGTGACATTTTATCAGTCGAGCCCATTCATGCAGTACTTTTACTGTTAAAATTCTCATATATGATAAATATCTTATGTGATGTTTAAAAAGGTTTCAATGAAATGCAGAATTTCAATTTCTCTACGCAGAAATGCTTTTAATTCCGTCGAGCAACGGAATTTGGGTTTAACATCGTTTCAAGACCACGTTCTCACCGATGAATTTTGTGAAAATATTTGCGGACGTTAACACTGATTTATTAAAATTTTGTTTTCCTTATTTATTGATGTATAATTGTGTGGGGTTTATATACATTATAAAAAATGTATTATTTTATTATATGTGTGTAATAATTGAGTTTGAAAGATATTTACGCATGAAACCTGAGATTATGAATTGGTATTAGATGTATTAAATTGATGTTGTTTGTTTCAGCACTACCCGTGTACGCTATATTGAGTATAATCCTTAGCTCGGTCGTAGTTGTGCTCGCAATTCTGTCAGTATTTATTTATAGGTAAGAGAATTATTTATTTAAACTTAAGTATTTATTTAAAAATAGTTTCTAAAAATATCATTTTTCATTCTTTTTAATTTTAACTTAAATATTTTCAACGTAATGTGGCTGTTTTTAAATTCCAATTGAAGTGACTCGGACTATTGGCCACGGGAAACCAAGAAGGTGTTTTTTTTTAATTAAAACAATTCTGTTCAGTAATGTTGCTTAAATAGTGTAGCTATACAATTACACCAGAATCTGTAATTACATCAGATGACTTGTAGTTCACTAAACGGTGTTAACGCATGCAATTTTGAAAGACACAGTACCTTATTATCAAGTACTTTTGTTTTTGTTTTTGAAATGAATAAATAATGCTAAATTATCTATATATTTCCATTAGACACTACAAACTAGAAGCAGAGATTGCAATGATGACGTGGCGGGTGAACTGGGGTGATGTGCTCCAACCAGGTGGAAGACTTCGTGGCAGCATGCATTCTCTTGTTAGACGATATAGTACTGGGGTAGGTTGTATTAGTCCTCATACTAAAATGTTTTGCGAAATTAGTCCACTTATTTATCACCTCCGACTTCTGACTGAGAGGTCTTACAAGAATCAACGACCGTTTGGTTAACTTTTATATTATTAGATTTATCCGTGAGAAACATTAACGTAGTCGTATTTTAATTTATATCAAAGACAACAAATCTCAAATTTCTGAATCCTTCACCTGTTTTGTTACAAATGTGAAAAAAAATTAAATGTGAGAAAATTATTACATCAATAAAATAAATAAATGTCAAATCAACTATAATTTTGAATTTTTACAATGTCATTAAAATGACAAAAACGTCTGATAATTATTGAAATGAATCTCTCTATTTAGTGTATTCAAACATAATAGTAGGGGAGCCCAAGTGAGGATTTGAGTAGCCACTTGTGTGTCACTCGTCAAATTTTTGACGTTTCGCGTAAACTAGTTAACTGTTACGTCCAAAGTGGACGCCGTGACAGACGGCATCGATTCCAAAAAACGCATATATTTTTTTGCAAAATTTGCATTTTTTACACAATTTTAATTCTATGTGCGAAAAATTTCAGTTAGATTTATGTTAAACACATATTGCCGTACTTATTTATTCAGATTTTTATGATATAAAAATAGTAGTTTAGTAGATAAATGAGAAAATATTACGACTTACCAGATTTCGTACTGCTTCAACTTTAAAATTTTCTTACAAATAAACTACAAAAACTGCTTACTAATGAATTATATTGATTTGTACATGATTATATCTACTTTCTCATAAAAAATAACTATCATATGTTACAATAAACTAGAACACACTGTACTGTTTTGAAATTGACCCTTAAATACGCGCCGAAACGGACCTCTTTTCAAACGCCGATTACATTTTAATTTGTACCATAAAGTTGTTTATAGTATATGCTGGACGGGAGCTTATTATATTCTTAATCGATGTAACCGAACTCCACCGAACATAAAATCGATAACAACCCGAGCCAAGTGTTTATTTATCTCAAGTGTTTTCAAATGCTTACGTGTCCATAATGGACATAGGGACATATAAGTACCTACCATGCGTGTGTCCATAATGGACATGGTGACTGCGGAGGGGGTAGTTACTCGAGCGCGTCAGAAAACTATATGAGGTGGAACCTTATTCCTTGTAATGTACTCCTACCAAATATAAACACTTCATATAAGGGCGTTCTCCGAGGACAGCTCGTCACATTAGTAAAAAAAATCAATGCTCAGAACAACTCGAGCGCGCCAGATTAAGGCCAGGTAATTTAAATACATACAGAACAGAATATATTTCAATAATCTGACGATTTTTATGGGCCGATGTAGCTTAAACCATAAATAAAGTGTGGTGCGTACAGCTGCTGAGAACTGGATTGAAACTCCGCGGCTCGGTTTCCAAATCCGAGTTTTCTGAATATTCCTTTCGAATATCTGACACACTCGAATAACTTGCGAATAACATTTTGTTTTTTTTTCTATCCTTTTCTACAGCCAGCCTCCCCTAATTACTCGTCTGGATAATATCTTTCGGTTGTTAGAAAAACAAAGCGGGTAAACACCGTGAATGTATGAGGCGCTGGAGTATTTTTAAGTACAAGTTTTTTTTTTTTTTTGAAAATTAGCTCACGCTCACTCACTAAAATGGCAAATTGACCATAAATTATTCGTTTTAGGGCCAAATCTTCCCAATTAAATCGGTCTCCATGACGCTTTAGTAACAGAAAATTTTGCGGCACGGGCTCCCCTACATGTTGGGTTGTAAAAGTTATATAAAATCGTTCTAATTTTCAGACTACCTTCTCGGATGAAGCCGCATCATTAGCTGGAGACAGACAAGTTTATACACCATGCGGCTTTTATAAGGGTTGCAGGGTCGCCATAAAGAAAGTAGACAAGCAACGGATAGATCTCACAAGGCCATTGCTTTTAGAATTGAAGAAAATGAAGGACTTGGAACACGATCACGTAGCTAGGTTTTTTGGTGCCTGCGTGGATCCTCCACGCTGTTGTATTTTGACTGAATATTGTCAAAAAGGTTCCTTACAAGATATCTTAGAAAATGAGGCTATCAAGTTGGATTGGATGTTCAAAGTCAGTTTAATGCATGACATAGTCAAGGTGAGTTGTAGTTTGAAATAATATAGTATACCTATCTGTTTAAATAACTAATAATAACTTTTATGAGATCACATACCTGCTGATTGTTCAAATCTTAACTAGCAAGACAAGTTTTTTTAGGCTTCTAGGCACGCTGCCAATAGACCGAGATGCGGAGAAATTTCATTTCAGCTAGTTTTTAATTGTATATATTGTTAATCATGTTATTAACTTATTTCTTCTTATTATTTTTAAATAGTTTACAAACACGGTAACATTAGAAAAAAATATTACCTAAATAATTTTTACGGAGAATCTTTTTATTTTCGAGAGTAAGTATTTTAATCGGATCATTCATGGATATCTCACAACTATTGGAATCAGCCATCAAAATCACAAACATATACCGAATGAATTAGATTCATTTCCTTACATTTGGTTGTATTTAAAAGTACAAAATACATTTTGTTACTTTTAAATTACCGATCAGCTGAAATTTTGCAGATAGGTAATAATACGTATTATTAGTACAGCATATCATTTAATGATATAATACGTAATTTATTTTGTAGGGAATGCATTACCTTCACAATTCAGATATAAAGTCACACGGATCTTTAAAATCGAGCAACTGCGTTGTGGATTCTCGTTTTGTGCTGAAAATTACCGATTTTGGATTATATGCATTAAGAACCTCTGAGAAGGACTCGAGAGCTCATAGTTATTGGACACGTGAGTACTTTTGAATGAAGATATAACTTAACATAACACTTCACGCCTTTTGTTACCCGAAGATGGCCTCGTCTCGCTGTTATATTTACGTCCCAAATGGAATAGTTGTGCCCAGTGTACGGCAATAGGTTCGCCACCTATTCAATTTGGGACGCAAGCATAACGTCGAGTCGTGGTATAATAGCCGCTGCCTACACCTTCCAGTAAAAACGGCCTCAACTTATTTTATGCTTAACAGTGGTAGAGCCAAACAGTTTACTGCATAAATGGGCCGGATCGACCGGTAAAATACCACGACCTCTCAGAAGACCGACGTAAAGTGGCCCATGCCACGTTTCGTTCGGTGAGAGAGGTACCCGGAGGCCCACCCCCTCCCCATCCTTTCCTATCCCCTTCCCTTAAAGGTCGGCAACGCAACAGTAATACTATAAGTGCTGCTGGTGTCCATGGGCGGCGTTAGTTGCTTACCATCAGGTGACACGCCTGCTCGTTTGCCCTCCTATCCCATAAAAAAAATGTAATTTATAAATTACATTTATAAAAAAAAATGCTTTTTGCTGATAAAGAAACTGGATTTCAATATCATAAAATACAGCTAAAGTATGCTCGCAGAAGATAGCAGTGTTTGAAATTAAAAATTCTTTGAGATAAATGTTGAAGCTAATTAACTGCGTTCTCAGATAAATGAACAACGTTCTAAATGAACTGAACAACTCTGTTCTTTACTATAGAAACTTTTTGAACAACAACGATAAAAGAAAAGGTGTATAACTTGTAAATTGCTTCGTCTAAGTTCATAGAAATTGACGATATAACTTTCGATGTTAACAAATTTAAAGCATCCAACTCTTAAAATCTAGTCTGATCTTGTTGTTAAATAATTTGATTATAATGATATTTTTAATATGTATTTAAAATATCCTTTAAATAGGTCTTTTGTGGACCGCCCCAGAACTTCTCAGGATGACAGAGCCTCCACCAGAGGGCACTCAAAAAGGAGACGTCTATTCTTTTGGCATAATCATGCATGAAATTGTTCATAGACAAGGTCCATTTTGGCTTGGGACCGAAGTTGAAATATCTCCCAAAGGTAAGTAAGCCCAAGTTTAATAAATCTGTCTTCATTACATAGTATAAAATAAAGTTGCTTTCCGCTGTCTGTCCCCTTATGTGCTTATATCCTTGAAGCTATGAAACGGATTTTGATGTAGTTTTTTAATAACGGTGTGGTTTTTATCTATAAGTCATGTATGATGTATTATATAGTAAAGAAAAAGTGAGGAATCCAAAATTTACTTATTTATTACTATTGTTGAGAAAAAAAATATATATTTATATATATATATATATATATATATATATATATATTATTTTGCGCCGCCGGGCGCCCAGTGTCGGCGAAGGAGGAGTTTTGGGATAGTGTGAGATTGTTATTGCGCAAATGCAAGAATAATGAGAGGATTATTATAACAGAAGATTGTAATAGCTGGGTTGGAGTAGAAAGAGAGGGTTTTGAAAGAGTTTTAGGAAAGTATGGTGATGAAAATGTAAACGAGAGTGGCTCCAGCTTGTTACAAGTGTGTGTGGAAAAGGACCTTGTGGTTACGAATACTCTGTTCCACCACAAGGATATACATAAGTATGCATGGGAAAGGAATGAAGTAGGAGTATGATCGATTTTGTGATTGTAGACCATAGGCTCAAAAGTAAAGTAGTAGATACCAGAAGCTATCATGGCGTCAGAATGGGAACAGATCACTATTTGGTGGTAAGTCGAATTAGGGATGTGTTTAAAGCCTGGCGTCACTGGAACAAAAAGCCGACTACGAGTCTTAGCCGAATAAAAGTTGTAACATTGACTGACATAGACGTACAAGCGGAATATCTGAGGGAAATGGTCTAAAGGACAAATAATGTATGGGATGTTTCATATGCGGGAGGAATGGATGATATCTGGGAGGTTATAAAAAGCAGTACGGTTGGAGCAGCTGCCAAAGTATGGGGAGAGGTAAATAGAAAGAAAGGAAGGTCGTTGGATGAATGTTGGTGGGATGCAGAAGTTAAGAAAGTAGTGGAGTGTAAGAAAAGGGCGTGGTTGGATGGACTAGCCATTGTCAGTTGTAAGGTAATGAAAGGCAAACAGAGAACGTATACCAGATAGTAAACGCAAAAGGTGCGTATGGGGAAGAAAAAAGAGAGCTAAAATTGTTGTACAGGAAAAGAAGAAGTGTATGGAAGAGAAGTTTGACAGAAAGATGTCTGAAAATTTCAGGGCCAATTTAAAATTGTTCTAGAAGCAGGTTAAATTGGCTCGAGGGGATTCAAGGTCATCTGAGTTGGACGTTATAAGAGATAAAGATAGACAACTGTTGAGTAACGAAAGGGATGTTTTGCATCTCATCATCATCTCATAGAGGGCGATAAATCGATATAGCTAGGAATCATTTTTAGAAATGTCATTTTATCGTGTTTTATCGTGTCGTATCGTATCGTGTTTTATAGTTCATATTTTTTTATCATTCTGTCTGTAAGATCGAAAAATATTATTCATATTTAATCATTTTATTAGCATGTAATTAGTACTTAAATATAATTTCCAAAAAACACAATTTATAAAAAAGAAATATCGAGCAAGGCTCGGTCATCCGGGTACTATATATTTAAATTGAACTAAAGTGAAGAGAATTTATTAGGTATCATCGTAGTATTCATCGTAGTATCGTAGTATTCATCGTAGTATTCATCATCATCATCATCATCATCATCATGATGAAGATGATGATGATGATGAAGAGCATTTATTAGGTAGTTTACCTAATATTAATTATTTTCTTCTTAGAAATTATCAACACCGTAATAGGAAGTGGACTTCGACCAAACACATCTCACCACCTTTCCTGTGAAATAGATGACGCCACTGACCTCATGCGTAGATGTTGGGCAGAAGAGCCAGTTGAAAGACCAGACTTCGGTTATTTAAAGAGCGCGGTGCGACGCCTCAACAAGTAATATTTATGTACATATTCCTTTATCTATGGAGAGGGTGTCTTCTTATTTCGGAATAAATTATTTCTTTGAATAAATTAAATTGATAAATCTATCTAAAGACTGGAAAAATATTAAATGATCTATTTTAAAAGATTTATTTGATTTCTATTTGTTTTGACAGAACTCAAGAAAGTAGCAACATATTAGATAATTTACTTTCTCGTATGGAACAGTACGCAAATAATTTAGAATCGTTAGTTAGTGAAAGGACTCAAGACTATTTAGAAGAGAAAAAGAAGTGTGAGGAACTTTTGTATCAGCTATTACCTAAGTGAGTATAAATACGTTTGTTTTATATCTGTATACTTCTTTCTTTCTTATATATATTACTGAAATTTATAAATTACATTTTTTTTATGGGATAGAAAGGCAAACGAGCAGGCGTGTCACCTGATGGTAAGCAACCAACGCCGCCCATGGACACCAGCAACACATATAGTGTTACTGTTGCGTTGCCAACCTTTAAGGGACAGGGGACAGGAAAGGATGGGGGAAGAGAGCGGGCCTCCGAGGACGTCTCTCACCGAACGAAACGCGGCATGAGCCACTTTACGTCGGTCTTCTGAGAGGTCGTGGTATTTCACCGGTCGAGCGGCCCATTCATGCAGCGAAATTTTATTATTAATTCACTCAATACGTAGATATTCTCCCAGTTTATGTTTTTAGCTAAGTGCAGAGGTCGAGCACCCTGCTTGTGAATGAAAAAGACGTGGAAGCGAATCCTGGCTGAACTTTTCCTCATGTGTGATAAATATCGATAGCTGACAAATTTGTAGCCCTATGCCCACTAGCAATTAGTTCCACCTATTCAAGAACCTATTTAATTTGTGACGAAACACTTTGACATCGCGATCTTAGATAGGATAGAGTTATAAAAAATATAATACTATTTTTTTTTTATCTTTTATGTTATGACCAGATCTGTTGCTTCCCAATTGATCAACGGAGAGTCAGTAGTGGCAGAGACATTTGAACAAGTCACTATTTATTTTTCCGACATTGTTGGATTTACTGCACTATCGGCTTCGTCAACGCCGATGCAAGTAGTGGATTTATTGAACGATCTCTACACCTGCTTTGATTCCATCGTCGGAAATTATGATGTGTATAAGGTAAGCTTTTTAGCTATTGTTATACAATACAATATTCGACAAACAAAGAGATAAAACTTGAAGTAGACATAAAAACTCATAGACAATATGGAGCACTTGTACAACTCTCCGTCTAAAGTTTATAGTCACTGTGATTATCACTGTAACAATAAGGATTTAATGGCTAGTACTGCAAATCAAGAAATACTTTTGTTTTAACAAAAACCGATATAAATCTTAAAATAAAGATAGAACTGTTTAAATAGTAATCGACAAAATCGTAATAATAGATAATTAAGTTTACTAAGTATTCTTATGAAAGTAATTAAACGGTCAAGATAAATAAGTCGATTAAATCCAATATTATCTGTAAAAACCTTTTTAATAACTTTATTTGAGTAAAATTAAGGAAAAAAAAAACGTTGATGCTCGCAACTTGACAGAAAGGGATTAGGGATTTAGAGATTATATCTTAAAACTATAAAAACTACATACTATTAATTAGTTATGTTGCTTTAGGTTATTTATAGTTCGCACGCCGAATGATGATCGCTATGACGTTTCAACTGACCTGTACTGACATGTACTGAACTGTATTAGTGATGCGAAACTATTTTATTTTACTATACTTTAATTTTTATTCAAATTGCATAATTTAAAGAGTTTAGAATTCTTTTTGAATTGAATTTTAAAGAATTCATAATTGTTAGCTTCATGGAAAAATATTTAAAAGGAGGCCACAGACCTACCTAATTCAGTCATGTCATGTCTTGTCAGTCTGTTTTGTCTTCTTGTCACACCGCATCACATCGTCATACGAGTGCTCTAACGCCTTGTATGCGCCACGTCTTTCTTTGTTAGCTGAGTTTTGTTTCTGTTTTCGCTGTTATTTTGTGTTATTTGTTGATTTTCTGTTACCTGTTTGTTTAGTTTCGGTTTTGCAAAATGCCGAAAAGACAGCGGAAAACTGTTCTCAACAGTGAAGTTCGCGAGTTTGTAGTTCGTTTGCGAGACTATTTTGCTCGTGAACAACAAAATGGCGGACCCTTGTTATCGCTTGACAATGTTCGCGATCGAGTAGCTGATGCTCTAGGAATCGGAAAGGCTACTGTTTCTCGAATAACAAAGAAAAAATTTGGGCATCCATGGAGGAGAATAAACTATTAACACCAAAGAAGAAAAAGAAAAGGTTATGTCATATAACAGAACCTGATGATTTTGATTTAGATGCTATACGCAATCATATTTATCGTTACTACCGACCTGCCAGAAGTTATTATCTTCATTAAAAGCTGCAGAACTCTTCAAAGGCGGCGCTACTTCCCTTAGAATTGTTTTGAAAAAATGTGGATTCCGCTATAAAAATAGTGACAAGAGAAAAATATTAATGGAGCGTACTGACATAGCTTTACTACGATGCGATTTTCTTCGCAAAATCAAACAAATTGATAACTGGGAGAAGGTAGTATACCTTGATGAGACATGGCTGAAAGCCAATCATACTGTAGGTAAGGCATGGACGGATGACACAGCCAAATCCAGCGCAAAAACTCCTGAAGGAAAGGGCCAGCGCTTAATCATTTGCCACGCTGGCACAGCTACAGGTTTTGTGCCGAATTGCCTGTGGTGTGTGTGTGTTTTAAGTCAGTGAAAACAACGGAGTACCGCGAGGAAATGAATTTTCGAAAACTTTAAGACATGGTTTATAAAACTATTAGAAAATTTGAATGAGCTTCACTATATTTTAATGGACAATGCTTCATATCACTCAGTTCAAATTAACAAACCCCTCAGCAGCAATAACAAAAAAGCTGAAATTATAGAGTGGTTACAACGCAATGGTGTGGAAGCTGACAGTCAGATGTTAAGAAAAGAGTTGGTTAGACTGTTGAACTTACACAAACAACAGACGCACCCATCATATTTTTTGGATGAATTGGCCAAACCAAATGGACACACGGTTATACGGTTACCGACCTTTCACTGCCAATATAATGCAATCGTGTTGATATGGGCGCAGATCAAAGATATCTATATTTTTTATTTATATAATTTTATGTATTTAAGCATATATTTCTAAAAATAATTACTAAATGTACAAATATCTTCAGGTTATGCAGCTAGGCATAACACAACTCCGCCATTCACGGCAAATAAAATGATAGTTTTATTGGAAGAAGCTTGCGCTCAAGTGACAGCTGACGATTGGCGAAAAGTGGTTGAAAGAACGAAGAAAATCCTAAAAGTTGTTTTAATCTATGAAGAAAATTTGCTTACAGGACTGGGACCGAGATGTACAATACGAAAATATCATTGACCAACCGATAATAATAAACGTCACGGATAGCTACAGTTCAGACTCAGATTTTAAAGATCCGCTTGACCCTGTATCAGATTCAGATGAAATACAAAATACAAACAAAATATAAATAAAATACAAACTCAAAGCATTTGTTAATTTTTTCCAAGAAAAATCAATCAATCAATCAAATCGATCAATTTATCGATGTGTCCCTTCTTAGACGATAACAGCTTGACGACGTAACTTTTGCAGCACGTACCATGTACATTTGCATTGAGTTTTTTTCCATTTTTTCCGAACATTACGTAATAATTTCTTAATAATCATTTTTATAATTTACAAATGTACACAAATATGATTTTTTAGATTTTTTAATGGATCTCTAAAGGATTTGTTGTGACTGGACGTCAGTGCAATGTAAAGCGCTAAAGAACTGTCATAGGAATCATCATTCGGCGTGCGTAGTATAGTTCTATAGAATTCTGAATTTCCCACAAACTTAACCCCAGTAATAACCCTACCAAATTAGTTTTCCTGCAATATTTTCAATCTACAAAAACCCTGTTACAGGTTCATTTTTAGTGTATTACAATTATTATAGTGTGTGTATAACTAAGGTAAATTTAAAAACACCTGTGCAGCTAAAATTAGACTAGGTTCCAGAGCCTGCCAACGATCTATACATTTTTTTTAAAATAATTTAACGACCTGCTTGCTAGGACCTTTAAGTCGAGTTTTATTTTATATTTAACAGCATCATTCTTAACCTAAAGTAATCTTAACCTATCCTAGCCTAACCCTAAAGCTTAACCTAACCTAACCTATCATATATCATCCATAAATGTTCTGACAGAGTCCTGACGAGAATGTAGAAGAGCACACTAAACACGATACCTACACCATTTCCCACATTTGCACTCATATACGAACACTTATTCAATAAAACGCCACGAATTTTATTCAATAATATCCATTGAAACATAAATCTGAGAAAATAATGCAAATAGCGGACATGTCTCTTCCACAGTCCCGCCAAAAAACCCGATCTATACATAAAGAACTATAGATACAAACACAATAAAATTCGGCGTAAAACATAATACGTCGGAGACGTGTAGAATATTTTGAAGATAATAAATTTAATGTTTCTCTATGTTAGGTTGAAACAATAGGCGACGCGTATATGGTAGTATCCGGCCTACCAGAACGCAATGACAGCAGACATGCATGTGAAATAGCTCGAATGGCACTAGCTCTTCGAGACGCTGTTGGACGATTCCGTATTAGGCACCGGCCTCAAGATCAGTTGAAACTCAGGATCGGATTACATTCTGGTAAGATAACAAAATGCACCAATATCACTGATAATAAATGTAAGTGGTCTAATTAATTTCAAAGACCAATAGTAACAGAAAATAGAAATTCGTCCTAGACCAAAAGTAACACAAATGAAACAGGCCGAATAATTAATTAGCAAATTAGGCCATAATTGAACAAAACATAGAAATGAAAGATATTTAAGTTTATGTAGTAAATATAAAGATTTGATTTTTTCCTATAAAATACTTGCACTCTTTTCACTATAAATAACAAACTTCATTCATTTTACAAAAATATAGTCCTAATATTTTTATTTTTAAATCAGGTCCATGTGTTGCTGGTGTAGTTGGACTGAAAATGCCTAGATACTGCCTTTTCGGGGATACAGTGAACACAGCGTCTCGGATGGAATCAAACGGTGAAGCCCTTAAAATTCATGTGTCGCCTGTCACTAAGGCCTTACTTGACAAGTTTGAGACATTCCAATTAGAATGTAGAGGAGAGGTTGCTATGAAGGTATATGTAATAGTAGTTAATACTATAAAAGACGAGAATTAAGCATTTACTAATCATCAATATACTAAATCAAAATTTACTAAAAAAATAATCAATAAAAATAATAGAATCAATAAATACTATCAGAATTTATACTAATTTTATAATATAATTTCAGGGTAAAGGAATTCTAGTCACATATTGGTTATTAGGTGAGAAGGTTGATCCCAATGCACCAAAAGAAAAGGTGTCATTGATAAAAACACAAACTCTATCTACGGAGAGCGGATCACTGTCACATTTGACGCCGTTTAGACAAAGACTGGACCAAAGTTCTAGATCGTCGAGTAGACGAGGATCTGGAATTTTTGCACCAAGAACAGATTTCAGTAAACTGGAAAGAGAAGCGACTCCCTTATTACAGAATCTTAGTATTCAGAAACAATATTCCGATCCCACTGAACCGATATCGAACGGGGTCAAAGAAAATGATGATCAAGACAGACAAAGTGTGTCCAATTCCATACCGCTGAATGTAAATTCATTGAACCACAATTCTGTGAATTCCAGTCAACCTAAAGTGAAATTGAAGGATTGTCAAAATATGATGAGCAATCATAAAATGTGTAAAATAGGTAATAACAATTGGATTTCGAAATTACCTACGGCAAGTTCTTTTGACAATGGTACCAAGAAAGGAGGCGAACAGTTAAAAGATTACAGCAGTGTGCCATTACTGTCGAAAGTTGATACACCCAAAGATTCAATTGTATAGAGCTTCTCTAGTTATGACATTTGATATAGTGTCTATTTTAAAAAGAAAATTGATGCACCTTTTCGATTTCAAATAAAATATCGGTGTTTTAACTTGTATGTAAATTTACTTTAAACGTATCAAAAACGTGTACTTAAATGTTTTGATTATTCGACATTAATTATAAATGTAATTATGTATTGTTATAAATAAGCCAAGTTATCGTGATGTGTGAAATGTGCCGTTCAGATAATTGAAAATGTCATTATCAGCCGATATCTCTTTCTCTCTTTCAAACTTATTATTAGCTCTTCAGTATTGTTGGTGAAGTGTAACTGAAGAAATTTTGATGTAAGAGAAAATTTAACAACTATTCTAATATGGTGTAATTCTATTATATTTAAGAAGCGCGTTTATGTGTACTTTATAAAAACGTACATCCAACCTAATTTTCTATAAACTTTTTACATGTAAATAATTTCGAATATATAAAATAACTGCAATATGCATTATTCTCGTATTAATGCTGTTGAAAAAAAATGATTATTTTAATACGAGTGTATTATTATTCGTCTTTGGAAAAATAAGTTTCACTATTTTGAGTACCCCAAGGCTGGTATTATATACTACTAGCGCCGCGAAATAAATGTTTATGGAAATTTAAGTAACTTGCTTACTAACAGTCTCGGTGGCGCAGTGGTCGAGCAGACGGCTACTGATCCAGAGGTCCGGGTTCGATTCCAGACACTGGCTCACACCAATGACTTTTCGAAAGTTATGCGTGATAAATATCGAGGACTGAAAAGCTTTATTGCCCGGTATGGCAATAGGTTCGCCATCTATTCCATTTGGGACGTAAACATAACGGCGAGACGAGGCTTAACAGCCGCTGCCTACACCTTCGGGTAACAAAAGGCGTGAAGTCATGTTATGTTAAGTAACTTGCTTACTAAAAAATATCGTATACCCGTAACAGTAGTATGGGTGGGTGATCCTACCGTCTTGTAATTTCTGTAGACCAACTTTAGCATGGAATTTAAGTAAAATAATTAATTGTACTTGTTAGTGTGCCTGCAATACAAAGATAGTGCAATAAAATATATTATTGTAATATAATTACTTTAACATAATACGTTCAATGTACTACACATACATATATATATATATTTGGATATACAATAAACAATTCTAGAATATGTACCAGAGGTCAATAAATTTTAAAGGGAAAAGTCTACTTAACAATAAACATACAAAAAAAAAATACTACATTAAACCTTCTGTGTACTAAGTATCGGGAATTTGTCAATAAAACAAAAAATACAAATTATTCATCTAAATTTATTTTATCGCCTTCAAAGTAGGCCCTATCGCTTGCAATACAACATCTCCACCGGTTCACCCAGTCTTCCATACATTTTTCATAGGCTATTTGCGGTATGGCCTTTAGCTCATTCAGCGAATTTTCTTTTATGGCTTCTATTGACTCAAAACGTTTTCCTCGAAGTGGTAATTTTAACCTGGGAAATAAAAAAAAGGCAGACGGAGCCATATCAGGTGAATAGGGTGCTTGGTCGAGAACGTTTGTTGAATTTTTCGCTAAAAACTCTTTCACTATAAT
Source organism: Euproctis similis (assembly GCA_905147225.2). NCBI lineage: Eukaryota > Metazoa > Arthropoda > Insecta > Lepidoptera > Erebidae > Euproctis > Euproctis similis. Next base: position 15,694,658 of record LR990109.1, read on the forward strand.
GGCTGTGTGTGATGGTGCATTATCATGGTGCAGCATCCATGAGTTGTGTCGCCACAAATCTGGACGTTTTCGGTGGATACTCTCACGCAAACGCTTCATGACGCCTAAATAATATTCTTTATTCACTGTTTCTCCCTCTGGAAGGAATTCGGAGTGAACCACACCACGGTAGTCAAAAAACTGTCAGCATCACCTTGATTTTGGTGCGACTTTGCCGCGGTTTTTTGGGTTTCGGCTCGTTTTCGAGACGCCATTCTGAAGACTGTTGGCTTGTTTGCATGTCATACTCATAAACCCATGTCTCGTCGCCAGTTATTATACGTTTCATAAAGGTCGGATCCGTAGAAGCTCGGGAAACCATGTCTTCAGCGACATGCTTTCGCTGCCCTTTTTGAACAAAATTGAGCTCTTTTGGAACTAGTCGAGCGGCGACGCGTTTCATGCCTAAAATGTCAATGAGAATATTGTGGACGGACTTAAAAGATATGTTCACCTCACTAGCCAACTCTCTCAGACTCTCTCTACGTCGATTTTCGAGCACTAGCTTCTTGATTCTGTCGATGTTTTCTTTGGTCGTAGCGGTTGAAGGTCTACCAGAACGAGGCAAGTCTACTACTACTTCTCGGCCTTCTTTAAAAGCCTTATACCATTCATAAGCCCTTGTTTTCGATATACATGATTCGCCGTAGGTATTTCGCAACATTTTTAGTGATTCACCACATGAAATATCATTCGAAACACAAAATTTAAGGCACACTCTTTGTTCAACAATATTTTCCATTGTAAAAATCGCCGAGGACTCAAAACTATGACCAACAAAAAGTTTAGTATAAAACAAATTAAATGACAGATCCCGTTCAAATTTTGCGCGCTAAATCAGTACAGTGCTACTAACATCCAGTAAAAAAATTAGAACGACCTCTTTTACGCGGCTCTCTTTATTGACATATGCCCGATACTTTTTACACAGAGTAGTACATACATAGATGACATATGTATTATAACAGACAATCATATTAGTTGTGCAAACATGGTTTCTCTACCAAAGTTACAGTATAAGTTACATTTTATACGACCTTATGCAATTTCCGGTTCATTGAGAATAGTTGGACTCCGTAACTTCATCTCCGTTGTTTACTATTTCCTGACATAACAAAATATATCTGTGTTATGGAGTTAGGACTTTGTAACTTTCATTATATTCGTCATTAGGATCTGTTTCCGTTATAAAAAAATAAAAACAAATAAAAGCCTTATATTTCTTACTTTACAAATATATCTGTTTTACAATATATAAAATTCCCTTTTTTCGTGGATTTATATATAATTCAAAAAATTCTAACTTAAAACTAAAATATTGTACACAATTTTTAGCAAGAACCCTTCGTATCGAAGGTGAAGGCCTCCTCTCTAGACATTTCCATTTTTCTCTATTCTTTGCTGTCTCTATCCAGTTTTTTCCGGCAACTTTTACGATGTCATCTGCCCACTGAGCCATAGGTCTACCTCGCTTCCTAATGCCTGATAGCCCTTGCCAACATGTTATTCTATATGTCCAGCCCATCGCCATTATTTTTTTTGTGCAATGGCATAGAGCGTCGGTCGCTTTTGTTCTTTTCCTCTTTTTCTCTTTGGCATGATGTAATTTTTGATTGGATTCGACTCGTAAGCTTCCATGTTTGACTGGCGTAGGTTAGTGAAGGTAGTATGTGTCCATAACTTTTTGTTTCATAATAATTGGCATGTCACTCTTCATAATTTCTTTTGTGCTCCAAAATTTATTCAAGGCAATTGTTATTCTCCTGTCGATTTCTAGTTTCTGTTACAGTTCTATTTAATCGGAGTAAATTGGAAGAAATAGAAATTGTTTTATAAATTATCAGGTCCTCCACAATTTTATATATATTTTTGTACATTGACACATTTTAAGATTCAAGGCAGTACTGGATCCAGACGAGGCATAATTGCCTCGTCTGGATCCAGTACTCGAACCTCCAGGACATCGGGAGGAAAGCAAAAGCAAAAACTAGTGTATGTATTTCATATTTCAAAGGAGCAAAACTACTTCATTCCATCGTGTTAGGTTTAAGTAATGTGTAACTTTTGTAACTCTAAAAGAACACGTAGCGCGACCGTAAGTACCGTGAAAATCTGACAAACAAGAATGAATCGTGGAAAATAAATTTAAGAAAACTTCAAAATATGTCATTTTAACTAGCAAGTTAGTGTGAACAAGGTAAAAGCGGCAATTTTTCAATACTTACGAGGTAGTTGTAATTTTTGTGATTGTTGTCAAAGTACGATAGGACATGTCAGTAGGACAATATCTAATAATCCGATATTCTTAATTAATATCAACATATTTGAATTATAAAAGAAAATCAATTGTAATTTTATCAATGCAAATGAATCAGGAAAGTAAAAAAAAAACAGTAAGTTGAATTATAAATATTTTTTTAAAGGTCATCACATACATAAAATAAAAGATTTTATTGGTATACTAATGCACGTTATCAATTCTGCATATAAATTAAAAAAAGATTTCACATTTTTAGCCTTTGCTCAATCAATGTGTATTAAAATTTGTATTCCAATTTCTTTGCTTAGGAATTTCTATTTATTACAATATATAAGTCTAGTTTTTGTAAATATTATCATGTACTTAATTTATTGTAAATAATGTTCTAATTTTAAATCTGTTGTGATTCTAGAAATGCATAAAATTTATTTATAAATGTAGGCAGTTCAAAGAGAACCTGAATGTTTCTTAAACGTTATAGTGAAAATACAATGGGTGAAATGTATATGGTGGTTTTAATTATAACTATAAATTACACTCCTACAATTTATAGTAACCTTCCTGACTCACTTTCCTATCAGTTCTATGTTCATCTTCCATCACCAACTTCCACCCGAGGCAAGCTAGGTTATTTAAAAAAAAAAATTTTTTTCTGTATAACAAACAATCACTTAAAAAGTGATTGTTGTGTGATTTTTATGAAAAGTATATAGTAAATTGTTAGATAACTTTCCAATTACAAATCTTTATCAATTATTTTTGTTAATCGATTTGCTTTACATTCTTTTATAACATATTATTTTAGTCTTTTTCTAGCCGATTTGCCGATATTTCGTCCGTTTTCAAACATGAAAATGAGTTTTTATCATTATGATTCAGTATAATATTAATATATATATATATATTCGTAAATAGTTAAATTAAAGTGAAATGTATGTAAATTAAGACTAAGTTTCCTTAAAATAAAAGTAAGCAACTTCGTCTTGTTATTTCGCTTATTGCAGCGCAGAGTATTGTCAAAGTTAAGCAAAGATAGGGTAAAGTTTAGTAGTTCTTTTTAGATCGTCTATTTGAAGCATGACAAGATCACTCGGACTTTTGTTTTATTTTTAAGCTGCTATTTGTACTTGAAGAAAGTTTTCAGTTTTAATTGTTCAATTATTTCAGTAAAAAATTCATGAATAAAGTAGAAAATATTATGACATATTTTCATTAGTAGAACATATTATTATTCTGCCTCAATTGCTTGCGAGCATGGTATAAATACATGCCATTAAACCCTTTAATTTATTTAATTATCATATTTTTTTCAAATTATGATAGAAAACTTGTGTTGGAAAGCATGCGATAATAACGCCCATATGTAATAGTTCTGATTAAAAGTATCATCATATCGGAGCGAATAGATCAGCAACAATAAATGTTTGCAAATTGATCAAAACTTTGACTCGGAAGCGATAGAAACTTCATCGGATCGGCTGGTTTATTACATTCAAGACATAATTTGTAACCCTGATTGATGAGGAATATTGTCTTGAATGCTAATAATTTCAATTATGTAATGGAATTTCAATATTACATTATCAAATAAGTGAGGTAGTTATTAATAAAAAAAAAAATCTAGAAATAATTAGAAGAATCTTAATTTTTTTTTTTGCGCTGAGTTATTTCTATCCACCTCGACGAGAAGTGGTGTTTAGTTTTTATTTTACAAGTTTTTTAAGGACGAATACATCTTTGGTAAATTTTTAAGAATGTTGAAATTCATTAGTGTGATTTAGCTTGGCCACTGGACTACCACGAAACTAACATAAAGGGCAAATTTTCAGGTTGTCAGCCCAATTAATAAATTAAATTTTTTGATGAACAGAAACTTACAGCCCCGTATAAGTTTCTCAAAATAAATTAACTACCAGGTTTTTCAAATCAAATTTAAGTAAAATATATACCTACTCATATTATCATATTATTTGAAGAGATAATAGATAGTTATAGAAATTTATATTTGCCCAGTTTTGAGGCCGTGGGCTGTTATTTAATTATACGTCAGGGTATATAAAAAAGACACGTAAATCCTATTATTTCCCGGGAAAACACTCGAGGGCAAATATAATATAACAAGACAAACTTTGAGAAAATGAAGATAGGTATATTATTAAAATAATATAATTTATGACTGATACTGTTTTGTGATCTTTACTGTTTATTTATTTATTATAAAAAGGAGTATATTTCCTTCCTATTTATCATAATTAAGATTATAAACACTCAACATAACGTCACTTGGCTTGAAGTTATGTTGAGTGTTTATAATCTCCCTTGCGGGTAGGCAGAGAAAACAGAGTGCCATAAGGCACAAATTTTGCACATTTCACTTGATTATTTGTACTAAAATAACCGATACACGCTTGTCGGTTTTGGTGGCTCCTGACATCGCCTTTCTCAAGAACTTGTTCTTTTGCATCGAAAGTGTGTGGTGAACTAGCTCGATTCCTACATCCATCCGCTTTTGTATATCTGGTTAGTCAGTCTTTATTATCTTATTATTTCTACGTGTATTATAGATAAGCAACATACACGCTTTTAAAATTTATATATTACGGGGTAGGCAGAAAGAATAAAGCGCCTTATTATATAAATAACTTATTTGTTTCATTCGTTTATTTAGTTAATATCATCATACAAAATGTAACGAGTGGTTAACAGTAACATTGATTTTGTCAAATTGATTGCATTTGATCCTCCTCCTTCTCCGTTAAAAATATTAGCTAGTTAGACGACAATATGTATATTTTAATGTAATATCTATGTATCTCTATATCAAGTTCCATAATGATTCGTTGCTCACCCCTACATCCACAATTTCTTTTTACATCTTTAATTACTCTCGAGAGCAATGAATCCGGGTCACTTAAAGAATGTTAAAAATCTCGGAAACTAAAAATGATAGGTTAATGCAATAAATTGTATTTAATAGACAATGTAATACTCCTTAAATGAAAGTAAAAAAAATATGAGTCACCATACATTTTATTAACACCAAATTACATAAAGAAAAAATCTGCTGATCTCTCCTTAAAACAAAAATAGGAAACATGAAATTTTTGAACTTTATTACGATTTTCTTGAATTTTAATACTTCGTATTGCCTCCTCGTGCTTCCATTACTGCGTTTACGCGGTTTGGCATGCTGTACACCAAGTTCCTTATACGATTTTGGGGAATATTCTCCCATTCCTCTGTGAGAGCAATTTTGAGCTCACGAAGCGTGATTGGGGGAGGGTTTCGTTGTTTTACGCATCTGCCTAGCTCGTCCCAAGCATGCTCGATCGGGTTGATATCCGGGCTGCGCGCTGGCCACTCCATACGAGTAATGTTCATCTCTTGAAGGTAGTCATTCACAATCCTACCTGTATGAGGTCGGGCATTGTCATGCATAAATATAGCATCCTCACCTAAATTGACCATAAATGGACCAACGTGATCATTGAGGATTTCTTCCACATATCTTACGCTAGTTAAAGAGCCGTTTTCTATGATCACCAGCTCTGTGCGACTTTCAGAAGAAATTCCGGCCCACACAAGTACAGACCCACCACCGTAGGCTACTTTTTCCTCGATGCATGCTTGCTTGAATCTTTCCCCTGGTCTTCGATACACTCTGTGTCTTCCATCGTGCTTGTAGAGCATAAATTTTGATTCGTCGGAGAACATAACTTTTGACCAATCTTCAATACTCCAATTTACGTGGCTCTGGGCATATCTTAGTCTTGAAATACGATGCCCACGCTCCAGTTTAGGGCCGTTTGCAGGTCTAAGGGGTTTTAAGTTAGATTCAGCAAGCCGACGTCTTACTGTCCATGCACTTGGGTTACTTCCTCCGAGGCGTCGAAACTGATTGGTGAGTTCAGTTCCTGTGAGAAAGCGATTTCGAAGCATGGTGTTCACCAAGTATCGGTCTTCTCGTGCTGTGGTATACCTGGTTCTGCCCGTTCCTGGTCTGCGTAGGTTAGAACCAGTTTCTTCGTAACGTCGGAGAACTCTTTGTACTGTTGACAGCGACACACCAACAGTCCTGGCTGTATCGCGCTGACTCCGGCCGGTTTCCAGCATTGTAAGTATTCTGGTGCATTCTTCAGGCGTAAGCGACATAATTTCAGCTTGAATAATGAATATAGAGCACTATCAACATGGTTTATGTACCCACATAAATGACAGATTACAAACAAAAGCAAAACCAAATGCTGTAATTTCGTAGTTCCATCTTCGAAAGTGGCCCTTTTTCAAATTTGATTTTTTTATGATATAACTTTACAATAACTAAGAAGTTTTAATACCTTCATTTAAGGAGTATTACATTGTCTATTAAATACAATTTATTGCATTAACCTAGCATTTTTAGTTTCCGAGATTTTTAGGATTCTTTAAGTGACCCGGATTCATTGCTCTCGAGTGTATTACACATAGCAACAATAAATGTGAATGTGAAAAATGATATGAGCCAGGATTCCAACTTCTGAATAGAGTTTGCAGTGCAGAACAACTAAGTTATCGGCTATTAAATTAAATCTCTTAATTTCTGACAACATCTATATAGCTGCCCGATACATATTTAATAAACTTTAATACATTTAATACTAAAAAAGTAACATAACAAAAATTTAATCTGAAAGATTAAATCTGAATGGAGGCATTCTGAATGCAGATGAAAAAATGGAAAGCTTCAATCAAAACTTTTGTTTTATATGTAGCTCTATTTTTTGCTATTCGTTAAAACTCCCCATGCACGACTACTTTTAGTATTTATTGCGACATTTAATTACTTGAATGTTGTATTATGTTTTTATAAGCTTTTATTTAACTTGCACTGTATGTATGTATGTAAGTATGTATGTTCGGTGGAATCTTGTAACTCAATTTTGAAGTAGCTATCTTCAACCGATATAGCTGAAATTTTGTATACACGTTTACTTTGGATGACAATGCATGATACGATATGTGAAATCATTCTATATCTAATATGGCGGACGATCCAAGATGGCGGAATAGATATTTTTAATGCATTTCTGCAATATGGGTATGAAATGAAAGGGCTTATTGAGTGTAACTCAAAATATAATATGACGTCATTCTAAATCCATTATGGTGGAATAAATATTTGCGTTTCTACAATATGGGTATCAAATGGCCCATTCATTTGAGAGTTATATGAGAACTTCAAAAATGTCTCGGTGTTCAGTAGACTAGCCCTCCGCGTCTGAATCAGGAAGTCTTGGGTTCGAATTTGGGCTCACACCAATGTCTTTTCGAAAATCTTCTCGAAAGTCATGTGTGATAAATATTTTTGGTCAGTCAAAAATATTTATCACACATGACTTTATGTATGCTCGGTGTATGGCAACAGTGGTACAGCCCAGCAATTCACTGTATGAATGGGCTGGCTCGACCGCTGAAATACCACAACCGGCTTACGCCGCGTTTCTTTCGGCGATAGAGGCACCCGGAGGCCCACTCCCCTTCCCTATCCCTTCCTACTCCCATACCCTATATCCTACTCCCTTAAAGATCGTTGAGACGTAAATATAGCGGCGAGTCGAGGCTTGACAGATGCTGCCTACACCTTCGGGTAGAAAAAGGAGTCGAGAGTTATGTTATTAATTAATGTTATAAAAAAATTCGAATGTGAATTACATATGCATACTGGCGTCAGACTGAGAAACTTACCTAGCGATAACTAAAAACTTGAAAATAATTTAAAGCAAAAACTTTTTTAAAGAAGCTTTTATTTAAACGCTCTAAAAAGAATAAAATAATTTTCACCTGGACTCGATCTCACCTTGGCATTTGGCTCGACCGGTGCAATACCACGACCTCTTAGAAGATCGACGTAAAGTAGCTCTTGCCGTGTTTCGTTCGGTGAGAGAGGTACCCGGAGGCCCCTTCCCCTTCGTCATCGCTTTCCTATCCTACTCGCTTAAAGGTCGGCAACGCAACTGTAACACTATATGTGTTGCAGGTGTCCATGGGCGGCGCTGGTCACTTATCATCAGATGACACGCCTGCTCGTTTGTCTTACAATCCCACAAACAAATGATAAAGGCTGGTAGCAAAGCTGTAATACTATTAGTATCGCAGGTTCATTGGGCGCCTGCAGTTGCACACCATCGTGACCTGCTTGCTCGTTTGCCCCCTATCCCATAAAGATGCTTGATATTATATATCCTTCCCACCGAACGAAACGTGGCAAGAGTCATCTTACTTCGATTTTCGAGAGGTTATGGTATATAGCATGCAGCGAACTGCGTGGCAATATAATATAACTATGTTAGGTGAAGGTTTTTATTTAGTAGAAAATAGGCTTATTACACACGTACACAGTTACGTGATGCGGTCATAAAGTGCAAGTTTATGTGTTACTATGAACTAGACTTCTGATTAATTCTGTAAGTGACTGAAAGTTACGATAGTGTAACTGTAAATGAGGTTATAAGAAAAATTACAAAAAAAAATGTTTATACTCCTATGATCATGTCAAGAGCGTGCACGTCGCGATCCCTGCCGTCCCAATGGGACGCAATCTTGACCAAAGCAAACTCAGCCGGACGGGCTGCTAGGGCGTGCCCCGGAAGCGACGGGCACCGATTAGCCCCCGTCGGTGCGGCTGCATGCGCATGCGGCGAAGGGGGCCGCCACCCTTCACGCAGCGCCAATCCTGGCGGGACGAGGAGAGGGGAGTGCCGTATAGGCACGTGGAATGTTAGAGGTAGCATGGCAAGAAAGATGAATGAGATGATGGATGTATTAAATGAGAGATGCCTGGATGCCTTATGTTTGACGGAGACAAAGCGGAGGGGGAGGGAGACCGAGGACCTCCCCGGTGGCATGGTAGCCCTATGGTCCGGAGTGGACCCGGACGTCCGTGCCAGTGGGGGTGTTGGAGTCGTTCTCTCCTCCCGCTTTGCTTCCGGAGTGAAAGATTATGAGTTGGTAGGCCCAAGACATCTTTGGGTTCGAATAAAACTGGGGATCACGCGAGTTTTCCTGGTCGCAGCTTATGCTCCCGTTAGCTCCGCGGATCCCCGCGAACTCGAGGAATTTTGGGAAACTGTTAGGGATATTCTGTGTGGAGGGAAATGAAAGGATAATTCTGTGTGGTGATCTTAATGGGTGGGTCGGAACCAAGCGAGACGGCCTGGAGGCTGTCCTTGGTCCGAATGGTGACAAGAGAGTGAATGATGCTGGTAAGCCGATATTGGACGTATGCCTGGAACGAAACCTCCTTGTGTCTAACACATTATTCCGTCATAAAGATATTCACACGTATACGTGGAGACGGAATGAGCAAAAGAGTATGATAGATTTGATTTTGATAGATAGTCGTCTCCGAAATACTCTAAGGGATACAAGAGCCTACAGAGGCCCCACTCTTGATACGGACCACTACCTGGTGGTAAGCCGATTCGTGGGCCTTTTCAAGAAGTGGAGACACTGGCGAGTGCGTACCCATTTCGGAGAGCTTGAAAGGATAAAATGTGAGAAATTAGAAGATGAAAGTGTACGGAGTATGTATGTAGGCCTAGTCAGTAAAAGACTCAATGAGACGAGTCTTTCTGACCTAGGTGTTGAAGAATGCTGGGAAAGAATGAAAGAAAGTATAGTGATTAGTGCAAAAGAAGTATGTGGTAGTGCAAAGAGGCATAAGATTCTGAGAGGTGACGCCTGGTGGGACGCAGATGTGAAATCCAGCGTCGAAAGAAAGAAAAAAGCATGGTTGGATTATGTCTCAAGTTTGAACCAGAATGATAGTATGACAGAGAAAAAGTATGAGAGCTACCGCCGCTGCAGGAATGTTACCAAAGCCTTAGTGAAAGAGAAGCGTGAAAGACTTGTTGCGAATGAGGAAGTGAGGTTGACGGAGAACTTCGAGGCGAATAACAAACTCTTCTGGAGGGAAGTTAGAAAGTCTCGGGGTTCTTCGTCAACATCCAGAATGGACAAAATTATGTCTAAGTTTGGTGACATTCTTGCAAACCCAAGCGATGTATTGGGCAGGTGGAGTGAGTATTTTGGGGAAATGTACGAGTATGTTCCGGATGTGGGCGCCGCGAGTGAGCCTACGGCTGACACCGCTGCGCCAACATCTGATGAGGACATTACTATGGAAGAGATTGAATGGTCGATACGAAGTATGAAAAATGGTAAGGCAGCTGGAATTGATATGATGTCTGCTGAAATGATCAAACACGGTGGAACCTGTGTCCGGGACGCTTTCCTGACCTTGAGCAATCTTTGCTGGAGGTCGGGTAAGGTTCCCATGGACTGGAGGCGCGCTGTCATCGTGCCCTTGTATAAAGGTAAGGGATCACGTATGCAGTGCGCCAGTTACAGGGCCATCAGTTTGATCAGTTTAGCAGCAAAAGTGTATGGGAAAATTATTGAAAGGAGAATGAGGGTGATATCTGATGGAGTGTTGTGGGAGGCTCAGGGTGGTTTCAGAAGCGGACGAGGGTGCATGGATCAGATTTTTTCTCTCCGCAACATCGTGGAGAAACAACTGGCTGTTAACCGGAAGGTTTTCTGCGGTTTTGTGGATCTGGAAAAAGCGTTTGACTGAGTGTTACGAAAGGATCTGTGGGATATACTCCCGGGCTACGGGGTGAGCGGAGCACTGCTGCGCGCTGTGCAGTCCACTTATGAGGGCTGCACAGCGTGTGTGCGTGTTGACGGCGGCTTGTCCCCCTGGTTTGACGTCAATATCGGCGTTTGACAGGGTTGCGTGCTGTCCGCTCGACTGTTCATCCTGTACCTGGACAGTTGTCTCCAGAGAATGAGATCGATGGATGTAGGGATGCGAATGGGTGACCTAGTTGTGAGCTACCTGCTTTACGCAGATGACGCCGTGCTTCTAGCCGAATCGCCGTCGGACCTGCAAACACTAGTCACTACTATGAAAGATGATTGCATGATTAAAGGCTTGCAGTTGAATGCGACGAAAACGAAAGTAATGGTGTTTGAAAGGGATGAATCCAGAACAGATGCAAGGATAATGGTTGATGATGTAGTGCTGGAACAGGTGAATGAAATTGTATATCTTGGATGCGCTTTTAGCAGAGATGGAAGGTACACCGCGGATGTAGAAAGACGAGTGGCGATAGGAAATAGCGTAAACGGAGTGTTGGGCAGATTCCTGGGCGCAAAAAATATTAGCAGAAAGGCCCAGTTAGCAATCCACAATGCAGTCCTGATCCCAACACTAACTTATGGAAGCGAGAGCTGGGTATGGCAGAGTGTGCATGAAAGTAGAATAAACGCGGTAGAAATGAGGGCTCTACGCAAAATCTGCGGAGTGACTCTCGCTGACCGCGTAGAAAACAAGGTTGTAAGGAAGGAAGTTGGTTTGAAAGAGAGTGTCGGTGTAAAAGTAAGAAAGGGCATGCTCCGATGGTTCGGACATGTAGAAAGAATGGTTGACGCAAGACTGACTAAGCAGATATACAATGCAAAAGCGGACGGATGTAGGAGTCGAGGACGGCCAAGACACACATTCCGAGACCAATAGAATAGAACGTGTTCTGGAGGAAGGTGATGTTAAGAGCCTCAAAAACCGACACGCGTGCATGAAAAGAGTTATGAAAGTCAACGAAGCGAGTGAGGTGTGTAAGAATCGTGCCCTATGGCGCTCTGTTCTCTCTGCCTACCCCGCAAGGGATTTGGCGTGAAGTTATGTATGTATGTATGATTTATTCTATAGGGATATAGAATAAAATATATACGAAACTCAATTTCTCACATTCACACACAAAAAAAAACATTTACTTTCTGTATGTTTGTTTTATTAATACCGCCAGGAAATGACATATTATGGCATGACTGTACCAAGATCTTATATTGCAAATTGTATGCTTTTTTTCATATAAAAAGAAGAAAACATTAGATTTGGGAAGTTCGCTATTTTTTGTTTTTGTTTTGTGTAATTTATTAACCGGTATATTACCGGTTATAAGATAGCGTAAGGAATGAACCTACAATCTTGTATATTTGGGGATATTTTTTTTCTATCGAAGTAAAGGCATACTATTGACAAACTCAATGGCAAACAAAAACTAGTTTGAAATTTATCGACCTCAAAAAAACTTCATCGTACTGATAAAATGAGAAGAAAAACAACTTCGTTTTTTCATGAACCATAATGTGAAAAAGTCATATCAAGAAAACTTAGTGTTGAGAAATCACTGAAGCGTACACGTCTCTATCAAAACTTCCCAAAGAAAATATTAAATCCATAAATTATTTCGAAGATACATAAAATCAATGACGTTGCTTATAATGTTATATATTATAATATTTTTAAAACTTTAAAAACAATGTCGCTAATAATTTATAACTTAATTTGGAACTTTAGTGAGCTCGACGCGCCAACGCTACCATCCGTATTGGCTGAATGGTTGGTTATCGATAGCAGTACGTTTCAACGGGCACTTCCTGCCACGCACTGTATTTCCGGACCGCTAGGACCTAGGAACCCTCCAGAAACGAGCCTATTCCCATCTGAAAGGCCAGCAACGCTGATGTGATGCCCCTGGTATTATAGACGCCATGGGTGGCGTTGATCGCTTTCCATCCGGTGACCCGCAAGCTCGTTTGCCACCTGCCTATCATAATAAAATGTCGTACAATCCGCACAATTAAAACGAGAGATCTCAATTAAAATCAACGTATACTGAAAAAAAATATAAAAATAAGCTGAAGTCAGCTAAAATTATTTTAAAGCGTTTTAATTTTCACGATGTCAGCTAAAATATTACTTGCCCTCACAAAACCTTTTCGTGCAATTATTATTTTTCTCTTGGCAGACAATCTTCTAATATTTACAAACGCTTTTTGTACGTGCTTTACAAAAAGTAGATAATATTGGTTGCTACATTGTTATAAATCTTTTTAATTTGTAAATTAAGGTCGTCAAATTTGGAATTAAATTGTAACAAGATTTGTTTGTTACCCCATAAACCCCTTCTTAGGGCCTTTTTTCCTAAAAGTTTATTCCAGTGTCTTGGTCCTGCTCAATTCTCTCCTTTGACTAAATTATATTTTCACGCCTTATGTTTTTGATTGAAATTATCAGACACGTATAATGCTAACTCTTTCCCGTATTTCATAATAAAAGAATTGATATGATTTCAAGTTAAGTCTTGGTGGTCCAGTGGTCGAGCACACGGCTTCTGATCCAGAGGTCCGGGTTCGAAACCTGATACTGGCTCACACCAATGAATTTTCGAAATTGTTTTCGGAAGTTAAGTGTAATAAATATCGATAACTGAAAACTCTGTGCCCGGTATGGCAATTGGTTCGCCACCTATTCCATTTGGGACGTAAACATAACGGCGGGTCGAGGTTTAACAGCCACTGTCTACATCTTCGGTTAGAAAAGGGCGTGAAGTTATGGTATAATATGGTATATTCTCATTAGGTTAAAGATACGAATAAGACCGATATTTTTTGTGTCGAACCGCTTGCAATGTCTTAACATCTTGTGGCGCCAATGCTCAGTTTTGACGAACCTCTGTACTGAAGATTTCATGGATTCCAACATTATGGAGCGTTATAAATTCGATTGAATTGATTTGTTTGGGTGAACAATTATGACTGGCTGCAGAGTGTCAGGATGAACATTTGTCGGCCGTTCTACCAATAATTAAGTGCGGTATTCACTAGTACGATCACTTGCGACATTAAAACAAGAAAATTAATCTACTTAATAATTGGTTTATCCTTTTTTTGATCATCCAAACATACTTAAACCATTGTGAATTAATATTAATTTTCCATAGATACAATATAGAGATATAGAAATAAAGAAGTAATGTGACTAAATTTGCTCTTGACATCTCTACGTATCTACTGGATGGAATCTCAATTACGGCAACAAATGCAGGTATGTTATGTCTTCCAAGGCAGCAGTGAACAGTTGCGGAGAAATTACGTCCCTTTGTCTGACGGCTTTCCGCAATGGAATTAGGTTCGTACTACCAGATTTAATTCGAACTGATATACTGGCGTTTCTATACAAACACAGCAATACTTCGATATACCGGTAGTGAATATGGCAAAGGACTGCAATACTACCCTAGTCAAATAGACGGAATCAAAGGTTTTATCATTTTACTCAAACATCAGGCAGAGCGGCTGATTATACTTCTCGGTCTTTGAATAATTTAGCGAAGTGTGTGTCTTGGTCTATGACACTAAAGTCTTTTCGAAAACTGGCTTGTTTGGAAGGCTGAAAGTTGTAAAGGCTACGCTAGAGTCAATTTGTCCCCTCAAGAACATTGTGATGGATCTTTAGTTTTTAAAGCGGACTGTATCACCTTTATAAAAAAAACAACACCATGCTTTCGGTCCATGCATCTGGAACGACGCAGATCTAAAAAGCCTCTAAAGGACCTCCAGACCCAGCGTGTCACCCACCTTCAGAAGCTCGGTAGTAATTCCATCGTCACCCGGGGCGTTTCCGTTCCTTAGCTGCTTGACAGCCATTCCGATCTCGTACAAACTGGCATTCGGGATGTCTTGGCCATAGTGCTAATTAGCTGGGATCAGGATCTCGACCCAAGCCATAAGCAGGAGTCTATTATAATATCTGATATTAAAAATAATTAGGCCCCTTTGAATATTATAAACTTTTCACTAGAAAAATATAAATATATTTTATGACGTATTAAAAACCACAACAATCCGTTCATTTCTACATCAGATTTATTTCAAATAAAAAAGTTTTGTCCAATTACGTTTTACAGGATTCCTTTCTTAAAGAAAGTTAACGACTATGGAATATGGAATATGGACTTTTTCTTTAACAAATAGGTGCCATTGATATTTTAAATGCGAAATTTTATACTTAAATTAATATCTTCCATTTCATTTAAGAATTTAAATTGGCTTCAGAATGCCAAAGTGACTAATTATTTTAAATTATGAAGTGGAATGATTAAATCATATTGTCTATTTTGTAGCTAAATATCGTCGGGTATATAAAGTAGGAAATTTACTTTGTCCCCTCCGAATCGTGATACTTATAATGTATAATAATTTAACATATAAACTCAAGTATCCGATGTATGGCAATAGGTTCCGCTTCCTATTTCATTTGGAACGTAAGGATTCCAGCCGAGACATCACTGCAAATGCTTATATTTTTGTAGAGGGAAAAAGCGGAAAGGTACAAAATAATTATAGCCTACCGTAGTGAGCTGAAAGCCCTAGCACAATAAATAATAACATATAGAAATATTACGGCAGTCCTGAAAGTACTAGAATAACTCTCTAGGGCTCTCTGATGACGAATCATTTGTTTGGGGTTACCACCATTTTGACGTTGCTCGTCAAAGGAACTTTCATATTATAGAAAATTGCGTTGCATAAATAATATTTAAAGAAAACAATCAGCAAAATTATTAGTGCCCTTGTTACTTAATTTACCTTGTAAAACTTAGTTATTAGAAAAAAAGTTCTTGCTTAATATAAACTTGGCAGACAGCTGTCCATATTAGAAAGCAAAATTTTTACATACAGCAGTGATAACTAATAATACAGCTGTCCAAGGCACGTCATGATTATTTTTGTATGACAGAAAAAAAATTGTTCAATTGACAATAGTTACAATTTACAATTAGTTTAATATTTGTTTTCACTGACAAATTTGTCAACTAATTAGTTGTTTTTAATATACTCGTACTTTATACTGTATCAAAATACAAGTAAAACGTGTAAACACTTTTTAGAAGTTTTTGAAGTATTATTTCCTTGTTAACAAATCATCGGGTCAGAATTTATACAATTTTATGTAAATTTTTCTGAGAAAAGGAATAAAAAGGGCTTTAAGTTAATGTTAACTTTCTAACTCACGGCAAATTTGTAATTAAAAGATGTCGTATTATTTGTGATCTACTAACTATGAATTACTAGGGTAAACTATACTATTTACTAAACGATTGTACTTTATGATACGTGTTTTTTTTCTGCAATTTAGTATGGTTTCAAGCTTCCACGGGCATTAGCTATTAAGGAGCTATATTTTTATAATTAGCTATTAAGGAGAGTGACCCCATTCAGACAGTTACTGATTATATTGAATTCTTAACAGCCTTTGATATGACACCTTCTATCAAGTCTGTTATTTAATCGAACAAATATTTTCAACATAAGAGTTTGTGAAGATGTCTGGATATTTACTACTCAATCAAGGGTAAACCGTTAAATAGAATTTCAGGATATAATTAAATAATCAGGCAATGTCCTGGACTAAGTTATGGACTGCTTATCATTCCAGTAATGTGTTACTTTAAAACTGAAAGGTTTTTTCGTAAAAAAATACTCTGAACTTAATTAGTAAACTCCCTTATTTATAATATATAATTAGTAGGCTCCCTAATAATAAAATCTAAGATGATCCCGATAGTAGAATTCCACTTTTATGTTAGTTTAATTTAAAAGCATGTACGTGAGCGAGGTCTAGAATCTACTAGAATAATTACCAAGTAAGGAAAGGCGACTTTGACTGACTTTTAATACTATACACTCATTTTGAAGACAATTTACTACAAAATTCGTTCCATGATTTGTGATTGAATGATACATAATAAATGTTCAAAGGTTACGTAGCAGGTGCCGTTGGGAGTATTTTCAGTTTGCTTTGTATACAACCTTAATGAAAACGGAGCAGAAACATATTGTTTTTCTTCTGATTACCATTAAAGCGTTTGTATGCAAAACAGTGATGATATTTCTAAAAAAAATCCTTATGATCATAATGAAAACAACGTTTAGTATTGTAGCAACAGATGCTGGCAATCAAAATTAATGTAACATTATCATAAGGGTAGCTAAGTAGTGCTCACTTTTGGATCGAATTATGTATTTTTTGGTATTGTTACAAAGTCTACAGATATAACGTTAAAATGGGCTACGAAGTAGGTATATTTGCTTTGCTTTTACGAATACGACATTTTATTAATTTAAAACATCCCCAGATTTGTCTAGTTCTTCTGAATATTTTAAAGATGTCATTGTGAAATCTTATAAACAGTTCAAAAGTTTTTAATAGTTAGGTATTGGTCGTTTACATACATAATATTTTGGACAAATAGAAAAATAACATAACATGACATAACATAACTTCACGCCTTTGTTACCCGAAGGTGTAGTAAGCGGCGGCTGTTAAGCCTCGTCTCGCCGTTATGTTTACGTCCCAAATGGAATAGGTGGCGAACCTATTGCCATACCGGGCACAGAGTTTTCAGTCATCGATATTTATCACACTTAACTTTCCGAAAACAATTTCAAACAGTCATTGGTGTGAGCCAGTATTAGGATTCGAACGCGGTACTCTGAATCAGAAGTCGTGTGCTCGACCACTGGACCACCGAGAAATATAAAAATGATATATTTTTTCTAAAATGTATGACGGTTCACCGAATCCAAAGCCTGCTTATGGAAAAAAGCAGCTAGGAAGCTTGACATCCTTGTGAAGGTGAACCGATATTTCACGCAAGGACAACTTCTAACTTTGTAAAAGGCTCAAGACCGATTTTGTGTTCGTTTTTTTATTGTAGCTGAATTATGCCAAATATCACCTATCGCTACTGTATTTGATGGAGAGGCGGGCTAAAGGATTAATTGAAGATCGTGTGCTAGTCGACAATGATCCGCAAAGCCACAGGCGGAAGGTAGCCGACCTCTCGATATTCTACAGACTACACGCTAGTGGGGTGCACAAGAGTTATACATGATGATCCCCATTCTATCAGCAGCGTTTTAACTACTTGACATACTTACCGCTTACATTCGCACTTTGTAGAATCTTACCTGTAAGAAAGAAGCAGTTTGGATCTACGTTGTTACGCTCGGTGCGAAAGGTCTCCGTAGGCCCAACCCCTATCTCCTTCCCATCCCATGTTCGAGCTTTTTATATCCCGTCATTTTAATAGCCGCCACACGCAAACTGTAATACTGTGTTACACGCCGTCATAGTCCGTTATCGGGTGACACGCCTGCTCCTTTGGCCCCGATCCCTCATAAAAAAAATGGAAAGTGTCTAGTTCAAACGGAGTCACACATGTACTTGGACAGCTATTTCTAGATAATGTATTTTTCTTGTCCTCCGGGGATCTTTACCGCGGATGTTTACTTTCATTGGGCTTATGTATTCGGGGTTTACTGATCAAAGAGAGATTGTAAACATAATTATACATTGAACGATGAGGATTATAAAATAGACAAGTACAGATTTGTTTGTGGTTCCTATATTTGAGATGGATTTTGAGTTCTTTTGAGATCTTGAGTTTTTTACCAGTTCTCCTCAAGAATGCCTTTTATAAACGCTGTAAAATTAATTTTGATGCGGAACAAAGTTTGTCTGGTCAGCTAGTATAATAAGTCCTTATAGTTTTGTATGACGAATTTATCTGCTTTGTAAAGTCCAAAGCATAAAAATATTTTGATCTACGTCCAGCAGTGGACTACAACAGGCTAATGATGAAATGAGGATGATGAATTTAGACCGAAACATATAATAATATAATAAAATACGTACATTAACCATAAAATTAATGGTCCGCTATTAAATTGGTTATATGCATAAAATTCAGCTCGTTATCCATGAAATCGCTCCTAAAATTGGCCACCTAGTCGACACTATTCTAATTCGGTATCAAATGAATATTAAATTAATCTAGGAGATTGGGAAGAGCATAATCAAAATTCAAATAAATTGCTTTAAAATGTTCGAGCAATATTTATTTCATTTAAAAGAGCACTACAATAATTTTAGTAAATTATTATGTATCTTGAATTTGAGAATACAATGTGCGGATAAATCAATTAGTGAATCTATAATTTCAGTAATAGTGAAGTTTGTCCCCAAAAGGATATAGCAAATACTCTTTGGTACCTATTAATTCAGCGCAAAAAATAGAAAACTAGTTAGCTGAGTAAATAGTGAAAATTAAATTAAAAACATTATCAGTCAGATAACAGAGAGTTATAAATCTTGTATTCTCATAAAAATAATAAAAATCTTACATTTTTAAGAATCTAGCCTGTCTCAGCAACCGTCCATTGAATGAATGGGTCTGAAGAGACAAAAGTCATACAAAAAATCTTAATATGGTAAGACTACATAAACAACTCAGGATTACAAAAGCTCTTAACGTTTTTATACAGGAAAAAGAATAAATTACTAAACGACGTCTCGTGTATGGCATAGGCATAGGAAGTGGTAGAATCTGTTCAGCGAAGCGGAAAACTGACAAGCTACAATTTTCATACAATACATCATGTATTGTAGGAAAATTACAAAGGCTACATATCTTTTAAGTGTACGGATGTCATTGCCACTTTTCATGGATTATTGTTCTGATGATCAATCTTTGAATAAAAGTAATTCAATTGTTTTTAATTTACTTCAGAAAGGATCTTCAAATTTCGATGCATAAAAGCATGTAAAAGTATTTACATAATTGACGCTACACACTGAACTAACAGAGTTCTGGAACTTTAATTCAAAAAGTACTGAAGTGCAAAGTCATACCAAGAAAATTTTGTGTTAAGAAATTACTGAATCATACACATCACTGTCAAAACTTCCCAAAGAAAATGTTGATTATCTAAATCTATGAATTACTTCGATGACACATAAAAGACGTCTTCAGGTTTAGATTAAAAACATAAGTTGTCAACGTTCTTCTTTGAGTTTAACACAAAATTATTATTCTAATATATTCATAAAAAAATTAATACGACTCCGTTAATGACACGTACAATTAGAATGAGTCACGTCAAGCAGTCATTTAAAATCAACGTATACTGAAAAAAGTATTAATATAAAAAAGGTAAACTCAATCGTAATAATTTTAAAAGGTTACTGTTTTCACAATGTCAGCTAAAATATTACTTTCCCTCACAAAACCTTTTCTTGCAATTATTATTTTCTCCCGGCAGACGATCGTCTACAATTTACAAACGCCTTTTTTACGTGCCTTACGTTAACCATAGTGGTCGCGACATTGTTGTAAAGCTTTTTAATTTAAGCAGTAAGTTCATTTAATTTGAAGTAAATTCGTAACAACAGCAAATATTCCATAAACAACTTGTCCAGGACTTTACTCGTCGTAATTTGTCGACTCTTACTCTAACTCACTTCATTATAGTAACTATATAATTTCTTTCTACCTTTGTTCTTAATGGAAAATAAAACACTAAGTACAATGCGATATTTTAATATTTAATTAATATTTTACAAAATAAACACAGATACCAAAATTTCTGGTTACTCAACTGTTGGTGGTAATTGTTTTATCCCTATTCGCTGAATTATAAGCAACTCAAACGAATTTATTTTGTGAAAGTTTTGTACTAACTAAAACGATCATTGATAAAAATAATGTAACTATCTTCTAAAGACGTATACGATAAGGTAAAAAATGACACCAAGGAAAACAACACACTACACAGATTACAATGGAATTGTTCAAGTTTTACATCTTGTGGGGCTAAATGATGCTCAGTTTCTACGAACATCAGAAGTTTTCTCAGAATCCAATAGAGTAAGCAATACTTATTCAGCTCATAGTCTAACAATGGTAAGAACAATCGCTAATTATGTAGTTTGGATCATAGTGGCTTTGCAAGTTACAGGTTTTTGTCATTTTATACAGGATATGCTTTTGATAATACCTTCGACATTACATAGTATAAAACAAAGTCGCTTTCCGCTGTCTGTCCCCGTTATATGGTTAAATCTTTGAAACTACGCAACGGATTTTAATGCGAGTTTTTTAATGTATACTAAAAAAAACATTATAATTTTCGAGATGTATTACTGTAATTGCAAACGCTGGCTGAACCCTAAGTTCGAAACAATGTTCTACTACACTATTAAACACCTTCAAAAGGTCTACAAAAATGTCCGCGATTGCGTATGTCTATTTTATAGGGATAAGCCACAATTATAATTATTATTTCTTACCCTTCTCTCCCTTCTTCTTCTTTCTTTACGTAAAATAATGGTTTATTTACGAAGCAATTTTAAACATTACATCATTAATTGTCATCCAGTTAAGTGTTTTAAATAGATTATGATTTTAATATAGATCAATATGGCCCTACTACAGCATCTAATTTAAACGAATATTTACGAAGATATTACAGTATTAATATACCGGGACATATCAGTTGCATCGCCCAGTAGTACCGGCCAAGACGCGTGCCAATAAATAGTTTTTTTTTTTATGAGATAGGAGGGCAAACGAGCAGGCGTGTCACCTGATGGTAAGCAACTAACGCCGCCCATGGACACCAGCAGCACATATAGTGTTACTGTTGCGTTGCCGACCTTTAAGGGAAGGGGATAGGAAAGGATGGGGAAGGGGGTGGGCCTCCGGGTACCTCTCTCACCGAACGAAACGTGGCATGGGCCACTTTACGTCGGTCTTCTGAGAGGTCGTGGTATTTCACCGGTCGAGCCGGCCCATTTATGCAGTAAACTGCTTGGCTCTACCACTGTTTGTAGTACTAATTGAACTTTTTAGTTTCCAAAATTTAATCATTTATTACTTTTCATGCGGAGCAAAGTTCACGGGGTCAGCTAGTAGTATTATAAATCGGTTTTAATTGCTAGACAAGTGTCTAGCACTTAAAACCGATTGCCGCATCGCGGTAACACCCCTAATGTTCATGAAATTATAGGTAACTCTACTTATCAGCCTACTTGTCAATGTGTAAAGCTTCCTCTTTGGATATTATTAAAAATCATGATATCATCATATCATGATTATCATCATAATTATTGCTAGACAATAAGTATCATGGCATGTATATAGTAGTCATAGTAGTATAAGTATCATGGCAACTCTTTGCTAGAAACCCTTAATGTTTGTAAAATTAGACTGAGTTTTTTTTATGGGAAGCATGGATGCATGGATTGCATGAAACGAGCATGCGTGTCACCTGATGGTAAGTGACCAGCGCCGCCCATGGACACCTGCAATACATATAGTGTTACAGTCACAATGCCGAGCCTTAAGGGAGTAGGATGGGAAAGGATGTAGAAGGGAGGTGGGCCTTCCAAATATTATTAAAAATCACGATATCCATTACCAAAAAGTTAGCATCATGCCATCTCTTTGCCAGGCACCCATAATGTTTGCAAAATTACAATGAGCTACAAGATTATGGAGTTTTTCAAATCGGTTGTAATTGATTCCTTTGGGTCAGCAATTATGATGTCCCCGGTGTGCAAGTTTGAACAATTGTATCTTCACAATACACTGCACACTCACAAAACGATGCAGTTCAGGAAATTACGAAAGATGAAATAGTGAAGGCAATAAAAAGTACAAAATTGGGTAAATCTGCAGGGTATGGCAGGGTAACTACCGAGATGCTGAAAAGTGGCAAAGGGGTTATTGTAAGATTGTTGCGACTACTTTTCAATGTGTGTTGGCGTGATGGCTGCGTTCCGGACGACTGGACCAAAGCAGTCATTGTGCCCTTGCACAAGGGGAAGGGGTCGCGGCAGGACTGCAAAAACTACCGAGGCATTAGTCTTCTCAGTGTTGTAGGTAAATTGTATGCGAAGATTCTTATTGAAAGAGTGACGAATGTAACAGATAAGAAATTGTGGGATGTACAAGCGGGATTTAGGAGAGGAAGGGGGTGCATCGATCAGATCTTCTCTCAGCGGACCATCTGTGAAAAACATTTAGCCAAGTCCAAAAAAGTATTTTGTGCATTTGTAGATCTGGAGAAGGCCTATGATCGTGTACTCAGGAAAGAATTATGGTCAACGCTGTCGAATACATATGGGGTTAATGAGCGCCTGGTTCGGGCTTTAAATTCTCTATATGAGAATTCTAGAGCCTGTATCAGGGTGAATGGGGCGCACTCAGACTGGTTTAACATGTATAAAGGTGTTCGACAAGGATGTGTTGCGTCACCGTGGCTCTTCAATCTCTATATGGAGAGTTGTTTGACAAATCTAAAAGAGACGTGAATGTGGTTTAAGCATGGAAGAGGTGAGTGTCACGTGCCTACTGTACGCCGATGACCAGGTATTACTTGCTCCGTCGGCGTCGGAGTTACAAGACATGCTAATCTTGGTGAATGAAGGGTTTAGAGAAAGAGGTATGAAAATAAATGTAAGCAAGACGAAAGTTATGGTTGTGGAGAGAGAGAAAGAGGTCACACTGTGTGATATGATATTGGATGGCGAGAAATTGGAGCAAGTGAATGAGTTTGTATATTTGGGAAGTATGTTTACAAGAGACGGAAAATGTGAGGAAGATATTGAAAGGAGAGTGACTGCGGGTAACAGAGTTAATGGTGCATTGCATGCCTTGATGCGTAGTCAGGCTGTGTCTGAAAAGGCACGCTTGACAATTCACAATGGTGTGTTGGTACCAACTCTGACATACGGGAGTGAGTGTTGGGTGTGGCAGGCGAAGCATGAAAGTAAGGTGAATGCAGTGGAAATGCGTTCTCTGAGAAGTATGTGTGGAGTCACCATTGCGGATCGAATGAAAAATAGCGTGATAAGGGAGAAATGCAATTTGAAGGATTTATTTATTTAATATTATCTATATATATAAAAGAAAGTCGTGTTAGTTACACCACTTATAACTAAAGAACGGCCGTGCAGATTTGGCTGAAAATTTGTGGGGAAGTAGCTTAGAGCCAGGAATCGGACATAGGATAGGTAAATATGGATAAATTGCGAGTGAAATACTAAAAAAGATAATTTAATTTTCCCATACAAACGATTCGTAACCACACTTTTACATACAAGGCAATTTGACCTTTAAAATCATACCATAGAGTTTATTGTTAGTAGAAAAGTCCATCGTTCGTCAGTATCGTATGAATATTGACATTTAAACTTTCAATCAAATGTCAAAATTTGTTGTGTCATGTCACTGCAATATATTTAAAGTATTGCAATTTACAATTATTTTATATAAATATTGGTTATATATAAGTTATTTTTAAACTAAAAAACTGTTTTAAAATTTAAATAAACCATGCATTAGTTTGGAGCAAGCATTGCAGAGGCGGTAACATTATCCAGATACGGGATGCCATTTTTGTCAAAGGTGTTGAAGGTGACAATGATTTATTAGTTCAGATGGCATTTACTATAGAGAAAAGCATGTGGTGAGTCATCTCTCAATGATCAGACCAACTTCCTCATCGTGAAACTCAAGAGCGGATCAATAAATTACGAGTATTCATTTCGCAACATAACCTGGCGACCTGCATCGGCAGGATACTGGAAGGAAAGACCACCAACTATTAGGACGAATTAATACAATTAGGAGCCAAAACTTTTTACAACATGGATAGTTGGAAAGGATGACATGTTATGCTGACCCCACTAAGAGTGGGATAAGAGCAGGAAAATGATGAATTTGTATGGGAAAAGAATTGTTTTCATTGAATGTCGACATTAGTCAAGAATACAATTACAAATTGTAAAAATATACGGTATATGATTTATTTTGTTGATCTTTTGGGATAGAGTGGTATTTTACTGCTACGTGAACTTTTCTCACTTTCATTAATTAGATATTATGATGCAGAGGACAAGGCGATGGTAGTCGCAGTCAATGTAATGTGGGAAGGCCATCTCAAGTGCTAACCGCACTGAAGACTAGAAAAAATTGATCAAGAGAAGAGTTGTATTGCTATGTCAGAATTGTGTTTTAATATAAACATTTCGGGCACGGCAAGCCCAAAAACGGCCACACGACATAATTAAATTAATTAACAAATAAGGTCTCGGTGGTCCAGTGGTCGACCACCCCACTTCTGAATCTAGAGGTCGCGGGTTCGAAACCTGGCTCACATCAATTTTCCGAAGTTGTTTTCGGCAGTTATGTGTGGTAAATATCGATGACTGAAAGCTTTGTGCCCGGTATGGCGATAGGTTCGCCTCCTACTCAATTTGTAACGTAGACATAACGGCAAGACGAGGCTTAAAAGCCAGTGCATACACCTTCGGGTAGAAAAGCCGTGAAATTATGTATGTTATTGTTAGGCGTTGAAATACTTTAATTTCTGGAATTGAAATGATCCTTTTTATGGACGAACGAGCAGGCGTGTCACGTGATGGTAAGCAACCAACGCCGCCCATGGACACCAGCAACACATATAGTGTTACTGTTGCGTTGCCGACCTTTAAGGGAAGGCAGATAGGGAAATATAGGGAATCTTCCGTGGGATCTTCCGAGAGGTCGTGGTGTTTCACCGATCGAGCCGGCCCATTCATGGAGCGAACTGCTTGGCGCTACCACTGTTAAAAGTAAAATGTAAAATACTAAGTATTTCTTGGCCAATCAATATCTATATCTATACTAATATATAAAATCGGAGTGTTTGTTTGTCAAATTGAAATAACCGCTTTTTACGTTATGCATGTATATACATTAAAAATAATATTATTTAGAATTTTTGTCTGTCTGATTGTTCTGGCTTATGGCTGGACCGATTTTGACGGGACTTTTTTAGAAAAAACTTTTATTTACTCATATAATGCTTTTGAGGTGAAACAAAGTTCGCCGGGTCAGCTAGTTTTTAATACATACTACTATCATTACAGGAACTAATACCTAATGCAATAGCGTATGCCAATATTACAGAATAAAATTACTAATTAATAATATTATAGAACAAGATTACAAAGTAGGTATCCAAAGTGGAGACAAGTATGTTAAGATATTGCAATAATGGATGAAAGCCGAATGACTAAAAGAGTATACGAAGCGAATGTGAGTGGCAGGGTCGGGATCGGGAGACCAAGACGGAGCTACCACGACCAAATAAATGGTCTGTTTAAAAAAGGCAAAATGCGTAGCACCCGATACCGACGTGTGTCAGTATCGTAGCTTGTGGAAAGCCAAAGTCTCTGCCTACCCCTATGGGATACAGGCGTGAGCTTATGTATGTATGTATGTCACCGACACTGCTATCACTTAAGTGCAGTATTTACTACTTTTAAAATTACAAATATATTAAACTAAAATATCAACTAGAAATCTACTTTTTCAATATTTAAAAGATAGTTTAAACCTGAGCACTATATATTAATTTTCTTTTTTGTCAAGAAGTGTATAGTAACTGTAGGATCCTTTAAGTATCTGAAAAATAAAAATGAACGTATATAGACTAATTTTCAAAATATTTTCATCATTAGGGCTAAATAATGTGCTCAGAGGGCTTATAAAGAGATAAGATTCCTAAAGAAGTCCGTCAAAGCGTTTTTTTATGAAGCCCGATACTTAAGAAATGTCATAATCCTCAGAGACCCGGCTGTTGTAAAGTGGCAGTTTTCAAATGGTATATCACTCGGAAACTAGCAGCCATTCCTTTTCAGCAGATTTGTGATAAATGTAACAAAAAATGAGATTCATTCGAATGTTTTATGTGATGATAAAATACGGCATATTTATTTCGAGAAATATTCATTTCATTTTGGGATATTTTATCTGCTATTTATAAAATAGCAGATACAATAACTTTATTTTCACTGACTTTTAAATATGATTATATTGTTTTTAATATTTTCTATGATGATGAATGCACTTTTGCATTTTCACCGAATGCAAAAGTGCATTAATCATCACATGTTTCGAAGCTTTTTCTCTATTTGGGATGAAAATCAGTGATAGATGACGAAAAATCAAAATCACAATGGAAACCAAAAAAGTCCAATATCTCTTACGTAAAGATATTGCCATGTTACATTAAATAGATTATATCTATAAGTAAAGAAGTGATGTGACTTAGTTTGTTCTTGACATCTCTACGTATCTACTGGATTGAATCTCACTTACGGCAACAAATGCAGCTATATTAAGTTTAGTGAACGGACCAGCCGATAATTCAATAGTTTTACGAAGTTGTCCTCCCAACAGAAGGAGACTCCGACGGGTGTTAACATTCTGGCTGTACCAGGTACTCTCATAAACGCCAGCATCAGCCTTTACACTCTGTTTAAAATTAAATGACAAGTTTTATTATAGAATATGGCAAATATAAAACTTAGAGCCAGCTGATTTGCCTTCTAACCATGATTGTCGCAAGAAGAGACCAAAAAATTGGATCTGCTGGTATGAACCATAAGCCTCTATGATCTGGTGGTTCACTACTCTATCTTGTAATTCAAAGATTTTATTTCGAATATTAATACACTTATATGTGTTTCCTTCCTCCCTTTCCCTTGTATGATGATAAATTGTGCGTGGTATGTTACAATAATCTAAAATATATGAGACTAGAAAAAAAAATTGAACAGGTAGTCTTGCAGTTCGCTGCCGCTGCATGAACAGGTCAGCTCGACCGGTGAAATACCAGGACCTCTCGGCGAGAAGTGGCTCGTGCCGCGTTTCATTTGGTGAGAGAGGTATCCAGAGACCCGATTACCTTGCCTTTCCTTCCTTCTCCTATTTTAAAGGACCGCAACGCACCACGGTACTCATGGGCGGTAAGTAGTTGCTAACCACCCCACCCACTTTCTCGTTTGCCCTCCTATCCCATAAAAAAGCGTATAAAAGCATAGCTTTTGTTGACTTAAACTATGAGTATTAGAGGCGTAAAGAAATAATGTTTGATTTTACTGACCATGTGTAACACTTCGTTGCTGTGCCAGCAATAAAGGAATAGTTGAGCTATTAAAGCTATGAGGTATTCTGCAATCCATATTCGCTGCATATTACTTGTGCTTTCCTAAAAATTTAATGAAATAACATGCATTCCCGTTTGTAATATAGTAGAAATTAAAAAAAAAAAACCTGTATATAGTTTATCTTTAACATTATTTGCATAATGGAATTTAATCGTAAATAAAAATATTTATAATTATATAATTAGTTTGCAACATCCTGTTTGTTAATAATTAAATAAGGCCCCTGTAAATATTATAAACTATCTAACTATAAATATATATATATATATATATATATTTAATAACACAATAAATATTATAATAACCCGCTCATTTCTACAACAGCCTTTTTATATGGCTTTATTTTAAATAAATTAATAATTTTTCACAGGATTCCTTCAAAATAAACTTGAATACTTGACTACAACGACTTTTTCTTTAACGAATAGGTTACCTTCAATCTCATCTTAGAACATTCTGGAGTGCAATTGACAATTGTTTTAAATTCCGAGGTGGAATGTTCAAGTCATATTTTCTGTTTTGTACATAAATATAATTTGGGTATATTAAATACCAATAAAAGTGATACGATCACCTGGATAAATGATCAGGGTGATGATAATGACAATGATTCTGTTCATAGAATGTACACGTAGAATTTCTCCAAACAGAGGTGTAAAAGCGTAGAAAAAAGTGTAACTATAAAAAAAATTATATCCTACCGTAGTTAGCTGAATAGCACTAGCACATATCATTAAAGAACAAATGATGACATATAGAAACATTACTGGGGACATCAGCGAGTTTAAAACTGAAGTATATCTGTAAAAAAAACATTCCAATAAACTTAAAATAATTATCAACTTCAATTATATCACTTTATTTGTATTTCGTAATGAATTCTTACTTTATAATATTTATATGATGATAATGGCATTCTTTTATTCGATTTTTTATAACTTCATTGTCATCAATAGATTCATAACTATCAATATCAAATAGCCGTGCACAGTTTCTTGACAAGATTTCCAGTTGTCCAGCGAAAAAAGTCAATAATATTACAGCGTTACAATCAAAATTAGCGACTACACTGCCACCATAAAAACAAATTATTGATTGTTCCAAAGCAGTAACCCAATATCCGAAGCCTATTGTTTTATCAAACGGAACCCAAGAGCTTAATACTTCTGGATAATGGACACTATTATTAGTTAATATATCTGGATAGTCCCCTGATGACATCATAAATATAATGCTAAATATAGGTGCCAAAATTACCAATAGCACTGTTGCAAATGTTAACATTTTATACAAACGCGTCACTTTTCTCGAATAACCAGAATATTCAGCAATGATAGTATGCATTATTGAGTCCTTTGTAGACAGTTGTTTAGTTTCTGTATCTGTGACGTATTCAATGATTTCCATCCAATATTTTTCCCAATATACAAAAGTTCCCGCTTTATAAACACACACAGTACTGAGCATCGTGACGGAAAGATTTTGCATAGCCATTTCGAAATCTCTTCTTATGATCCAAAGTTCTACGTATTGAGTTATGACAAATATTATCGCTAAACAATGCACTATATTACATATTGTTCTTTTGCCTTTTATCATTAGCCCCCAGAACAGAAGATTATTGTATGTTGGTGACAGCGAGTTTTCAATTACTTCACAATTTTTCATTTTTGCGGGAATCTAAGTAGGATGCTAGCATTTGTGACGAAAGAAATTGTAAGAGTGAGAAATCGTGTACGAGAAAATGATGTCTTGTGTTGTGGGAGTTGGTATCGTTATTTATTAATTCCAAGTTAACTAGCTAATCCAACCACCTTGGCTGTCTTTTAAATACCGTTTACTTGGCTGTTTTCTTATGAATTTTATTATATTTTTCAATTTAAGAGTTTATATTTTAGTATTTCTAGTGGGAGGCAAAAGATGAATGGCATTGTATCATACTATAGAAATTTGTCTTGTTTAAATATCTACTGTTTATAGATATTAAGAGAAACCGAATTACGAGTTTCCTTGTAGAATTCCTCAAATAAAATGTGTTTTTTAGTTTGTTTTAAGTTCTGGCTTTTTAATGGGATAGGAGGGCAAACGAGCAGACGTGTCACCTGATGTTAAGTGACCAGCGCCGCCCATGGACACCAGCAACACATATAGTGTTAAAGTTGCGCTGCCAACCTTTAAGGGAGTAGGATAAGAAGGGATGAGGAAGGAGGGTGGGGTACCAGGTACCAGGTACCTCTCTCACCGAAAGAAACGCGGCATGAGCCACTTTACATCGATCTTCTGAGCGGTGGTGGTATTTCACCGGTCGAGCAGGCTCATTCATGCAGCGAACTGCTTGGCTCTATCACTCCTGCTGTTTTTAACAATAAAATATTGCATCTATAAAGAAATTGATGAAAAAACAGTCTACTAAACCTAAAAAACTTTGTTGTTAGAATTGGTTTTATATTAATTTAAACTAGGCGGACAGCTGTCCATATTACATAGCAAGATTGGTACATACAGTGGACATAACTAGTAATAACGCAGTCCAAGACGCGACATGATTACTTTTGTCTGACAGGAAAAGGTATCAATCTGACATTAGGTTTGATGTTTGTTTTGACTGAAATTAGTGACTTAACTTTTTAAATATGACAAGCGATGTACAAGACAGCTTTATATTGCATGTAGATGTTTGATGAACATGCTTTCGTAAACTGATAATCATTATCATTACATAGTATAAAACAAAGTCACTTTCCACTGTCTGTCCCCTTAAATGCTTATATCTAAAACTAAAGCTACGCTAGTAAAAGTATGCAACGGATTTTGATGCGGTTTTTTTAATAATTAGAGGGTGTTAACGGGGTGTCTTAAATTCTTATGAAAAAATGATAATTTTCAAGATTTAGCACTTTAATTGCAAACGCTGGCTGAACCTTAAGTGATAGATCAAAATAATGTTCTACATTACTAAACTGTGGGATGTACTCCCGGGCTACGGCGTGAGCGGAGCACTGCTGCGCGCTGTGCAGTCCACTTATGAGGGCTGCACAGCGTGTGTGCGTGTTGACGGCGGCTTGTCCCCCTGGTTTGACGTCAATATCGGCGTCAGACAGGGTTGCGTGCTGTCCGCTCGACTGTTCATCCTGTACCTGGACAGTTGTCTCCAGAGAATGAGATCGATGGATGTAGGGTTGCGAATGGGTGACCTAGTTGTGAGCTGCCTGCTTTACGCAGATGACGCTGTGCTTCTAGCCGAATCGCCGTCGGACCTGCAAACACTAGTCACTACTATGAAAGATGATTGCATGATTAAAGGCTTGCAGTTGAATGCGAAGAAAACGAAAGTCATGGTGTTTGAAAGGGAGGAATCCAGAACAGATGCAAGGATAATGGTTGATGATGTAGTGCTGGAACAGGTGAATGAAATTGTATATCTTGGATGCGCTTTTAGCAGAGATGGAAGGTACACCGCGGATGTAGAAAGACGAGTGGCGATAGGAAATAGCGTAAACGGAGTGTTGGGCAGATTCCTGGGCGCAAAAAATATTAGCAGAAAGGCCCAGTTAGCAATCCACAATGCAGTCCTGATCCCAACACTAACTTATGGAAGCGAGAGCTGGGTATGGCAGAGTGTGCATGAAAGTAGAATAAACGCGGTAGAAATGAGGGCTCTACGCAAAATCTGCGGAGTGACTCTCGCTGACCGCGTAGAAAACAAGGTTGTAAGGAAGGAAGTTGGTTTGAAAGAGAGTGTCGGTGTAAAAGTAAGAAAGGGCATGCTCCGATGGTTCGGACATGTAGAAAGAATGGTTGACGCAAGACTGACTAAGCAGATATACAATGCAAAAGCGGACGGATGTAGGAGTCGAGGACGGCCAAGACACACATTCCAAGACCAAATAGAACGTGTTCTGGAGGAAGGTGATGTTAAGAGCCTCAAAAACCGACGCGCGTGCATGAAAAGAGTTATGAAAGTCAACGAAGCGAGTGAGGTGTGTAAGAATCGTGCCCTATGGCGCTCTGTTCTCTCTGCCTACCCCGCAAGGGATTTGGCGTGAAGTTGTGTGTGTGTGTGTGTTACTAAACACCTTCAAAAGGTCTATAAAAAAGTTCGCGAGGGCAAATGTCTATCTCTTAGGTATAACCCACAATGACCATTTTTGTTTTTTTACTTTTTACGACAAATAATGGCTTATTTACGAAGCGATTTTAAATATTACAGCATTAGTTTGCATCCAATTAAGTATATTAAATAGATTGTGCATGTAATATAGATGATCCTGGCCCTTTACAGAATGCAATTTAAACGAATATTTTCGAAGATATTGCAGTATTAATATACGGGACAACAGATAAGGCCGACAAATAGCACAAATTGAACCTCATGATATCCAAAATTTACTCATTTATTACTTTTGATGCGGAACAAAGTTCACCGGGTCAGCTAGTAGAATAATATAGCTCAGGGTAATACTACTGGTTCATATTGCATCAAAAAAAAAACAAGTAAAAGTTTTTAAGCAAAGTAAAGCCTTTGAAGCATTACTTCCTTGTTATTAAACCATCGGGGCTTGATATTAAATGTATAGAGTATAATTTCAGTTATCCTTCGAAAAGTAATCAAAAAGGGCTGTTTTACTTTAAAATTGGTTTAGAAATTTCGTAACCCACGGCAAAATGGACAACTAATTTCTGGTTATATTTGACGTGGTATTTGACATTCACTATTGATTACTAGATAAAACTGGATTCAAATAATATTATTTCAGTTCCTGCAATTGAGTTCCGTTACAGGCCGGATTCGGATTTTAGTACTGACCCGTTTTAGGATTCATACAGCTACTAATTATAGTGTAACCTTTCACCATTAGATAGGACAATGTCTGTCGGGTCCGTTTATTAGAGGCCCTTTGAGTCTCTTTGAGATCCATTCTCGTAGTAAAAAGTATCATAGTTCAAATTTTATGTTATTTAATTTATGCTTACATTTCTGGCAGTGAATCCGCAGATAGAGCATATAGAACAATGAAGGAAGGTCATCTAAACTGGCGTCTTATTTTATCCAATCATCTCGTAAAGAATAAACCCTAAAATAACTGAATAATTTATAGTAACGTATTAAATGTATAAATGTTTCCTAACATGTGCCTTTGGAAGTATTTTCAATTTGCATTGTTAACAACGTTAATGAAAACGGAGTGGAAACGTATTGTTTTTCGTCTGTTTACTGATAAGGCATTTGTATACAAAACAATTATTGTATAGCTAAAATATAGTTCCATTTGCTCAAGATGAAAGAAGAGGCTAAAAAGTTGATGCTGGAAACCAAAATTTAAAGAAACTTACCCTGGCAAAGTATCAGTTGCTAATTGATGTAAGTCGTCGGATTGAATTATTTACATCAATAATCTCGCTAATTTAAGTAATATTGTTGTATATCTTTAGCAAATTAATTCCAGCGTAAGTCTAAATGATATTTTATAATATTAAATTTTATAATTTATTTCACACTTAACATCCAGTTATTAAGCATTCTTTACAACGTTTCAAACTTAACTATTTGATCACACAATGTCTTCATTTTAATGACGTTTAGTCTACATACTATGACTAGTTTAATTTTTTAGTTTAATTTTAATTAGTTTAAAAAAATAACCATATTTATGAGACAAACAAACATAAATTTAGGCCGATTCCGTTTCGGGGGGGTCAGAATAAGTTCAATGTTTTGAGATTCTCGTCCACTTTGTCATTTTAGACATTTATAGCTGTTGTAATACACGCTTGACTGTTTTTATGGTTCCTGATGTCACTTTCACTAAAATTACCGGTCTGTTTGCTCATAAAGAATGTTTTTGGCCTTCCTCAGCACCGTC
The DNA here is from genome assembly GCA_905147225.2 of Euproctis similis. Lineage (NCBI taxonomy): Eukaryota > Metazoa > Arthropoda > Insecta > Lepidoptera > Erebidae > Euproctis > Euproctis similis. Next base: position 15,728,553 of record LR990109.1, read on the forward strand.
GTTTTCCTTTTTTACACTATATTTCAGCATATATCATCATTTCTTACTTGAAAACCGACAGTAGTGGTCTAAGAACCACTCCACAGTTTATGCGTAAAGCTTGCGTTTTGACTGTATTTAATCTACATCATACCAAATCATACCAAATTCTCATTCATAACATAGTGACAAATAATCATATTTAATTTAGTATAATTTTATTTTATTTTATTAGATAGAAAGACAAGCGAACCTTATGGGAAGCAACTAACATCGCCCATAGACAACTGCAACATCGATAGTATAAAAATTGCGTTGACGGCCTTTAAATTAGGATATAGTAAGGGTCGGAACTGGGATGGGGAAGGGAGAGAGGTAAGGGGTTCGGCCTCCGAGCACCTTTATCACCGAGAAAAACGCGGCATGAGCTACGTCAATATTCTGTGTGATCCTGGTATTTCAGCGGTCGAGCCACCTCATTCATGCAGCGAAATGCGTGGCTCTTTCACTGTTTATTATTGTAAACAATAACATAACTAACACATGACAAAATGCTCTAAAGTTAAAATGTCATACCCACATCAATTTGGTTTGGTTAACGTGCAAAGTTACGATAAAAGCCTACTAATATCGCACAATTATTACTAGAATATAGTTAGACTTCAGTTCACTATACTTGGTTGTTCTCTTCAACTTACTAAATTAAATTTCACACAACCAAGTAAAGCTTTCAATTGACAAATCTTTGAAAGATAAAGTTTATATGAATGAAAATAATAATTGTTCAAATAATGAAATACATACATAACTTCACGCCAAATCCCTTGCGGGGTAGGCAGAGAGAACAGAGCGCCATAGGGCACGATTCTTACACGACTCACTCGCTTCGTTGACATTCATGACTCTTTTCATGCATATTCTGAATAATGAAATAATTTAAATGAAAGAATAATATCTGCTTTTGAAGGCTGACAATAGGCATGTCTAGGTAATTCAAAACATAAAATTACAATCTCAATTAGGTAAATGAATAGAAATTATAATCCACGCTACTCTATAGAGTCATCTATCATTCTTAATATACGCTACGATATGATATTATTAATATAGTCAACCTTCTAGCTGGGTATAAATCCATATAAAATATATTACACTATTCTATGATAAAAAGACACTTTTAACGGCTGTAAGGCCCTACAGACATGACAAAACCCTTTTGCCGTAATGAGGGTAACGGATACTACTATTGTCATTATAAGAATCTGAGTAGAAAAAAATAGCTTATAAAGGCCATTATGTAAATAGCAGGATACAATTTGTATAAAGGACCGATACTTTAGCATAGCTTTCTTTTATTTAGTCTTAAATAAAATCGACCTTCATTGGAAATTCAAAATTTGTTTACTTTGGTATTATTGTATCTTTATACTAGCTGATCTGGCGAACTTCGTCCCGCACAACAGTCAATGAATGAGCACAATACGTTTTGTTATACGACTCATAATAAATTAACTCTCTCAGTCAGCCGGGAGCAGGAGAAAAACATATGGCTGTCAGCCATATGTTTAGTAGATGGAGTAAGAAGGTCATAGAGTGGAGACCGCGACTTGGTAAACGTAGTGTAGGACGCCCGCCAGATCAGACGATTTCAGAAAAACTGCTGGAAAAGACTGAATGCGGAAGGCAGAGAATCGGATGTTGTGGCGCACATTGGGAGAAGCCTACGTCCAGCAGTGGACTGCAATAGGCCGATGATGATGATGATGATCGTTTTGGACATCGAAGGTTGGATCGACTGGATAAATGATATGGCAAATTTTGGGACTTAAATTCATTTGTTTTGGCTGGAAATTTATGAAATTAGAATTACAAATGTTGAATACTGAGTTTGACATCAACTAGTTAAATATAATTTTAAATGGAGTTATAGTAGTCGTACAGTTTTTACTTTACTTAATCAAACCGAAACATATTATCTAATAAAATTGTACATCAACTATAAAACTAATGGTTCACCATTAAATCTGTTTAAATACATAAAATTCAGCTCGTAATCCATGAAATTGCTCCTGAAATTGGCCACTTATTCGACATAATTATTATTCAAATTCAGAATCGTACGAATATTAAACAAGAAGATTGGGTAAACTATAATTGAGTTGCAAATAAATTACTTAAAAATGTTCCGGCAATATTTATTTCATTTAAAAGAGCAGTACAATAAGTTTGGTAAATTATTATGTATCTTGAATTTGAGAAAATAAGGTGCGGATACTGTAAGCCCCTCTGATTATCTGTAATAAATAGTATCATTGTCATAGTAATATACATAAAATACATACACGTCTACCAAATAAAAATAAAGTAACTTGTAAAACATAAAAAAAACAGAACTTCACGCCTTCTGTTACCCGAAGGTGTAGGCAGCGGCTGTTATGCCTTGTCTCACCGTTATGTTTACGTCCCAAATGGAATAGGTGGCGAACCTATCGCCATACCGAGCACAAAGATTTTCAGTCATCGATATTTATGACACTTAACTTCCGAAAACCATTTCGAAAAGTCATTGGTGTGAGCCAGTGTCAGGAATCGAACCCGGACCTCTGGATCAGAAGCTGTGTGCTCGACCACTGGGCCACCGAGATTCAAAAGTAATTTGTACTTATTACAAATTAGTTCTCAAAGTAGATAGCAATAATTATGGACATAATTTGTTTTCCTTATCTTAATCTTCTTCTTCTTAATTATATTTTAACAGTGACACTAAAACAACTTTTAGGATTATACCGCGTTTATTTATTACTAATTTTTATTTATTTCCCGACGTTTCGAACTCTTTACAGACATCATTTTCACGAGTGATGAACAAAAAGATTTAACTTTAACAAAAAAAATTTAACAGTGGTAGAGCCAAGCAGTTCGCCTCATGAATGGGCCAGCTCGGCCGGTGAAATACTACAACCTCTCAGGAGATCGACGTAAAGTGGCTCATGGCGCGTTTCGTTCGGTCAGAGAGGTACCCGGAGGACCACTCCCCTTCCCCTTCTTTTCCTATCCTACTCCCTTAAAGGTCAGCAACGCAGCGGTAACACTATATGTGTTGCTGGTGTCCATGGGCAGTTGCTTACCATCAGGTGACACGCTAGCTAGTCGGCTAGTTTGCCGACCTGTCCCATAAAAAATATGTTAATAAGTGTCAGGTTGTTTATCTGCGATAGACTCCCAAACTATAAAACCACTGTCCATATAGATATTGAAAAGCCATGGTGAAGCAACACATCCTTGTCGAATACCTTTATAGATCATAAACCAGTCTAAGCGCCCATTTACTCTGATACAGGCTCCAAAATTCTCATATAGGGAATTTAAAGCGCGCACTAGGCGCTGTTCAACCCCACACGTATTCGACAGTGTTGACCATAATTCATTCCTGGGTACACGATCGTAAGCTTTCTCCAGATCTATAACAGCACATAATACTTTTTGGACGTGGCTAAATGTTTTTCACATATGGTCCGCAAAGAGAAGATCTGATCGATGCACCCCCTTTTTCTTCTAAGTCCCGCTTGTACATCCCACAATTTCTCATCAATTACATTCGTCATTCTTGCAGTAAAAATGTTCGCATATAATTTACCTACAACACTAAGAAGCATTAGTCATGCCTCGGTAATTTGTGCAATCCTGTCGCGACCCCTTCCCTTTATGCAAGAGCACAATGACTGCTTCAGTCCAGTTGTCCGGAACACAGCCAGCCAGCACACATTAAAAGGGAGTCATAACAGTCTTCCATCTCCCTTGCCACTTTTCAGCATCTCGGTAATTACCTTGCAATTTCGCACTTATGATTGCATTCACTATTTCATCTTCCGTAATCTCCTGATCTGTCTCGTTTTGTGAGTGAGTGGGAGTTGTAATTTTCACCGGCTTATTATTGTAAAGATCTCCCACACTTCTTAACACACTTTAGATATGGGAGTTCATAAAACTTGGGATTGTGGAAGCGTTACACAAATAAAAAGGGCACAAATTTAGCATGATATTAATCACTAACAAACTCCACCAGAATGGTTCGACCGATTTTGATGACATTTTGTATGCATATTGGTCAAGTCTGAGAATCGGTCAACACCTATTTTCCGTACCTTAAATGTAACAGGTTGTCAACCGTATATTTTTTTTATTTTATACAAAACAATGTTTGCCAGTTTCTTAGAGTAAGTCAAAATAAAATCTGCCATCCTGAGCAATTGGAAAGCAAAAATTGCCAGCATTTGGTATTATTTAACTACCATCACTAATAACTCTCCTTATATATCAGTGCTTATACGTTACAAGCATTACGGCAATGGCTAAAAAGCACGCCGTAGACCCTGTAATACTACACAGAATAGCATCATAATACATGCAACGTTTTGTTTCATCACTTTATATGCATCATGCGTACCAAAAAAGATCTGTAAAGGACAAAAGTGTTAGTTTACTATTAATATAATAATCCTATACACCTTAATAAAAGTAAGAACAGATAGTGATGTGAAAGGTCCAGCAGAAAATGTAAATTGATAATCCAACTGCCCAGCAAGTAGGAGAAGTTTTCGTCGTTTAGACACGTCTCCACGCCACCAATTGCTATTGAAGATACCCCTATCCACTTGCTTACTCTGGAAAAAAGTTAGAATAAACAAACATCTCTATCTCCACTCATTTTCATTTACTATTTATAATTATAATTCCGGGATAGTAAATCATGCTTATATATACTGTGCGACATATTTGGTGTTTTATTCATGGCTGATGCTAAGTGTAATGTGTAAGACTTCTAGATCTATTATTTTTAGATAGTTTTATAACCTTGCTTCTAATTCACAGGTCTGTATTTTGAATCCTGGTGTCCACTCATTATGATATTGGTATATGTGTAATAAAAAAAATATTTATGACTGATAATATCTTCACTCATAACGAGTGTGAAGTTATATTTTATGATGTCGTTTAATAAATACCATTCTAACCGCTATCAGTGGGTGGTAGAGCCAAGGAGTTCGCTGCATGAATGGGCCGGCTCGACCGGTGAAATACCACGACCTCTCAGAAGATCGACGTAATGTGGCTCCTGCCGCGTTTCAATCGGTGAGAGAGGTACCCGGAGGCCCACCCACCTTCCCCATCCCTTCCTATCCTACTTCCTTAAAGGTCGGCAATGCAACTGTAATAATATATGTGTTGCAAGTGTCCACGGACGGCGCTTATCACTTAACATCAGATGACACGCCTGCTCGTTTGCCCTCATATCCCATAAAAAAACCCACCTGAACAGTAGCTTCGTTACTATGCCAACAATACATGAACAACTGTAAAACCAAACTACCGGTATATTGAGTGATCCATATTTTCTGTGATGGTGAAGTTTGTCCCTAAAATAATATAGTAAATTATAATCTTTGATGCTATTTTTAGAATACTAATATCTCAATAACATAAATTCTCAACATAATAAATACCAAGCTGAACTGTATAACTGCACTGCAAATTGTAATTGAACACACAATTACATAGAAAAACATTGTCGGTGACATTAGAGAGTTAAACATCTTGTATTGTCTGAAAAACAATTTAATTTAAAATAGAACAGTGTATACATATATATATATATACAATAGAAATGAGGGTACTGTCCAAAATCTGCGGAGTGACTCTCGCTGACTGCGTCAAAAACAAGGAAAGACGTTGGACTGAAAGAGAGTGTCGGTGTAAAAGTGAGAAAGGGCATACTCCGAAGGTTCTGACATGTAGAAAGAATGGATAATGCAAGATTGACTAAGCAGATATACAATGCAAAAGTGGATAGAAGCAAAAGTCGAGGACAGCCAAGACATACATTCCATGAACAACTAAAACGTGTTCTGGAGGAAGGTTATATTAGGAGCCCCAAAAATCGACGCGCGCGCATGCAGGGTTATGAAAGTCAAAGAAGCAACTATCTCATGTAATAATGATTTTTCATCATTTATGGCATTCGGTTCTCTCTGCCTACCCCGCAAGGGATTTCGCGTGAAATTATGTATGTAGATCAGTATATTAAAATTTTAAGAACAGCTTAATCTGTCAATGGCACTATCTAATGATTAGTGATTGAAGAGACCAAAGTTATAAAGAAATCTTAAAAGGCATGCACAAACACGCATGTCATCACACACTATGTCGTGGCGGCAGTGGGTAGGAAGTGGCAGTCTGCTCTGCGAAGCGGAAAATCTGATGGCTGACAAGCTGCAATGTTCCTTCAATACACCGTTAATAATTACACATATTTTCACTTTAGAGAGGTCATTATAAAGCATATAAACTGAAGTTGAAGTTTGGCTTTGAGCTATGAACTATTCATCCAAAGACTCAATGACACTAAATGACAGCCTTTGCTTGATAGCCAGTTAATCCAATCTACACGTTCCTCAGTGCTCCCACGTATCCAGGAAGAACAACTAAAAGGTTCTTTTCAAACAGATTACAAATCACTTACCTTACTAATACATTGTGATGTCTATGACACTCTTTTATATTTGATTCAAAATCTTTGCCTTCAAACACATTGTTGCAATTTTCCATTAGAATGATGAGCTGTCCTTTAAAGTACGACATAATAGCCACAGCGTTCATATCAAATGCCGCAATGATTCCCGCTCCCTCATAACTCATACATATCTGCATAAAAATGGCTATCAAATAGCACATCATTTTGCTATTGTCAAATGGAAACCAAAAAGATAGAATATACGGTGAAGGCTCAAGACCCAAAGTGATTTCTTGACGGTATTTTTGTGAAGATATATATTTCAAAAACGGCGTCATGCACATCAGACAAACTGTTGCAGAAACTGTCCCCCAATATATATAAGTGACCGTTCGTGTGTACCTAGTATATTCTCCCATACGTTTCGCTATCAACGGATTCTGATTATTATTTTGTTTTTGAAAAATTTCTTCCTGAGAAATCTCTTTAAAAAGCGTTTCCCATTGAGTTTGCCACATTATGCAAGAATATAATTTTGCTATAATAATTATCTCAAGACCTAACACAGAAATACGATCAATTACTTTGTTTAAATCATGTCTCCAAAGATATAGATCGATACATTGCGCACCGAAAAACGCACAAGTGAAAACATTCCTCATTATATAAAAAATAGTTTGAAAATTACTCCCGTGAACTTTTCTCCAAAGGCCACAAAAATACAACCCCTTCAAAGTTGGTCCCAACAAAGGATTGTTAGGATCCTCCAGTTTTTTACGGAAAGTTATAATTTTGTTCCAAATCATTTTACTACACAAAAATGTAAGCCCAAGCTCACAGTAAAGTCGAAATTTTATAATGACATAAATGTGTATTTAAAATACTTTTATATTAGGCCTCTAACGAGCAATCAGCGCCAACTATGCAATTAGCAAATGAGTAGGTATATTTTTCCTGTGAAATAAAAATGTTCTTATACACTTGGTTATTGGGTTCAGTAGACAAGAAACATTTTTTTTCAGACTTTTTATAAAAAAAATAAAATATGAAATATGTTTTCATCAAAAGTAAAAATAATCCGACAAATGAGTCATTTAAATTATCGGTGGTCCAGTGGTCTAGCTCAGTGATTCAGAAGTCGTGAGATCGATTTAGGGCTCACAGCAATGATTACTCGGAATTCTTTTTGTAAGTTATGTATGATAAATATCCCTACTTACCTACGGAACCCAATCATGTATTGCAATATATCTAACTAAAAGTATAGTATCAAAACAGAAGTTCACCCGCAGTGTTTCTTTTACACTTAAATGGTACTAAAAAATGTATGCACACTTTCCGAGGAGGCAGATAATTGTTCTAAAGCTGTGACAATCTTTACCTTCGTGTATCGATTTTGTATAAAAACCATTTAAAATATATTTTTTACTTACTCTATAAAAATATTTATATATATTCAAGACGCTATACAAGATTGCGTTTGACGCCACTAATTGCTTCAGGCAGTGATTAAGCGAGCACTAACTAGTAAAATTTCATTTCTATATTCGATTCCATATATTGATTAAAACAACTTAGGATTATATCGCGTTTATTTATTACTTATTTACATTTACTTCCCGACGTTTCGAACTCTTTACAGAGATCATTTTCACGAGTGATGAACAAAAAGATGGTAGTTGTTCAAAAGCTATTTTCATTGATACAGAGAGCACCCACTTTTTGGAAATAAAAATCAAAAAGTTGATATTAAAAAATACGATTTTTACTATTGGTAACCCACATCAGACCATGAAAACAAAAGTTAAATACTTATTTATAAGATCTATTAATGTATGTATTGATGTAGTGATGATTTTCTTGTGCTACGGAGGCACTTTCTTTAGAACTCTTGTTTAAATATGTCATTTGAAATAAAAAGCTTAATCTTTGTACTTATGGACTTTTTTATCTATCTGTTAAGACCTATGAAAACAAAGCTATTTTGATTGGTTAATAGTTTTCGTTACAAAAAGACGACGAGACGATAATGATATAGTAAAGAAAGTAATGAAATAGTAAAGACATAAATGTAAAAAAAGAGAGTCATATACAATAAAAGAATTATGCATGGCTGTGAGCTTCGCCGCAAAAAGAATGGAGATCTAAATGAGTGTCAAGTTCAATGAAAAAAATGTGGAATATTAAAGTAGGTTAGATTTGACTCTGCCAGTTTTAATTACATCAGTCATTTTATGAAGTTATTCAACATGTACCATCGACAAATAACCAGGGTATTAGCATTCACAACGACGACGATAATCTCATCAATCTCATGATGAAACTAAACGTGGAAGCAAAGTCTCCATATTAATGATGGTCCCAGCTGCAGTAATGAAAATAACACTAAAGCCGACACCAGAAGCCAATGTTTTCAGGAATCCGGTGATTGTGATTGTGATTATCAATCGACAAATAACCGGGGCATTAGGATTGATAACGACGACGAATAATCAATCACATGATGAGACTAACCGTAGAGGCCAAAGGCTCTATATGAATGATGGACTTAGCTGCAGTATTGAATATAACACCAAAGTTAACACCTGAAGCCGATGTATACAAGACTTTTTTTATAGGATAGGAGGGCAAACGAGCAGGCGTGTCACCTGATGTTAAGCAACTGTAAGGGATACTACACCTCGTGGCACGTAAGACAGTTCCCAGTAACGTCATCCGTTACATTGGTGACCCCGACGAACACGCAATGAAGAATCCCCGACGTCAGCATAGTCACCTGTACCTACCGTTACACTGGTGACCCCGACGAACACGCAATGAAGAAACCCCGACGTGTGAACCCTGACGTTTCAAGAAAATCAGACTGCCAAGAAATTGTTACACCGTGAGTGCACTATTTTTTTGTGAAGAATTAATCCACAAACTCCATGCTCCAGCACAATGCCGTCGCCTACGCAAGGTCCATCGAAGGATGACTCGAAGTCTGAAGCCTATAACGCGACAGCATTTCCTTCGATTCGCAATTTCCGAAATTTTTGACGGACCAGCCTCTCGTATGGTTTACAAGGGCAGAAAAAGTCAGACGAACTCAAAAGTACTCACTCCACAAAAGCACAGCGACGAGAGACCAAGTTATAAGGAAAAGAACCGATACGATACAATAAGTAAGAAACTTTGAAGATGCGAGACGAGACGAGGAATCACAGAGGCGCCAAATACAGAAAAAATATTAAGGAAGCCGTGTTCCCGTAACGAAGACACGGAACGAGCGCAACGCGGCCGGTCGCAACAGAAGGTTTAGCCACCGCCGCTCACGTTCCAACTCTCGCAGCCACACGCGTACACTCCAGAACTCCAAAAGCCAAGATTAGGTATGTCAGTATCACGTAAGAAACATGCTTATAGATGTGTGCCACTCTGAGCCGGAAGAAGGGTGCAGGAAAACTAGGTATGGCGGTATACAGCAGAGCCGGATATCTCCGCACGCCAGACGTTTACCGCCCGATAAATTTATTTGTGTTAAAACAGAATTCGCTGCTATGCTGGAATTAGGGATACGTAGGCCGTCAAGAAGTCTATGATCTAGTTATCTACACGTTGTACCTTAAAATTTGGGAAATACGTCATTGTAGAGATTATAGACAATTAAACGCGGCTACTATACCGGATTGTATAATTGTTAAAAACACGTAATCATAAGATATTGTGTATGTTATAGTGACTGTGACAATGTCACGCAAGTTCCGCAAAGCATATTGACGACTAATCGTTGTTAAATCACGTCGTCACTATTTTGCAATGTAGGCATCATATTAACATTGAAATTGAGAACTAGTTTTTTCTAATTACCGATATATTGACAAATATTTATTGTAAAATCACGTTTTTGCCAATTAAGCACTATATGTTATTATTGTATTAATCTTGTTTATTAACATGAACATGTAAAGATATTATGTACTGTACTGTGTAACTATAGGATTTTTTTTTTTACTTTTGTTATCAATTTTAAGGATTTTTTTTTCAACTAAGGGGGGAATGGTGTAAGGGATACTACACCTCGTGGCACGTACATGTACGTGCCATCAATAGTATATAACCACTGTACGCACAGTATGCAGTAGTGGTCGGTGTGCAGCGACACACAGTTGTCGCTGACACGAATAAAGATGACAAGATCTTAATTACGTCTTTCATTAACGACCACTCCCTTACCATCATGAAGAAGTACCAACTCGCGAACACCAGCCACCAGCACAGTCACTAGTAACGTCATCCGTTACACAACCAACGCCGCCCATGGACACCAGCAACACATATAGTGTTACTGTTGCGTTGGCAATCTTTAGGGGATAGGGGAAAGGAAAGGATGGGGAAAGAGGGTGGGCCTCCGGGTACCTCTCTCACCGAACGAAACGCGGCATGAGCCACTTTACGTCAATCTTCTGAGAGGTCGTGGTATTTCACCGGTCGAGCCGGCCCATTCATGCAGCGAACTGCTTGGCTCTACCTCTGTTAGTGGTAATTACGATGTTACCAGAGTTGTTTGTGTACAGTGTTACAAGATTGATGGTGGTCGTAGTAATAATATCAGCGATGACATTAACAGCAAAAAATTTAGTTAACTCTATCTGTCTATCTACACTGTGCAGTTTTGCAAAACAGGCGTAGTTGTCTTCTAATACGTGAGAAAAGTACCATAATTAAGGTAATATTTGTATTTTTGTTTTTGCTATATTGTACAATAATAATATGAACTTAAAGAGACTGACTTTTTTACTTTGCACCCGTCGCTATAAATGTTTCACATCAAAAAAGTAGACGAGTAGATGACTACCAGAACGGTCCACTTTAAATTTGTTACTGCTGCCACCTTACTATCTGAAGTGAAAACAGCTAGCAGCGTTCTTGTATTGTAATAAGATTCAATTTCTTTCCTTTGCTCAGCAGATAGTACTAGCTAAGGCAGACAGATGGCGCTAGGTAGCGAGCTATTTTAAAAATGTATATCTTTGTTCGCTTTGTAGATAACGATATAATTTAATAGTTGATAAAAAGTGAAAAATACATATAATAATTGATTTATCGATAGTTCATCAACTATATATGGCGCGTTTTCGACCGAAGGCACCGGTTGACTTGGAGTGATCCTGTGACCGTGCGCTCTCCGCCCTTTATCTTGTAAACGGTTCACCGTAATAAAAAAGTTGTAAACAAAATTTGTAGAGAATTTAGTAATCTACAATATTGGTAATAGATACAAAAGCAAAAAACCCATTAGAAATAACATATTTACAAAAAAACATTTGATGTTGTCAATTTTGACCTTCAAATTTGATATTTGCGTAGACCTTACCATATGTAGGTTTTGAGACAACTTTTAGGGCGTCATCATCATCATCATTAGCCTTCTTGAGGTCCACTGCCGGACATAGGCCTCCCCCATAGAGCGCCACAACTGCCGGTCCGCTCAATCATGGGGGGTTTTTGCGATAATCGCCACGCTTGGCAGGCGGGTTGGCGATCGCAGTAGGCTGTATTTTCTTGAGAGAGAATGCTTCTGCCCATTCTTCTAACTTTTCCCTTAGTTCCCTTTTACAACACCCACGGGAAGAGATGGGGTGGCGGTATTCCGCCACACAGGGAATAATTGGGCGTCAATATACAAGTATTAACAGACTTACAGCTGGGTATCTCGAATTCTGAGAAGACCTTATTATAATGACAGGACTATTAGATGACAACAGAATTCATTCAATAGGTATCAGTAGTTAAAATGACTTATCAGTAAAAATCTGATAAGGCCGGCTTTTACATTGAAACATCATTTGAGTTTATCATTTTGTTGCTATACGTCGTTGTTTTTCAAATTGCAGTAAAATCATTTTTAAAAATCTTTCTTGGTCTATCTTATTTATTTGAATAGGTATGTATTCTCAAATTTGTTTGCTTTTTATGTGAAAAGGGGAAACAAGCACGCTATACACCTGATGTACACGATTGCTTTGCAATGTTCAGGATAAAAAACAAGTGGGTCACCGGATACTTGTCTCACCGCATGAACCACGAAAAAGCCACTTTACGTTACGTACTTGCTGTGTGGCGCCGGCTTAGAATACCACCACCCCATCTCTTCCCGTGGGTGTCGTAAAAGGCGACTAAGGGAAAAGCTAGAAGAATGGGCAGCAGCATTCTCTCTCAAGAAAATACAACCTACTGCGATCGCCAACCCGCCTGCCAGGCGTGGCGATTATGGCAAACCCCCCCATGATTGAGCGGACCGGCAGTTGTGGCGCTCTATGGGGGAGGCCTATGTCCAGCAGTGGACCTCAAGAGGCTAATGATGATGATGATGATGATGACGTGGTATATTGCCGGTCGAGCCGGCCAATTAATTTAACAAACTGTGTGGCCCCTACAACTGTTTGCTTGTATCCTAAAGTTAAAACTCAGATGTAAACATTTCTACATATTTATGATAAACGGATGTAAAAATTTAGATAAAAGGTGGTTTTAATATAATAATATCTTTGTATTCCAGCCATCATGGTTTTAACCCTTTACAAGCTGGATGCTAGCCCACCAGTGCGTACAGTGTACATGACAATCGAAGCTCTTAAAATACCGAATGTCAACTACGTCGACGTGGACCTATTTGCAGATGACCACCTAAAAGAAGAATATTTAAAAGTGAGTATGCATAATTATGATTTATCTCTGCTGCGGTTTTATTTTTATGGGAAAAAACATGGCAAAGAAGAAAAAAATAATTATGTTCTCTCGTAGTCTAGATGTCATGTACTCCGCTTTTGAATAAAAAAGCCGACCGATTGAATCCTGGCTCACATCAAGAAATTTCGGAATTCTTTTCCAAAGTTATGAAAAATATATGAAATTTCAAAAATAATATAGGTACTAAAGATAAGCTTAAACAATTTATGTCAATTATATATACGTAATGACAATGGTCTGAGAGACATTGAGATGATAAAAAACGAAATAATAACATGTTTGTTTATTGGATAGAAGGGCAAACGAGCATGCGTGTCACCTGATGTTAAGTGACCAGCGCCGCCCATGGACACCTGCAATACATATAATGTTAAAGTTGCGTTGCTGACATTTAAGGATGTAGGATGGGAAAGGATGGGGAAGGGAGGTGGGCCTCCGTGTACCTCTCTCACCGAACGAAACGCAAACTCAACTTTTTCTTCTGAGTCTGAGGGGTCGTGGTATTTCAACGGTCGAGCATTCATGGAGCGAACTGCTAGGGCTCTACCACTGTTTGACAACATATAGTTTGTAGAGCAAAATTAATAACATGCTATAATGTAATTTTAATATGGATATGTTTATTGTTATAATATATTTTTGGGTTTCATTCACCAATAACCATTAATGTACTATCTTTTTTTCCATGAAATGGTTATCCGGAAGAAATTTGTGTTGATTATAATTTGCTAGTTAATTCTATTATTTAATGTACAATAGAATACTCTTTGTATTCTATTCTATTTTATAATTTTATATTCCAGATTAACCCACAGCACACGATTCCACATTTGACGGATGGTAATTTCCAGATCTGGGATAGGTAAACACTTTATGATATAATAGCTCGGAGTTTGGAACCCATCCAAATCCAATCGCATCCATACCCCAGGTCATATCAATCACTTTTCGGTTTTCATTTCGGATTTGACATGTATGTCTTCTGCTTCTTATTTCGTTATTGGCGACTATGACCCTACTAGTCACTTTTGGCCATTAATAAATGGTTAACTTCACGATACTTTGACATGTATGTCTGATAAATATGACAATAGGATTGTCAAATCCAAAAATTAGGCCATATGCGGCGTGACTGCTGTCCGTAAGAAAACGCGTTAAATTATTAAAAAATATATATATCTACACATCAAAGTAACTTATACTTTCAAGTTTACCTAATTGCGCTTTTGATAGCTAAAGATGTAGCCATAGTTAAGTCACTCCGCCAAATGATAATAATAATAAGTATTTTAAATAATAATAATATGCAATCAAATTCATCATACGCTCATGAAAATTAATTTTATTACAGTCATGCAATAAGCACGTATCTGGTGAACAAATATGCTGTGGACAGTCCACTTTATCCAGTTGACCCAGAAAAGCGTGCCCTAATTGACAACAAGCTGCATTTCGACAGTGGCATTTTGTACCCGGCTCTGAGGACGACTGACGTAAGTTCTTGTCGCCTTAACAGGCAACAGTATTTATATATCGTAGCCAGATGACAGGGTTGTTTTATTTAGTAATGTTTTGATTTTATTAAATCATTCGGATTCAAACTGGGTATTGTCCACACCTGTCCATACGTTTTAGGTAGGGTAGATTGATATTTTTAGAGATGTTTGTTGTGTGTAATAGAAGCTTAAGTTCAAGTTTGTGGGGTCGCCACCCTTGTGATCCAGTCGCCATCAAAAGGGCCGATAATATCTCGGAAACTATGCGTCTTACAAAAACATTGTCTTGACATAATTTGTAGCAAATTATTTCACAAAGCAAAATGCAAAGCTCGTGTAACATTTCAATGGACTAATGGTAACGTAAAAGAATGGAGAGAACGACGCCCGTTCAAACCCATTAATCTTGTTAAATACGATAATTCGACGATACGATTCCATGACGAAATATATTAGTTATTATTTTTACATAACTGAAAGTAAATATAGTAACATAAATTGTAATGACAGTAAATCATGTCTTTTTGCAAAAAGATCCAGACCAATTTATCCTATTGCGATCGTTGACAAAGTTTCTCATAAAGGATGAACTAGAGGTGAAAGGTAGATCACGGCCTTGCAGAATATCGACGTAAAGTGGTTCATACCGCGTTGCATTCCGTGAGAGAGCTATGCTGCCCCTGCCCTCCCCCTCATTTTCCAACATATCCCTGTTTGCCCCGGCAACGCAACCGTAACTATGTCTATGGGCGGCCGTGGTTGCTTAGGTGAACCGCTTGCTCATTTTCCTTGCAATTAATGGTGGTTTTTATTCATATTCCCCGATATGTATATATATGTATAAAAAAATGACAATAACTGTAAAAAAATGAAATAATAATTACTTTTCGCATTATCTACTAATACTTTCTTTATATTACAGGATAAACTATTCTTTGGAACGGCCAAAACAATATCCCCCGAAGATACTGCGTTGATAAAATCAGCGTATGACTTCACAGAACGGTTTCTAGATGGAGTACAATGGCTCGTAGGAGATCAACCAACGTTAGCGGACATTAGCTGTGTGGCAACTGTTTCCTCACTAGACATACTCGTGTCCATTGACAAGAACTTGTAAGTTATTGTCTAGCAACTGTTATAACTTTTAAACTTATATATTATACTACATACATACATAACTTCACTCCTTTTTTCTACCTGAAGGTGTAGGCAATGTCTGTTAAGCCTTGACTCGCCGTTTATGTCCCAAGTGGAATAGGTGGCGAACCTATTGCCATTGCGAGCACAAAGTTTTAAGTCATCGATATTTAATCACACATAACTTTCGAAATTAATTTCGAAAAGTCATTGGTGTCATGTGTCATGAGCAAGTGTGAAGATTAGAACCGGCGACCTCTAGATTCAGAAGCGGCGTGCTTGACCACTGGAACACCGACCTCAGATCGCCCGTAAATTATTTTTCTTTAATTTTTATAATATTCTCCTCCTTTTCTAATGGGTTTCATGCTACTATTTTTTTTTCACTTTTTATTATTTTTAAAAGCCATCTACCCTGGTCTTTATGCTATTTTATAGCTTTTGTTTTTAGTTCTGAGTACTTAACGCTATCATTTCATCCAGTTTCCAAATAATATTAATCAATCGATAAGACTTATTAATCATCACAACTGAAAAAATTTGATCAAATATTTTAAATCTTTATATATTTATATTTTTTCCTGTTTCAGTATTTAAATTAATTGAAATACCTATATATCAACATTAGCTAATAGTTTAACCGTCTCAAGGTCCTTAAAACATCAAACTTTAACAAATACTTTTAGAAAGTTTTAAAGATAGGCTGTTTTTATTATAACTTAACAAAACTTCACGCCTTTTTCTACCCGAAAGTGTAGGCAGTGGCTGTTAAGCCTCGACTCACGTTATGTTTAAGTCCCAAATGGAATAGGCAGCGAACCTAATGCGATACCGGGCACAAAGGTTTTCAGTCATCGATATCAATGACACATAACATTCGAAAAAAAAATAGAAAAGAATTTCGAGAAGTCATTGGTGTGAGCCAGAATTCGAACCCGCGATGGATTCAGAAGCGGGCTGCTCGACCACTGGACCACCGAGATGTTTTTATTACAAATATAATATAAAATTGTATTTTTTATTAAATGTATATTGTATATTTACAATATAAAATTATATATTTATAATTGCTTTGCATTTGTTTTAGGTATCCAAACATAACTGCTTGGATAGAACGCTGTTCAAAATTAGATTATTATCAGAAAGGCAATGTTCCTGGACTTATTGAGTATGAAAGACTTTTAAAAGAAATTTTGGCAAACAAACCTTAAAAAATATTACCTCATTAATTTTTAATGAAATAAAATCGTTTTCTTATAACTTTGTCTCATTTATTACCTTGAAGACAGTATATAGTAACTGCCAAGTACTCGACACTATTGCACTGTCTATTGCGCAACATCATATAGGTCTTCGGAAAAGAATTCCAAAATGTCATCGGTATTAATTAGGATTCAAACTAGGGACTTCTGGAATGGGAAACGGAGTACATAGCCTCAAGACTCTCAATACTTCTCACTTAGATTTTAACATCTTAAAATATTCTAGGAAGTTCAAAGTATAAATTGAGAAGTAAGTTTAAATTTAATAAATAAAGTTTATTTAATTTAATTTACAAAGTTAGTAGCTAACCCGGCGAACTTTTTTCCGCAATAAAAGTAATAAATAAGTAAAGTGAGTGGTATAGCCAAGCAGTTCGCTGCATGAATGGGCCGGCTCGACCGGTGAAATACTACGACCTCTCAGAAGACCGACGTAAAGTGGCTCATGCCGCGTTTCGTTCGGTGAGAGAGGTACCCGGAGGCCCACCCCTCTTCCCCATCCTTTCCTATCCCGTATCCCTTAAAGGTTGGCAACGCAACAGTAACACTATATGTGTTGCTGGTGTCCATGGGCGGCGTTGGTTGCTTACCATCAGGTGACACGCCTGCTCGTTTGCCCTCCTACCCCATAAAAAAAAATCAATTTTTCTTTACCACATCATACATGAATTATAGCTAATAATCACCCTGTAAACATCTTTTAGCTACTAAAAAACCGCATCAAAATCCGTTGTTTCAAAGATATAAGCATGGAAGGGGACAGATAGTGGAAAGCAACTTTATTATTAACTACTTTATTTTATATTACTAATCATAGCACTATCAATAGCCCGTCTAAATGAAATAATAATCAGTTTTGAAGAACAGCCGCTCAGTTTTCTTGCTGGGTCTTTCTCGGGACTGGCCGCGTTTTTGACCCAGTGGTAGATTTTTTACCATCTACTTGCCTTTAAATTTATAATCAATAAATATTTAATAAAAGTTATACTATAATTTCAAAAAAGAAAAATAACATAATTATATAATAATTAAAAATAACAACTGTTACCTAAAAAGAATCTTTATAAACCAATTTTTTCTTTTTATTTAATATATTTTATAAATAAATATTTAATTTTTGTTTCATGATCTGATGTGGGTTACCAATAGTAAAAATCATATTTTCAACTTCAACTTTTTGATTTTTATTTCCAACAAGTGGGTACTCTCTGTATCAATTAAAATAGCTTCTGAACGACCACCATCTTTTTGTTCATCACTCGTGAAAACGATCTCTGTAAAGAGTTCGAAACGTTGGGAAATAAATAGAAAATAAGTACTAAATAAACGCGATATAATCCATACAAGGTCGTTTTAATGTTTTGAATGTGATTGGCGAAAATCAAAGAAATAAACAAGAAGATCTTATTTCCTTTAAAACTATCAAAATAATCAATACTAAGTCTATAAAAAGAGAATTGATTCGCTTCAGTCCAAATCCCTTACCACACCCACGAGAAGAGATAGAGTGACACAGAGAGTGATAGAGTGCATTTATAATTGTTTGTAAGGCGTAACAACGCCTTTACTACATACATTATTTAGAGTGTCGGCCAAAACAGTTGTATTATTCAAAAATGCTGCTATACAAAAAACAGAATTGTTTATGCATATAATGATATGTTCAATAATCACGTAGCCAGTAATCACGAAAAAGATACAAATCCAAATTATTCTATAGGTAAATAATAATTCCTTAGCAAATGATTACTTATCTGGCTACCTCATAAAGCGTTGTCTAAAATTGAATTATATAAACATAGCTAATTATGATAAAAAGAAATCATATCTATACCTAAATATTGATCACTAAGTTTTATCTATACACATACGAGTATAAATAAAATTAAAGGGAGTGTTTGTAATATTGAAATAACTGCTTTCTGCAACATTCATATGAATATAATGTCTGTATGTGTGTTATTTCCGGCGAAAACTGAAATAGCTTTTTTATGCGAGGGCAAACGAGCAGGCGTGTCAACTGATGGTAAGTGACCAGCGCCGCCGCTGGACACCTGCAACACATATAGTGTTATAGTTGTATTGCAGACCTTTATGGGAGTAGGATACGAAAGGATGAAGAAGGATGGTGGGTCTCCGGGTACCTCTCTCACCGAACAAAATGGGGCATGAGCCACTTTACGTCGTTCTGCTAAGAGGTCGTGATATTTAATCGCTCGAGCCGGTCCATTCATGTAGCAAACTGCTTGGCTCTACCATTGAAAATAGGCTGAACCGATTTCGGTTAACGGGGCTTTTATTGGCAGGTAGCTGGTGTAATAAGGAGTAATTTAGCTACTATTTTAGAAAAATTTTAGAATATTTTTTTTTTATTAATTGGTTCCGAGGCGAAACAAAATTCGTCAAATCAGCTAGTAATGTATTAAGAAAGTTAAAATTTGCTTAAATAATATTTAATGTACAAGTTTTCCTTCCTTCGGCTTGCGGTCGACTCTTCCCTCTGGTCGATCATTATCAGGTACGAAACATACCAACACAATGTGATAACTATTATATTATCCTAAGTGAGGCAATAATATCTTACTGTCTATCGACAATTAGTTCACTGAGGTTATTTTTATCTGTGCCGCCCACCCCGTTGCCCGGGAGTATGTACCACAGATCCTTTCGTGACACCCTGTCAAATGCTTTTTCCAGATCAACAAAATTGCTGAAAACCTTTCGGCTAAGAGATATTTGCTTCTCTATGATGTTGCGGAGTGAAAAATCATCATCAATCATCATCTGGTCTACCAACTCTCTTCCGCTTCTGAAACCACCCTGAGCTTCCCACAACACTTCGTCAGATATTACCCTCATTCTGCTTTCAATAATTTAACCATACACTTTCGCTGCTAAGCTGATCAAACTGATAGTCCTGTAACTGTATTTTATTAAATGTTAATTAACGGAAATATTAGTGAATATACATAAAAATATACACAAAAGTATATTTATCCAGTGTCGACCTATCAGTCATTTCATTTGAACATTTTTCTTTTCGTAATAGACATTATCCGTAAACGTATATTATTAAAACCACAACCACCACCGCCAAACCACCCGCAACAAAAATAAAAAAACCAAACGCCTTCCACCCGACTCGTCGCCAGAATCCGACTACAAGCCATTCGAGGATAAAGTAATGACCATGCTCACCACTTGGAAAAAGGATCAGGATTCCACTGTTCAGGCCTGCAAAAAAGACCAGGATGTTGCCCTAAAATCCTTGTTATCGGATCTTGCTGAAGTCATGAAGCAATCCAAGCAACTTGCAAAGATAAACTCAGAAATGGAAAAACAATTGAGTACATGAGTAAAGAATATGAAAGTATGCGTTCAGTGATTAAAAAACTTGAAAATGAACGTTTAGAAGAAAGAAACTATATCTTTAATTTAATGTTGATCCAAACTAAAATTGAATTTGAAGTGTTAATTTTGACAGAGTCCTGGATTAGTAAAGTGGTCAATTTACCACATATAGAGGGATATACTGTCCACTGTACAAGAGTAGCACCAAAATGGGGGTATTATTATCTACACAAACAATAAGCTTGTCTGTTCAGTATTGGAGCCAACATTTAAAGATGCTGACTGCCTCGTTTGTTCAATTGAGGGTCACATCAATATAATTGCTATTTAGTGATCTCCATCATTAAAATCTAGAGAAAACTTCAATAATTTTATAGACAGTCTCAACAATGTTTACAATGGCTTAACGACAGACTCAGTTATTCTGATGGGTGACATCAATATTGACATAGGTCCAAACTCAAGAGATTGTTACTGTGATGAGTACTTAACATTTAATGCCTCCCATGGATTTTTTCCCACTCACTTACATCCCACTACAATCAATAGCTGCCTCGATCATATTATCTTGGCTAAAACAAAACTGAATCATACAACCCTGATATTAAAATCTTTCATTACTGACCACTTACCCAATGTATTATTGCTAAAATTAACAAACCCATATCCTCGGCTAACTAAAATAAAAATATGTACTAATTATATGAAAATAAAGCAAGATCTAGAACAAATAAACTTCTCAGATCTGCTCAAAATGAATGATGCAAACCTAGCAGTCGACAGACTCGTGTATGCCCTCACTACCACACTGGACGAAAATACTAAAATTGTAAAAATCGCTCAAAAGTCGCGAATTCTTAAGCCGTGGATGTCTGTGGGATTGTTGCGTTGTATAGCGAATCGTGACAGACTGCACATACACTCCAGAAATAATCCCAACAATGTAACACTTCACGTTACATACACGCGCTACAGAAACTTTTGCAACTCTGTGATAAAAAAGTGTAAAATGGCATATAATAAAAAAGCAATAGACGGTCAAAAATATAACAGGTGGTTCTAGAATTGAAAGTAGTCCTACAGAATTACTTCAAATGTATTAAGTCAGTGAACGGAGTCTGTCGTTACTTTGCAAATGTGGGAAGCGAATTGGCCAAGTGCACCAACACACTTAAAAGCTCAAAGCTCAAAGCTCATTAATGGCAGACCCCTCTCTCTCTGCACACACAAGCCCATGTAACTCGCTAGATCTTACAGAAGTGAGTGCATCTGATATTGATATTATAATCGGTCAATTGCGTCGCAATTGCTCTGCGGGATGTGATGGAATTCCAACTGAGGTTCTAAAACAATGCCGACATGTCTTAGCTCAACCTATTGCTCACATTTGCAATCTTGAAATTAATACTGGGTTTTTTCCCAAAGAATTTAAAAAAGCTCTAATACACCCGATTTATAAAACCGGTGATAGGACAGTGGTAAGCAATTATAGACCAATTATTATTGCAATTCTGTCGGCTTTATCAAAAATTTTAGAAAAAATAATTAGGCGAGCTCTGGTAACCTTTTTAAACAAATATAACTTAATAGCTTCTAACTAGTATGGCTTTTGATCGGGTCTATCCATGGAGGACGCGGTTATGGATTTGAGTAGAGGCGTGGCTGAATGTATTGACAGAAAGGACAGATGTCTGGGTATCTTCCTGGATCTTTCTAAAGCGTTTGATACGGTCTCTGTTCACATACATAGATGTACCGGTATGAAATGAGCGTTTTTTTGTGAAAATAAAATATTAATTTGATTAGATAAAAAAATAAATTTATTCAAAATATTGTCCATCACTTTCTACACATTTTGTCCACCTTTTAGGTAATTTGTGCTCATTTCATTTCATTTCAAAAATGCTCATTTCATACCAGTACACCTATTGTGAATACATATTATGGTACTCTTGATGAAATTAAAGCAACTTGGCATAAGAGGTATAGTGCATAAAATCTTCACAGACTATTTAAAAAACCGAAAACAACGTGTCAAAATAGACGGGTATGTGAGTGAAGAAGAGACACTAAATTACGGTGTTCCGCAGGGTAATATACTGGAGCCTATATTATTCCAAATATACATTAACGACTTGTGTACACTGCGTCTACTACATGCTAAGATCTTTACCTATGCGGATGATACAGCCGTGCTTGTATGGGGTCATGATTGGAAAAACGTAAAGCATAATGCGGAAGAGTCACTTGCCAGAATTATGCTCTGGCTAAATAGCAACTTACTGACTCTAAACGTGAGTAAAACGAACTTTCTTCCTTTTCACATTATAAAAGTCACTGAACCCCCAACTGATTATACCATAAAGACGTGGTGTCAACCGTGTTGACAATATAAAATACCTGGGTGCACACATAGATTCCGCTCTAAAATGGAACAAACACATAAATGCAGTTGCATCAAGGATCAGACGTCTAATATATATTTTGAAATCATTAAGAGATTGCACTAATAAACAAAGATTATGAGAAATTTACTATGCCCTCGGTCAATCCATAATTCTTTACTGTATAACAATATTGGGGGCAGCGGGGAAATCCTTCCTAATATGCTTGGAGGGAGCCTAGAGAGCACTATTAAAGATAATGCTAAAAAAACCTTACAAATATTCTACTACTGAACTATACAGGGAAGCTGAAGTCCTTTCAACAAGGCAACTTTTTGTACTCAGAACCATTCTAAGAAAACATGGACATATCCCAGCCCAGGATCTCAGCAGACGCAAAAGATCGAATATATTTAAACCTAAACCTTACAGAACCTCCTTTGGCAGGAGGCAATTCGATGGAGTTAGTGGTAAGCTCCACAATATTGCAAATATTAACATATCTATCGTGGGGCTGAGCAGGATTAAAGTAAAAAGGGAAGTCACACGTTGGTTAAACTTCATTCGAAACATGAATAATAAATTATTTCAATTTAATAAAATTTCCAAGGAAAAAGCAAGCATTTTTTTGTATGCGGGTAAAAATCTGGGCAGATGCTAGCTGTAGTGAACGACAAAATGGTGATGACCAGCTTATTAAATTTAGAAAACTAGCTGATGTCATGGATGACACCATCGAGGCAGATATCAGCAACAGATAAAAATCGGGTCCAATACAATCGAATATATAATAGTACCCTGTAACTAATAACTTTATTTATTTCTATTTGATAAATATATTTACACGTTTAATGCAGTTAGAACTTTTTAGTAATTAATAACTATTTACAAACGGTGAGTATCTCTTTTTAAACCCTTGAATAAAAATCTGCTTAAAATATTTAAAAATTGATTTGCTGTTATAATTTATAATTCACTATATTTTCAGTTAATTGATGAAATTCTATGGACATAAGAGATCGCGTCTTAAAACTTTCTAATTTCTTTTTCCAAATATGAACCAACCCTTTTAAAAGTAGTCGTTGCTTTGTATAATTACGTAATAAATCTCAGTGTTATGTTAAGTACATATAAATATATTGTTTATATTTAAGTAATAAATACTTTTAATTAAATTGTAGTACGTCGATTTTAATTGATGTTGAATATGAGGAAAACTATAAACAGTTAGAATGCTTATCCTCATTCTAACTGTTTTGCTTATCCTCATTCGTAAGGATAAGAACTTACGTCCTGAATTGCCTTTGTTTGTTACACAGTTATCTAAAGAAGGTATTTTTAACTTTTCCTCTAATGTTCAAAGGCTTGAGGTGAGCTCGTAGTAATACATGTTGTCACTGTATTTTACATTTTTCAACCAATATTGAATTAGTGATTGATAGCTAAAGGCATCTTTGAAAATTCCAACAGTCAGAAGTGTATTCAACTTTTTAAAATTACAAAAAATACTTATACGTAAACCACACATTATTGAATTCGGTGCAACACAATAGAGTACGTTACCTAGGCTGGCACCGACTCCATAAATAAGTGACATTTGTAAATATTTTAATAGTTAAAGATGACTTTATTAAAGTCTTACCTTTTGTATATAGTAATAAGTATACAAATTGGTAAATTAGGTTATTTATCGCTTTTTAGTTATAGAGGTACTGTTTTCCAACCAACTACCCATTCCTCCCCTACCTCCCATACTCTGACTTTCATAATAAAAATATTTTATTACAGCCATGCAATTTTGACATATCTATTGCACAAGTACGGTAAAGACAGTCCACTTTACTCGAACGATCCAGAGAAACGGGCTCTTATCGATAACAAGTTGCATTTCGACAGTGGCATCTCATACCCAGCATTGTGGACGAACAATTTAAGTACATTTAATAAACAAATTAAATGTTTTTTTTTTAAATAATATTAGTAGATTTTTCAATATTTCCTGTGATTTTCTAAATTATATTCGATCTAAATTATAATATACTCAATGGAAAGTAGGTTTTGCTTTGGTTTTGCTATTTGTAAAATCTCGAAAATATAATCTTATATCTTTAAACGAGCAATTCTTGTATATATATATATATATAATTGGAATCTCGGAATCGGCTCCAACGATTTTCATGAAATTTAGTACATAAGGGGTTTCGGGGGCGATAAATCGATCTAGCTAGGAATCATTTTAAGAAAATTTCATTTTATCGTGTTTTATCGTGTCGTATCGTATCGTGTTTCAAAGTTCATATTTTTTTATTATTCTGCCGGTAAGATCGAAAAATATTATTCATATTTCATTATTTTATAAGTATGTAATTCGTACTTAAATATAATTTTCAAAAAACACAATTTATAAAAAAAAAAAATACCGAGCAAAGCTCGGTCATCCAGGTACTATGTATATACTTAAACATCTTAACCATAAGCCAATTCTTTATGTATTTCATCAATTTTTATATTTCAGATGTCAATATTATTTGGATCAGCTACATCTTTAAAGGTATCGCATTGATAAAAACGGCGTATGACTTCACAGAACAGTTTTTAAACGGAGTACAATGGATTGTAAGAGATGAACCAACAATAGCGGACATAAGTCGTGTAGCAACTGTCAGTACACTGAATTAACTCATGCCAATTGATGAAAAATTGTAAGCATGACTAAACGATTTATTTGAAATGACTTGTTACTATACGTTACTAAATCCAAGTAGTTAATACTAACTAAATAGTTTTACACAAAAAACTTGAGTAAAAATAAATCAATTACAGATGCGTCATTAAAAAATATCTCAATCTTACCACATGCAGAACGTTAGTGACTTAACTGGTATCTGGGTACAATATTTTACAATAAGTAATTTTGACATTTCAATTGAAGTTATATATAACTATTTTGTTTGATTCTAGATACCCAAACATGAAAGCTTGAATGGAACGCTGCTCAGACATGGATTGGTACAACCTTTTTTTTTATGGGATAAGTGGGCAAACGAGCGAGCGGGACACCTGATGGAAAGCAATCACCGCCGCCCATGGACATCCGCAACACCAGGGGCCTTTAAGATAGGAATACGCTCGTTTCTTGAAGGTTCCAAGGTCGTAGCGGTCCGGGAATACCGTTGCCGGCAGCTGGTTCCATATAGGAGCAGTGCGTGGCAGGAAGTGACGGCTGAATCGCACTGTCGTAGATCGCCAACTATTAAGCCGATGTGTACATACCTGGACTTCAAGTGTTCCGAATGTTTCTGAAAGAATCTTTCGACAATATGAGAAATGTTAAGGTAACATAAAGCGAAAATGAAGATTACATTAATTGAGTGTATATTAAATCACAATAAATAAACTAATAACACGGATTCCTTCTACAACGGTAATATTAATAAAGAAGTCTGTCAACAGAATTGTTGAGTTACACTTATTAACACACCACAGACCATACAATAATTGAAAAGTAAGTAAAAGATGGATACATGATCTCGAAAGTCTATCAACATGACAAGAAAAATAGTCAAGATGTTACAACAATTGTTACAATTAGTTTCTATCATACTAATAAAATGATTATAGATATTGATACATTTACATATGAAGTTAATTTGACCATATGCTAAGAAGTTACTGGAAATTAGTTGATGGCGTTTGCTTAATAGACACTAATAACGAATCTGCCTTTAAGATAAGGGAAGCTGTAATGATAAAAAAAAAACTAACCCACAAACAGGATATTACATACTTAACACTAAAAATAGTTGACGTCGGTTGGTTTATAATGACGATAACTTTTTAACATGAGAATGACTTAACACAAATGTCCGCGATATGCTATTAAAATGATAAGATTGACACATTCTTGATAATCCCCGTGGTTAAATACATTAATAAATAGATAAACAATACAAAAATGAATACGGGAGGCAAATAAGAAATTAGGAATATTTTTCATTCTCGCAGAATCGAAACAGAAAAATAAATAAATCTTTATTGGTACAAAGGTGCAGTAAGTAGGTACATGATATTTCATTAAAACACTATAAATAGGAATATTTAGAAGTAACTAAATTAAAATGTTCTGGCATTTAAAATGATATTGAAAGAAAAATAAAATAATACATAATAATATATTGAAAAAATATTTAGCTAGATATTATACAATTAAAAGTGAAGTACGATATAAGTATGATATGTCAATGTGTAAGTATCGTGCCTTATGGCACTCATCACTGGTAACACACATTGGTCATAGACCTTAGACTTAAGGCACTGTGGGATTTTGGACGAAAAGATTTCCCTTAGTTTCCCGAACGCTACCCAAGCGAGTTGAATCCGTCGGTTTATCTCTTTCTCATAGTTGGCTCTACCTAGCTGGACTGTTTGTCCTAGGTAAACATAGTGGTTGACAACTTCGAGGATCGTATTGCCAACAGTAACCGGTACTTAACTGACATGGGTATTGAACATTACTTTGGTTTTGTCCATGTTCATTCTGAGACCTACTTGTTGGGAAAATCAGCTGAGATCCTTGATCATTGTACCAAGGTCCTCCAGTGACTGCCATGACCACGATATCGTCGGCAAATAAAAAGTGAGTGATGTATTCGCCATTGATGTTGATGCCTAGTCCAGACCAATCCAGGAGTTTGAATATGTCTTCCAATGCAGCGGTAAACAGCTTCGGGGAAATTAAGTCCCCTTGTCTGACACCTCTCTGCAATAGAATGGGATTCGTACTCCCAGACCCAATCCGGACTGACATAGTGGCGTTTCTAAACAAACACTGCAGCACTTCGATATACCGATAGTCAATTTGGCATCTCTGGAGGGACTGCAGCATTCATCAAATTCATTGAATACAAAATCATCATTCATCGAATATAAAACCATTGGCTTGGAAGTCACGAAGCTAGAGATAGAATAATCTTACTCTAGCAGTTTTTGCCTTTTATTTACGGACATATATGGATAAAAAAAGTGACTCACAAACATAATATTATAATATATCTAGCACAAAAAATAGTTGATGATATCGGTTAATTTATTGTGACGATAACTTCTAACATGAGAATGACTGAACATAAATATCAGCGATATGCTATTATAATGATAAATTAGACATATACTCGTACTTCTCAATCACCGGCGTCTATGATTAGATTAACTCACAGCAATAGTAACAGTAATATAATAAAAAGTTAACACAACTGGCAAATAATAAACAAATAAATAAATGTAAAAAACGAGGAATATTCTTACTAACTTAATTTCACGCCTTTTTATACCAGTAGGCAGCGGCTGTTAAGCCTCAACTCGCCGAATCGTTACGTTACCACCGTTTTAAATGGACGTTTAATAATGCAGTTAATTAAAAGTATCCATTTACATAATTTACGATTAAAAGGGAAGCTTGTGTTCATAATATTGCTTGGTCGCGAACTTTATACATCAATAAAAAAATATCAATATGGCTCAACGTCTGGTCATCATTTGTCATGGAGACTCTTTTCAATAACAACATTTTCTAAAGGTCATATTTCTTCTATCGAAGATCATTAAGGGCCATATATTTTGAGCTTATATTTCAATTTAAACTCATAAGAAATTTAATGATGTGCTAATGATTACTAGCCTGTTATGGTTAGTAACCAGTGCTATGAATTTGTAAGAACAAACAGTCGCCATTTTCTATGAAGTAAGAAAATTAAACTGTAAATAATCGGATGCGATAGTTTCCCAGTTGAAAATAACAAGAAATAACGCATTTGATGAGTAATATGTTAACACGGTAAATGCTCAATACGTAAATTTTGGTCCTTTTTGGGAAATCGCTGTTAAATAACATTATGCTATCAACAACAACCTACCACACCTACTAATACACCTCGATAGCTACACAAAACTTTTAAATATTATTACTACTCAAGGCAAACAAACATTCCCGCCATATATTCGTTGAAACCAAAATATTTAGATCCGATGATAAATTTATTAAAAAAATAATTACATCAACACTTTCACCTACTAAATATAATAATGCCGAGAATAATGCCAGTATGATGTGTGATCTAGTGTTTAAAATAATAAATAAATGCCGTATCCAATCACACAAAATTTTATATGAATGATACAAATTACACACTACACATACGGCATGAATATAGCAACATTAACGGACTCGAACACAACAACAAGTTTTGAGCCAGTGCGTACATAGCTGTTGTCAGTTGAAGATATCTGTGTCAATTTATCCAAACGGTAAGTACTTTTTCGAAGTTTTATTTATGTCCGTATTAAATTTGGCCCTAAAACAGGTAAAAATGTAAGTATTGTTACTTCTTAGATGATATTGTTTTTTTTTTTATTGGATACACTGTTCCTTTTATACACTTATAAAACTACTCGTACTGCTTTCCAGATTTAAGATGGTCTTGACCTTGTATAAACTGGATGCAAGTCCGCCTGTTAGGGCAGTACTTATGACCATTGAGGCCCTCAAAATACCTGACGTCAACTATGTGGATGTTAACTTGATAGAAGGTGAACACTTCAAAGAAGAATACGTTGAAGTAAGTTTGTTTATTCTTTAAACTTTGTATTTTTAATATTCGAAGATGCGGAAGTTATACCTCGATGTGCCGAATTTTTTGTCCTAGGTTCAATGTTTTTCGTCCTATATTATAAATTGTAAGTCTTGGTGGTCCAGTGGTCGAGCCAAATGTTTGGTCCTGGGTTCGAATCCGGGCTCACATCAATGACTGTGTGCCCGGTTTATGACAATAGGTTCGCCACCCCATTCGGGACGTAAACATAACGACGACGACGAGGCTCAATAGCCTCAATAGCCGCTCCCTACACCTTCAGGTAAAAAAAGCGTGAAGCTATGTTAAATATGTAATAAATAATTGTCTAAAATGTATTGCAATAAATTAAGGCAGATTTTTTTCAATCTATAATACGTATCCCATACTAGTCTTTACCCGCAGCTGCACTGGCTTTTATGAACCAAAATCAAAGTGACTTAAGCAACCTTAAACTTCACCTTTCCTAATGCATCACACGAGTCGTACGTTTTAGGTGCCATTTTTTATTAAAATTCAGACCAAAGTTTGTATAAAACTTTATAGTTGAAATAACATACAATAACTTAGGTAACATAATGGAAATTACATCCATTTGCCAATTGCTGTCTAATTATTTTTAATGTTCGACTTTTTGCTAAGTAATTACCATTCAAAAATCTTTATAGTTCTTCGCATTTATAATAATTGTTACATAGCATGCAAAATATCATTGAAGTCGGGTGGGGAAGCGTCCTGAAGAGTTCCTTTTTTAGCTTTTCATTAGCTTCACCTGTATGTTTGTATGTTTGTAGGTTTGTTTGTAACCGACTTCTTTTTTAGTGTTCATAGTTCACAAATCGCACCATCTAGTGGCAATCAGCGGAAAGTTTACATTATCAACTTGAAACGAGTTCCTTGTATAAGTCACAGATGGCGCTATTCCTCAAATTCGAAACTAAGAAACGCGCTTGTTATAGAAAACCGAACTAAAAAATATAAAATAAATAATAGTTTAAAAAAAATAAAAAACACGCTTTTTATAGAAAACCGAACTAAAAAATAGAAAATAAATTTTAATGAATTTAAATTAAGAAAATACTGTTAAAAATTTTATTTTTTTTTTAAATTAAAAAAAAGCGTGGGGTGCTTTTTAAGATATTATCGAAATGATAATCACTCTACTCATATCTGTCAATAAAATATTTATAACTATTGACACCATGCACCCCACGCTTTTTTTAATTTATATTCATTGAAATTTTTAACACTATTTTCTTAATTTAAATTCATTAAAATTTATTTTCTATTTTTTAGTTCGGTTTTCTATAAAAAGCGTGTTTTTTTGTTTTTTTAAACTATTATTTATTTCTTGGGGAGTTCAGAAATAAAAGTCAATGAAAATTATGTTTTGTATCGTAAGTTTTCCTAATTCATTTCAATAAGACTTTAATAACGAAGAACTAATAACGATGTCCAGCGGTCGAGCACCCCGCTTCTAAATCAAAAAGTAGTGGGTTTGAATCCGGGCTCAGGCCAATGACTTTTAGTAATACTTTTCGGAAGCTTTTTGTGATAAATAACGATGACTGTCAATTTTGTGCCCAGTTTATGGCACTAAGTTCGCCATCTAGTCCATTGGCGAGTCGAGGCTTAACAGCCGCCGCCTACACTTTCGCATAGAAAGAAGCGTGAAATTATGTTACGTGTGTTTTATGTTAGCTATTTTTTTATTAAATCACCTTTTAGTTACGAAATAAGGGCAGTTAATTATTCCACAGGCAAGTTATTTTTTTTACGGAAATATAATCTAATATATTATTATATAAATTTCTTGAGTCTAGATGTGCGTAATTGAACTCCTCCGAAACGGCTTGACCGATTCTCATGAAATTTTATGTGCGTGTCGGGTAGGTCTGAGAATAGGACAACATCTATTTTTCATCCCCCTAAATCACAAGGGTAGCCCACCCCTCAATTTTTTTTTTAATTTTTCGACTTATTTCTGTTTCTTATTTTTTTTATAAAACGGGATACAAAAATACATACAACTCTAAATTTTCAACTCCCCACGATCAACCCCTATTTTTTAAATTTAATTTTTCGGCAAGACAACGTTTGCCGGGTCAGCTAGTATTACATAATAACCGTACTGTTCTTGATTATATAAATATTATTTCAAATGAGCGAGGAACCTTCCTCAGTAGTAAAAATAACTATAATTGTACTGTTAAATAGTTTTTATTTTTAATCTGCTAACATCAACTGCATTACCTATTAAAATAAATTTTATTTCCAGATGAATCCCCAACATACAATTCCTATGTTAAAGGATGACGATTTTATAATATGGGATAGGTAAGAGATAACTTCTTTGTTTTTTTTTTTTAATAATATCAATTTAACTATTTTTATCGACTTTAAAATTTAAAATATTTAAAATTTCGGAATAGTTGTCACAGAGATTCTTTACTTCCGTACTAACAAATTTAAAATTTGTGAGCATGGCATGTCAATGTGAGCATTTATAAAAAATCTATGCTAGAGAAAAATTTGACCAACTATGAAAAAATATCATTATGTGCTTTTTTGGTTTTATGAAACTTTTTATCCATCACTTATAAAAAAAACCATAGCGCGTGTCCACATATACCGCGCGACATGCGATAGTTGGACAAAAAAGTTTGGGACGATGTTTTTATAATGTTTCATTCGGTTAATATGAATTTGAATTATGGCAAAAATATACTTATTTGCAGTCACGCTATAGCCGGTTACCTGATTAGTACTTACGGTGCGGATGATTCCCTTTATCCACAAGATCCAAAGAAACGTGCAATCATAGACCAACGTCTGCATTTCGATAGTGGAATTTTATTTCCCGCCTTACGAGAGGCTGCTGTAAGTTACTGGAATACGTCTTTACTAATTTTATATTTAATAAAAGAAATATTAATTTGTTTGTTTGCTAATTGTTAAATGCTGTTTTACAGAGCGCGGTCATATTTAAAGGCGAGAAAGGATACAAAGAGGAAACGCTAAACAAATTTAAATCAGCGTATGACTTTGCAGAGAAATTTTTAACTTCTCCCTGGATTGCTGGTAACGAAGTCACTCTGGCTGACATATCTTGTGTCAGCACCATTAGTTCAATGAATCTGATACTGCCAATTGATGAAAATAAGTAAGTTTTCGATGAATAATGAGGTACTTGTGATTGTCGATGGAACTCTCAGTGGTCCAGTGGTCGAGCACCCTGCTTCTAAATCGAGAAGTCGTGGTTTCGAATCCTGGCTTGCACAAATGATAACATTGAATCAGCTTTTTATGGATTATATCGCGTTTATTTATAACTTATTTTCTATTTATTTCTCGACGTTTCGAACTCTTTACAGAGATCATTTTCACGAGTAATTGCACGATTGACTTTTAGAACACTCTTTTCGAAAGTTATCTGTGATAAATATTGTTGACTGTGATAAAACTTTGTTGGCTGTATATAACAGTGAGTCGATGCCTAACAGCTGCTGCCTACACCTTCGGAAAGATAAAGGTGTGAAGCTATGATTTGTTGTATTGTTGTCGATGGAAACTGCCAAGATACTATCAAAAGAGTCATTATTCGATTCCAAAACTTCTTCAATTCCTTAAGTCTTAATCAATAAGTATTGTTTAAATCTATAACAGTTACTCCAATACAGTTATTGGATACTAACTAAACTAATATAGGCATTATTTTATATATTATTATAGGTACCTAAGTTTATTTATTTAATAAATTAATCAACTCCGTTATTTTTTCCAGGTACAAAAATTTATCGGCTTGGCTTAAACGTTGTTCTCAACTTGAATTTTACAAAGCTAAGAACGATCCGGGCTTGACGCAATTGCGCGATTTGCTAAATTCCAAATTGCAATAAAACAATAAATATAATAAAAATATGATTTAATAAAATAATTAGTTTATGAAATTCTTGTTTATATTATGATATTTAGTTAATATATATGCGGAAAATAGTTTGTTGTAACTTTGGATAGTTATGTATACTTTGCACGCAATGTAAACTAATGCAAGAGTCAATCAACAAGAGTTAGACATCTAAACCAGTAGTATAGAGCTATTTTTCTTTTTGTCTATTTGTATTAATCTTTGTATAAAAACTCGGATAAAATAAATTAAAATAAAAACAGGTAATAAATTTGTCCTCGTCCAAGACGAAAAGGCATTTCCTCTTCAATATTAGTTTTAAAAAAGAGATTGCACTGTTTCTTTTTAAATGGAATAACATATTATGAACAAAGATTTGGTTATTTTATTATTACTAATACCAAAACAGCAAGTTTCGAGCATATTCATGCTGTATCGACGCCTTCTCATGAAGAAAACCTTTCATTGTTTCTGGAATACGTAACTTCATGTGATAAGAGAGTGATGAAATGCATTGTCAAATTCTAATATACACAAAAACAAGTCTTATAAATGATATGTTTCAATAGTAAAATTATTAAAAATGTATTATAGATCCTTATCTAACAATAATATAATGTGTAAAAATTATGAATGCATGCCCATATGTTCCGTTACCTATTCAATCAGGCGACATAAAAAACGTCGAATCATGTTGCAATAGCCTATGCCTACATTCTAGGTGAATAAAGTAGAAAAATATTGCTTTTTGGTATTGTCTCTTTTTTAACTTTAGACTTCTTGGACTGTATTAGGTTGTTAGATTGTATGTTTAGTAATCAACAATTATCACTCATAAGTATCGAAAAGATTGCTCGATAAATACTAGTATTTAAAGGCGTTTCTTGTCAACCAGAAATATGTATATGAAGCAATTCTGTTAAGATTAGTTTTGACATCATGAATTTAAAAAATATAATATATATATTACTTTGAGACCAACGCATTATAAGCTTATAAGATCCGTACTTGTGCGTCTAAAAAAATACTCTGTAGTGTCTTAGTCCATGGTGGTGTTTTTAAAATATTTATATTACGTCAGTTGGTATCAGCACTCACCTACTACTCTGTGTAAAAAGTATCGGGTATATGTCAATAAAGAGACCCGCGTAAAAGAGGTCGTTCTAATTTTTTTACTGCGTGTTGGTAGCACTGTACTGATTTAGCGCGCAAAATTTGAACGGGATCTGTCATTTAATTTGTTTTAAACTAAACTTTTTGTTGGTCATAGTTTTGAGTCCTCGGCGATTTTCACAATGGAAAATATTGTTGAACAAAGAGTGTGCCTTAAATTTTGTGTTTCGAATGATATTTCATGTGGTGAATCACTAAAAATGTTGCGAAATACCTACGGCGAATCATGTATATCGAAAACATTATGAATGGTATAAGGCTTTTAAAGAAGGCCGAGAAGTAGTAGTAGACTTGCCTCGTTCTGGTAGACCTTCAACCGCTACGACCAAAGAAAACATCGACAGAATCAAGAAGCTAGTGCTCGAAAATCGACGTATGAGACTGAGAGAGTTGGCTAGTGAGGTGTACATATCTTTTAAGTCCGTCCACAATATTCTCATTGACATTTTAGGCATGAAACGCGTCGCCGCTCGACTAGTTCCAAAAGAGCTCAATTTTGTTCAAAAAGGGCAGCGAAAGCATGTCGCTGAAGACATGGTTTCCCGAGCTTCTACGGATCCGACCTTTATGAAACGTATTATAACTGGCGACGAGACATGGGTTTATGAGTATGACATGCAAACAAGCCAACAGTCTTCAGAATGGCGTCTCGAAAACGAGCCGAAACCCAAAAAACCTCCGAATTCCTTCCAGAGGGAGAAACAGTGAATAAAGAATATTATTTAGGCGTCATGAAGCGTTTGCGTGAGAGTATCCGCCGAAAACGTCCAGATTTGTGGCGACACAACTCATGGATGCTGCACCATGATAATGCACCATCACACACAGCCATTATAGTGAAAGAGTTTTTAGCGAAAAATTCAACAAACGTTCTCGACCAAGCACCCTATTCACCTGATATGGCTCCGTCTGACTTTTTTTTATTTCCCAAGTTAAAATTACCACTTCGAGGAAAACGTTTTGAGTCAATAGAAGCCATAAAAGAAAATTCGCTGAATGAGCTAAAGGCCATACCGCAAATAGCCTATGAAAAATGTATGGAAGACTGGGTGAAGCGGTGGAGATGTTGTATTGCAAGCGATGGGGCCTACTTTGAAGGCGATAAAATAAATTTAGATGAATAATTTGTATTTTTTGTTTTATTGACAAATTCCCGATACTTAGTACACAGAAGGTATATACCTAATTGGTCATTATCAAAACCAGTTCAAACAAATAAACAATGTAACATTAACTTATTATAATTAACTAACGCTTATTAATTAAATTTACAATAATTTACCCATATAGAATGAAAGTCAACAAGTATGTTTTGAATTTCTAGAGATTTTGCCGGTTATAGTTAACATAATAACATGTCAATTCTAATATATATTTATTTCTTAGATTTTCGCGAATCACGTTCATACCATTAAAACAACTTTTTATGGATTATATCATGTTTATTTAGAACTTGTTTTTATTTATTTCACGACGTTTCTAACTCTTTATAAAGATCATTTTCACGGTCATTTTGATTCGACCTACGTCGAGCGTCATTTTGTCAGTCATCGATATTTATCACACACGAAATATTGGTTGTCATCAGCGGGATGCTGAACCACGGGACCACCTCAGACGATAAACATACAAAAATTTGGATGTGGATGGATTGTTGAGTTGAAGCTAAAGTCATAGAGATTCGTTAATATATAAAGTTTGTAATTATATTATATGACACTAGATGTCTACACTTTTTATGCTGTTTCAAAAAAAATCGACGAGAAAAAAATATGTAATAATTTAAAAAATATATATTTAGTGGTGGACAATCAGATAAACAATCGGATAAACAATCAGAGAACGTAAAACAGATGTCTGATTCTCAGACCATACAATTAGTGTAATAATTTAATAAGTATAACTTTAAACATATTAAAACATTTAAACACGAAATTTCATGAGAATCGGTCCGGCCGTTTCAAAGTACGACTAACACACAAGAATTTTATTTAATAGATATTTCTGGCAAATTAATGATGTCTATCTTACACAAATAGTGTACACCGCGATTACAAAGTAGAAGCGTAAAAAAGTATGCTATTATCAACTGCTCAGTATTATCTTTACAAAAAATTATGTATCAGCTTTATTAAAACAACAATGACATAGCAATATTAGTAATAGAGAAAACGATAAAAAGCAGATATCGATATTCAACAATAACAGTTATTTATTCGATTGAGTTGATAAATTCTGACTGGTGACAACCCAAGGTCATTATAGAAGATCATGCATACAGGCATACTACATATTTAAGAGTGATTTGCAGAATCCAGTATTAGTATTTTTCTCGGTGTTAGTTCTGGTCGTGTCTATTCTAGTAAGTGTTTTATTATTTTTATGTATATTTTCAAAATATATTTATTTACAATTTAATAAACTAGTAACAGGCCACAGCTTCACGAGAAGCGATTAATAATAAATGTCGTCTCGGTGGTCCAGTGGTAGAGCACACGGGTTCTGATCCAGAACTGCATTGGTGTGAGCCAGTGTCTGGAATCGAACCCGGTCCTCTGGATCAGAAGCCGTGTGCTCTACTACTGCGCCACCGAGACTGCTAAATATTTTTACTTTCTAATTATGGATAAAGATTAATGACATTTATTACGATTTTTGTAACTATAATTCACAGAGTATTAAGCATGTAGTAAAGGAAAAAAAAATACAATTAATTGAGAGATAATTCGACGTTGAAAACGAGGATATTAAAAGAAAGGTTTTAATGTATTTTTACTAAATACACGTTTTATCGAGAGAGAAAAAAAAATGCTGTTCTACATTATTATGAATTTTGTGTTATCGATATTTTCCAGAGAAATTAATTGACTGCAAGATGCCAAACTTGAAACTATACAAAAAGGATAGCAGTGCACCTTGTCATTCTGTATTTATGGTACTGGAAGCCCTCAATATAAAAGATGTTGAATACGTAAATCTAAATTTGCAGCAGAAAGAGCAATACAAAAAGGAGTTTCTAGAGGTAATCAGTGTAGCCATTTTTAAATTAGTTTATTTAAATTTGAATAGTAGTAAGTTGTAATTGCTTGATATGTTAAAGTAACGTTGATGTTAGCATTACATCTCAATTAAAAGCTATACATATTACGTTATAAGCAAACACGTATATTATCCAAAATAACTACTAAACGTTAAATAATAGTACCAGTATTAACTTACAAATTCCATGACCAAATAGAACGTTTTCTGGAGGAAGGTGATGTTAGGAGCCTCAAAAATTGACGCGCGTGCATGAAAAGAGTTATGAAAGTCAACGAAGCGAGTGAGGTATGTAAGAATCGTGCTTTGTGGCGCTCCGTTTTCTCTGTCTACCCCGCAAGGGATTTGGCGTGGAGTTCTGTATGTATTAACTTACAAATAATCAAGTAAAACGACAGAATTGCTTTCGACTCTATCAACGAGTTATGTATGTATTAACTTACAAATAATCAAGTAAAACGTCACAATTGCTTTCGACTCTGCGTGATGACAACGGAACTTTGTCTAGGCTTACTCCGCCGTGATATAGGCCTCTTTTACTACACAGGGTTAGGCTTTGTTAGGCTTAGTGATAATTAGAACATATACTTTGTCTTTATCTTTAATTAAAGATTGTAATAAATATTTCAAGTGTCTAAACTTTAATTTCAGATTAATCCTCAACATACAATTCCAACATTAAAAGACGACGATTTTGTTATATGGGACAGGTAAGGTAACTTAGTTACGACTACAACCTACTTACTAAATTAGATATTATTATTTAGAAGAAAATAAGCAGCTTAAATATTTTAAGCAGAAAATATCCTGATTTCATCAAATTGGGTTAATAAGAAAAAGGATTTTGAAAATCACAAAACGAAATAAATTATTGCACACATTCAAAAACAAAGTTCTTACTCATAGCGGAATTAAGCACCTACTTAGTCACTTTAGATATTAAGGAATAGTAGCTGATAGAGACTAAGACGATTGCAAGGATGTACCTATCAGGAATGTATAAGTAGTAACAAATACGAACAAAATATGAAAGTTTAGAGATACAGAAAGCAAACTATGCTACCACCTATATACTAAAATTTTAATTTACTGGTAATTGCGACATTTGCATTTGCTTTTTTATTTTTCAGCCATGCCATAGTTACATATTTAGTGAATCAATATGCCCAAAACGATTCGTTATATCCAAAAGATCCTCAGAAAAGGGCATTAGTAGACCAAAGATTACATTTTGACAACGGCATACTGTATGCAGCTCTACGTGAAGCCATGGTGAATATTGTTGAATTGTTGTTATAAATATCTGAACTTGTACAGCTTTAGAAAGGTACTGATTTGGAATAGAACTGATTTTGATAATTAAAATTAAAGCAAATAAGTTTCGCGTATAATAAAAGCTTTAAGAAATCTACCATCATAAAACAAAAGAAATTATATTTTGATTTTTTGGCTGTTTTTATTTAATTAGCGAAGCGTCTAAAAATAACTTTTACGGTAGCAAATACTAGCAAAGCAAACTTTTTCCACCAGACATAGTTTGTGGTAGTTATATTGAATATCCACTAGGTGTCGTTACATGTTATAAAAATGTACCAATAAGTTTACATAGATGTCACTATAACCAATGACTTAGTAAATTTGGTATTCAATAGTTTTACTATTGAAACTTACCTAAATCTTTGCGAAATCGATTTAATTATGAGTATACAATTATGGGAGAATTTCAAAAAAATGCTCAAATAAAATAAAAAATATTTGCACAAAGTGTAGGTTGAATAACAAAATAGCGGGATAGAAAAACACCATTTCCTGATTTTGTAAATAATTTATATTGTAATTATTTTAATTATATTCTAATATGATTTCAGATACCTATCATATACCAAGGCGAGAAAAAATTCCGACCAGAAGTGTTAGAAAAAATCAAGTCCGGCTATGAATTTATGGAGAAGTTTTTAACTAAGACCTGGGTAGCTGGGGAGAACATCACTGTTGCAGACATTTGCTGTGTCAGCAGTATAAGCAGTCTGAATGAAATTCTTCCAATTAATGTTAAGACGTGTGTATTTATTTTATAATTTCATTATTTTAAATATTTATTATTTTACTTTTTAATTTTTGTGTGTACCTATTATTAAATTTTCACTAAAAGTTGCTTAGAAAACTCTAAGATATAACCAATACAAAGATATTAGACGTAGAAGGTACGACTTTTTATGAAATATGTAAAAAAGTAATTATAGCTCGTACATTTTTTTCGCAGTTATCCGAAGTTGGCTGGCTGGCTTACTGCTTGTTCTACACAAGATTTTTACGTGAAAGCTGGTGCGTCGTATGTAAAAATCTTTCAAGCTGCCCATAAAAATCTTCTCCTATCGTGAAGAAACCATAGTCTAAGAAATCAATAATAGTAATCCAAATATGAATTATAAATTATAACAAAATAAATATTCTATTTATTATGAAGTTTATTTTGGGAAAAATCAAAACAGAACAAGAAGTAGTTTTTAGATGTTGCCATTACCACATTATATTTAAAATATATAACACACATAACATAACTTCACGCCTTCCTCTACCCGAACGTGTAGGCAGTGGCTGTTAAGCCTCGTGTTGCATACTTTTTACTTTGTATTAAAATTGTATTTGCATTATTCATATATTTTTTTAGTGCCTTTACATTTCTTTTCTCTGTTGTTCATATTGATTTTTATGGCAAATAAATTTCTAATATTTTATGCTTCTTGTTTCTTAAACAAAGTCCACAAAATTCCGTTACATCGTTTGGTCCTTCGCTAGCCGAATTAGTGCACGTGTTTCAGTTCTGTTTCCAATAATGGTTGTAACATAAAGTATGAGAGGTACGGGCACCCTCCGCGAGGACGCGGTGTTGGACACAACGCAACCGGAAGTTTGTGCACTCGCGGTGTCCATTGCGGTTCCCGCATCCGACCTAACGCCAGAAAATCAAGATCAAGAGGCAAGACGGTCGCATACAATTAGCACGGGGTCGCGCAACCATACAACCAGTGCGACTGCGGCAACGATCGCCGCCCATAAGCTTGCAGTCGAGGCAAAATTCGAGCTCGAACGGTAGAAGCTTCAACTTCAGCATGAACAACAGGTGGACGAGAGGGAAATGCGTGCAGAGCTTGCGGCTGTAGAAGCATCCTCTTCAATGTGTTCAGATAAGTCTGTAGTTTCTAGCATTAGAACTAGACTAGACAATTGGTAGAAGATTGTGATAACTTACATACAGTCGGTGACCGCACCGAGGTTGCTGTTGCTAAACTAGGCGACGCTACGGCACAATTATCACATTAAAAAGAATATTATAATGTCAATATTCCTATAAACCCACATGTTCAATCTCAATTTTCTCAATATCAACTAACTAATGTTTTACGTGATATGATTAATCAAAATAAGCTCAAACATAATATGAACTTGTTACCATTTCATGGACAAGCTCAAGAATGGATTTTATTTAGAAATTCATACGAATGTATTAAATATTATTTTTCTAAAGTAGAAAATTTAAATCGTCTGTGCCAAGCGGTGCGTGGTGCCGCCAGAGAGGTGGTGTCTTCACTCCTGTTCGCCGCTGCGGACCCTTCTGAAGTCATGCGGTCACTAGAGCTGTACTTTGGGCGACCGGAATTGATCGTTCAGCAGGAGGTTGCAGCGATTCGCAGCTTACCAAAGATAAGTACTGATTGATTGTACTGAATGTTGTTTTGAAATGAGAAGATGGATCTCTAATAAAAAAGAAGCGCTCTCTTTATTACCAAAAGAGCTTTTGGAAAACTCTCAGTGTAACATAGATTTGCCTTCTAATAATATTGTTAATACCCTTGGTGTAAAATGGAATACGATGACACTTTAAAGTAACTGTCCAAATATAAAAAAAATGACAAAACGTTTTATTCTTTCTAATGTTATGCAAGTTTACTATCCTTTAGGCTTACTCACTTTAATTGTCATTAAATGTAGAATTCTTATTCAAATACTCTGGAGAGAAAAATATGGATGGGATGAACTACCTTCAAAATATGTCGATATCTGGAATGATTGGGTAAAAGAGCTTGAATGTGCAAATAATTAATATAAGTATACCTCGTTGATATTCATCTGAAAATAATTCATTTGAAGTACAGTTACTTAAGTTTTCAGATGCTAGTGAGCAGGCTTACTCATGTGTAGGGTACTGGCGTTTTCCCTTCAAAAATGATACTGTACGATGTTGGCTACGTAGTCATTTAAACGTAGCCGATGATGCTACAAGATCTAAATCTGTATATATAAATTCCTCATATAGATGGTTTATTGGCCCAGGGTTTTTTCTTAAATCTCCCGAAGAATGGTCGACACAGCCTACAACTAATGAATCCTCACTGAATTCTACGCTATTAGAATTAAAATCAAATTCAACTGGTTTTATTGGATTAAATTGTGCCAATATTACCACACCATATTCGTTACCTACAGCAACCCGTTTTAGCAAATGGTTGCGTCTTTTACGAGCAAGCGCTTGTGTAATT
The DNA here is from genome assembly GCA_905147225.2 of Euproctis similis. NCBI lineage: Eukaryota > Metazoa > Arthropoda > Insecta > Lepidoptera > Erebidae > Euproctis > Euproctis similis. Next base: position 15,770,694 of record LR990109.1, read on the forward strand.
TACGCTTGCAAAAAGTTTCGGTCCTTAATTAGGGCTGCAACAATTTAAATTCAAAATTAATTAACGATGGCTATAATTTTACAGGAATCGCGGCACGAGTCTCTACACTGATTCTGCTATACTCTGCCTGCGTCGGTTCATTGTTCGTCGAGGATGTCCAAACAAAATATTTAGCAACAACGGAACAGCTTTTGTCGGGACTTCTAATCAATTAAAAGATTTCGCTGTTAACCATCAGTTAGAATGGCGCTTTATTCCTCCGTCGGCGCCCTTTATGGATGGCTGTTGGGAGCGACTCGTGAGATCAGTGAAGGAAGCTCTCTCATTTAACTTACATGAGATTGCCCCAAAAGAAGATGTTTTACATACATTGATTTTAGAGGCAGAAGCATTAATAAACTCACGACCACTCACTTACGTGTCGACAGATCCAGATTCAATTGAAGCAATTATACCTTTTAATTTTATCTTGGGAACTTCTTCCACCGCACCATCGCTCAAAACGAATTTGGATGATACAGATCTTGTTCGCAGATGTGACTGGCGACGCTCGTTGAGGCTGGCGAACAAATTTTGGACCAGATGGGTGAAAGTGAAATCTACATAAACCTGTTCAAGAATGGAAGGTCGGAGATGTGACGCTCATCGTGGATTCCAAGGCACCCCGAGGAAGTTGGCCTCTAGGTAGAATAACCAAATTCTATCCATATGCGGACCATGTTATTAGGGTTGTCGATTTTGTATTATCCAACGGAGGAACCTTGCGACGCCCGACGAGAAAGCTCGTTCCGCTACAAGCTGACCAGTCTGCTGCCTTAACCTAACACTTGTGATAGTGCCTTCTGCACTAGGGGTAAATTTTATATTTAGAAGAATTATTGTTGTTATTGTTATTATTGTTGTTGTAAAATTGTATTTGCATTATTCATATATTTTTGGTGCCGATTAAATTTCTTTTCTCTGTTGTTCATATTGATTTTTATGGCAAATTAATTTCTAATATTTTATGCTTCTTGTTTCTTAAACAAAGTCCACAAAATTTCGTTATACCTCGACTCGTCATTTTGTTTACGTACCAAATAGAATAGGTGACGAGTCTATTGCCATATCGGGCACAAAGTTTTTAGTCATCGATATTTATCACCCTCAAAATTAATTTCGAAAAGTCATCGGTGATAGCCAATGTGAGAATTCGAACCCGCGACCTCTGGATTCAGAGGTCGCGGTTTGTTTCTGCCTTGTTGTATTTAGTGTATAATATTAGCCGTTTTACTATTGAAAATCAAGATTTGTAACCAATATTTGAAATGTCTATACTTTATTCTCAAATTCATCCCCAACATATAATTTCAACATTAAACAACGACGGTTTTGTTATAATATTTATAATTGTCACTCATGATTGAAGTCGGTGCAAAATAATGGACTACGTTACCTAGGCTGGCACCGACTCCAAAAATAAGTGACATTTGTAAACGTTTTAATAGTTAAAGATGACTTTATTAAAGTTTTACGTTTTGTATATTGTATTATTTAAGCATACAAATAAGTAAATTACATTATTTATCGATTTTTAGTTATAGAAGTACTGTTTTCATATACTTAAAGATGTTGTGGATTACTTTCCTAGAAATCGGTTTAACTTGTTTAAGCAATTTTTTTCACTAGTTTTAGTGATATGAATGAGTTGTGAACCTCAATAGAAGTTAGTTTATTTACATGGCTTTCAGTTTATTAAATATATTATCATTAATTGCAAGTCTGTTTGTTAAATGGTTGATATTTTTAGGGAGCTATAATTGTCATAAATAGGTACTTAGATAAAAGAGTATGATATTACTTTCTAAGTATTTATATTTTTGTTAGTATCATGGGTAGACCCAATAACACTGCAGCCCGAATAAAAACCAATCGTAGCCTGAAACAATTGCAGAAAAAAAACATTTTTAAAAAATTGTGTCCTAACTCCTAACCGTGTAAGAGTTAGTATCAGACGTTGATTCAAGCATACCTCCCAAGCAACATGTTAGTCCTATATACTACTAAATAGTTTCCACGGACTAACTGCAGTACTGTCTCCCAACTCCTAACCGTTAAGAAGTTCTGTGGCTTTTTCATCAGCATAGCAGCATCAGGTGTATCTTCAAGCATATCTCACAAGCAACACCCTAGCCCTACATACTACCAAGTTGTTTCTATCTTGTAGTGTTGTCTTCAAACTTCTAATCGTTGAGGAGTTTTGTGATTTCTTCATCAGCACAGCAGCATCAGATGTTGACACCATGAAGGATGTCCCTAATATATCACTATTACGTAACAAAAACACCATACTCGCATACAATTTTTGGTGGATGCCTTCGATTTCTCCTGGTTCCCATCATCAGATTCTGACTTGGTGAAAATGGGACCATCTCGGAGGTGAACACTATACAAAGAAAAATAATTAAATGAAATCCGTCCATAATTGACAAAAATATCGGTGCACAGACATAAAAAAAAATATTTTTTCGAAGTCGGTTAAAATAGGAAATTTCATTTGTAAGAAAATGTAACTACATACATACTTATATATAACTAACATAACTTCACGTCAAATCTCTTGCGGGAGAGGCAGCGAGTAGAGAGCGCCATAGAGCACGATTCTTACACGCCTCACTCGCTTCGCTTCGCTTCATAGATGGCGAACGTATTGCCATACACCGGGCACATTTTCAGTCATCGTTATTTATCACACAACTTTCGAAAAGTAATTGATGTAAGAGTTTCAGTATTCGAACCCGCGGCTTCTTGGTTCAGAAGCGGGGCTCTCCACCACTGGACCACCGAGACTGTTATATTTTTTAAAAGGAGATCTATACCAAATTTGTACTTGGATCTCAAGGGACTACAGGTATAAAGGTGAGAAATGGAGGGAATTGTAGAAAAAATAACAGCAGCACCACACCTAAGCTTGGGTATAAATTTATAGAAATATTCAATAACAGGAATTATTAATTACCTATACCAATATCTATTATAAAGACAAAAGTAAGTTTATTTGTAACCTTTTGACGCAATAACTCCTCAGCTGATAATCATGAAACTTTGTACACATACTCTTGGGAGGTGTCAGTAGTAAAAGAATAATTTTACGACTGACTACTTTGTAGCTGTTGTATGGCATTGGATTCGACTAACCATATGGTAACCATTGGTACGGTAACATAATGATTCGGAGAGTTGAGGTATTTAACAGAAGGTGTAGGCGACCTACACCTTAGGGTGGAAAAAGACGTGAAGTTATGTTTTGTTATATTATGTTTTAACTTTCAGCATCGATTTATTATGAAAAACAAAAATAATGCGTGGAGTCCCTCGGCGCTAAAGATGTGAAACTTTGTAGGTTTTAATTATTTAATTTGAAATAAAGAACCTAAATTAAAAAAAAAAAAACTTTTTAGAAAGCTTTTATTTATGCTCGCTAAAATACGTTACCTAGGCCGGAACCGACACCAAAAATAAAGTGAACATTGCAAATATTTTAATAATTAAAGAATATGACGTTTTGTATATGATATTAAGTAGATGTACAATGGAAAAATTTATATGTATACATACTAGCATTTATTTCTGCCGATTATATACCGATTATCTGTTTCCATTGCGTATAGAGTATTCCATAGAGTATAGTTACGTTATTTATTGCTTTTTAGCTGTGGAGGTACTGTCCATCTACTTAAAGATTTTGTGATTTGTGTTTGTTGAAGTCGGTTAAACTTTTTTTTAAAGTTTTTTTTTTAATCTTAAAATTACACGAGTTACTTTCAAATTTTAATTTCCTGGAATGACTAAATAGAAAACTTAATATTTGGTGTCACTTAGCTATATGAATAGCCGTATTATATCAGTTCTTGCCTTTTAATTACCGAAAGCCGTGGACAAAAAGTACTTTAAAATCATGATAATAAGTTCTAAGTTACTTTTTTGTATAATTACCCTGTTTAAACATAGCTTATGATGTCAGTTGATTTATAATGACGATAACTTCTAACACGAAAATGACTTAATATAACTGTCAGCGATATCCTGTTATAATGATACGATTAAGAGATACCTACTCCATAAACACACAGCCTGATTAGATTACTTACTGCGTATTATAAAATGGATACAAGAGATTAATAATAATACATGCAAGAAACGAGGAATTTTTTTTGGGATAGGAGGGCAAACGAGCATGCGTGTCATCTGATGGTAAGCGACGAGCGCCGCCCATAGACACCTGCAACACACATAGTCTTACAGTTGCGTTGCCGACCTTTAAGGGAATTGGATGGGAAAGGATGGGAAGGGAGTTGAGCCTCCGGGTACCTCTCTCACCGAACGAAACGCGGTATGAGCCACTTTACGTAGAGGAGAGGAGAGTTGATCAAAAAATGACAACACAGCTTATAATCATATCCTCCATTTTCAAAAAATTGACGAGAATTCTGCCAACATAAACAGTTATAAAATTCATCTTTCTTGTCACATATTTTTTTAAACTATTGAAGACTCTACAAACCACCTACGCACCATCTATTCCATGAGACCTAATATTCAAATACAATGATAAAATTAAAAAACAAATTAGACTTTCACACTTTCACTTGCTAAAAACGGTCAGAAAAAGTTAAAATATAAGTCAACAACTATGACAGTCCCATCGGATGTACCATTGTTAGTTTAAAAAAAAGATTACGTGGAGTCCCTCCACGCTAAAGACGTGAGGCTTTCCGCTGTCTATGACTCTTTTTTGAAACTACGGAACGGCTTTTGATGCGGTTATTTTCAATAGATAGAGGGTGTCAACCGGGTAGTTTATAGGAATATTTCTTAAGTCAAAAGTCAAAATAAGCTTTATTTTCATTGGTCTTCACAGACACTTAAAAATAGTCAACAAGTACAATTTATGTTATTATTTTAAATGAACTACTTAACACGAGCGCTTGGCGCAAAGTGCGTTAGTGGAACAAGTAAACACGGACGCAATCGCCACGAACGGCCCGATTCCGAGGGTAGGGGCTATACTCTCATGCCCATCTTACTTATACACCTACACCTTCTCTCTATCCAGCTCCCTTCCTTACAACCTTGTTTTCGACGCGGTCAGCGAGAGTCACTCCCCTCCTCCAGATTTTACGCAGTGCCCTCATTTCTACCGCGTTTATCCTACTTTTATGCACACTTTGCTAAACCCAACTCTGACTACCGTAAGTTTGTGTTGGGATCAGTATTGTATTTTGAATTGCTAGCTGGGCTTTTCTGCTGATGTTTTTGCGCCCAGAAATACGAGCCCAACGCTCCATTTACGCTGTTTCCTAGCGTGGTGCCGTGGCCTATACCTTCCATCCCTGCTAAAAGCCCATCCAAGATATACTATTTCATTCACTTGTTCCAGCATTGCATCATCAACCATTATCCTTTTCGTCCGTTCTGGATTCCTCCATTTTCAAACACCATAAGTTTTTTGACACATTCAATTAAGCCTTTCATCAAACAATCATCCTTCATAGTAGTGACTAGTGTTTGCAGGTCCGACGGCGATTCAGCTAAAATCACGGCGTTATCTGCGTCAAGCAGGCAGTTCACAACCGGGTCACCCCTACATTCGTCGCTTTTACTCTTTGGAGGCAACTGTCCAGGTACAGGATGAACAGCCGAGCGGACAGCACGTATTGACGTCAAATCAGGGAAATAATTTACTTATTGCCCTGATAGAAATAACGAGAGTACGTCGGATTAAGATTGACTGAGTTCATTATTTTTATACTATCAATTATAGTACCACCACCCGCCACTAGAAGTATGGTCTAAATTCATGCATAAGAAATTGAAAAGTTACCTATTATATTGATCGGTTTATATCCTACCGCGAGTGGGCGTTAAACGCGTTAAAAGCTTTTGCATGAGAGGTTCCACTCAAAAAATAAAACATGTCGTATCCAGTTAATGATAATTGCTTATCATTATTTACACACAGCACAGGCACACTGAACATAGCAACATTATCAAACTCCAGATAAAATATATCGAGTGGAGAGACAGAGCGGGCTTTGGACTATTGTCGACACTATTGGCAGTTGAATAGTGCAGTGTCAAGGTATCTGAACCGTAAGTACAATTAAAAAGTTTTACTATTGCATGAAACTTAACGTACAAAAATTTTATTATTTATTAGAGTACAATAATATTCAGAATAAACAAACAATACCTATTATTGTTTATTTATTCTGTATGTTAATTCTCTTTGCAGATATAATTTATTAAAATGAATAAATGAATTTATATGTCCCTTGCTTATACGATCACGCGCAAATAGCTGGACCAATTTCATATTTTTTTTATAACATTCCTTGAAGTAAAATTTTAAAATCTTTGTTAACGTCTCAAAAACCACACATTTCTATACTGCCATACAAAACATTCGTAATAATACTTAAATGTCAATTTCAACTTTATAGTCCGGTAAATTTAGATATTCGAAATTACATAAATTCCCACCCAGCTGAAAATCGGTATATATATATCATTAAAAACAAAATTTGAAAGTTTCCCATCTTTCCCCTGTCAGGAAAAATTTTTATTCAAGGACAAAGATAAAAAAATGAGATTTTTGCAATTTTCAGCAAAACGGTAAGTTTTATTATAAAAATACCTACACAAAAATTGTAGATCATAAAATTATCTACAAAAAAACACTTGTATTTTTTTTCTACGAGCCACCGTTTTTGAGATATAACGATTCAAAAAGTTGTAATCGTCATAATATGCACACGTTTCCTTACCACCTATGAGGTAGTGTACTTAGCGCGTTTTTTTAACGTGATTTCCCCAGTAGGCCTATTCCACGGGTCAGTTTTGATCCGTCAATAGTCTTATCCAAAAAAAATTCACCATATTGGTGAAATTTTTGGTGCATATAGGGTAGGTTTAAACTACTACTTTCATATTTTAGATGGTATTGACCTTGTATAAACTGGATATAAGTCCCCCTGTGAGGGCAGTACTTATGACAATTGAGGCCCTCAAAATACCTGACGTCAACTATGTGGACGTGAATTTGATGGAAGGTGAAAACTTCAAGGAAGAGTACGTTAAAGTAAGTTAGTTTATTTTTTAAACTTTGCCGCTTTAATACTTGTAGATGTGGTAGTTATGCCTCATAGTGCCGAATTTTTGGTTTTATGTATAAATAGGTAGCTGAAGTTATTGCTCGACATTGTGCTCAATTTTTTCAGTCACCAATATTTATTACACGCGAGTTGTAACTAACAGCTTTGCTCGCGTACTTTTATTTAAATTAAAATCATTCGAATAACATAAAATTGAAACTATTTTTCCAAAGGAACGCATCACCGGCGTATTGCCATAAGACGCCGTTGATTAATAGAATTTGGACCATAATTTTTGTTAAAATAATTTTAAAGTTGGAATAACTTCGGTAACATCACGGAATTATATACGTATATATATATATATAGTTGTTATTGAGTAATCAACATCCAATACCTTCAAAAACTTTCACAGTTATAATACTTATTAGTTAGATAGCATCCGAAATATAATTGGTCGGCTCCATGAATCTGTAATCTACACTAGTGAAGGGCGAAGAAGCGGAGTGAACCATGAAATCACTTAGACCTCATAATATGTTATCTAGCGTAGTTCTTCTCTTTAAATCAGAACTAACTTAAGTTCACCATGTATCTTAAGCTATTCTCTAACAACTGTAGAACAACTCTACTTATACAGTCAATGAGTTTATTTATCTTGAACATATCAATAACAAAACATAAAGAAAAATAATAATAATATATTTTTCAAATTATAATTCCAGATGAATCCCCAACAAACAATTCCTATGTTAAAGGATGATGACTTTATAATATGGGATAGGTAAGAATTTTTGAAATTTATTTCCGTAAGTTAGATGTGAGAAAATTGTGCCCGGTTATTTGCAACAGGTTCTGGCCTGTGTATGGCAGTAGGTTCTGGTTCGGCATTCTATTACAATGTGTTCTAACAATTATATCTGAATAAAAATATCTATAGATGTAATTCAACTATGATTTCTTTTATTAACTAACGTTATAAAAATATTTGAAAGCATTTATTTAAAAAAATGTGATTAGGAAAAAAGAACTAGTAAAAATAAACTAGGCAGTAATTATAACGATAATATCTATATTTGCAGTCACGCTATAGCCGGTTACCTGATTAGTACTTACGGTGAGGACGATTCTCTTTATCCACAAGATCCAAAAAAACGTGCAATCATAGACCAACGTCTGCATTTCGATAGTGGAATTTTGTTTCCTACCCTGCGGGAAGCTACTGTAAGTTGCCGTCTAGGTCTTAACTAATATTATAAAAAAGAAATATTGGTTTGTTTGTTAGTTTAAATTATTTATTGCTGTTTTACAGCGTATGGTCATATTTAATGGCGGGAAAGCATACAGAGAGGAAACGCTGAATAAATTTAAATCAGCATATGACTTCACAGAAAAATTTTTGACTACACCCTGGATTGCTGGAGATGAACTCACCGTGGCAGACATTTGTTGTGTCAGCACTATTAGTTCAATGAATAATATACTACCAATTGATGAAAATAAGTAAGTTTTAATAAATTATATGATCTTTGCTTGTAAGATCATCCCAAACTCCGTCAAGTCTTAAACAATATGCATCGTAAAAAATAATTAATTATGGGTTGTAAGTACAGTTCCTTACAATTTCCCATTTTATTAATACAGGGGGCATATTATTAGCTCTTAATTCCAGCCAGCTTGTTCGCTGGCTAGTAATACGTAGTAATACGTATTTCTAACGACTAATTTCAGCTAGTATAGACTACTCTTGAGTGACGAAATGGAATTAGTCGTTTATAAATGAAATTTAGAGGGAATTTGACCGTGACTACTAGTGCCTGATTAGCTGAAATTAGTCGTTGAAAATACGAATTTGCACGGCAGCGCGTAAGCTGGCTGGAATAAAGAGTTTATAATATGTCCCCAGATATCTAATATATATTGGCCAATATAAATTTAGTAAACAAATTAATAAAAATCTATATTTTTTCAGGTACAAAAATTTATCTGCATGGCTTCAACGTTGTTCACAACTTGATTTTTACAAAATGAAGAACATCCCGGGCTTGATAGAATTGCGTGATTTGTTAAATTTAAAATTACAATAAAACGTTAAATCAATTTGAGCGGTTAATTACTTTAACTAGAAATTCTTGATTGTATTGTAATTTTTAGTTGTCATATTTTATTTTGTATTTTAAGATAAAATAAGATTACCAGTAAATTTATAGATACACTATGATTACGCAGATTCCGCGAACTTTGTACCGCCTTATTGTTTATTTCTATTTACCACGGAAAAAGGCTCATGTTGTAATTGTAACAATTTAAAATATCTTATGGCCAAACTGCATACTAAAATTGAACACGAGTAATATTTTTTTCTCATATAAACTTTGCCCCCATTTTTACTTTCTTTGAGGTAGATATTCGGAAAATCATTTCATATTGGATTTCTACATTATACAAAAGATCAAAGTCCAAGATTCAAGGATCAGCTATCCGCGGTTTAAGCTGTGTATTCATCAGTACACAGTTGATTTTGTATATAGTGATATTTTTGAATAATTTAAAAAGCAATAATCAGCATCATATTAAAGCATTAATTTATGTTTAGTAATATAGATATAGTGGTCTGATTTTGATTGGTACTTTTACTAAATTTTAAATGTGGAAAAGTAGTAACGTAACTACAATAGTTGGACATTGGTCTCTCGGAAGATTTTTGTAGATATTAATGTAGTATTTCACACTGTAAAGCATTTTTTGTTCTATCATTCACATATTTCGCAGCGTCGGCGTCGGCGATGAAAGACATTTTAATTTTCTTGAAAGTTAGCGCCATATTTTGATAAATACAAATTAAATTTAATATCATAATTTATCATTAAAATATTATTATTATTATATTTTTTATGGGATAGGAGGGCAAACGAGCAGGCGTGTCACCTGATGGTAAGCAACCAACGCCGCCCATGGACACCAGCAACACACATAGTGTTACTGTTGCGTTGCCGACCTTTAAGGAATAGGGGAAAGGAAGGAATGGGGAAGGGGGGTGGGCCTCCGGGTACCTCTCTCACCGAACGAAACGGGGCATGAGCCACTTTACGTCGGTCTTCTGAGAGGTCGTGGTATTTCACCGGTCGAGCCGGCCCTTTCATGCAGCGAACTGCTTAGCTCTACCACTGTTAAACTATTATTATGTATCTTTATTAATTAAATTTATAAATTATGTTTTATTCTGATGTATAGGCTATATTATTGCAAAGTTTCAACAAAATCCATGCATCCATGCAGTAAATATTACGTGAAAGAGTAACAAACAAGCATTTTCACACACTCATAAAACAATCACACAGGATATTCTCGTAAACATAATTATTAAATAGCAATATACATGCAGGCAGGTTAACTTGTAATAAAAAATATATAAAAAATCATAATTTTCTACCTGTCTAAGTCGAAAAAGCAATGACTTTTCACTATTTGTATTTAAAAATCTGACCGTTGGGTCTATTTTAAAATGAAATAATATGATTTTGTTCTTACTTATTCCAAAACAGCTAAGCGACTTCCATATTATTACGTTGTACTGAAGTATTCCGACAAGTAAACCTTTTATCGGTTACTAGTTGACCCGGCGAACTCTGTATAAGTACATTTTATAATAAATAAGTACATTTTATTTATTTATTATTAATTGTTATTTTATTTTCTGTACCTTACATAAATTAAATATGAAAACCACTCCGTTGCTACCCTCTATCTATTAAAAAATCCGCATGGGAATACGTTACGTAGTTCAAAGATATAAGCATGTAAGGGGACAGACAGCAAAGTTGATTTAATCTATGAGCGTAATGCGACTTTATTTCTTACTATGTAATGAAATCTTCTTGTCATATTTCCAGAAAACAGTTTCATCTGGGATTTAGCATAAACTATGTTGTAAATGTGACTTTGATTACGTATTACTGTTGCTGCAGAAGACAGTCAATGTTTACATCGTCTTACTAAAACTATACCCACCTGTGACTGCGAGTGTTTTGAGAATTTATCAACTGACATAAAGGAATCTTTATATAATTTCGATAGTCGTAGTGTGACTCATTTTTGTCGATACAATACACAAAAAAACTTAGTAGTTATGAATTTGAGACAGCGAGTATTGAAAAGCGAAAGTTGGATATTGAAAAAGAAATAACTGGTGTAATCAACGCGTTAAATTGTTAACAATATATAATGGTTGAAAATAGGGAAAAGTACAGAAATTTTTCATGAGATTTGAAACTTCATTCAAGCTCTAAAAATTGATGTATGTAAGAAATTATACATTCAACCTATTGTACATCGTAGTTGATTAGTAAGACTGCAAAAAAAATATTCAACGAAATGAAACGATTGCCCAAATTTGTTACAAAAACAATATTTAAAGGTTCCACGTGGAATAAATGGGCTTGATATGGATCAAGCCCATTTATTCCAAAGATGGCCTTATCAGTCTCGATTTCGTCTACTAACCATATAAATATTTCTTTCATTGTGCGAGCGAGTTTAGATTTTAATAGATTTTGTAATGATTACTAATTTGATCCATTATTAATAAATGCTCCTTGGTATTCAGTGAGTTAAACATTTCATTTTTAATTCTTAATTGGTTACTTTTGGATCGAATAAGGCTTGTTTAATTCAAATTTTTATTCATAAAAATCTATAGTTGACAGACTGTTCCATATACCATTATTATTCGTACCTACTATTGATAGCTGTTGATTTTGAAACTGCAATAAATAATGTTTCATATATAACTTATTACAATAGTTTAATAACTGTGAATTACTCTTTAACACGGATGATTGCGACGACGATCCACAGCTTCTGCTTCTAAACAGACTTAGATCAAGTTACCATGAAAGTAGTGAGCCCAGCAGCTCAGACAATGCGTTAAATTGTCTGATTCCTTCACAAGTTTCTGCAGCGAGATCGCAACGTTCTAGGTGGTAAAGTTAAAAAATAGGATCCAAACACGATCTTGGCTATTTTGGTTCAAACGCAGACAAAAAATCGTTCCAGCGGTTTTAATCAGAAATCGACGAAAAACATGAACTAAAGACACTTTAGAACCTGTAATTGACAAATACAACCTTACAAACACAATGAAACTTAAGATTGTTTGTGGCATAGGACCTATATATTAATTATTATTATTATTTTATGGGATAGGAGGGCAAAAGAGTAGGCGTGTCACCTGATGGTAAGCAACCATCGCCGCCCATGGGCACCAGCAACACATATAGTGTTACTGTTGCGTTGCTGACTTTTAAGGAGGATCAGAAGGGGGGTCAGCCTCGGGTACCTCTCTCACAGAACGAAACGCGGCATAAGCCACTTTACGTCGATCTTCTGAGAGGTCGTGGTATTTCACCGGTCGATCCGACCCATTCATGAAGCGAACTGCTTGGCTTAGTGAAAAATATCAATTTTTATATATCAATCATGAGATTTTGACAATGGCGGTTGACTATTCGAATGGTACACATATTTTCAAGATAAATAAATTAATACTTCAACAAGTTTTACAGAATTAAATTAAAAAAAAATGGAATAAATAGGTATTATTATTTCAGCAGCTTAAATTGATTCATGCTGGTACGAGTAATAGAAGGTTCTTAGTATTTATATGAAAAAGTAAGAAAATTTGTAAGATTAAGACGTCCGGTGCAGATATTGTCTTTTAGTGGAAAAAAATATTTGTATTTCTAACTTTTTAATTGAAATAGTTAGAAATACCATACTAAAATTAAGCAACATACTAAACAAAAAATGTCTCTGTCGGAGGAGGTTAAAACATTAAAATAAATGGTGATAATATGCATTTATATAAATTCTGACACTCAAAGTTAAGACAAAAACCATCGTCAAATTGTAAATAGCAGAGCCCTTACAAAATAAACTTACGGTAGCAAAGCAAACTTATTCCACCACACATAGTATGTTGCTATATTTGATGTTCACGAGGTGGCGCTACATGTTGAAAACAAAAGATACGAAAGGGTATAAATGTCACTGTAATCTATCACTTAAAATTTATGAATCCATACAATATTTGCCAATTAAATATTAATAAACAAAATCAAGGAACAGAAGTTTCAAAAATGCGCTTACGGAAAGATCGCTTAGTGAAAAAATCTACAAAAGCATTTTATTACGAGTTAACAGTTAAAATCCTGCACGAGCCTCTTAAAAATCTCCTATCCTGAAGAAACCATAGTACAAGAAAGCGTCAACAGTAATCCACAATACATATCATTATATGTATAACAAAACACTATACAACAAGAACAACAACAGTCTCGGTGGCGTAGTGGCTAGCACCCCGCTTCTGATTCAAGAAGTAGTGGGTTCAAATCCTGGCACACACCAATGACTTTTCGAAATTTTCGGGAGTTACGTGTGATAAATATCGATGACTGTCAACTTTGTGCCTGGTATGGCAATAGGTTCACCACCTATTCCATTTGGGACGTAAACGTAACGGCGAGACGAGGCTTAACAGCCGCTGCCTACACCTTCGGGTAGAAAATGGCGTGAAGTTATGTTATGTTATAACAAAACACTATAAATATTTAGAAAATAGTTAGAAAGTTAGCTTATTTTGGGGGAAATCGAAAGAGAATGGTACAAAAAACTGTTGCAAAGAGTTTTATGTTATACAACTCCTTAAGATTTTATGATACAGTTGAAATACTATTTACTAAAATGCTTAATTAAGGTGGCTTAAGCCTAGGTACGAAATATTTTCATAAACGGTTGGAATTTGGGATTTCTTAATTAAGACATACAAGATTCCTGCAAACTATGAAAATGATCAATAATTAAAATGCATAGAGTAATGGGAGGGAAAATTTCACACAAACACTATTAGTAATAGGATATTATATTCTGTTATCATGAAAGGATTAACGTCTCCTGTGCCATGAACTTTCCATGAAAATCACGAACAATAAATTAGTGATTATGTTTTTGAGCCGTTTGGGACTTAGACTCGAAGGACATGGATTTTAAATGCTCGTAGAGCCGACCAATCGAGGCCTCTCGCCACTACAAGGCTGGTTAGTTCTTCGCACAGTTTTTTTTTTATGGGATAGGAGGGCAAACGTGCAGGCGTGTCACCTGATGTTAAGTGACCAACGCCGCCGATGGACACCTGAAACACATATAGTGTTACAGTTGTATTGCCAACCTTTAAAGGAGTAGGACAGTGGATTAGCATGGCCATACAGCGTGGCAATGCAGCCAGTCTTCTGGGCACGCCGTCAGTAGGCTGAGATGCGGAGAAACGTTTTTGCAGCTAGATTTTTAATTGTAAAATGTTGTAAACAATGTAATTATTTCTTTTCCTTTATAAATTACCTCAATGTTATCGAAAGCTGAGTGCACAAAATTGCCACCGTCAGACAGATAAAATTAATACAATAAAACGTGAAAGATTGCGCATAACTAGATGGGAAATTTATTTTATCTACGTATACGATTCTAATTAAGGACTCAGCACTAACTATTAGTTTGAAATGGAATAAATCAGCTGAGAGCTGATCAAGATAATTAGCTACTACGTCGTCTTGTGCAGAATGCACGAGAAGATATCGACGTCTTAGATTTATCTCATGAATTCATGCAAACTTGTAACTTTGATATAGCGTTTGGTGTGTGATAGAGGAGCAAGATTAGTAGATATTATTAATATAATTTATGACTTCGACTTTTTCTATGCGAAAGTGTAGGCAGTGGCAGTTAAGCCTCGCATCGCTGAATTATGTCCCAAGCGGAATAGTAAGTGGAATCAATTGATATAACCGGATTCAGTAGCTGGGAGCTCGACTACTGAACCATCGTGACGACTAATAGAAAAACTATTCTAAGCTCGAACAAATATAAATATACCTGATGCAACATTCAAATTTTTGATAAATCTAACTACACTTCTCAGGGTTATAAATTCATACACGGCAACCAGTAACTCAAAACTTGCCAATGACATTTATATAATGCTATAAAAATACATAATCTCTTGCTGCAGTCTGTTGCAAATAGAAAATAAACGCTGAAGTCGTTGGTGTCAAAGAGAAAAGTATCCTTGGGAATATCTTTGACAATAGAATATAAAATATGAAATATAATACGAACTGAACTTCGGAGCGACTACATTAAAAGCTATATTCAATAATGTGGAACAAAGTAAGATTGAAAATACTCTCAAGTTTGATCATCTAAAACAGACACTCTGTGATAAAACTAAACCCGATAATCTATAAACAGCCAACGGTTTCTTGGTTACGGAAAGCTGTCTGTCTTACTTATTTATTTAACATTGGAATGAACGAAAATGTAATATAAAAATAATTTTACGTCCTTTCACACACACATTTTAGGATACGTGATAGAATTAGTTTGAATATAAGAACAGAACTGAACATGTGAAACCAAGTTCCAAATTATCTAAACTTTAAGGGTTTCAGTTGTTCAAATAATTTTTTTAAAACGTCGTAGAACGAGAATTCAAAGGAAAGAAAATATATAAATAAAAAATTATTTATATTGAAATATTAGTCACAACACTAACCCTCCCTTCTGATTACAGGTTGAGAATAAGCTATACCTTTATGTAATAGAAAACAGTTTTTTGCTCAAACAAGTTATGGTAGAATGCCGACGTCAATACAACTGGGAATAAAAAGTGTTACTCGAGAAAATAGGAGGTATCTATCATTTATGCCCCTAGTGAAAAATATCTCACGATATCCGCTTTCTTTGCTAATCCACAACGTTGACACCAAGATAAGAAAAAAATCATAATATTGTTAAAACAATCTATTCTACGTTTACCGATTCTACAAACCTATATCGATATACTTAAAGTATATTAAATAATTTCTTAATTTATTTACACAGATTGTATAAAATGACAAACATGTAAAATTATATATATATTTATTTAAAATAATAGTAGAAATTGATTTTTTTAAATATTTTTACGATTGTTTGAGCCCTAACAGTTAGGATCACAAGATTTCCAATTTTTATTCATCTCAGATTACGAACAACAACGATTGGATAGTACAACTTAAGTCTCCAAAGAAACAGACTCATATTTATCTCTAAAACATAGACTCACTTCTAAAGTCCGATAATCGGTTAAAAAAGGAGTTCTACATTGACAAAGCGTTTTATATTTAGACCATTACCATAAATGTTAGCTAAAGTGAAATAATGAACCTGATTGCAACAACTTGCCTTGATTAAAGGCTGGATTAATATCACTTCAATGAGCTTGTTGGTAGTGTAGGGGATAGATACGGAGGCACGTAATGAGAATACTTGAGACTAAACTGCAGATTTCTCTGATGAAGCGTTGATTGATTTAGTTAGCGATAGCAGAATAAAAAGTATTGTTTTTTTTTCATCTTTTGCCTTGACGGTAGATAACATAGAATATCACTTATGCTTTTTAACAGCGCTAGAGCCACGTAGATTTCGACGACCTTCCAAAATATAGAAGTAAAGTGGCTTATGCCGCAATACACTCGGTGAGAGATATCCGGAGGCAAAACCCCCTCCCATCCCACTTGCAACCCTTTCGCTATCCCATTTTAAGGATGGCATCACAACTTTTACACTTTTTTGAAAGTGTCTATGCGGGCATTGGTTTTCTTACTATCAAGTGACACCTTTGCTCAGTTGCTCTCCTATGTCATAGAAAAAATATTGAAAACAGTTTCAGTATTTCTAAACCGAAGCCCCTACAAAACTTTGAAAAACGAAATACAAAACCCAATACGACCAATTCCTGAGCCATCAAACATCAAATTATCATCCAAAAATACTACTACGAATACTTTAAACCAATTTAATGCATACAAAGTATTTTCACCGGATCTACCACAATACGAAATATATTTACAAAATAAGCAAATGTTTAATTTCACGACTGAAATCACTACACAACTTTGAAGTTTCAAAAGCAAATGCGACCATTTTGTGAGCGAAAACCAAAAATTTTCAACCAAATATACCACCAGATAACAATATGATCTATCACACATCACCAAATAATACTTTTAAAGTATCCTAGTCTTAAGTATTCATCTAAGCACGATTATTATAATTAATATGATTGATATTTTCGAAAAACAACAAAAAAAATAAGTTTAAATAATTCTAGGAATAATAATGTAAAAATGATATTTTCCACAGACTACTATAATATTAAATCTCTTTATGTTGAATTATTTTTAGGGTGAATATTTCAATTTTCAGACAGTACACAATTTAAGTAAATATATTCAAAGGATTTCAGAATGTACTCAATATACGTGGCTATATCTGTTATTTTAATGTCTCAATTGAATTTGAAAATATTAAATATAGTAAAATAAATAGAAAGAAAACTTTTGTATTTTTAACAACAAAACCGAATCTAATTTTCATATTATATATGAATATACAATTTAAATACACCCAGAATCTATAAATCCCTATAAATTCAAACAAAAGAACATTGCTAATATATAATAAAATGATATAATCATCTAAATTGACTACGTCCACTTTTTGAAGTTATTTGTAATTTAATAGTAGTTATAAACTTAAAAAATACGTTCCAGATAAAATAAATTGAATAATTTAATTTGCCTTGATAATTATACTGCTGCTAATTGGTATCTACACCCTTCTAGAATTTTTATTCTAAAAATTTGAAAACGGAATACATTTTCGGTCAGTTGTATTACACGAGATTTAAAATATAAAGAGGTCTGTGGCATAAAGTTGTTTTATGTTTTGTTGAATACACCTAAACCTTAAGCCAGCTTCCGTACAATATTTAACACCGACATAAATTGATGGACCAATTTTTATTTCTATGGCGACTTAGTGTTACTCCATAATATGTAATTTATTTCTTTCATTATTTATAGATTTTATGTTTCTTTCATTATCCTTATTTAAGCGTTCCATGTACATTATTGGTTCTTTGAAATATGTGAATCACTTGACGACTATATCGCAATTGATTCTGATGTCAATGTCGTGGGATCGGTAGGCGGAGTTTAGTGACATATGGCGTAGTATTCAGGTTCTGGGCGTGAAATGTGTAGACAATGGCAGATACGACTTGATTCTCTATATTCTTAAGTTCCAAAAGAAATCGGTGATAAATTCTTTTGGCATAAATTTGGAATTCAGTGATCAGAGAATACCATGATTTAGAACAGTATTATTTATGTGACTTTCTTGAAAGGAAACTAGCAATTTTATAGTATAACTAGCTGACCTGGCGAACTTTTGTTCCGCAAGAAAAGTTATTTTTACAGCGTTTACAATGGAA
This sequence comes from Euproctis similis, assembly GCA_905147225.2. Classification (NCBI taxonomy): domain Eukaryota; kingdom Metazoa; phylum Arthropoda; class Insecta; order Lepidoptera; family Erebidae; genus Euproctis; species Euproctis similis. The sequence continues at coordinate 15,789,195 of LR990109.1, forward strand.
TCTTTACTACGGTATTCATTAAATATACATTGAACCACCCTGTTCACACCCTCTATCTATTAAAAAAACATATCAAAATCCGTTGCGTAGTTTCGAAGATCAAAGCATATAAGAGGACAGACAGCGGAAAGCGTCTTTATTTTATACTATTAGTTTTATAGTCTCGGTGGTCCAGTGATCAAGCACCCCACTTCTGAATCGAGAGAGAGGAGAGAGGTCGTGGGTTCAAATCCTGGCTTACACCAATAACTGTTCGAAATTATTTTCGGAAGTTATGTTTAAAAAATGTCGATGACTAAAAACTTTGTGCCCGATGTCTGGCAGTAGGTTTTCCTATTCCTATACCTATTGCATTTAGAACGTAAACATAATGGCGAATCGAGACTTAACAGCCGCTGCCTCCGGGAAGAAAAAGGCGTGAAGTTATGTTATGTTTGATGTTTAACTAGCAATTTCATCGGTATTTTTAGTAGTGATTTGTTAGAGCAATTGACTATTTCAGTAATAAATCAATTATTAAATGTGACTATTTTAAACACTAATATTTTAAATGTGACCTTTTACTTGTTTTGATGAGTGTTTAAATGCTTCGCAAAAATAACAATTTATAATTTTTTCCGTGGAAAATATTTCAGGAAGTTAGTTAGGCCTAGTTTGGTAAAAGTAAATTACCTTACACCAACCGAATTGTATATCTTTGAGCTAGGTATATGTGAAACAAGCTGACGCAGCGAACTTTGTTCCTCATTAAAAGTAATAAATGAGTAAATTTTGGATATCATGAGGTTAAATCTATGCTATTTATCGGCTTTAACTGCTGTCCCGCTATGTAAATCCTGCAATTTCTTTGAAGATATTCTTTTAAATTGCATGCTGTAATTTCAGACACTTAATTGGATGAAAATTAATGCTGTAATGCTGCAGCTAGTATGGTATAAAAGAATGATATAATTCTATAAATCAACACTACTTTATTTTACATTTTGTTTCAAAATAATTTATGATTTCTGCAGAATATTATATGGAATGCCTGTCTTTCATTCTCCTATATTTTTTTTTGCTAGTTTACACAAAATTTCTTTAAAATTAATTTGCCATACTTAGTATTTTTCCATGATTTCACAAAGCTCGTCAAGTAATATTATTTTTTTGGCCATATGCCTACCACAAGTCTCTACACTACCCAAGGTTGACTGGTAGAGAATGCTTTTAGCATTAAGTCCGCCTGTATATGAAAATTGTATATGAAGTTATAAATAAAATAAAAAAAATAATATACGGCTATTTCTGAAAACAGTGTACATCTAAATTTCCTTATAACGGTGCTTGTGTAAAGGGAGCACAACCCCCAGTATAGCTGTAGCTTTCGTGGTAGACGGACGTGCGCGAGACAGGGACATTATTGCACCTGAAACTTTTCAATGTGTCACACGCGATGGCTTTTCTCACAATAATCAAATTTAATGTGTATTCTAACAGTTGTTCGTATGTTTATTAGTGTTTGTTTTTTTTTCAATTGTGTCACACAAAACAGTGATGAGAAAATATTCATTTGACCACGAATCCCGAGACATTGTTCCGGGCAATACTGGTTTAGGTAAATACATATTTATCATATATTACCTAGACAATATATTAGTTTTTAATTAATTAACTAATTAAATGAATATGGTGAGTGTTTAGTTTGGAATCACATTTTTCTAGTATAACCTGTTTAGTCCATTGTTACGATATTAATAGAAAAATATACCTACTATTATTATTTTTTTGAATATATAGAATTTTCGATGTATAGAGTAAACTATATGTACCTGTGGTCTGATAAAAGCGTTTAAAAAGACAATTTTTTAGCATTTTTGTGATTCGGTGAAATACGTGTCGCCCTTGAATTTAATATTTATTTAGCAGCGGCTGTTACGGTGACCCGCGGTTATGTTTACGTCCCAAATGAAATAGATGGCGAACCTATTGCCATAACACTAGGCACGAATTTGTCAGTCATCGATATTTATCACACATAACTTCCGAAAAGTCATTGGTATAAGCCCGGATTCAAGCCCACGACTTCTTGATTCAGAAGCGTGTCTTGAACCATTAGACCACAGGGACTTATACCTACTTCAAATATAAAATATACCACCCAGATGCCATGTTTATCACCATGATATGTTTATGAACATGGGACAAAGACGAATCCGCCGATCTCAACACAACAGTACTTTTAACATTAAAACAACTTTTTAGGATTATATCGCGTTTATTAATTACTTATTTTTATTTATTTCCCGACGTTTCGAACTCTTTACAGAGATCATTTTCACTAAATAAACAACAGTACTTTAACAATTATTGCCCCAAAAATCTCATTAACTATCGTATTACCAAGAAAATAAGAAACAATATTCGTTATGATAGTAACGATTACGATATTACAAATATCACGCGATGAACCAAGATTGATTGAGAGTAGTAAGAGGAAAAGTCCAATAATTCTCATGGTAACTGACGCTCTAAGATGCTTACCTCAAAGTACATCAGATACAGTGTTATGGTCAGTGTTATGATCAGATATTATGGTGACGGAATTGATGGTGTCTTCTGGCTACGTAAATTAAAACTAACAGTTAACTAACGCACATCTAACTAATATTCAATGTCTAACACACATAAAGAAACATTTTTAAATAAATGATTACACATGATAAGGCTCTGACCGTGGATGAATAAATTTTGAAATAAATAATAGTGGTTTGTTTGTGCAACCAGTTTTCTGAATCCACTCAGTTTGATGTTACGTGGGTCGTCGTTTCGTTTATCACCTGAAACAATAAAATATTCATTAACCTCAGTTCATATTCAACTTCTCTTGAGGAAGTAATCTATCAAGTTACTATCAAGCTCATTACAAATCTATAATTTATTATTATACTAGCTTTTACCCGCGACTTCGTCCGCATAAGTTTTTTTGTTTTCTCCCGGCTGTAAGTCCCCCTGCAACAATGTCCCACTATCGTATAAAAGAGCAAAACTCCCAACAAAAACGACTAAAAATCACTAACTCAATTTAGTTATCTGCCTATTGCCTACCCCCTAAGAACGATTGCGTGATTATTTATAGCCTATGACCATTTCTAGGTAATCATCTATCACCATACCAAATTTCATCAAAATCCGTTCAGCCGTTTAGGCGTGAAAGAGTAACAGACAGACAGAGTTACTTTCGCATTTATAATATTAGTATGGATTGATGGTGAAATTAGATTTCAATTGTCTTCAATATTTAATTAATCAACCCTCCCATATTATATTCTATTACAAACTTAATTTTAATAATAATATATAACAGTAAATACACAGATTTATTTTATACTAGTTTTTACTTGCAGTCCAGCTTATTATGTCAACCGCTCAAATCAAAGTTTTTCAATAAATTAAAAGAACAACTCATATTAACAGGATTACCGGGACGTACTCCTTATGGTCAGTAGAGCTGGATCGATTTTGATGGGACTTATATTGGCAAGTAGCTGGTGTAATAAGGAGTTTAGGGGATGAAATTAGGATACTTTATATTTGGAAAAAAAATTGCCTCCGAGGCGAAACAGAGATTGAGGCGGAACAGAGGGTCAGCTAGTTCATTAATTAAGTTATTGAACTATTTCAGAATACCTTATATTATTTCATTTCTTAACAATTTAATCGGTTCAAATCTAAGAAATGAAATAATATTTACATGCATAACTTCAAGCGAAATCTCTTGCGGAGTAGGCAGTGAGAACAGAGCGGCATTAGGAACGATTCTCACACGCCTAACTCGCTTATTTGATTTTCATAACTCTTTACCTAAACGTGCATCGAATTTTACGGCGGCCAACATCACCTTCTTCCAAAACACGTTCTATTTGGTCATGAAAGGTATGTCGTGGCGGTTCTCGACTACTGCATCAGTAGTCGGGAACGGCTATGACATACCTTTGCCTTTATATATTGGCTTTTGCTATTGTAAATCTGCTTAATCAAAAATGAAAGAAATGATATCCCTATAAAATTGTCGGTACAATCAGTTGTTGGCCGCTTTACTGTAATAACTGTATCACAAGCATCAGATTTGGATAAACTAAACCATCTATTTGTAACAGAGTTATGTATAAATAACAAATCTATACTAATATTATAAAGAGGACAGATTTGTATTTGTGTATGTAACGAATAAACTCAAAAAGTACTGGACCGATTTTAATACTTCTTTTTTCTTTAGAAAGCTACATTATCATTGAGTAACATAGGCTATGTGTATTGTAATCATCGACATTTTGTTTGTACGCGAGTAACACCGTGAGGCGGGTAGCTACATACAATATAGCAGTACGAAGTTCGCGCGGGCTGCTAGTAATAAATAATCTAATAAATACTTATACATAAAGTACCTATTGTAAAAGATATTAATTGTGCCAAAATAGGTTCTGCAATCTTTTTTTGTATTATTCAATATCCTAATACGAAGAAAGGTCACGTTAAAGTCTTTAAGTTAAAAACGAAGTGTGTTAGAGAGAAAATAACTTTTCCGTATTGCAATACCAATAAATAAAGTGTGAAATTAGAAACGGCAAATTGCAAACAAACAAAGTCCAGCGTTAAATGGAATGTCACCAAGCAGACATTGCAAATAAAAAGTATATCCGTTTCCGCCAACGTTTCATTCTTCGCTGCTAATTGGAATCGTTGTGCACACCGACACGGAGATGTGTAATTTTTAATCTATTTTCATTTTAACAATGTTTTAGCATTTTTTTTTCTAAAAGAAGAAAAACTCTATTTACAACGAAATAATTAAATAAATATATCACACTTTCAAAATGACTCGCAAATGGCTGGCTTAATTAAAGTTGTACTCATGCATACCAAAAGAAAGAAGTTAATATTATAAATTTAGGTTTTTAGGGTTAGGCAGTTAGGCATTATAGGGTATCACTGGATAATTTAAGCTTATATACATTGAGAGGCAGTGAATATCACTTAACATCGTGTAGGCAGTTAGATTATAATACGCACGTAAGACAATGCATAACAACAAACTATAGCCCGTGGCTTAATTTGCATAGACTGACTCAATTCGGGTCTATTCACTCAATGTCTGAAATTATATGATGGTTTCATGTTTATTGTTTTCTAGTTCCTCCAAGATTAATAGTAAAATGAAAGGTACTCGATAGCCTTGTGCAGAGTGGTTGAAAATAAAACTATCAATGTCACACTCCAATTTATAGTGTTGCTTGGCATAAAATATTATTATATGACTCGTTTCCTTCTGTCTTTAAAATAAATTATAATAAATCATAAAAGATAATATCAGTCCGAAGTATAAACATTTATTGTTTAGAGCGTTAGTATTTCAGATTGTAAGTCATTGTGGTCTGGAGGTCCAGCACTCTGCTTCTGAAGTCGTGGGATCGAATTCAAGTTCACACTTATCACCTCTAGAAATTATTTACGGAAGTTGTGTGATAAATATAGATGACTGTTAATATTGTGCCCGCTTTATGACAATAGGTTCTACCACCATATGGAACGGTAATTCAGTGAGTCGAAGCATAACAACCTAAGCCTACGTCTGGGTAGAAGAAAGGCGTGAAGTTATAAAAAAAAATGTTTTTGTATTTAGTTAAAAGTATATAAAAAAAAGTCTGTCTCTTAGCAATAGCGCTTCCTATATGAATGTTCCACTTAGATTAATGGAGATTACACAGACCGAGTTAATCTGTCACTACCACGAATCGCAATACCAATTTGGAGTCAAATTAAATTAAAAGCTTTGCAATAAAGTTATATAACTTGACTTATGCAGGCGTCATTCGATTTATTTTGCATTAGTGAGGCAACAATGAGGCGGCAGTAGAGTGCTGAATTTTTCGAATCGTAACTTTCCTCTTTCTACACTTTGATCGTCACTGTATTTAATCCTAAAATCTTTTTATTTTGTATTACTTTACTGTCACTTGTGTTACTACTATTCTTAAGCTCACTTTTTTACATTGTTTTTATTCGTGTAAACCTTTAATTGGCTCTGTGTAGCATAACTTATGAACTATTTTATCATAAGCTGTTGGTTCACCAGAAATAAATAAATAAATCTAAACTGACATCATATCATCAAACATTATTATGATATTGTCAAACTAAATCTATAAACAAAAGATAATATTTCATTTTGGACTCCATTAAAATGTTGAAAAATCTCCTATAACTCTTCCATTAACTTTGATGTTTGGTAATTCATCATTTTCCTGCCCTCCTCTCACTCTAGGTGCGGTCGGCACAACAGGTCTTCTTTTCAAACAATCTATGTTGGAAAAAAATTGGGCTGTGGTTTTATGACAGGCCCCCTGCCAGACATCAATCCTCCTTGGGATTGTTTTCGTTGGTGGTTTACTAGAAGAAAATGCACCAGCAAATGATGAAGTAACTTTTATTAGCCTCGTTCTCTTAATTGTCTGAGTAGATACTCATTTATAAACTGATGCCCAGCCAGCAGATTTAATTCGTATTATTACTAGAGAGAAATAAAATACAGGATACTGGAAGAGGATTAGATTAGAATGATAGATAGAGATGAATAAAGATTAGAATTAGGACAAAACATTACATAACACAGCTTCACGACTTTTTCTACCCAAAGGTTAGCTTTACGTCCCAAAGAGAATATCTACTCTATTGTGTACACCGGGCGCAAAGTTTTTAGTCCTCAATATATATCACACTTAACTTTGGAAAAGAATTTCGAAAAGTCATTGGTGTTCGCGGTGTTCGACCCCCTAGACCACTGAGACGATAGTAAATTAGGACAAATTAAGACAATTAAGATACCGAGACTAGCAAAAGTTAGAAGCTTTATCATCTGCTGATGCATTTCCTTCGAATTTCACAAGGAAATGCACTTTCATTGCATTTCGTTCGAAAAGATGACATGTTGTGCCGACCGCACCTAGAGTGAGGAGAGGGCAGGAAAATGCTGAATTACCAAATATCAAAGTTCAAGTAAGATTTATAAGGGATGTTTCAAATCTGATTGAAACTTATTAAAATGCTCCTAAAGAGACAATATAATTAAAATTTGGGACCCTACAAACAGAAACCCGATGCCCCGTCTAACGCTATCGATACGGCGATATATTTAAATTCAAGAAAATGATTTGTTGTATATTATAAATATCCTCTTTATATTCAGTGACATTCATTACTGATATTAAAAATATAATAGCAGGCATGGACATCATTAAGCCCAACATTGATAGACAGCCTACGTTCAAAATTTCTCTCTTGTCTTCTAATTGGACTGTTATAATGGTCCAATGGTATCTACACAATTTTATTAATCGCATTATTTATTGAGAAAATTTATACTCATGACTTATGGCAAATATTTCAAGACGTTGGTAGCCGCCTTTATGCCATATTGAGCTCAATTTTGTTAGTCATAAATAATTATCATTCCTAAATTCCAACAAGACAACGGTATGATGATTCAAAGCAGAGACATCCGATCAAAAAGTGGGTTGATATGCCTCTAATCTACTAAGAATTTTTTATCTATCTTAACGAGTAGAAGGTGGTGGTAGTAAACCGTAAAAGAAATGATCCTATTTTAGTAATTCTTCTATAAGAAAACATACTATTTTCTCTATTGGACTATCCGTGAATTGATCGTTGTTTGTGACTTTGTTATGATCATCCATCGTAAATCGATACACATTGTTGTTAACAAGCCTTCTCAATCACAATAACCTTGAATGAGAACAAATATCGTGGGAAAACTACGTGTTTCTTCTATCCCAAATAAACTATAAGTCGGATAGATAAACTGTCACAAAGATTTTTTTCTGCGATATACGAAGAGCGCATAAAAAGTAAAATTATTGGTTCTTTTGCTGTTTATATAGCTATACGTTAAAATTGGCGGTAGGTCTATAAAAGTTTCGTTATTATCTTTATGAGACATGAAAAAATACAGACGGAGATATATATCAAAGTAGTAGTAGGTACTGTAAACTCTTTGGTATTTTTAGTACGGGTTGTTTCGAAATTTATATTTGAATTTTAAAAACATTTTGATTGGAAGATTCGAATGTCAATGAATTAAAAAATGAATGATGGTGATTCTTTTAATGTCGAGAAGAGAAAAAAATACCAAAAGAGAGTAATAAGATTATAATGCGTATAATTGGGAATTAAAGCATAACAGTCTCGGTGGCGCAGTGGGCGAGCGCACGGTCACTGATCCAGAGGTCCGGGGTTCGATTCCAAACACTGGCTCACACCAATGACTTTTCGAAATTGTTTTCGGAAGTTATGTGTGATAAATATCGATGACTGACAAACTTTGTGCCCGGTATGGCAATAGGTTCGCCACCTATTCCATTTGGGACGTAAACATAACGGCGAAACGAGGCTTAACAGCCGCTGCCTACACCTTTGGGTAACAAAAGGCGTGAAGTTATGTTATGTTATGTTAAAGCATAAATAGAAGTTGGATGTGGAGCAGTGGACAAAGGAATTGAAAAGAAAATAATAATAAAAGGTCATGTATAAATTATTTCTCTAATACAATCCATGATTGAATCTATCTGCATTATTATTTTTTTAACACATGCACTGAGCTAAATAAATACCCTAGGATTGAATATCAGATTTGAGTCATTTTATATAGTGGTTTTCATGTAGGTAGAACCAACGTCATAACGATTGGGAAGACGAAATACCAACGTCGTTACAGTACCTAACTAAACGTTGAAATATATTATTTGCATATGTAAGAAAAACTGAAATATTGTACTAAAAATAGGTGTAATTGTATTGAAAAATTGAATATCACTAAATAACAACGCATGATTGGGCCGGCTCGACCGTTCAAATACCACTATCTCCCGAAAAAAATATGCCCCATATCTTTCGGCTTGAAAAAGTATATATTTATCGGAGAACTTTATTGCAATTTTTTAATTAACAAATGCGACTGTGTGAATGGATTAAAGAATCTCATCAGCTAGTAAATAATGGAAGCATTTATTGGTGTTTAATTAGTAAGGAGAATATTGAATTTAATTAAAGATGGTAGCTCAACAGATAGGCGGAAAATACTGAAGACGCCTCGAGTCATTGAACTATACGATAAGTCAGAGTTATTAAGAAAATAGTACTAATTAGTGGGAATAATTTTAAACCGCTTTTAACAGAAGTAGGAACTAGGGACACACAGTACACTTTAGGAATAGACAGGTTGGACCGGTCTGGTATCTCCGGTCCATCCCAAACGGACACACACGGCAGCATACTGCGTGGCTCTGCCACTGTTATTTATTTTCATCTTAATCTACAATTAAACTTTGTATCATAGTCACATAGTTGTCATTGAAGTAATTAAATTAAAGCTATTACACGCCGCCTCGATCAATTATGATAATAATAATTGAAAGAATATGAATAAAGAATACTGTACTGGAACACAGATAGACTTACAGTTGGGTTGCTGGCCTATAAGATAAAATAGCGAGTGTGATGGGCCTAAGGAAATGCAGCCGCCGTTGTTCTGTGAGCTCGTGGTATTTCACCGGTCGAGTCGGCTGATAACGGCTGGTTAACATCTATTAAAACTGAAAACCTAACACAGGTTTATTACTATAATAACACAAGAGAATTTGAACCAAATGATGAATTGTTTAATTAATATTAACTATTATTATGTTTAAAATAGTTTTGAGTATTTGAAACAATATTGTTGACGGTCCCGTCAGGAGTGCAAATGTTGACTCCCCTAATTGAATTGGGAGTCGGACGGCAAATGGGTCACAACGAGCCTCAGGCGATATTCATTTGGTGCCTAAATAGAAAAATCTGAATAAATATAATATTACGCAAAAGCTGTCTATGTTATATAAATATTACTACCTATTATATTGGTCCCTATTTTTTTTATATTGTCTTGGTCTAGTGATCGAGCAGGCCGCTTCTGAATCAAGAATTGTGGTTCATACTAATGACTTAAAGAAATTAATTTCAGAAGTTAAGTATGATAAATATCAATGACTGAAAACTATGTGCCCGTTATGCCAATAGGCTCACCACCTATTTCATTTATGACGCAAATATAACAGCGAGTCGTGGCTTGACAGCCACAGCCTTATCCTTCGGGTAGAAAAGGGGCGGGAAGTTGTTGACTGATAATGCATAAAACAACTTTATAAAAAATAGATGTGTATGCCGTAGCGTCGAGAAGAAAGTTTTCTAAAACAATGAAAACAGCACAGTGCCCAGAGGATTTGACTTCTGGTTTTCTTATTTGTTATCAAAACTTTTGCAAAAATACTAAAGTTTACTCGCAATTTACAATATATAGGTAGCACGGGTGTCATTTTATTTTATCTCAGTCAGTTCAATATTATAATTACTCGTATTAAACACAATTTTGTGTTTGCTTTTAGTTACGTATTCTTTAATTTATAATATGACTTTACGCCTTTCTTCTTTACGCATAACAGGGTCTGGGCTGTTATGCCTCGATTCGCTGAATCGTTACGTCATAAATGAAGTAGGTAGCGGAACATACCGTCATACAGCATAAAGTTGTCAGTCCTCCATATTTATAATATAAAACTTCCGACGGTAATTTGGAGAAAACAGAATCAATCATATGACTTTCAAATCAGAATCCCGGCTTCTACACTAACTAGCCCACTGGACCACTAAGATATAAATTACTTTACTAAATTATGTTAAATTACTTATTTTAATTCCCTGAATACATCAAGCAAACTGCAATTATAAGTCGGATTTAAGCTTGACATCGTACGGGAAGCGTGAAATAAGTCCATGTTCCAACCGAGAACGGCCGGTGTGATTTTGAAAACTAGTTGGATTTATATCCTTTTTTTTTTCTAGATCATTAAACTCTCTTATGTTAAATATAAGAATTTCATTCTGAATATTATCCGAACAACTGAAGAAATGTGCTTTTTCCTTTTCATGGGATTGAGAGCAACTAACAAGCGGGTTACCAAGGGGTAAATGACAAGTGCCACCTATGGACGCCTGCAAAACATATGGTGTCACGTCTACATTCCTCTACCTCTACTCGGCGAAAGGAATAATCCTACCAAATTTCAAGTCGCTACGCCTTATGGTTCCAGAGATATCGTGATGAGTCAATATATAGGTGGAAATCTCTTATATATATATACACTCGAGAGCAATGAATCCGGGTCACTTAAAGAATCCTAAAAATCTCGGAAACTAAAAATGCTAGGTTAATGCAATAAATTGTATTTAATAGACAATGTAATACTCCTTAAATGAAGGTATTAAAACTTCTTAGTTATTGTAAAGTTATATCATAAAAAAATCAAATTTGAAAAAGGGCCACTTTCGAAGATGGAACTACGAAATTACAGCATTTGGTTTTGCTTTTGTTTGTAATCTGTCATTTATGTGGGTACATAAACCATGTTGATAGTGCTCTATATTCATTATTCAAGCTGAAATTATGTCGCTTACGCCTGAAGAATGCACCAGAATACTTACAATGCTGGAAACCGGCCGGAGTCAGCGCGATACAGCCAGGACTGTTGGTGTGTCGCTGTCAACAGTACAAAGAGTTCTCCGACGTTACGAAGAAACTGGTTCTAACCTACGCAGACCAGGAATGGGCAGAACCAGGTATACCACAGCACGAGAAGACCGATACTTGGTGAACACCATGCTTCGAAATCGCTTTCTCACAGGAACTGAACTCACCAATCAGTTTCGACGCCTCGGAGGAAGTAACCCAAGTGCATGGACAGTAAGACGTCGGCTTGCTGAATCTAACTTAAAACCCCTTAGACCTGCAAACGGCCCTAAACTGGAGCGTGGGCATCGTATTTCAAGACTAAGATATGCCCAGAGCCACGTAAATTGGAGTATTGAAGATTGGTCAAAAGTTATGTTCTCCGACGAATCAAAATTTATGCTCTACAAGCACGATGGAAGACACAGAGTGTATCGAAGAGCAGGGGAAAGATTCAAGCAAGCATGCATCGAGGAAAAAGTAGCCTACGGTGGTGGGTCTGTACTTGTGTGGGCCGGAATTTCTTCTGAAAGTCGCACAGAGCTGATGATCATAGAAAACGGCTCTTTAACTAGCGTAAGATATGTGGAAGAAATCCTCAATGATCACGTTGGTCCATTTATGGTCAATTTAGGTGAGGATGCTATATTTATGCATGACAATGCCCGACCTCATACAGGTAGGATTGTGAATGACTATCTTCAAGAGATGAACATTACTCGTATGGAGTGGCCAGCGCGCAGCCCGGATATCAACCCGATCGAGCATGCTTGGGACGAGCTAGGCAGATGCGTAAAACAACGAAACCCTCCCCCAATCACGCTTCGTGAGCTCAAAATTGCTCTCACAGAGGAATGGGAGAATATTCCCCAAAATCGTATAAGGAACTTGGTGTACAGCATGCCAAACCGCGTAAACGCAGTAATGGAAGCACGAGGAGGCAATACGAAGTATTAAAATTCAAGAAAATCGTAATAAAGTTCAAAAATTTCATGTTTCCTATTTTTGTTTTAAGGAGAGATCAGCAGATTTTTTCTTTATGTAATTTTGTGTTAATAAAATGTATGGTGACTCATATTTTTTTTACTTTCATTTAAGGAGTATTACATTGTCTATTAAATACAATTTATTGCATTAACCCATCATTTTTAGTTTCCGAGATTTTTAACATTCTTTAAGTGACCCGGATTCATTGCTCTCGAGAGTAGATTAATATCCGTTATCTAGTATCCATAGCACAAGCATTTAGTTGCTTAGCTTGGAACTAGAGGGCGCTTTGTGTATTGTGTCCAAGATATTATTATTATCTCTCATCAAAACACGGCATGAGTCATTTTACATCGATATTCTGAGAGTTGAGCCGGCAAATTCCTGCACCGGGTCTACGACTTTAAAAGATATGCCGTCTAAATATTTATTCTAACCATTTGGCAGAAAAAATACAGCTATGGAAAAAGAAGTTTACACTTTCTGTATTTATATCAGATGCTACATCTTATAAGAAATATGAAACATAATCCACAGTTTTCCTTGTTTACGGAGCAATTTTAGCAATTTATGACACGTCCAAATTACTGTCACGGGAGACATTTTGTGGTGAAACATTAATTAAATAATATACTAATATATATTTACGACAGTATTAATGATTAAAACAAATGTACCTGATATTTGTATATAAATTTACGTCTTTTATTTACCCGACGATGTAGGTAGGCTTGAAAATATTATTGAATATTAAATGCATGTAACCAATAAAAATGATTAAATAGTATTCATATTAAACAAATATTATACTGAAAATTAATTGGTGGTCCCAAGCTGCTCCCTCGAGCATGATGAGAAGGTACTCAAATTTACCATACGCATACGATCTTACGTTCTAAATGTTTCCGCTCTCCTGTGGGATCTTAACGATTGGCACCATTTCGATTATACTCATTGCTAATTCATAAAAGTAATTGGCGGTATTTTTCAAGGATTTTAATATAATTTACATGCTTAACTTCACGCCACGGCTATTGCCGTTTAGGCAGAGAGAACACAGTGCCATAAGGTACGATTCTTACGCGCGTCATAATAATATGTTTCTTTGGTTTTCAAAACTCTTTTCTTTACACACGCGTCGATTTTTAAGGCATCACCTTCCTTAAAGACATGTTCAATTTAGTCATGGAAACTGGGTCGTAGATGTCTACTCCTATTTATATTTCCACTTTTGCACTATCGACCTTTATGGGTGTAGGATAGGAAAGGATGGGGAAGAGGGGTGGGCCTCCGGGTACCTCTCTCACCGAATGAAACCCGGCATGAGCCACTTTACGTCGATCTTCTTCCGGTCGAACCAGCCCACTCATGCAGTGGTCTACTTGGCTCTACCACTCTTGTCTGCTTTGTCAATCTTGCATCATCTATTTTTCCTACGTGTTTGAACCATCGGAGCATCGACTTTTTTACTTTTACACCGACACTGTCTTTCAATCAAACTTCCATCGTCAACCTTGTTTTCGACACTGTCATAGAGAGTCACAAAGAAAATTTCAAGAATATAGTGAATAGAAAATAATTGGAATAGACTAATACCATCTAAGCCCTAGCACTGTATAAAGTTAAAAAAAATCATCAGTATAAAAATTTGTTAACGTTCTAAAAGTATTACATACTCTGTAGATACATTATAAATTAAGAAATTAAATTTTACTTGATCCAAGGTTTTTTAACAGTGGTAGATCCAAGCAGTTTACAGCATGAATTGGCTTGACCTTTGAAAATACCACGGCCTCTCAGAAGATCGACGGAAAGTGGCTTATACCGCGTTTCTTTCGATGAGTGAGGTGAGAGTGACGATGGAATTTCACCCTATTGATTAAAAAATGATCATAACATCTTTTAGACACTGAATAAGTTATGAGTTCGTTCTATAGCTATGAAGAAAAGAATTCTTGGCATTTCTGGGCTCATAAAAAGGGTGGCGTTTATTGGAATTCCCGAAGTAATTTTTAATCTTAAATTTTTAATTCTGATTAATATAAAAGTTTTAGATTTTTATATCCATTTAATTACATATAATGACTACTTAAACATTTAGATACATTTTCCTATATTTTCCCCGAGGAGATTTTTTAGAGTTATAAATTGAAGTCGCTTACTTACCTTAATATCTTACAAAAGTGAAGGCGAAACGAGATTTTTACTAGATTATAGCAGTTTAACTTCGCTGACTTATGTATAATTTCATGCTAAACTTGCCTCCAGAGCGAAATAATATAAGAAATAATATTGTAAATAATTTGTAATGTTTATTTATTATCAATATTTACTATTTATTTATTATACATTTTTCTCTAAGTACATTATCTTGTTACGCGTCAGATTCCGAGTCGCGTTCTAAAAAGTTTCAAGAGAGACTAAAGTTTCACAAGAGACTTTTTAAAATAATTTATAGGTTAACTTTCAGGCCCATAAAGTGTCATATATATATATTGATGCCTTCAGTTATTTTCATTTAGGTTCAAATTCAAAACAATGTAATATTATATAAAACAGTAAGATGTATGTTCAAAAATGTAATTTGGCTCCAAAATACTTTCGAGTAATTCACGTACAAATATTATTTATGACTTTTAATGGTAAAAAGTTGAATTTATACAAACTTTATTAAAGATAATATTCTAATTCTATATGACACATACATACATAACTTCACACCTTTTGTTACCCGAAGGCGTAGGCAGCAGCTGTTAAGCCTTGTCACGCCGTTATGTTTACGTACCAAACGGAATAGGTGGCGAACCTATTGCCATACTGGGCACAAAGTTTTTCAGTCATCGATATTTATCACACTTAACTTCCGAAAACAATTTCGAAAAGTCATTGGTGTGAGCCAGTGTCAGGATTCGAACCCGGACCTCTGGATCAGAAGCCGTGTGCTCGACCGCTGGACCACCGAGACATTAAATTCTATATGACAATTTTTTTTTTCTATTTTTTTATCCCAAAATCTTGAAATATCTAACATGATTTGATAAATTATCAATATGCTTATAATATTTAGGATTTTTGTCAACACTAATCCCTAAATATTTGATATTATCAACTTTTCCTGATGTATGACACGAGCATGTCGTAGAAGCATAGTCACCGCTAGAGTGTGCCCTGATGTCGTAATTGTAGACTTTGCCTCTGCTGTTAGTTGTTGTGAGTGAATGTCGTGTATTTTCTTGTTCCGCAATTAGTGTGAGCAAGTTAACATAAAGCCGCTGCGCAACCCTAGCAAATCTCACTTGAGCATAGTGATATGCCTCCTCCCAGGTGTTTGCGAGGAAAAGTAATGCAGTATCGTCGGCAAAACTAAGAATTTTGCCATTTATAAGTCTGATCTGCCGATGACCATTAGGAATAATGTAGGTAGGTAATACGGAATAAAACGGAATACTGGCCTTTTTATTCTATTGTTGTATACATAGATTTAGCATAGACTGTAGGCTGTTAATCGTTACTTTTAATTCTGTCAATTCATTATAATATGTCAAGATATTAAAAATGTTTCTGACATGGCGCAGTTTATTCGAGTTAATTCTAATTGTTCAGTAGTCCCTTGGTATTATTTTATATATTAGTATCCATACCTAACGCAAACGTTGATGAAGCCAATTTTTTTGATGTATATCCAATGTACAAACACGAATGTATCCCTTTGAGGTACTCTTTTGTTTTAATGAATATGTATCCCAAGAGAATTTCTTTTATTAACTTACAGACGAGCGACGCTTAATTGTGTTTGCTGCTATATGATAAGTGTTGTGGAAATTCGACAAGCTTATAGTCAGTCCAGTGTAGTACGTAAGATATGAATATTATTAGTACTTGAATGACTAAACTAGACTGAAGTTTTTGACTAATCGAAGAAAATAAATCCATGAATTTAAAAAAGGACTCATCTGGAATACAGCAAGGTTTTTTTCACTCAGGAGTACCAAACTTATTTTAACTGGTTGGCTTTTCAGTTATGGTGACGTCAAATTAAAAAATCATTCGGAATTCCAAAGTTCGAATGATTTTATGGTTTGACGTCACAGTTGCAGTGTCAGTTTCTGGTACAGCCGCTTGTTTTTAAGAACCATTTATGACAGATCATAGAAGCCCAGATATACCTTACGGATACGGATACTATTGAATCGTCAAAGGCTCAACGACTCAGTCTTAATACTATTATGCTTTCTTATCTTTTGTTTACATTCAGAAATGGTCAAACAAATGCTTTGATTGTAATAATAATAATAATTTTCAAATGTTTTGGTTTGTATTTTTTCATAGCAATTATATTTTAAAATTATATTTTTTTTAAAACGTGTGATAAAAAACAATCCCGCTACTAGCTACTTAGCTTAGATATATGTACAGTTTTTAATCACGCTATGTAAATTTTCTTTGTTGGTTTATATAAAGCAGTTTATGTTCTAGTGTTATATATTACTTATTATGCTCGAGAAGTGGCGTTAAATGCGTTAAACCCTTTTGCTAGAGACATTAGAAGATCCACTTCAAAGGCAAAATAAAAATTTTACTTACTTTTACTTACAAAGAATCTACGCACACAATCTGACTCAAAATTTATATAGTCTAACACAAACCAAACCAAACACATCATTAACAACAATATAATAAAAATAATATTTATTTTTCTGGCGTAGTCGTAGGTGATATTGATATGTTATTAGGATAATAACGATATAACGTTGAAAGCTCTATTGAAACAAACGGTGATTGATAGCTACCACTTCATCGATCGCTAGTAAGGAAAGCTTTGTTCCTCAAGTCAGTCTTCATTATGTATGTAATATCAAAAGTTTCATATTGTTTACGAGCAACAGTATATTTTATTGTTATAAAAAATTAGTTGTAGAATAACTATGATAATAAATCTGTAATGATCTGGAAGTAAAGCACCCTGTTCCTGAATCAATCTTGAGATCGTGGGATCGAATCCAGGCTCACAGGAAATACTCAACAGAATTCATTTCAGAAGTTATCGGTAAAAAAAATATCAATTGCTTACAGTGGTGTCCGGTTTATGGCAATAGGTTCCGACGCCTATAACATTTCGGGAGTAAAAATTTCGGCGAGTCACACGTTAACAGACGCTGCTACATTTTAAGCAAAATATTAAGATATTATAATTTAACAGCAAACAAAAATACAGACCAGACAATACGCATTTGTTGAAAATCTATTTACCCCGCCCGCCCTGGCGAGTGCGTGACGTGTCAAATGTACACACCCTGTATTTGACCTTGCCCTATAAATTTTTACCGTAATTAAAACATGAACAACAACTAGAAAGTTAATTTCAATTGTTTTTATTGTGTTTAAATTTGTAAGGCAACTGTAAAAAACATGAAGTTTAATATCCGTCAACATGAATAGGTAATAATAATTATTATTAAACGTTAGGTAAAAATTTAATTGTGGTTGTTGAAGGAAAAATATTTATGATAAAACCTTATTATTGTAGGTGTATGACCTCTCGAGACCAGAAAGCTATTCTTCGCACCGAGAATTAGCATTGCCATTCAGCGTAGCAATATGGCCAGTCTTCTGAGCACGATGCCAGCAGACAGAGATGCGGATTTGATTACTGCTAGTCTTTTAAATATATATGTATATATAGGTCTCGGTGGACCAGTGGTCGAACACTCCGCTTCTAAATCTAGAGGTTGCGGTTTCGAATCTTCTCACTGGCCAATGACTTTTCGAAGTTCTTTCCGGAAGTTATGTGTGAAAAATATCGATGACTGAAAATTTTGTGCCCGGTATGGCAATAGGTCCGCCACCTATTCCATTTGGCACGTAAACATAACGGCGAGATGAGGCTTAACAGCCGCTGCCTACACCTTCGGGTAGAAAAAAGCGTGGAGTTATGTAGTTTGTACATTTCGGTAATATAAATCACTATGTAACTTCACTTCTGTACCGACAAGTGTAGACAGCGGCGGTTATGCCTCGACTAGCTGATTAGGAAGTCCCAAATGTAATTACGTTATCATATAAAAAAATAAAAGTAATAGGTAAGGTATAATTCACATCGAGTTTTTTTAAAAATGAAGTGGTACCAATCCACAGAATAGTGCTACACCAACTTTTCTCATGCGAGTCCTAAGAATTGACTAAACGTTCCATCGTACCAACTTAAACAGTGGTAGAGCGAAGCAGTTCGCTGCATGAATGGGCTGGCTCGACCGGTGAAATACCACGACCTCTCAGAAGAAACGTAAAGTGGCTCATGCCGGGTTTCGTTCGGTGAGAGAGGTATCCGGAGGCCCACCCCCCTTCCCCATCCTTTCCTATCCCCTATCCCTAAAGGTTGGCAATGCAACAGTAACACTATATGTGTTGCTGGTGTCCATGGGCGGCGTTGGTTGCTTACCATCAGGTGACACGCCTGCTCGTTAGCCGTCCTATGCCATAAAAAAAAATCGTACCATGGTTATAGTATTTCACCAGTCGAGGCAGCCCATTTATGCTACGAACTACGTGGATCTACCACTATTAACTGCATGACTCTACAACTATTACAAATTAAGTAGAACTGCCGTTGCTCGTTTTGTGTTAAAGGCGTGAAGTACAAAAAACAGCTTTTTATGTTTACAAAATTTGATAATTACAAATCACCCTAATGGGGATAATAGACGTTTAAAACGAGGATTCCATCACAGAGTCGCTCGTGTTGAAAATCGTTTGTGATCGGCTCGAGTTATTTAGCTGATTTGTGGCTGTCTCTAAAAACGGGAAAATGCTTTGTGAAGAAATTTACTTTGTCAGTTATAGAGAATCTGGATAACAAAAACAAATTGCTTCCGAACACAGAAGACAGTCTATCGCCATTTATTTAATAAATTAGACGGCTTTTATAATTATTTGTTTTTTTTTTATTTATCTCATTTATAAATAAGGAATAAGGGAATAAGGAAGCCAAGGAGCTAACAGGTCACCGATGGTTAGCAACTACCGCTGCTCATAGGTGTCTATGTTAACTCAGATAGTTTTATTATTGCCGACCTATAAAATGTGATTGGGAACGGCTCGAAAGTGGGATGTGGACAGAGGGATTGGCTCACGGGGTTCTCATTCACCGTACAATAGGTGGCATGAGCTACTTTACGTCGATAGTCTGAGAGGATCTGAGTGAACAATATTATAATGCTACACTATCAATATCTATTTAGTGTAGACAGTGGGAATTATGCTACGTACAAAATCAGTAAAACTATCGGCAAATTCATTGCGAATTTAAAAAAGGGAATTCTTGACTACTGAGTCACGAGAGCACATTTTTTTGTAACATTAAAATAAGTTTAGTACACCTTCATGCTTTGTCACACGCTGCCACAATACATTCTTGTAAAAGATACGCAGAGTACTTTAAGCCCGTTGCTGTCCGATAAAAAAAATGAACAAAACAATATTTATACATGCCTAACTATGAAGTTATGTTTGATGGTATCTTAAGTCAATCTTAAATATCTCACTCCCTTACTCGTATTTGATTTGCATAACAATAACCAGATAAATGTTTGATTTATTTTTTTTATAAATAAAAAATAATTATAAGAAAATTGGTTCGGATATGTAGAAAGAATGGATGATGCAAGATTGACTAAGCCAATATACAATGTAAAAGCGGATGGATGTACATACATAACTTGTACGGATGGATGTAGTAGTCCAAATATAACGTGTTCTGGAGGAAGGTGATGTTAGCAGCCTCAAAAATCGACACGCGTGCATGAAAACAGTTATGAAAGTCAACGATGCGCGTGAGGTGTGTAAGAATCATGCCATATGACGCTCTGTTCTCTCCGCTTACCCCCGAAGGGATTTGGCGCTAAGTTATTTAAGTATGTATTATTAGAATTACGTCTTTAAAACTGGAGTCGTTATTTGGTAGTATAGATAATATTAAATTTGAATCGGTTGCGTTTTTTAATTTGATTCCTCAGAATCATTTTGATAAAAATAACATAACATAATTACAATATTTACTATATTGAATGCGAGTTTCCCTTTATATCAATAGGCATTTTAATCGTTTTGGGGTCGAAAACAATATTCTAATACTAAGACATTTTCAATAATTAATATTGCCGGTGTTGCTTAGTCATGCTTTTGATAACTAAATTGTTAACTTTTCGCTTAGCTAGAAGTGAGAATTTATTTAAGTAAATTTCATGTTGCTCCGATCACGATTCATTTAATTTGATAGACATTATCGCTGCCTTATCCTTTTGTAATTTCAGTGGCTGTGTTAACTGTGCCGTGAAACAATGGAATTTGGTTCAGTACAGTGGATTGTTAACATTTAAAATGCTATAAATTTGCTTGTTGATTTACATATTTCAAGACAGTTTTATTAGTGGATCATAGATCAAATAATACTGATAAAAATATATTTTGAGAAAGGTTTTCTTTGGTTTATGATGCGAAAAAATCTACGTAAAAAAGTTTACGTTGAGGTTAAACATTTTTATGTCAAAATGTTTTCTTTTTTATATTAAAGTGAAAAAAATAATAATATAAAATCATCACTATGAATGAGTTTCAAAGTGTTGTCACAATTGGTTTGAAGGTGTGATAGCCATATGAAAAGACGAAAAATAATAAGGACAAAGTTCCAAAATGAACTATTCTATCAAAAAACCAATCATTTTGTTACGATGTTATTTAGATAGTTCAAGAATACACTTTATTTGTCGCAATAAAAACATATTTGTTTTTCGTACCATCACCGAACCTAACCAAAAGGACCAATTGTCAATAACGCCTTGTAAAGCTTTTTCACTAAAGTAAACAGCGAATATTTTAAGAGAAACTTCCATTCTAAAGGAAAGAAGTGTCATGCAAAGCTCAGTCCCAGAAGGGTAACGTTCCATTTCTTGACAAATGAAGTTAAAAGGGTTTTTCGTTCCCAAGACGTGAAACTTGGGCACAAACATCAAAAGGTCTAAAGGCTGCGAAACGTTATCTAAATTAAAATTTTCCGAGCATTCTGTACAAGTTATCGAAAATGTTATTGACAGACGTCATAAATAATGATAAAACATATGTACGCTTTCCTTATTTAAGGATATGTTTTGTATCTCAAACCAATGTGTGCTTTGGTTGGGAACTTATTATAACCAAAGTATATTATGTATGTGTGTTTAACTTGTATGTATTGTGTGTATGTTAAGATGGTTTGGTCATATTGCAAGAATGGATGAAAGCCGAATGACTAAAAGAGTACACGAAGCGAATGTGAGTGGCAGGGTCGGGATCGGGAGACCAAGACGGAGCTACCACGACCAAATAAATGGTCTGTTTAAAAAAGGCAAAATGCGTAGCACCCGAAACCGACGTAAATGCATGACGAGATTTCGATAGTTATTAATGTATATTTTAACAAACAGGGAGGTTTTCTATACAAAGTCCGGCTATATTTTATTTTAATTTAGTAGAAAGAAAACAGTCCACTTCATTTAATTTTCCTTTTTATCACCAAGGATATACATTCCTTGTACATTTTTCTTCAACATTCTAAGCAAGTAGAACCACAAAAGAAATAACTAATGAAAGTAATTTGTTATTTTATACATTTAAGTACAATTATATATTGACAAAAGCAAGCGAAGACTAACAAACCATTATCATATCTTCATTGTTTTAATAATCTGAAATTTAATTTTCACATAAAATGTTGCACAAATTTATTCAAAAAAATATTAAGAGTGTCATTTTCTTCCAATTTAATTTCAGTCTAGATTCCTCAAGAAATACTGTTATTAAATCACTACGCTATCGATAGGCCTAAATCTTACTTTAATTAAAATTGTTTCGTGTAATTTCAACATGAACAAGAACGGTTAATAACTATTCGGTGATTCGGCGTATTTTATATTGTTTCAAAATATTTTTTTGTTTACATTTTCCATTAACGGCATAATCACTCTTCTCGGTAGTGTAATTATTTATATGTAATCAAATATTTTAATATTCTTTCAATTAATATGAATAAAATATTCCAGCTATATAGACGGTAGATAGAATGATGAAATAATAGGTTGGTACCCCATTCTAGATTGTGTGTCACCTTTAGTAAAGAAAAATACAGTAATATATTTTTCATACTTTAGGCGTTTGATCATTGATCATTGATTATTTGAATATAATTTATGATAAATACTGAAGACTATCTAAGCTGCGCCCGATGTATGGCAATACGTTTGGCCGACCTTTGTTGCCTGCCTGGATACGGCAGGGAGTAGTGTGGGACTTCCAAAGCAGTAAACTGCAATCCAAATCCTAGGCTACACACTAAAACTCCGCGGCGGCTTTCCGCCGGCGTGAGGATGATCCATTCGATGATGATTCCAACGTCTCGAAACACAACAACTGCTGCCAACACATCTCCGAATTAAATGCGTGAAAGAAACACACTAACATTTGACAGTAATTATGAATTCACTTATAAATATGTATAAAATATAAACGTACAAATATATCCTGTACTCATATAATTGGAGGTTTAATTATCGTTTTGTCATCACCGTCAAGGTGTGCCCCTCGTGTTATTAGCCTAATGTGCCTTCAGTAATGTTTTAAAAGGTTTCTTTTAATTGTATGATCTTCCAAACCTATTTCCTTTGTACCTACAGAACATCTTTTTATTTCACTGTCATAAAATATTATTTGTTTTTATTAATAATTTAATAACTTCTGGTTGGAGTAGATGCTAGTTTTTATAGCAATTACTGTATGTTTTTGTGCGAGATAGGACGGTAAACGAGCAAGTGTACACCGTGGTGCAGTGCAGTCCTCTGAGGGAGTAGGAGGAAAAAGGAAGGAGAAAGGAGATCTGGTCTCCGGATATCTCTCTCACCGAACGAAACGCGGCACAAATACCTTCACGCCGGTATTCCGAGAGGTCATGGTATTTCACAAGTTCAGCCAGCCCATTTATGCAGTGAGCTGCAAGACTGTACCACTGTATTCACCGTATAAAATATTCATACAATAAATTCTCCTAAAATTTTGAGTAATAATTGTAGTCAGAATTCAAATCCGCGACATGATACAGAGGTATAGTTTGAAGTAGCTGAACTATCTTCGTCATATTCTTATGTATGTAATAAAGTCGACTTTTATAAAGAGCGTAGAAAGTATATGTACAACATTCATTTAACTTTAGTAATATAGTGAGATAGAACATGACATGAGTACATTTTAAAATTTAAAAGCTTTCAAACTCCGTCCCTTTTAAAATAGAGCGTTGGAAATATAATAGAACTAAATAAAAGCTATGCTTTAGGTATGGTAGTTGTGTTGGAAATTCTGTCACAAAGGAATAAAAATATCTGTTGTTTTTAGTAAAAGGCATGATCGGTTAAACTTAGATAATTTCTGAAATAAAACATAATTAACAGAGCCCGGTGGTCCTTTGTAGTTTTGCCTGCATTTGGTCACGAAGTTTATCATATATTTATCAATAAGATTAAGATTTTTCCTCTATTTCAATTAAAAATATCCAAGTAATTTGCATTTGTCTCGATAGTTTAGTGGTGGGGTATCCCGTTTCTTATTCAAGAAGACGCAGATTCAAAACTTGGCACACACCAATGACTTTTCGAAATACTTTTGGGAAGCTATGTGTGATAAATATTGACGACTGCCTTTGTGCCCGGTTCGCCACCTATTCCATTTGGGAAGTTAACTTTTTCCCACAGACAAATCGTTTGTGCAGTTCTGTAGGACAATGAATATATCATATATACAATGTATCTTATACCTAATGAAATAAACAACTAATAAATGAATAAACATAACAGCAAAACGGGGCTTAACAGCCGCTGCCTACACTTTCAGATAGAAAAAGGCGTGAAGTTATGTTAAGTTATTTGAATGTATGGCATTGATCTCTTAAGAACTGATGAGAGAGCATAGAGAAAATTACGTACCTCTCTGCGGGTTATGAGTGAATTGTGAAAAGTTCTTACTAAATAATTATTTCTACATATGCATAATTTTGTAAAAGGCTTAAATCAAGTACATACTTGGAATTGTATTTCAAATATATTATTTATAGAGGAACATTATGTTATTAGCATAGTAAACATCGGTAACTTTGTCACGCAAATACACTCGAGAGCAATGAATCCGGGTCACTTAAAGAATCCTAAAAATCTCGGAAACTAAAAATGCTAGGTTAATGCAATAAATTGTATTTAATAGACAATGTAATACTCCTTAAATGAAGGTATTAAAACTTCTTAGTTATTGTAAAGTTATATCATAAAAAAATCAAATTTGAAAAAGGGCCACTTTCGAAGATGGAACTACGAAATTACAGCATTTGGTTTTGCTTTTGTTTGTAATCTGTCATTTATGTGGGTACATAAACCATGTTGATAGTGCTCTATATTCATTATTCAAGCTGAAATTATGTCGCTTACGCCTGAAGAATGCACCAGAATACTTACAATGCTGGAAACCGGCCGGAGTCAGCGCGATACAGCCAGGACTGTTGGTGTGTCGCTGTCAACAGTACAAAGAGTTCTCCGACGTTACGAAGAAACTGGTTCTAACCTACGCAGACCAGGAACGGGCAGAACCAGGTATACCACAGCACGAGAAGACCGATACTTGGTGAACACCATGCTTCGAAATCGCTTTCTCACAGGAACTGAACTCACCAATCAGTTTCGACGCCTCGGAGGAAGTAACCCAAGTGCATGGACAGTAAGACGTCGGCTTGCTGAATCTAACTTAAAACCCCTTAGACCTGCAAACGGCCCTAAACTGGAGCGTGGGCATCGTATTTCAAGACTAAGATATGCCCAGAGCCACGTAAATTGGAGTATTGAAGATTGGTCAAAAGTTATGTTCTCCGACGAATCAAAATTTATGCTCTACAAGCACGATGGAAGACACAGAGTGTATCGAAGACCAGGGGAAAGATTCAAGCAAGCATGCATCGAGGAAAAAGTAGCGTACGGTGGTGGGTCTGTACTTGTGTGGGCCGGAATTTCTTCTGAAAGTCGCACAGAGCTGGTGATCATAGAAAACGGCTCTTTAACTAGCGTAAGATATGTGGAAGAAATCCTCTATGATCACGTTGGTCCATTTATGGTCAATTTAGGTGAGGATGCTATATTTATGCATGACAATGCCCGACCTCATACAGGTAGGATTGTGAATGACTACCTTCAAGAGATGAACATTACTCGTATGGAGTGGCCAGCGCGCAGCCCGGATATCAACCCGATCGAGCATGCTTGGGACGAGCTAGGCAGATGCGTAAAACAACGAAACCCTCCCCCAATCACGCTTCGTGAGCTCAAAATTGCTCTCACAGAGGAATGGGAGAATATTCCCCAAAATCGTATAAGGAACTTGGTGTACAGCATGCCAAACCGCGTAAACGCAGTAATGGAAGCACGAGGAGGCAATACGAAGTATTAAAATTCAAGAAAATCGTAATAAAGTTCAAAAATTTCATGTTTCCTATTTTTGTTTTAAGGAGAGATCAGCAGATTTTTTCTTTATGTAATTTTGTGTTAATAAAATGTATGGTGACTCATATTTTTTTTACTTTCATTTAAGGAGTATTACATTGTCTATTAAATACAATTTATTGCATTAACCTATCATTTTTAGTTTCCGAGATTTTTAACATTCTTTAAGTGACCCGGATTCATTGCTCTCGAGAGTATTTGTTTCGACTTTCTGTACCCGCATGAAGAATTTTTCGCGTGAAATACTACTGGTACATATCAGAGGGACACCATATTCTGTGAGTTATATTGTAAATATTTGTACTCGGGTGGGACTCGAATCCGTCAACCTCAATTCTGCAGTTTTACTTATCCACCACGTGGCCCGTCGAATAGATTGTCTATTCATATATATATCCCTTTATAGGCTTTGCTCGCGAGGTAATATATATCAACACCATTGAATTTCCATTGAAGGAAAATCCTTGGGCTTAAATTAACACGCTTATGACTTATCAAAAGTATATTTCAATATCTTTGTGATAGTCATCTATGCCTGAACAACATTGCCGTATTTTATAGGCATGCTACAAATTTCATGGTGTGAAATATTTCTTTCAAAAATACAGCGTAACGGTACCAATATATCTGGATATAAAAGCTGTATAGATTCCAATATTTCAGCGCATGTAGTGCTACCAGAGTAACTGTGATTACTCGTTCAATCACTAAATCACAAAGCCATTAATATATTTTTAGTATTGGTATCAAACCCACTAAAATCTTTATAATTTGTTTAGGTGAAGCTCTTAGAAAATATGCAGTCAATTAAATGTAATTCAAGCATTGTTAAAACAAGTTGAGTAATGTACTGTACCTTCTAGTTTTTATTATCATCATTTCTTTTGAAGTTAGGAGAAAATTATGTTCGCCATATTCTAAGATTTCAGTCTTCGAAATACATACAATAAAATATAATATGACATAGTTAAGTCATAGTTATAAGTCATGCCTTTTGATGTCCACTCTACTTTACGTCCACTCATGGAACGCCATGTGCCTTCGGCGTCCAGTGACTTTCAGCAATCTTTACTAGGTTTGTTGGTTTACCTAGAGAGAGGACATGCTACCCCAAGTCGACCAGTTCGTGGTCGCCACTCGGGAAACTTACTTCCCATCGGTTATCGACTCGATGTGGTAAGCCCATGTACACTTCTGCGTGCTAACCTTTTGTGTTTGACTGTTATGTCTGATTTTCTACTTATTTCTGTATTTCGGATTTTATCTTGCAGAGAGATTCTAAGTATAGCCAGCTGAGCGATTAAATGAAAAATATATGTTAAAGCAAAATATTCTTATACAAAAGTGAAAACAATAAACGAGGCTATTTTTCTCATATAAATTCAATAAAAATAATGTTAATAAAGTAAATATATAAAATTAATTAAACTACATTGATGGCGTGATAATAATCACTTGTTAACGATACAAAGGGAAGTTTAGTTCTGTAGCAATTATTATAATATGATACTCGTAGCTGTTTCAGGTGTAACATTTCTAATTTATAATACATACACACATAAGCTCACGCCTGTATCCCATACCCATACCCATGACAGAGACTTTGGCTTTCCACAAGCTACGATCCTGACACACATCTTTCGCCTCATCCACAGTTATACATCTCGTCATGCATTCACGTCGGTTTCGGGTGCTACGTATTTTGCCTTTTTAAACAGACCATTTATTTAGTCGTGGTAGCTCCGTTTTGGTCTCCCGATCCCGACCCTACCACTCACATTCGCATCGTATACCCTTTCAGTCAGTCGAGTATCATCCATTCTTGCAACATGACCAAACCATCTTAACATACTTCTCTCCACCTTGGTCACCACATCATCCTTCAGCTTGCATTTCTCCCTTATCACGCTATTTTTCATTCGATCCGCAAGGGTGACTCCACACATACTTCTCAGAGAACGCATTTCCACTGCTTTCACCTTACTTTCATGCTTTGCCTGCCACACCCAACACTCACTCCCGTATGTTAGAGTTGATACCAACACACCACTGTGAATCGTCAAGCGTGCCTTTTCCGACACAGCCTGACTACGAATCAGGGCATGTAGTGCACCATTGACTCTATTACCAGCAGTCACTCGACTTTCAATATCTTCCTCACATTTACCGTCTCTGGTAAACATACTTCCCAAATATACAAAATCATTCACTTGCTCTAATTTCTCGCCATCAAAAACCATATCACACACTATTACCTCTTTCTCTCTCTCCACAACCATAACTTTCGTCTTACTTACATTTATTTTCATACCTTTTTCTCTAAACGCTGCATTCACCAAGATTAGCATGTTTTGTAACTCTGACGCCGACGGAGCAACACCTTTTTTTTATGGGATAGGAGGGCAAACGTGCATGCGTGTCACCTGATGGTAAGCAACTAACGCCGCCCATGGACACCAGCAACACATATAGTGGTACTGTTGCGTTGCCGACCTTTAGGGGATAGGGGAAAGAAAGGATGGGGAAAGGGGGTGGGCCTCCGGGTACCTCTCTCACCGAACGAAACGCGGCATGAGCCACTTTACGTCGATCTTCTGAGAGGTCGTGGTATTTCACCGGTCGAGCCGGCCCATTCATGCAGCGAACTGCTTGGCTCTACCACATAAAAAACCTGGTCATCGGCGTACAGTAGGCACTTGACACGCAACTCTTCCATCCTTAAACCACATTCAGTCTCTTTCAGATTTGTCAAAAAACTGTCCATATAAAGATTGAAAAGCCATGGTGACGCAACACATCCCTGTTGGACACCTTTATAGATACAGGCTCTAGAATTCTCGTATAGAGAATTTAAAGCCCGCACAAGGCGCTCGTCAACCCCATATGTACTCGACAGCGTTGACCATAATTCATTCCTGGGTACACGATCGTAAGCCTTCTCTAGATCTATAAAAGCACAGAATACCTTTTTAGACTTAGCTAGATACTTCTCAGATATGATTCTCAAAGAGAAGATCTGATCGATGCACCCCCGTCCTTTCCTAAATCCCGCTTGTACATCCCACAATTTCTCATCAGTTACATTCCTCACTCTTGCATTAAGAATCCTCGCATACAATTTACCTACAACACTGAGAAGACTAATGCCTCGTTAGTTTTTGCAATCCTGCCGCGACCCCTTCACCTTATGCAAGGGCACAATGACTACTTTAATCCAGTCATCTGGAACACAGCCATTACGCCAACACACATTAAAAAGTAGTCGCAACAGTCTTACAACCACTCCCTTGCCACTTTTCAGCATCTCGGTAGTTATCCTGTCATACCCTGCAGACTTACCTAATTTCGTACTTTTAATCGCATTCATTATTTCATCTTCCGTAATTTCCGATCTGCATCGTTTTGTGAGTGAGTGGAAGTTGAAATGTTTTCCGGCATATTATTGTGAGGATGTCCCTCGCTACAATCAAAGAGTTCCTCAAAGTATTTTTTCCAACGATGCAGAACACCCCTTTCGTTACTCAACAGTCGTCCATCTTTATCTCTTATAACCTCCAACTCAGATGACCTTGAACCCCCTCGAGCCAATTTAACCTGCTTCCAGAACAGTTTTAAATTAGCCCTGAAATTTTCAGACATTTTTCTATCAAACTTCTCTTCCATACACTTCTTCTTTTCCTGTACCACAATTTTAGCTCTCTTTTTTGCTTCCGCATACACACTTTTTGCGTTTACTATCTGGTATACGTTCTCTGTTTGCCTTTCATTACCTTTCGCTTTGATGGCTAGTCCATCCAACCACGCCTTTTTCTTACACTCCACTACTTTTTTAACTTCTGCATCCCACCAACATTCCTCCAACAACCTTCCTTTCCTTCTATATACCTCTCCACATACTTTGGCAGCTGCTCCAACCATACTGCTTTTTACAACCTCCCAGATATCATTCATTCCTCTCGCATATGAAACATCCCATACATGATTTGTCCTTTTTACTATTTCCCTCAGATATTCCTCTTGTACGTGTATGTCAGCCAATCTTTCAACTTTGATTCGGCCAAGGCTCGTAGTCGGCTTTTTGTTCCAGTGACGCTAGGCTTTAAACACATCCCTAATTCGACTTACCACCAAATAGTGATCTGTTCCCACACTGACGCCACGATAGCTTCTGGTATCTACTACTTTACTTTTGAGCCTATGGTCTACAATCACAAAATCGATCATACTCCTACTTTCATTCCTTTCCCATGTATACTTATGGATATCCTTGTGGTGGAACAGAGTATTCGTAACCACAAGGTCCTTTTCCACACACACACTTGTAATAAGCTGGAG
Source organism: Euproctis similis (assembly GCA_905147225.2). Classification (NCBI taxonomy): domain Eukaryota; kingdom Metazoa; phylum Arthropoda; class Insecta; order Lepidoptera; family Erebidae; genus Euproctis; species Euproctis similis. The sequence goes on from LR990109.1 coordinate 15,819,672, forward strand.
CCACTCTCGTTTACTTTTTCATCACCATACTTTCCTAAAACCCTTTCAAAACCCTCTCTTTCTACTCCAACCCAAGCTATTACAATTTCCTGTTATAATAATCCTCTCATTATTCTTGCATTTAGTCAAGAACAATCTCACACTATCCCAGAACTTCTCCTACTCTGACACTGGGCGCCCGGTATCCGGTGCGTATGTACGTACGTAGCAGACCCAGTTTTAGTCGGATCCACAAAAATCTAGGGCTAACACACTCAAAATCTTTCATACAATTCTTCAGACGCTCTGACAGGACAATCCACCTTGGCACGCGCGTTCACTTTCCCAAACTCCGGACCATATTGCCGTTAATTACCGTGTTGAGAGATGCCTATGCCTTTCCTTTTAGTCTCACTTACAACCATCAGATCTATGCGTCTTTCTTTCACTACCTGACATATTTCATTCATCTTATCATTCATTCCTCCTTGTACATTCAGCGTAGCTATGCGGCACTCCGCGGCCCGCTTTTCGCCCCGTGGACTACCTTGGCATGATATGTGGCGAGCATTATCGCCGCCTTCGGTATATTTTGTTTTTGATCTCATTTAGTACCCACGATTAGCAAGGAAAATGATATGTCACCACAATGCAGAGCCCCGCATGCAAAGGGAAGGTTAGATAGTATCTGGGGGCACCACTTCCAGATATCCGGCACGCTAGCATGCAGGCTCGCCCCTACACATGCATCCTTTGGCGCGGGAGATAAATGGACTGGCGGAAAGGGAAAGGGAGAGGATGAACCAAAGGAATATCATAGATAAGTTAGGATATCAAGGTGGGGACACTGCTATTACGGAAGGACAGGAATGTAGACGCAGCAGCTCGAGGAGGTTGGGGTCGCACAGCCAAATCTATCCAATAGACGTCGGACAGACTTCTACCAGAAAAGATCCTCTGACCTAATTTATAATACTGTTAAAATATATTAAATACTATTTACTAATAGTATAATTTAAACATAACATCCTGGAAATTTCCATTCAAATATTTGTTTTGAGAATTATTAATAGTCTAGGTGGTCCAGTGGTCGAGCACCTCGTTTCTAAATCCAGAGGTCGCGGGTTCGAATCCTCGCATTGGCTCACACCAATGACTTTTCGAAGTTAATTTCGGAAGTTATGTGTGATAAATATCGATGACTGAAAACTTTGGAAATAGGTTCGCCACCTGTCCCATTTGGGACAGCGAGACATAACATAACAGCGAGATGAGGTTTATCAGCCGCTGCCTACACCTTCGGGCCTACCCGAAGGTGTAGGCAGCGGCTGATAAACCTCATCTCGCCTTTTCCTAAAAAGGCGTGATATTTAATTTCTAAAAGAGCTGTTGAGCTCATAAAGACATATTCAATATCAAATAAATTTCGCATACATTCAAACAGTGGTAGAGCCAAGCAGGTCTCTGCACGAATGGGCCGGCTCGACAAGTGAAATAACACGACCTCTCAGAAAATCGACGTAATGTGGCTAATGTCGCGTTTCGTTCGGTGAGAGAGGTACCCGGAGGCCCACCTCCCTTCCCCATCCTTTCCTATACTTCTCCCATAAAGGTCGGCAATGCAACTGTAACACTATATGTGTTGTAGGTGTCCATGGGCAGCGCTGATAATTTACCATCAGGGGGACACGCATGCTCGTTTGCACTCCCATTCCGTAAAAAAATCAATATAAATTTACTTTAAATATCGCTTAGTAATTTCCGTTGGGAAAGAAAATAACAACTTTTCGACTACCATTAGCCGATTTAAAACATGCCACGCAAACAAATTAAATATTAAATTTACTTTTGACAGCCTAAGACCCAATCTTACGTTGGATCCTGTACTGATTCCACGGTACGTTACTGTTTCCTTTTGATAACTTAAGTTTGATAATAAATAAAGGATTATTTTTCGAGTATTTTTGTTCACATATTTAAATAATTTATTACAGAATTCTACGCTTGAGAGATTTATAACTTTATCGTATTTTTGTTATAAATTTTTGACATATTACATACAGCGCCCTCTATTTCGAAGCTATGTAACTATATGCTTGTAACATAACATAACTTCACGCTTTTGTTACCCGAAGGTGTAGGCAGCGGCTGTTAAGCCTCGTCTCGCCGTTATGTTTACGTCCCAAATGGTGAACCTATTTCCATACCGGGCACAAATTGCTTGTGTTAAGGAAATTTGATAACAGATATTATTACATATATTTTTGTAAATACATACGTATAATACAAAGTAAATATCCATAATCATATTAACTTTAATTATTGGCGCTTCTACTTGCAAGAACCTACATTATTGTTAGTTCATTTTGTATAAGTTAACTCATAAATTTTCGGTTGCAAAGGTATAGTGATATCATAGTATAAATTAATTGCAATTTAGTTTTTCCTTGCTTAAGGTTTTTTACCGACTAGCCCTCGTCATAAGCCAAGAAATAGAGTTATGTTTGAGACTCATATTATTAACTAATGGCCTACCATTAGTTAATAATATGAGTCTCAAACATAACTCTATTTCTCTCTCTCCATAAATACCTATATTTACCTCTCCATAAATACCTATATTTAGTAGAATATCGAATTTCGAAATTGAATTGGCATGAGGATATGAGATTGTGGTTTTTAGCTATTTAAATAAAACTGTTTAATTTTTTGTTCACAGCGAACCTGCTGAGCGGGTAGGATGCGGCGGTATGCACTGCATCCTGTTTCTAATGGCTGTGCTCACACGGGCCATAGCCCCTGAAACATCCGGTATAGGTATATAAATACTATATATTTCATCTAACTAAGCATTGGTTGGTCATACGTGCATTAGGCATAATTTTGCCAGCAGGGAGTTGTAGAGCCAAGCAGTTCGCTGCATGAATGGGCCGGCTCGCCCAGTGAAATACCACCACCTCTCAGAAGATCGACGTAAAGTGGCTCATGGCGCGTTTCGTTCGGTGAGAGAGGTACCCGGAGGCCCACCCCCTTCCTCATCCCTTCTTATCCTACTCCCTTAAGGTGGGCAACACAACTGCAACACTATAAGTCACTTAACATCAGGTGACACGCCTGCTCGTTTGGCCTCCTATACCATAAGAAAAATGTATATTCAAACATAACTTCCGAAAAGCTCTCATAATCATTGGTGTTACTTGAAGTCGAAATCTAGATACCTAGATACAGAAGCAGAACAAATGATGAACCATTTATTTTTTCTCTGATCGCCTCTTACCAAAATAATTAAACCTTTATGAATCGAAGACTCGACCATTTTAAGATATAAAATATTATTATGAGGATTGCCTCTCAGTTCTATTAAATACGTAACTAAATACTATTCCCAGGTCCACTTGGTATCGAAGAAAGCGATTTGCCAATATCAACAATGCCTACACAACCACCCACTGTCTTCCGGAATAATAGAGTAACACCTAAGCCTCGAAAGCTAGGAGCGGGTATGGGGAACGCACCATCACCCATGCTAAACTACATCTTTGACTCCTACGCTACTAGTAACAAACATTTTCATGATAAGTAAGTGTAGTAGATCTATTATTAGTTTTATATCAGACCCACGAGAAGCATGGCTGAATTCGCTTAGCATGGAAAATAAATGGCAGACTCAAATTAAGAGAAAACAAATACGTTTTAAACTACGACGAGCCTCGTGGTGTATTGGTAAAGCTATCGACCGCAGAATCAAGGTTGGCGGGTTCGAACCCCGCCCGAGTACAAATATTTGTGACAAGCATGACTGTTTGTATGGCATCTGGGTGTTTTGTATATGTAATAAGAATGTATTCACAAAAAAAAATATATGTATGCCGTTATATAGTATCCATAGCACCAGCATTTGGTTGCTTAGTTTCGAACTAGACGACACTGTGTGTATTGTGTCCAAGATATTCTTAGGTGTCTAAGATATTATATATTATGACCTATATTTACGAGAGTAATTTATTCGTCAAATTTATGAAACATAATTAGGAATAATACGTTGAGTATACATCAAAAGGTAAAACTGTTGAATCAGAAACCACGCCACGTGAGTGAAATATCCGAACATTTTCTAGGTATAAAAATAATATGCTTCTCATTAAAATTATTTACTTAACATTATGTACGTAAGATAATAATATTAATAAAAGGCTCTTGTTTTTTTAACGTCCTAATAATTCAAGAAACTTAATTAGATACGAATTAAAATTCATGAAATAATATAACGTTGTTTCATTTGTCGGTGTTTTCTTTAAAATTGTATAAACAAAACGCGCAGGGTTTCCCCAAACGACCAAAGGTATGTAACAATTAGTCTATAACAATATTTTTACTTTTATTAAGAACTCATTACCATTTTATTCATTTGTAGTATGTTAGAATAAAATTCAAATGGACACACAAAACTATACTTATTACTAAAATTTAAATAAAATTATTCGTAGTTTTTTTTTTAAATTTAAAGTGAACCCAGACAATAGGTACAATATTGACAAGTTTTCATTACTTTCCTACAGATATTTTATTAAAAGAATAAATTTGGTTAATATTTTGTATCGTCTTTATAATTTATCCGACTTTACATCTGTTATTAGATATTTTTAATCATGACATGATGAAATGAGACTCGGTATATTTATTTAGAAAATTCATCAAAAATAATATTATTTTGTTTTTTTTTCTATAGTTCTCTTTGGTTTTATTTTCGATAATATTCCATTATCTGCAGACTGTATTTTTAATTGTTATTTAATTTAATTTACTGAAATATGTACAAGCTTTAAATTTATCACCAAATTTTAATAAAGGTATATCACAATTCTGTTAAAATAAATAATTCACTGAAACGAAGAACACGTCCGCTTAAATACTGAAACTAATTTTGGTAATACTGAGCCTCTTTATCTCATTTGTCCGTCCTAATGAAGATCCTTTTCAAGTCCCAGTCAAAGACCTTTTTTACACCGAAATGTATTTATTCTGTCTATCGTCGAATCCTCGTTTTGTTTGTAAAAATAGTCGGAATTTTTCCGATAAATAAACCATATCACCTTTTTAGAAATACGAATTTATTTGGAAGTACTTTCTCGTATTTAACACTCAAACAGTTTTATTTATTTTACTTATATATAAAATAAATAGTGAAAGACATTATCATTGAACATGTGCAATTGGTTTAGTGATTCATAATTGGCGTAAAAAATTTTAACAAAACCAAATACATGTCTAAAGCTTCTCTCCAATAATCTCAAATCTTGTCTAATTCTTACAATTTGTTTCTTTACACCTTTCTCATTTCAGTGGTAGAGCCAAGCAGTTCGCTACATGAATGGGCCGGCTCGACCGGTGAAATACCACGACCTCTCAGAAGACCGACGTAAAGTGGCTCATGCCGCGTTTCGTTCGGTGAGAGAGGTACCCGGAAGCCCACCCCCCTTCCCCGTCCTTTCCTATCCCTATCCCTTAAAGGTCGGAAACGCAACAGTAACACTATATGTGTTGCTGGTGTCCATGGGCGGCGTTGGTTGCTTACCATCAGGTGACACGCCTGCTCGTTTGCCCTCCTATCCCATAAAAAAAAACGCTCCTATTGTTACTTATTTTCAAATAGAATATATAGCAAAACCTATTATTATAGATCGGAGAAAAAGCTATTAAAAACATTAGGTAGGTCAGATTAAATTTGAAGAATAATTCTGTATAATTAATTAAATTTAAGATAGAAAAAATAAATTGACAGTCCCAAAACCGTTTCGTGGATATAGACTGCAAATATTAACCAAAAGGTAAGATAAAAGCAATTTTAGTCGCCAGGATACACACCGGTATTACAGCTTCCTTTAATTTTGAAACCATATCACGTCTGCAAAAGTTCCCAGTTTGAATAAATTGAGCTTCGTTGGGTCACGCATTTCTTTTGTAAAATAAAAAAGTATATGTAGGTAAGGAAGTAATACACAATCTTCTTCATCTAACACGTGTTAGACTTGCTTTTTTTTCGTAAATTCAAGACTTAAGAATATTACACAGTTTGTTTTTATCCGTGTGTACTATTTTTTTTTACATTATTTAGTATTAGAGTTGGAAAAAAAATGGTTTTTATTTTTGGTAATTTGAAATAGGCAATATCCGCGGGTAATAGTTTTTTTTTCTTTGTGTAATGCCTGATGCTTATTCGTAATATTTATACTTTAATCTTAATTTTGATACTTTATTGTTTTTTGATATAAAAAAAATGTAAAGGTGTGTTAAACTTAAAATTAAATATTTCTGGGATGAAAATTGGAAATCACATAACTCTTTAAAGCTATTCACTGGCAGAAACTCTATTTTTGTAAAACCTCCAGTATCGTTTAAGTGCTGGAGAGATCAAGTAGCTATAACTAGATTAAGTATCGGCCACACTAGTGTGACACATATTCATTTAATAACTAAAGGTGAACGAAACATATTCAAGTGTGGAGCAGTTTTGTCGGTTTCACACCTTTTATTAGAATGTAAGGAATACAGTGTTGAAAAAAGTACATGTAATTTAAAAAAATACTCAAAGATTGTATAAGCCTGGATGGAAATCAAGAAACTTTAGAATTCCTAAAAATGATAATTGCCTACAAGCTTATTTAAGTTAATTTAGTGTTTATTGTAGTCGCTAATGATGTTTATGTTAAAAGGCGACTTTAAATAAATAAATTGAAAAAGGTGTATGCCTTTTATAATATATCGTGAACTTGTTAAAAAATAAAGAGGGATGCTGAGAGACTCGAAGAGACAAGAAAATTTCTTTTGCTGGCCTCTGTCTGATTGTATTAAGTAAAAACAGATACATTTTTATTACATCTGAAAAAGTATTAATATTCAGAGCAAAACGAATTAGCCTTACTAGGTGATACATATCAACTATAGTAAGTACGAGCAAATGAACAAAAACTTGAGTTAAAATGGTTATTAATAATAGTTTCCTTTTAAATACAGATTCAGACCACCATCATTTGAGGAAACAGCTTCAGAAGATACAATTATTGATGCAGACACTGGATCTACTGTCATATTCAATTGTAAAGTAACAGCACTAAGAGACAAGACGGTAATTAGTATACATTTAATTTATAATCATAACCACTATCTCTTCATAGTAGTGTCATGCTGCATGATTGGGTAGGCTTAAACAGTTAAATATACCTCTCAGAATAGAGGCGTAAAGTGGCTCATGGAAGACGAATCTCTGTTAAGAAGTGTGAACCAAAGCATTTTGGATTCCTACAACTAAACCTACAATATGACTAAAATAAATCGCGAATATTCGCATCATTTCACTGTGTTCGATGTACTGACGATCATATTTCTGAATCTGTCTGTCAGTGTATCAAATATAATCACAATATTGCGTAGAAATATTCATTTTCATCACGTAAATGTCTCCGGGTGTGGATCGTATCAACCAAAAATGACAGTTATTTGAATGGACAAGGCCGCGTCTTTCAAGTTCTTTCATTTATATAAGTAAGTTAATATGAATATTTTCAGAAGAAAAAGATTTTATGTGATATGTTTTAGGTATCCTGGATAAGAGTTTCCGATAACGAAAATTTAGAACTGTTAACTTTGGATCTCGATACTCATACATCTGATGCAAGGTAATTATTTGTTTTGATCAAAACTTAAATGATCATAAGGTCTGCGATGATGATGCTGTGATCAAATTTATGAACATTTTATACGACTTTAAACATTTATTCTGGTTAATCATCAATTCTGCCGAAATAAACTGACTTCATTTTTGGGACACGATATAATAATAAAAAAATGAGATACTTGTATACCTGTTAATGTCAGATTAAGCCTAAGTTTGTTTTCCATATTTTTACCAACCACTTAATACCCAGAGCACGTGTACTAAAGTCTTTCTACAGTTAAGTAGAACTTAACATTTTAGTACTTTTATTCAGGTACATGGTCGATGTCGCTGGAGAGAATTGGAAACTAGCTTTAAGCAATGCCAATGTTCAAGATTCCGGAGTATACTGTTGTCACGTCTCAACACATCCGCCAATGCTAAGGAGATACATATTGACAGTGCATCGTAAGTTTGACAATTTTATTTAGGAATTTCGTTTTAAAGACTTCCTGAGGGCGTCTCTCGAAATTTACTTGAATTCCAGTGAAAATATAAAAATGTATCTCCTTTAATATGTACATATAAAAATGTATCCTAATGAAAACACAAAACAAGAAATAGTTAAAAATCTTTTTTTTTCCAAGTCATATGAAGTAAGATTATTATATCAATACATTTCATAAATATATGCAATCATAATTATTTCTAACAGTATATAACAGTCTCGGTGGCGCAGTGGGCGAGCGCACGGCCTCTGATCCAGAGGTACGGGGTTCGATTCCAGACACTGGCTCACACCAATGACTTTTCGAAATTGTTTTCGGAAGTTATGTGTGATAAATATCGATGACTGACAAACTTTGTGCCCGGTATGGCAATAGGTTCGCCACTTATTCCATTTGGGACGTAAACATAACGGCGAGACGAGGCTTAACAGCCGCTGCCTACACCTTCGGGTAACAAAAGGCGTGAAGTTATGTTATGTTATAATTATTTCTAGTGCATAACAACTGAAGATGATATTTGCGTGAAATAAAATTAAAGATCTTTTTTTATTCACAGCGCCCTCGATACAGATGAGTAAAGAGGCTTTCTTAGAAACAGGAGAGACTCTCTCCCTAAAGTGTGCTATTCTTCATTTCCATCCAGGCGAAATTGTCCCTGAAATGCACTGGTATAGAGGAAATAGTACGGTATCGCTAGAAGAATTCAGAGGTGGGGTGCTTATTGAAACTGATCATTTGACTCTTACAAGTCACTTGCAGGTAATCTTTTAACCATTCACCTGTCTTGCCTTATCCAAATATATAGATAAATAAATCGGGAGTTTTTATTTATATCTATTATAAAAACATTATTATTTAAAAATCAAAAACAATAATTGGCAATGCTACTTCTAAATTCCAAATAGAACGTGTTCTGGAGGAAGGTGATGTTAAGAGCCTCAAAAACCGACGCGCGTGCATGTAAGGAGTTATGAAAGTCAACGAAGCGAGTGAGGCGTGTAAGATTCGTGCCCTATGGCGCTCTGTTCTCTCTGCCTACCCCGCAAGGGATTTGGCGTGAAGTTATGTATGTACTTCTAAACAGATAGAAAGAAAGAATGATTAAAATCTGTTCATTACTCTTAAATTTTATAAAACAATCAATCTTTCCTCTTGTTACTTTTTTTATGCTGATGATAGATTTTAGTCTGCAGTAATTTATGTAATTAAAAAGTTAAAATTTAAGAATTTGCTTTTTAATGGGTTCTCACTTATATTTTATTCACTGAAAGCAATTTTCGCAGGTGGCACGTCTAAAATTGGAGGATGCAGGAAACTACACCTGCGCCCTAGAATCGCCACTGAAAATAAAGACTATGACTAGAGTTCATGTTCTGCAAGGTTAGTATCTAGTCTTTTTGTTTTACCAAATAAATGTCATTGTATGTCGTTTAAATAAATAAAGTTTCACACAGCCACACTTTAAATCTATTTCGACGACTAATTATACTTATTTTGGTGAAATGTTATATATACTTAAACAAATAATAAACAAAAAAATAATGATATAATAGCACTGTTATAATAATAGAAAAGTAATAATTAAATGAGCGATAATATGCTAGTATTTTTAACAATACAAATTATTTCATTTCACCCAAAGCCATAATTCATGTAGTAGGTAATTGGAGTTTATTGGAGTTTACTCCTTAAGAATCGATTTACATATATAGGCCCGGGGTATGAAAATTATGGGGACCAAAATCGTACTAGAGAGTATAGCATGTCACACGAAATGCGTTATGCGCTATAGTCACAGAGCATATAAATAAGAGTCGGCACTCCATACAATGTCCTGAGCTCTTTATAGAAACACTCTTTATAGCGATACGCCATTCTCTATTACGAAGAAATGTGTTCATATTTGTAGACAGTAAATATTTATTATTTTATTTTATAATCGTTCTTGAGGAGTAAACTCCAGTCGTGCGTCGGAGCGGACACACACACTTTAATTTTTTTATTTTTTGTGAACATAAAAAAAAATGTTACAACAAATTGAAATTGTTTTTAAAGTATGTTACAAATGGGTTACAAAACGCTTTTTTTACTAATGTTAGTTTATTTTGTAAAGATGTTGGGTCCGGGTTCGATTTCTGATACTGGCTCACACCAATGACGTTTAGAAATTGTTTTCGAAAACTTTGTGCCCGGTATGGCAATAGGTTCGCCACCTATTCCATTTGGGACGTAAACATAACGACGAGACTAGTCTTAACAGGCGCTACCTACACCTTCAGGCAATAAGAGGCGTGAAGCTATGTTATGTTATAACATAAAGTCTCTCGATGGATGTTGAACATTGCGCTTCTGAACCAAGAAGTCGAGGCATGAATCCGGGCACACCAACTTTGTTATTGGAAGTTATGTTTGATAAAAATATCGATTACTAACAACATTGTACTCAATTGATATATTGTACTCCAAATATTCCATTTGGGACCTTAAAAATTCGGCAAAGCAAGGCTTAACAACCACTTCTTGCAAAATAATATTTAGAGTAAAGTATAAGTACAAATACACCAAAAGAACACTATTAAGTTACGTGAAAAAACCTCAATTTATGCTTTTTAAATTCTTTTTAATAACAGGATCAAGCTTGGCCGAACTTCAAAGCGGTGTCAAAACAACAACGAGCTATTTAAATCTTCTAGTGACTTCTCTACTGATTGCCTTTGGTACACTTTACCAAGACATAAGGTGACCTATTTGCGCAACCTAGTTAATCGTTTAGGAACGGTTGGTAGGCGAGATTTATATTTTTGAAAAGTGGCTCATACCGTGTTTCGCTCGACAAGAGAGGTATCTAGAGGTGGAGCAACCCCTTACCCTCTTCCATTCCCATCCTAAATTCAACTACTATCCCACTATTGAAAACATTCCCAAGGACGGTTGAGGTCAGGCAGACAACCAATCATAAAAACACAGCCAATTTTTTTGATATGTTGTACCGACCACACTTTTAATATAGACAGGTAAATTAAGGCTTACATAAGTTTGTTATCTAAGTACTGGAATACTATGCAATATTAACTTAATTAGACATACATAGGTAGCAACAAAAAATACATATGTTTTTATAATTCAGCCAATACGATTTTGCATTTATTTTTATTATTGTAAACCCAATGTTTAATTAAGGGAAAAGGTCGGAATCTTATAGGGGTATTGCGAAAATGTAATTCTTGCCTATACGATTTGAATGGGAGATCCTTAAATGAAGTTTGAACCGTCCAAGGATCTTTGGATATAAGGACCATTAATGAGTGTATATATTTTGTACAAAATAAAATAAACATTATGTAATAACATAAATATTATGTATTCACATGTAATTGTTAATTAATATCATCCTTTATCTAAAGTCTGTACCAATTATATAGCAGTGGTTTTAGTTTCAATGTCCAATTATAACCAAACTAATTGCACAGTCTCTCTCTCTCTCTCTTTCTCCCTCTTGGCATACGAAAATGCGCAGAATATCAAGATATTAAATTATTTTAATTTTCTGTCGTTACTTCAAATGAAATAAATCTTAAGGAAATGGTAAATATAAATGTAAAATAGACATGTCATATGAAGCAAAAAAGGTATCACAATGTATCTGGATTCGTTAGTGAAATCTATTAGATATGAAAATGATATATCGATACCGTAATTTGCAAACCTACTAACTCCACTTGTTTTAGAAAATGAAAATGTTGATACCAATAGAAACTAGATAATATCTAGTATCTGCTGGTGTCAAAATGCCATTTTCTAAAGACAGTAGAGCTATTAGGTTTCATCACTTATTTAAAACTTATAACTAATTATTGTTGTATTTTTTACTGACTTCGAATATATTTACTTCATTAGAAGATACCTACGTACGAGCACATATCTATTTATATCGTCACATCATTTTGCTCTAATACATAATACCTACCAATAATGCTACGAATTTAAATACTGACACTGACTTGCAAATCATTATTTATACTAACACTACGTTGTATATGCTTATATACTTATATGAATAGTTAACGAATTTATAGAAAATTCAGTAAAATAGTTTCGGACAAGTAATAAGCATGTCTGGGCATAATAAAAGCTGAAACGACTAGGATTTTATTAATACTTACTAATTTTTTTATTTATCTAATTTTATTTGTATACAATAAATCCCATTATTAACAAAGTAGGTTTCCTTTCATTAAAAATAATGAATATCATATCATGAATATCATGTTAAAGTTACTAGAATTTATTATTATCCCTTTAAATATTGTTAATCTGGAAGAAACTTTTTTGTAAGTTTTCCCGTAAACCTTAAAACTGATAATAATCCAGCCAGAATCTCTTGGAAAATAATATAAGAATTATTTTTTATTATGGGTATCCATTTTGAAAGATATGAAAAAGAGGTGCCTACCTCTAGGTAAAGAGGTCCTAATTAAATATATAAACATTTTTAGTTTTTTTTTTAAGTAAAGGTAAAATATATTTACAATAAATATCTCCCTTCGGTGTAACCTAAAGCTTGTAATGAATCATTGTACTTTGATATTCTGAATATTTCATTGGTACATGTTCTCTGTCTCTATTTTTAATTTAAATTCAAATAACAACTCCTTTGTTATGTTTAACTTATTAGAACAACACATGAATGCCCCAATTTCTATCCAACACAGAAACGTTGGTTTCATCAAAAACAGAAATGTTTTTGAAAAGGTTTTTTTTATTTATGATTCGAACCTGAATATATTTATCACATATCACGAATACTTATACACATAATTATGTATACACATATCATACTAATAGCTGTACATTAATACAAATATCAAGCACATTATTAATGAATGTATTTCTTATTATATATGTATTTATATTGAATAACCATTAATGAATAATAAGAAACGTGTATTAATACAAATACATACCATGGAGGTGTCTGTCTTAATGTTATAGTAACATAATTATATAAAATAAACACGATAATAATAACAAAATACTTTAATATACTACTCCTGTCTATGTACTTGTCTATAACTGTTGTCTGTTTGTATTTACTGATAGATACTGGATATTTACTGAAATCACTATTTAAATTTTAATTTGTAATTAGATGATAATGTTCGCAATTCGCGTTCGAAAACTTCAATACAAATTATTTGAATCGAATCTATGTATTTGTTAAATATCAACGGATTTGTGTATAATAGCAATGTGTGGGTTCGTTTAAGTTTATTTGGCTACGTTTATGTGAGTATTCTTATGTATCCAGTTATTATATGTCATAAAATACATACACGGAAACAAATAAAATTCATAAAATAGTAAAGTTTAAATGTGCTTCGGTGTTGCGGAAGCTCAGGGTCAAAAATTTTATAGGTACAGTAAATGTACGAAGATCATATTTACCACACGAATGAAGTCACGAGCATTAGCTAGCTTTTTAAATGATCTAGTGGAAGAACCATAATTAACTCATTTCATTAAATTATTGCACTTTTACTCTTAATAAATATCATATTTAACTGTCTAATCTAGTTCTATAGCTATCTACTTGACTGTTGTTTGTAAAATTTCATTTTGTGATTCTTTACTATATTTTTAATTTATTTCTATTTATTTTAAATATATTTACTATGTATGTAAGTACCAAAGGTATTTTTTTATTGTAATTATTTACATATCAATGCAATGTAATTATATGATACGTATTTATCGTCATATGTATTTAAGTATATACATAATAAAATTATGTGCAATAAAAAAAAGTTATGGAATAATCGTAACAGGATACAACAACTTTTTTTGGTTTAATTCAGATACTTGAACGTCAATTACCAGTTTTAATAAAAGTTTTTATGTGTCTGAAGTGTTAGATAAAATAAGAATAAAAAAATAATACGATGTTATACGTAAAAAGCGTTTTATGATTATATTTTTTTGTTTAAAACAATTAGTTTTAAATACCTATCATAAATTTTTAAGTTGTCATTAAAACAAATACACAATTTTTTTATTCATTAATTTTGTTAAAAAAATAAACACTGAAGATGAATTCAACTGTTTTATTTAAATTATTAAATTTAAGAAATTTACAATTCGCTGCAATATATATTATACTCAATTCAGAATTAATTATATATAATTCTGTAATTGATTACAAATTTTTTAATGTCCCAATATGCAAAATATACAATTACAAGCTCGCCATAAAATGTAATTACGAAGTATTTGTTCAGATAAACTCAATAATATATTGTTAATTAAAATTTAAAACCAGTATTCAACAAATATGTTAGTTAAGTATACATTACATAGTACTTTAACATTCAAATCATTAATATTTCATTTTCATAACGAATATTTGAAAACATATCTTATTTAAGTCTTGTATTTTAACATAAACGACTTATATTGAAAATAAAAAATCCGAGACGTAGCTGTAATTTTATTTATTTTTAAATTCCTGAAAGTTGTTTTTGTTTCGAGGTTTTATTTTTTTTAATGAAAGTGACTTAATTGTGTCCTTCGATACTGTTATAAAATTATAAATGTTTATAAAAAGGTTTTTTTAAGCGTAAGTAACTTTTATTAAATTTACTTTTCTGTAATACATTCAGAAATTGTCAGAAATTGCAAGCAAAATATTAAGGTAAAAAAAAAACTGTATTTTATTTGAATGTTCATTTGGTGCAATTTTAATTATTTTGTGTGTTATTGAGTAATTATAATTAGATATGTAACATTGTGATAATAATACGATATTTATAATAAAAAATTTCGTTGAAGAAAATGCTGTGTTTTTCTTTAATAATTGTTTGGGTATGGTAGAGCCAAGCAGATCGCTGCATGAATGGGCCGGCTCGACCGGTGAAATACCACGACCTCTCAGAAGATCGACGTAAAGTGGCTCATGCCGCGTTTCGTTCGGTGAGAGAGGTACCCGGAGGCCCACCCCCCTTCCCCCATCCTTTCCTTTCCCCTATCCCTTAAAGGTGGGCAACGCAACAGTAACACTATGTGTGTTGCTGGTGTCCATGGGCGGCGTTGGTTGCTTACCATCAGGTGACACGCCTGCTCGTTTGCCCTCCTATCCCATAAAAAAAATGTACATACATATTTTTTCTTGAATATCTAATGACTGACTGGGTTGATCAGATACAGTATGAATACTTACTTTCAGTAAATCTATAGAACAAAACGCGGCCAAAGCGACTTTACGTCATTTTTCGTGGATCGTGACTACAACCTTATACGCCTATTTTACCGGTCAAGCCGGGCCCATTTATGCAGCATAGAGACACGCAGTTTGCGTGTCTCTATCGCTGTTAAAATTAATACAATTTTAGAAATACGATTTAAATCATAATTGTCTCAGTCGTCGCGCACACGGCTTCTAATCCAGAGGTCCGGCATCGATTCCTGACACTGGCTCACACCAATGACTTTTCGAAATTGTTTTCGTAAGTTGTGTGTGATAAATATCGATGACCAAAAACTTTGTGCCCGCTATGGCAATAGGTTCGCCACCTATTCCACTTGGGACGTAAACATAACGGCGAGACGAGGCTTAACAGCCGCCGCCTACACCTACGGGTAACAAAAGGCATGAAGTTATGTTTATGTTTAGTCCCTAAATATTATATTAAAGTATATAAATGATACAAATAAATCGAATCAAACAAAAAGATCCAGAAAGTAATGCCGTACGTTCGCGAAATAATTATTATTTATAGAAAATTTCATTTCCTTTTTGTGAAAACACTCGTAAAATTATTAATCTTCTAAGGCGATATTTCACAGCGACTGTCGCCAAGTGTAAAGAGAGACAGCTTAATGAAACACTTGAAATATAATTCAAAGATATTTGCAAGTAAAATGGATTGTCACTATTAGGCTTTTAATGAATCCATTCAGGGGATTATTTTTTCAAGCTATGGAATAATTTGACTAATGGTGATATTATGTACCTAACTATCTATGCATACATAAATAAAATAGACTATTTTTAATTAGTCAGAATGGATTCTTCTCGCAAGGTAATTTTCACACGCATTTCTATGTTATATATCATGTATAAACTACTGCCTCATAATTTACACCTATGTACTAGAACTAGAATATAAAATATTCTGTTCATTTAATGCCTCAACATAATTTTACTATCATCAGGAAGGCGCACTATTATTCTAAAGATTATAAATAACAGATTTAGTGTCCTTAATACCCAATGGTATACTTGCCATTTTTGAATTATGTTTGATATGTATAAAAAATATAGTACTTACTACTACTAATGTAGTATATTATGCTTAGCTTTAGAAAAAGTTGTTATGTTTTTTTTTCTTTTTCCTGTAACGGTTTCTTCTGGCCAATGTATAATTATTTTTATTTCCTTCAAATGAAGTTTTCTAGTGTCTAGTATTCTTTTCTTTATTTATTTATTTTTTAAACCCAACCAGCGGGTACACTAAAATTGTTTTTTTTTGTTAATTTACCCTTTTTTTGATTTTTACTGTTTGTTTTTAGCTGTTATTTTTTAAACAGTTTAATTTAGTTATAGTTATATTTACTTATATATTATTGTATTTATTTATTATATGAGTGGAAATAATAGTGATGATGAAAATTTTCTCTCTGCTTGTAGCGATGATGATAGTTTTTTAAGCTTACCTTCTCTTGATAGTACTTTACAGTCTCAGTTTTCTCATGTACCGAAACACTTTAATGTAGTCCATATTAACGCCCAGAGTATTCCTGCTCATTTCACTGATATGCTGACCTACTTTGACTGCAAAAATCTGCACGCCATCCTTATTTCTGAATCTTGGCTAAAGCCGTGCCTCCCCTCCATTTCTTTCTCTCTTCCTGGTTTCAAATTAATGAGAAATGATCGTACGGGTTCTGGTGGCGGGGGTGTCGCTATCTATTTGCGCAACCACTTACCACACTCCGTTGTTAGTGCGTCGATTCAGCCTCCGCCTCAGAACGCCGGGGAACATCTCTTTATAGAAGTGGAACTTCACCATTCAAAACTACTTCTTGGCGTGTATTACTCTCCCTCTTCTCGCGTTGACTTCTTCTCTTCCTTTGAACAAATCCTAGAAAATCTCACTCCATCTTATAATCATACAATTATCATGGGCGATTATAATACATGTATGCTGAAAAACGATTCTCGTGCCCTGTCTCTTCGTTCTGTCGCTGAATCTACTAATCTATCAATTCTTCCTCTTCAAGCAACTCATCACTTTCCCAATTGTACACCTTCTCTTCTTGATCTAATTTTTGTTTCTTCAACTGATCATGCCATCTCCTATGGGCAGTGCCCAGCAGATGCCTTTTCGTATCATGATCTAATCTATCTTTCTTACAAAATACGTCCTCCCAAGGCTAATCGTAAAATTCTGATGCAGCGTAGTTTTGGTGGTATGGACCGTGATAAGCTTCGTGAGGATGTTGGCAACATTAACTGGAACCCTTTACTTGACACAAACAATATAGATGATAAAGTGATTTATTTCAATGAGGCTCTGTTAAAGCTGTATGATGTCCATGCACCAATTAGATCTATTAGGGTTAAACATTTGCCCTCTCCTTGGCTCACGGAAGATATTAAGTGCATTATCAAGCAAAAGGCAGCAGCCAAAAGTAAATATAGTAGTCGGCCTACCACCTCTAACTTTGAGAAATACATTGCTGTTAGAAATCACTGCAATAAGGTGTGTAGGAACGCACAACGCCAGCACATCTATTCATCTATCGAAAACGGAGATCCAGCCAGGGTCTGGAAATTTCTTAAAACCTTAGGAGTTGGAAGGAAACGTAATGACACAACTCCTATTAATCTCAATATAGATTCGCTTAATCAGCATTTCTCTGCTTCGTCCAATTTTGATGGGACCACAAAAACGAATACACTCAAATGTCTTTCATCCCTTCCAACACCTACTTATTCACCGTTTGGGTTTCAGCAATTCGCAGCTTGTGATGTCAAGGAGTGCATACTCTCAATAACATCTAACGCGATAGGTACGGACAGTCTCAGCCGAAACATGATTATTCCTATCCTTGATGAGATCCTACCTATCATATGTCACATCTTCAACTATTCCATTACCTATGGCGTCTTTCCAATCCTATGGAAAGAAGCTGAAATCATTCCACTTCCCAAAAAATCCGGTCCGTTATCTTTTAGTGATTATCGTCCCATTTCTATCCTGCCTTTCCTCTCAAAAGTCCTAGAACGTTTAATTCATACTCAATTAAATACTTTTCTAAAACAAAACAATCTCCTAAATCCTCTCCAATCAGGTTTTCGTGCTGGACATAGTACTGTCTCCGCATTAGTGCATATAACTGATGATATTCGGCTAGGCATGGACAATGGAAAATTGACACTACTATCCTTACTTGATTTCAGTAATGCCTTCAATACTGTAGACTTTCATGTCCTGTTGGGTATACTTCGCTCACTTAACATATCTCCAACTGCAATTGCTTGGTTTCGTAACTACCTGTTCGGACGCCGGCAGCGTGTGCACGTTGAAGAGAGATATTCTTCTTGGACTAGCACTACTGCTGGGGTTCCGCAGGGTGGCGTTCTTTCACCTCTTCTCTTCGCAATTTTTATCAATTCTATCTCTAAAAATATTACTTCCACCTACCACCTTTATGCAGATGATCTTCAGTTGTATACGCAAGCTTCACTTAGTACAATATGGCAGGCATTCACGACTATGAATATGGATTTGGAAACAATCTGCGAGTGGAGCAACAACTATGGTCTTAGAGTCAATCCATCGAAAACTCAAGTTATAGTTGTCGGCAGCTCCCGGACAATAGCTAAATTGGACTTTTCACTTTTACCTCGGGTTCATTTTAATGGTATTAATCTACCAATCAGTAGAAAAGTAAGGAACCTAGGTCTTTATATTGACAGTACTTTGTCCTGGGGTCCCCAATTGCAGGAAGTAAGCCGTAAACTTTTTGCTTCTGCGGGGTCCTTGCGTAGATTACAAAATTTCTTGCCCATTGCCACCAAGATCGCACTTGCTCAATCTCTTCTTCTTCCAATACTCGATTATGCCGATGTCAGCTATCTAAATCTCACCGAAGCACAACTGGATAAACTTGAGCGACTTCAAAATGTCTGTATACGATTCATATTTGGTATTCGCAAATATGATCACATCTCAGAGTTTCGTAAAAAACTCAAGTGGCTTCCTATTCGTTTTCGCCGGAATACTCATATTCTCACTTTGTTATATAACATTTTATTCAGTCCGAAATCACCCCACTATCTCAAAGAGCGGTTTGCGTTCTTAAATGACACACATTCAAAGTGTCTGAGGTCGTCTGAAAATCTGAGCTTATCTGTTCCTAGTCATTCAACAAACTATTTTGGACAGTCATTCACTGTTCAAGCTGTACTTCTCTGGAACAAATTACCCGTTGATATAAGGAAAGCCAAGTCCGTTGCCATCTTCAAATCACGGTTAAAACATCATTATTTATCACTCGATTGACATTATTATGTTTGTATTCTTGTATATATATATGTATATTCTATTATAATTGTATCGATATGTATCTTTGTATGTATGTTTGTATGTATGTATATATGTTTGTATTGATATGGTTATTTATGTACTATGTAAGTTTATGTATATATCATATTTTACTATTAATAATTCAGCAGCGATCATAATTTGTATAGCGCCGACAACCTCTATTCTCTCGTTCTTTCTTTCCGTCCAGCGGTTGTCCGGAAGAAATTGCCTTGTGCGATAGGACCGCCAATTGTACAAATTTTATGTAATCATGCTTTTATATTTCTGTAAATTCTTTAATTCGGTGTACAATAAAGAGTATTTATTATTATTATTATTATTACTTAAATATACTACTCTGTGTAAAAAGTATCGGCAATATGTCAATAAAGAGACCCGCGTAAAAGAGGTCGTTCTAATTTTTTTAATGCATGTTGGTAGCACTGTACTGATTTAGCGCGCAAAATTTGAACGGGATCTGTCATTTAATTTGTTTAAAACTAAACTTTTTGTTGGACATAGTTTTGAGTCCTCGGCGATTTTTACAATGGAAAATATTGTTGAACAAAGAGTGTGCCTTAAATTTTGTGTTTCGAATGATATTTCATGTGGTAAATCACTAAAAATGTTTCGAAATACCTACGGCGAATCATGTATATCGAAAACAAGGGCTTATGAATGGTATAAGGCTTTTAAAGAAGGCCGAGAAGTAGTAGTAGACTTGCCTCGTTCTGGTAGACCTTCAACCGCTACGACCAAAGAAAACATCGACAGAATCAAGAAGCTAGTGCTCGAAAATCGACGTATGAGTCTGTGAGAGTTGGCTAGTGAGGTGAACATATCTTTTAAGTCCGTCCACAATATTCTCATTGACATTTTAGGCATGAAACGCGTCGCCGCTCGACTAGTTCCAAAAGAGCTCAATTTTGTTTAAAAAAGGGCAGCGAAAGCATGTCGCTGAAGACATGGTTTCCCGAGCTTCTACGGATCCGACCTTTATGAAACGTATAATAACTGGCGACGAGACATGGGTTTATGAGTATGACATGCAAACAAGCCAACAGTCTTCAGAATGGCGTCTCGAAAACGAGCCGAAACCCAAAAAACCGCGGCTAAGTCGCACCAAAATCAAGGTGATGCTGACAGTTTTTTTTGACTACCGTGGTGTGGTTCACTCCGAATTCCTTCCAGAGGGAGAAACAGTGAATAAAAAATATTATTTAGGCGTCATGAAGCATTTGCGTGAGAGTATCCGCCGAAAACATCCAGATTTGTGGCGACACAACTCATAGATGCTGCACCATGATAATGCACAATCACACACAGCCATTATAGTGAAAGAGTTTTTAGCGAAAAATTCAACAAACGTTCTCGACCAAGCACCCTATTCACCTGATATGGCTCCGTCTGACTTTTTTTTATTTCCCAAGTCAAAATTACCACTTCGAGGAAAACGTTTTGAGTCATTAGAAGCCATAAAAGAAAATCGCTGAATGAGCTAAAGGCCATACCGCAAATAGCCTATGAAAAATGTATGGAAGACTGGGTGAAGCGGTGGAGATGTTCTATTGCAAGCGATGGGGCCTACTTTGAAGGCGATAAAATAAATTTAGATGAATAATTTGTATTTTTTGTTTTATTGACAAATTCCCGATACTTAGTACACAGAAGGTACATGATTCGCCGTAGGTATTTCGCAACATTTTTAGTGATTCACCACATGAAATATCATTCGCAACACAAAATTTAAGGCATACTCTTTGTTCAACAATATTTTCCATTGTAAAAATCGCCGAGGACTCAAAACTATGACCAACCAAAAGTTTAGTTTAAAACAAATTAAATGTCAGATCCCATTTAAATTTTGCGCGCTAAATCAGTACAGTGCTACCAACATGCAGTAAAAAAAATAGAACGACCTCTTTTACGCGGGTCTCTTTATTGACATACACCCGATACTTTTTACACAGAGTAGTATATGTCGGAGCGTAAAGTACAGTGGTGCCATCTTTACAGTATGTTCGAACACGTTTTGTTTTCATAACTCGTTTTAATACTACCCTACGCAAGGAGTAGTATATATAATATTATTAATACCTACTTTGATTTCGGTTACTTATAAAAAGGGCTTAGTGATGTTTATCTCTCACTAATTAGACTCTCAGTCAGCCGGGAGCGAAAGAAAAACATATGGCTGACAAGCTAACACAGCACGAAACCTAAGAATGGCGGGATAACCATTCCAAAATAAAGGGTCAACTTAGAAGCTTAGAACCAACTTAGAAGGGGCGGGCGGCAGCGTCCCTATCTTTAAAAGGTTCACCCCTGCGGTCTCCAACAGGTCTGCCCAGCGTGGGGACTATGGGCAAAAATCTCCCATGACAAAAGCGCAAATCCAACGGCCTCCAGTTCCCGGTGGTTCCACTATTCCCGGCCAACGGTCATGGTAACGGTGGGACAAGGGGTGCTAGAATCAGATGTTGTGGCGCAAGTTGGGAGAGGCCTACGTCCAGCAGTGGACTGCAACAGGCTAGTGATGAGTGATGGTGTAACACTGGTTACACCATCATGAATGTACTTAGAGACTGTTTATCATTTTAACCATTTATTTTATAATGAGCTGCTTGTAAAGAACTTTGTTGTTAAGTAAACATCTTCATTCACTAACAGTTCAAACGAATTATACATATTTTAACTTTGAATAAAAGGCGATATTAAAACTTAAGCTGTGAAAGCTGCCTACACAAAAATAAACTATTTTAAGGAAGTCGTTTGCAGTTGTAGTCTGAATTGCAATTGAATAGCTGGATTTTATTAAGACTTAATTAATTGGATCTGTTTCTGTTTACGCCCGTGTAATACCGGTTTATTTTTTCAATACCATACTATATTTACGAATATTTCAATGATGAAAATAAAAACCTACCAAGTGCGAGTAGTACTCTCGAACAAACTGTTCTGTATCATTATTTCTAACAGAATCTTGCAAATTACACACTTACATACTTCTAATATTTACTCAAAAATAAAAATTCTTTCAAATGTTTTTCTTAAATATTTGTTTTATTTTTAGTATATGTTGGTAATAGTGGCATTTGGCAATATTGTTCATAAATTCAAATTCAGCACAAAGTCGAACACTTCAATTAGAATATAGCTGAGGCAATATTATCTGCAAATTCTCCTACCACTATTAAAACAATTGTTTGGTTTGGAAACTTACTAATGATTCTTATTATTTGAACAGATTACATTGTATTCCAAAATGTATCATAGGTAAGCGAGAACGGCAGATACATGGGCAGAGTTTTGCAGTTCGCTACATAAATGGGCCGGTTCGACCGGTGAAATACCACGCCCTTTGGAATGGCGGCGTGAAGTGGCTCGTGCCGCGTTTCGTTCGGTGAGAGAGGTATCCGGAGGCTCGATCCCCTTTCCCATTCCTTTCCCCTCTTACTCCTGTAAAGGACGGCAACACACCACAGTGTTCATGGACGGTGAGTAGTTATAGTAGCAAAAAAAAAGTTTTATTTTTTATCCGAATAGTACAAAGGTCTCGAGTTCACATCAATAATGACCATCCGAAAGTTATGTAAGATTATTGTGTCATGACTAATGATTAAGTTTTTTGAGACTGCCTCTGCCACGAGAATAAATGCGTAAAATTACAATATTTTTAGCACTTCTAGATATTAATGCGTGTAAACAACAGCGAAATCCGAGATTTGAATGTTAAGCATTTTCAATATAATGCAATGAGGAAACATCAGTACATTTTAAATTAAAAACCGCTTATTTTGCAGTCAGACCTGGTATTATTTAAAGGCCGATAAGCGAGAAACAGTCTGCGGTCGAGATTACTGCTCTATCTCGTAAATACATTTATTCCGTTATCGCAAACAACGTTGCCGGTATTCCTCCCGTTTTGAATTATGTAAAAGCTCACAGCTTAAGTTTTAAAGTCAAGCCTTTTATTTAAATTCAATGTACAATATTTGTGTGTAATTAGTTTAAAATGTAAGTGAATGAAAATGTTACATAGGAATTGAAATTAAAATGATAAAAGGAGGGAATGATATGACGGACAAAAAAGAGCGAGTTTTGTTACCTTTTGGTGGGTGACAAGCGCTGCCAATGAACACTGATAGTGTTACAGTTACGCTGACAGCTTTTTAGGGTATAGGTATGGTGGGAAAGAAAGAGGAAGGGGAGTGGGCGCCCGGATAACTCTTTCATGGAATGAAATATGGCATTCACTAATTTGACTCGATATTCTTATTTTACTGTAAACACTAATACTGGACTGCGTGACTCGACAGCAAATAATACACGCAAAACGCAAATAATTCATCAATACAATCAACAATATAAATACAATCAATAACATAGGTCTCATATATTGCTAAGCTATTTTTATAAGTAACACAAATCGAATTGTTATTTATATTTTTTAAGAAGACAAAAATGTGTTTTTAAAGAAACTGGAACAAACTTAATTATGGGACAATATTGTAATATATAAGTATATAACCTTTGTATCATCACTTTTATAGGTTATTGGGTCGAAATATAAAGTAATATATTATTTTTTTTCCTCCAACTTATCCAAAACTTTCAACCAAATAGAACGTGTTCTGGAGGAAGGTGATGTTAGGAGCTTCAAAAATCGACGCGCGTGCATGTAAAGCGTTATGAAAGTCAACGAAGCGAGTGAGGTGTGTAAGAATCGTGCCTTATGGCGCGACGTTCACTCTGCCTACCCCGCAAGGGATTTGGCGTGAAGTATAGATATAAGATATATGTATGAATGTGTATATTTACTTTCGACTTACGCCAATGATATCATTCGAACATGATATGTTCGAATGATATCATTGGCGTAAGTCGTAACATGATTATTAAGATTCATACATCGTCATTCAAATTATATAGAACATATATTATGCAAAAAATATTTAATAGATCTCACCAAAGATAAGAAAAATATGGTGGCACAATTTTTAGTATCTCAAGTTCCGCAAGGCCGGTAGGTAGAATTACAGATATGGATTCCGCTGTCATCTTCGAGGTCCCTATCGATAAGTGTCGGATAAGATGGCTGCTCATGAATAACAAATTGACTACCAGCGTATATATTTATTGAAGGTTTAATGATCACTGTCTTCTTCTACGTTCAGTTATAAATACCAACTTAAAATGATAGATTTAGATGTAATGTTAATGTTGAATACTATATTTATTTTTCCTGGTTTCTATTAATCTAAACCAATCTAAATACAATTACCTTAAATTTAATTTGAATATTAAAAAAAAATTAACCTACCGTGTTGCGGACAGGACAAATTAAATTCACTCCCATTCATTCGTAACGAGGTTCTCTCTAATAATATTTGTCAGACCATTATTATGAGCTCTTATATCCGACAAATATTCGGGAAAGAATATTTACTGACATATTATAATTATATGTCTCGGTTTAGATGTCTCGGTGGCCCAGTGGTCGAGCACACGCCTTTTGATCCAGAGGTCCGGGTTCGATTCCTGACACTGGCTCACACAAATGACTTTTCGAAATTGTTTTCGGAAGTTAAGTGTAATAAATATCGATGACTGAAAACTTTGTGCCCGGTATGGCAATAGGTTCGCCACCTATTCCATTTGGGACGTAAACATAACGGCGAGACGAGGCTTAACAGCCGCTGCCTACACCTTTGGGTAACAAAAGGCGTGAAGTTATGTTATGTTATATTTATAACATTATACGAGCCGTCATTCTGACAAATTAACAACGCAACTTTACAGATCCTCAATGTTGTTTTATTAAATAAATTTTTAAAACAAAGATACCCTGAACTATTTAATATCTCATTTTATGCATTTTTTTTCTATGTATTGTTTTCCGATTATACATTAGTCGTCCATAGTTCTCAGTAACCGATATCAATTACTGTGGTTATCAATTACTATTAAATTCGTAATAATTCCCATCTATATTGTCATTTGCTTTAGGTCGCCTATAAAAAAAATTATGTATAGTTATTTTGTACCGCTAAAAAAACTTCAAAGCTCAACTAAAGAATAGAGGAATACTGGGAATAATATATTCCCAGTATTCCTCTATTCTTAGAATACTGGGTATAATATATTCAATTTAATCGCTCTGTTAGTGAGGCCATTAGAGTCGATGCTTTTTTTTAAGTTCCTACTAACATTGTTTATAACGTAATGGAGTTTATGACAGCCGGTTTTACGCTGTGACATTTTTCATCCATATTTTTTTTATCAGAAAATATTACTTTACAGCAAATTATATGTACAAGTAAAACGTGAAATATCATCTATGTGAAATAAATATAAGCAGCTGAAACGTGGTCCTGTGGTCCAGAACCACGCTTCTGATGCCGAAGTCGTGGGTTCGATTCCAGGCGCACACCAATGATTTGTCGGATTTTTTTCCGGAAGTAACATGTGATGATGACTAAAACTGTGTGCCCAGTTTGTATGGTAATAGATTCGCCACCATCTATATCCATTTAAGACGTACATAACAACATAACTATTCGTCAAAACGAGGCTTAACAGCTGCTGTCTACACCTTCGGATAAAATTAGGCGAGAAGTTTTATTAAGTTATATATAATACAAATACATGTGAAATATTATTTCAGCGTGTATAAGCAAAAAAAATGTGTTAACTTAATGTTACAGAATATTTGAATCTTATCCAGTATTTCTTTGTATTGCCCTCTGTAAATTTCTTTGTTGTTTCTATATAAAGTATAAAAACAAAGTTACTCACTCAATTTCTTTTCTAGACCGTTGCAAATCACTCAGAGAGAACGCAACGAGGGCGTACCGTTCTCTCTGTCTGCCTCGCAACGGTATTGTATGATTATTACAGTAAAGTATCTCATAGATAGACAAATATTCTTAACAAAGATCGGTGAGCGATACTGTTGCGGGTGTAACAATATTGGCGTTATATGACATTTTGCCCGATGCATGGCAATAGGTTCTTCAGATCCAATAAGGACATAAAAAAACCGCCAAATCAAGGCCTGCTGTCTACACCTTCTGGTAAAAAAGTGCACATAATATATTACAAGGTGCATTTAAATATTTAACTCTAATAACTGTTAATTATTTTAAACTATAAAGCGAATGAAAAATTATGAGCGAATGTTATAAAGGAAAACTTTATATTTATATACTGAAACTCGAGTACTGTCGTTCAAATTTAGCTTACTTTTATATCTAACAGAATATCAATAATGTCTACTCGATGAAAAAGCATTATTCAAATAAAGAAAAAAAGATATGAAGTTCCAATATGACTGGGTCAAGTTTTGTATAAGAGGGAACTCTTATTATTTTCACTGATCTGAAAAATGGTGCATGACTGGCAACTAGCAACGCTTATTTCACGCTGAACTCATTTATTTTGAATACGAAATCGAAAAGCCTGGAATCTTAATTATAATTTTGTGAACGCATCGGATTTCTACAGATTTTTTATTAGTAATAGTCATGAATAATGTCAATAATGGCTGAAAGTATACTATAAGAATAACGATGTGCTTGATCTAGATGGATGCCTGGAGCGGATACAAAGTAAAACGTTTACATAACATAACTAACAAAATTTACTTGTTTTAAAATATATAAATGACAAATTATAATAATATAGACTTATATATAACACTACATACACTCCATTGATATTGCACAGTGTATTTTTTTAGTGAATAAGCTCTTTGAATCGAACCGTTCAATATGTATGTGTTCAGCCAATAAAATTGTGACTCAATCTTGTGACTTTGTTGAAAATAATGTTATTTTCACGGCAAAAACGGGCAAACGAGAATGCGGGCTTACTGATGGAAAGCTACTGTCGCCACCCACGGACATTCGACCTTTAAGCTCAAGTACCTACACTCGTTTATTATCGTACATGCTACGATTCCTACGTTCCTACGTCGTAACGGTTATCGACAACCGGACACTTACTGCTCCTACATGAAACCAGTTGCTGGTAACGGTTTACCAAGCAACTGATTTCGACGGATGTAAAGCTCAGTTGATTGCCAATCATTTATTTATTTATATATAATTTATTGCACCAACAAAAAAATACAGCTACATGATCACGATTATACCTGCATATACAATATCACAATGGGCGGCCTTATTGCTGTAAGCAATTTCTGCCAGGCAACCTTAAACCAATGCAGATGGGAGCACTGACGCAACGTAATGGCGATAACTAGCCAGTGGTAAAAGTTCAAACTATTCCTCAGAGCACTGCCCTTTACTACATTTTAAAAAAAAAAAAACGTTTTAAATTTGATTCATTGCTGTTTGTGTTAATTTTAATAATAAACTCAAGAGATTAAATTATATTTCTTTGTGCAATCACATGTGTGACAAACAATGGTGTGTGTGTAAAATAGCTAAGAACTTATTCACGGCGATGTCCCTTCGCAACTTATGTGTTATAAATATCTATGACTGATAAAATGGTTCCCGGTATATTTTATGGCAGTAGCTAACGATAGGACAAAAAAAAAACAAAACTGTAAATCCTACACCTTCAGCTACAACT
The DNA here is from genome assembly GCA_905147225.2 of Euproctis similis. Classification (NCBI taxonomy): domain Eukaryota; kingdom Metazoa; phylum Arthropoda; class Insecta; order Lepidoptera; family Erebidae; genus Euproctis; species Euproctis similis. The sequence continues at coordinate 15,848,003 of LR990109.1, forward strand.
TTGCGGATGTGAATCTATGTCAACCTTTTTTAAGGCAATATAAATTTTAATTGGTTTCGTTTAAGTATCAAAGACGAATTTAATTAACCACCTGTGGTCCTTAAGATTATCAGTAAATAATAAGAATCTAAAACTGAAAATTGTTTGACAGTGGTAGAGCCAAGCAGTTCACAGGAAAAATGGGCCTGCTCTACCGGTCAAATACCACTTCCTCTCAGAATATCGACGTAAGTATATATTGCAGGTATCCGTGGGCGGCGACAGTTGCTTAACATCAGGTGACCTGCTTGGTCGTTTGCTCTATTATTACATTAAAAAAATATTCCTATATTTTTTTCGTTTATTTTACTCATTTATTCAAACATTTGGAACAAAATACACCTTCAAGGTTCACGGGTTTTGAAAGAAGTTTTTTGGTACAGTTAATAGAAATTGACAGACCTATATCCTTAACTAATTTAAAATTCTATACAGATTAAGTAATAAGTAATATATAATTCAAATCTTTAAGTGGAGTCCATGAAATGTATACAAAACTTTTAAAATATACGTATATTTTAAATTAAGTCTATTATTAGCTAGTTTAAATAATTAAATGAATAATCAGCTTTTAATAGCTTTTATTTATAGCTATCAGCTATAAATATAAGCCTAAATTTAAACATAAGATATAAATAATTATATTATTAAATTAAATTTGTATTAAACGTAACATCAACATAACATAACTTCACGCCTTTTTCTACCTGAAGGCGTAGGTAGTGGCTGTTAAGCCTCGGCTCGCCGTTATGTTTACGTCCCAAATGGAATAGGTGGCGAACGTATTGCCCTACTGGGGATAATGTTTTCAGTCACATATGTATCACACATAACTTTCGAAATAACAAAATTTCTATAAGTCATTAGTGTGAGCCAGGAGTTGAAATTGCAACCTCTTAACTCAGAAGCGGGGTGCTAGCCTACCACTGGACCCCGAGGGACCATAAATATTATATTTATTAAATATTGTTAAATCTAATTTTCCATTAAAGATTTTATATACTAATATGTTTAAATTAAACAAATAAACCTCTTTTTGTATAATTATACCGAAAAATTTGTTAAATATTTATAATATATTTAAACAAGCCCAGCTAGCAATACACAATGCAGCCCTGATCCCAACGCTTATGGAAGCGAGAGCTGGGTATGGCAGAGTGTGCATGAAAGTAGAATAAACGCGGTAGAAATGAGAGCAGTGAGCAAAATCTGCGGAGTGACTCTCGCTGACCGCGTAGAAAACAAGGTTGTAAGGAAGGAAGTTGGTTTGAAAAAGAGTGTCGGTGTAAAAGTAAGAAAGGGCATGCTCCGATGGTTTGGACATGTAGAAAGAATGGTTGACGCAAGACTGACTAAGCAGATATACAATGCAAAAGCGGATGGATTCTAGGAGTCGAGGACGGCCAAGACACACATTCGAAGACCAAATATAACGTGTTCTGGAGGAAGGTGATGTTAGGAGCCTCAAAAACCGACCCGCGTGCATGAAAATAGTTATGAAAGTCAACGAAGCGAGTGAGGCGTGTAAGAATCGTGTCTTATGGCGCTCTGTTCTCTCTGCCTACCCCGCAAGGGATTTGGCGTGAAGTTATGTATGTATGTATTTTTAAACAAAAAGGTCCTTACGAAAAAAATACACCATTAAAAATATATTTATTTTATTTTTATTTACAACAGCTTTTACCCGCGGCTTCGCTTGCATTGAAGCCATTAAATAAGTATCAAAGATCATTACCACATTACCATAGAAATGTATCAATATGGTAACTCTATTTTATTGCTTAGCTGGGATTATCAATTTTTAAAATTACAACATACAATGACGTTTAAAAAACTTACAATATACTTTATTCAAAAGCAAAATGCAAACAAACGGTAAAATATATTTCTCTGTAACAAAGTAACAAAAAGCAGAGTATTGATGTAGGATATTTTTGTACACTTTATTTTATATTTTTCCTTCGGGTGCAAATATGTGTAAATTAAAGAAAGAAAGAAGAAAAAAAAAATCGCGTGGAGTCCCTCCGCGCTATAGAAGTGAAACTTTGTAACAAACATACGTTTATAACACGTTTAATTTAAAAAGAGCACATCTTACTTACAATACGACGGGCCTCGAGGTGCATTGGTGAAACTACCGACTGTAGAACGGAGATTGGCGGGTTCGATCCCCACTCGAGTATAAATCTTAATACGGGTCTGGGTCGAATTTGGTAATTACTCCTCTATTTAAGAGGATCTGCCATATTCAACGTCGCATTATTCTTTGATTTAGGTACTCCCCAAAGCTCAAGCCAATTAAATACCCATATTGTAAAAATGCATTAAAATACTTATTCCGCAATATTGGATTTAGAATCACGCGACATTTTTGAAGATACTATCGAAAAGCCCTTTTATTCGAGACCCAAAAAAAGCATTAAAACTAGATAGTTTTAATGCTTTTTTCACCACTAGCTCTCATTCACAGATGTAAATGAGAGCTAGTGGTATTTCCCGGACGAGCCAGCCCATTCGCCCATTCATGTAGCTGACTGCTAGGCTCCACGACTGTTAATAATATCATCCTTAGCGGGTTTAAAAACGTCAAAATTGAGTACTAAGATCAAGAACTACGTAATACATATAATATTTATTACATTCATAATATATACCTATTTAAACTACATTGCAAAAGAAAAAACATCGATCTATGCGGTTCGCTGCATGAATGGGGGTCCATTCATGCAGCGAACCGCATAGATCGATGTTTTTCGCTCGACCGATGAAATTTATTTATTTAATACCACGATTCAATTCACATCAATGAAGTACCACGACCTCAGAATATCGACGTAAAATTGCTCGTGCCGCTTTTCGTTCGTTAAGAGAGGTATCCAGACGCCCCGACCCCCTTTCCCTCCTACTCTCTTAAAGGAGGGCAACGCACCACGGTGTTCACGGGCAGTGTCAAGTTGCTTACCATCAGGTGACCCACTTACTCGTTTGCCCTCCTATCCCATAAAAAAGAAACAATTGAATTGTTATTATCATTTTCGAGTGGAGAATTATCCAAATCTCAATTTTTTACCATGGGGTACCTACCTAATATCAAGTAATTCAGAGAAATCATTGGCCCGGAATCAATCCCACAGCTCCAGAATCAGAAGCAGAGAGCTCAACTACTGGACCACCGAGACTATTAATATTAAAATATTATAGGTACTATTAAAAATGGGAATGATAGCTAAGTTTAAACGATAACTAAGTTCCTAACTAGTATTTTAATTTAACTTTGTGTTTAAGAATACAACAGACTTATCTGAGGCACTTGAAATTTTGACTTTGAGTTGGTGTAACCTGATGGTATTGTTACATCACAAGTAAAACTAATAATCACTTTGCACTTTGCAAATGTATCATGTGTTGAAATGTAAATTTTAAAAGGCATGGCACTTCAAATAGATTGTGATTAACAGACATAAAATAGAATGGTCAACATTATCATAATGGTGTCTATATAGATATATATTCCAAATAGGTCTGGTTCAGCCATCATTTCTAAGATCTTGTAACTTGTAATTGACAAAACTAATTATGAATTAACTAATTATATTTATTAGACTTTAACAACCAAGACTCATGAATAATATGCAAAAAATCGTCATAAATAGATTAATCATAATCTAACCAGATATATTTGGAATATATATCTATACAGACACCATTATGATAATGTTGACCATTCTATTTTCTGTGTGTTAATCACAATCTATTTGAAGTGCCATGCCGATAATAATTTACACTTCAACACATTATACATTTTCAAAGTTCAAAGGGATTATACTAAAGATAATATTTGACGGGCCTCGTGGCGCATTGGTAAAAACTACCGAATGGAGTAATGAGGTCGGGGGTTCGATTCCCGCCCGAGCATAAATATTTGTGACAAACATGAATATTTGTGTGGCGTCTGGGTGTTTTTCTATGTATTATAAGTATGTATTTACAAAAGAAAAGTATATATGTATTTATATCCGTTATCTAGTATCCATAACACAAGCATTTAGTTGCTTAGCTTGGAACTAGAGGGCGCTGTGTGTATTGTGTCCAAGATATTATTATTATTAATATAAATTAATATAATAATAATATTTGATATTTTTGTATTTCATAATATAGAGATTATTTCACCGAGGACCAGAAACAGACCGGATTAACAGATATTTATACCCTTATTCTGAACTTAATTTATTCCAAATATCTCTGGTTCAGCGTTCATTTCTAAGATCTTGTAACTTGGAATTGCCAAACTAATTATGAATTAACTACATATATTTATTAGACTTGTACAACCAAGACTCAAGTATCTTTGTACTTCATAATATAGAGATTATTTCACCGAGGACCAGAAACAGACTATTATTTATACCCTTAATCTGAACTTATAAATGTTTCTTTTTAGAAGATTATTTAACCATGAATATAAATGTTTATCATGTCATGATTGAAGTCAGTTTGTCATTAAATTATCCTTGAAATATTAATATATGTACTTGAAAATTATTACTCTTGAAAATGATAAATGAAAATTATACCTACATTAAGTTACTTGATAAATAACATATTTTTATGTAATATTCCTACTAAACAAAGTAATTATGTTCCTGTATGCCTATAGAGAAAACTGTAAATAGCTAATGCTGTTTAGGTATTCTTTGCAAAATTTTAAATGTGATGAATCAAAAAATAAAATAGAATTTATAAGTTTATAATTACCAAAATATTCGTAAGTATATCCAGTAACAAGTAATTATATTTGTTCTAATCACGATTAATTTTGGTATAAGCAAAAGCTCTTTGTCGTATTATCTTTCACGGAGTAAAATTAATTCATCATCACTCGTTATGCACTGTTTTTTTTGCGTTGATCAGTTTTACCCTTATCACAGAACAATAGTTTTCCTATCCCACCGTACAGTTGGAGTATATAGTTGAAATTTTTTAATTCACTCAAACAAATAGAGTGGAGAACCTTATGGTCACGATTGTTTACTAATAATATGATTTATATTTTCGGTCATAGAGGTCGCAACACGCCAATTTATTCAATCGCGCTATGGTATCACTACCGTAGGGTTAATATATGATTGATATTCCAAATCAATTATAGTACCTCCACTTGCCACTAGATGTCTGTGTACTATTATAATTCAAGCTTAAGAAATTGAATAGTTTGCTTCATATATACTTCGATGTTTTAAACTACTATTATATATTAATATATATTGCCCCGCGAGGGCCGCAAGGGGACGTTAAAAGCGTTAAACGCTCTTGCATGAGACATTAGAAGTGTCACTTCAAAAAAGTATCCTTTGTTACTTCTAATACCTCCAAGAATATGTGTACAAAGTTTCATGATTATCGGTTGAGTAGCTATCGCGTGAAAGCGTAACAAATAGATTTAAATTCACATTTATATATTAGTAGGGATACTCATATACATTGCACGAAGATGAAGTTTTGCGATAATTCAGAAACCAAATAATTATACAGTGAAAACACTACCAAAATCTGTTTATCGATTTCGAAGTTCTCTGATAAATAAAAGTATATTAAAGGTAAATCTGTAAATAAAATATATAATATATTGTTCATTTACATGGCATAAACTTTTTGCAATTTAATTAAAAGTAAACATTATCCATACATAAATAAACCTACTTTTGTTTTAAACATTTTATATATACGAACGTATATACGCAATCTTCCCCAATACTCTTTGTAAACTATCTTCTCATCTGCTTCCATTTAACTGTGAAATAAATGTAAAATCCAGATCATCCTATAAAGGATCTAATGAAAAAGGCGTCGAGGATACAATGAACTCTAAGGAGTAAGTAAATAAATTTCTGACTTGGCCTTTTTTCTTGATCAAAACCTATTAATATTAGGATAATCATCGTCACAACGCTGCTTCAATATATTTATAAGTGAAGGGAAATATTAAAGTATAATCGGTTATAAGAACATAGATAGCCGATAGATCTACTTCTGATTAAGTCTTTTTAGGAGTTATATGTGATAAATATCGATGACTGGCAATACTGTACCCTTTATAACAATAAACTCGACCACTTTTTATTTGGGGCCAGATAATTCAATTGGCATGTGGACGCCGTTGTCTACATAATCGAATAGGTAACGTGCAGGAACATACCAACATATGACTAAGGAATAGCTATTCCTTACCTACAAGCTAGGCTCTGAAACTTTGTCAAACTTAGCTAAGTTTGACAAAGTTTCAGAGCCTAGCTTGTAGTGACTGTAATTTTATAATATTACATGTAATTAAACACATTGCAGAAACTTCTAATATGGTTTATAATGAGCTACTGAGGCTGATAGTAATGTTAGATTCAAACGCAAATATTTGTACCAGGAAACTACAATTGTAACTATAAGTATAATCGAAGTAGGCGTAAATAGTAATAATCTAACTGTAAGAAAGCGCATGCTCCGATGGTTTGGACATGAAGAAAGAATGAATGATGCGAGATTGGCTAAGCACATATACAACGTAAAAGCGGATGGATGAAGCAGTCGAGGACTGCCACGACACAGTGATCAATTAGAGACGACCAACGAGTTCTGGAAGAAGGTGATGTTAGCTACAAAAATGCCTTAAAAATCGATTCGCGTCCATAAAAAGAGTTATAAGTCAAAGAAGCGAGTGCGGCGTAAAGCGCTCTGTTCTCTTTGCCACCCCGCAAGGGATTTGGATTTGGCGTGAAGTTATGTATGTATGTTAACAAGTTTATTTTAATACTATCAGCCGTCACCGTCCCAAATTATTCACCGTAAAGAGTATTTTTTATGCCTAATAATTGGGACACAGAATTATATTACAATCAATAGTAATTTTCATTATGACTCCGTAAATTTTAATATCGCACAACATTCATGAAAATATATCAATCAATTTCATGCACATATAAAATTCTAATTAAATTAACCTTCAAGCCTGAAATAATTAGGCGATAACCATGAAACTACCTTCCTTCACTTGAAATATATAACTATGTCATCTTAATAACATGTTTGCCAGTGGCTGAGTCCTTTTCGTTGTTTATATAAAATTACCAAAACGAAAGTTGGACGTTATCAAAAACCTGTTTCGTAGAAAGCGCTCGAATCTCAAAAGCCTCATAAATTTCTAATCAAGTTACTAATGTAACGTTCGAGAATTCCAACCAAGTCTTTTAACAAAACTTTTGGCCTGGCTTATATTTCACACACATAATAAACGAAGGAAGTTTTACAATTGGACAGAATGTTCAAGTACAAAATCAATGTATTGAGAGAAATAATGAACTTGTCACCATTTTAAGAGTTGGTAATCAAAATTTATCAGTGACATAGGTATATTTCCTTTTTGTGGACATATTCGATGTTTTAAGGATGGTTATTTATCCTCAGAGTTATGATTTGTAAACATGTAAGTGATACATGAAAAGAAATCTTATTACGTAATATTTTTTAAGATCAGTTGCAATAGTTATCGCTTAGAGCTTTCTGGGATTTTAATTAAGACAAAAGGGAGATTTTTAGTGACTTTTGTAGAAACTGATAATTATCACTTGTATTTTAGTAGGCATCATGTAGATAATATCGTCGATTTAACTTTTGTCAAGAACCGGTTACAAATAAACCACACTTAATACTCGAATATTACAATGCGACTAAAAATCTGGTGAAATGAGGTAACAGGAATTACAAAATACAGGAATTATACCTATTTCTACCTAATATGTTTCTTTTTACAATTAGAGGACCAACATAATACTACAACTGAAACATTCTTTTGCCATGGTTACCATTCCTGACTGAACATAAAGAACAACAACTTCTGCGGTCGCATTCATTACGCAGTGTAACAAAGTTGTAACCGCCGGCGAACAATTTAGTTACTGTATTATATTACGCTTTTAATTAATTGCACGAATCTTTCATTTGTCTTGTTTCAAATTTTCCACCAAAATTATTTATCAGAATGAAATGAAAACCAAAGCGGTTCAGTAAAATTTACTTAACACTTTATAAAAGTAGTTAATTATTTCACAATACACGAAAATACAATTTTATATTGTTAGCCCTAGAGTGGGCGCGTCTTTTTTCCAAACGTCAGTGGGCGCGTGGGGAGCATTTTGCCTCCCCATTTTCTTTGACCATTTCAACTAGTAATACGGCATTTTAATCACCTTTTCTTTGGGGATTTCAATAATATACCTATTTGTAATATATAATAAATGAATATATTTCTTCAATTTTGTTTTAAAAATTTTGATTTACAAAAGACTTTTCAAAACTCAATATTTTAATTGACTTTTTTCTGACTTCATATAATACTCTATATTTTACTGAAAACAATATTAAGTATATTAAATTATGTATTTTCTAAATCTACAATTTTTTTGTGCACCTGTTTTTCTTTGAAGGACATAGACTGCATTACTTCTCCTTTTTGGAGAAAAATGTTTGTTCTACTGGGACAATACGAGCAATTTGGTTTCTCAAAGGAATATTAAAAGTATCTTCAGAAGACTTTGTGGTCATATATTGCTTGATAAGTACCATGGCAATATTTCTGAGGCGAAGTAGCTGTGGAAGTAGTTCATCATCATGGATGGACGTATTGAAGAATGATTACCACCCGGTTGTGTTTTATGTTAACGACGACGATATCAAGGCTGATGCCTAACTAAACTTTTTTTTTTTTTTTTTTTTTTTTTTTTTTCTTTGCGGGTAGTTGTGACACTAAGTATTAAAAATTTTACTCTTATATATTTTTTATTGAATTTTATATTTAAATCTATTTATTTTGGAAATTTTATGTAATACTAGCTGACCCGGCAAACTTCGTCTTGCCAAAAAATAAAGCTTAAAAAATAGGGGTTGAAAATTTAGGGTTGTATGTATTTTTGTATCCCGTTTTATAAAAAAAAGAAACAGAAAAATGTCGAAAAATTAAAAAAAAATATTGAGGGGTGGGTTACCCTTGTGATTTAGGGGGATGAAAAATAGATAAAAACCTATTCGCAGACCTAACGAATTTGTATACCAAATTTCATTAAAATCGGTCTAGCCGTTTTGGAGGAGTTCGAGGACAAACACTGTGACAGAAGAATTTTGAAATTTGCCTTGAAAATTCGCAAAACGGACACAACCGTCAACGACGTCTGCCCGCGTTCGGGTCGCGCACTCAGCGATGAGCCACTTCTTCCCCACCGCACCTACCCCGCTCCCCCCACGCCCCGTTCGCCTGGCACCGCTGCCGGTATTTATCACCGAAACGGTATTTATCGCCGAAATTGCTATGACTCTGCATTTTAAATCTGTGATATCTTCGAAAATATTTATTTAATTTACATGCTGTAAAAAGCCATATTGATCTTTATTAAATGCACAATGTATTTAAGATACTTAATTGGATAAGGATTAATACTGTATTGCTTAAAATCGCTTCGTAAATAAGCCATTATTTCTCGTACAAAGTAAAGGATAAAAAATGGTTATTGTGGGTTATTCCTAAGAGATAAACATATACCATCACGGATTTTTTTGTAGACCTTTTTAAGTTGTACAATACTGTAGTAAATTGTTTTGATCTATCTTGTAGGATTCAGTCAGCGTTTGCAATGTAAGCGCAAAAAATGTGTTTTTTTTACGACCTCACATTAGCCTAAAAAAAAACCTCAAAAATAACATCAAAAATTGTAGCCTATGTGTTATTCTGATGTATAAGCTATATTGTGGTAAAGTTTCATTCAAATCCATTCAGTAGTTTTTACGTGAAAGAGTAACAAACATCCATACATACAAACTTTCGCCTTTATAATATTAATAATAGGATTTAGATTATTAAGTTAATATCTGCCAGTTTATTATCAAATCAAATCTTCTTGTAACCAACTAATTTTCAACATAAATTCATCAACATGGACTCAGCACAGAACTCCATAAGTAGCCTAAGCGAAATGTTCCAAAAGCGTATGGCCTGCTTTGAGTCTGAACTTTCAAAGATGCAGGGAGTGCCTACTGTAGCTGGATTGGCAGATGAGTATGCTAAATTTAAAACATTGATTATGGAAACAATGAGTGGCCTTCAGCAGCAAATAGAACTTCTTGCTCACACTGTCGACAATATAGAAATGAGAGGACGAAGAAAGATGTTGTTGTTCCACGGCATTCCTGAAAATGCTAAGGAGAACACATCTGAAACACTAGTCACCACTGTGCAAAGGTTTACTAAGCTGCAAAATTTTAAAATTACTGATGTCAAGCGATGTCATAGAATGGGACGTTCCACATCAGACCATAAGCCAAGGCCCATTGTAGTGAAATGTATGTCTACAGCAGCCCGTGACACCTTGTGGTTTGCTAAAACCAAGTTTAAGGGTTCTGGTATCACGGTGTCAGAATTTCTGACCAAGCAGCGACACGAGACCTTTATGGCAGCCCGTCAAAAGTTTGGTATCTCACAATGCTGGACGAGAGAAGGCATCATACATATAATCACTCCTGATGGCATCCAGCTCCGAGTCACCAAGCACACCGAACTCCAGGGTGTGGTTGGTAAAGAGAAGCCCACCAGCACTGCCAGACAGACATCAAAATCGAAGAGGGCTGTCACTCACAAAAAAAAATAGCTTCACTTCATGTTACAGTGTTGTGAGTCTAGGGGATTCTTAGAGTAAGTTGTACAAGCTAACATCCATGTTTAAACTTCTGGTCTTAACAGTTGGCTGATCTGCACTAAAATTCTGTCTACACTAGTAAATTATTATCTGTTTGTTTTATTAATATTATCTTTTTCCTCAACTATACAATTGAAAACAATAATACTGTTCACTCTTTATCTGTACCAAATTTACAGTTTTATTAAAATGTAATAGAGCTCTCTTCTCTAAAAATTAATTCAAGGAATTACAGATGTACTTCATACTTACTTATCTAAATTTCACATGCTTTTCATCCTAAATTTCTACTTCTGTTTACCTGCTAAATGTAATATTCTTAATATCTGTTTGTACTTTTGACATACTACGAGCGAACGGGGCCACATACTAATATAGTTATTAGTTACTAAATCGTAAATTAACACAGAGTAAGCTACCTGTATTTATTTTGCAGCTTGGGATTAGAATCTTTTGGCTCTTATGGTGTTTGGGTTTTCTTTTTATTTTGTATTGTTTTCTGTTTTGTATAATTAGTTAAGCTATATATTGTCATATCAGCAACTGGCAGATGGCATAAAAGAACAAAAACACAAACAAATAGCTGTTATTGAAAATATTGTTATATTTATATTAATATATATTTTATATTTGTAGTATATAATTAGCATTAATATTAATTGAATGACTGATATTGAAAGTCTTAGCGACGATGATAGTTTTTACTCGGCAACTAGCTTGGAGGCTAATACTAGTTATGGTAGCTTTTCGAACTTATCTGATAGCCTTGAAGCACAATTTAGTGATGTTTCTGGAAACTTCAATGTTTGTCATATCAATGCCCAAAGCATTCCGGCTCACTTTTCTGATATGCTGGCATCTTTTGACTGTAAAAATATCCACGCAGTTCTTGTTTCTGAGACATGGTTAAAGCCCTGTCTTCCCACTACGTCCTACTCCCTTCCTGGGTTCATCCTCATTAGAAATGATCGCGTAAATAGTAACGGTGGTGGGGTCGCTATATATTTACGTTCTCACATTGCATATAAAATTGTAGATATGTCCTCACAACCACCGCCCTCAAACTCTGGTGAACATCTTTTTATTGAGGTTGAGCTCAAACATACCAAACTGCTCCTCGGCGTTTACTACTGTCCTTCCCTACGTGTTAACTTCTTTTCCTCCTTCGAAACCTTACTGGTAAATCTTACACCCAATTACAGTCACACGATAATCATGGGCGACTTCAATACTTGTATACTTAAAAATGATCTTCGTTCTAAACTTCTCTCTTCAACTATCCAATCTTGTAATCTCTCTATGTTGCCTCTCAACGCCACTCATCGTTTCCCTAACTGTGCTCCTTCACTTCTTGACCTTATTCTTGTCTCTCCCAGTGAGCGTGTCGCTAAGCATGGCCAATGCTCCGCGGATGCGTTCTCCTATCATGATCTTTTATTTCTTTCCTACAAGCTTCCTCCACCTAGGGCACAACGTAAAGTCCTCATGCAGCGTAACTTTGGTGGAATGAATATTGAAATTCTGAAACAAGACGCTAAAGGTATTGACTGGACTATGCTATTTACCTCTGGGTCCATTGATGAGCAGGTGGACATTCTTACATCGAATCTCATCAAGTTGTATGATAAACATGCACCTATCCGAGCAGTCAAAATCAAACATCCTCCTGCACCGTGGTTGACCGAAAATATTAAAATCCTTATCACTCAAAAGGCTGCCGCGAAATTCCGCTACAAAATAAAACCGAACGAAGTAAATCACAAAAGATATGTAGCTGTTAGAAATCACTGCAATAAGGTGTGTAGGGACGCACAACGCCAACATATCCACAAATCAGTTCAAAACGGAGACTCAGCTAAAGTCTGGAAGTTCCTTAGATCTCTGGGAGTAGGAAAATGTCAACAAAGCATAAATCCTAAAGACGTCAACATTGATTTACTCAATCAACATTTCTCGGCCGTGTCTAAGTTTGATGACACACTAAAGGCTCATACACTACAAAATCTTTCATCTCTTCCTACCCCGGATTATGACCCTTTTCTTTTTAATCTTGTCACTGCTTGTGATGTTAAGAAAAGCATATTGTCGATTACGTCCAACGCAATAGGATGTGACTGTGTCAGCCGTAACATGATCCTACCAATCCTGGATGAAATTCTTCCTACCATTTGTCATATCCTTAATTTTTCCTTGTCCAAGGGTGTCTTTCCCGTATCGTGGAAAGATGCTCAAATTATTCCTTTACCCAAAAAATGCAAACCAGTATCTCCTTCAGACTATAGACCCATATCCATATTACCATTCCTCTCGAAAGTCCTAGAACGTCTCGCCCATATCCAAATAAGCACATTCTTCTACAAAAACAAGCTCCTAAATCCTCTACAATCCGGATTCCGCGCTGGTCACAGTACCGCTACTGCCCTTCTCAATGTTACGGATGACATCAGGTCTGGGATGGACGTTGGAAAGCTCACAGTACTGGCGCTTCTGGATTTCAGTAACGCCTTCAATACTGTAGATTTCGATATTATTTTAAGCCTTCTTCGCTCTCTTAACATATCTCCAACGGTGATAGATTGGTTTCACAGTTACTTGTGTGGACGCCGACAGCGTATTAACATTGAAAATATTTGCTCCTCCTGGTGCAATACCAACGTCGGTGTTCCTCAAGGTGGCGTGCTATCTCCTCTACTCTTCGCAATTTTTATAAATTCCATCTCTAATAATCTTATTTCCTCCTACCACCTTTATGCAGATGATCTTCAGATTTATCTACAGGCGGAACCATCTCAGCTGTCCAATACGTTCGGTATTCTTAATGAGGATTTAGCTCGGATAAGTGCATGGAGCTCATCACACGGGCTGAAGGTCAACCCATCCAAGACACAAGTAATCATGGTAGGTAGTAGTCGGCTCACCTCAAAAATTGACAAATCACAGTTGCCGGAAATCGTTTTTGAAGGCACTGTCATCCCTTTAAGTGAAAAGGTAATGAACCTTGGCCTTATTATTGACCCTGACCTTACTTGGGGTCCGCAGCTACAAGAGGTGAGCCGGAAACTGTTTGCTTCTGGAGGATCGCTCAGAAGACTTCGAAATTTCTTACCCATAGCCACCAAAATTGCGCTTGCAAATTCTGTTCTTCTGCCCATCCTTGATTATGCAGATGTCAGCTATCCTGATCTCGCCGAATACCAATTAGACAAACTTGAGCGTCTCCAAAATTATTGCATAAGATTTATATTTGGTTTACGCAAATATGATCATATTTCACAGTTCCGAACACAACTCAAGTGGTTACCTATACGATTTCGCCGGAATGCTCATATCCTTTCAGTTTTATATAAAATACTGTTCGACCCTTCAACCCCTTCCTATCTCAAAGTTCGCTTTCAGTACTTGCATGACACACATTGCCAGAACTTGAGGTCTTCCCACAATTACAGACTTAAAGTTCCACAGCACTCGACAACTCTGTACGCGAAATCTTTTACCGCTAAAGCAGTAAGCTTGTGGAACGAATTGCCGGTGGAAATTCGGCGTGCTAAGACCCTTAAGGTGTTCAAGAAAATGGTGAAAGAACACTATCTGGAATCATCACAATAAATAAATGCTACTACTACATCTACGTCCAGTTATTAGTCATTCATAATATATGTATTTAATATATATATATATATATTTTTATTTATTTATTTATGTACGTATGTGTATGTACGTGTATGTAGGTGTGTGTGTGTATGTTGATTTAATGTATGTAAGTCTATGTAGGTGTTTCTATGTATATATATTTGTATATAGTATGTATTATATTTTTAATTATATAAGTACCTAATTAAATTGTACGCAACATTTACTGCCCACTCTAAATTTATGTTTTTCCATCCTAAGGTTGCCTGGCAGAAATTGCTTACAGCAATAAGGCCGCCCATTGTACTATCACAATTTTAAGGTTTTACTATGTGTCTACTATCTTGTGTGTACAATAAAGTATAAATAAATAAATAATAAAGTCGCTAATGAACGGCTACTTATATCTGAACTGGATCTCCACCGACGTCTATCGATCACCGAGGTGCTATTTTGGAAGGCACAACATTTGGCATGGGTCGTTTATTGTTCGAAGTGTAGCTATCTGCTGATATTCTCTTTACACGTTGTGCTCACTATTATAAGTAGATCTATCAATATCTGACACATTCAATCTGTATGATAGCATCTTCAAAACCCGATGTTTCTTCTAGCCAAGCCAAATTTTGAGCTTCTATTTGAGCCATTTGTATTTATTATTATCAACGAACACTTTATAATTCTAAAACAAACAAAAAAAAAACTAATTATAATTTCACCATAAAATATACACATTAATACAATATGCATTTCAAGTTTGCCAAAAATACACTACAAAATAATACTTACGTGAGCGCGCGGTGAGCAAAATGCCGCCCGGCTGCTCCTGATGGTAAGAATCTTCTTCTCAAGCAGTCCCTGGTGCACCTACAGCGTCTAGCCTTTTGGCAGGGGTTGCTAATGAGAGTATGGGTAGCTACTATAAGATGCAAGTCTAACGGTCAACTGTTTTAAAAAATATTAACAGTTTTTTAGCGCGGGCGGCAAAATTCTCATAGCGCGCCCACTCTAGGGTTAGTAATGATACCCGACGATATCTTTTGTGAGAAATGGATTCCCTCAAGAACCATATAAATTCTTCTATTACAAACAAAAAAATTATAATAAATACATAATTAAACCCATCTCTTTACAGTTTTATTCCAATTTGTTTGGTTGTTTTTGAAGTTTCAATTTACGTCATATCCAGCCTGGCAGGACCACCTTAAGTTCGGTACGTCCGGATATGTCGTCAGGAGCAGTCGTGTATTTTTGAAATGCGTTTAATAGATTAGTTGAATGTTTTTTTTTTCTGGAGGCCTGTTAAATTTACTACTTTACTAAATACTTTAATTCAGTAGCTAACTATATAAAACTCAAAATGAAAGTCATATTGTTAGTTGATGCCTGACGAGCCCAATCACGTGTAACTTAACACCATAAAAAAATGTTAGCAGCTTTAAGAAATACAGTGATATTCATAACTTTAACACTCGGAACAAAAAGATCTAGTTGTACATACCACTCGTCTTCGCAAAATTAGTAAATCATTTATGGGGCAATGTATACGCTTCTACAACAAACTTCCTAAGGAAATATGGCATTTGCCTCTAAATAAGTATAAAAAAGCTATCGAACTCAGACTGTGTAGCAAAGGTTACTATACAATTGCGAGTTTCCTTGAGGACCGCACAGAGTGGAAATCAGCGGCTCCTCATACAGTAGTATATGATAATGTATGATTCCTCAGTGACTCGTGGAGGTTGTGGCAACTTTTTAAACTCACTTTAAGGTTTATTTACATTATTAAATTTTAATTAATTTTGTTATTTTTCTACTACTTATGACTTTCTTTGGCCAGTTGCTGCATCCTTAATAGTTACTTTTTTATAGTTCTTAAAACTTTGTTTGAAAAGAGTCTGCACTTGAGTTTCTTGCCCGATTCTTATCATGATAGCCCCTACACTCGGAATCGGGCAGCTCGTGGCGATTGCGTCCGTGTGTTATTACTCCACGGAGGAACTTTCTTCGAGCGCTCGTGTTTTTCGTTCTTTTAGTTTCATTTTAATTTAATTTGTATTAATTGACTATTTTGAAGTGTCTGTAAAGACCTGTGAAAATAAAATTATTATTTATTTCTTATTTACATCATGCGTATAACGCACGGCTGGACGTATCTGACCCGGCAGGACCGTGTCGAGTACGGCACATCCGGATATGTCCTCAAGCGCCTCACCGCAGATATGCGATATCATGTACGATTTTACGTTTTTCGTAATGTTAAAGGACTTACTTCATAGTTCGAGAAATTATATAAAAACCAAGCACCCATTTTACAGATGGTACCATTCTTAGATTTGAGATCAGAATAAGTTTAAGAATATGGAGTAGGAGAGCAAATACAGTCGGTCTTACTTTGTTATTTATATATATATATATATATATAATATATATATATATATATATTGGGATAATTCAAGAACTTTGAGAACCCATTTTTTCAACTTTTCACTATTAAGTAAAGTTTTCACGTCTTATGAAGTCATAAGACGTGAAAATTTATCTCTAAGACTTTCGCGAATCACGTTCATGACATTAAAATACATATATTTTTTTGTTGTTCATCACTCGTGAAAATGATCTCTGTAAAGAGTTCAAAACGTCGGGAAATAAATAGAATTAGTAATAAATAAACGCGATATAATCCTAAAAGTTGTTTTAACGTCATGAACGTGAAAATTTACACTGAACTATAAAAAAAATAAATGTAACAAGTTTCAAGTTTTTCTTTAAACACATTTTGGGGAACAAAATCAAAAAGCAGCTATAAATTTTGCACGACTTGTGTATTCATACGAAAAACCCTTTTTTCTAATGATTTTATAAATAATTTGTAAAAAGTTCTATTTTTTTCAATTAAAAACGACCAAACACCACTAAAAACCAGTTAAAAATATACAAATTTAAAGTGAGGTGTGTAAAAATCGTGCCTTCTGGCGCTCCGTTCTCTCTGCCTACCCCGCAATGGATTTGATTTGGCGCGAAATTGTGTATGTACAAATTTAAAGCTTTAATTTAGGTGCAGTAACTAAAAATCTATAAAACCTATCTACGATTAACCTAAACCTATAAGTTTTTTGTTAAAACCTTAAAATTAGGATTATTTTAGATACTGCTAAACATGACTTGTATTGTTATTCTATCTCCAGATTCGTAGGAAAATATTTTTTAAACACATCTTTAAAAAAACAATTTTAATCTTTGTTTTGTCTGTCTACCCACTAAGGAGTAAAGTTAAGTACGCGATAACATAAACGTACAAGGCATATGAATATCTAAACTTAACTGGTTCCGTTACTTGGTAAGATATGTTAATGTTCTTTTTCAACGCTGTGACAGTAAGCTACCGCATTGCACCAAGCTTTATTGAGAAACACGTGGCGATAAATCGCACTGAAATCGTTTGTTCGAATGTTTAAAACTTCAATTTTGATTAACTGCAGATAACTACATATTTAATAATATAAGCAGGTTATACTTATTAACAAATTTTTAGGAAGTTTTATATAGGTCAAGTTTAAAATCGAAATATTTATTATATTGTTATTTTACGCGCAGTTTTGACACTCGAACCTTGGAAGGTGTGTATTTTGTATAGTGTAAAAATCCAATAACAAAAGAAGTACAAGTGGGGGCAAAGTTAATATGAGAAAGAGTTATTACTTGGCCCAGACGTCTTTAATTTATTTCCACTTTGTCTGTAGTTTGGCTTCTAATATGAGTAAATATATGTAATAAGGCGGTACAAAATTCGCGAAATCTGCTAGTATTTGCATTAAAGAGAACGAGTTTATTATTGCTAAAACAATATACTTTTTAATATTACTTTATCATAAGTTTTTTTGAAAGAAAAGCAAACTTTATCAGTCTTACATAACAAGACTGCAATATAGTACAGCAATTTTAAGAAAAAATAAACATAAAATTGAATATTATTTAGGGACTTCATATAAAACGAAAAACAGCATATTAAAATTTCTGTATAGAAAATATACAAAGCCAGAAAGGACGCTGAAATAATTGACGAAATTCAATCATTGTAAAAAAATGCTTTTTGTGCAAAAACAAAGAATCTGCTCATGAAAAATACTATGCGCAAAATCAAAACACGGCTTTTATGTTATGAATCATACAACAGGCGTTGTTATACTGACGTGAAACATGTCACGTCCATCGTTCTGAATTCTATTCACGCTTACTACAGCGAGATTCGTTTAGTTCTTAATTGAAAATAGTTCACCTACCGCTTGCAGGGTTATTTGTACTCTAGCTGTTATACACAATAAATTCTTCTGATATTGAAACATTTTCAAAATTTTCTGTCACAATAGCTCAATAGGGATTAATTTTGTTGAACATTCCTAAAGTATTTGTACAAAATCTTGTGTCGTACGGCTTTTTCTCTGTGTTAAATAGAATATGTATGATTGTCTTACTTGCCTGGTCAGATGTCAAAGCAGACTGAGGGGCACGGCACGCCACCTATAGTTCCCAAACAAGACGTCGGCAGATCCCGAACTAACGGCGATGCATATTTATTAGATTGCAACAGATATAAAAAAATATTAAGTAGGTAGGTACAATTTTTATATGTGTAACATCAAGGTAAGAATCTTAATATACCCGTGTTAGTTAATATAATATGTTTTATTTGTACACTTATATTTCACGTTCATGCTACCCGTTTTCCATCCGTTACATATGTTGTATTGTTGTGTATTCACGACTTATTTAATTATAAGTATAAATAAAAAAAATCACTGCCAGTCTAGATTTGTAAGTGCAATATTTAATGTACAAGCTTTTACTCAAATCCATCCAATAAGAATAAGAGATCATACAATACAGTGGGATGGTATTATAGTACTTAGATTGTGTTTTTTGATTCACAAACAATTTTCTTATTATTCGTTATTAAAAAATATTTTTTGTTTTTAAATAAAAAATATCCTATAGCATGTTACTTTTGATACTTCCAAGAGTATGTGTATGAACATTTTTTTATGTACCTAACAGTAAATAAAAAAGGTAGGTAGACAGTAATAAACAGTACATTACTACCAAGATATAGCAAAATGAGAATTAATGAACGCATTTGGGTAAAACATGACATGGAATTGCAAATAAAATGACAGTTTTCATACAATTTTGAATTAATAAATTACTGGCCAGTAACTTTAATATATATGTACATATTTAGCTTAGATTCTTTTTAAAAACTCTTGTTGAGTGTTTGTAATTATGTGAATTTACTTTATCTATAAAGAGAGTTATTAAGTTAGAATAAGGTCTTAACTGAAGGTAAGTTTTATTACAAAGCTTACAGAACGAATGGTTATATGAATGGTTTCTCATTCAGCAATCCATTCACTTGTAGATCGTTATTTCGCTATCGTTTCGTGTGACAGTATCTACCTGTCGTATAAAAAAAATCATTCGAATGGCCAAGAAAGCTGACAACCGGAATGATTCATAAAAAAAGAAATGTTCTAAAACAAAGGAATGTTCCGTTCTTAGTCGATATTGAACGATCGTTTTGAAGATAAATGTTATTTTTGTCTCAAATAAATTGAAACTGTGTTTCATATAAATAAAAGACAGCGTCTCATTTATTGAACACAGTTCTAATTCATATAATGTATCATAAAATTGTACAAGGCTTTTATGGGTTATTTTGGTAGTAGTAAAGCAGTAGATTTTTGTAAATCAAAAATCTAAGGGAGTAGGATATGAAAGGATGGGGAAGGAGGGTGGGCCTCCGGGTACCTCTCTCACCGAACGAAACGCGGCATGAGCCAGTTTACGTCGATCTTCTGAGAGGTCGTGGTATTTCACCTGTCGAGCCAGCCTATTCATGCAGTGATTATTATTCTCTATTTCTGAATCAATTTCTAACCCTGTTTATTTTCCTTTCTACAACACGAAGTTACACTTCCAACGCGTGGCGAGACTCCACGCATATTTTTTTTTTATCTTTTACTGGGCAGCGCTTGACCTCGTTTCACCTGATGGTAAGCGACGACGAGGCCGTTGATGGTGAATCGCACGGTCCAGTTAGTAGCCTATTCAATCTCCTTTTGAAGAGACCTATGTCATAGCTAACGGGGAACACCAAAGCAGGTAGTTTGTTCCATTCACCAGCCGTGCGGATGATAAAGGAAAATCCAAAACGCTTAGTTCGTACAGGTGGGATTTCAACAGCATACGGGTGTAGATGGCAAGTGCGTCGGGTAGTTCGCCGATAGAATGGGGATGGAGGTATCAGGTTGTGTAACTCTTGCGCATAACAAAAAAAAAACAAAACACAACTCTTGTTTCGATGTCATTTTTGTGACCACAAAGAACGGACTATACACCGAAGTTGAAGTTTATTTTATAATGTTTTATTCGACTCGGCCATAGATGTCACTATTCGTCAATTTTAAATCGCGCTATGGTTTCACTCCATGGAGTTTATATAAGTATTTAAGAACATATTTATAGGTTTTGGTAAAATATTAAAAAAATCAGTTCTACAACACTTAATTATAAATGTTAGGTATTTATTTCTTCAATGGATTTTAGAAATAAAATAATACATTCTATCAAATAAAGTTTTAAAGGAATGTAGTTGACACTAAAGGCCGCGTTTCAAGTGTCAATTATAGTACCTCCATACATCTAGTGGCGGGAGGAGGGTCATAATATTGATTTTAAAAATCAATTACAGTACCTAAACCTAAACTGATGTCTGTGTAGTAATGAAATTCAAGCTTAACAAATTGAATGGTAGTGGTGGAGCCAAGCCAACCTTAATCCTTCCTCTATAACTGGACTATCCACCACTGAAAGAACTTTTAAAATAGAACCAGCGGTTTCTAAGATTAGCGCGTTGAATGAAACAAACTATTATGCTTTATATTATAAAGCATAATAGTTTGTATTAAATGAGTGGTATAGTGCCACCACTAGCTACTATATGTCTATGTACAGATAAAAATCACGCTTAAGCAATTCTCTTCCTGGAATTATATATAGACTGGTTCAAATTCGTCCTTTTTATTATTATATAACATGTTTTGTGGCCGCAAGGGGCCGTTAAAAGCGTTAAACGGTTGCACGAGACATTAGAAGTTACACTGCAAAAACATTATACAATAATATATCAAAAAATCATTTAATAAATATCATATCACTATCGAAAAATAACACACGTCAAGTATTTTCTCATATTCGTAGCATCGAATGCGGTGTGCAATAAAGAAATATTAAACGTGAGTGCTACCAACAGAGGATTGAAATCGGATACCAGTAAAATTCAATTGAATACTTATGCAAACTGTGAACAGCACAGACGATATCATATCACAAGTTTCGTGGAATTTACTGTTCCATATTATATATTTATACAAAGAATATATTTTCCTATTTTATGACGTTCAAGAAAACTACTGTTTGAAACGTTTTGGATTCAAATCTTAGCATACATATATACGTACTACGTGGTATGTACATTTTAGAAGTTACGTGTAATGTTAAAGCGAAAAATAAACCAATTATTTCTTGTTCTAACTGCACGCTTTTTCTACTCGAAGAAGTAGGCGGTGTCAGTTATTCCTTGGCTGGCAGAATTTAATGTCCCAAATGGAATAGATACCGTAACCTATTGCCGTTACCTCAGGCATTGGAACTTTTTTATGTTTGTAGACATAATTTCCTGGAGAGCGCTGGTGGAAGCCAAGATTCGAACACGAGATTTTAATTCTGACTCTTAGTGCTTAACCTTGAAACCAAGGAGACAATTTGTGTGTTTGTATCGCCGGTATCATACAAATACACAAATACTTTATTCTTGATTCTATATTTGATTTATGTATTAAGTGATGCCCATAATTTTTGGCATTGATGCCGTGAATATAGTATAAAATATATAGAACTATGGACCGAATGCCACATAATTCTGCTTCACAAAAAAGGCCCTAGAGACCAGATAGGGAATTATAGACCAATATCCCTAATATCAAACATCTACAAAGTATTCGCTAAAGTGATTCTGGACAGAATATCTGTTAAATTAAATGAAAGCCAACCCGTGGAGCAGGCAGGTTTCAGAAAGGACTTCAGTACTAAAGATCACATCCACACAATAAAACAGGTGATACAGAAGCACAACGAATTCAATAAACAAATCTATTTGGCGTTTATAGATTACTCAAAGGCATTTGACAGCCTTAGGCACCAACACATATGGCGGAGCCTCGAACATCAAGGGGTACAGAACAAATACATAGAAGTACTTAAGACTATATATAAATACAGCAAGGCCAGTATCAAAATAGATTCAACAGGCGCACCATTTCCTATAAAAAAGGGTGTACGCCAAGGCGACCCTCTCTCCCCCACGCTGTTTAACGCTGTACTTGAGCACATCTTTAGACAGCTAAACTGGGATCACTTGGGTTTGATCATAAATGGAGTCCGCCTAAATAACCTAAGGTTTGCTGATGATCTTGTGCTTCTTGAGGAGAATCCAGCTGCAATAGAACAAATGATGCAGACCTTAGCAAATATAAGTAGAGAAGTTGGCCTGGAAATCAATGCCACTAAAACAAAATTGATGACAAACTCAAGGAAAATAGACGTTACGGTAGATGACAACAAGATTGAGTACGTCAACGAATATATTTACTTAGGACAGCTAATATCCACTTCAGATGAAATGTCAAAGGAAATAAACAGACGAGTAGCTCAGGGATGGAGAAAATACTGGTCTCTGAAGGAAATAGTGAAAAGTAAGTGCCTAGGCAATCATATAAAAAAGAAAACATTCGAGACCTGTATTCTACCAGTTCTTACTTACGGTTGTGAAACTTGGTCATTAACCCTTCAACATAGAGATAGGCTAGCAAAATGCCAACATGCCATGGAAAGGAGCATGTTAGGTCTAAAAATTTGCGATAGAGTTAGAAACATAGACATAAGAACAAGAACAAAACTCACAGACATTCTTACTAAAATAGATGCGCAAAAATGGAGATGGACTGGACATATGCTACGCCACCCTATCAACAAATGGAGCAAACAAGTCACACTCTGGCAACCAAGGGACGGCAAAAGAAGTAGGGGTCGTCAGGTCAGGAGATGGGAGGATGATTTGAAACAGACAGCAGGACAATTCTGGATGAGAGTAGCAAGAGACAGGACACACTGGAAGGAATTGGAGGAGGCCTATGCCAACAGGCACACCGAACTTAGGGATCTCTTGTAATCCTAGGTTTAGGAAGAAAAGGCTAATAAAAAATAAAAAAAATATAGAACTATATATAGTTCGATAACATAAAGTTGTTGGCTTAAAAGAGATGGTGTTGATTGATGCAACTCCCTTATCTACACCAGTTTATTTCTTACATGATTGCTCTCAACTCCTAATTCTGTATTAAAGTGAAAATTTTACTTGAATATCTTAAATATATATATACGTACGTACTAGTGAATAATGCCGTCTCATCTGTTCCCATGGTGGTCGTAAGGCGATTACAGGATTGAAACCGATGCAGATTACATTTATATAAATAACTAATTATATATCTTGTATACTATACTAGCTAGATAAACGTATGAACCAGCAACTTTTATATAATAATAACAACATAATATATTATTTAAGGGAAACCAGGGAAAACAGTTCTCGTAATATTAGATTTAGGCGACAGAACACAGAATTTGGTTAATCACAATGCTCTGTACCTATAACTTTGTGAGTTTATATCGTACGTGTCAAAATAATTTGTCTATTTATATGCGCAACCTGAATTGGGTTCTGTGATAGCTTTTTTTTTTTTTTATACTAAAGCAAACATAGGTGCATAAGGATTATTTCATGGTAAGCGAGTGTCGCCAGGCATGAACATATGCAACACTGAAAGAGTCACAGTTGCATCTCCAGCATTTAAAATGAGGAATTGTTAGGGGAGGGAGAAGGCAGAGGAACTCCAGATACTTTCCCTATCGGAGTAATAGGATTTTGCATAGAAATGTGCACTGCACACGAACTAGAAATAACATATAAATATATGCAAAAATAAACAAATTTGCATTAAATTGTAGTCTAATATGCAACAGAGTCCGTATGTGGACTATTTTGTATGCAACTGCGCTATTTAAGATTCATTTCAATGCATGAAATATTGAAATGTTTCAAATACAACCTGCTGGATTTTAATCCTTGCCTTTAATCCTTACGCGATATAATCTGTAAAGAGTTGTTAAGTGTTATATTTCAGTTAAGGTGTGTTTTGTTATAGTTCAAGACTATGAAGTTTACATCCATAAGTAACAGATGGAAGATATCCTAAGCTTTCCAGTATCGATCGATAAAAAAATTGAAGCGTTTTCGTAGCTTTTTGACTTTATGAGTTCCACCAGAGTTATCGCAGCCGGTACTCCAGAAATCGGTGTTTTCTTGTATCCGTAGACGAACGTACTGCGGTCTCTTAGATATCGTTGGGTTTGGCTATGTGTGTAAGATACTCTATGAATAATAGTTTGCTGAATAGTTGTAGGTAGTGGAAGTTTACTCCTGTTTTCGTTAATGTCTAGATATTAAGAATTTCTAACACAGTAACAGTGGTTATCCCTATTACCGTTGCTACGGGAAAAGGACGAGTCGTTATGTCGATGACAACATTTTTGGGATAATTCTTGTCTCCGTGGAACGCGCCCATTGTACATTTTTTATGAATTAAGGGGGCCAACGAGTAGGCGTGTCATACTATGGCAAGCAACCATAGCACAACATAGCACCTGAATACACAGTGTTACAGTTGCATTGCTTGCCTTTTTCAATGGGATCTAGAAGGGGTCAGAAGTGGAATGGGAAGGGTAGACGGGAAGGGATTGTTCCTCCTGATAACTGTCTGAATGGGCTTGACCGGTGAAATACCACGACCTCTCAGAAGATCGACGTAAAGTGGCTCATGCCGCGTTGCGTTCGGTAAGAAAGGTACCCGCAAGGCCTAACCCTCTTCCCTACCCTTTCCTATCCTACTGCCTTAAAGGTCGGCAACGCAACGTGTCCATGAGCGGCGCTGGTTACTTACCATGAGGTGACACACCTGCTCGTTTGCCCACTTATCCCATAAAAACAAACACGGCATGAGCCATTTTACGTCGATATTCTGAGAGGCCGTCGAGAAGTAAAGATTATTTATTCTATTCAATTCAATTCTACATTTCAGACTTATAATGTCAATCCCTTTAATCATACATTATCTTTTTATTTCTCTTTTTGAATGGCTCCCATAATAAATCCGCACATTCCTTAATTATTATTCGTAAATAACATCAGGTAAGAAATCGAATTAAGAGAAATTGTTGAAAGTAAATTGTAAGAAAGGTATGCTCCGATAGTTCGGACATGTAGAAATAATGGATGATGAAGGTTGACTTAGCAGAAATACAGTCACGTCAAAAGTCTTAAAAAGTGACGCCCGTGTAAGAAAGTCGAAGAAGTGATCAAGTGAGGTATGTAAGAATGGTGTAAAATAGCGCTTACCCTGCCTACCCCACAAGAGACATTGTGTATGTACATTATACATATCAAATCCTGAACTATATAGAGGACATTTATTATACAGTCAGTTGTCATATTATTATTACATCCTTCGTCACACACCATGTATATTTATTATTTGATTTACGTAACATCAACAAAAATCGTATTTCAGTAAGCCACCAAGTTGGTATATTTATTTTTTATTTCTTTATTTTTATATCTTCTGTTATCGTACCATAGAAGTTTTCTCTGTAATAGCAAATATATTTGATAGATGGACTGTACAATGCTGGTTGACAAATTTTAGTTTCAATTTTTATTGGGCTATTAATATTGTGTTGTTATTGAACAATTACTATAATTTTGTAGTTGTCCAATTTAAAAAAATCCGCTTTGCATTCCAAATAGTACTTAATAGTATCCCAATTCTGAAAAATGAAATTTAACGCTAAAAATGTAGTATGCCAATTTTGTAGGAGAAAAAATCTCCGACCTTCTTTGCGTAATAATATAATAATAATATTTAATTTTAAGCTAATAATTTCTCATAGATTACAATTTACATATTACTCAATTGACACGAAAATATTAATTAATTGATGTAGAATTCATATAATTAAATAATTGAAGCAAAATTGTTAAGTATCTAAATTAAATAGTGAAACCTAATAGACATTTTTGTTTAAGAATAAATAAAACGCAGTATGTAGAATTTGCTTGCGCTCATTCTATTTTACGAGCGTACCAATGTAAGAATGATAGAATCCTTAACAAAAATATGATATATGTAAATATGAGATAGAGATATTGTATGTCGAGATACGATATTCAAAGGTGGTGATGATCCATGATACATATAGGATTTTCTCTATCTGGGTGTGCTCTTTATTCTCTTATATTGTAACAGTATCCTTTCGATTCATAGATTTTTTATGGATAACAGATATTCTATCCTTTGTGCACATAGTAAGGCTTCGATTTCGATAAAGAGCTCCTATTTATTGGAATTCTAAAAAGAATATTATTATATACTTGTTTAAAATAAAATCAACTTAAAAAACTGTACGTTAGTATTTGTTAAAAAATAGCCATGGCATATGGTTAATTTTTTTTGCACAATAATAAGTCAAAAAAAAAAAACATTTATTCCAGGTTTATACAGTTAATAATCTATCATAGCATATAATTAGTTTTTTTTTTTCATTTTCCTTTGATCATGTTTTCGTCTGATAAGTTTTTGTATCTATTAAAATATTATAGAGATGGGGTAGCGGTGATATAAAATAATATCAAAATGTTGCACTATATTTTTTATTTAATAACAGATCTTACTCAACTACAGCTACACTAGAATTCAACTAAAAGCTTAATTAAGTAGTTTCAGTAAATCCAAATGGTGTTGTTACACTAATTTAGTACGCGTATAATGAGTTAATTGTTTTAAGTGATATTGCGCTACTGTTTTTCAAATGAGTACTAGCTGTAAATGTAATGGCTTCAACGTGACTACAAATAATTCTGTTTTCCGTATTGACTTTTTCAGTTAAGTTGTATATTTATTTCTTAGATTTTCGCGAATCACATTCGTAATAATGAATCTCATCATCAGAGTCTCCTGAAAATGATTTCTGTAAAGTGTTCAAAACGTCGGGAAATAAATAGAAAATAAGTTCAAAATAAACGCGATATAATCCATAAAAAAAGTTGTTTCATTGTTATAAATTTACACTTAATAATACTAGTCCAAATTTACAGAAAATCGTAAGTTTCATGATTTGAAAAATGTATTTGGCACATGAGCTCTACTTGATTGGCACTATCTATTTTTTCAGCTTTCTGTAAGTCAGATTTTTTACTATTTTGTTCAAATTGAGCAAACAATTTGTAAAGCGATATCATATCACGAACTAGGTTCCGATTTCGATTGAATGTATATTAAATATACCTAATTCAGTTGTTTTCTTTATTATTAATATAAAAATGCAAAGATTTTTGTTTATAAACTCGAATCTCATTGATATGATTTGAAGAATTATTTCTGCAATATTTATTTATTCAATTTACCTACAGCTCATATAATGTACAAATCTAATTTAATATAAGCTATAAAAACAATAGCATGTAATTAATTGCAATATACAGATTACAGCCACGACAAAGGAATCCCATTCCATGCCTTTCCATGGAATCGTGTACAAAGTTGTCAGCCATGTTCTAACAACGCGTTTCGTTGATCTCATTGTTCAATATTTGATACCACACCGTCTTTGAGACCTTGTTATATATATAATGGTCCTTGTCTACCCCATAACGTCGAGCTAAGCTTGTGTTATTTCAGTATAGTGACCTATATACTGGCTTTTAGTAACTCATAATAATTATGGGATGAATGGAATATTTTCTCTTGGCGTCAACTACAAACATTTATTCTTTGCTTAACCGAGTAATATCAATAAAAACTTTTTTAAAACTAATCAAACATAACGTAAACATAGCGGCGAGACGAGGCTAAACAGGCGCCGCCTTCACCTTCGGGTAACAAAGGGGTGAAGTTATGTTATGTAAAGATTTATTTTATTCTTTACTACCAAGCACATAGTGTTTACACAAAGAACAAAAAGATGCCTTTGTTTCGTTGCTAAGTGCTTTATTGACTATTAGTGACACATGCTTCGTTGATATTTTCTATTTCATGCACGTATTTATTCTTCAGTTGTATGTGAATATGGCACAAAATATGATATGTTACTTAACTTATAACACTAGCCGCCGCCTGCCGCTCTGCTCGTATCATATTTAGTTCCCGCAATCTGCAATATGAACAAACTCATTCAATTTTAATATTGCCTAGTGATTAGGCAACGTTTTTGTTTGACCGAAGAGAATATGTTTTATTAAAACTATAATATTAACTTACATACTTATCGTAACTTTGTGTCTTTTTCCACCCGAAAGTATACGCAGTGGCTGCTAAGCCTAGACTCGCCGTTAAATTTACGTCCCAAATGGAATAGGTGGCGAACCTATTGCCATACAACTGGCACTGTCAGTCATCAGCAGTCGTAAGTCACCGATTTTATCATACATAACTTCCGATCCATTCCAAATTTCAGTCAAATATGTCATCCAATTTTGTGACGTGAAAATCACGTGTTATACACGTGATTTTCACCACCATCGTTTTAGGATACATTTATAAAATGACACGAAATACCTTCAGATTTTTTATTATTTACTTCTAGATAGATCATTCCACATACAATCATGATACTCATATTTTCATTTATAGACTTATAGTCATAAGTCGAGGACATATAGTCATTAAATGAATATTTTTAATAACTTATTGATATTTTGAATTATCTTGCATGGTCCTCTGTCCATCATATTATTGTATTTTACACAATTCAGTTGTTGATTTTCAGCAACGTAACCTTGTAACGGTGAGGAGCATAATTTAAG
Source organism: Euproctis similis (assembly GCA_905147225.2). NCBI lineage: Eukaryota > Metazoa > Arthropoda > Insecta > Lepidoptera > Erebidae > Euproctis > Euproctis similis. The sequence goes on from LR990109.1 coordinate 15,877,442, forward strand.
AACTGCACTATTAGCTAACTTTATTGAATTACCATTACTTATCATTAAATAGTATAAAATAAAGTCGCTTTCCGCTGTCTGTCCTCTTATTTGTTTATATCTTTGAAATTACGCTACGGATTTTAATGCGGCTTTTTTAATAGATAGATAGTGTCAGCGGGGTGGTATCTATCTAGAATGTATGAATCATGTAGTAAATAAAAAGTGAATACCTATAATTTACTTATTTATTACTTTAGATGCGGAACAAAGTTCGCCGGGTCAACTAGTTTATTATAATAATGACCGATATAAGTAATTTTTCGATTTATTTTAATAATAATCTAATATATAAAATTCTCGAGTCTAGATGTGCGTAATTGAACTCCTCCGAAACGGCTTGACCGATTCTCATGAAATTTTATGTGCGTGTCGGGTAGGTCTGAGAATAGGACAACATCTATTTTTCATCCCCCTAAATCACAAGGGTAGCCCACCACTCATTTTTTTTTTTAATTTTTCGACATATTTCTGTTTCTTATTTTTTTTATAAAACGGGATACAAAAATACATGCAACCCTAAATTTTCAACCCCCTACGATCAACCCCTATTTTTTAAATTTAATTTTTCGGCAAGACAACGTTTGCTGGGTCAGCTAGTATCATATAATAATTCATTCAAGCCATTTTAAACATAACAAAAACCAATATCTGATCTAAGGAACTGAACATTGTTACAATGTAGCGTCATCGTAATCCTTTTTCTTTTTAAGGGGCTAGTAACTAGGTATGTTAAACTAAAAATTTAAGGCCGATAGGAAAAGCAAATGGATTGCAAAAAAAGATAGAAAAACGCGTGAAGATAAAAAAAAAAATATTGTACTTGGCCTACAAGTCTTTAGAAAAATAATAATAATATAAAAATAAAAAGATAATAATATAAATGAACATAAAACAGAAAAAAATAGAAAAATAATAATATAAATCAACATAAAACAGATATTTGTTTATATCTATTTAAATAAGTCATCTGTTGATCACTTGTTCGTCGCTATCAGAAAGACTGTCGGAGTTTGGCAATATCAAGTTTGTCTTACATATTAAACTAATATTGAAGCTGCACAAACTTTATCATTTAAACCTAGAACAGATGTCTCACACCCGAATACGAATAGACTGACTCCCTCTTCTCGGGACTGGCTGGATTATTGGTAAAATGTTAATTTGGATCGTAAAGCTTTGATATAGAACTTTTTAATTTACGGACAGAAGACTCAATAGTAAGTACTTAATAAAAGTATTTCATGTTGTTTAAGACGGACAAATGTGGTCTTTTTACCACTCTTCTGAGATTAAGACTACTTTTAGGATTATATCGCGTTTATAAATTACTTATTTTTATTTATTTACCGACGTTTCGAACTCTTTACAGAGATCATTTTCACGAGTGATAATCAAAAATATGGTAGTTGTTCAAAAGCTATTATCATTGATACAGAGAGCTTATTTTTTTTTTGGAAATAAAAATCAAAAAGTTGATGTTAAAAATATGATTTTTACTATTGGTAACCCACATCAGACTATTATCATCATCCTATTGGAGTCCACTGCTGGACATAGGCCCCTCTCAATGTGCGCCACAGCATCCGATTCTCTGCCTTCCGCACCCAGTCTTTTCCAGCAGCCTTTTTGAAGTCGTCTGACCATCGGACTGGTGGGCGTCCTACGCTACGTTTGCCAAGACGCGATCTCCACTGTATGACCTTCCTACTCCATCTACCGTCGGTCCTTCGGCAGATATGACCAGCCCATTGCCACTTCAGCGAGCTTATTCTACGAGCTATGTCGGTTACTCCAGTTCTCTGGCGGATATACTCATTCCTGAGTTTATCTTGCAGAGATACCCCGAGCATAGCCCGCTCCATAGCTCGCTGACTTTAAATTTGTGGACTAGCCCCACCGTGAGTGTCCACGTTTCGGTACCGTAGGTTATCACTGGTAAGACGCACTGGTCAAAGACTTTGGTCTTCAGACATGGCGGTATACGCGAGCTCAAGACTCGACGCAGTTTGCCGAATGCAGCCCAACCAAGCTGAATGCTCTTTTTGGCCTCATTCTGGAAGTTTCGTCTACCTAACTGGATGATTTGGCCTAGGTAGACGTATTTGTTTACGACTACGAGAACTGACGCTGATCGGTCCGGGCACGACATGTTCATTGAACATAATCTTGGTCTTGTCCAATTTCATGCCCAAACTGACACACCGGGAGGAGTCGTCTAGGCTGCGCAGCATTCCGCTTAACTGTTCCAGCGACTCTGCCATTACAACGATGTCGTCGGCAAACCGAAGATGCGAGATGTACTCACCATTCACGTTGATACCCCGTCGAGTCCAATCCAGTGTCTTGAAAACGTCCTCCAGAGCATTGGTGAAGAGTTTGGGAGATATAACATCTCCCTGTCTTACACTTCGATTCAGCTCGATGGAGTTCGTCACCTGGTCCTGTATCTTGACAGCCATCGTGGCGGTGTCATACAAGCATCTCAACACCTCAATATAACGCCAGTCAATCCGACATCGCTGTAGTGCATCTAGAACTGCCCAAGTTTCGATGGAGTCGAAGGTTATTAGTATAGTTTACAGGTCAGACCCACCTCAGAAACCAAAACAATGTAAAATAATGTAGCCCGTCCAAAATGAAATAATAATCAGTTTTGAAGAAGAGCCGCTGAGTTTTCTTGCTGAGTCTTTCTCAGGACTGGCCGCGTTTTTGACCCAGCGATAGATTTTTAAAAAATACTTACCTTTAAATTTAAAATCAATCAATATTTAATTATAGTTATACCTTGATTTCAACAAACTTAAAAAAATCAGATAATTATCTGATAATTAAAAAAAATAACAACTGTTACCTATTAAATCACCAAATTCCAGTAGATATAATAGCCGAAAGGAGGGTGGAGGAGTTATAGTGGCTATTTCTAAACGATTTACATCATGTAGATTGTCCCATTTAGAGACTGACCTGGAAGATTTATGGGTTAGTGTACACATTGATGATTGTGGGGGTGGTGGTAAAACAATGTATATCAATGGAATTTATCTTCCACCGCCATTACACCCGGAGACTTTATCAGTATACACAGAGAATGTCCAAAGGATTGCGGAAACAAACGCAATCACCTTAATAATGGGTGACTTTAATCTTGGGTGCATAACTTGGGTAAAAAAAAATGACTCGCTACAAGCCGAATACAAAAACACGAGCTTGAGTGCAATATTCACGGAATTCATGACTTTAAACGACCTTAATCAATATAATTCCATACATAATAGCAAATCGAAAATATTAGATCTTATATTAAGTAATATACCCATTGATAGTGTACAACAATGTAATTTTGCTTTGTCTAAAGTGGATCCATTACACCCCCCAATAGAATTTAGCGTAAACTTGTCGGTTGATTACAAATTAATTCCGAAAATATCAACTAAACCTAACTTTTATAAGGCAGATTACGAGAAAATTTTGGACTCCTTACATTTGATTACGTGGGATAACGAGTTTAAAAACTGTTCATCAGTCAATGAAATGGTTAATGTATTTTATGCAATTCTAAGACAAATTATATCCGAAATTATTCCTAATAAACCAACAACACATAAGAAACATCCTGCTTGGTATTCAAGGGACCTTAAAAAGTTAATTAGGAATAAATACAAGTACCACATACGTTACAAAAAGTACAGAAATCCTTTAGATCTTGTCTCATTCGAGAGATTACGCCGCGAATGTAATGTGCTTAGTGCCACCTGTTACAAAGAATATATCTATAAACTAGAATCTAACATAAATAAAAATCCCAAAATATTTTGGACATTCATTAAAAACAAAAGAAAAGGCAATAGTTCATACCCTGGGCAAATGCACTTTGATAACAGAATCGCAAGTAGCGGAGAGGATATCTGTAATCTTTTTAAAGACAGTTTTATGCAAGCATTTAATGATCCCAATACCGGAATTATTTCGCGAAATATGAACACTCCTGATGTATCTTCTGCATTGTGCAATCTGAAATTAACTGATGACGAAATACAAAAATGTCTCAAAGAAATTGATGAAAGTAAGGGTGCAGGCAGTGACGGTATACCTCCTGTGTTTATAAAGCAATGTGCAAAAGGCTTAGTCCATCCTCTCCGTATTATTTTTAATGAATCTCTGCGAGAAGGCATTTTTCCAGAAGCTTGGAAGAAAGCTCTTGTTGTTCCTGTATTTAAATCTGGAGAAAAACATCTGGTATCTAATTACAGGCCTATATCTATACTGGCATCCTTTGGCAAAATGCTCGAAAAACTTATGAGTCAACACCTTACGTGGTATATTAAGCAATATATCACTGTCCATCAACACGGTTTCATAAAGTCTAGGTCCACTACTACTAATCTGTTGAGTTTTACCTCATCCTTGTCAGAACAAATGGATAAACTTGTTCCTGTAGACGCAATCTACACAGATTTTAGCAAAGCGTTCGACAAAGTAGATCACTGTATCCTGATTAAAAAACTTAATCATCTCGGAATTGACGGAACTTTAGTTAACTGGTTCAAATCATACTTAAGCAATAGGTCTTATAAAGTTGTCATCAACGGGTACACTTCTAATGAGTATTTCGCCACTTCTGGTATTCCTCAGGGATCGCACTTGGGACCAATTCTTTTTAATATTTTCATAAATGATATCGCGTATTGCTTCAAACATTCCAGTTTCTACCTTTTCGCGGACAATTTAAAAATCACGAAGCCTATCCGGTCTCTTCAAGACGTTCATTTATTACAGGAGGACTTGAACAGACTGGATGATTGGTGCATTGAGAACAACATGTTGTTGAACGTAAGCAAGTGCCATTACATCCAATTCACACGTAACAAACTACCACCAGTCAATAAATACTACTTGCAAGGCGCGGAGATTCACAAACTTTCTACAATTCGTGACTTAGGCGTTCAACTGGATAGTGCACTCAAGTTCGATGTTCACATTTTGAACACTGTTGCACGTGGTTTCAAGGTGCTTGGGTTTGTTATACGTAACAGCAGGGACTTTAGAAAATCTTCTACAAAGATAAAACTATTTAACACACTAGTCAGGCCGATTTTAGAATACTGCTCAGTTATATGGAACCCACACTACGATGTATACAAAAAGCGCTTAGAGAGTGTTCAAAGGCGATTCCTTTACCATCTGTGCTACGGGGACCAGTTAGCTAGGCGAATTACTAGTTATACAGACAGACTGGAACATTACCGCATAGAACCTTTGGTAAGCCGGAGAGAGACATTTGACGCTGTCTTCTTTCATAAATTAATTAATGGTACATTAGATTGTAGCGAACTTTTATGCAAATTGCAACTCAAAATACCTACTCATTTGCCAAGAAAACAGGCGTACAATCTAATAAATATACAACCCTCAAGAACTAATCTTGGTCAGTACGCCGCTCTGCCCAGACTTTGTCGACAGTATAATGCCATATCTAAAACTCACGAGATAGACATTTCATATGCTCTGCCAAAATTCAAAAATCTATTAAAACCTATTATTAAGCCAATTGTTAAATAGTAACTTAGGTTATATATAAATATTGTATTATTTAGTGCTTATTAATGCTTATATATATAGGTATAATATATTGTGCATGATGTGACCTCCTGTAATTGAGGGAATACGCTTGTTTGTACCCTACTGTCTATACTGTAATAAGATTGTATGTGTATATCCTTTGTTGGTGGTCCAATAAATAAATAAATAAATAAATCATACAACAAAGGATCTTTACAAACAAAATTTTTTTCCTCTTTAGTTAATACATCTTATAAATAAATATTTAATTTTTTGTTTCATGGTCTGATGTGGGTTACCAACTCTCAGTCAGCCGGGAGCGAAAGAAAAACATATGGCTGACAAGCTTACACAGCAAAACACCGAAAAATGGCGGGATAACTATTCAAAAATATGGGTCAACCTAAATATTCTTGGTGGGGGCGGGCAGCAGCGTCCCTATCTACAAGAGGTTTACCCCTGCGGTCTCCAACCCGTTTGCCGAGCGTGGGGACTATGGGCATAAACCTCCCTATGGAAAAAGCACAAGTATAACGACCCCCAGTTCCCGGTGGTCCCGCTATTCCCGGCCAAGGTAGCGGTCGTGGTAACGGTGGGACAGGGGGTGCGAAGAATCTCCGGGTTACGGCAGGCTGCCAAAAACAACTACTCGTGGCCACTTATAATGGACGCAGTCTTCGGCTGGACCAACGATACCAACGATACGATATCGTACGAGACCTGTCCTCGCGCATCCCCCCCCCCCCCCCCTTCATTATCGGGAGGTGGGGGCCCGGACGCGCAGGGTCACGAAGTGCGGAGGCGGGAGGCCTTCCGGAGGGTCCTGGGGGACTGGCGCGACGCGCTGGTTCTCTAGCTGCGTGCGTCAGCGCGGCGTCGGGGCCGTTCTGCCCCACCTCGAGGCGTGGGTGCTCTGGGGCACTGTCACTTACAGGTTGACTCAGATACTCATCGGGCACGGGTGCTTCGGTGAGTATCTAAGTCGAATAAAATGTGAAGAGACGGCGAGATGCCACCATTGCCCGTCCGGCCTGGACTCGGCCCAGCACTCGCTGGAGGTCTGCCCGGCCTGGGCGGCCGAGCACCGAGTCCTGGTCGACAGGATCGGGCGAGACTTGTCGTCGCCGGCGTTGGTCGCGGCAATGCAGGCGGGCGAGGAGGAGTGGAGGGCTGTGGTCTCCTTCTGCAAAGCTGTGATGCTCCAGAAGGTCGGGAGAGAGCTGATCCCGCTCGAAGACGGCGGCGGCGAGATCAGTGATCGCCACCGCCGACGGGCCGCGAGGGCGCACACCCCGCGGGTGCGCCCGGGTCGCGGCCCGGGAAGGATGACCCGCGGGTGCGGCCGGGGAGGGCCGGCGGGGGGGGCGACGACGGGGTGGACCAGAGGGCTGATGCACTGTCCTGGGCCACCCCAACGCCGGAGGAAGGTCGCCACGAGGTTTTAGTGGGTAACCCTAGGATCGGATAGAAGTTTACTGTTTTGGGAGTCCCCTGCCGTCCTCGCGTATAAAGCATTACCTCGCGTAAAAAAAAAGGTGCCGCTATTTGTTCTATTGTACCCAAAAAATAACCCTTACTTTTGGGTATTATACTCGTTAAGATGTGTAAAATAACCGTACAGTTTTCACCTCTGGTCCCTGACTCTGCGACACATTTGTTTTAGTCGTATCGCCGAGTCAGACATTTTATTTTTATGAGGTCTCCCCCCATACGACGCTGACCTGTATTCATTTCATTAACTTGATTTAACATTACACTTATTTCTTTGCGACAGTAATAATACTTAGTGAACTGTATGTAAAGGTTGACATTTTTTATTTAATTTATTTAATGGTATGTAGTATGTTTTATAGTGTGAAATGGCAGTTCTGCTGCTGAAAGGTTGTATTTGATCAAAAGATATGTGATAAGAGTTACATAATACAGCTTCACGCATTTGTTCACGAACAAAGTCAAGGCAGCGTCTGTTATGCTCCCCTAATGAAATAGGCGGTGAAACTATTGCTAAATACCGGGCACAAGGTTATTGGTCATCATAACACAGAACTTCCTAAAAGAGTTCCGAGAAATCATTGGTGTGAGCCCGTATCGAATCCACCACTTCTGAACCACCACTGGACCACCGAAACGTATATGCCTAATAAGATTTACTTGGTATACAGACATATTTAAATTATGTTACATAGCATAACATAACTTCACGCATTTTTCTAACCAAAGGTGTAGGCAGCGGCTGTTAAGCCTCGTCTCGCTGTTATGTTTACGTCCCAAATGGAATAGGGGCACGAAGTTTTTAGTTATCAATATCTATCACACATAACTTACGAAATTAATTTCTAAAATTCATTCGTGCGAGCCAATGTGAGGATTCAAACCCGCGATCTCTGGATATAAATGGTTCAATAGTGCTCGACCTTTGGACACCCGAGATTATGAGATATTATGTTATATTATGTCAATAGTCAAATCTTTCGCAAAAAACATTACATTTTCCAAAAAAAAAAAATGAAAAAAGTTGAATAAACGTTCTAAAATACATAATTTGTCAGTGATATATATGTTGTTCAATTTAAAACAAGTTAATATTCATTAAAATACCCATTTATATTGATTGACTGAGTACTTTTTCTAACTTTTCAGCCAAAGTTAAATCGAAAATCTTGTAAATAGTTTCCGAGTTTCCCTTTTCTTATGGGAGGGCATAATACTTTTGCGGTACATGGTGCCCGTATTTTAGAACTCTTAAAACATGTTTTAAACCAGCTAAAACCTAATAAAAGAATGGTTCTTATATGAGGCCATTATAGAAAGTCGAAAATTATTAATTGTGTTTCTTCGGTTTCAAGTGTAAATACGTTAATACTCCAAATTTTAATTTTTTTTATCAGATTTCTCCATTAAGCAAAAATCATCCTGATTTTTCTTTGTACGCGAACGCAGTTATACATACCTATTTATGTGCAAGTTAGAACACGCTGAACACGTCGACGCATAATTTTTCAATTATCTTTATAGTAAACAAGGTGTTGTATTGCCCAAAGATCAGGAGTATTACACAAAGAACCCTTTTTATACTTTCAATAAAATATCTATTATGGAAACTCAAGTCGTTCCGTCTGGGAGAAAATTGCTTTTCAGAGGTGAAATGGTTTTGCAAACTGGTTTAATTTTTTCCTTCTCCTAGTGTGATTTTTTTTGATATTGCACAAGTAATATTTATAATAATATCGTGTTTAGTATAGTAATCGTGTACTTTATTTTTTAAATAACTTAAACATATACTAGTCAATATTGCTTTTTTTTTATGGGAAAAGGGGGCAAACGAGCTAGCGGGTCACCTGATGTAAAGCAATCACCGCCGCCCATGGACATCCGCAACACCAGGGGCGTCGCATCAGCGTTGCCGGCCTTTAAGATAGGAATACGCTCGTTTCTTGAAGGTTCCAAGGTCGTAGCGGTCCGGGAATACCGTTGCTGGCAGCTGGTTCCATATAGGAGCAGTGCGTGGCAGGAAGTGACGGCTGAATCGCACTGTCGTAGATCGCCAACTATTAAGCCGATGTGGATGGAAACACTGGCGAGTCGGGCGATTGCGAAAGTCAGCAGGCGGTATAAGTCCGAACAATTCCTCAGAGCACTCCCCGTGGTATAAGCGGTACATGATGCATAGAGATGCAACATCTCTCCGCAACGCCAACGGATCAAGCCGATCGGAAAGAGCTTGGTTGTCGACAAGCCGAACCGCGCGTCGTTGAATGCTTTAATTAAGTTCAGTGCTTAGGTATATTGGGATTGATTCTATTTTAGGTTTAGTAGTTTAGTTTTATGTTTAATTTAACAAAACCGTTGGACAAGAATTTCAATTTGTGTATCTTACTAGGAAAGTAACATACACGTCAGAATTATTCATTCAAAATTTAATTTTGCAGTATAAAAGCAGTATCTCTTTATCTAAGCTATAAGCTTTATATCAATAGAATATTAACATTAAAATTGGAATAGAATGTTAAAATATTTACTTATTTACTACCCAAATTTAATTTCAGTATTGGTAACAGAGTCTTCTAGATGCATGAATGGGCCAGCTCGACTGGTAAAATACCAGGTAGTCGCGGAATATTGACGTGAAGTTGATCATGACGCGTTTTGTTCGGTGAGAGAGCTATCCAGACTGCTGATCCCCTTTCCCCTCGCAACACACCACGGAGTTCATGGGTCGTGAGAAGTTACTTACCATCAGGTGACGCACTCGCTCTTATACCCCCTTATCCTATAAAAAGAAAATATTTTTATGAAAATGACGTTCCTGTCAAATTTAAAATGTTTAATGATTACATTATAACATATAGCATTTCAGTAGCAGGCCGCCCATTCAAATATTGATTTTAATGAGCATCCTCCTACTCAAATACTTCATTAAAAATTAAATTTTAAAGCTTATCTGAAATTCATGAAAAATCAACATCGACAATTATGATTAATAATAATATCTTGGACACAAATCACACAGCGCCCTCCAGTTCCAAACTAAGCAACTAAATGCTTGTGCTATGGATACTAGATAACGGATACTAATACATATATACTTTTTTTTTTTGTAAATACATACTTATAATACATAGAAAAACACCCAGACGCCGCACAAATATTCATGTTTGTCACAAATATTTGTGCTCGGGTGGGAATCGAACCCCCGACCTCAGTACTGCAGCTGGTAGTTTTACCAATGCGCCACGAGGCCCGTCAAAAAAAGAAAGAAGATTTAATGAAAAGCTTTTATTATTATAAAAAAAAAGATGACTGCAAAAATATTTGTGAAGGCGATTTCACAATAGACAATACCTTGGTCGTCAGATGAACGCTAAATGAGATGAGTGATGATCTATCTACCTTTGAATTTAATAATATCGAAGACTGTACCTACGGTAAAATATGGAAGAGGTCAGTCTTTTATATTGAAAATCTTTTGAAAGGTTATTATTTGAAATGTATTCAATATTTTTAGCATCATAAAGATTCCACACTTGTTAATGCTCTTATTGTTTGTTCGTTTATGTCGCCATTTTTTAACCGGTTCCGTTCAGCATTATCATAGCGTGAAAACACTCGCTTCTTAAACATCTCATTTCATATACGATTGTTTTTAAGGTACACAGTTTCCAGCTCCTGACATCACCACCTGAAAGGGAGTCGTGGCCGTTCATGACTCCTCTATCGTTCTGCTTTTACATTTGATATCTGCTTAGTCATTCTTGTATCGTACATTGTTTCTACATGTCCCAACTATAGTGACATGTTCATTGTTGAACAGTTTAACATTGTGATAATATTAAAATCTTGGTTTCGTCTCCATTGGCAAAGTTTACTCAGTTAAGGTTTCGCAGAGCCCTCATTTAGACCGCGTTTATTCTTTTCTCATGTACACTAACCATACCTAACTCTAACGTTCATAATAATAATAATAATAAACTTTAACTTGAAATCAATCATTAACACGTGTTTTCAAAGAAATGTAGGCAATTTGCCAGGCTTAAAATAATTATATAAACGCCTTTTGTTACCTGAAGGTTTAGGCAGCGGCTGTTAAGCCTTGTCTCGCCGTTATGTTTACGTCCCAAGTGGAATAGGTGGCGAACCTATTGCCATACCGGGCACAAAGTTTTCAGTCATCGAGATTTATCACACATAACTTCCGAAAAACAATTTCGAAAAGTCATTGGTGTGAGCCAGTGTCAGGAATTGAACCCAGACCTCTGGATCATAAGCCGTGTGCTCGACCACTGGGCCACCGAGACATTTAATTTAATTTTATTAAAAAACAACAACATTATGACAAGAAAGCAAAATTCTATTAAGCTATAAGATAAGCTTCTATTTTCTTTCAATCAAATTGCCATCTGAGATTCAATCAAAAATCGCAAAAGCCTCGTTAATGACAACATTTAAGGAAATTTAATTCAAAGTTTCCATTAAGACCTCGTATCATATTTAAGAGAGTTGTTGAAGCATAGATTCTAAATAACCCAATTATTTCATTTTATAAAATTATTTATTAAAAAGCTTGAATTTAACGGCTTATAAATCAATATTTATAGTTCGCGGATTTTATTTAACTTCATACGAAATGGGTTGCTAACTATTTCCAATAACTATATTGGATATCTGAAATATCGATATTAAAATATCTCTTAATTGCTAATATAGGATAATAACAGAATAACAAAAAAAAAAACACATTACCAAGTGTAGTTGTTTTCACAGTGTTTGTGTCGTTTTTCACAGTGGTAGAGCCAAGCAGTTCGCTACATGAATGGGCCGGCTCGACCTGTGAAATACCACGACCTCTCAGAAGATCGACGTAAAGTGGCTCATGCCGCGTTTCGTTTGGTAAGAGAGGTACCCGGAGGCCCAACCCCCTTTCCCCATCCTTTCTTTTCCCCTATCTCTTAAAGGTCGGCAACGCAACAGTAACATTTTATGTGTTGCTGGTGTCCATGGGCGGCGTTGGTTGCTTACCATCAGGTGACACGCCTGCTCGTTTGCCCTCCTATCCCATAAAAAAAACACTTATCTACGAAAATAATAAACATGTTAAAATTTATAAAACAGATGTCACTATATCATGAAAATATACTGCTATGAAATCTAATATCAGTCGTTATCCCTTTTTGTCGAGCACGAAGATATTATTCATATTGAGAAATATGGACGTTGGTGTTTTATATTTCAATACAATTCAACTATAGCATTTATCAGTTGAAAAAATGGTGATTGTGATTATTTGTAATAAAAAAACTAGTCAATTCACTTTTATTAATTTAGGTTAAAGTGGAGATTATTTACAATTGGTAAGGTTTCCAAATGGTAGGTTTGTTCGCATTGGGATAAATAACAGAGTTTCCTCTAACGATTCCTATACGGAAAAGTGTAGGGCACATTTATCTATAGCTATTCTTAGGCGATCAGGCCAGATCTGTCTGCTGTTGAACGTAGACCTCCAACTAAACACGCCGTAACTTTTAGTCTTTTGCTACTTGCATCCAACGACTGCCTGCTGTTTTTGTTAGGTCGTCGGTCTATCTAGTAAGGGGACAGTCCATGGTAGCTACTCTAGAACCTTTCTTGCCCTGCGTTCTACGTTCTAGCAATATAGAGCACATTGCTCGAAAAACCGCATAGCACGTATTTACGAGCTTCTTGATAAGGTCGATATTTAAAGATCAAGTCCATGTCCTGTACCATAAATCATCTCTGACAACACACACTGGTCCTTAAATTTTAAACACTGAGGTGTTTTGGACAAGAAGACATCCCAAAGCGAACACTGCCCAGTGCCCAGCCGAGTTTGATCAGTCGGTTAAAAAAGTAAAAAGTACCAGTATCAATTACAAATTATTTATGTAATATGATCATAAGATCATATGAAATTTATATCGGATATATTAAAATATTTTATGATTGTGTCTATCTTAAAAATTATTTACGATACATAACTTACTATTTCAACCAAGAAATCAGTTTAATCTTAGGCCAATATAAATTAGTTTTGAATATATTTGTGTATCATGTACAACAGCGTCATTCATAACCCTAGGGCAATAATCAAACTTGGCGAGCTTATATTCCTTGTTAATGTTTCTTATCTAAAGTGATTAATAGCTCATTTCTAAGTATGATTTAAATATCAACTTGTCCGGCATGGTATCACATTTTTACTCTACCCTTAGGGTAGGCGGCCGCTGTTAAGCCTCGTCTCACCGTTATGTTTACGTCCCAAAATGGAATGGAATTTCAATCATCGATATTTATCACACATAACTTCAGAAAAAAACTTAGAAAAGTCATTGGTGTCAGCCAGTGTCAGGATTCGAACCTTAGGTATACATATACCTTTAGGTACTTATATCTTAAACTACTAATATGCAAAAGTGAAAACAGATAACAAACTCCTTCCCCCTCCACTCATTTCCTTATCTTATATAATTGTAAATGCCGGAAATGCATGTATAATGTTAAATGACGGTCTTAAAATTTTCCTAGGAATATTTTTTTAAGAGAGCTGGTAAGTAATTTCTAATTGCCCATGAACACCTTGGTGCGTTGCCGTCCTTTAAGAGAGTAGGAGAGGAAACGGGATCGGGCCTCCGGATATCTCTGTCCATAAATATGTGTCGTAGCCGTCGTCAATCCCTACATCCTTCAGCTTTGCATAGTATGTCTATTTAGCCAATCTTGCATCAGCCATTCGTACTACGTGTCCAAACCATGGGAGCATACCTTACTTTCATTTACACCGACACTCGCTTTTAATTTTCTCGTTTTAGACGCGATTGGCGAGCGTCAATCCACTTTATTAAAAAAATCACAATAACCTTGTTTGTTTTCATCACTAAAAGAGTATGACTGATCTGCTTTTAGTAAATAGTCGTCTCGAGAATGCTCTAATCGATACAAGAGCATACAGAGGGCCTACTCTTAACATGCATACATCAAGAAGTGGAGGCACTGACGAGTGCGTACCCCATTAGGAGCTGAAAGTTTACGGAATATGTATGTGTACCTTCTCAGTAGAAGACTCACAAACAAGAGTCTGCCTAAGTAGGTGTTGAAGAATAATAAGAAATAATTAAACAAAGAATAGTGGATAAAGCAAAAGAAAGAGGAAGAAAAGAAGCCAGTATGCCCGTATTTCGTGGAATACAGAAGGAGCCGAGTTTTTTTAAGATTTTCTAGAAGTACTTCAAGCTCTCCCAAAATTATATAACATGTGTGGTTGAAGGTAACTGTGATCTACGCTTATATGAATATTCTATGAAACTTATATCTAGAACTCTTAAAAAAATATAGGAAAGTTTTTACTCCGCTCCTAAAAGTTGGTGGAAATCACTTACTGTCTTTTCCCAGAAATAGTGCGATATACTTTTCTTTCTTTTCAATTCCTATTTTATTTAATTAATTTTTATGTTTTGCATTTATTTTGTAAGAGTAAAAATTACAGTACTTTTTAAAATATATATTATTATGCAAGTTTATTTAACAGTAATTATGACTAGTTAGTTCATAATTCAACCTCGATCCATAAAATTAAAGTTGACGAGATTTGGGCTTGAAATTAAACTAATACAAAAGACAGAGTTGCCATATCTGCTACTCCGCGACTATCATCAGTTCATTAAGACCAATTCACATGTATCAATTAAATTACAGGTTCGCCCGATCCAGCACATACTGCCATATATTTTATCTTATAAAAGTTTGTCTTATAGATATATATAGATAGAATAGATAGAAGATATAGATATATCAAATAAATGTTTTCCGTTGCTTGTAAAATAATAAAATAAAATATAAAAGTATCATATTATGTACATGACATGTATATTGCTTATGGGAAATCATGAGAGACATACCAACTTATGATCAAAGTTTTCATTTAACAGTTGACTGCGTTGAACAAGTCATATGTAATAAATTACAATTACATTAAGACATGAGAATATTACTTTCTAATTAATTCCGCTGGATTTACTCATTAAATAACACTCTGTATTATACACTTGAGCACTGTCACTTCGGTACTTAATTCTTTGTATGCTAAAATAAAAGATTATCATTCAAATATATAATAGATGTATCGTGTGATTCGTATCGATGACTGAAAAAAAAAATGCAGAAACAACATAACATTTCACTAACAGACAGACTCTACACTTTTATGAATTCAAGACGTTAAGATTTAAAACATACATTTTGGTTAGTTTACAAATATAATGTAGAATCCTAAACAAGTCTTACAAGTCAAGTAATAATTAAAGATGATCAACTTCAGCATTTTCCCTTAGTTTAGGAGTGACATTTTTATGTATTATATGTATCATCTATATCATTAAAAATTTATTAACATCGAAATGTAACTAAATACATCGCGACATTGAACTTGAATTTAACAACCAAAAGGTACCTACTTATCATTATTCTTATTCGCTACAAAACTATATAATATTAGGGATAAACTCATAAATTTTCATAACAAGAGGACCTCGTCAAGTTATTCAACGGAACGCATAGGAAATTATTCACAAGTGAAATTATACCTCGGAATGGAAAAGTTCCGCGCACAGGGTCTGAATACGTAATGCGTAAAGTCATGGGCCGAGCCACTTCGTATTCATCTACCAATTGCTGTACCGCTTGCGAAATTCTGCTATTCCTTGTTTTACAAATGGCAGGTTTGGATTAAGCTGTCTACTGTTATATTTTGTTCGAATGCCTAAAAAATAAGTTACGTATAACATTAGTACCTTATCTCAAATCTAAATTAAATCTAAATTTAGAATTTTTCTTATGGTAAGAAATATAATTATAAAATACTGGCTGGAGTGAATGAGGGATAAGAATCATGAAAATTTAGGGTAGTTATTTTTCAAGGTCACCTTTTGAACAATGAATTAAAAGTTTGAAGTGGGCTATATATGCTTTTTCTTAGTTAACATTTGACCTACAAAAATATTTGTTAGAATCTGTCAAGCCATTTCAGCAGCGCTTGGTTACAAAAAAAAAGAGATTTTTCGATTTAAATTATATTGATTTTAATCATTTTTAGTCATTAGTGGATGGCCTTTTCAAACACTGCATTTTCATCGGCTAGTGTAAACTGAGAATATGTGTCTATGAAAGTAAATTAAAATCTTTTTTTATACTAAAGTTGTTGTATGAATTTTCTTGACATTGTTATAACTAAATTATTATTAATAAAAAAATGGAATCAATGGTTCTATACATTTAAGTAAACATTAAAGGTTAGATGTTTAGAATTAATATTGTATATCTTCATTTACTATATACTAAATACACTATAAACTAAAACGTACTATCCTTTACAGAATAGATAAAACCTTTTTAGACGATCCAGTACTTTCTATTCTGGCAAAATTAGGTAGCAAGATTATTGTAAATTACTAAGCCCTTGACTCTAGATAGAACTAGATACCTCGTCTTCTACTGTAAGTCAAATAATGTAAGGCAATAATAACTAAACAGTCGTAGTGTAACTGGCCGTAGAAATATGTATAGTTTTTCTTTATTTTCTAATTTGTAACGAAAATGAGAAGTTTTAATTTATCTGTGGGGTGTAAAAAATTAAATTTGCATAGTTATGTAAGAGCATTCGTATGCCATATACTAGGATTTTTTCTCTTTGACGTCGACGCCTCGTCAACACATCTCAGGCACACTGCCGACGGCTGACGTCGGATAGACTGATCACCGCATTATGCTATTATTCAACCCATAAGGGTGAGTTGCCACTGTTAACTAAATTGTAGCTAGCATAGTGTTAAAAGTATAGAAGTGTAACTGTTCTCGGTGCCGAGCGTGCGATGTAACCGTGGGGTCAAAGTTCGCCAACGGACCGAGAGCACAGAGTCTAATTCTGGTGCCTTGTGGCATTGCAGGGTCTTACTGCAGGGTCTACACCCTGACACCTACCAGCACTTACTGCAGGGTCTACACCCGGAGACCTACCAGCTCTCAGTGCAGGATCTACACCTTGACACCAACCAGCTCCTACTGCAAGGTCTACACCCGGACGTCTCCAGCTTCTACCGCCGGAAGGACCGTACCAGAGCTGACCGGACTACGCCCTGCCTCGCTACTACCAGCCTTAAGGCCAGTGACCCTCACTAGTAACGACTTAGTGGGAGGAAGCAGACTGCCCTTTTTACTTCAACCTACTCCCTGAGATACTTAACTATAATTCACTCTTGCTGTATTCTTCCTTCTTTCTCTTTCTCATCTATGTACTTAATAACTACCACTATATAATATACTATCTGTAACTAAGGAACTTTATTCTTATCATTTCTATATACCTACCTACCCCCCGTAACAGGGTGTTAATTCACAGTTATTGTGCAATAAAGCCTTAATCATAACGTATTGTGCGTATAAGTCCGATTCACACTTGACCAAATGTTTTGCAGAACAAATTCTCTACTAAACATGAACTTCTAGGAGAATAGTTAAATCCAAAACCATTTCTTTTGTAGCTGGCAGACCGTTGAAAAATTGTCACTGTCCCTCGGAAAACGTATGCAAAGTTGTAACTGAAAACTTATTACTTTAAGTTTACTTTAAAAAAGGTTTGCATATTTTAGTCCTTAAAAGCTGAAGCTTAAATAAGTTGCGTAAATAAGTTGAAGTCGTGATTCGTTCTGTTACACACATTTCGACACATTCCCCTTTCCCTATCTCATCCGAAGCTGGGAAACTCAACTGCGTACTTTTTAGTCTTGCAAATATGACATGTTTGCTCGTTTCCAATTAAAGAGAGAAAAAAATGAAAATATTTTTATATATATTTATAAATAATTTTTGATAAAATTCTAGGTTGCCTGTGAGTTTAAATCTCAAAATCATATCTTCATAATCAAAACAGCGGGCAGGAACTAATTCTTTTAACGCTCTTAGAAAAAATAACATATAACACAAACAACGTCTATGTGTTGTATTTGACAGGAATTGCTTTAATTTTGGCTGCGGTTCGGTCGTTTGGCAAATAACTTTAAGTTTTGCGTGAACGAGACTTTTAGTGTCCAGCCGTCGCCTTAATTATCGTAGATTAGTTCCGCTTGGCAACGCCTGTTATTGCCACGACACGGGATTCCCGACGGGCGTAAGTGCTGTTGTGAACTATGAGTTTCAAATATAAGCTGTTGTTTACATATTATGCAACTTTGTTCTGTACATGTGAACACGTGCATTAATAAGTATACATAGATACATACATAACTTCACGCTTTCGATTTTCTCACTCGCTTCGTTCATTTTCATATTTCTTTTCAAGCACACGAGTCGATTTTTGAGGCTCCATACATCACCTTCCTCCAGAACACGTTCTATTAATAAGTATCAACATAAATATGGCACCATAGGTGGAGAGTTGAAATTGAATAATGAAATCTCTGTCCAATTTAGAAAATAAACTCCATGTACCGTTGTTTGTTTTTGCTACAGGACGAGAGCATGACACGTGACTGACAAATGTGATTTTTATTTATTATTAAAATACCATTCACATTTCATTTCGATTTGTTTCAAGTTTAATCATTATCATCATTAATGTGTTTTCTTTCTTTGTTTGTTATAAGCTTTCATGATTAAATATCATTAATGATGGTTGGGGAAACATTTTTCCAAGTATTAGAAAGATAGGTAGAAAGTAATAGACAGTATATTACTTATAAGGTACACCAAAATGGGAATCAATGAACGCATAAAGGTAAAGTAAAACATGACATAAATAAAATCAGCAAATGTAGTTCTGGGCAATAACTAAAATATTTATATATCGGAGCGTGAACATTTTGGCGTCATCTTTAGAGTAGTCGTGAACTACTGTTGGTTTCATAAATCCTTATAATACGGGTAGTTTTGGTGATAGGCAGTTTTTAGTAGGCAGGCGTCTCGATCATCGATTATTGTATGAGGGAGAGATTCGCAGTTATGTGGAGACGCATTTGTAGTGACTGTGGTGAGACGGCCGGACAGCCACCCAAGTCGACCGAAGTTTCTCTCTTTGGATGTGCATTGGTAGTAGAATATTGTCGTTAGGTCACAACAATAACTACTAGTATTGTACTAATGCACACTGGCAAATTTTACAGTCACAATTCTGTTGATAGTTATAGATTTCTCACATTATTTAGAAAGCTATACTAGATCACGGTGGTCATCCACCACCCTTCGGGCACGTATTGGACACATCATCATTAGCCTTTTTTTTTTTTGAGGTCCACTGCTGGACAGGGCTCCCCCATAGAACGCCACAACTGTCGGTCCGTTCACTCATGGGGGTTTTGCCATAATCGCCACGCTTGGCAGGCGGGTTGGCGATCGCAGTAGGCTGCATTGTGTTTAGAGAGAATGCTGCTGCCCATTCTTCCAGCCTTTTCCCTTAGTCGCCTTTTACGACACCCTCGGGAAGAGATGGGGTGGCGGTATTCTAAGCCGGCGCCACACAGCAAGTCTATTTGACACAGTCGCTCTCTATTTATAACATCAGAGCTGTAAATAAAGACGTCAGCTGACTGCTGGAAGTTTCATTCTTGTTATCTACTATTTAAAAGTTCGTGTAGAATTTGAATAAAATTGTTTTTAATAAGTGACACCCTTATGTTTGTTCAATAAATCAAGTATTGAAAAAATCTGTGACTGAATCCTTACCGCTGTTGCTTAACGTCACTCTACTTTTTATCTCCAGCAGTAGCATCTAGTAATAGGATCTATTACGTTGAATCAAAAATCTTAATTTCGGCTGCCTCCACCATGGCTATTAATGGTTAGAAAACAGTACATGTAATATTTATGAAAATGATAACATATACATAGTTAAAGCGTGCAATAAAAAAATATATTACACGTGAGTGATACTAACAGAGGCTTCAAATCGGATACCAGTAAATTTCCATTGAATACTTATGCAAACTGGGAACAGCACCCACGCTATCGTTTAAAAGTTTTATGGAATTTACCGCTTCAGATATATTTTAGATATTTATTCAAAAAATATATTTTTCTCTTTCACAATAGCATAATATTTCTGTAGGGAAAACTACTGTTTATGATTTAAGATTCAAATACCGGCTAATATATGTACTATAAAGGGTGTTTTTGGCTATGGGTGTTTTTCTATGTATTTTATGTATGTATTTACAAAAGAAAAGTATATATGTATTAATATCCGTTATCTAGTATCCATAACACAAGCATTTAGTTGCTTAGCTTGGAACTAGAGGGCGCTGTGTGTATTGTGTCCAAGATATTATTATTATTATAAAGGTAACTTCTTTATAGTACATATTATATTAGCCGGTATTTGTTTAAATGTGTTTTATTAAAGTGACGACTGGACATTTTCTTTTACCGCACTCGTTTTGTAATTGAATGAATAGAGGTTGCCAAATAACGGCCACTATTTTGTCAGTCATCCATACTTTTTTTTTTTTTTTGTTACGGGATAGGATGGCAAACGAGCAGGCGTGTCACCTGATGGTAAGCAACTAACGCCGCCCATGGACACCAGCAGCACATATAGTGTTACTGTTGCGTTGCCGACCTTTAAGGGAAGGGGATAGGAAAGGATAGGGAAGGGGGTGGGCTTATTAAACATAACTTCCAAAAAGTCATTGATGTGAGCAACGAATCGAACCCAATACTACTTGATACAGAGTACTAAGCTATGGCTATGTATATGTATTTAAATGAACACATATTAAAATTTAAGCCAAGGAAAACAAGTAACCAAGGAAAACAGATCTCACGATAATAGATTTATGCCACAGAACACAGAATTTGATTAATCACAATACTGCATTTAACTTTGCGAGCTTATATTGTACATGTCAAAATATTTTTTCTATTTTATATGCGCAACTTTAAATGGATTATATGATAGCTTTGTATATTTTTTTGTTTAAAAGTGAACAAGAGTGCGTTAAGAGGGGGCTACCTGGTCATCGACGCCTGAAACACGAAATTGTCTTAGTTGAGTTGCTGATATTTAAAATGGGGTATGGAGGGATGGGAAGAAATAAGACGGGTTATACCTCCGAATACCTGACTTATGCGAAATAAGCCTCATTTATCATAATATTGACGTCTCGAGCTGCTGATGTCCACTTCCAACGCTACTCGCTATCAAATTTTAAAGGCCCAAAATGCAACTACTATCTCACTTGCCTTCGATCCACTTTAAAAAACCTAATTAAGACAGGAAACTAGTAAATGTTAGAAATAGAAATTCCGCAAAATAATATAGTCAGTATTATTTACACGACCAGCATAAATATAAAAATAGCCATCAAAATTTCAACCATTTTATCGATTAACAAAAAATTATACATACAGTATTTATTATATTCCATAGTTCGATTCCCGTAACACTTTCCGGTGATTCTCGAATATTATAGATAAAAATTATTTTAAGATAGTCTATATTATAATAAATCTGTTATTTAAAATCACTCTACTTACTCCGACCTATGCTTGTGACAATACAGTAAGTACAATACAACAAAAAAACCTGAGTGATTTCAAATCTTTAAAAAAATTAACTAACAATTTGTGAGTAAATATTTTTTTTAAATTTACAATTATGTTAAGTCCTTGTTAAAATAGAGCTGATTGTTTTTTTTTATCAATAATTTTAAATTTTTGACAATGTATTGGCGTTATATTTTTAATAATCCATACACCATCGCGGAGTTTTTTGTAGACCCTTTGCAGGTGTATAATAAATAATGTAGTACATCGATTTAATTTGTCACTTATGGTTCGGCTAGTGCTTGCAATTTTGCTAAATCTCGAAAATAATTACCTATTTTAAAAATACATTATACATAAAAACCACCCCGTACACACGCTCTATCTCTTAAATACCGAATCAAAGCAGTAAGTAAGTAGTTTCAAAGATCTAATCATTTTAGGGGACAGAAAGCGGAAAGCGACTTTGTTTTATACTATGTACTCGTAATAATAATGATGATGATAACTAACTTTTAAAAGAGAATGCAATGTTTTATAAAGTTTTTTTGACGGTGTGATTCTTTTGAAAATTAGCTCACCAAATCGTTTACCAAATGAGCCAAACTAAGGTTATATTAGTTAATTTAGTAACCATCAGACCTTTATTTGTTATGGGCCGAGGAACATTACTACTAAGGCACTACATAAAATACACTACACTATTTTTTTCAGTGGATAAACACATTTATCAACCTATTAGATTACCATCACCTACTCAATACTCTTAAAATTTATCTAGATAGAACATTTATGTACACTATTATATTTGTGTGTTTATTTTAACCTATGCTGTAATTATTTTGAAAAAAATAAGTTAATTTATTAATGAAACGGTTCTTAATATTACTGGTTTAATATTATAATCAAAAGAAAAAAAAATACGTTACGATATTATTGTGTTAAAAAGTTTGTACTACTAAAAATGTTTCCAGGTTAAAAATACAGTTCATATTTTGTTATATCAGACAATGGCCAATTCGTATCGGTTACATATCTCGACATGTGTTCAACAATCGAACGAGTGAAAATGCTGTAATCACTGGGTATGTTATTTATTTTTAAGCCGATATCTATTTTTCTTGCAACGATTTTATTAAAAATTAACACTTTTTAACGTTTTAATTGTAATTATGACAGCACATCATAATAATAATAATAATAATAATAATAAATAGAAATAATTTAATAGAATAATAATTTTTAAAAATTAAATTATTTTGCAATGTGTCGGAAAGAAATAGGGGACATTAGTTTTTAATGCAGTGTCACGCGCATTAAATATAATTTTTATATACCGACTCCAATTTATACTGCAATAAAGCACATTATTTTATTACATTAAGACTAAAAGCTTAGTAAAAAAGTTTTAGTAAATCCTAATTATGTTATCTCTGTCTTTAGTCTCGGTGGCGCTGTGGTCGAGCTCACGGTTTCTGATCCAGAGGTCATGGTTCGTTTCCAGATACTGGCTCACACCAATGACTTTTCGAAATTGTTTTCGGAAGTTATGTGTGATAAATATCGATGACTGAAAACTTTGTGCCCAACATAACGGCGAGACGAGGCTTAACAGCCGCTGCCAACACCTTCGGGTAACAAAAAGGCATGAAGTTATGTTATGTTATGTTGTTTCTCTAATACACGATGCATATAATGAGTTAATTGTTATAAGTCATGCAGCCTTAATCATAGACGGAATGCAATCTATATAAATACAATTGAATTCATTGAATCCTCACACTGGCTCACACTAATGACTTTTCGAAGTACTTTTCAGAAGTTATGTGTGAAAAATATCCATGACTGAAAAAATTGTGCCCGGTATGGCAATAGGTTCGCTACCTATTCCATTTTGGAAGTAAACATAATGGCGAGACGAGGCTTAACAGCCGCTGCCTACACCTTCGGGTAGCAAAAGGCGTGAAGCTATGTTATGAATAAGTTATATGAAAATTACGTTATTTGTCGCTTTTTAGTTATAGTGGTACTGTTTTCATATACGTAAAGATTTTGTGGTTTAAATTTCTAGAAGTCGGTTCAACTTTTTTTTTCAAAGAAATTATTTTCATAATTTTCGTACGTACGAGAACGGAAAGAAAGTCTACATAAAAAATTTCTACAAGACCTAACAAAAGATTGGTTTCGTTGGAGTTAAAAGTCAATTTGTATTTTATTTCCTTATTATAAAAATTAAAGTATTAGTGAAGAGGTTCCAGGAAGTTAAAACAATTGAGTGACACTATGTATTGTATATTTTATTTATTTTTTTATTGTGCACCTTTTAATTACAATATATATAATTTACAACAATAAAATTGTTCATTTGCTTATTGGCTATACAATGGGCAGTCTTATCGCGCACGGCGTTTCTTCCAGACAACCATTTAGAGAGATGTTGTGGTAGAAATAAAGGGCAGTGTGGTGCACAAACGAATAATAAAATAATATATAATATATATAACGAATAATATATATATATATATACACAAAATCATGTAAATATATTTTACATATCTATAATACAGCACAATACAATATATAAAATGATAATAATATCATAAAATAACACATTATACACATACAATAACAGGCTACAAATTATAAAAATTAACAGTTGAAATAAATAAACTTAAATATGTAATGACAGAATTTATAGTGATAGATAATGCTCTTTTAAACGAGTCTTGAAGGTGTACAGGGATTTGGACTGTCGAATGGAGAGAGGTAATGCGTTTCACAGGAGAACGTTTTATATATTATTTATAAATATACTCCTATTTCCCAGAATCAAAACGAAAAACTAAATCTGTATTCGTCAACTTTTTCCTACAAACTATTAATTATGATCAGACCCTTTATTAAACCGACATAGTTAATATATCCATGGGCTTTTGTATCTGCTAATTGAAATAGAACGAAAATCGGCAAAGTTTTACGAAGTTCCTTGTTCAAATTTAAACATAATTCTGGTCCAAGTAAAATTTTAAGATATATATATTTCTAAATTGTTGGGTAACTTGAAGACATTTTTACTAGGTATTTCATTCAAAGCTTAAAACTGAGCAAACCATTGGTAATGTGACATGATGTGGCAAACTTGGTTGCGATTTCAATTTGCCAAGATATTGAGTAAATGGAAAAGTCTTCCAGAATGCCCAAAATAGTAATGTTGAGCAAATTCAAATAGGATAAATTCAAAAAATCGAATTCAAAATATTTTTATTCCTTAGACTTTACAAAGTACTTAGAACCGTCACACAAAACTATTATCAAAAATCCGCGGAGCTTAGTTTCCCTTCCATGAAACTGTCACACACGAATCGCCGCAAACTGCCAGTTCCGGCATTAAGGCTTGTTGAGACAAACTGGCAAAAATTCAAGGCCGAGTCTTTTCAATTGCCAGTTTAATAATATTTCTGTAATAATTACAATCAACATAACACAAAAAAAGCAATTCAATTTCAAACTATTTTATCATTTAAGTAACGTGCGATACAAAAGCAATCCTTTTAATGTAATCTATTATTAACATTCAGCGTGGCAATGCGGCCAGTCTTCTGGGCACGCTGCCAGTAGACCGAGATGCGGAGAAATTTGATTTCAGGTAGTGTTTTAATTGTATATATTGTAAATAATGTAGTTAATTTATTTGTTCTTATTATTATTAACATAATTCTTAAATTTACCCATGGATAGTTCAACTGCGTCGTTTGGAAGTTTATTTTAGAAGCGTATACCTTTGAATTGACCTGGGAACGAGTTAGAGATTTTATGCAGCCTAGTAGTGGGAAAGATACGAGATAAAGTAAATATAACTTAACAGTCTTGTTGAATATTGTATGCTATACGTTTAAATATTGAATTCAACATATTTTATTCATTTTCTGTAATAATATAGTACAAAAGTAAAGTTTATTTGTTTAATAGCGCTAACCTAATTTATACATACTCATATGTGTCCTTATTGCAATAGATATCTCGTTTCATTGCGAGGGCTATTATTAAGAGTTTATACAAATTTAAAAGCGACCGGATTAACAGTGATTTTTTAAATATTTTTATTAGCAAAGTCTGCATATTTATTTCTAAGATTTTCGCGAATCTCACTCATTGATTAAAACAACCTTTAGGATTATATCGCGTTTATTTATTATTTATTTATATTTATTTCCCGACGTTTCGAACTCTTTACAGAGATCATTTTCACGAGTGATGAACAAAAAGATGGTAGTTGTTCAAAAGCTATTTTCATTGATACAGAGAGCACCCACTTTTTGGAAATAAAAATCAAAAAGTTGATGTCAAAAATATGATTTTTACTATTGGTAACCCACATCAGAACATGAGAACAAAAGTTAAATACTTATTTATAAGATAATAATAATAATAATACCTTTATTAAAACAAAACAAACACATCAAAGCTTACAAGAATCTCTGCCTCCCAAATTAGGTCGAACCTGTGTCTCAGGAGGCAGTTCCTTCCCAATATACAAGTATCTAGAATCCAGACATTTACAAGCTATTTACAATTAACATAGAGTATATTATTATACATCAATATATGATCTTTAAAAAATACCTTAAATAACATATTTAATTTTATATACATATTTTATATTTAATACATATTTTATATATATTAACACTATATATTTAATATAATAAAATTGTAGATTAGAAATATACTTCAATATATAAATAGATACAACCCTAGAAGAGTAGTTACAATATGTAGAAGAATATATTGCTGGTTTGCTGTAAGTATTCAAAGGTGTAGTAGTTACAGTGTAATGTCAGACACCAAAGACTCAACAGCATTGTAATCCAAGTCAATTAACTGTTCGTGTATATATTTCTTAAATTTGTAATTACTTAAATTTTGTAGATTAATCGAATTAATGCTATTATAAATTGCCGGTGCTCTGTATTCAAAGTGGCGCTGCGAAAAACTAGACCTACAGATTGGGACTGGACATCGGAATCGGCGTCCAGCTTTTGGTAGGGTCGGTACAGTTTCTCTATGATATTTGCGCAGTATTTCATAGATGTACATTTTTCGTATTGTAAGGACATTAGCACGTTTGTATAGGTCTACTGTGGGGTGTCTATATGGTAGAAACATAAGAACCTTAAGTATGGCTCGTTGGGCACGCTCGAGACCGATCATAGCCGTTTTTGATGCACCGCCCCAGGAAGAAACACAGTAGCTGATCACACACTCGCAAAGTGCCTTATATGTTTGTATGAGTAATTTGAAGGGTGCAACTGATCGTAATTGTTTGAATACGTAAATCATTTTTCTGAGCCGTTTACTTATAACACTAGTATGCATGTCCCATCGTAAATTGTCATCTACGGTAACACCCAAATATTTTATATGATTAGCTATACGTAAGTTTTCACAGTTGCATAAACTAACGGATTGGTTATTTCTATTACAAGGATATGTGTGTATTTTAATGTTAAAGTTTCTATCGGGACGTGAGACTATAGTCTTAGTAAAACATAAGAAATTAGTTTTGGACGTGTTTAGCGTGAGAAGATTATCCTCTAGCCACCTCGTTATACGAGACAGACCATACTCGGTTGTCTGTCGGACTTTCTCCCATGTGCGTTCGTGGAATAAAACTACAGTGTCATCCGCGAACATTATAATCTCGGCACCGGGTATAACGTGTTCAACAACGTCGTTGATATACGATAAGAATAGGGTAGGACCGAGGGTACTTCCCTGTGGTATACCATATGAGCACGCAGCTACATCACTCATTTGATTGTTTACTTTTACGCGTTGCTCTCTGCCCATCATATAGCTTCGAAACCATTCAAGAACATGACCTCTTACCCCTAACACCGTTTCCAATTTCGATAATAGTATAGGAATTGACACTGTGTCAAAAGCTTTTTTTAAATCTAGAAAAATACCAATAACCTTTTCTCCACTTTCAACGTGTTTGGTTAAACTTGAGACTAACCTCAGAACAGCATCACTAGTGGAACGTCCAGCGCGAAAACCATATTGATGCTCGGTGATTAATCTATTCCTTTCTAAGAAGCTAACAAATCTTACGTTAACAATCTTTTCTAAGATCTTAGATAGAGAGGGAAGCAGTGAAATAGGTCTATAATTGGCTACGGAGGTCCTGTCATCTGATTTGTGTATGGGAGAAACTATCGCCGTTTTAAAAATCTTTGGAAATATTCCCTGGCCCAGGCTGAGATTAAAAAGATGTGTTAATGGACCGATAAGTACACTTCGAGCTTTATAAATTAAAGTACTTGATATATTGTCACATCCGGATGCACAATGTCTTTTCATGGACATTATAATACCTTCGATTTCACTTGAGTCGGTTGGTGTAAGTGACATAGATGTAGCGGGTGTGTGCGCGTGAGAACTTTGAAAGCTCTGAGCCAGTTGAATTTCCGTTTTATTTAGTTTCTTTAATGTGGCACTTGCCAAGTTGCTCCCAATGGTAGTGAAATACGAATTAACAATATTTAGTGATGCTAGAGGTGTTTCGGATAGTAATAGTAGCTCTTTTGGTACAGCATTTGATTTTGACATGTTACAAATATCTTTTATGATACCCCAAGTCTTTTTAATGTTAGCACTGTTATTTTCTAATTGTTTTTTATAATAATCTAACTTTAGATACTTAATAATTTTATTACATACATTTTTATAATTGTTATAAGTTATATATACTAATTGATTGTGTGGATGTAATTTAGTTTGTTTATAAAGTTTATCTCTAGTGCGGATAGATCTCACAACACCCTGCGTAATCCAAGCTTTAAGTGGTGCTCTTCGCTTAGATATGTGTTTTACTGACGTACAATGACTTACAATGGTTTGGACTGTATTAACAAGTTCTGTAGTTGCTTGGTTTACATCATTAATAGCGTAAAACATTGACCAATCTACGTTTTCAAGTTCTTTGGTCACAGAATCATAGTCCAGGTTGGTTCGGATTCGAATAGGATTTATTTTGGGGTTTTTGAGGCATTGTAGATTTAGAAGAATTGGTTTGTGATCTGTTAGTTCAGGAAATATTAGTGTTTGCCATTTAGCCCGGGTTTTCACCATAAAGTGGTCCAAACAATTAGTTTTCCTAGTTGGAACTGTTACACCGACCTGGAGATCATGGCTAGCCATCAGACACAGGTAGTCTTCAGTATGCCCGCTAAATCTGTCACTAGCCATTGTGTTAATATTTATGTCACCTGTGAAGATGATATCTTTGTGGCTATACCTGTCCAAAATTATATCCAAAGACTGCAAATACCTGTGAGGATTACCATAGCAAGGTGGTCTATAGGAGCAAACAAACACATAGCCCTCCGCTTCCAATACCAAACAGTTCCCCTCCACTATGTCCGGTTCAATACAAGTAGCATCCAGATCAGTTCCAACATAGACCACTACCCCATCATTCTTGTTTAAATATTTTGTAGTCATATATACGTTATAGTTTTGTAAAGCAGGTGGAGCAACATCCGCATTGGTCCAACATTCAGTTAACACAATTAAGTCTACTTTAATATTCAGAGCTGCAACAAATGCCACAAGCATGTCAAAATTGCTATTTATGCTACGTATATTTAGACAAAGTATGTTGAATGAACATGAACTACTATTACCTAAAATTAGCGAACACTGAGATAAATCATTCACAACGGTACATTTTGCCTTACTGGTATTGTCTAGGTCATTAGTCATAATAGTGTTATGGCCCATGAATTTTAATGTTGTGGAGTACTTGGTGCAAGTAAAAAGGTGTCTTAAGTATTAATAATGTATCGTGCGCTCGCGTTATGCCATGATTTCTTCTTAAAATGGGTATAAGTTTATGGCAAAGATTGCAAATATTTAAGCATAAGGCCGTAGCCACATTACGGGTTCGATTTTTTAGTTTCAGATGTGTGTATCTGTACTTAAAATCTGTTGGCGTTGTGGGTGGTACATACTCAGTATAAGGCGGCATTAGAATTGAGAAAGGTGCAAATAGTATAGAGTGTATGTTTATGGTTATCAATAATACATAAATAGATATAGGGTTAAGTAATAGATTTCTAAAAAGTAAACAAAAATAAATAGCCAAAAGTCACTTCTCGACATTTTTCTTAAGGTCATCCTCACAATCTATTCTAACATATCTATGTCCTTCGGCTTTGCGTAGGAAAACCCTTCCATTTGATGTCCAACAGTACATGTAATTATTATCCCTTGCAAATACACGACTCAAATAGAATAGTCTTCTGGCGCTGACAGTTAGAGCTTCGGTGACATAAACTGGAGTGGCTTCTCCACCCAGTCCTAAACTTCCCGTGTTAAATTTCTTACTCTTATTTTCCTTGTTATATTTTCTTACAGAGTCTAAGATTCTGTCTTTGGAGCAACAGCTATTAAAGTCCACCACTATGGGTTTATTAGTATCAGTCTTAGTAGCCAGGCGAAAAACATCTCGTATATCACTGATTTGTATGTTGTTCTTCAGTACCTTATTCATATTATCAATGATCCCAATAAGATCCGCTTTAGACTCCCTGTTGCTCGACTTCGGGATATTACGAATTTCAACCATTGCCGACTTTTGATTGCGTTCCAATATTTCTAATTTATCCTCCAGTGATCGAATGTGCTTGAGATGTAGTACCTTTTCATCATGGAGCGTTCTCATTTTATTGCTTATGTCATCATATTGTGCAGAAATATATTTCACTGTCTCCTTCAAATCTCTGTTATCATCCTTCAACTCCTTAATCGACGCGAGTACTTGTTCAAATTTACGCTCCTGAGCGTCTAATGTTGCTTTGAATAACTTCTCCATGTCCAGTTTCAACTCTCTAAATTCATCTTTACAGTCATCATTATGTTTACGTTTCGAACCACGTGAGCGCGTGCTAATTTTTGTTGAAAAATCCACAATTGGATTCGTATCATCATCATCACGTCCACATGATACTATGTTGGGTTCGGAATCATAATGGCCTAATGGTTCGACGTCTTTACTTTGCGGCGGTGTTCGTTTAAGCGGCATAATGATGAACTATTTGACAATACCCACAGTCTAAGTATTGAACTATAAAAGAAGGCCGTCCCTCCAGCAGCGGCTCCACCCCCGTCGCTTGCGCAAGTGTGTTACAGGACAATAGTGATAAGTGTAGGTGGGCTATGACTTGAACAGGGCGGTGATTATGTGCGTTGGTAGGGTAGGTGCAAATAATATTTGCTACTCACATACAATGTGTGTCCGCTGCGTAAAATATATTTGTCCTCTTCACACACCCACTGTCTTCAGTATTTATGCGCGCCTGGTATCGAGTATTCAAACAAAGTTAATTTTATCAAATAAAATTGAATATAATAAATAAAGAAATGCACTCCAAACACGACTGCTCAGCACGGAGATCCAAAGGGAAGGGGGAAGATGCATTCATATATCCTGCTTCTAAAGATCCTTTGTTGTATGATTTAATAAGTAAAAGTTGTTGTTATTATTACAAATTATCTTATTTTCTAAGTTGGTTGAGATTAAAGTATAACTATTATTAAATATTTATTGATTTTAAATTAAAAGGTAAAGTGTTTATTAAAAAAATCTACCACTGGGTCAAAAACTCAGCGGCTGTTCTGCAAAACTGATTATTATTTCATTTTGAACGGGCTATTGATATTGCTATTATTTATAAAGTTTTTGAGAAAAAGAAAGGGACTTGGTTTCTAGGTTAATAAAAATTTAATTAAAATTATTTTGTTTTGATTTTATACTGCACTACTCAAAATTCTACATTATTTTGGTTCCTGATGTGGGTCTGACCTGCAAACTATACTAATAGTATCTCGCTGTCTTGAGCTGTTTGATTGTGGGCTAGGTTTGATGAGACTTATGACTGGGTTCCAGCTAGGTGATAGTTTCCAGCCATCTTCTCTATTGAAATTCTTTGGATGTTTTTTGATTTCAATAGCCTCGCGTATCATCCTGGGACGATAATGTTGTTCTTTGGCGAGGATTTGTGGTTTGTCAAACCTGATGTAGTGTTTTGAGCCCTCCTTGTTCACAAACAGCAGACTTATTATAGCGGTTGTGCTTCACATCCGCTATGTGTTCTTTGATCCTGGTTTTAATGGACCTCTTTGTTTGTCCGATATAAGAGAATCCACAATCACAGTCCAGCTTATATACTCCTGGGTCTTGCAGGGGGATGTGGCACTTGACAGATGGTAGAAATTGACTAACTTTCTTGGATGGCTTAAAGTATGTTTTAATTGAAGCACGTTTTAAAATATAGCCAATTTTGTTAGTGATTCCCTTTAAGTACGGCAAGATGGCAGGTTGGCGCTCAACTGTGGCTTGCTTCACTCGGTTTTTGTGATGATTTCTGGGAACTTTAAGCTGATTGGCATGTAAGACTTTTTTCACATGCTGAATCTCCTCTGCTATGTGTTCCTGGTCACAAATCCCTCGTGCTCTCTGAAACAAAGATTTTGACACGGCAGCTAACTGTGAAGGATGGTGGTGAGATTCACCATTCAGGTATCTATCTGTATGGGTTTTTTTTCTATACACATTGTGACTCAAGGTGTTATTAGAGTTACGAATAACTAACACATCTAAGAATGCTAGAGAATTGTTAGACTCCAGTTCCATTGTGAATTGTATTTTGGGATTTATGGAGTTAAGATGGTCTAAGAATACAGTTACTTTGTCAGATGGTAAAATTGTGAAAGTGTCATCTACATACCGCTTATAGAAACGGGGTTTAACAGGTGAACTCACCAAAGCAGTCTCCTCGGGACGGAACGTCGGGAAATAAATATAAATAAATAATAAATAAACGCGATATAATCCTAAAGGTTGTTTTAATCAATAGCAAAGTCTGACTACTTTGTGCCCGGTGTATTAGCAATAGTTTCGCCACCTATACTATTTAGGACGTAATGTAGCTATTTGATAAGTCCAGGCTTTATCAGTCGCTGTCTGCACCTTAGGGTAGAAAAAGGAGTAAAGCTACGCTTACGTACATACGATAAAGTTGTCCGCTATTTTGTAACAACACGTTCTGCTGATCTCATTGTTCTATATTTGATATCACACCGTCTTGAGACCATGTTTTTATATAAAATGGTTCTTGTGTAAACCATAACGTCGGACAAAGGTTGTACCAATTTAGGGGAGTGAGACCTGTATACTGAATTTTAGGATAAGCTTATAATTTACTATACGAGTTGAATATTTTGTTTATGTATCAATTACCAACAAATGCCATAAAATAAAGACGCTGATACACCCCTTTTATTTTATTACTTAATTTTTTATCACTAAGCGATATAAAAAAAATGTAAATAATTAATTCTCAGTAGTACAAAAAAATGTATATTTTATATATCTGCGAAATTATTGAACAAAACCGTCGTGCAATTTCAGAGAAGTTTCAAAATTAAAACTATATTTTTTAAAATATATGTATTAATATCCGTTATCTAGTTTCCATAACACAAGAATTTAGTTGCTTGGTTAACTAGAAGGCGCTGTGTGTATTATAATAATTTAATAATAATATTAAATAATTAAAGGTTGTCTGGAAGAGATCGCCGATAGCGATAAGACCGCCGTTTGTGCATTATTTTTGTTCTTTGTGTGTCTATAATGTATATGTATTCTTTTGTTTTGGTGTACAATAAAGAATATTGTATTTTATTGTATTGTATAATTTCTTTATTCAAATATACAAAGTTTCACTAATTCGGGGTTGGGGCTACCTTTTAGGTATTAAATACCTGTGCCAGATAGGCCCCGCACTTCCTTAACATATAAATAATAGGTCGGGGAAAAAGTCTTTTCGCATAACGTAGGTATAAACTTATTATAAAATTTCTTTGACTGTACTATTTGTGTCTGGCTGGTTTTGGTAACATTAAAAAGGTTACATTATAAAGAAAAGAAAAAAATAAAAAAAAGTTGTTTCCCGCTATTTTTCATTTGTTTTTCTCTCCGTAAAAATTAGTGAATCTAATGAAGAAATTCGATACATTTTAAAATTTTATTATAAAAAAGGCAAAAATGCAACTCAAGCAGTGAAAAAAATTTGTGATGTTTATGGACCTGATGCAGTGTCAGTAAGAGTAGCACAAATTTGGTTCAAACGTTTTCAGTCCGGAAATTTTGATGTTAAAGATGCACCTCGCTCTGGTCGCCCTGTTACGAATAAAATGGACGCCATTTTTGAAAGAGTGGAGCAAGATCGGCATATTAGTAGTTACGATGTAGCTGAAGAACTGGGAATTGACCAAAAAACAGTTTTGACCCATTTGAAGAAAGCTGGTTATACAAAAAAGCTCGATATTTGGGTGCCACACGAGCTCACTCAAAGAAACTTAATGAACCGTGTACTCATTTGCGATTCATTATTGAGACGTAATGAAACCGAGCCGTTTTTGAAGAGATTGATAACTGGCGATGAAAAGTGGATCACGTACGACAAGAACGTGCGAAAAAGGTCGTGGTCGAAAGTTGGCCAGGCTTCACAGACTGTGGCCAAACCTGGCCTAACACGAAATAAGGTGATGCTGTGTGTATGGTGGGATTGGAAGGGCATTGTTCATTATGAGCTTTTACCGTCCGGCAAAACCATCGATTCTGATCTTTACTGCCAGCAACTGATGAGATTAAAGGAAGCAGTCGAGAGAAAACGGCCGGAATTGATCAACAGGAAGGGTGTGGTCTTTCATCACGATAACGCTAGACCACACACATCTTTAGCCACTCAGCAAAAATTAAGAGAGTTCGACTGGGAGGTCCTAGTGCATCCACCATATAGCCCTGACCTTGCGCCTTCAGATTTTCACCTGTTTCGGTCTCTTCAGAATTCTTTAGGTTCTGTAAGGTTGACCTCAAGAGAGGACTGCCAAAACTATTTGTCCCGTTTTTTTGATCAGAAGTCCCAAAGTTTCTACAGTAACGCGATAATGTCTCTGCCCACAAAATGGCAGAAAGTTATTCAACAAAACGGTACAAATATATTGTAAATAAATGTAAATAAACTTTGAAAAAAATGTCTTGACTTTTCATACAAAAATACGAAAATACTTTTTCCCCAACCTATTACATAAAATAAAAACATTTTACTAACAATAAAAATAAATCATTTCACAATCTAATCAAACAATTAATAAACCTCGCATTTTCAACAATGAAAATTTGAGGGTACAAATAAAAACTTATCTAGTAGGTAGTCAAGCACCTTAAGCCAGGCAGCAAATCCTACAAAACAATGTGCATACTCATGACATTAAAACAACTTTTAGGATTATATCGCGTTTATTTATTACTAATTTTATTTATTTCCCGACGAACAAATACCATCTTCTTGTTCATCACTCGTGAAAATGATCTCTGTAAAGAGTTCGAAACGTCGGGAAATAAATAAAATTAGTAATAAATAAACGCGATATAATCCTGAAGGTTGTTTTAATGTCATGAACGTGATTCGCGAAAGTCTTAGAGATAAATGTGCATACTATTTCATTACTTTTGTTGTTGTGTGGTCCAAGATAAAATTTATTTTATTTTATTTTTTTATTGCGATATAATAAATATTTTTTTTTTTATGGGATAGGAGGGCAAACGAG
Organism: Euproctis similis; assembly: GCA_905147225.2. Classification (NCBI taxonomy): domain Eukaryota; kingdom Metazoa; phylum Arthropoda; class Insecta; order Lepidoptera; family Erebidae; genus Euproctis; species Euproctis similis. The sequence goes on from LR990109.1 coordinate 15,912,764, forward strand.
CAGGCGTGTCACCTGATGGTAAGCAACCAACGCCGCCCATGGACACCAGCAACACATACAGTGTCACTGTTGCGCTGCCGACCTTTAAGGGATAGGGGATAGGAAAGGATGGGGAAGGGGGGCGGGCCTCCGGGTACCTCTCTCACCGAACGAAACGCGGCATGAGCCACTTTACGTCGGTCTTCTGAGAGGTCGTGGTATTTCACCGGTCGAGCCGGCCCATTCGTGCAGCGAACTGCTTGGCTCTACCACTTCTAAAATAACTTGTTTTTCTTTAGATACTTACAGTGATTATTTAATTAATAAATATAAATAAATAAATTAATAAACATAAATAAATAAATAATAAGAAATTAAATAATTATCGACAGATGAATGTGTGTGTGACTGTGTGTGTGCTTGTGCTTGGATGTATATATGTTTGTATAGTACAGTCAGGCTATGAAATTTACCATCGATTCAACTTCTTCGTACCGCAATGCCATTAGCCAAATTTGTACTATTCTTTTTCTTTTTTCTTTTCTTTCTTTTCTTTCTTTTTCTCTTTTTTCTTCGCGCGGGTAGTTGTGAGTGTGCAAGCAAAAATTTGTGCTCCCAATTTTATAATTAATAAACAACAGTTTTTCTCATTTAGTTACATATTAAATGTTATAAATATATTCCAAGTGAAGCCAAGCCTGCCGGTGAATGTTAATTCCAGTTTAATACTAGTGCAAGTCAATTTTTTTTTTGTTTTTAAAATTTCTATATCATCTGTCATTTACAAAATGGAATCTCAACTGCAATGTTCAATTGATAATTTGAGCAAAATGTTTAATAATAGAATGTTACAATTTGAAGCAGAATTACAACACAGTGTGCCATCCAACCTCACTAGCCTAACTGCTGAGTTCACAACTTTCCGTGGTTTTATCAAAGAAACCTTGGAGTGTCTGCAGCAGCAAGTCCGGCTGTTAGCACAAAGTGTGGACCAGTTGGAAACACAAAATAGGCGTAAAATTGTGTTACTACATGGCATTGCAGAGGATAATGGTGAAGAATTGGCACATGTTGTAGCAGAAGTAGTAAAAAATGATTTAAAAATTGAGGGCTTTAATGAAGATGAAATTAAGCGTTGTCATCGTATGGGCAGACCGACAGCCCAAAATAAACATCGCCCAGTTCTACTTAAACTTAAACAAGCATCAGTTCGAGACAAAATCTGGTTTGCCAAAACAAAGCTTAAGGGTACAGGCATCACTGTAAGTGAATTTCTAACCAAACCTCGTCACACCATTTTTATGGCAGCTCGGGAGAAGCTAGGCATCAATAGGTGTTGGACTAAAGCAGGTCGTATCTATGTTACTGGCTCTAATGGAATACGTCAACAAGTGGACTCGCTAGATACGTTGCATACCATCGTCTTACAAAACAGTGACATAGCTTCACAACACCCTGAACAGAGCTCTAAGAACCCAGTCCGTATCACAAAACAAAAAAGAAACGTAACCCAGAAAAAGTAAGGTGCCTGTGATACCTACCGAATAAACTAATGTACTTACTTCTGGAGGATGATATCTTTCGGCATTTACCTAGTTTATAGCATAGTAATATATTCGTGTATGTAAAATTTCTGTCTCATTTAATCACAATTTCATGTATTGTAGGTGTTAATTAATTACATTATTTACAATATATACAATTAAAAAACTACCTGAAATCAAATTTCTGATTCAAATTTCAATTTTTTTTTAATTTGTTTACTCTAAATCAAGTCTTGTGTCTTGTCACTTTGACAGTTAGTTGTCAACAAAGTGCGTTCGTAAACCTGCTATGCATGCGACTTTGTCAATGATGTCACATGAGAATACGTTCAAACACTTTATAAAATGTATGACGGTTTTTTTTTTTTTTTAGTATTCTATCTTGAATGTTCTTTCTTTCTAATTGTGTGATTTCTTTCTTTTGTTTTTTTATTTATTTTATCTTTAAAAGATATTCATCTTCCAATATTTATTATGTTGACTTTTTTCCTACATATACAATATATTTTTTATTTTAGTTTGGCATTCAGCTGGCGGGTGGACATTTATCTTTGGAGTTAGATAAAACCACAGAGTATTTTTTTTTTACTTTATATCTCATATATTTATAATTTATTTTTAGTTTCTACTATTAATCTATTCATCTATTTATTATATTACCATATATTTATTTATATTTATATCTATATATATCTTATATTTGTATCTATTAACTTATGATTGATAATAGTGACGATGATTTTTGTTTATTAAATAGTGCCAATAATAGCGACGAAGATTTCTGTTCACTAAACAGTGCTAGTGATAGCTTTGTTAGTATCCCTTCTCTGAACAATACACTTGAGTCACAGTTTGCTGATGTTCCGAGTAACTTTAATGTTGTTCATATAAATGCTCAGAGTATTCCTGCCCATTTCACTGATATGCTGGTATGTTTTGACTGTAAGAATATCCATGCTATCCTGGTTTCAGAGTCATGGCTGAAACCATGTCTGCCTTCTACCTCATACAGCCTGCCCGGTTTTACTCTCGTCAGAAATGACCGTACCGTGGGTCGAGGTGGTGGAGTTGCCATCTACATTCGTTCACATATTCCTTACACTATCATAGATGTCTCCCCACAGCCGCCTCTGCCTAATGCCGGAGAATACCTATTTTTGGAAGTAGAACTTCGTCATAGCAAAATTTTGCTTGGGGTCTACTATTGTCCTTCTCTTCACATAAATTACTTTTCATCCTTCGAACAACTTCTACTAACTCTTACTCCCTCTTACAGTCAAACTATTATTATGGGTGACTTTAACACCTGTTTATTAAAAAATGATTCTCGCTCGTCCTCTCTTCTCTCAATCTCTAAGTCAATTAACCTCAAAATTCTTCCTCTCAATGCTACTCATCATCCTCCTAACCATACTCCTTCTCTACTAGATCTTATTTTTGTCTCATCTTCATAACGAGCTGCTCTGCATGGTCAATGTCCAGCAGACAACTTTTCATCTCATGACCTCATTTTCCTTTCCTTCAAAACTCGCCCTCCCAAAGCAAAGTCAAGAATTCTTGTGCAGCGCTGTTTTCGTGATATGGATCAGGACTCCCTGAAGCTGGATGCGAAATCCGCAGACTGGGGTCAAATTTATTCCTCAACATCAATCGACGGTAAGGTGAAGCTCTTTACAGATATGATTAACAGCATTTACGATAAACATGCACCTATAAAACAGATTAAAGTGCGTCATTTTCCATCCCCGTGGCTCACTGAGGAAATTAAACAGTTAATTAAAAAAAAAGCTGCAACCAAAACCAAATTGAAAATGAAACCTACGGATGCAAGTCGAGAAAGATATGTGAAAATTAGAAATCACTGCAACAAGGTGTGTAGGAATGCACAACGCCAACATATTCATAAGTCCGTACAAAATGGTGACCCTGCAAAGGTTTGGAAGTTTCTAAAATCCTTAGGAGTTGGTAAACAGCGTCAAACTACAAATCCTTCTGCTTTAGACATTAATGCTCTCAATATTCACTTCTGCTCTTCGTCTAATTTCGACAAGACAACTAAAGCCAACACATTACAATTTCTTTCTACATTTCCAACTCCTGATTACCCTCCGTTTTTCTTCCGTCAATTTACTACTAGTGATGTTAAGAATAGTATCCTCTCTATTGCCTCCAATGCCATTGGGACTGATAACATTAGCCGTAATATGTTGCTTCCCATCATTGATGAAGTCATACCCGTGATTTCTCATATCCTTAATCATTCCGTTTCCAGTGGTGTCTTCCCATCAGCATGGAAAGATGCCCAAGTAATTCCACTACCAAAAGTCCTGAAACCTACATCCTTCTCTGAATATCGCCCCATATCCATTCTTCCTTTCCTTTCGAAAGTACTTGAACGCCTACTCCATGACCAATTAATTAAATTTCTCAATTCCAACAACTTACTTAACCCACTTCAATCCGGTTTCCGTCCCGGTCATAGTACCACTACCACCCTTGTCAATATTACGGATGATTTAAGGTCTGGCATGGAAAATGGAAAGCTAACAGTTCTTTGCCTTCTAGATTTCAGCAATGCCTTTAACACTGTTGACTTCGATGTGTTACTTTTCATATTGGGCTCTCTCAACATATCTCCTGGAGTAATTGACTGGTTTCGTAGTTACCTGTTCGGTCGCCGACAGCGAATCCGATTGGATGACATATATTCTCCTTGGTCGAATATCACTGTCGGTGTCCCTCAGGGTGGCGTTTTATCCCCTTTGCTGTTTTCTTTATTTATAGACTCCATCTCTAACAAATTACTTTCTTCCTACCACCTTTATGCAGACGATTTACAAATATATACTCAAGAAGCAGTTATGAATCTTCCAAAGGCCATATCTGTAATAAACGAAGACTTGTCAAAAATACAAAAATGGGCCCATAGATATGGAATCATGGTAAACCCGAGTAAGACTCAAGTGATTTTAATCGGAGGTTCACGACAACTAGCCAAGCTTGACCTGACATCTTTACCTAACGTATCTTTTAATGGCACCACTATCCCTTACAGGGAAAGGGTAAAAAACCTAGGAGTATACTTAGACAGTACTCTTTCGTGGTCGGCACAAGTTGAGAATGTGAGTGGCAAATTGTTTCGCTCTGCTGGATCCCTGAGAAGGCTCCGCAACCTTCTACCAGTTACCACCAAGACCGCGCTTGCACAATCTCTTCTTCTTCCTATTCTTGACTATGCTGATACCAGCTATCTTGATCTGAATGAAAACCAACTTGATAAACTTGAGCGTCTCCAGAATATTTGTATTAGGTTTATATTTGGTTTACGCAAATATGACCACATCACAGAATTCCGTACTAAGCTCAAGTGGTTGCCCATTCGCCTTCGAAGGAATACTCATATTCTTTGTCTTCTGTACAACATTCTCTTCAATCCTGCTACTCCTCACTATCTCAAACAACGTTTTACGTTCCTCCATGACACACATACAAGAAACTTGAGATCATCAGTAAGCTTGACTCTGGAAGTTCCAGCGCACTCAACAAATTTCCTCGACAAGTCGTTCTCCGTCAAAGCGGCGCGCTTATGGAATGAATCGCCATTGACAATTCGACACGCAAAGACACTGGCAACTTTCAAGAAACATCTTAGAGAGCACTACTTATCATTGTAATTGACTCTACATATAGATATTTATTGTATTTGTGTATATATGTATATGTGTATGTATTTATATATATATATACTTAGTCTGGCCATAAATACTGTTACAACTAAAAATAAAAAAATATTACATTTGAATTTGGAATCTGTCATTTTTATACGATTGTTCATTGTGTTTTCTCGTTTTGGCGCCAATACATTGTACTATATTTTGCGATATTAAAATGAAGTGGGGTGATAAAGAGAACCGAATCGCTGTGATTGCATTACACAAAGTAGGTATGGAGACAAATGCAATTTTTAAAACTCTCCATACACTTGGTATTAGTCAAATGTTTGTGTACCGGGCTATTAATAGGTACAATGAGACCTCCTCTGTTTGTGACAGAAAAAGACCTGGCCGTCCACGTAGTGTTCGTACGAAAAAGGTGGTCAAAGCAGTAAGAGAAAGAATTCGAAGAAATCCTGTCCGCAAGCAAAAGATTTTATCTCGGGAGATGAAGATAGCATCTAGAACAATGTCGCGTATTTTAAAAGATGACTTAGAACTTGCAGCCTATAAGAGGCGCACTGGTCATTTATTAACTGATAATTTAAAAGAGAATAGGGTGTTAAAATCTAAACAACTACGGAAGCGGTACGCAAAGGGAAGTCACAGAAAAATATTGTTTACGGAAGAAAAAGTTTTTACAATTGAGCAACATTTTAACAAACAAAATGACCGTATTTATGCTCAAAGCTCTAAGGAAGCTTCCCAATTAGTTGACAGAGAGCAAGGTGGGCATTATCCGACTTCAGTGATGGTTTGGTGGGGTGTTAGCTACGAAGGAGTGACTGAGCCATATTTTTGTGAAAAAGGTATCAAAACATCGGCACAAGTGTATCAAGATACCATTCTTGAAAAGGTAGTCAAGCCCCTTAACAACACCATGTTCAATAACGAAGTATGGTCCTTCCAGCAAGACTCGGCACAGGGTCATAAAGCTCGGTCCACGCAATCTTGGTTGGAAGCGAACGTTTCGGACTTCATTAGAGCTGAAGACTGGCCGTCGTCTAGTCCCGATCTTAATCCACTGGATTATGATTTGTGGTCAGTTTTAGAGAGTACGGTTTGCTCTAAACGTCATAATAATTTAGAGTCTCTAAAACAATCCATACGATTGGCAGTGAAGAATTTTCCCATGGAAAGAGTGCGTGTTTCTATTGATAACTGGCCTCAACGTTTAAAGGCCTGTATTACAGCCAATGGAGACCACTTCGAATAAGCATATTATATTTTATATCGTTTTATATGTATGTATTAAAGTAACACACTGTATAAGTAATAAATGTTATTTGCAATTAAAAAAAAAATTTTCTTTGTTACAATATTTATGGCATGACTAAGTATATATATATATATATTTATTTATTGTGTTTATGTGTATATATATATATATATATATATATATTATTATATATATATGTGTATGTATGTATTTATGTGGGTATTAATGTATAATTATGTATGTCAACTTTAAGTATATGTATGTATCTAACTTGGTTGATAATATACACATATTTAAACAAACAACTGTACACCGCATATTTATTCTCCGAAATTATTTGTCCATGCTAAGGTTGTCTGGAAGAGATCGCAGAATGCGATAAGACCGCCGATTGTATTTGATCTACCATGTACTAAATCACTATAACTACTTAACATTTAAAGTCGGTAGTTAGTTAATTTATTATATGTATTTTATAAACTGTGTACAATAAAGAGATATTCTATTCTATTCTTTTGCATTCATAAATAGACTTTGGGAATATATTTAAAATTTTGTTGACGTGATTGTAAATAAGACAAATTGTTTGTACATTTTTGTGGGACAGTGAACAATAATCATGTATACTGCTGCTTAGTTTAATATACTAATGCCTGGCAAATGTAGTTTTAATTGCAACAGATTTGGCAACATTATGTTTTAATCTCTTCCTAGTGATTTTTACTGTCGTATGGGATCGATTTGTGCATTTTTAAGATAACTTGCAGTACATAAAACTTCTTAACACTCAGAATATCAGAAATTTGGTAAAGTTGAGAAGTGGGATATCTATAATGTTTAAAGTTCATAACTTTTAAAAGTGATCTTTGAGCTCTTTCAACCAGTAGAAATTCCGTCTTTGCTGCTCCACCCCATATTGTGATACAGTACTGTTACTGTATCAATACCATCAATATCAAATCAGTATTGTGTCCAAGATATTATTATATTATTATTATTTATGTAGCTATTAGTTTTTATAAACACTTTAGCGCATTCGTATATAGACATATCAATTTTATTTACATAGTTTGAGTTCAGAGAGCGGCTTTAGATTTTATATAGATAACTAGTTTTCCACCGAACTAAGTTCCCCTCATAAGGAATAAAAATGGTCATTGTGCATTCGCCCTAAGAGATAGACACTCACCCTCGCGGACTTTTTTTGTATACCTTTTAAAGGTATATAATAATGGAGTAAATTGTTTTGATTTATCACTTAGGTTTATGCCAGCGTTTAAAAGTAACATTTTCGATTCCAGCATATACCAATGACTTTTCTATGCTATGTAGAAATTTTATTTTTCTGTTTGGATACAGCAGCAAGAAGTCTTAACAGAACAATGCGTTTCACCTCTCACCACCCGGCAAAGCGGGGTCATTGTGTTATAAATATAGCAAAAGACCTGTCCGTTTATATCGTGAGATGAAATATTTTATAAAATCAAAATGCCGGACACGCTGCAATTGCTTTTACCACGACCAAATAGATAGTCAGTTTGCACTAGCTGACAGCGTACACCAATGTACTTTATAATACAATGTACCACTAAAAACTTAACTTAACTTTTACTCCTCTCTTATTGATTACAGCGTGATAATTTAAAGCCATTCTCGATAAATAAACTATCTAATAGTATAGTAATAGACCATCCAGCAAAATATTAATAGTATATATTAGGTGCCGACACTTGTTCTATTGAACCAAACAAAAATCATTCTCTTACTTTCGGGTATTAAAGTCGTAAAGGTGTGCTAAATAATCGTACAGTTTTAAACTTGGCCCTTGAGTTTACGACACATTTGTTTTAGTCGCATCGTCGAGTCAGACATTTTATTTTTATGAGTTCTCCAAAATTGCGCTGACCTCTATTCATTTCATTAAGCAGATTTAACAATATACTTATTTCTTTGCGAGAGTAATAATACATAATAGAGTATGTGTTTTAAGAGTATTTTATTAAATTTTTTTAACTTTCAGTTTACATAACTTGTTCAATTGTTAATTTAGTTAGTGGGTGCTGCAAAAAGGCCGGCATAATTGATCCATGAGTTGATTAATACCAACAGCAAAAACACTTGAATATTTACCTTACTTTAGAGTTACAGCTGTTCAGCTACATTCTAAAATAGGGAAATATAATTAGTGTTTATATGTATTCAAACCCGGTATTATCTCTAATCTTGATACTAGGCCGTATCAAAGTAGATATAAATAATATAATTTTAATTACTAAATTCACATCGAAGCCATAGAAATATTCTGCGAACAATAAAAAAACATTTGGCAAATGAGAAAATCGCAACCGATTTGCGAAGTTCTCAAATCTCAGAGTTTGCAGATAAAACATTGTCTTGATTCACACCCTTCTCAATACGCCAAAACCCTGTAGGCAGAGAGAACAGAGTACCTTAACATTACATATTTCACTAACTTCATCGAATTGATAACTCCGTCATTCTTGCTTGGCGGATTCAAAGCTTTTGGTCATCGACAGTGTGTTGTGGCCATCCTTGACTCCTACATCCTTACGGTTTTTCATTGTATACCTGCTTAGTAAATCTTGCATCATTCATTTTATCTAAATGTCTTACTTATTTATACACTGACATAATCTTCCAAACCAACTTCTCTCCTTTTTTTACATCAAAACTCTCTTTTAAACCAAATTCCTTCCTTGCAAATTTCGTCGCGACGTTTCGACGCGGTCAGCGAGCGTCACTTCGCACATTTGTCACAGTGCACTCTATGCCATACCCAACTCTCGCACTCTCTTCCATAACTTAGCACTGAGATCGGTACCGCACTTTGAAGAGCAATCTGGACTTCGTTCTGGTTTCTTTCCTTTCAAACACCATTACTTTCTCCAAGCCATCAGATTTCATAATGGTGACTGGTATTTGCAGGTCCGACGGTGATTCGGCTAAAAGCACAGTGCATATAGCAGACAGTTCGACGACTAGATTACATATTATCCGATCTCGCTTTCTGGAAACAACCTCGACACAAGATGAAAATCCGACTTTTTCACCAAGGCTTTGGTGACATCCTTGCAACGACGGTAGATCTCATACTGATTTAAACTTCACTTGAAACTCCCAATTTCCCCGAAATATGTCAAATATCTTACTCGCCAGTGCATCCAATTTATAATAAGGCCCTGATGGGCCTCATTAATAAAAACTGCTTACCACCAGGTTCGTATCAAGTATGGGACCTTTATAGGCTCTTGTATCCCATAGAGCGTTTGGAAGACGACTATCTACTTTATTATTATTATTTCAATATTTGTGTCACTTTTTATTTATTTAAAAACTTTATGCACAATGTATCCAAAGATAGAATTACTGCTCTCATTGTCTACTAGTCAACCGTTGGGTGGCGTAGGAAGTGGAAAGTTGTAGTTGTTGAATTTATTATTATATAGTACTATATTATATAGTAAATAACCTTGAAACCTTACTCAAGTAACTTACGAAACTAATATTATTTCGCTATGGTTATTTGTATGGATGAGGAAACTACTTAGATGGGTCTCTATTTTAAGTAGAATTATGGTCTCGAGATTTTGCTCTCCTGTCTGCTGATCCTGCCTCGCTTCGAAATCAACAATTTGTTGGATTAAATTCAAATTAGATAATTTTTTTTCAAAAGTTTCGTATGATAAATATCGGCAACTGACAATATTATGTAACTGGCTTATGACAATAAGTTCCGTCAGCTGTTCCATTAGGAATTCTACAAATCAGTGTTTGTGGTTTAACAGTCGCTACTACATGTTCAGATAAAAAACCCATGAATTTATAAAAAAAATCTATTAAGTCCTAAGCCCAAATTGTAGTTTGAAAAAGTTATTTCTACAAATTCGCTTTAAATATCTTTACATTAATTGATTAATTAAATAGCTTAGTTCATTATTCAGAATATATTTGTATTTACATACCTTTCAAGTATGAGAATCTAATCTAGGTCGTCACAACAAGTTTGTTATTCAAATAGGGTTTTGATAGCTTTCAGGCCTACTCAATTGTATTTGACTGAGAGAGCAAAATCTGTCAGTTTTCACTTCATAGATTTTTTATCTAGTTGTATATTTTTTTTGTATATACCAGCGAGCTGGTAGTTAACGTTTAGCGTCGCCCGTGGATAACTGCAACACTGAAAAAGTAATAGCTGCATTTTCATTTAGAAAGAGACGGGAAGAGGATTAACCGAGGAATAAGCCACTTTACATCAATTTTATAGGCGTAGATAAGATTTCACCAGTAGAGTTCATGCAGCAATATGCATAGCGTGGCTATACCATTATTAGTATTTATAGTAAGAATATATGTACTTTGTAAAAAATATTTAACAGTCAGTTTAACTGTCTCGGTGGCCCAGTGGTCGAGCACACGACTTCTGATCCAGAGATCCGGGTTCGATTCCTGACCCTGGTTCACACCAATGACTTTTCAAAATTGTTTTCGGAAGTTATGTGTGATAAATATCTATGACTGGAAAACTTTGTGCCCGGTATGGCAATAGGTGCGCCACCTATTCCATTTGTGACGTAAACATAACGGCGAGACAAGGCTTAACAGCCGCTGCCTACACCTTCGGGTAACAAAAGGCGTGAAGTTATGTTATGTTAAAAAATATTTAACAATGAATATATGAAGTGGTAAACAGATGTATTAGTACTGGGGATTAATCGTTTACTACTTAGGTACCCAAGAAAGAAATTTGGGTAGGGGATCGATGATTGATTCAGAGGCTGACAGGAGCCATCAGACAGAGAGAAGTCTATCAGTTCAATGACGTAACCTTACGTTTACTGCCTACTCTTTTTTTATTTTAGTCTATCCTAAGATTGCCTGGTTGAAATTGCTTACAGTAAGAAGGCCGTCTATTGTACTGCCATATAAATAGGATTTTTTCTTTTTCAAGATTTTTATGGATGCATACATGCTTCGGTGTATCTTTTGTGTGCAATAAAGTATATTTAAATAAATATAAATAAAGATAGAACCTACCTATCTTTTGCGTGCATTATAGTATATTTAAATAAATAAAAAATATGTACCTAATAAGAGCGAAGCATGTAAGCATCCATAAAAATCTTGAAATATAATTTCAAATAGTCATTTAAAAAGTTACATTTTCTTGTAAAATGAAATACTACAATAAGATTTAGAATATAAATGCGTCATGAACTAAGAATAAAATATAAACATTTCGCTGAAATAAAAAACGTTGTATTAAATTGTGGTATAAAATGTAACAGAGTCCGTACGTACACTAAATTGTATGCAACTCAACTATTTAAGATTCATTGCAATGCATGAAATATTGAAACTCTTCAAATACAACAAAGCTGGACTTTTAACCGAGTTAATGTGTACTTGCGAGTAAACGTGGATTAATTTTATTGATATGAATAAAAATATTTTTTTAAACTTCTAATTTATATAGTAGTAGAGTCACACAGATCTGTGCATTAAATAGCAGGACTTTTAAGAATATCCACGTATTAAGTATCACAAGCTGAGTTTCTTTCAGCAGAAGTTGTCAACCTCTAACCTCACTCCCTAGGAAATCTTAAAAGCCGGCAATACAGCTGACACTAGATGTGTTGCAGATGTCCATAGGTGATATCCATTGATTTCATCGATGTGACCCGCTTGCACTCTATTCGATAAAAAAAATCCAATCAGACATCAGAAATTATAGAAATTTTGATCATAGAAATAATACAACCAACACGAATCTAAAGGCAATTATTAAACATAGCCGTTAACAAAACTAAATTGATTCATACAAGTTATTACAATTTTGACAATGTGAAAATATAATCATGTTTAGGACAGAACAATAAAGTGCAAGTCAGTTTAAAGATATGAAAAATTTACTTAACAAAATTACTGCAGATAATTAACTTGTCTGAATTTACACAATATTGATTTTTATTAAAAAATTTTTGTTCAAATAGCGTTAGATTATTTAATCTCATCACAAATATTAAATTTTAGACGGTGCTATATTTATTTATTCTAATATTTAAATTTATTTTTATATCATTACAACAAACTTTGAAAAGAAAATGCGCTGTTTCTATAAAGGTTTCATTTATGGTGTGATTCCTACGAATGTTTGTTCTACAGACCGATTACCAAATGACCCGCACCAAAGTTCTATTATTTATTTTCCTAGCGGTCAGACGTTTATTTCTTACGAGTCGACGCACATTACAACTGAGAAACTACAAAAAAATACATTACACCATTTTCGTTAGTGGATAGAAGCATTTACTAACCGATTATATTACCATCACCTTGATCCGTATTACTCTCACAATTTATCAAAGATTTTTTGCACTATACTATGTTTGTTTTATGTCTATTTTATCCTCTGCTATAGTTATTGTGAAATAAGTAATTATTTTCTTTTATGACAGAGCATTATTGAAATAGTTTCCAGTACGAATACTTTCACCTTTCTGCTAACAACCCCTATTGCCCACTTATTATCATTTACAATACAATTACAGGCACCGCAGATTTGGCTCCCGCGATGGTGCAGATGTGCATGGAAGTCGATAGCATCTTTACAAAACCGCATAACGCGTAAACCGCATGCTCCTTTGCCCTCTTTTATCCCAAAAACTATTTGTCGATTTTGCCATTTTAAAATGCCGATAGTTGTTCTCGCCCTGTCAACTAAAAGTTAGTACTGTCTATCTAACCATAAATATAATATGTCAATCAGCTGTCATATTATACCCTTCGTCAGACATCAGGTATATTTATTATTTGATTTCCGTAATAATGAGAAAATCCGTATCTCAGTAAATCTACTATTGGTGCATATTTTACTTAATTTTAATATTTTTCTTATTCCGCCACAGCTGTTGTTTTTTCATGATATAAATGGTTAAATGGGTGATTATTATTATTGGTTTTTTATACACAAAATAGTTTAACACTACTCTTCTTTATTTAAAAAAACAAATCTTAGTCAACCTATTAAGCTACACTACATTTCGAATAAAAGTTTCATAAAGTAGGTTCAGTAAATCGTGTTGTTTCACTAAATCACTACGCTTATAACAGTGGTAGAGCCAAGCAGTTCGCTGCATGAATGGGCCAGCTCCACCGGTGAAACACCACGACCTCTCAGAAGATCGACGTAAAGTGGCTCATGCCGCGTTTCGTTTGGTGAGAGAGGTACCCGGAGGCCCTACCCCCTTACCCATCCTTTCCTATCTCCACTCTCTTAAAGGTCGGCCACGCAACAGTAACACCATATGTGTTGCTGGTGTCCATCGGCGGCGCAGGTTGCTTACCATCAGGTGACACGCTTGCTCGTTTGCCCTCCTATCGCATAAATAAATAAAAAATAAAAAAAAGTTCATTGTTATACCTGATTTTGCGCTACTATTTTTCAAATGAGTTATGAGTACAATGGCTCAATCGTAGATGCAATTCTATATAAAATATTTTAACAAAAACATATTTTCTAAATATTTTTTTTAATTATAGATGTCTTGGTGATCTGGAGATAGAGCACCCCGCTTCTGATAAAACTTCGGGGTATCTAGTACAACTAAACACAAAACGTGATATATAAACATAAGATAAACCGGTCAACATAATAACCGACTTAGAAAATTTTCAGTCCGAGTTTTAAAACATGGACATATAGTAGCTGATAGTGGTGCCATACCACTCATAATTGATATAACAAAGATAATAAATTCATTTAGTATGCAATGTAAGTATGTATGTTCAGGCGAATCTTCGAACGCCTTGTAGTAGTATCTTCGACCGAATTAGCTGAAATTATGTATACACGCTAAATTTGGATGATAATATTAATACTGGCAGAGCCACGCAGTTCCCAGAGAGCATGAATAAGTCAGCTTGACTGGTGAAAAACCACAACCAAACAGATATTTTACTACAATAGGGGTATCCGATGAAAGAAATTTTTAACAGTAACTCAAAAAAATAATGTGACGTCACTCTAAATCCAATATATATTTTAATTGATTTTTTACAATATGGGTATCAAATTAAAGAGCTTTTTGATAGCAACTCAAAAAATAATGTGACGTCATCCTACATCCAATACGGCAAAATATATATTTGTAATGCATTTTTACAATATAGATATCAAATGAAAGGGCTCGTTTAGAGTAACTTAAAAATAACTCTAATAGAAAGTCTAACAAAAAAATAACATTTTGCAAATAAGGAAACCGCAACTTGAGGGTGGAACCCACACAATTCTACGCAAAATTCGTTAGGGATCACTTTAGATGGTTCTAACGATTACCAGCCTATTTGCGAAGTTCTCAAATCCCGGAGTTCGTACATAAAAGATTATCTTGATTCGCTTCCTTCTCAATAAAATATATTCCACCATTTTGTGTAAAATATATTTCTGTCAACTATGTGCTATCACTTAAGGACCCACTTTAGATAACATTGCCTTATATTCAAAATTATTTCACCATACTTATAGAAGTTTACTTGTGTCATTGTATAACCCTGAAGTTTAATCAGATTGAATACTCATAGTCTCCTGAAACCTTACAAACAAGGAACAAGCGTTAAGCGTTGCGTTTTACAGTAGTAGAGCCACGCAATTCGCTGCATGAATGGGCCGGCTCGACCGGTGAAATACCACTACGTCTCAGAATATCAATGTAAAGTGGCTCAGAGAGATATCCGGAGGCCCAACCCGTCCTATCCCACTGCGATACTGAGGGCTAGCAACGCAACTGTAACACTATTTGTGTGCAGGTGTCCATGGACGGCGATTGTTGCTCACCATCAGGCCTGCATGTTTGCCTTACAATACCATAAAAAAGCGAAACTAATATTATTTGGCTATATTTATCAATACGGTTGCTCTATTTTGTTGGGAGGTTTTTGCCCATAGTATCCACGCTGGGCAGACGTGTTGGAGACCGCAGGGGTAAACCTGTTATAAATAGGGACGCTGCTGCCCGCCCCTACCAAGAATATTTGGGTTAACCCTTTTTTTCGGAATGGTTATCCCGCCATTCTTCGGTTTTAAGCTTGTAAGCTTGTCTGCCATACGTTTTTCTTTTGCTCCCGGCTGACTGAGAGAATGACTGAGAGAGACTAAGAGAACATTGGGAGAGGCCTACGTCCAGCAGTGGACTGCAATTGGCTGATGATGATGAAGATGCTCTATTTTACGTGAGAGCAGTCAATAGGTACAGCACCCCGCTTCTAAATAAAAAAGTATCCGTAGTAAATGACTTGAATTCTTTACGGATATTATAAGTGATAAATATCCATGATTGAGAACATTATGTCTGGTGTATGGCAATATCTTACGTCACCTGTTTCATTTCAGACGTGATAATTTCACGAGTCAATGCTTATCAGCCGTTTAGTTGATTATTCAGAATATATTTGTATTTACATACCTTTCAAGTATGCTTCCCTAATCTAGGTCGTCACTGCCGGTTTGTTATTCAAATAGGTTTTTGATATCTTTCAGCTCTACCCGCTTGAATTTTTATTCTACCATGCCTTCAATTGACTGAGCAAAATCAGACAGTTTTCACTTCACTAATTTTACTTTTCGAAGACATATCTATATAATAGCTTATAAAGTTTCATTGACTTTTATATATATATATATATCCCAAAACACCTTTAACTAGTTGTCCCCCATGAGTTTACCGACCGAAGTACTGTTTAGTTTTATTATATAACAAAGCAAGGAATTTTTTACAAAACCTAATTAAATTTATCTTTACTTATGTTTCCGTATTTAGTAAGACCATAATATATTGAAAGATAACGATTTTGTTTCACAGTGGTAGAGCCACGCCGTTCGTTGCATGAATCTGTGAAATAGTCCCCTCTCCCCTTCCCATAACCCTTCTTTATCGCATTTTAAAGGCCGGAAATGCATCTATAACACTTTCTATGCTGCAAGTGTCCATGGACGAGGTTAGTTGCTTACCATCAGATGACACGCTTGCTCGTTCACCTCCATATAAAAAACAAATTTATCTTTAGTATCTACTCTACACAACGACCGATTCTATCAACAAAAGCCCATGAACAAAATTAACATGTGAAATGATCTCACGTGGATATCGCTTGGAAAGCTGATAATATATCATATAATAACTCGGAGCGGAATTTCGTTAAGTACGAGCGATACAGATGAAGTAATGGACCTTGTCAGGTACAAAAAAGAAATTAGGTACAACTACTAATTTAATTACGGATTTTATATAGCCTTATATAGTTAATGTCGAAATCTATCTATCTATTTGGTGGTGTCGGAAGATTTTAGTCAAATTTTTAACTTACTGATCATTGATCATTATAAAAATCTGTATTAATAAACTTGATGAAATAGTGCTCAGAGTTATTTTACGACATAGTAACAGCCTTCTAAGCAATATTCATGTCAGGTCATTTCACTTGTTTTGCTTGTTTGTTTTATCCATGGATCATTAAGAACTTACAATACTTAAAACTAGTCCATTTCAACATGGCATCTATAGTTCTCTACCGGTTTAGTTAAATATCAGTACGTATTTCCTAAGAAACATAACAGGGATCGGATTAATAAACTTTCAAGTTATTTAATTTACGTAACAACGAAAGATTTGGCAAAATTTCGTCGGCAAACGAAATGGAAATTCGAAGTTGCCAAGAGGAGATTTAAGTGGTGCTGGATTTCTCAATTTGCGTAAAGAATATTATTTAGGTTTCGGAGATCAAACGAAATATTGTTATCAAAAAATTTCAATGGTTTTAACAAAGCATCGAGGATAATAATGAAAACACAGACTTGGAGAGGTTTTTTCTTTGTTTGATTTATTGTAAGTTTATTGAGGGTGTACTAAATATTTCACTAAATTGTTGTTTCAAATATATGACTTATTATTTGAAACAAAAATTTGTTATTATTATTTATTATATAGGGGGACAAACGAGCTAGCGTCTCACCTAATGGTGAGCAACAAACGCTGCCAATGGGACACCTGGGACACCTGGGACACCTGGGCACATATAGTGTAATAGTTGTTTTGCCGGCTCCTGCAATGGGATATGGAATGGGCCGAAAGTAGGATGGGTAGAGAATGAGGGAAAGAGATTCGGCGTTTGGATACCTCCCTCACCTAGTAAAATGCGGCAAGAGCCACTTTACGTCGATATTCTGAGAGGTCGTCTCATTTCACCACTGGTCGAGCTGGCACTTTCATGCAGCCAACTCCGTCGCTCTATCTATAGTCTGTCGTGGCCGTCCTTCATTACTATTTTTTTTTCATTTTTGCACTATATATCTGTGAGCTCCTTTTTTAAATCCTACCTATGACGAATTAACAATCCTAACAATAAAATGCGACTGTCTAATGCAATATAATTTTAATCTATATGCTAGTGTATCTCACCAGTAATGACAAGAAAAGATCAAGCGGTGCTTTATTTAATAAGACCATAGCACATTACCGTTAATATTAAACAGTTCATTTTAACCGTGCATCACAAAAAGCTCTGAATCCTGACGATCAAAGCATTACCTATTGTGCCATAAACGATACAAAAACTTTGGAGCCTTATTTTAAATAACAAAAGCCATTCCCTTTTGAATATCATTTTTTGTTGATTCTAACTTTTGATGCTTTGATTTCATTTTATTCTTCTTTTTACTTCTTTTGTGTTATATATTATTTAAATTTAAATTTTTCCTCATAATCAGGGGGATCTAATCACTATAAATTATATAGGCTACGCTCGCTGCTTAAGGCACAAGTAATGTATCAAACAAGCTAATTGAAATGCAATAAAGACTCCCACGCTAGTTTATATCTTGAGCAGAAACTTTCCGGGTTTCAGAGGAACCTTTTCTGATTTCAGAGGAATTCGAGGAAGCTAACAATGAATCCCCACGAATTCAGCTTAAGTGTGATCTTAGAAATTCATATTTGAATTTCAAATTGGTAAGGCACAAGCATACACGCAAATTAGCTAGTAACTGTCTGGTATGCACAAGATTAAAAAAAAATATTAGTGAGTAGTTATACTTTCTTTTTTAAATGTAGTAAATACTTTCTTCTTTCTAACTGAAGGTTTAAGTAGGATTAAATAGCGTGTTTCGACTCGACTTGTCATTTTTTACGTCTCAATTGCGATAGGTGGCGGAAAATATCCGAAGTTATTACTGCGAAATTGTGACCTTGTTAGGTTGGAGTTCATGAACTATGACATAACGATGTGTTAGCTAAATAGAGCTCTAAATATAATCGGACCTGTAAAGTTAACGCTGTTCACCAAAAATAAAACGGGGACTGCTACGTAATCAGTTGTAATTAGAACGAATGAATAGTAAAAGAATGAGTAGTATAATGCTACTTATTAAAATAAAGTAAAATGTGTGCAAACTGTATACATTTACTTACATCCGAGCGCCTTCCAAAAATTTTAGGATAATAATATATACTGCAAAATGTAAACCGTGTTATGGCAACGCGATTCAGTTACCATAAACGCCTTTGTTATTTATTAGCATTATGTTTTATTCTGTTGATCTCTGTTGTCATGGCAACGTCTGAGTTGTCTGTTGAATACGCTTTATTATTTTGCTTTCTCGTCATATTTTCGAAATAATTTCGTCATATTTGGAATAAATGGGGTGCCCGTATAATTCGCTTACGAGTATTTAAAAAAGTCTAAAACATTATTTTCATCTAAAATTTAATTTATAGCGATTTCCATTATATTTTGTTTATAGTAGAGGTTCCAATAATGGACTATAAACCAGCGATGGATATTTTATTATTTATTCAAAGAAAACATAGTTTTTCGATGGTTTTAAAATTATAAACTGAATAAGGAATGGTTATATTGTTAAAATAGTTAAGTTTTAAATAAATTTAATTAAACGGTATTTCATTTATTCGTCTCCTAAATACTGTTTAACTTTGCCATAATTATGTATATGACACGACAAAAAACAATGTCAATGACTGGATATCTAATGCTGGGTAGTGTCTGTGTCATAACTGGGAATAGACAACTGGATCCTAAATGTCTATCAATGGTGATTTTAGATTTTCCTATACCTTCTCAAATTTCTAAGAATTTATTACAGCTACTTCTACTACGCATTCTCGAAACACCACGGCTTCTCAGAATATCGAAGTAATGTGACTCATACCGCATTTCGTTTGGTAAGAGAGGTATACCCACACCCTTTCCCTCTCCCATACCATTCCACTCACTATCTTAACTGAAAGCCTTGTAACACGACTAGAATACTACCTATGTGTGTATGGGCCGCGATTGTCACTTACCACCAGGTTACCCTCTTGCGAGTTTACACCCTTCAATATACAATTAATTTTCCAGAAAATTATTCAGGTATTCATAACAATATATTAATAATTACATACATAACTTCAAGTATCTGTAATAAATTCTACTACGCATTCTTGAGAATATTGATATGATATTTTACTAATGACTCTTGGTCTGTGTTTTGTGCTAATTGCTTGTATTGCCTTTACATTTGATGAACACTGTAGTACAAGTGTCCATTATTAGATCCTTCACCTTACTTTATTTATGAAATGTCACATTTGTTTACAATAACCGCCGGTTAAACGAGGTCTTTGAGGTATATTAAGATAATCGGTCGATTACAGCATTTAATCAATGCTAAGTGCTTGGTAAACAGCAAAATATTGTTAAAGACCCGTTTACGGCGTAATAGCCTGAATAAGATTTAATCATATCTTCGTGAACACGGGGCTTAATGGTACTAATTAATTAGATAATGGAGTAGAGAGGAAAAATAACACGCATTTATTGCCCATCTTTTAACAGTGGTAAAGCCAAGCAGTTCGCTGCATGAATGGGCCGGCTCGACCGGTGTGATACCACGACCTCTCAGAAGATCGACGTAAAGTGGCTCATGTCGTTCGGTGAGAGAGGTACCAGGAGGCCCAGCCCCTTTCCCCATCCTTTCCTTTCCCCTATCCCTTAAGGGTCGGCAACGCAACAGTAACACTATATGTGTTGCTGGTGTCCATGGGCGGCGTTGGTTGCTTACCACCAGGTGACACGTCTGCTCGTTTGCCCTACAATACCATAAAAAAAAATCTATTATGAAACGCATCATAAGGTTACTAGATTTTTACATATATTTAATATGTATCATTTAATTATTGAATGTAAAGTGTAATAAATGTATGTCACAAGAATAATTCATAATAATACTACTTACTTAAATTGTATACTATATTCCATTTATTATTCAATGTAATCCACTGTACGTTTTCCGGGATAAAGAAACGTTACCTGTCACGTTATTATCAAACCTTAATCTCATCCGAAACTACTAATGCGAAAATGATCCAAGCCTGTGACATATTGCAGAATAATGGATGAAAATACGGTGGACGAATTGAAACTATAAAGTAACATTATTTTATTAAAGAGCCTTAAAAAGGAGTAAACATTTTGATGCATGTCAGAAAATAATATTATTAGCATTAGTTATTATTACCTATATAAAATTGTAACAGGCTGATGTTTGTTTATAAGAGACAGCAGACAGCCATATTAAATTTAAAATATGTAATATGATTGAGCATTATCTTCGATAAAATTTAAAAATCTTTTTTGAATCTACAGGTCGCGGTTTCAAATCCTGACACAGGCTCATACCAATGACTTTTCAAATTTGTTTTCGGAAGTTATGTGTGATAAATATCGATTACTGAATACTTTGTGCCCGGTATGGCAATAGGTTCGCCACATATTACATTTGGGACGCAAACATAACGGCGAGACGAGGACGAAATGCAAAACACATTGTCACTTCAAATATTTAATTACCAAATGTATAAACAGTGACTATTATTCCTAAACACCCCGAGCTTGTTGGGCCACGTCAAGCATTAGTTTGAGTATATAAAATAAATAATTTTTTCGTTAATATTCCGTGTATGATAATATATAATAATATATAATACTAGCTGACCCAGCAAACGTTGTCTTGCCGAAAAATAAAATTTAAAAAATAGGGGTTGATCGTAGGGGGTTGAAAATTTAGGGTTGCATGTATTTTTGTATCCCGTTTTATAAAAAAAATAAGAAACAGAAATGTCAAAAAATTAAAAAAAAAAATGAGGGGTGGGCTACCCTTGTGATTTAGGAGGATGAAAAATAGATGTTGTCCTATTCTTAGACCTACCCGACACGCACATAAAATTTCATGAGAATCGGTCAAGCCGTTTCGGAGGAGTTCAATTACGCACATCTAGACTCGAGAATTTTATATATTAGATTTTCATTTATTAAATAAAAAGTTTACAACAAGTAGGTTTACATCAATATTTCCAGAACATTAATTTAATAATAACTGCATAGGGCGGATGACAAGAAGGGATTAATTACCCGCTGAAATCGTTCACTCAACACAAACTTGTTCTAGAGAATCACTTCACTTTGGAAACTTGCGAATTTTGAATGAATAGATTCAACTTGTGACAGAGACGTCGTATCTGTCGTAGTCATATTTTTTTGTCATAAGAAATGAAAAATCTTTTATTTTCATAACAAATCTGTTGAGATATGCACTGATATATAATAATCATAGTCAACATTCATACATACGATATTTTAATAACTTAGACATCACTCTGATTTTCCGCCATCGACTTTCTAGCTATTAAGCAAAAAATGCATAATGTTTGAGGTTTTGTCCAATTTGAAAGGTAGTATATGTTATTTGATTTTGGCGCATTGGTAAAACTACCGGCTGAAGCAATGAGGTCGGGGGTTCGATTCCCACCCGAGCACAAATATTTGTGACAAACATGAATATTTGTGTGGTGTCTGGGTGTTTTTCTATGTATTATAAGTATGTATTTACAAAAAAAAAAGTATATATGTATTTATATCCGTTATCTAGTATCCATAACACAAGCAATTGCTTAACTTGGAACTAGAGGGCGCTGTGTATATTGTGTCCAAGATATTATTATTATTAAAATGTTAATAAAAATTTTGTCCGATATGTAAAATAAGTTCTCCTACAAATTTAACTTCAAACCATAACAATTTTTTGAGAGAATTGGGTGAGTCGAGGCGATAATTGCCGTGATTAAAAGTGGAAAATGTGTATAAAACAATTTGCTAGTCAGCATCATTTTAAGTTCACAGAATTCGTCAAAAAGCTGGACAAATAAAAAAATGTTAAATAGATAGTGATTTATTTTTTATATTTATATTTTTTCAAAACGTACAGACATATGTTTATTTATTTTTAGTAATAGTCGCATAATAGCTACTGTTGGCGATGCCGGTTGCGTGGAGTGGTGACAAATACAAAATAAAATGCGAAAGAATATTTTCAAATCGCCGTTAGCCCGAGATAACTATACGACGTACTTGTTCTGGTCAAATGTCAAGACGGACTGAGGGGCGCAGCGCGCCACCTATAGTTACCAGACAAGACGTCGGTAGATCTCGAACTACCGGCGATGCACATTTATTAATTTACAGCTGTAAAATATATCAATAGTAAGTAGGTAGGTACAATTTTTATATAGGTAATATTATGCTAACAAACTCAATATATGTTTTTAAATATATTCCTACTTCTATTTTCGCTGCCCGAATTACATCCGTTACAATCTCCGCCCAGTGTCACGACAGAGACACTAATCTGCCTTTGGTAATACGGCTGAACTGGACTGGACTGGACAATGACCTTGTTCTGGTTTTTTACACAGTGTATAATTGCCCATCTGCACCATTTCTGCCGCGGTATAAGTGTAGGTGGTCCGCTACTAAACTTTTTGAAGTGGAACTTCTAGTGTCTCTTGCAAAAGCGTTTAACGCTTTAAACGCCCCCTCGCGGGTATTATAGGTAATATTATGCTAACAAACTCAATATATGTTTTTAAATATATTCCTACTTCTATTTTCGCTGCCCGAATTACATCCGTTACAATCTCCGCCCAGTGTCACGACAGAGACACTAATCTGCCTTTGGTAATACGGCTGAACTGGACTGGACTGGACAATGACCTTGTTCTGGTTTTTTACTTATATTTTATTTATAGGTGTGTATTATTACATGAACTAAACTTATTTGCATTATGTAAACAACAGCTTATATTTGAAACTCATAGTTCACAATAGCACTTACGCCCGCCGGCAATCCCGTGTCGTGGCAATAACAGGCGTTGCCAAGCGGAACAAATCTACGATAATTAAGGCGACCGCTGGACACTAAAACTCTCATTCACGCGAAACTTAAAGTTATTTGCCAAACGACTGAACCGCAGCCAAAATTAAAGCAATTACTGTCAAATACAACACATAGACATTGTTTGTGTTATATTTTCTTTTCTCTAAGTGCGTTATGAACTAGCTCCTGCCTCATGATTTGCGGGGCAAAACATTGGAAGATCGTACATTTGAGATGTTTTTATTAGCTTTTTATTAGCTTCACCTGTATGTTTGTATGTTTGTATGTTTGTAGGTTGGCAGGTTTCTTTGTAAACGACTTCTTTTTTAGTGTTCATAGTTCACAAATCGCACCATCTAGTGGCAATCAGCGGAAAGTTTACGTTATCAACTTGAAACGAGTTCCTTGTATAAGTCACAGATGGCGCTATTCCGCAAATTCGAAACTAAAAAACGCGCTTGTTATAGAAAACCGAACTAAAAAATATAAAATAAATAATAGTTTAAAAAAACTAAAAAACACGCTTTTTATAGAAAACCGAACTAAAAAATAGAAAATAAATTTTAATGAATTTAAATTAAGAAAATAGTGTTAAAAATTTCAATGAATATAAATTAAAAAAAGCGTGGGGTACTTTTTATTATATTATCGAAATGATAATCACTCTACTCATATCTGTCAATAAAATATTTATAACTATTGACACCATGCACCCCACGCTTTTTTTAATTTATATTCATTGAAATTTTTAACACTATTTTCTTAATTTAAATTCATTAAAATTTATTTTCTATTTTTTAGTTCGGTTTTCTATAAAAAGCGTGTTTTTTTAGTTTTTTTAAACTATTATTTATTTATAATTATGTGATTAGCCCTATATATTAAAAAAGTATACTCCTTCACACGCACAGCTTAAATCTGTACTCAGTGGGTACATAGTATCCACAGTACCCACGTACATCTATACATCTATTCATAGATTCTATGGATGGCATTCTGTAGACAATAATTATAAGGAATTTGAATAGGTTTTTGAAATCCTTGCCTTTTTTATTGAAACGAATAAGCAAGTAATCAGGTGTTAAGCAAACAGTACTGAGTATGTAATCAAAAATATTGTAGAGCTGGAGCCCGCCGTTGACCTATAATCCTGAGTCTGTTTTTTTCATCAGTGCACCGCGACGCCCGTTAGTTTACCAGTTCAATAATTAATAGTATATACTATCTACGTATTTTCAGTAATATTAACCTTGTAATACGTCATCATTATTATACTAATTCGAATTAAATTTTTTATACCAATAGTTTAATATGGCATCTTAAAGTATTAGTTCATGCGGTAGAGTTTTTCAGTTTACTGCATGGCTGGGCCGGCTCGACCGGTGAAATACCACGACCTCTGGGAATATCGGCGCAAATTGGCTCGTGCCGCGTTTCGTTCGGTGAAAGAGGTATACGGAGGTCCGATCCCTTTTCTCCTTTTCCCTCCTACTCCCTTAAAGAACGGCAACCCAACATGGTTTTCATGGGCGGTGAGTAGTTGCTCACAATTAGGTGACACACTTGCTCGTTTGCCCAACCCAAAAAAAAAACATTGTTATTTAATAACATATTCGTTAAAATTTCAGGAACTAGTCTACTGCTTACTACCACTTCATTTAACTAATTGAATTCATGAGTAAGAATAGTTTACTCAGGATTTCTGTGTGTTAATTTTCATTTACCAAGTGTTGTCCTTCTTCAGCAATCACTCATCTTATTAATATTACCTAAATTATAAAAGCGAAAGTTTATGAAATGTGTTGAGATTATTTATGATTTATTACCCAATCGCGGGTCAACCGTTAAACAAAAAACGGCCTTAAGAGCGAGCGTCTAATTTCCGGATAATTAACACCGTAAAAATACAACCATTATTATTAAAAAACAATGAGTACCGTGCTAACAGAATTAAATTTACCGTCTGTATAAAATGTACTTACATTTTTATTAAAGTAATAAGTTTTGCAGTAACAACTTTGCATACGTTTCTGCATTATAACGACAATATTACAACCGTCTGCAAGCGTCGGAAGAAATGTTTTTAATTTAACTATTCTCATAGAAGTTCAGGTTCTAGTGGAGAATTCATTTTGCAAAACATTTGGTCATGCGCAAGTCGGTCTGGCACGCACATCGTGCAAAATAAAAGACTCGATCTGGGTAAACTATAGCTTCACACAGCTCACATCCTTACAATCAAAAGTTACTAACGGGCAAAACCAATAAGCAATCCCATTCTGAATTTTGATATCTAAGATTCATACTTCAATCTATTTCTACTATAATGAATTCATGGATTGATTTTGTTCTGGGAATCAATCGACAGATACACAATAATCTTAGATTGGCTTCGATCTTAGATTGGAGATTGATTATCTTAGATTGGAGGTTTCAGCCATAAGCAACTGAATGCTTGTGCTATGGATTACTAAAAAAAATATAACATAACATAACTTCACGCCTTTTGTTACCCGAAGTTGAAGGCAGTGGCTGTTAAGCCTCGTGATATTTCGATAAGGTATAATATATGTATACTTTTTTTTTGTAAATTCATATTTATTATACATAGTTTAACATCCAGATGACATACAAATTCATGCTTATCATAAATATTTTTACTCGGATGGGAATCGAACCATCCGAAATCGATGTTGCAGTTCGTAGTTTCACCAATGCACTCCGAGATCCATCAATGATCTAAGCTTTTTTTAGCTGATTTGACAAGCTTTTCCTCAAATAGACTCAAAACATATTCCATTCAGGGTAATAATAGCACTTTCTTGTAGACAAGTAAAGCCTTATTTGTCAAATTGTTGTCAAACCTTAATCCTAGCTGGATGTACTATTAGCATTTCCAGCTAGGATTACGAATTAGCTTGGATCAAGTAAGATGAAGCGTTACTGTCAGGAATACTGAGCATATAAATGATATAGGTAGATGATTATTACGGGTAAGTAACTTCTATACAATTATATTCGTTTTGGAAATAGATTCATTCATTTTGATAAATTTATGTCCTATTTGTACCCGAAATATTCATACCATTTTATTTATAACTAGCTGACTCAGCAAACGTTGTCATGCCAAAAAAATCAGCTAATAAAAAATAGGGGTTGATCGTAGGAAGGTAGGATTAAGGCTTGTATTTTTTTTTTTTATGGGATAGGAGGGCAAACGGGCAGGCGTGTCACCTGATGTTAAGTGACCAACGCCGCCCATGGACACCTGCAACACATATAGTGTTACAGTTGCGTTGCCAACCTTTAAAGGAGTAGGATAGGAAGGGATGGGGAAGGGGGATGGGCCTCCGGGTACCTCTCTCACCGAACGAAACGCGGCATGAGCCACTTTACGTCGATCTTCTGAGAGGTGGTGGTATTTCACCGGTCGAGCCGGCCCATTCATGCAGCGAACTGCTTGGCTCTACCACTCTTGTAAGTATTTTTGTAATAATAAAAATTAAGAAAAAATAAATTAATAAGTTGACTACCCTTTACCTTTAGGGGAATGAAGAATAGACATTGTCCTATAACTAACACTGAGACACGAGAATTTTATATATTAGATTATATTTATTAAAGTTTTTAATAATATTAGTAAATTACTCGAAGAGACACATGGCAAGAAAGGTTTAATTTGTCGCCGAAATTCTCCACCCAACAATTAGTTATTCTATGACGGATTAGTTTGTAACTTCAGAAATTTTAGTGAATAGATCTTATTTCTAACGAGAATAATATAGCTACTTAACTCTTCATTTTTTTATATTTCTAAAGATACATTTAAATAAAATTGGAGTGTCTGCTTGTAATATTTACATAACCGTTTTTCACTATATGCATATGAATATGTATTGGATTCATATACTGCAATAACACATCTAATTTTTTTCTGTCTTTCTGTTTGTTACGGCTAATCTCTCAAATGGCTGGACCGATTTCGACAGGACTTTTACTAGCAGATTGCTGATGTAAGAAGGAGTAACTGAGACTCCTGTTTTTTAGAAAGTTATTTTATTTATTGCTTTTAGGTGAAACAAATTTCGCCTAAAATTTTGTCTGTTTGTTCAAGATAATCTCTAAAATGGCTGGACCGATTTTGACAGTACTTCTATTGACAGCTAGCTGATAGAATAACAAGTAACTTAGGCTACTTTTTTGAAAAAAATCTTTTACTTATTGATTTAGGGCTATTAAGGTGAAAAAAGGTCGCTGAGTCAGCTAGTATAAATTTAAACTTCTCATTTAAGTTATAAAATGGAAAATTACGATAAAAGAAACATTTTTTTGGCCAGTTGAGTTATAATTATATTGGCCTTACGGTTAAGCCGACGTCTCTAGTCACATTCAAGGTCTCAGAAATGTATAATAATCTTGTTACTTAATTTTGTCTGAATAC
Source organism: Euproctis similis (assembly GCA_905147225.2). NCBI lineage: Eukaryota > Metazoa > Arthropoda > Insecta > Lepidoptera > Erebidae > Euproctis > Euproctis similis. Next base: position 15,940,944 of record LR990109.1, read on the forward strand.
AAAGTACTGGAACGTCTAAAAAGGTTTTATCCACTTTAGAAATGAACACAGTTTCTGTGTAAAAGCGTCGAGTTTAGTTCAATGTACAGTGCTTAGAACTAACTGCGTGTGTCTATTAGATCAAAGCATAGCACATCTATTCTGAATATCAAAGATCATTAGAATCTGTTATATTATAATATAACATAATAGTTCCAATTATCTACAATAAGTAACAGACATTTTCTTATCTTAGAAACATTCTTAATTTAGATAAAATAAAATAATTTCACAAATGATTGAGTATTAAGTAGTATAGGAGTATTGAGTATTTAGTTAGTCTCGGTGGCGCAGTGGTCGAGCACACGGCCTCTGATCCAGAGGTCCGGGTTCGATTCCAGACACTGGCTCACACCAATGACTTTTCGAAATTGTTTTCGGAAGTTATGTGTGATAAATATCGATGACTGAAAAACTTTGTGCCCGGTATGGCAATAGTTTCGCCACCTATTCCATTTGGGACGTAAACATAACGGCGAGACGAGGTTTAACAGCCGCTGCCTACACCTTCGGGTAACAAAGGCGTGAAGTTATGTTATGTTATGTTATGTGATTGAGTATTAATGTTCTACATAACTTATTTTTTAAGTATTCTGACAAAATATTACGGTAGACAGCATATTCCAAACTAGCCATTTGTAAAACAAAGAACAGCAGAGTTTCGCAAGCGGTACAGCAATTGGTAGATGAATACGAAGTGGCTCGGCCCATGACTCTACGCATTAAGTATTCAGACCCTGTGCGCGGAACTTTTCCATTCCGAGGTATAATTTCACTTGTGAATAATTTCCTATGCGTTCCGTTGAATAACTTGACGAGGTCCACTTGTTATGAAAATTTATGAGTTTATCCCTAATATGATATAGTTTTGTAGCGAGTAAGAATAATAATAAGTAGGTACTTAGATTTAAGTTTTCTATAAATTCAAGTTCAATGTCTCGAGATATTGAGTTAGTTTTAGATGTTAGTTCATTTGTATTGACATAAAAATATGTATTAAAGTTTTATTCCTAAATAAAGGTTTGATAAAATACTGAAGTTGATTTGAGTTTGATTATTGCTTTATAAAACTTGTATAAGATTCTTTATTTGTATGCAAATCTTGACTTGGTTTATAAACTAAGTTAACATTTTTGTTTTAAATATTCACGCCTTAATTCATAAAATTGTGCTGTGTACTTTTATAAGTGAAGACTTCAGGTTTTAAAAATGAGGTATAGGTTACCTTACGTTATGAAAAGCTAACTATGAAAAACCTACAAAATGTGTGATAAATATTTGACTGAAAAAATTGTGGAAAACTTATTTCCACATAAGACGTGAAAATTTAGCGTGTTGAGGCTTAAAAGCGACAAACTACACCCTCGGGTAGAAAAAAGCTGGAAAAAATGTTTGAACCATAATCTTCAATTTTAGCAAGCAATAAACATACATAGAAAATAAATACGTAAGTGACAATATTTAAGTGTATATGGAGTCTTAATCGATGTATGAGTCCAAAGGAATTAATTAGAAAGTCATATCCTCAAGTCTTAATGTAATTTATTTCCTATGACTTGTTCAACGCAGTCAACTGTTAAGTGAAAACTTTGAGCACAAGTTGGTTTGTCTCTCATGGTTTCCTTACATACAACATACATATAACGATTTTAGGTCGGTCAGTGTTAAGATATTCATTTATATACACTTTATTGCACACAAAAGGCAATAGATACATGGCAAAACTTTATAACAATAGTAGTACAAGGGGCGGCCTTATTGCTGTAAGCAATTTCTGCCAGGAAACCTTGGGATGGAAAAAGTAGAAATTAGATTGAGCGGATTAGTGTTGCGTACAATTTAATTAACTAATAGTAATTACATATTCTGGTTATTATTTTATGACTAAAAACATTCTTATATATATATATATATATATATATATATATATATATATATATATATATATATATATATATATAGAATGTTTATATATATATACTAGTTGACCCGGCGAACTTCGTTCCGCATCAAAAGAAATAAATTAGTAGTATTTGGATCTTAAAAAGTTCAATTTGTGCTATTTATCGGCACGCGTTTTGGCGCGCAAACGCAACTGCTATGTACCGCTATGTTAATACTGTAATATCTTCGTAAATATTAGTTTAAATTACATGCTGTAAATGGCTATATTAATCTATATTAAAAGCACAATCTATTTAAGACACTTAATTGGATGAAAATTAGTGCTGTAATGTTTAAAATTGCTTCGTAAATAAGCCATTATTTCTCGTAAAAAGTAAAAAAATAATAATGGTCATTGTGGGTTATCCCTAAGACATAGACATAATATGCCCTCGCGGACTTTTATATAGACCTTTTAAAGGTGTATAATAATGTAGTACATTGTTTTGATTTATCACTTAGGGTTCCGGCAGCGTTTTCGATTAAAGTTTTAAATCTTGAAAATTATCATTTTTTTTACTACACTATTTATGAATTATAGATCAAAACCACCCCGTTGACACGCTCTAACTATTAAAAAAAACCGCATCAAAATCCGTTGCGTAGTTCCAAAGATTTAAGCATACAAAGGGACATAGGGACAGAGAAAGCGACTTTGTTTTATACTATGTAGTGATATATATATATATATATATATATATATACATATATGTATATTTATATACATATACATACAAACACCGACATATACTTACATACATTATTTCAATATACACACATTTACTTACACGTACATACATATAAACATTTATCACTAAAAGCACACGGCTTCTGATCCAGAGGTCCGGGTGCTCACACCAATGACTTTTCGAAATTGTTTTCGGGAGTTTTGTGTGATAAATATCGATGACTGAAAACTTTGTGCCCGGTATGGCAATAGGTTCGCCACCTATTCCATTTGGGACGTAAAAATAACGGCGAGACGAGGCTTAACAGCCGCAGCCTACACCTTCGGGTAACAAAAGGCGTGAAGTTATGTTACGAGTATATGTATGTTTAATTTCTAAAATTTGGTAAAAGTGCCTGTACAAATATTGAATTTATATGTCAAATAATAAACAAAATAGCATACAAAGTTTATTGCTATCAGTATTTAAACAGACACTTTTATCATATTTTAAATGTGTAAAAGTACCTATATGTCTAAGATATTTTACGTGTATAAATAGGCTACGCATAAATGAACGAAACCACTACCGCCAGCCAGACTGTGTTACGATCGGGAGAGAGAGAGAGGAATAACATATTATCTTAAAACTGGCCGCCCTGAAAACGTTGCTAGTTCTTAGACTAAAATATGGCGGTATGCACTAGACTAGGTGGAACTCTAACGTCACTAATTGGTATGAATTGGCCTTAAAAAACTCATAATAGTCTCTGAACAGCCAATATTGCAACTGCCTTTTTGGCAACAACATTTTTTGTTAATCCAAATTTTGCGGATATAAGTTTTCTACTCGCAATTAGGTATTTTTTAATCAGTTATGGTTTAAATCGAGTCTAACGTACTCTTGGCTGAATTATTAATATAACACATATATTATGTCCAAGATATTATTATTATGTCCAAGATATTATTATTATTATTAACTAGTCTAGGCATAAATAAATCTAGCCATTTGTTGAATTTAACCTTTTTTCAACTTATATAACGTTATCAAATTACAGTACGGAATGTGGTTAAAGAAATAAGGATTGTAGTAATTGCCTTGCACAAAGTATGGAGATTACTTTTAAAACGATGGAGAAAGTAATAACTCACTGTGTTACTTTTTCAATTAATAGTTAGTTACGATTTTTGCTTAATTATTTTTTCCTCTCTTATTTAAAAATCACCCTTCGGTAAAGTCGGTCACCTTGCCGCTAATATCTTACATTTATTAATTTGATAACAATCCTAAAAAAGCCTAAAAAAGCCTGGATGCATCCATATGATTCGCCACCAATATACTACCTTTTCTAGGATTACTAGTAAATACAGTTTACGCAACGTCTGGGTTTAGGTATGATAAATTCCACAAAAACATTTTCATGTTAAATGTTACCAAGATCTTGATGCTCGTTTTGCCAAAAGGTTATCTGAGATCTTGTAGAGCAAAGGCTTTGAAGTTTCCAAACTCTACACATTTATCAAAATACGTGGTTAAACTGTATTTTTTGGAAATTTACTATTTTAGGAAACTAATTAGACTTTTATTTTTTTATTACCAGTCTATATGAATCTCGCAAAATTTAAGCCATTTTCTCCATATAAATTACTGGCTTTTACAAGTTAATTAATTAAAACGATGAAAAGTCATCAAAATGTAGAATCACGGTGGGTCAGTGGTGAAGCACCCCGCTTCTAAATCTAGAAGTCGTGGGTACGAATCCTGCCTCACACAAATTACTTTGTGATATTCTTTTCGAAATTTTTTGATACATATCTAAAGACTAAAAACTTTCCGCCCAGTGTTTGGCAATAGTGTCTCCACCTATTCCATGTGGGACGTAAACATAACGGCAGGTCGTTACGCAGTTGATTACAAAATGTATAAACTAGTAAGTAAAAGTTTTCATTTGAACAATATTGTATGAAAGTTCTCGTTAGGTACTGCAACTTACATCTTCAGAATTTACAAGGTCTCAAGGAACTATTTCATTATTGTAATTTCTGAGCCGTTTGACGACGTTGTAATCTTAAAGTTACTGATTTCGAAGGCATTTGTTTTGCTAACTTTGAAATTACTTGTTTCTATTAAAGGCATCTATTATATATTTTCAGCTGAAATAAATACAGTACATAGATATTTTAATGAGGTGACTTGGAATAATGTTTTAAACCTCATGCTTTTTCCTAACATTGTGAATAAAAATATTGCTCGTAGTATAACAAAGGAGTTTCGAAGTCATTACTAGTAGAAAAAGAAGAATTAGGTTATGTATTAGCATAAGTATACGATTGGTTTATTACTTGTATTAGCAATATAGAGTATATTAATGCTAAAATAACTGATAGCAAATGGCCTCTGGTTTTTTTTATGCGATAATGAATACAACAAACGCCACCCATGGATACCTGAACAAAGATAGTGTTACAGTTACGTTGCTGGCCCTTACAATGGGATATGGAAGGGGTTGGAAGTGAGATGGGAGAGAGCGAGACCCGGTATGAGGATTTTACGTCGATATTCTGAGAAGTCCTGCTATTTCACCCCACATTGGACCCCCCCACAGAGTTTGCGTCCACGTCGCGTTCCCCGGGCAACGATCCCTGGTGTGACCACCGTAACGGAGTGGCACATCAGGATCGGCTAAAGTACTCTGTGCGTCGCTGCGATTTTGCGTTTTAACTGCGACATCGATTTGATAGGATATGCCTAAAATACGAGGAGCCTCCGGGCGTTTTATAAAAGGCCCTTCTCAGGGCCAAACCCCTACGGACGATGCAGAATCGGCATCGGAGAGCAGCCGCGCACCATCTGCGGCTGCGATCTGTAGCAGGGCGGATGAGACCTCGGACTCCGATAACGAGTCTGTCGTTGAGTCGGATGCCAGCTCAATGGCAAATAAAGCGGATCGTCAGAGGGCAATCAAGCGGGCCTTCCTTAAGAACGGATCAGGTTCCTCGGTCGAATCTACGAAGAGCAATCCTAAAAAAAAGGTTAAGGAAACCGTTAAAGCGGACACCCATAAAGTAGGTCTGGCGATGGCTCAACGTGAGCTGAATCTCGTCCGTAAAGAGAGACTCCAGGAGGACCTGGAAGAGAGAGTTGCCGCCAAGGAGAAGCGGGCGCAGACAGCGCGTGGCAGGTCGGGGTATGGCGCATCTAACGTCATGTACTCCGATTTCTGCTTGGTGGATCTGGAGAAAATGGCCCAAGAGGACGAGGAGGAGATTCTCGTGGTCGCCTCCAAATCCTCTAATCTTAAAGGGACTTTCCAGAAGTCCCTTAAATGCAGGGCCGCGAGTCTCCGCGGCATCGTCAAGGAGCTGGCGCAGCGGACAGCAAATGACGAGATTCGTCAGCTGCAGGCGAAAGTCGATCGCCTGCAATCAGAGGTCAGCCAACTACACAAGAAGCTGGCTGAAGAGACGGCACGGCCAGTTCCGGCCGATTCGAGACCGGTGGTCGAGGGCTTGCCTTCAAATTTTGAGGAGATCATCCGCAAGGTGGTGTTGGAGGAAAGATCTTTCACCAGGTCCTGTATTGCGGGAATCGAAGACCGGCTACTGCCGGAGAAACGCCTGCGACCCCCACTGGCTGCGGACAATAGGTCAAAGGCGGCTCCCCGAGGAGAGGTTGCCCCTCCCTCGACATCCGCCACTCAGTCTGCCACTTCGTGGACGGAGGTTGTAAAGAGAGGCGCCAAAAACAAGAAGGCGAAGACGGCCACCGCCGCTGCCGCCTCCACCGCGTCCGTCCACGTCGACAAGGGGAAGGGCGGAAAGTCAGCCCCTCAGCCCTCAACCGCTGTTCCCATAGGAAAGAAAAACCCTCCCGCCGGAGCCTCGAAAAGAAAGCTGATGCCGCCTAAGACCGCAGCTGTGGTGGTCACCCTGACCGCCGAGGCTGCGAAGCAAGGCGAGACGTACTCGACAGTCCTCACCCGAGCTCGCGCTATGGTCGACCCTGCCCGGCTTGGGATCTCCTCGGTGTCGTGCCGCCGGACCCAAGCCGGGGCTCGAATTTTCGAGTTCCCAGGGGCCCAGGGCGGCGCCCATGCAGATCTCTTTGCCTCCAAGCTGCGGGATGCCATCGCAGACGCGGCAAGCGTAGTGCGGCCAATAAAATTGGCGGCGATGGAGGTGACCAATCTTGACGATTCGGTCACCAAGGAGGAAGTGGAGGCGGCGATTGCGAACATAGGAGGCTGCGAAGTCGCGATGGTCAAGGGTCGCCCTATCCGACCCGCCCGTGGCGGCATGGGTGCGATGCGCCTCGAGTGCCCCGTCGCAGCGGCTCAGGCCGTCCTGACGAAGAGACGGATCTTGGTCGGATTCAGCTCGGGAGTCGTCCGAGCACTTGAAAGCCAGCCTCTCCGCTGCTTCAGGTGCTTCGGCGTTGGCCACACCAGAGCTCTCTGTCCGTCCAACACCGACAGGACGGATTGCTGCTACCGCTGCGGCAAAGAGGGACACAAGTCCGCCTTCTGCAAGGCCACCACGCCGCACTGCTTGGTGTGCGCTGCCAGTGGCCGCCCCGCGGGCCACGTCATGAAGGGGAAGAACTGCCGTCCTCCCCCTAAGAAGGGCAAAGTGCAGGCTCTGACCCAGCCTTCCGTTACCACCGCCGCCGCCCCTAGGACGGAGGCCTCAGAAGGTGTGGAGGAGGGTGTGATGACCATCGATGGATAGGTCACGCCATCGCATCCTCCAGGCGAACATTAACCACTGCAGCGATGCCCAAACCCTGCTGATGCAGGTCCTGGCTGAGTAGTTGGTGGATGTAGCGGTGGTCGCTGAGCCTTATTCTGTCCCTGGTCGCTGGCTAGGTTCCTCGGATGGCAAGGTGGCTTTATTGGCGCGGCCCTCCTCGCAATCTCCTTCCCTCTCGCTTCTAGAGAGGGGACCGGGATTCGTGGCCGCCGCGTGGGGAGAGATAGCTTTTGTCGGGGTCTACTTTTCGCCGAACCGCGCTCTTTGTGACTTCGAAAATTTCCTCGAGGTCCTAACCGCGGTCGTTGGCAGGATGTCGCCGCGACAAGTCATAGTGTTGGGCGATTTAAATGCCAAGTCAGCGGCCTGGGGCAACCCAGCCGCCTCTTGTAATGTCCGCGGTCACGCCGTCGAGCTCTGGGCAGCCTCGACCGGAGTATCCCTCCTCAACAAGGGAACAGCCCAGACGTGCGTAAGGCCACAGGGAGGGTCAGTGGTGGACGTTACGTTCGCCACCCCTGTGCTGGCTGCTCGCGTCGTGGATTGGCGGGTAGAGACGATGGAGAACCTGTCGGACCATCGCTACGTACGGTTCGACATTTCCACTGGTAGCGCTCAGCGGACGGTTTCGTCGGGCCGTTCCTTTTTCCCTCGCTGGGCGCTCACCCGCCTGGATAAGGAGGCGGCCAGGGAAGCAGCGTTTCTGCAGGACTGGCTCGCTCCCCATGCGGTAATGGACGTGGACGCTGCAGCTCTTCAGCTCCGCCGGTCCATGACTGAGGTTTGTAATTCCGGCATGCCTCGGTCCCGTCGTCCAGCGCATCGACACGCCGTCTACTGGTGGTCAGAGGAGCTAGCAGAGCTGCGTGCTGCGTGCATATCGGCTAGGAGAGCCTACGAGCGGAGCAGGAGGCGCGTTCTTCGCGACGTAGCTGGTGAGAGCCTCCTCTACACTGCGTACGGGGAGGCTAAGTGGGCCTTTAGGACGGCTATGCGAGCCGCCGAAAATTCCGCAAGAGCGGAAATGCTGGAAAGTCTTGACAGGGACCCGTACGGAAGACCCTACAAGGCGGCGCGGGACAAATTGCAACACTTTGGTCCCCCCCTAACGGAGTCCCTTGAGCCGGCCGCTCTTGACGGGGTGGTCCGGTCCCTGTTCCCTGTCAGGACCAACTTCACTCCGCCAGCTATGGATCCTCCACCTTCGGCGACTCCACCGCCCGAAGAGATCCAGACGCTTACAGAGGAAGTTTGACGGGGCAGCTCTCCGTCTCCGCGCCAAGAGCACAGCTCCTGGCCCTGACGGTGTTCCCGCACGCGTTTTGGCTCTTGCCACCATCGAGATGGGGGGAAGGTTTCGGAGTCTCTTCAATTCGTGCCTTGTGGCTGGAAGGTTTCCGAAACCCTGGAAAGAGGGACGGTTGTGCCTCCTTCCCAAAGAACGACAGACGGCGGGTTCCGCCCCCGCGTGCCGACCCATCGTCCTTCTAGATGAGGTCGGCAAACTGTTCGAGAGCATCGTCGCATGCCGTCTAAACGATCACCTTCGCCAGGTGGGACCGGATCTGTCCGACGCTCAATTTGGTTTTCGGACGGGGCGGTCAACCATTGACGCGCTGGCCCGCCTGAAGGGCCAGGCGCGGGAAGCCGCGGCTGCGGGAGACGGGATGTTGGCGGTGTCATTCGACATCGCCAATGCCTTCAACTCCATCCCGCACACAACAATTTTAGAGGCGCTCCGCTATCACGGGGTGCCTTTCCACCTGCGGCGGCTCCTGGCCGACTACCTGGAGGACCGTTCCGTCCTTCTGGTGGACAAGATGGGCCAGCTACGGCGGTATAGGGCGGAGTCCGGTGTTCCGCAGGGGTCTGTCTTGGGACCCCTCCTGTGGAACATCGGCTTCGATTGGCTGCTGCGCGGCACCCTCCTTCGTGGGACGAGTGTCATATGCTATGCAGATGATACGCTTCTCATCGCCCGGGGAAGGGACTTGTAGGGGTGGTTGATGTTTGGTACTCACCCCTAAGTAGATATGTTCCGTTGATCCTATGTTAGATGATAGGTGCACTAGTATATCTTGTAATCTCATAGAACAGAAATGAATGATAGAAATGAAGGAAGAATAGTCAGAATGAAGAGTAGTATTCTAGTTAGATTGAAGAACAGTTTATTAGCACAGATACACAGTAATGATAGAACAAGATTAAACAGTATGAGCGAGTTTAGGAAAAGTAGTTAATTCGAAATAAATTCAAACGCTAAGTAAGAAGTGTTCACGAGCAGAGCAATCAGGCGAGTATGTGTGTGCAGCGCCACTCGCGGGGCGCCGCACTGACTATGTACTCGCATTCCTAGATCCGCGGTCCAACCACCATAAGCGGAGCGGGTCGCTCCACTTGGATGATGGCAGAAAAGTAGGTGGCGGGAAGTCGCCACAGTAGTCCCCCCGGGAGACCGTGACTACGGGCGATAAAAATCTGGTAGTCGAACTCTTCTACCGCTGGAGGTGCGCTTGATCTTATTCTCGGCTGGTTGAGCAGGTGGTTCAGCTTCTTTAGCCATGTATGCTGGTTTAAGTCTATCGATTGCTACATTTAGTGTCTTGGCGTTGACGTCTAAAGTGAAGTACTTAGGCTGGCGGCTGACAACTTTGTAGGGACCAGCATAAGGTGGTTCTAATGCGCCCCTCAGCCGATCTTGACGCACGAAGACATGTGAGGTGGTACGAAGATCGCGTGGAATGTAGAACGACGCCGTACTGTGCCAAGATGTTTGACGAGGTGACAGCTTTGCCATGTACGCCCGCAGTCGTGTTGCGTACTGTGTGACGTCAGCAGTCATGTAATCATCGCTGGGAGATACGAATTGACCGGGCAGGCGAAGAGATTCGCCGTACACCAGTTCGGCAGCAGACATCTGGAGATCCTCCTTCCAGGCATTACGCATACCGAGGAGAACAAGAGGAAGTGCTTCTACCCACTGTGCAGCAGGTGCGTGGCACATGAGTGCCGCCTTGAGCTGGCGATGAAGTCGCTCAACAATTCCGTTGGCCGCAGGGTGATAAGCTGTTGTGCGCAGATGGCGCGCACCAATCAATGCCGTAAGGGTCTTGAAAAGGTGGCTCTCGAATTGACGACCCTGGTCTGTAGTTACCCGCTCCGGACAGCCGAATCTGGCTATCCAACCGGATACGAGAGCAGCAGCACAGGTCTCTGCAGTAATATCTCGAAGTGGATACGCCTCAGGCCATCTTGTAAATCTATCAATAACTGTGAGGCAGTATCTGAAATCATAAGACAGAGGTAATGGCCCTATGATGTCGAGGTGTATATGAGAAAACCTCGCGGAAGGTGGAAGGAAAGAGGAAAGTGGAGATATAGTATGGCGGGAAACTTTGGCAGTTTGACATTTTATACACTGCCTAGCCCACTCTCTACAGTGTTTGCGGATCCCTGGCCAAACGAATCTTTGTGTCGCCAGTCGCACTGTAGCTGTTCCTCCTGGATGGTGTAAGCTATGTACCATCTCAAAAGCTTGCTTACGAAACTCTGGTGTGATGTATGGACGATGCTTAGTCTGAGAAGTATCGCAGTAAATTGGCACATCGCTGTCTTCTGTTTTGATTTTCTGCAGTTTTAGGGAAGTGCCGTGTTCTAGAAGTTCCTTCAACTCCGGGTCCTTTAGTTGCGATTGCGCGAGAGACTGATAATCGATTGAAAAAGTTATTTCTTCGACACGGGATAAGGCGTCAGCGACAACGTTGTCTCGCCCGGGTATAAATTGGATAGCTGTCGTAAATTGTGATATAAAATCTAGATATCGGTACTGGCGTGGAGAACATTTCTCTTTGTTTAGTGAAAATGCAAACGATAGAGGCTTATGATCCGTGAACACCGTGAAGATTCTACCTTCGACCATATGTCGAAAATATTTTACTGCCTCGTACACAGCGAGCAGCTCTCTATCATACGGACTATATTTCTTCTGAGCTGTACTAAGTTTGTGTGAGTAGAACGCTAAAGGTTGCCAGGCTCCCTTCTTCTTCTGCTGTAGTACCGCTCCTATCGCTGAGTCTGAAGCATCTGTGACTATAGCGAGTTCGGCGATAGGGTCAGGGTGCGATAGTAGCGTAGCTTGTGAAAGGGAAGTTTTACAATCTTCAAAAGCCTTCAGCATCTCAGGAGTGAGTGAGATCAGCTGTGAACCCTTAATACGGGGACCGACGAGAATGGTCGTAAGTGGTGCCTGAATTTGGGCGGCATTTGGTATGAAACGTCTATAGAAATTAAGCATGCCTAGAAAACGCTGAAGCTCTTTAACTGTTTTAGGCACTGCAAAGTTTTGAATCCCAAGCCCAGAAAAATTACCTCTGACTGCCCAAAATTACACTTTGAAGTATTAATCAGGATTCCATACTGCTTTAGACGCTGAAACAACTGCCGCAGGTGGTCCTGGTGGATTTCTGGACTTTTGGAGTAGACCAAGATGTCGTCGATAAACCCATAGCAGAAATCAAGGCCCATGAGGACTTCGTCGATGAATCTCTGGAAAGTTTGAGCAGCATTTCTTAGGCCGAAGGTCATGTATGGAAATTCATACAGTCCGAAAGGTGTCGTGATAGCGGTTTTCGGTATATCAGCTGGATTAATTAAAAGTTGATTGTAGGCTTTAACCAGGTCAATTTTGGAGAAGGTGGTAGATCCTGAGAGCTGATGAGAAAAATCATGCACGTGGCGTACAGGATACCGATCAGGGATTGTCCTGGCATTGAGAGCTCGGTAATCACCACATGGTCTCCATCCGTCATCATTCTTCTTCACCATATGCAGGGCAGAAGACCAAGGGCTCTCTGACCGTCGTGCTGTACCACATGCGAGCATATCCTCGAACTCTTTCTTCGCCGCTTGTAAACGAATCGGATCAAGACGACGAGGTTTACAAGAAACAGGTGGACCTGAAGTTGTTCTTATAAAATGCATAGTATTATGCTTAGGAGGAGAACGAATACCAGCTGGTCTGGTAATTTCTGGAAATTCGCGAAGTAATGCGTGAAATTCTGTTTCTCCCGTGAAAGTTTTCACTGAATCGATGCCTTCTAAAGTATCAGTACGAATAGCTGCTACCGATAAAGTGGTGATACCGTCTATCAAACGCTGATTCTTGCAATCAACCAACAAGTTATAATGGCTGAGGAAATCAACACCAATAATTGGTTTCGACACGTCTGCGATGATAAAATTCCACTTGAAATCTCGCCTGAGACCTAAGTTCAAATGAAGTTGAATAGGACCATATGTGTGAATAATAGAATTGTTTGCTGCGATTAAATCAAACTTAGATTTTGTGCAAGGTCGACACGGCGTTTTGATAGCAGATCGAGGGAAAACACACAAATCTGAGCCAGTGTCCACCAGAAACTGTATTTTTGAAGTTTGATCTGTAACGAATAGGCGGCCTGTCAAAGAGGGACAGTCGTGAGCCGCTATTTCCGGCTGTCCTTGGAGTTTTCCGCCTGGAAGGTACATGGTTGTTTGCATTTGATCGCCTTTGCACCAAAATTGAAGTGATAAAAACAGAACGGATGATCGACTGGTAGTTGGCGAAGTCTGGATCGACTACGTGAGCGGTCGCTTTTCTTGCGACGAGGAGATCTAAAATGTCCCCGCTCAGCACGTTCAAGCCTAGTAGTTAATAAGGCAACTTGCCTGGTCAATTCGGCTACCTGTTGTGCCATGCCGCAGTGTGCATGGGCTGAAGAGCTGCTTGCTACCTGCGGCGCAGATGGCACGATCTCGTACACCTTGTCCGCCAGTTCACCCAGTTTGTTGCTGTCGAGGTCCATTTGCGTTGCAATCACCGTCTGTATGTTTTGAGGTAACCGGCTAGACCATAAGGTTAGTAAAAAGTCAGTGGGCACAGACGGGCCAGCCAGAGATGCTAAATGGCGCAGGAATTGCGATGGCTTTCTGTCGCCTAGCTCTTCATGCATTAATAGCTGTTTTACGCGCTTTTCTTGTGAGGCTGAGAGACGTTTTATAAGCTCAGTTTTTAATTTTAAATATTTGTCTACTGAAGGTGGGTTAGTAATTATGTCCTTCACCTCAACTGCATACTGATGGTCCAGCTGAGAGACTAAATAATAAAATTTGGTTTCGTCTGACGTTATTCGGGACAAAATAAACTGAGATTCGACTTGAGCAAACCACAGTGCAGGTTCTTCAGGCCAAAATGGAGGCACTCGTACGCTGACGCGCAATACCTCATCTTTGTCTTCTACGCCATCCTTATTATCTTTACTCATAATTATAAAAATAAAAAATCGCTCACCGCTTATGAGTTGAACCGCAGCTTCTTTAAAAAATGAATGTGGGTATCTTCGATTTGATATCTTCGGCCAACCTCCAGTATTGTAAAAAATTTTCTTTATGTCGGGGGTCACCAATGTAGGGGTGGTTGATGTTTGGTACTCACCCCTAAGTAGATATGTTCCGTTGATCCTATGTTAGATGATAGGTGCACTAGTATATCTTGTAATCTCATAGAACAGAAATGAATGATAGAAATAATGGAAGAATAGTCAGAATGAAGAGTAGTATTCTAGTTAGATTGAAGAACAGTTTATTAGCACAGATACACAGTAATGATAGAACAAGATTAAACAGTATGAGCGAGTTTAGGAAAAGTAGTTAATTCGAAATAAATTCAAACGCTAAGTAAGAAGTGTTCACGAGCAGAGCAATCAGGCGAGTATGTGTGTGCAGCGCCACTCGCGGGGCGCCGCACTGACTATGTACTCGCATTCCTAGATCCGCGGTCCAACCACCATAAGCGGAGCGGGTCGCTCCACTTGGATGATGGCAGAAAAGTAGGTGGCGGGAAGTCGCCACAGACTACAGGGACGCGGCGATCCTCGCTTCAGCGGGTGGAAGCCTCGTGGCGGGACGAATCCGCCGTCTGGGCCTTAGTGTGGCGCTGCACAAGACCGAGACAGTCTTCTTCCCCGGTCCTAGGCGACGTCCCCCCGCCGAAGCCCATATCACTGTGGTGGGAGCCAGTATTGCGGTGAAGGCCCAGATGAAGTATCTGGGCCTCATTATCGACAGCAGGTGGCATTTCGGCCCGCACTTTAGCGGGCTCTCTACCCGCTTGCTGAAGACGGCGGGTTCCCTGTCTTGGCTCCTGCCCAACTTGGGGGGACCAAAGGCGCGATGCCAGCAGATCTATGCCGGCATCCTCAAGAGCATGGCTCTTTACGGGGCACCTATATGGGCGGACTCCCTCTCACGGAGGGAGAACGCCACCGCCTTGCGGAGGCCACAAAGGGCCATCGCTCAGCGGGTTGCGAGAACGTACCGCTCGGTAAGTTTCTCGGCGGCGTGTGCCCTGGCCGGTACTCCTCCTTGGGAGCTCGAGGCGTGGGTGTTGGCCAGGGTATACGAGTGGCTGGCGGAGCGAAAGGCGCTCGGAGAGCGACCTTCTACCGCGGAAAGGGAGACTGTTCGGCGCGAGGCACGGGCCGCGATCGTCAGCCACTGGGCGGAGGATCTTGCCACCGCTACCTTCGGCCGCCGGACGTTGGATGCGGTTGGGCCAGTCTTGCGGGAGTGGCTGGAAAGGTCACACGGTTTCCTCTCCTTCCGAATGGCGCAGGTGCTGTCTGGGCACGGCTGCTTTGGATCGTACCTGTGCCGAATCGGCAGAGAGGAGACCCCGTCGTGCCCACACTGTGGCGCGGCGGAGGATACGGCTGAGCACACCCTCCAAGTGTGCCCGTCGTGGGCTGGGCCGCGCCATAGTTTGGTCGCGGCGGTCGGGCCAGACCTGTCGCTTCCCAACGTAGTGGCTGCCATGTTGGCCGAAGGTGAGGCATGGGTGGAGTTTGCCTCCTTCTGCGAGGAGGTGATCGCAAAGAAGGAGGCGGCGGAGCGGGCGCGGGAGAATGATCCTCTCGCGGCACCGCTCCGCAGGAGAAGGGGGGGAAGGAGGCGACAATTCGATCGCCGACAACAACTCCTTCCCGGTGTCGGGCGGGTGACTGGCGCGGGGGCGCCTTCACCCGCATTGCACTTACCGACACCATCGTCGGACGGCGATGGCCGGCGATCTCCGGTCGTTCCCGAGCCCCTCACCATAGCGAGGGTCACGCGGTGCCTTCCGTAAGGGCGGGCAAATCGTCGGGGGAGGCTGGCTGAAAGGCTCGGCCGTGTCCCAGTCTCCCCTAAAGTGACGAAGCGGGAACGGCGCTGGGTTGTTATAGTGGGTACCCGAAATACCACCTCTCGGGAGCCCCACATAACCCTCTCACCCCCCAGTGGGAGGCGTATGCACAATGCATTTTTTCCCAGCGAGGAAAAAAAAAAAAAAAAAAAAGGGTTGGCAGTGAGATGGGAGAGAGCGAGACCCGGTATGAGGATTTTACGTCGATATTCTGAGAAGTCCTGCTATTTCACCAGTCCAGTCGGCCTATTCATGCAGTGAACTTAGTGGCTCTACCAGTGTTAAGAACTGGTTGGAGGAAAATAATTTTATTTCCTGCTCTTAATTTACCATGCAATATAATCGTATATACCAAACGAACTCAAACTTACTTTGAAACGTTTAATTCTAATGATTTTTTTACTTATATTCAGCCACACATATCAAGTAAAATTTAGCTGTAGACGTTTACATACAAATGTTTTTCAAAATATCCTTAAAGATATTAAACAAACAAAGAAAGTAAAATCTAAGCAGCCTAAAATAATATTATTTAAACAACAAAAGATTTTTCATGTTGTCCTAGTTTACAAAAGGAGTTTTTTTCGTGGTGTAATAACGCTTATTGTATTATGGCTTTAGCGAAATATTAAATGAAAACACATTTTTGAAAGAAATTTAAAGAGAGGCATAAAATAATATTTTACCCATTCTTTCATTGTATACATTTGAACTCTTTTTTTAGTCTCATATAATGAAATTTTTTGTAACTCTTTTTACTGCTAATACCCTTGGTTAGAAGGATAGAAGAGTAAATAGAGGGACCTTAAACTTAAAGTTAGGTAATCGTTTTCCTGTTCGTTTGTCACATGGCTTGAATTAAGTTTCTAATTCATTTTTTTATATCGCCACGTAATTTATAGGCTGTTGAAACTTCTAAGTATCTATAAAGATATATTCCACTATTTTTGTTAAGGGATAGTAGCATTGATCTTCGTAGTCTATTGTCATCAACACGCCTCTTACATGTCCGATAATTTAGCTTAACTCACTGAAGCGATAATAGTGAAAGTTTGTATGAGTACTATATGTCATCATGCTCATAAATAGTTTGCTTGTGTTTGATTGAGTGTAGATTTCGTATATGTTAAAAGTTATTATAAGTTTTATTCTGACAATAAGGACCTTTTCTATCACAACATAATTGACGGTGATTCCTATTATATTTATTCTTAAATAGTCGCAATGGAAGAACTTATTTGGTAGAGAAAGAGTGTAGTGTATAGGTAAATAAATTAATTTAGATTTATCACTTGTGTGACATGTAGCTGTATTTGGTTTTAAAATTATAGAATATTTTAGCAACAGGTTTAATATAAAAAATAAATAATAGTTTAAAAAAAATAAAAAACACGCTTTTTATAGAAAACCGAACTAAAAAATAGAAAAATAAAAAAAAAAATATTTTATTTTAAAAAAAGCGTGGGGTGCTTTTTACGATATTATCGAAATGATAATCACTCTACTCATATATGTCAATAAAATATTTGTAACTATTGACACCATGCACCCCACGCTTTTTTTAAAATAAAATATTTTTTTTTTTATTTTTCTATTTTTTAGTTCTGTTTTCTATAAAAAGCGTGTTTTTTAGTTTTTTTAAACTATTATTTATTTTTTTATTTTTTAGTTCGGTTTTATATAACAAGCGCGTTAATAGCGCCATCTGTGACTTATACAAGGAACTCGTTTCAAGTTGAAACGAGTCGGTTACAAACAAACATACAAACATACAGGTGAAGCTAATAATAATGCAACAATACTAAGTAGTTTTAACTAATATTTAGTGTTTTATTATTTAAGTCAGATTTAACCTATTTTTTTTATCCCTGTGAAATATAGGTCCTGTTATCTTAATTAGGCAGAGAAGGGCAGATTTAAAATGTACTATCATATAATACGCCTGACAAGACAAGTTATGGTTAAATCTGACTTAGACATGAGTTATTAATTACTTTAGATAGGAAACATTAATACGACGGGATATAGCTTGCCAAGTTTGATTATTACCCTAGGGTTATGAATGAATCTACTTCTACATGACACAAATATATTCAAAACTAATTAACTTGGGCATAAAATTAAACAGATTTTGTTAGTTAATATAATAAGTCAAGTATCGTTAATAGTTTAGAAGATAGGAAAAAACTTAATTAGTTTTATGCAATATTAATAAGCGGGAGATAATTTTCTAACGTAAACAATTCGCAACAGATATTTTCCTTAGAGATTGTACTTTTTTATGACTTCATGACGGCGCCGGATTGATCGGTGAAACGTGAAATTTTATTATTTAAAATAAAAATAATCACTAGTTTTGGCAAGAAATAGCGAATGATAGATTAAATAGTCGAAATGCCTTGAAATATAAGACATCAACCTATATATTTCTCATATGAATAATATCTTTATGCTCGAAGAAAAGGGATAATGACTGACATCTGATTTTATAGGCAGTATATTTTCTTGTTAAAGTAACTTACGCTTATAAATTCTAACAGTTGTGTTATTTTCTTAGATAGGTGTTATTATTAACATAGGTACAATATATTTTTTATTAAGTACATACATACATACATAACTTCACGCCAAATCCCTTGCGGGGTAGGCAGAGAGAACAGAGCGCCATAAGGCGCGATTCTTACACGCCTCACTCGCTTCGTTGACTTTCATAACTCTTTTTATGCACGCGCGTCGGTTTTTGAGGCTCTTAACATCACCTTCCTCCAGAACACGTTCTATTTAGTCATGGAATGTGTGTCTTGGCCGTCCTCGACTCCTACATCCATCCGCTTTTGCATTGTATATCTGCTTAGTCAGTCTTGCATCAACCATTCTTTCTACATGTCCGAACCATCGGAACATGCCCTTTCTTACTTTTACACCGACACTCTCTTTCAAACCAACTTCCTTCCTTACGCGCAGTGCCCTCATTTCTACCGCGTTTATTCTACTTTCATGCACACTCTGCCATACCCAGCTCTCGCTTCCATAAGTTAACGTTATGATCAGGACTGCATTGTGGATTGCTAGCTGGGCTTTTCTGCTAATGGTTTTTGCGCCCAGGAATCTGCCCATCGCTCCGTTTACGCTATTTCCTATCGCCACTCGTCTTTCTACATCCGCGGTGTACCTTCCATCTCTGCTAAAAGCGCATCCAAGATATACAATTTCATTCACTTGTTCCAGAACTACATCATTAATCATTATCCTTGCATCTGTTCTGGATTCCTCCCTTTCAAACACCATAACTTTTGTTTTCGTCGCATTCAACTGCAAGCCTTTAATCATGCAATCATCTTTCATAGTAGTGACTAGTGTTTGCAGGTCCGACGGCGATTTGGCTAGAAGCACGGCGTCATCTGCGTAAAGCAGGCAGCTCACAACTAGGTCACCCATTCGCATCCCTACATCCATCGATCTCACTCTCTGGAGACAACTGTCCAGGTACAGGATGAACAGTCGAGCAGACAGCACACAACCCTGTCTGACGCCGATATTGACGTCAAAACAGGGGGACAAGCCGCCGTCAACACGCACACACGCTGTGCAGCCCTCATAAGTGGACTTCACAGCGCGCAGCAGTGCTCCGCTCACCCCGTAGCCCGGGAGTATGACCCACAGATCCTTTCGTAACACTCTGTCAAACGCTTTTTCCAAATCCACAAAACCGCAGAAAACCTTCCGGTTAACAGCCAGTTGTTTCTCCACGATGTTGCGGAGAGAAAAAATCTGATCCATGCACCCTCGTCCGTTTCTGAAACCACCCTGAGCCTCCCACAACACTCCATCAGATATCACCCTCATTCTCCTTTCAATAATTTTCCCATACACTTTTGCTGCTAAACTAATCAAACTGATGGCCCTGTAACTGGAACACTGCATACGTGATCCCTTACCTTTATACAAGGGCACAATGACAGCGCGCCTCCAGTCCATGGGAACCTTACCCGACCTCCAGCACAGATTGCTCAAGGTCAGGAAAGCGTCGCGGACACAGGTTCCACCGTATTTGATCATTTCAGCAGACATCATATCAATTCCAGCTGCCTTACCATTTTTCATACTTCGTATCGACCATTCAATCTCTTCCATAGTAATGTCCTCGTCAGATGTTGGCGCAGCGGTATCAGCCGTAGGCGCACCCGCGGCGCCCACATCCGGAACATACTCGTACATTTCCCCAAAATACTCACTCCACCTCCCCAATACATCGCTTGGGTTTGCAAGAATGTCACCAGTCTTAGACATAATTTTGTCCATTCTGAATGTTGACGAAGAACCCCAAGACTTTCTAACTTCCCTCCAGAAGAGTTTGGTATTCGCCTTGAAGTTCTCCGTCAACCTCACTTCCTCATTCGCAACTAGTCTTTCACGCTTCTCTTTCACTAAGGCTTTGGTAACATTCCTGCAGCGGCGGTAGCTTTCATACTTTTTCTCTGTCATACTATCATTCTGATTCAAACTTTAATCCATGTTTTATGTTAAGTTTGTTTAATTGTTGTTGTTTAATATTAAGTTTCAAGTTTTAATCCATGTACACTCGACAACTTTGTGGCAACTGTTTTATAAATACATAACATACCTAACTGCCAGTACGAGAACATTGCATAATATTTGAGGAGTGACACACACACATG
Organism: Euproctis similis; assembly: GCA_905147225.2. NCBI lineage: Eukaryota > Metazoa > Arthropoda > Insecta > Lepidoptera > Erebidae > Euproctis > Euproctis similis. The sequence goes on from LR990109.1 coordinate 15,961,243, forward strand.
TGCGCGCTGAAAAAAATAACACAGCATTTGTTGTTAGATGATGTGGAAAAAATTAAGAATGAAAATTGATTTTATTTTATGCCGTGTCACCTGATGGTAAGCAACCAACGTGGCCCATGGACACCAGCAACACATATAGTGTTACTGTTGCTTTACCGACCTTAAAGTGATAGGGGATAGGGAAGGATGGGGCCTCCGGGTACCTCTCTCACTGAACGAAACGAGGCATGGGCCATTTTACGTCAATTTTCTGAGAGGTCGTGGTATTTCACCGGTCGAGCCGGCTCATTCATGCTGCGAACTGGCATTACCACTGTTAAAAAAAACTAAACTAAACTAATACGCTGAACTAAACTAATAAGTTTAGTTCAACGTTTCTCACGGAAACCTGCAAATGTTACAGTTGCGTTGTCGGAAGTTGAGTAAAAGAATGGGACATAAATGAAAATAAGAAGGGGGAAAGCGGTTGGTACTCTGGATATCACTTTACCAAACGAAATAAAGCACGATCCACGTTACGTCGATATTCTGAGATGTTGTGGTATTTCACCGATAGCGTTTTGCATCGAATTATGTAACTCTGACACTGTTAGGATTGTTACTGTATAGATGTACGTTTACGGTGTACATTTAGCTCCCATCTATGTTGTAAGTGCCGCAGATTACCGAGGTCAAAGACATCATATAGGCTTTCATTATCGCGTAGCTAATGGCATTGTCTTGCAAATAACATTAACTGATTACATTCATGATAATGGCTGTTACGTAGATTGTGTTAAACGGACACTTTGATAAATAAGCACTGTATATAATTTGATGAATTATCATAAAGAGCGTGCTTTACAATCAAAGCAAACCTGCAATCAAGCTTATTGACAAATATTGTATGATAATTATAGTAGATCTTTGTTATTTCTTCTTCTATTTCTACTTTAGTGCCAATATAAGTGACACAATTTTGCCTGACTAACCTGAAATGTTGGTTCTACTCGGTGAGATTTATTGGTTAAAAATTTAAACACACAGTCTATAAATTACTGAACACTTCGATGAATAATCGACATGAAGCACCTAATAGTATTATACGCTGCAAATATGTCACATTGGTAGCGGGGTTGCTTACCTAAAGCGAATATGATTTTGTATTTTTTACACACGCATGTACTCTTCCTCTATGTGCGTCGATAACGTTAAGAGTTTGGTAGATAAATTGGTTAAGAAACTTTAATCAAATTCAGTAATTTTTATTGGGGTCGTACGAATTTTTATCGCAGTGCTTTTTTATTCTTCCAATAGCCCTTGATTTATTATTTCAGTGATATTTAAAAATTAAGTTAATTTTTTAGGAATTATTTGTAGAATTTAAAAACAGCCTGTATTTTTTAACAACACAATTTACCCAACCAAAAAGGGAACATTCTACAAATAAGGAAAATCCAACCAAAGCGTATCGCTCTTAGTCCCAAAATTCGTTAGGGATCTCTTTTTCTCTTTAGATGTCTCTAACGATAATCAACACATTGAGAAACCCTGAAATCTCTGTATTCTTAAATAAAAAGATTTTTTGTTCCGTTTATATTTTCTATTTTGTAAATACAAATAAAATTGAGGATTTATAATATTTGAATATTGTCCATATCGAATTTCATGCAATTGTCGTATAACTGGGGCGGATAATCTGATGTCATTTTTGGCCGTGCATCTCGATATATAATGAGCAATGGACCGGAACCGGATGTGCTGTAATCTCTGTTCTCTGTCCATGATGTTTATTGGTAAACGATATTTCATTTCATTTCCATGTTAACTTTATATGAAATAAATTATTTTATCTTAATACATATACGTATAAATAAACAAAATAGTAACGAAATAAGTCAAATATAAAAACTAATAATGATATTAGTTTTTATATTTGTTTTTATACTCGACTGTTATATTTTTTTTACATGCACAGATAAGGCATAATTTTGGTCATACATGCTCGTGGGTTTTTTAAAACGTCTACAATACAATACAATACAATATTCTTTATTGCACACCACACCACACAACAGAAGTATTACATTAGGAAAACAGAAAAAAAATGCACAAACGGCGGTCTTATCGCTATCGGCGATTTCTTCCAGACAACCTTAATGGATATAACAAGTGAAATTAGGGTAGTCGTTGGTGCTTAACAGAATAGATGAGCAGAATTTAACAAAATCTAAATCTAAAGCAATAAGATAAACATATACATATAAATATATAAATATCCGTTCTATGTAAAGGTTGATCCAGTAAGACGTTAAAAGAAATGTTGATCCACCTTTTTGAAGTGTATAATTAGCTCTTTAAAAATATAACTGATATACTTTGATCCAAATTTGAAATGGAAGGGTTGTTTGTGGATCTGCATCGGTCGCTTTGCAACATACTTGCCATAAAAATATACAATAGCAACATGTTTTTTTTGATCCGTAACGGTCGCAAAAATTATACCGACGAGTCAAATGTGCATCCGTTTTATATTCATATTCCTGCCAAATCTTACTAACTAACGTTGATCCGAGGCCATTTGACCTTGAACCCATCGACGCCCGCGCGGTGGGTCCGCTATATTTCTTTATTTAAACGAAATCAGCAGTAGTGTTTATTACAAAATATTGCATAAAATTAATTTTCGAGTCAGAAAAGTAGGTGCCTACTTGATCCCTTTTATTATGTACTCTGTTAATATAATAAATGTTATTTGAATTATTTTCATGTTTTTGACATAGAGATATATAACTAAAGTACGATCACCCTGCTTCTGATTCCGGAAGTCGCGGGTTCAATTCCTGACACTGGCTCACACCAATGACTTTTCGAAATTGTTTTCGGAAGTTATGTGTGATAAATATCGATGACTGAAAACTTTGTGCTCGGTATAGCAATAGGTTCGCAACCTATTCCATTTGGGACGTAAGACGGTAAACATAACGGCGAGACGAGGCTTAACAGCCGCTGCCTACACCTTCGGGTAACAAAAGGCGTGAAGTTATGTTATGTAAATATATTTATAGTTAAAGATGACTTAGTTATAGTATTACGTTTTGTATTTTGTATTAAGTAGTTAAACTGTTTGCGTTATTTATCGCTTTTTAATTACGTTAGTAGGTACTTTTTTGTCGTCTGTTTGTCTTAATTAAGTTAGCTGACTTTTTTTAAAAGTATTTTTTCTAAATAACGATGCTTGAATTGAACTTGCTTGAAGGTATATAATAAAATAATTTCACATCTGTATGCATTAACATCACAATAAGCGCGGAGAGGTAATTTTCTAAATTAAAATTTATAAAAAAAATACTTGCGCTAATTAATAAATGTGTCAATAATATGCATAGAGTCTCCTCTATGGATAATATTAATAGATTTATATTTAGCATGAAGCTTAACTTAATATAACATAACTTCACGCCTTTGTTACCCGAGGGTGTAGGCAGCGGCTGTTAACCTTCATCTCGCCTTTATGTTTACGTCCCAAATAGAATAGGTGGCGAACCTATTGCCATACCAGTCATCGATATTTATCACACTTAACTTCCGAAAATAACTTCGAAAAGTCATTGGTGTGAACCAGTGACAGGATTCGAACCCGGACCTCTGGGTCAGAAGCCGTGAGCTCGACTACTGCGCCACCGAGACTTTAGCATTTATATTTATAACTTCTATAGCCATTCATCAAATTAAAGATTTCGTAAATAGAAAATCATGCTGTGTGGTGCCGGCTTAGAATACCGCCACCCCATCTCTTCTCGTTGGTGTCGTAAAAGGCGACAAAGGGAAAAGGCTGGAAGAATGGGCAGCAGCATTCTCTCTCAAAAAGGTCGCTTTGCAACATACTTGCCATCAAAATGTACAAAAACAACATTTTATTGTTGATCCGTAACGGTCGCAAAAATTATACCGACGAGTCAAATGTGCATCCATTTTATATTCATATTCCTGCCAAATCTTATTAACTCGACGAGCCTCGTGGCGCCTTGGTAAAACTACCGGCTGCAGCAACGAGGTCGGGGGTTCGATTCCCACACGAGCACAAATATTTATGACAAACATGAATATTTGTGTGGCGTTTGGGTGTTTTTCTATGTATTTTAAGTATGTATTTACAAAAGAAAAGTATATATGTATTAATATCCGTTATCTAGTATCCATAACACAAGCATTTAGTTGCTTAGCTTGGAACTAGAGGGCGCTGTGTGATTTATGTCCAAGATATTATTATTATAACTAACGTTGATCCGAGGCCATTTGACCTTGAACCCATCGACGCCCGCGCCGTCGGTCCGCTATATTTCTTTATTTAAACGAAATTAGCAGTAGTGTTTATTACAAAATATTACATAAAATTAATTTTCGAGTCAGAAAAGTAGGTGCCTACTTGATGCCTTTTATTATGTACTCTGTTACCACTTACCTACCTATGCCTAGTATGTTAATATAAAATTAGTCAAAAAATATTTTTGATGTGGAACAAAGTTCGCCGGGTCAGCTAGTAAATATAACTCTTAAACACTCTTGCGGCGCGGCCCTGCGTGGACTTGATTCCGGGCTAATAATTTCTCGGAATCTTTTCGGAAGTTATGTGTGATAAATATAATTTTAATAATTTTGTCCGCAGTGTTTGGAAATAGGCAACCTATTCCATTTCGGACGTGTAAAGTGATTCTTTCATCAAATCATTTTTTTTAAGAAATTATATCATGCTAGTCTTTTTTAACCGACTTCAAAAAAGGAGGAGGTTCTCAATTCGTTGGGAACTTTTTATGTATATTCAGCGATTACTCAAAGACGCCTGGACCGATTTGCAAAATTCTTTTTTTATTCGAAAGGGTATGCTCCCCAGGTGGTCACATTGTCACCAGGTCAATTTCTGATGATGAGATCCAGGAGAAATCGAAGGCGACCACCAAAAAATATAGGCTTGTGTAGTGTTTTTGTTACTTAATAGTCATGTGTTAGGTATTTAAATTACGGTGTCAAAATCAGATGCTGCTGAGCTGATGATGATGCTCAAGGAACTCCTTAACGGCTACGAGTTGAGAAACAGAACTGCCATTGGTCTATAGAAACTACATGGTATGTAGGGTTAACTTGTTACTTGGGACGTATGCTTGAATAAACACCTGATGCGGCTGTGCTGATGATAGGACTAGAGAACTCGGTTACGCGTTGGTTACGGTTACGAGTTGGGTGACAGTAATACGATTAGTCGATGGAAACTATTTAGCAGTTTAGCAGTAAATAAACACGAACATCTATTTAAGTTCACAACTCATAAATACCACTAAAAATCTAGAAATAAAATTACTTAAAAAAAAGTCAAACCGACTTCAAGAACACAAACGACAAAAAGTACCTACTTACGTAACTAAAAAGCGATAAATAACGCAAATAATTTATCTACTTAATACATTATACAAAACGTAATACTTTAACTAAGTCATCTTTAACTATAAAAATATTTACAATTGTCATCTATTATTGAAGTCGGTGCTGGTTAAAAGTTACCCCGTATTCTATTTCGTCGTGTGACTTTGACGGCCGCGCATATCATACAACACAACAGACTACGTTACTTAGGCCGGCACCGACTCCAATAATAACTGACAATGTAAATATATTTAACAGTCTTGGTGGTCCAGTGGTAGAGCACACGGCTTCTGATCCAGAGATCCGGGTTCGAATCCTGACACTGACTCACACCAATGACTTTTCGAAATCGTTTTCGGAAGATAATTGTGATAAATATTGATGATTGAAAACTTTGTGCCCGGTATGGCAATAGGTTCGCCACCTATTCCATTTGGGACGTAAACATAACGGCGAGACGAGGCTTATCAGCCGCTGCCAACACCTTGGGGTAACAAAAGGCGTGAAGTTATGTTATGTTTGTTATGTATAAAACACATAACATAACACACTCTTTAACTATAAATATATTTATAGTTAAAGATGACTTAGTTATAATATTACGTTTTCTATATTGTATTATGTAGATAAATTGTTTGCGTTATTTATCGCTTTTTATTTACGTTAGTAGGTTTTTTTTGTCGTATGTGTGCTTAAGTTAGCTGACTTTTTTTTTAAGTAAATGTATCTAAATAACGATGCTTTAATTGAACTTGCTTGAATTTATCTAATAAAATAATTAGACAGCTGTACGCATTAACATCACAATAGTATTCGCTAACTGTGCCAGTAGCCGTAGCAAGCGCGGAAAGGTAATTTTCTAAATTAAAATTAATAAAAAATTACTTGCGCTCAACCATGAGCCAGGAATAATAAATAAAAGTGTCAATAATATGCATAGAGCCTCCTCTATGGATAATATTAATAAATTTATATTTAGCATTAAACTTAACTTCACGCCTTTGTTACCCGAGGGTGTAGGCAGCGGATGTTATCCCTCATCTCACCGTTATGTTTACGTCCCAAATAGAGTAGGTGGCGAATTTATTGCCATACCAGTCATCGATATTTATCACACTTATCTTCCGAAAACAACTTCGAAAAGTCATTGGTGTGAGCCAGTGACAGGATTCGAACCCGGACCTATGGGTCAGAAGCCGTGTGCTCGACCACTGGACCTCCGAGACTTTAGCATTTATATTTATAACTTATAGTATAGGCATCCATCAAATGAAAGATTTCGTACAGAAAATCTAGAATAGTGGAAATAGGTAATATAGTTTAATAAAACTTATTATGAATTTTTATATTTATTATAATCATGAGTAGACCCAATAACACTGCAGCCCGTATGAAGGGCAATCCTAGCCTGGAAAGTATTGCAGATTTTTTTTCAGAATTCATAAGTATGTCTTAACTCCTAACCGTTTAAGAGTTCTGTAGCTTCATCATCAGCACAGTAGTATCAGATGTTGATTCAATCATACCTCCCAAGCAACACATTAGCCCTGTATACTACTAAACAGTTTCCTACAATCGACTGCCGTACTGTCACCCAACTGCTAACCGTTTAGGACTTCTATGGCTTCTTAATCAGCACAGCAGCATCAGCTGTAGATTCTAGCATACCTAATAAGCAGCAAGCTAGCCCTACATAGTATCAAGTAGATAATATTTACCAATTGTAGTACTTTCTTCGAACTCCTTACCATTTAAGAGTTATGTGTCTTCTTCATCAGCACAGCAGAATCAGATGTTGACAGCTTAAAGCATATCCTTAAGACCTATTACGTAACAAAAACACCATACTCGTACACGATTTTCAGTAGTTGCATCGATTTCTCGTGGTTTCCATCATCAGATCCTGACCTGGTGAAAATGGGACCATCTTGGAGGTGAACACTATCCAAATAAAAAAATGGAAATCTGTTCATAATTGACGAAAATATCGGTGAACAGACATAAAAAAAATACTAAACATAAAGACGGAATGAGAACCTCCTCCTGTTTTCGAAGTCGGTTAATAAGTTAAAACTAAGATTCGTAAAAAAAATATGCGCTTTATAGATTTCGCACACATGCGCATAGCGCATGTGTGCAAAATCCGTATACATGTCCAGCAGGACAGTAGGAGAACTTGTTGCCTTCTGATTGGCCCATTTGAATCGGATCAACAACTATCGGAGTGGATTCGTATATCGGATCAACATTTCGGTTGGGTTTCCTAAGGTTCAACGGAGTAAATTGTTGATCCGTCCGGAACCACATTTGTATGAAAAATATTATATTGGATCAACAAAAACCACCCGGATCAACATAGGTTTTCGGATCAACAAAATGCTCGCCATACAGCACGCATGATCAACAAATGACGGATTGAGATAACTAAACATTCATACATAACAGATACATATACACACATACTACATATATATATACTTATATATATATATATATATATATATATATACATACATATATGCACAGTGACAGCTTTCGGAATAGATGCATTATTCATGCTTTGATAATGTAACCTAATTCAATGTGATAATGATAAGTAAGGCACTTTTTAAATGTACATAACGACTCGGCAGATCTTATACTTAGTGGTAACCCGTTCCACAAGCGTACAGCTTGTACGGCGAACGATTTATCCAACCATTTTTTTAGTATGTGATGGCATTGCTAGTTGCAAGTTTTCCGATGATCTTAGAGACCTCAAATGTGTGTCACATAAGAACTTAAAGCGTTCTTTGAGATATATGGGGGCGCGAGGATGAAACAAAATATTGTAAAGAAGAGAACGAATATGAGAATTCCGGCGAAGACGTATAGGAAGCCATTTGAGCTTAGCACGAAATTCGAATACGTGGTCATATTTGCGGACCTTATGCAGACATTTTGGGGTCGCTTAAGTTTGTTTAGTTGTTCCTCGGTGATATCAAGATAGCTAGCATCGGCGTAGTCGAGAATTGGCAATAGGAAAGATTCGGCAAGTGTAGTTTTGTTAGCAATCGGCAGAAAATTCCGTAGCCTTCTTAAAAACCCAACGGATGCGAAGATCTTATACGACTTATATTCTTTAGCTGTGGACCCCAAGATAGTGTCTTATCCATAAGTATTCCTAAGTTTTTCACATTGTAACTGATAGGGGTAACTGAACCGCCGAGACATATTGCTGGTATTTGATCCCAAATCACTTTAAACATTACTTTAGAACTGCCCACTACGATTGCCTGACTTTTTGACGCATTTAAGGACAGGCCATGAGCAACACTCCATTCCAAAATGCTACTTAGATCTTGGTTAATATTATCGACGGCTTCGGGTAACACCTGGAGTGGAGTATGAGTATAAACTTGCAAGTCATCAGCATAAAGGTGGTAGGAAGAAAGAAGTTTAGAGAAAGAACACGTCTACTTTGCGTGTTCGATTGATTTTACACTATCTGCTTAGCTAATCTTGATTCATCCATTCCTTCTACATGTCCGCACTATCACCAGCATATTACGCGGACGGCTTGTGTCACTCAGCAAATTTTTCGCAGTGCTCTGATTTCGATGTGCCTTTCTTAATATTCCTTACACTTATTTTTATTCTTGCGCAAATTTGAAATAAAAATTAATAGCCTAAGTTATTCTCATGATTATGATGAAACTAAAAATATACCAGAATATCTCTAATAATAATATCTATCTAATAATAATTATTAGGTGTAACATTATTAAGTTTATAAAGCTTATGCTTTTAGTGTAATAGGTAAACTTTATTGTAACTTGTAAGTTTACGTTGAAATATTAGACCCCTTTCCATTCCCAGAGGAATAGGTCACCAGCTAAGTATTATACACCCCACCTATACAAATATCATACATTTGTAGGTTTTCTTGGTGAAATACTATATAACATTACTTGACGCCCTTTTCCACTTGAAAGTGTAGGCAGTGGCTGTTAAGCCTCGACTGACCGTTATGTTTACATCCCAAAATGGAATAAGTGGCGAACCTATTGCCATACCGCGCACAAAGTTTTTAGTCGTCGATATTTATCACACATAATTCGTGAAAATGATCTCTGTAAAGAGTTCGAAACGTCGGGAAATAAATAAAAATAAGCTCTAAATAAACGCGATATAATCCGTAGTAAAAAGTTGTTTTAATGTTATAATTTCGAAATTAATTTCGAAAAGTCATTGGTCTAAACCAGGATTCTAACGCGCGACCTCTTGATTCAGTAGCGTGATGCGCGACCACTGGACCACCTAGACTGGACTAGAATGAAATACTACGACCGCTTATAAAAGCATCCTGTTTATTGCGAGAGATATCTAAAAGCCAACCTCTTTTCTACTTTCTACCCAATCTCCATCGCTTATCCCCAATACCACCTCAAAGGCGGACAATTCCACTGTGTCCTTTTCGGTTTCGCAGATGTCCATGTGTTGCAATAGTTGCTTCCGACTATAAAAAACGTAGAGCACAATTTTATTAGTAACAGCTTTTAATAAACAATGGTTAAAAACTATAATAATACAACTAAGCACATAGTGATGAGATATTATATCTAGTCAGTGCCACCATCTTGTGTAAGATAACACAACATCCTCTCCCCCTGATGTTTTCCATTTCGCACACGTATTTATTCTACAGTTACGTGTAAATATTGTAAACAACGTGATGTTATGTGATATTACGATGTGTAAACATGTACATGTAATTTACATAGTCGTAATTTACATTTATATGTAATACATATATGTAATATAAAGCTAGCATGTAGTACTTTCTCTGCAAACTCTTTTTCACGATAGCTCTGACGAAATATATTAAAACAATATGACTGTTTAATTTAATCAACATCAAACATAAACTCATAGGTGTAGGCAGAGGCTTTGGCTCTCCACAAGATACGATCATGACACTTCTTTCGCCTCATCCGCATTACGCGTATTTGAATGCGGTTTTTTTAATGGATAATGGCTGTCAACGGGCTGGTTTGTATGAATAATTCATGTACAATGTAGTGACGGAAAAATTGCTGTATAATTACTTTTGATGCAGAACAAAGTAGTAGTCAGCTATTAATATTATAAAATTAAATAATATGTTTATTTAGCATGTTATCCTCGAAAAATCTTATGTAAGATATTGGTATTATCATAAATCCATTCCATACGAAATCTTGATGGAATTTTTTCCCAAATTTCCTTAAATGTTATCATTGACGTAGCTTTTGGCATTTTTGAATGAATTTTTAAATGGCAATTAGATTGAAATAAAATGGATGTTTATAACTTTAGTAGAATTTTGATTACATGTTGTGATAAATATTTTAAATAATTTATATTTTGAAAAATGTTAAATGTCATTTATTTAATAGTATATAAAATAACCTGCATTTATTGTGTAGTTGAGTCGCGTAATATGTTTGTATAATGCTTCGAAACGACTTAGAACTTGTATTGCTGCATATATGCATTAAATATATTTAAAATGCGAACACAATGCGTAGGTATGCTTTGGGATCAGGAAGGAAACTAATTATTAAAGTTTCGAATGATTTAATTTTTATAAGAGTACAAGATTAGCCAAAATATTAGATATATAATAGTTGCTAAGGACTCATATGCCAAGTATTTGGCACATGACTTTCTTGACCGGTTCCTCTCATGATAGCCTCTTCAATCGGAATCGAGTTGTTTCTTTCACACTTTCGCACTTTCCTCAAGCGCTTGTGTTTAGTATTTCATTTTAAATAATATGTTTAATCTGTACTTGTTGACTATTTCTAAGTGTCTGTGAAGATCTATGAAAATAAAACTTCTTTGACTTTGACTGTATTCTCATAAGTTATGAATATCAGGCATGGTGCACAATTTCTAAGGTTGAAGATATATAATTTAAACATGTACAAACAAAAAACGAGGACATAACTAGTATTCGATCATTATGCTACTGAAAATATTGAATATATTCACATTATTAAAATTTCGAAAGATATTTAACATACTGGAGTCTTCAAGATTATTAAATTGGAAGGCAGATCATCACTCATCTCATTTACCGTTCATTTGACGACCAAGGTACTGACTATCTATTGTGAAATCGCCTACACAAATATTTTGGCAATCATCTTTGATTCTTCAATGAAATCTTTTCATCGGATCTTTTTTTATTAATCATAATTTTTTTGTTATTTTTTTATATATATTTTGAACTCAGCTCGTTTTTTATATTAGTATAAGAATTTCAAATTCTTAAAGAGTTGACATCGTGGAATGCGGCAACGTTTTGGTAACAAAAATATCCAAATTCAATTTGTGACAGTATTTTTTTTCCAATTTACTTGTTGTTCTTTTAAAATAATAGGTAGATTTAATAAAAAGTTTCAATTCAGTATTATTTCATTTTAAATTATTTCTTTATATGAAAACAGAACAGAACACAATGATTAAAAATATTTTTTGCCTAACGTAAAAAGTATTGCCTGAAATTATGTACGTATAGAATTAGAAAAAAAAAATGTATTATAATATATAATACTAGCGGATTCGGCGAACTTTAGCGCGATAATTTTAGTAAAAACTAGTAGTCCATCTTACTCATTATTACATCAGCTATGTGCCAGCAAATACCCTGCCAAAACAAGGGCTAAGCTGAAACAAACAGACAGACGGACAAAAAAAAATTATATTCAGACATAAATACCGTGTACCATACATATATAAGAATAAGAACAAGCACTTTGTTTTAATATCACATACAGATACTATTTATTTAATGATAAATATATTCTGTTCTTAACTAATTAGAGGCCTACAAACTTTAATTCGGTTTGTTTTTAACAAATGATGTGCAGATAAAAAAGTAATTTTAGCTTCTTTATCAGTTAGATCAACCGTTTGCCGCCACCAGGCTCAGAAAGCTTGGAGCTTTTAATTGGTTGTGGTATTATTGTTTGTTTCCTCAATTGATTTCTTGTATATTTTTTTTGGCGCGCTCATTTTATATGATTACTTTATTCAGTTTTATTGTAATGAGTATTTCCGCTTGTTTCATCTAGAACCAACTCCTTCCACCTATTATGTAAAAGTCACTATTGCGTCAGCAGAAAGAGAAAATTGCAAATGATGTTTTAGGTATGGGTAAAGGGAAAGGAAAAATTAAGAGAGAAACCTGATGGTGGAACAAAGAGGTACAAAAGGTGTTGAAAGATAAAAAGAATGCATTTAAAGAATTAAAAAGAAGTGCAAATGGCATTAAAAATTAGAATAGTATTCTATTCTAATTTTTAATGCCATTTGCACTTCTTTACACTTTATTGTACAATAGATACAGTAAATAGTACATAAGAAATGTTGGGTGAGTACAATAGGCGGTCTTATCGCATGCTGCAACTTTTGCCAGACAACCTTAAGTGGACATTAAGCTAGGAAGAATAATACGCGGTTATCAGTTGCTTGTTTACAATATACATGATCGAATCTTATATATATAAATAAATAGAAACAAATAATACATACACATATATATAAATAGATACATACATACATATATACATAACTGCACATAAATCGACACATGCATACAAATATAATAATATTATAGATGCATACAAACGATATAAAACTACGTTTGGAACATCATGCATAAGGGAATCATTTAAAGTGACAAATAGTGTTCTTTGAGATGTTTTTTAACGATTGCCAGTATCTGAGCGTGACGAATAAACAGTGGCAGTTCATTCCACAATCGAGCAGCTTGGACTGAAAAAGATTTGTCGGGAAAAATTGTGGAGTGCCCTGGTATTTCCAGGGTCAAGCTCGCCGATGATATCAAGTATCTCGCATGTGTGTCATGAAGAAACGCTAAACGTTTTTTAAGATAGTAAGGAGTAGCGGGATTGAAAAGAGTATTATTCAGAAGACAGAGAATATGAGTATTCCTTCGGAGGCGAATGGGCAACCACTTGAGCTTATTACGAAATTCGGTGATGTGGTCATATTCGCGTAACCCAAATATAAACCTAATGCAGAAATTCTGAAGACTCTCAAGTTTATCAAGTTGGTTTTCGGTGAGATCGAGATAGCTGGTATCAGCATAGTCAAGAATAGGAAGGAGAATAGATGTGCAAGCGCAGTCTTGGTGGTAACGGGTAGAAGATTACGACGTTTTCTTAGAGCTCCTGCAAAGCCGAACACCTTGCAGTTGACATTTTCTATTTGAGCCGACCACGAAAATGTACTGTCGAAATAAATTCCTAGATTTTTTATCTATATATATTTTTTATGATTTTTATGTATATATCTGCAAATCTTCTGCATAAAGGTGGTAAGAAGAAAGTAATTTGTTAGAGATAGAATTTATAAATATAGAAAACAGTAAAGGGGATAAAACCACCCTGTTGCACACCGACAGTGATATTGGACCAAGGAGAATACGAGTCATCCAGTCGGATACATTGTCTGCGGCCGAACAGGTAACTACGAAACCAATCAATCACTCCAGGAGATATGTTAAGAGAACCCAATATGGAAAGCAACACATCGTAGTCAACAGTGTTAAAGGCATCGCTGAAGTCTAACAGGAAAAGAACGGTTAGCTTTCCATTTTCCATGCCTGACCTTATATCATCCGTTATATTCACAAGTATGGTGGTGGTACTATGACCAGAACGGAAACCAGATTGAAGTGGGTTGAGTAAGTTGTTGGAGTTAAAATTATGAAAATTAATAGAGCATCAAGACCAGGTTTTGTAACAAGACGGCAATATTGACCGCGATGTGAATCACAGAATAATTGCGGAATGGATGACTGGGTCTAAGGATCTGGATCCGCCTTAAATTAAAAGAGAAAATATTCAAATCGTTTGTCAGACCTATCGTATTAAATGGATCTGAATGCTGTTATGAAAAGGGACGAAAGTCATGTTACAATAAAAGTGTCGTCATTATCGTTATGACTGTGGATAGACACGTCGGTAGAGTAAGATCTAAAAAGAGATAGATGGACTGTGTAAAAGTTGATATTAATATAAAGGGAGTAAGCGTGGAGATGACATATAAGCTGTATATCACAGAAATACATCAAGATAGAACGGCGAATAGGCGTGGCAAGCGTGCCAAAACCATGCACTATATTGCATGCTTTTCGAAACTCGCTCTCATTACGCAACGAGCGTTCCTGCCCTGCGTTCAGGACGTAAAATTAAATTAAATTGATAAAACGTCACATATATGCCTTATTGTGCTGTGGCAAATTGTAAAAACAAAAGTAGTGAAGCAAATATGAAAAAAGGAAATATTTCGTATGATCAGTAAGTATAGAAAATCAGTAGAAAGTATTTTTTTGAGATTATAAATTATTGTTTTACTTTTACTATGTTCAATAATTACGATCACAAGTTGTATGTTTTTTCGTTATGATAAATATCCATTGCTGTCCGCATTCAACGCTCGTATACAAAAACATTGCGCGCATAAATTATACGCGTAATGTACGTCGAATCGAACGAAATACACAATACACCTGCCAGTTGATCGCTGTGTCTGTTAATCGCTGTGATTGGTCTTCGAATGTTAGAGATTGGCACTCCATGTATCGTTGAGTCTTAGGACTTATCGATAAATTAATTCAATAATAATTCGAGTATCAGCTCATGTCTTGCTTTCTCCCTACTTTATTCTAACACCACAAATTTCAACCAAAGTGCTTCGTAATTACATTGGCAGCAGTTTATTTGACAGTATAAGTTTTCACCAATTTGACCAATCGCCGATGGAAAATCATCTCGTTCTTCTCAAACGGGCAGTAACCGAGGTATATGTCGACGTTCGGCTTCATTATTTAACCAGGACTGTAAGGCCAACCCTTACAAAAAGGCAAATATTTAATAAATATGTATAGTTTCAAGGACAGTAAAATATTTATAATTAAATTTTATATGCTGTTGGAAAAATATGTTTTAGGTATTAAATATGTCGGATTAAAGTATTTAACATGTTTTACTTTCTATGATTATCGTTACACAAAATCAATAAAGTTGGTACAATATAAAAATAATAAATTTAACACACGTTGCAGATATTAACATCGATAATCTAATGAGTGTGTCTCCTAACTAGTCGCCCCGCTCACAATGAAAATGACGTCACGCTGTGGGCGTGGTTTTTCAAAAAAGTGACACGCTCGAAATGTATGGAAATATGACATCGCAGCCGTTCTATCTTGATCTATTTCTGTGCTGTATATAGTGTAAGCTAGTTTGTAGTTATAATTGATTTTATATTGATGTAGTAATAATGGAAAATTGGCGATTAATTATCAAAAAATAACGAAATATTAAGTTTCATGGTTATTTCTTTATTGAGCCATTCACGTTGTTGTCAGTATTGGATACAGCTAATGGATATAAATCTAATTTGTGTAAATGGATCACGTAAGACGAGCCGGCAAGGTCAGATTGAAATATGATTATCTGTAGTGAGCAAAGTCCGACAGTAAACATCTAAATAATTCTATAAAGACTAATCTAATGTACAACTTGTTTAGTTGTTTATCTACAAACTACGACGAGGAACTTTATCATTCATTGGGACAAAATATATTTGAATAATAATAATTCGTTGATAAATCAACTAGTTTTATTAGCATTAGAGTTGGTGATACAAGCCGGCTCGACCGATGAAAAACCACGTCCTCTCAGGTGTTAAGTGGCCCATGACTAACATGACATTTCATATAATGACAAAGAGATTCTGATGCTAACCCCTTCCCACTCTCTCCTCAAAACGCTTTCAAGCCTTCCGTAGATAAGTCCAAAAATTCATTCCTTAACAAACAGTCGCAACACTACCTAAAAATAGTTTATTCAAATTTCTAAAAGACTAAGTAAGCCCACAATTTTGAATTAGTCACCGTTTCCTTCATAAGAAACTATTTTATGTATATTTATGTCAAGTTGTCTGTGTGTTTAACCTTTGAGTACGTCTCAAGAGTCTCACAAAATTTTGTAGTAATAATTATAGGTTCTTTTACCAACATTTACATACGCAATTAAAGTCGACAAATTAACGAATGTCGTACCAAAAGCGGTACTTATTCATTAAAACTGAAAATTATTTGGTATCTTGGAAAAGGCCATACAGTTCGGACTCCATTTGAATAAATTAAGCAGACTTGAAGCTTTTGCAACTAGGCGTTTTAAATTGAATCACACCCCCTTGGAGGCCAAATCTGAATTAACGCGTTTCACGACTAATCAAAGGGCCTTATTTGTAAAATTTTCGTTTATTAGGGTTGTGCCACTGGCGAATGAAGTAATAAAATAAGGTTGCAAATTTCCAATATATTAACGGAAAAAACAATCTGCAAGTAAATAAAATGTTTTAAGCTCACAAATTAATTAGCACGGACAGTAATTTTCTCTTGTCGTTTATTTTTTCACGGGCCTCGTGGCGCATTGGTAAAAACTACCGGCTGGAGCAATGAGGTCGGGGGTTCGATTCCCGCCCGAGCATAAATATTTGTGACAAACATGAATATTTGTGTGGCGTCTGGGTGTTTTTCTATGTAATATAAGTATTTATTTACAAAAGAAAAGTATATATGTATTTATATCCGTTATCTAGTATCCATAACACAAGCATTTAGTTGCTTAGCTTGGAACTAGAGGGCGCTGTGTGTATTGTGTCCAAGATATTATTATTATTATATTATTATTTTGTTAAAAAACTGACACGTTGTTTCGACTCCACTACTGTACACTATTTCCACTGAAGGATCATTCATGACAAAAAAAAACTATGACAAAAAAATTTTGCCATTATTTGTATGATTCGTTTACAAAATATTAGTAAATGCGCATGAAAACTCAAGTTTCCTTATTTGTAATACAAAACATGTATGTATCTGAAAGACATAAGAAAAAAAAATCGACTAGCGTGTACAAAAGCACCCCGCATGAGATATGGTGGTAAAGTATAATAATATTTACTTTGTTATAGTAAATTTTATCCTAGCACTATACTGCTATCCTAGCCTATTAATAATATTCTCGACATAGTTCATCATTTCACCTCCTTTTGAGGTCCACTGCTAGACAGGCCTCCCCTATAGAGCGCCACAACTGCTAGTCCGTTCAACCATGGGGGGTATTTGCCATAATCGCCACGCTTGGCAAACGGGTTGGCGATCGCAGTAGGCTGTATTTTGTTGAGAGAGAATGCTGCTGCCCATTTTTCTAGCTTTTCCCTTAGTCGCCTTTTACGATACCCACGGGAAGAGATGGGGTGGCGGTATTCTAAGCCGGCGCCACAGAGCAAGTACACATAGTTATACTTATTTATTTCTTAGATTTTCGCGAATCACTTTCATAACATTAAAACAACTTTTTATGGATTATATCGCGTTTATTTATTTTTGTTCATTACTCGTGAAAATGATCTCTGTAAAGAGTTCGAAACGTCGGGAAATAAATAGAAAATAAGTTCTAAATAAACGCGATATAATTCATAAAAGGTTGTTTTAATGTTATAGTTATACTTCTAATTTAACAATACTTTAACAAAAAATCTGCTACCCGCGTGGCGCGAATTGCAGCGAAAACTTTATACGGTTTTTAGATGTCAAATGTTTATAACCGGCAGTAAAACAACAAAACACGACAAATGAAACGATGTGCCCGGAAGAAATATTTGACAAAAACATTAAGCAACGGGTACATTGTAAAAATGTTTCAGGGAAAAAATAATATTAAATGTAAGAGCGCGTTTGTGAACGTGAAAATATACGAGCGCATGGCGGCTGTTCAAAAACCTACTCTTAATGAATAATGTTTTCAGTTTGTGCCAGTGTGGTTTTGTTTAAATTTTATTAAGTTTAATTGACATAAAGCTTTAACAGTAGTACAGCCGCGCAGTTTGCTGCATGAAAGGGACAGCTTGACCGGTGAAATACCTCAGTCTCTCAGAAAAACTAACTAAAGTGGTTCATGCTGTATTTTGATAGTAAATAATATATTAAATGGAATATTAGTTTTATTTTTTATGATCTTCATGGACTAGAGAGGTTCAGTTGATATTAGAAGCATAAAGATACACAAAGTATAATAAGTATCGTGAAATATTTAATAATTCCATAATAACAAGTTTCAATCCATAATGATTCGTTAATGCTACTTCCAGGACTGCTGAATGTATATATAAAACCAGGATTAAATTAATAAAGCAAAACCTGGATCATCCATTCAGATTATTCATCACTTGGAAATGAATTCCATTGAAACGCTCTCGTCCAATAGACCTCATGTTATATCTCATTTGAATAACAAACAGTAGTAGAGTTTAATTCTCCTTATATTCGATTCGAAATTTTCACTCTTATAACCCTATTATATAATTCTATAAATCGATAATGGCCTAGAAAAGAAAAAAATATGTAATAAATAATTAGTGTTATATTAGAAACCTTGTGTTTGGGGTTGAGAAATGGGGTTCGAGTACTCGTGCACTCTATAAAGATCTTGCAAAGAGACTGATCTAGGCCTCTTGCAACTAGGAGGCTGGTATATTCTTCACAAAGAAGATTAGCATTGATATTTTGCGTGATAATGCGGCCAGTCTTTTGGGCACGATGCTGATAGACCGAGATGCGGAGAAATTTGATTTCAGCTAGTTTTTAATTGTATATATAGTAATTAATGTACTTTTTTTCTTACTAATGTTAACATAGTAAGTATATTCCTGGCTATTCTCTTACAAAGTTTAAAAAAGCCCTCATATTGTCTCCTGTCGACATGGAGAATGTAGATCCATGACTGACTACACTCGTTACAGGGTTAAATACCAATAATTCAATTAAAATTATTATCATAGGTAATCATTGAAAAATTAAAAAAAAAACTATCGAATTAGATCGATTTTCAATAGTTTTATTATGAGAGTTACAGAGCTATTTCACTAATAAACACTAATCTATTGACTGCCTAATAACAAAACAAAACCTCACAAAATATGCATAAATTAATTAATAATTATTCAACTACATTGAAAACAAATGAACTGCCGTTAAGACCAATGTATGTATATAAATTATCTCCATCAATATGATCATGTTTAAATTAAGTATCGAATCTCGAAAACATTTGTAAAATTATTATTATTATTTTATTAATTTAGTATTATAGGTAAGCGAATTTAATATAATACAGAAAAACAAATATTATAATCAAGAGAAGCTGGCGTGTGGCACACCGACTACTTGTTCAGAAGCCTCGGCTTTGAATTTTGCTTGACACAACTATCACTTTGCCTAAGTGCATGTGTAAATAATAATAAAAAAGCTTTTGGTGTTATACATCTCAAACGCCGTGTCGAAGCTCAAATGTCTTTGTCTGCGTTCAATAACTAAGAGCGTAAATGTGCAATAATAAATACATTATTTGTGATAAATTATTCAATTCATATTAGGCTGTAATGGGCTTGGCCTCAAACAATTCCTGACTATAAATGTACGTTATTAGTGACGTTATAAACAGAAGAAGGAAGTCATATTTTTGCAATATTTTATTTGAAATATATATATAATATTTAATCACAAAACAACAAGAAAACAGATTTTAGTTCTGTAAATATCCCGAGCAATAAATACCTGTAAATATACAGTTGGTCCCTACTCCCTATGTAATTCCCTTAAGTAACTCCCAATTGTCGTACAGACATCTATGTACTTTACACAAATGTTTGTCTGGGCTAGCAATCGAACTTCAATTTTTTCGTATAAATTGCACTATATATGGATATTGATAAAATTGGAAATATTTTTAATTCCTAATGTATGTTGATTATTTTTTATACTATATTCAAAAATATAGTTATCCTTCTTTAATCCATACCAAAAATAAATAACTATTGCAATTAAATGTAGAGTGCAGGATAAAAGGATTCGATTTAAACGAATAAATTTTGTTCAGTCGGTATTAAAAGTATTATTTGACACTAATAATATATATTAATAATAATAATATCTTGGACCCAAATCACACAGCGCCCTCCAGTTCCAAACTAAGCAACTAAATGCTTGTGCTATGGATACTAGATAACGGATAATAATAATACATAGAAAAACACCCAGACGCCGCACAAATATTCATGTTTGTCACAAATATTTGTGCTCGGGTGGGAATCGAACCCCCGACCTTTTACCAATGCGCCGGTAGTTTTATATATATTCATCATTTTCCTGCCCTTGTCCCACTCTATGTGGGGTCGGCACAACATGTCATTCTTTTCCATTCTCTCCTGTCACTCGTCGTTTTCACACTTACTCCCTTCATATTCATATCAACTTTTATACAGTCCATCCATCTCTTTTTCGGCCTTCCTCTACTAATGTGTCCATCCACAGTCATTCTCATCGTTCTCCTTGTGACATGGCTTTCGTCCCTTCTCATAATGTGTCGTAAAATCACAGCCAAAACTCTTACAATATGGATAGTTTTATATATATTATATATATAATATTTAAATATATATATTTTTTTGATACGCTTTATGAAACCATTTTTATTAAACGTAGGGAAAGGGTTTTTTTTTTGATTCTGCAAAATCAATAAGAACTAATTTACTGCATATAACAGATTGAACAGGAATTTTAATTGACTGCGGCGATGTAATCCGCAACCGACAAATTGTCTAATTTCCATTTCGGTGATTTATTACTTCAATATCTGAAGTTCGGAGTCAGACCGTAATTGACCTATTAGCACTGTACCAAATTGCCGATCTATCTAACTACGGCTATTTAATACGACCAACTGTCGTTTATATGTACGAATATATTATGTTTGATTATGATTGAATAGCGAATAATTTGTGATTACTATTTACGTGTATTGTTATCTCAAATTAAATTTAGCTAATCACTTTTATATGAAGGATCGCATAATTCAAACTATTTGAGCTAATATATCAGCGTAATTGAATGTTTGCAAAATTTTGTAATATCAACGTCTACTAAAAATATGTTAGCCAATATCACTGGCTAACATATTTTAGCTTGATTCTAATATTTTAAATTAGAAAAAATTTCGTCTGTTTTGTATGTGTATTATAATTTGAAGACCACCGTAGTTAGTTCAGAAACTCTTTCAGTATTGGTATATTATACCAGCACAGCGACTATTAAGTGTTTATTGTAATTTTTTTATATAGTTATAATGTAATTAATTGTACTTTAAAGCTAATATATATTATGTGTCTTTTCTTTTCATAGTTTATAAGTTGTACAAGCACAAATAAACAGTTATCTATCTATTTTATCACCGAGCCATAATTAAAAATATTTTATAAAAAATGTCTAAAAAAATTGAAAAGAAAGTGGGAAGGGAAGGGCAGAGCCCTTCCCATCTCACTTTCATATCTGACTGTAATGGCTTGCATAGTAACACGTATTTTTTGTTTTGGATAGAAAAATTATGACAAAATTCATACTCTGAAAGTTACAATTTATGATCTAATTCATCAATGTTCCAAGTCGCTAGTTACATAGATTCATTTCACCTGAAATTCAGTGATTATTTCAGTGAACATTTCCATGACATATATAGATTTTTTCTATTTTATTGTCTAAGCGGATTCGGTTTTGAATTCCTAATTCCAACCCACGACTCAAATTTCTTACGATTTAGAAGAGAGGCGCTCGACCACCGAAACTGTTAAATATAATAAAAACCTAATGATTTACTGCGACGATAAAACAAAAAGACTCCTTATTAACACTTCACTTTATTTCAATATCAAGGTTTTATTTATAAATTACTATAAATAATAGGACCTAATCCTTTTTGCCTTTCTTTACAGGTTTATTTGATCTTCTTTTTAATACATATTTAATAATTTTACGAATTAAAATAATAATTATTGTTAAAACAGCTAATAGATCGAGATAAAGTCGTTGGTAAAATGAGACCGTAAGACTTGGGGAGCGAAGGTGAAGAGCTCCACGTGTTTTCGCCACATGTTCGACCCAGTATACGAGTGCAGCCCCCGGTTTCATAGGACGGTCGTGATATAATGAAGATAATTCTAAAGCTTTTTCTTTGTATCTGAAATAAAATTTCAAGATATATATGTATCTCATTCAAATCATGTAACTAGATCTAAATCAACGAAATAGCAAAAAGATTAGTTACATCATTGGATTGTAATAACAAGGCAACAACACAACTAAGTATGTAATTAACATTTAAAATAGGCTTAAATAAAACCTTATAAGAATAATACTAACTTTTGACACCGTACACTACCGTAGCCAACTAGCATAAAAAGTCACTACGTAACATACAGTTTTTAATAAGGAGTTTACATTTTTAGTTGGGTTAAGTAGCTCATTGTATTTCTATTCATTTCTATAGTACCTAGTTTCTGTTTAAAATTCTTATATTTCGTACAAAAAATACTCACGACTTATTTGCCAGCAATTTCCTGATAGCTACATCAAGCTCCCCAAACATATCTTCAGACAGAGTGACCTTGATACCAAAACCTTTATTTTCAACTGTTTCCATGTTGAAATGTTGATCTGCAAGTATTGGTATACCGACTAACGGTACGCCATAATGGACAGCTTCTGTTGTCGAAAGTTGACCGCCATGTGTCACAAATATTCGGAGATTCGGATGAGCTGAAATTTAAACAAGTAAATATTTTTTATAGTATTTATATTTAACTTAGGAATATTGATTTACATATACATAGAAATAATAAAATATGAATTAAGTAATGAGCAATAAATGAGTTCAATCATAAGCAAAGAATAGAAAAAAATTATATAGCCTATGCAACTTTCTTAGAAAATTATCAAAATTAAAAAAGTATAATAAAGACCATTTATGCTGATAGGCTAACTGCTTTTATGTTTGTCTGTTTTAATTAATGACAGCATATAATAAAGCCTTACAAAGAACTTACAAAGAATGCTGGGCTGTGGGGCCCATTTCACCAGATGGACATTTGCAGGGACATCCGTTAAATCACTTTCGAACTTCCAAATTACAATTTGATCTAACTTGCTGAATAGATTAAGCAATGATCTTTTCATATTTTGTGACATCCCATCGCTGAGCATGTTGGATCCCATGCTGAAATATATCACTCCAGCTTTTGCTTCATCCATTAGCTTTTGAAGTTCCTATAAAGAAAATAGATTTTTTATGAACATTTGCTAAATAATACTCATACAACGTAATGTTGAATTTTGCTTAAAACTTGATATGAAATTAACAATATATTTATAAACGACTACCAAAAGTGCCCAATATATGGCATAATATCCAGCTGCTTTTGCTTTCGAGGTTTTAAGGCGTAAATTTATTATGCTACAAACCTTTGGTAATGCCTGCACATGGTCTTGTATATGGTACCCACCAATATTTACAGCGTTTTGTGGTAACTTCATTGCTCCACTCATTGATGGATGTGAGTTTATAAACAGCAGAGAGGCATTGTACATAGCTTTATTGTAAGAAGGCAGCGCAACTCCTCTCTTTGATGCAAAGTCGGTATATAGGCTATTATATAGCCAGTTTTCTGCCGGTGTTATTAGTAAACTGCGAAATATATGTGTTTTTTTACTAAAGTACAATTGTGATTCCTGAATAATACCCACACATTCTTTTTTATAATATGACTTTAAAATTCAGTACTAATGTACTGAAGTTTGAATACTGGAGTTTGAATGTATATTACTGATTTTTTAATATCTCTCGGTCTTTTCATAACATAAGCGACAGACTGTGTTGCATTTTTTTAGCAGCTTTTACAATCCGACTTTTAATATTGCTTATATAACCTTAAAGCATACTATGCTATCATTAAGAAAGTATTATTTTTTATTAAAAAAATATTGTTAGTGAGATGGGAACCGTTAGATATAAATTTTGTTATTAATTGAGCAAGAAAATACTGGTAAAGAGGCCTCTTGATTGTAAAAATAAATGAAATCTCTTCAAAAATTGCACAAAAGTCATTATAAATAAAAAAATATAAAGATAGAAAATGTTAGTTGTATAGTATTTTATAAAGAATCAGAGAGATGTATATGCTGCATTTGGTATTACATGTATTTAATAAAAAGCCGCAAAAATTGCGTATCATCACGGATTTTTTTATAAAAATTATTTATTTGCATACTTTAAACTTAAAAGAAACATACATTGGAGACAAGTTTAAGCATTTAAAAGATCAAATGGCCACTTTATCGATAAAAGTAATTTCTTCTATGCTACCTTAATCCTCAATGAAATAATGTTTATCAACGTTGTAATTGAAATAAAGTTTATTTTATACTTACTTGACTATCGCATATTTCAAGATGGTTTTATAGAGTTGTTCAAATCTCTGTGCAAAATTCAACGGAGCCGTATATCTTGAAGTTAAATCAACGGTATATGCTGGATTGGGAACTTCGTCTACTATTCTTAGTATTTGCCAGTGTGGTTCAGTTGGGGATACATATATGAGTGGTGCCCCAAATAGAGATGGAATACTGTAAAGTAAAAAATAAAATCCTTATTGTAATAAGGTAGAAACTGTGTAAATATAAAACGAAAAAGTTTCAAGAAAATAATTTAGATTAAATAGAAAAGTAGCATTGAACTCTGATATACAAATTTAAAATGGCATCGAGAATTATTATTGTTTAAAGATTTACTAATAATAAAATAGTTAGGTTATATAATAATAATAATAATATCTTGGACATAATACACACAACGCCCTCTAGTTCCAAGCTAAGCAACTAAATGCTTGTGTTATGGATACTAGATAGCGGATATTAACACTTATATACTTTTCTTTTGTAAATACATACTTATAATACATAGAAAAACACCCAGACGCCACACAAATATTCATATTTGTCACAAATATTTGTGCTCGGGTGGGAATCAAACCCTCGACCTCTTTGCTGCAGACGGTAGTTTTACGAATGCGCCACGAGGCCCGTCAATATGTACATTAGACGGGTTTGTGAAAATACAGGCACCGTGTGGCTACAGCCATATCACATATATTGAGTTTTTGCTCTTAAGTTCTTAGAATAAACCAATAATATAGACGTGTATGTTTTATCAAATAACTTACCCTACACTGACTTCTGAATAGAACCATTCCCAAATAACAGCATCAAATTTTTCATTAGGGTCACTAAGCATTGTAGCCATACTAGGTTCTTCGACAACCTTTTTTATAATGGTATTTGCAAAATATGCTAAAAAGAAACTATCCAGCAAGCCATGACTGTATCCTATCATATTGCTTATTTTGAACATGTCATCTGCAAATAAATAAGACCGTTAACAAACGTTACTTTATAGAAAATTATATTTAAACGGGATTTGAACTGTGTTCTGTGCAATATCTAAAGCACTGCACCACAACTGAGATTCTATTCGTTTAAATTTCCAACAATCAAGGGATTATAATCGATAGTCTGTATAGCCATGTGGCATAGAAGTCTAAGAGGTTCAAGATCTCGTCCAAGTAAATGTTACCCGCGTCGCCGCGTCGGACCATTATTTTTTCTACATTTTTATATATTTATTTCTCAGACTTTCCACTTATTTTTATTTATTTCCCGTGAAAATTATCGCTGTAAAGAGTTCAAAACGACGGGTAATAAATAAAAATAAGTAATAAATAAACGCGATATAATCCTGAAAGTTGTTTTAATATTATACATTTTTATAAATTAATAGTGCAAAGGGAGAAATAAATAAGTAGCAATAAGTTAAATGAATATTTGAATAAGTATTGTACAGTTTTTATGAATTTTGTTCGTAAAAAATTAAAAGAAAAAAAAGCTTTATTTTTACTGGTCTTCATATTATTAAACTTTTATTATATTTTAAATCCGGCGTCTGAAGAAAGTATCTCCATGCAACAAGTATAAAACCGAAAAGCCGGTATCTACTGGCTATCACGAGAAGAATCGGGCATAAAAGATATAAGCCAAATATTATTTTCAAACCCTATAAAACATATAATAATACTATCGCCACTGTATACCTATATGTCACAAAAATGCTCACCAACCAGAATGTTCGACTATCAAAATTAGGATATAACTAAATCAAAATCGATGAACTATTATTTAGCTGAACTATTAAGTCTATTGTATGGAACTCGTCAAGCATAACTAATGGAACATTTTTTATTTAGAGTGGACAGGAAGTTTAAGAAATGTGGACAGTTATTTTATATCTTGAAAATTTTGGACACAATACACTGAGCTCTCTAGTTCCAAGCTAAGCAACTAAATTCTTGTTTTATAGAAAACTAGATAACGGATATGAATATAAATATACTTTTATTTAATACATATATACTTGTAGTGAATAGAAAAATACCCACACGCCATGTAAGCATTCATGCCTATCATCAGTAATTGTACTCGGCTAGGAATCGAACCTGCCCTCCTTGTTCCAGTCGGTTGTTTTACCATTGCTAAACGAGGCAATTCCGAGTAAAAAAATTACATATAAAACATCTTGACTTATAAAACATCTCAACATACAAGTAAAATTAATATTACTAGCGCCATCTATCGTAATGTTTTTTTGTCTGATGAAGTTATCTGATCTATATATAAAAAAATAATCTAAAAATTGTTATTGTACTACTGCTATAAATACTATACTTGTTATCACTGAGCTGATAATGAAAATAAGTATTTCAAGTACACTTTAATGATTAATGTGTGAACTACAACATAATAACTTCACGACAAATACCTTGCGGTGTAGCAGAGAGAACAGAGCGCCATAAGGCACAGTATAATATTAAGGTAAAAGTCAACGAAGCGAGTGAGGCGTGTAAGAACTGTTCTTACACGCCTCACTCGCTTCATTGACTTTTTGTAACTCTGTTCATGCCAATATAATTTAGCCCAGAGACAGAAATATATATTATTCAAAATAATAAATTAGTTTTTTGAAACTCAATAAAAAATACATCAAACATTGAGTGTTGTTTAAAGTCATTTGTGTAATTTTTGAAGCATGAAGGTGTTACTATTGTTAGTTATTATCAGATAAATCCACTTCTAAATAGCGATTAGATTTTATTCTAAGTGTTTATGATGATTATTATTACAAGTAAATGTAAGTATATCGTAACATTATGTATTTATTGAAATTATTGAGACCTGCAAAAAAATAATTCCTATTAGGTATAAATTTTAATAGTACTTATTACTCAATATTTAATTTATATAGGTTTTCATAAGGGAAAATATTTATAAACAGTACAGCTAATTTGTGATATATGAGTAAATAAATTTTTAAAGTTTAAATTTGAAATCCTTCCATTTTTTTCCAAATTATTAGTTTATATGAGATTTACTTTGTATCGCTTAATATAATAATAATATTGTTTTGGGACACAGTACAGACACTGCCTTCTAGTCTTAAATATGAAGCAACATACACACCCAAACTCATCATTCATATTCTGTATTGGGCTATCAATCGTTTCCGCCTATTTGCAATGACCAGTCGATTTTTTTATCTATTCACCACTAGTCTCGACGATATATTTTGTTAATTAGAAGATTTTCGTTTAATTTAATCAACTGTTAGCCCAATTTCCAGACTGATATTCTGAAATTAACACTTTCAGACATACAAACAAACTCTTCTTATTATTCTATGTAATAAACCTTTTATAACGTTACTGATAAACACCAAGTATAAGTTCGTTACCTACTCATTTTCATTTCCTTAAAGTAATCTCCTACAGAAGATAAATATATTTCTTTCAGTTTAGGTACAGGCTTCCCCTTGGGGAATGCAGTAAGGTGAACCACCTGAAATAATTAAAAATGGTATAATCATATTATTAAAACGTGACGGGTATTTTAAGTGGGTTTGGTTAGGTTAAGCCACAACAATACTATATATAAATAAATAAACTTTTCTTCTTGTGACAGATATTTAAGCGACATTAAATTATAGAAAAAAAAATTCTCGGTGGGCCAGTGGTCGAGCACACGGCTTCTGATCCAGAGGTCCGGGTTCAATACCTGAAACTTGCTCATACCAATGACGTTTCGAAATTGTTTTCGGAAGTTATGTGTAATAAATATCGGTGACTGAAAACTTTGTGTCCGGCCTGGCAATAGGTTCGCCACCATTTGGGACGTAAACACAACGGCGAGAGGAGGCTTAAAAGCCATTGTCTACACCTTCGGGTAACAAAGGCGTAAAGTTATGTTATGTTATGTTAAATTATAGAACCTTTTAGCCCGACAGTGGTCAGTGATGGTAAAATAACCTTGAACCCTGTCAACACCATTAAAAATTATTTTATTTTAATGTGACAGAAGATTACCTCATGACCGGCGTCCAGCAGACGACCTGTAACTCCATGTCCCAATATGCTGTGACTCTTAGTAGGCATAGGAAAACATACTAATATTCTTAACGCTTCGTTAGTTGTGATCAGTAATAAAAATAAAACTGATATTTTGCACCACATCTGGAATATAAAAGAATTAAGCTTAGTTCAATATTAAAATAATTGTTAAATATTACATAAAATAATAAGAAAATATTATCTTTTAGATGATACTTGAACTTACTTTTGCGTAAACTTTTGACTAAAACTTATGTTATTAAGAATTTTTTTAACAAAATGGTATGTATTATTTTCTAATATTTATAAAAAGCGAAAGGAATTTGAGAAATTTACTTTAAAATATTAATAACGGAGGCGTTGTGGCCAGTGCCTCCATCTGTGAGGTTTACATACTGTATCTAAATAATATTATGTGAAATTGTTGTTCCGAGTACCACTCTAATTTATTATAATCTCATAGATTAATGAAAATCAAACATGGGACTTAGCGTAAACATACATACATACCTATATTTATATGAACATAGGAATTCTGTTTGAATAAATATGTTTTTTAAATTTCATTCCACAAATTATAAATGAACCAAAAAAAATGAACTAAATATTTGATAATATTGTAGTAACACGATATAATAGTCTGTATGGAAAAAACTTACCTTCTTTAAATATTTTACTTTCACTTAAACTTCAGTATTGGTATTACACAGCCAAGATATTTGTTATTATTAAATTAAAACTATTCAGAGCTTTAAATGTGGCGTAACGACGCCTTTGCGATGTATACTATACGTCCACCAGAATGAATACCGGTATGTGTCCAATTAGATAACATGTTTTATAACATTTGGACATTGAACCTGATAATATTCGAATATTTGTTTTGCAGTAGTAAATGTAACATAGTACTGCGATTAGTATTTGGACGATGCGATTTATTAGACGCAAAGAAAAACTAGACTAGACTAACTGGACTATAAATATACGTACATACGTGTATATGAATCGAGATTTAAATTTAGCTTGGTGAAGTGGTTCACATGATTACCCAGCATTTTGAAGATGGCTGCAACACTGGTAGAAGCGCGCGGTTTGCTGCATAAATGGGCATAAATGTTTAGATGGGAATGGCCCGAATTCTCAGAAAATTGACATAACGGGGCTTATGCGGCGTTTCTTTAGGTATGAGAATCCGGAAGCCCACCCCCTATTTTTCTTTTCCCTCTTCCTTGGTATATCTAAAATGCCAGCAACATATCTGTGGTCTTCTCGGTGTTGCAGATGTCTATAGGTGGCACTAGTTGCTTACTACTGGTTGACCCGATTGCTCTTTTCCTATATAAAAAGGGAATAACGAATTTTCGTATGTTAAAGTTTCGAAAAAGGAGTAGCTTTAGAATTTTCATTACTCAAAGAATTACGACTTAATAATCGCACCAATACAAATTGCAATGTATCTCCTTATTGACGGTTCGATTCTTGAACATTATAACAAAAATACGAAATCAAAGTCACAGTGTTCCAAGCTACCAATTTTTTCTATTTTAATTTAACAATGAAAGTGCTATTAGTTTTTAAATTGGAACATATGTGAGCATTTTCAAGCCTTTCCTACGGTCTTTTCTCATTTTAATTTATTCCTTATTAATTAATTGTTGGGAATGTTGGCAGACTTAAAGATGCTAATTTAAATAGATCACAAATTTACATTTTTTGCTTAACTATTTTCACACATTTTGTGTTTCTATGTCAGCTTATAATAAAATTAGTTAATCATTTTTTTTATTATGGTTATCAAGTCAAACAGTTTTTCCTCGTGAAAACCCATAAATTGAAATTGTTGATTTTACCTTGTTGATAAAATTAAAACACGATAAAAAATTTAATCAAGAACGATTAGGCTCAGTTAAATTTCATAATCAGTACGGTTTCGACGCCACGTAAAAGGCCTTTTTAAACGATAATAATCTATATAATGACCGCGGAATACAGACTATATTACATAATTTCTATATTATTATTCTTTCTTTTCTTTACTCTGTTATTATAGGTATGCCTTTTTTAGCCGACTACGCCAAAAGAAGAGTTCTTTTTAGATGTTTTTTTTTCCTTTTCTGCAACGGTCGTCACGCTAAAGATCTATATATATATATAAATTTAGCGTGAAATACCATTTTTCAAATCCCTAAATTTCAAACCCACAATGACAAAGATAATAAATAATTTATCTGTATCTAACTAATACTAGTCTATATAAGTATTAAGTGCACAGATTACTATTAGTAGTAATAGTAGTTGTTTATGCTGATGCAATTTGAAATCAAGTTGTAAAATTAGTTGCTAAGGTACATATCAGAAAATATGTAATCATCAAATTTATCATATATTGTATTATTTTTAGCCTTATAATAAACAAAATACAGACACATATCTAGATAAAGATCGCAATAATATTTGTAGTGATTTACGTTGTAGTAAAAAAAAAAACTTAAATTTTACGTTTTTTTTTACATTATTTTTTTAAATTAATAATAAAAATTTATTTCTTAAAAACAAAAGCACATTATTTTGGACAAGTTTACAATAATGGTTTCTTTTTTTTAAATGTATTTGACAATTGATTGAGGTTCTTTGTAACCTAGCTAGGCTAAGTAACTAGCCTGTGTTTAGGTCACAAAATAATGCAGCCATAACATACTAGAATAAATTATATCGACTCGCCAAAGTTATTGCCATACACCGGGCACAATGTTGTCAGTCATCCATATTTATCACACATAAATTTTAAAAATAGTTCCGACAAGTCATTAGTGTGAGCTTGGATTCGATGCCACGACTTCCTCATTAAAAAAGAAGGCGCTCGTTCTCCAGTGTCTCGAAACCGTTCATTAATCTTAGTACTTAAGTTATTCAATGTAATATATTATGTGCATCATTTACTGGCGTCC
This sequence comes from Euproctis similis, assembly GCA_905147225.2. Lineage (NCBI taxonomy): Eukaryota > Metazoa > Arthropoda > Insecta > Lepidoptera > Erebidae > Euproctis > Euproctis similis. The sequence continues at coordinate 15,993,039 of LR990109.1, forward strand.
CTAATAAAATAAATAAATAAACCGGTTCTACTTAATTACCATAACTGCGCAACTGACCCACGCGGCATACATCGCGGCGTCATCAGGTGATTCCCTGGCAATGAGGCATAATATTCATTTCATTTTCCTTAAGACATATTCCATGAAGATTTATTTACTTGCCGTTGATAAACTGTATTTCTTCTGTATCAACTTTGTTGATATGGCATTCCATCGTAATTTTAAATTATGCCGGATGAATTATTACATACCTAACTTCACGCCATGTCCCTTAGGTAAGTGGAGACAAAAGAGCCATGAGAAGAGTTATAGACCAATACATTTAAAAATATTTTTTAGATGTCTATTTCTATTTTTCTGCATCGGTTGTAATGGATTTCTAATAATTTGTAATTTCGTCAGTTTTTGAAGCTAAATTGGTAATAATGAAATAATTCAATAGAACATTTTTTTATGGGATAGGAAGGCAAACGAGCAAGCGTGTCACCTGATGGTAAGCAACCTGCGCCGCCCATGGACACCAGCGACACATATAATGTTACTGTTGGGTTGCCATTAAGGAAGTAGGATAGGAAAGGATGGGGAAGGGGGAGTAGGCCTTCGGGTACCTGTCTCACCAATCGAAACGCAGCATGAGGCACTTTACGTCGATCTTCTGAGTGGTCGTGGTATTTCACCGGTCGAGCCGCCCCATTCATGCAGCCAACTACTTGGCTCTACCACTACAAAATACGTTATTATAATTGTCACCAGCTAAGGCTAATGACAATTATAATAACGTTTTTACGCAGACAATTTTGAAAAACCCTTCTGGTACTAAGGTACCAGGAGGGTTTTCAAAATTGTCTGCGTTCTTTTGCACTACGTTTCCACTCGAAAATTCTGACATGACATAAATTGCGTTAGTTGTGCTTGACTACAGTAGTCATATACAATAAATTGTAAAAATATTGAATTTTATTTGGTCAGATTTTGATTTTCATATTTGAGTACTCGGGCTTCTGCACTTTTTTATGCACGAGTCTACTGCTATGCATTTCGCACACGACTTTCTAGGCCGTTTCTTCTCATGATAGCTACTAGTTATCGAGTCGCTCGTGCCGATCTCGTATGTGTTCCTTATTCTACAGAGGTTACTTTATTATATATATATATATATATTTATCGTAAATTTTAAATGTAATATTTATAAAATTTTCTGTATATTAATAAATCACTTTTAAATGTCTTTAAATAATTATAAAAATAATATGACTTGATACATTAATGTTTATTTGGTAATCTAATTCAACAACTTTGCAAACAGAAGTTCAAATGCTATACCACTAGGCACACGATATTCGACTTTATATATATTGACTTTATATATATAGTTTTTTATATATATTGCACCATGAAAGATCATCCATATAAGTACTGTTTTTACGAGTTACCTGCTTATTACAACATAACAGACTAACGTTGCGAGCAGATATCGTTTCCAATATGTAACGGCTGTTTATTTACCATCTGTCCAGTGAGAATGCCGCTGAGGCAGTGAACACACTACGATATCAGAACTTGTGTTCATATAGTTACGAGTAATATTATCAAATTTTTTATTTTAATAATAACTAAACTATTATATTATATAATTTTGTGCGAGTGTTTGATAATATTGAATTAAAACGTGAGTTATATATTTATATTTGTACATATTTTTAAGTTGTTTTGATTTATAGTTAAATTTAGAAGATTTAGAAGAAGATATTTATGCGTATTTGTTCTGTCAAGTTCAAGACTTCGTTTGTGACATAGATATACCCACATATTAAATTTAAATTGCTTCTAAAATGGAAGCTGGTAATCGATCCGTAAATCATTCCCCGTTTTTTATTTTATTTAGAAAATAGAATTCATTAAATAATATATTATTTGCACTAATAATGATAAAAAAAAAACATGTCTGGTCAGAGCGATTTATTTACATTTAAAATTTATTCTATTTAAAGAAAGACATCGTTAACAATAATTATAAGTCCCGCAATTAGATTATAAATAACAAAGATTTTATCAAAATGAATCCGGCAGCTTTGACCTCATTCCCGAAGGTTAACGAGAGGACAGCCACGTATGATTCAGAAAACGAGCTATTATTAGAACTCAAGGACCTGGACCGGTTTACAACAAAGGAAAAAATAATGTAGACACACTTCTGTTTAAGAAAACAGAAGATACCTGTTATTTGATTATTGAGCATAGAAATTAATTTCCAACAAATATTTTTTTGTTATTTTATCTTATGTCTTTTTTCCGGCTGCGATAAATTGAATAATTATGTTTTTTATTGTTTTTTTTTTTTAATAATAATAATACTTTTATTTATTAAAAACAAAGTACATTATTTTGGATAAGTTAACAATAATGGTGTTTATATGTGTGTAAACAACAGTTTTTTTTTTGTGGGCTTGGGAGGCAAACGAGCAGGCGTGTCACCAGATGGTGAGCAACAAACGCGACCTATGGACACCTGCACACAAATAGTATTACAGTTGCGTTGTCGGGTCTTACAATGGGATATGGAAGGGGTCGGAAGTGGGATGGGATGGCGCGTGGAAAGGGGTTGGGGCTCCGGATACCTCTCTCACCACTTTACGTCGATATTCCGAGAGGTCGTGGTATTTCACCGGTCGAGCCGGCCCATCCACATAAATCATTACGGCAATAAAAACTATAAGTCCTCATTTTAGTTAGGCATTTATTACTTTTTTCACCTGTTTGTATAATTGAAGTGAAAATAAGAACTGACTAAACGCTGCCTATAGACACCTGCAACTCAGATGATATCACAGTTGCGTTGCTGGCCTTTGAGGTAATAGGATGGGATAGGAGCAGGAAGTGGGTGGGCCAACCGAAAATCTGACAAGTCGTTATATTTCACCGTCAAGTCGTTATATTTCATTTTTATTTGATACAAAATTTATTTCTTTTACTTTATAGTAGATCAATACAATACACCTACAAAAATAATATATAGGTATATATATATATATATATATATACTGTTAGTGTTTGTCTGTCTGTATCAATAATAAATTAAAACTATGAACATCGGTTGTCCTATATAATATGTTATACGAGGATATATTATGAGAAACCACAATACAAACAAAGATTATTTAATAGTTGGTACCTTGTTCTCGTGACAAGGACATAGTGATTAAACTCAACTTGATGATCACATATAATGGTGGTTTTTATTGATAGTCACATCACGAGGATCGTTACTGTTTCGTCGTTAGTACTAGTTGAATTTAAGGGTTCCGTACCTCTAAATGACAAAAACAGAACCTTTATCAAACCAATTGTGCTGGATAGTTTACCAATAGGTATTAATAGATGTATTCAGAAATTAAAAACCTAATCTTTTCTATAAGAGAGTAAATTGAAGATAACATAACATAACTTCACGCCTTTTGTTACCCGAAGGTGTAGGCAGCGGCTGTTAAGCCTCGTCTCGCCGTTATGTTTACGTCCCAAATGGAATAGGTGGCGAACCTATTGCCATACCGGGCACAAAGCTTGTCAGTTATCGATATTTATCACACATAACTTCCGAAAACAATTTCGAAAAGTTATTGGTGTGAGCCAGTGTCTGGAATCGAACCCCGGACCTCTGGATCAGAGGCCGTGCGCACGCCCACTGCGCCACCGAGACTGTTGAAATTTGAAGATCAATTAAAAAAATTGTTTCAGATATTATACCTGGTGTATAACTGTGTTAGTATTGGCAGAGATTTAAAAGCGAGACTCTTTATTTGAGACATGTTATTAATACATAAAGACTACTCTAATCAATCGTAATCGTCGTAGCTACGCAGATAGTACGCCATTTTATTATGTAATTGTGTTTATTAAAAAGACATAGTAACTGATAGTGCATTACAGGCCTCGTGGGGCATTGGTAAAACTACCGGCTGCAGCAATAAGGTCGGGGGTTCGATTCCCACCCGAGCTCAAATGTTTGTGACAAGCATGTCTGGGTGTTTTTCTATGTATTATAAGTATATATTTACAAGGGAGAAGTATATATGTATTAATATCCGTTAACTAGTATCCATAACACAAGCATTTGATTGCTTGGCTTGGAGCTAGAGGGCGCTGTGTGTATTGTATCCAAGATATTATATTATTATTATTATATGTATTATCTGTGTCCTATTTAACAAACACTGTATTAAAACATATAAATTTTTATCGCTTAGTGCTGAACAGCAACGTAATGTAATTACACGCCTTTTTCTACGGGAAGGTGTAGGCAGCGGCTATTTTAACTTCAACTCGCCGACTCGTTACGTTACGTCCCAAATTGAATAGGTACCAATCGATATCTACAACATATAACTTACGAAAAGAATTTCTAGAAATCATTGGTGTGAGTCTGGAATGAAACCCACGACTTTTTATTCAAGCGGGGAGCTCGACCACTTGACCACCGAGATTATAATGTACCTAACTATAGCACGAACGGTTAAAAGATGATAGGTAATTTAAATTTATTTTCAACCATACTACCAGAGGCAGTAGCAGGGTTTTAGTAGGTTAGCTGGTAAACCTCTAGATGAAAGAGTCATACTTTATACTGCTACTACCGTCTACCATTTCCAGATTTTTTTTAATTTTAATTTTAAATTATAATTCCAGATGCGGTATAGGATGCCATTAGCAATATGGCTACTAACTTTAGTAGCGGCAAACGATGCTTTGAGAATATTAGTATGCTTTCCTATGACTTCAAAGAGCCACAGTATATTGGGACAAGGTGTTGTCGATCGCCTGTTAGACGCTGGTCACGAAGTAAGTCATTGTGTGTCCTTTATATTAAATCTAAATATGTATATAATAACTTTGATAGATTTTTTCCCTAATATTGCACTCGGCAAAATCACTGCCACTAAATCTACAAGACAGATCAGATCAGATTATCAAATGTGGGATAACCATAGGTCGGAGTAAGTAGAGTGATTTAAGGCCACTGAAGTCAAACGTCAAAGATAATGTGGATATGCCTCCAAAGTACCGGAACTTCATATTTGATCCAGAATTTTGAAATTTGGATAACTCTATGTTTACAATTAACAGTAGTATTACTTAAAATGATTATTTATTGTAATTATATTAATGTTTACTTTACTATTTAATTTACTAGTCTCGGTGGCCCAGTGGTTGAGAACACGGCTTCTGATCCAGAGGTCCGGGTTCAATTCTTGACACTGGCTCACACCAATGACTTTTCGAAATTGTTTTCGGAAGTTATGTGTGATAAATATCGATGACTGAAAACTTTGTGCCCGGTATGGCAATAGGTGTGCCCGGAATGGCAACCTATTCCATTTGGGACGTAAACATAACGGCGAGACGAGGCTTAACAGCCGCTGCCTACACCTTCGGGTAATAAAAGGCGTGAAGTTATGTTATGTTATGTATGTTATATTAATGTTGACCTTAAACACTATATGCTTATGGTCAACAAATTTTATCACATGAGGATTCAAATTATGTTTTTGTTCAATTAAAAATAGGGATAAAATGTCATATCAATATTATAATATCCTAATGCAAGTACATAAAATCACTCTGCCTAATCCTATGGTGATAAATATCTACGATTGATAAAATTGTGCATTGTGTTTCATCCCCTCTAGTGCTTAAAGTGCTATTTTAAAATCTGCGAGTACGGCACAGCAGGTGCTGCTTACAACACTGGGAAATAAAAATCGTCAAGTTACAAAAAAAAAAATTGCATTTTTTGATGCTACGGTCGTTCAGGAGGTTTATATAGATTACAGTTGCTTATTTTCGTTACAGGTAGTACACATTACCTCGTATCCCAAAGGAAAGCCAGTGCCAAACTTAAAGGAATTAAACGTGTCATCAATAGGCGATTCTTTCAGAAAAGAGGCAGAAGAAAGTAATATATTTTATACTTTGTGATCGCAAATGTGTTAAAAGTTATTCAAAAATTACTTTCTCTTTTAGTTAAAAAGTCTCTAGTTTTAATAATAATATCTTGGACACAATACACACAGCGCCCTCTAGTTCCAAGCTAAGCAACTAAATGCTTATGTTATGGATACTAGATAACGGATATAATATACTTTTCTACTTTGTGCTCGGTATGGCAATAGGTTCGCCACCTATTCCATTTGGGACCGTAAACATAACGGCGAGACGAGGCTTAATAGCCTACACCTTCGGGTATCAAAGGCATTATATTTATGTTTTTATATACTTTTCTTTTGTAAATACATACTTATAATACATAGAAAAATACCCAGACGCCACACAAATGTTCATGTTTGTCACAAATATTTGTCCTCGGGTGGGAATCGAGCCCCCGACCTCATTGCTGCAGCTGGTAGTTTTACCAATGCGCCACGAGGCACACATTCTATAAGTCTTCAAAAATCTTGTAATTTGTGTGATAGACTAACGACTGTGTAACAACTATGATAACGAGAACCCAAGAAAGACAATCAAATCAATCAATTAGCTATTTCGAATTATACCGTAGACTAATATAACAAAAAATACAGTTTTAGGATAATAAAGCTTATCTTGGTTAATGAGTAAATGGATCACCTGATAGTAAGCAGCTTCTGCCGCCCATGGGCGCCTGCAACAAATATTGTGTTATAATTGCGATGCCAGTCTTCAAGGGGGTAAGAGGGTGGGCCTGCAGACTCCTCCGTCACTAAATGAAACGCGGTATGAACACCATTACGTCAATATTCTCAGAGGTCGTGGTAATTTATTAACCATTTTTGTCTTACTTTTCAGCTGACGCATTCAAAATTAAATCTATGATTGGAAACAATTTTGGGGACAGTTTAATATTCCCTATTTTCACTTACTCTATGCATAAAAGTTTGCTTGAAGAGCCCAGCGTGGTACAACTGTTCAGTGACCCCAAAGAAAAGTTTGATGCTGTCATCTTAGAATGGTTCTTTTCAGAAATTAATGTGGGGTATGAACCTAAATATATTTACAATATATTTTAGAAATTTTTTTTTATTATAAGAACTGGGCGTAAACTGTCTGGAGATCAAGCATTCCTTTTCATAATCAAAAAGTCCTGGGATCGAATCTGAGCTCACGTCAATGAGTTTACAGATAATTTTTTGTAATTTATTTGTGTCCTATATCGGTGTATTGGTGCTGTGCTGTCATATACCGGGCAATGCATCATTATCGGGTATATGGAAATAGATAGCTAGCTACATAAATTCAGTCGCTGCGTACATCTCGTGACGAAAAAGAAAGATTTCTTCGCAGATACAGATAATTTCTTTCTTGATCAAAGAAAAATTATAACTCATTATATTTATACACCATAGATAGTAGTTATAAGCAGGTCATTTACTAGAAATGTATATGTATATTTTAATTATCATATGGTTGACTACAAAAATAGGCATCATTATTCCGTAGTATTATAACCCCAATGGGACAATCTTTGATTTTTAACTGGGAGCTTTAACTGAAGAGCTAAATTTTTTCTTATTATTATTGTATAAAAAATCGTGATTAGGAAAAAAGTCATACAAAAATATTTATATCTCAAAACTTAGTAATGACTTACAACTATTTATACATCTAAGTGTAAAAATAGATGAAACCTTTGTATTTACAGTATTCCTGCCTTATTTGAAGCACCATTAATCTGGCTTTGTTCAACGGAACCACACTGGCAAGTCTTGAGGCTTATCGATGAAGTTCCGAATCCGTCGTACACTGTTGATATATTTTCCACATACAGAGCCCCGTTAGACTTTTTTCAACGAATTGAGCAACTTTGGAAAACTACCAAGAAATATTTATTATTGAAGTGAGTAATAATATTTACATAGTAGTTAATATATTCAGTTAAAAATTGGTAATGAATTAAATGAAAATGTCTCATTGCTCCAGTGCTCGACCATCCCGCTTTTAAATCAAGGAGTCGAGGGCTCGAATTCGAGCTCCACCAGACCGACGAGCCTCGTGGTGCATTGGTAAAGCTACTAACTGCAGAATCGAGGTTGGCGGGTTCGATTCCCACCCGAGTACATATATTTGTGACAAGCATGAATGTTTGTATGGCGTCTAGGTGTTTTCTGTGTGTTATAAGTATGTATTTAGGCATAGCTGCTGTCTATACCTTCGGGTAGAGAAAGGCGTGGAGTTGTTATGTTGCGTAAAGAAAATTGTTTATTAAACTGTTATAAAACCTCTCGTGGTACATCCATACTAATATTATAAATCCGAAAGTAACTCTGTCTGTCTGTTACTCTTTCACGCCTAAACGGCTGAACGGATTTTGATGAAATTTGGTATGGTGATAGATGATTACCTAGAAATGGTCATAAGCTAAAGGTCATAATATGAATAATCACGCCATCGTAGGCAATAGGCAGAAAACTAAATTGAGTTAGTGATTTTTAGTCGTTTTTGTTGGGAGTTTTGCTCTTTCACGTCTAACCGACCGGAACACGATAGTGGGACATTGTTGCAGGGGGACTTACAGCCGGGAGAAAACAAAAAAACTTATGCGGACGAAGTCGCGGGTAAAACCTAGTATTATATAAGGCGCGCTACTAACAATTTTTAACTTTCCTATATTCAGGTTCATATTACATATCTCTAAACCTTATGCGCTTATCCAATTTTTAAATAATTTAGCCAATTCTTTTTTTAGCTTCTTAGTTTTTCTCTAATATCTATGAATTATTACATTAGTTTAATTGATATTATTAAACGTCCAAATAATTTATTATTTTCATTATTCATTCATTTTTAATTAAAGGTAAACAAAATAACATCACAATTTTATAAATTTCACGTAATAACCGGCGTGTTTATAGAAATAATATTAAAATTTTATGTTACACATTGGACCACCCGGTGTATCTTTCTTACTTTATTATAGTTTGATAGAGAAAATATTAAAATTAAAGGTGAATAAATTAACATTTAATTAATTTTAACAGCGTTATAATAGCACCATTAGAAAAATGGTTGTACAACAGCGTCTATCCTGAAATTGCTGCAAAGAGAGGAGTAACAATGCCTCCGTACTATGATGCAGTTTACAATGGATCTCTCATGTTTATTAATTCCCATCCCTCCATTGGTGGTGCCATGAAATTGCCTCAAAATGCCATCAATATAGCTGGATACCATATCAAAGATAAAGTGAATCCTCTGCCGAAGGTAAGTCGATATTTTCTGATACTTAGGTCGAAATGTCTCTAAAATAAATAAAAACAAAAAAGGAGTTTTTTTCTAAACAGAATGCAGCTTGACGTACGTGGTTTTTTAAATGTTGTGGTATAAAATTAATTTTTTTTATGTGGTTGAGGGGCAAATATTACAATTTTAAAGCCAGACATTAAGAGAGTGGAATAGGAGGGGATATGGAAAGGGCGGTGGGTCTCCGGACACCTGTCTTACCAAACTAAATGCGATATGTGCCATTTTATTAAGAAATTCTGAGAAGTCATGATACTTTACCAATCAATCCGCCCCATTCATGACATATAACTGTAGTCGTAACTCTAACCAAAATTTAATAAGTAGTAAAACTATTTTTGATTTCATTGTTGTGGTAATTAATTTTAGGATCTACAAAAATTAATGGACGAAGCAAAACACGGAGTTATATATTTCAGCATGGGCTCTAACATGCTCAGTGATGGAATGTCAGAAGAGATGAAAAGATCATTGCTTAATCTATTCAGCAAGTTAGATCAGATTGTTATCTGGAAATTCGAAAGTGATTTGAAAGATGTTCCTAAAAATGTACACCTTATGAAGTGGGCCCCACAACCTAGTATTTTATGTAAGTAGCCAAAAACATAACAAAAATAGTAGCCATCTGCAGCTTGAATGTCGAGTACTCGACTTCTGAACCTAGAAGTCTGGGCTTCGAATCTTGACTTTACCGAAGTTATGTAAGATAAATATCGATGAGTCACAACGTTGCACCCCATGTATAGAATTAGCCACTTATTCCATCTGGGACGAACAAATTCCTATTTATTTTCTGTTTTTAAGACAAATTATATAATATCTTAAAATTTTACATTACAGCTCACCCAAACCTGAGGCTGTTTATAACTCACGGTGGTCAATTGTCAACTACAGAAGCTATACATTATGGTGTGCCACTAGTAGGTCTGCCTATCCTAGCTGATCAACACATTAACATGATATCAGTGGAGAATAAAGGCTTTGGTATCAAAGTGACGCTGGCAGAAGATATGGCTGAGGAACTTGAAGGCGCCATAAGACAAGTACTCAAAGATAAAACGTAAGAATTTAATACTGAAATAAAAAAAAAGTTATACCTACTGATTTATCTGACAGGACCCCTATCTACTAGGACCCGAAGTAGATAGGTTTCAGACGGAACTACGGGTCCGTCTGTAAGATCAGGGTACCGCGGGAGCAGAGAAAAGCCCCACTGCGGGCGCTGGCATTCGCTGGCGCGGGCGTTCGTGGTGTCTCTGCCTCTGAGGTTGGACTCGCGGGGGTTGTGGTTGAGCTGTAGGGATTGAACAATGTGCGTCTGTACGGTGATAGGTGGCCGTACGTCTGATCCCGCGCCCAGCCAGAGGCTGTCAGACCGGTCGGACAGGGACTCCGTGGTCTCCAGTCGCGGGTGCAGTGAGTGCGCCTCAAGTGTGAACCAACGGTTAGTTTGCTGAAGGGGACCACATCTCCGGTACTTGCCTAGACAGCAAGTAGCGCGGCTTTCGCTAGTGGCATGCGCCAGTCGACTCTGCTGGGCTTCGGCCGATGAGCAGCTGCATGGATATGCAACGTGAGCTGAGCGTGCTATACAGCTCAGGAACCATCTGGATACTGGTAGCCGGCTTATCTAGCGTTCCAAGCATGGATCAAAATGTCAGCTAGTTCTCGGGCGTAGCGCGCGGTCAGCAGGCGTTATTCTGCTACGGAACCAAACCGGACAATGGGTAGTGGAGGAATTCACGGGGCGACTCTCTTTATGAGTACCATCAAGAGCTATACGCTTGAGGTGGCGGCAAGACTTACCGTCTTTGGTCCCGCACTTTAGCTTCGGTTGGAGTGCGGCCATAGTGACCTTTGCAGGTCGGTGGGTTGCTCACTATAAACAAATCACTGTAGGACAGGGAACGTGATCTATCTGACACATACATTGCAAGAACTCCTGTTAATAATAATATTTCATAATAATTCACATTTCCTATTTCTCTCTACAATCGATGACTGCACAATATGTGCCCAGTCTATTGTATATTTCTAAATTTCATGAACCTAAAAATACCAGCAATGTTACCTTGGCTTATTGTATACTAAAAATGTATTTCTTCCTATTCGATTGGATACGATCTTATTAAATTATCCTGTGTCCTTTTCTCAGATAAACTAATAACCTTAGTTGGACGAGGGATAATGGATACATTCCGTTTCCTGCAAAACATAAACTAATTTGAAACAACAGTTAGGCTGATCTAACAAAACAGGACAATTTTACCAAAAAAAAAAGAAATAATAACGTAACGAAATTTAAATTAATATCCGTGGTTGCTATTTAATCACTGGTTGATAGTGATTTCATCTTTACAGGTACAAAGAGAGAGCTGTGGAACTATCTTCCATCTATCACGAGCGGCCCATGAAGGCGGGTGACGCACTTGCTTACTGGGTACAATATGTAGTCCGAACACGTGGAGCACCTCACCTTCGTGCCCCCAGTCTAACCGTCTCAATTTACCAACGAATTTATTTAGATTTACTAGTCTTGATATTAGTCATTGCTATCATAATTCGAAAAATTGTGAAGTTAATTCTTAGTATGCGTTCGAAAAATAATACGAAGAAAACAAACAAGAGCAAACGTGAATAAAATTAAGAAATAATAAAAAATCCAAAATAAATATAATTTTCAATTTATTTATTTTTCTAAACCTGTCTCTTTGTGCTATCAATTTTGCTAACAACGTGTTTAAAACGTTTAATATAATAAACATTTACTTATTTATAAATAGAAAAGTGTAGCAGTTGCCTAAAAAAATCTTGGTCCAGATCCCAATCTCGTCTCGTCTTATGCCGTAACCTTCTCTATCGTTGCTCGGTCTAGACGTCTTTATTCTGCCATTTTATTGGATTTTCATCAAGAACAATTTCGCCTAACAATAAAGTAGACTGCAAATATAACTAAGAATTTATTTTGTATTTATATATTTTAGACTTACACTCACGTTTGGATAATATTATATACAAATAACATAATAAATAATACAAATTACCTATGTAAATAAAATAAAAAGAATAAAACACGCATTGTAACACATTAAAAAATGGCACGGACTTTATTAAAATTTTCGTTATACCCAATAATATTTTTCATGAATATATTTTTGGTAATTTTAGTTCTAATTTAATGTGTCTATGTAGTTACAATTATTGTGAGTTATGATTAATTTAGGTATAACCCAAAGATATAGAATCCTTTTCATTCCACATTCAATAGATGGGAGACCATGCATCGACAACAATTTTATTAGATAGCAAAATTTGTCACACATTACTGGCAAAAAAGAAAATCGGTGTGGGCCAGTACTGCTGAATTCATTTCAAGATATAGCCGATAATTATTATATTTAAAAGATTACAAGATAAGTGGAGTCGTCATAATATGTCATCCTTTTAAACCATTAGCATTCATGAAGTCAAAAGATATGCCTCTAGTTTTATAACCGCCCGCCTGCCTGAAGTTAACCCTCCTTGAAATGTTTTTGTTGGTGGTTTATCCTACACACAAGAAAATCCAATAATAGATGATGTTTTAAAACCAGGACTTACCATTTCTAAAGGAGTACCGTTTCTACCGATAAAAAAATATTACATCATTGAAACATAAACATTCTCTCTCGCCAATCTCTGTATAAGTAATTTAATATAAAATTGAAACTGGGTTTTGTACAAATTTGTACTTATATTTTCCTACAAATACCATATTATAAACTTATAACATAACTTCACGCATTTCTTTACCCAAAGGTGTAGGCAGCGGCTTTTAAGCCTCGACTCGCCAGATCGTATGTTACGCGTCCCAAACGGAATAGGTGGCGAACCGGGCACAAGGTTGTCAGTCATCGATATTTATTTACATATGAAAATAATTCCGAGAAATCATTGGTGTGAGCCCGAAATTGATCCCACGACATCTGAATCAGAAGCGGCGTGTGTGTTAAATTTTAAAGCGTTAAAATAGAAACTAACAGGTAAAAAAAACAAAATAACAATAGTATACTATAGATACAATACTGATAATTGTGATCCAGAAGAAGAATCTATCACATGATTCTCATATCAGCTTTCCATTAGTGGCTGGAGACACATATTTCAAGTGAGCAAGTGGATCCTGTTATAGAAATCCGATTTCCACAGTAAATCGCTCCTTCATAATAGATAATAAGACACAGCTATGTCAATAAAGCATGTCTAAGGAAGTGTAGGTTATCTTTTGCTTGCAGAAAAAGCCATATGCTGACAAAGTAGTCAATACATTCGTATGAAATGAAATACCGATAATCTAAACGGTGGAAATTATCATCTTTATCATTCTAAAGCAGTCTAGGGACCAATTGTGTATAAAATTATCATACAATATAATACATGAAAACCTTACATACGGATACGAAATCCATTTTTACACATACTAAAACAATGGAAAGCGATACGGTGAGTTATGGGCTCGTTGCCAGATGAGCAGATAGGGAGCCGTTATCATTGAACACGTGAAGGAATATAATGGAAGCCTAATGCAAAAATGTAAAAATTCTATTGCCATATTTTTATGTCCTCATAAAATTTTCTTTTATATAGAAAACAGTCGAAACATAAAGATAATATTATGATGTTATGTATTTATATGTGGTTCTTAATTCATCTTTATGTAATTATCATTAAACATACATAGTATAAAACACATAGTACAAATGTAATATAAAACAAAGTCACTTTCCGCAGTCTGTCCACTTGTATACTTAGATTTTTGAAAATTCGCAACGTATTTTAGGATAGGTGTCAACGGAGTGGTTTGTATGTATAACATCGTTATTTTACGTAGAAAAATAATTAAGTTAATTAGCGCTTTTTAGTTATGTACGACGTGTTTTCGTGTGCTTAAAAATTTTAACGTTTCTAGAAATCGGTTTATTTTATTTTTTTGTAATTTTATTTAATAGGTACTGATTCCTAATAGGTGAAATTCCTACAATACGGTACGGCAAAGCTATGTTAGTAAATATTGTATAGTCAATTCTGACTACTACTTTTATTAAAAGCTTTCTAATTACGGCAATGTGATATCTAAACAATTATAATGAATTGTTCAATGTTATGTGTGATAAATTTAGATAGCTTGTAAGAGTGTGCCCCATTTACAGTATATATATAGGATACATCATTGGAAATTAAATACTGATTTTTATTCGAGCCGTATCAATAGTTTCAGTGGTCTAGTGATCAAGCACACGGTTTCTGAATACAGAGGTCGCGGCTTCGAATCCTGGCACATACCAATGACTATTCAAAATTAATTAATTTTGAAAGATATGTGAAATAATTATGGATGACCATAAACTTTGTGCCCAGTGTGCCAAAAAGTTCTCCACCTATTCCATTTGGGACGTAAACATAACGGCGAGTCGAGGCTTAACAGCCACTGCCTACACCTTCGGGTAGAAAAAGGCGTGAAGTTATTTTATTATTGGAGTGATTTTATGAGTACATATGCATTATAATTGCTATATGCGCCAGCACGTATTAAAGGCGTACTGTTGCGGTATTTGATATTAAAATTTAATTAAATTCTATTTAAATTACGAACAAATGATTTGTATACACACATTCATTTTATTATAATAATGTAAAGCGGTTACATATAGTAAACATGCAGTATGTTTGTCTGTCATAAAACGAATAATTGATCAAAATTTAATTTTCTCAATGACATACAATTTTCAATTCTCGATGGACCGTATAATCTTTGCATATTGCGATTAAAATTCATTGCTTCATTAACGACTGTGTGTCCTCAGTAATAAAAAATTCATAGCTGTTTTATTTTTTGTGAATTGTATAATACTTATATTCTTAGTACAAAAATGAACAAAAAAATAATTGAAAACAAGTTTATAGACTCATGTGATAATTTCGATTTTTATTTATATAGAGTATGATAACTAAATCGTTAATTTATATATTTATTGTTTAAGTCATCATCATTTTCCTGCCGCTATCTCATTCCAAGGGGGTTAGACAAAACATTTCATCCATTCGAACTATCAAAAAACTGGCTGTAGCTCTATGCCCGGCCGCCCACCCAACGTCAACTCTCCTAAGGAATGTTTTCGTATTTGCTGTTTACATTTACTGGGTAAGTAAATGGCCTAAAACAGATCAGAACAGAACAGAGAACGCCTTGGATATGCCCCATTCAAGATACCGACTATGTAATTTTTAATTTAAAATAAAATTCTAAAAAATATTGTATGTAAACATTTCCCTTAACAACTGATCCGTTTTCGAAAAAATATTTTAAGCGGAATACGCGGTATGACCTATTAGTTGTGTATTAAAATATTGTATTTCCATCAAGTAAAAAATAAATCACAACTCACCAAATCATATTTATATTAATATGCTATATAATTCAAAATTACAAACTGAAACAAAGATTTGTAGTAACTATGTGATTCATTTCATCAATTTCTAAATTACTCAAATGCCAATATCAATCAATAATGTAGGGACATGATGGACAATAGACAAGACATCGGCTGTATTGGCTATTAGCATATCCAATTGTGCCTGACTATAATACGGGAATATTAACCCCCAGTGTCCTATTAAATG
This sequence comes from Euproctis similis, assembly GCA_905147225.2. Lineage (NCBI taxonomy): Eukaryota > Metazoa > Arthropoda > Insecta > Lepidoptera > Erebidae > Euproctis > Euproctis similis. Next base: position 16,008,969 of record LR990109.1, read on the forward strand.
TCCCTTGTAGATATATATATATATACTGGTAACATTAATGGTTGAATATCAACTATCCGGCCTAACATCGTCCTATAACATTACAACTTCTTGTCATTGAATTGATCTACATTTATTAATTATATTATTTATTCCCGCCGTCCTCTACTTCTACAATCTTCTGCTTGAGCATTTTATGCCTAGTCAATCTTGCATCATTCTTTCTTTTTACATGTCCCAACCATCAGACGTCCTTTCTTGCTTGTATATTATTTATTCCCGCCGTCCTCTACTTCTACAATCTTCTGCTTGAGCATTTTATGCCTAGTCAATCTTGTATCATTCTTTCTTTTTACATGTCCTTTCTTGCTTTCTTCTTCTTCTTGCTTGCTTTCTTGCTTGTATTTAATTAAATTGCAATTAAAAACATTATAAACCTATCAGACAAGCTTTTTTTTATAATGTAAATTTTTCATAATGAGAAAAGAAGAAAATATTTTAACTAGTTAAAATAAATATTGTATGTAAACATTTCCCTTACTATATTTTAACTAGTTAAAATAATTCTTCTTTTTAGAGCGTTTAAAGATAAGGTTTCTCAAAAAGGTATTTTGCTTTTAATTTATTTTAAACAAATTTATTAATGGCATTTATTTCTCATGGGACCGGAACGTAATCATGCTTTAGGTATGTAACTTATATAGTTGTGATGTGAGACATAAACACCACAGCATAAATCCTTAACTAATTAAGTATCTTAAACGGATTGTGCATTTAATATAGATCAATATGGACCAGCACAAACTGAAATTTTAACGAATATTTTCGAAGATCTTACTAGATTTTAAATGTAGGAAGGGAAATAACAGTTGCTTCGCGTTGCCAATTGAAAATAATAAAATCCAAAACTTTCTCATTCATTGCTATTAAGGCGAAAGAATATTTGCCGGGTCAAATAGTAAGCGTAACATTTTTCAAAAATCTTTTATTCAATTCAATTCTGTACCGGCCGCACTGTTACGTAATAATATTAATTTGACCCGTTGCAATGCAATTACAGAATGTACTGTAATAGCATTATTGGCGACCAGCAAATATGCTAGTCACGACTTTCTAGTGTGGCATATTTCGTAATTTGTGCCCCGTACCTGAAATTTTTACGTGAGTATAATAATAATGTTTGGCCAGAAATATTTCATAAAAAATATAAATGAAAAGAACAAATTACATGGTATTATATTATAATATTTACAATGTTTTTCTAAGATTAATAGATTTCAATTGTAATATTCAAAACACTGATAATAATAATTTCATGATAATATATTCTAAGTACCAATAGACGAACAAAGAAATTCTTGAAGGTTGGAAAGTCACGTATACCTGCAAGAATTTGTACTTAGATGCCTCAAATTCTATAAGAGCATAAATTTTACACTATAAATAAATCTTGCAAAGACACTAATTGAGGCCTCTCGCGACCGACCGCATTGCCATTCAGTCGTCCAGTGTTTTGAACACGCTGCCAGTAGACCGAGATGCGGAGAAATTGAATTTCAGCCAGTCTTTTAATTGTAGGTAATGATATTAATTTATTTCTTTTTACATTTGTGAAATAAATGTGTAAATAAATCATGAGAAATTTCGTTTTTCTTGCAAATTAAATGGTTATCAAAAAACATATCGTATTAAAAGGATAACTCTACTTGACAGGAATTAGGAACGTCAATCACAACTTCATCATAGCATTATATAAGAACTTAATTATGATTTAACTTAACAGCTAATGACAGTAACGAAGTAATATTTGAGGTTAATAAAAATGTTAATGACGTAATAAGCGAGCCTATTATACCTACCTACTTAGTTAGCGACGACTCATAAAGGATAATGAAATTGTCCAGTTATTAACGTTCGGGGATACACGGCTTAGGCATACACCCTCTGGCGGTTTCCGTGTTCTAGTACTAGATTTTTTGTTGAGATCTTTAAGTTGGATTCCAGTCCATATGTGTGTGCATACATTTCTTCACGCAATTTTGTAACCAGCAGCGCCGGAATAGTTCCGGAATGATTACCCCTCGACTGTAGCAATACTTCATCGCCACCAGCTTTTGAAAGCTTTAACCGATAATGAAATATATAATACCCAAGAAATTTTCATAAATATATTCCAAAGCCGAAACTATGTTAATTTATATGAATAATCTGTTTTTGAAGACGAGCAGTAATTTCAGTATTGTTCCTCCAGCTAGCGATTGTTGAAAGATTCATATCGGTAATTCGCGGTTCGACAGTTCCCTGATTTTGTATCAAGTAAACGTGGGTACGTCTAGAATCACCCGTTGGAGTGATCCTAGATTCGCACTTCTCGGAATTATTTTCAAAAGTAATATGTGATAAATCCTGACAACATTGTGCCCGACATATGGCAATTATCGCGCTGTTTATCCCATTTAGGGCTTAAAAATATAGGAATTATATAGGAAAAAGCGTGAAGTTATATATTTAAAAAAAATCATCGCATGTATATTCATAGTGTAATCAAATATCTATATCAGGCCCAAACTCAAAATACCGACACAAATACCTACGACCAAACTAAACACAGTGTTGCTTCTATGCCTAAAACTGAATTTGAGGCACTTGTTTAAGTTTAGGCGTTCGTTAATTGCCGGCTGGCAAACAAAATCAACGTTATGTAGCACTTTGTTACATATTCTATGCTAATTATTCTCAAGTTTGTTTTCCCACTAACCCAATATATATATTTTTTTTACTTTTAAAATATATATTTATAATATTATGATGTGGTAGTATTGAAAATATAATAAACAAGGGTAGTGCCAAGCAGTTTGCTGCATGAATGGGCCGGCTCGACCGGTGAAATACCACGACCTCTCAGAGGATGGACATAAAGTGGCTCATGACGCGTTTCGTTCGGTGAGAGCATCCTCCTTCCCCATCCTTTCCTATATCCTACTCTCTTAAAGGTCGGCAACGCAACTGTAACACTATATGTGTTGAAGTTGAGCGGCGCTGGTCACTTACACCTGATGGTAATTCTTTTAAATGATAGGAGGGCAAACGATCAGTCGTTTGCCCTCCTATCACATATAAAAAAAGATATAGTTTAAACGTATTAAAATACTATTAAGTAATTTTTGATAAGTAATTAATTAAAATTAAAAGATCACAAGGCACAATACCTTAAATTAAAAGCTGACTTACTACGCAACCAAGACCTTTATTTTTTAGTATATTTGGAGTATTGGTGAAATTTCTTGGATTCCTGAAAATAAAATATTACTCACATAAGAAATAGAGATACAACCTTTATGGTGAAGTAGAGCTACTTGGGTGGGTTTTGAGAGAAACCACGATGGACTGCTTTATTCTGTGTAAAATAATAAGAATATTTTTTATTAAAATTAAAATAAAAACGATTTAACGCACAACTTACCCTTGTTGAAACATTGAAAGGTTTGCCATTTCAGTGTGTTAGTTAAAAGAAAGTGTAAAAAAGAAAGAAAAAAAGTGAAAGTAAAAAAGAAAGAAGAACAGATTCCTGGCCGCAAAGAATATTAGAAGAAAAGCCCAGCTAGCAATCCACAATGCGGTAATGAACCCAACTCTAAGATAAGAAAGCTAGGGTTGGGTAATGGGTAGATCAGAGTGAGCATGAAAGTAGGATAAACAAAGCCGAAATGAAGGCACCTCACAAAATTTTCGGATTGACTCTTGCTGTTCGCGTCGAAAACAAAATTGTAAGGAAGCAGGTTGGATTGAAAGACAGTGTCGGTGTAAAAGTAAGAAATAGTTTGCTCTGATGGTTCGGACATGTAGAAAGAATAGATGTCACAAGATTGACTAAGCAGATATACAATGCAAAAGTGGATGCATGTAGGAGTCTAAGACGACTACAGCACAGTTTCCATGACCAACTAGAAGAGCTCAAGAGGAAAGTGATCTCAAGAGCATCAAAAATAGACGTGACTGTATGAAAAGAGTTATTAAATTCAAAGAAGCTGTCGCGTTATTAAGAAGCTGTCGCGGTATCGTGCTTGAAATACTGCATTGGAGCCACATCTGTTGATATAACACGATATTACGACAGAATCATCAATAGTCGCAACCCAGTAGCGACATCTATGAATTTTAATTGGAACGACGGTGAAGCCGTAGGTACGACTTCGTCAATAATCAAATTATAACTAATTAAAATCAATAATAAAATAAAAAATATATTAAACCTTAATAATAAATAAACTAGTAAATTAAAATCTTGCTTTATGGAATAATTCCAAAAGCCTGTGACTCACTCCCACTCCGGAGTCCGAATGACAGATAGTCCGGTTGGATTTCGAAATATACTAGGACTTTTTTCTCTTTGACGCCGTCGCCTCGTTAACACCTTGCGGGCACACTACCGACGGCGGACGTCGGATAGACTGATCTCCGACATAAAGATGATATTCGACCCTTAAGGGTGAGTTGCCACTGTTAACTAAATTGTAGCTAGCATACTGTTAAAAGCATAGAAGTGTAACTCTATTCGGTTCCGAGCGTGCGATGGAACCGTAGGGTCAAAGGTCGCCAACGGACCGAGCCAGGGTCTTACTGCAGGGTCTACACCCTGACATCTACCAGCTCCTACTGCAGGTCTACACCCTGATATCTACCAGCTCCTACTGCAAGGTCTACACCCGGACGTCTTCCAGCTTCCACCGCCGTAAGGACCGTACCAGAGCTTATCGGACTACGCCCTGCCTCGCTCCTGCAGCCCTAAGGCCAGGGACCCTCACTAGTAACGATTTAGTGAGAGGAAGCAGACTGACCCTTTTACTTCAACCTACTCCCTGAGATACTTAACTATAATTCACTCTTGCTGTATTCTTCTTTCTTTTCTCTTTCTCATCTGTGTACCCAATAACTACCACTATCTAATAAAGTACCAGTAAAAAAAAAAAACACTCTTATTCTTAGTGAATGAGGCATGTAAGAATCGTTCCTTTTAACGCTCTGTTCTCTTTGCCTACCCGGCAAAGGATTGGATTGTGGGAGCAAATTTGAAACAATAAAAAGCGATTACTTGGCTTAAGCCCGAATACTGAACCGCCACTCAAATATATAAGCGCTACTTAAGCGTTTACGTAGCTGTCACATTAGACAGAATACGTGAAATTTGAGCAGTAAGTAGCACTTTATCGATTGTCAGATTTGAGTGGCGGTTTTGAGTATTCGGGCGTTAATCGTATTTTTTTTTTTTACACTTTTTGTGTATATATATATCATCACGCTACTATTGGTAAGAGTAAAACAGTACTATTTTTTCGTTATCAAGTGATATACAATAAAGCGGTACGAAGTTCGCGGGATCAGCTAGCAGAATATATATTTGCATATTGCAAGACTTCTGACACACTCTCAGAAAATATATTGTATTTGATTGATCCTGATTTTGCGTAATAAATCACTGTTACTTTGACACGCGAGGATATTGGGGACTCCAGGTAACCACCTGAGTGATATATCGGCATCTTTCTACCATCAATTTCTTAGGTGGTCTGATTGAATATTGCTTTTTCTAATTAATAGGACATGATATACATATATTGTGGAAGAAAGATTAAATACTGCTTTTTTGTAAAGTTTTTCACTCCACCTATATGCCTATAATATCAGATGGTGCAGAAATCCTTTCAGACCCAAGTGCAAAACCAGCAGAGCATCTGGTGTACTGGAAAGATGATAAGACCTGAAGTAAGTGCTATATTAGCAAAGAGAAATTTTATATAATTAAGTACTATAGTAATTAAGTAGTATAATCTCTATGTATAGTATACGTGTGTATTTAAATATATATTGTCTATAATGTACAATTTCTGTCTGACAGAAGTCGGATGAAGTTGCGGGCGTAAATTCGTGCATGAATTATTAATAAATGTTTCTCTATAATAACTATAATCAATTCATAAATTTTAAATATTATTTACGTTCAATAAGCAAGTCAATTAATTAGTGTGACTGGTTATGACAGATTTCAATATCGCAGTAAAAGTTCCGGGGTCAGTATATTTTGCCGTATTGCTCTGTGCATTTGAGATATTTTCTCACTGAAATTATTGAATATTTTCCTATCTATTTACTTTCATATTCAATCAAGATATAAAATCAACATTTAATACATCAGTTGTGTAGTGTATTTCAAATTAATGAATGGTGTCAAATCTTGCGGACACAAATTGTACTAAATATGATTTAATTGATATTGGCCAAATCACAATTGCTATTGCCCTAATTATATAGTTCAAACAGCGTGAAGTTACATTTGTAATAAACAAAATGTTTTAAAAAAACATTACAGATCCACAAAACAAGAGACATAAATAAAAAGAAATATAAGTGATGCGTAATTTAGAATAACCCTTCTCAGTCATAATAATGATTTTTGATCATTGTCAGATTATAAAAAGGAAAAATGTTCTATAAACGACCTGTGTAGAGTAAAATAAGTAGACATACCTTACTTTTTCCTGTCTATACAATAATTCAATCTGTCAATACCCATGTTTCAGATCTTATGAACTATAAAAACTTTGGTAATGAGCCCTTTAAATGTGAGAACCTCTAAACCCTCTAAATTCTAAAAACAAATATATACATATAAAATTAGCGGGGAAATACCACGACCTCTCAGAAGATCGACGTAAAGTGGCTCATGCCGCGTTTTGCTCGGTGACAGAGGTATCCGGAGGCCCATCCCCTTCTCCATCCTGTCCTATCCTATTCCCTTAAAGGTCAGCAGCGCAACTGTAACACTATATGTGTTGCAGGTGTCCATGGGCGGCGCTAGTCACTTACCATCAGGTAACAGGCCTGCTCGTTTGCCTTTCTATCCCATAAAAAAACCTTGTTTTCGACGCGGTCCGCGAGGATCACTCCGCAGATTTTGATATACATAAATAATAATTTAATAATGACATGTTTTTATAATGCTATATCAGTTAAATTAATCAAAGCATGGATTTGATTTATTCACAGTATTTTTCTGTTGTAAGGAAGGAAGTCGGATTGAAAGAGAGTAAAAGTAAGAAAGGGCACTCTCCGATGGATCGGACATGTAGAAAGGATGGCTGATGCAAGATTGACTAAGCAGATATACAATGCAAAATCGACGCGCGGGCATGGATATAGTTATGAAAGTCAACGAAGCGAGTGAGGTGTGTAAGAATCGTGCCTTATGGCACTCCGTTCTCTCTGCCTACCCCGCAAGGAATTTGGTGTGAAGTTATGTATGTATGTAAAATTTACGATAAGAAAATGTAATTATCCAATTACACAATGTAATCGCGAAATTATTATGATTATATATATAAGCGGAGAAAAAAAAATAGCTTTGCAGAAAAATACCTTCAATTTGTAAAAAGATTTCCTTTTATCTTCGTCAGTTGTTCGTTTGTTCTAAATAGCATCTGTTTACATTGTAAAATACAGATTTCTTGTACGGAATGTACCAAGTTTAATTTGTACAGTTCCTGAGACAAATGGTTTTGTGAAAGCTTTTAGACGGTTTCAAATAAAAAAGTGGTTTAAGTTTTCCAATTCATGTTTTATTATGTAGGATTGCTTAGTTTTTAAACAATCCCTTTTATTACTAATACGTCAAACATAAAGGAACAAGCAATGATTTCATATCTCAGGTATAATATGTTTTAAACATCACAAAAACATTTTCTATAAGGCAATAAAAACCTTAACTTTTAATAAGCTTTTTACTGACTTACTATTTCTTACTTCTTTGGATTTTGATGTTTTTTTTAATACATGGAGCGTATTAACGGGTTACTCTATACTAATATTATAAAGAAGAAAGATTTGTATTTTTGTATGTAACGAATAAACTCAAAAGTACTGGATCGATTTTAATAATTCTTTTTTCTTTAAATAGCTATATTATCACTGAGTAACATAGGCTATGTGTAATCATCGTCGTCATCGACATTTTGTTTGTACGCGAGTAACACCATGAGACGGGAAGCTACATACAATATAGCGGTACGAAGTTCGCGCGGTCTGCTAGTTATCTAAATATAATTCATATATGATGTATGAATGAAAAAACCCTAAATCCAAAATTATTATAAAGAAGAATGAACAATCTTTATCTAAAGTTAATAAGTCAAATCTGCCTTCGTAATGTTATACAAAGAATTTTTATTTTTATATTAATTACAAAAGTATTTCAAATTACGTTACTGATTAAAATCAAAGTTTTAATAACGGAAATGGAGAGGGATAAAACAAAATTAACTACTGAAAAATAAATGTAGTTGTAAAGCATGACCCTAGAAAACTTTTGACCAAGAAACCAAATAAAATTGAATATAAAAGATCTTAGATTCGAATTGGTCTCGGTGGTGCAGTGGTCGAGGATTCCGTTTCTGAATCTAGAGGTCGCGGGTTCGAATCCTCAGATTAGCTCACACCAATGACTTTTCGAAGTTAATTTAGTAAGTTATGTTCACACATAACTTACTAAATTAACTTACATCGCATCTACTAAATATCGCAATAAATAGGCAATATGTTCGCCACCTATTTGGGACGTAATCATAACGGCGAGTCGAGGCTTAACAGCCACTGCCTACACCTTCGGGTAGAAAAGGCGTGAAGTTATGTTGTGTGTTATAAATGTAAGATTCGAATTCTGCTGCACGATTGTTATAAAACTTTCCTTTGTATTTACACCTGTTTATGAGACGAAATTATTATATTCATCGAGTGACCCAAAAAAACGCTGCCTGCTCGTGATGGTCTTAAAAAATATAAAATATTATGTTTCATAAATAAAATAAAGATATGAATGGTAATCATAACTTTGATAAAGCCTCCACCGAAGTAGGTTTAACGCCTGTCATTAATATTGGATGGTGGGCGCGTAATGACAAAACATGTACGTGACAAATATTTACATAGATGACGCAGTATATACATACATATTTTTTTTTTAATATTATTTAAACTGAAAATTGTCCGTTGCCTAAACGGTTGCCCCAGTACTTATTGCGCAAGAACTAATGAACTGCAAATTGCAATGTCCTCACATTCGTTAGTAAGGGGACAAAGTAAAAAGGCAGTCTTTAAAAGAGTATTAAGAAGTCATGAGCATAATTAGGGTAAGAATTTGGTTACATTCCTTGTATAATTACGCTAATGTTCAGTTTCCGCTACGCCAAAGTTTGCGAATTCCGTGACAAAATTGGTAGAATTCTACGATGATGAGAGAAAAACACCTTCTATAGAGGTAAACAAGCACGCGGATCGCCTGATGGTAAGCAACTGATGGCGCCCATGAGCATCTGCAGATAGTGTTACCGTTGCGTTGCTGGCCTTTGATAGAGAGGAATAGCAAGGAGGAGGGAAGGGGTGTGGGGCTCCGGATACCTCTCTCACCAAGCAAACGCAACATATACCACACTATGTCGATATTCTGAGAGGTCGAGATTACACCGGTCGAGCCGACCTATTCGTGCAACGGACTGCGTAACTCTACCACTGTAAAGAAAGGTTTTTTTTATTTTCATCAGTTTTGTTCTCATCAACCAGTCCAATATATTTTACAAGGTAAGAACGTATTTATTCTACAGAATCTATTGGACTAGCGTGGATACACTAGTCCAATAGAAGGGTGGGTTAAGAATGTTCAATAGAATTCGTGAGTCAGCTGATAAAGGTCCGCTGATAGTTCATGTCGTTTACCTTCGTCACACGAGCGGTCACTCACTTCGTGTTCAGATTATTTAACAGAAATAATCTTTAACTGTAAAATTCTATAAGAAAAACCTAACAAAACTATCTTTTATGTACTAGTTTTAGAAGGAAAAGCGTTTTTCATATTGAGCAATTTTAGATACTAATAATAACCGCTCGTGGTTTAAATACTTTGATAGTAACCAGAATAAAATATCTTATTAAATATAATTATTCAAATAAAACTCCGGTGTTCTTTAGACTTATATTTTTTGCAGAAAAAGTACTTTTATAACATTATATGCTCTCTCATTAGTATGCAAAAACTGGAATGGTAGACATTTATTATTCTGTTCGAAACTGTCTGCCAATTACCAACTGACAAACATTTAACATTGCAATTAACTACCAAATTATTTGAACCAGAGTTTTGATCACCCACCCCAAATAACTTTATAAAGTCTGTGAAAATTTATTAGCATGAGCCAAGTAATGAACCCCAGATTTCTGTATCGGAAGAAAGATGATAGAGGCAAAAATAGATTTTTATTTAAAAAAAGTTACCAACAGTGGTAGAGCCAAACAGTTTACTGCATAAATGGGCCGGCTCGACCGGTGAAATACCACGACCTCTCAGAACACCGACGTAAAGTGGCCAATGCCACGTTTCGTTCGGTGAGAGAGGTACCCGGAGGCCCACCCCCTTCCCCATCCTTTCCTATCCCCTTCCCTTAAAGATCGGCAACGCAACAGTAACACTATATGTGCTGCTGGTGTCCATGGGCGGCGTTAGTTGCTTACCATCAGGTGACACGCCTGCTCGTTTGCCCTCCTATCCCATAAAAAAAAAAGTTACTGTTATGTTTGGCACATACAATTAAGTATACTCAGTGCTCAGTATTAGTATGGATTGGACAACCTACAATCGATAACTATAAATATTATTACAAATTTATTTATTCATCAAGTTGCGCGTAAATGTTCCAATTTTCCCGAGCCTCGGGCATAAATCAAGGATGGTATGTGGTATGAATTATGTCACAAGATTAAGGGCGTAGTCTTCGGTTCTCCTCAATAATGTAGGAGGTCAGGAATGTGAAATATTTAACGAACGGTATTTGAGGGCCAAAAGATCATGCATTAGATTTCAGCTGAAAATTATTGAGATTATTTTCTCACTGAAACTAGTATTCAATGGGAGCTACGTAACTGTTATATTTAACCTATTGTATTATTAAATATGGCATACCGTTTCCAACTGCAATGTTAATTCAATTAAAAGAATTTAAAAAATATATGGGGTAAATTTTAAAAGTTTGTACCACGCGATTTCCTGATTTCCTTGTTTTATCGTAATCTCTCTCTTCAACAAATTTAATTACGTTTGTCACTTTGAGTGTGAGCTATGTACATAGGCTAGGCAATAACCTTTCTTTTAATTACCGACAAAGGTTTGAAACAAAGTGTTATGATCGCTAATGCTTCGGCTACATTAGCGGACTATGGCGAATATTCGTGTTATCGCGATGAATGTGGCCGGGTTCATCGTGTCATCGCGTAGTATTCGGGCGAAGACTATTTAGTATCGGGGAGCTGTCGGTAAACTGGCGCGAATCAAAGGAATTTTTCCCGTCAATATTCGCTTAGGTGGCTACATCTACGTCAATTCACTGTCATCCAGACTTTGAAGCGAGACGGACGTGCATTTAATGTTTTCACACTATGGAGTTGAGTAATGAAAAAGTGTTAGAATTGGTTAAATTTTATGAAACTGAGATTATATAGATTGTATGGAACCCTAGTGACCCCGACCATAAGAAGAAACACTGGGTACATGTTGCGTGGATTCGAATTAAAAAGATTTTTTCTTCGCCATTTCTTCTAATTGGTAAGCCACCGCAGTAAAAGAAATGACGAAGAAAAAAGATTTATTGATGGCATACTACAGAGTCCATATGAGCCCATAATGGTGAAATATCATTCACATAAGGAGTTTTCTAATGATTGAAGTGTTTTTTTAATGCTATTCTTGATTCTTAACATTGTATTTTACTTAATGAAATAAAACTAAACTATGACTACAATATTGATTGGGTTTGGCACGATACATCGCGTCATCTCGACACTAATCTTCACCCGCCTAAATGTAGACAAGAACATCGCCTGTACCCGAACAGAATGATTTTGTCACGCCAACACGATACGAATCTTCGCCCGCTAATGTAGCCTTAGCATATGTACACGGGCCATTGGCCACAATCACAAAAAGCCGCCACTAGCATATTTCTTGTAACGTTCATACATTTTATATGGACTCGCCGCACACGATTGTAGCGTGTGGCCGACGCCAATCGTATGCGGCGAGACCATATAAAATGGCGGCGTTTTGTGGTTATGGCCAGTGGCCCCTGTGCGGGTGCACTAAAAGAACACCTATGACGATGACTAAATATACTACGGACAACATAAGAAAACCGATAATTATTTATTTGGTAACAATACCAAAATAATTTTTAGCAAACTTCTCATATGCTTCAATTTATGCTATTAATATCAGATCGTGGTGGTTTGTGATCAAAAACTAATGTTTAAATATATAACAACTAGCAGACCGCGCGAACTTCGTACCGCCATATTTTATACATTTTCCACTCAAAAGATTATTGCCGCAATCATATTAATACCCCAAAGCTTTCATCATAAATGGACTATCTAACACTAATATTTATTTCAATTCAAGTTCTTGATACATACATACATAACTTCAGGCCAGATCCCTTGCGGGGTAGGCAGAGAGAACAAAGTGCCATAAGGCACGATTATTACACGTGTCACTCGCTTAGCTAGTATGTATTAGCGTACTGACAACCAAGACATTGATATTATTTACAACTTCAAAGAAAGCTTTATTAGCAATGCCACTTATAAACAATGAATATAGCAATGAACTTGTCCCAAGTTTTTGCTCAACCTTTAGTTTTTTTTAATACAACATAAACAACTTTTTTTATATGGTCACTATTGTTGACTTCAACGAAAAAAACGGGCCACCATATGTTCAAACCGGGGTAGCTAACTCACAGTGAGTGTTTTTTTTTATAAGTCAAATGATGTCGGTTTAGCGATTAAGCTTATCGATATAAATTTACTACATTTTAAAAGATATCACGATCTTAAAAATGTAAAGTTTATTACATATATCTAGAATGTATTATAAATCAGTCACATCAGTCACACCTTGTCAGTGGTAAAGTCACGCAGTGTTCGCTGCATGAATGGGCCGGCTCGACCCGTGGAATACCACGACCTCTCAGATTATCGCTGAAAAGTGGCCTTAGCCGCGTTTCACTCGCTGAGAGAGGTGTTCGGAGGCCCAATCCCTTTTCCCCTCCCCTACCGAAACCCACTCCCGACCCCACTCATATCCCATTGTAAGCGCCGGCAACGCAACTGTAACACTGCATGTGATGAGGTGGCCATGGGCGGCGTTTGTAACTATCATAAGCCTGCTCGTTTGCCCCTTATACAATAAAAATGTAACCTAATTCCTATCCTATCCTACTTCTAATATATAAAATTCTCGTGTCACAATTTTCCCATACTCCTTCGAAACGGCTTGACCGATTCTCATGAAATTTTGGATGCATATCGGGTAAGTCTGAGAATTTTCAACCGCCTACGATCAACCCCTATTTTTTAAATTTAATTTTTTGGTAAGACAACGTTTGCCGGGTCAGCTAGTAAAATATAAATTTGAATGTAAGTTTGTTTGCGTGCTTTCACGCGATAACTACTCAATCGATCACCATGAAACTTTGTACACATATTCTTTAAAGTAATTTACATATTTTTGAACCCGAAGGAAAAACTTATAAAATAGTCTACAACAATATCCTACATACTCTTATAAAATTGTTACAGTCCAAAATTATTTATTTTTGTATTACCGTGTATTATATATTTTACCTTAAAAAAATGTTGTTAGTTTTTTAAACGTCATTGTAAGTAGTAATTTTAAAACCTAATGATTCCAGCCAAACAATAAAACAGAGTTATCATATTGGTTAACTTCTATAGTAATGATCTTTGATATCTATTTAATGGATTTAATGCGAGCGAAGCCGCGGGTAAAAGCTAGTAACTTTTATAAATAAAAATACCACAAAATACGATTAAATACTACAAATTTTAAACTAAACATAACTTCACGCCTTTTGTTACCCGAAGGTGTAGGCAGCGGCTGTTAAGACTCGTCTCGCCATTATGTTTACGTCCCAAATGGAATAGGTGGCGAACCTATTGCCATATCGGGCACAAAGTTTGTCAGTCATCGATATTTATCACACATAACTTCCGAAAACAATTTCGAAAAGTCATTGGTGTGAGCCAGTGTCTGGAATCGAACCCCGGACCTCTGGATCAGAGGCCGTGCGCTCGCCCACTGCACCACCGAGACTTTTTTAAATTTTAAATTCTGATTAAAGTATTGAGCGATATGATGACAAAGAGAGAAACAACAACAAAACATAACTTCACGCCTTTTCTACTCGAAGGTGTAGGCAGCGGCTGTTAAACCTCGTTTCACCACTATGTTTTCATCCCAAATGGAATAGGTGGCAAACTTACTGCCATACCAGGCACAAAGTTTATAGTCATCGATATCTAAATACACATAACTTCAGAAAACAATTTCAAAAAGTCATTGCTGTGAGCCAGAACTCGAACCCGCGACTACTTTATACAGAAGTGGGGTTCTCGACAACTGGACCACCTTTAGCAAGAAACAAACGTAAAAAAATCTACCTGCTAGCTGTCGCGGTCCGAGCTGTCCGAGTCGGATACATCATCAGTGTAACTAAATATTTCCCTATGAAATGAATACTTACATTTTGTATTTTGCGATATCTTTGGAATTAAATGTCCGAATTGAATTATTCAAACAGTTCTAGAAAGGTATTGAATCTGTCTTTATATTGAAGTAATTTATTTTCAGGAAAGTTAAATTCAAGGTACAAAATAAAGCATTTTTATAACGACATCAATTTAATTATTTTAAAAAACTCAAAAAACACTTATTGTGAGATAACTACAATAGTTAGACATATGCCATCGCGGACTTTTTTATAGACAAATTTATGTTCTGTAAAAGTGTAGTACATTGTTTTATTCTAGAATCAATAGTTTTCGCAGCGTTCACGATGTAAGAATTATTTTCGAGTCATTTTCTTACACCTTGGGTTACATTATTGGACTTATAGTAAGGATCCCTAATTAATTTGAAAATATAATATAGCCTAAAGCCTTCCTCGATAAATGGGCTATATACCACTGAAAGAATTTTTAAAATCGGACTGGTGGTTTCTGAGATTAGCGCGTTCAAACAAACAAACAAACAAACAAACAAACTCTTCCGCTTTATAATATAAGTATAGATATATAAATATTTAGATCTATACATTGGTCACAATTTTGTCAGTGTCAGTGATCAATGTTTATTAGACGTAACAGTTGAAAAGAATTGCGAAAAGTAATTTGGGTGCGTGGATTCAAACCCGAGTCTCCTTTAATCAGAAGCTCTCAAAATTTTTCTCTGCTTGACGTCTTTAACTCCGAGAGATATATGGTGGTCACATTACATTGCTTACAGCTCTTTAATTATATTAAAGTTAATAATTGCGTAGTCCATCAATGGACAATTACACATAGAAGTGTATTTTTTTTTGCTGGAGGAATATCCGTGGCTGTATTTCCAATCTGTTTCTCAGTACGTTTTAGAATAGTTGTCATTATCAGAAGTAATCATAAAATACTTCCTAACTATGTTCTATTAGAACGGCCCACTTTTGCAGAATTTATTTTTTTGAGCTTCTTTCTTAGGCCTTCAGCTTTGGTTAATTAAAGAACTAAGATTGCGCTTTCTCGGAAAGATTATCAGGGAGAATTTTTGCATCTTTGTCAACGTGACAACGTAGTTTCTGTAGGTAATTTAAATCTTGTTCGAATGATTTAGGTACTATTTCTTATCTCGGCCGGGGAGGGGGGGACCCGGACGCGCGGGGACATGAAGTGCGGAGGCGGGAGGCCTTCCGGCGGGTCCTGGGGGACTGGCGCGACGCGCTGGTCCTCCAGGGCAGTGCGCGTTCACGCGCCGTCGGAGCCGTCCTGCCCCAACTCGAGGCCTGGGTGCTCCGTAAATGGGGCACTGTCACCTACTGTCGGGCGAGACTTGTCCCCGCCGGCGTTGGTCGCGGCAATGCTGGCGGGCGAGGAGGAGTGGAGGGCTGTGGTATCCTTCTGCGAAGCTGTGATGCTCCAGAAGGAGGCCGCCGAGCGGGATCGGGAGAGAGCCGATCCCGCTCGAAGGCGGCGGCGGCGAGCTCGGTGATCGCCGCCGCCGACGGGTGCGCGCGGGTGCGCCCGGGTCGCGGCCCGGGAAGCCTCGCCGAGGCTCCCAAGGATGAGCACCCTCTCGTGGACAGAGGGGGGGCGACGGCGGGGTGGACCAGAGGGGTTTATCCGAATCCTGGACCACCCCAACGCCGGAGAAAGGCCGCCGCGAGGTTTTAGTGGGTAACCCTAGGATCGTACCCAGGCGCGGGGGGGGGGGGGGGGGGGTGCGCATAAGGCATTTCCTCGCGTAAAAAAAAAAAAAAGGTACTATTTGTTATCTAATTAATTATAGATGGGGTCCGAGTACTCGTGCACTCGTAAATAAATATTATAGTAAATATTGTCACTATCACATCTTCACAATTATTACGATCTAAAACGGGTCAAACTGTAAATTTTGCTGTTACAATGATTCTCATTTCAGTGCATTTACAGAGTTAGCTCAACAATAGTGGTACCAAGCCACACGTAACTAACTTTAGTAAACCGATTAAGATCATACATGTAGGAAACTTAGAGAGTAATACTACACAAACTGTTTAGGGACACAAATATGTCCTATAAACTTCTCTAAGCTACGCCCTTTGGTGCCCACTTATATTAGGCCCACTTCTACCTACAGAGTACGAAGACAGTGAGCCTTTATTAGTTGTGTTGTAACGTATTGTCCATCAGTCTGCCTATAAATAAAATACCTATTTCAGTGGATATAAAAAAATAATAATACTAAAATCATATAAAAGTGATTATTTGTAGTAATAATCTATAAAGAGAAAGAAGAGTGGCGTTGGGAAAAGCGTAAATAGAGCGTTGGCCAGATTCCTAGGCGCAAAAAGTATTAGAAGAAAAGCCCAGCTGGCAAAACACAATGCAACACTGGTCCCAACGCTTACTTATGGAAGCGAGAGCTAGATGTAGACGCGGTCAAAATGAGGGCACTGCGTAAAATCTGCGGAGATACCCGCTGACCACGTCAAAAACAAGGTTGTAAGGAGGGAAGTCGGGCTGAAAGAGAGTGTAGGTATAAAAGTAGGAAAGGGCAATGCTCCGATGGTTTAGACATGTAGAAAAAATGGATAATGCAAGATTGACTAAGCAGATATATAATGGACACACATTCCATGACCAAATAGAACGTGTTCTGGAGTAAGGTGATGTTAGGGGCCTCAAAAATCTACGCCCGTGCATGAAAAGAGTTGAAATGAAATGAAAGTCAATGAAGCGAGTGATGTGAGTAAGAATCGTGACTTATGGCGCTCTGTTCTCTCTGCCTACCCCGCAAGGGGTTTGGGGTAAAGCTATGTATGTAATCCCTAGTAATATTATAAATGCGAAAGCAACTCTGTCTGTCTGTTACTCTTTCCCGCTTAAACCTCTCTACCGATTTTGTTGAAATTTGGCATAGACAATCTTTAGACCCTGAGAAAGGACATAGGCTACCTTTTATTGGAAAAAAAAGAGATAAAGAGGTTGAAATAGAGGTTGTAAGTTTGTATGGGATTTCTTAATTTTAAAAGATAAAACCATTGAACTTGATATTTAAGCACTTGATAAGAAATAATTAAACATTAGTTCTAGCGTTTTTACAATTTCGAACTGTGAGGGGATGAAATAGGGGTTGAAAGTTTGTTATTACTAATTCTAATTGAGGCGAAACAAAGTTCGCTAGGTCAACGAGTTTATAATATACAGATTTATAACAATTTTATTAAGTTCTTCGGAATTTCCTGCGATATAATTTTGGTAAAGACACATTTTTGATTGTATTTTGCAACTGGTAAACTGTCTGGGTGGTTCAGTGGTTGAGCACACCGCTTCTGAATCCAGAGGTCGCGGGTTGGAATCGTCACATTGGCTCATACCAATGACTTTTCGAAATTAATTTCGTAAGTTATGTGTGATAAATATCGATGATCAAAAACTTTGTGCCCGGTGTGGCAATAGGGTCGCCATCTATACCATTTGGGAAGTAAACATAACGACGAGACGAGGCTTAACAGCCGCTGCCTACACTTTCGGGTAGAAAATGCGTGAAGTTATTTTATGTTATGTTATTTCTAAGACTATACATAAAAAGGAGTTTTAAAGTCAAATAAGTATTGTGGTGAAATACACTTGAGAATAATTAGCATAGAATATGTAGCGAAGTGCTCCGTAACGTTGATTTTTTTTGGCCAGCCAGTAATTAACGAACGCCTCAACTAAAAGAACCGCCTTAAATTTCACTTCAGGCATAAAAGACAAATTCTCTTTATTACTTATGTTTTAATGCACGCTTAACTCCCTCATTATTTCTTCAATAAGTTATAAACTTTTTGCTGTTGTAATAAATTTACTAAGCTGATAAAAACGATTTTTACTTTTTGAAACGAATAAATCAAAACGTATTGTTTTGTTGAATATTGTTTTTCAAACTTACATGATTACAATTTAAATAGGTGTGTCTGTAGAACCTTTTTAATGTTTCACAAAACATATTGGACACACAAGTGACTGTTCGATATTCTTTTCGGAAGTTATGTTTCATTAATATATATCACTGAAACTATGTGGCCGGTGTGTGGCACGCCACCTATTCCAAATCAGACGCTAACATAACTGCGAATATGTTATGATAAAAGCAAAAAGTGTCACACGACGCAGACCTTATAAACCTTACTGGTTACGTAAAAAACCTTGGAAATGGTAAAATCTTGTTCTTTTAAAATAATAACGCATTCAATTTGTAAAAGTGATCTTATTTCAAAATTGACCTGTTCCATAAATATTTGAATCGCCTTTATTCAAGCAGTTTCATGAAATAATAATTATTTTACTGCAAAAAAGAAGTAACCACATGTGATATACCATAGGTCTCTGAACCCAGATAAGAAGATTTACGTTTTTGGGTGGATAAAAATGTTTTACTAAAGGACGTTCAGTTTTCTCCGGTTCTCGATCGTAACCGTACAAATTTATTTTTATAGGTGGGTTTAATATTTATTTTAATCCTGTTGGTTTCTGCACGTGATGTTATTTATTAGGTATGAATTGTTGAGATACATGAGAAGATTTTATTTATAGATTACTAATGTACCCGGCGAACTTTGTTCCGCATCAAAAGTAATAAAGAAGTAAATTTTGGATTTATCATTTTTTCTTTAGTACGTTGACTGCCTCTATCTATTAAAAAGAAACGCAACAAAATCCGTTGCTTAGTTTTAAAGATGTAAGCATTTAAGGGAACAGACAGCGTAAAGCGACTTTGTTTTATACTATGTAATGATAATGATGATCATAACATAACGTAATATCACGCCTTATTTTACACGAAGGCAGAGTCTGTTAACCCTCGACTCGCTATTATGTTAACGTCTCAAATGGAATAGGTGGCGTGCCATACACCGGCTACATAGTTTCTATATTAGTGACACATAGCTTCTGAAAAGAACATAGAAAAGTCACTTGTGTGTCCAATATGTTTTGTAAATCATCAAAAAGGTTCTATAGACATATCTATTAAATTTGTAATCATGTAAGTTTGTTAAACAATATTCAACAAAACAATACGTTTTGCTCATTTTTTAATTTTAAAAAGTAAATTTCGTTTTAATCAGCTTAGTAAATTTATTATAACTGCAAAATGTTTATAACTTATTGAAAAAAAAAATTAAATGGTTGCCTGTAAAGTCGGTATACGGGCGAAAGATTTACGTGACAACGACTTTGAGTGGTAAAATAATTTTAATGTGTATATTCATTCGTATAGTAGGAAGAAGGATGAAATAATAGTAACAATTTAAAACATTTATTTATACAAAGAATTATATTTAAAACATTAATTTATACAAAGAATCTCGCACTGAATTTCATATTAACAAAATTTTATTTTTACCTTTACACATACATACGTATTTATATACAAATATACATACAATAACTTGTCGCTCTGTCTCTCTCGCTCTTAGGCGGGCTAACTGTGCTCGACTGGAAGGGACGCGTGCCTCTCACTCGCTCTCATTGTGAGCGCATAACGTGAGCGGAGCGTAACGCAGTTTCTTGAAGTGTCACCCGGCAAACCAATTTATAAGACGTTGTCACGTCAAAAATGAGGGAGTTAAGGGTGCATTAAAACATAAGTAATAAACACAATTTGTCTTTTATGCCTAAAGCAAAATTTAAGGCACATGTTTTAGGTGAGGCGTTTGTTAATTACTAGCTGGCAAACAAAATCAACGTTACGGAGCACTTTGTTACATATTCTATACTAATTATTCTCAAGTGTATTCCACCACAATACTTATTTGACTTTAAAACTTCTTTTTATGTATAGTGTTAAAAATAACATAACATAAAATAAAATAACTTCACGCATTTTCTGCCCGAAGGTGTAGGCAGTGGCTGTAGAGCCTCGTCTCGTCGTTATGTTTAGTCCCCAAATGGAATAGGTAGCGAACTTATTGCCATACGGGCCACAAAGTTTTAGTCATCGATATTAAATTTTAAATTAATTCCGTAAAGTCATTGGTGTGAGCCAATGTGAGGATTCGAACCCGCTACCTCTAGATTCAGAAGCGGGGTGCTCGACTACTGGACTACCGAGACATTTACCGTGTTAGAAATATTACTTTATAAGTTGTAAAATAACATAAGATAACTTCACGCCTTTGTTACCCGAAGCTGTAGGCAGCGGCTGTTAAGCCTCGTCTCGCCGCTCGTGTCACTTATGTTTATGTCCCAAACGGAATAGGTGGTGAACCTACTACCATACCGGGCACAAAGTTTTCAGTCATCGATATTTATCACACTTAACTTCCGAAAACAATTTCGAAAAGTCATTGGTGTGAGCCAGTGTCAGGATTCGGATCTTGGGATCAGAAGTCGTGTGCTCGACCACTGGACCAGCGAGACAGTTTACCAGTTGTAAAATACAATCAATAATGTGTCTTCACCAATATTATATCGCCGAAAATTCGGAGGAACTTAATAAAATTGTCTAATATAAATTGTGTGATATTTTTTTTTTTTCGAAAAATAAATACTTACAACCCGCAATGGCCCCAAACTACCCTGGTTTAGAACATGGTTGTTTTAATGTATTTGCAGTATACTAGAAATATCGTACATAATACTAGCCAATTCTCATGGAACTCTGAAACTGAAACATTACTCAAATACAGAGACCCAACACTATGAAGTTGTAGAGCTATGTGGCTGCGGTTTTCTGCAAACCAGAATGGACTGCTCCATTTTGAGCAAGATAATTAGCTTAGACACAGGGAATTCCCGAATATAACTTACTTAAATATAAGTTTTATAGTATTTACACAAAATAAAATACGATATTAATACACAGACAAACTCTTAATAAAAAAACACATCAATAATTATTACTTTTAACTTTTTGAACAACCAGTTTATAAAATATATATTTGCATATTGCACGCCTTCTAACGCACTATGAAAATATTTATCTTCCACTATTGTATTTGATTCATTACTAGTTTTACATACAATGATATTGGGAACTCCAGTTTAACACCCTGGAATAATGAGAATATATATGATGTCTCTCTACCTACCATCAATAATTTTCAATGTATTCTGTAAGTAATCAGTCTGGTACCTGACTTGTGGAGCCACGCAGTTTACTGCATGAATGGGTGGGATCGAACGATGTAATATTACCTCTCAGAATATCGACTTAAAGTGGCTCGTGGTGAGAGAGATATTTGAAGGCATCATCCTCTTCTCCTGCCAGCCCATCTCACTCCCTCATGGCCTATAAGAGAGTGGGATGGACGTATCGTAATGATTCGGCTAGTCTCGGCTTTAACAGCCACTGCTTATACCTTTAGTTTGAGCAAAGGCGTGTTGAGAAATTTTGTCGGGGTGGACCAGAGGGGTTAACCGTATCCTGGACCACCCCAACGCCGAAGGAAGGCCGCCGCGAGGTTTTAGTGGGTAACCCTAGGATCGGATTGCAGTTTACTGTTTTGGGAGCCCTACACTACCCCCTGCCGTTCCCCGGCGGGGGGTGTGCATAAAGCATTTCCTCGCGTAAAAAAAAAATAGCTTATAAACTCTGCAATGCCATTATGTCGAGAACGACTCTCCGTCTTCTCCTGTATCAGCCTGCTTCACGTAATTGTCTCAACTTGTCCCAATAGTTGCTTGTTTTTGCTAATATTTTTATTAATAGCTGTTATTATTTAATATTTCTTTTTAATAGCTATAAGAAATTCACAAAGCTGAAATCTTATTTAAGTTCAATAAGCAAGTCAATTAATTAATTTGACTGGTTGTGACAGATTTCGATATCGCAGTAAAAGTTCCGGGGACAGGATATTTTGTATGCTTTTGCACATTTGAGTTTTTTTTAACTATAATCGTTGAGTATTTCCTTTTCTATTTATTTACTTTCACATTCTATCACGATATTAAATCAACACTTAATAGAATATTCTAGAGTGTATTTTTATCTCCCGAATCCTAGCATTTTTTTTAAACTATTTATGGCGAATTTGAAACAAATGTGACAAATTAAGCCAGCTTAGCGAGACATATTTATTTGTCATCGCCTTGCAGCGTGAATTTACACTAGCAATAGAAAAAAAAAATTTAATAGAAAAATCTAAGTTCCAAATCACAAGTAGGTAATACAAATAAGAGGAAATATGAGTGCCATGTTATTTTGAATACCTACCTATACCTACTCAGTCATAATAATCATTTGTGATTATTGTCAGATTATTTAACGGAAAAATGTTCTTTTTATGACATGTGTAGAGTAAAATAAAAGCAAATAAGTAGATTTTCCTTACCCTTTCCTGTCTATACAATAATTCACTCTGTCAATACCCATGTTTCAGATCTTGTGAACTATAAAAACTTTTCTAACATTGGTAACGAGCCTTTTACATGCGAGACCCTTTTTATCAAAAAAAAGTTACGAAGGAAAAGATTGGCTGATATATGTGTAGAATCGTCTTAACTCTGAAAAAAATCCAATGTATATATATACTCTTCTCGTATATTCGAGATATACGAGATATATTCGTATATTATAAGATAGCTAGTTGTGTAAAATCAAAACTGTTTTTAGGCAAAGTATTTCTTAGACCAAATTTTTGAATTTTTGTTTTCGCTAAATTTCTAATCCTGCAACTTCTAAAATCTAGAAGCCGCAACCATGGCTGGGCCGCTTCTGGGGAACTGGGATACCTCTTTCCCCTAATGAAACGCGGTATTAAACATTTCACGTCAAATTTCTGGTTATAGTAATAAACCGGTCGAGTCGCTCTATTCATGCAAATAAATATAGTGAACTGCCTGCTTATTTAACGGATTACATAATATTATAAAACAAATCATTACTGAATTATTATTGATTAATTATTATTTATGAGATAGGAGGGAAAAAGAGCAAGTGGGTCACCTGATGGTAAACAACTATTTGCCGCCCATGAACACCGTGGTGCGTTGCCGTCTTTTAAGCGAGTAGGAGAGGAAAGGAAGGGGAAATGGTATCTGGCCTTCGGATACCTCTCTAACCGAACGAAACGCGGCACGAGCCACTTCACGCTGATATTCCAAGAGGTCGTGGTATTTCACCGGTCAAGCTGGCCCATTAATACAGCGTAGGTACTGCAAGACTCTATCACTGTTACAAGACTTTACCGACTCTATTAATCTGCTGTTATTATGAAAACCTACTTGTAAAATTATCATGACTATATAATTTATAAGCGCATAAAATAATTTCTTATATAAAGAATACATTCACTTTATTAAAAAAATCCTTTTATCGTCATCAGTTGTTCGGTTATTTTAAATAGCATCTGTTTACATTGTAAAATACAGATTTCGTGTAAGGAATGTACAAAGTTTATTTTTTACAGTTCCTGATACAAGTAGTCGTGTAAAGGCTTTTAGAATTTTGTTCTTATAGAAAAATAAATATGGTTGCAAAGGAACGTTTCCAGAAATCCAAGAATCCAATCAACATCAATTAAATATTGCAGATCTTAGATTAAAATCTTGGTCCACGTTTGTAGTAAAACGTTTCATTGTGTGCCATTTAATTAACTGTACTTATTCTAAGCTATTTCTATAAGGCAGAATATTTCATATGATGACAAAAACAAACGTTGCCTGCTCGTGATGGTATTAAAAAAATAGAAAATAACATTTTTAATAAATAAAATAGAGATATGAATTGTAATCATAACTTTGATAAAGCTGCCACTGAACTAGGCTTAACGTCTGACATTAATATCGGATGGTAGGCGCGTAATGATGTCACGTAAAAAAATGTACTATAGCTGCCGCTGTACATATTTTCTTTCCTTTACAAACATAATTTAAACTGAAAATTATTCCTTGTCTACATGGTTTACTAAAACACTACGTACTGTTAAACATTTCATCTTTTGTAAAAACATTTAGAGCTAATGAACTGCAAGCACATTGCAATTTACTCACAGTCCTAAATCAAGTGAACAAGTACAAAGAAAATCTCGACATAATTTTAGCGAACCACGACCATAATTAGGCTAGGAATTTAGTTACATTCTTGCTATAATTACGCCAATGTTTTGTTACCGCCACGCCGAAGTTTGCGAATCTCGCGACAAAATTCGTAAACCTCTACGATGTCGAGAGAAAATAAGCTCATTTGTTGTATCTGCTGAAGACTTAACTATTTAATTGCCTCAAATACCTATTTAATTAACCAAACGATACTATCGGTTTTGTTGTCATCAACCGGTTGCATTTATTTTAAAAGATCGGAACGTCTTTATCCAACAACATCTATTGAACCAAGTATACCCGCAGTGCCAGCGAGTTAAGAATGTACAAAGAAATTTCTGAGTCAGCTGATGAAGGTCCGCTGATAGTTCCTCTCGTTTACCTTCGTCACACTAACGGTCACTCACTCCGTGCCCAAAATATTAAAAGGAAACACATTTATTTTAAAATTATAAAGAACTCAACAAAATTCTCTCGTTTTAGGTTTTACACTGCAGTTGGTTGACCCGAAGCAATATGTATTAATTTTATAAGGAAAGGAGAACTTATGTATTGGAAGATTTGCAAAACTGCCGAATTATACAATCCGAAAATCTATATTCTAACAGTATTCCTCAGTTTTTGTGAATTGTATTTTTATACAAAAAAAATCTGGTTGCCTGTAAAGTCGGTTTTACGGGCGAAGATTTTACGTGACAACGTCTTTTTCTCGGTAGAATATTTATTGATATGAATATAATTAAGTTGAAGGCATTTGCTCGTCCGTTTCCATTGTTTTGAGAGTGGTGATTCCTGTTGAACATTTGAAATTGAATGGATGAATTTTTAATTTTAAAGAATCAATTTGAAAATCAAAACACTTATTCAGATCGAAGGTTCAAATTTTTGCTAAATAAATTTGAAATTAATTAAAATTTGTAATTGTAAATGATGAAGTTGAAAATTAAAACATTTACTTAAATTAGATGTTAAAATTCTTGCTCAACACAGTTTAAATCAAGTTTTCTTATATCTGCCACTTTTTCTTAATATTTGTAATTTTAAAGAATCAATTCGAAAATCAAAACATTTATTCAGATCGAAGGTTCAAATTTTTGCTAAATAAATTTGAAATTAATGAAAATTTGTAAAATAATAATTAATTAATTAATTAATTTTAAACTAATAATTTACTTAACACTATCAACATTTATCAATAGTATGACATAACCTATAAACTCAGTTTCTCAACTTTTGTGTCAATCTAACAATTAATCAATCAATCATAGTTTACGATAATGAAATATCAGTGTACAATTATTTACCTTTATTGTTGTAGTTGTTGTAAATGACGAATCTAAGCACTCCACATTTTCACTACAGACACAGCTGACGATACTTTAACCACACGTGTGAACTTGTATTATGACGCTTTCTTGTTTTTCCAACGCCAAGAACGTTCGAGAAAGACAAAGACAGAGACACAAGCATGCGCCGATTCAATGCGCCTAATTCTCTAGTGCTGCGCGCGCGGCAGACCGATCATAGTTGAGTGGGAGAGAGACGCAAGGCATTCGGCGGGCCTCTCTCTCGTTCGGTGACTCATCGTAACGTTACCGAGCGTTACACTTTTTCATAAGTGACTCCCAGCCGCAACCTAATTTAAGACGTTGTCACGTCAAAAAATGCACTTTAGTCAACGAGGCAAGTGAGGTGTGTAAGAATCTTGCCTTATGGCGCTCCGTTCTCTCTGCCTACCCCGCAAGGGATTTGGCGTGAAGTTATGTATGTATGTATGTACTCTCTCACTGGTATTAGAAAACCAATTACCAGCTGACAAACATTTTATGTTGAAATTAACAACTAAATTATTTGAGCCAGATTTTTTATATCTCATAAAAAGGTTCAGTGATATCATTAGCAATAATCCTATTCAAGCCCACGACTTCCAGTTCAGAAACGGGGTGCATAATTTCTAGCCATCGGGGCGAAAACTGCTTCTATTTTTTTTTTATGGGATAGGAGGGCAAACGAGCAGGCGTGTCACCTAATGGTAAGTTACTAACGCCGCCCATGGACACCAGCAGCACATATAGTGTTACTGTTGCGTTGCCGACCTTTAAGGGAAGGGGATAGGAAAGGATGGGGAAGGGGGTGGGCCTCCGGGTACCTCTCTCACCGAACGAAACGTGGCATGGGCCACTTTACGCCGGTCTTCTGAGAGGTCGTGGTATTTCACCGGTCGAGCCGGCCCATTTATGCAGTAAACTGCTTGGATCTACCACTGAATCTCACTCAGAAGAGATCTAATAGATAGAAGAAAACGTTACCGTCACGTTTGGAACATACAAATAAGTAAACACTTACCTATTTTTCAGGAATGTCAATAATTTAACGAACGGTATTTGAGGGCCAAAATAATCATGCGTTAGGTTTCAGCTGTAAATAATAATATTATCAAGATTACTTACTAAAAGTATTCTTCTATTAGAAGCTACGTAACAGTTAAGATTAAATTACTGTATGTGAAATGAAACTAAAGAAAAAAAAAGAGGTAGAATAAAACAAAATGATGATGAAATCTGTAACAAATTTAGTTACGTTCGTCGAATATCATTGTTAGGGATTGTTTTTAAGACGACTTTCTGACCTATATTCGTAAACTAGGTAATACTACCTAGAACCGTGACCGACCCTTTTTTATTACAGAGATTTGGAACAAAGCATTATGATCGCTAAGAGAACACCTGTGACAATTGCTAAAGATACTACGTTGTGCCATTCAGGATCACGACGATATTACGTGTTGAGAAAATAACAAGTGAACCGATATATTTTTAAGATTTCGAAGTTATTTCAAAAAATTTCTAATATTGTACTGTAACTTTTTCTTTTTCTTCCCGAGGGTGTAGGCAGCGGCTGTTAATGATGTGAACCCAGATTCGAGCCCACGACTGTTCGATTCAGAAGCGGCGTGTCCGACCACTGGACCACGAGAATTGTTATCTACTTATAAATATAACTATTTATTTATTTTTCTTAGTAATATTTTCTAAATTATATAACATTACATAACTTCACGCCTTTTTGTACCCAAACATACCGGACTACGAGACGATTTTCATTTCAAAATTATTTTCATTGTAAATGTAAACGAGCCAAGCAGGTATTTTACTGTTGGAAATATTCACATTTGTGTGCGTTATGCTTATTATAGGGCATTCTCAACAATAGTGGTATCAAGGCTCATAGCACATTTAGCCTTTCGTAACTAACTTACTTTAGTAAACAGACTAAGATCATACATGTAGGAAACTTGGAGAGAACTAACACACAAACTGTTTAGGGACACAAATATCCTATAACCTTCTCTAAGTTACGCCCTTTGACGCCCACTTGTATTAGGCCCACTTCTACCTACAGAGTTAGTAGACAGTAAGGCTTTATTAGTTTTGCCCTAGCTTGTTGTACATCAGTCAACTTTTAATTAAAATACTTCCAATAGTTTAAAAAAATATCATTACATAGTATAAAACAAAGTCGCTTTCCGCTGTTTGTCTCCTTATATGCTTATATCTTTGAAACATCTTGATGCGGTTTTTAATAGAGAGAGGGTATTAATGGGGTGGTTTTTATCTATAATTCATGTATGTAGTCGTAGTTAAGAAAAGGTGATAATTTTCGAAGTTTAGCTCTTTAATTGTAAACGCTTTAAAAATACTTTTGATGCGGAACAACGTTCGCCGGGTAAGTAGTAGTAAGTAAGTAAGTAAATTATATATAATCATAATTTTATGAAAAAGGGATCGAGTTACATCATTTATTTAACATCAGATAAGTTCACGCCTTTTTCTACCCGAAGGTGTAAGGCTGTGGCTGTTAAGCCTCGAGTAGCTGAGAGAGTATTTTTTTTAGAAATCATTTATTTGATTTCTATAAAATACAACAAACGTATTTATTTAACGTAATAATCTATGAATAACATATTTTAGTGTATTTCATAATTTAACAAGTAGACCCGGCGAACTCTGTTCCGCGTCAAAAGTAATAAATAAGTAAACTTTGGATTTATCACTTTTTCTTTTCAAAATTTTACATGAATTATAAATATAAACCACGCATTTCAAATCCTACATCTACCCGCATCAAAATTCATTGTGTAGTTACAAACAGGCATCTAAGAGAACCGACAGCGGAAAGCGACTTTGCTTTATAATATTGTAAGGGATATTATACGTCAAGGCACGAGCATGTACGTACCTTCAGTAGTATATAAAAACATAGATATTAGAATAATAGATCGGTAATTGTCACCCAAAAACAAGACCAAATATGGGTTGTTGATGTGTGTGTGACCTATCAATGTGTGCGTAAATTACATTAATAATTTTCATGTGTCAAATTAAAAACCTCCTGAGAATCGCTTACTTGTGGTCGCGCTGTCAGTGATGATTAGTAGTACAGTATCTACATACATTTTTTGCTGACATGTGCCATCTACTACAGTCTATGCTAAATCTATAGTACGCACAGTATGCGGCAGTGGTCGGTGTGAAGTGACAGACAGTTGTCACTGACACGAACAAAAGATGACAAGATCGTAATTACGTCTTTCATTGATCGACCAGTCATCTTGAAGAATCATCCTCTCGATATAACACCTACCACTAGTATATTCACCAGTACACTAACGTTACACTGTTATGACAATGATATTATTTATAAATTGTATTATACACCATTATACACCACATTCTACTACAAAATAATGTTTTTGTTTTTAAATAAATAACGTAACGTACAAATATCAGAATAATTTAATAAATATTACAGAACCATAAAAATAAATTTGTCTAGCTACAAGAACCAGAGCAAACTGAACGTCCGTTAGTAAAACATTTTTATCTACCCAAAACCGTAAATCTTCTATCTGGGTCCAGGGACTAATAGTATATCAAGTGCGGTTACTTTTTTGCAGTTTCATGAAATAATAGTTATGTATGACGGTATCCCAGCTACTAGACCAGTTAGGTAGTTATTCATTCATTCTAAATAAGCCGATACTTGAAAGTGCTGTTTGGCATGGAAAAAGTGTCGTGACAATTTTTTCCGTCTAGCCCCCTTTCACAACGCGCGATAAGGAACTTCGTTCCAAAAGGCGATTAAAATAACAATGAAAGAGGTAAATTTTGAAACGAGGTTTTATTTGCAAATTTTAATATATTTGTTGTAATAACTGGTTGAAATAATAATCACATTATTATGAACTTAGTAGTTTTATTTAAGACCGGACACATTTTAACATAAGTAGGAAGTGAGTAAGTGGCACGACAAGAAAAAGATTAAACAAAATGAGCGAAGTATGTTTCCTTCACGACAATAGATGGCGCTGTGTGTTCATATTTAATATTAAGATTATAATATTTAATTAATTACAACACGCCTCCTTAAATTTATAATCTTATAAACTTTCACATAACTAAATCAATCTTAATTCTAATCTATTCTTTAAAAATTTTGTTTTATCCAAGCTTTTAGTTAGCATGTCTGCCAAATTAAATTTAGTATCAATTTTTACAATATCAATTATTTTCTTTTCATAGTTCTCATTAATGAAGTGGTACTGCACTTCGATGTGCTTAGAGTTTCTTGTAAAGTTTCCGAATTTAGCAATTGCTATTGCACCTGAGTTATCTACATACAATTTGATTGGATTGCAAAATGTTACATCAAATGATTCACTTAACAAGTTTTTAATAAAAAGTACTTCTGTCACTGCCTCTGACATAGCAGTATACTCTGCGAAAGTTGAACATTTAGTTACAGTATTTTGTTTACGTGTTTTCCAAAAAATTAAGTTTCCAAACAATCTAATAACAAAGCCAGTTGTAGATTTTCTATCCACATTATCTCCTGCAAAATCAGAATCTACCATACAATCTAATACTTCAGTGTTTATATTATCATAGTAAGTTAACTTTAGATCCTTAGTCTTAGACAAATATTGTAAGATTCTCATGGCATATTTGTAATGTGTATGGTTATAACAACTTTGATATCTACTCAAATAATTAACACTGTATGCCACATCTGGCCTTGTACCTGTACTAATATACAATAATTCACCTATTATATTTCTGTACTTAATTCTTTCATCTACTTCTCCAGCTTGTTCTAATTTTAAATTTGTCTCCATTGGAGTATCATACAACTTAGTATTTTTTAAATCATACTTTGTAGCCAAAGATTCAATATATTTTGTTTGACTTAGAGTCATTTTACTTTTATCATCACTATAGTTTATATCTATGCCAATGTAGCTTTTAATGTTGCCTAAATCTTTCATTGCAAATCTTTTCATTAAACTAGTTTTTACGTTTTCAATTTTACTTTTATCTTTACAGCAAATCAAAAAATCATCAACAAAAATTAATATGTATATTGGATCTTTGCTTACTCTATTAACATATAAACAATAATCATAGTTACTTCTAACAAAATTTAGTGTTATAATAAATTTATCAAAACAATCATACCATACTCTAGGACTTTCTTTCAGACCATAGAGTGCCTTCTGCAATTTGTAAACTTTGTTGTTACCAATTTCATAACCTTCCGGTTGATTTACATATACTTCTGACTTTACATGAGCATTCAAAAAAGCTGTCTCTACATCCATCTGTTCCACAAATAAATTATTCTTACAACTGTATGACAATAAAATTTTTAATGTTTGCATTTTTCCTACTGGTGAGTAAGCATTTTCAATATATTCTTTCTGCTGAAATCCTCTTACAACTAATCTAGCTTTATAATCATTATTATTTTTCTTTTTAAAAACCCACTTTACATCAATAATCTTTTTATCTTTTGGCTTTTTAACAATTTGCCAAGTATTATTTTTATTTAAGCTATTTATTTCTGAGTCCATTGCTATTTGCCATTGTTTATAATCATTGGAGTTTATCGCCTCCTCAAATGTATTTGGTACACTTGCATCAATATAATTAACGTATATAAAATGTGAAACTGGATTACCATACCTAATGACTGGAGCTCTCTTTCGTTTTGCCTTATTATCACTTAAATTATCAACATTTACAATATTCTTTAAGGCATTATTGGACTGACTCTCATTTGCATCTACAAAATTTTCATCACTTTCATAATTTGTTTTAACTGTTTCTTTTGAAGTTTGGTCAATTTTTAAATCACTGTCTTCCTGACCCTCTAGTTTTTCTAAGCAAATCAGTTCTGTATTTTCTTCAATTACCTGCACATGCCTAGCGTTAATTATTCTGTTATTTAATAGAACTCGATAACTATTTTCATTATACCCAACTAAAATTCCTTCTTGTGCTTTATCATCCCATTTACTTTTCCTTAAAACTTCAGGTACCCTGACAAAAACTCTACTTCCATAAATTTTCAAATGCTCTACATTAGGCTTTATTTTAAAAAATATCTCATAAGGAGTTTTATTTTCAACTGTATTTGCAATTGTTCGATTTTTTAAATATGCTGCTGTTTTAATAGCTTCCGGCCAATGCCTTCTGTGAATTTTAGCTTCTCTCATTAAACACCTACCTATGTCCATAGCAGATCTATTGTATCTTTCCGCTACTCCATTTAATTCATGGACGTAGGGTGGACATGGTAATAACTCTATACCCTTTTGTCTTATAAAACTATAAATATCTTTGTTTAAGTATTCTTTGCCATTATCACACTGTATTTTCTTAACTCTTTTATTAAATTTATTTTCTATTAAATTGACAAATTCTATAAAACAATTAGCAACTTCAGATTTACTTTTAATACAAAATATCCTAGTGCATTTACTATAATCATCAATAAATGTGAGAAAGTATTTTTCTCCACCATAACCAGTTGTGTTGTGTGGACCGTTCAAATCAGTATGAATTAGTTCTAAAACTTCAGTAGTCTTTGTTCTATTATTTTCAAAAGGTACATTACTCATTTTACTTTTAATACAATTTGAACATTTCATTTCAGTGCTTTCAATCTTATCAGGCAAACCATCTACTAATTTATTATTAATAATTTTAGTTAAATACTGGAAGTTTACATGACCAAGTGCCCTATGCCACTTCTCTTTTTGAGTTAATTTTACTGCATGTGCATACATTTCGTTATTTGTTATAAAACTTTTAATACAATACAGATTACTTATTTTATTAGCAACAACTATTAGTTCTCTGTTATTATTATAAATTTTTGCATATTCATTCTTAGCTACTATGGTGCAGGTTTTAGTTATCTTAGAAAAACTTAACAAATTCTGCTTAATACCTTCAACGAAATAAACATTTTTTAAATCAACATGTTTTTGATCATAATAGTTCTGAAAATAAATTTTGACAGTACCTACTTTTGTGGCCTTTAACATTTTACCATCTGGCAGTTTTACATTGACAGAATTTTTTAAATTCACAGAGTTATAAAAATATGAATCATTATTTATTATATGGTCAGTACACCCACTATCTAAAAGCCAATTAATTTCACTGTTATTATAACATTCTTCTGAATTAATACAACCTCGTACCTGATTAACTTCCGGGTGACATACCTCAGTCGTCCATGACTCTGATGCATTGTTTGAGGATTCACCAATGGGTTGATCTTGACCTCTGGAATTATTTTCACCTCTGCCTCGACTATTACCCCTACCACGGCTATGGCCTCTTGCTTGGCTATAACCTCTGCCTCGGCTGTTACCTCTGTAGAATCCGCCTCTGTTGGTACCTCTCTGTTGCCCTCGCTGTCCTCTGGAGCTTTGTTGTCCTTGATTATAGCCCTGGCCATGCCAGCAGTCTTTCTTTAGATGACCAGTCTTGCCACAGATAAAGCATTGGGCTGTAATTTTGGTTGCAAATGTACTTACATTGTTTTTCTTGTATGAGTCACTAGTAGCCATATTTTTCTCTTTTATTTTAGAACATACATAATCAACTGTTCTTTGTTCTTCTGGAATCACATCAAGAAAATCTCCAATATAACTATATCTTGGTGGAAGTGCTCTAAGTAGGTATCTTAACTTTTCTTCTTCATCAATTTTTCCTCCGGCCACTTTAAATTCATTCATTGTTTTCTCAAAGTCAACAAAAAAATCTTCTACTGTATTGTAATTGCTTAATCTGATCTCTTCAATTTTTCCTCTACATATTATTTGCATAGCGGTAGACTGTGTTAAATACATCTTATCAAACTTCCGAATCATTTCATATGCTGTTTTGCATTCACTAATATATTCCAATTGTTTATCTGAGATTGTACTCATTATTATAGTCCTTGCTTTCAAATCTTTCTTTTTCCAAACCGCTTCCTCGTTTTCGTTTTTTACAATGGCGGCCTCGTGACACTCTTTGTATTCTAACAAAGTTAATAGCCTTAATTTCCAGCTAGAATAACTTGTACCATCGAAAATAGGTATTGTAATATCTTCAATCTTTGCTTGTTTAGCCATTTCCACGATAATAAAATGTTATTAGTGCGATTTTTACAACAATTAGTTTTGCCGCGTCTTTCACCTAACCTCTAATTTTCCTTGTATTAAATAAATGTCTATTTCACTTTACTTTAATTATAACACTGAGTTTTTCTTTTGAACCACGCTCTGCTACCATGTTGTAATAACTGGTTGAAATAATAATCACATTATTATGAACTTAGTAGTTTTATTTAAGACCGGACACATTTTAACATAAGTAGGAAGTGAGTAAGTGGCACGACAAGAAAAAGATTAAACAAAATGAGCGAAGTATGTTTCCTTCACGACAATAGATGGCGCTGTGTGTTCATATTTAATATTAAGATTATAATATTTAATTAATTACAACAATATTATTGAGCAAAAATAAAGAGGAAGGCTTTATTTACTATCACTGGGGTTTTCTACGAAACCAACCTTCTACCGCTATCCTCAACTGTTGGGTTTGTAAGGTCTGCATCATGTGGCACTTTTTCCATTTCCTGCATACCCTACAAATAACTTGTTGAAAATTTATGTGTATATTTGAAATCACAATAATCAAAATACTACAAAATTCATCGTTCATCCTACTTATGAATTAGAAGTTCTCATCACACTACCCGTATAAATTTTTCAATTGAGTGAGTAACAATTCTGCTTAGAATTAAAAACAAAATAATGCATTTAATTCTCAATTCTAAGCAGAATTTTTAATAAGCTCGTGTTAAGAAACGTAAAATTCATAAAGAACTTCTTAAATTAACGTCAGTCATCATGTCGTTAATCAAAGAAACAAAGTTATATTATAGCTTTATGATCCACTTTGTTACATTGAAAGGGTTCCACAGAGATATTAAAATTTTAATCATGTTAGTTCAGGGTGACATTACTTGAATACAATACGAAATAAATGAGGGTTGTGTTTGTTGAAACGCTATTCGACGAAACAATGTCTATTCTCATTTTCGTTTTGCAATACGGAGCTAAAACTTGGTACTGTTTTACCATTTTAGGAGCGGGGCAAAGTAAGGTTTATCTTGCTGAAATGAAGGCAATCTAACATCTCAATTACCATCGGATAAAAGTAATGTTGAGTTTTTGGTTAGAGAAATAGATGTCAGTGCATAAGACAATATTTGTCTGACCATATATATGTGAGAATCTGCATTTCGAAATTCTATAAAATTAATAATGTCATAACTCAGGAAGCACTTACTGTATTTTACTGTCGAAAACAAGGTTGGAAGCAAGGAAGTTGAATTGAAAGAGAGTGTCTGTGAAAAGGAAGAAAGGGCATGCTCCGATGATTTGGACATGTAGACAGAATGGATGATTCTAGATTGACTAAGGAGATATATAATGCAAAGGGGGATGGAAGTAGGAGGCGAGGACAGCCAAAACACACATTCCATGACCAAATAAAACGTGTTCTGGAGAAAGGTGATATTAGGAGATAGAAAACGACTCGCGTGCACGAAAAGAGTTCTGAAAGTCAACAAAGCGAGTAAGAATCATGCCTTATGGCGCTCTGTTCTCTCTGTCTACCCCGCAAGGGGAATAAAACTGGTCATTCTGGGTTATCCTTAAGAGATAGACATATGCCATCGCGGACTTTTTTGTGGGTCTTTTGAAATTCTTTAATTATGTAGTGCATTGTTTTGATCTATCACTTAGAGTTCAGCCAGTGTTTGCAATTAAAGCCATAAACCTCGAAAATTACGACTTTTTTTACTACATTATACATAATTTATACATGAAAACCGCTCCGTTGACACCCTCTATCTACTAAAGAAAACCGCATCAAATTCCGTTGTGTAGTTTCAAATATCTAAGCATATAAGGGGACAGACAGCGTAGAGCGCCTTTGTTAAAAATCATTACATAGTGTAATGATTTGAATACCTACTGAACTATAAATAGGTACTGTAACGGGCTCGGATTATCGAGTCTCTTATATATATATTGGGTTCATCTCTCAGCTCCTCAATTTATTGAATATAAGGAATACTGCATTGAGATCCTCCTCTTATTTGACAATGTAACTTGTCAGGTTAATTTGATATAGGGGTATTACAAGCTCAGTGCATGTGTGTTAAATAAATAGTCAGATAAATTAAATCATAGATATATTATTCGTGTTATTAAAATCATTCAGAGCACTACTTAAATTGAAAGAATACATGCCCATAAAATTTGAAGAGTTGCTCCGCATCAACTTCCTTCGTCACGCTGCCCACGGCACCACGTCCAGCAATATGTATATTTAATATTTTACTTTTTAAATTAAGCGATTAATATTTTAATACTAGAACTCATTTGGTATATCTACACGCGACGCTATTCCATTCGAGTTCCATCATAAACTGCCCTTTCTAATTTTCTGACATATTAATATTACATTAATCAAAAATGTTTTCTTAAAAATTCAAAAATATAAATTTAGAAATGTGCAAAAGAGTTTATATTTAACAATACCAAAGAGTTCACTCGCATCATCCTCACATTATCCCCCCCTTATTAAAGCCTGGATTATAGCTGTTAAGCGTTTAATCATGGCCAACAAAATATAATTACCAATGAGGATGATGCCCCTACAGACTTAACGATGCCCTACCTAAAGCAGGAGGTTTCCTATGCCAGCCACTTAAACTGTGGAATTTACTCAAGCAGTATGTCAACCTCCTTGAATAAATTTTGCCAAGCAAAACCTGCTGAAAGGCTTGACACTGGAAGAACTCCTAACAATACAATGTTTGGGTCCTGACCCCTATACAAACAATATTACATATTTTTTTTATTTACCTCATCTAACTCTACCTACCCGACCTAACATTTGACGAATCCATTGTCTCTGAAACATATTAATCAAGCTACATAAACTGTTCAAGAAATACACAATATGTCCTGAAAAATCACACAAAATATTACACAAAATATTATACAAGTTATCTTTGAGAAACTGAAAAAAAATCACAAAATATTAACTATAATAAATCATGGGATATACACTTTAAAAGAAATTAAATTAATCAAATAACAATATATGATAATCGAATATCATAGTAACATCAAATCCCAATATATCAATTAATCAATTTAAAATATTATTATCAATTAATTTTATTTCAATATACTAAATTAATTCATTCAAGCTAAATCAAATACAGTGTAGCACCTTCAAAGATAATTATACCATTCCTATCACATCAATTAATATAATGAACATATGTTTCATTATACCAACCTATTCCTCCCATATACCAACATAACTTCACACCACCATTCATGTATCATTGATACGAGGATTGAATCTACTATGGATTCATAACTCCCCCAAACCATATATCAAACCAATATCATACCAAATACCATCATTAACTATTCATAACCATATTACATACCATAACTATACCATTTACGTTTCATTATATCAACCTATTCCTTCCATATTCCAACATAACTCCACACCACCATTCATGTATCATAGATACGAGGATTGAATCTACTATGGATTCATAACTCCCCCAAACCATATGTCAAACCAATATCAAACCAAATACCAACTTATCTATTCATAATCATATTACATACCATAACCATACCATATGCTACTCTCTCCATTCTTTAAGATAAATCATTCTATAATAAATAAACTTTTCTAAATATATATATAAAGAAATAATATAAAATTTTACTCCAACATTCTAACACCTATCACAATCACTATAATTTAGCACTAATAATAAATATAGTAAAAATGTTCTCAATAACTTTAAAATATCTTCAAATAAATAGAAAAATCAGTATTAAATTTATTTCCTGTCCACTTCATGGTTTCTTCTTCATGTACTGTCATATTGTACATTGTCCGGATTCAGTCCGCATACGTTGATGCATCCCGACGACAGTATGTATAAGTGATACTCCTGTCTCAGATACTCCACCCGCTTCTGACTCAGACCCGTGTAAGACAACATACCGATCAGGTCGACAATGTGGTCCCAATTGCCTTTAGTGCCGAGTTTGATAAGCACTGTTCTTAATGTCTTCTTCTCCATTATTAATATATATACATAAATTATACATTCAACACATGCATTCAGATCATAAGGGCGCCTCCACCAATGTAACGCGCTCAGACTATCGAGTCTCTTATATATATATTGGGTTCATCTCTCAGCTCCTCAATTTATTGAATATAAGGAATACTGCATTGAGATCCTCCTCTTATTTGACAATGTAACTTGTCAGGTTAATTTGATATAGGGGTATTACAAGCTCAGTGCATGTGTGTTAAATAAATAGTCAGATAAATTAAATCATAGATATATTATTCGTGTTATTAAAATCATTCAGAGCACTACTTAAATTGAAAGAATACATGCCCATAAAATTTGAAGAGTTGCTCCGCATCAACTTCCTTCGTCACGCTGCCCACGGCACCACGTCCAGCAATATGTATATTTAATATTTTACTTTTTAAATTAAGCGATTAATATTTTAATACTAGAACTCATTTGGTATATCTACACGCGACGCTATTCCATTCGAGTTCCATCATAAACTGCCCTTTCTAATTTTCTGACATATTAATATTACATTAATCAAAAATGTTTTCTTAAAAATTCAAAAATATAAATTTAGAAATGTGCAAAAGAGTTTATATTTAACAATACCAAAGAGTTCACTCGCATCATCCTCACAGTACATAGTTTGAAATACAGTAGCTATTTTAATCAACTGAACTGTGTGTACTTCCGAAACTAAGCCTATAAATACAGGGAAGCAGCGTGGCTTTAATCAAAGCCTCTGTTTAACCGCAAATTGTGTGATGGACAGTATTTAGGCTTAGCAAAATTGTCTACCTGTAAGGTAGGGTTACCAAATAAGGCCTACCTTATTTTTTTTATTTCTTAACTAGCAGGTTTATAATAAAAATGCACTGTTAATTTGAAATACTTATATATATTTATTAAACTTTGTAATAAATGAAACAAAATTGCTTTAGAAACAAAAATCACACTTCTGTGAACACAAATAACAAAAATGTCACTTTGGCCTTATTGGGAACCCTGTGTCTTAATAAAGCCTTAATAAAAACAAGTAAGCATTCAACTTCTTGATTAATACAAAAAGTTTTCAATACTTATATTAAATGTAATGAGATCCTCTTAATCATATTTGGTCAATCTAGATCAGACTTCACGAATTTCTCTATGTATATTAATCAGCCTTTTTCATCTTTTTTTTTAAACAATCTCCTGAACAGTAAAATATTTTCTCAGCGGGTGTGAGTCCAACACACAGCTCATGATACCAAACGTCACAAGTAAGACATTGTCGCATATCATCAACTCTATCTTCATTACAAGCTGGACAGTACCAAGATGATGAAGAAGATTTGTTATCGCGACGTTTTGGTTTAGATCCCGTAAGCTTATCTGCGATCAAAGAAACAGTCTTTACTGAGGTTCGGTGTCGCGTAGCAGTCACTGCAGGTTGTGCAGATGTACAGCCAGTAACTGCTACTTTTGGTGACTTTGTGTTTATCTTCATCATGGAAGAAGTACCAGGAACATCTTCTTTTCTTGACGATGGTACAGTAATTTGTGATGTGGAATTCGTAGCATTGTCACCAAACAAATCTTTTGTTACTTCTTGAGCCCTGTAATTTAAAGACTTCTTACGTGGCAAAGTCGGTTTAACTTTAAATTTAGGTGTGGGTAAAAAATCATGAACCTCACACGTGGTTGACTGTTTGTTTATCTTATTTGGAGTTCCAGAATTCGGAGATTTGTTTTTTGAGAGCAAGGGCAGTGGCAAATTCTCAGTGTCTGTGCCTGACCCATCTGAATCTTCCACATTTCCAGTTGAAGTCGCCTGTTCCCTCAATGCATCAGAGAAGACAGCAATATTCTCCCTGTTTGAAGGAACTGGGAGTTCTGACAACGCAGAGGGCGCAAACGCCTCTTCAGAAATAGCATCTGGGTTATATGGATACAACCCTGTAGCGCGAAACCCATTCGTGATATTAGAAATTGTCATACATTTCGGCCATACCTGTGACAGAATTACATTGAAGCTAGTCTTGTTAAGGGATCGTTCGGGATGCTGACTGACGTATTTAATCAACTCTTGGTCCCAATGATGCTCAAAAGAACGATAAACAGATTTATCCATGGGTTGTAATTCATGCGTCGTATTTGACGGAAGACAATATAAAGTAATGCCACATTTCTCAGCTTCCTCGACAATAGTAAAGTCCAGGTGGCATTTTGCACCATCAAATATGAGGAGACATGGCCCTGATGTTCTGTATTTATTCAAATGATTTATAAACTCTATGAAAGTCTCTGTCGTCATACTTCCTTTTGGCGTCATCTTCACCAGAGAGCCTGGAGGTAAATTATCTTGGAATTCCGGCTTTAATCTCTTGCCTTTAAACAGTATCATTGGCGGAATAGCTGATCCTATAGCGTTTCCGCAGCCTACCACAGTCACACTTTCAGCATGCTCATTCGCTATTTGATGAACCCTCTTTCTCCCTCTGGCTGTCAGAACTTCCTGCTGATGGTGCAAAGATATGCGGCAATTTTTTTCATCGATGTTGTAAATGCTTTCAGGTTTATGTTCAATTCCCAGTCTATCTAGCACGCTTTTGTATTTGGAAAAGTGATCGCCAACAATATCTTTATTTAATTTTTGAGCACGAGCTGGATTCATCATCTGTGCTTTACGACGTGCTAACTCAGGGTGTCGTTTGAGAAATAACCTCAACCATTTCTTCCCCGCAGCATTTTTAGCATCATTAAAAGTGTTAGGAATTTTCTTAATTTTACAGAATGAAAAAGCCTGTATGCGCAACATTTTTGAAGTCATCGGCACTCCAACATCAGCCAAACGTATGATTCTTCTGACAAGTCCAGCTTCATGTTCTGCAGTCAATATAGCCGACCGACCTAGCTTTCGTGTAGTCGAACCACTCTTTAGATGGTTGCGTAGGGTTCTTCTTGGGATATTATATCTGGCTGCAGCAGCATATGTAGATAATATTCCCCTTTCTACCATTTTTACAGCGTTTTCCATCTGTTGCGAAGTCCATTGAGCCCTTCTTTTCCTTGTGGTAGAAGCTGGTGATCCGCTTTCCATGATGTTACTGAAAACAAGAGTTTACTATTTTACTGTGATACTTTTCTAACTCAAATAAAACATTGTCCTAATAAGGCCTGTACCTGTGCCGTTATAATGCCTATACATATTTTTAATAGGCCTTATTAGGACATAGCACATGGGTAAACAAAACAACAATTAAATGTAATACACCGATTTTACAGCGTTTTCACTTATGTAAGTAGATGGCTAAACGTATAAATAATCCTACAGACAAAACCTAGCACACAATGTACGAATAAAAATAAAAATACTTACTGTTTATTCTGCCAGAATTTTATAAAAACAAGCGTGCGCTTCGCGTCGTGATTGTTTTCGACTGCAGGTTCTAACATGTTCGCGGCACGGGCTGCTTACTGTGCGTGTGTGCGTTAGTTAATGTACACGCACACTTCTACAAACATTAGCGGCCATTTGAAATCGAGAAGCGGGAAATTTAAAAAATAGGCCTTATAAGGACATAGGCTTTATTTGGGTCACCCACCTTATATTATTGTGACATAATTATAAACTCATTGGACAACCATTTATAACTTTCATCAATACCTAAACTTTAATCAATACTTTCATCAATTATGTAATTTAATAAAATATTTAAGTAGACTTTACATAGTATAAAATAAGTGCGAAGTGTGAAGTTACGTTATATATTCAACTGATTGAGCTGAAATTTTGTATACACTTTATATTTGAATGATAAATATATTATGAACAGTGGTAGAGCACAACATTCTAAAAACAAAATGGCGAAATAAATATTAGGTCGGGGAAAAAGTCTTTTCGCATAACGTAGGTATAAACTTATTATAAAATTTCTTTGACTGTACTATTTGTGTCTGGCTGGTTTTGGTAACATTAAAAAGGTTACATTATAAAGAAAAGAAAAAAATAAAAAAAAGTTGTTTCCCGCTATTTTTCATTTGTTTTTCTCTCCGTAAAAATGAGTGAATCTAATGAAGAAATTCGATACATTTTAAAATTTTATTATAAAAAAGGCAAAAATGCAACTCAAGCAGTGAAAAAAATTTGTGATGTTTATGGACCTGATGCAGTGTCAGTAAGAGTAGCACAAATTTGGTTCAAACGTTTTCAGTCCGGAAATTTTGATGTTAAAGATGCACCTCGCTCTGGTCGCCCTGTTACGAATAAAATGGACGCCATTTTTGAAAGAGTGGAGCAAGATCGGCATATTAGTAGTTACGATGTAGCTGAAGAACTGGGAATTGACCACAAAACAGTTTTGACCCATTTGAATAAAGCTGGTTATACAAAAAAGCTCGATATTTGGGTGCCACACGAGCTCACTCAAAGAAACTTAATGAACCGTGTACTCATTTGCGATTCATTATTGAGACGTAATGAAACCGAGCCGTTTTTGAAGAGATTGATAACTGGCGATGAAAAGTGGCTCACGTACGACAAGAACGTGCGAAAAAGGTCGTGGTCGAAAGTTGGCCAGGCTTCACAGACTGTGGCCAAGCCTGGCCTAACACGAAATAAGGTGATGCTGTGTGTATGGTGGGATTGGAAGGGCATTGTTCATTATGAGCTTTTACCGTCCGGCAAAACCATCGATTCTGATCTTTACTGCCAGCAACTGATGAGATTAAAGGAAGCAGTCGAGAGAAAACGGCCGGAATTGATCAACAGGAAGGGTGTGGTCTTTCATCACGATAACGCTAGACCACACACATCTTTAGCCACTCAGCAAAAATTAAGAGAGTTCGACTGGGAGGTCCTAGTGCATCCACCATATAGCCCTGACCTTGCGCCTTCAGATTTTCACCTGTTTCGGTCTCTTCAGAATTCTTTAGGTTCTGTAAGGTTGACCTCAAGAGAGGACTGCCAAAACTATTTGTCCCGTTTTTTTGATCAGAAGTCCCAAAGTTTCTACAGTAACGGGATAATGTCTCTGCCCACAAAATGGCAGAAAGTTATTCAACAAAACGGTACATATATATTGTAAATAAATGTAAATAAACTTTGAAAAAAATGTCTTGACTTTTCATACAAAAATACGAAAATACTTTTTCCCCAACCTATTATTTCTAATGCATTTCTTCGAAATGGGTATAAATGAGAGGACTTGTTGGGAGTAACTCGAAAAATAATGTGGCAACATTCTCAAACCAATATGGCGGAATATATAAGTATATATTTAATGCATTTTTACAATATGGGTATCAAATGAGAGAGTTTTTTGATATTAACTCGAAAAATAATATGACGTCACTCTAAAACCAGCATGGCTGCCAGATTTTACCTAGACCCAGATAAATATTTATACTCGAGTGAGAACCGAATCCGCCAACCTCGATTCCACAGTCATTAGTTTTAATAACGCACCACTGGTATATTTTTACATTTTACTATGGGCCCAGGCCCATAATAAAATATATATGGATATATGTCACAAAGTTTCACGCACACTTTTTTCTTTATTTTTACGAGAATTAATGGCTTATTTAACAAGCGATTTAATTCTAAACTCTTTAATCTAATTATTATATAATTAATTTTCATCCAATTAAGTATATTAAACATAGTGGGCATTTAATATAGATCAATAAGGACATTTAATATATTATAGCATGTAATTTAAAGGAATATTTCCGAAGATATTACAGTTATATTTAGAGACATATAGGGGCTATGTCAAGCAACGGTACCGGTCGCCAATTGAATTTAATAAAATCCAAAATTTACCTATTTATTGCTTATCGGGTGAAACAGACTTCGCTGGGTCGACTGGTTTAAAATGAAATGCACTATTCCAACAAAAAAATCAAGGGGTAAAGAGTCAGTAGTTAAATGGCTCAAACTTCGCTTTTTATTCAGAGTGCAGTTTTGTATCCAGTCTCACAAGAATGACTATGTCGACCACATTTCGGAAGTTAAGTAA
Source organism: Euproctis similis (assembly GCA_905147225.2). NCBI lineage: Eukaryota > Metazoa > Arthropoda > Insecta > Lepidoptera > Erebidae > Euproctis > Euproctis similis. The sequence continues at coordinate 16,053,149 of LR990109.1, forward strand.
ATTAATATCTATCACTTAACTGACAGTATAGGGCCAGTACAGTATAGATAACCCCTAATTACATGATCTTGAGAAATTCTAAGGAAAAATTTGCAAAATGTATGACGTGGGGCATTGGTTTTATCTGTATCGTAGAGCATAAATTGATTAGTTTGATTGGCCAATGATATTATAAAATATAGATATTATTTATATTTTTTTTATCAAATTAATAATATGTTATCATCATCATTATTATATTCAATACTTATATCATAAGTTTAATTTCAGATAAGCAGTGCTAAAGTAGTGTGGTGTTTTAGTAAATATGCTAAAATTATATCTTTTATTATTTTCTGTAATTTTTAACTTTGTGAGTGGTCAAGATAATGGATTCGCTTTGAACATCTTACATTATAATGATTTTCACGCAAGGTAAGTTGTATATAAAAACCATTCTATAAGGAGAATGAATTAATGATAAAAAGGAAAATGATAGCGTGGGATATGACCAGGAGAATGATGATGAAATATTGAAACATAACTGATTTTAATATAAAATGTTCATTTTCAATTTCATTTAAGTCAACATATGACAAAATCACAATCTTTATGAAGAAAGATATCTAAAACAATAATAACATTTATAGCTATCTCATTTCTATAATTAGGTATAGTTTACATATTAAAAATACGGATATATTTTACAGATTTGTAGAAACCAGTCCAATAGGTAATGTTTGCAACCCAAGTGATGCACCATGTATTGGAGGTTTTGCCAGACTAGCCACTGCTGTGAGACAAGGCCTTCAGAGAGAACCGAATTCACTTCTTCTTAATGGTGGTGACAGTTTTCAAGGCACGATCTGGTATAATATTCTAAGATGGAACGTCACCAAAGAGTTCATGAACATGCTGCCACATGACGCTCACGTTAGTGTTAAAACAAATAAAATACTTACTTCACGCCAAATCCTTTGCAAGTTAGGCAGATACAAAAAGCGCTATAACATAATACTTACACACCTCACTCGTTCACGTCATTTTCATTTATTGTCATTTTCTTGTCATACATTTTAAGGATATACATGGAAAATGTATCGTTGGCATTTTATGTCATTTTGCTAGAAATGTTTAGAAATAATCATAACAACTTGCAACCAATATTATATTTGAGTTCCCACGTGGAATGGCTATCTATAGCCCGAATACTGAACCGCCACACAAATATATAAGCGCTACTTAAGCGTATAAGTAGATGTCACATTACACAGAATACGTGAACTTTGAGCAGTAAGTAGGACTTTAATGATTGTCAGATTTGAGGGGCAGTTCAGTATTCGAGCGTAAGTGTATTAATTACATAGAGGCAAATTACTTAGAAGAATAAAAACGTATTATCATAACGATTAATTGCATAATTTGTCTGAAGAATAAAATTATATGTACTTACTTCATAGGTTAAGAAATATTTTATATATTTTCAGGTACTTGGAAATCACGAGTTTGACAATGGTATTGAAGGTGTGGTTCCTTACTTACAAGAGTTAAATGATAAAGTGGTCACTGCGAATATTATAGACGATGACGAACCTACAATACAGGGATTATATGAAAAAAGCATAATCGTGACCAGAGAAGGTAGAAGAATCGGTATAATTGGGGTTCTCATTGCGACCACTTCAGTAAGTAAAAACAATATTTATTTAATATGTTGAAGATGTATCTTAGCATTGGTATTCTAGTTCCAACGAGGTTGTATATGGTCTTATGACATTGTTTGTCACATTGTGGTGCATTCACTCGCGAAGTAGAACCCGCTTCCTTTCGAGGCAAAGTAATGGCTTACAACGAACATAACAACTTATAATTAAATCCAACTCCATATTCAACTTATGTGTATACACTAAGATTCTTTATAAATGGTATTGATATAATGACATCTCAATTTATTAAGGGATACATTTGATGTGGCAGTGATTTTGAAAATGGCATACTTGGTTATAAGTTTTTTTTTTTTCAATAAAGTAATTAACTTTACTATTTGAGTATGTTTTTTACTACTGTATTCGTTAATAACAGTAACAAAAGGAAAGTTATTCTTATTTATCTTTTCCTTTTCAAACAGACTTTGGCTTCTACAGGGCAGCTAGTATTCACAGATGAAGTAGAAGCGGTGAGGCTAGAAGCTGAAAAATTAAATGCAGAAGGTGTTGATATTATAATTGTTGTATCGCACTGCGGATTAGATATTGACAGGTAAGCCAATAAAGGAATTTAATCAATACTAATGAGTTTCATTACATTACATTTACTCACTTTTGCATTGTATATCTGCTTAGTCAATATATAACATTCAATTTTCTATATGTCCGAAATATGGGATCACGTCCTTAGGATACTTTTTCACCGATACTCTCTTTCAATCCTACTTCCTTTCTGACAACCTTGTTTTCGAAGCGGTCAACGAAAATTACTACGCAGATTTTGCGTAGTGCCGTAATTTCCACCACTAAACCCAATATTAGGCTCGTAGCGATTATCAGTTTGAGTTGGTGAGTTTCTTAGCGCCCTTAGACCTACCGTTACTTTGAACACCGCTGTAACGAGGAATATAGGGCGGCCGGGCACAGGAAATACTACTTCAAATTGAACAAATGTTATTATTAATGAAAGTCCATTTATTGAACGGGTCATATTATTATAACATCACACTGAGAGCAGTGAAAGCGGAGCACTAGCTCTTTTGGTGGTTTAAGTAAGGCGATAAGTACTTATATATCTTTTTTTTTCAGGGAGATTGCACTTCACGGAGGTCCGTATATAGATATAATAGTGGGTGGTCATAGTCATACTTTATTATACAATGGCGATGTGCCAGAAAATACAGCTTTCATTCCACTGGGACCTTATCCGGTGGTCGTGACTCAAACACAAGAAGCAACACAAAGACCTGTCAGTGAAGTATTAATTATGCTATTTTATTTTCAATTTATTTAGATGGAGTCTCTGTAAATTTCTAGTTTTAGTGACAATTTTCATAGTTTTTTTAAGGAAGTCTCGGTGGCGCAGTTGTCGAGCACACGGCTTCTGATCCAGAGGTCCGGGTTCGATTCCAGACACTAGCTCACACCAATGACTTTTCGAAATTATTTTCGTCAGTTATGTGTGATAAACATCGATGACTAAAAACTTTGTGCCCGGTATGGCAATAGGTTCGCCACTTATTCCATTTGGGACGTAAACATAACGGCGAGACGAGGCTTAACAGCCGCTGCCTACACCTTCGGGTAACAAAAGGAGTGAAGTTATGTTATATGTTATGTTATGTATGTATATAAGGAAAAAATGGAGGAAGCGTGTTGTCTAGTGGTAATTGATGAGTGTACATGAACATCAACGCAACACTGCAAGGACCACAGGTGCATTGCTGACGGCAATGCTACTGTGTTCCTTCCTTTAGGTTGGGACAGGGAAAGATAAGGAGTGGGAGTCTAGATAACTCTCCCTTTGAATAAAACAAGCACAAACCACTTTACGTCGAAATTCTGAGAGGTCCCAGTATTACACCTCTCGAATCGGCCTATTCATTCTTATCCACGCTTCTCGTTCATAATATATTCCATTTGTTTATTTTCAGGTATTGATTGTACAAGCTGGTGCTCACACAGCATATTTAGGAGAGATCAAACTTTATTTTGATTCACTTGGTAATCTTTTGGAATGGGAAGGCAACCCTCATTTCCTTGGAAATGAAGTTGAACAAGGTATGTAGCTGCAATACTATGCAGAAAACTTGTTATTTACACACAAATTTTGATTATTTATTATGTACATACATTTGATAAAAAAAATCTGGACCAGGAGTTATATATTTACTTTATGATACACCACAAGAAAATTACAGAGATTTATATATTTCCAATAAATTAATGTACAACGGCGAGCTTAACTCACAATTGAGTTTTCCAGAAGTTCTATCATTACATAGTATAAAACAAAGTCACTTTCCGCTGTCTGTCCCCTTATATGAGCATATCTTTAAAACTACGCAATGGATTTTAATGCGGATTTTTTTAATAGTTAGAGGGTGGTTTTGATTTATAATTCATGTATAGTGTAGTGAAAAAAAATGATAATTTTTAAGATTTAGAACTTTAATCGAAAACGCTGCCTGAACCCTAAGTGATAAATCAATATAATATACTACATTATTATACACCTTTAAAAGGTCTATAAAAAAATCCGCAAGGACATATGTTTATCTCTTAGGGATAACCCACAATGACCATTTAATTTTTTTTCTTTTTACGAGAAATAATGGCCTATTTACGAAGCAATTTTAAACATTACAGTATTATTTTTCATCCAATTAAGTGTCTTAAATAGATTGTGCATGTAATATAGATGATCATAGCTCTTTACAGCATGCAATTTAAACAAATATTTTCGAAGACATTGCAGTATTAACATAGTGGGACAACAGTTATTACTTTTGATGCGCAACAAAGTTCGCCGGGTCAGCAAGTAGAACATAAAATTGATAGATACATTGATAAAATTGATATTGATTGATAAGATTGATGCACTATTACTAGTGCAATTCACTATATGTTTACGCGTCGCATGTATTTTTGTATGAGGAAAAATTAAAAAAAAAATATTTACAGCTCCAGATGTGTTAGAAAAAATTAACGAATATCTACCGATGATTGAGGAGCTTTCTTTACAGGAGGTCGGTTCATCAATGATCCATCTCGAGTCCAATTGTGCATGTTCTGAATGCAACCTCGGAAACTTCATTTGCGATGCGTTCATGCACTCAGTAAGTCTGGATATATTGTAATGTAGATTAGATGTGGCAATTGAATTAACATCAGTGATAAAATTGGCATAAGTAAAAACAAACGCCTATATAGAAGTTAACAAACCATTGTAATCATTATTAAAGTTATTAATTTTAATGTAATGAGTGTGAGTTAACTTATTCCAATTATCAAAATTCTTAAGTTAACAAAAAAGATTGACCATGTTAAGATTCGACTCCAAGCCATTTTAAGCAGAAGTCTTCAGAAGCAGAGTGCGTGACCTCCAGACCAGTGAGACAACTATACCGATTTGTATTTAATTACGGTTGTTTTATTGCATTTTTATAGAGATACAAGCTTTTTATAATTAATTAAAGTACCTACTTTCTTTTAAAATACTAAGTTTTTCTACTAATTAATAATACAATAAAATAATTCAATTAGTCTCAGTGGTATAGGTTTCCAGCATCGCGCCTTCTTCATAAAGAAGTCGTGGGATCGATGCTGGACTCATACCGATGACTTCTTTGAATTATTTTTTTGGTGGTATGTGTTATAATGTATCGCAATAGGTTTCATATAACTTCACGCTTTTTTCTACCCGAAGGTGTTAGTAGCACCTATTAAGCTTTGTCTCGCCATTATGGTGACGTCCCAAATTGAATAGGTGGCGAATCTATTGCCATACCGATCACAAAGTTTTCAGTCATTGATATTTATCACACATAGCTTCCGAAAATAACTTCAAAAGTCATTGTTGTGAGCCAGGATTCAAACCCGTGATTTCATGATTCAGAGGCGGAGTGCTCGACCACTGGACCACCGACACCTTTTCAAGTCGATTTATATTAATATAATAATGCATTCTTTGTATAAATTTGTATATACATTTTATTTGTATAAATAATCTACAATATAATATATCTCAATCGACCTGCGATCGCAAACGTTATTTAAAGTACGGAACGTTAGGTTGATACAAGTGTATATGACTATATAAGGTTATAAAACTTTATTTCATTTAAATACTAATTGTTTAAATCGTTTCAGATAATAGACAGAGCTGAAAATGGTAGTTGGCATTACGCACATTTTTGCGTCATTAACCAAGGAGGAATAAGATCTGATATTAGCCCTGGAGGTAAGATTAAATATTATAGTATTATTATGTGGTCTTGTTGGCCTGAAGCACCGTGATTCTTAATCAAACAGTCTTGGGTTCGAATCTTGGCTCATAACTAAAGACTTTTCGAAATCCTCTTCTGGAGTTATGAGTGATAGATATCGATGACTGATAACGTAACATAACATAACTTTACGCCTTTTGTTAACCGAAGGTGTAGGCAGCGGCTGTTAAGCCTCGTCTTGCCGTTATGTTTACGTCCCAAATGGAATAGGTGGTAAACCTATTGCCATACCGGGCACAAAGTTTTCAGCCATCGATATTTATCACACATAAATTCCGAAAACAATTTCGAAAAGTCATTGGTGTGAGCCAGTGTCAGGAATCGAACCCGGACCTCTGCATCAGACGCCGTGTGCTCGACCACTGCGCCACCGAGACTGTTAGATGACTGATAGAATGTTGGATTTATGGTGCCGCCACCTATTTTATTTGTTAGCATGTTAAAATTTTCGAGTGGAGATGTAATAACTGCAGAAAGGCGGAAAAAAAACTATGAGATGAAATAGGTAATCAATTACCTTTCCATATATATTTATTTAAAATTTGCGTATTTATTGTTTCACACATAATCAATCGGTTGTTTCTCCATGTAGTTTATTATGCCAGTTATCCTTTGTAAGATTATAAAAACTAGTTATACCAGCTACCATGTTATTTGCCAGCCATCCTATTTTTTTAAGTACTAACTTATATTTATATAAATTGTCTTCTTCATAATTAATTACATATAATTTTTATTATATAAGGCTATTAAAACAAACATCGGATCAAGACAAACATCGGAATTTGTTCTTTTCAATTAAACATGATGTATAGAAAATTTTCAAATTAATGTTTCAGTGATTACTTATGAGTCGTTAATATTATCCACTCCGTTTGAGAATAATGTTGAAGTGTTCGAGTTGAAAGGAGATGTCATAATGGAAATGCTGGAATACTCCGTAGCCAATGATCCATTTGCCGGAGCGAGGATGTTACAAGTGTCTGGTAATATACTGTCTTCTTATTTACACCATTTGCTACTTACAGTATAAAGTACTAACCATGAGTGTATGAAATTGGGAAGTCCATGACCTTGTGTGCAGAACTATTAGAGATAGAGCCACGTAGCTCGCTGCATAAATAGGCTGGTGAAATGCCACGGCCTCTCAGATTATTGACGTAAAGTGCGAGAGGCTTCGGTCCATGAGAAAGGTATCCGGAAGCCCAATCGTACATAATCCTTATGTTAGTGCAGTTTTTCATGGCACTAGTAAAAAACCCAGCCAAATGCGAGTGGGCCCCATGCACGAAGGGTTCCGCGCATTTTAGCAAATATTAAGTTGCATGTGGCGAAACATTAAAACATTTTCGTCTGGTGATATATACCATCGCTCGACGCGCCAGTCCGCATTGGCTAAACGGTTGGCGATCAACAACTTTCGCTCGCTTTGCATCAGGTGAACCGCAAGCTCGTTTGCCCCCTTTTGTCATAAAACAATAATTGAGATTTGTTTTATTATATGGGAGCCCCCGCTAATTATTTAATCTATTTTAATTAAATATATTTAAAGAGAACACAAAAAAAATATTCTGTCAATAGTTAACGATCCTATCAGTCACTGTTATTAATACTCCCCAATAAATATTAATTTTATTATAGTCCTTGTTACTATAGCGGCTATAGAAATACATTCGTGCAAATTTCAACCTTCATTAAAAAAAATCTATCTATCATTATAAAATACAGCCTGGTGTAAGACTAGTGCACAGAAGGGCAGACAGCAAAGTCTCATTCAATCCTGTTATAGAAACGGAACACTAAAAACGTAAAAATGAACTTAATAATATTACTATATAAGTATTCACTTAAATTAATGTTTGAACTGATGGGGACAGACGAACGACTTGAACCCGACTCACTCAACCGCCCCTTAAACCAACGGTTCAATAGGCTCTCGTGACGTGTCATTTTTACGCGTCAACAGACATTTTCAGATATTTTATTGAGAAAAATGTTACAAAACTCACAGCTGATTTTAATTGAGTATCGAATCAATATTTATAATATATTTACTAAAAGGCTATTTATCATTATCAGTAGTTTTTTAATGGGATAGAGGCAAACGAGCACACGAGTCACCTGATAGTAAGCAACTAGCGCCAATAGAAATCTGTAACGCAGATAGTCTTTCAGTTCCGATGCATGTGCATCTTCAGTATGAGTTTAAGATGGGGTCACAAGGGGGATATAGAGTTCAGCTGCTGCTCTTATGCCGTGAACTGCATGGGTCTACCACTGTTACCGTGCCCAATTAATGTTGTTATTCATTTGCAGGAATACGAGCAACATTTGACGGTCTTCGACCTGTGAATGAGCGGGTTCTTAGTGTATCAGTACGTTGTATAGAATGTGACGTTCCCAGATACGAACCACTTGAACTCGACAAATATTACAGGGTTGTATCACAAACTTTCCTTGGGAACGGTGGTGATGGATTTAGTGTAAGTAAAATGACAAAGGGCAAATTATTTGTTACATATAATTATCTCACATATGAACTTTTGAAATTAATTGGCTATTTTTTTTATGAAACAGCGTACACATAACGCTTAATTTTCACCACTGTACGATCAGCCGCTATGTTTTATTTGTCAGCTAGTAACAATACATAAACACCTGGCTTGCTTTATAAATGTTGATGGAGTTTTATGGATTTCAGATGATAAGTGACAACCGTATCAATATAGAAGTGGTTGGAGTGGATTACGATATCCTTATGACCTACATAAGGCAACAAAGTCCCGTGTATGCAGAAGAAGATGCTCGTATGCAGATATCTAATCCATGTATAACAGATTAGTCAGTTCTTATATTAAATTAAAATAATTATAACCCTTTTTATTATTTTTTTCTAAACTAACGCCTTCTTTACACATACTTGTAGCTATGACTTAACTCAGAAAATTTTTAATCTCCATAGTTATGTTACCAGTAAATGATATTTTCAAAACATGGTTTATTTACCCGAGATATAAGCCTATACTTGCTTTTTCATTGTTGGCAAGGTATAATTAATTTCAGCTGTATAACTTAAATTATAATGAACAGAATGGTGTACAGATTTATAAAACGTTAAAATTAAGTTGGAATTTAAATAAAGAAAACATGAGATTTTTTGTAAAAAGTTAGGTCCTCGACTTACAAAAATGTGGCACAATTATTTTATACTTTTTAATTTATATGATATGAAAGCATGTTCTTCAGTTTGTTTTTAAGGTGTATTAATTTTTTAGTGAATAGCCACCGGAATGTAAGAAAGATATTATTAAAGCATGAATGTTATAATAACACAATAGTATTCCTACGGGATTTGTCGTTATACGACATGGACAAGACGCAATTATTACATAAGTTAATGAAGCATAGCCCTTTCCACACTGAACAACTTAAAGCTTTCAAAAACTCATTGGTGTGAGCCAGGATTCGAACCCTTAATTTAGAACTTCGAACTTCTTAATTTAGAAGTGGGGTGCTCGACCATTCGACCACCGACATTATCTATGTTTATAATTATAATGGCGGGACAGCATATCTTCATATAAGAGTATTATTATATGTTTGATCTCAGGAACTAAATGGCATATCTTTTGCCATACATCGGGCGCATCGTGATCAACGGCTGATAATAATTATTTGCCTCACATCATGTATAAATCGTATCAGCCAAAGGGGTATTGTATACATATACTAATATTACTAAAAGAAATAGCAATAAGTAAAGAAGAATTTAATATATATTAATATTTGCGAACTATGGTTTTTTATACGTAATTAATAAAAGCTCCAATAAAACAATATATTTTGAAGCTAATATTTTCAATCCAATAATATGAATGTGTTATATATTTTTCGTTTAAATTCGTTAAATTTGGTCCGAAAAGAGAGAAAAGTAAAAACAAGTATAATCTCACTAAGTCTGAAGAGATTTTCATGTACAAACTTTCATCCGTATATTTGCTTTATTCCATCTCAAACGGACTAGGTCACCATTTGATGCTTTCCGACATCTGTAATTATTGAACTTAAAACTGTATCTACGATATTAATGTAATGGAACAGACGTTACACGCTTGATATTAAAAATGAATTGATATGAATTATTAAAATTTCTTCTTTTAAAAATCTTTTTATTTTTACAGTGGTGGAGCTAAGCGTGTAAGTGGCGTGGCGTGCCGTGCCTTGGTTGGCGAAATACCGCGACCTCTCAAAAGATCGACGTAAAGTGAGTCATGCCGCGTATCATTCGGTGAAAGAGGTATCCGGAGTACTGTATTGTACCATATATATTCACTTCTTTATTAGATAGGAGCATTCGTGCCACCTGATGGTAAGTGAACAGCTCCGCCCATAGACGCAACACATATAGTGTTAAAGTTGCGTTGCCTATAGGAAAGGATTGGGACGGGGGTAGGCCTCCGGATACCTCTCTCACCGAACGAAATGCGACATGAGCCACTTTACGTCGATCTTCTGAGATATCGTAGTATTTAACCGATCGAGCCGGCCCATTCAGGCAGCGAACTGCTTGGCTTTACCACTGTTAAGCTTTGAATTGTTGCCGCATCCACCCTATTAGCTGGACTTGGCCCCATCAGATTACTATCTTTTCTCAAATCTAAAAACAAAAACACATGGAAAGACGAAAATTTTCGTTGAATATCGAGGTACAAGAAGCTATGAATGAACTTAAAGATTTTTAGAAGTAATATTAAAGCTAGAGACAAGATGGTATAAATATGTAGATCGTTCTGAGACTATGTAGATTGTGTATTTAGAAAAAAACTCGTTTATTTTATAAGTCGGACTTAATAATTTTCAATGTGCACTGGTATGTACAAGTTTACAGAGTTCAAGTCAAACTTTGCCTTTTTGGTAAGATCCAACATGATAGTAGACTTAACTATATATACTTCATCACGCCAAGTCCATTGCGGGGTAGGTAAAGAAAATAGAGCGCAATAAGAGCAGCACTATTCTTACACACTTCACTCGCGTCTTTAACTTACAAAACCGTCTTCATCCACACTCGGAAGTTTTTAGGTCTTCTGATATTACACATTTTAATTATATTATTATAATATTCAAAATATCGTTATTTTTTCGCTACTACGAGTTTATGAGTTGACCACAAATCCTTATTAAGGTTCACATAAGACGGAGCTCGTTGTAGCGTTTTATACGAGAGGATTTAACAGCCACGTCAAAACTGAGAGAGTATTAATAATGCAAGGTTATGAAAGTAAGAAGAATATGAATGATTAACTTTCGTGATAATGTAAAATTAATTAATACATCTTCTGCTGCGTCTAGAACTAGTGATTATATTGTGACAACACATAATTTACAAAACAAATTTACGTTTAACTTATATTGTATGCTATAACTGCCGAATTGAGGTCGACGGGTTCGATCCCCACCCCAGTACAAATATTTATTTATAATATTTATCAGTATGAATATTCGTGTGAGTCCAGGGGTTTTTCAATGTATTTTAAATACATAATACGTCCGTTATCTAATATCCATAACACAGGTGCCTCGTGTATTGTTGTGTCCAAAATATTACAAGCCGTAAGATTTATAGGTGCCTTGAAAAATAAAAAAATATAAATATATATAAATAAAGTAAAATAAAATATACGTATATTGCAAAGAAATAAAAATCAGAAACATTTTCTCTCATAACGCACAAAAATAACTAAGTACTTAGCCTAGATAGGTTCTGCTGTTGTCTCTTCTAAAATTCCCTCCACTCCTGATCTTTGTAACTGCAGTCCCTTGCGACCCAAGTACAAGTTTGTAATAGTTTTCTTTTCCAAAAAACAACTTAAAACTAATAAAAAATAAAATAAAAAACATACAGAAAGTAAAAACCTTTCAAAAATGTTTATGAAGATTTATTGGCTGACCCTGGATTCCGAAGTTTTACAGTTTTATACTTAATGGCAATCATCTTTATCTTCTATATACCTACCATTTAAATAACTACTCACTTTAATTAGTTCTATTTTCTTGTTGTACATCCTGCACCGCAAGAAATCTACACTAATTAGGAAACTTTGCAAGAATTAAAACAGGCAATCTAGATTTAATTAGAAACTTCAAGTGTAGGGGTATTTAATAAATAAAGCTGACCTACTTCACAGTAAATGTTAGAAAATCCGCCAACAGATGTCTATATCTACTTTTTTAATTCCAATTTCTAATCTATCATCATCGTCCATTTATCCATTACTCGATACGTACGTCTTCAGTCTTCTTGGATGTTGGAATAGCAGTGAACTAGACTCGGTAACCTAGTGGTTCACCATTTTGCTTTTGAGTTAAATGTCTCCAGTTTGAATCTTAAAACACCTAAATGACTTTTTATAATGTAAAAATTATGTATCCAATCGAATTTGACTTGATTCGAGACAAATTTTATCGTGACTATGGAAGCAAAAAAATAATTATGTCGAGACATAACTACCGCTGCCCACATCTTCGAGTGCACATTCGAAGTGAAGATTCATTATTTATTTATTTTAAAATTAACATCAAAAGTGATTAAAATTCTAATAATTTGTTGGCAACTTTGATATGTTACCAATTTAAATATGATTATGTGTAGTATGCTCAAACAGAAATATGAGCGTGCAAGTTTAAACTCCTGAGTAATATTGGTAGATAAAATAAACTTTATAATAATATAAGGAAAATTGTTTGAGTTCAAACTTTACTCGAGGTAACTATAGCAAGGTTGTGTAACTTAATTTTACTAATAAGAAAATATTGATCAAAGAAGTTTGCTTGTTATCAATGTTGAATTTTAACAACAGACAGTGTTACAGTTGCGTTGCCGGTCTTGGGAGTAGGATGAGAAAGAAGAGGTAGAGACCCCATAGGCCTCCGGATGCCTTTCTCACCGAACGTGACGCGACATAAGCCACTTTACGTGAACATTCTGAGAGGCCATGGTATTTCACAGGTCGAGCCGGCCCATTTATGCAGCGAACTGCGTGGCTCTACCATTGTATAGTTAATAATAGTTATACTATATAGCCTAGAAATCACTGAAATATGCTTTCAAAAATTTTGAAAATAATAATTTATTTTAGCGGGGTGGACAGAGATAAATAATTATGAGATAAATTATAAAGAATAATGAGTGCCCAAAGACACATACGAGTATCTCACCAACACACTTCCTTAAGTCTCGTTGGTCCAGTGGTTAAGCACGCCGCTTCTGATCCGGAGGTCGCGGGTTCGAATACTGACACTGGCTCACACCAATGACTTTTCGAAATTGTTTTCAGACGTTATGTTTGATAAATATCGATGACTGAAAACTTTCTGCCCGATATGGAATAGGTTCGCCACCTATTCCATTTGGGACGTAAACATAACGGCGAGACGAGGCTTGACAGCCGCTGCTTAACACCTTTGGATAACAAAGGCGTGAAGTTATGTGATGTAATGTTATGTTCACACTTCCTTAACTTCCATATTTCTTACATACTTTCGTAGGTTTTATGTTAGTATCTCGTCGTCTAAAATGATGCGGTTACAGTATGGAGTCAATTGAGAACACTCACATTATAATATACTATAAGTACTCAGTCCACATAATGTCTTTATTATGTTTAGTTGATAAAATAGGTTAATATAATATTTAAATTCTGTGCAAATGCGGAATGATGTTGGGGTGGGAGACAATCACTAAACACTTTCTATGTCCAAATTTAATATATCCTTCCACAAGGTGATTATCAGAAGCTCTTAAAACTGACGAGCGTCTATGACAAGAGTTATGAAAGTCAAAGAAACGAGTGAGGTATGTAAGATTCGTGCTTTATGACGCTCTGATTTCTCTACCTATCCTACAAAGGATTTGGCGAGTATTTATGTTATGTTCTGTAGTAATAAAGTGTGTGTAATAAACTTAGGTAAATTTTATGCCATTCAATGAGCTTATATCATCCTATAAATACCCAAACGTTAGTATACCAACATAATCATAGTAAATTAATTAAAATGTTTTTAATTTAATCTTGTACTCCGATAACAGAGAGTTATTTCAAAGATCAAAAAAGAAAAACTAATTAATTTCTCATACGGAATAACGATACTTAAGCACGTCAAGTGCAAAAATACACATAAAGTTAGAAATAGATGAATTGAAAACAATCCAATTTAATTAAAATTAGAAATAAGGAAAATTAAAAAAGAATAGCAATGGAAGCGACTGAACTTATTATTAGTTTATGTTCAGAATTGGAAAAACAAAATGTTAAATTAACAAAATGTAGTACTTAAAAGGTTCACTAATTCAGTTGCATAAGATAGTCCTTAATTTATAATATATAAGGATAAAATACAGTATTCTTTATACTTCTTACCTCATAACTTTTCACTGGGTAAATTGATTTTGAAGATGTTTTTACTTGAAATCTGATGCTTTTCGTCTGCCCAGTTTTGACACACACGTGTAAGCTATTCTAGATGATTTTTTAATTTGATAAGGCATGGCATTCTAATTTTCAGGCGTTCCGCAATCACTTTTATCGCTTGATATTCGCATAGTCTAAATACAGATTTAACCAATTTTCCAGTTAAAAGTGTAAAGTTTTTTTAAAGCTCGGTAACTATACAGGTCGTAAATCAAGCCTACACAACGAGTTTGGCAAAAGAAGTAACAATTTATCAAGAGAATTGTCCCAGAGTTTTTGGAATTATTCCAACATAAATATGTAGCAGCTATGTAAATGTTATAACGAGGTATTTATTTGCACAAACAGGGGATACACTACTTTGAGACATATGTTCTAGAATGTGCGAGTGATTTTAAAATTTTAACGCCTTGAAATTACTATAAAAATATCCTTTATTTAGTATTTTTATTTTTAGGTGCAGAGATTTTATAAACGCAATAGGCCGACCCCATCGGTGAAATACTACGACTTCTAAGAAATTGGCCGTAAAGTCTTGTCGATTTTCTTTTGATAAGAAAGGAAGCCCAACCTACTTTCTACGTATCCCATCTTTAAAGCTGGCAACGCAACTGTGACCCTATTGCAGATATCCATAGGTGGTTGCCAGTAACTCATTCGCGAACATGTTTAACCCATTTAAAAAAATGCCAAAAAAAAGAATGCAATAATACAAAGGTTCTTTTAACAAATTTTCTAAACGTATTTATGGATTTATCTAGAACGTTGTTATTTGTTTTTGTAAATTGTAACAAACATTAGGTACTTTGGGCGGGATCCCTTTTGTGATAAGGGTCTTCGGATACGTATGTAAAATTAGACTGACCAGCCCAAAATGATGTTTTCATTTGGCACTATTTCAGCCAACGTTTTATTTTCTAACATTCAGTAGTATTTTGTATTCCCTCCTATACAAGCCTTGTGACGTAATGTACTTAAGTTTTTTTGGAGAAAATGTTACAATAGAATTTTGAAAGCAGATTCTGAGATGGACATTTTTACTTTAGATGACAATTCATCATTAAATTATAATTGTAGTAAATCCAAAATGGCGAAACACTGCAGACGGTGAGCTTTTAATTTTGAATTGGCATAGGTGACGTCATTTCTTTGTAATAAAACGAAATACCCTAATTTAACCATGTGTAAATTCAAAACATAGCGGACTACATTTTTTTATTAGTTTTAAGTTATCACTTACAGTTCTAAATTATATAAAATAAATATTACAAGGATAATAACTCCTTTCTTCTTAAAAAAATATTATAAAGTCTAGTACCTTATAATAATTTTTTTTTTGCAACTACTCAGAATTGTAGGACCTATATTGGTAGAATGGTATTAAAGTTAAATGGTAAAAAAAAACTTTTTCTTGTCAATTATAAATTTAATATAAATAAATATAGTTCTTATTTTTCATTATTCAGCCAATTCAGACTGCAGATGTTATGTTTAATAATAGTATTGTTTTTAAACTGTTTATAATTAATTATCGCAGCTAATTCATACAGGGACTTGATATTTGCATGCGGCCGTCTGCTTCTACAAACACTGGACTTTGTTGTCTTATATAATTCATAATGACGTCATAGTCCACACCAATCACTTCCACATTGATACGGTTATCACTTAACATCTAAAAAAGCAAATAAAAAAAATAGTTAAAAACCTCTTTTCAAAGTTAAAATGTTTCACATCAGTTATTTTTTCCGATTCAATATGGACATCCATATAATTTGGATATTATTACGTAAATCACAAATATTTCGGAATCTTCCTTTCCTAAAGTTATCTAGATAAATATGGTTGACAACTTTGAACAATATTGTTTATATAATTTGTGGTGTATGGCAATAAGTTCTGCCACTTATTCCACTTGGGATATAATAATTCGGCGAGTCAAGGCTTAACAGCCGTTGCTTACACCTTGGGCTTGTAAAAAGGGTGTTAAAAAAATAATAATTTGTAAGTAATCTCTAAACAACTCTTACATATTGGATTATCAATATAGTTTTTGAAACACTTACAGTATAATCACCTCCTCCATTACCAATGAAGTCTTGTGAGACAACCCTATAATATTTATCCAGATCAAGGGGCTCGTATCTAGGGATGTCACACTCAATACAACGTATTGTGACATCTAGAACACGCTCATTCACAGGCCGTAAGCCATCAAAAGTAGCTCGTAGCCCTGAAATGGATATAGAAAGACGAACAGCTCACTTTAGACTTTATACTGAAGGAAGAACGTGACTAGTGAGTCATAACATTTAAAAAAATACTAATTCTGATAATTCAATTATAAATTCACCCAATGATATTGAGTACATACAGATATTCATATATAACTTCACGCCTAATCCCTTGCGTGGTAGGAAGAGAGACCAGAGCGCCACATGCCACGATTCTTACACACCTGAGTTATCAAAGACGCGAGTTCTATGACACCTGGGTGTTTTCGAATGGTTAATACAAGGAAGTGTATATGTATAGCTCAAACATTTAAATGCTTAATTTGGAACTTTAGAACGCTGTCCAAAAGATACATGGATTCCAAAAATGGTTAATTACCTGAAACTTGCAGCATCCTAGCACCTGGATAGTGATGATCGCCTACAGAATATTCAAGCATTTCTAAAATGTGCTCTCCCTTCAGTTCGAATACTTCCACGTTATTTTCAAACGGTGTTGACAGCATCACTGACTCGTAAGTAATAACTACGAGATAATGAAATCTGTGTTTATATATTATATTTTAGTATATAAATAATATAATGATTCTAATATATATACAAATATCGATATTGTCTATTTAACAGCCTTCCGATTTAGTAAGGATATAAAATTTTGAAATTTTAGCATGTCAGATACTAATATTTAAATAATATATATATTTTTTATATAAAGGTAACATATTAGATACTCACTACCAGTATTTATATCAGACCTTATTCCACCTTGATTGATGACACAGAAATGTGCATAGTGCCAGCTATTATTTTGGGCTCTATCCAGTACCTTAAATAATAATCCTTTTGTGTTTAGATTATAAAACTACGCATTAAAATATATCTATAGGATGAGAATGCATGCGATCTCTTTTCGTGTAAGACCGTGGTGATGGCAGAGAATTTTGAAATGATTCGGTAATTCTCTAATATCATAGATATAGAGGTTAGAATACGGAGGTACAGGTTTGAAATACAGGCTCACAGCAATGATTTTCGTAAATTAATGACACTAACAAGACGACTGGGTCCAACGTATGGCATACGCTATCATCTTTATAATAATAGTAAAGTAAAGCAAACTGGCATATTGATCCTAATTTGTTTCAAAGGCATAAAGTTTTAATACAGTATATTTTTTAATTAATGAAAATACAACTTACGGAGTTCATGAAAGCGTCGCATATAAGATTGCCTAGATTACATTCGACGCATGCGCATTGTGCGGACATATGTACCAACGATGTGCCGATTTCTTGTAATGCCAGCTCTTCTATCATTGGAAGATATTCATTGATCTTTTCTAAGACATCTGGAGCTGAAAACATGGAACATAATTTTAAAATCTCTTCTCAAAAACTCGCTATTTCGTACGCTATTTCCTTACATCATAATATATGATGTAAAAAAATAGCGTAAGTAAATAGCGTAAATGGGGCGTTGGGCAGATTCCTGGATAAAGGTGATAATAGGAGCCTCAAAAATCGACGCGCGTGCATGAAAAGAGTTATGAAAGTCAACGAAGCGAGTGAAACGTGTAAGAATCGTGCTTTATGGGACTCCGTTCTCTCTGCCTAACCCGCAAGGGATTTGGCGTAAAGTTATGTATGTATATATATGATGCAGGTAAAAAAAATAAGTTCAAATTTCTATAGATAATAAATAATGGTCTTCACTTTACATTTAAAATCATATAAAACAAAACACTGCGTAATATATTTGTAAAGCCAAAAAGAAGTCTTTACTATTATTAGAATATATATTTTTTGCCTGGTGATCAGTAAGCTAAAAAGGTAATTTAATTACGGGCTTGAGCTCGTAAAATCTTATAGAGGTGATCATTGGCGTTTACCTTGTTCAATCTCATTTGATAAATAGTGAGGATTACCCTCCCACTCCAGGAGATTACCAGCAGAGTCAAATGAAAGTTTGATTTCTCCTAAATAAGCCGTGTGCGCTCCAGCTTGTACTATCAATACCTGGAAATATATTATGATTATTAAATTAGATGAAAATAATTTTAGTTAAGTAATATGATGATAAATTGAATTTACCGGTCTCTGTGTTTCCTCTTGATTAACAACCACTGGATAAGGTCCTAGTGGGGTAAACCCACTGTTTTCCGGTACTTCTCCATTATACAATAAAGTATGACTATGACCACCCACTATCAAATCAATATATGGGCCACCACGTAGGGCTATTTCTCTGTAAAAAAAAAACGATAGAATACATGTCAATAGTAAATGTTTTACTTATATTTTGTCTTTTTTTACAAATGTATGGTAATTTATATATAACTACTAAACATGAAAATACACTACTGGAACAAATTAAGGGATCAAAAAAAATTCCAAATTTTTCGGTAGTTTTCAACAGGCCGTAACTTTGAGAGAAATGGTCGTACAGGAAATAAAAAAAAAGGAAATTGTAGCTCCAAGTGTCTAGTTTTTGGATTAGAACTTCAAAATTTTGTAGCCTCCGCGGTTTCTGAGTAATCGTAGAAAAACCAGCAGCAAAAAAATTCTCAAAATTTTTTTAGTTTTTTTTTTGGTCTACGGGCGTGGAAAAAAATTTTTTAGCTTAACCACCATAAGGATCGGATACTTTGTTCAGTTAGCTTTAATTTCTTTTTTTAAACACCCTGACACGTCCACTCCTCGCTGAGATATCGGTCTTCAAATGGAAAAGGATTTTTTTGTCTTTGATTATCGATATCTCAGCAACCAATGATCGCACAGAAAGTTAGAGGTGGGTTTCAAGAACTTAAATGAATTTCCCTTAACAGCTGTCCATTGTTTTTTTTATATCTACAGAGAATAAGTATTATGTAATTTATTATATAATCTCTCAAAAATGAGAATAAGAATCCAGAGTGATATTAATATTTCAAGTATTGTCTGTTTTGTACATAATATCCGTTATCTAATATATAAAATTCTCGAGTCTAGATGTGCGTAATTGAACTCCTCCGAAACGGCTTGACCGATTCTCATGAAATTTTATGTGCGTGTCGGGTAGGTCTGAGAATAGGACAACATCTATTTTTCATCCCCCTAAATCACTAGGCTAGCCCACCCCTCAATTCTTTTTTTATTTTTCGACATATTTCCGTTTCTTATTTTTTTTATAAAACGGGATACAAAAATACATGCAACCCTAAATTTTCAACCCCCTACGGTCAACCCCTATTTTTTAAATTTTATTTTTCGGCAAGACAACGTTTGCCGGGTCAGCTAGTAGTATTATATATTTATCTTCGTAACTTTTCATCTGATTATACCAAGCTCGTTTTGTTTTTATGTGATTCAGAAGAGTATTTTTTTAAATTTCGTTGGACCAAGGCACACACATACACACAAATACATTTTAGTATAGTTGGTTGGTTGCTACTAAAATACCTGTCAATGTCAAGACCGCAATGTGATAAAACAATAATGATATCCACTCCATCTGCATTTAATAGCTCAGCTTCTCTGCGAACGGCTTCAACTTCGTCTGTGAATTGAAGCTGACCCGTAGAAGCTAATGTCTGTGGAAAGTGTAAAACTATTTTATTTTATATCCCAATCCTTACACTGTTTTGACCTCATCCTTGTTCTTACGAAAGGCTGATAATAGTTCTGCCATGTCTTCATACATAGTAGTATGTAGGCAAATTATTTCTTTGAAATATATCGCGACTTTATATACATATATTATCTACATTGTTGTTTATAGAAAAATATATCACAGCTATTTAAACTAGTCTGTTGTTTGTCTTACTTACTTACATTTGTTGTAGCAATGAGAACACCGATTATACCTATTCTTCTACCCTGTCTCGTTACAACTATACTTTTCTCGTACAATCCTTGTATTGTTGGTTCTTCATCATCAATTATATTTGCAGTTACTACTATGTCCTTTAGCTCTTTTAAATAAGGAACCACTCCTTCAACACCGTTGTCAAATTCGTGATTCCCAAGTACCTGAAAACATATAATATATATTTTTAATGAATGACTTGTTCTTACTTATTTTCTTTTAGGTATTTTAATGTATAGAAATGTAATAACAGAAAAAGATTAGATACTTCTTTATTTTTGTATCTTTTATACTCAAATATTTGGGTATCGGTACCAAGATATTGATATTTATTTCCAATTTTCTGACCTGATAACTTGAACCAAACCTTTAATTCATTACTCTATGTCTAAAATTGAGTCAGTTCGACCTTTGATTTCTTTATTTAAATATTAAAAAAGACTGACATGTGCATCATGGGGTAACATATTCATGAACTCTTTGGTAACATTCCATCTCAGTATATTGTACCAAATCGTGCCTTGGAAACTGTCGCCACCATTAAGGAGAAGTGAATTTGGTTCTCTTTGAAAGCCTTGTCTCACAGCAGTTGCAAGTCTGGCAAAGCCTCCAATACATGGTGCATCGCTTGGATTGCAAACATTGCCCATTGGACTGGTTTCTACAAATCTGTAATATTATTAAATCTGTTATATTCTGTAATATTTGGGACGTAAACATAACGGCGAGACGAGGCTTAACAGCCTCTGCCTACAACTAGGGGTAGAAAAAGGCGTGAAGTTATGTTATGTTTTAACTTTTTCTTTCCATATTTACGCTATCCTTTAAAATCAAAGATCATCGTACTGAAATAAGTATCCATATAAAATATAAAAATATGGTTTCCACTATTAAAAAGTTATCGGATTTCATGTGAAGCCGTTCACTTGTGCTGAGAGGTTCTTAACTTCTTAGTCTACCCGTCCTAACTCTTGAAGCCGTAACTTCACAAACTCTGCACTTTAGGTAAAATATATTATATCACTGGTTCTTATTTAAGGTACAATTAAGAAACGAAAATAATTACTATTAATCCTTGTAATTTAACAGTTCTTGGCTCTTATTATTGCTGTGAAATACTAGTCGTTAAATAGGTACCTATTGCTAATATAACTATTTCTAAATATTATTAAATAGTACCTATTGCTAATTTAAGTATTTCTAAATATTATTAAATAGTACCTATTGCTAATTCTAAATATTAATACATATAACAAAACACAATCATATCAAATACCTTGCATGGAAGTCATTATAATGTAGAATATTTAATGAAAACACGTCATCCTGAGCACTCACACAAATCGCAAAACAAATTAATACATATAATTTTAACATTTCAACAAACGCGTCTATTGATACTTAATGTTTGTAATATTTTTATAATTAAAAGTAGCATTTGAAGTAAGCGATTGATAAGATATTTGATTAAATTGATAATCGCTGTAATACGGAATCAAAATAATGACGAATGTACTATAAAATTTGTATATTTAATTTCATATCATAAATTTTATATCATAAATAACATTTATATTTGTATCATATATCATAAATATATGATATTTAATATCATAAATAACATTCGCCGTTGTTGATATCCGACTGAGATAAAAGGGCTATGCTTACGCATTTAATCTTACAGTAATACTAATATTTCAAGTATTGTCTGTTTTGTTTTGTGAATAATATAACATTTTCGTTAATTGCAAAAAATAAACTGAATATTACTTACATTGGATGTTAATAAAAGGCTTGACCATATTTAATCATATTCCAACACAAGAGTTGTTGCAGAATTTGGGTCAGTATTAATTACACAATATAGATTGTAATCCCTTTGTCTAACCACTTGGCGTTCAACCAAGCGAGATTTCTGCTAGATGCACAACGATCAGGCTGAATTTGGTTTTGATAGAGCCTTAGAATTTTGTTAACGGCGTAAGCTTTCATTTAAAATAATTATTAAAATCTTATTTTGTTTTATTAGTTACTTGATACAATTCCATATAACCTCTACGGCAGAATATTTTTCACGCGACTCATAAGTTACATTTTGGAAAATTATTTTAAAAGTGAAAAATAAAAAGAAAATGTAAGTAAAAATCAAAATATAATAATAATATAATAATATCTTGGACACAATGCACACAGCGCCCTCTAGTTCCAAGTTAAGCAACTATATGCTTGTGTTATGGATACTAGATAACGGATATATACGGATACATATTATTATTATATACTTTTTTTTTGTAAATACATAGTTATAATACATAGAAAAACACCCAGACGCCACACAAATATTCGTGTTTGTCACAAATATTTGAGCTCGGGTGGGAATCGAACCCCCGACCTCATTGCCGCACCCGGTACTTTTACAAATGCGCCACGCGGCCCGAACATTATTCATAAATTGAATTAATCAGAATTATTTTTAATAATAAACCTTTTATTTTGTATTATTTAATAGGCACATTATATTCAAAATTAATTCATATTACAATATATATGTTTGAAAACTTAAATCCGAACTATCTCGAACATATAATTCAACCAAATGAAGTTTACGCCTAATCTAATAGCCGTTTCACTTCAAAACTCCAATAATCGGTGGAGACTATTATCTTTACAGTTTAAGCAGCTAAATAGATAACTTATACGAGTTATTAACATACACACAAATCATGGACATACATACGTAGATAACTTCACGCCAAATCCCTTGCGGGGTAGGAAGAGAGAACGAAGCGCTATAAGCCACGATTCTTACACACCTCCCACAAACACACAGACAAGCATTCATAGCAGTATAATTTGAGAACAGAACCGTAATAGCTGTTCGGTCGTAAGTTCATGTTTTTGTTTGTGGGGCAGACAAGCAAGCCTGTCGCCTGCAGTGCAAAGTGACTAGCGCCACCTATGGACACCTGCAGCACTGACAGTTTTACAGTCTACTTACCGGCCTTAAATATGGTGGGATGGAAAAGGATGGGGAAGATGCATGTGCGTCCGGATATCTCTCTCGCCGAAAGAAAAGCAGCATGAGCAACATCGCGTAGGTATTTCACTACCACTGTAAGTGACCTTGTTAAGGTTTATCTACTAGTATATGATTTCCAGATAGCCCTAGATAGTATTGAACAATTGAGCCAACAAACACCGACACGAACGAGACCTATCGATTTAGCCTAGGGTTTGGCTAAGCTTCAGCATACTGATGAACGAAATAACGAAATACTGTGGATTATCTTATTATGCGTTAATGGGGTAGCTGCTGTAAGTAATTAATATTCTCGTCACAAGCTGGTAATGAAAAGAGGAATTTCATCGAAAATGATGCGAAGAAGCAAATAGAATACTTAAATCTTACTCGGTTTGTGAGATCTTATTATTTGGGAGTTATGTATGCATTGTTTTTTGGCACTATATGGCTGTATTTTCATATAGCAAGTCTGGGGAATTGTCATGGGGATATCTTGGTGTTTTTTTAGTCATATACTCGTACATACACCAACAGACATACGGATATGTGAGCTCAGTAGTTGTCTCCGTAACATAACATAATTTTATAAATTAATTGTAAACAATCTCATCTCAAAAACAAAACTTATTTAAACAATACTTTGAAACAAGCAAGAACTCTTAACTGAGTTTGTATGTAATGTTGCCTGCACCAGTTATACAACCTCGAGCAAATTGGCGAACTTTACATACCTAATAAAATTGCTGTAAAGAGCTACCTACTTCAACTTTATCCAGCCACTGTTATTAAGTATGAGAAGACATAATTATTACGTAACTTTGTCACCCTTTTTTGCGCCTTTTTTTTCCATCATCAACATTTCAAAATTATTTTTTTTTTTTTTTTTTTAATTTATTTGTTTAAAGTCGCCTTTTAACATCAAGGTCATTAACGACTACAATAAGAACTAAATTAACTTAAATAAGCTTGTAGACATTTATCATTTTTAAGTATTGTAAAGTTTCTTTATATCCATCGTGGCTTAAACAGTCTTTGAAAGTATTTTTTAAATTACATGTACTTTTTTCAACACTGTATTCCTTACATTCTACTAAAAGGTGTAAAACCGTCACAACTGCTCCACACTTGCATATGTTTTGTTCACCTTTAGTTATTAAATGAATATGTGTCATATTTGTGTGACCGATACGTAATCTAGTTATGACTACTTGATCTCTCCTGCACTTAAATAATACTGGAGGTTTTACAAAAATAGAGTTTCTGACACTAAATAACTTTGAAGAGTTCCGTGATTTCCAATTTTCATCCCAGAAAGATTTTATTTTCCGCTTAACAAATTTGTAAACGTCATCTAGGTTTGCCTTAAATGTAGTATTAATAGTATTACAGGCATTAGTAGCAATTTTAGCTTCATTGTCTGCTTTTTCATTACCAGAAATTCCTTGATGGCTAGGAACCCATATAATTTCAAAATCATATTGTTGATTTATAAGGCTTATAATTTTTTGTTTAATTTCAGTAATTAAAGGATTTATATTTTCTATGTTTTGTAACGCCATTAGACATGATTTGGAATCAGTACATATGATATATTTATGAATATTAGATTCTGCATTAATGATATCTAGTGCTTTGAGAATAGCTGAGGCTTCACAACTAAAGATTGAGAAAAAGTCAGGAAGTCTATATCGATATGAATTGTTGTCATTTACTACAGAGCATCCTGATCTTCCATCTGTAACTGATCCATCTGTATAAAAAAATTTAGAATGTATGTACTGGTTCTTCAATTCATGGAACAATGTTTTATAAATATAATTAGGTGTATTTTCTTTTGCGTGTTGGGCTAACTCAAGATTAATGGGGAATTTAAGTGGTTTCCATGGACCACAACTGAGCAATCTTTTAGGATATGGCATTGGAATTTTTATATTTAACTCCTTAATATATTTAGCGGCTCTTATTCTAAGAGGACGGGACAAGTTTGTATGGAACTCATATTCATTATCTACTGCCGAAACCTTTGTGTAACATTTATAAGTTTGATTGCTTGGTTTTGACAATGTATTTATAGCAAATCGGATAACTAACTCTTTTCTTCTAATTTCTAATGGAATTTCCCCAGCTTCAACTAAAATGCTCTCAGTTGGACTAGTTTTAAATGCACCAATACACAGACGAAGTGCTGTATTTTGGATACTATTTAGGGATCTTAATGTTCTTGGTTTTGCAGAATCATATATAATAGAACCATAATCAATTTTTTGTTGTATTAGTGCATGGTAAGTATTTATTAAGCATTTTCTGTCTGATCCAAATGTCGTGGCTGATAGAACTTTAATTATATTTAATCTCTTATAACATTCTGATTTAAGTTTATTTATATGTGTAATCCAAGACATTTTATTATCAATTGTCATACCCAATATTTTTGTAGTATTTACATTTTTTATATTATTGTTATTTAATTTTAATGTAATATTTTTAAATTCTTTCTTAGTCCTTTTGGATAGTATGATAAATTCAGATTTAATATTAGAAAATTTAAAACCAGATTTATATGACCAATCTTGAAGATTATTCAGAGTATTTTGTATCAATTTTATTGTAGGTTTTATAGTTTTACCACTACAGATTATTGTTAAATCATCGGCGAATAAGAAACCTTTAACTGGGTTTTTGGCGCATGTTAGTACATCATTAATGGCAAGTAAGAAAAGTATTACACTAAGGACCGAACCTTGGGGGAGGCCGTTTTCTATAGAAACAGGATTAGATACCGTGTCATTAACCCTAACTTTAATAAACCTATTAGTCAGAAAGTTTATAACAAATGCCAAAATATTTCCTTTTATTCCTAAATCTTGTAATAAATTTAAAACTCTATTCTTCCAAACCATTTCATATGCTTTCTCAATATCCAGTGAAACAATTACAGTATAATAACCGTTAGCAAAATTATCAAGTACTTCATTTTCAACATTCATTAAGAAATCATTGGTCGAACGAAATTGACGAAATCCGTATTGAAAAGGAGAAAGGTGATTGTTATGTTCAAGATACCACCTAATTCTTTTACTAATAATTTTTTCAAAAATTTTACAGAGGTTACATGTCAGAGCTATTGGCCTGTAACTTGTAAGCGTACTTGGTGTTTTTCCTGGTTTTAGAATGGGTACTACTAGTGCTTCTTTCCAACTGTCTGGGAAGGTTTGTGTTTTCCAGATATAATTATATAATCTTAGTAGGTAATTTATGCCGCTATTGGGTAAATGTTTAATTATGACATTTGATAGATTGTCTGGTCCTGGGCTGGAGTTACTTAATTGAGATAAAACTGATAACAATTCGTGTAAATAAATTTCACTATTGATTGGATTGGAATTATCTAAGGTATCAAAGTTGGATTTACTCTCTTGGCTAATTTTAAATTGAATAAATTGGTCATCATAATTACTAGAACTAGAATTTGTTGCAAAGGTTTTAGCTAAAAGAGAAGAAGTCTCTAGAGGATTACATGTAAATGATTTATCAGGTCTTTCGAGAACAATGTTGTTAAATTGGGTTTTATGATAATTAAGTTTCTGGATTTTTTTCCACATATCTCCTACAGGTGTTTTAGAGTTAATTGATGAGACCCAACTTTGCCAATAATTCTTTCTACTCTCTTTTAAAAGCCTTCTGCAGTATGCTCTTTTTTTCTTGTATTCTATTTTGTAGTTTGAGTTAGGATTATTTCTAGCGTATTTTTTAAATCTTTTTAGAGCTTTCTTTGTCTCTCTAACTGCATTTTTGCAATCGTCATTCCACCAAGGAAGATTGTTTTTTCTTATAAAACCAGAAGTTTTAGGTATATACTTATCGGCCGCTTCAAGAATTATTTTTGTGAAACCCTCAACTATAATATTAATTTGATTACTGGCCATTACTGAGATATCTATTAGGCTAGACACATTATGATCAATTTCTTCTTTGAATTTAACCCAATCAGCTTTTTCGAATTTCCATTTTTTTGGTAATCTTATCATATTATTTGATAAATCATACGAAATGTTAGAAGTTATTGAAATCGGATAATGATCACTATCATATAGTTCATCAAGGGCATTCCATTCAAAATATGACATTATATCTTGTGAAGCCAAAGTGAGATCTATATTGCTTGTGTGACCGTTGTTAGTATTAAAATGTGTAGGTTGGCCATTATTCAGTAATAATATATTATCATTTTCATCTAACCATTTAGCTATTAAATTACCCCTAGTGTCACATTTATTAGATCCCCAATAAAAGTGGTGGCTATTGAAATCTCCTAAAATTAAGCAAGGTGTTGGAAGTTGTTTTACCATGTCATCAAAATCGTTAATATTAATAGGATTACTGTTAGGGAGGTAAATATTACATATTGTGAGAGATATAGGATATTTAACGCGAATTGCTACTGCTTCTATATTAGTGTCTAAGTGTATTTGTTGAGGAAGTGTGTAAGATTTCACGAATATTACTACACCTCCGCTAGCCCTTTGTGCGTTCGTTCTGTTTTTATAGAAGTGATCATATCCATTTATAGACGAACAATAATCAGAAGTGAAGTTAGTTTCTTGTAAACATATGCAAGTTGGCTGTAGTTGATTCATTAGCACCTTAATATTTTCTAATCGTTTGAAATAACCATTGACATTCCACTGCAAAATGTGCATTTTATTTATATCCCAAATGAGTATATCGTTTTATATCTATGAACAAAATATAATCTATTGAAAAATATATAATACCAAATTTATATTTACTATATTTAATTGTTAGTGGTAATAGAAGAAGCATTTAATATTTCATATAATTTTCTCGATAGTCTTGAACATCTATTTTTTAAACTTTTGTTCATTTTGCAGTGGAGTTCATTACACATTGTTATGAGGTCTTTTATGTTATCTGTATACGAAAGTACTAAATCTGTTATGTTTTGTTTCCCACGTGTGTTGTCTATTAAGCTAATAAATTGATCTAAACTAATAGGGAACGGGGTTTCCTTATTTAACTCGGAAAAAACATTTCCAATGTCTCTCCAAACTTCTTCTTCTGTCTTCGGATCAATCTTCTTTAATTTTTTCTTAGACTTTGTTTTCTTTTCATTATCTTCTGTTGAAAAATTGCTGCTACTTTCATCTGATTCTATTTCTGTTATAATTCTGTTTTCTGCTTTTTCATTATTATTAATTTTTGAAGATTCGCTTGCAGTTGGTGAATGCATTCGTTTTAATCCTTTCAAATTTAATGGAGAAGGTTCTGTAAATTCTTGTATCTTGGTCGGTTTGGGTGAGTGGTCTTGTATAAGGTTATCGTTTCTATTAAAGGCTTCATTAATTAAATCCATGGCTTCTACTTCTTGCGAGATTTGTGTTGTGTGTTGAGGTAAATTTATAGAATTTTCTGGTGTAGTTTTATTTTGAGAACAATTTTTTGCTATATGACCAGTATTATTGCAAGTAAAACACTTCAGAGTATCCGTTGATATGTATATCCAGTAATTTGTTTCTTCGAAAGAAAGTTGTATTGATTCAGGGATACGTTTTTCATCGTCTGGACTTATGTACATTTGTCTTCTGAAACTCAGAATATGTGAAAAACCACTATCAGTCATACCTATCTTCATACTGGTGATGGGTGACAAAATATTAATCTTTAGTTCTTGAAATTTTTGTTCTATTATGTAATTTGGTATAACTGGGCATACATTTGAAAGAACAATTCTTTTATTTCTTGTAATTAAAGGTTTAATTTCTATAACGTTGTTTTGTATTATCAATGTTCGTTTTTCATCTATCAGTTTATCTGCTGTTGTTTTTGAGTCCAGATATATACAGATTCGTCCATTTGATATACGGGATATATATCTTATAGAGGTGGAACTAATTATGTTTGACAATGCAATAATATACTCTCGCAGGGTTATGCCGTCGATGGAGTTCAGTATAATGGCTTGTTCTTTTTTTGGAAAGCTCGTTGACGAGGTGATGTTGGCGTAACTTGTAGCATTCTTGTGTTGTGTTGTGTTCGTTGTGGGTAACGGGTCGGTTGTGGGTAGTTGAATATTACTGGTATTTTTGCACACTGAAGTTGGATTCATTTTTGCACAGGGATTCCTGTTGCCAGGAATTGCCCTGATTACGTTATTAAATTATGTGGGTAGACTAACTTTTCACTACACGCGTAATATACTCGACAACTATTTATGCGCAGTGGACACGCGCGTCCGCTGTGAGTAACCGCGAAGAACTGTTCAAAATTATTGTTTTTTACTCAATTTAGATAACATAAACCATCATCAATAAGAAATATTATGACTTTTAAATACACATTTCACTTGTAATGCATGAGGTACTGATTCGTTCATTCATTTCAATCAATTTAAATGTCATTATATCAGTATTTTTTTTGTTTTTTTTTCTTTGTTGATAATCAAAAGAGCGCAAAAGTAGGTACTAGTATTACTTACTGCTCTATTTCATTACTACGGTATTACATTTCTATGAGACTAAAAATATAATAATACATTATTTATAAATTTCATAGCTTCAGAGATGTGATACTCTTATACAACTGTTACGATATTCTACCAAAAAGACTTTTATTCATAAACCCAAGCTCTATATTATAAGTAATACTTGAGAAATGTGCGTTTTGTTTTGTGTCTATTGACGCGAATAATCAGAAAAAATCATGTTCATCTTTCTTACGCTAACTTTATTTGTTAAATGAAACATGAACGCAGTACATTATATTGTTTCATGTATTTACACAAGAGAGTAACGTCGTAAAAACGGAGAGTAATCAAGTGTATAGGTACATGACAACGCACATTTAAACCATTTAATGTATGTCTAAAACAACTCTCTGCAGCATCGAAGTAGAAATTGCCACCCGTTCTCCTCCTGTGGGTGTCGTGAGAGTGCTGTCCGTCGACTAAGGGATATGTCGGGTATCGAATTATTATCGCTCGCTGAATGGGTTGTGACCAAATTTGGGAATAAGCCCAACAACACACTTCTACAATTTCGGTTATTAATTGCCGAGAGATATGTTTATATTTGTATAAATATGTTTTTAAGTTTTTACCATTTATTTATTATCGTAAAAAAATATCGAATCGTGGTAAAACTACCGACTGCGAAATCGGGGTCGGTGGTTTCGATACCCACTGGAATACGAATTTTTGTGACCGTTGTGACACACACGAATGTTTGTAATTATTTTCGAAAATTATATGTGATAAATATCGATGACTAAAAAAAACTTGTGTGCGCGGTATGGCAATAGGTTCGCCTCCTATTTATTCCATTTGGGACGTAAACATAACGGCCAGACGAGGCTTAACAACCGCTGCCTACACCTTCGGGTAGAAAAGGGCGTGAAATTATGTTATGTTATGTAATAGATATTGTATCACATACTTTTATTCTTATCTTCTTTTTCAAGATTACAAACCCTGCATGGAAAAAAAATATACGAGTCTTTTTCTGTATCATATATTCCGTCGTACCAACGACTTAGAACAACATCCATCCTGTAGAAGATTGTTTTCCGGCCCTTCGGGTATAGAGAATATAAATATTTTTTAGCGGGAGTTAAGCAAATATTATGTTTCGCTTGAATGAGATATGTGGAGTTTTTATTGTGACTTTACGCGTTTTAATACCCAAAGGTGTAGGTAGCGGTAATATGGTGTTGACAGACTGATCCAACACCGATAGTATTTCAAAAATATAATTATACATTATTATTAACAAGATGAGCGACAATAAAAAATCCTTTGGGTTGGGTAATGGGATAATTATAATACATAATCATAAACTTCACTAAATGAGTAAAAAATATATTTCGAAATCAAAATATTCTTTATTTTATGTGGATAATGTAAATCAATATTGATTGTTCTATATTCATGTACTTACGCGGTATACAACTAGCCAGGAAAAGTTGGAAGTTATACAAATTCAAAAGTAACGATGATTTTATGATTAAATCTTAACAATAACAAAGTCCGGTATTAAATTAGCAAACAAAGATAATTAATTTTTAAATAATTAAATTATTCAACATAATTGGAATTCAACTGTTTCTTGCAAAACTTGTCCCTCCTGGTTTGTATATAATATACAAATTAAAATATGAAAATGGAAATCAGTTGTGATATTTTAACGTTAAGCAATTTGTAATAGACTTAAAACGAGTTTATAAAAAAAATATAAATTTAATTTTGCTAAAGTTTAACAGAGCTGTCTCTTTTTGGGCGGAATGTAGACAAAAAATTTATTGTATTGGATATTTATTTCCAAAACCTAAGGCTGATTTTATAATATAATTTTCTTCAATATTATCCACAGCTAAAGAAGAATATCGGCGTAAAGTGGCTCTTGCCGCTTTTTTCTCGGTGATAGAGGTATCCGCACTGAACTAATTGCAGTCCGGTCCGTCAGTCACTCACTCTTTCGTAACAGTTCGTTTAATTCCGACTGTTTTCGGACCTTCGGCGGGACCTTCTGCCAAATTCTGGGCCGAAGCCGAAGTTCTCGCCGAAGATGGATTTTTGGCCGAAGGTGGCCGAAGCCGAAACCGAAGCCGAAGCTTCGGTCGGACACTACATGTAACTAACATAGGTAAGCGTGGTACTGTTATCTCAAAAGGCATCCACCGGATATAATTATACTTTCAAAGACACATTCATGGTATTCTAAAAAAAGGAACAGTTCTTACTAAGAGTAATTCTTAAATTCAAAAATATGACTTGAAGTCATACTTACCTAAGTAATATTGGTTTCTACTCTTCAAGAAGTATTACTTAACTTCAATTTAAACCAGTAGTGTTTAAGAGTGAAAGCATTTTAGCATTTTACATTAAGTATTGAAGATAATAATCATAAATCATTCTATCTCTATTTTAATCTCCGTCTATCTTAATACACTGTTTGCAAGGTTACAAGGCTATCGGCTGAGAGTACTTTCTTTTGTGCCCGTAAAATACGCGATTTAAAACCTTACTTAATATATATTTATATATATATATATGTAAATGGAGACTTACTCCATTTGATCTGTGTCTGTATACTATGTCTATATCTGATCTGTGTCTGCATCTACTCTATGTCAACATCTACTCTGTGTCCACATCTACTCCATTTTTCTATATCGCTGTTAAAGCAATTCTCTAATAATCTCTATCTCTCTAAATGCTCTCTAATCTCATCTTGATAATAAAATAGCTTTAAATGCTGATTTCTCTTTCCAGGTAATATTTTGTATTTATTTATTTGTTATTTATTAATTGTATTTGTGGTTTTTATATAAACTTGTTAAATAAATGTAAACCTCTTTCCAGAGAAACGCGATTAAGTTATTTTTATTTCACAAACCAGAAGAAGGCATACATTTACAACATTACATATATACACATATATAATATAAGGTGAATAAAATAAAATACCAAATGTATTTTTCGAAATTCTTTTTGAAAGTTATGTAACATAAATAACGACGACAGGCTTCATTGCTTATTCAGCTTTATTTAATTGACGTATCGAGGGTTGCTACCACCCTATGTTACTTCGGACGTCGCCGTCGAGGGAGTAAAGACTCTTTAGTCTTTACGCCAGGAAAAATACCTTTTAACTATTTTAATACCTTTGTAATAAAAGCTTAACAAAATATTTTTCCTATACTCAACATCACATCTTTTAGTTGCCGATTGCTTTGATGGAGTAATATTTAAAAAATAATAAATAAATTATTATTTATTTGGCAGGAAAATGTTAACCAACTACTCCGTTTATAAATATCAAAACACATTGGTGAATATGAAAATAGATAGGAGAAAAAAACATATTTATCCTAACTATGTGAATACTCGCAGACCCAGTAGCAAATTTGAAGAACAGAAGGAAAGCTATTAAATATCTTTACCGCAACGGTGTGGGTAAATATTTATACCGTTTTTTTTTTTCCAATAATACGCAGTATTTTTGTATTATACCCCTAAGCACTGACATCTTTATATAATTTATTCATATATATATATATATTTTTTACATGTTAGCGGAGTTGGAACAACATATTTCTTCAACAAGATTGTTTTGAGGCCCTTCGGGTGAGATATCGACTTTATAAGGTAAAGTTACGCAAACATTATACTTTTCTCTACAGGGAAATACGAGACGGCAGTATTTATTTGTGGTAAAGACTGAAGTCCCAGATGCAAATAGAAATCTCAGTAGACCAGCAAATCTGACATTTAGATAGATTTCTTGACTATTATTTTATCCGTTACCTTATATGCATTATCAGGATAAAAAATAGGTAAAACTGTGGACCGTTAATAGGATAATCTCATATTTGAATCAAACATAACTTATCATGGTTTACAATAATTATTTTTCAGAAGATTTGTGGAATTATTATTGATAACTGAACATATATCAACGAAAACAATGATAAATCTGAATGTCGAAGAAAATAGTCGAAGTTGTAGACTCAAGAAAATATGGATGGATTGTGTGAAAGACGATATACTTTAGAAAGTTATTGATGTGGAAGTAGCAAATGATAAGGGCCGCATGATAAAGCCGGCCCCAAAATAGCTGGAACATCATATGAAGATGATACCGATGAACAAATTGTACCCAATGGACTCGCCTCTTATGAAAGCTAATAATTCATTCAGAGAAAATGGGTAATAAAGCTATCTGCACTCGCCTATTATGTGTGAGTATTTTATATAAAAATCATAAAAGTGTACATCTTTACAAAGATAGAATGGATGCACTCTATTGTACACCAATTAAATAGTAAATCTCAATAAGTAGTACACGGTAGATGTTTGGCAAGTACAGTAGGTTTACATATTTATTTCTCAGATTTTCGCGAATCAAATTCATAACATTAAAACAACTTTTTAGGATTATATCGCGTTTATTTATTACTTATTTTTATTTATTTCCCAACGTTTCGAACTCTTTACAGAGATAATTTTCACGAGTGATCTTAGGGAAATAAATAAAAATAAGTAATAAATAAACGCGACATAATCCTAAAAAGTTGTTTTAATGTTAAATACAGTAGGCTAAGATATTTGATTGCTGCCAATAATAATCACTGGAAATAAATATGTTCTAACTTCTAAATCGAGAAATAAAAAAAGCTTTCAAATCCCATAGTATGTATTTGAGTTGTCATTTTTCTATTAGTTTAAAGCTAAAATGTCCAAGGGACTGCTACGCAATATATATATGTGTATATATTTGTACGTATTTAATACCATGCTGCTATAACATGTGTTTAAACAGTATGTGCTTTAAATATGTAACTTTGATATGATCTAATAAATTATATTTGCACTTCATTTTTACAGAAATGATTTTATATTGGTAGAGGCAAGGTCAAGCCGATCCATTTATACAGGGAACTACCCTGTATAAATGGACCGGCTCGACCAGTAAAATACCACGTTATTAATTCGAATGATTCCTGCTACGTTTCCTTCGGTGAGACAGGTATCCGGAAGCTCTTTTCTCTCTCGTATCATTCTACTTCCTATTATATCTTAAGGGAAGACAAAGCAATTGTAACGCTATCCATGTTGTAGGTGTCTACGGGTGGCGCTAGTCACTTACCATCAAGTGACCCGAGAACTCGTTGGCCCTTTATCCCATAAAAAGCGTATTTATCCATTATTCGGGTAAGCTACGCTTTTTCACTTGAATAACAAGATTTCCCAATATTTAAAGTCCACTCATGCATAAATCTTGATTATACATTTATGTACCTTTATTTTTGCTTATTACATTTTTTTTATGTTTTCAGATGCGCCTTCTTAAATTACGGTATTAAATAATTGAATGTAACAAATACTTCCTTAGTATTTAAGCCTAGTAATTTATTGTACAACTGAGTTTGTTTTTATGAGACATATTAATTTTGAATATTTCAGGTTTGTATCGCAAATATGAAAAAATATATTTAATATCGGTGGAATGGTGAAATACGGACAATTATATATTAGTGTAATCATAATTCAATACCATTTCAATTACAAGAGAGTGGTAGAGCCAAGCAGTTCGCTGCATGAATGGGCCGGCTCGACCGGTGAAATACTACGACCTCTCAGAAGACCGACGTAAAGTGGCTCATGCCGCGTTTCGTTCGGTGAGAGAGGTACCCGGAGGCCCACCCCCTTCCCCATCCTTTCCTATGCTTTTGCCTTTGCCCTTTGCTCGTTTGCCCTCCTAGCCAATAAAAAAAAACTGCTCAATGCTAAATATATATATTGTATTTATGTATATATTCTAAGTCACGATAATTTGAAGTCGATGCAATAAATAAACGAATAAAACATAAAATTATTTCACGCCTTTTTCTACCCGTATTAGGCAGCGGCTGTTATGCTGCTACTGTTCTCAAAATAATTAGTCGTCAGACACTTCCTCTTTAGCTATTCTGTTACTAGCATCCAAGCACACTCTGCGGATATTATTGGGTCGACGTAGTCAGTCATCCAACTGGATTTTAAAATAATGTCTTGCTCCTCATGATCGTGTTTCTGGGAGCACTTAGTTTTTTTTTTCTCCAGCGATTCAACAGTTTGTCGAGCAATATGACAATACTTCAAGCAGAAATGTTCTCTGAATACTTTTCAAACTCACGTATATCATCACCATATGCTCAATCCCTTTATTGTTGAATTGTATTTGTGCCTCTCTTCTTACAAAAAAATAATGGATGAACTTAGATAATTTCATTTATTTAAGCGAGTTAGGGTTCATTTGTTTCAATAATATTACCGCCTCCCATTACCAGTCTTTGCCAATAAGGCCATCTGTCTATAACGCCTCGGCAAAGCCCCTTTGCTAAAGTAAACCACAAATATTTTAAAAGGAAACGTCCCATCTGAAATGAAAGAAGTGTCATGTAAAACTCAGTCCCAGAAGGGTAACGTTCCATTTCTGATAAATCAAGTTAAAAGGGTTTCTCGTTCTCAAGTCTTGAAAATCTGCCAAAAGCATGAAAAGATCTGAAGGCTGCAAAACGTTATTTAAATTACAATTTTCAAAGTACTGTACTGTACAAGAAATTTAAAATGTCTTACACGATTTAAAACTTGACAGCCGCATGAATAATATGTCAACACTGACTCATAAGGTAAGAGGGTAAATATAATATATGTGTTTACCTTTTATAGCTGAAAGAGGCAGGGCTTCCGCATTAGCTAAAAATGATGGATTCGTGGAATTAATAAGCTTATACAGAATAATAATATAATATTTTCGGACACAATACACACAACACAATCTAGTTTATAAAGCTAAGATAACTAGCACATGGAAACCAAACAAAAGTCAACATTCGACCATTTTACCTGTGGTAGAGCCAAGTAGTTCGCTGCATGAATGGGCCGGCTCGACCGATGAAATACCACGACCTCTCAGAAGATTGACGTAAAGTGGCTTATGCCGCGTTTCGTTCGGTGAGAAAGGTATCCGGAGGCCCATCCCCCTTCCCCATCCTGTTACTCCCTTAAAGGTCGGCAATGCAACTATAACACTGCATGTGTTGCAGGTGTCCATGGGCGGCGCTGATCACTTACCATCAGGTGACACGCCTGCTCGTTTGCCCTACTATCCCATAAAAAAACATAGTTATTATAAGTTTGTACATAATAATTAATTTATAATTAATTTGTTAATTATAATTAATTTATTAATTATAATTAATTTATTTGTTCTTATTATTGTAAATAAAGTTTGTACATTATTAAAGTACTCGTGTCAAAGACGATACTTTTATAATTACCGATTCAATACCAAGATTTTTTAAAATATAATCAAGATCTATTAAATGTCATGTAAGAACATAGATAGTCCATGCATTTTAGGTAATTATTACACGCCTATAGAATATACCTAATTTTATAATAGTTTTCGGTTGACTAATAATTAATTTGTGTCAATCATCCTCCCTTTAATTTAGATATTTGGTATAACTTCATTAAAGCAGCTGCCGCGTATTCCCACTCCATAATAAAGCTAACCAATATATTTCTGCTCAGAATTATGGCTCAGGAATGTATTTGAATCAGCGCAATATTACTCAGCAGTACTAGTAGTATTGCCAAATACCTACGTCAGCCTACGGCCTTTGCACAGCCACCTACCCATCTGATGATGACCCAGCACCACTTGATCATGTGATGGTCGGGTCACTCATCTGTGTTATAAAATCAACAACTGCTGTCACAACTACTACTAGTGTTAAAGATTTCAAAAATTCTTTCAACATTTTTCCAATGGTTCACCTGCTGCCTTCACCCAGAGTAACTTTTTGATAAGGTAATATCATAGAAAATGAAAGTAATTTGTTTCGTAATATATATTATGTTCCTTTTAAAAAACCTAATGAGCACAATAAATCTCGCTTTTATTAAAAATGTTTCAGGAAGTCCGGAGGACGAAACGAAAAATTTCAGTATAGATGCAAATTTACATGAATCATTAAGTATTTTATTTTTCTGGTAGCCTTGTTTTTGCTTATATTGGTATGTGAAATACACAACTATGTAAAACAAAACAAAGCTTTTGTTTCATACTTAATAAGCCAAGTTTCTTGGGGGGTAAGCACGATTTTTACACATCTCACTCACCTTTTCAACTGTCATCAATATAGTCATGCACGCTCATCTGTTACTAACAGCATCTTCTACAAGAACTTTTTCAAATATTCATTTGTTTCAAATTAAAAGTATTATAGTACAGTAAAATTACAAATAACACTGAACCCCAAACTAGGATGCCCTGTGTCATGGAGTTCAGTCTCTTTCATCCGCTATTTAATATAGTAAAAGTATTTCATTATGTATTTAAGTATGGTACAATTACAGTAGCATACATTAGATTTGTGTGTGTTTAGGTGAGTTGTGTTGGTGTTGTGCAAACGGTGCGTGAGGCTGTGAGACATGGTAGTATATATACATATATAGATAAAAAATTGGGTGTTCATGTGATTTGGCGGTTATAGGTAATGACATTTTCTGTTGCTAGTAACTGTGCAGTAATCTATGTTCAAGAGCCATTTGATGATTTCCTTTTTGCAGTTATATCTAGACTTAGCCACTATATTCAATCTGTTATTAATTTTGCTATACAAATAGTAATAATTTCATTCAGACAGTGATCAAGGATGTTCTTGACTTCTTCCTGCATTTTTTTATTTACTTTTGTACTGTATAGGTATCAGCCAAGTCAATCTTGCATCATCCATTACATCTATATATGCGAATCACCATTTCTGTTAATTATTATTATCAATATCACTATTTTTCCAAAAAATGTAAACAAATATTAAATTTACAAATGCAGCATGCATTTTAATTACCTAGCCACAGCACAGGAAGCAAGATGACATCTTATATAATTCCAATACAGACATTTCTTATAATTTCAAGCTTGATAACACTCATATATCTTTATATTATTATGTATCGCATTTATTCATATAATTGCAGGCTAAATTACCATTCTGTTTTCACCATGGAGACGTGCCTCTTATGTTATTAGACTAATGGGTCCTCGCTAGTCATTAAAAGCCTTTCTTTTCAACGTATAATCTTTTGAACCTGACCTGACCTTTTTTCGGTTTTACAATCATTCCATTTTTTTTTAGGTTTCTTAATCCTATTTTCACATAAAATACCCATTCCAATATAAACAACTTTTTAATAATCTCAGATATAAAATGTAATAAGTAACCTTGTTTATTAACCTATTAACGTTATGGACGCTTAAGTTACTTCCAATTACCTATAAAAATTCCAATGCAAACTATTAGGTCGGGGAAAAAGTCTTTTCGCATAACGTAGGTATAAACTATTATAAAATTTCTTTGACTGTACTATTTGTGTCTGGCTGGTTTTGGTAACATTAAAAAGGTTACATTATAAAGAAAATAAAAAAATAAAAAAAAGTTGTTTCCCGCTATTTTTCATTTGTTTTTCTCTCCGTAAAAATGAGTGAATCTAATGAAGAAATTCGATACATTTTAAAATTTTATTATAAAAAAGGCAAAAATGCAACTCAAGCAGTGAAAAAAATTTGTGATGTTTATGGACCTGATGCAGTGTCAGTAAGAGTAGCACAAATTTGGTTCAAACGTTTTCAGTCCGGAAATTTTGATGTTAAAGATGCACCTCGCTCTGGTCGCCCTGTTACGAATAAAATGGACGCCATTTTTGAAAGAGTGGAGCAAGATCGGCATATTAGTAGTTACGATGTAGCTGAAGAACTGGGAATTGACCACAAAACAGTTTTGACCCATTTGAAGAAAGCTGGTTATACAAAAAAGCTCGATATTTGGGTGCCACACGAGCTCACTCAAAGAAACTTAATGAACCGTGTACTCATTTGCGATTCATTATTGAGACGTAATGAAACCGAGCCGTTTTTGAAGAGATTGATAACTGGCGATGAAAAGTGGATCACGTACGACAAGAACGTGCGAAAAAGGTCGTGGTCGAAAGTTGGCCAGGCTTCACAGACTGTGGCCAAACCTGGCCTAACACGAAATAAGGTGATGCTGTGTGTATGGTGGGATTGGAAGGGCATTGTTCATTATGAGCTTTTACCGTCCGGCAAAACCATCGATTCTGATCTTTACTGCCAGCAACTGATGAGATTAAAGGAAGCAGTCGAGAGAAAACGGCCGGAATTGATCAACAGGAAGGGTGTGGTCTTTCATCACGATAACGCTAGACCACACACATCTTTAGCCACTCAGCAAAAATTAAGAGAGTTCGACTGGGAGGTCCTAGTGCATCCACCATATAGCCCTGACCTTGCGCCTTCAGATTTTCACCTGTTTCGGTCTCTTCAGAATTCTTTAGGTTCTGTAAGGTTGACCTCAAGAGAGGACTGCCAAAACTATTTGTCCCGTTTTTTTGATCAGAAGTCCCAAAGTTTCTACAGTAACGGGATAATGTCTCTGCCCACAAAATGGCAGAAAGTTATTCAACAAAACGGTACATATATATTGTAAATAAATGTAAATAAACTTTGAAAAAAATGTCTTGACTTTTCATACAAAAATACGAAAATACTTTTTCCCCAACCTATTATTTGATTGAAATATTGGCTCCGAACGAATAGACAGCGGGCCTATCATCTTGCTTTAGGCATAATTGATTCCGAAATTAACAATAATTCACTTTTTACAAGAATAATATTAATATTCAAGCTAATTTCGTAAACGTTGTTGTAGCCATATTTTGTTTAAGGGTATTGGAATATTTTCCTCAAACTAAATTGGTTTCAGTGAACTTGGTTAATTCACCAAAGAAATTGCCATAAACATTAACTCCGAGCTGCTTATTTCCATTGTGTACGATTTCTGTGTCTACTTTATCGAGATCACTTAAAGTTTACAATTTTCGAAGGTTTTTTATTATTATGTTTTATAATAAGAATATGTGGGTGTCTTGAGAACACATAGTACTCGTTTCTGATTATATAAATCAAAAGAGTTTTTTTTTTATTGGAGATGAGAGTAAAAATACAAGCAGGACACAATTACATTGCTGGCCTTCCAGATGGATAAGGGGAGACCTTCTCTTCCACCTTATCAGGTGGGAGAATATGGTAGCCCTCCTGATGTCTCTCTCACTGAACGAAACGTGGTGTGAGCCACTTTACGACGATTTCTGAGTGGTAATGAATTTTCACAGGTCGAGTGGTTCTGCCATAATACCACTTAGTTTAATAATACCTAGAGGGTTCTGGAGCGGCCAAAGTTTAAGATATTCAATAATTATCTTAATTTATTGTGTAACAGCAAAAAAAATTAAATTAAGTATCAAGATCGACAAAATAAATGTGATTAGTAATTGCTTAATAAGTTTAATATAATTGCTATTGATCTTTATATACATATTTCCTTATGGTCCCTAGCGCATTTTAGCACGCAAAATTAATTATTTTTACTTAGCTATGTAATCGTAGATTCATTAATTAGTTAGATTGTTGATATTAGTTAGTTAAATAGATAGTAAGCAGGTGCCTTCTTTACAGAAATATACAATATGATTAATTAAGTTTTTGGTCGGTGTCATATAATAGTTTTCCAGCTCTCTGATTCTTCTCTCTGATTTAGAGGCCACGCTTTAGAATTCAAGTACAATTGAATACCTCTAAGCAATATTTTTATGATTAA
The DNA here is from genome assembly GCA_905147225.2 of Euproctis similis. Classification (NCBI taxonomy): domain Eukaryota; kingdom Metazoa; phylum Arthropoda; class Insecta; order Lepidoptera; family Erebidae; genus Euproctis; species Euproctis similis. The sequence goes on from LR990109.1 coordinate 16,094,936, forward strand.
TATCGATAGCTGATGACATGATAAAAAGAAAAAAAACAATTTGAAAATGTTTGCTTGATTTTTTCCTACAACTTAAGCACCCATCTCAATAAGATCTCGATAAAAATAAAAGTCAGCAATTTCCGTCCCGATTTAGTACCTTTCAAGGCAAAAGTAAAATTGCCGAAAGAATTCTGAACTAATTTAGTTGTCCGATTTATTAAAGTCCCAATTAAGGTACATTGAAGTAGACTGTTATTACACTTATTTTTGTTCCTTATTGATACTTTGCATGAAAATAAGTTACTTTAATTGTTAAGTGAAGAGGAGAAGACAATTTAGGCATCTAACGGCACCGGTAGTAACCAACCAAATACTGACGCTAACACATTATTTATGTTTTCACATACATGCATACATATTAAGCATAATAAGAGATTATTATTAAGAGATTAAGCACATACAAGCATGTTAAGATCTTTCATAAAACCATTTAAGAATATAAAAAAAAAAAAAAAAACATTTAACAGTTCACATTAAAAAAAGTAATCATTAAAATTAATTACAATATTTAAGACTGGCAGCATTATCACGCTGAATGGCAATGCTAATTCTCTGTGCGACGAAGAGGCAAGATAATTCTCGAGAGGCCTCGATCAGTCTCTTTGCGAAATCAAAAATAAAAAATATTTAAAGAAAAGATAAACTGACTTCTATAAACGTAAACCACAAAATCTTTAAGTAGATGAAAGCAGTACCTCCATAACTAAAAAGCGATTAATAAAGTAAATAACTAATTTGTATACTTAATACAATATACAAAACGCTCTGGTACTGCTTTCATCTACTATTTCATTTTGTGGTTTACGTTTCTAGAAGTTTTTTTACTTTTTTTTTAAGTTTTTTTTTTCATGATTTTTAGCAATATTAATGAGTTATGAACTTCAATAGACGTTAGTTCATGCATATGGCTCTCAGTTTATTAAATACTAGCTGACCCGGCGAACTTTGTTCAGCATCAAAAGTAAGACTGCAGTCCCGCTTTGTTAATACTGCAATATCTTCGAAAATATTTGTTTAAATTGCATGCTGTAAAGGGCCAGAATCATCTATATTACATGCACAATCTATTTGAGACTGATCTTATGTGGATGAAAATTAATACTGTAATGTTTAAAATCGCTTCGTAAATATGCCATTATTTCTCGTAAAAAGAAAAAAAAGAAAAATTGTCATTGTGGGTTATCCCTAATAGATAGACATATGCCCTTGCGAACTTTTTTGTAGACCTTTTAAATGTGTATAATAATGTAGTACGTTGTTTTGATTTATCACTTAAGGTTCAGGCAGCGTGTGCGATTAAAGTTCTAAATCTTAAAAATTATCACTTTTTTTTTACTACACTATACATTAATTATAAATCAAAACTACCCCGTTGACACCCTCTAACTATTAAAAAAAACCGCATCAAATTCCGCTGCGTAGTTTTAAAGATATGCGCATATAAGGGGACAGACAGCGGAAAGTGACTTTGTTTTATAATAAGTAATGATATTATCACTAATTACAAGTCTGTTAGTTAATTGGTTGATAATTGGAGCTAATTGGAGCTATAATTGTTGTTAATAGTGTCAGTGTTTGACAATTGACAGAAATTACATATACCCTATGGATTAAAAGTGTTTCCAGTCGGTTAAGAAAACTAACCAATCAAGAAAAAAATAAAATCTATGATCAAATCAGAATAAAAGGGGGGTGCCCATGTCTCCCAACTGATCATTCCTCCCCTACCTCCCATACGTCTTAAAATCCATAAAAATGTTTTTCATTTTATTTAGATTTCTTTAAAGTAGGATAAACGTAATATGCAGGTTTTCCCCGGGTTCTTAATAGCTTAAGCCCGGATCTGGATCACAATTTTCGTGTTCCATTAAGAACTGACATAATTAAGATGCATATTTTAATTAATCTACCCGATTGTATGAATTGTTGTATTGTATGAAACTCATTTGTGATGACTGAACTGTGTGAGCACTTTGTTGTTGACTTATATGGAAGGCATAATTTTGCTAGCTCGAAAGCTGTATTTATACACTCATTTATTTACACTAAATCAATAGTTTTAAATTATATTGTTTCTTTGATAGTAGTAAAATAGCTTTAATACTCGATAAGTCAATTAATAGCAAAGTGTTTTCTATGTACCGAATACATCCGTTAAAACACTGAAACTAATTTTGGTACTACTCAACCTCTATATTATCTAATTTGTCCATCCTAATGAAGTTCCTTTTCACGCCTAAGCCGAAGGATTTTATCACACCGGAACGTATTAATTTGTACGTCATTCAATGCGTACCTATTTGTGATATTGAATTGAAAGATATAGGCAACCTTGATTGATTAAAATTATTTATTTCAATAAAAGTATCTTATTAGTTACAAGCATATACTTAGTGGATTATAAACGAAACGATATTATTGTTATCATGGAATATGGGCAGGAATATTATGATGATGGCTAAATAACATCAAATGTTTTTTCAACAATTTTTATAGATTTTCTTTAATTTAAATGGGAATTGAATTATTTCTTTAATATCGTTATTTAATGTTACGTGTTACATGTGTCACTAACTCGTTATACCATGTGAGATATTCGCGCAATGGCCCATATATGTACTGAACATATATGGATCATTGCTCAAATAGCTCAGGCGGCTTGCAATCACGCTCAGGATGCTGATAACGCCGCCCCGAACCATGCGCATCAGGGAGGTACATCCCTTACGCATAGTGGACTGAAAGCAGTCCACGCGTGCATTGGCAAACATCCCTGACGCGCTACAGAAGCGTGGTATCCCCACCAGCACTCTGAAAGCGTTGTTATATTCCACACGGAGTGAAAGCCTTACACGTATACCAAGCGCATAGGCCGCACGAGTAAAAAAATGAGCAGTATGCACGAAACAGTGAGATTTTAACTGCAACTGTACAACGCGCAAACCTACGTGCCAGCATATTCGCACGAACTGACAGCGCCCTCCGTTCTCTTTCTATATCCTCATCATCTTTATGGTCGGGAGTCAGTACATGCCCAAGATATTTAAACTTGTAAATCCTCTGTAATGGCATCCCATTGAGGTGTATCGCTGGTACGTATTCTGGACACTTATTCCCAGCCTTATATTATTTTCTTTTATATGTAAGTTGCAAATCATAATATAGCTTTTTTTTTCATAGCTCCAAGGTTGTCACAACTGCTAGATAGAGAATTTGTTTCTTGTAACTTTAATCATTCACAAAAACAAGTTATTTATTCTCTTTGATACAATCCTGTGTATTAGTCGCTATCTTAATTTGTAAGCGTATCACGTCTATACAAGTTACCAGTTTGAATAAAGTAAGCTTCGTTGGGTCACACTTTTTTGTATAAAATGTATATATGTATATGTAATATTATGTATATACACAAAAGTCTCGATCTAACACGTGTTAGACTTGCTCTTTCCTTTTTTTTTTGTAAATGAGACTCCGAATATATAATATCATAACTCTGTTTTTATCCGTGCGCTCAGCCCGTTTTTGCCTTATATTTTAGTTTGAGGATGGGAAAAAGATCTTTGTATTTTTGGTTCGCAGATGAGATGAAACTGTACCTACACATGCGTACACATATTGCTTATTTAATGCTATACTCGTATGATTTTGATTAGGAAACTTGAGTAACATTTTATATTTATGCTTCATATCGTGCGTGTTATTAATTTCTTGGAAACAGTAAAAAGAAAACTCTATCTTTGTCTTTGTGTGTGTTCTGTTTCATTTTATTTTTTAACGTAATATTTACTGACTATATTTTATGGGTGAACTTGGCTATGTGAAATGAAACACATAATTTTAGCTGATGGCATACGGTATTACTATAAGGTATTTTCGTGTCTACATTAAATTTGTAAGAGTTCCAAAGTACTTTAGTAGCCTAGTACTTTTCCAAAGTAAGTCTAGCGTTTTTTTTTCCATTGCGGGAAAGGCAGAGAGAACATAGCGCCAAAAGGCACGATTGTTACTCGCTTCGTTGACTTTCATAACCATTTTGTGGCACGCGCGTCGATTTTTGAGGCTCCTAACATGACCTTCCTCCAGAACACGTTCTATTTGGTCATGGAATGTGTGTCTTGGCCTTCCTAGACTACTACATTATTTTTTTCATTTAAATAGTAAATCATCATCACTCAACAGTCGTAGTTCCTTTTGATGATACTTAGATAAGCCTTAAAACAACATTACCCTCAAATTTTTAGTCGTAAGATAATCCATTCCATGATTATACGAACCTATGAATTGCAAAAGTCAAATGTATATATTTTTACTAAATTAATGGAAAACTAATTCATAAATGTCGTCAACAAAATCTTTATTCTTGGTAACATTGGTGTATGAATTATTTATTAACATGTATCTTTATATACTGACACAGATGTCTAAAAGAACGAAGCGTATACACCAAAATTATTTATTTTCTCTGTGACTAAAGAAGAATAATTTATTTAGACAGATTGTTTGGTGTAGTGGTTTCTAAGGATTTGTCATGTTTTTTGGTAACTCTCAAAGGACTAAGCAACGTTACCGCATACAAGCATACAAATGTATGGAAATGTGTAAATAGTATATACATATACACGCATAGATTTTGCGAAATATTTATCGAATGTCAGCCCTATGTAAGGCATGTAAGGCTCTTTTACCTTTATCAAGGGATGAATTTACAAAAATAAACATAGTCATAATATAGACACTCACACGCTATAGTATCATCTTAGAGTATGTCACAAATATTTAATAATCGGAGAGAAATTAAAAAATTCAAACCTACGTACTCATATTGACCATTAAGCTATTTAAGTAACAGAAGATAGTATTATATATATATAAATTAGATTATTAAGAGGCAAATTTACGTACAAATTAATTGAAGAAGCTTAAAAGATCTACAGTCAACAAAAACAAATTGACTCTCAGGGTATACTAAATGCTGCCTATTACTAGTATATACCTTTTTTGTTACATGTAACCTCAAAGGCCTATTTTAAGATAAGATGCACAAATGGAGTTTCTACTCAATTTTATATTAACACTCTTAAATATATCTTCATTGGATTCACTTAGTTTATTTTACAACATTTTAAGCAACATATTTGGCAGTGAGCTATAATAAGTGTGTTTTGTAGTTAAATCCAAGGCTTATGCAAACTAGTCTCTCACAAAGGTTCAGTAATTATGTCTGTAAACGTTTATAACACTATGTATGATGTCTACCCTGTGATAGTCATGAGTTAAGTGGAGCGGAGATGATCGGTCCAAGTGAAAGCGATCGAAAATCGAAAATTTTCAACAATATTTAATTTAAAGCAAGATTTATAATCGCGGTTCTGAACTAGACGCAATTGAATCTAATGTTAAGGAACAACAAATACATGTACGCATTACATATGTGTAAGCGACGAAACATTAACATTTAATAAGAAGGACTTATGTAAAGAATGATGAGCCTCTTTTGGACTCTTTTTTTTCAGTATTTTTCTTTGATTTCTCTCTAATGTACGCTTTTTATATTGCATATTGCCATATTATTTTATTTTGAATATATTTGCTTTATTTTAACCATCACGACTGTTATTTCTCCTGCGTGCCGCCTACAATGTGGAAAGTACAAACTTATAATTTACCTACGTAGCACATTAATTATCGTCTTACAATTTTTAATGTTTGTACTCAGCATGAAATGATCTTTGTACATAATTATAAACTGAGATTTTTACGTACTCAGTCTTAGATTTAATTGTCCTTAAGGAATTCCGAAAATCCTTTCTAGTTTTAGCAACATTTGCTAGACCACTTTTGGCGTAGTTCTGTAGAGGTATATATTTGTTTAGGATGGACAAATGTGTTTGGTTTGCTTATTGGGATGCTTTGGTTTGCATATTACAGATGACTACAATAAGAGGTCAAAATTACTTTACTATAGCATTCTCGTAGTACCCCAATGGTTTAGCAAGCAGCTATCATGCCCACTGGAGTAATTTTCTAGGCCAGATGAAATGATCATACGAGTCATTACTCAAACTTGAAATCTTGAAACTAAAATAGGGAGTGCTTAACCATTGTGCCATCAAAACTAAATTTTTAAATCAATTTATTAAGTTTTTATGTCATTTTTTATTTATGATTATCTTATCTTACAAATTGATTATGATAAAATGATGAAATCGCTCTCACTTGGCACGCCGTCGTAACTAGATCCTCAAGGACTCAACGCCCAGTACCTTCTCGCTTGGCCTAAATTGCCTCCATATATTTGCGGGCTGAAATGTAAGTGAGACTTAAATATTCTCCCTTATTTACTGCCCAAATGGTGATACAAACATGCTGCAATCTTGAAAAACAGCTTCAATAAAACTTAATAGGCCGTGTTAAAGCATAAACACTTATACAAAACGAATTTTTTAACATTTTATTACATGCAGAAGCTTTGTTCGGTACTAGACTGGGTAAATTATGTATTTATTTGGAGTTAATTATTTTTATTATGTACCAGCTGTTGCCCGCGACTTCGTCTGCGTGGACGTGCCATAAAGCAGCAAAAATAATATGCCTGTGCCATTAAAAGGGTTCGTTGCTCACACCCAATCACTAATAGGATGATAATATTTAGCCTATGTATTAACCCGACCTCTTGGCATTATTCACGCAAAATAGGATATAAAGCATAGAATTCTTTTCGAGTTTAACATAACATAACATAACTTCACGCCTTTTGTTACCCGAAGGTGTAGGCAGCGGCTGTTAAGCCTCGTCTCGCCGTTATGTTTACATCCTAAATGGAATAGGTGGCGAACCTATTGCCATAAAAAGAGTTTATTCGAGTTTAGTCGAGTTTATTCGTAACAAATATACGGATAAACAGATAAAAATTCGACAAACCATATGTTTGGTTCGGTATCAATTGTAGATCATGTTCATTTAAAAAAAAATGTTCAATGTACAGTTTTAATTCTTTTACGATTTTATTATTTATACTTTACTTTAAATTTTCATCAGGTTCATATTTTCTTTATAATAACAGTAAATAAACAGTTTTATGTTCACTCGTTCAAAACCGTTGTAGTTTATATCCACTTAAAATAAATTTATATATCGTTTATATATTTGATGTATCGGAGATAAAATACGTGGTAATATGAGGGTTGTTTTTATAATGTAACACCAAACAAGAAAAAACTTTTTTATTTTTAAACGTACAGCACGCTGCAACCCCTTTATGCAATTGAACCCAATCTGTGTACCAATTTATCACAGTAATATATACTATGTATATAACTATATTTATTTACACTTTATTGTACATTTACTGCTGAAAACTATACTTAAATACTATCTATATGTAGGTAAATACTGTACAATAGGCGGCCTTATCACTGACAGCGATTTCTTCCAGGCAACCGTGGGATAGATATGTTTGAAGAGAGAGGTAGCTGTTAGTGCAAACTAAACAAGTATAAATAATAATATAATACATACACATACATACATATTTACAATAATATATACATAAATAAATACATACAACTAAACACGACCAAATAAAATAAGCATAGTAAATAGGAAATTTCGCGTTTATTCTATACTGTCTAGGTAATAATCTTTTACCAACTTCTTAAAAATAGATGGAAGGGATTTAGCCCTCCGAATAGTAACTGGCAAGTCATTCCACAGACGTACTGCAGTTACAGTGAAGGACCTGCCATAGAAGCATGTACAATGCTCTGGCACCTTGAGCCTCAGATTATGAGATGACCTTAAGCCTTGACTATGCGTTTCATGTAGTTACTAAAATCGTGCTTTAAGATAGGAAGGAGTCGAAGGGTTAAACAAAATGTTATATAGAATTGAAAGAATATGAGCATTCCGGCGATGTCGTATAGACAACCACTTGAGTTGTTCTCGAAATTGTTAGACGTGGTCATATTTGCGCAAGCTAAATATGAATAGAAATACAATAATTTTGGAGACGCTCAAGCTTTTCGAATTGGTTTTCGGCAAGATCAGGATAGCTGGCATCAGCGTAATCAATACTGGGCAGTAGCAGGGAATTAGCGACCGCGATTTTGGTGACAGTCGAAAGAAAAATATCGTAGCCTTTTAAGAGAACCACCAGAATAAAATATTTTCCGGCTCATCCGGCAAGTCATTCCACAGACGTACTGCAGTTACAGTGAAGGACCTGCCATAGAAGCATGTACAATGCTCTGGCACCTTGAGCCTCAGATTATGAGATGACCACCTTGACTATGCGTTTCATGTAATTACTAAAATCGTACTTTAAGATAGGAAGGAGTCGAAGGGTTAAACAAAATGTTATATAGAATTGAAAGAATATGAGCATTCCGGCGATGTTGTATAGACAACCACTTGAGTTGTTCTCGAAATTGTTAGACATGGTCATATTTGCGCAAGCCAAATATGAATAGAAATACAATAATTTTGGAGACACTCAAGCTTTTCGAATTGGTTTTCGGCAAGATCAGGATAGCTGGCATCAGCGTAATCAATACTGGGCAGTAGCAGGGAATTAGCGAGCGCGATTTTGGTGACCGTCGAAAGAAAAATATCGTAGCCTTTTAAGAGAACCACCAGAATAAAATATTTTCCGGCTCACCTCTTGTAATTGCGGACCCCATGTTAAATTTAAGTCTATCACTATTCCTAGATTTTTAACATTATCACATAGTGTTATGACAGTCCCATCGAAAATTATCGGCGGCAATCGTGGCTTATCAACCTTGGAAGTGAGGCGGCTGCTACCTATTAAGGCCACCTGGGTTTTCGACGGATTCACTGTCAATCCATGAGCTTTGCTCCATGCACTTATTGTAGCTAAATCTGTGTTGAGGGTATTAACGGTGTCAGAAAGCTGGGCCATTGAAACCTGTAAATAAATTTGGAGATCATCTGCATAAAGGTGGTAAGAGGAAACGATGTTATTTGGAATGGAATTAATAAAAATTGCGAAAAGTAAAGGAGAAAAACGCTACCTTGGAGCACGCCGACAGATGTATTATACCAGGAAGATAAGGTATTATCAATGTGTACACGTTGTCGGCGTCCACACAAGTAACTGCGATACCAATCTATAACCGTTGGAGATATGTTATGGGAGCGCAGTAAGCACAGGAGAATATCCGAGTTCACCGTAATGAATGCATTGCTGAAATCCAGCAGTGCCAGCATTGTTAGTTTGCTACAATCCATACGGGACCTGATATCATCCGTAATATTGAGAAGGGCAGTGGTAGTGCTGTGGCCGGGACGGAAACCGGACTGCATGGGATTCAGGAGGTTATTTTTATGGAAAAAGTTACTAAGTTGTTTGTGGACAAGTTATTCGAGAACTTTGGAAAGGAAGGGTAATATGGAAATAGGTCGGTAGTCTGAAAGGGAACTTGGCTTCAACTTTTTTGGTAAAGGAATTAGCTGGGCATCTTTCCATGCAGATGGGAAGATGCCACTAAATATAGAGAATCATGGTCAATATGACCCAAATGGTCATTTGGACTTCATAATCATTTTTCAATATTCACAATATATTTATGATAATTTAATCTATGTTCATAAAAATATAACTAAATTTAAGAAAAACAGTGATATCCATCAATTAAACTTAAGAAATAAAAATAAACTTGCTGTGTCCACTACTAGGCTCCATAAAATTTCTAACGCGTTTCCAGGTCAATGTATACGCTTTTATAATAAACTTCCAAACGACGCGGTTGAATTATCGTTAGGTAAATTTAAGAAATATGTTAAAAGTAGACTATATACAAGGGCTTATTACTGTATCGCAGATTATATCAATGATAAAACCGTTTGGAATTGAATTGCTTCTTTTGTGTTATATTGTTTGTATTTGCTGTAGCAAACTATTGTTAATCTGCTAACTGCTGCAATACTGTTAATTAGTAAGATTGTGTGCAATATGACGTTTCTCACCGGCAAGCTTACTAGTTTCTCTTTTTTTTGTCTGGGATCTTGAATAAGTCATGCTCACTGAAAGGTCCTTGCTTATGGCGGCGTCGTTGATCGGGTCGCCACCTTCCCTAAATTATGGCGAGGGAGGCGATGGCAGAGATATGGGTCATGCTCGTGAACGGGTGCTGTTTCTGGGGACTGGTCTGTTCAAGCGTCCAAAGAATATTAACGTACTGTGTCCTAAGTTTGACTTCCTGAGTTTCTTGCCAATTCTTCTCAGGACGTGAGTAATCGAATTGGCGGATTGAAAATATTGACCTTCCTAAGTGTCTTTAATGACCTGAATTGAATAAATGAGATTTTGATTTGATTTTGATTTTCTTATTACTATGCCCTATACGTAGTAAAGCACGTACAGGGCCGCTAGTAAACTATATAATAAAACTAAAACTATAATAAAAAAATCAATGTTTATATAGAAATTCATTCTTATTTCTGTATGTAAATATTTATTTTTTTAAATTACCTACATACATACCTAATATGTACTGAACTAATCATAAAATAAAACATTTACGTACGTATGTACGAATAATTTGTTTACAATTTGGAATTTGGTAATCATGAAATACATACATACAGTGCGTAATAAGTTTAATTTGGTTTAAAATATTTGGTAATTGTCATTTGACGTAAGCAATCTTTTCTCTTCATTGCTGCTATATCACGAATAAAGGTGTACTAAACTCACATTATCACTCTGTTTGTTTTTCAAAACCCCAGAGAGCAACAGCAGGAAACATCCAGGGCATGAAATGCTACATCATGAGATACTCCTGTATCAGTTTCCACGTCAATATGCACGTCCCGATACGTTTATCCTGGCATAAATTGGACTTGTAGGTACATCGACACATAAATTGGTCGCGGTTGGTAGTCCGGATAATCGCGAATCCGTATAAATAACTGAGGGCAAAAAAATTTATACCGTCACATATATAATATTGATTGGGATTCTACTCGTATAATGTGAACAAAATGGCGCCATCTTTAGATTTTTCGTGAACTACTTTTGGTTTCATAACTTAATAACTCACTGTAATTCTCGTAGTATTGGTAGTCCGCAGTGATTAGTATTCAAGCAAGTTGATAATGAGAGCCGAATGTTTTGAAGCTAGTATTAGACAGTTAGCCGACGAGCCCACTTCTGGCGACTGCAGCGAGGTGGACGAATAGCAACCCAAGCAGACTAAAGTTCCTCTCTTTGGCCGAATATTGTCGTTGCGCCGCAAAAATAACTACAGGTATCGGTGCACACTGCCATGTTGTCACATTATTTGAAAACTCTATTAAAACGCGGTGATCATCTACTACCACTCGGGGCTGTTGTAAAATACACTTTCACACACACTCTAGCTCTATTTTCGACAAATATATATCTGCAAATATTCACCTCAGGCCATACGACACACATCTTTACCTATCAAAATTGGTAATATATCCCTAAGTACTACTCAAACAAAAGTATCTACGTCTGTGATATCAGGTAGTGTTACATTGTTAAAAAAGCTTCTTTCTATATCTGAGCGGATAAAGACGACGAATGAATCTTTATTAATGTATTCCATATAAGTACAGATAATTTTCAGGAATGATATATTTTAATGATATGACTGAATGATTGATGTTCCAATTTTTTATAAGGAAATCGAGAGATCTTCACATCAATTCATATATTAGATTGAAGAATAGCTTTTTTTTAAATTGTAATAATAGGTATTTATACTTATATTTAAGTTATACATGGTATTTAACTGAAAAAGCTACATAATTACAATTATAAAATTGGAAATATAGTTATTTATTTATATGTGAACAGAAGAAATTTTGACGTTATTGATTATAACAAACATAACATAACTTCACGCCTTTTTGTTACCCGAAGGTGTAGGCAGCGGCTGTTAAGCCTCGTCTCGCCGTTATGTTTACGTCCCAAATGGAATAGGTGGCGAACCTATTGCCATACCGGACACAAAGTTTGTCAGTCATCGATATTTATCACACATAACTTCCGAAAACAATTTTCGAAAAGTCATTGGTGTGAGCCAGTATCTGGAATCGAACCCGGACCTCTAGATCAGAAGCCGTGTGCTCGACCACTGCGCCACCGAGATTTTTGATTTTGATTATAAATTATAGCATATTTGTCAAATATTTTAATTCAAAAGCAACCACTCATGCAAGAGAATTTTATTGCAGAATTGAAGTTTTCAGCATTGAGGTACTACTACTACGTAATATAGTACGCTAGTAATATAGTAGATATTTATTCGAAGTTGGCACTGAATAAACATACTTTTCAATTTAATATTTCAAACATTTATTCTAGAGGAATTTCAACCACAACAACTTAAACAGCCAGTTTCGTTTTACAAATTTGAATTGCAAATGGTAGCTTTTAATAAAACCTTTATGTGCCCCTTATAAAGGTTTTGTCCTCGCCAATTTACTGATTGAATAGCAAGATTTTATTAAGGTTTAATTCATTGCACCTGATTCCGATTGTTTTATAATTTTAGGGATTTAACACATAACTTCACGCTTTTGTTACTTAAGGTGTAGGCAGCGGCTGTTAAGCCTCGCCTGTTATGTTTACGTCCCAAATGGAATAGGTGGCGAACCTATTGCCATTCTGGGCACAAAGTTTTCAGCCATCGAAGTTAGAACTTAGTTAAAAATAAGTTCTAAATAAACGCGATATAATCCTGAAAATTTGTTTTAATGTTATGAGTGTTATTTGCGAAAATCTAAGAAATAAATATGGTTTTATTTTATTATCTATGCCTAAATAGCTATAATAGGAACATAACTTGATTAATATCAAAATTATCTTGAAATATGCTTCGTTGAAAATTATTATATTGAATAGTTGTTTACGATTTTTAATTTTCCTGTGACCTTTGAACGTGTTGCTTTGTTACTAAATATTAGTCCGGGCAAAATTAATAGTATTAAAGACATATCATTAAGCAGCGTTCAAAACTGCCCTTGGAGTCAATTCACAGAATACGCAATTTACATACTTATCATTTATCGGCAAATTAACCTGTCATGACTTAACATTTTCATAAGAAAAATGATTTTTTGATTTTCATGGACTAACTAGTTTGAAAATTTTGATTATCAAATCAATCATTACAAAACTACTTAATTTGGAAGTTTTACAAATTGTCAAATACAAGTATTGATTAACAAGAAAAGAAAATTCACAATAATTTCGTTCATTTTTTGTATCTGACCGCGTCGAAAACAAGGTTGTAAGGAAGGAAGTCGTATTGAAAGAGAGTTTCGATGTAAAAGTAAGAAAGGGCATGCTCCGATGGTGCGGACCTGTAAAAATGATGGATGATGTAAGATTAACTAAGCAGATATACAATGCAAAAGCGGATAGATGTAGGAGTCGAGGACGTCCAAGACACACATTCCATGACCAAATAGAACGTGTTCTGGAGGAAGGTGATGTTAGGAAAAATCGACGCGCGTGCATGAAAATAGTTATGAAAGTCAACGAAGCGAGTGAGGTGTATAGGAATCATGCCTTATGGCGCACCGTTCTCTCTACCTACCCCGCAAGGGATTTGGCGTGATGCTATGTATGTTTGTATGTAATTTCATTCAATTGATACATTTGGTACTTCATAATGACATGGTTATTATTTTTAGAAGCAGCGTATACGTGATTCATAAAAATTTGGTGCCGATTAGTTAACGTTTTGATAAATTTTTAAAGGCAAAGTAATCATCATTACAAATTTATAAAGCGTTAATGTAAAGCATTAATGGTAAAAATAGAAAGTTGAGATTGATGGACGATCAAAGGAACCCAACGTTCATGATTAATAGCACGTTAAGAAAAAGCAAAAACTTCAGTATAAACATCGTTTAGATGGAGAATACAAAGTAAAGTTTCTTTTTGAAATTCATTAAACAAATACATTATAATAATATTTATGCTATGAAAATCGGACAGTAATTTATTGAGGTAAACTTTTGTACTTCTCATAACTAAAAAAGAAGACCGACTCATATGTATTTATATGAGATGGTTATCAGTTACTTACTCCCATGTGTGGTCATGGCAAGTGTGCGCAGCGGCTATGTGTGCGCATTCTATATATCTCAAAAAAAAAAAGATGGCGTGAGGCAACCCCCTCTTGAGTACCCCACGGGACGTCTTGTGAAGGATTGGTATTATAGCGGTTGCTCGCGCGCCATTTTGGATTAACCGATAAATGAATATTTAGTCTTCAATATTGATGGTACCCATTTTTAATAACTTTATCGCATTTGACGCGTTATCTTTTGTAGTCATGTATTTTTTTAGTATGTTTTTTATTGCTGCGTACACTTGCCCTAATATTGGGGTAAGAGTTTTTTTTTTATGGGATAGGAGGGCAAACGAGCAGGCGTGTCACCTGATGGTAAGCAACCAACGCCGCCCATGGACACCAGCAACACATATAGTGTTACTGTTGCGTTGCCGACCTTTAAGGGATAAGGGAGAGTAAAGGATGGGGAAGGGGGGGATGGGCCTCCGGGTACCTCTCTCACCGAACGAAACGCGGCATGAGCCACTTTACGATGGTCTTCTGAGAGGTCGTGGTATTTCACCGGTCGAGCCGGCCCATTCATGCAGCGAACTGCTTGGCTCTACCACTCTACGGATATGAAAGGGTTTTTGTTTTCTATAGTTTCATGAAAATAAGCTACTGATAAAACCATTGTTGTGTCTAAGTTGATAACAAATAAACAGACTAACTAATTAGCATTAGCACTAATGTTTATGCTCAAAATATTATTTTTTCAGTTTTCTTAAATTTCTCAGTTTAAACACTTAAAGTATACAACAATTTTTGTCGACGATGAAAAGTAATTTGCACGGTTGTGTACCAAAAGCATACGATACTTTTAATACGATGATATTTCATTGAATTTCCTAACTCATTATCTTAAGTTAAAAAGTAATAAATTTTCACCTCGTATTCATTTAATATTATTAATGTATATTTATTTAATTTATCGTCGTTCGATCAAATATAAATATAGCTCAAGAGAATAGCAAATTGGCCTAAATAAATTATTATAAATAGGGAATGTCTCTCTGTCGTATTCTATATATAAGCAGATTCCAGTAAATATTTGTTCTAACAGAATATACGTCAAACACAAGGGCCAGTAGTACGGTAAACATCATTAAAGAAAACGTGTTAAGTAGTAGGATAAAATACAATTTTATTTGTAACAACGAAAATATAAAGACTATTGTGTTTGGTAAAATAAAATTTGTTAAAAAGAACTTATTTTCCGCGAGAGTTTTATTTTATCAACATTTATTTAATCATTATTTGCTAGTAGGTACATGCTACAAATAAAAATGTGACTTTGCTTTTTTGTTAATTGGTTGTACATGCCTAAACTACATCACCCTCACAACACCGATCATCACAAAATTACAAGATCCATACTATAAAATAAAATATTTTTAATCCTGCGATTTTTGTAAATTGAGCAGCAAGGCTTTCTCTCTGCCTACTCGCAATGAACTTGGCTTGAAGGCATGATAAGTGTTTTGCAAAAATGCGTAAGTACGGCTAATATATAGACAAGTAAAAATGTATGTCCGACTGGTAGGATGCGAATATTTATCCCCATTCCGCTTTTACAAGTCGGATAATTTATATGACACCAATAACTTCCGAAAATAATTTCAAAAGTCATTGGTGTCAGCCAGGATTCGAACCCGCGACTTCTAGATTCAGAAAAGGGGAGCTCGCCTACAGGACCACCGACTCCACCTATATATTATATAAATTCGTTCTAAATAAAAACTACTTTATTTTAAAATATTTCTAAAATATATTGTCTTTAGTCTTAGACGGTATTATTATTATCTGTATTCTATTGCATATATATGCAAAGTGTATATACTCTATAACTATATTCTTTATCTATTTTCTGTGTTCTATCTCTGCTCTCTACTCTATCTACTCTAATATAGAGTATATACTCTAGCATATTCCCAATAATATTTTTTTTCTGGCATATCCATGACATCCACCTCTCACAAATTCTCTTTATAATTTTATCCTAACTAATAAAAGATAAATTAAATTATTAACGGTGACTTAAAAACAATCCAAGCATCTGACTCCATAAATTATTGCCCTTATAAGCGAAATCCCTTTTAAATAAATCTCCTTTACTGGACAGTCGGGTAAAACGGACTGTCTTTTCGTCCCTTTGAATAGAACTTCAAAGGTTCACCAAATAATAATGTAGGTATTCTCTGGCCGGGAGTAATATATTCATTTTAATTTTAATCGCTCCGTTATGAGAGGCCATTAGCGTCGACGCTTTTTTAGAGTTCCGCACTAATGTTGCTGCCGGAGTTAAGTTTTTTGTGTTCATATTTTCAGGGAGATAAACTATTTTATAAATTAAGTACGCTTCTTAACTTAAGATTATATAAGAACCAACTTTTAGAGATTTTATCTTTCGTAATCAGGTAATAGAGAAAGATCCTAATTGACATTCTGCGAGTCGCTTAAAATGTATTAATATATTTTAATCATTACATAGTATAAAACAAAGTCACTTTCCGCTGTCTGTACCCTTATATGCGCATATCCTTAAAACTACGCAACGGATTTTTATGCGGTTTTGTATTAATAGTTAGAGGGTGTCAACGGGGTGGTTTTGATCTATAATTCAAGTATAGTGTAGTAAAAAAAGTGATAATTTTCAAGATTTAGAACTTTAATCGCAAATGCTGCCCGCACTCTAAGTGATAAATCAAAACAACGTACTACATTATTATACACCTTTAAAAGGTCTACAAAAAAGTCCGCGAGAGCATATGTCTATCTTTTAGGGATAACCTACAATGACCATTTTTATTTTTTTACTTTTTACTAGAAATAATGGCCTATTTACAAAGCGTTAAACATTACAGCATTAATTTTTATCCAATTAAGTGTCTTAAATAGATTGTGCATGTAATATAGATGATCCTGGCCTTTTACAGCATGCAATTTAATCGAATATTTTCGAAGATATTGCAGTATTAACATAGCGGGACAGCAGTTATTACTTTTGATGCGGAACAAAGTTCGCCGGGTCAGCTAGTAGTTTATAGTCTCTGCTCTCGATGGTTGGGAGACTCTGTCACAGACACTAAGACACAGTCTGCTACTTATTCTGAATAAATTCTCTTTGAGTTTAAATCCTGGCTCACAAAAATTACTATTCGGAAGTTATGACAACTAACCATGACTTACAAAGCTGGGTCCGAGATATGGGAATAGATGTCAGCATCTATTTTACTTGGTAATTTAAAATAAACGTCGGTAAACGCTTACAATTTTGCTGCCGTAATTACATTTTAACTGTCACACATTTTCCATTCATGTATGTATCTATATATAGGCAGTTTGTTAGTGAATTTGCGGTCTTCAACTAATGTGACGTGGCCTTAGCGAACCGTGGCGGTAGTAACCGATTATATTATTTATAATTTATGTGGTTGTAGTGCTAAATTTAGCTGTGTTATGTACTATTTGCTTCTACCCGCATCTTTGACATAGTAAAAGGTTAAAAAAACTCCATTTAATGACCATTTGAACTGGAACAAAATGATAAACATTCTATAATCCTTTTCTGCCTAATAAAACATGTAAGCATCAACTTAATAGTAAGAGAACAAGGGAAAAGACAAAGGGAGTATCAATTTCCCCGGGAACGTGTTGCAAGTCAAAGGACATACAATACAGGAAACTAAAAATGCTATACAGCTGGAATAAAATTAATGAAACGCTAACTTCGCCCGGTATTAGCACTTGACCTCTATTTTAAAAAGGATATTGGAGGAGTTGTGAAGCTAATCAGAATGATGAACACGTTTCGACACAGTTTGTTATTAGAAATAAATATGTTAATGCAGAAATAATTAAGGCTGACTCTATTCATCCGGTTACTGTACGAATAAATTGTTTAATTAGTAAAATAAAGTTGTATACAGTTTTACATCAAGTCCCTTGACGGATAGGCAATAACCTTAAAGGCCGTTTGAAGTTTTCATAAGAAAATTTTCGTGAAATGAGTTAGTATGTTTTATCTTTTGGTCAAAAATATAAAACTAAAGCTTATATGTAAATATTAGTTCATTATGTTACATGACTTCAAGCCTTTTTACCCAAAATTGTAGACAGCTGCTGTTTAGGCATCGACTGGCTGTTTTTTTATGTAGTTATGATAGATGGCAGAGCATTACATGCAGATTATTACATGCACCTGGTAAATGGCAATGGCATTTACCAGGTGCATGTAATTATATGAGTCATTGATATATATAGCATTTAACAGTCAGAAATAATTTTTAAAAGACATTAGTATGAACTTAGAATGGGTCCTTTGAATTCTTGATTCAGTAACATGAGCTCGACCGAGTCCACTGATTATGTGAACAAAATTCCGTAAACAAAACATAGTAATTTCTTTTTCAGGTTTTCATTGAATTTGACAATGCTTTTGTATGCTGCAAACCTCATCCGGCATTTAGCTCTGGAATAAAAAGTTGGTATATACATCAGAACAGATTGTATATAACCCAGTCTATAGACAGTCTTTTGGGATTTCCTTGAGCTAGGTTTGAAGAAGACCGCTCATAGCACCGTAGCTAAATCATATACACTCTATATACTACAATTTAGTCAAATACCATTTGTATTTTTAAGTTACTTTACGGTTAGAGTATGCTTACTATAAAAAAAAAGTTAATTACAAAATATTACAATTGGCGTTTAGTGTGTTAATGCTTCCAGTCGAATATTTCGCCAGTAAATTATAATACGGAGACATAGTACAGTGTCATTTAGTTTTGAAGTTATGTTATGTTATGGTCTTCATTAGTCTTCAATAAAATTATTAATATCTTGGGCCACTATATCTTCATTGAATCTAGTATAAAACAAAATCCCTTTTCGCTGTCTGTCCCGTTATATCAGTTATATTCTTATATCTTTGAAACTACGCCACGGATTTTAATGAGGGTTTTTGATGTGATTAGGGACACGAAAAAAGTATCGATATTTTGTATCGGTATCGAGTACTTATCTTTCGATACTGATACTTTTGTACTGGATATTTTGCATTCGATACTTTTACTCAATGAGTACTTTCAATAGGTATCGTATCGAATAAATCTCAGAAATTGTCCACAAATTTAAGAGTAAAAAAGTCAGATGGATTGAGGTTGTTTTAAGAGCGTTTTATTTTTAGGGGTAATTTTAACTTAATCATCTATTTATTTTTCAAAACAAAATGATTTATTAATTGACACTTTCGATACTTTGAAAAAAAGAGTACTTGAAAGGTTTTTTGGTGAAATTATGTATTGTTTATTTATTTTTTTCCAAAGTATCGATACTGTACTCATGAGTATTATCAAAAAAGAGGACAAGCAGCCCTGCCTGAGAGAAGCTCAGAAAAATACTCAAAAAGGTTTTTTGGTGAAATTATGTATTGTTTATTTATTTTTTTCCAAAGTATCGATACTGTACTCAAGAGTAGTATCGAAAAAGAGGGCAGGCAGCTCTGCCTGAGAGAAGCTCAGAAAAATACTCAAAAAAAATAATTTGAGGTATCAATTCTTTTACGAAGTGTGATACTTTTTTATCGATACTACTCATGAGTACAGTAGTGATACTTTCTATTTAATTCCGTGTCCCTCATTAGACTTTTATAAAGTACTCGATTCTTTGAAGTATAGTTACTTTTCGTTTGATACTACTCATGAGTAAGTATTGATACTTTCTATTCGATACCGTATGACTAGCTAGCCGCACGTAAAAAAATTCTGGCGTGGCGACGCCGCCTTGCGGCTCTAAAAAGTATATGTCTTGTGTAGTTCGCGAACGACCTAGTTCAAAAGATCGCTCCCATAGGCGAACTGCGCGAACTATGTCGGTCGTTCCCAGCTCCTTAATTCTTTAGTTCGTGATCGAATTCATCATTTCTATTTCAAAGAGAACTTTTCGCGGCAAAACCAAATCAATTAGTAAAGAATTTGTTTTAACAGAAATTATGAAATATTGGCAAATTATACGTGTTCCTTTGTTTTATAGATTACGAGAAAGCGTTTGACCGTGTACAGCATAACTTGCTCCTAGACCATCTTGGGAAAATCGGTCTGGATACAAAGGATACACGAATCATCCAAAATGTATACCTGAATCAGGTTGCGACTTCAGAATATTATCAACAAAGTGTACGAGTGCAGTAGAAGGGCGGGGCTGAATATGAATGCTTTGAAGACCAAATACATGGTAATCGCAAACGCACCACCTGAACAAGTTCGACTTAAAGCGGGAAGTAACAACTTAGAGAGGGTTCCACGATATAAATATCTGGGATCGTGGCTGACTGAGTCATGGGAAAGCGACACCGAAATACGTACTCGTATTGAGATTGCCCGATCATCTTTCACAGCAATGAAAAAAATACTATGCTGCCGCCAACTCTCTCTAAAACTCCGCACTAGACTCCTGCAGTGTTACGTTTGGCCAGTTGTCCTGTATGGGTGTGAAGCCTGGACCATGAAAGCAGAGCTTCGGAAAAGACTCGAAGCTTTTGAAATGTGGTGTTACCGCCGTATGCACCGCATCAAATGGACCGACAAAATTACGAACGAGGAGGTCTTAATACGAATGGCCAAGAGTGTGGAGCTTGTTCGAACGATAAAGCAGAGAAAAGTCGGATATTTGGGTCACCTCTTTAGACATGAAAACTACCGACTGCTGCGTACTATAATGATGGGAAATGTGGAAGGCAAACGAAGGGCAGGCAGAAGAAAATTATCATGGCTACGAAACATCAGAGAGTGGACCGGTATAAAAACCGTGGAACAATTATTTGCTCTAGCTAAGGACAGGAACAAGTTCAAAGAGATGACTGCTAACCTTCAGTAATGGAGAGGCACTCAAAGAAGAAGAAGGCAAATGTTAATTATTAATGTATTATTTGTGTAATTTGTTATTTTTTACATAAAAATTGTATGTACCCTATTACTCCGCCATATGTAAGTGTTAAAAAAACTACAAGCAAAAAAAGAAAATACGCATAGTTAGTAAAAATGGCTAATTTATTTTTTTACGTTCTCGCTGCCTACCCCGCAAGGGATTTGGCGTGAAGTTATGTATGTATGTAAACATAACATAACATAACATAACTTCACGCCTTTTGTTACCCGAAGGTGTAGGCAGCGGCTGTTAAGCCTCGTCTCGCCGTTATGTTTACGTCCCAAATGGAATAGGTGGCGAACCTATTGCCATACCGGGCACAAAGTTTGTCAGTCATCGATATTTATCACACATAACTTCCGAAAACAATTTCGAAAATCATTGGTGTGAGCCAGTGTCTGGAATCGAACCCCGGACCTCTGGATTAGAGGCCGTGCGCTCGCCCACTGCGCCACCGAGACTATAATGTATGTATGTACATTGTACATAATATACATACAAATTATGTCGCGTGCGAACGAACTTGAAACTTCGAAAGATTTGTCTGCGCTCCTTTACATTTTGAACTAGGAGCTAGATATGGGTGATACAAATCGTACATAGATACGAAATCCGATATCGTAGCAATATCTAAAAATCTGTTACTGGCTCGCACAAAATCTATATAATGCAAAAATCTGTTACTTACAACAACTAAGATTTTCACCGTACTGTCAGTACCGTGCCGCATCGAATATATAGTTGGAGCACATGAGCGCGAGCTATATGCACGATACCTGTATCTGACAGATTTGAACCTTATTCATACATATTTAAAGCTTATTTTAGATTTTTAATGTTGAAAGTAAAAGGTTGTAAATTGAATCTTATTGCCATGGAACTAAGATTATTTCTTAAAATTGGGATTATTGAAATATATAGTTGGTTAAAGCGGAAAGGCAATATGGGTATTTGACTAACAGAATCAAAATGCTGGTATTCTTAGATTCAGATTTTTTAATATCTCCTAGATATTTGAATATCTATGTATTTTAATATATAGTTCCGATATCGGATATCGATAATCTAAATTTATTATAGATACGGTACTCCAAAAAGTTGTCTTGTGTAGTTCGCGAACGACCTAATTCAAAAGATCGCTCCCCATAAACGAACTGAGCGAACTACGAGTATGTCGGTCATTTCCAGCTCCTTAGTTCTTTAGTTCGTGACCGAATCCATCATTTCTATGTCAATTTTTTATATTTTCGCGGCAAAACCAAATCAATAATTATAGAAATTGTTTTAAAGGAAATAAAGAACTATTACCAAATGTTAATTAATTAACCTAAGGTACCGTATAATTTATCTTATTTGTGTAATTTGTTACTACTTACTCATTACTGATAATTAAGTTACTGTTAATTATTAAAAAAAAGTACGTGTAAAAAATAAAATAGCCATTGTTCATAAAAAATGGCTATTTTGTTTTTTTACATGCTATACATACAAGATTCGTCGTTCGCTCGCGTGCGAACGAACTAAGAATCGATTAGTGTGAGTTCCTTTATATTTTGAACGAGGAGCTAAGTAAGCTGACCAATGAAGTAGGAAAACTATGGAAGTGGCATGTCGACACAAAATTGAAGCAGGGTGTGACGTCATTTGGCCGCATAAAATGGCGGTTTAGTGCTGCGCAGAAGAATTCTATTTATCGATAAACGTTCTTGGCTAGTGTTATTAAAAACGTTATTGAGTATTAATTATTTTTAGAATTAAATTAAATATGTGGTTTTGGATATCAAAATAACAGTAAATGTTTTTCTTAAACTAATTACTTTCATAATTTTATATTAAATATAATTGAATATTAATTATTTGTAGAATTAATACTTATATAGGAAGTAAGTATATTGTTATGCTAAATATTCTGTTTTGGATGTCCAAATAAGAGTACATGTTTTTCTTAGACTACTTATCTCTATTTTACAAATTATTTTAATTACGTTGCTAACTCTAAAGTAAGTAAATCACTACTGCAACATACCTCTAGATAGGTGCGCCCCACAGTAAATAAGAATGATTCAAATTTTAAACTTATTAAGGGACCCCTAAGCGTGATAAATAAAACGAAACATCTTGAGAACATTGTTTTAGTTAAAATTGCATCTCTCATGACTTTCAGTCTAAGATCAGTTAATTATTACATATTTAGCGAATTTACAATAGGTTTTTACTCGTTACGAAATAAAACTAATTTATTTAGAAAATTCCGCAAAGAAATTTTGTCGGTAAATTTTTTCCCAACACTGTTTTACTGGCTGAACTAACAAAAAATCTACAAAGAATTTCAGAACTCAATTTTGAAATTGATAATAACATAATAACTTCAGGCCTATTGTTACCCGAAGGTGTAGGCAGCGGCTGCTAAGCCTCGTCTCGCCGTTATGTTTACGTACCAAATGGAATAGGTGGCGAACCTATTACCATACTGGGCAAAAGGTTTTAAGTCATCGATATTTATCACACTTAACTTCCGAAAACAATTTGGAAAAGTCGTAGGTGTGAGCCAGTGTCAGGAAGCGAACCCGGACCTCTGGATCAGAAGCCGTGTGCTCTACCACTGGGCCACTGAGACATATTTTTATAATATTTTTTCAATTAATATTCTACCAAAATCAATTTTATGTTTCTAGAGTTTTATTTGTGAACACTTACTCTTCAAATTTTTTAAATAAAAAAATAACATTGAAATTCAGAAACATTTAAGACTATTTAAATGCTTTATAATTCCCCAGTATTGCTGTTTGCAGTTAAATTGCTTATATTCACAACGTCAGTTTACAAAAAAACAAATAGGCATTCTACAAAATTACTAGGTTTCAATGCGCATTACGGTACGGTGTATGCAGCGGTCCATGTTATTCGTATGTATGAGCAATATTGAAATTCTAAGGATTCTGAGGATATAGATACTCGCTATTTATATCCTCGTTGTCCCGGATGATGAAGCCTGTGGTGGAATGTGTAGGTGGAATACCAATTCGCAAAAAAGTGAACAGTGTCTTATGAATCTTAGGCAGCTAGAAATCAGGTGCCCGCTTGGGGTCGCCAGGAAGCTGGCGGCTCAACGGCGGGTACTGATCGGCTGGACCTCGGCGCGCGTCGAGGCACTGGCGGCAAGGCCGCTGCAGTGCTTCCGGTGCCTCGAAAAGGGGCACGTCCGCGCGAGGTGCCCCTGCGCCGTGGACAGGAGCTGGCGGTGCTACCGATGTGGTGTGGCAGGCCACATCGCTAGCGCCTGCACCGCGCCCGCTCCTCGCTGGCCGATCTGTTCGGACCTGGGCTGCAGAGCCGATCACCGGATGGGGGGAAAGAAATGCTCCCCTCCCAAGAGGAAGGCGGCGGCCGCAAGGCCACCCTCCCCCGCAAGGGGACAGGCGGGTGCGATGGAGGTCCAATAACCACGGACCTCCGCGCCCGCTTCCTCCAGGGCAACCTAAACCACTGCCGCGCTGCGCAAGACCTACTTGCGCAGACGCTGGTTGAGTGGTCGGTTGCCCTGGCGGTGGTCGCCGAGCCCTACCGCGTTCCCGTCCACCCGCGATGGTTCGGGGACATCACGGGCTCGGTGGCAATCTATTGGGCAGAAGGGAGTTACTGCTCCCTCCTATAGAAAGGTCCAGGCTACGTCGCTGTGGAGTGGGGATCCACTGTCGTAGTGGGTTGTTACATCTCCCCCTACTGCGGTCTTGATGTCTTCGAGGCATACCTGGGCGGGCTGGCGAGCCGCCTTAGCGGTTACGCTGCCCGTCCGGTATTCGTCCTGGGTGACTTTAACGCCCACTCGAGGAAGTGGGGAGACACCCGGGACGACGTCAGGGGGGAGACACTTCTGGAGTGGGCGGCAGGGCTCGACCTCCGGTTGCTCAACCGGGGGTCGGCCAGAACCTGCGTGCGGTGGCAGGGGGAGTCGATCGTCGATCTATCGTAGGCGACTCCCTCGGCCGGTGACCGGATGGCGGGTGGCGGAGGAGGTGGTCAACTTATCTGACCACCGACACATCTTCCTGGATGTGTCGCTCCGCCGCCCTAGCCGCCTGCGCCAGACTAGCGGTTCTCCGCGGCGCTGGTCTCTCAAGCGGCTCGACCGAGACACGGTCGTGGCCGCCGCCAGCGTCGAGGACTGGACGGAGGGAGCGGTATCGCCCGATCCCGAGGCGCAAGCAGCCTGGCTGCGCGACACGATGACGTCGATCTGCGACGCGTCGATGCCGCGAGTCGGGCCGCCCCGGCGGGACTTCGTTTACTGGTGGGGCGAGGAGATCGAGCGGCTGCAAAAGGCCGCCTTCGTCGCTCGCCGCCGGTACCTGAGAGGCCGGAAGAGAAGGCGAACCACAGTCGAGGAGGCTCTCAGAGCCAGACGGGAATACGGGGCTGCCGCGCACGCCGTATGCGTCGCCATCGCTGCGGCTCGCGAGCAGTCCTGGAATGAGCTCGTCGAGGGACTGGACGGAGACCCATGGGAACGCCCGTATAGAATGGTACTGGGCAAGCTGACCCCGTGGATCCCTCCGTTGACGGAATCCCTGGACCCGGAAGTCGTGGGAGGAGTCGTAGACGGACTCTTCCCTAGGGTCCAGGGCGGTCCCTCGGTTCCTCCGTCCCACTCGGACAACACTCCGTGGTCTGACGAACTGGAGGTGACGGAGAACGAGCTCGGGCGATCCGTCGCACGGCTCGCCTCCCGCAGCGCCGCTCCCGGCCCGGACGGAGTTCCGGGCCGGGTCCTGGCGCTCGCTCTGGGAGTGTTAGAGAACAAGGCGAGGCAGCTGTTCACCAGCTGCCTCCGCCGCGGGGTGTTCCCCCTCGACTGGAAGTCGGCGAGACTGGTACTAATCAGGAAGGAAGGGAGGATCGGAGACGCTCCGTCGTTCCGGCCGATATGTCTGCTGAACGAGGCGGGGAAACTCTTCGAAAGGGTTATCTCCGCCCGTATCAGCAGCCACCTGTCGCAGGTGGGCCCGGACATATCGGACTGCCAGTTCGGGTTCCGGCAGGGGCGCTCCACATTCGACGTGGTGCGTCGTGTGCGGGCCCTGTCGGAACCGGCAGTCCGGTCGGGGGGGGTCGCGCTGGCGGTGTCGCTCGACATCGTCAACGCCTTCGGGACCCTCCCCTTGCCGGCCATCAGGGAGGCCCTAGTATACCACGAGGTGCCTCCCTACCTAAGGTTGGTCATCGGGGCCTACCTGCAGGAGAGACGGGTGGACTATGTCGACCGGAACGGGACGGAGCAGAGGAATGAGGTGACGTGCGGGGTTCCGCAGGGGTCCGTGCTCGGGCCCCTGCTGTGGAACCTCGCATATGATCCGGTCCTCCGCACCAGTCTGCCCCGTGGCGTGAGTGTCGTTTGCTACGCAGACGACACTCTGGTGGTCGCCACGGGGCCCGACTTCGAGCGGACGCTCAGGTTCGCCGAGCTGGGGGTGGCAATCGTTGTCAGACGGATCCGCGGGCTGGGCCTGGAGGTGGCGCCTCACAAAAGTGAGGCGCTGTGGTTCATTGTCAGACGGATCCGCGGGCTGGGCCTGGAGGTGGCGCCTCACAAAAGTGAGGCGCTGTGGTTCCACCGGCTCACCCGGGGCCGGGAACCACCGGCCTCGCGGATCCAGGTGGGTGTCACGGCTGTCCCGGTGGGGCGGTACATAAAGTACCTCGGCCTCACCCTGGACAGCCGCTGGAGCTTCGAGGAGCACTTCGTACGGATGGTCCCCCGAGCGCGACGGGTGGCAGGCGCGCTTCATCACCTGCTACCCAACCTCGGGGGACCGGGGGAGGGAGTTCGCCGCCTCTACGGTGGCGTCGTGCGGTCCGTGGCCCTGTACGGGGCCCCCGTTTGGTCGCGAGACCTCGCGGGGGCCTCCCGCTCCAGGGCTCTGCTGAGGAGCCTGGAGCGGATCATGGCCATACGGATCGTACGGGGCTACCGTACCATCTCGTACGAGGCGGCGACGGTCCTCGCGCGTTCCCCCCCCTTAATCATCCTGGCCGAGATGTACGCAGCTGCGTACGATCTCGGCCGGGGAGGGGGGAACCCGGACGTGCGGGGACGCGAAGTGCGCGACGCGCTGATCCTCCAGGGATCTGCGCGTTCACGCGCCGTCGGAGCCGTCCTGCCCCACCTTGAGGCCTGGGTGCTCCGTAAATGGGGCACTGTCACCTACAGGTTGACTCAGGTACTCACCGGGCACGGGTGCTTCGGTGAGTATCTGAGTCGAATAAAACGTGAAGAGACGGCGAGATGCCACTATTGCGCTTCCGACCTGGACTCGGGCTATAAAAACTTTTAGGCTTTCGCGTTGCATATTACTCAGTGATAATGATGAACGGGAATTAACGCGACACTTTTTTAGGTAAACAAATATTTACCTTGATTAGCTTGACGTTTCGGCCAGGTTGCACTGGCCGTGGTCACAAGCAGACTGAAGTGGCGCCCTCACGACTCCGTAGATAAGGTAGATGTTTGTATATCTACCCTCATCCGTCACACTACACTTATAACGTCCAGTTAACAGTAAATATCTTGAGTAAAGGGATGAATTTCGCTATAACACCAAAGCGAATACCGTATGAAAAAGTAATCAGCAGCATCGAAGAAACGATAGTTCGTAATATAATACCGGTCAGCGACGCAGATACCCTCAGACAGGATGTCGCGGTAATATTGCGAAAATCGAGACCACCAGTGAGTAATATTACTACAGCAGAGCGTCAAGCACTGAAAGCTATTCGGGACGACCAGAATATTTTAGTGCTTAAGGCCGATAAGGGAAACGCCACCGTAGTGATGAATAAGTCTGATTACCAGAATAAGATGCGGGAATTATTGTGTGATGACAAGGTGTACAAACCGGTATCATACAACCCTACGGCCAGAGTGACACGCAAAATACGCACACTGATCCAGGAAAATGAGGACCTGTTCACAGAAGACGAGTATGACATGCTGTACAAGCCTAAAGCACGGGTACCACCTAGGTTATACGGGTTGCCGAAAATTCATAAATGCAACGTACCACTGCGGCCTATCGTCAGTCAGATAGCATCGCCTACTTACGACCTTGCGAAGCACGTTGCGTCGGTATTGCAGCCATTAGTGGGAAAAACACCGTCTTTTGTGAAGGATTCACGCCACTTCATCCAGATAATCAAAAACACCAAATTGGAACCGGATGAAATAATGGTGAGCTTTGACGTGGAGTCGTTATTCACCAACGTGCCAATTAAGGAATGCCTGGAGGTAGTGGCCGACAAATTGAGGGACAACGAGATGCCGTTGAATTATATTGATCTACTGAAACACTGCCTAGAAGGCAATTTCTTCCTTTTCCAGGGTCAATACTACCTTCAGATAGATGGAGTGGCAATGGGGAGCCCCGTAGCTCCAGTGCTTGCCAACCTCTGGATGGAACATTTTGAACAGAAAACTCTAAGCCACGGCCCAAAGACGGTCAGACTCTGGAAAAGATATGTAGACGATATCTTCTGTATCATCAAAGGCAGCAAAGATGAAGTGGATCAATGCCTAACACATCTTAATTCAGTTCACCCCAAAATAAAGTTTACATATGAGATGGAGGTGAACCGGTCGCTGCCCTTCTTAGACGTCAGGCTCAGCGTGAAATCTGATGGGTCCTTATCTCACTGTGTATACCGGAAACCCACACACACTGATAGGTACCTACACGCCTCGTCACACCACCACCCTCGACACTTGCAATCCGTTGTGACTTCTTTGAAGAATAGAGCCGAGGATCTTTGTGACTCTGAACATTTACAGCAAGAACTTGATCATGTTCAGGAGGTACTAAGGAACAACGGATATCAGGTTAACCGACGAAACAAACGACGGTCGAGACGATGCAAACATCCGGAAGTGAACCGACAGCCAGCCTACATGCCTTATGTCAAAGGAGTGACAGACAAGATAGGCACACTACTCAAAAGATATTCAGTCCCCACAGTATACACACCGGGGACAAAGGTAACAAATATCTTGGGCACGCCGAAGGATGTCTTGCCGTTACAAACACCTGGGGTCTACAAGATAAATTGCGGCTGTGGTAGTTCGTATATAGGCCAGACTAAGCGAACAATAGCTGAAAGGGTCAAGGAACACAAAGCCGCAGTGAAGAACCGACAGGTGAACAAATCAGCGATAGCCGAACACATAATTCTCGGCGGTATTAATCACTGGATCGAGTTCGACCATCCGGAAGTCCTCTCCAATGATCGCCACTATTATCCAAGAGCTGTGCGTGAAGCGATTGAAATTAAAAAACACAAAAATTTCAATCGGGAGGATGGATTCAAGCTCTCCGCAACATGGAATCCAGTGATTAATAAAATAGTAACACCTCGCTTTAGTTCACAGTCGGCTAATCTATCAGAATAGACACGCGTCGTAGGGCGTACAGAATAAGGACGTTATAAGTGTAGTGTGACGGTATCTATAAAAACGAAGAAAAAACAGCACCAAGCGATGAGGGTAGATATACAAACATCTACCTCATCTACGGAGTCGTGAGGGCGCCACTTCAGTCTGCTTGTGACCACGGCCAGTGCAACCTGGCCGAAACGTCAAGCTAATCAAGGTAAATATTTGTTTACCTAAAAAAGTGTCGCGTTAATTCCCGTTCATCATTATCACTGAGTGATATGTATCACTGTAATGTACGTACATAACTTCACGCTAAATCCCTTGCGGGGTAGGTAGAGAGAACGGAGCGCCATAAGGCACGATTCTTACATACCGCGTCGTTGACTTTCATAACTCTTTTCATGCACGTGCGTCGACTTTTGGAGCTCCTAACATGATCTTCCTCCAGAACACGTTCTATTCGGTCATGGAATGTGTGTCTTGGCGGTCCTCTACTCCTACATCGATCCGCTTTTTCATTGTATATCTGCTTAGTGAATCTTGCATCATCCATCCATTCTACATGTTCGAACAATTGGAGCTGTGATGTGATCAGGCGAAATAAGTTGTCAAGATCATAGCTTGTGGAAAACCAAAGTGTCTGCCTGCTGCTATAGCCCTTTCGGACCCTGTGCTCACTTTTATGAGTACAACTTAATGATTTTTTATACGCTTTTTCTGAAACGGTAAGCTGACGGGGGCAAGCTCGCATGAGAGTGAGGGTACTCGTTTTTACCAACGAATTATTTCACGACATTCGATGGTGTCGTTATTGGTCAGTGTGCGTGTTCAGCACACGCGAGGAGAAGGCGTCGCGACCTCTTACCGTGTTGACTAAACTTTCGTTCTGGTAAGCAATATTTGTGTTTACATACATAACTTCACGCCTGTTTCTACCCGAAGGTGTAGACAGCGGCTGTTAAGCCTCGTCTCGCCGTTATGTTTACGTGCCAAATGGAATAGGTGGCGAACCTATTGCCATACCGGGCACAAAGTTATCGATATTTATTACACGTAATTTCCGAAAATTTCGAAAAGTCATTGGTGTGTGCCAGGATTTGAACCCACTACTTCTTGAATCAGAAGCGGAGTGCTAGCCACTGCGCCACCGAGACTGTAAAATGTAAAATATTTGTGTTTATTTTTGTGTTATTGCATTTAGATTGAGTAAATAATAGTCCGCAAGATTAAAAATTTATTAGCTGAAGCTGATTGCTATTATTATTATTATTATATTATCTTTATTTATTATTTATACTTTACAAATACATTTTTAAATATAAATACAAAAAATACATTTATAAATATAAAAATAAGTGAAACCCACTGGCATCGGGTACAGGCACCAAGCTACCAGTATTCAGGGCCCTAAACAGAGGAACTTCCTCACGATACGTGCCGTGCCTAGAAGTACCGCTTTCTACAACAAGCCCTTGATCCAGCTGCCTAACGCGAGCCTCTCTAGATGTTGGTCGAGGCTCTTGGCAATAACTCCATTTACTGAAATGACTATCGGAACAATAATCGTTGTATCAACATCCCACATGTCAGAAATCTCGTGAGCAAGGTCCAAATATTTCAATTGCTTATCTTTTTCAGCTTTCACATGGGTGATGGTGACATCAACCATCACTGCTCGGCGCTCTAATCGGTCTACTATCACTGTATCAGGCCTGTTGGCAACAACAGTCCTGTCAGTAACAATAGACCGATCCCAGTATAACGTAATCGGCCATATACCTATAGTACGGAACCCCCCTTTCCACGAGGTTATATTTCAGAGCAATTTGTTGATGGATTATCCTGGCTACTTGGTTGTGCCTGTGCAAATACACGCCGTTAGCTAGACGACTGCAACCAATTGCAACTTATTATTATTATTATAGCTATTTTAGCTGAAGCATTTATGCATGAAAATACTCCGGTAACAGGAATTTTAATATACTCTTATGTTAAATTGATCCAATAAAAGTATTAAATATTATATCTTATTATTTTTTTATATTATTATAAACTAGAAAAGCACCTTTAAATTTTTGTTTCAGGGCAATGAACAAGATGAATAATTTATTTTTATATAAAAGGGTGCCTAATAATTAGCATAATGATTGGTAGATGAAACAATTTTAAAAAATATATAAAAATTATGCCACAAATGATCTGTTATTATGGAGATTCAAAATGTTTGTTCTGTTTTTGATCTTATGTAATTGATATAAAAATCTCTTACTTCATCTTCCAGTTTTCGTTTTTATTGTCTATGCTAGATAAGGTCTATATAAGATTTAGGATGGGAATAGAATGGGATAGTCTCATCCGCGACGTACTTTGCATATATGCTCCTTCTACTTGTTTACTTTTTTTTCCTTCGCGAGGAAATGCTTAATGCACACCCGCCGCCAGGGTACGGCAGGGGGTAGTGTAGGACTCCCTGCAATCCAATCCTAGGGTTACCTTCTATAGCACTGTGGCGGACTTCCTCTGGCGTGAAGGTGGTCCATTATATGGTTAACCCCTCAAGACTCTCCTGCCGTCGCCCTCTTCTGTTACGTGGGGTGATCTTCGGAGAGCTCCAACCGCGCGCTATAAACAGGCGCACGGTCGGCGGCGTCCCGAACTGCCTTCCCCGGCTGCAACGGGGTCCCCTTGTTATTGGCATGACATTATCAGCATTACGCTAACAACAGCAATGGTAATATAAACATACCACTTTTATATGGGGTAGACAAAGACTATTTTTATTCATTTGCTGCGACTCAAAAACATATTTGTCGTTTCATTTCTTTTCTTATTTATCGCTAACACTCTCGTCGGTTGAGGACAGATAATGAATGATAAAAAGAAACTAATTTTAGTTACAAGGTCTATTTTTTTGTAGCAATGAAAGCTTAGACATTTGTTAAGTCTATCATCGAATATTTCCGTAGGTCCGTATATCCTGTCTTTTATGTTTGATCAAATTGCATACCGTGTTCAAATTTAAGTAAAATCGGTTAAATAGCTCGTGAGTTCATAGCGGACAAACAACTTAACACGTACTTTATATACATTTAAACTAACGGACCCAACAAAAATTGTCTTGCATGATATACCAAGAGATTACGATATTATACGAAGTAAGGAATGAAAGACAAATACTATATATTATTTTGCCATCTGTTAGAATCGCTTGGAACTAACAAATAAAATAGAAAAATATTTGCATCGGAATAGAATCGAGACTATAAATTGAGATATGAACTATACTATACTGGATCAAACTGCATACGGTGTGCGAATTTCATTAAAATCCTAGTTTATGCCTTCATAGCAGAGAAACAACGTGACATGTACTTATATACGAGTATCTCATAGTCACGTTTGTTTGTATTTATCAGCTTATAAAACAAAAAAAAATATTATAAAAGTAAAAAGGAGTCTACTAATGTTTGCGCGTCGATTTCAGTATAAACTCCAAAATTAATACAAATTTTGTTTCTGTATTTAGTAATTAAACTGAGGTTAACATAAAATACATCTGTTTCATTAAAACCTGTTAGCTTTGAAATAAATTATCGTCATTAGAAAGGCTTGAATAACAAGTTACGGCTAAAACTACTAGACATAACAAACAATTATTAGTAGTACAAAACACATAATGC
The DNA here is from genome assembly GCA_905147225.2 of Euproctis similis. Lineage (NCBI taxonomy): Eukaryota > Metazoa > Arthropoda > Insecta > Lepidoptera > Erebidae > Euproctis > Euproctis similis. Next base: position 16,128,121 of record LR990109.1, read on the forward strand.
TAAATATAACGACGGCAAAAATGTAATCCATCAAAAAGGGAAATATGAAAACGTACTTGCATAACACCATCCCGTGTACAATTGTCACGTACAAGCTCTGTCGTTACACGCCCCACATATCCGACCTGCATGCCGGACGTTAAGCCTACTTCAATGGCTTTGTCGAAACTACGATTATCGTACCACTTTTGTGTTCTATAGATAGTTTGAAGTTATGTCATATTGCTCAATATTAAGATTATATCATATTTGATATATAATAACTACGTCCAGCATTTTGAGAATAAAAAACTATGCTATGCTACTAAAATTTAATAATAAACATTTTTAACAGTGGTAGTGGCACACAGCTCGCTGCATGAATGGGCTGGCTCGACCGGTGAAATTCCACGACTCCCAGAATATCGACGTGAAGTGGTAAATTTTGAGTTTCGTTCGGTGAGAGAGGTATCCGTAGGCCCACCCTTTCCTCATCCCTTTCTATCCCACTCCCTCATAAGCCAACAACGCAACGGTGTAGCACTATAAGTGTAGCAGGTGTCCATGGGCAGTGGCAGTTACTTATAACAAGTAAAAATATATAAGAAGTGAAAATCAATTTCTTGTTACAGTATCTGTTCATGATAATTTCCCAGCAGATATTGTAGTTCCTTGATAGGTGAATGTTTTATAATCTCCTCTGCTTCGCCACGAAGTTTTCCTTTGAGGAATTGCATCTTCTAAGCGTGGGAAAGGGATGCGTTGCTGAATAAAACAAATCCTTAGACGACATCCATTGATTATAGTTTCCTGAAAATGTTTGTTGTTGTTTGGATATATTGAGTGTGGGTGTTGCTTTCTCTCTATGCACTCACATTTTCTTGTTGAGAGATTTTTTTAATTCCAAGTACCCTTTTTCAAATTTATTAAAAAGTGCGTCATAACTTTTATTTAGTATTGAGAATTCTTCGGGTAGATCTTATGGCAATTTAAAATTTCCACCTTTCATCAGTACCTATCTTTAACGACGATATTTTCCTAACATTAAAACAACTTTTGAGGATTATATCACGTTTATTTATTACTTATTTTTATTTATTTCCCGTAATTTCAAACTCTTTAAATAACTAAAAATAAGTGATAAATAACCGCTATATAATCCTGAAAAATTGTTTTAATGATAAGAATGTGATTTGCGAAAATCTGAGAAATAAAGACGATATTTTCCATTGTTCTGTTTATAGCTTTAAAATTTACTTGCAGCTGTCGGTGCTAATCGCTATAATTACTGTTACTACCAGTGCTTGTAAACTGTTGTTTTTGTGAACCCGAGATACCTCATTATCACTGTCACAGTGTAGTGATGGGACCTCAAGTAGGTGCTGCTTAGTAGGACTTAGCTCACTTGGTCAAGCAAGCTTTGCTTCTCCTTTGTTTCCCGTGATCAACACCGCCAAAACTCCTTGATAAGATTGCCACAAGAAGGTCCGTACTTTCTTGTAGCACAACTCCGTTCTGCCGAAGCATTTATCGACAAAGTACGGAGAAGTATGACCTCTGCGGCAGACATCCGACGAGGTCGTAACTTCGGTAATGGTTACTTTTTAACTCCTCCCATGGCAATTTATATTCACATAAATCTACCGTAGAAAGTTTAAAGTGTGATTATGTCTATTTTCGAGGACGTTTTCGAAGAGAGAGTGTAGTCGAAACGTACCGATTGAGTCTGCTTGAGTACCAGCGCGCATCGAATGAGTAGCGGACGCTACTCATAAATTTTATCCATTTAATTTTATTAAAATAAAATAATTTGAATCAATATAGATTTGAATCTTTAATTTATTCATCCTTTCATAATTGACCAAATTTTAAACAAAAGCGATTGAAGACAAAAACTCAATTAAAAACTTTTCAAATTACCTATCCTAATTATTTTAGTATTTTTTAATACTTTTTCTCAATCGCGCTGCTCTAATGACCAACCATAATCCATACCAACCATAATAATAAAAACCATAATCTTATTTTATACCTAACTTATTAAGTGACATCCAGTAGAATTACTTTAATTTTTAATAATATGTAATAGTAAACATAACGTAACATAACTTCACGCCTTTTGTTACCCGAAAGTGTAGGCAGCGGCTGTTAAGCCTCGTCTCGCCGTTATGTTTGCGTCCCAAATGGAATAGATAGGTGGTGAACCTATTGCCATTCCGGCACAAAGTTTTCAGTTATCGATTTCAAAAAGTCATTGATGTGAGCTATGTAATAGTATGTAATATATAATCGTTGGGAGTATATCTCAAGCAATTAAAATGCTTTTTTTTAAATTTCATGTCTTTTACCAAATTCTAAAAAAAGTCAAGACCGTTGGACTCAACTTCACATATTCGTGAGAACTAGCTTAAAATAAACCAATAAAGACTTATCTTAGATTTATACATTTTCTATTAATAGCAATAAAGCAACTTTCTTTAGCTAAGAAACCAAAAAGCATTCATCACGCCAGGATAAACAAGTTCAAACAAGTGTTTTATTTTCAAACGACTTCCAAAAAAGGGGTAGGTTCTCATTTTCTTATGTATGTTAACTCGTAACTTTTGACTGAACGAAGAGATTTTCAATATTCTTTTTTTAATTGAAAACTGGTGCTTTCCATTTGGTCTTGGTATTATTTTCACCAGGTCAGGATCCGATGATGGAATCCTGGAGAAATCTAAGGCGACCGAAAATTGTATACTTGTATGGTGTTTTTGTTACTTAATAGTCATCTCTCTGGTGCATGCTTTACGATGTTAAAATCTGATGATTAAATGTTCTGAGTTCTGTGAACTTCATCATCAGCAGATGATGACGTTCATAGAACTCCTAAACGATTAGGAGTTGACAGATAGAATCGTTATTGGTCAATATAAACTACTTGGTAGTTTGTAAGGCTAACGTTTGTTTGGGAGATATGCTTGCATCAACACCTGAAGCTGCTCTGCTGATGATAAAGCTACAGAACTATTTAACGGTTAAAAGTTGGGAGACAGTACTACAATTAGTCGATTGAAACTATTTATTACTTTGTAGGACTATCATGTTGCTTGTGAGGTATGCTTGAATCAACATCTGATGCAGCTGAGCTTATGATGAATTTACGGAACTCCTAATCGATTAAGGGTTGAGATATGCCCTCAGTCGGGCTACAGACTTATTGACTTATACCAAAAAATATAAATATATAATAGGCAGGTATCATCAAAGTTTTTCAGCTAAGTACCTATTAGTAACGATTTTAGCTACCCAAACATATGAATGAAGAATTCGACAAACGGACCATGTAATTAGTGACTCTTTATTAAATAAACTGAAACCTTTATGCGTGAATAAACTAACATCTATTTAACTTCAGAATTCGTTAATACAACTAAAAATCTAAGAAAATATATATTTAATAAAAGAAAAACAATAAAATTCAAGAGCACAAAGGACAAAAGTACTGACGTAACTTAAAAACGATAAATGACCAAACTACTTTATCTAAATAATACAACATAAAAAACAATACTTTAACAAAGCCATCTATAACTATAAGAGTATTTACAATTGTCAGTTCCCTTTGGAGTCGGTGCTAGCCGTAAGTAAGTAACGGTAGTCTGTTGTGTTGCGTGATATGTGCATCATCAAAGCTACACGGCAAAATACAATACGGTGTAACTCTTAACCAGCACTGACTTCCATAATAAATGAAAATTATAAATTATAAATATTTTTATAGCTAAAAATGGCTTTCTATTTGTAGTAATATTTATGATAAACTTGTTTAAATATAGATAATAATATCTTGGACACAAATCACACAGCGCTCTCCAGTTCCAAATTAAGCAATTAAATGCTTGTGCTATGGATACTAGATAACGGATACTAATACATATATACTTTTCTTTTGTAAATACATACTTATAATACATAGAAACCCAGACGCCGCACAAATATTCATATTTGTCACAAATATTTGTGCTCGGGTGGGAATCGAACCCCCAACCTCAGTGCTGCAGCCGGTAGTTTTACCAATGCGCCACGAGGCCCGTCAAGAGATGGGTCTCAGGTTCTGGTTCTGTGTGTTCAACCAAGAGTTATTATGTAGTCATTAATATTATTACTAAAATTTAAAACCTTTTGTAGGGAACAGTTAATGTTCTTTAATGCAAGTTTAAATTTTGTTTTATTTTAATACTGATATAATAGCTACGAAGTAAGATTACTTTAATATATTTACTAAAAGTCTGAAGCTACTGTGGCTGCTTTAGTGGTATGTGTATAAAATTAATCTTAAGTAGCAAAAATACAAAATCTTTATTGGTGGTTACTAGTTATAGGTTATTTGAGTCGTGGAGAAATACTATTATGATGAGTTTTTCAGTTCGTAATATATTAAGGTTTCAATGGTATTATTATGAATATTAAAAACAAAACAAAAAGTATTTTGTGCATTTGTAGATCTGGAGTAGGCCTATGATCGTGTACCCAGGAATTAATTATGGTCAACGCTGTCGAATACATATGGTTGACGAGCGCCTGGTGTGGGCTTTAAATTCTATATGAGAATTATGATTATATATGAGAATTCTAGAGCCTGCATCAGGGTGAATGGGGCGCACTCAGACTGGTTTAACATCTATAAAGGTGTTCGACAGGGATGTGTTGCGTCACCATGGCTCTTCAATCTATATAGGGATAGTTGTCTGACAAATCTGAAAGAGACTGAATTTGGTTTAAGCATGGAAGAGGTGCGTGTCAAGTGCCTACTGTACGCCGATGACCAGGTATTACTTGCTTCGTCGGCGTCGGAGTTACAAGACATGCTAATCTTGGTGAATGAAGGGTTTAGAGAAAGAGGTATGAAAATAAATGTAAGCAAGACGAAAGTTATGGTTGTGGAGAAAGAGAAAGAGGTCACACTGTGTGATATTGGATGGCGAGAAATTGGAGCAAGTGAATGAGTTTGTATATTTGGGAAGTATGTTTACAAGAGACGGAAAATGTGGGGAAGATATTGAAAGGAGAGTGACTGCGGGTAACAGAGTTAATGGTGCACTGCATGCCTTGATGCGTAGTCAGGCTTTGTCTGAAAAGGCACGCTTCACGATTCACAATGGTGTGTTGGTACCAACTCTGACATAAAGACAAGTAAGGTGAATGCAGTGGAAATGCGTTCTCTGAGAAGTATGTGTGGAGTCACCATTGCGGATCGAATGAAAAATAGCGTGATAAGGGAGAAATGCAAGTTGAAGGATGATGTGGTGACCAAAGTGGAGAGAAGTATGTTAAGATGGTTTGGTCATATTGCAAGAATGGATGAAAGCCGAATGACTAAAAGAGTATACGAAGCGAATGTGAGTGGCAGGGTCGGGATCGGGAGACCAAGACGGAGCTACCACGATCAAATAAGTGGTCTGTTTAAAAAAGGCAAAATGCGTATCACCCGAAACCGACGTAAATGCATGACGAGATGTATGACTGTGGATGAGGCGAAAGATGTGTGTCAGGATCGTAGCTTGTGGAAAACCAAAGTCTCTGCCTACCCCCATGGGATACAGGCGTGAGCTTATGTATGTATGTATGTAAAAACAACAATAAAGACAAAAAGATGGATGGAGTGAAATAAAATGTCTTATTCTTTGAAAAATAAGGAATCAAGCGGATATTGGTCATATTCAATTGAACTACCGAGTAAGTAATTGATGGGAAAAAGATGCCGATATATCAGCAAGGGCTTTAACCTGCATACCCCAATATCCTTGACTGTCAAAGTAACGGTGATTTATCGCTTCACATTAGAATCGATCATATATCCTGATACTGATACAAGATGATTCTATTTTGTACACGATTATCAAATAAGCAAGCACTAAGTACACGAGAATTTAATACCAATATATAAAAAAAAAAAAAAACTAAATTTATGTCAATATCATTACTCAACAAAATTCAATACCAAAACCCAGACAACTTTCAGCTCGAACTCCAAAATCGCTTACAATGCCTGGATGAGTGTGAAACAGTAGACGATATGAACAGCAGGATAGTGGAAGTTGTGCATGTCGTCGGTGCTAAATTTTTAGTAAGCGACGTGCAAACAGAACTCAAAAACTGTCGGAACCTACTCTCAGGCTCATGAAAGAGAGACGAGAATCTGTCTAATGGGCAAAGTCAATTGACTAAATTGAAGAAGGATAACGGCGTCGTTGTTTCTTCCAAAGATGAGATTCTGGGAGAGGTTCAGAAGTTCTATAGACAGTTATATGAGTCTTCACAAACTCCTGCTGTCGGCTTGGCTCGAGATCCCAGATCCAAGCTAATTCGACACTACAGCGAAGACATCCCGGACGTCAGTCTGTACGAGATCAGAATGGCTCTCAAGCAGCTAAAGAACGGAAAGGCACCGGGTGACGATGGAATTACTACCGAACTTCTGAAGGCGGGTGGTACACCGATCCTTAAGGCCCTTCAGAAACTTTTTAATTCTGTCGTGCTCGGGGGCGACGTTCCAGGGGCATGGACCAGGAGCGTGGTGGTGTTATTTTTCAAAAAGGGTGATACAACCCGCTTGAAAAATTATAGACCCATCTCGCTTTTGAGCCATGTCTATAAGCTGTTCTCGAGGGTCATTACAAATCGACTCTCGCGCAGGCTCGACGACTTCCAGCCTCCCGAACAAGCCGGTTTTCGGAAAGGCTATAGTACCATAGACCACATACACACACTACGCCAAATTATACAAAAGACCGAGGAGTATAATCAGCCTTTGTGCCTGGTGTTTGTGGACTATGAGAAAGCCTTTGATTCCGTCGAAACTTGGGCAGTGCTGCAGTCCCTCCAGAGATGCCAAATTGACTATCGGTATATCGAAGTGTTGCAGTGTTTGTATAGAAACGCCACTATGTCGGTCCGGATTGGGTCTGGGAATACGAATCCCATTCCATTGCAGAAAGGTGTCAGACAAGGGGATGTAATTTCCCCGAAGCTGTTCACCGCTGCATTGGAGGACGTATTTAAGCTCCCGGATTGGTCTGGACTAGGCATCAACATCAACGGCGAATACATCACTCACCTTCGATTTGCCGACGATATCGTGGTCATGGCAAAGTCACTGGAGGACCTTGGTACAATGCTCAAGGATCTCAGCAGATTTTCCCAACAAGTAGGTCTCAGAATGAACATGGACAAAATCAAAATAATGTTCAATGCCCATGTCATTCAAGCACCGGTTACTGTTGGCGATGCGATCCTCGAAGTTGTCGACCATTATGTTTACCTAGGACAAACAGTCCAGCTAGGTAGAGCCAACTTCGAGAAAGAGATAAACCGACGGATTCAACTCGGTTGGGCAGCGTTCGGGAAACTAAGGAAAATCTTCTCGTCCAAAATCCCACAGTGCCTGAAGTCTAAGGTCTATGACCAATGTGTGTTACCAGTGATGACATACGGAGCTGAGACGTGGTCTCTGAATGTTGGCCTCATGACGAAGCTCAAGGTGGCTCAGCGTGCTATGGAACGGGCTATGCTTGAAACTCTCTGCGCGACAAAATCCGCAATACGGAGATACGCAAGAGGGCTGGCGTGACCGACATAGCCCGGAAAGTTAGCACGTTGAAGTGGAGATGGGCTGGCCACATCGCTCGACGAATCGATTACCGCTGGGGTAGAAAGGTGCTCGAGTGGCGACCACGTACCAGTCAACGCGGAGTAGGCCGTCCCCCCACTAGGTGGACCGACGACCTGGTGAAATCCGCGGGAGGCCGATGGATGCAGGTTGCACAGAACCGGCAGTTGTGGCGCTCTATGGGGGAGGCCTACGTCCAGCAGTGGACCTCGAAGGGCTGATGATGATGATGATGATGATCATTACTCAGTACAAACAAAGTCGCTGTCACAGTTGCTTCCGGCTGTTTGCCCTCCTACATGCTTATTTATATAATACTGTCCTAATATCGTAGCAAAAAAATTGTAGATGGTACTTACTCATTAACTGGGAATAACTTCCGAAAAGAAACACCCCCGGCTTCTGAATTAGAAGCGGGGAACTCAATCGCTGGACCGCCGAGACTATAGGTTACAGCTTTAATTTTAAAATTTCATAATTTATACCTTCACTCCCTCAGAATCTGAAGAAAAAGGTGATGAACTTTATCCTGAGTAAATTGTCCAGTCATCGGTTAGTAAATGAATATTTTATGACTTTAGAAATAAAAATATATATTATTTTTCCTCTTTCTTTATACAGTCTATATTTATATTGATAAAATAACAATCTGTGAAAGATACCATCAGTATAAAAAGAAGATCGCAATAAAATTTCACATATTTTTGTATAAACCTCATACATTTCTTTCCATCACACGTTCAATAATAAAGGCTTTTTATCTCCCCACGAGACCATAACTCATGTTAACGCCTTCCTGCCCGTATGTGTTTGTATAGGAATTGACTTAGAAAGTGAACATTCCGGATGTGTGATCATGTTACTATTGCTTGGTTCTACTAAACTTTTTTTAACTTCAATGGGTTACCAGAGTCATGAAAGTTTCACAATAAACATATTTAGGTATCCATTATTTTATAGTCATTGACAGCTGATTAATTTAATGGAATTTTTAAGTGCTAGATCAAGATGGTTCGAAGCTTAAATGAGACGGCTCAACAAGTAAAATTCTAAATTTCTCAAAAAGTCAACGTAAAGTCGCTGGAACCGCGATTCTTTCGGTTATCTCCCATATTACAAACCGTCAACTATAACACCTTCGGTGTAACAGATGTGCAAGTGTAGTGCTTGTAACTTACCACATCAAATGTGATATTTTGTGTCGAAGATTTGTAAAGTGTGCCACACTTCCAGTGAATCCTGAAACGGTATGTAAGTAAATTTTTTACACCAGTACACTTATTTGCTTCTTTTCCTTTGAGGGTTGTTATAAATTACGACTTATTTTTTTTAATATAAGTCTTTTATTTGTAATTTTCGTCCAAAAATATTTTCGAGTATTCATTTATCACAAGAATGTTTGATATTGTATCGATTTGACAGCAAGTATTACAAACAATAGATTAGAATGCATTTTCTGTTGGCGTTGGCGCAGCGGGAACATATTAGTTCACAGTTTGCCTCAAATATGAAATTGTCTACTGATGTCGCATTTAAATTCTCTATTTGCGCTTACTGTATAGAATGGAAATGAAATATTATTTCGTACTGTCGAAATTGATCTTGGAAATTCTTGGTATTTCTGATTTGTATCAGAAATACCAAGAATTTCCAAGATCAATTTAGTTGTCTAACGGCAAAACTGGTGATTAAAATAAATAATATTGTACATCAAGTGAACAAAACCAGTATGATAATAGTTTCTATTTAATTAAGTGCGTGACGTTGGTATTTGATTGTATTTGAGTCACAGAATAGCATAATAACGGTGAGTACAATAAACTAAGTCTCTATGCGCGTTTCGAATTATTGCAACAGCTCCGATTGGAATACCAAAACTATTTCCATTTAAATTTCTAGTTCCTATAGTTTATAAGGTCAAAATAAATAAGATAGATAGATAAGTAACTCTTTATTTGTAAGGGAGGTAGGGGAGGGATGGGCACCCGCCTTTTATTCTGGTTTGATCATAGATTTTATTTTTTTCTTGATTTGTTAGTTTTTTTTACCAGCTGGCAACACTGTTAATCCATAGGGTATATGTAATTTCTGTTGTCGCACACAAACACGTTTAAAGATTTTGGACTAGCAAAAGTAAATATTTTGTTGTGGTTTCGGATCGTAATAAAGATAAAACTAATAACATTTATGTGTATTTTTTATTATTTATCTATTGTATTTTTACTAATATTAGATATATAATATTAAACCGAAATTCAAGCCTAAATACGAAGATTCAATAAAATACCAGCAACCTAAGTCGAAAATGTATACAGAGGGAGCAATGGGCATTTGGATGATTGGGAGGTTTGGGCATGCCCAATGCTCCCTCTTACTATGTTCAGTATAGGAAGATTATAACAATTGGTTTATTTTTAATTACCATAGCATAACTTCACGTCAGTTTTACCCAAAGGAGTAGGCAGTGGCTGTTAAGCCTCGTATCTCCTTTATGTTCACGTTCATTGAATAAGTGGCGAACCTATTGCCATACCGGACAAAAAGTTGTCAGTCATCGATATTTATCACACATAACTTCCGAAAATTACGAAGTCATTGGTGTGAGGCAAAATTTTAACCCATTATTTCTTGAATGCTCGGGATGCTCGCCACTGCGCCACCGAGATTTAGTCCTTAAAGGGTTATACCCAATCTCCGATAATTTAAGATACTGTTTAAGATGTTTTTTGATTTCTTAACTCGTATTGTTGGTTTCTGTTATTGATATAGTGTAATAATAATCTATTTGTTAACTAATTCTTGAATTCCAGTATGGATATAAACTGATTTATATGCAGTGGCCCAAGCCACCCACCAGGTATGCCCAAGCCTCCCTACCATAGGGAAGCATTGGGCACTTTCGACTTAGTTTATAAAATATCGCATAATGTGGAGACTGATTGTAATTTTTAAGAAAGCTCCTCAATTATATCTAGCCAAATGTGTGTTGAAACAAAAATTAGTAATAAAAGTTGATTATCTATAAAATCTAATTTTTTATGCGATAAGTAGTAAAAAAGTGCCCGTCCCTCTCCTACCTCCCCTACTTGTACACCTTATAATTTAGGAAAAAAACACTACACAATAGTAAATAGAAGACACGGGTACTCATAGGCTCATACTCAATAATAGAGGAAAAATAATTAATAAATACTCATTTAGACATTTACATAACATAACATAACTTCACGCCTTTGTTACCCGAAGGTGTAGGCAGTGGCTGTTAAGCCTCGTCTCGCCGTTATATTTACGTCCCAAATGGAATAGGTGGCGAACCTATTGCTATTCCGGGCACAAAGTTTTCAGTCATCGATATTTATCACACATAACTTCTAAAAACAATTCATTGGAAAAGTCATTGGTGTGAGCCAGTGTCAGGATCGAACCCGCGAATTCTGGATTCAGAAGCGGGGTGCTCGACCACTGGACCACCGATATTGACTTAGACATTTAAATAAATATATATTTAAACATATAAATAGACAAATAATAATAAAATATAATATATTATGCATTCAATAGTATATCAATAAATAATGAGATATATACAGACATAAACTTAAACAATTACAGATATACGTACTCGTAAACTGACTTCAAAGAAACAGATATAATAATGACAAAAATCATAATGTTTTAAATTGTTGCGTCAGAAGAGTTTTAAAACATTGTATAGATATCGCTTTTGAATCGCATTAATCTCCACTGGCAAAGAATTCCATACCAGCACTGGCTGGACAGAAAACGATTGCCCATAGAAATGAGTGGAATACCTCGGGGAAAACTAGTTAATTGAAGTGAAAGTAGCATGTGTAGCATTGGAAATGATCTTGGAAGTCTGGAGGTCCAGCATTCCGCCATCAAGTCAGGAAGCCGTGGTATCAAATTCAGGCTCACAACAATAACTTCTTGTAATTCTGCCCGAAATTGATGATTGATAACTTATTCTACTTGCGACGAACAGAAATAACGATTAGAGGATAAAAAGCTGCTGCCTAGAGCTTTAAAGCTCTCAGTAGTAAAAAAAAACTAAATAATCTTGTTTTTCTTGTTTCTTGTATGCGTCTGTATATGAAATAAAAATATTACTATTACATTTATTTCGAAACGCTCTAAAAGAAGCGTATATTAAGAAATTTTCACAATCACTCTCAAATTTAAAACGTTGATGCAGTTTGTTTTATAAGATTTTATCTTCTTTTTTCATCAGCAAAATATGAAAACATATCGGTTAGCAATAAATATCACGAACAGTGATTACAGCACTTCCATTCCATTGCTGATCGCATATCGAAAAGCGCAACAAAAACATAATACTGTACGGTAAAATGCGAAATTTATTTTTGCCACGGGTACGCGACTTAATTCGTTGTGTGTTTGAGTAATTTTAATTTTTAATGGACTTAAAAACTCAAATCTAAAACACAAATAATGGCTGGTTAGACAAAAATGTTACCTAAAGCCTTTACCACAATTCTGGCGGAGTGCGGTTTCAAATGAGTTTTGCATATTATGCTTTCATATTTTATACATTTTAAAAAATATTTCTCTTATTACAAATAGTAGATTATTATTTAGATTATTAGATCAGGGAGAATCATTCTTTGCAATGGAGGTGAATAACGATAATACTAAACTGTTATAAACCAGAAATCATTTAAAATAGTTTAATGTGCTCAGCGTTTTTATAAATATATCAAAATTTATATTTATCATATTGACTAAGTACACGATTTACTAATACTTGTACTAACATAAGACCAAGAGACTTTTGCAGTGGATAATACTGAAAGTACTTTATTTAAGAAATAAATATAAAATAAATTATATCTACTTTTTAAATTGGATTAAACTGCATTCACAAAGTTCTATTAAAATTGGTTGAGTACCTCAAGAGTCCAAATTGCAGAAACAACGTGGCATGTAATTTATGTAATATATATCTTTATATATTTTGTTTCCACAATTGAAGCTATTATATGTCCGTTTATGTTATGAAAACTAAAGCTGTACTTATATCATAGTTAATTGTTACATTTATTGTTATATACCAATTCGTGGTTAACCAAAACGTTCATCCAACTAACGGGAATTGTAGGGGTAATTTTCGATCCAGTCATAGTCACAGTGTTAATAATATTATAAGCTAATATTTGGCAATTTGCTTGGGATGATCGTTATTGTATGTAATTTGAAAAATATTTTAAAGGATACATTTAAGGAAGCTTTATTTTCATTAATTTCATAGACACTTAAAAATACTCAACACACAAACAAATTTAAGCTATTATTTAAAATGAAAATAAAAGCGCTTAAGAAAAGTGTCCCCGTGAAACAAGAAAACACGGACGCAAACGGTACGAGCAGCCTGATTCCGAGTGTATCATGAGAAGAATCGGGCAAGAAACTACTAGCTTTACGGAGACGACGCCGTGCTCTTAGCCGAATCGCTGTCTGACTTGCAAACATTAGTCACTATTATGAAAGATGACTGTTTAATGAATGGCTTGCAATTGAATGTGATGAAAACGAAAGTTATGGGTGTTTGAAAGGGATGTATCCAGAACGATAATGGTTGGCGATGTAGTGCTGAAATAGGTGAATGAAATTGTGTATCTTGGATGCGCTTTTATCAGGGATGGAAGATACACCGTAGATGTAGAAAGAAGACTGGCATTAAGGAATAGCGTAAATGGAGTGTTCGACAGATTCCTGGGTGCAAAAAATATTACCAGAAAAGCCCAGCGAGCGATTTACAATGCAATACTGATCCCAACGCTAACTTATGGAAGCAAGAGCTAGGTATGGCAGACCGTCTAAGAAAGTATGATAAACGCGGTCGAGAAGAGAGCACTGCTCCAAATCTGCGGAGTGATCCTCGCTAACCGCGTCGAAAACAAGGTTATAAGGAAGGAAGTCGGATTAAATGAGATTGTTGGTGTAAAAGTAAGAAAGAGCATGCTCCGATGGTTCAGACATGTCGAAATAATGGATGATGCAATATTGACTAAGCATATATATACGATGCAAAAGCGGATGGATGTAGGAATCGAGGCCAGCCAAAACACACATTCTATGGTCCAATTAGAGCGTGTTTTGAAGGAAGTTGATGTTAGGTGCTTCAAAAATCGACGCGTGTGCATAAAAAGAGGTATTAATATCAAAGAAACGAGTGAGACGTGTAAGAATCGTGCCTTATGGCACCCTATTCTCTCAACATACCCCGCAATGAATTTGGCGTGAACTTATGTATGTATATATATAATTATCTAAATTTCGTTTTCAGAACACAATGAATCTGTAAATTATACCTTCATTATATTGACCGTCTAAAAAACTGTTCCGCCTAAAAATAAAGGTTTTGCTAAATTATAGGACGAATACGGGGCGTGGTGGCGATAATAAACTACCTACAGTAGATAAATGCCTCTATTCAACGAAAATAGCGTGAAATACTTTTTGTGGAGACTTACTCGTAATATGTGCCATCCCATAATGGTCACGATTCCTTGCACGAAATTCGGGATTTCTTAATTGACCTTCTTTATCGTTAATTTTTTATTTTATTTTAAACGAAAATGTGAGCAGAGAGTTATAAGCCTCTATCCGATAAATCTTCCCGTTCTAAATGAAAAGAGTGTGGAACCTGTTACACACTATGCTCTCTTACTTCCGAAAAGTCATAAGTGTGAGCCAGGTTTCGTACCCGAGACTTTACATTTCACTAGTGATGTGAACGATCATTCATTAATTTTTTAATATTGCATATATTGCATTCACAATTATTTACAGTTGTTTGTGACATACTTTGTTATGTAAAAATAAATGCTGAAAATATCATGACAAATTCGACAAACATTTCTAGCAGGAATATGAAAAGAAAAATTACAGAGTTGCATACGAAATAGCGTATGGAAATAGCGACTTTTATTAAATTTTCGACTACAATCTAATGCAAATATGTTTATTCCTTGGATATTACCCGTACGCTGCAGTAGCTACATAGATGTGAAGGCATCTTCATATTCCAACTACATTGTAGATGATTTTGGGGTAATCCAGCAAGATATGAAAGTGTATAATTTTTGTTATACGTATAACTTAAGTTAAAAAAGAGGTACTTTTATAATATTTTATAGACATATTATAACAAAGACATATTCAATAAATAAATAGTTAAGTAATAATTATGATTGTAAAAAATCTGTAAATATATGGATGTAATCTCACTAATTTGCATTTAATTTAATGCAGCCTTACCGAAATGCACCCCGGAATGTTCTAGAACAATGTGTGGGAATATTAATGAACATTCCACGTCTTGCTTTACAGCAGTTGATTATAACCCACTCAACAAATATAATTTAACATTGATTAAAACAACTTTTAGGATTAGTTACTTTAAGTAATAAATAAACGCGGTATAATCCTAAAAGTTGTTTTAATCAATGAGTGAGATTCGCGAAGGTCTTAGAAATAATATAATTTAACAGTTACCATAGGTCGAATAATTACAAGTTATTGAATATATTTTCAAGTGTGCGTTTAATTTGAATAATATTATCGTTTAATCAACTTTAAATCTTTAAACTTTGGATATAGAACTATTTTGTTAAAGTGTCGTGCGATAAATTACGCCCTAGAAATAATAATTAACTTTATATGAAGCGTCTAGCCACGTTGTATAATAATAAATGTGTTGAGTATAAAAAATTAAACAACATTTTTTTAGGTTTGCAACAGTGCCTTGAAAATGGTTCCTAAATATGAAATTTGCTAAATATAAGAATGTACTAAAGACAGTGGAAGAGCCACGCAGTTCGCGGTATGGATGGGCCTTTCGACAGGTGATATACCTCTACTTCTCAGAATATCGAAAGCAAAAGGCTGTTATCGCGTTTTGCTTGGTGACAGAGGTATTCGGAGGCCTGACTCCTTTTCCCTTCCCCTTCTATAGCCCATTATTTGGGCCGGCAGCGCAACTGTAAAACTATATGTGTTAGGTTAGGTTAGGTGTCTATTTGTGGCGTTTGTTGGACACCATCAGGTAACACGCCTGCTCGTTTGCCCCCTATACTGTAAGATATGGACAAAGAAATTTGGGTGAGAATTGGAACTATAGTGTAACTGTACGCCTCTAATATCCAAAGTAGTAGCAGTGGCTGTTACGAATCACTAGGACACCGAGATTTATGATACGAGAGATGGACCGTAATAGGTATTTGACCTTTGCACGTCTCTTATGACACTCACGGGAGAAAGGGGCGATGTGGCACAGTTCTAGAATGGTACCATATGCCATGAATCATGTTTATTTATTATATCTTCTATGAAAGGCAAGAATTTGTCAAAATGACTTCTTTAAGAAGTTTGTGACAGATACTATTATTATAATTGTTTAAATTAGAAATTAAGAAGTCTCTTCCGCGTGATATATCTAAGAATAGAGTGAGAATATAGTGAATATAGAACAATATTAACATATTATAGTTTTAATAAGTTTTAATCTAAACACAATGTGGTGAGTCTTAGTCGAATTGGTTTGACGTCGAATGAAGTGGAAGTTACAAATGCAAAAAATGATCAATGAGTTTTCCAGCTCCAGCAAAGAACAACATTTGTGTGAGAGGATTTCATTTCCAGTTTTTATTCCAGTATTTATTTCCAGTATTTATATTATTATTTATGAGAGTGGTAGAGCCAAGCAGTTCGCTGCATGAATGGGCCGGTTCGACCGGTGAAATACCACGACCTCTCAGAAGATCGACGTAAATTGGCTAATGCCGCGTTTCGTTCGGTGAGAGAGGTACCCGGAGGCCCACCCCCCTTCCCCATCCTTACCTATTCCCTATCCCTTAAAGATCGGCAACGCAACAGTAACACTATATGTGTTGCTGGTGTCCATGGGCGGCGTTGGTTGCTTACCATCAGGTGACACGGCTGCTCGTTTGCCCTCCAATCCCATAAAAAAAAAAAAATCCTTGTCCTATTTTATAACTCGAAATTTTTAGGTATTGCTTTGACCTAACATATAGAACATAACAGAACTTCACGCATTTTTCTACCCGAAGGTGTAGGCAGTGGCTGTTAAGCCTTGACTTGCCGATAAGTTTATGTCCCAAATGGAATAGGTGGCGCACCTATTGCCATAACGGGCATAAAGTTTTTAGTCACCGATATGTATCACGCATAACTTTTGAATTTAATTTTGAAAGGTCATTGAAGCCAGGATTCGAACCCGCGACCTCTTGGTTCAGAAGCGGGATCACTGGACCACCGAGACTCAGTTGGACTGACTGGTTGTGGGCTCAACTGCTTGGACCTAGACTATATACAGGGTGGAATCCACTCATATGTAATAATTGATACCAGATGTAGATCATAATTTCAGTAAACGTTGTACAAAATATTAAGACGATCGGTACAGTAATTAGGTCAATAACGACAGTTTTCATTTTCATGTAATTGAACACTCCCTATAAATGTATGAACTGGAATAAACTCTTCTCAGCTGTTCGTCCTGTCAAGGCCGCTTCGACTTTGTCATAAACGAAAATCATTCACAAAGAAGCCGACGTGTGCGCATAAGGCGGGCGCGGGTTGAAGTGCGTGGCCCCCCCGCTTGAAGTACGGGGGGGGTTTTGAAATTAGAGGCACGAAACAATTATCGTCCGTCTCACCTTAGAAATTAATAAAAAATACTGAAGTAGTTTTATGTGTTGGGATTTTCATTCAATTTATAATTAATGGAATTTATAGCTTTAGTTACGACATTTTATTTTCAGAAATATTATAACTGTAATCATTTTAAAGAATTGACTAAATATCTAACTAAAGTACAAAACTTTAAAAGCTTACATTTATTTGTTGTTATGATATTTCTGAACAAAGGAGAACAGTTTAAAAAATTGTATTTATGACAATGTTATTTAAGGAAATATCCCCTGGACAAATCAAATCTAAATAGACAGTAGGTAGGTACCTTAGTTTATTACATAGTAGAATAAGATAAATCGTGAAAAAACCCTTTATTATCATTTCTTTTATGATACAACTTTTAAAATCGTAATAACACAAATATTCTTATTCTAATGTAATTATAATTTTTCTAAAGCGCTTTGACATAAATGTGGTCGTTTACCCTATTTACCTATGATTTTCGACAGATTTTTTATTTCCAATAATTTTGCTTTTAGTTGACCGCCTGTTCCGCTTTGTGTGTGACGTATCGCCTGCAAATTACTCTTTTCGAATTTGTATTATTTATTAGTATAAGTTATTTTATTGTTTTTTTTTTTTATTAACACTTAGTTATTTGAGTTTTGTGTGTGTTATAGTGTTATTTATAGTAAAACACTTTTGTGCAACTTTTATAAAATGCCACGACATTTTTATACCGCTAGTGAATATACGGACATGGTACTTATGTATGGTGAGTGTGGGATTGATTTCTTTTTGTGGGGGTTCATTAGAAATGAAGTTCACTCCCAACTTTTCAATAGTGCAGTCGAATTGCGGAACCGTATAGTCATCGCCTTTGACAAATTGGGCCTCCGATCCCGCACGGAATCTATTTAATAAAATTCGCAGAAACATAATGCGACGATGTACGCTATGTATTGCTGCTCGTGGTGGACATTTTGAAAACTTGAAGATTTAATTTTGTGCCTACATAATCCGCTTTAACGGAATTTAGTTAGTTCAGTGTAGTTAACATTAATTCATGTTAACAATAGACGTAGGTACCTATTCGTAAAATGACAAATTACTATCAACTAGTGACAGTGAAATTTGATAGTCAAAAGAAAAGTCAGTGCCACACGCACACGTTGCCACACCGTCAGAGGTACGTTCTCTATACGGGTGATTTAGTTTTGATGCATTTTAATGCGATTTAGTTTGTTTGAAATTTGTATTTTTTTTAAATTCGCCCAGGAGTTAAAATGTTATTTTTAAGAGACTCCTATGGACTAGTACTACATCTGATTTCGTTTATATCATAAGAGTAAAATCCATATTGTATATTGCATGCAAAAATATTAGTATTAAAGAAAAAATCACATCCGAGAGTGCACAAAATTATTAAATTTTAATATTATTTTAATATTATTTTATTTAATAAAAAGAGTTTTGTGATGTTTAATCAATGTTTTATTAAACGAGGAAAATTATGAAATTTCACATACTAGTTATGATTACACCATTAAATGTCAACAACAACTAGGCCTCCCAAATAAGTAGTGTACCCAAAAGTTTTAGATAAAAGTACAAAAGTGATATAAAATTTTTAGGGCAGCCCTCAATTTTTGATCATTCGCTCCTATTACCGCAACATGAAAACCCATTCAAGTCACGATTTCACCTTGAGTGAGTTCGTCTTTGTTGAGCTTATTTAAGAAAAGTTCATCAGCAATGCGATCCTCGGTTTTAGGCGTAAATGTCAAATTATATACTTAAATTATTTGTTTTTCATTCGCCTGTTTCAAATATTAAGTGTTAAGTTTTGAATAATATTACCTTAAAAATCACTAACTATTGATATTTCTTAAAAACAACTGAATCTTTTAATTATTTATTTAATATTTACTTAAATTGAAAAATGTTTGCTGTATTTTGCTTATACATAAACAAAGATAAGTATAAGCAAATGTTTGACCTTCATCAGAGCGTAAATTACCCCAAAATATTCAGACCTAAAACCTGTATTTCGAGCAATTATCATAAATTATTTTTTTTCTAGTCCATCTCTAGTACAAAAATCAATCGAGTATTTTAAATTACCTATTAGTACCAATTATCGTGGATTCAGTAGAGTGGTCTCAACTGATTGATCTTTCCACTAGTTCATCAGACGGCTTTAGCATTCAGCACCCCAGTTGATTTATCACCGCGTAATTCCTAACTGTGTTTGCTGCAATGCGGTAGCTTACTGTCACAGTATTAAAAAAATACCATTTACATATCTTTGCAATGAAGGAACACGACACGTATATGAAAAGTTAAGGTAATTATATGGCTTGTATATCAAGCCGTATGCAGGATATTTTAATGAGAACGCATAGTGAAGCATTTTTGTTACAGAAAACTGCTATAAATTAACTGTTTTTTCAAATAGCTGTATATAGCTTTGAACTTTGAGTATAAAACGATATTAGTTATACGATGTTTACAAACAGTATCCTTCCGAAGTCGTAAAACCTTATTTGTACGTAAGACTTCACCACCACTAAAAGCTTGTGGTTATTGTTTACTCTTAGATTTATATTCTGTAATTAGGTATGATAAATGACACAGTAGATTCCCTAATACCCTAAAAATCCTCAAAGTCCAAATCAAAGGATCGGACCGGTGGTTTCTAAGATTATCGCGTTCAATCAAACAATCAAACTATATAACTCTTCCGCTTTATAATATAAGTATAGATTTGGCACCTTTATTCTTTTCTTTGTTTCCGAAATTTCTAATATACTAAACCTATTAAAATAGCATAGTTATTCGTCCATTGAGTATAGCTTTGAGAAGGTTTTTAGAGGCAGTGTACTAAAGCGCTACATATAACTATACTAAGGGTACGTTAAGGGACAAAAAATCTATTTAAGAATTTACTACGCGAACAATGTCGCGGACTACAGCTAACATGTGGCATATAAATAACATCATTGTTCACGCTAGTCATCAAAGTTTTAACTAAAACTAAACAACATGTAGCGATGTCCCCATCTATGCATAATAAATCATAAATACACTATCATAGATACATTTGTTCATAGAACATTGCAGTCTATGATAACGTAGCCATTATTACCATATAATAAATGAAATGTGCTTAGATATATGTATTTGTCATTATATTCAGACAAAAATAGATCGTTACCAAAATATATTGTATTTATCATTATTATATATATCATCATTAACATGAATAAATTATATTTTCGTTTGAAAAAAATATAACGTAAATGGTTATTAAATTTATAAATGAGTGATGATTATAAATTGTAAATATAATATATCTTAGTATACTTATGAGTTTGGCTATCGTTTACATAAAAATATCTATAAATCGTAATAATATCAATATATAACATATACATACATAAACGCACGCCTGTATCCCATAGGGGTAGGCAAAGGCAGATACTTCGGCTCTCCACAAGCTACGATACTGACACACTTCTTTCGTCACATCCACAATCATACATCTCATTATGCTTTATTAAGGCTGTTTCGGGTACCACGTATTTTGCCTTTTATAAACAGACCATTTCCTTGATCATGCCATTTACTTGGTACATATATATATATATATATATATATATATACTAGCTGACCCAGCGAACTTTGTTCCGCATCAAAAGCAATAAATGAGTGAATTTTGGTATCGTCCCGCTATGTTAATACTGCAATATCTTTGAAAATATTCGTTTAAAGTTCATGGTGTAAATAGCCAGTATCATCTATATAGTACATATACAATCTATTTAAGAGACTTGATTGGATGAAAATTAATGCTGTAATGTTTAAATTTGCTTCGTAAATAAGCCATTATTTCTCGTAAAGAGTAAAAAAATAAAAATGGTCATTATGGGTTATCCTTAAGAGATAGGTGTTTAATAATGTAGAACATTGTTTTGGTCTATCACTTAGAGTTCCGCCAGCGTTTGCAATTATAATATTAAATCTCGAAAATTATCATTTTTTCTTTACAACATCATATATGAAATATAGATCAAAACCACCCCGTTGACACCCTCTGCATCAAAATCCGTTGCGTATTTTAAAAGATATAAGCATATAAGGGGACAGACAGCGGAAAGTGACTTTGTTTTATTACTATGTAATGATATATCTTCTAATATATAACATTCTCGTGTCACAGTTTTCGTTCCCATACTCCTCCGAAACGGCTTGACCGATTCTCATGAAATTTCGTGTGCATATCGGGTATGTCTGAGAATAGGACAACATCTATTTTTCATCTCCCTAAATCACCCACCACCCCACAATACTTTTTTTTAATTTTTCGATATATTTCTGTTTCTTATTTTTTTTATAAGACGGGATACAAAAATACATACAACCCTAAATTTTCAACCCCCTACGATCAACCCCTATTTTTAAAATTTTAAGACAACGTTTGTCGGGTCAGCTAGTTATATTATATATTATTATATTATATTGATATGAATTCACGACCAAGTAAATGGTCTGTTTATATATATATAAGTATATATATTTCAAGTCTATAATAATCTAGATGATTGTGAATGAATGTTTGTTATCTTGTTGCTGGTAATGTATTGCCGAATTCGGTAACAAATTGAATGCAAAAATAAGGTTTCGACTATGCATGAACCTAAACATAACCAGACGAGTTTGTCTGAAAGTCGATTACAGATGATGTGAATTATTATTTTTTCTGATCTAACATAACATAACTTCACGCCTTTTTCTACCCGAAGGTGTAGGCAGTGGCTGTTAAGCCTCGTCTCGCCGTTATGTTTAAGTCCCAAGTGGAATAGGTGGCGAACCTAATGCCATACCGGGCACAAAATTGTCAGTCATCGATATTTATCACACGTAACCTCCGAAAATTTCGAAAAGTCATTGGTGTGTGCCAGGAGTTGAACCCACTACTTCTTGAATCAGAAGCGGGGTGCTAGCTGGGGGCGCTGTGGCTAGCACCCCGCTTTAATTAAAGCGGTCCGATAGAAGTAATAATCGTAATAGACGTTTAATTTTATTTTCGAATGAGAATTGAGACTATTGAGATAGGCTTTGTATAAGCATGCTATGAGATAGGTAGAAAGCATAACATGTCACCAGAAGCGTGATAGGAATGAGTGAAGAGGAGCATATCTGTAGAGCAAGACCGAATGAAAGATGGATGGTTTGTGTTCAAGTTATTATGAGTATGGAGACTGCATCTACAGTCAAATTAAAAATGGCCAAACGATTAGTGATAGAAGAGAATCGAAAAGAATAACATGTTGTGCCACAGAGCAGGATGGGCAGGAAAATGATGAGGGCATTGAAACCTCTAGTCAACGGATAGGACTACAACCAATTTACAACAACACCTATCATATCATAAAATACTGATATTAAATCAGTATACGATCAAGTTCTTTCGTCGATTATTAGCAAAAATTATTATAATTAAAAGTGTTGTTAAAAGTTGTTGTATAACCTCCTACATTTTAATGAATATCTGTGGTGGTGAAACCCAAAAACAACTTGCAAAAGTACGATTCATCCAATTAATTAAACACGTAATACAACTGCGTAACTTGTCTGTCCGCGGTCACAACTTTGTTACTCCAACGTAATGGATGCGACCACATAAGTTGTTATTCTTTACTTGGGATACGGAATGGTAAACATGCAGAATTTGTTTCTGTTCGTTTGTTCAGTTTAGATTTAATTAGTGGAATAATTTGTGAATAGCTCTACAATCTTTCAGTGGTAAAACCACAGCTAGTTTTCTGCTTGAGTGCGTTGGCCAAAAAAATACTAGATCTCTCAGAATATTGACGTAAGTTGCCTCTTCCCTCGTTTCGTTCAATGAGAAGAGGTATCCGGAGGTTTAACGCTCTTCTCTCTCCCTCTCAAATCCCATTTCAAATCTTTTCTTCTTTCGGAAACGCTGCTGTAATACAGTATAGATGTTATCTATACATCTATAGTACACAGTGGGTGCTGTAAGTCAGTTACCACCAGTTTATCCCCTGGCTATATTTAAGAGTATGTAAATTCCCTTTCTTCATAAATAATATTCTCGCTTCACTTAATACTGCCACTCCTTACTGCTACCAAATAAGTCAGTTTTACTTAGTCCGTTGGTATTCATGGAGACTGCACCGCTGCTTTAGCAACTTGTGTGATCATATGTCGCTTATTATATGATAGCGCATTCAACGGATTTCTTTTGTTAGCTAAAATATCACACCAATTAAGAACTTCCTATAATAAGGGCTATTAAAGTTCAGAACTAGCTCTAGTCTGTTTGAATTTCCTGACACGTGTGCCAGTTGGTAATTGGTATAACTTCTGGCCGCAGCGTGGTCGTTTTGCAAATAGCTTTTAAGTTTCGCGCGTATGAGAGTTTTCGGTGTCCGGAGGCAGCCTTGGATTATTTTAGTTATGCATTGCCACTAAGTGCTATTTCGTTATTGTCAATTTGTTATACTTAATATTTTTTGTGATTAAACTATATTTACCGATTATATATTCAAAAAAATTCTTGTATCGGAATAATATTTTTTTTTTATGGGTAGGAGGGCAAACGAGCATGCGTGTCACCTGATGATAAGCAATCAACGCTGCCCATGGACATCAGCAACACATATAGTGTTACTGTTGCGTTGCCAACCTTTAAGGGATTGGGGATAGGAAAGGATGGAGAAGGGGGTGGGCCTCCAGGTACCTCTCTCACCGAACGAAACGCGGCATGGCCACTTTACGTCGGTCTTCTGAGAGGTCGTGGTATTTCACCGGTCGAGCCGGCCCATACATTCAGCGAACTGCTTGGCTCTACCATCTTGCTTCCTATTTATTTATTTAAACGTTCAGTACCATTTTTTTTTTGTAGTCGTCTTGGTGGTATGGAGGTCAAGTATGCCACTTATGAAACATGAAGTCGTAGCACCGAATCTTGTCTCATACCAATGACTTTTTGAAATTATTTTTAGAAATGAAGTGTCATGGCTGCTGTGAGTTCCTAAACCGCGATTATTTTTAATTAATTTTATTTTTACGTTGTTTTTTTTACCGTCAGACCTTTTATATCCGAAGGTGTAAGAATAGGCATTATAGTCTCGCTAAACAAAATATCTGTAACATATTACACATTGAAAACATTGTATCATTGTATCATTCATATCTATATAAAGACTGCCGTAGCAACTGATTTTATATGTTGGAAAGTTATAAACCGTTTTAAATCTGTTGACTTTCAAATTGGTTTGTTTTAAATCAACCACGTTGAACGTTTGAGCTAAGTTATGTTAAACTCCACTCCACAATGGTATAACCACAATGGTATGACCAGTCTCTAGGTATTTGTATTGTTTTGTAATAAAATTATGTAACTATATGTTTATTTTTAGTTTATTTTTCTATTAAAAAAGTGTATAAATTGGTTTCTTCCCTTAAAATATCTTCTAATATATAAAATTCTCGAGTCTAGATGTGCGTAATTGAACTCCTCCGAAACGGCTTGACCGATTCTCATGAAATTTTATGTGCGTGTCGGGTAGGTCTGAGAATAGGACAACATCTATTTTCATCCCCCTAAATCATAGCCCACCCCTCAATTTTTTTTTTTAATTTTTCGATATATTTCTGTTTCTTATTTTTTTTTATAAAACGGGATACAAAAATACATGCAACCCTAAATTTTCAACCCCCTACGATCAACCCCTATTTTTTAAATTTTATTTTTCGGCAAGACAACGTTTGCTGGGTCAGCTAGTATATTACAAAGCGGTACAAAGTTTGCAAGGCTACTCTTAAGAGTAACTCATCAATAATTACTTACTAATGATATTAATGCTATATTAATAATTTATTTTAGTATTGGTACCTGCTTTTAGGAATAAAATGTATTATGTACTAAATATGTATTAAATACAAGTAAAGTTTCCATACGGAAACTTGTTTGACTTCCAAATTGTCTTCTAAGGTTATTGCTAGCAAAGTTCTAGGATCATATTTAACTATAAAATAAAAATATTGAGAGCGACGTAAGCCGACGTTTCCGAATTAGTATTACTTGCTTAACCAACGATTATAAAATAGGGATTCACAGTCATATCGAGACGCTTTTTAGTGACTGTGGCGAGGTAGGCGGACAGCCATCCAAGCGGACCGAGGTATCTCACCCCGGATTATTATGAAAGAGATGAGACAGTAACCACCGGTTTCATGACAGTTCATACAGGAATACTTTGAGATATTAACATAACATAACTTCACGCCTTTTGTTATCCGAAGGTATAGGCAGCGGCTGTTAAGCCTCGTCTCGCCGTTATGTTTAACATCCCAAACGGAATAGGTGGCGATTAATTGACATACCGGGCACAAAGTTTTCAGTCATTGATATTTGTCATACATAACTTCCGAAAATAATTTCGCAAAGTTATTGGTGTGAGCCAGTGTCAGGAATCGAACCCGGACCTCTGGATCAGAAGCCGTGTGCTCGACCACTAGGCCACCGAGACTGAGATATTAGTTCTGCTGATAGTTTTGGAATACTTAATCAGTTTATTTTAAAGCTATACAAGAGCACGGTGATATTCCATCCATCACTGCTCGGGCCGTTTTGACACACGCATGCCTTATTTCCGACATATATTATAACGCTAATATTAAATTATAACGTTCAGACAGACATATAAAATGATGGACTGGTTACCTACACAGCTGGCTTGCGATGTCTAGATTTACAATATTTTTTCAATCATAACTGATATCATCAAGAATTTACACGAATCATGCTGAAGTGCATTAAATGAATTTAAATTCAATAAATCTGGCATTCTGCATAGTGAGTGATGTTTTAATGTCTACTTGCATCACACTTGACAAAGCCTCGGAGTGCTTATTTATATAAAACAAACAGTATTAACGTCTCTCAACCACGAGTACTCTAGTTTTACGCTAAGCACTGCACTTAAATAATTTGTGTAGTACGGCTATACGACTAAAAGGGTGCGTATGTTTTACAGTAAAATAGTTTATTACAGTGTTGTAAAACTTGAATTTAGTTTTCATGAGTACAAAGATTCTCAGTTCAAACAAAAGAAACAATTTGTCACCAAATTAGATTGTGATTTATTAACTTATTTTAATATCTTATACCAATTGTTCAAGCATTTTTAAATTACTATAATAGAATATGCCGATCATATAAACAAACTTTGTGGTATAATTTAAATATATATTTTTTTGGATGACTTTGGATGAAACAACCTCAGCCTCAACAGCTGAGGTAAAGTCCACAGCCTCGCAAAAAAAACTCTCCTCAGCGTCGCCACAAAACTTTTGAAAACAATTTCCAAAAGTCATTGGTGTGAGCCAGTATATTTAGAAAATGATACAGAACATTATTTTAATTTTGTACCATTATGTATATTTTTAACTGCCAGCATGATTAAATATATATTACTAACTGTTTTTGATTTATAGGGGATTGTAAATTTAGGGTTGTATGTATTTTTGTATATCGTTTTATAAAAAAATAAGAAACAGAAATATATCGAAAAAAAAAATCGATTGGTGGGCTTGTGATTTAGGGGGATGAAAAACAGATGTTGTCTTATTCTCAGACTTACCCGATATGTACACAAAATTTCATGAGAATCAGTCAAGCCGTTTCGGAGGAGTATGGGCGAAAACTGTGACACGAGAATTTTATATATTAGATTTTCCGAAATTTATTCTATTTGCGTATTCAGATAAATATAAATCTTTATTATTTGTTAAACAGTATCTGGAATGACAAAGTTTTTGGCACCCAAATAATATAATTCAATTATAGAATAGATATATACTTTAGAAATAAATTAATAAAATTGAAAGCTGTTATTAGTTCAGCAGATTGCAAACATAGTCTAGGATTATTCAGTGTTTTTAACTATTTGAGTGAGATAACTGCCCTTTTAATGTACATGTATACTAAGTTATGGTTAGGAATTGTAAAACATCAAATGCATTTGGACGGACAGCCACCTGAGCAGACTAAAGTCCCTCTCTTTGGATGTGCATAGTCAGTAAAGTATTAACGTTGAGGCGCGATAGTAACTGCTGGTGTCGTAATAAGCTATTGTTTACAATACTAATCCAGCTGATTGTTTCAGATCTTTTTAATCAAATTATTTGAAAGCTATACAAGTGCATGGTTATCATGCACCACCGCTCGGGCCAGTTGTAACACACATACATAAACATTCTCTATTTCCGTCATGTATATATATGTATAAATTTTAATATACAATAAAGCAGTCTTATAATATGCCACAAGTTGGGAAGATTCAATCCCGGTGTAATATTGCTATAACAAACTTCATAATAATATGCGGAAACTAGTATAACTTTCAAAGTATCTAATAAAGTAACTGGTAGCAAAATTTGCGGTGTATCTTCACTAAAAAAGAAAATATTGGAAGAGTAAAAGAATAATATATTATATATATTTCTAAGACTTTCGCGAATCTCACTCATAGATTAAAACAACTTTTATGATTATATCGTGTTTATTTATTACTCATTTATATTTATTTCCCGACGTTTCGAACTCTTTACAGAGTGAAAATTACTTATGTGAAAATGATCTCTGTAAGGAGTTCGAAACGTCGGGAAATAAATAAATATAAATGAGTAATAAATAAACGCGATATAATCATAAAAGTTGTTTTAATCTATAAGATATTGTTTTTCAAAATGTCTTAGATGACATTTAAAATTTTTATAGACTTGTAATGTATACTTATTGCGGCAATGTTGTCTCGACACTCGTTTACTATAGAGATAGCGTTAAAATCTATTTTTTATAATATTTTTAGACTAAATAATCCCTCAAATACATATGGCAATGTATATATAATGTAGATTTATTTACACGCGCGCGGTGTGTGTGTGTAAATCATATGTACGTATATATTTTACTAATCTGATTTCCCACGTGATAATATCATTATATCTAAAAATAGTACACCTAAGCTCCCATTTTCCTAACTGAAAAGTCCATCCAAAGGTTGTCTGTAAGAGATCGCTATAAGCGATAAGACCGCCCTTTGTACATGCCTGTGTTTAACTCTGTGTATATTGTTGTGTATTTCCTTTCTGTTTTGTGGTGTACAATAAAGTTTATTCTATTCTATTCTATTCTATTCTATATTGCATACAAAAGCATCATATTATTATTGATAATAATTAAAACATAATACCGCGATATACCAAAGCAAATGACCCTTCATCTGGGGCTTATTTTATTTTGATTAATAATTTCATGTAACGAAAGCATAACGAACGCTTATTTACAGAGAGATATTGTCCCTTCTAAGTGGTAGAGCTTTAACAGTGGTAGAGCCAAGCAGTTCGCTGCATAAATAGATGGGCTCGACCGCTTAAATACTACGACCTCTGAGAATATCAGCGTCAAGTGGCTCATCGCGCGTTTCGTTCGGTGAGAGAGGTACCCGGAGGCCCTCCATCCCCCCCCCCTTCCCCGTCCCTTCCTATCCCGTATCCCTTAAAGGTCGGTAACGCAACAGTAACACTATGTGTGTTGCTGGTGTTCATGGGCGGCACCTTCCAGTTGAAAAACGTGTGACATCTGTATGAAATGGTTTATTTAAATAGATTGGTGAGGTGGTTTGTTTGAGAGGAAATGTATTCAAACTAATCAACTGGTATAAAACAGTTTTTCCAGAAATAATGTGTTATTAATACTTCAATTTTAGCGTTTTTGTTTACGCAGAAACATACACCAAAAAAAAATATTTATTTCTTAATGAAACCATAAAACGTTGCGCAGAGTCGTAAATCGCAAGCTGTTAAATAAAAAGCAATAGTCAAATTTACAACAATGCTTAATGTAAAAAGCGAGGCTTTCCTTTTGTGTCGTTATGTCGTCTAATGACGTCATAAACTGTTGAAATTCAGAGCAATTGGTCTCAAACATTCATATAATATAATGACTATATTTCATTGTGACGTCAATTGTGCTTTTGTTTTTCTTGTTTTATTTTCATTTTATATAATTTGTTGAGTAATAGTCGGGGATGTCAGGTTAGGTTAGGATTAAATTTATTAAATAAGTATTATTAAAAAACGATAATATACTATTTTAAATTCATTTTTAAGGTCATTTTCATTTACTTACTAGTTGACCCAGCGAACTTTGCTCCGCATCAAAAGTAATATTTGAGTAAATTTTGAATGTATTACTTTTTCTTTACTACATTAAACAAGAATTATGCATATATCACCCCGATTATATCACCCCGTTGACACCCACTATCCATCAAAAAACTCGCAACAAAATCCGTTGCATACTTTCGAAGATCTAAGCATTTAGGGAAACAGACGTAGAAGGTACAGTTCTAATAAAAATGAGTGGTACTTTACAGTGCTACCATGAAATTGAATGGTAGTTGCATAAATATGCTGCTTCCAAATTCCAAAATCTTAAAATTCCCTCTAAATACAATTAAACTAACTACTCTATCTAAAACTATCTATACCTAAATTTCACAGATTATTCACGTAAACAGCGGACAACAATGGGTTCTTACAGTTCAAATTTGTAACTTTTATTATCGAAGAATAGCTAGAAAAATGCATGTACAAATTATCAGGATTCAGGAAAAGATATTTTTTTTAAAGTACGATACTATCATAATTGTTCCATAAAAAACATCAAACTAAGCTTCCTGGACGTAGAGGTCATCTTTAAATATCCAACGTCATAAGTAGAGGCAACTATACCTCATCACTTTGTTGGCACCATAAATGATGAAGATACGATAAATTTTATAGAAATTCATTGGAGTGTACTTTTTCATGGGATAGGAGGGCAAACGAGCAAGCGTGCCACCTGATGGTAAGCAACCAACGCCGCCCATGGACACTAGCAGCACTTGTAATGTTACTGTTGCGTTGCGGAACTTTAAGGGATTGAGATTAGGGCATAGGGAAGGATGAGGAAGGGGGTTGGGCCTCCGGGTACCTCCCTCACCGAACGAAACGCGGCATGAGCAACTTTACGTCGACCTTCTGAGAGGTCGTGGTATTTCACCGGACGAGCCGGCCCATTCATGCAGCGCACTGCTTGGCTCTACCACTGGATTGGATTCAAAGAAGTTATTCAGAAGCGCATATACTTATTAATATTATTTGACAAAGCTTTTAAACTAGATTGCGTCATGCAAATTTCTTCTCTATTCTACTCTTACCAGCAAACTCTCTACTCCTATCTAAAAACATGGCATGAGTAATTGAGTAAATTACATCAGAATTGACTTGCTGAATCTAACGAGTGGCTTAGTGTTTTCTACTGCAACTCTGGGCCTTCTGCTTGAATTATTGAACGATGTCTGGGTCATGAATTATGCATGTTGAATATTGTTCATACGTACAATAACTGAATACTATCTTGTTTCGTTGAATTGTAATAAGGATCCATGTGGAAATTGAATTTACATAATTTTACAGAAAGTGAACGTTTTAAATTGATAAGTGCCTATAATGTTATTGCCTATAATATTTTGGTTACTTCATTCCTTTTTCCCAAATGCATTTCATTTGGGATAGCAGAAGCGGAAACTATTTATATATCAGACACAATATTGTCCGTCATTGATTTATCACACATAACTTCAGAAAATTATGCCGTAAAGTTAGCAGTGTAAGACAGCATCCGATGCCACAACCTCATGATTTAGAAGCGCGGTAGTCGACCTACAAATCACCAACTACTTCATTATGAACAGTTTTAATATATTTGAACTTCTATCTCTATCTCGCTATCTCTTTTCTCTCACACTCTTCCAGAAATTGTATATTATACGGCTTGAATCCTATCAGCAGCATATTTTACTAATATTTTTACTATCTAAGAAGGATGTTTGTATTTTTTCATTATTATTCTGTAATACTTGGCCAGTCTAAGCACCAATCAAACTACATGCGGGTAAAAAAGGCATGTATTATAATTATAATAATATGATTAATTTCGATATTACATTCCACGTGACATTGAATATAAATTATCAGAAGATTCGGTGCTCGAAGCCATCTATCGTTGATTTCCCAAGCAATTTCAAACTCCCTGTTTACAGTAATTCGTTATTATAAAAAATAATATTATAATGTTTTATTTATTTATAAGCAAGAATATTTTCGCGCAAATTAATTAAAGCATGATTTTAATTAATTTTAACTAAAATGAAAAAAGACTTGCATCAAAATATTTCAGATAGCTCCAGAATAAAATTTTAATTTGAATTAAGATATTTTATAAAAGTAGTAACGTTCTATTTCTAGTACATACTCAATTATCCCATTTTTTATTTTCTGCAAATACATACTCTCGAATCTTTACAATAAAAGTAGTTTTTTTGCGGCGGGGCTATAGTCATGTTTAAGAATTTCACATATACGTTATATACATATATTACTAGCTGACCCGGCGAACTTTGTTCCGCCTCAAAAGAAATAACTGCTGTCCCGCTATGTTAATACTGCAATATCTTCGAAAATATTCGTTTAAATTGCATGCTGTAAAGGGCCAGGATCATCTATATTATATGCACAATCTATTTAAGACACTTAATTGGATGAAAATTAATGCTGTAATGTTTAAAATCGCTTCGTAAATAACCCATGATTTCTCGTCAAAAGGAAAAACATAAAAATGGCCATTGTGGGTTATCCCTAAGAGATAGATATATGCCCTCACGGACTTTTTTGTAGACCTTTTAAAGGTGTGTAATAATGTAGTACAATGTTTTCATTTATTACTTACGGTTCAGGCAGCGTTTGCGATTAAAGTTCTAAATCTTGAAAATTATCACTTTTTTTACTACACTGTACATAAATTATAGATCAAAACCACCCCGTTGATACAATATAACTATTAAAAAAACCGCATTAAAATCCTTAGCGTAGTTTTTAAGATATGTGCATATAAGGGTACAGACAGCGAAAAGTGACTTTGTTTACGATAGTAGTAGTTTAGATACTATGTTATGATAAACATTAAAAAGGTAACCTGGCAATGGTAGTTATCTACTTTTTGTGACTTTACACTCTAAATACTCAAGTTGAATAAGTTTTTATACCATTTAAAATCTACAGTCTTCAGTATTCGGGTCAAATTAGCTCATACGCCGGTATCCAAGAGCCAAGCCGGGATTACCTACTCATTGTGGGTCGTATTTTACTTTCAAGCACTTGGCTGGAAACCAAGTAAGACTTTTGAAAACTGTGCACAGATATGAGTGTGGACCGTGCTTAGTTAAGCGAAAGCTTTTAAACGCCTAATTGGAAATTTTAAAGCGAACCAAGCAATTGGAATAACCTTTTACGAGATAGAATTTTACTTGTTTATTATAGAGCTGAACAATTCGTTTGTTGAGTTGTTCGCGTTAATATCATGTTGATTAATAAAAGTCAGTATTATTTTTAATAAGTTCAATAGTAGTTTCACTGACATAATTTGTAGAAACTAATAAATTTATTCCTATGCAGAAGTTATAGGAACAGCGCAGCGCAAACTGTCAAAATTATGTCGAGACAGAATGTTTGCATTGAAAGTTTTAAACGAATTAAGGAACGACATATTAATATGACTGTTATTTATGGTTTACTCAAAATAACTTTTTTGTGATAATCAAATCTGTAAACATATATTATTACACCATATGCCAGCGTAATCTCGGTGTATATACACCGAAGACTTTCTGGAAGGCACTTCTTCTAAGTTCTCTTCGTCACTTCTTCTTCTTCTGAGTAAAGATTAAATATTATTACAAATATTCCAATATATCTTCAGGTATTGCAGCCACATAAATAAAAAATAATACTTTTCCAACCAAATGTGTGTAAATACTGGGTTCAATCATATAACTTGGATTTAGCATAATATTGCTTGCATAATCAGCTATCGATATTTAATATTTGGGAAGAAACGAAACCGTCGCTTCAGTTCGTGAAAAAACAAAAATGATGGTAGCATAGTCTAGTGAATCTCTTGATAAATGTAGAAGGTATCGAAAAATTATTATTAACTTTATTTAGATTAAGATGCCGATTAAGAAAGCACTTCTTTATGAATACACCCGACTACCTCGCGAGTTTGGTAGTGTTATATTTTATATTTTTACCAAACAAAATTTTTTTACTCCATGGTATATAACAATAAATGGACTATCCAACATAAAAAAAAAAAACAATTCGGACCAGTAAATAAGAAAATACCTAATTCCTGTGATTAGCGCGTTTACACCCAATAACTTTTGAATTTCATAAACTAATAAATCTATCATCTAGCTGAACGTGCAGCTTGATTTGCAAGTATACTATAAAATTAAACTACGTAATTATAATTTCTAAAGTTCAGAATATTGTGTTATTAAATCTCCCTCATTTTCCGCATGGTAGTAAATTTCATCTTTGATACCGTAACAAACTCGGCTTAATCTTATATAATCCTTGTAAGGATTTGCGCTCAGCAAATAAACCGTATTTTTGACAAAATCACTCTGATTTAAATCTTATCCCCGTCAAATTTTGACGATAGTGCAAGACGTAAAATATTCAATGGATAAAGCTGATAAGTACTACGAGGTGCCTTTCTGTGAGCCTTTTGTACATGAATAGATTATCAAAATCCCCCAGTAAAGACTTCGTAACTTAATTTATTTATTATTTATTAGTATTTTTTACATTTTCCTACAGCGTGAGTTTGAATTCTAAATTGTATAAATTAAATCTTGATGTACAAAGTACATAAAACATTAGTAAAAAAAAAAACAATAGTGTTTGTAAAAATAAAAGCATATTTTTGAAATAGATAATTAGTAGAAAAATTTACTAGAAAATATATTTTACAAATAACGTAAAAAAGTTATTCCGGTTTAAATAGACAGACTTAGAATTAAATTAAAATTATCTAAAGCTCAATGACGGTTAGCACATTCAATACAAATTTTTAAACTATATTTATTAATTCTTTAACAGTATTAGTAAGTACGTGTGAAAAGTTCTGTCTGAGATATTATGAGCTAACTAAGCACAATGCACGCAAATTATTTGTTTCAATCAATGTGTGGATTGTGAAATGGTACCGGATTTATTGAATCTGTAGAGTAAATATAGCTGTATCAAATGGATACATGATCAATGGATTAAACTTTTAGCCATATCTTATTCATAAATGAATTTGGATTGGATAGTGTAGTCTGTATCACAAGAGGATATTTTGTTAAACAAATTGTTGTGTAAATTTGGTTTCCGGGGTGAAAGAAGTTTATATTATGATCATTTCAAAAATAGGTGAGTGAACACGTGGCACATTTTATAATTTATCATCATTTCATCTGTCTATATTTTTGATTATATAATACTCAAAAATAGTTCTGATAGTTGCTCATAATTGTTCCCAAATAACTTCCGCGTGTGACTGTCCGACCCTCACAAGGACTGAGTCGGTAAAATACTTAGGAGTAAATATTGATAGGGGTTTTAGTTGGGATATACATATAGACATGCTTAATACTAGTATTAAGCGTGTCTATATCCATCTATATCCCCATAAGTCTCATAGTCCTAGGACTATGAGACTTATTCATATTTTTAAAACACTCCGAGCCTCTGCAGACTTTAACACACTAAAAATGGTGTTCTCTTCTCTGTGTCAGTCGGTTATAGGATATTGTATCGCGGCATGGGGAGCGGCAGCCAAATCTAAGTTTCTGGAAATTGAGAGAGCGCAGAGATCAATCCTTAAAGTTATGACTCGGAAACCATATCGGTATCCTACAACCCAACTATATTTGGAATGTAAGACGCTAACTGTTCGCCAGCTATATGTCCTTCGTTCAATTCTTAAGAAGCATCCTAGTGTTTCCGCCTCTGACCCATGTAAGCGAACAAACTTTCCATCAACTGCCCGACACAGAACTACATTTGCGAAGCGCCAATTCTACATCATGAGCACACACCTTTATAAACAAGTCCATAAAAAGCTTAACATAATAGATCTGAATGTAAAGCAGCTTAAACCTTTGGTGACCAGTTGGCTCCTTCAGCAGGATTACTCGCAGACTGAGTCACTACTAATGTTTCTCGCTTAATTATAACTACATACTTACACTCTACACTACCAAGATAGGTACTTCGGATAGGACTTCTGAATTCAAAACCGCTTATAGCTTTATAACCTTACAAACTCATCATTCAGTAGGTATAGTCATAATTATGGGCTTAGCACTTTGTAATTCTTCAGCATCATCAACATCCACACACTGACAAACTGACTGAATTCTTTCAAGCTTGATTTTGTTTAACTCTTCGTTTCCAGTCACAGCCAGTTACTCTGTGATATCGATTTTTTAACAAAAGTATGCATTGGCAAAAGAAAATTTTAAAAAAGTTATCCGTTGTCTAGTTTTAATAACACAAAATCTAAGTAATTTGGCTTGGAAAACAAGAGGGCACTGTGTTGATGATTATGTTTTTTTTTATATATATTATTATGTAATCACATTTTTTTTATGGGATAGGAGGGCAAACGAGCAAGCGTGTCACATGATGGTAAGCAACCTATGCCGCCCATGGACAACAACAACACATATAGTATTACCGTTGCGTTGCCGACCTTTAGGGGAGTAGGATAGGACAGGATGGGGAAGGGGGATGGGCCTCCGGGTACCTCTCTCACCGAACAAAATGCGGCATGAGCCACTTTACGTAGATTTTCTAAGAGGTCGTGGTATTTCACCGGTCGAGCCGGCCCATTCATGCAGCGAACTGCTTGGCGGTTTGCGGCACAATCAGTCTGAATCTACAAAACACTTATACCCTGTTTTAATCCTCAGTTTATTAATATGAAATGAAATGAGAAAACGCAATAGATTATTGAAGAGCATCGGAAAAGAAAATGTACCTACGTTTCGCCCAGTTTTTTACCACTTAATGGAAGTTTAAAATTGTCTCCAAATTGATTTTGCCCCGCCTTTTGCCAGCCATATTTTTTATATTTTCACAAATTATCATTCCTGATATGACGTTAAAAAATATGATGAATAAAATAAATCAAGCATGGAAAGGAAATAAAAAGGGTCAGGGAAATTTAATATTCATAACAAGCATCGTAAAGATGATCCAAATCTGCTCCCATTGATGAGTTAACAAAGATAAACATGTATCTCTGTACTATGTTACGCCTTTTGTTACCCGAACGTGTAGGCAGCGGCTGTTAAACCTCGTCTCGCCGTTATGTTTACGTCCCAAATGGAATAGGTGGCGAACCTATTGCCAGGCCGGACACAAAGTTTTCAGTCATCGATATTTTTAATCATACTTAACTTCCGAAAACAATATCGACAATTGACGGGCCTCGTGGTGCATTGGTAATACTACCCGTTGCAGCAATGAGGTCGGGGGTTCGATTCCCACCCGAGCACAAATATTTGTGACAAACATGAATATTTGTGTGGTGTTTGGGTGTTTTTCTATGTATTATAAGTATATATTTACAAAAGAAAAGTATATATGTATTAATATCCGTTATCTAGTATCCATAACACAAGCATTTAGTTGCTTAGCTTGGTACTAGAGGGCGCTGTGTGTATTGTGTCCAAGATATTATTATTATAATTATATTTAATAAAAAATATAATTTTGATTAAAATAATTCATTAAAACTGAGCTTATTTATTAAGTGAAATAAAGTAAGTCATTTCGTCAAGTCCCATAACGGATAGACAAAACGTAGTACACTCTCAAAAACCGTTTGAAGTTTTCATATGAAAATGTTGATAGGTACTTAATGTCGTAAGACCCTCGTGTAATGAGTTGATGTTTTACATAATATCACATAACTTCACGCCGTTGTTACCCGAAGGTATAGTCATCGATATTTATCACACTTAACTTCCGAAAACAATTTAGAAAAGTCGTTGTTGAGAGTCAGTGTCAGGATTCGAACTCTGGATGAGAAGCCGTGTGTTCGACCACTGGACCACCGAGACTATGTTTTACCTTTCGATTAAAAATATTAATCTAAAGCTTGTATGTAAACATTATTGCATAACGTTACAAAACTTCACGCCTTTTTATACCCGACGGTGTAGACAACTGCGGTTAAGGCCTCGACTGGCTGAATTTTTATGTCCCAAATGAAAAAGGGGGTAGAGCCTATTGATATTTACCGTACGTAATTTTGTCAGTCATCAAATTAAAATTTTCAAAAAAAATTCCAAGGAATAAAAGGAAATTGATGTGAAATCGATCCCACGAGTTCTTGATTAGGTAGTAGGAGTGCGAGTTGTACCACTGATTGCGTGAACAAATTTCCGTAAAAAGAAAACATAGTAAGTCTTTCTTTAGGCTTTTATTGAATGTGACAGACCTTTTTATATGCTGCAAACTTAATCCGGCATTTAGCTCTGGAATAAAAAGTTGGAATGTACATCAAAACAGATTGTATATAACCCCGACAGTCTTTTGGGATTTCCTACAGCTAGGTTTTAAAGAGACCGTTCATTATACCGTAGTTAAATCAAAATATACACTTTAAAAACTATAATTACTTAAAATACGGTTGCTATTTTTAAGTTACGCAGTAATTTTTGGTGCTTATCAGCAAACGAAATTAAAATATGTTCATTACAATATATTACATTGACCGTTTAGTCTTAGGAATATTTTATCAGTTAACTTCAATGCAGAAAAATAGCATAATGTCATATAGTTTGAAGATACTGAACATTATGCTTTAAAATAATAATATTAATAAAATATCCTAGGCTTGCTATTTAATATATTTAATAGTAACTATTTTGTTTTCAATAACTTTTAAACCAAAATTAATGTTAAACTCTTAAAATTTTGTAAATAGGAACATTCGTAAACATTCATAATTACACAAATTTAAAAACTATTTATAATTATTTCCATAATTTAAAAGACCCCATCACTGTTGTTAATTGCTTAAATTCACAACGTCAGATTAAAAATAAAGAAATTGGTATTTATATTTATTTATATATATTAAGTAATAAATAATCGCGAGATAATCCTGAAACTTGTTTTAATCTAAATTGGTATTCTACGAAATAAATGCCATACAACGCGCATTACGGTACGGTGTATGCAGCGGTCCACGTTACTCGTATATAAATGTACGAGTAATATTGAAATTCTAAGGATTCCGAGGACATAGATACTCGCTATTTATATTCTCGCTGTCCCAGATGATGAAGCCTGTGAAGGTGGATTACCAATTTACAAAACAAAAGTGAATAGTGTTTCTTAGATTTTCGCTAATCACATTCGTAACATTAAAACAAGTTTTTAGGATTATATATTACTCTTAACAAAGATCATTTTCACGAGAGAAAATGATCGCTGTAAACAGTTCGAAACGTTGGCAAATAAATAAAAATAAGTTCTAAATAAACGCGATATAATCCTAAAAGTTGTTTTAATGTTAATGAATAGTGTCTTATTAATCGTAGATAGTTAGGAACGAATATTTTTTTGTAATTTTCTACTATAATCTCATTAATGTGCCATAGAATAAATAATCATTATTTTTAATTTGTGATTTGCTAGATATATTCTAGAAATAGATAGACTACATCGTATTTTGCACAGCCGCTTAAAAAATATCATTTTCGCCTATACTGGCTGTGGTCTGTGTGTATAAAAATACAAAAAAGTCCACACAGCAGTAATATAGATTTCAAAATAACGACCATCATTTAGTAAAGTGAGCGAATATCTTTTCTAGTGGCAATATTATTTAACTGCCAACCCCTTGTTCCGTACAATACGCATTCCACTGGCGGCATTGCTTCGTTTCTATTATGACCTCCCAGACTTTGAAGGGATGTTATTAGTCTAGACCAAGGTCGTATGAGAGTAAGTAAGGACCCTCTTACTTGGTTAATTACTTTTTATTTGTAAATTACAAGCCGTCCCGCATTAATTCCATGTAGTTATTAGTCAATTATCATACCTATATCGGATACAATAAAGTGGATCACATTTAAAAAAAAAGTCTATGAGGCATTTTTAGGCATTTAACGCATCTCTATTATTGGTTTTTTATTCGGCAGCTAGAAGCAGAACCATTATTGCTTTCTAACACATTGATTTAGTAAATTATTTTCCACTCACCAATATGCAACTTATTATCTAACAATAATTAAATTTTCATAGAAAAAACTAAAAACCAAAGTAAAAAAAAACGAGTTTGTTGTCAAATCTGCTGATTAAACATAGATCTATAAATTAAATAACTAATTTTTGAATATTATTTTAATTATTTTAAATTAACAGGACAATAACTAGAATATATAACGTAATTTACCAAATATATTACCAAAGTAATTCTAATGTTGTAACGAAATCTTTGCGTGAATTACAAAGTTTTGAGAACTTCTGAAATTATGTTCAACACACTTAATAAACAATTAAAGTTGTGTAATACAATGTTCAGGTACACACAATGTATAGTGAAATACTTAAGTGTAAAACTTTCTTTAAGCCTTTAATGATAAAATTTTAATAGCATATAAAGTTTGTTTGTCTAATGACCCTTATTATAGGAACTTCTCTATAGATTTGAATTTTTCATTTACATAAGAAATTTGTTGATTGTGCAATCCTCTATGCGACATTTCATCACACAAGTTGCTAATGAGGCGGTGCAGGCTCCATAAATATCAACAAACTGTGTTAACCGACTGATTTGGTAGCGGTAAGATGTAGCAGTACCAAGTCAAGCGAGAATATTATTTGTTAATAAAAGGGAATTGCTCATCACGTCGATTGGCTTAAATCACGCACCACCGATCACGCGGGTAGATCTGTCCATGACTTTGCTCTAGCATATGATCTAACACAACTGGTTACTGCATCAACGCGAATCCCAGATATTGATAATCATATACCTTCCCTGTTGGATCTTCTGCTGACCTCCCATCCGGAAGGATATGTGGTTTCTATAGACGCACCTTTGGGTTCTTCGGACCACTATCTGATAAGAAGTACGGTGCCACTAATGTGCCCACTTCGACCGCATATTGCGAGCCGCCGCCGTGTGTGGCACTATAGGTCAGCAGACTGGGATAAGATGCGAAATTTCTGCGCGTCCTATCCATGGGGGCAAGTTTGCTTCTCGCTTGATGATCCTGACGTCGTTGCCGACTCTGTCGCTGATGAGGTGCTGCAGGGAATGGAGCTCTTAGTTCCATCCTCAGTGGTGCCGATCGGCGGCAGATCCCAGCCCTGGTTTGATCGCTCATGCCATGCAAAACGGCATTACGTTTTAAGCAATTGTACTATCAAACCTGGGGAAAAGCAGTGGCGTGTAAGGCCTCTGACACCGGTGCTCTTAAGAAGAGGTACAACCTTGCCTTCAGGTCCTTCGAAAGAGTTATAGTCGTAGCAAAGACTCAGTACATAGGCAAAATTGCCGAGAAACTAGTTCGCCTTCCCTCGGGAACTCGTGCGTTGTGGTCGCTCGCCAATTTTTGTGAGCCGTCTCTTCTACCGTGGCATCGGGAGGACCAGTCACTAGCCCACGACGCAAAAGAGAAAGTAGACCTTCTTGGCACTCTTTTTGCGTCCAACTCGACTTTAGACGATAGGGGTAACATCGCACCGATCATTCCACAATGCGGTCACACCATGCCGGAGATTCGTTTCCAGCAGAGTACTGTGCGACGCATACTTTCATGTCTGGATGTCCACAAGTCGAGTGGGTCTGACGGAATCCCAGCAATAGTCCTGAAGACGTGTGCTTCAGAGTTGGCACCGGTTCTAACGCGTCTTTTCCGGTACTCCTACTCTCTCGGCGCTGTACCAGCATCATGAAAGGTAGCTTTAGTCCACCCTATCCCTAAAAAAGGTCACCGCTCAGATCCGTCTAACTACAGACCTATCGCCATCACCTCTCTATTCTCCAAGATAATGGAAACACTAATCAACCGCCAGCGTGACCGTGAGTACGGATTCCATCAAGGTCGCTCAGCTCGTGATCTTTTAGCGTACTTAACCCATAGGTTGGCGGAGGCGGTTGAGAGTAAAGGAGAGGCGCTAGCCGTTAGTTTTGACGTAGCGAAGGCCTTTGATCGGGTTTGGCACAAAGCACTTCTTTCGAAGCTTTCATGTTATGGGCTTCCCGAGAAATTATGCGATTGGGTTTCCAGCTTTCTCACGACTCGGAGCATTAAAGTTGTTGTCGACGGGTCATGCTGCGACTTAAAACCTGTGAATGCTGGAGTCCCCCAGGGCTGTGTGCTATCCCCTACGCTGTTTCTTCTGCATATCAATGACATGCTGCTTAGCAGCAATCTTCATTGTTATGCAGATGACAGTACCGGGATGGCTTATATACCGGCTACCCGCGAATTTCTCGAGAAAGCGTCGACGAGCACCGGAATAAACTTGTGTCTGAAATCGAAACTTTGCTTAGTCGAGTTTCGGACTGGAGCCGACTAAACTTGGTCCAATTCAACCCTAAGAAGATACTAGTCTGCGTGTTTACCGCTAAAAAGACACCCTTTGTCGTAGGTCGATGTTTTGAGAGCACTTCCTTACCCGCCTCATCCGCTAACGGAAATCTTGGTGTCGAGTTGTCGAGTGACGTCCAGTTCCGCAGTCATCTGGAGGGCAAAGCCAAGTTGGCCTCCAAAAAGCTTGGTAGGCTCAATAGAGCGGAACAGTATTTCACGTCAACTTTACGAGGCGCAGTTCCGTCGTCATGTGGAATACTGTTCACATCTTTGGGCGGGGGCACCCCAGTACCAGCTTACTCCATTTGACCGCATCCAGCAACGCGCGGTTCGGCTTGTCGACAA
Source organism: Euproctis similis (assembly GCA_905147225.2). Taxonomy (NCBI): domain Eukaryota; kingdom Metazoa; phylum Arthropoda; class Insecta; order Lepidoptera; family Erebidae; genus Euproctis; species Euproctis similis. The sequence continues at coordinate 16,170,391 of LR990109.1, forward strand.
CCAAGCTCTTACCGATCGGCTTGATCCTCTGGCGTTGCGGAGAGTGGTGGCATCTCTATGCATTCTCTACCGCATATACCACGGGGAGTGCTCTGAGGAATTGTTCGGATTAATACCGCCAGCTGAATTTTCGCCATCACTCGACGCGCCAACGCTACCACCCGCATTGTCTGAATGGTTGGCGATCGACAGCAGTGCGTTTTAACATGCACTTCTTGCCACGCACTGTTCCTTTATGGAACCAGTTGCCGGCGACCGTATTTCCGGACCGCTATTTTTTTATTTTTTTTATTATACATAAAAGTTACAAACAAATTTTACACATAGTCCCACAAAACCGTATTCACGATTTGTCTGAGGGATCAGGTTTATAAATCTAAATGTTATACAATGCAATATGATATGTTCACAAAATGAATGTATGTAAATTTAAAAGTTAACAAGTACTCAGGTAATATTTTTTAAGATTTCTTTTGAAATAATTTTTATCATTGTCATCATGACCTAGGAACCTTCAAGAAACGAGCCTATTCTCATCTGAAAGGCGGGCAACGCTGATGTGATGCCCCTGGTATTGCAGACGCCATGGGCGGCGCTGATTGCTTTCCATCAGGTGACCCGCAACTTCGTTTGCCCCCTTCTATCATAAAAAAAACTTCCGCAATAACGCTGCGAATGCAAATAGTTTCTGGCTGACCTCTTGACGTTGGGGTGTCTATGATAGTGTACTATCCATGTAAACCCCCATATTTTTAATATTAGTAGTTACAGGTATGCTGACGCCGTAAAAATTAATTAGAGGCAAAAGTGAGTAGTTTAACTCAGCAATCAACCTGGAACTGTCGATAACAATAAGCTTATAACTTTAAAGGATTGACGCTTAGTCCATAATTGTTACCCCACGCGCATACTCCACTAGGACTTAGAGCGAATGCTCTAAGTCTATGTTAATATTCACCAGAGCCTTCCAGATTCAAGAATGAGGGGGAAGTTAGACCTCTGGATAACTCTCATTATTGAACGAAACGAGGTATGAGGCAACTTACGTCAATATTATGAGAGATGGTAGTATTTCTTCGGTCGAGCCAACCCACTCGTGCAGCAAACTGGCTGCGGTTCTACCACTGAAATATCGTGGAAATATTCACACAATATTCAGCTAATTAAGTCTTAGCTGAACAGATGAACAGAAACAAATTCAGTATATTTACCATTCCGTATCCAAAGTAAAGAGTAACAACTTATCTGGTCGCATCCATTACGTCGGAGTAACAAAGTTGTGACCGCGGACAGACAAGTTACGCAGTTGTATTACGTGTTTAATTAATTGGATGAATCGTACTTTTGCACGTTGTTTTCGATTTTCACCACCACAGATATTTTATTAAAATGTAGGGGTCTATGTAGCAATCCTACCCTAGAATTGTTATAGGTAGATATATAACAACTTTTAACTTTTTTTATTTAATAATAATATTTTTTGCTAATAGTTGAAGGGATTTCTTAAGTATTATGGTAAATTACTGATAGTACTATCCGTTGACTAGACTAGGTTTCAATCCCCACATCATTTTACTGCCTATCTTCGATCGATTATCTTCTATCACTCATCGTTTTCTTATTTTTAGTTTGAGTATAGGCGATGTCTCTATACTCATATTAACTTGAATATAATCCACCCATCTCTCATTCGGTCTTCCTCTACAAATATGTTCATCTACACTCATTCCTATCTCTCTTCTGGTGATATGTTGTGCTTACTTCTCTACTCATAACATGCCCACCTAAATAGTTTCAATCCCCATCCATAAAAAAATTAAAAGAGAGTGCTCTAGAGAGTAATAATCTGTACAGTTATGTACAGATTATTACTCTCTAGAGCACTCTATCTCGCTTCTGCTATTGGACCGCATTAATGCAGCGAACTGCGTGGCTTTAGCCCTGCTGAAGGTTCAGCGAGGATTCACGTTGGTAACCGGGAAACAGAGTTCTCTTGGCTGATAATACTAGCCTTACCAAAAACCTTTATGCCTGACTTCAATAAAACACAGATCTGAAAATCAAAATAGTAAGTAATTCATATCCATATTTAAGGTTTAGGTTTACGTTCATTCATAGTCAAAACATTTTTCATTTAATTTGTTACCAAATTCGGCGAAATATTTTCAGGAACACGTCATTACGCATTCATTCACAATCATCTAGAATATTATAGAATATCTTTTAGTCTATATATATATATATATATTGATATTATTACGATTTCTGGATATTTTTCTATAAAACGATAGCCAAACTCAAAAGTACAGTTAAAATTTAGAATCATATCTCATTCATAAATTTAATAACCGTTATATTTTGTTCAAACGAAAATATTATTTAACATTTGAATAGATAAATACAATATATTTTAGTAATGATTGACTCTTATGTCTGAATATAATGACTAAATCATATATCTAAGCACACTTCATTTATTGTGTTGTATTAATAACTACACTACCATAAGCTGCAATGTTTGTTCATAGAATATGATTTATTATGCATAGATGGGGAGTTCGCTACATATTGTTAAATTTTAGTTGAAACTTTGATGACTAGCGTAAACATGATGTTATCTATATGTCCTATGTTAGCTGTAGTCCGCGACATTATTCGCTTAATAAAAACTAAGAATATTTTGAACCTTAACGTAGTATAGTTATATATAGCCCTTTAGTACACAGCCTCTAAAAACCTTCTCGAAGCTGTACTTAATGGACGAAAAACTATTCTAATAGGTTTAGTTTATTAGAAATTTTGAAACTAAGCTATGAAAATAAGGTGCCATATTTTATATTATATAATATTGGCTCATCATACATACATGACTTCACGCCAAATCCCTTGCGGAGTAGGCAGAGAGAAATAAAAATATAATTAAAACATGTGAATAGATAAATACGATATATTTTAGTAACAATCGACTCTTAAGTCTGAATATAATATACATATTTAATATGTTGTATTTTAAACCGCCGCTGTAATTTCTCTTGCGCACCGCCTACCGTAATAAAACTACGACTTTATCTCGGCACTCAAGTAGTAAACTAAAATGACGCATCGTTTCATTTAGTGCAAACATACAATTTAATCAAAAGAAGGTGCAGTAAACACACCTTCTGATTTCCCTAGAGGAATATACGATAATAGCAGTACTTCCTACTTGCGGCTCATAATTTAGGTGACTAAAAATATGAATTCGTTAAATTATCTACATATTATCCAACATGCAATGTACGTACAAAAACTATATAATAATAAAATAATAATCATAAAACCTTTATTTCCTAACTTTAACAATTTCTTACATTTAAAATAAGTAATAAAATATATCTAATTTATAAAAGATCTCTCAGTTCGGTGTGCCTTACGGCAAAGGCCTCCTCCAACTCTTTCCATTGCTTTCTGTCCGCCGCCACTCTTGTCCAGAACGGACCTAAAGTCATTTTGAAATAATCGTCCCATCTTCTCTTTTTACGACCTCGACTCCTATTGCCAGCACTTGGATACCAGATGGTCACCTGTTTGCTCCATTTCTCCTTTTTACACCTGAGCATGTGCCCAGTCCACCTCTATTTTAGTTGATCAATACGCGTCACGACGACGGTTAATTTTGTTTTATGCCTGATGTCTGTACTTCTTACTTTGTCTGTTAGTTTTAAACCTAACATGCTTCTTTCCATACTTCTCTGACAACTTGCAAGCTTAGCCCTGTGATGATTTGTTAAAGCCCAGGTCTCACAGCCATATGTAATGCAGGGTAAAATACAAGTATCAAAAGTCTTCTTTTTTATATTAATGCCTATTTCCTTGCTTTTGGTACAAAAACTAACATATCCTTTATCATTCACTTACTAATTGTATAACCTCAACAATCTGATCTTAGGTTTGAGAATTTTCAGGGTATAAGGCCATTTACTGCGTCATTACGTCATTAATCATAACTAATTACAGAATCTTATTCTAATAGTAAACAACAACAACAACTTCAGGTTTCACGACTTCAGGAGGATTCTGTATGTAAACATCGTACAACCAAAATCCTTTTACGTAATGAGATACAGCATCTTCTCAAAAGTTACAGCTATATAGGAGCTAGCTAGCCCTTGGTATAACAAAAGCGCTTCAATATGCGTTCTTATAAAAATTTTCCACATACGACATGATATAGAAGCCAAATAATTACCTTAATTTTTCATACGTGTATCGTGTTCCTTCATTGCAAAGATATGTAAATGTTATTTTTTTCAATACTGTGACAGTAAGCTACCGCATTGCAGCAAACACAGCTAGGAATTACGCGACGATAAATCAACTAGGGTGCTGAATGCTAAAGCCGTCTGATGAACTAGTGGAAACATCAATCAGTTGAGACAACGCTACTGAATCAACGATAATTGCTACCAATAGGTAATTTTAAATGTTCGAGTGATATTTTTTTGTTCTATTTAGCATAGTTTAATAGAAAAAACGAATACTCTGGATTTCTTTTACGCTATGATAAAGGTCACATATTTGCTTATATTTATACAAAATCACTAGAGACGGCAAACATTTTTCAATTATAATAAATTTGATACATAGTAAATTTGGTAGATTCAGTTGTTTTTGGGATTATTAAATTTAAATTATGTAAATGTAAATTTTTTCGGGTAACATGAATCAAAACTTAACACAACACTTCACAATGGAAACAAGAGAATAAAATATATTAATATAAGTATATAAATTGACATTTACGCCTATTTTCAGGCCATCGCATTGTTGAAGAACTTTTCATAAATAATCCCAACAAAGTCGAACTCAATCAAGGTGAAATCGTGACTTGAATGAGTTTTCATGTTGCGGTAATATGAATAAGCAAAATTGAGGGCTGCCCCAAAATTTTTATATCAGTTTTGTACTTTTATGTAAAACTTTTGGACTCTTTTAAAACCACTTATTTAGGAGTCGTCGCTGTTGTAGACATGAAATGGTGTAATTATGACTAGTATGTATAAATTCATAATTGTTCCTCGTTTAACGACGTTTAAACATCACAAAACAAATACAGAAATTATTTTATACCAGTGGAGACTGTCGTAATATAATATTGTGTACTGGATATGATTTTTCTTTAATGCTATTTTTGGATGCAATTTATATAGTCTAGGTCCAAGCCAAATCTAAAAATTTCGTGTTATAGAATGGGGCGAAGACTGATAACTGGGAATAAATACGTCTCACACAAATGTTGAACTTGGTTGGTTTAATGTTGAAGCTTGAACCCATTGATATTTTTTTTTGCATTTGTAACTACTAGCCACTATACTAGATGTCAATCCAATTTCAAAAAAACTAAGACTCATCACAGTATTGTTGTTTAGATGAAACTTATTTAATGATAATATTGTTCAATATTCACTATATTTTCTAAACTATCACGTATCCATATGAGACTGAAAGCACAAATGCTCAAACGTTTTTACATTTTGGTAGCTGTAACAACCCTATCAGACATTTCACGCAGAGTAGAGTTCTTAATTTCCAATTTTAACAATTATAATAACAGTATGTGTTACTAACTTCTAAAGGAAGTCACTTAAACATATCCTTGTCTTTAATTGAAGATATAATAAATAAACATAATTTATGGCGTATGGTACCGTTCTAGAGACATTTGCCATACCGTCTCTCTCTCCCGTGGGTTTAATAAGAGACGAGTAAAGGTCAAATACCTGATACGGTCCATCTCTCGCATCATAAATCTTGGTGGCCTACTGATACATTACTACCATTGCTACACCTTTGGATATTAAAGGCGTGCAGTTACGCTATTGTAACAATTCTCACCTGAATCTCAAATGACAATGTTCTGCAAAACATTCTTATATTTACCAAATTACATATTTAGGAACAGTTTTCGAGGCACTCCTGCAAGCCTTCTGATGTTATTCAAAATTATTGCTCGTATTTTTTTATTTTTAAATATAGAATTATTTTTAAACATAAATTGATGACTTTATTAAACTTTATTTATATTCAACATTTTTTATTATTATACCTCGTTGCTAGACTCATCAGCGAAAGTTAATTATTATTCGTAAAGCGTAATTTTTCGCATAAAATACTAACAAAACAGCCCTTTTGTTCTATTAAAGTTGTTTAAGTTATAATAATATTCTAATTACATTCGTTTTTGTAAAGATATTCAATAACTAACAATTATTAGACTTAAGGTAACTGATAAACTATATTTTTTGAGTGGATTATAATCAACTGCTGTAAAACAAGACATGGAATGTTCATTAATATTCCCGCACATTGTTCCATAAAATTCCGGAGAACATCTCGGTAAGGGTGCATTCAATTAAATACAAATTAGTGAGATTACATCCATATATTTTTACATATTTTTACAATCATAATTATTATTTAACTATTTATTTATCGAATAGTCTATGAAATATTGTAAAAGTTCCTCTCCTTAAACTTTAGTAATTGAATTTGTTTCATACATTTAAAAAATTAATACACTTTCATATCTTGCTTTTTTATCCTAAAAACGTAAACAATGTAATTGGAATATGAAGATGCCTTCACATCTATGTAGCTACTGCAGCGTACGGGTAATATCCAAGGAATAAACATATTTGCATTAGATTGTAGTCGAAAATTTAATAAAAGTCGCTATTTCCATACGCTATTTCGTATGCAACTCTGTAATTTTTCTTTTCATATTCCTGCTAGAAACGTTTGTGGAATTTGTCATGATATTTTCAGCATTTATTTTTACATAATAAAATAAATCACATACATATGTGAATAATTGTGGATGTAAATTATTTATATATATTATAAAAATCTTTCTCTTGTATCGGTAGTCTGTGATCGTGTACCTCACTAGTGAATTGAGAAGTCTCGGATACGAAACTTGGCTCAAACCTGTGATTTTTTGGAAGGTAGAGAGAATTATGCCCAATGTTTGTCAATTGGTTCCACCATCTCTTCCATTTGGAACGTGAAGTTTTACCGGGTAGAGGCATATAAACCACTGCCCACTTTTTCGTTTTGAGAAATTAAAACAAAACACAGAAGAACATTACAGAAGGTAAATTGAGAAAGCTCGTATTTCGTATATGTAGTTCACGCTATATTCGTTGAATAGAAACATTTATCAACTGTAGGTAGTTTATTATCGCTACCACGCCCCGTGTTCGTCCTATAATTTTGCAAAGGCTTTATACACTATTTTAAAGCGGAACAGTTTTTTGGACAGTCAATATAATAGGTCGGGGAAAAAGTCTTTTCGCATAACGTAGGTATAAACTTATTATAAAATTTATTTGACTGTACTATTTGTGTCTGGCTGGTTTTGGTAACATTAAAAAGGTTACATTATAAAGAAAAGAAAAAAATAAAAAAAAGTTGTTTCCCGCTATTTTTCATTTGTTTTTCTCTCCGTAAAAATGAGTGAATCTAATGAAGAAATTCGATACATTTTAAAATTTTATTATAAAAAAGGCAAAAATGCAACTCAAGCAGTGAAAAAAATTTGTGATGTTTATGGACCTGATGCAGTGTCAGTAAGAGTAGCACAAATTTGGTTCAAACGTTTTCAGTCCGGAAATTTTGATGTTAAAGATGCACCTCGCTCTGGTCGCCCTGTTACGAATAAAATGGACGCCATTTTTGAAAGAGTGGAGCAAGATCGGCATATTAGTAGTTACGATGTAGCTGAAGAACTGGGAATTGACCACAAAACAGTTTTGACCCATTTGAAGAAAGCTGGTTATACAAAAAAGCTCGATATTTGGGTGCCACACGAGCTCACTCAAAGAAACTTAATGAACCGTGTACTCATTTGCGATTCATTATTGAGACGTAATGAAACCGAGCCGTTTTTGAAGAGATTGATAACTGGCGATGAAAAGTGGATCACGTACGACAAGAACGTGCGAAAAAGGTCGTGGTCGAAAGTTGGCCAGGCTTCACAGACTGTGGCCAAACCTGGCCTAACACGAAATAAGGTGATGCTGTGTGTATGGTGGGATTGGAAGGGCATTGTTCATTATGAGCTTTTACCGTCCGGCAAAACCATCGATTCTGATCTTTACTGCCAGCAACTGATGAGATTAAAGGAAGCAGTCGAGAGAAAACGGCCGGAATTGATCAACAGGAAGGGTGTGGTCTTTCATCACGATAACGCTAGACCACACACATCTTTAGCCACTCAGCAAAAATTAAGAGAGTTCGACTGGGAGGTCCTAGTGCATCCACCATATAGCCCTGACCTTGCGCCTTCAGATTTTCACCTGTTTCGGTCTCTTCAGAATTCTTTAGGTTCTGTAAGGTTGACCTCAAGAGAGGACTGCCAAAACTATTTGTCCCGTTTTTTTGATCAGAAGTCCCAAAGTTTCTACAGTAACGGGATAATGTCTCTGCCCACAAAATGGCAGAAAGTTATTCAACAAAACGGTACATATATATTGTAAATAAATGTAAATAAACTTTGAAAAAAATGTCTTGACTTTTCATACAAAAATACGAAAATACTTTTTCCCCAACCTATTACATTATATTATATGTACAATTTACAGATTCGTTGAGTGTGATTTATAAAGGAATCTTAGAGATTTTTTTATATTCTTTTTGTGTTGTTAAATAGAATTGTAATTATATGTAAGTTTTAATACACACTTTTAATTTTTATAACGTCTATCTTAACTTTCATGTTTGCATCCAGTGGGAAAAAAAACTTTCTTCTTTTTGTAAAGTTTTCGCTTGTTCTTTATTTTGGATATAAAAGGGACTTTAAATGTTTATTTAGGGTACAAATGTGTTATAGAAAATGTAATAATTTTTAACGTTATTAATTATACAAATCAATAAAATTGCAGTATCTCCCTCTCAATTCTAATACTTTATTTCCAACCAATTTAACACACATATTTTACCTTTTTTATAATTAGTAAATTAATATTAATTTATGCACTACTAGTTCAAGTAGTTATGAATATTTAGTAATTTATCACTTATGTACAAAAGATGTTTTAGAAATCAACAACAACTTTATTATTAAAAAACAAAACATTAATTTATAGCAACAACGGAACCCTACACTGAACATGGATCCGATACGCTCTTCATCTGTGTTTATTTATACATTCTGAAGTCACATTACATTCATCGTCAGCCATATCTGAACACCATAAATATTTATTATTTGATTTCGATTTTGCGACGACAATCGAAGCTCTGTAAATCACTGGCTCGAGCTCGAGCGCGGTTATTCTTTTTGTTTTTGTTACTGCGGCGAAACAATGTTCCTGCATCGAGAATGGCATTTTGATGATGTTTCTAAATTTTTAAACTACAGTTTTTGTTTTGGCAAACGAGCATGCGTGTCACCTGATGGTAAGCAACCGACGCCGCCCATGGACACCAACAACACATATAGTGTTACTGTTGCGTTGCCGACCTTTAAGGGATAGGGGATATGGAAGGATGGGGAAGGGGGATGGGCCTCCGGGTACCTCTCTTACCGAACGAAACGCGGCATGAGCCACTTTACGACGATCTTCTGAGAGGTCGTGGCATTTCACCGGTCGAGCCGGCTCATTCATACAGCGAACTGCTCGACTCTACCACTGCTATTGTTGTTCAATTCTAGTTTTCTATCGTCATCTATATATTTTTTAATCAAATACCTTTGTAATTGAGTAATGTTTTAATACAGTATTTTCAAACGATGTAGAGCTGGTTTGACGGCTGAAATACCACGACCTATCAGATTATCGACTCGCTCAGTGAACGAGGTATCAAGAGGAATTTTCCTTTCTCTTTCCCATCCCACCCCATTTGGTAACAGTAGTAAAGCCACGCAGTTCGTTGTATAATAATAAATCTCTGAGAATATCGGCTTAGAGTAACTCATCCCGCCTCCCTCTTCAATTTTTCCCTCCCAATTTCTACTAATTATCTGGTTTCTAACAGTTTAGTATCTCTTTCGCATCTCTAATTATTTTTAGAATTTTTATCTTTATTCTCTTCTATTGCAAATAATTATTATTCTCCCTGACCCATGACTTATTAATATACTTTATGTCACCAAAGAAATATCTTTTAAAATGTATAAAATATGAAAACATAATATGAGAAACTCATTTTAAACCGGACTCCGTCAGAATTGTGGTAAAGGCTTTGGATATTTTTTTCTCTAACCAGCCATTATTTTTGTTTTAGATTTGAATTTAGAAGTCCATTAAAAATTAAAATTACTCAAACAAACAACGAATTAAGTCGCGTACCCGCGTTAAAAACACACTCCACGTTTTACGGTAGAGGAGAATATTTTTGTTGCGCTTTGCGTTATGCGATCTACAACGGAACGGAGCACTTCCGTTCCGGTTTGCAATAAATATTTGCATTGTAATATATAATGCAAATATTTATTGCAAACCGATACGTTTTCATATTTTGCTAATGAAAAAAGAAGACAAAATCTAAATAAACAAACTGCGTCAACTTTTAAATTTAAAAGTTATTGTAAAAAGAAAATATCTGCTTTCATGTTTATTTTAGCGCGTTTCAAAATAAATGTAATAGTTATATTTTTATTAAGTATACATGCGCATACAAGAAATAAAATTATCTAGATTATTTTCCCTTTTTTACCACTATGAGTTTGAAATCTGTAGGCAACGTTTTTATCTTCGAAACGCTAAATTATTTTTTCTCAAATGCAATAAGTTATCAATTATAAATTTATCACACACAACTACACTTTTACTACAACAGCTACCTAAATTCAATCAATCAATCAGTAAGCCCTTTATCCTGAACTATTTTATTTGTTCTAGAAGTAATGTCATATTAAAGAAAGTCTTTTATTTCAGTGTGCCGTTTGGCATAGGCCTCCTCTAACATTTTCCAATGCAATCTGTCTTTTTCAACTCTGCTCCAGTTGCAACCTAAATAAGTTAGCTGTAATATAGCTGTATAAACACTTGCTACTTTCATTTTAGCAAACTAATTTATATTGTCCTAAATTATAGGCACTTTAAAGTTAAATCGGCAAGTTAAATCGAAATAGTTTTAGTATACCAAACGGAACTGTTGCAATAATTCGAACTGCGCATAGTGACTTAATTTATTATACAAACGGTTAATTATACTTAATAGTTATGTGTGACTCTTATCAAATACATACGTCACGCTCTTAATATTAGAAGGTGTAAGCAGCGCCCATTATGCACTACGAACAATAGCTTTTGCCCGGGATTTTGCCATTCTTTTTCTATATCTATACCCGAGTTTTACTACATACATATGAATATATACGGTACCAATACCAATTTCTTTTTCTGTCTGTCTTCAAGTTTGTTCCGGCTTTGGCAAGTGCATTTTTTATGAGATAGGGAGCAAACGGGCATTCAGGTCACCTAATCGTAAACAACTGCATTTGCAACATAGATAGTGCTACGGTTGTTGGGGTCCTCGAAAGGGGACGCCGGCAATCGTATATAGTGGGATTGGAAGGGATGGGGAAGAGAGGTGGGCTTCCGCATTTTTGCCGTTTATTTTATCAGAAATACCAAGAATTTTCGAGATCAAATTAGACAATACGAAATAATATTTCATTTCCATTCCATACAATAAGTAGCAAATAGAGAATTTAAATTCAACACGAGTAGACAATTTCATATTTGTGACAAACTGTGTGCTAATATGTTCCCGCTGCGCCAACGACTGAAAATGCATTCCAATCTATTGTTTATAATACTTGTTGTCAAATCTGTACGATATCAAACAGGGCTATGCTAAATAAATACCCAAAATTTCTATAGAAAAAAAATAGAAATAAAAAAGGACTGTAATAAGAAATTAAGTCGTTTTCACAGATATCACTTTCGATGTGGTAAGTTACAAGTGCCTCACTTGCTCATCTGTAAGACCGAGAGAGTCACAGTTAAGATGACGGTCTTTAATGTTGGGTGAGGGAAGGGAGAAGGTTCCAAATCGCGGTTTCAGCGACTTCACATTGATTTTGTGAGAAGTTTTTTAATTTTACTTGTCGAACCGTCTTATTCAAGCATCGAGCTTTCTTGCTCTGGCACTTAAAAATTCTATCAAACTAGTTAGCTATCAAAGACGAATCTATGATTATCCAAGTATCACATAAAATGGATATCTAAATATGTTTGTTCTAAGCTTTGATGAGTCTGGTTACCCACCGAAGTTAAGAAAAGTTTAGTAGAACCACGGAAAAGTAACATGACAACATATCCGGAATGTTCACTTTCTAAGTCAATTTCTACACAAACACATGCGGGCAGGAAGGCGTTAACATGAGTTATGGTCTCGTGGGGAGATAAAGAGGCGTTATCATTGAACGTGTGATGGGAAGAAATGAAAGTACTATTTACGAAAATGTATAGAACTCCATTGCGATCTTCTGTTTATTAGAATTGTATCTTTTACAGATTCTTATTTTATCAATATAAAAATGTACTGTAAAAGGAAGGAAGGTGGAAAAATATATCACCAATATTTTTTTAAAAGGGTCATTCCAGTATCGCGGGTGCAACATTTAGACGCCTCTTTTAGTATAATATAACTAAATAAAAAACATTTTGAAAGAAATTAGTCTTTAAAGGACTACATTTCTATGTGTTTACTTAACATTAATCAATGAAAAATTAAAATCATATTTTCATAGTCAGAAGAAAGGTTCACAGTGGCATAGCGGGTGCTACCAATTTGGCCCAATCCTCCAGATTACAAACAAAAAATTCATAACTCTGTTAATCCTTAGACATTTAATTTGTTGTACCTTAATATTCAAAAATGTAATAAAGCAACAAATAATATAAAATAAAGACTCTAAACAAAACAAAAATAAATAATTAATTATTATACTTTTTAAATGTCGCGGGTGCAACATCAATGATTTTACAGATTACACTAATTCTTCAGATGATAATATTTACAAACGCGCAAAAATAAAACATGACGTAAAATGAAATAAAAATATAAATACCTTTATGCCCTAATAATAAAGAAACGGCTAACTGCGTGATTTAAAAAATCCTATCTGAAATCGTCTATAGCGGAATCGCCCAAAAGTTATATAAGGATCATCCACTGACGAGTTTTTAAACCATGATCAAGATAAAGTTCGTCACCTTATCCACTGAACCAGAAGATCACGCGGTGCTCTTTGTGTCGAGACAATAATAGCCGCTATCTAAGCCTTCAGATAATGAGGGTGTAAAGGTACATACTTAAAAATTTTAAGTAGTATATTTAACCCCTAGTCTCAGTGGTTCAGTGATTGAGTTCCCGGTTCGATTCCCGGCTCCCGATTCACCTATAATTTTGGGAAGTTATTCCCAAGCAGTTAATGAGTATACCATCTACTATTTTTTTGCTATTGTCACGTTGAGTGACAATGTCAATTTTCATCATAATAAATTTAGGCTTCAAAGACACGGCTTCCGGGTCATAAATAAAAATACAACAGTAGGTAGTATACGAAGATCAATAAATAAAATCATATTAGATATTTAGATATTTACGTACAAATAAGCATATAGGGGGCAACCAGCTGAAACCGAATTATTTTTTACCGTATAATGATATTGTATTTTTTTTATATCTGTATAAAATTCTCGCGTACTTCGTACTTGCGTACCTGATATTCATATATAAAATAGAAACATCTTGTATCAGTATTAGGTTATATGATCGATTTTAATGTTACACGATAAATCACCGTTACTTTGACACTCAAGGATATTGGGGTATGCAGGTTAAAGCCCCTGATGATATATCGGCATCTTTTCACCATCAATTACATACAAGGCAGTCCGATTGAATGTGACCAATATGCGCTTAATACTTCGTTTTCTTTGTTTGTTAAAGGAATAAGAATCTTTATTTCATTCTACTTTTTCAATTGTTTATTCTTTTGTATTTTTTATATCTATAATAATACTATTAAAAATCTAAGTACATTATCAACTAAAAAACTCATAATAACAGTATTTCTCCATGCCACTTTTTACAAGTAAACTATAAGTAGTAACCACGAATAAAGTTTTTGCATTTGTAATTAATTGTGTAAACATACATAAGCACTGAAGGAGCCGTTGCAGCATCAAACTTTCAATTAATATATTAGGCTCATCTTTCTCTGTAGCTATTTCTCTATAATAAAAAAAAACAAATTTAATCAAAGCAACTTTTAGGATCATATCGCGTTTATTTCTTATTTATTTATATTTATTTCCCGACGTTTCGAACTCTTTACAGAGATCATTTTTACGAGTGATGTACAAAAAGATGGTAGTTGTTCAAAAGCTATTTTCATTGATACAAAGAGCACCCACTTTTTGGAAATAAAAATCAAAAAGTTGATGTTAAAAATATGATTTTTACTATTGGTAACGCACATCAGACCATGAAAACAAAAGTTAAATACTTATCTATAAGATGCATTCATATTTTTGTTTGTATGACTTAATAAGTAAAAGTTGTTAGATATTATTAAGTTATTAGAATATTATCTTATAAGTTGATTGAGATCAAAGTATAACTATTATTAAATATTGATTGATTTTCAAATTAAAAGGGGGTAAGTATTTGTTAAAAATCTACCACTGGGTCAAAAACGCGGCCAGTCCTGAGAAAGACCCAGCAAGAAAACTCAGCGGCTGTTCTTGAAAACTGATTATTATTTCATTTTGAACGCATATTTCGCACAAATGAAATAAATATAATTTTAATACATTTGCTTGACAAACACGGCTTCTGATCCAGAGGTCCAGGTTCGAATCCTGACACTGGCTCACACCAATGACTTTTCGAAATTGTTTTCGGAAGTTAAGTGTGATAAATATCGATTACTGAAAACTTTGTGCCCGATATGGCAATAGGTTCACCAGCTATTCCATTTGGGACGTAAACATAACGGCGAGACGAAGCTTAACAGCCGCTGCCTACAACTTCTGGTAACAAAAGGCGTGTTGTGTGTTGTGGATTGTGTATTGTGTGTTGTGTTATGTTATGTTAATCAGGATTCATATACTCATTGTCACGTTTGTTCATATTTATCATCTTCTAAAACAAAAACAAAAAGTATAGTAAGACTAAAAACGAGATACACTCGCAGTAAATATACACTAGGTAGGAAACTATGAAAACATTATGGCATAACACGATGCCGTGTACAATTGTCACCTGCATGCTAGCGTCCAGCATGCAGGTGACAATTGTACACGGCATCGTGTACAATTGTCAGTACAGCCTACTTCAATAGAGACACGATTTGTCGAAACTATGGTTACCGTTCCAATTTCGTGTTCTATATATGATTTAAATTATGTCAGATTGCTTAATATTGAGACTAGTCTCTATTTGAATTAAAATAATCAAGTCTAGCATATTGTTAATAAAAAAAATATACTAAAGAGTAAAAGTCAACCATTAAATACTTGTATTAATATTAATTGTTTAAATATATTTATTACAAAAATCATAAATGAATATATAAGGACAGCACGTAGGTTAATTTTCTTTCTGACCAAGTTTTTGTACTGTGTAAAGGCTACCTATGCACATATATCTTTTTATTGTCAAAAGCACCTTTTTAGTTTAGTGCCTCGTGGCGCATTGGTAAAACTACCGACTGCAGCAATGAGGTCGGAGGTTCGATCCTCATCCGAGCACGAATATTGAGAAACATGAATATGATCCGGAAACTTTGTGCCCGGCATGGCAATAGGTTCGCCACCTATTCCATTTGGGACGTAAACATAACGGCGAGACGAGGCTTAACAGCCACTGCCTACACCTTCTGGTAACAAAAGACGTGAAGTTCTGTATGCTATGAATATTTGTGTGGGGTCTGGGTGTTTTTCAATTTTTTTTTATGGGATAGGAGGGCAAACGAGCAAGCGTGTCACCTGATGTTAAGTGACCAACGCCGCCCATGGACACCTGAAACACATATAGTGTTACAGTTGCGTTGCCAACATTTAAAGGAGTAGGATAGGAAGGGATGGGGAAGGGGGATGGGCCTCCGGGTACCTCTCTCACCGAACGAAA
Organism: Euproctis similis; assembly: GCA_905147225.2. Taxonomy (NCBI): domain Eukaryota; kingdom Metazoa; phylum Arthropoda; class Insecta; order Lepidoptera; family Erebidae; genus Euproctis; species Euproctis similis. Next base: position 16,186,522 of record LR990109.1, read on the forward strand.
CGCGGCATGAGCCACTTTACGTCGATCTTCTGAGAGGTGGTATGTCACCGGTCGAGCCGGCCCAATCATGCAGCGAACTGATGGGCTCTACCACTCTAAGAAATGACAAATGAAAAGTATTTATGTATTTATATCCGTTATCTAGTATCCATAACACAAGTATTTAATTGCTTAGCTTGGAACTAGAAGGCGCTGTGTGTATTGTGTCCAAAATGTTATATTATTATTTTTCAGTTTGAATTGAATAATGGGATTGCCTTTTCATCAATCGTACAAATTAAATCAATGACTATTATTATGCTTCTTTGATACGTATAAATTGTTATGTGCCTTTGTCTTATGATAGAAGTATATCAGTGAGGGAAAATTTTTATAATCAATATCTGAGTCAAATAGGGATATTGAACATGAAATTAGTAATCATAGTATGACAGTTTAACCAATCAAGCAATCTTGCGGTTATTTCTTCTGGTATTATATCTGATATCCTAGTATACTTACGCTTTAGTCATGCTTCCATCAGTATGCTGCATAAATATGGCGTAGAGGTATGTAAAAGTAGTCTTAGTTACTCCCTATTACATCAGCTACCTGCCAATAACAGTATCCACAAAATTGGTCGGGCCATTTCACAGATACGCCAGTACAAACAGACACAGACAGAAATTGAAAACAATGTTATTTAGGTGTTTAAACAGTATATTTAAATATATGGCAAGGGCATGACAGCCGCTGCTTACACCTTCCTACAGAAAAAAACTTGACTCTAAGATGATTGAATATGTTTTCTATAAATCCAAATAGAGCAACCTTCTTCAGCTAAGAAACGGTAAAGAATTTGTCAAGTCAGGATAAATAAGTTCGAATGCACACGTCATATTCTATAATTTGGTGAAAAATTCCTTTAAAATTTAGATTAAATAGGTCTCGATTTAGATACAACCAAGAGTTATTTTGTAGTCATTAACATCTTATTGCTGCTTAAAACATCTTAGTGGAAACAATTATCATATGTTGACTATTAAATGCTTTTTTTTTTAATAGAGAAATAGCTACAAAGAAATATGAGCCTAACATATTAATTGAAAGTTTGATGCTGCAACGGCGCCTTCAGTGCTTAAGTATGTATACACAATTTATTACAAATACAAAAACTTTATTCGTGGTTACTACTTATAGGTTACTTATAAGTTGTGGCGTTGTGAAATACAGTTATTATGAGTTTTTAAATTATTGATATATCTAGATTTTATTAGTATTATTAAAGTAAGTAAAAAAAGTAAAGTGAGATAAAGATTCCTATTGCTTTAACAAAAAATAAGAAAACGCGATACTAATAGGACATTGGCCATATTCAATCGTACTACCTTGTATAAATCTTTACTTAGTTCTATAACATAGTTTCGAGATTGGTTGATTTATTTCATAAGCTAGGTCGCACTGTGAGTCAAATCGATATGGAAGGTTTGCCGTACTACCTGGCGTATTTAAATAAAGTACAACTTTTACAATAACTTCATGTCCTGGTCAATTATGGATACTGGATACTCCTTAAAAAAGGAACCAATAATCTTGTACCCTGTGTTTTCAACTGTAAATTTTTATAGCTCACCTCATGTCAGGTCTACGTACATATTTTATGATAGACTTTACAAATGTACGAGCTTTCATTGCTACAGAAAAGAATAAACCTTTTTACTAAAATTAGTTTCCTTTTATCATTACTGTCTTCAACCGAGGAGCGTGTATGTAAGCGATAAAGAGGAAAAGAAACGATAAATATGTTTTTGGGTCGCAGGGAATGGAAATGGTCATAGTTTCTGTCTACCACATAAGAAAGTGGCGTATTCGTAATTCGTTGTTTTAAGTGTCATTCCAAGAACAAAATAAGTTGTTTTAGAAAAAACTAATACCAAATAGTGGACTCGATAGCTGAGTAGAGTAGATAAAGTGATTAAGCTTTGTACAAAAAGAACGAAGCTACTTTTGGAGCCGAACCCTGGATTACAGCAATATGCTTAGTGTTTCGTTTGACTATTATGACGTAGTCATAGCTGATGTAGACTACGTATTATTATACAACTCGAGTAAACTATTAATTTACTTAATATTTTATTCAAAATAAAACGTCGCTTTGGACTTAATTCTTTATATTTATTTTATTGCCTAGCTGCTTTTACTTCAAAGCTAATTGAAACCATTGAAAAATATTTTAAAAAATGAACTTCACAAAGAAGACAATTATATACAGCTTTCCTTTTAACCGCACAATACAAAATAATTTGCAGTTTTATTTTTCATTAAAATAGCGAGTAGCGAAATAAAAGAAATAATTGCTAACCAAGTTACTGCAAAAATATAAGACTTTCTGAGCTTAATGATAAACTGGTCCTAATAAATAATTTTCTAATTTTGATTTTGTAATTAATGTTAGGTAAGCAAATTGAAGGAGAATAGATGCGAAGTAGGTAGACTATATCATCCAATTCTAATACTAAATTTTAAATATATACATTATCTAGCATAGACAAAAAAACTAATACTGAAGATAAATTAACTGTTTTTTTATATCAATTAGATAATAGGATCAAAAGAACCACAAAAATCTTGAATCTCCAAAATATCAGATCATTTGTAGCCTTAATATTTTTTATATTTTTTTAAGTTGTTTTATCTACTAATCATTGTGTTACTTATCGGCCATCCTTTCATTTAAAAATAAATTATTCATCCTTTTGATTGCAATGAAACAAAAATTTATGGGTTCTTTTTTATTTTTATGATGTAAAAATTATTATGAAATTAATATTTGATGCTTTTAGTAGATCATTTTACTTAACAGTATATTGAAATACCTGTTACCGGAGTATTTTCATGCATAATTAACTAAAAGCTTCAGCTTCAAGGCTTGTAATACTAGTTGCTACTAGTCTACAGTACTATTTGGTTAAATTAATCAATCTCTCAAAGACGGTCAGAAATCTGCTCTATATGTAAGACATACAGAAATAGAGACAGGCAAACAGGAATATTTAGGTTTTGGTACTGTATATTCATATGTGTATAACCCCTCACGTTAAATTTAACCCTTTATCCCATATTAACATAATAGGTTCTTGATATAAACAATCGCAAGGCTAATAACACCTATTGTAAAGCCAGTGCCGATAATAAACTAAGTATTTAAAAGTTTAATAATGATCATGTTAGAACACAATGCAGAACTAGCTCTAGTCTCTTTAAATTTCCTGACACGTGTGCCAGTTGGTAATTGGTATAACTTTTGACCGGAGCGTGGTCGTTTTGCAAATAGCTTTAAGTTTCGCGCGAATGAGAGTTTTCGGTGTCCGGTGGCAGTCTTAATAGCATGGGATTATTTCAGTTGCCACTAAGTGCCATTTCGTGGTTGTCAATTTGTTATACTTATTTTTTATGGATAAACTATATTTACCTTTTATATATTGAACAAATTCTTGTATCGAAATTATCATCATCATTTTCCTGCCCTTGTCCTACTCTAAGTGGGGTCGGCATAACATGTCATCCCTTTCCACGAAATCATCAAAATTATATATTGCTTTATATTTATTTATTTAAACGTGCAGTACCATTTATTATAGTCATTTTTGGAGGTCAAGTATCCCACTTAGTAGTAACGTCGAATATTGTCTTATACCAATGACTTTTTGGAATTATTTTTAGAAATTAAGCGTCATGACTGCTGTGAGGTCCTAAAACGCTATTATTTTTAATAAATTTATTTTATACGTTGTTTCTTTTTACAGTACGTCCTTTTACATACGAAGGTGTACCTGGACAAATATATCTGCTATACTACTATACTACATATTGAAAGCGTTGTAACTTGAAGCTATGAAGTTTTGAATTATTCATGTCTATAAAATACTGCGGTGGCAACTAAACTATTTCAAATTTGTGGACTTTGAAATTGGTTTGTTTTAAATCAACCACGTTGAACGTTTGATCTAAGTCATGTCAAACTCCACTCCACAATGGTATAACCAGTCTCTAGGTATTTGTACTGTCTTGTAATAAAATTATATATTTATATGTAGCTACAGTTTATTGCACATTTAAAATATTTGCCCGTACATTTTTTTTCTATTAAAAAGGGTAACAATTGGTTTCTTTCCTTAAAATACATATATATTACAAAGCGGTACAAAGTTTGCAAGGCTACTCTTAAGAGTATCTCATTAATAATTACCTACTAATGATATTAATGTCTTATTTTAGCATGTCTCCGTGGTCCAGTGGTCGAGCCCCTCGCTTCTGAAACTGGAAGTCGCGGTTTTGAATCCCTGACACTGGCTCACACCAATGACTGAAAATTTTGTCATGTCATATTATGTATTGTTATTTTAGAATTGGTCCCTGCTTTCAGGAATTAAATCCCTTGGGGAGTTAAACTTTTTTTTTTAAATTAATACAGACCTGATAATAGTACAGGCAGGTTTTGCTATTTCAAGATTTTTTTTTTGGTACAAAATATTCAGGAGAAATTCTACGTACACAAGAAAATACACTCCAAGGGAGTTCCCAATTACATAGTTATGTATTACATTTGTATTATATTTCAAGGAAAATGAGCTGGTAGGTTAAAATCTCTGGGTAACAATAACACAAGGAAAGTTTTCATACGGAAACTTTTTTGACTTCTACATTGTCTTCTAAGGTTATTGCCAGCAAATTTCTCCAATCATATTTCACTATAAAATAAAAATTATTTAGAGCGAATCATCTTATGACTTTAAATAACAGTTTAAATTGAATTTTTTTGCACTAGTGACTGTCTGGAGCTCTGCCCGCGTGACATTTTGAAAGAAGACAAGCTTTTTCCACAGAAACAGGAATATAATAAATTTCGGTAAAACAAAGTTTATTTATGTTTTCAGTAAAAGTTTAATTGAACTCTAAATATCTTTGGCATCTCAACTATTTTTCGATGTTATTCCTTTGGGAAAATTATGTTTTTATTTTAACTATGACCGACGATTAATCCTAAGACTGTAACATATAAGTAAAAACATACATTATATTTCTTTGTTTGGCTTTAGGTATAATATATAAGTTTTTACTTATCATGTTGAGGCATGAATCTAGTGGCGCCATCTTTAGAGTATAAACTACTTTTGCTTACATAACTCACCATACGCGGTAGACCGGTCACGTGTAACAAGCACGTAAGCCGACGTTTTCGAATCATAATAAGGCCAAAGAGAGGAGATAAAAACTATAAAAGAACGGACCCTTACCGAGTTATCTTGCAACAGTTAGCGATTGACACGAAAATCTCAGCGATTTATGTCTCTGTCCTTGTTACTCATATACAGTCAAGACGTCACTTAGTCGAAAACAGCTATCGTTACGCACTTCGTGGTACATAATAGCAGTTGATACCGTGTAGTCGTCAACAGTTGGTACGCATTTTTGTTAATAATTTAATTTTGTTCATTCCTGTATGAAAAGCGTTCGATGTGACTCGTATTTTCGGTTCCCGTATTTAGTTATTTTTTTCTTGTTATTAATCCGTTACTGTTTTAGTTCTCTTGTTAATTTTTGCTGTTATTACTAATTAGTCGTTGATTTTAGTCATGGGAAAATGATTAATGTTTTGTTTTGTTTTGTCTTTGTTTACGTTTTCGTTCTCGTCTCGTTGGCCTTACTATAGTATTACTCGCTTAACCAACGATTATAAAATAGGGATTCACAGTTTATTACGAGGGAGACGCTCTTTTAGTGACTGTGGCAAGTTGGACCAATTGTCACTAAAGTGGACCGATTGTCACTAAAGTGGACCGATTGTCACTAAAGTGGACCGATTGTCACTAAAGTGGACCGATTGTCACTAAAGTGGACCGAGGCACCTCTCCTTGGAGTATAGAAGAAATGAGATAGTAGCCATTGGTGTCATGATAGTTCGTACTAGAATACTTTAGGATAATAGTTCTGCTGATAGTTTCGGAACACTTAGTTTGTTTCTTTTTAAGCTATACCAGAGCACGGTGGTCATTCACCTCCGCTCTATTCTGACCCACACACGCTCTATCTCCAACGTGTATTATATTGCTGTTTTAGTCTTTTTATTAAGCAATTTTAAACAGAGAGACAAAAATTTTATAAACTAATTGGAAATACATACATAGAACAGTCATAATCTTTCATATTCTTTAAAATAACCAGATGGACTAATGATATTAACTCTATATTAAAAATTTATTAAGATTTACAAGAATCTTTTTCAATAATTTGGGACATAATTTGTGATAAATATCGATGACTGAAAACTTTGTGCCCGGTATGTCAATAGCTTGGCCACCTATTCCATGTGGGACGTAAAACTAACAGCGAGATTTGGCTTAACAGCCGCAGCCTACCCCATCGGGTAGAGAAGGCGTGAAGTTATGTTATGTTTTTTTCAATAATAACTTATATTAATCAAGAAGTTACATGAATCATGCTCAAGTACATTAAATGCATCAGCTTTATCAACATTCTGCATTATAAATGATTTTTCACAATTCACATAGCTTCAAAGTGTTTAGTTATATAAAACAAAAAGTAACTACAAGTACTCTAGTTTCACGCTAAGTAGTGCACTTAAATACCGCACTGCTCGACTAAAAGTCTCTATTTGTTTTGAAGTAAAATAGTTAATTAAAGTGTTATAAAACTCGAATCTACTTTTCATGTTATTGTTGGTACAGATTCTTAGTACAAACCAGAGAAACAATTCTGTCACAATGTTAGAATGCGATTTACTTAATTAATTTAAGATGCTACGAATCTTTTAAGTAAGTAATTACTATGTTAGAATACCCCGATCATATGAACAAACTTCGTGTTAGGTTATTTTTTAATTTTACCCTTTTTACCCTAAGGTGTCTGTTGTTACGCCTCACTACAAAATTTCCGGTAAAATATTCCAAAAGTCATTGGTGTAAGCCAGTATCCGATCCCAAGACGTCTTCATTCAAAAGCGAGGCGCTTGTAATTCTGAAATTTATTTCAATTATGCCAAGTAAAACCGGAAATTTAAACACCATTCTCGTTAAATATTGATGTAATCAGGCGTCAGTCTTATTCATTACCTCCAAAAATAAATTCGAAACGAAAGTTGAGAAAAATTACCTTTTATACGTACTTTATAAGCGATGTTACGGGTATTTTAATATTGTATTTATAAGTGTATTTTTAACTGCCAGCATTGATATATATAATATTTCCCGAAATCCGCGGGAGAATAAGAATTACTGTTTTATTTGCGTATTCAAATAAATATAAATATTTATTATTTGTTAAACAGTACCTGGTCAAATAATTTGGTCTGTCTGAGAAAGCATGTAACAGTATGTTCATTACACAATAGCTACTGTATATTGTACATGCTTTGCTGCAGGTGACTTAAGGAGACTGAAAAACCAATAACGGTAAGAATTATGAAAGTCACAGTTAGTGGTGTCTACAGCAAGGTGGATGGACAGCCACCCGAGCAGACCGAAGTTCTTCTCGTTAGACGTGCATTTTTTTTATGGGATAGGAGGGCAAACGAGCGGGCGTGTCACCTGATGGTAAGCAACCAACGCCGCCCATGGACACCAGCAACACATATAGTGTTACTGTTGACTTGCCGACCTTTAAGGGATAGGGGATAGGGAAGGATGGGGAAGGAGGGTGGGCCTCCGGGTACCTCTCTCACCGAACGAAACGCGGCATGAGCCACTTTACGTCGGTCTTCTGAGAGGTCGTGGTATTTCACCGGTCGAGCCGGCCCATTCATGCAGCGAACTGCTTGGCTCTACCACTGCTAAACTACCACTGCATTGGTAGTAAAGTATTGTAGTTGAGATGCAACAGTAACTACCGGTGCCGTAATAATGCACAACGCCAAATCTTATAATAATAAGTTTGCTAATTGCTTCCATCTCTCTATTTCCGACATGTGATAGATATCGATGACTGAAAACTGTGCGCCCGGTATTGCAATAGGTTAGTCATCTATTCCATTTGAGAAGGCAAACGGCGAGTCGAGGCTTAACAGCCACTGTTTCCTTCGGGTAGAAAAAAGGAGTGAAGTTATGTTTATTATATGCTTATCTCCCGACTTGTATATTTAAGTATAAATTATAATATACAATAGTGCAGTCTTATAATATGCCAAAAGTCGGGAATTTCAATCCCGGTGTGATATTACTATACGAAACTTCATAATGATATGCGGAAACTAGTCTAACTTTCAAAGTGTCTAATAAAGTAGCTGGTTGCAAAATTTTGCGGTGTAATTTCACCAAAAAGAAAATATTAGAAAAGTAACAAAATAAGAAAGCACATGATTTTTTCAAGATATCTTATATGACATTTAAAATGTTCACTGACTTGTACCCACCCAGCGGCAATTTTGTCTCGACACACCAAATTTTCTAGTCTTATGATGTTAAAGCCTATTCGGGATGTGGATTCACTTGGCTACCGAGGCATTTACTACATTAAAAACCAAAGAGATACAGGTCTCACGTTCTCGACACTCTGATCAGAAATGAAACCTGAAATCTTAACGCACGTATTTGTCGCATGTACGCTATATATAATGTTGTCTGTAAGTTTTATAAAAATAAATATTGTTAAAATCCAATTTTTATAACGTTTTTAATCCCCTCAGTTACCTCGAAAAAAAATCCATAAATGAGCTTTTATTGTTTTGATTTGAGACGGTCAAACCATACTCATAACATATTAGTTTAGACTAAATGGCGTTGTACATATCATCATCATCAAAAACATCATCAATATCATTGATAATAATTAAAACATAACACCAAGATGTACAGAAGCAAATGACCCCTCATCTGGGGCTCATTTTAATTTGATATAGAATTTAGTGTGACGAAGGAAGCATAACGGACGCCCATTTACTGCAAGATATTGCATATATACATTATCTATTGTTTGTTGTTTAAATGTTATTTAGTATTAAACTGTAATTATTGTGTAACTGTAACTGAAATAAAAAACAAATGATTACAATAATAATGTTGAAATAGGGCAGAGAAGATAAGGCTTTGTTTAGTTAAATACAAATAAATCTGAACGATGAAAAAGAAAACATTTTTTTTTTAACATTTTCGTCAGATTTGGAAGTCGAGCAGTTCGTTTTGACGACTAACTCTAGTGATGACTGAATAAATTGTGCCATAATATGGCAGTTAGTTTCAACTTATTTTATTTGGGACAAATATTCTGCCGCTACTAAAACATTCCGTAGAGAAAGGCGTTAAGTGGCAAAAAAATCCAAACAATTAGAGAATCTGAACGCATCTGTATGAAATGGTTAATATTTGGTTTTTAAATCGTGTAATAAATACGGTTCCCATATGATTCATTTGTGTTCATACTACTCTATTGGTATCAAATAGTTATCCCGAAAGTAATGTGTAAACTCCAATTTTTTCGTTTACGTTTACGCAAAAGCCTATACAAAAAAAATGTAATTCGTAATGAAACCGCAAAACGTTGCGCAGAGTCGTAAATCGCAAGCTGTTAAATAAAAAGCAATAGTCCCTTTTACAACAACGCTTAATATAAAAAGCGAGGCTTTCCTTTTGTGTCGTTATGTCATCTAATGACGTCATAAAACGTTGAAATTCAGAGCAATTCTTCTCAAACATTTTTATAATGTCTATATTTCATTGTGAAGTCGATTGTTTTTTTTTTGTTTTTCATATTTATTAAATTATTTAAAAGATTTGATATTTAATTTTGCTGAGTAATAGTCGGGGTTGTCAATTTAACTAAACATACAGATACATTTATTTACAATATAAAGAAGAAATAAATTAATTACAATATTTATAATTCCAATGTTTATAATATACAATAAACGAAGTAGATTAAAGCAACTTCATCAAACCATTTGTTAGTACCATAACTAATGTATTTTCGACAATAACATAACATAACTTCACGCCTTTTGTTACCCGAAGGTGTAGGCAGCGGCTGTTAAGCCTCGTCTCGCCGTTATGTTTACGTCCCAAATGGAATAGGTGGCGAACCTATTGCCATACCGGGCACAAAGTTTGTCAGTCATCGGTATTTATCACACATAACTTCCGAAAACAATTTCGAAAAGTCATTGGTGTGAGCCAGTGTCTGGAATCGAACCCCGGACCTCTGGGTCAGAGGCCGTGCGCTCGCCCACTGCGCCACCGAGACTATAATTGCCGACCGTGATTGCATCATGCAAATTTCTTCTATATTCTACTTTTACCAACAAACTCTCCACTTCTATCTACAAACATGGCATGAATAATTGAGTAAATTACATTTGAATTGACTTGCTGAATCTAACGAGTGGCTTAGTGTTTTCGACTGCAACTCTGTGCCTTCTGCTTGAATTATTGAACGATGTCTGGGTCATGAATTATGCATGTTGAATATTGTTCATACGTACACTAACTGAATACAATCTTGTTTTGTTGAATTGTAATAACTATCCACGTGGCAATTGAATTTGCATAATTTTACTTAGAATGAACGTTTTAAATTGAATAGTGCCTATAATGTTATTGCCTATATTTTTTTAATACTTCATACCTTTTTCCGAATGGAATGTATAGCGGAATCGGAAACTATTGACATAAACCAAGCACAATGTTGTCAGTCATCGATATTTTTCACACAACTTCTGAAAATAATTGCGTAAAGTTTATGGTGTAAGCCAGCATTCGATGCCACAACCTCTTGATTTAGAAGCGCGGTAGTCGACTTACAAATCACCAACTACTTCATTATTAACAGTTATAATATATTTGAACTACATATCACACACATGAACACAAGATCTATTACATTTAAATTTAAATTCTAAAATCAGTACGAAATACTAAAATTATTTTTAAAAAATATACTGAAATAAACAGAATTAATGTTTGGGTCTAAATACACACAGTGCCATCTAGTTTTTATACGCAAAAAATACTTATGTTGTTGTAACGTGACAACAGATTTTTGTACATACTTTTATTACATAGAATAAGGTTTTAGAATCTAAAATAAATATATAAGTTAGGATGGGAACCCGGTCTTCTGACCTTTTAGCAGTCAGTTGTTTTACCGATGCACCACGTGGCTACTAGTATGGATAAGATTTTATTTGCATATCGGCTCTTTTCTACACAATCATTACTAACATAGTAAAATGGAAATACATCGTCCATTGTTCCTTGACTCGCCATAAATCCGAAGTGGGTTGGGGTGATCGCAACTACTTCTCGCTATCTCTTTTCCACCACTCTCTTCTCCAACTTTTATAATATACGACTTGAATCCTATCAGCACACTTGCAGCCTACTAGTATGATTCCAATTTAAAGAGGACATATTTATTATTTCTCACAAAATGTCTGGTATACATTTTATATTCATTATTATGGATATTTTCTTATTCTTATGGATATTTTCTCTTCTCTGGCTATTCTCGAGTGGCGACCGCGAACTGGACGACATTGAGTAGTGCGTCCCCCCACTAGGTGGACTGACGATCTGGTCAGGATTGCTGGCAGCCACTGGACGCGAAAGGCGCAGGACCGTGAGCTATGGCGTTCTATGGGGGATAGCCTTTCGATTTCCACTGTTGGACGTAAGTCCAACAGTGGAAATCGAAAGGCTGATGATGATGATGAAAATAAAATAAAAAAGTCTTGCTTGAAAATATTTCGAAAAGCTATATCAAAATTTCTTGTAAATATTACCAGATGTTCACAACTAGTTAATATGGTTGCTCAGGGTGGAATATTCTGGTTTGTTTTTTTTTAGCTAGTATCGTGACACATAATATCACAAACTTAAAGTTAAGGGTGAATAAAAATAGCAAATACAAGAATAAAATTTAATACTCGGTAGGACATATTTATTATTTCTCACAAAATGTCTGGTATACATTTTATATTCATTATTATGGATATTTTACTTAATTTTACAACAGAAGTTCAAATAATAAGCCAGCAGGCTTTCTACATGATTTATGTAAGGTAATAATCAAGTTAATTAATTGAATCAAGAAGTCATGCGATCTAATCCTGGTTCACACAGTCGGAGTTTATGGAAAGTAAATAAATAAAAAAATCGACTAAGTCTCGGTGGTCTAGTGGTCGAGTACACGGTTTCTGAATCCAGAGGTTGTGATTTGAATCTCGACACTGGCTCACACCAATGACTTTTCGAAATTGTTTTCGTAAGTTTTGTGTGATAAATACCGATGAATGAAAACTTTGTGCCCGATATAGCAATAGGTTCGCCACTTATTCCGTTTGGTACGTAAACCTAACGGCGAGACTGCCTACACCTTCCGGTAACAATAGCGTGAAGTTATGTTATGTTAAATAAATTTATTTTATTTTATTTATTTTAATTTAATATCGACGGCTGACAAGATCATGCCCGGTGTATGAAATTTCCACAAGGTTCTGCCACCTATTCCATAAATAGAAGGAAGGGTAAAAAAAGGCGTGAATTATGATTATAATAATATGATTAATTTTGATATTAAATTCCATGTGACATTGAATATAAATTATCCGAAGATTCGGTGCTCGAACCCGTCTATCGTTGATTTCCCAAGCGATTTCAAACTCGCTGTTTACAGTAATGCGTTATTCTATTAATTTAATATTATAATGTTTTATTTATAAGCAAGAATATAATGGCGCAAATTAATTAGAGCATGATTTTAATTAATTTGAACTAAATAAATTTCCCGACGTTTCGAACTCTTTACAGAGATCATTTTCACGAGTGATGAAGAAAGAGATGGTATTTGTTCAAAAGCTATTTTCATTGATACAAAGAGCACTCACTTTTTGGCGGGACGTCGTGAAATAAATAAAATTAGTAATAAATGAACGCGATATAACTCTGTCCTCTCTTAATGTCTCTCCTGCGGCCATCAGTTGGTTCAAGTCATATCTTCAGGGTCGTTCGCAGTCGGTCCGCCTTGATGAGGCCACCTCAGATTGGTGTGACCTGATTGCGGGTGTACCCCAAGGTGGCGTACTATCTCCGCTTCTCTTCTCCGTTTTCATAAACGCTATCACGAAGATAATTAATTCCCGTTTTCATCTCTATGCCGACGACCTGCAGATATACCGTCATTTTAAGGTGGAGAATGCCGTGCCGGCTGTCAATGCCATCAATGACGATCTCAGCAGCATCAGTAGGTCAAATCTTACGGATTACTTGTTAACCCAACCAAGTCACAGGCACTCATTATCGGCGGAAGACGCATGCTTGATAGGCTGGACCTCAATTCTCTTCCTCCTATTCTATACGACGATGTGCCTATTGCTCTATCCAAAAGTGCAAAGAACCTTGGCATTCATATGGACTGTAATCTCTCATGGGATGTTCACATTGCAAAGGTAAGCAGGAAGATGTTCGGCGCTTTTCAGTCTCTCAAACTTCTTCAAAAGTTCTTACCGTTTCCGACTAAAGTTACTCTTGCCCAGTCCCTTCTGCTCCCTATCCTAGACTATGCAGATGTCGTATTTCTTGATGCTAAGGACGAACATCTAAATAAGCTCGAACGCCTTCAGAATTTAGGTATCCGATTTATCTTTGGTCTTCGGAAATACGACCATGTCTCCGAGCCACGCTTACAACTTAAGTGGTTACCAATTCGACAACGTCGCGATACTCATATTCTTAACCTTCTGTTTTCTATGCTTCATAACCCAAACTCTCCTTCTTACCTACGTGAGCGCTTTGAATATCTTGTCCCTAGAAACAAGCCCTGTCGCACTACATCTTCTCTCCTTCTTCGTGCACCTGCTCACACCTCCAGCTGTTATGATTACTCCTTCACTTCTCGCACAGTTCGCTTATGGAATTCTCTGCCTCACTCCGTCAGAGATACCTCTTCTCTGGACATTTTTAAAAAAAGAACAAAGGAATATCTCCTTTCTAAAGATTAATTATTAATATATATGTCTATGTATATGTATCGAATTGTATGTATGTATGTATGAGTATAATGTATGTATTTATATTGTATGTATATATATATATATATATATTTAAATCGCCAAAGACTTGTTGCGTCTTTTCAAAGTCGAATCCTATGGCGTCTCCCATTTCCAATGACTTTTTAATTGTTATTAGTGCGAATATAGTTACTTTGCTGTCATGTGAATTTGGTTGTCGACAGGAGATTTTATTTTAGTACGAAAATTAGATATTCAATTTGAAATAATTCTCGGTGGTTTTTTGCGTCCCTTCTCGATGGAAATCATGTAACACATTGTATATTTTTGTATTCGTTCCATCCATTTAATAGTTTTTCCTACATCTATCTAAATATATGGATACATTGATACCGTATACTGTAACTGTATTATTTCCATGCATTATACTAATTAAATGACTCTTTACTATATTTGAGATTAAATCGGTACCGTATATTATTTTTTGTATGTACGCCGTAATCTGTTAGGTTTGTTGCATCCTCATAACCTTATATCGATACATACATAGGTACCTATCCCAATAAATTCATTGTGTGTCGTAGTCTTTGTCTACCCCAATGGAGGACAGGAGTGACGATATAGACGAATAGAAGTCGATTAAAATAAAATACCTATTTATATAACTTGCGAGTACATAATAAATAAGGAACTAATGCAGGGAAAGAAAAGCCAATAAAATCGTAAATAAACAAAAGCGAGCAACTGCGTACAGAAAGAAAAACTAAATGGACTAATACGATGAAGAATTATATAGCAAAAACAGGAGTTATAAGAAAAGCACTGAAAGATCTAAATCACACAAAGAATTGGATACCTGGTATGAAAAATAAAGACGGTAAAAGCAAAGCAAAAAGACCCAATATACTAAAAGTTGCCACAGAATTCTTTAGGAGGCTATATCTAAGCCAAAGTGTAGAAGAAACTGAAAACGATTATGATGAGTCAGTCAGTCAATGTAGTAAAAGTACCTGAAATACTAAAAGATGAAAAAATTAAAGAAATCAACACACAAAAGCTCCCGGATCAGATCGCATTACAAATGAATTACTGGAAGCCACGTTACCAGTGATAGCGCCAAAACTTACAGAATTATTTAATGAAATTATCAAAACGGAAAGATTCCTGAGGATTAGATTAAATCAACCATCATACTATTGCATAAGAAAGGTGAGAAACAAAACTTAGCAAACTATAGGCCAATTAGCTTAATGTCTAATATTTACAAGATATTTTCTAAAATAATTTTATCAAAAATTACCAACACACTCGAAAAAAATCAACCCAAAGAACAAGCTGGATTTCGTCGCAATTCTTCAACCATAGACCATATCCACACCCTTAGAGAAATATTACAAAAATATAAAGATTATAACAAGATCTACTATCTGAGGTTTGTTGATTTTAACAAAGAATTTGACACACTGGAACATAGTTATATCTGGGATGCATTAAAATCACATAGGGTACAACCAAAATACATTCGTTTACTCCATAATATATATACTAAGAGTACTGCGCAATTGAAGCTAGAAGCTCTTGGTGAAGAATTCCCTATTAAAAGCGGAGTGCGTCAAGGAGACCCTATCTCATCAAAATTATTCTCAGCTGTCTTGGAAAAGCACAAACCTACGTTAATATTGAGCAAATAGAGTACGTTCACGAATACATATGTTTGGGATACTTAGTATCTCCTGAAGACTGCATGAAAAAGGAAATAGAAAGACTAATGACTATTACGTGGAAACGATATTGGTCTCTAAGCGAAGTAATAAAGAACAATGAAATGTCGATCAAGGAAAAAAGAAAAGTATATGATATGCGAGTACTTATGAGACATTAAAAACAAGTTTTCGCTATATTACATAGATTAATAAGGATATGATATTTAGCTTAATGTGGGAGCATTTTATTTATGTGAGCGGGTTTCATCTGAATTTATGTATGAACACAAAATAAAACAATTGTTTCGATAGTAAGTATTGTTTACAAATCAAGTAGGTATATTTAGAAACCCATAGTCATAACAATAAAAGTGTCGGAAAAGGATTGAAAGTAGGAGTATGATCGATTTTGTGATTCTACAATAGGCTCAAAAGTAAAGTAGTAGTTAACAGGACCTATCGTGGCGTCAGTGTGGGAACAGATCACTATTTCGTGGTAAATCGAATCAGGGATGTTTTTTTTTATGGGATTGGAGGGCAAACGAGCAGGCGTGTCACCTGATAGTAAGCAACAAACAAAGTGTTTAAAGCCTGGCGTCACTGGAACAAAATGCCGACTACGAGCCTTTGCCGAATAAAAGTTGAAAGATTGACTGACATAGACGTACGAACGGAATATTAGGGGGAAATGGTAGAAAGTATAAATCATGTATGGGATGTTTCATATGCGGGAAGAATGAATGATATCTGGGAGGTTGTAAAAGGCAGTATGGTTGGAGCAGCTGCCAAAGTATGTGGAGTGGTAAATAGAAAGAAAGGACGGTCGTTGGATGAATGTTGGTAGGATGCAGAAGTTAACAAAGTAGTGGAGTGTAAGAAAAAGAAGTGGTTGGATGGAGTAGCCATCAAAGCGAAAGGTAATGAAAGGTAAACGCAGAACGTATACCATATAGTAAAAATGTGTGCATGCGGAAGTAAAAAAGAGAGCTAAAATTGTGGTACAGGAAAAGAAGAAGTGTATGAAAGAGAAGTTTGACAGAAAGATGTCTGAAAATTTCAGAGCCAATTTAAAACTGTTCTGGAAGCAGGTTAAATTGGCTCGAGGAGGTTCAGTTCATCTGAGTTGGACGTTATAAGAGATAAAGATAGATGAGTGTTGAGTAACGAAAGAGATGTTCTGCAACGTTGGAAAAGTCACTTTGAGGAACTTTTTGAGTGTAGTGAGGGACATCCTCACAATAATAAGCCAGAAAACATCCCAACTTCCACTCACTCACAAAACGATGCAGATCAGGAAATTATGGAAGATGAAATAATGGATGCGATTAAAAGTACGAAATTAGGTAAGTCTGCAGAGTATAACAGGGTAACTACCGAGATGCTGGAAAGTGGCAAGGGAGTGGAGTTGTAAGAATGTTGCGACTACTTTTTAATATGTGTTGGCGAGATGGCTGTGTTCTAGATGACTGGACTAAAGCAGTCATCAGCAGCAGCAGCAGCAGCAGCAGTACTTGCAAAAGGGAAAGGGGTCGCGACAAGATTGCAAAAACTACCGAGGCATTAGTTTTCTCAGTGTTGTAGGTAAATTGTATGCGAGGATTCTTATTGCAAGAGTGACGAATGTAACTGATGAGAAATTGTGGGATGTACAAGCGGAATTTAGGAGAGGACGCGGGTGCATCGATCAGATCTTCTCTTTGAGAACTATATCTGAAAAGTATCTAGCTAAGTCTAAAAAAGTATTCTGTGCTTTTATAGCTCTAAAGAAGGCTAACGATCGTGTACCCAAGAATGAATCATGGTCAACACTGTCTAGTACATATGAAGTTGAGGAGCGCCTTGTGCGGTCGAGAATTCTAGAGTCTGTATCAGGGTGAATATATGTGTGTTGCACTATATGTGTTGCAGGTGTCCATGGGCGGCGCTGGTCACTTACCATCAGGTGACACGTCTGCTCGTTTGCCCTCCTACCCATAAAAGTAAAAAATAAAATAAAAAGATAGCCTCGCATGCCCTTCTAGTATTCTGTAACCATATATTGTATCTTACTTGTATATGTATAATACAATATTTATACCACAAGCATCATTACGTCCGCGCTGGCCGGCAAAAAATATAAAAAATAACATGCCACTTGTATACCGCGTGCGAACTCCGCCCCCTCACCTCTGTCACCCCCTCGTCTCTTCTGAGGCGATGTCCTTGACATCACCTCAGAAGAGACGAGATGTGACGCAATTAAATCACAAATTAGAATTGATAAAAACTTTTATTGTATACAGAAGCCACATTATCGGGGTGTTAGACGTAGACAAAATATCGAATATACGCCACTGATATACGGCGCACAAGAGCGCCCTCCAAAATTCGCGCGCCAAACGGCGGAACTAAGAAATACGCCGAAAAGCACTCCGGTGACAAAACAACGTCCACGCCAATATTTCACCCAGTCATTGTACTAACCTTGACAATGCTTCTGGCTGAATTTGAGGGTTGGTCAATCTTGCGTCCGTATACAGGATGCAACAAGTCACTCGGACGCAACATCATCGGTAAAAATCGCCATATAGGACGTAACATCGACTTCGCGATGTAAATATATATATATATATATATATATGTAAAGAAAACGTTAAGATGTTTTCTTTAATATGTTGTTCTGCAATGCCATCTATTGACATTTGCACAACAATAATGATTGATTGAAAACTCTACTAGTAACTGCTTTAGTCATAATTCGATAGATGGTGTTGTAGGGCCGTACTATCTAGAACATTAAACAAAGAACATGGTAGAACTAGGGAGTGTGTAATAAAATGTAAGGGAATTGAGAACCTCCATAATATAAATACTTTAATCGTCGTTTTTCTATTTACAGGTATTGTACCTAATAATATTTACCTAGCATATATATGGTGATGTGATTTATGTTAAATAAAAACAAATTCTATTTACAGAGCAACACGTGGTATTTCTATTTATTGGTTCGTAAGTTCCCATTTCCCAGAGAAAAAACATTATAAAACGACGACTTTTGTTGAGAAAATATGGAGAAATTGCTATTTAAATTTGCTTCATTGGCGGCAGCAGATGGGAAAACTAACATAATCTGCATAACCTCAATCGGCACACCGGACGGACGTATGTTTGAGGTCCCTGATGATCTAAAACCTGCAAGTAAGCACTCTGCTTTAACATCTACAGATGTTTATGCGAAGGTAAAAAACTCACTGAAAAAAAGACATCAAACACGCGCAATATGGATTCCCCTAAGTAAAGAACTGAAAAATGTATATCTAGATGCGGGTGAAAACATACAGTGTGGTGACCAATATTTAGATGAAATTATAGAGGGGACAATGTTTACACAAAATAATACAAAAATCAACGTGCCAGAGAAGAAAAATATAAGTAAATTTGCAGAAAGGTTTATGTTAGAAAAATTTTCAAATAAAACATATAATGCTAACCAATGGATCACTGAATTTGAAAGTGAATGTGAGAGATTCGAAATAACACAAAACGAAGAGAAGATTGAGATTTTAAAACATCTCTTAGAAAAACAGTGCCTAGATTGGTATGGAAGTATGTTGATTAAATTAACGGTGAACTCTGAGTGGTTACTATGGAAGGAGAACTTTTGTGAAACATACGGAAATAAAGGTTGGTCACAAATTAAATATGCATTTAAATTTAAATTTCAAAGCGGTTCATTACTCGAATATGCCACAAGAAAAGAAAAACTTCTATTAGAAGTTAACAAGCACATTGATACACAAACAATGATAAATCTTATAGTAATTGGACTACCAAACTATATAATAGAAAAAATTGATAAAGAATCAATAAGATCAACAGCAAAATTGTATAATGAAATTGGAAAACACGAATACACAGTGAAGAAACAGGATTTCTACACTCCTAAACAAAATACCTCTGCTTTTAAAGGAAATTTTGATAAAAAGAAACCTTGTAAGACTTGTGAAATTTTAAATAAAGGAATACGGTTTCATCCCGAGGAAAAGTGTTGGTTTAAACCTGCAGATGATAATTATCAAAAGAGAAAATACAATAAAACAGTAAATAATTCAGTGATTGATGTTGAAATTAATAATGATGACAAAAAAAACGAATAACGACACCATTAATAAAAGTCAAACTGCTATTAAATGAACAAGTAGAGATAATCGGCATATATGATTCAGGCTCAAATGTTTCAATAATTAATTCAAAATTAATCAGATTGAGAAAAGATAGAGAGCTTAAGACAAAAACAGATAACCTAATAACAATTAATGGTGTTAAAAAGACAATGGGTTTGACTACTATAAAAATGAAAATATTCGATATTGAAGATAAAGCTGATGTCTATATAATTGATGGAGAACAATTTAAATATGACTTTCTAATTGGATTAGACATAATAAAAAAAATTAAACTGGTACAAGATGAGTATCTACAAATAAGTCAAAAAAGAGAGAATAGTAGAAAACAGCAATGTTTAATAAACTATAATGAACATATACTAGAAGATTTCAAGATGGATATGGATAACTTAAATTCTCAGCAGAAGGCAGAAATATATAACCTAATAAATGCATACAAATCAATTTTTGCTAAAGATAAATATGACATTGGCACAGTAAAAGAATATGAAGCACGTATTGATCTACTCATTGATAAATATTGTTGTAAGAGACCCTATAAATGTTCAATAAATGATAAAAAGGAAATAGAAGAACAAATAACAAAATTACTTGATAAAAATCTAATAGAAGAATCCTATAGTCCATTTGCAGCTCCTGTAACATTAGCGTTCAAAAAAGAAGATAACAAGAAATCGAGACTATGTATTGATTTTAGAGATCTGAACAAGATTGTGGTACCGCAAGCTCAACCGTTTCCATTGATTGAAGATTTAGTAATAAAGACTAGAAATTCTACTTACTTCACAACATTAGATATAAATTCTGCGTTCTGGTCTATTCCTCTGAGATTTGAAGACAGAAAAAAAACAGCCTTCGTCACGCAAGAGGGACACTATCAATGGACGTGTTTGCCGTTTGGTTTGAAGACCTCTCCAGCCATTTTTCAAAGGATACTAGGTAACATTCTTAGAAAATATAAGCTTACTGACTTTACAGTCAATTTCATAGATGATATACTAATATATTCAAAATCCTTTTCTGACCATATAAACCATCTCTCACAATTATTAGAAGCTATAAAAAAAGAAGGTTTTAGATTGAAATTCACAAAATGCACATTTGCTTCAAATTCTGTCAAATACCTTGGCCATATAATACAAAATAACACAGTAAGACCTGTAAAGGACAACTTAATTTCAATTAAAAATTTCCCAATACCTAAAACACAAAAGAATGTTAGACAGTTCCTTGGAAAAGTTAACTTTTATCATGAGTATTTGCCAAAAAGTGCAATAATTTTAGAACCTCTTCACAATTTACTCCGAAAAAATATTAAATTTGTATGGTCTGCAGATTGCCAAAAATCCTTTGAAATTGTAAAAGATTTATTATGCTCACAACCAATCTTAGAAATTTTTGATCATAACTTGCCTATAAATATTCACACAGATGCTTCCTTAGAAGGTATTGGAGCAGTTTTAAAACAAACACAACCAAATGGAATAGATAAACCAGTAGCATATTTTTCAAAAAAACTAAACCAAACTCAAAAGAAAAAAAAAGCAATCTATTTAGAGTGCTTAGCTATAAAGGAAGCTATAAGATACTGGCAATATTGGCTGATAGGTAAAACATTCACTGTGTACTCTGACCATAAACCACTACAAAATTTAAATATTAAATCTAGGACAGATGATGAACTGGGAGACTTGACATATTATTTATCACAGTATGATTTTATAATCAAATATGCCCCTGGTAAACAAAATGTTGAAGCAGACTGTTTGAGTAGGAACCCAGTACTAGATGTACACGAGAATACAGATGAACAATTGAAAATTGTAAACATGATAAAATTAAATGATATTATTGAAGATCAAAAAAACAATTTAGACATTAAGAATAATAAATCAAATGTGATACTAAAACATAATGTGTACTATAAAAACTTTAAAAAGCAACAAAAAATTATTTTATCAGAAGATTATAGTAAAAAGTTAATTAAGTTAGTCCATGAGAACATGTACCACTTAGGTATTAAGCAAATGCAAAACAAAATTAGTAAATTATATACAGCAAAAAATTTAACAACAAACATAAAAAAATATTGTAAAAGCTGTGAGATTTGTATAAAAAATAAGAACAGAGGCCACGATAAATTTGGTCTAATGTCCCAGTTAGGACCAGCCACAAAACCTTTTGAAATTGTCTCTATAGATACAATTGGTGGTCTTGGAGGCTCACGATCAACAAAAAAGTATCTACACCTATTAGTTGACCATTTTACTCGATATGCATACATTGTTACTTCAAAGACACAAAATGCTAATGATTTTGTAAAACTACTCAATAAGGTAGCAGAGTCTTATACTATTGGTATGGTTCTCACTGATCAGTACCCGGGAATCAACTCAAAAGAATTTAAATCATTTTTGAATACAAAATCAATACCAATAATTTTTACTGCTGTAAATGCGCCATTTTCTAATGGATTAAATGAAAGGCTTAACCAAACTCTCATAAGCAAAATAAGATGTAAATTAAACGAAAATAATAATAATAAAAAGGCATGGACAACCATTGCTCATGACTGTGTGAATAAATATAATAATACAGAACATACAGTTACAGGGTATATAATATATATATATATATAATATATAATATATATATATATATATATATATTTAAATCGCCAAAGACTTGTTGCGTCTTTTCAAAGTCGAATCCTATGGCGTCTCCCATTTCCAATGACTTTTTAATTGTTATTAGTACGAATATAGTTACTTTGCTGTCATGTGAATTTGGTTGTCGACAGGAGATTTTATTTTAGTACGAAAATTAGATATTCAATTTGAAATAATTCTCGGTGGTTTTTTGCGTCCCTTCTCGATGGAAATCATGTAACACATTGTATATTTTTGTATTCGTTCCATGCATTTAATAGTTTTTCCTACATCTATCTAAATATATGGATACATTGATACCGTATACTGTAACTGTATTATTTCCATGCATTATACTAATTAAATGACTCTTTACTATATTTGAGATTAAATCGGTACCGTATATTATTTTTTGTATGTACGCCGTAATCTGTTAGGTTTGTTGCATCCTCATAACCTTATATCGATACATACATAAGTACCTATCCCAATAAATTCATTGTGTGTCGTAGTCTTTGTCTACCCCAATGGAGGACAGGAGTGACGATATAGACGAATAGAAGTCGATTAAAATAAAATACCTATTTATATAACTTACGAGTACATAATAAATAAAGAACTAATGCAGGGAAAGAAAAGCCAATAAAATCGTAAATAAACAACCGAAATAAACAAAAGCGAGCAACTGCGTAGAGAAAGAAAAACTAAACGGACTAATACGATGAAGAATTATATAGCAAAAACAGGAGTTATAAGAAAAGCACTGAAAGATCTAAATCACACAAAGAATTGGATACCTGGTATGAAAAATAAAGACGGTAAAAGCAAAGCAAAAAGACCCGATATACTAAAAGTTGCCACAGAATTCTTTAGGAGGCTATATCTAAGCCAAAGTGTAGAATAAACTGAAAACGATTATGATGAGTCAGTCAGTCAATGTAGTAAAAGTACCTGAAATACTAAAAGATGAAAAAATTAAAGAAATCAACACACAAAAGCTCCCGGATCAGATCGCATTACAAATGAATTACTGGAAGCCACGTTACCAGTGATAGCGCCAAAACTTACAGAATTATTTAATGAAATTATCAAAACGGAAAGATTCCTGAGGATTAGATTAAATCAACCATCATACTATTGCATAAGAAAGGTGAGAAACAAAACTTAGCAAACTATAGGCCAATTAGCTTAATGTCTAATATTTACAAGATATTTTCTAAAATAATTTTATCAAAAATTACCAACACACTCGAAAAAAATCAACCCAAAGAACAAGCTGGATTTCGTCGCAATTCTTCAACCATAGACCATATCCACACCCTTAGAGAAATATTACAAAAATATAAAGAATAATACAACAAGATCTACTATCTGAGGTTTGTTGATTTTAACAAAGAATTTGACACACTGGAACATAGTTATATCTGGGATGCATTAAAATCACATAGGGTACAACCAAAATACATTCGTTTACTCCATAATATATATACTAAGAGTACTGCGCAATTGAAGCTAGAAGCTCTTGGTGAAGAATTCCCTATTAAAAGCGGAGTGCGTCAAGGAGACCCTATCTCATCAAAATTATTCTCAGCTGTCTTGGAAAAGCACAAACCTACGTTAATATTGAGCAAATAGAGTACGTTCACGAATACATATATTTGGGACACTTAGTATCTCCTGAAGACATGAAAAAGGAAATAGAAAGACTAATAACTATTACGTGGAAACGATATTGGTCTCTAAGCGAAGTAATAAAGAACAATGAAATGTCGATCAAGGAAAAAAGAAAAGTATATGATATGCGAGTACTTATGAGACATTAAAAACAAGTTTTCGCTATATTACATAGATTAATAAGGATATGATATTTAGCTTAATGTGGGAGCATTTTATTTATGTGAGCGGGTTTCATCTGAATTTATGTATGAACACAAAATAAAACAATTGTTTCGATAGTAAGTATTGTTTACAAATCAAGTAGGTATATTAAGAAACCCATAGTCATAACAATAAAAGTGTCGGAAAAGGAATGAAAGTAGGAGTATGATCGATTTTGTGATTCTACAATAGGCTCAAAAGTAAAGTAGTAGTTAACAGGACCTATCGTGGCGTCAGTGTGGGAACAGATCACTATTTCGTGGTAAATCGAATCAGGGATGTTTTTTTTTATGGGATTGGAGGGCAAACGAGCAGGCGTGTCACCTGATAGTAAGCAACAAACAAAGTGTTTAAAGCCTGGCGTCACTGGAACAAAATGCCGACTACGAGCCTTTGCCGAATAAAAGTTGAAAGATTGACTGACATAGACGTACGAACGGAATATTAGGGGGAAATGGTAGAAAGTATAAATCATGTATGGGATGTTTCATATGCGGGAGGAATGAATGATATCTGGGAGGTTGTAAAAGGCAGTATGGTTGGAGCAGCTGCCAAAGTATGTGGAGTGGTAAATAGAAAGAAAGGACGGTCGTTGGATGAATGTTGGTAGGATGCAGAAGTTAACAAAGTAGTGGAGTGTAAGAAAAAGAAGTGGTTGGATGGACTAGCCATCAAAGCGAAAGGTAATGAAAGGTAAACGCAGAAAGTATACCATATAGTAAAAATGTGTGCATGCGGAAGCAAAAAAGAGAGCTAAAATTGTGGTACAGGAAAAGAAGAAGTGTATGAAAGAGAAGTTTGACAGAAAGATGTCTGAAAATTTCAGAGCCAATTTAAAACTGTTCTGGAAGCAGGTTAAATTGGCTCGAGGAGGTTCAGTTCATCTGAGTTGGACGTTATAAGAGATAAAGATAGATGAGTGTTGAGTAACGAAAGAGATGTTCTGCATCGTTGGAAAAGTCACTTTGAGGAACTTTTTGAGTGTAGTGAGGGACATCCTCACAATAATAAGCCAGAAAACATCCCAACTTCCACTCACTCACAAAACGATGCAGATCAGGAAATTATGGAAGATGAAATAATGGATGCGATTAAAAGTACGAAATTAGGTAAGTCTGCAGAGTATAACAGGGTAACTACCGAGATGCTGGAAAGTGGCAAGGGAGTGGAGTTGTAAGAATGTTGCGACTACTTTTTAATATGTGTTGGCGAGATGGCTGTGTTCTAGATGACTGGACTAAAGCAGTCATCAGCAGCAGCAGCAGCAGCAGTACTTGCAAAAGGGAAAGGGGTCGCGACAAGATTGCAAAAACTACCGAGGCATTAGTTTTCTCAGTGTTGTAGGTAAATTGTATGCGAGGATTCTTATTGCAAGAGTGACGAATGGAGAGGACGCGGGTGCATCGATCAGATCTTCTCTTTGAGAACTATATCTGAAAAGTATCTAGCTAAGTCTAAAAAAGTATTCTGTGCTTTTATAGCTCTAAAGAAGGCTAACGATCGTGTACCCAAGAATGAATCATGGTCAACACTGTCTAGTACATATGAAGTTGAGGAGCGCCTTGTGCGGTCGAGAATTCTAGAGTCTGTATCAGGGTGAATATATGTGTGTTGCACTATATGTGTTGCAGGTGTCCATGGGCGGCGCTGGTCACTTACCATCAGGTGACACGTCTGCTCGTTTGCCCTCCTACCCATAAAAATAAAAAATAAAATAAAAAGATAGCCTCGCATGCCCTTCTAGTATTCTGTAACCATATATTGTATCTTACTTGTATATGTATAATACAATATTTATACCACAAGCATCATTACGTCCGCGCTGGCCGGCAAAAAATATAAAAAACAACATGCCACTTGTATACCGCGTGCGAACTCCGCCCCCTCACCTCTGTCACCCCCTCGTCTCTTCTGAGGCGATGTCCTTGACATCACCTCAGAAGAGACGAGATGTGACGCAATTAAATCACAAATTAGAATTGATAAAAACTTTTATTGTATACAGAAGCCACATTATCGGGGTGTTAGACGTAGACAAAATATCGAATATACGCCACTGATATACGGCGCACAAGAGCGCCCTCCAAAATTCGCGCGCCAAACGGCGGAACTAAGAAATACGCCGAAAAGCACTCCGGTGACAAAACAACGTCCACGCCAATATTTCACCCAGTCATTGTACTAACCTTGACAATGCTTCTGGCTGAATTTGAGGGTTGGTCAATCTTGCGTCCGTATACAGGATGCAACAAGTCACTCGGACGCAACATCATCGGTAAAAATCGCCATATAGGACGTAACATCGACTTCGCGATGTAAATATATATATATATATATATATATATATATATACAATATGGATTTTACTCTTATGATATAAACGAAATCAGATGTAGTACTAGTCCATAGGAGTCTCATAAAAATAACATTTTAACTCCTGGGCGAATTTAAAAAAAATACAAATTTCAAACAAACTAAATCGCATTAAAATGCATCAAAACTAAATCACCCGTATAGAGAACGTACTTTGACCTCTGGCGGTGTGGCAACGTTTGAACGTGTGCGTGTGGCACTGACTTTTCTTTTGACTATCAAATTTCACTGTCACTAGTTGATAGTAATTTGTCATTTTACGAATAGGTACCTACGTCTATTGTTAACATGAATTAATGTTAACTACACTGAACTAACTAAATTCCGTTAAAGCGGACAAAATTAAATCTTCAAGTTTTCAAAATGTCCACCACGAGCAGCAATACATAGTACGTACATCGTCTCATTATGTTTTTGCGAATTTTATTAAATAGATTCCGTGCGGGATCGGAGGCCATGGCTATTAATTTGTCAAAGGCGATGACTATACGGTTCCGCAATTCGACTTCACTATTGAAAACTTGGGAGTAAACTTCATTTTTAATGAACCCCCACAAAAAGAAATCAATCCCACACTCACCATACATTCGTACCATGTCCGTATATTCACTAGCGGTATAAAAATGTCGTGGCATTTTATAAAAGTTGCACAAAAGTGTTTTACTATAAATAACACTATAACACACACAAAACTCAAATAACTAAGTGTTAATAAAAAAAAAACAATAAAATAACTTAGACTAATAAATAATACAAATTCGAAAAGAGTAATTTGCAGGCAAATTTCAGCGATACGTCACACACAAAGCGGAACAGGCGGTCAACTAAAAGCAAAATTATTGGGAATAAAATATCTGTCGAAAATCATAGGTAAATAGGGTAAACGACCACATTTAAGTCAATGCGCATTAGAAAAATTATAATTACATTAGAATAAGAATATTTGTGTTATTACGTTTTTAAAAGTTGTATCATAAAAGAAATGATAATAAAGGGTTTTTTCACGATTTATCTTATTCTATGTAATAAACTAAGTAAATGTAACCTACTGTCTAATTAGATTTGATTTGTCCAGGGGATTTTTCCATAAATAACATTGTCATAAATACAATTCTTTAAACTGTTCTCCTTTGTTCAGAAATATCATAACAACAAATAAATGTAAGCTTTTAAAGTTTTGTACTTTAGTTAGTTATTTAGTCAATTCTTTAAAATGATTACAGTTATAATATTTCTGAAAATAAAATGTCGTAACTAAAGCTATAAATTCCATTAATTATAAATTGAATGAAAATCCCAACACATAAAACTACTTCAGTATTTTTTATTAATTTCTAAAGTGAGACGGACGATAATTGTTCCGTGCCCCTAATTTCAAACCCCCGCCGTACTTCAAGCGGGGGGGCCACGCACTTCAACCCGCGCCCGCCTTATGCGCACACGTCGGCTTCTTTGTGAATGATACAAGCGTTAGGGGGCGTCCATAAATTACGTGAGGTGTTTTTTAAATTTTCTGCATGGTGAGATGTCGTGAGATTTTATTCAACCCCCTCCCCCATCCCCGAATCTCACGTGAGATTCAAAATGTGAGTTGCTTACGTAAACGCGTTAGATTGTTATTGTAAAAAGAAAAAAACAAATTTGCATCGTCCTTTTATTTACGACTAGTTAAGACTAGTAATCAATATTGCTGAGAGTTTAATTATAATTAAAGTGTAATAAAATTTTTACAATAGAATACTTAAATCGTAAATACTGTAATTAAAAAAGGATATCTACTCTCCTGCTCCTTCAACTTCGTTCTGCTCTAGCCACTCTAAGCCATTGGCACTTGTACAAAGTAACTCCTTAGCTCGTCTTGTGACAATCCGTGAGGGTCACACTTTGCGGAACATACGCGCTTGCTTAGCTGGTGCAATGTGGGCTGATCGCCTGTGCTCTGCAGCTCTTGTGCTAGATGCAAAGTAAATACCGCATGTACTGCAGCATCTTTTCTCTAAATCATCACGTACACTTGGGCAATAGAGATCATAAGGCGTGCTGATGAAACCATTCAGCGGTTGAATCGGTAGGCAGTGGCGTATTAGAAATGGAGCAAATGACTTTCCGTCATGCTCTTTAATGTACAATCTGGATTGAATAGACCAAAATAGTATTTTTTTTTGTTTCAATCAGAAAAAAAATTGCGTGATATTTGCCGAGACCCCCCCTCTCTCCAACGTAAGATTAGATGAGATTGGACTCGACCCCCTCCCCCCCTTAAACACCACGTAATTTATAGACGCCCCCTTACAAAAGCACATAGTGGCAACGTTTCTTTTTCGTTTATGACAAAGTCGAAGCGGCCTTGACAGGACGAACAGCTGATATTCCAGTTCATACATTTATAGGGAGTGTTCAATTACATGAAAATGAAAACTGTCGTTATTGACCTAATTACTGTACCGATCGTCTTAATATTTTGTACAGCCTTTACTGAAATTATGATCTACATCTGGTATCAATTATTACATATGAGTGGATTCCACCCTGTATATATATATATATTAGGGTGCTTTTTTTTTTGGAACTATTTTTTTTTTTCGACCCCATAGTGAAATTTTGTTGGAAGTACCATAAAAAAAATTCCCTGAAAGTTTGAGCCCTTAATATTAATATTAAGTACTAGACCAAGGCGTGTAAAGATTTCCCATTTAAAATACACGTAAATCTTGATTTTTTTGACGTGACAACGTCTTAAATTAGGTTGCGGCTGGGAGTCACTTATGAAAAAGTGTAACGCTCGGTAACGTTACGATGAGTCACCGAACGAGAGAGAGGCCCGCCGAATGCCTTGCGTCTCTCTCCCACTCAACTATGATCGGTCTGCCGCGCGCGCAGCACTAGAGAATTAGGCGCATTGAATCGGCGCATGCTTGTGTCTCTGTCTTTGTCTTTCTCGAACGTTCTTGGCGTTGGAAAAACAAGAAAGCGTCATAATACAAGTTCACACGTGTGGTTAAAGTATCGTCAGCTGTGTCTGTAGTGAAAATGTGGAGTGCTTAGATTCGTCATTTACAACAACTACAACAATAAAGGTAAATAATTGTACACTGATATTTCATTATCGTAAACTATGATTGATTGATTATTGTTAGATTGACACAAAAGTTGAGAAACTGAGTTTATAGGTTATGTCATACTATTGATAAATGTTGATAGTGTTAAGTAAATTATTAGTTTAAAATTAATTAATTAATTAATTATTATTTTACAAATTTTCATTAATTTCAAATTTATTTAGCAAAAATTTGAACCTTCGATCTGAATAAATGTTTTGATTTTCGAATTGATTCTTTAAAATTACAAATATTAAGAAAAAGTGGCAGATATAAGAAAACTTGATTTAAACTGTGTTGAGCAAGAATTTTAACATCTAATTTAAGTAAATGTTTTAATTTTCAACTTCATCATTTACAATTACAAATTTTAATTAATTTCAAATTTATTTAGCAAAAATTTGAACCTTCGATCTGAATAAGTGTTTTGATTTTCAAATTGATTCTTTAAAATTAAAAATTCATCCATTCAATTTCAAATGTTCAACAGGAATCACCACTCTCAAAACAATGGAAACGGACGAGCAAATGCCTTCAACTTAATTATATTCATATCAATAAATATTCTACCGAGAAAAAGACGTTGTCACGTAAAATCTTCGCCCGTAAAACCGACTTTACAGGCAACCAGATTTTTTTTTTCTTTTAAATTTTATAACTCAGAGGCATTTAATGGGATTATCTCGCCCATGAATAGGTCTTTCTCAGAATTGAACGCTCTACAAAAGTCTCCATTACAGTTAAGTCATAACTTTCACCTACGGGGTAGTACGGGCCCCTAAACCTAATTTTTCCATAAAATTTGCGTTTTTTTGGATTTATCCCGTATAAAACACTAGCTACAGAAAAAGTGTAAATGACAAACTTGTAGGAAATTTAATTTCCTACAAAAAAGTCTTTGGCACCAAATCGTGAATATCGATACTTTTTGAGATACAGACATTTTGAGTAGAAGTGGTATGTACGTATGTGTATGTGGTGGTAACTTGAGAATTTTATACCACTTCTACTCAAAATGTCTGTATCTCAAAAAGTATCAATATTCACGATTTGGTGCCAAAGACTTTTTTGTAGGAAATTAAATTTCCTACAAGTTTGTCATTTACACTTTTTCTGTAGCTAGTGTTTTATACGAGATAAATCCAAAAAAACGCAAATTTTATGGAAAAAATAGGTTTAGGGGCCCGTACTACCCCGTAGGTGAAAGTTATGACTTAACTGTAATGGAGACTTTTGTAGAGCGTTCAATTCTGAGAAAGACCTATTCATGGGCGAGATAATCCCATTAAATGCCTCTGAGTTATAAAATTTAAAAGAAAAAAAATCAAGATTTACGTGTATTTTAAATGGGAAATCTTTACACGCCTTGGTCTAGTACTTAATATTAATATTAAGGGCTCAAACTTTCAGGGAATTTTTTTTATGGTACTTCCAACAAAATTTCACTATGGGGCCGAAAAAAAAAAAATAGTTCCAAAAAAAAAAGCACCCTAATATATATATATAAATTCGAATTATGTGTGTATTTAACCGTTTATTTTATTGTGTTTGTTATACACGTTTTATTACCCTGCAAACTCAATTATTCCTCTCTCGCTCAAAGGGTTTGCTGGTGGAAAACTCAATAGTGAGTTAAGCTCGCCTTTGTACATAAATTTATTATATATTTGTATATTTCTGTAATGTTGTTTGTGTACAATAAAGTAATAATAATAATCCTAAAAGTTGTTTTAATGTCATGAACGTGCTTCGCGAAAGTCGTTTAATGTTGGGAATCTCTTTGCGGGACAAAATCCGTAATACCCCAAAGGATAGCACCCTGAAGTGGAGATGGGCAGGCTACATCTTTCTTCTTCGCTCGACGAACCGATAACCGTTGGGGGAAAAAGGTTCTCGAGTGGCGACCGCGAACTGGACGACATTGAGTAGGGCGTCCCCCCACTAGGTGGACCGACGATCTGGTCAGGGTTGCTGGCAGCCACTGGACGCGAAAGGACCGTGAGCTATGGCGTTCTATGGGGGATGCTTACGTACAACAGTGGAAATTGAAATGATGATGATGATGAAATAAAATAAAAAAAACTTGTGTGGTTTTATGAAACCACCGTAAAAGTGAAACTTTTTTTCACATTATAGACATTTAACTAAAAATTTTCGAAATATTATTTTTTTCGAAAATCGAATGTAAGTCACTGTTCACGTATTTTAGTTACCATAAAATATTGGTTACGATTTTAATTTAGTTGCCATCTTGTATTTGTTAATAGGGTTTAATAAATGTTTTTTATTTTACGTGGTCACGACAATAATTCCTAGATGGCGCTAGGAACTAGGTTGCTACTATTGATGATTCTGCCGTAATATCGTATTATATCGATAGATGTCGCCCGAATCGACAAGTATTCCAGCTACGGTACTAGGGATAACGCGACACCTATTAAACGTTAACAACATTACAACAAAGGATCTTTACAAAACAAAACGATATTTTTTCCTCCAGTAAATATGATATTTTGATTTATTATGAAAATGTGACAAATACATATATAAAGAGCACTATCTTATCGCTAATAAATTGACGAACATAACTGTGTCACATATATGTAGTTCCGGTGGTCCAGTGGTCGAGCACACGGCTTCCGAATCGCATAGGTCGCGTGTTCGAATCCTGGCACACTTTTTGGAATTGGAAACTTAAGTAAAGTAAGAAAGGCGTGAGTCTGCTTCCTCCACTAATTCGTTAGTTACAAGTCAGTGGCAGTTTTGCAAAGAGAGAGAAAACTAGTTTAATTTGAAATCGAACCGGACGTCACCGGCTTTCAGGGGATTGTGCGATAAGGGCGATTTTAATTTAGTTGCCATCTTGTATTTGTTAATAGGGTTTAATAAATGTTTTTTATTTTACGTGGTCACGACAACAATTCCTAGATGGCGCTACTAGGTTGCTACTATTGATGATTCTGCCGTAATATCGTATTATATCGATAGATGTCGCCCGAATCGACAAGTATTCCAGCTACGGCACTAGGGTTAACGCGACACCTATTAAACGTTAACAACATTACAACAAAGGATCTTTACAAAATAAAACGATATTTTTTCCTCCAGTAAATATGATATTTTGATTTATTATGAAAATGTGACAAATACATATATAAAGAGCACTATCTTATCGCTAATAAATTGACGAACATAACTGTGTCACATATATGTAGTTCACTTTTTGGAATTGGAAACTTAAAAGCCTCCGTCGTTTACAATACATACGAATTTATTATATTCCCTTTTATCGTGTCATTTTTATCATTAATAATATAATTTTTTTTTTCTCCGCCTGCTATACGTACGTACGTATATGTATGTATGTAAAAAACAAACAAACAAACAAACCCGATCCTAGAAAATGTGTCGAAATTGGTAAAGAGGACGGTAATTAGACAATCATTCATACGGGCCTCGTGGTGCATCGGTAAACCGCACTACCGATAACACGAGGTCGGGGCGGGTTCGATCCCACCCGAGTGCAAACAAACAAATATATTTATTGTGTTGTTTGTACGGCGTCTGGGGGTGTTTTTCTACATGTTTTTACGGTGAAAAGTACTGCATGGATTTACTTCAAATTTGGCACGAAAATTATTAAGAAGTCGGGTCAACATATAGGCTACATATTATCACGCTATCACCTACGAGGAACGAGCAGTGAACCTTTATTTCTTCAATGTATTCTGTAGCAACGTGTAATCTAACGACGCATATTTGTATGTTGTTATGGTGTTATTATGTTAATAACCATGCTTTAATCTATACATATAATAATAATAATAATATAATATAAGTTAGCTTCACATTTTAATTAACTTATGCCGTTAAACATAACAGACAATTTTAAAACAGTGCCATCTATGAGATTTACAAAACAGAAAACATTAAGTTGAATTACACGTGTAAGCACTTTTTGGTTTTAGATATAAATAAATCTTTGAGATTTTAAAAACATCAAGTCGAATTACATGTTTAAACACTTTTTGAATATAAATAATTGAAATTTCATCATGCGCTTGCGGTCAATAGATGTTTTTAAGAGTCATAGATGGAGTTGTGCATTTTCTTCTTTAAAATTGTATCGTTAATTCTTTTCAGAGATGAGCAAGACAATTAAAAAAATGTATTTGTATATGCTAAAAACTGTTAATATTTTTGTTCGGTATTTATTGGTGTAATGATTGCTTCGTAATTTTATAATTTTACAGCTATACTACAAAAATTCCTGTTAAAATGAAAATAAACAATGCGGGCAACAACCATTGCTACCGCAATCTGTACTTATCCTACCAGTTACAATTTCATTTTAGAGGTAATTACTTCTCAACTGTCTATGTAAAAATATAGCTATCTGATCACAAATTCCACGCGTACGAAGTCGCGGGCACAGCTAGTTTATAATAATACAAACACAATAGTATCCTTTAACAAAAAACATTCATATTTTTGTAATATCTAAATATCTACTACTTACATACATAAATATAACATGAATAAATAAATATATTTAATATACATAAATGAAAACATACTTAAATAAACAGATATTAATAATAGACTATTGTAATCATACTAATATTATAAATGCGAATGTAAGTTTGTTTGTTACACTTTCACGCAAAAACTACTGAACCGATCATCATGAAACTTTGTACATATACTCTTGAAGGTATTAGAAGTAACATAGGGTACTTTATATTAAAAAAAAATTTTTAAGTGAAAGGCGCTCTGACGAGCGCCTTTCACTTTATCCCTACTCCGCGGCCGACCGTCACGCGACATGCAACACGCAGACGAAAAAGTTTGAGACGATGTAATAAAAGTTTCACTTTAAAAGTCTTGCTTGAAAATATTTCGAAAAGCTATATCAAAATTTCTTGTAAATATTACCAGATGTTCACAACTATTTAATATATTTGCACGGGGTGGAATATTCTGATTTGTTTTTTTTAGCTAGTATCGTGACACATAATATCACAAACTTAAAGTTAAGGGTGAATAAAAATAGCAAATACAAGAATAAAATTTAATACTAGTAGATATATTGTGAAAATAGTAACGTTCAATTTCTAGTACATACTCAATTATCATTTACTAGTACATACTCATTTTTTAATTTTATGCAAATACATATTCACGAATCTCTACAATAAAACTAGTTTTTTTGCGGCGAGGCTTCAGTTATAATTAAGAATTTCACACATACTTTATAAATCGTATGTACATTAAAACAAAATAAGTAACCTGGTGAATCGTTCGTTTTCGTGAACAGTGACAGTCGTGACAGTCTAAATAAGATAATTAGGTTTATAGTGACAAAATCAAAAGCCAAAAAATCAGTATTCGGGTCAAATTAGCTCATACGTCGGTATCCGAGAGCCAAGCTGGGATTACTTACTCATTGTGGGTCGTATTTTACTTTCAAGCACTTGGCTGGAAACCAAGTAAGACTTTTGAAAGCTGCGCACAGATATGAGAGTGGACCGTGCTTAGTTAAGCGAAAGCTTTTAAACGCTTAAGCGCTATAGCTAATTGGAAATTTTAAACAGAACTAAGCAATTAACATTTTACAAGAAAATTTTAAGTAAATCTTCACGTTTATTATAGAGCTGAACAGTTCTTTTGTTTAGTTGTTCGAGTCAATCTCAGGTCATAAATAAAAATCAGTAAGTATTATTTGTACAAAGTGCATTATTAGTTTTATTAACAAAATTAGAAGAAAAAAAATAATTTATTCATATTTATAAGTTTTTTTTATGGGATAGAAGGGCAAACAAGCGGACGTGTCACCTGATGTTAAGTGATCAGCGCCACCCATGGACACCTGCAACACATATAGTGTTAGAGTTGCGGTGCCCGACTTTAAGGGAGTAGGATAGGAAGGGATAGGGAAGGGGGGTGGGCCTCCGGGTACCTCTCTCACCGAACGAAACGCGGCATGAGCCACTTTACGTCGATCTTCTGAGAGGTCGTAGTATTTCACCGGTGAAGCTGCCCCATTCATGCAGCGAACTGCTTGGCTGTAAAAGTAATAGTAATGGGAACAGCGCTGCGCAAACGGTCAAAACTATATCCGTACAGAATGATTCCATTAAAAGTTTTAAAACGAATTAAGGAACGACTATTAATATGACTGTAATTAATGTATGGTTTATTAAAAATAACCTTTTTTTGTCATGATTAAAATAGTAAACATACATTAATACACCATATGCCAGGGTAATCTAGGTATAGGTACACCAATGACTTTCTAGAAGTCACTTCTAAGTAATGATTGAATATTATTACAAAGTATTCCATGAGATACCTTCAGGTATTACAGTCACATTGATACGAAAGAATGCTTTTTTTACCAAATGTGTGTAAATACTTGGTTCAATCATATCATCTATAGCTTGATTTTAGCATAATATTGCTTGCATAATCAGCTATCGACATTTAATATCTTGGGGTAGAAAGGAAAACGCCGAATCAGTTTATTGAAATTGAATTCTATTGCTAATTTAGAAGATATTGAAAAATAATAATGATATTTACTTTTGATTATGATGGCCGCAACGATAATACTTATTTAAAAATATACCTGCTTACCGCGCGAGCTTGGTGTTGCTATATTAAATGATTTTACAAATGTGCTTTACTCCTATTGACCATAACCCGATGATATGTAACATATTTACTATCCAACATAATATAAATTACAATTCGGACCAGTAATTCCTCCAATTAGCCCGTTCACAAAAACTTTTAAATTGTATAGCTAATCAAACCAAGCATCTATCTAGCTGAACGTACAGCTTGATTTTTTTATTTTTATTTTTTATGGGATAGGAGGGCAAACGAGCAGGCGTGTCACCTGATGGTAAGCAACCAACGCCGCCCATGGACACCAGCAACACATATAGTGTTACTGTTGCGTTGCCGACCTTAAGGGATAGGGGAAAGGAAAGGATGGGGAAAGAGGGGTGGGCCTACGGGTCCCTTTCTCACCGAACGAAACGCGGCATGAGCTACTTTACGTCGGTCTTCTGAGAGGTCATGGTATTTCACCGGTCGAGCCGTCCCATTCATGCAGAGAACTGCTTAATCTATATCTTAATCTAATCTGCAAGGATACTAAAAATTTAAACAACGTATTTATAATTTTGATAGTTCAGAATATTGTATTATTAAAGCTCCCTCATTTTGCGCATGGTAGTAAAGTTCATCTTTGATACCGTAATAAACTGGGCTTAGTCTTATATGATCCTTGTAAGGATTTGCGGTCAGCACATAAACCGTATCTATGACAAAATCACTATAATTTTAATCTTATCCCCGTCCAATTTTGACGATAGTGCAAGACGTAATATATTCAATGGATAAAGCTGATAAGTATATGTACTACGGGTTTTTCTGTGTGAGCCATTTATACGTGAATAGATTATCGAAGACCCCCAGTAAAGGCTTCGTAACATTACTTATTTGTTATTTATTTACAGCGTGAGTTTGAATTCTAAATTACTTAAATTTTGATGTGAAAAGTACATAAAACTTTCGTAAAAGAACATTAGTGTTTGTAAAAATAAACGATTATATTAAAATTAGATAATTAGTAAAAAAAATGATGAAAGCAATTTTACATAACATTTAACATAACTTCACGCCTTTTGTTACCCGAAGGTGTAGGTAGTGTTATGTTTAAGTCCCAAATTAAATAGGTGGCGAACCTATTGCCATACCGGGCACAAAGTTTTTCAGTCATCGATATTTATCAGACATAACTTCCGAAAACAATTTCGAAAAGTAATTGGTGTGATGAGCCAGTGTCTGGAATCGAACCCAGACCTCTAGATCAGAAGCTCGACCACTGCGCCACCGAGACTTTTTACACATTACGTAAAAAGGGTTATTGAGGTTTATTTCGTGCATCTAGCATGACTGGATAGAGAGACTTGGAATGAAATTGAAAATTATCTGAAATACAACTCCATGATGGTAAATACATTGAACATAAATTTTAAAACTGTATTTATTAGTTCCTTAACAGTATTAGTTAGTTAGTACGTGTGAAAAGTTCGGTCTGAGATATTATGGGCTTACTAAATACAATATACGCCAATTATATTTTTCAATCAATGTGTGGATTGAAAAATGGTCTCGGATTTATTGAATCCCTGCAGTAAATATAACTGTATCAAGTGGATACATGATCAGTGGAATGAACCTTAGGACATATCTTTTCAATAAAATAATTTGGACTGCATGAAGTGGTCTGTAGCAGAAGAGTAAAAATCCGAGTAATATTGGTGTGATTCTGGAAAAAAAACTTCAGAATCAGAAACGGAGAGCTCGGCTACTAGACTAACGAGACTATTATTACTAATATTAAAAAAATGGGAATTATTATGAGAAATGTTGACTAGGTTCCTAACTAATATTTTAATTTAACTTTGTCTTAAAGAATACAACATACTGATCTTCATATTTATTTCTTAGATTTTCGCGAATCAAATTAATAACATTGAAATAACTCTTTATGGATTATATCAGATTATTTAGAACTTATTTTTATTTATTTCCCGACGCTTCGAACTCTTTACAGAGTTCATTTTCACGAGTAAGTAACAAAAAGATGGCAGTCGTTCAGAAGCTATTTTCATTGATTGATTGATTGATGAATGAAAATAGCTTCTGAACGACTACCATCTTTTTACAACAACATTATGAAGTTACGCCAACCAAATGTGAATGCAGCATGTATCACCAAAACTTCTAGTGCCGAAGATCAGAGATCATTTTTAAAAAAAGAAATGGCTACAAATATTAAAATTTCATGGTTCAAATGTAACCATGAACATATATTATTTTCAATTTTTTGTATGTAAGGCGTTAATAATTGTGTTATGTACGATTTTTAATAAAAGTGTGATTGTTTGAATAGTAAAAGCTGTATCATATTGCAGTCGATTTCTGCCATACGCTCATAACATAGTATACATTGTAACACATAACAGAGATACATGTTTATTTTTGTTAACTCATCAATGGCAGCAGATTTGGATCATCTTTACGATGCTTGTTATGAATATTAAATTTCCCTGACCCTTTTTATTTCCTTTACATGCTTGATTTATTTTATTCATCATATTTTTGTGAAAATATAAAAAAATATGTCTTTATAAAATCATAACGTCTTTTTTTATGATTAGGCGTTTAACTGTTTAGCGTAATCATAAAAAATACCAATACTTTAAAATACAACATAAATTAAATTTACATAGTATGCAAGCAAGCGCTAGAACCCATAATAATAAAATGTCCTATTTGACGTTAAAATGAAAAATAATGTTCTATAATGTCTGAGGCCGAGTGGAAAAATTGCAGGGAACAAAGATTTATATTCACTAAAATATATATCACCTGTTAAGGTAAAAGAGTATTGTTATACTTATGCACTTTGTTAATATAATTGAACGATAATTTTCGCCGATTATATAGATTGAAAAAACTATGTTAGTTTATTTATTTCTTTAAAAATATATAAGATAAATTGAGAAAAGGTAAAGGTTGGTAAGTTAATAAATCTTATATTTACGACTGCTCATATAGTCATTAGGTCATTGTGTAACTGTTATTAAGAATTCACATTCATAATTTATTGGATTGAAACACCAACCAAATATTAATGAACATCATTTCATATAATCCACGACAACTTTTACTCCAGTTAAAAACAACCAAATAACTTGAAATTAGGCTGGATTTTATTTACTCTTTTCAGAACAACTTTTGGAATGGTTTCACACTTTTTTGTTATTTTCGTGAGTTTATTTAATCTAGAGATAATTTATTAAAAGTAATATTGGATTAAGTTGTTAACCAGTATGTAAATATGATTTTCAAATAGAAACACTTTCGAAATGCAATGTTTATCGCAATGAATTATTGCGGGGTCAGGGTTTAAATTGAATGATTGTATGATTTACAAATTTCCCGTGCTAGATAAATATACCTTAAATAAAGCCTATGCTGTAACAAAAATATCTAAGACGATTATTGATATTATTTAAATATAGAATTATATTTACAGTAAAATACTCAAAATCAGTATTCAAAATCAGCTCAATTCATAAGGGAAGTTATTCAGTCTGATAAAATCGCGAACCATCGTTAAAAGTAAATGCCATTTGTTAAAATGTAGTTCATCTCACTATTGTTAAACAAAGAAAACAAGGGTGAGAAAATGTCTTCCCCTGAATGGGACTTTATTAGGGTTAGCTTATCGGCCAACTTAGTTACAGTGAAATACGAGACAGATGTACTTAGTTTAATTTACTGAATGTACGTAGATTTTTATTTCATCATAGTGGTATGTCTAAACATAACTTATTGCTGGTGGTTTCAATTCTGTCTTTGATTTATGGTTTTCGTAAGTAAGATTTAAATAGTCTAGATCAGGGTAGGTTGACGAATTACTTTTATGGTCTCCGAATATCAGACTGAAAATATAACAATTTACGTTCATATTCTAGTGGCTTATGCCGCATTTGGTTTGCTGCCAGAGACATCCGGAGGCGCAATCTTAAAGGGCGGCAATTCAACAGCAGCACTGTCTGTGTTGCACGTGCTAGGTAGCTTACCATCACTGTTCATTTGCCCTCTAATGCCATGAAAAAAAAACAAAAAGTTCACTATAAAATTTCACTTGAATTAGAAACCCTATTATGGCCAACTCAAATAAGGTCTTAGTTTTTGTAATTTGAAAGCCTTATGATATATTTTAACAATAAAATTAAATTTCGTTGTCAAGATTCTCTTTAACAAAACTTTGTATTAATAAAGATGAGCACAAAATATACGACATAGGAAGAATCTGATTTTATTAAGTTGTGGTGGGGATATGTGACATAATCCATTTAAAGTATTGATAAACTTAGTTCAGTCGGGTTTTTTCATTCATATATACATCATTTCATATCATATATAATTATGCGAGCAACTTATTTCCTGCATTTTCCAAATATCAAATTTATGTTTATTACTCAGAAATAATGATGAACGAGAATTAACGCGACACTTTTTTAAACAATTATTTACCTTTATCAGCTTGACGGCTTGGAGCGGGAGCGCGCTGGTTCTGTTCTTCAATAATGGTGATAAGACCTTACTGAAGAATTACAGATTCATCTCACTCCTGAGCCATATCTATAAGTTGTTCTCGAGGGTCGTTACGAATCGTCTTACTGCATGCAACTAGTAAAATTATGTTTCGATGCATAAGTAGATGTAAAAGATTTTGGCAAATACTGCAATTGGGACTAGAATTAATCCAGCTTGCCGAATGATAATAGCTGCTGCCCACGCCTTCGCGTATTAAAAGCATTACGTTGCAGACGAATTAAAAACTGTACGGCGATGAGACAATACCCCACTCTACTAGCAGTCTTAAAAAGCCTTATCTTTAATTGCACCTATATAATTATAATGCTACCTTCACTTTTAATACTTACACGCACTTAAATCAAAAATCTAGGACTGCTATTATGTATCTCTAAATGCCTGCTATACTACACAAATTGCAAATTTTGGTCAGAGAGTAAGCAAGTTTTTTTGGAGTTTTGCCAGTGTAAAAAGGTCTAAACAAGAAAACTGTTTATAATTGGTTTAAAAAAAATATTACAAAAATTATGCTTGGCCGCATAGCTTTATTAATTAATATTTTGAAAGTATATTTTTTACGCAGTCTGAAGTTAGACTAGGACATTGGTGAAACATATTAAAATAAGAAATTATTAAAATAAATAAATGTAATCTAAATATCAAAGTAAATTTCCAGACTTGTTTTATTGTCACCTAAATATTGACATTTATAAAACTATACAATATATTTTCTTTAAATGGCCTAGAGAACTTTTTGTTTGATTCTCAAATCATTTCCTATCTTAAATAGTCTATAGCAGTTCGCATCAGGCGTAATTTAAGAACAACTGCAAAAGGCAAAGCACTAAATAAACTTTTTGCAAAATATTGACATGAATAATTACCAAGAACAGAAAAATAAGAGTCTCTTCTAATAATAAGAGTCATTACATAAGATACATTAGACAGTTTTGTAGTGGTAGAGCCAAGCAGTTCGCTGAATGAATGGGCCGGCTCGGCCGGCGAAATAAAACCACCTCTCAAAAGATAG
The DNA here is from genome assembly GCA_905147225.2 of Euproctis similis. Lineage (NCBI taxonomy): Eukaryota > Metazoa > Arthropoda > Insecta > Lepidoptera > Erebidae > Euproctis > Euproctis similis. The sequence continues at coordinate 16,228,598 of LR990109.1, forward strand.
ACGTAAAGTGGCTCATGCCGCGTTTCGATCGGGAAGAGAGATACCCGGAGGCCTACCCCTCTTCCCCTTTCCTTCCTATCCTACTTCCTTTAAGGTCGGCAACGCAACTGTAATACTATCTGTGTTGCAGGTGTCCATGGGCGGCGCTGGTCTCTGAACATCAGGTGACACGCCTGCTCGTTTGCCCTCCTATCCCATAAAAAAACATACATGGATAGATTAAGCAAAATACGTACAAACATACATACATATTTTTTTGCACGAGACGTTTTTAACTTAATCATATTACCAGTAAGCCACCTGAAAGGACTTCATTTCGAAAATAATTTTTGACCATTTTAATCATGAAATATCCTGTATCCGTACTTGAGTAAACATTACGTTAAAAACAAACACTGTCAAAATATTGTGCTGTCTTTACCAAGATATTTTTAAGAACACCTTTTCTTTTGTATCACATTTTTAAATTCTAACACGGTAACGTCGTGAAATAAAGATCAGAACTGAAATACTCTCAGCATTAAATATTGATATTGTCAGGTGCTGAGATGTTATTTATTAGCTTACAGAGAAATTCAAACAAAAGCAGAGAAAATACACTGATACGGATTTTTAACGTATTTTATAAACGTAGTTAAGGCTTTATTTAGCTTGGTTTCATTTATTCCAGTAAATGGTAGCGAACGTTGTTTTAGACAGAATCCCTTTTTATGAATAAAGGTCTTTTGGGCATTTATTTAAAACTAGACTGGCAAACTCAAAATTAAATTGTTGCTTAGGATTGCCACAGATATTTTAGTATTCTTCACTATGTTCAATAACTTAGTTGAACTTAGTTAATTTAGTTTCCGTTTAAGTTTTTGTTGGCTATTCGGTAATGGGATTTCTCATGTTATTCATATCATTCATAATTTTCACCCTTCATTTGTAATAAATAAAAAATATTGTCTTTTGATACAAAATAATCATGACTATTATATTATGTGACAATATTTATATATAAAATTCCAATTGGCATTGCCCGATAACTTATACTGAAACGCAACCAGAACTCATACCAAAACCTAAATATATGCAAATATTCTCAGTTATGGATATAAATTCCAACTCAGACGACAAATTCAACTTCTGGCACCTCATTCAAGTCACGATAAATTATCTTATATGTGTGCCACATATACTTATGTAAAGCCCTGAAGCAAGTGCAAGTGAGTGTGGGTAAAATTAATAAAACATTGTAAAGTTGTATCACCTGTGGGCACTGTGGCCACGTACATAGAGCACGGAATCGTGACCGATATTTTTTACTTACTACAGAATCTGATTAAGGCTGTATACTTAGCAGATATACTGCTACTTTCTGAAATACCTTACGTTGCTACACTATCATTGGCCTTGGCTTTCAGCAAGCTTTAGACCTAAGAGAGTATTTTTTTAATGACCTTGATTTTTTTAGCAATAAACAAAACCAGCAAAAATACACTCAATTCTTGTATGCAAGGAAATTCCAAGCAATAATAAAATTAAAAAGACTTCTGAGGCAAAAACTCAGTTCGGGTTGAATACACAGCAAACAAGTGAGATTTAATAAGAAACTATATTTCAAGAAACCAAAGAGTATTGCCACCCTGATCTTACATATTTAATAATCAGCTAATTAAATTGTAAGTCAAATTTATTTTCAGTAACTTAATTGATATAATTATGAGCTTAGTATAATGTAATCCTCGGTTGATATTATTTTTAATTATTTTGTAAAGACATTAAGGTCCAGAGTAATAAATTTGTGTAATCCTGATAATCTCTGGAGAAATTTAATTACTTTTAAGAAAAAAAGGCGACGAGTAATTACCAGCAATAGATTTATAGCGTTTGTGAATGGAAACGGAAAGAAAATGCTTGATGTTGGTGGTGGCGTTTCGTTTTTTTATGTAAAATAGGGAAGCAACTGAGTCACCTGGGAGGGAGCGACAACAGCTGCTCGTAGACACCTGCAATAATGAGTTGGCCACATTAGCGTTGTCAGGCTATAGGATTGGTTAGGGAGGTAGATGAAGAAGAAAGGGAGGAGAGGCTTCCGGTAAACCTTTTTCACTGAACGAAACGTGGCATGCGCTACTTTTTATCATTTTTCTGAGAATACCTGTTATTTCAACGATCAAGTGAGCCTAATCATGCAGTGAACGGCGAGGTTCTAGCATGTTAAAATAAACTGACGTTTCATGAGAGAGGCCTAATTCTAGCAGTGAACATAAAAGGGCTGATGCTGTTGAATAATTTTCCGATAACTTTTGGCTAATATTGGTTACATCTTTTTTAGTTATCGATATTTATCACCCAATATTTGTACTCAATATTTCTGGATAGTTAGTGTGGCGAGCCAGACTTCGTCAGAATATTGAATTACTACATCATCAAGTTTAAATTTAATTTCCTCTGTGTTTACTATCTAATTATTTTACGTGTGAATTGATTGCGCCAAAAGCAGCTGTTAATTATAATTGATGATCAAACAAACTTATTTTAGGCGAAATTTGATTATAATTACGCAATTCGTTTCATTAAATACTATTAATCCGCTCTTACGTTACAACATAACTTTATATCACCGTAATTATATTAATGGTTTATCAGTGAATTATGATACCAGAGTAAATACCCATTAAAAACGCTGGCAATGTATTTTATCTCGCTGTTATATTTATTACAATAATAAATAAATGAAACTTGACATTGTTTTAATTTTTTTTAGGATTCTAATAGATTTTTGACAGTATTAGAGCTACAAAGTTTGCTGTATGAATGGGTTGGCTCATTAAGTAAAATACCATAACCGACGTAAAGTTAGTTCGGTAAGAGAGTTATCCGAAAGCTCACGTTCCGAAATCTTAATCTCGTCCCATAAAAAAAAACATATTTCAAGGATCATGCTTCTTTTAAGGCCATACATTAATAATCGAGATGAAGGCTTTAAATGGTATAAATATCAACACCATTGTGAAAGATCAACATTAAAATTACTACGTGACGGGAAAGTATCCAAAAAATGTTGCTTATAAAAATAATAATGTCCTCAGTTGCTTTTAAGGTCATGCGCGCAAGAAGGTGCGTGTGTAGGTGCGTCTACGTCTCAGGTCACGTCTACTATTGTCGCTTTCTCGATATTAACTAAACATTTTGTGTTAGCTTTTCGCTACCAAAATATTCATTAATATTCTTTCAGTATGATATTTAAGTATATGCATAGTTAATTTAGATTTGAAGGTCTAGATTATAGGTCTCGGTGGTCCAGTGGTCGAGCACCCCGCTTATTAATCTTGCGGTCGCGGGTTTGAATCCTCACGAGAGCTCACAATAATGACTTTTCGAAGTTCTTTTCGGAAGTAATGTGTGAAAAATATCGATGACTAAAAACTTTGTGCCCGGTATGGCAATAGGCTCGCCACCTATTCCATTTGGGACGTAAACATAACGGCGAGACGAGGCTTAACAGCCGCTGCCTACACCTTCGGGTAACAAAAGGCGTGAAGTTATGTTATGTGTAAAGCTATTTCAGGTGTATTACAAAAGATTAAAGAAATATAATATGCCATAAGTAACTAACAATGTTTTTTAAATATTTTATATGTCTTAAATTACAAAATTTAAATCCAGAAACCACTAAATCGATAGATCATTATCATTTATTCAATTGCTTCATTTATTCCCTCTCAAGTTGCAGACTATATTTTATGCTAAAATGACAACTCAACGCATCAGTTCGATTGAACACTTACATATTATTATGTTAAATTAAGGTGCTTCATATCGGTATGCCACTTTTTATATAGTCTTTTCAACCGTTAATTAACAAACATTGAAGGAACCTACACAAACTTTCGCATTTATTAAATTATTCAGATTAATATTTACAAGAAGATAAAATAAAATAGTTTTTAAATAGAAATAAAATAAATACAACATGTTACTAAAGTAAAATTACAAAATACAGTTAATGGGAAAAGTTGTTGTTAAACAAGTTCAAAGCAGTTCGCATTCTAAGTGTATATACTCGGAATGTGAACTGATTTCAACTTTCCAAGCGAGATTTCTATCCATCCACTATTCCTATAAATTATTCAGTAACCCTGTAGATACTTTAAATCTAACGTCGTACATTACAAATTTAAATTATAATTTAGACTTCTGATTGTGATAATATTGGCAATAAGCTTGTATTATTTCGTGATTATGATTTCATTTCTATTAACAACCAAAACACTCCTAAAGAAATTAAACTTGTTATGACTATAAAAAAAAGAAAAAAGAAATACATGAGAAAAATTTATCGTTAAAAGTGGTGGGTAATTTTACTATCATATCTCCATTGCACATTTTCGCTACGAGATAAAGAATAAACTTATTTGTTGGAACGAAAAAAATGTGATAGTAAAACCGTAAGAAAAAATCCGTGGGAAAAAAAGTGCGTGGAATAAAACCGTTAAATGAGATGTGCGCAGGCGCGACAGTCGCATACACAGGCGAGTAGTGTATAATACCTTTCTCTTTCTCCCTCTTTCTTTTCGTTCTCTCATTCCTTCTCTTTCTATTACCATTTTAATAATAATATTAATAATAATAATAAACTTTTTTTGTAATTTGTATTTCTATTTTTCTATTTCTATGCAATTTTATGTTGTGAAACAAAAATAAAGAGACATATTTTGTTATTTTAGTTGATAATTTGAATTACGATGTTTTTTTTATTTTAAGTAATTTATGATTTCCTAAAATACTGAATTTCCTAAATACTTTCTTGTACTTAAATAAAAACTAATAAGCAAAATTTAAGAGAAAAATCAAGAAAACCTACATAAAATTGAGCACGATTTTTTTTGCAATTTGTGTCGATTCTACATTAGCCGAAGGAACTTCGTTCCTACCTGGTGTCCCACGACACCACATCATTTTTTTTTAAATAAAAAATTATACATTTTTAATGGTTTTACTAAAACCATTTAAATTTAGCAAGAGATCTAAAACTGCAAGTTTTTGGAGTTTACTCCTTAAGAATCGATTTACATATATAGGCCCGGGGTATGAAAATTATGGGGACCAAAATCGTACTAGTCACGTGAGTGTCACACGAAATGCGTTATGCGCTATAGTCACAGAGCATATAAATAAGAGTCGGCACTCCATACAATGTCCTGAGCTCTTTATAGAAACACTCTTTATAGCGATACGCCATTCTCTATTACGAAGAAATGTGTTCATATTTGTAGACAGTAAATATTTATTTTTGTAAATAAATACCGTAAAAACATGTAGAAAAAAACACCCCCAGACGAGGGATCGAACCCGCCCCGACCTTGTGTTATCGGTAGTGCGGTTTACCGATGCACCACGAGGGCCGTATGTATAATCGTCTAATTACCGTCCTCTTTACCAATTTCGACACATTTTCTAGGATCGGGTTTGTTTGTTTGTTTGTTTTTTACATACATACATATACGTAAGTACGTATTAATTACGTATGCTGCAGCCGGAGGTTGCAAAAAAAAGCAATTTTAATATAATATATTTAATTAAGAATAAGAATTACAATACTAAGTTACATTTCATTATCCTAGTGATTACTGTTCGAAGTGTGAACCAATAATGCTTTTACTTATAATATTGATGTTACAAGTGCCCTCGGTTGGGCAATCGAATTGATGTCCACCTTACACGTTCCGCTGACAATGCGGCTCGTGTAAAGACGCATATTGGGGTCATCGCTGTGTAAGCGATCATAGTGCAGTGGCCGTACGTAACACCTCCCCCCGTAGAACAGCGACTAATTGAAGACTGGGGTCGTAAATTGAGCTGGTGGTGTGCTGGGTCCAACATGTTCGGAGGCTGGGATAGCGTGGACAGTATCCATTCCTTATGGCTCCTGTCGTTATGTCTTCATAGTTCTTCTTCTTTGCCGCGTCTAGTAGTAGAAGCCGCTACCAAGTGTACATCTAATGAATAGTGATATGTACATTGGTATATTTGTGTGGTACAGGCTGTAGTTAACTTCTTCAGTTCCAATTCTGGTGCTACAGGTGGAGTTATCCTGGTGTCGTTGGGCAAGTCGAGCAATTTCAAAACTTGACCCTTTAAACAATTTCTGATATTAGAGATAGTGAATTGTGTAGTCTCTGTAGGGCATCGATGTGGGATGATAGCCGGATAACTGCTTTGTGCCTTCATCTTATTCTTCATATGCCAGTCTTTCAGTGATACAGTTACAGGATTACAGTGGTTAGTCCTCTGCTGCGTAACGATAAGTTGTTGAATACAATCGTCCGTTGAGTGGCTTCTTATATTCTTAGTTTCTTTGCATAAATACCACTTAGTGGTCTTCGGGCATTCAGCCTCTATGTACCTGAAGTCTTTCACAAAGATGGATAGGTGGGGTTAGGGTGGTAGAAGGATCTGGTGTCTATAAGGAATTATTGAAATTTTATAAATACTTATATAAAGTTTATACATATTATATATAGTGGATAGGACTGCAATGTATACAGAAATTTATTTAATTTATATAATTATTTCGTTACCTAAATAATAAAATCCTGTATAGAATATAGTTAAATATATACCTATATAGAAATCTACATCCTAATGGATCCTTTAAGCCGTAAGGTAAAATATGTTTTTGATACAGTTTGCGTTTAGCCTCAATCGTCGTTTTAACTGATTCAGGTAACGCGACATACGTCATTATAGTAATAAGTAAATTTTGACAACGCTCATTAAACTCCTGTGGTGTACTAGAACCCTGCGTCTGCATAGACAAGTCACTGTACAACGCAGTTTCGTCCCTATGATCGGCAAAATTATTAATTAGCGCATTTCTGATGCTTTGCCAATTTTCTGGTATTCCATTGGCATTAATAAATCTAGCCGCGGGCCCTGTTATTTTATTAAGGATGCCATTTATAAGGGCTAGGTTTGTTAATTCGTGCCCTGGCTCCTGTTGCAAATGTGTGATAACTATCATATCAAATAGGCTAATAAAACGAGTTAAGACATGCGGATTGCCGTCAAACTCGGGCAACAGTCTTAGTGACTTATAAATCGAATCAATATCTGCATGTGCCATGGTTGGCTCTTTAAATAAATTCCTATAATCGTCTATAACGCTATTACGGCTATTAGTCGACCTGTTTCTATCTCTTATCCTAGAATTTCGCGATTCTTTCGGATGAAAAATCTTTACTATTTTATTTTAGCTACGATAAAAATAATACGTAAGAAAATTATGGAAAAGTCTGGTCTAAATTATTAACTATTAAAATTCAACGTATACCTGTAAAAGAAATTATACGCAGAACGAAAAGAATAAAATAAACTACACATAAAACCTATAAGCTATTAAAATTTTAACGTATACCCGTAAGGAAATTATACGCAAAATGCAAAAAGAAACCTATAACCTATTGAAATTTTAACGTATACCTGTAAAGAAATTATACGCAAAATGCAAAAATAAACCTATAACCTATTGAAATTTTAACGTATACCTGTAAAGAAATTATACGCAAAATATAAAATATAAATTATAAGGAATAGGATATTTCAATAATAAGATACTTATGAATAGGAAGGTAAGGACTATGAAAGATTCAGAGCACTTACAAAATTGGTTCTTCTGCTGGATCGATGTCTGGATTCACCCCTGGACTGCAGCTACTGTGTAGGTTCTTATCGTGGTAGACTGTGAGCTATTCACTGACTCTACGTTAATACGATATCCTACCGACTGCGCCAATTACGTATGCTGCAGCCGGAGGTTGCAAAAAAAAGCAATTTTAATATAATATATTTAATTAAGAATAAGAATTACAATACTAAGTTACATTTAATTATCCTAGTGATTACTGTTCGAAGTGTGAACCAATAATGCTTTTACTTATAATATTGATGTTACAAGTGCCCTCGGTTGGGCAATCGAATTGATGTCCACCTTACACGTTCCGCTGACAATGCGGCTCGTGTAAAGACGCATATTGGGGTCATCGCTGTGTAAGCGATCATAGTGCAGTGGCCGTACGTAACATATTGCAGGCGGAGAAAAAAAAAATTATATTATTTATAAATTGTGTTTTTATAAATTGTGTTTTTTGAAAATTATATTTAAGTACGAATTACATACTAATAAAATAATGAAATATCAATAATATTTTTCGATCTTTGGTAATGAAACGAGGGGCGCCACAGTAGCATCGCCAACATTGTACTCCTAATAAAAAGTGTGTGAATCTCGGAATCGGCTCCAACGATTTTCATGAAATTTAGTATATAGGGGGTTTCGGGGGCTATAAATCGATCTAGCTAGGAATCATTTTTAGAAAATTTCATTTTATCGTGTTTTATCGATAATTAACTTAAACATCAACTTACTTTTTTATTGGAATTCCTGACATCTATTGGCGAATGTGAATTATTTTAAATTGTGAGCACTTAACTTGCTTTAACGACAACAACACTAAAGCTATTCCAGCAGATGGCGTTGTTAACTAATTCCAGCAGATGGCGTTGTTAACTAATTACTATTTGTTTCTAATATAATATGTTAGTACATAGTATATATTAGTATATATTTATTATTGGAGTTTACTCCTTAAGAATCGATTTACAATGTATAATAATAAGAGTCGGCACTCCATACAATGTCCTGAGCTCTTTATAGTCACAGAGCATATAAATAAGAGTCGGCACTCCATACAATGTCCTGAGCTCTTTATAGAAACACTCTTTATAGCGATACGCCATTCTCTATTACGAAGAAATGTGTTCATATTTGTAGACAGTAAATATTTATTATTTTATTTTATAATCGTTCTTGAGGAGTAAACTCCAGTCGTGCGTCGGAGCGGACACACACTTTTACTTTTTTTTTTTTTTGTAATCAAATATAAATATACTTCTACTATGATCCCCTATAATTAATTAAGTCTAATTCCTAAGGGCGACTGCGCATTAGACGACCAGGTCGCCGCGGCCAACTAATTCTGTCATGTTAAATGAGAGACGGCCAGCGTCATTGCATGATAAAATTAGTTGACCGGTATTATATGAAGGAGAAAACATTACTAATCAAGTTTAAATAATAATTTACTACAATATTTCAAATCAATAAATGTACGTGTCCGCTAATAAAAAGGAATTTTTCAATGTTATATATTTAACTAGAAGCATAAACCAAGCAAAGAGAGTTCCAATGCCTTAAAGCATAAAATAAAAAGGAAAATGCGATGAGATTGTTAGAATAAGATTCTTACTCACTTGTGGAAATATTACCTACTTGATTTAGAGAAAGGGATTGAACTGGAGAGGCAAGTACCTATCCGATTTACTAAAATGTTGGTTCTTACTTCAGTCTTCAGTTTATATTGGTACTTTTTTGACTCTTTGACGCCTGTAAATATTTCCAATCGTTACATAGTATTTTAGTTTTATTATAACAAAGTCGGTCTTGTTGATAAGCGTCAAGTAGAATTTTTGTAAACGTAAATTCAATCACACAAAAATTAATGCTGACAAGGTCAAAGTATGGCTATAACCACGTAGACGCTTAGACTAGCAGAAAAAATAATCAGACATTGTATTGCTTTTCATAAATTTGAAAGCTTTGAGATATAACACGAAGGATAGGCCAGGTGCGATCGGCACGTACATCTGCTCGGGCTATTGTCTTCTATATTACGAATACCTTTGAAACCCATTGGGTCAGTAACGTGTTGCACCATGATGAACGTAATTTTTGTTTAAAAATTAAAGGTTCTCTTAAAAGTTTAAAAACATTTTATGTAACTAAACATAGGTCTTGTATAAAAGCAATCTGAAGTGATGCCAACATATTAAGTAATTGGGGCACATCTAAGAAATTCGAAACGAACGCGAGCTATTTAAAATTCAAGCCGCCACTATTATACCCGAAACTCGCTTGCTGAAGAATTCTCAAGGGGAAAGAAAATTCTAGAAAATAGAAGAAACGTACGTAAAAAAGGCGGTTTGTTTAAAAACTTTTTTTTTCTTTTTCAATGGTAAAAATCACAGGAATAGTGATCTATTTCGTCTTAGGCCCGTAAGATCAATCACAGTTTAAACTATTTTATCTAGTTTAAACCTCATCTGTCGTTTATTTGGTAAGATCAATGCTAGATAAACCTCCAATAACAGTTTAAACTATAGTTTAGCTTATACCAGAAGATTTTGCCGTTTAAACTGTGGTCCTGCCTAGTTTAAAAATGGCAGTCGTTTATCAGCTGACATCTGACACAACGATTGTGGGTTCATACATAGATTTAGCATAGACTACAATAGATGGCACATGTCAGGAAAAATTTACTAATAGCATCGAATAACTGACAGCGTAACTGCGTATATTAGATTTTGGGGATATTTATATTTCCACCCATTAACATTACACCCAACACTATGTAAAAGTTAACGCTTTGAAGCGCTTTTTACGAACACATCATATCATAAGCCCTTTTGACGTCCACTGCTGGACATAGGCCTCCCTCATAAAGCGCCACAACTGCCGGTCCGCGCAATCATGGGGGGTTTTTGCCATAATCGCCACGCTTGGCAGGCGGGTTGGCGATCGCAGTAGGCTGTAGTGTCTTGAGAAAGAATGCTGCTGCCCATTCTTCTAGCTTTTCCATTTTCCCTTAGAACACATTGATAATAATAATAATATCTTGGACACAAATCACACAGCACCAGTTCCAAACTAAGCAACTAAATGTTTGTGCTATAGTTACTAGAGAACGGATACTAATACATATATACTTTTCTTTTGTAAATATGTAAATACATACTTATAATACATAGAAAAACGCCCAGACGCCGCACAAATATTAATGTTTGTCATAAATATTTGTACTCGGGCGAAAATCGAACCCCCGACCTCAGTGCTGCAGCCGGTTGTTTTACCAATGCGCCACGAGCCCCGTAAGTCACTCACACATTAACAACCCATTTTTGGTCACGTTGTTTGGGTGACTATTGCCGATCTATTTTTCTTAAATCTATGGTCACACTATAAAACTTCATAAAAGAAAGAGAAAAAGAGTTTTTTTCACGAAATATGCCACAGACAATGTACAAAAGAGTGAATGATGAGCGAAATATGGACTTTAAATAACCAAATGTTGCCATCTGTCGAAAACTAAACTTAGTTTACGTAATCTATGTCCATTTCGCTGTTGATCTTACGAGGCAGGTTTAAACTCTAGATTAAAATTGACTATAGTTTAGAAAATCGACAGTTTTAACTATGATTGATCTTACGGGCCTTAGTCTTAATCTTGATAGACTTGAACAATTTCTATGGTAAAAATACTTATGTTGAGAATAGGTTTCCGCAAGGACCGTGAATATTCAATGCGTTTTTATACATACCGGAAGAGGTTGTGGTAATCAAAACGTGCAATGTATACTGTGCTGTAACTCACACTTTAGTTAAAATCGGTGAGTTCCCAATACTAATCAAATTGAGATGACTTAAATTTTGGTGATTGATGCATTGACTTTGTGAGTGCATAGAGATTATTTCTGAAATTAGCTACTTTACTACTTTTTCAGAGTTTGTTTGAGATATTTAGTTAAGATAATTGGTTGTAATTTTTTATTATTTAAAAGATGTATCATTATAAATATTCAATTCAAATTTATGAATGTTTAAATTTTGAACATTTTAAGTATCTGTAATAAGTCTTTATACAGTAAAGATATTTTAAAAGCTATCTCATAAAGATATATATATTCTGTCGAGACATCTATCAAGTGACAATTCACGACGAAAAGGCAGCCTTTTATTTACGAAACACGAATAATACTTTCCATATAATATTTAAAGTTACTGGTAGCTAATAAATGTAGCAGGTGTAACCTATGAGTTTGCAAATAAGAGGTGCAGCCTTATACTAGTACTAGCTTTGGATGTTTTTTCGCTTACATAACAAAAATAAAAAGCCTTATATTACGAGGAAAAATAATAATTTTAAATATACGTTAACCTTAACCTAACATTGATTATTTACTAATAGTTTCACAGTTAAAATTATATGCTAAGTATTTATTTGGTATTCCAGAACACCTTCATGGGTGAAGGCCTCCTCCAAAGACTTCCAAAGTTCTCTTTTTTGGGCAGACCTGTCGAGCCGTCTTGAAGATTTCGTCTCGCCCTAGCGTAAGCCGTCTAACTCTTTTTTCATTTTATTTTCCTTTCTCCGTTAGTGGTTTTTTAATAAAATATAAGTTATAAATTCCTTGTATTTTCAGTATGAATGCTTAACAAACAAAGTCATATTATTATGCACATTAGTAATACCAGCAAGGAGTATGAAAAATTTACAATTTTTCACAACAACAACACATCAAAAATGCTAAGGTTTTCTATCCCGGCTGTTATGCAAATCAAATCCCCTCACTATGGAGAACTTTGCTCCCCGATAGTATCCCGACCACTATTTGTGTCCTAGAATATTATTATATCTCAGTGGATTTCAAAGGTCAAATGGAATCGTTTATAGTAAGGCCAACGAGACGAGATAAAAATATAAACAAAGTTTCAGGGCTTCAAAACATTTATCATTTCTCCATGATTAAAATCAACAACTAATTAGTAACAACGGGCCTCGTGGCGCATTGGTAAAACTACCGGCTGTAGGAATGAGGTCGGGGGTTCGATTCCCATCCGAGCACAAATATTTGTGACATACATGAATATTTGTGTGGCGTCTGGGTGTTTTTCTATGAATTATAAGTATGTATTTACAAAAGAAAATTATATATGTATTAATATCCGTTATCTAGTATCCATAACACAAGCATTTAGTTGCTTAGCTTGAAACTAAAGGGCGCTGTGTGTATTGTGTCCAAGATATTATAAAAAATAATAACAATAACAGCAAAAATTAACAAGATAACTAAATTAGTAACGGATTAATAACAAGATAAAAACAACCAAATACGGGAAACGAAAATACGAGTCACTTTAAACGACAAGTGCGCAGTTTTTTTTAAAAATACATTATATTTTACTGAGGTACAGCATTATAAACTAATGAAATATTCATTTATAAACGTAATATCCATTACAATGAGGCAGAAAACAATTAAAATATTCCCATTACAAGATTAAGTTTTTATTTATGGGATAGAAGGGCAAACGAGCAAGTGGGGCACCTGGTGGTAAGCAACTACTCACCGGCCATGAACACCGTGGTGCTTTACCATCCTTTAAGAGGGTAGGTGGTGAAAGGAAGGGGAAGGAGGATCAGGCCTCTGGATATCTCTCTCACCGAACGACACGCGGCCCGAGCCACTTCACGCTGATATTACGAGAGATCCGAGAAGTGTGTGTCTAGAATTCGATTTAATATATTTTTTTATAAATACACTTTGAATGAATTCTTGATAGCGTACATCTGTACTCTGAAATGTTTCCATAATTTGTTCATATTTTAGTCTGAACTTACCGGCAGTCATAAATTCTTGAACTAGATCGTTTCGCAGCCCCCTATACAATGAAGTTACGAAGACATAATCCCATGCTCTGCTGGGAAATACGAGATGTTGCCACTTAATTGTAATAAAGACTGAAGCCTCCTAGGTATTGTAAACAAATCTGTCAGGATCGAAGAACAGTTTTATTTTCAATGAAGTCTTTACTTAAGTTTGAAATGAAATTATTAATATGTTAACAAATAAAAATACCTTACAAATGTTTTCTACTTCATCATTTTTTTATTGGATTGGAGGGCAAAGGAGCAAATGGGGCACCTTATGAAAAGCAACTACTCACCGCTCATGAACACCGTGGTGCGTTGTCGTCCTTCAAGGGAGTTTGAAGGGAAAGGAAGGAGAAAGGGGATCGGTCCTTCGGATACCTATCTCACCAAACGAAACGCGGCGCGTGCCACTTCACGCTGATATTCCGAGAGTACGTGGTATTTTACCGGTAGAGCCAGCCTATTCATGCAACAAACTGCAAGACTCTACCACTGTTAAAACATCAGATACATCATCGTATATGTTTATTGAATATATACTAGATTTTTGGTGGTATAAACAACCAAACCAATTACGACATTCTTATATTTTATTAATTATGAATGTTTGGAAATCAAACAAACTTTGTACAGTTAAGTACTATTTAATTAACTATTTTATTTGATATACAATATATATATGCACAATGCTCGTGCACACTGTGCGAAGTCGGTCGGCGAAGTGAAGCCCTTTCCTCCTGACGGACACGCCGGGCGGCGTTCCTCATCCCCCGCCATCCCTTCACTTGCGAGCGGAAATAGCGGGAATATCCGCGTGAACATGAAAATATAACGTTATTTTTTTCAGATCAAGCAAAAATATATCATCTATCACAGTACTATATCGACGGTAGTATGTCGATGGTACGATTCAAACTTAGCACTAAAAAGTTGAATGCTCTGCTCCTGTTATTAAAAGCGATCACTTATCTAATTAATCTTAGTCTGAAAAATAATATATATCCGATAAATTAGTTCCAGTTATGAACGGATTTTTTTAAGTATGAGTAAGGTAATTCTATAATGGTAATCCTAGGTTAAAAGGGTGCTTTTAATTTTGTAACTTTGATCTATAGCGAATGGATTGGAAAAAATCATAATGGAAACTAGATGGCAGTTTTTATTTGATACATTTAGACAGAGACGAAAATTCAAAAAGTTTCGGCTTTCGCTGCTCCTATAAAGACTCTCATGACCCACATTAATTTTTTTCCACATATCTGCAAAATACAGACGTGCACCTGTCAAAATTTCACTACACAAATGATATGAGGAAATTACAGAATGCTCAGTTATTTTCATAGAACGATAATATTGGTTACTTTATTTCGTGTTTTTAATATTAATTAAAAAAAATTTGAGTGTAGTAAGGGACATCTTCAGAATAATGAGCCGGTGATCATTCACTCACAAAACGATGCAGTTCAGGAAATTACGAAAGATGAAATAGTGAATACAATCAAAAGTACGATATTGGATAAGTCTGCAGGGTATGAGAGGGTAACTACCGAGATGCTGAGAAGTAGCAAGGGGATTGTCGTAAGACTGTTGTGACTACTTTTCAATGTGTGTTGGCGTGATGGCTGTGATCCGAATGACTCGACCAAGGCAGTCATTATGGCCGTGCATAAGGGGAAGGCGTCGCGGCAGGACTGCAAAAACCACCGAGGCATTAGTCTTCTCGGTGTTGTAGGTAAATTGTATGCGAAGATTCTTTTAAAAGAGTGACGAATGGAACTGATAAGAAATTATGTGATGTTCAAGCGGGATTTAGCAGAGCAAGGGGGTGCATCGATCAGATCTTCTCTTTGTGGACTGTTGCAAGTTGCATGACAAGTCTGCAAAGAGACTGAATGTGGTTTAAGCATAGAAGAGGTGCTTGTCATGTGCTTCATGTACGCTGATGACCAGGTATTACTTGCTCCGTCGGCGTCAGAGTTACAAGATATGCTAATCTTGGTGAATGCGGGGCTTAGAGTTAGAGGAATGAAAATAAATGTAAGCATACGAAAGTTATGGTTGTGGAGAGAGGATATGATATTGGATGGCGAGAAATGGGGGCAAGTGAATAAGTTTGTATATTTGGGAAGTATGTTTACAAGAGACGGAAAATGTGAGGAAGATATTGAAAGGAGAGTGACTGCGGGTAACAGAGTTAATGGTGCATTGTAAGCTTTGCGTAGTCAGGCTGTGTCTGAAAAGGCTCACTTAACAATTCACAATGGTATGTTAGTACCAACTTTAACATACGGGAGTGAGTGTTGGGTGTGGCAGGCGAAGCATGAAAGTAAGGTATGGTAAGGAATGTAGTGAAATGCGTTCTCTGTTCTATGTTTAAAAAAGTCAAAATGCGTAGCACCTGAAACCGACGTGTATGCATGACGAGATGTATGACTGTTGACGAGGTGAATATATGTGTTAGGATCGTAGCTTGTGGAAAGCCAAAGTCTCTGCCTACCCCCATGGGATACAGGCGTGAGCTTGTGTTTTAATTAATTAATTAAAGATACTAACCACCCTATCGAGTCTTTCTATCTATTAAAAAACCGCATCAAATTCGTTGCATAGTTTTAAAGATATAAGCATATAAGGCGACAGACGAAGGAAAGTGACTTTGTTTTATAATATGTAATGATATGTAATATAAAAATATATACATACATACAACAACATTGGCTATTTGCTCAAATAGACCGTGATAAAACGCGCGATTTACTTTTTATACCCGCATATGAGGTGTTTTCATCGAGAAAATGAATAAAATTCGGATTTAATCAAAATAACTCTTTTTTTATACATTTCATAAATATTTTCGTGATTAATTTGGGAAGTAGCCAGGTTTAGCTTTTATTTTTTAATACAAGCAGATTGCATTTTTTATTATGTGCCTTTATCACTGGTTTCATAGCTTTTTGACTTATTTTTACCTAAATTATCAGATTTTGCCTGATTTTAAATTATTTCATATTTTTAATTTCATTTATTTTCCTATACTTAACCCACTTTAAGTGGGATCGCCAAACCAGGCATCCTTTCCATGTTGTCAAATACTTGGCTGTGATTTTACGACCGGCCGCCAGCCTGACTTCAACTCTCCTTGGGAATGTTTTATCTGGTGGGATAGGGAAGGGGTTGGAAGTGGGATGAGGAGGGGAGAGGGGAAGGGATTGGGACACCGAATGGGGGCGGAATGCAGCATGAGCCACTTGACGCCAATATGCTGAATACGCCAATGTTTCAGCGGTCGAACCGGCCCATTATTACAACAAATTATGCGGCTGTACCACTGAAACCTTTTTCATTTTCAATTTCTGATAATATTTAGTCCAGTCATTTAAGCTTAAATTAGATAAGAATCTCGGAATTCAAGATACCCGGCTGTAACTCTGTAAATACTTATATATTGACAGTAATCTAAAATATTGATAATAAATACATAAAGCGAAACTCCCATGGGAATATTAGATATTTACGAAGAAAGCGTAAAATACCGATTTCTGTGACTTCTGATAGTTGCGTACATCCTACCATATGTAGGTTTTGAGACCACTTTTAGAGTGTCATTAAACAATTATTTATACTATTACAGAGTTACAGCCGGGCATCTCAAATTCCGAGGTGAACTTACTATAATGACTGGACTCATTTACTATTATCATGTTAAGATCGAAATTTACTAATCATTACTGATCATTATAAAACAAAACCGCTCACCACTCTCTGTCCCCTTATAATTATGAGCTCAGATTTTTCAAACTATTTTCGGATTTTGATGCATTGATGAATTTCAATCGAGGTCGTCAACGGTATAGTTAGTATGTACTATTCATGTATAATGTAATGAAGAAAAAGTGATAATTTTCGTGATTAAGCACTTTAATTGTAAACGCTGTAAAAATTATAGTTAATTTAATTAAATAATAATAGTGACGTTACATAAATAACATATAATTTACTTTAATCAATGACGCGGAATTGAAACTTAAGTTGTTATACAACTCCTAATTCATTGAAATTTGCTATAGTTCCATCTTTCACCAGAAGCCATACAATATTAAATCAATCAAAAATATGTTAATATAACATAGCTTCACGCCTTTTCTAACCAAATGTGTAGACAGCGGCTGTTAAGCCTCGTCTCGCTGTTATGTTCAGGTATTTTCCAAATGGAATAGATGACGAACCTATTGCCATACTGGGCAAAAAGTTTTCTGGCATCAATATTTTTCACACATGATTATATGATTATAAAATATGATGAAATGAATACGAATTATTTTCAATCCATGTAATTTAATTTAACAATACTTTCTTCGCGATCAAAACTCGGGAAATAACTTTTCCTCTTCATTCACCTTATTGAGAAAATTAAATTTTTCGATTACTCATTTATCTCTTCCGTTAAGTCGATTACATGCCAAGGGCTCAGAGTAAAATACCTTTTAATTACTTCAATAATGGCTTTATATTGAATAAAAGCTTAAATTAAACTATTATTGAAGCATAGATTTTTTTCATAAATTACTTCACACCTTTATTTACCCAAAGGTATAGTAGTTTAACTTTATAGTCTTCCTGATATTATTTACTACAGTCTCTGCCTTGCTTTAATTCACATATTTAAGAATAATTGTGCTTCACCCAAATCTTCTATTTCCGATTTTGTCTTCAGTTCATTCTTTATCATTCAAGCTTAAATATCAATACTAATTCGCTTTACAGCTTATCTTATTACCAGCCTCTCTTTTCATTCTAACGGTCTCCATTAGTCACTGTTTCATATGTGAGAAAATCTGGAAAGATTTTTGGCCTCTAATGGGGTATTTTCAATGAAGGTGTATTCTTCAGTAACATCAGGATTTGCATTTCAATAGAGCCTCTATCTATAGATACGTCACATGACGATCTCCAACAAGAACGAAGAGGACTAGTTTTGTTGCAGCAATGATGTTATCTTCAAGTATGGTAGTTTTTGGGCATCTTTTGGGAGATTTGTCACTTAAACTAGTATGTCCACTTTGAAATTCTGAATACTAGCGTTCGACTCGGACAAACTGACTCTTCAAAACACCATATTAACCGAAGGAAAACCGCTCAGCTATGGAGGGGAAGACATTTATTTAAAATTTAGACTAATAACTGATTCCCTTCCACTTTTATCTATCAAATGACATTTTACATCATTAAATTACTTTTCGAAAATTGCCTAAATCATATTTCGTGTATGGCAATAGACTCTATGGGACGAAATATTTAATTCCGTGAGTAATTTTTTCATGAATCTATTATTTAAGATTATTGATGAATTGATGTGAATGTAGAAAGAAGAGTGGCGCTAGGAAAGAGCGTAAATGGAGCGTTGGGCACATTCCTAGGCGCAAAAAACATTAACAGATAAGCCCAGCTAGCAATCCACAATGCAGTGCTGATCCCAACGCTAACTTATGGAAGTTGGGTATGGCAGAGTGTGCATCAAAGTACAATAAACGCGGTAGAAATGAGGGCACTGCGCAAAATCTGTAGTGACTCTTGCTGACCGCATCGAGAACAAGGAAGGACGTTTGATTGAAAGAGAGTGTCTGTGTAAAAGTTAGAAACGGCATGCTCCGATGGTTCGGTTCCGGACATACAACGTGTTCTGGAGAAAGGTTAGGAGCCTTAAAATCAACGCGCGTACTAAACACGAGCATTTGAGAAAAGTGCCTCCGTGGATCAAAAAAAAAACACAGATACATTCGCAGAGAAGAATTGGGCAAGAAACTCATGTGCCAAATACTCTTTTCAAACCATTTGAAATAAATAACAATATTATCATCACTACTGAAAACAAAGCAGTAGGCTAATGCATAAAAGGTATAGCAGCCAGAATACACGACTATCACAACTAAGACCCAACCCAATTAAAATCAACGTCTTACATGTTAACGAGAGAAATAAAAAATAAATAATTTAAGGCGACTATAGTAGTCGAACACAACTGACGCGATATTTTTTAATTAGAGTGGTAACTTTGTGTAACAAATGTGTAGAATAATATATATATAATAATAATAATAGTGTTTAATATATATTGAACACCATATCAAGGCAAGTTTAAAATTAGGAATTATTTGTATTAATTATTTTGCTTTTTTATTCTAAAACTAACCATGACGGTTTAATGCACTTAAATAACATTTCTTTTATTTATTTTTTTAAGTTATGGTTGTATAACTTTTAGATATGGTTGTATAAGTTTTACAACCATAACTTAGTATAACTTAACTTTAAAATATGAAAACTTTAAGGTATAATCAGGTGCAATCGACACGACATCTCTCCGTGCCAAACCACAACGTAATGTAAGTAATGACGCAAGAAGAACGTATTTTGTTAGTTCAAAAACTACATAGTACTGTTAGAAGTCTAAAAATATTGTTTGTAATTAAACATCGGTTTTGTATGGAAGCACTCTGATGTGATGCCAACATATTAAGTAATTGGGGCGCATCTAAGAAATTCAAAATGAACGCAAACTGTTTAAAATTCAAGCCGCCACTATTATACCCGAAACTTACTCGCTGGAGAATTCTTGACGGAAAAAAAAATTGCGCTACTGGGCAAAATTCTAGAAAATGGAACAAACCTTATGAATAAAGTAAAAAGCGGTTTTTATACTATTTTTTTCTTCCTTTTTCAGCGCTGAAAATACCATGTTGAAAAGCGGTTTTCACCAAGAACCGCGAATATTCAACGCGTTTTTATACATACCAAAAGAGTATATTTATTTCTTAGATTTTCGCGAACCACAAACAACTTTTTAGGATTGTATCGCGTTTATTTAGAACTTATTTCATGATTATTCATGATCAGAGATCATTTTCATGAGTTCATTTCACTCATAATGATCTCTGTAAAGAGTTCGAAATGTCGGAAAATAAATAAAAATAAGTTCTAAATAATTGCGATACAATCCTAAAAAGTTGTTTCAATGTTATACCAAAAGAGATTTGAGTCATCAAAACGTGCAATACATATAATGCTGTTAATCACAGTTTCATTAAAATCTGAAAGAGAACACAAAAAACAACATCTGCCCAATAAAAAGCGTAATAAGCTGTGTTACATAAACTTTAAGGGTACTTCAAATTGCTGCTTTGGCCATGTGAATGCAAGGAGATTATTTATTATAAAAGATTTTTCAAAATTGTAATAATTCATATAAATTCTAGAATATATATATCCTATTTTGTTTTCGTTTTAAATATATCGAAATCTTGTTTTCTGACTCAGCAACTAAACGCTCGTGCTATTAAAACAAGATATTGGATACGTGTATATTTCTGTTTTATAAATACGTATTAACTGGCTAAATAAACAATAATACTGATTATTTTCAGAATCAAATCATAGTTTATACATATCATTTATATTTTATTTTTAGCTATTAAAATTATTTACTGGTGTATTAATAATTTATTACTTATTAATAATAAGTTATAATCTATAAAGGTGTTCGACAGGGATGTGTTGCGTCACTACGGCTCTTCAATCTCTATATGGATAGTTGTCTGACAAATCTGAAAGAGACTGAATGTGGTTTAAGCATGGAAGACGTGCGTGTCAAGTGCCTACTGTACGCCGATGACCAGGTATTACTTGCTCCGTCGGCGTCGGAGTTACAAGACATGCTAATCTAGGTGAATGAAGGGTTTAGAGAAAGAGGTATGAAAATAAATATAAGCAAGATGCAAGTTATGGTTGTGGAAAGAGAGAAAGAGGTCACAGTGTGTGATATGATATTGGATGGCAAAATTGGAGCAAGTGAATGAGTTTGTATATTTGGGAAGTATGTTTACAAGACACGGAAAATGTGAGGAATATGTTGAAAGGAGAGTGACTGCGGGTAACAGAGTTAATGGTGCATTGCATGCCTTGATGCGTAGTCAGGCTGTGTCTGAAAAGGCACGCTTGACAATTCACAATGGTGTTTTAGTAACAACTCTCACATACGGTAGTGAGTGTTGGGTGTGGCAGGCGAAGCATGAAAGTAAGGTGAATGCAGTGGAAATGCGTTCTCTGAGAAGTATGTGTGGAGTCACCATTGCGGATTGAATGAAAAATAGCGTGATAACGGAGAAATGCAAGTTGAAGGATGATGTGGCGAACAAAGTGGAGAGAAGTATGTTAATATGGTTTGGTCATGTTGCAAGAATGGATAAAAGCCGACTGACTAAAAGAGTATACGAAGCGAATGTGAGTGGCAGGGTCGGGATCGGGAGATCAAGACAGAGCTACCACGACCAAATAAATGCTCTGTTTAAAAAAGGCAAAATGCGTAGCACCCGAAACCGACGTGAATGCATGACGAGATGTATGACTGTGGCAAAAGAAGTGTGTTAGGATCGTAGGTTGTGGAAAGCCAAAGTCTCTGCCTACCCCCATGGGATACAGGCGTGAGTTTATGTATGTATGTATAATTTAACATCGAATTATATCAAGTTTTTCCATAATTCAAAAATGTCCCTAAACGAAAATACGTTCTGACACCTTCCAGTTAACCCTAAAGTTGATTTGTGAAGATAATAGTAACTTCACCCCTTTCAGTTTAAGTAAATTAGTTCAACATAGCTACATACTTTTAATGCCCAATAAAATTAATTATTGCGATATTAATAGCTTTAAAAGTTAGTGGAAAACATTGCGAAGAAATATGTAAATCTTATGTATTTTAAACCAGAATTTTGGCGTGGAAACGTTAATCTTCATTCGTGTAGGGGCAGTATGAAAGTTAAGAGGAATTTGTGCGCAATGATAATATTATATAATCTTTGTGGATTTAAATACAGTATTTTTATGGAAAAACTAAATAACAGTAATGCAAGGGAATGCCTACCCCGCAAGGGATTTGGTGTGAAGTTATGTATGTATGTGTAACTAAATAACAGAAAAAATCAAATTCAATTATCACGATTTTTTGTTTTTTTAACACAGCACAATTTTAATCCAATTTTCTATCCTTTAAGTATGTTTGCTGTCGGTTTTATGCTTTTAATAATAAAACTAATTGCAATAATATTTATTGCTCAATATGTTTATATCTATTTTTACAAAAAGATTTTATAACTCGATTGAAGAATAAAAATATGTGATATGTTTTTAGACCAAAAGATGCAGCACGTTTTGGGGTACATTCACGAAAATGGGCAAAAATCATTCGGTCAAAATGTGAGTTACTATTTATCCACGCGGCAAAGCGCTGCTCACATCTTCGGGTGTTAAAGGTATGAAGGTATAAAGAACATCAAACAATATAATATGTGATCTGCAGAGACTATAAACTCAAAAACTACATTAACTACAAAAGACAAGTATGACGAAGTCGTAAGAATTCATTTTACAACGCAACAGAGTGGCCAATTTGATTTTGTGACCTATTAAAAGTAGACAATTCCTTATCGCCTAAAAGTAATTGGAAAAATTAAATTTTACGTGAAGAATTGTAGTTAATTCACTCATTCCTCAGTGTGACTAACTCCTCAACGTTGTTAGCAAGTTTATTTTAGCTTCAAGAGTTGACTGTTATATATTTTATTTACTTTGATTAAAGAAGAACGTAATTATTTTCTGCAAGAACAGATGAAATTTAAAAGCTCTATTCTTGTTTGAAGAGAATTAATGATTTAATACATGGTTAGTACCATGATTTTAATATAATTTTCTGACAAATAACCGCAACCTAAAAATATATAATGGGCCTTATGTCTACGTCATTCGCTATCTCAGTGTTGTTTTGGCTTCTTTAATTACTTCTTTATATCTCGCTGACTTGGTAGTTCAGGACACGTTTTTACACATCTTGACTTAACACATCTATCGTGTGTTGGTGAAATTTTGAAGGTACTTAAAATAAAGTGACAAAGCTATGTCCTGTGTGTGGCAATATATTTCACCAGTTATTACATACCATAACGTAAAAAGTGTATTGTTCCTAACCCTTAAAAAGCTTGTGTGGTAAAAATGCATGTATGTTTATGTATTATGTATGCCTTATGTATTATGTCAATACATAAGGCGTTAAGTTATGTTATAATATAACATAGTTTCACGCACTTCACGTAGAATGAAGAGTGCTCTGAGTGTTAAAAATAAAGACTAAAGAGTATAAAAAAAACTTCGCAAACTCTCCCAGCCGTTTGACATGGAGCTGTATGAGGAGCTCTATAAGTGGCTAAGAGATCGATGTGGATATATGGCAAAGTGTTGCTCCAGGATATAATGCTAAAAATACGTTAGGATAAGTCGATAGATATCAGGCTCTCTAAATGGGGTCGCCACAACATGTCATCTTTTCCATTCTCTTCTATGACTCGTCGTCTCCACATTTACTCCCTTTATACTCACATCAACTTTTAAAAAGTACATCCGTCTCTTTGTCGGCCTTCCATCCACAGTCATTCTCAAATAACTCTCTTTTATCATTTGAAATTTCAAAATAAACCTTAGTATTTTAATGTTCCTCCCATAATACAGTTCATCTCGTTGCCATTTAGGCGAGGACACAACTCCGATGGTAAAAACCTTATTACCTCATTAAAGGTTTCATTGAAACTCTAATGATACAAAGTTATTGTTATATCCATTTTAATGAGCTCATAACAAGTTATATTATATTCTAGTAATATATGTTATATTCTTTTCGTATTTATATGAACACTTGCCGTTGTTGTATTCGATGAGTATATATATTACTTTTTTGTGTTTAAATGAAATTTAACTTTATGCTTCATACTATATCAGTCATTGTGAACAGCAATAAGAATTACTTTAAATATCAATTTCAATTATAGAACAAATATTATATATCTCAAGCTATACTTTTTTATTTTGTTTCATATTTTAACTTTGGGTTGATTGGCATGACTCTATAATCGCTATAGTAAATAAACATTTAAAAACGTATGCTTTAGTTAACACTTAGCTACCTAACGCAATCCTAACAAGGACTCCAATGGTTATTATTTTTTGAATGACTCTGTTGCTATACGACCGACGCGTCTGTGACCCTGTGTACTTTGCCACCCTGCTTTATCATCACGCCCATATGCGGTGAGCGCTCGACCAGCTTACACGTTTGCGCTTTCTGAATTTACTGGTAAATATTTTTTGTTTGCGATCGCGTTGTTGCGATTTATATTTTTAGGTGTATACATACAAACATAACTTCACGCCATTGTTACCCGAAAGTGTTGGTAGCGGCTGTTAAGCCTCGTCTCGCCGTTATGTTTACGTCCCAAATGGAATAGGTGTCGAACCTATTGCTATACCGGGCACAAAGTTTTCAGTCATCGGTATTTATCACACATAACTGTCCGAAAACAATTTCGAAAAGTCATTGGTGTGAGCCAGGATTTGAACCACGACCTCTGGATTCAGAAATTATGTGCTCGACCACTAGACCACCGAGACATTTTAGGTGTATAATGTCTGTAAGAGACCCAAATATTGAGAAATGGTTGCAAGAGTGTGATACAAACACCGAATGTGAAAAATATGTGCCAGATCTACCGAATGATGACTACAGTGATGTTGAAGACGTACCAGTGGACCAAGTAACTGCAGGCGACAGTCCCTCTGACTTGGATGCGAAAGTTGATGACACACAACAACAACATGAAGACATGTTTTATAATGGCGCCAAAGCTGTAGTGGATAATAATAAGCTAGATCAGATATGCGCTTTCTACTCAACTTCTTAACAAACCCTACGATGGCCGATGCTGGATATCTCAGCCACAAATGCATATATACTATGGGTAAAATGTATAAATATCATGTTAAAGAAGATTTATTTCATGAAGCAACTGGCTGGAAGATCTAGTAAAACATAATTTGGAACGCCGCATGAAAAAACATGGCTTGAATTGTAACCGGCAAGATACTAAACGCCGCAAATATTCAAAGTTTTGGTAAGAATTAAACACATTTTTGTGATGGTATCATAGAAACAAATTTTGCTCAGTGCTAGAATTTACGACATTTCCGATAGTACATTTGTCATTTCGAGCTCCAGATACATGAAATTACGCGTCAAGACGACTTATACTTGTGATTTATGAAAAAGGGCTATTAGGCCTTCGTCTATTTAGGTATCATAGGTAGTAAGGAGACGAGACATTTTGGTAATAACTGGCAAATACGGCGAGTTTTACTTGTAATAAAAAATCATATTAAATATTTGATAAAAACCACTTTTAGTTTTAATGTTATTTTTAGAACAATTTAGAATCTTTCCATCTACAAATATTCAAAGTAGTATCTACAGTAGTATTTGAAGATGGGAAAGATTCTCATATTTTACTGCATAAAATCGACGTAGAGTGGCTCTAGCCGTATTTCGTTCGGTGGAAAAGATTCTGAAAGCGCAACCCTTCCTCCATCTCCCCTATCTTTTTCCCCCATCCCCTTGCCGATTGTTTCTTAAAGGCCGGCAAAGCAACTGTCACTCCCTCAGTGCTATAGCTATCCATGTGTGGCACTCATCATTTATTACCAGGTGAAACTCGCTTGTTTGTTGTTCCCCTATTCTGCATATAGAATATATATATATACATATATGTATATTCTGCATATAGAAAAAAACATGTCAATGTTTTTAATATTCTACTTAGATGAATTATTATAACAAGTAAAAAAACGATCTGACCGAGGTTTCCATTTTTACATTTCTGTTTAGTAGTGTCTGTCATATAAATGTTTCTCATTTTGTTATTATTTTATGGGTGAGATAATATACTCTCGAGAGCAATGAATCCGGGTCACTTAAAGAATGTTAAAAATCTCGGAAACTAAAAATGATAGGTTAATGCAATAAATTGTATTTAATAGACAATGTAATACTCCTTAAATGAAAGTAAAAAAAATATGAGTCACCATACATTTTATTAACACAAAATTACATAAAGAAAAAATCTGCTGATCTCTCCTTAAAACAAAAATAGGAAACATGAAATTTTTGAAGTTTATTACGATTTTCTTGAATTTTAATACTTCGTATTGCCTCCTCGTGCTTCCATTACTGCGTTTACGCGGTTTGGCATGCTGTACACCAAGTTCCTTATACGATTTTGGGGAATATTCTCCCATTCCTCTGTGAGAGCAATTTTGAGCTCACGAAGCATGATTGGGGGAGGGTTTCGTTGTTTTACGCATCTGCCTAGCTCGTCCCAAGCATGCTCGATCGGGTTGATATCCGGGCTGCGCGCTGGCCACTCCATACGAGTAATGTTCATCTCTTGAAGGTAGTCATTCACAATCCTACCTGTATGAGTTCGGGCATTGTCATGCATAAATATAGCATCCTCACCTAAATTGACCATAAATGGACCAACGTGATCATTGAGGATTTCTTCCACATATCTTACGCTAGTTAAAGAGCCATTTTCTATGATCACCAGCTCTGTGCGACTTTCAGAAGAAATTCCGGCCCACACAAGTACAGACCCACCACCGTAGGCTACTTTTTCCTCGATGCATGCTTGCTTGAATCTTTCCCCTGGTCTTCGATACACTCTGTGTCTTCCATCGTGCTTGTAGAGCATAAATTTTGATTCGTCGGAGAACATAACTTTTGACCAATCTTCAATACTCCAATTTACGTGGCTCTGGGCATATCTTAGTCTTGAAATACGATGCCCACGCTCCAGTTTAGGGCCGTTTGCAGGTCTAAGGGGTTTTAAGTTAGATTCAGCAAGCCGACGTCTTACTGTCCATGCACTTGGGTTACTTCCTCCGAGGCGTCGAAACTGATTGGTGAGTTTAGTTCCTGTGAGAAAGCGATTTCGAAGCATGGTGTTCACCAAGTATCGGTCTTCTCGTGCTGTGGTATACCTGGTTCTGCCCGTTCCTGGTCTGCGTAGGTTAGAACCAGTTTCTTTGTAACGTCGGAGAACTCTTTGTACTGTTGACAGCGACACACCAACAGTCCTGGCTGTATCGCGCTGACTCCGGCCGGTTTCCAGCATTGTAAGTATTCTGGTGCATTCTTCAGGCGTAAGCGACATAATTTCAGCTTGAATAATGAATATAGAGCACTATCAACATGGTTTATGTACCCACATAAATGACAGATTACAAACAAAAGCAAAACCAAATGCTGTAATTTCGTAGTTCCATCTTCGAAAGTGGCCCTTTTTCAAATTTGATTTTTTTATGATATAACTTTACAATAACTAAGAAGTTTTAATACCTTCATTTAAGGAGTATTACATTGTCTATTAAATACAATTTATTGCATTAACCTAGCATTTTTAGTTTCCGAGATTTTTAGGATTCTTTAAGTGACCCGGATTCATTGCTCTCGAGTGTATTATAAAACCGTATTAAGTACTTCGTGTTCGTTGGTACATAAAATCAGAAAATCCGATGTTCTCTCAACTGAAAATGAGTCATAAACGTAGTAGACTTCGAGGTTTTATATATAGGTCGGGGAAAAAGTCTTTTCGCATAACGTAGGTATAAACTTATTATAAAATTTCTTTGACTGTACTATTTGTGTCTTTGGTAACATTAAAAAGGTTACATTATAAAGAAAAGAAAAAAATAAAAAAAAAGTTGTTTCCCGCTATTTTTCATTTGTTTTTCTCTCCGTAAAAATGAGTGAATCTAATGAAGAAATTCGATACATTTTAAAATTTTATTATAAAAAAGGCAAAAATGCAACTCAAGCAGTGAAAAAAATTTGTGATGTGTATGGACCTGATGCAGTGTCAGTAAGAGTAGCACAAATTTGGTTCAAACGTTTTCAGTCCGGAAATTTTGATGTTAAAGATGCACCTCGCTCTGGTCGCCCTGTTACGAATAAAATGGACGCCATTTTTGAAAGAGTGGAGCAAGATCGGCATTTTAGTAGTTACGATGTAGCTGAAGAACTGGGAATTGACCACAAAACAGTTTTGACCCATTTGAAGAAAGCTGGTTATACAAAAAAGCTCGATATTTGGGTGCCACACGAGCTCACTCAAAGAAACTTAATGAACCGTGTACTCATTTGCGATTCATTATTGAGACGTAATGAAACCGAGCCGTTTTTGAAGAGATTGATAACTGGCGATGAAAAGTGGATCACGTACGACAAGAACGTGCGAAAAAGGTCGTGGTCGAAAGTTGGCCAGGCTTCACAGACTGTGGCCAAACCTGGCCTAACACGAAATAAGGTGATGCTGTGTGTATGGTGGGATTGGAAGGGCATTGTTCATTATGAGCTTTTACCGTCCGGCAAAACCATCGATTCTGATCTTTACTGCCAGCAACTGATGAGATTAAAGGAAGCAGTCGAGAGAAAACGGCCGGAATTGATCAACAGGAAGGGTGTGGTCTTTCATCACGATAACGCTAGACCACACACATCTTTAGCCACTCAGCAAAAATTAAGAGAGTTCGACTGGGAGGTCCTAGTGCATCCACCATATAGCCCTGACCTTGCGCCTTCAGATTTTCACCTGTTTCGGTCTCTTCAGAATTCTTTAGGTTCTGTAAGGTTGACCTCAAGAGAGGACTGCCAAAACTATTTGTCCCGTTTTTTTGATCAGAAGTCCCAAAGTTTCTACAGTAACGGGATAATGTCTCTGCCCACAAAATGGCAGAAAGTTATTCAACAAAACGGTACATATATATTGTAAATAAATGTAAATAAACTTTGAAAAAAATGTCTTGACTTTTCATACAAAAATACGAAAATACTTTTTCCCCAACCTATTATTTACACAAGACAAATACAAAAATTATTGTTAATAGTAATACTTTTATATAAGTGCATCAATGAATTGGAATAAAACATGTAACTTTTCCTTATAAGTTTCCAAAATCAACAATCTGTGTTACCACAGAATCAAGATTTTACAAAAATGTGCCAGATATTGACTCAGCTTTTCGATAGAAGAATATTTTTCTTATCGTATTTTAAGGAAAAGTTATGTTATTACATTTTGCCCTTGATTAATCCCATTATAACCTCGTGTACTCAGATAATAAAAAAAATTGTAAGGAATATTGTAATAATAATAATATAACATTTATCTTTAAGCATTGATTACATATATATATTATGATTTATACCCAAAGGTAATCACCCCAGTATAATCAAAAGTTGAACTTCTTTACAAATGAAAAAGGCGGTGGCACCATTATCAGTTCATATTTTATTATCAGTTATCAATATTTCTCACATATTACTTTCGAAAAGACTGTGGTGTGCTCAAAGATCGTTAACATAACTTCTTGATTCAGAAGCAGAGTACTCGACCTAGGGATGGTTGTTATTACTAACGAAATAACTATCCATTAAATTTAACCAAACGTGACGTGTGACAAACTGTATCCAGGACCTAATTCGTAACAAGCGTACCATCAATATATAAGTCGTTACTCCAGTACACTCTAATTGCATTCGACGGGTTGCGTAACTTTGTTAAACAATCTGCTAGTTTGTACTTGATTCAATTTGATTGGAGATTTAACTGTGGATTTAGGAGCCCAATTTTGATTGGATGCCCGGGTGTGTTTATTGAATTTTAAAGTGAACATGATTTTGACGCATGTGAAAATTCCCTAATGCGGGATGGGATTAACATTGTATTTACAACGACATTATTCCTGAAATAGTTTTAGTGAATAAGGTAAGTGATATTATTTTCACATGTAATAAAGAACAACAAACAATAACTTTAAATAATAACTTAATATAATTCTTGGTATATCTTTGATATGGTAGAATTTTTGAACAATGATTTTTTAAATAACCTCACGCCTTTTTGTACCGAAAGGTGTAGGCTGCAGACAGGTTTTTAACCTAGACTGGCCAAAGTTTTACATCTCAAATGGAAAAGGTGGCGGAACCTATTGCTATATAACGAACACAATGACTCATAACAGTCAGTGATATTTATTACACCTAATTTCTGAGAAGAATTTTGAAAAGTCATTGGTGTAAGCTAGATTCAACCCCTTGACATCTTGTTTCAAAAGTGCATTGCTCAAAAACAAGACTAGCGAGACATTAACACAAATTTAGTACAAAGTACGAATATTTGTTCTTTTAAAGTGTTTACACAAGTTTTTTGGTACCTAATAAAAGTAGGAGATGTAATTTAAGATGTTGCAAATAGGAGCAGTAGCTTTATGAGGCTACTAGCTTTTAGCCGAGGCTTTGCTGACTATTAATGACTTAAACACATTAAACACTCCGACAGAAATAAATTATTGTGAAAATAAAACTACTAGTGGATTCAGCGAACTGTTTCGCATCAGCAGACATAAAAATGGTCATTTTAGGTTATCTCTAACAGATAGATAGACATCCATCCATCACGGACTTTTTGGTAGACCTTTTGAATGTGTATAATAATGAGGGCAATGCGCAGAATCTGCGCATGCACGAAAAGAGAATGAAAGTCAAAGAAGCGAGTGAATCCTGAGTTATGTCGCTATGTTCTCTCTGCCTACCCCGCAAGGGATTTGGCGTGAAGTTATGTATGTATGTATAGCAACGAGTCAGATCAAAACCAACCTATTATAGATTATTTTCCGATCCTGAGAGAAAACAAAGTATAGATTTCATAGCGTTGAGTTCAGTAAATGGTAAGTTTAAACTCGAGAATAATGAACATACATAACATAACTTCACGCCTTTTGTTACCCGAAAGTGTAGGCAGCGGCTGTTAAGCCTCGTCTCGCCGTTATGTTTACGTCCCAAATGGAATAGATAGCGAACCTATTGCCATACCGGGCTCAAAGTTTTCAGTCATCGATATTTATCACACATAACTTCCGAAAACAACTTCGATAAGTCATTGGTGTGAGCTAGTGTCAGGATTTGAACCTGGACCTCTGGATTAGAAGCCGTGTGCTCTCCTACTGGACCAGAGTGACTGCTGAATAATGAATAAACAAAATATGGATATATGTATCAGTAAGTTTAATAAACTGAATGGTCAATGTACCGCCGATGCTTTTTCACGTCAAGATTTAGTATTTCTCTCTTATAAAATCCGCCCTCCCAAAGCTAAATCTAAAGTACTGATGCTGCGCAACTTTTGCAAGAGGACGCGGGCAATATTGATTGGAGTCCGGTGTATTTGTCAGACAATGTCGACACTAAGGTGGTCTACCTTAGTGTCGACATTGACAGGTAGACCTGTTGACCGATTCACTGATCCTGCTATATGATAAGCAGGGTGCATGCTTATCATATAGCCGGATCAGTGACGACCAGTCAACATTAAACATGCACCATCCCCTTGGCTAACTAAGGAAATAAAATGTTTAATAGCGAAGACAGCTGCAGCAAAATACAAATTAAAGAAAAAACCTTTTTCTTAATGCTAAGATGACGTACAAATAAAGCCTTCTTCATATTTCTAGGTATTTCATCAGCGCAGACTCGATATAGCTTACCTATTTTTTTCTGATTCCAAACAAAAGCAAAATATGTGGATTGTGTATACTTTGAAAGCGAGAGTTGGGTTTCGCAGAGTGTGAACAAAAGAAATAAAGGCAGTTGAAATAAAAACTGGCATCGAAAATTAGGTTGCATTGAATGAGAGTCTCTATGTAAAAGTAAGGGAGGCTCCTGTGGTTCGGATATGTAGAAAAAATGGATAACATAAGATTGACCAATTAAATATACACTAATACAAAAGTGAGTTATACGGCTCGATCCGTGAGATCTCAGAAGATCGACGTAAAGTGGCTCGTGCCGCGTTTCGTTTGGTGAGAGGACTTTATATTAAATAAAAACTCAAAAGTCCAGTTAGAGGCTGTAAAGCCTTGACTCGCCAATATTCTACGAGTCTAATGGAATAGGTGGCGGCACTTATTGCTATAAACCGGGTACAATGTTGTCAGTCATCGATATTTATCAAACGTAACTTCCGAAAGTAAATTCTGAAAAGTTTTTGGTATGAGCTCGTTCGAACTATTATGCGGCCTTTCTTTGAAGGCTTTTTAAAAAAAACACTTTTTGATTTACAGTGGGTTATACTATAATTAGAAAAAATGAACTTAAGAATACACGTGTTGTCGGATTAGGAGATGAGACCGGACTGACTGGATAGGATGAGAGAGTCTTTGAGGTGTGAGACGGGATATCTGACTGGGCAGAATTAGGATGGTAGGGTCAGCCCTAATGCATTCAGTGCAGGGGTATAACAGAATGCAAAATATTTTAATTCAGATGCGGGATGATGAACCACTGGACCATCGAGCATAAATATACATATAAATTTTCATTAATTCTTCAAGAATTTTAAACTTGTATTATAAGTATGTATTTACAAAAGAAAAGTATATATGTATTAATATCTGTTATCTAGTATCCATAGCACAAGCATTTAGTTGCTTAATTTGGAACTAGAGGGTGTTTTGTGATTTGTGTCCAAGATATTATTATTAAGATATTATTACATATCAAAACCGACTTATTTCAACCGATTAGGGTTATGTAAAAATAGGTTGAGCTATCTATAAGCAAATCTCGACGGAGTTTGAACTTATAAGAGCATGTTCCTGACAGCTCTCATCTTAGTGAGATCTATTTAATCAATTCTAAATTGAGGCACTGCAATTACGATACCACACCAGCTTTTACAATACAGAATATTATAGATACTGATTATTTGTTTAAAACTGTAATAAACTTGTTGGAGTATAAACTTCATGCCAAGTCTTTTGCGGGGTAGGCAAAGGGAACAGAGTGCCATATATCACGATTTATAACAACTTACTAGTTTCTTTGAATTTTATAACTCTTCTCTGTCATACACGCTTGTCGGTTTTTAATGCTATAGCCTATTCTTTATGACAAAAAGGGGCAAATGAACACGTGAGTCACCTTATGGGTAACGACTACTGCCGGTCATGGATATCTGCAACAAAAGGAGCGTCACTTAGTCGTCGTTTGAGTTTTTATTATATAAAAACTTTGTGCCCGGTATGGCAATAGGTTCGCCACCAATTCCATTTGGAACGTAAACATAACGGCGAGTCCAGGATTAACAGCCACTGTTTTGTATATAATTATGTATTAATCAAAAATACATATATATAATTTATTGTACAAATGTATTTGTAATATAGTGAAAAATACATTCTCATGGCATAAATATGTTTAATAATCTTTTAATAATAAACAAAGTAGAACTAAATTTCACCTTACACAATGGCAAATGACAGTAAGTCTTTGACTGGGGAGAATTATGAGTTTATTCTTCACTCCCATCTCGATAACGGCTTTTTTGTCCTTATCTTAGACCATTCCATTCGCTAGACTTATCTATAATCTTTTTTCTCTATTTAAGAGAAAATTAACATAAAAAGTAATATATTTTATATATATTTTAGAACTTTGTATTTCCTCATAGCATTTACATAATATTTTATATTATAAATTTAACTATACAATAGTAAACTTTATAAACCAAATATTATCGTCAAATAAAACTATGCTACAATTTCACCTAATCAGTCAGAGGAAATATAAATTAATCAATACTTCCTACGCGGTAGTTAATACGCGGTAGTTAATACGCGGGAGTCTAGTTTGTTTATATAGTAACAAAGACTCTAACATAACAAACTAATGACTACCTTATTTCAAATTTTTACAGTGATAGAGCGTAGGAAGCGACGTAGCTTGCTGCATGAATGGTCCGGCTCGACCGGTGAAATACAACGATCTCTCAAAATATCGACGTAAAGTGGCTCTTGCCGCGTTTTGTTCGGTAAGAGAGGTATCCGGAGGCCAAACCCCTTTCCCCCTCCCCTTCCCATCCCACATCCAACCCATTCCGTATCCAATTGTAACGCAACTGTAACACTATATGTGTTCAGGTGTCCATGGGCGCGTTTGTTACTCGCGATCAGATGACACGTCTGCTCGCTTGCCCCCATATACCATAAAAAAAATACCAGTCCCTATCTAACTATCCTAGATATAACTATCGATCTGAAATCATGATAAACAAAACTATTTCCTTTCAGCTTTTCTTAAGGTCTATAATAGAGGAGAAGATTTTGAACGTTTCATATATTCTTAAGAATTATATTGATAATGCAGATATTTTACAAACGTAAATTATAACTGTGTGGAAGCTCCCGTTCATCAGCGTGAACACTATCCGAACGTCAGTGTGGATTTTGTTAGGTAACGTTTTAACTTAAACTACATTGGCTAAGATTACACTGGTTGTCAGATTGTGGATCTAAACGATTGGTTTGTGAAGACACTGAAATATTCCTATTTCCTTGAAGATGTATATGCATAGCTTTTGTGTACAACCTTGCAAGCAATATCAACTTTGTGATATTTTTATAGAAAATAAATAAAGCAATAATTATTCTCATTAAATAAAGATACAAATTTGGAATGCAGAAAATTTAGATACCTATATATTATTATTGGGTGACCCGGCAAAGCTTGTTTAAAAGCTTGTTGTTTAAAAGGTTGTTAATAAGTGGTGGATCTCTCTATTTATGTTTTGAAGTATGAAAATAGATGACCCCTTCTTGGGAAAGTTTTCGATGATGTGATAGGGAAGCGGTTGAAAGTGGGATGGGAAAGGAAGCGGGGACGGGCCTCCGGATACTTCTCTTACTATGCAAATCGCAGCATAAGCAACTTTATGCTGATATTCTCAGAATATCAGCATAAGGAATATCAGCATATCAGAATATCAGCATAAGGTCGCCGGAATTTCTCTAGTTGAGCCGGCCCATTCATGCAGCAAACTGCGTGGCTCTACCACACATCATCATTATGTAACCTTGAGTAATAATAATACGTTCTATGGCCATAAACTTATTTTTCCCCGTAATACAAGTTAACAAAGTATTTCCACAGATGCTTTCCTAAAGTTATAATATCAAACTTTATCACAGACTTAAAGATAGCTGAGTAAGATAGAGATACTAAAGTAGCTGAAACTGAGACAGTTTAGCTAAGTTTATGAGGCATAAGCATCCATCAGACTTACCGTACTTCAAAAACATCGCGGTAAAACTGAGAGTGCTGAAACAAAACCGATATGTTGGGTAAGATAGTCGTAAACTTCTTTATAGCAAACCTTTATGACCGAACACTTAAATGCAACTATGCAGCTATTCATCTTAAATAAATCTATATACTTATTAATTTCAACAAAACTCAAAAACAGAAGGACCATTACTTATTTATTTGGTAGTTGGTGTCCTCTGAGAAGCAAAGATACAACGTAGTAAACTTGGTGAAATACAGATTTCGTCTAGTCTATTTTTGATATTATTATATTCATAACTAGCTGACCCGACGAACTTTGTTTCGCCTTGGAAGCAGTAAATAAAAGATTTGCTCAGAAAAAAGTGGCCTAAGTTATTCCTAATTAGAGTTCCGTCATAATCAGTCCAGCCATTCCAGAGGTTACTCGGAACAAACATACAGACAGAAAAACAGGAAAAAAATATGTAACAGTTGATTTTATAGAAAATGTAGTTAATTTTTTTTTTTTATTAAATTTTACCAAATCATGAAAACATTAAAATTATGTAATTATTTTTTAACACACAGAAAAGAATGCCATACAAAGTTAATGTTTACGTAAATGTAACTATCGTATTTGTATTTAAATTTGGCCATGCTCATGAAAAGTGCACTGGATCAGAAGCCGTGTGCTCGACCACTGGACCAACAAGACTAGACTACTCAATAATTTAAATATTAAATTGTTAACTTTTAGCATAGTCTTTAACTGTTTCTTTAGCATAGTTTTTCTTTTCTCCATATGATCAATAATAACATAATGATTTTACATTAGGCTAAATATTTATTTATAATAGGCAATGGTTTTGCTAATAAGCAATTTGAAATAACTGCAAACTATCTATACGCCACAAAGGTGGTACGATAATCTTAGTTTCGACAAAGCCGTATCTCCATTGAAGTGGGCTTAACGTCCGGCATGCAGGTCGGATATGTGGGGCGTGTAACGACAGAGCTTGTACGTGACAATTGTACACGGGATGGTGTTATGCAAGTACGTTTTCATGTTTCCCTTTTTGATGGATTACATTTTTGTCATCGTATATAATATATAAGTATATAATATTTTTAGGTTTTCGTCTGCTGCTTCATTGTCTTGGCTTTTCTAATGCAATAACTTCTTTTATACCTACTACCAATATTTATGGAATAATCATATATATTCTTAATTAGCTTCTAAATGACAAAACATTTATACCAATATGTGAAAGTTCCGGAGTCTATAATGAAATTGGGGCTCAAAAATATTAAAACAGTTTAAATTTTTTGTGAATGAATATATTATGATTTTAAAATAATTACAATGTATTAATTTTTCACTACACTTGTTAGATATTTGTCCTTAAATTACGAATACCATCATTACATAGTATAAAATAAAGTCGATTTCTGCTGTCTGTCACCAGTTATATGGATTTATCATTTTTCTTAGATCGAGGCTGTCAACGGGGTAGTTTTTATCTTTAATTCAAGCTGATGAAAAAGTGATAAATCTAATAAAAAAACCTTATTTTTTCTTTTAATGAGGTACTAAGTTTGCTGGGTCAGCTAGTTGATAAATAATTACCAAATAAAAATGATACGACTAACTCTTCTTTAGCCAAAAACCTTTACACTGTTCAATAACGTAATCACTAATACAGCCACATATCACAGAACACATACTATAAATTTGTAATTAGTTTTCTTCATAATTAATTTTAATGCTTAATTTATTTCTAAACTAGGATGTAATATCACTCAAATCGATATCCAAGGCTTGCCCCTCTACTACTTGCTTATTTAAACATAGCACCACAACTCCAGAACAACTTCGTCTGGTAAATTAAATTAACCTGCTCATATTGGATTCCCAATATAAATGAAACCCAATCAACAAGTACAGAAGAAGAAAAGTACAGAAGTAGTTGTTTTTAACCTGAAACACATTTGGCTCAGGAGCGTACAGAAACATTTTTGTTCCTGGTTTTCCAAGTGTCCTTTGACACACATATGGCACAGGAACGTTTTAGTGTTTTCTAAGCGCACGTTTCCTAGGCCATATGTGGTTCATCGGACAGTGAACGTCGTAACGGGCAATTTGTATGGCTCACGATTGTTTCTTGAGTCAGATCTGAAGGCTCGGTGATAGCGCTACACTTTACACAAAATAATGACTTTTAAATCAAAAGCGTCAATGAAAGTCAAGGTAGACAAAATATGTATCAGTATTGTAGCAAATGGAAAATCTCTGCCTTTCTTCAAAGAAAAACGGCGTGATCGTATGTGTATATGATATTGTTAGGACTAGGCTGACTATATCAGCCTAGTACTCTAGGCTGACTATGCTAACAAGGCTGACTATATCAGCCTAGTACTCCTACGGTTCCTCCGTCTCAGTCGGACCACACTCCGTGGCCCGACAAGCTGGAGGTGACGGAGGACGAGCTCGGGCGAGCCGTCGCGCGTCCCGCAGCGCCGCTTCCGGCCCGGACGGAGTTCCAGGCCGGGTCCTGGCGCTCGAGGAGTGGAGGGTTGTGGTCTCCTTTTACGAAGCTGTGATCAGCAGGCGGCGGCGAGCTCAGTGATCGCCGCCGCCGACGAGCCGTGAGGGCTTACACCCCGCGGATGCGCCCGGGTCGCGGTCCGGGAAGGATGACACCCCGGTGCGGCCGGAGAGGGTCGTCGGGGGCGCCACCGGCCACGCGCCTCTTTACAGCGCGCGGTCGGAGCCGCCCCGCCCTGGGGAGCTTCACCGAGGCTCCCCGAGGATGAGCACCCCCTCGTGACAGAGGGGGCACGACGGCGGGTGGACCAGAGGGCTGATGCACTGTCCTGGGCCACCCCAACGCCGGAGGAAGGCCACCGTGAGGCTTTAGTGGGTAACCCTGGGATTGGATTGCAGCTTACTGTTTTGGGAGTCCCACACTACCCCCTGCCGTCCTCAGGCGGGGGGTGTGCATAAAGCATTTCCTCGCGTAAAAAAAAAACAAATGTCTGACTATATTAATACATACCTACCTACCTACGGCTTCACTTTCGTTACAAATAAAATTCATAGATGTCGCTACTAGGTTCCTACCATTGATGATTCTGTCGTAATATCGTATTATATCGACAGATGTCGCTCCAATGCAGTATTTCAGGGCGTTACTGTATTAACGTTTCTGAGCACACTGTTTCTGAATCCAGAGGTCGTGGTTCGAATCCTGACACTGGCTCACACCAATGACTTTTTGAAATTTTCTTCGGAAAGTTGTGTGATAAATATCGATGACTGAAAACTTTGTGCCCGGTATGGCAATAAGTAACATATTCCATTTGGGACGTAAACATAACGGCGAGACGAGGTTTAACAGCCGCTGCCTACACCTTCGGGTAACAATGGCGTGAAGTTATGTTATGTTAATAACTATCACGAGCTATAGCAGAGTTAATAACACCTATTGCAAAGCCTGTGTCGATATTAATGTAAGTACCTATATTAAGTTTTGTGATGATCATGTTAGAACACAATGCAGAACTAGCTCTAGCGTGTTTGAATTTCCAGACACGTGTTCCAGTTGGTAATTGGTATAACTTTTGGCCGGAGCGTGGTCGTTTTGCAAATAGCTTTAAGTTTCGCGCGAACGAGAGTTTTCGGTGTCGTGTCGCATACCTAGTCTCTGTGGTCTTAATAGCATCTGATTATTTCCGTTATGCATTGCCTCTAACGTCCATTTTGTGGTTGTCAATTTGCTATACTTAAATTTTTCGTTATGATAAAATTAATAAATTATGCATATTCAAGCTTCTTGTTTGCTTTTCTTGCGTCTTGAGATAAGATATCGCTGTCTATATATATTATACGTGCAGCATCAATATTTTTGGGTCATCTCTGTGGTCAGGAGGTTGAGCATCCCGCTTTTGAATCATGAAAGCAATTAATTGTGTTTCTAATGAAGGCGCTCTTATGTTGTTTTTTACCGTCATACCTATTACATCTGCAGGTGTTGGAAGAGGCCTTGTCGCGTTTCGCCGAAAAAAATATTTGGACCATATTACATATTTAAAGCATTGTAATTTGAAGCTATGAAGTTTTACATAATTCATGTCTTTTAACTAAATGGTCTATCTAGTTCTATCTAGAAAGTTATAAACTGTTTATAACTTTCAGAGGACAGAGGACTGTTTTAAACCCACGACATTGAACGTTTGATTTAAGTTATGCTTGACTTAAACCATGATGTGATCTAGGTATTTGAATTATTTTATATTAATACTATCTAACTCAACGGACACATAATGTATTGTATATTTAAAGTACTTGACCGTACATAGATGCGGCTGAATAAGAACCGAATCCAGATCTGATATTAGAGAGAGGTATATCATTCCAACTTATCAACATAACCTATATTTTCTCTATACATAGACTAAAATTTGTAGATGTACTTTTTTAACATTGTTAAATGGACTGGCTGAGTCGACAAACTTTATTTCACTTTAGAAGCAATAGAGAGTAGGTTTTGACTTAATATAGGTTCAATTGACCCGCGCCTAAAGTCGTAAAGGTCATGCCTTTACGCCCCTGCTTTTTATATCTTCGAAAATATTTCTTCAAATATAATCCCATATGAGGCATAGAGAGAAATATGAAGAAATGTCTGTTTTTATTAATTTTGAAATAGAAAAAACACAATCGACTTTACAACGAAATAAAGACATAATAAATATGCATGTGTTATAAAAATTCCTCTAAATTTCAACGGGCCGTCATTAGACGACATAACGACACAAAAGGACATCCTCGCTTTTTAAATTAAGCGTTGTTGTAAACAGCTTGCGATTTATGAATCTGCGCAACGTTCTGTGGTTTCATTACGAAATATATATATTAGGGTGTCCCTTATTTTTCGAGGTCTAAATTGTTTAACGCATACGTCCTAGTTTTGTTCATTTGTACCTAAAATACTAGAAAAAAAAATTTTACCTTGCTTGGAGTATGATAACCCGTGCCGACTTGCATCGAAATATGTTCATACAAGTTGCGCGGGAGTAGCGGCGCGCATTCGCGGTATTTAGTGATTTGTTCCCAGTTATTATCGTAGCTAAAAGTATAGTAAAAGTATTTTCTTAGTTGGTGATGTAAATAATCAAATAACAGTTGCTAAGTTACCGTCAAACCGTCAAGTTCTCGTAGTACTGTTTTATAATATTCGTGAAGTTAAATTAACTGTTAGTGAAAGCGCAAATATTGTCATTCGCGAGAATATTATATTCTAGCAAAAGTCTAGAATATCAACTAGAGCTTTACCTAACTGTGTAAAAAAACATGTGGATCTTCACAACACTTGGAGAGAGTTGCAAAAAAAATCGGAAAAGTCGAACGATATTTATAAGCGCCGTGAGGAGGACTTTCAAATCAGTTTAGATAATTTGTTCGATATAGCTCACGCTGATGCTTTGCAACTGATGAAGAAGAAGATAAAATATTTTTACAAAAGCAAAGACAACCAGGGCGTCCATGATGCCTATTGCAATCGCAATTCAAATTTAGCGCTAAGGATAAACGAGCACATAAAAACTTTTGTTTATTTATTGCCATTTTATACGTAAAACCATGGCTTCAATGTTGTTTGACAGTGAAGGCACCAAAGATTTGTGCTTTTTAAAAAAGCATAAAAAAAAATTAGAAATTGTCGACAAATTGATTTCTAAAGCAGCTCTCAGCAAGTTTAGCCAACATCTTTGGTACTTATCGGAAGAAATTGTCATTTTATCACTCTTTGACGATGAAGTTGATGAATCAACCAGGGCAAACATGATAACAAACTTACAAAATGAGAGTTTGTCTAATTCTGGGAAGAAATACGGGTTTATTTAATTTCTTTTACTAAACTAATAATTAATTCTGCTTATTTGTTGATTCAGTAAAACCATTGAGCAATTTTGTATCAATCAAGAGCACTTATTTTTTTTTCACGATTAAGAATCGATAAGAACTTTCTTCAGAAACCAATTCCTACGTGGGAAGAAGATGTTGCCTTTTTAGAGGCAAAAAGAAAAGTTAATGATACAGCTGAAAGAGCTGTAAAACTAATACAAGATTTTCATGGTTTAATTACGGCAAACGAGGAGCAAAAGCAATATTTGCTACGCTGCGTGCAAGAGCACAGAAAGTTGTATCCAGATTGTAAAAAAGAGACCCTCAAGAGAAAATACACGGACTAATTATTTCCAACTTTGTGACCTTATTTTTGTGACTTTATGTACTTAAAATAAATAAACGTTTAAAATTACTTTGTTTTTTATTATAAATTTAAGAAATTATATATTGTTTAATTGATTTAGCTGCATAATACCATACTTAGTTAAAAAGCGCAATTTATTAAAACTTTGATACGCTGTCGGCACGTGTTAATGTTGGCGTAGAAAGATAAAATTTCAAAAATTAGATAAGTCTAGGTAGACGTAAAAAAGAAAGAATTTTTTTTCCCCATATAAGGGACACCACAATATAATATATATATATATATTTAAGCTCCTGCTTAAAACAGTACGTACGTGAATTGGATTTCACACATTATTACAAATATAACTATTTGATACCAGTGGATTAGATAGTATATAACTATGATAGTAAATAAAAACTAACATAACGAATTATCAGTGGTAGAGCCAAGTAGTTCGTTCGTGAAGTATCACGACCTCTCAGAAGATCGACTCAAGCCAAGCAGTTCGCTGCATGAATGAGCCGGCTCGATCGGTGAAATACCACGACCTCTCAGAAGACCGTCGTAAAGTGGCTCATGCCGCGTTTCGTTCGGTGAGAGAGGTACCCGGAGGCCCATTCCCCCCTTCCCCATCCTTTCCTCTCCCCTATCCCTTAAAGGTCGGCAACGCAACAGTAACACTATATGTGTTGCTGGTGTCTATGGGCGGCGTTTGTTGCTTACCATCAGGTGACACGCCTGCTCGTTTGCCGTCCTATCCCATAAAAAAAAGTGGCTCATGCCGCGTTTCGTTCGGTGAGAGAGGTACCTGGAAGCCACCTGCTACTCCCATGAAGGTCGGCAACTCAACTGTAACTATGTGTTGCATGTGTCCATGGGCGGCGCTGGTCACTTGCCATCAAGTGATACGCATGCTCGTTTCTATCCCATAAAAAAATAATAATAATCTCTGCGACCGCTATTTTTACATCAACACTCATATCCTTCCAAATAACCTTGTTTTCTTGTGCTTAATGTTGCTGTTCCATTTTACCTTACATTCATGCACACTCTATAAAATAAAACAAATCAAATTAAGTGCACTTGAATTTAATTTAGCCTATATTACTATGGCTCTATTTCAACATTATTATTATCATCATTTGACCTACGTTTCTGTTATAACTACAGTATATTACTAAATAACAATAAAGCTGCAAACAATAGTTAAGGACCTAATAAATGCAATATCTCTCGGTAAATGGACGTCCGTTATGCTTCCTTTGTCACATTTAATTATGTATCAAAATGAGATGAGTCCCAGATGTACGGGTCATTTGCTTTGGTATACCATGATATTATGTTTTAATTATTATCAATAATAATGACGATGTTTTCAGACGCAACACATATACAACGCCATCTAGTCCAAGCTTAGTAAATAAAATTGAATTATTTTATTTTAATAAATATCATAATTAACTTTCTTATATTTAGTATTGTCAGTAAGGTTTGGTTGCTTCCATCAGGTTTCAGTATCTTTTCACCAGGAAGCTAGCGAGCTCTTTTTAGTTCCTAAAGAGGCCAGTGCCAGGCCACAATCTAATATGTACTTATTTTAAAG
The DNA here is from genome assembly GCA_905147225.2 of Euproctis similis. NCBI lineage: Eukaryota > Metazoa > Arthropoda > Insecta > Lepidoptera > Erebidae > Euproctis > Euproctis similis. The sequence continues at coordinate 16,272,020 of LR990109.1, forward strand.
CGGAAAAGTTTCTTTGTTTGAACTTTTTTATTATGCGATAGGAGGGCAAACGAGCAGGCGTGTCACCTGATGGTAAGCAACCAACGCCGCCCATGGACACCAGCAACACACATAGTGTTACTGTTGCATTGCCGACCTTTAAGGGATAGGGTATAGGAAGGGATGGGGAAGGGGATGTTGGCCTCCGGGTACCTCTCTCACCAAACGAAACGCGCCATGAGCCACTTTACGTCGATCTTCTGAGAGGTCGTGGTATTTCACCGGTCGAGCCGGCCCATTTATGCAGCCAACTGCTTGGCTCTACCACTGTTAAAACGCGCTAATCTCAAAATGTTAGTCCGATTTCGAAACTTCTTTCAATGTTGGATAGTCAATTTATCAATGAAGGCTATATAATATTTTAAAATAAATTAGGGATCCCTTCTAAGTAAGCCAATGTGTAAGAAAATGACCCGAAAAAAATGTTTATATCGCGTATGCTGCATAAACTATTGATTAGTATATTTATTACATATAAAAATAATAAATTTACTACAACTTTGCAGAATTTGTCGCGACAAAGTCAAAATAACTTTATTTTTATAGGTCTTCACAGACACTTAAAAATAGTCAACAAGTACAGATAACATATTATTTAAAATTAAATAAAAATACAAACACGAGCGCTTGTGGAAAGTGCCTCCGTGGAACAAAAAAAGACACGGACGCAATCGCCACGAGCGGCCCGATTCCGAGTGTAGGGGCTATCATGAGAAGAATCGGGCAAGAAACTCCTGTGCCAAATACTCTTTTCAAACCATTTGAAATAAGTAACAATATTAATATAACTACTGAAAACAAATGGGTAGGTTGGTCGACAATCACAATTAAGATCCAACCAAATTAAAATCAACGTCCTACATGTTAACTAAGAAATTCTATGCGATCACAGTAGTCGAGCACAACTGACGCGACATCTTTTAATTAGAGTGGTAACGTTGTGCAAAAATTTTGGCGAATAATAAAATTTAAGTATTACATATTGAACACAATATCAAGGCAAATTTACAATTAAAAAGCTATCAGAAATTATTACAGAACGCCTCCACTCCGAAAAAGTGAACAAATTCCAATACACAAACTACAAAATCCGCGTTGAGCAAGCAATTTGAAGGTCCCACTCCGACTTGTCAGTCATGAAGTCATTGATGGTGTAGTATGCACCACCAATGAGACGACCCTTCACACCTATCTAACTGTTGTAGTTTTAAAACTCTTTATTTTGTACTCTCGAGAGCAATGAATCCGGGTCACTTAAAGAATGTTAAAAATCTCGGAAACTAAAAATGATAGGTTAATGCCATAAATTGTATTTAATAGACAATGTAATACTCCTTAAATGAAAGTAAAAAAAATATGAGTCACCATACATTTTATTAACACAAAATTACATAAAGAAAAAATCTGCTGATCTCTCCTTAAAACAAAAATAGGAAACATGAAATTTTTGAACTTTATTACGATTTTCTTGAATTTTAATACTTCGTATTGCCTCCTCGTGCTTCCATTACTGCGTTTACGCGGTTTGGCATGCTGTACACCAAGTTCCTTATACGATTTTGGGGAATATTCTCCCATTCCTCTGTGAGAGCAATTTTGAGCTCACGAAGCGTGATTGGGGGAGGGTTTCGTTGTTTTACGCATCTGCCTAACTCGTCCCAAGCATGCTCGATCGGGTTGATATCCGGGCTGCGCGCTGGCCACTCCATACGAGTAATGTTCATCTCTTGAAGGTAGTCATTCACAATCCTACCTGTATGAGGTCGGGCATTGTCATGCATAAATATAGCATCCTCACCTAAATTGACCATAAATGGACCAACGTGATCATTGAGGATTTCTTCCACATATCTTACGCTAGTTAAAGGGCCGTTTTCTATGATCACCAGCTCTGTGCGACTTTCAGAAGAAATTCCGGCCCACACAAGTACAGACCCACCACCGTAGGCTACTTTTTCCTCGATGCATGCTTGCTTGAATCTTTCCCCTGGTCTTCGATACACTCTGTGTCTTCCATCGTGCTTGTAGAGCATAAATTTTGATTCGTCGGAGAACATAACTTTTGACCAATCTTCAATACTCCAATTTACGTGGCTCTGGGCATATCTTAGTCTTGAAATACGATGCCCACGCTCCAGTTTAGGGCCGTTTGCAGGTCTAAGGGGTTTTAAGTTAGATTCAGCAAGCCGACGTCTTACTGTCCATGCACTTGGGTTACTTCCTCCGAGGCGTCGAAACTGATTGGTGAGTTCCGTTCCTGTGAGAAAGCGATTTCGAAGCATGGTGTTCACCAAGTATCGGTCTTCTCGTGCTGTGGTATACCTGGTTCTGCCCGTTCCTGGTCTTCGTAGGTTAGAACCAGTTTCTTCGTAACGTCGGAGAACTCTTTGTACTGTTGACAGCGACACACCAACAGTCCTGGCTGTATCGCGCTGACTCCGGCCGGTTTCCAGCATTGTAAGTATTCTGGTGCATTCTTCAGGCGTAAGCGACATAATTTCAGCTTGAATAATGAATATAGAGCACTATCAACATGGTTTATGTACCCACATAAATGACAGATTACAAACAAAAGCAAAACCAAATGCTGTAATTTCGTAGTTACATCTTCGAAAGTGGCCCTTTTTCAAATTTGATTTTTTTATGATATAACTTTACAATAACTAAGAAGTTTTAATACCTTCATTTAAGGAGTATTACATTGTCTATTAAATACAATTTATTGCATTAACCTAGCATTTTTAGTTTCCGAGATTTTTAGGATTCTTTAAGTGACCCGGATTCATTGCTCTCGAGTGTAGTTTGCTATTATCTAACATACTTTATATCTTCAAATTAACAACAGAATCAATACCTTTTTAGAACTTTATGAATTATTCCGTTCGGAAATTTTATTCAAACTATGTCGCTATTATGTCTCGGTGGAACAGTTGTCGAGCACCCCGCTCCTGAATCAAGAACTCGCGGGTTAGAATCCTGGCTTACACCACTTGTACGCGTAAAAGATCCCTGACATTGCTCTTTAATTGTAAAGCGTCTTAATATCATCTTGGAAGTTTGTTTCAACTCGCTATGCTCAGGAACTACTGGTTTAAATAGAAAAAAAACCTGTAGTTTGAAAAAAGCATGTAGACTTGTAGATGGTGGGTTTCCTGAATAGCGGTAATCATTATCAAAATAACATTGGCTTAGTTATAACATATTGAATGGCACTCATAGGTTTTAGGCCTAGACTTTGTGGTGGGTTATTTCTTAGGGTTAGCCGAAAGATGTTACTATTCGTGTACTAGGTTGAATGATAAACATTTGTTGAGTACAATTCGGGATGCGATGCGATGAAATAGTGTATTTTGAGATGGATTAAATTAAATCCCTTTCATCTTCCTTTTCCGTCCGATTCCCTCAAAGGGCGGCAACGCACCACGGTGTTCATGGGCGGTGAGTAGTTGCTTACCATCAGGTGACGCACTTGTTCGTTTGCCCTCCTATTCCATAAAAAAGAAAAAAGGTTGCGGTTACGGTTTGTGTGGCCAAAGACCTACTGGCCAGTTTTGCGAAGAAGCAACAAGATTTTGCGGAATAGGTTGGTTAAAATGTATAAGGTAAAATGAGGTAGAACGTAGTTAAATGCCTCAGGAATGATTGACGCTTTTTGGTTATCATTGCGATTCTGCAGCTATATTAAGTATAATTTCTCTTGATCATATTCGCATCGTATCCGGGACCCTAACGATTTGTTTAAACCTCTTTGGAATGACTTGAATAACATTTTTTTCCTACAAAATTCTTCTATAGTAGTATTAAATTTCTTGTGGTTTCTTGGTGCCCTGTCTGGCTAAATTATTTCATCAGGCTGTTCTGAAAAGTTCTAAATTGAGGCTGTTCTAATTACTTCTAATACCTAACCAACTGTGTGGTTTGCCGTTGGAATTGATTCTACTTGCGGCTGGACCTGTAATTTTATTTAAGATATTATTTAGACATAAATTGGATATCTCACTTCCTGGTTACACAAATATTCTACGATTATTTTATCATATATATATAAATCTGTTTAACATGTTCGGGTTACCATTGAACTTCGATATTTTTTGGAAAATGGAAATAACGAGCAAAACAACAATTCAAGTGTACGTACACATTGTTCCGTCGATTCAGAAACCTCGGAGACGGGCCAGCGTTACCGCGATCAATGCCGGCGGGGACAGGTCTCGCCCGATCCCGACGACCAGGACTCGACGCTCTGCCGCCCACGCCGGGCAGACCTCCAGCGTGTGCCGGGTCGAGTCCAGGTCGGATTCGCAATGGTGGCATCTCGCCGTCTCTTCTCGTTTGATTCGACTCAGATACTCACCGAAGCACCCGTGCCCGGTGTAGGTGACAGTGCCCCATTTACGGAGCAGGCCTCGAGGTGAGGCAGGACGGCTCCGAAGGCGCGCTGACGCGCGCAGCCCTGGAGGACTGGCGCATCGCGCCAGTCGAATCTCCCCCCTCCCCGGCCGAGATCGTACGCAGCTACTTACATCTCGGTCAGGATGATGAAGGGGGGGAACGCGTGAGGACCGTAGCCGCCTCGTACAAAATTGTACGGTAGCCCCGTACGACCACGATGGCTATGACCCGCTGCAGGGCTCTGCTGTTGAGCCAGGAGCGGGGACCTTGCGGAGGACCTGGCAAGGTCTCGCGGGCAATCGGGGGCCCGTACAAGGCCATGGATTGCACGACGCCACCGTAGAGGCAGCGAACTCCCTCTCCCGGAAGTCGTAAGGGACCTAATATTATAATTATTAAATCCGATAAAATCACGAACCATCATAAACATTAAATGCCAAGTATTAGAATGTACCCCACCTCCTTATTGTTCTACATATTCACAAAGAAAACAAGGGTAAGGAGATGTCTTCCTATGAATGAGACTTTATTAAGGTTAGCTTATCAGCCAACTTCGTTACAGCGAAATACGAGACAGATGTACTTAGTTTAATTCACTGAGTGTACGTAGACCCATTTTATCATTTTGGTATGTTTTAACAAAATTTCTAGCTGGTTTCAGTTCTGTTTTTTTATGGATAGCTTACGTATATACGTAAGCTAATCTATATATAATAAAATCTATATAGATTAAAATTTCCTAAATAATGTTACGACAGTGGTAGAGCCAAGCAGTCCGCTTCATGAATGGGCCGGCTCGAGCGGTGAAATACCACGACCTCTCAGAAAATCGACGTAAAGTGGCTCATGCCGCGTTTTGTTCGGTGAGAGAGGTACCCGGATGCCCACCTCCCTTCCCCATCCTTTTACATCCTACTCCCTTAAAGGTCGGCAACGCAGCTGTAACACTATATGTGTTGCAGGTGTCCATGGGCGGCGATGGTCACTTACTATCAGGTGGCACGCCTGCTTGTTTGCCCTCTTATCCCACAAAAAAACGAACAGGCTTATACTAGGTCACAAAGTTTATGAAAATTCTATTAGATATGGTTACCTAAATTATCGAACGAGTGATACTAGAACAATCAATCCAATCACATCAACAATGTAATTAAATGTGTTATTTTTCTTGTAATTTAAAAACTTGCTATGAAATACTTATGAGTTTAATATAGAATATAATGGATTTGCGAATTTATTTTGATTATCCAAGAATTTCTTTAACAGAAGATTATTTTAATACACATAAGTATTAAATACATAAAATGAGTTTCTTTTAAGTTTGGAGGTGACTTTATCGAATTGGTTGTTGCACTGCAAGCCCCGAGGCTGCCGGTAATGTAATAATAAACTTTACTCAACAGGAATATTCATTCTATACTAATGCAAGTTGCTTGCTTAAATTTCACGTTAATTATGCACAATTTCGTAATTTTGTTAAAAAATGATAAGTATCTAAAGAAACATAACATATCTAGATAACATAAGTTAAGTTACGCTAAGTTTCTTTAGATACTTATCGATTTTTTTTTTATAATTGGTTTTAATGTTTGAAATTGGCATACTATATAATTACATATACATACACACATTCATATACATACATACTGTATAATTGGTAATAAAAATACTCCCTTTGCTTATTTTATCGATTCTAATAATGTCCTTATATTATGGCCAAAAGAAAAATAACTCGTAAGTTTGCACCGTTGGGTAATATTGCTACACAAAATTTTATATATACGGAAACTTGTTTGACTTCTAAATCATCCAATAACCGGTAGCAAAGTTTTACGATTTAATTTCACTGAAAGGAAAATATTGGGTGTTTTATATCCTCGGACAGAGATTTTATTTCATAGAATTACTATGACATGACTAATGACATATGTCTAGGTAGCCCAGTGGTCAAGCACACGGCTTCTGGTCTAGAAGACCGGGTTCGAATCCTGACACTGGGTCACACCAATGACTTTTAGAAATTTGTTATCGGAAGTTAAATGTGATAAATATCGATGACTGAAAACTTTGTGCCCGGTATGGCAATAGGTTCGCCACCTATTCCATTTGGGACGTAACGTGGCGTGATAATCTCGCGCCCGTGTAAAATGGGCGACTTGAGGGTGATGGACTTGGACGAGTCCATCACCCCCGCGACCGGCGCCACGGTAATCGCCGAGGCGGGCGGATGCGCCCCGACCGACGTAAAGGTCGGGGAGATCCGCTCCAGCCCGTCTCGGCTGGGCTCGGCCTGGGTCAGGTGCCCGCTCGGGGTCGCCAGAAAAATGGCGGCTCAGCGGCGGGTCCTGATCGGGTGGACAGTGCTTCCGGTGCCTCGAGAAGGGGCACGTCCGTGCGAGGTGCCCCTGCGCCGTGGATAGGAGCGGGCGGTGCTACCGATGTGGCGTGGCAGGCCACATCGCTAGCGCTTGCACCGCGCTCGCTCCTCGCTGCCCGGTCTGCTCAGACCTGGGCTGCAGAGCCGATCACAGGATGGGGGGCAAGAAGTGCTCCCCACCTAAAAGGAAGGCGGCGGCCGCGAGGCCACCATCCCCTGCTAGGGGACAGGCGGGCGGAACAATGGAGGTCCAATAACGGACCTCCACGCCCGCTTTCTCCAGGGCAACCTGAATAACCGCCGCGCTGCGCAAGACCTGCTTGCGCAGACGGTGGTTGAGCATTCGGTTGCCCTGGCGGTGGTCGCCGAGCCCAATCACGTCCCCGTCCACCCGCGATGGTTCGGGGACGACGCGGGCTCGGTGGCCATTTACTGGGCTGAGGGTAGCTACTGCTCCCTCCTGTGGAAAGGTCCAGGCTACGTCGCCGTGGAGTGGGGATCCATGGTCGTAGTGGGCTGCTACGTCTCTCCGAACAGCGGCCTCGCCGCCTACGAGGCATACCTGGACGGGCTGACGAGCCGCCTTCGCGGTTGCGCCTCCCGTCCGGTATTCGTCCTGGGCGACTTCAACGCTCACTCGAGCGAGTGGGGTGACGCCCGGGACGACGCGAGAGGAGAGACGCTTCTGGAGTGGGCGGCAGGACTCGACCTCCGGTTGCCTCGACAACCGGGGGTCGGTCAGCACCTTTGTGCGGTGGCAGGGCGAGTCGGTCATCGACCTATCGTGGGCAACTCCCTCGGCCGCCGCCATGGTAACCGGATGGCGGGAGGCGGAGGAAGTGGTCAACCTGTCTGACCACCGACACATCTTTTTGGATGTGTCGCTCCGCCGCCAAAGCCGCCCGCGCCAGACCAGCGGCTCTCCGCGGCGCTGGTCTCTCAAGCGGCTCGACCGAGTCATGGTCGTGGCCACCGCCAGCGTCGCGGACTGGGCGGAGGGAGTGGGGTCGCCCGATCCCGAGACGCAAGCGGCCTGGCTGCGCGACACAATGACGTCGATCTGTGACGCATCGATGCCGCGAGTCGGGCCGCCCCGACGGGGCTCCGTGTACGGGTGGAGCGGGGAGATAGAGCGGCTTCGCAAGGCCGCTTTTGTCGCCTGCCGCCGGTACAAAAGAGACCGCCGAAGAAGGCGAACCACGATCGAGGAGGCTCTCAGAGCCAGACGGGAATACGGGGCCGCCGCGCACGCCGTATGCGTCGCCATCGCTGCGGCTCGCGAGCGGTCCTGGAACGAGCTCGTCGAGGGACTGGACAGGGACCCATGGGGACGCCCGTACAAAATGGTACTGGGCAAGCTGACCCCGTGGGTCCCTACGTTGACGGAATCCCTGGACCCGGAAGTCGTGGGGAGAGTCGTGGACGGACTCTTCCCTAGGGTCCAGGGCGGTCCCTCGGTTCCTCCGTCTCAGTCCGACGAGCTGGAGGTGACGGAGGACGAGCTCGGGCGAGCCGTCGCGCGGCTCGCCTCCCGCAGCGTCGCTCCCGGCCCGGACGGAGTCCCGGGCCGGGTTCTGGCGCTCGCTCTGGGAGTCCTGGGGAGCAAGGTGAGGCAGTTGTTCACCAACTGCCTCCACCGCGGGGTGTTCCCCCTCGACTGGAAGTCGGCGAGACTGGTGCTCATCAGAAAGCAAGGAAGGACCGGAGACGCTCCGTCTTCGTTCCGGCCGATATGCCTGCTGAACGAGGCGGGGAAGCTCTTTGAAAGGGTTATCTCCGCCCGTATCAGCAGCCACCTGTCGCAGGTGGGCCCGGACATATCGGACTGCCAGTTCGGGTTCCGGCAGGGGCGCTCGACCATCGACGCGGTACGTCGGGTGCGGGCCCTGTCGGTACCGGCAGTCCGATCGGGGGGGGGCGCGCTGGCGGTGTCGCTAGACATCGTCAACGCCTTCGGGACCCTTCCCTGGCCGGCCATCAGGGAGGCCCTCGTATACCACGAGGTGCCTCCCTACCTAAGGTCGGTAATCGGGGCCTACCTGCAGGGGAGACGGGTGGAATATGTCGACCGGAACGGGACGGAGCAGAGGAAGGAGGTTTCGTGCGGGGTTCCGCAGGGGTCCGTGCTCGGGCCCCTGATGTGGAACCTCGCCTACGACCCGGTCCTCCGCACCAGTCTGCCCCGTGGCGTGAGTGTCGTTTGCTACGCAGACGACACTCTGGTGGTCGCTACGGGGCCCGACTTCGAGCGTACGCTCAGGTTCGCTGAGCTGGGGGTGGCAATCGTCGTCAGACGGATCCGCGGGCTGAGCCTGGAGGTGGCGCCTCACAAGAGTGAGGGGCTGTGGTTCCACCGGCTCTCTCAGGGCCGGGAACCACCGGCCTCGCGGGTCCAGGTGGGTGACACGGCTGTCCCGGTGGGCAGGTACATGAAGTACCTCGGCCTCACCCTGGACAGCCGCTGGAGCTTCGAGGAGCACACTTCGTGAGGATGGTCCCCCGAGCGCGACGGGTGGCAGGCGCGTTGCACCGCCTGCTGCCCAACCTCGGGGGACCGGGAGAGGGAGTTCGCCGTCTCTACGGTGGCGTCGTGCGGTCCGTGGCCCTGTACGGGGCCCCCGTCTGGTCGCGAGACCTTGCGGGGGCTTCCCGCTCCAGGGCTCTGCTGAGGAGCCTGGAGCGGATCATGGCCATACAGATCGTACGGGGCTACCGTACGATATCGTACGAGGCGGCGACGGTCCTCGCGCGTTCTCCTCCCTTCATCATCCTGGCCGAGATGTATGCAGCCGCATACGATCTCGGCCGGGGAGGTGGGGGCCCGGACGCGCGGGGTCACGAGGTGCGGGGGTGGGAGGCCTTCTGGCGGGTCCTGGGGGACTGGCGCGACGCGCTAGTCCTCCAGGGCTCTGCGCGTTCACGCGCCGTCGGAGCCGTCCTGCCCCACCTCTAGCCCTGGGTGCTCCGTAAATGGGGCACTGTCACCTACAGGTTGACTCAGATGCTCGCCGGGCACGGTTGCTTCGGTGAGTATCTGAGTCGAATAAAACGTGAAGAGACGGCGAGATGCCACCATTGCGCATCCGACCTGGACTCGGCCCAGCACACGCTGGAGGTCTGCCCGGCCTGGGCGGCCGAGCGCCGAGTCCTGGTCGACGGGATCGGGCGAGACTTGTCCCCGCCGGCGTTCGAGCCGATCCCGCTCGAAGGCGCCGACGACGCGCCGACGGGCCGCGAGGGCGCACACCCCTCGGGTGCGCCCGGGTCGCGGCTCGGGAAGGATGACCCCCCGGTGCGGCCGGGGAGGGTGGTCGGGGGCGCCGCCGGCCGCGCGCCTCTTAGAGTGCGTGGTCGGGGCCGCCCCGCCCGGCGGAGCCTCACCGAGGCTCCCTGAGGATGAGCACCCCCTCGTAACAGAGGGGGGGCGACGGGGGGGTGGACCAGAGGGCTTATGCACTGTCCTGGGCCACCCCTACGCCGGAGGAAGGCCGCCGCGAGGTTTTAGTGGGTAGCCCTAGGATCGGATTGCAGTTTACTGCTTCGGGAGTCCCACACTACCTCCTGCCGTCCCCAGGCGGGGGGTGTGCATAAAGCATTTCCTCGCGTAAAAAAAAAAAGTGTAAATGGTGTCGTAAGAAGTGACTAAAAAATTTGACTTCAAAATGGCTTCTGACTCGGACTTCTGGATCAAAGGTCACAACTTTGAATCCTGATGCGTTTCTATGGCTTACCAGAAATTATTTGTGCATAGTGCTCTTTGCGTGTATGCAATAACAAAATTGCAAGGCAAAATATTGACTATTAAATAAATCCAGTGATAGATAATATATAGCCGCCAACCATGCCATCGGGTATTGGGGGATGAGTTTGTTGAATCACAACTTTAAGTAGGCAAGATACACCAGCTTGGAAACTTTTAAAAAATCTTAACAAGTACAGTTAACATTTTTCAAGTATAATATTTAACTGTAAATATATACTTGTAATATTAATTTAACTTTTACTGCTTACAAGCACTTAAATCAAGAATATAAGACTACTAAATTTATCTGTAAATGCCTACAATACCACACAAATCGTAAATTTTGCTCAGTGAGTGTATTTGGCAAAATAAGTAACAATTTATATGGACTACTGCGGAAGTCTTTTGGAGTTTTGCCAGTGTAAATGAGTCTAGTTTAAACGAAATATTACAAGAATTATACTTAGACTTGTAGCAAAGTGAATAATTACTATTTATTTAGTACAGTTTTTACGCAGTTTGAACTTTGACTGTTTTTTTTTAAATTTTTCCGTAACAGGAATTTGAAATCAACAGACTTGCATTCATTTATCACAAATATTTTTTAATATAACTTCGTTATTCAAGTTACAAGTCCATACAAGCTATTTCAAAATGATTTATTGCTGAAAAGAATTATTAAAATAAAATAATTAAGACTTTAAAGAAACTAAAATAAAGAAAATATATAATTACATTATACCTATATGGTACGAATTCATCATTTGCCTTTTAAGGTCCACTGCTGGACAGGCCTCCCCCATAGAACGCCACAACTGCCGGTCCGTTCACTCATGGGGGGTTTTTGCCATAATCGCCACGCTTGGCAGGCGGGTTGGCGATCGCAGTAGGTTGTATTTTTTTCAGAGAGAATGCTGCTGCCCATTCTTCCAGCCTTTTCCCTTAGTCGCCTTTTACGACACCCACGGGAAGAGATGGGGTGGCGGTATTCTAAGCCGGCGCCACACAGCGGTACGAATTAATTACGTCTAATGAAGAAACATAATTGATTATCAAAGAAACTTGCGTCTAGGTGAAATTTGACTATAATTTCGTTACTATGTTTCATTAAATACAATAATAATCCGCTCTTACGAAATAAAATAACTTTATATAACTGTAATTATATAATTGGTATGATAGTGAATTGTGTTAACAAAGCAAATATCAACTATAATCATTGCAAATCCCCAAATTGACATCCCAACGAACGCTATGGTAATCACTATTACGATAGAACCAGGTTTATTAACCTTTATTCACCTAGCATATTTCTCACGTACTTCGATTAATTTATAATCGTAAATATTTTCGCATTTGGGTGTTGTAAAAACTTACTCGTTCCTGCACCTTTTTCCCGTAGCCATCACTGCTGCGCCGCAGCTCGTCACAGTCCTACGTTTGCGTTTGTCTCTGGTAAGTAAAATACTGTCGACGGCAATGTTAGGTTGTTACGTGACTTTTTCAGATTCATGTATGTTTAGTTTTGTTTTTATTTTCGTTGAAAATAGGTTCTAAGAAAGGTGGTTTGAACAGACAAATACGGGCATTTAAGGAGATGCAAATAACTTAATATTGCAGCGTGATTATATGATTAGAATGGTTATTCGACGTATGCTCCACAGTAACAAGGAAACAATTATGTCAACCACTCCACTACTGGTATTGCTTTTTTTATGATGTAAGTGAGAAAACGAACAATCGAGTTACCTGATGGTAAGAAACTACAGCCATCTACAGATACCTGCAAAACAGATACAGTTAGAATTGCGATGCCTGCATTTAAAAGAGTGGGATGGAATGGACAGGGGAAGGGGTAGGCCTTCGGATGCCTCTCTTACCGAGTAAAACGCGACATATACTACTTACTACTACTACTTACGTCGATACTCTGAGAGATCGTGGTATTTTAATTGCCCAATTCAAGCAGCGAGCTGTATAGCCCTAGCAATATAAACGAGCCTTTACTACTGTCGTGACGTAAAGTCACGTATTTAACGTGACTTTCTTTAATTTTCGAACATTTCTCTTTCATTCATTCAATCTTATAAAAGACCCGGCTTCCGGTAATAATCGTGATAGAGGGCTTAAAAGTTTTTTTTTATGGGATAGGAGGGCAAACGAGCAGGCGTGTCACCTGATGGTAAGCAACCAACGCCGCCCATGGACACCAGCAACACATATAGTGTTACTGTTGTGTTGCCGACCTTTAAGGGATAGGGGATATGAAAGGATTGGGAAGGGGGGTGGGCCTCCGGGTACCTTTCTCACCGAACGAAACGCCGCATGAGCCACGTTACGTCGGTCTTCTGAGAGGTCGTGGTATTTCACCGGTCGAGCCGGCTCATTCATGCAGCGATCTGCTTGGCTCTACCACTGCTAGTCTTTTTTATTTTAATAGTGATTAGACCTGCAATTGGAGAAGCGAGTTTTCGATTTCTATCCGATTTACTAAATTGTATGTACTTCCCCACTCTATAAAAATAGGTACTTTTTGACTCCTCGATGCTTATAAACAACTCCTCAACATACATTCGCAACAAGATATTCTTGTCTCTTGAAACGTAGTTTTTATCGACTGTCATATTTTCTAACCGGCTATATTCTAGAGTTTTATAGCCTAAGTGGAATGTTTTATTTTTTATAATCATCACACCCTTCAAAGACGGAGTTGTAACTAATCATTTAACGTATCTTTACTAGATATATAGTATACTGGCAGGTCCCGCGAACTTCATACCTCCTTGTTTATATATCTTGACAGCAAAAACTTGCTTTACTCATATTAATATTAGCGTGATGATATATAAAAAAGATAAAGTGGTAGAGCCAAGCAGTCCGCTGCATAAATGGGCCGGCTCGACCGGTGAAATACTGTAAATAAATTAATATTGTAAATAAATACCTGCTGGTCAAAAAACACTGGGTTTTTATTTATTTTATAACTTTTACCAATATGTGCCGTGAATTATTAATAATTACTACTAAAAGTAATAAATTTCGATCGTTTATTCACATTTACCAAAACATGTGGTTATTATTAATAATTTTGTAAAAATATTAATAATTTTCAATTAATCAGATTTACCGTAACATATATACTTAGTCATGCCATAAATATTGTAACAAAGAAAAAACATTTTTTTTAATTGCAAATAACATTTATTACTTTTACAGTGTGTTACTTTAATACATAAATATAAAACGATATAAAATATAAAAAGCTTATTCGAAGTGGTCTTCATTGGCTGCAATACAGGCCTTTAAACGTTGAGGCCAGTTATCAATAGAAACACGCACTCTTTCCATGGGAATATTCTTCACTGCCAATCATATGGATTGTTTTAGGGATTCTAAATTATTATAACGTTTAGAGCTAGCCGTACTCTCTAAAACTGACCACAAATCATAATCCAGTGGATTAAGATCGGGACTAGACGACGGCCAGTCTTCAGCTCTAATGAAGTCCGAAACGTTCGCTTCCTACCAAGATTGTGTGGACCGAGCTTTATGACCCGGTGCCGAGTCTTGCTAGAAGGACCATACTTCGTTATTGAACATGGTGTTGTTAAGGGGCTTGACTACCTTTTCAAGAATGGTATCTTGATACACTTGTGCCGATGTTTTGATAACTTTTTCACAAAAATATGGCTCAGTCACTCCTTCGTAGCTAACACCCCACCAAACCATCACTGAAGTCGGATAATGCCCACGTTGCACTCTGTCAACTAATTGGGAACCTTCCTTAGAGCTTTGAGCATAAATACGGTCATTTTGTTTGTTAAAATGTTGCTCAATTGTAAAAACTTTTTCATCCGTAAACAATATTTTTCTGTGACCTCCCTTTGCGTACCGCTTCAGTAGTTGTTTAGATTTTAACACCCTATTCTTTTTTAAATTATCAGTTAATAAATGACCAGTGCGCCTCTTATAGGCTGCAAGTCCTAAGTCATCTTTTAAAATACGCGACATTGTTCTAGGTGCTATCTTCATCTCCCGAGATAAAATCTTTTGCTTGTGGACAGGATTTCTTTGAATTCTAAATGATAGATTCCAAATTCAAATGTAATATTTTTTTATTTTTAGTTGTAACAGTATTTATGGCCAGACTAAGTTTATATGATGTATATGTTGCATGTAAAAAATGTTATTGTGTGTGTATGTATGTGAGTGTGTGTTTGCCAGAGGTAAAAAAATACGTTTGCGTATCTCCAGGGTTTAACCTGGGTATGTCGGACTCAGGGCATCTAACCCCACTACCGACTAAAAAACCTCCTCTGGCGTCAAACCTCTTCTTCCCCCACGGAACCGCCGTTAGGCATTACTTCATGGGGGGAGGTACTAGCTATTGCTCTTCCTTCATTCTGTTCGTCATCGTAACGGGTTTTGTTTTTCCGACCGTTGTCTTTCTAATTGACGGTACTCGTCGCCTGCCATGCTACTTCTGATGTGAGCATACTTTCTATTAAGGACTAGGGCTGAATTTTCTTCGCAGTAGTTTCTGCCCAGGCATTGCGTAACAGTTCAAAACGAGGACACGAGAAGAACACGTGTTCTGCATCTTCACTGGTTCCCGGGCAGGACGGGCACATTGGAGATTCCTCGTATTTGTATTTATAAAGGTATGCTCAATAGCCCCATGTCCTGATATCATCTGTGTTAGATAGTAATTGATCTCACCATGTTTGCGGTTCAACCAGTTATCAATTCGTGGTATGAGACGGTAAGTCCATCGGCCTTTTGTACTGATATTCCACCTTGAATGCCACTGCTGTATGCTGTTTAGCCGCTCTTCTTTTGCAAGTTCTTTAGGGCTCAATGTAGTACTTATTTTACGGTGGTAAAGGGTTTTCCGTTTTTCTGACAATATTTCAAACGGCAACATCCCTGCAATTACGTACACAGCGTCGTCGGATACTGTGCGAAAGGCACTGGCAATTCTTAAAGCACTCAGGCGATACACTGGTGTTATTTTCCTCCGTGCTTCCTGTATTTTCAGAGCATCAGCCCAGATAGGGATTCCGTAGGTTAGCACGAATATTATTACTGACGTCAGTAACACCCTCCTACTCTGTTTTGGGCCTCCAACGTTGGGCATTAGCCTTGATAGATTTGCTCTGACCACTGACGCTTTGGCACCCACGTGTTGTGCCTGCTGCTTGAAGCTTAGTCGAGAATCAATCACAACGCCCAAATACCGCAGAGATTGCTGGGTTGTGATTTCATGGGCTCCGACTTGTAGTGTGATGGTTTCCAACCGCTTCTTGCTGCTAATGAGCAGTGCCTCCGTCTTGTGCTCTGCCAACCGTAATCCTACTGTGTTCATCCAGTGATTAATCTTTCCGATGGCCGTGTCAAAGGCGAAGGTAATTTCTTCGAGGTACTTTGCTACAACTACTACGGCCAGGTCATCTGCGTATACCACGAGCTTGACTTCCTTTGGGAGTTCCAGTTTTAGCAATCCATCATACAGGATATTCCACAAGAGTGGGCCTAGTAATGAGCCCTGGCGTACTCCTCCAGTAACTCTGTATGTTTTTAGGCCGATCTTTGTGTCGTATTGTAGGATCCTCCCTGTGAAGTAGCTTGCAACCATCTTTCGTAAGTATCCTGGTACTTGCATTTCGTAAAGCGGAATTCCGTCTGGACCTGGGGCCTTCGTATTCCCAATTCTGGAGCATGCTTCATGTGTGGGTGGGTGTGTTTGTGTCTATGTGAGTGTGTGTGTGAGTGTTTGTGTATGAGAGAGTGAGTGTGCGTGCAGGTGTGGGTGCCTGCAAGGCATGTGTGTCATGTTGGTATTGTACGATGTAATAGTTAAGAGGGACTCTCAAGTAGTTGTTCCACCTCGTAGGAATCCAGAGGCAGTAATCAGTCACTAACTGTGCGCCTAAACCTGTACAGTGTAGACTTTTTCACATTCAAAATTGTATTTATTTTATTAAGATAAAAGGAGCTAAGTGAGAGTAATACCTCCACGCAACATTACTAGCACATTTAGGCACCGGACAAGTGTCATGACGTTTAGTACATATTAGGGACCGTTACTTTGTGATATCGACATAAGCAACTTATTACAAATAGTTTTCTAACTGAGAGAGCATTTGTCATACTATACAGGTCAATAAAAGGTAGTCCCAACATTACCTTAAGCAAAGCTCTTTGTGCTCTCTCAGCTGTGATAATTTTGGTGCTGCTCCTCCCCATGCCGCAATACAGTAGCTCAGTACTGGTTCAGCCAATGCTTTATACGTTTGTAAAAGAAGCTTTTTATGAGCTATGTATGTAGGTCTTTAAAAACAAAGATCAATTTTCTTATTCGTTTGGAAACTGTGTCAATATGGCTAAATCAGTTCAGTTTATCGTCATTTATAATAGCTAAGTATCTCACAGCATCAGAGCGTGACAAGACACTACATTTACAGCCGACACCCCTTTTACAAGGAAACACATGTGCTTTTATAATAGGATTCGATGGAGGTCTAGCTGCTTTACTTTTACTGAATGAAAGGTATTTAGTTTTTTCGGTATTTAAGGAAAGTAGATTGTTATCAAGCCACGTTATAGTATACCTAGCTCCGCTTTTTGATAAACATCCAACCAAGTGTTAGCCTGAAATATTAGGACTGTATCATCTGCAAATATGATAGTATCGGCAAATTTAGAACAGGTTTTGCAGAATTTGTTTATATATTGTAAACAGCGATGGACCAAGCGTAGAACCTTGTGGCAATCCATAGCTACAAGCAGCGCTCTCACTAGTATACCTATCGATTTTCACTTGTTGACCACGATTAGTCAGGTAATCAGAAAACCATTTGTAAACAACTCCCTTTGCACCAATGGCATTAAGACGAGCTAGAAGTTTTGGAATCGAAACCGTATCAAATGCTATCTGGAGGTCTAAAAACACAGCAATACGAGTACACTTCTTACCCTGGTCCATAAATTTTGTTAGTTTAGATGTTAATTGTAAGACAGTATCGTTTGTAGATTTGTTTGCTCGGAATCCTTATTGATAGTTGCTTCAAGAAATGATATTAATCGTTTGTTTGCAATTTTCTCAATAATTTTAGACAAAACCGGAAGCAATGAAATAGATCAGTAATTCGACGGAACAGTATTTCCACCCGATTTATAATAATAATAATAATAAAGTGAAAGTGTAGTACATTGTTTTGTTCTAAAATCAATAGTTTTTGCAGCGTTCGCAATGTATAATTTTTTTTCGGGTCTTACACCTTGGGTTACATTATTGGAATTATAGTAAGGATACCTAATTTATTTGAAAATTTAATATAGCCTAAAGCCTTCCGCAATAAATGGACTATACACCAGTGAAATAATTTTTGAAATCAGACCGGTGGTTTCTGAGATTAGCGCGTTCAAACAAACAAACAAACAAAGTCTTCCGCTTTATAATATATGGGTCTATGGGTCTATATCACATCACTAGTCTATATGTTTATATAATACATATAGACTAGTGATGTAACGAATATTCGCATTCGCAAGAAATATTGCGAATGTTTAGCGAGTGTTTTTAATAACAAAAAGTAAAGAAATTATAAACAGCAAGATGATACGAAAAATGAACTTTATATTTTGTTTAATTACAGTGGTAGAGCCAAGCAGTTCGCTGCATGAATGGGCCGGCTCGACCGGTGAAACTCCACGACCTCTCAGAAGATCGACGTAAATTGACTCATGCCGCGTTTATTTCGGTGATAAAGGTACCCGGACGCCCACCCCCATTCCCTATCCCCTATCCCTTAAAGGTCGGTAACGCAACGGTATCATTATATGTGTTGCTGGTGTCCATGGGCGGCGCAGGTTGCTTACTATTAGGTGACACGCTTGCTTGTTTGCCCTCCTATCCCATAAAAAAATACATAAACGATACAAAAAATATTTTGTTCAAATTAATTACTAAACATAGCTCCACGCCTTTTTTTAACCGAAGGTGTAGGCAGCGGCTGTTAAGCCTCGTCTCACCGTTATTTTCACGTCACGATTCAGAAGCGTGGTGCTCGACAACTGGACCACCAAGATTATATATTTTATTACTAAAATGACCGTTTTATTTAAGTTAATATAGGTATATTAAAGTACCTATATAAAAATATATTTTTTATAATATTTTAATTTAACATTGAGGGCACAGTACAATTATTTCAATAAGTCTTAGTATGTTGTTGCCAAAATGTTATATTTATTACTACGATTATGATTATTTTGACTGCTGCGTTTAAATGTCATTATGTCTATATAGTAATACTAATTAACATTTAATAGTTCATTTACTTCATTTTTTGTCCTCCTGCCTTTCTTCCGGATGTACTTCATAAGAAAATCATCGGCAACAATCATCTTTTTCCCTCTATAAAATGATTCAATTTCGAGTAGAGATTTTTCTTCCGTCTCCGGCAAGAATAAGTAGAGATAGATGGTGCCGACGAAACCAAGCGCTGCATATACACCAAAAGATCCACTAATATGCAATGCTTGTTCAATGGTGTAGTTGGTTTTAGCCGCTATGAAGAATATAAAATACGAGATGGCAGCTGCCACTCCTGAGATAACACCGCGGCTTCTGAAAATTTAAATATTTTTTATATACAAGTTAATATCAATAGTTGACGAGCTCAGCACAACGCGTTACTAAAACTAAATGATATATTTAATTACCAATTAGATAGATTTTAGATTTCATGTGCAGGTTTGTTTTTAGCCCGATGATCCGGACGTCGCTGTCGCCTCTACCGCTGATGTGGTATTGCAGGGCATACTGCACAATTACTAGCTACTACGTAATCACTAGATACCACGCGTATGCTGCTCTTGACGCATGTGCTGCTTTCATTACACTTATCACACTTTACACATTTATCACACTTAACTTTCGAAATTTATTTCGAAGAGTAATTCGTGTTAGCCAGGATTTGAACTCACGACTTCTTAATTTAGAAGTGGAGTGCTCGACCATTGGACTGCACCTTTACCAGGGACTATATTTTTTTACAACACTTCTCGGTACCTAACGATACTGATCAAAAAGCTTTTGAACATCTTAGCATATGAAATAAATATGAAAATACTTACTTGAATGGAAACATTTCAGATAAAAGTATCCAAGGTATTCCAAGACTGTTGAAACTTATTAACATCAAAAACAATACCACAGGTAATATATCCCGCTGATCTGTGAAGGTTTCCGGTTCATATGAGAGTACATATGCAGGAACATTGATATGAGCATAGATACAGATAGCTAAGGAGCAACTGGCCGCACCTAGTAATGTTACCAAGATAAGCTTCCTTTTGCCTAAGATCTTTACTGTGGCAGTGGAGACGACACTCATCAAGATCGTTATCGCGCCGCTAGCCACCTAAAATTTTACTATAAATATTTCATTTGTAAAAATCATTCTACTTTACTATACAGATTACATAATAATATAATTTATAATTTAATATATTTTTTTATTATTGTTATTAAATGTACTGGAGTACACATCTTCAGCACGATTGCTGGGATTCCACCAGGCCCACCCGACTTGTGTACATCCAGGGAGAAAAGTATACGCCGGAAACGAATTTCCGCTATGCCGTGGTTTGCGACCACGTGAGATTCATTTCCGGCGTAGGATGGTCGGTGGAATATTTTCCTTATCGTCCTGAGTCGAGTTAGTCTCAAAAAGAGTGCGAAGAAGGTCGCCTTTCTCTTTGGCATCGTTGGCTATTGACTGGTCCTCCCTGTGCAGAGGTGGAAGAGACGCCTTAAAACAATTCCCAAGGACAGCCTTGTCGAGAGACCAGAACGCACGAGTTTCCGAGGGATGGCAAATTAGTTTCTCGTCAATCCTGCCTATGTACTTAGACTTTGGTACGGCTATAACTCTTTTGAAGAACCTAGAGGCATGGTTGTACCTGCACTTAAGATAGCGTAATACCTTTTTGAGCGAGGAATCAAACCAGGGCTGGAATCTGCCACCGATTCGCACCGCTGAACATGGAGCAAAAATCCTCTCCAGCACCACATCAGCGACAGAGTCGGCCACGACGTCAAGATCATCCAGCGCGAAGCAAATATGCACCCATGTGTAGGATGCAAAAACCACACACGGCAGCGGCTAGCAACACGCGGAGGAAGTGGGCACGTGAGTGGCACCGTGTTCCTTTCCAGACAATGGTCCGAAGAGCCCAAAGGAGCGTCTACTGAAACCACGAGAATGATCGTCCACATCTGGAATGCGTGTGGGCGGAGTAAACAGTAGTGTCAGATCAAATGCTAGAGCGAAGTCATGGACAGATTTGCCTGCATGATCGGTAGAGCGCGATTCAAGCCATTCGCGTGATGTGCATTAAAATCACCGAGGATCACGATCTCCTCAGATGGGATTTGTAGTCGGAATTTGTAGTCGATAGGTCTCTTCCTTCAAGACTGCCGAGGACATATACACAAACTCCGGTCTGGGGAACAACGGAATGCTCCAATTTGTACAAAGGGTATAAGAGATAGGCGGTGTCATGAGATACAACAAGCCAGGCTTTGTCGTCTCAAGGTGGTGATATACGGCAAGTAAATTTGAGTGTATACCCCTAATGTTGGTGAAGTCCAGGTTTAGCATGAAGGTGCCGTGATGCCCTTGCGATTACTCCGGTTTAAGATAAGGAGCAATTTACTCTCCCCAGAATACAGCAGTGGGGCAGCTTAAGCGTCCACGGTGTGCTATTCACCAATTAATATTAACTCCTTGAAAAGTTTAACTATATTTATACAATTTAGTAAAAATAAAAATTATTTGTACTCATGAAATTAGTTAGTTAGTTACATTATAGATTGCCATTTTTTATTGAGTAAAAATATGACTTACCACGATATTTTTAGGATTGTACTTCATACCCAGAGCTCTGCAAAGATTTACCATATTGGGTTTTATAGGTGATACTCCACTCATTGTATGAAAGAAAAAATAGCCCAAAACTAATATGAACGGTCTCATAGTTTCTTTAACTAGAAACACGTGCTTTATGGTCATCACTATTCGATCATAAATACTTTTAACTTCGTGTGAACACGTATTATTTTCTCCATCGTCTTTGAGACATAGGGCA
This sequence comes from Euproctis similis, assembly GCA_905147225.2. Taxonomy (NCBI): domain Eukaryota; kingdom Metazoa; phylum Arthropoda; class Insecta; order Lepidoptera; family Erebidae; genus Euproctis; species Euproctis similis. The sequence continues at coordinate 16,293,727 of LR990109.1, forward strand.
CATTCACGTATGTCATTATTATATTGTGTTAGTTCATCGAATTCTTTTTTGACATGCTCGGGTTTAGCCCAGCCACGAAGACGGCACAGGGAATCAAGAGCTTCCTTTTCACGACCTTTTGATAAAAGCCATATCGGTGTTTCTGGGACCTGTATCAAAATTATAGTATTGTAAATCATCAATCAAGGACAAAATACAGGTTCTCAAAATAGGCCCTTTCTTTAGTTTCTTTAATTAAAAAGACTTTGGCAATTTGATTTTTTGCTGTTGCCGAATAGTACCTACCCCAAATTCAAATATACATATAATATCCACCTTTTTTTTTCTTTTGTAATGCGAGGAACTGCTTTATTTACACCCCCCACCTGGGTACGGCAGGGGGTGGTGTGGGACTCCCAAAACAGTAAACTGCAATCCGATCCTAGGGTTTCCCACTAAAACCCCGCGGCGGCCTTCCTCCGGCGTTGGGGTGGTCCAGGATATGGTTAACCCCTCTGGACCACCCCGCCGTCGCCCCCTTCTGTCACGAGGGGGGGGGGGGGGGGCTCGTCTTCGGGGAGCCTCGGCGTGAGACTGCACAGGGCGGGGCGGCTCGCCCCCGACGACCCTCCCCGGCCGCACCGGGGGGTCATCCTTGCCGGGCCGCGACCCGGGCGCACCCGCGGGCTGTGCGCCCCCGCGGCCCGTCGCGGCCCGCTCGAAGGCGGCGGCGGCGAGCTCTGTGATCGCCGCCGCCGCCTTCGAGCGGGACCGGCTCTCTCCCGATCCCGCTCGGCGGCCTCCTTCTGGAGCATGACTGTTCGCAGAAGGAGACCACAGCTCTCCACTCCCTCTCGCCCGCTAGCATTGCCGCGATCAACGCCGGCGGTGACAGGTCTCGCCCAACCCCGTCGACCAGGACTCGGCGCTCAGGCGCCCAGGCCGGGCAGACCTCCAGCGTGCGTTGGGCCGAGTCCAAATCGGATGCGCAATGGTGGCATCTCGCCGTCTGTTCTCGTTTTATTCGACTCAGATACTCACCGAAGCACCCGTGCCCGGTAAGTATCTGAGTCAACATAATGTGACAGTGCCCCATTTACGGAGCACCCAGGCCTCGAGGTGGGGCAAGACGGCCCCGACGGTGCACTGACGCGCACAGCCCTGGAGGACCAGCGCGTAGCGCCAGTCCCCCAGGACCCGCCGGAAGGCCTCCCGCCTCCGCACTTCGTGTCCCCGCGCGTCCGGACCCCCCCTCCCCGACTAAGATCGTACGCAGCTGCGTACATCTCGGCCAGAATGATGAAGGGGGGGAACGCGCGAGGACCATCGCCGCCTCGTACAATATCGTACGGTAACCATGATCCGCTCCAGGCTCCTCAGCAGAGCCCTGGAGTGGGAGGCCCCCGCGAGGTCTCCCGATCAAACGGGGGCCCCGTACAAGGCCACGGACCGCACGACGCCAACATAGAGGCGGTGAACTCCCTCTCCCGGTCCCCCGAGATTGCGCAGCAGGCGGTGCAACGCGCCTGTCACCCGTCGAGCTCGGGGGACCATCCTCACGAAGTGCTCCTCGAAGGTCCAGCGGCTGTCCAGGGCGAGGCCGAGGTACTCCATGTACCGCCCCACCGGGACAGCCGTGTCACCCACCTGGATCCGCGAGGCCGGGGGTTCCCTGCTTCTGGTGAGGCGGTGGAACCACAGCGCCTCACTTTTGTGAGGAGCGACCTCCAGGCCTAGCCCCCGGATCCGTCTGACGACTGATTTCTCAGATAGATAAGGAATGAATTATTCTTATTTTATGTAAAATTTATTCATAGTCTTTGTGAGTAAACTAGAACTGGAATAACCACTTGTTACAGATCATCATTATCAGGCAATAACAGAATCATCGAAATAAATAATTAATTAAAATTTCATGAGAACTAACCGTAGACGGAATGCTGGGACATTTATAGAGCATTCTGATTAATCTATAATATCACACACAGCTTTTATAGTTATAAAAATACCAAATAAGATCTCACAAAAAAAAATCTGATTGACATGAAAAAGAGTCTTAGCACATAGTCTTGGTTGAGCTTAAATATTTTATTACATTGCCTGAAATATGCCTATTAAAAATAATAAAATATTATTTCAAAATGTTTTTCAAGTATTCTTTCAAGAAATTGGACGCTAAACGCTTTTATGATGAAGATATTGCTTTATTTTTATCGCAACATTTCCAATAAATACATCTTTATCCTTAGCTTTGAAATAAAAGAACATACATAAATAACTTCACGCCAAATGCCTTGCGGGGTAGGCAGAGAGAACAGAGCGCTATTGGGGACGATTCTTACACGCCTTACTCGCTTCGTTGACTTCCATAACTCATTTCATGCACGCGCGTCAATTTTTTTTTTTTATCACCTTCCTCCAGAACACGTTATAATTGGTCATGGAATGTGTATCTTTGCCGTCCTATACGCCTACATCCATCTGCTTTTGCATTGTATATCTGTTTAGTTAATCTTGCATCATCCATTCTTTCTACATGTCCAAACCATCGGAGCATGCCCTTTCTTAGTTTTACACCAACGCAAATTAGAAATTAGAATTTTAAATTAGAATTCAGAATTTGTAATATTTGATCGTCTTTTGGGGTACTTTTTTATAATAGTTATAAGGTTTATAGGTTTTATAGTTATAACAATAATATCACTTGATAGTGAGCAACAAACGCCGCCCATGGACACCTTAACACATAGTGTTATGGAGCGTCCAAATCATAGCGAAGTGCTCGGCGAGGTTCTTCGCCCAACTTCGACAAAGTTCGAAGTGGGTCTCCAGATTATCGAACAACGTCGCGAAGTTCTTAGTCGCTGCCGATCGCCTGCACACGCATGTAATGAACGCTCAAGTAGCAGCTGCCGTTACTATGTGCACGCTCGCGTATTTTAATTACGTGAAAATATATATATATCACACTAAGCTGTGATTTATTTGATCTTCTTATTAAAAATTTAATAGTAACTGATGGTTTCTTTAGTAATCTTAAGATAAATATCTAAATTCTTTAAAAATAAATATTTGTCCTACAAAATATATGGTTTGATCAAACGGTCCCCTTTTTCCAACATGTATCGATATTGCGGTCAGCAAAAATTATTACTAACTAACTAATTTTGCCCGTTTTGTTGAGGTCCCCGTTTCTGATTCAGAAGTCGTGGGTTCGATTACGGACTCACACCTATAATTTCTCGGAATTCTTTTCGGAAATTATGTGTGATAAATATCGAGGACTGACAACTTTAACAGGCACGTGAAGTTACGTCTTTTTTAGTATTAATATAACTTAACTTTCATATTATCAAATCACGTAGTACATTATGCTCGACAGTAGTAGTACCTAGAGATATAAAATCCTTGATATAAAAATAATTAGGTACTATAAGCTAAATTTTCATGCTTCTTTCGATGAGACGCCCAAAAATTTCCTTTACGAAATCTATCGATAGTGGTAACATGGTGATTTGTCAAACCTGATGTAGTGTTTTGGGCCCTCCCTACAGTGTTCACAAAACACTACATCAGGTTTGACAAACCATAAATCCTAGCCAAAGAACAACATTATCGTCCCAGGATGATACGCGAGGCTATTGAAATCAAAAAACATCCCAGAAATTTCAATAGAGAAGATGGCTGGAAACTAGCTACCTAGCTGTAACCCAGTCATAAGTCTCATCAAACCTAGCCCACAATCATATAGCTCAAGACAGCGAGATACCATTAGTATAGTTTGCAGGTCAGACCCACATCAGAAACCAAAATAATGTAGAATTTTGAATAGTGCAGTATTTTATTATCCTGGAAACACAACAACCACAAACAATTTTTATAAATAAATATTTAAATTTTGTTTCATGGTCATAAGTGGGTTACCAATAGTAAAAATCATATTTTTAACATCAATTTTCTGAATTTTATTTCCAAAAAGTAGGTACTCTTTGTATCAATGAAAATAGCTTTTGAACGATCACCATCTTTTTGTTCATCACTCGTGAAAATAATCTCTGTAAAGAGTTCGAAACGTCGGGAAATAAATAAAAATAAGTTCTAAATATACGCGATATAATCCATAAAAAGTTGTTTTAATGTTATGAATGTGATTCGCGAAAATCTAAGAAATAAACATTTCAGAGATTACCCGGAGCAAACAGATGGACAGACAAAAAATTAAAAAAATATATTCTGGTGTATGTACCGTATTTATATTCGTTTGAATGTAATAGGATGCGGTAATTTCAATATTACAAACCGACACTTAAATTTTTTTTCAATGTTTAGATTTCTGATGATAATAAATTGATAATAAACAAGTGCAAAAATTGCCTTATATTTACTACTAATAAGTACCTACAATTAGAAGATATTGACTATACATTCAACCACACGTCGACTTATACAAAATCTGTCAAATTTCTTCAAATGATATAATTAGTTGATTGATGAAATTTTACAGATCTGTATAACACATCTCTGATCGGTCTGATTGACTACTGAAGTGTAGTCATTCAGTTCGTGAACGCACTTGGTGCAATAACTATATTATTATATAAATATACAAAAAACTATGTAGGTAATAGGTATCTATGCTCGGGTCCTTTGACTCGGGCTAAAAACCGACAGCAAGTGGAAGTTGTCAAAAGCGATGCAAAGTTCGACGAGGTAGGCCGAAGTGCGTGACAAAATTACAAGTTTTTAACTTCGTACAACTTTCCGAGCTGTGTGGAGGGTCGGATCAACAAATGAAAGTAGTCCGAGGCGAGGCGAGGTTGGACGAGGTAGGCCGAAGTGCGTGCCCACATTATCGTATTCGTCCAACTTCGTTCAACTTTCCTAGTCGTGTAGAGGGCCGGTCAGTTGCGTTGCTTACAATAGGATATAGGTGGGGTCGGGAGTGGGATAGGAATGGGAGGGGGAAAGGGATTGGGCCTCCGGATCTCTCTCTCACCGAGCGAAACGCGGCAAAAGCCACTTTACGTCAATATTCTGAGAGGTAGTATTTCCCGGTCGAGCCGGCCCATTCGTGCAGCGAACTACGTGATGCAACCACTGACTGGTTTCATTCGCTGATGAGATGACCTTTTTTTACTATTTTATTTTATATCGTGATATCTTTTAAAATGTAGTGAATTTCTTTCGAAAAGAAGTCCCGTTTTTTTTTTGTTGAAATCAACAACAATTACTAAATAAAAAATGTCGTTAAATCAATATTAAAAAAACTAAAAGGTTGACAAAAACCTTCGGACAAGTCCCTGGCATTGCTATTAATATTATAAAACGGTGATTGAAGTTGTAAATATTATCAATATCTTGGTTGTTAGTACCCGCTAATATCAACAGCTAAAAGCGAAAGAGGCGTGTAATAATCGTGCCTTATGGCACTTTGTTCTCTTTGCCTACCCCGCAAGGAATTTGGCGTGAATTTACGTATGTATGTATCAGAAACTACTGGTTTGAATTGAAAAAAATATTAGTTTTAGATTTTTGATTATTGAGGACAGCTTTAGGTTATTAATTTGAGTGGACATATTTAGTGAAAAAGGTATGGGTATAATATGGCGTTACTAGGCGTCTGCTAGTTTAGGATGAAATAAAACAAAATATTTGTATTTTTTTAACTTGTTTTCAGAAACATTGACATATAGCGTACATAATAACTTCACGCCAAACCTTGCGGAAGAGAGAGAGAGAGAGGGAAAGATTGATGTTATTTTAAAAAAAGAATAACAAAGTTTCTTTATTATTTGTCTTTCATTTCTTACTTTGTTTTATGTCCTAACCTAAACCTAACCTAAATCTATAATTAATTCACATAAAACACCGACGTTTAATTCAAAATATACCCTGAAAATTACTGGATTTTTGGCGGCATATTTTGTACAGGCTGTCATTGATTAATTCTGCGGATGATATTCAGATTTAATTTAATCATTGATCAATCTTACCCAATAAAAGTATTTCACATAGTTATTTTTCTAAACATGATATTATTACTGTTTTAGTAATACTCAAGCAAAGAGACTACAAAAAGCGTTGAGGGCTCCGCGATTACCGGAAATGTCTAGATACCAACTAGATAAATTAAGCATCGTAAATCTCCAGAAATAAATTCTCGGACTAATAATGTATATTCTATTTGACTTTTGAATACCTAAAAAGAGTATGTAAAAGAACGAACTTGTAACTGTTCATTATATCCTATGTTTTTAAATTTTTAGTAAGTAGTTTATGTAAAAGAACGGACTAATTGTTAATCATGAGTTAAGTTTTTTTTTTTTACTTATGAATTTGAAATATGTACAGAATAACTGATAAGTGATAAGTTTTTTGAAGCTAATAATTGCTAAATAATTGTTACAATACGTTGAGGAATTGATAAAACACCTCTTTTCATAAATTAACTACCGTCTAAGTCTCAGAAACATCTGTTAAGTAGGTAAGTGACTTTTTGAGATTGGTTCGTTTATTTTTTTGTTTTAAATTTAATTTTCGTTGAAAAAGGCGGTGGTTGGAACAGAAAACCTACGAACATTTAACGTGCCACAAATAACTTTAAAGTGCAACATGATTAGATTACTAGAAAGGCTGCATCCTCCACAGTAATAAGGAAACAAATCTGTTAGCAATTACAGCTACTGATTTGGCATTTTATAGGATAAGTGGGCAAACAAGAAAGTGGTTCACCTAATGGTAAGCTACTACCACCAACCATGAACATCTTCTAATACAGATTTTACACTCATTACATAATACATTAGCTGCCCCTCAAGTGAGGTTGAAAATGAGTAAGAAGTATACTTTTTTTCCAAGAGTCGCAAGTTTATACTTATTATATTAAGTTTATACTTGCGACTCTTGAAAAAAAAGGCAAAACACAGTACATGTGTTTCGCAAAGCACCTATCCATTATCACTGTTATAAATTTTAAACTTTGCAATTTTTTCTTTTTCTTAGTTTTTTTATTTTTTTTCTATGTTCTTTAATAATTAACATACATATTGGTTGTTATCTTAAATCCCTGTTTTTATTTGTCAAAGTCATTTTTCTTTTTATAATTTTTACACCTACGGACAGAGCTTTTTTGGTGAATCTTTCAGTTTTCGTACAAAATAACGGTGGTGTCAAATTAGTTTCAGCAAGTTTCAAGTTTAAAATTGATGACTGAAATTTTATATTTTATTTGAAAAATATAACATCATAACCAAGAACATATTAGTAGAGACTAGACACAAAACAGATATTTGCAAACAAATACCTTAATATTGTAAAACTGATCAAAGTCAATCCTTGTTATAATAATTTATATGCTTTCTTTCTAACTGTTTGTGTTGTCTTTAAAGTTGTATTATTAAATTCATCAGTTATAAAAAAGCATATAAATTATTTTCTCGAAAGAAATAATGAAGTCCAATTAACTTACGAAGTTTAATAGTACTAAGACCATCGTTGTTATGGGCACTACAAGAGCCACGAGGGCTGCCTTTCTCCATGGCAGCACACTTCCAAGGAGGTAGGCACTAAACATGCCTGTAGCCGTAAAAGCATTCGTCACTGTGGTCAATATGCCACGAACTTTTGGGTCACTAAAATTTCAAACAATAACATCGTTGTAATGAAATTGAAAAAAATATTTGTCTATAGTTGTTCTGTGGTAACTAGGAGTAATAAAATTATTCATTCATTAATTGATATTACTGGTAGATATTTGATAGTCATAAGTATTACGGTAAAAAACTAAAGCTTAACTAAGTTCAAGGGAAATCTTTTAATATTTTTGAATGACGCGCGGAAACAGCTCGCAATAAAACAGTGCCCGATTTGACGTCACGGCAATGAAATCACTGCGTCATGTGCTGTGATGGATTTTTTAGTCAAAATATCCATATATTGAATTTTAACTATTAATTTTCTGGAATATTTTATACCTAAATTATTTAGGAATAAAATATTCCATTCCAATTCCGAAATATTTGATTATACATTATAATTTGATACAGTCACCATGCCAATTGTAAAAAACTGTGTTCTGTGACTACTATATTAAAATTTTTAGTCTAAAATTGATTACTTTAACGATATATTATATTATAAAAGATATATAGCTGATGAAAATCATACAATAAAATGTGAAGAATTTAAGGTTTAAGTAGACGAAACAAAGATCCTGGATCCAGGAAAACTGTGGGACTAAAATAGCATATTGAAAATCAAGCAGAACTTTAGACTAAATGTTTTCATTAATAATGGATAATTTACCAGACTTCTCCGACGTAGGTTATTGCAGGTGCTTCCATAAATCCGGTCCCGATTCCAAGTAGTGCATTTGCAATAAACAATGAAGGTACATCCCATGCAAAGTACATGAGAATCCAGGCCAGCATGTGAGGTATATTAACTAAGAACAAAGCCTTCTTACGTCCGAAGTGATCAAGCACAGGTCCTGAAAATATGCTTCCCAATGGCTGGCAAAGAAACGCCATACCACCTGAAAAATAAAATATAAATCGCCATTCATTTCAGGTTGAAAACGATATGGCAAACTACTATTAAGTTATTACATATTTAAAGCATCGATTGCGATTTAATCTGGATACATTTTACGGAAATATTTTTGGAACTTATATCGTACTAGTAGACCCGGCGAACTTTGTTCCGCATCAAAAATAATAATTAAGTAAATTTTAAAATAATGGAAATGAGGGTACTGCGCAAAATTTTCTGAGTGTCCCTCGCTGACCGCGTCGAAAACAAGGTTGTAAGGAAGAAAGTAGGATTGAAAGAGTGTCTCTGTAAAAGTAAGAAAGGGCATGCTCCGATGGTTCGGTTGTGTAGAAAAAATGGATGGCAAGATTGACTAAGCAGATATACAATGCAAAAGCGGATGGATATAGGAGTAGGGAACCGCCAAGACACACATTCCATGACCACATAGAACGTGTTCTGGAGGAAGGTGATGTAAGGAGCCTCGAAAATCGACGCGCGTGCATGAAAAGAGTTATGAAAATCAACGAGGTGTGTGAGATATGTAAGAATCGTGCCTTATGGCTCTCTGTTCTCTCTGCCTACCCCGCAACGGATTTTGCGTGAAGTTATGTATGTGTGTACGTTGAATTGAACACTTTTTCTTTACTACAATAAATATGAATAATACACATAAACCTCATAATCGACACCCTCTATATAGATAGAGGGTGTCGATTGTGTGGTTCATATGTATTATGAAACGAATAAATATTATGAATAATACACATGAACCACACAATCGACACCCTCTGTATGGTTCATGTGTATTATTCATATTTATTCGTTTCTGTATATATGTAGATTTAAAAACAAATTTGACGACTTTGTTTTATAATATGTAGTGATATACCCACATAAAATGGATGATACAAGATGGACTAACCAGATATACAGCACAAAAGTGGAAGGATGAAGAAGTCGAGGACGACCGCGACATACTTTTCTTGACCAAATTTCACGAGTCCTTGAGGAGGAAGGTGATGCCAACAACCGACGTACGAGTACGATAAGAGTTGAGATGAAAATCATGATAGTAGCGTGTCTTACGCATTGTATTTATCCTAGCCCGCAAGGGACTTGTAGAGAAGATATGTAGGAGTTAGGTGCCGAACTATTGAGATTTCGAACAATTGTCAGGAAAATAGCCTCTCTTAATGATGCACTTTCGTATTTAAAGGAAGTAATATTTATTTGAATAAATATAGTAGATACAAGGTTTACATTTTTAAGAACATATATAACAATAAACTGCAAATTATAATGATACAATTTTCAACGTTAAAAAAGTCAATTGTATTATTATGAATATTTTTTATTTAGAGAAGCATTAAAATATTTTGAACAAAAATTAAAATTTTGTAAGTTTATAAGTATGCAAACAGGGCTACGGTAGAATGCGATCTTTTTAGATGCTAATAATATTTTTTTCGAGATGGATGTAAAATTGATTTGAAAGATAAATAGATAATTTTATAATATAAATGTATATAACAGTCTCGGTGGCGCAGTGGTCGGTCGCCGTGTGCGGGTAGTGTCCGGGTTCGACTCCTGATACTGGCTCCTACACCAATGACTTTTCGAAATTATTTTCGGAAGTTATGTGTGATAAATATCGATGACTGAAAAACTTTGTGCCCGGTATGGCAATAGGTTCGCCACCTATTCCATTTGGGACGTAAACATAACGGCGAGACGAAGCTTAACAGCCACTGCCTACACCTTCGGGTAAAAAAAGGCGTGAAGTTATGTTATGTTAAATGATAATTATGCAACAGTTAAATGCTTATTTTCATTTTAATATCCAACCACGATCTTATATATTAGTATACATTATGTTAACATATCGTTTGTATTAGCATATGCTAAAAACATGACATACAATAAATGTTTGTGGATGAGATTATTATCAGTACGATAAATAGTTAAGTTGTATTTTAATAAATTTATGTGACTATATTTTATGTTGCATACGAGATTTAAAAATAAGGTAAGTCTACCCATTATTTATCGCAAGAATGTTGTAACTATTAGGTGCTCTCTAAACTTTAGAATAATTAAAATAAATTTTGTGATTCCGCACCGTGACAAAAATGTAATCCTTATACAAATATTTTTGTGCCTGTCCAAACTGCTGGACCATATAAGATAAAAATCTTAAATTCGGCCTTGAATATAATATAAAAGAATTTTATTAAATAAGTAAACTTTAGAGTGCATGTCTTTTTGAAATGTCCACAACAGGCTATTTTATTGAATAAGCCAATCATCAACATCCAAAATTATGTTTATAGTATAAGAAAGTAGATTTACGCAACCTTGGGCGAACATAAATTTTTAAAAATATTATGGTCCAGCAAAATATATTTGAGAAATCTGTAAAGTTTTACAGAATGTACATACATAATTGGGTACAGAACTACTCGCCAAGGTTCTTGCCTTGCCTAACTGCTCTAGTTAGAGTGAATAAAGCGCCATAAGGCAGGATTCTTACACGCCTCACTCGCTCCTTTGATTACCATGACTCTTTTTATTCTTTCAACAGAATGTGGCGCCTTTATTTTTTTAAAGAAAACTTTATAGGAAATACGCAAAATTTGGCAAATCTACTTGTATCAAAACAATCTAGTGCACTGCATTCTAATTTTCCGACAATTTTTTAATGCAAATTTATGTTAGGAAAAATGATGAGGGGACTACCAAAGAAAATATGGATAGTTTGTATAAAAGACGACATGATTATGAAGGGTGTTATTGTGGATGAAGCGAATGATATGTAAGTGTGGTAAAGAAAACCCTGTCGTGCTGAATCTGAATAATGAGAACAAGGCAGGGCCGATGTTTAAAATGATGAGATAAATGAATTTGGGAGTCTATTATGAATCGATCAAAAAAATCTAGTTATAGGCACTCGTCGGTTTATAAAGTTCCTGACATCACCTTTCGCCGTGTCGATCCTCGACTCCTGTATTATTTCAGATTCGCACTGAATATCTGCTTAGATAATTTCGCATTTTCTATGTTAAGCAAAGCAACCAATGCCACTCATGGACACCAGCAACACGTATAGTGTCACTGTTGCGTTGCCGACCTTTAAGGTATAAGGGATAGGGAAGGATGTGGAAGGGGGGTGGGCCTCCGGGTATCTCTATCGCCGAACTAAATACGGTATGAGCCACTTTACGTCGATCTTCTGAGAGGTCGTGGTATTTTACCGGTCGAGCCGCCCCCATTCATGTAGCGAACTGCTTGGCTCTACCACTGTACCACCTACCTAAATTATTAGATAATATAAATAATTTGATTTTCATTTGAATCGTTTAGTAATGTAAATAGATGCGGTATTTTTATATCCTCTCACATATTACGTTACTAATTTATCGCAAGCAATTATATAAAATTCTGATTTCCATGTCGGATACAGAATCTCTTAAAAAATGAAACTATTTTTATATATTATTTGAGTTAGTTCCCTTTTATTGTAATTAAATGGTGATTTTCCATCATCGAATTTAAACACGATTTAATTTGAGAATGACGCTGAAATAATGTGTAATGTAACGCAATTTTAAATATTGTTTATTAAATTTAAAATGGAATTTCAATATACAGGTAATACAATTTTTATATTAAAAAACTGGCCCCTGCGATCATAGAAAACCATAAAATCAAATGTATATAACCTTATCTTTAATTTAATCAAGATGTAGATATGGATCTATAAAATGTTAATGCTTTTCAATCGCAAAAAAATATGTAAAATATGCATCTAACTAGTTATTATTTTTTTAAACATAAACCTTGAAAAAAGCATAAATTTTTTTGGGTATTTGCCTGCCTGTATATTGCCCCCAAACAAGTTTCTGTTCAAGTTTTCTGTTGTCATGCCTGGTTTACGACAGTAACTACTTTGTATGAGTTTGCCAATGCCAATGTCGATGCCGATAATTCTAACATAATCTCTGCAAAGATTTTCGAAATATTATTCGTTGTTATATCTGAATTCAAACTTATACTTGGTAGTGGTTTTACTATAAGAACGGAATCGTCTTCACGCAAATTCAACTCGCACTTCTCAGCATTCCCAAGGAGGATTGATGGTGATAATAGGAATAGGTGGCTGGTGGGAACATCATGGCCAAATCATTTGACAACATGGATAGTTCGAAATGATAACATACTTGCCGACCCCACTTAAAGTGGGATAAGGGCAGGAAAATGATAATCGCTTCTTTGACTTTCATACATGCCCGTCGATTTTTAGAGATCGTGATATCACCTTCCTCCAGAAGTTCTATTTGGTCATAGAAGGTGAGTCGTGGTCGTTCTCGACTCCTACATCCGTCTGCTTTTTGCATTGTATTGCAATTTATTGTATTCTGTTTAGTCAATCTAGCATCATCCATTAATTCATTGTTTTGTTTTTTTTTTTATCACATGTATTAAACAGGTGACAAAAAAATGTCATATGCACCCTACATTGTGTCCAAATAAATTTTATTTCATTTGTAAGCTATAATATTTTAAAGTCCCACTAAAATCTATTCAGTGGTTTTCCGTGAGAAAGCAATAAACATCTATGCATACTTACAACTTTTCCGCTTATGCTATTAAGAGTACTAGTAAAACGCAGGATAAGATGTCATCATTATCACCATCATCATGATGTAGAAAATACAAAACAAGAAATTTATTCCAACCTTAAAAAATACTTAAACTGTAAGTAGTAATTTAAGTTGAGAGTAGTGGCATGAAAACATTATATAGTCATATAATTTGATGACTTACCAAACCATGAGGCCTGTTTCTTCGTGATGGACAATCCCTCTTTCGGATTCATAACTTCAGGTAATACCATCGTTACAAAACTGACCGATAGACCTAAGCCGATCAACAAGAAATCCAACGCAAGGCATGATAGAACCTGAAAAAATGATTATATTTAACCTCCTTGGCTGGTAAATTAACCAATATCTTTAAAAAAAAGTATCTTGTTTTATTCGGTGAGAAAGGTATATGAAGGCCCGTCTCACCACGCCTCCATGCTACAACTCAACTAAAACACTATTTGTAATGTAGGTGTCCAACGATGGCTCTAGTCACATACTAACGGTTGACCTGCTTGCTCGTTTGCCTTATTATCCCACACAAAAGAACAGCTTTTAGTAATTCTTACATGATTACAAATGCTGAAAGGTTAAATAAATAAAAAAAATTTAAAGTGCGTGGAGTCACCCCGCAGTAAAGAAGTGAAACTTTGTAATAATTCGTCACAAAATATGAACATAAAAATAATACCATATTTGTACGAGTATCAAATCACACTAAAACCATAAGTCCTTAAATGAAATAATGAATATTGTAAATTGATTAAAGTACAACAGTTTCAGCACAGTTACAGCATCAATAGATGTAAGATATAATTTATAATAATATAAATTATTTCAGTTAATAATTAAACAGAATTTCACAATCCGGTGACTATTTTTATTAGCTTTTTATTAGCTTCACCTGTATGTATGTTTGTATGTTTGTATATTTGTATGTTTGTATGTTTGTAGGTTTGTTTGTAACCGACTTCTTTTTTAGTTTCCGCTGATTGCCACTAGATGGTGCGATTTGTGAACTATGTAAATAATAGTTTAAAAAAACTAAAAAACACGCTTTTTATAGAAAACCGAACTAAAAAATAGAAAATAAATTTTAATGAATTTAAATTAAGAAAATAGTTGTTTCTAAGATTTTCGCGAATCTCACTCATTGATTAAAACAACTTTAGGATTATATCTACTTCTAACTTTTAGGATATTATCGAAATGATAATCACTCTACTCATATCTGTCAATAAAATATTTATAACTATTGACACCATGCACCCCACGCTTTTTTGAACGATAGATGGTGCGATTTGTGAACTATGAAAGTTCATAAATCGCACCATCTAGTGGCAATCAGCGGAAAGTTTACGTTATCAACTTGAAACGAGTTCCTTATAAAAGTCACAGATGGCGCTATTCCTCAAATTCGAAACTAAGAAACGCGCTTGTTTTAGAAACCCGAACTAAAAAATATAAAATAAATAATAGTTTAAAAAAACTAAAAAACACGCTTTTTATAGAAAACCGAACTAAAAAACAGAAAAATAAAAAAATTTATTTTATTTTAAAAAAAGCGTGGGGTGCATGGTGTCAATAGTTATAAATATTTTATTGACAGATATGAGTAGAGTGATTATCATTTCGATAATATCTTAAAAAGCACCCCACGCTTTTTTTAAAATAAAATATATTTTTTTATTTTTCTGTTTTTTAGTTCGGTTTTCTATAAAAAGCGTGTTTTTTAGTTTTTTTAAACTATTATTTTTTTACAATTAAGTTTCTCTAACATCGTAAACCTAAATTACGTCTACTCATTCCATTCAAGCAATATTTATATAAAATAAATATATATAAAATCCTAAATTACGTCTACTCATTCCATCCAAGCAATATTTATATCAAATAAATATTGCTTATATATAGATGTTAGAGAAGCTTAATGGATCTTAATTCTAAATGTATTATTTTTCAATATCCATATAGCATCAGTATTGATTTGAATAAATCCCCAATTTGTTACAAAATATTATAGAGGTTAGTTTGACCACATAACTTTTATAATTATCCTATTTTAGATAATATTTTGTAATATATTTTAATTAAATGTTCACATAAACAAAAAACTAAATAATCGCAATCATAAAATCATAAAGGAATGTAGTTGACAGTTGTTGCCACTAGCTGGCATTCTATACCAATTTTAGCAGCTTTATTAAATAAAAACTGTAAAGTTTTTGAAGTTATACTTCTTTAGGCGCGTTATGAAAAAATGATGAGAGTGAAATTTTAAGATGCGCGCGCATCTGTGACACAAAATTAACAGTATGAACTATCAAATACAAATTGACCTTTAAAACATATCATAAAGTTCATTGTTAGTAGAAAAGTCCATCGTTCGTCGGTATCGTATGAATATTGACATTTAAACTTTCAATCAAATGTCAAAATTTGTTGTGTCATGTCACTATAATATGTTTGAAGTATTGCAATTTACAATTATTTTATTAAATATTGGTTATATATGTTATTTTTTAAAATAAAAAACTGTTTTAAAATTTAAAGGAATCATGCATTAGTTTGGAACAAGCATCGCAGAGGCGGTAACATTATCCAGCAACGGGATGCGATTTTTGTCAAAGTTGTTGAAGGTAACAATAATTTATTAGTTCAGATGGCATCCACTATAGGAAAAAGCAGGTGGTGAGTCATCTCTCACTGATCAGACCAACTTCCTCATCGTGAAACTCTAGAGCGGATCAATAAATTACAAGTATTCATTTCGCAACATAACCTGGCGACCTGCATCGACAGGATACTGGAAGGACACTGGAAAGAAAGACCACCAACTATTAGGATAAATTAAGACAATTAGATGGAGCCAAAACTTTTGACAACATGGATAGTTGGAAAGGATGACATGTTGTGCTGACCCCACTAAGAGTGGGATAAGAGCAGGAAAATGATAAATTTGTATGGGAAAATAAAAAAAATATTCAATGTTAATGTAACTATGTAATTAACTATTATTATATTAACTAATGTAATTGTTCAATATTAGTCAATAACTACCATTACAAATTGTAAAAATATACGCTATATGATTTATTTTTGTTGATCTTTTGGGATAGTGTGGTATTTTACTGCTACGTGAACTTTTCTCACTCTAATTAATTATATATTATGATGCAGAGGACAAGACGATGGTAGTCGCAGTCAAAGTAATGTGGGAAGGGCCATCTCAAGTGCTAACCGCACTGACGACTAGAAAAGATTGGTCAAGAGAAGAGTCGTATTGCTATGTCAGAATTGTGTTTTAATATAATTTTAATATAACGATGTCGGGCACGACAAGCACAAAAACAGCCACAAGACATAATTAAATTAATTAACATCTCGGTGGTCAGAAGCGGGATGCTCGACCACTGGAGCGTCCCGCTTCTGAATCTAGAGGTCGCGGGTTCAAATCCTGGCTCACAACAATGATTTTCCGAAATTGTTTTCGGAAGTTATGTGTGATAAATATCGATGGCTGAAAACTTTGTGCCCGGTATGGCGATGGGTTCGCCTGCTACTCCATTTGGAACGTAGACTTAACGGCAAAACGAGGCTTAACAGCCACTGAATACACCTTCGGGTAGAAAAGCCGTGAAGCTATGTATTCTGTTGATAGGCGTTGAAATACTTTAATTTCTGGAATTGAAATGATCCTTTTTTTATAAGACGAACGAGCAGGCGTCACGTGATGGTAAGCAATCAACGCCGCCCGTGGACACCAGTAACACATACAGTGTTACTGTTGCATTGACGACCTTTAAGGGAAGGAGGATAGGGAAGTATGGGGAAGGGGGATGGGCCTCCGCGTACCTCTCTCACCGAACGAAACGCGGCATGAGCCACTTTACGTCGATCTTCTGAGAGGTCGTGGTATTTCACCGGTCGAGCCGGCCCATTCATGGAACGAACTGCTTGACTCTACCACTGTTAAAAGTAAAATGTAAAATACTCAGTATTTTTTGGCTAATATATATCTATTCTAATCGTCATCTATACTAATATAGAATCGGAGTGTCTGTTTGTAAAATTGAAATAACCGCTTTTTACGAAATGCTTGTATATACTGTATATACATCAAAATAATTTTTTTTTGATTGTCTGATTGTTATGGCTAATGGCTGGACCGATTTTTACGGGACTTTATTAGAAAAAATCTTTTATTTACTGATATAATGCTTTTGAGGTGAAACGAAGTTCGTCGGGTCAGCTAGTATATATAAATATATATATATATTTTAATGATGCCAAAGAAGTATAACTTCTCACGCGCGTACATAAGTACACGCACCCATTTTTTATTATTTTATTTTATTACTATAATATATATATAAAAAAATATTTACTACATGTTTTTTTTTTGTGGTATCTTAAATGTTTTGTACAGTCCTTTAAAATAAATTATAATTATATTTTAACACATTTCTTATCATCAATTACTCAATCTCTTATCATCAATGGTATGTGAAGGATTTTTTTTTGGTATTTCTGACGTTACCTCTATTGACGGTGACCTATATGGATGGGCTTAAATCCTAGTATTTTATATTACCTTTTATATCCACATGGGGTCGTTAAAAGATTGCAAGTCGCGTATGAAGTTTCAATTTGATGAATTTAATAAAACAATATATCTAAAACTGTTATATTATATATGAATATTATAAATAAGTTAAACATTAAGTTTTGAAACAAAAACACGTTTGCGTTACTAATATTCGAGAGATGTCCTGATAAAAAACTATTTTAAAATGTCACAAGTGTATTTGAAAACATTTAAATTAAATGAATTCACAAATAACGTGTCAAAATAACGACCACTGAGACTGTTTAGATGAATGGTCGAAAAAATAATAATTTACAGAATAATATGTTTTTATTATATGCATCACACGTTTGTTATAGTCCACCCGATAAACTTCATATCGCTTCATTATATTTCAATTACTTCGTTGAGTTGTCCGTTTATTAAGCAATATAAAATATACTGCTGGTCACATCTATTGGCGCAAATTGCATTTTCAGTTTCGTTTGGTCCTAGCTAAAATTTTATATTTAATTTTTATGCAATTTTGAACCTGGCTGAATTCATAATTTCATTCAATAGTCTTTTTTTGAATTTCGAACACAGAATTTAAAAAAACAAAAGACAATTGGAGCCTGTTTGTTGATATCAAACAATCGAATACTAAGAAAACTTGATATTATTGGTTTACTTGAATTTAATTCTTGAAAGTGTGATTGATCTCTTTAGTTTTGCAACAAACATTACTTATTCTTAACATTAAGGTGAGGTTCTGTCAATAATCTATGGATACTTCGCCTGAAGTCGCCACCCAAGCTGTGGCACTTATCCAGGCCGGACACAGTCAAAGAAATGTGAGTGCTCAACTTCATTTAAGTCGAACTGCGGTCCGAAATGTTTATTTGAGGTACCTAGAGACTGGCGGCTTTGTTCGTCACCAAGGAAGGCCACTATTTCGGGTCACAAGCGAAAGGCAGGATCGATTCATCGTGACGACCAGCTTGAGAAATCGTCACCTTACCTCCATTGAGATACAAAACCAACTTCGCGACTTCCACGGTGTATCTGTGAGCGCTCGAACTGTTCGGAAAAGGTTAAAAGAACGCGATTTGGTACCACACAAGCCAGCTAATGGCCCCAAACTAACGCCAGCCCACCGAACAGCGCGCACTTATTTAAATTGGACTCAGCAGAATTGGAGTCGTGTACTCTTTTCTGATGAGTCTAAAATAGTGTTACATGGCAATGCTGGAAGGAAGAAGGTCTACCGACGCAAGGCAGAGCATTTGACAACATGCTGCTTTAAAGAGAGGGTTGCTTATGGCGGTGGCTCATGGACTGTCTGGTATATCCGCGAGCGGCAAAACTCATCTGGAGGTTGTTATGGGGCCACGGTTGCAAACATTAAAGGCTGAAAGGTACATTCGTGAGTGCTTAGAACCTTAAAAGATTAAATTAAACGTTTATTTGATAAAACATGTGTTTTTATTCAAAAATCAATTGCCATTATCAAGGCGCGTACCCGGCTTGTTAGGCGTAGCTCCATATCGTGTGGTATTCTGAATTCAAATTTAAAACAATACGATCGAAAAAGATTGTAAAATGTATCAGGTTTAAAAGTGCATCAATAGGTTTTGCTCGACCCAATATAAAATTTTAGCTAGTACCAAATGAAACTGAAATGAAAAGCAAGGTGGGTAAATAATGTGTACTTGTGTACCGAGTGTATGAGTAAATTTTGTTTATAATATTAAAATAACCGCTTTCTACTACATTCATATAAATATATAGGGTACATATCGATGATCCACTGTTCGAGCATCCCGTTTCTAAATCAAAAAGTCGTGGTCTTAAATCCGGACACCATTGACTTTTCGATGTTGTGATAAATATCGATGACTGTCAACTTTGTGCCCGGTGTATGGCAATAGGTTCGCCACCTATTTCATTTTGGACTTATACGGCTGCCTACACCTTCGAGTAGAAAAAAGCGTGAAGTTATGTTATGTTACATATACCAAAATATCATTTTTTACTATTTTCGTCTGTCTGTTTTTCTGTTCCGGGTAATCTCTGAAATGGATGAACTAATTTTAATGGGCGAAACGCGGAATGAGCCATTTCGCATGAATAATGTGGCTGTACCACTGTCAAAAGTTGGAATAATTAAAAATAATAATATATCAGGAAGAGTGTCGCATTTTACCATTTCCTTTTTATCTGCCACTTTTTCTTTGCAATCATGTTATTAACATCGTACCAAAGACTATTAATCATCATCAACATAACCGCAACCACGAAAACAAGAAATATCATGAAAAGATGAAGTCACATCAACCGCCCGTCTCATTTTCATAACAACAATAAGAACAACTACGAAAGCAGAACATCGCATTCGTCAATGTCCATTAGACCGATCATCTCATTCCCGTACCAGCGGAAATTATAAAAGCACACCGACGCACGAAAACAAGGAGTGTCATGAAAGATTGTTCTGAAAGCATACCGTCGTAATAACGACACATCTTAATCCATTCCGTATCAACCCGAAATAGGATATTCACCAGAATTTGTAGAGATCCCTTTCCTTCAGGGTTTATTTTATTATTGTGAACGACTTACCGACCTGTAAGGTATATGGTCGCTCACCATGGCACACACTAACCAAAGTCAGAGTGTGGGACCAAAGTGTGCAGTAGGTCTTGCCACCACCTCAAACGTACAGCTGTTGATGGTAGGTAACCATGAGGACCCCACCTTGAGGCCTAGGTGCTCCGTAAATGGGGCACTGTCACCTACAGCCGTCTCTTCTCGTTTTATTCGACTCAGACACCGAAGCACCCGTGCCCATTGAGTATCTGAGTCAACCTGTCATGCCACCATTGCGCATCCGACCTGGACTCGGCCCAGCACACGCTAGAGGTCTGCCCGGCATGTGCGGCCGAACGTCGAGCCCTGGTCGACAAGATCGGGCGAGACTTGTGCCCGCCAGTGTTGATCGCGGCAATGCTGGCGGGAGAGGAGGAGTGGAGGGTCGTGGTCTCCTTCTGCGAAGCAGTCATGCTCCAGAAGGAGGCCGTCGAGCGGGTTCGGGAGAGAGCCGATCCCGCTCGAAGGCGGCGGCGGCGAGCTCAGTGATCGCCGCCGCCGACGGGACGCCGACTTTTATCTCCTCCTGGAACCACTATCAGATCAGATCCCTGATCTTAAAGTGGTTCCGTCTGAAACCTATCTACCTCGGGTTTGAGTGTATAGGGAAAATAGGTAATATATAGTGAAAGCATGCCGTCGCACCCACGACTCATCATGCGTGCACCAACGGAAACAGGGATGGTCACAAAAATGTATTGTAAACATATGCCGTCGCACCAATCGCCACTATTCAGGATTAATAATTCAGCAAACTATTAACAACCACACAGTATTTTAGCTACTTATCCAATAACAAATATAACCCAGAGACCGCACTTCGGTCGCCCACTGACACTTAAAGACACCAATATTGTCGAGAATATAGCTAAGGTCTAATCAAAGTAAACTAGGCAAACAATTTTACTTTTATTAAAATCAATCATCTGCGTAAGAATTAGGGATACTCCAGTAATATGTAAGGTAGTTTCGGGCTCTCTGTGTACTTTCGTCACTTGCCATAGGTTACAGAAACGAAAAGTTATAAACAAATATTCTGAATAAAAAAGTTAAATGTGTTATATGTCGATCTTGCCTGATGATTTATGAACCCTTAGATTTATGAACACCACTACCTGTGCAGCTGACGTTCGGATCAGTTAAGACTGATGTAAGATAAACAATTGGTGTTATTATCGGCCGTTAATATCGGCCAAAAATATTTTATAATTTAATATTTGCAACGCTCTGAACGCTTTTGTCAATTCGGAATCCAACCGTCAACTGAATAAGTAGTAAAAAAAAATTATTATTGATGTAAAAATAAAAATCACCTGTGAAAATATCACTCGAGCGCGACCAATCGGCTTTCTATCTTCGTCAGTGACCATTTAAAAAAATATCGAATACAATCCACTCAAGAAAAAAGTAGCACCTAAAAATAGTCCAATCCGGCTAGTGTCAACAATAATAATGACTTGTTTTATAAGCTTATTCGACGCCGCACTTTATGGATATTGAGTGCTTAATGATTAATTAGCAAATTAAATAAAGGGGGAAGGGGGGAGAGGGTAAGAAAGAAACGAATTGGCCTTTGGAAACCTCTTTCACCGTGTAAAACGTAGCATGAGATGAGCAACTTTACTTCGATTTATGAGAGAGTTGGTGTGGGTATTTCACCGGTCGAGCTGACACATTTTTTTTTTCTGCATGACACTTTGGGATATGAGGTAAACGAGCAGGGGTTCACCTAGTGGTGACTAGCATCGCCAATGCAGACAGGTACAACACATTTAGTTGTGTTACTGGCCTTTATGGGAGTGGGTTAAGAAGGGAGGGGGAAGGATACCTCTCTCACCTAACGCAACGCGGCATGACCCACTTTACGTTGAAATAATAGTTGGTTGTGTTTGTTTTGGTTCACCAAATAACATTCTATTTAATCCCACTTCACATAATTATCTCAAGGAACGTTTCCAGTTCTTAGATGACACACATTCGAAATATGTCTGTGCTGTCCTAAAGCATTCCGCATTTTTATGGTTTATCTTTTTTGTGCCAGCTGTACTGCTGTGGAATGCACTACCAGAAAAAAAAAGAAACGCCCAGACTATTACCTCGTTTTAATCACAGCTTACGCAGTATTATTTAATATTACAATAGTCTATTATTAATATCTGTTTATTTAAGTATGTAAGTAGTAGATATTTAGATATTACAAAAATATGAATGTTTATTGTTATAGGATACTATTGTGTTAATAATAAGAACAAATAAATTAATTACATTATTTACAATATATACAATTAAAAAACTACCTGAAATCAAATTGTGTTTGTATTATTATAAATATATAGCAATTCCCGTCTTCCATGCATCTCCTTATAAAGGTTGCTTGGAAGATATTGCTGTAAGCGATAAGGCCCTATAAGACTTTTCTGTGACATACATAACATAACGTAACTTCACGCCATTTGTTACCCGAAGGTATAGGCAGCAGCTGTTAAGCCTCGTCTCGCCGTTATGTTTACGTCCCAAATGGAATAGGTGACGAACCTATTGCCATACCGGGCACAAAGTTTTCAGTCATCGATCAAAACAACTTTTAGGATTAAATCGCGTTTATTTATTACCTATCTATTACCTTTTCAGTCATCGATATTTATGACACATAACTTCCGAAAATAATTTCGAAAAGTCATTGGTGTGAGCCAGTGTCAGGAATCGAACCTGGACCTCTGGATCAGAAGCCGTGTGCTCGACCACTGGGCCACCGAGACTTTTCTGTACATATTGTTTGTATAAGATCTCATGTTTATGATGTGCAAATAAAGAGTTTTATTATTATTATATACTACCGATTTAATAAGCAATAGTGAGAGTAGGCACTGGACTCCTTACTGCTGTTAGAAACATAATACAAAGACAAAGTTCAGACAAAGGAACAGCTAAATGTTCACGACAGATCGCTGTGCTAAGCAGGATATATTAAAAAAAAAAAATTATATTCCCTCGTTATTTATTAGAGTACACGGATATATTAAAAAATATATATTATATTTTTATACTCCCTCGTTATTTATTATACTCTCTCGATACTATGAGTGACACTATATTAACGTTAGCTTAACGGCCAACTGCGTTACAGTGTAATACGAGACAGATGTACTTAGTTTATTTTAATGAGTGTACATAGATTCTTATTTGATCATAGTGGTGTGTTTAAATAATATTTGTAGCTGCTGTTTTTAATGTATAGCTTTTGTATGTAAGATTAAAATATTCCAGACCGTGTGAGCTTAAAGGATTACGTGAATTTTTATGAAACTCGCAAGGTTTTATATTTTAATATCTATGCGATTTTAGTTACCAGAAGAGCTTTGCTTGAAAAAAAACGTGAATGATGTCAACTCGAAATTTTTTTTCATTTCTTTTATAATTTGAAAACTTCTTATAAAAATATAACAAAATACAAACAGATGATAGGAGAATTATTTTTCATTGTCTAAATGATCAGATGACCATAAAATTTCTTTTTTTTTGTAAGTTTTAGATTCTCTTTTAATTAAGTTTGTTGGTGATTTTGTCAAATAAGTTGTTACACAAGGAGCCCTATGGTCCGGTAAAGTAGTAATTCTTAGCTTAATATCTACACATTTGCGTTATTTTGTGGTACAAAATTAATCAGGACCTTAAAAAAACCCCATGTTTACCCAATTTTGAAAATAGTAAAAGATATAATTGGTAATAGAAGTCAGGCTTTGAAAATTTAATTGATTTTAATAATCTAACGTTCTATATGATGCCTAAAATAAAATTAGCTTGTAATTTTGCACCGCTGCGTAATATTGCTACACTTTAATTTCTACGCGGAAATTTGTTGAACTTTTAAATCATGTAATAACCGGTAGCAAAGTTTTACGATCTAATTTCACTAAAAGGAAAATATTAAGTGAGCTATATTCTTGGACAGAAATTTTAATTTGCGATTTTATTTCATACAAACGGCGGGCCTCGTGGCGCATTGGTAAAACTACCGGCTGCAGCATTGAGGTCGGGGGTTCGATTCCCACCCGAGCACAAATATTTGTGACAAACATGAAAATTTGTGTGGCGTCTGGGTGTTTTTCTATGTATTATAAGTATGTATTTACAAAAGAAAAGTATATGTGTATTAATATCCGGTATCTAGTATTCATAACACAAGCATTTAGTTGCTTAGCTTGGAACTAGAGGGCGCTGTGTGTATTCTGTCCAAGATATTATTATTTATTATTTATTATTATTAAATACCAAAATCGCTCCGAAGAATAGAGAAAATAATTTACCTTATATATCTATAACCATTGGCTAATCCCACAAGTATCATAAAAGGCTACTAAGAAATTTGACGTGCTGCGAACTGTTTATGGCTCCAACTCGGACTTCTCTATCAAAGATCGCGACTTTAAATCCTGATTAATACCTATGTGTTATAGGCAAAGTATATAACTAGATATTGTGTAAAATATAATTACGTTGCGCTCACATCCCGGACATACACATACAATTCTCAAGTCCTCACTCCACCAATCCAGTACATTGTTTGAGTTTGCAAGAATGTCACCAGCGTTAGACATAATCTTATCCATTTCGATCCATTCTGAATGCTTTACAATTGCATTACCGACCGTTAAATCATAATACTTTTACTATTTGGACTTCACAAAGTACTTAGAATACAAGACTATAAGTACATAAACTTATTTATTTACCATCTAAGATCCGTGGACCTTCGATTCCCTTTCGTCACACTCCTTTAAGGGAAGGGAGTAGGATGGCCATAAAGTAATAGTATGGAAAATGGGAGGGAAAGGGGGTGTCTGTCTGGATACTTCTATATCTGAACAAACACTTAACGTCGACATTCTGACGAGTTATGGTAATTCACTGGTCGAGATGCCCATTTATAGAGATATCTATGTGAATCTACCATTTGCAAATTAATACTTATCTATATATAATACGTTTACACGTTTTTTTATAGGATTCGAGTGAAAAACTTAATCTATTCTTAAATTATTTGTCATGTTAATTAAAGATTGTCTTTAGTTATCAACGAGCGAATTTTAAATAAAAAAGATTTTTTTTTTTCAATTTAGACGTCACTTTTCCTATTATTGAGATATAATTGAAATTCAGGAAAAATATTGTTAGATAGATAGAAATATACAGAATGGAAAGTCATCAGTACAGTAATTTACTTGATTAAATACAATTTAGCCATCATATAGCGAAAAAACATAGCTGCAGGATGCTTACAAAGCATAGGTAATACATCATTTAGTTTGTGACTGATTCTCCTAAATCATATTACCTGTAAATTAAGATCTGAGAACTAGACACAGAAATTCGAATATAAGCAGAGAAATACTACTGATTTTCAAACGTAGTTAAGGCTTTATTCCGCTGGGTTTGTTCTATTCCAGTAAGCGGTAGTCAACGTTATTTCAGACGGAATCCCTTTTTGTGAATATAGGATTTTGAGTATTTACTTAAAACAAGACTGGCAAGCTCAAAATCAAATTGACATTTAAGACATTTTTGTATATGTCCACCCATAGTATTCGATAACTTTGTAAAACTTAATGTTTAATTTGGTTTAAGTTTAAGTTTTCGTAGGCTAGGAATTTTTAAAGCTCCGCTTTCACAATTCTTCTTAAACAAATTAAAAATATTGTAATAGAATACTAAATAGTCTTTTTATTACAAAACAATCATGACTACTTTAGTATGTACGTAACTATAGTTATATTTAAAATTCCAATTGGCAATGCCTAAAAATTTATACTGAAACACAACCAAAACTTATACCAAAAGCTAAACATATGCATATTATTATATTCTCAGTTAGGGATATAACTTCCATCTAGACGACAAATTCAACTCCTGGCACTTCATGTATGCGGAAAATCACGATAAGTTATCTTATATATTCCACACATACATAAGTAACTCCCTGAGGCAAATGTGATGGATAAAGTTAGTTAAATATATTGAAAAAACATTGAAAAGTTTATCTTTGTTCGAAAGCAAGTCTTATTTAATATTTTGAATCGAACTTTAATGTTTATCTTACAATTACAACTTTACATTACAGTTTTTAGGTCAACTCTTTTCCTAAGGGTTCAATACCGAAACATAGATAGTTGTTATTGAGAAATGGCGTTACTCTTACACGAAAATCAGACAATTTTATTCCAGCAGTCTTTAAATCTAGAAAGATTCCTGGATTTCGATTTCTTCTGATCAGTCCAGCTACATTAATTGGCAAAGATATAAAAACCATAATATTTACGCAACTTATAAAAATACCAATTAATTTTTTTTAAATATATTTATTCCACCCTAATCTTCCACAATTTTAATTTATTCAATAAATTATATGGTAAGTACAATTAATTTTAGTAACTTAATTGATACAATGATCAGCTTAGTGTAATGTAATCCTCGGTTGATATTATATTTAATTAATTTATAAAGACTTAATGCCCGGATGTAATAAATTTGCTTAATCTCTAGAGAACATTAATTACTTTGAAGCAAAAAAGGCATGAATGGCAACGAAAAGAAAACACTCGATGCTAGTGGTGGCATTTTTTTTTTAATGGAGTGGAGAGCTAGCTAGCCAGTGAAGCAGCTGGCGGTGAGTTACTAGCTCCACCTATGGACATCCGCGACACCGCGTGTGTCACGAGATAGGAGAAGAAGCCATTAAACCTCTTTCACCGAACGAAGCGCGGCATGAGCCACTTTATGTCAATTTCCTGAGAGGACGTGGTATTTCTACGTCAAGCTGGCCTATTCATGCCATGTTCATTCATGTTCGGGACTTTTGCACTATAAGTCGGAGTGTTGAACTATCAAACCATCAAGACAATGACATGAGTTATGGTCCGCATGAAATCAAGTCCCTTAATATAATTAATACTAGTTTGAATTTAATAACACTTTATTTACTATCTAAACATGTAAGGTATGAATTAATTGCGTCTAATGAAGATGAAAAACATATTTGATGATCAAAGAAAGTTATATTTACGTGATGTTCCATTATAATTACGCGATTTGATTCATTAAATACTATTAAGCTGCTCTTACGGAACATCATCACTTTCTGTTAACGCAATTATATTTTATTTTAATTTTATTCGTTTAAGCAAAGATAATAAACATATATTATTATGATAAACAAGTAATAGAACATCTCTCGCCTCCAAATTTCAGCCTACCCAACTTGGTTTCGGGTCCAGAGGAGGCTGTGAAGCTGCCATACATGCTTTGGCCACATATTTGGGTTCTGGTGAAGGTGAGGTCGTTTTAAAGATTGACATCAAAAATGCTTTCAACACTGTGAATACGGATACATATATACATAAATTTAATTCTTTGGCACCCAATATAAAAATAGTAGAAAACAGTTCATTACGCCTCTTAGGGTCTCCAATCTGTGAAGATTCCTACATCTCTTTCTTAGAGGAAAAAATTCAAAATTTTCATCAAGTTTCGGACCGCTTACTTAAAATTAACATGCATTCAGCTTTCACCATTATTCCTTATTGTTAGTTTGTTCCAAAATTTACACATGCTATTAGATCATCACAATTTTTTAAACATCCGGCACTTTTAGAATAAATAGATGATATTGTAAAAACCACTCTCAGTAAAATTAATGTGTCGCTAAACGACCGGGCATGGCAACAGGCATCCCTACCAGTTCGTTTAGGGGGTTTAGGTATTCGAAAAATTTCTGATGTAAGTTTACCGGCTTTTCTGTCTTCAGTCCATAGCACAGAAGAATTAACCAGGAAAATTCTCACTCATACACTGGGTAATTCTGAAGTGTTATGCAAGACTGACGCAGTAAATGCCTGGAAGCAGGCCTGTCCTAACTCAAATTTACCGACCAACCCATTTTCCCAGAGACAGTGGGACGACCCGCTCTGCGCCATCTTAAAAGAATCACTTATTAGTGGTTCTGTAGGAGATGCTGAGCGCGCTCGTTTACGGGCTGTAGGAGAGTGGGAGTCCGGTGTTTGGCTTAGGGCACTGCCATCGCCCAATATAGGAACATTATTAGATAATAAGACTTTCCGTATCGCAACTTGTCTTCGTTTAGGTGCTCCCTGTGTTTCTTCGCATTTATGTCGCTGCGGAGAGGTTGTCGACAGCAAGGGACATCATGGCCTCTCATGCGCCAGGAGCGCCGACCGCATTTCCCGTTACGCCAACATCAACGACATTATCCGTCGTGCTCTTGCCACCGCCGGTGTACCAGCCGTTCTGGAACCGAACGGTTTGGAGCGCGATGATGGCAAGAGACCGGACGGGATGTCTCTTTTGCCTTGGAGGATAGGTAGGCCTTTGGTGTGGGACGCTACTTGGGTCGACACCCTTGCGCCATCGCATCTTCCAAGCACGGTGGAGGTGGCCGGTGCTGCTGTGCTTCGGCAGAAAATCTCAAGCGGCACAAATACAGAAACCTTGTAGGTGACTATGTGTTTGAGCCGCTTGGGGTTGAGACTTTGGGGACATGGGGTCCGAGTGCTCGTGCACTTTACAAAGATCTTGCAAAGAGGCTGATCGAAGCCTCTCGCGACCAGAGGGCTGGTCTATTCTTCGCACAGAGGATTAGCATTGCCATTCAGCGTGGCAATGCGGCCAGTCTTCTGGGCACGCTGCCAGTAGACCGAGATGCGGAGAAATTTGATTTCAGGTAGTTTTTTAATTGTATATATTGTAAATAATGTAATTAATTTATTTGTTCTTATTAATGTAAATAAAGTAATAGAAATATAACAATTACTTTTAAATTTATTAATTCTAGTGGTCGCACCAGTGGTTGGTTTTCGATCTTTTAACTGTAATTCTTTATTGTATCTGTATGAAGCTTGCGCAAAATGTTTTTCCAAGTAGTTTTCCTTTTCGCTGTAGTATCCCGTGCAGATTTTTATAAATTTTTAGGGTGACGACAAATCGTGGAGATAATGCGATGCTACTTTGTGGGCTAAGAGACGGCGATTATATTATTCTCAATGGGACGATGGCATTAATTGAGACATAGGTTTCATTTTCTGTTAGGTTCAAATGAATTCTAAGTGTCATTTGTTGTATTATAGTAAATCTTGTTATACGTTTAGAAAATTATGAAGATGGAGTTATAACCAGTGATGAGCTGGGAATTTCGGGAGGTCTTGGTATAATCTAAACTATTTGAGATGATGGTAATTCTAAATCTAATGCATCATTTATTTCGGTATTGTCTACTGGATCATTTTCATTAATTATTTCTTCATCTGAATCCACGTTCTTTTTAATTCTTTTTAGCATACAATCTTGGATATTTTTTTCTCTGAAATTTTCATAGCTATTTTTTGTTTGGGTGTCAAATTACGATCAAATATGATTTTTCTCTTTTTCTTTTCAAATACGATTCTTTTATTTTTAATTTCCACACAGCATACTTATATCTTTTTTGGAGCTTTTCTTTTGTTTTGCATTCTTTGCTAGTCTCTTTTTCTCCTTCTTTTTATCGTGACTTTGTGGCATTGATGTGATGTAATATAATGTAATATGATGATGTAATAACAAAAGTTAGTGATAGCAGAAGTAACAAGAAATTGATATTTTAATTATTTAAACGATCCTTTTTTCTTTCCCTTATTTGTCAATAGTTTAATTAGTTTTTTGCCACGTAGAGATAAGTTGTTCTTGTCTTATTTATCAAATCTTGTAAAGTTGTATGATAAACATGCACCTATCCGAGCTGTCAAAATCAAACATCCTCCTGCATCATGGCTGACAGACGATTTAAACTCTTCATCACTCAAAAAGCCACCGCAAAATTTCGTTACAAAATAAAACCTAACTAAATAAATCCCAAAGATATGTAGCCATCAGAAATCACTCAAATAAGGTGTCTAGGGACGGAAAACGCCAACATATCCACAAGTCAGTTCAAATCGGCGACTCAGCTAAAGTCTGGAAGTTCCTTAGATCTCTGGGGGTTGGAAGATGTCAACAGGGCATACATCCTAAAGACCGGCCGTCTATTTCTCGGCCGTGTCTAAGTTTGATGGAAAACTGAAGGCTCATACACTACAAAATCTTTCATCTCTTCCTACCCCAGATTATGCCCCTTTTAATTTTGTCACGGCTTGTGATATTAAGTAGAGCATATTATCGATTACTTCCAACGCAATTTGATGTGACTGTGTCAGCCGTAACATGAGCCTACCTATCCTCAATGAGCTTCTTCCTACCATATGTCAAATCCTCAATTATTCCTTGTCCAAAGCCCTCCCCGCATCGTGGAAAGATACCCAAATTATTCCTTTACCCAAAAAATGTAAACCTGTATCCTCCTCAGACTATAGACCCATATCCATACTACCTTACCTTTCTTTTCTAAAGTCCTAGAGCGTCTCGCCCACATCCAACTAAGCACATTCCTTTACAAAAATAATCTCTTAAATCCCCTACAACCCGGATTTCGCCCTGGCCATAGTACCACTACTGCCTTTCTCAATGTTACAGATGACATCAGGTCTGGAATGGACGTTGGAAAGCTCACAGTACTGGCGCTTCTGGATTTCAGTAAAGCCTTCAATACTGTTGATTTCGATATTCTTTTAAGCCTCCTTCTCTCTCTTAACATATCTCCAACGGTGATATATTGGTTTCGTAGTTACTTGTGTGGACGCCGACAGCGTGTTAACATTGAAAATATCCATTCCTCCTGGTGCAATACCAACGGCGGTGTTTCTCAAGGTGGCATGCTATCCACTTTACTCTTCGCAATTTTCATAAATTCCATCTCTAATAACCTTGATTTTTCCTACCACCTTTATGCAGACGATCTCCAAATTTATCTACAGGCTAAACCAGCACAGTTATCTTATACCTTTCGTATACTCAATGAGGATTTGGCTCGGATAGGTGCATGGAGTTTATCACATGGACTGATGGTCAACCCATCGAAGACGCAAGTAATCATGGTGGGTAGCAGTCGGCTCACCTCAAAAATTGACAAAACGCAGTTGCTAAAAATTGTTTTCGAGGGCACTGTAATTCCTTTAAGCAATAAAGTAAAGAACCTTGGCCTTATTATTGACCCTGATTTAACTTGGGGTCTGCAGCTACAAGAGGTGAGCCGGAAATTGTTTGCTTCTGGAGGGTCTTTCAGAAGGCTTTGGAATTTCCTACCCATAGCCACCAAAATTGCTCTTGCAAATTCTGTTCTTCTGCCCATCCTTGATTATGCAGATGTCAGCTATCCTTATCTCGCCGAACGCCAATTAGATAAGCGTCTTCAAAATCTCTGCATAAGATTTATATTTGGTTTGCGCAAATATTATCGTTTCACAATTCCAAAAATAACTCAAGTGGCTATCCATACGGTTTCGCCGGAATGCTCGTATCCTTTCAGTTTTATATAAAATATTGTTCGACCCTTTCTATCTGAAAGTACGTTTTCAGTACTTACATGACATTCATTGCCAGAATTTGAGGTCTTCGCACAATTTCACACTAAAAGTTCCACAACATTCCACAATTTTTTACGCCAAATCCTTTACCGTGAAAGCAGTAACCTTGTGGAATGAACTACCGGTGGAAATTCGTCGTGTTAAGACCCTAAGGGCATTCAAGAAAACGGTACAAGAACACTATCTGGAATCATCACAATAAATAATACCACCATTAGTCATTCTTATTATATGTACGTATTTTTTTATGTATGTGTCTAATATGTATGTGTATGTAAATGTGTAAATATGAATTTAGTCTATGTAAGTATATGTAGGTGTTTGTATGTATATATACCTATTTATTATCATATTTTTATTTAAATAAATTAAATTATAAGATCCTTTATAACGGACGTTTTCAGGACACTGGATTGGACTGGACAGGGTATCAACGTGAATGGTGAGTACATCTCGCATCTTCGGTTTGCCGACGACATCGTTGTAATGGCAGAGTCGCTGGAACAGTTAAGCGGAATGCTGCGCAGCCTAGACGAGTCCTCCCGGCGTGACTGTTTGATCATGAACTTGGACAAGACCAAGGTCATAATTGACTAGGACAAGTACGTAACAAAAGCGTTTCTTTTTATATCCGTAACTCAACATGCATACTGATTTCAGTAATATTATTTTTATACTTGAAGTACAGATTCAAGTTGTAAAACTATAAAAGAAATGTTATAAAGTAAGCATTGCATTTAATCATTTCATTAAAGCATTTAATCAAAATGCAACCTGAACTAAGCACAGATGAATCAGATATTTACCTTTGTAACTCCAAGATCCAAGCAAAACAGCTGCACATCCACCTTCTGGTTCGTCCGTTGCACGGCTGGCTTCCCCCCAGGTGAGAATTCAAACTCTCATTATTATTTCCCGCCCAAGCACGGTCAAGTGCAGCTTACGCCATATTCATCAGTATTGTATGCCGGACACTAATTATTTGCCCATTTATGAGCTTACAAAGACAATTATAACTTGTACATTTTTATTAGAAGAGGGCAATTCATCCTTTTTTGATATCATTATAATCTATAATGGTTTACATACATACATACATAACTTTACGCCAAATCACTTGCGGGGTAGGCACGGAGCGCCATAAGGCACGATTTTTACACACCTCACTTGCTTCGTTGACTCCAACATCCATCTGCTTTTGCTTAGT
The DNA here is from genome assembly GCA_905147225.2 of Euproctis similis. NCBI lineage: Eukaryota > Metazoa > Arthropoda > Insecta > Lepidoptera > Erebidae > Euproctis > Euproctis similis. Next base: position 16,326,808 of record LR990109.1, read on the forward strand.
CATTCTTGCATCATCCATTCTTTCTACATGTCCGAACCATCGGATGCCCTTTCTTATTTTACATCTTTTAATATTATTCAGTTTGATATCTACAGAAAACTAACTTCACGCCAAATCCCTTGCGGGGTAAGCAGAGCACCATAAGGCGCGATTCTTACACACCTCAGTCGCTTCGTTGGCTTTCATAACTCTTTTCATGCAGGCGCGTCGTTTTTTGAATTTCCTAACATCACCTTCCTCTAGAACATGTTATATTTGGTCATGGAATGTGTGTCTAGGCCGTCCTCGACTCCTACATCCATCCGCTTTTGCATTGTATATCTGCTTAGTCAATCTTGCATCATCCATCCTTTCTACATGGCCGAACCATCGGAGCATGCCCTTTCTTACTTTTACACCGACACTCTCTTTCAATCCGACTATCCGGTTATAAGGAAGGAATCCTTATAACCTTGTTTTCCACGCGGTTAGGGAGGGTCACTCCGCAGATTTTGCTCAATGCCCTCATTTCGACCGCGTTTATAATACTTTCATGCACGCTCTGCCATACCCAGCTCTCGCTTCCATGAGTTAGCGTTGGGATCAGCATTGCATTGTGGATTGCTAGCTGAGCTTTTCTGATAATATTTTTTGCGTTCAAGAATCTGCCCAACGCTCCATTTACGCTATTTCCTATCGCCACTCGTCTTTCTATATCCGCGGTGTACCTTTCATGCTAAAAGAGCTTCCATGCTAAAAGAGCATCCAAGATATACAATTTCATTCACCTGTTCCAGCACTACATCGTCAACCATTATCCTTGCATCCGTTCTAGTTTAACAAAGGGAAAATGCGATATCGACTATTTTCTTTCGGAAAATAGCATGCGGTCGCGTCATATGAATGAGAAGAACATACTTCAAATATTTATATTTTAAACTTATACAATAATTATTTAAAAAAATATGACTTGTCCTAGTTAGAGTTAAAGCAAAACTGTATAAAAAAAAGTTACACGATTTTGTGCTACTTAGTTTCAGAAATAAATCCATAGACGTCCAAAATTTTGTCTCTGAAGAAGTGCCCTAATATCTGTGGTCTGAGCGAAACATACTGGAAAGGCAACGGACACTTTGTAGCAGACCACTTTGTTTGTCAGTGCGGACAGATGACCTGAGGTTTTCCATCCTAGTGCGGGTGTACGACAGGGTTGTATATCACCCCTGCTCTTTGACATCTACACTGAGCTTGTGATGCGAATCACTCTGGAAGACTGGACCGATGGCGTTGGAATCGGTGAATATAAAATCGTTAATCTGCGGTATGCTGACAACACCACTTTGTTCGCCAGTAGTGTTGACCCCATGGAAGAATTACTTCTCAAAATAGAGCGCGTGAGTCTTACATTTGGGTTAAAGATCAATAGAAGCAAGACCAAGAATATGATAATTGATCGCGTCAATGACAACTCGCCCAAAATTACACAGATTGCGAACTGGGACGTGGTGCATACATATGATTGCCTTGGAGCTTTGATCTCAGATAAAGGCGGCTGCGTAGATGAAGTAAAGCGACGGATGGCCATGACCAGAACAATTTTGGAGAAGCTAAGTAAAATATGGAGGAATCGCAATATTACTAAAGCCACCAAAGTAAGACTAGTGCGAACTCTTGTATTCCTCATTTTTCTTTACGCAACAGAACGTGGACAGTACAAGAACAAGAAAAGAAAAAACGCTTTAGAGATGCGGTGCTGGAGGAAGATGCTGGGAATATCGCGGACAGAATTCCGAACCGATGTGTCCATACTCCAGGAATTAGGCATCACGCAGCGTTTATCGGCGGTGGTTCAGTCGCGTATTCTGCAATTGTTCGGTCATGTTTCTACGTGAAGTGGCGAGTCTATAGAGCGTCTAGTCATATAGAGAAGAGTAAAAGGAACTAGATCGCGGTATGGTATGGTATTTAGAGACAATATTTATATGTAGACAAATGTACAAATTACGTTATAAGTTTCCTTTTCTGTGAGCTAACCAGTGAATTAACAAAATTATGGGTGGTGGTCTAACCTGACTGATTATGATTTCTAAAATATAGCAACATATCCCATATTTTCAATTATAAAATCAAAATATGCAAACTACTAAATTTGTCAAATTACTCTATATCTTTGCTGGCAATTTAAAGTACACACTATTTCTTTTGTTAAAATAATAAGGAAACACAGTAATCAGATAAACAAGTTACATAATTATGTTTACCCAAGATTTTTTATCTATATACCAAATTTTATTTGTAGTTATTGTTGTACTCATGATCAACAAACATCTAAGGAAAGTTTTAAAACTTCCGAGTTTATAATATTATTCAGTTTGATATTAGCAGAAAATTAAAATAAACCAATGTCTTTAAATAGAAATAAACTAAATACTAGATGTTACTGAAGTAAAATTACAAAAGATATTTAATGGGAAAAGTTGTCGTTTAACATGTTGTGAACATAGACTTGGAATGTGAACTGCTTTTTAACTTTGCTTTTTACTATTCCGTATTTCTATTATTTAGTAATCCAGTGGGTAGTTTAGGTTTAAATTGTACATTTCAAATCAAAATTACCGCCTTGCCGGCGAAGACCCATCTCCTTCTTCTTTCGTTATTGGCGACTATGACCCTACTAGTCACTTTTGGCCATTAATAAACGGTTAACTTCGCGATACTTTTCCCATGATGATCAATGAAATCTGTGACCAATACTTGGCAATTATGACAAATGAACTATTTCGTGATAATGGTTGCTATGGACACAAACAAAAACCTTCTAAATTTATAGTATTGTGTCGTAACTCCTAACCGTTTAAGAGTTCCGCAGCTTCATCATCACCACAGCAGTATCAGATATGAATTTGAGCTTATCTCCCAAGCAACACGTTAGTCCTATACACCACTAAACAGTTTCCATCGACTAACTGCGGTACTGTCTCCAAACTCCTAACCAGTAAGGAGTTCAGTAGCTTCTTCATCAGCACAGCAGAATCAGACGTATATTCAAGTATACCTTACAAGCAACACGTTACGCCCACGTTACGCCCTACATACTACCAAGTAGCTTCTATCGAAAAATTGCAGTGCTGTATTCAAACTCCTAACCGTTGAGGAGTTCGGTGGCTTCTTCATCAGCACAGCAGCATCAGATGTTGACACCATAAAGAATATCGCTAAAACATCACTATAGCGTAACAAAAACACCATACTCGCATACAATTTTCGGAGGTTGCCTTCGATTTCTCCTGGTTTCCATCATCAGATCCTGTCCTGGTAAAAATGGGACCATCTCGAAAGCAAACACTATTGAACAAAAAATGTTGAAATCGGTCCATAATTGACGAATATATCGGTGAACAGACATAGAAAAAATTATACATACAGACGAATTGAGAACCTCCTCCTTTTTTCAAAGTCGGTTAAAAAACTAATCTTTATTATTCTTAAATGTAACAAATTAAACATTTCTAAATTAATACTGCAACTGAGATATGTATTGTATTTTAAATCAAACTAAACTACCTCCCTATCTCTAAGTAAATGAAAACGATGAGGGGACCTGGCATCCTGAAATACGGGCTCAGGCCTAGCTTAGGTGCCAGTGTCCACAGTTATATCTATAAATGTTTGTATATTTTATATTGTGTAAATGTCCATAATTGTGGTGAAAATAAAGAATTTTATTTTTTAATTTTTTATTTTAAAGTATATTTATTATGGATTTTATAAATTGCTAAATTGTTCAACGTTGAAAGTAAGAATTAAAAAACAGTGAAAGCTAATTCGCAAGGAGGGTTGACGTCAAGCAGGCCGGTCATAAAATCACAGCCAAAGCATTTGACCAAATGGATAGTTGGACAGGATGACATGTTGTGAGCACCCCACTTAAAGTGTGAAAAGGACAGGGAAATTATGATCAAAAGTAAAAGTAGGCTAAGTTTTAACATTTAGAAATTCCTGCTGTGATCATGTTTGCGGTGTGTACTACCTACATATTATTATATATTTTTGAGAGCTACTAAAACGCTACCACCTGGCGTATACCATAACAAAACCGACACGTCTCACCAAATGATACCTACGTGGCTTTGCGTAATCGTCGATGTCCAGTTCGTGATACAAAGTTTTCTGTATAAAATGCTACAAATATTCGACATTTATGATATATATCTATATCCTCGGATAAATTATATTTTATTTGTATAGAATGACCAATCTATGTGTGATTTCCAACTCTATGATGGTTCCTTTTCCTAACATGTATTTGTGTGTCCGTTTGTTAAATGGTTGATATTTTAAGGGAGCTATAATTGTTATTATTAAGTACTTAGCTAAAAGAGTTTGATAATACTTGTTAAGTATTTATATTTTTGTTATTATTATGGGTAGACAATAACACTGCAGCCCGAATGACGACCAATCCCAGCCTTGAAAGTATTGCAGAAAAAAAAAATTACAGTATTGTGTCGTAACTCCTAACCGTTTAAGAGTTCCGCAGCTTCATCATCAGCACAGCAGTATCAGATATGAATTTAAGCTTATCTCCCAAGCAACACGTTAGTCCTATACACCACTAAACAGTTTCCATCGACTAACTGCGGTTTTGTCTCCAAACTCCTAACCAGTAAGGAGTTCAGTAGCTTCTTCATCAGCACAGCAGCATCAGACGTATATTCAAGTATTCCTTACAAGCAACACGTTAGATAATATATTTTGTAAGCGACTGCACCAGCCTGCAAGGAGCGCTCACTACATACCAGACGCTCACTACATACCTGCCCTAACTGAAGTTAGAATGTGGGGCCACCTGCGGTAGGTCACCCTGTGCCCATTATCCAGTTGGTTTCCGTAGCACATTAACGCCTGCTCACACCGCGCTATTTCCGAGGGCTAGCTGATGCAATCTAGGGACGCCAGAGAAGCCGGCTCCCAGTTAAAAGCTGGTTTCAGAGCTGTAAAGCGCGCTGACCACACGATGCAAATCCATGCACTTACTCATCAGCCGAAGACCAGCAGAGCCGACCGGCACAACCACTAGCGAATGTCGCACTACTTGTTTTCCGGGCAAGTTTCGGAGATGTGATCTCCTCCAGCAAAAAAACCGTGCGTCGCGTCGATTCAACTTATGCCACATTCACTGCACTGGAGACCTCGGAGCCCCTGCCCAACCGGTCTCACAGCCACGTTCTGCATGCTCGGACAGGACGCACGGCCACAGAATACCGTACAAACAATCATGCCCTGTTCCTACCGCCCTAGCTACGCCGCAGCCCCCGCGAGTCCCATCTTAATTTCAGAGACACTGCGAGCGCTGGCGCGCAATCACAGTGGGGTATCTCTGATGCCATAGTAAACTGATCATGCAGACGGATCCGTAGTTCCGTCAGAAACCTATCTACCCCGGGTTCGAGTAGATAGTGACAGTAATCTTGGTCTGACTGTATCTGCCCGAATAAATTAAAAGGGATCATAGTTCACAGAGATGTATTGCAGGGGTACTGCATGAACGGGCCATTCTTCCGGTTAAATATCGGCCTATCTGAATATCGAAGTAGAGTGGGTCATGCCGCGTTTCTTTTGATACCCGGGATCCGGAAGGACAGTCCTCTTTCCCCCGCCTTACCCATGATACTCTCTTAAAGGCCAGCAAAGCAACTATAATACTATCTGTGTTTCAGATGTCTACAGGGGGCGGTATTTGCTTACCACCAGGCTGCTTGTTTGTTCTCCCATTCCATAAAAAAATGTGGAAAGACATTTTCATTTTACTACAGTAAACTTATTATTTATATAAACTGTTATATTAAGTATCCAAATAAGGTCTAAAATCTTTTTTCTTAACACATTTTCGAAGTTACAATTTTTATCTTCATTCTAATTTGATATATAATAAAACCTTCTAGAGTAAATAAACTTATTACATATTACTTATTACTACCACTTAACTTGTGAAGAAATAAGTTAAGAAATATGTGTACATGGGCTGCAGTGTTATTGTCTACCCATAATAATAACAAAAATATAAATACATAACAAGTATTATCAAACTCGTTTAGCTAAGTACTTAATAATAACAATTATAGCTCCCTAAAAATATCAACCATTTAACAAACGGACATGTAACAAGTGATAATATATTTAATCAAAAGACAAATACATGTTAGGAAAAGGAACCATCATAGAGTTGGAAATCACACATAGATTGGTCATTCTATACAAACAAAATATAATTTATCCGAGGATATAGATATATATCATAAATGTCGAATATTTGTAGCATTTTATACAGAAAACTTTGTATCACGAACTGGACATCGACGATTACGCAAAGCCACGTAGGTATCATTTGGTGAGACGTGTCGGTTTTGTTATGGTATACGCCAGGTGGTAGCGTTTTAGTAGCTTTCAAAAATATATAATAATATGTAGGTAGTACACACCGCAAACATGATCACAGCAGGAATTTCTAAATGTTAAAAATTAGCCTACTTTTACTTTTGATCATAATTTCCCTGTCCTTTTCACACTTTAAGTGGGGTGCTCACAACATGTCATCCTGTCCAACTATTGTCACGTTGAGTGACAATGTCAATTTACATCATAATAAATTTAGGCTCCAAAGACACGGTTTCCGGGTCATAAATAAAAATACAACTGTAGGTAGTATACGAAAGTTAATAATTTTATTCATATTCTATAAAGTAGGTAGGTTATTATTTGATATGACAGACTGACCAGACATTTTAAAATTGGACGGGATGTTCGGCCATTTTTCATTTGAAACTGTTATCAGAAAGGAGCTAGAATAACCTAAACCTTCAACTAAACTTTTGATTTTATTGATCGGCTGCCCTCTACCTTCATCTCAACTTCACCTCAACTTCATCTCTACCTTCATCTCAACTTCACCTCAACTTCATCTCTACCTTCATCTCGACTTCATCTCTACTTTCACCTTTACTTTCATCTCAACTTTTCCTGTCGACCAACTGACAGTGTAAAGGAAGCCTGTCAACATCTGGGAGGAGACTTCGGTGGAGCACCGGGACACCCCTGTGCAGTGAGCCTTCGCGGGTCACTCGGCATCAGGTCGTACCTGCTCCCTTCTTAAGATTTGGTAGCCACAAATTGAGGAGCAACTCGATATTAAAACAAATAAAATTAATAATTAATTGTCGAGTGAATTTTATTTTATATACCCCCGACCGCGTTACATTGGCTCTCCGGCATAGTGTTCCTCGATTTGTGGTTATTAGTAGGCAGTGGTGAAGGTTTTTACTAACTTATTACTGTAAGTTCAGGGTGGCTGGTCAATTTATTCACGCGGGAGGGTATAATTGCCCTAGGACAGAGAGTGGACCCGACTGGTAATGTTACCGCATGCAGGGTAACTAGATGGTATATCTATATATACCGTCCTGTGAAAGGGACCGCGTGAATGAGGGTGCGTCAATTTTTTTTTTCATTAACTTATATTCTTTTTTTTTTAACTTTAATTGTAATGGTATGTGACCACCCTAAAACTTGTAACTAAAATTAACTTTGTAAACAGTAATTTCCACAATTTTTTTCTTTTTTTAATTCTTTTAAGGATATCAAATTCTTTAATTAAATCTGTGTCAATAAATTGTGTACTGAGGCAGTGTTTTACTCATCATTTTTATATTTATCTTTAACTGAGACTATATGTGCTCTAATAGTTAAATAAAGTAATTATTGTGTTTAGGAGTACCACACTTTGTCCTTGTTTTTTATTTTTCCATACTGAGTATGTTAATTTGTAAATCCCTAATATAATAGGGTGTACTAGATAAATTGCACAGTGATTAATTGATATCTGAAGAAAATAATAATAAAACATTTTTTTTGTACATGTGGAATTACAGGTAAATAAAATAAATTGAAGGTAATTGTAACTTAGTGTTGTTTGGTAACTTTTCATGACACTTTGGTATCATTTTAGTGTGCATCAGGTAAGCGGTACTGCAGCAATTTTATCTGGCTCCTAATTAAACTGAGAATTTCTATTTTTCTAATAACAAAATTATACTTCAAGATTTAGTTTGACTTATAATAGTTTTTATAATTTGTTCTAGGCCCAATTTAAAATCAAAACTTAATTTTCTTTTGTTTAATAACTTAATTTGATTTCATCAACAATATGAATAAAGATATTAAATATTTAGCTCTCAGAAAGGCAGAGTTAGCCTATGAGATAGCCCTCCGTGGTTTAGAACCATCAGATACAGTAGTAGGACTTAGAAAGCAGTTGTCCACATTGAGGTTGGATGGTGTCTATGCTTCTGAAAATATTTTGGAATCACATTTAGAACCAAGCATAGATTTAAGTGAAGCAAATAAGACCGTTAATCAATGTATGGCAGAACTAAATGTCCTCAAGGAAGATTTTAGTCTAAATACATTACAACGTTTAGAAAATTATTCACTACATTTAAAGGCTAGACTTGAGCGTATACAACCCTCCACTGAGTTAGATAGAAAATGTCTGCATTTATTAAAGAAAAATCTTAATGAACTTAATTCAGTACTTAGTACTTTGACACCTCCATCTGTATCCACATTAAAAACTTCACAGGATAGGGAACAGCCTGATAAGCCGGTACAAGATACCATGTCAGTAGCTGTCACTTGTGACAGAGGTATGTCCACAGACTTAGGCAAGTTACGCTATGATGGTAGGACTTGTGTACATTCATTCATACAAAAGGTAGATGAATTTATTTTAGCTAGGAACATTAAGGATGCTCGTTTGCTAGCTTTTGGAACAGAAAATTTCACAGATAGTGCAGTTCATTGGTTCCGTAATATTAGGGACTCTGTTAATTCATGGGTGGAACTTAAGCAACTTTTAATTAGAGATTTTAGTCCTTTTGATTATGAAAAGAAATTGTTAGATGAAATTAAGTCACGCTCACAGGGCGAAAATGAAAACATAACTATTTATTTAGCAATAATACAAGGTATGTTTTCAAATTTAAGTAAAAAACTTTCGGAAGAAGAGCAACTTGATATATTATTACCTAATATTAGGCCTAAATACAATACAGTTTTAACAACAAGTATTGGAACTAACACTTCAGTTGGAGCTCTGCGGGAAGTATGTAGGGCTTATGAACACATACAGTCACGGCTTTCTAACTTTAAGGAACCTCCTAAAGCAAATAAGAATACAGTCGCTCCCCAGTACGCATACAACCATACTGGTATTCCAAATACTGATACTAAGTCTCTTCATCACAAACCTGTCAGTACTTTGCAAAGTGGCAATAAATTTTCAGGTTATAAACCCAGTACGTTTACAAATCACAATTACTGTTCAAAATGTAAGAACAAAAATTACCCAGTTGATAAAGGGATTTATTGTTTTGGTTGTGGTAGGAAGGGCGTTAAACGTCCAGACTGCCCTAATTGTGGGCACAAGACCACTAAAGTTAGAAATAATAGTTCTTTTCCAAAAAACGTATAAATTATGATTGTGGCATGGGCAATCCTAAATCTAGCAAATTTAATGTAACAAATCTCAATTTTGAAATTAATAGGGTTGCTACAATCATAAATGATATGCCCACAAATGATCCTCGTCCTTACATTAAAATAGAAATTAATATAGGTCATCAATTGTTTATGTATGGATTGCTAGACTCTGGTGCAGCACTTACAATTATAGGAAACAATTTTCATAAACATCTAGTTAGATTTGGAGTAGCTGTTTGTAATGATGAAACAGTTGGTGCTGTCGCAGCTGGTGGTCAGAAGATGAAATCTATAGGATATATGTTTTTACCTGTGTCTTAGAACGATACCCGTGCGGTTGTAAAGGCCCATATCATACCGGAAATTAAAACTCCTTTGGTTTTGGGTGTTGATTTTTGGAGACGGTTTGATCTTTTGCCACCTCCAATCAACAATGCGGTACAGTTGTTATCTTCAGACCCAGCTATTTTTGATATCACATGTCCTGAACAAAGGCACCTCCACGGGTATGAACACCTGGAGGATTCTCAACGTATGTTGGCTGATAGCATAGTAGGTCAATTTGAGGCTATCTCCATGGAGCGTAAAGGTTTAGGCAGAACTTCTCTGATAACACATCACATTGATACGGGTGACGCTGCCCCTATAAGGCAACGTTATTTCCGTATGTCACCAGAAAAACATAGAGTAATTTCAGAGCAGGTTAGAGAGATGCTGGACCTGGATATAGTCGAACCATGTGAGAGCCCATGGTCATCTCCGGTCTTAGTGGTAGGCAAGAAAGATGGGAAGCCAAGGTTCTGTTTGGACAGCAGAAAACTGAACTCTGTCACCAAGAAGGACGCATACAATCTTCCATATGTGTCGGAGATCTTGGACAACTTGAGAGAGGCTAAGTACCTGTCCAGCATAGACCTTTCCAAGGCGTTCTGGCAAATTCCTATCAGGCAGGAGGATCAGGAGAAGACTGCTTTCTACGTACCTGGCTTTGGTACTGTAACGAGCTCGGACTATCGAGTCTCTCATGTATAAGTAGGGTTCGTTTCTCAGCTCCTCAATTTATTGAATATAAGGAACACCGACATGTGAACCTCCTCCTAAATGAAATATAAGATAAAAGATTTATCTGTTATAGGGGTATTACAAGCTCAGTGCATGTGTGATAAATAAATAGGCTTTTAAATTAAATTATTGCATATTATTCATGGTATTAAAATAAAATTAGATACGTGCCAAAGTTATAACATGGGTTTTCTTTACTGCATTATCCCTGGGCGCCTCGTCTAGGTCCCAGCTCCACCATTGATCTTCTCCTCCTCAATGCTCGTTTAGTGAATTTATTTTATAATACGACTTATATTTTTATCATATTAACATGAACTCCTGTATTTAAAAATCATACTATCTCTTCAAAATGTATTTAACAATTTATATTTTTCTCAGAAAATTCTATTAATCAAAATATCTTTTTAAAAATTCAAAAGTGCAAATTTAGAAATATGTAAAAGAGTTTATATTTAAAAATATCATAGAGTTCACATCATCCTCACATCATCCCCCCCTTATTAAAGCCTGGATTATAGCTGTTAAGCGTTTAATCCTGGCCAACAAAATACAATTACCAATGAGGATGATGCCCCTATAGACTTAACGATGCCCTACCTAAAGCAGGAGGTTTCCTATTCCAGCCACTTAAACTGTGGAATTTACTCAAGCAGTATGTCAACCTCCTTGAATAAATTTTGCCAAGCAAAACCTGCTGAAAGGCTTGACACTGGAAGAACTCCTAACAATACAATATTTGGGTCCTGACCCCTACACAAACAATATTACATATTTTTTTTATTTACCTCATCTAACTCTACCTACCCGACCTAACATTTGACGAATCCATTGTCTCTGAAACATTCAACTCAGTATCTATGAACTGTTCAAGAAATATACAATATGTCCTGAAAAATCACACAAAACATTACACAAGTCATCTTTGAGAAACTGAAAAATCACACAAAACATTATCTATAATAAATCATGGGATATACACCTTAAAAGAAATTAAATTAATCAAATAACAATATATGATAATCGAATATCATAGTAATATTAAATCCCAATATATCAATTAATCAATTTAAAATATTATTATCAACAAATTTTATTTTAATATACTAAATTAATTCATTTAAGTTAAATTAAATACAGTGTAGCACCTTCAACAATAATTATACCATTCCTATCATATCAATTAATATAATGAACGTATGTTTCATTATATCAACCTATTCCTCCCATATACCAACATAACTTCACACCACCATTCATGTATCATCGATACGAGGATTGAATCTACTATGGATTCATAACTCCCCCAAACCATATGTCAAACCAATATCATACCAAATACCATCATTAACTATTCATAATCATATTACATACCATAACCATACCATTTGCGTTTCATTATATCGACCTATTCCTTCCATATTCCAACATAACTCCACACCACCATTCATGTATCATAGATACGAGGATTGAATCTCCTATGGATTCATAACTCCCCCAAACCATATATCAAACCAATATCATACCAAATACCATCATTATCTATTTATAATCATATTACATACCATATCCATACCATATGCTACTCTCTCCATTCTTTAAGATAAATCATTCTATAATAAACAAACTTTTCCAAATATATATATAAAGAAATAATATAAAATTCTACTCCAACATTCTAACACCTATTACAATCACTATAATTTAGCTATAATAATAAATATATTAAAAATGTTCTCAATAACTTTAAAACATCTTCAAATAAATAGATAAATCAGTATTAAATTTATCTTCTGTCCACTTCATGGTTTCTTCTTCATGTACTGTCATATTGTACGTTGTCCGGATTCAGTCCGCACACGTTGATGCGTCCCGACGACAGCATGTATATGTGATACTCCTGTCTCAGATACTCCACCCGCTTCTGACCCAGACCCGTGTAAGACAACATACCGATCTGGTTGATAATGTGGTCCCAATTGCCTTTAGTGCCGAGTTTGATAAGCACTGTTCTTAATGCTTTCTTCTCCATTATTAATATATATACATAAATTATACATTCAACACATGCATTCAGATCATAAGGGCGCCTCCACCAATGTAACGAGCTCGGACTATCGAGTCTCTCATGTATAAGTAGGGTTCGTTTCTCAGCTCCTCAATTTATTGAATATAAGGAACACCGACATGAGAACCTCCTCTTATATGAAATATAAGATAAAAGATTTATCTGTTATAGGGGTATTACAAGCTCAGTGCATGTGTGATAAATAAATAGGCTATTAAATTAAATTAATGCATATTATTCATGGTATTAAAATAAAATTAGATACGTGCCAAAGTTATAACATGGGTTTTCTTTACTGCATTATCCCTGGGCGCCTCGTCTAGGTCCCAGCTCCACCATTGATCTTCTCCTCCTCAATGCTCGTTTAGTGAATTTATTTTATAATACGACTTATATTTTTATCATATTAACATGAACTCCTGTATTTAAAAATCATACTATCTCTTCAAAATGTATTTAACAATTTATATTTTTCTCAGAAAATTCTATTAATCAAAATATCTTTTTAAAAATTCAAAAGTGCAAATTTAGAAATATGTAAAAGAGTTTATATTTAAAAATTTCAAAGAGTTCACATCATCCTCACAGTACCCTTAAGTTTAAGGTTACAGCCTTCGGCTTAACAAATGCACCTGCGACACAACAGCGACTAGTAGATAGATTGTTTGGTCCCGAATTTGAGCATAGGGTCTTCTGTTTCCTTGATGATATCGTAGTGGCGAGCAGAACAATGGAAGAGCATGTTTCTACCTTGCTCCGCGTGCTGAAAAAGCTAAAAGAAGCTAATCTCACAATTAACCTTGAAAAATCCAAGTTTTTTCGAAGCGAGTTGAGGTACTTAGGCTATATTGTCGACGAACAGGGTTTGCGCACAGACCCAGACAAGGTTCAGGCTATCCTGAATTTCCCAACTCCTACGAACAGGAAGGAGGTCAAGCGTTTCTTAGGTACAGCTTCATGGTACAGGCGGTTCGTACCGGATTTCAGTTCTATTGCAGGGCCGCTGAATAAACTTACTTCAACCAAGAAGGGAGCACCAGCTTTTGTATGGACGGAGGAAGCAGAGAGTTCTTTTTTAAAATTGAAGTCTCTGTTGGTGGAATCTCCAATTTTAGCTTGTCCTGATTATAATCAGCCTTTCCAGGTCCACACAGACGCAAGTAACTACGGGGTGGGAGCAATGCTTTGCCAAACCATTGATGGAGTAGAGCGTCCGATTGCCTACATGAGCAAGTCTCTTACAGGACCGGAACGCAACTACAGTGTTACGGAGAGAGAAGCTCTCGCCGTACTATTAGCTCTGGAACACTGGAGGTGTTATCTGGAGAATGGCAAAACATTCACCGTATATACGGACCACTCAGCGTTAAAGTGGTTCCTCTCATTGTCAAACCCCATTGGCCGTCTGGCCAGATGGGGTGTCAGGTTGTCGTCTTTCGACTTTAAAATAAAACATCGACGCGGTAAGGACAACGTTGTTCCGGACGCACTATCAAGAGCAGTACCAGTTGCAACTCTTTCTTCTGATACTGATCAAATAATATCATGCCGATTACAACTAACGATGATTGGTATCTTAAACTATTTCAGGGGTGTCAACAAGCTCCTAATAGTTATATAAATTACAGAATTGAAAATAACAAATTGTTTAGGATAATAAAAGGCAAGAATAATTTAACATCTGAGTTTGATTGGAAGGAGGTAATACCGAGGGAATACCGGGAAGCGATAATCCGGGCAAATCATGCGGAACCCATCGCAGCACACATGGGTATTTTTAAGACCTACCGCAGGATGTTGCTCCGGTACTACTGGCCTGGTATGTACGCTGATGTGGTGAGGTTTGTCTCGTCCTGCCAGACCTGCCTCGCTTACAAGCGGCCTACACATGCTACCCTTGGTAAGATGGGTCGTCCCAAGGAGTGTTCACGTCCTTTTTAAACCATCTCGTGCGACTTAGTTGGCCCGTTGCCAATAAGTCGTAAGCGAAATGCTTATCTATTCGTAGTAGTTTGTTGCTTTTCTAAATATATCAAGCTGTTTCCCCTGAGGAGGGCAACAGCTGCTACAATTTGTAAGAGTCTGGAGGAGGGCGTGTTTTTGCAACATGGCATACCCCAGACAATTATAATGGACAATGGTCCACAGTTTATTAGCAAAGAACTAGATGCTCTATTAGCTAAATATAAGGTCCCAAATGTGAAGTTTACGCCAAAATATACACCACAGGTCAACACCGTCGAGCGTTATAACAAAACGGTCATCACTGCGATCTCTACACTAATCAATAACGACCAGAGATCATGGGATGTCAACCTCCCCAAAGTGGAGTTCGCAATGAACTGCTCCGTGAATGAGGCCACGGGTTTCACACCAGCCTTCCTGGTGCATGGCAGGGAATTGGTTACGTGCGGGTCTCACTATATAAATAGTGAAATCCCAAACGAGCTGATTTTCCTGCCAAGGGACCAGTATGCGGAAAATCTTGGCCACTTAGCAGTGATCTTTGACCAGGTTCAGTCCGCATTATATCACGGTCATCTTACCCAACGCTATGACCTGCGTAGAAAAGAGGCAGTGTTTAATGTCGGTGATATAGTGTGGAAGAAATGCTTCGTTCAAAGCGATAAGGATGCTTATTTCACTAAGAAATTAGCACCCAAGTTTGAAAAGTGTAGAATTAAAGCTAAACGTTCTTCTTTGGTTTACATTTTAGAGGATATGCCAGGCAAGGATTTGGGTGCTTGGCATATCAAAGACCTAAAATTGTGTCAAAACAAATAGCTTAATTGTTTAATTTACATAACAAAATACAACAGTAGGTAGTATACGAAAGTTAATAATTTTATTCATATTCTATAAAGTAGGTAGGTTATTATTTGATATGACAGACTGACCAGACATTTAAAAATTGGACGGGATGTTCGGCCATTTTTCATTTGAAACTGTTATCAAGAAAGGAGCCAGAATAACCTAAACCTTCAACTAAACTTTTGATTTTATTGATCGGCTGCCCTCTACCTTCATCTCAACTTCACCTCAACTTCATCTCTACCTTCATCTCAACTTCACCTCAACTTCATCTCTACCTTCATCTCTACTTTCACCTTTACTTTCATCTCAACTTTTCCTGTCGACCAACTGACAGTGTAAAGGAAGCCTGTCAACATCTGGGAGGAGACTTCGGTGGAGCACCGGGACACCCCTGCAGTGAGCCTTCGCGGGTCACTCGGCATCAGGTCGTACCTGCTCCCTTCTTAAGATTTGGTAGCCACAAATTGAGGAGCAACTCGATATTAAAACAAATAAAATTAATAATTAATTGTCGAGTGAATTTTATTTTATATACCCCCGACCGCGTTACACTATCCATTTGGTCAAATGCTTTGGCTGTGATTTTATGACCGGCCTGCTTGACGTCAACCCTCCTTGGGAATTAGCTTTCACTGTTTTTTAATTCTTACTTTCAACGTTGAACAATTTAGCAATTTATAAAATCCATATTTAATATACTTTAAAATAAAAAATTAAAAAAATAAAATTCTTTATTTTCACCACAATTATGGATATTTACACAATATAAAATATACAAACATTTATAGATATAACTGTGGAGACTGGCACCTAAGCTAGGCCTGAGCCCGTATTTCAGGATGCCAGGTCCCCTCATCGTTTTCATTTACTTAGAGATAGGGAGGTAGTTTAGTTTGATTTAAAATACAATACATATCTCAGTTGCAGTATTAATTTAGAAATGTTTAATTTGTTACATTTAAGAATAATAAAGATTAGTTTTTTAACCGACTTTGAAAAAAGGAGGAGGTTCTCAATTTGTCTGTATGTATAATTTTTTTTTTATGTCTGTTCACCGATATTTTCGTCAATTATGGACCGATTTCAAAATTTTTTGTTCAATAGTGTTTGCTTTCGAGATGGTCCCATTTTCACCAGGACAGGATCTGATGATGGAAACCAGGAGAAATCGAAGGCAACCTCCGAATATTGTATGCGAGTATGGTGTTTTTGTTACGTTATAGTGATGTTTTAGCGATATTCTTTATGGTGTCAACATCTGATGCTGCTGTGCTGATGAAGAAGCCACCGAACTCCTCAACGGTTAGGAGTTTGAATACAGCACTGCAATTTCTCGATAGAAGCTACTTGGTAGTATGTAGGGCGTAACGTGGGCGTAACGTGTTGCTTGTAAGGTATACTTGAATATACGTCTGATGCTGCTGTGCTGATGAAGAAGCTACTGAACTCCTTACTGGTTAGGAGTTTGGAGACAGTACCGCAGCTAGTCGATGGAAACTGTTTAGTGGTGTATAAGACTAACGTGTTGCTTGGGAGATAAGCTTAAATTCATATCTGATACTGCTGTGCTGATGATGAAGCTGCGGAACTCTTAAACGGTTAGGAGTTACGACACAATACTGTAATTTTTTTTTCTGCAATACTTTCAAGGCTGGGATTGGTCGTCATTCGGGCTGCAGTATTATTGTCTACCCATAATAATAACAAAAATATAAATACTTTTTACACGATGATATGTGACAAGAAATTACCAAACTATTACATTTGAGAACAATTTATGTAGATTAAATGTTAGTAGGTTGTTATTATGGTTAGTGTCTTGTTACAAATGTTTAATTCTCAATTATACAGCACATATTTATTACATGTGACAACTTTACACAATGATATCTGACAGGAAATTACCAAACTATTATAACACTTGAGAACAATATAGATAGATTAAATGTTACTAGGTTGTGTTAGTAAGGTTAGTTATTGTTTTTACACATGTTTAATGCTTAATTAAACAGCACATATTTATTACAAGTGACAACTATACACATTGATATCTGACAAGAAATTACCAAACTATTACATTTGAGAACAATAAAGGTAGATTAAATATTAGTAGGGTGTGCTAGTAAGGTTAGTTAATGTTTTTACACATGTTAAAGGCTTGATTATACAGCACATATTTATTACATGTGACAACTATACACAATGATATCTGACAGGAAATTACCAAACTATTACATTTGAGAACAATATAGATTACACGTTACTAGGTTGTGTTAGTAAGGTCAGTTATTGTTTTTACACATGTTTAATGCTCAATTAAACAGGACATATTTATTACATATGACAACTTTTACACAATGATATGTAACAATAAATTACCAAACTATTACATTTGAGAACAATTTATGTAGATTAAATGTTAGTAGGTTGTGTTAGTATGGTTAGTTTCTTGTTACAAATGTTTAATGCTCAATTAAACAGCACATATTTATTAAATGTGACAACTTTACACAATGATATCTGACAGGAATTTACCAAACTATTACATTTGAGAACAATATAGATAGATTAAATGTTAGTAGGTTGTGTTAGTAAGGTTAGTTATTGTTTTTACACATGTTTAATGCTTGATTAAATAGCACATATTTATTATATGTGACAACTTTACACGATGATATGTGACAAGAAATTACCAAACTATTACATTTGAGATATTGTTTTAACATATGTTGAAATTATTACATTTGAGAGTAATGTAGATCAAGTACAAATAGGTAACCGGTAGTGTTAGTAAGTTTAGCAATTATTTTTGTCACATGTATAATGCTAAGTACCTAGGTAGTTTATATTATTATTTAAAATATGAGACCAATTTATATAATGATACTAGCTGACCCGGCAAACGTTGTCTTGCCAAAAAAAAAACAAGTTTAAAAATAGGTGTTGATCGTAGGGAGGTGAAAATTTAGGGTTGTATGCATTTTTGTATGTTGTTTCTTAAAAAAATTAAAATCTTTAAAATTATGGCAAATTTAAAAATATATATTTAGGAGTGGACTACCCTTGACATTTAGATGATGAAAAATTTTGCACTATTCTCAGAGTACACAAAATTTCAAGAGAAACAGTCTAGACGTTTCGGAAGAGTATGGTAACAAACACCGTAAAAGAATTAAGTAAAATAAATGCGTTTAAATGTAATTTAAAAAAAAATAAGATAAAAATGGTTTGTTTGATGTTTGTTGTTCCTGACTTGACATGGATAGGTATAGTATGTCAGGGATTTTTTTGTAGATATAAGAGCTACAATTAATTACAACACTCTATGGTTCCATCTTGTATAGTTTTAAGGCAGTGTACGCAAAATAAGTAACTTTTCAAAAAAATCAAGATAAAAATGGGTTGTTGTGCATCACTTGATCTAGATAGGTATAGTATTTTACGGATTTTTTTGTAGATATTTATAAGATCTACAATTATTTAAAACATTTCATGGTTCTATCTTTTAGGTAGCGTACGCAAAATAAGTAACTTTTCAGGTTGATTTTTTATACCTTGTGTCCGAAAAACCCAAATATCTTATGGAACCCCTGTTATTTTTCAAAATAAAGTTTAGCCTATGTTACTCGTGGATAATGAAGCTTTCTAATGTAAAAAAAATATTAAAATCGGTCGAGTACTTTTGAGTTTATTCGTTACATACAAAAATACAAATCTTTCCTCTTTATAATATTAGTGTAGATTATCATTTCCCCATTTTTTACTGATAATAATCGGAACAATAATCTATTGCCGGATCATAGTGAAATGCAGCTCGTTCCAAAATCATTGGAGTACTGCGTCTGCGGAATCGCTTAATTTCTTTATGTGGTGCGGCAGTTTTTGTGTTTGAGGTGCTCGATATGGTTATATTAAAAGAACACAATTCTATTTAACGACAATACGACTTTTCTCTTGATTAATCTCTCTCTAGTCATCAGTGCGGTTAGCACGTGAATTGGGTTGGTGTACATTACATTGACTGCGACTACCATCGTCTTCTCCTCGGCATCATAGTATCTAATTAATCATAGTAAGAAAAGTTCAACAAAAATAAATCACGTAACGTATATTGTTACAATTTGTAATTGTAGTTATTTGACTAATGTCAATATTCATAACTTTTATTTTCCAATACAAACTCATCATCATTTTCATGTCCTTTTTTCTTAGTGGGGTCGGCACAACAGTCATTCTTTCCAACTATCCATGTTGTCAAAAGTTTTGGCTCCTTCTAACTGCCCTAATAGTTGGTGGTCTTCCAGTATCCTGACGATCCTAGTAGCCAGGTTGCTATGCTAAAGACAACACTTCTTAGAGAGTACCATTCCGGTATCGGTATTGACGGTATCGGTACAAATTGATAAATTTGTGTGAAATGTGTGTACTCGTAACTTGTTCATCCGTTTTTGAATTTCACGATGAGAAAGTTGGACTGATCAGAGAGAGACGACTCACCACATCTTTTTCATCTATAGTGGATGCCATCTGAACTGATAAATCGTCGTCACCTTCTTCGTGGTAACCTTCAACAACTTAGACAAAAATGGCATTCCGTTGCTTGATAATGTTACCGCCACTGCGATGCTCTCTTGAAACCAATGCATTATTTAAAGTTTATTACAGTTTTATTACTTCAAAAATAACTTTTTCAAATATTTACATGACTATAATAATTAAAAATTGCAAACCTTCAAACATATGAAATAACACAACAAATTTTGACATTTGATTAAAAGTGTAATGTCAATATCCATCCCATTGTTTTACAGTTTCCATAGTTACAGATCGTTTGTATGGGGAAATTGTAACGCGGTCGGGGGTTATAAAAAAAAAATCTCTCGACAATTAGAATTTTATTTATTTTAAGTGTCGAGTTGCTCCTCAATTTGTGGCTACCTTAAGAGGGGAGCAGGTACGACCTGATGCCGAGTGACCCGCGAAGGCTCACTGCAGGGGTGTCCCGGTGCTCCACCGAAGTCTCCTCCCAGATGTTGGCAGGCTGCCTTTACACTGTCAGTTGGTCGACAGGAAAAGTGGAAGAAAGTAGATGTGAAAGTTGAGATGAAGGTTGAAATGAAAGTAGAGGTGAAAGTAGAGGGCAGCCGATCAATAAAATCAAAAGTTTAGTTGAAGGCTTAGGTTATTCTGGCTCCTTTCTTGGTAATAGTTTCAAATGAAATGGCCGAATATCCTGTCTAATTTTAAAATGACTGGTCAGTCTGTCCTATTAAATAATTACCTACCTACTTTATGGAATATGATTTTATTTATTAATTCTCGTATACTACCTACTGTTGTATTTTTATTTATGACCCGGAAGCCGTGTCTTTGAAGCCTAAATTTATTATGATGAAAATTGACATTGTCACTCAACGTGACAAAATTAAATTGTATTTTTTAGTATTTTACTCGCAATTTATCCCTATTTACTCTATCCTATGTCCGTCTCCTGGCTCTAAGCTACCTCCCTACTAATTTTCAGCCAAGTCGGTCAAGACGTTTTCATGTTATGCCGTGACAACGGAAAACGGGTTTCATTTTTATATATATAGATTTAACAAGGTTTCAGTGTCATTGTAATTCATATCTTGGATCCAGTTAGTTACTTTCATTTTGCACTTAATCCTATTCAATTCATAGATGCTGAGTATTCTATTTATCTTATTGTAAAAGTAGGGACCCAAGTAGCAGAAAAAACTATTAGAATTTTTTTTGATAAGTTGTATGTGTTTGACAGGGTTGTATCGCCTTTTAGAATGGGTTAGTAAAGGATTAAATACGATGAGACTATGTTGTTTCATAACTATTTCCCGTATAAATAACTGTCTAACTGTAAGCACTTTGGCCTTCTCATATAACAGAACAGCGGGGTATCGAAAAGGCAGATGGAAAGCGACCTTTAAAATAGCTCTTTGTGCTCTTTCGAACTCTATTAGATTAGACTTTAGTGCACCGCACCATGATGTTATACAATATGTAATAAGAGACTGGGCGAGAGCATAGTACACAGTTCTCCTCACACTCTCATCGGCGACACTTCGCAAAATCTTAAACACATAGATTAATTTACGCAATATGTTGGTAAGTGTGCCGATGTGATCGAAGAATCTTAGTTTACTATCAATTAAGATGCCGGGATATTTTACAACAGCTACTCTATTTAGATGGGTGCAGTTACAAATGACAGTTTGAGGATGTTGACATGTGTGAGCAACTAAAGAATAAGGCATTGATGTGGACTTTAATGTTTGTTGTTTTAAGGAGAAGTTGATGTAGCAAGTTTTGTCAGTATTGAGTGTAAGAGAATTTTTTGTAGCCATTTAGATACCATATCAAAACCCGTTCGAGCGCAATACACCACCAGTCATATAAACCGGCCCACGTTTTATCACTAAATAATAGAGCAGTATCATCTACAAATGTGATGATTTTTTCTTTAGGGATAGGAAGTATACCCATTTCATTAATGTAAATCAGAAAGAGGGTTGGACCTAACACACTACCTTGAGGCACGCCATAATCAATGCTCTTCACTTACATGTTCGCCAATCTTTCCACACTGAAATCTGTTAGATAAACAGTTCTGAAAAAGTCTGAGTTGCACATCTCTAGTACCCATGCATTTTCTGTAATAGTATCGGTATGGAAACAGTGTCAAGTGCCTTTGCGATATCTAGAAATATCCCTACAACCACGCTGCCATCATCCTAATTCGAAACAATATAGTTAGTGGGATCATGAACTGCATCTGATGTGGATCTTCCAACCCTGAAGCCGTACTGTGACGGAGATAGCAGTTCATGTTTCTCAAGAAATTTTACCAGTCTACTATTCATAACTTTTCCAAAATTTTTGAGAAGGCAGGCAATATGGCTATTGGTCTATAATTAGTGACATTGCTTCTAGCACCAGCCTTAAAAATTGGATGTATAACTGACCTCTTAAAAGCCCTGGGAAATGTACCAGTCCTGAGAGCCAAATTACTAAGTAAGCGGTGGTACAAGCAAAGTTCTGTATTTCTTGAGAAAGTCGCTTGATATTCCATCCCAGCCTCTAGCAGTTCCATTACGAAGGGATGATATCAGGTTGGAAACTTCAATTTCATCTGTCGGGAAAAGAAATATTGATTGGGGATTTACATTGACATCAGTAATAAATGAATCTGATTGTGACTTAATACATGTTCTTTCTGCAAGTGATTTCCCAATTCCAGAAAAGTACTTGTTAATAAAATTCACAGATTCCCTTGCATTCGATGCCAATAGAAGTAGGTCTGAGGCGCCATCTTTGTTACCATTCCTATTTGCAACCTTGTTGATGGCCTTCCAAAGCTGTTTCGCATTTGTGCCAGCCTGTGTAAATTCTTCTTTATCATGGTGCAGTTTAGCATTCCTCAAAAGTTTTTTGCAGTAATTTCTATATCTACAATAAGATGTTTGTAGTAACAGATCATGAGGCGACGCTTTCACCCTTTTGTGCAGGATATCTCTATGGCGGATGCAGCGGAGAAGGCCTGGTGATATCCATGTTTCCTTTATCTTTTTACGATTAGGAACTTTGACAATTTGTGAATTCTTGTTAATCATCTGTTGAATAAGTGTGATCAATAGTTCAACGGCCACATTTGGATCATCTGCCTCATAAACTATACCAAAATCCAGGTGGATCAAGTCCTTAGATAGTTGTTCAGCATTAACCCTCACTATTGCTTTCTTTGGAGTTATTTTGAATGTGGTTTTCTCCAGAAATAACAACACTGCATCATGGTCAGTCAATGCCAAACAAGCAACCAGTGTAGTAGCCGTAAGCATAGTTTTTAATATAAAGTAATCCAAACATGCTCTCTGGCGTGTGGGCAATGTATGGGCTGGTAGCAAACCATGTGATGCCAGCATATTCAGATAGCCACCCTTATTTGGGTCATGTGATTGGTCATGGATATCAATATTTATATCTCCTGTGATAATGAGGTTTTTATAATTTAATAAGCTTCCAATACAAGAATCTAGAGAGACAAGGAAATTATTAATATTTCTAATAGCCGGTGGGCGGTATATCACCAACAAGACAGTGCTTTCATCAAGTTTCACCTGCAGGCAGTTAGCATCTAAAAGTGTGACCTCCTCCACAGTACTGCAAGATTGTCACGAGTATATACAACCACACCCTCATTTTGAGTGTTATTTTTATTAGTCCTAAAACTTTGGTATCCTTGAAGGCTAGGAATGTATAATGATGTAGGCAGCCAGCACTCTGACAGTGAAATTATATCCCAATCCACCCTAGTCCTGACAAGCATAGCTTGAAGCTCACAAAAATTTTTATTTATACTTCTAATATTCTGATTAATTATTTTTAATGACTGGTTTAGCTGTATATCAGGTGGGACACGATCATCCAGACCACAAACAGCAGAGGTGGAGATGGATACTGAGTCAATGTTTGTTGTGTTAATTTGTGTATTATTATCGAATTTTATAAATTTGGGTTCCAGCGTTACACTTAGCAGATAATGAATTTCTTACCTTATCTATATTTGAATGAGTGATGTATGAAGCAGAAGACAGTACATTATAAGTGCTTGCACAGCCCAGGATTTTGTACAACAAGAGTCTTCCCAGACTAGACACCTGACAATATACACTCGAGAGCAATGAATCCGGGTCACTTAAAGAATCCTAAAAATCTCGGAAACTAAAAATGCTAGGTTAATGCAATAAATTGTATTTAATAGACAATGTAATACTCCTTAAATGAAGGTATTAAAACTTCTTAGTTATTGTAAAGTTATATCATAAAAAAATCAAATTTGAATTTGCCACTTTCGAAGATGGAACTACGAAATTACAGCATTTGGTTTTGCTTTTGTTTGTAATCTGTCATTTATGTGGGTACATAAACCATGTTGATAGTGCTCTATATTCATTATTCAAGCTGAAATTATGTCGCTTACGCCTGAAGAATGCACCAGAATACTTACAATGCTGGAAACCGGCCGGAGTCAGCGCGATACAGCCAGGACTGTTGGTGTGTCGCTGTCAACAGTACAAAGAGTTCTCCGACGTTACGAAGAAACTGGTTCTAACCTACGCAGACCAGGAACGGGCAGAACCAGGTATACCACAGCACGAGAAGACCGATACTTGGTGAACACCATGCTTCGAAATCGCTTTCTCACAGGAACTGAACTCACCAATCAGTTTCGACGCCTCGGAGGAAGTAACCCAAGTGCATGGACAGTAAGACGTCGGCTTGCTGAATCTAACTTAAACCCCTTAGACCTGCAAACGGCCCTAAACTGGAGCGTGGGCATCGTATTTCAAGACTAAGATATGCCCAGAGCCACGTAAATTGGAGTATTGAAGATTGGTCAAAAGTTATGTTCTCCGACGAATCAAAATTTATGCTCTACAAGCACGATGGAAGACACAGAGTGTATCGAAGACCAGGGGAAAGATTCAAGCAAGCATGCATCGAGGAAAAAGTAGCCTACGGTGGTGGGTCTGTACTTGTGTGGGCCGGAATTTCTTCTGAAAGTCGCACAGAGCTGGTGATCATAGAAAACGGCTCTTTAACTAGCGTAAGATATGTGGAAGAAATCCTCAATGATCACGTTGGTCCATTTATGGTCAATTTAGGTGAGGATGATATATTTATGCATGACAATGCCCGACCTCATACAGGTAGGATTGTGAATGACTACCTTCAAGAGATGAACATTACTCGTATGGAGTGGCCAGCGCGCAGCCCGGATATCAACCCGATCGAGCATGCTTGGGACGAGCTAGGCAGATGCGTAAAACAACGAAACCCTCCCCCAATCACGCTTCGTGAGCTCAAAATTGCTCTCACAGAGGAATGGGAGAATATTCCCCAAAATCGTATAAGGAACTTGGTGTACAGCATGCCAAACCGCGTAAACGCAGTAATGGAAGCACGAGGAGGCAATACGAAGTATTAAAATTCAAGAAAATCGTAATAAAGTTCAAAAATTTCATGTTTCCTATTTTTGTTTTAAGGAGAGATCAGCAGATTTTTTCTTTATGTAATTTTGTGTTAATAAAATGTATGGTGACTCATATTTTTTTTACTTTCATTTAAGGAGTATTACATTGTCTATTAAATACAATTTATTGCATTAACCTATCATTTTTAGTTTCCGAGATTTTTAACATTCTTTAAGTGACCCGGATTCATTGCTCTCGAGAGTATATAAAAATAGTGTTTGATTATAGAGTACCTATTTTACAGAGCAATATCATGTGAATGCAATGCATAAGATTTAACAATTTTTTGTTGTATTAGTATGTTAGTTGTTAGTAACAAGATAGCGAATATGTAGTTTTGATATAATAATAAATATAAAACAAAAGTGGCAGGCAATGTGTTCCTGAAAATAAAACACAAGTTTAGCAGTCAGTCACTTTTTCTTAAATCAGCAATGTCCTCTTCTGATTTAATAAGTCGATTGGGCATACTATCAGCTAGGCGAACATACACCTTGTAGATAATAGATGATTTCAAGAATTTTTCTTTCATAGAAATTGCACTAAATTTCACTAGAACTTTGCCCACAGAATCACCACGATCTTTCAAGCGAAATATGTTTTTTATTATGATTGATTAATAAGATTTCCAATTTTTTGTACCATTTGTGTAAGTATCTCACTATTTTCATCGTTATTTTTTGGAATATTTTGTAGTTCAATTGAGTGGTTTCAAGTTTTTTTCCATACTATCAATTTTTTGCTCTAATGCTTTGATAACTTTCTGATTGCTTGTACGTTGGTGTTTCAAATTGTTAATTTTTTTTACTCTGTAATTTTTTACTTTTCTTACTTTGTAACAGAAAAATGCTGCCAAAAATATGGGTTAAAGACAATAACATATGTTGGCCACATTGAAATAGCTTATTGATAAATAAATTATAATGATGAAAACAGAACTCGATTCCGGTACTTTCCACACGGTAAGAAAAACCGCTAAACTATGGAGGAGAAAACATTCATAATCTAGATTAATATCCTTCCACAATATTGTTAATCAAAAGAAGTATATGCCGCTATAAACTATAGTTTGGTGGCATTCAAACTCTGATTGCAAACAATCAGAGTTTCATAGCCTTATAGGACAAAATAAAAAGAAAGAGCGATGACATTGAAAATAAATAAATAAAAAAGTCTCGGTGGTCCAGTGGTCGAGCACCCCACTTCTGAATAAAATAAATATCGATGACTTTGTGCCCGGTATGACAATAGGTTCCCCACCTATTCTATTTGGACCTAAACCTAACGGCAAGTCGAATCTTAACAGCCACTGCCTACTCCTTCGGGTGGAAAAATGCGTGGAATTATGTTATTGTTACAATTAGATTCTTACTCACTTGCGGGAATATCACTTACTTGATTAAGGTAAAGCGGTTAAACTAGACAAGCAAGTTATAGTATCTATCCAATTTACTGAAACGAATGAACCCACAAAAAGCCCACCAGCCCGCTGGTCAGATGACCTCAGAAAGGCTGCTGGAAAAGACTGGATGCGGAAGGCAGAGAATCGGATGTTGTGGCGCACATTGGGAGAGGCCTATGTCCAGCAGTGGACTACAACAGGCTGATGATGATGATGATGAATGAACCTGAAATGTCTGTGAAGATTGGTAAGAAACAAAATAATATATCATTGTATCTTAAAATGTATTTTCGCATCGACTGCTGTATTGTAAAACCTTAATTAATGTATTTATCCATTCAACAAAATTGATGTAAGTTACAGAATCTTAAATAGCCACCATCTTTAGGATTCTGTAAAATCTGTAAAATCGTACTGTTTTATTTCAACAATTTTACTAAAGGTATTAATAAATTAACTAACTATATCAAGCTTATTGATAAGCGTCTACTAGTAGAATTGGTGTAAACGTAGATTCACACATTTTGTAAGACACATAGTTTATAAAGTTCAAAAAGTTACGGGTTTATAACCTGTTTTTTTTTCAGATATACACTACACTACACAAAGGTACCTCCAAAATCATGTAACTTTTGACATGATTATTTTACTATTGGTTTTCTATTAATATCTAAGTCAACTGACCAATTCAATTTCACAGAGAATAATGCTGACAATGTCAAACTGCTATAGTTTGCCATCACGTAGACTAGCAGAAAAAATACTCAGAATTCATATTGCTTTTCATAAAAACCTGAAACCTTTGAGTTATAACACGAAAAATAGGCCAGGTGCGATCAACACGTACATCTGTCCGTGCTATTGTCTTTTATATTAAGAATACCTTTGAAACCCATTCAGGTGAAGTGCTGATGCAAGAAACACGTATTTTTTTATCCAAAAAATAAAAAGTGCTTTTAACAATTGGGTAATTGGGCAATATTTGTGAAAGCAATCTGATGTCAACATATTAAGTAATTAGGGCGCATCTAAGAAATTCGAAACGAATGCGAACTATTTAAAATTCAAGCCGCCACTATTATACCCGAAACCCGTTCGCTGGAGAAATCTCGGCGGAAAAGAAAATTGCACTACCGGGCGAAATTCTAGAAAATGGAACAAACTTAAGTATACAGTAAAAAGGTGGTTTCTTTTAAAACTATTTTTTCTTTTCTTTTTCACCGATGAAAAAACTTATGTTGAGAAACCGTTTTCTACAAGGACCGAGAACATTCAATGCGTTTTTATACATACATATGTTGTAGTCGTCAGTTGTAATGCTGTAACTCCCAGTTCTGTTAAAATCTGATGGAGAACCCAGAAAAAAACAGCTGCCAAGTAAAAAGCCAAATAAATATTGCTGTGAATTATTCAAATTTCAAAGGTATATCATTGCCGCTTTGGAATTGTGAGTGAAAAGAATGTACTCGTTAAAAAATATTTCTTTCCTTCTTTGGTACTCTTAAATTGTTC
Organism: Euproctis similis; assembly: GCA_905147225.2. Lineage (NCBI taxonomy): Eukaryota > Metazoa > Arthropoda > Insecta > Lepidoptera > Erebidae > Euproctis > Euproctis similis. Next base: position 16,355,231 of record LR990109.1, read on the forward strand.
AGAGTTTCTTTAAAACATACTAAACATTTTTAGTTGTTATTTTATTATCTACTAGTTGACCTGGTGAACTTTGTTCCGCATCAAAGGTAATAAATAAGTGAATTCTAGATCGATAACTTTTTCTTAACTACATTATGCATGAATTATACACAAAAAGCACCCCGTTGATACCCTCTTTCTATTAAAGAAAACCGCATAAAAATCCGTTGCATAGTTTCAAAGATCTAAGCATATAAGAGGACAGACAGCGGCAAGTGACTTTAATTTATACTATGTAATGATTCGTCATCATCATTATTAGCCTATTGTCCACTGCTGGACATAGGCTTCTCCCAATTTGCGCCACAACATCCGATTCTCTGCCTTCCGCATCCAGTCTTTTCCAGCAACCTTTCCGAGGTCGTCTGACCATCGGGCTGGTGGGCGTCCTACACTACGCTTACCAAGTTGCGGTCTCCACTCAATGACTTTCTTGCTCCATCTACCATCGGTCCTCCAGCAGATGTGACCAGCCCATTGGCACTTCAGCGAGCTATGAAAATGATGATTACAAGATTAATGATTTTATGATTAATGATTACAAGTTATAAAAATTATTTACTTGTATACAATAATTTCCCATCGAATTCTATCTAGTTTGCATAATCACAACATTTATCTAAACGAAAGTACGTTCTGACACCTTCCGGTTAACCTTAAAGTTAATTTGTGAAGATAATCGTAACTTCAACCCTTTCAGTTTAAGTAAATTAGTTCAACATGGCTAGTTACTTTTAGTAGCCAATAAAATTAATTTAAAGCGATATTGCTAGCTGTAAAAGTTAATAGAAAACATCGTGAAGAGATATTTAAATCTTTTGTATTTTCGGCTTGAAAACCCACGTCTTTATCCGTATGGAGGCTATATGTAGGTTAAAAGGAATTTGTGTGCAATGACATGACTAGTTCTAGATTAAAATAAATATTATTATATTTATAGAAGTTTTTTTGAAGTGGAACTTTTGAAGTGGAACTTCTAATGTCTCTTGCGAAAGCATTTAACGCATTTAACGCCCCCTCGCGGGTATTATAGATAATATATAAGACTAGAACTTAAGCCGGCTTATATAAACCAAGGAAGAGAATTTACATAGCGTGATCAAAAACAGTACATAGACATCTAGTAGCTAGTAGCGGCACTGTTTTTATCGCACCATGCCCCTAAAGTACTAACTGCATAAAAAATATTGTTTTTAATTTTTAAATTTATATGCAACTAAAAAATAAAATAAACCAAATAATTTAAATATTATTAGGAATATACACAAGACATTTGTTTGAACATTTTTGAATGTTATATTATAATAATAACAAATAATAATCTTAATATATATAAATCTCCTGTCACGATGTTTGTCCGCGATGGACTCCTAAACCGCTTAACAGATTTCGTTCAAATTTGCACGCAAGATGCAGTTTGGTCCAACTTAAAAGATAGGATAATTTATTATCGCGATTTTATTTTTTTGCAAATTATTTGTCATTTTATTTGTTAACTCCAAACTATTCTAACAGATGGCGATAAAATTAATAAATTATTTGTCTTTCATTTCTTTTAGCGATTGTTTAATATAAACAAAATATCTTTATCGCTTGGTATATTAAGCAGGACAACGTCTGTTGGGTCCGCTCGTTGTATTATAAAAACTAAATTTTAATTTGTCTTAATTATTTTTACCTTATGTACCGCCTAATAATCTATGCATATAATTAATTTGTAGGAAAGGTGAAACTCTACATTGAATATTTTATTTTTATAATTCTTGGGACATGATCTACAATTGATACCGAACCCTAAAATATAGATCAAGTTCCAAATTTAAATTCAATACACATCAAATCTAATATATAAAATTCTCGAGTCTAGATGTGCGTAATTGAACTCCTCCGAAACGGCTTGACCGATTCTCATGAAATTTTATGTGCGTGTCGGGTAGGTCTGAGAATAGGACAACATCTATTTTTCATCCCCCTAAATCACAAGGGTAGCCCACTCCTCAATTTTTTTTTTAATTTTTCGACATATTTCTGTTTCTTATTTTTTTTATAAAACGGGATACAAAAATACATGCAACCCTAAATTTTCAACCCCCTACGATCAACGCCTATTTTTTAAATTTTATTTTTCGGCAAGACAACGTTTGCTGGGTCAGCTAGTAATATAATAATAATATCTTGGACACAATACACACAGCGCCCTCTAGTTCCAAGCTAAGCAACTAAATGCTTGTGTTATGGATACTAGATAACGGATATTAATACACATATACTGTTCTTTTGTAAATACATATGCTCGGGTGGGAATCGAACCCCCGACCTCAATGTTGCAGCCGGTAGTTTTACCAATGAGCCACGAGGCCCGTCAAATATAGTTATTAGTTATATAGGTTTTAGAATTTTTGTCTGTTTGTCTGTATGTTCATTACGGGTAAACTGTAAAAGTACTACATCCTTTTACGGCCAATTTTACACAAACATAGCCAAAAGGTTCAACGATTCAACACATAGGCTAAATATTGTCACGCTGTCACTAATTGGGGGTGAGCAATGAACCCGTATAATGGCACAAGTACAGTATTTTTGCTGTTTCTGGCGTCCACGCAGCTGAAGTAGCGGGCAATAACTAGTACAGTTATTAAAATGCAATATGTACCTGGTCAAATAATGGTTTTTTAAATTATATTTTTATTACTGTGTTTCATTTCATTATAAAAACTAAATTTTGATTTGTCTTAATTATCTACTTATTTGTACACAAGAGATAATAGATACACAGAAAGAACCTTATAATTATGGGCATAGAAGGAGGCATAGAAACAAAAATGGGTTAAATAAATAATTTCGTGCTAATATTACTTTTTGTGCTATCTGTACTAGTACATTTTTTTGTTAATATGTAATTTTTTTTGAAAAACATCAAGTAGTTACGAAGCGAGTGCCGGCCATGGCGGGCGCGTCTCGTACTGTTAATATTTGATATTACAAAGATAATTAAATCGACATTTTTAATTTTGCAATGTATATATATATGTGTGTCATATATTTTGTATGTATATATTATGTATGTAATAAAAATGTATTATGAGTTCTTGAATCATAGAACTCCATTTTGAAGTTTTTATACACGCTAAGTTTCGATGATATTATTAACAGTCGTAGAGCCACGTAGTCTGCTGCATGAATGGGCCGGCTCGACAAGGGAAATACCACTACCTCTCATTCAGAGATAGTTTTAATGCTTTTTTACAATACGGGTATCAAATGGGCTTGAGCTTGGGGGAGTAACTAAATCAAAGAATAATGAGGCGTCGATTAAGGCAGATCCTCCTAAATAGAGGAGTAGTTACCAAATCCTACCCAGATTTATAGTCAAGTGGGGATCGAACCCGCCAATCTCCATTCCACAGTCGGTAGTTTTACTAATGCACCACGAGGCCGTCCTAATGTAAGATGTGCTCTTTTTAAATTAAACGTGTTTTTTTATTGGATAGGTGAGTAAACGAGCATGCGTGTCACCTGAAGGGAAGTAACCAGCGCTACCCATGGACAACTGCAACACGTTTAGTGTTACAGTTGCGTTACCGACCTTTAAGGAAGTAGGATGGGAAAGGATAGGGAAGGGAGGTGGGCCTCCGGGTACCTTGCTCACCGAACGAAACGCGGCATGAGCCACTTTACGTCGATCTTCTGAGAGGTCGTGGTATTTCACCGGTCGAGCCGGCCCATTCATGCAGCGTACTGTTTGTTTCTACCACTGCTAGAACCTACATGTATGTTTGTGACAAAGTTTCACTTCTCTGGCGCGGCGGGACTCCACGCACGTTTTATTTTTTAAATTTCCTTCTCTGAGAATTTCTTGGAAATAATTAACACTCACACTTATTACACGGAATGTAAAGTCTGAGTAAATATGATCACTACTGGGATTATTTTTCGATTGATAAGTGATAAATATTTGGCTACAAAATCTTCGGGTAGTAAAGAAAATTATTTTTTTTTTATGGGATAGGGGGGCATATGAGGAGGCGTGTCACCTGATGGTAAGCAACCAACGCCGCCCATGGACACCAGCAACACATATAGTGTTACTGTTGCGTTGTCGACCTTAAGGGATAGAGGATAGGGAAGGATGGGGAAGGAGGGTGGGCCTCCGGGTACCTCTCTCATCTAGCGAAACGCGGCATGAGCCACTTTACGTCGATCTTCTGAGAGGTCGTGGTATTTCACCGGTTGAGCCGGCCCATTCATACAGCAAACTGCTTGGCTCCACTACTGTTAAATGTCTATTATCTGAACAGACTATAAACTCAAACACTGCATTAACTACAGAAGACAATTATGACGAAGTCGTAAGAATTTATTTTACAACGCAACAGAGTGGCCAATTTGATTTTGCGACCTATTAAAACTAGACTATTCCTTATCGCCTAAAAGTAATTGGACAAATTAAATTTAACGTGAAGAATTGCGGTAAATTCACTCATTCCTCAGTGACAGTTGTTACTAACTCCTCAACGTTGTTAGCCAAGTTTATTTTAGCCTCGAGAGTTGGCTGTTATATATTTTATTACTTTAATGAAACAAGAACGTTATTACATCCTGCAACAGCTGAAGTATTTTAAAAGCTCTATTCTTATTTGAAGAGAATTTATAATTTAATACTATAAACGATTTTAATGTAAAATTCTTACAAATACCCGCAACCAAGTAAAATAAGGTCCTTCCAGCATGTAAAATGAAAAAAACTATTTGACTCAACATGGGACGCCTGGCAGATGTAAAATATCGAAATTAAATTTGTACCAATAAAAAATAATCCTATTAGTCTCGCTGAGTAATTAATTCAGCATTTGTAGCAGCAACTTGTAGTTCAGAAGACTGGAGTTAAAATTCAGATAAACATCAATGCCATTTTGAACTATTCACAAGTTATTCGTGATGGATACCAAGTACCTAAGTGACAAAACTGTGTCCTCAGAACGATTTTACGATTTTTATATGAAGTAACATAAATTGACTTTTATAGCTATTAGACAGGATTAATCTTTAAAATATAATTCTATATATTTTTTTCATCCTTTACAAAAATTGCTGTTTCCAAATAACATAGACAACATTCGTTAACTAAACTAAAGTATCGCATAAATGTACCTATAAAGGTAAATGACTCTCCTGTTTCATATAAAAAAAGTAAACTTAGGCATCTTAATGTTGCTCACTTATTTTAACTCATCTCATTGCAATTTATGTGACGTTAAAACTTCGATTGTAAAAACCTTATTATCTCATTAAAGGTTTTTATTGAAACTCGAATGATACAAAGTTATTGTTATAACCAGTTTAATTTGCTCATAACAAGTTTTATTATATTCTTTACGTATTTATGTGAACACTTGCCGTTGTAATATTTGTTAATTACATGTATTATTTACAATTTAATTGTTTACATCAAATGTTACTTTTGTCAGCTAGTCCTACTAGCCTATTTCGAATTAATTTCGAAAAGTCAATGGTGTGTGCCAGGATTCGAACCCTCGATCTCTGGATTCAGAAGCCGTGTGCTCGATCACTGGACCACCGAGACTATCTAAGTTAGCTATTTAATTATGTGTGATAAATATCGATGACTTAAAAACTTTGTGCCCGGTATGTCAATAGGTTCGCCACCTGTTCTAGTTGGGACGTAAACATAAAAGCGAGTCGAGGCTTAACAGCCACTGTCTATACCTTCTGGTAGAAAAAGTTACGGTATTTACGTATGTATGTATATTTTAGATATTTGATGAAAAGTAGGTGCCTTTTCTACTATACCGTTCTACTATATTGACAGTTATGTGGACACCGGACCCATTATTATATTAACAGATCCTTATGGAGTCTTGAGCTCTTGATGAATATCTTAATAAATGTTTATTTTGTTTGTGAATTTATGTAAAAAGAAACAATTCGTCCTCGTAAGGCCATGAAGACATCTTTTCACTAAACCCCCTCATGCAGAGAGATAAATTCTAGATATAGAATAGACTATTTCATGTGAATAAAAATAAGTTTTCAAATAAAAAAAACGTATACTACACTCATCAGATATTGGCCGCGTCTTAACTTTAATAACAAAATGGTCGATATTCAGGAAAACTCCTCTAAATCCTAAAGAATTAAAAATGAATTCTGCTCTCTCTCTTATATGTATCACTAGGACGTGACTAAATAGTACATTATATATCGTAAATAATATTATCTAAAGAACAAAACTTATTTTTGCTACTGCTTTGGAACAATACAAGAACTCGTTACTAAGTTTGTACGTGATTTTACCCACCCCCACAACCCTCAGTCAATTGCTGAGTTTTCCAAATTACGTCGTTACACTGTTACCGAATTCAATTCGAAATCGAGGTAAAGGGATGTCGTTATTTCAATTTAACTCCGATAACTGTAGTTATTTAAGAGTGTACTTATTTAATAAGTTAATAATAGGAACAATTCTGAATTTTGTGTCCGCTAAATATGGTTAAAGTGTGAAAGTTTGTGGTATTTAGATACACATAAAAAGTCTATATAAAATTTACAATAATCATTACATAGTATAAAACAAGTTCGCTTTCCGCTGTCTGTCCCCGTATCTTTAAAAGTACGCAACGAATTATGATGAGGTTTTTTTTAATAGTTAGAGGGTGTTAACGGGATCGTTTTGATCTATAATTCATGTATAATGAAGTTAAAAAAGTCTTAATTTTCAAGATTTAGAACTTTAATCGCAAACGCTGCCTGAACCCTAAGTGATAAATCAAAACAACGTACTACATTATTATACACCTTTAAAAGGTCTACAAAAAAGTCTGCGAGGGCATATGTCTATCTCTTAGGGATAACCCACAATGACCATTTTTATTTTTTTACTTTTTATGAGAAATAATGGTCTGCTTACGAAGCGATTTTAAACATTACAGCATTAATTTTCATCCAATTACGTTTCTTAAATAGGTTGTGCATGTAATATAGATGATCCTGGCCCTATGCAGCATACAATTTAAACAAATATTTTCGAAGATATTGCAGTATTAACATAGCGGGACAGCAGTTATTACTTTTGATGCGGAACAAAGTTCGCCGGGTCAGCTAGTGAAACATAAACAGTAACAAACAGAAATGTTCACAAAATTAATTCATATATTATTAGGATTAAAATTCTCAAACAAAGCAATAGTTTACATTCTCAGAAAATCTTTAATGTTGAACTTCACCAATTTTTCTTTTATGGTATAGGGAGCAACCGAACTGGCTGTCCGAACCGAACTGAACTGGCTGACGACTGAACAGTTACAGTTGTATTGTTGAAGGAGAGGGCGAAAGAGGTTGAGTCTTCGGATACCTCCTTCACGGAAACGCAGCATGACTCACTTTACGTTGGTATTTCACAGGTAGAGTCAGCCCATTCATGGAGTGAATTGCGTAGCTGCACTGCAATATGCAATGCAATAGCACAGTATCTCCAATTGCAATTGCTTGGTTTTATAGTTACCTGTTTGGCCGCCGGCAACGTGATCGAATTGACAACAGATATTCTGATTGGGCCAACACTACTGCCGGTGTACCACAGGATGGCGTTCTCTCTCTTGCAATTTTTATAAATTTGATCTCTAAAAATCTAAATTCTTTGAAGCAAAATTTCACAAGTGTTATTCCGGTTTTCCATTTGTCTCTCATTCAATTCATGTGGCACCCATTTTCCACACTTTTGAATTTTTCCCATAGCTTTCAAACGGTCTTAAATTGTTTGTTCTGTAACATTTAACATAGCTACCATTTGCTTCTGACTCAAAGTATTGGCGTCTTCGAATTTTTTTGGTGGTCTTCCACGTTCTTCATTTCTCACATCAAAATCGTAACATTTGAATCGTTGAAACCATCTCTTGCATGTTGCTGCTGATAGAGCATGATCACCATATGCTTTGACAAGCATTCGATGTGATTCTGCAGCATTTTTTATCAAATGGAAACAAAAAATTAATGCTTTCCGCAAATCATCACTTTCCGGCACAAAACTTGTCATTTTTAACACAATAAAAAATATGATGTTGTTTGTTTACTAACTGTTAGGTTAATTGAATGTTTGACAATTGTCATGGCAACCAAAAAAAAAAAATAAGGCTTATTTACAACAAATAACCCCTACCAACACATTTGTATCTTAACGCTCATTTCATACCGGTACACCTGGCGCACAGTCACTTCTCCTCTCGATTCTCGATTATGCCGACGTCAACTATCTGAATCTCACTGAAGCACAACTTGATAAACTTGAGCGACTTCAAAATGTTTGTATTAGATTTATATATGGTCTTCGCAAATATGACCATATTTCGGAATTTCGTAAAAAGTTCAAGCGGCTTCCTATTCGTTTTCGCCGGTATATCCATGTTCTCACGTTGCTATATAACGTTCTTTTTAATCCTAATTCCTCTAAGTATCTCAAGGAACGTTTTCAGTTCTTACATGCCACACATTCGAAGTGTCTGAGGTCATCGGAAAACTTGAAATTGGCTGTACCAATGCATTCTACGCATTTCTATGGTCTGTCTTTCTCCATCCAAGCAGTGTTGCTCTGGAATGTCTTACCCGTGAAAATAAGAAAAGCTGAGTCTATAAACTCCTTCAAATCACAGCTTACGCTGTACTATTTAACTTTACAATAATCTAATTTATCTACCTGTTCTATTTTTGCTATATCTTTATGTAAGTATATGGTGTATGTATTCTTTGTATGTTTTTCTAAGTATGTATTTTATTGTATTTATTTGTGATAGGGTATTTATTTTGATATTATATGCTTATTAATATTTATTATGAAAACATTTGTATTACCGTAAATTTAGATGTTAAGATTTAACTGTCTTTTAAAAATTTGTCCTTCCAATGGTTGCCTGGCAGAGAGTTCTTATAGCGATAAGGCCGCCATTTGTACTCCTAGATATTTTTTGTATGTTTATTATTGTAGACCTATGTTCTTAATTATAAGATTCAATGTATAAAGGTACCAATAAAATGCTATTATTATTTCAAGGTCATCTATTAAAGATATCCTGTCTTTAAAATACTTTACCGGCTTCGTGTCTCTCTCCCCCTTGCCTTTCCAATTCTTTTTGAAGGTTGGCAATGCAAATGTGACCCTTTCTGTGCTGTAGGTGCCCATGGGTATCACTTACTACCAGAGGACTTGCTTGGTATTCTTCTTTGACTTGGAATTCACTAATATATAATATTGAATAATAAAAAAACTAAAAGATTAACGTTATTTTTAATGTTTTGCTAAGATAGAATATTATATTAACAGGCAAAAAAACCGATCAGTGAGGTGAGATAAAATATCAAAATTGCGCATTACTTCGTGCTCGTTGGTGCGTAAAATCAGAAAATCCGATGTTCTCTCAAGTTAAAAGTCTTTGTTAAATGACTCATAAACGAAGTAGATTACTTGGTTTTATATATAAACACAGATCGATTATAATAATACCTTTTAAATAGTTAATACTTTTCAATATGTTAATCAAAGAATTGGCCATTGTTACCCCAGTGGCCCGAAGGTAATTACAAAATTTACATACGACCTTGCCTTAGAAACTTCCAAAATTTACAATATCTGTCTAGCCTCATTGTATGATTTACCAAAATAGTAAAAAAGGAGTTTGCTTTTCGTTAGAACGTACACGCATTCACCAATTTTTTGAAAGAAGGGTTGTGTATACTCGAATAATATCTATATTACCTATATTTACACATGCTCTCGGATCATAAAAAATATTGTATTATAACTTATCTGTAAGCATTGTTTACAAATCTTAATTATGAAGGTGTTGGCAGCAGTTTGGGAAAGACAGTGATGTATTCAAGGATTCCTTCCTGAACATTCAGATGCAGGGTCGACCACCTTCAGACGTTTTTACTACTTACCAAATAACTATCCATTAAATTTAACCAAACGTGACGTGTGACACACTGTATCCAGGATCTAATTCGTGACAATTATACCATCAATATATAAGTCGTTACTCCAGTACACTCTAATTGCATTCGACGGGTTGCGTAACTTTGTTAAACAATCTGCTAGTTTGTACTTGATTCAAATTGATTAAGGAATTAACTGTGGATTTAGGAGCCCAATTTTGATTGGATGCCCGGGTGTGTTTATTGCATAAAGTAAAAAGGATTTTGACGCATGTTAAAATTTCCCTAATGCGGAATTTAAATTGTCTGTGATAATAATTAAGTAAGTACTTAATCTATGGCAACACCAAAGGAGCGGTAGCTATTATGAGACTACTAGCTTATAGCTGGGGCTTCGTGTGCCCTGAAGTCCTTAGAAATATTAATTACTAGTTGACCCAGCGAATTTAGTTTCGGCTCAGATGCAATAATAATACACCACCGCAGATTTCTTTATACACCTTTTAAAGGTGTATAATAATGTAGTACATTGTTTTTATTTATCGTTTGCAATTAAATTGCTAAATCTCGAAAATTATTACTTTTCTCACTCAATTTTACATGAATTAAATGATTTAAAACAAACAACCACGTTGACACTCTCACGGCCAAATACTGAACCGCCACTCAAATCTGACAATCATAAAAGTGCTACTTACTGATCAAATTTCACGTATGTATTCTGTCTAATGTGACAGCTACTTAAACGCTTAAGTAGCGCTTATATATTTGAGCGGCGGTTTAGTATTCGGGCTTTAATCTATTAAAAAATCTATTAAATTATTGTTTCAAATGTAAGGAAACACAGAAAAAACGACATTGTTTCATACTATGTAATGATAATGATTTAAGATAATTGCACTCTGATAGTAATAAATGTATGTGTGATTCCGGAGGAAATGGCATGGTGAAGCGAAAGATTTAAAAAATAAAACAACTGCACGAACCATTTCACGCCGATATACCGAGAGGTCGTGGTATTTCACCGGTCGGCCGGCCCAATCAGTTTAGAATTTCTTAATGCTAAAAACACTATTATTTACATACATACATACATAACTTCACACCAAATCCCTTGCGGGGTAGGCAGAGAGAACAGAGCGCCATAAGGCACGATTCTTACACGCCTCACTCGCTTCGTTGACTTTCATAACTCTTTTCATGCACGCGCGTCGGTTTTTGAGGCTCCTAACATCACCTTCCTCCAGAACACGTTCTATTTGGTCATGGAATGAGTGTCTTGGCCGTCCTCGACTCCTACATCCATCCGCTTTTGCATTGAATATCTGCTTAGTCAGTCTTGCATCAACCATTCTTTCTACATGTCCAAACCATCGGAGCATGCCCTTTCTTACTTTTACACCGACACTCTCTTTCAAACCAACTTCCTTCCTTACAACCTTATTTTCTACGCGGTCAGCGAGAGTCTCCCTCCAGAGTGCCCTCATTTCTACCGCGTTTATTCTACTTTCATGCACACTCTGACATACCCAGCTCTCGCTTCCATAAGTTAGCGTTGGGATCAGGACTGCATTGTAGATTGCTAGCTGGGCTTTTCTGCTAATGTATTTTGCGCCCAGGAATCTGCCCAACTTTGGAAACTGCTCCATTTACGCTATTTCCTATCGCCACTCGTCTTTCTACATCCGCAGTGTACCTTCCATCCCTGCTAAAAGCGCATCCAAGATATACAATTTCATTCACCTGTTCCAGCACTACATCATCAACCATTATCCTTGCAGCTGCTCTGGATTCCTCCCTTTCAAACACCATAACTTTCGTTTTCGTCGCATTCAACTGCAAGCCTTTAATCATGCAATCATCTTTCATAAAAGTGACTAGTGTTTGCAGGTCCGACGGCGCTTCGGCTAGAAGCACGGCGTCATCTGCGTAAAACAGGCAGCTCACAACTAGGTCACCCATTCGCATCCCTACATCCATCGATCTCACTCTCTGGAGACAACTGTTCAGGTACAGGATGAACAGTCGAGCAGACGGCACGCAACCCTATCTGACGCCGATATTGACCTCAAACCAGGGGGACAAGCCGCTGTCAACACGCACACACGCTGTGCAGCCCTCATAAGTGGACTGCACAGCGCGCAGCAGTGCTCCGCTCACCCCGTAGCCCGGGAGTATGCCCCACAGATCCTTTCGTAACACTCCTTCGTAACGCTTTTTCCAGATCCACAAAACCGCAGAAAACCTTCCAGTTAACAGTCAGTTGTTTCTCCACGATGTTGCGGAGAGAAAAAATCTGATCCATGCACCCTCGTCCGCTTCTAAAACCACCCTGAGCCTCCCACAACACTCCATCAGATATCACCCTCATTCTCCTTTCAATAATTTTCCCATACACTTTTGCTGCTAAACTGATCAAACTGATGGCCCTGTAACTGGCGCACTGAAAACGTGATCTCTTACCTTTATACAAGGGCACAATGACAGCGCGCCTCCAGTCCATGGGAACCTTACCCGACCTCCAGCACAGATTGCACAAGGTCAGGAAAGCGTCCCGGACACATGTTCCACCGTGTTTGATCATTTCAGCAGACATCATATCAATTCCAGCTGCCTTACCATTTTTCATACTTCGTATCGACCATTCAATCTCTTCCATAGTAATGTCTTCGTCAGATGTTGGCGCTGCGGTGTCAGCCGTAGGCTCACTCGCAGCGCAAACATCCGGAACATACTCGTACATTTCCCCAAAATACTCACTCCACCTGCCCAATACGTTGCTTGGGTTTGCAAGAATGTCACCAGCCTTAGACATAATTTTGTCCATTCTGGATGTTGGCGAAGAACCCCGAGACTTTCTTACTTCCCTCCAGAAGAGTTTGTTATTCGCCTCTAAGCTCTCCGTCAACCTCACTTCCTCATTCACAACTAGTCTTGCACGCTTCTCTTTCACTAAGGCTTTGGTAACATTCCTGCAGCGGCGGTAGCTCTAATACTTTTTCTCTGTCATACTATCATTCTGATTCAAACTTGAGACATAATCCAACCATGTTTTTTTCTTTCTTTCGACGCTGGATTTCACATCCGCGTCCCACCAGGCATCACCTCTCAGAATCTTATGCCTCTTTGCACTACCACATACTTCTTTTGCACTATCCACTATACTTTCTTTCATTCTTTCCCAGCATTCTTCAACACCTAGGTCAGAAAGACTCGTCTCATTGAGTCCTTTACTGACTAGGTCTACATACATACTCCGTACACTTTCATCTTCTAATTTCTCACATTTTATCCTTTCAAGCTCTCCGAAATGGGTACGCATTCGCCAGTGTCTACACTTCTTGAAATGGCCCACGAAACGGCTTACCACCAGGTAGTGGTCCGTATCAAGAGTGCGGCCTCTGTAGGCTCTTTAGAGCATTTCAGAGACGACTATTTACCAAAATCAAAGCATTCATACTCTTTTGTTCATTCCGTCTCCACGTATACGTGTGAATATCTTTATGACGGAATAATGTGATTAGACACAAGGAGGTTCCGTTTCAGGCATACGTCCAAGATTAGCTTACCAGCATCATTCACTCTCTTGTCACCATTCGGACCAAGGACATCTCTCTTGGTTCCGACCCATCCATTAAGATCACCACACAGAATTATCCTTTCATTTCCCTCAGCCAGGTCCAGAATATCCCTAACAGTTTCCCAAAACTCCTCGATTTCACGGGGATCCGCGGAGCTGACGGGATCACATTCATCTTTCTTGACATACTACCTCTAACATTCCACGTGCCTATACGGCACTCCCCTCTCCTCGTCCCACCAGGATTGGCGCTGCGTGAAGGGTGGCGGCCCCCTTCGCCGCATGCGCATGCAGCCGCACCGACGGGGGCTAATCGGTGCCCGTCGCTTCCGGGGCACGCCCTAGCAGCCCGTCCGGCTGAGTTTGATTCGGTCAAGATTGCGTCGGATGGCAGGGGTCGCGACGTGCACGCTCTTGACATGACCCCCACTATTATTTCACACATTTCTTGACACTATTATTTCATGCAGATAATATATCAGTGGTAGAGTAGTTTTTGTAGTAGTGTGGTAGGTACTTTAGTGGTAGAGCCAAGCAGTTCGCTGCATGATCGGGCAGGCTCGACCGGTGAAATACCACAACCTCGCAGAAGATCGACGTAAAGTGGCTCATACCGCGTTCCGTTCGATGAGAGAGGTACCCGGAGGCCCAACCCCCTTCCCCATCTTTCCCTATCCCCTATCCCTTAAAGGTCGGCAACGGAACAGTAACTCTATATGTGTTGCTGGTGTCCATGGGTGGCGTTGGTTGCTTACCATCAGGTGACACGTCTGCTCGTTTACTTACTGCATTGCATTACTTTAAAAAAAAAGTAAAACAGAAATATGACATTATTTGTAGTATCGCTGGGATTATATGTTTATTCTTTGAGGATCTCCGGAAAAAATATCACATACCGCTAGGTGAAGTATGCAACTTTTCTGAATAAAAAGCTTATTTGACATCTGGCAAAGGAATTCAGTAAGCTAGTCTTAAATCTCGCTATCTTTTAATACACCGTTTGCTAGGTTACAAAGCCATCGGTTGTGAGTTTTTTCTTTGTGCCCGTAAAATAAGCGATTTGTATGCAAAAAAAAAAAAATATTACATAACTTCACGCCAAATCCCTTGCCGGAGCATGCCCTTTCTTACTTTTACACCGACACTCTCTTTCAATCCGACTTCCTTCCTTATAACCTTGTTTTCCATACCCAGCTCTCGCTTCCATAAGTTATCGTTGGGATCAGTATTGCATTGTGAATTGCTAGCTGGGCTTTTCTGCTAATATCTTTTGCGCCCAGGAATCTGCCCAACGCCCCATTTACTTTATTTCCTAACGCTGCTCTTCTTTCTACATCAGCGGTGTACCTTCCATACCTGCTAAAAGCGCATCCAAGATATATAATTTCATTCACCTGTTCCAGCACTACATCGTCAACCATCACCCTTGCATCTGTTCTGAATTCCTCCCTTTCAAACACCATAGCTTTCGTTTTCATCACATTCAATTGTAAGCCTTTCATCAAACAATCATCTTTCATAATAATGACTAGTGTTTGCAGATCAGACGGCGATACGGCTAAGAGCACGGTGTCATCTGCGTAAAGCAGGCAGCTCACAACTAGGTCACCCATTCGTATCCCTACATTCGCCGATCTCACTCTCTGGAGACAACTGTCCAGGTGCAGGATAAACAGCCGAGCGGACAACACGCAGCCCTGTCTAACGCCGATATTGACGTCAAACCAGGGGGAGAAGCCGCCGTCAATACGCACACACGCTGTGCAGACCTCATAAGTGGACTGTGGCCCGGGAGTATGTCCCACAGATCCTTTCGTAACACTCTGTCAAACGCTTTTTCCAGATCCACAAAACCGCAGAAAACCTTCCGGTTAACAGCCAGTTGTTTCTCCACGATGTTGCGGAGAGAAAAAATCTGATCCATGCACGCTCTTTCGCTTCTGAAACCACCCTGAGCCCCCCACAACACTCCATCATATATCACCCTCATTCTCCTTTCAATAATCTTCCCATACACTTTCGCTGCTACAAAAGCTGCTATAAAAGTTATTTACTTATACACTTTGAATGAATACTTGATAGGCTCCAATCTAGGTTCTGAAATGTTCGCGAAATATATTATTTTTTCTCTGAATTACCCGGAGGTTGTTAATTTTTTTAAAAGTTCGTTTCGCGGCTCCTCGGCTTTATACGATGAAGTTACTAAAACATTATCCTACGCTCCATTGGGAAATACGAGATGTTGCCACTTATTTATGATAAAGACTGAGGCCCCCTAAGTAAGTAAACAAGTCTTACAGGATCGGAATAGATTTCTAAATTTTATCTTACAATTTTACGAACGCTGTACAGTTAATTTTGAAACACTTACTGAAATTTCAAACATTTACTAACAGTATAATTGATTTTTTTGTGATAGTACCAAGTGGTATAAACAAACAAACTATTTACAGCATAAATAAATGTCAACAGCTGAATGCTGTGTTTCCTGGTGTTCCCTGTGTATTCTACATATTTGTAGAATACACAGGGAACACCAGGAAACACAGATATCTGATATAGATCTATATCTATCTATATAGATCTATATAGATTCTATGATATTTCATAGAATCTATAGGAAAATTTGTAAAGAGAAATACGTCTAAAAAGTATATTCAGTGATCTTTTTTCTTCCACTGCTCTTATAAAAACACCCTTCACCCACATTATTTTTTTCGCATGTTTGCAAGGAACAAACGTGAACCTACCTGAAAAAATAAAGTACGGTTCACGGTAATATTATTCACAGAACCATAATATAATTACTTGTTTTCTTTTTTCTAATATCTGAGATTAATTTTAACGGTGTCGGTCGTCTGGAGGTCGAACACCCCGCTTCTAAATCAAGAAACCGTTTCATCAATTCTTATCGCACACCGATGACTTCTTGGAATTTTTATCAGAAGTAATTTGTGATAAATACCTATCAAAGACTTACAACATTGTGGATATTAACATAGTTTATATGGTTTAATAGTTTATGGCAGTTCCGTCACCACTTTTAAAACATAAATATTCGAGCAATGTATGTTTGACGGTTGTCTACACTTACAGAAAGAAATAAATCTTATATCTTTAAACGAGCAATTCTTGTATATATATATGTATATATATATATATATATATATATATATATGTATATGTATATATAATTGGAATCTCGGAATCGGCTCCAACGATTTTCATGAAATTTAGTATATAGGGGGTTTCGGGGGCGATAAATCGATCTAGCTAGGAATCATTTTTAGAAAATTTCATTTTATCGTGTTTTATCGATAATCAACTTAAACATCAACTTACTTTTTTATTGGAATTCCTGACATCTATTGGCGAATGCTATTATTATTTTAAATTGTGAGCAACTAAATTGCTTTAACGACAACAACACTAAAGCTATTCCAGCAGATGGCGTTGTTTATAAAAAAAAAGAAAATACCGAGCATGGAATTCCTGACATCTATTGGCGAATGCTATTATTATTTTAAATTGTGAGCAACTAACTTGCTTTAACTACAACAACACTAAAGATATTCCAGCAGATGGCGTTGTTTATAAAAAAAAAGAAAATACCGAGCAAAGCTCGGTCATCCAGGTCATTTTATTTGAATACTAAACAAGAATTCAAGTAAACAGAGTTATGAAAGTCAACGAAGCGAGTGAGGTGTGTAAGAATCGTGCCCTATGGCGCTCTGTTCTCTCTGCCTACTCCGCAAGGGATTTGGCGTGAAGTTATGTATGTATGTAATTCAAGTATACAGTTAACAAAAGAGCACTATCTGATATATATATGTAATATAAAAATATATACATACATACAACATCGTTGGCTATTCGCTCAAGTAGACCGTAATAAAACGCTCGATTTACTTTTTATGGCCCGCCCTATGTGGGAGGTTTTTTCATCGAGAAGATGAAAATGAATAAAATTCGGTTTTAATCAGAAGAACTCTTTTTTTTATACGTTTCATGAATATATTTTAGAATTATGAAGTGAACTTTTTTGTGATTAATTTACGAAGTAACCATGTATTTTTTATAATATAGGCAAATTACATATTTTTTATTAGTTGAATATGCAACTAGTTTGGTGTCTATTTGATGTAATTTACTAATGATTAATTGATTTGATTTGATTTGATTGATTGATGTAATTACTAAACTTATTTCACATGTTTTGTCTATATTTTACACATACATAACTTCACGCCTTTTACTACCCGAAGGTGTAGGCAGTGCCTGTCAAGCCTCGACTCGCCGGTATATTTACGTCTCAAATGGAATAAGATGGCGAACTTATTGCCAAACCGGGCACAAAATTTTCCGTCATCGATATTTATCACACATAACTTCTTGATTCCGATGCGGGGTGCGATAATAAATATATACTTTTATATAACATTTAATTTTAAAAGTGAAGTGAAATTATAATTTAGGTTGCTACAAAATTGTCCGTATTTAGGGGATTGAACTATTTTCATTCAACAGTTAATCGCATTTATTGAAATTTTATATAGCAAAAACAATGTAATTTTTTTTAATCCTAAGACGCCTCGTAAAATATTAATCTTTTATCAGAAGCTATCTAATATATTATCATAGGTTGTTTAAGTGATTTTCAAATTATATCATTGCTTAGACATTTACTAGGTTTTTATTTCAGTAATTTGTTTCCTTCGGCTCACACTTCATCAACTTCAATATTTTAACAAAACTCTAGTCTAAACTTTACTAACAAATGGCACATTAACTACAAACGATACGATACAAACGATAATCTTGGGAACTTAACCTTGCATAATAGTTAATTCTAGATACATTCTATATTAAGCATAATAACGGAAGCGAAGACACTGTTAAAACCATTATTATAATAAAATGCGATCCATCGAGTTCCAAGGTAAACGACAAGACCTTGTATTATGTAACCAGACAAATAGATATAATATAACAATAAGAGATAATTACATAATGATGTTCTAATACTTACATACCAATTATTCCAAACATGTATATTATAACATTGAAACAACGTTTTATGGATTATATCGCTTTTATTTGTAACTTATTTTCTATTTATTTCCCGACGTTTCAAACTCTTCATAGAGATCATTTTCACATGAAATGAGTTCTAAATAAACGCCATATAATCCATAAAAAGTTGTTTCAATGTTATGAATGTGAATCGCGAAAATCTAAGAAATAAATATGCATTTATTACTTACAAACCACACTCGAGTCATACACTTATCTTTTTAATAAACAAACTAGTCCGTATGTATCTATATTTAACTTTATGGCAAATAACAGTAAGTCTTTGAAAATTAAAAATTATGAGTTCATTCTTCACTCCCACCCCGATAATGGCTCCTTTGTCTATATCTTAGACCATTATGTTCGCAAGACACTCATCTTTAGTCTTGTCTACTTGAGAGACAGAAAATTTAATAGGAGCGTATTTTTTAATATCAAGGAATTTCAATTTCAATTGTATTTCCTCACGACACTTCCATAACATTTTATTTTTTAAATTTAATCACCCTTAATCTTAACTCTTTAATCTCTCTATTATCACAATACTTTCCTACCGATGGTTGCGCAACTATGAGGAACTAAAGACGAGTCTCGTTTGTGTCTATCCTGACAAACTACCCTAAAATAACAAGCAAATGAATACCTCATTTCACATGCACCGGTTCGTATCTAATGTAAAGGCTAGTGCACATGGCCACATTTTTAATAAAAGTATGTTATAAAATATAAGTAATCCCAAAGCAAATCAATAGCCAATAGATATATATCAAATACATATAAGCTTATATTTATGTGGAGAAGATTTTGTGTGTTTTATATACTTTTTTAATAAAATTGGTAATAGAAAATCCTTAAAAATCCTTGAAGAATTGTATCGATAAGGCAGTTATATTTCAGAATTGTTTTGTAGCTGTATGGCAGTTCCCGTTTTTGAGCAATATTTTAAGGATATTTCACTATTCTTGCCATTGTGCACATCTTCCTAAGGGGAGGTTGGATTCTGTTGGATAACGTTTTAACTTAAACTGCTACTGCTGGATTACCACTGATTGCCAGTTTGTGGATTTACACGATTGGTTTGTGAAGCCACTTAAATATTCCTGTTTCCATCTAGAACTATATGTATTGCTACTGTGTACAGCCTTCCAACCAATCTCAACTATGTAATATACATAAATGGAACTAAATGGAGAATTTTAAACCTATTAACTACGACTAATGACCGACATACAGTGTTACACGCTCCTTGAGATTTTATGCAGTTTTCGCTTACCACCAGACGACCCGCTTGATAAATAAAAAAAAAATACAGAATGTCAAGGTACCTAAGACATTTAATACATTTTCATATATTTAACAAACCCGATAAAAGAGCCTTCACAAGAGTTAATTGTATTTTGTTTAAGGCTCCAAATATAAGATAAACGTTCAAGTCATTCGTCAAGTTTAACACTATCTGCACTATCTTGTACTTGCTGACAGATGGCGTTTCAGCACCGATTTGTCTAGATTTAACATTTGATTCATTCATCAATATTTAGCTTAGTCGTTAAACGATGCCGACATCCAAAGTCACGTAGATTATCTTTTAAACTGTCAATTATCTTTTCATAAGAAGATAACATATTTGATAAAGCATTGTTTTATTTGGTTTCAAATCTTACTTATAATGCTTAGTCAAAGTGAAAAGAAGCTTTATTTTCATGGGTCTTCACAGACACTTAAAAATAGTCAACAAATACAGATAACATATTATTTAAAATTAAATACAAACACGAGCGCTTGTGGAAAGTGGACGGACGCAATCGCCACGAGCGGTTTGTAGGTTGTTGTACCCGATTCCGATTGTAGGGACTGTCATGAGAAGAATCGGGCAAGAAACTCATGTGCCAAATACTCTTTTCAAACCATTTGAAATAAATAGCAATTTTATTATAACTACTGAAAACAAAGCAGTGGGTTAGTGAATAAAAGCTGTAGCAACCAGAATACTCGACAGTCACAATTAAGATCCAACCAAATTAAAATTAACGTCCTACATGTTAACTAAGAAATTCTATGCGATCATAGTAGTCGAGCACAACTGACGCGACATGTTTTAATTAGAGTGATAACGTTGTGCAACAATTGTCGCGAATAATAAAATTTAAAATTAAAAAGCTATCAGAAATTATTACAGAACGCCTCCACTCCAAAAAAGTGAACAAATGCTATTCCACAAACTACAAAAGCCGCGTTGAGCAAGCAATTTGACGGTCCCACTCCGACTTGTCAATCTTATTATTTAAAACTAGCAGACCGCGCGAACTTCGTACCGCCATATTTTATACATTTTCCACTAAAAAGATTATTGCCGCGATCATATTAATACTCCAAGGCTTTCCTCGTAAATGGACTATCTAACACTATTTCTTTTTTCAATTCAAGTTCCTGATACATACATACATAACTTCACGCCAGATCCCTTGCGGGGTAGGTAGAGAGTACAAAGCGCCATAAGGCACGATTATTTCACACCTTACTTGCTTAGCTGTTGATATTGGCGACTAACAACCAAGATATGATGAAAATAATAGCAGTTAAAATAATAAGCAGTTAGCTGCATCTCGGCTCAACCGGTGAAATACCATCACCTCTCAGAAGATCGACGTAAAGTGGCTCATGCCGCGTTTCGTTCGGTGAGAGAGGTACCCGGAGGTCCACCTCCCTTCCTCATCCTTCTCCCTTAAAGATCGGCAACGCAACGGTAACACTATAAGTATTGCCAGCGCCAGGGCGGCGCAGGTTGCTTACCATCAGGTCACACGCTTGCTCCTTTGCCCTCTTATGCCATAAAAAAATATAATCAACTCCAATCAATAGCAATACCAATACTTTGTCAGAAGTTTTGTGTCAATCTTTAGTTTTTTTTAATACTGCTTGAACCTTTTTTTTAATTGGTCATTGTCGTCGATTTAAAAAAAACCTGGTCACCACATGTTCTTACCAGTATGGCTAACTCGCAGTGAGTGTTTTTTTATAATTTAAATGATGTCGATTTGGCACCTTGGTATTACTCTTATCAAAATAAGTGCACTGCATTTTAAAAGAGATCACGATATTATAAATGTAAATATAGATGGGCAACTCTATGTGGTATGCAGACGTGTAAAAAACCCGCAGTCTTTATATTTTAGCAAAAGACGCCAAGATCGAGGTGCATAAGCATATCTTGCGCTTCGTCCATTTATATGAATTTGCAATATTGTAAAAATTATAGATCTAATATATAAAATTCTCGTGTCACGGGGTGCGTAATTGAACTCCTCCGAAACGGCTCGACCGATTCTCATGAAATTTTGTGTGCATATCGGGTAGGTCTGAGAATAAGACAACATCTATTTTTCATCCCCCTAAATCACAAGGGTAGCCCACACCTCAATATTTTTTTTTAATTTTTCGACATTTTTCTGTTTGGTGAAGGTGAATGAAATTGTATATCTTGGATGCGCTTTTAGCAGAGATGGAAGGTACACCGCGGATGTAAAAAGACGAGTGGCGATAGGAAATAGCGTAAACGGAGTGTTGGGCAGATTCCTGGGCGCAAAAAATTTTAGCAGAAAGGCCCAGTTAGCAATCCACAATGCAGTCCTGATCCCAATACTAACTTATGGAAGCGAGAGCTGGGTATGGCAGAGTGTGCATGAAAGTAGAATAAACGCGGTAGAAATGAGGGCTCTACGCAAAATCTGCGGAGTGACTCTCGCTGACCGCGTAGAAAACAAGGTTGTAAGGAAGGAAGTTGGTTTGAAAGAGAGTGTCGGTGTAAAAGTAAGAAAGGGCATGCTCCGATGGTTCGGACATGTAGAAAGAATGGTTGACGCAAGACTGACTAAGCAGATATACAATGCAAAAGCGGACGGATGTAGGAGCCGAGGACGGCCAAGACACACATTCCAAGACCAAATTGAACGTGTTCTGGAGGAAGGTGATGTTAAGAGCCTCAAAAACCGACGCGCGTGCATGAAAAGAGTTATGAAAGTCAACGAAGCGAGTGAGGTGTGTAAGAATCGTGCTCTATGGCGCTCTGTTCTCTCTGCCTACCCCGCAAGGGATTTGGCGTGAAGTTATGTATTTTCTGTTTCTTATTTTTTTATAAAACGGGTTACAAAAATACATACAACCCTAAAATTTCAACCCCCTACAATCAACCCTTATTTTTTATATTTTATTTTTTGGCAAGACAACGTTTGCGGGGTCAGCTAGTAATATTATAATATCTGCGTGAAGATGTAACTGTAAACTAACTCTAGCTTTGACCCATGACTTTGGTTACTTAAATATGAAAATATTTTTAAATATTTTTAAATAAAAATTTATGAAAATATTTTTAAATATTTTCATATTCGCGTTGCATATCTATACTTTTATATTATAAAGCGGAAGAGTTTGTTTGTTTGTTTGTTTGTTTGTTTGTCTGAACGCGCTAATCTCAGAAACCACCGATCCGATTTCAAAAATTCTTTCACTGGTGTATAGTCCATTTATCGAGGAAGGCTTTAGGCTATATTATATTTTCAAATAAATTAGGGATCCTTACTATAAGTTCAATAATGTAACCCAAGGTGTAAGAAAAAGACCCGAAAAAAATTCTTAAATCGCGAACGCTGCAGAAACTATTGATTATAGCACAAAAGAATGTACTACACTTTTACAGAACATATAATTCTCGACACAAAAGTCCGCGACGCCATATGTCTAACTAATATAGTTATTGCACAATAAGAATTTTTAAAAATAATTATAATGAGGTCGTTTTAAAAGTTCTTTATTTTGTACTTTGGTATTAACTCTACAAAAAATAAATTACTTCAATATAAAGATAGATTCAATACTTTTCTAGAACTTTTTGAATGATTCAATTCGGACATTTAATTCAAAAGATATCGCAAAATACAAAATATAGGTATACGTTTCTTAGACAAATATTCCGCGCACATATATATGTTCGGGAGACCCGCCTGACTCGGTCATGAGCGCCGCTCATAGCTGGCAGATATTTTTTTTTTTTAATTTTCTTAGACTTTTTTTTCCTTTTTGTCCTAATGAGTTTGTAGTATTTAATCGTCTTAGGTATTTGTATATTTATTTTGTAATAATTAATGGTAATATGAACCTGTAACATCTGTGACCTCGTGTCTATTTAGACACATTAGATTAGAATTGGATCTATTTAAGAGTATAATATACGGGATATAACACGACAAGTGTAGGTAAACAAATACTTACTTTTATTATTGGCTTGATGTTTCGGCCTGGTTGCACTGGCCGTAGTCACAAGCAGACAGATAATTTGTTTACCTAAATGTGTCACGTTATTTTCCGTTCATTATATTTATGTAATATGGAACGCGAATATTAAAAAAATTAAAAATATTTTCATACTTAAGTAACCAACGTCATGGGTCAAAGCTAGAGTTAGTTTATAGTTAGCTCTTCACGCAGATATTATAATATTATCTATAATTCTTTACAATATTGCAACAATATATTACACATAGTTGCCCATCTATATATATTTACATTTTTAATATCGTGATCTCTTTTAAAATTTAGTGAATTTATTTTGAGAAATATAGAAAATAGAAAATATAGAAAGAGTAATACCAAGGTGCCAAATCGACATCATTTAAAATATAAAAAGAACACTCACTGTGAGTTAGCCATACTGGTAAGAACATGTGGTGACCAGGTTTTTTTTTAAATCGACGACAATGGCAAATAAAAAAAAAGGTTCAAGTAGTATTAAAAAAATCCAAAGATTGACAAAAAACTTCTGAAAAAGTCCCTGGTATTGCTATTGATTGAAGTTGATAATAATTTTTTTATGAGATAGGAGGGCAAAGGAGAAAGCGCCCATGGACATCGGCATCACTTATAGTGTTACCGTTGCGTTGCCGACCTTTAAGGGAGAAAAATGGAGAAGGGAGGTGGACCCTCCGGGTTCCTCTCTCACCGAACGAAACGCGATCATGCCGCGTTTACGCCACTTTACGTCGATCTTCTGGGAGGTGGTGGTATTTTACCGGTTGAACCCATTCATGCATTCATTTAACTGCTTAATATTTTAACTGCCATTATTTTCATCATATCTAGGTTGTTAGTCGCTAATATCAAAAGCTAAGCCTTAAGGTGTGTAATAATCGTGCCTTATGACGCTTTGTACCCTTTACCTACCCCGCAAGGGATCTGGCGTGAAGTTATGTATGTATGTATCAGGAACTTGAATTGAAAAAAAATAGTGTTAGATAGTCCATTTATGAGGGAAGCTTTGAGGTATTAATATGATCGCGGCAATAATCTTTTTAGTGTAAAATGTCTAAAATATGGCGGTACGAAGTTCGCGCGGTCTGCTACTCGTAGTTACATAAATATAATGAACGGAAAATAACGCGACACGTTTAGGTAAACAAATTATCTGTCTGCTTGTGACTACGGCCAGTACAACCATGCTGAAACGTAAAGCTAATAATAAAAGTAAATATTTATTTACCAAAACGTGTCCGTTATTTTCCGTTTATATACTCCTATATATATCAAATTCTAATTATTCTATGTGTGTTCTAGAAAGGTATTGAATTTATCTTTATATTGAAGTAATTTATTTTGGGTAGAGTTAATACCAAGGTACAAAATAAAGAATTTTTAAAACGACCTCATTATAATTATTTTTAAAAATTCAAAAAACACTTATTGTGCGATAACTACAATAGTTAGACATATAGCGTCGCGGACTTTTTTTTCGACAATTATATGTTGTATGAAAGTGTAGTACATTGTTTTGTTCTATTATCAATAGTTTTTGCAGCGTTCGTGATGTAAGAATTTTTTTCGGGTCTTTTTCTTACACCTTGGGTTACATTATTGGAATTATAGTAAGGATTCCTAATTTATTTGAAAATATAATATAACCTAAAGCCTTCCTCGATAAATGGACTATACACCAGTGAAAGAATTTTTGAACTCGGACCGGTGTTTTCTGAGATTAGCGCGTTCAAACAAACAAACAAACTCTGCCGCTTTATAATATGAGTATATATTATATATTTAACACGAGATTGAGGAAAGTGCCTGCGTGGAACAAAAAAACACGGACGCAATCGCCACGAGCGGCCCGATTCCGAGTGTAGGGGCTATCATGAGAAGAACCGGGTTATCGAAGCTAGGCTAGGCTATCGGGCTAAGAATCAATGCTAAATATGCTAATATAATTATTAAATATAAATAGTTCGTCATTGTTATGTCACTCTAAAAGGCCAGAATAATCTGGTTGAAATTCATTACCGTGGTATATTCGAGCTTGGCTATTTTCGAGAATTGCAAATAGCCTGCATTGAGAGTCATCATTAGCCGTGTGCAGTCCACTACTGGACATAGGCCTCTCCCAATGTGCGCCACAACATCCATTGGGATCCATTGCCAACATGCATTGAGAGTCAGTAAATTCACTATTCCCTGAGATTTTTTAACTATCTGAGATAAAATCTAAAAATAGAATTACATAAGGCTGTTCACTTTGTTCTTTTGATTGTCTTAAATAACCTATGATGAAGATTGTAACGGTAGATTGTTACTGATGACTGTTCTTATGTTTGATGTCATCGTGAGGCGGATGTTCTTCGGTGATGGTGTTCGTCATCAGAAGGTTGCGTGTTCAGATCACGTCGGGGTCACCAGTGTAACGGATGTTTTGTGAGGCGGTGATTCTCCATGGTGGTGACTCTTCAAGATGGTAAATGAGTGACCGATAAATAAAAGACGTAATTAGAACCTTGTCATATTTATTCGTGTCAGCGACAACTGCCTGTCGCTGCACACCGACCACTACAGCATACTGTGCGTACCGTTGTTATATACTATTAATGGCACGTACATGTACGTGCCATGAGGTGTAGTATCCCTTACAAGATAATATTTTCAATAATAATATCTATAATTGTTTATAACACACATACATAACTCCACGTCTTTTTCTACACAAAGTTGTAGGCAACAGCTGTTAAGCTGTTATGTTTACCTCCCAAATGGAATAGGTGGTAAACCTATTGCCATACACCCACGGTTTTTTTCGGTAAACAAAGTACTTCCACAGATGCTTTCGTAAAGTTCTAAAATCCGACTTGATCATAGCTTTAAGGAAAGCTGAGTAGGAGTAATATAGGGGTACTAAAGATGCAGAATCTGAGACAATTTAGCTAGTTTTATGAGGCATAACCATCCATCAGAATTATCGTCTCTCAAAACATCGCAGTAAAATTGAGAGTGCTGAAACAAAACCGATATTTTAGGTTAGATGGTTGTAAACTCCTCTATAGCAAAATTTTCTGACCGAATACTATAATGCAACTATGAATCAGTCCATCATATATGTATTTATGTATGCATCTTTAATGTAACTTCATTTTAATAAAACTTAAAGCCAGGAGGACAATTACCTATTAGTTTTGTTTGAGTGCAACTTGCAAGTGCGAAGTAAAAATATCATGTACCATAACCACAATACTCAGATATTGTATTGTCTGCTTTTTAAATATTCGTATGAGGTCATAAAAAAAATATTAGTGAAATAATGTTACAAAATAAAATAAGTCGGTTTAAAACTATAATCAACAATTATTATTTTATTGTTGTTCAATTGTATATCTCTTTATATATTTATTACGATTTTCATTTGTTTTTCAAAAATAAAAAACTAACTCATGCAATCATTATAATGATATTTTTTGACTCAAAAAGCACAATAGATTACTATGCAAAGCAAAAGGCATTAGGCCCTTCGGCTCTATCACTAGAACTCTTTAAGTAGATACATATCATAATAATTTTACATTAACAAAGCACAACTTATTATTAGCTTACAAAAGCAGGCGGCAGTCAGTAAAATAAAATGTTTGCGATCCCTGACATAATTACATAACTTTATCAACAAAAACTCGCCCACTAACATCAGTTAAAAAATAGGACGTTCGCGATAAACGTGTCTCATGTCTTAACGCATTTGTATGTCTTATATTATGTATTAAATTATCAACAGATTACAAATATTTGTGTCAAAATGCAAACTATATTATTGATAGTTTTAACGTTTTTATTAAGTGACATAACATCGTATAAAATATTAGTGTGTTATCCTCTAAATGTGAAGAGTATGAGCATATTGGGCGAAGCTGCTGTGAGACATCTAATAAATGATGGACACGAAGTAAAGTATATCTAAAGTGTATTAGTTGTAATTTTTAAAATCAATATAACAATCATTGTTATTTATTATTATTATTTAAAAACTAACTTGGTCTTTTGATGAATTATAAAAATCTTAATAAGAGTTATAATACTGAAAGTAATTATATTTTATACAGTGGTAGAGCCAAGCAGTTCGCTGCATGAATGGGTCGGCTCGACCGGTGAAATACCACGACCTCTCAGAAGACCGACGTAAAGTGGCTCATGCCGCGTTTCGTGCGGTGAGAGAGGTACCCGGAGGCCCATCCCCCTTCCCCATCCTTTCCTATCCCCTATCCCTTAAAGGTCGGCAACGCAACAGTAACACTTTATGTGTTGCTGGTGTCCTGCCTGCTCGTTTGCCCTCCTATTCCATAAAAAAAAAAAAAAATTAGTTTAGTACCTCCTACTTTTCAGATTACTTATATCACAACACATCCTTTCAAGAGACCACAAAGTAAACTTTTTCGTCAAATTCATATTAGCAATAACAATATTTTTAATGGTAAGTAAATATAAAATATGCATAGCTCATACGTCTTCAATTTAATTCAAAAATGCTACTTCTCCCTGAGGGGAAAAACCCAACTTTTGTATAAGCTTATACCTATATATACTTTATCTGGGTCTTTACCCGCGAAGCTGACACCCTCTACTACGATGTGGGCGTCAGCGGGGTGGAGCTGTTGAGAATCAGTGAAGAATTAAGAAAGCCGTTAGTTTGCTTACCTTTAAAATCACACTACATTAAAAATAGATCAAAGATAAATAAAAAATAATAATAATGACATAGGAACGTAAACTTTTATTATAATTTCCTTATACTTTTTTAAAGCTAGCTTTAGATCATAATATGTTGGACACAATATCCACATCTAGTTACAAGCTAAGCAACTAAATTCTTTTGTTATGGATATTATTACATTTGAATATTAATCAATAATTAATTAATAGGTATTATATACTTTTTCTTTGTGAATACATACTTGTAATGCATAGAAAAACACCCAGACGCCATACTAAACATTCATTCTTGTCATAAATATTTGTACTCTGGTGGGGATCGAACCCACCAGCCTCGATTCTCCAGTCGGTAGTTTTGCCAATGCATTTAGGATAATCATATTTAACAGGATATTATATAAAAATATAAACCTCGTATATTATTTTAAAATTTTGTATGCCGTTGTTGTATTATCATACAAGTCATTAATTTTAAACAATTGTGTTCACATTGTTTTCCTAGAACGAAAACAAAAAATGAAGGCGTAAGACAATTTATCTCTTTGATTAAATAAGTATCCAATAGATGGCGCTGTTTTTTGTTAAAGCAATATCTGTCTAGTCCGTTAGTTATTATGTAAATAAATACGAAACTTATCACATGTATTTCGTCCCATAGAATAGATACTGCGCCAATGGCGACATTCAAATGAATTAATTAAAATATATGTCTTAGTGTTATTATAATTATGTATGTAAAAATTTTAGATCCAAAGTATAGCGTCAGGGAGGTACTCCAATATAACATAGAAGAGAACGATATTCAGAGTGTACAAGAGTTTGCAAGAGAAACTGCTCGTTTGACATTTCAGAACGAAAACGTAACCGCCTTTTTGGAGAAAACCGATGAGCAATTTGATGCGGTCATAGTTGATTTGCTGGAATCCGAAGTGTACGCAGGGTGGGTAGATATACTTGAAAAATCTACTTAGCAGTGTACCTTCTAAATATTTCATAATATTATGAAATATATTACTTATATTTGAAATATATTCGTTACTTACATTTTTATACATGGATTTATACTCAGTGGTCCAGTGGTCGAGCACCCCGCTTCTGAATCTAGAGGTCGCCGGTTCGAATCCTCACACTGGCTCACACAATTGACTTTACAAAGTTCTTTTCGGAAGTTATGTGTGAAAAATATCGATGACTGAAAATCTTTGTGGCTGGTATGGCAATAGGTTCGCCACCTATTTCATTTGGGACGTAAACATAACGGCGCGACGAGGCTTAACAGCCGCTGCCTACACCTTCAGGTAGAAAAGGCGTTAAATTATGTTATGTTATGTTATGAAATAAATTATCTTTTTTTCAAGTCTAGCGGTTTTATATAACTGTCCGATGATATGGATGTACTCGATGGGTGCTCACTGGCAGGCGTTGAGGCTGATTGCCGAACCAACAAACCCTGCCTACGACACTAATTACATAGGTTCCGATATACCACCGTTCAGTTTCCTACAGAGAATTAAAGAACTTTGGATTAGGATTAAATGGACTTATTATAAAACGTAAGTATCTATTGTAATTAAATATTTTTGCCAAGTATAGGTAGTTATGGATAAATAAATGATTGATTAATTGCTTGATTGAAGTAATATTAAGGATTTCAAAGTTAAAGTTGTGTCCATGTGAGAAATATTTATTTATTTATAATATTTATTTTACTTTTCACCGATTTATTTATGACGTGTAACATATTGAAACCGATTGAAACTGGTTAAAGATTCACACGGACAAAACTATGTGAGTGAAATAGCCCTAAAATATCTGTTTTGAATTACTTTTCAAAAAATTAAATGTACTGATAAACATATTTTTGATTTCTTAAAATTGAAATCAAAGTCGCAAATTATAAAAAAAAAAAACCAAAACACTTTTCATTTTCATCGTGTTTCAGATTTGTCACTACCCCTATTGAACGTGACATTTATAAGCAAGTTTTTGAACCGCTACTCAATAAAAGGGGTAAAAAATTACCTGACTATGAGGAGGTTTTATACAACGCATCATTTATGTTTGGAAACGAAAATAATGCTATCCATTATAGACCCAGCACACCGCAAAATTTCAAATTTATCGGTGGTTATCACGTTGAAGATCCTGTTAAGCCACTACCTAAGGTTATATCAATATATATTTAATAATACGGCCTCATTATGAGTTGAGGGTATGCAAATTAAGGGTCACGTCGTGAGCTGGCATTGATTACGAACTTGCGTCAACAAATTAACAGTATTACCAACACTGTCATGGATTTTTTATAATAATACTATACATAATGTTTACTTCAATAATAATTAATTATGTTTATTTTGTAACACGCTTATTTTGCTTTTGAAATGTATATTTTCAGGATCTACAAGAATTAATGGACAGGTCTACTCACGGTGTCATATACTTTAGTTTGGGTTCCTTCTGGAAGAGTAAAGAATTACCTAAAGCTATGATTACAGAGTTAGTGCGTATATTCGGTGAACTAAATCAGACTGTTTTGTGGAAATATGAAGATGATTTGCCGAACATACCGAAAAATTTACACCTACTGAAATGGGCACCACAACAAAGTATTTTGGGTAAATTTAAATAAAATTAATAATTACTAGAAAATAGTTTAGTCCCCAACCAAACTTTGGATATTTTTACTAATAATTGATATTCCTACTTCTGCAGTCGGATAGTACTACTATCTGACTGTAAAAGTAGGAGAATTAGCTACTTCCGTAGCTAATAGATGTATCGGTGGGTTCTGTCCTGGCTTGTCTATTTTGGCAATTTATAAATGAATTTTATTGAAATAAAATTTAGCCTATAATACTCGCATATGTTTTGCAGCCCATCCTAAATTAAAGTTTTTTATTACACATGGAGGTCTTCTTTCTACCACGGAAGCCATTCATTTTGGTGTACCGATCATAGGTATACCTGTTTTGAATGATCAATTCCTCAATATAAATAAAGCATCAGCTACTGGCTATGGTATAAGGGTAGATTTCAACAATGATCTGCCTCGTAACTTGAAAGCAGCAATTCGTAGCGTGTTGAAGGATGAGAGGTAAGCAATTCATATATAGACATTGAACGGTTATTATCGTTTTTTTAAGACACCAATGATCAAGTAAATTAATAAAAAAACTAAATTATAATGAGGGTTGATACTGAAATGGTGAATCTTCAGGACCGTATGTTTTATTCCAAACCATAAAAAAATCTATAAGAAAAAATACTCTCAACTTTAAGTGTTTGAAAAAAATTATTAGATTATTCATCATACCTACTGTATTTATACAATTTTTATATAGAAAGAAGTGAAATAGTTTCAAAAGAAGAATAGTGCGACACAATACTCACAGTGCCTTCTAGTTCCAATTCAAAAAAATTCCAAAATATTGTAAATAGAGGTAACACAACTTGACGACTTTTTCGTTGTGTAGACACTGGGCAGTCTCAACCTCAACAAAGCCTCAACTCGCCGTTACGTTACCTACGTCACAAGTGGGTGATGAACCTATTTCCATACACCGGGCACAAAGTTGTCAGTCATCGATATTTATCACACATAACTTCCGAAAATAATTCCGAGAAATCATTGGTGTGAGCCCGGAATCGAATTTACAACTTCGACAACTGGACCACCGAGAATTTTTAAAACGTAAATACTACACATACACATACACAACTTCACGCCAAATCCCTTACGGGGTAGGCAGAGAGAACAGAGCGCCATAGGGCACGATTCTTACACACCTCACTCGCTTCGTTGACTTTCATAACTCTTTTCATGCACGCGCGTCGGTTTTTGAGGCTCTTAACATCACCTTCCTCCAGAACACGTTCTATTTGGTCTTGGAATGTGTGTCTTGGCCGTCCTCGACTCCTACATCCGTCCGCTTTTGCATTGTATATCTGCTTAGTCAGTCTTGCGTCAACCATTCTTTCTACATGTCCGAACCATCGGAGCATGCCCTTTCTTACTTTTACACCGACACTCTCTTTCAAACCAACTTCCTTCCTTACAACCTTGTTTTCTACGCGGTCAGCGAGAGTCACTCCGCAGATTTTGCGTAGAGCCCTCATTTCTACCGCGTTTATTCTACTTTCATGCACACTCTGCCATACCCAGCTCTCGCTTCCATAGGTTAGTGTTGGGATCAGGACTGCATTGTGGATTGCTAACTGGGCCTTTCTGCTGATATTTTTTGCGCCCAGGAATCTGCCCAACACTCCGTTTACGCTATTTCCTATCGCCACTCGTCTTTCTACATCAGCGGTGTACCTTCCATCTCTGCTAAAAGCGCATCCAAGATATACAATTTCATTCACCTGTTCCAGCACTACATCATCAACCATTATCCTTACATCTGTTCTGGATTCCTCCCTTTCAAACACCATTACATTCGTTTTCGTCGCATTCAACTGCAAGCCTTTACTCATGCAATCATCTTTCATAGTAGTGACTAGTGTTTGCAGGTCCGACGGCGATTCGGCTAGAAGCACGGCGTCATCTGCGTAAAGCAGGCAGCTCACAACTAGGTCGCCCATTCGCATCCCTACATCCATCGATCTCATTCTCTGGAGACAACTGTCCAGGTACAGGATGAACAGTCGAGCGGACAGCACGCAACCCTGTCTGACGCCGATATTGACGTCAAACCAGGGGGACAAGCCGCCGTCAACACGCACACACGCTGTGCAGCCCTCATAAGTGGACTGCACAGCGCGCAGCAGTGCTCCGCTCACCCCGTAGCCCGGGAGTATATCCCACAGATCCTTTCGTAACACTCTGTCAAACGCTTTTTCCAGATCCACAAAACCGCAGAAAACCTTCCGGTTAACAGCCAGTTGTTTCTCCACGATGTTGCGGAGAGAAAAAATCTGATCCATGCACCCTCGTCCGCTTCTGAAACCACCCTGAGCCTCCCACAACACTCCATCAGATATCACCCTCATTCTCCTTTCAATAATTTTCCCATACACATTTGCTGCTAAACTGATCACACTGATGGTCCTGTAACTGGCGCACTGCATACGTGATCCCTTACCTTTATACAAGGGCACGATGACAGCGCGCCTCTAGTCCATGGGAACCTTACCCGACCTCCAGCACAGATTGCTCAAGGTCAGGAAAGCGTCCCGGACACAGGTTCCACCGTGTTTGATCATTTCAGCAGACACCATATCAATTCCAGCTGCCTTACCATTTTTCATACTTCGTATCGACCATTCAATCTCTTCCATAGTAATGTCCTCATCAGATGTTGGCGCAGCGGTGTCAGCCGTAGGCTCACTCGCGGCGCCCACATCCGGAACATACTCGTACATCTCCCCAAAATACTCACTCCACCTGCCCAATACATCGCTTGGGTTTGCAAGAATGTCACCAAACTTAGACATAATTTTGTCCATTCTGGATGTTGACGAAGAACCCCGAGACTTTCTAACTTCCCTCCAGAAGAGTTTGTTATTCGCATCGAAGTTCTCCGTCAACCTCACTTCCTCATTCGCAACAAGTCTTTCACGCTTCTCTTTCACTAAGGCTTTGGTAACATTCCTGCAGCGGCGGTAGCTATCATACTTTTTCTCTGTCATACTATCTTCTGGTTCAAACTTGAGACATAATCCAACCATGCTTTTTTCTTTCTTTCGACGCTGGATTTCACATCCGCGTCCCACCAGGCATCACCTCTCAGAATCTTATGCCTCTTTGAACTACCACATACTTCTTTTGCACTATTCACTATACTTTATTTCATTCTTTCCCAGCATTCTTCAACACCTAGGTCAGAAAGACTCGTCTCATTGAGTCTTTTACTGACTAGGCCTACATACATACTACTTACATATAAAAATAATCAGACGTCATAAAAACATTCACGCTTGTCATAAATATTTATACTCGGGTGTTTATGCAGTTACAGTGAACAGGCGAAGAAAGTGTCGTCTATGTACCACGACATTCCAACCAAACCTGGTGAAGAGTTAACTCATTGGGTACGCCACGTTATACGCAGAAATGGCGCTCCTCATCTACGATCTCCTGCCATCAAAGTACCGCTCTACCAGTCGCTATATTTAGATTTAATAGCTTTGCTATTAGTTTTCTGCTGTATTTTCATTTATCTGTTTAATATTGCAGTCAAAAATATATATAACAGGAACAAAAGATATAAAAATATCAAGTCGAAGAAAAACCAATAAAAAAATATGTTGCTAATAATACAGAGTTGTTTTTTTAACATCCTTTACTGTTTAATATTATCTAATAACATAACTAAGTTCCCAGCAATACAAGTATTTTCCGTTTTTTCCTTAGGTTGTCTGTCCTAAAACTCATGCTGTTGGTTGACTTACGCCACACTATTTATATCATCTGGGTCTCAGATTTGTAATTAATTTAATTTATTATATAAAAACATACATACATAACTTCACGCCTTTTCTACCCGAAACCTTTTCTTTCTACTTCTATTCCCAAATATCAGGCACGAATTTTTCAGTCATCGATATTTATTTAACATAACTTCCGAAAATAATTTTGAAAACTCATTGGCATGAGGCAGGATTAAACCCCGCGTATTCTTGATTCAGAAGCAGAGTGCTCGACCACTAGACCACCGACACTTTATTAATTTTAAAGATTAATTAATTTATTCATTTTTTAATTTATTTATTTAATTTTAAAGTCCGAGAGCCAGTAACAGATTTATATGACCAAGTTCCTCTTAAGTGATAATTAATAAAACGCATCAGAAAATCGAACTCTAAAGCCTCGTGAATGTCAGCTGAGGCTCGGTGGGGGGGATGAGCAGTTGTAACCTCCCACGCTTGAAGAAAAAAAAATATAAATTCACTCATTTCCTCTCGGCTAAAAGTTAATCAAGTTATAGCTAACCCAATACCTCAACAAAAAAAAAGACAGCTGGCTATAACATAGTACATTGTACGTCAGCTGATGGCTAGATCATGGGAAAAAAATCTTCACTTTCAGTGATATCCTCTCGGCTAAAAATTTACCAGATGATAGCTTATATATAACTATTGAAAAATATATACGTCAGCTGGCTGTATCTCGGTGGAAAAATCGTCAGCTGATACTTTGAAGGTCGTTACGTAGAAGTTAGCCAGAAGCATTTACTGACTATTTAAAGGCATCAGTTGACCAGGTTTCCCTCGAATTACTGCTAGCTGATTTGTTTTATTTATCACAGTATTATATTTACAATTAACTCACAAATTTTCGTGTGGGAGGAAATGACGCCTCTTTACTTATTCTTTTTATTTTTAAAGATTCAAACGAATTTTCGTGCCCGGCTCACGAAGAAGCAGACACAAAAATGATTTTCCGTGTCTGCAACATTGATATTAATGCAAACGTGACGATTCGTTGTTCCGACACTGACGTGTTAATAATTATGTTAGCTAACATGGCTAATATATCAGAAAATATCAATATTTGCATGGAAGTTGGAGTTGAAAAAGCCCAAAGATTTATTAATATAGATACATCGAAAAACTCCCAAACATGTATTCAACAAAAAAATTTGTAAGTACTCGGGTGAGCACGGAACCCGCTGAATACACCAGTTCTACCAATATACCTCTTTTTTTAATATAGGAGATAATGCCATCTAGTGAAAGCTAGTAGAACTACTACTAGCCCGATTAGTTTCCACTAGATGGCAGTGATCGTTTTTGACTGTAGGTCAAATTTATTTCAACCAAGTGTGTGTTTTGTTGATTTTTATAAAAGCAATGTTTAAGTAAATAGATCACAAAATAAAATTTAATATTATTATGGAGAATAAATTTAATATTCGCGTCAATAGATGGCTCTTTATGGTACAATTGCATTTTTTTTATTTTTGTGATGGCTTAGTTGGAACTCTTATAAATTTTATCATATCTAATGGCTTTAAATGTAGGAAGCATTATTAATCCCATCTATATAATAAATGCGATAGTTATAATATTTACAGTATAGCTGTGTTTGAACATTTTTTAAATCCTTTAAAATGTGTATCTCGCTTTGATATAGATATTTAACATTTTTATCGACCGCGATATTTTCAACTAGCATATTTTTTATCACCAATTTTAAAGTCTCAGCATCTATAATTTTGTATATTTAAGCAATTCATAACAGTTTGTTTATCGCCTCTACTGGTTCGCGTTATCTTCTATCCCAATTAAAAAGATCGTCACTTTGTATTTGCTATGGAAAACTTATTAACTGAGTTAAAATACTGTATATAGAGATTAATTATCAAATAATAAACATAATTCTCATAAGTCTCTGATAATTGAGTAGGTACATGACGATGCGAAAAATATAATTCTAAGACACTCATTCAACATTAAAAGTTTGATAATAATTCCAACTAATTTTTTTAGACATGACTGAGTGTATTTTTTTGTCTCTTTTTTTTCATAGCCGAAGCTACAGAATCAAACATTATAAAATTTTGCTAAAACGCCTTTATATTCAAAGAGCCATTTAAGCTAGAAGTCAAGGGTCTATCTCGCTTTTGGATTAATTAATGGTTACCGCATTTGCGCACCAGAAGCAAAACTTAGGTACTATTGAAATCTAATATTTAAAATTCTCGTGTAACAGTGTTAGTTACCATACTCCACCGAAATAGCTCGGTCGAGCTATTTCATAAATCTCATGATCTTTTGTGTGCATATCAGGTAGATCTGAGAATAGGACAATATCTATTTTACATCCCCCTAAATGTAAAGGGTAGTCCACACCTAAACATTTTTTTTAATTTATCGATAATTTTTTGTTTTATTTTTTTTATATGAATAGAAATACAAAAATACATAACAGCCTTAATTTTCATCTCTTTACGATCCACCCATATTTTTTTAAACTTATGGAGCGGGACAATATTCTTTTTAGTGGTAAATGTATGAAATATAGCGGTATGAAGTTCGCGCGGTCTGCTAGTATGTATGTACATATATATTATACTAGCTGACCCGGCGAACTCTGTTTCGCATCAAAAGTAATAACTGCTGCCCCGCTATGTTAATACTGCAATATCTTCGACAAATTTGAAGTCGATAGCAGCTATAGGTTAAAAATGGGAATTTTCTATTGTTAACACCCCCGCAACCCCCCTTGTGGGTGGAATTTCGTAAAATCCGTTCTTAGCTGACCTCTACTCGGCGAAAGGAATAATCCTACCAAATTTCAAGTCGCTACGCCTTATGGTTCCAGAGATATCGTGATGAGTCAATATATAGGTGGAAATCTCTTATATATATATAGATAGATAGATAGATATAGCTAATGATAATATAATTCTGTACCCGTATATCATCTTTTTAACAGTATTCCTACTGTTCTACTGTCGAACGGTCGTTTTATTTTTATGAATCAAATAAGTATATATATTTTTAATTTATAGATACATATTAAAATACAATCATGATATCGTATATATTATTTATAGGAATTTTACTAAACATAATTTGTTATATTCAATCTTATAAAATACTGGTTTGTTTTCCACTACCTGTAAAGAGTTTGAACATGTTAGGAGCTGCTGCAGTACGGCATCTTCTAAATGCTGGACATGAGGTAAGGGAACTGTTTAAAGTATTGTGTATTTATTTATTAACTTCTACTCTCTTTTGTACAATACTTTCCATATTGAAAATACGATATTATTTATAGTTTACAAATAACATTTTTGCTTCTAAAAATAATATACCTACGATATTTTGAGCGAGCTCGTTTCAACTCGTAACTACTTTAAACTACAGTTTATAAAAGTAACAGGTTATTTTAAAAACGAAGCGCTAATAAAACTAAAATATTTATTTCTAAGACTTTCGCGAATCTCACTCATTCATTAAAATAACTTTTAGGATTATATCGCGTTTATTTATTACTTATTTATATTTATTTCCCGACGTTTCGAACTCTTTACAGAGATCATTTTCACGAAAATGATCTCTGAGATTCGCGAAAGTCTTAGAAATAAATAAGTAACAAATAAACGCGATATAATCCTAAAAGTTGTTTTAATCAAAAAAACTACAATAATTATTTAAGCAGCTTAATTTTCATTATTGTACATACTTGTTGCACTAAGATACCATTCTAAATAGAAGATGTCGCGTCAATTGTGCTCGACTAATATCATACAATTTCTCTCATTAACTTTTAGGACGATTATTTTAAGTTTGTTGGGTCATAACTGTGATGGTCGAGTATTCTGGCTGCTACATCTTTTATGCACGAGTCTACTGCTATGTTTTCAGTAGCGATAATAATACTATTGTATCAATTTTAAATGGTTTTGAAAAGAGCATTTGGCACATGAGTTTCTTGCCCGATTCTTCTCATGAAAGCCCCTACACTCGGAATCGGGCCGCTCGTGGCGATTGCGTCCGTGTTTTGTTATTCCACGGAGGCACTTTCCTCAAGCGCTCATGTTTAAGTATTTTAATTTATATTTTTGTATATTGACTATTTTTAAGTGTCTGTGAAGACCTAATAAAATAAAACCATTTTTGACTTTGATTTTAATGTTTTTGCCGCTGCACGAATTTCAGAAGAGTCATTCCCCATCCGAATTCAAATATTTTTGTAAAATTGTGGATGTTCCTTTAGTCATGTCCAATATGTGTAGGTAGTTTTGCCGGCTTTAACACGTCTATTTTCCTTATTTTTACATAACATAACATAACTTCACGCCTTTGTTATTTATAGGAATGTGTAGGTAGCGGCTGTTAAGCCTCGTCTTGCCGTTATGTTTACGTCCCAAATGGAGTAATAGGTGGCGAACCTATTACCATATCGTAGCATACACAAAGTTTTAGTCATCGGTATTTATGACACATAACTTCCGAAAACAATTCCGATAAGTCATTGGTGTAAGCGAGTGTCAGGATTCAAACCCGCGACCTCTGGATCAGAAGCCGTGTGCTCGACCACTGGACCACCGAGACTTACTTAATCTTATTTTTACATATGTTTTTAATATTGCTGAGAATTGACATCTTTGGCCAAAATAATTCTGTGAAATCATTGGTGTGAGCCCAGAATGAAAC
The DNA here is from genome assembly GCA_905147225.2 of Euproctis similis. Lineage (NCBI taxonomy): Eukaryota > Metazoa > Arthropoda > Insecta > Lepidoptera > Erebidae > Euproctis > Euproctis similis. The sequence continues at coordinate 16,394,982 of LR990109.1, forward strand.
CCACGACATCCTAACCAGAATTGGGGAGCTAGAATACTGGACTAACTAGAATGTATATCACGATCATCGATATTTGTCACACATAATATTCTACAAGATTTCCGAAAATACGGATTCGCATTCGACAGCACAGTACCAGAAGCGGAGTGCTAAACCACTATGCTACCGAGATACAGATACAAACACGATGTTCTTAAGTTATTATTGCCAGTACTGGCATATTATTATTTATTTCATGGTCACTTTGCAAGTTCTTTTAAAAACTGTTTTTTTTTTTTCATTTTTGTCACGTTGATAATAACATTTTTTTACATTTTTTTTTTTATTATTGCTTTATTTGCGTTGATTATTTACTTGCTAATGACCATACTTACAATTTTTTTCCACATCTTTTCAGGTAACCTATATCACTACACACCCTATTGATAAAATACAGAATAATAATAAAAACTTTCGTCGGATTGATATCGACAATGATGAAATGTTTGACAGTTAGTATTTATTTTCGTTTATATAAATATAAATTTTATCCATAACCTCAGGCCAAGTCTCTTACTGGGTAGAAATAGAGAACTAAGTGCTATAAGGCATGATTCTTACAGATCTCAGTTGCTTCTTCGACTTTCATAACTCTTTTTATACATGCTCTTCGGTTTTAGGGCTCCTGATACCACGTTCCGATAGAACATGTTCTATTTGATTTCAAAAAGTATGCCGTGGCCGTTCTCGAACTCGACATCCTTTCGCATTTGATCTGTATATATGCTTAGTCAATCGTGCATCATAAATTTATTCTCTCTACATGTCCTAACTATGGGAGCATGTCCTTTCTTACTTTTACACCGACAGTCTCTTTCAATCCAACTTCCTTCCTTACAACCTGGTTCTCGACACTTCACGTAAAATTGTTTGTCTTATTTTACTATAAATATTTTTTTAAATTTTCAGTAAAGCAGTATAGTATTCGCTATCTGCTCGAAAATAAAATAAACAGTATAGACAGCAAGGAAGTTCAAGATATGGCGATCGAGAACGCGAAAACATTCTTTCAGAATGAGAAAATAGTTAAGTTGTTAAATGATCCCAATGAACAGTTCGACGCGGTTATAGTGGATCTAATTGAAACTGAGGTATATGCGGGGTAAGATTTTAAATTTTGAGTGCATTTGTATACAAAAGATCAAAGAAATTAATTTCATACAAATCTGAGAGATACCTTAGACACATATAGAAAGGTATTTTATTATAATATTGTTTAGAAACTCGAATCATGTAATTTGAACGTTGTAAATATTTTATAATTAATATGAATACGCTCTTGAATTAGAGAAACAATATCTCATTGATTTTAATCCCTATTATGTATGTCTTCCAGTCTGGCAGTTTTGTACAACTGTCCAATGATATGGTTTTACTCTATGGGCGCTCACTGGCATGTGTTACGACTCATCGCAGATACCTCCAACCCAGCCTATGACCCAGACTACTTGGGTACTAACATACCGCCATTTACTTTCACACAGAGAATTGGAGAACTCTGGGCTAGAATCAAATGGAATTACCACAAAACGTAAGACATAATATTATACATGATAACATACCCTTATCCTTGAAACAGTAGACAAATTTTAATTTATATAAGTTAAGTCTATTGTCAACAGTAATTTTACTAAGAACTACTAAACTGATTTGTAATTTAGTGCATATTTCATTAAATAAGATTACTGGCTACATATTGTATAAAATTGAATTATTATGTTTTAAATGCAACTTCACACCGATATTCCGAGAAGTCGTGGAATTTCACCCGTCGAGCCAGCCTAATCATGCAGCGTACTGCAAGACTCTACCACTGTTAGTTAACTATTAGTTTAAGTATTAAGGTCTATTTTATATTACTCTTACTGAGATTGTTAAAAATGCTATTTTCAGATATGGTGCTATGCCCGTTGAACAAAATATGTATGAAGAAACGTTTGGGCCACTTCTTGCCAAACGGGGCCGCGTCCTTCCGGATTATACAGAAGTCTTATACAATACCTCATTGATATTTGGCAATGAGCACAATGCAGTTATGCATCGACCAAGCACTCCACAAAATTTTAAATATGTCGGTGGGCTACATGTTCAGGATCCTGTGAAAGCTTTACCTAAGGTATTCATTTAACTGTTACAGAATAGAGTAATTTGCTACAGTAATCGACATTTATATTTTAAGAAATCACTCGATTATCTTCTCACCAAGCCTGTTGCGAGATTGACAAAGAGAAAAGTGAGCTAACAGACACGATATTTAGACACCCTGTTCTTTGACTTTTATGCCTCTTGCTATCTATCGTCGTCTCATCTTGTCATAGTCGTCGTCGGTTTTCTAAGCTCTTCACGTTACCGTCCACAAAGACACATTCAATTTAGTCATAAAAGCATGAAGTGACCACCCTCGTATCATAGATTCTTCAATTTTTTCACTGTGTATCTGCTTAGTAAATTTTGCATCATCCATTCTTTCCATGTCCCAACGAACGGAGCATATCCTTTTTTACTTTTACACCGACACTCTCTTTCAATCCAACTTCCTGTCTTACAATCTTGTTTATGACACGGTCAGCTAAAGTCATTCCGCAGATTTTGCGCAGTTCCCTAATTTCGGACGCGTTCATCCTACTTGAGTGCACCCTCTACAATGCCCAAATCTCACTTTCATAAGTTAGCGTTGGGATCAGTACCGCATTTTGGATTGCTAGCTGGGCTTTTCTGCTAACATTTTTTCTGCCCAGAAATTTGCCCAATGCTCAAATTACCCTGTTTTCTGTGGCCACTGTGCTTTCTATGTCCGCGGTATACCTACCATTCCTGCTAAAAGCGCATCTAAGATATACAATTTCATTTACTTGCTCATACATTGCTACTACATCATCAACCATTATTCTGGCATCCGTTCTGGATTCTTCCTTTTAATCACTCATTTAACACATTTTATTCAGCTTTATACTCTCTTTAGGCTTCCTACATAGATAAGATTCCTAAAAGTACGTACCCAATACACATGTCGGCAGGCACTATAGTCAACGCAGACCTGCAATATCAAATTAAAGCTCTAAACAACCGTTTCTGATATTTCAAAAACCTATTATTTAATTTGGATTCCAGGATCTGCAAAACTTGATGGACCATGCTCCACACGGCGTCATATACTTTAGTATGGGCTCGTTCTTCAAAAGCAAAACGTGGCCGAAGGAATTCACGAGATCATTGTTGGATATATTCGGTGAACTGAAAGAAACTGTAATATGGAAGTATGAAGTAGCTTTACCAGACGTGCCCAAAAATGTACAGATCGTTCATTGGGCACCACAACAAAGTATATTAGGTGAGACTGCTTAAGTTGGGCGAATATTATAGCTTAGAGACTTCTCAATAAATATTACAAATGCATTAATTATATTCCAATAAATATTATTTATTATTTGGAGTTTCTGGTCTGGTAAGGATGTTTGGAAATTGACTTGTCACACCGCCTTATATCTTCTAAATGGAACAGACGGTATTCATAGTATATATGCAACCCAGTAGCTCTTGAGCATTTCGTTTGATTTAGATCCAGTGCTTAAATTGACTTCGTCTTTGATCAAATTTGTGACATTGTAAGCTCTTGATAATTTAGCATGTTACTTAAATTTACCATGTAAAAGACGCTGCGGGCAGCAACTAGTTGGTATGCCATAATAAGCACTACTATTTATAATACGCATTCGTTGTCATATTATTACAACATTGTCTGAAATATAAATATTATATAATTAACAATTATTTGTTTCAGCACATCCCAACTGCAAGTTTTTTATAACCCACGGAGGTTTGTTCTCTTCGATAGAAGCAGTGCACTTCGGTGTACCGATAATAGGAATACCAGTTTGGTTCGACCAAATTATAAACATCATTAAAGCCCAACAAATTGGTTATGCACTCAAAGTAGAGTTCAATTACGATTTGCCAAAAAATTTAAAATCAGCTATTAGCGTCATGCTAAATGATGAGAAGTAAGTAGAAACTATTTTGAGTTAAAATCTTAGACATTTTTGGTAAATGTTCGAGAAATTTACTATTTCTTGCTTGAAATATAGCTATATTTTTCTTAAATAATAATATTAATCAAATAAATTAATACCCATTAAACAATGCAATACAATACTTAACAATAATTAGAACTACATTTCTTTTATGTCTTAAACATACATGACATAGACTTGACGTAGAATTGTATTTTAGACAGATGGTGACAGTGATTGCAAGATAATTCAAAATATCGATAACTTAGTAAAACCTTAATTTAAAAGTCGATAAATGAAAATATAGGTATCATAACTGCACATCGAATTATCTATCTAGAATTACCTAATAATATATTCGGTTCGGACATGTAGAAAGGATGGATGATGCAAGATTGACTAAGCAGATATACAATACAAAAGCAGATGGAAGTAGGAGTCGAGGACCGCCTAGATACACATTCCATGACTACATCAATTATGAATAATACCCTTAAACTACTGACACCTAGAGGGCTACGTTGCATTAAGCCGTGGATGACGCCAGGCCTAATTCGATGCATTAGAAATTGTGATCGTATGCACCTAAGATCTAGAACTGATCCCAGCAATTTAATACTAGCTTTAACGTACAGTAGATACAAAAACCACTGCAATGGCTTACTAAAACGTCAAAAACGCAATTTTCTTAAAAACGAGCTAAATAAAAACTAAAACTAAAAACCCAAAAGCTAATTGTTTAATTAATAATATCACTAACAGGGATACTAAAAAAAACACCATCTACAGATCTTCTAAAAATTAATAATACCCCAGAATTGGCTCTGGAAGAGATAAATCTTTATTTTACTGGCATAGCAAAGGAATTAGCGAGTAAGATAACTCCATGTAATAGCCAAATTGAAGAATCTTTTATTTCACTACTTAATTCTATGGTCATGTTAGAAACAACTGAACAAGAAGTTGAGTCGATAATTATGGACTTAAAAACTGATAGCGCAGTGGGTTGGGACAGAATTTCTACAAAACTAATAAAAATGACAAAAAGAAATATTGTTCCACAAATAACTAGTATCGCCAACCTTTCCATACAAACTGGTGTTTTCCCAAACGTGTTTAAAGTGTCCGTCGTTCATCCAGTCTTTAAGACAGGGAGCAGGGACTGTGTTAGCAACTACCGACCTATATCACTGCACGTGTTGTCCAATATATTAGAAAAAAATATTAACAAGAGATTACTCGCATATTTAGAAAAACTACAAATTTTATCCCATAATCAATTCGGATTCAGATTGGGCAGATCGACAGTACAAGCAGTCACTGAACTTACTAACTTTGTAGTTACTCATATTGATAGCAAAAGAAAATGTATTGGTGTATTTTTGGACCTGGCCAACGCTTTTGACACAATCTCCGTTCCTATCCTAATTAAAAAATTGGAAAAGATTAGTATTAGGTATTAGGTGTAAGGCACTAGATTTGTTCAGTGATTATTTAAAAAATAGAACTCAGCGGGTTACAATAGATGGTTTATTTAGTACTGATGCTCCTGTTTACATTTGGTGTTCCTCAAGGTAGCGTGCTAGATGTCACTTTATTTCTTATCTATATTATTAGTTTATGTAATCTAAAGATACAAAATTGTAAAATATTCACATTCGCTGATGATACGGCACTAATCTTTCACGGCAATACATGGGATGAGGTAAGGTATTATAATGAAATGGGTCTCGAAAAGACAGCAAATTGGCTTAGTCAAAATTTACTTACACTTAATGTATCTAAAACTAAATTTATCACTTTTGCTAATACTGAACAATCACTAAAAATGGCAGAAAACATTAAAATACAGATTTATTCTTGTCAAAACACGAACTACCACTATACAAGCGACTGTGGTTATCTGGAAGGGGTTAAACAGCGAAGTACCTTGGCATTCTCCTTGATTACAAATTGACGTGGTGTCCATACATATAAATATATAAGTAGATGTATTAACAGGGAGAATAAGAAAGTTGATATATGTCTTCAAGAAACTTAGGCACGTGGCTGATCCTGCCCTACTCAAAAATGTTTATTTCGCTCTAGCTGAATCTATTTTATCATAATGCATCACCTCATGGGGCGGAGCACGTAAAACTCACCTCATTAAGCTAGAACGTGCACAACGAGCCCTACTTAAGGACATGAACTTCAAACCTTTTAGGTATCCCACAGTCGACCTGTATTCCGAATGTGATGTTTTAACTGTTAGACAGTTATTCATTAAAGAAACTGTTATGGCCCAACATAAAAAACTCAAATATGAAAATACAAAGACCTCGAGACGTATGGATAGGGCTTGCCCTACGGTCCCTTATAAAACAGCGTTTATTGATAAATTTCAATGTTATCTTTGCCCAATGCTTTACAATAAATTAATTTAAATTATTAAGTTTTACCCATTAAATATACATGTGGGGTTAAGCGGAGCAATTGAAAATGCAAATAATAATTATTAAAACTTTATTAAACTTTTATCTTTTCGCACGCGCACCTTCCTCGATCTCGTCTTGTCGTCGTGTGTCCTTCCCCTCTCACATTCATCCCTCTCGCTCATACTATACCCGTTCTAACTTACGCTCCTACATACACATAAGTAGGTAAGAAGGTCCTAATATCTTGGCTAAAAACTCAAAATTACGATGGCATAGAAAAAATATTTTTTAAAGTAAAATAATGCTTCATAATTATTGTATCCGATTAATATAAATCAATGTATACTTTAATAATTTTCTATATTTGAACAAATTAAAAAATAAATTAATAGGAATAACAAACAAAATATAATCTACAGCTTATAATTAAAAATTGCCCAAGTTCACACTCTTTGTGGTTTCAATTTGTGTGTGCGGTACTTCAGAAAATCTAATTTTATAGATACCCGCATTGTATTCGAAACTTTTAATTTTTATTGCATATTGACCAAAGCATGTTTATTTCCACTAGCGCACATATCTCATTGTATTTGTAGTTATTATCATGGGAACAAACTAACGTCTAAGATACAGGCTCGGCCTAGTTTAGACGTTAGAATTCATTTCGATCTTTATACTTATTTTAATGTTTTTACAAATTAACAAAGGTGTATTCTTTTTATCTGGTCTCAATAAAGATTTATTTATATTTATAAATAGAACGTGTTCTGGAGGAAGGTGATGTTAGGAGCCTCAAAAATCGACGCGCGTGCATGAAAAGAGTTATGAAAGTCAACAAAGCTAGTGAGGTGTGTAAGAATCGTGCTTGGCGCTCCGTTCTCTCTGCCTATCCCGCAAGGGATTTGGCGTGAAGTTATGTATGTATGTACATAATAATAAATCTGTAGGTATTTCGGGTCATTTTATAAATGTATCTTAAAATTTGGAATAAAGATGTATATGCTATTCCGATATAGTCATAGGATCGGGAAGGTAGCGAGAAAGACGGGTGCGGCAGAATGTATGACCTATTATTTCATAAGTCGAAAATTGGTTAACCACGTAACGGTTAACCACGTAACATATATAAATGTTTATTTTTTCAATATTAATAAGTAATCATCACTCATCTGCAGAACTCTCTACATCCGATAAAGAATCTTCGCTGACAAGGATACTGACAGTCTCTTCTTTGTTTCTATTAGCAAAAACTGATAACAGTCGATCGACTAACCACATCCCTAAATATCGCAGTGACCTTGTCAATGAACTATGGCGTATTGGTGCCTAATTTTTGTTCGGAGTTTAAGGTTATGACGCTAGAACAAAGTTATAGCAACGTGTATTCGTGAGCTGTCTAAAATACAATAATTTTTTAGACGGAGTATAGTTTTAATAATACATATTTTGTTTTCATTTTAAGATACAGTATAAGAGCTAAGGAGCTGTCATCCGTATACCATGATCGTTTGGTGAAACCTGGTGCTGAGTTTGTTCATTGGGTGGAACACGTGGTCCGCACCGGTGGTGCGCGCCATCTACGTTCTCCTGCACTTCAAGTCCCACTATACCAACGTCTCTATCTAGATTTGATTGTCATATTAATTGCTATAATTTATATAATATATATCTTGTTGCTTAAGAAAAAAAATGCACCAAACATAACCAAGAAAAAGATAAAATAATACCTTAGTTATATTTAAACTATAATTAGCTATTTATTTAGATAACTGCATATCCAGTTTAATTATGTTAAAACTAATTAATTAAAATTTTAAAATAATACATTATTTTAAAATTTTATTTAGTTTTTATTCAAATTAATTAAAATGTTTACTTAGTAGTGGACTCAGTCTACTCAGGAGCCTTAAAATCCGTCAAGTGTGTATAGGAAGACTTATTAAAGACGAAAAACGAGTGAGGTGTGTTAGAATCATGTCCTATGGTGCTCTGTTCTTTATGACCTCCCCGCATGTACCTAGTATAAAGTAAGTTTGTAGGAAAGTACCACAAAATATTCTTTCAATATTCTGAGATGTGTGCATTAAAGACACAGATTTAAATTAATAAATATAAAATATTAATAAAAATATTCTCTTGCATCAAATTTATTTCAGGAATAGATGGCGACACCGCTTAAATTAAATGTTACACTGGCTATTATAATCTTAAATAAATAAATATACGTAACCTGAGTTACTCTTTATTACATTAGCTATTTTAACAGTGGTAGAGCCAAGCAGTTCGCTGCATGAATGGGCCAGCTCGACCGGTGAAATACCACGACCTCTCAGAAGACCGACGTAAAGTGGCTCATGCCGCGTTTCGATCGGTGAGAGAGGTACCCGGAGACCCACCCCCCCTTCCCCGTCCTTTCCTATCCCCTATCCCTTAAAGGTGGGCAACGCAACAGTAACACTATATGTGTTACTGGTGTCCATGGGCGGCGTTGGTTGCTTACCATCAGGTGACACGCCTGCTCGTTTGCCCTCCTATCCCATAAAAAAATATAATATAGGATACAATATTATCTCGGTCACTCTCACGGTTAAGATAGTTCTAACAACATTTCTAACGCTGCTAGTAAGATCCGTCAACCTAATCAAGTTTAGGTTTTAAGGCATATCGACGAGTTATACGCTAATACATGGAAAAAACATAACCTTCCTCTCAGCGTAGTCGGATAATTGACAAAGGTCATAATGACTCCGAACATATTAGCCGGTATTAACTTGAAAAAATAGTGTCTTATTTTTGCTGCTATAATTATGACAAAACACAAAGGTCATCACAACATATACTAGAGCAAAAAATTTTCAAGGCGTTTCGGCCTGTATGTGGCAATAAATATTAAGGGTATAAAAAATCACATTATAATATTTAGCCTTCCTCGACCAAATTGACCGCGTCTTATCACATGGTCATGGCTTAAAATCCGACGGGTATTCGTGATATAATTTAAGGAATCGAGTTAAAAACGTGTTTCAAGGCAAGCTTTCTTACTGCATACTCCACAAGCGAAGTTATTATGTCATAGTAACTTAAGATATTATTGATTATAGTAATATAAAAAAAACACTCTTAAAAACTGATTGAAACGTACATAAACAAGACAATGAAAAAAAATAACCTTATCTATTTCAAATAATTAATGTTCATCAAATTATTGATAACAATGCGTACTACTGATATCCAATTAAATAATTGTTTAAAATCTTTATATTCATAAATACTTTGGTATTGTACAGTTGTAATTGGTTTTGTTTTTCTTTCCTGAAATATATTAAACTATATTAATAACTTGTTCATTTTTTTAAATATGTTTTTTTATAAATTAGTATTAGGAATCTTTTTTACTTTAGTATTTTATACTCAATCATATAAGATACTAGTATGTTTTCCATTCCCTGTGAAAAGTTTGAATATATTGGGAGCTGCTGCAGTCAGACATCTTCTCAACGATGGACATGAGGTAGGACCATAATTTTATTTTCTTTTACTGGCTTAAAGGTAAAAGTTTGCGATAAAAAGAAGTCTACAGTTAGTTCTTGACACAAAATTCTTTCGTAAAATCTTTTCAAGTTTATATGAACAAACAACTTGAAAAAATAACAGAGTATTTGCTATGTATACAATATAATTATACGACAATATATAGAATATAATTATAGCAAACACTTAAGTTAGCCTATAAAAAATCATCATTATCTTAAAGCAAATATTTAGAATAATTATAAGACTCTAACAGAGCACAGCAGCCGAAACCACGAGACTTATTTTTAGCCGACTTCGCCGGCATAAAAAATCGTGTGATAATGGCGAGTTGCCTAAACAGCTTGTTATTTTTTTATCTGTAAATGTGCTACAGTCGACTCTCGTTAATTCGAAACTCGAGGGACTCTTAAAATATTACGAATTATCAAGAGTTTGAAATATCAAATGGTTTTGTACTCGTGCGAAAAAATAAACAAAATATCGAATTACTAAATGTTGATTAATTCATTATTTGTTAACTGCGGCTACTGCTATTCTATCACAATGACGGACTTTTGAGACGAATTAAGTAATCTTTCGAAAGAACTGTTCGTTTTTTCCCGTCCTCCAGTATTTGGAGCAGCATTAATTTTCTTCTTATGCCCTTTTATAGCTGAGAAATTATGCAGCGCCTGTTAAGCCTCGACTCGCCGTTATGTTTACGTGCCAAATGGAATAGATGGTGAACCTATTGCCATACCGGGCACAAAGTTTTTAGTCATCCATATTTAATCACACATAACTTTCGAAATTATTTTTGAAAAGTCATTGATGTGAGCCAGGTTTCGAACCCGCGACCTCTGGATTCAGAAGCAGGGTGCTAGACCACTTTACCACCGGGACTAAATATTTAAAATTTGTCGCGAAATGTTTTTACAATCTTACCACTTCTTTCTCTCTCTGTAAATTTGAATTATCAAGTGTTGGACGCCGATGTGTTCGAATTAACGCGTCGTTTTTGTTAAGTAGCAATGAATTTTTCGTTCGAATTACCAAGTGCATAAAAATGTATTGGATTAGTTCGAAATATAAAGAGATTTTGTAGGGAACTAGTGATGACTCCGAATTATAGAGAGGTTCGAATTATCGCAAGTTTGAATTAACGAGAGCCAACTGTATTTGATTTCTTGTTTCGTATATCTAAGTGACGTATTCAAATTTTGACCTACTCATGTATATCTTTTGAATAAATAAAATAAGAGTCTGTATTTTCTGACACATTTATTGATTAACCCGAGTTTTTCATATTTTTTTTTTTGTAATTTGTGAAAGACTTATGTACTTATATTTACTTTAAAAACATATTGTATTGAATTTCGGATTAAGAATATTATATGGTGTCAAGAATCTGAGTAATATTACGATATCAGTCGACAACATTTAAACTCTGTTATGACAGTAATTAAGAAGTTTATATATACAATAAATAATTATGAAGTGCTTATGAATGCTTATGAAGTAGCTGCTTGATCATAAAAGGATCATTAATGTTGGTTAATTATGGTTTATTATTTTCAGAATTGTTCATAAAAACAGAAATAAATTATTCCTCATACAAATTTCAGAAAAAATCCATAAAAATTTATAGAATAAACTTGATTTAATTTAACTTCGTATATCGCCAAGATACACGAATCATGTGTTCGAAAAACTACAAATAATGGTTTTAAATGGTCCACTTTTTTAAAAAAAAATTTCAGGTGACGTTTATGACCACACATCCAATCGATAGCATACAGAATAAAAACTTCCGTCAAATTGATATTAGTAAAGGCGACATGTTTGAAAGTAAGTATTTATTCAATAATATTATGTGTAAAGATTTACTATCCAAACAAATAAAATTAGACCATTTTGATAATTTATTAAAATATCGTATCATAACATACAAAGTATCACTTATGAAAGTATCACTTATGAAGTACATAAATCAAAGTAACAATCTTTATGTAATAATTACCTACCTGCATTTGCACTTAGAGCGATGGTGAAACTTTTTGCTTCACTTTGAGCGATAAGGTAGATGCATTAAAGGCAACTTATATGCCGAAGTCACGTGTTAAGCTATTAGGTTACCATATCGTTTTTAAACACCTACTTATATGGACATATTTGTTCATAGATGAGGAGTACACTATTGACCACCTTCTTAAGAACGAAATAAACAGTATGGACACTCAGATGGTACAGCAATTTGCTGTTTATATGGCCCAATTGTTCTTTGAGAATGAGAATGTTATTAAACTTATAAACGATCCTAACGAACACTTCGATGCTGTTATAGTGGATTTAATGGAAACTGAAGTTTATGCTGGGTAAGTCTTATTACACATTGCATATCAGGTAGGCGGTACATAAGTACCGCTGATGACCTATTACTTCTAATTTTTGGAAATGTATAACGAAAATTAATATTAAATTAATATATTAATAAAAAAAATAAATAAAAAATCATAAGAAGAAGAATTTACTTCAAATTTAATTAAATCTCTTTCACATTTTACAGTCTAGCAGTTTTGTACGACTGTCCAATGATGTGGTTGTACTCTCTGGGCGCACACTGGCAAGTGTTAAGAATTATTGCGGATCCCTCCAATCCAGCATATGACCCGGATTACTTGGGCACTAACATACCACCATTAACTTTCACACAGAGAGTCGAAGAACTCTGGATAAGAGTCAAATGGAACTACTATAAAACGTAAGAATAATACAACATAGCTTAGAGTTTGCCAAACTTGTGGCCTACTAAATAATAAGCTCCAGAAAAGCATATTCTGTTCTGTTTATATAAAAGTCTCGGTGGTGCAGTGGTTAAGCTCTTCTAATTCAGATGTCGTGGGATCGATTCCGTGCTCGCACCATTGATTTCTTAGAATTTTGTTCGAAAATTAATTATGATAAATATTGATGACTGACAAGTTTGTGCCTGGTGTAAGGCAATAAGTTTCGCCACTAATTCCATTAATGACGTTACGATACAGCAGGTATAGGCTTAATAGTCGCTGCCTACAACTTTGGGTAGAAGCGGGTTTGAATCTATGTTTTGAAAATGAGACAAGAAGTATTTATTTGGTGATATTAAAAAAAACTAATATTTTTCAGTTTCTACTCTTTGCCTGCTGATAAAAAGATGTATGAGGAAAACTTTGGACCACTTGTTGCGAAAAGGGGCCGCACCTTGCCTGATTATACGGAAGTCTCCTATAATTCATCATTAATATTTGGCAATGAACACAACGCTAATATGTATAAACCAAGTACACCACAAAATTTTAAGTACATCGGTGGTTTTCACGTTGAAGATCCTGTAAAACCACTATCCAAGGTATTTATTATGGTATATTTCAGGAGTGATAGAGCCAAGCAGTTCGCTGCATGAATGGGCCGGCTCGACCGGTGAAATACCACCTTTCAGAAGATCGAGGTAAAGTGGCTCATGACACATTTCGTTCGGTGAGGGAGGTACCCGTAGGCCGACCCCCTTCCCCATCCCTTAAAGTCGACTACCTTAAACTCTTCCCTTAAACTCCCTTAAAGGTCGGCAACGCAGCTGTTACACTATATGTGTTGCAGGTGTCCATGGGCGGCGCTAGTCACTTAACATCAGGTGACACACCTGCTCCTTTGCCCTCCTATTCCATAAAATTATTTAAAGTTCCTTAGGTTTGATTAAACCAAAAAATATACTTCAATTTTATACAGACAGTTAATAATTCTTGTTTGATTAAATACCTTACCGTAACCTTACAAGTAGGTATTAGTTTTTCATTAAAGTTTTTCGTGAGAAATCGATTGCGGCGATAAAACAGTCGATTTTACAACATTGTAACAGACGAAAATTCGTAATACCTACTTTAATTGTTGTGATTTGATGTAGAAATAAAAAAAAAATCTGTATTGTAATTATGGATGCAAGCGTCACAGAACCGTCAGTGGTGCGTTCTATGGGGGAGGCCTATGATGATTGTATTGATAAAATGCAGGATCATAAGTTTCATGGTTTCACACAATATCTGATTCCAGGATCTACAAAATTTAATGGACAATTCTCCACACGGCGTCATATACTTTAGTATGGGCTCGTGCTTGAAAGGAAAAACGTGGCCAATAGAAATAATTAAATCACTGCTCGATATATTCGGTGAACTGAAACAAACTGTGATATGGAAGTATGAAGTTCCTTTACCAGACGTGCCAAAAAATGTTCATATTGTCCATTGGGCACCACAGCAAAGTATATTAGGTATTTTTTAATACATACATATACATACATAACTTCACGCCAAATCCCTTGCGGGGTAGGCAGAGAGAACAGAGCGCCTTAAGGCATTCTAATACACCTCACTTCTTCTTCTTCTTCTTCGCTTCTTTGTCTTTAATAATTCTTTGCATGCACGTACGTCGATTTTTTAGGCTCCTAACATCACCTTCCTCGAGAGTCGCTCCGCAGATTTTGCACAGTGCCCTCATTTCTACCGCGTTTATTCTACTTTCATGCACACTCTGCCATACCCAGCTCTCGCTTCCATAAGTTAGCGCGGGATCGGGACTGCAATGTGGATTGCTAGCTGGGCTTTTCTGCTAATGTTATTTGCGCCCGGGAATCTGAAAACGCTTCATTTACGCTATTTCCTATCGCCATTCGTCTTTCTACATCCGCGGCGTACCTTTCACCCCTGCTAAAAGCGCATCCAAGATATACAATTTCATTGACCTGTTCCAGCACTACATCATCAACCATTATCCGTGCATCCGTTCTGAATTCCTGCCTTTCAAACACCATAACTTTCGTTTTTGTCGCATTCAACTGCAAGCCTTTAATCATGCAATCATCTTTCATAGTAGTGACTAGTGTTTGCAGGTCCGACGGCGATTCGGCTAGAAGCACGGCGTCATCTGCGTAAAGCAGGCAGCTCACAACTAGGTCACCCATACGCATCCCTACATCCATCGATCTCACTCACTGGAGACAACTGTCCAGGTACAGGATGAACAGTCGAGCGGACAGCACGCAACCCTTTCTGACGCCGATATTGACGTCAAACCAGGGGGACAAGCCGCCGTCAATACGCACCCACGCTGTGCGCAGCCCTCATAAGTCGACTGCACAGCTCGCAGCAAAGCGCCGTACACCCCGTATCCCGGGAGTATGTGCCACAGATCCTTTCGTAACACTCTGTCAAACGCTTTTTCCAGATCCACAAAACCGCAGAATACCTTCCGGCTAACAGCCAGTTGTTTATACACGATGTTGAGAAGTGAAAAAATCTAATCCATACACCCTCGTCCGCTTCTGAAACCACCCTGAGCCTCCCACAACACTCCGTCAGATATCACCCGCATTCTCCTTTCAATAATCTTCCCATACACTTTCGCTGCTAAGCTGATCAAACTGATGGCCCTGTAACTGGAACACTGCATACGTGTTCCCTTATCTTTATACAGGGGCACGATGACAGCGCATCTCCAGTCCATGAGAACCTTACCCGACCGCCAGCATAGATTGCTCATGGTCAGGAAAGCGTCCCGAACACAGGTTCCACCGTGTTTGATCATTTCAGTAGACATCATATCAATTCCAGTTGCCTTTTTTCATACTTCGTATCGACCATTCAATCTCTTCCATAGTAATGTCCTCGTCAGATTTTGGCGCAGCGGCGTCAGTAATAGACTCACACGCGGCGCCCACATCCGGAACATACCCGTACATTTCCCTAAAATACTCACTCCACCTACCCAATACGTCGTTTGGGTTTGCAAGAATATCACCAGCCTTAGACATAATTTTGTTCATTCTGGATGTTGACGAAGAACCCCGAGACTTTCTAACTTCCCTCTAGAAGAGTTTGTTATTCGCCTCGAAGTTCTCCGTCAACCTCACTTCCTCATTCGCAACTAGTCTTTCACGCTTTTCTTTCACTAAGGCTTTGGTAACATTCCTGCAGCGGCGGTAGCTCTCATACTTTTTCTCTGTCATACTATCATTCTGATTCAAACTTGAGACATAATCCAACCACGCTTTTTTCTTTCTTTCGACGCTGGATTTCACATCCGCGTCCCACCAGGCATCACTTCTCAGAATCTTATGTTTCTTTGCACAACCATATACTTCTTTTGCACTATCCACTATACTTTCTTTCATTCTTTCCCACCATTCTTCAACACCTAGGTCAGAAAGACTCGTGTCATTGAGTCTTTTACTGACTAGATCTACATACATACTCCGTACACTTTCATCCTCTAATTTCTCACATTTTATCCTTTCAAGCTTTCAAGCTTTCCGAAACGGGTACGCACCCGCCAGTGTCTCCAATTCTTGAAAAGGCCCACGAAACGGCTTACCACCAGGTAGTGGTCTGTATCAAGAGTGGGGCCTCTGTAGGCTCTTTAGAGTGTTTCGGAGACGACTATCTACCAAAATCAAATCAATCATATTCTTTTGTTCATTCCGTCTCCATGTATATGTGTGAATATCTTTATGATGGAATAATGTGTTAGACACAAGGAGGCTCCGTTCCAGGCATACGTCCAAGATCGGCTTACCAGCATCATTCACTCTCTTGTCACCATTCGGATCAAGGACAGCCTCCAGGCCACAGAAATAGATCAAGATCTTGATATATTTCTGTGCTCCAGGCCATCTCTCTTGGTTCCGACCCATCCATCAAGATCACCACAGAGAATTATCCTTTCATTTCCTTCAACCAAATCCAGAATATCCCTAACAGTTTCCCAAAACTTCTCGAGTTCGCGAGGATTGGCGGAGCTGACGGGAGCATAAGCTTGCGGGGTACGCAGAGAGAACAGAGCGGAATAAGGCACGATTCTTACATCCTCGCACTCGCTTCTTTGACATTTGACCTTTTTGATTCTTCTAATATAAGGATCCCTATTCCATACAAAAAACTTCATCTATCGATATTGTTAATTATAATTTAGCTTATACAAAAATTTTTAATTCTCAATTTTGATATTAAACCCTAAAAACCTTTATAAGTTTATGCGGCAAAAACATAGCAAGTACTTCGTTATTCGCTTAAAATAGACACAATGATTACTTCCTAGTTATATTTTCAATACTAATTTATACATACACATACACTTTATATACACATACTTTTAAATACTATTAATACGTGTATGTGACTGAAATGAACGAATGAATTTTAAAAATATATGAGAGATTTTTTGAATTTGTTTTAGCACATACAAACTGCAAATTTTTCATAACACATGGAGGAATGCTGTCTTCAATTGAATCAATTCACTTCGGAGTACCGATTATTGGTATACCGGTTTGGTTCGACCAAATCATCAACATTGTGAAGGCCCAAAGTAATGGATATGCTCTAAAAGTGGATTTCAACATGAATATGCCTTCAAATTTAAAATTAGCTATCAATGTCATGTTGAATGATCAGAAGTAAGTGGAATTTGTATTTAAAATCTAGAATTCATTTTTGCTAACGCTTATTTTTTCTACAATCAGGCATGGTCGAGCACGCCGGTATAGAATCATGAAATCGTGGTTTGGAATCGGGATTCAAAATTTCGAAAATTTTAAGTGAGGGCAATAGGTTCGCTACCTATTCCATTTGGGATGTAAACATAACGGTAGTGGTGGTTTAACACAAGGAGATAAGAAGAAATCGCCTTGCGTGGTATGAGCATGTTTATTACATGCTTATACCACGCAAGTCGATTTCCACTGAGGGATACACATATCGCGACAAAAATGATGAACCTGAATGTGGAACGGCATCAAGAGAAAGGGGAGCCCAAAAAAACATGGATGAATCGTGTGAAAGATGATATGACTAGGAAGGGTGTTGCTATGGAAGAAGCGAATGATAGGGAAAAGAAAAACCTGTTGTGCCGACCCCAAACGATGGGAACAAGGCAGGAAGATGACATCGATATACTCTTGAAAGCTCTGTTAACATAACTCGGAAGAAACAAATAAATATTTAAGGTATGTTAAGAACTGAAAAATCACAAAATCCTTCAAGTATGTTTTGCATAAAACCATGCAAGAAATGAAAAATGGAAAACCTAGCCTATAAGTCAATGACCAAAAAAGTGAATATTGTTTCCTGGTTGCTGCTAGCTTGCAATACAAAAAAAGAGGAAACAATTAAAAATAAACACAACACTGAAATTACAATGTTAACTACAATCTCTGTAAACTGCATACAATATAAAACGTAAGGTAACAAAAACGATTTAATAACTCTTATTCAGTGTCACCACCGTTTTCTTGCTGACAATACAAAACCAATAAAGTGTTTTTTGGGAAAGAGAACATATAAGTTAATTTAAGAATAGAAAGATTAAAATATCATATGACTGAAAATCAGAGAATGAATGAAATTTGACACGTCAATATTGAGTACTATTAAATTTAACAAAACGGAAAGAAGATAGTCGAGAGAAGATAGAAGATTTGAGCGAAATTTCCCAATCAAAATTAAATCTAGTATATAGATAGGTAAGTACCTATCTATATACTAGATTTAATTTTTGAAATTTTTTATTTTAAGGTCTCGGTGGTCCGGTGGTCGAGCACCCCGCTTTTGAATCAAGAAGTCGCGTCACCAATGACTTTTCGAAATGTTGCTTGCAAGTTATGTGTGATAAATATCGATGACTGAACATTGTGCGCGGTATGGCCATAGGTTCGCCACCAATTCCACTTGGGACGTAAACATAAGGGCAAGATGATTTTTACTAACTGCTGCTTACACCTTCGGGTAGAAAAAGGCACGAAGTTATGTTATTTTTATTTAAATAATTACCTGATGACAAATCTGAATGCTACAATATTATATTAAATTTATCTCTAATATTAAAACTTTACATTATTGTATTTCAGGTACAGAGAAAAAGCTAAAGATCTGTCATCTTTATATCACGACCGCTTAGTAAAGCCTGGTGCTGAGTTCGTTCATTGGGTCAAGCATGTGATACGTACAGGTGGTGCACCTCATCTACGTTCACCTGCTTTGAAAGTACAACTCTATCAACGTCTCTATTTAGATTTGTTAGCTGTAATCTTGGGAATACTATATATAATATATATCTCATTGTTTACAATTGTAAAACGATTTACCAAGAATGTTACGAAAATAAAGAAACAATAGAATATAACTTAATGTATATTGTTTTGTTGTATTGTAAATAAAAAAATGCAAGTATGAGAACATGTCATTTTCACATGTCATGGGCCCGACCATAAATCCAGATGCATTATAAATCTATTTCCGAAAAATTACTTACGGGAGTTAGTATGTAAATACATACGTATCTAAAAGGAATCGAAATAAAGACTTTGTAAATAAAAATTGCCGCGCATTTTTTTTAATATGAGAATAAGGGGCAAACAAGGGTGCGGGTCACCTGATGGAAAGTGACCACCGCCGCCCATAGACATTCCCAACATCAGGGGCGTCGAATCAGCGTTGCCGACCTTTTAAGTGGGAGTATGCTCGTTTCTTGAAGGTCCCTAAGTCGTATCGGTCCGGGAATACCTCTGCCGGCAACTGGTTCCATAGAGGAGCCGTGCGCTGCAAAAAAATGTCAGCTGAAGCGCACTATCGTAGATCGCCAACCATTTAGTTTATGTGCGTGGTAATGTTGGCGCGACGTGCGGTGGCGGAAATCAGCGGGTAGTATTAGTCCGAACAATTCCTGAAAACACTCGCCGTGGTAGATGCGATACAAGACACACAAAGAAGCAATGATTAAGATATACTTATAACATGATCGGTATTGCCAAATTATATTTTGGACAAAATAAAAAGCGTGTTGTACCGATTTGCAATGTACTCAGAGCAATTGAATCGATACAAGATTGTAAATTCTATCCAAGCTGTCAGCTCTATTTTTCGTAACTTTGGATTAAATACAGACTAATCCTTAAAAATCTAGTACCAACTCAAAAATATGATTGGATTTGACTAACTCCAGTTCATTGAAATGGTGAATTTGTCTAGTGTGAAAATGGAATCAGCAAGTACCTAATTAATTAAGGCACTTCCTGGTTTTAGTCAGAGAATAAAATAATGTGTATAAAAGAAACCTCTGTTATATTGTGCAAGTCAATTAAAAACTAATTCCAAATTGCACAAAGGAACATAATTTGCATTTTATCGCACGATAAGTTTTAAACTATCTCTCCAATATTTGTAACTGTACAGGCATACTTTGTTCTATTACAAGATTAACGATTTGGTATATGACGGGCCTCATATTGCATTGGTAAAACAACTGACTGCTCAGTAAAGCTCGGCGGGTTTGAGTCTCTTGTGAGTGATTCAAATATTTGTGATTAGCATTAATATTTGTATGGCGTTTGACCATTTCCTATGTATTATTATTATCTATTTCCAAAAAAATGTATTTGTATTAATACATATATTAATAGCCGTTATTTAACTATAAAACGAGTATATCTTTGCTTCGCTGAGAAGACTAGAGAGCTCAACTTATTTTATTTATTTCTTTTAATTAATTAATCCAATGATATAGTAGTAATTAATCTGACAATACCTCCGTTATTATTTATTTATTTTCTGTTATATAATTGTATTATTATAACATTGTAAGAAACACTTAATTATAATCTCTTCGCAAAACAGAACCCAAAGAATTGAATTGAATATGAAAAAGAAATCCCACGATGATAATATATTTCCCGCAAAGAAAAAAAGATACTGGACTAATGTTAATATTTTATAACGTTAAAATAAATAAAATTGTGGCCGTGTTCCGTGTTATGTTATGAGCCCGAAGGTTTGTGCGGCGTCTAGATGTTTCAGTATAGGTTGGTAATATATTTATTTACAAACAGATTGCATAAATAACACATCAGTTATGTCAAAACAATATAATACTGCATCATTTTTAATATGTCTTTCTGGAAACACAGATACCATTAGTTACACCGTAGGAATATAATTAAGCGTCATTTATCATTTACCCGTGGGAAAAGCAAGAATCCCTGAAACTACTTAAGAACAGATTTTCGTGAGGCTATCACATTTCGGTTTAAATTTTAATCGAGCGATAAACAAATATTGTATCAATACCATTGAAAGTTTAAAAGTTAGTTTACAATTTTGGTAATGCTTTGTTTTGTTTGTATATTTGTTAGATATGAATTAATTATTCAGTTAAATAAACCAGACTGGGTCCAACGACGCAGTTGGTTTTTTTTAAAGTGTAGTGGGGGGGGGGGGGGGGCAGATAAGCAAGCGTTTCACACAATGGTGGGCAACAAACACTACCCGTGTTACAGTTGCGGTGCTTGCCTTTACAATGAGATACGGAAGTGGGGCGGGAAGAGGATCGGGAAAAGGGTTGAGGCTCCGGATACCTCTCTCACCGAGTGAAACGCAGCATGAGCCACTTTACGTCAATATTCTGAAAAGTCGTGGTATTTCACCAGTCGAGCCGGCTCATTCATGCAGCGAACTTCGTTGCTACAAGATACTACAAAATTTTCAAGCGAGCAAAGTTGCAAGCAATGCCTAGTCAAAAATAAACACGACGATAACTCGTCGACCTGTTCGTATGGACTTGCTTGTTCATTCTCAAAGTATTCTTCTCAGTGTGAGCCCGAACATTCGATCTTTTTGTTTCAGTATTAATATTGTTTCTCTAATAATAATATTTGGCACAATTCACAAGTTCAAATTTTATATGAACACATATTAATTTATCAAAACCACATTAGATGAATATGTGCTTATGAATTTATAATAGTGATTAATAAACTGAATATATTTCTGAGGTAAGTCTACGTTTAATATTATAACAATTATTGTATTAAGATAAAATCAATATTTATGAATATTTTAATTATTTTCGGAAGTAATGTGTGATAAATATCGATGACTGAAAACTATGTGCCCGGTATGGTAATAGGTTTGCCACCTATTCCATTTGGGACGTAAACATAACGGCGAGACGAGGCTACACCTTCGGGTAACAAAGGCGTGAAGTTATGTTATTTTATGTTATGATATTTTAATTATATTTTAACTCAATATGTTTTATATAATATGCATAACTATCATTGTAAATCAATACAGATTTTTTATAGGTATTTAAAGTATATATTAATTGTAGATAGAGTTTACTACAATTTAAGACATTTTTAAAAACTATAGTTTACTTTTATTAGCCCTCGAGGATTCAAACTGTATAGCATCCAAACTGTTGGATTTCTTATTATTTTAATTTAGTTTATTTTTTATGAATAATATTCAAATTATAATAACAAGTAAGTAATATTTTCAATGGATATTCATTATTAGGTGTAAATAATTTTTAATTTTGATTAAATCAATAATTATATAAATATATTGAGTATGTTCCGTTTTGTTTTATAATAAACTCAATACTAACTCGTCGTAAGTATTTAAAAAAAAAAAAATTAAATGTACCTGTGTTCTTTTTACAGATCATGGCCCACCTTATGTGGTTCCTAATACTGGCACTTAATTTATCTATTTGCCTGGGATACAAATTTCTCGTAGTGTTCCCAATGCCAAGTAGAAGTCATGGTATACTCGGTGATAGCATGGTTAAACATCTTCTTGCAGCAGGACACGAAGTAAGCATCATTATCATTCCTTATTATAAAATTAGTATAAAACAAAATCGCTTTCCACTGTCTGTCCCCTTATATGCTTAGATCTTTGAAACTACACAATAACAACAGATTTGGATGCGGTTTTTTTTAATCGATAGAGGATGTCAACACGGTGGTTTGTATGTATAATTTGTGTATTAATGAAAAAGTTATAATTTTCGAGATTTAGTACTTAAATTGCTAACGCTGTCTGCTAAGTAATACATTATTAAGAGATGTCGCGTCAGTTGTGCTCGACTACTGTGATCGCATAGAATTTCTTAGTTAACATGTAGGACGTTGATTTTAATTTGGTTGGATCTTAATTGTGATTGTCGAGTATTCTGTTTGCTACACCTTTTATTCACCAACCTACTGATTTGTTTTCAGTAGTGATAATAATATTGTTATTTAATTCAAATGGTTTGAAAAGAGTATTTGCCACATGAGTTTCTTGCCCGATTCTTCTCATGACAGCCCCTACACTCAGAATCGTGCCGCTCGTGGCGATTGCGTCCGTGTCTTTTTTTGTTCCACGGAGGCACTTTCCACAAGCGCTCGTGTTTGTTTTTTTATTTAATTTTAAATCATATGTTATCTGTACTTGTTGACTATTTTTAAGTGTCTGTGAAGACCTATAAAAATAAAGTTATTTTGACTTTGACTTTGACTATACACCTTCCAAAGGTCTACAATAAAATCCGCGATGGTGTAGGTATGTCTATCTCAAATGGAATAACCCACAATGACATTTTTATTCATTCTTAGGCGAAACAAAGTTCACTGGGTCAAGTAGTATTTTATTAAATTCCTTTAAGTTATAACTAGAGAAATATTGACATAATATATAATAAAATACTTACTAGTTAAATAAGTCGTTTTATAAACGCCTAACAAAATAATCATATGTATTCTATGTCTAAGATGCTATGTGATATTTATAATTAGGTTTAGTTACGAGTAGGAGTTTAATTGCATATTTTGTAAGCATACAAATGATTAGTTGTCATTGTCATCAATAGATGACAGATTAAATTATAAGCGATGTTTTCTATTGCTATTAAACGTATTCCGTGGGATAAAAATGTATTTACACACATTTAGGTGTTTTGGGTTCATAAAACGACAACTCAAAAGCGTTTTACTAAACATTAGGTAAGTTTTACGTGGTTAATGTCTATCTATTAATTACGAACCCTAAAAATGAGATGTCTATAAATTTCATGTTAATTAAACAAATATATGAATAATCTCTTTCCATCTCTTTCCGTGGGTGTCGTAAAAGGCGACTAAGGGAAAAGCTAGAAGAATGGGCAGCAGCATTCTCTCTCAAGAAAATACAGACTACTGCGATCGCCAACCCGCCTGCCAAGCGTGGCGATTATGACAAAAACCCCCCATGATTGAGCGGGTCGGCAGTTGTGGCGCTCTATGGGGGAGGCCTATGTTCAGCAGTGGACCTCAAAAGACTAATGATGATGATGATGAATAATGACCAACTCCAGAAGTTAAAATTGACACACACTTTTTTTTATATTTTCGCAGGTGACCTATATAACTCCATACCATTACAACAGGGAAACTCATCCAAAGTTAAATATAGTTGATGTATCAGCAACAGCAAAAGTATTCAGCTGTAAGTGCCTAATAATATGTTTTTTATTGAATTTCAATTTGTAGTAAGTAGATTTATCGGTTTATTAAATTTTCGTACCTACTAGTCGTCTAACTCACGGAATTAGTTTGGCAATTTATCTATTATAAATATGATAGTGGGGTAAAAACTACCAACGTGAGCATACCCAAAGAGGGCTAACGTCAAGCACTGGTTATAAAACCACAGCCAAATCTGTTGACAACATGGATAGTTCAAAATGATGACTCGTTCTATCGACACCACTTAGAGTAGAATAACGAAAAAAATACGTTAGGTATATCTAAAGTGACCATTTATTTTTTGACTCAAAACGGGACATCGACTTACTTAGATGAAATAACATGTTGGTAATAAAAAAGAATCACTTTTTATTATTTTTTAAGTTATTGAATAAATGGCATCAAAAAAGCCTAATTATATGTATCAGATTCAACAGTGTTAGCGTCCTGAAGTCCGCTGCATGAATGGGCCGGCACGACCGGTGAAATACCACGACCTCTCGAAATATCTGCTTGAAGTGGCTCGTGCCGCATTTCGTTCGGTGAGAGAGGTGTCCGGATTCTCTTTCCCCTTTCTTTCCTCTCCTACTCCCTTAAAATACGGCAACGCACCACGGTGTAATCCAAATAAAAGAGTCAAGCTATAATAATCGGTAGTCCTAGGATTGCTGCAAAAATAATCTGGTCTCAAATTCTTGCAATTTATTGCGACGGCCAGATGGTTCCCTGCATCGAATATGTAAAAAACTTAGGCATTTTCATTGATGGAGGCTTGTCTTGGGTACCTCAGGTACGAGAACTACGCCGTAAAATATTTGCTTTTGTGGGGTCCTTGCGTGGAAGTGTAAACCTGTATGACTTTCAGCAAGTTGGTTACCAGATACCCGTGAACGATAAATCCGACACCACCTTGCGGGATGTTATCACCTTTCCGGTAGAAGAGTTGGTTTTCAGACCGCAGGATTCTGATAATCCTGCAGATTTCTGATAATCTCTCGCAATGCCCCATCGAATCCTACTCAGGCCCGCCGTAAGCGGGCGTGCAAGGCGTGCAATGCACGCGGGCGGCGTATCCAGGGGGGCGGCAAATCAAGCAATCAACGACCAAAATTCAGAAATTGTCACATCATAATACTAAAAAAATATCCAACCAAAAGAAATATGAAGCGGCGCGCAATTATTTTCTTTTGTATTAAACAATGCCATCTATTGAAATTCAAGAGAACAAAGATGCAACACGTAGCACTTGTTGGTAAGGTGGGCTCGGGCCGGAGGACGGCTGCCGCAAGAAAGTCGACATATTGTTTATGGTCGTGCTAGGCTCTATGCTATGAAACGACGACGACGAAATACGGGAATCCCCTCAGAGTTTAATTCTCATTCCTCTTTTTATAAACATGCAAAAGCGATGCGAAGTCGAACAGATTAGTGAACAACACGCTTCAATTATTTCGTTTAGTTCTTAATAAGTTCCGTAAGGAGTGGAAATACGTAAAATTAATGATATTCTGACTTGGTTAGTGTGATTATTATTCAGAGAATTATCTATTTCATCCGTCGGCGCCAAAAATCGTATTATGGTAAGTAACTCCGTATATAAGCCTGTGGGTCGATTATTGCAATTATATGAAAGTTTTACTATGGGGTATGGGAAATAAAGTTAAGTAATCTTCCGATACATTCCAGGAACCGCAAAAAAGGAAAAAGCTTTCAGGAGCGCAATTTCGACAGCAAAAACGAGAAAAAGATGCACAGAAAAAAAAATTAGAGGGCTCTCTAGAGAAATTTTTAAGCAAACCAGAAAATAGGGAAATGGAATGTCAAGAAAATGTTGGCGTAGCTTCAACAAGCGCAGCCTTAAATTTAGAAGTTATGGAGGTATCTGAAGAGAGAAATATTAGTCCTTTAGAGGCAGACTTCAGTAAAACTAAAACAAGAGAAAGTACTGCTCAAGAACCTGTAAGCAATTTATCGTCGTCAATAAGTAGCTGTTTAGATTGTGGTGATGATCCCGGTTTATGGCCTGCCAGTATGACTAATAATCTTGTTAATATTTTGGTAAGTCGTGGTCCCGTACAGCTGTTTAACTACAATTTTCCTGCTAATGATGACGGAAGAAAATTTGCAAACAGTTATTATTCTAGAAATCTTCCCAATGGAGAAAAAATTAACAGAGAATGGCTTGTTTACTCTACGTCAAAAGATTCAGTCTATTGTTTCTGTTGTAAAATATTCAGTAACACTGTAAGTAGTTTGTCGGCTCCAAGCGGTTTTTCCGACTGGCAACATTTGTCATCCACCTTAAAACGACACGAAACAAGCGTTTCTCACAGTGAAAATTTAAAATGTTGGGTACAACTAAATAATATGTTAAAAAACAAAACTACTGTAAATCAAATGCAACTGAGACTATTGGAATCTGAAAAAAAACAATGGTGTGATGTATTGGAAAGGATCATAGCTGTTATAAAATTTTTATCCCATCAATGTCTAGCGTTTAGGGGCTCGTCAAAAACATTATATGAGCATGATAACGGTAATTTTCTCAAAGCAATAGAAATGATAGCAACCTTTGATTCAGTTATGCGAGAACATATTCACAGAATTCAAGCCTCGAAATTGGATTCAACTCGCATGACTCACTATTTAGGAGATCAAATTCAGAACGAAATCATTGATTTACTCGGCACGACCATAAAAAATTATATCTTGAACAAAGTCAGAGAATCAAAATATTTCTCCATTATATTAGATTGCACACCAGATGTAAGTCACACAGAACAAATTACAGTTATACTCAGGTATGTCATTTTAAACAGTGAAACTAAAAATGTTACGACATGCGAAAGTTTTATTGGTTTCTGTCCGATCACCAGCTCCACAGGTGAAGGACTATTAAATTTCGTTTTAGATTTATTTTCGCAATTAGACCTGGATATTAAGAACTTACGTGGTCAAGGTTATGACAATGGTTCTAATATGCGTGGAAAACACAACGGATTGCAAAAAAAAATATTGGAAATTAATAATCGCGCATTTTACGTTCCATGTTCGGCGCATAGTCTCAATTTGGTCGTTAACGATGCGGCAAATATTACGCACGACACCGTAAATTTTTTTAATATAATTCAAGAAATTTACGTTTTCTTTTCGTCATCTACAAAAAGGTGGTCGATAATTTGCAAATATTTACCAGATTTAAAATTAAAAGCATTAAGTGCCACGCGATGGTCTAGCAGAATCGATGCAGTCAAACCTTTACGGTATCATCTCGAAAAAATATTTGACGCTTTGCTAGAAATATCAGATAACAATTCGTCGGAATGGGATTGTACAACATCTCATAAAGCTCATTCGCTTGCTTTAAACATTCAAAATTATAGATTTATTTGTTCGGTTGTAATTTGGTTCGATATTTTAAATGAAATTAATGCTCTCAGCAAAATGATGCAAAACCCCACAATAAATACTCAAATCTGCATAAATTTGTTAAACAAATTGATTGATCAATTCACCGAATATCGCACGGATGAGCACTTCGAAAGGGTGTTAGAAGAAGCTACCAATGTGGCTCGGGACCTTAATGTTGAAACAGATTTTCCGCCTATAGACACAGTTCGTCCACGAAGGAAACCAACTCAATTTCAATATGAACAGAGTGACGAAGTTTTACTTGACCCCAAAACCAAATACAAAGTAGAGGTATTTTTTAGAATCCTAGATCAAACGTTGACTTCTTTAAAGGATAGATTCGAGGAGTTGGAAACTTTTACCGACGTATTTGGCTTTTTCACCAATAATAACTTATTTAGTTACTCCAAAGATGATTTAATGAAACATTGCAAAGATTTGAATTTGAAGCTAAAAGACAGTTCCAATAGTGACACAGATATTGATGGTATAGATTTGTTTAATGAAATCAATGCTTTAAAGTTGCATTTTACTGAACACCAGTCCAATGATCCACAAACCTTATTGCAATATATTTTTGCAAATGATTTAATGTCAACATTTCCGAATATAGCAATAGCACTAAGAATATTACTTACGCTGCCGGTTTCAGTTGCATCTGGTGAAAGGTCCTTTTCAAAGTTAAAAATTATAAAAAACTATTTGAGATCAACAATGCACCAGCAAAGACTAAGTAATTTAGCCATAGTTTCAATTGAACATGAGATATTAGATAGCTTAGACACAAAAAAATTGATAACAGATTTCGCCAACATTAAGGCAAGAAAGGTACAATTACTGTAAATTAAGTAAATAAATAGTTTTTCGTTGTAAAGTATTTCTTATTTTTTCACATCCTTAACCTAGTTTTTTTTTTACCTAGATCGTGTAAGGTAGACATAGTTAAACGGGGGCGGCAAAATGGGAATTGCACACGGGCGTTCGAACCCCTAGCGGCGGGCCTGATCCTACTCAGTTGGTCTTCCAGCTCGGTGATCCTCTACTCAGCCCTAAGTGTGCGTTTACCAGGATAACACACAACTTCCGACCTCTGGCGTCTCGATGCCGTATGGATACCAAACGGAATAGCGAAGCTGCCGTGTCTTTTCGGCCGTAATTTTTCTATAGTCAATTCGTGAGGGGTTTGCCTTTATCTCCACACTTAGCAGGCAGCTTAGCGATCGCAGTAGATCTTCGTTTCTCGAGACAGAGAGCTGCTGCCCAATCTACTAGTTTTCCCTTGGTCGTTTCTTACGAACCCATGGGAAGAGATGGGGTAGCGGTATTCGAAGCCTATTTACAGTCAATTTATTTTTTATTTATTGTTTTTCAATTAATTCATTTCAGAGATATTGAAACGTCTACCCATGTGGGGATCTTTTGAATTCATGATATACCGTATATCATACATTCGTAGAAAAACAATGAGCGTGTTTAGATATTAGATAAAATTAAAATAGGTTGAAGCGAAACTACGTAGAGTTAACGCTTACTGTAGAATTATTTCGGGAGTCTTAACACGTTTCTGGGGCAGTTAAAATAAACTAAACAAACCGCTCAGTAATTGCGGCCGCCGTGAACAAATAATATGTTTAAAAATAGCTCTTTAGAACACCACGTTCGGTAGTTACTATAATTACTTGTAATAATTTCTAATATTTTAGGGACATATGTCTAATATTTAATCATAGAAAGTTATTATTTAAGAACGTTTATTTATAACCTACCTCTAAACACAAACCCCTCATGTTTCATTCAGCATGGAAACAATAAATAGAATTCCCCAAAATATAAGTATATAAAGACGTATACCTATGTCACCAAAATAAATAGATTATTTACTTAAAATGTCTTTTTGCCAAGATTACATAACAGTTATGAGCACTTATGTAATAATAAGTATATTTAAATAAAAAAATGGATGAGCTGATCCCACAGACAAACCACTGGTTTTGTGTGACTCTGTTTATTGCATGTAAAACAGTAAAGATACTAATAAATTACATATCATAACTTCACACCTTTTGTCATCCGAAGGTGTAGGCAGCGACTGTTAAGCTTCGTCTCGCCGTTCTGTTTACGTCCCAAATGGAATAGGTGGCGAACCTATTGCCATACCGGGCACAAGGTGTTCAGTCATCGATATTTATCACACTTAACTTCCGAAAACAATTTCGAAAAGTCATTGATGTTGAGCCAGTGTCAGTATTAAAAAATGAAAATCTTAGAGCCATTTCAATTCAAGCACCGAACTGTGTGGCTCTACTGACAACAGTCGAGCCACACAGTTCGGTGCAACGGTGAAACGTATCAAATTCGCGTTTTATGAACGCCTAATAAAATAATCATATTTTCTATGTCTATGTTGCTATGTGATATTTTTAATTAGGTTTAGTTACGAGTAGGAGTTTAATTACACATTTTACGAGGATACAAATGATTAGTTGGCATTGTCATCAATCGATGACAGAATAAATTATGAGCAAAAATATTAATATTAATACAGCAAAACGATAAAATACATTACATCTTCCAGATTTTCTGCTGTATTCGACTGCCCATTGATTTGGTTATCAACACTTGAGCCACATTGGATTATACTTAATTTATCAGATGGGCCTCTTAAAGCTTAACTTTTATGTTTCTGTTTATTTTATATCTATCACGTCTCCGAAAAAGGATTTGATTTCTATTTCTGTTAAATAATTAATTGTTATTGTAGCAGAAGACCTATTGAACGTTACACTTATCATGGAGAAAGTGTTAAATTTCAACGCAGAGGCTGTGACGAATCTATTCACCGACGTGGCGATTTATACTTTGGAAAATGAAAACATACAAAAATTCATACGGAAAACCGAGGAACAATTTGATGCAGTCATCAGCGAGTGGTTATTTTCCGACCTATACTCAACGTAAGCTATTTGTAACATTATTAGATAATCTCAGGCCTATTGGTTCACAGCCGGGGTATAAAAGTGTAGGTATGTCTCTGTCTTGTGTGGCGGTGTAGAGAAAGCACTTCAGTGGCATTAGCCGGTTTTGACAGTGGTAGAGCCAAGCAGTTCGCTGCATGAATGGGCAGGTTCGACCGGAGAAACACCACGACCTCTCAGACGATCGACGTAAAGTGTCTCATGCCGCGTTACATTCGGTGAGAGCGTTACTCGGAGGCCCACCCTCCTTCCCCATCCTTTCCTATCCTACTCCCTGAAAGGTCAGCAACGCAACGGTAACACTATATGTGTTGCTTGTGTCCATGGGCGGCGCAGGTTGCATACATCAGGTGACACGCTAGCTCGTTTGCCCTCCTATCCCATAAAAAAAAGTTTACCGTCCTATTTGGAGGCTGGCAGAGTCGTCGTCTGCCAATCTGTCAAATACAGGGAAACCGGTATATTCTGTATATTCTGTCAGTCTGTCACTACCACCTCTGGGTTAAACAAAAATTGCCTGTTGGAGAGGTTTCAAGTTTGACTCCGGCTGAAGGTAAAGATACTACGTACTCCATGCATAGGAGCATTATCAAATTACGAAGGAGCATATAATAACATCTTGGACACAATATACTACCTAAATAGTTTATTATAAACCACAATTTTTGGACCCATTTGTGATAGAAAATACATCACCATTTTTATATAAAGATGTGACCAATACTGATACTCGTGTAGCTCGATACTACTTAATGACATTTATTCAAATTTTCCAATTTATTAGCAAAAATACAGCAAAACGATAAAATCCATTTCATCTTCCAGATTTTCTGCTGTATTCGACTGCCCATTGATTTGGTTATCAACACTTGAGCCGCATTGGATTATACTAAATCTTTTGGATGGACCACCAAATCCAGCCTACACTTCCGATTATCTACATGACAATGTTCCTCCAATGTCCTTTACACAAAGAGTATTTGAGCTATGGACACAAGTAGATGGTTTGATAAGAAAGAATTTGTAAGTAATTTATTTTACATTTATGCATGCACATTCATAAATAGTGAGTTGTTGTAGGCAAGCTTCCTATTTTTTTTCTTGTTCTAATTAACTTCTTTATTACTAATACATACTTATAGGTAAAATATGTTACGTTCATTAATTGAATATCAAACTTTGGATGGTTGTTTACAGCAAGATTTATCTAGCCTGATACTTGCCTAAAAAGCTATTTCTAGCAGCACTATTTTGCCTGCTTCGAAAAAATTTTTTGATTTATTTATTTGAGACTACGCCTTAATTTTTCATTTATGTTTCTTTTTTTGCATGTGATTTTAGCATATATTATTACAAAGAAGAAGCTGCCTTTAATCGTCTCATAGTGTCTGTTTTAAAAGAAAGAGGTAAACAAGAAATACCTTCATATGAAGCAATACGATATAATGCGTCTTTAACACTGGGCAATAGTCAGGCCATCATTGGAGACGCATTCAGCTTACCTCAGAGTTATAAACATGTTGGAGGCTACCACATTGATGATGAAATAAAAGCTTTGCCCCAGGTTAAATTTTTAGATGATTTATTATTAGAATAAATAAGGATTTTTTTTTATAACTTAGACTTTCGCGAACCACATTCTTAACACTAAAACAACTTTTCAGGACTGTACAGGCCGCGTTTTTGACAGGCCGCGATTTTGACCCAGTGGTAGATTTTTTTAACAAATACCTTTAAATTTAAAATCAAGTAATATTTAATAATAGTTATACTCTCATTTCAACTAACTAACTAAAATAAGATAATTATCTAATTATTAAAAATAACAACTGTTACCTATTAAATCATACAACAAAGGATCTTTTCAAACAAAATTTTTCTTTAGTAAATATATATTATTAATAAATATTGAATTTTTTGTTTCATGGTCTGATGTGGGTTACCCAATAGTAAAAATTATATTTTTAACATCAACTTTTTGATTTTTATTTCCAAAAGTGGGTGCTCTCTGTATCAATGAAAATAACTTTTGAACGACTACCATCTTTTTTTCATCACTAGTGAAAATGATCTCTGTAAAGAGTTCGAAACGTCGGGAAATAAATAAAAATAAGTTCTAAATAAACGCGATACAATCCTGAAAAGTTAAAATAAGGATCACCTCAATGGCATACCTACCTACCTGACATGATAAAAAAAATACTTTAAAAAAAAATTTTTAAAGAATTTCTTTTTCCATTTTTAGTGGTATTAATGAGTTATAAGTATAGGTGGCCAAGTGGTAGAGCACACGGCTTCTGAATCCAGAGGTCACGGGTAAAAATGCTGGCTCACGAAATTTATTTCGAAAATTATGTGTGATAAATATGGATGCCTAAAAACTTTGTGCCTGGTGTGGCGATAGGGATTGGGACGTAAACATAACAGCGAGTCGAAGCTTAACACCCACTGCTACACCTTCGGGTAGAAAAAGGCGTGAAGTTATGTTATGTTAATGAGTTGTGAACTTCAATAGACTTTAGTTCATTCACATGGCTTTCAGTTCATTAAATATAATATCACTTATTACAAGTCCGTTTGTTAAATGGTTGATATTTTTAGGGAGCTATTATTAATAGGTACTTAGTTAAAAGAGTTTGATAATACTTGTGAAGTATTTTGTTATTATCATGGGTAGACAATAATACTGCAGACCAAAATGAAGACCAATCGTAGGCTTGAAACTATTGCACAAAAAAAATTTACAGTATTGTGTCCTAACTCCTAACCGTTTAAGAGTTCTGTAGCTTCATCATCAGCACAGCAGTATCAGATGTTGATTCAAGCATACCTCCCAAGAAGCACGTTATTCCTAAATAGGTACTACTAAACAGTTTCCATTGACTAACTTCAGTACTGTCTCACAACTCTTAACTGATAAGGAGTTCTGTGGCTTCTTGATTAGCACAGCAGCATCAGATGTATATTCAAGTATACCTCACAAGCAACAGGCTAGTCCTACATACTACCAAGTAGTATCTATTGACCGATTGCAGTGCTGTCTTGAAACTCCTAACCATTGAGGAGTTTTGGGGCTTCTTCATCAGCACAGCAGCATCAGATGTTGAAACCATAAAGCATATCCCTAAGACATCACTATTACGTAAGAAAAACATTATACTCGCATACAATTTTCGGTGGTTGCCTTCGATTTCTCCTGGTTCCCATTATCAAATCTTGACCTGGTGAAAATGGGACCATCTCGAAAGTAAACACAATCCAACAAAAAAAAATTTGAAATCTGTCCATAATTAACGAAAATATCGGTGAACAGAAATAAAAAAAAAAGTATACATACAGACGAATTGAGAACCTCCTCCTTTTTTTGAAGTCAGTTAAAAATCAACTCATTAAAATATTCCTTATAGGACTTGAAGAAAATAATGGATGCTTCAAAATACGGAGTCATATATTTCAGCATGGGTTCAAATCTGAAGAGCAGAGATTTACCTGCAGAATTGAAGAGAGGTATTTTGAATGTATTTAGACGCTTAAAACAGACAGTGATATGGAAGTTTGAAGAAGTTCTACCAGACACTCCGAACAACGTGCATATACTTCAATGGGCACCTCAACAAAGTATCTTAGGTGAGATTAGAAATTATTATACCTTACATTATGTTCATCCCAGAGTTATAGTGTTAATCAATACTGCTCCAATAAACACAACCTAAATGCTCTCTTGAGACTTTTTTTTATGGGATAGGAGAGCAAACGAGCAGGCGTGTCGCCTGATGGTAAGCAACCAACGCCGCCCATGGACACCAGCAACACATATAGTGTTACTGTTGCGTTGCCGACCTTTAAGGGATAGGGAATAGGAAAGGATGGGGAAGGGGGGTGGGCCTTCGGGTACAATAACAAAGTACTTTCATAGTACTTTGTTATTGTACTGACTAGATACTGACTTTACTATACACTTAGGCGTCCATCACTAAATTCCCAAGTATGCTGAAATAACTTTACGGCTAGACCCTTACAGGATAGGGCGAAAGACGATAGGGCTAAAAGATTTCGCAACCTTGCTTACAACGCTGTTTAAGAGTATCACTCAATGTTGCGCACCACCTGCTCGCCTTTAGACCGCTATTAAAAGCGGTCAAAAGGCGAGCGTTATTCTATTTTCATGTGCACTCTTCCTGACACAGCTCTCGATTTTTTAAGTTAGCGTTGGTATCAGTACCACGTTGTTTATTCCCTAATAGGTAGTTATTTTATAGGATGCCACCATTCAGAAAAAGTAGACCCGGAGGTTTTTTTTTTTAATTTGATCTTCTAATCTCTCTTACAATCGTTTAACGCGTTTAACGTCCTCTTGCGGCAACAATAAATAATGTATAAAAGTAAAAAGAACCGGTTAATATATTATCTAACTTAGAAAAAATACATGGCGACTTACACAAACAGTACATACACATCTAGTAGCGGGTGTTGTCTACGATAAGGCAAGAAAATGTTGAGATTTTTTTTATTAAAATATTATCTTTTAATTTTTAAGTATTTAATTACTTAAGGTACAAAGATTTTTTGGCATCTAGTTGGCCAATGTCAAGACCATGTTTGGTAAGTTTATTGCGATACTAGAACATAGTGTAACAACATAACACATAACATACCTTCACGTCTTTTTCTACCAGAAGGTGAAGGCAGCGGCTGTTAAGCCTCGTCTCGCCGTAATATTTACGTCCCAAATGGAATAGGTGGCGAACCTATTGCCATACCAGGCACAATGTTTTCATTCATCGATATATATTACACATAACTGCCGAAAATAATTTATATTTCATTGGTGTGCGCCAGGATTCGAACTTGCGACCTCTTGATTCCGAAGCGGGGTGCTCAACCACTGGATCACCGAGACCTTATATCGTTATTGATTATGATTATATAGTGGTGTAATATCACTATATAATCACTCAAGTTAACAAAATTTTCAAAGCACTAAGTATATCGCAGTTTTCGTAATATTGCAATGTTATTATTCTGACCATTTATGTGTACTATACACATCTTTATGGTTGCGATTAAATAAAGATATGAAGGAGTGGGAACTGCAAATTGAAAAGATTAAATCTCCGCATAGTAATTTATTTGATAGTCTCATTTTACAGCTCATCCCAACATGGTACTTTTTATAACACACGGAGGTTTACTGTCCATAACCGAGACAATCCATTTTGGAGTGCCAATCATAACTATACCCGTCTTTGCTGATCAGTTTTTGAATTCCGTAAGAGCCGAGAAGAGAGGATTTTCTAAGACAGTAAAACTGTCTAACAGTATGGACAAAGATATGGGTGTGGCGATTGAAGAGGTTTTAAGTAATCCAAAGTAAGTGTGTATATTGATATTACTGGTACTATTACTGGTACTATTATTAAGATAGTATAAAAATAACGGATTAGTTTATTATTAAGCTACAAATCAACATAACTTCACGCCTTTTTCTTCCCAAAGGCGAGCCTCGACTCGCCGTTATGCTTACGTCCCAGAAGGTGGCGGTGAACCTATTGCCATACACCGGGTACAAAGTTATCAGTGATTGATATTTATCACACCTAACTTCCAAAAAGAATTTCTAAAAGTCATTAGTGTGAGCTCGGATTCGAATCCACGACTTATTGAAGCAGAAGTGGGGTGGTCGACCACTGAACCACCGAGACATTAAAAAAATGCAAATATGTATTTTTTAAATATTATATATTGTTTATGTCGATTATTTGAAGACTTTCCTATAGAATAATACCTGAGTTTAGTTAATATTCTATTTGATATATTATTAGATATTTTATTTTTTTCTATTCTTTTACTCGCGACTTCATCCGCGCAGAGTGCACAAAGTTGTCGCAGGTGATATAAAAAAAAAACAGTATCTACCTAATAACAAAGTATATATTATATTTTAGATACTCAGTGAGGGTTAAGGAACTCTTTACAGCATATCATGATCGACCTATGAAGCCTAAAGAGGAGCTGGTGTACTGGATAAGCCACGTGGTACGAACTCGCGGCGCACCGCATTTACGCTCGCCAGCTCTAGAACTGTATCTTTACCAAAGATTGTATATAGATTTAATAGGAATTGTTTTAGTTTTCATTTATATCATTAAAACGACTATTACATTCATTTTGTCATTATCTGTAAATAAATACAATAATAAAGAAAAGCAGTCCTAAATAGAGAGAATAAAAGTTTAACCATAATAAAGTATGTTTATGATATTTCATTTAATTCAATCTATATTTGATATTTGAGAGTTCTCCATGGAGAAAAAATATACAAGTAGTTAAATTAGTTATCAAAGAGGCACTTGGTTTCTGAGAACTTGGCTTCTAATCCTAGTTCCAATTCCTTTTTTTCTTCAAATTCAAATAATTTATTTTGCTGATAAGGGTATAAAACAGGTCTTAGTTTTAAATACAGGATAGCCCCTCATCCTACCACCTGGCATGCAAAAATTTACAAAAGATAATTTTTACGTACTAATAACAGTTATAGATATAGAAGGAATGTCAGTTAAGATAGAATCAAATAATAATGTTAAAATGTGGTAATAATACACTCGAGAGCAATGAATCCGGGTCACTTAAAGAATGTTAAAAATCTCGGAAACTAAAAATGATAGGTTAATGCAATAAATTGTATTTAATAGACAATGTAATACTCCTTAAATGAAGGTATTAAAACTTCTTAGTTATTGTAAAGTTATATCATAAAAAAATCAAATTTGAAAAAGGGCCACTTTCGAAGATGGAACTACGAAATTACAGCATTTGGTTTTGCTTTTGTTTGTAATCTGTCATTTATGTGGGTACATAAACCATGTTGATAGTGCTCTATATTCATTATTCAAGCTGAAATTATGTCGCTTACGCCTGAAGAATGCACCAGAATACTTACAATGCTGGAAACCGGCCGGAGTCGGCGCGATACAGCCAGGACTGTTGGTGTGTCGCTGTCAACAGTACAAAGAGTTCTCCGACGTTACGAAGAAACTGGTTCTAACCTACGCAGACCAGGAACGGGCAGAACCAGGTATACCACAGCACGAGAAGACCGATACTTGGTGAACACCATGCTTCGAAATCGCTTTCTCACAGGAACTGAACTCACCAATCAGTTTCGACGCCTCGGAGGAAGTAACCCAAGTGCATGGACAGTAAGACGTCGGCTTGCTGAATCTAACTTAAAACCCCTTAGACCTGCAAACGGCCCTAAACTGGAGCGTGGGCATCGTATTTCAAGACTAAGATATGCCCAGAGCCACGTAAATTGGAGTATTGAAGATTGGTCAAAAGTTATGTTCTCCGACGAATCAAAATTTATGCTCTACAAGCACGATGGAAGACACAGAGTGTATCGAAGACCAGGGGAAAGATTCAAGCAAGCATGCATCGAGGAAAAAGTAGCCTACGGTGGTGGGTCTGTACTTGTGTGGGCCGGAATTTCTTCTGAAAGTCGCACAGACCTGGTGATCATAGAAAACGGCTCTTTAACTAGCGTAAGATATGTGGAAGAAATCCTCAATGATCACGTTGGTCCATTTATGGTCAATTTAGGTGAGGATGCTATATTTATGCATGACAATGCCCGACCTCATACAGGTAGGATTGTGAATGACTACCTTCAAGAGATGAACATTACTCGTATGGAGTGGCCAGCGCGCAGCCCGGATATCAACCCGATCGAGCATGCTTGGGACGAGCTAGGCAGATGCGTAAAACAACGAAACCCTCCCCCAATCACGCTTCGTGAGCTCAAAATTGCTCTCACAGAGGAATGGGAGAATATTCCCCAAAATCGTATAAGGAACTTGGTGTACAGCATGCCAAACCGCGTAAACGCAGTAATGGAAGCACGAGGAGGCAATACGAAGTATTAAAATTCAAGAAAATCGTAATAAAGTTCAAAAATTTCATGTTTCCTATTTTTGTTTTAAGGAGAGATCAGCAGATTTTTTCTTTATGTAATTTTGTGTTAATAAAATGTATGGTGACTCATATTTTTTTTACTTTCATTTAAGGAGTATTACATTGTCTATTAAATACAATTTATTGCATTAACCTATCATTTTTAGTTTCCGAGATTTTTAACATTCTTTAAGTGACCCGGATTCATTGCTCTCGAGAGTAGATCAATCAGTATTTAACAACATTTATTATTTGCATTCAATTCTTAGGTAGAAGCAACATAATTAATAAGTCCCTACCCTAATGCAAAAAGCTCAGAAAAATAATATTTTCAAGTTAAAATAAAAGTCAAAAGAAATGAAAGTAAAAAATTTTATGTCGTAAAATAAATGTTATGAAAAATGTTTTCAAAATAATTTAAGTCTTCCTTTAACAGAAAGTGACAAGTCGTATCAGCTGGGATACGAGCCAGATAGAAGAGAACTGAGAAAGAAATTGGAGTTTTGTTTTGGCGGGACTGTGGAAGAGTCATGACCGTTTTTGCATTATTTTCTCAGATTTGTGTTTCAATGGATATTATTCAATGGACAAAGGGTCGAAAGTGTTCGCTCAGCAGCTTGGAAGGCCCCATCTGACGAAGTTGAAAACTGCGGATGGACGTGTCGTCACCTCTAAGCCTGAGATTCTCGCAGAGATAGAATCTTTTTATGGGCTCCTTTATTCCACACGGATGACCAAGCCGACGGGACACAGCGATGATGACCAGAGAGCCCCGCTAACGCGTCACTACAGTGAGGACATCCCCGACTTTTCAGAAAGCGAGATTAGGGCGGCTCTCGGGCAACTTCAGAACAACAAGGCACCCGGTGATGACGGGATTACTACAGAACTTCTAAAATCCGGCGGGACTCCTGTCCTAAAGGAATTAGCAAGTCTTTTTAATTCCGTCATACACCAGGGCATAACACCACAGGCTTGGGGCAGGAGTGCGGTGGTGCTGTTCTTCAAAAAAGGTGATAAAACCTTACTGAAGAATTACAGACCCATCTCACTCCTGAGCCATATCTACAAGTTGTTCTCGAGGATCGTCACGAATCGTCTCGCTGTAAGACTCGACGAATTCCAGCCTCCGGAGCAGGCCGGGTTTCGAAAAGGCTTTAGTACGGTGGACCACATCCATACTGTTCGGCAGATTGTACAGAAGACCGAAGAGTACAATCAGCCGCTGTGTATGGCATTCG
Organism: Euproctis similis; assembly: GCA_905147225.2. Classification (NCBI taxonomy): domain Eukaryota; kingdom Metazoa; phylum Arthropoda; class Insecta; order Lepidoptera; family Erebidae; genus Euproctis; species Euproctis similis. The sequence continues at coordinate 16,434,891 of LR990109.1, forward strand.
TGGATTATGAAAAAGACTCCATCGAAACTTGGGCAGTTCTGGATGCATTGCAGCGATGTCGGATTGACTGGCGTTATATCGAGGTGTTGAGATGCTTGTATGACGCCGCCACGATGGCTGTCCAGATACAGGACCAGGTGACGAACTCTATCGAGCTGAATCTAAGACAGGGAGATGTCATATCTCCCAAACTCTTCATCAACGCTCTAGAGGACGTCTTCAAGACCCTGGATTGGACTGGACAGGGTATCAACGTGAATGGTGAGTACATCTCACATCTTCGGTTTGCCGACGACATCGTTGTAATGGCAGAGTCGCTGGAACAGTTAAGCGGAATGCTGCGCAGCCTAGACGAGTCCTCCCGGCGTGTCGGTTTGGGCATGAACTTGGACAAGACCAAAGTCATGTTCAATGAACATGTCGTGCCCGGACCGATAAGCGTCGAAGGGTCAGTTCTCGAAGTCGTAAACAAATACCTAGGCCAAACTATCCAGTTAGGTAGACGAAACTTCGAGAAGGAGGCCGAAAGGAGGATTCAGCTGGGTTGGGCTGCATTTGGCAAACTGCGTCGGGTCTTCAGCTCGCCTATACCGCAATGTGTGAAGACCAAAGTCTTTGACCAGTGCGTCCTACCGGTAATGACCTACGGTGCCGAAACGTGGACACTCACGGTGGGGCTAGTCCACAAATTTAAAGTCGCTCAGCGAGCTATGGAGCGGGCTATGCTCGGGGTATCTCTGAAGGATAAACTCAGGAATGAGTATATCCGCCAGAGAACTGGGGTAACCGACATAGCTCGCAGAATAAGCTCGCTGAAGTGGCAATGGGCTGGTCATATCTGCCGAAGGACCGACGGTAGATGGAGTAAGAAGTTGAGTGGAGACCGCGTCTTGGTAAACGTAGCGTAGGACGCCCACCAGCCCGATGGTCAGACGACCTCAGAAAGGCTCCTGGAAAAGACTGGATGCGGAAGGCAGAGAATCGGATGTTGTGGCGCACATTGGGAGAGGCCTATGTCCAGCAGTGGACTGCAATAGGCTAATGATGAATGATGATGATGATGGATATTATTCGTGGCATTTTGTTTAATAAGTGTCCGTATATGAGTGCAAATGTGGGGAATGGTGTAAATATCGTGTTTAGTGTGCTCTCCAACGGTGTCGTCAGGACTCCCTCGCAACATCATGCATAAAGTGCCACGACTTTATGTATGATTAGGCTAGGTTAGGTTAAGTTAGTTTAGGATAGTTTTAAGTTTCATCATCATCTTCCTTACTTCATAATAAAAAATAACGTCAGACAAGGCAGTATGGCTTAAAAGCTTGTCCAATAATGGACAAATTAAAAAAAAACAAAAGGAGAAAAAAATTATAAGACTAGATAATGTCATAATCATGAATTGGTCATGAAATAAAATGTCGGAAAAGATTGAAATATTTTCAATTTTACTTCCACTCAAGATAGAATTTATCATTAATTAACTTCCTATTTTATAGTAGCATTTGTTATTTAGAATTTTATTACTTCTTTTTAAATTAAGATATAGAGAGATCCCTGATATTTTTGGCTAATTTATTATATTTAATTGAGGACCCATACCAAAAACTATTTTCAGAATGAGTGTTGTTTTTGCAGGAAGAGCCCTCACTTTAACATTATTAGTGTATTTTACAATCACAGTATCTTGAAATCAACAATATAATTAAGTATTGAGCTAAGGAACACTGCAAGGTCCAATATATAAATAATGAAAGTAATGTCAGTATTTTATATTTACGTAAATAGGGTCTGCAGCTGTCCATAATGTAAAGCTGGAACATAGGTCTTTATCATAGACTCTGGGCCTTAAAAACATGATCAATTTCAGAGGAACTGGCCCAAAATATAATGTATTTCAATACCGGATACCCGGATACCGGTATTGAAATACATTATATTTTAGTCCAAACCATGATATACCATCAAAAGGGAATCAATAATGATTATAAAAGCCAATTTATATAATGCATAACCAGAACTACTAGTTTACACTTATTTATAAGACATCAGGTATATTTCTATAAAAGGTGTGGCTAATTTTGGAAAATATTAAATACAGTAAAAACTTTTTTTTTTACTTTTAAAGAATCTCAACCTTCATCATTGTTAGAAATTGTACAACTTTAGAGTTAAGGATCAAGTGGTATTGATTTGATTATATTTATTTTATTTATACATATATACATAACTTCACCCCAAATCCTTTGCGGGGTAGGCAGAGAGAGCAGAGCACCATAAGGCACGATTCTTACACACCTCACTCACTTTGTTGACTTTCATAACTCTTTTCATGCACGCGTGGTGATTTTTGAGGCACCTAACATCACCTGATTATATTTATTACTAACAAAATCTCAACAGCACCTTCTCTTTAATAAGATAAGAGATAAAGAAATAATTGTCATAAAGTTATATTTTGCTGAGACATGATTACATAATCATGGATATTGATATGCAAAGAACATATAACTTATAATTTATCATCAATTCCATATGATATTTTTTATAGCAAATAAGTGTTCTTCGAAACACTTTTCACATGGACGCTATTTATAACTACAATCTGGATCCCAATGTCAAATTTCACTAAGTAAACCCTGTAAAAATAATAGCTAACTTATGTCAAGTTTGCCATCTTTTACAGCGTTTTCAATTCATCATGTCATTGTTTACCTTATCATCATGGTGTATCATTAATAAACCTTATTATCATGATTGTTGGATGATGATTGCTGAATCTATAATGATTGATTAAAGAGCACCCAGATTAAACCTGTAGATAATTTATAATCTTGCATGGATTATTTCAAACAGTTATATTGAAATATTCAAGTCATTGTTGATAAATATCTGTGACACATATTTAAAAATGTTTTAAGTTTACATTTTTAAATATGTGTCACAGATATTTATCAATAACTTAACATAACTTAACAACCTGGAACCTTTTTCTGCTAAGTGATGGTAGTGGCGACATAGCTATATAATTCTATAACTGTCACAAAACTCTGTAGTCTGTCGCAATTCATGACAAATGTCTTGTGTAAAACATTTCCAATCAGTAATTACACTTTATTCATTATTTAATTAGATTTACAAACAACGTTGGATTGGAAAGTTTTTTTTTGAAGGGTTTTAATGACCTGGTGGATTGGAAAGTACAAAAGTAGTGATTACTAGTGATGATCAACTCCAGAGTCAAATCGAGTTACTCAGAGTTTCGAACTCGAATTAACTCGAGTTGAGCCTGACTCGAGTCAACTCGAGTTGATTACCTCCAACTCGAGTTGAATTAATTAACTAAACGGACATGGAACGAAGTGGGAACTTTATTTGAGCCTTGATTATTTATGACTACACTTGTTTAAAGCAAACTAAGCCTCACATTTATGTAGATTTAAAATTAAATTATTTTTGTTCTGTTTCTGTCAATAATAGTTCTTCTCCAATTTATTTCCTATAGCAAAATTAAATTGTCATGCAAAGTCCCTTGCAGAGTAGGAAGAGAGAACAGAGCGCTACAAGATACGATTCCTATACGCCTCAGTCGCTTTTTTGACTTTTATGACTCTCTTGTTATGCACGCTTGTGGATTTTTTTTTATTTTTTTTTCGAGTTACGTTTATTTTAACTCTAGTCACCTCGAGTTGGGATTTACCCGAGTTGGTACATCACTATACAAAAGTCAAAAGTACATACGTACTAAAAAGAGGACGATCTTTGATAGGGCTGTTGCTATTGCTAAAATATCGATATTTATCACGGATATTTTTTTCACGATATATCGATAGTTCGATATTAAAATGTACCTACATAGCGGCTTTCGATATTTTTATGAAAATATTTTTTTGTACACAATAACTTTAATTAAAACGTCACCCTAAACATAAGGTTGTCTGGAAGAGATCGCAACATGCGATAAGACCGCCTTTTGTACTTGATCGACATTTACTATGTACTAATTACTTCTATGTCTCCTATAAATGGCGTACAATAAAGGGTATTCTATACTATTCTTAATATACAGTATTTACAAATACTGATTCCTTCCTTATAACCTTTTTTTCGAAGCGAACGGTGAAGTAGCGACGCTGAGTGTAGATATGTATTATCCTTAGAAGAATGCGGGTTCATACAAGGAATACAAATACACAAGCCACGACTTTATGGATGACTAGCTTTAATTATGTTAGTTTAGTTTAAGTTTGTATTTTAAAATAAAATTTACATGTCAGATAAGGCAGTATGGCCACGAAGCTTTAGCCTAGCCTAATTGGACAAACATTAAAAAAAAACAAGTACACAATCGCCTAACCACATACATACATTGAGTGCGTTCCACATAAAGCCCACAAAGACCGCGAACTGACCGCGACCGCGACCGTGGAAATTGCCGTTCCACTTACGCAAAATCGCCGCGGGCGTTGTGGGCGAATGTTATAAGTGGAACGCAAAATTTGAGCGCTGTATGCTAGCAATACGGCGGCTCGGAAAATTCATCAAGTTCTGATGACATATGTCATTTTTTATTGAAAGCACACCAAGACCTACCAATATTTTGCGGGCGAAGTGGGCGCGATGCGGTCGCGAACAGTGACGTCATCTATGACGTCGAGCGACCGCTCGCAACGACCGCGGGCTTTATGTTGAGCGCTACTGTGGGCGTTACGGTCGTTGTGGGCTTTATGTGGAACGCGGCCCTAGTGGACTTGTGGTTTATTACTGGTGATTACATAATATTACTTGTATAAAAAAATCTGGTTGCCTGTAAAGTCGGTTTTACGGGCGAAGATTTTACGTGACAACGTCTTTTTCTCGGTAGAATATTTATTGATATGAATATAATTAAATTGCACAATAGGAACAAGGAATTGAATGAAAATAAGAATTGCACAAATTACAAACACAGTTTAAATCAAGTTTTCTTATATCTGCCACTTTTTCTTAATATTTGTAATTTTAAAGAATCAATTCGAAAATCAAAACATTTATTCAGATCGAAGGTTCAAATTTTTGCTAAATAAATTTGAAATTAATGAAAATTTGTAAAATAATAATTAATTAATTAATTAATTTTAAACTAATAATTTACTTAACACTATCAACATTTATCAATAGTATGACATAACCTATAAACTCAGTTTCTCAACTTTTGTGTCAATCTAACAATTAATCAATCAATCATAGTTTACGATAATGAAATATCAGTGTACAATTATTTACCTTTATTGTTGTAGTTGTTGTAAATGACGAATCTAAGCACTCCACATTTTCACTACAGACACAGCTGACGATACTTTAACCACACGTGTGAACTTGTATTATGACGCTTTCTTGTTTTTCCAACGCCAAGAACGTTCGAGAAAGACAAAGACAGAGACACAAGCATGCGCCGATTCAATGCGCCTAATTCTCTAGTGCTGCGCGCGCGGCAGACCGATCATAGTTGAGTGGGAGAGAGACGCAAGGCATTCGGCGGGCCTCTCTCTCGTTCGGTGACTCATCGTAACGTTACCGAGCGTTACACTTTTTCATAAGTGACTCCCAGCCGCAACCTAATTTAAGACGTTGTCACGTCAAAATTGTCCTGGATCTGGCTTAATGAGACCCGTATGGTACCTATATTTTAAAAAGATCTATAATCTACTCCAGCTATACCTCAATTTTTCATTATAAACACATTTCGATTAATATGAAATGATATGTCTCAATAGCAGTCATCTACAAATTTGATGTATGAAATGAGGGTCACTATCAGTCGTGGTCGTGGGTGATCGTATTAATCACCAACGAAATACCGGAAGAAGATTTTCTCTATTGCGATAACGGCTCCACACCTGTACAGTTTTCATAAAGTAATATGCTGACACATGATTACATAATATTAGATTTTATTGCGCAATCGAAATGTAATCCAGAAATTAGGATTTGATCAAATAATCTTTTCCATTTATAACACGCAGGTAACCTTAATTTTCAACAGTCTGCCATTGAACGGCCGTGATATAGATACATTACTTCTGAATAATAATTTATTTGTTTATTAAAAAAATGGCGTCACACATATTACTGTTGGGTGTTTTATTTAGCTTACTATGCTACTCTCATAGTTATAAGATATTGGTTGTCTATCCTGTTCCTATAAAAAGTATAAATATATTAGGAACTGCTGCTGTTAAACACCTTCTCAATAGTGGACATGAGGTAAGATTTAAATATTGTTTCACTATTTAAACATAACGGCGAGACTAGGCTTAACAGCCGCTGCCTACACCTTCGTGTAACAAAGGCGTGAAGTTATGTTATGTTAAATTTTATCCACTCAAAATCTCCTTTGCGGATTTTCATAACTTATTACACTGGAATAATATTTTAAATTAAAATATTTAATAATTTTTAAATGAGTCTCTATTCACATTTATAAATCCGTTTGTCGTACATATTAGTAGGTTCAATATAAAATTTTATTTAATTAACGGTATAATTTAGTGATAAATAAATGTATAATTTTATTAGGTATAGGTACGAAATCAAGGTAGTTATTTATCTTTAAATAACAATTTTAATTCACCAATTAATATATTAAAGAAGTTAGAGTGTGATTGCCATAAAATAACCAAAACTCGTAATGTCATTCGGTAGATAGCGGAAGCTGAGGGACAAATACTTAATGCCAGATGGCATAGGTATGCTACCCGAGCGAAGTCGCGGACAACAGCTAGTTTCGTATAATATTATTAGTATAAGTGAGTGAGTGAGAGAGTATGTATATAGTGGCTGTCACAGTCGAATATATCTATCGTCCAGTGTTATCAATGTGATGATTAGACATAATTATTTAACAGTCTTGTCAAACCCCGGAAGATTTTGCTATTGATAACACAAGTTAGAAATATACCGAGATTTAATATATATATATATAACGATAAAACGATAAATATACGATATTATAACGATGATAATATGTAGGTAATTCTACTTTGTCGAGTCTCTTTTGTCGAGAGAAAATGTACTTGTCTCTAGGTTTACCTACATTTTTTCTAATACATTTACTGTCTGGTCGTCCAGCGGTGGAACTCGCGCTTCTGAATTAAGCAGTCGTGGCATCGATTCCAGGTTAACACCATAATTAGGAATTATTTTTGCAAGTTTTATGTGGTAAATATTGAGAGATTGACAAAATTTCGCTCGTTGTATGGCAATAAGTTGCGCCAGAATGGGTTGGAATTTGGGACATAAAAACTCATAACATTTAATATTTTGGCTGTATAATTTAATTTCGAAGCGAAATTTAAAATTAAATGTACGCACTACGATTACCTATACTTTTGATCGATTTTCAGGTAACCTTTATAACCACATATCCAATTAAGACGCAACATAAGAACCTCCGTCAAATTGAACTCACAAACGAAAAATTTGAAGGTTGGTATGGGTTATGTTTTTACCTTCACGCCACCAACAGCCGCCCTATATTATATTGGAGGGTCCTTATTTTATATTCCTCTCTCTGAAATTATTACTTTTCCGTCGAAACTTTGATTCTGTCATGTAAACGCCTTAATTAATGTCCATATCTGGGACGAAAATTATTTCAGTTAAAAATTTATGGAAAACTAATAAATTGCTTATAAGTCTTAAATAACTGTATGTTTAAAAAAAACATACTGCAAGGAAGGTTTGCCTTGTTTGCATTGCCTTGCATTGTCAAAATTTAAAATTTACTGCATGATGCTAGAGCAAGACCGGCGGCACTTAAGAATCGCAGTTAGTAAACAAAACAAGACAAAACAAGCTTGAGTTATATATGTTGGGCTAAATGTCTAAAGCTCTTAGAATATGTAGTGATAGTTATATATATACTTATATATTCATTTCTTCATTCTCATTCATTCATTTCTCAACTTCGGCTTCGGTGGAAGGTTTTAGTGAATACCGATTAATCGACTTGCCCATAATTGCACCTTCGTTTAGTCACTATATACATACAATACATCATGTTTGACAATATTTTTTTCGTTCTCAGGTGATCATTACAGTATGGAAAATCTTCTCAAAAACAAAATAAATAGTATAGCTGTTAGTGAGATTCAAAGTGATTCAATGGATAACGCCAATGCATTCTTCAGAAATGATAAAGTAAAACAATTTCTAAATGATCCTAATGAACGTTTCGACGCAGTTATAGTGGATCTATTAGAAACTGAAGTATATGCTGGGTAAGCAATGACATCATATTTGTCATCACATCTCTAATAATGGATTTTTTGAGAATCAAATGGTGACGGAACTTATTGCCATACACCACAATTTACAAACAGGGTGTTCGATCCCAAACCACCGAGATGACAATATAATGTGTCGTATTAGTAATAATATCGTGAAAAATGTGTAACATTATGCTTGTTATATGTACGATATTGAGATTTTTTATTAGCTTATTTATTTTTTATTATTCACCTGTATGTTTGTATTTTTGTATGTTTGTTTGTAACCGACTTCTTTTTAGTGTTCATAGTTCACTTCTCGCACCACCTAGTGGCAATCAGCGGAAAGTCTACGTTATCAACTTGAAACGAGTTCCTTGTATAAGTCACAGATGGCGCTATAGTTAGCGCGTTAGCGCTTGTTATAGAAAACCGAACTAAAAAATATAAAATAAATAATAGTTTAAAAAAACTAAAAAACCCGCTTTTTATAGAAAACCGAACTAAAAAATAGAAAAATAAAAAAATATATATTTTATTTAAAAAAAAGCGTGGGGTGCATGGTGTCAATAGTTATAAATATTTTATTGACAGATATGAGTAGAATGATTATCATTTCGATAATATCTTAAAAAGCACTCCACGCTTTTTTTTAATTTTTTTTTTTTCTATTTTTTAGTTCGGTTTTCTATAAAAAGCGTGTTTTTTAGTTTTTTTAAACTATTATTTATTTTTTATTAAATAAATGTCTTTTTGTAGTTGTTAGTGTAAGATTACACTCAGAATCTATAGTTTCAATTGAAATTAATAAAATATTTTCATTTTAAAGTGAATTGTCAAAAACATATTAATATATTCCATTGTTAATGAGTCATATAGTTTTGGATAGATTTGAATATTTTAATTATATTGCAGATTAGCAGTTTTGTACAACTGTCCCATGATATGGCTATACTCGATGGGTGCTCATTGGCAAGTGTTGAGACTTCTAGCTGATACTCCTAGTCCTGTACATGATTCCGACTATTTGGGGACTAATTTACCACCATTTACATTCACACAGAGGATCGAAGAGATTTGGGCTAGGCTAAATTGGAATTACGAAAAAACGTAAGCAATATTTTAAATTTTAACCAACAAGTTTATTGATAATGCTTACTCGATCTTAATTAAATGTTGGCTTCATGACCTTTTATACTCAAAGAGGTAGGTAGCGTTTGACAGGCCTCAGTTTATCGATTATTTACGTCACATACCTATTGCCACACATTGTGCAAATTGTTGTCAGTCAGTTATTTATCATATTATATGACTTCCGGAAAGATCTCCGAAAGTTATTGGTATAACTTAGAATTTGATCCCGAGACTTCTTGCTTCAGAAGCGTAGAGCATAACCTCCTGAGCTACAGGTCTCTCTTTGAATTAATAAATTAACGGACACCATAATTGTCCTCGTCATGGTCTCCATCAAGGTCCATCAAGCTCACGAGAGTTTAATTTTCAGATTTGTCACTATACCCGCTGAACAAAAGATTTACGAAGAAAATATTGGACCGATTGTAGCCAAAAAAGGTCGTATCTTGCCAGCATACACGGAAGCTATGTACAATGTATCATTAATATTTGGCAATGAACATCAGGCTAATATGTATAGACCAAGCACTCCACAAAATTTCAAGTTCATCGGAGGCTTTTTCGTTGACAATCCCGTGTCGCCATTACGCAAGGTTAATAAACAATCCTATAATAAGTTAATTAAATGTATTTTAACATTTTATTTTAGAATAAATTACATTTTATTTCTAAATCATTTCACCTTATTCAACTGAATAAGGTGAAATGATTTAGGTTTAGTGAGAAATATTCGTTAGTGAAACAGAACGTATCGTTCTGCACCGTTTGCTCACGAATTAGGAAGCAGATTGGCAAAGTTATGTTATAATAACTAAGTTACCACGACGTCTATTCCTCGGTGATTTAAAACTCTATGAAAACCTAGATTTATACATATTATGTTCATCATCATCATCATTAGCCGTTTGTGGTCCACTGCTGGACATAGGCCTCCCCCATAGAGCGCCACAACTGCCGGTCCGCTCAATCATGGGGGGTTTTTGCCATAATCGCCACGCTTGGCAGGCGGGTTGGCGATCGCAGTAGGCTGTATTTTGTTGAGAGAGAATGCTGCTGCCCATTCTTCTAGCTTTTCCCTTAGTCGCCTTTTACGACACCCACGGGAAGAGATGGGGTGGCGGTATTCTAAGCCGGCGCCACACAGCAAATTATATTATGTTCAATTGTCAAGAAATAGTCAGATTTTTTTCATTGTTTGCCTTGAAGACTAAAAACACATTGAGGTTTAATTGGTGACGTTACGTTCGTTTGTTACTAGGATCTGCAAAATATAATGGACAATTCCCCACAAGGCGTCATATACTTTAGTATGGGCTCATTCTTTAAAAGCAAAACGTGGCCTAAGGAATTCACTAAATCATTGCTGGAAATATTCGGTGAACTTAAACAAACTGTGATATGGAAGTATGAAATTGCTTTACCAGACCTGCCCAAAAATGTTCATATTGTGCAATGGGCACCACAGCAAAGTATATTAGGTAAGGCTCTCTCTATCTCTCTTTACTAAAAATTTAATATTTAACAATCTTGGCTATTGTTTTTTTTGTAAGGGTATGAATGAAAACCTGTTACTTCCTCCTGTTACATCCTTATTATATACTTTTACTATTGAGAATATAATAATAATTATAGTCTTGTGGGTCCAGTGGTAGAGCTTCACGGTGTGATAAATATTGATGAATGAAAACTTCGTGCCCGGTATGGCAATAGGTTCGCCACCTATTCAATTTTGGGACGTAAACATAACGGCGAGACGAGAGCTATCTAAGACTATTTTTTTATATCGGATCACAATCTCATCAGATTAGCTCGTTAGAAAACGTTCACTACAGCTTTGGGGCCGTCCATTAATCACGTGATGTTTTTTCTACATTTTTTGACCCCCCCCCGCCCCCATGGTGATACATGGTGACATTTAAAACTAAGTATCTAACATCACGTGTATTTTTAGTACAAACGAAGATATTAAAGTTTTTAAAATATTGTCTTTAATTCATCACCAATCGCTGGTCGAGTACTCGAACGGCTGCTTCTGAATCACAAAGTCGTGGGATCGATTCTGGGCTCACACCAATCTATTTTATTGTAATAATAAGGTAGGAAAACTAAACACACGTGATACTTTACTACACCCCGCTCCCCCCCCCCTGTGATATTTCGTGATTTTTGTCCCTCCCCACTTTCTAACCTCACGTGATTAATGGACGACCCCTTTATAATAGTTATATATTCATAGATTCAAGTTAAATATTCATTCATAGGTAACTTATCGCTTTTATTATATACTGGGATATCGAAACGAGGATAATAAGTCACGATGTCAATATTTTTACATTTTGTTTCAGCACATCCCAATTGTAAGTTTTTTATAACACACGGAGGCTTATTGTCTTCGATAGAAACAATCCACTTCGGAGTTCCGATTATTGGAATACCAATTTGGTTCGATCAACACAGAAACATGGTTAGAGCCGAAGACAGTGGATACGCTCTAACAGTGGAGTTCAACTATGATATGCCTAAAAATTTAAAAGCAGCTATCAATGTTATGATAAATGATCAAAAGTAAGTGGATTAGGATAAACAAATATTACGCTCGAAGGCGGCGGCGGCGAGCTCAGTGATCGCCGCCGCCGGCGGGCCGCGAGGGCGCACACCCCGCGGGTGCGCCCGGGTCACGGCCCAGGAAGGATGACCCCCCGGTGCGGCCGGGGAGGGTCGTTGGGGGCGCCGCCGGCCGCGCGCCTCTGTACAGCGCGTGGTCGGAGCCGCCCCGGAGGCTCCCCGAGGATGAGCACCCCCTCGTGACGGAGGGGGGGCGACGGCGGGGTGGACCAGAGGGGTTTAACCCTAGGATCGGATTTCAGTTTACTGTTTTGGGAGTCCCACACTACCCCCTGCCGTCCCCAGGCGGGGGGTGTGCATAAAGCATTTCCTCGCGAAAAAAAAAAAAGGATTAACAAATATTATAGGTATAATGTATTTTTTGTAACGTCAAGATATGTTAAACTTTGTGCCCGGTATGGCATTAGGTTCACCACCTATTCCATTTGGGACGTAAACATAACGGCGAAAGGAGACTCGACAGCCGCTGCCTACACTTTTGGGTAAAAAAAGGCGTGAAGTTATGTTATTATGTCACGTCTTTTTGTACCCGAAGGTGGTATGCAGCGAGTGGTTCTCCTGGACTCATCGAATCGCCATAATGATATTTAATTACATATTACTTCTGAAATTCATTTGTATGACCCAGGATTCGATCACACGAAGTAGTAGTTCTAACTTAAGAATTCGTGCGGGGTACTTCTGACCACCGAGGCTTTGTTAGTATCAAGTTCAATTTGTTTTTGGTATTGTTCTTATAAATATATATCAGAATAGATTTCAATTCCAATGTAGAATCTTCCACTGAAACCATTTAATCTGTAGCATTTTAGGTATAATTTTCATACATACATACATAACTTCATGCCAAATTTTGCCAAGGTAGACAGAGAGAACGGAACACCATAAGGCATACTTTAATAAATACACATTAAATTTATTATGTAATTATCACACAAACTGCGGCTAGGCTACATTATCTTCAAACGATATAAACTTAATAGTACTGTACATAAATATCTTGTGATTTATAATTTATAATTTATAAATAATCAAACAAATGTTGTTGAGTCATCGATAATAATTATTTATAATAATACTAGCTGACCCGGCGAACTTTGTTCCGCATCAAAAGTAATGAATGAGTAAATTTTGTATATCATGAGGTTCAATTTCTGCTATTTATCGGCTTTAACTGCTGTCCCGCTACATTAATACTGCAATATCTCCGAAAATATGCGCTTAAATTGCATGCTTTAAAGTGCCAGGATCATCTATATTACATGCACAATCTATTTAATGCTGTAATGTTTAAAATCGCTTGGGCAATATTTCCAATATTTCGCGTAAAAAGTAAAAAAATAAAAATGGTCATTGTGGGCTATCCCTAAGAGATAGACATATGCCCTCATGGACTTTTTTGTAGATCTTCTGAAGATATTTGATAATGTAGAACACTGTTCTGATCTATCACTTAGAGTTCAGCCGCCGTTAAGTGCTAAATCTCAAAAATTATCATTTTTTATTTTTGTAAATGTTGTTTGTTAAATGATGTTTGTTAAATGATGTTGTCATCATACATGAATTACATATCAAAACCACCCCGTTGACAACCTCAACTATTAAAAAAACCCGCAAAATTCGTGGCGAAGTTTTAAAGGTATAAGCATATAAGGGGACAGACAGCGGAAAGTGACATTGTTTTATACTATGTAATGATGATTATCACCCTCAAGTTTATTTTTATTCAAAATTAAATTGAAGAATAATTTTTCATTTTTATTCAAATTTGTCTATTCGGATTTTTGACTTTTAATTTGAATTCAGAACAAAGAAACAAACAAATGGTTAAATTGATCACGGAACTTTAATTTTGTAATGTTTCCTTTACACAGGTATAGCAAGAGAGCCAAGGAGCTGTCTTCCTTATACCACGATCGCTTAGTGAAGCCTGGTGCTGAGCTTGTTCATTGGGTGGAGCACGTGGTCCGTACAGGTGGTGCGCCCCATCTACGTTCACCAGCTATTCAAGTCCCACTTTACCAACTTTTCTATTTAGATTTGGTAGCTGTAGTTTTAGTAATACTTTCTTTACTTTGTATCTCATTGATTATTGCAGTAAAAAATATTAGTAAGAATTTGGTCAAGTTAAAAACGCAATAGAAATTGATAGGTATTTTATTTAAAGATACCTAATTGTTTGTGCCATTATTTATTATGTTTAACCGAGATTAATAAAATTTGTTAGTTTTTATATGTTTATATTTATTTTCAATATTAATCCCAAAAGCAAGTTTCCATTGCGACTGCAATATAGGTATTTAATATTTTCCATCAATTGGATGATCACTTATCATTCGTTCATCATTCATCATTCGCTGATGTAAGAAATTTAGACGAACTACAACTACGTAAATACGTCATAATAAATACTACATTGCATAAAGGGAAAGCTAATAGTTTAAGTTATATCATTAAAGTAAAACTTAAATTCAAATATCTTATAAAATGTTGTCCCCTATCTAGCGCTATGTCAGGGGGGTAGTATGTGTAGTCACAGAACGCGACGCCTAGAGTTTCCAATTTGCAACAGCCCAACTGCTGAACGCGTGCTAATATTTGTCCACAATATCGACACCCGATAGCGCTCAGAGTGTCGTCAATGTTAGCATCAAAATCATAATCAATGAAAAATGAAATAATGAATTATTAATTTTCTTTATAATAACTCGAGACTTCTTATATAAAAAACCTTCTGAGACAATAGACAGCATGATTTTATACAAATTTACAATACATAATTTTATTTTTATATTTAAAATGGCATCACAATCATCACTGTTGGGAGTTTTATTTACCTTTCTATGTTACTCTCATGGTTATAAGATATTAGTTGTCTGTCCTGTTCCTATAAAATGTATAAATATATTGGGAACAGCTGCTGTAAAACATCTTCTCAAGAGTAGACATTTTTTTTTTGTTGTAGGTACTAGACTTAGACAGGGAGGTACACCATCAAAATTACAATCTAGCTCATAGAGACTAATTTGCCTAAAGTCACTAAATAACAATGTCCAATGAATTTTCTTAGCGTCTATTAACACGAAGCACTCAGTTCATGTGTTCTTTATTTAAGCAACTGTCACCGTAATACTTTCACTAATTACACCGATTCAAAGGAAAACAGATCAGAAAAACAGTTATAATTTACTAGGTTTATGCCCCAATTGCAAACGCTGGCTTCAAAAACAAAACCCTTTGTGATAGACCAAAATAATGTACTACATTATTATACCCCATAAGAAAATCTACAAGAAAGTCCGCGATGGTGATGTCTATGTCTTGGGGATTATTTATAATGAGCATTTCTATTTCTATAAAGGCTTATTTACAAAGCGATATTAATCACTAGCCCATAATTAAGTACTATAAAAACATTGCACATTTAATATAGCTTGTGCATTTAATATATGGCCCTATAAAGCATGTACCTAATTTGAATATTTTCGAAGATATAACAGATTTAAAATGCAGTGCATAGCGGTACCACCCGGCCGGCATGTTATGTTATGCTACTAGCCCCAATTGCACTTCAATCTTGCATCTTGCATCTTCAATCATAACGCCAGCTATCGGTGGCAATTATAACTATATCATCGATGAACATATGCGCATATCTACAATCACAACATTTTATTACAATTTTACGGGGGACTTTAGGCACATATAGAAAACATAACTTCACATCTTTTTCAACCCGAAGGTGCAAGCAGTGGCTGTTAAGACTCGACACGTCGTTATGTTTACGTCCCAAATAGAAAAGTCATCAACATTTATCACACATAACTTTCGAAATTAATTTCGGACAGTCATTGGTGTTTGCCAGGATTCGAACCCGCGACCTCTAGATTCAGAAGCCGTGTGTTCGACCACATAAATATATAAAGGAACCAAATTTTTACATCATACTTTAGAAGTCAGATAACCCCAACAAAGATTGTAAGTATTGAATCAAGAACTAATTATGATAGTTTTGATAACGTCGTGGGGACCAACTCGTTTAGTTCCCGCTGACATAATTCCATTTATTTTTCTGAGCGTGTGGTCGTTTATATGAACAGCTTATTTATGTTTTATTATTACTGATGAGTTTTTTTTTATTTTAACCAAATCGTGTGTTGAAATTCGTCGTTTTCTATTTATAAAAAATGATGCGTGTATAAAATTATTATTATAAAATAAAGAAAATAATTTGGTGAGTGAAAATCCATCTTTGATATCAAATACAATTACAATTTATGTAACATATCAAATATTAAATTATTAAAATAATAATAATGTAATGTCGTCAAGATAGCACAGTGGCTCAGTATGTGACATATGTCACATACATTCTCACTACTTACACGACAATGAATTGAATTGTTATTAGATGTAAATGTGCCCATTGTAGAAGTATCTATTCCACCGGACCTAATATCTCATTCAGAGAGTCGTGGTGAACTTTCGGGTATTAAAAGTGTAAAACCCTAAATTTACAGATAATGGCGAATTTTAAATGGTTTTTAATCATCTCACTGGTTAATATTTGTATTTGCAATGGATATAAGTTTTTATTAGTGTTCCCATTGCCAAGTAAAAGTCATGGTATACTTGGCGACAACATGGTCAAACATCTTCTTGCTGCAGGACATGAAGTAAGTATAAATGATATTATTATAAAATTCCCTTTTTGACTAGCTCAGTTTTGGTAATTGTAGTTCCTCAGACCTGAGACAAGGACAGAGAGGATATGAAATGATACTTCCATTTGAAAGTAGTACTGCAAGCATCACGTAAAATGGTTTCCTATTTTGATGAATCTTGAATGGAGCTTCCTTTCATTTACATAAAAATAATTATATAATGATGAGTCCAGTTCCAGTGAGTATGAGTTCCAGTTTTGTGAAGGACTACGTTTTGTACTATATGTAGGAAATCGAATATAACACATTTACATTAATTATAATTAAATGATAAATATAATTTTAAATAAATGATAAAGATTTTAACTTCATGGTATGCTATCTAACGACCTAATAGCAAAACTCATATTGTTCTTATACTAATTTTAAAACAATATTATGTCACGACATGTTCTTTGAAATATTTATAAACTGACCCGGCAAACTTTGTTCCGCATAAATTTTGGATATCATGAGGTTAAATTTGTGCTACTTATCGGCACGCGTCTTGGCGGGTACTACTGCGCGACGTAACTACTGTCCCGCTATGTTAATACTGCAATATCTGTGAAAGTATTCGTTTAAATTACATGCAGTAAAAGGCCATATTGATCTATATTAAAAGCATAATCTATTTAAAACACTAAACTGGAATAAAAATAAATCTGTAATGATTAAAATCGCTTCGTAAATAAGCCATTATTGTAGGTAAAATGGTAAGAAATACAAATTATAATTGTGGGTTATCTATAAGATAGACATATACCATCGCGGACTTTTTTGTAGACTTTCTGAAGTTGTTTAATAATGTAGTATATTGTTTCGATCTATCACTTAGGGTTCAGCCAATTATAATTTTTTTTCTTTAGTACATTATAGATAAAAACCCCATTGAAACCCTCTATCCAATAAAAAAGTGCATCAAAATCCGTTGCGTAGTTTCAAAGATATAAGCATATAAGGGGACAGAAAGCGGAAAGCGACTTTGTTTTAAATTATGTAATGATGAAGACTTTTTGGAATTACATGCTAACTAACACGACAACAAAATTCGTTTGTTTTGCAGGTAACATATATAACGCCATATCATTTTAACGGAGTTATTCACCCAAAATTAAAAATTGTTGATGTGTCAGCAACCACAAAAGTTTTCAACTGTAAGTATGAGAAGAAGTTCATAAATTTTAATATCAAATAGTCAGTACATTTTTATTACTGTTGGCAAACTTCATCAAAATTGTGTAGACTTGATAACAATGAAATGATGATTCATTTAACATATTAATTCCTCTACCCATAGGTAGACGGAGTTGTATATCGCATATATTCTGCGAATACCTCTCTCACCGAAGGAAACGCGGCAGGAAAGGAGACAGTATACGTTTATTTTCTGAGAGATCGTGGTATTTCGCGCGTTCACTTTATTGGGCACCGTATTACCTACTAAGCTATGAAGATGATTAACCTTTAAGTACACACATCAATTGAGTACAATCAAGCCGGCCTTGCCACTTAAATTTGTTGCTTCCCAACACCCATGGATTTCATTGAACAATTGAACAAAAGAAACTTGACAATTTCCAGTCACCGTTTAAATGATCTTATCTAATCTTAGCGATCTGACAAATATATTCGTATTTTACATTAGTTTGACGTCCGATAAAAGATTTTTCTAATTTCTTATTTTCAACATGGAGCATTCAAGAAAGTACAATTATCGTATCAAGAATCTATAAAAAGTGTATCATTTGCAATAAAAGGCCCCTGGCTCTGATGTACGTTTGGCTAAATTACCGGTGGACCGTGACAGGTATGAAATTCATAAGGACATAATAATTCTTTCAAGTTACGTATCCACATGGTGATCATCTATTTATTTATATTTATACTTATTGGATTTGCTTTGAAATATAAACTAAAACTAAAGACTTCAAATATAAACGCTAAATTATTGTATATTCATATTTCATAGCATATCTATCCACGGAAACAATATTGGCTAAAATATTGTTTCCAAAATATCACGAGTTAAAAGCGGTCATATTGTGTTAGTAGTCCGACATATGATCTGCCGATGTTTTGAAGATTAATGAAGGCACAAAAAGACAAACAATTCAGCTTCGTCTTTAAAGTATTTATTATGTAAAAACCTATATATTCAGCTCTTACGATCTTACACTATCATGCATTAGGTTTTTTATTTATATGTTAAGTAGCTTCTGCCCGTAGCTCCGCTTGCGTAAAAAGTAAGAAAAACCCGAGGGGACGTTGGTTTACTGGGATTAAAGCATCCTATATATTAATCCAGGAAGTGTTTGTACCTGTGCGCCAATTTGATGTATGAAAGAGTAATAAACATCTGTACATCCTCACAAACTTTCCCATTTATAATATTAGTAGGATGATATTATATTTATTTCTTATGTATATCTTATGTATTAATATAATTTTAAAATTCTGCATAATTTTACATTATCTTCTTAACCTAATATAAAGAACAAATAAATTTTAAGCTCAAAATGAACAGCTTAAGTTTTCAGATATACCTATTCGTTTTTATAAAAAAAAATAGTAACCATACATCATATTACTACAGAATATTTGCCTACGGCCTACTAAATTATGGAAAATAAATAAAAAATCTGATGTATGTAGATCTGTATGTAGATGTAAGAAGATCTGGTCCTCTTACCTATAGAGAAGCTTCATGAACTGAAGTTCGTATTTCGAACATT
This sequence comes from Euproctis similis, assembly GCA_905147225.2. Classification (NCBI taxonomy): domain Eukaryota; kingdom Metazoa; phylum Arthropoda; class Insecta; order Lepidoptera; family Erebidae; genus Euproctis; species Euproctis similis. The sequence goes on from LR990109.1 coordinate 16,454,334, forward strand.
TTAGTGAAGAACATATTAATAAACTAAGAACAAGACTCTTAACACATGCCGTACCAACAATTAATTTACCCACACCTGTAGAAGATGAACTATTTGTTAATTTCCCTGTGTATTTTGGCCAACATCCGACACCGTAAGTAATCATCAATCATCTCTTCGAACCTAAAATGATTCACGATGTGTACTGGCTATTAGTTTGGCATAACTATTCTTACTGACAATATGTTGTATGTATGTAACACAATAGTTTTGAAAAGGCAAATAAATGTAAAATAAATTTCAGTCAATAAAATGTTATTTATGTTTGTTTCTGTCTTTTACACTATTTTGTTATTTTAATAATATTTAATTCATATCAGATTCTGTATCATGATTAGTTCCATTCACTACTTCATATGTTGTGTATAAATTTAATCAAATGAAGAACAGTTAATCAAATCAGACTTGACATATGAATTTTCTGTACATACATTTTTAGGAGTATGTATTTTTAGTGTCCGACCGAAAGTTCAGTTTCGGATGAGTTTAGGTAGAGAAAATAGAGCGCGAAAAGACACGATTTTTTTCATCACCTTCATTACATAACATCATTACATGACTTCACGCCAAATCCCTTGCGGGGTAGGCAGATAAAACGGAGCGTTTTTCGACGCGGTCAGCAAAAGTCCCCAGTTGTGCCCCATTTTGACCACGTTTATCCTACTTTCGTGCACACTCTGCCATACCCAGCTCTCGCTTCCACAAGTTAGCGTTGGGATCAGTATTGCATTGTGGATTACTAGCTGGGCTTTTCTGCTAATATTTTTTGCGTCCAAGAATCTGCCCAACGCTCCATCTGCACATCTGCTTAGTTAATCCTGTATCAATCATTCTTTCTAGTTGTTCAAACCATCGGTGTATGCACTTCCTTAATTTTTACACTGACACTCTCCAATCCTCTTTTAAACCTTCCTTCCTTGTAATCTTTTTTTCGATGCGAACGGTGAAGTAGCGACGCTGAGTGTAGATATGTAATAGCCTTAGAATAATGCGGGTTCATACAAGGAATACAAATACACAAGCCACGACTTTATGGATGACTAGGTTAGCTTAGATTAAGTTAGTTTAGGTTAGTTTAAGTTTGTAATTTAAAATAAAATTTACACGTCAGATAAGGCAGTACGGCCACGAAGCTTTAGCCTGGCCTAATTGGACAAACTCTTGGTTTATTACTCATGGTGATTACATAATATTACTTGTTTAATAGCCCAAGAGCCAGCGACTGCCAGACCTTCGTTATTTTATAAAGCCTGAAAGTTTGTCAGCTCGTAGTCCCAGCACATGTAAGAACGATGGCCAATTATAATGTTTGCACCATAGTTACTTTGGCAGGTACGGGGTACCAAAGATGGAAATAAATTATTCTACTTTCGTTATTTTATAAAGGTTGAGCTTTTGATATTATCTTCAGGATAATATTAAAAACCATGATTTTAATTGCCGGACAGTTCCCATGGTGGCAACCCCTTGCCAGACAGCCTAAACGTTCATGAAATTATAGATGACCTACATACCGATCTACTTTCGTCAATGTATAAAGCTTCATACATATAACTTCACGCCTCTTTCTACCTGAAAGTGTAGGCAGTGGCTGTTAAGTCTCGACTCGCCATTTTGTTTATGACCCAAATGGAATAGGTGTCAAACCTATTGGCGTACCGGGTACAAAGTTTCACTTTGACAAAAGTTGAATAGCCTATATTATTTTTAACATAACATAACTTCACTCCTTTTGTTACCCGAAGGTGTAGGCAGCGGCTGTTAAGCCACGTCTCGCGGTTATGTTTACGTCCCAAATGGAACAGGTGGCGAACCTATTGCCATACCGGGCACAAAGTTCTAAGTCATTTATATTTATCACACTTAACTTCCGAAAACAATTTCGAAAAGTCATTGGTGTAAGCCAGTGTCAGGATTCGAACCCGGACCTCTGGATCAGAAGTCGTGTGTGGCTCGACCGCTGCACCACTATAAACTTATTTTTTTTGTATTTTACCGGGTAGCGACGAGGCCATTGATGGTAAAGCGCACTGTCCCGTTAGTTTCACTCTCTATGTCATGGCTAAAGGGGAACACCGACGCAGGCAGTTTGTTCTATTCACCAGCTGTGCGGATGATGAAGGAAGATCCAAAGCGCTTAGTTCGTACAGGTGGGAGTTCAACAACTACGTAGACGGTAAGTACGTCGGGTAGTTCGCCGATAGAAAGGGGATCAGGTTGTGTAACTCTTGCGTACACTCACCAGAATGTAGCCTATAGAGCACCGAGAGGCTGGACACCTTCGTCTGTGCTCTAGGCTTTGCAGCTCATTGTCGAACGTCATAGGATCGCCAATTAATCTTTTAGCTCGCCTCTCCTTTGAATTTTATAAATATTTTATATTTATAAATAACATTTTATATTTATATAATTTTATAAACACATTAAGGGAATCTGGCAAAAATGTTTAATGTTGTCACAACGAGTTGCCAGGATGCTAAAGGTCTGGTAATATGTGTTTTTTAATAATATCCTGAAGGTAAAATTCTAATACAAAGCTTTCTACTTTGACGAAAGCAGAATTACCTATAATTTTATGAATATATAAGGGGTGTTTGGCTAGGGGTTGCTACGACGCTTTGTGTTTGGCAATTGACAACGTGATTTCTAATAATATTCCGAAGGAAAATTACAAAAATGAATCCTTATACATTGACGAAAGTCGATCGGTATGTAGGTCATCTATAATTTCATGAACGTTTAGGCTGTCTGGCAAGGGGTTGCCACCATGGGAACTGTCCGGCAATTAAAATCATGGTTTTTAATATTATTCTGAAGATAATATCAAAAGCTCAACCTTTATAAAATAACGAAAGTAGAATAATTTATTTCCATCTTTGGTACCCCGTACCTGCCAAAGTAACTATGGTCCAAACATAATAATTGGCTATCGTTCTTATATGTGCTGGGACTACGAGCTGACAAACTTTCAGGCTTTATAAAATAACGAAGGTCTGGCGGTCGCTGGCTCTTACTCTATAAAAATTGTGCTGGATCTGGCATAATGAGATCCGTATTGTACCTAATAGTACCTATATTTTAATAATTAATAGTTTAAAAAACTAAAAAACACGCTTTTTATAGAAAACCGAACTAAAAAATAGAAAATAAGTTTTAATAAATTTAAATTAAGAATAGTGTTTAAAATTTCAATAAATATCTATACATATAATAAAATTGTAGAAAAGTCAAAACTGTACATTGAATATTTTTTAAAAAGAATACTTGGTGTGTGATCTGCAATCGATACCGAAGCCAAAAATATACTTTTTAGAATTTTTGTCTGTTTGTCTGTTTGTCTGTTTGTCTGTTTGTCTGTTTGTCTGTATGTATGTCCGGGATAAACTCAAAAAGTACTGCATGGATTTACTTCAAATTTGGCACGAAAATTATTAAGAAGTCGGGTCAACATATAGGCTACATATTATCACGCTATCACCTACGAGGAACGAGCAGTGAACCTTTATTTCTTCAATGTATTCTGTAGCAACGTGTAATCTAACGACGCATATTTGTATGTTGTTATGGTGTTATTATGTTAATAACCATGCTTTAATCTATACATATAATAATAATAATAATATAATATAAGTTAGCTTCACATTTTAATTAACTTATGCCGTTAAACATAACAGACAATTTTAAAACAGTGCCATCTATGAGATTTACAAAACAGAAAACATTAAGTTGAATTACACGTGTAAGCACTTTTTGGTTTTAGATATAAATAAATCTTTGAGATTTTAAAAACATCAAGTCGAATTACATGTTTAAACACTTTTTGAATATAAATAATTGAAATTTCATCATGCGCTTGCGGTCAATAGATGTTTTTAAGAGTCATAGATGGAGTTGTGCATTTTCTTCTTTAAAATTGTATCGTTAATTCTTTTCAGAGATGAGCAAGACAATTAAAAAAATGTATTTGTATATGCTAAAAACTGTTAATATTTTTGTTCGGTATTTATTGGTGTAATGATTGCTTCGTAATTTTATAATTTTACACCATTAAAAAAAAATGTTTCCTATTCGCTAACTAGATGGCGTTGGCGTCGAATTAGATCGTGACTCTCTTTACATTTTGGCTGCGGAGAGCCAAACCAGCAATGTTGTTTATAGAGAAGTTTTATAAGTATATATTTTTATCCTTTTCTATATTTATATTTTCTTATTCATTATTTTCTACATTTGCTTCAGTCGCAACTTATTACTTAATTCAGCAGAATCACCATAAAGTCATTTATTCAAAGCAGACTGAAAATCAGCACTTTTGAAGTTCAACAATTTTACAAAAGACAGTCTCCCTCTGTTACTGTACTTTCTGTATTTATGAAATGTAAAGAAGTAACGGGTAAATAAATGTTATTTTAAAAGGTATAATCGTAGGTATTTTTGGTGCTGTATAGCGTTCAGGCAGATGACGTCGCGGGCTACAGCTATACTACAAAAATTCCTGTTAAAATGAAAATAAACAATGCGGGCAACAACCATTGCTACCGCAATCTGTACTTATCCTACCAGTTACAATTTCATTTTAGAGGTAATTACTTCTCAACTGTCTATGTAAAAATATAGCTATCTGATCACAAATTCCACGCGTACGAAGTCGCGGGCACAGCTAGTAGATTAATAATAGTGTGAATAAAAAAATAAAATAAAAAACGCGTGGGGTGCATGGTGTCAAAGTTATAAATATTTTGTTGACAGATATGAGTAGAGTGATTACCATTTTGATAAGATCTTAAAAAGAACCCCACGCTTTTTTTAATTTTTTTTTTATTTACACTATTATTAATCTATATTTATTGAAATTTTCAACACTATTCTTAATTTAAATTTATTAAAACATATTTTCTATTTTTTAGTTCGGTTTTCTATAAAAAGCGTGTTTTTTAGTTTTTTAAACTATTAATTATTTTCTATTTTTTAGTTCGGTTTTCTATAATTTTATCAAATTACGAGTAGTGTATTGTCATCGGTCCTCGATAAATCTACAAAGTTTGAACGAAATCTAGCCGTTCAAAGTGGGTCAAAATCGCGCCTTAAGAAGTCGGTTACAAACATACAAGTGAAGCTAATAAAAAGCTAATAAAAAGATCTATAGTATCTCTGTGTATATGTTGTATACACAACAAGAGACTAATTTTAGCTAAGTACTCCAGCTATACCTCCAGTTTTCATTTTTAACACATTTCGATTAACATGAAATAATATGTCTCAATGGCAGTCATCTACAAATTTGATGTATGAAATGAGGGTCACTATCAGTCGTGGTCGTGGGTGATCGTATTTATCACCAACGAAATACCGGAAGTAGATTTTCTCTATTGCGATAACGGCTCCACACCTGTTCTGAACAGTTTTCATAAAGAAATATGCTGACACATGATTACATAATATTAGATTTTATTGCGCAATCGAAATGTAATCCAGAAATTAGGATTTGATCAAATAATCTTTTCCATTTATAACACGCAGGTAACCTTAATTTTCAACAGTCTGCCATTGAACGGCCGTGATATAGATACATTACTTCTGAATAATAATTATTTGTTTATTAAAAAAATGGCGTCACACTTATTACTGTTGGGTGTTTTATTTAGCTTACTATGCTACTCTCATAGTTATAAGATATTAGTTGTCTATCCTGTTCCTATAAAAAGTATAAATATATTAGGAACTGCTGCTGTTAAACATCTTCTCAATAGTGGACATGAGGTAAGATTTAAATATTGTTTCACTATTTAAACATAACGGCGAGACTAGGCTTAACAGCCGCTGCCTACACCTTCGTGTAACAAAGGCGTGAAGTTATGTTATGTTATTATGTGAAGTTATGTAATTTTATCCACTCAAAATCTCCTTTGCGGATTTTCATAACTTATTACACTGGAATAATATTTTAAATTAAAATATTTAATAATTTTTAAATGAGTCTCTATTCACATTTATAAATCCGTTTGTCGTACTTATTAGTAGGTTCAATATAAAATTTTATTTAATTAACGGTATAATTTAGTGATAAATAAATGTATAATTTTATTAGGTATAGGTACGAAATCAAGGTAGTTATTTATCTTTAAATCACAATTTTAATTCACCAATTATTATATTAAAGAAGTTAGAGTGTGATTGCCATAAAATAACCAAAACTCGTAATGTCATTCGGTAGATAGCGGAAGCTGAGGGACAAATACTTAATGCCAGATGGCATAGGTATGCTACCCGAGCGAAGTCGCGGACAACAGCTAGTTTCGTATAATATTATTAGTATAAGTGAGTGAGTGAGAGAGTATGTATGTAGTGGCTGTCACAGTCGAATATATCTATCGTCCAGTGTTATCAATGTGATGATTAGACATAATTATTTAACAGTCTTGTCAAACCCCGGAAGATTTTGCTATTGATAACACAAGTTAGAAATATACCGAGATTTAATTATATAATTAAGGATATTATTACGATGATATGTAGGTAATCTACTTTGTCGAATCTCTTTTGTCGAGAGAAAATTTACTTGTCTCTAGGTTTATTTACATTTTTTCCAATACATTTACTGTCTGGTCGTCCAGCGGTGAAACTCGCGCTTCTGAATTAAGCAGTCGTGGCATCGATTCCAGGTTAACACCTTAATTAGGAATTATTTTTGCAAGTTTTATGTGGTAAATATTGAGAGATTGACAAAATTTCGCTCGTTGTATGGCAATAAGTTGTGCCAGAATGGGTTGGAATTTGGGACATAAAAACTCATAACATTTAATATTTTGGCTGTATAATTTAATTTCGAAGCGAAATTTAAAATTAAATGTACGCACTACGATTACCTACACTTTAGATCAATTTTCAGGTGACCTTTATAACCACATATCCAATTAAGACGCAACATAAGAACCTCCGTCAAATTGAACTCACAAACGAAAAATTTGAAGGTTGGTATGGGTTATGTTTTTACCTTCACGCCACCAACAACCGCCCTATATTATATTGGAGGGTCCCTATTTTATATTCCTCTCTCTGAAATTATTACTTTTCCGTCGAAACTTTGATTCTGTCATGTAAACGCCATAATGTCCATATCTGCGACGAAAATTATTTCAGTTAAAAATTCATGGAAAACAAATATGTTGCTTATAAGTCTTAAACAACTGTATGTTTAAAAGAAACATACTGCAAGGAAGGTTTTGCAAATTGTCAAAATATAAATTTACTGCATGATGCTAGAGCAAGACCGGCAGCACATAAGAATCGCAGTTAGTAAACAAAACAAGACGAAACAAGCTTGAGTTATATATGTTGGGCTAAATGTCTAAAGCTCTTAGAATATGTAGTTTAATATGATAGTTATATATATATATATATATAAGTATAATCATTTCTTCATTCTCATTCATTTCTCTACTTCGGCTTCGGTGGAAGGTTTTAGTGAATACCGATTAATCGACTTGCCCATAATTGCACCTTCGTTTAGTCACTATATACATACAATACATCATGTTTGCTTTACAATATTTTTTTCGTTCTCAGGTGATCATTACAGTATGGAAAATTTTCTCAAAAACAAAATAAATAGTATAGCTGTTAGAGAGCTTCAAAGTGATTCAATGGATATCGCCAATGCATTCTTCAGAAATGATAAAGTAAAACAATTTATAAATGATCCTAATGAACGTTTCGACGCAGTTATAGTGGATCTATTAGAAACTGAAGTATATGCTGGGTAAGCAATGACATCGTATTTGTCATCACATCTCTAATAATGGATTTTTTGAGAACCAAATGGTGACGGAACTTATTGCCATACACCACAATTTACAAACAGGGTGTTCGATCCCAAACCACCGAGATGACAATATGGTCTAAGATCCGAACCTATATCGACCTTCACCGAGCTGATAATAGAATAAAATTTATTTTATAATAAATTTAGTATATTAAAAAATATATTAGAAATGGGTTGTCAAAAAAAATCCTGGACAAAATATTTTTAATTATTTTTTAAAAAATGATTTTTCATTAAATGTTGCAACATCAAGATAATAAGAAAATTTTATACTGGACTTAAAGTATTAAACATATAGAATGTGCAGACGTAGGGTTGTCTATAATTTACCTGGACAAGCTACTAGGTTGCCAGGTATAAACAGGTATATCGATACTAGTTACTTTCACTTGTTATGATAATAAAAAAAAATTATATCAGTATAATCGCTGTTTTATTACGAACACGTTGATATAGGGTTGTCTGCAAAAAATTTGGTCCTAATAGGGGTTTGCGAATTTAAAAAAAAATAATTTCAACGCGTGTGAAGATGAGTGACAGAGAGATATACATGCTATCATGAAGAGGCGGATACGAGGATTGTTTTTCACGCTCATAAAGTAACACCCGGCTCCAGAATTCTAATAAAAGCTTCTGATACTGATGTACTCATAATTTTACTTGGAAATATGCACAAACTGTCGGAGTCTACGATTTTTCTAGCAACTTCAGCGACTAAGAAGCAATCTAATCACCTCGATTGCATTAACTGCATCGATTTAGCATTAAAGTTGGGACCAAAAATATGTAAAAGTCTACCTGCTTATCATGCATTCACAGGTTGTGACTACACTGCGGCATTTTACAATAAGGGAAAGGTCAAACCATTTAAAATATTTTCTAAAAATGAGACGTATCAAACTATTTTTGCGTCATTAATTGATGCAGCTGATATTTTTATCGATGAAAAAATGAATGCTGTTCAAGAGTTTACAGCACAAATGTACGGCGTGAAGCACTGTCACTCAGTTAATAATATTATATTCGTACTTTTACTGTTTTGTAATAAAATTTTAGAATATAATAAAAATAACCAAAGATAGACTAAAGATCTTGATCTTTAGTCTATCTTTGGTTATTTTTTATTTGAATTTTCGACAATCTACTCTGTTTCTCTTTCGTTTTTTTTCGAAAAAGCAAAAAAATTTTAAAGTAAGCAATCAATATTTTCGTTAATTACGTTATCATATTTTGAGTTACAATAGCTTTTCTATTATAAGACATATTATTATACATATAAGTTAATATACATACATATATATATATATTTTTATTTACCATATGTTATATTGTTTAATATTTCTGTAATATAATAACTATATCAGATGATTATGTATTTATTTAATTATTTTGTTTGCAATTCAAATATAAGTTGCTCCAAAATAACGCGCACTGGTTACAATGTAGAGAATAGTAGGGGTAACCCCTACCTTCCATAGTTTACGTGCCGAGCATGCGCACTTTCGTTATATTCCAGGCCCCGTCTGAGAGACGACTGCAATGTTCGGTCCTTTATTATTACACAGTATATTTTTTTTTTTTTTTTGTTTTTTTTACGCGAGGAAATGCTTTATGCACACCCCCCGCCTAGGTGCGGCAGGGGGTAGTGTGGGACTCCCAAAAACAGTAAACTGAAATCCGATCCTAGGGTTACCCACTAAAACCTCGCGGCGGCCTTCCTCCGGCGTTGGGGTGGTCCAGGATTCGGATAAACCCCTCTGGTCCACAGTATACTTACCTCGGATCTCTCTGTCACTCATCTTCACACGCGTTGAAATTATTTTTTTTTAAATTCGCAAACCTCTATTAGGACCAAATTTTTGGCAGACAACCCTATATCAACGTATTCGTAATAAAACAGCGATTATACTGATATAGTTTTTTTTTTATTATCATAACAAGTGAAAGTAACTAGTATCGATATACCTGTTTATACCTGGCAACCTAGTAGCTTGTCCAGGTAAATTATAGACAACCCTACGTCTGCACATTCTATATGTTTAATACTTTAAGTCCAGTATAAAATTTTCTTATTATCTTGATGTTGCAACATTTAATGAAATCTCATTTTTTAAAAAATAATTAAAAATATTTTGTCCAGGATTTTTTTTGACAACCCATTTTTAATATATTTTTTAATATACTAAATTCTTTATAAAATAAATTTTATTCTATTATCAGCTCGGTGAAGGTCGATATAGGTTCGGATCTTCTACTAATATACTCGTAATATATCGTATTAGTAATAGTATCGTGAAAAATGTGTAACATTATGCTTGTTATATGTACGATATTGAGATTTTTTTTTTTATTAATTAAATGTCCTTTTGTAGTTGTTAGTGTAAGATTACACTTAGAATCTATAGTTTCAATTGAAATTAAATAAAATATTTTCATTTTAAAGTGAATTGTCAAAAACATATTAATATATTCCATTGTTAATGATTCATATAGTTTTGGATAGATTTGAATATTTTAATTATATTGCAGATTAGCAGTTTTGTACAACTGTCCCATGATATGGCTATACTCGATGGGTGCTCATTGGCAAGTGTTGAGACTTCTAGCTGATACTCCTAGTCCTGTACATGATTCCGACTATTTGGGGACTAATTTACCACCATTTACATTCACACAGAGGATCGAAGAAATTTGGGCTAGGCTAAATTGGAATTACGAAAAAACGTAAGCAATATTTTAAATTTTAACCAACATGTTTATTGATAATGCTTACTCGATCTTAATTAAATGTTGGCTTCATGACCTTTTATACTCAAAGAGGTAGGTAGCGTTTGACAGGCCTCGGTTTATCGATTATTTACGTCCCATACCTATTGCCACACATTGGGAAAAATGTTGTCAGTCAGTTATTTATCTTATTATATGACTTCCGGAAAGATATCCGAAAGTTATTGGTGTAAGCCAGAATTTGATCCCGAGACTTCTTGGTTCAGAAGCGTAGAGCATAACCTCCTGAGCTTCAGGTCTCTCTATGAATTGATAAATTAACGGACACCATGATTGTCCTCGTCATTGTCTCCATCAAGCTCACGAGAGTTTAATTTTCAGATTTGTCACTATACCCGCTGAACAAAAGATTTACGAAGAAAATATTGGACCGATTGTAGCCAAAAAAGGTCGTATCTTGCCAGCTTACACGGAAGCTATGTACAATGTATCATTAATATTTGGCAATGAACATCAGGCTCATATGTTTAGACCAAGCACTCCACAAAATTTCAAGTTCATCGGAGGCTTTTTCGTTGACGATCCCGTGGCGCCATTACCCAAGGTTAATAAACAATCCTATAATAAGTTAATTAAATGTGTTTTAACATTTTATTTTAGAATACATTACATACATACATACATACACACATACATAACTTCACGCCAAATCCCTTGCGGGGTAGGCAGAGAGAACAGAGCGCCATAGGGCACGATTCTTACACACCTCACTCGCTTCGTTGACTTTCATAACTCTTTTCATGCACGCGCGTCGGTTTTTGAGGCTCTTAACATCACCTTCCTCCAGAACACGTTCTATTTGGTCTTGGAATGTGTGTCTTGGCCGTCCTCGACTCCTACATCCGTCCGCTTTTGCATTGTATATCTGCTTAGTCAGTCTTGCGTCAACCATTCTTTCTACATGTCCGAACCATCGGAGCATGCCCTTTCTTACTTTTACACCGACACTCTCTTTCAAACCAACTTCCTTCCTTACAACTTTGTTTTCTACGCGGTCAGCGAGAGTCACTCCGCAGATTTTGCGTAGAGCCCTCATTTCTACCGCGTTTATTCTACTTTCATGAACACTCTGTCATACCCAGCTCTCGCTTCCATAAGTTAGTGTTGGGATCAGGACTGCATTGTGGATTGCTAACTGGGCCTTTCTGCTAATATTTTTTGCGCCCAGGAATCTGCCCAACACTCCGTTTACGCTATTTCCTATCGCCACTCGTCTTTCTACATCCGCGGTGTACCTTCCATCTCTGCTAAAAGCGCATCCAAGATATACAATTTCATTCACCTGTTCCAGCACTACATCATCAACCATTATCCTTGCATCTGTTCTGGATTCCTCCCTTTCAAACACCATTACTTTCGTTTTCGTCGCATTCAACTGCAAGCCTTTAATCATGCAATCATCTTTCATAGTAGTGACTAGTGTTTGCAGGTCCGACGGCGATTCGGCTAGAAGCACGGCGTCATCTGCGTAAAGCAGGCAGATCACAACTAGGTCACCCATTCGCATCCCTACATCCATCGATCTCATTCTCTGGAGACAACTGTCCAGGTACAGGATGAACAGTCGAGCGGACAGCACGCAACCCTGTCTGACGCCGATATTGACGTCAAACCAGGGGGACAAGCCGCCGTCAACACGCACACACGCTGTGCAGCCCTCATAAGTGGACTGCACAGCGCGCAGCAGTGCTCCGCTCACCCCGTAGCCTGGGAGTATATCCCACAGATCCTTTCGTAACACTCTGTCAAACGCTTTTTCCAGATCCACAAAACCGCAGAAAACCTTCCGGTTAACAGCCAGTTGTTTCTCCACGATGTTGCGGAGAGAAAAAATCTGATCCATGCACCCTCGTCCGCTTCTGAAACCACCCTGAGCCTCCCACAACACTCCATCAGATATCACCCTCATTCTCCTTTCAATAATTTTCCCATACACTTTTGCTGCTAAACTGATCAAACTAATGGCCCTGTAACTGGCGCACTGCATACGTGATCCCTTACCTTTATACAAGGGCACGATGACAGCGCGCCTCCAGTCCATGGGAACCTTACCCGACCTCCAGCACAGATTGCTCAAGGTCAGGAAAGCGTCCCGGACACAGGTTCCACCGTGTTTGATCATTTCAGCAGACATCATATCAATTCCAGCTGCCTTACCATTTTTCATACTTCGTATCGACCATTCAATCTCTTCCATAGTAATGTCCTCATCAGATGTTGGCGCAGCGGTGTCAGCCGTAGGCTCACTCGCGGCGCCCACATCCGGAACATACTCGTACATTTCCCCAAAATACTCACTCCACCTGCCCAATACATCGCTTGGGTTTGCAAGAATGTCACCAAACTTAGACATAATTTTGTCCATTCTGGATGTTGACGAAGAACCCCGAGACTTTCTAACTTCCCTCCAGAAGAGTTTGTTATTTGCCTCGAAGTTCTCCGTCAACCTCACTTCCTCATTCGCAACAAGTCTTTCACGCTTCTCTTTCACTAAGGCTTTGGTAACATTCCTGCAGCGGCGGTAGCTCTCATACTTTTTCTCTGTCATACTATCATTCTGGTTCAAACTTGAGACATAATCCAACCATGCTTTTTTCTTTCTTTCGACGCTGGATTTCACATCCGCGTCCCACCAGGCGTCACCTCTCAGAATCTTATGCCTCTTTGCACTACCACATACTTCTTTTGCACTATTCACTATACTTTCTTTCATTCTTTCCCAGCATTCTTCAACACCTAGGTCAGAAAGACTCGTCTCATTGAGTCTTTTACTGACTAGGCCTACATACATACTCCGTACACTTTCATCTTCTAATTTCTCACATTTTATCCTTTCAAGCTCTCCGAAATGGGTACGCACTCGCCAGTGTCTCCACTTCTTGAAAAGGCCCACGAATCGGCTTACCACCAGGTAGTGGTCCGTATCAAGAGTGGGGCCTCTGTAGGCTCTTGTATCCCTTAGAGTATTTCGGAGACGACTATCTATCAAAATCAAATCTATCATACTCTTTTGCTCATTCCGTCTCCACGTATACGTGTGAATATCTTTATGACGGAATAATGTGTTAGACACAAGGAGGTTCCGTTCCAGGCATACGTCCAATATCGGCTTACCAGCATCATTCACTCTCTTGTCACCATTCGGACCAAGGACAGCCTCCAGGCCGTCTCGCTTGGTTCCGACCCACCCATTAAGATCACCACACAGAATTATCCTTTCATTTCCCTCAGCTAGATCCAGAATATCCCTAACAGTTTCCCAAAACTCCTCGAGTTCGCGGGGATCCGCGGAGCTAACGGGAACATAAGCTGCGACCAGGAAAACTCGCGTGATCCCCAGTTTTATTCGAACCCAAAGATGTCTTGGGCCTACCAACTCATAATCTTTCACTCCGGAAACAAAGCGGGAGGAAAGAACGACTCCAACACCCCCACTGGCACGGACGTCCGGGTCCACTCCGGACCATAGGGCTACCATGCCACCTGGGAGGTCCTCGGCCTCCCTCCCCCTCCGCTTTGTCTCCGTCAAACATAAGGCATCCAGGCATCTCTCATTTAATACATCCATCATCTCATTCATCTTTCTTGCCATGCTACCTCTAACATTCCACGTGCCTATACGGCACTCCTCTCTCCTCGTCCCGCCAGGATTGGCGCTGCGTGAAGGGTGGCGGCCCCCTTCGCCGCATGCGCATGCAGCCGTACCGACGGGGGCTAATCGGTGCCCGTCGCTTACGGGGCACGCCCTAGCAGCCCGTCCGGCTGAGTTTGCTTTGGTCAAGATTGCGTCCCACTGGGACGGCAGGGATCGCGACGTGCACGCTCTTGACATGACCCCCCATTATAATAGAATACATTACATTTTATTTCTAAATCATTTCACCTTATTCAACTGAATAAGGAACTGAAATGATTTAGGTTTAGTGAGAAATATTCGTTAGTGAAACAGAACGTATCGTTCTGCACCGTTTGCTTACGAATTAGGAAGCAGATTTGCAAAGTTATGTTATAATAACTAAGTTACCACGACGTCTATTCCTCGGTGATTTAAAACTCTATGAAAACCTAGACTTATACATATTATGTTCATCATCATCATCATTAGCCGTTTGAGGTCCACTGCTGGACATAGGCCTCCCCCATAGAGCGCCACAACTGCCGGTCCGCTCAATCATGGGGGGTTTTTGCCATAATCGCCACGCTTGGCAGGCGGGTTGGCGATCGCAGTAGGCTGTATTTTGTTGAGAGAGAATGCTGCTGCCCATTCTTCTAGCTTTTCCCTTAGTCGCCTTTTACGACACCCACGGGAAGAGATGGGGTGGCGGTATTCTAAGCCGGCGCCACACAGCAAATTATATTATGTTTAATTGTCAAGAAATAGTCAGTTTTTTTTCATTGTTTGCCTTGAAGACTAAAAACACATTGAGGTTTAATTGGTGACGTTACGTTCGTTTGTTACTAGGATCTGCAAAATATAATGGACAATTCCCCACAAGGCGTCATATACTTTAGTATGGGCTCATACTTTAAAAGCAAAACGTGGCCTAAGGAATTCACTAAATCATTGCTGGAAATATTCGGTGAACTTAAACAAACTGTGATATGGAAGTATGAAATTGCTTTACCAGACCTGCCCAAAAATGTTCATATTGTGCAATGGGCACCACAGCAAAGTATATTAGGTAAGGCTCTCTCTATCTCTCTTAACTAAAAATTTTATATTGACAATCTTGGCAATTGTTTTTTTTGTGAGGTTATGAATGACTTCAGTTATTTGATTCTAAATTAGTTTATATTATATATTAGTAGTTATTAGTCGTTTATATATTAGTTAGTGTATTATATTTATATTATAAATGCATTTGCTATTATTATTTGTTAAGTACCCTACCCTATGAACTTTGTGTATCCTTAATATATACTTTTACTATTGAGAATATAATAATAACTATAGTCTCGTGGGTCTAGTGGTAGAGCACATGGCTTCTGATCCAGAGGTCTGGGTTCAAATCCTGACACTGGCTCACACCAATGACTTTTTGAAATTGTTTTTGGAAGTAAAGTGTGATAAATATTGTTAAATGAAAACTTCGTGCCCGGTATGGCAATAGGTTCGCCATCTATTCCATTTTGGGACGTAAACATAACGGCGAGACGAGGCTTAACAGCCGCTGCCTTCACCCTCGGTTGACAAAGGCGTGAAGTTATGTTATGTTGTTTATGTTGTTATTGAGAATGGTCACGGTTTATCGTAGTAATATTATATATCCCTTATAGCCTTCGTCGATAAATGAGCTATCTAAGACATTTTTTTTATTTCGGATCACACGCTCATCAGATTAGCTCGTTAGAAAACGTTCACTACAGCTTTGGGGCCGTCCATTAATCACGTGATGTTTTTTTCATCATTTTTTGACCCCCCCGCCCCCATGGTGATACATGGTGACATTTAAAACTAAGTATCCAACATCACGTGTATTTTTAGTACAAACGAAGATATTAAAGTTTTAAAAGTATTGTCTTTAATTCATCACCAATCGCTGGTCGAGTACTCGAACGGCTGCTTCTGAATCACAAAGTCGTGGGATCGATTCTGGGCTCACACCAATCTATTTTATTGTAATAATAAGGTAGAAAAACTAAACACACGTGATATTTTACTACACCCCGCTCCCTCCCCTTGTGATATTTCGTGATTTTTGCCCCCCCCCCCCCCCCCCCCCCCTTTCTAACCTCACGTGATTAATGAAGGGCCCCTTTATAATAGTTATATATTCATAGATTCAAGTTAAATATTCATTCATAGGTAACTTATAGCTTTTATTATATACTGGGATATTGAAACGAGGATAATAACTCACGATGTCAATATTTTAACATTTTGTTTCAGCACATCCCAATTGTAAGTTTTTTATAACACACGGAGGCTTATTGTCTTCGATAGAAACAATCCACTTCGGAGTTCCGATTATTGGAATACCAATTTGGTTCGATCAACACAGAAACATGGTTAGAGCCGAAGACAGTGGATACGCTCTAACAGTGGAGTTCAACTATGATATGCCTAAAAATTTAAAAGCAGCTATCAATGTTATGATAAATGATCAAAAGTAAGTGGATTAGGATAAACAAATATTATAGGTATAATGTATTTTTTGTAACGTCAAGATATATTATATCGGTGACTGAAAACTTTGTGCCCGGTATGGCATTAGGTTCACCACCTATTCCATTTGGGACGTAAACATAACGGCGAAAGGAGACTTGACAGCCGCTGCCTACACTTTTGGGTAAAAAAGGCGTGAAGTTATGTTATTATGTCACGTCTTTTTGTACCCGAAGGTGGTATGCAGCGACGGGTTCTCCTGGACTCACCGAATCGCCATAATGATATTTATTACATATTACTTCTGAAATTCATTTGTATGACCCAGGATTCGATCACACGAAGTATTAGTTC
Source organism: Euproctis similis (assembly GCA_905147225.2). Taxonomy (NCBI): domain Eukaryota; kingdom Metazoa; phylum Arthropoda; class Insecta; order Lepidoptera; family Erebidae; genus Euproctis; species Euproctis similis. The sequence goes on from LR990109.1 coordinate 16,471,439, forward strand.
TAAGCTAAGAATTCGTGCGGGGTACTTCTGACCACCGAGGCATTGTTAGTTTCAAGTTCAATTTTTTTTGGTATTGTTCTTATAAATATATATCAGAATAGATTTCAATTCCAATGTAGAATCTTCCACTGAAACTATTTAATCTGTACATACATACATACATAACTTCATGCCAAATTTTGCCAAGGTAGACAGAGAGAACAGAACATCATAAGGCATACTTTAATAAATACACATTAAATTTATTATGTAATTATCACACAAACTACCGCTAGGCTACATTATCTTCAAACGATATAAAGGTGATAGTACTGTACATAAATATCTTGTGATTGATTAATAATCAAACAAATGTTGTTGAGTCATCGATAATAATTATTTATAATAATACTAGCTGACCCGGCGAACTTTGTTCCGCATCAAAAGTAATGAATGAGTAAATTTTGTATATCATGAGGTTCAATTTCTGCTATTTATCGGCTTTAACTGCTGTCCCGCTACATTAATACTGCAATATCTCCGAAAATATGCGCTTAAATTGCATGCTTTAAAGTGCCAGGATCATCTATATTACATGCACAATCTATTTAATGCTGTAATGTTTAAAATCGCTTGGTCAATATTTCCAATACTTCGCGTAAAAAGTAAAAAAATAAAAATGGTCGTTGTGAGTTACCTCAAAGAGATAGACATATGCCGTCCTGGACTTTTTTGTAAATCTTGTGAAGATATTTGATAATGTTTCTACATTATAAAATATCTTCACTGTTCTGATCTATCATTTAGAGTTCAGCCGCCGTTAAGTGCTAAATCTCAAAAATTATCATTTTTTATTTACAACATCATACATGATTTACATATCAAAACCACCCCTTTGACAACCTCTAACTATTAAAAAAACCGCATAAAAATTCGTGGCGAAATTTTAAAGGTACAAGCATAATATATAAGGGGACAGACAACGGAAAGTAACTTTGTTTTATACTATATAATGATGATTATCACCCTCAAGTTTATTTTTATTCAAAATGAAATTGAAGAATAATTTTTCGTTTTTATTCAAATTTGTCTATTCGGATTTTTGACTTTTTAATTTTAATTCACAACAAAGAAACAAACAAATGGTTAAATTGATCACGGAACTTTAATTTTGTAATTTTTCCTTTACACAGGTATAGCAAGAGAGCCAAGGAGCTGTCTTCCTTATACCACGATCGCTTAGTGAAGCCTGGTGCTGAGCTTGTTCATTGGGTGGAGCACGTGGTGCGTACAGGTGGTGCGCCCCATCTACGTTCACCAGCTATTCAAGTCCCACTTTACCAACTTTTCTATTTAGATTTGGTAGCTGTAGTTTTAGTCATACTTTCTTTACTTTGTATCTCATTGATTATTGCAGTAAAAAATATTAGTAAGAATTTGGTCAAGTTAAAAACGCAATAGAAATTGATAGGTATTTTATTTAAAGATACCTAATTGTTTGTGTATTATGTTTAACCGAGATTAATAAAATTTGTTAGTTTTTATGTGTTTTTATATTTATTTTCAATATTAATCCCAAAAGCAAGTTTCCATTGCGACTGCAATGTAGGTATTTAATATTTTCCATCAATTGGGTGATCACTTATCATTCGTTCATCATTCATCATTCGCTGATGTAAGAAATTTAGACGAACTACAACTACGTAAATACGTCATAATATGGATCTTATAACACAACATTGCATAAAGGGAAAGCTAATAGTTTAAGTTATATCATTAAAGTAAAACTTAAATTCAATAAATAAATAAAGTCAAAAAGTCACTAAATAACAATGTCCAATGTATTTTCTTAGCGTCTATTAACACGAAGCACTCAGTTCATGTGGTCTTTGTTTATGCAACTGTCACCGTAACACTTTCACTAATTACACCAATTCAAAGGAAAACAGATCAGAAAAACAGTTATAATTTACTAGGTTTATGCCCCAATTGCAAACGCTGGCTTCAAAAACAAAACCCTTTGTGATAGACCAAAATAATGTACTACATTATTATACCCCATAAGAAAATCTACAAGAAAGTCCGCGATGGTGATGTCTATGTCTTGGGGATTATTTGTAATGAGCATTTCTATTTCTATAAAGGCTTATTTACAAAGCGATATTAATCACTAGCCCATAATTAAGTACTATAAAAACATTGCACATTTAATATAGCTTGTGCATTTAATATATGGCCTATAAAGCATGTACCTAATTTGAATATTTTCGAAGATATAACAGATTTAAAATGCAGTGCATAGCGGTACCAGCCGGCCGGCATGTTATGTTATGCCACTAGCCCCAATTGCACTTCAATCTTGCATCTTGCATCTTCAACTATATCATCGAAGAACATATGCGCATATCTACAATCACAACATTTTATTACAATTTTACGGGGGACTTTAGGCACATATAGAAAACATAACTTCACATCTTTTTCAACCCGAAGGTGCAGGCAGTGGCTGTTAAGCCTCGACACGTCGTTATGTTTACGTCCCAAATAGAAAAGTCATCAATATTTATCACACATAACTTTCGAATATTAATTTCGGACAGTCATTGGTGTTTGCCAGGATTCGAACCCGCGACCTCTAGATTCAGAAGCCGTGTGTTCGACCACATAAATATATATAGGAACCAAATTTTTACATCATACTTTAGAAGTCAGATAACCCCAACAAAGATTGTAAGTATTGAATCAAGAACTAAATAAGATAGTTTTGATAACGTCGTGGGGACCAACTCGTTTAGTTCCCGCTGACATAATTTCATTTATTTTTCTGAGCGTGTGGTCGTTTATATGAACAGCTTATTTATATTTTTTATTATTCTGATGAGTTTTTTTTTTATTTTACCCAAATCGTGTGTTGAAATTCGTCGTTTTCTATTTATAACAAATGATGCGTGTATAAAATTATTATTATAGAATAAAGAAAATAACTTGGTGAGTGAAAATCCATCTTTGATATCAAATACAATTACAAACTTCAAGAGTGGTAGAGCCAAGCAGTTTACTGCATAAATGGGCCGGCTCGACCGGTGAAATACCACGACCTCTCAGAAGACCGACGTAAAGTGGCTCATGCCGCGTTTCGTTCGGTGAGAGATACCCGGAGGCCCACCCCCATCCCCATCCTTTCCTATATGTGCTGCTGGTGTCCATGGGCGGCGTTAGTTGCTTACCATCAGGTGACACGCCTGCTCGTTTGCCCTCCTATCCCGTAAAAAAAAAAAAAACAATTTATGTAACATATCAAATACTAAATTATTAAAATAATAATAAATGTAATATCGTCATGATAGCACAGTGGCTCAGTATGTGACATATGTCACATACATTCTCACTCTGGTTAATATTTGTATTTGCAATGGATATAAGTTTTTATTAGTGTTCCCATTGCCAAGTAAAAGTCATGGTATACTTGGTGACAACATGGTCAAACATCTTCTTGCTGCAGGACATGAAGTAAGTATAAATGATATAAAATTCCCTTTTTGACTAGCTCAGCTTTGGTAATTGTAGTTCCTCAGACCTGAGACAAGGACAGAGAGGATATGAAATGATACTTCCATTTGAAAGTAGTACTGCAAGCATCGCGTAAAATGGTTTCCTATTTTGATGAATCTTGAATGGAGCTTCTTTTCATTTTCATAAAAATAATTATATAATGATAAGTCCAGTTCCAGTGAGTATGAGTTCTAGTTTTGTGAAGGACTACGTTTTGTACTATATGTAGGAAATGGAACATAACACATTTACATTAATTATAAATAAATGATAAAGATTTTAACTTCATGGTATGCTATCTAACGACCTAATAGCAAAACTCATATTGTTCTTAAACTAATTTTAAAACAATATTATGTCACGACATGTTCTTTGAAATATTTATAAACTGACCCGGCAAACTTTGTTCCGCATAAATTTTGGTTAACATGAGGATAAATGTGTGCTACTACTGCGCGACGTAACTGCTGTCCCACTATGTTAATAGGTACTGCAATATCTTTGAAAATATTCGTTTAAATTACATGCAGTAAAAGACCATATTGATCTATATTAAAAGCATAATCTATTTAAAACACTAAACTGGATTAAAAATAAATCTGTAATGATTAAAATCGCTTCGTAAATAAGCCATTATTGTAGGTAAAATGGTAAGAAATACAAATTATAATTGTGGGTTATCTATAAGATATAGACATTACCATTGCGGACTTTTTTGTAGACTTTCTGAAGTTGTATAATAATGTAGTACATTGTTTCGATCTATCACTTAGGGTTCAGCCAATTATCATTTTTTTCTTTAGTACATTATAGATAAAAACCACCCCATTGAAACCCTCTATCCAATAAAAAAGTGCATCAAAATCCGTTGCGTAGTTTCAAAGATATAAGCATATAAGGGGACAGAAAGCGGAAAGCGACTTTGTTTTAAATTATGTAATGATGAAGACTTTTTGGAATTACATGCTAACTAACACGACAACAAAATTCGTTTGTTTTGCAGGTAACATATATAACGCCATATCATTTTAACGGAGTTATTCACCCAAAATTAAAAATTGTTGATGTGTCAGCAACCACAAAAGTTTTCAACTGTAAGTATGAGAAGAAGTTCATAAATTTTAATATCAAATAGTCAGTACATTTTTATTACTGTTGGCAAACTTCATCAAAATTGTGTAGACTTGATAACAATGAAATGATGATTCATTTAACATATTAATTCCTCTACCCATAGGTAGACGGAGTTGTATATCGCATATATTCTGCGAATACCTCTCTCACCGAAGGAAACGCGGCAGGAAAGGAGACAGTATACGTTTATTTTCTGAGAGATCGTGGTATTTCGCGCGTTCACTTTATTGGGCACCGTATTACCTACTAAGCTATGAAGATGATTAACCTTTAAGTACACACATCAATTGAGTACAATCAAGCCGGCCTTGCCACTTAAATTTGTTGCTTCCCAACACCCATGGATTTCATTGAACAATTGAACAAAAGAAACTTGACAATTTCCAGTCACCGTTTAAATGATCTTATCTAATCTTAGCGATCTGACAAATATATTCGTATTTTACATTAGTTTGACGTCCGATAAAAGATTTTTCTAATTTCTTATTTTCAACATGGAGCATTCAAGAAAGTACAATTATCGTATCAAGAATCTATAAAAAGTGTATCATTTGCAATAAAAGGCCCCTGGCTCTGATGTACGTTTGGCTAAATTACCGGTGGACCGTGACAGGTATGAAATTCATAAGGACATAATAATTCTTTCAAGTTACGTATCCACATGGTGATCATCTATTTATTTATATTTATACTTATTGGATTTGCTTTGAAATATAAACTAAAACTAAAGACTTCAAATATAAACGCTAAATTATTGTATATTCATATTTCATAGCATATCTATCCACGGAAACAATATTGGCTAAAATATTGTTTCCAAAATATCACGAGTTAAAAGCGGTCATATTGTGTTAGTAGTCCGACATATGATCTGCCGATGTTTTGAAGATTAATGAAGGCACAAAAAGACAAACAATTCAGCTTCGTCTTTAAAGTATTTATTATGTAAAAACCTATATATTCAGCTCTTACGATCTTACACTATCATGCATTAGGTTTTTTATTTATATGTTAAGTAGCTTCTGCCCGTAGCTCCGCTTGCGTAAAAAGTAAGAAAAACCCGAGGGGACGTTGGTTTACTGGGATTAAAGCATCCTATATATTAATCCAGGAAGTGTTTGTACCTGTGCGCCAATTTGATGTATGAAAGAGTAATAAACATCTGTACATCCTCACAAACTTTCCCATTTATAATATTAGTAGGATGATATTATATTTATTTCTTATGTATATCTTATGTATTAATATAATTTTAAAATTCTGCATAATTTTACATTATCTTCTTAACCTAATATAAAGAACAAATAAATTTTAAGCTCAAAATGAACAGCTTAAGTTTTCAGATATACCTATTCGTTTTTATAAAAAAAAATAGTAACCATACATCATATTACTACAGAATATTTGCCTACGGCCTACTAAATTATGGAAAATAAATAAAAAATCTGATGTATGTAGATCTGTATGTAGATGTAAGAAGATCTGGTCCTCTTACCTATAGAGAAGCTTCATGAACTGAAGTTCGTATTTCGAACATTTTAGTGAAGAACATATTAATAAACTAAGAACAAGACTCTTAACACATGCCGTACCAACAATTAATTTACCCACACCTGTAGAAGATGAACTATTTGTTAATTTCCCTGTGTATTTTGGCCAACATCCGACACCGTAAGTAATCATCAATCATCTCTTCGAACCTAAAATGATTCACGATGTGTACTGGCTATTAGTTTGGCATAACTATTCTTACTGACAATATGTTGTATGTATGTAACACAATAGTTTTGAAAAGGCAAATAAATGTAAAATAAATTTCAGTCAATAAAATGTTATTTATGTTTGTTTCTGTCTTTTACACTATTTTGTTATTTTAATAATATTTAATTCATATCAGATTCTGTATCATGATTAGTTCCATTCACTACTTCATATGTTGTGTATAAATTTAATCAAATGAAGAACAGTTAATCAAATCAGACTTGACATATGAATTTTCTGTACATACATTTTTAGGAGTATGTATTTTTAGTGTCCGACCGAAAGTTCAGTTTCGGATGAGTTTAGGTAGAGAAAATAGAGCGCGAAAAGACACGATTTTTTTCATCACCTTCATTACATAACATCATTACATGACTTCACGCCAAATCCCTTGCGGGGTAGGCAGATAAAACGGAGCGTTTTTCGACGCGGTCAGCAAAAGTCCCCAGTTGTGCCCCATTTTGACCACGTTTATCCTACTTTCGTGCACACTCTGCCATACCCAGCTCTCGCTTCCACAAGTTAGCGTTGGGATCAGTATTGCATTGTGGATTACTAGCTGGGCTTTTCTGCTAATATTTTTTGCGTCCAAGAATCTGCCCAACGCTCCATCTGCACATCTGCTTAGTTAATCCTGTATCAATCATTCTTTCTAGTTGTTCAAACCATCGGTGTATGCACTTCCTTAATTTTTACACTGACACTCTCCAATCCTCTTTTAAACCTTCCTTCCTTGTAATCTTTTTTTCGATGCGAACGGTGAAGTAGCGACGCTGAGTGTAGATATGTAATAGCCTTAGAATAATGCGGGTTCATACAAGGAATACAAATACACAAGCCACGACTTTATGGATGACTAGGTTAGCTTAGATTAAGTTAGTTTAGGTTAGTTTAAGTTTGTAATTTAAAATAAAATTTACACGTCAGATAAGGCAGTACGGCCACGAAGCTTTAGCCTGGCCTAATTGGACAAACTCTTGGTTTATTACTCATGGTGATTACATAATATTACTTGTTTAATAGCCCAAGAGCCAGCGACTGCCAGACCTTCGTTATTTTATAAAGCCTGAAAGTTTGTCAGCTCGTAGTCCCAGCACATGTAAGAACGATGGCCAATTATAATGTTTGCACCATAGTTACTTTGGCAGGTACGGGGTACCAAAGATGGAAATAAATTATTCTACTTTCGTTATTTTATAAAGGTTGAGCTTTTGATATTATCTTCAGGATAATATTAAAAACCATGATTTTAATTGCCGGACAGTTCCCATGGTGGCAACCCCTTGCCAGACAGCCTAAACGTTCATGAAATTATAGATGACCTACATACCGATCTACTTTCGTCAATGTATAAAGCTTCATACATATAACTTCACGCCTCTTTCTACCTGAAAGTGTAGGCAGTGGCTGTTAAGTCTCGACTCGCCATTTTGTTTATGACCCAAATGGAATAGGTGTCAAACCTATTGGCGTACCGGGTACAAAGTTTCACTTTGACAAAAGTTGAATAGCCTATATTATTTTTAACATAACATAACTTCACTCCTTTTGTTACCCGAAGGTGTAGGCAGCGGCTGTTAAGCCACGTCTCGCGGTTATGTTTACGTCCCAAATGGAACAGGTGGCGAACCTATTGCCATACCGGGCACAAAGTTCTAAGTCATTTATATTTATCACACTTAACTTCCGAAAACAATTTCGAAAAGTCATTGGTGTAAGCCAGTGTCAGGATTCGAACCCGGACCTCTGGATCAGAAGTCGTGTGTGGCTCGACCGCTGCACCACTATAAACTTATTTTTTTTGTATTTTACCGGGTAGCGACGAGGCCATTGATGGTAAAGCGCACTGTCCCGTTAGTTTCACTCTCTATGTCATGGCTAAAGGGGAACACCGACGCAGGCAGTTTGTTCTATTCACCAGCTGTGCGGATGATGAAGGAAGATCCAAAGCGCTTAGTTCGTACAGGTGGGAGTTCAACAACTACGTAGACGGTAAGTACGTCGGGTAGTTCGCCGATAGAAAGGGGATCAGGTTGTGTAACTCTTGCGTACACTCACCAGAATGTAGCCTATAGAGCACCGAGAGGCTGGACACCTTCGTCTGTGCTCTAGGCTTTGCAGCTCATTGTCGAACGTCATAGGATCGCCAATTAATCTTTTAGCTCGCCTCTCCTTTGAATTTTATAAATATTTTATATTTATAAATAACATTTTATATTTATATAATTTTATAAACACATTAAGGGAATCTGGCAAAAATGTTTAATGTTGTCACAACGAGTTGCCAGGATGCTAAAGGTCTGGTAATATGTGTTTTTTAATAATATCCTGAAGGTAAAATTCTAATACAAAGCTTTCTACTTTGACGAAAGCAGAATTACCTATAATTTTATGAATATATAAGGGGTGTTTGGCTAGGGGTTGCTACGACGCTTTGTGTTTGGCAATTGACAACGTGATTTCTAATAATATTCCGAAGGAAAATTACAAAAATGAATCCTTATACATTGACGAAAGTCGATCGGTATGTAGGTCATCTATAATTTCATGAACGTTTAGGCTGTCTGGCAAGGGGTTGCCACCATGGGAACTGTCCGGCAATTAAAATCATGGTTTTTAATATTATTCTGAAGATAATATCAAAAGCTCAACCTTTATAAAATAACGAAAGTAGAATAATTTATTTCCATCTTTGGTACCCCGTACCTGCCAAAGTAACTATGGTCCAAACATAATAATTGGCTATCGTTCTTATATGTGCTGGGACTACGAGCTGACAAACTTTCAGGCTTTATAAAATAACGAAGGTCTGGCGGTCGCTGGCTCTTACTCTATAAAAATTGTGCTGGATCTGGCATAATGAGATCCGTATTGTACCTAATAGTACCTATATTTTAATAATTAATAGTTTAAAAAACTAAAAAACACGCTTTTTATAGAAAACCGAACTAAAAAATAGAAAATAAGTTTTAATAAATTTAAATTAAGAATAGTGTTTAAAATTTCAATAAATATCTATACATATAATAAAATTGTAGAAAAGTCAAAACTGTACATTGAATATTTTTTAAAAAGAATACTTGGTGTGTGATCTGCAATCGATACCGAAGCCAAAAATATACTTTTTAGAATTTTTGTCTGTTTGTCTGTTTGTCTGTTTGTCTGTTTGTCTGTTTGTCTGTATGTATGTCCGGGATAAACTCAAAAAGTACTGCATGGATTTACTTCAAATTTGGCACGAAAATTATTAAGAAGTCGGGTCAACATATAGGCTACATATTATCACGCTATCACCTACGAGGAACGAGCAGTGAACCTTTATTTCTTCAATGTATTCTGTAGCAACGTGTAATCTAACGACGCATATTTGTATGTTGTTATGGTGTTATTATGTTAATAACCATGCTTTAATCTATACATATAATAATAATAATAATATAATATAAGTTAGCTTCACATTTTAATTAACTTATGCCGTTAAACATAACAGACAATTTTAAAACAGTGCCATCTATGAGATTTACAAAACAGAAAACATTAAGTTGAATTACACGTGTAAGCACTTTTTGGTTTTAGATATAAATAAATCTTTGAGATTTTAAAAACATCAAGTCGAATTACATGTTTAAACACTTTTTGAATATAAATAATTGAAATTTCATCATGCGCTTGCGGTCAATAGATGTTTTTAAGAGTCATAGATGGAGTTGTGCATTTTCTTCTTTAAAATTGTATCGTTAATTCTTTTCAGAGATGAGCAAGACAATTAAAAAAATGTATTTGTATATGCTAAAAACTGTTAATATTTTTGTTCGGTATTTATTGGTGTAATGATTGCTTCGTAATTTTATAATTTTACACCATTAAAAAAAAATGTTTCCTATTCGCTAACTAGATGGCGTTGGCGTCGAATTAGATCGTGACTCTCTTTACATTTTGGCTGCGGAGAGCCAAACCAGCAATGTTGTTTATAGAGAAGTTTTATAAGTATATATTTTTATCCTTTTCTATATTTATATTTTCTTATTCATTATTTTCTACATTTGCTTCAGTCGCAACTTATTACTTAATTCAGCAGAATCACCATAAAGTCATTTATTCAAAGCAGACTGAAAATCAGCACTTTTGAAGTTCAACAATTTTACAAAAGACAGTCTCCCTCTGTTACTGTACTTTCTGTATTTATGAAATGTAAAGAAGTAACGGGTAAATAAATGTTATTTTAAAAGGTATAATCGTAGGTATTTTTGGTGCTGTATAGCGTTCAGGCAGATGACGTCGCGGGCTACAGCTATACTACAAAAATTCCTGTTAAAATGAAAATAAACAATGCGGGCAACAACCATTGCTACCGCAATCTGTACTTATCCTACCAGTTACAATTTCATTTTAGAGGTAATTACTTCTCAACTGTCTATGTAAAAATATAGCTATCTGATCACAAATTCCACGCGTACGAAGTCGCGGGCACAGCTAGTAGATTAATAATAGTGTGAATAAAAAAATAAAATAAAAAACGCGTGGGGTGCATGGTGTCAAAGTTATAAATATTTTGTTGACAGATATGAGTAGAGTGATTACCATTTTGATAAGATCTTAAAAAGAACCCCACGCTTTTTTTAATTTTTTTTTTATTTACACTATTATTAATCTATATTTATTGAAATTTTCAACACTATTCTTAATTTAAATTTATTAAAACATATTTTCTATTTTTTAGTTCGGTTTTCTATAAAAAGCGTGTTTTTTAGTTTTTTAAACTATTAATTATTTTCTATTTTTTAGTTCGGTTTTCTATAATTTTATCAAATTACGAGTAGTGTATTGTCATCGGTCCTCGATAAATCTACAAAGTTTGAACGAAATCTAGCCGTTCAAAGTGGGTCAAAATCGCGCCTTAAGAAGTCGGTTACAAACATACAAGTGAAGCTAATAAAAAGCTAATAAAAAGATCTATAGTATCTCTGTGTATATGTTGTATACACAACAAGAGACTAATTTTAGCTAAGTACTCCAGCTATACCTCCAGTTTTCATTTTTAACACATTTCGATTAACATGAAATAATATGTCTCAATGGCAGTCATCTACAAATTTGATGTATGAAATGAGGGTCACTATCAGTCGTGGTCGTGGGTGATCGTATTTATCACCAACGAAATACCGGAAGTAGATTTTCTCTATTGCGATAACGGCTCCACACCTGTTCTGAACAGTTTTCATAAAGAAATATGCTGACACATGATTACATAATATTAGATTTTATTGCGCAATCGAAATGTAATCCAGAAATTAGGATTTGATCAAATAATCTTTTCCATTTATAACACGCAGGTAACCTTAATTTTCAACAGTCTGCCATTGAACGGCCGTGATATAGATACATTACTTCTGAATAATAATTATTTGTTTATTAAAAAAATGGCGTCACACTTATTACTGTTGGGTGTTTTATTTAGCTTACTATGCTACTCTCATAGTTATAAGATATTAGTTGTCTATCCTGTTCCTATAAAAAGTATAAATATATTAGGAACTGCTGCTGTTAAACATCTTCTCAATAGTGGACATGAGGTAAGATTTAAATATTGTTTCACTATTTAAACATAACGGCGAGACTAGGCTTAACAGCCGCTGCCTACACCTTCGTGTAACAAAGGCGTGAAGTTATGTTATGTTATTATGTGAAGTTATGTAATTTTATCCACTCAAAATCTCCTTTGCGGATTTTCATAACTTATTACACTGGAATAATATTTTAAATTAAAATATTTAATAATTTTTAAATGAGTCTCTATTCACATTTATAAATCCGTTTGTCGTACTTATTAGTAGGTTCAATATAAAATTTTATTTAATTAACGGTATAATTTAGTGATAAATAAATGTATAATTTTATTAGGTATAGGTACGAAATCAAGGTAGTTATTTATCTTTAAATCACAATTTTAATTCACCAATTATTATATTAAAGAAGTTAGAGTGTGATTGCCATAAAATAACCAAAACTCGTAATGTCATTCGGTAGATAGCGGAAGCTGAGGGACAAATACTTAATGCCAGATGGCATAGGTATGCTACCCGAGCGAAGTCGCGGACAACAGCTAGTTTCGTATAATATTATTAGTATAAGTGAGTGAGTGAGAGAGTATGTATGTAGTGGCTGTCACAGTCGAATATATCTATCGTCCAGTGTTATCAATGTGATGATTAGACATAATTATTTAACAGTCTTGTCAAACCCCGGAAGATTTTGCTATTGATAACACAAGTTAGAAATATACCGAGATTTAATTATATAATTAAGGATATTATTACGATGATATGTAGGTAATCTACTTTGTCGAATCTCTTTTGTCGAGAGAAAATTTACTTGTCTCTAGGTTTATTTACATTTTTTCCAATACATTTACTGTCTGGTCGTCCAGCGGTGAAACTCGCGCTTCTGAATTAAGCAGTCGTGGCATCGATTCCAGGTTAACACCTTAATTAGGAATTATTTTTGCAAGTTTTATGTGGTAAATATTGAGAGATTGACAAAATTTCGCTCGTTGTATGGCAATAAGTTGTGCCAGAATGGGTTGGAATTTGGGACATAAAAACTCATAACATTTAATATTTTGGCTGTATAATTTAATTTCGAAGCGAAATTTAAAATTAAATGTACGCACTACGATTACCTACACTTTAGATCAATTTTCAGGTGACCTTTATAACCACATATCCAATTAAGACGCAACATAAGAACCTCCGTCAAATTGAACTCACAAACGAAAAATTTGAAGGTTGGTATGGGTTATGTTTTTACCTTCACGCCACCAACAACCGCCCTATATTATATTGGAGGGTCCCTATTTTATATTCCTCTCTCTGAAATTATTACTTTTCCGTCGAAACTTTGATTCTGTCATGTAAACGCCATAATGTCCATATCTGCGACGAAAATTATTTCAGTTAAAAATTCATGGAAAACAAATATGTTGCTTATAAGTCTTAAACAACTGTATGTTTAAAAGAAACATACTGCAAGGAAGGTTTTGCAAATTGTCAAAATATAAATTTACTGCATGATGCTAGAGCAAGACCGGCAGCACATAAGAATCGCAGTTAGTAAACAAAACAAGACGAAACAAGCTTGAGTTATATATGTTGGGCTAAATGTCTAAAGCTCTTAGAATATGTAGTTTAATATGATAGTTATATATATATATATATATAAGTATAATCATTTCTTCATTCTCATTCATTTCTCTACTTCGGCTTCGGTGGAAGGTTTTAGTGAATACCGATTAATCGACTTGCCCATAATTGCACCTTCGTTTAGTCACTATATACATACAATACATCATGTTTGCTTTACAATATTTTTTTCGTTCTCAGGTGATCATTACAGTATGGAAAATTTTCTCAAAAACAAAATAAATAGTATAGCTGTTAGAGAGCTTCAAAGTGATTCAATGGATATCGCCAATGCATTCTTCAGAAATGATAAAGTAAAACAATTTATAAATGATCCTAATGAACGTTTCGACGCAGTTATAGTGGATCTATTAGAAACTGAAGTATATGCTGGGTAAGCAATGACATCGTATTTGTCATCACATCTCTAATAATGGATTTTTTGAGAACCAAATGGTGACGGAACTTATTGCCATACACCACAATTTACAAACAGGGTGTTCGATCCCAAACCACCGAGATGACAATATGGTCTAAGATCCGAACCTATATCGACCTTCACCGAGCTGATAATAGAATAAAATTTATTTTATAATAAATTTAGTATATTAAAAAATATATTAGAAATGGGTTGTCAAAAAAAATCCTGGACAAAATATTTTTAATTATTTTTTAAAAAATGATTTTTCATTAAATGTTGCAACATCAAGATAATAAGAAAATTTTATACTGGACTTAAAGTATTAAACATATAGAATGTGCAGACGTAGGGTTGTCTATAATTTACCTGGACAAGCTACTAGGTTGCCAGGTATAAACAGGTATATCGATACTAGTTACTTTCACTTGTTATGATAATAAAAAAAAATTATATCAGTATAATCGCTGTTTTATTACGAACACGTTGATATAGGGTTGTCTGCAAAAAATTTGGTCCTAATAGGGGTTTGCGAATTTAAAAAAAAATAATTTCAACGCGTGTGAAGATGAGTGACAGAGAGATATACATGCTATCATGAAGAGGCGGATACGAGGATTGTTTTTCACGCTCATAAAGTAACACCCGGCTCCAGAATTCTAATAAAAGCTTCTGATACTGATGTACTCATAATTTTACTTGGAAATATGCACAAACTGTCGGAGTCTACGATTTTTCTAGCAACTTCAGCGACTAAGAAGCAATCTAATCACCTCGATTGCATTAACTGCATCGATTTAGCATTAAAGTTGGGACCAAAAATATGTAAAAGTCTACCTGCTTATCATGCATTCACAGGTTGTGACTACACTGCGGCATTTTACAATAAGGGAAAGGTCAAACCATTTAAAATATTTTCTAAAAATGAGACGTATCAAACTATTTTTGCGTCATTAATTGATGCAGCTGATATTTTTATCGATGAAAAAATGAATGCTGTTCAAGAGTTTACAGCACAAATGTACGGCGTGAAGCACTGTCACTCAGTTAATAATATTATATTCGTACTTTTACTGTTTTGTAATAAAATTTTAGAATATAATAAAAATAACCAAAGATAGACTAAAGATCTTGATCTTTAGTCTATCTTTGGTTATTTTTTATTTGAATTTTCGACAATCTACTCTGTTTCTCTTTCGTTTTTTTTCGAAAAAGCAAAAAAATTTTAAAGTAAGCAATCAATATTTTCGTTAATTACGTTATCATATTTTGAGTTACAATAGCTTTTCTATTATAAGACATATTATTATACATATAAGTTAATATACATACATATATATATATATTTTTATTTACCATATGTTATATTGTTTAATATTTCTGTAATATAATAACTATATCAGATGATTATGTATTTATTTAATTATTTTGTTTGCAATTCAAATATAAGTTGCTCCAAAATAACGCGCACTGGTTACAATGTAGAGAATAGTAGGGGTAACCCCTACCTTCCATAGTTTACGTGCCGAGCATGCGCACTTTCGTTATATTCCAGGCCCCGTCTGAGAGACGACTGCAATGTTCGGTCCTTTATTATTACACAGTATACTTTTTTTTTTTTTTTGTTTTTTTTACGCGAGGAAATGCTTTATGCACACCCCCCGCCTAGGTGCGGCAGGGGGTAGTGTGGGACTCCCAAAAACAGTAAACTGAAATCCGATCCTAGGGTTACCCACTAAAACCTCGCGGCGGCCTTCCTCCGGCGTTGGGGTGGTCCAGGATTCGGATAAACCCCTCTGGTCCACAGTATACTTACCTCGGATCTCTCTGTCACTCATCTTCACACGCGTTGAAATTATTTTTTTTTAAATTCGCAAACCTCTATTAGGACCAAATTTTTGGCAGACAACCCTATATCAACGTATTCGTAATAAAACAGCGATTATACTGATATAGTTTTTTTTTTATTATCATAACAAGTGAAAGTAACTAGTATCGATATACCTGTTTATACCTGGCAACCTAGTAGCTTGTCCAGGTAAATTATAGACAACCCTACGTCTGCACATTCTATATGTTTAATACTTTAAGTCCAGTATAAAATTTTCTTATTATCTTGATGTTGCAACATTTAATGAAATCTCATTTTTTAAAAAATAATTAAAAATATTTTGTCCAGGATTTTTTTTGACAACCCATTTTTAATATATTTTTTAATATACTAAATTCTTTATAAAATAAATTTTATTCTATTATCAGCTCGGTGAAGGTCGATATAGGTTCGGATCTTCTACTAATATACTCGTAATATATCGTATTAGTAATAGTATCGTGAAAAATGTGTAACATTATGCTTGTTATATGTACGATATTGAGATTTTTTTTTTTATTAATTAAATGTCCTTTTGTAGTTGTTAGTGTAAGATTACACTTAGAATCTATAGTTTCAATTGAAATTAAATAAAATATTTTCATTTTAAAGTGAATTGTCAAAAACATATTAATATATTCCATTGTTAATGATTCATATAGTTTTGGATAGATTTGAATATTTTAATTATATTGCAGATTAGCAGTTTTGTACAACTGTCCCATGATATGGCTATACTCGATGGGTGCTCATTGGCAAGTGTTGAGACTTCTAGCTGATACTCCTAGTCCTGTACATGATTCCGACTATTTGGGGACTAATTTACCACCATTTACATTCACACAGAGGATCGAAGAAATTTGGGCTAGGCTAAATTGGAATTACGAAAAAACGTAAGCAATATTTTAAATTTTAACCAACATGTTTATTGATAATGCTTACTCGATCTTAATTAAATGTTGGCTTCATGACCTTTTATACTCAAAGAGGTAGGTAGCGTTTGACAGGCCTCGGTTTATCGATTATTTACGTCCCATACCTATTGCCACACATTGGGAAAAATGTTGTCAGTCAGTTATTTATCTTATTATATGACTTCCGGAAAGATATCCGAAAGTTATTGGTGTAAGCCAGAATTTGATCCCGAGACTTCTTGGTTCAGAAGCGTAGAGCATAACCTCCTGAGCTTCAGGTCTCTCTATGAATTGATAAATTAACGGACACCATGATTGTCCTCGTCATTGTCTCCATCAAGCTCACGAGAGTTTAATTTTCAGATTTGTCACTATACCCGCTGAACAAAAGATTTACGAAGAAAATATTGGACCGATTGTAGCCAAAAAAGGTCGTATCTTGCCAGCTTACACGGAAGCTATGTACAATGTATCATTAATATTTGGCAATGAACATCAGGCTCATATGTTTAGACCAAGCACTCCACAAAATTTCAAGTTCATCGGAGGCTTTTTCGTTGACGATCCCGTGGCGCCATTACCCAAGGTTAATAAACAATCCTATAATAAGTTAATTAAATGTGTTTTAACATTTTATTTTAGAATACATTACATACATACATACATACACACATACATAACTTCACGCCAAATCCCTTGCGGGGTAGGCAGAGAGAACAGAGCGCCATAGGGCACGATTCTTACACACCTCACTCGCTTCGTTGACTTTCATAACTCTTTTCATGCACGCGCGTCGGTTTTTGAGGCTCTTAACATCACCTTCCTCCAGAACACGTTCTATTTGGTCTTGGAATGTGTGTCTTGGCCGTCCTCGACTCCTACATCCGTCCGCTTTTGCATTGTATATCTGCTTAGTCAGTCTTGCGTCAACCATTCTTTCTACATGTCCGAACCATCGGAGCATGCCCTTTCTTACTTTTACACCGACACTCTCTTTCAAACCAACTTCCTTCCTTACAACTTTGTTTTCTACGCGGTCAGCGAGAGTCACTCCGCAGATTTTGCGTAGAGCCCTCATTTCTACCGCGTTTATTCTACTTTCATGAACACTCTGTCATACCCAGCTCTCGCTTCCATAAGTTAGTGTTGGGATCAGGACTGCATTGTGGATTGCTAACTGGGCCTTTCTGCTAATATTTTTTGCGCCCAGGAATCTGCCCAACACTCCGTTTACGCTATTTCCTATCGCCACTCGTCTTTCTACATCCGCGGTGTACCTTCCATCTCTGCTAAAAGCGCATCCAAGATATACAATTTCATTCACCTGTTCCAGCACTACATCATCAACCATTATCCTTGCATCTGTTCTGGATTCCTCCCTTTCAAACACCATTACTTTCGTTTTCGTCGCATTCAACTGCAAGCCTTTAATCATGCAATCATCTTTCATAGTAGTGACTAGTGTTTGCAGGTCCGACGGCGATTCGGCTAGAAGCACGGCGTCATCTGCGTAAAGCAGGCAGATCACAACTAGGTCACCCATTCGCATCCCTACATCCATCGATCTCATTCTCTGGAGACAACTGTCCAGGTACAGGATGAACAGTCGAGCGGACAGCACGCAACCCTGTCTGACGCCGATATTGACGTCAAACCAGGGGGACAAGCCGCCGTCAACACGCACACACGCTGTGCAGCCCTCATAAGTGGACTGCACAGCGCGCAGCAGTGCTCCGCTCACCCCGTAGCCTGGGAGTATATCCCACAGATCCTTTCGTAACACTCTGTCAAAC
Organism: Euproctis similis; assembly: GCA_905147225.2. Lineage (NCBI taxonomy): Eukaryota > Metazoa > Arthropoda > Insecta > Lepidoptera > Erebidae > Euproctis > Euproctis similis. Next base: position 16,490,038 of record LR990109.1, read on the forward strand.
GCTTTTTCCAGATCCACAAAACCGCAGAAAACCTTCCGGTTAACAGCCAGTTGTTTCTCCACGATGTTGCGGAGAGAAAAAATCTGATCCATGCACCCTCGTCCGCTTCTGAAACCACCCTGAGCCTCCCACAACACTCCATCAGATATCACCCTCATTCTCCTTTCAATAATTTTCCCATACACTTTTGCTGCTAAACTGATCAAACTAATGGCCCTGTAACTGGCGCACTGCATACGTGATCCCTTACCTTTATACAAGGGCACGATGACAGCGCGCCTCCAGTCCATGGGAACCTTACCCGACCTCCAGCACAGATTGCTCAAGGTCAGGAAAGCGTCCCGGACACAGGTTCCACCGTGTTTGATCATTTCAGCAGACATCATATCAATTCCAGCTGCCTTACCATTTTTCATACTTCGTATCGACCATTCAATCTCTTCCATAGTAATGTCCTCATCAGATGTTGGCGCAGCGGTGTCAGCCGTAGGCTCACTCGCGGCGCCCACATCCGGAACATACTCGTACATTTCCCCAAAATACTCACTCCACCTGCCCAATACATCGCTTGGGTTTGCAAGAATGTCACCAAACTTAGACATAATTTTGTCCATTCTGGATGTTGACGAAGAACCCCGAGACTTTCTAACTTCCCTCCAGAAGAGTTTGTTATTTGCCTCGAAGTTCTCCGTCAACCTCACTTCCTCATTCGCAACAAGTCTTTCACGCTTCTCTTTCACTAAGGCTTTGGTAACATTCCTGCAGCGGCGGTAGCTCTCATACTTTTTCTCTGTCATACTATCATTCTGGTTCAAACTTGAGACATAATCCAACCATGCTTTTTTCTTTCTTTCGACGCTGGATTTCACATCCGCGTCCCACCAGGCGTCACCTCTCAGAATCTTATGCCTCTTTGCACTACCACATACTTCTTTTGCACTATTCACTATACTTTCTTTCATTCTTTCCCAGCATTCTTCAACACCTAGGTCAGAAAGACTCGTCTCATTGAGTCTTTTACTGACTAGGCCTACATACATACTCCGTACACTTTCATCTTCTAATTTCTCACATTTTATCCTTTCAAGCTCTCCGAAATGGGTACGCACTCGCCAGTGTCTCCACTTCTTGAAAAGGCCCACGAATCGGCTTACCACCAGGTAGTGGTCCGTATCAAGAGTGGGGCCTCTGTAGGCTCTTGTATCCCTTAGAGTATTTCGGAGACGACTATCTATCAAAATCAAATCTATCATACTCTTTTGCTCATTCCGTCTCCACGTATACGTGTGAATATCTTTATGACGGAATAATGTGTTAGACACAAGGAGGTTCCGTTCCAGGCATACGTCCAATATCGGCTTACCAGCATCATTCACTCTCTTGTCACCATTCGGACCAAGGACAGCCTCCAGGCCGTCTCGCTTGGTTCCGACCCACCCATTAAGATCACCACACAGAATTATCCTTTCATTTCCCTCAGCTAGATCCAGAATATCCCTAACAGTTTCCCAAAACTCCTCGAGTTCGCGGGGATCCGCGGAGCTAACGGGAACATAAGCTGCGACCAGGAAAACTCGCGTGATCCCCAGTTTTATTCGAACCCAAAGATGTCTTGGGCCTACCAACTCATAATCTTTCACTCCGGAAACAAAGCGGGAGGAAAGAACGACTCCAACACCCCCACTGGCACGGACGTCCGGGTCCACTCCGGACCATAGGGCTACCATGCCACCTGGGAGGTCCTCGGCCTCCCTCCCCCTCCGCTTTGTCTCCGTCAAACATAAGGCATCCAGGCATCTCTCATTTAATACATCCATCATCTCATTCATCTTTCTTGCCATGCTACCTCTAACATTCCACGTGCCTATACGGCACTCCTCTCTCCTCGTCCCGCCAGGATTGGCGCTGCGTGAAGGGTGGCGGCCCCCTTCGCCGCATGCGCATGCAGCCGTACCGACGGGGGCTAATCGGTGCCCGTCGCTTACGGGGCACGCCCTAGCAGCCCGTCCGGCTGAGTTTGCTTTGGTCAAGATTGCGTCCCACTGGGACGGCAGGGATCGCGACGTGCACGCTCTTGACATGACCCCCCATTATAATAGAATACATTACATTTTATTTCTAAATCATTTCACCTTATTCAACTGAATAAGGAACTGAAATGATTTAGGTTTAGTGAGAAATATTCGTTAGTGAAACAGAACGTATCGTTCTGCACCGTTTGCTTACGAATTAGGAAGCAGATTTGCAAAGTTATGTTATAATAACTAAGTTACCACGACGTCTATTCCTCGGTGATTTAAAACTCTATGAAAACCTAGACTTATACATATTATGTTCATCATCATCATCATTAGCCGTTTGAGGTCCACTGCTGGACATAGGCCTCCCCCATAGAGCGCCACAACTGCCGGTCCGCTCAATCATGGGGGGTTTTTGCCATAATCGCCACGCTTGGCAGGCGGGTTGGCGATCGCAGTAGGCTGTATTTTGTTGAGAGAGAATGCTGCTGCCCATTCTTCTAGCTTTTCCCTTAGTCGCCTTTTACGACACCCACGGGAAGAGATGGGGTGGCGGTATTCTAAGCCGGCGCCACACAGCAAATTATATTATGTTTAATTGTCAAGAAATAGTCAGTTTTTTTTCATTGTTTGCCTTGAAGACTAAAAACACATTGAGGTTTAATTGGTGACGTTACGTTCGTTTGTTACTAGGATCTGCAAAATATAATGGACAATTCCCCACAAGGCGTCATATACTTTAGTATGGGCTCATACTTTAAAAGCAAAACGTGGCCTAAGGAATTCACTAAATCATTGCTGGAAATATTCGGTGAACTTAAACAAACTGTGATATGGAAGTATGAAATTGCTTTACCAGACCTGCCCAAAAATGTTCATATTGTGCAATGGGCACCACAGCAAAGTATATTAGGTAAGGCTCTCTCTATCTCTCTTAACTAAAAATTTTATATTGACAATCTTGGCAATTGTTTTTTTTGTGAGGTTATGAATGACTTCAGTTATTTGATTCTAAATTAGTTTATATTATATATTAGTAGTTATTAGTCGTTTATATATTAGTTAGTGTATTATATTTATATTATAAATGCATTTGCTATTATTATTTGTTAAGTACCCTACCCTATGAACTTTGTGTATCCTTAATATATACTTTTACTATTGAGAATATAATAATAACTATAGTCTCGTGGGTCTAGTGGTAGAGCATATGGCTTCTGATCCAGAGGTCTGGGTTCAAATCCTGACACTGGCTCACACCAATGACTTTTTGAAATTGTTTTTGGAAGTAAAGTGTGATAAATATTGTTAAATGAAAACTTCGTGCCCGGTATGGCAATAGGTTCGCCATCTATTCCATTTTGGGACGTAAACATAACGGCGAGACGAGGCTTAACAGCCGCTGCCTTCACCCTCGGTTGACAAAGGCGTGAAGTTATGTTATGTTGTTTATGTTGTTATTGAGAATGGTCACGGTTTATCGTAGTAATATTATATATCCCTTATAGCCTTCGTCGATAAATGAGCTATCTAAGACATTTTTTTTATTTCGGATCACACGCTCATCAGATTAGCTCGTTAGAAAACGTTCACTACAGCTTTGGGGCCGTCCATTAATCACGTGATGTTTTTTTCATCATTTTTTGACCCCCCCGCCCCCATGGTGATACATGGTGACATTTAAAACTAAGTATCCAACATCACGTGTATTTTTAGTACAAACGAAGATATTAAAGTTTTAAAAGTATTGTCTTTAATTCATCACCAATCGCTGGTCGAGTACTCGAACGGCTGCTTCTGAATCACAAAGTCGTGGGATCGATTCTGGGCTCACACCAATCTATTTTATTGTAATAATAAGGTAGAAAAACTAAACACACGTGATATTTTACTACACCCCGCTCCCTCCCCTTGTGATATTTCGTGATTTTTGCCCCCCCCCCCCCCCCCCCCCCTTTCTAACCTCACGTGATTAATGAAGGGCCCCTTTATAATAGTTATATATTCATAGATTCAAGTTAAATATTCATTCATAGGTAACTTATAGCTTTTATTATATACTGGGATATTGAAACGAGGATAATAACTCACGATGTCAATATTTTAACATTTTGTTTCAGCACATCCCAATTGTAAGTTTTTTATAACACACGGAGGCTTATTGTCTTCGATAGAAACAATCCACTTCGGAGTTCCGATTATTGGAATACCAATTTGGTTCGATCAACACAGAAACATGGTTAGAGCCGAAGACAGTGGATACGCTCTAACAGTGGAGTTCAACTATGATATGCCTAAAAATTTAAAAGCAGCTATCAATGTTATGATAAATGATCAAAAGTAAGTGGATTAGGATAAACAAATATTATAGGTATAATGTATTTTTTGTAACGTCAAGATATATTATATCGGTGACTGAAAACTTTGTGCCCGGTATGGCATTAGGTTCACCACCTATTCCATTTGGGACGTAAACATAACGGCGAAAGGAGACTTGACAGCCGCTGCCTACACTTTTGGGTAAAAAAGGCGTGAAGTTATGTTATTATGTCACGTCTTTTTGTACCCGAAGGTGGTATGCAGCGACGGGTTCTCCTGGACTCACCGAATCGCCATAATGATATTTATTACATATTACTTCTGAAATTCATTTGTATGACCCAGGATTCGATCACACGAAGTATTAGTTCTAAGCTAAGAATTCGTGCGGGGTACTTCTGACCACCGAGGCATTGTTAGTTTCAAGTTCAATTTTTTTTGGTATTGTTCTTATAAATATATATCAGAATAGATTTCAATTCCAATGTAGAATCTTCCACTGAAACTATTTAATCTGTACATACATACATACATAACTTCATGCCAAATTTTGCCAAGGTAGACAGAGAGAACAGAACATCATAAGGCATACTTTAATAAATACACATTAAATTTATTATGTAATTATCACACAAACTACCGCTAGGCTACATTATCTTCAAACGATATAAAGGTGATAGTACTGTACATAAATATCTTGTGATTGATTAATAATCAAACAAATGTTGTTGAGTCATCGATAATAATTATTTATAATAATACTAGCTGACCCGGCGAACTTTGTTCCGCATCAAAAGTAATGAATGAGTAAATTTTGTATATCATGAGGTTCAATTTCTGCTATTTATCGGCTTTAACTGCTGTCCCGCTACATTAATACTGCAATATCTCCGAAAATATGCGCTTAAATTGCATGCTTTAAAGTGCCAGGATCATCTATATTACATGCACAATCTATTTAATGCTGTAATGTTTAAAATCGCTTGGTCAATATTTCCAATACTTCGCGTAAAAAGTAAAAAAATAAAAATGGTCGTTGTGAGTTACCTCAAAGAGATAGACATATGCCGTCCTGGACTTTTTTGTAAATCTTGTGAAGATATTTGATAATGTTTCTACATTATAAAATATCTTCACTGTTCTGATCTATCATTTAGAGTTCAGCCGCCGTTAAGTGCTAAATCTCAAAAATTATCATTTTTTATTTACAACATCATACATGATTTACATATCAAAACCACCCCTTTGACAACCTCTAACTATTAAAAAAACCGCATAAAAATTCGTGGCGAAATTTTAAAGGTACAAGCATAATATATAAGGGGACAGACAACGGAAAGTAACTTTGTTTTATACTATATAATGATGATTATCACCCTCAAGTTTATTTTTATTCAAAATGAAATTGAAGAATAATTTTTCGTTTTTATTCAAATTTGTCTATTCGGATTTTTGACTTTTTAATTTTAATTCACAACAAAGAAACAAACAAATGGTTAAATTGATCACGGAACTTTAATTTTGTAATTTTTCCTTTACACAGGTATAGCAAGAGAGCCAAGGAGCTGTCTTCCTTATACCACGATCGCTTAGTGAAGCCTGGTGCTGAGCTTGTTCATTGGGTGGAGCACGTGGTGCGTACAGGTGGTGCGCCCCATCTACGTTCACCAGCTATTCAAGTCCCACTTTACCAACTTTTCTATTTAGATTTGGTAGCTGTAGTTTTAGTCATACTTTCTTTACTTTGTATCTCATTGATTATTGCAGTAAAAAATATTAGTAAGAATTTGGTCAAGTTAAAAACGCAATAGAAATTGATAGGTATTTTATTTAAAGATACCTAATTGTTTGTGTATTATGTTTAACCGAGATTAATAAAATTTGTTAGTTTTTATGTGTTTTTATATTTATTTTCAATATTAATCCCAAAAGCAAGTTTCCATTGCGACTGCAATGTAGGTATTTAATATTTTCCATCAATTGGGTGATCACTTATCATTCGTTCATCATTCATCATTCGCTGATGTAAGAAATTTAGACGAACTACAACTACGTAAATACGTCATAATATGGATCTTATAACACAACATTGCATAAAGGGAAAGCTAATAGTTTAAGTTATATCATTAAAGTAAAACTTAAATTCAATAAATAAATAAAGTCAAAAAGTCACTAAATAACAATGTCCAATGTATTTTCTTAGCGTCTATTAACACGAAGCACTCAGTTCATGTGGTCTTTGTTTATGCAACTGTCACCGTAACACTTTCACTAATTACACCAATTCAAAGGAAAACAGATCAGAAAAACAGTTATAATTTACTAGGTTTATGCCCCAATTGCAAACGCTGGCTTCAAAAACAAAACCCTTTGTGATAGACCAAAATAATGTACTACATTATTATACCCCATAAGAAAATCTACAAGAAAGTCCGCGATGGTGATGTCTATGTCTTGGGGATTATTTGTAATGAGCATTTCTATTTCTATAAAGGCTTATTTACAAAGCGATATTAATCACTAGCCCATAATTAAGTACTATAAAAACATTGCACATTTAATATAGCTTGTGCATTTAATATATGGCCTATAAAGCATGTACCTAATTTGAATATTTTCGAAGATATAACAGATTTAAAATGCAGTGCATAGCGGTACCAGCCGGCCGGCATGTTATGTTATGCCACTAGCCCCAATTGCACTTCAATCTTGCATCTTGCATCTTCAACTATATCATCGAAGAACATATGCGCATATCTACAATCACAACATTTTATTACAATTTTACGGGGGACTTTAGGCACATATAGAAAACATAACTTCACATCTTTTTCAACCCGAAGGTGCAGGCAGTGGCTGTTAAGCCTCGACACGTCGTTATGTTTACGTCCCAAATAGAAAAGTCATCAATATTTATCACACATAACTTTCGAATATTAATTTCGGACAGTCATTGGTGTTTGCCAGGATTCGAACCCGCGACCTCTAGATTCAGAAGCCGTGTGTTCGACCACATAAATATATATAGGAACCAAATTTTTACATCATACTTTAGAAGTCAGATAACCCCAACAAAGATTGTAAGTATTGAATCAAGAACTAAATAAGATAGTTTTGATAACGTCGTGGGGACCAACTCGTTTAGTTCCCGCTGACATAATTTCATTTATTTTTCTGAGCGTGTGGTCGTTTATATGAACAGCTTATTTATATTTTTTATTATTCTGATGAGTTTTTTTTTTATTTTACCCAAATCGTGTGTTGAAATTCGTCGTTTTCTATTTATAACAAATGATGCGTGTATAAAATTATTATTATAGAATAAAGAAAATAACTTGGTGAGTGAAAATCCATCTTTGATATCAAATACAATTACAAACTTCAAGAGTGGTAGAGCCAAGCAGTTTACTGCATAAATGGGCCGGCTCGACCGGTGAAATACCACGACCTCTCAGAAGACCGACGTAAAGTGGCTCATGCCGCGTTTCGTTCGGTGAGAGATACCCGGAGGCCCACCCCCATCCCCATCCTTTCCTATATGTGCTGCTGGTGTCCATGGGCGGCGTTAGTTGCTTACCATCAGGTGACACGCCTGCTCGTTTGCCCTCCTATCCCGTAAAAAAAAAAAAAACAATTTATGTAACATATCAAATACTAAATTATTAAAATAATAATAAATGTAATATCGTCATGATAGCACAGTGGCTCAGTATGTGACATATGTCACATACATTCTCACTCTGGTTAATATTTGTATTTGCAATGGATATAAGTTTTTATTAGTGTTCCCATTGCCAAGTAAAAGTCATGGTATACTTGGTGACAACATGGTCAAACATCTTCTTGCTGCAGGACATGAAGTAAGTATAAATGATATAAAATTCCCTTTTTGACTAGCTCAGCTTTGGTAATTGTAGTTCCTCAGACCTGAGACAAGGACAGAGAGGATATGAAATGATACTTCCATTTGAAAGTAGTACTGCAAGCATCGCGTAAAATGGTTTCCTATTTTGATGAATCTTGAATGGAGCTTCTTTTCATTTTCATAAAAATAATTATATAATGATAAGTCCAGTTCCAGTGAGTATGAGTTCTAGTTTTGTGAAGGACTACGTTTTGTACTATATGTAGGAAATGGAACATAACACATTTACATTAATTATAAATAAATGATAAAGATTTTAACTTCATGGTATGCTATCTAACGACCTAATAGCAAAACTCATATTGTTCTTAAACTAATTTTAAAACAATATTATGTCACGACATGTTCTTTGAAATATTTATAAACTGACCCGGCAAACTTTGTTCCGCATAAATTTTGGTTAACATGAGGATAAATGTGTGCTACTACTGCGCGACGTAACTGCTGTCCCACTATGTTAATAGGTACTGCAATATCTTTGAAAATATTCGTTTAAATTACATGCAGTAAAAGACCATATTGATCTATATTAAAAGCATAATCTATTTAAAACACTAAACTGGATTAAAAATAAATCTGTAATGATTAAAATCGCTTCGTAAATAAGCCATTATTGTAGGTAAAATGGTAAGAAATACAAATTATAATTGTGGGTTATCTATAAGATATAGACATTACCATTGCGGACTTTTTTGTAGACTTTCTGAAGTTGTATAATAATGTAGTACATTGTTTCGATCTATCACTTAGGGTTCAGCCAATTATCATTTTTTTCTTTAGTACATTATAGATAAAAACCACCCCATTGAAACCCTCTATCCAATAAAAAAGTGCATCAAAATCCGTTGCGTAGTTTCAAAGATATAAGCATATAAGGGGACAGAAAGCGGAAAGCGACTTTGTTTTAAATTATGTAATGATGAAGACTTTTTGGAATTACATGCTAACTAACACGACAACAAAATTCGTTTGTTTTGCAGGTAACATATATAACGCCATATCATTTTAACGGAGTTATTCACCCAAAATTAAAAATTGTTGATGTGTCAGCAACCACAAAAGTTTTCAACTGTAAGTATGAGAAGAAGTTCATAAATTTTAATATCAAATAGTCAGTACATTTTTATTACTGTTGGCAAACTTCATCAAAATTGTGTAGACTTGATAACAATGAAATGATGATTCATTTAACATATTAATTCCTCTACCCATAGGTAGACGGAGTTGTATATCGCATATATTCTGCGAATACCTCTCTCACCGAAGGAAACGCGGCAGGAAAGGAGACAGTATACGTTTATTTTCTGAGAGATCGTGGTATTTCGCGCGTTCACTTTATTGGGCACCGTATTACCTACTAAGCTATGAAGATGATTAACCTTTAAGTACACACATCAATTGAGTACAATCAAGCCGGCCTTGCCACTTAAATTTGTTGCTTCCCAACACCCATGGATTTCATTGAACAATTGAACAAAAGAAACTTGACAATTTCCAGTCACCGTTTAAATGATCTTATCTAATCTTAGCGATCTGACAAATATATTCGTATTTTACATTAGTTTGACGTCCGATAAAAGATTTTTCTAATTTCTTATTTTCAACATGGAGCATTCAAGAAAGTACAATTATCGTATCAAGAATCTATAAAAAGTGTATCATTTGCAATAAAAGGCCCCTGGCTCTGATGTACGTTTGGCTAAATTACCGGTGGACCGTGACAGGTATGAAATTCATAAGGACATAATAATTCTTTCAAGTTACGTATCCACATGGTGATCATCTATTTATTTATATTTATACTTATTGGATTTGCTTTGAAATATAAACTAAAACTAAAGACTTCAAATATAAACGCTAAATTATTGTATATTCATATTTCATAGCATATCTATCCACGGAAACAATATTGGCTAAAATATTGTTTCCAAAATATCACGAGTTAAAAGCGGTCATATTGTGTTAGTAGTCCGACATATGATCTGCCGATGTTTTGAAGATTAATGAAGGCACAAAAAGACAAACAATTCAGCTTCGTCTTTAAAGTATTTATTATGTAAAAACCTATATATTCAGCTCTTACGATCTTACACTATCATGCATTAGGTTTTTTATTTATATGTTAAGTAGCTTCTGCCCGTAGCTCCGCTTGCGTAAAAAGTAAGAAAAACCCGAGGGGACGTTGGTTTACTGGGATTAAAGCATCCTATATGTTAATCCAGGAAGTGTTTGTACCTGTGCGCCAATTTGATGTATGAAAGAGTAATAAACATCTGTACATCCTCACAAACTTTCCCATTTATAATATTAGTAGGATAATATTATATTTATTTCTTATGTATATCTTATGTATTAATATAATTTTAAAATTCTGCATAATTTTACATTATCTTCTTAACCTAATATAAAGAACAAATAAATTTTAAGCTCAAAATGAACAGCTTAAGTTTTCAGATATACCTATTCGTTTTTATAAAAAAAAATAGTAACCATACATCATATTACTACAGAATATTTGCCTACAGCCTACTAAATTATGGAAAATAAATAAAAAATCTGATGTATGTAGATCTGTATGTAGATGTAAGAAGATCTGGTCCTCTTACCTATAGAGAAGCTTCATGAACTGAAGTTCGTATTTCGAACATTTTAGTGAAGAACATATTAATAAACTAAGAACAAGACTCTTAACACATGCCGTACCAACAATTAATTTACCCACACCTGTAGAAGATGAACTATTTGTTAATTTCCCTGTGTATTTTGGCCAACATCCGACACCGTAAGTAATCATCAATCATCTCTTCGAACCTAAAATGATTCACGATGTGTACTGGCTATTAGTTTGGCATAACTATTCTTACTGACAATATGTTGTATGTATGTAACACAATAGTTTTGAAAAGGCAAATAAATGTAAAATAAATAAATTTCAGTCAATGTTATTTAAGTTTGTTTCTGTCTTTTACACTATTTTGTTATTTTAATAATATTTAATTCATATCAGATTCTGTATCATGATTAGTTCCATTCACTACTTCATATGTTGTGTATAAATTTAATCAAATGAAGAACAGTTAATCAAATCAGACTTGACATATGAATTTTCTGTACATACATTTTTAGGAGTATGTATTTTTAGTGTCCGACCGAAAGTTCAGTTTCGGATGAGTTTAGGTAGAGAAAATAGAGCGCGAAAAGACACGATTTTTTTCATCACCTTCATTACATAACATCATTACATGACTTCACGCCAAATCCCTTGCGGGGTAGGCAGATAAAACGGAGCGTTTTTCGACGCGGTCAGCAAAAGTCCCCAGTTGTGCCCCATTTTGACCACGTTTATCCTACTTTCGTGCACACTCTGCCATACCCAGCTCTCGCTTCCACAAGTTAGCGTTGGGATCAGTATTGCATTGTGGATTACTAGCTGGGCTTTTCTGCTAATATTTTTTGCGTCCAAGAATCTGCCCAACGCTCCATCTGCACATCTGCTTAGTTAATCCTGTATCAATCATTCTTTCTAGTTGTTCAAACCATCGGTGTATGCACTTCCTTAATTTTTACACTGACACTCTCCAATCCTCTTTTAAACCTTCCTTCCTTGTAATCTTTTTTTCGATGCGAACGGTGAAGTAGCGACGCTGAGTGTAGATATGTAATAGCCTTAGAATAATGCGGGTTCATACAAGGAATACAAATACACAAGCCACGACTTTATGGATGACTAGGTTAGCTTAGATTAAGTTAGTTTAGGTTAGTTTAAGTTTGTAATTTAAAATAAAATGTACACGTCAGATAAGGCAGTACGGCCACGAAGCTTTAGCCTGGCCTAATTGGACAAACTCTTGGTTTATTACTCATGGTGATTACATAATATTACTTGTTTAAAAATTGTGCTGGATCTGGCATAATGAGATCCGTATTGTACCTAATAGTACCTATATTTTAATAATTACTAGTTTAAAAAACTAAAAAACACGCTTTTTATAGAAAACCGAACTAAAAAATAGAAAATAAGTTTTAATAAATTTAAATTAAGAATAGTGTTTAAAATTTCAATAAATATAGATGAATAATAGTGTGAATAAAAAAATAAAATAAAAAACGCGTGGGGTGCATGGTGTCAAAGTTATAAATATTTTGTTGACAGATATGAGTAGAGTGATTACCATTTTGATAAGATCTTAAAAAGAACCCCACGCTTTTTTTAATTTTTTTTTTATTTACACTATTATTAATCTATATTTATTGAAATTTTCAACACTATTCTTAATTTAAATTTATTAAAACATATTTTCTATTTTTTAGTTCGGTTTTCTATAAAAAGCGTGTTTTTTAGTTTTTTAAACTATTAATTATTTTCTATTTTTTAGTTCGGTTTTCTATAATTTTATCAAATTACGAGTAGTGTATTGTTATCGGTCCTCGATAAATCTACAAAGTTTGAACGAAATCTAGCCGTTCAAAGTGGGTCAAAATCGCGCCTTAAGAAGTCGGTTACAAACATACAAACATACAAGTGAAGCTAATAAAAAGCTATTAAAAAGATCTATAGTATCTCTGTGTATATGTTGTATACACAACAAGAGACTAATTTTAGCTAAGTACTCCAGCTATACCTCCAGTTTTCATTTTTAACACATTTCGATTAACATGAAATAATATGTCTCAATGGCAGTCATCTACAAATTTGATGTATGAAATGAGGGTCACTATCAGTCGTGGTCGTGGGTGATCGTATTTATCACCAACGAAATACCGGAAGTAGATTTTCTCTATTGCGATAACGGCTCCACACCTGTTCTGAACAGTTTTCATAAAGAAATATGCTGACACATGATTACATAATATTAGATTTTATTGCGCAATCGAAATGTAATCCAGAAATTAGGATTTGATCAAATAATCTTTTCCATTTATAATACGCAGGTAACCTTAATTTTCAACAGTCTGCCATTGAACGGCCGTGATATAGATACATTACTTCTGAATAATAATTATTTGTTTATTAAAAAAATGGCGTCACACTTATTACTGTTGGGTGTTTTATTTAGCTTACTATGCTACTCTCATAGTTATAAGATATTAGTTGTCTATCCTGTTCCTATAAAAAGTATAAATATATTAGGAACTGCTGCTGTTAAACATCTTCTCAATAGTGGACATGAGGTAAGATTTAAATATTGTTTCACTATTTAAACATAACGGCGAGACTAGGCTTAACAGCCGCTGCCTACACCTTCGTGTAACAAAGGCGTGAAGTTATGTTATGTTATTATGTGAAGTTATGTAATTTTATCCACTCAAAATCTCCTTTGCGGATTTTCATAACTTATTACACTGGAATAATATTTTAAATTAAAATATTTAATAATTTTTAAATGAGTCACTATTCACATTTATAAATCCGTTTGTCGTACTTATTAGTAGGTTCAATATAAAATTTTATTTAATTAACGGTATAATTTAGTGATAAATGTATAATTTTATTAGGTATAGGTACGAAATCAAGGTAGTTATTTATCTTTAAATCACAATTTTAATTCACCAATTATTATATTAAAGAAGTTAGAGTGTGATTGCCATAAAATAACCAAAACTCGTAATGTCATTCGGTAGATAGCGGAAGCTGAGGGACAAATACTTAATGCCAGATGGCATAGGTATGCTACCCGAGCGAAGTCGCGGACAACAGCTAGTTTCGTATAATATTATTAGTATAAGTGAGTGAGTGAGAGAGTATGTATGTAGTGGCTGTCACAGTCGAATATATCTATCGTCCAGTGTTATCAATGTGATGATTAGACATAATTATTTAACAGTCTTGTCAAACCCCGGAAGATTTTGCTATTGATAACACAAGTTAGAAATATACCGAGATTTAATTATATAATTAAGGATATTATTACGATGATATGTAGGTAATCTACTTTGTCGAATCTCTTTTGTCGAGAGAAAATTTACTTGTCTCTAGGTTTATTTACATTTTTTCCAATACATTTACTGTCTGGTCGTCCAGCGGTGAAACTCGCGCTTCTGAATTAAGCAGTCGTGGCATCGATTCCAGGTTAACACCTTAATTAGGAATTATTTTTGCAAGTTTTATGTGGTAAATATTGAGAGATTGACAAAATTTCGCTCGTTGTATGGCAATAAGTTGTGCCAGAATGGGTTGGAATTTGGGACATAAAAACTCATAACATTTAATATTTTGGCTGTATAATTTAATTTCGAAGCGAAATTTAAAATTAAATGTACGCACTACGATTACCTACACTTTAGATCAATTTTCAGGTGACCTTTATAACCACATATCCAATTAAGACGCAACATAAGAACCTCCGTCAAATTGAACTCACAAACGAAAAATTTGAAGGTTGGTATGGGTTATGTTTTTACCTTCACGCCACCAACAACCGCCCTATATTATATTGGAGGGTCCCTATTTTATATTCCTCTCTCTGAAATTATTACTTTTCCGTCGAAACTTTGATTCTGTCATGTAAACGCCATAATGTCCATATCTGCGACGAAAATTATTTCAGTTAAAAATTCATGGAAAACAAATATGTTGCTTATAAGTCTTAAACAACTGTATGTTTAAAAGAAACATACTGCAAGGAAGGTTTTGCAAATTGTCAAAATATAAATTTACTGCATGATGCTAGAGCAAGACCGGCAGCACATAAGAATCGCAGTTAGTAAACAAAACAAGACGAAACAAGCTTGAGTTATATATGTTGGGCTAAATGTCTAAAGCTCTTAGAATATGTAGTTTAATATGATAGTTATATATATATATATATATAAGTATAATCATTTCTTCATTCTCATTCATTTCTCTACTTCGGCTTCGGTGGAAGGTTTTAGTGAATACCGATTAATCGACTTGCCCATAATTGCACCTTCGTTTAGTCACTATATACATACAATACATCATGTTTGCTTTACAATATTTTTTTCGTTCTCAGGTGATCATTACAGTATGGAAAATTTTCTCAAAAACAAAATAAATAGTATAGCTGTTAGAGAGCTTCAAAGTGATTCAATGGATATCGCCAATGCATTCTTCAGAAATGATAAAGTAAAACAATTTATAAATGATCCTAATGAACGTTTCGACGCAGTTATAGTGGATCTATTAGAAACTGAAGTATATGCTGGGTAAGCAATGACATCGTATTTGTCATCACATCTCTAATAATGGATTTTTTGAGAACCAAATGGTGACGGAACTTATTGCCATACACCACAATTTACAAACAGGGTGTTCGATCCCAAACCACCGAGATGACAATATGGTCTAAGATCCGAACCTATATCGACCTTCACCGAGCTGATAATAGAATAAAATTTATTTTATAATAAATTTAGTATATTAAAAAATATATTAGAAATGGGTTGTCAAAAAAAATCCTGGACAAAATATTTTTAATTATTTTTTAAAAAATGATTTTTCATTAAATGTTGCAACATCAAGATAATAAGAAAATTTTATACTGGACTTAAAGTATTAAACATATAGAATGTGCAGACGTAGGGTTGTCTATAATTTACCTGGACAAGCTACTAGGTTGCCAGGTATAAACAGGTATATCGATACTAGTTACTTTCACTTGTTATGATAATAAAAAAAAATTATATCAGTATAATCGCTGTTTTATTACGAACACGTTGATATAGGGTTGTCTGCAAAAAATTTGGTCCTAATAGGGGTTTGCGAATTTAAAAAAAAATAATTTCAACGCGTGTGAAGATGAGTGACAGAGAGATATACATGCTATCATGAAGAGGCGGATACGAGGATTGTTTTTCACGCTCATAAAGTAACACCCGGCTCCAGAATTCTAATAAAAGCTTCTGATACTGATGTACTCATAATTTTACTTGGAAATATGCACAAACTGTCGGAGTCTACGATTTTTCTAGCAACTTCAGCGACTAAGAAGCAATCTAATCACCTCGATTGCATTAACTGCATCGATTTAGCATTAAAGTTGGGACCAAAAATATGTAAAAGTCTACCTGCTTATCATGCATTCACAGGTTGTGACTACACTGCGGCATTTTACAATAAGGGAAAGGTCAAACCATTTAAAATATTTTCTAAAAATGAGACGTATCAAACTATTTTTGCGTCATTAATTGATGCAGCTGATATTTTTATCGATGAAAAAATGAATGCTGTTCAAGAGTTTACAGCACAAATGTACGGCGTGAAGCACTGTCACTCAGTTAATAATATTATATTCGTACTTTTACTGTTTTGTAATAAAATTTTAGAATATAATAAAAATAACCAAAGATAGACTAAAGATCTTGATCTTTAGTCTATCTTTGGTTATTTTTTATTTGAATTTTCGACAATCTACTCTGTTTCTCTTTCGTTTTTTTTCGAAAAAGCAAAAAAATTTTAAAGTAAGCAATCAATATTTTCGTTAATTACGTTATCATATTTTGAGTTACAATAGCTTTTCTATTATAAGACATATTATTATACATATAAGTTAATATACATACATATATATATATATTTTTATTTACCATATGTTATATTGTTTAATATTTCTGTAATATAATAACTATATCAGATGATTATGTATTTATTTAATTATTTTGTTTGCAATTCAAATATAAGTTGCTCCAAAATAACGCGCACTGGTTACAATGTAGAGAATAGTAGGGGTAACCCCTACCTTCCATAGTTTACGTGCCGAGCATGCGCACTTTCGTTATATTCCAGGCCCCGTCTGAGAGACGACTGCAATGTTCGGTCCTTTATTATTACACAGTATACTTTTTTTTTTTTTTTGTTTTTTTTACGCGAGGAAATGCTTTATGCACACCCCCCGCCTAGGTGCGGCAGGGGGTAGTGTGGGACTCCCAAAAACAGTAAACTGAAATCCGATCCTAGGGTTACCCACTAAAACCTCGCGGCGGCCTTCCTCCGGCGTTGGGGTGGTCCAGGATTCGGATAAACCCCTCTGGTCCACAGTATACTTACCTCGGATCTCTCTGTCACTCATCTTCACACGCGTTGAAATTATTTTTTTTTAAATTCGCAAACCTCTATTAGGACCAAATTTTTGGCAGACAACCCTATATCAACGTATTCGTAATAAAACAGCGATTATACTGATATAGTTTTTTTTTTATTATCATAACAAGTGAAAGTAACTAGTATCGATATACCTGTTTATACCTGGCAACCTAGTAGCTTGTCCAGGTAAA
The DNA here is from genome assembly GCA_905147225.2 of Euproctis similis. NCBI lineage: Eukaryota > Metazoa > Arthropoda > Insecta > Lepidoptera > Erebidae > Euproctis > Euproctis similis. The sequence continues at coordinate 16,507,534 of LR990109.1, forward strand.
TTATAGACAACCCTACGTCTGCACATTCTATATGTTTAATACTTTAAGTCCAGTATAAAATTTTCTTATTATCTTGATGTTGCAACATTTAATGAAATCTCATTTTTTAAAAAATAATTAAAAATATTTTGTCCAGGATTTTTTTTGACAACCCATTTTTAATATATTTTTTAATATACTAAATTCTTTATAAAATAAATTTTATTCTATTATCAGCTCGGTGAAGGTCGATATAGGTTCGGATCTTCTACTAATATACTCGTAATATATCGTATTAGTAATAGTATCGTGAAAAATGTGTAACATTATGCTTGTTATATGTACGATATTGAGATTTTTTTTTTTATTAATTAAATGTCCTTTTGTAGTTGTTAGTGTAAGATTACACTTAGAATCTATAGTTTCAATTGAAATTAAATAAAATATTTTCATTTTAAAGTGAATTGTCAAAAACATATTAATATATTCCATTGTTAATGATTCATATAGTTTTGGATAGATTTGAATATTTTAATTATATTGCAGATTAGCAGTTTTGTACAACTGTCCCATGATATGGCTATACTCGATGGGTGCTCATTGGCAAGTGTTGAGACTTCTAGCTGATACTCCTAGTCCTGTACATGATTCCGACTATTTGGGGACTAATTTACCACCATTTACATTCACACAGAGGATCGAAGAAATTTGGGCTAGGCTAAATTGGAATTACGAAAAAACGTAAGCAATATTTTAAATTTTAACCAACATGTTTATTGATAATGCTTACTCGATCTTAATTAAATGTTGGCTTCATGACCTTTTATACTCAAAGAGGTAGGTAGCGTTTGACAGGCCTCGGTTTATCGATTATTTACGTCCCATACCTATTGCCACACATTGGGAAAAATGTTGTCAGTCAGTTATTTATCTTATTATATGACTTCCGGAAAGATATCCGAAAGTTATTGGTGTAAGCCAGAATTTGATCCCGAGACTTCTTGGTTCAGAAGCGTAGAGCATAACCTCCTGAGCTTCAGGTCTCTCTATGAATTGATAAATTAACGGACACCATGATTGTCCTCGTCATTGTCTCCATCAAGCTCACGAGAGTTTAATTTTCAGATTTGTCACTATACCCGCTGAACAAAAGATTTACGAAGAAAATATTGGACCGATTGTAGCCAAAAAAGGTCGTATCTTGCCAGCTTACACGGAAGCTATGTACAATGTATCATTAATATTTGGCAATGAACATCAGGCTCATATGTTTAGACCAAGCACTCCACAAAATTTCAAGTTCATCGGAGGCTTTTTCGTTGACGATCCCGTGGCGCCATTACCCAAGGTTAATAAACAATCCTATAATAAGTTAATTAAATGTGTTTTAACATTTTATTTTAGAATACATTACATACATACATACATACACACATACATAACTTCACGCCAAATCCCTTGCGGGGTAGGCAGAGAGAACAGAGCGCCATAGGGCACGATTCTTACACACCTCACTCGCTTCGTTGACTTTCATAACTCTTTTCATGCACGCGCGTCGGTTTTTGAGGCTCTTAACATCACCTTCCTCCAGAACACGTTCTATTTGGTCTTGGAATGTGTGTCTTGGCCGTCCTCGACTCCTACATCCGTCCGCTTTTGCATTGTATATCTGCTTAGTCAGTCTTGCGTCAACCATTCTTTCTACATGTCCGAACCATCGGAGCATGCCCTTTCTTACTTTTACACCGACACTCTCTTTCAAACCAACTTCCTTCCTTACAACTTTGTTTTCTACGCGGTCAGCGAGAGTCACTCCGCAGATTTTGCGTAGAGCCCTCATTTCTACCGCGTTTATTCTACTTTCATGAACACTCTGTCATACCCAGCTCTCGCTTCCATAAGTTAGTGTTGGGATCAGGACTGCATTGTGGATTGCTAACTGGGCCTTTCTGCTAATATTTTTTGCGCCCAGGAATCTGCCCAACACTCCGTTTACGCTATTTCCTATCGCCACTCGTCTTTCTACATCCGCGGTGTACCTTCCATCTCTGCTAAAAGCGCATCCAAGATATACAATTTCATTCACCTGTTCCAGCACTACATCATCAACCATTATCCTTGCATCTGTTCTGGATTCCTCCCTTTCAAACACCATTACTTTCGTTTTCGTCGCATTCAACTGCAAGCCTTTAATCATGCAATCATCTTTCATAGTAGTGACTAGTGTTTGCAGGTCCGACGGCGATTCGGCTAGAAGCACGGCGTCATCTGCGTAAAGCAGGCAGATCACAACTAGGTCACCCATTCGCATCCCTACATCCATCGATCTCATTCTCTGGAGACAACTGTCCAGGTACAGGATGAACAGTCGAGCGGACAGCACGCAACCCTGTCTGACGCCGATATTGACGTCAAACCAGGGGGACAAGCCGCCGTCAACACGCACACACGCTGTGCAGCCCTCATAAGTGGACTGCACAGCGCGCAGCAGTGCTCCGCTCACCCCGTAGCCTGGGAGTATATCCCACAGATCCTTTCGTAACACTCTGTCAAACGCTTTTTCCAGATCCACAAAACCGCAGAAAACCTTCCGGTTAACAGCCAGTTGTTTCTCCACGATGTTGCGGAGAGAAAAAATCTGATCCATGCACCCTCGTCCGCTTCTGAAACCACCCTGAGCCTCCCACAACACTCCATCAGATATCACCCTCATTCTCCTTTCAATAATTTTCCCATACACTTTTGCTGCTAAACTGATCAAACTAATGGCCCTGTAACTGGCGCACTGCATACGTGATCCCTTACCTTTATACAAGGGCACGATGACAGCGCGCCTCCAGTCCATGGGAACCTTACCCGACCTCCAGCACAGATTGCTCAAGGTCAGGAAAGCGTCCCGGACACAGGTTCCACCGTGTTTGATCATTTCAGCAGACATCATATCAATTCCAGCTGCCTTACCATTTTTCATACTTCGTATCGACCATTCAATCTCTTCCATAGTAATGTCCTCATCAGATGTTGGCGCAGCGGTGTCAGCCGTAGGCTCACTCGCGGCGCCCACATCCGGAACATACTCGTACATTTCCCCAAAATACTCACTCCACCTGCCCAATACATCGCTTGGGTTTGCAAGAATGTCACCAAACTTAGACATAATTTTGTCCATTCTGGATGTTGACGAAGAACCCCGAGACTTTCTAACTTCCCTCCAGAAGAGTTTGTTATTTGCCTCGAAGTTCTCCGTCAACCTCACTTCCTCATTCGCAACAAGTCTTTCACGCTTCTCTTTCACTAAGGCTTTGGTAACATTCCTGCAGCGGCGGTAGCTCTCATACTTTTTCTCTGTCATACTATCATTCTGGTTCAAACTTGAGACATAATCCAACCATGCTTTTTTCTTTCTTTCGACGCTGGATTTCACATCCGCGTCCCACCAGGCGTCACCTCTCAGAATCTTATGCCTCTTTGCACTACCACATACTTCTTTTGCACTATTCACTATACTTTCTTTCATTCTTTCCCAGCATTCTTCAACACCTAGGTCAGAAAGACTCGTCTCATTGAGTCTTTTACTGACTAGGCCTACATACATACTCCGTACACTTTCATCTTCTAATTTCTCACATTTTATCCTTTCAAGCTCTCCGAAATGGGTACGCACTCGCCAGTGTCTCCACTTCTTGAAAAGGCCCACGAATCGGCTTACCACCAGGTAGTGGTCCGTATCAAGAGTGGGGCCTCTGTAGGCTCTTGTATCCCTTAGAGTATTTCGGAGACGACTATCTATCAAAATCAAATCTATCATACTCTTTTGCTCATTCCGTCTCCACGTATACGTGTGAATATCTTTATGACGGAATAATGTGTTAGACACAAGGAGGTTCCGTTCCAGGCATACGTCCAATATCGGCTTACCAGCATCATTCACTCTCTTGTCACCATTCGGACCAAGGACAGCCTCCAGGCCGTCTCGCTTGGTTCCGACCCACCCATTAAGATCACCACACAGAATTATCCTTTCATTTCCCTCAGCTAGATCCAGAATATCCCTAACAGTTTCCCAAAACTCCTCGAGTTCGCGGGGATCCGCGGAGCTAACGGGAACATAAGCTGCGACCAGGAAAACTCGCGTGATCCCCAGTTTTATTCGAACCCAAAGATGTCTTGGGCCTACCAACTCATAATCTTTCACTCCGGAAACAAAGCGGGAGGAAAGAACGACTCCAACACCCCCACTGGCACGGACGTCCGGGTCCACTCCGGACCATAGGGCTACCATGCCACCTGGGAGGTCCTCGGCCTCCCTCCCCCTCCGCTTTGTCTCCGTCAAACATAAGGCATCCAGGCATCTCTCATTTAATACATCCATCATCTCATTCATCTTTCTTGCCATGCTACCTCTAACATTCCACGTGCCTATACGGCACTCCTCTCTCCTCGTCCCGCCAGGATTGGCGCTGCGTGAAGGGTGGCGGCCCCCTTCGCCGCATGCGCATGCAGCCGTACCGACGGGGGCTAATCGGTGCCCGTCGCTTACGGGGCACGCCCTAGCAGCCCGTCCGGCTGAGTTTGCTTTGGTCAAGATTGCGTCCCACTGGGACGGCAGGGATCGCGACGTGCACGCTCTTGACATGACCCCCCATTATAATAGAATACATTACATTTTATTTCTAAATCATTTCACCTTATTCAACTGAATAAGGAACTGAAATGATTTAGGTTTAGTGAGAAATATTCGTTAGTGAAACAGAACGTATCGTTCTGCACCGTTTGCTTACGAATTAGGAAGCAGATTTGCAAAGTTATGTTATAATAACTAAGTTACCACGACGTCTATTCCTCGGTGATTTAAAACTCTATGAAAACCTAGACTTATACATATTATGTTCATCATCATCATCATTAGCCGTTTGAGGTCCACTGCTGGACATAGGCCTCCCCCATAGAGCGCCACAACTGCCGGTCCGCTCAATCATGGGGGGTTTTTGCCATAATCGCCACGCTTGGCAGGCGGGTTGGCGATCGCAGTAGGCTGTATTTTGTTGAGAGAGAATGCTGCTGCCCATTCTTCTAGCTTTTCCCTTAGTCGCCTTTTACGACACCCACGGGAAGAGATGGGGTGGCGGTATTCTAAGCCGGCGCCACACAGCAAATTATATTATGTTTAATTGTCAAGAAATAGTCAGTTTTTTTTCATTGTTTGCCTTGAAGACTAAAAACACATTGAGGTTTAATTGGTGACGTTACGTTCGTTTGTTACTAGGATCTGCAAAATATAATGGACAATTCCCCACAAGGCGTCATATACTTTAGTATGGGCTCATACTTTAAAAGCAAAACGTGGCCTAAGGAATTCACTAAATCATTGCTGGAAATATTCGGTGAACTTAAACAAACTGTGATATGGAAGTATGAAATTGCTTTACCAGACCTGCCCAAAAATGTTCATATTGTGCAATGGGCACCACAGCAAAGTATATTAGGTAAGGCTCTCTCTATCTCTCTTAACTAAAAATTTTATATTGACAATCTTGGCAATTGTTTTTTTTGTGAGGTTATGAATGACTTCAGTTATTTGATTCTAAATTAGTTTATATTATATATTAGTAGTTATTAGTCGTTTATATATTAGTTAGTGTATTATATTTATATTATAAATGCATTTGCTATTATTATTTGTTAAGTACCCTACCCTATGAACTTTGTGTATCCTTAATATATACTTTTACTATTGAGAATATAATAATAACTATAGTCTCGTGGGTCTAGTGGTAGAGCACATGGCTTCTGATCCAGAGGTCTGGGTTCAAATCCTGACACTGGCTCACACCAATGACTTTTTGAAATTGTTTTTGGAAGTAAAGTGTGATAAATATTGTTAAATGAAAACTTCGTGCCCGGTATGGCAATAGGTTCGCCATCTATTCCATTTTGGGACGTAAACATAACGGCGAGACGAGGCTTAACAGCCGCTGCCTTCACCCTCGGTTGACAAAGGCGTGAAGTTATGTTATGTTGTTTATGTTGTTATTGAGAATGGTCACGGTTTATCGTAGTAATATTATATATCCCTTATAGCCTTCGTCGATAAATGAGCTATCTAAGACATTTTTTTTATTTCGGATCACACGCTCATCAGATTAGCTCGTTAGAAAACGTTCACTACAGCTTTGGGGCCGTCCATTAATCACGTGATGTTTTTTTCATCATTTTTTGACCCCCCCGCCCCCATGGTGATACATGGTGACATTTAAAACTAAGTATCCAACATCACGTGTATTTTTAGTACAAACGAAGATATTAAAGTTTTAAAAGTATTGTCTTTAATTCATCACCAATCGCTGGTCGAGTACTCGAACGGCTGCTTCTGAATCACAAAGTCGTGGGATCGATTCTGGGCTCACACCAATCTATTTTATTGTAATAATAAGGTAGAAAAACTAAACACACGTGATATTTTACTACACCCCGCTCCCTCCCCTTGTGATATTTCGTGATTTTTGCCCCCCCCCCCCCCCCCCCTTTCTAACCTCACGTGATTAATGAAGGGCCCCTTTATAATAGTTATATATTCATAGATTCAAGTTAAATATTCATTCATAGGTAACTTATAGCTTTTATTATATACTGGGATATTGAAACGAGGATAATAACTCACGATGTCAATATTTTAACATTTTGTTTCAGCACATCCCAATTCTAAGTTTTTTATAACACACGGAGGCTTATTGTCTTCGATAGAAACAATCCACTTCGGAGTTCCGATTATTGGAATACCAATTTGGTTCGATCAACACAGAAACATGGTTAGAGCCGAAGACAGTGGATACGCTCTAACAGTGGAGTTCAACTATGATATGCCTAAAAATTTAAAAGCAGCTATCAATGTTATGATAAATGATCAAAAGTAAGTGGATTAGGATAAACAAATATTATAGGTATAATGTATTTTTTGTAACGTCAAGATATATTATATCGGTGACTGAAAACTTTGTGCCCGGTATGGCATTAGGTTCACCACCTATTCCATTTGGGACGTAAACATAACGGCGAAAGGAGACTTGACAGCCGCTGCCTACACTTTTGGGTAAAAAAGGCGTGAAGTTATGTTATTATGTCACGTCTTTTTGTACCCGAAGGTGGTATGCAGCGACGGGTTCTCCTGGACTCACCGAATCGCCATAATGATATTTATTACATATTACTTCTGAAATTCATTTGTATGACCCAGGATTCGATCACACGAAGTATTAGTTCTAAGCTAAGAATTCGTGCGGGGTACTTCTGACCACCGAGGCATTGTTAGTTTCAAGTTCAATTTTTTTTGGTATTGTTCTTATAAATATATATCAGAATAGATTTCAATTCCAATGTAGAATCTTCCACTGAAACTATTTAATCTGTACATACATACATACATAACTTCATGCCAAATTTTGCCAAGGTAGACAGAGAGAACAGAACATCATAAGGCATACTTTAATAAATACACATTAAATTTATTATGTAATTATCACACAAACTACCGCTAGGCTACATTATCTTCAAACGATATAAAGGTGATAGTACTGTACATAAATATCTTGTGATTGATTAATAATCAAACAAATGTTGTTGAGTCATCGATAATAATTATTTATAATAATACTAGCTGACCCGGCGAACTTTGTTCCGCATCAAAAGTAATGAATGAGTAAATTTTGTATATCATGAGGTTCAATTTCTGCTATTTATCGGCTTTAACTGCTGTCCCGCTACATTAATACTGCAATATCTCCGAAAATATGCGCTTAAATTGCATGCTTTAAAGTGCCAGGATCATCTATATTACATGCACAATCTATTTAATGCTGTAATGTTTAAAATCGCTTGGTCAATATTTCCAATACTTCGCGTAAAAAGTAAAAAAATAAAAATGGTCGTTGTGAGTTACCTCAAAGAGATAGACATATGCCGTCCTGGACTTTTTTGTAAATCTTGTGAAGATATTTGATAATGTTTCTACATTATAAAATATCTTCACTGTTCTGATCTATCATTTAGAGTTCAGCCGCCGTTAAGTGCTAAATCTCAAAAATTATCATTTTTTATTTACAACATCATACATGATTTACATATCAAAACCACCCCTTTGACAACCTCTAACTATTAAAAAAACCGCATAAAAATTCGTGGCGAAATTTTAAAGGTACAAGCATAATATATAAGGGGACAGACAACGGAAAGTAACTTTGTTTTATACTATATAATGATGATTATCACCCTCAAGTTTATTTTTATTCAAAATGAAATTGAAGAATAATTTTTCGTTTTTATTCAAATTTGTCTATTCGGATTTTTGACTTTTTAATTTTAATTCACAACAAAGAAACAAACAAATGGTTAAATTGATCACGGAACTTTAATTTTGTAATTTTTCCTTTACACAGGTATAGCAAGAGAGCCAAGGAGCTGTCTTCCTTATACCACGATCGCTTAGTGAAGCCTGGTGCTGAGCTTGTTCATTGGGTGGAGCACGTGGTGCGTACAGGTGGTGCGCCCCATCTACGTTCACCAGCTATTCAAGTCCCACTTTACCAACTTTTCTATTTAGATTTGGTAGCTGTAGTTTTAGTCATACTTTCTTTACTTTGTATCTCATTGATTATTGCAGTAAAAAATATTAGTAAGAATTTGGTCAAGTTAAAAACGCAATAGAAATTGATAGGTATTTTATTTAAAGATACCTAATTGTTTGTGTATTATGTTTAACCGAGATTAATAAAATTTGTTAGTTTTTATGTGTTTTTATATTTATTTTCAATATTAATCCCAAAAGCAAGTTTCCATTGCGACTGCAATGTAGGTATTTAATATTTTCCATCAATTGGGTGATCACTTATCATTCGTTCATCATTCATCATTCGCTGATGTAAGAAATTTAGACGAACTACAACTACGTAAATACGTCATAATATGGATCTTATAACACAACATTGCATAAAGGGAAAGCTAATAGTTTAAGTTATATCATTAAAGTAAAACTTAAATTCAATAAATAAATAAAGTCAAAAAGTCACTAAATAACAATGTCCAATGTATTTTCTTAGCGTCTATTAACACGAAGCACTCAGTTCATGTGGTCTTTGTTTATGCAACTGTCACCGTAACACTTTCACTAATTACACCAATTCAAAGGAAAACAGATCAGAAAAACAGTTATAATTTACTAGGTTTATGCCCCAATTGCAAACGCTGGCTTCAAAAACAAAACCCTTTGTGATAGACCAAAATAATGTACTACATTATTATACCCCATAAGAAAATCTACAAGAAAGTCCGCGATGGTGATGTCTATGTCTTGGGGATTATTTGTAATGAGCATTTCTATTTCTATAAAGGCTTATTTACAAAGCGATATTAATCACTAGCCCATAATTAAGTACTATAAAAACATTGCACATTTAATATAGCTTGTGCATTTAATATATGGCCTATAAAGCATGTACCTAATTTGAATATTTTCGAAGATATAACAGATTTAAAATGCAGTGCATAGCGGTACCAGCCGACCGGCATGTTATGTTATGCCACTAGCCCCAATTGCACTTCAATCTTGCATCTTGCATCTTCAACTATATCATCGAAGAACATATGCGCATATCTACAATCACAACATTTTATTACAATTTTACGGGGGACTTTAGGCACATATAGAAAACATAACTTCACATCTTTTTCAACCCGAAGGTGCAGGCAGTGGCTGTTAAGCCTCGACACGTCGTTATGTTTACGTCCCAAATAGAAAAGTCATCAATATTTATCACACATAACTTTCGAATATTAATTTCGGACAGTCATTGGTGTTTGCCAGGATTCGAACCCGCGACCTCTAGATTCAGAAGCCGTGTGTTCGACCACATAAATATATATAGGAACCAAATTTTTACATCATACTTTAGAAGTCAGATAACCCCAACAAAGATTGTAAGTATTGAATCAAGAACTAAATAAGATAGTTTTGATAACGTCGTGGGGACCAACTCGTTTAGTTCCCGCTGACATAATTTCATTTATTTTTCTGAGCGTGTGGTCGTTTATATGAACAGCTTATTTATATTTTTTATTATTCTGATGAGTTTTTTTTTTATTTTACCCAAATCGTGTGTTGAAATTCGTCGTTTTCTATTTATAACAAATGATGCGTGTATAAAATTATTATTATAGAATAAAGAAAATAACTTGGTGAGTGAAAATCCATCTTTGATATCAAATACAATTACAAACTTCAAGAGTGGTAGAGCCAAGCAGTTTACTGCATAAATGGGCCGGCTCGACCGGTGAAATACCACGACCTCTCAGAAGACCGACGTAAAGTGGCTCATGCCGCGTTTCGTTCGGTGAGAGATACCCGGAGGCCCACCCCCATCCCCATCCTTTCCTATATGTGCTGCTGGTGTCCATGGGCGGCGTTAGTTGCTTACCATCAGGTGACACGCCTGCTCGTTTGCCCTCCTATCCCGTAAAAAAAAAAAAAACAATTTATGTAACATATCAAATACTAAATTATTAAAATAATAATAAATGTAATATCGTCATGATAGCACAGTGGCTCAGTATGTGACATATGTCACATACATTCTCACTCTGGTTAATATTTGTATTTGCAATGGATATAAGTTTTTATTAGTGTTCCCATTGCCAAGTAAAAGTCATGGTATACTTGGTGACAACATGGTCAAACATCTTCTTGCTGCAGGACATGAAGTAAGTATAAATGATATAAAATTCCCTTTTTGACTAGCTCAGCTTTGGTAATTGTAGTTCCTCAGACCTGAGACAAGGACAGAGAGGATATGAAATGATACTTCCATTTGAAAGTAGTACTGCAAGCATCGCGTAAAATGGTTTCCTATTTTGATGAATCTTGAATGGAGCTTCTTTTCATTTTCATAAAAATAATTATATAATGATAAGTCCAGTTCCAGTGAGTATGAGTTCTAGTTTTGTGAAGGACTACGTTTTGTACTATATGTAGGAAATGGAACATAACACATTTACATTAATTATAAATAAATGATAAAGATTTTAACTTCATGGTATGCTATCTAACGACCTAATAGCAAAACTCATATTGTTCTTAAACTAATTTTAAAACAATATTATGTCACGACATGTTCTTTGAAATATTTATAAACTGACCCGGCAAACTTTGTTCCGCATAAATTTTGGTTAACATGAGGATAAATGTGTGCTACTACTGCGCGACGTAACTGCTGTCCCACTATGTTAATAGGTACTGCAATATCTTTGAAAATATTCGTTTAAATTACATGCAGTAAAAGACCATATTGATCTATATTAAAAGCATAATCTATTTAAAACACTAAACTGGATTAAAAATAAATCTGTAATGATTAAAATCGCTTCGTAAATAAGCCATTATTGTAGGTAAAATGGTAAGAAATACAAATTATAATTGTGGGTTATCTATAAGATATAGACATTACCATTGCGGACTTTTTTGTAGACTTTCTGAAGTTGTATAATAATGTAGTACATTGTTTCGATCTATCACTTAGGGTTCAGCCAATTATCATTTTTTTCTTTAGTACATTATAGATAAAAACCACCCCATTGAAACCCTCTATCCAATAAAAAAGTGCATCAAAATCCGTTGCGTAGTTTCAAAGATATAAGCATATAAGGGGACAGAAAGCGGAAAGCGACTTTGTTTTAAATTATGTAATGATGAAGACTTTTTGGAATTACATGCTAACTAACACGACAACAAAATTCGTTTGTTTTGCAGGTAACATATATAACGCCATATCATTTTAACGGAGTTATTCACCCAAAATTAAAAATTGTTGATGTGTCAGCAACCACAAAAGTTTTCAACTGTAAGTATGAGAAGAAGTTCATAAATTTTAATATCAAATAGTCAGTACATTTTTATTACTGTTGGCAAACTTCATCAAAATTGTGTAGACTTGATAACAATGAAATGATGATTCATTTAACATATTAATTCCTCTACCCATAGGTAGACGGAGTTGTATATCGCATATATTCTGCGAATACCTCTCTCACCGAAGGAAACGCGGCAGGAAAGGAGACAGTATACGTTTATTTTCTGAGAGATCGTGGTATTTCGCGCGTTCACTTTATTGGGCACCGTATTACCTACTAAGCTATGAAGATGATTAACCTTTAAGTACACACATCAATTGAGTACAATCAAGCCGGCCTTGCCACTTAAATTTGTTGCTTCCCAACACCCATGGATTTCATTGAACAATTGAACAAAAGAAACTTGACAATTTCCAGTCACCGTTTAAATGATCTTATCTAATCTTAGCGATCTGACAAATATATTCGTATTTTACATTAGTTTGACGTCCGATAAAAGATTTTTCTAATTTCTTATTTTCAACATGGAGCATTCAAGAAAGTACAATTATCGTATCAAGAATCTATAAAAAGTGTATCATTTGCAATAAAAGGCCCCTGGCTCTGATGTACGTTTGGCTAAATTACCGGTGGACCGTGACAGGTATGAAATTCATAAGGACATAATAATTCTTTCAAGTTACGTATCCACATGGTGATCATCTATTTATTTATATTTATACTTATTGGATTTGCTTTGAAATATAAACTAAAACTAAAGACTTCAAATATAAACGCTAAATTATTGTATATTCATATTTCATAGCATATCTATCCACGGAAACAATATTGGCTAAAATATTGTTTCCAAAATATCACGAGTTAAAAGCGGTCATATTGTGTTAGTAGTCCGACATATGATCTGCCGATGTTTTGAAGATTAATGAAGGCACAAAAAGACAAACAATTCAGCTTCGTCTTTAAAGTATTTATTATGTAAAAACCTATATATTCAGCTCTTACGATCTTACACTATCATGCATTAGGTTTTTTATTTATATGTTAAGTAGCTTCTGCCCGTAGCTCCGCTTGCGTAAAAAGTAAGAAAAACCCGAGGGGACGTTGGTTTACTGGGATTAAAGCATCCTATATGTTAATCCAGGAAGTGTTTGTACCTGTGCGCCAATTTGATGTATGAAAGAGTAATAAACATCTGTACATCCTCACAAACTTTCCCATTTATAATATTAGTAGGATAATATTATATTTATTTCTTATGTATATCTTATGTATTAATATAATTTTAAAATTCTGCATAATTTTACATTATCTTCTTAACCTAATATAAAGAACAAATAAATTTTAAGCTCAAAATGAACAGCTTAAGTTTTCAGATATACCTATTCGTTTTTATAAAAAAAAATAGTAACCATACATCATATTACTACAGAATATTTGCCTACAGCCTACTAAATTATGGAAAATAAATAAAAAATCTGATGTATGTAGATCTGTATGTAGATGTAAGAAGATCTGGTCCTCTTACCTATAGAGAAGCTTCATGAACTGAAGTTCGTATTTCGAACATTTTAGTGAAGAACATATTAATAAACTAAGAACAAGACTCTTAACACATGCCGTACCAACAATTAATTTACCCACACCTGTAGAAGATGAACTATTTGTTAATTTCCCTGTGTATTTTGGCCAACATCCGACACCGTAAGTAATCATCAATCATCTCTTCGAACCTAAAATGATTCACGATGTGTACTGGCTATTAGTTTGGCATAACTATTCTTACTGACAATATGTTGTATGTATGTAACACAATAGTTTTGAAAAGGCAAATAAATGTAAAATAAATAAATTTCAGTCAATGTTATTTAAGTTTGTTTCTGTCTTTTACACTATTTTGTTATTTTAATAATATTTAATTCATATCAGATTCTGTATCATGATTAGTTCCATTCACTACTTCATATGTTGTGTATAAATTTAATCAAATGAAGAACAGTTAATCAAATCAGACTTGACATATGAATTTTCTGTACATACATTTTTAGGAGTATGTATTTTTAGTGTCCGACCGAAAGTTCAGTTTCGGATGAGTTTAGGTAGAGAAAATAGAGCGCGAAAAGACACGATTTTTTTCATCACCTTCATTACATAACATCATTACATGACTTCACGCCAAATCCCTTGCGGGGTAGGCAGATAAAACGGAGCGTTTTTCGACGCGGTCAGCAAAAGTCCCCAGTTGTGCCCCATTTTGACCACGTTTATCCTACTTTCGTGCACACTCTGCCATACCCAGCTCTCGCTTCCACAAGTTAGCGTTGGGATCAGTATTGCATTGTGGATTACTAGCTGGGCTTTTCTGCTAATATTTTTTGCGTCCAAGAATCTGCCCAACGCTCCATCTGCACATCTGCTTAGTTAATCCTGTATCAATCATTCTTTCTAGTTGTTCAAACCATCGGTGTATGCACTTCCTTAATTTTTACACTGACACTCTCCAATCCTCTTTTAAACCTTCCTTCCTTGTAATCTTTTTTTCGATGCGAACGGTGAAGTAGCGACGCTGAGTGTAGATATGTAATAGCCTTAGAATAATGCGGGTTCATACAAGGAATACAAATACACAAGCCACGACTTTATGGATGACTAGGTTAGCTTAGATTAAGTTAGTTTAGGTTAGTTTAAGTTTGTAATTTAAAATAAAATGTACACGTCAGATAAGGCAGTACGGCCACGAAGCTTTAGCCTGGCCTAATTGGACAAACTCTTGGTTTATTACTCATGGTGATTACATAATATTACTTGTTTAAAAATTGTGCTGGATCTGGCATAATGAGATCCGTATTGTACCTAATAGTACCTATATTTTAATAATTACTAGTTTAAAAAACTAAAAAACACGCTTTTTATAGAAAACCGAACTAAAAAATAGAAAATAAGTTTTAATAAATTTAAATTAAGAATAGTGTTTAAAATTTCAATAAATATAGATGAATAATAGTGTGAATAAAAAAATAAAATAAAAAACGCGTGGGGTGCATGGTGTCAAAGTTATAAATATTTTGTTGACAGATATGAGTAGAGTGATTACCATTTTGATAAGATCTTAAAAAGAACCCCACGCTTTTTTTAATTTTTTTTTTATTTACACTATTATTAATCTATATTTATTGAAATTTTCAACACTATTCTTAATTTAAATTTATTAAAACATATTTTCTATTTTTTAGTTCGGTTTTCTATAAAAAGCGTGTTTTTTAGTTTTTTAAACTATTAATTATTTTCTATTTTTTAGTTCGGTTTTCTATAATTTTATCAAATTACGAGTAGTGTATTGTTATCGGTCCTCGATAAATCTACAAAGTTTGAACGAAATCTAGCCGTTCAAAGTGGGTCAAAATCGCGCCTTAAGAAGTCGGTTACAAACATACAAACATACAAGTGAAGCTAATAAAAAGCTATTAAAAAGATCTATAGTATCTCTGTGTATATGTTGTATACACAACAAGAGACTAATTTTAGCTAAGTACTCCAGCTATACCTCCAGTTTTCATTTTTAACACATTTCGATTAACATGAAATAATATGTCTCAATGGCAGTCATCTACAAATTTGATGTATGAAATGAGGGTCACTATCAGTCGTGGTCGTGGGTGATCGTATTTATCACCAACGAAATACCGGAAGTAGATTTTCTCTATTGCGATAACGGCTCCACACCTGTTCTGAACAGTTTTCATAAAGAAATATGCTGACACATGATTACATAATATTAGATTTTATTGCGCAATCGAAATGTAATCCAGAAATTAGGATTTGATCAAATAATCTTTTCCATTTATAATACGCAGGTAACCTTAATTTTCAACAGTCTGCCATTGAACGGCCGTGATATAGATACATTACTTCTGAATAATAATTATTTGTTTATTAAAAAAATGGCGTCACACTTATTACTGTTGGGTGTTTTATTTAGCTTACTATGCTACTCTCATAGTTATAAGATATTAGTTGTCTATCCTGTTCCTATAAAAAGTATAAATATATTAGGAACTGCTGCTGTTAAACATCTTCTCAATAGTGGACATGAGGTAAGATTTAAATATTGTTTCACTATTTAAACATAACGGCGAGACTAGGCTTAACAGCCGCTGCCTACACCTTCGTGTAACAAAGGCGTGAAGTTATGTTATGTTATTATGTGAAGTTATGTAATTTTATCCACTCAAAATCTCCTTTGCGGATTTTCATAACTTATTACACTGGAATAATATTTTAAATTAAAATATTTAATAATTTTTAAATGAGTCACTATTCACATTTATAAATCCGTTTGTCGTACTTATTAGTAGGTTCAATATAAAATTTTATTTAATTAACGGTATAATTTAGTGATAAATGTATAATTTTATTAGGTATAGGTACGAAATCAAGGTAGTTATTTATCTTTAAATCACAATTTTAATTCACCAATTATTATATTAAAGAAGTTAGAGTGTGATTGCCATAAAATAACCAAAACTCGTAATGTCATTCGGTAGATAGCGGAAGCTGAGGGACAAATACTTAATGCCAGATGGCATAGGTATGCTACCCGAGCGAAGTCGCGGACAACAGCTAGTTTCGTATAATATTATTAGTATAAGTGAGTGAGTGAGAGAGTATGTATGTAGTGGCTGTCACAGTCGAATATATCTATCGTCCAGTGTTATCAATGTGATGATTAGACATAATTATTTAACAGTCTTGTCAAACCCCGGAAGATTTTGCTATTGATAACACAAGTTAGAAATATACCGAGATTTAATTATATAATTAAGGATATTATTACGATGATATGTAGGTAATCTACTTTGTCGAATCTCTTTTGTCGAGAGAAAATTTACTTGTCTCTAGGTTTATTTACATTTTTTCCAATACATTTACTGTCTGGTCGTCCAGCGGTGAAACTCGCGCTTCTGAATTAAGCAGTCGTGGCATCGATTCCAGGTTAACACCTTAATTAGGAATTATTTTTGCAAGTTTTATGTGGTAAATATTGAGAGATTGACAAAATTTCGCTCGTTGTATGGCAA
This sequence comes from Euproctis similis, assembly GCA_905147225.2. Lineage (NCBI taxonomy): Eukaryota > Metazoa > Arthropoda > Insecta > Lepidoptera > Erebidae > Euproctis > Euproctis similis. Next base: position 16,524,483 of record LR990109.1, read on the forward strand.
TAAGTTGTGCCAGAATGGGTTGGAATTTGGGACATAAAAACTCATAACATTTAATATTTTGGCTGTATAATTTAATTTCGAAGCGAAATTTAAAATTAAATGTACGCACTACGATTACCTACACTTTAGATCAATTTTCAGGTGACCTTTATAACCACATATCCAATTAAGACGCAACATAAGAACCTCCGTCAAATTGAACTCACAAACGAAAAATTTGAAGGTTGGTATGGGTTATGTTTTTACCTTCACGCCACCAACAACCGCCCTATATTATATTGGAGGGTCCCTATTTTATATTTTTCTCTCTGAAATTATTACTTTTCCGTCGAAACTTTGATTCTGTCATGTAAACGCCATAATGTCCATATCTGGGACGAAAATTATTTCAGTTAAAAATTCATGGAAAACTAATATGTTGCTTATAAGTCTTAAACAACTGTATGTTTAAAAGACATACTGCAAGGAAGGTATTTCAAATTGTCAAAATTTAAAATTTACTGCATGATGCTAGAGCAAGACCGGCGGCACATAAGAATCGCAGTTAGTAAACAAAACAAGACGAAACAAGCTTGAGTTATATATGTTGGGCTAAATGTCTAAAGCTCTTAGAATATGTAGTTTAATATGATAGTTATATATATATATATATATAAGTATAATCATTTCTTCATTCTCATTCATTTCTCTACTTCGGCTTCGGTGGAAGGTTTTAGTGAATACCGATTAATCGACTTGCCCATAATTGCACCTTCGTTTAGTCACTATATACATACAATACATCATGTTTGCTTTACAATATTTTTTTCGTTCTCAGGTGATCATTACAGTATGGAAAATTTTCTCAAAAACAAAATAAATAGTATAGCTGTTAGAGAGCTTCAAAGTGATTCAATGGATATCGCCAATGCATTCTTCAGAAATGATAAAGTAAAACAATTTCTAAATGATCCTAATGAACGTTTCGACGCAGTTATAGTGGATCTATTAGAAACTGAAGTATATGCTGGGTAAGCAATGACATCGTATTTGTCATCACATCTCTAATAATGGATTTTTTGAGAACCAAATGGTGACGGAACTTATTGCCATACACCACAATTTACAAACAGGGTGTTCGATCCCAAACCACCGAGATGACAATATGGTCTAAGATCCGAACCTATATCGACCTTCACCGAGCTGATAATAGAATAAAATTTATTTTATAATAAATTTAGTATATTAAAAAATATATATTAGAAATGGGTTGTCAAAAAAAATCCTGGACAAAATATTTTTAATTATTTTTTAAAAAATGATTTTTCATTAAATGTTGCAACATCAAGATAATAAGAAAATTTTATACTGGACTTAAAGTATTAAACATATAGAATGTGCAGACGTAGGGTTGTCTATAATTTACCTGGACAAGCTACTAGGTTGCCAGGTATAAACAGGTATATCGATACTAGTTACTTTCACTTGTTATGATAATAAAAAAAAATTATATCAGTATAATCGCTGTTTTATTACGAACACGTTGATATAGGGTTGTCTGCAAAAAATTTGGTCCTAATAGGGGTTTGCGAATTTAAAAAAAATTAATTTCAACGCGTGTGAAGATGAGTGACAGAGAGATATACATGCTATCATGAAGAGGCGGATACGAGGATTGTTTTTCACGCTCATAAAGTAACACCCGGCTCCAGAATTCTAATAAAAGCTTCTGATACTGATGTACTCATAATTTTACTTGGAAATATGCACAAACTGTCGGAGTCTACGATTTTTCTAGCAACTTCAGCGACTAAGAAGCAATCTAATCACCTCGATTGCATTAACTGCATCGATTTAGCATTAAAGTTGGGACCAAAAATATGTAAAAGTCTACCTGCTTATCATGCATTCACAGGTTGTGACTACACTGCGGCATTTTACAATAAGGGAAAGGTCAAACCATTTAAAATATTTTCTAAAAATGAGACGTATCAAACTATTTTTGCGTCATTAATTGATGCAGCTGATATTTTTATCGATGAAAAAATGAATGCTGTTCAAGAGTTTACAGCACAAATGTACGGCGTGAAGCACTGTCACTCAGTTAATAATATTATATTCGTACTTTTACTGTTTTGTAATAAAATTTTAGAAAATAATACAAGATCTTTAGTCTAATTTTGGTTATTTTTTATTTGAATTTTCGACAATCTACTCTGTTTCTCTTTCGTTTTTTTTCGAAAAAGCAAAAAAATTTTAAAGTAAGCAATCAATATTTTCGTTAATTACGTTATCATATTTTGAGTTACAATAGCTTTTCTATTATAAGACATATTATTATACATATAAGTTAATATACATACATATATATATATTTTTTTGTTTACCTTATGTTATATTGTTTAATATTTCTGTAATATAATAACTATATCAGATGATTATGTATTTATTTAATTATTTTGTTTGCAATTCAAATATAAGTTGCTCCAAAATAACGCGCACTGGTTACAATGTAGAGAATAGTAGGGGTAACCCCTACCTTCCATAGTTTACGTGCCGAGCATGCGCACTTTCTTTATATTCCAGGCCCCGTCTGAGAGACGACTGCAATGTTCGGTCCTTTATTATTACACAGTATACTTTTTTTTTTTTTTTTGTTTTTTTTACGCGAGCAAATGCTTTATGCACACCCCCCGCCTAGGTGCGGCAGGGGGTAGTGTGGGACTCCCAAAAACAGTAAACTGAAATCCGATCCTAGGGTTACCCACTAAAACCTCGCGGCGGCCTTCCTCCGGCGTTGGGGTGGTCCAGGATTCGGATAAACCCCTCTGGTCCACAGTATACTTACCTCGGATCTCTCTGTCACTCATCTTCACACGCGTTGAAATTATTTTTTTTTAAATTCGCAAACCTCTATTAGGACCAAATTTTTGGCAGACAACCCTATATCAACGTATTCGTAATAAAACAGCGATTATACTGATATATTTTTTTTTTATTATCATAACAAGTGAAAGTAACTAGTATCGATATACCTGTTTATACCTGGCAACCTAGTAGCTTGTCCAGGTAAATTATAGACAACCCTACGTCTGCACATTCTATATGTTTAATACTTTAAGTCCAGTATAAAATTTTCTTATTATCTTGATGTTGCAACATTTAGTGAAAACTCATTTTTTAAAAAATAATTAAAAATATTTTGTCCAGGATTTTTTTGACAACCCATTTTTAATATATTTTTTAATATACTAAATTCTTTATAAAATAAATTTTATTCTATTATCAGCTCGGTGAAGGTCGATATAGGTTCGGATCTTCTACTAATATACTCGTAATATATCGTATTAGTAATAGTATCGTGAAAAATGTGTAACATTTTGCTTGTTATATGTACGATATTGAGATTTTTTTTTTATTAAATAAATGTCCTTTTGTAGTTGTTAGTGTAAGATTACACTTAGAATCTATAGTTTCAATTGAAATTAAATAAAATATTTTCATTTTAAAGTGAATTGTCAAAAACATATTAATATATTCCATTGTTAATGATTCATATAGTTTTGGATAGATTTGAATATTTTAATTATATTGCAGATTAGCAGTTTTGTACAACTGTCCCATGATATGGCTATACTCGATGGGTGCTCATTGGCAAGTGTTGAGACTTCTAGCTGATACTCCTAGTCCTGTACATGATTCCGACTATTTGGGGACTAATTTACCACCATTTACATTCACACAGAGGATCGAAGAAATTTGGGCTAGGCTAAATTGGAATTACGAAAAAACGTAAGCAATATTTTAAATTTTAACCAACATGTTTATTGATAATGCTTACTCGATCTTAATTAAATGTTGGCTTCATGACCTTTTATACTCAAAGAGGTAGGTAGCGTTTGACAGGCCTCGGTTTATCGATTATTTACGTCCCATACCTATTGCCACACATTGGGAAAAATGTTGTCAGTCAGTTATTTATCTTATTATATGACTTCCGGAAAGATATCCGAAAGTTATTGGTGTAAGCCAGAATTTGATCCCGAGACTTCTTGGTTCAGAAGCGTAGAGCATAACCTCCTGAGCTTCAGGTCTCTCTATGAATTGATAAATTAACGGACACCATGATTGTCCTCGTCATTGTCTCCATCAAGCTCACGAGAGTTTAATTTTCAGATTTGTCACTATACCCGCTGAACAAAAGATTTACGAAGAAAATATTGGACCGATTGTAGCCAAAAAAGGTCGTATCTTGCCAGCTTACACGGAAGCTATGTACAATGTATCATTAATATTTGGCAATGAACATCAGGCTCATATGTTTAGACCAAGCACTCCACAAAATTTCAAGTTCATCGGAGGCTTTTTCGTTGACGATCCCGTGGCGCCATTACCCAAGGTTAATAAACAATCCTATAATAAGTTAATTAAATGTGTTTTAACATTTTATTTTAGAATACATTACATACATACATACATACACACATACATAACTTCACGCCAAATCCCTTGCGGGGTAGGCAGAGAGAACAGAGCGCCATAGGGCACGATTCTTACACACCTCACTCGCTTCGTTGACTTTCATAACTCTTTTCATGCACGCGCGTCGGTTTTTGAGGCTCTTAACATCACCTTCCTCCAGAACACGTTCTATTTGGTCTTGGAATGTGTGTCTTGGCCGTCCTCGACTCCTACATCCGTCCGCTTTTGCATTGTATATCTGCTTAGTCAGTCTTAGGTCAACCATTCTTTCTACATGTCCGAACCATCGGAGCATGCCCTTTCTTACTTTTACACCGACACTCTCTTTCAAACCAACTTCCTTCCTTACAACTTTGTTTTCTACGCGGTCAGCGAGAGTCACTCCGCAGATTTTGCGTAGAGCCCTCATTTCTACCGCGTTTATTCTACTTTCATGAACACTCTGTCATACCCAGCTCTCGCTTCCATAAGTTAGTGTTGGGATCAGGACTGCATTGTGGATTGCTAACTGGGCCTTTCTGCTAATATTTTTTGCGCCCAGGAATCTGCCCAACACTCCGTTTACGCTATTTCCTATCGCCACTCGTCTTTCTACATCCGCGGTGTACCTTCCATCTCTGCTAAAAGCGCATCCAAGATATACAATTTCATTCACCTGTTCCAGCACTACATCATCAACCATTATCCTTGCATCTGTTCTGGATTCCTCCCTTTCAAACACCATTACTTTCGTTTTCGTCGCATTCAACTGCAAGCCTTTAATCATGCAATCATCTTTCATAGTAGTGACTAGTGTTTGCAGGTCCGACGGCGATTCGGCTAGAAGCACGGCGTCATCTGCGTAAAGCAGGCAGCTCACAACTAGGTCACCCATTCGCATCCCTACATCCATCGATCTCATTCTCTGGAGACAACTGTCCAGGTACAGGATGAACAGTCGAGCGGACAGCACGCAACCCTGTCTGACGCCGATATTGACGTCAAACCAGGGGGACAAGCCGCCGTCAACACGCACACACGCTGTGCAGCCCTCATAAGTGGACTGCACAGCGCGCAGCAGTGCTCCGCTCACCCCGTAGCCTGGGAGTATATCCCACAGATCCTTTCGTAACACTCTGTCAAACGCTTTTTCCAGATCCTCAAAACCGCAGAAAACCTTCCGGTTAACAGCCAGTTGTTTCTCCACGATGTTGCGGAGAGAAAAAATCTGATCCATGCACCCTCGTCCGCTTCTGAAACCACCCTGAGCCTCCCACAACACTCCATCAGATATCACCCTCATTCTCCTTTCAATAATTTTCCCATACACTTTTGCTGCTAAACTGATCAAACTAATGGCCCTGTAACTGGCGCACTGCATACGTGATCCCTTACCTTTATACAAGGGCACGATGACAGCGCGCCTCCAGTCCATGGGAACCTTACCCGACCTCCAGCACAGATTGCTCAAGGTCAGGAAAGCGTCCCGGACACAGGTTCCACCGTGTTTGATCATTTCAGCAGACATCATATCAATTCCAGCTGCCTTACCATTTTTCATACTTCGTATCGACCATTCAATCTCTTCCATAGTAATGTCCTCATCAGATGTTGGCGCAGCGGTGTCAGCCGTAGGCTCACTCGCGGCGCCCACATCCGGAACATACTCGTACATTTCCCCAAAATACTCACTCCACCTGCCCAATACATCGCTTGGGTTTGCAAGAATGTCACCAAACTTAGACATAATTTTGTCCATTCTGGATGTTGACGAAGAACCCCGAGACTTTCTAACTTCCCTCCAGAAGAGTTTGTTATTTGCCTCGAAGTTCTCCGTTAACCTCACTTCCTCATTCGCAACAAGTCTTTCACGCTTCTCTTTCACTAAGGCTTTGGTAACATTCCTGCAGCGGCGGTAGCTCTCATACTTTTTCTCTGTCATACTATCATTCTGGTTCAAACTTGAGACATAATCCAACCATGCTTTTTTCTTTCTTTCGACGCTGGATTTCACATCCGCGTCCCACCAGGCGTCACCTCTCAGAATCTTATGCCTCTTTGCACTACCACATACTTCTTTTGCACTATTCACTATACTTTCTTTCATTCTTTCCCAGCATTCTTCAACACCTAGGTCAGAAAGACTCGTCTCATTGAGTCTTTTACTGACTAGGCCTACATACATACTCCGTACACTTTCATCTTCTAATTTCTCACATTTTATCCTTTCAAGCTCTCCGAAATGGGTACTGTTATGGGGTCTCTCTATGAGATGGTTTTTAAAAAAAGGATTTTTAATTATAGAAAGATTTATTGTATTAATATTAACACTATTCACTAATTACTTAGGGAGAGAGACCTTTAGGCAACCTTTATACGCGAAAGCTGTGAATTGACTGGCGTCTTAGACTGGATGTATGATGAAGAAAGGATCAAAATGCTGACTCAAAGGAATAAGGCTGATAGTGGTATTTAGGGTACAGTATAAGGTTATAACACCTCCCCGGTTAGACTGAACTTTGGGGGATGAAACCCAAAGTTAAGTTTTTTAAAGGGATGTTCTTAATGTTGGAGCAGGAATTTCTCGTGGTCGCGGTTCCATTTCTATAGGATTTGGTTCGGGAACAAAAGTTTCATGGAGATTATTTATACGGAGGTTGCAGCCAGGTTTACAAAATAGAATTACACACTTATATATTAAGTAAACAATAAAAGTAATTAAAACTATACTAGTGGCTACTGAATAATGTGTCCCGTACTTGACAATGTATGGAATTTCCTCAATTTTATTAGTTTTTGACAATAATTGCGTAGATAATTTGTTTAACAAATTTATATTACTAATATCTATGTTTTCTAAATGGACAGGGGTTATATTGTACTTGACAGTGGGTATTTTATCTATTGTAGAGTAACTGTTATTTATGTGGTCGAAATTTGGTAAATTTATAGGTGCAGTTAAATTTAAAATAAAATGATTTTTAGGTGTTAATGTAATGCCCTGACAGTAGGCGACACAATTGTTTGGTATAGTGAGTATACCGATACCTAGAACATTTAGTTCTTTTATCTGATTGGAGTTTTGGCAGTCCAGTGAGATTTTAGTGAGATTGGACTGTGAGTAAAGGAATCTATTATTAATAAGTGGTTTAAAAGTATTTACTTTGCCAAAAATAGATTTACTATCACATTGTCTAGGAATGTTCTTGACTGATTTAGATATCAATTCGCTTTCACAACTGGGTTGCGAATCAGTTCTGTATGTAATAGGTATTTCACACAAATATTCTGTTTCAATAATCTGTTGACAATCTTTTAGTGAGTCTAAGTTACAATAGTTAGACTTGTCCTTTGTTATTGCAATATATTTACTATTAGGTATAATTAAATTAAATATATCGGACTGGTTTACATTATTCGGGGTTGGTAGAATTATATTATTAAATAACATATATTCCTGATTAGACACAAGAGGTACATGTAAAAGGAATACAATTTTATTATTAAAATAGTAACATGTTGATTTTGACAGTTGTACAATGGTATGAACAGAACTTAAATCTAGATACAGTGGTAATTTAACACTATCTGGTAGGTGTCTTATATTCTCAACTAATTCTTGGTAAATCATAGCCGGAGACATTATCACCGGATGTAGAATGTTATGACTACAGAACGCGATAGCACTGACTATATCTTCGAGTTGAAAAGTTAGAGTGATCATGAATGTTTCTAAGTTATTTAAAACAAATTCTAATTGCTGTCGTGATTTTATGGTATTTGATAATTCTGTTAAATTTTGAACAACTACAGAGAGTTTAGTGATAGCGTTATATAAATTTATTTCATTTTGTTTTATTTTCTGAATTGTTTGGTTATGTGAAGCTATGACCGAATTTGATATTAAAATATTATCTTTTATTAGTGACAATAATCTATTTTGGTTATTTTGTGCGGATTCAATTGCCTGATCATACTTCATTGCGTCACTCTCATCTAAGTTACCAAAAACTTGTTTTAAAATTGAACCTATTCCAGGAATCCAAGCTCGTTTGGATCTATTATCAATCATATGAGAAATTGATTCATATAGCTTCTTAATGTTCTGTTGTTGCACAGTTAGTGGGCCCATAGTGTTATGACATTCTGGGTCGGTATTAAAGCTTAATCTCTTACATAGGTCTAAAAGTAGTTCAAAAGCTGTTTGGGTATTTTCTATATGTAATTTAAGATGAGATACATCTATAGGTAAAAGTACATTTAAAATACCGTTATTAATTTTTAATTTTCCTATGTAGTCAAAGTATAATCCGGGACTTGAAACAAACGGTTGGACATAGTTTTCTGAGTCCGAAAGCCCAGCCGAGACACTGTAAATTACAATTATTTTATAAATATATTTAATATTCACTTAACAATCTATTTAATATTAATACGTATACTATCTTAATCTAAGTACATAATATTCTGTTTTATAACAGTTTTATAAAATATAATTATTTAAACTAAAATAAATCAAATTTCGTATTAAAACAGTATAATTTATAGTGTATATTTAATACGCACATACAAAGTAACATCAACTGCAATGATTAAAAGTTATCATTGTAATACAATGTAATCTAATAATGTAGCTCAGGTTTGCACTACTCTAACTAGTGACTTCGGCCAATTTAATTTGATCGAAGTGGTGTCGTACATGGCGCCTATTTATTAATAGGGTCAATGTATTGTTACTATGTACTTTTATCACTTTATAAGGTCCTTTCCAGATAGGTGATAAGGCCTTACGTAGTCTTAGATGGTTTTTTAAATATACATAGTCACCTGCTTTATACTGTACAGGTCGGGAACGGGAATCATAGTATTCTTTTGAAGCTTGTTTACTTTTCCTTATGTTTTCTAAAGCTTTGTCGCGGGAGTATTTAAAACGATTTTGTAGCATGCGTACATACTCTGGGTATGTCGCGCCAAGGGGTTCATTGCATATAGAATTGGGAATGAACGGTTTATTACCGAACATTAATTCGTAGGGTGTGTAGTGGGTTGTGGAGTGTGTTGTTGTGTTATAAGTAAGCATAGCGGTATATACATACCGGGGCCAGTTCGTTTGCTCTTCGTTAACAAAGGATTTAAGATACTCTTTGAGAGTTGAGTGACTTCTTTCCAAGGCACCTTGTGTTTGCGGATGGTATGGAGACGACCATAGTTGTTTGATCTTCAATAAATTACATGTTCTTTTAAAAAGGTCAGCAGTGAAATTGGTGCCTTGGTCTGTTAGTATAGTTTTGGGGATACCGAATATTGAAATATGGTGTAAGAGACACTCGCTTGTTTCTTCTGCCGTAGTGCTACGTATCGGATATGCGGTTGAAAATTTTGTAAGGTCATCCTGTAGAGTGAGAATGAATTTAAGTTTCCCAGGACCTGATTCTGGGAGAGGGCCTACTATGTCTAATGATATCCGTTCACCTGGTTTAGTGGAGCTACTGGTAATTTGCATGGGTGCTCGGTTTGCAAGTCGTAAAGCTTTGTTCTCTTGGCACATTTTACATTTTTTAACATAGGATTCAATGTCTGCTCGCATATTTTTCCAAAAATACAAGTCTTTGATACGGTTATACATTTTACTTATACCGAGGTGACCAGCGATAGGTATATCGTGGTTGTCGTGTAATATTCTACTAACTTCAGTAGGTGATGGGAAGGTAACACTGTTGTGATATATATTAATTTGTATATTTGTATTATGGAAGAGATAGTTAATAATATTATATATTTTAATAAAGCTATGTTTCTCGAAAGGATCTTTGAAATCAGAAATGCTGATTTCATCAACGGATTCAACGACAAATTCATTGCGGATTATTTTAAGGGATTCGAATATACCTTGGTATGTTGTTTGGTCGAAATGATGAACTTTTGTATATAGAAGATAATATATCTTATTTCCTAGGGGAATTTTTGAATAGTTGTATAGTTGCTTCTCTTCCTCAAGGATTGTTACTTTATTGCTGACATTAGCAAGGATTTCGTATATGTAAGGATTTGATTCGTCTAAATCGATTGAAGTAGGGATGATGATTATTGAACTTGTACTTTTTAACAAGCTTTGATTATGCTCTGTGATATTCGTGTTAAAGGCTATTCTTATCGGCGATTTGTTTCAGAAAAGTTGTATAGTCATTTGTGGTTGGATTTGGTGAGTATAAAGGTTGGACTTCGGGTTGGAGGTTTTCTAGAGTGTTTTCAGGAGTTGTTTCAGGAGCAGGTTGTGTTACGGGAGGTGATGGAGATACAGTAGGTTCGACATCGAGGAGATCTAGGTTAGGACTATTTAGGAAGTTATCGGGATTGATTTCATCTAATGGAAAAGATGGTGGTGACTCTAATAGGTCAAATAAATCTAAATCTTGAGGTTGTGAAGGGGGTTCTTCTAATCCTTCGGGTTGAATCGGATTTACAGGATATCGGGATAATGCATCAGCATTTGCGTTCATTTTCCCCTTTTTGTACTGGATATTGTATTCGAACTCTTCGAGTTTCAGTCTCCAGCGAACCAATCGAGACCCTGGATCTTTGCAGTTAAACAACCACTGCAAGGGTTTGTGATCGGTCACAATGGTAAAGCGGCGACCGTAAAGGTAGGGTCGGAAGGTTTTGGTGCCAAAAACTATAGCTAAACACTCCTTTTCAGTGGTGCTATAATTACATTCGGCTTTGTTTAGGGTGCGTGATGCATAGGAGATTGGGCGGTCTTGCCCGATGGGACCTTGTGATAGGATGGCCGATATGGCGTAGTTACTGGCGTCACAGGTCAAAAGGAAGGGTAATGAAAAATCAGGATATGCAAGGATGGGAGCTTCGACTAATTTGTTCTTAAGCGTTTCGAAGTTGAGCTGCTGCTCATTAGTCCAGGCAAATGGGACGTCTTTCTTTAGGAGTGACGTGAGAGACTTAGCCAATTTTGAGAAGTTAGGAATGAATCGTCGGTAGTATGAGACAAGGCCTAAAAAGGATTTGATGTCTCTGGGGGATTTTGGAACAGGATATTGGATTACAGCTTTTACTTTCTCTGGATTAGGCTTCACGCCATCTTGTGTGATGATATGCCCTAAATATGTGACTTCTTTTCTAAGAAATTCACATTTTTCGGGTTGGAGTTTTAAATTGAACTTTCTTAACCTGTCGAATACATCTCTAAGGTTCTGGATGGCTATTTTAAGATTAAAAGCATAAAGAACGATATCGTCTAAGTAAACAAAGCACCGGGAGCCTTGAAGGCCCGATAAACAAGTATTCATGAGTCTCTGGAATGTTGATGGTGCGTTTTTCAGTCCAAACGGCATACGGTTGAACTCAAAATGACCTTGGGGCACAGAAAATGCGGTTTTAGGTGCATCCTTTGGCGATATTAAAATTTGATGGAAGCCGGATGAGAGGTCAAGCGTGCTGAAGTATTGGCTCTTTCCTAATTGGTCAAGAATCTCTGAAATTTGAGGAATTGGGTAGACTTCTCCAACTGTAATATCATTGAGTTTACGGTAGTCTATGACGATCCGCCATTTCTTTTGGCCGGAAGCGTCTGATTTTTTGGGTACTACCCAAATTGGAGAAGACCAAGGAGAAGTGGAAGGTGTGATAATATTTTGATCGAGCATTTTGTCGATTTGGGCTTCAACTTCTTTTTTGTGACACTCTGGGAAGCGGTATGACTTGGTATGAATAGGTACATCACTAGTGGTGGTAATTTCGTGCTGAATGGTAGAAGTAAAGGATAATGGTTCATCAGGAAGGTGGAATATATCTGAATATTGTGAGCACAGATTTAAAAGAGCATCAGCTTCTTCTTGATTTAAGTGAGAAATTCTCAAAAATGATAATATCTTTTGAGTGCGCTCACTAACATTTTCGATATTAGGAGTGGATTGGATTGGATATATCTCAATAGGATTTAATTCGAGTTTGAGGTTGCGTTTAATTTTAATAGGTTTATTAGAAGTATTTAAAACTGAGACATTTATTAAGTTATTATCTTTTACCTTAACTAGACAATTGGCTACTAAAAGAGTTTTTGAGATGTGCTGGTCCAGTATTGCACCCTCTTTTACTTCAGGGTTTGCAACGCTGCACTCACTCACGGTTTCAGTACGTGGAGGAATGATGTAACATGGGTCAAAGAAATGAATTTTAATTTCGTTATTATTTATTTTTAGAGTATCGCGACTGTAATCGATGTTACAGTTGTTGGCAGTTAAGAAGTCTGTCCCTAAGATACCGTCGTATGGTAAGTTAATATCTTTTATGAGATGGAATTTATGGCTGACTGTTCTTTTGTCGGAAATTCGGAATTTAAAATTAAAATATCCTAGAGTTTGGGTGGTTTCTTCACCCGGATCGATGCCTTTTATACTGACAGCCTTATGAGTTAAAATAGGGTGTTTTGTAAGAGCTGATTGTTTTAGTAAACAAATGGCAGACCCTGAGTCTACTAAGAGAGTTAACGGGATTTTCGACACTTGAGACTCTACTAACACATGTGGTAGTAGTCTTTTGGACGTGTCGATATTGATTTCGTAGATCTCTTTGAGATCGGGAGGTACTGAAATCGGTTCAGTAGCTAATTTGAAAGGTTTACCTTTCGGAGTTTGGTCGCCTTTACGGGTGACCTTTGGAGGTACTGAAATTGGTTCAGTAGCTAATTCGAAGGATTTACCTTCCAGAGTTTGGTCGCTTTTATGGGTGACCTTAGGAGGTACTGAAATTGATTCAGTAGCTAATTCGAAAGATTTATCTTTTAAGGTTTGGTTGCCTTTGCGGGTAACCTTGGGAGGTACTGAAATTGGTTCAGTAGCTAATGGAAAAGATTTATCTTTCAGGATGTGGTTGTTCTTATGGGTAACCTTTTTTGATTTGGGTTTAGGATTATTAAGGATGTATGTGCCTTTACTCCTACGTTCTGCTCGGCACAAATGCAGAACGTTTACAGGTTTAAAGATACCTCTTGGGTATCCTCATCCTGTTCCTCAGAATACGGGTCGTTTTCTTCAACGAAGTTTATTTGAGGAGGTTTTGTATAGGGTTGATTCCCGGGAGAGGAGTTATGTCCTTCTTTTTGGTTTTGATTATTAGGAAAACGTTTATTGGCTGCTTTGCGTCTTAGGCAGTTAGATATGTCGTGCCCGACGTCCTTACAGTATCTACACGTTATCTGATTGTTCCTATTGGAATTAAAAGTATTGGATTGATGCATTGGCTTAATTGGGAATCTAGGCTTGTTATTATAGGATTAGATCGGGGTTCTGGGGTTAGAACGGTTTAAGGTTTCCTTGGATGTATTATTATTACGTCTGTACAGATTTTCTTGTATCCGTTCTTCGGATACTGCTAGGTTAATAGCTTCGTTAAGCGATTTAGGGTTTCTGCATCAAACTATATTGGAAAGTCGCGGGTGTAGCCCCATTAAGAAGTGGTGAAGAGCAAGATCTTCCATGGCCGCTGTACGGCCACACAGTTCTTTGGCTTTATGGTTTGCGAGAGATAATTCGGTAAGGAGTTGAGATAGGCAGGTCTCAACTTTTAACGCAAACTGGCTGACGTTTTCGGAAGGGTTCTGCTTACTTTCTTGAAGATCGGTGAGTAGGTGTGTGTAGTGTTTGCGTTCAGAGAATTGAGTTTTCAAAAAGTCTTTTAATTGGTCCCATGAGGTAAAGTCTTTAATCGAGCAAGCTGTTTCAGCTTTGCCCGTTAGCTGGCATAAAATATATTTAAAAAGGATTGGTTTTTGTGATTCTGTAGCTAATTCGTAAGCATTATTACAGTTTGTAATGAATGAATTCAACTTCTCGCGGCAGCCATCATACTGCTTAACAAATTTAAGTAATATATTTAATTCCATTTCTAAATTCGATTTCTTAGTAAATACAGGTGATAGGATTGGAGATTTTTCCTCAGAATTATCAGTATTAAGAAGTTCTATATGTAATTTAGAGTCTACGTATTTAGACCCTTTAGGCATAATCTATACCTAAATAATTAAAACAAAAACCTATTGTTAAAATACACACACAATATAACATGAAATAGAGTCACAAATATAATTAATAAAATATTTAAAATGTCAATGTTCACAGTTTAAGTAGTTAAAATATCAGTTCAGACTTACAAGAATATGTGGGCGGCGACGATTAGTAACACTCGCAGCTGCATATTACGTTTCACGCACTTATTCACTAACACTCATGGACCACTGAATGAATTATATTTTGTAAAGAATACACTAGCACACAGAGATTTTGAAGGATATGAGCTTGCCTCGCTCACGTGGATGTAGATAGATTTATTCTAGGATGCTCGCAGGGATGTCGGCTGGATATAAGCTTTTTAGGGTGCTCGCTGGATGGCTAGCTTGACGCGCCGGATGCTTGCACTTCGCTTTACTGGATGCCAACTGGATTGCTTGCGGGGTAGCAGGATACGGGAGTAATTCACTTTTACGTATTTTGTTTTTTCCACTGAATAACGGAGCTTCGCGAAAGCACTGGGGAATGCCGTATCCCACCGCTGCCACCAAAATGTTATGGGGTCTCTCTATGAGATGGTTTTTAAAAAAAGGATTTTTAATTATAGAAAGATTTATTGTATTAATATTAACACTGTTCACTAATTACTTAGGGAGAGAGACCTTTAGGCAACCTTTATACGCGAAAGCTGTGAATTGACTGGCGTCTTAGACTGGATGTATGATGAAGAAAGGATCAAAATGCTGACTCAAAGGAATAAGGCTGAGAGTGGTATTTAGGGTACAGTATGAGGTTATAACAGTACGCACTCGCCAGTGTCTCCACTTCTTGAAAAGGCCCACGAATCGGCTTACCACCAGGTAGTGGTCCGTATCAAGAGTGGGGCCTCTGTAGGCTCTTGTATCCCTTAGAGTATTTCGGAGACGACTATCTATCAAAATCAAATCTATCATACTCTTTTGCTCATTCCGTCTCCACGTATACGTGTGAATATCTTTATGACGGAATAATGTGTTAGACACAAGGAGGTTCCGTTCCAGGCATACGTCCAATATCGGCTTACCAGCATCATTCACTCTCTTGTCACCATTCGGACCAAGGACAGCCTCCAGGCCGTCTCGCTTGGTTCCGACCCACCCATTAAGATCACCACACAGAATTATCCTTTCATTTCCCTCAGCTAGATCCAGAATATCCCTAACAGTTTCCCAAAACTTCTCGAGTTCGCGGGGATCCGCGGAGCTAACGGGAACATAAGCTGCGACCAGGAAAACTCGCGTGATCCCCAGTTTTATTCGAACCCAAAGATGTCTTGGGCCTACCAACTCATAATCTTTCACTCCGGAAGCAAAGCGGGAGGAGAGAACGACTCCAACACCCCCACTGGCACGGACGTCCGGGTCCACTCCGGACCATAGGGCTACCATGCCACCTGGGAGGTCCTCGGCCTCCCTCCCCCTCCGCTTTGTCTCCGTCAAACATAAGGCATCTCTCATTTAATACATCCATCATCTCATTCATCTTTCTTGCCATGCTACCTCTAACATTCCACGTGCCTATACGGCACTCCCCTCTCCTCGTCCCGCCAGGATTGGCGCTGCGTGAAGGGTGGCGGCCCCCTTCGCCGCATGCGCATGTAGCCGTACCGACGGGGGCTAATCGGTGCCCGTCGCTTACGGGGCACGCCCTAGCAGCCCGTCCGGCTGAGTTTGCTTTGGTCAAGATTGCGTCCCACTGGGACGGCAGGGATCGCGACGTGCACGCTCTTGACATGACCCCCCATTATAATAGAATACATTACATTTTATTTCTAAATCATTTCACCTTATTCAACTGAATAAGGAACTGAAATGATTTAGGTTTAGTGAGAAATATTCGTTAGTGAAACAGAACGTATCGTTCTGCACCGTTTGCTTACGAATTAGGAAGCAGATTTGCAAAGTTATGTTATAATAACTAAGTTACCACGACGTCTATTCCTCGGTGATTTAAAACTCTATGAAAACCTAGACTTATACATATTATGTTCATCATCATCATCATTAGCCGTTTGAGGTCCACTGCTGGACATAGGCCTCCCCCATAGAGCGCCACAACTGCCGGTCCGCTCAATCATGGGGGGTTTTTGCCATAATCGCCACGCTTGGCAGGCGGGTTGGCGATCGCAGTAGGCTGTATTTTGTTGAGAGAGAATGCTGCTGCCCATTCTTCTAGCTTTTCCCTTAGTCGCCTTTTACGACACCCACGGGAAGAGATGGGGTGGCGGTATTCTAAGCCGGCGCCACACAGCAAATTATATTATGTTTAATTGTCAAGAAATAGTCAGTTTTTTTTCATTGTTTGCCTTGAAGACTAAAATCACATTGAGGTTTAATTGGTGACGTTACGTTCGTTTGTTACTAGGATCTGCAAAATATAATGGACAATTCCCCACAAGGCGTCATATACTTTAGTATGGGCTCATACTTTAAAAGCAAAACGTGGCCTAAGGAATTCACTAAATCATTGCTGGAAATATTCGGTGAACTTAAACAAACTGTGATATGGAAGTATGAAATTGCTTTACCAGACCTGCCCAAAAATGTTCATATTGTGCAATGGGCACCACAGCAAAGTATATTAGGTAAGGCTCTCTCTATCTCTCTTAACTAAAAATTTTATATTGACAATCTTGGCTATTGTTTTTTTTGTGAGGTTATGAATGACTTCAGTTATTTGATTCTAAATTAGTTTATATTATATATTAGTAGTTATTAGTAGTTTATATATTAGTTAGTGTATTATATTTATATTATAAATGCATTTGCTATTATTATTTGTTAAGTACCCTACCCTATGAACTTTGTGTATCCTTAATATATACTTTTACTATTGAGAATATAATAATAACTATAGTCTCGTGGGTCTAGTGGTAGAGCACATGGCTTCTGATCCAGAGGTCTGGGTTCAAATCCTGACACTGGCTCACACCAATGACTTTTTGAAATTGTTTTTGGAAATAAAGTGTGATAAATATTGTTAAATGAAAACTTCGTGCCCGGTATGGCAATAGGTTCGCCATCTATTCCATTTTGGGACGTAAACATAACGGCGAGACGAGGCTTAACAGCCGCTGCCTTCACCCTCGGTTGACAAAGGCGTGAAGTTATGTTATGTTGTTTATGTTGTTATTGAGAATGGTCACGGTTTATCGTAGTAATATTATATATCCCTTATAGCCTTCGTCGATAAATGAGCTATCTAAGACATTTTTTTTATTTCGGATCACACGCTCATCAGATTAGCTCGTTAGAAAACGTTCACTACAGCTTTGGGGCCGTCCATTAATCACGTGATGTTTTTTTCATCATTTTTTGACCCCCCCGCCCCCATGGTGATACATGGTGACATTTAAAACTAAGTATCCAACATCACGTGTATTTTTAGTACAAACGAAGATATTAAAGTTTTAAAAGTATTGTCTTTAATTCATCACCAATCGCTGGTCGAGTACTCGAACGGCTGCTTCTGAATCACAAAGTCGTGGGATCGATTCTGGGCTCACACCAATCTATTTTATTGTAATAATAAGGTAGAAAAACTAAACACACGTGATATTTTACTACACCCCGCTCCCTCCCCTTGTGATATTTCGTGATTTTTGCCCCCCCCCCCCCCCCCTTTCTAACCTCACGTGATTAATGAACGGCCCCTTTATAATAGTTATATATTCATAGATTCAAGTTAAATATTCATTCATAGGTAACTTATAGCTTTTATTATATACTGGGATATTGAAACGAGGATCAACTCACGATGTCAATATTTTAACATTTTGTTTCAGCACATCCCAATTGTAAGTTTTTTATAACACACGGAGGCTTATTGTCTTCGATAGAAACAATCCACTTTGGAGTTCCGATTATTGGAATACCAATTTGGTTCGATCAACACAGAAACATGGTTAGAGCCGAAGACAGTGGATACGCTCTAACAGTGGAGTTCAACTATGATATGCCTAAAAATTTAAAAGCAGCTATCAATGTTATGATAAATGATCAAAAGTAAGTGGATTAGGATAAACAAATATTATAAGTATAATGTATTTTTTGTAACGTCAAGATATGTTAAACTTTGTGCCCGGTATGGCATTAGGTTCACCACCTATTCCATTTGGGACGTAAACATAACGGCGAAAGGAGACTCGACAGCCGCTGCCTACACTTTTGGGTAAAAAAAGGCGTGAAGTTATGTTATTATGTCACGTCTTTTTGTACCCGAAGGTGGTATGCAGCGAGTGGTTCTCCTGGACTCATCGAATCGCCATAATGATATTTAATTACATATTACTTCTGAAATTCATTTGTATGACCCAGGATTCGATCACACGAAGTATTAGTTCTAAGCTAAGAATTCGTGCGGGGTGCTTCTGACCACCGAGGCATTGTTAGTTTCAAGTTCAATTTTTTTTGGTATTGTTCTTATAAATATATATCAGAATAGATTTCAATTCCAATGTAGAATCTTCCACTGAAACTATTTAATCTGTACATACATACATACATAACTTCATGCCAAATTTTGCCAAGGTAGACAGAGAGAACAGAACATCATAAGGCATACTTTAATAAATACACATTAAATTTATTATGTAATTATCACACAAACTACCGCTAGGCTACATTATCTTCAAACGATATAAAGGTGATAGTACTGTACATAAATATCTTGTGATTGATTAATAATCAAACAAATGTTGTTGAGTCATCGATAATAATTATTTATAATAATACTAGCTGACCCGGCGAACTTTGTTCCGCATCAAAAGTAATGAATGAGTAAATTTTGTATATCATGAGGTTCAATTTCTGCTATTTATCGGCTTTAACTGCTGTCCCGCTACATTAATACTGCAATATCTCCGAAAATATGCGCTTAAATTGCATGCTTTAAAGTGCCAGGATCATCTATATTACATGCACAATCTATTTAATGCTGTAATGTTTAAAATCGCTTGGTCAATATTTCCAATACTTCGCGTAAAAAGTAAAAAAATAAAAATGGTCGTTGTGAGTTACCTCAAAGAGATAGACATATGCCGTCCTGGACTTTTTTGTAAATCTTGTGAAGATATTTGATAATGTTTCTACATTATAAAATATCTTCACTGTTCTGATCTATCACTTAGAGTTCAGCCGCCGTTAAGTGCTAAATCTCAAAAATTATCATTTTTTATTTACAACATCATACATGATTTACATATCAAAACCACCCCTTTGACAACCTCTAACTATTAAAAAAACCGCATAAAAATTCGTGGCGAAATTTTAAAGGTACAAGCATAATATATAAGGGGACAGACAACGGAAAGTAACTTTGTTTTATACTATATAATGATGATTATCACCCTCAAGTTTATTTTTATTCAAAATGAAATTGAAGAATAATTTTTCGTTTTTATTCAAATTTGTCTATTCGGATTTTTGACTTTTTAATTTTAATTCACAACAAAGAAACAAACAAATGGTTAAATTGATCACGGAACTTTAATTTTGTAATTTTTCCTTTACACAGGTATAGCAAGAGAGCCAAGGAGCTGTCTTCCTTATACCACGATCGCTTAGTGAAGCCTGGTGCTGAGCTTGTTCATTGGGTGGAGCACGTGGTCCGTACAGGTGGTGCGCCCCATCTACGTTCACCAGCTATTCAAGTCCCACTTTACCAACTTTTCTATTTAGATTTGGTAGCTGTAGTTTTAGTGATACTTTCTTTACTTTGTATCTCATTGATTATTGCAGTAAAAAATATTAGTAAGAATTTGGTCAAGTTAAAAACGCAATAGAAATTGATAGGTATTTTATTTAAAGATACCTAATTGTTTGTGTATTATGTTTAACCGAGATTAATAAAATTTGTTAGTTTTTATGTGTTTTTATATTTATTTTCAATATTAATCCCAAAAGCAAGTTTCCATTGCGACTGCAATGTAGGTATTTAATATTTTCCATCAATTGGGTGATCACTTATCATTCGTTCATCATTCATCATTCGCTGATGTAAGAAATTTAGACGAACTACAACTACGTAAATACGTCATAATATGGATCTTATAACACAACATTGCATAAAGGGAAAGCTAATAGTTTAAGTTATATCATTAAAGTAAAACTTAAATTCAATAAATAAATAAAGTCAAAAAGTCACTAAATAACAATGTCCAATGTATTTTCTTAGCGTCTATTAACACGAAGCACTCAGTTCATGTGGTCTTTGTTTATGCAACTGTCACCGTAACACTTTCACTAATTACACCAATTCAAAGGAAAACAGATCAGAAAAACAGTTATAATTTACTAGGTTTATGCCCCAATTGCAAACGCTGGCTTCAAAAACAAAACCCTTTGTGATAGACCAAAATAATGTACTACATTATTATACCCCATAAGAAAATCTACAAGAAAGTCCGCGATGGTGATGTCTATGTCTTGGGGATTATTTGTAATGAGCATTTCTATTTCTATAAAGGCTTATTTACAAAGCGATATTAATCACTAGCCCATAATTAAGTACTATAAAAACATTGCACATTTAATATAGCTTGTGCATTTAATATATGGCCTATAAAGCATGTACCTAATTTGAATATTTTCGAAGATATAACAGATTTAAAATGCAGTGCATAGCGGTACCAGCCGGCCGGCATGTTATGTTATGCCACTAGCCCCAATTGCACTTCAATCTTGCATCTTGCATCTTCAACTATATCATCGAAGAACATATGCGCATATCTACAATCACAACATTTTATTACAATTTTACGGGGGACTTTAGGCACATATAGAAAACATAACTTCACATCTTTTTCAACCCGAAGGTGCAGGCAGTGGCTGTTAAGCCTCGACACGTCGTTATGTTTACGTCCCAAATAGAAAAGTCATCAATATTTATCACACATAACTTTCGAAATTAATTTCGGACAGTCATTGGTGTTTGCCAGGATTCGAACCCGCGACCTCTAGATTCAGAAGCCGTGTGTTCGACCACATAAATATATATAGGAACCAAATTTTTACATCATACTTTAGAAGTCAGATAACCCCAACAAAGATTGTAAGTATTGAATCAAGAACTAATTAAGATAGTTTTGATAACGTCGTGGGGCCCAACTCGTTTAGTTCCCGCTGACATAATTTCATTTATTTTTCTGAGCGTGTGGTCGTTTATATGAACAGCTTATTTATATTTTTTATTATTCTGATGAGTTTTTTTTTTATTTTACCCAAATCGTGTGTTGAAATTCGTCGTTTTCTATTTATAACAAATGATGCGTGTATAAAATTATTATTATAGAATAAAGAAAATAACTTGGTGAGTAAAAATCCATCTTTGATATCAAATACAATTACAATTTATGTAACATATCAAATATTATTTTTTTTTTATTTATTTATTAGCCTTTTCTTCCTAAACCTAGGATTACAAGAGATCCCTAAGTTCGGTGTGCCTGTTGGCATAGGCCTCCTCCAATTCCTTCCAGTGTGTCCTGTCTCTTGCTACTCTCATCCAGAATGGTCCTGCTGTCTGTTTCAAATCATCCTCCCATCTCCTGACCTGACGACCCCTGCTTCTTTTGCCGTCCCTTGGTTGCCAGAGTGTGACTTGTTTGCTCCATTTGTTGATAGGGTGGCGTAGCATATGTCCAGTCGATCTCCATTTTCGCGCATCTATTTTAGTAAGAATGTCTGTGAGTTTTGTTCTTGTTCTTATGTCTATGTTTCTGACTCTATCGCAAATTTTTAGACCTAACATGCTCCTTTCCATGGCACGTTGGCATTTTGCTAGCCTATCTCTATGTTGAAGGGTTAATGACCAAGTTTCACAACCATAAGTAAGAACTGGTAGAATACAGGTCTCGAATGTTTTCTTTTTTATATGATTGCCTAGGCACTTACTTTTCACTATTTCCTTCAGAGACCAGTATTTTCTCCATCCCTGAGCTACTCGTCTGTTTATTTCCTTTGACATTTCATCTGAAGTGGATATTAGCTGTCCTAAGTAAATATATTCGTTGACGTACTCAATCTTGTTGTCATCTACCGTAACGTCTATTTTCCTTGAGTTTGTCATCAATTTTGTTTTAGTGGCATTGATTTCCAGGCCAACTTCTCTACTTATATTTGCTAAGGTCTGCATCATTTGTTCTATTGCAGCTGGATTCTCCTCAAGAAGCACAAGATCATCAGCAAACCTTAGGTTATTTAGGCGGACTCCATTTATGATCAAACCCAAGTGATCCCAGTTTAGCTGTCTAAAGATGTGCTCATGTACAGCGTTAAACAGCGTGGGGGAGAGAGGGTCGCCTTGGCGTACACCCTTTTTTATAGGAAATGGTGCGCCTGTTGAATCTATTTTGATACTGGCCTTGCTGTATTTATATATAGTCTTAAGTACTTCTATGTATTTGTTCTGTACCCCTTGATGTTCGAGGCTCCGCCATATGTGTTGGTGCCTAAGGCTGTCAAATGCCTTTGAGTAATCTATAAACGCCAAATAGATTTGTTTATTGAATTCGTTGTGCTTCTGTATCACCTGTTTTATTGTGTGGATGTGATCTATAGTACTGAAGTCCTTTCTGAGATATTAGCGATATTGGTCTATAATTCCCTATCTGGTCTCTAGGGCCTTTTTTGTGAAGCAGAATTATGTGGCATTCGGTCCATTCTTTTGGAATTTGCCTTGTTTGTAAGATTTCATTGTAAAGTTTTGCCAGCACAGGACTGATTTCATTTAAAGTTCCCTTTAGGATTTCATTGGGTATCTTGTCCGGCCCTGTGGCTTTCTCTAGTTTTTGGGATTTTATTGCCTTAATTACCTCTGAGACAAGAATTTCTGGCACTTCATCTACTTTGTTTTCTTCTGCTTCATTTACTTCCGGAACTGGGGTCAGCCCTGAGTCGTATTTATCCGAATACAATAGGCGGTAATAGTCAGTTGCGAGTTTCTGAATTGGCAGTCGATTATTTATATGAGATTCACGTTGCTTTAGTTTTGATATCCACTCTATCCCATGTTCACTTAGTTGTTTCAATGCCTTTTTTATTCTTCCCGTTTATAGTATATTTTCTTCCAAAACTCTAATTCTTTTATTCTTGCGGTCTTTCCTCATATTTTCTCTAATTTCCTTGCTAAGGATTGCAATTTTTTGGCGTCTGTCTTTTTCGCCTTTATTTGATAATAGTGTTTTTCTTTTATCAAGCACTTCTAGTGTTTCTTTGCTAAGATATGTCTCCTTGTTTCTGGATTTGGTGATTAACATCTCTTTCAATTTGCTTTGTAGTCTGCTGTATTTAGTTCCAGTTTCTGAGTCAGAGGCAATAATTTCATTAAGCGATTCTTTTAAGCGGGGATGAGTGGAATGGCTGTGTTCTAGTATTTCATATAGCTTGCTATTATTTTGTAGGTTTTTCCTGGATCTTTTAGGCTGGTTTTGGCTCAGGCAGCTTCTCACCATACGGTGGTCTGTGTTGAATGAAGTTCAGGTTTTTTACTATGTTCGTGTCTGTGAACGCGCCTGCATTGTTGGTTATAATATAGTCGATTTCATTTTTGTATTTTGCACCCGGAGAGCACCAAGTCCATTTGCTTCTACTTTTTTTATAAAAACGTGAGTTCATCAAAGTAAGGTTATTTTCCATCATGAATTCTACTAGTTTGTCCATTTTGGCTTCTTTTGCCGTGTCCGAATTTCCCGATTGTGGGCTCTTCTCCAATTTGTCTTTCTCCAACTTGTGCGTTAAAGTCGCCCATGATTATTACGTTGTTGTTATAGTGTGGTTTTATTGCTTCTGAGATGCACTCGTAGAAATATTCTATGTCTTGTTTTTTAGCTAGTTCTGTTGGGGCGTAAATTTGAAAGATGGCCCAGTTTTTCTTGTAACCCGGGAATTTCAAATGGCACACCACAATTCTGTCTGAAATTCCTTCAAATCCAATAATGTCCTTTTTCAGTTTAGATTTGATAAGGAAACCCACTCCTTTTTGTCCGGTGTGTTCTCCTTTATAAAACATGATATAGTCTTTTCTCTCTTCTATTACTTCACCTGGTCTTCTCATCTCGCTGATGCCGATTATGTCCCATTTTAAGTTGGATATGGCTAATTCTAGTTCTTTTAGGCTCTCCTCTGTTCTTAGTGACCGAGTATTCAGGGTGCAGACGTATATATGATCGGTGATCTTTTTATCTTTTAACTTCTGTGTTGTTTCATTTTTGTATGTATTTTTTATAGATAGGTTTGCTTCAGCGTGTTTGGAATTAGATTTACATGGAGGGTGTTTATCTTCTTCCCCCACGGTGACAAGCCGGCTTGGGGTGCAGTTTATCAGTGTTGCGTTGGGTGATATAGTTGTTAGGATCCGGGTGTCGCGGGTTAGTTTTTTGAGAGGTTTGATAGTGAAGCTGATCTCCCGCGCTCTACATAATTTAGAATATTTGGTCTGATTATTTCCTTTATGACAGTTTTAGAGGGGGTATTGATCGAGGTCGTCAGTGTACTTCGAGTGTTACATGCGTTGACTTTCTTTTGTGATGGTGTTTTCGGTGAGCCTGACATCTCTCTTTTCCTCTTTTCTCTGTTGCCGTCGTGTGTTTTCTTTACTATCAGTTTGTCATATCTTATAAACGCAATATTTCCTTTCTTTTTTTTCCTCCTCAACTTGCAGCTGCAGTTGTTTACGTTTTTCAATTATTTCTTTAGGGTAATCCTCTTTGATAGTTATACCCTCTTGTAGGTTAGGTCTGTTTCGCAGAATCGTATGTTTTTTCCAATTTGTAGTGAGTGAGACTACAACAGGGCGATTTCTATCGAGCTCTTTTTTACCAATTCTGTAGATATTATTAATTTCAAAGGTTTCCAAATGGACTCCCATTTCTGTTACAAGGTGTTTTATATAGTCTACTAGGTCTAACTCTGTTGTTGCTTTTCCTTCATCGATGCCAAAGAAGACAAGATTATTTTTGCGCTTATCTTTATCAACAAATTTGAGTTTTAACTCTAGCTCAATTATTTTATTTTTGAGTTGGGCGTTTTCTTCGGTGATCGCTTGAAGCCTTTCGTCTAATGCCGCCATGACATTTTGTGTTACTGAGGTTGTAATAAGTTTAGTTTGTTGATCTAACTTCTCTTCTAGTTTCGCCAGTAGAATTTCCATGCTTTTATCCATCTTGGGTTTGGCAACACTTGTTTTGATGTGGCAACACTTGTTTTGATGTGGCAACACTTGTTTTGCTATGGCAACACTTTTTAATTGTTTGTTATGTTGGTAGTGTAGTTTACGCTCTATAGTCTATGTGCAGTTCGCATCCGATGACACTTGACAGATTATTTGTAGGTTAGAATGTTTATAATAAACCGCTGATTAGTTCTTGTTATTTAAGTTTAAGTTCTTAAACTAATTTTAAAACAATATTATGTCACGACATGTTCTTTGAAATATTTATAAACTGACCCGGCAAACTTTGTTCCGCATAAATTTTGGATATCATGAGGTTAAATTTGTGCTACTTATCGGCACGCGTCTTGGCGGGTACTACTGCGCGACGCAACTGCTGTGCCGCTATGTTAATACTGCAATATCTTTGAAAGTATTCGTTTAAATTACATGCAGTAAAAGGCCATATTGATCTATATTAAAAGCATAATCTATTTAAAACACTAAACTGGAATAAAAATAAATCTGTAATAATTAAAATCGCTTCGTAAATAAGCCATTAGTGTAGGTAAAATGGTAAGAAATACAAATTATAATTGTGGGTTATCTATAAGATATAGACATATACCATCGCGAACTTTTTTGTAGACTTTCTGAAGTTGTATAATAATGTAGTATATTGTTTCGATCTATCACTTAGGGTTCAGCCAATTATCATTTTTTTTCTTTAGTACATTATAGATCAAAACCACCCCATTGAAACCCTCTATCCAATAAAAAAGTGCATCAAAATCCGTTGCGTAGTTTCAAAGATATAAGCATATAAGGGGACAGAAAGCGGAAAGCGACTTTGTTTTAAACTATGTAATGATGAAGACGTTTTGGAATTACATGTACCTAATTACTAATTAACACGACAACAAAATTCGTTTGTTTTGCAGGTAACATATATAACGCCATATCATTATCACGGAGTTGTTCACCCAAAATTAAAAATTGTTGATGTGTCAGCAACCACAAAAGTTTTCAACTGTAAGTATGAGAAGTTCATAAATTTTAATATCAAATAGTCAGTACATTTTTATTACTGTTGGCAAACTTCATCAAAATTGTGTAGACTTGATAACAATGAAATGATGATTCATTTAACATATTAATTCCTCTACCCATAGGTAGACGGAGTTGTATATCGAATATATTCTGCGAATACCTCTCTCACCGAAGGAAACGCGGCAGGAAAGGAGACAGTATACGTTTATTTTCTGAGAGATCGTGGTATTTCGCGCGTTCACTTTATTGGGCACCGTATTACCTACTAAGCTATGAAGATGATTAACCTTTAAGTACACACATCAATTGAGTACAATCAAGCCGGCCTTGCCACTTAAATTTGTTGCTTCCCAACACCCATGGATTTCATTGAACAATTGAACAAAAGAAACTTGATAATTTCCAGTCACCGTTTAAATGATCTTATCTAATCTTAGCGATCTGACAAATATATTCGTATTTTACATTAGTTTGACGTCCGATAAAAGATTTTTCTAATTTCTTATTTTCAACATGGAGCATTCAAGAAAGTAGTACAATTATCGTATCAAGAACCTATAAAAAGTGCATCATTTGCAATAAAAGGCCCCTGGCTCTGATGTACGTTTGGCTAAATTACTATCAGAAATTATTACGGAACGCCTCCACTCCAGAACATGTGAACAAATTTCAACACGCAAACTACAGAATCCGCGTTGAGCAAGCAACTTGACGGTCCCAAGATGACTTGTCCGTCATGAAGTCATTGATGGTGTAATAAGCACCAGCAACGAGACGATCCTTCACCGCCCGACTAAACCGATCGAATGACAGAGCCAGGATATGCGCAGGGACTCTATTATAAAATTGTACACCCATTCCCAGAAAAGACTTATGTACTTTATGCAGGCGATGACACGGCAACACAAGTTTATGCTTGCCTCTGGTATTAAAATTATGAACATCACTATTTTTAGTATATTTATTCAAGTTTTTCCTAACAAACATTATATTGGCATATATAAATTGTGAAACAACTGTTAGTATGCCAATTTCCTTAAAACGTTCTCTTAGAGAGACTTTGGCCCCCAAATTATAAATTGCCCGAATAGCTCGTTTCTGAATAACAAAAATCGACTGAATCTCAGCTGCTCTACCCCATAGCAAAATACCATAAGACATAACGCTATGAAAATAACTGAAGTAGACTAATCTGGCGGTTGCAACATCGGAAAGCTGTCGACCTTTTCGAACCACGTAGGCAGCAGAGCTGACTTTTCCCACTAAAGATTTTACTTGAGGACCCCACTGGAGCGTATTATCTAGAGTAATACCTAAGAATAAAGTTGACTTCACTGGGTCTAAAATTGTGTTATTCAGAGATATATTTATAGCCGGACCATTAACATTAGGCATAGTAAACCTTATTATTCTAGTTTTATTGGAATTTAGAACTAAATTATTAGCCGTAAACCATTCATGGGCATGTGTAAGGGAGCTATTCACATCATTAAAAATGCTTTTTTTACGGTCTACCTTGAAAAGGAGTGAAGTGTCATCAGCAAATAGTACAATGTTACAAAATTTCTGAACGCAAAAAGGTAAATCATTGATATGTATAATAAACAGCGACGGACCGAGAATGGAACCCTGGGGAACGCCCATTGACACAGATGATCCAGATGATCTCACTCCGTTTACATCAACAAACTGTAACCTGTTATTCAAGTATGATGCAACCAGCCTAAGTGCAGTGTTCTTAATACCATAGTGACTGAGCTTACGTAAAAGAGTGTGGTGATCTACGCAGTCAAAAGCTTTAGAGAGGTCACAGAATACGCCAATTACGTCCTGCGAGTTCTCCCAAGCATCGAAAATATGTTTGATAAGAGCAGCCCCAGCATCGGTTGTAGAGCGACCTTTTGTAAAACCGTATTGCTCTTTGTGGAAAAGATTATTCAAATTAAAATGGCTTAGTATTTGTTGAGAGATAATTTTTTCAAAAATTTTGCTGAGTGCAAGCAAAACAGAAATAGGACGAAAGTTAGCTGGATCGTTCCTACTACCACTTTTAAACAAAGGTATCAATTTGCTGTGTTTTATTAAATTAGGAAACACACCTGCGTCTACACATTTATTGAAAAGCACAGCTAGGTTTGGAGCTATGAGCACAATAATAGAATCTATTCATTTCACGGAAATGCCCCATAAATCAGCCGTTTTTTTGGAATTTAATTGTTTAAACACTTTTATAATATCGTAAGCGTCGACATGTTCAAATTTAAAAGAAACATTGCACTCGGCCACACTTTCCATAAGCAGAGATTCAGCTTTGACGGGACACGAATTTAATGTATTAGTAGTAGTAATGGGAATTTTGGCAAAAAAGTCATTAAATGTTTCGACAATAGCATATTTATCTTGGATAATTTTATTATTAATTATAAGTTTAGTATTATCATCACGGTCCCTTGTACGACCAGTCTCGTTGTTGATAATATTCCAAGTAACTTTAATCTTGTTCTGTGATTCTTGTATCCGCTTACTTAAATATATTGATTTGGCAGATAAACAGACTTTTTTAAATATTTTAGAGTAATTTCTAACATATCTAATAAAAACGGGATCAAAATTCTACTTCTTTATACTATATAAATCATACAACTTAGTTCTATTTGTTTCTAAGGTTTTCGCGAATCTCACTCATTAAAACACCTTTTTTTTAGGATTGTATCGCGTTTATTTCTTATTTATTTATATTTATTTCCCGACGTTTCGAACTCTTTACAGAGATCATTTTCATGACTCCTAAAAAGTTGTTTTAATAACTTAGTTCTACTTTTGTAAATGCCCTTGGTGGCCCAATCGCAAAATGATAAATTGTCATTTTTACTCATAGTTTTGGTTTTAAAAATAGATTTATGTTCCGAGTCTATGGTTTTTAAAAGTGAGTTGTACAGTTCATCTGGATCATTCGACATGTCCGGCGAAGCAACCCTAGCCACGATAGCGTTTTGAAAATGTTTGATGCCTTTCTGGGTTATGGGTCTGCAAGTAAATTTATTAACTACCTACTATACAACAAAAAAAAATTTTTGGAATCCGTCCATAATTGACGAAAATATCGGTGAACATAAATAAAAAAATATATTATACATACAGACGAATTGAGAACCTCCTCCATTTTTCGAAGTCGGTTAAAAATAAATAGATATTCTTTTGTTTATTTTAAATTCTTTTCCCAGAAAGTAGCGTTGCAAATGGAAAAATCATAGTATGCCGTTTGATATTGACGCCAGTTGCTGATTTGTATAACGGATACTAGACCGACTGCTAGGTGCTTAAATAGGTGGTGGGTGGTCACGAAATTCGTAAAAGAATGCAAACACTAAGTAATAACCCGACTAAAATTTATTTTTCAGGTATAGTTTTGTACGTACCAAACTGAAAAAACTTTGTAGGCATCACTACATGAAATTGAACGCTACCTGCCGGACCATACATGGTATCACGTTGCAACTATGTAGATAACATACCTAAAGCATGATTACGTTTCAGTCCAGTATAGAACACATTCATAGATTTAGTCAAAATCAAATCAAAATCTCATTTATTCAATTCAGGTCAATAAAGACACTTATGAAGGTCAATATTTTCAATCCGCCAATTCGATTACTCACGTCCTGAGAAGAATTGGCAAGAAACTCAGGGGAGTCCTTTTTTTTTTGTCTTTACTTAATTATAAGTAAACTAAATTACAAATTATTAGAATAATTTATAGAGCAAAATGAGGTTCCTCGCGTCAAACTTAGGACACAGTACGTTAATATTCTTTGGGCGCTTGAACAGACCAGTCCCCACAAACAGCACCCGTTCACGAGCATGACCCATATCTCAGCCATCGTCTCCCTCGCCATATTTTAGGGAAGATGGCGACCCGATCAACGACGCCGCCATAAGCAAGGACTTTTCAGTGAGCATGACTTATTCAAGATCCCAGACAAAACAAAAAAAAGAAATTAGTAAGCTTGCCGGTGAGAAACGTCATATTGCACACAATCTTACTAATTAACAATAATGTTTAGTTAGCAGATTAACAATACTTTGCTACAGCAAATACAAACAATATAACACAAAACAAGCAATTCAATTCCAAACGGTTTTATCATTGATATAATCTGCGATACAGTAATAAGCCATTGAATATAGTCTACTTTTAACATATTTCTTAAATTTACCTAACGATAATTCAACCGTGTCGTTTGGAAGCTTATTATAAAAGCGTATACATTGACCTGGAAACGCGTTAGAAATTTTATGGAGCCTAGTAGTTTGAACAATAGGCAAATTAACATTAATCTTGGTATTAAATATAGAAATTTTTATTATAGTCTTTGATAATAGAATATTATTTTCAAATTTATACCTTATAATTATAAGTTATAAATTTGAAAATAAGATTTGTCTCGTTGGTCCAGTGGTCGTGCACCCCGCTTTTGAGAAGTTGGTTGGAATACAGGCTCGCACCAATAACTTTTCGAAATTCTATTCGGAAATTAAGTGTGATAAATATCAATAACTGACCGGGCGGTATATGGGGTATATGGGACGTAAAGTTCGGCGAGTAGAGGCTTAATAGCCATTGGACTACACTTTCGGGTACAAAAAGGTGCGATGTGATAGTGCAAAGTTCAAATTATGGTTGAATATTTTTATATAGATAAATAGCGAAATTTGTTTTAAGCTATTGCAAAGCTTCTATCGCGGGCCTTGAGCGTCGGAACCGACTCCAGAAATTCCGTAACGAAAAAAACCTACCACTCCGACCGGAGCAGCGGCGCAATTTCGATATTCGATATTTCGAAAACACATGGCGCGGTGGCAAAAACACACATTTGTTTTAAAGTTTGGTTCGTAATCTAAAGATAAACAAAGTTTTAGCTATTGAAAATATTTAATTTACAAGTATCAAACAAAAATCCAAGCACTTAGAAATCACGGCAAAAAAAATTCAAAATTAAAAAAAAATATTATTGGAGAAGTTTTTCTAATAAGAATATTAATTCTACAATTTCATGATCTGTATTCACCGATAAATATACTAAAGCCATACAAACATAAAAAAACTACTTTAGAAATCATAAATAAACACTTGACAAACACTCGGGTCGTATTATACCAAACAATGCGCTATTGTCTCGACGCACACTTAAAATTTTTTGTTGACATTTGGGGCCCGGGTGGGTGTGTGTGTGATGTTATATTCCTTCTTTATCGCTCTCCCGTACGTTATACGTGTTTTAGCAGGCTAAATAGAGTTAAACGCTTAGTTTCACCGACAAATACGGCAGGTACGATCGGCCAGCTGCTGGCGTTCGACACATGCGCGTGTTTTGACAGGAGATGGTCGATCGACAGTTGAGGTTGAGTTTGTGTACAAAGTGTTTAAATATGAATAACCTATAGTTTCAATGATAAATGTTCCTGAAGAACCGACATGTATTGAAAGATAATAAAAATATTTTGAACAATATTAACATCTCATTTATAATAAAAGAAAAAAAATGTTTTTTTATCGGTCGCCATGCTCAAAGTGTAACTTGAATTAATATCAAAGAAAAAAAAAACAAAGGAAAAAAATACTGCATTAATAAAATAAATAAATAATAATAATTGCTTAAGTTGATAAAAAATGCTATGCAATAGCTTTACCGCGGCAGTCTCCGAGTGCCACACGTCTTTTTTTTAATAAATAATTAAAATCTTAGTCATATTTTCTTAAGTAGCACCATTGTTATGTGTTCAGTTTCAAATTTTATTTATTACAATCAGTTAACAAGTCGAAGGTCTATAATATTTGACATTCCCTAATATATAGACAGTTTCAAAGATGGAGTTACGCTAAAGTATCGATCCTTCATACAAATTGTATTGTGTTATTTACACATAGCCTTAGCTATTTTTTTATTCGGCTTCTTATATAGTGTCCGTTACCTTCATTACGTCAAAAGGGTTTTGTTGTGCGTGTAGGGGCTTACAGACATTATAGGTGACTTTTTTCATAGAATAGAGTAATATCTCTTATATGGACTTTAACCTAGATAAGATATACTGTATCATTAAGTTCATATTGTATTGTATGTATAAAGAATGTCAGATGACTTCTGATGATGGTGGTAAGTAGCGCGGATTAAAATTTACATTCATCATCAGCATTAGCCTGTTGCAGTCCATTGCTGGACATAGGCTTCTCCCAATTTGCGTCACAACATCCGATTCTATCCCTTCCGCATCTAGTCTTTTCCAGCAGCTCTTCTGAGGTGGTCTGACCATCGGGCCGGTGGGCGTCCTACACTACGCTTACCAAGTCGCGGTCTCCACTCTATGATCTTCTTGCTCCATCTACCATTGGTCCTTCGACAGATGTGACCAGCCCATTGCCACTTCAGCGAGCTTATTCTACGAGCTTTGTCAGTTACTCCAGTTCTCTGTCGGATTTACTCATTCCTGAGTTTATCTTTCAGAGATACCCTGAGCATAGCTCACTCCATAGCTCACTGAGTGACTTTAAATTATTACATTCATTTACTCAAAAATTGTATTTTATATTTTCCATTAGCTAGGAATGAATGCTTAGATTAAGCCTTTATATGCTAATGTACTTTAGTAATCAAAAACTCAAACATACACAGACATAGATACATTTTGAATGTATTTATGTCATAATCATCAGGTAACACCGACGCAGGTAGTTTGTTCCATTACCAGGCGTACGGTAATGAAAGAAGATCCAAACTGTTTCTTTCTTACAGGTAAGATTCTACAAAGTGCGAATGTAAGCGGTAAGTACGTCAAGTAGTTAGAACGCTGCTGATAGAATGGGGATCAGCATGTGTAACTCTTGTGCACCCCACTAGCGTGTAGTCTGTAGTATTTTGGTAATTATAAACTTATAAATTCTATTTACTTTTTTAATTCAACACATTTAAAATTTTGCAAAGAATACCTAAACAACATTAGCTATTAACAGTTTTCTCTATAGGCATACAGGAACATAATTACTTTGTTTAGTAGGAATATTACATAAAAATATGTTATTTATCAAGTAACTGAATACATACATACATATCTTCACGCCAAATCCCTTGCGGGGTAGGCAGAGAGAACAGACCGCCATAGGGCACGATTCTTACACGCCTCACTCGCTTCGTTGACATTCATGACTCTTTTCATGCACGCGCGTCGGTTTTTGAGGCTCTTAACATCACCTTCCTCCAGAACACGTTCTATTTGGTCATGGAATGTATGTCTTGGCCGTCCTCGACTCCTACATCCATTCGCTTTTGCATTGTATATCTGCTTAGTCAGTCTTGCATCAACCATTCTTTCTACATGTCCGAGCCATCGGAGCATGCCCTTTCTTACTTTTACACCGACACTCTCTTTCAAACCTTCCGTACAACCTTGTTTTCTACGCGGTCAGCGAGAGTCACTCCGCAGATTTTGCGTAGTGCCCTCATTTCCACCGCGTTTATTCTACTTTCATGCACACTCTGCTATACCCAGCTCTCGCTTCCATAAGTTAACGTTGGGATCAGGACTGCATTGTGGATTGCTAGCTGGGCTTTTCTGCTAATGTTTTTTGCGCCCAGGAATCTGCCCAAAGCTCCATTTACGCTATTTCCTATCGCCACTCGTCTTTCTACATCCTTAATGTAGGTATAATTTTCATTTATCATTTTTAAGAGTAATAATTTTCAAGTACCTATATTAATATTTCAAGGATAATTTAATGACAAACTGTCTTCAATCATGACATGATAAACATATATTCATATATAACATATATTCATATACATATATAACATATATTTATATACATATACATATATTTATATACATATATAACATATATTCATGGTTAAATAATTTTCTAAAATGAAACATTTATAAGTTCAGATTAAGGGTATAAATAATAGTCTGTTTCTGGTCCTCAGTGAAATAATCTCTATATTATGAAATACAAAGATACTTCAGTCTTGGTTGTACAAGTCTAATAAATATATGTAGTTAATTCATAATTAGTTTGGCAATTCCAAGTTACAAGATCTTAGAAATGAACGCTGAACCAGAGATATTTGGAATAAATTAAGTTCAGAATAAGGGTATAAATATCTGATAATCCGGTCTGTTTTTGGTCCTCGTTGAAATAATCTCTATATTATGAAATACAAAAATATCAAAATTCTTAATGTATCGCTAAACGACCGGGCATGGCAACAGGCATCCCTACCAGTTCGTTTAGGGGGTTTAGGTATTCGAAAAATTTCTGATGTAAGTTTACCGGCTTTTCTGTCTT
This sequence comes from Euproctis similis, assembly GCA_905147225.2. Taxonomy (NCBI): domain Eukaryota; kingdom Metazoa; phylum Arthropoda; class Insecta; order Lepidoptera; family Erebidae; genus Euproctis; species Euproctis similis. Next base: position 16,559,520 of record LR990109.1, read on the forward strand.
CAGTCCATAGCACAGAAGAATTAACCAGGAAAATTCTCACTCATACACTGGGTAATTCTGAAGTGTTATGCAAGACTGACGCAGTAAATGCCTGGAAACAGGCCTGTCCTAACTCAAATTTACCGACCAACCCATTTTCCCAGAGACAGTGGCACGACCCACTCTGCGCCATCTTAAAAGAATCACTTATTAGTGGTTCTGTAGGAGATGCTGAGCGCACTCGTTTACGGGCTGTGGGAGAGTGGGAGTCCGGTGTTTGGCTTACGGCACTGCCATCGCCCAATATAGGAACATTATTAGATAATACGACTTTCCGTATCGCAACTTGTTTTCGTTTAGGTGCTCCCTGTGTTTCTTCGCATTTATGTCGCTGCGGAGAGGTTGTCGACAGCAAGGGACATCATGGCCTCTCATGCGCCAGGAGCGCCGGCCGCATTTCCCGTCACGCCAACATCAACGACATTATCCGTCGTGCTCTTGCCAACGCCGGTGTACCGGCCGCTCTGGAACCGAACGGTTTGGTGCGCGATGATGGCAAGAGACCGGACGGGATGTCTCTTTTGCCTTGGAGGATGGTTAGGCCTTTGGTGTGGGACGCTACTTGCGTCGACACCCTTGCGCCATCGCATCTTCCAAGCACGGTGGAGGTGGCCGGTGCTGCTGCTGCTTCGGCAGAAAATCTCAAGCGGCACAAATACAGAAACCTTGTAGGTGACTATGTGTTTGAGCCGTTTGGGGTTGAGACTTTGGGGACATGGGGTCCGAGTGCTCGTGCACTTTATAAAGATCTTGTAAAGAGGCTGATCGAAGCCTCTCGCGACCAGAGGGCTGGTCTATTCTTCGCACAGAGGATTAGCATTGCCATTCAGCGTGGCAATGCGGTTAGTCTTCTGGGCACGCTGCCAGTAGACCGAGATGCGGAGAAATTTGATTTCAGGTAGTTTTTTAATTGTATATATTGTAAATAATGTAATTAATTTATTTGTTCTTATTATTGTAAATCAAAAATATCAAATATTATTATTATATTATTATCTTTAATATAATCCCTTTGAACTTTGAAAATGTATAATGTGTTGAAATGTAAATTATTATCGGCATGGCACTTCAAATAGATTGTGATTAACAGACAAAATAGAATGGTCAACATTATTTTATAATGGTGTCTGTATATTATATTCTAAATATCTCTGGTTAGATTATAATTAATCTATTTATGATATGATTTTTTGCATATTATTCATGAGTCTTGGTTGTTCAAGTCTAATAAATATAATTAGTTAATTCATAATTAGTTTTGTCAATTACAAGTAACAAGATCTTAGAAATGATGGCTGAACCAGAGCTATTTCGAATATATATCTATATAGCCACCATTATGATAATGTTGACCATTCAATTTTATGTCTGTTAATCACAATCTATTTAAAGTACCATGCCTTTTAAAATTTACATTTCAACACATGATACATTTTCAAAGTGCAAAGTGATTATTAGTTTTACTTGTGATGTAACAATACCATCAGGTTACACCAACTGAAAGTCAAAATTTCAAGTGCCTCAGATCAGTCTGTTGTATTCTTAAACACAAAGTTAAATTAAAATACTAGTTAGGAACTTATTTATCGTTTAAACTTAGCTATCATTCCCATTTTTAATAGTACCTATAATATTTTAATATTAATAGTCTCGGTGGTCCAGTAGTTGAGCTCTCTGCTTCTGATTCTGGAGCCGTGGGATCGATTCCGGGCCAATGATTTCTCTGAATTACTTGATATTAGGTAGGTACCAATGGTAAAAAATTGAGATTTGGTTAATTCTCCACTCGAAAATGATAATAACAATTCAATTGTTTCTTTTTTATGGGATAGGAGGGCAAACGAGTAAGTGGGTCACCTGATGGTAAGCAACTTGACACCGTCCGTGAACACCGTGGTGCGTTGCCCTCCTTTAAGAGAGTAGGAGGGAAAGGGGGTCGGGGCGTCTGGATACCTCTCTCACCGAACGAAAAGCGGCACGAGCAATTTTACGTTGATATTCTGAGGTCGTGGTATTTCATTGGTGTGAATTGAATCGTGGTATTAAATAAATAAATTACATCGGTCAAGCCGGTCCATTCATGCAGCGAACCGCATATATCGATGTTTTTTCTTTTGCAATGTAGTTTATAGGTGTATATTATGAATGTAATAAATATGTATTACGTAGTTCTTGATCTTAGGACTCAATTTTAACGTTTTTAAATCCACTAAGGATGATATTATTAACAGTCGTGGAGCCAAGCATATTGTAAAAATGCATTTTAATGCATTTTTACAATATGGGTATCAAAGTGGCTTGAGCTTTGGGGAGTACCTAAATCAAATAATAATGCGACGTTGAATATGGCAGATCCTCTTAAATAGAGGAGTAATTACCAAATTCGACCCAGGCCCATATTAAGATTTATACTCAAGTGGGGATTGAACCCGCCAATCTCCGTTCCACAGTCGGTAGTTTTACCAATGCACCTCGAGGCCCGTCGTAATGTAAGTAAGATGTGCTCTTTTTAAATTATGGGTGTTATAAACGTATGTTTGTTACAAAATTTCACTTTTATAGCGCGGAAGGACTCCACGCGATTTTTTTTATTTGGTCACTATTGTTGACTTCAACGAAAAAAACGGGACACCATATGTTCAAACCGGGGTAGCTAACTCACAGTGAGTGTTTTTTTTATATAAGTCAAATGATGTCGGTTTTGCGATTAAGCTTATCGAAATAAATTCACTACATTTTTAAAGATATCACGATATTGAAAATGTAAAGTTTATTATATCTAGAGAGTACTAATCAGTCACACCTTGTCAGTGGTAGAGTCACGCAGTTCGCTGCATGAATTGACCGGCTCGACCGGTGAAATACCGCGACCTCTCAGATTATCGTCGAAAAGTGGCTTTTCCCGTGTTTCGCTCGCTGAGAGAGGTATTCGGAGGCCCAATCTCTTTCCCCCTCCGCTTCCTAAACCCACTCCCGACCCCACCCATATCTCATTGTAAGGGCCGGCAACGCAACTGTAGCACTACATATGGTGAGGTGGCCATGGGCGGCGTTTGTAGCTATCAAGTGACACGCCTGCTCGTTTGCAAGGGGCAAACAAATGTAACCTAATTCCTATCCTATCCTACTTAATATTTAAATGTGAATGTAAGTTTGTTTGCAAACTCAATCGATCATCATGAAACTTTGTACACATATTCATATTGTAATTTACATATATTTGCACCCGAAGGAAAAACCTTATAAAATAGTCTACAAAAATATCCTATATCTCATAAAATTGTTAAAGTCCAAAATTATTATTCTTTTGTTACCGAGAAATATATGTTGTTGCATTTCAATAAAAAATAATGTTAGTTTTTTAAACGTCATTGTATGGTGTAATTTTAAAAATTGATAATTCCAGCTAAGTAATACAATAGAGTTATCATATTGATTCATTTCTATAGTAATGTTCTTTAATACCTATTTAATGGCTTTAATGCGAGCGAAGCCGCGAGTAAAAGCTAGTAACTTTTATAAATTAAAATAAAAATACCTCAAAATATGATTAAATACTACAAGTTTTAAATTCTAATTAAAGTATTGAGCAATATGATGACAAAGAGAGAAACAACAAAACAACATAACTTAACGCCTTTTCTACTCAAAGGTGTAGGCAGCGGCTGTTAAACCTCGTTTCGCCGCTATGTTTACATCCCAAATGGAATAGGTGGCGAACCTATTGCCCTACCGGGCACAAAGTTTTTAGTCATCGATAACTAAATACACATAAGTTTCGAAAACAATTTTAAAAAGTCATTGGTGTGAGCCAGAATTCGAACCCGCGACTTCTTGATTCAGAAGTGGGGTTCTCGACCACTGGACCACCGAGACCTTTTAGCAAGAAACAAACGTAAAAAATCTACCTGCTAGCTGTCGCGGTCCGAGCTGTCCGAGTCGGATACATCATCCGTACTGTAACTAAATATTTCCCTACGAAATGAATACTTACATTTTGTATTTTGCGATAATCTTTTGAATTAAATGTCCGAATTGAATCATTCAAAAAGTTCTAGAAATAGCTATCTTTTTATTGAAGTAATTTATTTTCAGGAGAGTTAATATCAAGGTACAAAATAAAGCATTTTTATAACGACATCAATTTAATTATTTTAAAAAATTCAAAAAACACTTATTGTAAGATAACTACAATAGTTAGACATATGGCGTCGGGAATTTTTTTATAGACAAATTTATGTTCTGTAAAAGTGTAGTACATTGTTTGGTTCTAGAATCAATAGTTTTCGCAGCGTTCACGATGTAAGAATTATTTTCGAGCCATTTTCTTACACCTTGGGTTACATTATTGGACTTATAGTAAGGATCCCTAATTAATTTGAAAATATAATATAGCCTAAAGCCTTCCTTGATAAGTAGACTATACACCAGTGAAAGAAGTTTTGAAATCGGACTGGTGGTTTTTGAGATTAGCTTGTTCAAACAAACAAACAAACTCTTGCGCTTTATAATATATTTATGGATATAAAATAAAAAATGACAACTAAATGTTACAATACAATCAAGAATTTGTAGTTAAAGTAATTAACCAATCAAATCGATTTAACGTTTTATTGCATTTTTAAATTTAACAAATCACGCAATTCTATCAAACCCGGGATGTTCTTCATTTTGTAAAATTCAAGTTGTGAACAACGTTGAAGCCATGCAGATAGATTTTTGTACCTGAAAAATATGGATTTTTATTAATATGTTTACTAAATTTATATTGTTTTTATTGTTGTATTTTATTATTGTATTTATATTGTTGTTAGTTTTTATTGTGTGTGTGTGTGTTAGTTTTTATTGTTGTATTTATATTGTTTACTAAATTTATAATTTATATATACCAATATACCAATAATATATTTATATATTAGATACCTAGGGGCATATTATAAACTCTTTATTCCAGCCAGCTTACGCGCTGCCGTGCAAATTCGTATTTTCAACGACTAATTTCAGCTAATCAGGCACGAGTAGTCACGGTCAAATTCACTCTAAATTCCATTTATAAACGACTAATTCCATTTTGTCACTCAAGAGTAGTCTATACTAGCTGAAATTAATCGTTAGAAATACGTATTCGCTAGCCAGCGAATAAGCTGGCTGGAATTAAGAGCTAATAATTATGCCCCCTGTATTATTATAATGGGAAATTACAATTTCCCATTATAATAATGCTGTACTTACAACCCGTAATTAATTATTTTTTACGATGCATATTGCTTAAGACTTGACGGAGTTTGGGAAGATCTTACAAGCAAAGATCATATAATTTATTAAAACTTACTTATTTTCATCAATTGGTAGTATATCATTCATTGAACTAATAGTGCTGACACAACAAATGTCTGCCACGGTGAGTTCATCTCCAGCAATCCAGGGTGTAGTCAAAAATTTATCTGTGAAGTCATATGCTGATTTAAATTTATTCAGCGTTTCCTCTCTGTATGCTTTCCCGCCATTAAATATGACCATACGCTGTAAAAGAGCAATAAATAATTTAAAGTATCAAACAAACCAATAGTTCTTTTTTATAATATTAGTTAAGACGTAGACGGTAACTTACAGTAGCTTCCCGCAGGGTAGGATACAAAATTCCACTATCGAAATGCAGACGTTGGTCTATGATTGCACGTTTTTTTGGATCTTTTGGATAAAGAGAATCGTCCTCACCGTAAGTACTAATCAGGTAACCGGCTATAGCGTGACTGCAAATATAGATATTATCGTTATAATTATTACCTAGTTTATTTTTACTAGTTCTTTTTTTTTAATCACATTTTTTTTAATGAATGCTAAAATTGTCATGCTTTCTAATATTTTTATAACGTTAGTTAATAAAGGAAATCATAGTTGAATTACATCTATAGATATTTTTATTCAGATATAATTATTAGAACACATTGTAATAGAATGCCGAACCAGAACCTACTGCCATACACAGGCCAGAACCTGTTGCAATTAACCGGGCACAATTTTCTCACACCTAACTTACCGAAATAAATTTCAAAAATTCTTACCTATCCCATATTATAAAGTCATCATCCTTTAACATAGGAATTGTTTGTTGGGGATTCATCTGGAATTATAATTTGAAAAATATATTATTATTATTTTTCTTTATGTTTTGTTATTAATATGTTCAAGATAAATAAACTCATTGACTGTATAAGTAGAGTTGTTCTACAGTTGTTAGAGAATAGCTTAAGATACATGGTGAACTTAAGTTAGTTCTGATTTAAAGAGAAGAACTACGCTAGAAAACATATTATGAGGTCTTTCATTTCATTTCATTTCAATACATTTCATTTCATTTCATGGTTCACTCCGCTTCTTCGCCCTTCACTAGTGTAGATTACAGATTCATGGAGCCGACCAATTATATTTCGGATGCTATCTAACTAATAAGTATTATAACTGGGAAAGTTTTTGAAGGTATTGGATGTTGATTACTCAATAACAACACATACGTATATAATTCCATGATGTTACCGAAGTTATTCCAACTTTAAAATTATTTTAACAAAAATTGTGGTCCAAATTCTATTAATCAACGACGCCTTATGGCAATACGCCGGTGATACGTTCCTTTGGAAAAATAGTTTCAATTTTATGTTATTCGAATGATTTTAATTTAAATAAAAGTACGCGAGCAAAGCTGTTAGTTACAACTCGCGTGTAATAAATATTGGTGACTGAAAAAAATGAGCACAATGTCGAGCAATAACTTTAGCTACCTATTTATACATAACACCAAAAATTCGGCACTATGAGGCATAACTACCACATCTACAAGTATTAAAGCGGCAAAGTTTAAAAAATAAACTAACTTACTTTAACGAACTCTTCCTTGAAGTTTTCACCTTCCATCAAATTCACGTCCACATAGTTGACGTCAGGTATTTTGAGGGCCTCAATTGTCATAAGTACTGCCCTCACAGGGGGACTTAAATCCAGTTTATACAAGGTCAATACCATCTTAAATCTGAAAGTAGTAGTTATGCAATATGGTGAAATTTCACCAATATGGTGAAATTTTTTTGGATAAGACTATTGACGGATCAAAACTGACCCGTGGAATAGGCCTACTGGGGAAACCACGTTAAAAAAACGCGCTAAGTACACTACCTCATAGGTGGTAAGGAAACGTGTGCATATTATGACGATTACAACTTTTTGACGTTATATCTCAAAAACGGTGGCTCGTAGAAAAAAAGTACAAGTGTTTTTTTGTAGATAATTTTATGATCTACAATTTTTGTTTAAGTTATTTTTATAATAAAACTTACCGTTTTGCTGAAAATTGCAAAAGTCTCATTTTTTTATCTTTGTCCTTGAATAAAATTTTTTCCTGACAGGGGAAAGATGGAAAACTTTCAAATTTTGTTTTTAATGATATTACCGATTTTCAGCTAGGTGGGAATTTATGTAATTTCGAATATCTAAATTTACCTGACTATAAAGTTGAAATTGACATTTAAGTATTATTACGAATGTTTTGTATGGCAGTATAGAAATGTGTGGTTTTTGAGACGTTAACAAAGATTTTAAAATTTTACTTCAAGGAATGTTATAAAAAAATAATGGAATTGGTCCAGCTATTTGCGCGTGATCGTATAAGCAAGGGATATATAAATTTATTTATTTATTTTAATAAATTATATCTGCAAAGAGAATTAACGTACAGAATAAATAAACAATAATAGGTATTGTCTGTTTATTCTGAATATTATTGTACTCTAATAAATAATAATATTTTTATACGTTAAGTTTCATGCAATATTAAAACTTTTTAATTGTACTTACGATTCAGATACCTTGACACTGAACTATTCAACTGCCAGTAGTGTCGACAATAGTCTAAAGCCCGCTCTGTCTCTCCACTCGATATATTTTATCTGGAATTTGATAATCAAATAATGATAAGTAATTATGATTAGTTAATCATAATTGCTTATCATTATTTTATATTATAATAAGATTAGTTAATCATATTTGCTTATGCACACGTTCCATGTTCAGTGTGCCTGTGCACACAGCACAGGCACACTGATCATGGCAACATTATTGAACCTTTTTTAAATACATCGTACCAAACTTTTTTGTCCAACTATCGCATGTCGCGCGGTATATGTGGACACACGCTATGGTTTTTTTTATATGTGATGGATAAAAAGTTTCATAAAACCAAAAAGCACTTAAACAGTATTTACAAAAACTGATGAACAATCGTCAAGTCATCCCGCAGTGACAAACAGCGCCCCTTTACGAGTTCAACCTAATTCTTGGCAATGAATAAATTTTTAACTGACTATTATTAGGTATTGATGTTTTTTTTTTTTTCGCTAACAGTCACTTTCGCAGGGACCCGCTCTTTGAACAACACCGTCTTTCTATTAATAGACTTGACATATGAATTTTCTGTACATACATTTTTAGGAGTATGTATTTTTAGTGTCCGACCGAAAGTTCAGTTTCGGATGAGTTTAGGTAGAGAAAATAGAGCGCGAAAAGACACGATTTTTTTCATCACCTTCATTACATAACATCATTACATGACTTCACGCCAAATCCCTTGCGGGGTAGGCAGATAAAACGGAGCGTTTTTCGACGCGGTCAGCAAAAGTCACTCCGCAGGTTTTGCGCAGTGCCCCATTTTGACTACGTTTATCCTACTTTCGTGCACACTCTGCCATACCCAGCTCTCGCTTCCACAAGTTAGCGTTGGGATCAGTATTGCATTGTGGATTGCTAGCTGGGCTTTTCTGCTAATATTTTTTGCGTCCAAGAATCTGCCCAACGCTCCATCTGTACATCTACTTATTTAATGCTGTATCAATCATTCTTTCTAGTTGTTCAAACCATCGGTGTATGCACTTCCTTAATTTTTACAGTGACACTCTCCAATCCTCTTTTAAACCTTCCTTCCTTGTAATCTTTTTTTTCGAAGCGAACGGTGAAGTAGCGACGCTGAGTGTAGATGTGTAATAGCCTTAGAATAATGCGGGTTCATACAAGGAATACAAATACACAAGCCACGACTTTATGGATGACTAGGTTAGCTTAGAATAAGTTAGTTTAGGTTAGTTTAAGTTTGGGGGGCGCCGTCAGACCACCTCCTCGTGCGCCCGGATGCATTTACCCGGGCCGGTGCTCTCTGGGCAGGGCTTGACGGATTTGATGGAATCATTTCCCTCGGGCCCTGGCGAAGAGTCTGACAGGAGGAAGACAACCTCCATAAAAAATCACTCTCAAGGGGCGGGCGAATGCGTCTGGTACAGACCATCGCCCGGCCCGACTCGTAATCCGACCCGTGGGGTCGGCACGAGGGCCGCCACCTCCCAGTGGGGGCCGCGAGGAAGACAACCTCTATAAAAAATCACACACAACGAATTGGACTCAAAATGGCAGATACTAATAATACTAAGATTCCTCGGGAGGGTCCCCGCTTGGCGGGGGAATCCCTCACGGAGGGCAGTGCCAGCGACTCGCCGTCGACACTGCCTTCCGTCTGCCCCGTGTATGCGAGGGGGGCAAGTAATGCCATATCGGCAGCTGCGCGTGCAGCTACCGACCGACGACTAACGCTTTCGCAACGGACAACCGATTCTTCCGATACGGAAACGACGACTAGGAAAACCAATTTGATAATGGCAAAGGCTAAAAATACATCGACTCCCCGGGAGGGTCCCTGCGCTGCAGGGGAATCCCTCACGGAGGGCGGCGAACTGCTGTCCTCTGTCTGCCCCTTGTATACGGGGGGGGCAACCAATGCCACTCAAGAAAAGACACCGGCGCGACCACCAACGCGTAACAAGTTTTTTGGGGGTGTCTCCAACGCCTCCTCGGATGACAAGGAGACAGGAAGGGCCTCGAATCTTAAAAAGAAGGTAGCTGGCGACGGTGACGCTACTTTTGCTCGTCCGGGCAGGAAACGGCGTTCGTCTCCGCGCCTCTACTTGAAGAACACAGACACGAGCGCGTCGGAGCTGGAGGGTGCTCCAGTTGAAAAAGAGTTTCGCGCATCTTCTTCAAGTGGCGTGGCGCGACGAGGAAAGAGCCACATGGCTGGCCTAGCAAAAGCCAGGGCGAACCTTCGAAGAAAAGACTCGGAGAGTCTAGAAGCTAGCTACAACTCCGAGCTAGCAAAATATTACTCGGCGTCCCCCGTAGAAACAGACGAGGCGACCAAATTACCGGAGCAGAACTTAAACGTTCTATCTCCAGAGGAGCTGCGTGCCTTGGGGGGCAAAGCTGTGGCGTCCATATTGGAAGTCGCAACCAAGTCCTCCAATTTGAAAGGCACAATGGTTAAGCAGCTCAAAAGAGGGGGCACCCAGTTTCTGGATATCGTCTCGGAACTGGTATCCAGGCAGGACGATGGTGAGACTGGCCGTCTGAGAGTGCAGCTGCGTAATCAGCAGCGCCAAATTGAGCAGCTACAGGCGGAATTGAAGTCCTACAGGCGGGAGTTCTCAGAAATGAGAACTGCGGCTAATGCGTCTCCAGGGGCCTCTCGCCCCCAGCAACAACCAGACCTTAGTCTGGTGGTCAGCGAGCTTCAAACCTCTCTGACCAGGTCGCTGGGGGATATGATAAATGCCCGCATCGCCGGCATTGAAGACCGCCTTTTGCCGGCGAAAGCCGCACGCCTACCTTTGACGGAGAGCAGAAAGAAGGCTCAGGCTAATGAGCCTCAACAAAAGTCAGCTGCAACCCCAGGCGTACAAAGGGCAACCAAGCCCCAAAAGGCTGGCCCCTCAAAGTCCGCGGCAACACACGCGACGACTGCAGCAACTCTAACTCCCGAAGCGGTGGAATCTTGGACGACGGTGGTCCGCAAGAAGCCCAAGAAGAAACCGGCCGATTTGGCTCCGGCATCTGCGGTCCAGGGGTCTACCCCCAAAGCCTCTGCTAAGGGCAAATTCAGCCGGAATCGACCGGCAGCCGTAGTTGTCAAGATGCAGCCGGAAGCTGAGGCTAAGGGCGTGACTTACGCCCAGGCTCTGACTCGCGCCAGCGAGTCGGTGCAGCTACCGCAGATGGGGATGGACGAGGGAGTGCGTTTCAGGCGCAGCGCCACGGGCGCCCGAGTGCTGCAGCTCCCCAAGAGCCAGCCCCCGGAGGCAGTGAGGAGCTTCGCCGACAAGCTCCGCAGAGTTCTCGACGGTGTGGCAGAGGTCGTCATCCCCGAGGGACGTGCAGATCTGCGAGTTTCGGGGCTGGACGACTCCGTCACCACTGAGGGAGTGGCCGCGGCAATAGTGCAGGCCACCGGCTGTTCGGCCTCCTCGATTGCGGTCGGCAAGATCGTGGACGGGGTCTCAGGCATGGGCACAGTGCACGTCCGCTGCCCGGTAGACGCGGCCAAGAAACTGCACGCCAGCGGCCGACTACTGGTGGGATGGAGCTCCGCGAGGGTGTGGGTGCTAGAGCGACGCCCTCTACGTTGCTACCGGTGTCACGCACTTGGACACACGGGAATCCTTTGCCCCGCCGGCGTTGATCGGGCGCGGGCATGTTTCCGTTGCGGCCTGGACGGACATAAGGTGGCGGAATGCACGAGCAAAGAGGCTCGGTGCGCAGTGTGTGCGGCTGCCAAAAGGCCCCACAATCACATAATGGGAGGGCGCTCTTGCCGCCCTCCCAAGGTTAAGGGAAGAGTGCCCCCGGCCTCCCGGGGTACTCCTGTCGTTTCGGCCTCTCAGGCTGAGGAGCGTGCTGTGATGTCCTCATGAACCAGAGGCATCACAGCATACTACAAGCTAACCTGAACCACTCCGCCGCAGCACAGGACCTACTAGTCCTGTCCATGGCGGAGTGGAATATCGACGTCGCCGTGGCCAGCGAGCCATATTACGTCCCCAGCCAGTCTAACTGGGTGGGCGACTCGAGCGGAACGGTGGCGGTCCTGACTCGGGCAGGTTCCGGCCCTCCCTCCCTCATAGAGAGAGGCAGCGGATTTGTCGTGGCGGGGTTCCGCGACTTTGCGGTTGTGGGAATATACTTCTCCCCAACCGGCCCCTGGCAGAGTACGAGGCCTTCCTCGACTCTGTCGGGGCGGCGGTTGGTCGTCTGTCGCCGAGGCCTACACTTGTCCTCGGTGACTTCAATGCGAAGTCGTCCGCGTGGGGTAGTCCCGTCACGGACGTGAGAGGGTCGGTCACCCAGGCGTGGTCCCTGCTCTCCGGCCTCTTCCTGCTCAACAGGGGAAATATCTTCACTTGTGAGCGGCGGAACGGGGGATCCATTGTGGATTTCTCATTCGCTACGGCCCCTGTCGCTCGTGGAGTGAGCGACTGGAGAGTAGAGGAGGACGTGGAGACGCTATCGGACCATAAATACATCCGATTTAGCGTCTCTAATCTCCTCCCGGGGCCGCACCTGGACCCTGGCCGTAGTGGCGGCCGCCTCCCGAAATGGGCCCTCGGCCAGTTGGACAGAGAGGTGGCCCTGGAGGCGGCTATCGTGCAGCGATGGGGTCTTTCGAGTCGGGACCGTGCCAACCTGGGGGCGGATGAGCTCGCGGCCCAATTTAAGGACGCTCTAACATCCGTTTGCGATGCGGCGATGCCGAGGAGTCAGCGGAGGCCGCCGCGCCGTCAGGTATACTGGTGGTCGCTCGAGATCGACAACCTTCGGGCGGCCTGTGGGCGGGCGCGGCGCGTCATAAAACGCTACCGTCGTCGCGGCGGTCGGGATGCCTATACGCAGGACCGGCTGCAGACCGAATACAACCGGGCCAAGAAGGTTCTGCAGCTGGCCATACGCCGGGCCAAGAGCGAAGCTCATCAGGAGATGCTGGAGAGTCTCGACAGGGACCCTTGGGGGCGCCCGTACATTGCGGCGCGACATAAGCTCCGCACTTGCGGGCGCCCTATCACGGAGACCCTTGAAGAGGGCACCTTGTTGGGACTGGTGGGGGCGTTGTTCCCGAACACCATGGGACACACGCCCCCGGCTATGGCTCCGGCAGCTCCAGAACGGGGGGAGGAACCCATACCCCCCGTCGAAGATGATGAGCTCGACCGCGCTCTGGCCCGGCTCAAGAGTGGGAAGGCACCCGGCCCCGACGGCGTCGCGGGAAAGGTCCACGGCGTCGCGGGAAAGGTCCTCGCCATCGCCATGACGCCGCTCAGGGGGAGCTATCGGGAGCTGCTCGACGTCTGCTTGCGGACAGGGCGGTTCCCGAAGGAGTGGAATGTCGGACGACTGTACCTGTTGCGGAAAGAGGGGCGTCCGATTGACGCCCCGTCAGCGTACAGACCGCTGGTGTTGCTGGACGAGACGGCCAAAATGTTTGAAAAGATACTGGCAGACCGTCTCGTCCGGCACCTCGAGGTTGTCGGTCCGGGGCTGTCGGACCACCAGTACGGATTCAGGGCGGGTCGGTCGACGACTGACGCGTTAGCCGCCCTGAAGTCCCTCGCTACTGAGGCCGTGGCTGCGGGACAGGTGGTCATGGCAGTCTTTCTCGACATTGAGAACGCCTTCAACAGCCTCCCCTACGAGACGCTGAGGGAGGCGCTCAGATACCATGGAGTGCCTCCGTATCTGTGGAGGCTGTTGGGGGCGTACCTCGAGGACAGGTACGTCGTCTGGCAGGGGGGTGACGGGCGTCTGCTCCGGCATCGAATGGCGTGCGGCGTTCCGCAGGGGTCGGTCCTCGGCCCCGTTCTGTGGAACGTCGGCTACGATTGGGTCCTGCGCGGGGTTCTCCTGCCTGGCATGGGTGTACTCTGCTACGCGGACGACACCCTTGTCACGGTCAGGGGAGACAGCCTCGCGGCAGTGACCCGTCTAGCGGAGGTCGGAGCGGAGCTCGTCATGGACCGGATAGGCATGCTGGGCCTGAGGGTCTCTGTCGGTAAGACGGAGGCCCTCCTCTTCCATGGCCCGCGCTGTGGTCCCCCCCGAGGAGCGAAGCTCTCCCTGAGAGGTGTGGAGGTACCGGTGCGGGCCCACATGAAATACCTGGGCCTGCACCTGGACGGAAAGTGGAAGTTTGGGCCGCACTTCACCCAGCTCGCCCCGAAATTGGAGAAAGCGGCCGCGTCACTCGGTAGGTTGCTGCCAAATGTTGGCGACCCTGGGTCGCTTTGCCGTAAGCTCTACAGCGGAATAATCCGCTCCATGGCACTGTACGGTGCGCCAATATGGGCGGACTCCCTCGCCGCTCGAGGGAACAGGGCCCTTCTGAGAGCTCCTCAGAGGGTCATAGCGGCGAGGACTATCAGGGCGTACCGTACCGTGTCGTGGACGGCAGCTACGGTCTTGGCGGGCGACCCACCATGGGAACTTCAGGCCCGCGTTCTGGCAGTGGTCTACCACCACCGTACGGAGGCGCGCGGTAGGGGCGAGCTTCCTGATCCTGGGAGGGTAAGGGCTGCGGCCCAAAACGTTAATGTTATGCAGATGGGGTCAATATCTCAGAGCCCCATCTGCAGGAGCGGAGACCATGGCGGCGGTGCTTCCTGTCCTCAGTCGATGGATTGGCCGCCGTCACGGAGGTTTGACCTTCCGACTGACGCAGGTGCTTACCGGGCACGGCTGCTTTGGTAAGTACCTGTGTCAGATCGCCCGGAGAGAGAGGTCTCCGGGCTGCGTCGAGTGTGGCGCGCCTGAAGACACGGCGCGCCACACCCTCCAGGTGTGCGCCGCCTGGGAGGAGCAGAGGAACGACCTCATCGCCGTCATAGGCGGAGACCTGTCGTTGCCGGCAATGGTGAGCGCGATGGTCAGCAGCGACAGGTGCTGGCAGGCAGTCGCAGACTTCAGCGAGTCGGTGATCTCGCTGAAGGAGGCCGCGGAGCGGGAGCGTGAAAACGCTGCCGACGCAGACCCGCTCCGCCGAGCGAGGCCAGCGAGGAGGCGACGTCACTACGATCGCCTTCTCGCCCAGCCCTAAATGGGCGTACCTACGATGAGGTCGTCGCCCGGCTAAGCCACCCTCCGCGCTCGCGCGCTCCGTGGCTGGCCGGGTTCCGTCGGGGCGTCAGGGTAGAATGCTAACCGCGACCCCCTGGCGCCCCAACTACGACGGAGAAGTGCGCCGCAGTGGTTTAGTGGGTATTCCGGCCTTGCACACCAGCCGGTGAGTCCCACATACCCCCGAAGTCGCCACGGAGCAGTCCGTGGGGACGTCGGGGTATGCGTAAATGCATTCCACTGCGTCAAAAAAAAAAAAAAAAAAGGTTAGTTTAAGTTTGTAATTTAAAATAAAATTTACACGTCAGATAAGGCAGTACGGCCACGAAGCTTTAGCCTGGCCTAATTGGACAAACTCTTGCTTTATTACTCATGGTGATTACATATTATTACAACATCTCTAATAATGGATTTTTTGAGAACCAAATGGTGACGGAACTTATTGCCATACACCACAATTTACTACGGGTGTTCGATCCCAAACCATC
Source organism: Euproctis similis (assembly GCA_905147225.2). Taxonomy (NCBI): domain Eukaryota; kingdom Metazoa; phylum Arthropoda; class Insecta; order Lepidoptera; family Erebidae; genus Euproctis; species Euproctis similis. The sequence goes on from LR990109.1 coordinate 16,575,020, forward strand.
AAGATGATATTTTCATTTTAAAGTGAATTGTCAAAAACTTTTTAATATATTCCATTGTTAAAGATTCATATAGTTTTGGATAGATTTGAATATTTTAATTATATTGCAGATTAGCAGTTTTGTACAACTGTCCCATGATATGGCTATACTCGATGGGTGCTCATTGGCAAGTGTTGAGACTTCTAGCTGATACTCCTAGTCCTGTGCATGATTCCGACTATTTGGGGACTAATTTACCACCATTTACATTCACACAGAGGATCAAAGAGATTTGGGCTAGGCTATATTGGAATTACGAAAAAACGTAAGCAATATTTTAAATTTTAACCAACAAGTTTATTGATAATGCTTACTCGATCTTAAATAAATGTTGGCTTCATGACCTTTTATACTCAAAGACGTAGGTAGCGTTTGACAGGCCTCAGTTTATCGATTATTTACGTCACATACCTATTGCCATACATTGGGCAAAATGTTGTCAGTCAGTTAGTTATCATAATATATGACTTCCGGAAAGATCTTCGAAAGTTATTGGTATAAGTTAGAATTTGATCCCGAGACTTCTTGCTTCAGAAGCGTAGAACATAACCTCCTGAGCTTCAGGTCTCTATTTGAATTAATAAATTAACGGACACCATGATTGTCCTCGTCATGGTCTCCATCAAGGTCCATCAAGCTCACGAGAGTTTAATTTTCAGATTTGTCACTATACCCGCTGAACAAAAGATTTACGAAGAAAATATTGGACCGATTGTAGCCAAAAAAGGTCGTATCTTGCCAGCTTACACGGAAGCTATGTACAATGTATCATTAACATTTGGCAATGAACATCAGGCTAATATGTATAGACCAAGCACTCCACAAAATTTCAAGTTCATTGGAGGCTTTTTCGTTGACGATCCCGTGGCGCCATTACCCAAGGTTAATAAACAATCCTATAATAAGTTTTAACATTTTTTTTTAGAATGAATACATTACATTTTATTTCTAAATCATTTCACCTTATTAAACTGAATAAGGTGAAATGATTTAGGTTTAGTGAGAAATAGTCGTTAGTGAAACAGAACGTAACGTTCTGCACCGTTTGCTTACGAATTAGGAAGCAGATTTGCAAAGTTATGTTATAATAACTAAGTTACCACGACGTCTGTTCCTCGGTGATTTAAAACTATGAAAACCTAGACTTATATATATTATGTTCATCATGATCATCATCATCATTAGCCGTTTGAGGTCCACTGCTGGACATAGGCCTCCCCCATAGAGCGCCACAACTGCCGGTCCGCTCAATCATGGGAGGTTTTTGCCATAATCGCCACGCTTGGCAGGCGGGTTGGCGATCGCAGTAGGCTGTATTTTGTTGAGAGAGAATGCTGCTGCCCATTCTTCTAGCTTTTCCCTTAGTCGCCTTTTACGACACCCACGGGAAGAGATGGGGTGGCGGTATTCTAAGCCGGCGCCACACAGCAAATTATATTATGTTCAATTGTCAAGAAATAGTCAGATTTTGTTTGCCTTGAAGACTAAAAACACATTGAGGTTTAATTGGTGACGTTACGTTCGTTTGTTACTAGGATCTGCAAAATATAATGGACAATTCCCCACAAGGCGTCATATACTTTAGTATGGGCTCATTCTTTAAAAGCAAAACGTGGCCTAAGGAATTCACTAAATCATTGCTGGATATATTCGGTGAACTTAAACAAACTGTGATATGGAAGTACGAAATTGCTTTACCAGACCTGCCCAAAAATGTTCATATTGTGCAATGGGCACCACAGCAAAGTATATTAGGTAAGGCTCTCTCTATCTCTCTTAACTAAAAATTTTATATTAACAATCTTGGCTATTGTTTTTTTTGTGAGGTTATGAACTTCAGTTATTTGATTCTAAATTAGTTTATATTATATATTAGTAGTTATTAGTAGTTTATATATTAGTTAGTGTTTTATATTTATATTATAAATGCATTTGCTATTATTATTTGTTAAGTTATTACCCTATTAGTAGTAAGTTGTTACCCTACCCTATGAACTTTGTGTATCCTTATTATATACTTTTACTATTGAGAATATAATAATAACTATAGTCTCGTGGGTCTAGCGGTAGAGCACATGGCTTCTGATCCAGAGGTCCGGGTTCAAATCCTGACACTGGCTCACACCAATTACTTTTTGAAATTGTTTTTGGAAGTAAAGTGTGATAAATATTGTTGAATGAAAACTTCGTGCCCGGTATGGCAATAGGTTCGCCATCTAATCCATTTTGGGACGTAAACATAACGGCGAGACGAGGCTTAACAGCCGCTGCCTTCACCCTCGGTTGACAAAGGCGTGATGTTATGTTATGTTGTTATTGAGAATGGTCACGGTTTATCGTAGTAATATTATATATCCCTTATAGCCTTCGTCGATAAATGAGCTATCTAAGACATTTTTTTTAATTCGGATCACACGCTCATCAGATTAGCTCGTTAGAAAACGTTCACTACAGCTTTTGGGTCGTCCGTACATACAAAGATCTTAAAGTTTTTAAAGTACTTATTGTTTTTAATTCATCACCAATCTCGCTGGTCGAGTACTCGAGCGGCCTGGTTCTGAATCAGAAAGTGGTGGGATCGATTCTGGGCTCAAACCGATCTATTTTATTCTAATAATAAGGAAAAAATAAACACACGTGTTACCTTACCCCGCTCTCCCCCTTGTGATATTTCGTGATTTTTGTTAGACCCCTCCCCCCACCCCCTTTCTAACCTCACATGATTAATGGACGGCCCCTTTATAATAGATTCATAGATTCATAGATTCAAGTTAAATATTCATTCATAGGTAACTTATCGCTTTTATTATATACAGGAATATTGAAACGAGGATAACAACTCACGATGTCAATATTTTTACATTTTGTTTCAGCACATCCCAATTGTAAGTTTTTTATAACACACGGAGGCTTATTGTCTTCGATAGAAACAATCCACTTCGGAGTTCCGATTATTGGAATACCAATTTGGTTCGATCAACACAGAAACATGGTTAGAGCCGAAGACAGTGGATACGCTCTAACAGTGGAGTTCAACTATGATATGCCTAAAAATTTAAAAGCAGCTATCAATGTTATGATAAATGATCAAAAGTAAGTGGATTAGGATAAACAAATATTATAGGTATAACTAGCTGACCCAGCAAACGTTGTCTTGCCGAAAAATAAAATTTAAAAAATAGGGGTTGATCGTAGGGGGTTGAAAATTTAGGGTTGCATGTATTTTTGTATCCCGTTTTATAAAAAAAATAAGTAACAGAAATATGTCGAAAAATTAAAAAAAAAAATTGAGGGGACCTTGTGATTTAGGGGGATGAAAAATAGATGTTGTCCTATTCTCAGACCTACCCGACACGCACATAAAATTTCATGAGAATCGGTCAAGCCGTTTCGGAGGAGTTCAATTACGCACATCTAGACTCGAGAATTTTATATATTAGATGTATTTTTTGTAACGTCAAGATATATTATATCGGTGACTGAAAACTTTGTGCCCGGTATGGCATTAGGTTCACCACCTATTCCATTTGGGACGTAAACATAACGGCGAAAGGAGACTTGACAGCCGCTGCCTACACTTTTGGGTAAAAAAGGCGTGAAGTTATGATAATGTCACGTCTTTTTGTACCCGAAGGTGGTATGTAGCGACGGGTTCTCCTGGACTCACCGAATCGCCATAATGATATTTATTACATATTACTTCTGAAATTCATTTGTATGACCCAGGATTCGATCACACGAAGTATTAGTTCTAAGCTAAGATTTCGTGCGGGGTGCTTCTGACCACCGAGGCATTGTTAGTGTTCAAGTTCAATTTTTTTTTGGTATTGTTCTTATAAATATATATCAGAATAGATTCCAATGTAGAATTTTCCACTGAAACTATTTAATCTGTAGCATTTTAGGTATAATTTTCATACATACATACATAACTTCATGCCAAATTTTGCCAAGGTAGACAGAGAGAACAGAACATCATAAGGCATACTATAATAAATACACATTAAATTTATTATGTAATTATCACACAAACTACCGCTAGGCTACATTATCTTCAAACGATATAAACTTAATAGTACTGTACATAAATATCTTGTGATTGATAAATAATCAAACAAATGTTGTTGAGTCATCGATAATAATTATTTATAATAATACTAGCTGACCCGGCGAACTTATTTCCGCATCAAAAGTAATAAATGAGTAAATTTTGGATATCATGAGGTTCAATTTCGGCTATTTATCGGCTTTAACTGCTGTCCCGCTACATTAATACTGCAATATCTCCGAAAATATGCGCTTAAATTGCATGCTTTAAAGTGCCAGGATCATCTATATTACATGCACAATCTATTTAATGCTGTAATGTTTAATCATATCATAATCATGTCAATATTGCCAATATTGCGTAAAAAGTAAAAAAATAAAAATGGTCATTGTGGGCTATCCCTAAGAGATAGACATATGCCCTCATGGACTTTTTTGTAGATCTTCTGAAGATAGTTGATAATCAGAACAGTGTAGAACACTGTTCTGATCTATCACTTAGAGTTCAGCCGCCGTTAAGTGCTAAATCTCAAAAATTATCATTTTTTATTTACAACATCATACATGAATTACATATCAAAACCACCCCGTTGACAACCTCAACTATTAAAAAAAACCGCAAAATTCGTGGCGAAGTTTTAAAGGTATAAGCATATAAATTAAAAGCAAAAACCCTTTTTAAAGAAGCTTTTATTTAAGCGCTCTAAAAATAAGAAAATAATATTTCCTTAAAAATTTCAAGTATCAACTTAGAGCCTCAGTATGTACAATTTATATAATAATAAAAACTTGTCGCGCGAGTTGCAAATAAACTGTACTAATTTTATAATGTCAAATCAAATCAAAATAGCTTTATTTCCATGGGTCTTTACACACAGTTAAATATAGTCCGTAAATACAGATATTTAACTTATTATTATATTTAAAGCATAACATATTAAAACACGAGCGCTTGAGAAAATTGCCTCCTGGGAACAAAAATGCACGTACGATTCTGAGTGTAAGGTTGTCATGAGAAGAAATGGGCAAAACACTCATGTAAATGAATCTACGAACTTTACTATATTATCTATTGCAATTTAATTACCTACTGATAGGGAGTCCAACCTCGCGACAAGCTTTTATTATTATATAAATTGTACATACTGAGGCTCTAAGTTGATACTTGAAATTTTTAAGGAAATATTATTTTCTTATTTTTAGAGCGCTTAAATAAAAGCTTCTTTAAAAAGGGTTTTTGCTTTTAATTTATTTTTTTATTTTTAGTTATAACTGGCTACGTTAGTGTCATTTCATTCAACTTATCATTATTGCAAGTTAGTTTACCGCTTAATTTCAAACAGTCCAGCTCTTCAATAAGGAGATCATCTAATTCAATTTCAGCTTGGAGCTTTCTTTTCCATTTAATCGCAATGATGATTTTTAATTCATAGCCATTTTGTAGAAATGCATCGAAAATATGTATGCCGTCATCTTGGATGGTCCACTGTATTGTATTTAGAATAATGTCACATTATTTTTCGAGTTATTCTCAACAAGCCTTTTCATTTGATACCCATATTGTAGAAATGCAAATATGGTGGAATATCCGCCATATTGGATTTAGAATGACGTCATATTATTTTTTGAGTTAATTTCAATAAGTCCTTTCATTAGATACCCATATTGTTGAAATGCAAATATTTTTCCCGCCATATTGGTTTTGAAATGACGTCATATTTTTTCGAGTTACTATTAACAAGCCCTTTCATTTGATACCCATATTGTAGAAATGCATTAAAAAACTGTTCCTCTATCTTGGATGATCCGCCATATTGGATTTAGAATGACGTCACATTATTTTTTCAGTTACTCTCAATGAGCTTTTTCATTTGATACCCATATTGTACAGAAACTTAAAATATGTTTTCCTCCATCTTGGTTATTCCACCATATTGCATTTAGAATGACATCATATTATTTTTTGAGTTACACTCAATAAGCCCTTTCATTTAATACCCATATTGCAGGAATGCATTTAAAATATGCATTCCTCCATCTTGGGTGGTCCGCCATATTGGATATAGAATAATGTTACACATCATATCATGCATTGTCATCCAAAGTAAACGTATATACAAAATTTCAGCTCAATCGGTTGAAGATATCTACTTCAAAATTGAGTTGCAAGATTCCACCGAACATACATACTTACATACATACATACATACATACATACATACAGTGCAAGTTAAATAAAAGCTTTTAATAAGGGGACAGACAGCGGAAAGTGACTTTGTTTTATACTATGTAATGATGATTATCACCCTCAAGTTTATTTTTATTCAAAATTAAATTTAAGAATAATTTTACATTTTTATTCAAATTTGTCTATTCGGATTTTTGACTTTTAATTTGAATTCAGAACAAAGAAACAAACAAATGGTTAAATTGATCACGGAACTTTAATTTTGTAATGTTTCCTTTACACAGGTATAGCAAGAGAGCCAAGGAGCTGTCTTCCTTATACCACGATCGCTTAGTGAAGCCTGGTGCTGAGCTTGTTCATTGGGTGGAGCACGTGGTCCGTACAGGTGGTGCGCCCCATCTACGTTCACCAGCTATTCAAGTCCCACTTTACCAACTTTTCTATTTAGATTTGGTAGCTGTAGTTTTAGTAATACTTTCTTTACTTTGTATCTCATTGATTATTGCAGTAAAAAATATTAGTAAGAATTTGGTCAAGTTAAAAACGCAATAGAAATTGATAGGTATTTTATTTAAAGATACCTAATTGTTTGTGCCATTATTTATTATGTTTAACCGAGATTAATAAAATTTGTTACTTTTTATATGTTTTTATATTTATTTTCAATATTAATCCCAAAAGCAAGTTTCCATTGCGACTGCAATATAGGTATTTAATATTTTCCATCAATTGGATGATCACTTATCATTCGTTCATCATTCATCATTCGCTGATGTAAGAAATTTAGACGAACTACAACTACGTAAATACGTCATAATATGGATCTTTTAACACTACATTGCATAAAGGGAAAGCTAATAGTTTAAGTTATATCATTAAAGTAAAACTTAAATTCAAATATCTTATAAAATGTTGTCCCCTATCTAGCGCTATGTCAGGGGGGTAGTATGTGTAGTCACAGAACGCGACGCCTAGAGTTTCCAATTTGCAACAGCCCAACTGCTGAACGCGTGCTAATATTTGTCCACAATATCGACACCCGATAGCGCTCAGAGTGTCGTGAATGTTAGCATCAAAATCATTATCAATGAAAAATGAAATAATGAATTATATAATATAAGAAGTCTCGAGTTATTATAAAGAAAATTAATTTCTTTATAATAACTCGAGACTTCTTATATAAAAAACCTTCCGAGACAATAGACAGCATGATTTTATACAAATTTACAATACATAATTTTATTTTTATATTTAAAATGGCATCACAATCATCACTGTTGGGAGTTTTATTTACCTTTCTATGTTACTCTCATAGTTATAAGAATTAGTTGTCTGTCCTCTTCCTATAAAACGTATAAATATATTTGGAACAGCTGCTGTAAAACATCTTCTCAAGAGTAGACATTTTCTTTTTGTTATAGGTACTAGACTTAGACAGGGAGGTACACCATCAAAATTACAATCTAGCTCATAGAGACTAATTTGCCTAAAGTCACTAAATAACAAGGTCCAATGAATTTTCTTAGCGTCTATTAACACGAAGCACTCAGTTCGTGTGTTCTTTATTTAAGCAACTGTCACCGTAACACTTTCACTAATTACACCAATTCAAAGGAAAACAGATCAGAAAAACAGTTATAATTTACTAGGTTTATGCCCCAATTGCAAACGCTGGCTTCAAAAACAAAACCCTTTGTGATAGACCAAAATAATGTACTACATTATTATACCCCATAAGAAAATCTACAAGAAAGTCCGCGATGGTGATGTCTATGTCTTGGGGATTATTTATAATGAGCATTTCTATTTCTATAAAGGCTTATTTACAAAGCGATATTAATCACTAGCCCTTATTTAAGTACTATAAAAACATTTCACATTTAATATAGCTTGTGCATTTCATATATGGCCCTATAAAGCATGTACCTAATTTGAGTATTTTCGAAGATATAACAGATATAAAATGCAGTCCATAGCGGTACCAGCCGGCCGGCATGTTATGTTATGCTACTAGCCCCAATTGCACTTCAATCTTGCATCTTGCATCTTCAATCATAACGCCAGCTATCGATGGCAATTATAACTATATCATCGAAGAACATATGCGCATATCTACAATCACAACATTTTATTACAATTTTACGGCGGACTTTAGGCACATATAGAAAACATAACTTCACATCTTTTTCAACCCGAAGGTGCAGGCAGTGGCTGTTAAGCCTCGACACGTCGTTATGTTTACGTCCCAAATAGAAAAGTCATCAATATTTATCACACATAACTTTCGAAATTAATTTGCCAGGATTCGATCCCGCGACCTCTAGATTCAGAAGCCATGTGTTCGACCACTGAACCACCGAGACTTTCATAGGCACATTATATCATAAATATATATAGGAACCAAATTTTTACATCATACTTCAGAAGTCAGATAACCCCAACAAAGATTGTAAGTACATATTGAATCAAGAACTCATTATGATAGTTTTGATAACGTCGTGGGGACCAACTCGTTTAGTTCCCGCTGACATAATTTCATTTATTTTTCTGAGCGTGTGGTCGTTCATATGAACAGCTTATTTATATTTTTTATTATTCTGATGAGTTTTTTTTTATTTTACCCAAATCGTGTGTTGAAATTCGTCGTTTTCTATTTATAACAAATGATGCGTGTATAAAATTATTATTATAGAATAAAGAAAATAACTTGGTGAGTGAAAATCCATCTTTGATATCAAATATAATTACAATTTATGTAACATATCAAAAATTAAATTATTAAAATAATAATAAATGTAATATCGTCATGATAGCACAGTGGCTCAGTATGTGACATATATCACATACATTCTCACTATTTACACGACAATGAATTGAATTGTTAATAGAAGTAAATGTACCCATTGTAGAAGTATCTATTCCATCGGACCTAATATCTCATTCAGAGTGTCGTGGTGAACCTTCGGCTATTAAAAGTGTTCAGGTAAAAAAAAAATAGAAACCTTTTATTTACAGATAATGGCGAATTTTAAATGGTTTTTAATCATCTCACTGGTTAATATTTGTATTTGCAATGGATATAAGTTTTTATTAGTATTCCCATTGCCCAGTAAAAGTCATGGTATACTTGGTGACAACATGGTCAAACATCTTCTTGCTGCAGGACATGAAGTAAGTATAAATGATATAAAATTCCCTTTTTGACTAGCTCAGTTTTGGTAATTGTAGTTCCTCAGACCTGAGACAAGGACAGAGAGGATATGAAATGATACTTCCATTTGAAAGTAATATTGCAAGTAAAATGGCGTAAAATGGTTTCCTATTTTGATGAATCTTGAATGGAGCTTCCTTTCATTTTCATAAAAATAATTATATAATGATGAGTCCAGTTCCAGTGAGTATGAGTTCCAGTTTTGTGAAGGACTACGTTTTGTACTATATGTAGGAAATGGAACATAGCACATTTACATTAATTATAAATAAATGATAAAGATTTTAACTTCATGGTATGCTATCTAACGACCTAATAGCAAAACTCATATTGTTCTTAAACTAATTTTAAAAGAATAATTATGTCACGACATGTTCTTTGAAATATTTATAAACTGACCCGGCAAACTTTGTTCCGCATAAATTTTGGATATCATGAGGTTAAATTTGTGCTACTACTGCGCGACGTAACTGCTGCAGTTACGTATATCATAGGTACTGCAATATCTTTGAAAATATTCGTTTAAATTACATGCAGTAAAAGGCCATATTGATCTATATTAAAAGCATAATCTATTTAAAACACTAAACTGGATTAAAAATAAATCTGTAATGATTAAAATCGCTTCGTAAATAAGCCATTATTGTAGGTAAAATGGTAAGAAATACAAATTATAATTGTGGGTTATCTATAAGATATAGACATAAAATATACCATCGCGGACTTTTTTGTAGACTTTCTGAAGTTGTATAATAATATAGTATATTGTTTCGATCTATCACTTAGGGTTCAGCCAATTATCATTTTTTTTTCTTTAGTAGGTACATTATAGATAAAAATCACCCCATTGAAACCCTCTATCCAATAAAAAAGTGCATCAAAATCCGTTGCGTAGTTTCAAAGATATAAGCATATAAGGGGACAGAAAGCGGAAAGCGACTTTGTTTTAAACTATGTAATGATGAAGACGTTTTGGAATTACATGTAATTACTAATTAACACGACAACAAAATTCGTTTGTTTTCCAGGTAACATTTATAACGCCATATCATTATAACGGAGTTGTTCACCCAAAATTAAAAATTGTTGATGTGTCAGCAACCACAAAAGTTTTCAACTGTAAGTATGAGAAGAAGTTCATAAATTTTAATATCAAATAGTCAGTACATTTTTATTACTGTTGGCAAACTTCATCAAAATTGTGTAGACTTGATAACAATGAAATGATGATTCATTTAACATATTAATTCCTCTACCCATAGGTAGACGGAGTTGTATATCGAATATATTCTGCGAATACCTCTCTCACCGAAGGAAACGCGGCAGGAAAGGAGACAGTATACGTTTATTTTCTGAGAGATCGTGGTATTACGCGCGTTCACTTTATTGGGCACCGTATTACCTACTAAGCTATGAAGATGATTAACCTTTAAGTACACACATCAATTGAGTACAATCAAGCCGGCCTTGCCACTTAAATTGGTTGCTTCCCAACACCCATGGATTTCATTGAACAATTGAACAAAAGAAACTTGACAATTTCCAATCACCGTTTAAATGATCTTATCTAATCATAGCGATCTGACAAATATTAAGGGTGCAAAAGTTTCTGAATATGTCTCAATGCGTGTTGCTCAATCATGGGTTAACGATCGAACTTAATTAGATAAAAACCCACATATAGATAAAAATAAACCCAGTACTGTTGTTGACTTGAGATAAAACTTTTTGATATTTATTTTATACATTGTCTAGTTCCATAACCCCAAGCACAATATTATTTGCTCACGAATACTTTATTTGTTGTCGCTGTCGTTTATCTTTTAATATAACAATCGTATCTTGTTGATTTTGCAAATTAATCTCTCTTTTACAGCCGAGCAACTTTTGAACGTGAAGCACTTTATGGATAAAGAAATTAATTTTAAGAGTTCAGACTTTATGACCCATATGTTTATAGACCTGGCAACCATTACGCTGGAAAATGAAAATTTACAAAAATTTATTAGAAGTTCACATGAACGTTTCGATGCAGTTATCAGTGAATGGATGTTTTCTGATCTCCACTCAGTGTATGTTATTTTTACATAATTACAGTAAATATTATTTAAAATGAAAAGCCATATTGCACATAATCAAATTTAATGTAAAAGAGTTGCGACAAATTTCATCTAATGCTTGTTCTTACATATGTAACTTCACTCTAAATTATGACTGGAAAATTGTGTACTTTTCATATAACCAACTAATACATAAATAGAAAAGAAAATAGTTGCTTTGTAACTCTAATGTTACATGTTTTTAAAGTATATTACAAATACAATTTTATAATCTAGGATAATATTAGACTAAAATCAAATTTAAATAAATCAGGTGTCTTTAATAAGACATCTAAATTACTAATGTCCGTATGTATCAAGTCGTAATTGAATATATAGGCCATTCGGGCCCGATCGTTCGGCTAATACAAAATAAAATTTGATACAATATTAAACCTAGTGAAATCTAAAATATTGTGATATATTTCTTTTAGATTTGCAGCCGTCTTTGACTGTCCGTTAATTTGGTTCTCAACAGTAGAGCCGCACTGGATTATTTTAAACCTATCAGATGGGCCATCAAATCCAGCCTATACCCCTGATTATCTTCACGAAAATGTTTCTCCGTTGACGTTTAGTCAAAGAATATATGAATTATGGACTCAGGTTGATGGTCTGATAAGGAAGAATTTGTAAGTAATTCAGTTGTTTTTCTCTAATTGCGAATGCTTAGAGACAAGATTTATGGTAATAGGTACAACTAGCTGCTACGTAGAGTTTTTTGAATTTATATACAACCGGTTATCACATAAATATGCAACAATTGCAAGGGTTCTTTAACGATTCAGCTGCAAAAATTATAAAATTGAAAATCACCATACCGATTCCCTATATATGATAAATTAATGAAATTTAGTACCAAAAACTTTAAATTCCTAAGTTCTATTCAATAATTATTTATGAAACAAAGTAGTAATAATTGGTTCATCACAATATATACTATTAAAAAAATCTCGGCTAAAATTTCAGCGTGTACCATTACAAAGAGGAAGCTGCATACCAACGTCTCATTGTGCCAGTTTTAAAAGAAAAAGGTAAACTAATTATACCTTCATATGAAACACTAGTATATAATGCGTCTTTAACACTGGGCAATAGTCAGGTCGTCATTGGAGACGCATTCAGCTTACCTCAGAGTTACAAACACATTGGAGGCTATCATATCGATGAGGAAGTGGCGGCTTTACCAGAGGTAAACTATTTTAATTAATTAAGTTTTTTTATGTTATTTTTCGCCAGCATTAACTGTCTCGGTGGTCCAGTGGTCGCGCATACGGCTCCGGGTGCTCAGGATCCGGGTCGGAATCCTGACACTGGCTCACACCAATGACTTTTCGTAATTGTTTTCAGAAGTTATGTGTGATAAATATCGATGACTAAAAACGTTGTGCCCGGTATGGCAATAGGTTCGCCGCCTATTCCATTTGGGACGTAAACATAACGGCGAGACGAAGCTTAACAGCTGCTGCCTACACCTTCAGGTAACAAAGACGTGAAGTTATGTTATGTTATTAACTACTCAATGATAGCTAATTTATTAATTCAACTGTAAGGCTTTTGAGCCCGATCATACGAAAACGAGATAAAAGATTCCTTCTAATTGAGCAATTTAACTAAATTAAAAAGAGAAATTGAAACAATGGAAAACATATTTGTTATTCGCGAAGAAACAAATTCAAACAATATTGACTGGAAAAATTTTCCTTGTCCAGTTTGCAATTCACTTGAACATACATTTACTTATTTACAGAACTTGCAGAAAATAATGGATAGCTCAAAGCATGGAGTCATATATTTTAGCCTGGGATCCAATTTGAATAGCAAACATTTGCCTATGGATGTCAAGAGAGGAATTTTAAAGGTATTTGCGAGCTTGAAGCAAACAGTGATATGGAAATTCGAAGAAGTTTTTACTGACGTCCCGAAAAATGTGCACATGGTTAAATGGGCTCCACAACAGAGTATTTTAGGTGAGATCCTCGTAATGATCAATATGTTATCTCTCGATCAAAGAGCGTCTCACTTCTGATTAGTTTATTCATTTTCGGAATGGAACCAGCTAGTTAGGTTTGTAACATTTATATATATATTTTTTACAGCTCATCAAAAGACAATACTTTTTATAACGCATGGAGGTTTATTATCTGTCACCGAGACAATTCATTTCGGAGTACCGATTATCACGATACCCGTATTCGCTGACCAGTTTCTGAATGCTGTAAGAGCCGAAAAGAAAGGGTACGGCAAGAAAGTAGAATTGTCTTACAATATGGCCAACGATTTGGAAGTGACTATTCATGAAGTTTTAAGTAATACTAAGTAAGTATAATATTCGTGTGGCTCTTACTTTACACTATGAATTATGAAAGACATAACATAACTTCACGCCTTTTGTTACCCGAAGGAGTAGGCAGCGGCGGTTAAGTCTCGTCTCGCCGTTATGTTTACGACCCAAATGGAATAGGTGGCGAACCTATTGCCATACCGGGCACAAAGTTTTCAGTCATCGATATTTATCACACATAACTTTCGAAAATAATTTCGAAAAGTCATTGGTGTGAGCCAGTGTCAGGAATCGAACCCGGACCTCTGTATCAGAAGCCGTGTGCTTGACTACTGGACCACCGAGACACCATTATGAAAGGTTAGATAGAATTTGCGTAACTTTTTTTTTTGCTCAAACTATTGTTGCATTTTTTTTGGAATAGGAGGAGAAACAAGCAAAATGATCACCTGATGGTAGACCGCAGCCCATGGAAACCTGCCGCACATAAGGTGTTACAGTTGCGTTGTCGGCATTTAAGGGAAAAGTGGGAAACGTGGGATGGGCTGACGAAACGAGGCATGCTTTTTAAGAGTAAATGTAAGATATTAGATCAAACAACTGACAATTTATTTCACTTAGTCGTCTGTAACAAAAAATATAGTCCAATAAACATACGACATTCATTAACCCTTTATGGAATGTAGTACATAATGAATAATATAATATGTTGTATTTTAGATATAACAAGAAGGCCAAAGAACTTTCCCGAGCGTATCACGATAGACCTATGCTACCAAAAGATGAGCTGCTGTACTGGGTCAGCCACGTAGTACACTCTCAGGGCGCGGCGCATTTACGCTCGCCAGCTCAAGATCTGTATCTCTACCAAAAACTGTATATAGATTTAATTGCGGTTGTTTTAGTAGTTATATTTGTTTTAAGAGCTGTAATTAAATGTATTGTTTCAAATTTAACAAAAAGCAACACAAAAAAGAAACAGTCGTAAATGTCACAATTCTGTAAAATTATATGTTTGAATGCGAAAAGTGAAAAGCTATGTACTTAGATAAGTTACAGTAAAACAAACTAACTTATTGAAATTATTGATATATGTATTATTATTCTAATATATCGTGTCAAGTGCTCACTTCCAATTGTTGCCGCTTTTTTATTTAATATCTGTCTGTTTTTTGCTTTGATAATTTTTATGTATTATATGCGCACCTCTTATAGCAGAAATGAAAGCGTGGATTTATCTTGTAGTTAGTTTTGCTGTTTTATTTTCTATGATAAAAAATACTTCCATAAAATATATTCCAGACATTTCATCTAATTCAATAAAACAATATTATTGTAAACAAAATCACTGTTAGTTTTAGAGTAGTACAGTTTAATTTTATAGTTTATCTACTTTTTAATTAGTTCCTTCTTTTCTTTTTCATATTTAAAAGCATGTATTTTAATTTTAGAAGTCATAAACTCGTAAAATACTTTTATTTTCACATATTAAAAATTGTCTAGATTAGGTCCGGGTTTGAATCCAGACACTGGCTCACACCGAAGACTTTTCGAAATTGTTTTTGGAAGTTAAGTGTGATAAATATCGATGACTGAAAACTTTGTGCCCGGTATGGCAATAGGTTCGCCACCTATTCCATTTGGGACGTAAACATAACGGCGAGACGAGGCTTAACAGCCGCTGCCTACACCTTCGGGTAACAAAAGGCGTGAAGTTATGTGTGTATATATGTGTCTAGAGCTTTTCTTGAAACAGGAGGGGAAACGTGCTAGTGGGTACTGAGTGGTAAGTGACTCGCGCCGGCGCTGACAACTGCAAAAATATTCTAAAAAGGGAAGGGAAATTCAATCAAGATTTCAGCAAATAAAATAGGACCAGGAAAATAAAATCAAATAGAATTCTTAAAACGTGAATCTTTTTAATTTGAAAATAAAAAGTTGTATGCGTCGTCGTGTGTCGCGGCTTTTTGCCGCTGCTATCTTCCTCCCATCTTAATGTTTGCCACTCTTTCCTTCTTCATCTTTACAGTACGACACAGTTACAGCTTTAGTTCATTTTTCTTTTTTGATTCCTATAACATGGCCTACCCATTTCCATTTCACCATTCTACTGTGTAAGTGACATCTATGACTTTTGTCTTTCATATTATATTTTAAAATTTATTTTTTATATATATCTGATGTCTGTGGGTTCTTAATAACTTCCTTTAAGGACCAGAATCTATTCGAAGCTTTATTTATCTTGTGTTTGTTTATTTCTACATATAATCGTCTGGTGCTAAGATTCATTTACGTATTCTATGTGATAAAATAGGTTTTTTTTGTCATTACTTTTGTTTTGTCTAGGTTTATAGTCGGACCCACACGTTTGCTTTCTCTTTATAATTACGTAAACATCGTTTATAAGCCGTTAAATTTCGTTAAATCAAATTAGGTCGCCTAAGAATCCAAGGTTTGTTTATCCCAAAGACATCCCAATTAACTTTCCTGAAAATATGTTTTAGTACAGACGAGAATAGTTTTGGGGACAGGAGGTCGCCTTGCCGTACTCTCTTTTTATTTTGGAACCAAAGTTTAAATAGTTTACCGAAGATTAATACGGTAAGTCGTACTAGACAATCACTACATCTTGCCTTGTGCATCCCAAACGGAAGTGTTATCCTTTTGGCACCCCCACTGACCAGGTGTTTACTTCCACTGCGCACCCTGGATCAACAAACGGTATTGAACAATGATTTGTGTTGTACCAGACTAAGGGAAAATGGTGAAGGAGGATTGTACAATAATAGATATGTAAATTATTTTCAATTTATTTCCAAACTATACGATCTATTTGTATAATTATAACAGGATTATTTTTGTCATTCTTACACGTGAAACCCGAAACACATTGTTTTTTTTTTATGGGATAGGAGGGCAAATGAGCAAGCGTGTCACCTGATGGTAAGCAATCAACGCCTGGACACCATGGACACCAGCAACACATATAGTGTTACTGTAGCGTTGCCGACCATTAAGGGATAGGGGATAGGAAAGGACGGGGAAGGGGGGTGGGCCTCCGGGTACCTCTCTCACCGAACGAAACGCGGCATGAGCCACTTT
Source organism: Euproctis similis (assembly GCA_905147225.2). Taxonomy (NCBI): domain Eukaryota; kingdom Metazoa; phylum Arthropoda; class Insecta; order Lepidoptera; family Erebidae; genus Euproctis; species Euproctis similis. Next base: position 16,591,990 of record LR990109.1, read on the forward strand.
ACCTCGGTCTTCTGAGAGGTATTTCACCGGTCGAGCCGACCATGCAGCGAATTGATCATTCAGTTTTATCACTTTTCGTCAGATATTTGGTTTTTATATATGACTGAATAGTATTACGAATCCTTACTTTGCTTAATTTAAGAGTCAGCTGTATAATCTTGAAGGTGAGAAGTATAAACATAATGACAATTGCTAATATATCTATATATAACAGTTGATACAAAGGAACTTGTAAAGTGGGTGAACGAAGATGTGGTGCTCCACGAGTTTGTACCACATGGCGTACCCAGTGGCTCAGCTCTTTGGCAGGTGGCACAGGTCGATCGTGATATATGAAAGATAGTTCTTTTGCTTTTGTGTGATATCTGTAATTATATTAAAATGGTATTGAATAATTACATTAAAACCAATAAATTTGTTGGGCAAACGAGCACGCGTGTCACCTGATGGTAAGCAACCTGCGCCGCCCATGGACACCAGCAACACATAATAGAGTGTTACCGTTGCGTTGCCGACCTTTAAGGGACTAGGATACGAAAGGATGGGGAAGGTGGGTGGGCCTCCAGGTACCTCTCTCACCGAGCGAAACGCGGCATGAGCCACTTTACGCCGATCTTCTGAGAGGTCGTGGTATTTTACCAGTCGAGCCAGCCCATTCTTGCAACGAACTGCTTGGCTCTACCACTATTGTCTTTTGAATAAAGTCATGAGATCGAATCGGGGCTCACACAAATTACTTCGCGGAATTATTTTCGGATATCGTGTATGATAAATATCGCACTGACTGATTGATAATTGTTTTCCCGAAGTGTACCAATAGATTGCACCACATATTCCTATTAGGACGTAAAAATTCGATGAATTGAGGCATAACAGCTTCTGCCTACAACTTCAGTTAAAAAACAGGTAAATGTATAAAAAATATTAAGATAAAATTATAAACACAAAAACAGAACCAATATTTTCAGCCAGTAATATTATTTTAAAAACAATTTTAAATAATAATATTATTTTATCATTAAAAACTTACGATGAATCTGACAGCATTTTTTCTATAGCCGCTTTTAACTCGTCCACCATGTTATAAGTTACATCAACTTTGATCGCGAAACCTTTCTTCACAGCTCTATTAATATTGACAAACTGATCACCAAATACAGGCATACCAATGATGGGCATGCCATAGTGTAAAGCCTCAGTAGTAGATAGAAGACCCCCATGAGTTATAAATAGTTTACATTTGGGATGGGCTGAAAACAAAATTCATACGTTTTTTAAAAGCTTCATAATAATATTTAATAATAATATTTTGGACACAATACACATAGCGCCCTCTAGTTCTAAGCTAAGCAACTAAATGCTTGTGTTATGGATACTAAAGAACGGATATTAATACATATATACTTTTCTTTTTGTAAATACATACTTATAATACTTAGAAAAACATCCGGACGCCACACAAATATTCATGTTTGTCACAAATATTTGTGCTCGGTTGGGAATCGAACCCCCGACCTCATTGCTGCCGCCGGATAGTATTACCAATGCGCCACAAGGCCCGTTAAGGTAAGGTAAGGTATACTTACACTAAGAATTAGTATAAGTATACACCTCAACAACCTCATTTGTCGCGAAAGATAATATTTCAGAGGATGTTTCCTATTTCTCAGCTCAGCTCTTTAGCTGTTAGAAACCTGCACTCAGTCCTTTTAAAAAAATACTTCGAAAATTGTTGTATGGATAAAGATTTTATATGATAGAACTAGCTGACCCAGCAAACGTTGTCTTGCCGAAAAATAAAATTTTAAAAATAGGGGTTGATCGTAGGGGGTTGAAAATTTAGGGTTGCATTTATTTTTGTATCCCGTTTTATAAAAAAAATAAGAAACAGAAAAATGTCGAAAAATTAAAAAAAAATATTGAGGGGTGGGCTACCCTTGTGATTTAGGGGGATGAAAAATAAATATTGTCCTATTCTCAGACCTACCCGATATGCACACAAAATTTCATGAGAATCGGTCGAGCCGTTTCGGAGGAGTTCAATTACGCACATCTAGACTCGAGAATTTTATATGATAGAATATTATTTGCTATCAATTACTATGAAAATGAAAATATTTATACTTACATAAAATGGAAGTTTGTGGAAACCATGGTAATATGTGAACATTTACAGGAGTATTTGGTATTTTTTCTTCAAGTTTCCACAACACGGTCTGGTTCAGGGTCTCGAACATATCCAGTAATTCGAATTTAGTTTCATCCGGAAATTCCGTGCTATTCAAACTTGAACCCATGCTGAAGTATATTACTCCATGTTTGGCGTTCTCCATTAAACGTATGAGATTCTAAAATGTTAATATATAAAGGAATTCAGTAATTGTTTCATTATTATGAAATAAATTAATAAAAACCAAAAGCATCATTAAATACTACCATTCAGTATTCAGAGAAATCATGTAAATTGCACGAGTTCAGATATACAATTTATTTTAAATGAGTCCCAGATTTGACAGATTGGGTCGCAGATTCATGGTACATGTTTTGTTAACGTTACACTAATGTTACTCATAGAGGCAAGTCTGGTGCACATTTAAAGGATATGTGCATACACGATAAATATATTATTGTGATGGTTTTTTTTATTTTTTTAATAGTTTGATATGCCTATCAGTTATATTAGGTCGGGGAAAAAGTCTTTTCGCATAACGTAGGTATAAACTTATTATAAAATTTCTTTGACTGTACTATTTGTGTCTGGCTGGTTTTGGTAACATTAAAAAGGTTACATTATAAAGAAAAGAAAAAAATAAAAAAAAGTTGTTTCCCGCTATTTTTCATTTGTTTTTCTCTCCGTAAAAATGAGTGAATCTAATGAAGAAATTCGATACATTTTAAAATTTTATTATAAAAAAGGCAAAAATGCAACTCAAGCAGTGAAAAAAATTTGTGATGTTTATGGACCTGATGCAGTGTCAGTAAGAGTAGCACAAATTTGGTTCAAACGTTTTCAGTCCGGAAATTTTGATGTTAAAGATGCACCTCGCTCTGGTCGCCCTGTTACGAATAAAATGGACGCCATTTTTGAAAGAGTGGAGCAAGATCGGCATATTAGTAGTTACGATGTACGCGGGGAGGTCCAAAAGTTCGTGGAATGGAGGGGATGGAGTGGGGATAGGGGCGCTCGCTTAGTGTCATACTAATTGGGGACTCATAATTAGTATATAAATGGAGTTTCAGCCCTATTGCGTCATTCGTTTACGAACACTCGCCTGCTAAACACGTCAATCCGGAAGAAAACTGAAACTATGGAGAAAATTGAACACCGTGCGGTCATTAAATTCCTTACCAAGCAAGGAAAGAACGCTCAGACCATTTTGAATGAAATGGAAACTGTTTACGGGGAACAGTGCCCTAGTAAATCAATGATTTACAAGTGGCATGGTCTTTTTAAACATGGTCGGGAGTCGATTGAAGACGACCCCCGCTCAGGAAGGCCAGTTGAGGCCACCACATCAGACATCGTCGAAAAAGTGGAAAAAATTGTACTGGAGGACACCCGTTTGAAGAAAAAACAGTTATCTGCATTAGTTGGAGTATCAGATACCACCATTTTGCGAATCCTACATGACCACCTGGGTATGACAAAAGTCAGTGCAAGATGGGTACCGAGAATGCTCACGCCGCTTCAAAAACAGCAGCGCGTCGAAGCGTCAAAACATTTTTTGGAGTTGTGTGGCGACGATCCTGGACCGATTTTGGAGCGAATTGTTACCGGCGATGAAACATGGGTTCATCATTTTGAGCCTGAGTCCAAACAAGAGTCCATGCAATGGCATAAAAAGGGGACACCACCGCCAAAGAAATTCAAAGTGTCGGAGTCGGCTGGAAAGTTGATGGCTACTGTTTTTTGGGATTGTGAGGGGATAATACTGATTGATTATAAAGAAAAGGGCAGGACCATAACCGGAGAATACTATGCAACAATACTAGAAAAATTAAAGGATGCCATCAAAGAAAAACGTCGGGGAAAATTGACCAAGGGCGTGTTGCTCTTGCAAGACAACGCGCCGGTTCACAAGAGCAAAGTTGCAATGGCTGCTCTACACACGCATGGCTTCGAATCACTAGTCCACCCACCCTATAGTCCAGATCTGGCCCCAAGTGATTTTTATTTGTTCCCCAATTTAAAAAAAGACTTAAGGGGAAGGAAATTTTCCGACGACAATGAGGTAAAGGAGGCAATTTTGGCTCATTTTGAGGGAAAAGATAAAAAATATTTTTACGATGGTTTAGAAAAATTAATTCATAGATCTAATAAATGTATTCAGCTTAAGGGTGATTATATTGAAAAGGAAAAATAAATTTACTGTTTCATTTTTACTAAAACCCTTTCATTCCACGAACTTTTGGACCTCCCCTCGTAGCTGAAAAACTGGGAATTGACCACAAAACAGTTTTGACCCATTTGAAGAAAGCTGGTTATACAAAAAAGCTCGATATTTGGGTGCCACACGAGCTCACTCAAAGAAACTTAATGAACCGTGTACTCATTTGCGATTCATTATTGAGACGTAATGAAACCGAGCCGTTTTTGAAGAGATTGATAACTGGCGATGAAAAGTGGATCACGTACGACAAGAACGTGCGAAAAAGGTCGTGGTCGAAAGTTGGCCAGGCTTCACAGACTGTGGCCAAACCTGGCCTAACACGAAATAAGGTGATGCTGTGTGTATGGTGGGATTGGAAGGGCATTGTTCATTATGAGCTTTCTTTCTTTTCTTTCTTTTTTTACCGTCCGGCAAAACCATCGATTCTGATCTTTACTGCCAGCAACTGATGAGATTAAAGGAAGTCGAGAGAAAACGGCCGGAATTGATCAACAGGAAGGGTGTGGTCTCATCACGATAACGCTAGACCACACACATCTTTAGCCACTCAGCAAAAATTAAGAGAGTTCGACTGGGAGGTCCTAGTGCATCCACCATATAGCCCTGACCTTGCGCCTTCAGATTTTCACCTGTTTCGGTCTCTTCAGAATTCTTTAGGTTCTGTAAGGTTGACCTCAAGAGAGGACTGCCAAAACTATTTGTCCCGTTTTTTTGATCAGAAGTCCCAAAGTTTCTACAGTAACGGGATAATGTCTCTGCCCACAAAATGGCAGAAAGTTATTCAACAAAACGGTACATATATATTGTAAATAAATGTAAATAAACTTTGAAAAAAATGTCTTGACTTTTCATACAAAAATACGAAAATACTTTTTCCCCAACCTATTAAAAGGCTAAAAAGTACTACCTCAGGTAAAGGCTCCGTCTTCTCTTCTATGTGATATCCACCTACAGGCTTATAACTCTGTGGTAAACTGACTGCATCGCCAATTGAAACATGTGAATAGCCCAATACTAGTGATGCGTTGTATCTGATGTCTTTTAAAGCAGGTGGCTCTCTCCCTCTTCTTATAATATGAGGAACTATCAATCTATTGTAGGCTTCTTCCTCTATGTTATCAAATAACCTGAAATTAATATAGCTAAATTAATATATGTAAAATATGCAAATATACACTTATTAAAAACCTTATAGAAACATATCCTAATATACACACATAACTTCACGTCTAATCCCTTGCGGGGTAGGCAGAGCGGACAGGGCGATAAAGCACGTTTCTTACACGCCTCACTCGCTTTTTTGACTCCCATAATAACTCTTTTCATATACGCGCGTCGATTTTGGAGGCTCCTAACAAGTTCTATTTGGTCATGAACTACTTTATCCATCCGCTTTTTTTAATGTATATCTGCTTAATAATCTTGCATCATTCAGTCTTTCTACATGTCCGAAACATCGGAGCTTGCCCTTTCATTTTTTTTACACCGACACTCTCTTTCGGTCCAACTTCCTTCCTTGCCACTTTGTTTTCGAGGCCGTCAACGATAGAAAGTCACTCCGACACGACCATTATCCTTACATCTGTACTGGATTCCTTTCAAGCACCATAACTTTTCTTTTCATCACATTCAATTGTAAGCCTTTCAATAGCCAGTCATGTTTGATAACAGTGACTAATGTTTGCAGGTCCGACGGCGATTCAACTAAAAGCACGGCGTCATCTGCATAAAGCCGGCGGCTCCCATTCGCATCCCTAAATTCGTGGATCTCACTCTCTGGAGACAACTGTCCAGGTGCAGGATGAACAGCTGAGCGGACAGTACGCAACATTGTCTGACGCGAAAACTGGACGATAAGCCTCCGTCAACACGCTGTGCAGCCCGGATAAATAGTCTGCACAACAGGCAGCAGTGCTCCGCCGTTCCACAGATCCTTTTGTAACACCCTATCATACTTTTTTTCCAGTTCTACAAAACCGCAGAAAACCTTCCGGCTATAATAATGATAATATAATAATAAACTTATCAAAATATATTACTACTATTAACTAATTTGATCCGTAAGGAGATGTATAGACACTACTTTGTCTGCCATAGATCGCTAAGGCCTTATTGTCCCTTATTCTATTCTGACTCCCTTTTTATCAATGTGAGAACTGTCATAAAACTTACCAGTAGTTCATAAACTGTGAGTTCATACGTATCCATAACTCCGTAAGTCGTTGTCCGAATGTAAACGGTGCTATATATTTCGACAGCCAATCGGGGACATAGGCAGGATTCGCTTCCTTATCGATTCTACTTAAAATATTAGAGTTCACCTCTATTGGTGACAGCCATATTAATGGACATTGGAATACAGCAGACAGACTAAAATTAAAATCAAATAGATTTTTGAACCTTATGATTAAGTTACATTATCCTTAAAAATATATTCTGAAAATCATTTTTAGTCCTGGGAAATGAGAAATAAAATGACACACACCCCGATACGAACCCGGGCTTTCTCTACCAAAATGAACACGATACATTCATTAAAGGTAATGTTTTAGTATCTACAAATTCTACAATTCAAGGCGAAAAATTTAACTAGCTGTATCAAATTAACCAGTGTCGTTTAAAAAACAAACCAACCAAAATCGATGTATTAGCAAATTGTAACAATAAAAATATAAAGTGACTCATCGAGGCTTCTGTCAACTAGAGGACTGGTTTATTTTTCGCACAGAGGTTTAGCATTACCATTCAGTACGGCGCAATTTTGAATTGCTAGTCTTCTTGACACAATTTTTTTAATTTGTTTATATGTAAAAATTAAAAATATGTTTTTCCTTTACCTGGCTAATATGTCATTATCCATGAACTCAACAATAACTACATCAAAAGTTTCTCTGGTATTGCGTAATATTCTCTGAAGCCCTTCATTCTCCACAGTTCTTATACCCATAGCAGTTATAGCATGTCTTACAAAAGTATGATCATTAGCTTGTATTGCTTTATTCATAATGAGTGCCAAGTTAACAAGCTCGGCTGAAAATTTGTTCAATATTATAGTAATTTATGTGTTATTGTGTCTATTTTATAAGCTTTTAGTTAATTTGCACTGTTCGGCTGAAATCTTTGAACTCAATTTTGAAGTAGATATCTTTAAATGAAAATGAAATTTTGTAAACATGTTTACTTTGGATGACAATGCACGATATGATATTTGACATCATTCTAAATCCAATATGGCGGGCCAATCAAGATGGTGCAGTGGATATTTTAATGCATTTCTACAATATGGGTATCAAATAAAAGTACATGTGTAACGTAACTTAAAAAATAATGTGACGTCATTTTAAATCCAATATGGTGGATCACCCAAGATAGAAGGAATAGATATTTTAAGCATTTTTAAAATATGGATATCAAATGAAAGAGCTTGTTTAGTATAATGGATCACCCAAGGTCGAAGAATAGTCTTACTGAATGCATTTCTACAATATAGGTATTAAATGAAAGGGCTTCATAAGAGTAACTCGAAAAATAATGTGACATCATTCTAAATCTAATATGTTGGATCACCCAAGATAGAGTAACAGATATTATAAGCATTTACAATATGGGTATGAAATAAAAGGGTTATTGTTGCTTGTTTAGAGTAATTTAAAAGAAGTTATTTTTGAAAAGTTTAGCAAGAGGTTTTATCACGAATTAAATAGATTCCATGGAATAATTATAATATTCTTACAAATATAGCAAATCTGGTGGTAACTAAAACTAGTGGTTTTAACCACTAGTTTTAGTATTCTAATTTAAAAAAAAAACAGTAACACTCACGTGATCTAACTTTTCCTTTTAGACTGATATCGACTTGGCGCAGAGTGGGTGGTGCATTCTCATACTCTATTGTTCTCACAAACGTCACCTGTAAAGAAAAAAATTAATGAAAATAATCATCTCGATCTTTCAGAACTTCCATTCCGGCTTCCATTGGAAAAGAGTTGAATAAGCCCAATAAAATCCATACATAACAATTTTCAAGTTTTAGTTATTAGCCGGTGATAGTGATAGCGCCACGCAGTTTACTGCATGAATCTTGGACATAATAATATGGGCAGGCTTAACCAGTGAAATACCACAATCCGTCGGTAGGTATATTGATGTAAAGTGCTAACATTAATTGATTAAAAGTGAGACAGATGAAAGAAGATGATTTATGTATAAACATAGTCAGAAATAAAACAATGGACATGAAACTAACCTCATTACCGTCTTTTAACAACTGTCTTACTAAACCGTTATTGAGGATTGAATGGCTCCTTGAAGGCATCTGAGTTACCACGAGCGCTTTGTAGGCATGGCAGGAGTATATCAAAATGTTGAGGCAGAATATTAAATAAATATATACCACCATATTAGCATGTATGTGACAATCAAGTCACTTTTTCCCTTAGGTACCTATAAAAATAATATAAATATTTAAAAAAAAAACGAAACAGGGACGGCAAAGACACAAATTCCAGAACGTGTTCTGGAGGAAATTGATGTAAGGAGCCTTAAAAATCGATATGCGAGCATGAAAATAGTTATGTAAGTCAACGAAGCGAACGAACGTGTAAGAATCGTGCTTTATGGCGCTCTGTTCTCTCTGCGTACCCCACGAGGGATTAACCGTGAATGTACAATAATTAACAGTTAAAATGTGCACTCATCAAAAATAATAATAAATGTTACTATTCAAAAACCACTTAATTCCAGTGCTCGCGTGAGTACTCCTTATCTAATTGCAGCCAAAATTTGAACCCGGGTCCGTAAGGAGGGTGGTATATCAAAGCATTAAAAAATCAATATATTCTAAAATGTACAGGGTACAGTTGATATGTTGCTTGAATTTAGCACACTGTCCATGGTCCATAGCCTTAAAGTCAACAATTGACTTTAGGGCTATGGACCATGTCAGCACTAAGAGTGTAGTAGGGTAGTGTGCCCAGAGATCCTCCTGTTCAACCCTGTTCTCTACCCAACTATAAACAATTGTGTGATGAGTGAGCTCTTTTGTATTTGAGTGAATATATTATATACTTGTAGGCACATTATCCATCTGTCACCTACAGGTTGACTCAGATACTCACCGGGTACGGGTGCTTCGGTGAGTATCTGAGTCGAATAAGGCGCGAAGAGACGGCGAGATGCCACCATTGCGCATCCGACCTGGACTCGGCCCAGCACACGCTGGAGGTCTGCCCGGCCTGGGCGGCCGAGCGCCGAGTCCTGGTCGACGGGATCGGGCGAGACTTGTCCCCGCCGGCGTTGGTCGCGGCAATGCTGGCGGGCGAGGAGGAGTGGAGGGCTGTGGTCTCCTTTTGCGAAGCTGTGATGCTCCAGAAGGAGGCCGCCGAGCGGGATCGGGTGAGAGCCGATCCCGCTCGAAGGCGGCGGCGGCGAGCTCAGTGATCGCCGCCGCCGGCGGGTCGCGAGGGCGCACACCACGTGGGTGCGCCCGGGTCGCGGCCCGGGAAGGATGACGCCCCGGAGCGGCCGGGGAGGGTCGTCGGGGGCGCCGCCGGCCGCGCGCCTCTTTACAGCGCGCGGTCGGAGCCGCCCCACCCGGAGGAGCCTCTCCGAGGCTCCCCGAGGATGAGCATGGGGGGGCGACGGCGGGGTGGACCAGAGGGGTTTATCCGAATCCTGGACCACCCCAACGCCGGAGGAAGGCCGCCGCGAGGTTTTAGTGGGTAACCCTAGGATCGGATTGCACTGTACTGTTTTGGGAGTCCCACACTACCCCCTGCCGCACCCAGGCGGGGGGTGTGCATAAAGCATTTCCTCGCGTAAAAAAAAAGGCACATTATCCATTTGTTATATGGCCATTGCTTTTTATTCAGGGAATAAAAATAAAACTAACGGTTTAAATACTCGACTCGAGCTGCCCCTAAAGAGTTACTTCTTTCCGGAAAACTAATGACATTATTTATTATTATTAGAGATTTTATCCATAAATTAAAAAGAGATATGTCTGTCTGTCTGAGAGTATGATTAATATATTTGTGCTTATCTATTTTACCGCTATACAAATATATAATAATATAATATATATTAAAAATATTCATTTATGCTGTTGTTGCAACTATAGCGTGGAGTTTATAAATTGTTTTGAAGGATGAAGCTCTGTTACCCTTAATAGGTTAAAGACCTGTAGGAAGGAATAACAGTCCTTCTCCCACCGGAGTATACATATGTGAGTATAATTAGGAAGTACATATACTAATTATATACAGTTAGGTACGATAAAGACAATAAGACGTAATACATATCGATACACATGCACACGATATACATACATACATATACTATAATATAGATACATACAAACACACGAACATATACGTGCAATAGATATATACACAAGCATACATACGAGTATATAAGGTACTCATGAAATATAGTTAATGATATACATATTACACATACATGCACTACACTTAACATAACATAATTGCGAACGTTACATCCACTCTAGTAGTAGAACATTACAGCATTATTTCCTCAGTGTCATCATAGTTTAAGTTTAGTAGGTATGATATAATATGTCCAGAACTTAAAAAACTTGAGAGGTGTCAAGGGACACCCGGATGGAACGAAGTTCCTTTCGATTAATTAGTAAAGGAATTGTAATAACATTTTTTTTAAGTTATAATATTATTTTTTTTATTATTAACAAATATAATGTTATATAAACTTAATCAGTAGGCTCAATTTTCGTAGAGAAATTAAAATATCTGGCTTGCTTTCTATAAGAGAGAGAGAGCTAAAAAGACATATATCAAATATGAAAACATGGAAAATAAAACTTCAAAAAGAGTTCCGATACCGGGATTCGAACCCGATCGCCCTGTATGAGAGCAGGGTATCCCAGCCACTAGACCATTTGGGTAGTTATATATTTTTCTAAATAAGCTGATACTTGAAAGTGCCCGCAAGTTGCCCTTGAAAGTTTGGCATGGAAAAAGTGTCGTGACAATTTTTTCCGTCTAGCCCTCTTTCACAACGCGCGATAAGGAACTTCGTACCAAAACTCAAACTGAACTTAAAAAGCACGTACAAACACTTAAGGATCTAATTTACTGAACATTTGATGAAATAATTAATATTTGTAAAACTTTTACTAATAATAAATAAACCGTGTGTAAAGTATTTAAAAATTACAATACAACATACCTGATCTACTTTGTTAAATTAAATGTATGTTAAAACGTTTTAGCCGACAATTTATAAACTTAATAATGGCTACTTATTTTAAAAAAGTAATCAAATCAATTCCTTTGATGGCATTTGCATCTTATTGAAATATGTAGCTACGTCTAACCTTGTTAGTGCATCAGCAATTAAAAAAAACCTTTTTCCGTTCATAAAAAGAGTTATGATGTCTATAAAGCAAATTCGTTTAGTCTCGGCCAGAGATGTACAAAATGGTTTTAAAAAAGCATTTAAATACAAAATGCAAAATGCTTTTCAGATTTACTATTTCAAATGCAAAATACTAAATAGTTTTTCGTTTTGTATTTCAAATGCAAAATAGGTATTTTCAAAATACTTTTTTTTAAATAAAATACTTTTTGACCAAATCTTCAATGAGTCTCAGTGGACCAGTGGTTGAGCGTTTGGGGTTGAGACTCTAGGAACATGGGGTCCGAGTGCTCGCGCACTCTTTAAAGATCTTGCAAAGAGACTGATCGAGAGCACTCTCTCCAGCTGGTCCATTCTTCGCACAGGGAATTAGCATTGCCATTTGGCGTGGCAATGCGGTCGGTCTTCTGGGCAGGCTGCCAGTAGATCAAGATGCAGAGAATTTTGATTTCTGGTAACCACTCAGATCCGTCCAACTATAGACCTATCGCAATCACCTCCCAGTTCTCCAAGATCTTGGAAACCACTATCAACCGCCAGGTCCTTAATTAACTAGAAGCTCCGATTTAAAATCCGTGAGGGCTGGAGTCCCCCAGGACTATGTCCCATACGCTATTTCTTCTGCATATCAATGACATGCAGCATTACAGCAATCTTCATTGATATGCGGATACGGTACAGAGCTATGCGGTACGGGGGATGCCATATATACCGGCCACCCTCGGATTTCTCGGGAGAACGTCTATGAGTACCGGAATTGAACAGTGGCAGAGCCAAGCAGTTCGCTGCATGAATGGGCCGGCTCGACCGGTGAAATACCACGACCTCTCAGAAGATCGAAAGTGGCTCATGCGGCGTTTCGTTCGGTGAGAGAGGTACCCGGAGGCCCACCCCCCTTTCCCCATCCTTTCCTTTCCCCTATCCCTTAAAGGTCGGCAACGTAACAGTAACACTATCTGTGTTGCTGGTGTCCATGAGCGGCGTTGGTTGCTTACCATTAGGTGACACGCCTGCTCGTTTGCCCTCCTATCCCATAAAAAAAAACTGTGTCTACAATCGAAACTCTGCCTAGTCAGATTTCGGACTGGGCCCAATTCATCCCTAAGAAGACACAGGTCTGCGCGTTTACCGCTGAAAAGGCAACCTTTGTTGTAGCTCCCTTTTTTGAGGGCACTCCCTTACCCGCCTCAACCGATATCGGAATTCTCGGTGTCGACTTGTCGAGTGACGTCCAGTTTCGCGGCTATCTGGAGGGCAAGGCCAAATTGGCCTCGAAAAAGGACGGTATTTCACGTCAGGTCATCGCTTGCAGCTATATAAAGCGCATTTCCGATTTCAAGTGGAACATTGTTCTCATCTTTGGGCGGGGTGCTTCTGCTCAAAGATGAGTACCAGCTTACCACATTTGAACGCATCCAATGACGCGCGGTTCGGCTTACCGACAACCAAGCTCTTTTAGATCGGCATGCCCCTTGGCGTTGCGGAGAGATGTGGCATCTCTATGCATCTCTCACGGGGAGTGCTCTGAGGAATTGTTTGGATTAATACCACCTACTGATTTTCGCCAGCGCTCAACTCGCCAATGTTACCATCCGCATTGGCTGAAGAGTTGGCGATCGACAACTGTGCGTTTCCACCGGCACTTCTTACCACGCACTGTTCCGTTGTGGAACGAGTTGCCGGCAACGGTATTTCCGGACCGCAACGACCTAGGAACCTTCAAGAAACGAGCCTATTCTCATCTGAAAGGCCGGCAACGCTGATGTGATGCTCCTGGTATTGCAGACGCCATGGGCGGCGGTAGTCGCTTTCTATCAAGTGACCCGCAAGCTCGTTTGCCTCCTTCTTTCATAAAAAAAAAACAAAATCAAAGAAGCGAGTGAGGCGTGCAAGACTCGTGCCTTATGTGCTCTGTTCTCTCTGCCTATCTCGCAAGGGATGCCTATGTATGTATGTATAACTTTCAAAAATCATTTAGAAAAGTCAAAAGTGTGAGCCAGTATTTGAACCCACAACAACTTCTTGATTCGAAAGATGGGTGCTCGACCACTGGACCACCTATTAAATTTTACCTATAAAATGATAATAACCTATAAAACCAATAAACTTTTAATACATACTTTGTCGTAGCTCCCTGTTTTGAGAGCACTCCCTTACCCGCCTCAGCCGCTATCGGAATTCTTGGTGTCGACTTTTCGAGTGACGTCCAGTTCCGCTGTCATCTGGAGGGCAAGGCCAAATTGGCCTCCAAAAAGCTTGGTGTGCTCAATAGAGCGGGACAGTATTACACGTCAGGTCATCGTCTGCAACTTTACAAGGCGCAGGTCCGTCCTCACGTGGAATACTGTTCACATCTTTGGGCGGCGGCACCCCAGTACCAGCTTACTCCATTTGATCGCATCCAACGACGCGAGGTTCGGCTTGTCGACAACCAAGCTCTTAGCGATCGGCTTGATCCTCTGGCGTTGCGGAGAGAGGTGGCATCTCTATGCATCCTCTACCGCATATACCACGGGGAGTGCTCTGAGGTATTGTTCGGATTAATACCGCCAGCTGATTTCCGCCACCGCTCGACGCGCCAATGCTACCACCCGCATTGGCTGAATGGTTGGCGATCGACAACAGTGCGTTTCAACAGGCACTTCTTGCCACGCACTGTTCCTTCATGGAACCAGTTGCCGGCGTCGGTATTTCCGGACCGCTACGACCTAGGAACCTTCAAGAAACGAGCCTATTCTCATCTGAAAGGCCGGCAACGCTGATGTGATGCCCCTGGTATTGCAGACGCCATGGGCGGCGGTGATTGCTTTCCATCAGGTGACCCACAAGCTCGTTTGCCCCTTCTCTCATAAAAAATAATAATAATAACAATCAATCAATCAATCATCAGCCTATTGCAGCCCACTGCTGAACATAAGCCTCTCCCAATGTGCGCCACAACATCCGATTCTTTGCCTTCCGCATCCAGTCTTTTACAGCAGCCTTTCTGAGGTCGTGTGACCGTCGGGTTGGTGGGCGTTATACACTACGCTTACCAAGTCGCGGTCTCCACTCAATGACCTTCTTGCTCCATCTACCATCGGTCCTTCGGCAGATGTGTCCAGCCCATTGCCACTTCAGCGAGCTTATTCTACGATGACTAGATGGTATTCATATATTCCCAGGACTAAAACGTAGTCATAGGCGCCTCTATCGGTTAAATTCGACAGTAAATGCGTCATTCGTTTCTTTCATTTTGTTCGATTGGTAATTTTTGGCTAAAATTAATCACAAAGTATTTGCATTTTGAAATGACTATTAAAAATACAAAATACATCTCGAGAGGTATTTCAAATAAAATACAAAATGCTTTTAACTAAAAGGTATTTAAATACAAAATACAAAATAGGTATTTTTCATTTTGTATTTGTATTTTAAATAGAAGTATTTCAAATAAGTCGCATCTCTGGTCTCGGCTCTATCTACCTTGCAAGTGATGTAATTGTTCCTTATAAAAAAAAGATTTAACGGCCATTTAAAAAGAATTAAGGGATACAAATTTACTTTTCCTGACCATTTATCATTATTCAATAAAGTAAAATCAGTCTCGGTGGCGCAGTGGTCGAGCACACGGCTTCTGACCCAAAGGTCCGGGTTCGATTCCAGACACTGCCTCACACCATTGACTTTTCGGAAGTTATGTGTGATAAATAACGATGACTGACAAACTTTGTGCCCGGTATGGCAATAGGTTCGCCACCTATTTGGGACGTAAACATAACGGCGAGACCAGGCTTAACAGCCGCTGCCTACACCTTCGGGTAACAAAAGGCGTGAAGTTATGTATGTATGTTATGTTAAATTAAACTTATTGTTTTAATGGAATATTATTCATATTTATCTGAACACTGTGCTAAATATCGCGTTATTTTTAAGTCGGTGAAAACTAGTTTAAGAATCCCCGAATCATAAATACACAAATAAAAATTAAGCAAATTAACGCGTGTTAATATAGCAGTTATTTATTCATGGAATGCCTTTTAAGCATTTTAAGAGCTCCCAAGAGACACCACTTCCCTATTCCTTCTTATCGTACTCCTTTAAAGGTGGGCAAAGCAACTGTTGCTTACCACCAGGTGACCTGCTTGCTCATTTGCCTAAAAAATTACGAAAATGCAAATGTGTGAATGTGGAGTGATCTCGAGTCGCGAGATCAAACATACAGATGTTCATGTGGTCCAGAGGTACGCCCCAATGGTTTTAGTCGGTGTACTGTCCTATTGGATGGTGGCAGGGGAACGACCAGTGCAGCATAACCACCAGATCATTCGATTTGAATGATTTTTTCATCAATCATTCGATTTCGATTTGAATGATTTTTTCTGTGTGGATTGCACGATATTTCCACATGCAACTGGGCATGTGGAAATATCGTGCAATCCACACAGAAAAAATCATTCAAATCGAAATCGAACTCCTGCTAAAAGGCTGAACCTTTTAGCAGAAGTTCACAGCCAACACACGTACAGAAGAATTAAATATATATAAAGATAATTCAGGAGATGAATATTTCACTATTCTGAATTTAGAAAGCAAATATTAATATAGGAATGAAAATGAGCATGCGTGTCACCTGATGGTAAGTAACCAGCGCCGCCCATGGACACCTGCAACACATATAGTGTTACAGTTGCGTTGATGACCTTTAAGGGAGTAGGATAGGAAAGGATGGGGAAGGGGGAAGCCACTTTACATCGTTATTCTGAGAGATCGTTGTATTTCACCGGTCGAGCCAGCCCATTCATGCAGCGAACTGTTTGGCTCTACCACTGTTGAAACAGAGATAGGGTGTAATTTCATACTTCAGAAAAGCATAAGAGCATAATAATTACGACCTCTCAGAATATCAGCGTAAAGTGGTTCTTGCCACGTTTCGTTCGGTGAAAGAAGTATCCGGGGGTCTAAGCTCCTTTCGCCCCCCATTTCAAACCTCAACTCTGTCCTATTCCAACTCTTCAATGTAACTGTGACGCATCTGTGTTGCAAGTGTCCATTAGCGGCAGAGAAATTTGAGAGAGGTGACTATTCTCTCAAAATTATCTGCATGGGATTAATCCATTTTCTGTAACATTTCAAGGGTATACATACCTATTCGTACAAATATTTTAAATATTCATTTTGTATTCCTTCAATTGGAACGAAATATTTATGGAAATTTGGAGCACAGTATGACCTCGTGGCGTCATTAGTGGTAATATCTTCTGGTCAGAGGTTCGGAATTCGATTGAGGCCGGCTCAAAAGGGTGTTGTCATGTACGCTATATGTCTGACTTGGTCTGTTTTTTATTTATTTTATAAATAACTTCATGCGCTTAATGCAAAAAAGGGGTATGCAGCTTAAGGTCTTTATTAAGATGGTTTGTAACAGGTCAAATTATATACATAATTATCAGCTGTCATTTTACTAATAAGACTAGTCTAGCTGTATATAATAATTCCCGAAGGAAGCGGAGGCTACACTGAATCCTTTAGCCTTATTTAATACGTAGTGCAACTGTTGCCATAACATTGGACACAATTTGGTAAGTTGTCGTTATTTAAACTTGAGACTTATACATTAATTACGGACTCTACTAGGACCAGCGAGAATGTTACAATTCACCTTACTACCAATTCAAGAGACACTGGTTGTCCCTTACCAACATATTCATAATCATTATTTAATTGAATTTCAAGATATTCCTATGCATTCTTAAATTATGTTTCCTTGTTATATTTTATTTTAATGTAATGTTAATATTATTATTCATTTTTGCTTTATTTTTCTTTGAAGTTGTAACCGAAACAAAGTGCAAACATCATAATAGTTTAATGATATTAATGGAATATATAATAGTACAAATATCTAATATAAAAAGGCACAATACGTATGAACATTAAGTCAGAGTCTTTAAATGATTTTGAGTTGAGTACCAATATGCAGGTAGGCGCGCAAAGCTGCTTGTCTAAAATTCTTTGAAAAACTTGTAAAGAATATTTTTCAAAAATTTGGAGGCTTAAAAAGTGGCCCTTGCCGTGTTTTGCTCGGTCAGACAGTTATCCCGATGTTTGACATCTTCCTCTCCCCCTTCCCATTCTATTTCCAACCCCTTTCTTATTCCATTTTAAGATTAGCAACAAAACTGTAACGCTATTAGTTGCCTACCATCAGGTGACAAACCTGCTCGTTCTTTGGACTGAGTTCAAAACTATTGCATAGAATTAATCTTTCTTCATCATTTCTGTTTGAGATTGACTTTAGCTATTAGCTGCGATTATGCCTCAACACATCATCATCATCATCATCATCACACTTAGCGTCCAGAAAGTGATTGAAGAACTTACTCAGGTCAATCCTCTCTGCCACCTCTTTATATGCACTATGGAAGAGCCATGGGATGAGCTTATTCTAAACATTGGATTTTCAATACCTTAATACTTAAGTCTAGTTAAAAAGCGAACTTTGTTTCGCCTTAGAAACAATAAATGCGTATAGAAAAGATGTTTTATATAATACAACAGTGGTGGTAGAGCCAAGCAGTTCACTGCATGAATGCCCACCCCCTTCCCCATCCTTTCCTATCCCCTATCCCTTAAAGGTCGGCAACGCAACAGTAACACTATATGTGTTATACTGGTGTCCACTATATACTGGTGTTCATGGGCGGCGTTGGTTGCTTACCATCAGGTGGCACGCCTGGTCGTTTGCCCTCCTATCCCATAAAAAAAAAGTAGCCTGAGCTACACACATAAAAAAAAAAGTAGCCTGAGCTACTTTTTTTTTTCAATATTAGTCTTGTCAAAATCATCATCATAATCAATTTTAGTGACTAGCCGGGACAAATTGAGAAACAAATTTTGGTATAATATATAACTTCGACATAGTATGATCATTGCTCATAACATACATGCATTACTTACTACATTGAATGCAGGTACCTACTGTGTTTTTCTAAACTAATTTAGTTAAATTTCTCAAATAGAAATTACTTTCTAATTGACTAACACATTTCCATTTAAATGAACCAAATATGAATATTAAAAAAAAAACTTTTATACATAAATATTCCAAAAGGTTATGGTATATTGAAAAAGAACATTTTATGAAAAACAATATCAACGTCACATCATCTGTAGATAAGTATAACAATTTGTTATTATCATATACTTAGACTGGCCATAAATACTGTTACAACTAAAAATAAAAAAAATATTACATTTGAATTTGGAATCTGTCATTTTTATACGATTGTTCATTGTGTTTTCTCGTTTTGGCGCCAATACATTGTACAATATTTTGCGATATTAAAATGGAGTGGGGTGATAAAGAGAACCGAATCGCTGTGATTGCATTACACAAAGTACACAAAGTGCAATTTTTAAAACTCTCCATACACTTGGTATTAGTCAAATGTTTGTGTACCGGGCTATTAATAGGTACAATGAGACCTCCTCTGTTTGTGACAGAAAAAGACCTGGCCGTCCACGTAGTGTTTGTACGAAAATGGTGGTCAAAGCAGTAAGGGAAAGAATTCGAAGAAATCCTGTCCGCAAGCAAAAGATTTTATCTCGGGAGATGAAGATAGCACCTAGAACAATGTCGCGTATTTTAAAAGATGACTTAGGACTTGCAGCCTATAAGAGGCGCACTGGTCATTCATTAACTGATAATTTAAAAAAGAATAGGGTGTTAAAATCTAAACAACTACTAAAGCGGTACGCAAAGGGAGGTCACAGAAAAATTTTGTTTACGGATGAAAAAGTTTTTACAATTGAGCAACATTTTAACAAACAAAACGACCGTATTTATGCTCAAAGCTCTAAGGAAGCTTCCCAATTAGTTGACGGAGTACAACGTGGGCATTATCCGACTTCAGTGATGGTTTGGTGGGGTGTTAGCTACGAAGGAGTGACTGAGCCATATTTTTGTGAAAAAGGTATCAAAACATCGACACAAGTGTATCAGGATACCATTCTTGAAAAGGTAGTCAAGCCCCTTAACAACACCATGTTCAATAACGAAGTATGGTCCTTCCGGCAAGACTCAGCACTGGGTCATAAAGCTGGGTCCACGCAATCTTGGTTGGAAGCGAACGTTTCGGACTTCATTAGAGCTGAAGACTGGCCGTCGTCTAGTCCCGATCTTAATCCACTAGATTATGACGGGCCTCGTGGCGCATTGGTAAAAACTACCGACTGGAGCAATAAGGTCGGGGGTTCGATTCCCGCCCGAGCATAAATATTTGTGACAAACATGAATATTTGTGTGGCGTCTGGGTGTTTTTCTATATATTATAAGTATGTATTTACAAAAGAAAAGTATATATGTATTTATATCCATTATCTAGTATCCCTAACACAAGCATTTAGTTGCTTAGCTTGGAACTAGAGGGCGCTGTGTGTATTGTGTCCAAGATATTATATTATTATGATTTGCTCTAAACGTCATAATAATTTAGAGTCCCTAAACAATCCATACGATTGGCAGTGAAGAATTTTCCCATAGAAAGAGTGCGTGTTTCTATTGATAACTGGCCTCAACGTTTAAAGGCCTGTATTGCAGCCAATGGAGACCACTTCGAATAAGCTTTTTATATTTTATATCGTTTTATATTTATGTATTAAAGTAATATGGGGTCATGTCAAGAGCGTGCACGTCGCGACCCCTGCCGTCCCAGTGGGACGCAATCTTGACCGAAGCAAACTCAGCCGGACGGGCTGCTAGGGCGTGCCCCGGAAGCGACGGGCACCCATTAGCCTCCGTCGGTGCGGCTGCATGCGCACGTGGTGAAGGGGGCCGCCACCCTTCACGCGGCGCCAATCCTGGCGGGACGAGGAGAGGGGAGTGCCGTATAGACACGTGGAATAATAGAGGTAGTATGACAAGAAAGATGAATGAGATGATGGATGTAATAAATGAGAGATGCCTGGACGCCTTATGTTTGACGGAGACAAAGCGGAAGGGGAGTGAGACTGAGGACCTCCCCGGTGGCATGGTAGCCCTATGGTCCGGAGTGGACCCGGACGTCCGTGCCAGCGGGGGTGTTGGAGTCGTTCTCTTCTCCCGTTTTGCTTCCGGAGTGAAAGATTATGAGTTGGTAGGCCCGAGACATCTTTGGGTTCGAATAAAACTGGGGATCACGCAAATTTTCCTGGTCGCAGCTTATGCTCCCGTCGGCTCCGCGGATCCGGGATCCCCGCGAATTCGAGGAGTTTTGGGAAACTGTTAGGGATATTCTGGATCTGGTTGAGGGAAATGAAAGGATAATTCTGTGTGGTGATCTTGATGGATGGGTCGGAACCAAGAGAGGTGGCCTGGAGGCTGTCCTTGGTCCGAATGGTGACAAGAGAGTGAATGATGCTGGTAAGCCGATATTGGACGTATGCATGGAACGGAACCTCCTTGTGTCTAACACATTATTCCGTCATAAAGATATTCACACGTATACGTGGAGACGGAATGAACAAAAGAGTATGATTGATTTGATTTTGGTAGATAGTCGTCTCCGACATACTCTAAGGGATACAAGAGCCTACAGAGGCCCCACTCTTGATACGGACCACTACCTGGTGGTAAGCCGTTTCGTGGGCCTTTTCAAGAAGTGGAAACACTGGCGAGTGCGTACCTATTTCGGAGAGCTTGAAAGGATAAAATGCGAGAAATTAGAAGATGGAAGTGTACGGAGTATGTATGTAGACCTAGTCAGTAAAAGACTCAGTGAGACTAGTCTTTTTGACTTAGGTGTTGAAGAGTGCTGGGAAAGAATGAAAGATAGTATAGTGGATAGTGCAAAAGAAGTATGTAGTAGTGCAAAGAGGTATAAGATTCTAAGAGGTGATGCCTGGTGGGACGCGGATGTGAAATCCAGCGTCGAAAGAAAGAAAAAAGCATGGTTGGATTATGTCTCAAGTTTGAATCAGAATGATAGCATGACAGAGAAAAAGTATGAGAGCTACCGCCGCTGCAGGAATGTTACCAAAGCCGTAGTGAAAGAGAAGCGTGAAAGACTAAGACAAAATTATGTCTAAGACTGGTGACATTCTTGCAAACCCAAGCGATGTATTGGGCAGGTGGAGTGAGTATTTTGGGGAAATGTACGAGTATGTTCCGGATGTGGGCGCCGCGAGTGAGCCTACGGCTGACACCGCTGCGCCAACATCTGACGAGGACATTACTATGGAAGAGATTGAATGGTCGATACGAAGTATGAAAAATGGTAAGGCAGCTGGAATTGATATGATGTCTGCTGAAATGATCAAACATGGTGGAACCTGTATCCGGGACCCTTTCCTGACCTTGAGCAATCTGTGCTGGAGGTCAGGTAAGGTTCCCATGGACTGGAGGCGCGCTTTCATTGTGCCCTTGTATAAAGGTAAGGGATCACGTATGCAGTGTTCCAGTTACAGGGCCATCAGTTTGATCAGTTTA
Organism: Euproctis similis; assembly: GCA_905147225.2. Taxonomy (NCBI): domain Eukaryota; kingdom Metazoa; phylum Arthropoda; class Insecta; order Lepidoptera; family Erebidae; genus Euproctis; species Euproctis similis. The sequence goes on from LR990109.1 coordinate 16,614,220, forward strand.
GCAGCAAAAGTGTATGGGAAAATTATTGAAAGGAGAATGAGTGTGATATCTGATGGAGTGTTGTGGGAGGCTCAGGGTGGTTTTAGAAGCGCACGAGGGTGCATGGATCAGATTTTTGCTCTCCGCAATATCGTGGAGAAACAACTGGCTGTTAACCGGAAGGTTTTCTGCGGTTTTGTGGATCTGGAAAAAGCGTTTGACAGAGTGTTATGAAAGGATCTGTGGGGCATACTCCCGGGCTACAGGGTGAGCGGAGCACTGCTGCGCGCTGTGCAGTCCACTTATGAGGGCTGCACAGCGTGTGTGCGTGTTGACAGCGGCTTGTCCCCCTGGTTTGACGTTAATATCGGCGTTAGACAGGGTTGCGTGCTGTCCGCTTGACTGTTCATCCTGTACCTGGACAGTTGTCTCCAGAGAGTGAGATCGATGGATGTAGGGATGCGAATGGGTGACCTAGTTGTGAGCTGCCTGCTTTACGCCGATGACGCCGTGCTTCTAGCCGAATCGCCGTCGGACCTGCAAACACTAGTCACTACTATGAAAGATCATTGCATGATTAAAGGCGTGCAGTTGAATGCGACGAAAACGAAAGTTATGGTGTTTGAAAGGGAGGAATCCAGAACAGATGCAAGGATAATGGTTGATGATGTAGTGCTGGAACAGGTGAATGAAATTGCATATCTTGGATGCGCTTTTAGCAATCCACAATGCAGTCCTGATCCCAACGTTAACTTATGGAAGCGAGAGCTGGGTATGGCAGAGTGTGCATGAAAGTAGAATAAACGCGGTAGAAATGAGGGCACTACGCAAAATCTGCGGAGTGACTCTCGCTGACCGCGTAGAAAACAAGGTTGTAAGGAAGGAAGTTGGTTTGAAAGAGAGTGTCGGTGTAAAAGTAAGAAAGGGCATGCTCCGATGGTTCGGACATGTAGAAAGAATGGTTGATGCAAGACTGACTATGCAGATATACAATGCAAAAGCGGATGGATGTAAGAGTCGAGGACGGCCAAGACACACATTCCATGACCAAATAGAACGTGTTCTGGAGGAAGGTGATGTTAAGAGCCTCAAAAACCGACGCGCGTGCATGAAAAGAGTTATGAAAGTCAACGAAGCGAGTAAGAATCGTGCCCTATGGCGCTCTGTTCCCTGTGCCTACCCTGCAAGGGATTTGGCGTGAAGTTATCTTTGTTACAATATTTATGGCATAACTAAGTATTTATGATATATAACAATAAAGATAAATTGAAACTAGGTAACACGCATATAAATTATTAAAAATAAATGAAACATTACAATATATATAGGTATTATGCAAATTTTAAACACTTACAATACAAAGTATAATCATACTTTAAATATATAATAAAAATGTTCAATCTTATAAATACACACGTATATTATTAACATAAAACAAATAGATATAATGTAATAGAAATATAACATAAGTAATAATATTTTTTTAACTTGGGCAGCGCTGGTCACCTTAAGGTGACCAGCGCTGCCCACGGACACCTGCAACACGTATAGTGTTACAGTTGCGTTGCCGACCTTTAAGGGAGTAGGATGGGAAAGGATAGGGAAGGGAGGTGGGCCGGGTTCCTCTCTCATCGAGCGAAACGCGACATGAGCCACTTTACGTCGATCATCTGAGAGGTCGTGTTATTTCACCGGTCGAGTCGTTCACCATTCATGCAGCGAACTAATTTGCTCTACCACTACCATTTAGTTATGATTTGATTATTTAAAGCTATCGTTTTGAATCCTTGTGCACACTAATGAGTTTTCGGAAGCTATGTGTGATAATCGTATGAAGCGTAACAGCCCCTGCCTACACCTTTGAGTAGAAGGGAACGTTTGAAGTTATAAAAAAATGTGACCTGCCTATGTTGCTTTAATTAAATTTTAAAACCAACTTTAGTACACTCGTTTACATATTTATTTCTTAGATCGTCGCGAATCACATTCATAACATTGAGACAACTTTTTAAGGATTATATCGCGTTTATTTAGAACTTATTTTCTATCTATTTCCCGACGTTTCGAACTCTTTACAGAGACTATCGTGAAAATGATCCCTGTTATATTTTCGTTTATTTCGGTCGAGCTTTCAGCCTTTTAAAAATATTTTGCGAAAAAAAGAAACCTACAAACAAATAAAACAACTTATGAATCTATTTATTTTGAATTTTAATTCTTTTTCTTCTTTTTCTGATTTGCTTTTCCGTTTCTACTCTGAGATATTTCATTCTTAGCACCAAACTTTGTACAAATGTATTTAAATAATTGAATGAGAACAATTGTAATAATTAAAAGTACAGCTATTAAGTCTATATATAACAGTTCAAATACAGATAGTTTCAGTGCAGGGGACCGTAGATGTTGGGCACCACCTGTTTGTACCACGTGACGAACCCAGTGGGACAGTTCTTCAGCAGGCTTCACAGGTCGATCGTGATATATGAAGGATAACTCTTTCGCTTTTTCACGGTATCTGTAAACATCTTCAAGATATCATACTATTCACTAATCAATGTTGACGATTTAATGAGTGATGAGTGATTGCACACCTCCTCAGATTTCTAGGAATTCTTTTCGGAAGATATGTGTGTTAAATATCGATGACTGATAACTTTTTGCCCGGTGTAAGGCAATAGGTTCGCCACCGTTTCGCCACCGTTCGTAGTCTATTTGGGACGTAACGTAATGATTCAGCGAGTCGAGGCTTTATCAGCCCTTACCTACACTTTCGTGTAAAAAAGAGCGTGAAGGTACGGTACTTTTTTGTTCTTAAATAATCGTCTCGGTGCCCTGGAGGTTGAGTGTAATGCTTCTGCATCAAAAGTTTTAAAGTACGTGTAATATACATATCGAACTTTGTAGCGAGCGCACGTACGCAGAGAGCATTACTCGCCTACCTACGTAACTCATTGTGAAAAAAAAAAATAAAAATAAAAACAGCTTAATTAAATAATGGAGTGCCAAAAATGCAAGAAGGTACTGTCAAGGAAGGGTGCACATTTCATGTGCCAAGGTCCTTGCCAAGGAACTTTTCATAGGACTTGTGTGACGGGCCTGGCAGCAGATATGAAAGCAGGTAGAAATAGAAAATATTGCAATAACTGCGAAGAGGATGGCACAGATGAGGATGAACAGGATGAGGAGGGGGACACGCAGATGATATTAAAAGATATATTAAAAAAGGTTAACGTTATCCCTATGCTTAGAAAACACTTGGACACGATACAAAACAGCATTAGCATGTTATCCGAGAAGTACGACACTTTGCTGGTGGAACACGAGCTAGCTAAAGAAAAAATAAATAAATTGGAGAAAACAGTGACACACATTAGTAATAAATACATAAACTTGGAAAAACAAAATATGGCATTGGAACAAAAAATATACAACATCGAGCAATCCAGTCGTAAAAACAACCTTGAGGTGACAGGCGTTGAACAACTTCCTAATGAAAACGTAAAGGACATCATCTGTAAAATCGGCAAAGAGCTGGGCGTGGGAAGTAGTGAGATTGAGTGGGTAAGGCGTAATAAGACACCTAAAAGAGAATCGAAACTACCCACCATCACAGTAGGATTTAAAACCACAGGAACGGATTCCCGAGCTGAATGGCTGACCAACAGGCACAAATTAAAGAACATCACAAGCAATGCTATTACAGGTGGACAATTGAAAAATAATATTTACATAAATGAGGATTTAACGGTGACGACAAAAACCCTACTATGGAATGCAAAAACACAGCTAGCTGGCAAATACAAATATATATGGATTAGCGGAGGAAAAATATTAGTGAGGAGAGCAGAAGGGGAACAAGTAACATGGCTGAGAGACGAAGGTGATTTGGCAAAGCTACTAAAATAATAAATCTCAGTAAACTTATATATTTTGTTTTATGAAAGAATAAAATTAACCATTAAAATTCGCACACATAAATGATATCGATAATTTATATGACTCGGTGGTAAATTATGTATGTGTAAATGATTTTTCGGAATGGACTAACAACTATATATACAAGGACGGCCTTAATATAGTGCATGTGAACATACGAAGTATGCATAGGAATTTTAATGAATTACTAACATTAATAGATAACAGTACAAAACGTTTAGATGTCATAGTAATAACTGAGGCCAATATAAATCAGTCATTGTTAGCATTATTTAAAATCGATGGATATTCACAACATTCGTATACACGCGCGGGTCGAAGGGGCGGGGGGGTGATTGTGTACTCCCGCGCTGCATTAAACGCGAGCGTGGCCGAGTCGCTGCTACAGGTCGAGATGCGCGCAGCGGAGTTCGTTCCCATTGTTCTTAATTTTTTTAATGAGAAAATAATTATACTTTCAATTTATAGACCCCCAAAAACAAACAAAATTAACGAATTCTTGATCAAATTGAGATCACTTTTGACACAAATTCCTCCATTAACTAAGACAATTATATGCGGGGATATTAATATTAACCTATTAAACTTCGATGATCATAGTGTAGTCACATACGAAAACTTATTGTCCGAGTTTGGATTTACCAAATGTATTAATGATGTTACACGTAAAGAAATAGTAATGGGCAAATTAGTACAGTCCTGTATAGATCATATTTTTATCAGAGCAACCAATGTAGCCATTACTTCAGCGGTTATAACTCACAAAATCTCTGACCACTACATCATAGCGACATCGGTGGAGTGGAAACGCGCGCCAATCACCCCACCGCGCGGCCCCGGCACCTCTTCGACTCGTCGCATACTTGATAATAACATGGTTAGAAAAAAGTTATCGGATATCGACTTCAGTACACTTTTGTCAATAGAATGCCCAGTAGAATTATACAATTCATTAGTAAAAATGTTCAAAGATATTTATGATGAATGTTATACAAATAAGATTATATATAGTGGTAATAGGAATAACAATGGATGGGTAAATAACAATCTGAAATGCATGATAAAAGAAAGGGATAGACTATTCAAAGTATGGAGTCAAGAACCGAAAAATATGTTAAAGCGACTTACCTACACTAGATATAGAAATAAATGCCAAAAGGCTATAAATAAATGTAAATATATGTACGAAAAGGAAAAAATTTTGGAATGTAATAAAAATATACGAAAAATTTGGGATAGGATAAATAACATGCTAGGTACATCAAAAGAGCCGTTAGACCAACAGATATTGACTCATATGAAAACACAGGGTAGTGAGCAGGACATTTGTAACAAATTTTCTACAGCATTTGCACAAGAGGTACAAAAAATTAAACATACTTGTAATGATACATGGTTGGACAGAACTGCTTACGTAAATAGGTCGGACAGTAGTATTAGATGGCAGCCTGTGACTAAAGTGGAGATTATGAAAGTAATTTCAAAAATGAATGCGCGTAAATCACCAGGTACAGATTTGATACGAATGTGCGATATTAAATATATAGCTCCTAAAATCAGTCCTGTTCTAGCTAAAATGATAAACCTTTCTATCAGAAAACGTACATTTCCTCCTAGACTAAAAGAAGCCCTAGTCCGACCTGTTTACAAAAAGGGTAATCATAAAATTTATTCTAACTACCGACCTATAGCTATATTATCAAGTATTGATAAAATAATGGAGAAATGTATAGTTGGCCAAATTGGTAACTACCTACGTGAGCGCAATATTTTAAGTAATTGTCAACATGGATTCCAAAAGGGCAAAAGTACTAATACACTGTTATCAAAGTTTACGGACGAAGTCAATAACTACTTAGGAGAAAGGAAGTTTGTAATATCAATATTTTTTGACTACAAAAAGGCGTTTGATACTTTAGAAAAAGAAACATTACTAAAAGCAATGGAAGAGTGCGGGGTATCACAACCTTTAAATCAGTGGTTCCGTAACTACCTAACATCCCGTACGTATCGAGTAAAGGTGGGGAGTGCTCTTAGTGATAGCACGGATGTGCAGTGCGGGGTGCCGCAGGGGTCGGGGTGCGGTCCGCTTTGTTACCTCATACACGTCAACAGTCTGTGTGGCGTACTGCGCCACTGCTCCTCATATATGTACGCTGACGACCTTTGTATCCTCTGTGCCGGCACAGACATCGAACATACCTACGCACTCGTCCAGAAGGACATAGACTCCGTAGTTAAATGGTCCCACGATAACGGTATTGTTCTAAATACAGACAAAACAAAATATTTATTTATCCATTCACCCTATAAGTACACGCACTTACCAACACCTGCTAGTTTATTGGTTGCCCACGACTACGCCTGTCTGCACAACAACAGATCCACATGTAACTGCACACCAATAGAAAGAACTAACTGTGTCACTTACTTAGGCGTGAAAATTGAGGAGAATTTTTCCTGGACCGCTCACGTAGATAATATATGCAACAAGCTAAGAATAGTTTTAAGTAAATTCTACCATCTGAGGCACAAAGTTCCAACTTATATTATGCGATGTCTTTATTTCTCGTTTGTGGATTCGATCCTCGGTTACGCCCTTGACTGCTATGGTTTAACATTTAAAACTAATATTGATAAACTGCTTGCCTTACAAATTAGATTTCTGAAATTATTAGTCGATAAGAAAACGTTATCAAGATTTAAAAACGATTACTCAAAATTATATAACAAATGCCAAATTTTACCCGTGACACTGAAACACAAATTCTTATTAGCTGTAAACAACCATGGCAGACAGGATCTTAACCTTGTTAAGGTACAGAACAAGCACAATACTCGGTCGATGACTGCTGGCATGTTTGGTGTACCTAAAGTGTTAAACTATTACGATGACCGAACATTAAAAAAACGTATTCCGTACCTGCTAAACAGTTTGCCGGCGGACATACGAGCAGAGAATGATCGGCAGCTATTTAGAAATAAGTTAAGGACTTACTATATTAAGCAATTGTAATGTTATCTCATGTCTTGTGTTTTATGTAATGTATTCTGATGTTACGTGTTTTATGTAATGTGATGAGCTGATCCCGCAGACAAACCAATGTATATGGTTTTGTGGGACTCTGTATAATAAATGTAAAATAGTAAATTTAATAATAAATGAAAAAAAAAAAAAAATAGATATCGATGACTGACAAAATGGTTTATATATGATTTATAATTAAGCAATAGGTTACATTTGAGGTCGAAAAAGATACAACTTCTAGTAAAAACGGCGTGAAGTTGCAAGTACAATTTACGTCTTTCTAACATCGCTAACGTAATTAAATTTATATTATAAGACAATTGTTCATTTGTCATTATTGAATATATACCTATGTATACATAATTTTACAAATTTAATATATTTTAGTGACCATTGTCTTAGGGCATAGACAACGTCGTTATATCTAAAAGACAAATAAGACTGAAAACATTAAGTCAAAACACTTACGAGGAATTAGACATCATTTCTTCTATAGCAACTTTCAGGTCTTCCACAATGTTGACCGTCATGTCTACTTTGAGTCCAAAGCCCTTACTTACTGCCCTCTTGGTATTCACATGTTGATCCCCAAATCCAGGAATGCCAATATATGGCACACCAGCATATAGAGCCTCGGCAGTAGACAGCAGACCACCGTGAGTTATGAGTATTGCACAGTTAGGGTGGGCTGAAAGTCAGATAATAATATGGTTTACGTTTATCCACTTATCCGATGTATTAGTAAATATACCTTCTTATTGGAACCTGATAAAGAGACGAGTAATCGGGCATAACCACCAGCTCTGAGCTGGTTTATAAGGATTTCATTGGGTTGAATAAAAACCAAGGAATTATACATACTTGCGCTAGAAAAACTTAACCCATCTTCTAGCACAGTCAGGTAAAATTAATTAATTGTGACCGATAATATAAATAAATAAATATAGCTAATATTTGACACATGTTGCATAGGATCAAAAATCTTAATGTGACAGGCAACCTATTTCTCCGAATGTCTAGGGCTTGAAAATATTATTTTTTACATAACAAAAATAAGCAAAACTGACCATACCCAAAATACTCATTTGTGGGAACCAGTTTGATACATAAACATTTTTATAATTAGTAGGTATTTTCTCTTCAAATTTCCAGAAGACAGTTTGTTTCAATTCTCCTAACATCTTCAATAAGTTCTGTTTGATGTCCTCTGGAAACTCTGAACTCTTTAAGTTTGAACCCATACTGAAGTATATCACTCCATTTTTGGCACTATCCATAATTTTCTGTAGATCCTGTAGAATTAAAAAAATTGACGAAACCTCGCATCAAATATACCATTTATATTTTTATCCGACTATAAAGGAGAATCGTGATGTTTCGAGTTTAACTCAGCTTTTTTTTTAATTGCACGAGTGACATCGGCAACAAATAATCCTAGGTTTCTTATCAGAACTATAAATTTAATTGCGTGGGCAGATGTTATCTGTTTTGAGAAACTCTTGACGGACCGACGCCGTCGGGTTTGAGGGTACCATTTTACCGACTGCTACCGAAGTAGGACTTTTTAGAATATATTTAGGCCATAGCTCATTGTTATCCATGACATCTTAAAGAGTAGTGTTCTAAAAAAAAGCTTGAGTAGTGTCGTCAGAATTCTGATGATATATTTTTAATAACCTCAGGTAAAGCTTGGATATCGTCATCTATGTGGTATCCTCCAACAGGCTTATAATTCTGTGGTAGACTGTGAGCCTCTCCCATTGACACGTGCGAGTAGCCTAATACAAGAGACGCGTTGTACCGGATATCTTCAAAAAGTGGTGGTTGTCTTCCTCTCTTTACAATATGAGGAACTATATACTTTTTGTAGGCATTGTTTTGCAAATCATCGAAATACCTGAAAATGTGACACATAAAATACATTTACAAAGATATGCAACCTCCTACAACGTTATCGAAAATCTTAAATATTTAATTTTAAATGAATTATGATTGATAATCCACTCAATAATTTGGTGATTACTGTATACGCGGATTGCTGTATCCGCAACAACAACATGAACTTGCAATATATTGACGATATTTAGGCGTGATAAATATCTATTTCTTTAAATTTCTATAAAAAAAAACTACTAATCTAAATTTACGGCAAGCCGCTACCTATTTTCCAGGTGGTTTGCCATTAATTTAAGCATTGAGGGCATGAAGGTATATAAATGTAATCTTACACTGTCATAGAAATGATCTTACCAGTAGTCCAGTAATTGTATTTTCATACGATACCACAACAGCTTTATGCGTTGTAGGAATGAAAATGGCCCAATGTCGGTGGACAGGCAATCTGCAACCAGTGCAGGATTTGGTACTGCATCAATTCTACTGACAATGTCAGAGTTGATCTCTATCGGGGACATCCATATTAGTGGGCAATTGAATACGGCAGCCAGACTGTAAGAGGAAAACAATAGACTAAACTATGCGTTTTCTCCAAATTGCTGTATGCGTTCGTTTTTTTTGTTTTTTTTTTTTATGGTAAATCGATAAAACTGGCAGCCGGATTAGCGCCGCCCATACACATTTGCGACTCCGAGCAGTGTGCGAGGGCACAGCAGTATTGACGGCCTATAAGAGGGTTGGGAAACCGGATATTTCTTTCTAACTTCACGTAAACTTTCTGAGAGATCGTATTAATTAAGGTAATTGAAGGTATTAAATAGCTCGAGCTGACTTAATCATGCAGCGAACTACGTGGCTCTACCCTTATATTATATTAGTCAAGTTACTTCGAGAGGTTACAAAAGTATTCCCATTAGAAGCGCCTGTGAAAAAAAAATGCAACAGACAACACAGCGTATCGCTATTTTCAGGCGTATTTCTACTAGAGAGGCAACTTAAATTAGTCCTAAGTATAATTATTATAGTTATTATTATAATATAATTATTAATCACTATACCTTATAAAAGCAATATGTATGTACTTACAACTTACCTTGCAAGTACATCATTATCCATAAATTCAACTATCACCACGTCAAAATGTTCATTAGGATCGCTGAGCAATTTTTGAACGTCTTCATTCTCAACAGTTTTTATTCCAACATTGATCATCATATGTTTTACATATTCATGATCGTTGGCTTCTACTAAGTTATTCATGATTGCTTTTATGTTGATGCAATCAGCTGTAACAATATTGAGAGCTTTATATGTAGTGATATATTTAGTTTTATCTGTTCTACACCTTCCTTCAGTTTTATTCTTTTTACACCTTTGGGTAGAAAAAGATGTGAAGTTATATATTATATGTTTATATTCCCTCATGCCCTTTCTCAATTAAAATGTGAAATTAAATAAAAAGACAGCTTTCCCTACAATTCACTGAAATATAAGGGACATGGAATAGATATGACTCAACAGATTTTGACCTACTGTGGTCAAAATCTGTTGAGTGACCTATAACACCCCCATAACCGATGATGCTAGAAGTGATGAGATGCACATGAAAAGACGTAATAATACTTTTACTAGTCTATTTCGTTTATTGGACTTTATTGATAAATGTTAGGCAGTTACCAGGTCCTGTGGCTGTACATTGGTGACTTATTCTGCCGTGCCTTACTCAATGTGATCCTTTGTTGTTTTTAAAACAAATAGAAAATATTTCAATACTTACGTGGTAATGCTTCTTCATTACTACTAACATCGATCTGACGTAAAGTGGAAGGTGCATTTTTGTACTCTATTGATCTTATATAAGTTACCTGCAATATAATATATTAATTATAAAAGAAAGTTATTTTTGCTTTATGCTAGCAAATTGTATTATGCCCATTGCTTAGGTATTGGTAATATCGAAGAAAGAATAATGTGGTTTGTTATATTTTTCTGCATTTTTGTACCTAATCCCATCAGGTTAAAACTACTGTATACTATTTAATATGATTTTCACTGACGAATAGTGACTTTTTGTCCGCAGTAATATTATTTCCTTCCGTGGAGACCGCTCCTCAAATTTCAATTACATTTTCTTTGTACAGTTACTAGTTGTTATTGTCTGATTTCATGTCAGTCATTTAACAATCCTACTTAAATTTAAAGCCGTCGTTTTCTAATTTAAATTTAAGTTTGGTTTTGTTAAACATTTTTCCCTTATTACTCCAAATGCCATCATTAATATTGCAAGTACAGTTAGGTGTTCCCGACAGTTACCGTTAAATACATACCTCGTTACCATCTTTAAGTAACTGCTTAACTATTGCACTGTTAAGTATAGAATGACTTCTTGAGGGCATCTGAGTAACCACGAGCGCTTTATAAGCATTGCAAGAGTATATCAATATACTGAGGCAAAATGCTACACTATAAGTACATTTGAGTCTCGCCATAACCTGAAAATCATTGAATATAAATATTTAAAAAACAATAAATATATTCATCTTCTGATTTCTTTTTTAAATATGGTGTATGTACTTTGAAATGTATAGCTACTATGATAACTTTTTTGTTTTTAGAATAGATAATGTAGAAGCTTGTGTTTATTTGTGTGATCATACATATATACACCCACAAACAGGGCAACTCATGCGCATGACATATTAATATCTACCAATAATAAGACGTCGATGAATTTTAGCGGGATTTTTTACAATATAGGTACCGTCTGTTTTATATTGTTGCCAAAAATCTTTAGACACTTCATTGGATACATTGCATGACTGAGATTAGTTTTAAATTTTATTAATTTATAATAATATCAGAATTCAATACTCTAATATTATACTAATTATAATACTTATCTTTTAAGATAACACAATATTTTTACAAGTTTTTTAATCGGTATAATGCTTGACACTGATAAATATTCCTTAAAAGTGATATTTACAAAAAGAATAAAAGCAATTGCCAATAATAAATATATTATAAATGATTAATCTTACCGTTGTCTGGTTTATTATAACTCATCTAGTTTTAATAATTAGGAATATTTTCAGTCTCTTCGACGCCTGACATAACTTAACACAACTGGACAACTTTTAATAATTATAGATCATTAGATAAAGTTATAACAAATCAGTCAAAACAACCTTTCACATCTGTGCGCGTGACAGCACTGGCTGAATGATGAATGAATGAGAAAGAGTGAGAAAGCAACAAGTGAATGAATAGTATGGCCTATTCCATGTCATTGACCCTTTGCTTAAGTCAAGTTTGGATTTAATCATTCAGATCAATTCAAAAGCTGTATGCATTTACACAAGTGATTGATAGATATAAATTTGATGTTCCTATTTATTTCTTATATTTTCTCGTATCACATTCATAACATATAGGATTATTATTATTATTTCTGTTTTTCCCGACGTCGGGAAATGAATAAGTAATAAATAAACGCGATATAATCCTAAAAGTTGTTTTATTGTTATTGAAGTACTTAATTGGTCTTTTTAATAGATTATATAATTACTTGGCAACACAAAATATAATTGTATTCGAGTATTTGCGCAAGGAAACAAGAAAAATAATTAAATTGTTATTGTTAAAAACTACCTATAATTTAAAACGATTGTTTTTTGGCGGTAAGAGGTTATTTGTGAAGTTGTAGCGGGTTCTCTGGATGATTTAAATTTAGTTATTAGACAAGGTAACCGTTATTTGTAAGTGTTATAATCTTAATGTGTATCTAATAGCGATGTTACGAATGTTAGATTTTGGACATTCGCGAATGCGAATGCGAATATTTCCTTAAAACATTCGTGAATGCGAATGCGAATACGAATATTTCTTTTAAGCCTTCGCAAACGCGTTGAAACGATTTACCGGCCTACATTGTACACAAAATTTCATGAAACTCGGTCAAGCCAATCGGTGCTGTTTTTAAGTGATTAATAAGATACCCAGAAAAATATTTTGACAAAGTTTCATGCCTAAAAACGTATTTTTTTTCCTGATGTAACGCTCTGTGACGAAGTATGGAAAATGGTAAGCCAGCAGGAATATGATGTCTGTTGAAATTATCAAACACGGTGTAACCTGTGTCCGGCACGCTTTCCTGACCTTTAGCAATCTATGGCGGAGGCGTGCTGTCATCGTGCTTGTATAGACGCAAGGGATCATTTATGCAGCATTTGATCAGCTTAGCAGCGAAAGTGTTTGGAAAAAATATTGAAAAGAGAACGAGAATAAAATCTGACGGAACGTTCTGTGAGGCTCAGGGTGAGATTCTCGCACCCAAGCTCAGCATGGACCAGTTTTTTTCACTCCGCAACATCGTTGAGAAGTAACTAGAACGTAACATGGACCCCTGCGGAACCCCGCACGTTACCTCTTTCCTTGTCACGGGCTAACCGCGTCGAAAACAAGGTTGTAACGAAGGAAGTTGGATTGAAAGAGAATGTCGATGTAAAGGTAAGAAGGGGCATGCTCCGATAATTCGGACATATAGAATTTTAACAGTGGTAGAGCCAAGCAGTTCGATGAATGAATGGCCGGCTCAACCGGTGTATTACCACGACCTCTCAGAAGATCGACGTAAAGTGGCTCATGCCGTGTTTCGTTCGGTGAGAGAGGTATCCGGAGGCCCAGCCCCCTTCCTCATCCTTTCCTATCCTACTCCCTCAAAGATCGGCAACGCAACTGTAACACTATACTACTCTGTGTAAAAAGTATCGGGTATATGTCAATAAAGAGACCCGCGTAAAAGAGGTCGTTCTAATTTTTTTTACTGCGTGTTGGTAGCACTGTACTGATTTAGCGCGCAAAATTTGAACGGGATCTGTCATTTAATTTGTTTTAAACTAAACTTTTTGTTGGTCATAGTTTTGAGTCCTCGGCGATTTTTACAATGGAAAATATTGTTGAACAAAGAGTGTGCCTTAAATTTTGTGTTTCGAATGATATTTCATGTGGTGAATCACTAAAAATGTTGCGAAATACCTACGGCGAATCATGTATATCGAAAACAAGGGCTTATGAATGGTATAAGGCTTTTAAAGAAGGCCGAGAAGTAGTAGTAGACTTGCCTCGTTCTGGTAGACCTTCAACCGCTACGACCAAAGAAAACATCGACAGAATCAAGAAGCTAGTGCTCGAAAATCGACGTATGAGTCTGAGAGAGTTGGCTAGTGAGGTGAACATATCTTTTAAGTCCGTCCACAATATTCTCATTGACATTTTAGGCATGAAACGCGTCGCCGCTCGACTAGTTCCAAAAGAGCTCAATTTTGTTCAAAAAGGGCAGCGAAAGCATGTCGCTGAAGACATGGTTTCCCGAGCTTCTACGGATCCGACCTTTATGAAACGTATAATAACTGGCGACGAGACATGGGTTTATGAGTATGCCATGCAAACAAGCCAACAGTCTTCAGAATGGCGTCTCGAAAACGAGCCGAAACCCAAAAAACCGCGGCAAAGTCGCACCAAAATCAAGGTGATGCTGACAGTTTTTTTTTACTACCGTGGACACTCCGAATTCCTTCCAGAGGGAGAAACAGTGAATAAAGAATATTATTTAGGCGTCATGAAGCGTTTGCGTGAGAGTATCCGCCGAAAACGTCCAGATTTGTGGCGACACAACTCATGGATGCTGCACCATGATAATGCACCATCACACACAGCCATTATAGTGAAAGAGTTTTTAGCGAAAAATTCAACAAACGTTCTCGACCAAGCACCCTATTCACCTGATATGGCTCCGTCTGACTTTTTTTATTTCCCAAGTTAAAATTACCACTTCGAGGAAAACGTTTTGAGTCAATAGAAGCCATAAAAGAAAATTCGCTGAATGAGCTAAAGGCCATACCGCAAATAGCCTATGAAAAATGTATGGAAGACTGGGTGAAGCGGTGGAGATGTTGTATTGCAAGCGATGGGGCCTACTTTGAAGGCGATAAAATAAATTTAGATGAATAATTTGTATTTTTTGTTTTATTGACAAATTCCCGATACTTAGTACACAGAAGGTATATGTTGGAGGTGTTCATGGGCGGCGCTGGTCACTTACCATCAGGGGACACGCCTGATCGTTTGCCCTCCTATCCCCTAAAAAAGAAAGAATGGATGATCCAAGGTTGACTAAACATATACAATGCAAAATCGGACGGATGTAGGAGTCGCAGACCGCCACGACACACTTTCCGAGAACGAGTCCTAGAGGAAGGTGGTGTCAAGAGCCTTAAAAGTCTACGAGCGTGTATGACAAGAATTGTGAGAGTCAATGAAGCGATGGAGGCGTGTATGAATCGTCCCATAAGGCGCTCTGTTCTCTCTGCCTAGCCTGCAAGCGACTTGGCGTGCATGTTTATGTATGTATGTATTTCTCATCTAGTTACCTAACATAAATTAGGCGGATCCATAATATAATACTTTTTTTTATACAAATGTAGGTGGGTGAACTACTAAACAAAATATAAAATCTTAGTTTTCGTATTATCATTCTATCATCTAATTTCTTTTTTTGTTATTAAAAACATTCGCCAAACATTCGCATTATTTCGCCAAACATTTGCGAATGCGAATGCGAATAGCCAGAAACATGCGAATATTGGCGTTTACGAATGCGAATGCGAATATTCGTTAGATCACTAGTATCTAATATTATAAAATTCTTGTGGAACAATGTTCGTTCCCGTACCCCGTTTCGGAGGAGTATGGGAACGAACATTGGGAAGCTTGACCGATTCTGATGAAACGTTGTGTGCATATCGGGTAGGTCTGAGAATAAGACAACTCCCCAAAATATTTTTTAAATTTTTCGATATATTTCTGTTTTTTATTTTTTTTTATAAAACAGTATACAAAAATACATACAACCCTAAATTTTCAACTCCCTACGATCAAGTCCTGTTTTTAAAATTTTATTTTTTAGCAAGACAACGTTTGCTGGGTCAGCTAATTATTTTATACATATGTTTTATACATATGTTATACATATGTATAATCACACATGAAATTTAAAAAATTTATATCTGGATGATGTGTTGCTTTTTATAATGGAGGCAAAACCAAGTATTGTTAATGTTTATATTACTTATGTCAACGTACCTCGTTATAGCACCGTATTAAATTTTAATTAAAGATTAAAAATTAAAAGACTACAGGGTAATAATGGTCTTAAAATTAATATACGTACGCCACCAAACGTGTACGATAAGTGTGTAAGATGAGATAAGCAGGTACATATTATGATATTATTTGCTAAGAAATATCTAAACATTTTTTATTATCAGTCAGACAATTATTAAAGTTCCATTTTTTGCCTATTTAATACGACTTTAAACGTCGAACGTCTGGCGAAAGGTGATCTCAGGAGACGGTCTTAAAAATCGTCGAACATGTATGACAAGGGTTCTGAAAGTCGAAGAAGCGAGGGACGCGTGTAAGAATCGTGCCTTATGGCACTCTGTTTTCTGTTCTGTCAGGGACTTGGCATGATGTTGTAACAAACTATAAAAAAAAATTAAGTAAGAATAGGTAATTGTAAAAATATTGTTATAATCGTTTCTGATTCTTCTTTTTATAATTTGAATTAAGTAATCATTGTTAATGATGCTGTAAAATATTTTCGTTTATCGTAATCGGCATTAAAGCAGTTGTATTACATAACAAACACGGAATCAGCAAAACAAGTACCTAACTATTAAGTTCACTAATGTATTATTTGCCTGATCATAATAATACCAATACTTAATAAAGTGTTTCAACGGAAATTCTAAGTAAATAAATAAAGGAAGTTGATTGTAATCTATATTGAAATAAACAATCTTACGACGACATTTTGTAAAACGAACTCTAAATATTAGAATAGATATTATTATAACATCTGCCGTAGCTCATAGATAGATTATGAGATAAAATGTGGATTGATATTCGAATTTTATAATTCACTTCGATAAGTAAGTAGGTGGTTTTTCTCATTTTTCAAATAGAAACAGTGGTTTCATCGCTGCTTTAGATATATTTCAGAACGCCTGATACAAATCCGTTAGCAATATGAGGCGATTTCTACATTGCCTTATTCTAAATTGTGCACATTGCTTAGCAGTTTCTTAGTCTTAACATAACACATAACATGAATTCACGCTTTTCTACTCGAAAGTGTAGGCAGCGGCTGTTAGGCCTCGTCTCGCCGCTATGTTTACATCCCGAATGGAATAGGTGGCGAACCTATTGCCATACCGGGCACAAAGTTTTTATACATCGATATTTATCACACATAACTTACGAAATTAATTTCGAAAAGTCATTGGTATGAGCCAATGCGAGGATTCGAACCCGCGACCTCTGGATTCAGAAACGGGGTGCTCGACCACTGGACCACCGAGACTTTCTTAGTCTGACGGTAACCCAACATTACTTAGTAGATTTTATAATAATAAATGATATCTATTTACAATAATCTACTGGCAGCGTGCCCAGAAGACTGTCCGCATTGCTACGCTGAATGACATTTCTAATACTCTGTGCGAAGATTAGTCCAGGCCTTTGGTCGCGAGAGGTCTCGATCAGTCTCTTTGCTCTTGCAATTTATAGAGTGCAAGATCACCCCATGTCCCCAGAGTCTTAACCCCAAACGGCTCAAAAACATAGTCACCTAATTTGCCGTCCTTTAAGGGAGCAGGAGGGGAGGAAAGGAGGGGACAAAATATCGAGCCTCCGGATACCTCTCTCACCGAACAAAACGCGGCACGAGCGACTTCACGTCGATATTCTGAGAGGTCGTGGTATTTCACCGGTCGAGCCGGCCCATTAATTCAGCGAACTACAAGACGTAGAGTTGAGACTTGCAGTTCGCTGTTATATATTAGTAAATAATAAAAAAATGGAAGTTTAATTATTGAAATTATATAAAATAAAAGTATGCTTAGTTTTATATTATATTAAGACAGCATATATTTCCTTTTTTAATAAGTGTCTTATTTATTTTTCTTAGAGTTTCGTGACTTTGTTTTTACAAACAGAGCTTTATACAAAGACCATAACAAATATAGTATAACTGCAAAGACAAATAAAACTATGGCTATTAAATCTAAATACAATCGTTGGTAGACTGGCACATCAAGAGCAGGAGTACGAAGATGACCAGCCCCATGGGTTTTCACCACATGACGTACCCAATGTACCAACTCTTGAGCAGGCTTGACGGGGCGGTCGTGGTAAATAAAAGACAATTCTTTGACTTTGTTCTTGTACCTGCAAATTTATATTAATAATTTTTTAATAAATGAATTTTGAATTTTTTTTTTTGTCAGTTAGAAATATCAACTAATATTTCTACACTGTAAAATTAAATATACTGATACTTTTATTTATAACAGATAATATTATATTTTAAACATACCAGTTACATATAATTCTACACTAAATCGTATTTATTTTGAAAAGTGATTATCATCATTACATAGTAAAAAAACAACGTGGCTTTCCGCTGTCTGTCCCCTTATATGCTTCGATCTTTGAAACTACGCAACGGATTTTGATGCAGTTTTTTTAATGGATTGAGGGTGTCAATGGAGTAGTTTTGATCTATAATTCATGGTTAATATAGTAGGTAAAGAAAAAGTTATAATTTTTAGTTATAAGTTTAATTTTACTAGATAGCATTTTATTTGTGAACGCAACAAAAATAACTTTTGATACTTAGAACTTTCGCCGGGTCAGCTGGTAATCTATAAGTATTTAAAAATATACGTACGCTGGATTCGACAACACTTCCACAATTGCCACCTTCAAATCTTCAGCAATATTGTATGTCAAATCAACTTTGACAGCAAAGCCTCTTGTCTCTGCTTTCCTGACATTCATAAACTGATCGCCGAATACCGGTATGCCAATAATTGGTACTCCATAATGTATCGTCTCTGTTGTGGAAAGTAAACCTCCATGACTTATAAAAAGTACGCAGTTTTTGTGAGCTGTAATTTAAACAAACTTGTATTAGACTCTCAGAGAACGCACGCAAGGTGGCTCTTGATGTGTTCGTTTCGTGAAAAAATAACCTCCATATCTCTCTCGCCTGTTCCAAACTAATTTGAAGGTTGACAACAAAACTGGGACTATTTCGGTGTTGTAGTTGTCCATGGAGTTGCTATTTGCTTCTTACCCACAAGTAACCCAACACATGGTAGGCCCCGTTTCGGATTAACATTAATAAATTTGGCCGTTGCTGGCCGAATTATTATCTCTATGATATTTTATGCCCAAGTAATTTTATTAGCGTTATTATTAATATCTGGATGACCGAGCTTTGCTCGGTATTTTCTTTTTTTTATAAAGAACGCCATCTGCTGGAATAGCTTTAGTGTTGTTGTCGTTAAAGCAAGTTAGTTGCTCACAATTTAAAATAATAATAGCATTCGCCAATAGATGTCAGGAATTCCAATAAAAAAGTAAGTTGATGTTTAAGTTGATTATCGATAAAACACGATAAAATGAAATTTTCTAAAAATGATTCCTAGCTAGATCGATTTATCGCCCCCGAAACCCCCTATATACTAAATTTCATGAAAATCGTTGGAGCCGATTCCGAGATTCCAATTCCGAGATTCCAATATATATATATACATATATATATATATATACATATATATATATACAAGAATTGCTCGTTTAAAGATATAAGATTTTTATTTTTAACAACTATTATTATATTAATGCATGCATGAAAAGAGTTATGAAAGTCAACGAAGCGAGTGAGATGTGTAAGAATCGTGCCCTATGGCGCTCTGTTCTCTCTGCCTACTCCGCAAGGGATTTGGCGTGAAGTTATGTATGTATGTATTATTATTTTAGATTTTATCTGTTAAACATTCTCTCCAGAAATCTTAGATTTTCGTGATATTTTTGGATTTGTAAATGTTTTCAATTACAAGGGCTTTTGACACAGCTTTCGATCTGAAGATCTCCGGTTTTACACATGGTTAAAATAGTCTGATTACTTTTTTAAACTCTACACACGAATTAAAGTAACAACGCACCACTATAAAACTCTTAAACAATAATCGCAGTCCATAAAGCCACAGAACCACGTCGATTCCTCGATCGCGAACTGTAATTGTTCACCATTCTCTTACCTACCTTCTATTAGTTGTTACTTACTAGTTGTCACTCACCTAAGATACTTGGCTGAGGTGCCCATTTTAGAATATGAACATTTCTGGGCGTGTTTGGCAGGTCTTCTTCAAATTTCCACAACACAGTCTGTTTCAGTTGTCCAAACATTTTTAGTAGACTCTGTTTAATTTCATCGGGCCAGTCTTTGCTTTTAAGATTAGATCCCATACTGAAGTATATAACTCCGTGCTCGTTTCCTTCCATTATTTTTTTTAAATCCTGTCACAAAAGAGGCCAAATTAAGGAATAAAGGGCAAAACATAACATTAATACAAATTACAAAAACATATTATATTATTACTTCGGGCAAAGGCTTAACATTCTCATCAATATGATATCCTCCAATGTGCTTGTAGCTCTGAGGTAAGCTGGTGGCATCTCCCATCCCTGAGTGAGAGTTGCCAACAACCAAAGATGCGTTGAATTTTACAATATCATAAGCTGGTGGTGTGCGGCCTCTCATAACGATAAACGGGGCTATTCGTTTCATATATTCGTCAGATTCTATAGAATCATAATACCTATAATATAATAATGTTATTAATAATAATCAATTTCCAATTTTTATTAAGTACGTATATGTTAATTATTAATTGTATTACCATAACTTATGGCTTCTGGGTTATCTGTAACTATTGGTAGAGCATACTGATAATAATATATAAATTACATTACCGTCTTATCTAACAATAAATATTAACAAATAGTCCAGTCATTTAAGGTTAAATTAGGTAAGAATCTCGGAATTTGAGATACCCGGCTGTAACTCTGTAAATATTTATATATTGACACCCTAAAAGTTGTCTCAAAACCTACATATGGTAGGGTGTAAGCAACTATTAAATTTTAAGGTCAAAAGTCACAAAAATCGGTATTTTGCGCTTTCTTCGTAAATATCTCATTTCCAATGAGATTTTTGCTATATGTATTATTTATCAATATTGTAGATTATTAAATTCTCTACAAATTTTGATGAAAAAATATTTTTTTACGGTGAACCGTTTTAGAGATACTGCGCGAAGAGCGCGCAGTCACAGGACCACTTCAGGTCAACCAGTGCCTGCGTTCGAAAACGCGCCATATATAGTTGTTGAACTATCGTTAAATCAATGACTATAAATATTTGTAAATTTTTACATAACTTGAAATTATACCTTAACGTGGAATTATCCCAGGAAATTGTATTTAGCAAATCGTCTGGAGCAGGTGGTAAAATTGTCAATGGGCAATACGATGGAGAGAAAGTTAGGAAGTTTGAACTGATAATATACTGGTGGAATATTTGAAAACTATCCAGGTTTATTAGGTTTTGAAGACTTGACATAACGAAGATGATCGAGACTTTTCACAGATTTCGGATTAACAGCTACTGCCTAAACCTTCGGGTATAAAAAGGCGTGAAGTTATGTAAAAATTGACAACTCATCAACTATAATGGCGCATTTTTAACCGCAGGTACCGGTCCAGTGACCGCGCGCTCTCCGCCTTTTATTTCTAAAACGGTTCACCATATAAAAATAATTTTATACAAAATTCGTAGAGAATTTAGTAATCTACAATATTGATACTGAATACAAATCGCAAAAATCCCATTGGATATGAAATATTAACGAAGAAAGCGCAAAATACCGATTTTCGTGACTTTGGACCTTAAAATTTAATAGTTGCTCACACCCTACCATATGTAGGTTTTGAGACAACTTTTAGGGTGTCAATATATAAGTATTTACAAAGTTACAGCCGGGTATCTCAAATTCCGAGGTGAACTTACTATAATGACTGGACTAAAATATATCTTATTAGAACGACTAAGTGTTCGGTTGAAAGCGGTCATATATGGATAATTTTTTTATTCAATCAGGAATAATATGTTCGTCTAGAGATTGGCGCTATGATTATAAAAATCATCAAATCAGACATAACCTATTGATATTCAAATGAATACGGAGTTTTCTGGATCAGTTAGTTGGTACTTACATATAGTTATAGTATACCAGTCTTAATTGTGTCAGTAATTCATCTATTCTTTGGCGGAAAGTAAACGGCGGTATATTTGATGAAATTATATCAGCATTATAAGCAGGATTTGGCCGGGCATCGATCAGAGTTAACACAGCACTGTTGACTTCCATTGGACTCACCCATATTAGTGGGCAATTAAAGACTGCTGACAATCTAAAACGGATAAAAAGCATACAATTATTCACCAGATTACCGTCATATTATAAAAATAATACAGCATTGCATTAGTGTTAAGCAAGCTAATAAAGGAAACTTATGAACGAGTACTGGAAAAAGCTCCTAATAAATATTCAAATAAATTAAGTAATCATAATCTTCACATTAATTATGTAATCATAGTAACAGTGACAATCAAAAAATTACGTTAGTTCAAATTTTATACTGCCAGTTAACTTGTGGATGTGTGTTTATGAAGTATTATCTTTACCAGTTAATTCTTTAGTTGTAATTAGGTATATATTCATAAAACCGTGTGAAAAATCCACTAAGTTCGCTGCATGAATAGGCCGCTCCGACAGGCGATTACTGTGGCCACGTACTCTCAAAATCGACCTAAAGTAGCTCGTGTCTTGTTTAATTCTCAATAGCGCAACTGTAACACTATCAGTGTTGCAAGTGTCCATGGGCGGTAGTTGTTTATGACCCGTTTGCTCGCTTTACCCCTGTCTCCTAAAGAACTTACCCAGACAACAGTTCACTAAACATCCATTCTACAATGACAACATCAAAATTTTGCTTTTTGTCGTTCAATAATTTCTTCACTCCTTGGGTTTCCAGAGTCGTCGTCATTAGTTTTAAAATGAGTGGTTTCATTATGGAATGGTCGTTGATGTTTATTGTTTTATCCAATATCAATTTTATGTTAAGTTGTGCACTAGCTGAAATACAAAAAAAATATATATATTTATTTTTTCATTTGGTAGCCATACAGATATTCAACAGAGCAAAATGATCTTTTATCTTGTATACCCAGCCTTTTACTAAATGGACAGTGAGCGTTATCAATGAAAAATTTATTATATAAAAACGTCATTAATAACAGCATACTCTACAAGATAAATCAAAGTTTTTTCTCGAACCAAGAGATCTTAAGATCCATTTAAATAATATTCGGTGTACATACCATTTAAAACAGGAGTCGTTTCTTTACTGATATCGATCTGATGCAATGTTGGAGGAGGATTTTTATATTCTATTGATGTTATATAAGTTACCTGAAATATTGTTTTAAAACCATATATCATTAAATAGTATAAAACAAAATAAATAAACACGATATAATCCATAAAAAGTTGTTTTAATGTTATGAATGTGATTCGCGAAAATCTAAGAAATAAATACGCGACGAATTTTGATGTTTTTTTTGCTTAAAGAACACCTATGTTAAGATGGCAATATATTACATTTATATATATATTAATATATATATAACACCTATTCCATGTTAAGGTTGGTTTGTATGTATAATTCCTGTATTATATAGTAAAAAAGTGATAACTTTCGAGATTTAACACTTCAATTGCAAACGCTGGTTGAACCCTTAGGTGATAAATCAAAACAATGTAGGTACTACGATTATTAGACACCTTCAAAAGGTCTACAAAAAAGGCCGCTATGATGCCTGTCGTAGAGGTAATCCGCAATGACCGATTTTATTTCTTCTGAGGGGAAATGAATTTCGCCGCGACAGCTAGTCTAGAATAATAAGAATTGTTTAGAAGATCTTATTGTTTTTTTGTTAATTAAAAAATCAATAACATCTTCTACAGTATACCAAGATTAATCTAATTCAAAATCTTAGTTACTTTAAGGCTTACAAAAACCGCCGAATTATTTCTATAATTATAATGTTAAGAGATATAGCGTAGACGTAGATAACAATTGTACCATACATAAGTATGAAATAATTTTAATATGAATGATTGAAACAGCCGACGTGTATATAAATACAAGCTGGTCTGTTAATTTACATCAAATCAATTTGAAACAGACGAAGCGGAATAACAATAAATTCTTTAGCAGTCATGATGAAGACAAAACAGCACAGACAACACAGAACTCATAGAACTCATCACCTCATAAAGTTATTACCTCATTTCCATCTTTCAGTAGGTGTTTCACCACACCCTCGCCAAGAATGCCGTGGCTTCGGGAAGGCATTGGAAAAACCACCAGAGCCTTATAGGCATAGCAAGAACTCGACAATGCGCATAAAAACAAACAAAGAAAGCCCAGTATTTGCATCTTCTGAAAATTAAAAAATACTTTTTTTTTTTTTTTTTTTTTATGGGATAAGGGGCAAACGAGCTTGCGGGTCACCTGATGGAAAGCAATCACCGCCGCCCATGGCGTCTGCAATACCAGGGGCATCACATCAGCGTTGCCGCCCTTTCAGATGGGAATAGGCTCGTTTCTTGAAGGTTCCTAGGTCGTAGCGGTCCGGAAATACCGTCGCCGGCAACTGGTTCCATGAAGGAACAGTGCGTGGCAAGAAGTGCCTGTTAAAACGCACTGTTGTCGACCGCCAACCGTTCAGCCAATGCGGGTGGTAGCGTTGGCGCGTCGAACGGTGGCGGAAATCAGCTGGCGGTATTAATCCGAACAATTCCTCAGAGCACTCCCCGTGGTATATGCGGTAGAGGATACATAGAGATGCCACCTCTCTCCGCAACGCCAGAGGATCAAGCCGATCAGTAAGAGCTTGGTTGTCGACAAGCCTAACCGCGCGTCGTTGGATGCGGTCAAATGGAGTAAGCTGGTACTGGGGTGCCCCCGCCCAAAGATGTGAACAGTATTCCACGTGAGGACGGACCTGCGCCTTGTAAAGTTGCAGGCGATGACCTGACGTGAAATACTGTCCCGCTCTATTGAGCACACCAAGCTTTTTGGAAGCCAATTTGGCCTTGCCCTCCAGATGACCGCGGAACTGGACGTCACTCGACAAGTCGACACCAAGAATTCCGATAGCGGCTGAGGCGGGTAAGGGAGTGCTCTCAAAACAGGGAGCTACGACAAAGGGTGTCTTTTTAGCGGTAAACGCGCAAACCTGTGTCTTCTTAGGGTTGAATTGGACTAAGTTTAGTCGGCCCCATTCCGAAACCTGACTAAGCAGAGTTTCGATTTCAGACACAAGTTTATTCCGGTGCTCGTCGACGTTTTCCCGAGAAATACGCGGGTGGCCGGTATATAAGGCATCCCCGGTACTGTCATCTGCATAACAATGAAGATTGCTGCTAAGCAGCATGTCATTGATATGCAGAAGAAACAGCGTAGGGGATAGCACACAGCCCTGGGGGACTCCAGCATTCACAGGTTTTAAGTCGGAGCATGACCCGTCGACAACAACTTTAATGCTCCGAGCCGTGAGAAAGCTGGAAACCCAATCGCATAATTTCTCGGGAAGCCCATAACATGGAAGCTTCGAAAGAAGTGCTTTGTGCCAAACCCGATCAAAGGCCTTCGCTACGTCCAAACTAACGGCCAGCGCCTCTCCTTTACTCTCAACCGCTTCCGCCCACCGATGGGTTAAGTACGCTAAAAGATCACCAGCTGAGCGACCTTGACGGAATCCGTACTGACGGTCACTTATCAACTGGTGCTCTTCTAGATACTTAAGGAGCTGGCGGTTGATGAGTGTTTCCATTATTTTGGAGAATAGGGAGGTGATGGCGATAGGTCTGTAGTTGGACGGATCTGAGCGGTCACCTTTTTTAGGGATCGGATGGACTAAAGCAACCTTCCATGATGCTGGCACAGCGCCGAGAGAGTAGGAGTACCGGAAAAGACGCGTTAGAACCGGTGCCAACTCTGGAGCACACGTCTTCAGCACAATTGCTGGGATTCCGTCAGGCCCACTCGACTTGTGGACATCCAGGGATAGAAGTATGCGTCGCACAGTACTTTGCCGGAAACGAACCTCCGGCATGGCGTGACCGCAATGTGGAATAGTCGGTGCGATGTTACCCATATCGTCCAAAGTCGAGTTGGACGCAAAAAGAGTGCCAAGAAGGTCGGCTTTCTCTTTTGCGTCGTGGGCTAGTGACTGGTCCTCCCGGTGCAACGGTGGAAGAGACGGCTTACAAAAATTCCCAAGAACAGCCTTGGCGAGCGACCAGAACGCACGGGTTCCCGAGGGAAGGCGAACTAGTTTCTCGCCAATTTTGCCTATGTACTGAGACTTTGCTACGGCTATAACTCTTTTGAAGGACCTGGAGGCAAGGTTGTACTTCTTCTTAAGAGGGCCGGTGTCAGAGTCCTGGGACGCCACTGCTTTTGCCCAGGCTTGATAACACTCATGCTTAAAACGTAATGCCGTTTTGCATGAGCGATCAAACCAGGGCTGGGATCTGCCGCCGATTGGCACCACTGAGGATGGAACAAAGAGCTCCATTCCCTGCAGTACCACGTCAGCAACAGAGTCGGCAACGACGTCAGGATCATCCGGCGAGAAGCAAACTTGCCCCCATGGGTAAGATGCGA
The DNA here is from genome assembly GCA_905147225.2 of Euproctis similis. Lineage (NCBI taxonomy): Eukaryota > Metazoa > Arthropoda > Insecta > Lepidoptera > Erebidae > Euproctis > Euproctis similis. The sequence goes on from LR990109.1 coordinate 16,640,771, forward strand.
AGAAATTTCGCATCCCATCCCAGTCCGCTGACCTATAGTGCCACACACGGCGGCGACTCGCAATGTGCGGTCGAAGTGGGCACGTGAGTGGCACCGTACTCCTTATCAGACAGTGGTCCGAAGAACCCAAAGGGGCGTCTACAGAAACCACATATCTGTCCGGATGGGAGGTCAGCAGAAGATCCAACAGGGAAGGTATATGATTATCAACATCTGGGATTCGCGTGGGTGCGGTAACCAGTTGTGTTAGATCATATGCTAGAGCAAAGTCATGAACAGATCTACCCGCGTGGTCGGTGGTGCGAGATCCAAGCCAATCGACGTGGTGGGCATTGAAATCGCCCAGAATAACGATTTCCGCGGATGGGACCTGTTGAAGTACGGAATCTGCAGCCGTTTGAACGTGGTCCATGAGTCGGTCTGTTTCGGTATTACCGCTATGGGACCTATAAAGACATGCGTAGATGCGGGGGTGGTCGTCGCTATCAACACGCAGCCAGAGGGTCGATAGGTCCCTTCCTTCAAGGCTGCCGAGGCGTCGAGCACAGATATCCTCCCGGACAAACACACACACTCCGGCCCGCGGTACAAAGCTGTATTCCAGTTTGTATCCGGGGTATAGGAGATATGAGGTGTCTGCCGGAGAAGATATCTGTGTCTCTGTAAGGAATAGCAAAGCAGGCTTTGCCGTTTCCAGGTGGTGGTGAATGGCAAGCAGATTTGAGTGGATGCCCCTGATATTGCAAAAGTCCACGTTTAGCGTGGCAGGGGGAGTCGCAATGCCCTTACGTTTGCCCCGGACAGTTTTTAGTGACGAGCGAGATTTTGCCCTCCCCAGACTACGAGGGGCAGCTTGAGCGTCCACGCCTTGGTGAATACCAAACCGTGGACGCTCAAGGGGGGATTCTCCAGTGCTGTGGCAGCTGGTACCCCCCTGGGGTAAATGATCTTTTAATGTCGCTGCCATTAAGGGGAGGGTGAAGGGGATGGGCCTCCGGATACCTCTCTCACCGAACGAAACGCGGCACAAGCCACTTCACGTCGAAATTCTGAGAGGCCGTGGTATTTCACCGGTCGAGCCGGCCCATTCATGCAGCGAACTGCTTGGCTCTACCACTGTAAAAAAAAATAGTTTTATTATAATTAAAAATAGTTTTCATTACATTATTATATTTTTACTTGTAAAAGGCGACTAAATAACATAAATATGTGACCCATACTTTTTAGAGGATTGCCACCGATGGTAATTCTTAGTATTCTCGCGACTCATAAAATAAATAATACCGTAGTAAAAAATATCAGTTTCTCATTCGTGTATTTCTACATTCATATCTCGAATAGTCAAATTTACAGAAAATACTTGAACAAAAATTCATACATCAAATAGTCAAAATTACAGAAAATACTTAAATAGTAGTATGTTAAAATGTATTAATATTTATAACGTAGATGTACGTATATCTTACGTAGTTATACGAGTTTCTATTGCCCACTTTTTTCTTATCTAACAATGGAATACGTAGCTGACCAAATTTCCATTAGTTTTAACAGTTCATATTTGTATCTCATATGACTATGAGTTCAGTAAGAAAAAAAGCAGGAGATATAAAAAAGAAATATCATACGGTTGATTTTTAACATTTACATATTTGTAATATTTACATAGATTTTGTTCATAATTCTATGATAATATACCTACATGATAACGAACAGTTTTGGGTATTCATTTTATCACCTTTGTATGTTTTACTCTTGCCAAATAATATTCAATAAGCTTTTTATTACTGAGAGAGTATAAAGTCAAGCCAGGTAAGTTTTAATATACTTCGGAAATATTGACATAAATTAAAATAAAACCAAGACGAGAAACTAATTGAAGAGAAACAAATTATTTGAGTGTTTTTAAACAAACGTTAAACACGTTAATTGCGTTAGCTATTTTTTAACTTTATTTTTGTCACCCAACAACCTGCTCATATTTCGAATTTAAATTTTTCACAACCGCCTACAGAAACCTCAGAACTATTTTAAATTTTACGTGTAATTATTCAACTTTAACATCATTCTCTTGTACTCATTCCACTCTAGGTAAGGTCGACACAACATACCATTCTTTTTCATTATCTTCTAACACTCGTCATCTCCAAACTAGTGCATACGTACACCCTTCATGCTCATTCTTACATAATCTATCAATCTCTTTTTCGGCCTTCCTCTACTGATATGTCCATCCGCAGTAATACCCATCGCTCTCCCAGTATTATGACTTAATTTCTTCATCATAACAATAAAGAAAACTTTGTGTTGTCCGCTTAAAATAAATGATACTAGGGAAATAAAAGCAGCATTAAACAAAAAAATATTCGTTCATTAGCGGTCACTATTTACTAAAAACTCCATTTAATTTGCTAAGAAATATGAGGTTTGTTTTATTAATTGCTTGATCAAGCCTTATATGTTTATCTACTTACGTCCAAATATAATTTATGTATACACACTATTAGATAACCGGTTGAAGGCCAAAATGTTTTATATTTCCTCTATTGTAACTATCATTTTAATAACACATAATATATTATTCACAACTGCTCTGATCGGTGCTCTCCAGTATACTAGTGAGTAAGTAAAATTCTAATTATTATGAATGTGAGTATCAGACAAACCTGTTCATTTAACTTCATTTGTATATTTGCTTGTACAGATTCATGTTTAGTAGAGGTTATACATCAAAATACTTGTGCGTTAATTGAATTATCAGTGGCACGTGATTTGTCTTTTCGTTTTTAATGTGTTACTAACAACTGTTTTTTATTTGTTGTATAATACGAATGTTTTTATAAGTATTAATAAATAGAAATGTTTATTTGCATTATACACAGTAGTGCATATAAATACCTTAACAAATACAATATAACAGTAGGGATAAATAAGACTATAACTATTAAATCTCGATAAAATCCGTAGTAACATAGCACATCAAGAGCAGTACGTAGATGACCAGCCCCGCCGATTTTCACAGCATGATGTACCCAATGAACCAACTCTTGAGCAGGCTTCCGGGGCAGTCAGATGAAGGACAATTCTTTCACTCTGGTCCTGTATATGAAGTTTGAAAAAACCACAGACATTATTATTTATCGATATTTATGGGGTTAAAATAAAAAATATTTACACACATATCTCAATCTCAACTACGAAAACGTATTTAATTAAAATGTACACGACTCATAATAAATTCATAAAAGTTGGCTAGCTCCGAATATGATAATTGGCAAAATAGAGAGATTGCCATATGTCGTCATTTTTTAGTCATCGCAACAACTTCCTTGGGGCTGTACTAAGCTCTAGAGCTTATAGTCAAAATTAGTAAAGGTGTTAAATATATACTAATGTTTCATTTGTCAGAAACACAATTGCCGCCGACTTCAAATCTTTGAGGATATGGGGCGAAGCTCCTTTGCTCAGCTATTTTAACGTTTATAAACTGATCACCGATCTCGGTTAGTACTGGATCGGACTCGGGGTAGATAAGTATCAGACGGAAGTACGGGTCCGTCTGTAAAATCAGGGTACCGCGGGAGCAGAGAAAAGCCCCACTGCGAGTGATGACGTGTGCGCGCTGGCGCTCGCAGTATCTCCGCATTTAAGGTTGAACTTGTGGAAGCTGTGGTGTAGCTGTAGGGACTGAAAATGTGTGTCTGTGCGGTATTTTGTGGCCGTGTGTACGGTCCTGGGCGCAGCAAGATCCTGTGAGACTGCTGGGGCAGGGGCCTCGAGGTCTTCAGTCGCGGGTGTAGTGAGTGCACCTTAATTGTCAACCAACGGTTGTTTTGCTCTCCGGTATCTTTCACTAGTTTTGGACGACTTTGCCGGACTTCGGTCGATGAGGAGGTGCATGGATTTACATCGTGAGGTGAGCGAGCTTTACAGCTCCGGAATCAGCTGAATACTGGTAGCCGGCTTCTCTGGCGTCCCTAGCACGTATTGAAGTCTTAGCTAGCCCTGAGACGTTGCGCTTAATCTGCTATGGAACCAAAGCGGACAGTGGGGATTTGGGGGTTCTGGATGCGCTTATCAGGGGGCCCAATCCCCCCCTCCTCTCCCTTGCTTACCTCACTTCCGACCCCTTCCATTCACATTGTAACGGCCGGCAACGCTTCTGAAACACTATCTGTGTTCGAGTGTCCACGGAGCGGCGTTTGTCCTTCACTATCGGTTGCCCCCTATACCATAAAAAAAGATTGTGCACTTTCTGTAAAAGAAAAAATCAAAACCCACGTACACATCTATTTTTATACAATATAATAATACAATAATACAATGATTAAGCTTATTAATTTCAATGAAATATTTAAACTCAAGCGCTTGAGGGAAATGCCTCCGTGAAATAAGAAAACACAGATGCCATCGCACCGAGCAGCCCGATTTCGAGTATAGAGTTTATCATAAGAAGAACCTGCCGAGAAACACATCTATCAAATACTATTTTCAAACCATTTAAAATAACAACAATATTAATATCACTACTAAAAACATAGCAGTAGTCTCGTGCATTAAAGCTATAGTAGTATTAAAATGTAGTAACGCTAGTATTAAAATTGTTGTAATATATGTTTAGTACATTTATTGAATCTTTCCTTACACACATTATTTTAGCGTATTTAAACAGAGAAACAATTGTTAATATGCTAATTTCCTTAAAACATTCTCTAAGGGAGACTGGCACCCAAATTATAATTTTCCCAAATAGCACGTTTCTGAATAACAAAAATGGACTGAATCTCAGCTGCTCCACCCATAGCAATATAGCACATGACAACGCCATGAAGTTATCTAAAATAAACTATAAGCAATGGCGGTTGCAATATCGGTAAGCTGTCGAACTTTTCAACCGCTTAAACAGCAGTGCTAAGTTTTCTCGCTAAAGATTTTACTTGTGGGCCCTACTAAAATGTATTAACTAAGGTAATACCCAAATCTAATGACTTTCTAAAAATAAAACGTGATCAATTTGCATGACAGCGAAATTTTTGGTTTTAAATTCCTAAAAAATAATTACTGCTACTTCAAGACATGAAAAAATTATTACTATGCTGATATGTATACTATGATATGTATCTACTTATATCCTAGTATTAAATTAGTCACCAACGTGCTCATCAATATATTTTTAACTGACTTCGAAAAAAGGAGGAGGTTCTCAATTCGTCTGTATGTATACTTTTTTTTTATGCCTGTTCACCGATATTTTCGTCAATTATGGACGGATTTCAAAAGGTTTTTTTTTGATTGATTGTGTTTACTTTCGAGATGGTCCCATTTTCACCAGGTCAGGATCTGATGATGGAAAGCAGGAGAAATCGAAGGCAACCTCCGAAAATTGTATGCGAGTATGGTGTTTTTGTTACCTAATAATGATGTTTTAGGGATATTCTATATAGTGTCAACATCTGATGCTGCTGTGCTGATGAAGAAGCCACCCCACTCCACACCAGTTAGGAGTTTGAAGACAGCACTGAAATTTTTCGATAGAAACTACTTGGTAGTATGTAGGGCTAACGTGTTGCTTGTGAGGTATACTTGAATATACGTCTGATGCTGCTGTGCTGAGGAAGAAGCCACAGAACTCCTTAATGGTTAGGAGTTGGGAGACAGTACCGCAGTTAGTCGATGGAAACTGTTTAGTGGTGTATAGGACTAATATATTGCTTGGGAGATAAGCTTAAATCCATATCTGATATTGCTGTGCTTATGATGAAGCTACGGAACTCTTAAACGGTTAGGAGTTAGGACACAATACTGTAAAAATGTTCTTTTTTCTGCAATACTTTCAAGGCTACGATTGGTCTTCATTCGGGCTGCAGTGTTATTGTCTACTCATGATAATAACAAAAATATAAATACTTAACAAGTATTATCAAACTCTTTTAGCTAAGTACTTATTAATAACAATTATAGCTCCCTAAAAATATCAACCATTTATTAAACGGACTTGTAACAAGTGATAATATATTTAATAAGCTGAAAGCCATGTAAATGAACTAACTTCTATTGGAGTTCACTACTCATTAATATCACTAAAACTCGTGAAAAAAAATACTTTTAAAAAAAAGTTAAACTGACTTCTAGAAACGTAAACCACAAAATCTTTATGTAAATGAAAACAGTACATTCATGACTAAAAACCGATAAATAACGAAACCAGCCCAGGTAACGTACTCTATTGTGTTGCACCGACTTCAATAATGAGTGACAATAGTAAATATTATAATAGTTAAAGATGACTTTATAAAAGTATTACGTTTTGTATATTTTATTATGTATACAAATTAGTAAATTTCGTTATTTATCGCTTTTTGGTTATGAAGGTACTGTTTTCATTTACTTAAAGATTTTGTGGTTTACGTTTCTAGAAGTCGGTTTGACTTTTTTTTCAAAGTATTTTTTATAATAAATTGATAACTTTTATATGTGTCATATTATTTACCTATACTAATGTTATAAAGCTGAAGAGTTTGATCAATGAATTATTAATTTGAATTGAATATCAAGCAAACCAGAGAGATACTTCATTTAAAAAATAACATAACATAACTTCAAGCCTTTTTCTACCCGAAGGTGTAGGCAGTGGCTGTTAAGCCTCGAATCGCCGTTAAATTTACGTCCCAAATGGAATAGGTGGCGAACCTATTGCCATACCGGGCGCAAAGTTTTAGTCATCAATATTTATCACTCATAACTTTCGAAATTAATTTCGAAAAGTCATTGGTGGCCAGGATTCGAACCTGAATGAAGTCTCGTTGGTCCAGTGGTCGAGCACACGGCTTCTGAATCCAGAGGTGCGACCTCGAGAAAAAAACTAACTGATCACGCTTTGATCAATAGTAGTAAAACACATATTTTTTTAATGTTAAAGTATTTAAATGATGCACCCCGCAGGGAGAATCTTAAAAGTATATAAAATACCGGTACGAAGTTCGAGCGGCCAGTAAGTGAGGTGAAATTGTTAAATTCGCTTCTACTGAGGCACTAATTTTAAAGTACTGATCATGAATGTGTTATTATGTTTAGTTACGTTACAAGGATTTTTTTTTCTGGTCACCTAGTTTAAATTACTTTTAATGATGCCGTTTTGTTTTTTTTTCCTCAATAACTATTTGATTGCAAAATTATCACTTAGCAATCATGACCGGCATTACTTGCAAGTGTAGCGTGGAGGTAAAGATTATATTATTGCCAGTCAGCAAATCTATACTAAATTATTATCATTGGCCAATAATGATAGATAACAATCATATACAGTGGATATTTAATATTTTAAAATTAAAAATATCCTGAAATACTATGTTCTAGTAATTTATATTTTTGGGGACTAAGCAGTATACACACAGCCCCTCTAGTACCAAACTAAGCGAAGAAATGCGGATATTAATTCAATGATACTTTTTTTAAAACACATAGATATAAGAACATCGAACATATGTATCACTAAGTCCATGCTTATCATAGTTATCATAAATATTTGTACTCGAGTGGAAATTAAACCCACCGTCCTCTACTCTTTATAAAAAATTTACACAATATTTTATGCATCTATTGAACTATATTTCACCTCTTCTTTCAAAATAGGGAACTTTTGAGATCACATTTTTATAATTGCATGTTAAAACTCATTTACTCTTATAAAACAGAGAAATGACAACGATACATTTTGGATAAGAATACATTCTGCAACCATTATTTTGCTCCTGGGGCTAAACCATCAACGAAAAATTTCACTTTTCACATCAGGCAGGCGGCCAATCTTAAAATCACAGCCAAATCTTTGCACATCATAGATAATTCAAAAGGATGACATGTTGTGCCGACCACACTTAGAGTGGGATAATGGCAAGAAAATGACAATATTGGATAAGGCGATGGAGGAACAGTTACACCTGTATTATTATAATCTCTCAAACACTGTAGTAACTATTTTTAATATTTAATGATCTATTCAATATATGAATGATTTATTTAGAGCTCCAGTATCCAGTATCCATGACGACACATTTTAACAACTCTATGGCAAATGATATTACGACTTATTCCATAAACTAAGTAGTATGCTGTATATCAATTTAGGAAAACATTCATTCATGATGAATGATGATGATGATACTGTATATCGATTTAAGAAAACTGTGTAGCGACTTTTTTCAATTTAGAAGAACTTCTTGCGTATCATGAGAAGTTCTAAATTGAAAAAAGTCGCCAGTAAGTAGTGTCCGACCGAAGGCCTATTTTTGGCCGAAGCCGAAGCCCATTAATCGGCAATCTCCACAACCTTCGGCCGAAGCCGAAGCCGAAGGTTATAAACCATTAGTAATTTAATAATTTTCTTTAATATTATCCACAGCTAAAGAAGAATATCGGCGTAAAGTGGCTCTTGCCGCTTTTTTCTCGGTTTTAGAGGTTTCCGCACTGAACTAAGGGCAGTCCGGTCCGTGAGTCACTCATTCTTTCGTAACAGTTCGTTTAATTCCGTCTGTTTTCGGACCTTCGGCTTTAGCCCAGAATTTGGTCGCAGCTGAAGTTCTCGCCGAAGATGGATTTTTGGCCGAAGGTGGCCGAAGCCGAAGCCGAAGCTTCGGTTGGAAACTACCAGTAAGATAGTTCGGTAATAGACACTTTCCCCGTTTCATGTGATCAAATATTTCTTACAAAAAAATATGAGTTTGCACTTTGCCTACACATTTGGTTATTATGGCACATACATAATAATCTGTAGATTGTCTGTCCCTAGAATTTTTTTTTAATTTTATTAAAATTGAACAGACTATTAATAGATTAAAATGTATCTGTCTTCACGTAACATGATAACTCTCTTATCGAATTGGGAATTCATTCATATATTTGCTTAAATAGATAATCATTTTCTGTAGATTTATATTATTGCTATTAGACGGTTGTCAGAAGTATCGTTATTTTTAAATTTACTTAATACGATATTTGCTATTCCATTTTTTTTGGGTACAAATTGTTTTTTTTTTAATCTTCTTAATTATTGCCTATTTTTTGATAATAAAATAAAATATACTGAATTAAAACTTATAACTTTTATATTTTCTGTATAAAAAGATTTAATATAATAAGTAATTTCCAATATTTTATCGTATTAAATCGAACAAATATGAGTATATCAAATACTTTTCTTTTGTTATAGGAAAAAATTGCTACTATGAAGCTATTACTCGTGTGGCTCGCCGGGGTTTTATCATGCTGTGAGGCATATAAAATTCTGGTAGTGTACTCTTTACCAGGGAAAAGCCACAGTATTCTCGGCGATGGAATCGTCAGACATTTGCTGAATGATGGTCACGAGGTTAGTATTAGAGGAACCATAGTCAGATAAATCTTACATTTATTCTAAACTTCAACTTTATTCTTTCTTACTTCACTTTAATGCCCTTGTATAGCTCCATACTCGTAATTGCTAGAAAACTTAACATAACATAACTTTACGCCATTGTTACCCGAAGGTCTAGGCAGCGGCTGTTATGCCTCGTCTCGCCGTTATGTTTACGTCCCAAATGGAATAGGTGGCGAACCTATTGCCATACCGGGCACAAAGTTTTCAGTCAACGGTATTTTCATACATAACTTTCCGAAAACATTTTGAAAAAATTGCTAGAAAGCTATTGGTATGAACATATTAATAAAGTTTATATACAATTAGGTTATTTATCTCTTGTTTTTAATATACACAGGTAACATACATTTCGCCTTTCACTTATAAGCCTGCATCACCCAATCTACGATTGGTTGATGTCAGTGCCAACGCTGCAATGATGCCAGGTAATAAAAATTGCTATTTAGTACACGCCTGTTTCTATCCTAAATTGAAGGTGCCAGCTGTTATACTCCAACTGGTGGCGAACCTATTGCCATATACCGGACAAACTTGTCAGTCATCGATTGTTATCACATCCTAAAATAATTCCCAGAAATCATCGGTGTGAGTTCCAAATCGATCCCACGACTTCTGAATCAGAAAAGGGGTTTTCAACCACTGGACCGCCGAGACTTATAAGTCAAATAAGAAAAAGGCAAATAAAAATATAATAATATGAATTATAATTAATTTTATTTATTTCAGAGGAGCTTATGAACTTAGAAGCGATAATGAATAGGAGAATTGATCTTCAAGGACATGGGCTATTGATTTATATGCTGTCTCAAATGGTTCAAATGACAATTGAGAATGAGAATGTACAAAAATTACTAAACGATCCAAACGAAAGATTCGATGTGGTCATAGTTGAATGGATGTTTACCGAGTTGGGGTCTGGGTGAGTAGATGTATTCAGATGATGTTAAAAGTTCTTTCACTACATCTTAGAAAACCCTGAAATCGTGCTGAGGTCGAATTTTTTGTGAATCATTAATATATATCACCCAAAAATATTTACGGAAAAGTCTTGGTGTGAACACGAATTCGTGCTTGAAACGTGAGTGTTAAGTAACTGGTCCCTTAGAGACTACTACAAAACTTTCTTTCACATCAATACCATTGTATATACCTTATATTTATTTTTAGTTTTTCAGCTGTATTTAATTGCCCGCTAATTTGGGTTTCATCGGTAGATGTTCATTGGGCAATACTGAGATTGATTGATCAACCTTCAAACCCAGCTTACAGTGGAGATATTCATGATTCGAATTTACCACCGTTCAGTTTTGGCACACGTCTTGTAGAATTGTATACCCAATTAAAAGTGCAGGCTTTAAGATTTTTGTAAGTATCAAACCCAATTTCTATCTAGTTAGGATTTTTTTATGTACATACAAATATATTACCCATACGCATATATATTAATCTCTAAAAAAGATAGTGTAAAACAGTGCAGAAGCATCCATAAATTTTGTAGCATATTATGGACCCAGCGAACTTTGTTTCCCCTTAGAAAAGAAATAAAAATGGTCATTGTAGGTTATTCCTAACAAATATACATATTTCATTGCGGACTTTTTTAGACCTTTTCAAGGTGTACAATAATGTAGAACATTGTTTCGATCTATCACTTAGGAATCAGCCAGCGTTTGCAATTAAAGTGTTAAATCTAGAAAATTATCACTTCTTTTTGCTACAGTATACATAAATTATACATACAAACCATCCTGTTCACACCCTCTATCTATTAAAAAAACATCAAAATCCGTTGCGTACTATCAAAGATCTAAGCATATAAGGAGACATACTGCGGAAAGTGACTTTTTTAAACTATGTCATGATAATGATAATTATGATTTCCTTAAATGCATTAAATTGAGTTTGAATGTTCCCTAGCCTCAGTGAGAAGTAAAATTAATAATAGTTTTAATTGAATTTTAGATATTTCGATGGAATGGAAAAACGGGTATACGAAAACTTGCTCGGGCCAATAATAGCAAAGCGTGGAAGAACACCACCAAATTACTACGACCTTCAGTATAACGCGTCACTGGTGTTAGCTAACTCCCATGTATCTATGGGACAGGCCATAGCTCTCCCACAGAACTATATACCTATAGGAGGGTATCATATTAAAGAGAAAGTGGAGCCTTTACCTGATGTAAGTATTATAATCTGTTATAATTGCCTAATAGCAGTAATTTTCAAATGTCAATGACTTTAAACTTTATTAGTCTTTAAATTCAAATGAAAAACGAACTTCAATGTTAACAAAAACATTTTAATTTAAGGATTTAAAGAAAATATTAGACAGATCCAAGAACGGTGTGATATACTTCAGTATGGGTTCAAATTTGAAAAGTAAAGATATTCCAAAAGAGATTAAAGAAAGTCTCTTTAAGATGTTCGGTGAACTGAAGCAGACTGTGTTGTGGAAGTTTGAAGAAGATTTACCAAACAAACCCAACAATGTGCATATCTTAAAGTGGGCGCCGCAACCTAGTATACTTTGTAAGTATTTTTTTTATTAGTTTCTTAAAATTTATCACTATCCATTATTATTAATTTCGTTTATTAATTTTTTATTTTGCTGAAAACATTCACACCATCTTTTCGACTCCTTTAACAATTATTTCATAGTATTTTTTTTAATGATTAAAATTTATAACTTATTATAATGACAATTTAATTATTACTTTGAAAAATTCCAGGTCACCCTAACACAGTCGTCTTCATCACCCACGGTGGTCTACTATCTACAACAGAGACAGTACATTTCGGTGTGCCTATTATTGGTATACCAGTATTTGGGGATCAGTTCACAAATGTCGTCAGAGCCGTGAAGCGAGGTATTGCTCTAAGAGTAGACCTATCTTACACCATGGCCGACGAACTTAAACAAGCTATCAATGAAATTACTAGCAATCCTAAGTAAGTAATTTGAATATTGAATTACACTTAATTTTATTATGCTTACTTGTCTACACTTATTTATGTTATATAATTATCAATAAGTACAACTACTAAATTTCAAGTCAATTGGCCTTATAGTTCCTGAGATTTCATGATAAGATTGCTCATAAATTGGATCACTTATTACATTACATACCGTCACGCCTTTTTCTGCCCGATGGTGTAGTAGGCAGTGGATGTTATGCCTCGACTGGCCGAATTTTACGTCCTAAATAGAATAGGTGGTGGAACCTACTGCAATTCATCGGTCATAATGTTCTCGTCAATCAACAATTTCGAAAATTCATTGGTGTAGGCCCAGATTCTTTGTGATATAAAACCGAGGTGTTCGATTGCTGGACCACCGAGACGATTGATAGACCGAGATGGTTCAATAAATATAGATCAATAGAAATTTACCTTTAGTACATTTAAACACTAATAGATGGTTTGAAGGGATATAACCATCAATGATTGCGGAGATTACATTTAACAGACACAATATAAAATATCCTCGTTCATTGGTAATCCACCCACAGTTGGAATAGTTATCAGTAAATTTATGTGAAGGACTAATAAGTAGGGTGTCCTCTTTTATGTTCTGAAGTCAGAGTCTTATAACATGTTTCCGATATTCTTTTCACAGATACTCACAGAAAGTAAAAGAGTTATCATTCATATACCACAATCGTCCAGTAACTCCAGGACAGCAGCTGGTACACTGGGTGAAGCACGTGATAGAGACACGCGGAGCGCCTCATCTACGCTCACCGGCACTCGCTCTACCGTTCTATCAGAGATTTTACCTAGATTTAGTAGCATACATTCTAATCATTGTACTTGTTATTATGAAACTATTTCAACTATTACGTTCTAAGTCCAAAGCACAAAATAGTACAGGTGGTATGAAAAAAAAAAATTAGGTTGGATTGATGTTATTTCTTGTTTACATAAAAATATGTTTTGGGTATTGATATACCTCCTATTGATAAACACCTTCAGAAGTAGATTAAAACAACTTTTAGGATTATATCGCGTTCATTTATTACTTATTTATATTTATTTCCCGACGTTTCGAACTCTTTACAGAGATCATTTTCAAATGATAACAAAACATATTATATTACATATTATACTATTAAAACTAGTAATTATTATGAGAAATGGTAACTAGGTCCTTGACTAAAATTTTAACTTAACTCTGTGTATAACAATACAACATACTCTTCTTAGGCACTTGGAGTTTTAGTGATACCTGCTGCATCGTTGCACATTTGGTTGGTGTAGCAATATTTTTAGATACTGCCAGTACTTTGAACACTACTAGGATTCGACATGGATTCTGTTAAATAAAACGAGACATATTGATTAAAACAAACATAAATTAAAAGAATAATTTAAACATGTGTTCATATGAAATAAGTTAAGTAATAAATATGATAATAAATACATATTTGTTTAAAGTTTGAGTGCTTGTGCAACAACAGCGCAAGCAACAATATGCAGTAAATTAGAGACATATTAAAGTTTTTAGACGAAGTAGATTGTGATTAATCTTGTAACTTGAACTTGACAAAACTAATTTTCAATTACATATATTTAAAAGACTTGAACAACCAAGACTTACAATAATAATGTGTAAAAATTAGATAGATTGTAGTATTTTGTATTGGTACCTAACATAGAGATTACTTGATGAAAATTATTTGAAAGATGACCATACAGACTATTATGCCCTTGTTCTGAACTTATAAATGATTTTATTTATATAGGCACATAGGCATTTTTGCCTGTTTCCAAATATGTATGTAATTCAATTTGTAAAAAAAATGTTAGTTGTTTCTTTTGACGGCAGAACATTACAAAACGAGAGGAAAAGAGAAAGAATGATAAAGGTTAGGGAAGAGGAAAGAGTCAATATCACTCAAAAAATATTGTTTTTTGTGATTTTTCGCGAAGCGAAGTTAGCAGTGTGTAATTAGTTTGTTTACGTATTTATAATATTTATATCATCGCTTATTTGTTTTTTTTAAATTTAATTTAACACTTATAATTTAATAGTGCACTGATTTTATTTTCGAATTTAGTGGATAAGATTTATAAATAATGATTGATAACAATCCAAGCGATAATGCGACGGATATAAAGTTACAATGCCAAGGTACGTGTCTTGAAGATTTATTTGATTGTTTTTTAATTAGAAAATATATATTGACGCATTTACATACATCTACAATGTATAAATAAGCAGAGATGTGACTTATTTGAAATACTTCTATTTAAAATACAAATACAAAATACCCAATTTGTATTTAAATACCTTTTTGTTGAAAGCATTTTGTATTTTATTTGAAATACCTCTCTAGAGGTATTTTGTATTTTGAATAGTCATTTCAAAATACAAAATACTTTGTGATTAATTTTACCCAAATTCATTCATAAGATGCCATTTCTTTTTGTAAGTACAATTTTAGTATAGTTTGTTATTTATCGTATGTATTAAAATTTTAAAGTTTTTATAGATTATTATAATTTTATAGGTAAAATTTAATAGGTGATCCAGTGGTCGAGCACCCCGCTTTTGAATCAAGAAGTTGTTGTGGGTTCAAATCCTGGCTCACACTAATGACTTTTCGAAATGATTTTTGAATGTTGTACATACATACATAACCTCATGCCAAATCGATTGCGAAGTAGGCAGAGAGAACAGAGCACATAAGGCACGACTCTTGCACGCCTCACTCGCTTATTTGATCTTAATTGTTTTTTTAATGATATAAGGAGGCAAAGGAGCTTGCGGGTCACCTGATGGAAAGCGACGACCTACTAGCGACTACTACTACGCTCATCGACATCTGCAACACCAGGGTTATCACATCAGCGTTGCCAGCCTTTAAGGTGGGAATAGGCTCGTTTCGGTCCGGTAATACCGTTGCCGGCAACTCGTTCCACAACGGAACAGTGCGTGGCGAGAAGTGCCAAGGAGCTAAGCCGAACTGACAGAGTTTGGTTGACGGCAAGCCGAACCGCGCGTCGTTGGATGCGTTAAAATGGGGTAAGCTGGTACTCATCTTTTGGCAGAGGCACCCCGCCCAAAGATGAGAACAGAATTCCATGTGAGGTCGGAAATGCGCTTTATAGAGCTGCAAGCGATTACCTGACGTGAAATACCGTCCTTTTTCTAAGCCAATTTCGCCTTGCCCTCCAGATAACCGCGAAACTGAACAAGTCAACCCCAAGAATTCCGATATCGGTTAAGGCGGGTAACCGAGTCCCCTCAAAAAAGGGAGGCAACAAAATGTGCCTTTTCAGCGGGAAACGCGCAGACCTGTGTCTTCTTAGGGTGGAATTAGCTAAGTTGAGTCGGCCTTAGTCCGAAATCTGACTAGGCAGAGTTTCGATTGTAGACACAGTTTATTCCGGCACGCATCGACGTTTTCCCGAGATATCCGCGGGTGGCCAGTATATATGGCATCCGCCGTACCGCATAGCCCCGTACCGTATCCGCATAACAATGAAGATTGCTGTAATGCAGCATGTCATTGATATGCAGAAGAAACAGCGTAGGGGATAGCACACAGCCCTGGGGGACTCCAGCACCCACAGATTTTAAGTCGGAGCATAACCCGTCGACAACGACCTTAATGCGCCGAGCCGCATGAAAACTGGAGACCCAATCGCATGATTTTGAATCCGCTTCTCGATCTACTGGCAGAGTACCCAGAAGACCGACCGCATTGCCACGTCAAATGGCAATGCTAATTCCCTGTGCGAAGAATGGACCAGCTCCCTGGTCGAGAGAGCCCTCGATTAGTTTCTTTGCAAAATCTTTATAGAGTGTACTCGGACCCCATGTTCCTAGATTCTCAACCCCAAACGCTCAACCACTGGACCACTGAGACTCATTGAAGATTTCGTCAAAACTATTATATTTTGTAAAAGTACATAATAATATTATGTCAAACAATAAAATTATTGTAATCCTACAATAATTTTATTGTGTTATTTATTTTCTAATATGCAGTTCTCGAATTGTAGAATAAGTATTAAAAAAGAAAGAATATACTTTTAGTGGATACGAAGATCCCAGGGTCAGCTAGTTATTAAGATAAATACATTTTTAAGGGCGAGACTAGGAGGCAAGCATTGCCACTGGTTTAAGAGGTCCCAGGAGTAAATGCAATTTTTTTCTACAATACGAAGTTACACTCCTTTCGCGCGGAGGGACTCCACCCACGTTATTTTTTTATGGCTCCCTGTTTTCAAACAGGCTGAACGTGGTTGACCGATTCCAATTATGATATGACTGCAATTATTGACGAATTCCCATAAAAAAAATAAAAAAGATGTTTTTAACTTTGACGTTTGTAATTCTTCAGGTACACACAAAGAGTGAAGGAGCTGTCATTCATATACCATAATCGTCCAGTGGCCCCAGGACAGGCGCTGGTGCACTGGGTGAAGCACGTGATAGAGACACGTGGAGCTCCTCAGCTGCGTTCACCGGCACTTGAGCTGCCGTTCTATCAGAGACTTTATCTAGATTTAATTGCACTGACTTTAGTGATTACACCTGTTATTATTAACCTATTTAAATTGTTACTTTGTAAGTTTTGTGCAAAAAATAACAAAAGTAATGTAAAAAAGAATAATTAATATTTAATAATTTAATTATAAAGTATTTGTTAAAATACGAATTTGTGTTTATTTATTTATTAAAATGCTGTTTATTTAAATACCAAAAAACAAAATACCTATGACCAGTGTGTGTTGACAGCGATGACTTACTTATTTAAGAGATCGGAGGGATCGATGGGATTGGAAATGGGATGGGAAAGAGAGGAGGAAAGGGGTTTGGCCTCCGGATACCGATCTCACCGATGGAAACGTGGCAAGAGCCACTTTACGGCGATATTCTGAGAGGTCGTGGTATTTTACCAGTCGAGACGGCCCATTCATGCAGCGAGCTGTGTGACTCTACCACTTCAAGATGCCTCGACTCGCCGCTATGTTTACGTCCCAAATAGAATAGGATGCAAAACTATTGCCATACCGGGCACACAGTTTTCAGTCATCGATATCTATAACACATAACTTTCGAAAGATCATTGGTGTGAGCCAGGTTTCGAACCCGCGACCTCTAGACTCAGAAGCGGGGTGTCCGACCACTGAACCACCGAGATTTTTTAAACAATATTTAGAATATATTTTAATTAAGAAGATAATGTTATTATATTTATTTGTCTATTATTGATGCTTTCGCTTTTGCCGATCCCTGGTGAGGGATAAACCATCAACAAAAACATTCCCAAGGAGGTTTGGTGTCAGGCCGGTGGCCGGTCGTAAAACCACCACTTTCGACAGCATGGATGTTTCGAAAGGATGACATGTTGTGCCGAAAATTGAATTGTTCTACCAAAAATCGACCCTAAGTTGTGTTTATTGCAGTAATTACAATTTGGATGGATAGTTCAAAACGATGGCATATTGTGCCGACCCAAATAGAATGCGATAAGGACAGGAAAATGAATTAATAAAGCTTCGTTCTTCCGAAAATCGACACTAAGTTGCTTTTGTTGCAGTAATAACAATTTTATTAAATGTTTTGCCTGTATATTTCTATTTAGATTTCGTAAAAAGCTATTACGCGTACCTATAAAAGATCCTGATAATAGGTGTCGTTCGTTATCGTTCTGGTGTGGAAAAAATAATGTCATAAAATTCATCCCGTTTCTTTATTTATTTAGGTTAGTACACATATGTTTATTGTACCTTTATGACTATATCGCATACTTTTAAAAAGATATCGTTCTTAAGCTACTACTTAAGAAAAGTAAAATACTAGTGTGGTTATGTTCATTTAAAAAACATATGACAACTAAGATTTGGAAAAAGAAAACGCAATATTAGCATTCAAATTTGAGGACTTCTCAATCGGAATTAATCGGAATTCAGAGTGTCAAATCGAAAATCCATAAAGATATTGATTATGTGCAAAAGACTAGACCCGACTAAATATTTATTATGAATATTTAACCAACATATAAAATTATATGTTATCCATTTAAGTCAAGTCATTTCAAGTTCTTGGCAACGCAATCTGGACATAACAAGTTCAAATTATAGATTCCTCACGTAAGCATTAGTAAAATTTAAATACAAAAAAAATGAATATCATCCTGAATGTGTACCTATATTTTGAGATAAATTCAATGTTATCAGACATCGCTGTATAGGTATTAGCGCTGTGTCATCGTTACAACCCAGATTTAAAACCAGTTGGAATTATACGAGATATTTTTATTGGACATGGCTCAAACAACTACATTTAGTTTCCAGGTAAGCAATTAGTTTGTGTTATAGAATGAATCAAACAACAGATATTAATAATTATTGTTATTATGTACTTTTTATATCAATATAGAAATATAAAGTAAAAAACACTCAGACATAAAACAGTGTACATGCTCAAATATTTATATTTGAGTGGGGTTCAAACTCACTAATCTTTGTAGAGCAGTCGCTACCTTATCAGTCTGATAATTCTCTAATAAGAAACGGTTAGGTATTTAGACGACTTAAATTATAGATTAATGTTTATATAGATTTTAATATAGATCAAAATTGATTTCAATAAATACTACAAAAACAAACTATGGTTGCCTGTGAACTATTATCAAGCTTGAATAAGATATAATAACAGAGTATTTTATAAATATTGCTTTGTAGTGTGTTTTGATCGCAATAAGCCGGTTGTGAAGCACTACACTACATTTTTTTTAATTTAATTTTTTAAGTTATTGTATAATATAGTTATTCAATTCTAATCAAACTTCGTGTACATTTTCTGAGGTAATTTTTTGATAATACTTTTGAACGTTATGATTTACGATTTCATTTAACGTAACTATTATTTAATTTAGTTATTTATTTATTTATTTATTTTACATAGACATTCGGTATTTTCTGCCAGACTTTATCCGTCTTAATACAAAACACAGACTAAGGAAAGAGTCAGGTTTATTACAAGTAACAAATAAAATTCTTATTACAAAATGAAGATTATCGCAAATAGGTGGTCTATGTTTGGAAAAAAAGTTAGTCTCGCCAGACCCCTAGTTTAACGATGGTACCAACTGCATAAACGTCAAAATTGTTTACTTTTGAGGTTAGATTGAGTTGTTGTATTGCTCATCGTCATGGAAATATTTTTTAAAATGGAGGATAATAAAAATAAAAATAAAATAAATAAAAGCCTTTATTGCTGTCTTAGTTTTACAAACTATATCAAATTATTTAAACATGCCAAGACTTAAATACTAAGTTCCTTATGGAATTAAATTAATATCGGCAAACGGTGGTTGTGATATCGCAGCTTGTCCTTCGACAAAGGCCTCCTCTAAA
Source organism: Euproctis similis (assembly GCA_905147225.2). NCBI lineage: Eukaryota > Metazoa > Arthropoda > Insecta > Lepidoptera > Erebidae > Euproctis > Euproctis similis. The sequence goes on from LR990109.1 coordinate 16,660,560, forward strand.
GATTTCCACTGTGTCCTGTCCTTTGCTGTACGCGTCCATGTAGTACCAGCTATTTTTATAATGTCGTCCTCCCATCTTTTAGTCTGTCTACCTCTATTCCTTTTACCATCTCGTGGATACCATTCAGTTATTAAACTGGTCCATTTCTCCTTTTTCTCTCTGATCATATGTCCAGACCATCGCCATTTTAGTTGTTTGTAGGTTGTGTATGCGTTCTTAAAGTTTGTCTTGCTCTTTATGTCTTTTAGTTTTATTCGGTCTTTTCTTTTTACGCCTATTGTACTTCTCTCTATTCCATTTTGACAAATTTTTAATTTGTTTGATAGTTCTTCTGTCAACGCCCAAGTTTGACACCCGTACAGTAAGCATGGAAGAATACACATATTAAATACTTTCCTCTTTTGTTTTATAGGCATGTCTTTATTTTTCATCACTTCGCTTAGCGACCAGAACCGTTTCCAGGTATTAGCGATTCTTCTTTCTATTTCCTTTTGCATGCAGTCTTCTTGAGATATAAGTTGTCCAAGATATATATATTCTTGTACATATTCTATTACCTCGTCATTTATTTTTATTTCTATATTTGTAGAATTTGACATTATTTTAGTTTTTGTTAAGTTCATTCATTGGAAAATTGGAAGATTGAAAATTGAATTCAAAATGGAAGATAATAGGACTAATTAAATTGATTTTGAAGATTTAAAATTAATCCAAACTATTCACCGACCTCTAAAACAACAGTCTCATATATATTCATCGTTTACACGAGTAAAGTGATGACAATTTTCGCAATGAATATAGAAGATTTTGGTAAACAGATTATTAAATTAATAAGAGGATTTATCCAATGATTCTCGTGGAGAAATCCAGGTAGCTTGTGCATTGCGAAGTTGGGCAGTAAGTAATAGTGTATTTAACCTAATAGTTAACATAATAGTTTACGATTGTATTCCTTTATAAACATACATAGCATAACTTCACCACTTTTTCTACCCAAAGGTGTAGGCAGTGGCTGTTAAGCCTGAACTCGCCGTTATGTTTACGTCCCAAATAGAATGGGTGGCAAACCAATTGCCATATCTAGCACAAAGTTTTAAATCATCGATATTTATCACGCATAACATTCGAAATTAATTAATTTCGAAAAATCATTAGTGTGAGCCAGGAATGTAACCCGAACCCTCTGGATTCAGAAACCATGTGCTCGACCACTGGACCACCAAGACTATATATTCTTACAATAACCAGTGAATTTATTTTTATAGGTTCATAACATTTCCATTGATAAGAAGGAAGGCTTGTTTCCAGCAGAAGATGACAATGTTGGTGGCCAAATCTAGTGGTCTTGAAAGAATACCACCCATTGTAACCAATACTATACATGAAAATATTAAAAAAGAAACAATCAATTCCAAATTACTTTTAATATGTCTTAAAATGGTATCATTAATTATAATAACTCATTTAATATTAATGGATAAGTTGAAAGCAGCGGAAATCTGTAAGCAAAACCTGTTAGTAATTATTATTATCCTTTGATGGTGATAGGATAAAAAAATAAAGGTAAAAAGAACATTTTAATTATTAACACATATGTATTGTTTAGTTGACCTTTTTTCTATAATTAAATTTATCTTATTGTCTAGGTAGCAAATCTTAATTTTTAATTTATATTGACTATTTTAATATTATATGAGTGTTCAACCTTCAATAACTACAACTATTAGATAGCAATATTGAATACAAAAAGAAAACCTCTTTAACGGAATATCTTTTAGTATCTTTCCTGTAAATTTAAATAAAAAATACTTTTAGTAATAAAATACAATATTTATATATAAACATCATAAGAAACCACATGTATTAAGTATAAGAATATTTTATATACATATTTTTGTGAATAGAAGTACTACTGATATTCTGCATTGTTAAGAAAAGAATTTAGTTTTGTTTCACTGTGCTGAAGTAATAAATAAAAATAAAATAAAATAAATTTATTATGAAAAAATATAAATTACAATGCATTGTGGGATGCTCTGACACCCACGGTAGTTAAAACTGTGTTGCGGGTGTCAGTGTCTTCCCTCATAGAAAATGACACCTTTTTACATAATAAGTATAAATAACACTGTATGTGAATGTGTGCATGAGAGTGAGTGCGTGTGTGAATGTGTGCATGAGAGTGAGTGCGTGTGTGAGTGTATGTATGTGCGAATGTGTGTGTGTGTGTGTGTGTGTGTGTGTGAGAGTTTCTGCATGTGATTAAGTTGCCTTATGTTAGAACTACACACCCCTCTAATTTAACTGTAGCATAGCCTCCACATCATTGTAATCCATGCTCTTAAGCCAATTAGCCAAATTTATTTTAAACTGCTTATTACTAACTTTGAATTGCTTTTTATTTTTATTCTGCTTATTATATATATAGGGAGCCATAAAATCAAATTGTCTACGGGCAAATGTCGACCGAATGTGTGGCACTGGACAGCGTTCTACGCGTTTATGTGACCGTGGTAGATTTGGTACATTTTTGAAGTGTAACTTTTGAAGTGTAACTTCTAATGGCTCGTGCAACTAGTCGTGGGTCGTAACGTCTTTTACGCGTAATCGTTATACGCAGTTTCGTATATATGAGTAAGCAGTTTCATAACCGCTTATTTTTGTAACCGCTTATTTCTTTATACAGACTGATGTTATATTTCCGAATATTCAATATTGAACGTATTTTATACGGTTTTGCAACGTGCATACATTGTCGTTTAGTTTGAATACCTACATAATTTTATTAGTTAAATTTCCTTCGCATGTTTTTTGATGTTCGCATTCATAAGAAATATTGCGAATGTTTTTAACAACAACAAAAAAGTAATTGGGTATTTTTTATTTTTTGTAGTTTTTTTTACACCTTTAAAGAAATAAGCGAAATGATAATGCAATTGACAATATTTAAATTTATTGCAATGGGCCGGCTCGACCGGCGAAATACTAAAACATCTCAGGAGATCGACGTAAAGTGGCTCATGCCACGTTTAATTCGGTGAGAGAGGTACCCGGAGGCTCACCCCCCTTCCCTATCCCCTATTCCTTAAAGGTTGGCAACGCAACAGTAACACTATATGTGTTGCTAATGTCCATGGGTGGCGTTGGTTGCTTACCGCCTGCTCGTTTGCCCTCCTATCCCATAAAAAAAATACATATATTTTTGCAGTTTTGTTAAAATATTTACACTTTGAATATATATTAAATTTATTGTATTAAATTATATTTATATTTATAGAATAAAAGCAACTTAACATTTTAGAATTTATTCTCTTTCCAATTGCTTACAAATTTACATGGGCATTAGAAATTAAAACAAACGTAACAATTATCATACTTTAATGTTACGCGAGTCGTCTAAGATAACTAATATTAGTATAATAATAATCTTGGTTGAACGAAACACTTACACGATTCGCTTACACAGTAAGCGCTTACGCGTATATCGGCCGTTGTGTGTACTGTGTGAGTGGAACCGCGTATATAAAATAAGCGTTACATAACATAGTAAGCGCTTACGCGTGCACCGGCCGTTGTGTGTACTGTGTGAGTGGACTCAGTGGACTGTGGAACCGCGTATTTAAAATAAGCGTTACATTCGTGTCTACGAAACTACGTATACGGTTATAAGCCGCGTAATAGGTTACTGAAACCGCTTACGATAAATAACGCTCACGCCTACGTGCAACCGTTTAACGCTTTTAACGCCCCCTTGCGGCCGCTGAATATATTATATATTAGTATGAATGGCGAAACTGAACCGGTCTATATATAAATCCACGAAGCAAATTGGTTAAGCCTAATTATTCGCAGTATATAGACATCTAGTAGCGCATAGTGGTACTATTAGCGCATAATTGATAGGTATAAATTATTAGTGGAATAGTACCACCATCCGCTGCTAGATGCTGCCACAGTCGCAGCTCCAACCACTAAGATGATAAAAGCTATTATATTGTGAAAATATTTATGATTACATTATAGCTAAAGTCATTAAAAAACAAAAAATCCTTTCGACTTTAAACCGGCGAATAGTTTATATTCGCCGAATTAAGAACGAACATTATTTTGTACAATAATAGACATGTAGTAGCGGGTGGTGTTAATTATATTGCAAATATAATTAACTCAGTTATGTTTGATCCTAGTAACTATCCTAGTACTAGTACTATCCGTTTCCATAGCAATATTAAAGATAAAAATTAATTTAAACTGTGCTAAAATATAATAATATCTGTTTTCAAAGACATCGTTCAAACATACCTTGCAATCAGAAAAGCAAGTAGTCAATATTTTTTATATTGTGATGTTTCTAGAAGCTACATGTTGCCACGCCCGCTGCTACCACGATTAAGATAAAGTAAAAGTTATTATATTGTGAAAATATATATGATTACATTAAACATCATATTACAAAAGTCACCGAAATTAAACTTTAAGTTTTATTTAATAAAGTTTCAAATATTGACGCAGGGCGCTATCTAGCGGCAACTGTAGTCAACTATAGCCGTTTATCATTTTAGGTAATTGATTTATTATACATAATTACATGTTGATATTTATGTGAATATATTACTAAAATCTAATATGAACATCGGTGAAGTAATTTTCAAGTTATATAGTCACTGTTTTGATGATAATTCCACAGCACACGGTTTATTTAATAGATACTTCACTCGCTTCGATGTAGTACCACTGGTTTTCAGTAGATGTCCTTGCTATTAATACTTTTTATCTAATTTTCTTTTCTAAAAATATACTTAAAACACATAGAAAAGAACCTAGACACCATACAAACAGTAATGATTATCATAAATATTTGTTTGATAGAACCGACCTTAATTTCGCAGACGTTTTTTTTTAGTGAATGCACTCCTATGCGCGTCGTAATGTAAGTCAGATAAATTCTTTTTAAATAGTTATTAATAAAAATGAGTTTAATGTACATTTATTTGTGGAGCTTGTAAAAAAATAATAAAAAATATAGGCACATAGGCATTTGTGCCTGTTTCCGAATATGTATGTAATTCATTTTAAAAAAAAATGTTAGTTGTTTCTTTTGACGGCAGAACATTACAAAACGAGAGGAAAAGAGAAAGAATGATAAAGGTTAGGAAAGAGGAAAGAGAGAGAGTGGGTCAATATCACTCAAAAAATATTGTTTTTTGTGATTTTTCCCGAAGCAAAGTTAGCAGTGTGTAATTAGTTTGTTTACGTGTTTAAAATATTTATATCATCGCATTTTTTTTTTTAAATTTAATTTATCACTTTTAATTTAATAGTGCAGTGATTTTATTTTCGAATTTAGTGGATAAGATTTATAAATAATGAGTGATAACAATCCAAGAGATAATGCGACGGATTTAAAGTTACAATGCCAAGGTGAAGATATATTTGATTGTTTTTTAATTTGAAAATATTTAATGACGCATTCACCTACATCTACAAAGTACAAATAAGCAGAGATCTGACTTATTTGAAATATTTCTATTTAAAATACAAATACAAAATACCCATTTTGTATTTAAATACCTTTTTGTTGAAAGCGTTTTTTATTTTATTTGAAATACCTCTCGAGAGGTATTTTGTATTTTGAATAGTCATTTCAAAATACAAAATATTTTGTGATTAATTTTAGCCAAATTCATTCATAAGATGCCATTTCTTTTTGTAAGTACAAATTTAGTATAGTTTGTTATTTATCGTATGTACTAAAATTTTAAAGTTTTTATAGGTTATTATAATTTTATAGGTAAAATTTAATAGGTGGTCCAGTGGTCGAGCACCCCGCTTTTAAATCAAGAAGTTGTTGTGGGTTCAAATCCTGGCTCACACTAATGACTTTTCGAAATGATTTTTGAAAGTTATATATACACTAGTTGACCCGGCGGACTTCAGTCCGCATCAAAAGAAATAAATTAGTAATACTTGGATCTTAAAAAGTTCAATTTGTGCTATTTATCGGCACGCATTTTGGCGCGCAAACGCAACTGCTATGTACCGCTATGTTAATACTGTAATATCTTCGTAAATATTAGTTTAAATTACATGCTGTAAATGGCTATATTAATCTATATTAAAATCACACAATCACAATCTATTTAAGACACTTAATTGGATGAAAATTAATGCTGTAATGTTTAAAATTGCTTCGTAAAGAAGCCATTATTTCTCGTAAAAAGTAAAAAAATAATTATGGTAATTGTGGGTTATCCCTAAGATATAGACATATGCCCTCGCGGACTTTTTTATATACCTTTTAAAGGTGTATAATAATGTAGTACATTGTTTTGATTTATCACTTAGGGTTCAGGCAGCGTTTTCGATTAAAGTTTTAAATCTTGAAAATTATCCTTTTTTTTCACTACACTATTCATGAATTATAGATCAAAACCACCCCGTTTACACCCTCTAACTATTAAAAAAAACCGCATCAAAATCCGTTGCGTAGTTTCAAAGATTTAAGCATACAAATAGGGGATAGGGATAGAGAAAGCGACTTTGTTTTATACTATGTAGTGATACATAACCTCATGCCAAATCGATTGCGAAGTAGGCAGAGAGAACAGAGCACATAAGGCACGACTCTTGCACGCCTATTATACGCACGCTTATTTGATCTTAATTGTTTTTTTAATAGTATAAGGAGGCAAAGTAGCTTGCGGGACACCTGATGGAAAGGCGGTCCTGAAATACCTTTGCCGGCAACTCGTTCCACAACGGAACAGTGCGTGGAGAGAAGTGCCAAGGGGCTAAGCCGATCTGACAGAGTTTGGTTGACTCATCTTTTGACCCCGCCCAAAGATGAGAACAGTATTCCATGTGAGGTCGGAAATGCGCTTTATATAGCTGCAAGCGATTTCCTGACGTGAAATACCGTCCTTTTTCTGAGCTGATTTCGCCTTGCCCTCCAGATAACCGCGAAACTGAACAAGTCAACCCCAAGAATTCCGATATCGGTTAAGGCGGGTAACCGAGTACCCTCAAAAAAGGGGGACAACAAAATGTGCCTTTTCAGCGGGAAACGCGCAGACCTGTGTCTTCTTAGGGTGGAATTATAATAATAATAATAATAATAATAATTTTTATTTTAAAAACAAACAAGTATTACATTATGGGATCTTCTGACACCCACGGTAGTAAAAACTGTGTTGCAGGTGTCAGTGTCTTCCCTCATATTTGATGTCACATAATACAAAATTAAAACACCGTATGGCGCGTACGTGTGTGTGTGTGTGTGTGTGTGTGTGTGTGTGTGTGTGTGTGTGTGTGTGTGTGTGCGCGTGTTCGTGTGTGTGAGCGTACGTGTGCGTCCGTGTGTGTATGTGTGTGTGAGAGAGTGTGTGAGGAGTGCGTGTGCGGCATCTGTGTGTGTATGTGTGTGGGGGGGGGGGGCTGCATCATATTTGAGCTACATATCTATTATACTATATTAGTTCGATTGTAGGATTGCCTCCACATCATCATAATCCATAGGCTTGAGCCAATTAGCCAAATTAAGTTTAAATTGGTGATTACTAATTTTGAACATGTTTTTATTTTTATTCATTTTATTATAAATGTACGGAGCCATATAATCAAAGTGTCTTTGTGCAAATGTTGACCGAGTGCGTGGCACTGGACAGCGTTCTATGCGCTTCTGTGATGGTGGAAACTTTGGAACATATATCTTATGGTAACGTCTCAGCATTTCGTACATGTACAATTTTCTCACAGATAGTACATCAGAGAGATTATAAAGGGCTGAAGTAGGATAGCGATAAGGTAGACGCAAAAGTACCTTAAGAATCATACGCTGGGCACGCTCAACCTCAAGCATATGAGTCTTTGCTGCACCTCCCCATGCACAAATACAATAACGAATAAGACACTCACACAAAGCTCGATATATTTGCACTAGGAGTTTGTCATTTGCAACTGTTCGCAATTTTTTAAAGATATAAACAAGTTTTCTAATTCTAGCTATAGTTGCTGAAATGTGTGGAATCCAGTTAAGCTTATCATCAAGAATTATTCCTAGGTATCTCACACATTCAGCCCTAGACAGTACCACACAGTCACAATTTGCAGGTATTTCACCCCGATTACAAGGAAAACTGTGAATCTTGAAGACTCTTGTAGCTGCTGGTTTCCCTACTGTTGTTTTGCTAAAACAAACATATTTGGTCTTACCCGTGTTCAGTGACATAAGGCTGTTCTCTAACCACGAAGTCACCTTAGCCAATCCAGTTTCAGCCATTCTAAACGTCATATCCCAGGTTTGACCATGAGCCACCAGTACCGTATCATCAGCAAACATAAAAAGATCCAAATATGGTAATTTAGATGCACAACACAATTCATTTATATAAATAAGGAATAATGTAGGCCCAAGAGTACTACCCTGAGGTACGCCATATCCACAGGAACAACTTTGACTTTCATGACTTGCGACTCTAACACGTTGGCACCTATGAGACAAGTAGTCCATGAACCATTTCAAAACAAGACCCCTTATACCTACATTCTCCATACGTGCAATTAGGATTGGAATGGACACAGTATCAAATGCTTTTTGTAAATCCAAAAATACCCCCAAACACTTTTCTCCACGATCTATATGGGCAACTACTGTTGATAACAGTGAAAGAACAGCGTCCTCTGTCGACCTACCCTTTCTAAAACCGTATTGCGACTCACTAAGCAACTTGTTAGTCTCCAAATAATCCAAAAGCTGCTTACCAACAATCTGCTCCAGTATTTTTGATAGTACAGATAAAAGAGAGATAGGTCGATAGTTGTTAGGTTCCTTCTTATTCCCAGATTTGTATACAGGACAAACAGTAGCATACTTGAATATTTGCGGAAATGAACCGGTAGTCAGACTCAGGTTACATAAGTGAGTGATGGGATGTACAAGTAATAATAAATTTTGCTTCAATATTTGTGCGGTGATATTATCCCATCCAGGGGCACTGGATGATCTTAATCTAAGAATGATACCGCTCACCTCATGATGATCCGTAGGCCTGAACGACATGGAATTTAAAGGTGATAAACCCGTTGTAGCTTCATAAGTAAGTTCATGCTCAGTTTTCTTCATTCTGCACAGTATTTCATTTGCTAGTGATTCTCCAATACTAGTAAAATAACTATTAACCTCATCAAGAGACTTAGTTGGTATAGCATCAATAGCTAGTAATTCAAGATTTGGTTCAAGTTTTTTCTTTGTGTCACTGACTTCTTTAATAACCTTCCAAGTTTCTTTAATATCACCTCTACTATTCTCAAATTTATTCTGATAATAAATATTCTTTAAGTTTTTTATAATAGAATTACATGTATTTCTATATTTAAGGTATTTAGTCCTTATCAGTATATTTTGAGGAGTTTTTAATGTATCCTTATATAGTTTATCCCTCTTTCGTATACATTTCACGATACCTCTCGTTATCCACGGTTTTAATGGTCTTAGCCTATTAGAGATCCTTACGTTGATTGTACTATTTGTAATGATGTTCATTAGTTTTTTTGTGATTATCTCCGATGCGGTATTAGGATTTGTGGTGTTGTAAATACAACCCCAGTTTTCATTACCAATCATATTACTAACTTTCCTGTAGTCCAACCTAGCTTTATTATGAACGCTATGCATTTTTTGAATTTTCTCTGTGCAAACACATAGAGCTATTGGAGAATGATCTGTAATTGGTTCCTCGAATATGGCAGTTTTGCAAGTAAGAGGACATTTAACCATGAAGTGATCAATGCAGGACTTGATACGAGTAGGTTTGTCTATACCAATCCTTAGTCCGTGCATGGCCATTAGGTTCAGATAATCATGGGCGCTTGGAGTTAAATTTTCTGGCATAATATCAATATTAATGTCTCCCGTGAATATTACATTATTGGTCCTAATTTTACTTAGCAGGTCATCGAGTGAATCCAGATATTTTCTATGATTTTTAAAACACGGTGGACGATAAGAACAGATAATTGTGTAATCTGGCACTATAGAAATTACGTAACAATTACCCTCAGACACCTTCGGCTCATAAGCACACAAAACCTTAACTACATTATGCACATAAACTACTACGCCATCGTTCTTATTAATAGAATCTCTAGTCCAATATTTACCATAGTCGTCAATATCGGGAGGAGGGTTGTTTATACTAGTCCAACACTCAGACAAAACTATTACATCCACACGCACTTCAAGGGCCGTAATAAAGGCCAATAAGTAGTCGAAATTACAGTTAATACTCCTAATGTTTACACTAACAATTGTAAGTAAATCTCCGGTATAAAGACCACAACCAAAAATACCCGAATAAGATCTTGTCTCACTAACAGATATACACTCAATGACATCAGTTATGTCTACCTCCTCAGATACAACCATATTTACGTGACGATCGAATGTTATATAATAAAATTAATGACTATAATCGGTGACCATATTAAGACTGATTTAAGCAATATGTATACCCACGAGTAGTGGGACAGGTAATACAGTATTAAGATTTTAGGAATATACGATATTCGAACACTTATTGTATATAGAAGTGTACATGGTGACAGTAGAACCAGGCGATTAACAAAACAATATATTAACAGCGCATAATTTGATGCATGCTTGGCACAACATGTATAGTATAAGAGATGTTTAATATTTGCGTGTAATTTGTAATAAACGATTAACTTGTCCCAGCAACAAATAACTATAATAATAAGCCACATCCAACATCGTAACAGGAGTGGCAGTAACATTATATCATAACAGCACTTTTTGCGAGGAAATAAACTAAAACAAATATGATGCTTGCAAAAACGTGAGGTAGGTGATTTGTGCAGTGTACAATATGTTAACGGTATAAATGTATATAAAATAGTGTTATTAGGCATGCGCTTGAACTTATTAAATAGAATTGTGTAAATGATAGTATTTTTTATATTTTTAAGTGAAGCAGATTCGTCCGCGTAGTGGGTAGTAAGAAAAAAAAATATACAATAATCAATGAACTGGAAGTGATGTATAGAAATTATATCAGAAAGTCATATATCTTGTTGCTTCAAACCTTCAAGATCAGAGTCACAGTTTATTCTTCTTACAGGTGCTCCCTCTTTCTTCCTTATGTAGATGTGACCATGTGACGTCCAATAGTATGCATAATCATTTAGTCGAGCAAATTCACGAACCTGGTAGTACAATTTTCTGGTTTTGAAGGTGAGACTTTCTGAAACGTATATGGGACTATTCCCCGTCATGTTGACATGCCTAGTATTAAGGCGGTCAGACTTATGGTCTCGGTTATATTTTTTAATATTTGTAAGGAGCTTGTCTTTAGTAATATTAGATGCAAATTCCACTGTTATAGGGCCACTAATTTCAGGGTGTCTATTATTATTCTGCCGGTAAATGTCTTTTAGCTCATGGTCTTGTACTTTATTATTGATGGCTACTCCTATGGCTTTTATAATGTTTACTAAATCTTCCTTTGTTTCACCAGTTTTTTTGGGTACATTACGAAATTCTAAACTTGATGATTTCACTGTTCGCTCCAAAGACTCCACTTTATCCTCCAAAGTCTTTATATATCCTAGACAATTTCTTCTGTCAAGCTCCAATTCAGCAACCTTACTTAAAATGTCTTCATATTTGCAGCTTAAAAATTCAACTGTCTTTTGTAACTCGGTATTCTGAGTTTTGATATGTTCCAGATTACCTTGCAGTAAACCAAATTTCTCATTCTGCTCTGATCTCAAGGTTGCAATTGAAGACATGATGTCCTCGCGAAGGGATTTGATATCAACAGCTTGCTCGTGAGTATGTTTACGTTTCTGTCGTTGAGCAATTCTATCGAGAATGATTTCCGGGTCCGCCATTGTCAAGTTGGGGTCTGAGCGGCAGTGAGCCAAGGTCTCATTGTTGGCCTTTGGAGGTGTTCTTTTCATCATATCGCAGTTAAAAGGCCCTTTTCAATGATCGTTCGTAAAGATATCTTTAGTGTGTATTGCACAGGACAGATAGTTAGGCGTTTATAATATAATAATTGCGATTAAATAGGGCGGGGCCAAGGGTTGACTTAGATGCGATTGACAGAGACGAACGAGTGAAGTTACTTTTCTCTCACTCACACAACACACACAGACTCCTAGACACTGTGCGCGCCTAGTACTTTAAATAACTTTTGTATCAATTTATTTTATAAAATGAGTTAAAATTAAATAAAACAGTCAGAGCTACAACACGACACACGTCCACGTATGACAGCGGTCCGAAGGGAAGGGGGAAAATTAGCTAAGTTGAGTCGGCCTTAGTCCGAAATCTGACTACCCAGAGTTTCGATTGTAGACACAGTTTATTCCGGTACAAATCGACGTTTTCCCGAGAAATCCGCGAGTGGAGTGGCGTACCGTATCCGCATTACAATGAAGATTGCTGTAATGCAGCATGTCATTGATATGCGGAAGAAACAGCGTAGGGGATAGCACTCAGCCCTGGGGGACTCCAGCACTCACGGATTTTAAGTCGGAGCATGACTCGTCGACAACGACCTTAATGCGGCGAGCCGCATGAAAGCTGGAGACCCAATCGCATGATTTCGAATCCGCTTCTCGATCTACTGGCAGAGTGGCCAAAAGACCGACCGCATTGCCACGTCAATGCTAATCCCCTGTGCGAAGAATGGACCAGCCCCCTGGTTGACAGAGCCCTCGATCAGTTTCTTTGCAAGATCTTTATAGAGTGTACTGGGAACCCATGTTCCTAGATTCTCAACCGCAAACGCTCAACCACTGGACCACTGAGACTCACTGAAGATTTTGTCGTGAAAAAAGTACATATAATATTATGTCAAACAATAAAATTATTGTTATGCTACAATAATTTTATTGTGTTATTTCTTTTCTGATATGCAGTTCTCGAATTGTAGAATAAGTATTAAAAAAGAATGAATATACTTTTAGTAGGTACGAAGATCCCAGAGTCAGCTAGTTATTAAGATAAATACATTTTTAAGGGCGAGACGATGAGGCAAGCATTTCCACTGGAGGTCCCAGGAGTAAATGCAATTTTTTTTTACAATACGAAGTTACACTTCTTTCGCGCGGAGGGACTCCACGTACGTTTTTTTTTTTATGGTATCTTCTCACCGCTTCATAAATGTACAACTTTCTAACTGATAGTACATTGGCAAGATCGTACAGGGATGAAGTAGAATATCGAAAAGACAGGCGCAATAGGACCTTGAGTATCATTCGTTGCGCACGCTCAACCTCGTCTTTGCCGCACCTCCCCATGCACAGATGCAGTATCTTATTATACATTCGCACAAAGCTCGGTATATTCGTACCAGAAGAATGTCATTTGCTACAGTCCGTAAATTTTTAAAAATATATACAAGTTTTCTAATTCTGGCTATTGTAGCTGCAATGTGAGGAAGCCAGTTCAGCTGATCATCAATAATTACTCCTAAGTATTTCACACATTCAACCCTGGATAGTACCACGCAGTCACATTTCGGAGGTGTTAAACCCCGATTACAGGGGAAACCGTGTAGTTTGAAGACCCTAGATGGTGATGGTTTGCCCACTGAAGTTTTGCTGAATCAAATATATTTTGTCTTATTAGTGTTCAATGACATAAGACTATTTTCCAACCACGAAGTCACCCTAGCTAATCCCGCCTCCGCCATGCTAAATGCCATATCCCAAGTTTTAGCATGAACCAACAGTACTGTATCATCAGCAAACATAAAAAGATCTAAATTTGGTAGATTAGGTATTCTACATAGGTCATTAATATAAACGAGGAATAAGGTTGGTCCGAGGATACTGCCCTGTGGAACGCCATAGTCGCATGAGTAACTTGCACTTTCGTGACATGCCACTCTAACGCGTTGGTTCCTATGAGACAAGTAATCCACAAACCACTGCAAAACAAGTCCCCTTATACCTATATTCTCCAAACGTGTAATCAAAATTGGAATAGACACGGTATCAAACGCTTTTTGCAAGTCCAAAAATACGCCCAAACACTTATCACCTTGATCCATACTGCCAACTATTTTTGATAACAGTGCCAAAACAGCGTCTTCTGTCGATTTGGCCTTTCTGAAACCGTATTGAGAGTCACTAATGAACCCATTCGTCTCCAAATAATTAGAAAGTCGCTTAAAAACAATCTTTTCTAGCACCTTTGATAATACAGTTAGGACAGTAATCATTTGTAAAATATAGAATATTTTAATAAATTGAAAATACATTTTATAAGACATTTTTTATCCTGTTGCACCAATAAAATTAAAAATAATATTACAATATTAAATCAATTAGAATATTGTTTTTATCACTAACCTTTTTTCTCAATTCTTGGTTATTTTCTATGTTAACGGGTGTTTCTGAACTACATACAGCTCGGTTCACTGACATCAACATCTGGACCATTATAAATCAAAATAATATTAAGTACATACTTTACTATAATAAAAGAATACATATCATTAAGTTAGTATGTACTGTTGCAACCCGAAGAACTTAAATCATTGCCTGCACGGCATCACTGTCAAAGTTAAAGCCACAATACCATAATCACGAGGACAGATTTTAATTACTGCTTGGTCCTGTGAAGCTGATGGTAGGTTTTCACTACCAGCTCTCTGAATCTGTAGTTACTAAAAGATGATCGCCTTTTCCAAGCCAATTTAAGTTCACTTTCTTAACTTGTGTTCCCTGTTAGTATGTATAATCTAGAAATTTAACATCATATAAAATTGCTTAATTAGTGCAAATTATAGGCAGCAAATTGTACTTACTTATTTAAAATACTCTCATTCTTTTTGTTTCTTCAAAGTTTTATTAGAGATTAAGAATTTATATAGTATTTTATATAGTAGAAAGACGAGTGGCGATAGGAAATAGCGTAAATGGAGCGGTTGGGCAGATTCCTGGGCGCAAAAAACATTAGCAGAAAAGCCCAGCTAGCAATCCACAATGCAGTTCTGATCCCAACGCTAACTTATGGAAGTGAGAGCTGGGTATGGCAGAGTGTGCATGAAAGTAGAATAAACGCGGTGGAAATGAGGGCACTACGCAAAATCTGCGGAGTGACACTCGCTGACCGCGTCGAAAACAAGGTTGTACGGAAGGAAGTTGGTTTGAAAGAGAGTGTCGGTGTAAAAGTAAGAAAGGGCATGCTCCGATGGTTCGGACATGTAGAAAGAATGGTTGATGGAAGACTGACTAAGCAGATATACAATGCAAAAGCGGATGGATGTAGGAGTCGAGGATGGCCTAGACACACATTCCATGACCAAATAGAACGTGTTCTGGAGGAAGGTGATGTTAAGAGCCTCAAAAACCGACGCGCGTGCATGAAAAGAGTCATGAACGTCAACGAAGCGAGTGAGGCGTGTAAGAATCGTGCCCTATGGCGCTCTGCTCTCTCTGCCTACCCCGCAAGGGATTTGGCGTGAAGTTATGTATGTATGTGTATGTAAGAATTTATATTCTACTATATGTTTCGAATCAGCTGGCATTATATTTCCTGTCAAGATATATTTCAGGACTCCAGTTTTACCACTTTGTATCTTTTATTGATCCATTTTAAAATATAAAAGCTATATCCATGAATCTAAAACGACCTAATGACAAGAAGTAGTCAAAGATACTGAATGCTTGCGTGGCGTCCAGTTCACACACTTATCGCATCATTTTACAAATATATTACAATTGTTATTTACATTCCGGGACCATAAATTGCTTTATCAAGGCTTCTTTCGTTATTGGCAAAGTGGGGACCACTGGACCACCGCCAGGTTATACCTTTCAAAACTGAACGATAAGACCGAATTACATTCAAATCAATGAATCATTGTGTACTCTACTCTGTGAGGAGAGATGCCAATCTTAGTACAATCAAGACTCGGTATAGTTTGCGATTTGTAATGAGGAGGAGTACTAACCATTTGTGATCGAATCAGACCACGATCTTTTAAACCAGCCTAACTTGCTGTTTTAGTACATCGATTTGTAATAAGACGGTATATGATGTGTTGTTGTCAATGGTTTAACAGAATTGAAAAAATATTAATACCTATTACATTTCTGCAAACTTGCTTTGAATATCCTTGACTCATTTATCTACTTTTTATACAACTTTGGTGACGCGGGTTAATAGTATATGTATATGTTTATTATTTAAATTTAGTAATACCTAATCATTATTTCATTAGTATTATATTTCACTGTTGGTTGATCGTATGTACTTGTTGTGAGATGCGCTATCAAGGTGTTACGCCAAGATCACGCTAGATGGCGTTGATTACGAGATGAACCATTCTCGTTCGTGGAAGTATCGAGAAGACTTGCAGCGCCGCCTCGATGAGACGGAGTCTCATCACTCTCCTCATGCACTTCGTCACGCATAATCTTCACGAGAGTAAACCCGCTATCTCTCGTTCGCCCAGAAGATTAATATCATCTTCTGAGAATAATTATCGCCCTCGTGAGTTCTATATCTTGTCGAGTGAGATCGTATAAGCATAATTTCACAAAATTCTTTATAAACGCTATTTTCCGTCGCCGTGAGTGGTGAACAACCAATAATTACAAATTAAACTCTCAACGCTTTAAAAATATAGTGTTTCTATGTGCAACAATTTAGTGTTTAATAAACGCTATTAAAATCATCGAATTATCAATCGTCAAGTATTGCATGGAGAATGCTGTAGGTTGCCTATTGCTATCATCATCTTAGTGTTGCCATGAAACTCTGCAGAGGAGACTGCAAGAACTCTTGGTAAGTGCTTACACTTCATAACTTGCGACAATCACAGCATACGTTTCCTAATACTTGGTACCTTCGCAATATCACATCAAATAAGATTGAGCTATTTACACGCTTCAATCAAGGTATGGTGTAGGGATATTCGCCCCTCCAAACTTTAATAAGCTTTTGTTGCAATTATAGAAATGTCATTAAGTTATTTTTTTCTTTGCATATTATCTATATTATCTATTTTAATTTAGGAAAAAGAAAATATGAAGCTATTACTTCTATGCCTTGCGGGTGCCCTATCATGCTGTGAGGCATATAAGATCCTTGTAGTTTTGAATTGAATGATTGATTAAATTGAATGATGGTCATGAGGTCAGTAATAAAAGTAACATAACATAACCTCCGCTTTTTTTCTACCCGAAGGTGTAGGCAGCCGCTGTTAACCCTCGTCTCGCCATTATGTTTACGTGCTATATGGAATAAGTGGCAAATGTATTGCGATACCGAGCATAAAATATTCAGTTTTCGATTTGTGTCACACATAACTTCCGAAAATAATCTCGGAAAGTCATTGATGTGAGCCAGGATTCTAGCCCGTGACTTCATGAATCAGAGCGGGGTGCTCGACCACTGGACCACCGAGACCTTTAACATATTATTACGTACAAAATTGAAATTACTAATTAAAATATTTTTTTCTTGCAACTGCACTCTTTTTTTATCGGAAGGTGTACGCTGCAGTATACGGTTCCACGATGTTTTATAACTGAGAGGAGCATCTGACCATCAATATTTTTTATATTATTTATTAATTTATATACACTTTATTGCACACGTAATAAAATTATTATAAATATAATATTTGTAATAATTACAGGTACACATAAATATCAGCGTTCCCGTATAAACCTGCATCACCCAAGGTTCGCGTGATTGATGTAAGTGCGAACGCTGCATTGATACCAGGTAGGTAATACCAAGTAGGTACTTTGCCTTCCTTCATTATCAGAACTTTTCATTTTTTTTTATGGGATATGAGGGCAATCGAGCAGGCGTGTCACCTGATGGTACATACAGTGTTACTGGTGTAATACATATAGTGATAGGGAAGGGGGGGAGAAAGGGGGTGGGCCTCCGGGTAACTCTCTCACCGAACGAAACGCGGCATGAGCCACTTTACGTCGATCTTCTGAGAGGTCGTGGTATTTCACCGGTCGAGCCGGTTCATGCAGCGAACTGCTTGGCTCAACTACTCTTTCATAAGAAAGCTTCAAGTTATTTTTGCCCTTTGGCATTCGAAAGAGAGAAGAAAAAGCCGTTATCGTTTTATATACGAAAAGTGACCCCTAACATGCCCTAAATGAGCCAGATTTAAGATGATTTATAAATATTTATTTAGCATAATCACACTCTTTAACACATACTTTAGCAAATGTTATAAATATTGAGACTATCATGAATCGAAAATTCGATGTTGGTGGCAATCTTCTCGTAATGTACATGGGCACTCAGCTGTTTAAAATGACCATTGAAAATGAGAATGTACAAAAGATATTGAACGATCCAAACGAATCATTTGATGTGGTCATATCATCGTGGATATTTAATGAATTGGCAGCTGGGTAAGATTTATTTTTTCACCTGTCTAATTTCTATTCCCGCTACTCACACTTGAACCGACTGCAAAATAAATGCAAATATATCTTCACAAACTTTTACGGTTCTAATAGACGAAATTGATGGATCATATAATATTAAAACAACTCTTTATGGATTATATCGCGTTTAATTAGAACTTATTTTTATTTATTTCCCGACGTTTCGAACTCTTTACAGAGATCATTTTCACGAGTCTGTGAAATAAATGTGATGGATCATATGTTTACTGATACAAATATGAAATACATAAATACAACCAGAAAATCTGAGAAGCTGTAGCTTTTACATTTTTCACAGAAATTGTTGAGATATTTTTTATAATTACTATATTTGATTGTGATTTTAAAAGTGCTAAGTAATTTTATTATTTACTTGCAATCAAACATATTAACTCTCAATATACACGTAGGTCTCATAAACTACTCAATTGATTTTTATAAAAAAATCTGGTAATAAAAAGGCTTTTTTGCCCAATAAATGCTTTTTAAATCAAAAAGTTTGATTAAAAAAATATTGTAATATGATAAAATGTATGATGTATGATTGTAAATGATAAAATTGTATTATTAAATATTATAATGATAAATTTCATTGTACATAACTTTGTATATATCCAGTAAACTTCGGAAGTCACACATTTATAAAGTAAATACATAATTTTCTTTGTTTTAAAAATCTTTACTCACTATCTATTTATATTTTTTTTAATTTTTATATAGATTTTTAATGAAGAATATAATATAATGTTTTACAGCCCGTGTCTATTAAAAGAATTCATTTTTGCAGTTTTGCAGCTGTATTTAACTGCCCTCTTGTTTGGGCTCTTTCGGCAGATGTTCACTGGCGAATACTCAGATTGATTGATCAGCCTTCAAACCCCGCATACACTGGAGATATAATAAATTCGAATTTACCACCATTCAGTTTTAGTGAACGAGTATCAGCTATGTTTACCCAAATAACTGGACAACTTGTAAAATATTTGTAAGTATCATACGGAATTATTAGCAATACACTATAATAAAGTTTAAGAATATTTAATCAATGCGCATGTAGATCATCTTTTGAAACAAATGTTTCGCGTTCATGTATTAATTTCATAATACTGGGTTTAATTTCAACTTATTAAGGTATACCTACGCATAATTTGTTATAAATTTGTTTGGTGTATCTATGAAAAAGCCGCAGCTATTTTGCTGTTATTTTAATAGGTTTGATTTTCATTGATAATATGAGGTGATGTTTTTTAAACAATTGGATGCTTTTACGTCTTCCGTCTAACATATTTCTTAGTATTTTCTATTTAATTTCAGATATTTCGATGGAATGGAAAAACGGATTTATGAAAACTTGCTGGGGCCAATAGTAGCAAAGCGTGGAAGGACACTCCCAAATTACTACGACATCCAGTATAACGCTGGTGTTAGCAAACTCCCATGTATCTATGGGACAGGCCATAGCTCTACCACAGAACTGTATACCTATCGGAGGGTATCATATTAATGAGAAAGTAGAGCCGTTATATTTCTTAGTGAACGATCTTTCCATAGAAGCATAGAAGACGGCTGTGCTTCTGAGCCTTTGGTGACCAAGGCGGGTATTTCACAGGTGTCAGTCTCAGTTCTGTCCACGACACTCATAATGTTTAATATCAACATTCTGCTATTACCAGATATGTGTGGTTATGCTGATGATAGCAAGACCAATGGGTTCACTGCCCGACCCAGTCCGGATTAGATCCGTTTGGAAAGAGAGGCCATGGTTAAGTTAGTTAATCTCACACTTATGGCATTCTTTAAAAGGGGTGATGCTAACCCTGTGATATTAAACGTTGCTACCATGTCTTTTTATACCCAAAAGAGCCCTCTCTTCTTGAATCCTACTTTTCAGAGTACGGCATTGGAATCATCTCACCGCCTCTGGTTGTTGGGTATGGAAATATATCAAAACCTTAAATTTGGGTGGTTTGATGAATCTAAAGGAAGGGGTCAACAAGGAAACGAGGCATCGTCGCAAATTTACAGAAGTATTTCACTCCGAAACAGCTTAGGTATAACCGTGTAAAGTTCCGATCTGATCATGGATGGAGTGCTACTCTCATATATGTTCATAAGGACCTTTCGTTTTTCATTCGAATCTGTGCAGGCGTAATAAGAGACTAATTGGTATCCTCAACTTATTCGACTTCAGTCTTGAAAGTATTGAGTACAGGCGAAAGCTGATCCTCGCATTATTCTACAGCTTTTACCCTGGAATCGCATTATTTATTTCTTTCATCACCTTGCCCACTAACGGTATCACATGCCGCTTGCACCCCTATTTACGGTGAACCACCTATCTGGGCAAAGCGGTTTGCATCTAATGCACTGCCATCAAAGACCTCACTATCTTTTACCATCAGATGAAGTGTCGCCAAGGTCTTGTCTGTGTAACATAAACGAAAAAAATTGCTGACATTCTGGATTTTTCTTTTAACCAATGACTATGTACTTTATAGTTTGAACTACAAACACGAACATTTTAACAGAAACATTTAAATTTTAGGATTTGAAGAAGATATTGAACTCAGCCAAAAACACAGAAAGTAAAGGAGCTATCATTCATATATCACAATCGTCCAGTATCCCCAGGAGTGGAGCTGGTGCACTGGGTGAAGCACGTTATAGAGACACGCGGAGCTCTTCACCTGCGCTCACCAGCACTCGATCTGCCGTTCTATCAAAGACTTTATTTAGACTTAGTTGCACTTATTCTAGTCATTACGCTTGGTATTATTAAATTATTTGAAATATTCCATCGGAAGAACCATGCACAAAGCGTAAAAAAGAATGTGAAAAAATTTAATTAGTCATTTAAATAGTTAAGATATAAAATTGTATTAATTCATTCAAATCATTTCTAAATTGTGATTGTCCATTTTAAATGTTATAACTACTAAACAGTAGCATAACAAATAAACGAAGGAACTAAAGTTCAAAGTTCAGATATATTGTACAATCCATCATACTTAAAACCGAACGACAAAAAATTTTGTTTATTTTTTGCCCACTTTTTGTATATCTAATAATAAACTAAATGGAGTCGTAATTATTTTCCTATTATGTGTGTCGGTTATTATTCGCGTTTGCAATATGAATATAGCACTGTCATCATTACGTTACGATCTCGTATTCACAATTAAATCTAAAAAGATTTTGTTTTAGTGAGTATTAAAATGTGTGTTTTTAATCTTATAAACTTTTTACTTTTTGAAGTTATACTTCTTTAGGCGCGTTATGAAAAAATGATGAGAGTGAAATTTTAAGATGCGCGCGTATCTGTGACACAAAATTAACAGTATGAAGTTGTCTGCTTAACCGCTTAAGATGCTTAAGATGCACGCGCATTTGTGACACAAAATTAACAGTATGAAGTTGTCTGCTTAACCGCTCATTAAGTCTCGAAAAAAAGCTACCAACAAAATAGAAATTGAACCTCGATATTAGTCGCGCATGTTGGTACGCTCGTTACCTCTGATTACTGTTTTCATATTTATAATATTTATCAACATGTTTCTAGTTTATACATTCACAACACGTGTTTTAGATTCATACAAGTGCGAATTATATATGTGCTAATAAATTATATTCAGTACAGATTTAAATTGAATATTTTGATTGATATTACTTACTATTTGTGAATATTAGTGAAAAAATTGTGCTTATATATATATACTTTTTCAAGTGCTCCAATATAATTGAGGTTAACTATCCGTATGTATTATTTATTGATATAAATTAAAATACTTTTATATAATATAATTAACACTAAATATTATTAAATTATTAATGTTAAATACTTATTATTGGTTATTTAATATTTACAAAATAAAGAAATAAATTTAATAAAACATTTAATAAAAGTTTGTGATAAAAATTAAAATTGAACATCAAATTATAATATTAATTTTTAATATTTGCTATTAAATTGAATAAATAATAAATATTTATAAAAATAACTAAATAAATTTAATGAAAAATTTTTGATAAAAATGAAAAGTGAATATTAAATTAACAAATCAATAAAAATATATAAAAAATGACCAACCTTAAATTCAATTTTTGAATTTATTATTATATTTATTTTTAAAATATTAAATAATCAATAATAAACATTTAAAATTAAGAATCTTATAATATATAGTACAAATTATGTCTTATATATTTATTATTCTCTAAATTTTGTTTTTAATATTTATATATATATATATTTTAATGATGCCAAAGAAGTATAACTTCTCACGCGCGTATATAAGTACATAAAAACCCATTTTTTTTACCCAGTTTTTGATAATTTACCTAAAGATTTTTTGACGACATAATATAATCTCAGCTAGATGGTTGGCATTAAACTCACCAACATCTAGCTCGTCACTCATTACCATACCATACTCATTAATCGAATACTCATTACCCGTTTTTTTTTCAATTTAACCTTACTGTGTAACTCAAATATTACTTATAGCCTTATTGAACTGCACGGAAATATTAATGGACTCCTAGCTAAAAGCTATATTAATTTTATTTAAAAAATCTGAGTAATTTTAATATTAAATATTATATATCTTTAAACGCGCAATTCTAGTATATACTTAGTCTGGCCATAAATACTGTTGTACAACTAAAAATTAAAAATATTACATTTGAATTTGGAATCTGTCATTTTTATACGATTGTTCATTGTGTTTTCTCGTTTTGGCGCCAATACATTGTACAATATTTTGCGATATTAAAATGGAGTGGGGTGATAAAGAGAACCGAATCGCTGTGATTGCATTACACAAAGTAGGTATGGAGCCAAATGCAATTTTTAAATCTCTCCATACACTTGGTATTAGTCAAATGTTTGTGTACCGGGCTATTAATAGGTACAATGAGACCTCCTCTGATTGTGACAGAAAAAGACCTGGCCGTCCACGTAGTGTTCGTACGAAAAAGGTGGTCAAAGCAGTAAGGGAAAGAATTCGAAGAAATCCTGTCCGCAAGCAAAAGATTTTATCTCGGGAGATGAAGATAGCACCTAGAACAATGTCGCGTATTTTAAAAGATGACTTAGGACTTGCAGCCTATAAGAGGCGCACTGGTCATTTATTAACTGATAGTTTAAAAAAGAATAGGGTGTTAAAATCTAAACAACTACTGAAGCGATACGCAAAGGGAAGTCACAGAAAAATATTGTTTACGGATGAAAAAGTTTTTACAATTGAGCAACATTTTAACAAAAAAAATAACCGTATTTATGCTCAAAGCTCTAAGGAAGCTTCCCAATTAGTTGACAGAGTGCAACGTGGGCATTAACCGACTTCAGTGATGGTTCGGTGAGGTGTTAGCTACGAAGGTGTGACTGAGCCATATTTTTGTGAAAAAGGTATCAAAACATCGGCACAAGTATATCAAGATACCATTCTTGAAAAGTTAGTCAAGCCCCTTAACAACACCATGTTCAATAACGAAGTATGGTCCTTCCAGCAAGACTCGGCACCGGGTCATAAAGCTCGGTCCACGCAATCTTGGTTGGAAGCGAACGTTTCGGACTTCATTAGAGCTGAAGACTGGCCGTCGTCTAGTCCCGATCTTAATTCACTGGATTATGATTTGTAGTCAGTTTTAGAGAGTATGGCTTGCTCTAAACGTCATAATAATTTAGAGTCCCTAAAACATACGATTGGCAGTGAAGAATTTTCCCATGGAAAGAGTGCGTGTTTCTATTGATAACTGGCCTCAACGTTTAAACGCCTGTATTGCAGCCTAAGGAGACCACTTCGAATAAGCTTTTTATATTTTATATCGTTTTATATTTATATATTAAAGTAACACACTGTAAAAGTAATAAATGTGTATTTGCAATTAAAATTTTTTTTTCTTGGTTACAATATTTATGGCATGACTAAGTATATATATAAACATACATAACTTCACGCCTTTTGTTACCCGAAGGCGTAGGCAGCAGCTGTTAAGCCTCGTCTCGCCGTTATGTTTACGTCCCAAATGGAATAGGTGGCGAACCTATTGCCATACGGGCACAAAGTTTTCAGTCATCAATTAGATATTTACCACACTTAACTTCCGAAAAACAATTTCGAAAAGTAATTGGTGTGAGCCAGTGTCCGGATTCGAACCCGGACCTCTGGATCAGAAGCCGTGTGCTCTCCCACTAGACCACCGTGACTATATAAATATATATACATATATGTATGCATGTATGTATATATACGTATATATTGTATTTTGTATGATTGTGAGGTACGGTATGTATTGTATCGTATTATATTACGAAATTATATAAATTACAACAATATACTTAGTTTGGGGCTGTTAGATTAAGCATTGATTATTGAAATGCATGGAATTTATTGTATTGTAATTGAGTTACATGTTATGAATTGTATTATGCTAATAAATTGATAAAAATAACAACAAATGTGTGGTTTGGAGCATAGAGATATATTACTAAAGTACTTACTTTAGTAATATATCTCAATGGTTTGGAGCTGTAAATTAAACATTAATTAATCAAATGCATGAAATTTATTGTATTAAAAAAAAAGATAAATAACAACCAATATGTGAAAAAAAGATGTAAGAAGTATTATTAGTAATAAAGGCTATTTTTACACGCTTTTTATTAGCTTCACTTGTATGTTTGTATATTTGTAACCGACTTCTTTGGGCGCGATTTTGACCCACTTTGAACGGCTAGATTTCGTTCAAACTTTGTAGATTTATCTAGGATCGATGACAATACACTAATTTGATAAAATTATTCAATTTTTCAATTTGCAAAATATGATTTTGTTAATTTTTTAGTGAAACGTAAATATAAACCATGATTCATAGTTCACTTCTCGCACCAGCCAGTGGCAATCAGCGGAAAGTCTACGTTATCAACTTGAAACGAGTTCCTTGTATAAGTCACAGATGGTGCTATTCCACAAATTTGGTTTTGATATCCGTTGTTAGCACGCTTTAACTAAGAAACGCGCTTGTTATAGAAAACCGAACTAAAAAATATAAAATAAATAATAGTTTAAAAAAACTAAAAAACACGCTTTTTATAGAAAACCGAACTAAAAAATAGAAAAAAAAAAAAAAAAATATTTTATTTTAAAAAAGCGTGGGGTGCATTTTAAGATATTATCGAAATGATAATCACTCTACTCATATCTGTCAATAAAATATTTGTAACTATTGACACCATGCACCCCACGCTTTTTTTAAAATTATTATTTATTTTTTTCTATTTTTTAGTTCGGTTTTCTATAAAAAGCGTGTTTTTTAGTTTTTTAAACTATTATTTATTTAGTTATTTATTTATAGGCATATACTATATTGTAGGAATATATGAGGGTAGTAGAAGGGGGAATTATATATAAGCGGGTGTCAAGAGTGATCGGTTTCTTTTTGTGTTTCGTTCGTCGTTGTGATAAGTTTGGTCGTATATTTTTAAATTCAATTCGCGTTCGTTTTACTGATATAATCAGATTTTAGATTGATAGAGTGATTGTTTGTTACTGAGTAAATAGAATTGCTAATTGGTTAATTTGTGTAAAGTTATAAAAATTGATTGTAAAAAAGTGTAAAGGGTTATTTATTTTTAAAAAAGTCCCTTCTGGTCTGTTATCCAAGAGTATATATTATAGTGCCCACTGTCCGAGCCTGAACGGAAAGAGAACCAACCTTATTTCTTTTGAAAGGCAAGGAATAGAGTTAGATGTGTAAGAATCATACATACGTATAAACATACATACATACATAACTTCACGCCAAATCCCTTGCGGGGTAGGCAGAGAGAACAGAGTGCCATAAGGCACGATTCCTGCACGCCTCACTCGCTTCATTGACTTTCATAACTCTTTTCATGCACGTGCGTCGATTTTTGAGGCTCCTAACATCACCTTCCTCCAGAACACGTTCTATTTGGTCATGGAATGTGTGTCTTGGCTGTCCTCGACTCCTACATCCATCCGCTTTTGCATTGTATATCTACTTAGTCAGTCTTGCATCATCAATTCTTTCTACATGTCCGAACCATCGGAGCATGCCCTTTCTTACTATTACACCGTATAAACAAAATTTCACGCCAAGTCACTTGCGGGGTAGGTAGGCAGACGAGAGTGCCATAAGGCACGTTTCTCACACACTTCACTTGCCCACAGTTGAATGTGATGAAAACGAAAGCTATGGTGTTCAATAGGGAAGAAACCAGAACAGATGCAAGAATAACGGTTGATGATGTAATGATGGTGCAGGTGGATAAAAGTGTATTTTTTATTGGAGGGCAAACGACGAGATGATGGGCAAACGATGAGACGTGTACCTGATGGTAAGCAACCAACGCCGCCCATGGACACCAGCAACAAATATAGTGTTACTGTTGCGTTGCCGACCTCTAAGGGATAGGGGACAGATAAGGATGGGGAAGGTGGGTGGGCCTCCGGTTACCGCTCTCACCGAACGAAACTCGGCATAAGCCCCTTTACGTCGATCTTCTGAGAGGTCGTGGTATTTCACCGGTCGAGCCGGCCCATTCATGCAGCAAACTGCTTGGCTCTATCCTGGATGTGCGTTTGCGATGTTAGGTACACAGCTGATATTGAAATGAGAGCAGCGTTAGAAAATAGTGTAGCGTGTGGCGTTAGGTGGATACCTGGGACAAAGCAGAAAATTACAGCTCGCTATTCAAAATCCATTACTGACCCCATCGCTCACTAATGGAAGCGAGAGTTAGGCTTGGAAAAAGCGCACAAAAATAGGATAAAGGCGATCAAAGTGACGCGTGCTGACCGCCTAAAAAACAAGTTTTTAAGGCAAGAAGTTAGATTGAAAGAGAGTATCGGTGCAAAAGTGAGGAGGGGCGTGCTCCAATAGTTCGGATATGTAGAAAGAATGAATAATGCAAGATTGATTAAGCAGATATACAGTGCAAAAGCGGTAGGTTGTAGGAGTTCAGGACAACACAATTTCCATGACCAAATATAATATTGTGTGTTGTGAAAATTTTTAGGCAAATGTTCATTTTCTTTTTATTCCATTCACCATCATGTATTAAATTGATATTAGATTAAGGAACCGGACCTATTTATGTATTTTTAATGTCTACATTTCAATACATTCAAATTGAAAATCTATTACAACTTGCATGTCATTTGTTAGCTGTTGAATAAAATGATATTTAATACTGAGTATGCTATTTTTTATATATTTATATATACAAATCGCTCTTATCAAATTTGTGTACATATTAATACCTAATCAACGTTATGTTACATGGAGACATTGGGTATATGATAAAAAAAAATGGGTGCGTGCGTGATATATACAGCGTGTCCCACATTGGGTATATCAAGCCGCGAGGGCTGTATACAGGATGGAATTGCCTATCGGATGGCTATATTTAAAATGCGATAAGTCGAAATTTTAGATCTGAAAAAAAATTAATAATTCCTACTGAGTCCGCAAATAATAATATTTGACATGGTCACCCTACTATAAAGACTTTCATTGATATCACATACACACATACACAAGAAATCGTAACATATGGTACGATTTCTTGTGTACCTACAACACGGATATAAAAATTTAGACCTTATTCTGTAGTAGTAGAGCCGATATTGCTAAGTTATGGTGAGATATAAAATAAAAATTTTGTATTTCATTCTGAATAAATAAAATTCATTCATAGTTTAATACATATCTAACCAGATTTTTCGTTTAAGATTTATGGTGAACACTTACCATTTCTCAGTGTGACTACAAAAAAGGTTCAATGTGCTGTCCTCCTCTCGTAACACATAGGTTTACACGCCGCGATACAGATTGTGTGGCACGGCTCAGATACTCCGGTGTTAGAGTACCACAAGCTTCCACAATTTTTTGGCGCATATCATTCACAGTTTCACACTGCGTAGCATACACCACACTTTTCAAATATCCCCACAAAAAAAAGTCCATTGGCGTTAAATGGGCGACCGTGGTGGCCATGGAACAGTTCCAGAACGTCCAATCCACGCATGAAAGCGATCGTCCAGATATTCGCGTACAGAACGAGTGTAATGCGCTGGCGCGCCGTCTTGCTGGAAAATCATGTCGCGGTAAACTAACAAAGGAAGGCCTTCAAGTTCTTCCTCCAAGGTGGTCCTCAACATTTCCAAGTAGATTTCACCGTTCAACCGGTCCGGCAAAAATACAGGGCCTATCAATTTGTCACCGATGATACCGGCCCACACATTAATTTTCCACCTGTGCTGAAAATGGCTTTGACGAAAAGCATGTGGATTTTCATGGGATCAGTAGTGCTCGTTGTGGCTATTGGATAGTCCAAAACGAGTAAAGGTAGCCTCATCAGACCATAGAACCCGAGACGCAAACATATGGTCAGCAGTAACCTGACTACGATACCACACACAGAATCGCAGTCTTAATAAAAAATCTGCTTCTGTCAGCTGTTGTGTGCGCTGGTAATGGTAAGGATGCTGACTATCTTTTTTTAAAGTTCTCCATACTTTCATTCTAGACACACCTAATACGACAGAGGCTTTTCTAGTACTTCTAGTTGGATCTTCAGCAAAGTGATCCAAAATATTCTGTTCTACACGAGCATCCGCACGGTCACACGATCGTCCTTCAGAGTTTGGACTGTGGAAAGAACCGTTTGAGTGCAAACGGTTGATCAGCCTCCTGAAGCATGCATAAGAAGGAAGTCTTCGCTGATTCTCCAGCTCTCTTCCATCAATGTTACGTTGTCGATAAAGTTCGCGCGCTGCAGTAAGGATTCCCTCCGATGCACCCACACACATAATCATATCATAGTACTCTGCATTTGAATACTCCGCCATTATAAAATTACGAAATAACGAAAGCACTTTCACTAACTTGACACCGATGGATGACACTGACCGATAGAACAAGCGAACAATAATGAAGAGCGTGTAAAAAAATAATCACTAACGAACATTAGTAAGGATGTGATAAAATAATTGATTATTGAAATATTCGATTAAAAATCAACTTCTAAAAGTAAAAAAATCTATTAAATTTAGTAATTATTTTTATATGACTAATCGATTAATAACCGATTATTTTATTAATCATTCAATTACATATTACCGACTTTTTTTCATCTGCAACGCCCCGATATTAAGTTTGGTCTTCTGGCCCAGAACGAAAACTGCTAAAGAATACTTTTTCCATAATGTTATTTATTTGTTAACGCCATCAATGACCGCATTCCTTCTATACCTTTGAAACAGTTTAGTTATTTATTTATTCAAATATTCACTAGATGGAGTCGATGAATAATACAATTTTATAAGCCGACATTTGGTTGATATGTTCTCTTTTATTGTATATTTCCAAATTACTAAATATTACATGGATACTCACTCGCTTCGTTAACTTTCATAACTCTTTTCAAGCACGCGCGTCGGTTTTTGAGGCTCCTAACATCACCTTCCTCCAGAACACGTTCTATTTGGTCATGTAATGTGTGTCTTGGCCGTCCTCGACTCCTACATCCATCCGCTTTTGCATTGTATATCTGGTCAATCGTGTTAAATGATCGGTCAGTCTTGCATCATCCATCCTTTCTACATGTCCGAACCATCGAACCAACCATGCCCTTTCTTACTTTTACACCGACACTCTCTTTCAAACCAACTTCCTTCCTTACAACCTTGTTTCCTACGCGGTCAGCGAGAGTCACTCCGCAGATTTTGCGCAGTGCCCTCATTTCTACCGCGTTTATTCTACTTTCATGCACACTCTGCCATACCCAGCTCTCGTTTCTATAAGTTAGCGTTGGGATCAGGACTGCATTGTGGATTGCTAGCTGGGCTTTTCTGCTGACGTTTTTTGCGCCCAGGAATCTGGCCAACGCTCCATTTACGCTATTTCCTATCGCCACTCGTTTTTCTACATCCGTGGTGTACCTTCCATCCCTGCTAAAAGCGCATCCAAGATATACAATTTCATTCACCTGTTCCAGCACTACATCATCAATCATTATCCTTGCATCTGTTCTGGATTCTTCCCTTTCAAACACCATAACTTTCGTTTTCGTCGCATTCAACTGCAAGCCTTTAATCATGCAATCATCTTTCATAGTAGTGACTAGTGTTTGCAGGTCCGACGGCAATTCTTCCAGAAGCACGGCGTCATCTGCGTAAAGCAGGCAGCTCACAACTAGGTCACCCATTCGCATCACTGCATCCATCGATCTCACTCTCTGGAGACAACTGTCCAGGTATAGGATGAACAGTCGAGCGGACAGCACGCAACCCTGTCTCACGCCGATATTGACGTCAAACCAGGGGGACAAGCCGCCGTCAACACGCACACACGCTGTGCAGTCCACTTATGAGGACTGCACAGCGTGTGTGCGTGTGCAGCAGTGCTCCGCTCACCCCGTAGCCCGGGAGTATATCCCACAGATCCTTTCGTAACACTCTGACAAACGCTTTTTCCAGATACACAAAACCGCAGAAACCCTTCCGGTTAACAGCCAGTTGTTTCTCCACGATGTCGCGGAGAGAAAAAATCTCGTGTGATCCCCAGTTTTATTCGAACCCAAAGATGTCTTGGGCCTACCAACTCATAATCTTTCACTCCGGAAGCAAAGTGGGAGGAGAGAATGACTCCAACACCCCCACTAGCACGGACGTCCTGGTCCACTCCGGACCATAGGGCTACCATGCCACCGGGGAGGTCCTCGGTCTCACTCCCCCTTCGCTTTGTCTCCGTCAAACATAAGGCATCCAGGCATCTCTCATTTATTACATCCATCATCTCATTCATCTTTCTGATCACACTACCTCTAACATTCCACGTGCCTATACGGCACTCCCCTCTCCTCGTCCCACCAGGATTGGCGGTGCGTGAAGAGTGGCGGCCTCCTTCGCCGCATGCGCATGCAGCCGCACCAACGGGGGCTAATCGGTGCCCGTCGCTTCCGGGGCACGCCGGAGCAGCCCGTCCGGCTCAGTTTGCTTCGGTCAAGTTTGCGTCCCACTGGGACGGCAGGGGTCGCGACGTGCACGCTCTTGATAAGACCCCCTAAAACTAATTGTACATATTACCCAAAAATTTAAAAATCCATTAATTTAAATAAATCGATTATTTTCTTAAATAAATACGATTATTAATTAATCGATTTTTTCATTGTAATAAATTAATCGTTTAATCAAAAATCGTTTTCTTATGTTTAATGTCACATTCCTAAATACTAGTGTCTCTGCCATTTTTAATTTCTTAGGGTACCGTTATACCAAAATACGGAACCTTTATACGTAAACTTATTTTTTTATAATAACTTTAAAAATACTAGTCTCTGTACTACAGAGTCTACTAGATATTTTAATTTCACTCAAATCTCATCCAAAGCAAATTGGAATAGTGTTTTAGAAAATCTCTAAATTTTAAGTAATAATACACACAATACCGAATACCGGATTTAACATAACATAACTTCACGCCTTACCCGAAGGTGTAGGCAGCGGCCGTTAAGCCCCGTCTCGCCCTTATGTTTACGTCCCAAATGGAATAGGTGGCGAACCTATTGCCATACCGGGCACAAAGTTTTCAGACATCGATATTTATCACACTTAACTTCCGCAAACAATTTTAAAAAGTCATTGGTGTGAGCCAGTGTCAGGATTCGAACCCGGACCTCTGGATCAGAAGCCTTGTGCTCTCCCATTGGACCACCGAGACTCCTAGGATTTACCCACGTAATACTTTTTAAGCTTTCACGTGTTATGCAACATAATGATAATAATAATATACTTTATTAATTTGCGTTGGTACATTAAAATTATACGGACCCATAATAAATAATACATATTAATATTTCAAAATATTTCACTGTAAATTTAGAAATGCCGACAAATTCTTTTTATAAATGCCGCCTGATGAGTTCAAGGTTATCTTGTGCGAGCCGAAAGGCAGGCGGCAATTTTCAAAGGAAGTTTCGGGCGCGTGTAACAGGTCACAGCACGTGTAAGAGGTGCACACATATACACAGCACATATACACATGACCTACAAATGAATCATTAAGTAGGGTTCACAGTTTTTTGTGTAACTTCACGCCTCAAATACATGAGAGTGTAGGCAGAGAATACTATTTACTGATTATGTTTCATGTTAATATTATATGATTTCTTATTGCGAACCGAATACAGATAGCTTTTTTTGTGTAACTGCACGCCTCAAATACATGAGAGTGTAAGCAGTGAAAACTATTTACTGATTATGTTTCATGGTAATTCCATGTGGTTTCTTAAACAGATCAGAATGTAGTCAGCTTAATATTTTTTTGTAACTTCACGCCCCAAATACATGCGGATGTAGGCAGCGAAAATTACTTATTGATTATGTTTCATGGTAATTTTATATGATTTCTTATTGCGAACCGAATACAGATAGCCTTTTTTTGTGTAACTTCACGCCTCAAATACATGAGAGTGTAGGCAGGGAAAACTATTTACTGATTATGTTTCATGGTAATTCCATATGATTTCTTAAACAGATCAGAATGTAGTCAGCTTAAATTTTTTTGTTACTTCACGCCCCAAATACATGCGGGTGTAGGCAGCGAAAATTACTTATTGATTATGTTTCATAGTAATTTTATAAGATTTCTTAATGCGAACCGAATACAGATAGCTTTTTTTGTGTAACTTCACGCCTCAAATACATGAGAGTGTAGACCGGGAAAACTATTTACTGATTATGTTTCATGGTAATTCCATGTGGTTTCTTAAAGAATGATTAGAAAGAAGATCAGAATGTAGTCAGCTTAAATTTTTTTTGTAACTTCACATAATTATTAAAAATTAGAGATGACAACCCTATTGATGATCGAAATGGAAAAATGAATGAAATACTTTAGGCGAGTAGGCACCCTGTATATTATATACAGGGTGCTTCACAGACCCTATTCTAACCACTTATATCTAGAATCTAGACATGCTTTGAAATCTAGATATCCTATAGAAAGTAAAAAAAGGCAAAAAAAAATTTTTTTTACAAAAATTATCCCGCAGAAATATGAACCATGATCACCCTACTTATGACCTACGACAACTGAGTTCATTGTGACTACTCGCCTAAAGTATTTCATTCATTTTTCCATTTCGATCATCAATAGGGTTGTCATCTCTAATTTTTAATAATTATGTGAAGTTACAAAAAAAAATTAAGCTGACTACATTCTGATCTTCTTTCTAATCATTCTTTAAGAAACCACATGGAATTACCATGAAACATAATCAGTAAATAGTTTTCCCGGTCTACACTCTCATGTATTTGAGGCGTGAAGTTACACAAAAAAGCTATCTGTATTCGGTTCGCATTAAGAAATCTTATAAAATTACTATGAAACATAATCAATAAGTAATTTTCGCTGCCTACACCCGCATGTATTTGGGGCGTGAAGTTACAAAAAAATTTAAGCTGACTACATTCTGATCTGTTTAAGAAATCATATGGAATTACCATGAAACATAATCAGTAAATAGTTTTCCCTGCCTACACTCTCATGTATTTGAGGCGTGAAGTTACACAAAAAAAGGCTATCTGTATTCGGTTCGCAATAAGAAATCATATAAAATTACCATGAAACATAATCAATAAGTAATTTTCGCTGCCTACACCCGCATGTATTTGGGGCGTGAAGTTACAAAAAAATATTAAGCTGACTACATTCTGATCTGTTTAAGAAACCACATGGAATTACCATGAAACATAATCAGTAAATAGTTTTCACTGCTTACACTCTCATGTATTTGAGGCGTGAAGTTACACAAAAAAAGCTATCTGTATTCGGTTCGCAATAAGAAATCATATAAAATTACCATGAAACATAATCAGTAAATAGTATTCGCTGCCTACACTCTCATGTATTTGAGGCGTGAAGTTAAACAAAAAACTGTGAACCCTACTTAATGATTCATTTGTAGGTCATGTGTATATGTGCTGTGTATATGTGTGCACCTCTTACACGTGCTGTGACCTGTTACACGCGCCCGAAACTTCCTTTGAGAATTGCCGCCTGCCTTTCGGCTCGCACAAGGTAACCTTGAACTCATCAGGCGGCATTTATAAAAAGAATTTGTCGGCATTTCTAAATTTACAGTGAAATATTTTGAAATATTAATATTATTTATTATGGGTCCGTATAATTTTAATGTACCAACGCAAATTAATAAAGTATATTATTATTATCATTATGTTGCATAACACGTGAAAGCTTAAAAAGTATTACGTAGGTAAATCCTATGAGTCTCGGTGGTCCAATAGGAGAGCACAAGGCTTCTGATCCAGAGGTCTGGGTTCGAATCCTGACACTGGCTCACACCAATGACTTTTCAAAATCGTTTGCGGAAGTTAAGTGTGATAAATATCGATGTCTGAAAACTTTGTGCCCGGTATGGCAATAGGTTCGCCACCTATTCCATTTGGGACGTAAACATAAGGGCGAGACAGGGCTTAACGGCCGCTGCCTACACCTTCGGGTAAGGCGTGAAGTTATGTTATGTTAAATCCGGTATTCGGTATTGTGCGTATTATTACTTAAAATTTAGAGATTTTCTAAAATACTATTCCAATTTGCTTTGGATGAGATTTGAGTGAAATTAAAATATCTAGTAGACTCTGTAGTACAGCGACTAGTATTTTTAAAGTTATTATAAAAAAATAAGTTATCGTATAAAGGTTCCGTATTTTGGTATAACGGTACCCTAAGAAATTAAAAATGGCAGAGACACTAGTATTTAGGAATGTGACATTAAACATAAGAAAACGATTTTTGATTAAACGATTAATTTATTACAATGAAAAAATCGATAATTAATAATCGTATTTATTTAAGAAAATAATCGATTTATTTAAATTAATGGATTTTTAAATTTTTGGGCCCCACTCTTGATACGGACCACTACCTGGTAGTAAGCCGTTTCGTGGGCCTTTCAAGAAGTGGAGACACTGGCGAGTGCGTACCCATTTCGGAGAGCTTGAAAAGATAAAATGTGAGAAATTAGAAGGTGAAAGTGTACGGCGTATGTATGTAGACCTAGTCAGTAAAAGACTCAATGAGACGAGTCTTTCTGACTTAGGTGTTGAAGAATGCTGAGAAAGAATGAAAGAAAGTATAGTGGATATTGCAAAAGAAGTATGTGGTAGTGCAAAGAGGCATAAGCATAGGATTCTGAGAGGTGATGCCTGGTGGGACGAGGATGTGAAATCCAATTGCGGTCAAATTGCGGTCACGCCATGCCGGAGGTTCGTTTCCGGCAAAGTACTGTGCGACGCATACTTCTATCCCTGGATGTCCACAAGTCGAGTGGGCCTGACGGAATCCCAGCAATTGTGCTGAAGACGTGTGCTCCAGAGTTGGCACCGGTTCTAACGCGTCTTTTCCGGTACTCCTACTCTCTCGGCGCTGTTCCAGCATCATGGAAGGTTGCTTTAGTCCATCCGATCCCTAAAAAAGGTGACCGCTCAGATCCGTCCAACTACAGACCTATCGCCATCACCTCCCTATTCTCCAAAATAATGGAAACACTCATCAACCGCCAGCTCCTTAAGTATCTAAAAGAGCACCAGTTGATAAGTGACCGTCAGTACGGATTCCGTCAAGGTCGCTCAGCTGGTGATCTTTTAGCGTACTTAACCCATCGGTGGGCGGAAGCGGTTGAGAGTAAAGGAGAGGCGCTGGCCGTTAGTTTGGACGTAGCGAAGGCCTTTGATCGGGTTTGGCACAAAGCACTTCTTTCGAAGCTTCCATGTTATGGGCTTCCCGAGAAATTATGCGATTGGGTTTCCAGCTTTCTCACGGCTCGGAGCATTAAAGTTGTTGTCGACGGGTCATGCTCCGACTTAAAACCTGTGAATGCTGGAGTCCCCCAGGGCTGTGTGCTATCCCCTACGCTGTTTCTTCTGCATATCAATGACATGCTGCTTAGCAGCAATCTTCATTGTTATGCAGATGACAGTACCGGGGATGCCTTATATACCGGCCACCCGCGTATTTCTCGGGAAAACGTCGACGAGCACCGGAATAAACTTGTGTCTGAAATCGAAACTCTGCTTAGTCAGGTTTCGGAATGGGGCCGACTAAACTTAGTCCAATTCAACCCTAAGAAGACACAGGTTTGCGCGTTTACCGCTAAAAAGACACCCTTTGTCGTAGCTCCCTGTTTTGAGAGCACTCCCTTACCCGCCTCAGCCGCTATCGGAATTCTTGGTGTCGACTTGTCGAGTGACGTCCAGTTCCGCGGTCATCTGGAGGGCAAGGCCAAATTGACTTCCAAAAAGCTTGGTGTGCTCAATAGAGCGGGACGGTATTTCACGTCAGGTCATCGCCTGCAACTTTACAAGGCGCAGGTCCGTCCTCACGTGGAATACTGTTCACATCTTTGGGCGGGGGCACCCCAGTACCAGCTTACTCCATTTGACCGCATCCAACGACGCGCGGTTAGGCTTGTCGACAACCAAGCTCTTACTGATCGGCTTGATCCTCTGGCGTTGCGGAGAGAGGTGGCATCTCTATGTATCCTCTACCGCATATACCACGGGGAGTGCTCTGAGGAATTGTTCGGATTAATACCGCCAGCTGATTTCCGCCACCGTTCGACGCGCCAACGCTACCACCCGCATTGGCTGAATGGTTGGCGGTCGACAACAGTGCGTTTTAACAGGCACTTCTTGCCACGCACTGTTCCTTCATGGAACCAGTTGCCGGCGACGGTATTTCCGGACCGCTACGACCTAGGAACCTTCAAGAAACGAGCCTATTCCCATCTGAAAGGGCGGCAACGCTGATGTGATGCCCCTGGTATTGCAGACGCCATGGGCGGCGGTGATTGCTTTCCATCAGGTGACCCGCAAGCTCGTTTGCCCCTTATACCAAAAAAAAAAAAAAAAAAAAAAAAAAAGCGTCGA
Organism: Euproctis similis; assembly: GCA_905147225.2. Lineage (NCBI taxonomy): Eukaryota > Metazoa > Arthropoda > Insecta > Lepidoptera > Erebidae > Euproctis > Euproctis similis. Next base: position 16,697,999 of record LR990109.1, read on the forward strand.
AAGAAAGAAAAAAGCATGGTTGGATTATGTCTCAAGTTTGAATCAGAATGTTAGTATGACAGAGAAAAAGTATGAGAGCTACCGCCGCTGCAGGAATGTTACCAAAGCCTTAGTGAAAGCGAAGCGTGAAAGACTAGTTGCGAATGAGGAAGTGAGGTTAATGATCAAATACGGTGGAACCTGTGCCCGGGACTCTTTCCTGACTTTGAGCAATCTGTGCTGGAGGTCAGGTAAGGTTCCCACGGACTGGAGGCGCACTGCATACGTGCCGGGATCACGTATGCAGTGCGCCAGTTACAGGGCCATCAGTTTGATCAGTTTAGCAGCAAAAGTGTATGGGAAAATTATTGAAAAGAGAATGAGGGTGATATCTGATGGAGTGTTGTGGGAGGCTCAGGGTGGTTTTAGAAGCGGACGAGGGTGCATGGATCAGATTTTTTCTCTCCGCGACATCGTGGAGAAACAACTGGCTGTTAACCGGAAGGTTTTCTGCGGTTTTGTGTATCTGGAAAAAGCGTTTGACAGAGTGTTACGAAAGGATCTGTGGGATATACTCCCGGGCTACGGGGTGAGCGGAGCACTGCTGCGCGCTGTGCAGTCCACTTACGAGGACTGCACAGCGTGTGTGCGTGCTGACGGCGGCTTGTCCCCCTGGTTTGACGTCAATATCGGCGTCAAACAGGGTTGCGTGCTGTCCGCTCGACTGTTCATCCTATACCTGGACAGTTGTCTCCAGAGAGTGAGATCGATGGATGTAGTGATGCAAATGGGTGACCTAGTTGTGAGCTGCCTGCTTTACGCAGATGACGCCGTGCTTCTGGCCGAATTGCCGTCGGACCTGCAAATACTAGTCACTACTATGAAAGATGATTGCATGATTAAAGGCTTGCAGTTGAATGCGACGAAAACGAAAGTTATGGTGTTTGAAAGGGAGGAATCCAGAACAGATGCAAGGATAATGGTTGATGATGTAGTGCTGGAACAGGTGAATGAAATAGTATATCTTGGATGCGCTTTTAGCAGGGATGGAAGGTACACCATGGATGAGACGAGTGGCGATAGGAAATAGCGTAAATGGAGCGTTGGCCAGATTCCTGGGCGCAAAAAACGTCAGCAGAAAGCCCAGCTAGCAATCCACAATGCAGTCCTGATCCCAACGCTAACTTATGGAAACGAGAGCTGGGTATGTTAGAGTGTGCATGAAAGTAGAATAAACGCGGTAGAAATGAGGTCACTGCGCAAAATCTGCGGAGTGACTCTCGCTGACCGCGTAGGAAACAAGGTTGTAAGGAAGGAAGTTGGTTTGAAAGAGAGTGTCGGTGTAAAAGTAAGAAAGGGCATGGTTGGTTCGATGGTTCGGACATGTAGAAAGGATGGATGATGCGAGACTGACCGAGCATTTGACACGATTGACCAGATATACAATGCAAAAGCGGATGGATGTAGGAGTCGAGGACGGCCAAGACACACATTACATGACCAAATAGAACGTGTTATGGAGGAAGGTGATGTTAGGAGCCTCAAAAACCGACGCGCGTGCATGAAAAGAGTTATGAAAGTCAACGAAGCGCGTGAGTATCCATGTAACATAACATAACATAACTTCACGCCTTTTGTACCCGAAGGTGTAAGCAGCGGCTGTTAAGCCTCGTCTCGCCGTTATGTTTACGTCCCAAATGGAATAGGTGGCGAACCTATTGCCATACCGGGCACAAAGTTTGTCAGTCATCGGTATTTATCACACATAACTTCCGAAAACAATTTCGAAAAGTCATTGGTGTGAGCCAGTGTCTGGAATCGAACCCCGGACCTCTGGATCAGAGGCCGTGCGCTCGCCCACTGCGCCACCGAGACTTTTAATAAGTATCCATGTAATATTTAGTAATTTGGAAATATACAATAAAAGAGAACATATCAACCAAATGTCGGCTGATAAAATTGAATTATTCATCGACTCGATCTAGTGAATATTGGAATAAATAAATAACTAAACTGTTTCAAAGGTATAGAAGGAATGCGGTCATTGATGGCGTTAAAAATAACATTATGGAAAAAGTATTCTTTAGTAGTTTTCGTTCCGGGCCAAACTTAATATCGGGGCGTTGCAGATGAAATAAAGTCGGTAATATGTAATTGAATGATTAATAAAATAATCGGTTATTAATCGATTAGTCATATAAAAATAATTACTAAATTTAATAGATTTTTTTACTTTTAGATGTTGATTTTTAATCGATTATTTCAATAATCAATTATTTTTTCACATCCTTACTAATGTTCGTTAGTGATTATTTTTTTAGACGCTCTTCATTATTGTTCGCTTGTTCTATCGGTCAGTATCATATATCGGTGTCAAGTTAGTGAAAGTGCTTTCGTTATTTCGTAATTTTATAATGGCGGAGTATTCAAATGCAGAGTACTATGATATGATTATGTGTGTGGGTGCATCGGAGGGAATCCTTACTGCAGCGCGCGAACTTCATCGACAACGTCACATTGATGGAAGAGAGCTGGAGAATCAGCGAAGACTTCCTTCTTATGCATGCTTCAGGAGGCTGGTCAACCGTTTGCACTCAAACGGTTCTTTCCACAGTCCAAACTCTGAAGGACGATCGAGTGACCGTGCCGATGCTCGTGTGGAACAGAATATTTTGGATCACTTTGCTGAAGATCCAACTAGAAGTACTAGAAAAGCCTCTGTCGTATTAGGTGTGTCTAGAATGAAAGTATGGAGAACTTTAAAAAAAGATAATCAGCATGCTTACCATTACCAGCGCACACAACAGCTGACAGAAGCAGATTTTTTATTGAGACTGCGATTCTGTGAGTGGTATCGTAGTCAGGTTACTGCTGACCCTATGTTTTCGTCTCGGGTTCTATGGTCTGATGAGGCTACCTTTACTCGTTTTGGACTATCCAATAGCCACAACGAGCACTACTGGTCCCATGAAAATCCACATGCTTTTCGTCAAAGCCATTTTCAGCACAGGTGGAAAATTAATGTGTGGGCCGGTATCATCGGTGACAAATTGATAGGCCCTGTATTTTTGCCGGACCGGTTGAACGGTGAAATCTACTTGGAAATGTTGAGGACCACCTTGGAGGAAGAACTTGAAGGCCTTCCTTTGTTAGTTTACCGCGACATGATTTTCCAGCAAGACGGCGCGCCAGCGCATTACACTCGTTCTGTACGCGAATATCTGGACGATCGCTTTCATGCGTGGATTGGACGTTCTGGAACTGTTCCATGGCCACCACGGTCGCCCGATTTAACGCCAATGGACTTTTTTTTGTGGGGATATTTGAAAAGTGTGGTGTATGCTACGCAGTGTGAAACTGTGAATGATATGCGTCAAAAAATTGTGGAAGCTTGTGGTACTCTAACACCGGAGTATCTGAGCCGCGCCACACAATCTGTATCGCGGCGTGTAAACCTATGTGTTACGAGAGGAGGACAGCACATTGAACCTTTTTTGTAGTCACACTGAGAAATGGTAAGTGTTCACCATAAATCTTAAACGAAAAATCTGGTTAGATATGTATTAAACTATGAATGAATTTTATTTAATCAGAATGAAATACAAAATTTTTATTTTATATCTCACCATAACTTAGCAATATCGGCTCTACTACTACAGAATAAGGTCTAAATTTTTATATCCGTGTTGTAGGTACACAAGAAATTGTACCATATGTTACGATTTCTTGTGTATGTGTGTATGTGATATCAATGAAAGTCTTTATAGTAGGGTGACCATGTCAAATATTATTATTTGCGGACTCAGTAGGAATTTTTTTTTTTTTTCAGATCTAAAATTTCGACTTATCACATTTTAAATATAGCCATCCGATAGGCAATTCCATCCTGTATCCACCCATCGCGACTTGATATACCCATTGTGGGACACGCTGTATATATAATTATTAAAAACAAAATTTAGAGAATAATAAATATATAAGACATAATTTGTACTATATATTATAAGATTCTTAATTTTAAATGTTTATTATTGATTATTTAATATTTTAAAAATAAATATAATAATAAATTCAAAAATTGAATTTAAGGGTGGTCATTTTTTATATATTTTTATTGATTTCTTAATTTAATATTCACTTTTCATTTTTATCAAAAAAATTTCATTAAATTTATTTAGTTATTTTTATAAATATTTATTATTTATTCAATTTAATAGCAAATATTAAAAATTAATATTATAATTTGATGTTCAGTTTTAATTTTTATTACAAAATTTTTATTAAATGTTTTATTAAATTTATTTCTTTATTTTGTAAATATTAAATAACCAATAATAAGTATTTAACATTAATAATTTAATAATATTTAGTGTTAATTATATTAAATAAAAGTATTTTAATTTATATCAATAAATAATACATACGGATAGTTAACCTCAATTATATTGGAGCACTTGAAAAAGTAAATAAGCACAATTTTTTTCACTAATATTCACAAATAGTAAGTAATATCAATCAAAATATTCAATTTAAATCACTACTGAATATAATTTATTAGCACATAAATAATTCGCACTTGTATGAAACTAAAACACGTGTTGTGAATGTATAAACTAGAAACATGTTGATAAATATTATAAATATGAAAACAGTGATCAGAGGTGACGAGCGTACCAACATGCTCGACTAATATCGAGGTTCAATTTCTATTTTGTTGGTAGCTTTTTTTTCGAGACTTAATGAGCGGTTAAGCAGACAACTTCATACTGTTAATTTTGTGTCACAGATGCGCGCGCATCTTAAGCATCTTAAGCGGTTAAGCAGACAACTTCATACTGTTAATTTTGTGTCACAGATACGCGCGCATCTTAAAATTTCACTCTCATCATTTTTTCATAACGCGCCTAAAGAAGTATAACTTCAAAAAAAAACAATATCACTATGCAAGCAACATGCGATTATTTAGCTTCGGCTTAGGAATTTTGTTTTATCTTTTTAATGGAATAGTGACTAGTGCCGCCTATGGACACCTGCAATACAGACAGTATCATAGTTATATCGCCGGCGTTTAAGAAAGAATCGGTCGAGACTGAGAAGAGAGCAGTCTTGCATATGCCTCTCTCACTGAATAATAAGCGGCATGATCCACTTTACTTTGATATTCTGGGAGATCTCGGTATTTCGCCAGTCGAGTCTTACCACTTGGTCCATTTAGTTACACAAAGCAAATAATCTATATAATATATTGGATGGTACCTTTATTATAAGAAAAAAAATAACAAGGATCTAGGTACAGCTAAAAACAGCCAATAGTCTTCCTCAACATACGTTTATCTTACGCAATGTGTAAAAGATGACAAAACATTGAAGGTTAGGTTAAGATGTAATGTAAGATCATACCTAAAAATATCAAAGTTTGAGTGAGTACATATTACAAAAACTACGTGTCAGTTTTTACTAGAAAAAAAATGGTACAACAAAAGTGTAGGAAGGCTATAATTATGTTCCCATTGAATAGATTCACTACCAATTTCATAGTTGGCGTATGAATAGAGCTGTGTATGATCATATTTGTTCTCAAATTCATAAGTCACGTCACTGGTGTACCATTTCAATGTGTGGAGGATTACGTCCGCAGCTTGTTTATAGTTAGCACGCGTGCTAAGAATTTGATGAATCTCTTTTAATATTAACTTCGACAATTGTTAGGCACATGTGATTTTGTTTGTTTGTATGTTCGAGTTTGTTATTAAACGACAGTGAGTATAGTATGCTTATAGTATATTAGGTCGGGGAAAAAGTCTTTTCGCATAACGTAGGTATAAACTTATTATAAAATTTCTTTGACTATTTGTGTCTGGCTGGTTTTGGTAACATTAAAAAGGTTACATTATAAAGAAAAGAAAAAAATAAAAAAAAGTTGTTTCCCGCTATTTTTCATTAGTTTTTCTCTCCGTAAAAATGAGTGAATCTAATGAAGAAATTCGATACATTTTAAAATTTTATTATAAAAAAGGCAAAAATGAAACTCAAGCAGTGAAAAAAATTTGTGATGTTTATGGACCTGATGCAGTGTCAGTAAGAGTAGCACAAATTTGGTTCAAACGTTTTCAGTCCGGAAATTTTGATGTTAAAGATGCATCTCGCTCTGGTCGCCCTGTTACGAATAAAATGGACGCCATTCTTGAAAGAGTGGAGCAAGATCGGCATATTAGTAGTTACGATGTAGCTGAAGAACTGGGAATTGACCACAAAACAGTTTTGACCCATTTGAAGAAAGCTGGTTATACAAAAAAGCTCGATATTTGGGTGCCACACGAGCTCACTCAAAGAAACTTAATGAACCGTGTACTCATTTGCGATTCATTATTGAGACGTAATGAAACCGAGCCGTTTTTGAAGAGATTGATAACTGGCGATGAAAAGTGGATCACGTACGACAAGAACGTGCGAAAAAGGTCGTGGTTGAAAGTTGGCCAGGCTTCACAGACTGTGGCCAAACCTGGCCTAACACGAAATAAGGTGATGCTGTGTGTATGGTGGGATTGGAAGGGCATTGTTCATTATGAGCTTTTACCGTCCGGCAAAACCATCGATTCTGATCTTTACTGCCAGCAACTGATGAGATTAAAGGAATCAGTCGAGAGAAAACGGCCGAAATTGATCAACAGGAAGGGTGTGGTCTTTCATCACGATAACGCTAGACCACACACATCTTTAGCCACTCAGCAAAAATTAAGAGAGTTCGACTGGGAGGTCCTAGTGCATCCACCATATAGCCCTGACCTTGCGCCTTCAGATTTTCACCTGTTTCGGTCTCTTCAGAATTCTTTAGGTTCTGTAAGGTTGACCTCAAGAGAGGACTGCCAAAACTATTTGTCCCGTTTTTTTGATCAGAAGTCCCAAAGTTTCTACAGTAACGGGATAATGTCTCTGCCCACAAAATGGCAGAAAGTTATTCAACAAAACGGTACATATATATTGTAAATAAATGTAAATAAACTTTGAAAAAAATGTCTTGACTTTTCATACAAAAATACGAAAATACTTTTTCCCCAACCTATTACACTCGAGAGCAATGAATCCGGGTCACTTAAAGAATCCTAAAAATCTCGGAAACTAAAAATGCTAGGTTAATGCAATAAATTGTATTTAATAGACAATGTAATACTCCTTAAATGAAGGTATTAAAACTTCTTAGTTATTGTAAAGTTATATCATAAAAAAATCAAATTTGAAAAAGGGCCACTTTCGAAGATGGAACTACGAAATTACAGCATTTGGTTTTGCTTTTGTTTGTAATCTGTCATTTATGTGGGTACATAAACCATGTTGATAGTGCTTTATATTCATTATTCAAGCTGAAATTATGTCGCTTACGCCTGAAGAATGCACCAGAATACTTACAATGCTGGAAACCGGCCGGAGTCAGCGCGATAAGCCAGGACTGTTGGTGTGTCGCTGTCAACAGTACAAAGAGTTCTCCGACGTTACGAAGAAACTGGTTCTAACCTACGCAGACCAGGAACGGGCAGAACCAGGTATACCACAGCACGAGAAGACCGATACTTGGTGAACACCATGCTTCGAAATCGCTTTCTCACAGGAACTGAACTCACCAATCAGTTTCGACGCCTCGGAGGAAGTAACCCAAGTGCATGGACAGTAAGATGTCGGCTTGCTGAATCTAACTTAAAACCCCTTAGACCTGCAAACGGCCCTAAACTGGAGCGTGGGCATCGTATTTCAAGACTAAGATATGCCCAGAGCCACGTAAATTGGAGTATTGAAGATTGGTCAAAAGTTATGTTCTCCGACGAATCAAAATTTATGCTCTACAAGCACGATGGAAGACACAGAGTGTATCGAAGACCAGGGGAAAGATTCAAGCAAGCATGCATCGAGGAAAAAGTAGCCTACGGTGGTGGGTCTGTACTTGTGTGGGCCGGAATTTCTTCTGAAAGTCGCACAGAGCTGGTGATCATAGAAAACGGCTCTTTAACTAGCGTAAGATATGTGGAAGAAATCCTCAATGATCACGTTGGTCCATTTATGGTCAATTTAGGTGAGGATGCTATATTTATGCATGACAATGCCCGACCTCATACAGGTAGGATTGTGAATGACTACCTTCAAGAGATGAACATTACTCGTATGGAGTGGCCAGCGCGCAGCCCGGATATCAACCCGATCGAGCATGCTTGGGACGAGCTAGGCAGATGCGTAAAACAACGAAACCCTCCCCCAATCACGCTTCGTGAGCTCAAAATTGCTCTCACAGAGGAATGGGAGAATATTCCCCAAAATCGTATAAGGAACTTGGTGTACAGCATGCCAAACCGCGTAAACGCAGTAATGGAAGCACGAGGAGGCAATACGAAGTATTAAAATTCAAGAAAATCGTAATAAAGTTCAAAAATTTCATGTTTCCTATTTTTGTTTTAAGGAGAGATCAGCAGATTTTTTCTTTATGTAATTTTGTGTTAATAAAATGTATGGTGACTCATATTTTTTTTACTTTCATTTAAGGAGTATTACATTGTCTATTAAATACAATTTATTGCATTAACCTATCATTTTTAGTTTCCGAGATTTTTAACATTCTCTAAGTGACCCGGATTCATTGCTCTCGAGAGTATATTGTAAAAGTGATATACGTATTTTTATCATGTAATTATTTAGTATATTTGTTATTTATCACTGATCGGTTTATATTCTACGTACTTGATCAAAGTATATCAAGTATGTGTCACGATTACAATTAGAGTAAATAATTAATTGATGACAATTTACTTTAATTTTAGCTTTTATTTTACCGGGTATGAACCCGGATATTTTTTATGGTTGTATTCAATTTAAACCTACAATTGCGGATATTATTAACTCTCCATAATGATATTCAAAACTAACTGACCCCAAGTATATAATAAGAGTTTATTTATCGGGACACGTATTTGATAGTATAGCCTTGCCTGTTATGGTAAATATATCAAAAGTTCTTTAAATCTCTAAGATACTCAAAGTCAAAGTCAAAATAAGTTTTATTTTCATAGGTCTTCACAGACACTTAAAAATAGTCAACAAGTACAATTTAACTTTATTAACACGAGCGCTTGAGGAAAGTGCGTCCGTGGAACAAGAAAACACGGACGCAATCGCCACGAGCGGCCCGATTCCGAGTGTAGCGATGAGAAGTGTATCATGAGAAGAATCGGGCAAGAAACTCATGTGCCAAATACTCTTTTCAAACTATTAAACATAAATAACAATAATATTAATATCGCTACTGAAAACAAAGCAGTAGACTCGTGCATAAAAGGTGTAGCAGCCAGAATACTCGACCATCACAGCAAATTAATATCAACGTCCTAAAAAGAAAAACTATGCAAATATATTAGTCGAGCGCAACTGACGCGACATCTTTTATTTAGAGTGGTAGCGTTGTGCAATAAATAAAACTTATATGTACATATATTATAAACAATATCAAGCCAAATTTTAAATTAGAAAGTGTATATACATAACTATCAGAAATTATTACGGAACGCCTCCACTCCAGAACATGTGAACAAATTTCAACACACAAACTACAGAATCCTACTAGTATCGATAATATAGAAAATATCAATTCTTAGTCATTTTTTTATAAATACGTTTGATTTATCAAATTGATAAAAGTATTGATTCGTATTATTTATGTCGCATTCGTTAAGTGCGTGATAACATTTACTTTTATCAATCTTAGATTTTATATAATTTTATATAATAATAGTTATCTTAATATAAATATATATATATATATATATATATATATATATATATATATATATATATATATATATATATATTTATACATATATATATATATATATATAAATATCCGTTCTATGTAAAGGTTGATCCAGTAAGACGTTAAAAGAAATGTTGATCCACCTTTTTGCCGTGTATAATTAGCTCTTTAAAAATATAACTGATATACTTTGATCCAAATTTGAAATGGAAGGGTTGTTTGTGGATCTGCATCGGTCGCTTTGCAACATACTTGCCATCAAATTATACAATAGCAACATGTTTTTTTTGATCCGTAACGGTCGCAAAAATTATACCGACGAGTCAAATGTGCATCCGTTTTATATTCATATTCCTGCCAAATCTTACTAACTAACGTTGATCCGAGGCCATTTGACCTTGAACCCATCGACGCCCGCGCGGTGGGTCCGCTATATGTATTTCTTTATTTAAACGAAATCAGCAGTAGTGTTTATTACAAAATATTGCATAAAATTAATTTTCGAGTCAGAAAAGTACGAGTAGGTGCCTACTTGATCCCTTTTATTATGTACTCTGTTAATATAATAAATGTTATTTGCATTATTTTCATGTTTTTGTCATAGAGATATATAACTAAAGTACGATCACCCCGCTTCTGATTCCGGAAGTCGCGGGTTCAATTCCTGACACTGGCTCACACCAATGACTTTTCGAAATTGCTTTCGGAAGTTATGTGTGATAAATATCGATGACTGACAAACTTTGTGCCCGGTATGGCAATAGGTTCTCACCCTATTCCATTTGGGACGTAAACATAACGACGAGACGAGGCTTAACAGCCACTGCCTACACCTTCGAGTAACAAGAGCTTGAAGTAAAGGAATAAAATTAGTCAAAAAATATTATTGATCTGGAAAAAAGTTCGCCGGGTCAGCTAGTAAATATAACTCTTAAACACTCTTCCGGCGCGGCCCTGCATGGATTTGATTCCGGGCTCACACCAATAATTTTTCGGAATCTTTTCGGAAGTTATGTGTGATAAATATAATTTTAATATATTTATAATAATCTTGTCCGCGGTGTATGGAAATAGGCAACCTATTCCATTTCGGACGTGCAAAGTGATTCTTTGGTCATTAGCCCCGATGATTTTTTTGAAGTAATTATATAATTCTAGTCTTTTTTTAACCGACTCCAAAAAAGGAGGAGGTTCTCAATTCGTCGGGATCATTTTTTATGTATGTTCAGCGATTACTCAAAGACGTCTGGACCGATTTGCAAAATTCTTTTTTTATTCGAAAGGGTATGCTTCCCAGATGGTCCCATTGTCACCAAGTCAATATCTGATAATGGGATCCAGGAGAAATCGAAGGCGACCACCAAAAAATTTAGGCTTGTGTAGTGTGTTTGTTACGTCATGTGTTGGGTATTTACTTTAAGGTATCAAAATCGGATGCTGCTGAGCTGATGATGATGCTCACAGAACTCCTTAACGGCTAGGAGCTTAGAAACAGAATTGCTATTGGTCTATAAAAACTACTTAAGGTATGTAGGGTTAACTTGTTGCTTGGGACGTATGCTTGAATCAACACCTGACGCTGCTGTGCTAATGATAGGAGTATAGGAGGAGATGATAGGTGACGAGTTGGTTACGATTACGAGTTGGGAGACAGTAATACAATTAGTCGATGAAAACTACTTAGCAGTTTAGCAGTAAATAAACACGAACATCTATTTAAGTTCACAACTCATAAACACAACTAATAATTTAGAAATAAAATTACTTAAAAAAAAGTCAAACCGACTTCAAGAACACAAACGACAAAAAAGTACCTACTTACGTAACTAAAAAGCGTTAAATAACGAAAATAATTTATCTACTTAATACAATATACAAAACGTAATTAATTAAGTCAACTACTTTAACTGTCTGCCAGCAGTGGTAGAGCCAAGCAGTTCGCTGCATGAATGGGTCGGCTCGACCAATGAAATACCACGACCTCTCTAAAGACTAACGTAAAGTGGCTCATGCCGCGTTTCGATCGGTAAGAGAGGTACCCGGAGGCCCACCCCTATCCCCATCTTTTCCTATCCCCTATCCCTTAAAGGTTGGCAACGCAACAGTAATACTATATGTGTGTTGCTGGTGTCCATGGGCGGCGTTGGTTGCTTACCATCATTCGTTGCTTGGTGACACGCCTGCTCGTTTGTCCTCCTATCCCATAAAAAAGTCATCTTTAACTATAAAAATATTTACAATCATCATCTATTATTATTGAAGTCGGAGTTGGTTAAAAGTTACCCCGTATTCTATTTCGTCGTGTGACTTTGACGGCCGCGCATATCATACAACACAATAGACTACGTTACCTAGGCTGGCACCGACTCCAATAATAACTGACAATTGTAAATATATTTAACAGTCTCGGTGGTCCAGTGGTAGAGCACACGGCTTCTGAGTTCTGATCCAGAGGTCCGGGTTCGAATCCTGACACTGACTCACACCAATGATTTTTCGAAATTATTTTCGGAAGATAAGTGTGATAAATATCGATGACTGAAAACTTTGTGCTCGGTATAGCAATAGGTTCGCAACCTATTCCATTTGGGACGTAAGACGGTAAACATAACGGCGAGACGAGGCTTAACAGCCGCTGCCTACACCTTCGGGTAACAAAAGGCGTGAAGTTATGTTATGTTTGTTATGTAAATATATTTATAGTTAAAGATGACTTAGTTATAGTATTACGTTTTGTATATTGTATTAAGTAGTTAAACTGTTTGCGTTATTTATCGCTTTTTAATTACGTTAGTAGGTACTTTTTTGTCGTCTGTTTGTCTTAATTAAGTTAGCTGACTTTTTTTAAAAGTATTTTTTCTAAATAACGATGCTTGAATTGAACTTGCTTGAAGGTATATAATAAAATAATTTCACATCTGTATGCATTAACATCACAATAAGCGCGGAGAGGTAATTTTCTAAATTAAAATTAATAAAAAAAATACTTGCGCTAATTAATAAATGTGTCAATAATATGCATAGAGTCTAATGGATAATATTAATAGATTTATATTTAGCATGAAGCTTAACTTAATATAACATAACTTCACGCCTTTGTTACCCGAGGGTGTAGGCAGCGGCTGTTAACCTTCATCTCGCCTTTATGTTTACGTCCCAAATAGAATAGGTGGCGAACCTATTGCCATACCAGTCATCGATATTTATCACACTTAACTTCCGAAAATAACTTCGAAAAGTCATTGGTGTGAACCAGTGACAGGATTCGAACCCGGACCTCTGGGTCAGAAGCCGTGAGCTCGACTACTGCGCCACCGAGACTACGGCATTTATATTTATAACTTCTATAGCCATTCATCAAATTAAAGATTTCGTAAATAGAAAATCATGCTGTGTGGCGCCGGCTTAGAATACCGCCACCCCATCTCTTCTCGTGGGTGTCGTAAAAGGCGACAAAGGGAAAAGGCTGGAAGAATGGGCAGCAGCATTCTCTCTAAACAAGGTCGCTTTGCAACATACTTGCCATCAAAATGTACAAAAACAACATTTTTTTGTTGATCCGTAACAGTCGCAAAAATTATACCGACGAGTCAAATGTGCATCCGTTTTATATTCATATTCCTGCCAAATCTTATTAACTCGACGAGCCTCGTGGCGCCTTGGTAAAACTACCGGCTGCAGCAACGAGGTCGGGGGTTCGATTCCTACACGAGCACAAATATTTATGACAAACATGAATATTTGTGTGGCGTCTGGGTGTTTTTCTATGTATTTTAAGTATGTATTTACAAAAGAAAAGTATATATGTATTAATATCCGTTATCTAGTATCCATAACACAAGCATTTAGTTGCTTAGCTTGGAACTAGAGGAAGCTGTGTGATTTATGTCCAAGATATTATTATTATTATAACTAACGTTGATCCGAGGCCATTTGACCTTGAACCCATCGACGCCCGCGCCGTCGGTCCGCTATATTTCTTTATTTAAACGAAATTAACAGTAGTGTTTATTACAAAATATTACATAAAATTAATTTTCGAGTCAGAAAAGTAGGTGCCTACTTGATCCCTTTTATTATATACTAAAGTCGAAGCGGCCTTGACAGGACGAACAGCTGAGAAGAGTTTATTCCAGTTCATACATTTATAGGGAGTGTTCAATTACATGAAAATGATAACTGTCGTTATTGACCTAATTACTGTACCGATCGTCTTAATATTTTGTACAACGTTTACTGAAATTATGATCTAATGGGTGATTTTTTTGAGGTTAGGATTTTCATGCATTAGTATTTGCTCAGATTTTTTGAGGTTATGATTTTCATGCATTATTATTTGCTCAGTATGCTTTGACATTTCATCATGAATAGACTTACTAACGAGCAACGCTTGCAAATCATTGAATTTTATTACCAAAATCAGTGTTCGGTTCGAAATGTGTTTCGCGCTTTACGCCCGATTTATGGTCTACATAATCGACCAAGTGAGCAAACAATTAATGCGATTGTGACCAAGTTTCGCACTCAGTTTACTTTATTGGACATTAAACCAACCACACGAATGCGTACAGTGCGTACAGAAGAGAATATTGCGTCTGTTTCTGAGAGTGTTGCTGAAGACCGTGAAATGTCTATTCGTCGCCGTTCGCAGCAATTGGGTTTGTGTTATTCGACCACATGGAAGATTTTACGCAAAGATCTTGGTGTAAAACCGTATAAAATACAGCTCCTGCAAGAACTGAAGCCGAACGATCTGCCACAACGTCGAATTTTCAGTGAATGGGCCCTAGAAAAGTTGGCAGAAAATCCGCTTTTTTATCGACAAATTTTGTTCAGCGATGAGGGTCATTTCTGGTTGAATGGCTACGTAAATAAGCAAAATTGCCGCATTTGGAGTGAAGAGCAACCAGAAGCCGTTCAAGAACTGCCCATGCATCCCGAAAAATGCACTGTTTGGTGTGGTTTGTACGCTGGTGGAATCATTGGACCGTATTTTTTCAAAGATGCTGTTGGACGCAACGTTACAGTGAATGGCGATCGCTATCGTTCGATGCTAACAAACTTTTTGTTGCCAAAAATGGAAGAACTGAACTTGGTTGACATGTGGTTTCAACAAGATGGCGCTACATGCCACACAGCTCGCGATTCTATGGCCATTTTGAGGGAAAACTTCGGAGAACAATTCATCTCAAGAAATGGACCGGTAAGTTGGCCACCAAGATCATGCGATTTGACGCCTTTAGACTATTTTTTGTGGGGCTACGTCAAGTCTAAAGTCTACAGAAATAAGCCAGTAACTATTCCAGCTTTGGAAGACAACATTTCCGAAGAAATTCGGGCTATTCCGGCCGAAATGCTCGAAAAAGTTGCCCAAAATTGGACTTTCCGAATGGACCACCTAAGACGCAGCCGCGGTCAACATTTAAATGAAATTATCTTCAAAAAGTAAATGTCATGTACCAATCTAACGTTTAAAATAAAGAACCGATGAGATTTTGCAAATTTTATGCGTTTTATTGTTTAAAAAAGTTCTCAAGCTCTTAAAAAATCACCCGTTACATCTGGTATCTATTACTACATATGACTGGATTCCAGCCTGTATAGGCGTCCATCAAATGAAAGATTTCGTACAGAAAATCTAGAATAGTGGAAATAGGTAATATAGTTTAATAAAACTTATTATGAATTTTTATATTTATTATAATCATGAGTAGACCCAATAACACTGCAGCCCGTATAAAGGGCAATCCTAGCTTGGAAAGTATTGCAGATTTTTTTTCAGAATTCATAAGTATGTCTTAACTCCTAACCGTTTAAGAGTTCTGTAGGTTCATCATCAGCACAGTAGTATCAGATGTTGATTCAATCATACCTCCCAAGCAACACATTAGTCCTGTATACTACTAAACAGTTTCCTACAATCGACTGCCGTACTGTCACCCAACTCCTAACCGTTTAGGACTTCTATGGCTTCTTAATCAGCACAGCAGCATCAGCTGTAGATTCTAGCATACCTAATAAGCAGCAAGCTAGCCCTACATAGTATCAAGTAGATAATATTTACCAATTGTAGTACTTTCTTCGAACTCCTTACCATTTAAGAGTTATGTGTCTTCTTCATCAGCACAGCAGAATCAGATGTTGACAGCTTAAAGCATATTCTTAAGACCTATTACATAACAAAAACACTATACTCGTACACGATTTTCAGTAGTTGCATCGATTTCTCGTGGTTTCCATCATCAGATCCTGACCTGGTGAAAATGGGACCATCTTGGAGGTGAACACTATCCGAAAAAAAAAATGGAAATCTGTTCATAATTGACGAAAATATCGGTGAACAGACATAAAAAAAATACTAAACATAAAAACGGAATGAGAACCTCCTCCTGTTTTCGAAGTCGGATAATAAGTTAAAACATTAAGATTCGTAAAAAAAATATGCGCTTTAAAGATTTCGCACACATGCGCATTATGCGCATGTGTGCAAAATCCGTATACATGTCCAGCAGGACAGTAGGAGGACTTGCCTTCTGATTGGCCCATTTGAATCGGATCAACAACTATCGAAGTGGATTCGTATATCGGATCAACATTTCGGTTGGGTTTCCTAAGCTTCAACGGAGTAAATTGTTGATCCGTCTGGAACCACATTTGTATGAAAAATATTATATTGGATCAACAAAAACCACCCGGATCAACATAGGTTTTCGGATCAACAAAGTGCTCGCCATACAGCACGCATGATCAACAAATGACGGATTGAGATAACTATATATATATATACATATATACTGTAGTTCTTAGTCATTCTAATAAGTTGGTTGTGAAGAGTAAGGATTTTTAATAAGTTAGTTTTTTATGTGTTATTGTGTTGTATTAACATCATTATGATACCATTACTTTGCTTTAAATTGGAAAAAATGTCTAATATTTAATTGTTGAGTTAGAATATTTGTGTGCTTTACTATTATTCTTTACTTATTTTTATTCTTACTTTATTATTCTCATTTTATACTCATTTTAATAAAATATTATTATTAATACAATTTAACGTATTATTGAAATTACATATTTTCATTTATTTCATTCGTTTATTTTTATTTCTATTAGGATTGCTTAGCTACCATGAAGCTTTTATTCTTATGCCTCGTCGTCGGGGTTTTATCATGCTGTGAAGCATATAAAATCCTAGTAGTGTACCCGATGCCTGGAAAAAGCCACAGTATTCTTGGCGATGGAATCGTTAGATATTTGCTCAAAGATGGACATGAAGTAAGTGGAACCCATATTAAGTCACTATTAAAGTTAGTTTGCCAGGTTCTTTTAATATGACATGAGTGACAAAAACTCTTATGACGTCGTTGTGTTTACGGAGACTTGGCTCGCGGATGATATCTATAGTGGTGAACTATTCGATAATCGATATTTGGTTTGGAGACGGGACCGTGAATATTCACGTACTGAGCAAACACGTGGAGGTGGCGTCTTGATTGCAGCGAGAAATGAACTCACAGTCACTGAGCGGAATGACTGGCGTAGTTCTGCCGAGGATATTTGGCTATCTCTAACTTTGAAGAAGTCTCGACCCTCGGTAAGTTATAATCTTCACATCTGTGTACTTTATCTCTGTAGGGAAAATCTGGGTAATTCCTATAATGCTCAGTTAATTAATTTTACTAATAACTTGAATGAATTAATACTTACTCATCCCCTGGATAAATTCATATTGGTAGGGGATTTCAATTTGGGAAAGGACGTGAGTTGGTCTCCGAGTTCTGAAGGTTCGGAGCTAACTCCACAACTTCTATCCAACAAACAATCGTTATTGGATTTTTTTGACTGTGTCGCGTCTACTAATCTTTCCCAATATAACAGCGAACGTAATGTGAACGGCAGATTACTGGACCTAGTGTTCTCTAATGACGTAGTCAATGTGACCGAATCTCGTGATCCCTTATCGGTGCCTATAGACGCTCACCATAAACCTATAGTGATTCGGGCGGGCTTTGTTGAAACCCATCAACTCGGAAATAAATCAGTTAATAAATATATTTTCTCAAGAGGTAACTACACGGCTATCAATTCAGAGTTGAATGAAACAAATTGGATAGAATTATTGAATGATAAATGTTTAGACACCGCTTTAATGAATTTTTACACTAAATTGTACGACTTGAGAGATAAATAAATTCCCATAAAAGCAGTTAAACAATCCCTGTATCCGGCCTGGTATAGCACTGCACTTATAAAAATTCTTAAGAAAAAACATAAATATCACCGTAAATATAAAAAATATGGTAACATCTGCGATTATGATTCATTTTCTATATTACGCGGTAGGGCTGACGACTTGGAGAAAAAATGCTTTACATCATATATGGAAAAGATTGAGTCCTCTATAATCAAAAACCCAAAATTATTTTGGTCGTATTTAAAAAGTAAGAAGGACACCAGCTCGTTCCCCAAGACCATGTTCTATGGTGACGCGGCCGCCAGTACCGGTGAGGATATTAGTAACTTGTTTGTCAGTTATTTTCATTCCACTTTCAAGAAACCCAGCCGGGTGTCAGATGCTCCACGCACTGATGGTATCACCAGTGACAGTTCAGTCCATATCAGCTCAGTGCAGATAAAACGGTCTCGTGTCTTGACCCTCTTGAGAACCCTTGATCTAACTAAATCTGGTGGGCCCGACTTAATACCTCCCATCTACATTGTTGAATGCGCAGATAGTCTTGTCATACCGATTTGTATCCTATTTAAACGTTCACTCTCTGAGGGAATCGTACCCAGGATATGGAAGGCAGCCTTTATTACTCCAGTACACAAGAATGGTGATAAATCTAATATTTCCAACTATCGTCCTATCTCCAAAATCTGTCTGTTTGCTAAAATTCTGGAACGTATAATTCACACTGACTTAAATGCGTCGATGCACTGTATCTTGGATAATGAACAGCATAGATTTGTTAGGAAACGGTCTACTACTTCGAACTTAATACTATCGCTTGATTACATATCCGCAGGTATGGAGCAGGGTGCTCAGGTCGATGTAATATACACCGATTATAGTAAATGTTTCGACCGTATCGATCATGTGTTGCTCCTTGAAAAGCTGCTAGCCGCAGGAATAAGCGATGGTTTTGTTCTTATATTTCAAATCGGACACAGGCTGTCGTTCTCCTTGGATACACATCCAGATGGTGTAGTGTGCCGTCTGGTGTACCGCAGGGCTCCATTTTAGGACCTTTATTGTTCCTGTTATTCATTGCCGATATCCGACAGTGTTTTGAACATTCTTACATTCTACTTTTTGCTGATGATATGAAGATACACAGAATCGTTAGGGATACCTATGATACAAACCGATTGCAAGCCGATCTTCTTAGATTTGAGGCGTACTGTTACCGTCATAAACTGCAATTGAATGTGTCCAAATGCCACCATGTAACTTACTCGCGCCGGAAAACTATGATTCACTCTGAATATAAACTATGCAGCGAAGCGATCAGCAAGGTTAATAGTGTTATGGATCTGGGTATCGTCTTGGATAGCAAGTTGTTACTCGACCAACATATAGACCACATAATTAAAAAGGCTTCAAGGGCACTAGGGTTCATAATTAGACAATCTGCTCATTTTAATTCTCTGAAATCCATAAAGGTTTTATATTGTTCATTCGTGCGTAGCCACCTGGAGTACGCATCACAGGTTTGGAATCCTCAGTATGAGATCTACCGGTCTCGTATTGAGGGAGTTCAAAAAAAGTTTTTACGTTATCTAGATTTTAGGGCCCGACAGTGTTCAGAAGATTATAGCCATCGCTGTAAGAGGTATCACTTTTTGCCACTGCACTGTAGACGGCAGATAAATGATGTATGTTATTTAATGAAAATTGCGAATGGTTCAGTGGACAGCCCTGAGTTGTTGGCGAAAATAAACCTACGCACCAACAACCCCGCGTATCGGCCGCGTCCACTTTTGCATATACCTCTTGCAACGACAAACTATAGATGTAATTTATTTATGTTGAGAAGTTCACGTGTTTTTAATGAGATGTCTCGGTGAAGTGGATATTGACCTATTTCGCACAAAGGTATGCTCAGCCAGAGGGGTAATGACTGGACATGTTTTTCAGTTTTAGGCACATAGTGGATGGGCATTAGCATTTTATTGTGTACATGTGTGTAGGTGTGTGCGGCATGTATGTGTGTATGTATGTATATGTATGTATGTGTATAGATGTGTAAGTAAGTAACAATCGACATATACTTATCTGTGGAGACTTATAATCGGCAATTTGTGTATCTACTTGTTCTAATATTATTTATATAATTAGTCTGTAAGTCTTCCGAATAAATAAATAAATAAATAAAAAAAAAAACTAATAACATGAGTTTCTTGCCCGATGTTTCTCATGAAAGCCCCTACACTCAGAGTCGGGGCGCTCGTGGCGATTGCGTCCATGTTTTGTTGTTCCACGGAGGCACTTTCCTCAAGCGCTCGTGTTTGAGAACTTTAATTTTAAATATTTTTGTACATTGACTTTTTTTAATTGTCTGTGAAGAAAATAAAATCACTTTGAGTTTGAGTCTATGTATTCCGAGCTGATAATGACCTTTAGGTCATTATCAGCTCGCATATGTCTTGTTATTTCTTGTAGTTACAAGATGTACATTTTAAATTGTTCCTGAAAAATTTTGCTAAATTAAAATTAAGTAGTAATTTACTAAACTGAATGAAATATCCAGCAGCTTATCATGTCATCTTGCGATGAATTAAATCACCCTTTCGAAGTGTTTCATCTAATTCATACTCCATATTTAAATGTTAGGTCTTTTTAATATCTATTCAGAACTGATATTTATTATTATGATCATTTATTATTGTGCAATGATGACATAGTGGGAATACCTTCATTTTATATTGGTCCTAAAATTTTACTAAATTAAAATTTAGTAGTAATTTACTAAAGAACAAATAAATTAATTACATTATTTACAATATATACAATTAAAAAACTACCTATAGTAGTATATACTATAGTATAACTACCTATAGTAGTACTATACTCACTTCCTATATCTTATCGTGAGTGTCTCATATTTGTTACTTGCGTCGAAACCCTTGCGCCATCGCATCTTCCAAGCGCGGTGGAGGTGGCCGGTGCTGCTGTTGCTTCGGCAGAAAATCTCAAGCGGCACAAATACAGAAACCTTATAGGTGACTATGAGTTTGAGCCGTTTGGGGTTGAGACTTTGGGGACATGGGGTCCGAGTGCTCGTGTACTTTACAAAGATCTTGCAAAGAGGCTGATCGAAGCCTCTCACGACCAGAGGGCTGGTCTATTCTTCGCACAGAGGATTAGCATTGCCATTCAGCGTGGCAATGCGGCCAGTCTTCTGGGCACGCTGCCAGTAGACCGAGATGCGGAGAAATTTGATTTCAGGTAGTTTTTTAATTGTATATATTGTAAATAATGTAATTAATTTATTTACTAAAGCGGATGAAATATCCAGCACCTTAACAAGATCATCTTGTGATGAATTAAATCACCGTTTCGCACTTCGAAAGGGTGATTTAATCTTCATTTAATTCATACTCCATAGTTAAACGTTAAGTCTTTTAATATCTATTCAGATTAGATAGTGGCCTGAAAACATCCTGATAATTGTTGTAGATAAAGGATGGCTACAACATCATGTGTTATTGTGCAATGATGACATATTGTGAACATCAACATTTTATATTGGTCCTGAAAAATGTGCTAAATTAAAATTTTGTAGTAATTTACTAAAGTGGATGCAATATCCAGCACCTTAATGATAAAGTGCTGGATATTTCATCATCTTGTGATGAATTAAATCACCCTTTCGAAGTATCTCATTTAATTCATACTCGATAGTTAAACTTTAATCATAATAGATGTCATTATTTTTTCATATTGTTTCTTTTTATTAATATATTATTGGCACATAACAATATACATATAAATAAAATCACAATCAGATAAGCAACATTTTCAGGCAGAAACTCTTTGAGTTTTGATGATTTTACAGCACCGATACAGTAGGTTCCGAAAACAAACTATATCATATATTTTATGGGATAAGCGGCAAACCAGCCAGCGTGATACCTGATAGGAAGAACATAGCCCATATACACCTGCAATACCAAAAGTGTTACAGCCGGCCTTAAGATGGGAAAGAGAAATTATCAGCAAGCGAAACGCGTCTTGAGTCACTTTTCGTCGATATCCTGCGAGGTCGTGATATTTCATCATGCAGAGAGTTGCTAGGCTAAACCACTATTGCGCTATTGTACAAATTTTAACTAACCGTAAAAAACCACAAGAAATCTCATGACAGATCAGATTAATTAATCTTGTAATATGAACATTGGACAGGTCACATATGTTTCGCCCTTCTCATACAAACCTGCCTCGCCAAAGCTTCGCCTGGTTGATGTCAGTGATAACAAAAAACTGCTACCAGGTAAAAAAAAAATTATAATATAAAAAGTAAATTTATTTTTTGTTGAACTCGTTGATACGTTGAACACATTAATTATATTTAAATAGCTGGACACAAGAAAATATATTGTGATTCATATGTTGAGGGTGTAGGCAGCGGCTTTTATGGCTCGACTTTTCAGAATAGTCTTCTAGTCACAAAGTCATAATTGTTTGTTAAACCGAATGCTGGGTACCGAGTCTATTTTGATTGTGTTTGAACGAGACTTTGAAGTGGTGAGCCAACGAGAGCAACGAGATTTGTAATACAATCGATGGCACACATCACATAAAATCCTATACTTGACTCTTACGACAACCACAGGAAGAGACGGACTGGTCACAATAGTGAAGCCTCGCCACTTTATTTATGAGTAAAAAACATAAAACATAACTTCACGGCTTTTGTTACACGAAGATGTAGGCAGCGGCTGTTAAGCCTCGTCTCGCCGTTATGTTTACGTCCCAAATAGAATAGGTGGCAAACCTATTGCTATACCGGGCACAAAGTTTTTCAGTCATCGATATTTATCACACATAACTTCCGAAAACAATTTCGAAAATTCATTGGTGTGAGCCAGTGTCAGGAATCGAACCCGGACCTCTGGATCAGAAGGCGTGTGCTCGACCACTGGGCCACAGAAACAAATGGTACCTACTAACTCTCTGCTAATAATAACAACGATCTTGAAATTAATGTATTTGTGAATCAATAAAAAAACAAATATTTATTATATTTCAGAGGATCTTATAAACATAGAGACGATAATGAACCAAAAATTGAACCTTGGCGGACACGGACTATTTATGTACGTATTAGCACAAATGGTGCAAACGACAATAGAGAACGAGAATGTACAAAAAATATTGAATGATCCAAACGAATCATTCGATGTTGTTATAGCGGAATGGATGTTTAGCGATATATTGTCTGGGTAAGTAAATCTTACATTTTGATATGTTAATGAAGAATATTGATTTGGGGAATAAGTTTGTGAATCGCGTGACAAAAAGAGTGATCAGACGCCACAAATAAGTTATTGGGGATACATAAATATAATGGTGGTAATCTGAACTAATGCGGAGATGGATTCAACAATTCCAATTAAAACTCCACTTTGTTTGCTATTGATTAAGCTTTATTTTTCCGGTTTTATCTAGAACTAAGTTGAGTAGAGTAGTATTAGTGAAATGACTTTACTTCTTTCAATTATTACAACTAAAATATCAGGCAAGTTCTTTTTTCATATCATCGAACCAAATTGTATAAGGGATGAAATATAAAATTGCCATGTTATTATACATTAATTAACTAATAAAATTATAAGGTACAGACTTGTCTATATTTGACAAAGAAGTAACGTCGGCAGTGTATGCAATACATTTTATCAAGCATTATCAGTCTTACTCACTTCCTATATCTTATCGTGAGTATCTCATATTTGTTACTATAGACTGTTTACATAATTAGAATATTTATTTTACAGTCTTGCAGCTGTTTACAACTGTCCGTTCATTTGGGTTTCCTCAGCGGATGTTCACTGGGCAATACTAAAATTGATTGACCAACCTTCGAACCCAGCATTCAGTGGAGATTATATAGATTCCAATGTACCACCGTTCAGTTTTGGCACACGAATTTTAGAACTGTACACCCAATTAAAAGTGCTAACTATGAAATTTTTGTAAGTTACAAAAATTCTTTTTTTCCTTTTACAACAAACAATATTTTTATGACAATCGATTTATTAATAAACATATAAATTAAAAGACATAAGCCAAGGCGAATTCCAAATAAACTTTTTTAATACTATCTTTCCTCTTTTAATAAAAAAAATCAAATTTTTATCAACATACAGTTGATCTTAATACAGAAAACTTTAACTTCTATATACGTGAAATATAAAACAAATGTTCTAGTCATTAAGCACCCAATTTAAACTAGATTGCAATAGTAATAATTTAAGTTAATAACTTTAAAAAATCTAAATATATATACATACATACATACATAACTTCACGCCAAATCCCTTGCGGGGTAGGCAGAGAGAACAGAGTGTCATAGGGCACGATTCTTACACGCCTCACTTGCTTCGTTGACTTTCATAACTCTTTTCATGCACGCGCGTCAGTTTTTGAGGCTCTTAACATCACCTTCCTCTAGAACACGTTCTATTTGGTCATGGAATGTGTGTGTTGGCCGTCCTCGACTCCTCCATCCATCCGCTTTTGCATTGTATATCTGCTTAGTCAGTCTTGCATCAACCATTCTTTCTACATGTCCGAACCATCGGAGCATGCCCTTTCTTACTTTTACACCGACACTCTCTTTCAAACCAACTTCCTTCCTTACAACCTTGTTTTCTACGCGGTCAGCGAGAGTCACTCCGCAGATTATATATAGTACCTGGATGACCGAGCTTTGCTCGGTATTTTCCTTCTTTTATAAATTATGTTTTTTGAAAATTATATTTAAGTACGAATTACATACTTATAAAATAATGAAATATGAATAATATTTTTCGATCTTACCGGCAGAATAATAAACAATATGAACTGTGAAACACGATACGATACGACACGATAAAACTCGGTAAAATGAAATTTTCTAAAAATGATTCCTAGCTAAATCGATTTATCACCCCCGAAACCCCCTATATACTAAATTTCATGAAAATCGTTGGAGCCGATTCCGAGATTCCAATTATATAAGTATATACAAGAATTGCTCGTTTAAAGATATAAGATTTACTAGCAGACCGCGCGAACTTCGTACCGCCATATTTTATGCATTTTCCACTAAAAAGATTATTGCCGCGATCATATTAATACCCCAAAGCTTTCCTCATAAATGAGAAACTAAATGGAGAAACTATCTAACACTATTTTTTTTTTCAATTCAAGTTCCTGATACATACAACACGCCAGATCCCTTGCGGGTAGGTAGAGAGTACAAAACGCCATAAGGCACGATCATTACACACCTTGCTTAATTGTTGATATTAGCGACTAACAACCTAGGTATGATGAAAATAATAGAAGTTAAAATAATAAGCAGTTAGCTGCATGAAAGGGCCGGCTCAACCGGTGAAAAACCAACTCCTCTCAGAAGATCGACGTAAAGTGGCTCATGCCGCGTTTCGTTCGGTGAGAGAGGTACGCGGAGGTCCACCTCCCATCCCCATCCTTTTTCCTTAAAGGTCGGCAACTCAACGGTAACATTATAGGTGTTGCCGGTGTCCATGAGCGGCGCAGGTTGCTTACCATCAGGTGACACGCTTGCTTCTTTGCTCTCGTATGCCATAAAAAATATGATTAACTTCAATCAATAGCAATACCAGGGACTTTGTCAGAAGTTTTTTGTCAATCTTTAGTTTTTTTTTATACTACATGAACCTTTTTTTTAATTGGTCATTGTCGTCGGTTTAAAAAAAAACCTGGTTACCACATGTTCTTACCAGTATGGCTAACTCATAGTTAGTGTTTTTATTTTAATAATTTAAATGATGTCGATTTGGCAACTTTATCAAAATAAATTCACTAAGTTTTAAAACAGATCACGATATTAAAAATGTGAATATAGATGGGCAACTCTATGTGGTATATAGTCGTGCAGCAAACCCGCAGTCTTTATATTTTAGCAAAAGACGCCAAGATCGAGGTGCGCATTTCTTGCGCTTCGTCCATTAACATGAAGTTGCAATATTGTAAAGAATTATAGATAATATTATAATATCTGCGTGAAGCTTTGACCCATGACTTTGGTTACTTAAGTATGAAAATATTTTTAAATATTTTAATATTCGCTTTGCATATTACATACATAATAATGTAATGAACAGAAAATAACGCGACACATTTAGGTAAACAAATTATCTGTCTGGTTGTGACTACGGCCAGTGCAACCAGGCCGAACGTCAAGCTAATAATAAAAGTAAGTATTTGTTTACCTAAACGTGTCGCATTATTTCCCGTTTATTATACTCTTAAATAGATCAAATTCGAATCTATGTGTCTGAATAGACAAAGGGTCACAGATGTTACATGTTCACATCTCCTATTAATTATCACAAAATAAAAATATATATACCCCAAAAGACGATTAAATACTACAATCTCATTAGGACAAAAAGACACAAAAAAATGTCAAAAAAATTAAAAAAAAAATTACCTGCCAGCCATATGAACGGAGCTCATAGCCGAGTCGGGCGGGACTCCCGATCATTTATATGTGCGCGGAATATTTGCCTAAGAAACGAATACTTACATTTTGTATTTTGCGATAACTTTTGAATTAAATGTCCGAATTGAATCATTCAAAAAGTTCTAGAAAGGTATTGAATCTATCTTTAAATTGAAGTAATTTATTTTGAGTAGAGTTAATACCAAGGTACAAAATAAAGAGCTTTAAAAACGACCTCATTATAATTATTTTTAAAAATACAAAAAAACACTTATTGTGCGATAACTACAATAGTTAGACATATAGCGTCGCGGAATTTTTTATCGACAATTACACGTTCTATGAAAGTGTAGTACATTGTTTTGTTCTATAGTCAATAGTTTTTGCAGCGTTCGCGATGTAAGACTTTTTTCGGGTCTTTTTCTTACACCTTGGGTTACATTATTGGACTTATAGTAAGGATCCCTAATTTATTTCAAAATATAATATAGCTTAAAGCCTTCCTCGATAAATGGACTATACACCAGTGAAAGAATTTTTGAAATCGGACCGGTGGTTTCTGAGATTAGCGCGTTCAAACAAACAAACAAACTCTTCCGCTTTATAATATAAGTATAGATTAGATAAATCAGCATTCGATGTTATAAACTTGGTTTATTGCCTTTAGATACTTCGATGGTATGGAAAAGCGGACATATGAACGCTTGCTGGGGCCAATAGTAGCAAAACGGGGAAGAACACTACCAAATTACTACGACGTCCAGTATAATGCATCGCTGGTGCTAGCAAACTCTCATGTATCTATGGGACAGGCCATAGCACTCCCACAGAACTATATACCTATAGGAGGATATCATATTAATGACAGAATAGAAACGTTACCTGACGTAAGTATTCATAAATAAAGTTAAAATAGCCCAATAGCGGCTATTTTCTTATAATCAATTACTCTGTTTTTGAAGTCTATAAACCAATCACAAACTTCTGTTAATATTATAGGATTTAAAAAAAATATTAGACACCGCCAAGAACGGTGTGATATACTTCAGCATGGGCTCAAATTTGAAAAGTAAAGATATCCCAAAAGAGATAAAAGAAAGTCTTTTAAAGATGTTCAGTGAACTGAAGCAGACTGTGTTGTGGAAGTTTGAAGAAGATTTACCGAACAAACCTAGCAATGTACATATCTTAAAGTGGGCGCCGCAACCTAGCATACTTTGTAAGTATTTAATTGAATTTAAATGGAACTTTTGTCAACAAACCAGACCAAATTAAGAAACATATTATATGTAATAATTTCTTAGAACTATCACAGGTGCAGTACCTAGTTATTTATAAATATATATAATGGAGATGGGAGAGGCAATTTGTGTATGTGTGTTTATACATTTTAACATACATACACAATACCGAGCTAATCTTTAAACTATTACAGCTACTCAAAAAAATCTTTCGCCAATATATATATTGGTTGTAATACTTATATTACAACCAATATATATATTGGCGAAAGATTTTTTGAGTTTGAGTAACCATCAAAAATATTCTATTAGTTTTCGTTTTAATTTAAACATGCATTTTAACGTTACATCAAAAATAAAGACCCATATAATCAAAATTCAGTGTTTGAAAGAAAAATAGGTGAAAGAAAAAAGTTTAAGAAAAGATCATGTTATAACTTTTTACTAAATGTCGTGAAAATTTAATAACAACCGACACTGTAATACTTCCAAAAACGAAGTAAATTAAGTCTTTCTGAAGATGCAATGCAATTATTCGGCAATATTTTTAATCAAATTCCAGCTCATCCTAACACCATCCTCTTCATCACTCACGGTGGTCTACTGTCTACAACAGAGACAGTACACTTCGGTGTACCTATCATTGGCATACCAGTGTTTGCGGACCAGTTTACTAACGTTGACAGGGCTGTGAAGCGAGGCTTTGCGCTGCGAGTAGATCTGTCTTACACAATGGCTGACGAACTTAAACTAGCAATTAAGGAAATTACTACTAATCCTAAGTAAGTATTTTTAATTTTGATAATATCTTTGATAACATGTATGCTATGAGGACCGCCTAAGATTTCTCCTAAACATAAGATGATGAATATAATTTTAGTTATGTTTTGCATCTTATGTTGTGGTAATATTACAATAGAGGAAATCGCTTGGCTTAGTATGGGTATGTAATGAGGAGGGAATACACATGTAGCGAGAAAAAAGATTAATCTAAACAGGGTAGTAAATAAGTGAGGAGAAAAACCTAAGAAAACATGGATGGATTGATGAAAGACGACAGGATAATAAGGGTGTTAGTGTGGAAGAAATAAATGATAGAGAAGATTGAACAGTCACGGTGGCGCAGTGGACGAGCGCACGGCCTCTGATCCAGAGGTCCGGGGTTCGATTCCAGACACTGGCTCACACCAATGACTTTTCGAAATTGTTTTCGGAAGTTATGTGTGATAAATACCGATGACTGACAAACTTTGTGCCCGGTATGGCAATAGGTTCGCCACCTATTCCATTTGGGACGTAAACATAACGGCGAGACGAGGCTTGACAGCCGCTGCCTACACCTTCGGGTGACAAAAGGCGTGAAGTTATGTTATGTTATAGAGAAGATTGGAAAAGAAAAATAATTGAGAGAGATGATAATCGTTGTTTATCCTGACTCTTGATCATCAACTGCTATAATATTAATTATACCTTCCTCAGGTATACAAAAACAGTGAAGGAGCTAGAATTCATATATCATAATCGTCCAGTGGCCCCAGGAGTAGAGTTGGTGCACTGGGTGAAGCACGTTATAGAGACACGTGGAGCTGCGCACCTACGCTCACCGGCACTTGATCTGCCGTTATATCAAAGACTTTATCTAGATTTAGTTGCACTCATTTTAGTTATTACACCTATTATTATTAAAATATCTAAATTATTGCTCTGTAAGTATTGTGCAAAAAGTGGCAAAAATAGTGTCAAGAAAAATAATTAAATAATAAAAATTGTCTTAAAAGACTATATTTACTTATTAAAAAATATATATGATACCTGATCATTACATTTAGTGTCATAAAGTCATTACAATTAATATCCAGCAGCATCATTCGTAAAATTATAAAAAATATATAAAGTAAAAATACAATCCGAAAATTTGCATTGTGAAAATATTCTGACAAATTGAAATATATTAATAGATCTCAAAGGTAATTTTATTTTTATTTGTATGTTTCATATTAAATATTTTTGGGCAGAAATTCCCAAGGTCCAACTGACAAAAAATAATTGTAGGAAAAATTCAAACATTAATGATATATTATCGAACATTTTCAATATATTGGAAAAATTCACTTCTTAAAAATAAACTGTCCTATGACGTGTTTAAATCAACTTCCAATTCCGGAGTATAAACTTTACCATTTACTCCTTAGGAACCCCACCCTGTTCTATATACAATTAACATGCTTATCTTTATGATCCTTCCAAAGATTATAGAAATCCTAAGTCCAATGTAATCATCTGCTGAAAACAAAGCACGAATTTAATACAAGGAGTTTTCTCTTAAAGAAAAATATATTTCTAAAATTGTAAATTCATTTAGAGTTGATTGCCTCTTCATTTGAATATCTGAACTATGTGTAGGGTAATTGTACATACATCAATTACATAGAACATACAGGGTGTAGGTAGTGCGGAGGAGAAAAAGCGTAAAGGTTTTTAATTAATATACTTATTCTTCCGACTTAACATTGACAGTTTGAGAGGTTTCAAATTTGATTTCACATGGACACATTCAATGTGTTTACGGAATTCTTGTAGGGAGCTGTTTAATATATGTTAAATATTGATGGAAATTGTGTCTGATGCATAGCAACAGGTACTACTAATAAGACACTAGGCGTGAAAATACTATTAATTTTAAATAGTAACAATTTAACTTTACGTTAAGAGCCTTTCGGCATGTGAAGACAGAAAGGATTTTTATTTAAAACCTACTGTATATCTTCTAAATGAAATATATTACTTTATTAGAAACTGAAACAAATAGTTCGTGGTTACACGGGTTAAATAGAACGGATTATAAAATGAAGAGATACGCAATATGTGTTGCTATGCATTTTTTATCGTGCGATGCATATAAAATATTGGTGGTATTTCCCCACCCTACAAGAAGTCATGGGATTCTCGGCGAGGGGATTGTGAGGAATCTTCTCAAAGATAGGCATTAGGTATTATATATAATATACATATTAAATCTTTTGAATTTTAGTGATTTTATCTCAGTATACCTACATTTGAAAACACGACTAACAGGCGCTTTTATAAATCTAAGGAAATCAAGTTGAGAATGCAAAATAAGATTTTTTGAATAATATTTAAGGTTAAGCATTAGACCAGCCATCTTGAAAGAGATCCATAATTTACTCTAATAGAGAGTTTTTATAAAGTTTTCTAATAACTTATTACTCGAAATTAGTAGACAGCTGTACTTATGATCCAATAAAAATCCTTTTATTTCATGCAAAAGTACTACACAGTTTAGACATAGTTTAGATAGTAATGTAATAATATAGTAATAACTTAGATTGCATGAACACCTCTTCAAGTGAAGGTGAAGGCCTCCCCTCTAAAGAATACCCAGTGTATTTTGACTTAATTGCAGCCAGTTGTTACCGGCAATTTTTATAAACTTGTCGGCCCCTATCCCCCTACCTTTGGAACGTTAACCGATTGGACCGCTTGTAGTTTGGCCTCGCTACATTCCCAGCCCTCTTCCATTTTAGTTTTACAGCTTAGGTTAGAGTACACAGATGCCAAAGCGACGTTTCGCTTTGGTGGTTTCGCTTATTATTTTCTGGCGTATTTTTTGTATTTTTATAATATTGATTTTCTTCTTTCTATTTTGGGCTGGCATATATTTTGTAGTTTTGGTTTTAATCCGCCCTACAAAATCAAAAAGTTCCAAACAAGAAAATGGATACTTGAAAGATCAAAAGCTATCCACTAGGCTATCGACGATGATCATGAAATTTATCTGCTTCCTAGGTGTCGTTTATTTCACCTTATACTTACAACGCTACTTCAACGAATCTCCGTATGGTTGATGTGAGTGCAAACATTAAACGAAAATCAGGTGAATATTTAATCATCTATCTGAGATAAGAACCTAGCCGCAAATAATAAGTGAAACTTTGAAAAAATAAATTCAGAAAAACATTTTAATTCACCTTGCCATCCAAAAGTACCTTTGCACTTTTTAAAAAAAGGAAGTTTACGTAAAAATATTTTTCATACCTCAGATGATCTTATAAACATAGAGACGATAATGAACCAGAAATTTAATCTTTTAGGGCATGGATTTTTTATATACAAGTTTACGCAAATAATTCAAACAACGATTAAAAACGAGAATGTACAAAAAATATTGAAAGATCAAAACGAAACTTTCGATGTTGCTATAGCTGAATGGATGTTTAACAATTTATTATCTAGGTAACTAAAGCCTTTCAATACTTTATTAAAGAATATTGATTTGAGAACTAAGCTTGTGAATAGCATTAAAAAAGTATGATCGGGCGATCCAAACGTTGGTTGAGAGGCAAATGTAAGTGAATTGAGATACATCTGCATCATTAATTAGCCTGTTGCAGTCCACTGCTGGACATAGGCCTCTCCCAATTTGCTCCACAACATCCGATTCCACACTGCGCAAATTATTGAAGTTCACAACTCATTAATATCACTAAAACACGGGAAAAAAAATACTTTAAAAAAAGTTAAACCGACTTCTAGAAACGTAAACCACAAAATCTTTAAGTATATGAAAACATAATAAACATAATAAAGTAATCTTTAACTTAATATTAAATAACATTAAAACAACTGTTTAGGATTATATCGCTTTTATTTAGAACTTATTTTTATTTATTTCATTCATTTTCACGAGTTGAGAAAGATATAACGAGTTGTTTTAATGTTATGAATGTGATTCGCGAAAAATTTACGTTTTTAGAAGTCAGTTTAACTATTTTTATAAAGTATTTTTCATAAATTATCTTATCATACTTCATGCAGTTTATCCCAAAAATACCTTATTTAGTTTATAATATTTTGATAGATCAGCAAAATTCGATAGATCAATCAGTATTTCTAGTTTCGAAATTGGTTTACTGGCGTTAAACTTTAGATACTTCGATGCTATGGAAAAGCCGACCTATGAAACCTTGCTGGGGCCAATAGTGGCAAAACGTAGAGGCAAAAGAACACTACCAAATTACTACGACGTCCAGTATAACGCGTCGCTGGTGCTAGCAAACTCCCATGCATCTATGGGACAGGCCATAGCTCTCCCACAGAATTATATACCTATCGGAGAGTATCATATTAACGAGAAAGTGCAGCCTTTACCTTACAGCCAAGAACGGTGTTATATACTTCAGCATGGGCTCAAATCTGAAAAGTAGAGATATTCCATTTTCATATTTTATATTTGTTTAGGGCACTTTCAAGTATCGGCTTATTTAGAAAAATGTATAACTACCCAAATGGTCTAGTGGCTGGGATACCTTGCTCTCATACAAAGGGGCTCGGGTTCAAATCCCGGCGTCGGAATTCTTTTTGAAGTTTTATTTTTCATATTTTATCCCTACAAGGCTCCCAGTGACTGATCGGGAACAGATAATAAATCACTCCCTATACTTTAATTAAAACTGACATAGACATCTTTCGAATTTTAAAGGAAGCTTTACTAGTATAATCATTATGTAATACCAGTGGTTTGGTGTAGATGGTACTAGTATTTGTTGTACAACCACGAGTCTTCAAAATTTGCATCTTCGTATTGCGTTAGTGCATTCGAGGATTTCAAAAAAAAATTAAAAGTATTTTATTAGAGTTTTGAGACTGAAAAAAAATATTATTCGTTAGAAAATAGTGTCATATATACTAAGGTAAGTTTGATTTTGTATTTATTATAGTTTACGTAATGTAAAATATGATTAGTTTAGACGTTCCCGATACGGTACACAGTGCCCTAACCTTCCTTTTGACGGATAAGTACCTACAGTTATTTTACTGACATATATGTTGATTTACTTGCCGATTATGGATAGAAACAGATTGGGCGATGAAGAAATTTCTCATTTTTTGAGTATACCATCAGGCAGTGAAGATAGCGAGGATTCTTCCGGTGCAGATAACGATGAAGACAATGAAAGCATTTTATCCACCTTCAACCATTTATCGAAATCTCTTAGCGATAAGGAAACTTTAGGATCGCCGTCAAGTAATCAAAGTTCGCACCATAATAATGAGGTACTAATACCAAGCCCACAAGCCAGTAGATCTTCAGGTGTGATTGTAGAACCTACTTTAGGAGTTGCTCGCCCTTCACGACGAGGCAGACCATCATCGATTTCTGTAAATATTGCTCTTTCCAACCTAAAAGTCAAATCTGCAGTCTCCAAAAGAAAAAAAAAGTAATTCATCTGGAAAGATTTTCATACAAATATTTGTTTTTTATTTTTTAATTATTTTTCCCTGCTTAGTAATGGCGAACTAAATCACATATATTTTTTTTGACCACCTACAAAAAATCATGCCTTGTAGGGTTATATATGTTTTTTTAGTTCTAAAATTTTATTACAATTCCTTCACTAATTAATCGAAAGGAACTTCTTTCCATCCGGGTGTCCCTTGACACCTCTCAAGTTTTTATTTATTAAAAATAAACATAAGATAGACTTGGTTATTGCATGTAGTATTATAGATTTATTCTAATTACTATCCAGTATCCGTGTATCCAGTCCAGTCATCCAGTCATCCAGTCGTATATCCAGTATATCCGTATATATAATGCATAAGATAACAGAAATCTACAAAAAATAATAATTGGAGATATGTTAAACAAAATCCCAAAATTTGCACTATGTAATTTATGTAAAGCAAATTTCTATTCGTTAATATTCATATTATTATAATATTCTCACTCTGGTATTCCATAGGGAAAGACAGACACTTTGGCTTTACACAAGCTACGCTCCTAAAACTGAAACTTCTTTGCCTCATCCACGATCGTACATCTTATCATGCATGTTTTTCTGTGCATTATAAGTATGTATGTACAAAAGAAAAGTATATATGTATTAGTATCCGTTATCTAGTATCCATTGCACAAGCATTTAGTTGCTTAGTTTGGAACTAGAGGGCGCTGTGTAATAAGTGTACAAGATATTATTTATTTATTAAGGTCGGTTACATACGAGCCTCGTGGCGCATTGGTAAAAAACTACCGGCTGCAGCAACGAGGTCGGGGGTTCGATTCCCACCCGAGCACAAATATTTGTGACAAACATGAATATTTGTGTGGCGTCTGGGTGTTTTTCTATGTATTATAAGTATGTATTTACAAAAGAAAAGTATATATGTATTATTATCCGTTGTCTAGTATCCATAATACAAGCATTTAGTTGCTTAGCTTGGAACTAGAGGGCGCTGTGTGTATTGTGTCCAAGATATATTATTATTATTATTATTATATGCTGCGCATTTTTCTTTATTATAACAGACCATATTTAATTTAATCGTGGTGGTAGCTTTTTCTTAGTCTCGCAAATCTGACTCTGCCACAATCACCTCGTACACTCTTTTAACCAGTTAGCTTTCATTTTCCTTCATTTTTACTTCTCTCCACCTTGGTTACATATCATCCTTTACTTGCATTTATTCTCAATCACAGTATTTTTGATTCAATCTCCAAGTGTGACATCATTTTTACAGAGCGCATTTTTACGGCATTCCCCTTACTTACGTTTCTCACACCTGTCACTCGCTTCCATATGTCACAGTTGACACCAACACGACTTTTCAGAAACAGTCTCACTACGCATCAGGGCATGTAGCCCATCATTAATTCGGCTACCAGCAGTCAGTCTCTTTTCGATATCTTCCTCACATGTTCATCATCAGCCTTTTGATATCCACGGTCCACATTGTAGGCCTCCCCCATGAAACGCCATAGCCCACGGTCCTGTGCCTTCCGCATTTTTTTTCATAAGGGATAGGAGGCCAAAAAGCAGGCGTGTCACCTGATGTTAAGTGACCAGCGCCGCGCATGGACACCTGCAACACATATAGTGTTACAGTTGCGTTGCCGACCTTTAAGGGAATAGGATAGGAAGGGATGGGGAAGGGGGGTGGCCCTCCGGATACCTCTCTTACCGAACGAAACGCAGCATGAGCCACTTTACGTCGATCTTCTGAGAGGTCGTGGTATTTCACCGGCCGAGCCGGCCCATTCATGCAGCGAACTGCTTGGCGCTACCACTGTGAAAATCCAGTGGTCCCAGCAATCTTGACTAGGTCGTCGGTCCACCTAGAGTGGGAACGTCCTATTCCACGTCGACCGTGGTGGCTACTCGAGAACCTTTCTCCCCCAACGGTTATCGGCTCGTCGAGCCATGAGCCCATCTCCATTTCAGCGTACTAACTACGACTTTCAGCTTTCTTATGAAACCAACATTTAAATATCGCGGCTCAGTTCCACAGACACACAAATTCGTCATAGACATTGGACTAAAGGCACTGACGAATTTCGAACGAGAAGATTTCCCTTAGTTTCGAGAACGCTGCCCAACCGAGTCGAATCCGTCAGTTTCTCTAAGTGGGCTCTACCTAGTTGGACTCTTTGTCCGGAATGACACCGTACTCCCAGACCCAATTCGGACTGATATAGTGTGGTTTCTAAACAAACACTGCAACACTTTGATATACCGATAGTCAATACCGATAGGCATCTCTGGAGGGACTGCAGCACTGCCCAAGTTTCGACAAAATCAAAGGCTTTCTCATAGTCCACAAAAGCCAGGTACAGGGATTGATTATAGTCTTCGGTCTGGCGTAGTGTATGAATGTGGTCTATGGTACAAAAAGCCTTGACGGAAACCGGCTTGTTCGGGAAGCTGGAATTTGTCAAGCCTGCGCGAGAGCAGAATTGCAATGACTCAAATGCTTCTGGTCTACGCCTCTGGAACGTTACCCCCGAGTATAACAGAATTAAAAAGCCTCTGAAGGGCCTTAAGGATCGTTTACCACCCGCCTTAATAAGTAAAGTAATTCCAACGTCACCCGGTTCCTTCCCGTTCTTTAGCTTTTTTTTTTTTTTTTTTTTTTATGGGATAAGGGGCAAACGAGCTTGCGGGTCACCTGATGGAAAGCAATCACCGCCGCCCATGGCGTCTGCAATACCAGGGGCATCACATCAGCGTTGCCGCCCTTTCAGATGGGAATAGGCTCGTTTCTTGAAGGTTCCTAGGTCGTAGCGGTCCGGAAATACCGTCGCCGGCAACTGGTTCCATGAAGGAACAGTGCGTGGCAAGAAGTGCCTGTTAAAACGCACTGTTGTCGACCGCCAACCATTCAGCCAATGCGGGTGGTAGCGTTGGCGCGTCGAACGGTGGCGGAAATCAGCTGGCGGTATTAATCCGAACAATTCCTCAGAGCACTCCCCGTGGTATATGCGGTAGAGGATACATAGAGATGCCACCTCTCTCCGCAACGCCAGAGGATCAAGCCGATCAGTAAGAGCTTGGTTGTCGACAAGCCTAACCGCGCGTCGTTGGATGCGGTCAAATGGAGTAAGCTGGTACTGGGGTGCCCCCGCCCAAAGATGTGAACAGTATTCCACGTGAGGACGGACCTGCGCCTTGTAAAGTTGCAGGCGATGACCTGACGTGAAATACTGTCCCGCTCTATTGAGCACACCAAGCTTTTTGGAAGCCAATTTGGCCTTGCCCTCCAGATGACCGCGGAACTGGACGTCACTCGACAAGTCGACACCAAGAATTCCGATAGCGGCTGAGGCGGGTAAGGGAGTGCTCTCAAAACAGGGAGCTACGACAAAGGGTGTCTTTTTAGCGGTAAACGCGCAAACCTGTGTCTTCTTAGGGTTGAATTGGACTAAGTTTAGTCGGCCCCATTCCGAAACCTGACTAAGCAGAGTTTCGATTTCAGACACAAGTTTATTCCGGTGCTCGTCGACGTTTTCCCGAGAAATACGCGGGTGGCCGGTATATAAGGCATCCCCGGTACTGTCATCCGCATAACAATGAAGATTGCTGCTAAGCAGCATGTCATTGATATGCAGAAGAAACAGCGTAGGGGATAGCACACAGCCCTGGGGGACTCCAGCATTCACAGGTTTTAAGTCGGAGCATGACCCGTCGACAACAACTTTAATGCTCCGAGCCGTGAGAAAGCTGGAAACCCAATCGCATAATTTCTCGGGAAGCCCATAACATGGAAGCTTCGAAAG
The DNA here is from genome assembly GCA_905147225.2 of Euproctis similis. Classification (NCBI taxonomy): domain Eukaryota; kingdom Metazoa; phylum Arthropoda; class Insecta; order Lepidoptera; family Erebidae; genus Euproctis; species Euproctis similis. Next base: position 16,735,778 of record LR990109.1, read on the forward strand.
AAGTGCTTTGTGCCAAACCCGATCAAAGGCCTTCGCTACGTCCAAACTAACGGCCAGCGCCTCTCCTTTACTCTCAACCGCTTCCGCCCACCGATGGGTTAAGTACGCTAAAAGATCACCAGCTGAGCGACCTTGACGGAATCCGTACTGACGGTCACTTATCAACTGGTGCTCTTCTAGATACTTAAGGAGCTGGCGGTTGATGAGTGTTTCCATTATTTTGGAGAATAGGGAGGTGATGGCGATAGGTCTGTAGTTGGACGGATCTGAGCGGTCACCTTTTTTAGGGATCGGATGGACTAAAGCAACCTTCCATGATGCTGGCACAGCGCCGAGAGAGTAGGAGTACCGGAAAAGACGCGTTAGAACCGGTGCCAACTCTGGAGCACACGTCTTCAGCACTATTGCTGGGATTCCGTCAGGCCCACTCGACTTGTGGACATCGAGGGATAGAAGTATGCGTCGCACAGTACTTTGCCGGAAACGAACCTCCGGCATGGCGTGACCGCAATGTGGAATAGTCGGTGCGATGTTACCCATATCGTCCAAAGTCGAGTTGGACGCAAAAAGAGTGCCAAGAAGGTCGGCTTTCTCTTTTGCGTCGTGGGCTAGTGACTGGTCCTCCCGGTGCAACGGTGGAAGAGACGGCTTACAAAAATTCCCAAGAACAGCCTTGGCGAGCGACCAGAACGCACGGGTTCCCGAGGGAAGGCGAACTAGTTTCTCGCCAATTTTGCCTATGTACTGAGACTTTGCTACGGCTATAACTCTTTTGAAGGACCTGGAGGCAAGGTTGTACTTCTTCTTAAGAGGGCCGGTGTCAGAGTCCTGGGACGCCACTGCTTTTGCCCAGGCTTGATAACACTCATGCTTAAAACGTAATGCCGTTTTGCATGAGCGATCAAACCAGGGCTGGGATCTGCCGCCGATTGGCACCACTGAGGATGGAACAAAGAGCTCCATTCCCTGCAGTACCACGTCAGCAACAGAGTCGGCAACGACGTCAGGATCATCCGGCGAGAAGCAAACTTGCCCCCATGGGTAAGATGCGAAGAAATTTCGCATCCCATCCCAGTCCGCTGACCTATAGTGCCACACACGGCGGCGACTCGCAATGTGCGGTCGAAGTGGGCACGTGAGTGGCACCGTACTCCTTATCAGACAGTGGTCCGAAGAACCCAATGGGGCGTCTACAGAAACCACATATCTGTCCGGATGGGAGGTCAGCAGAAGATCCAACAGGGAAGGTATATGATTATCAACATCTGGGATTCGCGTGGGTGCGGTAACCAGTTGTGTTAGATCATATGCTAGAGCAAAGTCATGAACAGATCTACCCGCGTGGTCGGTGGTGCGAGATCCAAGCCAATCGACGTGGTGGGCATTGAAATCGCCCAGAATAACGATTTCCGCGGATGGGACCTGTTGAAGTACGGAATCTGCAGCCGTTTGAACGTGGTCCATGAGTCGGTCTGTTTCGGTATTACCGCTATGGGACCTATAAAGACATGCGTAGATGCGGGGGTGGTCGTCGCTATCAACACGCAGCCAGAGGGTCGATAGGTCCCTTCCTTCAAGGCTGCCGAGGCGTCGAGCACAGATATCCTCCCGGACAAACACACACACTCCGGCCCGCGGTACAAAGCTGTATTCCAGTTTGTATCCGGGGTATAGGAGATATGAGGTGTCTGCCGGAGAAGATATCTGTGTCTCTGTAAGGAATAGCAAAGCAGGCTTTGCCGTTTCCAGGTGGTGGTGAATGGCAAGCAGATTTGAGTGGATGCCCCTGATATTGCAAAAGTCCACGTTTAGCGTGGCAGGGGGAGTCGCAATGCCCTTACGTTTGCCCCGGACAGTTTTTAGTGACGAGCGAGATTTTGCCCTCCCCAGACTACGAGGGGCAGCTTGAGCGTCCACGCCTTGGTGAATACCAAACCGTGGACGCTCAAGGGGGGATTCTCCAGTGCTGTGGCAGCTGGTACCCCCCTGGGGTAAATGATCTTTTAATGTCGCTGCCATTAAGGGGAGGGTGAAGGGGATGGGCCTCCGGATACCTCTCTCACCGAACGAAACGCGGCACAAGCCACTTCACGTCGAAATTCTGAGAGGCCGTGGTATTTCACCGGTCGAGCCGGCCCATTCATGCAGCGAACTGCTTGGCTCTACCACTGTAGAGCTTGTACTGCTTGTGAGCCATTCTGATCTCGTACAGGCTGACTTCCAGTATGTCTTCGCTATAGTGCCGAATTAGCCTGGATCTGGGATCCTGAGCCAAGTCGATAACAGGAAATGTGAGGAGTGGTACAACTGTCCATAGAACTTCTGAACCTCTCCCAGTATCACATCTTTAGATGAAATGATGGCGCCGTCATTCTTCTTCAATTTGGTCAATCAACTCTGCCCATTACACAAATCTTTTGCGAATAGTTTTGAGCCTTAGTTCCACCCTATAGGCTTTTCTATCAGCTCGGTGTTGCATTTGCGGATATCATATCGCACACACTTGGAGAACTGCCTATTTAGCTGCCTGAGTTTGGACCAATCGGTTGATGACTGCGTTGGCATCTTTCGTCTATTCTGCATGAATTTGAGAGTAGATACAGACAATTTTTGTGTTCTATTTGAACGTTGCGTCGGTTGCTAAAAAATTTAGTACCGATATCGTTTATATATAGTTTCCACTATCCTGTTGTCAAAGTCAAGTCAAAGTCAAAATAACTTTATTATTATAGGTCTTCACAGACACTTAAAAATAGTCAACAAGTACAGATATAACATTATGATTTAAAATTAGATAAAAAAAAAACAAACACGAGCGCTTGTGGAAAGTGCCTCCGTGGAACAAAAAAAGACACGGACGCAATCGCCACGAGCGGCCCGATTCCGAGTGTAGGGGCTATCATGAGAAGAATCGGGCAAGAAACTCATGTGCCAAATACTCTTTTCAAACCATTTGAAATAAATAACAATATTATTATCACTACTGAAAACAAATCAGTAGGTTGGTGAATAAAAGGTGTAGCAAACAGATTACTCGACAATCACAATTAAGATCCAACCAAATTAAAATCAACGTCCTACAAGTTAACTAAGAAATTCTATGCGATCACAGTAGTCGAGCACAACTGACGCGACACCCTTTAATTAGAGTGGTAACGTTGTGCAAAAATTGTGGCTAATAATAAAAAAATAAAAAAAATAAGTTTCTATTATATATGTGAACACCATATCAAGGCAAATTTACAGTTAAAAAGCTATCAGAAATTATTACAGAACGCCTCCACTCCGAAAAAGTGAACAAATGCCAACACACAAACTACAAAATCCGCGTTGAGCAAGCAATTTGACGGTCCCACTCCGACTTGTCAGTCATGAAGTCGTTGATGGTGTAGTTTAATGCACCACCAATGAGACGACCCTTCACAGCCCGCCTAAAGCGATCATAAGACAAATCCAGAATATGCGCAGGTATCCTATTATAAAACTGTACACCCATTCCCAAAAAGGACTTGTGTACCTTTTGCAGGCGATGATACGGTAATTCAAGCTTATGCTTGCCTCTAGTATTAAAATTGTGTACATCGCTATGTTTTGTATATTTATCTAAGTTTCTCCTCACAAACATGATGTTATCATATATAAACTGGGAGACAACCGTTCAAATGCCAATTTCCTTAAAACGTTCTCTGAGGGAGACCCTAGCACCCAAATTATAAATTGCCCGTATTGCTCGTTTCTGAATAACGAAAATGGACTGAATCTCAGCTGCTCTGCCCCATAGCAATATACCATAAGACATAACGCTATGAAAATAACTAAAATAAACTATTCTGGCGGTTACAATATCGGTAAGCTGTCGAACTTTTCGAACCGCGTAAGCAGCAGAGCTAAGTTTTCCCGCTAAAGACTTTATTTGTGGGCCCCACTGTAGCGTATTATCTAAGGTAATACCCAAGAATACAGTAGATTTCACTGGGTCAAGAATTTTATTATTTAGAGCTATGCTTATATCCGGACCTTTAACACTAGGCATAGTGAACTTTATTATTTTAGTTTTTAATGTTCTTCCAAATATTAAATATACGATATTTTCACCTAAATAATATACATTGTAACCTTTTAAGAGTTTATTGTTGCTTCATTTGAATATTTGAACTATTTGTATGGTAATTGTAAGTGTCAGTTAGAGTATATACAGGATGTTTATTTATTAGGCCAATATAATCAATAAATAACTTTAATTGAATTAACTCTAAATCCAACAAATATTACATTTTTACTGTCTGGATAGAGAAGTGGCATTGCTGAACTACTCGTAAGTTTAAAAAAGTTCTAAGACGTCCAACTCGTGAATTTTATTTCAGATCATCAATGACTTTTCGGCAATCTTGTTTGAAGTAATGTAAGTTAAATATCGATGACTGCCAGAGTATGGCAATAGGCTCCACCAAATATCACATATTTACCAATAACAACAACAATATAAATTTACGCCAAAACCCTCTTACAGTGGGCAGAAAGCAAAGAGCGCCATATAACCATATACATATAACCTACATACTTGACTTGTTATGAATGTTGCCGATTTCTAAGGTTAGAAGTCGAGAAGGTATTTATTTTTATCTAAAACCACCTACTGTATATCTTTAAAGTTAATTAGGTAGTAAATTATCAGCAGCACAAAGAAGTAGTTCGTCGTCAGTGTGTTAAATAGCTATTCTATATTCTATGGAATTATACGTAATATGTGTTGCAATGCATTTTTTATTTTGTGATGCATATAAAATATTGGTGGTATCCTCCCACCCAACAAGAAGTCATGGGATTCTCGGCGAGGGAGTTGTGAGGAATCTTCTGAAGGAAGGACATGAGGTATTATTTTATATTTACTACAATTTTTCAAACATTCTTTATTCTCAGCATTGGCAATCTTTTTTATGCAAACAAATACAAAACTAACAAGCCAACAAAATCAAGTAGAAATTATTAAATAATATGCTTTTCAACTTTGAATGAGATCTACGATCTGCTCTAATCTGTAACGTTTGGCACGGCTTCAGTTTTTTTTTTTTTTTTTTTTTTTTTTTTTAGATTTTTCGTAGATTCCTGGATGCAAAGAATGTTAGCAGAAAAGCTACCTATTAACGATGCCGACGCTAACTTATGAAAGCGTTAGTGGGGTATGGCAGTGTGCGAATGAAAGTAGGAATAAACACGGTCACAATGACTTTGGACACCATATCGAAAACGGTTGTAAGGAAAGAAGTTGCATTGAAAGAGAGTCTGTAAGAAAGGGTATGCTCCGATAGTTCGATCATGTAGAAATAATGGATAGTGCGAGATTGAGTAAGCAGAGTTAGTTGCTTACCATCAGGTGACACGATTGCTCGTTTGCCGCACTATCTCATAAAATAATAAGGCATGATTCATAGATTCTCCATCCGTTTTTGAATCGTATGTCTACTTAGTCAATCTCGTGCTCATTTGTCAATGCGTGCTCAAATGCCAGGCCATCGACGACGATAATAAAATTAGCTTAAATATATTATTAAAATATATTTTAGGTCACGTTTATTTCACCTTACACCTACAACCATACTTCACCAAATCTCCGTATGATTGATGTCAGTGCAATTATTGAACTACAAGCAGGTAAGTTTAATGAATTCGAGCTTAATGTTCCTCTTTTATACCCTAAAACGTAGCAAGCCATACATAATTTAGCATAAAATGAAAAAAATGTCTTCTTCCGTTAATAACATTTGGTTAAATTTTTCATAACATAACCTACAAGTTACTAACTTGATGTAAGAGTGTGAACAATTTATTTTTCCACTGTTATGTAAGAATTCATAACATAACATAACTTCACGCCTTTTTCTACCCGAAGGTTATGTTTACGTCCCAAATGGAATCGATGGCGAACCTATTACCATACCGGGCACAAAGCTTTCAGTCATCAATATGTGACATAACTTCCGAAAATAATTTCGTAAAGTCTCAGCCAGGATTCGAACCCGCGACTTCTTGATTCAGAAGCGGAGTGCTCGACCACTGGACAACCGAGACATTTTAGAATTTACCTAAAGTATATAATTTTAAATTAGGGAAAAGAAATACAGAAGACAAATTATAGATATTTAGAAAGAAAATTTAATTTAGAAAATGAAATTTTGCATTGTTTAATAATCTCCTACAGACATTTTCGCCGACTACCGTACATTGTTAGATATGTATCAATACGAATATCACGGTGCAATGATACATACTTTGATATTGACAATGAAACACACAATTGAAAATGAAAATGTTCAAAGATTATTGAACGATCCAAATGAACAATTTGATGCAGTGATAATGACCTGGTGCCTTACTGAACTTCTAGCTGGGTATGATATTATTTATCATTAATTATTAATACTTGATTAACCATTTAATTAAATCCTCTTATCAAGTAGTACTTAGACCAAGTCAATATGTACTAACCAAACATATATATTTGAAAATAGGCCGAAGATTCATCGACTTATCTATACTAATCACTACATAGTATAAAACCAAGTAACTTTCGGTTATCCGTCCCCTAATATGCTTACATCTTTGAAAGAACGCAACAGATTTTGATGTGGTTTAATTCATGGAAACAATTTTACAAATGGGTATAACAGTGTGGTTTGTAATTTTGTATGTATACTCAATGCATAATATAGTAGAAAACAGTGTAAATTTTCGAGGTTTGGATCTTTAATTGCAAACGCTGGCTGAACCCTGTGAGATATATCAAAATAATGTACTACATTTTTAGGATTATATCGCGTTTATTTATTACTTATTTTAATTTATTTAATGTTATGAGTGTGATCCGCGTAAAATCTTAGAAATAAAAATGTACTACATTGTTATACACTGAAGTCCACAAAAAAGGGTTCAAAAAGGTCTAAGTATAACCCACAATAACCATTTTTATTTGGCTGGCTTTTAAATAGCTAATTTACGAAACGACGTTAAACATTAATCCTTATCTAATTATTACCTGAAATACTATGTCTCTACATTTCTCTCTACATTGAAAATGTGTAATATTTCCGAAAATACACACACACACAATTGTGTGCGTGTGATTTAAATGAATATTTAGATATACGAGTATATAGCGGTTGCATCGCGCAGATGTACCGACCGTAGCGTGCCGGTAAATAACGCCAATGGAACTTATTAAAATCCTAAATTTTTCCTTAAGATTTTTTTACTGTTTTGTACTGTTTGTACTGTGTTTTGCACTGTTTTGTAAATTTTAAAATCAATATTAGAAGCCCATTTGTTTACGAAAGCTAAAAGGTTAGCAGCTTCATGTTTTGTTCCCTGAAATTTTGGTTGTAGTGGTATGGAAGTGTGGCAATATATATGCTAGTTTTTTTTTATTTTCAGTTTGTCGGCGATATTCAATTGTCCATACATTTGGATTTCAACACTCGATACTCACTGGTTCTTGTTGAGACTTATCGACCAACCAACAAGTCCTGCGTACACTGCCGATTATTTGTCTTCAATCTTGCCACCATTCACGTTCTGGGAACGTATAACAGAATTATGGATTCAACTCCAATTGCAATATTTTAAATACAGGTAAGTTTTTGCATTACTACTTTTAATCATTTTTATGGGTCTTTTTCTTTTCTGGCAAAATCCGTGTGTTTCATTATAAAAACAGAACTACCGCATATAATAACTTGGTATCTATCCAAATTGGCAAATTAAGTTATAAATAAATTTCTAGCCACGGCTTATTAAATTGAATGATGGAATTATGAATGTTCATTTGAAACTCTAAAATAAATGTAAAGAATAATAATCCATAAAAGTTGTTTCTATTAAGAATGTGATTCGCGAAAATCTGAGAAATAAATAAATGTAAAGAACTCAAGAAACTCGAGCTAACGCGATGCTGATGAAAATTGCTTTAAGAGAAAAAAAACTAGCAAACTAAGCTAAAAAATTTACCAAAATATCGAGAACAGAATTAACGATCTATTAAAAGCTTATGGGACACTATTAAACAATAGTGATCATAGTTGATTTTTCGTACCTTTACCTCACAAATTTATTGATTACTCCTATATTTATTTATTGCTTTATATTAGTAATATGAAATTTGGTTAAATGTTATTACAATAAATTTTAATGTCAGATATATCACCGAATTTGAAAAGCAACAATACGAAAAATTGTTCACACCGCTTCTGGCAAAGCGAGGGAGACAGTTACCCTCATACTACGACATACAATACAACGCATCTCTAATTTTGGGCAACTCACATACTCCTATGGGAAAAGCTGTAGCTCTTCCACAGAATTACAAACAAGTCGGTGGTTACCACATTGACGAGGAGAAAACTTTACCTGAAGTATGTATTCTATATTCACTTCTTCAATCTTTATGTTGACTAGTGGGGGAAGATATTGAGGGGGACTTAACCTAAATTATACAAATTTAAAAAAGTACTTTTGGTTGGTTATTGACATCTTTGTCGCTTTTGCATTGTATATCTGCTTAGTCAATCTTGCATGATATACTTTCTACATGTCCGAACCATCGGAGCATGCCCTTTCTTACTTTTACACTGACAATCTCTTTCAATCCAACTTCCTTTCTTACAGACTTGTCACTCCGCAATTTTTGAACAGTTCTCTCAATTCGACGGCGTTTATCCTACTTTCATGCACACTTTGCCATACCCAGCTCTCGCTTCCATAAGTTAGCGCTGGGATCAGTACCGCTACCGGGCTTTTCTGCTAACATTCTTTGCGCCCAGGAATCTGCCCAACGCGCCATTTACGCTGTTTCCTAACGCCACTCTTCTTTCTGTCAAATCAACTTTGACAGCAAAGCCTCTTGTCTCTGCTTTCCTGACATTCATAAACTGATCGCCGAATACCGGTATGCCAATAATTGGTACTCCATAATGTATCGTCTCTGTTGTGGAAAGTAAACCTCCATGACTTATAAAAAGTACGCAGTTTTTGTGAGCTGTAATTTAAACAAACTTGTATTAGACTCTCAGAGAACGCACGCAAGGTAGCTCTTGATGTGTTCTTTTCGTGAAAACATATCCGGAGGTATACCTCCATATCTCTCTCGCCTGTTCCAAACTAATTTGAAGGTTGACAACAAAACTGGGACCTTTTCGGTGTTGTAGTTGTCAATGGGGTTGCTATTTGCTTCTTACCCACAAGTAACCCAACACATGGTAGGCCCCCTTTCGGATTAAAATTAATAAATACACCGTTGCTGGCCTAATTATTATCTCTGTAAGATTTTATGAGATATCATGAGAGCAGTCGATGGATGAGAAATACAAGGACATTTAGAAAAAATCAAGATCATGATAGTAGCCGATTTAAATTCATCCATCTTCCCTCTTCGCTGCTTGAAAATGTGACCGGGGAATACAGATAACTCTGCTCCTGTGTCTATTAAAGCTGTATAACATTCGTTGTTTATTTCTATTTGTAATGTGGGACAACCTATATTCCCGGTACCGTTTAATTGTCATTGTGTATTTATTAATTTTAATCCGAAAGGGGGCCTACCATGTGTTGGGTTACTTGTGGGTAAGAAGCAAATAGCAACCCCATTGACAACTACAACACCGAAAAGGTCCCAGTTTTGTTGTCAACCTTCAAATTAGTTTGGAACAGGCGAGAGAGATATGGAGGTATACCTCCGGATATGTTTTCACGAAAAGAACACATCAAGAGCTACCTTGCGTGCGTTCTCTGAGAGTCTAATACAAGTTTGTTTAAATTACAGCTCACAAAAACTGCGTACTTTTTATAAGTCATGGAGGTTTACTTTCCACAACAGAGACGATACATTATGGAGTACCAATTATTGGCATACCGGTATTCGGCGATCAGTTTATGAATGTCAGGAAAGCAGAGACAAGAGGCTTTGCTGTCAAAGTTGATTTGACAGAAAGAAGAGTGGCGTTAGGAAACAGCGTAAATGGCGCGTTGGGCAGATTCCTGGGCGCAAAGAATGTTAGCAGAAAAGCCCGGTAGCGGTACTGATCCCAGCGCTAACTTATGGAAGCGAGAGCTGGGTATGGCAAAGTGTGCATGAAAGTAGGATAAACGCCGTCGAATTGAGAGAACTGTTCAAAAATTGCGGAGTGACAAGTCTGTAAGAAAGGAAGTTGGATTGAAAGAGATTGTCAGTGTAAAAGTAAGAAAGGGCATGCTCCGATGGTTCGGACATGTAGAAAGTATATCATGCAAGATTGACTAAGCAGATATACAATGCAAAAGCGACAAAGATGTCAATAACCAACCAAAAGTACTTTTTTAAATTTGTATAATTTAGGTTAAGTCCCCCTCAATATCTTCCCCCACTAGTCAACATAAAGATTGAAGAAGTGAATATAGAATACATACTTCAGGTAAAGTTTTCTCCTCGTCAATGTGGTAACCACCGACTTGTTTGTAATTCTGTGGAAGAGCTACAGCTTTTCCCATAGGAGCATGTGAGTTGCCCAAAATTAGAGATGCGTTGTATTGTATGTCGTAGTATGAGGGTAACTGTCTCCCTCGCTTTGCCAGAAGCGGTGTGAACAATTTTTCGTATTGTTGCTTTTCAAATTCGGTGATATATCTGACATTAAAATTTATTGTAATAACATTTAACCAAATTTCATATTACTAATATAAAGCAATAAATAAATATAGGAGTAATCAATAAATTTGTGAGGTAAAGGTACGAAAAATCAACTATGATCACTATTGTTTAATAGTGTCCCATAAGCTTTTAATAGATCGTTAATTCTGTTCTCGATATTTTGGTAAATTTTTTAGCTTAGTTTGCTAGTTTTTTTTCTCTTAAAGCAATTTTCATCAGCATCGCGTTAGCTCGAGTTTCTTGAGTTCTTTACATTTATTTATTTCTCAGATTTTCGCGAATCACATTCTTAATAGAAACAACTTTTATGGATTATTATTCTTTACATTTATTTTAGAGTTTCAAATGAACATTCATAATTCCATCATTCAATTTAATAAGCCGTGGCTAGAAATTTATTTATAACTTAATTTGCCAATTTGGATAGATACCAAGTTATTATATGCGGTAGTTCTGTTTTTATAATGAAACACACGGATTTTGCCAGAAAAGAAAAAGACCCATAAAAATGATTAAAAGTAGTAATGCAAAAACTTACCTGTATTTAAAATATTGCAATTGGAGTTGAATCCATAATTCTGTTATACGTTCCCAGAACGTGAATGGTGGCAAGATTGAAGACAAATAATCGGCAGTGTACGCAGGACTTGTTGGTTGGTCGATAAGTCTCAACAAGAACCAGTGAGTATCGAGTGTTGAAATCCAAATGTATGGACAATTGAATATCGCCGACAAACTGAAAATAAAAAAAAACTAGCATATATATTGCCACACTTCCATACCACTACAACCAAAATTTCAGGGAACAAAACATGAAGCTGCTAACCTTTTAGCTTTCGTAAACAAATGGGCTTCTAATATTGATTTTAAAATTTACAAAACAGTGCAAAACACAGTACAAACAGTACAAAACAGTAAAAAAATCTTAAGGAAAAATTTAGGATTTTAATAAGTTCCATTGGCGTTATTTACCGGCACGCTACGGTCGGTACATCTGCGCGATGCAACCGCTATATATATCTAAATATTCATTTAAATCACACGCACACAATTGTGTGTGTGTGTATTTTCGGAAATATTACACATTTTCAATGTAGAGAGAAATGTAGAGACATAGTATTTCAGGTAATAATTAGATAAGGATTAATGTTTAACGTCGTTTCGTAAATTAGCTATTTAAAAGCCAGCCAAATAAAAATGGTTATTGTGGGTTATACTTAGACCTTTTTGAACCCTTTTTTGTGGACTTCAGTGTATAACAATGTAGTACATTTTTATTTCTAAGATTTTACGCGAATCACGCTCATAACATTAAATAAATTAAAATAAGTAATAAATAAACGCGATATAATCCTAAAAATGTAGTACATTATTTTGATATATCTCACAGGGTTCAGCCAGCGTTTGCAATTAAAGATCCAAACCTCGAAAATTTACACTGTTTTCTACTATATTATGCATTGAGTATACATACAAAATTACAAACCACACTGTTATACCCATTTGTAAAATTGTTTCCATGAATTAAACCACATCAAAATCTGTTGCGTTCTTTCAAAGATGTAAGCATATTAGGGGACGGATAACCGAAAGTTACTTGGTTTTATACTATGTAGTGATTAGTATAGATAAGTCGATGAATCTTCGGCCTATTTTCAAATATATATGTTTGGTTAGTACATATTGACTTGATCTAAGTACTACTTGATAAGAGGATTTAATTAAATGGTTAATCAAGTATTAATAATTAATGATAAATAATATCATACCCAGCTAGAAGTTCAGTAAGGCACCAGGTCATTATCACTGCATCAAATTGTTCATTTGGATCGTTCAATAATCTTTGAACATTTTCATTTTCAATTGTGTGTTTCATTGTCAATATCAAAGTATGTATCATTGCACCGTGATATTCGTATTGATACATATCTAACAATGTACGGTAGTCGGCGAAAATGTCTGTAGGAGATTATTAAACAATGCAAAATTTCATTTTCTAAATTAAATTTTCTTTCTAAATATCTATAATTTGTCTTCTGTATTTCTTTTCCCTAATTTAAAATTATATACTTTAGGTAAATTCTAAAATGTCTCGGTTGTCCAGTGGTCGAGCACTCCGCTTCTGAATCAAGAAGTCGCGGGTTCGAATCCTGGCTGAGACTTTACGAAATTATTTTCGGAAGTTATGTCACATATTGATGACTGAAAGCTTTGTGCCCGGTATGGTAATAGGTTCGCCATCGATTCCATTTGGGACGTAAACATAACCTTCGGGTAGAAAAAGGCGTGAAGTTATGTTATGTTATGAATTCTTACATAACAGTGGAAAAATAAATTGTTCACACTCTTACATCAAGTTAGTAACTTGTAGGTTATGTTATGAAAAATTTAACCAAATGTTATTAACGGAAGAAGACATTTTTTTCATTTTATGCTAAATTATGTATGGCTTGCTACGTTTTAGGGTATAAAAGAGGAACATTAAGCTCGAATTCATTAAACTTACCTGCTTGTAGTTCAATAATTGCACTGACATCAATCATACGGAGATTTGGTGAAGTATGGTTGTAGGTGTAAGGTGAAATAAACGTGACCTAAAATATATTTTAATGATTACATTGGACTTAGGATTTCTATAATCTTTGGAAGGATCATAAAGATAAGCATGTTAATTGTATATAGAACAGGGTGGGGTTCCTAAGGAGTAAATGGTAAAGTTTATACTCCGGAATTGGAAGTTGATTTAAACACGTCATAGGACAGTTTATTTTTAAGAAGTGAATTTTTCCAATATATTGAAAATGTTCGATAATATATCATTAATGTTTGAATTTTTCCTACAATTATTTTTTGTCAGTTGGATCTTGGGAATTTCTGCCCAAAAATATCTAATATGAAACATACAAATAAAAATAAAATTACCTTTGAGATCTATTAATATATTTCAATTTGTCAGAATATTTTCACAATGCAAATTTTCGGATTGTATTTTTACTTTATATATTTTTTATAATTTTATGAATGTTGCTGCTGGATATTAAATATAATGACTTTATGACACTAAATGTAATGATCAGGTGTCATATATATTTTTTAATAAGTAAATATAGTCTTTTAAGACAATTTTTATTATTTAATTATTTTTCTTGACACTATTTTTGCCACTTTTTGCACAATACTTACAGAGCAATAATTTAGATATTTTAATAATAATAGGTGTAATAACTAAAATGAGTGCAACTAAATCTAGATAAAGTCTTTGATATAACGGCAGATCAAGTGCCGGTGAGCGTAGGTGCGCAGCTCCACGTGTCTCTATAACGTGCTTCACCCAGTGCACCAACTCTACTCCTGGGGCCACTGGACGATTATGATATATGAATGATAGCTCCTTCACTGTTTTTGTATACCTGAGGAAGGTATAATTAATATTATAGCAGTTGATGATCAAGAGTCTGAGGATAAACAACGATTATCATCTCTCTCAATTATTTTTCTTTTCCAATCTTCTCTATCATTTATTTCTTCCACACTAACACCCTTATTATCCTGTCGTCTTTCATCAATCCATCCATGTTTTCTTAGGTTTTTCTCCTCACTTATTTACTACCCTGTTCAGATTAATCTTTTTTCTCGCGACATGTGTATTCCCTCCTCATTACATACCCATACTAAGCCAAGCGATTTTCTCTATTGTAATATTACCACAACATAAGATGCAAAACATAACTAAAATTATATTCATCATCTTATGTTTAGAAGAAATCTTAGGCGGTCCTCATAGCATACATGTTAACAAAGATATTATCAAAATTAAAAATACTTACTTAGGATTACTAGTAATTTCCTTAATTGCTAGTTTAAGTTCGTCAGCCATTGTGTAAGACAGATCTACTCGCAGCGCAAAGCCTCGCTTCACAGCTCTGACAACGTTAGTAAACTGGTCCGCAAACACTGGTATGCCAATGATAGGTACACCGAAGTGTACTGTCTCTGTTGTAGACAGTAGACCACCGTGAGTGATGAAGAGGATGGTGTTAGGATGAGCTGGAATTTGATTAAAAATATTGCCGAATAATTTCATTGCATCTTCAGAAAGACTTAATTTACTTCGTTTTTGGAAGTATTACAGTGTCGGTTGTTATTAAATTTTCACGACATTTAGTAAAAAGTTATAACATGATCTTTTCTTAAACTTTTTTCTTTCACCTATTTTTCTTTCAAACACTGAATTTTGATTATATGGGTCTTTATTTTTGATGTAACGTTAAAATTCATGTTTAAATTAAAACGAAAACTAATAGATATTTTTGATGGTTACTCAAACTCAAAAAATCTTTTGAGTAGCGTAATAGTTTAAAGATTAGCTCGGTATTGTGTATGTATGTTAAAATGTATAAACACACATACACAAATTGCCTCTCCCCATCTCCATTATATATATTTATAAATAACTAGGTACTGCACCTGTGATAGTTCTAAGAAATTATTACATATAATATGTTTCTTAATATGGTCTGGTTTGTTGACAAAAGTTCCATTTAAAGTCAATTAAATACTTACAAAGTATGCTAGGTTGCGGCGCCCACTTTAAGATATGTACATTGCTAGGTTTGTTCGGTAAATCTTCTTCAAACTTCCACAACACAGTCTGTTTCAGTTCACTGAACATCTTTAAAAGACTTTCTTTTATCTCTTTTGGGATATCTTTACTTTTCAAATTTGAGCCCATGCTGAAGTATATCACACCGTTCTTGGCGGTGTCTAATATTTTTTTCAAATCCTAAAATATTAACAGAAGTTTGTGATTGGTTTATAGACTTCAAAAACGGAGTAATTGATTATAAAAAAATAGCCGTTATTGGGCTATTTTAACTTTATTTATGAATACTTACGTCAGGTAACGTTTCTATTCTGTCATTAATATGATATCCCCCTATAGGTATATAGTTCTGTGGGAGTGCTATGGCCTGTCCCATAGATACATGGGAGTTTGCTAGCACCAGCGATGCATTATACTGGACGTCGTAGTAATTTGGTAGTGTTCTTCCCCGTTTTGCTACTATTGGCCCCAGCAAGCGTTCATATATCCGCTTTTCCATACCATCGAAGTATCTAAAGGCAATAAACCAAGTCTATAACATCGAATGCTGATTTATCTAATAAATTTATATTTTTTAGATTTTTTAAAGATATGAGGGGATATCGGGGGGACATGTCAAGAGCGTGCACGTCGCGACCCCTGCTGTCCCAGTGGGACGCAATCTTGACCGAAGCAAACTCAGCCGGACGGGCTGCTAGGGCGTGCCCCGTAAGGGACGGGCACCGATTAGCCCCCGTCGGTGCGGCTGCATGCGCATGCGGCGAAGGGGGCCGCCACCCTTCACACAGCGCCAAACCTGGCGGGACGAGGGAAGGGGAGTGCCGTATAGGCACGTGGAATGTTAGAGGTAGTATGACAAGATAGATGAATGAGATGATGGATGTAATAAATGAGAGATGCCTGGATGCCTTATGTTTGACGGAGACAAAGCGGAAGGGGAGTGAGACCGAGGACCTCCCCGGTGGCATGGTAGCCCTATGGTCCGGAGTGGACCCGGACGTCTGTGCCAGTGGGGGTGTTGGAGTCGTTCTCTCCTCCCGCTTTGCTTCAGGAGTGAAAGAGTTGGTAGGCCCGAGACATCTTTGGGTTCGAATAAAACTGGGGATCACGCGAGTTTTTCTGGTCGCAGCTTATGCTCCCGTCAGCTCCGCGGATCCCCGCGAACTCGAGGAGTTTTGGGAAACTGTTAGGGATATTCTGGATCTGGTTGAGGGAAATGAAAGGATAATTCCGTGTGGTGATCTTAATGGATGGGTCGGAACCAAGAGAAATAGCCTGGAGGCTAAACTTGGTCCGAATGGTGACAAGAGAGTGTATGATGCTGGTAACCCGATATTGGACGTATGCCTGGAACGGAACCTCCTTGTGTCTAACATATTATTCCGTCATAAAGATATTCACACGTATACGTGGAGACGGAATGAACAAAAGAGTATGATTGATTTGATTTTGGTAGATAGTCTTCTCCGAAATACTCTAAGGGATACAAGAGCCTACAGAGGCCCCACTCTTGATACGGACCACTACCTGGTGGTAAGCCATTTCGTGGGCCTTTTCAAGAAGTGGAGACACTGGCGAGTGCGTACCATTTCGGAGAGCTTGAAAGGATAAAATGTGAGAAATTAGAAGACGGAAGTGTACGGAGTATGTATGTAGACCTAGTCAGTAAAAGACTCAGTGAGACGAGTCTTTCTGACCTAGGTGTTGAAGAATGCTGGGAAAGAATGAAAGATAATATAGTGGATAGTGCAAAAGAAGTATGTGGTAGTGCAAAGAGGCATAAGATTCTGAGAGGTGATGCCTAGTGGGACGCGGATGTGAAAGCCAGCGTCGAAAGAAAGAAAAAGCATGGTTGGATTTTGTCTCAAGTTTGAATCAGAATGATAGTATGACAGAGAAAAAGTATGAAAGCTACCGCCGCTGCAGGAATGTTACCAAAGCCTTAGTGAAAGAGAAGCGTGAAAGAGGCGTTGCGTTGCGAATGAGGAAGTGAGGTTGACGGAGAACTTCGAGGTGAATAACAAACTCTTCTAGAGGGAAGTTAGAAAGTCTCGGGGTTCTTCGTCAACATCCAGAATGGACAAAATTATGTCTAAGACTGGTGACATTCTTGCAAACCCAAGCGATGTATTGGGCAGGTGGAGTAAGTATTTTGGGGAAATGTACGAGTATGTTCCGGATGTGGGCGCCGCGGGTGAGCCTACGGCTGATACTGCTGCGCCAACATCTGACGAGGACATTACTATGGAAGAGATTGAATGGTCGATACGAAGTATGAAAAATGGTAAGGCAGTTGGAATTGATATGATGTCTGCTGAAATGATCAAATACGGTGGAACCTGTGTCCGGGACGCTTTCCTGACCTGCAATCTGTGCAAAGCAATCTGTGCTGGAGGTCGGGTAAGGTTCCCATGGACTGGAGGCGCGCTGTCATTGTGCCCTTGTATAAAGGTAAGGGATCACGTATGCATTGTTCCAGTTACAGGGCCATCAGTTTGATTAGTTTAGCAGCAAAAGTGTATGGGAAAATTATTGAAAGGAGAATGAGGGTGATATCTGATGGAGTGTTGTGGGAGGCTCAGGGTGGTTTTAGAAGCGGACGAGGGTGCATGGATCAGATTTTTTCTCTCCGCAACATCGTGGAGAAACAACTGGCTGTTAACCGGAAGGTTTTCTGTGGTTTTGTGGATTTGGAAAAAGCGTTTGACAGAGTGCTACGAAAGGATCTGTGGGGCATACTCTCGGGCTACGGGGTGAGCGGAGCACTGCTGCGCGCTGTGAAGTCCACTTATGAGGGCTGCACAGCGTGTGTGCGTGTTGACGGCGGCTTGTCCCCCTGGTTTGACGTCAATATCGGCGTCAGACAGGGTTGCGTGCTTTCCGCTCGACTGTTCATCCTGTACCTGGACTGTTGTCTCCAGAGAGTGAGATCGATGGATGTAGGGATGCGAATGGGTGACCTAGTTGTGAGCTGCCTGCTTTACGCAGATGACGCCGTGCTTCTAGCCGAATCGCCGTCGGACCTGCAAACACTTGTCACTACTATGAAAGATGATTGCATGATTAAAGGCTTGCATTTGAAAGCGACGAAAACAAAAGTTATGGTGTTTGAAAGGGAGGAATCCAGAACAGATGCAAGGATAATGATTGATGATGTAGTGCTGGAACAGGTGAATGAAATTGTATATCTTGGATGCGCTTTTAGCAGAGATGGAAGGTACACCGCGGATGTAGAAAGACGAGTGGCGATAGGAAATAGCGTAAATGGAGCGTTGGGCAGATTCCTGGGCGCGAAAAACATTAGCAGAAAAGCCCAGCTAGCAATCCACAATGCATTCCTGATCCCAACGCTAACCTATGGAAGCGAGAGCTGGGTATGGCAGAGTGTGCATGAAAGTAGAATAAACGCGGTAGAAATGAGGGTACTACGCAAAATCTGCGGAGTGACTCTCGCTGACCGCGTGGAAAACAAGGTTGTAAGGAAGGAAGTTGGTTTGAAAGAGAGTGTCGGTGTAAAAGTAAGAAAGGGCATGCTCCGATGGTTCGGTCATGTAGAAAGAATGGTAGATGCAAGACTGACTAAGCAGATATACAATGCAAAAGCGGATGGATGTAGGAGTCAAGGACGGCCAAGACACACATTCCGTGACCAAATAGAACGTGTTCTGGAGGAAGGTGATGTTAAGAGCCTCAAAAACCGACGCGCGTGCATGAAAAGAGTTATGAAAGTCAACGAAGCGAGTGAGGCGTGTAAGAATCGTGCCCTATGGCGCTTTGTTCTCTCTGCCTACCCCGCAAGGGATTTGGCGTGAAGTTATGTATGTGTATGTATGTTTTAAAGATATTAACTGAAATTATTATTATTGTAATCTATTGTTGTAATTTAAACTGGGTGCTAAATCTTAGGCGACTAGAACATTTGTTTTATATTTCACATATATAGAAGTTAAATTTTTCTGTATTAAGATCAACTGTATGTTGATAAAAATTTGATTTTTTTTATTATGAGAGGAAAGATAGTATAAAAAAGTTTATTTGGAATTCGCCTTGGCTTATGTCTTTTAATTTATATGTTTATTAATAAATCGATTGTCATAAAAATATTGTTTGTTGTAAAAGGAAAAAAAGAATTTTTGTAACTTACAAAAATTTCATAGTTAGCACTTTTAATTGGGTGTACAGTTCTAAAATTCGTGTGCCAAAACTGAACGGTGGTACATTGGAATCTATAAGATCTCCACTGAATGCTGGGTTCGAAGGTTGGTCAATCAATTTTAGTATTGCCCAGTGAACATCCGCTGAGGAAACCCAAATGAACGGACAGTTGTAAACTGCTGCAAGCCTGTAAAATAAATATTCTAATTATGTAAACAGTCTATAGTAACAAATATGAGATACTCACGATAAGATATAGGAAGTGAGTAAGACTGATAATGCTTGATAAAATGTATTGCATACACTGCCGACGTTACTTCTTTGTCAAATATAGACAAGTCTGTACCTTATAATTTTATTAGTTAATTGAAGTATAATAACATAGAAATTTTATACAGTTTCATCACTTATGCAATTTGTTTCGATGATATGAAAAAAGAACTTGCCTGATATTTTAGTTGTAATAATGGAAAGAAGTAAAGTAATTTCTACTAATACTACTTTAATCAACTCAGTTCTAGATACAACCGGAGAAATAAAGCTTAATCAATAGCAAATAAAGTGGAGTTTTATCTGAAATTGTTGAATCCATCTCCGCAATAGTTCAGATTATCACCATTATATTTATGTATCCCCACTAACTTATTTGTAGCATCTGATCACTCTTTTTGTCACGCGATTAACAAACTTATTCCCCAAATCAATATTCTTTATTAACATATCAAAATGTAAGATTTACTTACCCAGATAATATATCGCTAAACATCCATTCCGCTATAACAACATCGAATGATTCGTTTGGATCGTTCAATATTTTTTGTACATTCTCGTTCTCTATTGTCGCTTGCACTATTTGTGCGAACATGTACATAACTAGTCCGTGTTCGCCAAGGTTAAATTTTTGGTTCATTATCGTCTCTATGTTTACAAGCTCATCTGAAATATAATAAATATTTGTTTTTTTATTGATTCACAAATACATACATTAATTTCAAGATCGTTGTTATTATTAGCAGAGAGTTAGTAGGTACCATTTGTTTCTGTGGCCCAGTGGTCGAGCACACGCCTTCTGATCCAGAGGTCCGGGTTTGATTCCTGACACTGGCTCACACCAATGAATTTTCGAAATTGTTTTCGGAAGTTATGTGTGATAAATATCGATGACTGAAAAACTTTGTGCCCGGTATAGCAATAGGTTCGCCACGTATTCTGTTTGGGACTTAAACATAACGGCGAGACGAGGCTTAAGAGCCGCTGCCTACATCTTCGTGTAACAAAAGCCGTGAAGTTATGTTTTATGTTTTTTACTCATAAATAAAGTGGCGAGGCTTCACTATTGTGACCAGTCCGTCTCTTCCTGTGGTTGTCGTAAGAGTCAAGTATAGGATTTTATGTGATGTGTGCCATCGATTGTATTACAAATCTCGTTGCTCTCGTTGGCTCACAACTTCAAAGTCTAGTTCAAACACAATCAAAATAGACTCGGTACCCAGCATTCGGTTTCACAAACAATTTTGACTTTGCGACTAGAAGACTATTCTGAAATGTCGAGCCATAAAAGCCGCTGCCTACACCCTCAACATATGAATTACAATATATTTTCTTGTGTTCAGCTATTTAAATATAATTAATGTGTTCAACGTATCAACGAGTTCAACAAAAAATAAATTTACTTTTTATATTATAATTTTTTTTTTTACCTGGTAGCAGTTTTTTGTTATCACTGACATCAACCAGGCGAAGCTTTGGCGAGGCAGGTTTGTATGAGAAGGGCGAAACATATGTGACCTGTCCAATGTTCATATTACAAGATTAATTAATCTGGTCTGTCATGAGATTTCTTGTGGTTTTTTACGGTTAGTTAAAATTTGTACAATAGTGCAATAGTGGTTTAGCCTAGCAACTCTCTGCATGATGAAATATCACGACCTCGCAGGATATCGACGAAAAGTGACTCAAGACGCGTTTCGCTTGCTGATAATTTCTCTTTCCCATCTTAAGGCCGGCTGTAACACTATTGGTATTGCAGGTGTGTCTATGGGCTATGTTCTTCCTATCAGGTATCACGCTGGCTGGTTTGCCGCTTATCCCATAAAATATATGATATAGTTTCTTTTCGGAACCTACTGTATCGGTGCTGTACAATCATCAAAACTCAAAGAGTTTCTGCCTGAAAATGTTGCTTATCTGATTGTGATTTTATTTATATATTGTTATGTGCCAATAATATATTAATATAAAGAAACTATATGAAAAAATAATGACATCTATTATGATTAAAGTTTAACTATCGAGTATGAATTAAATGAGACACTTCGAAAGGGTGATTTAATTCATCACAAGATGATGAAATATCCAGCACTTTATCATTAAGGTGCTGGATATTGCATCCACTTTAGTAAATTACTACAAAATTTTAATTTAGCACATTTTTCAGGACCAATATAAAATGTTGATGTTCACAATATGTCATCATTGCACAATAACACATGATGTTGTAGCCATCCTTTATCTACAACAATTATCAGGATGTTTTCAGGCCACTATCTAATCTGAATAGATATTAAAAAGACTTAACGTTTAACTATGGAGTATGAATTAGATGATGATTAAATCACCCTTTCGAAGTGCGAAACGGTGATTTAATTCATCACAAGATGATCTTGTTAAGGTGCTGGATATTTCATCCGCTTTAGTAAATAAATTAATTACATTATTTACAATATATAAAATTAAAAAACTACCTGAAATCAAATTTCTCCGCATCTCGGTCTACTGGCAGCGTGCCCAGAAGACTGGCCGCATTGGCACGCTGAATGGCAATGCTAATCCTCTGTGCGAAGAATAGACCAGCCCTCTGGTCGCGAGAGGCTTCGATCAGCCCCTTTGCAAGATCTTTGTAAAGTACCCGAGCACTCGGACCCCATGTCCCCAAAGTCTCAACCCCAAACGGCTCAAACACATAGTCACCTATAAGGTTTCTGTATTTGTGCCGCTTGAGATTTTCTGCCGAAGCAGCAGCAGCACCGGCCACCTCCACCGTGCTTGGAAGATGCGATGGCGCAAGGGTGTCGACGCAAGTAACAAATATGAGATACTCACGATAAGATATAGAAAGTGAGTATAGTACTACTATAGGTAGTTATACTATAGTGTATACTACTATAGGTAGTTTTTTAATTGTATATATTGTAAATAATGTAATTAATTTATTTGTTATTTAGTAAATTACTACTAAATTTTAATTTAGTAAAATTTTAGGACCAATATAAAATGAAGGTATTCCCACTATTTCATCATTGCACAATAATAAATGATGTTGTATTCATCCTGTAACTACAAAAAAATATCAAGATATTTTTAGGTAATTATCAGTTCTGAATAGATATTAAAAAGACCTAACATTTAAATATGGAGTATGAATTAGATGAAACACTTCGAAAGGGTGATTTAATTCATCGCAAGATGACATAATAAGCTGCTGGATATTTCATTCAGTTTAGTTAATTACTACTTAATTTTAATTTAGCAAAATTTTTCAGGACCAATTTAAAATGTACATCTTGTAACTACAAGAAATAACAAGACGTATTTAGGTCATTATCAGCTCGGAATACATAGACTCAAACTCAAAGTGATTTTATTTTCTTCACAGACAGTTAAAAATAGTCAATGTACAAAAATATTTAAAATTAAAGTTCTTAAACACGAGCGCTTCAGGAAAGTGCCTCCGTGGAACAAGAAAACATGGACGCAATCGCCACGAGCGGCCCGACTCCGAGTGTAGGGGCTTTCATGAGAAACATCGGGCAAGAAACTCATGTTATTAGTTGTTGTCACTCATGTCATATCAAAAGAACCTGGCAAACTAACTTTAATAGTGACTTAATATGGGTTCCACTTACTTCATGTCCATCTTTGAGCAAATATCTAACGATTCCATCGCCAAGAATACTATGGCTTTTTCCAGGCATCGGGTACACTACTAGAATTTTATATGCCTCGCAGCATGATAAAACCCCGACGACGAGGCATAAGAATAAAAGCTTCATGGTAGCTAATCGATCCTAATAGAAATAAAAATAAACGAATTAAATAAATGAAAATATATAATTTCAATAATACGTTAAATTGTATTAATAGTAATATTTTATTAAAATGAGTATAAAATGAGAATAAAACTGGATACATAAATATAATTTAAAAGTAAAGAACACAAATATTCTAACTCAACAATTAAATATTAGATATTTTTTCCAATTTAAAGCAAAGTAATGGTATCATAATGATGTTAATACAACACAATAACACATAAAAGATTATCTTATTAAAAATCCTTACTCTTCACAACCAACTTATTAGAATGACTAAGAACTACAGTATATATGTATATATATATATATTTATATTAAGATAACTATTATTATATAAAATCTAGGATTGATAAAAGTAAATGTTATCACGCACTTAACGCATGCGACATAAATAATACAAATCAATACTTTTATCAATTTGATAAATCAAACGTATTTATAAAAAAATGACTAAGAATTGATATTTATTATATTATCGATACTAGTATCTTAGAGATTTAAAGAACTTGTGATATAATTACTATAACAGGCAAGGCTATACTATCAAATACGTGTCCCGATATATGACCCCAAGTATATAATAAGAATTTATATAAATTCTTATTATATACTTGGGGTCAGTTAATTTTGAATATCATTACGGAGAGTTAATAATATCCGCAATTGTAAGTTTAAATTGAATACAACCATAAAAAATATCCGGGTTCATACCCGGTAAAATAAAAGCTAAAATTAAAGTAAATTGTCATCAATTAATTATTTACTCTAATTGTAATGTAATCGTGACACATCAAAGTATATCAAGTACGTAGAATATAAACTGATCAGTGATAAATGACAAATATACTAAATAAATACATGATAAAAATACAATACTTTTATCAATTTGATAAATCAAACGTATTTATAAAAAAATGACTAAGAATTGATATTTACTATATTATCGATACTAGTAGGATTCTGTAGTTTGCGTGTTGAAATTTGTTCACATGTTCTGGAGTGGAGGCGTTCCGTAATAATTTCTGATAGTCATGTATATACACTTTCTAATTTAAAATTTGCCTTGATATTGTTTATAATATATGTACATATAAGTTTTATTTATTGCACAACGCTACCACTCTAAATAAAAGATGTCGCGTCAGTTGCGCTCGACTAATATATTTGCATAGTTTTTCTTTTTAGGACGTTGATATTAATTTGCTGTGATGGTCGAGTATTCTGGCTGCTACACCTTTTATGCACGAGTCTACTACTTTGTTTTCAGTAGCGATATTAATATTATTGTTATTTATGTTTAATAGTTTAAAAAAAAGAGTATTTGGCACATGAGTTTCTTGCCCGATTCTTCTCATGATAGCCCCTACACTCGGAATCGGGCCGCTCGTGGCGATTGCGTCCGTGTTTTCTTGTTCCACGGACGCACTTTCCTCAAGCGCTCGTGTTAATAAAGTTAAATTGTACTTGTTGACTATTTTTAAGTGTCTGTGAAGACCTATGAAAATAAAACTTATTTTGACTTTGAGTATCTTAGAGATTTAAAGAACTTTTGATATATTTACCATAACAGGCAAGGCTATACTATCAAATACGTGTCCCGATAAATAAACTCTTATTATATACTTGGGGTCAGTTAATTTTGAATATCATTATGGAGAGTTAATAATATCCGCAATTGTAGGTTTAAATTGAATACAACCATAAAAAATATCCGGGTTCATACCCGGTAAAATAAAAGCCAAAATTAAAGTAAATTGTCATCAATTAATTATTTACTCTAATTGTAATCGTGACACATCAAAGTATATCAAGTACGTAGAATATAAACTGATCAGTGATAAATGACAAATATACTAAATAAATACATGATAAAAATACGTATATCACTTTTACAATATATACTATAAGCATACTATACTCACTGTCGTTTAATAACAAACTCGAACATACAAACAAACAAAATCACATGTGCCTAACAATTGTCGAAGTTAATATTAAAAGAGATTCATCAAATTCTTAGCACGCGTGCTAACTATAAACAAGCTGCGGACGTAATCCTCCACACATTGAAATGGTACGCCAGTGACGTGACTTATGAATTTGAGAACAAATATGATCATACACAGCTCTATTCATACGCCAACTATGAAATTGGTAGTGAATCTATTCAATGGGAACATAATTATAGCCTTCCTACACTTTTGCTGTACCATTTTTTTTATAGTAAAAACTGACACGTAGTTTTTGTAATATTAACTTTGATATTTTTAGGTATGATCTTACATTACATCTTAACGTAACCTTCAATGTTTTGTCATCTTTTACACATTGCGTAAGATAAACATATGTCGAGGAAGACGATTGGGTATTTTTAGCTGTACCCAGATCCTTGTTATTGTTTTTCTTATAATAAAGGTACCATCCAATATATTATATAGATTATTTGCTTTGTGTAACTAAATGGACCAAGTGGTAAGACTCGACTGGCGAAATACCGAGATCTCCCAGAATATCAACGTACAGTGGATCATGCCGCTTATTATTCAGTGAGAGAGGTATATGCAAGACTGCTCTCTTCTCAGTCTCGACCGATTCTTTCTTAAACTCCGGCGATATAACTATGATACTGTCTGTGTTGCAGGTGTCCATAGGCGGCACTAGTCACTATTCCATTAAAAAGATAAAACAAAATTCCTAAGCCGAAGCTAAATAATCGCATATTGCTTGCATAGTGATATTGTTTTTTTTTTAATTATATTCCCAATGTCTCCATGTAACATAACGTTGATTAGGTATTAATATGTACAAAAATTTGATAAGAGCGATTTGTATATATAAATATAAAAAAAATAGCATACTCAGTATTAAATATCATTTTATTCAACAGCTAACAAATGACATGCAAGTTGTAATAGATTTTCAATTTTAATGTATTGAAACGTAGATATTAAAAATACATAAATAGGCCCGGTTCCTTAATCTAATATCAATTTAATACATGATGGTGAATGGAATAAAAAGAAAATGAACATTTGCCTAAAAATTTTCACTACAAGACACAATATTATATTTGGTCATGGAAATTATGTTGTCCTGAACTCCTACAACCTACCGCTTTTGCACTGTATATCTGCTTAATCAATCTTGCATTATTCATTCTTTCTACATATCCGAACTATTGGAGCACGCCCCTCCTCACTTTTGCACCGATACTCTCTTTCAATCTAACTTCTTGCTTTAAAAACTTGTTTTTTAGGCGGTCAGCACGCAGTCACTTTGATCGCCTTTATCCTATTTTTGTGCGCTTTTTCCAAACCTAACTCTCGCTTCCATTAGTGAGCGATGGGGTCAGTAATTGATTTTGAATAGCGAGCTGTAATTTTTTGCTTTAATCTTTGTCCCAGGTATCCACCTAACGCCACACGTTACACTGTTTTCTAACGCTGCTCATTTATATAAAATAAAAAAAATTGTGTGGTTTTATGAAACCACCGTAAAAGTGAAACTTTTTTTCACATTATAGACATTTAACTAAAAATTTTCGAAATATTATTTTTTTCGAAAATCGAATGTAAGTCACTGTTCACGTATTTTAGTTACCATAAAATATTGGTTACATTTATAAACGATAATAGACGTGAAAGGCGCTCTGACGAGCGCCTTTCACTTTATCCCTACTCCGCGGCCGACCGTCACGCGACATGCAACACGCAGACGAAAAAGTTTGAGACGATGTAATAAAAGTTTCACTTTAAAATTCACTCGACAATTAAAATTTTAATTATTTTAACGATGAGTTGCTCCTCAATTTGTGGCTACCAAATCTTAAGAAGGGAGCAGGTACGACCTGATGCCGAGTGACCCGCGAAGGCTCACTGCAGGGGTGTCCCGGTGCTCCACTGAAGTCTCCTCCCAGATGTTGGCGGGCTGCCTTTCACTGTCAGTTGGTCGACAGGAAAAGTGGAAGAAAGTAGATGTGAAAGTAGAGATGAAAGTAGAGATGAAGTCGAGGTAAAGGTAGAGGTGAAGTTGAGGGCAGCCAATCTGGAAAACAGCCAGTAACAGCCCCTGAGCATCCCCATTCACTGGCATCGACAATCAGTGCCACCACCGACCCCCATTTCTCAGAATGGGTAGACAGTGGTGTTACATGCCAGTAATTTGGAAAATGCCCAGGGTGGATCAAGCATATAACCCTACAATATATAAACATAAATATAAATTTGGAAAAGAGTTAGATTAACAAACTATTAAGCAACATAATTAATAATGTAGGTAGGTTACCACTACCTACTTGATTTGTAAAATTATCTTAATTGTACAGAATAATTTATATAGGAAATTACTGTAATAAGTATATATAAAAATAATATGCTGCTATTAGGAGAGTCTGAAATGAATGAAATTATAAACTTTAAAATGAGATATGTGATTATACTCTTTTCCATGATAAAGTAAACTACATGAAATAATTTTAATAAATTAGGCACATCAAGCTCATGGCACTGCAGGCAATAATATCTTAGCTATTAGGGTGAAATAAATTGGTTAAACCACTCACAAATAAAATCAAAAGTTTAGTTGAAGGTTTAGGTTATTCTGGCTCCTTACTCGGTAAAAGTTTCAAATGAAATGGCCGAATATCCTGTCTAATTTTAAAATGTCTGGTCAGTCTCTCATATTAAATAATTACCTACCTACTTTATAGAATATGATTTTATTTATTAATTTTCGTATACTACCTACAGTTGTATTTTTATTTATGACCCGGAAACCGTGTCTTTGAAGCCTAAATTTATTATGATGTAAATTGACATTGTCACTCAACGTGACAGTACCCCCCTCCAATGGGAGGATTTTTCCTCCGGAAGGAAGAAAAATCCGGGAAAGCAAAAGAAAAAAAAAAATTGTAGTAAAATAAGTCCAAATATAGTTTTGTCTAAATAAATAACACGCCCCGGACAATAACTCCTTACACTTTCATCCATCATTCTTTCAAAAAAAACTTACATATACAGATCATATTCAAAATTCACGACTATGACTGATCTTTTATACTATGAGTGTTTCCCTAACTAAGCTCAGGAACACTCAAGGGGAAATTATCCTAAAGCATCCTATCAACAAGACACTACATAAAATAGAGAGGTCACAACTAGCTTCGAATCAATACAACTGACTAAATAAGTCCTATTTACACCTAGCACTCTTAGCAGTAAAACCCTAAAATCCCCTAAGGGATTGCCCATTATAATAGGGAAACAATTCACTCCTAAACCAACTAAGCTAAGCCTAGCAGTCTACGCCGTACATGCCCGGCGAGGCAAACAATCCCTAAACGGTTGCCCCATAAAATGGAGAATCAACCACTAATCCAAAAACTATGTGCGAGTCCCTACTTTATGCAGTTAAAATTTTGAAAGTTAACAAATGAACAGAAGAATTCATATTGTTCATGAAATCAAATTAAGTTATTAAACAAAAGAAAATTAAGTTTTTGGGCCAGACTAATTTAAATGAAGTATTAAAGTACCCAAGAAGTAGTAAGAAGTATTAAGTAATAAGTACTAGTAAGTAATAAGAACTATAATGTAGTGAGAACCAGTAGTAGTAAGATAAGAGTTGGAAGATTATTCAGTTATAGATAAGAATAAACTTGTAATTTTTTGAATTGGGACTAGAACAAATTATAAAAACTATTATAAGTCAAACTAAATGTTGAAGTATGATTTTGTTATTAGAAAAATAGAAATTCTCAGTTTAATTAGGAGCCAGATAAAATTGCTGCAGTACCGCTTACCTGATGCACACTAAAATGATACCAAAGTATCATGAAAAGTTACCAAACAACACTATGTTACAATTGCCTTCAATTTATTTTATTTACCTGTAATTCCACATGTACAAAAAAAAATGTTTTATTATTATTTTCTTCAGATATCAATTAATCACTGTGCAATTTATCTAGTACACCCTATTATATTAGGGATTTACAAATTAACATACTCAGTATGGAAAAATAAAAACAAGGACAAAGTGTGGTACTCCTAAACACAATAATTACTTTATTTAACTATTAGAGCACATATAGTCTCAGTTAAAGATAAATATAAAAATGATGAGTAAAACACTGCCTCAATACACTATTTATTGACACAGATTTAATTAAAGAATTTGATATCCTTAAAAGAATTTAAAAAAGAAAAAAATGTGGAAATTACTGTTTACAAAGTTAATTTTAGTTATAA
Organism: Euproctis similis; assembly: GCA_905147225.2. Taxonomy (NCBI): domain Eukaryota; kingdom Metazoa; phylum Arthropoda; class Insecta; order Lepidoptera; family Erebidae; genus Euproctis; species Euproctis similis. Next base: position 16,765,553 of record LR990109.1, read on the forward strand.
GTTTTAGGGTGGTCACATACCATTACAATTAAAGTTAAAAAAGAATTTAATTTACTGAAATAAAAAAAAAATTGGCGCACCCTCATTCACGCGGTCCCTTTCACTCGCTGGTTATGCAGGGACGGTATATATAGATATACCATCTAGTTACCCTGCATGCGGTAACATTACCAGTCGGGTCCACTCTCTGTCCTAGGGCAATTATACCCTCCCGCGTGAATAAATTGACCAGCCACCCTGAACTTACAATATTAAGTTATTAAAAACCTTCACCACTGCCTACTAATAACCACAAATCGAGGAACTGATGATGTCGTGCGCGGGGATGCTCGCATGCCTGCTCCCCAACTGTGGGGGGGCGGGGTGTGTCGGCCGCCGCCTGTACGACGGTGTGGTTCGCTCCATGGCGCTCTACGGGGCGCCCATATGGGCGGCGGGGGCCCTCAGTGCAGAGAGTGAATAAAATAAAATATTAATTGTTAAATGTAATTTCATCAAGTAGCATCAAAAAAATACCATAGTTGTATAATCAAAATATATGGATTAATTCGATTTAAAAAAGTTGTTGTAAATAAAATCACGAGGTGCCGAGAAGGAGAAGAACTTCGGAGGAGCCGGAACCTGGACGAGGTGCCCAGGGATAGAGCAGTAAAGAAAACCAGCATTAAACCCGGCACGTATTTTTATTATTTTAATACATAATATGATATGATCTATTGGCATTATTATTTATCACACATGCACTGAGCTCATAAATACCCTTATAGCAGAACAATTTAACTATATTACATTAAATACTCAGATACTCACCGAAGCACCCGTGCCCGGTGAGTATCTGAGTCAACCTGTAGGTGCAGAGCAGTGCCCCATTTACGGAGCACCCAGGCCTCGAGGTGGGGCAGGACGGCCCCGACGACGCGCGAGCGCGTACCGCCCTGGAGGACCAGCGCGTCGCGCCAGTCCCCCAGGACCCGCCGGAAGGCCTCCCGCCTCCGCACTTCGTGTCCCCGCGCGTCCCCCCCTCCCCGAACGAGATCGTACGCAGCTGCGTACATCTCGGCCAGGATGATGAAGGGGGGATAACTCGCGAGGACAGTAGAGGCGGCGAACTCCCTCCCCCGGTCCCCCGAGGTTGGGCAGCAGGCGGTGTAAAGCGCCCGCCACCCGTCGCGCTCGGGGTACCAACCGACCCCCGGTTGAGCAACCGGAGGTCGAGTCCTGCCGCCCACTCCAGAAGCGTCTCTCCTCTGACGTCGTCCCGGGCGTCGCCCCACTCGCTCGAGTGAGCGTTGAAGTCGCCCAGGACGAATACCGGACGGGGGGCGCAACCGCGAAGGCGGTTCGCCAGCCCGTCCAGGTATGCCTCGTACGCGGCGAGGCCGCTGTTCGGAGAGACATAGCAGCCCACTACGACCATGGATCCCCACTCCACGGCGACGTAGCCTGGACCTTTCCACAGGAGGGAGCAGTAGCTTCCCTCTGCCCAGTAAATGGCCACCAAGCCCGCGTCGTCCCCGAACCATCGCGGGTGGACGGGGACGTGATTGGGCTCGGCGACCACCGCCAGGGCAACCGAATACTCAACCACCGTCTGCGCAAGCAAGTCTTGCGCAGCGCGGCGGTTGTTCAGGTTGCCCTGGAGGAAGCGGGCGTGGAGGTCCGTTATTGGACCTCCATTGTTCCGCCCGCCTGTCCCCTAGCAGGGGAGGGTAGCCTCGTGGCCGCCGCCTTCCTCTTAGGAGGGGAGAACTTTTTGCCCCCCATCCTGGCTCTGCAGCCCAGGTCAGAGCAGATCGGGCAGCGCGGAGCGGGCGCGGTGCAGGCGCTCGCGATGTGGCCTGCCACGCCACATCGGTAGCACCGCCCACTCCTGTCCACGGCGCAGGGGTACCTCGCGCGCACGTGCCCCTTTTCGAGGCACCGGAAGCACTGCAGCGGCCTTGCCGCCAGTGCCTCGACGCGCACCGCGGTCCACCCGATCAGGACCCGCCGCTGAGCCGCCAGTTTCCTGGCGACTCCGAGCGGGCACCTGACCCAGGCCGAGCCCAGCCGAGACGGGCTGGAGCGGATCTCCCCGACCTTTACGTCGGTCGGGGCGCATCCGCCCGCCTCGGCGATCACAGCGGCGACGGTCGCGGGGGTGATGGACTCGTCCAAGTCCATCACCCTCATTAAAATAATTAATTTATATATTTACAAACTATTTCGTACTAAAACTGGTCAAGATATTACTAAAATCTATTATTTTGTTAAGTAAAATGCGCGAAATTTATAATTATGTGATTAAACAATTCATTCTATTTCGTAACTGTTTTGATATTTCCTTTTATTGTTTAAATATTTAAAGCGATACTGATGCTGCATGAATATTGATAATAATTATTTTCATAATTAATATCTTAATACTAGATAATATCAACTCGTTCTATGTAATATTTGTAAAATAAGAGAACTTAATTTTAAAACATCCTAGTAGCGCCATCCGCCGAAAGGTAGTGAATTTTGATTATTAAAATAAGTATTTATATATAATAAAACTGGTGTAATAATTATCTAAAATTGTTATTTTGAATTTTAACCTGCTTTTCAAGTATAATTCTCGAGTAGATTCATTTGTTGTGTAAAAAGATGTTGTTAACTGAGTTTATCATGTTTGGAATATCAATTATGACCAGCTAGTACCACCATCCGCTACTAAATGTCTGTACGGGTAGTTTAAAAAGTCGCTATACCTTTTCGTCCTTGGTTTATATGGATCTTGGCTTTTACCTTACCATTATATAATAATAATAGTGGCTGCAAGGGGGCGTTAAAAGCGTTAAACGCTATTGCACGAGACATTAGAAGTTCCACTTAAAAAAAAATTGTGTTAGATAGTCCATTTATGAGGAAAGCTTTGGGGTATTAATATGATCGCGGCAATAATCTTTTTAGTGGAAAATGTATAAAATACGGCGGTACGAAGTTCGCGCGGTCTGCTAGTTATTTATATATTTAATTACTTGCATATTATCATGAATAATTCATATAATCACGTCTCTGAGTTTCGAAAAAGCTCAAGTGGCTTCCTATTCGTCTTTCCCGAAATACTCGTGATCTCACGTTGTTATATAACGCATTGAGACTAGGTAGGTGCTGCTATTGTTCCTTCTATTTTTTAGTAATTGATTTCGGATAAAACAATTTTGAACATTTTAAGAACAACAAAATTAGCGTTGTTTACATAAAAATATGTTTTAGGTATATCAATACCCAAAACATATTTTTATGTAAATAAGACATAACATCAATCCAAGCTAATTATTTTTTTTCATACCACCTATACTATTTTGTGCTTTGGACTTAGAACGTAATAGTTGAAATAGTTTCATAATAACAAGTACAATGATTAGAATGTATGCTACTAAATCTAGGTAAAATCTCTGATAGAACGGTAGAGCGAGTGCCGGTGAGCGTAGATGAGGCGCTTCGCGTGTCTCTATCACGTGCTTCACCCAGTGTACCAGCTGCTGTCCTGGAGTTACTGGACGATTGTGGTATATGAATGATAACTCTTTTACTTTCTGTGAGTATCTGTGAAAAGAATATCGGAAACATGTTACAAGACTCTGACTTCAGAACATAAGAGAGGACAACCTACTTATTATACTTATTAGTCCTTCACATAAATTTACTGATAACTATTCCAACTGTGGGTGGATTACCAATGAACGAGGATATTTTATATTATCTGTTAAATGTAATCTTCGCAATTATTGATGGTTATATCCCTTCAAACCATCTATTAGTGTTTAAATGTACTAAAGGTAAATTTCTATTGATCTATATATAATGAATCATCTCGGTCTATCAATCGTCTCGGTGGTCCAGCGATCGAACACCTCGGTTTTATATCACAAAGAATCTGGGCCTACACCAATGAATTTTCGAAATTGTTGATTGACGAGAACATTATGACCGATGAATTGCAGTAGGTTAGGTAGGCACCTATTCTATTTAGGACCTAAAATTCGGCCAGTCGAGGCATAACATCCACTGCCTACTACACCATCGGGCAGAAAAAGGCGTGACGGTATGTAATGTAATAAGTGATCCAATTTATAAGCAATCTTATCATGAAATCTCAGGAACTATAAGGCCAATTGACTTGAAATTTAGTAGTTGTACTTATTGATAATTATATAACATAAATAAGTGTAGACAAGTAAGCATAATAAAATTAGGTGTAATTCAATATTCAAATTACTTACTTAGGATTGCTAGTAATTTCATTGATAGCTTGTTTAAGTTCGTCGGCCATGGTGTAAGATAGGTCTACTCTTAGAGCAATACCTCGCTTCACGGCTCTGACGACATTTGTGAACTGATCCCCAAATACTGGTATACCAATAATAGGCACACCGAAATGTACTGTCTCTGTTGTAGATAGTAGACCACCGTGGGTGATGAAGACGACTGTGTTAGGGTGAGCTAGAATTTTTCAAAGTAATAATATTATTAAAAATTAAATTATGGAATAATTTATTTACAATAATAAGAACAAATAAATTAATTACATTATTTACAATATATACAATTAAAAAACTACCTGAAATCAAATTTCTCCGCATCTTGGTCTACTGGCAGCGTGCCCAGAGACTGGCCGCATTGCCACGCTGAATGGCAATGCTAATCCTCTGTGCGAAGAATAGACCAGCCCTCTGGTCGCGAGAGGCTAAAATTAAATTGTCTTTGTAATAAGTTATAAATTTTAATCATTAAAAAAAATACTATGAAATAATTGTTAAAGGAGTCGTAAAAGATGGTGTGAATGTTTTCAGCGAAATAAAAAAATAAATAAACGAAATTAATAATAATGGATAGTGATAAATTTTAAGAAACTAATAAAAAAAATACTTACAAAGTATACTATGTTGCGGCGCCCACTTTAATATATGCACATTGTTGGGTTTGTTTGGTAAATCTTCTTCAAACTTCCACAACACAGTCTGCTTCAGTTCACCGAACATCTTAAAGAGACTTTCTTTAATCTCTTTTGGAATATCTTTACTTTTCAAATTTGAGCCCATACTGAAGTATATCACACCGTTCTTGGATCTGTCTAATATTTTCTTTAAATCCTTAAATTAAAATGTTTTTGTTAACATTGAAGTTCGTTTTTAATTTGAATTTAAAGACTAATAAAGTTTAAAGTCATTGACATTTGAATATTACTGCTATTAGGCAATTATAACAGATTATAATACTTACGTCAGGTAAAGGCTCCAGTTTCTCGTTAATATGATACCCTCCTATAGGTATATAGTTCTGTGGGAGAGCTATGGCCTGTCCCATAGATACATGGGAGTTAGCTAACACCAGTGACGCGTTATACTGAAGGTCGTAGTAATTTGGTGGTGTCCTTCCACGCTTTGCTATTATTGGCCCGAGCAAGTTTTCGTATACCCGTTTTTCCATTCCATCGAAATATCTAAAATTCAATTAAAACTATTATTAATTTTACTTCTCACTGAGGCTAGGGAACATTCAAACTCAATTTAATGCATTTAAGGAAATCATAATTATCATAATCATGACATAGTTTAAAAAAGTCACTTTCCGCTGTATGTCTCCTCATATGCTTAGATCTTTGATAGTACGCAACGGATTTTGATGTTTTTTTAATAGATAGAGGGTGTGAACAGGATGGTTTGTATGTATAATTTATGTATACTGTAGCAAAAAGAAGTGATAATTTTCTAGATTTAACACTTTAATTGCAAACGCTGGCTGATTTCTAAGTGATAGATCGAAACAATGTTCTACATTATTGTACACCTTGAAAAGGTCTAAAAAAGTCCGCAATGAAATATGTATATTTGTTAGGACCAATGTTGTTACAATGACCATTTTTATTTCTTTTCTAAGGGGAAACAAAGTTCGCTGGGTCCACAATATGCTATAAAATTTATGGATGCTTCAGCACTGTTTTACACTATCTTTTTTAGAGATTAATATATATGCGTATGGGTAATATATTTGTATGTACATAAAAAAATCCTAACTAGATAGAAATTGGGTTTGATACTTACAAAAATCTTAAAGCCTGCACTTTTAATTGGGTATACAATTCTACAAGACGTGTGCCAAAACTGAACGGTGGTAAATTCGAATCATGAATATCTCCACTGTAAGCTGGGTTTGAAGGTTGATCAATCAATCTCAGTATTCCCCAATGAACATCTACCGATGAAACCCAAATTAGCGGGCAATTAAATACAGCTCAAAAACTGAAAATAAATATAAGGTATATACAATGGTATTGATGTGAAAGAAAGTTTTGTAGTAGTCTCTAAGGGACCAGTTACTTAACACTCACGTTTCAAGCACGAATTCGTGTTCACACCAAGACTTTTCCGTAAATATTTTTGGGTGATATATATTAATGATTCACAAAAAATTCGACCTCAGCACGATTTCAGGGTTTTCTAAGATGTAGTGAAAGAACTTTTAACATCATCTGAATACATCTACTCACCCAGACCCCAACTCGGTAAACATCCATTCAACTATGACCACATCGAATCTTTCGTTTGGATCGTTTAGTAATTTTTGTACATTCTCATTCTCAATTGTCATTTGAACCATTTGAGACAGCATATAAATCAATAGCCCATGTCCTTGAAGAACAATTCTCCTATTCATTATCGCTTCTAAGTTCATAAGCTCCTCTGAAATAATTAAAATTAATTATAATTTATATTTTTATTATTATATTTTTTTTTGCCTTTTTCTTATTTGACTTATAAGTCTCGGCGGTCCAGTGGTTGAAAACCCCTTTTCTGATTCAGAAGTCGTGGGATCGATTTGGAACTCACACCGATGATTTCTGGGAATTATTTTCGGATGTGATAACAATCGATGACTGACAAGTTTGTCCGGTATATGGCAATAGGTTCGCCACCAGTTGGAGTATAACAGCTGGCACCTTCAATTTAGGATAGAAACAGGCGTGTACTAAATAGCAATTTTTATTACCTGGCATCATTGCAGCGTTGGCACTGACATCAACCAATCGTAGATTGGGTGATGCAGGCTTATAAGTGAAAGGCGAAATGTATGTTACCTGTGTATATTACAAACAAGAGATAAATAACCTAATTGTATTACATTAGTATAAACTTTATTAATATGTTCATACCAATAGCTTTCTAGCAATTTTTTCAAAATGTTTTCGGAAATTTATGTATGAAAATACCGTTGACTGAAAACTTTGTGCCCGGTATCGCAATAGGTTCGCCACCTATTCCATTTGGGACGTAAACACACGTACACCTTCGGGTAACAATGGAGTAAAGTTATGTTATTTTAAGTTTTCTAGCAATTACGAGTATGGAGCTATACAAGGGCATTAAAGTGAAGTAAGAAAGAATAAAGTTGAAGTTTAGTATAAATGTAAGATTTATCCGACTATGGTTCCTCTAATACTAACCTCGTGACCATCATTCAGCAAATGTCTGACGATACTATCGCCGAGAATACTGTGACTTTTCCCTGGTAAAGAGTACACTACCAGAATTTTATATGCCTCACAGCATGATAAAACCCCGGCGAGCCACACGAGTAATAGCTTCATAGTAGCAATTTTTTTCTATAACAAAAGAAAAGTATTTGATATACTAATATTTGTTCGATTTAATACGATAAAATATTGGAAATTAATTATTATATTAAATCTTTATACAGAAAATATAAAAGTTATAAGTTTTAATTCAGTATATTTTATTTTAGTATCAAAAAATTGGCAATAATTAACAAGATTAAAAAAAAAACAGTTTGTACCAAAAAAAAATGGAATAGCAAATATCGTATTAAGTAAATTTAAAAATAACGATACTTCTGACAACCGTCTAATAGCAATAATATAAATCTACAGAAAATGATTATCTATTAAAGCAAATATATGAATGAATTCCCAATTCGATAAGAGAGTTATCATGTTACGTGAAGACATTTTAATCTATCAATAGTCTGTTCAATTTTAATAAAATTAAAAAAAAATACCAGGGACAGACAATCTACAGATTATTATGTATGTGCCATAATAACCAAATATGTAGGCAAAGTGCAAACTCATATTTTTTTGTAAGAAATATTTGCTCACATGAAACGGGGAAAGTGTCTATTACCGAACTATCTTACTGGTAGTGTCCAACCGAAGCTTCGGCTTCGGCTTCGGCCACCTTCGGCCAAAAATCCATCTTCGGCGAGAACTTCGGCTGCGGCCAAATTCTGGGCTGAAGCTGAAGGTCCGAAAACAGACGGAATTAAACGAACTCTTACGAAAGAGTGAGTGACTCACGGACCGGACTGCCCTTAGTTCAGTGCGGAAACCTCTAAAACCGAGAAAAAATCGGCAAGAGCCACTTTACGCCGTTATTCTTCTTTAGCTGTGGATAATATTGAAGAAAATTATTAAATTACTAATAGTTTATAACCTTCGGCTTCGGCTTCGGCCGAAGGTTGTGGAGATTGCCGATTAATCGGCTTCGGATTCGGCCAAAAATAGACCTTCGGTCGGACACTACTTACTGGCGACTTTTTTTCAATTTAGAACTTCTCATGATACGCAAGAAGTTCTTCTAAATTAAAAAAAGTCGGTACACAGTTTTCTTAAATCGATATACAGTATCATCATCATCATTCATCATGAATGAATGTTGTCCTAAATTGATATACAGCATATTACTTGGTATATGGAATAAGTCGTAATATCATTTGCCATAGAGTGGTTAAAATGTGTCGTCATGGATACTGGATACTGGAGCTCTAAATAAATCATTCATATATTGAATAGATCATTAAATATTAAAAATAGCTGCTACAGTGTTTGAGAGATTAGAATAATACAGGTGTAACTCTTCCTCCATCGCCTTATCCAACATTGTCATTTTCTTGCCATTATCCCACTCTAAGTGTGGTCGGCACAACATGTCATCCTTTTGAATTATGTATGATGTGCAAAGATTTGGCTGTGATTTTAAGATTGGCCGCCTGCCTGACGTGAAAAGTGAAATTTTTCGTTGATGGTTTAGCCCCAGGAGCAAAATAATGGTAGCAGAATGTATTCTTATCCAAAATGTATCGTTGTCATTTCTCTGTTTTATAAGAGTAAATGACTTTTAACATGCAATTATAAAAATGTGATCTCAAAAGTTCCCTATTTTGAAAGAAGAGGTGAAACATAGTTCAATAGATGCATAAAATATTGTGTATTTTTTTTATAAAGAGTAGAGGACGTATCGTAGCCTTGAAAGTATTGCAGAAAAAAGAACATTTTTACAGTATTGTGTCCTAACTCCTAACCGTTTAAGAGTTCCGTAGCTTCATCATAAGCACAGCAATATCAGATATGGATTTAAGCTTATCTCCCAAGCAATATATTAGTCCTATACACCACTAAACAGTTTCCATCGACTAACTGCCGTACTGTCTCCCAACTGCTAACCAATAAGGAGTTCTGTGGCTTCTTCCTCAGCACAGCAGCATCAGACGTATATTCAAGTATACCTCACAAGCAACACGTTAGCCCTACATACTACCAAGTAGTTTCTATCGAAAAATGTCAGTGCTGTCTTCAAACTCCTAACTGGTGTGGAGTGGGGTGACTTCTCCATCAGCACAGCAGCATCAGATGTTGACACTATATAGAATATCCCTAAAACATCATTATTAGGTAACAAAAACACCATACTCGCATACAATTTTCGGAGGTTGCCTTCGATTTCTCCTGGTTTCCATCATCAGATCCTGACCTGGTGAAAATGGGACCATCTCGGAAGTAAACACAATCAATCAAAAAAAAAACCTTTTGAAATCCGTCCATAATTGACGAAAATATCGGTGAACAGGCATAAAAAAAAAGTATACATACAGACGAATTGAGAACCTCCTCCTTTTTTCGAAGTCGGTTAAAAATATATTGATGAGCACGTTGGTGACTAATTTAATACTAGGATATAAGTAGATACATATCATAGTATACATATCAGCATAGTAATAATTTTTTCATGTCTTGAAGTAGCAGTAATTATTTTTTCGGAATTTAAAACCAAAAATTTCGCTGTCATGCAAATTGATCACGTTTTATTTTTAGAAAGTCATTAGATTTGGGTATTACCTTAGTTAATACATTTTAGTAGGGCCCACAAGTAAAATCTTTAGCGAGAAAACTTAGCACTGCTGTTTAAGCGGTTGAAAAGTTCGACAGCTTACCGATATTGCAACCGCCATTGCTTATAGTTTATTTTAGATAACTTCATGGCGTTGTCATGTGGTTATATTGCTAAGGGTGGAGCAGCTGAGATTCAGTCCATTTTTGTTATTCAGAAACGTGCTATTTGGGAAAATTATAATTTGGGTGCCAGTCTCCCTTAGAGAATGTTTTAAGGAAATTAGCATATTAACAATTGTTTCTCTGTTTAAATACGCTAAAATAATGTGTGTAAGGAAAGATTCAATAAATGTACTAAACATATATTACAACAATTTTGATACTAGCGTTACTATATTTTAATACTACTATGGCTTTAATGCACGAGACTACTGCTATGTTTTTAGTAGTGATATTAATATTGTTGTTATTTTAAATGGTTTGAAAATAGTATTTGATAGATGTGTTTCTCGGCAGGTTCTTCTTATGATAAACTCTATACTCGAAATCGGGCTGCTCGGTGCGATGGCATCTGTGTTTTCTTATTTCACGGAGGCATTTCCCTCAAGCGCTTGAGTTTAAATATTTCATTGAAATTAATAAGCTTAATCATTGTATTATTGTATTATTATATTGTATAAAAATAGATGTGTACGTGGGTTTTGATTTTTTCTTTTACAGAAAGTGCACAATCTTTTTTTATGGTATAGGGGGCAACCGATAGTGAGGGACAAACGCCGCTCCGTGGACACTCGAACACAGATAGTGTTTCAGAAGCGTTGCCGGCCGTTACAATGTGAATGGAAGGGGTCGGAAGTGAGGTAAGCAAGGGAGAGGAGGGGGGATTGGGCCCCCTGATAAGCGCATCCATAACCCCCAAATCCCCACTGTCCGCTTTGGTTCCATAGCAGATTAAGCGCAACGTCTGAGGGGTAGCTAAGACTTCAATACGTGCTAGGGACGCCAGAGAAGCCGGCTACCAGTATTCAGCTGATTCCGGAGCTGTAAAGCTCGCTCACCTCACGATGCAAATCCATGCACCTCCTCATCGACCGAAGTCCGGCAAAGTCGTCCAAAACTAGTGAAAGATACCGGAGAGCAAAACAACCGTTGGTTGACAATTAAGGTGCACTCACTACACCCGCGACTGAAGACCTCGAGGCCCCTGCCCCAGCAGTCTCACAGGATCTTGCTGCGCCCAGGACCGTACACACGGCCACAACGGTACTACTTATCTACCCCGGGTCCGATCCAGTACTAACTGAGATCGGTGATCAGTTTATAAACGTTAAAATAGCTGAGCAAAGGAGCTTCGCCCCATATCCTCAAAGATTTGAAGTCGGCGGCAATTGTGTTTCTGACAAATGAAACATTAGTATATATTTAACACCTTTACTAATTTTGACTATAAGCTCTAGAGCTTAGTACGGGCTGTACTAAGCTCTAGAGCTTAGCAAGGAAGTTGTTGCGATGACTAAAAAATTACAACATATGGCAATCTCTCTATTTTGCCAATTATCATATTCGGAGCTAGCCAACTTTTATGAATTTATTATGAGTCGTGTACATTTTAATTAAATACGTTTTCGTAGTTGAGATTGAGATATGTGTGTAAATATTTTTTATTTTAATTCCATAAATATCGATAAATAATCATGTCTGTGGTTTTTTCAAACTTCATATACAGGACCAGAGTGAAAGAATTGTCCTTCATCTGACTGCCCCGGAAGCCTGCTCAAGAGTTGGTTCATTGGGTACATCCTGCTGTGAAAATCGGCGGGGCTGGTCATCTACGTACTGCTCTTGATGTGCTATTTTACTACGGATTTTATCGAGATTTAATAGTTAGTCTTATTTATCCCTAATGTTATATTGTATTTGTTAAGGTATTTATATGCACTACTGTGTATAATGCAAATAAACATTTCTATTTATTAATACTTATAAAAACATTCGTATTATACAACAAATAAAAAACAGTTGTTAGTTGTTACTAACAACGTGTTTTGTCTTTTCGTTTTTAATGTGTTCATTAAAAACGAAACGACAAATCACGTGCCACTGATAATTCAATTAACGCACAAGTATTTTGATGTATAACCTCTACTAAACATGAATCTGTACAAGCAAATATACAAATGAAGTTAAATGAACAGGTTTGTCTGATACTCACATTCATAATAATTAGAATTTTACTTACTCACTAGTATACTGGAGAGCACCGATCAGAGCAGTTGTGAATAATGTATTATGTGTTATTAAAATGATAGTTACAATAGAGGAAATATAAAACATTTTGGCCTTCAACCGGTTATCTAATAGTGTGTATACATAAATTATATTTGGACGTAAGTAGATAAACATTTAAGGCTTGATCAAGCAATTAATAAAAGAAACCTCATATTTTTTAGCAAATGGATTTTTTAGTAAATAGTGACCGCTAATGAACGAATATTTTTTTGTTTAATGCTGCTTTTATTTCCCTAGTATCATTTATTTTAAGCGGACAACAGAAAGTTTTCTTTATTGTTATGGTGAAGAAATAAAGTCATAATACTGGGAGAGCGATGGGTATTACTGCGGATGGACATATCAGTAGAGGAAGGCCGAAAAAGAGATTGATAGATTATGTAAGAATGAGCATGAAGGGTGTACGTATGCACTAGTTTGGAGATGACGAGTAATAGAAGATAATGAAAAAGAATGGTATGTTGTGTCGACCTTACCTAGAGTGGAATGAGTACAAGAGAATGATGTTAAAGTTGATTAATTACACGTAAAATTTAAAATAGTTCTGAGGTTTCTGTAGGCGGTTGTGAAAAATTTAAATTCGAAATATGAGCAGGTTGTTGGGTGACAAAAATAAAGTTAAAAAATAGCTAACGCGATTAACGTGTTTAACGTTTGTTTAAAAACACTCAAATAATTTGTTTCTCTTCAATTTGTTTCTCGTCTTGGTTTTATTTTAATTTATGTCAATATTTCCGAAGTATATTAAAACTTACCTGGCTTGACTTTATACTCTCTCAGTAATAAAAAGCTTATTGAATATTATTTGGCAAGAGTAAAACATATAAAGGTGATAAAATGAATACCCAAAACTGTTCGTTATCATCTAATATATAAAATTCTCGAGTCTAGATGTGCGTAATTGAACTCCTCCGAAACGGCTTGACCGATTCTCATGAAATTTTATGTGCGTGTCGGGTAGGTCTGAGAAAAGGCAAAATCTATTTTTCATCCCCCTAAATCACAAGGGTAGCCCACCCCTCAATTTTTTTTTTAATTTTTCGATATATTACTGTTTCTTATTTTTTTTATAAAACGGGATACAAAAATACATGCAACCCTAAATTTTCAACCCCCTACAATCAACCCCTATTTTTTAAATTTTATTTTTCGGCAAGACAACGTTTGCTGGGTCAGCTAGTGTAGGTATATTATCATAGAATTATGAACAAAATCTATGTAAATATTACAAATATGTAAATGTTAAAAATCAACCGTATGATATTTCTTTTTTATATCTCCTGCTTTTTTTCTTACTGAACACATAGTCATATGAAATACAAATATGAACTGTTAAAACTAATGGAAATTTGATCAGCTACGTATTCCATTGTTAGATAAGAAAAAAGTGGGCAATAGAAACTCGTATAACTACGTAAGATATACGTACATCTACGTTATAAATATTAGTACATTTTAACATACTACTATTTAAGTATTTTCTGTAATTTTGACTATTCGAGATATGAATGTAGAAATACACGAATGAGAAACTAATATTTTTTACTACGGTATTATTTATTTTATGAGTCGCGAGAATACTAAGAATTACCATCGGTGGCAATCCTCTAAAAAGTATGGGTCACATATTTATGTTATTTAGTCGCCTTTTACAAGTAAAAATATAATAATGTGATGAAAACTATTTTTAATAAGTATTTTTTAATTTTCAGAAGATGCAAATTCTGGGCATTCTTTGTTTGTTTTTATGCGCATTGTCGAGTTCTTGCTATGCCTATAAGGCTCTGGTGGTTTTTCCAATGCCTTCCCGAAGCCACGGCATTCTTGGCGAGGGTGTGGTGAAACACCTACTGAAAGATGGAAATGAGGTAATAACTTTATGAGGTGATGAGTTCTATGAGTTCTGTGTTGTCTGTGCTGTTTTGTCTTCATCATGACTGCTAAAGAATTTATTGTTATTCCGCTTCGTCTGTTTCAAATTGATTTGATGTAAATTAACAGACCAGCTTGTATTTATATACACGTCGGCTGTTTCAATCATTCATATTAAAATTATTTCATACTTATGTATGGTACAATTGTTATCTACGTCTACGCTATATCTCTTAACATTATAATTATAGAAATAATTCGGCGGTTTTTGTAAGCCTTAAAGTAACTAAGATTTTGAATTAGATTAATCTTGCTATGGCCTATCTACTGTAGAAGATGTTATTGATTTTTTAATTAACAAAAAAAAAACAATAAGATCTTCTAAACAATTCTTATTATTCTAGACTAGCTGTCACGGCGAAATTCATTTCCCCTCAGAAGAAATAAAATCGGTCATTGCGGATTACCTCTACGACAGGCATCATAGCGGCCTTTTTTGTAGACCTTTTGAAGGTGTCTAATAATCGTAGTACCTACATTGTTTTGATTTATCACCTAAGGGTTCAACCAGCGTTTGCAATTGAAGTGTTAAATCTCGAAAGTTATCACTTTTTTACTATATAATACAGGAATTATACATACAAACCAACCTTAACATAGAATAGGTGTTATATATATTAATATATATATAAATATATATATAAATATAATATATTACCATCTTAACATAGGTGTTCTTTAAGCAAAAAAAACATCAAAATTATTTATTTCTTAGATTTTCGCGAATCACATTCATAACATTAAAACAACTTTTTATGGATTATATCGTGTTTATTTATTTTGTTTTATACTATTGATATATATTAATTAATTGATTATATTAATTATATTAATGATATATGGTTTTAAAACAATATTTCAGGTAACCTATATAACATCAATAGAATATAAAAATCCTCCTCCAACATTGCATCAGATCGATATCAGTAAAGAAACGACTCCTGTTTTAAATGGTATGTACACCGAATATTATTTAAATGGATCTTAGGATCTCTTGGTTCGAGAAAAAACTTTGATTTATCTTGTAGAGTATGCTGTTATTAATGACGTTTTTATATAATAAAATTGTCATTGATAACGCTCACTGTTCATTTAGTAAAAGGCTGGGTATACAAGATAAAAGATCATTTTGCCCTGTTGAATATCTGTATGGGTACCAAATGAAAAAATAAATATATATATTTTTTTTGTATTTCAGCTAGTGCACAACATAACATAAAATTGATATTGGATAAAACAATAAACATGAACGACCATTCCATAATGAAACCACTCATTTTAAAACTAATGACGACGACTCTGGAAACCCAAGGAGTGAAGAAATTATTGAACGACAAAAAGCAAAATTTTGATGTTGTCATTTTAGAATGGATGTTTAGTGAACTGTTGTCTGGGTAAGTTTTTTAGGGGACAGGGGTAAAGCGAGCAAACGGGTCATCATACGGGTCATCATACGGGTCATAAACAACTACCGCCCATGGACACTTGCAACAGTGATAGTGTTACAGTTGCGCTATTGAGCTTTAAGAGGGAATGTGTGGGTTTGGAAGTGGCATTGTTAGAGGAGGGAAGGTGTTGGGCCTCAGAGTACGTCCTTCATCGAATTAAACAAGAGCTACTTTACGTCGATTTTGAGAGTACGTGGCCACAGTAATCCCCTGTCGGAGCGGCCTATTCATGCAGCGAACTTGTGGATTTTTCACACGGTTTCCTAAATATATATCTAATTACAAATAAAAAATTAACTGATAAAGATAATACTTCATAAACACACATCCACAAGTTAACTAGCAGTATAAAATTTGAACTAACGTAATTTTTTGATTGTCACTGTTTCTATGATTACTATAATTTGAAGATTATGATTACTTAATTTATTTTAATATTTATTGAGAGCTTTTTCCAGCGCTCGTTCAGAAGTTTCCTTTATTAGCTTGCTTATAGTATTGTATAGCTTGCGTATATTATACCGTAGTAAAAAATATCAGTTTCTCATTCATATCTCGAATAGTCACATTTACAGAAAATACTTAAACAAAAATTCATACATCAAAATTAAATAGTCAAAATTACAGAAAATACTTAAATAGTAGTAGTTAAAATGTATTAATATTTATAACGTAGATGTACGTATATCTTACGTAGTTATACGAGCTTCTATTGCGCACTTTTTTCTTATCTAACAATGGAACACGTAGCTGACCAAATTTCCATTAGTTTTAACAGTTCATATTTGTATCTCATATGACTATGAGTTCAGTAAGAAAAAAAGCAGGAGATATAAAAAAGAAATATCATACGGTTGATTTTTAACATTTTTTAACATATTTGTAATATTTACATAGATTTTGTTCATAATTCTATGATAATATACCTACATGATAACGAACAGTTTTGGGTATTCATTTTATCACCTTTGTATGTTTTACTCTTGCCAAATAATATTCAATAAGCTTTTTATTACTGAGAGAGTACAAAGTCAAGCCAGGTAAGTTTTAATATACTTCGGAAATATTGACATAAATTAAAATAAAACCAAGACGAGAAACAAATTGAAGAGAAACAAATTATTTGAGTGTTTTTAAACAAACGTTAAACACGTTAATCGCGTTAGCTATTTTTTAACTTTATTTTTGTCACCCAACAACCTGCTCATATTTCGAATTTTAATTTTTCACAACCGCCTACAGAAACCTCAGAACTATTTTAAATTTTACGTGTAATTAATCAACTTTAACATCATTCTCTTGTACTCATTCCACTCTAGGTAAGGTCGACACAACATACCATTCTTTTTCATTATCTTCTATTACTCGTCATCTCCAAACTAGTGCATACGTACACCCTTCATGCTCATTCTTACATAATCTATCAATCTCTTTTTCGGCCTTCCTCTACTGATATGTCCATCCGCAGTAATACCCATCGCTCTCCCAGTATTATGACTTTATTACTTCACCATAACAATAAAGAAAACTTTGTGTTGTCCGCTTAAAATAAATGATACTAGGGAAATAAAAGCAGCATTAAACAAAAAAATATTCGTTCATTAGCGGTCACTATTTACTAAAAAATCCATTTGCTAAAAAATATAAGGTTTGTTTTATTAATCGCTTGATCAAGCCTTATATGTTTATCTACTTACGTCCAAATATAATTTATGTATACACACTATTAGATAACCGGTTGAAGGCCAAAATGTTTTATATTTCCTCTATTGTAACTATCTTTTTAATAACACATAATATATTATTCACAACTGCTCTGATCGGTGCTCTCCAGTATACTAGTGAGTAAGTAAAATTCTAATTATTATGAATGTGAGTATCAGACAAACCTGTTCATTTAACTTCATTTGTATATTTGCTTGTACAGATTCATGTTTAGTAGAGGTTATATGTCAAAATACTTGTGAGTTAATTAAATTATCAGTGGCACGTGATTTGTCTTTTTGTTTTTAATGTGTTACTAACAACTGTTTTTTATTTGTTGTATAATATAAATGTTTTTATAAGTATTATTAAATAGAAATGTTTATTTGCATTATACACATTAGTGCATATAAATACCTTAACAAATACAATATAACATTAGGGATAAATAAGACTATAACTATTAAATCTCGATAAAATCCTTAGTAAAATAGCACATCAAGAGCAGTACGTAAGATGACCAGCCCCGCCGATTATCACAGCATGATGTACCCAATGAAGCAACTCTTGAGCAGGCTTCCGGGGCAGTCAGATGAAGGACAATTCTTTCACTCTGGTCCTGTATATGAAGTTTGAAAAAACCACAGACATGATTATTTATCGATATTTATGGAATTAAAATAAAAAATATTTACACACATATCTCAATCTCAACTACGAAAACGTATTTAATTCAAATGCTTATTATATTATATAACTTATAATAAATTCATAAAAGTTGGCTAGCTCCGAATATGATAATTGGCAAAATAGAGAGATTGCCATATGTCGTCATTTTTTAGTCATCGCAACAACTTCCTTGGGGCTGTACTAAGCTCTAGAGCTTATAGTCAAAATTAGTAAAGGTGTTAAATATATACTAATGTTTCATTTGTCAGAAACACAATTGCCGCCGACTTCAAATCTTTGAGGATATGGGGCGAAGCTCCTTTGCTCAGCTATTTTAACGTTTATAAACTGATCACCGAACTCGGTTAGTACTGGATCGGACCCGGGGTAGATAAGTATCAGACGGAAGTACGGGTCCGTCTGTAAAATCAGGGTACCGCGGGAGCAGAGAAAAGCCCCACTGCGAGTGATGACGTGTGCGCGCTGGCGCTCGCAGTATCTCCGCATTTAAGGTTGAACTTGTGGAAGCTGTGGTGTAGCTGTAGGGACTGAAAATGTGTGTCTGTGCGGTATTTTGTGGCCGTGTGTACGGTCCTGGGCGCAGCAAGATCCTGTGAGACTGCTGGGGCAGGGGCCCCGAGGTCTTCAGTCGGGCGTGTAGTGAGTGCACCTTAATTGTGAACCAACGGTTGTTTTGCTCTCCGGTATCTTTCACTAGTTTTGGACGACTTTGCCGGACTTCGGTCAATGAGGAGGTGCATGGATTTGCATCGTGAGGTGAGCGAGCTTTACAGCTCCGGAATCAGCTGAATACTGGTAGCCGGCTTCTCTGGCGTCCCTAGCACGTATTGAAGTCTTAGCTAGCCCTCAGACGTTGCGCTTAATCTGCTATGGAACCAAAGCGGACAGTGGGGATTTGGGGGTTATGGATGCGCTTATCAGGGGGCCCAATCCCCCCTCCTCTCCCTTGCTTACCTCACTTCCGACCCCTTCCATTCACATTGTAACGGCCGGCAACGCTTCTGAAACACTATCTGTGTTCGAGTGTCCACGGGGCGGCGTTTGTTCCTCACTATCGGTTGCCCCCTATACCATAAAAAAAGATTGTGCACTTTCTGTTAAAGAAAAAATCAAAACCGACGTACACATCTATTTTTATACAATATAATAATACAATAATACGATGATTAAGCTTATTAATTTCAATGAAATATTTAAACTAAAGCTCTAGAGGGAAATGCCTCCGTGAAATAAGAAAACACAGATGCCATCGCACCGGGCAACCCGACTCCGAGTATAGAGTTTATCATAAGAAGAACCTGGTGAGAAACACATCTATCAAATACTATTTTCAAACCATTTAAAATAACAATAATATTAATATCACTACTAAAAACATAGCAGTAGTCTCGTGCATTAAAGTCATAGTAGTATTAAAATGTAGTAACGCTAGTATTAAAATTGTGTACTACACTGTGTTTAGTAAATTTATTGAATCTTTCCCTACACACATTATTTTAGCGTATTTAAACTGAGAAACAATTGTTAATGTGCTAATTTCCTTAAAACGTTCTCTAAGGGAAACTTTGGCACCCAAATTATAATTTTCCCAAATAGCACATTTCTGAATAACAAAAATGGACTGAATCTCAGCTGCTCTATCCCATGGCAATATACTACATGACATAACGCCATGTAGATAACTAAAATAAGCTATAAGCAATGGCGGTTGCAATATCGGTAAGCTGTCGAACTTTTCAACCGCTTAAAAAGCAGTGCTACGTTTTCCCGCTAAAGATTTTACTTGTGGGCCCCACTGGAGCGTATTAACTATGGTAATAACCAAGTCTAATGACTTTCTAAAAATGATACGTGATAAATTTGCATGACTGTCGAAATTTTTGGTAAATAATTACTGCTACTTCAGGTCATGAAAAAATGATTACTATGCTGATATGATATATGTATCTACTTATATCCTAGTATTAGATTAGTCACCAACGTGCTCATCAATATATTTTTTAAATAAATTGATAACTTATATTTGTCATATCATTTACCTATACTAACGTTATAAAGCTGAAGAGTTTGATCAATGAAATGTCAAGCAAACCAGAGAGATACTTCATTTAAAAAATACCATAACATAACTTCACGCCTTTTCTACCCGAAGGTATAGGCAGTGGCTGTTAAGCCTCAAATCGCCGTTATGTTTACGTCCCAAATGGAATAGGTGGCGAACCTATTGCCATACCGGGCACAAAGTTTTAGTCATCAATATTTATCACACATAACTTTCGAAATTAATTCCGAAAAATCATTGGTGGCCAGGATTCGAACCTGAATAAACTCTCGGTGGTCCAGTGGTCGAGCACACGGCTTCTGAATCCATTTTTCAGGACTTCATTTAAGGAGACAAAAACTAACTGATCACGATTTGATCAGTAGTAGTAACCTCCTCGCATCGTTTGTCCTCAGTGCTGAGGGTCGCGGTCTCTTTGTTAAATATAATCAAGACTTAGGACTATATTTCGCCAGTTGTCTGTGTGTCTGTGTCTTCTGCGGCGTGGATGGCATCGTAGACTGACATGTTTAGTGCAGTTCGGATCTGATCCGACCAGCTAGTGGGACATCTTCCTCTAGGTCTCCTCCCGTCAACCTTACCCGTAAGGAGCAGCCTCCCCAGATTGTCCCCTCTCCTTCTTGCGATAGGGCCAAATAATTCGAAGCTCCTATGCAGGCATTGAGGGTTCGAGTTCTAAGCTGGGCCAACCAGCAGCCAAATCTATGGAGGCGCAGGCCTGGTGGTCATAAAATTTCTCGCAGTATCCACGCCATTGCTATTGCTGCCAGGTCGTGTATTGGGTCCCCGTCCTCGTCATTGATGACCCAAGTTTTTGGTTTGAATTGTCTGGATATGAGTCGTACCCTCCTGAACAGGTCTGCGGTTTGGAAGTTCAACGAGTTGGACTCTATCTCCGAGCAAATGTTCGACAAGAATCTGTTCTTGTCTCTTCGACATTTCTTTTTCACCTCTTTCCAGAGCCGAGAATACTTTTTCCTAACGTGAGATGATTGCAGCCCCTTCATTCTTTCCTTTCTGCAGTCGCAAATTAGCGCCCAGGTGTCTTCAGCTAGCCACGATTTGGTCTTTGTTGCTTTTGGTCCGTTATCTTTTCTGGACGCTTTGATGGATTGGAGCACATCATTGATCTGATTTTTAAGATGTTTCCAGCATGAATCTGCATCGTCATATGCACAAATCGGGAATTCTGAGAGCCCGCTCTCTACAGCAGTTTGCAAGTGCAACCTCTCTGAAGGATCTAACATTAGAAGTTTGTTCGTTTTCGGTGTTATGGGAGCTTTTAGTCACAGTGCAAATTTTGCGACCAGTATGTTATGGTCAGAGCCGCATTCCGCACCTGGGTATGTTTTCGTATTTAGGACAGATGACTTCCAGCGTGTGTTCACGAGGATGTAGTCAATCTGATTCCTAGATTGTGCTCCAGGAGATGTCCACGTGTAGAGCCGTCTTGGATGGTGTTGGTATTGGGTGTTAGTTATGCAAAGATTCCTGTCGATACAGTACTCAATTAGCCGCTGGCCACGCTCGCTTCTGCAGCCCACTCCGAATCCTCCCACTACGTTTCGGATATGGCTTTCGTTGGAGGTGTCACCGACTTTTGCGTTCCAGTCCCCAAGGATGACGGTGATTTCTCGGTTCGGTATCTTATTTAGTATGGTGGTGAGTGTGCTGTAAAAGTCGTCAATGTCCTCTTTAGGTGCTTTCTCCGTGGGTACTTGAACAATGTAGAGTGCAGTGGGTTTAGCGTTGCGTGCGACCCGTTGTGCCCTGGCCAGTACTCCCCCTTGGGAGCTCGAGGCGTGGGTCCTGGCCAGGGTATACGAGTGAACGGCGGGGCGAAAGGCACATGGAGAGCTCCCGTCTCCTGCGGAAAAAGAGGCCGTCCGGTGCGAGGCACGGACCGCAATAATCCACCATTGGACGGAGGATCTTGCTACCGCCACCTTCGGCCGCCGTACGCTTGATGCGGTTGGGCCGGTCTTGCGGGAGTGGCTAGAAAGGTCGCGCGGTTTCCTCTCCTTCCGAATGGCGCAGGTGCTGTCCGGACACGGGTGCTTCGGATCGTACCTCTACCGGATCGGCAGAGAGGAGACGCCGTCGTGCCCACACTGCGGTGCCGTCGTGGGATGGGCCCCGCCGCAGTTTAATTGAGGTGGTCGGGCTGGACCTGTCACTCCCCAGCGTGGTGGCTGCCATGGCGGCCGAAGGTGAGACATGGTTGCAGTTTGCCTTTTTCTGCGAGGAGGTGATCGCAGAGAAGGAGGCGGCGGAGCGAGCGCGGGAGAACGATCCTCTTGTGTCACCGCTCCGCAGGAGAAGAAGGGGGGGAAGGAGGCGACAATTTGATCGCCGACAACAACTCCTTCCCGGTGTAGGGCGGGTGACTGGCGCGGGGGCGCCCTCACCCACATTGCACTTAACTACACCGTCGTCGGAAGGCGATGGCCGGCGATCTCCGGCTGTTTCCGAGCCCCTCACCAGCACGAGGGGCGCGCGGAGCCTACCATAAGGTCGGGCAAATCGTCGGGGGGGACGGGCTGAAAGACTCGGCCGTATCCCAGTTTCTCCTAAAGTGACGAAGCGGGAAAGGCTCTGGGTTGTTTTAGTGGGTATCCGAACTACCATCTCCCGGGAGCTCTTGCGGTGTTAACGTGACCCTGACCCCGCATATGAGTTTCACTCAAGCCAGCTATAGAGATGTGATATTTGTCCAATTCACGGTCCACCATCGTTAGTTTGCCAGCCATCAATAATCCGCGGACATTCCACGTTCCAATTCGAAGTTTATGTCTGATTTGTAGTTGCTCAGTTTTGGTGATGTCAGTGAGCCTCGCCTTGAGTGTTACTTGCCAAAGGAGCCGGGCGTAGTGCTCCGATAGAAGCTTCGGTAGCATATTTCCTACCAGCCGGCCCGGGTACCGGGTGGCGCCGATTGTCAATCGGGTAGTCCGACGTCGCTTTCTCAATATTCCGATTTATCATAGAGGCTTTCTTGGGATGATACTCGTGGTGGGTTTCCGCGTCCTTCCACGGCAGGTTCTTTTAGAAGGGATTTAGTACTTCAAGGCCGCTGTGGCCTGGTTTAGGTCGGGTTAATTGACCGCCGCCCGGTCCAACACAACCCTCCTCTGTTTGCATCCGGGCTTGGGACTGGCAAAGGCAGAGTTTTTTAATGTTAAAAGCATTCAAATGATGCACCCCGCTGGGAGAATTTTAAAAGTATATAAAATACCGGTACGAAGTTCGAGCGGCCAGTAAGTGAGGTGAAATTGTTAAATTCGCTTCTACTGAGGCACTAATTTTAAAGTACTGATCATGAATGTGTTATTAGGTTGAGTTACGTTACAAGGATTTTTTTTTTCTAGTCACCTAGTTTAAATTACTTTTAATTATGCCGTTTTGTTTTTTTTTCCTCAACAACTATTTCATTGCAAAATTATCACTGAGCAATTGCTAAGTGATAATTTAGTAATGCCGGTCATAATTATGACCGGCATTACTTGCAAGTCTAGCGTGGACGTAAAGATTATATTATTGCTAGTCAGCAAATCAATACTAAATTATTATCATTGGCCAATAATGATAGATAACAATCATATACAGTGGATATTTAATATTTTAAAATTAAAAATATCCTTAAATACTATGTTCTACTAATTTATATTTTGGGGGACTAAGTACACAGCCCCTCTAGTACCAAGCTAAGCGAAGAAATGCGGATATTAATACAATGATACCTTTTTTAAAAGACATAGATAGAAGAACACCGAACACATGTAACACCAAAGTCCATGCTTATCATAGTTATCATAAATATTTGTACTCGGGTGGAAATTGAACCTACCGTCCCCTACTCTTTATAAAAAAATTACACAATATTTTATACATCTATTGAACTATATTTCACCTCTTCTTTCAAAATAGGGAACTTTTGAGATCACATTTTTATAATTGCATGTTAAAACTCATTCACTCTTATAAAACAGAGAAATGACAACGATACATTTAAATATAAATAAGTAATAAATAAACGCGATATAATCCTAAAAGTTGTTTTAATCTACTTTTGAAGGTGTTTATTAATGTAGAACATTGTTTTGATCTATCACTTAGGGTTCAGCCAGTGTTTGCAATTAAAGTGCTAGATCTAGAAAATTATCATTTTTTCTGTACAACATCTTATCTGAATTATAGATCAAAACCACGCCGTTGACACCCTCTAACTATTTTAAAAAACCGCATCAAAATCCGTTGGGTAATAAATATATAAGCATTTAAGGAGACAGACAGCGGAAAGTGACTTTGTTTTGTACTATGTAATGTTTAATATATATATAAATATTAATAATTCACATGTAGGTCGTATGTGATAACAATTACTTTTATCAAATTTAAAATTGATATAATAGGTGTTTGAGATAATTAGGTATTGATTGCTTGTGGGTAGTTTCAAATGATTGCACTTGGATGGTTGTGATAATTTTTATAAGTTAGTTATTTTTTATATGCTTTTATTATTATTTTTAAAGTGATATTTTCTGTGACTTATTTAAAAAAACAATGTGGATTAGTTAATATCCCGAGTAAATTATTCATTTGTTTTTAATATGTCTAAAATAAATTTTGTGTAGTTAATTGTTGGCTTATTAGCTCTTTAGTATTGAAAATTGTTAAGATGTGGTATTTTTAAATGTTTGTTTTATTTTTAATTTAAAAAGAACACGTTTCATTATTTTAATTAACATGTGTCTTTTATTGAATTACAGTTTTATTTCAATTGAAATAAATTAAAGAAATTAACTAATATTTTAGCACAATAATATAATTCACCGATTTTGAATTAGAAAAAAGCTGCTATGAAGTTTTTACTCATATGCCTTGTGGATGCCCTATCATGCTGTGAAGCATATAAGATTCTGGTCGTGTACCTCTTACCCGGGAAGAGTCACAGTATCCTTGGTGATGGAATCGTCAGAAATTTACTCAAAGATGGACATGAAGTAAGTACCTATTATATATATTTACTAGCTGACCCGGCGATCTTTGTTCCGCATCAAAACTAATAAATGAGTAAATTTTGGATATCATGAGATTCAATTTGTGCTATTATCGGCTTAAACTGCTGTCCCGCATGTTACTACTGCAATATCTTCGAAAATATACGTTTAAATTGCATTCTGTAAAGGGCCAGGTTCATTAATCATTAATTTTCATCCAATTAAGTGGCTATTTAAGACACTTAATTGGATGAAAATTAATGCTATTGTTTAAACGGGCGGTCAATAGTGGCTAAGGTCGAAGCGCGAAATTTCTATAACTTTAATCCTTATAAAATCTAATACTTAAATCTTGTATATTACGATATCTTTTGAATGAAATGTCTGAATTAAATAATTTAAAAAAATCTAGAAAGCTATTGAATCTATCTTGAATTTGAAGTAAGTTATTTTAATCAGAGTTAATATCAAAGTACAAAAAGAGCCTTTAAAACATCATTAAAAATTTTAAAAAACCCATAAGGTGAGATAACTACAATAGTTAGACATATGGTGTCGCGACCTTTTTTGAAGACAATAATAGGTATCCTACAAAGTTATAGTACATTGTTTTGTTCTATAACAAATAGTTTTTGCAGCGGACGCGATGTAAACATTTTTTGCAGGTCCTTTTCTTACACATTGCATTACATTATCGGATTTTTGGTAAAAATCCCTAATTTTTTGAAAATATATAGCCTAAAACCTTTCTCGATAAATGCAGAAAACCTAAAACCTTTCTCGATAAATACAGATAAGCGCCTTTAAAGTAACAAACAAACATACTCTTCCGCTCTTTATTATAAGTATTAGATGAGTAACATAGTACTGCCACGCGCTAATAGATGTCTATGTACCTACTATAAAACACGTTTTGCTATTTTTTGTACTTGGCTTATATATTGACCTTACTATTATATAATACTTTTTATGGCCGCGTGAAGTCGTTAAAAGCTTTAAACAATTGCAAGAGACATTAGAAGTTCCACTTCAAAAAAATACATAACAAAAATAGTTCAACGGTCTATAGACCCTTGAAATATTTAAGTATTTAAGTGTGTACTGTCTAAAATCAAAGTATCTATAATTTGAAACAAATGTATTTGAACATAATTATTATCGATTTTAACGACAATTAATTTTATTATATATTTCTTTCCATATTTTAAATTTCATACAGTGTACACATCGATCAAGCTATAATCTTAAACAGGTTATGTAATTGATATCGCCTACTCTTATCAAACATGGATATGATATGATAATTATGCGTTTTATAAATAAAGCTTGTTTTGTTTTATGATCACACTAAGACGGTTGTGACGCGCTCTGTGTTTAAAGTTACTTTTATTTTTATTGTTTAAAGGTTTATTGTGCGATACCTTTTCTTTTATAAAATTTCTTTAAGTAATTGCTTGTATCAATTTACCTACACATTGTTTATGTCTACTAATAATAGAAACAGTGAAACCGATATATATGTTACTGATTTTTGTATTCATCGTTAATAAATTAATTAATAACTTGAAGAACTTTATTTAGAAACATAGCTCTCGATGTTGGAATTTCAGGGGCATAAAAATAATATCATAGACTAATCTTGATGATTAAATAAAAGCTAACGGTATTTATATCGTAAAATAAATAATAAGGATTGAACACCGATGTCTCATCTTGATGATATCCTGATGGTAAGCAACTACTCACAGCCCATGAATACCGTAGTGCGATGCCGTCCTTTAAGGGAGCAGGAAGGGAAAGGAAGGGAAAAGGAATCGAGCCTCCGGATACCTTTCTCAGCGAACTTACGATTATTGTTCTTTTTATAAAATATCACGGACTTACATACAGGTACGCACAATGATAGACCGAATATGAAGCTATTATTCATATTCCTTGCGGGGGTTTTATCATGCTGTCAGGCATATAAAATCCTCGTGAACACCACGAGGATTTTTTATCCCTGGGAAGAGCCATGGTATCCTCAGGGACGGCGTCGTTAGACATTTGCTCAATGATGGCCATGAGGTAAATTATAAATCAACCATATTATTGTTATTAAAATTGTGTTTCCATTCATATAATGTTTTTTTTTAATATCAGGTTACATATATATCAGCATTCCCGTACGAACCTGCCTCCCCCAAGCTTCACATGATTGACGTCAGCTCCAATAAAAAATTACTACCAGGTAAAGAAAAATGACATATTATTTCAAATCATTATTACCCAAATTGATGGTAGAACAATTATAACTATAAATGTCTGTTAATTAATCTTATTCTGCTGTTTTTTTTTAATTTCAGTAAATGCAATAAATATAGAGACGATAATGAATGACAAAGTTCATATTGGTAGCCAGCAGATGCTGATGTACATGGGCACTCAAATGAGTAAAGCGACTTTTGAGAATGAAAATGTACAAAAACTATTGAACGATCCAAACGAAACATTCGATGTGGTCGTATCTTCGTGGATATTGAACGAGTTAGCAGCTGGGTAAGAGTTTGGAATACATAATAACCATGGACTTATCATATTGGCAGAAATTTTGGTGCATTGGTAATACAGTTACTTTGTCGGGCCGTCGAAACGTCGGGAAATAAATACAAATAAGTAAGAAATAAACGCGATAAAATCCTAAAAGTTGTTTTGATCAATGAGTGAGATTCGCGAAAGTCTTAGAAATAAACATTGTCATGTTCTTCATGAACAACTTTGACAAAAATGGCATCCCGTTGCTGGTTAATGTTACCGCTTCTGCGATGCTTGCTCCAAACCAATGCATGATTTATTTAATTGATTGATGATTATTTAAATTATATACAGTTTTTTAGTTCAAAATTAACTTATCCAAATATTTACAAAAAATAATTATAAATTGTAATACTTCAATTATATTACAGTACCACACACAGTTATTCGCCGTTCGCGTTCCCGTTGCCGCGATGTTGTCATTTCTGGCCACACACTGTTCTATTCGCGCGAATATTCGCGCAAATATTCGCGACGCGCCAAACTTGGATATTAGGGCTGTCGATATTTTTGAAAATATCAGTTAGTCGACACATCGATATTTTTCATCATCATCATTAGCCTGTTGCAGTCCACTGCTGGACATAGGCCTCTCCCAATGTGCGCCACAACATCCGATTCTCTGCCTTCCGCATCCAGTCTTTTCCAGCAGCCCTTCTGAGGTCGTCTGACCATCGGGCTGGTGGGCGTCCTACACTACGCTTACAAAGTCGCGGTCTCCACTCAGTCAGTTCTTCTTGCTCCATCTACCATCGGTCCTTCGACAGATGTGACCAGCCCATTGCCACTTCAGCGAGCTTATTCTACGAGCTACGAGTATGTCGGTTACTCCGGTTCTCTGTCGGATATACTCATTCCTGAGTCTATCTTTCAGAGATACTCCGAGCATAGCTCGCTCCATAGCTCGCTGAGCGACTTTAAATTTGTGGACTAGCCCCACCGTAAGTGTCCACGTTTCGGCACCGTAGGTCATTACGGGTAGGACGCACTGGTCAAAGACTTTGGTCTTCAGGCATTGCGGTATAGGCGAGCCGAAAACTCGACGCAGTTTGCCGAATGCGGCCCAACCCAGCTGAATCCTCCTGTCGGCTTCCTTCTCGAAGTTTCGTCTACCTAACTGGATAGTTTGGCCTAGGTAGACGTATTTGTTTACGACTTCGAGAATTGACCCATCGACATTTATCGGTCCGGACACGACATGTTCGTTGAACATGACTTTGGTCTTGTCCAAGTTCATGCCCAGACCGACACGCCGAGAGGATTCGTCTAGGCTGCGCAGCATTCCGCTTAACTGTTCCAGCAATTCTGCCATTACAACTATGTCGTCGGCGAACCGAAGATGCGAGATGTACTCACCATTCACGTTGATACCCTGTCCAGTCCAATCCAGTGTCTTGAAGACGTCCTCCAGAGCGTTGGTGAAGAGTTTGGGAGATATGACATCTCCCTGTCTTACACCTCGATTTAGCTCAATGGAGTTCGTCACCTGGTCCTGTATCTGGACAGCCGTCGTGGCGGTGTCATACTCGTACAAGCATCTCAACACCTCGATATAACGCCAGTCAATCCGACATCGCTGCAATCCATCCAGAACTGCCCAAGTTTCGATGGAGTCGAAGGCTTTTTCGTAATCCACGAATGCCATACACAGCGGCTGATTGTACTCTTCGGTCTTCTGTACAATCTGCCGAACAGTATGGATGTGGTCCACGGTACTAAAGCCTTTTCGAAACCCGGCCTGCTCCGGAGGCTGGAATTCGTCGAGTCTTGCAGCGAGACGATTCGTGACGACCCTCGAGAACAACTTGTAGATATGGCTCAGGAGTGAGATGGGTCTGTAATTTTTCAGTAAGGTCTTATCGCCTTTTTTGAAGAACAGCACCACCGCACTCCTGCTCCAAACCTGTGGTGTTATACCCTGTTATATGACGGAATCAAAAAGACTTGCTAATTCCTTTAGGATAGGAGTCCCGCCGGCCTTTAGAAGTTCTGTTGTGATTCCGTCATCACCGGGTGCCTTGTTGTTCTGGAGTTGCTCGAGAGCCGCACTAATCTCGCTTTCTGCAAAGTCGGGGATGTCCTCACTATAGTGACGCGTTAGCGGGGCTCTGTGGTTATCACCGCTGTGTCCGGTCGGCTTGGTCCTCCGTGTGGAATAAAGGAGCCCATAAAAAGATTCGATCTCTGCGAGAATCTCGGGCTTAGAGGTGACGACACGTCCATCCGCAGTTTTCAGCTTCGTCAGATGGGACCTTCCAAGCTGCTGAGCGAACACTTTCGACTCTTTGTTGCGGTCGATCGCGTCCTCGATCGCTCGAGTATTCGACCGACGAAGGTCGCGCCGCATTAGCTTTCTAATTCGCTTTAGGCTTTTCCATTCTGACGAAGACAGCTGATCGATTGGAGTTTCTCGCCTTTGCCTCATCAGCTCGAGCGTCTCAGCAGAAAGTTTGGACTCCTTTTTCTGCGATCTCGGGAACAACCTTTGAGACACTTTCCTCAGCGTGTTGACCACAGTGGCGGTCTTTTCGTCCACGTTGCCTGTGGTTTCCAGCAGGTCGAACCGATTTTGAAGTTCCATTTGGAACTTTTCGGTTTCGGCTATTTGGAGTGGCGTAGGTCGGAGAATAGACCTCATCTTCCGGGTCCTTTGAGCTTTCAGGTTAATATTTAGAGAACCTCGAAGAAGTCTGTGATCACTTCCAGTATTGAACCTGTTGATCACCGAGACATCTCTAAATATATGCTTACTATCCGTAATGATAAAATCTATCTCGTTCCTTGTCATAGAATCCGGGCTTCGCCAAGTCCACCTCCTGTGGAGACCCTTCTTGAAGAATGAGTTCATCAAGAAGAGCCCTTCAGACTCCAGAAAGTTGACCAGCATCTGGCCCCTGTGATTCCGGCACCCCAAGCCATATGGACCGATTTTCGTTTCGCCGCGTTCTTGTACTCCCACTGTGGCATTGAAGTCCCCCATAACAACGTTGTAGTGAGCCTTGGCGGTACCATGTATTGCTTTTGCAATATCTTCGTACATTGCCTCGGCTATCTTGTCAGAGTATGTCGAGGTCGGCGCATATACCTGTATTACCTTTAGGGTGTACCTGTTGGTGAGTTTCAGTACAAGGTACGCTACCCTGGTCGACACACTACTGATCTCCACAACGCTGCTAACGAGGTCCTTGTGAACGAGGAAACCGACACCCCCCTGGGAGAGCTGGTCACCTTCCCGAAAATAGAGCAAGTTGCCCGACTGTAGGGTTATCGTGTCCTCCCCCTCTCGCCGGACTTCAGACAGCCCTAGAATATGCCAGTTCAAGCAACTCAGCTCAACCTCGAGTTCGGTGAGGTGTTGATCCAGCCGAAGACTGCGTCCGTTATATGTGGCCACGAGTAGTTGTTTTTGGCAGCCTGCCGTAACCCGGAGATTCTTCGCACCCCCTGTCCCACCGTTACCACGACCGCTGCCTTGGCGGAGAATAGTGGGACCACCGGGAACTGGGGGCCGTTGTAAGCGGGCTTTTCTCATCGGAGGTTTTTGCCCATAGTCCCCACGCTGGGCAGACGTGTTGGAGACCGCAGGGGGTGAACCTTCTCTTAAAGATAGGGACGCTGCTGCCCGTCCCTACCAAGATCATTTAGGTTGACCCATATTTTTACATGGTTATCCCGCCATTTTCCGGTGTTGTGCTGTGTAAGCTTATCAGCCATATGTTTTTCTTTCACTCCCGGCTGACTGAGAGTATTTTTAATTATATATTTTTAAATATATCAATTTCGGGCTTTGATGTATTGAAAAAGTAGATAAAAATCTAGGAACATGTGGTGGTACTATACTACTCATAATTGATTACAAAGTTAATAAACTAAGTGATTTTTATTTTGCATTGTATGTCCGTAAGTGTGTATCTTATAACTTAATTTTGAAATAGATATCTTCAAAAGTTTAAGCTGAAATATTGTATACACGCTGAGTTTGGATGATAATATTATTAGTGGTAGACCCACGCATTTCGCTGGATGAATGGGCTGGCTCGACCAGTGAAGTACCACTACCTGTCATCCGGAGATATTTCCAATGCAATATGAATTTAAATGAAAGGCTTATTGTAACTCGAAAAATAATATGACATCACTTTTTATATAATATATCGGAGCAGATATTTTTAAAGCATTTCTACAGTATGGGTATCAAATTATAGGGCTTGTTGAGAGTAACTTGAAAAATAATATTACGTCATTAGAAATCAAATATGGTATATCATCCAAAATAGGGTTGTAGTTATTGTACTTGTAGATTCTACCCAGACCAGGATAAATATTTACACTCCAGTGGTAATCGAACCCGCCAAACTCGATTCCACAGTTGATAGTTTTACCAATGCACCGTCGTAATGTAAGTAAGATATTATTTATAGATTGATATATTTAATAAGTCGGTGGCGCAGTGGTCGAGCACACGGCTTCTGATCCAGAGGTCCGGGTTCGATTCCTGATACTGGCTCACACCAATGACTTTTCGAAATTGTTTTCGGAAGTTATGTGTGATAAATATCGATGACTGAAAAACTTTGTGCCCGGTATGGCAATAGGTTCGCCACCTATTCCATTTGGGACGTAAACATAACGGCGAGACGAGGCTTAACAGCCACTGCCTACACCTTCGGGTAACAAAAGGCGTGAAGTTATGTTATGTTATGTTATGTTATTATGAATAAAAGAGTATGCTTTTTTTATGACGATATATAATAAGGAGGCACAAAGTTTACGGGATCTGCTAGTCTAATAAAGTACGGCATTCGTAAAGCATACTTAGGTACACTTTTCTATCTTCAACGAAAATTCTAAACTATAAAGAATATTTTAGAATTTTCGTTAAGGTTTGTACATCAAACTCACAACGACCCCTAGTTCCAATTGAAGCAACTAAAAGCAACTAAGATAAGATAAAGATAAGATGAGGCAACTAGATAACTTACATTAATACATTTTTTTATTATTGTTACTGTAAATACAAACATTATATTTAGGAATTCTTTTCGGAAGTGAAGTTAATGATTGACAACTTTGTGCCCAGTGTTATTGCAATAGGTTCGCCACCTATTCCATTTCGGATGGTAACATAACGATTCGGCGAGTTGTGATTTCACTGCCGCTGCCTCCAGCTACCTTCGGGTAGAAATGCGTGAAGTAATGTCATGTGTTACACTTATGGAAATGGAAAAACACCCAGACTCCATACAAACTACAAACATCCGTGCATATATATTTGTATCCTGGTGGGAATCGAACCCACCGACCTATAGGTATACACCGTAGTCGGTTATTATACCAATATACCACTAGGCCTGTTAATTATTATTCTTATTAAAAATAGAACTTATAAAAAACCTGTAATATTTTTTAATTCAATTCCAGCTCATCCTAACACCGTCGTCTTTATAACTCACGGTGGTTTATCTTCTACAATAGAGACAGTACACTTCGGAGTGCCTATAATTGGCATACCAGTATATACGGACCAGTTTACAAATGTGGATACATCTGTGAACCGGGGCATTGCGCTGAGAGTAGACCTGTCCTATTCTATGGCCGCTGAACTTAAACAAGCTATTAATGAAATTATTAGCAACCCTAAGTAAGTTTTCCAAATTCTAATAGTATGTGTATTAAGAGTGTACAGTGAGAACAACTAACTACCACTTTTTTGTATATAACACAGAACTCTACGCAAAAAGTCTAAAAACTTAAACTAAGTCTAGCCAAGTTCAAGCTAACAGAACTGGCAAAGAGTAGCTTGTGTTTTACTTCTAACTGTGTGTCGACTCTGTTTACTCCATATGCATTACCTTTATTACCTACTAATTGACCCAGCGTAGTTTGTCTCGCAAAAGTAAAAAATAAGTAAGTTATGGATTTATAAATTTTTCTTTACTACATCATACATGAATTATACATATAAACCAGCCCGTTGACACCCTCTATCTATTAAAATAAACCGCATAAAAATCTGTTGTGTAGTTTCAAATGTATAAGCATATAAAGGGACAGACAGCGGAAAGCGACTTTGTTCTATACTATATAATGATTCAGTTATTTGTATCATGTTTGTCATTCTTTCCACAGATACTCACAGAAAGTAAAGGAGCTATCATTCATATATCACAATCGTCCAGTATCCCCAGGAGTGGAGCTGGTGCACTGGGTGAAGCACGTTATAGAGACACGCGGAGCTCTTCACCTGTGCTCACCAGCACTGGATCTGCCGTTCTATCAAAGACTATATTAAGACTTAGTTGCACTTATTCTAGTCATTACGCTTGGTATTATTAAATTATTTAAAATATTCCATCGGAAGAACCATGCACAAAGCGTAAAAAAGAATGTGAAAAAATTTAATTAGTCATTTAAATAGTTAAGATATAAAATTGTATTAATTCATTCAAATCATTACTAAATTGTGATTGTCCATTTTAAATGTTTTAACTACTAAACAGTAGCATAACAAATAAACGAAGGAACTAAAGTTCAAAGTTCAGATATATTGTACAATCCATCATACTTAAAACCGAACGACAAAAAATGTTGTTTATTTTTTGCCCACTTTTTGAATATCTAATAATAAACTAAATGGAGTCGTAATTATTTTCCTATTATGTGTGTCGGTTATTATTCGTGTTTGCAATATGAATATAGCATTGTCATCATTACGTTACGATCTCGTATTCACAATTAAATCTAAAAAGATTTTGTTTTAGTGAGTATTAAAATGTGTGTTTTAATCTTGTAAAATCTTGTAAGTTTTAATCTTATAAACTTTTACTTTTTTACCCAGTTTTTGATAATTTACCTAAAGATTTTTTGACGACATAATATAATCTCAGCGGACTAGCTAGATGGTTGGCATTAAACTCACCAACATCTAGCTCGTCACTCATTACCATACCATACTCATTACCCGTTTTTTTTTTCAATTTAACCTTACTGTGTAACTCAAATATTACTTATAGCCTTATTGAACTGCACGGAGATATTAATGGACTCCTAGCTAAAAGCTATATTAATTTTATTGAAAAAAAACTGAGTAATTTTAATATTAAATATCTTATATCTTTAAACGCGCAATTCTTGTATATACTTAATCTGGCCATAAATACTGTTGTACAACTAAAAATTAAAAATATTACATTTGAATTTGGAATCTGTAATTTTTATACGATTGTTCATTGTGTTTTCTCGTTTTGGCGCCAATACATTGTACAATATTTTGCGATATTAAAATGGAGTGGGGTATGGGCAAAGTAGGTATGGAGCCAAATGCAATTTTTAAAACTCTCCATACACTTGGCATTAGTCAAATGTTTGTGTACCGGGTTATTAATAGGTACAATGAGACCTCCTCTGTTTGTGACAGAAAAAAACCTGGCCGTCCACGTAGTGTTCGTACGAAAAAGGTGGTCAAAGCAGTAAGGGAAAGAATTCGAAGAAATCCTGTCCGAAAGCAAAAGATTTTATCTCGGGAGATGAAGATAGCACCTAGAAAAATGTCGCGTATTTTAAAAGATGACTTAGGACTTGCAGACTATAAGAGGCGCACTGGTCATTTATTAACTAATAATTTAAAAAAGAATAGGGTGTTAAAATCTAAACAACTACTGAAGCGGTACGCAAAGGGAAGTCACAGAAAAATATTGTTTACGGATGAAAAAGTTTTTACAATTGAGCAACATTTTAACAAACAAAATGACCGTATTTATGCTCAAAGCTCTAAGGAAGCTTCCCAATTAGTTGACAGAGTGCAACGTGGGCATTATCCGACTTCAGTGATGGTTTGGTGAGGTGTTAGCTACGAAGGTGTGACTGAGCCATATTTTTGTGAAAAAGGTATCAAAACATCGGCACAAGTGTATCAAGATTCCATTCTTGAAAAGTTAGTCAAGCCCCTTAACAACACCATGTTCAATAACGAAGTATGGTCCTTCCAGCAAGAGTCGGCACCGGGTCATAAAGCTCGGTCCACGCAATCTTGGTTGGAAGCGAACGTGTCGGACTTCATTAGAGCTGAAGACTGGCCGTCGTCTAGTCCCAATCTTAATTCACTGGATTATGATTTGTAGTCAGTTTTAGAGAGTACGGCTTGCTCTAAACGTCATAATAATTTAGAGTCCCTAAAACATACGATTGGCAGTGAAGAATTTTCCCATGGAAAGAGTGCGTGTTTCTATTGATAACTGGCCTCAACGTTTAATAAAAATGCAATTAAAAAAAATTTTTTTTCTTGGTTACAATATTTATGGCATGACTAAGTATATATATAAACATACATAACTTCACGCCTTTTGTTACCCGAAGGTGTAGGCAGCGGCTGTTAAGCCTCGTCTCGCCGTTATGTTTACGTCCCAAATTACGTCGATCTTCTGAGAGGTCGTGGTATTTCACCGTTCGAGCCGGCCCATTCATGCAGCAAACTGCTTGGCTCTATCCTGGATGTGCGTTAAAAACAAGTTTTTAAGGCAAGAAGTTAGATTGAAAGAGAGTATCGGTGCAAAAGTGAGGAGGGGCGTGCTCCAATAATTCGGATATGTAGAAAGAAAGAATAATGCAAGATTGATTAAGCAGATATACAGTGCAAATGCGGTAGGTTGTAGGAGTTCAGGACAACATAATTTCCATGACCAAATATAATATTGTGTCTTGTAGTGAAAATTTTTAGGCAAATGTTCATTTTATTTTTATTCCATTCACCATCATGTATTAAATTGATATTAGATTAAGGAACCGGACCTATTTATGTATTTTTAATATCTACGTTTCAATACCTTCAAATTGAAAATCTATTATAACTTGCATGGCATTTGTTAGCTGTTGAATAAAATGATATATAAAAATAGCATAATCAGTATTATATATACTGATTATGCTATTTTTTATATATTTATATATACAAATCGCTCTTATCAAATTTTTGTACATATTAATACCTAATCAACGTTATGTTACATGGAGACATTGGGTATATGATAAAAAAAAAACAATATCACTATGCAAGCAATATGCGATTATTTAGCTTCGGCTTAGGAATTTTGTTTTATCTTTTTAATGGAATAGTGACTAGTGCCGCCTATGGACACCTGCAACACAGACAGTATCATAGTTATATCGCCGGCGTTTAAGAAAGAATCGGTCGAGACTAAGAAGAGAGCAGTCTTGCATATACCTCTCTCACTGAATAATAAGCGGCATGATCCACTTTACGTTGATATTCTGAGAGATCTCGGTATTTCGCCAGTCGAGCCATACTATTTAGTTACACAAAGCAAATAATCTATATAATATATTGGATGGTACCTTTATTATAAGAAAAACAATAACAAGGATCTAGGTACAGCTAAAAATAGCCAATAGTCTTCCTCAACATATGTTTATCTTACGCAATGTGTAAAAGATGACAAAACATTGAAGGTTAGGTTAAGATGTAATGTAAGATCATACCTAAAAATATCAAAGTTTGAGTGAGTACATATTACAAAAACTACGTGTCAGTTTTTACTAGAAAAAAAATGGTACAACAAAAGTGTAGGAAGGCTATAATTATGTTCCCATTGAATAGATTCACTACCAATTTCATAGTTGGCGTATGAATAGAGCTGTGTATGATCATATTTGTTCTCAAATTCTATAAGTCACGTCACTGCGGTACCATTTCAATGTGTGGAGGATTACGTCC
Source organism: Euproctis similis (assembly GCA_905147225.2). Lineage (NCBI taxonomy): Eukaryota > Metazoa > Arthropoda > Insecta > Lepidoptera > Erebidae > Euproctis > Euproctis similis. The sequence goes on from LR990109.1 coordinate 16,803,135, forward strand.
GCAGCTTGTTTATAGTTAGCACGCGTGCTAAGAATTTGATGAATCTCTTTTAATATTAACTTCGACAATTGTTAGGCACATGTGATTTTGTTTGTTTGTATGTTCGAGTTTGTTATTAAACGACAGTGAGTATAGTATGCTTATAGTATATATTGTAAAAGTGATATACGTATTTTTATCATGTATTTATCTAGTATATTTGTCATTTATCACTCATCAGTTTATATTCTACGTACTTGATATAATTTCATGTGTCAAAATTAAAGTAAATTGATGACAATTTACTTTAATTTTAGCTTTTATTTTACCGGGTATGAACCCGGATATTTTTTATGGTTGTATTCAATTTAAACCTACAATTGCGGATATTATTAACTCTCCATAATGCTATTCAAAATTAACTGACCCCAAGAATATAATAAGTACGTAGGGACACGTATTTGATAATATAGCCTTGCCTGTTATAGTAAATAAATCACAAGGTATTTAAATCTCTAAAGCCCGAATACTGAACCGCCACTCAAATATATAAGCGCTACTTAAGCGTTTAAGTAGCTGTTACATTAGACCGAATGCATGAAATTTGCGCGAGTAAAGCCCGAATACTGAACCGCCACTCAAATATATAAGCGCTACTTAAGCGTTTAAGTAACTGTCACATTAGACAGAATGCATGAAATTTGAGCCAGTAAGTAGCACTTTATTGATTGTCAGATTTGAGTGGCGGTTCAGTATTCGGGCGTTAGTAGCGCTTTATTGATTGTCAGATTTGAGTGGCGGTTCAGTATTCGGGCGTAAGATACTAGTATCGATAATATAGTAAATATCAATTCGTACTCATTTTTTTATAAATACGTTTGATTTATCAAATTGATAAAAGTATTGATTCGTATTATTTATGTCGCATGCGTTAAGTGCGTGATAACATTTACTTTTATCAATTCTAGATTTTATATAATAATAGTTATCTTAATATAAATATATATATATATATACATATATACTGTAGTTCTTAGTCATTCTAATAAGTTGGTTGTGAAGAGTAAGGATTTTTAATAAGTTAGTCTTTTATGTGCTATTGTGTTGTATTAACATCATTATGATACCATTACTTTGCTTTAAATTGGAAAAAATATCTAATATTTAATTGATGAGTTAGAATATTTGTGTTCTTTACTTTTAAATTATATTTATATATCCAGTTTTATTCTCATTTTATACTCATTTTAATAAAATATTACTATTATTACAATTTAACGTATTATTGAAATTATATATTTTCATTTATTTAATTCGTTTATTTTTATTTCTATTAGGATCGATTACCTACCATGAAGCTTTTATTCTTATGCCTCGTCGTCGGGGTTTTATCATGCTGTGAGGCATATAAAATCCTAGTAGTGTACCCGATGCCTGGAAAAAGCCACAGTATTCTTGGCGATGGAATCGTTAGATATTTGCTCAAAGATGGACATGAAGTAAGTGGAACCCATATTAAGTCACTATTAAAGTTAGTTTGCCAGGTTCTTTTGATATGACATGAGTGACAACAGCTAATAACATGAGTTTCTTGCCCGATGTTTCTCATGAAAGCCCCTACACTCGGAGTCGGGTCGCTCGTGGCGATTGCGTCCATGTTTTCTTGTTCCACGGAGGCACTTTCCTCAAGCGCTCGTGTTTAAGAACTTTAATTTTAAATATTTTTGTACATTGACTATTTTTAATTGTCTGTGAAGAAAATAAAATCACTTTGAGTTTGAGTCTATGTATTCCGAGCTGATAATAACCTAAATACGTCTTGTTATTTCTTGTAGTTACAAGATGTACATTTTAAATTGGTCCTGAAAAACTTTGCTAAATTAAAATTAAGTAGTAATTTACTAAACTGAATGAAATATCCAGCAGCTTATCATGTCATCTTACGATGAATTAAATCACCCTTTCGAAGTGTTTCATCTAATTCATACTCCATATTTAAATGTTAGGTCTTTTTAATATCTATTCAGAACTGATAATTACCTAAAAACATCTTGATATTTTTTGTAGTTACAGGATGAATACAACATCATTTATTATTGTGCAATGATGACATAGTGTAATATAATAATATAATATCTTGGACACAAATCACGCAGCGCCCTCTAGTTCCAAGCTAAGCAACTAAATGCTTGTGTTATGGATACTAGATAACGGAAAATAATACATATATACTTTTCTTTTGTAAATACATACTTATAATACATAGAAAAACACCCAGACGCCACACAAATATTCATGTTTTTTCACAAATATTTGTGCTCGGGTGGGAATCGAACCCCCGAACTCGTTGCTGCAGCCGGTAGTTTTACCAATGCGCCACGAGGCTCGTCAAAGTGTGAATACCATCATTTTATATTGGTCCTAAAATTTTACTAAATTAAAATTTAGTAGTAATTTACTAAAGCGGATGAAATATCCAGCGGCTTAACAAGATCATCTTGTGATGAATTAAATCACCGTTTCGCACTTCGAAAGGGTGATTTAATCTTCATTTAATTCATACTCCATAGTTAAACGTTAAGTCTTTTAATATCTATTCAGATTAGATAGTGGCCTGAAAACATCCTGATAATTGTTGTAGATAAAGGATGGCTACAACATCATGTGTTATTGTGCAATGATGACATATTGTGAACATCAACATTTTATATTGGTCCTGAAAAATGTGCTAAATTAAAATTTTGTAGTAATTTACTAAAGTGGATGCAATATCCAGCACCTTAATGATAAAGTGCTGGATATTTCATCACCTTGTGATGAATTAAATCACCCTTTCAAAGTGTCTCATTTAATTCATACTCGATAGTTAAACTTTAATCATAATAGATGTCATTATTTTTTCATATAGTTTCTTTTTATTAATATATTATTAATTAATAAAGAGAAATTATCAGCAAGCGAAAGTCACTTTTCGTCGATATCCTGCGAGGTCGCGATATTTCATCATGCAGAGAGTTGCTAGGCTAAACCACTATTGCGCTATTGTACAAATTTTAACTAACCGTAAAAAACCACAAGAAATCTCATGACAGATCAGATTAATTAATCTTGTAATATGAACATTGGACAGGTCACATATGTTTCGCCCTTCTCATTCAAACCTGCCTCGCCAAAGCTTCGCCTGGTTGATGTCAGTGATAACAAAAAACTGCTACCAGGTAAAAAAAAATTATAATATAAAAAGTAAATTTATTTTTTGTTGAACTCGTTGATACGTTGAACACATTAATTAAACATATTTAAATAGCTGGACACGAAAATATATTATGATTCATATGTTGAGGGTATAGGCAGCGGCTTTTATGGCTCGACTTTTCAGAATAGTCTTCTAGTCACAAAGTCAAAATTGTTTGTTAAACCGAATGCTGGGTACCGAGTCTATTTTGATTGTGTTTGAACGAGACTTTGAAGTGGTGAGCCAACGAGAGCAACGAGATTTGTAATACAATCGATGGCACACATCACATAAAATCCTATACTTGACTCTTACGACGAGACGAAGAGACGGACTGGTCACAATAGTGAAGCCTCGCCACTTTATTTATGAGAAAAAAACATAAAACATAACTTCACGGCTTTTGTTACACGAAGATGTAGGCAGCGGCTGTTAAGCCTCGTCTCGCCGTTATGTTTACGTCCCAAATAGAATAGGTGGCGAACCTATTGCTATACCGGGCACAAAGTTTTTCAGTCATCGATATTTATCACACATAACTTTCGAAAATTCATTGGTGTGAGCCAGTGTCAGGAATCGAACCCGGACCTCTGGATCAGAAGGCGTGTGCTCGACCACTGGGCCACAGAAACAAATCGTGCCTACTAACTCTCTGCTAATAATAACAACGATCTTGAAATTAATGTATTTGTGAATCAATAAAAAAAAAAGTCGCTGTCTTTTCGTCCTCGGCTTATATGGATCTTGGCTTTTTCTGTAACCATAATATTATATTAATAGTGGCCGCAAGGAGGCGTTAAAAGCGTTAAATGCTCTTGCACGAGACATTAGAAGTACCACTTCAAAAATATTTATTATATTTCAGAGGATCTTGTAAACATAGAGACGATAATGAACCAAAAATTTAACCTTGACGGACACGGACTATTTATGTACATGTTCGCACAAATGGTGCAAGCGACAATAGAGAACGAGAATGTACAAAAAATATTGAACGATCCAAACGAATCATTCGATGTTGTTATAGCGGAATGGATGTTTAGCGATATATTATCTGGGTAAGTAAATCTTACAGTTTGATATGTTAATGAAAATGACAAAAAGAGTGATCAGACGCCACAAATAAGTTAGTGGGGATACATAAATATAATGGTGATAATCTGAACTATTGCGGAGATGGATTCAACAATTTCAGATAAAACTCCACTTTATTTGCTATTGATTAAGCTTTATTTTTCCGGTTTTATCTAGAACTGAGTTGATTAGAGTAGTATTAGTAGAAATTACTTTACTTCTTTCAATTATTACAACTAAAATATCAGGCAAGTTCTTTTTTCATATCATCGAAACAAATTGCATAAGTGATGAAACTGTTTAAAATTTCCATGTTATTATACTTCAATTAACTAATAAAATTATAAGGTACAGACTTGTCTATATTTGACAAAGAAGTAACGTCGGCAGTGTATGCAATACATTTTATCAAGCATTATCAGTCTTACTCACTTCCTATATCTTATCGTGAGTATCTCATATTTGTTACTATAGACTGTTTACATAATTAGAATATTGATTTTACAGTCTTGCAGCTGTTTACAACTGTCCGTTCATTTGGGTTTCCTCAGCGGATGTTCACTGGACAATACTAAGATTGATTGACCAACCTTCGAACCCAGCATTCAGTGGAGATCTTATAGATTCCAATTTACCACCGTTCAGTTTTGGCACACGAATTTCAGAACTGTACACCCAATTAAAAGTGCTAACTATGAAATTTTTGTAAGTTACAAAAAAAATTCTTTTTCCTTTTACTAAAATAATATTTTTAAGATAATCGATTTATTAATAAACATATAAATTAAAAGACATAAGCCAAGGCGAATTCCAAATAAACTTTTTTAATACTATCTTTCCTCTTATAATAAAAATATCAAATTTTTATCAACATACAGTTGATCATAATACAGAAAAATTTAACTTCTATATATGTGAAATATAAAACAAATGTTCTAGCCGCCTAAGATTTAGCACCCAGTTTAAATTAGATTACAATAATAATAATTTCAGTTAATATCTCTAAAAAATCTAATAAATATATATTTATTAGATAAATCAGCATTCGATGTTATAAACTTTTTATTGCCTTTAGATACTTCGATGGTATGGAAAAGCGGATATATGAACGCTTGCTGGGGCCAATAGTAGCAAAACGGGGAAGAACACCACCAAATTACTACGACGTCCAATATAATGCATCGCTGGTGCTAGCAAACTCCCATGTATCTATGGGACAGGCCATAGCTCTACCACAGAACTATATACCTATAGGAGGATATCATATTAATGACAGAATAGAAACGTTACCTGACGTAAGTATTCATAAATAAAGTTAAAATAGCCCAATGGCGGCTATTTTCTTTTAAATAAATAACTCTGTTTTTGAAGTCTATAAACCAATCACTAACTTCTATTAATATTTTAGGATTTAAAAAAAATATTAGACACCGCCAAGAACGGTGTGATATACTTCAGCATGGGCTCAAACTTGAAAAGTAAAGATATACCAAAAGAGATAAAAGAAAGTCTTTTAAAGATGTTCAGTGAACTGAAACAGACTGTGTTGTGGAAGTTTGAAGAAGATTTACCGAACAAACCTAACAATGTACATATCTTAAAGTGGGCGCCGCAACCTAGCATACTTTGTAAGTATTTAATTGAATTTAAATGGAACTTTTGTCAACAAACCAGACCAAATTAAGAAACATATTATATGTAATAATTTCTTAGAACTATCACAGGTGCAGTACCTAGTTATTTATAAATATATAATGGAGATGGGGAGAGGCAATTTGTGTATGTGTGTTTATACATTTTAACATACATACACAATACCGAGCTAATCTTTAAACTATTACGCTACTCAAAAGATTTTTTGAGTTTGAGTAACCATCAAAAATATCTATTAGTTTTCGTTTTAATTTGAACCTGCATTTTAACGTTACATCAAAAATAAACACCCATATAATCAAAATTCAGTGTTTGAAAGAAAGATAGGTGAAAGAAAAAAGTTTCAGATCATGTTATCAGTTTTTACTAAATGTCGTGAAAATTTAATAACAACCGACACTGTAATACTTCCAAAAACGAAGTAAATTAAGTAATTCTGAAGATGCAATGCAATTATTCGGCAATATTTTTAATCAAATTCCAGCTCATCCTAACACCATCCTCTTCATCACTCACGGTGGTCTACTGTCTACAACAGAGACAGTACACTTTGGTGTACCTATCATTGGCATACCAGTGTTTGCGGACCAGTTTACTAACGTTGTTAGAGCTGTGAAGCGAGGCTTTGCACTGCGAGTAGACTTGTCTTACACAATGGCTGACGAACTTAAACTAGCAATTAAGGAAATTACTAGTAATCCTAAGTAAGTATTTTTAATTTTGATAATATCTTTGATAATATGTATGCTATGAGGACCGCCTAAGATTTCTTCTAAACATAAGAAGAAGAACATAATCATAGTTAGAACAAAACTAAAATTATGTTCTTCATCTTATGCATCTTATGTTGTGGTAATATTACACTAGAGAAAATCGTTTGACTTGGTATGGGCATTGGTATGGGCATGGAATACACATGTCCCGAGAAAAAGATTAATCTGAACAGGGTAGTAAATAATTGAGGAGAAAAACCTACGAAAACACGGAATGGATTGATGAAAGACGACAGGACAGTGGAAAAGAAAAATAATTTGTGCCGACCCCAAATGATAGGATCAGGGCAGAGTGATGATGATCGTTGTTTATCCTCAGACTCTTAATCATCAACTGCTATAATATGCTATAATATTATACTTTCCTCAGGTATACAAAAACAGTGAAGGAGCTATCATTCATATATCATAATCGTCCAGTATCCCCAGGAGTGGAGCTGGTGCACTGGGTGAAGCACGTTATAGAGACACGTGGAGCTGCGCACCTACGCTCACCGGCACTTGATCTGCCGTTATATCAAAGACTTTATCTAGATTTAGTTGCACTCATTTTAGTTATTACACCTATTATTATTAAAATATCTAAATTATTGCTCTGTAAGTATTGTGCAAAAAGTGGCACAAATAGTGTCAAGAAAAATAATTAAATAATTAAAATTGTCTTAAAAGACTATATTTACTTAATAAAAAAATATATATGACACTTGATCATTACATTTAGTGTCAAAAAGTCATTATAATTAATATCCCGCAGCATCATTCATAAAATTATAAAAAATATATAAAGTAAAAATACATAGAATAGAATAGAACACACTTTATTGTACATATAAAAAAATACATTATAGTGAATAGTTCAAGGTGAATATTTGACAAGTACAACAGGCGGTCTTATCGCATATAGCGATCTCTGCCAGACAACCTTCATACATTTGTATGTTTCATATTAGATATTTTTGGGCAGAAATTCCCAAGGTCCTACTGACAAAAAATAATTGTAGGAAAAATTCAAACATTAATGATATATTGACGGGCCTCGTGGCGCATTGGTAAAAACTACCGGCTGCAGCACTGAGGTCGGGGGTTCGATTCCCACCCGAGCACAAATATTTGTGACAAACATGAATATTTGTGCGGCGTCTGGGTGTTTTTCTATCTATACTAATATTATAAAGAGGAAAGATTTGTTTGTTTGTTTGTTTGTAATGAATAGGCTCCGAAACTACTGGACCGATTTCAAAAATTCTTTCACCTTTGGAAAGCTACATTATCCCCGAGTAACATAGGCTATATTATATTTTTTTAAAAATTAGGGATCCCTACTAAAACTCCAATAATGTAACATAAGGTGTAAAAAAATGACCTGAAAAATTCCTTACGTCGCGTGCGCTGCGAAAACTATTGATGATAGAACAAAATCATTTACTACGACTTTGCAGAACTCATCATTATCTACAAAAAGTGTCGCGACAGCGTTTGTCTAAATATTATAGTTATGTCACAGTAAGCAGTTTTTTATTCTAAAATATTAATTTATATATGCCGCCTCTTGAAAAGGCTCTTCATTTGTACCTTGATATTAATCCTCATCAAAATAAATTACTTTATATTCAAGACGGCTTTAATACCTTTTTATAACTTTTCATTCGGAAAAATATGCTTTTGACACTATAGTCGATAGCGTGAATAATAACAAAGGCAAAATATTTTTCTTGCTGCATGAATGGGCCGACTCGACCGGTGAAATACCACGACCTCTCAGAAGACCGACGTAAAGTGGCTCATGCCGCGTTTCGTTCGGTGAGAGAGGTACCCGGAGGCCCACCCCCCTTCCTCCCCCATCCTTTCCTATCCCCTATCCCTTAAAGGTCGGCAACGCAACAGTAACACTATATGTGTTGCTGATGTCCATGGGCGGCTTTAGTTGCTTACCATCAGGTGACACGCCTGCCCGTTTGCCCTCCTATAACATAAAAAAAAAAAATTCGCCAGGTGGCAAATTTGATACTAGCTAAGATAAGAGAATCAGGGAAGATAGCGATTGCAGTTGCTTCGTCAGGAATTGCCGCAACTCTCTTAAAGGATGGAAAAACGGCTCATTCTACTTTTAAACTTCCACTATCCGTAAATCTTGAGCAACAATCGTTATGTTCAATCCGTAAAAACGGCCCTCTTGGTAAATTATTACAAGACGCCTCATTGATTATGTGGGATGAATGCACTATAAGTTACAGAGCGCATATAGAGGCCGTGGACAGAACATTAAAAGACCTTAGAAACTCCTCTGCCCTCATGGGCGGGATTACTTTTGTATTTGCTGGAGATTTCCGACAGACTCTTCCTGTCATTAACAGAGGTACGCGAGCAGATATCATCAAATCATGCTTGATATCGTCGCCCTTATGGACTTCGATAGAAAATTTAAAATTACGGACGAATATGAGAGCTCATCTTCATGGAATCACAGATAGTAATTTCCCACAACAACTGCTAAAACTTGGAGAAGGAATTTTTCCCACTCCAAATTGAAGCGGTTGTGACATCCTGCTGGATGAGTCTGCAGGCTAAATAGTCCATAATTTAGAAAATTTAATAGATGCTGTATACCCTGACATCGAGAATTTGCACGAAAAGGACTTTCATTGGTTGTAGTCAACGGCAATAGTGTCACCCAGGAATGATACTGTCAACGAAATAAACAATCTCATTATTCAAAAAGTCTCCGGCCAAATAAAAAATTACAAATCGATCGATACCGTGACTAATATTGAAGACGCAGTCCATTATCCACAGGAATTTTTAAATTCACTAAACCCTTCTGGACTGCCACCACATGAATTGACGTTAAAATTGGAATTCCAATAATGCTTTTAAGAAATTTAAGCCCTCCGAGCATGTGTAATGGGACGAGACTGCTTATTAAGAAATTGAAGGACAATTTAATTGTAGCGACCGTTATCACTGGCCCAGCAGCTGGTCAAGTAGCTCATATACCGAGGATACCAATGATCCCAACTGATCTGCCAATCCCTTTTAAACGACTTCAGTTTCCGGTGAAATCATCTTTCGCGTTAACTATTAACAAGTCCCAGGGCCAAACCTTCGAATTATTAGGGATCGACCTACGAAAAGAATGTTTCACTCATGGCCAACTGTATGTTGGCCTATCACGTGTCGGAGCTCCTGAAAATCAATTTATTTTGCTGCCACAAAATAAAACTACTTCAAATATCGTTTACAGGAAAGCTCTGACTCACTAAAACTAATGGCTTTTGTTTTGTAAATAATATGATATATGTATAAAATTTAAAAATAAAAAAATACAAAAAAAACATTAATAAAAAATAAGAATAAAAAAAATTCATAAAAAAAAATTCAAACTTTCTTTATAATTTTACTTTTTTTTTGAAACCCGATGCAAAAAAGGGTGTATGTGTGTGTGTGTATGTACCCGTGCAAAGCCGGGGCGGGCCGCTAGTGTATTATAAGTATGTATTTACAAAAGAAAAGTATATATGTATTAGTATCCGTTATCTAGTATCCATAGCACAAGCATTTAGTTGCTTAGTTTGGAACTGGAGGGCGCTGTGTGATTTGTGTCCAAGATATTATTATTATTACCGAACATTTTTAATATATTGGAAAAATTCACTTCTTAAAAATAAACTGTACTATGACGTGTTGAAATCAACTTCCAATTCCGGAGTATAAACTTTACCATTTACTCCTTAGGAACCCCACCCTGTTCTATATACAATTAACATGCTTATCTTTATGATCCTTCCAAAGATTATAGAAATCCTAAGTCCAATGTAATCATCTGCTGACAACAAAGCACGAATTTAATACAAGGAGTTTTCTCTTAAAGAAAAATATATTTCTAAAATTGTAAATTCCTTTAGAGTTGATTGCCTCTTCATTTGAATATCTGAACTATGTGTACGGCAATTGTACATAAATCAATTACATAGAACATACAGGGTGTAGGTAGTGCGGAGGAGAAAAAGCGTAAAGGTTTTTAATTAATATACTTATTCTTCCGACTTAACATTGACAGTTTGAGAGGTTTCAAATTTGATTTCACATGGACACATTCAATGTGTTTACGGAATTCTTGTAGGGAGCTGTTTAGTATATGTTAAATATTGATGAAAATTGTGTCTGATGCATAGCAACAGGTACTACTAATGAGACACTAGGATATTAAGCTACTAGCAATACTAATAAGAGCCTTTCGGAATGTGAAGACAAAAAGGATTTTTATCTAAAACCTACTACATATCTTCTAAATGAAATATATTACTTTATTAGAAACTGAAACAAGTTAGTTCGTGGTTACACGTGTGATATAGAACGGATTATAAAATGAAGAGATACGCAATATGTGTTGCTATGCATTTTTTATCGTGCGATGCATATAAAATATTGGTGGTATTTCTCCACCCTACAAGAAGTCATGGGATTTTCGGCGAGGGGATTGTGAGGAATCTTCTCAAAGATAGGCACGAGGTATTATATATAATATATTAAATCTTTTGAATTTTAGCGATTTTATCGCAGTATACATTTGAAAACTAATACAAGACTAACAGGCGCTTTTATCAATCAAAGTCAAAGTCAAAGTCAAAATAACTTTATTTTTATAGGTCTTCACAGACACTTAAAAATAGTCAATAAGTACAGATAACATTATGATTTAAAATTTAATAAAAAAACAAACACGAGCGCTTGTGGAAAGTGCCTCCGTGGAACAAAAAAAGACACGGACGCAATCGCCACGACCGGCCCGATTCCGAGTGTAGGGGCTATCATGAGAAGAATCGGGCAAGAAACTCATGTGCCAAATACTCTTTTCAAACCATTTGAAATAAATAACAATATTATTATTACTACTGAAAACAAATCAGTAGGTTGGTGAATAAAAGGTGTAGCAAAACAGAATACTCGACAATCACAATTAAGATCCAACCAAATTAAAATCAACGTTCTACAAGTTAACTAAGAAATTCTATGCGATCACAGTAGTCGAGCACAACTGACGCGACACCTTTTAATTAGAGTGGTAACGTTGTGCAAAAATTGTGGCGAATAATAAAAAATAAAAAAAATTAAGTTTCTATTATATATGTGAACACCATATCAAGGCAAATTTACAATTAAAAAGCTATCAGAAATTATTACAGAACGCCTCCACTCCGAAAAAGTGAACAAATTCCAATACACAAAACTACAAAATCCGCGTTGAGCAAGCAATTTGACGGTCCCACTCCGACTTGTCAGTCATGAAGTCGTTGATGGTGTAGTATGCACCACCAATGAGACGACCCTTCACAGCCCGCCTAAAGCGATCATAAGACAAATCCAGAATATGCGCAGGTATCCTATTATAAAACTGTACACCCATTCCCAAAAAAGACTTGTGTACCTTGTGCAGGCGATGATACGGTAATTCAAGCTTATGCTTTAGTATTAAAATTGTGTACATCGCTATGTTTTGTATATTTATCTAAGTTTCTCCTCACAAACATGATGCTATCATATATAAACTGGGAGACAACCGTTAAAATGCCAATTTCCTTAAAACGTTCTCTGAGGGAGACCCTAGCACCCAAATTATAAATTGCCCGTATTGCTCGTTTCTGAATAACGAAAATAGACTGAATCTCAGCTGCTCTGCCCCATAGCAATATACCATATGACATAACGCTATGAAAATAACTAAAATAAACTATTCTGGCGGTTACAATATCGGTAAGCTGACGAACTTTTCGAACCGCGTAAGCAGCAAAGCTAAGTTTTCCCGCTAAAGACTTTATTTGTGAACCCCACTGTAGCGTATTATCTAAGGTAATACCCAAGAATACAGTAGACTTCACTGGGTCAAGAATTTTATTATTTAGAGCTATACTTATATCCGGGCCTTTAACACTAGGCATAGTGAACTTTATTATTTTAGTTTTTTTCGCATTTAGAACTAAATTATTAGCCGTGAACCAATCATGAACTTGTGTGAGAGAACAATTTACATCATCAAATATACTCTTTTTACGGTCTACCTTGAAGAGAAGTGATGTGTCATCGGCAAATAGTACAACGTTACAAAACTTCTGTACGCAAAAGGGCAAGTCATTAATATGGATATTAAATAATAAGGGGCCAAGTATCGAACCCTGGGGAACGCCCATAGTCACCGATGATCCAGACGATCTCACTCCAGTTATATCAACAAACTGTAACCTGTCACTTAAGTAGGATGCAATTAGCCTAAGTGCCGCGTTATTAATGCCATAATGACTAAGCTTACGTAAAAGTGTGCTATGCTCCACGCAATCAAAAGCTTTGGAGAGATCACAGAATACACCAATTGCATCCTGCGAGTTCTCCCAAGCATCGAAAATATGTTTTATAAGAGCAGCCCCAGCATCAGTCGTGGAACGACCTTTAGTGAAACCATATTGCTCTTTGTGGAAAAGATTATTTAAATTGAAATGGTCTAGCAATTGTCGCGAAATAATTTTCTCAAAAATTTTACTAAGTGCAGGTAGAATTGAAATAGGACGAAAGTTGGTTGGATCATTTTTACATCCATTTTTAAATAAGGGTATCAATTTGCTGTGTTTCATTAAGTTAGGAAACACACCCGCATCTACACATTTATTAAAAAGCACAGCCAGGCTTGGAGCTATGAAGGCAATAATAGAATCTATCAATTTAACGGAAATGCCCCATAGATCAGCAGTTTTTTTAGAATTTAATAATTTGGACACTTTTATAATTTCGTAAGAGTCGACATGATCAAATTTAAAAGAAACGTTGCACTCGCGCACACTATCCCTAAGCAGAGTTTCAGCCTGAAGAGGACATGAATTTAACGCAGACGTTGTAGTACTCGGAATCTACGGAAATCAAGTTGGAAATGCAAAATATGATTTTTTGAATAATATTTAAGGTTATGCATTAGACCAGTCATCTTAAAAGAGTTCCATTATTTACTCTAATTTATAAAGTTTTCTACTACTCCTACTACTTATTACTTAAAATTAACTTTGATTGCATGAACACCTCTTCAAGTGAAGGTGAAGCCTTTCTCTAAAGAATTCCCAGGGTCTCTATGTTGGCTTAATTGCAGCCAGTTGTTACCAGCAATTTTTATAAACTTATCGACCCCTATCCCCCTGCCTTTGGGACGTTAACCGATTAGATCGCTTGTACTTTGGCCTCGCTATATTCCCAACCCTCTTCCATTTTAGTTTTCCAGCTTAGGTTAAAGCAGACAGATGCCAAAGCGACGTTGCGCTTTGGTGGTTTCGTTTATTATTTTCTGGCGTATTTTTTTTTTATCTTTTTATTCTTTTTTTTATCTTAAGCGCAACAACGACGACCATAAAATTTATTTACTTTCTAGGTGACATTTATTTCAACTTATACTTACAACGCTACTTCAACGAATCTCCGTATGGTTGATGTGAGTGCAAACATTAAACTAAAATCAGGTGAGTGTTTAATCATCTATAAGAGATAAGAACATAGCCGCAAATAAAAAGTGAAACTTTGAAAAAATAAATTCAGAAAAACATTTTAATTCACCTTGCCATCCAAAAGTACCATTGCACTTTATAAAAAAGGAAGTTTTTTAAAAAATATTTTTCATATTTCAGATGATCTTATAAACATTGAGACGATAATGAACCAGAAATTTAATCTCCTAGGGCATGGACTTTTTATATACAAGTTTACGCAAATAATTCAAACAACGATTAAAAACGAGAATGTACAAAAAATATTGAAAGATCAAAACGAAACTTTCGATGTTGTTATAGCTGAATGGATGTTTAACAAAATCAAAAATCAAAATCAAAATCAAAATCAAAATCTCATTTATTCAGTTTAGGTCATTAAAGACACTTATGAACGTCAATAATTTCAATCCGCCAATTCGATTACTCACGTCCTGAGAAGAATTGGCAAGAAACTCAGGGGAGTCTTTTTTTTTCTTTTTACTTAATTTTAAGTAAACTAAATTACAAATTATTAGAATAATTTATAGAGCAAGATGAGGTTCCTCACGTAAAACTTAGGACACAGTACGTTAATATTCTTTGGACGCTTGAACAGACCAGTCCCCACAAACAGCACCCGTTCACGAGCATGACCCATATCTCAGCCATCGCCTCCCTCGCCATATTTTAGGGAAGGTGGCGACCCGATCAACGACGCCGCCATAAGCAAGGACCTTTCAGTGAGCATGACTTATTCAAGATCCCAGACAAAAAAAAAAATAAACTAGTAAGTTTGCCCGGCGAGAAACGTCATATTGCATACAATCTTACCAATAACAGTAAAGTTTGGTTAGTAGAATAACAATATTTTGCAGCAAATACAAACAATATAACACAAAAGAAGCAATTCAATTCCAAACGGTTTTATCATTGATATAATCTGCGATACAGTAATAAGCTCTTGTATATAGTCTACTTTTAACATATTTCTTAAATTTACCTAACGATAATTCAACCGCGTCGTTTGGAAGTTTATTGTAAAAGCGTATACATTGACCTGGAAACGCGTTAGAAATTTTTTGGAGCCTAGTAGTGGACACAGCAAGTTTGTTTTTATTTCTTAAGTTTAATTGATGGATATCACTGTTTTTCTTAAATTTAGTTATATTTTTATGAACATAACAATTTATTATCTGGGTAAGTAAAGCTTTTCAATATTTTATTAAAAAATATTGATTTGAGAAGTAAGCTTGTGAATCTCGTTAAAAAAGTATGATCGGGCGATCCAAACGTTGGTTGAGAGGAAAATGTAAGTGAATTGAGATACATCTTCATTATTAAATATCCTGTTGCAGTCCACTACTGGACATAGCCCTCTCGAAATTTGCCCAACAACATCCGATTCCGCGCTGCCGAAATCTGCGGAGTGACCTTCGCTGACCGCGTTGAAAACAAGGTAGTAAGGAAGGAAGTCGGATTGAAAGAGAGTGTAGGCATAAAAGTAAGAAAGTGCATGCTCGGATGGTTCGGACATGTAGAAAGCATAGATGATGCCAGATTGACTAAGCAGATAAACTTATGCTTGAATATGCACCTGATACTGCTATGCTGATGAAGAAGACACGGAACTACTGAACGGTTAGGAGTTGGGAGACAGTACTGTCGATAGAAACTGTTTAGTAGTATATAGGACTAACGTGTTGCTTGGGAGGTATGCTTGATTTAACGTCTAATGCTGCTGTGCTGATGATGAAGCTACAGAACTCTTAAACGGATAGAAGTTAGGATACAATTCTGTAAAAATCTTTTTTTTTGCAATACGTTTCCAGGCTACCATTGGCCTTCATTCGGGCTGCAGTGTTATTGGGTCTACACATGATAATTACAAAAATATAATTACTTAGCAAGTACTATTATGCTCTTTCATCTAAGTACCTATTTATGACAATTATAGCTCCCTAAAAATATCAACTATTTGACAAACGGACTTGTAATTAGTGATAACATATTTAATTAACTGAAAGCCATGTAAATGAACTAACTTGATGTTCCGTCAGGTAGTAATCCACCCTGATGATAGGCGTTTCCAGCTGATACTCTGGAGAGAGAATCCTAATTGTCAACTGCAAGTATACGAATTGAATACAAACACTTACGGCTTGAGGTCCAGCCCGTTCATTGCAATCCGTTCCTTGTTGCATTTAGCCGATCGCGAACGTCTGCGATTTCCGCGCGCAGCCGCCGTCTTCCCCTCAGACGTATATGTCGACGATATTTGCACAGGTGCCTCGTCGGTGGAAGAGGCGTTGGTGTTGAAGGATGAGTTGATAGGGCTGCTTAAGGCTGGTGGCTACGAGCTAAGGAAATGGATATCTAACTCTCCAGATGTCTTGGAGGGTTTGCCGCCAGAACACCAGCAGGAACCTCATCTTTTTCGGAATCCTGACAATCCGGACTCCATCGCAGTACTAGGAGTTCAGTATCGGCCAGCTCAGGATATATTCACTTATTCGGTTGAGCCATCAGAGCCAATGAAACGGTGGACTAAACGCTTGGTTTTATCCACGGTCGGTTGGGTAACTCCTGTGGTTTTTTGGGCTAAATGTTTCTTGCAGGAGTTGTGGATCTCTGGTCTCGATTGGGATAGTCCTTTGACAGGAGATTTGCTGTCCTATTGGCTACGGTTTTATGCGACACTCGCAGACCTTCAGCATATCTATTTACCTCGTTCTATTCTACCCATCAGTTGCTGTCGAGCCAGTCTTCATGGGTTCTCGGATGCATCGGAGTATGGTTATGCGGCTGTTGTTTATCTTCGCACCGTTGATAGTAGCGGTCAAGTCCATGTTCGGTTAGTCGTAGGAAAAAGTAAGGTTGCGCCCTTGCGCACCAAATTAACAATTCCTAAGTTAGAGTTGTCAGGAGCAGCTTTGCTCACTCGTCTTCTGAGTCATGTCGTTACCAACACCTTAGGGAAATGGATTAAATTTGATTCGGTAACAGCTTGGACTGATAGTCAAATTGTCTTATCATGGCTTAAGGCTTCTCTTCATGCCTTGGAAACCTTCGTGGCCAATCGCGTATCTCAAATACGATCGTCAACGGTTTCAATGGATTGGCGTCATGTACCAGGTCCGATCAACCCAGCCGATTGTGCATCACGTGGGCTGATTGCTTCACAAATCATCAATCATCCCTTATGGTGGGGACCAGATTGGCTGGCCTCTTCTGAAGATATGTGGCCTGCCCCAATGACAGAGTGTGTCGATCCTCTTCCAGGTTTAAGGGTACTCGCTGCTGAGATAGCTGAAGAGGGATCGCCGGATCCGATGCTTAACCGATTTAGTACTCTCGGCAAGCTCATTGCTGTGACCGGTTGGATAAGAAGATTTCTTCACAACTGTCGAAATCGGTCACAGCCAGTAGTTTCCTCAGTCTTATCTCCTCAAGAACGCCATGATGCCCTCCTCACTTGCGTTAGGATTGTGCAAGTTCAGTCGTTTGGTAAGGAAATCAAACTTCTCCGTCAGGAGAAGCAACAGCTGCGAGGTAGTCTTGCTCGTCTTAATTTGTTTCTTGACGAGTCTGAATTGTTGCGAGTAGGGGGCCGACTGCGTAATTCAGAATTATCTTACGGGGCTCGACATCCCCTTTTATTGCCGAATCACGGTCATTTTGTTGAGCTGCTTATCAAGGACCGCCATGTTCGAAATTGTCATGCTGGATTGAATGCATTACTGGCTGGCTGGAAGAAGAAGCGATTGAGCAAGTGCGATTTTGGTGGCAATAGGCAAGAAATTTTGTAATCTACGCAAAGACCCTGCAGAAGCAAAAAGTTTACGGCTTACTTCCTGCAATTGGGGACCCCAGGACAAAGTACTGTCAATATAAAGGCCTTTTGTACTGATTTGTAGATTAATACCATTAAAATGAACCTGAGGTAAAAGTGAAAAGTCCAATTTAGCTATTGTCCTGGCGCTGGCGACAACTATAACTTGAGTTTTCGATGGATTGACACTAAGACCATAGTTGTTGCTCCACTCGCAGATTCTTTCCAAATCCATATTCATAGTCGTGAATGCCTGCCATATAGTACTAAGTGAAGCTTGCGTATATAACTGAAGATCATCTGCATAAAGATGGTAGGTGGAAGTAATATTTTGAGAGATAGAATTGATAAAAATTGCGAAGAGAAGAGGTGAAAGAACGCCACCCTGCGGAACCCCAGCAGTAGTGCTAGTCCAAGAAGAATATCTTTCTTCAACGTGCACACGCTGCCGGCGTCCGAACAGGTAATTACGAAACCTAGCAATTGCAGTAGGAGATATGTTAAGTGAGCGAAGTGTACCCAACAGGACATGAAAATCTACAGTATTGAAGGCATTACTGAAACCAAGTAAGGATAGTAGTGTGAGTTTTCCATTGTCCATGCCCAGCCGAATGTCATCAGTTATATGCACTAATGCGGAAATAGTACTATGTCCAGCACGAAAACCTGATTGGAGAGGATTTAGGAGATTGTTTTGTTTTAGGAAAGTATTTAATTGAGTATGAATTAAGCGTTCTAGGACTTTTGAGAGGAAAGGCAGGATAGAAATGGGACGATAATCACTAAAAGATAATGGACCGGATTTTTTGGGAAGTGGAATGATTTCAGCTTCTTTCCATAGGATTGGAAAGACGCCATAGGTAATGGAATGGTTGAAGATGTAACATATGATAGGTAGGATCTCATCAAGGATAGGAATAATCATGTTTCGGCTGAGACTGTCCGTACCTATCGCGTTAGATGTTATTGAGAGTATGCACTCCTTGACGTCACAAGCTGCAAATTGCTGAAACCCAAACGGTGAATAAATAGGTGTTGGAAGGGATGAAAGACATTTGAGTGTATTCGTTTTTGTGGTCCCATCAAAATTGGACCAGGCAGAGAAATGCTGATTAAGCGAATCTATATTTAGATTAATAGGAGTTGTGTCATTACGTTTCCTTCCAACTACTAAGGTTTTAAGAAATTTCCAGACCCTGGCTGGATCTCCGTATTTAATTATCTTTAGGGTATTTTTATTTTATTGTGGGTAACATAACATAAATTCACGCCTTTTCCTACCCGAAGGTGTAGGCAGTGGCTGTGGTAACGAGGCTTACTTAACGAGGCTGCGGTGCCGTTATGTTTACGTCCTAAAAGGTATAGGTGGCAAAGCTATTGCCAAGAGAGAGTTTAGTGCATTATAATAACAAAACGAGAATAAACAATAATATAATACATACACATATATACATATTTAAAATAATATATACATAAATGTTCGATAATAGTGCCCTATGAGAATAACTAAGAACTTAGAGTAGGTACTCACCAGACCCTTGCAGATGCTGGTCATGGGAAGCTGAGGAATGTAGTGTACTGATAGATAGGTAGGTGATGTTATGATGTGTCTATTGTCTGAAATATGTGTGTCGATACTTCCCTGAGGATTCGAGACCGGGAGGAATAGCCGAATCCTTGCACACCACACTTAATACCAATTCAAACCAAGACCGGGCACGGTGGCCAAAATATGACCCGATTACTGATTCTAAGAACTACAACCGACGCCTAACTAAAAGTCATAGGCAGAGTAAGGTTTTACGCGATAACAAACAACGTGCGAATTTATATGTTACACACGAAAACTATAGCGTTCAGACCGTTCAGACAACGCGGCCATACCATTTTTATACTACGAAAAACGCCATCTGGCGGCACACGGTCGCGACACGAACGAACTACCGAAAGAGACCGATAAATATCGAACAGTCCCCCGCCCCAGCCAGACCGTGTCTGGATGAAGGCATTCTAACGGAGGTTAATCAATCGGTAAGCGGGAGAGAGTCGCGACAGCCCGCTTCAAAACTGAATCTCCAACCTTAACTTCAGAGACTCGAGGAATACCATCCGACCCGGGAAATAATTGAAGTATCCGACCGAGCCTCCATTGCAAAGGAGGTAAGTTCGATTCCTTTAAGAGGACAAGATCGCCTACACGCGGTGGGTTAGTTTTATCTGTCCATTTAACCCGTTGCTGCAGCAAATGTAAATACTCCAAGGACCACCGACGGTGGAATGATTGCGTAATTTGCTGGAGCAGCTCAAAACGCGACAATCGATTCGCAGCGACATCAACAAACGGATACTCTGGCAAGGAAGTCAGGGGACTGCCAATTAAGAAGTGACCTGGAGTTAAGGGTTCCAGGTCACTGGGGTCAGACGAAATAGGACAAAGAGGGCGCGAGTTCAGGACCGCTTCGACCTTACAAAATACTGTCTGCAACTCCTCAAAGGTGAGGATCGTTTCCCCAATCACACGGCGGAGATGGACCTTGGCGACCTTGACGGCAGCTTCGAATATTCCGCCCCACGAAGGATAGCCGGGAGGATCAAAAATCCAAGTCACACCACGTTTGGACAACTCCGAGCCGATGTAGGTGTGATTATCAGATAAGAATTGAACGACTTCCTTCAAGTATCGGTCTGCACCCTTAAAATTTGTTCCACAATCTGAACGGATCAAATGAGGCAATCCGCGCCGACTAACAAACCGTGACAGACATGCAATAAAGGCCTCGGTGGACAGTGCTGAAACGAGTTCCAAGTGCACAGCCTTTGAAAACAAACACACAAATACGCACAAATAAGCCTTAACATGTCTGGCATTACGAACACTTGATGTTTTAACCGAAAATGGACCCGCAAAATCTATGCCGACATTGACAAAGGGCCGAGCGGGTCTGACCCGATCCGATGGTAAGTCACCCATTAGGGGTTGAGTCAATGTGCCTTTCAATCTATAACACGGAATACATTTAAATATGACACTCCGAGCCGCTCGCCTGGCAGACAAAATCCAAAAGTCACGCTGCAGGCAAGCCAGTAATGCATTCAATCCAGCATGACAATTTCGAACTTTGCTTCTCCGTCAGGAGAAGCAACAGCTGCGAGGTAGTCTTGCTCGTCTTAATTTGTTTCTTGACGAGTCTGAATTGTTGCGAGTAGGGGGCCGACTGCGTAATTCAGAATTATCTTACGGGGCTCGACATCCCCTTTTATTGCCGAAGCACGGTCATTTTGTTGAGCTGCTTATCAAGGACCGCCATGTTCGAAATTGTCAAAACTGAATCTCCAACCTTAACTTCAGAGACTCGAGGAATACCATCCGACCCGGGAAATAATTGAAGTATCCGACCGAGCCTCCATTGCAAAGGAGGTAAGTTCGACTCCTTTAAGAGGACAAGATCGCCTACACGCGGTGGGTTAGTTTTATCTGTCCATTTAACCCGTTGCTACAGCAAATATAAATACTCCAAGGACCACCGACGGTGGAATGATTGCGTAATTTGCTGGAGCAGCTCAAAACGCGACAATCGATTGGCAGCGACATCAACAAACGGATACTCTGGCAAGGAAGTCAGGGGACTGCCAATTAAGAAGTGACCTGGAGTTAAGGGTTCCAGGTCACTGGGGTCAGACGAAATAGGACAAAGAGGGCGCGAGTTCAGGACCGCTTCGACCTTACAAAATACTGTCGGCAACTCCTCAAAGGTGAGGATCGTTTCCCCAATCACACGGCGGAGATGGACCTTGGCGACCTTGACGGCAGCTTCGAATATTCCGCCCCACGAAGGATAGCCGGGAGGATCAAAAATCCAAGTCACACCACGTTTGGACAACTCCGAGCCGATGTAGGTGTGATTATCAGATAAGAATTGAACGACTTCCTTCAAGTATCGGTCTGCACCCTTAAAATTTTTTCCACAATCTGAACGGATCAAATGAGGCAATCCGCGCCGACTAACAAACCGTGACAGACATGCAATAAAGGCCTCGGTGGACAGTGCTGAAACGAGTTCCAAGTGCACAGCCTTTGAAAACAAACACACAAATACGCACAAATAAGCCTTAACATGTCTGGCATTACGAACACTTGATGTTTTAACCGAAAATGGACCCGCAAAATCTATGCCAACATTGACAAAGGGCCGAGCGGGTCTGACCCGATCCGATGGTAAGTCACCCATTAGGGGTTGAGTCAATGTGCCTTTCAATCTATAACACGGAATACATTTAAATATGACACTCCGAGCCGCTCGCCTGGCAGACAAAATCCAAAAGTCACGCTGCAGACAAGCCATTAATGCATTCAATCCAGCATGACAATTTCGAACATGGCGGTCCTTGATAAGCAGCTCAACAAAATGACCGTGCTTCGGCAATAAAAGGGGATGTCGAGCCCCGTAAGATAATTCTGAATTACGCAGTCGGCCCCCTACTCGCAACAATTCAGACTCGTCAAGAAACAAATTAAGACGAGCAAGACTACCTCGCAGCTGTTGCTTCTCCTGACGGAGAAGCAAAGTTCGAAATTGTCATGCTGGATTGAATGCATTACTGGCTTGCCTGCAGCGTGACTTTTGGATTTTGTCTGCCAGGCGAGCGGCTCGGAGTGTCATATTTAAATGTATTCCGTGTTATAGATTGAAAGGCACATTGACTCAACCCCTAATGGGTGACTTACCATCGGATCGGGTCAGACCCGCTCGGCCCTTTGTCAATGTCGGCATAGATTTTGCGGGTCCATTTTCGGTTAAAACATCAAGTGTTCGTAATGCCAGACATGTTAAGGCTTATTTGTGCGTATTTGTGTGTTTGTTTTCAAAGGCTGTGCACTTGGAACTCGTTTCAGCACTGTCCACCGAGGCCTTTATTGCATGTCTGTCACGGTTTGTTAGTCGGCGCGGATTGCCTCATTTGATCCGTTCAGATTGTGGAACAAATTTTAAGGGTGCAGACCGATACTTGAAGGAAGTCGTTCAATTCTTATCTGATAATCACACCTACATCGGCTCGGAGTTGTCCAAACGTGGTGTGACTTGGATTTTTGATCCTCCCGGCTATCCTTCGTGGGGCGGAATATTCGAAGCTGCCGTCAAGGTCGCCAAGGTCCATCTCCGCCGTGTGATTGGGGAAACGATCCTCACCTTTGAGGAGTTGCAGACAGTATTTTGTAAGGTCGAAGCGGTCCTGAACTCGCGCCCTCTTTGTCCTATTTCGTCTGACCCCAGTGACCTGGAACCCTTAACTCCAGGTCACTTCTTAATTGGCAGTCCCCTGACTTCCTTGCCAGAGTATCCGTTTGTTGATGTCGCTGCGAATCGATTGTCGCGTTTTGAGCTGCTCCAGCAAATTACGCAATCATTCCACCGTCGGTGGTCCTTGGAGTATTTACATTTGCTGCAGCAACGGGTTAAATGGACAGATAAAACTAACCCACCGCGTGTAGGCGATCTTGTCCTCTTAAAGGAATCGAACTTACCTCCTTTGCAATGGAGGCTCGGTCGGATACTTCAATTATTTCCCGGGTCGGATGGTATTCCTCGAGTCTCTGAAGTTAGGGTTGGAGATTCAGTTTTGAAGCGGGCTGTCGCGACTCTCTCCCGCTTACCGATTGATTAACCTCCGTTAGAATGCCTTCATCCAGACACGGTCTGGCTGGGGCGGGGGACTGTTCGATATTTATCGGTCTCTTTCGGTAGTTCGTTCGTGTCGCGACCGTGTGCCGCCAGATGGCGTTTTTCGTAGTATAAAAATGGTATGGCCGCGTTGTCTGAACGGTCTGAACGCTATAGTTTTCGTGTGTAACATATAAATTCGCACGTTGTTTGTTATCGCGTAAAACCTTACTCTGCCTATGACTTTTAGTTAGGCGTCGGTTGTAGTTCTTAGAATCAGTAATCGGGTCATATTTTGGCCACCGTGCCCGGTCTTGGTTTGAATTGGTATTAAGTGTGGTGTGCAAGGATTCGGCTATTCCTCCCGGTCTCGAATCCTCAGGGAAGTATCGACACACATATTTCAGACAATAGACACATCATAACATCACCTACCTATCTATCAGTACACTACATTCCTCAGCTTCCCATGACCAGCATCTGCAAGGGTCTGGTGAGTACCTACTCTAAGTTCTTAGTTATTCTCATAGGGCACTATTATCGAACATTTATGTATATATTATTTTAAATATGTATATATGTGTATGTATTATATTATTGTTTATTCTCGTTTTGTTATTATAATGCACTAAACTCTCTCTTGGCAATAGCTTTGCCACCTATACCTTTTAGGACGTAAACATAACGGCACCGCAGCCTCGTTAAGTAAGCCTCGTTACCACAGCCACTGCCTACACCTTCGGGTAGGAAAAGGCGTGAATTTATGTTATGTTACCCACAATAAAATAAAAATACCCTAAAGATAATTAAATACGGAGATCCAGCCAGGGTCTGGAAATTTCTTAAAACCTTAGTAGTTGGAAGGAAACGTAATGACACAACTCCTATTAATCTAAATATAGATTCGCTTAATCAGCATTTCTCTGCCTGGTCCAATTTTGATGGGACCACAAAAACGAATACACTCAAATGTCTTTCATCCCTTCCAACACCTATTTATTCACCGTTTGGGTTTCAGCAATTTGCAGCTTGTGATGTCAAGGAGTGCATACTCTCAATAACATCTAACGCGATAGGTACGGACAGTCTCAGCCGAAACATGATTATTCCTATCCTTGATGAGATCCTACCTATCATATGTTACATCTTCAACCATTCCATTACCTATGGCGTCTTTCCAATCCTATGGAAAGAAGCTGAAATCATTCCACTTCCCAAAAAATCCGGTCCATTATCTTTTAGTGATTATCGTCCCATTTCTATCCTGCCTTTCTTCTCAAAAGTCCTAGAACGCTTAATTCATACTCAATTAAATACTTTCCTAAAACAAAACAATCTCCTAAATCCTCTCCAATCAGGTTTTCGTGCTGGACATAGTACTATTTCCGCATTAGTGCATATAACTGATGACATTCGGCTGGGCATGGACAATGGAAAACTCACACTACTATCCTTACTTGGTTTCAGTAATGCCTTCAATACTGTAGATTTTCATGTCCTGTTGGGTACACTTCGCTCACTTAACATATCTCCTACTGCAATTGCTAGGTTTCGTAATTACCTGTTCGGACGCCGGCAGCGTGTGCACGTTGAAGAAAGATATTCTTCTTGGACTAGCACTACTGCTGGGGTTCCGCAGGGTGGCGTTCTTTCACCTCTTCTCTTCGCAATTTTTATCAATTCTATCTCTCAAAATATTACTTCCACCTACCATCTTTATGCAGATGATCTTCAGTTATATACGCAAGCTTCACTTAGTACTATATGGCAGGCATTCACGACTATGAATATGGATTTGGAAAGAATCTGCGAGTGGAGCAACAACTATGGTCTTAGTGTCAATCCATCGAAAACTCAAGTTATAGTTGTCGCCAGCGCCAGGACAATAGCTAAATTGGACTTTTCACTTTTACCTCAGGTTCATTTTAATGGTATTAATCTACAAATCAGTACAAAAGTAAAGAACCTAGGCCTTTATATTGACAGTACTTTGTCCTGGGGTCCCCAATTGCAGGAAGTAAGCCGTAAACTTTTTGCTTCTGCGGGGTCTTTGCGTAGATTACAAAATTTCTTGCCTATTGCCACCAAAATCGCACTTGCTCAATCTCTTCTTCTTCCAATACTCGATTATGCCGATGTCAGCTATCTAAATCTCACCGAAGCACAACTGGATAAACTTGAGCGACTTCAAAATGTCTGTATACGATTCATATTTGGTATTCGCAAATATGATCACTTCTCAGAGTTTCGTAAAAAACTCAAGTGGCTTCCCATTCGTTTTCGTCGGAATACTCATATTCTCACTTTGTTATATAACATTTTATTCAGCCCGAAATCACCCCATTTTCTCAAAGAGCGGTTTGCGTTCTTAAATGACACATTCAAAGTGTCTGAGGTCGTCTGAAAATCTGAGCTTATCTGTTCCTAGTCATTCAACAAACTATTTTGGACAGTCATTCACTGTTCAAGATGTACTTCTCTGGAACAAATTTCCCGTTGATATAAGGAAAGCCAAGTCCGTTGCTATCTTCAAATCATGGTTAAAACACCATTATTTATCACTCGATTGACATTATTATGTTTGTATTCATATATATGTCGGAGATTAGGAACATCAAGCCAACATCGACTTGGGTGTATTCGGAATAACATCAAAAACGAGGCTAGTGCAGTGCACGTGTCGGGGTGAAACAACATCCGATACGCTAGGTCGTCACTGCAGGTGTTCGAATAGCGCACACCTGTGGCTTCGATCGTCGCCGAACGTCGTCGATCACGCTTCGTCGTGTGTATAAAAAAACCGCCCGATGCATTGCAAAGGGGATTCGCTCGTCGACCCACGAAAAGTGCACAACTACCCGTTTTATTGTGAATTATTTAATTAAAAACAGTGATTGGAAGTAACGTTTGTCATCTCAAATCCCTTCAGTAGTGAAAAGGAAGAACAAAGATAAACGCCCACACACGCACCCCTCTCCGTCATATATATATGTATATTCTAATATAATTGTATCGATATGTATCTTTATGTATATATGTTTGTATCGATATGTTTATTTATGTACTATGTAAGTTTATGTATATGTATATCATATTATATTCTACTAATAATAATTCAGCAGCGAACATAATTTGTATAGCGCCGACAACCTCTATTCTCTCTTTCTTTCTTTCCGTCCAGTGGTTGTCCGGAAGAAATTGCCTTGTGCGATAGGACCGCCAATTGTACAAATCTAATGTAATCATGCTTATATTTCTGTAAATTCTTTAATTCGGTGTACAATAAAGAGTATTTAATTATTATTATTATTAAATACTACAATTTCTAATGAAAGTATGATACCATGATCACAAAAGTTACACTCAAATCTGTCTTGAGTTTGAAGTAATTTTTTTAATCAGAGTTAATAAAGGTTACAAAATAAAGAGATAAAAAGAAACATCATTTTAGAATAGAATAGAATAGAATAGAATATACTTTATTGTACACCATATAAAGAACAAATTACAGTAGATAGTACATAGTAAATGTAGGCAAGTACAGTAGGCGGTCTTATCGCATGTTGCGATCTCTGCCAGACAACCTTTAGATGGACATGCTAGCTAGGAATGTGAATATGCGGTGTACAGTTGTTTTTTGAATATACATGATAAACTTTTATATAGATAAATACATACATACATACATACACATAACATATAAATACATACATACAAAAATACATACATACATAAATACATAGTATAATATAGATATATACTGAGGATATTTAAGCACGTATAGGACATCAAGCATACGGACTAACTTAATTATAGTGACAAGTAGTATTCTTGGAGATATTTTTTGAAAGTTGCCAGTGTGCGTGACGAATATACTGCGGCAAATCGTTCCACAATCGTGCAGCCTGGACGGCGAAAGATTTATCAAGAAAATTTGTGGAATGCGCTGGTATTTCCAGGGTCAAGCTCGCTGATGATCTCAAGCATCTTGCATGTGTATCATGGAGAAACGCGAAACGTTTTTTAAGATAGTAAGGAGTAGCAGGATTGAAAAGAGTACTATACAGAAGACAGAGAATATGAGTATTCCTTCGAAGGCGAATGGGCAACCACTTAAGCGTATTACGAAATTCGGTGATATGGTCATATTTGCGTAAACCAAATATAAACCTAATACAGAGATTCTGAAGACGCTCAAGTTTGTCAAGTTGGTTTTCATTGAGATCGAGGTAGCTGGTATCAGCATAATCAAGAATAGGAAGTAGAATAGATTGTGCAAGCGCAGTCTTGGTGGTAACGGGTAGAAGGTTGCGTAGTCTTCTTAGGGATCCTGCAGAGCCAAACACCTTGCGACTGACATTTTCTATCTGTGCCGACCATGAAAGTGTACTGTGTACTGTGTACTGTGTACTCATTTTAATTATTTAAAAAAATAAAAATAAATACCCTTATTGTGAGATAGCTACAATAGTTAGACATATGGTCTCGCGGACGTTTTTTTAGACAATTATATGTACTCTAAAGTTATATTACAGTTTTTTGTTCTATAATCAATTAGTTTTAGCAGCGTACGCGATGTAAATATTTTTTTCAGGTCATTTTCTTACACCCTGGCTTACATTATTGGACTTTTAGTAAGGATCCTTAAATTAGTTTATAATATAATATAACCTAAAGCCTTCCTCGATAAATGAACGAGATTAGCGCATTCAAACGAACAAACCAACAAACTTTTCCGCTTTATAATATAAATATAGAGGTATAGATATGGTCACACTCAATGGCGACTTTGATAAGTACTAACTAACCTATCTATGTTCATAATTAGAATATTTTTCAGTCTGTCAGCTATTTTCGACTGTCCTTTCATTTGGGTTTCATCAACGGATGTTCACTGGGCAATACTAAGATTGATTGACCAGCCTTCGAACCCAGCATTATCTATACTAATATTATAAATGCGAATGTAAGTTTGTTTGTTACGCTTTCACGCAAAAACTACTGAACCGATCATCATGAAACTTGTAAACTTGTAAATCACAAAACATGTGCTGGATTGCATGGTTGTCTTAAAATATCTAGTCTAGTCATTCTGCCTATTTAATATATATTTTTTATTTTTAATACAAAAAGGTTTTTTCGAAATTCAAATTCAAAAATTTACTTTTAAGGTTAAAAATTACTAATGAAAAAGTCATTCTGGAAACGCAATTATTGAACGATATCTCTATATCAAATTTAAGCTCATCCTAACACAATCCTCTTCATCACTCACGGTGGTCTACAGTATACAACAGAGACAGTACACTTCGGTGTTCCTATCATTGGCATACCAGTGTTTGCGGACCAATTTACTAACGTTGTCAGAGCTGTGAAACGTGGCTATGCCCTGCGAGTAGATCTGTCTTACACTATGGCTGATGAACTTAAACAAGGCATTAATGAAATTACTAGTAATCCTAAGTAAATATTTTAATAATAATAATAATAATAAAAATTCTTTATTTGCGCACCTTAAACTAACAAGAGACATAGGTTGGAGACACGTAAAACATATGGAAGTACAAATGGCGGCCTTATCGCTAAAAGCAATTTCTTCCAGGCAACCTTAGGAAGGACAATATTGCATGAAAGAAACGAGTAGTTGCAGGCGTTAAAATAAACAAAAGTCAAACATATTTATTTAAATAAAATTGTAAATATATAAATTTATAAATAAATAATACTATAACATAATACAGTAAAAAATACTTAAATAGATAATAGGAATATATACATTTACATGACATAAACATACACAAACACATACATACATAAATATTAGGTCGGGGAAAAAGTCTTTTCGCATAACGTAGGTATAAACTTATTATAAAATTTCTTTGACTGTACTATTTGTGTCTGGCTGGTTTTGGTAACATTAAAAAGGTTACATTATAAAGAAAAGAAAAAAATAAAAAAAAGTTGTTTCCCGCTATTTTTCATTTGTTTTTCTCTCCGTAAAAATGAGTGAATCTAATGAAGAAATTCGATACATTTTAAAATTTTATTATAAAAAAGGCAAAAATGCAACTCAAGCAGTGAAAAAAATTTGTGATGTTTATGGACCTGATGCACTGTCAGTAAGAGTAGCACAAATTTGGTTCAAACGTTTTCAGTCCGAAAATTTTGATGTTAAAGATGCACCTCGCTCTGGTCGCCCTGTTACGAATAAAATGGACGCCATTTTTGAAAGAGTGGAGCAAGATCGGCAAATTAGTAGTTACGATGTAGCTGAAGAACTGGGAATTGACCACAAAACAGTTTTGACCCATTTGAAGAAAGCTGGTTATACAAAAAAGCTCGATATTTGGGTGCCACACGAGCTCACTCAAAGAAACTTAATGAACCGTGTACTCATTTGCGATTCATTATTGAGACGTAATGAAACCGAGCCGTTTTTGAAGAGATTGATAACTGGCGATGAAAAGTGGATCACGTACGACAAGAACGTGCGAAAAAGGTCGTGGTCGAAAGTTGGCCAGGCTTCACAGACTGTGGCCAAACCTGGCCTAACACGAAATAAGGTGATGCTGTGTGTATGGTGGGATTGGAAGGGCATTGTTCATTATGAGCTTTTACCGTCCGGCAAAACCATCGATTCTGATCTTTACTGCCAGCAACTGATGAGATTAAAGGAAGCAGTCGAGAGAAAACGACCGGAATTGATCAACAGGAAGGGTGTGGTCTTTCATCACGATAACGCTAGACCACACACATCTTTAGCCACTCAGCAAAAATTAAGAGAGTTCGACTGGGAGGTCCTAGTGCATCCACCATATAGCCCTGACCTTGCGCCTTCAGATTTTCACCTGTTTCGGTCTCTTCAGAATTCTTTAGGTTCTGTAAGGTTGACCTCAAGAGAGGACTGCCAAAACTATTTGTCCCGTTTTTTTGATCAGAAGTCCCAAAGTTTCTACAGTAACGGGATAATGTCTCTGCCCACAAAATGGCAGAAAGTTATTCAACAAAACGGTACATATATATTGTAAATAAATGTAAATAAACTTTGAAAAAAATGTCTTGACTTTTCATACAAAAATACGAAAATACTTTTTCCCCAACCTATTATATACATGACTATGGATACACAAACAAATAGAAACATTACTAAAACAGAAAAAGGATTACAGTAGCCCGGCATTGTGTTGCATCAGAAGAGTTTTAAATAGGGTTAGGGACTTGGCTTTTCTAATCTCCACGGGCAGTGCGTTCCATAGCAGCACTGCCCGGACGGAAAACGATAGCCCATAAAAATGCGTTGAATGCCTAGGGACTGCCAATCTCAAATTTTCCGATGACCTCAGATATTTCGAATGTGTGTCATGTAGGAACTCGAAACGTTCTTTGAGATAATGAGGGGAATTAGGGTTAAATAAAACGTTATACAATAACGTAAGAACATGAGTATTCCGGCGAAGACGAATAGGAAGCCACTTGAGCTTATTTTGAAACTCAGAAACGTGATCATATTTGCGAAGACCAAATATAAATCTGATACAGACATTTTGAAGACGCTCAAGTTTGTCGAGTTGTGCTTCAGTGAGATTCAGATAGCTGGTATCGGCATAGTCGAGAATAGGTAGTAAGAGAGATTGAGCGAGTGTGATTTTAGTGGCAGTAGGCAAGAAGTTTTGTAATCTTCTTTTATGCTATGATCCCAAGATTTCTCCTAAACATAAAATATGTAGAAAAGCGTACTAAGATTAATGTAAAAATAGCGGTCAACAATGTACGAGTACTTAATTCTGAATATTGTTCAACTTGACACGCTACGTTTTTTTATGGTAAAAAGGGACCAACGAGCGTACGGGTCACCTGGTGGAAAGCGACTACCTCCGCTCATAGACGTCTGCAAAATCAGAGGCGTCATATCAGCGTTATCGGCCTTTAAGATAAAAAGGAAGGAAGGATAGGAAGTTTTACTATAGCAACGTTTGTCCTTATCTTCAAATCCTATAACATAAATTATACCTTCATCAGGTACACACAAAAAGTCAAGGAGCTCTCATTCATATATCATAACCGTCCAGTATCCCCAGGACAGCAGCTGATCCATTGGGTGAAGCACGTCATAGAGACACGGAGCTCCTCATCTTCGCTCGCCAGCACTTGATCTACCTTTCTATCAGAGACTTTATCTAGACTTAATCAATTCATACTAGTTATTACATCTATAGTTACTAAATTATTTAAATTATATAATAATAATAATCAGCCTCATTTATTCCATAACCAAAAAATAACATTAAAATAAATCATTACAATCATTTACAATTTCATTTCAATTCAATAAAATAAAATTACACAAAAATTTAATTAAATTTCCAATAAATAATTCTAAAAAATTAACATAAAATAAAATTACATTCCTTTCCCTTAATATACAATATAATATACATATATATAAGCTTCGAAAATCATTTTTTCTAAAATATAGTTTATAATTTTTGGTTTAGGACCTCTCTACGAGTAAAGGCCTCCTCCATTTCTTTCCAAGAGTCTCTATCATTTGCCATTTTAAACCATTGTTTTCCGGCTGCTCTATTTATTTCATCAATCCACTTTTCTCGTGGTCTACCTCTATTTCGTTTGCCAAGTGAAGCTGCCCATGTTGTTACCTTGTGTGTCCACTTACATTTATCCATGCGCGCTACATGACCAGCCCATTTCCATTTCAGTTTTTTACAATGTTCCAAAGCATCAAGTACATTTGTTATTTTTCTTATCTCTGTGTTTCGTTTCTTATCTCTCTTTTTTATATTCAAAATGCTTCTCTCCATTGCTCTTTGACATACTTGTATTTTCTTTTTTGTAGCGTTATTAAATATCCATGTTTGGCTGCCATATGAGAGACATGGTAGTATAAATGTATCTAAAACCTTTTTCTTTAGTTCAACAGGAAGTCTTGATTTCAATACTTCTTTGAAAATCCAGAATTTGTTCCATGTGATATTTATTTCTTTTTATTTCATCTAAATGTCTGGATATATTAAATGATATTTGTTTGCCTAAATAGATGTATTCCTGTACGTATTCTATTTGATTTCTATTTGATTTATTATCTACATGAATTGGTCTTCTTGAAGCATTTGTCATGACTTTGGTTTTTTCGGTATTTAGTACCAAACCGATTTGTTGACTCACTGTAGAGATATCACATAGCATTCCTTCTAGTTGTGTTGCCGATTCTAAAAAAAGAACAATATCGTCTGCAAAACGTAAGTTGGTTAGAAATTCACCTTTTATGTTTATTCCTTTCCTTTTCCAGTTAAGATTTTTCATGATACTTTCCAAAACTGTTATAAAAATTCTAGGCGAGATAGGGTCGCCTTGTCTTACACCTCGACCAATTTTTATCTTTGAACCTTTCGAACTCCAACCTAACGCACGATTCACTTTTACTATAAATGTCTTTTAAAAGATCTAATATCTCTGTTGGTACATTACACTCGTGAAGTGCTTTCCATATACTATTATGGGATATAGAGTCAAAAGCTTTGGCATAGTCGATAAATGCTAGGTAGAGTGGTTTTCGGTGTTCTTCATATCTTTCTATTATTTGTTCCAGGGTGTGAATGTGATCTATTGTAGAATAGTTTTTCCTGAACCCTGCTTGTTCTACGGGTTGGTGTTTCTCAGTATATTCAGCGAGGCGTTCTTCAAGACAGGAAGCGAATAATTTGTAAAGGTTTGGTTGTAGGCTTATAGGTCTGTAGTTTGCAACATTTGCAGGATCTCCTTTTTTATACAACAAGATTATATCGGATGTTGCCCATTCTGTAAGTATTTTTCTGGTATCCAGGATCCTGTTAAATAGGTGGGTTATATGAGGTATTAGTATGAATCTACTTAATTTTATTGCTTCATTTGGTATTCCATCTGGACCGGAACTTTTGTCTGTTTTTAATCTATTTATTTTTTTCATAATTTCTGACATTTCAAATCTCTTTATTTTTGTAGAGTTGTATATGAGCGGTAAATTTTGGTCATTTTCTGTCTTTCGGCGCGAGTAAAGGTTCTTATAAAAGGTAGTGGCTGTATTAAGTATTTCATTTCTTGAGAAATTTTTACTATTTTTAGTAGAATCTTTCTTAAGACAAGGTATCCATTTTTTAGGCTCATTTAACATTTTATAACCTTTCTTCAAACTACCTGAAGCTGTAAGATACTTTTCTATTATTGCTAATCTATACTCTTGACGTTCCTTCTTAAGAAGTTTATAGACATTTTTGTATAGAAAAGTACGTTCTTTCCTTTCTTCAAGTGAAATGTTTGCTTTAGTTGTTAATTCGTATCGTCGCTCAAGTAGCTTTTTTATATTATATAAATTATTTAAATTATTGATCTTTAAATTATTTAAGTATTGCTCTGAACGTGGAAATTTTTTTGTGAAAAAGAATAATTAACTTTTATAAAACCTGCCTTTTATTTATTAAAAAGTAATCATAAGATAGACTCGGTTATAACAATTACTATCATACGATTATTCTAATTATTATCCTGTATATATTATGCATAAGATGACAGAAATCTATAAAAATTAATAGTTTGAAATTATGTTAAACAAAAACCCAAAATTTGCATGTTATTTATGAAGAGTAAATTTCTATTCGTTAATATTCATTTAATTTTCTCACTTTGGTATCCCATAGGGGTATGCAGAGACTTTGGCTTTACACAAGCTACGATCCTGAAACTGAAACTTCTTTGCCTCATCCACAATCGTAAATCTTATCATGCATTAAATTCGGTTACATATGCTGCGCATTTTTCTTTATTATAACAGATCATATTTAATTTACTCGTGGTGGTAGCTTTTTCTTGGTCTCTCAAATCCGACTCTGCCACCCACACACCGTTGACACCCCCCTCGTACACTCTTTTAGCCAGTTGGCTTTCATTTTGCTTCTCCTTGGTCTTCTCTCCACCTTGGTCACACATCATCCTTCACTTGCGTTTCTCCTCAATCACAGTATTTTTTATTCTCAATCTCCAAGTGTGACATCATTCTCAGAGAGCGCATTTCTACGGCATTCCCCTTACTTTGTTACTTTTTTACTTACGTTTCTCATACCTGTCACTCGCTTCCATGTGTCACAGTTGACACCAATACGACTTTTCAGATACAATCTCACTACGCATCAGGGCATGTAGCCTATCACTAATCCGGCTACCAGCAGTCAGTCTCTTTTCGATATCTTCCTCACATGTTCATCACCAGCCTTTTTAAATTGACGGCCCACATTTGGACTCTAATGTGGGCCGTCAATTTAAAAAGGCTGGCCCCCATGAAACGCCATAGCTCAAGGTCTTGTGCCTTCCGCATCCAGTAGTCCCAGCAATCTTGACCAGGTCGTCGGTCCACCTAGAGTGGGAACGTCCGATTCCACGTGGTAGCTACTCGAGCACCTTTCTCCACCATCGGTTATCGGCTCGTCGAGCCATGTGGCCTGCCCATCTCCATTTCAGCGTGCTAATTACAACTTTGAGCTTTGTTATGAGGCCAACATTTAAAGACCACGTCTCAGTTCCGTGTGTCATCACTTGTAACACAGATTCGTCATTGACATTAGACTTAAGGCACTGAGGAATTTCAGACGGAGAAGATTTCCCTTCGTTTCGAGAACCCTGCCCAACCGAGTCGAATCCGTCAGGTTATCTAAGTTGGCTCTACCTAATTGGACTCTTTGTCCTAGGTAAACATAGTGGTTAACAACTTCGAGGATCGTATCGCTGACAGTAACCAGTACTGGAATGACACCGTTCTCCCAAACCCAATTCGGACTGATATAGTGTGGTTTCTAAACAAATACTACAACACTTCGATATACCGATAGTCAATGCCGATAGGCATCTCTGGACGGACTGCGGCACTGCCCAAGTTTCAACGAAATCAAAGGCTTTCTCATAGTTCACAAACGCCAGGTACGGGGGTTGATTATACTCTTTGGTCTGGCGTAGTGTGTGAATGTGGTCTATTGTACAAAAAGCCTTGACGGAAACCGGCTTGATCGGGAGGCTGGAATGCG
Source organism: Euproctis similis (assembly GCA_905147225.2). NCBI lineage: Eukaryota > Metazoa > Arthropoda > Insecta > Lepidoptera > Erebidae > Euproctis > Euproctis similis. The sequence goes on from LR990109.1 coordinate 16,838,905, forward strand.
TCAAGCCTGCGCGAGAACAGAATTGCAATGACTCAACACCGCCATGCTTCTGGTCTACGCCTCTGGAACGTTACCTCGAGTACGACAGAATTAAAAAGCCTCTGAAGGCCCTTAAGGATCGTTTACCACCCACCTTCAGAAATAATGTAATTCCAACGTCACCAGATGCCTTCCCGTTTTTTAGCTGCTTGAGAGCCATTCTGATCTCGTACAAGCTGACATCTTTCGTCTCTTTTGCATGAGTCTGAGAGTAGATTCAGACAATTTTTGGGTTCTATTTGAACGTTGCGTCGGTTGCTAAAAAATTAAGTACCGATATCGTAGACAGTTCCCACTATCCTGTTGTTCATGCCGTTCACATTTTCGCACTTATCTAGGCATCGGAAGCAATTTTGAAGTTCGCGATAATTTACTAGTCTTGCTTACCATTCTTTACTTTACAAATAGTTGTTCGTATATTCAATTTAGATACGTTTATTTTATTTCTAGGCTCTTATCCTCATCATTTAACTATTTTATTGTTTCATAAAACTCCGATTGCGTGGCTATTCTGATTTACCAACATACTTTTAAATGCAAAAACGGTACTATTTACTAACTAACCAGAATTATCTTAATGTTCTTCCAAAAATTAAATATTTTCACCTAAAAAATATCTTAAATACATTGTAACCTTTTAAGAGTTTATTGTTGCTTCATTTGAATATCTGAACTATTTGTATGGTAATTGTAACTGTCAGTTAGAGTATATACAGAATGTTCACTTATTAGGCCAATATGATTAATAAATAACTTGAATTGAATTAACTCTAAATCCAACAAATATTACATTTATTTATTTTTTATTTATGGGATAGGAGGGCAAACGAGCAGGCGTGTCAACTAATGGTAAGCAACCAACGCCGCCCATAGACACCAGCAACACATATAGTGTTACTGTTGCCTTGCCGACCTTTAAAGGTTAGGGGATAGGAAAGGATGGGGAAGGGGGTGGGCCTCCGGGTACCTCTCTCACCGAACGAAACGCAGTATGAGCCACTTTACGTTAGTCTTCTGAGAGGTCGTGGTATTTCACCGGTCGAGCCGGCCCATTCATGCAGTGAACTGCTTGGCTCTGCCACTGTTTACCACTGTATACCATTTCCCGTCTCGACAGAGTAGTGGCATTCCTGACCTGCTTGTGAATTTAAAAAAAGTTCTAAAACGTCCTGCATTTTATTTCAGATCATCAATGACTTTTCGACAATCTTGTTTGAAGTTATGTAAGTTAAATATCGATGACTGCCAGAGTATGGCAATAGGCTCCACCAAATATCACATATTTACCAATAACAACAACAATATAAATTTACGCCAAAACCCTCTTACAGTGGGCAGAAAGCAAAGAGCGCCATATAACCATATACATATAACCTACATACTTGACTTGTTATGAACGTTGCCGATTTCTAAGGTTAGAAGTCGAGAAGGTATTTATTTTTATCTAAAACCACCTACTGTATATCTTTAAAGTTAATTAGGTAGTAAATTATCAGCAGCAGAAAGAAGTAGTTCGTCGTCAGTGTGTTAAATAGCTATTCTATATTCTATGGAGTTTTTATAAAATGGAATTATACGTAATATCTGTTGCAATGCATTTTTTATTTTGTGATGCATATAAAATATTGGTGGTATCCTCCTACCCAACAAGAAGTCATGGGATTCTCGGCGAGGGAGTTGTGAGGAATCTTCTCAAGGAAGGACATGAGGTATTATTTTATATTTACTACAATTTTTCAAACATTCTTAATTCTCAGCATGGGCAATCTTTTTTATGCAAACAAATACAAAACTAACAAGCCAACAAAATCAAGTAGAAATTATTAAATAATATGCTTTTCAACTTTGAATGAGATCTACGATCTGCTCTAATCTGTAACGTTTGGCACGGCTTCAGTTACCAATGGTAACAGTATGAAGAAGTCGTAAATACGTAGATTCCTGGATGCAAAGAATGTTAGCAGAAAAGCTACCTATTAACGATGCCGACGCTAACTTATGAAAGCGTTAGTGGGGTATGGCAGTGTGCGAATGAAAGTAGGAATAAACACGGTCACAATGACTTTGGACACCATATCGAAAACGGTTGTAAGGAAAGAAGTTGCATTGAAAGAGAGTCTGTAAGAAAGGGTATGCTCCGATAGTTCGATCATGTAGAAATAATGGATAGTGCGAGATTGAGTAAGCAGAGTTAGTTGCTTACCATCAGGTGACACGATTGCTCGTTTGCCGCACTATCTCATAAAATAATAAGGCATGATTCATAGATTCTCCATCCGTTTTGGAATCGTATGTCTGCTTAGTCAATCTCGTGCTCATTTGTCAATGGGTGCTCAAATGCCAGGCCATCGACGACGATAATAAAATTAGCTTAAATATATTATTAATTTATATTTTAGGTCACGTTTATTTCACCTTACACCTACAACCATACTTCACCAAATCTCCGTATGATTGATGTCAGTGCAATTATTGAACTACAAGCAGGTAAGTTTAATGAATTCGAGCTTAATGTTCCTCTTTTATACCCTAAAACGTAGCAAGCCATACATAATTTAGCATAAAATGAAAAAAATGTCTTCCTCCGTTAATAACATTTGGTTAAATTTTTCATAACATAACCAACAAGTTACTAACTTGATGTAAGAGTGTGAACAATTTATTTTTCCACTGTTATGTAAGAATTCATAACATAACATAACTTCACGCCTTTTTCTACCCGAAGGTTATGTTTACGTCCCAAATGGAATCGATGGCGAACCTATTACCATACCGGGCACAAAGCTTTCAGTCATCAATATGTAACATAACTTCCGAAAATAATTTCGTAAAGTCTCAGCCAGGATTCGAACCCGCGACTTCTTGATTCAGAAGCGGAGTGCTCGACCACTGGACAACCGAGACATTTTAGAATTTACCTAAAGTATATAATTTTAAATTAGGGAAAAGAAATACAGAAGACAAATTATAGATATTTAGAAAGAAAATTTAATTTAGAAAATGAAATTTTGCATTGTATATTAATCTCCTACAGACATTTTCGCCGACTACCGTACATTGTTAGATATGTATCAATACGAATATCATGGAGCAATGATACATACTTTGATATTGACGATGAAACACACAATTGAAAATGAAAATGTTCAAAGATTATTGAACGATCCAAATGAACAATTTGATGCAGTGATAATGACCTGGTGCCTTACTGAACTTCTAGCTGGGTATGATATTATTTATCATTAATTATTAATACTTGATTAACCATTTAATTAAATCCTCTTATCAAGTAGTACTTAGACCAAGTCAATATGTACTAACCAAACATATATATTTGAAAATAGGCCGAAGATTCATCGACTTATCTATACTAATCACTACATAGTATAAAACCAAGTAACTTTCGGTTATCCGTCCCCTAATATGCTTACATCTTTGAAAGTACGCAACAGATTTTGATGTGGTTTAATACGTGGAAACAATTTTACAAATGGGTTTAACAGTGTGGTTTGTAATTTTGTATGTATACTCAATGCATAATATAGTAGAAAACAGTGTAAATTTTCGAGGTTTGGATCTTTAATTGCAAACGCTGGCTGAACCCTGTGTGATAGATCAAAATAATGTACTACATTTTTAGGATTATATCGCGTTTATTTATTACTTATTTTTATTTATTTAATGTTATGAGCGTGATTCGCGTAAAATCTTAGAAATAAAAATGTACTACATTGTTATACACTGAAGTCCACAAAAAAGGGTTCAAAAAGGTCTAAGTATAACCCACAATAACCATTTTTATTTGGCTGCCTTTTAAATAGCTAATTTACGAAACGACGTTAAACATTAATCCTTATCTAATTATTACCTGAAATACTATGTCTCTACATTTCTCTCTACATTGAAAATGTGTAATATTTCCGAAAATACACACACACACAATTGTGTGCGTGTGATTTAAATGAATATTTAGATATATATAGCGGTTGCATCGCGCAGATGTACCGACCGTAGCGTGCCGGTAAATAACGCCAATGGAACTTATTAAAATCCTAAATTTTTCCTTAAAATTTTTTTAGTCAAAATAATCAAACTAATCTCATATTTATGAGATTAGTTAGCACCCACTGTTTTGTAAATTTTAAAATCAATATTAGAAGCCCATTTGTTTACGAAAGCTAAAAGGTTAGCAGCGGAGCATCAATCCTTCATGTTTTGTTCACTGAAATTTTGGTTGTAGTGGTATGGAAGTGTGGCAATATATATGCTAGTTTTTTTTTTTTTTTTCAGTTTGTCGGCGATATTCAATTGTCCATACATTTGGATTTCAACACTCGATACTCACTGGTTCTTGTTGAGACTTATCGACCAACCAACAAGTCCTGCGTACACTGCCGATTATTTGTCTTCAATTTTGCCACCATTCACGTTCTGGGAACGTATAACAGAATTATGGATTCAACTCCAATTGCAATATTTTAAATACAGGTAAGTTTTTGCATTACTACTTTTAATAATTTTATGGGTCTTTTTCTTATCTGGCAAAATCCGTGTGTTTCATTATAAAAACAGAACTACCGCATATAATAACTTGGTATCTATCCAAATTGGAAAATAAGTTATAAATAAATTTCTAGCCACGGCTTATTAAATTGAATGATGCAATTATGAATGTTCATTTGAAACTCTAAAATAAATGTAAAGAATAATAATCCATAAAAGTTTTTATCCATAAAAGTTAAAAATCCTATTAAGAATGTGATTCGCGAAAATCTGAGAAATAAATAAATGTAAAGAACTCAAGAAACTCGAGCTAACGCGATACTGATGAAAATTGCTTTAAGAGAAAAAAACTAGCAAACTAAGCTAAAAAAAATAGCAAATATCGAGAACAGTATTAACGATCTATTAAAAGCTTATGGGACACTATTAAACAATAGTGATCATAGTTGATTTTTAGTACCTTTACCTCACAAATTTATTTATTACTCCTATATTTATTTATTGCTTTATATTAGTAATATGAAATTTGGTTAAATGTTATTACAATAAATTTTAATGTCAGATATATCACCGAATTTGAAAAGCAACAATACGAAAAATTGTTCACACCGCTTCTGGCAAAGCGAGGGAGACAGTTACCCTCATACTACGACATACAATACAACGCATCTCTAATTTTGGGCAACTCACATGCTCCTATGGGAAAAGCTGTAGCTCTTCCACAGAATTACAAACAAGTCGGTGGTTACCACATTGACGAGGAGAAAACTTTACCTGAAGTATGTATTCTATATTCACTTCTTCAATCTTTATGTTGACTAGTGGGGGAAGATATTGAGGGGGACTTAACCTAAATTATACAAATTTAAAAAAGTACTTTTGGTTGGTTATTAACATTTTTGTCGCTTTTGCATTATATATCTGCTTAGTCAATCTTGCATGATCCATACTTTCTACATGTCCGAACCATCGGAGCATGCCCTTTCTTACTTTTACACTGACACTCTCTTTCAATCCAACTTCCTTCCTTACAAACTTGTCACTCCGCAATTTTTGAACGGTTCTCTCAATTCGACGGCGTTTATCCTACTTTCGTGCACACTTTGCCATACCCAGCTCTCGCTTCCATAAGTTAGCGCTGGGATCAGTACTGCATTGGGCTTTTCTGCTAACATTCTTTGCGCCCAGGAATCTGCCCAACGCACCATTTACGCTGTTTCCTAACGCCACTCTTCTTTCTATATCCGCGGTGTACAATTTCATTCGCCTGCTCCAGCACTACATCATTTTATGTATGAAGTAATATAATTACGTTTGGGGTTAAGACTTTGGGGACATGGGGTCCGAGTGCTCGTGCACTCTATAAAGATCTTGCAAAGAGGCTGTTCGAAGCCTCTCGCGACCAGAGGGCTGGCCTATTCTTCGCACAGAGGATTGGCATTCCCATTCAGCGTGGCAATGCGGCCAGTCTTCTGGGCACGCGGCCAGTAGACCGAGATGCGGAGAAATTTGATTTCAGATAGTTTTTCAATTGTATATAATGTAAATAAAGTAATTAATTTATGTCGCCTTATTATTACTTATTGTTTGAATGTAAAGTTTAAAGAATAAATAAAAAAACAGCACAATGCTTAATTTTTTTGTGACAGGTAAAGGAATTTTTTTTTAGAATTTGCAAAAGCTATTGGACAACGCGACTAATGGACTAATATACTTCAGCATGGGCTCAAACTTAAGGAGCGATATGTTTCTACGAGATTTGGATGGTATTTTAAAGGTCTTCAGTGAACTAAAGCAAACTGTTTTGTTGAAATTCGATAATGAACTACCGGAAAAGCCAGATAATGTCCATATTGTCAAGTGGGCTCCACAACATGGTATTCTTGGTTAGTGTCTCTATTGTAAAAACACTTATTCAAGCTAGTTACGCCTTTTTTTCAACAGTGGTAGAGTCGCTGATAGGATATGGTGAGTCATATGAAGGGAGAGTGAAAGGGGTCAGCCTCTGGATACATCTCACGATTTTCTGACTTCAAAAATACAACCGAGCGCGAGTTTTGTACACGATGAGAAGCTGTCTCACTTTTGCAAAAGTACTAAATCAAATGAAACGCACAAAGTTATACCCTTGAAGACAACAAATTCCAGAAGGCGATCGAATCATACTCATACATCATAAATGCTTTTTCAATCGTTACCTTAAACACTTGAACACTTGATATGGTTGTTTTTTGTTATTACAGAATTTAAGAATGTGTTTAGATAGTTATAAATAAACCCAGGCCTTATCCACTTTCAAATGGGTTACGACTGTTACGGCTGCCTGCTGATTGAAAACGAAATATACATGTATAAAAAAAACTTTTCAGCTCACCCTAACACCGTACTATTCATAACCCATGGCGGTTTGCTATCATCAATAGAAGCAATCTATTTCGGAATCCCCATAATTGGAATTCCAATAGTTTTAGACCAACATTTGAATATAGCTAAAGCGGTGGATGGAGGTTACGGCAGGAAAATTGAATTACTTGAGAATATAACTACTGATATGAAAGTTGCTATAAAAGAAATACTCAATAATCCAAGGTTAGTATAAATATATGTACATAGTTCCATAGACCAACGGACGTGAAAAGGTATATAGCCGCTCACTATAGCCGCACCCTAACTGAAGTCAAGGTTCGGGACCAAGAAGCGGTAGATCTTGCCGCAACCTCAAGCGTATAGCTCTTGATGGTACTCATAAGGAGAGTCGCCCCGTGAATTCCTTAACACCCCTTTGTCCGATTGGGATCCGTAGCAGTTTATAAATACATGTACAGTTAACATTTAGTCACAATTAGTTGTGGCGAGATAGTTGGAACTTCTAAAATAAAATTAGAATACTCATGTTCCTTATTTCATCAGCTGTCTACCTGGGATGGTGTTATCAAAATCGCTCATTTTACAATTGGTTTATTATTATATTGTATTTTTTTTTTAATTTTACTCCATTTATATTTGAGAACAAAGGTAGTAGCAGCAATTATGACTCATACCTAACAATAAACCTTATAGATGGGGTAGCGGATTGCGACACGTAGGGCACTTATTACACCTAATTTCCGGAAATATATCAAAAAAGTTACTTCTATGCACACTGATTTGAACCTAAGAATGTGAAATAATTCTACTTAGGAAATTCTAAATTTATGCCAAAAACACATCTTTCATACATCTTTCGAATTAGATTGTATTTCGAAATATAAGCTTGTTATATTATGATTTATAAATAAATGGTTATTGCCCACTACTGCGCCACCTTGGTCTATAGATAATCACTGCCTTATTTGGGTTCCATAATTGTCGACTTTACTTTTTAATTTCAATGTTCGATACGAATCTATTTCTGATTTCATATGACAGTCTTTTGTTTTTAGTAACGTTAGTATTTTATTCCCAGATATGCAGAAAAAGCTAAAGAATTATCTTTCATTTACCGCGATCGTCCAGTACCACCTGGCAAAGAGCTGGCTCACTGGGTAAGGCACGTTATCCAGACTAGAGGTGCTCCACATCTTCGCTCACCAGCATTTTACGTGGCTTTCTATCAAAAGTATTACTTAGATCTTCTTGTTATTTTTCTAATCATCCTATATATTATGATTAAACTGGTTAAGATTATATACAATATATGTATTTTAAATATATATATGTATCTAACTCATCGAGTAAATAAAATCGTAAAATCCGAGAGTAAACGTCAGTAGGGCTGTATTTAATTATTAAATAATTCAAGTGATGTTATTGAAATAATTATTAAGTCATTAAGTAAAAAATAATACTTGCTCTAAACAATACCTAAATATGTTACAATTAAATATATTCTAATAAATAGTAGTTTTATTGAGGTCTATATCGACCTCAATATCGAAGCTTCAAAAATCACCAAATATTTGATAAACTTGTGTAAAAATATATAAGTATATTTCTTAGATCGATATCGCATCGATTCGATCCTACGACTTGTTAATTAACGGCCGAAACCAATAATCAATCCCAATACGAATTTTGCTAAGATCAATATTTCAATCCATTTCTACTAATAAGCGTGCCAATAATCAATCCATGAATTGATTTTGTCTGAGAAATCGATCGACAGATACTCAATAGTCTTCGATTGGTTTCAATCCTAGATAGGAGATTGATTATTGGTTTCGGCCGTAAGAAGTGAAATGCTAGAGCTAAAGGCCACCGAGACAAATAAATGATGATAGAATTATGGTTCTTGAAAATATCGTTTTCCAGTCCTTATGCCCAAAGGTGGAGTTGGCACAAAATCTCATCCCGTCGAACTATCCGTATTGTAAAAAGATTTGTCTGTAGTTTTACGACCAGCGGCATGCCTGACGATAGCCCTATTTGGGAAAATTTTCGTTGTTTGAATATGGGTTGGAAGTGGGATGGGTAGGGGAGAGGGGAAGTGATCAGGCCTCGGGATATCTCTCTCACCGAATGAAACATGGCATGCGCCACGCTGATATTCTGAGAGATCGTGGTATTTCTCCGGTCAAGCCGGCCATTCATGCAGACTTCGAAATAGGAGGAGGTTCACAATTTGTCTGTATGTATAATATTTTTTTTTATGTATGTTCACCGATATTTTCGTCAATTATGGACCGATTTCAAAAATATTTTTTTCGCTGTATAGTGTTTAGGTTTACCTTCGAGATAGTCCCATTTTCACCAGATCAGGATCTGATGATAGGAACCAGGAGAAATCGAAGGCATCCACCAAAAGTTGTATGCGAGTATGGTGTTTTGTTGCGTAATAGTGATATTCTTTATGGTGCCTATATTTGATGCTGCTGTGCTGATAAAGAAGCCACAAAACTCTTCAACGGTTAGGAGTTTGAAAACAGCACTGCAATTGGTCTATAGAAACTACTTGGGTAGTATGTAGGGCTATCGTGTTGCTTCTGAAGTATGCTTGAATATACACCTGATGCTGCTATGCTGATGAAGAAGCCACAGAACTCCTTAATGGTTAGGAGTCGGGAGACAGTACTGCAGTTAGTCGATGTAAACTGTTTAGTAGTATATAGGACAAACGTGTTGCTTGGGAGGTATGCTTGAATCAACGTTTGATACTGCTGTGTTGATGATGAAGCTACAGAACTCTTATAGGGTTAGGAGTTAGGACACAATTCTGTAAAAATGTTTTTTTTATTTTCTGCAGTAGTTTCCAGGCTACGATTGGCCTTCATTCGGGCTGCAGTGTTATTGTGTCTATCCATGATAACTACTAAAATATAAATACTTGGCAAGTACTTAAGATAAATACTTTAAGTATATGAAAACAGTACCTCTATAACTAAAAAGCGATAAATAACGTAATTTACTAATTTGTATACTTAATACATAATACAAAACGTAATACTTTAATAAAGTCATCTTTAACTATTATAATATTTACAAATGTCACTTATTTTTGGAGTCGGTGCAAGCCTAGGTAATGTACTCTATTGTGTTGTTCAAGAACTGAACTTAAAAATAGACACAGTCCAATATGATGGAGAGTATATAATAATTAGATAAATAGATAGATAATACTTTATTTGCACTTAATACCTTATCGCTAAGAGCAATCTCTTCCAGGCAACCTTTGGAAGGACAGAAATGCTAGAAAGACGGGTAAATCAAAACATAGAATTTTTGGGATTCGAACATCGATCTCAGGAATAAATTACTTGTTACTCGTAATGCACAGATTCCCATTCAAATGTATGACTCGCGTAACGCTAATTTACATGAAGAAATCATACCGGCTAAGTCATCCAAACTTGTTAGGTTACCCGTGACCTTATTGATCTAGATGTTTCTTCTCAATTATTACAACAATATATGATTAATCATAAAGAGAAGATGTCTATTGCCTACAACGCAATACAAGAAATATGTAACGCCTCTCGTAGAGACCTAATGTCCAACCGTAATATTAATAGAGAACCCGAGACGGATTACTCACCTGAACAACAGACCTTTACTAAAAATCCGTTTGCTTTTTGACAGAAGCTAGCCCCTCGATTCACAAAAGATACAGTTATGGCAAACCTTCCTATTCATATATATACTAGGAAAAGACGTGGTCCGGTAGCAAAGACTCGAATTAAAAGAATCCCTAAATCAGCCTCTCAAGTCCCTTCAGGACTATAAAAATAAAATACGTAATTAGCTAATTAAATAGGTATATTAGATTGGACGTCGCAATACACTAACGTATTAAGTATAATATAATCAACGTTCAAATCAGAACTTCTACTCCCGATCATTCTGTATTAAACCTGTATACTCTGCGTACTATTATTGGCAAATAGAATTCGATATATGGCAGGGAGAATATTGTAGACATATCTATATATATATATATATAATAGAGAATATAGAAAACATTTCCATATAATTAAGCTAGGTTTTTATTATATAGGGAACGAAACGATTATATAAATTTCTATATACATAGCAGTCCTATCCACTATATATAATATGTATAAACTTTATATAAGTATTTATAAAATTTCAATAATTCCTTATAGACACCAGATCCTTCTACCACCCTAACCCCACCTATCCATCTTTGAGAAAGACTTCAGGTACATAGAGGCTGAATGCCCGAAGACCACTAAGTGGTATTTATGCAAAGAAACTAAGAATATAAGAAATCACTCAACGGACGATTGTATTCAACAACCTGTCGCTACGCAGCAGAGGACTAACCACTATAATCTGTAGCTGTATCACTGAAAGACTGGCATATGAAGAATAAGATGAAGGCACAAAGCAGTTATCCCGCTATCATCCCACATCGATGCCCTACAGAGACTACACAATTCACTATCTCTAATATCAGAAATTGTTTAAAGGGTCAGGTTTTGAAATTGCTTGACTTGCCCAACGACATCAGCATAACTCCACCTGTAGTACCAGAATTGGAACTGAAGAAGTTAACTACAGCCTGTACCACACAAATATACCAATGTACATATCACTATTCATTAGATGTACACTTGGTAGCGGCTTCTACTACTAGACGCGGCAAAGAAGAAGAACTATGAAGACATAACGACAGGAGCCATAAGGAATGGATACTGTCCACGCTATCCCAGCCTCCGAACATGTTGGACCCAGCACACCACCAGCTCAATTTACGACCCCAGTCTTCAATTAGTCGCTGTTCTACGGGCGGAGGTGTTATGCACGGCCACTGCACTACGATCGCTTACACAGCGATGACCCCAATATGCGTCTTTACACGAGCCGCATTGTCAGCGGAACGTGTAAGGTGGACATCAATTCCATTGCCCAACCGAGGGCACTTGTAACATCAATATTATAAGTAAAAGTATTATTGGTTCACACTTCGAACTGTAATCACTAGGATAATTAAATGTAACTTAGTATTGTAATTCTTATTCTTAATTAAATATATTATATTAAAATTGCTTTTTTTTGCAACCTCCGGCTGCAGCATACGTAATTTACACATAAATACACTTACATACACAAATACCAACAATAGACTAGTTAGATCAATAAGATTATTGCAATGATAAATAGTACTGCGTAAGATGTGACTTGAAGGTGGTTATAGACTAGGATTTCTTTATATTGTCTGGTGAAACATTACACAGCAACACGGCTTGAACGGAAAATGACAAACCATAGAAATGTGTGGAATGCTTTGGGACAGCCAGTCCCAAGTTTGGTAGTAGTAAGTAGTATACTCGTGCTAGATAGTGAAGGTTTAATAATATTTTTTTAATAATTAATAATTACGCAGCACTTAAGTACTAGATACTCTTACTCTACTCTTACTAATTAACTATAGATGTACGAGTATTAAACTTATTTTTAGTAAATACCGGTTCACATAGAACGTCATCTATTTATTATTTAACCTTGTTATGTAAGGTTTAGGTTATCAATAAGTCTACACATATAAATAAAATTGAAATGTCTGTTGGAAATATTAAAATAACTTATAAAATCATATGAATACATACACTAAAGTAACATTTTTGTTTTTACATTGTTCGTCTCTCCGTCAATCTGTATCTGTTTCGTGTAATCTCTGAAATGGCTGGACCGCTTTAGTCGGTGCTTTTATTGGCAGGTAGCTGGTGTAATAAAAAGTAAATTTGGCTACTTATTAAGATTTTAAAAGCTTTTATTTAACTTGCACTGTATGTATTTATGTATGTATGTATGTAAGTATGTATGTTCGGTGGAATCTTGCAACTCAATTTTGAAGTAGATATCTTCAACCGATTGAGCTGAAATTTTGTATACACGTTTACTTTGGATGACAATGCATGATATGATATTTGATATTATTCTATATCCAATATGGCGGACCACCCAAGATGTAGGAATGGATATTTTGAATGCATTTCTGCAATATGGCTATTAAATGAAAGGACTTATTGAGTGTAACACAAAAAAGAATATGACGTCATTGTAAATCCAATATGGTGGAATATCCAAGATGGAGGAAAACATATTTTAAGCTTCTGTACAATATGGGTATCAAATGAAAGGGCTCATTGAGAGTAACTGAAAAAATTATGTGACGTCATTCTAAATGGAATACGGCGGATCATCCAAGATAGAGGAACAGTTTTTTAATGCATTTTTACAATATAGGTATCAAATGAAAGGGCTTGTTAATAGTAACTCGAAAAAAAAAATGACGTCATTCCAAATCCAATATGGCGGGAAAAATATTTGCATTTCAACAATATGGGTACCAAATGAAAGGACTTGTTAAAATTAACTCAAAAAATAATATGACGTCATTCTAAATCCAATATCGCGGATATTCCACCTGTTCGATAATAGTGCCCTATGAGAATAACTAAGAACTTAGAGTAGGTACTCACCAGACCCTTGCAGATGCTGGTCATGGGAAGCTGAGGAATGTAGTGTACTGATAGATAGGTAGGTGATGTTATGATGTGTCTATTGTCTGAAATATGTGTGTAGATACTTCCCTGAGGATTCGAGACCGGGAGGAATAGCCGAATCCTTGCACACCACACTTAATACCAATTCAAACCAAGACCGGGCACGGTGGCCAAAATATGACCCGATTACTGATTCTAAGAACTACAACCGACGCCTAACTAAAAGTCATAGGCAGAGTAAGTTTTTACGCGATAACAAACAACGTGCGAATTTATATGTTACACACGAAAAACTATAGCGTTCAGACCGTTCAGACAACGCGGCCATACCATTTTTATACTACGAAAAACGCCATCTGGCGGCACACGGTCGCGACACGAACGAACTACCGAAAGAGACCGATAAATATCGAACAGTCCCCCGCCCCAGCCAGACCGTGTCTGGATGAAGGCATTCTAACGGAGGTTAATCAATCGGTAAGCGGGAGAGAGTCGCGACAGCCCGCTTCAAAACTGAATCTCCAACCTTAACTTCAGAGACTCGAGGAATACCATCCGACCCGGGAAATAATTGAAGTATCCGACCGAGCCTCCATTGCAAAGGAGGTAAGTTCGACTCCTTTAAGAGGACAAGATCGCCTACACGCGGTGGGTTAGTTTTATCTGTCCATTTAACCCGTTGCTACAGCAAATATAAATACTCCAAGGACCACCGACGGTGGAATGATTGCGTAATTTGCTGGAGCAGCTCAAAACGCGACAATCGATTGGCAGCGACATCAACAAACGGATACTCTGGCAAGGAAGTCAGGGGACTGCCAATTAAGAAGTGACCTGGAGTTAAGGGTTCCAGGTCACTGGGGTCAGACGAAATAGGACAAAGAGGGCGCGAGTTCAGGACCGCTTCGACCTTACAAAATACTGTCGGCAACTCCTCAAAGGTGAGGATCGTTTCCCCAATCACACGGCGGAGATGGACCTTGGCGACCTTGACGGCAGCTTCGAATATTCCGCCCCACGAAGGATAGCCGGGAGGATCAAAAATCCAAGTCACACCACGTTTGGACAACTCCGAGCCGATGTAGGTGTGATTATCAGATAAGAATTGAACGACTTCCTTCAAGTATCGGTCTGCACCCTTAAAATTTTTTCCACAATCTGAACGGATCAAATGAGGCAATCCGCGCCGACTAACAAACCGTGACAGACATGCAATAAAGGCCTCGGTGGACAGTGCTGAAACGAGTTCCAAGTGCACAGCCTTTGAAAACAAACACACAAATACGCACAAATAAGCCTTAACATGTCTGGCATTACGAACACTTGATGTTTTAACCGAAAATGGACCCGCAAAATCTATGCCAACATTGACAAAGGGCCGAGCGGGTCTGACCCGATCCGATGGTAAGTCACCCATTAGGGGTTGAGTCAATGTGCCTTTCAATCTATAACACGGAATACATTTAAATATGACACTCCGAGCCGCTCGCCTGGCAGACAAAATCCAAAAGTCACGCTGCAGACAAGCCATTAATGCATTCAATCCAGCATGACAATTTCGAACATGGCGGTCCTTGATAAGCAGCTCAACAAAATGACCGTGCTTCGGCAATAAAAGGGGATGTCGAGCCCCGTAAGATAATTCTGAATTACGCAGTCGGCCCCCTACTCGCAACAATTCAGACTCGTCAAGAAACAAATTAAGACGAGCAAGACTACCTCGCAGCTGTTGCTTCTCCTGACGGAGAAGTTTGATTTCCTTACCAAACGACTGAACTTGCACAATCCTAACGCAAGTGAGGAGGGCATCATGGCGTTCTTGAGGAGATAAGACTGAGGAAACTACTGGCTGTGACCGATTTCGACAGTTGTGAAGAAATTTTCTTATCCAACCGGTCACAGCAATGAGCTTGCCGAGAGTACTAAATCGGTTAAGCATCGGATCCGGCGATCCCTCTTCAGCTATCTCAGCAGCGAGTACCCTTAAACCTGGAAGAGGATCGACACACTCTGTCATTGGGGCAGGCCACATATCTTCAGAAGAGGCCAGCCAATCTGGTCCCCACCATAAGGGATGATTGATGATTTGTGAAGCAATCAGCCCACGTGATGCACAATCGGCTGGGTTGATCGGACCTGGTACATGACGCCAATCCATTGAAACCGTTGACGATCGTATTTGAGATACGCGATTGGCCACGAAGGTTTCCAAGGCATGAAGAGAAGCCTTAAGCCATGATAAGACAATTTGACTATCAGTCCAAGCTGTTACCGAATCAAATTTAATCCATTTCCCTAAGGTGTTGGTAACGACATGACTCAGAAGACGAGTGAGCAAAGCTGCTCCTGACAACTCTAACTTAGGAATTGTTAATTTGGTGCGCAAGGGCGCAACCTTACTTTTTCCTACGACTAACCGAACATGGACTTGACCGCTACTATCAACGGTGCGAAGATAAACAACAGCCGCATAACCATACTCCGATGCATTCGAGAACCCATGAAGACTGGCTCGACAGCAACTGATGGGTAGAATAGAACGAGGTAAATAGATATGCTGAAGGTCTGCGAGTGTCGCATAAAACCGTAGCCAATAGGACAGCAAATCTCCTGTCAAAGGATTATCCCAATCGAGACCAGAGATCCACAACTCCTGCAAGAAACATTTAGCCCAAAAAACCACAGGAGTTACCCAACCATTTGGATCAAATATACGTGCGACCGTGGATAAAACCAAGCGTTTAGTCCACCGTTTCATTGGCTCTGATGGCTCAACCAAATAAGTGAATATATCCTGAGCTGGCCGATACTGAACTCCTAGTACTGCGATGGAGTCCGGATTATCAGGATTCCGAAAAAGATGAGGTTCCTGCTGGTGTTCTGGCGGCAAACCCTCCAAGACATCTGGAGAGTTAGATATCCATTTCCTTAGCTCGTAGCCACCAGCCTTAAGCAGCCCTATCAACTCATCCTTCCACCGACGAGGCACCTGTGCAAATATCGTCGACATATACGTCTGAGGGGAAGACGGCGGCTGCGCGCGGAAATCGCAGACGTTCGCGATCGGCTAAATGCAACAAGGAACGGATTGCAATGAACGGGCTGGACCTCAAGCCGTAAGTGTTTGTATTCAATTCGTATACTTGCAGTTGACAATTAGGATTCTCTCTCCAGAGTATCAGCTGGAAACGCCTATCATCAGGGTGGATTACTACCTGACGGAACATCATTTTAATGTCGGCTACAAAAACAACCCGATGGCGACGAAAACCAGTTAAAATATCCGCAATATCCACTTGAAGCTTGGGACCTGACATCAAGCAATCATTTAAAGAGACACCTGACGATGAAGGTGACGAACCATCAAACACCACCCGAATCTTACCATTCTTGAACACGGCGTGATGAGGAATGAAATAATGCTCATGGTCTTTCCACTTGAACTGTGACAGCGTCATATGGCCCAGCTCCTTGTATTCTCTCATGAATTCTGTGTACTTTATGCGGAATTCGTTATCACGACACATCCGGCGCTCCATAGACAGTAACCTCCTTTCGGCTACAGTCCAGGAGTTACCTAGACGTGGACGGGGATCCAGAAAGGGCAATCGAGTAAAAAATCTACCTGTAGCAAAACGACAAGTATTTGCCAAGAAATATGACTCACATTCGTCATCGACTGGTCGATTCCGGGACGCAGCAGGGGGCTCCTCAACTTCCCAAAAACGCTGAAGAGAATCAGCGAGAGAGAGTCCTACCTGCAACGTGGTATCCGAAACCTGAAAGGCGTGGGAATATACTGGACCCATAATGACAGATCCCAAGTTTGTTGGAATCGCGACTAAACCTCCCGACTGAAGTAAGATAGTTCTGTCCAGTTTCAGTAGACCGATGACATCTGCTCCCAGTAAGAGCTCCACAGGTCTAGGTAGGTGGAAATGAGAGTCGGCTAATGTTAAACCGGATGTAAGACGCCGTACCTCCGGTGATAAAGAAACCTGAGGATGATTACCTAAGACGTTCCTCAAAACAACAGCACTTAAATTATATTTTATACTAGGGTGGAATAAGGAAGAGAAGGAGAACGACACCCTACCTACTACGTTGTCCACCGGAACTCCACCTACTCCAATAATTTCCTGACTCCGTGAGGACATCCTTAAACGGAGACGCCTCGCCAACCAAAATGACATGAGAGACCCCTGAGCACCGGAGTCCAAAATAGCCCGTGCCACTAACCCAGTTCCGCGAGGTGAGTGCACCATAACCTGCGCGGTGGGTAAGACAATAGTCGCTGGAGGGGATGTGGTTGGCGAGACTGCTGCTGCGAGTCAACATAAATCGGCACGCCCTGGCGACTGCTGACTCCAGGATTCCCGTTGCCGCTGTTCTTGAGGTGGACCGAAGGTCATATGGTCATACGAGTCCCACTCGGGCACCGGCGGCAGCCGATTAGCGCGCGACCTCATCGCCGAACCATGGACACTGCTGCCCGCTCGCAACTCACGAGTAACGCGAGGGCGCTCAGACGTAGGTGGCGAGAATGGCCTGTACTCGTTTATGTGTGCCCGCTCCGCGATATTAACTTGAGCGGACGGTGCACCACCATGTGAATACCTATGAGGCGCGACCACCGTCCCTATAATCTGCTGTGAAAAAGACGATGAGGCCTGACGACGCACGGGAGACGAAGGTGAGTGGTGTCGATTCGAACCCCCGCCCGTGTGAGCCGGTAACAACCCACCTTGATTGCCAGTCCGGTTCGGCTGACAGAGGAGTGTGTGGTGAGACCCACCACAATGCCGACACGGTTGCTTGTCATCACATACATTGGCCATATGTGACCCCAAACAAGTATAACAACGCCCTAACCTACGGGCGAGAAAACGTCTTCGTGACACACTAGCTCTCAGAAACTGAGTACACTCTAAGGGTGTGTGATTTCCCCCATAACACACCCCACACCTACCTGGTCGCTCGACGGCCATAACGCGAGGAGGACGTCCCGGGCCCACGTCTCGCATAAGTTGCGGACGAGGTGGACGGGGCCTGGACGAATCAATAAGATGCGAACGCCCCGGCAATGGCACAGTGGGCAAGTTTTCTATTTTGCGACTCTGATCCTCCAAAAAACCCACTAACAAGTCAAATGTCGGTATGTCCCAGGCCGAGTCTCCACCGTGCAACTGTTCAAAACGAGATCTAATTTCCCCTGGTAACTTATTCAAAATAATATGTAATAATATAAAAGACCACTCGGTTACGGGGAAGTTCAAACCCTTAAGAGCATTTATAGCGACTAAGAGGGGGTTCAAAAGATCGAACCGCAACTGGTGAACCGATGACAGTTGAGGGATTTTTAAAATAGCCGCCACGTGTAAATCAGCGATCCGTCGCGTATTTTGATAACGATGGGTTAATAAATCCCGAGCTATACCGTAATTAATATCATTAATTTCCAAATGCTTAACTAAAGAGTGAGGCTCATCTTTTAAACACGTAAGTAAATATCCAAACTTTTGCGAATCCGCCAAGTCCCGACGGCGGTGTACTACGCCTTCAAAAAGTGCTACAAAACTAGGCCATTGTTCAAGAGAACCCGCAAAAGGTCGGCACATTTAAGGTCGGCAAACGCTCATGGTAAATACTATCCGACAGCACGATGGAGGGGGCAGGTGATTGGTTAACATGCCCCGTGGCCGCTGCTTCCATCAGCTGATCAACCATCGTCATGCAATGGTCGTACTCCGAATTACCGTATTCTATTAGTTTGGGGTCATCCGACTGCAGCAATACCCGGTAGACCGAATCCAGGACATCCACCTTGATAGGCACCTTTTCAATACGGTCCTTGAGCGCAGCAACCCTATCCGCACGACCGACTAAAGAAACAGCTGACGCAAGCCAGCGAGCTATATTCGATAAACTTGCTTTAGCCTCCGCAATTGTTAATGTCGGTGCCATTATTTAAAAATAATAAACGAAACGGTTACAAACGAACTGCTAAACACTCGGATACAAGTTGTAGTAAATAAGATCGATGTAACAAAAATATTATTTTATAATATAATTCAGAACGAACTAAGATCGATGTAACAAAAATATTATTTTATAATATAATTCAGAACGAACAGACGGTCTGAACGATATATTATGTGTATATGTTCTTCAAACGATATAATCAAATAACAAAAAATAAATAAAATAAATATCGAAAATATTTCAATAACGATATAAGAAAGTAGTCTGCCTACGACACGCAAATAACAGGCGCTATGCAAGTTACGTGAGTTATAAAGTTATAAATGTAAATACCTATTACAATCGACAAGAATAATAGTACCTAGAATACTCTTGAGAATGTTCCTCCAATGAGTCAGTAACTACCTACATTCAGAAAAAAAATATGAACACTACGTATTAAGTACAATTGAATACGATAAAAAAAGTTACCCACTTATTTTAATTTTGATGCAAATAATTTTAATAATTTTCACAAAGGACTCAATAACTATTACGAAACCAATATTTTAATATATTAAACCACGCTCTGCTACCAGATTTGTTCGATAATAGTGCCCTATGAGAATAACTAAGAGCATAAAGTAGGTACTCACCAGACCCTTGCAGATGCTGGTCATGGGAAGCTGAGGAATGTAGTGTACTGATAGATAGGTAGGTGATGTTATGATGTGTCTATTGTCTGAAATATGTGTGTAGATACTTGCCTGAGGATTCGAGACCGGGAGGAATAGCCGAATCCTTGCACACCACACTTAATACCAATTCAAACCAAGACCGGGCACGGTGGCCAAAATATGACCCGATTACTGATTCTAAGAACTACAACCGACGCCTCACTAAAAGTCATAGGCAGAGTAAGTTTTTACGCGATAACAAACAACGTGCGAATTTATATGTTACACACGAAAAACTATAGCGTTCAGACCGTTCAGACAACGCGGCCATACCATTTTTATACTACGAAAAACGCCATCTGGCGGCACATGGTCGCGACACGAACGAACTACCGAAAGAGACCGATAAATATCGAACACCACCATATTTGCATTTCTACAATATGGGTATCAAATGAAAGGGCTTGTTGAGAATAACTCGAAAAATAATGTGACGTCATTCTAAATATAATACGGTGGACCATCCAAGATGAAGGCATACATATTTTTGATGCATTTCTACAATATGGCTATGAATTAAAAATCATCATTGCGATTAAATAGAAAAGAAAGCTCCAAGCTGAAATTGAATTAGATGATCTCCTCATTGCAGAGCTGGAGACTGATTGAAATTAAGCGGTAAACTAACTTGCAATAATGATGCATTGAATGAAATGACACTAACCTAGGCAGCTATAACTAAAAATAAAAAAACAAATTAAAAGCAAAAATCCTTTTTAAAGAAGCTTTTATTTAAGCGCTCTAAGAATAAGAAAATAATATTTCCTTAAAAATTTCAAGTATCAACTTAGAGCCTCAGTATGTACAATTTATATAATAATAAAAGCTTGTCGCGAGGTTTGACACCCTATCAGTAGGTAATTAAATTGCAATAGATAATATAGTAAAGTTAGTAGATTAATTTACATGAGTGTTTTGCCCATTTCTTCTCATGACAACCTTACACTCAGAATCGTCCGTGCGTTTTTGTTCCAAGGAGGCAATTTTCTCAAGCGCTCGTGTTTTAATATGTTACGCTTTAAATATAATAATAAGTTAAATATCTGTATTTACGGACTATATTTAACTGTGTGTGAAGACCCAAGAAAATAAAGCTATTTTGATTTGATTTGACATTATAAAATTTACTAATTTTATAATGTCAAATCAAATCAAAATAGCTTTATTTACAACTCGCGCGACAAGCTTTTATTATTATATAAATTGTACATACTGAGGCTCTAAGTTGATACTTGAAATTTTTAAGGAAATGTTATTTTCTTATTTTTAGAGCGCTTAAATAAAAGCTTCTTTAAAAAGGATTTTTGCTTTTAATTTATTTTATTTTTTTGTTTATTGCTTCCGAAGCGAAACAATGTTAGTCGGGTCGTGGTTTAAAATAATTTGTAAAGAACGTGACCGTACAGTGTTTTGATTTATCATTAGAACATTTTGCGACGTAGGTAACATTATCATATTCTGCAAAATGTTTTATCATATGGATATGAACATTCAGTAAGTTAAAAAAATATTTGTTTTGTTTATTTATTAATTGATAACAGAAGTGCATGTGTGTCAATGTTAAAAAACATATTATTATTATTATACAGTTACTAGTTGTTGCCTGCGTCTTCGTCTGCGTGGACGCCAGAAAGCAGCCAAAATACTATGCCTGTGCCATTATAAACGTTTATTGCTCACCCCCAATTAGTGATGGCGTGATGATATTTAGCCTATGTGTTGACCCGACCTCATGGCAACATTCATGCATAATCTTCTAATATATAAAATTCTCGAGTCTAGATGTGCGTAATTGAACTCCTCCGAAACGGCTCGACCGATTCTCGTGAAATTTTATGTGCGTGTCGGGTAGGTCTGAAAATAGGACAACATCTATTTTTCATCCCCCTAAATCACAAGGGTAGCCCACCCCTCAATTTTTTTTTTAATTTTTCGACATATTTCTGTTTCTTATTGAAGTGGAACTTCTAATGTCTCGTGCAAAAGCGTTTAACGCTTTTAAGTTTTAACGCCCCCTCGCGGGTATTATAGGTAATATAAAACACTAAAACATAAATCGGCTTATATAAACCAAGGAAGAAAATTTCCATAGCGTGATTAAAAACTGTACATAGACATCTAGTAGCTAGTAGCGGCACTGTTTTTATCGCACCGTGTCTCAAAAGTACTAACTGCATAAAAATATTGTTTTTAATTTTTAAATTTATATTCTACTTAAAAAAAAGAACAAACCCAAAAATTCTAATATTAGTAGGAATATACAAACAAGGCATTTTTAATGCTATATAATAATAATAATTAGTTTGACGCCGCTACAACTGAAAAACCAACCTTGGGAAACTTAATAAAAAGTATCCATACAGACACAGGAGTAACACAACTAGTTCAGTATTAGGATTGTAAAACATTGGGGGGCGCCGTCAGACCACCTCCACGTGCGCCCGGACGCTCCTTCCGGGCCGGTGCTCCCTGGGCAGGACCTGGCGGAGTAAATTCTGTCGGGTCCTGGCTGAGAGTCTGACACCAGTGGTGTAATCGTAATCCAGCCCGTGGGGCTGGGACGATGGCCGCCGCAAGGGGGCCGCGAGGAAGAAAACCTCTATAAAAAATCTCCTGGCGGAGCTCCGCCTACCCTCTGCGTATCAGAGGGTAGAGTACGACGCTACCGTGCAGGGTGGCAGTTTGCCACGGCTCAGGGCGACGGACCAGGGGTCGTGGACCCCCCCGTTCGGCCTGCAGCGTGTTTCGGGGTGGGGGCGACGGACCAGGGATTGTGAATCCCCCCGTTCGGCCCTACCGAAACGAAGGAGCGCGGGACAGGGCGTCGGTCAGGGGTTGTGAATCCCCCCGTTCGGTCTGTCCCGGTAGTCGAGGAGGGAAGGGGCGACGGACCAGGGGTTGTGAACCCCCCCGTTCGGCCCTACCCGGGACAGTCTTCTGGAGAGGGGCGGTGGACCAGAGGTTGCTAACCCCCCCACTCGGTCCTCTCCGAGGAAGGCGCTCCGGGGCGACGGACCGTGGGTCGTAGACCCCGCCGCTCGGCCCGGCCCGTAACCCTCATTGAGAGGCGCGGGGGTCGTCGGACCGCGTGGAGTAAACCACTATAAAAAATCCGTGAATCCCAAGCTCTGATGCCCGGCGAGGGGATGCATGTTCGACGCGGAGGTCGGACCCGAGGGCATCACTTTAGGGGAGCTCACCCCTGGGCAGGAGGGAAAAAAGCCGAGGGAACTCACCCTCGTTAATCAAAGTTCTAAAATAATGGCAACTAGACAAAACATATGTCCTCACGTGGGTCCCAGCTGCAACGCGGCTGGGGAATCCCACCCTGGCGGAGTCCCGCCAGGCAGCCCCACCGTATGTGAGGGGGGCACCTACTGCCAAGTTGTCGATAGGGGCAACCACACCGAAGAGGGAGCGCCGGGTGTCTCGGCGGAAGCCGACAACCTGAATAACACTGGATTGAACAATCCACCCACCGGCGGAAAGTTCTGGAGGGGTGAAGGAGGAGACGACGGGGAGCCCAGCTCTGGGCGTTCCCGCTCGTCTTCCTTTAACATGGATGTGACGAAGGGCTTACGCCTTAATTTTAAAGGATCCAAGACTCCCTTAACTTCTAAAGGGACTGGGACGGCGGACGGCGGCGGGGATAGCGATAGCGCTATGTCCGCCGTCTCCGCCGCATCAGAGGGAGTGCGGGCGCGTAAGCGCAAGCTGCGGAGCCCCGTCAACATGGGGGGCGAAAAAAAGCGGCCTACACGTGCCGTAAGACGTGAGCAGGAGCCTTCGGAGCCAAACTCCACAGAGATTGGCTCCGAAATATTCGAGGCACTCGAAAATATGGAGCGAACCGTCGGCCTAGCGAAGTGCACAAAAGCCGAAATCGCGAAGACGGTTCGTTCCAACGCGGCCTCGATACGCGACAGGATTGCCGTATTGTGTGCCAGGGCCGACACCCAAGACCGGGAGAATGACAGCTTCCGGTCTCAAATGGCAGGGTTGTCGGCCAGAATGACCGATTTGACAAATGAAAATGCGGAGCTTCGAGCCAGGATGGCCCTTATGGCGGCCAAATTGGAAGCTCCGCAATCGCCGGATACACAGTTAGCGACGACATCCCGGGGGGACCCTGTTCCTCCGGCGCCGACGCCAGCCAAGAAAAAGAAGGCCGGCACGGCCTCGGCGAAGCCCGTGGAGGCTCCGTCGCAGCCCTCCGCCGTCTCCGACTGTACCCGGGTCAGGTCAGTAGATAGGTTTCAGTCGGAACTACGGGTCCGTCTGTAAGATCAGGGTACCGCGGGAGCAGAGAAAAGCCCCACTGCGGGCGCCGGCGCTCTCGGGCGCTGGCGCTCCGCGGTGTCTCTGCATGTGAGGTTGGACTCGCGGGGGTTGTGGTTGAGCTGTAGGGATTGGACAATGTGCGTCTGTACGGTGATGGGTGGCCGTACGTCTGATCCCGCGCACAGCAAGAGGCTGTGAGACCGGTCGGACAGGGGCTCCGTGGTCTCCAGTCGCGGGTGCAGTGAGTGCGCCTCAAGTGTGAACCGACGGTTAGTTTGCTGAAGGGGACCACATCTCCGGTACTTGCCTGGACAGCAAGTAGCGCGGCTTTCGCTAGTGGCATGCGCCGGTCGACTCTGCTGGGCTTCGGCCGATGAGTGGCTGCATGGACGTGCAGCGTGAGGTGAGCGTGCTTTACAGCTCCGGAACCAGCTGGATACTGGTAGCCGGCTTATCTGGCGTCCCAAGCATGGATCAAAATGTCAGCTAGCTCTCGGGCGCAGCGCGCGGTCAGCAGGCGTCATTCTGCTACGGAACCCAACCGGACAATGGGGAGTGGAGGAATTCACGGGGCAACTCTCCCTAAGAGGACCACCAAAAGCTATATGCTGGAGGTGGCGGCAAGACCTACCGTCTCTGGTCCCGCACTTTAGCTTCGGTTGGAGTGCGGTCATAGTGAGTGATCATATGCCTTACAGGTCGGTGGGTCCTCACTATAAATAAATAACTGTAGGACGGGGAACGTGTACCCGGGTCATGGCTCTCATGAACAGAGACTACGCCCGGTTCCAGTCGGAACAGATGGCGAAATACTTCCCCGAAATGGGGAAAAAGCCTCCTCTGAGGCACGAGCGGTCCGCCGTGGCGAATACGCTGCCGCCGGAACCGCAGAAGGCCCAGAGGAAGAAGAAGAAGAAAAAGAGTCAGCAGGAGAAGCGGGCGGCTGCCGCGGAACAATCGCGGGCGCCGCCGCCTCCGCCTATGCCTGCAACCGGGTCTGCGACGGAAGTAGGAGCTGGCGGCGAGACCTGGGCGACAGTAGTCGGCCGCAAGGCCGCCGCCGCCGCCAGGAAATCTCGCGCCGCCGCCGCAGCTCCTGCACCAGCCCAAAAGAAAGTTAAGCCTGCGGGGCTACCGAAGCCCCCTAGTACCGCCGTGGTGGTGGTGACGGTGCCTCCGGACGCCGGCACCACGCTCGCGGCGGTGATGGAGGTCGCCAAGAGCCGCATACAACTTGCGGATCTTGGCATATCCGGGGGGATAAAGCCCCGCAGGACGATGACCGGGGCTCTGATGTTGGAGATCCCCGGTCCAGACAGCTCCGCCAAGGCCGACGCCTTGGCGGAGAAAATGAGGGTGGCCGTCGCCGACACGGGCGCGATAATCTCGCGCCCGTGTAAAATGGGCGACTTGAGGGTGATGGACCTGGACGAGTCCATCACCCCTGCGACCGTTGCCACGGTGATCGCCGAGTCGGGCGGATGCGCCCCGACCGAAGTAAAGGTCGGGGAGATCCGCTCCAGCCCGTCTCGGTTGGGGTCGGCCTGGGTCCGGTGCCCGCTCGGGGTCGCCAGGAAACTGGCGGCTCAGAGGCGGTTGCTTATCGGGTGGACCTCGGCGCGCATCGAGGCACTGGCGGCAAGGCCGTTGCAGTGCTTCCGGTGCCTCGAGAAGGGGCACGTCCGAGCGAGGTGCCCCTGCGCCGTGGACAGGAGCGGGCGGTGCTATCGATGTGGCGTGGTGGGCCACATCGCTAGCGCCTGCACCGCGTCCGCTCCTCGCTGCCCGGTCTGCTCGGACCTGGGCTGCAGGGCGGATCACCGGATGGGGGGCAAGAAGTGCTCCCCTCCTAAAAGGATGGCGGCGGCCGCAAGGCCACCCTCCCCTATCAGGGGACAGGCGGGCGCAATGGAGGTCCAATAACCACGGACCTCCGCGCCCGCTTCCTCCAGGGCAACCTAAACCACTGCCGCGCTGCGCAGGACCTACTTGCGCAGACGGTAGTGGAGTGGTCGGTTGCCCTGGCGATGGTCGCCGAGCCCTACCGCGTCCCCGTCCACCCGCGATGGTTCGGGGACGCCACGGGCTCGGTGGCAATCTATTGAGCTGAAGGGAGCTACTGCTCCCTCCTATGGAAAGGTCCAGGCTACGTTGCCGTGGAGTGGGGATCCATGGTCGTAGTGGGTTGTTACATCTCCCCCAACTGCGGCCTCGATGTTTTTGAGGCATACCTGGGCGGGCTGGCAAGCCGCCTTAGCGGTTACGCTGCCCGACCGGTATTCGTCCTGGGTGACTTTAACGCGCACTCGAGGGAGTGGGGCGACACCCGGGACGACGTCAGGGGGGAGACACTTCTGGAGTGGGCGGCAGGGCTCGACCTCCGGCTGCTCAACCGGGGGTCAGCCAGCACCTGCGTGCGGTGGCAGGGGGAGTCGATCGTCGATCTATCGTGGGCGACTCCCTCGGCAGCCGCCGCAATTACAGGATGGCGGGTGGCGGAGGAGGTGGTCAACTTATCTGACCACCGACACATCCTTATGGATGTGTTGCTCCGCCGCCCAAGCCGCCCGCGCCAGACCAGCGGCCCTCCGCGGCGCTGGTCTCTCAAGCGGCTGGACCGAGACATGGTCGTGGCTGCCGCCAGCGTCGCGGACTGGACGGAGGGAGCGGGATCGCCCGATGCCGAGGCGCAAGCGGCCTAGCTGCGCGGCACGATGAAGTCGATCTGCGACGCGTCAATGCCGCGGGTCGGGCCGCCCCGGCGGGGCTCTGTGTACTGGTGGAGCGGGGAAATAGAGCGGCTTCGCAAGGCCGCTTTTGTCGCCTGCCGCCGGTACAAGAGAGCCCGCAGAAGAAGGCGAACCTCGGTCGAGGAGGCTCTCAGAGCCAGACGGGAATACGGGGCCGCCGCGCACGCCGTATGCGTCGCCATCGCTGCGGCTCTCGAGCGGTCCTGGAACGAGCTCGTCGAGGGACTGGACAGGGACCCATGGGGACGCCCGTACAAAATGGTGCTAGGCAAGCTGACCCCGTGTGTCCCTCCATTGACGGAATCCCTGGACCCTGAAGTCGTGGGGAGAGTCGTGGACGCACTCTTCCCTAGGGTCCAGGGCGGTCCCTCGGTTCCTCCGTCGCAGTCGGACCACACTACTTGGTCCGACGAGCTGGAGGTGACGGAGGACGAGCTCGGGCGAGCCGTTGCGCGGCTCGCCTCCCGCAGCGCCGCTCCCGGCCCGGACGGAATTCCGGGCCGGGTCCTGGCGCTCGCTCTGGGAGTTCTGGGGAACAAGGCGAGGCAGCTATTCACCAGCTGCCTCCGCCGCGGGGTGTTCCCCCTCGACTGGAAGTCGGCGAGGCTGGTGCTCATCAGAAAGCAAGGGAGGACCGGAGACGCTCCGTCGTCGTTCCGGCCGATATGCCTGCTGAACGAGGCGGGGAAGCTCTTTGAAAGGGTCATCTCCGCCCGTATCAGCAGCCACCTGTCGCAGGTGGGCCCGGACATATCGGACTGCCAGTTTGGGTTCCGGCAGGGTCGCTCGACCATCGACGCGGTGCGTCGGGTGCGGGCCCTGTCGGAACCGGTAGTCCGATCGGGGGGGGTCGCGCTGGCGGTGTCCCTAGACATCGTCAACGCCTTCGGGACCCTCCCCTGGCCGGCCATCAGGGAGGCCCTCGTCTACCATGAGGTGCCTCCATACCTGAGGTCGGTCATCGGGGCCTACCTGCAGGAGAGACGGGTGGACTATGTCGACCGGAACGGGACGGAGCAAAGAAAGGAAGTGACGTGCGGGGTTCCGCAGGGGTCCGTGCTCGGGCCCCTATTGTGGAACCTCGCATATGATCCGGTCCTCCGCACCAGTCTTCCCCGTGGCGTGAGTGTCGTTTGCTACGCAGACGACACTCTGGTGGTCGCCACGGGGCCCGACTTCGAGCGTACACTCAGGTTTGCCGAGCTGGGGGTGGCTATCGTCGTCAGACGGATCCGCAGGCTTGGCCTGGAGGTGGCGCCTCACAAGAGTGAGGCGCTGTGGTTCACTCGTGGCCGTGAGCCACCAGCCTCGCGGATCCTGGTGGGTGACACGGCTGTCCCGGTAGGGAGGTACATAAAGTACCTCGGCCTCACCCTGGACAGCCGCTGGTGCTTCGAGGAGCACTTCGTGAGGATGGTCCCCCGAGCGCGACGGGTGGCAGGTGCGTTGCACCGCCTGCTGCCCAACCTCGGGGGACCGGGAGAGGGAGTTCGCCGCCTCTACGGTGGCGTCGTGCGGTCCGTGGCCTTGTACGGGGCCCCTGTTTGGTCGCGAGACCTCGCGGGGGCCTCCCGCTCCAGGGCTCTGCTGAGGAGCCTGGAGCGGATCATGGCCATCCGGATCGTACGGGGCTACCGTACAGTATCGTACGAGGCGGCGACAGTCCTCGCGCGTTTCCCCCCCTTCATCATCCTGGCCGAGATGTACGCAGCCGCGTACGATCTCGGCCGGGGGGGAGGGGACCCGGACGCGCGGGGACACGAAGTTCGGAGGCGGGAGGCCTTCCGGCGGGTTCTGGGGGACTGGCGCGAAGCGCTGGTCCTCCAGGGCTGCGCGCGTCAACGTGCCGTCGGGGCCGTCCTGCCTCACCTCGAGGCCTGGGTGCTCCGTAAAAGGGGCACTGTCACCTACAGGTTGACTCAGATACTCACCGGGCACGGGTGCTTCGGTGAGTATCTGAGTCGAATAAAGCGTGAACAGACGGCGAGATGCCACCATTGCGCATCCGACCTGGACTCGGCCCAGCACACGCTGGAGGTCTGCCCGGCCTGGGCGGCCGAGCGCAGAGTCCTGGTCAACGGGATCGGGCGAGACTTGTCCCCGCCGGCGTTGATCGCGGCAATGCTGGCGGGTGAGGAGGAGTGGAGGGCTGTGGTCTCCTTCTGCGAAGCTGTAATGCTCCAGAAGGAGGCCGCCGAGCGGGGTCGGGAGAGAGCCGATCCCGCTCGAAGGCGGCGGCGGCGAGCTCAGTGATCGCCGCCGCCGGCGGGCCGCGAGGGCGCACACCCCGCGGGTGCGCCCGGGTTGCGGCCCGGGAAGGATGACCCCCTGTGTGGCCGGGGAGGGCCGTCGGGGGCGCTGCCGGCCGCGCGCCTCTTTACAGCGCGCGGTCGGAGCCGCCCCACCCGGGGGAGCTTCACCAAGGCCGCCGCGAGGTTTTAGTGGGTAACCCTAGGATCGGATTACAGTTTACTGGTTTGGGAGTCCCACACTACCCTCTGCCGTACCCAAGCGGGGGGTGTGCATAAAGCATTTCCTCGCGTAAAAAAAAAAAAAAAAAAAAAAAAAGGATTGTAAAACATTGAGTAATTAGTCAATAAATAATATAGTTATTAAAATGCAATAGGTAGCAGGTAAAATAATGGCTTTTTTACTTCTGTATTTATTACTGTATTTAATTTCATTATATAAACTAAATTTTAATTTGTCTTAATTATTTACCTTATTGCAACCATTAGTACAAAAGTACAATTAGATTACAAATACGTTTAAGAAGTATGAAAAACAAAATGGGTAAAATAAATAATTTCTTTCTAATGTGCCGCCAAATAATCTATACATGTAATAAAATTGTAGGAAAGTTGAATATTTCATTGAGTTTCATTGAATATTTCATTTGCTTAATTCTTGGGATATGATCTACAATCGATACCGAACCTCAAAATATAGTTTTTAGAATTTTTGTCTGTTTGTCTGTATGTTACGGATAAACTGTAAAAGTACTGCATGCTTTTACGTCGAATTTTGCTTAAATATAGCCAAGAGGGTCGGGTCAACACAGGCTAAATATTATCACGCTATCACTAACTGGGGGTGAGCGATGAACCCGTATAATGGCACAGGCACAGTATTGAGCAACAACTAGTATAGTTATTAAAATGCAATATGTAGCTAGTAAAATAACGGCTTTTTAATTTCTTTGTATTTAATTTCATTACATAAACTAAATTTTGATTTGTCTTAATTATTTTTACCTTATTCCAATTTCTTTCTAATTAATTCTTTTTGTGCTATCTGTACTAGTATTTTTTTTTGTAAATCTCTATTTTTTGTTTTGTTTGTATTTCTCTCACGTGACAACGTCTTAAATTAGGTTGCGGCTGGGAGTCACTTATGAAAAAGTGTAACGCTCGGTAACGTTACGATGAGTCACCGAACGAGAGAGAGGCCCGCCGAATGCCTTGCGTCTCTCTCCCACTCAACTATGATCGGTCTGCCGCGCGCGCAGCACTAGAGAATTAGGCGCATTGAATCGGCGCATGCTTGTGTCTCTGTCTTTGTCTTTCTCGAACGTTCTTGGCGTTGGAAAAACAAGAAAGCGTCATAATACAAGTTCACACGTGTGGTTAAAGTATCGTCAGCTGTGTCTGTAGTGAAAATGTGGAGTGCTTAGATTCGTCATTTACAACAACTACAACAATAAAGGTAAATAATTGTACACTGATATTTCATTATCGTAAACTATGATTGATTGATTAATTGTTAGATTGACACAAAAGTTGAGAAACTGAGTTTATAGGTTATGTCATACTATTGATAAATGTTGATAGTGTTAAGTAAATTATTAGTTTAAAATTAATTAATTAATTAATTATTATTTTACAAATTTTCATTAATTTCAAATTTATTTAGCAAAAATTTGAACCTTCGATCGGAATAAATGTTTTGATTTTCGAATTGATTCTTTAAAATTACAAATATTAAGAAAAAGTGGCAGATATAAGAAAACTTGATTTAAACTGTGTTTGTAATTTGTGCAATTCTTATTTTCATTCAATTCCTTGTTCCTATTGTGCAATTTAATTATATTCATATCAATAAATATTCTACCGAGAAAAAGACGTTGTCACGTAAAATCTTCGCCCGTAAAACCGACTTTACAGGCAACCAGATTTTTTTTTGTAACACAACAAGTAGGTACGAAGCGGCTACCGAACATGCCAGACGTATATTTGTTATTATAAGGATAATTAAATCGATATTTGTTATTTTGCAATGTATGTAAGTATCTTAGTATGTATATAATAAGTATGTAATAAATATTTATAATGTATTGAATCTTAGAACTCAATTTTAAAGTTTTTATACCCGCTAAGTTTGGATAATATTATTAACAGTCGTAGAGCCAAGCAGTTCGCTGCATGAATGGGCTGGCTCGACCGGTGAAACTCCACCGCCACTCATTCAAATATAGTTTTAATGCTTTTTTACAATATGGGTATCAAATGAAAGGGCTTTTCGATAGTAACTTGAAAATGTGACGTCATTCTAAATCCAATGCTATAAGTATTTTAATGCATTTTACAATATGGGTATCGAATGGGCTTGAGCTTGGGGGAGTACCTAAATCAAAGAACAATGCGACGTCGAATATGGCACATCCTCCTAAATAAAATAGTCACCAAATTCTACCCAGACCTTAAGATGGGGATACTCGAGTGGGGATCGAACCCGCCAATCTCCATTCCACAGTCAGTAGTTTTACCGTGTATTGGTAAAACTACCGACTGTGGAATGTAAGTTGTACATACATACATAACTTCACGCCAAATCCCTTGCGGGGTAGGCAGAGAGAACAGAGCGTCATAGGGCACGATTCTTACACGCTTCACTCGCTTTGTTGACTTTCATAACTCTTTTCATGCACGCGCGTCGGTTTTTGAGGCTCTTAACATCACCTTCCTCCAGAACACGTTCTATTTGGTCATGGAATGTGTGTCTTGGCCGTCCTCGACTCCTACATCCATCCGCTTTTGCATTGTATATCTGCTTAGTCAGTCTTGCATCTACCATTCTTTCTACATGTCCAAACCATCGGAGCATGCCCTTTCTTACTTTTACACCGACACTCTCTTTCAAACCAACTTCCTTCCTTACAACCTTGTTTTCTACGCGGTCAGCGAGAGTCACTCCGCAGATTTTGCGTAGTGCCCTCATTTCTACCGCGTTTATTCTACTTTCATGCACACTCTGCCATAGCCAGCTCTCGCTTCCTTAAGTTAGCGTTGGGATCAGGACTGCATTGTGGATTGCTAGCTGGGCTTTTCTGCTAATGTTTTTCTCCTCCCACAACACTCCATCAGATATCACCCTCATTCTCCTTTCAATAATTTTCCCATACACTTTTGCTGCTAAACTGATCAAACTGATGCCCCTGTAACTGGAACACTGCATACGTGATCCCTTACCTTTATACAAGGGCACAATGACAGCGCGCCTCCAGTCCATGGGAACCTTACCCGACCTCCAGCACAGATTGCTCAAGGTCAGGAAAGCGTCCCGGACACAGGTTCCACCGTATTTGATCATTTTAGCAGACATCATGTCAATTCCAGCTGCCTTACCATTTTTCATACTTCGTATCGACCATACAATCTCTTCCATAGTAATGTCCTCGTCAGATGTTGGCGCAGCGGTATCAGCCGTAGGCTCACCCGCGGCGCCCACATCCGGAACATACTCGTACATTTCCCCAAAATACTCACTCCACCTGCCCAATACATCGCTTGGGTTTGCAAGAATGTCACCAGTCTTAGACATAATTTTGTCCATTCTGGATGTTGACGAAGAACCCCGAGACTTTCTAACTTCCCTCCAGAAGAGTTTGTTATTCGCCTCGAAGTTCTCCGTCAACCTCACTTCCTCATTCGCAACTAGTCTTTCACGCTTCTCTTTCACTAAGGCTTTGGTAACATTCCTGCAGCGGCGGTAGCTTTCATACTTTTTCTCTATCATACTATCATTCTGATTCAAACTTGAGACATAATCCAACCATGCTTTTTTCTTTCTTTCGACGCTGAATTTCACATCCGCGTCCCACCAGGCATCACCTCTCAGAATCTTATGCCTCTTTGCACTATGTAAGTTGTGCTCTTTATAAATTAAGGGTGTTATAAATGTTCGTCTGTTAAAAAGTTCCACTTCAGTAGCGCGTAGGGACTCCGCGTAATTTTTTTTTTTTATAAAACGGGATACAAAAATACATGCAACCCTAAATTTTCAACCCCCTACGATCAACCCCTATTTTTTAAATTTTATTTTTCGGCAAGACAACGTTTGCTGGGTCAGCTAGTTGCATATAAAAGCATGCAGTACTTTTACAGTTCATCCGTAACAAACATACAGACAAACAGATAAAAAGACAAAAATTCTAAAAACCAGGTTTTTATGTTCTGTATCGATTGTTAATCATATCCTAAGTATTCCAAAAAAATAATATTCTATGTACTGTTATGACCCTCCCACGATTTGATTATATTTCTGATTGTGTTAAAAAGATGTGAAAACTTGATCATGGTCCATGGAGAAATGTTTTATGGTCATCAGATTATTAAATGGATCTGAATGAATTGATGGTGTTTTTATGGGATAGGAGGGCATACGAGGAAGTGAGTTACCTCATGGTAAGCAACTACTCACCGCCCATGAACATCGTGATGCGTTGCCGCCGTCCATTAAGGGACTTTGAGGGGGAAGGAAAGGGAAAGGGGATCGCGCCTCCGGATATCTTTCTCATCACGGCACGAACCCCTTCGCGCTGATATTCCGAGAGGTCGTGGTATTTCACCTGTCGAGCCAGCTCATTCATGCAGCGAACAGCAAGACTCTACCACTGCTGGAAGGATCGATGTAAAGCTGGAGGTTTAACCCGAAGTGTAGTGTACAACAGCAATACAGATTAAAACAGACAAAAACTTATAAAACTTGCTTTCTGTTAAATAAAGATTATTAATAAAGACCGATACTAGTAATAGTCTTGGGAGTCTAGAGGTCGAACACTGCACTTATGAATCAAGACGTCATGAGATCGAATGCTGGCTAACACCAATAACTTTTCAGAATACGTTTAAGAAACTTATTCGTCGAATGACAACATAGTGCCCGGGATATGGCCATTGGCCACCCATTCCGTATCCAGTCGAGACGCTACACAAACATTATCGGTTAAAAAATTCTCTTACGTACAGACACTGTAGTGTAAAAAGTTTGATTATAAACATAAACTACGTCTATAACAAGTTCAACAACAATAATAACCTATTATTATCAGTGTTATTTAATTATTTAAAAGCGATAGTGCGCACATTATAGACGTTTGTAGACAAACTGTGCGCATTACGATGTACATTTATTTTATTTATTTAGCTGTTTGTGTTTCATATAATAAAGCACACAATATATTGGCGGTGTTCCCATATCCCGGTAGGAGTCATGGGAATCTTGGTGATGGTGTTGTTAGAAATCTTCTTAGAGAGGGACATCAGGTGAGCTGTTATTATTATTTTTATTTACATAATTACATAACTTCACGCCTTTTGTTACCCGAAGATGTGGGCAGCGGCTGTTAAGCCTCGTCTCGCCGTTATGTTTACGTCCCAAATGGAATAGGTGGCGAACCTATTGCCATACCGGGCACAAAGTATATAGTCATCGATATTTATCACACCTAACTTCTGAACAATTTCGAAAAGTCATTGGTGTGAGCCAGTATCAGGATTTGAACCCGGACCTCTGGATCGGAAGCCGTGTGCTCGACCACTGGACCACCGAGACTATTTACATAATTCTTTTGCAATATTCAAATTTGATGTTGTTATTTTAATGAAAATTATATTTTGCTTAATTGTTGATCAAATATTTAGTGAACAAAGATTATTAATATAAATGTTTGAACTCTCGATAGCTTAGTGGTTACATAGCTGAACTTTATTCTTTGAAAGTACCTATAGGCAATCTTCAAATGGAATTAAACTTTTTTTTAGGAATTGATCTAATTATATAGTTAGATTAGTTATATTAGGTATTATAAATTTATCTAACAATCTCTGATCTTCTTATATTTATATAACTATTACTATATGTACAGATTAAAATGAAATAAACACTATATTTTAAGTTACAGTTACTTTTTTAACAATACATTAACGAAAACCAAATTGATATCATACACGAACATGATATCGGATCGGATCGACATCGTCATCGGATTCAGAGTCCTATTTCCTAGTCCTTCACCTTCACAAAGCATCCCAATATTTGGCTTTACTCAAATATCTTCTTTAGACACGATCAGCGTACCTATGTATATGTAGGTAGTTTTAATTCATCATCATGGCGGATATACTTGTAATTATTGTTATATATTGATAGTTGTAATTATTGACACAGATTATATAGAAGATAATTAATAGAAATACTCTTAAAGGAGTGTTACAGTTGCGTTGCCGACCTTTAAGGAAGGATGGTGAAGGGGGCCGAATGAAACCTGGAATGACCACTTTGGTCAATTTTCGGAGAAGTGGAGACACCCCCTCCACCATTTACAAAAGAAAAGTATATATGTATTAATATCCGTTATAATATAATATCCATAACACAAGCATTTAGTTGCCTAGCTTGGAACTAGAGGGCGCCGTGGAGGGGGTGTCTCCACTTCTTCATATTATAATACAAAGAAAAACACCCAGACGCCACACAAATATTCATGTTTGTCACAAATATTTGTGCTCAGGTGGGGGAATCGAACCCCCGACCTCATTGCTGCAGCCGGTAGTTTTAACAATGCGCCACGAGGCCCGTCAAAGAATTCAAAGAAGTCAACCCGTCTAAGATTATAATATACAAATTTCAGGTGACATATATATCACCGTTTACATATATGGAGGCTTCCTCAAGACTTCGCATGGTCGACGTCAGTAGTAATGCCGAGTTGGTGCCAGGTAAACGATAGATGTATTGTTTTCCGAGTTGTATGGAAATAAGCTTCAAAAGGAGGCTTAAGTCATGAAACGAGTGCTGAGATTATTTCCATACATAGAATAATAACTGAAATTTCTGAAGTATAAAACATCATAAATTCATTCTAGTAGATTCTATTGTTTAGTCCTCCAGAACACAAAGCCTTAAAGCCATTAGAAGGTTTTGTATTAATTAACGCTTTATGAATACATAACGGACACGTAACTTCACGCCTTTTTCTACCCGAAAGTTTAGGCAGAGACTGTTAAAGCCTCGACTCGCCGAATCTTTACGTTACGTCCCAAATGGAATGGGTGGCGAACCTATCGTGTCATCGATAATCATCACACATAAGTTTCAAAAAGAATTCCGAGAAATCATCGGTGTGCGCCTGGAATCGAACCCGCGACTCCTGAATCAGAACCTTGACTACTGGACCACAGAAAATAATAGTTCTGTAAAACTCCGCGATTCGTCGATCCAAAAAGTAATTTGATTACTCATTTTTCAGGCCACCACCGAGACTGGATTTTTTCATCAAATTTGCTAATCACCTAAGTTATTATAACTTTGCAGAGAATATGTACAACTTGGATGCGTTAATTAACAAACAATTTAATATCGAAAACCATAGTGAGCTGTTTACATTTTTGATTAAATTGATGAAGCACACGACTCTCAATGAAAATGTTCAAAAAATATTGAGCAATCCCCAGGAGAAGTTTGATGCTGTGGTCATTGAATGGTTCTTCACCGAGCTACTTGCGGGGTGAGTTATTCAATTTTTTCTAAGTAACAATTGAGGAACATAACTCGAAAAACCTGGTCTGCACTTGAAAAAAAAACTTATTTTAAAATGTACTTTTTTAAATTTGATGAAATCAATGGCAGTATTTAAGCTAGGAAATTTTAGAAGATTATCGAAATTGGATATATGTATATGGGTACAGCAAAACTGAAATGTATCCTCCTGGTGGTGCAGCGCCCCGCTTTGGAACCACAAAGTCTCGGGTTCCAATCCTGGCACACTCCAATGACTTTTCGGAAGTCAGGTGTGAAATGTCGACGACTAACAAAAAAATGGGTGCGTGTACTTATGTACGCGCGTGAGAAGTTATACTTCTTTGGCATCATTAAAATAAATATATATTTATTGAAAACAAAATTTAGAGAATAATCTATATATATATAAGAGATTTCCACCTATATATTGACTCATCACGATATCTCTGGAACCATAAGACGTAGCGACTTGAAATTTGGTAGGATTATTCCTTTCGCCGAGTAGAGGTCAGCTAAGAACGGATTTTACGAAATTCCACCCACAAGGGGGGTTGCGGGGGTGTTAACAATGGAAAATTCCCATTTTTAACCTATAGCTGCTATCGACTTCAAATTTGTCGAAGATATTGCAGTATTAACATAGCGGGGCAGCAGTTATTACTTTTGATGCGAAACAGAGTTCGCCGGGTCAGCTAGTAAATATATAAGACATTATTTTGTAAATATTAAATAACCAATAATAAGTATTTAACATTAATTAATAATTTAATAATATTTAGTGTTAATTATATTAAATAAAAGTATTTTAATTTATATCAATAAATAATACATACGGATAGTTAACCTCAATTATATTGGAGCACTTGAAAAAGTATATAAGCACAATTTTTTTCACTAATATTCACAAATAGTAAGCAATATCAATCAAAATATTCAATTTAAATCACTACTGAATATAATTTATTAGCACATATATAATTCGCACTTGTATGAAACTAAAACTTCATACTGTTAATTTTGTGTCACAGATCTTAAAATTTCACTCTCATCATTTTTTCATAACGCGCCTAAAGAAGTATAACTTCAAAAATGTGGCTGAAGTACGGCAATATGTCCCACCACCTATTTCAGTTGGGATGATAAATTCGGCTATTAAAATGCACAGAACGTACCGTTTGGTATATGTAATATTTATCCGTGCGTTGTTA
The DNA here is from genome assembly GCA_905147225.2 of Euproctis similis. Lineage (NCBI taxonomy): Eukaryota > Metazoa > Arthropoda > Insecta > Lepidoptera > Erebidae > Euproctis > Euproctis similis. The sequence goes on from LR990109.1 coordinate 16,877,130, forward strand.
TGTGATTTCAGTTACGCAGTGACATTCAATTGTCCATTGATATGGGTGTCTGGGTTGGATTCTCACTGGTATATCCTGAGATTAGTTGATCAACCTTCTAACCCTGCGTACACGGCAGATGTAATGTCTTCGCGCATACCACCATTTACATTTTGGGAGCGAGTAACAGAGTTGTATATTCAGCTTAAAATACTGTATCTCAAATATATGTAAGTATTAGGGATTTCACTTATCTTTTTAAAATTACGTAGAAGAAAATATGGGATATAATTTAATATTAGGTACTTTTTTTAAAATATCTTTATGGTCTTGGTGTTAATATGAATTAATATATTAAATGGCGAAATGGCGACAGGTCTCAGGAACAGGATGCGACCCACGGATGCCCCTTAAATTAAAGGAGAAAATATACAAATCGGTTGTCAGGCCTGTCGTATTTTATGGGTCTGAATGTTGGCCTATGAAAGAAGTGGATGAAAGGAGAGTACATGCAACAGAAATGCGAATGCTAAGATGGATGTGTGGTGTGACAAAAAGGGATAGATTAAAAAATGAGTATATAAGAGGAAGCATGAAAGTCGCACCAATTACGGAAAAAATAGAAGTGGTAGATTGGCGTGGTATGTGGCCATTATGAGAAGGGACGAAAGCCATGCCACAAGGAGAACGATGAGAATGACTGTGGATGGACACTGGTGGATGGAAGGCTGAAAAAGAGATAGATGGACTGTGTAAAAGTTGATATGAATATGAAGGGAGTAAGTGTGAATACGACGAGCGAGAAGAGAATGGAAAAGAATGACATGTTGTTCCGACCCCACTTAGAGTGGGACAAGGGCAGGAAAATGATGATGGTCTTGGTGTTAATAATTAATAGCCCTATAAGGTTATTAATAATACCTTAATATTTTAATACCTTTCTTTAATACCTTAAGGTTTAGTATATTCGCGATGTAGTGTTTTCGCGAGTTCCCGTGATTCCCGTACTATCTGATATGGACTATTTCTAAGTTTACTAAGGTTTTAGATATAGTAGGTTAGCAATGCTAGTTCAAAGAACTAACAAAATTCTGCCCTATGTCTGGAAAAACATTTAGCCACCTATTACATCAGGACTAGCAAAAAGGTTTAGAATTTGGAACGTCTATAAAGAAACTGCCGGTATTACTTATAGATTTATCGACTAGGATTAATTTTTAATAATTTGTTATAAAAACAGGTATTTTAACGAACTAGAACGACAAGAATATGAAATTTTATTCTTATCCCACGTAATGAAACGAGGGAGACAGCTACCTAATTACTACGACATTCAGTTCAATGCGTCCCTAATATTGGGCAATTCGCATGTTTCCTTGGGTAAACCACTGGCTGTTCCACAAAATTATATCCACGTCGGAGGATATCATATTGATGACAGAGTAAAACCACTCTCTGGAGTAAGTATAATTTAATGGGCATTAGATTTTTAAGAATTTAAATACAATTCTTAATATAATAATTAAAAACTACTTGAATTGTATGTAATTTTAAGACAAGAAAAACTGAAAGGCGTGTCTGCTGTTGGTTAGCAACTAACGCGCAAATGGTCACCTTTTTTTTTACGCGGGGATATGCTTTATGCACACCCCCCGCCTGGGTACAGCAGGGGGTAGTGTGGGACTCCCAAAACTGTACACTGCAATCCGATCCTAGGGTTACCCACTAAAACCTCGCGGCGGCCTTCCTCCGGCGTTGGGGTGGCCCAGGACAGTGCGTCAGCCCTCTGGTACACCCCGCCGTCGCCCCCCCTCACGAGGGGGTGCTCATACTGGGGGAGCCTCGGTGAAGCGCCCCTGGGCGGAGCGGCTCCGACCGCGCGCTGTAAAGAGGCGCGCGGCCCGCGGCGCCCCCCACGACCCGGGGCCTTCCCGGCCTTCCCGGGCCGCGATCCGGGCGCACCCGCGGGGTGTGCGCCCTCGCGGCCCGTCGGCGGCGGCGTTCACTGAGCTCGCCGCCGCCGCCTTCGAGCGGGATCGGCTCTCTCCTGACCCCGCTCGGCGGCCTCCTTCTGGAGCATCACAGCTTCGCAGAAGGAGCCCACAGCCCACTCCTCCTCGCCCACCAGCATTGCCGCGACCAACGCCGGCGGGGACAAGTCTCGCCCGATCGACTCAGCGCTCGGTCGCCCAGGCCGGGCAGACCTCCAGCGTGTGCTGGGCCGAGTCCAGGTCGGATGCGCGGATACGAAGCACCCAGGCCAGGGGGGGGACGCGCGAGGACCATCGCCGCCTCGTACAATATAATACGATCCGGATGGCCATGATCCGCTCCAGGCTCCTCAGCAGAGCCACCGTAGACGCGGAGAACTCCCTCCCCCGGTCCTCCAAGGTTGGGTAGCAGGCGATGAAGCGCGCACGCCCCCGTCGCGCTCGGTCACCTACCTGGATCCGCGAGGCCGGTGGTTCCCGGCCCCGAGTGAGCTGGTGGAACCACAGCGCCTTACCTTTGTGAGGCACCACCTCCAGGCCCAGCCCGCGGATCCGTCTGACGAGGATTGCCACCCCCAGCGCAAATGGACACCTGCATACCGGATTGTGTACAATTGCGTTGCCGTCCTTTAAAATAAGATAATAGGGATGAAGTCGCAAGTGGGATGGAAAGGGGCAAGAGAGAAGTTTTCCTCTCACCGAGCAAAACGCGGCCCGAGCCACTTTATGTCGTTATTCTAAGAGGTAGTGGTATTTCACCGGTTTAGCTGGCCCATTGAGGCATTGAACTATGTGGTTCTACCACTCTTAAAACTATCACTGTAATTTTTTTTTTCAACTAGATGGCGTTATATTTCATTGTTCATTTTCATTTAGACAACTGACTATTACATGTATTAATTAATTTAATATTAACTGTTGCTGTTTTAGAATTTGGGAGAATTGTTGGACAACGCCGAAAACGGTGTAATATACTTCAGTTTGGGATCAAATCTAAAGAGCAAGGATATTCCGAAGGAGATACGGGATAGTCTCCTGAAAATGTTTAGTCAGCTAAAGCAAATAGTTTTATGGAAATTCGAAGATAATCTATCGGAAACACCTCATAACGTTCACGTTATAAAATGGGCGCCACAACATAGTATATTGGGTTAGTTTCTACCTTGACTACTAAGGAAGGTATTGTATTTTTTTCATGTTTTTTTTTGTGGACTGCCATGTGGGTCACCTGGTGTCACAGTTGCGTTGCCGACCTTTACGATAGAATAGAGTGGGATTGCAAGGGGAACAGGAACAACGCCTTACAAATTAATTATTTTGTTATGATTTTTTTCTTTTAGTTGTGTAAACACCTACCTTTACTTAATATTGATTAATACTACCTTTAGTTGCCTCAGAGAGGGTGTAATAGATGTTGTATCCTCTGATTAGTGTCCGACCGAAGGTCTATTTTTGGCCGAAGCCGAAGCCGATTAATCGGCAATCTCCACAACCTTCGGCCGAGCCGAAGGTGTATAAACTATTAGTAATTTAATAATTTTCTTCAATATTACAACTAAAGATGAATATCGGCGTAAAGTGGCTCATACCGCTTTTCTCTCGGTGATAGAGGTATCCGCACTGAACTCAGTGCAGTCCGGTCCGTCAGTCACTCACTCTTACGTAACAGTTCGTTTAATTCCGACTGTTCTCAGACCTTCGGCGGGACCTTCTGCTTCGGCCCGGAATCCGGCCGAAGCAGAAGATCTCGCCGAAGATGGATTTTTGGCCGAAGGTGGCCGAAGCCGAAGCTTCGGTCGGACACTACTTCTGATATATTTAATGTTTCTATACACACAATATTTTCATTATTATAAATGCATAATTAAATAAACATAACTTTTCAGCTCATCCTAACACAGTACTGTTCATAACACACGGAGGTTTGTTATCTACAATAGAGACTATACATTACGGAGTACCTATCATTGGTATCCCGATATATGGAGATCAACATACTAACATAAAAAGATCTGTGAATAGTGGATTTGCTATAAGAGTAGATCTCTCTTACAATATTGCGGAAGACTTGAAGTTAGCTATACACGAAATAATGAATAACTCGCGGTAGGTATTTTATATTAAAAATATAATTTTCTATAAGATACTGTATATAACAGAAACCTATAGATTTTCTTTTAGTTAAGAATTCTATTCGAATACAAAATATCCCAAGCACTGAGGTTGTACAAAAATATCAAAAATTTGTAACACAAAAAAGTATGTATATATCCAATTCAAATTCTAACCTTTTATGATAATTATTTAGAATATTACTTTTCTTTAAGGATCAAGATCAGATCTTTCGAAGTCTCGGTGGTCCAGTGGTCGATCACGCGGTCTCTGAATCCAAAGGTCGCGGGTTCGAATCCTGGCACACACCAATGACTTTTCGAAATTAATTAATTCGAAAATTATGTATGATAAATTTTGATGACTAAAAACTTTGTGCCCGGTATGGCCATAGGTTCGCCACCTATTCCATTTGGGACGTAAACGGGTACAAAAAGGCGTGAAGTTATGTTATGTTAAGTAGATCTTTCGAAATATCATCCAGACATCCATACAGTACTTTTTATCAAGCCTTGCAGGGTTCACAGTGATATTCTGAGAATCACAAAACGCGATTCTTACAGAGTTTATTACGCTTCTCATGCAAGAGTCTTTGTTTTTAAGATTTCTTACCCTGTTTTATGTGTAATTAATTCCGTCAGATAGACGACATAAACAGGTACATTCGGATCATGGACTCTCTTTACATTCATCAATCATCAATAGCCCTTTGAGGTCCACTGCTGGACATAGGCCTCCCCCATAGAGCGGCACAACTGCCGGTCCTTTCAATCATGGGGGGGTTTTTGCCATAATCGCCACGCTTGGCAGGCGGGTTGACGATCGCAGTAGGCTGTATTTTCTTGAGAGAGAATGCTGCTGCCCATTCTTCTAGCTTTTCCCTTAGTCGCCTTTTACGACACCCACGGGAAGAGATGGGGTGGCGGTATTCTAAGCCGGCGCCACACAGCATCTTTACATTAAATCTTTTAATTTATTAAAACACGTATACTTTTAATGATCCATGGATATTTTTTCCTTGTAGATATGCACAGAAGACCAAGGAACTGTCTTTTATTTATCACGATCGTCCAGTAACACCGGGCAAGGAACTGGTCCACTGGGTTAGACACGTTATTGAAACACGAGGTGCTGTACATCTGCGCTCTCCAGCACTGGACGTGACGTTTCTTCAAAAGTTCTACTTAGATCTTTTTGCTCTTGTGCTGATATTTTTAGTTTTTATTTATATTTCAATAAAATATTTACTAAACAGTATTACGAAAATCTATGTAAATCAACATTTACTTTGTTTTGGTAGAATTATGTCATTTACAAATAAGAAAAAGAAAGTCTAAATTGTCTTTTATTTAAGATCATCTCACGATAAAATGTCGCAAATTGTCTGGTAACGTTTTAGTAAACTCCTTTAATTGTTTTAATTTTTACACTTGATCTTTCCAAAATAAGTAAATAGTATCTAGCTTTGGTAAAATCATTAATACACACATTTTTGTAACGTTTACTGTCGTTAGCTACGACAATGTGGATAAAATTTTAAAAAATTTATCTTATTTTACCATATAGTGAAAATAAAAATATAATTTTATTCATAAAGACTATAACGTGTCCAAATAGAACGTGTTCTGGAGGAAGGAGATGTTATGAGCCTCAAAAATCGACGCGTGTGTCGAATGTCAAAGAAGCGACTGAGGCGTGTGAGAATCGTGCCTTATAGCGCTCTGTTTTCTCTGCCTAAGACGCAAGAGATTTGGCGAAAAGTTATGCATATATAAAGACTATAAGGGCTAATTATAGCCATCTCAATAACACAAGAAAAAATTATGATCATGATGTAGCAACTGCATACTTTTATTTTCACTACGAGTCTCACGAAAAAGTAAATGGATACAACCTAAGGAGCCAATTACCAAATCTATTATAATGTATTATGAGGTATTACTTATATATGACGTAAGTAACAAATAATCCTAAACTGTCCTCAACTAGTCATCCATAATAGCATCTGGGAATATTCTGAAGTTTCCCACGCGCCTTCATATATCAAGACAAATTGACACGTATGACAAACACCCACTAGAAAGATACGAATCATTTATCACTAGTGTCCGACCGAAGCTTCGGCTTCGGCCACCTTCGGCAGAAAATCCGTCTTCGGCAAGATCTTCGGCTAAGGCCGGATTCTGGGCCGAAGCCGAAGGTCCGGGAACAGTCGGATTTAAACGAACTGTTACGAAAGAGTGAGTGACTGACGGACCGGACTGCACTTAGTTCAGTGCTGTCCGCACTGAACTAAGTGCAGTCCTATCATTGAGAGAAAAGTGGCATGAGCCACTTTACGCTGACATTCTTCTTTAGCTGTGGATAATATTGAAGAAAATTATTAAATTACTAATAGTTTATAAACCTTCGGCTTCGGCTTCGGCCGAAAGTTGTGGAGATTACCGATTAATCGGCTTCGGCTTCGGCCAAAAATAAACCTTCGGTCGGACACTATTTATCACAGAACCAACTAAAAGGAGCTAATATATAACAGTAGTTACAATTAAAAATATGGATACAGCACAATATACGGCACAGTAGTTACAATTAAAAATATGGATACAGCACAATATACGGCACAGTAGTTACAATTAAAAATATATCTATTCTATATCTACTAATTGACCTAGCGATCTTTGTTTCGTCTCAAAAGAAATAATAATGGTCATTGTAGGTTATCCCTAAGCGATAGACATACACAATGGCGGACTTTATTGTAGACCTTTCCTTTTCTGTTTAATAGGTAATGTAGTATCTACAATGTATGTATAGTAATGTAGTTTTGATTTATTAATTAAGGTTCAGCCAGCGCTTGCAATTAACACGTTCACTGCGTTATGAGGTCGAATTGGTACTTGCGTGACTTCTCGCTGGTGCGGCAGACAAGATTGCGTTCTTTCACTATGTGCGGGAGACAGCTACGTTAACATTCTACGAGTATAACAAAGACAAATATACATATTTGATTCTCTCACGAAGCTTAGCCTGATGGCGTAGTTAGTACAATATGAGGTTAAATAGGCCCCAAACGCACTGAATAAAAATAATTACCGCTTAGTGCGAAGGAAAGTCTAATCCACCTCAAAAGTGGCAGGCCTCATAAACGCACAGAGCGGGGTGCGGGCGTCGCGAGCACAGCGCATTTTAGCTTGTTGGGACAAGTCACTATAAATAACGATAAAGGGTTTTTTTCAAATAACCTCTAGCCAAATATTCGCTGCCGTTTTCATACTAAGCCTGACCTAACATTTATATCTTTACACTGATAGAGACTGACGGCAAGTGATTATTTCAGGATTTCCTGGCAAATGTTTTTTTTTATGAGATAGGAGGGCAAACTAGCAGGCGTGTCACCTGATGGTAAGCAATCAACGCCGCCCATGGACATCAGCAACACATATAGTGTTACTGTTGCGTTGCCAACCTTTAAGGGATTGGGGATAGGAAAGGATAGGGAAGGGTGTGGGCCTCCGGGTACCTCTCTCACCGAACGAAACGCGGCATGAGCCACTTTACGTCGGTCTTCTGAGAGATCGTGGTATTTCACCGGTTGAGCTGGCCCATTCATGCAGTGAACTGCTTGGCTCTACCACTGTAAAATGATGTGCTGATGATGTGCTTTAAAAAGGTGGTCAGCGAAAGCATTGCATAGGTCGCTATGATAAATTAAGGCGTAACTTAAATAGTAGTCAGGCAGCAAATAAAAGAAAAACTTTTTGTTTACCCTGTTTTAATGAAAAATATTTTGTTTAAAGTACTCCAATAAATATGTTTTATCTTAGTTGCAACTTCCCATCCCTAGTGTAAATACAAATCATACTTTCTTGCAGTGCGATGTGAGGCAGAACACATGTCATATATTTATGTTGTTTATTCAATACTCAAAAGTCGTAACTGAGGGCGAAGCCGGATTAAATTTTAGTATATATCTATTTATATGATGTAGAAGTTTCAAGCAAATATACTCACATTTGGGGTATTTGAAGGTTTGAAGAAACGATATTTTATGAGGCCGGCGAGGTCTCATACGCACTGCAAATAAGTTCAACTGTACCTCTAAAACGCCTCATACGCACATGCCGAAAGGCTATGAAAATTGGCGCTGCAGTGAACGTGTTAAAGAGCTAAATCTCGAAAATTATCGCTACTTTTTTACTACATTATGCATGAATTATACATACAAACCACCGTGTTGACACCCTCTATCTATTAAAAAAACACTCATTAAAATCCGTTGCGTAGTTCTAAAGATCATATAAGGGGACAGACAGCGGAAAACACAATAGTTTTATGATATGTAATGATAATGATCATCTTTTGTGTCGAGGTAGATTTTTTTCATTCTGTAACAGTTTGGATAGGGCAAAGTACATTGAGCAAGTAAATAAAGTATATTATTTCAAAATAGCTGTAAACACAATAAAATAATTACATTATTTACAATATATACAATTAAAAAAACTACCTTAAATCAAATTTCTCCGCATCTCGGTCTACTGGCAGCGTACCCAGAAGACTGGCCGCATTGCCACGCTGAATGGCAATGCTGATCCTCTGCGCGAAGAACAGACCAGCCCTCGGGTCGCGAAAGGCTTCGATCAGCTTCTTTGGAAGATCTTTATAAAGTGCACGAGCACTCGGACCCCATGTCCCCAAAGTCTCAACCCCAAACGGCTCAAATACATAATCACCTACAAGGTTTCTGTATTTGTGCCGCTTGAGATTTTCTGCCGAAGCAGCAGCAGCACCGGCCACCTCTACCGTGCTTGGAAGATGCGATGGCGCAAGGGTGTCGACGCAAGTAGCGTCTCACACCAAAGGCATACCCATCGGCCGGCGCTCCTGGCGTATCAGAGGCCATGATGTCCCTTGCTGTCAACCTCTCCGCAGCGACATAAATGCGAGGAAACACAGGGAGCACCTAAACCAAGGCAAGTTGCGATATGGAAAGTCGTATTATCTAATAATGTTCCTATATTGGGCGATGGCAGTGCTATAAGCCGAACACCGGACTCCCACTCTCCCACAGCCCGCAAACGAGTGCGCTCAGCATCACCTACAGAACCACTAATAAGTGATTCTTTTAAGTTGGCGCAGAGCGGGTCGTCCCACTGTCTCTGGGAAAATGGGTTGGTCGGTAAATTTGAGTCTTGCATAAAACACTTCAGAATTAACCAGTGTATGAGTGAGAATTTTCCTGGTTAATTCTTCTGTACTTTTTACGCCAGTAAGTAGCCTATATTAAAAGTATTTTTTTTACTGGACCGCTTTAGGTAGGAAAAGGTTTTTAATTATTCACTGTAGATTTGATGTACGCTCTGAGCTTCCAAGTCTTCAGGGCTATGTTATTATCTTTTCAAAAATGGTATTGACATTTTGTCACAAAATGACGCAAACAACTATTGTGTCTAGCATATAACCCAATTCCCTCCGTGTTGTGAATATTAACTACGTATATGTCATAAATATAACAATTATATGAAAACATAGGAAAAAAACTAGGTATAATTAAATTACCAAAAAATAATATCATCATCATCATCAGCCTATTGCAGTCCACTGCTGGACATAGGCCTCTCCCAATGTGCGCCACAACATCCGATTCTCTGCCTTCCGCATCCAGTCTTTCCCAGCAGCCTTTCTGAGGTCGTCTGACCATCGGGCTGGTGGGCGTCCTACGCTACGTTTACCAAGACGTGGTCTCCACTCTATGACCTTCTTACTCCATCTACCATCGGTCCTTCAGCGAGCGTATTCTACGAGCTATGTCGGTTACCCCAGTTTTCTGGCGGATATAGTCATTTCTGAGTTTATCTTTCAGAGATACCCCAAGCATAGCTCGCTCCATAGCTCGCAAAAATAAAAATATACAAATAATAAAGCAAAAATAATATACCGAAAACCAATCTTGCACAACTCCATAACCACAATTAACCAACTTTCAATTGTGACGAAGTTCTCCAAACTTATTATAAGTTTATCATTAACTCCCCCATAATAATTAATAATGGAAACGCAATCCATCATCGAACTTATATTATCAAATATACAGATATATAATAAACCACACTTGATCACAAGTGGATTAATAGATATGACAAAATATATATATTAATTTTGTCAAGTAGCAGTAAGTACTTAAGTTAGATATGTAGGTATCGGCCTATTTATAAAAAGCGACGAAAACCTAAATAGCGTTCATTCAATAAACTTTCCAAGTTATACCAATAAAATCGTGTAACTGTCACAATGAAAGCATTCATAGTACTGTTCAGTGTAATTTCTATGGTTTACTGCAAAACTTTTTACGCCAGTAAGTAGCCTATATTATAAGTATTTTTTTTACTGGACCGCTTTAGGTAGGAAAATGTTTTTAATTATTCACTGTAGATTTGATGTGTAACACCCTCTGAGCTTTCAAGTCTTCAGAGTTAAGTTACATTATATTTTCAAAACAATATTACTTATGTACCTTTCAAGGACGCACGGTAATTGAACAGTAAATCACGCACCTGATTATTAGATGAGTTTTTTTATGGTTTATGGGGTAAATGAGCAAGCAACCTGATGGCGAGCAACAAACGCCGACCATGGACACCTGAACACGGATAGTGTTACAATTGCGTTGCCGGCCCTTTCAACACGGTATGGACGATGATAGACTTTAATTTTATGTTTTGGATTTAAGACATTATTATATTTTAGAGATTTAAGAGAACCTACCGGGTATTCGCTCAGTGATAAAAAAAATCATTCTTATAGTACTGCTCTAGTTTATATCTAACTACCAATAAATTAATAAATTTATCAATTAATATACGGATATCTAGATAGACGTATGGATACTTTAAAAAAATACTTACTTGAAAATTATTGTGTTGATGGTTTTTATGAAATTTCTTAAGGCAATGGAGGAAGTTACGTGGCCACCGGTAGGCGATGTGTAAATATGTGGGATGAAGGATGCATTAATGGACAACTTGGAGGTTCTGGTAAGATATTTTTAAACATAATATAACTTCACACCTTTTTCTAACCGAACCGAAACTGTAGGCAGCGGTTGTTAAGCCTCGACTCACCATTATGAATTCCAAATTGAATAGGTGCCGATCCCACTGCCGTACACCGGGCACAAAGTTTTCATTCGTCGATATTTATCACACTTAATTTCCGAAAATAATTTCGAAAAGTCATTGGTGTGAGCCAGGTTTTGAACCTTTTTTTTTACGCGAGGAAATGCTTTATGCACACCCCCCAACTGAGAACGGCAGGGGGTAGTGTGGGACTCCCAAAACAGTAAACTGCAATCCGATCCTAGGGTTACCCACTAAAACCTCGCGGCGGCCTTCCTCCGGCGTTGGGGTGGCCCAGGACAGTGCATCAGCCCTCTGGTCCACCCCGCCGTCGCGCCCCCTCTGTCACGAGGGTGTGCTCATCCTCGAGGAGCCTCGGTGAAGCTCCCCCGGGCGGGGCGGCTCCGACCGGCATTGCCGCGACCAACGCTGGCGGGGACAAGTCTCGCCCGATCCCGTCGACCAGGACTCGGCGCTCGGCCGCCCAGGCCGGGCAGACCTCCAGCGTGTGCTGGGCCGAGTCCATTTCGGATGCGCAATGGTGGCATCTCGCCGTCTCTTCGCGTTTTATTCGACTCAGATACTCACCGAAGCACCCATGCCCGGTGAGTATCTAAGTCAACCTGTAGGTGACATTGCCCCATTTACGGAGCACCCAGACCTCGAGGTGGGGCAGGACGGCCCCGATGGCGCGCTGACGCGCGCAGCCCTGGAGGACCACCGCGTCGCGCTAGTCCCCCAGGACACACCGGAAGGCCTCCCGCCTCCGCACTTCGTGTCCCCGCGCGCCCGGTCCCCCCCTCCCCGACCGAGATCGTACGCGGCTGCGGACGGCGACATCTAGGCCAGGTGATGGTGAATGGGGGGAAACGCGCGAGGACCGTCGCCGCCTCGTACGATATTGTACAGTAGCCCGTACGATCCGGATGGCCATGTTCCGCTCCAGGCTCCTCAGCAGAGCCCTGGAGCGGGAGGCCCCGCGAGGTCTCGCGACCAAACGGGGGCCCCGTACAGGGCCACGGACCGCACGACGGCACCGTAGAGGCGGCGAACTCCCTCCCCCGGTCCCCCGAGGTTGGGCAGCAGGCGATGAAGCGCGCCCGCCACCCGTCGCGCTCGGGGGATCATCCGTACGAAGTGCTCCTCTAAACTCAAGCGGCTGTCCAGGGTGAGGTTTTGAACCTACGACTTTTTGATTCAGACGCCGGTCCTCCACCACTGGACCACCGAGACTGTAAGACTACTTTTTTACCTACTACTTCTTATATATTAAATTTTAAGTATTTAAAAATATGTATACTTATCACATTAGGCCAACAACAAAGTCCCTTTCCGCCGTCTGTCCCTTTATATGCTTAAATCTTTGAAACTACGCAACGGATTTTTAGTGCGTTTTTTATAGATAGAGGGCACACCCTCTATCTATAAAAAACTTAAATTATACATAAAAACCACCCCGTGCACAAACGGGGGGGTTTTTATGTATAATTCATGTATAATGTAATAAATAAAAAGTAATAATTTTCGAGATTTAGTACTTTAGTTGTAACACAACATAAAACATCACGCCTTTTTCTACTCTAAGGTGTAGGCAGTGGCTGTTAAGCCTCGTGTCGCCGTTATGTTTACGTCCCAAATGGAATAGGTGAGCGTACCTATTGCCATACCGGGCACAAAGTTTTCAGTCATCAATATGTATCACACATAACTTTCGAAAATAATTTCGAAAAATCATTGGTGTAAGCCAGGATTTGAACCCGCGACTTCTGGATTCAGAAGCGGGGTGCTCGACCACTGGACCACCCAGACTTTAATTGTAAAACTGTAAAAAATACTTTTGATGCGGAACAAAGTTCGACGGGTCAGCTAGTAACGTATAAAATTAAATAAATAAAGTTTATAAAGTTGGTTAGATAACTTAAAAAAAAAAAAAGTGCAGTAATATCTACCTCTACCAAAGTTCTAGTCCATTAACGTGACACTACATATTTTCAAGGGAATGACGATGACTACCTAAATGGAGGCTTTAATCCCGGCAAGCGATGTGTCAACATGTGGGACGAGGGATGTATTAATGGACAACTCGGTGGATCAGGTATGATGTGGATATAATCGAGGCACTTAGTTTTAGAAGTACCTTAACGGTCTACGTTCTACGCCGCAAATTTTCTGCTAGATACTAGATTTTTTTTTCCTATTTAGTAGATAGGCAGTAATAGTAATTACATATACATAGTTAGATTTCAAATATAAATAGATTTGTTATCATTGTAACTTCACTGCTTTTTAAAACGCTTTTATTAGAATGAAGAAAGTTATTGGTATGAGCATGGATACGACCCCATGACTTCGTGATTTAAACTGTAGCGTTCGACCCTGTTCAACCTCCACACTTCTGGGGCTAAATAGTTAAACCTTACTTAAAACTCAAAATTAAGCATCACCAAAATCATTTAAGTATTATAGGTTTCTCTTTTTTCAAGGGAATGATGACGATTACTTGAATGGAGGTTTCAATCCTGGCAAACGATGCGTCAATATGTGGGACGAAGGATGTATCAATGGACAACTTGGTGGATCTGGTAAGCTACCATTACCCGAATTTATTACCCGAAAAGTTACAAAGTACCGAAAAGTACCCGACAGCGGCAGTTATAACCCGCTGATTATTTTTCTTGGTTTCCTGTAATAAGAAGCATGATTGTTAATTTTGACAGTCATCGATATTTATAACACCTTCAAGAGAAGATTTCCAAAATATCATGCGTGCATCTAGATTCAAAACCGATATTGCTGATTTAGAATTAGGTAACGTGCTAAACCATAGGGCTACTAAGACAGTAGTAAATTAATTATGAATAGATATGTATCTACCACGGCCACAACGCAAACCGGTTGAGTAAGTTTTTAATGTGTTCAAAGTAGGTCACTGTGTAGATACATTGGTACCTCAAGTCAATGAACGAATTAATTACAACAAGTGTAGTTTTGATAAAAAAAAATGTTTAGAGCAAATTTACCTACTCCTTTCAAAACCAAAATGACATTTTATATAGCCAAAAATTTTGCACGTAAGGGGCTACAGAGACTCTCCTTGCATAATAATCAAGCATTTGAACGATTCACTTTACATCTGCAGTACCAAAAAATACAAAATTATGTCGTTAGGCATCAGTTCCCATTTACATTGCTAACTGAATTGTTAGCTATTATTCTATTTATATATAGCTTTTGTATCTTTATAACTTTTTAATAGATTAAGCGGCTGGTTGTAGGTATCCTATTTGGTAGTTAATAGGTACCTTTTTTTTTTTTTTTTTTTTTTTTTTTTTTTTTTTTACGCGAGGAAATGCTTTATGCACACCCCCCGCCCCAAAAACAGTAAACTGAAATCCGATCCTAGGGTTACCCACTAAAACCTCGCGGCGGCCTTCCTCCGGCGTTGGGGTGGCCCAGGACAGTGCGTCAGCCCTCTGGACCACCCCGCCGTTGCCCCCCCTCTGTCGCGAGAGGGTGCTCATCCTCGGGGAACCTCGGGAGGCTCCCCTGGGTGGAGCGGCTCCAACCGCGCGCTGTAAAGAGGCGCGCGGCCGGCGGCGCCCCCGACGACCCTCCCCGGCCGCACCGGGGGGTCATCCTTCCCGGGCCGCAACCCGGGCGCACCCGCGGGGTGTGCGCCCTCGCGGCCCGTCGACGGCGGCGATCACTGAGCTCGCCGCCGCCGCCTTCGAGCGGGATCGGCTCTCTCCCGACCCCGCTCGGCGGCCTCCTTCTGGAGCATTACTGCTTCGCAGAAGGAGACCACAGCCCTCCACTCCTCCTCGCCCGCCAGCATTGCCGCGACCAACGCCGGCGGGGACAAGGACTCGGCGCTCGGCCGCCCAGGCCGGGCAGACCTCCAGCGTGTGCTGGGCCGAGTCCAGGTCGGACGCGCAATGGTGGCATCTCGCCGTCTCTTCGCGCCTTATTCGACTCAGATACTCACCGAAGCACCCATGCCCGGTGAGTATCTGAGTCAACCTGTAGGTGACAGTGCCCCATTTACGGAGCACCCAGGCCTCGAGGTGGGGCAGGACGGCTCCGACGGCGCGTGAACGCGCAGAGCCCTGGAGGACCAGCGCGTCGCGCCAGTCCCCCAGGACTCGCCGGAAGGCCTCCCGCCTCCGCACTTCGTGTCCCCGCGCGTCCAGGTCCCCCCCGCCCCGGCCGAGATCGTACGCGGCTGCGTACATCTCGGCCAGGATGATGAAGGGGGGGGAACGCGCGAGGACCGTCGCCGCCTCGTACGAGATGGTACGGTAGCCCCGTACGATCCGTATGGCCATGATCCGCTCCAGGCTCCTCAGCAGAGCCCTGGAGCGGGAGGCCCCCGCGAGGTCTCGCGACCAAACGGGGGCCCCGTACAGGGCCACGGACCGCACGACGCCACCGTAGAGGCGGCGAACTCCCTCCCCCGGTCCCCCGAGGTTGGGCAGCAGGCGATGAAGCGCGCCCGCCACCCGTCGCGCTCGGGGGACCATCCGTACGAAGTGCTCCTCGAAGCTCCAGCGGCTGTCCAGGGTGAGGCCGAGGTACTTTATGTACCGCCCCACCGGGACAGCCGTGTCACCCACCTGGATCCGCGAGGCCGGGGGTTCCCTGCCTCTAGTGAGGCGGTGGAACCACAACGCCTCACTTTTGTGAGGCGCCACCTCCAGGCCCAGCCTGCGGATCCGTCTGACGACGATTGCCACCCCCAGCTCAGCGAACCTGAGCGTACGCTCGAAGTCGGGCCCCGTGGCGACCACCAGAGTGTCGTCTGCGTAGCAAACGACACTCACGCCACGGGGCAGACTGGTGCGGAGGACCGGATCATATGCGAGGTTCCACAGCAGGGGCCCGAGCACGGACCCCTGCGGAACCCCGCACGTCACCTCCTTCCCCTGCTCCGTCCCGTTCCGGTCGACATAGTCCACCCGTCTCTCCTGCAGGTAGGCCCCGATGACCGACCTGAGGTAGGGAGGCACCTCGTGGTATACGAGGGCCTCCCTGATGGCCGGCCAGGGGAGGGTCCCGAAGGCGTTGACGATGTCTAGCGACACCGCCAGCGCGACCCCCCCCGATCGGACTGCCGGTTCCGACAGGGTCCGCACCCGACGCACCGCGTCGATGGTTGAGCGCCCCTGCCGGAACCCGAACTGGCAGTCCGATATATCCGGGCCCACCTGCGACAGGTGGCTGCTGATACGGGCGGAGATAACCCTTTCAAAGAGTTTCCCCGCCTCGTTCAGCAGGCATATCGGCCGGAACGACGACGGAGCGTCTCCGGTCCTCCCTTGCTTTCTGATCAGCACCAGTCTCGCCGACTTCCAGTCGAGGGGGAACACCCCGCGGCGGAGGCAGTTGGTGAACAGCTGCCTCGCCTTGTTCCCCAGGACTCTCAGAGCGAGCGCCAGGACCCGGCCCGGAATTCCGTCCGGGCCGGGAGCGGCGCTGCGGGAGGCGAGCCGCGCGACGGCTCGCCCGAGCTCGTCCTCCGTCACCTCCAGCTCGTCGGACCACGGAGTGTGGTCCGACTGAGACGGAGGAACCGAGGGACCACCCTGGACCCTAGGGAAGAGTGCGTCCACGACTCTCCCCACGACTTCCGGGTCCAGGGATTCCGTCAACGGAGGGACCCACGGGGTCAGCTTACCCAGCACCATTTTGTACGGCCGTCCCCATGGGTCCCTGTCCAGTCCCTCGACGAGCTCGTTCCAGGACCGCTCGCGAGCCGCAGCGATGGCGACGCATACAGCGTGCGCGGCGGCCCCGTATTCCCGTCTGGCTCTGAGAGCCTCCTCGACCGTGGTTCGCCTTCTTCTGCGGGCTCTCTTGTACCGGCGGCAGGCGACAAAAGCGGCCTTGCGAAGCCGCTCTATCTCCCCGTTCCACCAATACACAGAGCCCCGCCGGGGCGGCCCGACTCGCGGCATCGACGCGTCGCAGATCGACGTCATGGTGCCGCGCAGCCAGGCCGCTTGCGCGTCGGGATCGGGCGATTCTGCTCCCTCCGTCCAGTCCGCGACGCTGGCAGCGGCCTCGACCATGTCTCGGTCGAGCCGCTTGAGAGACCAGCGCCGCGGAGGGCCGCTAGTCTGGCGCGGGCGGCTGGGGCGGCGGAGCGACACATCCAAGAAGATGTGTCGGTGGTCAGATAAATTGACCACCTCCTCCGCCACCCGCCATCCTGTCACTGCAGCGGCTGCCGAGGGAGTCGCCCACGATAAATCGACGATCGACTCCCCCTGCCACCGCACGCAGGTGCTGGCCGACCCCCGGTTGAGCAACCGGAGGTCGAGCCCTGCCGCCCACTCCAGAACTGTCTCCCCCCTGACGTCGTCCCGGGTGTCCCTCCACTCCCTCGAGTGGGCGTTAAAATCACCCAGGACGAATACCGGTCGGGCAGCGTAACCGCTAATGCGGCTCGCCAGCCCGCCCAGGTATGCCTCGAAGACGTCGAGGCCGCAGTTGGGGGAGATGTAACAACCCACTACGACCGTGGATCCCCACTCCACGGCGACGTAGCCTGGACCTTTCCATAGGAGAGAGCAGTAGCTCCCTTCTGCCCAATAGATTGCCACCGACCCCGTAACATCCCCGAACCATCGCGGGTGGACGGGGACGCGGTAGGGCTCGGCGACCACCGCCAGGGCAACCGACCACTCCACTACCGTCTGCGCAAGCAGGTCCTGCGCAGCGCGGCAGTGGTTTAGGTTGCCCTGGAGGAAGCGGGCGTGGAGGTCCGTTATTGGACCTCCATTGTCCCACCCACCTGTCCCCTAGCAGGGGAGGGCGGCCTCGCGGCCACCGCCTTCCTCTTGGGAGGGGAGCATTTCTTGCCCCCCATCCGGTGATCGGCTCTGCAGCCCAGGTCCGAACATATCGGGCAGCGAGGAGCGGGTGCGGTGCAGGCGCCAGCGATGTGGCCTGCCACGCCACATCGGTAGCACCGCCCGCTCCTATCCACGGCGCAGGGGCACCTGGCGCGCACGTGCCCCTTCTCGAGGCACCGGAAGCACTGTAGCGGCCTTGGCGCCAGTGCCTCGACGCGCGCCGAGGTCCACCCGATCAGGACCCGCCGCTGAGCCGCCAGTTTCCTGGCGACCCCCAGCGGGCACCTGACCCAGGCCGAGCCCAGCCGAGACGGGCTGGAGCGGATCTCCCCGACCTTTACGTCGGTCGGGGCGCATCCGCCCGCCTCAGCGATCACCGTGGCGACGGTCGCGGGGGTGATGGACTCATCCAAGTCCATCACCCTCAAGTCGCCCATTTTACATGGGCGCGAGATTATCGCGCCCGTGTCGGCGACGGCCACCCTCATTTTCTCCGCTAAGACATCGGCTTTGGCGGCGCTGTCCGGACCGGGGACCTCCAACATCAGCGCCCCGGACATCGTCCTGCGGGGCTTTATCCCCCCGGAGATGCCAAGATCCGCAAGTTTAATGCGGCTCTTGGCAACCTCCATCACCGCCGCGAGCGTGGTGCCGGCGTCCGGAGGCACCGTCACCACTACTGCAGCAGTACTGGGGGGCTTCGGCAGCCCCGCAGGTTTAACTTTCTTTGTTTTTGCCGGTGCAGGAGCGGCGGTGGCGGCGCGAGCCTTCCTGGCGGCGGCGGCCGCCTTGCGGCCGACCACCGTCGCCCAGGTCTCACCGCCAGCTTCTGCTCCTGGCGTAGGTGGAGGCGGCGGCTCCCGCGAGCCACCCGCGGCCGCCACCTGCCTCTCCTGTTTATTCTCTTTCCTCTTCTTCTTCCCCTGGGGCATTTGCGGCCCCGGCGGCGGCGGATTCACCGCGGCGGGCGCCTTTTGCCCCAGGGGAGGCATCTTCCCCATGCCGGGGAAGAGTCTCTCCATCATTTCAGAATGGAGCGCTATGACCCGGCTCCAGTCTGGAGAGGCAGAAAGCTGCGGCGACGGGGCTTCCGCGGGCTTCGCAAGACCCGGGTTACCTTTCATCGCGGTCGCCTTCTTCTTTTTTTTCTTCTTCGCAGGCGGCGGCGCCACCGAGGGAGGAGAGTCTCCCAGGGATGTCCCCACCGCCTGCAATTGAGGCGACTCTAATTGCGCCGCCATCTCGGCCATCTTTGTTTTAAGATCGGCATTTTCGTTCGCGAGCTCTACCATTCGGGCCGACAGACCCGCGATCTGCGAGCGGAACGTCTCGTTCTCGCTATCGCGGGTCCCAGCCCGAGCGCAGAGCTCTGCAATGCCGTCCCTTATTGGGGCGAGGCTCGATCGCACGACCCTAACCAGGTCGGCTTTGGAACTCTTCGCCCTGTCCACCGTCTGCTCCATAGTTGTCAGGGCTTCGAACATTTCGGCACCGAGCTCAGCCGAGCTCGGCGCTTGTGCTTCATCGGCGAGGCCTACAGCGCCTGAAGGCCTCTTCTTCCCACCCCGCGAATCAACGGGGCTTTTGGGTTTCCTCTTACGAGGGCGCAATCCTCGATTTGTGGAAACCTCCGAGGTGGCGGAGGCGGCGGACATAGCGCTGTCGCTGTCCCCGCCGCCGTCCGCCGTCAAGGCTCTAAACATGGGTCTGGGCGAGTCCGGCCTCTTGAATTTCAGAGCCACACCGCCCTTCTCTCCCACTTCCCTCCGGTCCTTTGAAGAAGAGCGGGAACAGCCCGAGCTGGGCTCTCCCCCCTCTGATTCTCCTACCTTCCAGAATCGGCCTTGAGAGGTGACGACTTTTGCGTCGGCCGTAGCTGCAGTGACGATATTGCTGCCCCCGACGACAGCTTGGCAAGTAGTGCCCCCCTCATATACGATGGGGCTGCCTGGCGGGACTCCGCCAGGGTGGGATTCCCCAGCCGCTTCGCGACCAGGACCCACATGAGGACATATGTTCTTTCTATCTGCCATTATGATTAACTTTGATTAACGAGGGTGAGTTCCCTCGGCTTTTTTCCCTCCTGCCCAGGGGTGAGCTCCCCTAAAGTGATGCCCTCGGGTCCGACCTCCGCGTCGGACATGCATCCCCTCGCCGGGCATCAGAACTTGGGATTCACGGATTTTTTATAGTGGTTTACTCCACGCGGTCCGACGACCCCCACGCCTCTCAATGAGGGTTGCGGGCCGGGCCGAGCGGCGGGGTCTAGGACCCACGGTCCGTCGCCCCGGATCGCCTTCCTCGGAGAGGACCGAGTGGGGGGGTTAGCAACCCCTGGTCCACCGCCCCTCTCCAGAAGACCGTCCCGGGTAGGGCCAAACGGGGGGGTTCACAACCCCTGGTCCGTCGCCCCTTCTCTTCCCGACTACCGGGACAGACCGAACGGGGGGGTTCACAACCCCTGACCGACGCCCTGTCCCACGCTCCTTCGTTTCGGTAGGGCCGAACGGGGGGATTCGCAATCCCTGTCCGTCGCCCCTACCCCGAAACACGCTACAGGCCGAACGGGGGGGTCTATGACCCCTGGACCGTCGCCCTGAGCCGTGGCAAACTGCCACCCTTCGCGGTAGCGTCGCACTCTACCCTCTGATACACAGAGGGTAGGGGGAGCTCCACAAGGTGATTTTTTATAGAGGTTTTCTTCCTCGCGGCCCCCTTGCGGCGGCCATCGTCCCAGCCCCACGGACTGGATTACGATTGCGTCACTGGTGTCAGACTCTCAGCCAGGGACTGACGGAATTTACTCCGCCAGGCCCTGCCCAGGGAGCACCGGCCCGGAAGGAGCGTCCGAGCGCACGTGGAGGTGGTCTGACGGCGCCCCCCAGTTAATAGGTACCTGTAAACAATCTTTGATAAAATTCCGATGTTCTATTTCCAATTAACACAACTACAAGAACTAACAATGGCACTTCAATTTTTGATGAAAGTTATGTCTCCAGGTAACGATGACGACTATCTGAACGGTGGATTTAATCCAGGCAAAAGATCTCTTCACGACCTATTTTTGAAGTTCCAAAACAATCGGCGGGTCCACCACCACAGTTAAATTAATCAATATACATTTTTGATTATGTAATCTGCTTTTACAAACGTGTATCGCTTGGTTTGAAATAAAAGGATGGAGAATATAAGACTTCTTATTTATGTTCAAACTTGATTAGGTACTCGTAAATGGTACCTAGGTAGGTACTTATTTAGGATCTTTTGAGTTTGCTAATTCGACTTCACAACAATTACACACGACAGGAAGCTATTTTCTAATTTCATGAACTTAAGTGCCTATGTACTTATGTGGGCCTCTTTTATAACTACCCGTTCCCAAGTATACTCTGGACATGATAAAGTAGCTTTTAATGATCCAAAATTATCTCTAGATAAGGATTTTAGCCATTCTACCCAAGTTAAGGGTGGAATGTTGGTTTGGCTTTGGGAGCGTCAGGTCCCTATGCAGCAGGTAACCGATTCTTTACATGAGATAAATTTACATAGATCTAAGCTATAAGTAGGTAGTAGAAATTATGACAGAGAACAGGTTATGAGTTCGATGAGATTAATTAAAAAACAAGTTGTATGTACCAATAATTTTATTAGATCCACATAACTATAGTTCTTACACCAAACATTCTTACAAAAAAATCTTATATAAAAATATTTATTTTAAACAAATTTTTACAGTGCACTCACTGGCATATCCTATAATATGTTTAATTATTGCTCTAAATTAGATGTATCTTATTAACTATTGGACGAAGGTAATAGCAGTAAGGCTAAAATTTGCTTGGCAAGTGTTTTAAGTCTTTTTAGTAAATACCATGAAGATGAAAATAAAAACGGCTCACACCATCAATAATTAATGTTCAATGTGATCATGATGCAGGAAATGAAATTTGAAATATGACCACAACAATCACAAAATTGGCTAAGGCAATATACCTAAGGTCTGATAATACAATAAATATAAAATTAATATTTACATGTGTGTAAAATAATAATAATATCTTGGACACAATACACACAGCGCCCTCTAGTTCCAAGCTAAGCAACTAAATGCTTGTGTTATGGATACTAGATAACCGATATTAATACATATATACTTTTCTTTTGTAAATACATACTTGTAATACATAGAAAAACACCCAGACACCACACAAATATGTTTGTTTGTCACAAATACTTGTGCTCGGGTGGGAATCAACCCCCCGACCTCATTGCTGCAGCCGGTGGTTTTACCAATGCGCCTCGAGGCCCGTCATCAGAGGAACAGTGCAATAGCTCTGAACACACACATTACAATATATATTCATTACAAACACATGTCCACTAATCATCAAATTTAGTTTTTGATTGGTAACAGTAACTTTTCATAACTGTCAGAAGCATTACTTTGAACTCCAAAATAAAGAAATTTTAGATGTGTGAAAAATCTGAAGGTTTATGAATCAGTCTTCAATACAGTTACCGACGGAAAACATTCCAAAGTCGAGTTTTCGTTGAGTTGTAACCATCCATATACTCAAGTATAACCACCAAAAATACATACATAACTTCATGCCAAATCCCTTGCAGGGTAGGCAGAGAGAACGGAAGAGAACGCAATGAAATAGACACATAGAAGGTAGGAACACTATATACATTATAGGTAGGTTACATACTAAAAGTATTATTAATATAATGATGAAAAAATCTTATTCCGTAATATAGCAATTTATCATTTTAAATTGCTATATTACATTAAACATCATGACAAGATCAACCTCATAATAAGATATAATTTACTTGTAACGAAATAATCTTAAAATATCTCATTGTCACATAACATATTACAGCAAAGATAGCGGATATAAAAAAGCTAGTTGTGACAGGTCTATGACAGTGAAGGGGGCAAAATGCCACTCTGTGACCACTCTGCGTGAAATTTTCAAAATACAGTTTTGATAGTGTTCGGCAGTTTGACAGCCGAATCTATACCAAAACTTACAGTTTTTTGGCAGAAACCATATTTGGTCGGATATGATATATAAATCTTTATATATAGTTCAAGCAATAAATGCAGATGCTAAGTTCACTAAAACTAGAAAGTAATTAATAGGTAAATTGATAAATATTATGATCTCTAGATTTATAAGGCTCATTACCCACAATTTGCACAGGTATATTTATCAGTCTATGACTTTTATCAACATATAACAATTTATAATAAATCCATTTATACAACAACAATGTTAGTTAAAGGATATAATGCATATAAAAATTAAGAGATGAAAGAGTGACTTAAACTTGAGAGATAAATGATTATGCAACCAAAGAAAAATATTTCTAGCTTATTGCATTTAACCAGGCATATTATGGAAGTGCTAAAATTGATTTAATCACATTTCCCTTTTCAATAAGCCACACACTCAATAGAACGGATCATTTAAGGATAAAAAAGCTGTAAGCTAACAAAAATTGTGCACAAAGAGGAACTTATCAAACCTAAAGACCTACTTAAAGAAGTAGTAACATTTAAGATCTAACACACAGGTTAATAATATATTTTTATTGTCATATTAAAATTGATCAGTTTTCAGAATGGTATCACAGCTCTAAACATATTAACAATCACTCTTTTCAAACTCTCCTATAAATATATGTCACCCACTTTTGCTTTTATATTTATTACTCATACATTTGTATGAGTTTTGTTTATCAAATATTCTTATGTCACATTTGCACCTAATCCTGGTGCATGTGATGTGCTCTTGCAATATTTATGGTAAAAATAACATTTCAATCTTCACATAATACCCTTCAGATAATTATGTGAAACAAATAAGTACATACTATGAGCTAGGTTAGATAAATTATTATAAATTCTATTCCTATAATGTGGCAATAAATTAAAATAGTAAAAGAAAATTAAATGCTATTTACACATAATAATATAACATTAATCAATCAGTTGGTTTGTCCGTGCCAATTTTCTTGTGTATACTGCGGCAATTCCATAGGCAACTTATTGAAACCAGAGTTCAAACTGGGTCCAGGATTATTTGCAATGCTCTTTTGTGTGCTAGCCTGTCGAAACTTAGTAGAATACTTATAAAAATCAGACATTTCAAACGGCTTGGTTTCTTCCCTGTATGGTATACATTTACCTTGTTCAATGACCGTTAAATTCTTTGGAGATTCTAATGATACAGCCCCAGGAGACAGTACAGGTGGACTATTAGGGAATTGATTAGGGCTTAACATTGCCGAGTGCCTCCCTGATGAGATCATTACTTCATATGCTTGCGAGTTCCCTATGCTAGAAGTGCGTTTTAAGTTTGTATTTTTTTTCATAAGAGGTGCTTCTGATTTGGTTGGAGAATCTAATGAAGTCTCATACCATTGTTTTTCCTTCAGTTTCATATCAGTCTGAGAAAGTGGTGAAAACTTACTTATAGATCCAGGATCATAATTATAAATAGACTTTGTGCTAACTGGCGTCAACATGTCTGGATGTGGTCTTCTATCATCTCTTACATTATAATCCTCAGTAGAAACTTGGAGGGGCATATGCATTGGATGTTTCATAGAGTTAAGTTCTCGCAATGGCAGTGTATTTGGTACTGGAATCACCCTTTCAGTAGGCATATGCGGTTGTTCTTGAATATCTGGTTGTGAACAATGTTGATACATATGTATAGGCATTTCATGTTTAACATTCTCCGAATGCAATTGATTGTAATCACTATGAGAAGTCAAATGGTATGTTTGTGTTCTTTGTAAAGTACTTCGACGGGTACCTTCTTGACGACGACTTTTAGATTGTGTTATATGCTGGTGAGCAATGCCAGTTAAATGCTGGCTTTGTGCCTTCAATTGTGATGCATATTGATACAATAAGGGAGTATTACGCATTCCATTCTGTACTGTATGAGGCATAATGTTACCATGAGTATAATGAGTGGTTATGTCTGGATGGCTAGAACTAAAGTGTATTTCCCTGAGCCTGGAAACATTGTGTGCTTCTGGAATATTATTGTAGTACATTTTATTTATATAATCAGTGGTCATGGTGTGATGCCTGTACATACCTTGTTGTATGTCATTTTGTAAGTTTTCATTTATACCTTCATGACGATTAGCCAATGCAGGATATGTATGAGATGTGTGAATGGAAAATGTATCAGTATTGCGTTCTAAAGGTGGAGATGGAAAGAAGTTAGAACAGCTGGTTTCCGGACGACGGACGTGTCTGGAATGCGCACTTTTTGTTGATACTCCTGATATAGATGGAGTAGATAATCTATGTGACAAATTTTTACGTAAATTAACATCACATTCGTGTAAACGATCACCAGTGGCAGCTTTGAGCCGCCTAGAAGAATTGTCAGATCCATCCTGGACATCATTACCATCATTTGATCTATCTACGCTCTTTACACTCCCCAACCTTTCACGTTGTGGTACTTCGGGACTTAAAGGAGCTTCTGGCGGCATTATACCCGTCAACTGAACTTCCTGAACGCATAACTTATACAGCTCCTCGTTCTTTGCTGCAAGCATGAGTTCTAATTCCTTTTTTCGAGCTTGCAGTTTTAGCAGTTTGTCCTGTTTATCACTATGCAAATCGCTACCCATTGTGCTAGTACCCATTTTATTATGCAATTTAACACATACACTCTAGTAACAAAACACTGGCACGGATAATAAAAACCATGGGTCATAAATAGAAAAACATATTCAAACAAAAAAATAGGTAGGTAAAATAATTGAGTAGCAAGGTGGGTTTAATTTTCCACTTTACATTTTTACGAGTACGTAACATCAAACAACATTGAATTTGCATTGAATGAAACGAATGATGAATGATTACATGTTTTATTTCATCATTCGTCCGACCTGAAAATGCTTGAGCTTAGAAGCCATACTGCCTTTTCTGTGGTATTAATTTTCTGAAGTATTCTACTTAATCTAACTTAAAATATCTTAAACTAACTTAAAATAACTTAATCATCCATTAAGCCGTGGCACCTAATGCACGATGGAAGTTTTGACGACAGTATAAAAGAGCATGCTATACACATACCTCAGTTTCCACATCTGCACACATATACGAACCCTTTTTGAATAAAACTTGATTTAATTGGTATTTACATTGATTAGTTAATTCACAGTGGGTAATAATAGAATGAACAACAAAACATGAACGATAGCGCAACCCATTCCTTCTTGTGTTACAAAAAGCAATTGTCCAAACATGTACTAGTTAATTCACGAAAGAAATGAATTCCACTGAACTGCTTGTGAAACGCTAAATTTGTAAAGAATTCGTAGTACCTAGCCTAGCATTGTTTACTTGTTGACCTTGGTTACTACATCAGATAACCTGGCATCCAGTGCCATAAAATAAATTAAAAAACAAGTATGATGACCTTGGCTTTGACAATTGACTGTCAAATTGTAAATGACAAACCACAAGATTGCCAAGATTGGAAACTACGAATTACGAAATGTAAATTATTCAGGAATAAACTAATTATTTTTTTACCTAGTTAGTTACCTATTCGCTGCCTCGTTTTCCTCCCACTCCTCACATAAAAACTAATTTCAAATATATTATAATAATAAGAAACTAAATAAAAGCTTTTAATAAGGAAAATGTCGAAGATATATAGAGGAATTATTACAGCCGCCGAAAGATACGTTCCCGGAAAACTTCGTCCACTTTGGGAACATCCTGCTGGTAAATATAAGTCTCGTATTAAATTTCTGTCCCATACTATTTCAATAAAATAAACATCTTGTTTTAGGTCCAAAAACAATCTTCTTTTGGGCTCCCGCATTCAAATGGGTAAGTAATGCCTTTTCAAGGCCGAGAACATTTAATATGTATGTGTTCGTGTTTTAAGAGATAAGTTTATATTTTTTTGTGAGACCAGAAATAAGGTTGCAGAATTTAAGAATATTTTTTTTAGATTTCACATACTTTTTCATAGCAGTTATTAATTTATATCCATTCAAGGTTTACCCCTGTGTGGTTATGCAACTTATGTACTGGATACATTAATTACCTAAAGATTAGATTTAATATTGGCTCACAAATAATAAAGTTATGTTGCAATAGATGAACAGTTAACATTAGAAGAAATCTACTTTCTACTTATCATGTGTTGACTGCATGTTTTAATTTAATTGGCAGTGATAATTTATTTCAAGATGAGATATTGAAATAAATGATCTTTGTAACATCATTTAAAATACTATTTATAAAAATATTATCATATATTTTTATCACACTGCATGCTAATATTTGATTATTAAAGTGATGTATTAAACACATCATCACTTTAATCCTTTAACTTGGTTTAAAGATCTAACTGGGATTTATTCATTTACTTTTTACATTATTTATTAAAGAACATACTATTATAATTGTAATTTAAAAGTAATTGTAGTAAAAATAATTTACAACTGTTTATGACATGGTTGTAATTAAAATTATGATTTTTTTTTAATCTAAGTTGAATTCTTTATTATATTTGGATATCATGTCTAGACTTGATTCTAGTATCTTATCTTATTATACTTATCAGAATACAGAGAAAATTTGCTTAGTAATTTACATGTCTCCATTTTGGCAACATTTTGAAATTTATATTCTTATTAATTTGTACATAACTTCTTAATATACAAAATAAAAAGTTTATCAACAAAAAACAATGCATGCAAACTTTTCGTGATTGCATAAAAGTTGTATTAAAATTTAAATGTGTCCATTTCAGGAATAGCCCTTTTCATAAAAGAAAAAAAATTTGTAAGTCCATCTATATTTTGATGGAGTTTTGCATGAGCCAGCATAAAAAACATGTAATACAAATCACAATTTAAAATCTTCTCCTTTTTGATGTCTGTTAAAAATAACTAAATATAACTAATAACTAGATTACATTACTTCATGTGTTTATTGACATTACTTTATTAACATCAAGATGTTTTCACCTTGATAAAAAATCTGTATTCAAGTAATAAAAATAAATACTTTATCTTTCATGGCTATGAACTGACAAAAGGAAATCTTGTCAATTGCTATTTATCATAAGGCCAGATTTATGACTAATTTATATTTGTATTGAAGGCTCTTTATTTTGCTTCCCTGGTACTTCTCAGCTTCTCTGATATATAGCCATAGTGTGCTCACACAATAAATACTGTCAATAAAGTGCATGTTGGCAATACTATGCCTATGAAGGGTTTACCCCTAAAAATTATTGACAATTTTAAATTTTTAAATTTAAATAATTGTCAGGACCAAGGTCAGGGTTTATTAAGTTTACCTTTCTATGTACCCAGTAGTTTATGGTACCATATTTACTAAGATATTATCTGCTGGCGTATTATGAACTCTTAATTCCAGCTAGCTTACGCACTGCCTTACAAATTCCTATTTCCAACGACTAATTTCAGCTAGTTGGTTACGAGTAGTCACGGTCAAATTCACTCTAAATTCGATTTATCAACCAACCAATTCCATTTAGTCAGTCATGAGTAATCTGTACTAGCTAAAATAAGTCGTTGGAAATATGAATTCGCTAGGCAACGCGTAAGCTGGCTGGAATTAAGAGCTCATAATAGGCCCCCTGGTCATGGTATTGCATTTCCAGGCATTGGTGATAGCTGGCTTAAGCGACTTAAAGCGGCCAGCTGATAAGTTGTCTATACCACAATTGAGTTCTCTCGCAGTCACTGGTTTAATATGGTCAAGATACTCTCTAGTAATTGTACCAGTAAATTACAATCTCTTGGCTGTAAACATTTTTGTTGCCATGACAAGTCTCTATCAAATAGGTCGCGCTTACAATTATCAAAATGCCATACAACAAAAAAAGAAATAGATAAATCCATGCCTGTAACAGAAGAAGATGAAATAGTCGACACAAGTCGTTTCTGATCAGTTAGTGAATTTTTACAGCACCTTTACTTGGAAATTAGTATCAATCAGAAATTAGTACCATCAATGAAAATACTTATCAATAACATCGTAGATATGTAGTGGTCACCAAATGGTCACCAAATGTATATCTATAACATTAATCATATTGCAAGTTGTTTAGTAGTTGTTAATTTTTGGATAAATGTTTCTTGCCTCTCATGATACCACCCTACACTCGGTAACGGACCGTTCGTGGCGATTGCTTCCGTATTGGGTCTCTTGATGCACAAGCATGTGTTAATATAAAATGTAAATTAAATAATTTCATGTATTAATGGACCTGCCTCTGAAGACCTATAAGAAATTATAGTGTAGGTCTTTAGATTACTGTCATGAACATAAAATTGCGTCGAAAATATTGATATTTTAATCTGTACGACCCGTATACGTACAACTGTATCGATAATTTTGACTGCGTAATATATCATAGTCACAAACCACTTACAATTCATTAGCTCACATACCTATATAAAATAATTATGATTGGTATCAACCAACCCTTTTTATACTATAGTTTAAATTACCTACGTGTTAGGAGAATAGTATAGGTAGAGTTTCACGTCATGTTCGTAATATGTATTTATATTTATTTATTGTCCTTCATTATATTATTTGCTGTGTCATATCATGAACATTAACTTTCAGGGATTGGTGATGGCAGGTTTGGGTGATTTGTCCCGGCCCGTCGAAAATTTGTCCATAACACAATCGGGATCACTAGCGGCTACTGGCCTGATATGGTCTCGATATTCCCTTGTTATCATACCTAAAAACTACAGCCTTTTTGCGGTTAACGTATTTGTAGCAGCGACGAGTCTATATCAAATTGGTAGAGCCTACAACTATCAGAGAGGGTTGAAAAATAAAGAAAATCAGTAGTTAGTTTTTATCACCACTTTCTATCCAACCAGCATTAGGAAATCTAAATCATTAAATAGATCATAATATAGGTAATCTATTCTAATTAGTTCAGTTCATTCTTTCATAAATGCTGGTATGTTCAAAGTTGACGCACATTGTTAAATTTGTTTCTCGATATTGTGATTACTTTTAATTATTCTCGTAGATCTGAAAAAGTTTAATTTAGTTGTACAGTTTATAATATCGTCAGAAAGTATTCCTTAGCTATCACTAAAAGTCGAATAACATTTACCAACTCCCGTATTTTTATCAGTGATTGTTATTTATTGTGTAGTGTAATTTATAAAGGATTAGATAAATAATTTCAGAGTTGTTGAATGAATGTTAGAATTTTTATTAAAAAGAAAACAATTACTTAATAGTGATTCTCTAATAATTAATGAGTACAGCAAAAAAAAACACTGAAAAAGCTATTTAAACAAGCCAATTCCAGTCACAGAATATGAAATGTAATTAATTACATATTATTAAAATATATTGTGCTAGCTTTTCACGCAAAACAATGAAAAATTACACATTCAATCACGCGCGAAAGTATTGACTTAAAAAAAATAAAAAAAATAGTAATCACTTAAAAATCAATTTGTTGACTAGTAACTAAGCGAGTTCTCGAAAATGTTGAATTAATACGTCACCTTATGTTTGCTGTTGCCTCTATGTGTCGTAAGAGGCCACTGAAGGATTTGACCTTATATAGACCATCTGTCGTATATAATTACTCACTGGTTCAGCACTTCGACTTCTAGTTCGGAGGTCCCGGGATCGAATCGCACTAACTTTCCAGAAGTTATGTATGACAAATATACAGGGTGGCGCAATAGAACGTGCATTTTTAAAATAATTATTAAAAAATAAATACAAAAGGTATAGTTAAAATAAAACTAAGCAATTATTAAGTGATAACTGAAGTTTATTTTTTAAAAATAACATCATCTAAATGATGACCCTCTCTACGTTGGCACTCCTCTAACCGCAAACGGAAATTACCGAAAACTTTCTTAAGTAGTGCTGGTGTGATTGCTGCCATTTCACCACGAATATTCTCCTTGAGCTGACTGATGTTTCTCGGATTATTGGTGTAGACTTTGTGTTTGAGGTTTCCCCACAAAAAAAAGTCAGGAGGCGTCAAGTCTGGACTGCGCGGAGGCCATGGGATATCACCTCTTTTCGAAATCAGTTTGCCAGGGAACATCTGCTTCACAACCGCCATGGAGTCATTTGATGTGTGACTGGTAGCTCCGTCTTGTTGGAACCAAGTCCTAGAGTTCTTTATTCTTGAATTTTCAAGTTCTGGGGCCAAAAAACCTTCCAACATCGCAACATAGCGTTCGGTATTAACAGTGATGTTTTGCCCCCGTGCGTTTTCAAAAAAATAAGGACCAATTATTCCTTTGGCAGATATTGCGGCCCAAACTGTCACTTTAGGGCTATGTAACGGTTTTTGATGTTTGAGTCTGGGATTTTCACTATTCCAATAACGACAATTTTGGCGGTTTACGAACCCATTCATATGAAAATGTGCCTCATCAGAGAAAAGGATGTTTTCAAAATTTGAAAACCGATTGAGCATTTCATTAGCAAATGTGAGCCGTTCTATGAAGTCAGAGTCTTTCAATTCTTGAGTTAATTGCAGCTTGTATGGATGCAATTTAAGATCCAAGTTTAAAATTCGTTGCAAACTTCGTCGCGATATGTTTAGGACAGACGATCTCTTGCGAGTAGACATTTGTGGATCTTCTCGTACCGACTGCTTAACACTCTCAATATTGTCTTCGGTCCTAGATGTGCGTGGACGACCTTTTGCGTGTGGTTTAAACGTCGATCCAGTCTCTTCAAAACGCTTTATCCAGATTTTAATTAAATTAGCACTCGGAGCCTCCCTAATTTGCCGTACACCATACTCAGAACAAAATAGTCGCCTGACAACTACGTACGAACGAGAGTTTTCGTAAAATGCGCGCACGCAAAATGCGCGACGCTTCCCGTCGAAGTGACTCATAGTGACTAAAACTTTATGAACCGCGCTACCCAACGATATCGGTCTCCCCCCGCCCACGCCCCTTCTACCCCGCAAAAAAAGATGATGCAATATGCACGTTCTATTGCGCCACCCTGTATATATATCTGTTTTAATTACTTGTGTTTATTAATATTTGTGCCAATATCTTCTTATTCTATTTTGTGACTGTATCGTTATTGTACTGAGATTGTTGTTATTTCTAGTTAGTCAGTTGGAGTTTACAATTAAATATATCCAATTGGCTAATTTAGATACGTACATCTCTCAATTCGTATTATATAACATACGAATGATTTGTTTTTATGTTAGTCTTGATAATAAATTTTGTTATTATTCGTTTCATCTGTCAAATCAGTTGGACTATCGGGTGCATTTGATTAATATACTTTCGCTTGGTGATAATATTGATATCTGCATTATCTTCGACACTTCCCTTCAATAATATGAAGGTCGAAGCAAAATTATCAATAGCGAATCATCAGGAGCAGTGATTTTCGATAAGCCGTTACCTACTTACGCAACATACCTACCTAATGTTATCTAAAGTATGGCTTATGGCTGCTCTTTTTTTGATGTAATATTTTTTAATATCTTCACTGTGATATTTGTAAGATAATTGTGGTTAATGTTACCTATATTACGAACATAAATCTTATCGTCTGTGTCACGTCGGCATTAAATGATTGTGTTGTTAATGAAATATTCTGTCTATTTTTGTAATATCTTTTATCATTGTGAATATATTATATTTATTTGTTTATGGTTTTCTCGTTTTTTTTTCTTTTATCTGTCATGATGGCTGTACAAGGACAGGTGACAAGTATACGGTGCACCAGATGGAGGATTCTTGTAGTGGCAATACAAAAGCCAAATTTGTACTCTTGGTTGGTACTTTGAAAACCTCCGAGGAAGTGGGTGTAGAGTTTATAAGGAATCACACTAATAGCTAAACATACCATACTATGAGCAGTTAAATATTACATGCTTGAACGCAGTAGGTACTGTAACGAGTTCGTTCTCTCGGCTTCCCAATCTATATGATATTGGTAGCACCAACGTGAGAACCACTATATAATATAATTCAGCTCAGTTATTCATTCCTAGGGTATTTAGGAGCTCAGTGCATGTGTATCAAATAATAATGTCAACAGATTAAATCTTATAGTATATATTAGTTAATGTACATGACCTTGCTTAAATATTCGTTCCTTTGTACATTGCTCCACATCAGTCTTCTTTATCGCTCTGTCCTTTGCACCACATCAGACTTCTTTTATATTACAATTCTAAATGATACGTATAATAATCTCGCTATTCTCCTTTGGTATTTTATACAACTTCCTCTTGTGGGAGTCAATCTCTAAGTTTTTCTTTTTTATTTATTGCCATTCAAATGTTTTTTAAATTAAAATATTTTTAAAAAAATCCAAATGCAAATTTCGAAACACACATATTAAAAATATCAAAGAGTTTATATCTAAAAATACCAAAGAGTTTACAACGAGTAACGAACTCGTTACAGTACCTACTACCTAAAGTAGTGTTATTTGACTCTGTTCTATTTCGAAACTAATACAAAAAACTAGGTTCAGATAATGTCGTATTATTAATTTAGTATTTTTAATTATTATATGTCGTCACACGCACCTACCTACTATTAGAAGATATTGCGCTACAACGTTTGCTTGGAATATGGACGAAAGAGTAAACGAGTTGAGTCATCTTTATAAAATAAAATAGGTATAAGTTAAATGAAAGTAATTCTCGCCGCCTGTTTATAATATTAGAATATTCGTTAAAAAAAACAACCATACAACACGGGTGTATACCTAGTGTTGAGACTTGGGACTAATCACAAAATAAAAACATCTTTGCTTGGCGCGATAAAGTAATACAACCATCATCTGCATGTTAAAATGTTGATTAGAAACTGGGTATGTATGCTGGTGTACAATATATAAAGGTGAAGTAAATAATTTTAATATTTATACATAGTGATTGATTTGGTTTTGCATGCATCTGCACGATTTGATTTGTTTTATTAGTGTAGTACTAATGTTAGGTATAGATTTTTTTGTTATGCTTTGCTTGGATTTCTTTTGCCATCGCTCCATTATTTTAATATATTATATAATTTATATTTTTAAAGAAGAAAAAATGCTGGTGCGTGAGTAGTAGTTTGGGTACCAAGCGTTAATATTTTTGTTTCATCGGCGTGTGATCGTAGCTATTATTTAATAATGATGATATGATCTGAATATTTGGTAACTAAAAGGTAAACATAGGTTTTAATTGGACATAATTTTGAATATGTATTTGAGCGTCCGCTTTACTTCACAGCTTGCCTATCTTATATTTCACTAAATCGGACACTGACACAAAAATATTCAAAATATCATAACTTCGCCATGCTTTAGTAATTCCAAGTGCTAACATTACTCATGAATGTTATCAAGTCTCGGTGGTCCAGCGGTCGAGTACGCGGCTTCTGAATCAAGAAGACGCGGTTTCGAATCCTGGGTCACACCAAGGACTTCGAAAGTTATGTGGTGTGATAAAAATCGATGACTGAAAACATTGCGCCCAACCCCACCGCAACAAAGGATTGGACGCCATGGCAAAACACCAAGTTCAAGTTCCAATATCAATGCCGTACCATTTGCCAATATCATAGTGCGTGTTATTATCAATATATCAAAAGTAGTCTATATCTGTAATACTGTTTGTTTTTGAATTAAATGTAGAGTTTATTTTAGTAGGTAGCTTTTACAGGTGGGAAAGCATAAATTTATTTCATGCTTGAATTTAGGCAAAAATGCATACTAGCAATGAGAAAGTTTGTTTGCAAAATTAGTTAATAAGTAAAGCTGAATTAAATAGTTACTTTGATAAATAAGTTTGGCATATTTTTGCCACCGGCCAAACTGACATTATATTCATTGCTACTATGCGTATCTTTAATGTAGCGTATTTACGAGGGACTGTAGTGTTACGCTTAGCTGATACCTGTTTTTTTCGAACGCCAGGGAATGCTTTATGCACACCCTCCGCCTGGGGAAGGCAGGTGGTAGTGCGGGTAGGATAGTGGTTAAATAGGGAATAATGGGCACCTACTACATATTTGTATAATAATTGTCATCTAAAATATTCGCAGGCTCTGGTATTGACGTCATTAGACAACTTCTCGCGGCCATTGGACGTGGTATCTGTATCGCAGTCATCCACACTCGCTGCTTCAGGTTTAATCTGGACAAGATACTGCCTGGTTATTACACCTGTGAATTACGCCCTGTCTATATGTAACTTTGCTTTAGGCGTTGCAAATAGCGTGCAGGCCATACGGGCATACAATTATCAGAGAAAGCATAATATTCTCCAATAATCGTTTTCTTTCGGTAAATATACTGACTTTGCATATTGCCGTATAATATAAACCCAATAAAAATATAGTTAACCAATAATATACAACAATAAATTAAAATATAAATAAATTTAAAAATAACTGACAAGTCAAATATTTATATATTCATTAAATTTAAGGATTTAGTAATCTTCGCAATTTTAAATTTAAATTAAATTTTATCATTGACGGATTTTACGGTTTATGTCTATAATTTTATAGCAGATTCTATCTAACGAATTTAACTGATGTTTATTTTTTATTATGACGCACATTCAAGACTTATTTTATGTTTGCTTGCTATTTTATAATATCGTGCACAAATTCTCAGCTTTATTTTCGAATATTTTTGAATTTAGTATGTATAAAGAAATATATGTGTTTAGTTTTTAATTAGATAATATTTCTACACAATTGTACCTAACAGGAGCCTCTACCTCCACTAATAACTAACTAAATATTATAGTAAAAATATGCCATTCTAACAAATCTCTTCTGTTAATAATATCGAATATTTTTTGTAGAATAGAATTGTAAAGTACTAATCCTTGTAGTATCTAGTAGTATTACCTATGTAGTTAGTGCTTAGAACGCATGTCTAGTGAGCTTTGTAGAATTTTATTATGGCATGTTACCGCTTTGCTCTTATTAAATTGAACTGCAATTTATTTTTCTTTTTTTTTTCTTTTGTGCTATCCCTTTGTTACTCATGAGAGCTGATAACTTTGTCTTTAATATCCACATGCTTGATCGATTTCAAATATCGATACACATATGATAGCTTCGGAAAAGTTATTTTATTTCTTTGTTTTCAAATCAAATCCTTTCGAAAATGTTTCTGTGAGTGAAAGTCACATAACACTTAACTTGCAGGACATTTATTATGATCTTAACTTTGAACGTGAAGTATTCTGGTTGGTACCCCTCACAGAAATAGATCAAGATAGAACGGCGAATAGGCGTGGCAAGCGTGCCAAAACCCTGCACTATATTGCATGCTTTTCGAAACTCGCTCTCATTACGTAACGAGCGTTCCTGCCATGCGTTCAGGACGTAAAAAAATAGATAAAACGTCACATATATGCCTTATTATGCTGTGAAAAATTGTAAAAACAAAAGTAGTGAATCAAATATGAAAAAAGGAAATATTTCGTATGATCAGTAAGTACAGAAAATCAGTAGAAAGTATTTTTTTGAGATTATAAATTATTGTTTTACTTTTACTATGTTCAATAATTACGATCACAAGTTGTATATTTTTTCGTTATGATAAATATCCATTGCTGTCCGCATTCAACGCTCGTATACAAAAACATTGCGCGTATAAATTATACGCGTAATGTACGTCGAATCGAACGAAATACACAATACACCTGCCAGTTGATCGCTGTGTCTGTTAATCGCTGTGATTCGAATGTTAGAAATGGGCACTCCATGTATCGTTGAGTCTTAGGACTTATCGATAAATTAATTCATTAATAATTTGAGTATCAGCTCATATCTTGCTTTGTCCCTACTTTATTCTAACACCACAAATTTCAACCAAAGTGTTTCGTAATTACATTGGCAGCAGTTTATTTGACAGTATAAGTTTTCACCAATTTGACCAATCGCCGATGGAAAATCATGTCGTTCTTCTCAAATGGGCAGTAACCGAGGTATATGTAGACGTTCGGCTTCGTTATTTAACCAGGACTGTGAGGCCAATCCTTACAAAAAGGCAAATATTTAATAAATATGTATAGTTTCAAGGACAGTAAAATATTTATAATTAAATTTTATATACTGTTGGAAAAATATGTTTTAGGTTTTAATATGTCGGATTGAAGTATTTAACATGTTTTACTTTCTATAATTATCGTTACAGAAAATCAATAAAGTTAGTAAAATATAAAAATAATAAAATTAACACACGTTGCCGATATTAACATCGATAATCTAATGTGAGTGTCTCCTAACTAGTCGCCACGCTCACAATGAAAATGACGTCACGCTGAGGGCGTGGTTTTTCAAAAAAGTGACACGCTCGAAATGTATGGAAATATGCCATCGCGGCCGTTCTATCTTGATCTATTTCTGTGGTACCCCTTTTATGAAGGGTTGAGTTTACTGCAAAAGATATTCTATGCTATTATTTTAGTCGAGCACAACTAACGCAACATCTTACATCTGGAAAAAAGCATTACATTATACTATTTTAGATCTATGTATTTAGTTGCGTAGCAGGACGCGGGAACGAGTCGGTTGGCCCCTGCTACCCGCACACGGCCCTCTTACAGTTCGCGCCAGATTACAGTTAACATATAACATCACGCCTTTTTTACCTAAAGGCTTAAGCAGCGGCTGTTAAGCCTCGTCTCGCCGTTATGATTACGTCCCAATTGGAGTAGCTGGCGAATCTATTGCCATACCGGGCACAAAGTTTTTAGTCATCGATATTTATTACACTTTCGAAAAGTTATTGGTGTGAGCCAGGATTACCGTCAATTACACTAAAGTTGTGTTCTTTGTTTGTTTTTTAGGAGTTATCATCATTGTATTATATGTATGAGCCTGCGG
The DNA here is from genome assembly GCA_905147225.2 of Euproctis similis. Taxonomy (NCBI): domain Eukaryota; kingdom Metazoa; phylum Arthropoda; class Insecta; order Lepidoptera; family Erebidae; genus Euproctis; species Euproctis similis. The sequence continues at coordinate 16,915,101 of LR990109.1, forward strand.
AAGGGAGCTATTCACATCATCACATATACTTTTTTAGAGATCTTGAACAAATGTGAAGTATCATTAGTAAATAGTACGTTACAACCACAGAAATAGATCAAGATAGAACGGCGAATAGGCGTGGTAAGCGTGCCAAAACCATGCACTATATTGCATGCTTTTCGAAACTCGCTCTCATTACGCAACGAGCGACCCGACCCTGCGTTCAGGACGTAAAAAAATAGATAAAACTTCACATATATGCCTTATTGTGCTGTGGCAAATTGTAAAAACAAAAGTAGTGAAGCAAATATGAAGAAAGGAAATATTTCGTATGATCAGTAAGTATAGAAAATCAGTAGAAGTATTGGAGTGGAGTATTTTTTTGAGATTCTAAATGATTGTTTTAATTTTACTATGTTCAATAATTACGATCACAAGTTGTATATTTTTTCGTTATGATAAATATCCATTGCTGTCCGCATTCAACGCTCGTATACAAAAACATTGCGCGCATACTTATATTATACGCGTAATGTACGTCAAATCGAACGAAATACACAAATACACCTGCCAGTTGATCGCTGTGTCTGTTAATCGCTGTGATTGGTCTTCGAATGTTAGAGATGGGCACTCCATGTATCGTTGAGTCTTAGGACTTATCGATAAATTAATTCAATAATAATTCGAGTGTCAGCTTATGTCTTGCTTTGTCCCTACTTTATTCTAACACCACAAATTTCAACCAAAGTGCTTCATAATTTTATTGGCAGCAGTTTATTTGACAGTATAAGTTTTCACCAATTTGACCAATCGCCGATGGAAAATCATCTCGCCCTTCTCATACGGGCAGTAACCGAAGTAATTCGACGTTCGGCTTCGTTATTTAACCAGGACTGTGAGGCCAACCCTTACAAAAAGGCAAATATTTAATAAATATGTATAGTTTCAAGGACAATAAAATATTTATAAATAAATTTTATATACTATTGGAAAAATATGTTTTAGGTATTAATATGTCGGATAAAGTATTTAACATGTTTTACTTTCTATGATTATCGTTACACAAAATCAATAAAGTCTGTTCTCTCTGCCTACCCCGCAAGGGATTTGGCGTGAAGTTGTGTATGTATGTATGTATGTAATAAAGTTGGTACAATATAAAAATAATAAATTTAACACACGTTGCAGATATTAATATCGATAATCTAATGAGTGTGTCTCCTAACTAGTCGCCCCGCTCACAATGAAAATGACGTCACGCTGTGGGCATGGTTTTTCAAAAAAGTGACACGCTCGAAATGTATGGAAATATGACATCGCAGCCGTTCTATCTTGATCTATTTCTGTGGTTACAACATTTCTGTAAGCACAAGAGCAAATAGTTAATATGGATAATAAACAATAAAGGACCAAGAATGGAACCCTGGGGAACGCCCATAGTCATCGATGAGTGATGACCCAAATGATCTCACACCTTTTATATTAACAAACTGTAACCTGTTGAATAAGTATGATGCAACTAGCCTACGTGCAACCCTCTTAATAACTAGGTCTACGTAAATGCGTGTTATGATCCACACTTTAGTTTTTTGAACCAATCAAAAGAGCTTGAGTCTAAAGCTTGTGATTTGTCTAAAGTTTAGACAAATCACAGAATACGCTAATTACATTCCGCTAGTTCTCTCAAGCATCGAATATAATTATGTTATATATACAATAATCAGGCTTCGCATATAACTCGCACACTACACTACAAAAACTATACTTACTTTTCTGGTCTCACCACTCACTTCTATTAAATTTGCGCCTCGTGGCGCATTGGTAAAACTACCGGCTGAAGCAATGAGGTCGGGGGTTCGATTCCCACCCGAGCACAAATATTTGTGACAAACATGAATATTTGTGTGGTGTCTGGGTGTTTTTCTATGTATTATAAGTATGTATTTACAAAAAAAAAGTATATAAGTATTTATATCCGTTATCTAGTATCCATAACACAAGCATTTAATTGCTTAGCTTGGAACTAGAGGGCGCTGTGTATATTGTGTCCAAGATATTATTATTATTATAAACATATCAAATTAAATATATCAAACAACAGTTAGATTTTCTTTTTACTCAACACAACTATTTAAATACAAATTCCAAATTAAATTAGGTATAATAATTTATTCTTCAACCATATTTAACAATTTGTCCATACTAACAGGACTGAATGTTCTACCGTTATTATCAGAATACATAATAACATTTCTTATCACATAACACTGTAGATTGCCAATCTTATAAATAGGTCTCCCTTCTCTACTTTTGCCAACGATTGGTACAAAAGTAATGCCTTTTTCAATGCATCTAGTTTCAAGAAGTTCAGAGAAGCTCTTCTGTTGTGTATTGGAGGCTAACACGTCGGCGATTCGAGAGGTCTCCTTCGGCTCGCTGGGAATGAATCTCGGGGGCGGCGGGGGCTCCACGTTGTCTAAATCTGCGCTGCGGTTCATCATGTCCAGAGCTTTACGGAACGCGTCACGTACCGCGGGTTCTTTCAATACGTCTTCGGGAAACATTTTCTGTAAATAATAATTTTATTACAAAGAGAACCAACTTTTAATTAGATATTCAGCTCTGGTCACGTGACTGATGAATCATCATTAAGTGTCAGTTTGTCTTTATTGACAGCAACAATATATTAAATCTATTTTAAATTAAAACTTAAATTGGAAACATCCTGCAAGCGTTGAAACTCTTTTGGAATCAGTGTTTTTGTTAAATTATGGAGGAATGGTGTATTGTCGAGGGGTCATGTGTCACCTTGAACTGCGTGTAGAAGTTGAGCACGGTGGCGTGCGGCGGCGCGGTGTTGAGCCAGGCGGCCTGTGTGTGCGTGTGGCGGGGGCGGGGGGAATGTTACCTTGAACTGCGTGTAGGAGTTGAGCACGGTGGCGTGCGGCGGCGCGGTGTTGAGCCAGGCGGCCTGTGTGTGCGTGTGGCGGGGGCGGGGGCGGGGGGAATGTTACCTTGAACTGCGTGTAGGAGTTGAGCACGGTGGCGTGCGGCGGCGCGGTGTTGAGCCAGGCGGCCTGTGTGTGCGTGTGGCGGGGGCGGGGGGAATGTTACCTTGAACTGCGTGTAGGAGTTGAGCACGGTGGCGTGCGGCGGCGCGGTGTTGAGCCAGGCGGCCTGTGTGTGCGTGTGGCGGGGGCGGGGGGAATGTTACCTTGAACTGCGTGTAGGAGTTGAGCACGGTGGCGTGCGGCGGCGCGGTGTTGAGCCAGGCGGCCTGTGTGTGCGTGTGGCGGGGGCGGGGGGAATGTTACCTTGAACTGCGTGTAGGAGTTGAGCACGGTGGCGTGCGGCGGCGCGGTGTTGAGCCAGGCGGCCTGTGTGTGCGTGTGGCGGGGGCGGGGGGAATGTTACCTTGAACTGCGTGTAGGAGTTGAGCACGGTGGCGTGCGGCGGCGCGGTGTTGAGCCAGGCGGCCTGTGTGTGCGTGTGGCGGGGGCGGGGGGAATGTTACCTTGAACTGCGTGTAGGAGTTGAGCACGGTGGCGTGCGGCGGCGCGGTGTTGAGCCAGGCGGCCTGTGTGTGCGTGTGGCGGGGGCGGGGGGAATGTTACCTTGAACTGCGTGTAGGAGTTGAGCACGGTGGCGTGCGGCGGCGCGGTGTTGAGCCAGGCGGCCTGTGTGTGCGTGTGGCGGGGGCGGGGGGAATGTTACCTTGAACTGCGTGTAGGAGTTGAGCACGGTGGCGTGCGGCGGCGCGGTGTTGAGCCAGGCGGCCTGTGTGTGCGTGTGGCGGGGGCGGGGGGAATGTTACCTTGAACTGCGTGTAGGAGTTGAGCACGGTGGCGTGCGGCGGCGCGGTGTTGAGCCAGGCGGCCTGTGTGTGCGTGTGGCGGGGGCGGGGGGAATGTTACCTTGAACTGCGTGTAGGAGTTGAGCACGGTGGCGTGCGGCGGCGCGGTGTTGAGCCAGGCGGCCTGTGTGTGCGTGTGGCGGGGGCGGGGGGAATGTTACCTTGAACTGCGTGTAGGAGTTGAGCACGGTGGCGTGCGGCGGCGCGGTGTTGAGCCAGGCGGCCTGTGTGTGCGTGTGGCGGGGGCGGGGGGAATGTTACCTTGAACTGCGTGTAGGAGTTGAGCACGGTGGCGTGCGGCGGCGCGGTGTTGAGCCAGGCGGCCTGTGTGTGCGTGTGGCGGGGGCGGGGGGAATGTTACCTTGAACTGCGTGTAGGAGTTGAGCACGGTGGCGTGCGGCGGCGCGGTGTTGAGCCAGGCGGCCTGTGTGTGCGTGTGGCGGGGGCGGGGGGAATGTTACCTTGAACTGCGTGTAGGAGTTGAGCACGGTGGCGTGCGGCGGCGCGGTGTTGAGCCAGGCGGCCTGTGTGTGCGTGTGGCGGGGGCGGGGGGAATGTTACCTTGAACTGCGTGTAGGAGTTGAGCACGGTGGCGTGCGGCGGCGCGGTGTTGAGCCAGGCGGCCAGCGCCGCCAGCCAGCGCGGGAGCAGCGCGCGCGCCGCCAGCGCCGCCACCGGCCCCGCGCCCAGCAGCTCCACCCACTCCACGCACCACAGCCAGGCCGCTACACACAACAAACATCATATTAACTACTTCAATATTTATAAAAGCAATAGCTACAGAACACCCTGGCTGACAGTACATGTTGTACCAAATTCACTCAAAATGAGCAAACACGGAAATATGGCTGTATTATATATCCGCCACCACCTATGCTCATAGCGCCTTCCCGGCTTACTGTACCAGAAAAACCGTGTATAGCACTGGCCTTTTTTACTAACAAAATATTTTCAACTAAATTTTTACTTATAATCCGCGTGGCTTACAATACCGTCACCCCACCCACTTATTCCATGGGTATCATAAACGGAGAGAAAGGCCTGCAGTATTCTCTGTATAAACAAGAACCCACCTACTGCTATCGGTAACCCGCCAAGCGTGGTGATTCACCGGTCGCGACACGGCTACCATTAAAAACGACTTCTGGCCCTACCCTAGTAACACACACTAACCAATAACACCTTAGGACTGACGAGAGGATCACCGAACTCGAAGAAGAACTGATTAAAATTCACATATGAGAGATATTGCGGGATTATCAGAAGTCCGAAAACAGGGGCAGGATACGGTAATCCTGCGGTCTGGGAACTTCTTTTCTACTCTACTGGGCAGGCGATAACATTTCGCAAGGTGGTGTCGAATTTATCGTTCACAGGTCTGATTACCCATGTGGAGAGAAACGACAGTATGTCGACTAGGATAGCGTATCTTATACTCAGATTATCCAAAGGATATTCGCTAAAGATCATACAGGTCTACGCACCGGCCTCGACATCCCCTGACGACGAAATGGAGACCTTATAAGACGATATCTCGAAAGTCACCCTCTCCTCCAAAACCTACTTCACAGTGACTCTAACGCGAAACTAGGCTCAAGGAAAAACGATCAGCTGAGGATGGGGCAATTCAGTGTTGGGCAGAGAGGGAGGTGGGAGAGAAGAAGAGGGGTTAAAACTGGCTGTTTTATTCGAAAATGAGGGTCTCAATATGATGAATTTCTTCTTCAGAAAACCGCTTCAACGGGAATGGACTTGGATAAGCCCCAATGGTTAAACAAGGAATTAGATAATCTTCATCTTGTCGGAGAAACGAAATATATTCAACGATGTCTTGGAGATCAACAGAGTGAAAACTGGGAGCCATCACAGATTAATCCAAGGCACGTTGAATCTCTGCGGCACAGTCGAGCGCCTACGACGGATGAGGCCTTCCTTCGTTGTACACCTGTTTAATACGAAAATCCTGAATATTTTCAGCTCAAACTGCAAACTCGCTTCCAATACCTGGATGAGGGCCAAACAGTGTACGATAGAACCACAGGATAGTGGAAACTGTCCACGCCGTCAGTACTAATTATTGTAGGAACCGACGTGCTAATAGTGTTATCTAAATCGACTCTCAGACTCATGCAAAGTAGTCGTGAAATGACGATACTATCTTGACTCTAAGTCAATCTCCAAGTCTGTACGAAGCGATATTCCAAAGCACAACTCTGAGCGGATACGAGAAGCTATAATGCGGAACCAAGGCTCTAAAGTATTCGCAAAAGATCTATCTATTATAGATAGTCAATTGACCAAATTTAAGAAGAATAAAGGTGCAGTTGTTTCATCTGGGGAAAGCACTCCGGGAGAGGTTCAGAAGTTCCACGGACAGCAATAGTCTTCACAAACTCCTGTTACCGGCTGGGCTCCAGATCCCAGATCCAGGCTAATTCCAGAATCAACTTCTGTGCCTGGTGTTTGTGAACTATCAGAAAGCCTTAGATTCCGGACCATAGTCCGGCTGCAGCATACTGGGCTATGCTGCAGTCCCTCCAGAGGTGCAAAGTTGACTATCGGTATATCGCGAACCGGACCTCAGCAACGTTTCCCAACAGATAGGTCTTAGAATGAGCATGGACAAGACCAAAGTAATTTAAAATGCCCATGTCATTCAAGCACCGGCAACTGTTAGCGATGCGTTTTTTGAAGATGTCGAGCACAATATTTGCCCACGACGAACTATTCAAATAGGTCAGCTTCGAAAAATAGGTTAATCGATGTTCAGCCGTCAGAAAATCTTCTTGTCTAGAATGCCTGTCTGAGTGCCTGAAATCTAAAGATTGGGACCAATATTTGTTACCTCTTATGACATACGGAACTAAGTCGTGGTCTATGCTTAGAATTGTTCTGTGTGTCAATATTAGAAATACTGAGATACGTAGAAGATCGGGCTTCACCGACCGAGCTCACAGAAGTGGCGATGTGTAGAGCAAATCGTTCCACTAACTAATAGTTGTAGGGGAGCAATGTACACGAGTGGCCGTAAAATAGGCCGTTCCCCACACGGTCGACCGACGACCTAGTTAAGATCACTGAAGGCTACTGGATGCGGATAGAACGAGACCGTGAGTTGGGGCGTTCTATAGGGGCTGGTCTACGTACAACAGTAGACATAAAAAAGGCTGCCGGTAATCAGGTTACACAGAGTCCTAGAGGAAGATTCTCTACGGCAAAGTGCAATCGTTTACACATAATAGAAGCAGAATGTGGTATAGTTACTGTTCTCTCGGCCCACGAGGTCGATGGGCGCGTGCTGCAGGCAGTGGTCCAGCTTGGGCACGATGTGCTGGTGCAGCAGCGCCGCCAGCGCGCCGCCCCACGCGCCGCGCCACGCGCGCAGCACGCCGCGCGCCGACCCGTCCGCCGGGTGCCAGCCCGCCAGCGCCGCCGCCAGCCGCGACCGGATCAGCGGGTACACCGCCGCCGCCAGCCCCGACCCTGCATTCATGGACCTCGCAGAATATCGACGTAAACTGGCTCACGCGAGCGTTTAATTCGGTGGGAGATTGTATCCGAAGTATAAACTCTCCTTTCGAACCCCGTCCCTATTCCACCTTTAAGCTCGGCAACGCGACTGTAACGCTACTGATTACCATCACGCGACCCGCTTGTTTTCGGCTCGCCTATACCGCAATGCCTGAAGACCAAAGTCTTTGACCAGTGCGTCCTACCAGTAATGACCTACGGTGCCGAAACGTGGACACTTACGGTGGGGCTAGTCCACAAATTTAAAGTCGCTCAGCGAGCTATGGAGCGAGCTATGCTCGGAGTATCTCTGAAAGATAGACTCAGGAATGAGTATATCCGACAGAGAACCGGAGTCACCGACATAGCTCGCAGAATAAGTTCGCTGAAGTGGCAATGGGCTGGTCACATCTGTCGAAGGACCGATGGTAGATGGAGCAAGAAGGTCATAGTGTGGAGACCGCGACTTGGTAAGCGTAGTGTAGGACGCCCACCAGCCCGATGGTCAGACGACCTCAGAAGGGCTGCTGGTAAAGACTGGATGCGGAAGGCAGAGAATCGGATGTTGTGGCGCACATTGGGAGAGGCCTATGTCCAGCAGTGGACTGCAACAGGCTAATGATGAAATGATGATGATGATGAATGATGACCCGCTTGTTTGTCTGCCATCGCATACCAAAATATAAGGGTAAAAACAACTGTAAATGAAGTCGTATGTTAAGTATTTATGTTGTAACTCAATTTCGAATTGTTTCTAAAGTACTTGTAATCTCTAATTTCATACACATATAACTCTATGCCAAATCCTTCGCGGGGCAAGAACGGAGAACCCTTATCGTATTTAATATTATCTTAAAGAAGCTAATTTCAGAATTATAACGTAGGGGCCGTTCGCCCCATTCGTCGCGCCATTTATGTTAATATTATTTTGATAACCAAATAGCTTACCTGCAATGTCATGCCACGGAAGTACCCAACTATGTACCGGCTGGGTATCGCCGGTGGGGTCCCACGCTCTCACGGCGGTCAGTAGGCGCGGCACCACGTACCTTGTGAGGCAGTTCTGAATTATCCACTGCGGGCAGGCTTCCTGCCAAGCGACGATGGCCCCTAAAATGGGCTCTGGGTCGCGAGGATTCCATGATCTTAATTGAAATTAATACAAATATGTTCAAGTAAATATTTACACCACCATCTTAATACATTTTTAAATTATTGTTTAATAATACTTGCATAATTTCCAATTAAAAGTCTCGTTAGTACTGCGGTCGAGCTTGTGCTGCATCCAAGGTCTTATAGGAATTAATTTCTGAAGTTATGTGTGATAAACATAGTTGATAGACAACAGCGTGCGCCCTGCGTGTGGCAATAGGTTCTATCACCTATTTTATTTGAGACATAAAAATGCAGCGTGTCAGGCTTAGCAGCCGCTGCTTAAACCCCCAGGTAGAAAAAGGCTATATATATTTAAAATTGTCATAGTCTAAAATTACAGAAAAATCTGCTGAAGCATTCTCAAATAGTTTCATAATGATTACTCACTCAACTGCGGTACTGAGTTGCGGCACAAAATGTTGCCACAACAAACTGTTGTACGCCTCCTCTGTCAACAGTTTCCTCCACTTCAAGAACGTTGGTATCGGTTCTGTGGGCGTTTGTAATGGCTCCCAGGCAGCGAGTAACGATGACAGCAAGGGACTCACAATGTTACCAGCTATGGTGCCTAGACCAAACACTTCATATTCTGTTGGGAAGGAATCCTAAAAAATGATAAAGTCGAATTGAATATACATAACATTTCCTGCAGTAGTTTACTCAAGAAATTAAATAATAGGTTGGGGAAAAAGTATTTTCGTATTTTTGTATGAAAAGTCAAGACATTTTTTTCAAAGTTTATTTACATTTATTTACAATATATATGTACCGTTTTGTTGAATAACTTTCTGCCATTTTGTGGGCAGAGACATTATCCCGTTACTGTAGAAACTTTGGGACTTCTGATCAAAAAAACGGGACAAATAGTTTTGGCAGTCCTCTCTTGAGGTCAACCTTACAGAGCCTAAAGAATTCTGAAGAGACCGAAACAGGTGAAAATCTGAAGGCGCAAGGTCAGGGCTATATGGTGGATGCACTAGGACCTCCCAGTCGAACTCTCTTAATTTTTGCTGAGTGGCTAAAGATGTGTGTGGTCTAGCGTTATCGTGATGAAAGACCACACCCTTCCTGTTGATCAATTCCGGCCGTTTTCTCTCGACTGCTTCCTTTAATCTCATCAGTTGCTGGCAGTAAAGATCAGAATCGATGGTTTTGCCGGACGGTAAAAGCTCATAATGAACAATGCCCTTCCAATCCCACCATATACACAGCATCACCTTATTTCGTGTTAGGCCAGGTTTGGCCACAGTCTGTGAAGCCTGGCCAACTTTCGACCACGACCTTTTTCGCACGTTCTTGTCGTACGTGATCCACTTTTCATCGCCAGTTATCAATCTCTTCAAAAACGGCTCGGTTTCATTACGTCTCAATAATGAATCGCAAATGAGTACACGGTTCATTAAGTTTCTTTGAGTGAGCTCGTGTGGCACCCAAATATCGAGCTTTTTTGTATAACCAGCTTTCTTCAAATGGGTCAAAACTGTTTTGTGGTCAATTCCCAGTTCTTCAGCTACATCGTAACTACTAATATGCCGATCTTGCTCCACTCTTTCAAAAATGGCGTCCATTTTATTCGTAACAGGGCGACCAGAGCGAGGTGCATCTTTAACATCAAAATTTCCGGACTGAAAACGTTTGAACCAAATTTGTGCTACTCTTACTGACACTGCATCAGGTCCATAAACATCACAAATTTTTTTCACTGCTTGAGTTGCATTTTTGCCTTTTTTATAATAAAATTTTAAAATGTATCGAATTTCTTCATTAGATTCACTCATTTTTACGGAGAGAAAAACAAATGAAAAATAGCGGGGAACAACTTTTTTTTTTTTTTTTTCTTTTCTTTATAATGTAACCTTTTTAATGTTACCAAAACCAGCCAGACACAAATAGTACAGTCAAAGAAATTTTATAATAAGTTAATACCTACGTTATGCGAAAAGACTTTTTCCCCGACCTAATAATTGTTATATCTGCGAGGAAAGTAAACAGTTTAGTTAATAGTACATACAAAGATACATAGCTTCACGCCAGATCCCTTGCGGGGTAGGTAGTGAGAACAGAGCGCCATACGGCACGATTCTTACACGCCTCACTCGCTTTGTTGACTTTCACAACTCTTTTCATGCACGCGCGTCGATTTTTGAGGCTCCTAACCTCACCATCCTCCAGAACACGTTCTATTTGGTTATGGAATGTGTGTCCTGGCCGTCCTTGACTATATCTATCCGCTTTTACATTGTATATCTGCTCAGTCAATCTCGCATCACTCGCTCTTTTTAGTAGCTTTTTATTAGCTTCACCTGTATGTATGTTTGTAAGTTTGTATGTTTGTAGGTTTGTTTGTAACCGACTTCTTTTTTAGTTTCCGCTGATTGCCACTAGATGGCGCGATTTGTGAACTATGAAAGTTCACAAATCGCACCATCTAGTGGCAATCAGCGGAAAGTTTACGTTATCAACTTGAAACGAGTTCCTTATATAAGTCACAGATGGCGCTATTCCTCAAATTCGAAACTAAGAAACGCGCTTGTTATAGAAAACCGAACTAAAAAATATAAAATAAATAATAGTTTAAAAAAACTAAAAAACACGCTTTTTATAGAAAACCGAACTAAAAAATAGAAAATAAATTTTAATGAATTTAAATTAAGGAAGTAGTGTTAAAAATTTCAATGAATATAAATTAAAAAAAGCGTGGGGTGCTTTTTAAGATATTATCGAAATGATAATCACTCTACTCATATCTGTCAATAAAATATTTATAACTATTGACACCATGCACCCCACGCTGTTTTTAATTTATATTCATTGAAATTTTTAACACTATTTTCTTAAATTAAATTCATTAAAATTTATTTTCTATTTTTTAGTTCGGTTTTCTATAAAAAGCGTGTTTTTTAGTTTTTTTAAACGATTATTTATTACATGTCCGAACCATCGGAGCATGCCCTTTCCTATTTAGCCGTTCGGCGTTACCAGCCGTTCCCAGGCTGAGGGTGTGCATAACGCTTAAAAGAAAAAAGGGCATTAAGTCCACCTTGTGTACCACTATCTATTCTGTACCTAAAGAATAAATAAATAAAAAGCAAGAAAAGAAAATTATTCAACACTGTACTGGCAGTTGCCAGCATATTTCAAATTCCTCACCTTCAATTCAACTAACACATCATGTGCAGTCTCCAATGATATATCAGGTTTGTTCAACAATTCCACTTGCTCCAATACATCTTCTACTCGAGAAATCACTTTATCATCCTCCTGTAACTGTATGTTGCACTCTTGGAGGTCTCGTTCCAGAACTACGATCTCGTCTTCTGCTGATTGTAACTCACGAGCGTTTTGTATAATGTCCTGTAAAATTAGTACAAATTTATTTTACTCATTACATTTCAGTGCTTATACATAACTAGTTGACTCAGCTAACTTTGTACAGCATCAAAAGTATGAATAAGTAAATTTTGAATTCAGCACTTTTTCTTTACTATATAATACATGTATTATAGATAAAAACCACTCCGTTCACACCCTCTATCTATTAAAAGAAACTGCATCAAAATTCATTGCGTAGTTTTAAAGATATAAACATTTAAGGGGATAGACAGCGGATAGTGACTTTGTTTTATACTATGTAATGATATATATTAATGCCATAATTATTATATTTAATACTTAATGCCATATCTATTGTGAGGTAGACAGAGAATATCGAGCGTCATATGGGTTCTTTTGAGGCAAAGGAAATTTGTTAAATATAACCACTGCAAGAAGTTGCTACCAACCTGTTCCAAGCACTCAACCATTAACTCCAAATTGTGCATCAGTTGTGGCGCTGCAAAGTTCTCGCACTTGCGTCTCGGCTCGTGCTCGAAGCGCGGCGCCACCGCCCTCAGGGCGTGGTAGCCGCTCAGTACGCGCTTCTCCTTGCCGGTCATGTCTATCACCGGCACCCTCGACAACTCGCTACTGTTTGAGACGTTTTATTAAATTATTCACTCACAATCCTACTAATTTACTAAACGAATCTTAATGCGGTTTTCGCAATTCGATAGTTATTATCATATTTATTTTTCATAACATCAGTATCCAATAACTCTTAGAAATATAATTATATTGTTGAGATATTGACACGATTTTCTAATACAAACATAACATAACATAATATAACATAACATAACACATAACTTCACGCCTTTTCTACCCGAAGGTGTAGGCAGCGGCTGTTAAGCCGCGTCTTGCCGTTATATTGACGTCCCGAATGCAATAGGTTGCAAACCTATTGCCACACCGGGCACAAAGTTTTTAGTCATCGATATTTATCACACGTAACTTGTGCGAGCCAGGATCCTAACCCGCGACTTCTGGATTCAGAAGCGGAGTGCTCGATCTCTGGACCACGAAGACATAATACAAAACGTAGCTAATATTAACATAACATAACTTCACGCCTTTTTCTACCCGAAGGTGTAGGCAGCGGCTGTTAAGCCTCGTCTCGCCGTTATGTTTACGTCCCAAATGGAATAGGTGGCGAACCTTTTGCCATACCGGGCACAAAGTTGTCAGTCATCGAAATTTATCACACGTAACTTCAGAAAATGTCGAAAAGTCTTTGGTGTGTGCCAGGATTTGAACCCGCTACTTCTTGAATCAGAAGCGGGGTGCTAGCCACTGCGCCACCGAGACTGTTATTAATATTACTTCTAAATAAAGCGACTTTTTAATGATGAAAATAATGTAATTTAATGTAAGGATCAAACCGACCTTCACTTTATATAAAATCTATCCTACCTCGCGATTGTGTGTATAGTGGGTTTGCCCTCCTGTATGACGTCAGCAGCGTCTCTGTAGAAGTAACGACCCTTGTGAGACTTTTTCCAATTGTAACTCTTGTCTTTTGTACTTTTCTCCTGTTCCTCTTTCTCTTTAAGGCGCCGTTCAGCTTCCTTTTTTGCTTTTTGCTAAAATATATTGATTTGACCTTTAACTCTAAGGCAAGGGATCTTATTGGTCAATACAGCGTAATTGCTGTAATTATTAGTTTATAAAATTGTGATTTCATTCCATTTCTTTTTACAATAATCTTTTTATAAGAGTAATAAATTAGTTAAATTACGTAACAAAAAATTGAATGATGTTATGTTAACATAATATAACATAACTTCACGCCTTTTTCCAACCAAAGGTGTAGGCAGCGGCTGTTAAGCCTCATCCCGCCATTATGTTTACGTCCCAAATGGAATTGGTGCCTATTGCCATACCGGGCACAAAATTTTCAGTCATCGATATTTATCACACATAAGTTCCAAAAATAGTCATTGGTGTGAGCCAGGATTCAAACCTGCAACTTTTTGATTCAGAAGCGGGGTGCTCGACCACTGGACCACCGAGAACATGTAATAAATTGTAATGTAAAAAATTACATTAGTGGATTTAACAATTTTCTAATACTCACACTGGATTTTTCTGGTCCATAAGCACCAATTGCCCCTTTTCCTTTTCTAACCGTGGCCTCTATTGGTGTAGAGATTCCTTGTAAGTCTTTACCTAAACCCATGCCAGGTTGATAGCCCATCTGTCGGACAAATAACATATCATATTAATTTAGACATATTCATTTATATTTCGTTACACAGTATGTCCCACATAAACTTATCAACTATTTAAATTAGTAAGATATATTTCCATGAAGCTCAAATCATATGGAGGTGTTTTCCCCCAATGAAATATCATAATTAAATTACAAGGTCTTCATATAGAAGGTCCAGGTGTCAAATCTTAGCGCGGGGATCGACTTTTCCAATAATAATCATAAAAGAAATTGTGTCCAAGGTAAATTTGTACATCAAAATATTACCTATTATGTTGGGCCAATATGTTATTTTATTTAATAGCAATGTTAAAATGCTGTGTGAATTAATTGCATTGTTGATTTTTTGTGAATCTTTTGTGAATGTGTTTATTATATTATTATATCATATTCTTTTTACATAACAAATAACATAACTTCACGACTTTTGTTACCCGAAGGTGTAGGCAGCGGCTGCTAAGCCTCGCCTCGCCGTTATGTTTACCGCCCCAAATGGAATAGGTGGCGAAGCTATTGTAATACCGGGCACAAAGTTTTCAGTCATCGATATTTATCACACATAACTTTCGAAAACAAATTCGAAAAGTCATTGTTGTGAGCCAGTGTCAGGAATCGAACCCGGACCTCTGGATCAGAAGCTGTATGCTCGACCACTAGGCCACCGAGACATTAAATAAAACATATTCTTTTTACATGTGATGAATTGTCTTTTTATAACAGTGAAACACTAACTTGCAGCAACAATTTAGCCCCAATGCCTTTAGTATGTTTCTCCCATGCCCCTACATTACCACCAAGATTGGCAGTTCTCATTCCCTGTCCTTGTCTTCTGATGCCAGCTGTTTCCCTCTCGTCAGGGTTTTGTGGTGTTTCCTCATCTGAACTGTCTACTGCATACTTCATTTGAGATGTGGAAGCCTCTGAGGCTTCAATTTCTAAAAGAAAAAAATATATAATTAATGCTCTGTGCCTAGCCACTGTAGAACATACATAACTTCACCCCAAATCCCTTGCGAGGTAGGCGGGAAGAACGGAGCGCCATAAGGCACAATTCTTACACACTCGCTTTGTTGAATTTCATAACACTTTTCAAGCACGCGCGTCGAATTTTGAGGCTCCTAACATCACCTTCCCCCAGGACAGGTTCTATTTGGTCATGGAATGTGTGTCTAGGTAGTTTAGTCTAGTATAGTCCTACATCCATCTGCTTTTGCATTGTATATCTACTTAGTCAATCTTGCATCATCCATCCTTTCTACATGTCTGAACCATTGGAGCATGCCCTTTCTTACTTTTACACTGACACTCTTTTTCAATCCGACTTCCTTCCTTATAACCTTGTTTTCCAACCAAAAATTGTGACATGAGAATTTTTTTTTTATAATAGATTGGGGAAAAAGTATTTTCGTATTTTTGTATGAAAAGTCAAGACATTTTTTTCAAAGTTTATTTACATTTATTTACAATATATATGTACCGTTTTGTTGAATAACTTTCTGCCATTTTGTGGGCAGAGACATTATCCCGTTACTGTAGAAACTTTGGGACTTCTGATCAAAAAAACGGGACAAATAGTTTTGGCAGTCCTCTCTTGAGGTCAACCTTACAGAACCTAAAGAATTCTGAAGAGACCGAAACAGGTGAAAATCTGAAGGCGCAAGGTCAGGGCTATATGGTGGATGCACTAGGACCTCCCAGTCGAACTCTCTTAATTTTTGCTGAGTGGCTAAAGATGTGTGTGGTCTAGCGTTATCGTGATGAAAGACCACACCCTTCCTGTTGATCAATTCCGGCCGTTTTCTCTCGACTGCTTCCTTTAATCTCATCAGTTGCTGGCAGTAAAGATCAGAATCGATGGTTTTGCCGGACGGTAAAAGCTCATAATGAACAATGCCCTTCCAATCCCACCATACACACAGCATCACTGTTAGCGACGCGATATTAATCTGTATTAAGAAGGATTTATGTAAAAAATTATAACCTCTTTGAAAGGAACCAAATTTATTTTTAAATAATTTTAAATTGAGAAGATTGTGTTTTGTTTTTTCGCAGTAGGTACTTTTCTTTGTGTTCTCCTCTAATGTTCGCTTTTATATTCCCTATTGTTATTTTAATTTGTTTTTGAATATATTAGTATTTTTAACCACATCGGCTGTTTATTTACTCCTGCGTGGCCTACATTTTGGTCTTCGAGCCGCATCACGATGTTCACCACACCGCCGCCTAGGAAAGAAGGTGTTGTCACCAGAAGTATGAAAAACAAAGATGACGCCGTGGCGCAGGAACGTTTAGAAAATCCTGAGATTGCTTTGAGGCCGGTCAGTCAGAAAAAATCTCTCAAAGCAAAATCTTCAGCATCTTCAATAACAGCACAAAAGAAACGGTTAGAATTAGAGGCAGCTCAAGAAAAGGCTCGCATTAAGATGGAACTTTTGGATTTAGAGCTGGCGGCAAACTTAGCCGCCGTTGAAGAGAAATACAGTCCACATCCTTCGGAATGTGATAGCCAAGCTGGAGGCTGTAATGTTGAAGAATGGCTAGAGCACAGTCGGCATGAACAGGAGGAGCTGGGGGCCCACGCTCAAGATATCCCTACAAAGGGTCCACTGCTCACACCGTCACCTGACGACGGTACTAATGGTCCTGTTCAACAGTTGGTCTGCGCACTTAAGGATTTGGTCGCCACACAGGCGACAACTAGCCACAATTCAAACTTACTTAGCCGGCTCAGCACGCCGCGAGAACTCCCTTTGTTCTCCGGTAACCCTATGGAGTGGCTATCATTCAAGAACGCGTTCGAAGATTCAACTAGTATATGTAATTATAGTGAAAAGGAAAATTTATGGCGTCTACGCAAGTGTCTCCGTGGCGCCGCCAAAGAAGCTGTGTCAGCACTTCTGGTAACCAGCTCTTCACCAGAAACAGTAATGTCCACTTTAGAATTGTTGTATGGAAACCCGGACATTATTTTAACTAAAATACTTTATGAAATAAAGAAATTGCCACCGCTACCTCAAGATTATAACAAAGAAATAGTTATTTTTTCTGTAAAAATTCACAATTACGTCGCATCTGTACG
The DNA here is from genome assembly GCA_905147225.2 of Euproctis similis. Taxonomy (NCBI): domain Eukaryota; kingdom Metazoa; phylum Arthropoda; class Insecta; order Lepidoptera; family Erebidae; genus Euproctis; species Euproctis similis. Next base: position 16,932,267 of record LR990109.1, read on the forward strand.
TGAATTAAAACGAGAAGAATATTTACAAGGACTCAGCATCGTGAATATAATACTCACTAAGCTGCCAACCGTACTGATATCCAAGTGGGCTGACTATAGTTATCCACTAATCACAAAAGGCAACAAATTTAGATTAGAAATCCTTTCGGATTTCCTTAATGAAGAAGCCAAGAAAACATCTTTGTGTAGTGCTAATTTGATTAATTTTCGTTCGGACAATAAACGATATTACAGTGATAATTACAAATCAGACACAGTGTTGACGCAAACTTATAAAAATACAAAAAGTGACTTTAAGTGTAGATTTTGTCGGGAATCGAATCATAATTTAACCGAGTGTAAAAAGTTTAAAAAAGCGCGACGTAATGATAAATGGTCGTTTGTAAAACGTATAGGTGTATGTTACAAGTGCTTGTCGACGTGGCACGACAGGCGCACATGTCCTGCCGCCGTGTGCGACGTGCCTGACTGCGGCCTGCCTCATCACCGCTTGCTGCACTATGTGCCGCGCGCGCCCGTACAAGGTGAGCCTAATGTAGATGAAGTGCGTCTAGAGACAGATAATAGTGTACAAAGTGGAACTATTAACCATATCAACACGAACAATTCTACAGTTTTATTAAAAGTAGTACCAGTTAAAATTCACGGACCCAACGGAGTTTTCAGTGCAAGTGCGCTGTTAGACGACGGATCCACAGTGTCTATGATGTGCTCGTCGTTAGCTGCCCGTGCAGGTCTGACGGGCCGCAAACAGTGTATGAGAGTGCGCGGAGCATGGGACTCTACCGAACTAATGTGTAATGTTGAACTGTTGAACTTAACTTTGTCAAATAGCCTCGGTCAAAAGTATAATATTTTTGCACGCAGTGTAAATGAACTCAACTTGCCAAAACAGGACTTAAATTTAGTGAACGTCGATAGTTACCCTTACTTAAGAAAATTTAAAGACTATTTGAGTTTTGAACAATATAAGCCAGAATTATTAATAGGTCAGGATAATTATCATTTATTATTACCCTTAGAAAGCGTCGTAGGAAGTACCAGTGGACCGTGCGTTACTCGCACGCCGCTGGGCTGGTGCTTACATGGGAAGGTGCCGCGCGCTTCTGTAAGTGCACGCTCGATAAACACTTCCCTTCTCATCAATACCGAAGTTACAGACATAAACCAAGAAGGCGACTGTGAACTTCGCGATCTTCATGAAAAAGTGCGACATTATTTTTCTATGGGGTCCATGGCTGCATCTCCATCTAAGCCCCGTCAAAATGCTGAAGAAGAAGGAGCCTGGAATTATCTGGAACGAACATCTTCTTTTGTGGAAGGGGCATGGCATGTGGGATTACCTTGGAAGGACCAGGATAGCGTAATGCCCGATTCTTTAACTACAGCTAAAGTACTCACCTTTATTGATTATGGAGTAAAAGCTATAAATCGTTTAAACAATCGAATCTTAAACTACAATCTAGATGATGACGTAATGAAAAGAGCGGAACGTTTATTATTAAGATTTTCTCAAACACAATCTTTTAGTGAAGAAATTACACTTCTAAAAAATGGCAAAGAAATACCTAGCACTAGTAAACTACTTACCTTGTCGCCCTATCTCGATGACTATGGAGTTTTACGTGCTGGTGGCCGCATTGACGCAGCTCCTGATATAATATTTGAGTTGAAGAGACCGGCGATACTTGACGGAAAGGATTATATTGCCAGGCTAATTGTGAGATATTATCACGTAAATGCTGCTCACGGCAATCAGGAAATGGTGGTTAACGAAATAAAACAAAGATATTGGATTATAAGATTACGACCAACTGTAAAGAATGTTGTTTCCAAGTATATGTTATGCAGACTAAGAAAATGTAAACCTAAAATACCACGGATTGGTGACTTACCTGAGGGCAGAATGACTCATCATCAAAGACCATTTACACACTGTGGAGTAGATTTATTCGGACCCATAGACGTCACTGTTGGGAGACGTCGCGAACGAAGATATGGCGTTTTGTTCACATGTCTGACTGTAAGAGCAATACATCTAGAGATTGTACCAACGCTGACAACCGATTCCTTTATTATGGCTCTTCGACGAATGTCTGCTAGAGATTTAGATGAAGAATGCTTAAAAAACGAGGCAATGAACCATGGTATACAGTGGACCTTCATACTACCCGCTAGTCCTCATTGGGGTGGCGCTTGGGAGCGACTGATTCGCAGTGTGAAAACTACGCTCAACGTTATATTAAAGGAAAGAGTACCACGAGAAGAGGTTTTGCATACTTTATTATTAGAGGTTGAGAATATCATAAATAGTCGACCATTAACTCATGTTTCTGTTGTGCCCACAAGCCTTGAATCTTTGACACCGAACCATTTTTTAATTGGAACATCGTCAAGTTTACCTCAAATAGGAACATTCAGTGATAACGATATTCATCTGAGAAAACAATGGCGAATCTCTCAACGACTTGCAGATCAATTTTGGAATAGATGGGTTCGAGAAATTTTGCCTGATTTAATACCTCGACAAAAGTGGTGTAAAGAAAAAAGACCCTTAAAACTTGGGGATATTGCCTTCATAATTGACCCAAATGGCCCAAGAAATACTTGGGTGAAAGGCATTATAGAGGAATTGTTGCCTGGCCAAGACGGAAGAATACGTGTGGTAAAATTAAGAACGAAGACTGGAATGGTCACTCGATCTGCCACCCGCGTCGCTCGAATCCCAGTTAGTGATGAGTGCTGCTAGACGCACTGGGGTGGGGAATGTTAGCGACGCGATATTAATCTGTATTAAGAAGGATTTATGTAAAAAATTATAACCTCTTTGAAAGGAACCAAATTTATTTTTAAATAATTTTAAATTGAGAAGATTGTGTTTTGTTTTTTCGCAGTACTTTTCTTTGTGTTCTCCTCTAATGTTCGCTTTTATATTCCCTATTGTTATTTTAATTTGTTTTTGAATATATTAGTATTTTTAACCACATCGGCTGTTTATTTACTCCTGCGTGGCCTACATTATTTTATTATTTTTCCTTATTTCGTGTTAGGCCAGGTTTGGCCACAGTCTGTGAAGCCTGGCCAACTTTCGACCACGACCTTTTTCGCACGTTCTTGTCGTACGTGATCCATTTTTCATCGCCAGTTATCAATCTCTTCAAAAACGGCTCGGTTTCATTACGTCTCAATAATGAATCGCAAATGAGTACACGGTTCATTAAGTTTCTTTGAGTGAGCTCGTGTGGCACCCAAATATCGAGCTTTTTTGTATAACCAGCTTTCTTCAAATGGGTCAAAACTGTTTTGTGGTCAATTCCCAGTTCTTCAGCTACATCGTAACTACTAATATGCCGATCTTGCTCCACTCTTTCAAAAATGGCGTCCATTTTATTCGTAACAGGGCGACCAGAGCGAGGTGCATCTTTAACATCAAAATTTCCGGACTGAAAACGTTTGAACCAAATTTGTGCTACTCTTACTGACACTGCATCAGGTCCATAAACATCACAAATTTTTTTCACTGCTTGAGTTGCATTTTTGCCTTTTTTATAATAAAATTTTAAAATGTATCGAATTTCTTCATTAGATTCACTCATTTTTACGGAGAGAAAAACAAATGAAAAATAGCGGGAAACAACTTTTTTTTATTTTTTTCTTTTCTTTATAATGTAACCTTTTTAATGTTACCAAAACCAGCCAGACACAAATAGTACAGTCAAAGAAATTTTATAATAAGTTTATACCTACGTTATGCGAAAAGACTTTTTCCCCGACCTAATATTTTTAGAATTTTATTTATTTATTAGGATATTACTGTAAATCTTTGAAATATTATATTTGGAAGAAGTCACTAGATATTACTATATAATTAATTTTCAGCATAATAAACTATGTTGTGTTGAGAATAAATTATATTGCTTGCCTCAATTATGCTCATACTTACCTTATTTGGACAGCAATTAATATTTATGGAGTTTCAAAGATTATATCAGTATAATAATCATAGTATAATAATAATAATAATAATAAAAATACCTTTCTTTGGTTGTTCTTTTGGCTTCCCAGCTTGATGTACGCTTCCATACACAAAATCAATTGGAGCTGAGAAGTCTTTTTGTTTACGTACTCTTCTACGGACATTGTCTTCATTATCATCTTCATCACTGTCTTTTGCCCACATGCCTAAAATTAAAGATTATGTACCAACATTTACTATATCAGGACATTTAATTAATTTATGATAAGGTTCATAAGCCCAATTGAAATATATAAGATACATTGGTTACAGTAGGTAATCATCTTCACGCATCATAGAGGTATTTTATCTCTCATAGTAAATGGTTATTTACTATTAAAGACAACCAACTCACAAGATAAAGAATCATTGGGAATCTCATTTGTAATTCTGCCATTCATTACATAGTAAACTTATTTTATGGACACCTAATGATTATATTAAAACTCCTGCCATTAATTACTGATATAACACTCTAAAGTAATTAGTTAAATCAGTAAAAAAGTTAGCAATTAACACTTAAATTTACCATAAATTTGATGTTCTCTTTTGGCCTTCTTCTGTCTGTTTGGGTTAAATTCATTGTCCAAATCATAGTCGGTGATTTCAAATCGGATCACTTCATCATCTGACATACTGACTTTTATTTATTAATGTCTGGTTTAAATAACTAGATCAATATTTTGTACTAAAGTACTAGTATATTTTTAGCATGTAGTAAAATGTTGACAAAATTCACCAAACAAGTCTTCTGTCAGTACTGTCATTAGTGTCATTGTCATAATTCTAGGAGGCAATTTTTTTTTATTTGTCCAGTTTTGGAAAGGCTAAAGCTTTGATGATACACTGCCTTGCCTGTCCTATTTTTTATAAAGTAACAAACTTAAACTAACTTAATCTAACCTAAACTATAGGTCTACCAGAATCTGATGCCAAAAGGGAAAAAAGAAATTGACGCTAGCCATACTGGGGAAATTGGAGTAAAACGTTTTGATACTTATTTTTTCCATAAAGAGGCTGATTCTGTGTGATACATGCAAATATAGAAATGTATCCAATGATCAAGGATAATTTTTGAAAATCTGACTGTGGTTAATGTGAGGTTCGAAATTTAGATGAAAACTTCGATTATTTTGTTCATGAGTTTATTAATCAATTAAAAAAACAAATACTGCGAATCCATAAAAAGGTCTTCCTCGGATATATTATTATTTATGATCATTAAAATAGTCCGTTTTGATTGGCACTTCACGAATACGAATCCGATATCAAAATAAGTCTGAAGACACAATAAGATATTTTTAGATTACTATGTTTTTAGATTATATTCAAACTAAGATAAAGTGAAATTCATTATTGTCACCTTAATGATTTTCTTCCTCCATTGAAATTGATTTGCTCCCGAAGAATTTGTAGCAATTCCATGACAGTGGGTATTTCTTTTCCTACAATGTAAAACTCGTTTATTGTGTTTCTGATCTATTCTAAATCAAATTTTAGAATAGATCAGAAACACATCCAAGGTTTTTTTTTGCCACCTTTGCTCTTTTTACCGGGCGTACTAAATACGCCTCTGTTAGATCTGCCTTCAGCAACAATTCACCAGTATTAGAAACCCCTGAAATACACCAAAGTTTAGTATACATATTATAATACACACGAAAAATGAAATAAACCGAAGTATCAAGACGTGTCATTCCTACTAACCAGTCAGCGCTTGCACATGGTTCAATATCGATGATTGTGTTTGTTCTGCACCTTGTGCATCAAGTATTTTTTGATAAACATTGAAAACAATATTTCTTGCTTGCGATCAAAGAGTCCTCTTCGACATTTTCACCACTTTTTAAAGAAAATTTCAAATTAAACAAAAAATAATTCCTCGAAATTTCAGTTGATAGATGACATTTTGATGATTTTGCTTTTCTTGCCATATGAAAATCTTTATTTTTCAAACTTATTTTTGCCAGCAGATCCTGGTAGACCTATAATCATCCATAAAGTCGTGGCGCCTTCTGCATGATGTTCCAAGGGAGTGTTGATGACAATGCAGAAGAGCACGCTACACACGATATTTACACTATTTTCCACATTTGCATACATATACGAACACTTATTGAATAAAACGTCACGAATTTTATTCAATAATATCTATTAAAACACTAATTTTAGAAAATAATGCAAAGAACAGACATAACTCTTTTACATTCCCGGCATAACTCCTCAAAGAGGCTAAAGCGTGGAAGCCATACAGGCTTTCCGTTACATATGGTATGCCTAATGCCAGACAGTATTTGCCAATCCCATAATTGTCTAATTGTAATTAAATTATTTCGTATTTGTTTTTATATCGATTTGCGACCAGGAAGACTCGTGTGATCCTCAGTTTTATACGCACCCTGAGATGTCTTGGGCCTACTTACCCATAGTCCGGAAGCAAAGCGGGAGGAGAGAACGACTCCAAGACCCCCACTGGCACGAACGTCCAGGTCCACTACGGACTAACGGGCTAACATGCCACCGAGGCATGGCCATCCTCAGCCTCACTCCCCTTCCGGTTCCTTTGTCTCCTTCAAACAAAAGGTATCCAGGCATCTCTCATTTATGACATCCATCATCTTATTCATCTTTCTTGACTACATTCTAGCATACCTCTAACTTTCCACGGGCCTATACCGCATCCCCCTCTTCTAGTCCCGCCAGGTTGGGGACTGCATGAAGAGTGGCGGCTCTCTACATTTTGACATGACCATGACCCCCCAATGTTATAAGTCATTTCAATAATCTAAATAATCGTATATCTATGTTCTTCCCCTTCTCTCCCTGGTTAGCATCAGATAACTAACATATGGTGGCCTTCTCGTTTCTCCTTTTCCCTCTAGTCCATTGAAATGTTACATTCTTTAGACCTTATCTTGCGTTTTTTAGAGGACGCAATTTAATTTTTTTGATGTGTGGGGGGGGGGTCTGTGTAAAGCTAAAAACAAGTTTGCGGGTTCGCAACCCTTGTCCCACGGCCGCCATCTTAAAAATAGGGGTTGAACTACTCATACAAAAAAAAATCTGAATAAAACACAATCTACATTATTCACATTCTTTATTAAAAAAAAAACTTCGTTTAAGTATATAAAACTCAACATCATTTTCATTATGCGTCTAGTCAAACTTTTGAAGACTTGTAATTATTCTCAGTGTGGCAAGTCTTGTGATTTTAAAAAGGTGGCAAGTACTGTATACAGTTAAATTCATTCCACAATTTGAACATTATTATTTAATATTAATATTGTGATGAAATACCATTGTGATGGAAAAATTTAAAATATACATATTATTATTGCAAATAATATAGCTAAGTCAATATTTGTCTAGCGACAATAGAGCCGCGTAAATACATTTCGTTGTATTTATAAGTCAAGTTTAGTCTTTCTTATTTAGGTGATCACAGAGAATCGTAACTGTAAAAAATATTATCATTGATACATTGATAACTTAAATTTATCTATTGCAAGCAACGCAGTAGTAGTGTCCTCAGTCCTTCAAAATTAGGGGAAGTTATTTCCATAAACAAAAAAAAAACATTTTTAATATCCTAAGATGTGACAATTGTGACTTTGTTGAGTTGGAGACTACTCAATTTAAATTACATAAATTGTAATTTAATACAGATAACTAGTATTCATCTTTATTCAAATAAATCAGCAGATTATATTACCCGAAAGTGTGAATTCTTATCACTGCAGTGATTTTCAGACACAGATTCCGAAGAGATAACTCCCCTAAACACAAAGGAACAAACCTATAAAACATTAGATTAAGGAAAGACAACATTATTATTAAAGAAATAGTTTACATTAATTATTTTTATTATTATTAGGGGTTTTAAGTTCTCTGGACGTTACCGACGCAAGACAAGTAAAACTTCAAAAAGTGTTAAAAAATTTAGTACACCCTAGATTCTAGAATTAATTTTGCGCGATTTTTTTTTAATTCTCGAAATATACAAATATATATATAATAATTGCATTCCTGGGACGGAAAGAGTTTGCATCCACGCCTTTTCAAAGCAACATCAAGGACAAAAGGTAAATGTGCTATGAAAATATCGACTAAGCTATTAACATATTGTAACTCTTTCATTTTGAGCGTATTTTTATTTAAGTCAATAATAAATGATCAAAATAAAATTGATTGGTATTTATAGAAAAAATAATCGTTTTACGAAAATAACTTAAAATTACACATATTATAAAATATCATTATTATTATTAATTATCAAATAAAATCCATTAGTATAAAATCAATTAGTAAAACCATACATACATGTACTAGTAAATAAAATGTAAAATAAAATATTTGTTCGTATTTTTTATAGACAATGTTTTTTTTTCACTTATAAATAATTTAGCGTAAAACTGGTGGACTTTTATCTAATCAGATAAATGAGGCGGAGCCAGAATGCTAATGTCTAAGGAAACATAAATAAACCAATCACTGGTAATTAAGGTGCTAAATTCACGCCGCTGTAGAAAGGGGTTTATTTTAATTTTCTATTCCCGTATCTAATAGATGGTGAAACCCAGTTCCACAAATCGGGCACATTGACGTGTAGGTACATCAGGTAAATCAGGATTCGAACTCCAGACTTTGAATCAGAATTCGGTGTGCGGGCATTAAGTTTAGTAATACTTAAAATTATTGACATATTTTGTGTAAAGGTAAAATTAAAAAAAAACAATGTCTATAAACAAAAATGTATAAATATATACAGAAATATATTCATATATTGCATACAAAAAAGTTAGTAACAAACACACATACGCACTTTGTGTTAATAAATAATTTTCAATTATTTGAACATTACAAAATCACAGTTCTAAATTACGTTGATGGCAATTCAGTTAATATGTTAAAATGGTTTACTTATCACAGATTTAAAGAGGACGCATGTTTTGCTGAAAACAGAATATTCTAGTTCTTTGTCAAAGTTTCTGGAATAATTTTACGTAAATTCCCGAGATTATTTAGGGCCATTTTTATTTTATTTATATCATAAACACTTTGTTTTGCAGTTCCAAAAAGTATACTTAAACATTTAATTTCATTAATATGAACATATATGAAGAATGTTTACCAATTAACACAAGAAGAAAAACCTTAGACTATTGGACTATTGTTGTATTGGACTTGCTGTGTGGCGCCGGCTTAGAATACCACCACCCCATCTCTTCCCGTGGGTGTCGTAAAAGGCGACTAAGGGAAAACTAGAAGAATGGGCAGCAGCATTCTCTCTCAAGACAATACAGCCTACTGCGATCGCCAACCCGCCTGCCAAGCGTGGCGATTATGGCAAAAACCCCCAATGATTGAGCGAACCGGCAGTTGTGGCGCTCTATGGGGGAGGCCTATGTCTAGCAGTGGACCTCAAAAAGGCTAATGATGAATGATGATTGGACTAAAATGAATGAATGAATGAACTTTATAGTAGTACATTATTTTAAACAATCTGTATGTACTAATGTTATACCTACCTATTGTGATTAAGTACATATATATTTTTTAGTTACTTACTTGGTAAACAAAATGTCCCATATTAATAAATAACTTGTACAAAATATATAGAATATCGAAGAAAAAAAGTAAATGTAAACTAAATAAAACTGGTGTAGAAAAATGAGAGAAAGCTTCAAATCTGTGATGATTATTCTAGTAAAGTTAGATACCTACAGTTAAGTGTGTGATGCTCACAAATACTTACAAACTAGGAAAAAAAATAATGTGTACACTGTGTACAATCTAATATAAGTTCTATTAAATTTGTTCTAGTTCACGTTTTTGATATTCAAGCTTCAACCAATAACTTTAATTTTGGTTGACTTTGAAAAAGAGACAACATTTATTTTTTGAAGTATATCAAATATTATTTAGTAAAAGTTTTACAAAAAATTGCTAAAGCCTGAATGAATATCAACGCATAAAATCTAATAACTATATTTTTTTTACAATACGTCCTACAAAATACCTCTATATCGTATAGATATCAGTGGGTGATGAACACGTGTTTCGATAACACTCACTGCCACTATGAAACCGGCAGAGAAACTTTTAATTTTAAATTTTACCAACGAATCACAACGTAAGTATTATGGATTCTAACATTCCTCTACTTAACATCAAAGTGCAAAATCCATTACTGCCTAAGAACATATATGGCCAAAACTATCAATTTAAAAAAAAAAGAACTATCATCTTGACATTGATGACAGTTCTATTTTGTTCACGCGCATGCCTTCAGCGGCTTTAGCTCTCAGTCATAATGCCACATACTGTATATAACTGTCGTCTATATAATTTTGTGCAGACAATCTGAGAGAGTGTTCTTCACACAAAGCCGCCAGTTCTTTGATCCACTCATCTAGAATTACTGCATTCAATATCGAACGGAAGGTGATTGATTGATTCCAATATGCCTCTTGAGTGAATATTGGCCTTCTTTGAGGACTGTTGATGTTGGTATTTTGTAGGCTGATCGAATTGTGTTGTGATGGTGATGAAGCTACAAAAAAGAGATACATGCTTATAAATTGTGTAGTACACCCAACAATACATTACACGATGAACTAACTGAAGTATTAGATCCAGTTGTGAACGTACACAACTTACAACAAGCAAGTTATAACAATAATATTATAACAGCCACCTTTGGCATACAAAATATTCAAATATATGTTTCAAACTCTATGTGGGTCTATGTGATGTATTAAAATTTAATTAATACAGATAAAACAATAAACTACCAAAAAGGACAGAACATTTATTTCTGTACCAACTATATCACCATAGACATCATTTTTTTTTAAACAGAAACTTTTCCATTTTTATTATAATATATGCTGTACTTACAGGACAATCTTCTGCCGAACATACTAGAAAGACTGTTAGACAAGCTTCTTCGTTTGGATTCCATGCGTTTGAATGGGGAGTCATCTGTTATGCGCGCTGGCGAGTCTTCACGGACATGTGCTGTGCAAAGAAAAATAAATATAGTAATTATTCTGCTTATCGCCTGATCAATTAAAACAGAAGAGAAAAAGTTTATTCTCTAAAATATACGACTGTTTCGTACAGAATATTTAACGCCATGGGGCTTAAAGATCTCACAATTTAAATACAAATTTTATCACACAATTTTTTGTCTTGATTCCAAAGGTTCAACACAGCGGTCAGTAGTACTACTCTCGCTCCTGAATTATTCCAGGAGGGTATTAGAAAATCATCGAAAAATCAGAAAAATGGAACGACGGGATTATCAAACGTTTTTTTATAGTCAACGCCATTTGCTAATAAAATTCAGACTAAAGTTTTGTTATGTTGAAGTTTTATATCAAATTTAAATTATCTTTGTACATATCTTTTGTACGTACGTATCTTTTGTGTGTTTGACTAGTCAAAGCACTTAAAGGCGTCATACAACAAAGGTACTTATTCAATCTAAAATATTAATATCTATATAAAATACGCGGAGCTCAGATTCCCTTTTCATCACGCTGTATTGACTGTGAAAGCGAATTTAAGTGCCAGTTCCGGCGTCAGGGCTTCTTGAGAAAACCTGGAAAGAAACTCAACTCGACTCTTTTCAATTGCCAGTTTAACAATATTCGCTACAGTAAATACAATCAACACAACACAAAAGGAGCAATTCAAATGTAATCTGAGGTACAATAGTAAGTAAGTCCATTGATATAGTCTAGTTTTAACATATTCTTAAATTTACCTATTGATAATTTAACCGGGTCGTTTGAAAGTTAATAGTCGAAGCGTATAAATTGACCTGGGAACGAGTTAGAGATTTTATTGAGCCCAGTAGTGGGCACAGCGAGTTTGTTTTTTTTTAAACAAACTTGTACAAATGAAACAGGAAAGGTCTCAAGATAGAGCCCTGCGGCACCCCCACACAGCTAGCGTGCTACAGCTGATCCATGTGATCGCTTTCCGTTAACATCTACTGTTTGGATCCTATCACTTAGATATGAAGTAAGCAGATTCAAAGCGATTATAACTTATGCCATAGTGGTGTAATTTTCTGCTCAGAGTTCTATGCTGCACACAATCAAAGGATCATAAAATACCCGATAGGCATCCTGCGACTCCTTTCAAGCCTCAAACTTTCGAGTTTGAGAATTTTATCCCAGCACCACATGTTGACCGTCCTCGAATGAAACCGAATTGCATAATTTGACTTAATGTAGGTAGTACTGATATTGGTGTGAAGTTAGTGGTGTCTAATGTACTACACAATCAATACATCTATTAAAAATCACAATTAAAGCGAGGGCGATAGTGCTAAATAAATATTTTATAATGTATACAGAAATGCTCCATAAATCAGTCGTCTTCTTAATATTAATTGATTTAAGCGCGATAACATAACTTCACGCCTTTTGTTACCCGAAGGTGTAGGCAGCGGCTGTTAAGCCTCGTCTCGCCGTTATGTTTAAGTCCCAAATGGAATAGGTGGCGAACCTATTGCCATACCGGGCACAAAGTTTTTCAGTCATCGATATTTATCACACATAACTTCCGAAAACAATTTCGAAAAGTCATTGGTGTGAGCCAGTGTCTGGAATCAAACCCGGACCTCTGGATCTGAAGCCGTGTGCTCGACCACTGCGCCACCGAGACTAATATATATATATTTAAGCGCGATATTTAAATAAAACCCATTGACATGACGGAAATGAAAACCGTAATAAAATTCAGGCACCTTATCTTCAAGTAATGACTCTGCAATGGAGGTAGAAGAGCCAACAGCACTAGAAAGATTGACAGGAAAATCAGAAAAAAAAATCCAAGGCATTGGCCACCTCATAATCTGACTTGGTAACATAACCATTAATAACTTAACAGAAATTCAGAATCCTTAGCTTGACTCTTACCAGTCTCTTCACTGATGACTGTCCAAGTGGCTTTGATCATTACTTATTTTACATTTATTAAAAATAGATTCATTGTTGTTGAATTTTTTTTCATAGTACAACATGTACAAAATTTTATAGTAACGTAAAGTAACATTGATTTCCTTGGAAGTATATATTCGGTTAAATTCGCGATTTCATCATTATATACATCATTAATCTAAGTTTTCATAAGTGCTGTTCGACGACTGACCAGTAATTAAGCAAGATACACCCAAACATGTCCACTGATCATGTCCATATTAAAACATGATAATAAATAACATCAAAAAAAAATTTCAGTTATTTTTAATATACTCTCTTACCATCTTCGTTTGTCACAGTTCGCGTTTTTAGCAGCGCCATCTCCCTCTGTATAAGAAACACGCGGGCTTTGTCGACTAATTCTTGCGAGTTCTCAATACCATCAGTTAACTCATCCACTTCTTCCTTTAGTTTACTCAGTGTCTGTAAAATAATCGAGAAAGTTATTCTTGTTTGTCACTATAATAATGGTTAAAAAAGCATCAAGTAAAAAAACATCTTTAGTTCATGTTGGTAAACAAAAAGTATCAATAAAATATTCCCACAGTTTTGTAAAGAAAGCAAAATATACTACATAATTATTAATTATAATACACTAGCTGACCCGACGAACTTTGTTCCGCATCAAAAGTAATAAATGAGTAAATTTTGGTAAATAAACTAAATGAGGTTCAATTTGTGCTATTTATCGGCTTTATCAGCTGTCCCGCTGTTAATACTGCAATATCTTCGAAAATATTCGTTTAAATTGCATGCTGTCAAGGGCCAGGATCATCTATATTACATGCACAACCTATTTTTACACTTAATTGGATGAAAATTAATGCTGTAATGTTTAAAATCGCTTCGTAAATAAGCCATTATTTCTCGTAAAAAGTAAAAAAATAAAAATGGTCATTGTGGGTTATCCCTAAGAGATGGACATATGGCCTCGCGGACTTTTTTGTAGACCTTTTTAAGGTGTTTAATAATGTAGAACATTATTTTGATCTATCACGTAGGGTTCAGCCAGCGTTTGCAATTAAAGTGCTAAATATCGAAAATTATCATTTTTTCTTTACAACATCATACATTAATTGTAGATCAAAACCACCCTGTTGACACCCTCTAACTATTAAAAAAAACGCATCAAAATCCGTTGCGTAAATATAAAGATATAAGGGGACAGACAACGGAAAGTGAATTTGTTTTATACTATGTAATAATTTAATTAAAAAAAAAATATCACACAAAAAGATGTCTCTCCGGCGGGGAATCGAACCCCGGTCTCCCGCGTGACAGGCGGGGATACTTACCACTATACTACCGAAGACTTATAGGTATGGGTGAAATTAGGGTTCGTATACATTACTCGCGATATAACTAATAAAAACCTGATTAACTCTTTTTTAAATGCAAAAGATATTAGAACGTAAGAGCTATTTTAAATAGGAACTATATCCAATATTATAATTCCTGATTTCATGCACAGAATGCGGTGGAACAAAAAATATTTTGCTATATATTGAAATGCATATTGTATAGCATAAAATACATTTTATTGTATGCCATGCTAAATTTGAGTAAAGTACAATAGGCTATGTTACAGTATGCAGCGATCTCTGTCAGACAAGTTTGACTACGGTCATAAATACCGTGTTCCAGCACACATTATCGATAAAGTTATAAAGTATATAGAAATTGTCAACAACAATAGTTCATTTTCGATAAAGTGTGATGGGTTAAGCAGCATGACACTGGTAAAATGAATTAGATATCTTAAATTCGACAGTCACGTATCATATCGTAGAGGCTATTGGACGTCCACGAATGGATCATGAGGATCTATATGTCAAGTGCTATTTCTTTTATCTTAAACATAATATGTAACTTACTTGAAACAATGAAGGCACGTTAGGTTGTAGTCCAACAGTGGGCGACAGTAGCAGCGACGTGAGCAACGGCGTGGGCAACGCTGATAACTTGGATATCAAGCTTGTCACGCGGTAATTGACCACCACGTCTGACTCTAGGAGGGTTGAGGTTTTCTTTAACAAACTGCTCAGTAACGGGCCTGGAATAGATAGTTTTATATTAGTGTAAATAAATGATTTTATATAATAATTATATATTATTTATGGGCCGCCCATTAATCACGTGATGTTTTTTTCATCATTTTATTTAAAATCATAATAGGTTGGGGAAAAAGTATTTTCGTATTTTTGTATGAAAAGTCAAGACATTTTTTTCAAAGTTTATTTACATTTATTTACAATATATATGTACCGTTTTGTTGAATAACTTTCTGCCATTTTGTGGGCAGAGACATTATCCCGTTACTGTAGAAACTTTGGGACTTCTGATCAAAAAAACGGGACAAATAGTTTTGGCAGTCCTCTCTTGAGGTCAACCTTACAGAACCTAAAGAATTCTGAAGAGACCGAAACAGGTGAAAATCTGAAGGCGCAAGGTCAGGGCTATATGGTGGATGCACTAGGACCTCCCAGTCGAACTCTCTTAATTTTTGCTGAGTGGCTAAAGATGTGTGTGGTCTAGCGTTATCGTGATGAAAGACCACACCCTTCCTGTTGATCAATTCCGGCCGTTTTCTCTCGACTGCTTCCTTTAATCTCATCAGTTGCTGGCAGTAAAGATCAGAATCGATGGTTTTGCCGGACGGTAAAAGCTCATAGTGAACAATGCCCTTCCAATCCCACCATACACACAGCATCACCTTATTTCGTGTTAGGCCAGGTTTGGCCACAGTCTGTGAAGCCTGGCCAACTTTCGACCACGACCTTTTTCGCACGTTCTTGTCGTACGTGATCCACTTTTCATCGCCAGTTATCAATCTCTTCAAAAACGGCTCGGTTTCATTACGTCTCAATAATGAATCGCAAATGAGTACACGGTTCATTAAGTTTCTTTGAGTGAGCTCGTGTGGCACCCAAATATCGAGCTTTTTTGTATAACCAGCTTTCTTCAAATGGGTCAAAACTGTTTTGTGGTCAATTCCCAGTTCTTCAGCTACATCGTAACTACTAATATGCCGATCTTGCTCCACTCTTTCAAAAATGGCGTCCATTTTATTCGTAACAGGGCGACCAGAGCGAGGTGCATCTTTAACATCAAAATTTCCGGACTGAAAACGTTTGAACCAAATTTGTGCTACTCTTACTGACACTGCATCAGGTCCATAAACATCACAAATTTTTTTCACTGCTTGAGTTGCATTTTTGCCTTTTTTATAATAAAATTTTAAAATGTATAGAATTTCTTCATTAGATTCACTCATTTTTACGGAGAGAAAAACAAATGAAAAATAGCGGGAAACAACTTTTTTTTATTTTTTTCTTTTCTTTATAATGTAACCTTTTTAATGTTACCAAAACCAGCCAGACACAAATAGTACAGTCAAAGAAATTTTATAATAAGTTTATACCTACGTTATGCGAAAAGACTTTTTCCCCGACCTATTATATTTAAAGGTTCTGTTCTTCAAATATACTTAATTATATTGGAAGAATTTTTTTGGGAAGTTGTTTATGTTTTTTATACTATTAGTTCTAAGATGGCAATGTAATCTACAAACACCTGGTCCTGCCCCTCTGATAGTAAACCTTTACTGGAGTCTAATAACCGGCAGCACCACAATTAAAGATTCCGGCTATATCCGGCCCCTCAGTGTTTTGTTACTTAAAAAAATTGAAGAGAAAGTAGCAAGTTTACTTCACGTATATGAGAACCATTTCTAGTGGACAAAAAAAAGAGCAAGTAATACATACCGATTATTGATTCAGCACTGGCTCTCCAATTCTTTATCATAGGCTCATGAGGAGGTGCCTTGGTTTCCTTTTTTACAAAACTTTTCCTAAATATTTCTTCAGCAAAACCTTCATTTTCATCACCCTCTTTATATTTAAAACTTTCATACCCGCTGCTTTCACCCAATGATGTCAAACTGTCATGTTCCTTCACTTCATTCAATATTTCAGTCGTTTGTCCAATCTTTGTGTCTTGTTCATTCAATGAATTCAAACTGTGTGGTTGATTTTCTGAATCACTATTCTTGGTCTCGTAACCGCTATTGCAGGATAACAAGCTGTCCTGCTCTTTAACTAGCGGTTGTACATCTACTATCTCTTTCGTTTCTTTTGTGTTATTGTTTGTTTCTCGCTTTTGTATCGTACTGTCGTATTTTGAGGTCCAATTAGAGCAGGCTAGCGTTCTAGATGCTATCTCGAATCGAGAATCACATAGGTATGCATGGTAATTACCGTACAAAGTTTCGTTGGGATTCTGAAATATATAATGAACGAATTTGCAGAATATTTAATTAGCGGTTGAACAGTTTTATAGATAAGAAGAACATTACGAATGCAAAATTTTATATATTCTCATATACTGGATTTGTGATAAGTGTGAGTTTTTTGCCGAAACATTTTGATACATAATTTTATTGAGTATTTTTTTGGGTTGTTATAAGTGTTAAAATTTTCAGTTTAAACAAATCCGTTATAAAGAGAGGAACTGACCGAATAATTGACTTTATTTTCATGGACTAGAGTGTTCGCGGCATACTCATCGTGCACGCCATTGAGTCGCCGCTCGGTGTTGGCGCCAAAGTCCAACACTCTTCGGCCGCTGAGGGCCAGCTCGTCACACCACTGCCGAGTCTGGAAAATATCACACTTTTACTGCATTGCTAGTTCTTCATGTGGAACTACAACCATGTGCTATACAAACATACACGCCCGTCACACAATCGTTGGACCCCTTCACGTTCGTGCAGTAAACACTACACCACGATGTCCAATAAAAACGTATTTATTACCTCAAAGTTTGGAGTTTCACTTAGAATAGGATCCTCCAAATAGAGTATTCAATTATACCTTATATTGAAAACATTTTGAATACTAGCATGATCTTTTTTTGTATACAATGAACAAACTTTAACAGGTGGTGGGCCCAGTGCCATACATCAAGTGCATTTGTCATAATTATTGTACTTGTTACGACATAATTGGCAATGAGCCAATGCTGTATGCTACTGCTGTTTGCCAGGACCTCCTGAAACCTCTTTCAATGCTACCTAGTTGTAAAAAAGACAAGTCGCAGTTTATAGAAAAATGACAATACAATAATAGTCACCTTCGTTACAGGTCTCATACAACATTTAGGCGAGAGCCCCAAAAATGCGACGGCAGCATCCCTATACTGTTCGGAATCTTTGATGTCCTGTCTGTAGTGCACCATCAGATGTTGGCCGTTCAGTAAGTGTTTGAACACCAGCTCTAACATCACATCCTCGCAGTTCAGGTCGATGAGGCTCTCCATGAAGGATAAAGACACAAGGGAAAGCTGTAATAATATATTTATCGATTATTTTACACTTACACTAGGAACAACTAATGGTATGATAATCATGCTAGGTCTTTTGTATCCCAAACACGTGGCAGAGTGTAGTGCCAGCGGAAATAACCTGATCAGTTTTCAATATTTATCACCTGTAATAATCTGGTATGCAATGTAAATATATGCGATTGTCAAATACTTAAACATATATACATACTTAAACAGTGGTAGAGCCAAGCCGTTCGCTGCATGAACGTGCTGGCTCGACTGGTAAAATACCACGACTTCTAAGAAGATTGATGTAAAATGGCTCATGCTTCGTTTTCGCTTGGTGAGAGAGGTACCTGGAGGCCCACACCCTATCCTACTCTCTTATAGGTCGGTAACGCACGTCGGTAACGGTGGGGGGTATTAGGTACCATCATTTGACACGCCTGCCCTCGTTTGCCCTCCTCTCCCATAAAAAAAATACTATTTTAGACTTGTCAGCGTTATCTTATTATAAAATGTGCAGTAAATTAATAAATACATATATTTTTAAATAAATAGTAGTTTCACTTCATTAATATTTGATGTCTATGAAAGAGTATTTGTAATCATAATCACCAAGGCGGCGCTATGTACAAGACTTTGTTTTATATAAGTATAAAATCAATGAAGTAGACCTGTGAGCTGCCTTCGAGCCTTCTGAGAAGCACATCGATGATCCTCACGCCGTCGTATTCATACACAAAGAGAAAATGCAGCACTGTCTTTAGCAACCCCGTCCTGGTCACACAACGCAGCAGCAGCTCCAGGTACGCCATAGCTGCTGCCTGCTCCTCAGCGCCACTCTGCAATGCCCCACCTTTCGTCTATGGTACGTATCATATTAGTAGGCTTTCTTTAACAGGTTCATTCGAGCGGTTGAGTGACAGCTTGTAAAATAATTTAAAAATCGATATTATTAAAATAATCTCATCTATCATATTAATAAAGAACAGAATTATGCAAGAAAATTAAAAGAAGAAACAGAAATGATAGGCAAATAACACAGGTTAAATTAATCCAATTGTGAAAAAAAAAAACCATTGATCGATTCATAGCTTTGCCAATTTAATTATAAAAAAAACTTTCAATACACACTGAACATAACTTTATATGTTTAATAATTATAAATAACCCACTAACTAGCATTAATGTTATTTAGGAAATATAAAAAATCAACTACTATTCACCCTCATTATTATAGATTTTTGATAGCTTGAAATTGAATATAAATTCTATCCAAGGTGTTAAATCCCACACAAACAATTACAAATTTATTCCCAACTTTAGATCTTTAGCTCAGATTAATGAGCCATGATTCTGATGAACCTTCACCAAAGCAATAATAAATCAGCTAAAAAATATAAGCAATATATGGGTTGGTTTTCAATAAGAGCGACTAGATTTTGGTGGCCTGTAGCGACCTGCTTGTTTGAGCAACCTGTTGTTTACTATTCAGTAACTGATGCCAAATCACCATGCCAAGTAACTGAGTTGAGCAGCGTGTCCAAATAATAAAATTATATCATTAAAATGAGTGTTCATTAGTGTCAGTGCAAACATGGCGAGCAATATCATTACGGCCGACACGGTGGTCCTTTACAATCGATGGACACTTTCCTTTGTCTCAAATTTGTCCACTAATCGTTGGAGAATCGACTGTAAAGGACCATTGCTTCGGCCGTAAAATGTTTCGCGTGTTTGCAGTGGCACTACAATCATCAGTACAATGTACTCGTTTATGTATAAGTATTTATTATGTAAGTAACTGTATTTCCTTAAGAATCGATTTACATATATAGGCCCGGGGTATGAAAATTATGGGGACCAAAATCGTACTAGTCACGTGAGTGTCACACGAAATGCGTTATGCGCTATAGTCACAGAGCATATAAATAAGAGTCGGCACTCCATACAATGTCCTGAGCTCTTTATAGAAACACTCTTTATAGCGATACGCCATTCTCTATTACGAAGAAATGTGTTCATATTTGTAGACAGTAAATATTTATTATTTTATTTTATAATCGTTCTTGAGGAGTAAACTCCAGTCGTGCGTCGGAGCGGACACACACACTTTCACTTTTTTTTTTTTGTGTGTGCAATAAAGTATATATAAATAAATAAATACAACACAAACAATCATTTTGATGTTAAAGTTTTATCATTTGGACGCACTGCTCAACCGTATAACTTGGCATGGTGAATTGGCATCAGCGACTGAATAGTAAACAACAGAATAGACAGACGCCGCCCAAACAAGCAGGTTGCTACAGGCTGCCAGCATGTAGTCGTTTCTTATTGAAAAATCTTAAACATTACATACACTAATTTAAAAAAATATATCCCTAGTGATGGTCCATACATAAATGATGTTCTTGGCGATGTATCGATTAATGGTAAATGTAACCGTCACTAAACCGCTTTATCGATATGGTCCAAACCTTCGCATTCCCTTGCGTGAAATGAAAGCCCACTTGATGATATAACATACATAGATAATATTCCGTATTTAAATAAATAATTCAAGATAAAATACATAGATACCATAGATATCCAATAGGTGATGATATTTTTTTTTTACTTGTCAAATGTCACAGTTATTAAATATCACGCACATTGGAAATCTTGTAGATATATTTATCCCACGTTATATATGATAATGCACATTCTGGTTAGAAATCACACAAAACATATTTAATTATATAATACGTATTATTAATGATAACACTTCTTAATCTAAATGTATGACAATTAAATATATATATATTCGAAAACGCGTATGTATTCTTATTCGTCCTAATAAAAACTCAGAAGCGTCAAGCAAGAGGTCAGTTAAATGCTTAGATGAGTCGTAAGAATGGTAATGATATGAAGAAGCAATATTTAAATATACAAATTGGGTCTCGTAAAACGTTACCGATTCGTTACAGGGGCGGGAGGGGGTCTTTCTTACAACACGTTACGTAACATTATTTCTTTTTTTTTAACTAAAACAAAATTAGGGAATCTCTTGTTTTATTATAAGGCAATTAAAACTATACCAAGAATAAAAACTATGACATAACCTTTTGCGACTTCAGGGTAAAAATGATCACTTGAGTGTTACGTAACGTTTAAAGAGGGGGTGGGGGGTACAGAAAAACGTTACGGTGCGTTACAGTGGGGGGGTCAAAAATCTTCAAAAATTGCGTTATGTAATACTTGAACGCTACAACTAGCGACAACTTGATAATTTAGATATTGATTGACCTTAGGAGAATAGGTTGCCCAAAAATGTATATGCGATCATAAATTACTGTTAAATAAAATTTATTTCATAAGGTGAACTGTTTCAGAGCGCATGAGTAAATAGTTCATATTATATAACAAAATTATTTCAATATATATCACATATATTAACACAAATATCTCACCTAAAGTCTCAACACTTGTGATCCAAATTCATTATTAAATATTAAAAGACAAATGTCAAATGCATGACCCAAATATCACACACAAACAGACAGACACACACACAACGAATAGTCATTAATCACTCACCACAATACCGTGTACATATTTCAATTACCTGTAATAGAGCTGGGCCCATTACCGGTACCAGAAAACCTTGATACAATAAGTCTAGGAGGTGCTTTTTGATTGCGGGATGAGCCACCTGTAAATTTCACAATATATCAGAATCAGAAACTATCAGAAACTTTAAACTCTGATTAAATGTATAATTCATACATACATATATACAAATAATTGCAGACAGATTTATAATTATGAGTAAATACAACTCACTTTGATAAATTTCTCAGCAAAACGATCAAGATATAGTTTTATTAGTTAAGCTCATTACAAGCCTATTATAATATTATATCAGTATTTAAATTATTGATATCAGTACATAGTATAAAACAAAGTCGGTTTCCCTGTTCCTAGCTCTCTACGCCACAGATTTTGATGCGGTTTTAATACCTAGATTTACTTAGGCTTAATACTTGGAGGGTGTCATCGGGGTGGTTTATTCATATAATCCATGGGACGTGATCCCTTTCTTAGTTATGTCAGTTAGAAAGATCTTATAAATCCGTAATAAAACTATAGTACCTGTGCAACGGCATTGCAAAACTCGACGGAATCAATGAACAGCGTCAATTTGTGCACTTGGTTCACGTCGTCCGGAGTCAGACGGTACACGTTGTCGTTTAACGTGCGCGGTAACAACGAGTACAGACCGCTCAAACCTGCAATCGAATAATTAAAAAAATTCATATCGTACACTTATAGATTTATCGCTACTTGAATAAACCTTTTTGTTGTGGGATAGGGGGACAAACGAGCAAGCGGGTCACCTGATGGTAAGCAACTACCGCCGCCCATGGACACATGCAACACAGATACGTGATACAGTTGCATTGGCGGCTTTTAAGAGAGTAGGATGGGAAAGGAGGGTGGGCTCCCGGATACTCACTGAACGAGCCACTTTACGATGATATTCTAAGAGTCCCTGGTTTTTCACCGGTCGAGCAGGCCTATTCATTCAGCTAACTGCGTGGCTTGGTTTTGGGATAATATCTTTTAAATTATAATTTGTTTAATAATAATGAATGTAAAGATTTCATATAACTGGTTTGAACCCAAGACTTTCTATTACATTTTTTTTCTCCAGAAATAATAATTAGACCAGTTAATTTATTTGCTATACCTGTAGCAAGTACCGGACAAGTGTTGCCAGATAACATAAAGTCTGCTAGTTGTGGACACTTGGCAGACATCTTCGCACACAGCAGCAAGGCATCTCTCGCTGCGGACCCTGTACGACCTTCACGATGAACGGACGCCAATAATAGACGGACTATGATGAACCTGGAACAGTTTACATTCTCCAATAAATATCCATTCATCTTTTTTAAGTCATTTTCTTCTATTATTTCCTCCCATATTCCACAGTTTTATCATTCTGTCGCGAAACGAGTACGTCTTCTCTTCATTAATCGCCCATACCACGCAAAGCAATTCTTAGCCATTAAATTATTAGCGTAATTTTCAAGCCTCCGTTCCGCTTCACATACTTATTCCGTATTTTATCGAATTTCGTAATACATAACATAACTTCACGCCTTTTTCTACCCGAAGGTGTAGACAGTGGCTGTTAAGCCTCGACTATGTTTACGTTCCAAATGGAATATGGCGAACCTATTGCCATGCACTGGGCACAAAGTTTTTAGTCATCGATATTTTTCGCACATAACTTTCGAAATGTCATTGGTGTGAGCCCGGATTTCAACCCCACGTCATCTTGAATCAGAAGCGGGGTACTCGACCACCGAAACTATTAGATATTAGATTAGATAAAAATAACGTGTCACTCAATTATCAAAGACGTGACGTGATTGTTGCTGGTGCACACAAAAATCGTATTGAAAACCGTTTTTTTTTTAAATGTCCTGAGTTTTGTAGGGTAATTTAAGGCATTTAATTAACTTCTATATAATTCTATGAAAGGAAATCTTAAAGTAATTTCGCAATTAAATTATTTATTATAAGGGTGAAGCAGTCCAGTTGACTGTTACGCTATAAAGTAAAAGAACTCACTCGTTTTGTGATCCTTTTTGTGTGTGTGTTGTGAGAAAGAATAGATCAATGAAGGACATATTTTGCATTAAGGCCACACACAGCTGGTTCAGGACGGTGACAAGTTGACCTGGAACACATAGAAAATAGAATTAAACTGCAAGAATAATGATGTACAGACAACTATCTGCTTAGCAACACAATATCAACATATCGTCTACGTTATACTTTCATTTTTCAATCATGATCATTCTAATTTTAAAAGCCTTAACTGAGGATGATCAGGTGACAATTTTAAAGATGGCGGATCAGAAAGATAAAGTTGTGAGGAATTTTGTATGAATCAGCACATATTCAGTATGATTCGTTCTGAAGCATGACGATAAGGTATTTGTAAAATAATTGTTTATTCCGTGTGTTTCTTCGCTTCATGAAAGTATTAAGCCGATATTTTAGTACCTACTTAGGCTATCAAGATGACAGCAACTTTCAAGATATAAATATAATAAATTAGTAAATTTTGGATATTATTAAGTTCAATGTGTGCTAGTTAACGCATCGCCATGCGTCATGGCCGGTACTACTGCGCGACGTAACTGCTATGTCCCGCTATGTTAATACTGCAATATCTTCGAAACTATTCGTTTAATTTACATGTCTTAAAGGGCCATATTTACTACTTTTTACTACTAATAATTTTACTATTTACTACTAATTTTCATCCAATTAAGTATCTTAAATAGATTGTGCGTATAATACGCACAATCTATTTAAGATACTTAATTGGATGAAAATTAATGGAGTAACGCTTATAATCGCTTCGTAAATAAGTCACTATTTCTATTTCGTCATTGTGCGTTATCCCTGAGAGATAGTCATATGCAATAGCGGACTTTTTTGTAGATCTTTTGAAGGTGTATTATAATGTAGTATATTGTTTTATCTATCAATTAGGGTTCAGCCTGCGTTTGCAAATAAAGTGCTAAATCTCGAAAATTAACACTTTTTATTTGTTACAGTATGCATGAATTATACATAAAAACCACCCCAAAGACATCTATTAAAAAGTCATCATCACCGCAACAAAACCCGTTGCGTAGTTTCAAAGATCTAAGCATATAAGGGGACAGACAGCGGAAAGCGGCTTTATTTGATACTATGTAATGATAATTGTGAAGACAACACAATACTCACTTTCAAGGTTGGGCGGCGGTAATTCATTGCGGAAACTGCTGAGCAGTTTTAATAGCGGCCTCAAGAATGGTTCCGCCGCTATCACCTTTACAAATATAATTACTATATAAAAGCATTAAATTTAAAAATGATGCAATCTATATCATATTATTGCAGCGTAAGAGTTTATTTTTAAACAACAATTAGTTTATACAATCAAGTTTCGATACAAACGACGTTCAAAATAATTACAGGTGGATAATCAGTAATTTTCCTGCCCCTATCCCACTTGAAGTGAGGTCGGTACAATATGTCATCCTTTCAAACTATTCATGTTGTCGAAAAATTTGGCTGCCTGACGTCAACCCTCCTTGGGAATGTTTTCGTTGGTCGTTAATCCCTAGGGACTAGGGATCGGGACAAAATGTCATCATTTCGTAATATCCCATTTTGTCAAAATTACAGATGATAATATTACATACAAATAGTTAATGTATAGGAAACTTGATTCCACGATCTTAACAAATTTCCTCTTCTTCTGCTACCATCAATTAAGCTAACATTAAATACAACATGCATTTGGTTTCTTTATTCATTTACCTGTGAACTGTAATGGTTGATGAGGCTCCCGAAGAGCCTGAGTTGTTCCAATCGTACAGCATTTTCGTATCTGAAGCGAAAAAAATAAACATTTCAATACGTGCAGGACAAAGTTTTATTTGAATTAACAGAGCCTAGGTCTAGGTCTTGGGTCTCAGTGGTCCAGTAGTCGAGCACCCCGCTTCTGAATCAAGACGTCGCGGGTTCGAATCCTGGATCACACTATTGACTTTTCAAAATTAATTTCATAACATAACGGCGAGTCGAGTGAAGTTATCTTCACGCCTTTTTCTACCCGAAGATGTAGGCATGGCTGATAAGCCTCGACTAGACTATACATTACATTACATACATTACCTAGACTATACATAAGTATAGCCTAGATTTGCGCAGTTAAGAATAACAAACAAAAAATTAACCATTCTTCTGGCGCAATCGGCTAAAGAACAATGTGTCTTAACTACAATTTAATTAGGTACATTATTCAATATATTTATACAATATCTGAGATAAGTATGTACAGCTATCGTTATCACACTCTTTAGAATTGCAAATCGTTACTCAATATTTTGCAAATTGGATTGAAATAAACATAACTTCACGCTTTTTTCTACTCGAAAGTGCCTACACTTTCGGGTAGAAAAAGTTGTGAAAGGCTGTTAAGCCTCGTCTCGCCGTTATGTTTACGTCCGAAATGGAATAGGTGGCGAACCTAATGCCATACCGGGCACAAAGATTTCAGTCATCCATGTTTATCACACATAACTTCCTAAAATAATTTCGATAAGTCAGTGGTGTCAGCCAGGATTAGAACCTGCGACCTTTCGATTCAGAAGCGGGGTCCTCGACCACTGGACCACCGAGACCGGATTGACCATCACCTTTAAATGTTCATTTCTTTTCAAAAGAGTCTTATGTAGCAATGGAAAATACTAAGAACTAGATCGTCACTATCAATCCAAGTACTCATCACTGTGACCTTCGCTAGAGAACGAATTCATCAAGTAAATTAATAATATGAAAATATCAATACACCCAAAGATTCATTATCTAATGTGACTGTTGATAAGCATAAATTTATTAATACCGAATCGTTTATCAGCTAACGAACTGTGCCTAAATACAAAAATATAATTAAAAAAGGATATAAATCTTTATCAGACGCAACTGAATGGTTTATTAATAATTGGATAATTTTAATAAGTTCATTATTCGCACAATATTTAGGCGTAGCTAAATAATTAAAATTTAGAAAGAGCTAGACCGTTGATGACGGGCTTCGGCTACTTTATTTAAGAAATAAATTTTAGAAAATTATTTAATTATTTGCTACCCAGGGGAAACAAAGTTCGCCGGGTAAACTAGTTTAATTATAATTATATATAACATAACATAACTTCACGCCTTTTGTTTTCTTTTGTTGTATCTGAAGGTGTAAGCAGCGGCTGTTAAGCCTCGTCTCGCCGTTATGTTTACGTCCCAAATGGAATAGGTGGCGAACCTATTTCCATACCGGGCACATAGTTTTCAGTCATCGATATTTATCACACACATTTCACGCCCCTAATACCCTATATATATACGCCGCGCTTTCATGTATCTCCAAAGGACACATTTGGTCATACAGAATAGTTAGCGAGACTCTTAATTACTAAAGACTACTGAACAAATTTTGTCCCTTAGCTATAAGGGACAAAATTTGTTCAGTAGTCGATAAATACCACACATTCGACTTCTATAAGTCCACGTCCACGGATAGTACGTGGTATGGAATGATGATGAGTCTGGTGGACTGCAAGAAAACCCTACTTCCAATGACAGAATACAACGACTGTTAAAAATAGATCATGATGAGCAAATGAACGACACCGCTGTCTATACCTTCTCTGATATATTTCCACGCCCTACCGACTTTCTGCAGCCATTCTATTTTTAACAATTATTAATGCTTTACACATCGTAAATTGTTTATAGCGCAAACTCCATATTAGACCGTTAGTTCCGGCCGTCAAATTAATTTAATATGTATAACGTTATTAATTAACATAGGATTCTCAAAGTTACATCTGCATGCATTTGATGGTATTTTTGATATTTTTTTGAATAGATTTATAAATCAACCCCTTTCGGCCTGATCATAACTACACATTTTAACTACCGCCTAATTGAAAAATAAGTAGAAAGAACGGTTTTTAGCTTTTTTTTACTTATTTTTCTTATACTTATACCACGACCTCACAGAAGACCGACGTAAAGTGGCTCATGCCGCGTTTCGTTCGGTGAGAGAGGTACCCGGAGGCCCACCCCCTTCCCCATTCTTTCCTATACCCTACCCCTTAAAGGTTGGCAACGCAACAGTAACACTATATGTGTTGCTGGTGTCCATAGGCGGCGTTGGTTGCTTACCACCAGGTGACCCGCCTGCTCGTTTGCCCTCCTATCCCATAAAAAAAGTATAATCGTCGATCTCGGGTTTATCTAGCTGATAGGAGATAAAAAGTATTGGTCGTAAGTGCATTTAAATTAAAAAGACTTTCTCTTCTTAGACCCTATGCGACATTCATGACATATAATATTTCAGTCTCTTTCACAGAATTATAACAAACCTGGGATTATTCCAATACAGATACTCATGTTGCTCTGGTATTAGTTTTGTTTATTGTATTTCTCCATATAGACATTACTATTCGTCCAATGTATCATACCGGTATCGCTACCTTAATACATGACGAAATTTTAGCTTCATTCACTCACGCAGGCAGATGTAATTAAACTATATCATTATGCAACTCCTTGCGATCCCCACTTGCAATAATTACTCAATAGCCACCATCAAGGCTTTGAGAAACACTGTTCCAAACAAATTTAGACTACTTTTACTCAGACTGGTTGTGCCTACGTGTTGTAAAAATTCAAAGTATTGTAAGTGTTGCGTGCGTTTATGTGTAATTTATTTTAATTGTAAGTTGTTTTGATAGCCGCGGCACTCTTCTAAATTAGCTGTATAGAGAACAATTTATACTGAATCCAGCACAATTACAGAGGAAATATTCGGCCTTCGGAACAATGACCTTATAACACAATATCATGAAGTTATATATACACAAAAAGAGGGTATACGAGAGCGATCTTTAGTAATAAAAAGTAAACTCAGATCTCTATATATCATAGAGATCTGAGTTTACTTTTTATTACTAAAGATTCAAAATTTGAAAAGCACATAGCAAATCTATTCGTAGGTTGTTAATTTTCATTTTAGATTTTAGAGGGATCATAACCCTATATTTATTCTTCATTAATAACAGACTTAGATTGCGGTCCATGATGTCTCCGATAGAAGTGCAAACGTAATTGTTAAAACGTAAAACACATGTTATTTATAGAACAGTTTATTGTAATATTTAAAAAAGCGGAAGCTTGTCTACAGAATTGAATTGGTCTCGATAACGTAGCAGATAGCAAACAATAAATGTGTGTACTAAAAACCAACGTAAAATATTAATAATCAGTGTCATAAACATTATACGAAAAATATTATGGAAACGTTTCGGTGGTGCAGTGGTCGAGGATCACGCTTCTAAATCAAGAAGTCGTGGGTTCTAATCCGGGCTCACACCAATGGCCAAGTTCTGTGTGATAAGTATAGATAGCTGAAAACTTCGTGCCCGGTGTATGGCAATAGGTGCGCTACCTATTCCATTTTGAGACGTTAATATAACGCGAGTTGAGGCTTAACAGCCGCTGCCTTCTGGTAGGAAAAGGCGTGAAGTTATGTTTATATTATGGTGTTGAAGTTTAAACTCTTTCTAGTTCACAGATAAACCGCTAAGGACTATCAACTCTATCGATTGAGAAAAATAGTTAATTTGAATCTTATTTAAGCCTAGACGATTCTAACCTTCCTAAGAGTCGCATCGCCACAAATGGAGATGTGCTTAAATCATTTCGATAGAAAAAAAAAAGTACACGTATGACTTTAATCTAAATATATATAACTCACAAAACTATGCCGATCAGGGAATTACGGAAGATGAAATTAGTGGATGCAATGAAAAGTATGAAATTGGGTAAGTCTGCAGGTTATGACAGGGTAACTACCGAGATGCTGAAAAGTGGCAAGGGAGTGGTTGTTAGACCGTTGCGACTACTTTTCGATGTGTGTTGGCGCGATGGCTGTGTTCCGGACGACTGGACCAAAGCAGTAATTGTGCCCTTGCATAAAGGGAAGGGGTCGCGACAGGATTGCAAAAACTACCGAGGCATGAGTCTTCTCAGTGTTGTAGGTAAATTGTATGCAAAGATTCTTATTGCACCGAGTGTGGTTTAACCATGGAAAGTGTGAGGAAGATATTAAAAGGAGAGTGACTGCTGGTAACAGAGTCAATGATGCATTGCATGCCCTGATGCGTAGTCAGGCTGTATCTGAAAAGGTACGGTTGACGATTCACACGGGTGTGGTGGTACCAACTCTGACATATGGGACTGAATGTTGGGTATGGCAGGCGAAACATGAAATTAAGGTGAATGCAAATAGAAAGTAAGGTGGAAATGCGTTCTCTAAGAAGTATATGTGGAGTCACCCTTGCGGATCGAATGAAAAATAGCGTGATAAGGGAGAAATGAAAGTTAAGATGGTTTGGTCATGTTGCAAGAATGAATGAAAGCCGACTGACTAAAAGAGTATTTGAAGCAAATGTGAGTGGCAGGGTCGGGATCGGGAGACCAAGACGGGGCTACCACGACCAAATAAATGGTCTGTTTAAGAAAGGCAAAATGCGTAGTACCTGAAACCGGCGCGAATGCATGATAAGATGTATGACTGTGGATGAAGCGAAAGAGGTGTGTCAGGATCATAGCTTGTGGAAAGCCAAAGTCTCTGCCTACCCTTATGGGATACAGGCGTGAGTTTATGTATGTATGTGTATGTATATATAACTCAAAGGTGACTGATTGACACAGTGATCTATCAACGTACAGCCCAGACCACAGGACGGATCGAGCTGAAACTTGGCAGGCAGATAGAAGTGAAACTGCTAAGAAAGGATTTTGATCAATTCTACCTCTAAAGGGATAAAATAGGGGATGAAAATTATAATACAATTCTTCTTTTTAAACGTATTGGGCTGATTTGCACACTTTGTACACACTTTGCATGCTTAAAGCTACTATGACGTAGGCATCCCATAAGAAAGCATTTTGATATAAAGCGAGCATAACGCGAGCAAAGCCGCAGGCAAAGTATCAGATGAAAATAGAAACAATATGTAGTGGTTTTTTTTTGTTTTAGTGGGGCAAACGAGCAGGAGTGTCAGCTGATGGTGAGCAACAAACCTAGCCCATGGACACCAGAATACCTTTCTCCAGATACCTTTCTCACCAAGCGAAACGCGGCAAGAGCCACTTTACGTCGATATTCTGCGAGGTCGTGGTATTTCACCGGTCAAGCCGGCCCTTCATGCAGCGAGTTACGTGGCTCTACCACTGTCATTATCACTTAATTTAAATGCATCATGCTTAATTTAAATGTTCTAAAATAATAAAAATAAAAGTGACACTGTAATATTTTACGATACATATAAAGTCAGCAAAGATGCAATAACATCCGTTACTATTTTGCATTGGATTTGCATATAATTCGCTACACAAACATAATGATACAGTTGGTTGATGTAATACATACTTATAACAACTATTTTTATATTTGCAAATGCAAATAAAAATAAAACGTACATATTAATGTAACTATTTTATAACTTCACACCTAAAAAGAAGGTAGGAAGCTACTGATAAGTCTCAAAGTTTTACATCCCAAATAATAAGTGGTGGATCCCATTGCCATATATCAGCTATCGATATTAACGTCCGAAATTCTTCTACATTGAGACAGGTCATCATACAAAAGGAGTCTTGTAGGTTCGGATGCGAGGTGCTATTATTTTGTTAAATAAATTTGAATGTCTCGGTGGTCCAGTGGTCGAGCACCCCGCTTCTGAATCCCGAAGTCGCGGGTTCGAATCCTGACACTGGCTCACACCAATAACTTTTCGAAATTGTTTTCGAAAGTTATGTGTGATAAATATCGATGACGGAAAACTTTGTGCCCGGTATGGGAATAGGTTCGCGACATATTCCATTTGGGACGTAAGCATAACGGCGAGCGAGGCTTAGCAGCCGCACCTTCGGGTAACAAAGGCGTGAAGTTATGTGTAAATTTTATGAACATTATAATATATTTACTTTACAGTTAGTTTCTGGCTTATTAAAAGAACTAACTGTTGACAAGCCAGTCCGGTCTTCATATTAGGCTAACGATCTGTGAGAGATTACGGAAATTATTTCAATATATTGGTCCCACATGGTGTCTATTGACATACAACTATATTTAAAATTTTATATAACATTAGTATTTATAATACATACATTTAAAAAATTATAGACTCTTCAGCTCAAACAATATGTGACATAGACTAAATTAAAAAAAAAGTATTTTGTATTATGCCAAAATTAAAATCCACTTACTTGCCAGTACATATTGCCCACTCATAGAGCTTGTCCAGTAAGTTTTCGCTGAGTAGGAATTCAAGGCAGGAGGCAGGGCTTGTTGCTGACGTGATCTCTCTGGCACGTGCCTCCAATACTAACAAGGTTGACAGTTGTTCCAAGTGATTTACTACAAACAGGACATCATCGTGAAGATGTTGGGGCTGCAAATACACAATTGATTACCATACACATATCTATAAATATAATTAAAATTGGAGTGTCAAATGCAATATTGAAATAATGACAAGGTTAGCTATTTGTAAATAAATATGGTAATAAGCTTCAGGTTTACGGCTGTATCATAATTATCAGTGCATTTTAGAGATTCTATGGGTAAAGGAAAATGTAGGTTTAAGGCCGCTAATATGTACTTTTGATCATTTAATACTTTACTTGGTATTTTCATAAGAAAATAATTACATAACATAACTTCACGCCTTTTCTACCAGAAGGCGTAGGCAGCGGCTGTTAAGCCTCGTTTCATCGTTATGTTTACGTCCCAAATAGAACAGGTGGCAAACCTATTGCTATACTGGGCACAAAGTTTTCAGTCATCAATATGAATCACATAACTTAAAAAAATATTTCGAAAAGTCATTGGTGTGAGGCGGGATTAGAACCCGCGACTTCTTGATTCAGAAGTGTGGTGCTCGACCACTGGACCACCGAGACACATTAGGTAAAAAAAATTAGGAACTGAAAAATTCGGCTTAGATTTTCTACTCGAACTATCACAATGACAAACTATAAGATGAAACTGACTTTTATACTGTAATGATATTGTAGGAGCTTTTCATTGCCCAAACTATTTGCTAAAAATGTCACCTGCTGGATTGTATTATCACTGAGTCTTTCTCATCTAGTGCCCTTTTTATGCCATTTTCTAAGTAAATATATGGGGATAACTTTATTATTACTCCCTAGCAATGCAGCATTTATAAATTATGAAAGTAAACACAGCAACAATAATATTGGCAAATGCTGCAGGTAAATCCTTTATTAGGTGTATTATTTACTGCAAACATATTCAAGCTGAAATTAGCAATACATAATTAAAGCCTATTATTATTAAAATAATGATCTCCCAACTTTCTTAACCTGAGACTTAAGAATGATTTCATGAGCTTGTTGCCAGTGCTTGCAGAATGAGTTGTAACAGGCCTGGGGTTCATAATCATGTCGTGGATCCAGTGAGCGAGTCAGTTGTCGGGCCAGGGAAAGGCTTGTAGTGCGAAGCCAACTCATTTTGATCGATTATTTGTGGAGCATCTGTAAGGAGATTATAAATATTATTGGTGAATTGTAAAACAGCATTTTTAATAAACAGAAAAACTGTAACTAATACATAATTTGATGTTGATGATGATATTGTCTGTTAAGTCTTAATATATAAATATATATAGAACTTGCTCCAATGTTAATTCTGTCGGTGATGATGATTTAATATAGCAGATTCACAACCAGCAAGGTAACATGTTCAGAAGTGTGATTACTAGATTACATTTTATATTAATAGTATTTCTCCATTTAATAACTTTACTGAGGTTGTCATGTCCTCGCTCAAATGAGAAGCTTGTTCTTGGTTAGTTTGGTGGTTTTAATTTAACTTACTGCATGCGTAGTTCCTAGTGGTTCCTACTTATGTGTAAGTTGGGATGATTAATGAATTATATTTTGTCTTCAAAGTAGCCTTTTTATGTTACTCAAAATATTACTCATGAATTTTCATTCAAGGATGTTATTTATGGTTCTTATTAATAAACATTATATACTTACTTAAATCTTTAGTTCAATGTAATGACTAGTTTTTGTTTTTGTGCATATGCAGAATATTTACAATAGTAGAACATTAGTTGATACTTAAATTTTCAGGGTCAGATACAAAATCTATATTTTCACCAGATGGGGCAACAGTGATCTTATTGGGATTTTAAAAAGTTTTACACATATTATACATGATATATAATATAAATACCAAAACACTGTAATGACATTTGAAGACCATGACTAGTACATTGTTTTAAACCTTGACATTCCTGTTTTGTATGCATAATACATACCATGGAATAAATAACGTATGCAAGTGTAGTTTAAAATTTACTTCTGTGAAAACACAAGATCAGACGCTTGCATTTTATATAGACGTACCACTGGGAAGATTATTGAGACTGAAATAGAATCTGCGTGCCGCAAAATAAACCACAAAACCTACATGATACGCAGCATGATACTATCACTACGAAATGCGTCATTCATCATCACTGCGGTGTCTACACAGAAATGTTTTTATTTTTTTTTTATACTAACAACTTTAATATGTCTGCTGATTAACACAATATTATCTGAAATTTAAAAACAACGCAAATACCTTTAATTAAAAAAGATCATTCCGAACTAGCCTGCCTATCGCGAATGACTTATGACAATGACAAGTGACAATTGACGTTAAGTCAATGTCAACAATCGCATGACAATTGCCCATGGAATATGACAATTCAATAGACGTACAACTTACAACAAAGCATAGACTAAATTTAAAAACTACATGAGGAAACTTCAATTTTAGCAAGCATTCAAATTTAGTCTACATCAGTGGTAGCCAATTGGATAACACCATTTAGACCCCAGATCTCCTCTTTCCTAACAAAACTCAGACAAAACTCTCTACGATCTACTAATAAGTACTATACTAGTAACTCTACCGCATCAACTGATCAGAACCACCCCTCAGCCTACACATTAAAATTTATTGTGATACTCAGTGTTAAGAAAATTTAGACGACCTAATTACATAAACATTACAGTTAATTCTATCAGCGGTACCACACACAGCTATTCGCCGTTCGCGTTCACGTTGCCGTGATGTTGTCATTTCTGACCACACACTGTTCTACTCGCGCGAATATTCGCGCAAATATTCGTGACGCGCCGAACTTGGATATTAGGGCTGTCGATATTTTTCAAAATATCAGTTAGTCGACACATCGATATTTTTAAATAGATCAATTTTGGGCTTTGATGTATCGAAAAAGTACATAAAAATCTAGGAACATGTGGTGATACTATATTACTCATAATTGATTACAAAGTTAATAAACTCAGTGATTTTTATTTTACATTGTATGTTCGTAAGTGTATATGTTCTGGAGTCTTAGAACTTAATTTTGAAGTAGATATCTTCAAAAGATTAAGCTGAAATATTGTATACACGCTGAGTTTGGGTAATAATATTATTAGGGGTAGAGCCACGCATTTCGCTGGATGAATGGGCTGGCTCGACCAGTGAAGAACCACTACCTGTCATCCGGAGATATTTCCAATGCAATGTGGGTTTAAATGAAAGGCTTATTGTAACTCGAAAAATAATATCACATGACTTTTTATATAATATGTCGGAGCAGATATTTTTAAAGCATTTCTACAGTATGGGTATCAAATTATAGGGCTTGTTGAGGGTAACTTGAAAGATAATATTACGTCATTAGAAATCAAATATGGTTTATCATCCAAAATAGGGTTGTAGTTATTCTACTAGATTCTACCCAGACCAGGATAAATATTTATACTCGAGAGGTGATGGAACCCGCCAATCTCGATTCCACAGTTAGTAGTTTTACCAATGCACCTTCGTAATGTAAGTAAGATATTATTTATAGATTGATATATTTAAAAATATCGATATGTCGAAAATCCGATATTTTAAACAGCCCTAGCCGACTGCGCTGCAATCGCGCGAATAATGTGGTAAGCCACTCGCGTTCACATTGCCGGAATGATTCGCGGCATGACGAATATCGTGTCCACACTACGTCCGTTCCTCTTTCCCTCGCTATTCGTCGAACTATTCGTCAAGTGTATGGTAGCGGTATATAGAAGCTTCCCTAATGGTCCGTGGTCTTTGCTGTCCATAATGCTGAAAATATCATATCTTTTGTTTTGATATAAATAAATTGTCAAATATCGGATACATCAGTTTTTATTTCTTCCGTAGCAGCCATAAAGCAAGAATCTATCTATCTGTTTAGCATTTTGCATATAGAAGAACATTGTAGTTCGCCAGTAGGTCATTTTGTCAAGAATCCAATAATCTGTTTAAAATCATATAATAACGGGGACCAGGTCTTGTTAGTGAGAAATGCAAGAAATAAGTAGAAAATTCAAGCCAAGGAGTGAGAATGCCTTGAATTACACGAGTATGGCTATCGAGACAAAAACTAAACGTCATCTTAGAGAACCTGATATGACAAACCAGAAAACTCCTCTAAATTTTGATGGATTTTTTCCCTGGCTATGCTTGCAATTGGGATTAAGCGTCCGCGTGTCTGTTAAGCGATTTCAAGGTATTTATTTTAAGTTTATGCGCAGCAGTTTCCAACATCCTATTAACCTAGTACAACATTTAATATCAATAAAAAAATGTTTCATTTTGCCGGCTTGACTTTACTATGAAGGTCCTACTTTTAAACCAAAAATAATATAAAATAGACCTACTAGCATTGTGTTAACTACTTTTCTATAATTAAGGATGTTCATTCCCCAAATAAGTATCTGTTTCATATATGGTGATCGATCACTTTTATTTATTATTTTAGAATGTTATCAACAAATTGACAAGGCAAGAAGCAAGCTGGTAAAAGAAGTATCATATATAAAAGGTAGTGGCGAGGAAAAAGATTTTGGTACAGAATTGTATGCTTGTAAAAATCTCGACAAAAATACTATAAAAATACGAACTCATTACGATGCTAACCATAAGCTCGTTAAATTATCGATTGTGAGATGCCCCATCGAGATACCACGAAAATTAATTCGAGCCGTAAGCGTCTGTATCCCATTCCACTCGGCTCTCAATAAGTTAATAATCTGCGACGGTGGTGTATCATGTCATACAATATATGAAATCAGTAAATTACTTCCGCATTCGAACTTAACAGATATTTGTTTGGACGACTCGAATGTCCCCGAGGGTAATTATCACCTGCTATTACAAGAAGTTACTCAATTGAGCTATTTATCCCTAAATCGATGTAGGATTAGCGATGAAGTTTGCGATAAACTTACCCAGAGACTTGTGTTTGGACAACCTGCTGCCGGTTCTTTACAAGTATTGGAGCTAGCCTCGAATCTTTTAACTGATGATGGAGCAGGTTTTGTAGGGAGTATGCTCCGTACCAATAGAAGACTGTTGCATCTTAATCTTGCTGGAAACAATATTGGTGACATAGGAGTAGAGGCACTGCTTTCTTCTCTTACGCAATTTCCTTTACGGAATGATGAAATTATAAAAAGCAGAAATCTACGATTTAATTACTTTCGAAATAAGAAGGCAGTATACGATAAATGTTTGGCAGAACCATTAGAAAAAGAAAATAGTGAGTTTACTACATTTAAATCTAAGCAAAGTCATTTTGCTTTTAGAACGTCCACAAGCAAAATTCCATTGTGTGTAAATAAAAAACGTACAGAAAAAAAACCTAAAGCATTATCTATTGTGAGTGAAGCAAAAGAACGCGCTAAATTATTCACTAAATCAGTGATTGGAGAATGTATTGATCCCTTTTGCCCTACCTTTGTTATATTGGAAGACAAACGCTACTACGGAAAAGGCAATTTCGTTTTATGCTCTTTAAATTTGGCCTACAATAATTTACACTATCCGTCTATACAGAGACTTAAAAAAGTCATAGAATATCAACAGGCGTCAGAAAAGATTCCCCCATCAACAGGATTGATTAGGCTTGTTTTAAACGGAAATTATATACCGGAGAATTGCTATGAACTTGATTATATTGAGTCATGTTTTAAATCAAAGTTCAACGAATCTCGGACCTTTTTTATACCGAAATCTAAAAGTTCATTGATATCGAAATCGAAAAAGCAAATTAAAATTCTAAATGTTGTATAGATTTGCATTGGTTACAGAATAATTTGCGAATAGATGAAACTTCAGTACATACCTTGACCTCTTGGTTTAATATTTATTTAAACCTAAGTGAAAACCTATTTTTAAGTTTACAGACTTTTAGTTTGACCTATATAATTAGGAGTAAATTTCCTACTTAGATAATTGGATACATAAGTTCCTATTAAGCATCTGTGCATAATTTATTTTATGAAAGTAGAAAAGGTTGTTTGTTTTTGACGTTCGGATTTCGTATAGGTATACATATTATTTTGATCTTAGATTAAGCTTTAGGAAAATGTGTATTTTTTTTTATGGGATATGGCAAACGAGCAAGCGGGTCACCTGGTGGTAAGCAACCAACGCTGCCCATGGACACCAGCAACACATATAGTGTTACTGTTGCGTTACCAACCTTTAAGGGGTAGGGGATAGGAAAGGATGGGGAAGGGGGTGGGCTTCCCGGTACCTCTCTCACCGAACGAAACGCGGCATGAGCCACTTTACGTCGATCTTCTGAAATGTCGTGGTGGTATTTTATTCATATGTATAGATTTAGGAATAGTTGGAGTCCATGTTATTGGTCTGTTTGACGAAAATAATGCTTTACTAAATCTTATCTTTACTATATGAGCGTCAGATTATATGCTAGTGTAATATTAATTTACTCTTCATGAACAAAAATTTGTATACAGGGTAATTAGGGATAAACAGATAAAAGACATTTTCTGCCAGTCGACAGGTAAATCATACAACAAAGGATCTTTACAAACAAAATTTTGAAAAAGCTTCTAAACGACTACCATCTTTTTGTTCATTACTCGTGAAAATGATCTCTGTAAAGAGTTCGAAACGTCGGGAAATAAATAGAAAATAAGTTCTAAATAAACGCGATATAATCCATAAAATGTTGTTACAATGTTATGAATGTGATTCGCGTAAATCTAAGTAGGTATGTCTTGTGAACTTTTTTATAGCTATTAATGGCTATACTATTGTAGAGCATTTTTTGTTTAATACATACATTACATACATAACTTCACCCCTTTTTTTACCCGAAAGTGTAGGCAGTCGCTATTAAGCCTCGTCTTGCCGTTATGTTTACGTCCCAAATGGAATAGGAGGCGAACCTATTGCCATACCGGGCACAAATTTTTTCAGTCATTTTCAGTTTCCGAAAATAATTTCAAAAAGTCATTGGTGTGAGCAGGAATTCGAACCCGCGACTTGTTGATTCAGAAGCGGGGTGCTCGATCACTGGACCACCGGGACCTTTTTTGTACAATGAAAGACATTTTGTGGCTAATTGACACTTATCGCCATATTAGAACAATACTCATAATCATTACATAGTATAAAACAAAGTCACTTTCCGCTGTCTGTCCCCTTATATGCGCATATCTTTAAAACTACATAACGGATTTTGATTCGGTTTTTTTAATAGTTAGAGGGTGTCAACGGGGTGGTTTTGATATATAATTCATTTAAAATGTAGTAAAAAAAAAGTGATAATTTTCAGGATTTAGAACTTTAATCGCAAACGCTGCCTGAACCCTAAGTGATAAATCAAAACAATGTACTACATTATTATACACTTTTAAAAGGTCTACGAAAAAGTCCGCAAGGGCATATGCCCTATATAGCATATGCCCTAAGAGATAGACATATGTCTATCTCTTAGGGATAGCCCACAATGACCATTTTTATTTTTTTACTTTTTACGAGAAATAATGGCCTATTTACGAAGCTATTTTAAACATTACAGTATTGATTTTCATCCAATTATGTGTCTTAAATAGATTGTGCATGTAATATAGATGATCCTGGCCCTTTACAGCATGCAATTTAAACAAATATTTTCGAAGATATTGCAGTATTAACATAGCGGGACAGCAGTTATTACTTTTGATGCGGAACAAAGTTCGCCGGGTCAGCTAGTATCTTTATAAATTGTTGCCTATATGTTAAGCTGATGTACAGCTATATTATTGAAAAGTATCAACAAAATCCATCCAGTAGATATTAAGTGAAAGAGTCACAACAAACATACATTTTCACACACTCACAAACAATCGCGCATATAATATTAATTGGATAAGATATGGATATAAATAAATAAAACAGGACACTGAATCGATTAAATGAATTTATTTTTTATTCTAAAGTATTAGGTATCGTGTATATACATATCATGTGATACTTATAATTAAACTAAACCTTAGAAAATATTTTTAAATCGAATATTTGTTTCGAATATTTGTTTCGTTTTACAATGGTTACTGGTTGTTAATGGTTAGTTCAAACTAGCTCAGAAACCACTATTGATGGATGATATTGCAATACAAAATTAAATCATATACTAATCTTAAGTTTTATATCTAATTTTATTTATTATTAATGATACTTAGTTTAAGTTACATACAAAGTCAACACCAACATTTCGTTTGTCAAAATTATGCTTAATACTGTTTCCTTTCTTACTTGGATTGTAATTCTTAGAGTTCAATATATAGAAATAAGAATAACGGAACCATTTATGTGTCTCTCCAGAATAGACATAACAGTACCCAATTTTATTAGAGCACGCCAAAGAGAATATATATTTGAGTTCCTTACAATCACAATTAATTTTCAATATACCCACTAATAACTACTCTGCTTAGTGCGCTTATTTCTTGGAGGTAAATATTCTCTGCTAGGTTTCTGAGGTTGTCTACCACCGTTGCGGCTAGGGAAACTTGTTCCGTTCGGTCTGCCAGATGGGTAGCCCCGATTTGGTGAAGTTCCCGGATATGGTGTACTCGAGCTCGGGCTCCCTGGACCAGATTGTCCTTGAGGCGCGTTTGAGTATGAATTAGGGCCTTGGTAATCTGGATAATTTCCGCCCGGGTACCCTTCTGAAGAACCTTGAGATGCTGGATAGTTATTAGATGGTCCTTGCGATCCAGGATAACTTGTAGGACTACCCTGGCCGGGGTAACTGGATGGCCCGCCATTCCCGTTTGGATATGGTGTAGTTGGGCCTTGTGATCTTAAGTTACCTGGATAATCGTTACCAGGTCGTGAGTCTTGAGGTCCTCTTTGCGGAATATTTCCAGCAGGATAATTCCCTCCCGAGTAATCATTAAAAGTAGTGATATCTGATGATCCTCTTTTCGAATAGTCATATAACTGTGCATTCAACTCGTAAAGTCCAGGTGCTGACCGACAATCAAACTGATTCCACCATACGCAGACAAAATCTACTTGAGAGAACACCGTCCCATTGGGACAGAGGAAATCATAAGTCCTGTTATTTGCGCAAATATGAAAAACTTGACAGCGAGCTTCAACATCCGCGTAGTAGCCAGGGTATAGTTGAGATTTACAATTGAAATTAGTTTGGGGCACATAAGATAATATAGGATAATCTATATCAGGTTCGCCGGGAATAGCTGAAAAATCACCGCCTTGGTAGCTACCATCATCGTCAGAAAATCCTACATTGCCAAAATTTGAACCGGATTGTCCAGGATAATTTTGACCTTGATCAGGGTATCTCGATCCTTGACCTGGGAATCTATTGGAAGACCCACGATTTCCTTCCAGATATGGTGTGTTTGATTGCCCTGGATAACCTCCAGGTGACGAGTCTCGATTTCCTTGAGGATAATTTGAGTCAGATTGTCCCGGGTAACCTCCACCTCCGTTATTATAGCTTCCGGATCCTCCAGATGATTCTGGATATGATGAACTCGGGTATCCAGGTCTCTGACTGGAGCTAGGAGAGTTTTGTGATCCTGATGGATATCCTGTAGTGGGACCTCCGAAATCATCATTCTGAGGTCTTATAGGATAAGGTGTGGTTGTTCCACTGGATGATCCAAGTGAGCCAGGACGATTAGAAGAGGGCCTTTGTCCAAAAGGTCTGTTAGGTGCGTTGTAATCATAGCCATTATTTTGGCACGCTACGAGGACCAGTGATACTGAAAATACAAAAAAAAACGTTTGTAAGCTTTGACTAATCCCCTCAAGTCTTATGTCCATTAGGTGTTTTTTAAAGGTAATTCCGTATATTACTAGCCCCTACTCAAGGGAATTTAAATGTAAAATATTTTGCAAACGTACTTTAGTCTAATTACAGCTAACTGTTTACCACGTAACTACAATTGAATATAACCATTGCTTTAGGCACAAAACACTTAGGAGATGAGATCGCGTGGGAAAATGGTGATATCGATGCAATTTCGCAATCGACTTCGTCTGGTGAGCGACTATCGTTAGTCTAAATTTAGTTACTTTTGAACAATGCTATGCAAATAATCTATTTTTAGTCTCGTACTGATATACGACACTAGATAATTTCAATTACAGCCATACGTATTCAATACCTTTAAAAGAGCAATTATTGTAAGTATACAATGTCTGTAAGTAGGTAGTATTTTCATGAAATTAAACAAGCAGGGGTTTCGTGGTGCGTGAATCCATCTATTTTTCATTTCAAGAAAAGATTTTATATCGCGTTTTGATGTTTACAATTTGAAGATAAATTTCGCGGGTTGGTACCAAAAGAGTTTTGTTTCTATTCTTCGAATTGTAAGAAAAGATAATGAGTTAAAGTCCAGTCCAGTTTAGTGGTAGAGCCAAGCAGTTCGTTGCATAAATGGGCCGGCTCGACCTATGAAATAACACGACTTCTCAGAAGATCGATGTAAAGTGGCTCATGCCGCGTTTTGTTCGGTGAGAGAGGTTGCCGGAGGTCCACTCCCCTTCCGCATCCTTCCTTATCCCCTATCCCTTAAAGGTCGGCTACGCAACACTAACACTATATGTGTTGCTGGTGTCCATGGGCGGCATTGTGTTTACCATCAGGTGACACGCCTGCTCGTTTGTCGAACTTTCCCATAAAAAAAAAAAAAATCCGATTTCTATGTTATTAAGTAGTATGTTTCAAATGAAGTGAATATTAAATATTAACTTTTTTTTTGTCTACTCAAACACAACAACAAAATGTGACCGCGAGGTCACATTTTGCATACTTCAAATCTTAAGTACACTAGATTAATACTAACTTTAAACCATATGGAAATTAACAATTAAGTCCTGACATTCAAGAGGGTAATCTTGCCATTCTTAGAAAACCAGATTGATAGTGTTCTAATAGAATTTAATTGCGATCAGGTAACTGTGA
The DNA here is from genome assembly GCA_905147225.2 of Euproctis similis. Lineage (NCBI taxonomy): Eukaryota > Metazoa > Arthropoda > Insecta > Lepidoptera > Erebidae > Euproctis > Euproctis similis. The sequence continues at coordinate 16,975,592 of LR990109.1, forward strand.
TCTTAATGCAAAGGATGTTGATTCAGTGTGAACAATAATCTTATTATAGCTAAATGAAAAATTAATATCTACACGGATATTGTCGAAGGAACTTAATAGGATTAAGGAATTTAAGGATTTCTTTTAAGCAGATAGCAGTTACTCCTGTCAATAATGTCATTGGGTCTATGGGTATTTTTTTTCAATGGAAATAAATGAATCGACAATAATCTGTAATCAAAATTTCATAACTTTTTTTTATCATGACATATTTAGTTCCTGTTACAAAATAATTTCGATGTTACACATCTGTCAGAGGTCCCGTGGCAGATCACAATTAGGTTTTTTGACAAGTCATTTGGTGTATGAACCCAGACCTGAGAAAACATTTATCTTAACCTAAGAGTCTAGTTCATAGATATAAGAATAACAGATCGGCAATAGTCCCCCAAACAACGAGACCAAAAATGGGTTGTTGATGTGTAAGTGACTTATCAATGTGTGCGTAGAAAGCGCTTCAAAGGGTCAACTTTTACATAGTTAATGTTTATGTGTTGAAATGTAAATATCCTGAAAATCTATAATATACGCTGTTGCGCTGTCAGTGATGAATATTATTACATTTTTGCTGACATGTGCCATTTATTATAGTCTATGCTAAATCTATGGTCTAGTTAGTGTATTTGTAATTATGAAATAGTAATGATATATTATCAAACATCTTCACACGTTATCTGCATATTAAAACAATGTGTGTTCCTAAGCCGTTAACGTCATGATAATTTAGACTTAGCACATTTGTAATAAGGTCGTGATTTAATTATATGTCTTAATTAGTCTTCCTTATTTCATTGTTAGCTGTCACGATTGTGTCGACACTCACGATAGATGGCGTTAGCGTTGCGGGTTTGTTAATGAACTATTTTGAATATAGAACATTTCCATGTTTGAAATACGATTAGCCACGAACTGGTGCAATAAGTGTTCCTGTATTACGTTTTTTTAGTTAAAGCCACAAAACTGAAATGCAAAAGGCGTTCTATACTAACATTATAAAGAGCAAAGATTTTATTTTTTGTATTTTATGTATGTAATAAATAAACTCTAAAACTACTGGACCGATTGCCAATTTATTTTTACCATTGCAAAGTAACACTCAGAGTAACACAGGCTACATTTAATCATCATCGTCATTGCCGTTTTGTTTTAGGCGTTCCATTTAGGAACGCCAGTTAAATAATTAAAATTTTCTTTTTGTTACCTGTCGTACTTTAGCAAAAATTTTCTTTTAAAAAATTAAACTATTCCATTAGTATTTTCGTATGACATATTGTCACGTTCAACTACCATCAGTAAACCAACTTTACAGACAACCGATTTTTTTTCTGAAATCTGATAACTTGGCAATATTTTTAAGTAGCGCGCGTTGAAGTCTGTTCTATATATGAATTTACATTTGCACCGGTATAATTAGTAGCAATGCCCATATATTTTCTTTATCATATAAATAAAATTTAGTATATGTTTGTAATATTGAAATAACTGCTTTTGTACTACAAAATACTAAATTATAGGATACGTACACCAAAATAACATTTCTAACATTTAAGAGTTATGAAAGTCAACGAAGCGCGTGAGGTGTATAAGAATTGTGCCTTATGGCGCTCCGTTCTTTCTGCCTACCCCGCAAGGAATTTGGCGTGGAGCTATGTATGTATGTAACCTTTTTTTTCCTGTCAGTCTGTCTGTTTCTGAAATGACTCTATTTTGACGAGAATGCGATTCGAAACAAAGCGATGCGAAACAAAGTTCGCCGGCTCAACTAGTATTTATATATACTCTGATACTAGGGCTGGAGTGTTCGTCGCGCAACTTTTAAAATCTGATGGTATGATTGCGTTTTCTTTCTCTCCATTAACTCTTCTAAGGACTTAATAATTTCACAGGGAGTTGTTAAATATTAGTGAATAACAACTACTGGTCGTATAAAATTAACAATAAGTGATACTTACAGCAGAAAGTTGACAAACGCAACATCATGTCGGTGCTGCACCTCAGGAAAAAGCTAAATCTGAAAATAACGATAAAAGTAATTAACACTTAGTAAATTTGTGTACTCACTCAAGCGCGATAAAATACCAGATATTGTGTTTATCTAAAAGCATACATTTCGGGGAATTTATATCCCATTTGATATTCTTAAATAATTTTAAATGTGATGTTTACTATGACCCGTATCATTGCATCGTATAAAATAAAGTCGCTTTTGGCTGTCTGTCACCTTATATGCTTAGATCTTTGAAACTAAGCAACCGATTTTGATGCAGTTTTTTTAATGGATAGGGGGTTTGCGGGTTTGTATGTATAATTCATGTATAATGTAGTAAATAATTTTCAAGATTTAGCACTTTAATTGTAAACGCTGTTAAAATTACTTTGTTAAAATTACTGTGCGGAACAAAGTTCGCGCTGGTCAGCTAGTACATAATTGGATATAAATTAATTAGATATATGTAATAGAATTTATTTTGGAGATAGATAGAGCGTATAATGTAGAAGTTTATTTGAATGGTCTTTTAATTTAAAGCAGCTAAATATCATAATGATGAATGTTAATGATACTACTGGTCATTGTTTTTACTGTGGCGATATTCGTTCCGTTACATTCAAACTAGGGTTAGGTTAAAACAGTAGGTACTTTTTATATTAAACTGTAACCAGATTATTTGAATATGTAGGAAAAGCTTCACAATGCCATATCATATCTTATATGAAACTCCAATGTGTATCATTTTTAGCATAATATTTATATTGTCTTTTTTTTACAAATTCCACATTGGTAAAAAGTATACAGCCTGTGTAGTAGACAACTAAACAATTAGTATATTTTAATATTCATTTTATTTATAATACCGGCTGATACATACACTTTTTAATTGTTATTAGTGCGAATATAGTCATTGGAAATGGGAGACACTATAGGATTCGACTTTGAAAAGACGCAACAAGACTTCAGCGATTTAAATATATATATATATAAGAAAGGTCTACAGTAGAGTGAATATTAGGCTGATGTGTAGAAGTAGATAGATTGTGGATGTCGAGATTTGCCTCAGTCACGCCAAGATACATACTTACAACATACATACATATACTTTTCAGTCATCATCTTTTATTACAACATTTTGGTCTGCATCTGATCAAAACCCTTCTTAGTCGCATCTTACCACACCACACCTACTTGCAGTTCGTTCTATTTTCAGCGAATCTAGTGCTACTTTATTCTGCTCTGACGTTTTGGACTTCCTATTTTTAGGACTGATATGGAAGTGAATATTATAATATGCACATTGATATGAAATAAATAGTTATTTACATACATATTATCCGTCTACTTACGAAGCACATAATACAATAATAATATTGTACGAAGATGTTAGTTAAGTAAAGCTGTTTCGTGTGTACTGCCAATAGCGATATGCGTATGTAAGGGCTCGCAAAAGTATGTACCTCCACCTCTGTAGTTTTGTTTCCAGATAGCCCTTTTACCGAACGAAAGGCGGGATGAGCTACTATACGCGATATTCTGAGAGGTCGCGATATTTCACCGGTTATGCCCAATCATGCAGAGAACTTATAAGATTTTTATGTACGTAGTAAGACAGTAGGATAATTACATTGAAAAAATACGTGATACGATTGATTGATTGAATACTTCCGAAAAAATAACTCAAACTGAAAAGCTTTATGAGGGTTATTGTCTCATCACAAAATAGACATTTTCTTAGAAAAATACATCCAGTCGGAAACGAATGGTAATGTTATACGTTGCAGATAACAAACACAAGTGTTACTTGTACGGAAGTGTCTCAGTGAATAGATTGTACGAAATTATTCATTGCGTCGCGGAAACTTGAGTGTGCGAAACATTACGCACAGATTCATATCAAAGTGAAGAGTATTCTTTATACCTGTGTATTTGGGACCTGTACATATTATTGAAGTTCTAAGAATGCCTACTGCTGAACATAACATAACATACCTAACATAATATTAAAACGACTTTTTAGGATTATTATATATTCCGAACTCTTTACAGAGATCATTTTCACGAGTGATGAACAAAAAGATGGTAGTCGTTCAAAAGCAATTTTCATTGATATAGAGAGCAAAAAATATAAATTAGTAATAAATAAACGCGATATAATCCTAACAGTCTCGGTGGCGCAGTTGTTGAGCACACGGCTTCTGATCCAGAGGTCCGGGGTTTGATTCCAGACACTGGCTCACACCAATGACTTTTCGAAATGATTTTCGGAAGTTATGTGTGATAAATATCGATGACTGAAAAACTTTGTGCCCGGTATGGCAATAGGTTCGCCACCTATTCCATTTGGGACGTAACTTTCGAAATTAATTTCAAAGTCATTGGTGAGTGCCAGGATAAGAACCTGCTACCTCTGGATTCAGAACTACTGGACCACCGATACTACTTACCTACTCAAATTAAACATATATAAGAATACTGAAATCGACCAACAACAAATATTTGCTCAGTAGAGAGGGCTATTATTTCACAAACAAGGACTTATAGAACTTAAAAAAGCGTAGTAACAATCCAACTAATAAAACCAATAATAAGTCTAAACACTCTCTGGCTTTGTTGTAGTTCTAAAACCGTGGTGGACGTGTTTAACTTCGTCCATGCATAACTGACGTTATTGATCAATCTACATAGGTGTACCGGTATGAAATGAGCGTTTTTTTGTGAAAATAAAATATTAATTTTGATTAGATAAAAAAAAAATATTCAAAATATTGTCCATCACTTTCTACACATTTTGTCCACCTTTTTGGTAATTTGTGGATACCATGCCAATAGAAATGTTTTTCTTTTGAAGCAAACCAATCAGACACCCAATTTTCCACTTCCGCGTAGGAATCGAACCGCTGCTCAGCCAATGCAATTGTATCCTCAACCGCATTGTCGTGTAACAAAATTACATTGGCGTGTCTTCTGGCCCATTCTGGTCGTTTTTCGATCAATGCGTTGTTCAAATCGATCATTTGTTGTTTGTAGCGACTAGTATTAACAGTTTCACCAGGTTTTAGGAGTTCATAATACACCACACCCTTCTGATCCCACCAAACACAGAGCATTGCCTTCTTCCCGAAACGATCTGGTTTTGCAGTCGATGCTGATGGTTGCTCCGTTCAGGATTCTTCAAATAAATCGATTTTTCATCGCCAGTGACAATTCGATGCAAAACTGATTTTCGTTCGTGTCTTTGAAGCAAAATTTCACAAGTGTTTTTCCGGTTTTTCATTTGTCTTTCATTCAATTCATGTGGTACCAATTTTCCAAACTTTTGAATTTTTCCCATAGCTTTCAAACGGTCTGAAATTGTTTGTTGTGCAACATTTAACATAGCTGCCATTTGCTTCTGACTCAAAGTGTCATGTTCATCCATTATGGCTTGCAGTTTGGCGTCTTCGAATTTTTTTGGTGGTCTTCCACGTTCTTCATTTCTCACATCAAACTCATTACATTTGAATCGTTGAAACCATGTTGCTTGTGATAAAGCATGATCACCAAATGCTTCGACAAGTATTCGGTGTGATTCTGCAGCATTTTTTTCAAATGGAAACAAAAAATTAATGCTTTCCGCATTTCATCACTTTCCGGCACAAAATTTGTCATTTTTAACACAATAAAAAATATGATGTTGTTTGTTTACTAACTGTTAGGTTAATTGAATGTTTGACAGTTGTCATGTCAACCAAACAGAAAAAAAATTAAAAAACATATAACTCCTACCAACACATTTGTATCTTAACACTCATTTCATACCGGTACACCTGGTATATACTTATAATAAAATCGTAGGAAAATTGAACATTAAATTATTATTTTTAGAATACTTGGTTCATGATCTACAATCGATATCGAACCCACATACATAGGCTAAATATTATCACGCTATCACTAATTGGGAGTTAGCAATGAACCCACAGCACAGGCATAGTATTTTTGCTTTCCAAGCAGACTAAGTTGCAGGCCACAGCTAGTCATCATTACATAGTATAAAACAAATTCACTTTCCGCTGTCTGTCCCCTTAAATGCTTATATCATAAAAACTACGCAACGGATTTGGAAGCGGTTTTTTTAATATGAGGGTGTCAACGGGGTGATTGATTGATTGATCTATAATATAATTCATATATGACGTTGTAAAGAAAAAATGATAATTTTCGAGATTTAGCACTTTAATTGCAAACGGTGGATGACCCTAAGTGATAGATCAAAACAATGTTCTACATTATTAAACACCTTCAGAAGGTCTACAAAAAAGTCCGCGAGGGCATATTATGTCTATCTCTTAGGGATAACCCACAATGACCATTTTTATTTTTTTTACTTTTTACGAGAAATCATGCGCTCATTTACGAAGCGATTTTAAACATTACAGCATTAATTTTCATCCAATTAACTATTTTAAATAGATTGTGCATGTAATATAGATGATCATGACCTTTTACAGCATGCAATTTAAAGGAATATTTTCGAAAATATTGCAGTATTAACATACCGGACAGCCGTTAAAGCCGATAAATAGCACAAATTAAACCTCATGATTTCCAAAATTTACTCATTTATTACTTTTGAAGCGGAACAAAGTTCGCCGGGTCAGCTAGTTTACAATAAATCAATATACAAATAAAATATATCGTCTATCTATGTGAACCTTCTAAATGGTGAAAAAAATATTCCAGTAGATACACCAGTTTCCAAGATTACTTCGGACATACATACAATCTTTAAAATTAGTGATGTAAAATTTTTAGCTTTTTAGTTACGAGCGTTTTATTATTTTGATGACGTATAGTATTTTATTGATCAATCAGAAAACTTTATCTCTTAGTAACTTTGCATGCTTTTAGGCCATCTTTTCTGCTTCCTACTCACAATATCGCCAAATAGCCAATAACTGAATAATTTACTTAGTTCACGTAATTCTGTGTGACCCTAACATCACGCTAGCAGTACCAAGACAAGCGTATCCCAGTGCAACAAGACTATTGTTCATACATTATTAGTTTTAGAAAAAAAATATCGCATTGTCATTACACTTGAAAAACTGTCAATGAGAATGTTAGCGACATTGTGTGTTGGGTTGTATGAAATGCGATGTTTTTGTTTTACAATTAATAATTTTATTGTATGCTGATAATTAATTGTTACAAAATAAATCGAATAATGGAATGTCTCAAAGTTATTTCTGATAATGCTCCCATGTCAGTTTGATATAATTTTAATTGAAATTACATTTGTAGAATTTCCGCCTATTCAATTTGGGACGTAAACTTAACGGCGAGTCGAGGCTTAACAGCCACTGCCTACACCTTGCCAAAAGGCGTGAAGTTATTTTATCTATGTTATGTTAAAATATTTTTAAGGAACAGGAATATGTTCATTATGATAGGCGTATATGATAGCTTTGTGGCCGTCAGGATCTTTGCTTAAATGCATTAATGAGCAAATTATTTTTAATTCCAATTCTTTTTATTTTTGGGTACGATGTCGCTCACGCCGCAAACTTCACTATTCACGGTTACTTCGCAGTCCCCTGCTGCATTTAGTCGTTTTGCTTTGCCCTGGGTCTCATCTAGTTTAGACAGCCCTACAGTATATGATTATCTATAGGTACCTCTACAACCGGTTCCGTATATGATGATATTGCTTTTGTTATAATTGAAATGTTAGCATAGTTATGGCTTATTATTCTTGAAACAGGACCTGAGCCAATGGCCAGTCACATAGTTTAAGCCTTAAGTAAGCAAAAGTGCCTTCTGTTGATATAGAGGCCAGTGGGTTCGATCTTAATTCGCAAACAAATATTTAAGTTGAGCATAGCCCATTGCTCGTTTTTCTATAACATATTAAATTTTCTTGTCACTGTCTTGTTCCAATTTAGTATTTCTGAGAATCGTTTGTAAACTGTTTTCAAAACCTTGAAGTGAAAAGGGTAAGCCCGTACATATTGCTTTGAGTTTTCAGCATATTATAATCTACTTATTCTGCTGATAAATATATTACAAGTATGTATTTATAAACAAGGCATATCAAGATCGATTTCCTTAACGCACCTAAGCTTAGCATTAAAACAAATTCAATTCAAATTTAATTTATAAAAATATAATAATAATAACTAGTAACTATGTGTTCATTTGACTACGTATAGTTTGTGGAATTACTCTAAGATAAAATAAAAATAACGCAAACGTACATAAGATTTACATAAAGTGCCGTAGCTTAATTTTACTTTTAGAAAAACTAAAATTTAAACCCCATAGTATATATTTTTCTAAATAAAGTTTATTTCATTATTATTCCACAGTGTAAGTAGTTTCACTCTATAGCTCTATTTTTCTTTCGATTTTATCCTCAGAATATAAAGGTTAGGTCATAATATAAGGTCAAATAAAATAGTACTTTGATTTATTTGTTAGATTTTTGCGAACTCGTGAAAATGATCTCTGTAAAGAGTTCGAAACGTCGGGTAATGAATAAAAATAAGTTCTAAATAAACGCGAAATAATCCATAAAAAGTTGTTTTAATGATATAGCTTTACTTTACGATAGCACAAACTGCCATTTGCATTTTAATTAGTGGAAAAACATTAAGTTATCAAAAAAATCGAGAGTTTGCGGTTTTTTTGACATTTGACTCTATTTTTCTTAAAAACGGATATTGTACTGAAATTAACAAATAACAATTTTTTAAACTATGAACTTCTCGTCTATGAATCTCTCGTCTATGAACTTGGATTTTTTAAAAATCTATAAAGATCAAATAGCTCGAATTTACTTTTTGTTTTTAATATCACCTCTTCATAAAGAGATAATTATTGATACACGAATGGAAAAGGATTTTATTTATTTAACCATATTTCAGCATAATTAATCAATATTTCAGCAACCGCTGATCGCACAGAAGGTTAATAATTTTTCCACAAAAATGATATACACTATATATTTAAATAGACATATAAAAAACTTCATTATAATATAATTAAAGCACTTGAAAAAGTTTTCAAAACTCACCGCGTGCGTACGAAGCGCTTGCGTGTGCGCGCGAACTGTGACAAGCGCAAAGCGAACACACGTGCTTTTATCACTTGTCCGCTAAAACAATCACCACCAGCATCTCCTAGGACATTTATCTAGGAACATATGTTTTAAATTTCTTATGTGTTAAATGAAGCAATTACCTTTAATTAATTAATTAATCACCGATGGATTCGGACCATACGTTGTAGGTAATTTGATTTTAATAGAAAATATATTTAGTTAAATCTCGGTAGTCCAGCGGTCGTGCACCCCATTCGCGCGTTCAAACCGTGGCTCACACCAATGACTTTTCGAAATTATTTTCGTAAGTTGTGTGATCGATGACCGAAAACTTTGTGCCCTATATGGCAATAGGTTCGCCACCTATTCCGTTAGGGACGTAAACATAACGGTGAATCGAGGTTTAACAGCCACTGCCTAATACACCTCCAGGTAGAAAAAGCGTGAAGTTATGATAAGTTATATATTTATTTGAAAATCTGGATATTTATTGATTATTATTTTTTAGGTGACCTTTGTTGATTATTATTTTTTAGGTGGCCTTTGTTAGTGTAATAAATCATTATATGTATACTATAACTTAATAATAAATAAGTCGTGGATGGCACTGAACTAGAAAATAAATGCCACCCCTTTTCACATTTGAAATACAAACTGTCTTTATATTGTAATATGACAATGGGGGGCAATGGGGGTGACAATATTTTGTAGACATCATAATTTGCGAAGACCTAGTGGACCCCATAAAATTGACTTTCCAGAAGTTATGTGTGATAAATATCGACAAATAAGAAAATATACCCAGTATTCAGCAGAAGTTTTGCCATCTCCACCGGCCTCATTGCCAAATTTAGAACTAAAAATAATTTCTCCAATTTTTAGCAGTAGCAGTTAAAAAACCCATTATTATGATTATTCGACTTCACACTAACTTCACGCCTTTTTTACCCGAAGGTATAGGAAGCGGCTGTTAAGCCTCGTCTCGCCGTTATGTTTACGTCCCAAATGGAATAGGTGGCGAACCTACTGCCATACCGGGCACAAAGTTTTCAGACATCGATATTTATCACACTTAACTTCGGAAAACAATTTCGAAAATACATTGGTGTGAGCCAGTGTCAGGATTCGAACTTCACACTAACCCTTATCTGAAAATTGACGGGTCTCGTGGGGGATTGGTTAAACAAGTAACTGCTCAGTAGAGGTTGGCGGGTTCGATTCATCTATAATCTTGACTGTTTTAAAGCATGTTGTCTTGGAGATTTTTCATGTGTATATAAAATGCATTTATTAAAGAAGTGATATGAATCATATTATGTACATCACTTAAAACTTTAAGCAATACTGTAACATTATAACATAACCTGCTAGGGATCTTGTTGTTCAACTTTCAATCGCATAACACTTTGGATTTGCTCCTCCGGGTATCAAACTATCGTCATATTAAATTCTGATTAAATTTAGATAGCTAACACAACCAAGCAATGGAACTTATTTAAATTGTTAACAGATGAAAAATGACTGAGAAATACTGGGTTAAAATAATAAAAGTGTAAGAAAAGAAGTCTCCAACTTTTACAGTGGTAGAGCCAAGCAGTTCGCTGCATGAATGGGCCGGCTCGACCGGTGAAATACCACGACCTCTCAGAAGACCGACGTAAAGTGGCTCATGCCGCGTTTCGTTCGGTGAGAGAGGTACCCGGAGGCCCACCCCCCTTCCCCGTGCTTTCCTATCCGCTATCCCTTAAAGGTCGGCAACGCAACAGTAACACTATATGTGTTGCTGGTGTCCATGGGCGGCGTTGGTTGCTTACCATCAGGTGACACGCCTGCTCGTTTGCCCTCCTATCCCATAAAAAAAAAGCTCATTCAGACCTTTTGGATTACTGTGATATATTAGGTATACTATTTACATTAGAATTTTGTAAAGCAAATCCTGCTCTTTTTTCATTACTTTACGCCTTTTTCTTTCGGTTGGGGCTTCGGCGAACGAATTGTTAATAATTATGTCCCAAATAAAATAGATGGTGAAACTTGTAGCCCACACACCGGGCACAATGTTGTCAGTCATTGATAGGTACTCGTAGGTAGGTATAATATATCACAAATAACTTCCGAAAAATATTCCAAGAAGTCATTTGTGTGAGCTCGGAATCGATCCAATGACTTCTTGATTGAAAATCTGCTATAGTTAGTTAGTTATAAATGAATTAACATTACATAGGTAAATAGTTTTGTTTTACTTTTCTAAGGTTATCTAAAATAAAAAATCAGGTTTATTACTAGGCGACTATAGCATCAATGTCACCTGCTAGACAATTATCTGTGACACTAAGCAGATGCACTAAATTTGGTGTTACCTCATTGAATAGGTCGTTAAAAATAATTTTAATACCCCCTTTACGACGGCAAATAATTAGGAAACTTAGAACTTAGAGCAAATAAGCATACTTAATTTCATCTGTATTAAGAATTTACTACACTATTAGCAATCTCACGGCATAGTTTCATTTATTATTATTGTTTTTTTTTTGTTAAATATGCCTGTTATGTTCTGTTTAACGATGTGCCATTACAATAGTAACGCTGTTATATCATTAAGTCCAATGACTCAAGCTTTTACTCATAGGTCAAAATTAGATCATATTTAAGTATTGCATATTATTAGGTATGATTTTAAATGCTAAAGATCTCGCCTAAGGGACAGATAGACCTAGATCTATAGGTATACCCGAGAGTATGAAGGCTATATAACTAGGGATCAGTAAACGTAATAAATTATGAAATAAGTTGCTTACTAGTTATGAAAAATACTTATTAGCAAATATATTATGTGTATAAAAATATGTGTGACATTTGTAAGGTTAAGTGTTAAGTTTTGTGAGTGTATAAGATTTCATACAGAAATATAATATTTTATATAGATAGTATTATATTTCATTTAAATGTATATATTATATGAAATCTAATACATAAGAGATAGTCAGCTTCGCGCTCTGACTGTCCCTGTGAATACAAGCAGTTATCGTAAATAGTCGAAATTTGAAACAATTGATATACGATGATATTCAACAGTGGTAGAGACTTGCAGTTCGCTGCATGAATGGGCTGGCTCACTCGTGAAATACCACGAAATCTCGGAATATCGCCGCGAGTGGCCCGTACCGCGTTTCGTTCGTGAGAGAGGTATCCGGAGACCCGATCCTCTTTCCCCTCTGGTGATTAGTTGCTTACCATAAGGTGACCCACTTGCTCGTTTTCCCTCCTATCCAATATTTTTTGAAATAGTTGTGAAATAGTGTCAAAACATTGTTCGACGTAACTTGAAACGACGTAAGTTGATTACTGCCTGTAATTTAGACGGCGTAACCAGGATTTTGATGCGGTTTTATTATTAGATATATTATTTATTACTATTAATGATGACCGGTGCTGCTGCTGCTTCAGAAGAAAATCTCAAACGGCACAAATACAGAAAGTAGGTTTTATGTTTATGAGTCGTTTGGGGTTGAGACTCTAGGAACATAGGGTCCGAGTGCTCGTGCACTCTATAAAGATCTTGAAAGAGACAGATCGAGGCCTTTCGCGACTAGAGGGCTGCTCTCTTCTTCGCACAGAGGATTAGCATTGCCCTTCAGCGTGGCAATGCGGCCAGTCTTCTGGGCACGCTGCCAGTAGACCGAGATGCGGAGAAATTTTATTTCAGCTAGTTTTTAAATTGTATACCTATCTTGTAAATAATGTAATTAATGTAACTGTTTAATGATAAAACTAAATATCTGTAATATTTCTTGAGAAAAGTACTAGTGAGGGTTTTATTAAAATTAGATAAAATATGACGATAATAACATAACTTACATAACATAACTGCACGCCATTTTCTACTGAAGGTGTAGGCAGTGGCTGTTAGGCCTCGACTCGCTGTTATGTTTACGTCCCAAATAGAACCAAAGTTTTTATAAGCTTTTATTTAACTTGCACTGTATGTATGTAAGTATGTATGTTCGGTGGAATCTTGTAACTCAATTTTGAAGTAGATACCTTCAACCGATTGAGCTGAAATTTTGTATACACGTTTACTTTGGATGACAATGCATGATATAATGTATGACATCATTCTATATCCAATATGGCGGACGACCCAAGATGGTGGAATGGATATTTTGAATGCATTTCTGCAATATGGGTATCAAATGAAAGGGCTCATTGGGACCAACTAAAAAAATAATGTGACGTCATTCTAAATCCAATATGGCGGATCATCCAAGATAGAGGAACAGTTTTTTTAATGCATTTCTACAATATGGGTATCAAATGAAAGGGCTTGTTAATAGTAGCTCGAAAAATAATGTGACGTCATTCTAAATCCAATATGGTGGAATAAATATTTGTGTTTCTACTATATGGGTATCAAATGGCCCTTTCATTAAAGAGTTATATGAGAACTTCAAAAACTATGTCTCGGTGGTTCAGTAAACTAGTCCGCTTCTGAATCAGGAAGTCTTGGGTGCGAATTTGGCCTCACACCAATGTCTTTCGAAATTCCTCTCGAAAGTCATGTGTGATAAATATTTTTGACTGACCACTTTGTGCTCGCTGTATGGCAACAGTGGTAGAGCCCAGCAATTCACTGTATGAATGGGCTGGCTCGATCGGTGAAATACCACAACCAGCTCACGCCGGGTTTCTTTGGGTGAGAGAGGTACCCGGAGGCCCACTCCCCTTCCCCATCCCTTCCTACTCCCATATCCTACATCCTACTCCCTTAAAGATCGTTGAGACGTAAACATAGTGGCGAGTTGAGGCTTGACAGATGCTGCCTACACGATGCTGCCTACACCTTCGGGTAGAAAAAGGAGTCGAGCTATGTTATGTTATTAATTAATGTTATAAACAAATTAGAATGTGTATAAATATTATATATATCATAGGGTTTTCAATATGAGCGGCTAGATGTTAGTGGCCTGGTTGTTTGGGCGGTGTCAGTCAATCTGTTGTTTACTATTCAGTCACTGATGCCAAATCACCATGTCAAGATACAGGGTTAAGCGGCTCATCCAAATTTATAATCAAAATGAGTTAGTGCTATCATTGAGAACCTTACGACCACTTTACGGCTGAGGCGGTAGTCCATCACAGTCGACGGCTTTCCGTTGACCTATGTTTTAATAGTTAACAATGTTTTAATTGTGGTCAGCCACGCAATCTGCTGCATGAATGGGCCGGTTCGACCGGTGCAATGCCATGCCCTTTCAGGATACCGACGTAAATTGGACAGGATTTAATCACTTTAACATGATTGCCACACTAACGGATTTTAATGGTGTTATAGGTATTATTAGAATTAAACACAGTGGATGATGGGAACGAACTATAACTTTTATTACAACTCACTCCTATGTTACACTCAGGTCGGCAAGTATAGAGTACTGATTAAAACAACAGATGGCGTTACACATCACACGTAGTTAAACATATTTTGTTATTAAACAACAGTCCCACATAACAAAATTAAGCTGCAAAATCAACAAATAAGTAACAAAAAAAATTGTTTACTTAGGCTTGAAACTCTTTGCTGCTGGTCAAGCATACGTGGCCAAGCATAAGTAGGGAAAAGACTTTAGGAGGTCTCCTCATTGAAGAGTTGGACTGTTCGAAATTAACTGGCAAACGACCTTGTAACAATGATGCTTTGAATGAGATGAAGAGACTGAGAAACTTACCCATCGATAACTAAAAACTTAAAAATAATTTAAAGAAAAAAAATTTTTTAAAGAAGCTTTTATTTAAACGCTCTAAAAAGAATAAAATAATTTTCACCTTAAACATTTTGACTATCAACTTATAACCTTATTATATACAATTTATGTGATAATAAAAGCTTGTCGCTATGTTTAACCCAACCCTTCCCCCCTCCTCTTCCCATCCCAATTCCGACCCCTTCCATTTCCCATAGAAAGGGCCGGCAACGCAACTGTAACACTATATATGTTCGGGTGTCCATATATATGTTATAAACCAAAAAAATATATTTGGATAATGCGATCCGTCACAGTAATCATTAAATCTAAAAAAATATTTCTAGATGGTTATGGATAGCCACTGATAGGTAATTAAACATAGCGACAAGCTTTTATTATCACATAAATTGTATATAATAAGGTTATAAGTTGATAGTTAAAATGTTTAAGGTGAAAATTATTTTATTCTTTTTAGAGCGTTTAAATAAAAGCTTCTTTAAAAAAGTTTTTTTCTTTAAATTATTAGTCATCTATATTTATCACACATAACTTTCGAAAAGTCATTGGTGTGTATCAGGATTCGAACCTGCGACCTCTGGATTCAGAAGCCGTCGGGGCTGGACCACTGAGAGATAATTGTTGAGATATAAGTAATGTAATAGGTTGTTCGGAAAGTCATTTCGTTTTTTCCCGTCAGAGGACTTAATTACGTTTTTTCGAAACCAACTTCACACTTAAGCCGCATAACCATTATATGTCTTGAGAGCTGATATTGCAAGGCTTGTGTGTGAAAAAATTCTATTAATTCTACACAGTAGTTTTTGGTTGGTGCCCTTTTAAATATGGAGAGCAATAAGCAGCATTTTCGTCATATTTTACTTTTTTACTTCAGAAAAGATAAAAATGCTGTCCAAGCGAGAAAAAAATTGACGGATGTGTATGGAGAAGGCGTGTTAACAGTACGCCAGTGCCAGAACTGGTTTGCAAAATTTCGATCCGCCAATTTTGATGTCGAAGATGCACCACGGTCTGGAAGCTGACAAAGATGCGATAAAGGCATTAGTTGATGCAAATCGGCGAATAACCACACGAGAGATCGGTGAGAGATTAATATTTATTAAAATAATTAAAATATAATTAAAATATTTATTCATTATACGAAAACTGTCTTTCATGTTCCCCAAAAAAAACGAAATGACTTTCCGAACAACCCAATATTATTGACAAATAATCGAAGGCATAATATATCTGCTTGTAAATATCCCAATATGGGTATATCAAAGCTGCCCTTTACAAGCAGATACAACGGCCTTTTAAAAGAAAAGACAAAAATAATGTCGTTATTTTAAAGCCATATAAAGATATTCCGCATTGGTAATTAACAAATTAAATTTGTTAGTTACTTTGGGCATTTAAACCACATAATATTTGTCCTTAAAACCATACAATTTAAATAACGATGTTAAGAGTTATTGTAAAACGAAAATTTTGCGCAGAAGCACTAAGGACACGCCATTACAAGGCAGTGACAAAAATCATTTCACTTACTCACTGAACTTGGTATAAAATTCTTCTATAGCATTTAAGTAGGGTGTGTGATAACTAGTGTCCGACCGAAGGTCTATTGTTGGCCGAAGCCGAAGCCGATTAATCGGCAATCTCCACAACCTTCGGCCGAAGCCAAAGGTTTATAAACTACTAGCTGACCCGGCGAACTCTGTTTCGCATCAAAAGTAATAACTGCTGCCCCGCTATGTTAATACTGCAATATCTTCGACAAATTTGAAGTCGATAGCAGCTATAGGTTAAAAATGGGAATTTTCCATTGTTAACACCCCCGCAACCCCCCTTGTGGGTGGAATTTCGTAAAATCCGTTCTTAGCTGACCTCTACTCGGCGAAAGGAATAATCCTACCAAATTTCAAGTCGCTACGCCTTATGGTTCCAGAGATATCGTGATGAGTCAATATATAGGTGGAAAACTCTTATATATATGTATATAGATTAGTAATTTAATAATTTTCTTTAATATTATCCACAGCTAAAGAAGAATATCGGCGTAAAGCGGCTCACGCCGCTTTTCTCTTGGTGATAGAGGTATCCGCACTGAACTAAGTGCAGTCGGGTCCGCCAGTCACTCACTCTTTCGTAACAGTTTGTTTAATTCCGACTGTTCTCCTACCTTCTTGCCAAAGATGGATTTCTGGCCGAAGGTGGCCGAAGCCGAAACCAAAGCTTCGGTTGGACAATAGTGATAACTTAGATTAAGTTAGAATTTTTATAGTAATAGAGCCACACAGTTCACTTCATGATTAGGATTGCTCGTCGGGTAAAATAACACGACCTCTCCAGATGGTGTGAGAATATCCACATAAAGT
Source organism: Euproctis similis (assembly GCA_905147225.2). Lineage (NCBI taxonomy): Eukaryota > Metazoa > Arthropoda > Insecta > Lepidoptera > Erebidae > Euproctis > Euproctis similis. The sequence continues at coordinate 16,992,824 of LR990109.1, forward strand.
GGCTCATGCCGCATTTAGTTGGATGAGAAACATATACGGAGGCCTTCCCAGCCCTATCCCATCTTAATGATCGGTAAGGCAACTGTGAACTTCTTGGTGTTGCAGATGTCCATGGTTGGCGCTAGAAGCTTAGTACCAGGTTAATCTTTGGCTCGTTATCCGTTAAAAATACATAAGGTTGTGTTTGCAAGGACGTGGTCTGACGGTTTTGTTAGTACCTATTTTCGCACAACAACTTACGATTCCCGCAGGATCATTTATCACACGGATTAAATCCCCGGCAACAAACATAGGGTACTAGTTATGTAATGTAATGATATTATTTCTATAAATGCAAATACACAGGTCACGCGGACACAAGTGAATGTGTGAGAAATTTTAATTATTCCGTAGCGACTATGTTTTTCGTAGGTAGGTGTGTACTTTTAAATAGACAATTCTTGTCCGTTTGTTTGTCAATCATAAAATATTGTAATGAGAATTGTTTTCAATCGACGTCGATGGAGGGGTTTTTAAATCGGGCGTGATATTATAAATATGTTTGTGTTAATGCGCTTATTTGTTATAATACCAAAAAAGCGCGATCTTCGTCTCGTCTAGTAAAATATTAGGTTGTGATATATTTTTGGGTCTCTTGCCACACAACGGCTAACTTTTATTTATGTTATCTGTAGTCAAATTGGGACACACAACTTCTAAAAATTCCATGCCTTGTCCATGTCCAGCCAAAGGTTCGAATCATCCGGGACTATTTCAATACAAGTCTGGCTGCTGAACTACTGGGCCATTATTACAAAATTGTCTTACTAAAAGAGTTCATTGTCGTTAAGAGATAACATGTTTTTTTTTTTAAATTTATTTTACGGCAGTGGATACAAGTCCTTAAGCCTATCTTAATTGAGATAACATGTTCAAGAAAGATGTTGCCAGGCCACATCCACATTCATACCATCGTCAGGCGCTATTAGTGCAAATTTTATGCTGTACTATTTATTTGTTCCAGGTGGATTTAATTCGTAGAACTTTGTGCAAATATTTGTTCACTCCCTATTATGTAGTACCTACATACACAACTAAGATGTCACTAAAAACTTCTTCGAAGAGGACTTATTGTATAATTTTTTTGCAACATTATATGTGTGTCCAAAAGTATGTGTAGTATCTAAATTAGTTTCAATATTAGTCCGTAGTGTTAGAATCAAAGTACAGACATGACTTTTCAGAAGCTATATAAATGTGATTGATCGAGGCCTCTCGTGACCAGAGGGCTGGTCTAGTCTTCGTACAACGGATTAGCATTGCCATTCAGTGTGGCAATGAGATGCCAGTCTTCTGCTCACGCTACCTGTAGACCGATATGCGGAGACATTTGATTTCAGCTAACTTTTTAATTGTATTGTAAACGTTTTATTATATTAATTAATGTAATAAATTTATTTTTTCTTACTATTGTAAATAAATAAATGTGATTACTATTGATAATTGATAAAACTATGCCTTATTTATACCAGGTGCAGAGCACTGGACGAAATAAACGGCAATGTTCATGTCAGGGCATCAATCGCCACTGCCTGCAACTGGGAGTATCGAGGGCGTAAAGGTATTAAAAAATAATATATGTTAAGTTTTTCTTACATTAACACAATCATTATTCGCCCTTTCATATTCACTATTAGAAATAGGCCTGCCCAATGGAACGCCATATCTCCCGATCTTGTGCGACCCGCATCCAGTGCTTTCCAGCGATTTTGACTAGGTCTTCGGTGCACCTAGTGTGGGACGTCCGGTTCCACGTCGACCAGTTCGTGGTCGCCACTCGAGAACCTTTCTCCGACAACTGTTACCGGCTCGTCGAAAGTTGTCTATCTCCTTCAGGGTGCTAACCTTTCGGACTATATCGGTCACGACAGATCTCCTGCTGATCGGAATCGTATTACGGATTTTATCCCGCAGAGAAATTCCAAGCAAGCCCGCTCGATAGCACGCTGAGCAACTTTGAGGTTTTTTTTTAATGAGGCCAACATTTAGAGACCACGTTTTATACTACTCTGTGTAAAAAGTATCGGGAATATGTCATTATAGAGACCCGCGTAAAAGAGGTCGTTCTAATTTTTTTACTGCATGTTGGTAGCACTGTACTGATTTAGCGCGCAAAATTTGAACGGGATCTGTCATTTAATTTGTTTTAAACTAAACTTTTTGTTGGTCATAGTTTTGAGTCCTCGGCGATTTTTACAATGGAAAATATTGTTGAAAGAGTGTGCCTTAAATTTTGTGTTTCGAATGATATTTCATGTGGTGAATCACTAAAAATGTTGCGAAATACCTACGGTGAATCATGTATATCGAAAACAAGGGCTTATGAATGGTATAAGGCTTTTAAAGAAGGCCGAGAAGTAGTAGTAGACTTGCCTCATTCTGGTAGACCTTCAACCGCTACGACCAAAGAAAACATCGACAGATTCAAGAAGCTAGTGCTCGAAAATCGACGTATGAGTCTGAGAGAGTTGGCTAGTGAGGTGAACATATCTTTTAAGTCCGTCTACAATATTCTCATTGACATTTTAGGCATAAACGCGTCGCCGCTCGACTAGTTCCAAAAGAGCTCAATTTTGTCCAAAAAGGGCAGCGAAAGCATGTCGCTGAAGACATGGTTTCCCGAGCTTCTACGGATCCGACCTTTATGAAACGTATAATAACTGGCGACGAGACATGGGTTTATGAGTATGACATGCAAACAAGCCAACAGTCTTCAGAATGGCGTCTCGAAAACGAGCCGAAACCCAAAAAACCGCGGCAAAGTCGCACCAAAATCAAGGTGATGCTGACAGTTTTTTTTGACTACCGTGGTGTGGTTCACTCCGAATTCCTTCCAGAGGGAGAAACAGTGAATAAAGAATATTATTTAGGCGTCATGAAGCGTTTGCGTGAGAGTATCCGCCGAAAACGTCCAGATTTGTGGCGACACAACTCATGGATGCTGCACCATGATAATGCACCATCACACACAGCCATTATAGTGAAAGAGTTTTTAGCGAAAAATTCAACAAACGTTCTCGACCAAGCACCCTATTCACCTGATATGGCTCCGTCTGACTTTTTTTTATTTCCCAAGTTAAAATTACCACTTCGAGGAAAACGTTTTGAGTCCATAGAAGCCATAAAAGAAAATTCGCGAATGAGCTAAAGGCCATACCGCAAATAGCCTATGAAAAATGTATGGAAGACTGGGTGACGCGGTGGAGATGTTGTATTGCAAGCGATGGGGCCTACTTTGAGGGCGATAAAATAAATTTAGATGAATAATTTGTATTTTTTGTTTTATTGACAAATTCCCGATACTTAGTACACAGAATTTATGTCTTCACTGGTAATACACGTTGGTCATAAGCCTTAGATTTCAAGCACTGAGGAATTTTAGACGAGAAGATATCTCTTAGTTGCCGGAACTCTGGCCAACCGAGTTGGATCCGATCCGATCGGCTTTACCTAGGTGAATAGTTTGTCATGGGTAAACAGTGATCTACAACTTCGAGAGATATTTGCCCCATTTTTTCAAAATGGCGATCGCGGGATAAGGGCGGCGACCCCAAAAACTTAGGGTTGTGCTACTATTAATCCCCTCCACAAGTCCCAAGAATAAAATTACTGAAAAATTTAATATTAACGTAACATTTCAATCAACCGAAATGTAAGTAAAAAAAAAAATAGCAGATCTACTATGTTATGCACATTAAGTTCTACCTAAATATCAAACTGTTATCAGCCGAATGGTTACTGTGTACTTAATAAGCAAAGACTACTGAATACTCTTATTGAACAGCATAAAAATATGTACTTAGTAAATTCAATAGGTTTATATAATAAAATAAAACGAATTTCATTTTAATTACCGTATACAAAATTTTATTATCAATTTAAAGGTAAACAAACTTATCGTTATGATTCATAACAATTCAATATACAAAATATCGGAGGTTTTCCAGTGCATTTTAAGTGTTTTCTAACAGAACATTTTAAAGAATCTTCAAACTTGTTTTTATTTTATAAACAGTCTTGACATATTTTTCATCATTTTATGAAATCAATATTATATAACAATAGTTAAAGGGCTTTATAGTAAAGACTTATACTTACAATCATCCATTTCGTCTTTCATTTTTGGCCAAAATACTTAAGAGTACAAAAAAAACTAAACAATTTTTAGTACCGAAACTGATACAGTTTTTGTTAGCAAAATGTCAAGACACAAGTTAAATTAGGCGCGAAAATAAAGTAACCGAAATCGTAGAACACCAGATTACTTACAAGTTTATCTGTTTCAGTAACTGAGGCAAAGGGAGTGAAATCATTCTGCACAAGCCAAATACAAAAATATTAAAATATAAGGTTTCAATATATATACTTATATATAGTTTATTTTCTAATTAAATAATTCAATACATGAACATTTTAAATCTACGAGACTAACGTTATGGTAAGGCCTCTTATTAATAAAACTCATTCGTTCATACTTTTTTACTGAATTTTATGGCATTAATCTATTAAATACTGAAAATTAATTCATTTCTTTTCAACATTTAATATTAATGCAGCATTGTTGAATTATACATGCAGCTTTATTGGATAAAATACTTAACGATTTATAATGAGACAATCTCATTCACTCATTCTCGTTCTTTGAAATTAAAACATCAGAAATGACAGAGATTCATTTTACGGAAATAGCTACTTGTAATTTCTTATTTGATATCCTGATATTATTATTCGTCTAAAATTAATTGGGACATGACGCCAAAATTTCATTTAACTTTAAGTCACCGCCTTATCATGGTGGTCATTACAATCTAAGAATTATAACTACATAATTACATCTACACTGAACTAGATAAAATAGGATTATTATTATTGGGTATTCATACATAAGCTAAGTTAAATAATGGAAGAATTATTGGCGACAGGTCCCAATTAAACAAATAATATAGATAGGTAAGACTATTATTTAACGATAGCACCACTACTTACATCAATATAAGGCTGAAAACGATAGTTATTAGCGGCTGAACGGAACATAAGACCCACAGTGTTTTTTTTTCTTTTTCTAAGCTCATAAACACAATTATTGTTATAAAATGTAATAAGACATAATTCCCCCATCCTATTGCTCCCATTTCCATTGTATACAAAGATTTAGTATGATTTTATCCATCTCGTCATTGAGGATTTAATTACACATGATAATTACTACCCCTGATAAATTTTAATTAAATAATTATTCCTTTTGAATTTCTAATGGTTCTTATGTTCTACAGTAATAAAGGGTAGGCGACTGAGATATTTTTTTAGATAATTCATGTACACTTTTAATACAAATCTCGAAGATGCGATATAGGTTTAGAAGTGGTCAACTTTCACGGCAACAGTGTTCAAGCTGGTGGTAGCTGGTAGATGTATCTGGTCCCAGTCTGTGCTAAGATGTGCTTCGGTGTCCGTCGCTTTGATTGTAAGTCCTAAAGATGGAACAGCATTCGCGCAGTGTGGTAAACGTAACGTCACTGGTTTTAAGAAGACGAGGCCTTGAGGCCCGCACATCACTAGTGGGGACAGCATCGCTTCACCTGTTTTAAATAAACTATTAATATTTTATATACAAGGGTGGCTGTTATTTAAGCAAATTAATAAACGATAATCTTACGGTGCACGTATAGTGTATGAACATTTATCATAGAATTTCAGTACATATCTAGAAACGTGCTCCGTGAGAAATAGTTTAGACAATTGTAACTTAACAAAGATTAATAATTAGTCCATGTAAAGCTGACTAATTGTTATTAATGTCATATACTACTAGAAATTTTAAGGAGTAATATTTCAAAAAAATTAAACAAGTGAAAAAGTTTAGAAAGTACAATTTATACAGACAATAAATAGTGCTTTAAAAAATAAAAAGGGTGCATAGTTTAAGTGGCCAGGGTTTTTTTTAAAGTTGGTAAAATAAACATTTAACATCGATTGGACACACAAACACAAATCGCAACACTTAAATGCAGATTAGTAAGTAATGCAGGCAAGCAAAGCATGATGTACAGCACAAAACATGGCGACAGTGAGAGCGTAATTTCAAACCATAGAGCTTATCTGTAAGACCTAGTAACTCTTATTTAAACGTGCTTTTAAATATAGCTGGCCGGAAAGAATGATTCTAGATATTTATATGGCAACTGATAACAAGTTTACAAATTGTTCGAAAACGGTATTTATTGAATTTCAGACTAGTGTTGATAACGACAAAAAATGAAAGTTTTGGTATGGGGATACCATTTTTTCTACAATGTGATAAATTTATGTTAAGTGAACTATGAGAATAAATAGTCTTTAGAAAATTAACTAAACTTGATCGATATATAAATAAACACAAAACATAACGAGTGATGTATACGCTAATTCATCGTGAATAACTTTCAACTATGAAACAAATGAAGATAAAATACGAGCGAAAAATGAGAAGATAAAAACTGTCACAAATAAAGACAAGAACAAGTCCTTGAACATTTTGTACAGTGCACAAATATTATTAAATATTTGACGTAACATACGATCACATCGGATGTAAGTAGCACAGTCGACGTCTTCGCTCTTCGACCTCTAAGTACGAGTGTATTGTGTGGCAGAAACTGCATAATAAATACAATATATAATGCAATTTTCATTAAATATTAACGATTTAATTTTTTAATCATTCATATGAAAGTAAAGCTCCAATTTTCCGTATTGATTATATATATAAATACATTTCAACAATATAATGAATAGAATTATAACATGCTGATTACAATAATATATATCAAATATTAAATAGACCTGTTATCTAAAAAGGCCATGCACTGTTATAGATACAATATAATAATATCAAAACCGTTTATCAATTCCACAACAACAAATCTAATTCAATTATCTAACTCCAGTATATGTTGAAAAACAATCACATTTCCCAATCCTTGTGCATTTTACCTCCAATCCATTTGCAAATATTAAATGCCAATTAGTAGGTGCAGACTAAGTCACTACAAGTTTTACGCGTGCGTTCGTTACAAAAGCCATTACCGTTGTCCATATCAATCGGAGGTCCCCCCACACGCTGGCTCAGTCGTGGATCAGACACCGTGAAGTAAATTTTTTGCTTGATTCCTGGAGCTATCGCTTTCGGCGGTATTATTAATGATACACCCCATTGTCGATCTTCTAGAACACCACCTTCACTATCAAATATACCCCATGTGGTATGTGGCCCATCAGGTTCCACTTCATGTGACATATTGCTATTAGATTCGTTATCGTTGTTCGCCGATGATGCGAGTGTGCTTTGGTTATGGATAACTGTAGTCTCATTTTGGCTATTTGACAATGACATATTTTGCGAGTTTTCTTCACTTGTTTCAGGGCTTTTTTCAATTATCTTTTCGCAAAACGTTACACTCCTACTTGGCTTGCTAGTGTGTTCTAATAAATCTTCTGATGTGTATGGTGTACTCTGTGGTTTATTTTCAAAATTCATGCTGCATTCCGAAGCGTATTGTGTTTCCATGGATGTCGTAGATTCATAAGGAATAGGGGCGGAAGTTACTTTTAATGCGTTAGAAATATGATCCACCTTTCCATGTAATCTAGGAGCATACATGGGTTCACCTTTTAACGTACTGCTTTCTAAGTTCTTTGAATTTTGTTTTTCAGCGTCTGTTTTTGAATCTGTTAGCCTTAATTTAGAAAAATCTATTTCTTGGAAAGACTCTTTGTCAACTTTTCCTGTCTCAGCTTCTGCTTTTGTCTGATACACAGGTTCTCTACGAGACAAATGATTCGCGTCGCTAAGCTCATATGGGCTACTTCTAGAACTACTATTGCTACTCTCTTGTTGTTCTGTCGGTGCAGAATCTTTAGTTTCTTGTTGTGATTCATATATTACACTTTCTTTCAACTCTCGTTTGGAAACATAAAGCGGCTCCCTTATTTTAACCGCATCACTTTCATTCGCTTCTTTTCTAGTTTGATAAATCTTTTCCTTCTTTGCCTGATTTCTTTGTTTAATAATTTCTAGTTTCTCCTCTAAGATACTGTAACTCGATTCTTTTTTAGCTAACAATGCTGCTTTTTCTCGTAAGATCTCCTGTTTCGATACGTATGTACATTCAGCAGATGCTGGTCTTATCTCACTTCTGATGTCTATAATTTCAGACCCAGTCGCATATTGTGAATCAGAACAACTTGATTTTACTTCAGCCCGTGTGGAGTATGGTGATTCGGTTTGTAAGAGTCTAGCCATCATTTCTGTACGTGTAGCGTAAGGAGGCTCGCTCATACATTTACTCATAGGTGAAATTCTACCAGCATGGCTCACAGGTGTTTGTAATCTTCGATCAGGTCTTACGCTATATGGATTTTCAGACCAAGATGTATTAGATGGCGGATCGTATGTCCTCTTTCCATAAATAGGATCTTTACAGCCGTCCATTCTTTGCTTCAGCATATCATCCTTATTGCTGTAGGGAGACTCAGAAAATCTTTGGCGTAACATTTCCTCTTTAGTCGAATATAAATTATCAGATGTCATTTTAGATCGTAACATTTGCTCTTTGCTCGAATACGGCGACTCACAGTACATAGAGTTAGATTGTTTGGTTAGCTCTTGTTTATTCGTGTATGGACTCTCTGATTTTAATTCATTCCTGGTTACATAAGGGCTGTTTCGTACAACTTCAGACCTCGTAGCATAAGGACTTTCTCTTTGCACTTCAAATCTTGATCCGTACGGATTCTCTCTTAGCATTTCAGAAGCATACGAACTCTCTCTTGCCATCTCCGATCTTGAAGCATAGGGACTTTCTCTGGCGCATTCAGATCTAGATGCATAAGACTGATCCATTGAAGATAAGTCAAACAGATGACGGTTTCCATATGGATTCTCAAAACTTTGATTAGATATTTCAGATCTTGCATATGGACTTTCTGTGGACGTGTCATATAGTGAAGTGTACGTCCTTCGAGGCTTAGGTATAGGATCATAAACAAGGTGATCTTTACTTTGGTATACAGGTTCTGGAGGTAATGGTTGTGTAGGGTGGAATGGTTCATGTTTTATTTGCTGTTGTCTTTGGTAAATGGGATCTATTTTGGTAATCATATTAAAGCTAGTTCTTTGTCCGTAAATACCTTTTCGATTATATTCTATTAAAGAGTTTTGTCTACGCAACAGAGGGGTGACTTTCGGTTCAGTTTCAAAGTCGCACATGGAATTCTGTCTTCTCAGACCTTTGATAACTGCTTTTGCATCATAGTCTCTAACAGTACAAATTGATCCGTTTCTGTCGTCACAAAACGAAGTCTGTCTTTTCAGGATTGGTTTCAACACAGGCTTTTCACACGAGGACGAGTTGCTGCGATGCAACATTTGGTTCCTTATTTGTTGATTTCTCATGTGTATACTCATATCCCCAAGATCAGATTTCTCTCGTCTCAAAGCAGGTATTTGTTGGACATGGGGTCTTTGTTGTAAGTCACTCTCGCACAGTGACTTTTGCCGCGATACTTTTTGCGAATTTTTCGACTTGGAACGGAACAAATCGAGGACAGCGTTTTTAATGAACGATGGCTTTTTAGACAATTTCTTTTTAGTTTTAGGTGAGAATGTTTCGTCTCGCTCCACGCTCGAATTCATGGCATCAGATGAACTGCGGAAACCCACAACCAAACACCCCACTTAGTTACTGAATGATAAATATTTGGACATAGCTGTTATTTATTCGTAAGAAGTACAAAGAATACATACGATTTTCTAATCAAATGAACAATATTAAGCTTTACGAAATATCTGTTATGACAAAATCAATCTTTATCGTATGAATTTGGTGATTGTACAAAAAGCATATCGGAATCGTGAAAAAAAAACGAAGATTCAAGTAATATATTTCTTTTTAATACAATGAAAAAGGAGGTACAATTTTTCTTTAGTAAAATAAAGAAGATAGACAGTTAAAATAGTAATAATCCAAATAAAAGAACATAGTATGATCTAATACATATGGAATCAGAAGTGGGATAGTAAAAATGAACTTAAACCAATTATCAATATGCTTTTTATAACATAATCAATTTGCACTAAAATGCAGACACGCACTGCCAATAGAATATATTTTGTTCATTAAACAAACAACTAAATACATTAATAAACAAAATAAAGAGTGTTATATTCAAATATTACATTTACATAATGACCCTGATATAGAGATATGTTACAAAATATATGTATTTAAATAAACCACATACAAATAACACCGTACTAATACTGTGGGCCCGACAAGACATATATGTTAGTCGATTTTGTGAAGCGATTGGTGTTTGCATGTTAGAGCACATTGTATATATAGAGGGGGGGGGGTCTATACAGAATGTAAAAGAGAAATTTAAAATAATGATTCTGAAACATGCATTTCGACAATACGACATACGCGTGTTTAATTTTAAATATTTACGTAGAATCTTTTAAATTTAATTTTGTAATTTATATTTAAGTATAAACGCAAATGATGCGGATGGCAGTTTAAATAATCTTACCTTAGATTATGCATGTGCTGTGGTTTTCTGTACAGTTCGAATGCTGAACCTCTTTGCTCTCTACTACCAGCTAAATCTGTAAAAACAATACATTTCATTATTTTCCTCACTCTAAGTGATGAGAAGTTAAAAGATTTGGCTGTTTTTTATGACGGCAACCTTTTTATTGCAAAAACAATTTAGGCAATTTGAAATATTTACAGAAAAATATTTTACTAATTCAACATTATAAGTTTGACGGAATGGTGCATCAAGTACATGCGGAAAACTAAATATATAACTATAGATAGGGTAACTATAGATATATATACAGGGTGTAGGCAGTGGCTGTTATGCCTCGGCTCGCCTTTATGGTTACATCCCAAATGTCCCACATAACTTTCGATAAGTCATTGGTGTGAACTAGGATTCGAATCCGCGACCTCTTGATTCAGAAGCGGGGTGCTCGACCACTAGACCACCCAGACTGTCAAAACCAACTTTAAATCTAATAATGATTCAAAATATGTTCATATTTTTCCTAACTATATACGAGTATACACTTGTTACCTATAAGATGTGGGTTGTGTGGCAAGTTGATGGCGCGATGGTGGGACGGTGGAACTGAGTACGGAGGTGATTGTGGGGCCATCTGTCCACTGTACATGTTCTGCGAAAAAGTGAAGTTTGTCAGAAAACAATATTTCATTATTTCTCTGCCTATCCCACCTTAAGTGCAACATGTCCTTGTTTCGAAGTATATTGTAAAAAGATTTGGCTGTGGTTTTATGATCGGCCGCCTGCCTGACGTCAACCATCCTCGGTAGTATTTTTTTGGGTGCCATAGAGGGGGGTTAGGCCTCCGGATTCATTTATTTCAATATTTAACACAAAGTATATCATGCAATGTTTATGTACCTGTTGGTAATTATTGTGGTTATGAGGTCTATGTACGGGTTGTGACATGGAGTGTTGGTGACTGTAGTGTTGGGTAGCGCCGGGAAACGAACCCGCACCGCCCGCAGCCGACACGCGCGGCGGAGGAACACCTGTAGGCGGGGCCTCCATATTCTGTACACATAATAAGATGAAAGTGAATATAAATGACCAAAATAGTAGAATTTATTTTATAATCGCCGATTATCACATGAAGTTGGCCGTAGTCCAGTTACCGGAACTAGGGTAAAGTTTGTTTATTTAGGGATAGTTATCACCATGAAGTAATTATACACAGGAAAACGTTCAACTTTCGCCGATAGAGGGAGCCTTCGAGAAGTACTCGACTATTCAAATTATCGGTGCATCCGAAATTCTAGCGCAGCCAGTGGCAGAAAAGAGAACTAAGATCTCAGCCTATTGTTGTGTACATTAATAATATAGAAAAGACTAGACATTTACGATTCCTGGGTAAGTATCTATACGTCGTAATTATCACATAGAAATAGATTATTATCAAAATAAATCGATGGTATCGAGTTATAGCAATCGGCATTGTGCAGTTCAATGGCGAGTGAAGCCGTGAATAAAAGATAGCAAAGTCATGAAAAAAAAGTTTTCAACTTACTCCATTCCTCGGATGATGCGAGTTATCGGGTGGTCTGTAATGCTTGGGCTTGGGTGGTGGGACAGGCTTGTACGGTGGCACAGGGGCTCCGCCCCGACCACTATAGTCTGCTTGCGACGCTGAATTCGTACGCCCACTAGCATAAATCACAGAAACATTAATATCATAATAAATATATTATACAGTTTCAAGTACGTTATAATTAAAAAGAGCAACTATATTTTTTGACCTGCCTTTTTGACTCAGGCGCCTGTGACACTAGTAATTTCAACCCAACAGTCTTAATTTTTGAAAATATCTAGACAGATACAAGGAAATTTGTGGAATGAATCTCGTTGACCGTGTCGAAAACAAGGTTGTAAGGAAGGAGGTTGGATTGAAAATGAGTGTCGGTGTAAAGGTAAGAAAGAGACGACGGAATATAGACTAAGTAGATATACAATGCAAAAGCGGATGAATGTATGAGTCGAGCACGGCCAGGACACACTTCTCTTGACGAAGAACGGGTTCTAGAGGAAGGTGATCTAGCCTAGAGCCCTGAAAATTGACGCGCGTCGATCGTATCGACAAGAGTTATGACAGTCAAAGAAGCGATTGAGGCGTGTAAGAATCATGCCTTATAACGCTCTGTTCTCTCTGCCTACCCCGCAAGGGATTTGGCGTGAATTTATATACTATGTATTTATATAGATGCACGGAAATTTATTACTTACCTATATTTGGCATGGTCATTGCTGGGCACATTCGGTAACGAGGGACCTCGCGCATGCATTGGCCCATGACTATTCCCATTCATAGGCGGAGGCCTATTCGTCTGAGGACTTCTATACTCGGGAGGCCTAAATTGCAAAATTAAAATAATGATTATACATTGACGATGTAAATCATCGCGAGAATATAATACGAATTCATTGCAGTCGTTTTATATGAGACTCCATCCATATTTTTACCTTGTCTAGTGTGCTTTACATTTTTAACTAAGTGACTTAAGAGTCTGCGCACACTAATTTACAACATGATTTTCATACCCATAAAGATCTCTCTAATACTGGTTCAGCTGTTTAAACGTGAAAACGTAACAAACAGGCTAAGTTAAGTTAAATTAAATTCTTCTTACCTGTAATTGTTATCAGGTCCTCTGTATTCGAGCGAGTTATGTTCGTGTGAGTTGGAGTTCCTCTGTGGACTCTGCGCCATACTACTCTGTGACATTGCTGTGGGGTTCGGCGGTGGAGGGGGTTCCATTTTGCTAGAATACAATTCGCAGATAATTTAACAGTCCCGGTGATCCAGTGGTCAAGATCCCGCGTGGGATCGATTCCGGGTTCACACCAATGATTTATCGGAATTATTTTCGGAAGTTATGTGTGATAAATATATATTGGTTGATTGTTGAATTGTTTGTTTGTGTGTGTTGTGTATTTGTTGATTTGCCTATTTGTTAAATTGTTACTTTTGGAAATAAATAAATATTATTATTATTATTAAATATCGATGACTGACAACTTTGTGCCCGGGAAAAAAGGACCAGCCATATATCATACCGGCAATAGGTTCTGTCTCTTTTGCGTTTTGAGACGTAAACATAACGGCGAGTCGGGGCTTAACCGCTTAAGCCGCTGCCTACACCTTCGAGTAGAAAAAAAGCGTGAAGTTATAAGGTTATGAGGTTTTATTCCAATGTCCGAAAAGATCGCGTGGTCGTTCGCCAACGATAAGACCGATCAAGTGAAGGTTTCGTCGTCCTCCAGGTTTTGCACGACTGTCAGGGATGCGCTGGACAGAAACCGGTGGAGGCAGATTATCCACGGCAGATTCAATCAAGATGCTGATCACAATCCTCAGACATGAGGGACCGACCACACAGAGAAAAGCTTCATTTACTTTCTTAAAGAAATATTGGAAATACTCACTTAGATGGTGGTGCTACTTTAAGATCGTCTGGTGCGTTCGGTGGCAGTCGACATGAACCGACCGCTGATCCATTGTTAGACGCGCTGGTGTACTCGTATGAACATGTGCCGTCGTACGAACTTTGCTGTGTGAAAAAAAATATAAGTAACATATAAAGTTCTCGTGTCACAGTGTTAGTTACCATACTCCTTCGAAACAGCTTGACCTATTTACATGAAATTTTGTGTTACCCTAGTCTCCAAGCCTAGTTTTTTTTAATTATTTCTTTTATGAAACAGCATAGAGAAATATATAATTGTATGTATGTATTTGATCATAGGTAAGAAATTGTACAAAATTCCATATGATTTTTAGCTTTCAATATGCATGAAAAACTACAGAATATCAATAGTCTTAAGATACTCAAAATCTGCGCTTATATTTCCCAGTTCTGGAGCAAGGGATCCTTTTTACCTTGAATAAAAAAAATAATCCCGGGACTATAAGTAAGTGGAATGTCGCAGTAACTTCTTACCGGGTTGTTAGGGTGTCGATGCCTGTCCAAAGAGCCCTGTCCTTGGGTTGGTTGTATGATCATACTAGTGGGTCGCGCTGTATAAGTTGCTGTCTCATCGCTGCTAGTGTCTTTTGGTGGACCGAACAGACGCTCTTGAGCACTAGGCCGACTTCCCTGCTATATGATAAATATCGCCGATTATTAAAGATTTTACAATTTGAGACAGTTTTCAAGTTAATTTTTCAGAGGCATTTAGGATTGGTCGATAAGATTTCCAAAGTTCTGATCAATATATCTAGTTATTCCATATGTCATAGAAATCGTGTAGTAATTTAGCATTAGCCTCATCAGCAATATCAATTCTTAGTAATTAAATGACAGTATTCGTCTAGTTGAGACATAACTGCCACTGCCCTCATCTTTAGGTATACTTTTTTCGGCTCGACCGGTGAAATACCACGACTTCTCAGAATATCGACGTAAAATAGCGCAGGCCGTGTTTCGTTCGGTGAGAAAGGTATCTGGAGGCCCCCATCCCCCATCGGACTCCCTTAAATGCCGGCAACAGGTGATACGCTTGCTAGCTTGCCCCCATCCCATAAAAAAGTAGTGGAGAAGCTATTAAAAAATAAACATATTCAGTCAATCAGTCTTAGACCAAATATCACAAAAGTCTTATGTACTTTTAGTAACTAAAACTTTGAATATATTAATCACCTAAAAGAACAAATCATCGTGTACAGATTATACACAAGATTTTTTCTCGGCGTTTAATATACAATAAGTATAATAATAAGTCCTTAAAAATAATAAGATACATTGTAATAGCACATTTGAAACACTCACTGCTGGATTGTGTCTTAGAGAATGTCCCGGATGTCGACCGGGCGGTGGTCCGGGCAATAGCACACCACCTGCCGGCCGGGTAACGGAACCTCGAGGTGGTAACTCTGGTACTAAAAAAAATACATAACAATATATTTTTTCAGATGAGCGAAATTTCTTCTTTTCTAAAACTATTCGTTCGGGAATTTTTTTCAAGATCATAGAATCACACTAGTCACAAAACAGTATTGTATTTGGCTAGCCGTTAATATTAACAAATTACCTGTTCCATATAAAGGAGAATGAGGTGGAGAATGTGTCATGGGACTGCATTGATAAGGAGGCGCGTCATTGTTTCCACCTAAGTGTTGAGCCTGGGCATGGTTTATCCCATTGGTACTAGCGCCGTTCGTGTTCGCTGAGAAGCCGTATTTGCTATCACCATAACCACCTTGCTGTAGAATTTGAAATGACGTCGTAATTATTTTAAAAAAATATAGAAATAACTTTTGTGATCACAAGTGCATAAAGGAGAATATTTTTAAATTAGGACGACCTGATGATAACTAGGACACGTGCAAAAGGAGGTATATTTAAATCTTTTAAATTTAAATTATTGACTTAAGCACGATATCGTAATATCACAATTAACAACTATTGGACTACAATTTATAATTATAACAGCATCTTATATAGAAAATTCTCGTGTCGCGGTGTTTATGGTTTAAACTCCTCCGAAACGGCCTTTACCGATTCTCATGAAATTTTGTGTGTCGAATCGAAAAATCGGACAACATATATTTTTCATCCCCCTTAATCACAAGGGCCCACCCCTCAATATTTTTTTTTATTTTTCGATATATTTCTGTTTTTTATTTTTTTTTATAAAACAGGATACAAAAATACATATAACCCTAAATTTTCAACCCCCTACAATCAACCCCAATTTTTTAAATTTTATTTTTTAGCAAGCCAACGTTTGCCGGGTCAGCTAGAAATAATATATTATCTCAAACCGTGTATCTGTACTATAGCACATTCTTTGATTTTTAAATAAGTCTATGTAACTTAGTATACAATTAATTGACTAATAATATTTAACTAACAGTAGACCATAATAATGTATGATACAAACCGTGTAAGGCGGGGGCACAGCATCAGTCATGTGGTTCAAATCATCATCTCTATCCAAATTATCTTGGGTAGTGGCTATTGACGGATCAGACGATGACTTAACAAGTCTTGGCGCTGGCGGAGGACTCACTTCCAAGTCACTTTCAGGACTTGAAGCATATGACAGCCTATTCTCTGTACTCGATGACATAGAGAACAAAAAGTCGTCCGACAAAGGCTCCGGCCTCTATTCCCCCCAAAACATATCATCCGCCATTTTGTGTTTCCGGCCATTTCGTTGTAGAGCAGCGTCCGGTAGGGTGGGTTATGGAATGGGGTGATAAGACAAGACAAATGAATGATTGCATATAAAACATTACAGAAACTAAAAACGGGGTTTAGCGTCTGTGAATGATTATGGTATTCAGGATATTTACACACGCCGATCGATATCCAAATATTTGAAAAATAAAAAAAAACCGCTTTAGCAATAAACATGGAGGTTTGCCAAAGCAAAACTTACAATTGTATTGTTATTTCAATTTGAATATCGATTGATTAAAAATAAGTGGTATTTAACACTGGTATAAAAATATTTACAAATCAAAAACACACTTTGGATCAAAAATATTGTCTATACAACTAAATCATAATTATAATATTGTTTATTTTTAAATAATAAGCAGCGCAAGCAAATTAATAATATGAAGCAAAGTGTCAGCCAATATACAAATAAAAGCAAGAAAATATATATAATGTACTTATAGGTGAGTAGTTATTTCTTAACTTGATTAATCTTTTAGACATACCCTAAATGTTGTTCAGAAATAGGTTTACTCAGAACTGTTTGGATATCTCTTTCTGCCTCACTTTTGGCTTCCTCTTCTATCTTTTCTATCTCTTCCAATTTTAAAGTGGGAAGAGAAAGATTTTTGATTTTGTTTAACGACCTTTCAGAGACAGAAGGCAATGTGCGTATTTCGCTAAATCTTCCAGGATCAACAAGTGGTTTAACACTGCATTTACAATTGGGAATCCTACAAGTTTGCCTGAATGGTTTCTCCAGTGTTTTAAAAATAGGATTGGGCATCTCTTTTTGAAGTTTAGCCTTCCATTCGGGAATTTCATTTGTCTTTTTTACATCATAATCAGTGAAGAAGGATGCGGGTCTGTATTGTTCAGACATTGGCACTACAGACGAAGGTCTGGACGGGAGATTTTGCCTAGGACTATTAGTAAGAGTTGTTTCAAGAACACTGTAAGGTCTGAACGTTTGTTGTGGCTGGTACACTTTTCCTTTGGACACTGTGTACTGACCACTCTGTGTTGACTCAAGAGGATGTTCTTTTAAAGATCTTTTAAGTTTTGGACTGATTCTACTTTCATAGTATTTCTGTCTATCCATGTAAGGATAGTTTGGTAGAGTATATCTGTTTTTAGCTGGATAAGTGTTATGTACACTGTGGGTATTATTAGGCATGCAAGTGGTTAGAGTTTCAGAATAATAGTAAGGCACTACGTGATTTCTGTTAGCGTCATACAAATGATCTTGGTGGTGTTTAGTGCTCGTGGGGTTAAGGTTTAAAGTTGGTGAATTTAGTGGTGAGCTGACGGGCCTCTGTGGTGATTGTGGATACATGTTTATTGGATAGGATATTGGATAAAACGCTGGATAAGGAGATGGTGGTATTGGGAAGTATATGTCCGACACCATTTCAACGTGCTACACCGCAGCAAGACAGAACAGAAACGATTTTTGATTAATATAATGTTGATAGGCATAATGATTAATTATTGTGGATACAACTCATAAAGAAAACTTAGAATATACATTTTGCATGAGTTAATTTTAGATTTTTTCGGGTTTTTTGTTAAGATTTATGCGTAGTATTTGTTTCTTTGGCAAACTGATATGAAATAAAGTTATTTTTTTACAGACGAGGACACTGTATTCAACTCTGGGAGCCGAGATCTTAATACCCTGTGCTTTTCATAAAAAAAATAAGAAATCAATATCAGCCATATAAACTTTTTGGGATTTTTTCTTTGTTGTGATGTTTTATATACTTAGTAAGCTGTATCCACATTTGGCACACAAATAAATATAAAATGATAATAGAAACACTGAGCACATACATACAAATATTATAACCTACCAAAATGCACCAATATGTCTTTACCAAGCAACCGTCACGAAGCGTGATTGTACTCTTGTTCCCATACTTTGAAATTTATATGAATTAGGTAAACCATGTATATTAAACCATTATATTTTTAGAAAAGTTTTTTATAAACAAGGTTTGAATAATAAAAAAGGAATAGTTTAGTGCTTTTCAAACTTTCGATTATGAAGGTTTTCAAACTTTTCAATAAATATCAATATAAATAGTAGGCAGAAATATATCTCTAAATAAAGTAGATTTAGATCAAAAAGAGTTTATGAGGGTAAATTTATAGAAAGTAAATCAGTCGGAGATATATTAAATTCACCATTTAACGTCAGTTAGTTACTTAACTATTTAGTAGAAAATGTTGTCACCTTTTAACAATTCAAACCTTGTCTTAGAAAATAACTTACAAAGAAATAAATAACTTATATTGTAGTGTAGTATAAATAATAAAATTCTCACCTTAGTTTCGGACACCCACAACTGTTGTTGTTGCGTCCTCTGTATGAGGTCGTTAAGTTTACTGAACCACGTGTTCTGATTGGCTTCGCTAAGAGTGATGGTCTGAGTGAACACGTGGCCCCAGACGCGCTCCATGTGCTGACATTGTTCTAGAAGCTTCTTTGACGATTTGTGAGCAGACCTTTTGGATAAATAACTAAAGTTTTTAATAACATAACATAACTTCACGCCTTTTTCTACCCGAAGTTGTAGGCAGCGGCTGTTTAGCTTCGTCTCGCCGTTATATTTACGTCTCAAATGGAACAGGTGGCGAACCTATTGCCATACCGGGCACAAAGTTGTTAGTCATCGATATTTATCACACGTAACTTCCGAAAATTTCAAAAAGTCATTCGTGTGTGACAGGATTTGAAGCCACTACTTCTTGAATCAGTATTTTGAATATAAGTAAAATACCATGTTTATCACAGATATTTCATGCAGGACAATTATTAAAATTATATTGCTGAGCTGTATTAAAATAAGATTTAGTTTCTTTACATAGACGCTGTAGTTTCAGGAACTATGTATTTAAATTGACCGATTTAATCGACCTTGGAAAATCGACGTTAAGTGACTCATGCCACGTTTCGCTCGATGAGAGAGGTATCCAGAGGTCCAACCTCCATTCCTCTCCCCATCCCATTCCATTTCGGACTCCTTGCCTATCCCATTTTAAAGGGCGGCAACGCAATTGTAACACTATCTGTGTTGCAGGTGTCTATGAGCAGCGTAACTTGTTACCATCAGGTGACACATCAGCCCGTTTGCCCCTTTATCCCATAAAAAATACACACTTACTTTGGCAATCCAGCCCTAAGTTGTTTTATAATATGTTTGTTATCCGCCTTCAGGAATATAACGATAGGATAGAATTGTGCGTAGTTGAGTCTGTCCACGGCGTTAGGTGTGATGTCAAGGAGGGCGTGCTTCCCTCGCTCCATGATGGTTCTGATACTTGACAAACGTATTATACTGGTTGACTTCGTTTTGGGATCTTCTAAAGCGTTGTCCATCTCTGTAAAACATAATTCAAATTAGCATTTTAATATTGGTGGGCTAGCTCGACCGGTGTAATACCACGACTTCTCAGAAAACGTACTTAAAGTAGCTCAGGTCGCAGTTCGTTCGGTGATAGAGGTATACAGAGGCTCGTTCCTAGCCCCACTCGTTTACATCTCCTTCCCTTCCCTATCCCTCCTTAAACACTAACAACGCAACTGTAACCCTCACGGTGTTGCAAATATTCCCTGCCTGCACCTGCTTGCACGTCTGTCCCTATTCCCATTAAAAATACATTTACCCTCTTTTTCATTGAAATCTTGATTTTTTTTATAACATAACATAACTTCACGCCTTTTGTTACCCGAAGGTGTAGGCAGCGGCTGTTAAGCCTCGTCTCGCCGTTATGTTTACGTCCCAAATGGAATAGGTGGCGAACCTATTGCCATACCGGGCACAAAGTTTGTCAGTAATCGGTATTTATCACACGTAACTTTCGAAAACAATTTCGAAAAGTCATTGGTGTGAGCCAGTGTCTGGAATCGAACCCCGGACCTATGGATCAGAGGCCGTGCGCTCGTTTTTTTTATCATCATCGTTTTTTTTATCATCATCTCATTTTTTTTAAATACTTCGAAAAATATGCAAATTTGCTATATAAAGTATGCAACAGTCCTGAGCTTACTTGGTGATGAGAATTGATCAGGACTCTCGGTGAGCAGTCTCTCCCGGGCGATATCAGCGACTGCGCCCAGCACGATGACGGGCCGGACGAAGCCCGGCTGCTTGAGCACCACACGCTCGTACGCCGGGAACTTACTTATGCTGTCTGATAGCACCACTTCGTCCCAGTGTTCCTATGACAGAAAATATTACCATTTTCCTTTAACCTAACCTAAATTTATACAAGATCTTGCTTACAGAGGTAGAGTGACGCAATTCAGCCGAAATGGGCCGACTCGACCCCTGAAATACCACGACCTATCAGAATATCGACTTAATGTGTGACTCATCTCACTTCCACTCTCCCTTCGACCCCTTTCCTACACCATTTTAAAGGCTGGCAAGGCAACTGAATACTGTCTGTGGTGTAGTTGTCCATGGGCTGCGTTAGCTGGTTTTGGACTATCATACTTTCTGTGACGATTCTACTGCCTTTGATTACATAGTGAAAGAAAGAAATAAGAGATGTAATTTCAATAATTACTTACTTTTCCCAAACTCTTACTCCGTCTGTGTGTTGACCGTCTTCTTCTGAAGAAGTTGTGTTTACCGTCGTTGCCGGACATCTCCTTCTTGTTGGCGTTGAACTGCGCCGTCGCCAACTCTTCTGCGCGCGCCTTGTTGGGTATCGTGCCTTTTTGCACCTCTTGGTTATTGCGTCCTACAACAATTATTATTAGCATGATGACTTAATTACCGAAGGTGTAGGCAGAGGTAATTATGCATCGACATGCCGATCGAATTATCCGATTCCATTTGACAGGTGACGAAGTCTACTGCCATATATTACACATTTGTTAGTCTTATATAGTTAATTATACCTACATAATTCGGACATGTAGAAAGAATGGATGACGCAAGATTGACAATGCAGATAAAAAATGCAAAAGCGAATAGATGCAGGAGTCTCGGGCGGCCAAGACACACAATCCATAACCAAATGATTTCGATGTTAGGTGCCTCAAAAATCGACGCGCGTGCATGAAAAGATTTATGAAAGTCAACGAAGCGAGTGAGGTATGTAAGAATCGTGCCTTGTGAGGCTCCGTTCTCTCTGTCTACCCCGCAAGGGATTTGGCGTGAAGTTATGTATGTATGTATGTATGTACGTATAAACTTAGAATCATAGTTAAATTTAATATTAAAACACGGCCGCTTGAGGAAAGTGCCTCTGAGGAACAAGAACCCACGAACGCAATCGACACGAGCGGCCCGATTCCGAGTAAAGGAGCTGTCATGAGAAGAGCCGGGCAAGAAACTCGTGTGTCATTGAGATTACCTGCAGTACCAAAAATACAAAGTTAAATTAAATATGGACTGACCTATTCTATAGACTTGCCAGGCGCCAACAGTGCCGTTATGCAGAGTGTCAACCACGTGGAACACGTCGCCACACCTGAACGACATCTCGCCGTCCGTCG
Source organism: Euproctis similis (assembly GCA_905147225.2). Classification (NCBI taxonomy): domain Eukaryota; kingdom Metazoa; phylum Arthropoda; class Insecta; order Lepidoptera; family Erebidae; genus Euproctis; species Euproctis similis. The sequence continues at coordinate 17,015,138 of LR990109.1, forward strand.
GCTCCGTGTAGTGGAAATGTGTCTTTATATGAAATGAGTCGCCAGCTGAAAATTATAATTATTTATAACTTATTGTAAATAGTTCCAAATTTCAATAAAAAAGGGGTAATTTTCAAAGACTTATTTCAAGTGCAACAAATTTTTAAAAATTTTCTTTACGCAGTTTATGACAAAAGCACTGTATGAAATACGCAGCAGCTATCAGCAATAGATAAGGATATATAATAATTCTAGAGGAATATTTAATATTGCATTTTAAATGCAGAGAACAGTAGTAGAATCTTGCAGTTCGTTGCATTAATGGGCCGGCTCGACCGGTGAAATACCACGACCTCTCGGAATGTCGGCCTGAAGTGGCTCGTGCTGCGTTTCGTTCGGTTAGAGAGGTATCCGGAAGCCCGAACCCCTTTCCCATCCTACTCCCTTAAAAGTCAGCAACACACCACGGTGTTCATGGGCGGTGAGTAGTTGCTTACCATCAGGTGACCCACTTGTTCCCATAAAAAAGAACAGCAAAGATGTATTTGAGGCTTTTAACAGATATGAACTAAAAATGTATAGTCACGAACTTGTACCTATATCTTTTATACACAATGAATTGGTTTTATTTAAGTACCCTTATTATAAATTCTAATGGACATGCAATGCAAATATTTTTATCGCCGAAGAAATTCATTTAAATTTAAAGAGCCAAGCAGTTCGCTGCGTAAATGGGCCGGCTCGACCGGTGAAATACCACGACCTCTCAGAAGATCGACGTAAAGTGGCTCATGGCTCGTTTCGTTCGGTGAGAGAGGTACCCGAAGGCCCACCCCCCCTTCCCCATCCCTTCCTATCCCCTATCCCTTAAAGGGCGGCAACGCAACAGTAACACTGTGTGTGTGTTGCTGGTGTCCATGGGCGGCGTTGGTTGCTTACCATCAGGTGACACGCCTGCTCGTTTGCCCTCCTATCACATAAAAAAAATACTTATTAGCTCCTTCTGTTACATATGATTAACTTACGCATCTGTCCACTGGCAACTGCGTTGTATTCGTCTGGCGAGTGTTGCACAATGAGATCTATACGTTCCTGTAAACTCAGCAAAAACAACACAGCCTCTTCACGCGTCACACCTTTCATCTCCATATCGTTGACCTGTACAATACAATTTTTCACAAATTAGACCTACTGTAAGAATTCTATTTCCTTTTAATTAGTTGAGACTAGACTTAACTCAAGCTTAGCCGTTTTTTTTTGCTGTTCCGAAAGTGGATTATTTTACTACAATGGTAGACCCTTTTACAGTCTGTTACACTAGTAGAGCCATGCAGTTCTCTGCATGAATGGGCCGGCTCGACCGGTGAAATACCACGACCTCTCATATCGACGTAAAGTGACTCTCGCGTTTCGCCATGTCCGATTGTGAGAACTGGCAACGCAACACTATTTGTGTTCAGTTGTCCATGGGTAGCTCCCTAGCTGTAGCTGTTTGCCTCCCAATAACATAAAAATATAGATTACAATTATTATTTAAATTATTTACCTTAAGTATTTTGTCAGCAGGCTGCAAGCCCTGCAGTGCAGCTGGACTCGTGGGCTGTACCCCGGACACGAATACGCCGGAACGATTGCCTCCGCACAGTCTGAGACCTACGGAACCTTCCTTCTGAAAACTTATCAGCCTTGGCTCGCTTCTGTAAGTTAAAAATTATTATAGTTATTAATTGAAAAGCCTGTGAAGTCACGGTGCTCTAGTTGTCGAGCACTCGGCTTCTGAATCGCGAGTTCGAATCCTGGCTCACGCCAATGCCGGTACGGCAGTAAGTTCGCCACCGATTCCATTTCGGTCGTAAACATAACGGCGGGACGTGGTTTAACCGCCGCTGTCTACACCTTCGGGTAAAAAAAGGCGTGAAGTTATGTATGTATATGTTAAAAAGCCTGACAGATCAATTAAGTCTATTTTTTAAGGATCAGCAAACTGTTTATTGGTAATCAAGTGTGTGACTTTTTCATAGCCAGATTCGAACGCGGCTACTTTCTTTAAAATGATTCAAAGCTTGATTTCACGTAATACGATAGTATATGTATATACCGTATTGTTAGTAGGAAAATTACGAGGATTAATAAAATAATACATACGAAGGTTTATTCCTCTGGTTGTTCAGGTTCTCCTGTTCTTCGTATAACTGTCGTCTACTGCTGTAGTAATCTACAATATTAACAAAAAAAAAATTTACAGTGGTAGAGCCAAGCAGTTCGCTGCATGAATGGGCCGGCTCGACCGGTGAAATACCACGGCCTCTCAGAAGATCGACGTAAAGTGGCTCATTCCACGTTTCGTTCGGTGAGTGAGGTACCCGGAGGCCCACCCCCTTCCCCATCCTTTCCTAACCCATACCCCTTAAAGGTTGGCAACACAACAGTAACACTATGTGTTGCTGGTGTCCATGGGCGGCGTTGGTTGCTTACCACCAGGTGACCCGCCTGCTCGTTTGCCCTCCTATCCCATAAAAAAAAAATAGGTAAATGAAAATATATTATCATGCAATAGACATCTATTACGGACTTATCGTCAATCATACTATTATTTAACAGCAGACGCAGGGCCACAAGCTTGAAAGAGGAACGAACAGAGAACATAGAGATTTGTTTTTGAGGTTTAATTATTTGTTCTAAGAGAAAACAGTTTTATGATATGATCTCTGTTGTCTATATAGTTCATGGTTTTCTTTTCTCCACCTTCCTACTGAAGCACCCAGAAAGTTACCTTCGTTCCTAGGGGGCGGTGGTCGCGGAGGCTGATCGTTAAGCTCATGAGATATGGGCCCTCTCCGAGCGTCTGCACCACGGATTGGTGCGGCCACGTACAAGTTTTGGCCACTACTTGAGTATGCTGGCGCTGCTTCTGTTGCTCCATACACGTTGTGAGGAGTTGCTTCTGTTTAAAATAAAACTTCAATTACATCTACAGTACAAATAAGTATTTTCAAGTATTTTGTAATATACAACATGTAAATATCTGTTCCATACGACACAATTGGATTGGGCAATCGGATTGCGCATCCTTTGAAATAAGATTTCTGATACACTGATAATACAAAACAATAGTAACTTCGCTTCAACTTACCTAAACTGTTATAATTATTCTGATAATTTCCATTGGTGACTGTTTCCTCTCGGATAAGTTCTCTGGTGACGACCAAGTTAAGCCGGTCCTTACACGACTCTACTAGTTTTCTTGCTTCTTTAAGCGTCATTGCGTCTGAGACTGGAGAATTGTTGATTCTAGTGACCACGTCCCCTTCGCAGAGTCCTTGCCCCGCCTGGTTCAGTTGTTCACGCGCTCTCATCGTCAGTTCTTTTATGTAGAGCTTACAGCCTAATACTATACCGAAATCTGAAACAAACCGAAATAACAGTCTGGGTGGTCCAGCGGTCGCGCACACACGGCTTCTGGTCCAGAGGTCCGGGTTTGAATCCTGACACTGGCTCACACCAACGACTTTTCAAAATATTTTTCGGAAGTTAATTGTGATAAATATCGATGAATGAAAACTTTGTGCCCGGAATGGCAATAGGTTCGCCACCTATTCCATTTGGGACGTAAACATAACGGCGAGACGAGGCTTAACAGCCGCTGTCTACACCTTCGGGTAACAAAAGGCGTGAAGTTATGTTATGTTATTTTATGTTGAAATTGATGATCAATTGATAAAATCAATTCTAAGTAGGATCATCGATATTATAACGCAAAATGGGTTACTTAGTAATTAGTAGTCCGATTTTTTGGCTTTCGGCAGTTTATCACCGAAAATCTGAACCCATTGAACTCTTCCGTAACTGAAAGTTCGAAAGTTCGTCGGTAGGATATTGTAAAATATAATTTACCTTCTTTCTTTCCATTCCTAGTGAGGGCCAGTTTAATAGTGGTGGGAGCAGTAGGGGGCGGCGCTGGTGCTCTCCGCCGCACCACCAGGGTAACAGTGGCGCCACTGTCGCGTAATACTTGCACAGCACGCGCGTACTCCACATTCTCAAGCGGGACACCATTCACTGATACTATTCTATCGTTCACCCTGCAAATAATCAAAGTATTTTAATTTAGTCAAGTTAATTAATTTTAATAAAATGACATACACATTCCATTTGTGAAGACATAACTGATGCCTAATGAATCCTCCTTCTATATGGAGTAACATGAGGGAACTCTGTTGGAGGCTGGGTATTTACTAGTGTCCCGTGTAAAATTTACCCAAAGTCATACTTATAGGTACAATAGTAATAAACTTGAGAGGGAAAATATCACTGTACGTAACAGAAAAAAAGCAAATCAATTATTTTCATCAAATCTGAACTTTTATACACTTACTGAGGCGAAGTCAAAATAAAAATTACATGTGTCGAAGTCTAAACGAAGTCATTAAATTTAAAAGTGACTAGCAAAGGCATACGCTAAAAGTAGCTAAAGTACAAATTACTTACTGCAGCTTATCTTCTGCAGGTCCACCTCTTAGCACATCTGACACAGCTATTGATGGGTCTCCGCTAGCAAAATGAGGATTGTCACGTCCACCAGACACCGCAATCCCAAAGCCATAGCTCGGCACCCGGTTCAGACGTACCCGGTGTGTTTCCCAGCCTGCACTGCGTTCTGCCGTCTATAAACAGAATAAAACTAGATGTAATTTAAGTTTTTTAAGTCAATTTAAGACAAACGAACAAGTGAGTCACCTGGTGGTGAGCAACTAGCACTGGCCATGGGCATCTGCTACACCGATAAGGTCACATTTGCTTGGCAGCCTTTGAGATGGGATAGAGAGAGGTATGGTGAACGAAAGGCGATATAAATTACTTTAGGTCTATCTTCTGAGAGGTCGAGCTTCACCGGTAGAGACCTCCCATTTATGCAGCAAACTGGGTGGCTCTACCATTCTTTAATGTGATTTGCCAAATATATTATAGTTCCTTGTAGCAGTTATAGTTATTTCGAACACAAAGCACAATCTGAAATACCTATGTCGCCGTCCACATGCCTCTGGAGCGTCATGCATATTACATATTATTATTCATACACCCACCCACAGACTTAATTCTGTATACTTGAATATATCAGCTAATATATATATACAAATAATTAAATTAAATTCAGTTTTAACAGCCATCTGGGCGCCATATATGTTTTACCTAATAGTTTTTGACTAGTTAAGATATTCCTAAGATTAGTTTATTTCACTATATATTTTTAAAACATTTTTAAAACTCCACTTTCTTACTTAAAAGTATTGAATGGAACTCAGATCAAAATAGAGATAAAAATATATCTTATATCTACTAAGTAATCAACATATAAAACTGTCCGACTGCAATATCGGTCGTCACTCATTTAAAGGAGCTTCAATTGCATAAAGCATATTATGCTTTATATGAAGAAAACCTTTCCAAAAGATTATGTATGCATGTACACTATCCATCGCAAAGAAAGTGTAGTCAATTAAACAGTTAAGAAAGTACACGCACATATATGTACATCATTATCAATTCCACGAGCACCGGTTAACTAACTTAAGGCTTAGAAACTTTGCTATTTAAGAGAGAAAAAGCTCCCATCTAGCAACCATTAATCTGCACAATAGCTGACCCTCTCAAACCGTTTGCAATACTCCATAATGTAACGTTAGCGGGAAGAAGTCCAATGAGCATTTAATTAGTACGAAAATATACAAACTGCAATCACTAATTTTGGTAGATCTAAATGACAAAGATGCAAAAAATACGTCACAAAATAATAAGAGAAACCACCAAAGCGACGAATGCTCTAACCTACGCTAAGAAACGATAAGTGGATGTGGGCTGGACATGTAGCAAGGCTAAAAGACCAATTCCAATCGCAAAACGTGTCAAAGGCAGGCCCTACAGGAGATGGACCGACGATTGATAAAGATAGCTGGGCTGGTACCAACTGGCAGAAAGTAGCTCAAGATAGAGACAATTGGTATTCATTAGAGGAGGCCTTCACCTTCATTTGAAGAAGGGTTCATACATTGTATTTTAGCATGAAATATAAGGTTTTTTATTTTATTTATTTAATGTCAAGACAAAATCAACATGTATACAATTTTCCCTAAACATTGTCAAGTAATGCTTTATTGTCGGTATCCGTAGTTTACACAACTAAGCCCTGCATGCATGTGCATGTATGAATTGGTTGTTTATTGATGTTTGCCATCAGATCATATTGTGGGTTTGTTGACATTAGTGGCTAATAGCAAAACGTTATTCTGCTACATGCTTTCATTCCACGGCTCTTGTTCTATAGACAGGAAAACTCAAATGCGATAGGGCGCGTCCATAAATTACGTGAGGTGATTTTTTCTTAATTTTCTCACCCCCCCTCTCCGCGCACCCCCTTAAACAGCTCACCAAATTTTTCTCATAACATTGATGGCCAATTTTGTCATAGATGGCGCGTTGCAATTATACTCCTCATCCATTCCGTCCATCCATATCTGCTTAGTCATTCACTCATCCCCGCGAACTACGTACCGCTATATTGTGTACTTTTACCGTAAAATCGATTAGTGCTTCACTCCTAATGAGCATATGATAAGTTGATTACACGAAGAATATTGTTAAATTAGAACCAAAAGTTACTGGGATTATTTCACTCAAAAAAAAAACTCAGCTTTATAATATAGATACAATATAAATTTCCATTTGATTAGGGAACGCACATGTCATTAATATACGCATATTATGAGATGTTATTACTTATACGCCCACTATGTTAGCAACACAGCCTCAACTCCTACGCAGGCTGTGTTTGCTAACAATGTGTGGCAGAACAAAAGAAGTGTTAAAGCATTAAGTAGGTGTACACTTGTTTTGTACATTATCATTACCTTGATATAAAATATTAACAAATGAATAAGCAGATATTTATTTCCAAATTATAGTATAATAATATAGTAAAAATTAGTCAGTAAAACTATGTTACGTTATATCGATGTTAGGAGCCGTAAAAATCGACGCGCGTCCATAAAAAGAGTTATGAAAGTCAACGAAGCGAGTGAGGCGTGTTAAGAATTGTGCCTTATGGCACTATGTCCTCTCTGTCTACCCGCAAGGGATTTAGCGTGAAGTTATGTATGTAACTATGTTACGGAAGCTTATTAAAATTTATGTGTTCAATAAATATATAATCTCGAACGGTTCTCCGTTTTTGGATAACACCTACATAATACATATGAATACTATTGTACTCAATAAATATTATTTGGCAATCATAGGTCAAAATGTTAAAGCTCTTTGGCTACGCCTACACACAGATACACAACAGGTGCTTATATAATATCACAGCAAGAATTCTGCTACCAGTCAATTCACTGTTCCTAGTACCAACTTAAAAAGCCTATAAATTTAACTAAATAATAAAAATGGCCATTGTAAGTTATCCCTAAGAGGTAGACCTTCTTCAGGTATATAATATTGTAGAACATAATTTTCATTTATTACTAAGGGTACTAAGGACTAGTACCAGCGTTTGCAATTCAAGCTACAAACCTCGAACATTATTACTATTTCTCTACTATATTAAGCATGGATTATACATACAAACCACCCTGTGAAAACTATCTATCTAATAAAAAAAACATCAAAATTCGTTGCGTAGTTTCAAAGGTTAGAACGACTTAGTTTTTATACAATGTTGTGATATGTTTGCTATGTGGCATGGCTGAATGAAAGGACAAAATTCTGCCGGTCTATGTATTTTTATGGAGAATATTGTAAAATTTATTAAAATGGATTCCTTTTGAGTCGACATTTTACATTACTTATTTTGTAAAAATATCGAAGGCTAGACAAAATTAAAAAAATTGATAAGTAATTAACAGAAAAAAATTATCACATGTCATAATTTTCTTTTTGGTTCAATTACTTATCTCTAAATCAACATATTTATCATAGAGAAAACCGAGCCTCTCGGCTTCCTACAATTACAACTTCAGAACCGTAACGGAGTCGCGTGCAGGGACTATTTAATAAGTACAATTAAATATACTTTTCATGTGATATCTATCATCAACAAACTCTAGAGAAAATGGTTATTTCCACGCAATGACAACATATTATTATTTACATGCATATTTACAATTTTTAAGTAGTATCAGTGATCTGTAATTCATTTAGATACTTATTTAGAAGAGGTTTTTTTTATACACACCTGTTGTTTTCCCGCCTATTCAAAAAAATAAATGTCAGGAATGTTGATTAATCTGAACACGTGACTTAAAATTGAATATATCCACATAATCTCATTAATGAATTCAACTTGTACCTGCAACTTTTCCAATCCAAAGTTATCCAATTTCATTGTGAAGCAATTTAGATTTATGTCTCTTAACACATTCATATGTCCAATTTAAATTTAATATTTATTCAGTTGAATCATCACATCAATAAGCACTTAACGACAAAATCACAACAGTAACCTATTTGTAATTACAAAAAAAAACAAAATATGAATGCACGGCGATATTTTTTTTTATTTAATTCAAAAGAGGTTTTGCTTTAGGCGTCCACCGATGACGCCGCCTCGCGCCATATAAGATTACTGTACAACCTTTGCCAGGAGGCTCTAAATATTGTACCTACTATGTAGGCACCACTATAACAGAATTAAAATGAATTCTATGCATGTTAATATCTGGAAGTGGTACTCGTTTTCCTAACTCGGTCGGGTAAATAGTAAATACCAACAGCTAAAGCTAGTTAGTAAATATGTACTACAACTCATATTACCTATGGTTTTATTAATTTCAAAAGTTATCATGTTCTAAATTAGTATTCAAAGATGGAATGTTTATTGGAATTGTAAAAGGCGTCGACTGAGCATTATAAATTAGATTTAGTTACAGTAATTTATCGAATCCTATTTTGCTCATCCAAATTTTGCTCTCGATTGAAAAGTTCTAAAAATGCAAGAGATACCCAATGTGCATTCAACATTTTATTTAATCATATTTTATACCCGAACTTACAGTTATTCGCCACTAAATATAACACTGTACTAGTTTGGATACTGATAAAAAATGTAATAACATGTGTTATTTCGGTGCTCCAAATTATAATTTAATGATTTTTGCTCCGTTTAATCTTTCGCTTGTTGTGTTAGTAGATATGGAAATTGGATAAATTTTGCACAGCTCGCGTTGAAATTGGTAACATGTTTCGTGATTGCTGTGTGTGCAGAAGCAGACCAATTTTTTGCCAGAATGAATTCATAACAAATAATTACACTCTATCTTTAATACTTCGTAAAGAAGTGTAATATAGAGGGATATTCTTGTATTTTAATGCAAGAATATAATTGTTTACCAACCGATAGTGTGTTCAGTTTTGATAAACGTTACAACGGTACCTAACCAGCTCCTACTCAGCTCGACTCGCCTACATACGAGGAATGACAACGTGAATTTAAGATTTGCTTTTCACCTAACTGGCTTTCCATACATGACAAAATGTACAGAACTAAATAATTAGTGTCCGACCGAAAGTTCGGTTTCGGTTTCGGCCGAGTTTCGGCCAAAAATCAAGTTTCGGCGGAAGTTACGGTTTCGGCCAAATTTGGCCGAAACTTTTGCCGAAACCGAAACTATTCTCGTACTAATTTTGACTTGTGGTTATCTTTGTCGAGAGTATAATAGCACTATCATACATATCTTTATACCAAGTCTCTGCAGGATAGACAGAGAAAACAGGGCATCATAAAACACGATTCTTACACCTCTCACTACTTTGACTTTCAATCAAATGTTGATTGAAAGTCATAAGTCATACATGCTCACCGGTTTTAAAGACTCCTGGCATCACCTTTCTTATGGACACGTTTAATTTGATCATGAAAAGTATGTGGTCGATCTCATCGACTCCAACAACTTCCGCTTCTATGCTATAGATCTGCTTAGTCAATCTTGCATCAATCATACTTTCTACCAGTCCAAACCATCGGAGTATGCACTTCCTTAATTTTTAATCACACTCTTCCAATCCTCTTTTAAACCTTCCTTATAACCTTTCTTTTCGACGCGATCGGTGAACCTCATACCGCTAATTTTGCGCAGTAACCTCATTTCGACTGTTTTATCATTATTTTCACGCACCCTCTGCCATGCCCAACGCTCGCTTTCATAAATTAGTCTTGGGTTCAGTCCGCACTGTGAATAGCGAGCTGGGTTTAGTTGCTCAGATTGTTTGGCCGTTACGGACCGGTAGATACGGACGCATTTTGCTCAGTAAGAGAGTCACTTGGAGACCCAACTTCTACCCTATCCCATTCTCATTCCATTTCCAACTCCTTTCCTATCCCGCTAACGAAAATATTCCCAAAGAAGGAGGGTTGACGTCAGGCGGCCGGTCACAAAACCGCAGCCAAATCTTTTGACTAAATGGATAGTTCGAAAGGATGACGACCCCATTTAAAGTGGAAAAAGGGCAGGAAAGTGATGATCATTTTTAGTTAAGTGGTATCTCAAAAGAGATTAATAATTATTCTGAGCACAAATAACAAATACATAATATAAGTATGTACGCCTTTGTTACCCGAAGGTATAGGCAGCGGCTGTTAAGCCTCGTCTCGCCGTTATGTTAACGTCCCAAATGGAATAGATGGCGAAAGTTTTCAGTCATCAATATTTATCACACATGACTTTCCGAAAACAATTTCGAAATGACATTGGTGTGAACCAAGTGTCAGGATTCGAACCCGGATTCAGAAGCGGGGTGCTCGCCCATTGGACCACCGAGACATAGAGCCTTAACAGCCTCTGCCTACACTTTAGCATAGAAAAAGCGTGAAGTTATGTAGCGTGTTGTTGATTGGAACAAAACTAATACATAATATGTATTATGGGTATACCATTGTTTTTCTTTTCATGTTCTAATTACATACTTCCTGTGGTTGACTGTAAGAGAATGCTTCAAAGCATGAGCTGAATTATTGTGCATTAACTTTAAAAATAAATAAATTCAGGCCAAATCCCTCGCGGGTAGCCAGAGAGAACAGTGCGCCATAAGGCACGATTCTTACACACCTCACTCGCTTCGTTGACTTTCATAACTCTTTTCATGCACGCGCGTCGATTTTTGAGGCTCCTAACATCAGCTTCCTCCAGAATACGTTCTATTTGGTCATGGAATGTGTGTCTTGGCCGTCCCCGCTTTTGCATTGTATATCTGCTAAGTCAATCCTGCATTATACTTTCTTTCAACATGTCCGACGCATCGTGCAGCATGCCCTTTCTTACTTTTACACCGACATTCTCTTTCAATCCGACTTCCTTCCTTGCAACCTTTTTTTCGACGGGGTCAGCGAGGGTTACTCCGCAGATTTCGCGCAGTGTTCTAATTAATGAAAAATAAAGGGTGGAAATGTATCAAATTTTAGTATTTTAAGGAATTTTAAACTTGATCACGTGAGTTTCGGTTTCGGCATGAATACTGAAAAACTACATATAATTAAATAATAACATTTTTTGTGTTTTAAACATAATATAATACACACAGCGCCATCTAGTCTCTTTAACTTAAAACTTTTTAACTTTTAAATAATGAATGCTATGCGATTAAATTCGAGTCTTGATTCAAAATAAAGTTGGATAATTTGTCATTATTCTCTGTCGAACCTGTAGTATTCGCGACACATTTGGAACAGATGGGATTCAATTCCAATTACAGTTTGTATTTTACAAAGCTGTCGACTTCACAATAACCGATAGGTATGCGTTCCCATCACTATTCTCAAAACGTCTTGAACATGACTTGAATAAGTAAAAAAAATCTACAAATATCACATACAGTTGAAAAACTTATGTGATCTTTAATTGACAGACTCAAGGTGTATTATCAAGTAAAAATTTTAACTGTGTAATACTTAATAATGTTTAACATAGAAACAATAGGCATTCTATCCACTTGGCAGTACATAAATACCTGACAATTATTAACTTCTAAGGACCTGCATATAGAGTTCATTTTTAAATTACAAGTTCTCTTAAGATCCAATTGACATTAATGTCCCCATCATTATGCCTCTGAGCACCTTGGATACTGTATTGTTGAATGTCAAGTATAGGAATTTGCTTAAAAAATCAATAAGTGGATGCAGATGTACATAAAAATAAATTCAGTACAAAACACACTCACCTATCATACATTTTTAATAGGGGACTTTTCTCCTTTTCTTTTCTGGTTGTTTAGATTGCTAAATAGTAGTAAATAGTTAGATGATGTATGGTGAATGAAGGGCATGCTCCGATGGTTCGGACATGTAGAAAGAATGGTTGATGCAATACTGACTAAGCAGATATACAATGCAAAAGCGGATGGATGTAGGAGTCGAGGACGGCCAAGACACACATTCCATGACCAAATAGAACGTGTTCTGGAGGAAGGTGATGTTAAGACCCTCAAAAACCGACGCGCGTGCATGAAAAGACTTATGTAAGTCAACGAAGCGAGTGAGGCGTGTAAGAATCGTGCCTTATGGCGCTCTGTTCTCTCTGCCTACCCCGCAAGGGATTTGGCGTGAAGTTATGTATGTATGTATGTATGGTGAATAATGATATTGTTTCTTAATTTTGTCCTGCACATTTAAACAGGTAATGTGCATATATTGTATATGTAAGTATGTATGGCATCAATGACCAAAAATTTTATATGTTATAATAGTAATGGGATCGTAACATAATCGATGGGATGGAATGTTCTGTCAAGAAACACAAGGCAACACTACCTACACCTTTGTGTTTAAGGTGAAGCTACTATTTACAGAGGTGTGTGAATAAACAAGTAGCCACAAGTATATATTTAATATTAGTTATTTATGTATATTATGCAGATATATTGAAATAATAGAAAACATTCTATTTCTTATGTATTAGGTTCTATATATTGTAACACACCATATTTTATAAGGGTAACTTTTGAAATAATTCCATTCCAAGGATAATGATGGAATGATGTGTGGTTCCTATGTATTGGTACATGACGACTCTGTTAATTTCAACAATAAAACTAAAATGTATTTACTCCAATATATTTCAGTCAAATTAAAGAAAGACATGTTTTAAGAACTGCAATAAGACAATACAAACAAGACAAATTATAAAACCTTACCTTAAATAAAGTAAAGCAAATTTACATCAATAATAATATCTAAATAGTTGCTGTTTAGATTAAACAGCACTATAGTCGTATTTTTAATTAGACAAATCTAGCTGACAGTAGTTAATGTCACTTTGTAAAATAATTTTGCCAAATTTAAAGTAATAGTGATGCATTCAGTTCTTATTCAATCAGATGAATGAACAATGAGTGAAATAATTAATCATCTCAAATTATACTAAACACTCTAAAACTTTATACTACTCAATTTAATAAATAATTTCACTCGACAACAATATTTCTAAATACCTTTTATCAACGTTTCCAAAAATTTCAGTAACAAATAATTTTCTTCATCAGATTTTTTAAAAACTGTATGAAAACTTAAGTCATAAAAATGTTATAATAGTGATAATTATTGATCTGAATGAATGAATATAAAATAAAATGTTATAAGCAATGTTTTTTTTTATTACGTACCTATAATTGTTATATTTTATACATCAATAGTTTCAATTATGTGATATATTCCAAATGCGACAATCTTACAAGTTTCCGAACTATGATAGACCAAACTATACCCAAGGTAAACAATAGTGGCAATTTTATTCATTTAAGAGTTTTTTCATTCATTCACTTTGCTACAACACTATTCTTTTTTCATCAAAAACTGACAACACCGTAAATGTCAGTGGTTGTTGTTTAATTAAAAGTCCGACTTTATGTAGGTTTTAATAACAATCCTCGTATTAAATTAATATAACATCCATTTTAGTGTACATAAAACTTGTAACACACAAAAACGATGTAATATCTTTTATACCAAATACTAAGTAATATACAGCTTTAGCGGACAATATCAAGGATAACCAGGAATAGTAGATAAATTAGTGCCATTAAATGCTAAAACTTCATCACAGTTCGATTTCAACTGTTCAATTAAAATATGTTTGTTAAATTTTATCTCATTGCTATATTCTTGTTTTAGGAGTCGTAGTTTTTCAAATATTTTGTTCCGATGTGTCTTCTCTATGCTAGGATCACGAAGCATATTATTTAACTGTTGTACATCATCGGGTAACTGTATTTCCAGATCTGAATATTCAACTGCAATATTTCTAGATTGTTGCATACCACCAGGTGCATCTTTAAGTTTCATAATGCAAACATGAATATCTTCATCCATTTCCACAGATGATTGCCTTCCTTCATCATCAAACACTATTTTTCTCTTTTTCTTACACTGACATTCTTCATTTATATTGTCTAAATGTCGCTTTCTTGTTACACTGGTTTCTTCCTTGGATTCTAATAGATGGCCATATTTCTTTTCCATTTTCTTAATAACCGCTTTGCATTTAGTATAAATTGTTCTAAGCTCTTCCAAGTCTTCAACATCAACTTCCATGGTATTATTTGATTCAATATCGCTAGATTTACTCACATTTTCTTTGTGCTTTTTATTTTTTTTTCGAGTTTTCTTTTCAGCGTCTTCTGTTCTCGAACATTGATGTGGTTTTTTTTCGGTCATATTTGTTATAGGCTTTTCGTTAGCAAAAATATTCTTGTAATTATTTCCTACCGTAATTGATTTACGCACCAACTTATAATTCTCTTTAACACCAATATTCACTGTCTTACTATTATCTTCTTGTATAACCATATTTAACACATGTTAATTTGTGTTTAATATATTAATTAGAGTAAGTTTTTGTAATCTAAATAATGTTATAAAGCGCTTTTATTTATTTCACTTTGATTTTAAATACCACGAGGTGAGCGCACTGTCACAGAATACCATAGGCATGTCGATTTAAAATCGATTAATCGAAAAATCGATTATTTAGAGTAACATAATCGATTTTTCAGATCGATTTTGAACCCTACGTTGATTCAATGAATCGATTCATAAACCTCCCGAATCGGACCAATCCATTCAAAGAACTAGCGATAATCTTCCTCAATTGGCTGCGGTATTTAGTTTTTTTAATTTTTTTGCTGTTGTCGGACGCAAAAGCAACTGGTAGTATTTGGTCAATAATTTGAACGCGTCATAGAGTAAATATTTATGAACGCTTCCGAAGGTGGCGTTACTTGCGTTAAAAAAAAAAAAAAAAATTTTCTATCCTAACCTATCTAATCTATTCTTATGAGTGAGTTTATTTATCAAAAATATACTGTGGATAAATATTATTTTTACTGTAAAAATTTATAGTAATGAAATAAATAATATCGTGTTCATATAGCATTTATTTTAATTTGAAAAATAGTAAGTGATTAGACTAATTCTAATCAATTTATCGAGTTGGAACATCTGTTCCATGTGAAAGGCTTTTTTCTGTTGCGGAAAATATTGCTACTGACGAAAGGAGTCGTTTAGATCCTGAGCGATTAGATAAGTTAATTTTCTTAAAGTCACTCGACTTAAAATACTGGCAAATATAATTGCTTGTTAAATTTGTATTTAACTTTAATAAAATTTTATAAACTTAAAATTTAATTAATTTATTAACCGACTTACAAGTACTTAGGCGAGACTAGAAATTTAAACTGCCACATTAGTTTCGATTCCCATCTCTACCTATTCTTTCGAAGGAATATAGGCGTGATATTATGTTTATTAATTTAATAATACTTCTATCCAATTACTTGTATTTGCAGTAAATGGTCATCAATAATATCCTGTATCTTTATTAGGCAATTACTCATGTTAGAAATTGGCTCGATTAATCGAAAATCGATCTTTTAATGCTCGATTTAAACAAGAATCGATTCTAGTATATCCGATTTGAATCGAATCGGAGATCGATATTTTTTAAAATGAATCGACATGCCTAGAATACCAGCGACAAATGACAGAAGTTGACAGAACAACACAATGACAGACATGACAGAGTTGCGTGCAAAACCTTGTACAGGCGATGTTGGATGACGCAATAGAAAATGGTTGCCGGACGAATAGCCTATCACAGTTCAGGCAACATCCAACAACATTTTGAACGCAACTTCACTGACGCGATAATGGCGCCATTTTGAATACCTAAGTATTTTGTTTGAGTACCTTACATGTGTTATGTTAAACTTATTATACATTTGCTCACCTTGTGATTGATAAAATGTATTTTATTTTATTATTACAAACAGATTTATTTGTTTTATAGTCACTATATATTTCATAATCGCCAATTACGAAAGAAATGAACGGCCACTAATGAGGGCAACTTTGAAACGCCTAATAATTTGCGAAGTTAGCAGACTATTTGCTAAATAGTTATTTTTTTATAAACTTCAAAACCGGTTTCATAGTTAAATTATATCCGTACATAGTGTGTGTGTGTTTTATGAATGGTGGTTTGTTTAACTAATTCATGAAAAATGTAGCACTAAAAAGCAATTTCGAGATTTAGCTATTAATTGCAAACGCTGCTGGCTACGTGATAGATCAAAAAATAATGTACTACATTATGATCACCTTCACAAGTTCTGCAAAAGTCGGCGATGACATAATATACGTCTATCTCTTTGAGATAGACATAGGTATATTGAGACCGTTTTTATTTATTCTTTACTGTCTATGAGAAATAATGTCTTATTTACGACTCGATTTTACAGCAGACATTAGAGCATTAATTTTCATTCAATTTATTATCATAAATAGATTGTGCATTAAATTCAGATCAATATCACCCTATGGTGTATGTAATTAAAAAGAAGATTTTTGAAGATGAATTTAGTGATATATAACGGTTGTGTCACGCTGCGGTACCGGCCGCAATTAAATTTAATGAAATCCAAAATTTACTTATTTATAGGTTCTGAGGTCTCATACTAAATTTGTGGGTATATTTTTCCTATTTTTTTTTTGTTTTAATAGGTATATCTTAAGCAACTAACTAATTTTAGTTGTAGTAATATTGTGCAAGGGAGAGAAATTGACATTTGAGAATTGAGAAATTACATTTGAAAGGTGAAGTAATAATTGCACTTTCTCAGAATATAACACATCGAGACAAATTAGAGTAAAAAAAAATGGTAAAAATATTGCAAGGTGTGTATAGATTTCCAGACAATTAAGTAACAAAACCTTTATTATAAGTTTTTATTTTTCTTCTTTTTTTTCTTGATAGGCACATATTCTTCAGTAATATCTTCTTTAACGTCTTCAGGGCTAACAATTTTTTTCTTCCTTTTTGAGTTTTCAATATTGATTGGCTCATCATCTGCCATCGCAGAAATACTTTTATGTTTACTCTTTTTAGATTTCTTAATATTACTTACACTCTCAGTTACATTATTGCTAGGCTCTGGCAATCTGTCTGTGTCATTTGTATCAATTTCTGATTCATGATTTTTGTTTTTCTTCTTTTTCTTACTCTTTTTAGTAGTTTCCATATAAATGTTCTCTACATCTGTATTTTCTTTTAAAGTGTTATAATCCTCATTACCAACAGGATACTCACATAAATTGTGAGTTTCATTATCCTCACTGTCAACAGTGCCAGAAAATCCTTTAAAACCATAATCAGCTCTATCATCACCATCATAGTTTATATAAATTGTGTTCGTTTTAGATTTAATGGCGGCCAGTTTGTTTTTGAAATAATCCTCCATACTACCTTTATCAGTAAATACTTGTTCAGTTGTCTTTACATCTACAATCTGCTCTATCTTATCTTGCTTTTCCTGTTTTGAAGGTTTTAAACTCTTTTTGCCAAAAATATTTGCTAAGTCTTTTTCACTATAGCGAGTTAAGTCTTTACCCCTAGTAAACTTGTGATAATGAACACGAGCTTTGCTTTTCTTTGATTTAACTTCAAGAGAAACTCCGCTGTGCAGTTTTTCTTCATTAACATCACCTAGAATCAATTATATAAATTATTGTACTAAGAATAGTATAAATGAAGTAGTCACCAAGCGAACTATAAATAACATTTTTAAATATTTGATACATAAACAAACACCCAAATGCCATCACTAGTAATATTGTACTCAGGTGAGGATTAAACCCAACTCCGTTTCACTCTTTGAATTCAAGCAAGCCAAATGACTACTTCTGCAATCATGTTACGCCTCCCACTTTTTAAGGTTGAGGGATTATAACTATCAAGATTTGTAGATGTGAAGTTGTTGTATTCTGTTAATAATATTATAATAATAGGTTTACATGGAATATAAACTGAGGTTATTAATTACTTAGGCACTTACCATTAGACAAGTTCGCTAATAAGGAATTAAAATCATCTTCATGTTTAGTCCATTGATCATTTCTATCTTCATATCCGAGGCCTTTGTCATCGTTTTTGTATCTAGCCACTACATGCTCGACTATCCCGTTTTCGTGAGCACCTAGTCCCTTTCCTTCACTCCAACCCATCTTTTCCAACATTTTCTGGCCAAATTTATTCGAATCATTGCTCCAAGCGTTGTTTTTCGCTCGTAAATTAATAACCTTTTGTTTTCGACGAGGTGCTGCTAACATAGCCATAATTAGAAAGAAGAAATGTCACAGCTATGTAGTATTTATTTCTGTTATTTTCACCAAATAATCAAAACATTTAGATACACATTTTACAAATATTTATAACCACATTTTTAACCATGAAACGTGGTGCATTTTAAAGTGTCAAACTCAATGTACCATTTTAAAAATGGCCGACAACATCGGACCAATGGCGTAACTTCATGTCAAAACCGTACCAATGACGCATATCCTCTTCGGACAAGCCATTGGTAGATGCCTAAATGAAGTTCGTGCGTAACGTTTTATAGGGATCGCGTTTCGTTCCACATAGACAAGGTAATGACAGTATTCCGTTTCTCAAAAAAAGATCTCAAGAGAAATAAACTGAGAGTAAAGTGTTAACCACATAAAAGGAAATAAAGCGCAAACGATTCTCTGCTTCAACATTGATGCTTTAATTTGAGCAGATTTTTTCGTTTAAACTAAATATTTTTTTCATGATCTCAGCTCCTTCATAAACCATAGCCAAAAAAGCCAAACTTTTGACAACATAGATAGACGAAAGGATAACGTGTAGTGCCTATCCAACTTAGAGTGGGATAAGGGCAGGAAATTGATCAGACCCGTCCTGGCGAATATCCGTACTTTGTAACTAGTTACTAATAGTGAATCCTAGTTGTATATGCCTAGTGGTTTACCACTCCGCCTTCTAACTTAACACTGACTATTTGGCACTTTGACTAAAAACCGTATCGCATACTCGAAAGTCCTGTGCTTGTGTTTTTCTTACTGCAATTTAATTTAATTACTTCACTAATCTAAATTGAGGCGCAGCAGGGTTCATCTAGTTTAACGAGAAACATTTTGTTTTTAAATTGACCGATACAAGCGATACGGTCGTTACGTCACGATTTTCTGTGAACGTGATTAGACGATGAACAATACTGCATTTTTTTTGGTTTGATATCCAGCATCGTGATGGGAATTTGACGGGCAATTATATCCAAATGATCGCATTATTTGCTCGTGGAATGGATACTTTAATTTTACGCAACATGTTTTATGATTTATCCATGAATAAATAATTATTTAATCGGTTGATCCTTTCATTTATACCGCAGCACTAGTGTTAAGATTAGGCGCCATCGTGAACATACCGCTTAAAGTATAGAAATACTTAAAATACAAATATAATTAAAATACCAAAGATGTCTTCCGTAAATTCTTGAGCGAATTGAATGAGAGTGATTTGTATCAAGATCCTTGCAATATTTTTGCGTAATGCGACAAAAATATACAGAAAGATAAAAAACAAATATTTTATTTATTTAAGATAAAAAAATTTTGGTCAGGGTTAGTTAGTATTAGATACTAACTAACTACTTTAATAAAGTCGCTCATATGTTATATATATGAGCGACTTATGAGCTGAGCTGGGTATGGCAGAGTGTGCATGAAAGTAGAATAAAAGCGGTGGAAATGAGGGCACTACGCAAAATCTGCGGAGTGACTCTCGCTGACCGCGTAGAAAACAAGGTTGTACGGAAGGAAGTTGGTTTGAAAGAGAGTGTCGGTGTAAAAGTAAGAAAGGGCATGCTCCGATGGTTCGGACATGTAGAAATAATGGTTCATGCAAGACTGACTAAGCAGATATACAATGCAAAAGCGGATGGATGTAAGAGTCGAGGACGGCCAAGACACACATTCCATGACCAAATAGAACGTGTTCTGGAGGAAGGTGATGTTAAGAGCCTCAAAAACCGACGCGCGTGCATGAAAAGAGTCATGAATGTCAACGAAGCGAGTGAGGCGTGTAAGAATCGTGCCCTATGGCGCTCTGTTCTCTCTGTCTACCCCGCAAGGGATTTGGCGTGAAGTTATGTATGTATGTTATATATGTATAAATAAGTATAAGGCCACGATGTAAGAAAAAGTAATTGTAATTTGTAAACTATTATCCAAGACTTCACTGAAACCGATTTGCGTGAAAGCTAAGGCACGAAAGTAATCAAATATTATATCAATTAATATAACTTAATTATATGCATAAACGACACAGCATTATAGCATCCGCGTTAGATATTTATTTATAACATATTATTGATCCAAACTAAGTTCCTTCTGCCCCTGCTTATGAGCAAAGTCAAGACCGGTTCATGTAAAAGTAAAAGTGCTAAAGTTTATTGAATGAATATTGTGGTTTTACCAATATTTCACTCTCCTACTCTCCAAATATATATATATGGACACTGATTAGTCTCGAATATTGATTGGAAAGATCATAATTGAGTTAACTTTCTTCGAAGACTGTGTTCCAGACCATGTAATGATGATGATCAAGTTTGAAATACACTTTTAATATCAAATTGAGGAGATTCTTATGATAAAAACAGATTACTGATAAGATTTATGAGTGGATTGATCATTTATAGTCGCGGTGGTCCAGTGGTTGAGTTCCCCGCTTCTGATTAAATCATGGGTTCGATTCCGGATTCACACCAATGATTCTCGGAATTATTTTCGAAAGTTATGTGTGATGAATATAGATTGAGACAACATTGTCAGACAGACAGACAACAGACATATGGTAAGTGGTAGAGCCAAGCAGTTCGCTGCATGAATGGGCCGGCTCGACCGGTGAAATACCACGGCCTCTCAGAATTTCGACGTGAAGTGGCTTGTGCCGCGTTTCGTTCGGTGAGAGAGGTATCCGGAGGCCCATCCCCTTCACCCTCCCCTTAATGGCAGCGACATTAAAAGATCATTTACCCCAGGGGGGTACCAGCTGCCACAGCACTGGAGAATCCCCCCTTGAGCGTCCACGGTTTGGTATTCACCAAGGCGTGGACGCTCAAGCTGCCCCTCGTAGTCTGGGGAGGGCAAAATCTCGCTCGTCACTAAAAACTGTCCGGGGCAAACGTAAGGGCATTGCGACTCCCCCTGCCACGCTAAACGTGGACTTTTGCAATATCAGGGGCATCCACTCAAATCTGCTTGCCATTCACCACCACCTGGAAACGGCAAAGCCTGCTTTGCTATTCCTTACAGAGACACAGATATCTTCTCCGGCAGACACCTCATATCTCCTATACCCCGGATACAAACTGGAATACAGCTTTGTACCGCGGGCCGGAGTGTGTGTGTTTGTCCGGGAGGATATCTGTGCTCGACGCCTCGGCAGCCTTGAAGGAAGGGACCTATCGACCCTCTGGCTGCGTGTTGATAGCGACGACCACCCCCGCATCTACGCATGTCTTTATAGGTCCCATAGCGGTAATACCGAAACAGACCGACTCATGGACCACGTTCAAACGGCTGCAGATTCCGTACTTCAACAGGTCCCATCCGCGGAAATCGTTATTCTGGGCGATTTCAATGCCCACCACGTCGATTGGCTTGGATCTCGCACCACCGACCACGCGGGTAGATCTGTTCATGACTTTGCTCTAGCATATGATCTAACACAACTGGTTACCGCACCCACGCGAATCCCAGATGTTGATAATCATATACCTTCCCTGTTGGATCTTCTGCTGACCTCCCATCCGGACAGATATGTGGTTTCTGTAGACGCCCCTTTGGGTTCTTCGGACCACTGTCTGATAAGGAGTACGGTGCCACTCACGTGCCCACTTCGACCGCACATTGCGAGTCGCCGCCGTGTGTGGCACTATAGGTCAGCGGACTGGGATGGGATGCGAAATTTCTTCGCATCTTACCCATGGGGGCAAGTTTGCTTCTCGCCGGATGATCCTGACGTCGTTGCCGACTCTGTTGCTGACGTGGTACTGCAGGGAATGGAGCTCTTTGTTCCATCCTCAGTGGTGCCAATCGGCGGCAGATCCCAGCCCTGGTTTGATCGCTCATGCAAAACGGCATTACGTTTTAAGCATGAGTGTTATCAAGCCTGGGCAAAAGCAGTGGCGTCCCAGGACTCTGACACCGGCCCTCTTAAGAAGAAGTACAACCTTGCCTCCAGGTCCTTCAAAAGAGTTATAGCCGTAGCAAAGTCTCAGTACATAGGCAAAATTGGCGAGAAACTAGTTCGCCTTCCCTCGGGAACCCGTGCGTTCTGGTCGCTCGCCAAGGCTGTTCTTGGGAATTTTTGTAAGCCGTCTCTTCCACCGTTGCACCGGGAGGACCAGTCACTAGCCCACGACGTAAAAGAGAAAGCCGACCTTCTTGGCACTCTTTTTGCGTCCAACTCGACTTTGGACGATATGGGTAACATCGCACCGACTATTCCACATTGCGGTCACGCCATGCCGGAGGTTCGTTTCCGGCAAAGTACTGTGCGACGCATACTTCTATCCCTGGATGTCCACAAGTCGAGTGGGCCTGACGGAATCCCAGCAATTGTGCTGAAGACGTGTGCTCCAGAGTTGGCACCGGTTCTAACGCGTCTTTTCCGGTACTCCTACTCTCTCGGCGCTGTGCCAGCATCATGGAAGGTTGCTTTAGTCCATCCGATCCCTAAAAAAGGTGACCGCTCAGATCCGTCCAACTACAGACCTATCGCCATCACCTCCCTATTCTCCAAAATAATGGAAACACTCATCAACCGCCAGCTCCTTAAGTATCTAGAAGAGCACCAGTTGATAAGTGACCGTCAGTACGGATTCCGTCAAGGTCGCTCAGCTGGTGATCTTTTAGCGTACTTAACCCATCGGTGGGCGGAAGCGGTTGAGAGTAAAGGAGAGGCGCTGGCCGTTAGTTTGGACGTAGCGAAGGCCTTTGATCGGGTTTGGCACAAAGCACTTCTTTCGAAGCTTCCATGTTATGGGCTTCCCGAGAAATTATGCGATTGGGTTTCCAGCTTTCTCACGGCTCGGAGCATTAAAGTTGTTGTCGACGGGTCATGCTCCGACTTAAAACCTGTGAATGCTGGAGTCCCCCAGGGCAGTGTGCTATCCCCTACGCTGTTTCTTCTGCATATCAATGACATGCTGCTTAGCAGCAATCTTCATTGTTATGCAGATGACAGTACCGGGGATGCCTTATATACCGGCCACCCGCGTATTTCTCGTCGACGAGCACCGGAATAAACTTGTGTCTGAAATCGAAACTCTGCTTAGTCAGGTTTCGGAATGGGGCCGACTAAACTTAGTCCAATTCAACCCTAAGAAGACACAGGTTTGCGCGTTTACCGCTAAAAAGACACCCTTTGTCGTAGCTCCCTGTTTTGAGAGCACTCCCTTACCCGCCTCAGCCGCTATCGGAATTCTTGGTGTCGACTTGTTGAGTGACGTCCAGTTCCGCGGTCATCTGGAGGGCAAGGCCAAATTGGCTTCCAAAAAGCTTGGTGTGCTCAATAGAGCGGGACAGTATTTCACGTCAGGTCATCGCCTGCAACTTTACAAGGCGCAGGTCCGTCCTCACGTGGAATACTGTTCACATCTTTGGGCGGGGGCACCCCAGTACCAGCTTACTCCATTTGACCGCATCCAACGACGCGCGGTTAGGCTTGTCGACAACCAAGCTCTTACTGATCGGCTTGATCCTCTGGCGTTGCGGAGAGAGGTGGCATCTCTATGTATCCTCTACCGCATATACCACGGGGAGTGCTCTGAGGAATTGTTCGGATTAATACCGCCAGCTGATTTCCGCCACCGTTCGACGCGCCAACGCTACCACCCGCATTGGCTGAATGGTTGGCGGTCGACAACAGTGCGTTTTAACAGGCACTTCTTGCCACGCACTGTTCCTTCATGGAACCAGTTGCCGGCGACGGTATTTCCGGACCGCTACGACCTAGGAACCTTCAAGAAACGAGCCTATTCCCATCTGAAAGGGCGGCAACGCTGATGTGATGCCCCTGGTATTGCAGACGCCATGGGCGGCGGTGATTGCTTTCCATCAGGTGACCCGCAAGCTCGTTTGCCCCTTATCCCATAAAAAAAAAAAAAAAAAAAAAAAAATAAAAAAAAAAAAAAATTGTGTCCGGTGTAATGGAAATAGATTCGCCACCTATTCCATTTGGAACGTATCGTAATGATTCGGCGAGTCGAGGCTTTAACAGCCGCTGCCTACAACTTCGGGTAGAGAAATGTGTGAAGTTACGTTTTTACGTTCGTTTATAATAGTGGAATAGTGGAAAGGCATAGTTATAGATGAAAGTCATGATTCCATAACACGGCCAGTTAAGTGAACCTATTTTTAAAATGGGCTTACATACTACTGTCTCTATGGTGAATTGATTCACAGCTCGCTCTAAACTTTCTTGGAGTTGCTCAATCAGGTTCAGATCATCATTCCCTCTAAATCAATATATGTATTATAAAAACTGTCGTTATACAGTGCGGCTTTGAACGGAACGAGCCATAAACAGTAGTAGATATTTTCTACACAGACACTTCACACTAGTCTCGCTTGACCAGACACCGATAGAGAAAGCCAAGACAAGAAAGAAGCATTCCTAGGAAAATGTATTACATACACAATATGTGTTTTATCGCACAAGAATATGTGTGGTTGCATAGAATTATTGATGCCTCTAGTATTTGTCGTTTCCTCGCAATTTCATATTTACACAGACGCAGGCAAAAGTGCTTCATTTTACTAATATTGTAAATGCGAAAGTTTATAAGGATTGTTTCATTATTTGTTTTTCATTATTTGTTACTCAATCTCGGGTCTTACGGTGAACAGAAATGCTTAGGTGAAAATTTGCATATTGAAATAAAATTTCCTGGATAGGTAGGTTACATTTCAACACAGTAACGTATTCCCTTGGGATAATATTGTAATTAACAAAACTAAAGTGTTCATGGGCGGCACAGGTTGCCTACCATCAGGTGACACGCTAGCTCGTTGGCCGTGCTACCCCATAAAAAATAAAGAAATGACACCTTATTCATAAAACGTACAATAACACTGTGATACAGGTACATATACGTAATCGCAGCCGCGGGTAGAAACCCTTAATCATATTTATATACACTGGTAGGCAACAGATTACAAAAAGACATAATCTCCCTAATTGCGTTGTGCAGTGTTGATTGACAGGGTAGAGAGAGTTGATCACTAACGTAATAGGAAGAATATATTAATATCTGGTGTTTAATTAATGCAATTCAAGTTTTGACAGATATAAATCATGCTTTTTGCGTCTGTATTAAGGCAAATTTCTCTAAAATATTAAAATCAAACGTCCGATCGTTATTAATCTTACAATAATAGGTATGTTATTCCTGGTTATTCTACAGACAACAGATACATCTTACATAACAAACGGGTAGAAAAAGGGGTGTAGTTATCACCCCTTTTTCTACCCGAAGGTCTCGCTGCTATGTTTACGTCCCAAATGGTATTAGGTGGCGAACCTATTGCCATACCGGACAGAAAGTTTTCAGTCATCGATATATATGACGATGAGATCGATGAGATATCACACACACATAACTTCTGAAAAGAACTTCGAAAAGTCATTGGTGTGAGCCCGGATTCGAGCCCACGACCTCTTGATTCAGAAGCGGGGTGCTCGACCACTGGACCACCGAGATCAATGAATTTTCTTTAGATAACCTCTCAACAGTGTCAACGTAGTTATTATAATATTAGTAAAGGTCTCCTTTAGGTATATCACCTGTAATGATAGATTATGGATGAGAATAAATAAATATTATCCTTGCTATCTATTCATGTTGTCAAAAGATTTGGCTGTGGTTTAATGACCGGCCGCCTGCCTGACGTCAACCCTGCTTGGGAATAATAAGCAAATAACACCCAAGGGTGTAAAAAGATATATGTTCTTCGAAAAACAGTAGACAAGTTCAGTCTACTCGTTCTAATGAATTAGTGTGCCTAGCTACAAATATAGGTCGTCTGCAGTACTTCCCGTCTAAATCTGTAAATAGACCTGATGCAAAACAAGCATTGTTGACTAAGCATCAGGAGCGTTCACCTAATGGTTGTGTTGTCACGTGGGTCATGATGGATCTAATACCGCGAGTGTCTATCATCTGCTTTTTAGTTGATTTGTATTTATGATAGTGAATAGCATTACCTACTAAGTATATTTTCTTATGAGATAGGAGACAATCGCCGCGAGACCGTGGCTTGCTGCCACGGTCACCTGCTAGTGACAGTTCCATTGCGAGCATTTAAGGGATTGGAATGTCAAGGGAGGCGGACCAGAAGTGATCCTCCGAATGCCACTTTATGTTGACATTCCAAGAGGTCGTGGTATTTCATCTGTCGATCTGGTCCATTCATGCAGCGAAATGCGTAGCTCTATCACTATTGCCTGCCTTTATGAAGGTGTGGGGTGGGGAGGGAAGAAACTGCTTCTCCGATTACCTTTCTCAACGATCGAACGTAAACAAATAATTATTAAATTACGTAAATATCTAATCTATAGCCTGAATATATTGTTATCCTTTAAAATGGTAATTGTGGGTTATCCCTAAGAGCCAATCGCAAACTTTTTTGTACACCTTTTGAAGGTATATAAATTTTTATCTATCACTTAGGCCAGCGATTGCAATGAAAGTGCTAAATCTCGAAAATTATCACTTTTTATATGGTACATTATACATACAAACCACCCCGTTGACACCCTCTATATATTAAACGAAACTGCATCAAATTCCGTTGCGTAGTTTCAAAGATCTAAGCAAATAAAGGAACAGACAGCGGAAAGCGACATTATTTTATACTACGTAATGTTAAAATGATATAGCATAAACATCGAGTTGGTGAATTAAGTTGCATATGAATTCTATACAAGGATTTTTTTTCTAATTGAGAGGTAAACCGCGTTATTTTTATTTTTATTGCACCAAATTGTACGAAATAAACCTAAAACTTTTGGTAAAAGAGAAAGGGAATAATTTGGAGTATCTTGCAATTGGTAGTCTCGGTGGTCCAGTGGTCGAGCACACGGCTTCTGAATCCAGAGGTCGCGGGTTCGAATCCTGACTCACACCAATGACTTTTCGAAATTATTTTCGGAACTTATGTGTGATAAATATCGATGACTGAAAGCTTCGTGCCCGGTATGGCAATATGGCAAAACGCCACCTATTCCATTTGGGACGTAAACATAACGGCGAGACGAGGCTTAACAGCCGCTGCCTACACCTTCGGGTAGGAAAAGGCGTGAAGTTATGTTATGTAATTGATATTCTCAGAAGCATCTAGCAATAATTATCGTCAGTTCCAATATGCATCAAGGAGCAGTAAAATTACAGATTCATAGACAATGGAGATAAATTTAGTATTACAATTTAGTTTTAGTAATTAATTAAGTAATAATGGTTGAGTATTACGTGTTTATTAATGAATTCACTTTTTTTTTGTATACACATTTTAAACATTAAAATTAAGATGTTGGCAAGCCAATTAAATTAATGCAAATGTCTGCCAATAAATCAATAAAATGTCAAGTTCTACGTGTTGATCAAAGTTTATTGTTACTCAGTACCTAAGTATGTACTTTTTACCAAACTTTTGGTCGTACAAAAGTCAGTAAAGAAAGTATAAAACTTAATATATAATTATACATAATGTGTATCTATTACAAAACAGAGACTTAAATGTCGCTATAATGACGAGATTTTAAAAAATGCTAGTAGGGTTTAATAGATAATAGGATTTTTATGATTTGTGTAGCGAATAGGTAGACATTTGATGCAATCGATTTTAAATGCTGCGTCCGAAGTTTATACTAAACTATAAAAATTTTAAATCTTAGCCCCTTGTTGTACATATAATGTAAGTATATGGATCATATTATGTTTTTTTTTAGATCGGAGTATAAAGGTTTGTTAAAGCTATCCGCGATAACCTGCAATTGTTTGTAATTACCCTTACGTCTTGTACTTTTTAATTTTTTATATGTATTTTGTATATCTGTTAGTTTTCTTACTGTAATAAATATATCAAATAAGAAGCAACGGGGTTGCCAGTAATAGATTCCTACACTACTATAGAAAATTCAAGATGCATTTTATAAAAATCTTAGGTGAATAACCACGTCCGACTTGCCTGCAAGATAAATAATATACGAATGCTGGACGGGCTATAATAAAAATATACTGAGTGCGTAGCTAGCCTTTATGTTAATGGACGGACGGATACGTGTGGACATAGGCCTACCGGAGCTCTAACGTGAGAAACTTTAAGTGACTCATTCTCCATGAATGCAATTCTGCTAAACTACAGAAAATAAACTTATAAAATGTTTACAGACATCACATTTTTGTCCTATTTTTAAAATACAGGTCCTACAGCGGCCAATTATTAGCGGTGCTAACGGTGTAGCTCGGTGGCTGAATAAGTGAAGTTCGAGGCAAAAACAAAAAAAAAAGAAGTTGAGTTATTGAGACAAAACTGGTGCCGTCGACAGCTGCGAATTGGCGCGAAACAAGTTTTCGGCGGCAACAATGACGTCACCAGACAATAACATGTGCCATTCTCGGCCGTGCAGGTTCGTTTTAAGAACAAAAACTCAAAATCTCTTTCATCTCTGAACTCCATTCGATTTTACGGTTCCTTGGTATAATAATATGTTAGTACATTTTCTTTGTCGGTTGTTATTACGTACAGGTGAACCTTAGTTTTTTTATTTACAAAATTGGTATACGAAAGCCTCCAGCTGCGTTCTACAGTCTAAATTCATATTGGAATGTTATGAGATAGATAAACGCTAAATCTTTGTTGGGCATAAAGAATATTTTATTACAAATCTCACTCGCTTTGTTGATATGCAACTCTTGCAATGCAAAATCTAAATTACGAGTTCAATGTAAATATTGGAGAAAACATATAATATTAACTATATCACTGCTTATATTGCACTATTTATGTGGTTCTATTTCGTTTGGATGTCTAAAAGTAACAAGATGGGTAATTTTATCAGTACAGCATTCAGATAAACAGCGTTATCAGTCAATGAATCATAACTGACAGAGCTTTTCAAAAAGAAACAGTGCATGACATTTCAACCATAGACAATATATTCTATTTTATAAAGTTTCTTATAACATGAGAATAAAAGAAACGAGGAGAAAACCCAGAAACAGGGTTTAAGTTATGAATAAAAGTAGGTATTTAATAAACCACATGCATCGGTGGTTTAATATATTCCTATGAAGTTATGAATAAATCCACAAGAGTAAAATTTATTTTTATCTCAATCATATCTTTAGGAGATTTGACTTTATATGCGTACATACATACCTTCACGGCAAGATCACGATTTTAACTACACACTTAGCTTCTTTAACTTACATAACTCATGTCATACAAATTATTGTAAATATAGCAAAATAACAAGTCTCGGTGGTCCAGTGGTCGAGCATACGGCTTCTGATCTAGAGGTCCAGGTTCGATTCCTGTCACTGGCTCACACCCAATGACTTTTCGAAATTGTTTTCGGAAGTTATGTGTGATAAATATCGATGACTGAAAACTGTGTGCCCGTTATGGCAATAGATTCGCCACCTATTCCATTTGGGACGTGTGTAAACATAACGGCGAGACGAGGCTTAATAGACTGCTGCCTACACCTTCGGGTAACAAAAGGCGTGAAGTTATGTTATGTTATAGCAAAATAATCAATAGCCGACTTTTCCAGCAACTATTCTAACCAGTAACTAATCGTTCAATTAGAAACCTATGTTGTAAATAATATCATTCAGTTACTTCATTATTAATATATAATTTATGTAACATAATTTGACATTTATATGAATTCACCACCGCATAACTGAATCAGTGGACTTAGAAAACTCGTTTAAGGCTGTGAAATAGTTTTAAGATTGCACAATAAGTTATGACACACACGTATAACAATTGTAAATAAAGTAACCACTGTTGAAACTCACAAAAATATATGTGCAACAAAGAAACCTCTTTTGCTTTTGTTTATTAAAAAAAATCACCATACAATTTCAATAACTCGTATTTAGCATCAATTCCAAGGGTCGTACGAAGAAGTAGTTTACTGCTACATATGTTAAAAGCTTGAAGTTATAATAAGTAACATAACCCAACTATGGAAGATATAGATGTTTACATCATATAATAAGGACTTCAATAGGTAATATTAATCTCGCGGAATTTAGTGCCAGAGGGTTACATTTGAAGGTCTAAATAGTATCAAATAAACGTGAAGTCATTGCACTTATAGGTAGGTATGCAAGAGCAAACGTGTTCTGCTTCATCGATACCTACCTACTACGAGAAGCGGTCGGCTTACCTGAGAGTCAGTCCGGACGTGATTCAAATTATTAACCAATAATCCGTTGTCACTAGTTATTGGATCCATTTTTGTAAAATCATCATCCAATAATATCCGTATAACAAAAACTATCAGTCACACATATCACTACACATATACAAAGTTGAAATCTAACCGTTTGTCACACATAGGCAGTTGATAAAAACGCATCTAGACTCACAAATAGTTAACGCAAACAGTCACCTGAGCCTCTTGTATAAGGCTTCACTGGCATGCAATAATTGAACGAGTTACACTAAGTTTAAATCAATAAACATCACAATGATTACATGAGCAAAGTTTTTATTAAATTTGTAAATAGTCTGTTGTGAGTTTTGTTTAACACAACGTCTCGCCGGATGGTAAGGACGCCCAGGCGGCGAAAACTTAACCGTGCGTGATTTCTGTATGACTCTCAAAAGCGAATGGTCATATATGCTATCAATCTTTGCATACCAGCGTGGTGAGTTGAAACCGACTGGTGTATTTTAGTTAGGGCCAGTGAAGGTGTGCGAAAGGGACGTCGCATCGGCAGGTAGTTTCGGCTTGAAGCGAACGAACAGTATCTACAGGTTTTTGCTCTCCCACTACCGAGGAGGCTCGCAGTTGACGAAACGGACTTCGAGAGCCTCGGAACGGAGCTTGGAAAGTTTAGATCAAAAACATAACAAGCGTTACGCAGTCGGCTAAATGTTTAATAACATATTCAGTTTTAAGTATTATTGTACACGTAAGACCGTAACCCTCAATCGTACCGGTTTAGAGACTTTCATATCTATAAGTTTTTCGTATGAAAACACGTGTTACTTTTGCTTTTTATATCATTTATCAGTTGTTGACAAGAGATTTTACCGCGTGTAGCCTTTTCTCCAATAATGATAACTTTTAACGTCTCCATAAGATTTTAATGAAATAAAGTAGGGAACACAAACAAACAATAGTAAAAAAAAATATTATAATCATTCTGCTGATATTGAATGTGTACAAAAGACATGAAATTACAAGTACCAGCGTTCATTCTATTTATTTGTCTTAAGCAAAACAATTGTATACATATTTCGTTCAACTTCTGGATAGATCGATTAAATATATATGTCCATTACCCCTTACACCTTAACTATGACTATTAACTTAGAGCTTGTTAAGTGACACATAAACAAATAATATACACCTCCTTTTTGTACCGACAATTAAAACCTCCATGTGTTTGGTAGGAGCATAAACAAACAAAGATAAAATATGACGTGCCACTAAAAACACACACTAAAAAAAAAAGTAAATTTTGATTGAGTTTTATTTGGTAAAAATTTGTAAAATTAACTATCTAAATATAAAAAAATATCATATCATGTCTAGATAGTAATGAATAAACAGGAACTGTTATTCATAATAACAGTATCGGCGGTCGCTTCATGTGCTGCAACAATTTTAGACAAAGATAGAAAACCACCACGGTGGTAGTTTTACACAATAGTAAGTAAGCAACTAAATAAACTTCCTCTCTGAGTAAGTATAATAAAGATTTAAAGATAATAATATAATTACACATTACGCAAACACGAGCCGTCTTGTTAGCGCTCGACGCGCTATTTACGTATTTTACAGTGCAATAGAATTAGCCCAAAAATCTGTTATGGCGTTTTCAGTAGCATATATAAATTCCTGCACCTACATGAAATCAAGTGTGCAATTGTTTCCAGCACACCACATGTTATGCACTACCTAGTGCATACTCTTACATACGCATAGTATTGTGTATACTCTTCGATAAAAACCTCATTTAACACGGCTATCCGATTTCGGGAAGACGTAATTTCAAGTTAGTTTAGGGTCTGCCAAAGCACACCGAGTCCAGGTGAATTCTCTAGGACATAGTGCCAAACGGGTTGGGCATAAAAACTTGACTTCTCGCTAAACAGAGGTTTGTTAGGATATAACGTCTTAAGAAAATATTGTACATTAATAATATAAAATAATATCAGCGTGACAGTGGTTCGCGGTTCCACGCGGTCAAGCCAGCCTATTCATGCAGCGAACTTAGAATGCAGCACTCTTAGAATATCGACTCGGAAGTGGCTCATGCCGCGTTTCGCTCAGTGCGAGAGGTACACGGAGTCCCAACCGCTTCCCCTTCACATCCCATTTCCGACCTCCTTCCATATCCCATTTAGTTACGGGCGGCAACTGAACTGTAACACTATCTGTGTTCAGGTGGCAATGGGCGGCGTTTGTTACTCACCATCAGGTGACACATCTGCTAGTATGCCCTATACCATAAAAAAGGAAAAATTAAAAAACATCTATTAATATTTGTAAGAAATTATAACAAAACATTTACATAAAGACGATATTTATATTATGTATGTTAAAAGACGATATTTATATTATGTATGTTAATGTCTCGATGGCCCAGTGGTCGATCACACGGCTTCCGATCCAGAGGTCTGCGTTCGATTCCTGACACTGGCTCACACCAATGACTTTTTGAAATTGTTTTCGGAAGTTATGTGTGATAAATATCGATGACTGAAAACTTTGTGCCCGGTATGACAATAGCTTCGCCACCTATTCCATTTGGGACGTAAACATAACGGCGAGACGAGGCTTAACAGCCGCTGCCTACACCTTCGGGTAACAAAAGGCGTGTAGTTATGTTATGTTATCTATATACTTATAGATGGCAATAAGAATATCATACATTTGTTCTTGCAAATTTTATCACATGAAAACAAATTATCTATTTAATGCATATATATAATTGCAGCAGAAAGGTATGTAAATTGCAAGATTTTTGGCCGATGAACCTAAATTTTTGGAATTCTACTCATCAAATTGCCGAGGACAATTAACGGATATATTCGGAACAAGAAAATTAAACAACCAATCATGAACAATGGTATAAAACCGACCCGCCTATGGTACTGGACGGGCAGAAAACATTTTCAAAATATATTGAATCATAGGGAGAAGGCATTCTATGATGACTGCCGAACTCAGGTTATGCCCGGGTACAGCGATACGTTGCTAATGGCTGTCATTCTGACCAGTTTTATGGCTGTAAATTATTCCTTTGGACTATTGAACTATAACCGCCCCACGCCGTGCCAGATAGTTGAACCAGACGAGGACAAGAAGAACCCGCCATGTTCAAAGGACAAAACTCCCAAGCGAGAGCCACCCAAGCCACCACCAACTTGTCCAAAATGTTAATAGAATTTTTATTAAATGTTGTCATACTTTTTAATATCCGTGTTTATTATATTTGTTTAATTGCTACATTCGTTCAATAAGTAATAAACAATGTCACTGGACTTACTCGAAAAGCAATACTGGATTATTCAAGTCATCGCGATGGCCTAGTGGCTTAACTGCCTGACTACGAAGCTAGTTCGTATTCGATAACACACCAAAATAATAAGGAATTATTTACTATGATATAAATATCGGGGACTGATAAAATTGTTTCTGATGCCTATCCAATAAACTCCACCACTTAGTTCGTTAGATCAAAAATAATTGATTCAGTGTGTAGATGCTTTTATTGTCGCCCACAACTTCGGTTAGAAAGCGCGTGAAGGTGAGAAAATAATAAATAAATATTTTTCCTTCAAAAGAGAGTGCCGGATTAATGATGGATCCGGAATTTAGTGGCTTGTCGCAAAGTCCAAACCTCTTAGTAGGAGAGCTGGCACCAATTTTTGGGTAGTTATTTGACACAAGCTGAAAAACTTGTCAGATATCTCTCATATTATATCCGCAAGTTATAAATGTTGCAGTTTATTATTTAATGTACCTATACGAAACAAATAAGCCAGACAATTTAATCGGGGTTTTAACATTGTCAGATGCGTGCAAATAGATTTTGCAAAAAAACTATAAGAAATGCAGCTTGAAATACTAATGGAGTGCCATTTTTAACTAAAAAATAAGATTATGTCACAAGTTTTCAGCTTGCTCCAAATACCTACCCAATAATTTGTACCAGCTCTTGGACTTTTGTGGCAAAACCCGAATCAAGGCAAACACCCGACCGCACATTTGTATTTCCTTTCCTACATTTGCCTGCCAAACGTGCGGACGCTCTATAACAATAATTTGACTGCAAAATAGCCTCGGTTTACTGAACTTCAAAACAAAACATACTGATTGTTATGACTTACAATCAGTGACCTACTAGCAGTGAAGACTGCAGTTCGACTGGTATAGTCTGGATTTAGCATCAGTATTGCAGAATATCATAATTGTATTATAATCAAATATTTTCTTTATTTGAAGATAGGTCCATGTATTTTTGAAACCATTCATATTTAAACATGTTTTTAAATGATTACGTGGTAGGTACTTCCAGATTACTCGGCGATAATTGTCGAACGAACGTAAGTACTACTCAAAATTTTGAAAAGATACTCTTTTCAAATTTTTAACCTAATGTACAATTTAAAAATAATAAAGACAGCACATGTCAAAAATTCCATATAATGTCAAATATTTGACGTAATGCTGGAAAAGTAACATACGAAAACTTTTACAATAAAAACATTTACAGCATACATATTATAAATAGATAATTGTAATGGACTAGATGTAATTAGTGCATGTTGTAATGGAAGACGGACGGGGCATTGTAAAATTAATGTTTTTAATATTTTCAACGTCGATGGGAGTCGCTTTATCATACGGTGTGATTCAGTTACCATGGCAAAAGGAGGAGACGGTGGTAAGAGAAGGACAGTCACGCAGGGCAGGGCGTATCGCAAATGACAACAGGACAGACGGCGGGACGCGAATTCTATAGGACATTTCAAAAACAGTTTAACCAGTAATGAATAATAAGTCAAAAATGCACCAAACTGGACTTGTTATCTTAAAATATGAAGCTGTTTTTGTATGCACTTGACTTGCGTTCAAAAGTCGATAACTAAACTATTGATAAGCTTGATTTTTATTTGAAGATTATTTTATCGCCAGTGTCACAGTTTTAATTTTCCATTTGACATATATATTTTTATTGTAAGAACTTAATTAAAATTATTGGATTAAAATGTTTTATGTTTGACCATTTGCCAAAAGCGGTTACATACAGTATTTTGCTAATGTTGTGTGCTGGCAGGGTATTGTGTTGTGAGCCTGATGCGAGTAAAAACCTTCAAAGGGAGAGACAAAAGGTTCTGAAAGGAGTCATGTCTTCAGTCACTGTTACAAAGACCCTCATAATTTTTATCCATTATCTTTAATTTTACGATTTTTTAAAAGTGTGTGTACAATGTGTTATTTAAATCTAGAAAGTTTGTTAAAGGATGGTAGGATTACAAAGATTGACCAATAAGGTAAAATGAGTGAATTCATTGACAACAGTATCACCAAGAACAATCAAATATCCGCTAAACAGAGCTGTAACTTCTATTGTCTGAGAACGAAAATGCTCAGTCAACTTAAATTTGAAGCTGGTGAAATAAGGTATAACAGAGTGATTTTCTATAATACTCTCTATTATATTAAGCACGGATAATAAATACAAACCACCCCATACATAAAGTCTGTTGCGTAGTTTCAAAGCATTTAAAGAGACAGACAGCGGAAAGTGACTTTGTTTTACACTATGTAATCATTACATTGCCCCCTTATATGCGCATATCTTTTAAACTACGCAACGGATTTTGATGCGCTGTTTTTTAATAGTTAGAGGGTGTCAACGGGGTAAAGAAAAAGTGATAATTTTCAGATTTTAGCATTTTGATTGTAAACGCTGTAATAATACTTTTGATGCGGAACAAACTTCGCCAGGTCAGCTAGTGTAATATAATCATGAAATTATTTCCTGACGTGTACATGAGTGGTTGTAGGCTGGTTTTTATCAATGAATTCGCATCATGTGGGTAAGTTTACGCCCCCAGAAATATGAAACCCAGGTGATGGCTGACTGACTGATAAATAAACGCAGCACAGGAAATGGTCACATATTTATTAATTATCAATTTTATTAGAAAAGTATATTGCCGAAATTTGATTCAAAATTCAACACAGAACTTGCCATGTTGATATACTAAAAAAAAACAGCATTACTTCCTAGTTATAACATTTTTATGCTGCTATAAAAGGCATATTGAATTTTTTTTTGCCGTCATCTGGACATCCAGCGCAAGATAATTTCTTAAGAAGAGCATTTATAAGTGACGCTCATGTGGACAAAATAATGTTTGGCGTGTCCGCAAGTTCTGGATAAAACATCAGTGCTTGATGGAGCCATACAGGATATACGCCAAATTTAGGGAACTCAATATCATCTTAACGACTACGTCTATGGATATTCTTCTTTCCATATTCACAAACCTACTCTGTGTCCGTGACTTAATAAATTTTATGTTATAAAAAAACTATTTTGGACTACCACCTCTAACTAAATTATATTTAAAGTTTATCATAAAAATGAACGGAAGAAAACTCATTACCGACGCAGTGGTATTCACTGGATCATTTTATCTCTCGTATTATTTAATGTCCAAATTTATTGAAGGGTATCGTGGTCAAGTCAAAAATAATAAGTAACCTTCTAATAATATCCTGTAAGTTTCTTGAAATTTCCAGTGTTTATGTAGATATCAAATTTATTATTAAGTTGTAGCTGTTGCATGGCGTATGTCATTTTATTCAGTACATACTTACTGCCTACTTGTCAGTTTATATGACGAAATCTGTTCATCAAATGCTTGATCATCATCTTTCTGCCTTGTTCCCATCATTTGGGGCCGGCACAACAGGTTTTCTTTTTCACACACTTCCCTATCATTCGCTTCTTCCACACCAACACCCTTCCTAACCATACCATCTTTCACACAATCCCTAATAGTTATACGGTATAAATATTAATTAATTTTAGTACAATTTCGTTATACAAAATTCAATTTTCTTATAATATTTCACAAAAACTGCAAGTCCGTTTGCAAACTAATGCATATTAACAAATGGTCCCTGATATCATGGGTTGCATATTATAAACTCAGCATATTTCATACTTCATACTTTTTATTCAAGTCTATAGGAATTTTCAAAATCAACCGTAACAACTTTCCCGCGATAAAAGTTAACAAAACTTACCCTTTTCTTTCTCTTCCTTCCAGGATAAGTGTTTAATGACTGAGATGGTGGTGGAGGTGGTATGTGGTAGATGTATGGTGGTGTATATAAAACGTCCTCAACACCAGCAGCTGCAGGAGTCCTGCGTGATGAGACCAATGATCGTACTGTTCCATACAAATTTCTGTTACGTCCTTGGCTGCCGTACATATTCATCATTACACTTGTTCACATTGACAATGATATCCACGGACTACAATACCGTCATGTTTAAAAATAAGAATATTGGAACTAGAAACGTTTCCCGCCCTCAAGATTTTTTTTAAGTAAAACTTATTTTTAAAAAAAGAAAAAATAAGCTACCGATTGTGTTTTTTTTTCTGTAATTTAATCACCGAGTTTTTTTTCTAATAGATAAATATTGTTTGTAATATTTGAATCTTTAGAGACTCGATTGGGATAACTGATGGTGCGCGCGGGCGTGCGGCAGATATTGTTGTCGCGTTGTATTTGTGCGTGTTTTGTTTCGGAGAATGCAGAGATCCAGTATGTTCATATTACATCTAATTATCATAGTTTATCTGCTTTTTCCAGCTGGTTACGTGATGCGTGGAGAGCAAAATATCGACATAGTAATGTTTGAATGTGAACAAAAAGTTATTGCACGCTCATTAACGCTACACGCTTGCACATCAATGCATTTAAAAAGTTGTTATTTTATTAATATTCGTGATTACTGCACTTTTCGGGTCGTGTATAAATAATTATTCTTTAAAAAATTGAGAAAGTTTCAACGAATTTCGTAGTATTGTAATCCACAAATTGGTTTTGGTAAAGATAAGTACATATTATTATATTATTTACAGCAAGTATTTTATAGGGTTTGACCGAAATAAAAGCAATAATATAAATAATCTTTTTTAGAAGACAAATTTAAGGAATAAAAGTTAGGAAAATATGTTCATGTTCATTATTAACAAATCATTATATAGCTATATAGCTATGTACAAAATGGAAGAACAATAATCAACGATAATAGATATAAAAAATAATTATTATGACCTAATTATGAAAGTAACTTTCCATAAAGCAAGAACAAATCTACAGAGCCATCTGTTAAGTACAGTTAACACTATAAACGCGTGAGCTCTTGTGGTATTACGGCTATTTCAAAGTTATACTAGTAGTTTAACGGCCCATCACTAGATAGCGCGCCAGGTCATAACACTAAATTCCACAATAAACTTCAACGTTGAAATATCAGATTCAAAAAAATGGCGCATTGAAAGACACATATGGACAAATAAATAAAATATGTCTAAGCTCAGCGCCATAAAATCCATCTACTAATAAATATAAAATAAAATGGCTGCTGGGCAACTAGTTAGAGCACTTTTCTCTTTGATTTTCGATAAAGCGCTCTGTTTGGGTATGGTCGGCCGTGACAATGGATTTGGTAGCAATTATGTGTGGGCCAGTTCACTGGAGTCCGGTATACAAATAGCCACAAATCACAAGAAGCCGGTAATGGTTATCATTCACAAGTCCTGGTGCCACGCATGTAAGAATCTCAAGCCTAAATTCGCCAATTCTCCAGATATACAGACTTTGAGCAAACATTTCGTTATGGTGAATTTGGCTGACGAGGAGGAACCCACCAACGGTGCATATGCACCAGACGGAAGCTATATACCGAGGTACGAATTTCTATTATATCATCATTCCAAGCTTTATAATTCCTAAAGAAACTAATACCATGGATTAGTTCTTCATGAGATAAAGATTTCGGTGTCATCATTAATATTTAAATACTCAATCCAACTACTTTATAATATTAAAACTAGTATATAACTGCGGCTTCGATCGTGTACATGTACTGAAATCAAAATCTTTTAGAAATGTAAAAGTGTAACTATTATTAGGTAAGTAAGGGAATGATTCACCGATATTATCGTAAGTTTTATGATCATTGCAGTTTACTTAAAATTGACAGAAAATATTTATTTTTTAGAAAAAAAAACATAACATAATATAACTTCACACCTTTTTCTACCTGAAGGTGTTGGCAACGACTGTTACAACTCGCCGAATCGTTAAGTTACGTCCCAAATAGAATGGGTGTCCCAAAGGGCGCAAAGTTTTCAGTCATAGATATTTACATAACTAAAAACACATGAAAGTTGAACTATTCATTACTAGGAATGAAATAAACTTTTATTCCATTACAACTTCCCTAACTTTAGTTAAAAATTAATTGCGATAAATATCTGATCTTCCACAGGATCCTCTTCATATCACCAAATGGTTCAGTAGACCATGATATTTACAATGAAGATGGTAGCATACAACATAAATATTTTTATAGCAAACCGGAACAGATAGCCAAATCTATGAAGAAAATGCTTGAAAAGTACAAACTAGATGAATTTGAAGTCTAATATGAAAGGAAAAAATGGATGTAGCAATATTAGTTAGGGAACATCAATGTTTTGTTCCACCTCAATCACTCTGGGATATGAAGACAGTTGAAAGTATATAAACAATTAACATAATAGCTTAATTATCTTTCAAATAAATAAAACAATAAAAATATACCTAACAGACAAAATCTTGATTTTGTTTTCTAGTAGTTTTAACAGTGGTAGTTCACCACAAAGTTCGCTGCATAAATGGGCCGGCTCGACCGGTGAAATAACACTACCTCTCAGGATATTGTCGTAAATGGTTACGCGTTACGCTTAGTGAGAGAGGCATCCAGAGGATTCCTTCCAATATCACTCCCTTATAAGCCAACAACGAAACTGTAACACTGTAACTATTCGTGTTGCAGGCGTCCACCGGCGGCGTATAGTTGGTTACAATCTAGCGACAGGCCATTTATTTTACCCAGTTGAAACCTGTTTATAGGTACCACCAGCATCTGGGGGGCCTGTGGTTATGTTTGATTCCCCGTCCCTAATCTAACCACCCCTTAATCGGGACAGTATACCAACTAAAAGCACTGGGGTATTCCTCCTTACCACATGCGACGGGGTCGCGGAACTCGTGCTAACACACACCTACCGACCCCGCCTGTGGCCCGTTGCAGAGCCCTCCTCGGGGATCCGTTATCGGTCCCCTTTTTATCTCCACAAGAGGCGCTCCGGAACACATGTGCCTTTCCTCTATCAAGTGACACGCCTGCTCGTTTGCCTTCCTAACCCATTGAAAAAAGTATTTAATGTTAATGAAGATATAAAAACATTGCATGACTTACGTCCTCGACGACCGGCTCGACGTACATTTCCATGGTGTTGTTAAGTGGGGGTAGAGGCATCGGTAACGGGGATGGGGCCGCCGAAGACCTCCTCGATATACTGTTGCAGGAGCATTGTGATACGGAACGACGAGAGCGGGGAGATTCTCTGTCAACAAATAATGATTGTTATTTATTTTATATGATTTCAAAAGATTATTTGGCTCATGAGTTTCTTGTCGGGTTCTACTGATAGTCCCTACACTCGGAATGAGGCCGCCAGTGGCGATTGCGTCCGTGTTTTCTTGTTCCACGAAGACACTTTCTTCAAGCGCTCGTGGTCAAGTATGTATTGCATTTAAAATCATTACATAGTATAAAATAAAGTCGCTTTCCGCTGTCTGTCCCCTAATATGCTTAGATCTATTAAACAACACTACGGATTTTGATTCGGTTTCTTTTAATAGATAGAGGGTGTAAACTGAGTGGTTTGTTTGTATCTATGATTAATGTACAATGTAATAAAGAAAAAGTAATAATTCCAACATTTACTTATTTATTACTTTTAATTCGGAACAAAGTTCGTCGGGTCAACTAGTTATAAGTTAAATCTTTATACTTGTTGACTATTTTAAAGTACCTGTCTGTGATTTGAAGCCTCTTTGATTTTGACTATAATATGTATAGGTAAAACTTTTTGCAACTCCGAATTGTGGCACACGTTGATGCTCTAAAACAAGAGCCACTCGCCTCGGTTACACAGTGCTTCGGGTTCCAGTCATGTTTTAAGCATTTAATCATTAGATTCGATTTAGTTTTAAACTTTATATGTAGTCAGATACCGAGTAGATGTGGACAAATGTCGTGGATATTTGCTTCATCAATATTATAAGCAAGCGATGATTAACCTCTTCTTCTTCTGAATTCAGTGGAACGTTTTATAGGTACCGCCAGCTCGGCAAAAACGAAGACTAGACCAGTTCCGGCGGTTTATAAATAAGAAGCTATTGATGGAGGTAACTAATGTTGATATAATGAAAGTAGGGTAAAAAAATGTTACCAAAATCATTTCGACCTATGTCGCTGTAAGTAATATCTGTACAAAATTTCAAGGTTCTAGACTCGGTGAATTCAGCTGTGCATTGATCGATCAGTCAGACAGATTCTGCTTTTATAAATATAGATATATGACAAACAGCCACATGAAGTCCGCTTATAAATAGAATAGCATTATAAGAGGAGCAGGTATAACTCTAAAAGAGATAAGAAAACCATCGTGTCTAAACATTAAATAATTTGGAGATGTTAAATTACAGTTAAATGTAAAATAAAATATTGTTTTTCAGCTAACGCAACGATATTTTAAATAATTGGGCTATCAAAAAGTTTATTTCTTTAAAAATAATCAAATCTTTAAAATCGAATCATAAAATAAGCAATAACATAACATAGCTTCACGCCTTTTGTTACCCGAAGGTGAAGGCAGCGGCTGCTAAGCCTCGTCTCGCAGTTATGTTTACGTCCCAAATGGAATAGGTGGCGAACGTATTGCCATACCGGACACAAAGTTTTCAGTCATCGATATTTATCACACATGACTTCCGAAAACAATTTCCAAAAGTCATTGGTGTGAGCCAGTGTCAGGAATCGAACCCGGACCTCTGGATCAGAAGCCGTGTTCTCGACCACTGCGCCACCGAGACTTTAAGCAGTAGCAGTGTAGATAAACATATTATCCTCGATAAAGTTACTACCTTCTGCTTCTCCGACACACATGGTGCGAGGTCCGTTCACATCTGCACCTGACAGGCACAAAGTAGCCCAGCTGTGGTAATGGAGCCGGCTCTGAGGAGTCACTGGAGTCACTCCATTCTGGCTGGCTGAAAGGCCCCATATCCAGAACTGACGGCATTTTCTATGTAACTCTTTTATAATGTTTTGATGTTGTTTCTTGTGTTTTATGATGAGGTCATGTTAAAATTTAATTGCAAACTTTTTGTTTTGCTACTCGTACTTTACTCCAAACATTCTTCAATGATAGACACTCATCTTGGATTAATTTCACGTACACAGTTAGTCACACACTTTAAATTTAACTTCACATTGTAGTTAATTTAATAGATAGTATAATTCTCTTCATCGATCACAAAGGAGAATTTAAAAATTTCTAAAACAAGAATGGATGGTTTGTTTGCAGATTTAAAATAATTCTTAATTTACACACAAAGTTCAATTTTATTCCATAACTAATGTTATTCCTTCGACACAATTAATATAAGTTAAATGTAATATTTAAAACTCGACTAGGTGTTAAAACAGCTATAGACTTTGTAATCCTATTGCAAACAAAAAGTCGTAAACAACATAGTGTTGGATTGTTGGCAGATAAGAATTTGGACGCTTCTGATAGCAATTAGACCTAATTTGTCAAAGATATGTGTGATAAGATAAGTCTATATAAATAATTTTAGGTCACATACAAGTAGGTAGTGGCAAAATACTTCAACTGAGCCTTCAACTCAGGTCATCTCGAGGGTAATGTTACAAGAAGCTACGTGATCAGCGTAAACTCAACCAACCGGGTGATTCCTTAACTGCAAGAACAATGCGAAAGCATTCGGGCTCGCTAATCGCTGATTGCTTAAAGATACCTAATTGCCCGGTAAGTTTAAACGGCTGGTTTAACTCAATAACATGAACAGAAGTTTAGTAGTTTTAGTCAGGATCGCTCTATAAGTTCTCATAAAATCAGTTTACTTGCGCCTCCAGATTGTATTTTACTTATTATTTATTATGCAATATATATAAAACTGGGTAAACTATATGGCTAATAATAACGTTAAAAGATCAGCGATTGCGTTTGGCGTAAAATTATTTAACAGTTTCCTTTGATTGCCACGTGATTGCAATTGGCGCTAGCGTCGTGAGTTCGTGACAAATAGCGATTAGTCAACAACACTGCGTTACTCTCGGCGTAAGCTAGGTATTCACTCCGCTGACCACGTGCACAGACGATACCTTGCTTGCTAATACTTCATATAAAGTCGGTTTATTCTTGATGAAATCAAATTCAACTCAACAAAAGCTATGTTCCCAAAAAAATATCCACATCCTGTGCCACGCAAGAGAGAGAGAGAGAGAGAGAACCATAATTACACCATGGTATTCCTTTTATGAGTCACGATTGAGAAAGAAAAAAAAAATACAATAATTCCATCATTTTGGGGCAGTCGTCGAAAAAAGTAAAAACGTTACCCTCAAGGAATGCGCGTGCCTTCACGCTCGGGAATAACAGTATTTATTGAAGTGACATA
Organism: Euproctis similis; assembly: GCA_905147225.2. Classification (NCBI taxonomy): domain Eukaryota; kingdom Metazoa; phylum Arthropoda; class Insecta; order Lepidoptera; family Erebidae; genus Euproctis; species Euproctis similis. The sequence goes on from LR990109.1 coordinate 17,059,591, forward strand.
TCTTTTGTGTATAAAGTAGGTAGGTAGTATTGTAAATATATAGGTATGTGGCTTGAGATATAAATAAATATTAAAATAGAATTTGATTCTATTCTGATTCGGATATATTTAGATCAAAACAAACATTTCGAAACCACATTCGTATGTCTCATAGTTGAGCGTGGGACATCTATATAGGTGGGGTAAAGATATAAGTAATAGCCAAATACTCCATACATATTACGTTACTTTACACCGAGGCCCATCCGCAGTAGGCAGAGATAGAATACTCTAATATGTTAATAAAGTTTTTTTAGAACTATTGTTTAAAAGATTTTAGTTACCAATAATCACATGTTAATGTCACGTATTTCATAAATATATATGAAACTATGTCTTCTTGTTTTCATTTTTTTGGTAAACTTCTAAAACGTAACACTGTTATGTTATATTAGACTAGGCTGACTAATCTGTGAATAGCTCAGATTATATAATTTCGTTATCTATAGAATATATTAACAACAAATGATATTCAAATCAAACAGATGCGAGGAAGGTTGTGATTATGACCTCTATTTGTAATTAGTTTTTTTGCACTTGTCATAATTTACATATAATACATACCTACCCGAAGTTGAGAATGACGCCATCTTTTAAAACGTGGGTGCAAATTCCATCTAACAAATATCACGTTTTAATTAGCTAAATTTTAAGACATTTGAATGGTAATTTATAACAAGTAAATATAGACATTTAAATAAAATTGAAGTACGAAATACGGTATCTACTCTCCTGAAATACGGTACATACACCAAATTAACATTTATTTCAGTCGGTCTGTTTGTTTGGGTTAATCTTGGGTCTTAATCTTGGTTAATATTGGCAGGTAACAGCTGTATTAGTGAGTAACTTAGACTACTTATTTTTAGAAGAATTCTTTTATTTATTCCTTCTTATAATATTGTCCAGTGACTGGAACATACATTTGTATGCCGATGGCGTCTATAACTCTGACTAAGACATTATATTGTTAACATTTGATGTCGATGTACTGTTGTTTCCCTTCCGTTCGTGTGTAAAACTTTATCATAGGTTTATAAGGAAGATTAAAATAGATAGACCGCAAGGTGGGGGAAACGCTTAGATAATATAATTTAAGAAATACTACTATTGAATTGCTATAAATAAATTATTTTTCTTGCTATTAGTAGTTCAATAGCTCCATCGTCTATCTGAAGATGGCCGCTTGATCTTTAGTCAATTCGATTGAGATTCGATTTTCAAATTTTCAAATGAAAAATTCTGTACAAAAAGTTTTTATATAATTTGAAAATAGAACAAAAAAATCTGGTTGCCTGTAAAGTCGGTTTTACGGGCGAAGATTTTACGTGACAACGTCTTTTTCTCGGTAGAATATTTATTGATATGAATATAATTAAGTTGAAGGCATTTGCTCGTCCGTTTCCATTGTTTTGAGAGTGGTGATTCCTGTTGAACATTTGAAATTGAATGGATGAATTTTTAATTTTAAAGAATCAATTTGAAAATCAAAACACTTATTCAGATCGAAGGTTCAAATTTTTGCTAAATAAATTTGAAATTAATTAAAATTTGTAATTGTAAATGATGAAGTTGAAAATTAAAACATTTACTTAAATTAGATGTTAAAATTCTTGCTCAACACAGTTTAAATCAAGTTTTCTTATATCTGCCACTTTTTCTTAATATTTGTAATTTTAAAGAATCAATTCGAAAATCAAAACATTTATTCAGATCGAAGGTTCAAATTTTTGCTAAATAAATTTGAAATTAATGAAAATTTGTAAAATAATAATTAATTAATTAATTAATTTTAAACTAATAATTTACTTAACACTATCAACATTTATCAATAGTATGACATTGACATATGGCATTCGGCGGGCCTCTCTCTCGTTCGGTGACTCATCGTAACGTTACCGAGCGTTACACTTTTTCATAAGTGACTCCCAGCCGCAACCTAATTTAAGACGTTGTCACGTCAATATACATACAAGCATATGGATTAAGAACGTTCTGCCTTTTTTTAAAAATCACTCTTTTGTCATAGTGTTGCTTTAAGCTAATATGTGGATTTTAATATTCCACTACAACCCTTGAATAGGATTTTTTTATCTCCTATGCTTACTTAGTAAGGTCACACACAATAGTTAGAGTCTATAGACATGTATAACCCCAGCGTTCCAGTCTGTGTGAGGTCCAAAGTAAACATCAGTCACAGCGATGTTCAGGCGTGGGCGAAACGTTTAACGATTCCATATTTGGAATGATGTCTGCGTTTTTTTGACAATCCATAGAATTGTATATATGTGTATAACCACAAGTCCCCACAACTTATTCCGACGATATTAAGTATCTTGTACAGATCTAAGTGCTTTTAGAAGACCGAGTTCATTTCTATATTACAAAATGGAAACACTAACATAATGTAACTTTCCCCCCTTTTTCAACCCGTAGATGTAGGCAGCGGCAGTTAAGCCTCGTCTCGCCGTTATGTTAACGTCCCAAGGTGGCGTATAGGTGGCGAACCTATTGCCATACTAGCACAAAGTTTTCAGTCATCGGTATTTATCAGACATAACTTCCGAAAATACTTTCGAAAAGTCATAGATGTGAGCCAGATTCGAACCCGCGCCTTTTTTATTCAGAAGCACTCCGCTCGACCACCGGACCAGAGACCGACAGTCACGGTTATTTAAGTCTAGTCTCATTTAAATAACAGTCCTGACGATATCTAATCAGACATGCATGTCATTCCACTCACTGAGCTATATTTAATATAAATCTGTTTAGAATTCTAATCGCATATATACAATATATATTGACCGTTAATATATATTTGTCACAACTGCCGCTACACTAAAAACTCGTGTGGCCTCAGGACTTGGTAGTTCATTTTCTCCTATGAAAACCAGGTACATCGAGAAATGAGAAGAAACATTTCATTCTGTAGTTTTTAATCTGGCATTTTAGACCTCAGGATGTACTTGCTAGAGGTGACAAACAATGGTCAGTTTGTGCTCTGCTTAAAATTGAATTTATGTTAACGCGTTATTATTATAGACTCAGCGCGAAGATACCTAGCGCACAATTTTAGTCACCAATGGTCTCAATCACTTCCTCTCTTTTTTTATTTATTTTAACTTGTTTACTAATTATTTTTGTGATTTATTAAGTAAGTAAGGTAATATATTTCTCTCAAAAATCTTATACTTCTACTACATTATGACAATTACGTGTTTGTATATTCAGCAAGTCTTTTGCTGCGTAGACAGTAAGAATAGTGTCTCACGCCGCGCCGGTCACACGGTCAAGATGCTCACGCACTTCCAAAGTTTCTTTGGTGTTCTTAATAACTTCTTAAATACGTTCGTCGGTTACAGTCCTGCTAACATCAACTGATTAAACTTCTACCTTATCTATAAAGACTTAAAGTTCATAATGACAAGAATCAATTGTCAGTGCTGCGTGCCCGGCAAATGATTCATAGTGCATTGTCTCGATGGCAAAGAGCAAATTGTTTAGCAATTGCCTTTTTAGGACGGCTTGTAGTCCAACTGTACTCTCAGTAATGGTAGTATTTAACGAGTATTTGCATCTACTTGTATGTGTTGTGACAAAAATGGCTTCAGTTTGCAATGCTGAGAATGTAAGTTTATTTAGGTGAAGTGAAAAACTAGTAGGTATGTTATTCTGCTGTTGTGAATCGCTGGCGTTACAATTATGTTTGTAAACAGCTATAAAAACGGCAAATCATCAGCTGTTTATATTTTTTTTAACTTTACGATTTTTTTTACCCGGATAGTGGAGGCAGCGGCTGTTATGCATCAACTCGCCGAACGTTGACGTTCCAAATGGAACAGGTGGCGAAATCCATTGCCATACACCAGCCATAATGTTATATAAGTCATCGATATTTATCCTACGTAATATCCTAAAAGAATTCTGTGACGTAATTAGTGTGAGACCCAGATTCAAGGCCATGACTTTTTGATTCAGAAGCAGGGTGCTCGTCTTTCAGACCACCGAGAACAGTCAACTATTATTATTATTTTATAAATTAATATTATGTACCCTCTCTCCCCCTCTCTTCCTCTGTCTCTATCCCGATGTTTGAACCTATCATTGACACGTGTTACACACTCATCCTAAATGAGCTGCCTAAATATATATATTTCACAGAAATAGATCAAGATAGAACGGCGAATAGGCGTGGCAAGCGTGCCAAAACCCTGCACTATATTGCATGCTTTTCGAAACTCGCTCTCATTACGCAACGAGCGTTCCTGCCATGCGTTCAGGACGTAAAAAAATAGATAAAACGTCACATATATGCCTTATTATGCTGTGAAAAATTGTAAAAACAAAAGTAGTGAATCAAATATGAAAAAAGGAAATATTTCGTATGATCAGTAAGTACAGAAAATCAGTAGAAAGTATTTTTTTGAGATTATAAATTATTGTTTTACTTTTACTATGTTCAATAATTACGATCACAAGTTGTATATTTTTTCGTTATGATAAATATCCATTGCTGTCCGCATTCAACGCTCGTATACAAAAACATTGCGCGTATAAATTATACGCGTAATGTACGTCGAATCGAACGAAATACACAATACACCTGCTAGTTGATCGCTGTGTGTTAATCGCTGTGTTTGGCCTTCGAATGTTAGAGATGGGCACTCCATGTATCATTGAGTCTTAGGACTTATCGGATAAATTAATTCAATAATAATTTGAGTATCAGCTCATATCTTGCTTTGTCCCTACTTTATTCTAACACCACAAATTTCAACCAAAGTGTTTCGTAATTACATTGGCAGCAGTTTATTTGACAGTATAAGTTTTCACCAATTTGACCAATCGCCGATGGAAAATCATCTCGTTCTTCTCAAATGGGCAGTAACCGAGGTATATGTAGACGTTCGGCTTCGTTATTTAACCAGGACTGTGAGGCCAACCTTTACAAAAAGGCAAATATTTAATAAATATGTATAGTTTGAAGGACAGTAAAATATTTATAATTAAATTTTATATGCTGTTGGAAAAATATGTTTTAGGTATTAATATGTCGGATTAAAGTATTTAACATGTTTTACTTTCTATGATTATCGTTACACAAAATCAATAAAGTTGGTACGATATAAAAATAATAAATTTAACACTGGTTGCAGATATTAACATCGATAATCTAATGAGTGTGTCTCCTAACTAGTAGCGCCGCTCACAATGAAAATGACGTCACGCTGTGGGCGTGGTTTTCCAAAAAAGTGACACGCTTGAAATGTATGGAAATATGACATCGCGGCCGTTCTATCTTGATATATTTCCTTTTTTCTTTACCTTGAGAAAATAAACCTGTCTAAAAGCCCTTTTTAATTCCCCAAAAGGACGTTAATGGACGTGTATATTAGCCGCCATGACTCTTGTATTTTCATCTATTTACGATGTACCAGAGAATGTGTTCGGTGTCCCATTAAATCAAATGATCCTTAAATATTACTAGGGAGCTGATTGAGATTTTTACACTGTTCTTTCCACTTCTAAAATAAAGAGAGTGGGTGTTTCAAGCTCTGAAAAGAACAGTAGATAGAATTCTTGTTTGACCGAAAATATTAAATTTATCTTAAAATTCACAAATGATTACCCTCAATTCATTATTCTCACTGCTCATCCTTTTAGTTTTAACAGTGGGAGAGCCAAGCAGTTCGCTGCATAAATTGGCCGGCTCGACCGGTGAAACACCATGACCTCTCAGAAGACCGACGTAAAGTGGCTCATGCCGCGTTTCGTTCGGTGAGGGAGTTACCCGGAGGCCCACCTCCCTTCCCCATCCCTTCCTATCCTACTCCCTTGAAGGTCGGCAACGCAACTGTAACACTATATATGTTGCAGGTGTCCATTGGCGGCCCTGCTTACTTACCATCAGGTGACACGCCTGCTAGTTTTCCCACCTATCCCATAAAAAAAACCACTCTCCAACCTGGCGACATCTTTGTCCCATCTTCGAGTATGTTTTGAGAAGTGTTAATATACTTGAACCTTTTTTTTTGTTTTTACGCGATGAAATGCAATATACTTGGACCGGTATCTACGTATCTGATGGCCCAATCGAGTACAATTTCGGCTGAGACCACATCGTCATATCATAAAGAACATCTAGTTTATTGTTTCGTCCCACACAAGATCACATCAATATATTCGATTACTCACAAAATAATCTTGTAACAAAAAAGTATTTGTCGTCAACTTACACCTACCAACTTGTAACAAACAACAGCCACTTACATTTTTCAGTAGACCAAAAGACTCTATCACTGCTATTATAAAAAAAAAACAATTTGAAATTGTGTCGCTAAACAAGCATTATAGTGAGTGCATGGCTGGGCTGGACGTTCTTCAGTACAGCTTACACAATATTCTTCACAATAAAATGGAAAAGTCATCTATTAATGTCTCATTCGTAGTGATGCAACACATTGGACATTTCCTCTAAAAATATTTATTCGGTCTCGTTTACAAGAAATGTGGCGTACGACGACACTCTCAAATGTTCTATGTCAACAATTTATAGAGATTCGATTCGAATTTTAAATATTTGAAGACTTTCCCGCTCTTAGTCGTGACTAGTAGTATCATAGTCGCCAATTACGAAAGAACTGAACTATAATTCCCGCCATTTTAATATTCCAGTACTACATTACATATATCTTTCTCAACTATATACTCAAAAGCAATAATAATAACTATATGCCAATTTAATCATAATCATCTGATGCGACATAGTCACATCCCTATATTGGTAACGGTAAAATATGTCTGAATACGTCACCCTTCATAACACGTGCGTAAAAATAACACTCTTTATTTTTTAATCTGGCCCGTGCCATGTATGGCTTCAGCAATTAATAATAATATGCCAGGGTTTACTATACGTGGATATTTTCATAATAATAACCTGGTTATAATAATTCTTAATGAGTAGGATTTGAGTGTGTTTTGTTATTGCTTATGAATAAGTGAGATAAATATCGATCACTGACAACATTGTGCCGATTTGTGCCTGATGCAATATGTTCCGTCGCCTATGCCATAAGGGACGTAAACAATCGGTGAATCAAGGTTTAATAACAGCTACCTACAACTTCTGGTAGAAAAGGCGGGAAGTTACAAACAATGTGGACACAGATTAAAAAAAATAATATTTTTTTATAGTTTTCTGAAGCTTGATTGTAAGGGAGAAAATGCCTTACGAGATGTAAACGATCCTTTTACGTTTCGTATGTATAGCCACTGCTAGTTATGTAGTAAAACACATCTAGGTTGAATACGGTATGATTCATTGACTGAACCAGTTGTGCCAAATCGGCGACAATCACTCATGCTGTCTGCTTCTCTACATGAAGTTAAAATATTGCAATACGGCATACGGTACTATTTACATTTTGATTTTTAAATTCGACTAAATTTATGTTTACACTATTGATTGTGACTGACCTAAAAACAGACGGATTTATAAAAATAATATACATAGTACTTATTTGAAAATAACGATCTTGTAAACAACTAGAAATAGGACAATGTCCATCATGGATGTCGGGTATTTATGGTTTCCATAATTAAACTAATTTTAATCGAATTTAACATATATTTTATGTTTCTATCACCTATATCTAATACATATATACCGCATCGATGGGATTTTTTTAGCATAATAGCGCCTAAAAACTTGATCCATTTTGTAGACGATTCATATCATGTTGACAGTTGACAGATCTGTAACGAGTTCACATCATTTGCCACTTCGTGTCTACTTATGTGACAACCCTATTTATAAGACCGGAGAGGAATGACCCAGACACTTCTTTTTGGGTGCAAACTTAATATGTTCCAGAATTTAATACATAAGTTTTTCTTTTAAATCAGATAGACAAGCGACTAGGATAGATATATTTATTGTCTTTGTTCTCATTGTGTCGTCTATATTGATGCTGTTATGACCTAGTTCAGAAAACTTTTTTAGCGCAACGATTAAAATCGTAAAATAGTGGCTTCAATTGTGTTGTGTAAAATTGGAGGTTCAGTGGACAGCAAATGCGCTGAAGAAAGTCACTTGTTTAGTCTGGATTTATGCAAGGGCTTTTTTGTTTTCATATTAAACATGACTCTTGAAATACGATGCCTGTAACACGAGTGACAATGATTCAGTTTTTCATGCAGTTATTTAAATTTACTAAAATTGACAGCCCTATTAAATCTATGTTTAACCCTCTTCTGCCGGGTGTCCTGAGTTGACATCTTGCGCATGGGATACAAGAGATCCATAGGGAAATATGAGCTTGGATACAATGGATCATGTACATCTCTTAGAATTATTTTTGATAGATTTCTTCTGTTTACGAAGTTTAATCATTACATAGTACAAGTCGCATTCCGCTGTCTGTCACTCCTTTTAGATACTAAGATCTTTGCAACTACGCAACTCATTTTGATGCAGATGTTTTTTAATAAATAGAGGGCGTCAACAGGGTGGTTTCTATGTAAAATTCATGTATAATGTAGTAAAGAAAAACGCCATTTCTTTCTTTTGTCTTTGAGTTGAAGTTGTATAAATGTTCTCAAAAATTTTAGCGATATATAAGCTGCTTTCAGTCCTATTTTATACGAACACCACCGAAAATATGATGAGTGAAAATATGTAGAGTTAAATGAATTTAAAAAAAGGGTAATTGTGCTAAGAAATTTGCGCTTAAATAGTCCATCGTAATCACAACTCTAAACACTGTTTTATTACAAACTCGCGGTGACATTAGTTACGAAATACCTATATACGATTGGATTTAATGTTTTTAACGGTCGACGCAAACGTAACCGCGCAGCCATATTGCTTTTTAAACGACTACGTAGTTTGGTACAATAGGTACTTAACTCTTTATCTGGACATTTTTGAATTAAGAACATAGAATAAAACGTACTTTCGAAGTTAATTTATTGGTTAATAATTTCAATAATACCTCTTTAAAAATGAACGGAATGAACTATAGCGAATGACATCATAACATAAAGATTGAAGACTGGCGGCATCGTGTCATTGATTCGTTAAATTAACGTGCGTTGTAAACACATTCTCAGTTCTCATTCTTTATTACATTTAATGAGCGGCAGACAGAGTGTAATGTAACTGAGATCATAAGATTATTATACATAATATAATGTCTAAATTACACTGGTAATAATCTTTGCCGCGAAAATGTGTCTATCAATAGTTTATTTGAAGCAAACCTAAATAATGACTTACATATCTCATTCAGCGTACGTACTTAATGATTTGATTATAACGAGGTTATTACATATTTATCATTGTCAAGATAAGTATTGTTTAGAATGGTGGTTTAAAAAATACTTAAAAAATAAACCGGCCAAATGCCAGTGGGAACTTGCTCGTAACAGCTCATAACAGCAACAATTAGCTGACTTCCGAAACTCCCCCAAAAGACTTCCAAACCTACATACGAATATAAATTACAACAACCTAACAAACGTCTAAAGAATGAAATTGGCGTGAACAGTGGCCTCGTTTATTCGTCATTTAACAAATTCCGCTAATATTTTCATATCCGACTCAGATCCATGCAGGTCAATGAATTGTGTTTATTTATAACAAGCATAAGCCCGCTGCTTCGCCCGCGGAAAAAGTAAAAGTTCATCTGAATAAACAGTCTTTTAGCCCTTGATTATTTATAAAGCGAATTTCCGATACTTTATGTACTTACAGCCCACAGGGCATCGACTTCCTATTGATTAAAAAAATCAGGGAAAAGAAAAAGAGGTAGGCAGACAAAAAGATGTATGGATGATATAAGAAAAAATGGAAAGGCTACGTGGTCAAGGAAAGCTAGAGACAGAGAGGAGTGGGAAAGGCTGGAAGAGGCCTATGTGTCACAAGACACGCTGATTACCTACTATTTAAGATAACTGATGTGTCAATGTATATAAATCTATATATAAGTTAGATAAATAATGTTAAGTTTAGTTTCAGCAATAAAGGCTATAATAATAATAATAAAATATTTTTAAATGTATTACAATGTTGACAAGGCGATAGCAAAATGGTTTTTCTAAATTAACACGTGTATTACATATTACACAGATATCAGAATTTAATATTTTAGGTGTAATTGAAATGAAATAGGAACTTATTTTCAAAATGCACAAGGCCGCGTTGTCAAATGATTAAAATACTAGTCACATTTATTAATAGGTGGTAACAATTTAAAACTTTTTTATTTCTCGCATAAATTTATGCATAATTCCAAAAACTTAATGAAATCAGAAAGTTTTCAAATCATAAGTAATTTCCGTCATTAACAAAAAAATTAAAACTACAAATCTTACGTCATATTAGCGTTCTATTATTATTTAGAAATGATTAGGATAAAATGTACGTTTATTCTGAGATAGAAATATTTTTTATAGCACTCAATAACAAACAGCACTTTTTATTTCACTCAAATCACTTTTTATCATCGATTTAAGTTATAATCGAAATTTGTACTACCACACATCATCGATAAACACATAATAAACTCCCGCGTTATTAAATTAACTAAACTAAATTTTATATTTGAACTCAAAATTCGAATTTCGAAAAAGTTTCGCTAACGTCATTCGGCGAAGCGGCCGCGTCGCGACGCTCGCGTCGACTGAACCGTTTCGGCCGCCTGCCAAAGAATCCATGCCTGAAAATCTGAAAATATATTTATGTGAATATGCTTATTTACTTTCAGTCTGTCATGGAAATGTAATGTTTTAGTAATATTTAAGACGCAACATATCAGTTTAGATACATATTTGTGTGTGTCTCTAAAGAATTACTATGCAATAAATATTAAGTGGATTACTATAAATAAATAAAACCCACGACCCAATAAAATAAATTAGTTCACAATTGTTTATGAACAAACAAAAATACGAATGAGACAGCTGACGAGTGATATTTAGAGATTTGAATAAAACCTAATTATTATATTATATGCTTTAATAAATAGTAAAAAACTAAAAACTGTAGGCAGGTACTTTCTTATTAGCTATAGTGTTATAAAAGTACGTAGTAAGTTAGTAGTAGTATAAGTAATTACTCCAAGACTAAGTGAGGAAGTTGTAATCTTCTAGTTCACTTGTTTATAGTTAAGCAAATCTCGTGTATTACATAATAAGTAGATAATTTGGAACAATTTGTGAATATTTTAAATTTATTTATATAATAACGTTTATATTAAACGTGAGGCCGCAACCAAAAAAACTGTCCATTAGATTTTTTACGGATACGGAAACCACCGTCTATAAAGCTCATAAATGTTATCTAAAAGTTGAATGCAGGCGTGCGCTGCAACTAGCCTAAGAGCTCGGAGCCACAATGTACAACCTGACATATTAACGTTTTCAACTTGGCGATATGATTTTTGTTTGTTTGAGGATAATATCTCTAATCTTAATGTAGAGGCACTAACAGACATTTGATGTAGCTATCAAATATGTATTTATAATTACTACAGAGGTGATAAATTGAAAGTACCTCTATTATTTGGTGTCATCGGGCGCAATTTATGGAGAAAGATGTTCTTTCTGTTGTTTTTGCATGATAATTCTCACTGCGTCGATCGTTAGTAGCTTAATTCTGCTTAGGTGGTATTTTGCTTAGGTGGTTGTCAATTTTTACCACGAGCTCTGGGTCTAAGCAAACAAATCCAATATAAACCGATACGTGAAACAAGCCAATTTGAGTGTTATTATGTTAACACTAAAGCTTATGAAATTAAAGCCTATATTCTGAACTTCGTGGGAGTCATGGGCAAAATTAGGACAATATTTGCTCGACACAGCTTGCACCAAGATCGACCTAAATCTAGACTGAGATAGAATTGATGGCACACAATTTCCTTACGAATGAAATATTTTATAATAGCCAGAGAAAGTTGAGTTGTATACCTTGACGCATTTAGTTCCCGAAGGTGTAGTCGACAGTTTTTCGCATTTGCCGCTCATTATGAGCCAATTAAGAGTAATTATTATAAAAATATAACATCAGGTTTTGAATTTAGAATAAGTTTCTTAAATAAGATAAAAGTATCAAAAACAAGCACCTACTCACTATGAATCTATACTTATATTATAAAGCGGAAGAGTTTGTTTGTTTGTTTGTTTGAACGCGCTAATCTCAGAAACCACCAGTCCGATTTTAAAAATTCTTTCAGTGGTATATAGTCCATTTATCGAGGAAGGCTTTAGGCTATATTATATTTTCAAATTAATTAGGGATCCTTACTATAAGTCCAATAATGTAACCCAAGGTGTAAGAAAATGACTCGAAAATAATTCTTACATCGTGAACGCTGCGAAAACTATTGATTCTAGAATAAAACAATGTACTACACTTTTACAGAACATAAATTTGTCTATAAAAAAGTCCGCGATGGCATATGTCTAACTATTGTAGTTATCTCACAATAAGTGTTTTTTGAGTTTTTTAAAATAATTAAATTGATGTCGTTATAAAAATGCTTTATTTTGTACCTTGAATTTAACTTTCCTGAAAATAAATTACTTCAATATAAAGACAGATTCAATACCTTTCTAGAACTGTTTGAATAATTCAATTCGGACATTTAATTCCAAAGATATCGCAAAATACAAAATGTAAGTATTCATTTCATAGGGAAATATTTAGTTACACTGATGATGTATCCGACTCGGACAGCTCGGACCGCGACAGCTAGCAGGTAGATTTTTTTACGTTTGTTTCTTGCTAAAAGGTACCGGTGGTCCAGTTGTCGAGAACCCCACTTCTGTATAAAGTAGTCGCGGGTTCGAGTTCTGGCTCACAGCAATGACTTTTTGAAATTGTTTTCTGAAGTTATGTGTATTTAGATATCGATGACTATAAACTTTGTGCCTGGTATGGCAGTAAGTTTGCCACCTATTCCATTTGGGATGAAAACATAGTGGTGAAACGAGGTTTAACAGCCGCTGCCTACACCTTCGAGTAGAAAAGGCGTGAAGTTATGTTTTGTTGTTGTTTCTCTCTTTGTCATCATATCGCTCAATACTTTAATCAGAATTTAAAATTTAAAAAAGTCTCGGTGGCGCAGTGGGCGAGCGCACGGCCTCTGATCCAGAGGTCCGGGGTTCGATTCCAGACACTGGCTCACACCAATGACTTTTCGAAATTGTTTTCGGAAGTTATGTGTGATAAATATCGATGACTGACAAACTTTGTGCCCGATATGGCAATAGGTTCGCCACCTATTCCATTTGGGACGGAAACATAATGGCGAGACGAGTCTTAACAGCCGCTGCCTACACCTTCGGGTAACAAAAGGCGTGAAGTTATGTTTAGTTTAAAATTTGTAGTATTTAATCGTATTTTGTGGTATTTTTATTTATAAAAGTTACTAGCTTTTACCCGCGGCTTCGCTCGCATTAAATCCATTAAATAGATATCAAAGATCATTACTATAGAAGTTAACCAATATGATAACTCTGTTTTATTGCTTGGCTGGAATCATTAGGTTTTAAAATTACTACTTACAATGACGTTTAAAAAACTAACAACATTTTTTTAAGGTAAAATATATAATACACGGTAATACAAAAATAAATAATTTTGGACTGTAACAATTTTATAAGAGTATGTAGGATATTGTTGTAGACTATTTTATAAGTTTTTCCTTTGGGTTCAAAAATATGTAAATTACTTTAAAGAATATGTGTACAAAGTTTCATGGTGATCGATTGAGTAGTTATCGCGTGAAAGCACGCAAACAAACTTACATTCACATTTATATTTTACTAGCTGACCCGGCAAACGTTGTCTTACCAAAAAATTAAATTTAAAAAATAGGGGTTGATCGTAGGGGGTTGAAAATTCTCAGACTTACCCGATATGCATACAAAATTTCATGAGAATCGGTCAAGCCGTTTCGAAGGAGTATGGGAAAATTGTGACACGAGAATTTTATATATTAGAAGTAGGATAGGATAGGAATTAGGTTACATTTTTATTGTATAAGGGGCAAACGAGCAGGCTTATGATAGTTACAAACGCCGCCCATGGCCACCTCATCACATGCAGTGTTACAGTTGCGTTGCCGGCGCTTACAATGGGATATGAGTGGGGTCGGGAGTGGGTTTCGGTAGGGGAGGGGAAAAGGGATTGGGCCTCCGAACACCTCTCTCAGCGAGTGAAACGCGGCTAAGGCCACTTTTCAGCGATAATCTGAGAGGTCGTGGTATTCCACGGGTCGAGCCGGCCCATTCATGCAGCGAACACTGCGTGACTTTACCACTGACAAGGTGTGACTGATGTGACTGATTTATAATACATTCTAGATATATGTAATAAACTTTACATTTTTAAGATCGTGATATCTTTTAAAATGTAGTAAATTTATTTCGATAAGCTTAATCGCTAAACCGACATCATTTGACTTATAAAAAAAAACACTCACTGTGAGTTAGCTACCCCGGTTTGAACATATGGTGGCCCGTTTTTTTCGTTGAAGTCAACAATAGTGACCATATAAAAAAAGTTGTTTATGTTGTATTAAAAAAAAATAAAGGTTGAGCAAAAACTTGGGACAAGTTCATTGCTATATTCATTGTTTATAAGTGGCATTGCTAATAAAGCTTTCTTTGAAGTTGTAAATAATATCAATGTCTTGGTTGTCAGTACGCTAATACATACTAGCTAAGCGAGTGACACGTGTAATAATCGTGCCTTATGGCACTTTGTTCTCTCTGCCTACCCCGCAAGGGATCTGGCCTGAAGTTATGTATGTATGTATCAAGAACTTGAATTGAAATAAATATTAGTGTTAGATAGTCCATTTATGATGAAAGCTTTGGGCTATTAATATGATTGCGGCAATAATCTTTTGAGTGGAAAATGTATAAAATATGGCGGTACGAAGTTCGCGCGGTCTGCTAGTAAATAAATAAAAATACAAAATAAGGTTCTCTATTCAAACAGTGAGTTCAAAAACGATCTTATTTCAAATATTTTTTTACAAGTCGATTCATTACTGATTAACTTCATTCGATGATCACATAAATCACGAATCGGAAATAAATTTCGTTCGCGCCTATCGTAAATCCGATTAATTAAATTGTGATGAGTCAGACTGTGGCCATTTTGCTCATAGTTGTTAACGAACAAAACGGATAATGTTCAGCATTCGTACAAAAAACGTTTCTGGTATATACACATTACACATATAGTTTTTTAGAAAGTTTTGTGTGATAATTATCAATGACCGAGCATTGGTAACATGTTGTTATGAATGGCTAAAGGCCCGTTGTGGTTCGCGGATTTTTTTATTCGTCAAATACAAGAAATATCGCCTTCATCTTACTCACCTTTACTATTATTTCGCTCTAATTTGATGCAATGATTTCAATTTTACAATTAGTTTAGTAATATAGTAATGACAAACTAACTAGCAACAGAGCAAATGTATCTCATACAGCATAATTTGTTTGTTTCAACGCCCTAATCTCATGAAATATTAATCTGACGTGACAAATTGCCTAAGTGCAACCATAATATATGTAATACTATAAGTTTATTTATTTTTAATAAACTCTGGAAAGTGATGATATCTTTTTATTTATTGTTCCAGCATTAGAAAACAAGTAATACAGCAAATAAAACAATATTTCATTATTTATTCTCAAGAAAAATGGGCTTTAACAGCGTGTTTATCTGAACAATCGCTTAAATTTGGATGAACCAAAACAAGCCACTTGTATTTGCTTCTTGTGCGGATGAAGCTGTGGTCAGAAAAAAGTAATAATTAAAGCTGTTAAGCAATAAGCTGACACCACATATTCCACATTAAATGTAGGATAGGATGTACAAATACAGGCTATAGAATACAATACATATTGTTTACTATGATTTCTATTTGAATGAAAGGCTCTTCATAACAATAGTTATCCGGTGTCCATGGCACTATTCGATTAAAACTACGCCACATAATTTGTGCTTGTTTTGCAGTTTCTTTTATAGAAATACTAAAACTTATTTGTCCTACCAAATTCGGTAAATCAATAGCAGCATATGTAGTTGGCTTGGATATTGCTTGTTTTGAGATAAACTTTCTACCCTAAGTGCCAATTACGGATATAATTTAGTACTTGCCTACCGCTCATTATTGCCCATTCAATTGGTCAACTGTCAAACTAATTGAAGTAACCGAATGATAAGAAAAAAAAAATTACGCGGAGTCCCTACGCGCTACTGAAGTGGAACTTTTTAACAGACGAACATTTATAACACGCTTAATTTATAAAGAGCACAACTTACATTCCACAGTCGGGAGTTTTACCAATACACGGTAAAACTACTGACTGTGGAATGGAGATTGGCGGGTTCGATCCCCACTCGAGTATCCCCATCTTAAGGTCTGGGTAGAATTTGGTGACTATTTTATTTAGGAGGATGTGCCATATTCGACGTCGCATTGTTCTTTGATTTAGGTACTCCCCCAAGCTCAAGCCCATTCGATACCCATATTGTAAAATGCATTAAAATACTTATAGCATTGGATTTAGAATGACGTCACATTTTCAAGTTACTATCGAAAAGCCCTTTCATTTGATACCCATATTGTAAAAAAGCATTAAAACTATATTTGAATGAGTGGCGGTGGAGTTTCACCGGTCGACCCAGCCCATTCATGCAGCGAACTGCTTGGCTCTACGACTGTTAATAATAATTAATATTATCCAAACTTAGCGTGTATAAAAACTTTAAAATTGAGTTCTAAGATTCAATACATTATAAATATTTATTACATACTTATTATATACATACTTAGATACTTACATACATTGCAAAATAACAAATATCAATTTAATTATCCTTATAATAACAAATATACGTCTGGCATGTTCGGTAGCCGCTTCGTACCTACTTGTTGTGTTACAAAAAAAAATACTAGTACAGATAGCACAAAAAGAATTAATTAGAAAGAAATTGCAATAAGGTAAAAATAATTAAGACAATTCAAAATTTAGTTTATGTAATGAAGAAAGAAATTAAAAAGTCCTTATTTTACTAGCTACATATTGCATTTTAATAACTATAATAGTTGTTGCTCGCTACTTCATCTGCGTGGACGCCAAAAAAGCAGGAAGAATACTGTGCCTGTGCCATTATACGGGTTCATCGCTCACCCCCAGTTAGTGATAGGGTGATAATATTTAGCCTGTGTTGACCCGACCCTCTTGGCTATATTTAAGCAAAATTCGACGTAAAAGCATGCAGTACTTTTACAGTTTATCCGTAACAAACATACAGACAAACAGACAAAAATTCTAAAAACTATATTTTAAGGTTCGGTATCGATTGTAGATCATATCCCAAGAATTATGCAAATGAAATATTCAATGAAACTCAATGAAATATTCAACTTTCCTACAATTTTATTACATGTATAGATTATTTGGCGGCACATTAGAAAGAAATAATTTATTTGACCCATTTTGTTTTTCATACTTCTTGAACGTATTTGTAATCTAATTGTACTTTTGTACATGTACAGTAATGGTTGCAATAAGGTAAAAATAATTAAGACAAATTAAAATTTAGTTTATATGATGAAATTAAATACAGAAATAAAAACAGAAGTAAAAAAGCCGTTATTTTACCTGCGACCTATTGTATTTTAATAACTATATTATTTATTGACTAATAACTTAATGTTTTACAATTCTAATATTGAACTAGGTGTGTTACTCCTGTGTGGATACTTTTTATTAAGGTTCCCAAGGTTGGTTTTTCAGTTATAGCGACGTCAAACTAATTATTATTTGTTATTATTATTATTATATAGCATTAAAAATGCCTTGTTTGTATATTCCTACTAATATTTGAATTGTTGGTTTTGTTGTTTTTTTTAAGTAGCATATAAATTTAAAAATTAAAAACAATATTTTTTATGCAGTTAGTACTTTTGAGACACGGTGCGATAAAAACAGTGCCGCTACTAGCTACTAGATGTCTATGTACAGTTTTTAATCACGCTATGGAAATTCTCTTCCTTGGTTTATATAAGCCGATTTATGTTTTAGTGTTTTTTATTACCTATAATACCCGCGAGGGGGCGTTAAAAGCGTTAAACTCTTTTGCACGAGACATTAGAAGTTCCACTTCAAAACTATTCGAATCCAGACATTATAAAGATTTACTTATTTTACTTATTAAATATAATTTTAGCCGGCACCTACACATTCGAAATTTAAGATTCGAACCATCATAGACAAAACACGAGAAGTTCAAAGACCACAGATTAGCGTTCATTACGAAGAGGACGTATGATTGAACGATGCTAATAAAAGAACAAATTAGAGTGAACATACTGAGAAATACAAACCTGTGTATATTGTGGGTCAGCACCATATTGTCTTTGGAATTATCAGCGTATCCTGAAACAAGAGAGAATTATGATTACATGTTTTAGGTACTGTGATGTTACCTAGGTGTCCGTCAACTTTTAGGGTTATAACGGTAGGTGTTACCAGCTTTTGTGCAGATGTTAATTGAGTTCAATACGGGATCGAATGCCTGTTGATTGTGGATATACGTTTTACTATTTACTATATGTTATAAGTATATGCTTATTCACAAAAAAGAGAGTATAATATTAACTCCGCAGTCCGTAGTAGCATAAAACGCTTAGTTATTTAAATTACAACTAGATGGCGTTAATAAATTGCGTCCAAAAAACATAATAAAGCAGCCATTACACAATGCCTCAGTGCATATCAACAATAAGAGTTTTCATTTCGACACAATGACATTTAAGACCGCACCTCCCCAGATGTATGTTGATGACCAACGTTTGGTCACGGATCAGGTACAGTACTCCGTAACAATTGATCTAATGACAACACGGAACCAATCCAACCGTCACTAAACGTTACTTTAACTTTAAAACTCCAAGAGGTCTCGTTCTCTACGAATTGTTTTCGAATATTTTTTATGGGATAGGAGGGCAAGGCGTGTCACCTGATGATAAGTGACTAGCGCCGCCTATGGGCACCTACAATACATATAGTGTTACAGTTGCTTTGCCGACACCTTTGAGGGATGGGATGGGAAAGGACGAGAAGGAAGGTGGGCCTCCGGGTACCTTTCTCACCGAACGAAACGCGGCCACCGGTCGAGCCGGCCCATTCATGCAGCGAACTGTTTGGCCCCACCACTTTTATGTCTGTCCAATAACCTCGAATTATTCTTAGTTTCAAATTTTAATACTACATACAAAAAGAGATACATAGTAGTATCCTAAAAATGTTATGAATGAAAGTATAGAATAATAATATTAAAATATCCCTTTCGGTCGTCGCGGGTCGTCAACATTGCGTAATAGATGATACAATGACCGGAATACCCACTAAATCACTAAACCCACAGCGGTTCACTGCCCCGTAGTTTTCGGACGGAGACGCCAGGGGAACCTTGTGCCGCCCTCAACTTCGGCACTCCGAGAGAAAGGCGAAAAGATAGGATTTAAAACATAAAATTTGAATTTTCTTTGAACTTTCATTTGTATATTATAATGAAATTAATCTATTTTTCTTTTTTTAATTGCTACTAGTCTGACAGCGTCTACGTTAAGGCATTCATTGCTTCATCCGTCGACTAATTTGTAACAAATCGCTTATGACATCTCACATCCGGAAGTCATAGATTCAAATATGCCGCATTGGTGAAATAGTCCATATCCGATTGCAACCAATTATTGCTCAAATAGACTTTTTTTATGGGATAGGAGTAGGGTTCATGATTTCTCGACCTTTTCAATTTCTCGGGCCTCGAGAATTCTCGAGGCTGATTTCTCGGATCTTCACGGGTTGTCGAGGAATTTACATTTACGAACGTTTTCTCATATTATTTGGTTCCAATAACATTTACATTAACACAACATTAACCTCAAATTACAATGCATTCAAAAATGTATTTTCTTATGAAAAGAAATTAACTTTTTTTAAATCTATACATATAGGGACCTCTAAATAAAATTTAAGTCACTGTTTCTAATATTGAAATAACTGCTTCTCACTACATTCATATGAATCATATTTACGGTACAAACACCGATTTTTTTTTTCCGAATTTTTTCTGTCTGTCTGTTTGTTCCGGGTTATCTTTGAAAAGGCTGGACCACTTGTGACGGGACTTTTATTGGCAGGTAGCAAGTGTACAAGGTATAACTTAGTCTACTTTTTAAAAATCTTCTTTATTTATTTATTGCTCCTGAGGCGAGACAAACTTCGCTGGGTCCGCTAATATTGCAATAATAAATATTATTCGAACTCATAATAATATGTTGCAAGAATGAATGAACGCCGACTGACTAAAACAGTATATGAAGCGAATGTGAGAGGCAGGATCGGAACCGGGAGGTCAAGACCAAATAAATGGTGTGTTTAAAAAAGGAAACATGCGTAATCCCGGGAATGAACCCTAGATAGGAGGGCAAACGAGCAGGCGTGTCACCTGATAGTAAGTGACCAGCTCCGCCCATGGACACCTGTAACACATATAGTGTTACAGTTGCGTTGCCGACCTTTAAGGGAGTAGGATAGGAAAGAATGGGGAAGAGGGTGGTCCTTCGTGTACCTCTCTCACCGAACGAAATGCGGCATGAGCCACTTTACGTCGATCTTCTGAGAGGTCGTGATATTTCACCGGTCGAGCCGGCCCATTAATGCAGTGAACTGCTTGTCTCTACCACTGTCAAGAAGCGTATCTCTACACCTCAGTTATAACTCTGAACAGGGGCACAAACAGACGAAACAAAACACAGGGATATTTCCTTAGCAATTTCAAAGCCAACACCAGATAAACTAACACAGAAATCAGTATTCTATTATTAGTATCCAATATCTTTTCTAAAGGTATATACTAGTATATGGAGTGTACTATTACATCAATATACAAAACATTGACCTCTTGAGTCTTTTATTTATAATCCAATAATGTTTATATCTTGTTACAGAGGCATCACATTCATTGCAGCCCCTCCTCTGCCGATGCGGCTGGCCACATGAATCGGTTCGTTGATTTCAACTAACCAATACTACTTACGAGTCATTAAACTTACGTAGAATTAATTTCCTACCATGTGTAAGAAGCTAGGATAACAGATGCATCAGGCAATCTTTTGATAAATATTTAATGAATTTATGCAATTACTTTAAGCATAAACAAAAACTTCAAACGTTTCAGATGAAATCGAACTCCATCTCCAAGTGTCCAATGCACTAAGAGATGGGATTAAGCTTCAAAGACTAATTGTGATTAGTATATTTGATTATCTCATATTAGATAGGTTTTTTTTTGGGTTAAATTCAACACCTCTACAGCACAAGACATTGTTTTGTCCATTCACTGAGCAGAGACTAGATAAATACTTGATAAACCGATTTTCAATATATATAGAAATGTCTTCGTATAACCTGTCCAGCAACAATAAATAAATTATTAAGTACAAAATAAAGTCTCGGTAGGTTAAGCAGCCCGCTTCAGAATCCAGAGGTCGCGGGTTCGAAACCTCACATTGGCTCACACCAATGACTTTACGAAATTACTTTCGAAAGTTATGTGTGATAATCGATGACTACAAACTTTTGTGCCCGGTATGGCAATACGTTCGCCACCTAATCCATTTCGTACACCTTCGGGTAGAAAAAGGGTTGAAGTTATGTTATGTAAATACAATGATAACACCAGCTTCAACGGCAAATTGATACCCTGACGCAATCGTGTCCTTCATCTGGCCACGGTAAGAGTTCGTAAGAAGTTCAAAATCTCGCAATGTAATGCACCTGAAACGTAGTTCACTGAACTTTAACTACCAAACTTGAGTAAACGGTTCGAATCATTGACCTATATGATATAGACTTGTAGTAACCTTCTAAAAGTGTGACCACTGGCCATAAGTCTACAGGCTTATGCGAAGCTTATGTCAATTCAGTCATCTGTCAGACGCGAACCGAATAACAATAGGTACAAAATGGGTAAATGCGTAGTAAAAGAGTGCGATTCAAGATCGGAAACCCATAAGAAATTAACCGGAAATACTTTCCACACGTAAGATTAATGTTTACATTAATATTAAAATACAGTAAAATAGATAAAATGTTGAATTTTCATAATTAGCTTCAGTGATACCACTAAAAACTTAGTTTTAGTTTCCCACTTTTGTGGGAGAGTTATTAATTTATGGAAAAGGAGATTTTAAATATTTTTTGTTATAATAATAACGCTGCAGGGTGCCTAAAGATGCAGCACGCCGTGACAAGTGGGTGAAAATTATCCGATTGCTGAAAAAAGAAACTGACTGGCTACCTGCACCCGGGAGATCATTTATCGTCAATTCAAGTTGATCATTCGCTTATATTAATAAATGCCTTAATTAATAAATACTTAAAAATAAGATTGTATCACGAAAGCAAATTATTCACTCAGACTTATAAAAAAGAGACTAAAAGGCAATTTTATACAAAACTTATGTTACACCGCTGTGTAACATAAGTTTGTATAAAATTGCCTAGTAGTGTATAATCAATAATTGCAACACAATCCCCCTAAAATTGCCTAGTAGTGTATAATCAATAATTGCAACACAATCCCCCTTGGTAAGTCTGGTTGTTAGACTTTCTGGCTTCTGACTACCCGTAACGACTACCAAAGATGTTCAAATGACAGCCGGGACCCACCAATTTAACGTGCCTTCCGAAACACGGAGGAACTCGTCATGATAAGATGGTCACCCATCTACGGACCGACCGCGCCAAGCGTTGCTTAACTTAATATGATCGATCGACCCGTGCGGCTGTTAGGCCCTGTCCACGTTAAATACAATAATTCCCTTTCAATATAACGAATGTAAGTGCATTATTTTACTACTCAAGCGTTTTCACTATTTTGTGTATCAGTACCTAATTGTGTACAATGTACACCTTACCTACAGCGCTTTAAATCGCTGCTCTAAGGCAGGTGTACACAATTAGGTACAGATGAGTGTGATCCAATTTTTTTCGGAACAGCCGATCTAGTACGGAATACACAGAGATCGTTGATCCATTCATTATTTCAGTTATCTTGTAATACATCTGATAAGAAATTAAGAAGTAATAGTAAAATATTGAATTTATACTTATTAAATATTTTTACGAGTACATGGCTTGAAAAAGTTGGGTAAAATTTCGCATGGGCTGGCCACCCCACACCGCCATTGCAAATTTATATTGCCATCTTTGTCTAATCAAAGTGACGGCAATGTATTTGACATTTGTGTGACTGAGATAGATATATGTTTAATTTTAAATGTCTAGTGGTTTCAAAGCTACGTCATTGCATCTAAAAAGTGGACACACATTTTTTGACGCATTTGTATGAGGTTTGCTCCTCTTGTATATTTAACTCAGTGGTTCGAATAAACAATGGCTGCCAAACTAATTTTGAAATTATCACTGCGTTATATTTAGTTGTTAACTGTGACATTTTTAATTGATTAGTTTGACCTTACGCTATTGAAAACCAATCACCAGGGATCAAATGGCAGACCGTGCCCAGTTAATTTTGTAGCCGTAGAAAACGATGAAAAAAAAAGAAAAAAAACTATTTACCTATGCGCAATTCTTGATAATATTTTTATATTAAGACAAACGTTTACTCTAGCTAGAACCTAAAACCTATCAAGCCCGACGCAAAAAGTAATACAATCGCCGATAATGAAGATATCTGTAGTAATTTGTATCAAAAAATTATCAAAAGCAAGACTACCAACTTACCAGGCCCAAAATTCCCCATATAAAAATCTACAGAATAGAAATTGCCACACACTACAGAAATATTACCGAACTTATAGACCTCATATATTCATAGGCGAGAATTTATTAAGCATTTAACAGCTGCTTACACAGTCCATACAGCAGCCCTTCTTATTTCTTTTATTGTCTATGTTGATAGACAAGGGAATTGTCTACACTCTACAGGATAAGTGATTTTCGCAGTCCAAAAACACGGCGATTGCATTACCTATGTTATGCCATTATACAGGCGCGTCGCATTCCGTCTATTTCTTTTTTTATTTAGACATTTTTTTTTATCCAAACATTGCGTGGCGACCCAGTCTTTAAGAATTCAAGGTTGAAAAAGAAATTTAGCCAACATAAGTCTTTTATAATAAATTTAGGTGAAATGCTAACAAATTCCTACATAGGCATTCGTATAGGTATACAACTATACGGCCAAGTAATAAAATAAAGACACCTAGATATTAGAGTCAATTGAAGGTAATACTAGTAATAATCCTTTGTTACCTGACATGTTACATAAAATGTTTTCTTATCTTGCCCTTGTTAGGGAAATTTTGAACGTAATACGTGTTTTTCGCAAAGTTACTTGACATCAATTTAGTATCTATTTGTTTAGCTTAGACTTATTAATAATTATTGATTCATAAAGTTCAGTCGAATCAATAGTTCAAGTAAATTGAGATTCTAGGATACCTAAATGCTGGCTTATTATAAAACAGCGCTTTAGTATAATAAATAAATAAATATCAAGTTACACTCACGATCTAATATCCACTACATCCTTCAATCAAGCAGGGTCATGTTCCTGTAACTCAATATCTCTGAGGGCCGCTTATAGTATACAAACTCACGTGTCACACTTGTGGCTAAAGCATGAAACAAAAACAACGATGAGGGGTTCAATCATTCATCGAAATGGGGATCAACCCCCCCTTAAATTAATCTTTAGAATAAAATATAGGAAGAAGAGAAAAGGCACATTTAGCATTGACATATCATATAGCCAGATGGAACTTAGTTGTATAAAATATGACCTCTGAGATTTTTTTTCCTTAATTAGTGATCAAGGAACAAATTAGCGAGGAACTAAAATAACGAACTATCATAATTATATATATACAGTTATTTATATAAAACATTAATACTTATATCTTTCTTATTTAAGTAACAACCTCACATTATTTAAGTAACAACGTCCACCCCTAATAGGTACACATTACGCAAATGTGTTAGGGCTTATATTACAAAGTGTTTTCGTTGTCACATCACTAATGTTCGTTTTTTTTTCACCCGAGTGTGTAAACAAAAGAGCAATTTTACATAAATGGCTGTCGCGTGTGTGACTTTCGGATGTATGTAGTGCATTCAATTTGTGTAAATGTTTAGGGGAAATGATGATTGATATTAATGCATTTATAGATTGACTAGATGAGGATTGAAGGAGGTACTGAACTCCTTTATTTATAGTTCCTTTCGTGTGCTTATCGTCAGCTGAATCAACATGGATTAATAGTATATATATAGTAGTTTAGCTCGTGTGTTTTTTATGGGATAGGAGGGCAAACGAGCAAGTGGGTCACTTGATGGTGGGCAACTTCTCACCGCCTTCTTGCCGAACGAAACGCGGCACGAGCCACTCCACGCCGATATTCCGAGAGCTCGTGGTATTTCACCGGTTGGGCAGGCCCATTCATGCAGCGAACTGCAAGACTCTCCCACTGGTAAAACGTGTACTATTGTTATTGTCATAGAGAGCAAATTATTTCATAGTATCAAAATCCTTTTTCCAGGCATCAATTTTAGAAATAATAACAAGACTATATACCAAGTTGAAAATTCGTAAATTGATTCGCTACGATTTCGATTTTTTTTAAACAAATCTGTCAAATTTAGTGATATAGTTGCCTAGCAAATTACACTGTTCTAAAATTTATGGGCACATATCCTCTATAAAACTTAAATCAATGCTAGAAACAATTTATTTTAGTGCTAGGGGGAGACCATATCCCCTCTCATCTTGAGTGCGGTTCCAATAACTTTGTATATGTATACATACTAGTGATGTAACGAATATTCGCATTCGCATTCGCGAATGTTTGGGGAAATTATGCGAATAGATGGCGAATGTTTTGAATAACAAAAAAAAATGTATATACATAGAATGATAATACGAAAACTAAGATTTATATTCTGGCCTTTCTCCTTTCGTGCAAGCTCTGCCATACCCAACTCTCGCTTCCATAAGTTGAATCTGCCCAGTGTTCCATATATTTACGCTGTTTCCTAATGCCACTCTTCGTTTGACAATCGCAGTGTACTTACCATTCCTGTTAAAAGCGTCATCATATACAATTTCCTCTACCTTCTCCAATACTACATCATCAAGCATTGTCCTTGAACTCGTTCTGGATTCATCCCTTTCTAACACCATTATTAAACTTCCGATTTCCGTGGTGTGTGGACTACGTTGACCGGAACGGGACGGAGACAAGAAAAGATGTGAGGTCTGTGCTACGGACCAGTTGCTTTTCAACGATGTTGAGTGAAAAAATCTGGTCCATGCTGAGTTTGAGCGGCAGGATCCCACCCTGAGCCTCCCACAACACTCCGTCAGATATCACACTCGTTCTCCTTTCAATAATTTTCTCATACACTTTCGCTGCTAAGCTGATCAAATGCTGCATAAATGATCCATTACGTTTATACAAGGGCACAATGACAGCACGTCTCCAGCATAAATTGCTAAAGGTCAGGAAAGCGTCCGGAATACAGGTTGTTTGATCATTTTAGCAGACATCATATCAATTCCAGCTGCCTTAACATTTTTCATACTTCGTATCGAACATTCAATCTCTTCAATAGTAATGTCCTCGTCAGAATATAAAAATTAAACTTAAAAAAAAACTTATTAATTAATATGTGTTTTTCCGCGATGAACTTTCAAATTTCTAAACCGATTTGAATCAAGTTTGCACACCGTATGCAGTTTGATCCAACTTAAAAGATAGGATAGTTCATATTTTTTTTTATAAAACTCCAACCACAAGATTGAACACGAGAAAATTGCGAAAAGACACGTTTTTTAAGTATGGAACTTTGTCAAAATATTCTTCTTGGCATCGTATTAATCACTAAAAAACGGAACCGATTGGCTTGACCGATTTTGATGAAATTTTGTGTACAATGTAGGTCGGAGAATCGTTTGAACGCGTTTTCGAAGGCTTAAAATATTCGCATTGTCCAAAATCTAACATTCGTAACATCACTAGTACATACAATGTATTAATATAATTAGACCACACTTTTTAATACTGCTGAAATAAAATCGATGTGCAATTATGGAACATATTAAGAAAATAATTTTTAATTGATCAAGTTGTTTAAATATCAAACGCTAATTTGTACTTTGAGCAATAATCACACAAAAGGTCAACATTTCCGTCCAATAAGTATACAATTAAATACACGTGTTGTTATGGTGTATAAATGAATAAATAATAATAATAAATGCTCAAATGAATTAATAATTAAAATCAATAAAAAACTTAAATGTCAAGAAGCATGAAATTTGCAAATAAGTATGAGTATATTTTTCCCTAATCTCTTATGTCAAGATTATTAAAACATCTCAATCAAATTCAAAAAAGGAATGTATTCATAATAAGATTATCATCGTTCGTTGAACAGCTCACAGCTTAGATACAGCATAATTGGCCTACATTTATAACAGCTTAACTAAGTTAACTGACTAGGCCGCAGATAATAATGACATTGACATATCCCAAATGGCTTGACTTGTTCCTCACTAGAAGCTCTAGTATTATTTTTAAATTTGGAACAAGATTTCGACTCGGCTCTTCGCTAGTATGGTAAAAACAGAATTCCATATTTGAAAGTTTGAATACCTTTTTTGTTTTGATAATGACGAGCTTTGTAAAGAGACTGGCGATGGCAAACTAGGGAACAGCAGTACAATACAAAAATTCTTCGAAAGGTATCTACAAAAGGCTTTTGATCATTATGACCCACTATAATAATATAGGTAATTTATCAAGCCTCCAACGTTTATTATAATATAAACTGAATGAAATCGTCCTGAGATTATATTGCCGACAATACAAATTTCCCATGGGAAAGGACAGCAGACTAATTGACATTGTTTGCTTGCTCTATCTATCTATTAATTACATTATCTTTTATAATTGAAAACAAATATGGTTAATGTTAATATTCATTTTACTCAAAAAATTGTTTTAACAATAAATGTATGAACACAATTCGCTATCTAGTATAAAACTTTAAAGCTTGTATGATATGGAATGTATTAAAGCTATTCATGTTTATTGCCTGTATGTCTGTCTTGTGATTAAATATATGACAGAACCTAAACTACATGGCCTTGGCTTGAAAGCCCATTTAGGTACTTTATTGTACGAACTAGTAGGTACTGGCTTTTGAAAAATTGTTCGTAATTTTGGCCAAGTATTGTTGACTACCCCATTTTTACTTAAACTGAAACTAATAATCTAAACGTAACATAACTTCACGCCTTTGTTACCCGAAGGTATAGGCAGCGGCTTTTAAGCTTAGTCTCGCCATTATGTTAACGTCCCAAATGGAATAGGCGGCGAACCTATTGCCATACCGGGCACAAAGTTTTCAGTCTTCGATATTTATCACATTTAACTTCCGAAAACAATTTAGAAATGTCATTGGTGTGAGCCAGTGTCAGGAATAATCTAGTACTCTGAATCGTGCTCTGAATATTTATTTAGCCAAGCACAATGTAAGTGTGTGAGATCGATGTCCCGGGAAACTAGTGCCAGTTGCTTCTTGGAAATTAACTGAATATACATAAAGTAGGGCGTGTTTGTTAGTTTAACTATGAGCTAGTGTTTATTAAGTGTCATTACGTTCTAATGTATAAATTACATCTACCAAGCGGGTCTGTAAATTAATTCTAATACAGTTTTATATTTATATATACTTCAACGGATATACTTAGGATATAATTATCCTATATTATTTTACTTGGAGTGTATAATTTTGTCTTAATGATCTCATATAAGTATAAATAATACTATATTCGGATAGAGCCATAAGCGGGATCTCAGATCAACTCGGCATCAAATAATATTAATTTGCATAATACAAATATAGTAAAATCAGCATCATGAGAATGAGAACGTATAAACGTGGTACGAAAACTTAAACAAGGCTACTTTAAAAGCAAAGTTATTAAAAAAGAGCAAAACAAAAACATTCAAATCGTAACTGTTTAAAAACAAACTACATATTATATGGAACTTTTTTCTCTATGAAATACAAACAATTGTACCACTGGTCATATAAATAATAAAAAAATAAAAGAAGTATTTGTGTATCGGGGTGTTTAAAGGGTAAGGGATATTACGTGTCTACGCCACAGCCATAAACCATGGTGTCTACTTCCATTAGGGAATTTGAAGGCAGGGCATATTCAGCCTCAGTCCATTAGAAAATTTAAATAATAGGTATAGAATAAATATTCTTTAGCCTTTAATATTCTTCTGTGTATTCACAAATAAATTATAAATTATCGTTTCCTTAACCAGAGAGTAACAAGCAGTTACAAATTATAAAATTGCCATCGAACACAATTAAGCGAGTGCAACGAACGGCCTGAAAAATGGCGGTAAAATTTCATTCTTCTCTTGATTGTGACTCAATTACGATTTCTTTTTAAATTCAGTGGTCTGACTGTGGCTAAATTGAAACGATATTTTTTCGTGTTGCAATCGAGTTTAAGTACTGGCTGTTAGTTATTTGGAGACGATCTTCTTTGTTCATTTTCCATTTTTAAATCTGACTCAATCATTTCCGCTGGGAGCGGAATTTAAAAATTGTTACATAGTAAAGAGTTAAATACTTAAGATTAATTGATCTCTACAACTCTTTAAAATCTTAAAGTATACGTGGATTTTTTATGAGATATGGAGGCAAACGAGCAGGCCGGTCACCTGATGGTAAGAAACTAACGTCGATCGGAAGAAGGATGAGGATGCGAGAGTGGAAGGGGTTGGTCCTCCAGAAAAGCGTCTCACCCAGCCAAATGTAGCATGAACTTGAGAACTCGTATTTCTTGCTGCGACTTGTGTAGCTCTGACTGTAATTAAAAAAATACCTACTGTTACCGATTACCGATAAGTATGCGCTACAGAAGTATTAGTCTAAAACTTTATGGCAACTTCTTCCACAGCGAAGAGCTGATGTAATGAAGGATGTTTTAAAGAAACTCGCTAATTTAATTAGGACAATCAAGAAGTATCTCAGGTACATTAATCACCGCTAATTGTAGTTTTATTGAACTCATTTAACGTTTAATGTTCTAGACATCTAGATACAGATTAGATCGTGACATGGTGAGTATAATATCACTATTATAACCTTGGCTAGTAGGTATTGTGCCGATTTTTCCGTTATTCCATTTTTCAACATTTACTAAGCAGATATACAGTGGAAAGATGTAGGTAATGAGGGAGGCCGCGGCACACTTTCCATGACCAAACTCAACTAGTCCACGCGGATGTCAAGAAGAACCTTAAATACTGACGAGCCTGCATGACAAGAGTTATCACAGTCAAAGAACTGAGTGATGTGTTTAAGAATCATGCCTCGTGGCAGTCTATTGTCACTGCTTATACCGCGATGGATTTGGAATGAAGTTATGTTATTTGTTATTAGTTTTATTTCCTTATTTTTTATGGGATAGGAGGGCAAATGAGCAGGTGTGTCACCTGATGGTAAGCAACCAACGCCGCCCATGGACTCCAGCAACACATATAGTGTTACTGTTGCGTTGCCGACCTTTAAGGGATAGGGGATAGGAAAGGATGGGGAAAGGGGGGTGGGTTCCGGGTACCTCTCTCACCGAACGAAATGCGGCATGAGCCACTTTACATCGATCTTCTGAGAGGTCGTGGTATTTCACCGGTCGAACCTTATATTTTTAGCCGTCGAAATTATTGCAAGTGCAAATTATTTTTTTTAACGAGTAATTGCCATGTGCAAGAGTTAGACATCTCTCTTAGACTTTTTATCTAGTAATTTACTGTTGGACAAATACATTAAGTAAGGATATATCGTAAAAATAGACACAAGGTACAAAAGAAAAAGTAGGTATCACTCTAAAGGCGGAAACATACTTACGTGTCGTGGCGTGTCGTGGCGCGCCAGGAGCATATCGGTTTCATACATTTAATATGGTTAGGGACATATTTGCGTGTCGTGTCGTGACGCAAAGCGTTCTGTCGTGGCGCGGACTGCTCGCCACCGATTGCGCCAGAGCGGTGGTGGGGGTTATGGCGCGACACGGCACAACAGACAAATGTGTTTCTATACGGCGCGTGGCTCGTGGCGCAAACATCTAGCGGGTTTAAATTTTAATTTAAAAAATGACTGACGATCTCATAGAACTCGTACGCCAAAGAAAAGTTATATATGATTCTAAGTGTAAAGATTACAAGGATCATTTCATGAGAAATGCTGCTTGGGAAGAAATCGCTGAAATCTTAGAACAACCAGGTAAGTCAATAAAGTTGTATTTTACTTTATTATTTATTTGAAAAGAGATAATGAATAAATATACAAAATTAACAATTAATACTATTTAAGAATTTTGTCTACCTCGGCGAATAATTTCTATTTGCCATGGTACTCTCCCTTCTGGACTAATAAAATACTCTTTGTATTTCTCTCTGACATAAACAGCGTTTTTTGATGGGTTTCTTGGTAAAGATTCAATATTAATTAGACAGTCGATGTTGCTGCTATGGTCAGTAGAATCCATCAAATTTTCTTCAGGGAGCAATGTTTCTGTTCTTAAAAAATTATGTAAGCAGCAGGCAGCTAGCACAATCTTGTCTACCATGTCCGGTTGGACTTGCATAGGTCCATGAAATACACGAAATCGAGCCCGTAAAATACCAAACGCATTTTCTACACACCGGCGTGCACGTGATAAGCGGTAATTAAATATTTTATTTGCATCATTGTTAACTAGCTTGTCTTTGTGATAAGGTTTTAACAAATATGGTTTCAACGGGAATGCTGCATCAGCAACAATAGTGTATGGCATAGGTTGTGAGTTTACACTCAGTGGTTCATCCTGTGGTACATTTAATGCTTTTTGCTCAAATAATTTTCCCATCAAAGATTTCTCGTATATGCCACCGTCACTGTTTCGACCATACGCACCTACGTCAATCATGATAAATTTGTATTGAGCATCAACTAATGCAAGTAAAACTATGGAGTGTTCTTGTTTATAGTTATAGAAAGTAGAACCTGCGTTTATAGGACAAATTATGTTAACGTGTTTGCCATCTAATGCTCCAATACAATTTGGAAAATGCCAAAATTGTTTAAAGTTATTTGCAATATCTTTCCACATTTGTTCAGAAGGTGTAGGCATTACAATAGGTGCCATATTTTTCCAAATGGCTTCACACACTTCTTGTACTATAACTCTCACAGTAGAAAATCCCATTCGATAGTTGAAGGCCAATGATCGAAAAGTGTTTCCAGTAGCTAAAAATCTGAAAAGAAATAAACAATTATTATTATTTGTTACAGTAAATAAATGCAAGGATGACTGGGCAAAACTAAGGAATGCTTTCGCCAGCGCTTTGAAGCGACGAAGGAATAAGAAAAGTGGGCAGGCTGCGGCGGCGTTGGTGCCCTGGAAATATGAAGAAAGCTTGAGTTTTCTTCTTCCTTATATGGAATGTAGAAGTACAAAAACAAATGTGACAACTACACCAGAATCACCACCCACAGAAGAGTCTCCCGACGAAAGTCTTCCAGAAAGTCCCAGTACTTCACGCAGTCAATCACAATCCAGTTCCTCACGTGGAAAACCTAATAAAGAACCCAAATTACAAGAGTTGTATGATTTGATGAAATCTTCCCAAGATTTAAGACGTCAGAAGCAAAATTTTAGACAAGACATGGACGAAACTGATCTATTTTTCCTTAGCATGAGTAAAGAATTAAAAGCGCTGCCAAAACTTGAACAAACAAAAATAAAATTAGACTTGCACACCGCTATTTCCCAAGCATTAATACGGCAATTGGAACACAGAGACAAAATTTTAAAAACGCCTATAAAAATAACAACTCAAAGATTCATCCAATCAACTCCACAACATCAGTCCTCAACATACATCCAAACTACTGCAAACGCTGAATTACCAATATACAACCAGTCACCCTCACACGATCAGTCACCCACATATATCGAGTTATCAATTCCTACTACATCTCGCGCACAAAATCATGCTGATTCTTCAACATACATCCAAACTACTGCAGACGTTCATCAATCACTAACATGCACCCAGTCACCTATACACGCTCAGTCACCCACATATATCCAGTCATCATCATTTCCATCCGGATCACACTCAAAACCTGTTGTTTCAGATAACATGAAAGCATACTATGAAAGCATACTATGACAGTATATATACTATGACACTGACAGCACAGTCAATTATATTTTTCAAAGAAAATAAAACTTACCTTAAACATAACGCAAGTCTTTCTTTAGTACCTATGGGTTCACGAAATTTCGTATGTACTTTTTTTATGTCTCCTTCAATCAGCGAATGGATTTCCTCATATTGTGCTTGGTTCATCCTAAAGTACTGATGAAATTTCTCATCGTCACTCTCCAGTTCTCTAACAAGACGATGAAATTCACCTTTGTCTTGTCTCCCTCTGTTTATAGGGTGAACCCAGTATCTTCTTTTCTTTTTTTTGCTCTTAAGAAGTTTCATTGCTAAGAGAAATTGAAGGTCTTCATCAAAATCACTATCCGAATCAGAAGAAAACATTATTTATGTTTGAACGCTGCAAAGGTTCGTCAAGTACTGTTCAGAAATAACGCCAGAGTACGCCACGACACGACACTTTAGTGTGCACACTCACCGTCACGACAGTAATCGTCACGACACGCCACGACACATAAATATGTTTCCGCCTTAATACTTACAAGCAGTAAGTTCTTGTTGGATATGTATGTAAGTTTATACAATTAATAATTATGATTATAACAGGTTTCATTGTGTACCAAACCGAAACTCGATAATAGGTGGAGGAATCCCATTCTCATGGAGGGTTCTCACGCAACGTCACACCCCGTGAGCAATAGACGTGCCTACCCACTTTTAATAGCAGCTAGTACTGCCTCGAGACATGGCCGGCCTTTGAACTCTCGGCACACACGTTTCTTTCTTCTTCATTTATTAGTATTTTCCGGGAACTTCGCAAATGGATGTTAGTGTTAATTACCATAACACGTAGGCTTAATATTAATTTTGTAATGAAATGATTATTTCTATTTTAGGAATTAAACACTTAATTTTTATAACATTGAAACAACTCTTTATGGATTATATTGATTATATATTTGCTCATTTATTTCTTCGTTCGTCGGGTCAGCTAGTGTGTAATAAATATTGATGACTGACAACTTTGCCCCTGTTTGGGACATAACATAACGATTCTGCGAGTTGAGGCTTTAAAGCCGCTGGCTTCACCTGGGTAGTAGTATTAAATTGGTGGTACCTACCCCGATTGGAGCCAATGTTCACGTGTGATTAATAGTGCGTGTCAGTATTTTAAGTTAAAACTTCAAAACCTCTTCATATGTTAAAACCGCACTAAAAAACTTTAAAGACACACATAGAAATAACATAACATAACTTCACGCCTTTTGTTACCCGAAGGTGTAGGCAGCGGCTGTTAAGCCTCGTCTCGCCGTTATGTTTACGTCCCAAATGGAATAGGTGGCGAACCTATTGCCATACCGGGCACAAAGTTTTTCAGTCATCGATATTTATCACACATAACTTCCGAAAACAATTTCGAAAAGTCATTGGTGTGAGCCAGTATCAGGAATCGAACCCGGACCTCTGGATCAGAAGCCGTGTGCTCGACCACTGCACCACCGAGACTGTTTAAAAATATATAGATAATAAATTTAAAAATGTGGTATTTATGCCTTCTGTTACTTTTTATAGAAAATGGTTTGGTGTCTGTCTATTGCTCTTATGAAGATTAGCATTAACTTTTTTTCCAGACATAGATATCTGTATCTACTACAAATTTTTAAAGTTTATGTAATGACATCTATCAATTTTATTCCAATAACCGGAGTAAAATCTTTGTATCATCTCTGTATAGTGAAGTGAATGTGTTCTTTGTTCGTTCGTTTCGTTCAAATATTAGGGACCTACCTAATTCACCTACGAGCTGTCGTTTAGCACTACTAAAAAAAAACAGTTGAAAGCGTCTACGTAGAAAAAAAAAATCTTGCTAAATAAGAAAATCTATACGAAAGCAAAAAAAAACTTCGGGCAGAAGTAAGTATATAACAAATACAGGTATTATTATACATTTTATATTAAATTTAGAAATTTGACAGATGTTTTTATAACTAAAAAAATTTTCACAACATTACGAAAGCACCTGCATCCCGCCAAATATCGATATTTGCGTTTAATGTGACAGGTGGCAAATTGCAAGCTGTCCGA
The DNA here is from genome assembly GCA_905147225.2 of Euproctis similis. NCBI lineage: Eukaryota > Metazoa > Arthropoda > Insecta > Lepidoptera > Erebidae > Euproctis > Euproctis similis. The sequence continues at coordinate 17,095,080 of LR990109.1, forward strand.
AGTAGTAAGTTATACAAGACAAGTTATTTACAAATATTGTAATAAAAAATGTTATTTCATTTGAAATAACGTTGTAATTACATTATGATGCAATTAAATTTACAAACATCTTGAGACAAGGCTCAAGGACTGTCTGAACATAATCATCGTAATTGTAACTTCACACCTGTAATACTAGAGGGTACAGTGCTCGGTATACAGCGGTAACTATACATCGATATTTCTGATAATAGTTTTGTGTAAAAAATACTTAGTGTCATAAATTTACAGCACCTAGTGATCATCACAACCACTCATTGTTTAGAGGTCTCGACTATTACCGAATGAAATAAAAATGGAAAATTTTGTCATCACTTATTCTTCACTACATCATTCATGATTCATAGTTAAAAACCACCCCATTGGCACCCTCTATCTATTGAAAAAACCGCACCAAAATCCGTTGCGTAGTTTTAAAGATATACGCATATAAGGGGACAGACAGCGGAAAGCGACTTTTAGCTGACCCGGCGAACTTTGTTCCGCATCAAAAGTAATAAATAACTGCTGTCCCGCTATGTTAACACTGCAATATCTTCGAAAATATTTGTTTAAATTGCATGCTGTAAAGGGCCAGGATCATCTATATTACATGCACAAACTATTTAAGACATTTAATTAGATGAAAATGAATGCTGTAATGTTTAAAATCGCTGTAAAAAGTAAAAATATAAAAATGGTCATTGTGGGTTATCCCTAAGAGATAGACATATGCCCTCGCGGACTTTTTTGTAGACCTTTTAAAGGTGAACAATAATGTAGTACGTTGTTTTGATTTATCACTTAGGGTCCAGGCAGCGTTTGCGATTAAAGTTGAATCTTGAAAATTATTACCTTTTTTTACTACACTATACATGAATTATAGATCAAAACTACCCCGTTGACACCCTCTAACTATTAAGAAAAACCGCATCAAAATCCGTTGCGTAGTTTTAAAGATATGCGCATATAAGGGGACAGACAGCGGAAAGTGACTTTGTTTTATACTATGTAATGATGACTATATAATTAATGATGATTATTTAAATTCACACGAAACTTCCAACAGTAGTAAGCACTTAGATGTTCGTAATACGTAGACTCCGTCTTATTAATTACAAGTATATTGATTTTTTTTACGAGATAGGCGATAGGATTTTATATTACCTGATGGTAAGCAAATAACGCCGCCAATCCATCGAGCCGGCCCCATTAATTCACTGTTTCACTTATAAGAAACTTCGTAAACTTCAGTAATGCGGTGGCATTAAAAACAAATGTTACAAAACATTACGCATGTCGTCGCACGTGCATATTGAAGCGTAAACAAATTTTTAAAAGAAACTAGTTTTGGTTACGGAAGTGTTTTGATCGTGATTAAAATTATTAGTCTTCGTCTTTAGTGTAGTGAGTGTGAGTCTAGTGACCAGCGACAATTAACTTTATTTTACACAAAATATCTTGTGCTATGTTGTTTATTCTGATCTTATTAAACATATATATATATATAGTATACATAATATGACGTGAAAACAAGTTATTTTTTATTATATTACTAAATAAATTTACAGTGTATTTTGATAAAATATGTTTTATTTAATGTTTATAAAAGCACATGATCATGTTTAAAATAAAACATAATGGCTTACATATTATAAGAATCTTGCCATGAAATCATGATAATCCATAAATGGGAATGCCAGAGGAGTATACATTTACAACAATTTTAAACCATAAATGCCAGAAATTAAATAATTATCGTGAATATACTATGTGGGCCAGATAAAAGGCCATATTCTTTATAGTTTAAGCATACAGAAACACTAAGTTAATAAGTTTAACATTAAATTTGTCTAAAGACCATTACAATCCAAATAGCGTATATTCACCCATATACACTACAATATATTTTTAACGTGTCTTTTTCCTGCTTAATGGTTATTGAAAAAAGATGTGCCGATTTTGACCCTAACTTCACTGATAAGTGATTAAAACGACGATATTTCAGTTAACTATATACACGACGTACTTCGTCTTCTATGGGATGAAATATTTAACGTGACGACGAGGGAGGGAACTAACTACCTATACCATCAAATATAACAAGAGTATATTTATAAAAATAAAACTAGCTGTATTAAAGCAGAGACTACTAAACTAAACAGAAAGTATTTGTGAACATTTACACCAACTAATGATTTCTTAGAAAAAACAAACAGCGCCATGTTCTGAATTCCCGGAACTATATCGAGTGAACTGTCTCAAGTTCATTGTACCTACATATAGTTGATATAGTACCTATGTATGACACACACAATATGCATTTTATTGAAATTACTATGGATATAATATGGAACTCATTCAATAATACACCGCAATCAGTGTGCTGGTATAATAGTAATTACTATTTAAGTATTTACAGCATACATACATAGATGCATAACTTCACGCCAAATCCCTTGCGGGGTAGCCAGAGAGAACGAAGCGTCATAAGGCACGATTCATACACGCCTCACTCGGTTCGTTGACTTTCATAACTCTTTTTCTGCACGCGCGTCAATTTTTGAGGCTCCACACATCACCTTTACAGCCATATTTTTTATGGAATAGGTGGGTAATGGTGGTAATTGATTGGAATTAAGTACCAAAGGACTTGGCAGACATAGTTCAGTCAAAAAAACTGGAAATGGATATTTTCTCCATGAATGATAATCCTTTGCATAAGAGTGGCTAACTATTGGTAAAGATATAAAGATTTTTAAAAATAAAACAATTTATCAATATTAGTAAATCATATTAATATTTTTAACACAGAAAACCTTACAAAAACGGCGTTGAGTCTGTCACGTGACTCAACGCCGTTTTTGTGTGTTAACGGCAACCAGAATGTGTTCTTAAATGACGTCACGCCGTGCTAAACGTCACTTTGCCACGGCGAGACGTCATTCAAGACTCCATGACAGCATGGATACGTTTAGGAATAATATTTATAAACATTAAGCTATATTAATAACCATTTTTTAAATTTAGTTAATTAGTCTACTATCGCGGGACACGACAATTTTTAATTATAACACTATAACCTAACAAACTGTCATAAACCGTATACAAGTCCTAAGTAATTACATTAATAAACTACTAATTATTAATTCTTGAAATAAGTACCTACATAAAAGTTGAACGTGGCCGCGCTAGGTCAAGTATCTCAAACGTAATCATTATTATATTAGTCATCTTTTGTAGTAAGATGACAAGAAGGTAATAAAGTAATAGTCGTAATACAGTCAATCTGAGTAACTTAAGCTTTAAATGTAACATTGGCCCACTAACTAACTTTTGATTTCTTTACTTTGTAAATTCTGAACGTGTTGCATTTTACCATAGACGTATTGTACTATGTATATTCATATGAATAATCTAGAAAAAGTAAAGAAATCAAAAGTGAGTTAGTGGGCCCAATGTTAGATTGAAAGTTTGAGTTACCCAGATTGACTAGATATAATATTATTGTAGTATTACATTTAGGTATTGAATAAAATATCAATATTCAAAAAGCCAATGACGATTTGATTCCTATAAAACAGGAGGGGTCAATTTCGGAATACACCCGCATACTACTGACTGATTGAGTAGATAGAAATTTATTGACAATATATGTATCAGTAAAAGTATTAGTCAAATTTAACCTCTATTTCCTGGCACTCAAGTTTGAATATTAAATTAAATATTCATTTATCTTGGTGTAGCACGAAATTATTGTTTCATAACAATTTATATTCTCCCTCCCCTCCTTCTATTTGTAGGTGCGGAGGACATGCAATTTTTCAATCAAAACTGAATTGGTGACGTTTCGTGCGATCGGGCAATATCTTTTGTTACTTTTCGGTACCATTTTCGGCGCTCTGATTGCCTTTACCGTTAAACGAAACGTCTAAATATGTATATCGTTTAAACTACTTTTAAACTGTTTAGCGTATTCTCGTCAACTATTTTGGTTTTGTACCACCAGAATTAGCTTTTGTTGGGTTGTCGTGTCCATTCCTTTGTATAAACGTGACATCGTGCTTATTATAGATATGTCAAAAACGTTGCCCGTTCATTTTCGTGGAATAATCCTGTAGAAGTATTTGAGAGGGGCATCCATATAATAAGTAATCATTACATAGTTTAAAATAAAGTCACATTCCGCTGTCTGTCCCCTTATATGCTTAGATCTTTGAAACTACGTAACGGATTCTAATGCGGTTTTTTAATATAGGTATATAGTGTCTCAACAGGGTGGTTTTTGTGTATAATTCATGTATGATGAAAAGAAAAAGTTATAAATCCAAAATTTGCTTATTTATTACTGATGCGGAACAAAGTTCGACGGGTCAACTACTATAGTACATAATTAACATAAAAAAACATAACTTCACGCCTTTGTTACCCCAAGGTGTAGGCAGCGGCTGTTAAGCCTCGGCTCGCCATTTAATTACCTTTTAATTAAATAATTTACACAAAATGCTGTGATTTTTCCTACCATATTTAATATTTATTTATTACTTCAGTGTAGATTTGGCCGGTTAGGATTTGTGCGATCATGCAAGGCAAGCACGGTGTACATATTTACGTCTTACAAGATTCGTTCCTATAAGGCAAATATAATGTTAAATAATAATAAGTATTATCTATGCTATCAGGTCCTTGTCTTACATAAAAACCTAAAAATTTTTTAAGTTGTATCCTTAACTATGTCTACAGAAATCATAATTTTATTTATATCGTTGCAAACTAGCGTAACAACTGTAATTAAACAAGGTAGTACCCACATTTAAAATATTGGGTACCTTACGATACCTAATTAAACTATTAGTTAGGTGTAGGTATGATTAGCATTATGCACTTCTTCATCATACAAACTAACTATATCTTTGCAAAATTGCATATTCTCACAGAATTAAGTGCATTTAGTTTAGGAGGTATTTTCAAAAAGTAATAAAAAGTTTTCGTTTCACAATAAATAAGGTACTGAACAATGTATTTTTTCTTACCATTGACAATGAATCTATGTCTGTCGTTCAACAGTTCCTTATTCAATTTAGGACATTCCTTGCTAAGAACAACACATAAATCATTCAACTTCACACCGCTTTGTTTACCAACAACATCAATAAAATAATTACACTTATCACTTTCGCACGCGCCGGTAATTAATTCTAAATCGTTTAAATTAAATATACCTTTTTTAACTAAAACATCTAGAATGTTTGTATCGCATAATTCACGTAATAATAAATGTTTATGACGCCGTAACCCGGCACAAACATCACCAGCCGCGGCCATCGTTCGACTAACAAACAAAGTCAAACAAACTGTTGAAAAAAGTCCATTCAATTGCTTCATTGTCGAGGTTCGAGAGAACAGATGTGTGCGACTCGTGTAGGTCTGTATGCCACTTGGGAGCTTACCCTTGAAAGTTTATGCGCCTGTTTTTTTATTATTCGGTCCCTTTTCATTGTTGGATTAAGAATGGAATTTTCGGAAGTCATATTAGTCTAGCAAGAATTCACTTAAAACTGTTTCTGTAGACAGGCTTACGTGATGTGGATAAAAATATTTTTATTTCGTACAATCATGCTTGACCATTTGAAGTTTACAGACACTTCAAATGGTTAAAAAATATTACATGAAAATATTACTTCAAATAAGTATGTTTTGAACATGTGAAGATGAGTATAATACTTCCGAGGAACAAAAAACACGAAAGTGTGTCGAAAAAAGCAAGCAGCTGTTATGCCTCTACTCGCCGAATTGTTACGATCCAGATGGAATAGGTAGCGGAACCTATTGCCTATCCGCGTACAAAGTTGTCAGGCATGGATAATGATTACAAATAACTTACGAAAAGTATTCCGAGAAATAATTGGTGTGACCCCGGAATTGATCCCGCGACTTCTGAACCAGAAGCTGGGAACTCGACCACTGGACTACTCATGATATTATCACTTGAATTTCAGACCTACATAATGCTTTTTCTAGTGGTATCTAGTGTTATTTCAATCACTGTAAAAGATTATTACAATTTTCTAAGGGAATTTGAAGATTAAATTAATTAATTCATCTAGCAATATGTATCTACAATACTCAATACGCAATACTCATAAAGATATTTTAAAGTAATTGTGTTTTATTGAACCTGTTCAATATAACAAAATTACAGTTAAAATTTATTTAATACTAGTTGACCCGGCGAACTTTGTTTCGCATCGAAAGTAGAATAAATAAGGAAATTTTGGATTTGTCACTTTTTCGCCACATCATACATGCATTATAGCTAAAAACCGCCCCGTTGACATCCTCTATCGGACAGACAGCGGAGAGCGATTTTATTATAAATTATGTAATGATGATGATGATGAGCTTTGAGATAAAAGTTTAAACTTTAAGAATATTGGTCTAAACAAAAATAACCTAAATTTATTAAAGGCTATTGCCCTTAATAAAGCAAGCAAGGGCTATTGCCCTTAATAAATTTGGGTTATTTTTGTTTAGACCGATATTCTTAAAGTTTCAACTTTTATCTCAAAAGCTCATCATCATCATTACATAATTTCCTTATTCATAATTAACTAGTTGACTCGGCGAACTTTGTTCCGCATCAAAAGTAATTAAGAAGTAAATTTTGGATTCATCACTTTCATTATACATGAATTATAGATAAAAACCACCCTGCCGACACCCTCTATTGAAAAAACCGCATTACAATCCGTTGCGTAGTTTCAAAGCTATAAGCATTTATGGGGACAAACAGCGGAAAGCAATTTCTTTATACTATGTAACGAGGCGGTATTCAATCTTAAAAAGTCATATTTTTAATGTAGAATGAAGTGACTGAGGCCCGAAGAAGAGATGATTAAATCTTATTCAGCCGATTACGCCGTAAAGAAGTCTTTAACAATATTTTGCTGTTCACCAAGCACTTAACATTGATTAAGTGCTGTAATCGACCGATTATCTTAATGTACCTCAAAGACCTCGTTTAACCGGCGGTTATTGTAAACAAATGTGACATTTCATAAATAGAGTAAGGTGAAGGATCTAATAATGGACACTTGTACTACAGTGTTCATTATAAAAGCAATACAAGCAATTAGTACAAAACACAGACCCAGAGTCATTAGTAAAATATCATATCAATAATCTCAAGAATGCGTAGTAGAAGTATCTGTAATAAATTCTTGGAAATTTCAGAAGGTATAGGAAAATCTAAAATCACCATTGATAGACATTTAGGATCCGTTGTCTATTCCTAGTGATGACACAGACACTACCCAGCATTAGATATCCAGTCGATTGTTTTTTGTCGTGTCATATACATAATTATGGCAAATTTAAACAGTATTTAGCATTGACCTATATGATATAGACTTGTAGTAACCTTCTAAAAGTGTGACCACCGGCCATAAGTCTACAGGCTTATGCGAAGCTTATGTCAATTCAGTCATCTGTCAGACGCGAACCGAATAACAATAGGTACAAAATGGGTAAATGCGTAGTAAAAGAGTGCGATTCAAGATCGGAAACCCATAAGAAATTAACCGGAATTACTTTCCACACGTAAGATTAATGTTTACATTAATATTAAAATACAGTAAAATAGATAAAATGTTGAATTTTCATAATTAGCTTCAGTGATACCACTAAAAACTTAGTTTTAGTTTCCCACTTTTGTGGGAGAGTTATTAATTTATGGAAAAGGAGATTTTAAATATTTTTTGTTATAATAATAACGCTGCAGGGTGCCTAAAGATTCAGCACGCCGTGACAAGTGGGTGAAAATTATCCGATTGCTGAGAAAAGAAACTGACTGGCTACCTACACCCGGGAGATCATTTATCGTCAATTCAAGTTGATCATTCGCTTATATTAATAAATGCCATAATTAATAAATACTTAAAAATAAGATTGTATCACGAAAGCAAATTATTCACTCAGACTTATAAAAAAGAGACTAAAAGGCAATTTTATACAAAACTTATGTTACACCGCTGTGTAACATAAGTTTTGTATAAAATTGCCTAGTAGTGTATAATCAATAATTGCAACACAATCCCCCTTGGTAAGTCTGGTTGATAGACTTTCTGGCTTCTGACTACCCGTAACGACTACCAAAGATGTTCAAATGACAGCGGGGACCCACCAATTTAACGTGCCTTCCGAAACACGGAGGAACTCGTCATGATAAGATGGTCACCCATCTACGGACCGACCGCGCCAAGCGTTGCTTAACTTAAGATCGATCGACCCGTGCGGCTGTTAGGCCCTGTCCACGTTAAATACAATAATTCCCTTTCAATATAATGAATGTAAGGGACCGTACCCATACTACGTGACCCGTTTAGGGGGGGGGGAGCGGAGTCTTTAAAATACTACGGTTAGTCACAGGAGCGGGGGGGTGGCTCAGGTTTTTGTCACGTAGTCGATTTTAATGAGAGAAATCTCGTAATTTTTCGACCTAGATGAATATTAATGTGATTAAACAGAAAATAATTGTTGTGTTCGTAAATTAAGTTACTGTAAGTTACATACTGTACAGCAATATGTTTTCACAATTAAAGTTGTTCTTTTTCATAATACATAATTCACTAGTAATTTAAGTATGCATGCAGTCTTATCCAATAAAGAGCCAAATAATTATTTTTTTTCGATTTTTGCCTGTGAAATGAATAAAAATCATAATTAAGAATTACTACGTGAAAGCTAAAGGGGAGGGGGGGATCTTGGCATATACTACGAGTGGTCACCGATGGGAGGGAGGGGTCGAAAAATCTTAAAAAATAGGTCACGTAGTATGGGTATGTTCCCTAAGTACATTATTTTATTACTCAAGCGTTTTCACTATTTTGTGTATCAGTACCTAATTACACACACTGTACACCTTACCTACAGCGGTTTAAATCGCTGCTCTAAGGCAGGTGTACACAATTAGGTACAGATGAGTGTGATCCAATTTTTTTCGGAACAGCCGATCTAGTACGGAGTACACAGAGATCGTTGATCCATTCATTATTTCAGTTATCTTGTAATACATCTGATAAGAAATTAATAAGTAATAGTAAAATATTGAATTTATATTTATTAAATATTTTTACGAGTACATGGCTTGAAAAAGTTGGGTAAAATTTCGCACGGGCTGGCCACCCCACACCGCCATTGCAAATTTATATTGCCATCTTTGTCTAATCAAAGTGACGGCAATGTATTTGACATTTGTGTGACTGAGATAGATATATGTTTAATTTTAAATGTCTAGTGGTTTCAAAGCTACGACATTGCATCTAAAAAGTGGACACACATTTTTTGACGCATTTGTATGAGGTTTGCTCCTCTTGTATATTTAACTCAGTGGTATTTAGGAGACGAATAAATGAAATCCCGTTTAATTAAATTTATTTAAAACCTACTTTAACAATATAACCATTCCTTATTTAGTTTATAACTTTAAAACCATCGAAAAACTATGTTTTCTTTGAATAAATAAAAAAAATATCCATCGCTGGTTTATAGTCCATTATTGGAACCTCTACCCTAAATAAAATATTATGGAAGTCGCTATAAATTACATTTTAGATGAAAATAATGTTTTAGACGATTTTAAATACTCGTATGCGAATTATTCGTGCACCCCGTTTATTCCAAATACGACAAAATTATTTGTAAAATAAGACGAAAAAGCAAAATAATAAAACGCATTTCAGTCGTTGCCATGACAACAGAGATCAACAGAATAAAACATAATGCTAACAAATAACAAAGGCGTTTAAGGTAACTAAATCGCATTGCCTTAACACGGAGTACATTTTGCAGTATAATAATATCTAATAATCCTAATATTTTTGGATGTCGCTCGGATGTTAGCGAATGTATACAAATTGCACACATTTTACTTTATTTTAATAAGTAGCATTATACTACTCATTCTCTTACTATTCATTCGTTCTAATTTCAATTGATTATGTAGCAGTCCCCATTTTATTTTTGGTGATCAGTGTTAACTTTATAGGCCCGATTACATTTAAAGCTCTATTTAGCTAACACATCATTATGTCATAGTTGGCGAACTCCAACCTAAGTCGACTGCAATAGGTTTGTTGTTTGCTTCTTTGCTTGTTATCTACTTGTAGTAAAATACTTAATCTAAAGGTCTCAGCTACCAGGTCATTAAAATCCAAAACTAATAAAGAATTTGACGTTTCAATAGGATTCCAATCATAACCTAAAATAAATACGTAAATAAAATAAAACTTAGGAGCATACACGAATAAGTGGTAGTAGACTTTTATAAATGATTATATGAGTTTTTAAAGTGAAATTAATTGCTTAAATGGCGCCAACAAAGAGAGATTCACCAGACGGTATGTCGTTCTATTAAAACATGCTACAGAGAAATTATAGTTTTGACCGATATTATAAAAAAAACCGTGTTTCGATTTTCAGTTGGTATATTGTTTATTAAACTTCGTTTTCAGATACAGATTCGGGCTCTGACTCCGATAGTGGGTCAAGTGCAAGCCGCAGCAAAAGTCCAAGTCCCGCGCCTTCAGGCAAAGAGGGCAGTCAGTCCAGGTAGCCCAAGTTTTGAAATGACCAATATACATTTTAAACTGCAAAACAATGGTGGTCAAATCTTGCCAAAAGCCAAAGAAATGTTACTATTCATATACAATCTACAAGTTCTCAATAGCATCATTTTCATATATATCACTAATTAGAAAAAGATAGAAAATTAATTGTGGCTTGGGTTTCATCTTACTTGTGATTTAAAAAAAAAATCTTAACTGTCTGAGGTTTGAGTAAATTATTATTATAATTTATTATTGTAGATCAGTGTCACGCAGCCCAGCAAGCCAGAAATCAGGAAGTGAATCTCCCAAATCACACCAATCAGCCCGTACTAGAAGATCCTCAAATGCTTCTCGAAGTAAATCAAATTCACCAGCACCGTCTAACAAGTCAAGGTCTCCATCAGCACATAGCAATAAGTCGGGTTCATCTAGCCCAAAATCGAATGTTTCCGGAAGCCCTAAACAAAGAGTGTCAAGATCTAGAAGTGGTTCCAGACAATCTCGTTCTAGATCTGGTAGTGCTAGATCAGCTAGTGGGAAAAGTCGTTCTGCTAGTCCTAAATCTGGACAGCAGAGTCCTAAATCTAGATCTCAGAGTCCTAAGTCTCGGTCACAGAGTCCTAGATCACGTTCACACAGTCCAAAATCTAGTGACAAAGAGCGATCACGTTCCAAGTCCAGAAGTGACAGTCCAAAACGAAATAAATCAAGAGAAAGATCTGGCAGTGCCTCTTCAAGATCTAAGAGTCCTGTGGCTAGAGAGGATATTCATGATAGCAGGTCGAATTCACCGAATCTTATGATTGATGATGAACAGACTAAGAACAAGTCCAAAAGCAGATCAAGGTTTGTCTCATACTATTTCAGTATTCTGTTTGTTCTTATTTGGATGTTACATTTTAAGTCATCATTTCAAATTTCTTTAATACTCAAGTATGGATAGTGGCAATTATAAAGGTAAAGATTTTCTGCTATACATTTGCGTAATTGGATGAATTGTCATGATATTTTTTCTTGGATGCACATCTAAGAAAAAATACATACTATACATATACATACATACATACTACTGTGAGATACAAACGTGAAAGATTATTTGAATTTTTATAAGATAATATTCTTTAACAGCAATCTGTATTACAGATCGGGTTCAAGACACTCAAGATCTAAATCACGAAGCAAATCAAAGTCTAAAAGTAGATCACGATCAAAGAGTTCGGAGGGTGAAATTGGTAAGCAAATATCACATCTTTATCAGTGTATGTTATAAATATTATTTACTAGGCTATGTTTATGAATATACATGTATACTTACGTAAATAACTTTACGCCAAATCCCTTTGCAGAGTAGGCAGAGAGAACAGAGCCCCATAAGACACGATTCTGACACACTTCTACAGCTTCGTTGACTTTCATAAATCTTTTCATGCACGCGCGTACATTTTTGAGGCTTCTAGCATCACCTTCCTCCAGAACACGTTCTATTTGGTCATGGAATGTGTGTCTTATTTATTTATGAATATCTAATATATAAAATTCTCGTGGCACAGTTTTCGTTCCCATACTCCTCCAAAACGGCTTGACCGATTCTCATGAAATTTTGTGTGCATATCGGGTAAGTCTCAGAATAGGACAACATCTATTTTTCATCTCCGTAAATCACAAGGGTAGCCCACCCCTCAATATTTTTTTTTAATTTTTCGATATATTTCTTTTTCTTATTTTTTTTATAAAACGGGATACAAAAATACATACAACCCTAAATTTTCAACCCCCTACGATCAACCCCTATATTTAAAATTTTATTTTTCGACACTACAACATTTTGTCGGGTCAGCTAGTATTATATAATATTCTTTTTGTTTAGAAATATACTTTATCTAATTGCTTTTTATTAGGAGATAAAAAGAAGCGCACCGTTTTATCTGATTCTGAAAGTGATGATGGTACAAAAGGTCCACCTAAACGCAAGAAGGATTCAGATAGTGGTTCAGATACTAGCAATAAACCCAAGAAGAAGTTAAAGAAGATTGTTGATACTGATGATGAAGGAGACGAGAAGAAAGATGGTGATGGTGGTAAGTAACAGCGTTTTTAAATAGGTGTTAAATAAGTGTATAATCTCTTTTTTGACCTTCAACTAGGTTTATTTATATTTTTCAACCCAACTAGATCCTGTACACAATACACACAGCGCCCTCTAGTACCAAACTGAGCTTAACTAAATGCTTGTGCTCTGGATACTAGATAACGGATATCAATTATAAATCTTATAATACATAGAAAAACACCCAAACGCTATACAAACATTCATGCTTGTTACAAATAATTGTCCTCTGGTGGTGATCGAACCCGCCAACCTTGATCCTTCATTTGGTAGGTTTACCAATGCACCATCAGGTTTGTCGACGTAAGCAGTAGGATACTATAAAATATTGTGGATCAAAAGTGTAAAAATAAAATAGTTGTGAGAAAATTGTTTAAATGATCCATAAACTATTTAGACTTTTCTATTTATAATTTTATGAATAACTGTGGCAAAAAAAACTGGAACAGATTTACGAATCTAACTTAAATTCACATGATCATGAATCAGTTATAGTTTAGGAGTTCTCAATTAAAGTTTAGGACCAACTTTCATTTTATGGTTTTTATTACTTCTGGACTAATACTACTTTTTTTTATTAATGTAGAAAGTATTGATATAGTGTAGATCACCTGTCTTGGTCCCCTTTTTTCAGACCCTAACTAAAATTATTTTAAGGTGACCACTTATTGTATCACTTAAATTTGTATTACAGTGACAGCAGACGCGTTATTCGGTGATGCATCAGACATAAGTACCGACAATGAAGGTGGTGATGACAAGGCATCAGGGAGGTCACGGTCTCGCAGCCGAAGTAGAAGTCGCAGTCGAAGTCCCAAGGGTTCCGGGGACGAGCGGCGGTCTGGAGATGAGGCTAAAGCCAGCGGTGATGAGGTGTTAACGACATTGATAATTTTACATTTTTACAATATACTTCAAGTTTTTATACTTATATCTAAATGTTATTTAATAGGAAAATCGTGAAAAGCCCGAAGAAGAGGAAGAGGTGGAGATACCAGAAACACGTATAGATGTGGACATGCCTAAGATATGGACAGAGTTGGGTAAAGAGTTGCATTTTGTAAAATTGCCTAATTTCTTGTCAGTGGAGACTCGCCCTTACGACCCAAACACTTACGAGGATGAAATTGATGAAGAGGAGACTTTGGACGAAGAAGGTCGTGCTAGGTGAGTTAAAATCTAAGATTTATTTTGTTTAATTTAGACGCAGCGGTCCCGCAGTTTGCTGCATGAATAGGCCGGCTCGACCGCTGAAATACCACTACTTCTCGGAATATCGACGTGAAGTGGCTAGTGCCGCGTTTCGTTCGGTGAGAGAGATCACCCTGATCCCCTTCCCCCTTCCTTCCCCTCCTCCTTTAAAGGGTGCAGCAACGCACCACGTTGTTCGGAGTTGAGCGGTGAGTAGTTGCTTACCATTAGGTGATCAATTTGCTCGTTTGCCCTCCTAGTCCATAGAAAAACAACGCAATAAACGAAAACAATTTGAAAATTCTTTCAATGTGAGATGAAGGCTATTTGGCTATTTATTATCAGGCTATAGTCAATAGGGGTGGAGCACTGACCTTTTTGATGTGACATTTTGTCAATTAGCCAGTAAATAAAACAAGCGAAATTACCACATTGTACCAAAGCAATAATTAATAGCTCGTTGAATTAATGACATATTTGTTTTTCTATGTATTATATGTATTGTATGTATTTACTAAAGAAAAGTATATATGTATTAATATCCGTTATCTAGTATCCATAACACAAGCATTTAGTTGCTTAGCTTGGAACTAGAGGGCGCTGTGTGATTTGTGTCCAAGATATTATTATATTATTATTATTTGTACGGTCAGGTTAAAATTGAAAGTGGAGAACACGATGCGCTGGAGGACCGTGTTTGACAAGGAGGGCAACGCCGTCAAGGAGTCGAATGCTCGCATGGTGAAGTGGTCGGACGGCAGCATGTCGCTACACCTCGGCTCTGAGATATTCGACGTTTATAAACAACCGCTGCATGTAAGACAATATTTAAACTATTAAACTTTACAATACCTTTATGTCTGTGTTCCATATTTAATTAATAAATATTTAGATAACATATTTTTCAAATTTAAAATGCACATAAGCTAATGTGTGATGATTATTAATTATGTTCCAGGGTGATCACAACCATCTGTTTGTGCGTCAAGGCACAGGTCTGCAGGGACAGGCAGTTTTCCGAACTAAGCTGTCATTCCGACCTCACAGCACTGAATCATTTACTCACAGGAAGATGACATTGTCTCTAGCGGACCGGTCCACTAAGACGTCAGCTATCAAGATCCTGTCTCAAGTCGGTGCTGATCCTGATGCCGATAGGAAATACCAATTGAAGGTATGTTTAAAATTTAACATTTCTGCCATAAATAGGCATGATGACAAATTTTGAAAAACTGTTAAATAATGATCAAAAATATATATTAATTACGAAAAACACAATATTTCTGCTGAAAATTTAGGTTTACTATTCAAAAATTTGTTTTTAATTCATAAATTTGAAATTCGTACCAAAACGCTTCAAAGTGTCATGGCGTCGCTTGTGACGTCACGTCTGAGCAAAGAGTATATAAATAAGAGTCGGCACTCCATACATTGTCCTGAGCTAGTAACTAGCTAGCCATGTCGAGAGTGATTCGACGTTTACGTGAATTCAGTATGCTAAAGCCACATGCATGTGTGAATCTTAATCTGGTAAAAGTACTAGATGATGTTATTACCATTGCCTGCGGATTGATTAACTTGCAAGATTCTTTAATTAAAAATACATAAGTATGACCTAGTCTTTAAATATCTTTATTTTCTAAACATGTACATATTTACTTACCTATATTATGTTTGTTATATAATTATGTATAATGTTTGTTTATCTCAGTTGTGTGATATACAATGTCAAATATGTTCCTGGTTTTTTATAATTATTACAGCTATAAAATGTACTACAATTTATTTTGTATTGTAGTGAGTGCAATAATGATGGGACCAAAGATGAAGTTGTTCCTAAAAAAAATAAAACAAAATCTTTGAATCAAAAACTTGCTTTATATTTACTCACACTTTTATACAATACTGGATATACATTATCTTTCCACAAAGGAAACCTTAAGAAAATCTGATACATATTTTTCATCATACATAATGTTCATTATATCTACTTTCTTGTTAACGCTATAGTTGCAATCAGCTACACAGAAGTAGCCTTTTTTAAGACCTGTCAGTAACATTTGAAGTTGCATTTGCACATAAAACTTCTGGGTTGGTTTCCCATTATATACATAATTTTTCACTTTTCTCACTCATAGGACACTTAATTTCAATAATACTTACTATCTTCACATATCCCACCAGGTGAGCCTGCTAACATAGGATAGTTTTTAGATAGCATTAAACCACATATTTTAATTTTTTTTCCCAATTTGGCACTAACAGTTTTTCTCACATCATTCTCCAATATTCTACCATGTTTCATGCCTGGCGTGTCGGGAATTTTTCCACCCATTATTACTGCCATCAGAGTGCCATCACTGGTTTTACATCTACTAAACTCATAAGCTCTTGAAGCGGTCACTCTACCATACCTTAATTCATACCAAATCCTGCTTTTATGTTGCTCCCTTGTTTCTTGTTCGACATTGTTGATGTCATCATCGAGACAATATCACTTTTCCTAAAAATGTATCACATGATCTTTCATTATATTTTAGCACCAAGTTGTCCATTGAAAGACTTTGTAGTCTGTCCAAAACATAATCATTTTGGTATTTCATAAGTTCACACTTGTTAAGCCTTCTTCTCTTCCCTTCCACTAAAACAGAAAGAAATATGTAACATAAACATAACCTCAAAATGTAACATTGGAGCTTAAACTGAAATAGGTACAAAAGCTATGGTCTTATTTTTAACTACTTAAATAACTAGGTAATGAACTGTTTAATAGAAGGTACTTACTGGGAAGCCTTAATATTTCTAAATTCTGCTGAACAAGTCATTGTTTGATCGCAGAAACTCTCCTAGCATTAGTACGTCGATCCTCTGTAAATTTGCGCTGGAAGCCTTTAGAAATCCTTGTTCCATGACTGAGTGTATCAAATAGATTTACACAAAACAAATTTAAGTAGCAAACAAAACTAAAACGGCGTTTTTAGTGGTAAAATTTTGCGAGAGTCGTAGTTATCTACTGAATTACGAATAAACAATTTGACCAAAGAGTATATAAATGAATGAATTTGACAACGACTCATACGTGACGTCACGCGCTCTGATTGGCGTTCAATATTACATGGCGGATTGCCGTATTTAGTGATTTTATTTTATCAATAAAAAAATAATCTCGCTTTTAAATTAAAAAAGAATCAATGTTTTATAATAAACTACTTATGTTTATTATCTATACAAAATATTTCAGTAAAATTTACTTGCTGTCATCATGCCTATTGCAAACGATTGAATAACCTCAAAAATAAATTTTGCCTTCGTTTACTTAATGCGGAACACATCTTTATCACAGGCTGCTATTATAAACCATTATTTACTGAATGCCATTAAAATGGCTGCATGGCTCGCTCGGTAGAGCCACGCAGTTCGCTGCATGAATGGTCCGGCTCGACCGGTGAAATGCCATGACCTCTCAGAAGATCGACGTAAAGTGGCTGATGCTGCGTTTCATTTGGTGAGAGAGGTACCCGGAGGCCCACCCCCCTTTCCCCATCCTTTCCTATCCTACTCCTAAGGTCAGCAACGCAACAGTAACAAAAAAAAAATATCAACATTTAAATGATTAATTGATGTATATTTTATGTAAATAGTAAGAGCTTCCAATAGCCTCAAACAGAATAGGAAATGCCAAAATAACTACAGTCGATAGCGAACAGCATTACCAGGAACCAGGAATGATGAGAACAAATGAACATGAACTGAATATGACTAAAACTCTCACTAAACCTATCTAAAATTTATTTTTTGAAGTGTAACTTCTAATGTTTCTTGTGAGCGTAGGAAAGGATGCGAAACGAAACGCGGCATGAGCCGCTTTACGTGGATCTTCTGAGAGGTCGTGGTATTTCACCGGTTGAGCCGGCCTATTTATGCAGAAAACTGCTTGGCTCCACCACTGTTAAAATACTTAATACTGATATATGAGTTTCCTTGACCGTTGTTACAGAAAGAGGAGATGGAGTTGCGCGCGGCGATGCGGTCTCGTCCTAGCGCGCGGCCCAAGAGGCGCGGCGCGGCGGGCGGGGCGCGGGGCGCGGGCGGCGCGGGGGGCGCGCGGGACGACTCGGAAGACGAGGGCGGCGTGTCTCTCGCCGCCATCAAGAACAAGTACAAGTCGGGACAGAAGGGTAAGCTCACGTATTACCTCACTAGCATTTAGTAGTATTATTAAACTGGCGCTGACCATGAACTTCTTACGTATATTGTGAGAATCATATTATAGTACGCTATACTAGTTTTTACACGCAGCTTCGCGCGCGTAACATGAAATATAACATAAAACATGTCGCGGAAATTCGTCACTAGAATCCGCATTTGTAATAGGCATGTCAAAAGATTTTGAAATCCTCTCCCGAAAAAACTTTATTTCAATAACAAACTAAAGTTTAAAGAAGTTTAAGATCATTCTTCTAATATTTTTTTAACTGTACGCGAAAACGCGCCCTATATGATGTCACACTGTGACAGCCATTTAAACATCAAATGCGTATTCACTTCACTTCACTTCACTTCTTATTATTGGCTTCGCATACTAG
The DNA here is from genome assembly GCA_905147225.2 of Euproctis similis. Lineage (NCBI taxonomy): Eukaryota > Metazoa > Arthropoda > Insecta > Lepidoptera > Erebidae > Euproctis > Euproctis similis. Next base: position 17,113,589 of record LR990109.1, read on the forward strand.
CTAATGCGACTTAGCCACTCTCTTTATTTTCTACTTCGAACGCTTCAGACAGAAGAATTTGAACGGTTAGGAGGAGAATATGGCCAGTTAAGATGACCGCAGGATTTCTTCAACCAGCGTAGAAAATGAAAACAGAGTCCTCCTTCATTGGCGCGTATTTATAATGACTGGTTGTTATATATATTCTGCCAGGCTTAGTTGCATTGATGTCATAAACCAGAGGAAACAGATGAAGAAAGGATTTTAATAAACAAAATTTCGATTGAGTATTTTATGACCCATATGATTTAAACATACAACTACTTTCTACGCTTTCTACCTACAACAAAAAAGAAACAAACACTATTACCAATTACTACCAGAACACTTATAAAAAATGAATATAATAAAAATATGAATTTTAAACTAGCAATTATAATGATATAATTATTTACATTAATGCTACAATTTACAAGAAAATATTATTTTTTTTAACAAATTTACATAAGATGAACCGTACTGAATGTGAAGATATGAGAGAGAGTAGGCATTTGAGAGATGTAGGACGAGGAATTTCGGAGGGAAGGACATCATAGAGGGATTGTCGCAATCTCGGACATGAGAAAAAAATGTGATTGACATTTCCCTCATCCAGGCCACATTCGCAAAGAGATGAATTCCTGATCCTGAGCTTAGAAAGAAATACAGGGGTACAAGAATGACCAAGTCTAAGGCGGCAAATAGTGGAAACTGTACGTTTGTCCGCTTTACATGACCTAAAAAACCATGGAGATGACGGAATGTCCGATTGGACATCGGCGTAATGCTTACCTTTGATTAATTTAGATGCATTCCAGGCAGCAGTCCATGATTTATTCTGCAGCGACTTAGCAAGTAGACAAAGGTCCTGAGAATAGGTTTGAAAATGTTCTAGAGTGCCATACTGTATTGCTAATCTAGCACAAGAGTCTGCATTGACGTTACCAGGGATATCGGAGTGACCCGGGATCCACGCAAGTACAACCTTTATATTGAGTTGATGGCACTCCAGAAGATTTTGTCTGATTTTAAGAATTAAGGGAGAAAGAGATCTCGAACGGAAAGGATTGGAGAGAACAGATTGAAGACAACTTTTAGAATCTGAAAATATTATGGAATTATTAAGGTTATGCGATTTGATGAAAATAATAGCTTCCAGTACTGCCAGAGCTTCGCCAGTTAAAACAGTAGCAGAAGAAGGACATTTATAATTAAGAGTAATTTTAGAAGAGGGAATCCATACAGATACACCAACACAACTATCCGGCGATAATTTTGAGGCATCAGTGTAAAATTGATGCCACCCATTAAAGTGACGGTAAAAATTATCATGAAAGGCGCTTTGGGCACCAGGGGTATGTTTGACTATTCCAAAATTAAGAATGATGTTGGGATTAAGGGTTAATGCGTCATAGGGAGTAAGATATATTGGATTCATAGAAAACTGGTTTATAGGGTTGGGGAGTTGAATGAGAGTTCTAAGACTATGGAGAAGACAAGGTAATTTATTTTCAGAATTGCCAAAGAGTTCTAATAGATAATATAATTTTGGAATAAGAGGGTGATTTTTGTTCTGAATTAATTTAAAAAGGAAACGATCAGAGAGAAATTGCCTACGAAGATCCAGGGGAGGCTCACCACATTCAACCTGCATTGCATTGATGGGTGAGGATTTCATTGCTCCCAGGATGATTCGTAGACATTTAGATTGGAGTTTAAGAAGATTAACGAGATTAGTTTTATTACAGAAGTTAAGAAGAAAAGAACCATAGTCCAGTTGACTGCGTATTATGGCATTGTACAGAAGTTTTTGAGTGTACGGATGCGATCCCCACCAAACACCTGAAAGACAGCGAAGGATATTTATGCTCTTTTCACATTTTTGGATTAAAGACGAAAAGTGAGGAGAACCAGACATTCTAGAATCCAATAATATACCAAGGAATTTAACGACATTTGATTGTGGAATGATCTCGTCCTGAACTGAAATAGTTATACGGGGAATAATTCTTTTTTTGGTGAAAACTACAACTGAGCTTTTCGATGGTGAAAGGCACAAGCCATGGTTAGCTAACCAGTCACTCAGGTAGTTGAGAGCCCTATTTAAGCGTTCAGAGGCATCCTCAATAGAAGAGGACGTTATGTAAAGAACAAGATCATCCGCGTATTGAAGAATGTGACAGAATGAATTTACTACCAGTTCGAGATCATGTACATACAGATTAAATAGGAGAGGGCTAAGAACTGAGCCTTGAGGCAAGCCCTTCCAGACAATTCTACGCGGGTGATTGCTAAAATTGGACTTGACGACAACAGATCTCTCACCTAACAAGTTAAGGGTAAATCTAGACAACTTCACGGGAATTCCGAGCTGAGAAAGTTTATTTCTAAGAACCGGAAGCTGCACATCATCATATGCTGATGATAGGTCTAGAAAAACTCCCGTTAAATATTTATTTTCTTTAAAAGCAATTTGGATTTCAGTAGTAAGAAGGCTGAGATTATCCAATGTGCTCATTCCTTTTCTAAAACCAAATTGAGATTTAGCTAATAAACACCTGCTTTCAATCAGCCACTCTAAACGATGTTTGATGAGCCGCTCCATTGTCTTAGCTAAAGTAGAAGACAATGCTATAGGTCTGTAGCTACTTGCTTGGAGAGGATCTCTACCGGGCTTATGAATTGGAAGAATAATTTGAGATTTCCATTGACTGGGGATAGCACCATTATCAAAAAAAGAATTTATTAAATAAAGGAAGATATCTTTAGATTTAGGGGATGACTTTGCAAGGAAGGAGTAAGGAATACCATCTATACCAGGAGAAGTGTCTGTCAGTCCGTCAAGCGCGAGAGAGAGTTCACTAGAGGAAAAGGGATGATCGAAATCGTCTCGAGAGGGTAAAAATATAGGAGCTGTTGGCAAAGAAGCCAAGGAGGGAACAGATGGAGGGGCAAGTTTATCTAAAAAGGCCTCAATCCAAGATGAAGGGTCATTGGCTGATATATTTTGAATGTTATAGGAACCTCTAAAACGTCTTATTTGATCCCAAATAAGTGAGGAAGGGGTTGTAGGCGATAAAGATCTACAGAAGTTAATCCAACCGAGGCGTTTTTTTTTCTTAACTAGCCTGGTGAATTTAGCTGCAGAATGTTTGTATCTAAGAAAGTTTTCTGGGGACATAACCCGATTGTAAGCTCTCTCCGCCTCTCTTCTCTCCGCTACAGCCGCAGTACAATCAGAGTCCCACCACGGGGGGGAGACTTTGAAATCTCTTGCAACCTTTTTAAGAGGGACATGAAGAGAGGCAGAAAAAACAATACTTTCAGTATATGCATTGTAGCAGGTAAAAGGGGACTCTTTTATATTACGAGGAAGTGAATCTAGCTGTCTGTCAAGGGTTGAAGAGAAGGACTCCCAGTCAGCACTAGAGAGCCTATATCTAGGAAGAGGGGATGAATTTGTAGGAGGAGATACACGATAGTGAGGAGATAAGGATAGAACGATAGGAAAATGATCACTTCCGTAAGTAAGGGGAAGAAGTTTCCAGGTCATATTTAGGAAAAGAGAAGGAGAACAAAGAGAAAGATCCACAGCACTTTTTGGATCTTGAGAGGGGAGAACCCTGCGGGTAGGAGAACCATCATTGAGGAGGCATAATTGAGATTCGTCAATGACATCCATTATGGAATGGCCAAAGAGATCCGAATGGCTATGACCCCATATAGTATTATGGGCATTGAAATCCCCCATGACTACCATAGGGGAGGGAATACAAGAAAGGAGGTGAAGAAGATCAGGGATTAAAGCGGAATTAGGATGTGGAATATAGATGGAAACATAAGATATTCCAAGAGTATTGACAGCAACGATGTTAAAACCTGGGGGGTGAAAAGGAAGGAATATTTGATTGAAAGGAAGGGAGCGTTTTATGAATAAAGCACTACCTGCATAGCCATCCACATTATCATCCCGAAGGCAGGAGAAACCTGGAATACGGAAACGAGATCCAGGCCTCAACCATGTCTCCGAGACGGCAATGATAGATGGGGAAAGAATGTTGATTAAATGGGTCAGTTCATGCTTTTTATTTCGCACGCTCCGACAGTTCCACTATAGAACGATCACTGGATCCATGTTGAGAGGTAAGGGATACTAGATGAGTGAGTTTGGAGGCAACGTGGGACGGTAGGTTTTGAGGATTTGAAGAAATAAAATCGATTAATAAAGATAAAAGAGTTTCTAAAATATTTTCTCTTTGAGGAAGAAGTTGGTGGTTGTTTAAAGCACAACCGTTTGGCATAGATGATGGAGGTTGAGAGGTAATTTGTCTATGAGCAACTCTATCATATGCTTTACCCATTGGGATTCTAGATTGAGTAGAAGCGGATGATGACAGTTGAAATCGGGATTTTTGAGGCGTTGAATGAACAGGCCTAGGAATTTGATGAGCTTTGGAGAGGGAAGGAAATGTAGGTGAATCTTTAGCTACCTCAGAAAAAGGGCGAGATACTGCAGAAAATTGTGATGAGGCTTCTTCATATGAAACTGAGTTTTGGGCCATTACAAGTTTTATTGATCTCTGTCTTTCACGCTCTGGACAGGCATTGCTCGTGGCAAAATGCCGACCGGAACAAAAAAGGCAAGAGGATTTGGATTCGGTGACTTCACAGTTTTCCCCAAGATGTTCTTGAGCACAGCGGAAGCACCTAGGTTTAGACCTACACTGGGCCTTAGTGTGACCGTATCTGGAGCAAGAATGACACTGGATGGTCGGATAAATGTATATTTCTACAGGGAGAGACGTATAATACAAAAACACCCGAGATGGTAGGGATTGGCCTTGAAAGGTGACCACCACTGACTGAGTAGGCACCCATGTAACTTGACCTTCATCTATTTTTTTCCTGTTTAATCTACGCGCTTTTAAAACTTTGCCACAGCCAGTAGGTAGGTTGACATCTTTCGCAAATTCTTCCATGGAAAGATCTGTGGGGACTTGCCTCACCAATCCCATTCTGGTCACATTGAAAGTAGGGACGGTAGCTATATATTTGCTCTGTAATAATATGGGAGAGGTAGTAAAATTATTGGCATCTTCAGCAGATTTAAACAGTACTGAAATTTTATTTCGTCCGACTCTTTTGATGCCATCAGTACAAACATTTTTCACTTTGTGGGTTGTGAGAAACTGGCCAAACTTAATAGGACGGATAGACGTGCCCGTTGCTGCATCAGGAGAAGAACGAGAAACATGTACGATAAAAGGACCTTTGTCTAATTTAGAATAGTTATTAATAGCTCCAACAGTATAGGACGGGTCAGAGTAAACAGTTTGTATCGAAGGGGTAGCTGAATCAGGGGATATAATTTGTTTTTTAATCGGATTACTGTTATTTGGCTCAAGTCGTCGTTTCATAGCAGTGCACGATGTACTCGCGCCAATCACCATCAATGTGGGATCCGGAGGATCAGGAGGATCAGGAGGCGGCGGCCGAGCCAGCGCATCATCCCAAATATCCGATTGCATATCTGAGAATAATCTCAAATATGCATGGACATAATGTCAAAAATATGAAAAATAAAAACTTACCGCTAGCCGCTACTAAAAAACACAAATATTACTATAACAACTTAAAATACACTATAATAATCAAATCGGACATAAAAAACTAAGCAAATAAGCCTTTTACGCTAAATACGAGGGGAGGTCCAAAAGTTCGTGGAATGAAAGGGTTTTAGTAAAAATGAAACAGTAAATTTATTTTTCCTTTTCAATATAATCACCCTTAAGCTGAATACATTTATTAGATCTATGAATTAATTTTTCTAAACCATCGTAAAAATATTTTTTATCTTTTCCCTCAAAATGAGCCAAAATTACGTCCTTTATACCTCATTGTCGTCGGAAAATTTCCTTCCCCTTAAGTCTTTTTTTAAATTGGGGAACAAATAAAAATCACTTGGGGCCAGATCTGGACTATAGGGTGGGTGGACTAGTGATTCGAAGCCATGCGTGTGTAGAGCAGCCATTGCAACTTTGCTCTTGTGAACCGGCGCGTTGTCTTGCAAGAGCAACACGCCCTTGGTCAATTTTCCCCGACGTTTTTCTTTGATGGCATCCTTTAATTTTTCTAGTATTGTTGCGTAGTATTCTCCGGTTATGGTCCTGCCCTTTTCTTTATAATCAATCAGTATTATCCCCTCACAATCCCAAAAAACAGTAGCCATCAACTTTCCAGCCGACTCCGACACTTTGAATTTCTTTGGCGGTGGTGTCCCCTTTTTCTGCCATTGCATGGACTCTTGTTTGGACTCAGGCTCAAAATGATGAACCCATGTTTCATCGCCGGTAACAATTCGCTCCAAAATCGGTCCAGGATCGTCGCCACACAACTCCAAAAAATGTTTTGACGCTTCGACGCGCTGCTGTTTTTGAAGCGGCGGGAGCATTCTCGGTACCCATCTTGCACTGACTTTTGTCATACCCAGGTGGTCATGTAGGATTCGCAAAATGGTGGTATCTGATACTCCAACTAATGCAGATAACTGTTTTTTCTTCAAACGGGTGTCCTCCAGTACAATTTTTTCCACTTTTTCGACGATGTCTGATGTGGTGGCCTCAACTGGCCTTCCTGAGCGGGGGTCGTCTTCAATCGACTCCCGACCATGTTTAAAAAGACCATGCCACTTGTAAATCATTGATTTACTAGGGCACTGTTCCCCGTAAACAGTTTCCATTTCATTCAAAATGGTCTGAGCGTTCTTTCCTTGCTTGGTAAGGAATTTAATGACCGCACGGTGTTCAATTTTCTCCATAGTTTCAGTTTTCTTCCGGATTGACGTGTTTAGCAGGCGAGTGTTCGTAAACGAATGACGCAATAGGGCTGAAACTCCATTTATATACTAATTATGAGTCCCCAATTAGTATGACACTAAGCGAGCGCCCCTATCCCCACTCCATCCCCTCCATTCCACGAACTTTTGGACCTCCCGCGTAAATAGCTAATACGCGAATTCAGGTTTGGTCGTCAACACTTCCAAAAGCAGGAAATGCGTATTCACTAAGCCATAGAAACAAAGTACTAGAAAATAAAATGTTGAGTGACGTATGCAGTGTGAGTACTGCTGAGCTGTTGTGACGTCATTAGCCATGATTGATATTTTTTTGTTCAAAATTGGGGATTGATAAATATGAACCTTATAATAGTTTATTAATTTTAACCTTATAATTTATTGAATAATATTTAATAATATTCAATTTATAGTTATTTAAATTAATCTCAGTGAATAATTTATTTTTTTAAATGCATATTTTCTTCTAAAATTATCAAAACTTTGATATTGTTGCCACGCCCATTTGTGAGATTATTAAATCACCAACATGTACTGTTATTTCAGCATCAGCAGGCGCTGCGATATACTCGTCAGAGTCTGACGGTTCGGATGTGGAGACCCGGCGGGCTCGTCGGCTGGACCGGGCGAAGGCGCTTAAGGACTCGGATGACGAGGGCTCCGAAGCTGATGCGGCGGCCGAGCAAACCACCCCGCGCCGGAACAGCGGCAGCGGCTCCGGCTCCGGGTCGGCCGGCTCTGGGAGCGAATAGCGATATACCACCCGGTATCAACCTACCGAACTGATTTAGTTCCCAGTGCAGAAAAATGTACTAGTTTTTTCTAACACTGAAGTGACAAACTATGGGCTATGATGGACAGTATATATGTCCAAATGCCAGACCAACTACTCTATTGTTGCATAATTATGGTGTTCTTAACGTATCATGCGACGAGACTAAATTCATTCATTAATTTCACAATGATAATAATTTGATTTGGTTACTACTACTTATCGCAACAAGGAAATGGACACGCCGGGGCGGCGTTCCTCATCCCCCGCCATCCCCTCACTTGCAAGCGGGAATATCCGCGTGAACATCCCAATTAATAACAATATGAGTTTTTGTTTCAAATATATTCCAATATAGTAAATTATCCCATGATATATAGTAAACTATTTCGAAATAACATAGATGCAAAAAAGAAATGTAAAACATATACAGTGTAACAAAATAGTTGATTATGTCCAACTTTATTGAAGAAAAATATTTGACGATGTCTCAACAATATGTTTTAATTTAATTCCTTACAAATTATTCTTGTAAATATAGATGTTTAAGCTGATAATGAGTATTTTATTTGTTTACCATAAAAATGTTATTTTTAAATAGTATAAAACAAAGTCGCTTTCCGCTGTCTGTCTCATTGAGCTTTGAAACTACGCAACCGATTTTGAATAAATAGAGGCTGTCAACGGGGGGTTTGTATGTCTAATTTATGGATATTGTAGGAAAAACAAATGATAATTTTCCAGATTTAGCACTTTAACTCCAAACGTTGTTAAGTCATCAAAACAATGTATTAAATTATTATTATTTATTATACCTAAAGGTCTATGTATGTCTATCTCTTTGGGATAATTCACATTGACCACTTATATTTCTTCTGTTCTAAAACCAAGTTCGTCGGGTGAACTAGTTTCCAGAACTATTTTGTGTGTTACCTGCTACCAAACTTTTCCTTAAAGTTTGGTAATCTCACTTTGTGTACAATCTCAGGTGAAGTTTGAAATAACAACATTTAGGAACAAAACTGGCTGTGAGTACTCTTTAATGTCTTCGTGGCAATAGACAGGAAAGTTATTTAATGGAATAGAGGGCAAACGGGCAAGCGGGTCACCTGATGGTAAGAAACTTGCGCCGCCCATGGACACCTGAATCACATATTGTGTTATAGTGATGTTGTCGGCCATTAAGGGAGAGTGATGGAAAAGAAGGGGGAAGAGCGATGGGAATCTCACTGAGAGAAACGCGGTATGAGTCCCTTTACATCGATGTTCTGTAGCCGGAGTTACTCAATAGGGGAGCAGTATATGCTCTATTATGTTCAGTAGTTAGGGAAGGATTTAAGAATTTCCTAAATGCATTTATTTGTCTAAGCCAGACTTAGTGTTGGACATACAATTCATAATTCTAAAACCACTCATGAGCCAAGTAATATTTTGAATTATGGAAAAAACTGGATTGGTGAACTCGATTTTTGAACCGTAACACAAATAGGGACCGATCATGACTTTCTTCATTTAATGTTGCCTGCCTGAAAGTGTTCTCTTCATGTTGCAATAACTGGTCTTATATACTTAGTCATGCCATAAATATTGTAAAAAAGAAAAATATTTTTTTTTTAATTGCAAATAACATTTATTACTTTTACAGTGTGTTACTTTAATACATAAATATAAAACGATATAAAATATAAAAAGCTTATTCGAAGTGGTCTCCATTGGCTGCAATACAGGCCTTTAAACGTTGAGGCCAGTTATCAATAGAAACACGCACTCTTTCCATGGGAAAATTCTTCACTGCCAATCGTATGGATTGTTTTAGGGACTCTAAATTATTATGACGTTTAGAGCAAGCCGTACTCTCTAAAACTGACCACAAATATAATCCAGTGGATTAAGATCGGGACTAGACGACGGCCAGTCTTCAGCTCTAATGAAGTCCGAAACGTTCGCTTCCAACCAAGATTGCGTGGACCGAGCGTTATGACCCGGTGCCGAGTCTTGCTGGAAGGACCATACTTCGTTATTGAACATGGTGTTGTTAAGGGGCTTGACTACCTTTTCAAGAATGGTATCTTGATACACTTGTGCCGATGTTTTGATACCTTTTTCACAAAAATATGGCTCAGTCACTCCTTCGTAGCTAACACCCCACCAAACCATCACTGAAGTCGGATAATTCCCACGTTGCACTCTGTCAACTAATTGGGAAGCTTCCTTAGAGCTTTGAGCATAAATACGGTCATTTTGTTTGTTAAAATGTTGCTCAATTGTAAAAACTTTTTCATCCGTAAACAATATTTTTCTGTGACCTCCCTTTGCGTACCGCTTCAGTAGTTGTTTAGATTTTAACACTCTATTCTTTTTTAAATTATCAGTTAATAAATGACCAGTGCGCCTCTTATAGGCTGCAAGTCCTTAAGTCATCTTTTAAAATACGCGACATTGTTCTAGGTGCTATCTTCATCTCCCGAGATAAAATCTTTTGCTTGCGGACAGGATTTCTTCGAATTCTTTCCCTTACTGCTTTGACCACCTTTTTCGTACGAACACTACGTGGCCGGCCAGGTCTTTTTCTGTCACAAACAGAGGAGGTCTCATTGTACCTATTAATAGCCCGGTACACAAACATTTGACTAATACCAAGTGTATGGAGAGTTTTGAAAATTGCATTTGGCTCCATACCTACTTTGTGTAATGCAATCACAGCGATTTGGTTCTCTTTATCACCCCACTCCATTTTAATATCGCAAAATATTGTACAATGTATTGGCGCCAAAACGAGAAAACACAATGAACAATCGTATAAAAATGACAGATTCCAAATTCAAATGTAATATTTTTTTATTTTTAGTTGTAACAGTATTTATGGCCAGACTAAGTATATATTCTTACATTTGGAGGTTTACAAAGTACATGATATCATTACAATTTGCAATAACAAAAGTAATGATGTATAAACATCTTATAGTATGTTTGAAATTGTAATACTTTCAAGTATCATTGAAAACATAATTATTATTATCTATTACATTTAATTGAACACTACCCATGTAAACCATTCTGCCTACCCCATAGATACTCCACACACCCTCATCCTCTTTCGTTACATTAGGCACTAAGAAACCGCATTTGTTAAAATTTAACTTGTCCCTATTATAGAATCTGTCATAAGTGTATTTGGGTGGAACTATTTCACATAATTCTATTGATGGTTGTGGATACGTGAAGCTGAGGTGGAATGTATCGCCCGTATGAATTATTGGCTGCTGCGGTTCCAGTGTTGCCAGCTCTGAAAATAAAAGAAAAATAAGTCAGTAAAAAGTGTCACTGCCGGATTTAGCAAGCAGCAAGCGGGACCATAGCCACGGGGCCTTCACAAAAGACTACCCCCACAGGAATTCAGACATTGTGATATTGCAAGAATTAAAAAAAAAATGTGAGCCAACACGGGACACCTGGCAGATGCGAAACATCGAAGTTATTTTGTACAAATCTTAATAGACAAAAGTAGAGATTATGACATCAATTAAATATGTCATACCTAATAAAAAATACAAATTATGAATTTTCTCCAGATAATGCAGACGCATTATTTTATATACATTTATTATAATATGGCCCCACGTCACCACGTCTAACACATTATTATAGACTACGTATTATGGATAGCGTGGCGATGCGGCGCCACGGTCTCTATCGCCAAGAATCAGATTTACTCTCGCCAAAATATTTTCACAATTCAAAAGTTGAATGACAATAATATTGTACCTAAATGAATTATTTTATAATCGAAATACACTTTTAAGTCATACCTACTATATTTAAAGAGTGCATTGCAGTGACAAGAAATTAGATACTTAGGTACATAAGTCGTGTTATCACATACCTACCGCGTTTTCTGCCAGACGACCTTCATAACTTTTATTCTAACGAATTATAATAATTATTTAAAGAAATTGAATGCCACATTTTCACACAATAAACAATATTTTGCCAATGATTTAGTTATGTACCTGTTATGACCAAGGTGAAAAATTTAAATGTTTCAATCCAATCACCATCATCATCTTGACTGAAAATGCTCAGCATCCAGTTGCCATGGTCTTCTTCTAAGACAGGTCCAATCAAGAACTCATTCGAGTCCAGATTTTCTAGTTTATTGTAATTATTTATTATCTCAATCACGGCATATGTTGGAGACTGGTGAAGCACAGATTTGGAGTCAGTGTGAAATTTCGTTTCTAGTTTTGAGGAATAACTTATTTCATTGATGTTGAAGTGCTTAAGTGTCTCCATATCAATTTTGACACTTTCACCGTTAGGTTTTGATAAGTAAATTTTATCCTTTTTATTGTACATAGGAAATGTTATACAGACAATATCGTCGAGATAACAATTTACTATTACCGAATCCAGTTGTATTTTTTCTTTAGCTGAAATATGTCAGAATTTTTAAAACGTGTGAAATAGATTGTACCTAGTTATAAGAAAAGTGCTGACGATATTATGACGATGTTTAGCATTATTTCAAGGGTTACCCATTACCCACACTTCATACAAATCTATTCTTTATAATTACATAGTATAAACCAAATTGCTGTGTGGTGCCGGCTTAGAATACCGCCACCCCATCTCTTCCCGTGGGTGTCGTAAAAGGCGACTTAGGAAAAAGTTAGAAGAATGGGCAGCAGCATTCTCTCTCAAGAAAATACAGTCTACTGCGATCGCCAACCCGCCTGCCAAGCGTGGCGATTATGGCAAAAACCCCCCATGATTGAGCGGACCGGCTGTTGTTGCGCTCTATGGGGGAGGCCTATGTCCAGCAGTGGACCTCAAAAAGGCTAATGATATGATAAACCAAATTTGCTTTACGCTGTTTTTCCGCGTTATATGATTAAATCTTTGAAATTACGCAACGGATTTGGATGCGGTTTTTTTTAACAGCTAGAGGGTGTCAATGGGGTGGTTTTTACGATGTATAGTACCGTTATAATTATAACACAAGTGCATCTTAATTTGAATTATTGTTATATGTACTGCAATTGCTAAAATCGAAATGATCCGTTTTTTTTTTAATATTTCACAATCGATAAAGCCAGTTTAAAAACGGAGACTCACTCCTACTCGTATCATTAAATAAGTATAGTACTTATGATAAGAATACCTATATCTTTTTTTATTATTTGTATAGCTAAATCGACGACCATATATTTTTTTATCTCTGATAAAGTTTTGTTTGTCTGTATCTTTCGCAATACTACTGCCTACTGCCTACATACAGTCTGTAATATCATTTGGCTTCACATGATTTCATTATTTGTTTGGTTCTCGAAGTAATTTATCGGTATTTACTTGAAAATCGATTAAAACAATCATTGAAGCTTAACGACTTGGATATGCCTATTTGCTTACGGTTATTTTTAACGCCCAAACATTATGAAGCTAACATAACTTCACGCCTTTTCTACCCGAAGGTGTAGGGCAGTGGCCGTTAAGCCTCCACTCGCGGTTATGTTTACGTCCATACGTTAATGCCGTACCGGGCACAAAGATTTCAGTCATCGATATTTATCACCTATAACTTCCAAAAAGAATTTTCTAAAAGTCATTGGTGTGAACCAGGATTCGAACCCGCAACTTCTTGAATCTGAAGCAGGGTGCTCGATCACTGGACCACCGAGACTGCTGAAGACTACTGAGACTATGAACTATGAAGCTTAGCTTAGTCCTATTGGAGGCTAGCAGGGGAATGGAGACTCCGGTATATTCTTAACCTTAGATTTACATACATTTACAGAAGTAAAAAAAAAGAATATTATGTCATTTATCTCTATCTTTTTACATGCACTACTCGCCAAAAATAAATTCAAATTCCATGGACCTAATTTACATACGAATTTTTACGCATATGTTCTGAAATTAAAATAATATAACTTCAAGCCTTTTTTTACCCGAAGGTGCAGGCAGTGGCTGTGAAGTCTCGACTCGCCCCTATGTTTACGTCCCAAATGAAATAGTACAACCTATTACCGGGCACGAAGTTTTTATTGTTTTCGATATTTATCACACATAACTTTCGAATCGGAGCGGCGACCTCTGGCTTCATAGCCGTGTGCGTCGACTACTGGACCACCGAGACCTTAAAGTTGAACACATTAAAAGAGTTTAAAAAAAATAAACTCAAATACTCACAAACAATATTTGGTGTGTTGTAGTTGAATTTTTTTATAGACATACATAGGGATGATGATAATTCTGACAAAATAAAAATAATCACTGTCCTTAATAGAGAGTCAGGAACCACGTTCATTTTCGTATCGACGCAGCGGAGTGTGTCGTTGACGAACAGGCCAGGCACTCTTTGCGAGCAATACTTTGCTACTGATAATAAAATTGTACAAAATATTGTTAGAACAGCTGCTTGTTTTAATTGTAGTCCATTGAAATGTTACAATTTTAGGATCGAATAATGCATTTCTTAGAAGCTTAACTTGAAGTTTGTGGAGTTACCACTCTTGTCCTCCGGCCGCCATCTTGAAAAAAGTGGTGAAAAGCTCTTTTGCGATATCTCGCATATCTCTTACAAAAAACTCAATAGGACATAATTTGTAGCAAATTATCTTGCCTATAAATATGTTCATGTAACTTTTGCCCTAAATTGTAAATCACGTCCTCTAAGAAATGCAAAACTCATGTAACATTTCAATGGACTATTGTGACAAGGAATACGCTAACATTTTTGACATTACACATACAATTGATAGGAAAGCCTCTAGGCTTTGATCTTTTCACGTTCACGTGGCAGCTAGGTAGGTATCTATTCGAGTTTGTCAGATTTATATTTATTGGTAGTAGAAGAAATTTACTTACAAGGAATGTAAGTAATAAGTTGTGTAAGAATTCGACTGGAAATCGATTAAATTACCGGTGAATGAATTTTATATATTAATTTTATAATAGGATGGCAAACGAACAGGCTTGTCACCCGATGGCAAGCAGCAAACGCCGCCCATGGACACTTGAACACAGATAGTTGTACAACTTATAGTTGCGATGCCGGCCCTTACAGTGGATTATAGAAGGGGAGAAGGTTGGTTCTCCGGATACCACTCTCACCTAGCGAAACATGTGATGAGCTACTTTACGTCGATATTCTGAGAGGTCGTGGCATTTCACCGTTCGAACTGCGTGGCTCCACCACATAAATACCGATGGGGTACAAACAGGTACAAATACCGATTCATTGATATGAAAGATAAATGTATGACTGATTATGTTAGACCTACGTGCGCTAGTAAATACGTGACATAACAGTTAAAAGAGTAATTAAAATTAATTGTTGAAAAACTGTTTTAAAATAAACTCAGTGAAAAATCGATTATATTATATAAAATTAAGTCAAATATAAAACATAGGTTGATATTATTTTTTTATTACGTCAACAATATTTTCGTTAAAACCTTGTAATAAATAATTAAATTTCAAAATTAGTCGAGTAAGCAAGTTAATGTCTAACTAGGTATGCATATCATAAACTTTTAAGTTTGTCATTGACTTTTTATAACATAACATAACATAACTTCACGCTTTTTTTACCAGAAGGTGTAGGCAGCGGCTGTTAAGCCTGTATCGCCGTTATTAACGTCCCAAATGGAATAGGCATACCTATTGCCATACCAGGCACAAAGTTTTTCAGTCCCCGATATTTATCACACTTAACTTCCGAAAACAATTTCGAAAAGTCATTGGTGTGAGCCAGTGTCAGGATTCGAACCCGGACCTCTGGATCAGAAACCGTATGCTCGACCGCTGGACCACCGAGACTACTTACTACTCGAGACTTTTAACAAATATAAATAAAATACTCACGGTATCTAAACACTGAGTTCACAACTTATTATAGAGATTGGGGTGAACTATATCGAAAGAATATAAGACCTGAATACGGCTTTTATTAGCTGGCTGTAGAATTAACTTCATTTTATTAAATTACGTATGTACTATAAATGGCTTTTATTAAAAGTACATTTTGTGATATTAAGAATAACTTATAAAGAATAAATAAGCAAATAAATTAGATTAAATTATGCTGATGTTGCGGTAGCTACGATCCAGCTGGTGTAAGGTGCGATGCGCGTGTTCACGTCTGGGAACCAGCTGTTGGCGCAACCCTCAGCCCATGTAAACACACCCACAACGGCTCCACTTGAGTCCAAAATGGGACTGCCAGCGTCACCCTGAAATATATATTATTCTGTTATATATGCAATGTTTGAGGTTTTTGTAACGAATAATTATTATTAAGAGTAGCCTCAGTTACGCCTTATTCTACTAATTACTTGCCAATAAAATTCCGTCAAAATCCGTCCTGCCATTTCAGAGGTTAGCCGGAACAAACAGACAGACAGACCGACAAAAATTGCAGAAAATGTTATTTTGGTGTATGTACCATTTATATATTCATATGAATGTAGTGGAAAGCATTTATTTTATAATTACAAACAGACGCTTCAATTCTATTTATATGTATAGATAATAGGAACAGCAAACTTACTGGACATTGTCCTCTCACGCCGACGTCGAGCCAGCCCACGCACACCATGTTCTCAGTAACAGTGAATCCTATGGGGTTGTATCTATTTGCACAAGTCTGCTGGTTAATTGTCCAGATTTGAGTCCTGCGCAACTGTTCCGAGGGGCCCTCAGTTTGAGACTGTAATCACAATACACACATGTAAACATTTTCGTTATTTCAGCAAAAATTTTGCTTTTCTATATAAGTTTTTTTTATGGTATAGGGCGCAAACAAGCAGGCGTGTCGCTTGATGGTGAGCAACAAACGCCGACCACGGACACCTGAACACATACAGTGTTACAGTTGCGTTGCCGACCATTACAATTGGACATGGACGTGGTCGGGAGTGGGATGGGAAGGGGATGGGGAAAGGGGTTGCGCCTCCGGATACCTCTCCCACCGAGCGAAACGCGGCAAAAGCCACTTTATGAGGATATTCTGAGAGGTCGTGGTATTTTACCGTTCCAACCGGCTCATTCGTGCAGCGAAATGCGGAACTCTACCACTGTTAAAACATAGAATTGTTTTTTTTTTATGGGATAGGAGGGCAAACGAGCAGGCGTGTCACCTGATGGTAAGCAACCAACGCCGCCCATGGAAACCAGCAACACATATAGTGTTCCTGTTGCGTTGCCGACCTTTAAGGGATAGGGAAGAGGAATGGATGGGGAAAGGGGGGTGGGGTACCTCTCTCACCGAACAAGAAACGCGGCATGAGCCACTTTACGTCGACCTTCTGAGAGGTCGTGGTATTTCACCGGTCGAGCCGGCCCATTCATGCAGTGAACTGCTTGGCTCTACGACTGTAATCTTACATTGCTACACAGCAAGCTGGTAACTTGGTAGTAAGTGACTACACCTGCAACATGGTGTTTTAATTGTGTTGCCGGCTTTTAGGGTGGGATAGGGAGTGGGTTGGAAGGAGAGATGGGCCTCCGGATACGTCTTTCATCGAAACGTGACATGTGTCACTTGACGTTGATATTATTCGTTCGTAAGAGTTCGTAGTATTACCCCGACGCATGACCCGAGGCCCCGATCAATGTTGAAATGTATATTAGATTTGTTTACATTTGAGCCCAATTTCCAGTTCGTGAATTTGAAAGATGCGTCATCTTCAGAGTAAGAGTGAATTTATCGCCATGAATCGCAATACTTATTGTACCTTTATATTTTTTGTTAAAATCATTTGTTAGCTTCGTATAGGTATCGAAATACCTATTTACAACAAATTTAACAAAATCAGTAATGTACTCACAGATACTGCTCCCCATCCAATAGCCACAATTGGTTGGTTGGTACCGAACGTATACGCAGATCCCGCTATCCTGGCTGCCTCAACCAAATTCGGCTGCATACTCATCTGGAGTGTGGTTCTAAGAACAGCTAGGTCGTTTACGCGAGTGGCTGTCAAGAATTGAGGATGTGGGGTGATCAGGTTAATAAAATACACGGTACCACCGGATACGGAACTTGATGAACCCACCCTAGCACGCCACCAGGTTGCATCGTTGAGGCTAGAAATAAAAATGTATGTTTAGTTAAATTCACCATATTGGGCATTTGTTATAAGATGCAAAAGGCAAACTTCCAAATTCATACGAAAATACATACATACATACATAAGCTCACGCCTATATCCCATGGGGGTAAGCAGAGACTTTGGCTTTCCACAAGCTACGATCCTGACACACATCTTTCGCCTCATCCAGAGTCATACATCTCGTCATGCATTTACGTCGGTTTCGGGTGCTACGCATTTTGCCTTTTTTAAACAGACCACTTATTTGGTCGTGGTAGCTTCGTCTTGGTCTCCCGATCCCGACCCTGCCACTCACATTCGCTTCGTATACTCTTTTAGTCATTCGGCTTTCATCCATTCTTGCAATATGACCAAACCATCTTAACATACTTCTCTCCACTTTGGTCACCACATCATCCTTCAACTTGCATTTCTCCCTTATCACGCTATTTTTCATTCGATCCGCAATGGTGACTCCACACATAATTCTCAGAGAACGCATTTCCACTGCATTCACCTTACTTTCATGCTTCGCCTGCCACACCCAACACTCACTCCCGTATGTCAGAGTTGGCACCAACACATCATTGTGAATCGTCAAGCGTGCCTTTTCAGACACAGCCTGACTACGCATCAAGGCATGCAGTGCACCATTAACTCTGTTACCCGCAGTCACTCTCCTTTCAATATCTTCCTCACATTTTCCGTCTCTTGTAAACATACTTCCCAAATATACAAACTCATTCACTTGCTCCAATTTCTCGCCATCCAATATCATATCACACAGTGTGACCTCTTTCTCTCTCTCCACAACCATAACTTTCGTCTTGCTTACATTTATTTTCATACCTCTTTTTCTAAACCCTTCATTCACCAAGATTAGCATGTCTTGTAACTCCGACGCCGACGAAGCAAGTAATACCTGGTCATCGGCGTACAGTAAGCACTTGACACGCACCTCTTCCATGCTTAAACCACATTCAGTCTCTTTCAGATTTGTCAGACAACTATCCATATAGAGATTGAAGAGCCATGGTGACGCAACACATCCTTGTCGAACACCTTTATAGATGTTAAACCAGTCTGAGTCCGCCCCATTCACCCTGATGCAGGCTCTAGAATTCTCATATAGAGAATTTAAAGCACGCACCAGGCGCTCGTCAAACAAATGCACAAAATACTTTTTTGGACTTGGCTAAATGTTTTTCACAGATGGTCCGCAGAGAGAAGATCTGATCGATGCACCCCCTTCCTCTCCTAAATCCCGCTTGTACATCCCACAATTTCTCATCTGTTACATTCGTCACTCTTTCAATAAGAATCTTCGCATACAATCTACCTACAACACTGAGAAGAGTAATGCCTCGGTAGTTTTTGCAGTCCTGCCGTGACGCCTTCCCCTTGTGCAAGGGCACAATGACTGCTTTGGTCCAGTCGTCCGGAACACAGCCACCACGCCAACACACATTGAAAAGTAGTCGCAACAATCTTACAACAACACCTTTGCCACTTTTCAGCATCTCGGTAGTTATCCTGTCATACCCTGCAGACTTACCCAATTTCGTACTTTTTATTGCATTCACTATTTCATCTTCCGTAATTTCTTGAACTGCATCGTTTTGTGAGTGAGTGGGAGTTGGAATGTTCACCAGCTCATTATTGTGAAGATGTCCCTCACTACAGTCAAAAAGTTCTTCGAAGTAACTTTTCCAACGATGCAGAACATCCCTTTCAATACTCAACAATCGTCCATCTTTGCTCTTATAACGTCCAACTCAGATGACCTTCAACCGCCGCGAACCAATTTAACCTGCTTCCAAAACAGTTTTAAATTGGCCCTGAAGTTCTCAGACATTTTCTGTCAAAATTCTCTTTCATACACTTCTTCTTTTCCAGTACCACAATTTTAGCTTTCTTTGCTTCCACATACACACTTTTTGCATTTCTTACCTGGTATACGTTCTCTGTATGACTTTCATTACCTTTCGCTTTGATGGCTAGTCCATCCAACGACGCCTTTTTCTTACATTCCACTACTTTCTTAACTTCTGCATCCCACCAGCATTCATCCAACGACCTTTCTTTCTTTCTTTTAGTCTCTCCACATACTTTGGCAGCTGCTCCAACCATACTACTTTTTACAACCTCCCATATATCATTCATTCCACCCGCATTTGATACATCCCATACGTGCTTTGTCCTTTCTACCATTTCCCTCAAATATTCCGCTTGCGCGTCTATGTCACTCAGTTTTTCAACTTTTATTCGACCAAGACTCGTTGTCGGCTTTTTGTTCCAGTGACGCCAGGCTTTAAACACATCCCTAATTCGACTTACCACCAAATAGTGATCTGTTTCCACACTGACGCCACGATAGCTCCTGGTATCTACGACTTTACTTTTGAGCCTATGGTCTACAATCACAAAATTGATCATACTCCTACTTTCATTCCTCTCCCATGTATACTTATTCGATGTAGAGTATTCGTAACCACAAGGTCCTTTTCCACACACACTTGTAACAAACTGGAGCCACTCTCGTTTATTCTTTCATCACCATACTTTCCTAAAACTCTTTCAAAACCCTCTCTTTCCACTCCAACCAACGAAAATACAAAGATTACTTTTTTAGATATTATTAAAATATAATTATCATAAGTCATTTTATTTGTACGGAGGATACCTATGTATTTGTTCTTTTAGTATATAGTATTTCTAAATCCTTATGTAATTTTAAGAGTGTGATTCTGCGTCGGAATGTGCTACAGTACACGAGTATGTTTACATAAATATTAACATGGCTCGTAAAATTCGGTAAAAAAATACGCGGGGAGGTCCAAAAGTTCGTGGAATGGAGGGGATGGAGTGGGGATAGGGGCGCTCGCTTAGTGTCATACTAATTGGGGACTCATAATTAGTATATAAATGGAGTTTCAGCCCTATTGCGTCATTCGTTTACGAACACTCGCCTGCTAAACACGTCAATCCGGAAGAAAACTGAAACTATGGAGAAAATTGAACACCGTGCGGTCATTAAATTCCTTACCAAGCAAGGAAAGAACGCTCAGACCATTTTGAATGAAATGGAAACTGTTTACGGGGAACAGTGCCCTAGTAAATCAATGATTTACAAGTGGCATGGTCTTTTTAAACATGGTCGGGAGTCGATTGAAGACGACCCCCGCTCAGGAAGGCCAGTTGAGGCCACCACATCAGACATCGTCGAAAAAGTGGAAAAAATTGTACTGGAGGACACCCGTTTGAAGAAAAAACAGTTATCTGCATTAGTTGGAGTATCAGATACCACCATTTTGCGAATCCTACATGACCACCTGGGTATGACAAAAGTCAGTGCAAGATGGGTACCGAGAATGCTCACGCCGCTTCAAAAACAGCAGCGCGTCGAAGCGTCAAAACATTTTTTGGAGTTGTGTGGCGACGATCCTGGACCGATTTTGGAGCGAATTGTTACCGGCGATGAAACATGGGTTCATCATTTTGAGCCTGAGTCCAAACAAGAGTCCATGCAATGGCATAAAAAGGGGACACCACCGCCAAAGAAATTCAAAGTGTCGGAGTCGGCTGGAAAGTTGATGGCTACTGTTTTTTGGGATTGTGAGGGGATAATACTGATTGATTATAAAGAAAAGGGCAGGACCATAACCGGAGAATACTACGCAACAATACTAGAAAAATTAAAGGATGCCATCAAAGAAAAACGTCGGGGAAAATTGACCAAGGGCGTGTTGCTCTTGCAAGACAACGCGCCGGTTCACAAGAGCAAAGTTGCAATGGCTGCTCTACACACGCATGGCTTCGAATCACTAGTCCACCCACCCTATAGTCCAGATCTGGCCCCAAGTGATTTTTATTTGTTCCCCAATTTAAAAAAAGACTTAAGGGGAAGGAAATTTTCCGACGACAATGAGGTAAAGGAGGCAATTTTGGCTCATTTTGAGGGAAAAGATAAAAAATATTTTTACGATGGTTTAGAAAAATTAATTCATAGATCTAATAAATGTATTCAGCTTAAGGGTGATTATATTGAAAAGGAAAAATAAATTTACTGTTTCATTTTTACTAAAACCCTTTCATTCCACGAACTTTTGGACCT
Source organism: Euproctis similis (assembly GCA_905147225.2). Classification (NCBI taxonomy): domain Eukaryota; kingdom Metazoa; phylum Arthropoda; class Insecta; order Lepidoptera; family Erebidae; genus Euproctis; species Euproctis similis. The sequence continues at coordinate 17,135,440 of LR990109.1, forward strand.
CCCCTCGTAATTCAAGAAAGATATTTCACGCCAATCTGCCAATCTTTGTACCAACTTATAAATAGACTTATTTATTATTTTTTTAAATGAAACTAAATTTTGTATTCATCTTTCATAACTCACACTGTGCCAGTATAGAAGCATGATGCTGCAGATAAGATGGTGTTTGTAGTGAGGATGGTACCACCACATGCGTGTGAGTAGGCAGCGGTCGCCACTCCACCATTTGAGAGGAGGGATGTGGCGAATGGAAATTCTGATATTGTGGCAGTCCCTCCGCCAGCTATCCGTTGACCTGAAATATTATATAAGTATTAGCTGACCCGTCAAACGTTGTCTTGCCGAAAAGTAAAATTTAAAAATAGGGGTTGATCGTAGGGGGTTGAAAATTTAGGGTTGTGTGTATTTTTCTATCCCGTTTTATAAAAAAAATAAGAAACAGAGGTACCTATATCGAAAAATTAAAAAAAAAAATATTGAAGGGTGGGCTACCCTTGTGATTTAGGGGGATGAAAAATAGATGTTGTCCTATTCTCAGACTTACCCGATATGCACACAAAATTTTATGAGAATCGGTCAAGCCGTTTCGGAGGAGTAGGGGAACGAAAACTGTGACACGAGAATTTTATCTATTAGATATAATTATTTACCTTATAAACTTAATATTAGGATACAGTTAGCGCCATCTTTTTAAAAGTTTTACTACATAATGTATTGGAATGCCACCAAATTGTGGGAAGGAACCGTCTATTTAAACTACTATTTTCAATGAACGGTATTTGAAAACGATTGCAAGTAGGGTTTTGATAAGTTTCAATAATAGCTAAAGGAAACTGTCTGCCACTGACAGCGCTGAAACATTAATAACTGACAGGAATTCATGCCATTGGTACTCGAAGTTGCAGAGGTCATTCGATACTCCTCGATTCGCCAATTTTTAATCCTATGTAAAAGTTCCCAATAGTGTACTTAACACATGATTGTCCGCCTAATTATTTCGCGGTTGGAGTCTGTGATGGGTAGACACCTGATGATAGACTCCCAATAGCTTCTACTTCAACGTCTATATTCTTTCATATAAACTGACAAGGGCCAAAGTATCTCTCTTTCAAAACTCGGCTATATTTGCCATTTGCATTGGTTTCGAGAAGCTTGCCAAACGTAGATTCGAGGCAGTGCCACTTGCCTTGTATTGATATATACAAAAATATACAACGTGTATTGCAGGCATAATGTGTACGTACAAGTTTTAATGACGTACTCCTATTACTATACTGGTTCTTATCTGCTATTCGACACAATCACACGCTTTAATCGACGTTTATTTTCAGTTTCCTGTACTATAAAGCAACTAGTCACGGAATTTGTAAGTAGTCAGAAAGTATATCAAGGCGCGCCCGCGCAAAAATAAAACGAAATCATTGTTCTTTTGCAGAACAATTCTAAGAAAATAAAAACATGTACCACCAGCATAATAATATATTATGTTTATTCGAAATAAAGTGACACTGTAATGGTGTAAAAGATATTTAAATCGTTTAATTACTTTCTGAGTTTATGCGAACAATTATTTTTTCTATATATATGTAAATGTTATTAAAGATTTAGTTTTTCTTTTAGTAGTGGATCAAATCACTGCAATATATTTCATCGGCATACTTCACTCCAGTCTACTAATCTACTTCTATAATCACAACTCTTTGTTCACGTCAATTTGATAGATCTTAAACTATTTCCATCTAGGTGCCTTAATTGATCAATGAATTGCAATTCTGCGGTACTTGTCGTGGATTGCCTATTTCATTTCATCAATCCAATGAAAGACATCCAAAAAGTCCAAGGTGTCTTTCTGTTGACTACATAATACTACTTAATATGCTATTTCGTACGTATGTAGGTACAATTTAGGTTAGTATGAGTCTGTCCGAAATAATTTATTATATTAATGTATACAGGTATGTGTAGGAATTTCATATGTCAAGTATTCGGCTGAAATTCAGTCAGTTTCAGCTCGGCTTTAAATTTTTAACATTCCAATCGTCTTTCATGGGTAAAGGTAAACACTCACCTTGAACATTCCGCAGCACGTAAATTAAACACAACACCAACAGCTTCATTTTTACTATTCACTTTATACCCGGGCCCTAAAATGAATATGTGCCTTAGTACGAAAATATGCGAGTGTCCATACCTGCTTAAGTAATCTTATCATTATATTATCATAGAATTAAATTAATATATGACCTTGGAGAGATTAAATAAATTACAAGCATTCAGAATTCAATCGACAATACACATATTTGAGACAAGCTGTTGCCGGCTTCTTCTGCATGGACGCTGTAAAGCAGCAATAAGGGTTCAATGTTCTCACCAAATAAAGATAAATATTTAGCCTACGTGTTGACCGAATGCTTGGCAATATTTATGCAAAATTGGACATAAAAGCATGCTGCAGTTTTACAGTTTATTTGTTACAAAAATACAGAAAACAGTTAAACCAGAATTATAAAATACTTTGAGGTTCAGTATCGCTTATAGATCATGTCCTATTCTAAAAAAAATATATTAAATGTACAGTTTTGATACTCAGACGTTTTTGTTATATTACCAGTTCAACTAGCGAACTTTGATCCGTATCAAAAGTAAATTATGTAAATTTTGGATTTATCACTTTTTCTTTACTACATTGTTACGTTGGAGGGTGGTTACGTTTATGTATAGCTTTATGAATCGATGCGTAGAACTGCTGTAACTATATGGATGGATTTTAGCTTGTAGTGTTGTAACGTTAGAGGTAGATAGCAATAATAGTCTAGTCCTTCAATAACAGATAGTATATTAGATAATAGTATTAAGATAACATAGATGAAAAAATAGTATAAGGTAGCAAGAAAATATTAAGAAGTCAGCGGATAGTTACATAAGAAAAGAAGTATATAGGAAGAGTAGAGGGCCGGCGAAAGATAGTAGATAGTCTCAGGGTGGTAGGTCGGTAAGTAAAAAAAAGGGGTCAGTCTGCTTCCTCCCACTAAGTCGGTAGTAGCGAGGGTCACTGGCCTTAAAGCTGGAAGTAGTCTTGCAGGGACGTATTGCCCTAGTTCGCTGGAGTCCGGTCAGCTCCGGTATGGTCCTCCCGCGTAGAAGGCTGCTGGCAGTTGGTTCGCTGGAGTCCGGTCAGCTCCGGTATGGTCCTCCCGCGTAGAAGGCTGCTGGCAGTTGTGTCTGTCGGAGCGCTCACCCCGTCGGTGGTCCCGTAGGGGGTTGAAGTAGCAGTTGATGTCAGAGATCAGGCTGTCTGGTCTATTTCTATACCGTCGGTAGCGTGATTGGAAGGTGTTGTTCGCAAGGCGACGGCGTCAGAGAGAAGAAAGTTATATTAAATGTTCAATCTAACGATTTGTTCTGTCATTTCCGTCATTCCGATTCTGGAGTGGGAGTGAGTCACTAGCTTTTACAATTATCCCTTATAGTGGGATTCCTAATTTACAAGTTTATATATTATTTATAGATTTAATTTATGCTTTATTTAATGAAGGAATTTAATTAGTTCTAATTTGACTAATATTAATTGACGAGGACGTACGCACGGCTTTATCGTAGTTACAGAGAATGTCAATAGATGTCGCCACTAGATGGCTTCTACTGATAATTCTGTCGTAATATCCCATTGATTCGACAGATGTCACTCCAATGCAGTTTTTTAAAGCGTTAAGCTGAATTAACGTGACAACATGATACATTAAATCTAATATATAAAATTCTCGAGTCTAGATGTGCGTAATTGAACTCCTCCGAAACGGCTTGACCGATTCTCATGAAATTTTATGTGCGTGTCGGGTAGGTCTGAGAATAGGACAAAATCTATTTTTCATCCCCCTAAATCACAAGGGTAGCCCACCCTTCATTTTTTTTTTTAATTTTTCGACATATTTCTGTTTCTTATTTTTTTTATAAAACGGGATACAAAAATACATGCAACCCTAAATTTTCAACCCCCTACGATCAACCCCTATTTTTTAAATTTTATTTTTCGGCAAGACAACGTTTGCGGGATCAGCTAGTCTAATATATAAAATTCTCGAGTCTAGATGTGCGTAATTGAACTCCTCCGAAACGGCTTGACCGATTCTCATGAAATTTTATGTGCGTGTCGGGTAGGTCTGAGAATAGGACAACATCTATTTTTCATCCCCCTAAATCACAAGGGTAGCCCACCCCTCAATTTTTTTTTTTAATTTTTCGACATATTTCTGTTTCTTATTTTTTTTATAAAACAGGATACAAAAATACATGCAACTAGGGTTGCATGTATTTTTGTACTATGGAACTAGGTACTATGCACTATGCAACTAGGGTTGCATGTATTTTTGTATCCCGTTTTATAAAAAAAATAAGAAACAGAAATATGTCGAAAAATTAAAAAAAAAAATTGAGGGGTGGGCTACCCTTGTGATTTAGTAGTAGATTTAGTTTTTAATTTTCAACCCCCTACGATCAACCCCTATTTTTTAAATTTTATTTTTCGGCAAGACAACGTTTGCTGGGTCAGCTAGTTATACGAGTATGTATATAAAACCACCCCGTTAACATGCTGTATCTATTAAAAAAAAACACATCAAAATGCGTTGCGTAGTTTTAAAGATATATGCAGGGGACAGACAGCGGAAAGCGACTTTGTAATGATGTATAGATTTGTTACAGTGTAATACACACTGTAACAAATCTATCTATCTATATCGTATCCCATATTATATGCTATATGATGGGCCTCATGGTGAATTGGTAAAACAATCGACTATGAAGTAGAAGTCTTCGGGTTTGATTCCCACCCGAGTTCTAATATTTATAATACGTAAGCATGGATGCTTGTATGGCGTCAGGATATTTTCCTATGTATTCATCATTAACCTTTTGATGTCCAATGTTTGATATAGGCCTCTCCCAATGAATGCCACAACACCGTCACGGTCAATTCAGCGATCTTGATGTGTAGGCTTGAGTGTAGGGAAGAGGTGGAGTCAACCAGTTCGTGGTCGTCAATAGTAGCCACTCGAGAACCTATCTACCCCAACGGTTATCGGCTCGTCGAGTGGTGTGGCCTCCATCTCCTATACTTCCTATGTATTATTAATTAGTATGTATTTACTAAAAAAAAGAAGTATACCTATGTGTACTAATATCCGTTATCTAGTACCCTTAACACAAGCATTTAGTTGCTTACCTTGGAACTAGAGGGCGTTGTGAACATTGTGTCCAAAAATATTATATTAAAATATTACATAAATTTTTGTTTCGTGTTATTGAAATGACATAAAAGATGTTTAAATACGCCGGTCGTTGCGTCGCTTCTGCCCAGTTTGCCTTTAGTTGGACTATGGACTATATACATATTTTTATAGGATAGGAGGGGAAAACGAGCAGGCGTGTCATCTGATGGTAAGTGAACAGTGCCGCCCATGCACACCTGCAACACATAGTGTAACAGTTGCGTTGCGGCCTTTTAAAGGAAGAGGATAGGCAACGATGGGAAAGGGGGTAGGCCTCCGGGAACCGCTCTCACCGTACGAAACGCGGCATGAGCCACTTTACGTTGATTCTGAGAGGTCGTGGTATTTCACCGATCGTGCCGTCCTATTCATGAAACGAACTTTATGGCAGTACCACTATTAAAAAAATAATTTACTCGTATTCAATCAAATCATTTTGTTTTGCTGTTTTTTTTTATAAAATATTTTTTATAAATGATTGAATTTTAATTACATTTTATTTACGTTTTAACATATGCGTATGAGGAAAGTACCTCCGGGTAACAAGACTTAGAAGACTCAATTCCAAGTGTCGAATGTAAAATACATGCAAATGTATTACTGCTAAATATAAGTTTAGAAATACATAATATGAAAAAATGCCGTTGACAGAATACTTACTCGTATTTGTACACGCAGTGTTTGTTCTTGTATGACTTGGCGAAAATACCTGAATAATATAGGTATGTACATAAGCTATATTACCCTCCTTCTTGCCAATGTAATCAAATAGAAGATTAGTGGTTTCCTCTATCTTACACACCATTGCAAACAAACAAATCCACAACATACAATATATTTTTTTTACATAGTATCATAACATAAAATAACTTCACGCCTTTTTCTACCCGAAGATGTAGGCAGTGGCTGTTAAGCCTCGACTCGCGTTATGTTTAACGTCCCAAATGGAACAGGTGGCGAACCTATTGCCATACTGGGCACAAAGTTTTCAGTCGTCGTTATTTATCATACTTATCTTCCGAAATGAATTTCTTAAAGTCATTGGTCAAAGGCATTTGATATTTGATACTTGACTTGTTATTAGCACAAGGATTTTAATTTTAAAATTCGATAATACCATAAATAATGATCTGGATATGCTAGCCCCGGGTTTTAGTTCGACGTGTGGTGTGGATGACTGCAGGGACCTTTTGTACAATGACAATTCTGCTATTAATTTTATTGTTCAAAATATCAGAAGCTTGAAGCGTAATATCGATACTTTTCATGTTGTATTAGCCCGAGCCCATGTGGACTGGGATTTAATCATTTTTACTGAGTGCTGGTTGTCTAGTAATCATATTATACCTAACATTGAGGGCTACCATTATTATACCACATCGAAACATAAAACTCAAAATGAAGGTGTAACTGTCTATTATAGATCAAATCTCTCTTACATGGTTACCGAACCATTAAATATAGTAGATGCTAATTGTTTGGTTGTAAAAATAGACTTAAATACAGTTGTCATCGCAGTGTATCGGCCACCTGGTGAACGTAACACTCCTGGTTTCTTAGAGTCTCTCCATGCTTTGTTATGTACTTTAAGCTGATACAAAAATTTGATACTTACTGGTGATATCAATATAGACATCTCTGTTGCATCTTCCGACTCTAGAGCCGACGCCTACCTTAACTTATTGGCATCTCATGGAATGCTGCCTGCTTTTAACATATCTACACACAACTTTACGTGTCTTGACCATGTTATTATAAAAACAAAAAATCTTCTTAAATGTTTTGTAGCTCCTACTACTGTTACTGATTATTATAGTGTCATTGTGAGTATGAAGGTAGCCAAATCTAGTTCTGCACATCTTAAATTTTCTCAACATGTTGATTTAGAGAAATTTGGTAAAGCGCTAAAGGAGGCTGACCTAAGTGCGATTCTTTCTATGCGGGATGTTGATAGGGCTTCCGATTGTCTTTTGGATCACATGCAGGTTATTTTGAATCAATCCACTACATTTAAAACAGTTTCGAGGCGCAGAAGGATAATTAAACCCTGGATTACACCCGGCCTATTAAGGTGCATTAGAAACAGAGATAAACTTCATGCAAAATCAAGGAAATACCCGTTCAATGATACTTTCAAAATTACATATTTAAGATATCGGAATTATATTAACCTACTTCTTAAAAATACTAAGCGTAATTATGAAAGAGTTGCCCTCACTAATGCCCAGCACTGCAACAAGAGGTTGTGGCAAGTTATAAAAACTATCACCTCTGCCTCCAAACCTAAACAGTCAGCCAATTCGCTTATAATCGATGAGAATCCAATAGTATCTCTCAATAGGATTAATAGGTTTTTATTGATGTTGGTAATAACTTGGTGAATCCAATTACTTCAACGCATGCTATTTCATTTATCAGTTCACAACCGGTTCCCCACTCGTTAGTGTTTCTCCCGGTAGATGAATCCGAAATAAAATCACTAATAATTAATCTTAAAAATAGTTCCTCTGCAGGTTTCGATAATCTCCCATCGGTATTGATAAAAAAATTTGCTGATACTCTTGCCGCACCATTGACGCATATATGTAACCTGTCTCTTAATTCAGGAATATTTCCCACAGCATTTAAAAAATCCCTTGTGCATCCTGTTCATAAAAGCGGTCCGAGGGACTGTATCAACAACTATCGACCAATTTCCGTTTTGCCATCCTTCTCAAAAATACTGGAAAAGGTTATTCACGGACGACTAATGAACTATTTGGAATCGGCGAATCTGTTATCTTCTTGTCAATATGGTTTTCGCACCAGTAAGTCCACAGACGATGCTGTCCATAGTTTAACTGGTCACATAGTCCAAAAACTCGAAGAAAAACAGAAAATAATAGCAATTTTCCTGGACCTGGCTAAGGCGATACAGTCTCCCCATCTCTACTCTTACAGGCTTTGGAAAGGCTGGGCATTCGTGGTAACCAGCTTGAGCTGTTCAGGAGCTATTTGACCAATCGATTCCAATGCGTTAAGATTGACCACTTAACCAGTGACTACCTTGAGGTAAATTCAGGAGTCCCGCAGGGCAGCATACTAGGCCCAATTCTGTTCATAATTTTTGTTAATGACCTCTGTAAATTGCATATTCCGATTGGTAAAATAGTCATGTATGCGGATGATACAGCTCTGATATTTAGTGGAGACACTTGGGATAATGTATTTAGGCACGCACAGGCTGGTTTCGACCGGGTTAATGCTTGGCTGTCTATCAACTCACTAGCTCTTAACGTAGACAAAACGAAATATATATTATTCTCGTTAAGAAACACGAATTTCAAAGACGAGTTGAGCTCCCATATTATAGCTCACAAATGTGCAAATTCTATTAATTCAACATGTGACTGTCCCGTCCTACACAGGGTGGACCATATACGATATTTGGGTGTGATAATCGACGGAGGCCTGAATTTCAAACCTCACATTTCTCTTTTGTGTTCTAGAATAAGAAAGTTAATTTATATTTTTAAAAATCTGAGACACGTAGCCAGCACAAAAGTTATAAGATCCACATACCTTGCACTGTGCCAATCTCTTCTGTCCTACTGCATTACAGTATGGGGTGGTGCGGGTAAGATAGCAATGCTGTCTCTTGAACGTGCCCAAAGAGCCGTACTTAAAGTTGCACACTTCCTTCCTTATTTGCATCCCACTCATGATCTCTATCAATCATGTCAGGTGTTAACTGTGCGTCAATTGTATGTACTTTTCGCGATACTCAGGAAGCACAGTGATATTAAGCACAGTAACTTTACACTTTCCCACCTAAAGCGCGGAGGTTACAGAGTTTGTCCTGTTATTTTATTTAAAAATTCTTTAGCTCACAGGTCGTTTTGTTTCCTGGGTGGTCATCTGTATAACAAGTTGAACAAGATTTTATCCTTTTCTACTCTTACCAGATACAATTGCAAGAAATTGCTCACATCATGGTTGCTTACGCTGAATTATGCTGAAACTGAGAACCTTCTCACTATCTAGTATATATTTGTTGATTAATTTTGTGTTCAAACAATTTACTGCGATCTATTAATAATTTTTTATATGACATTATTTGCATGATTTATAATTTTATTGTTTTGTTTTTCTCTTGTTTGTGAACGACTGTTTGTAAGATCTCCCAATTTTGAATTGTAACTTTGGTTAGGGGGCCTGGCATCTGTCTGACAGGAAACTATTTCCTAGTACGGATGCCAGTCTCACACAAATTTGTATTTGCAAAAATTTGCAAAAATTGGTGTGAGCCAGGATTCGAACCCGAGACTTCTTGAACCAGAAGCTCGAGGGTGCTCGACCACTGTTCAGTGGTCCGAGATTAATTTAGTATTTTTTTTAGCAATCCGCATATCTCCATGTTCAATATAATTTTGCCAAAGTTGTGTTCTCGTCGTGTGTAGAGTCGTTATAAACGTAATCATCACTATATTATAGGAGCGCTTCTCTCTCAAAATATATATCCCCAAATGCAGTGAAATTCAAAAAATCCTTATAAAAACTACGACGTTTATTGAAAATATTTGACAAATATATATATATATATATATTAGGGTGCTTTTTTTTTGGAACTATTTTTTTTTTTTCGGCCCCATAGTGAAATTTTGTTGGAAGTACCATAAAAAAAATTCCCTGAAAGTTTGAGCCCTTAATATTAATATTAAGTACTAGACCAAGGCGTGTAAAGATTTCCCATATAAAATACACGTAAATCTTGATTTTTTTTCTTTTAAATTTTATAACTCAGAGGCATTTAATGGGATTATCTCGCCCATGAATAGGTCTTTCTCAGAATTGAACGCTCTACAAAAGTACGTATGTGTATGTGGTGGTAACTTGAGAATTTTATACCACTTCTACTCAAAATGTCTGTATCTCAAAAAGTATCAATATTCACGATTTGGTGCCAAAGACTTTTTTGTAGGAAATTAAATTTCCTACAAGTTTGTCATTTACACTTTTTCTGTAGCTAGTGTTTTATACGAGATAAATCCAAAAAAACGCAAATTTTATGGAAAAATTAGGTTTAGGGGCCCGTACTACCCCGTAGGTGAAAGTTATGACTTAACTGTAATGGAGACTTTTGTAGAGCGTTCAATTCTGAGAAAGACCTATTCATGGGCGAGATAATCCCATTAAATGCCTCTGAGTTATAAAATTTAAAAGAAAAAAAATCAAGATTTACGTGTATTTTATATGGGAAATCTTTACACGCCTTGGTCTAGTACTTAATATTAATATTAAGGGCTCAAACTTTCAGGGATTTTTTTTTATGGTACTTCCAACAAAATTTCACTATGGGGCCGAAAAAAAAAAATAGTTCCAAAAAAAAAAGCACCCTAAATTATATATATATATATATATATATATATATATATATAATATATTTGACAATATGACAATATTGGTGCCTAGTAAAAATGTATTCGAGATGCGGCAATAGGAATTGCTACCTGTTTACATTTGTCAAGTATCCGCAATTCCTGATTTGCACTGTGGGCCAATAAGAGTATGAAGTATTTATGCCGTCTGACAGCATTTGCAAAAGAAATAAGTTAAAGGGTGATTCGCAAACAAAAAAATTGCACGGCAAACCTGAGAACGGTACTGCAATGTGTTGGTTTTATAATTTTGATTGTGTTTTATTATAAAACGGGTACTTTTCTTCCTTGGCCAAAGTATAATTTAGAAATGTCATCTATAACATGAAAAAAAATTACAACGTGTTATTTTACGGTCCCCAATCGATTTCCGCTCGGAAAATATCTTGCTCTGTAGTTGCATTCATTATTTAAACTAAAATCAACATTTAACTCAATAAATTATGATATAATATATTAGAAAAAAACCAATATTGTTTATTTATCTGCTTTCTTATACCATTGACAAGCAGTCAACTTCTATCCTGATAAAAGTTATCATTTTGGTGGACAGTAAGTTTTAGTAAAGTCTGCCTCTAATCGCTGGAGCCTACGCACCCGCCAAAACATTATCGTGGATTCCTAAAAGAAAGTATCTGTCATTCTACGGCCGTTATATTTAGTGTTATTTTTATTTATTTATTATACATAAAAGTTACAAACAATTTTACTCATAGTCCCACACAACCGTATTCACGGTTTGTCTGAGGGATCTAGTTCAAAAATCTAAATGTTATACAATGCAATATTACAATATATTCACAAAATGAATAAGGTACCCGCGGGTTATAAGGCCTATCGGGCAATAAGGCCTAAGTAACAAAAAACGTACGAAATAGAGTAGCGGACACTCGAGGTTACACTCACACAAGCTCAGAGCGTATACAAGTCGCTGCGAAGTGGCAGGCGACCGCTTGCGCTTCTCCCCCCGCCAGTGTCGTCGAAATCATTCAGCGGGGTGGTTGCGCGGCACGAATTATAAAAATTGGCTTCAGTAAAACGTAAACGTTATTTTAAAGATATGATATTTTCAAACCTTTATTGACAGTCCATTTATTCATTAACGTATGCTTGTCCCTAGACTACCGTATTAAACAACTTGTAGTTATATAAAAAATATTATTATTTTTTGTAACCATGTGGTTGTCGGATATTAAGGCCTATAAAATTTTACTGTAGGCCTTATTATACTCCTTTTTTTTTGAACTGCTATGTAAGTAGGAGCGCGTTTTTAAAATGTTTGTTGGTGGGTGGTACGTGCGTAGTTGTTAATTTTAAATTTATTTATCATTGTTTTCAGTATTTACGGTCACGATGCCTCCCAAACGGGCATTGTGGTCAGAAGACAATCTGATCGCAGCTGTTAGAGCAGTGCAAAGAGGAACTTTAAGTACGTATAAGGCTGCAGAGAGATATAAGATTCCTAGAAGAACAATTAGAAATCATCTGCAGTCTGGCAGTTTAAAGAAAAGTTTGGGACGCAAACCTATATTAAATAATGAAGAGGAAGCTCAACTTGCGCAGAGGATCATCCGGTATTCTGAAATGGGTTTGCCTGTGACACCAAGAATATTGCGTCGATTGGTGTACAAGTATTGTGAGCAAAATAATATAAAACATAATTTTAATGATGAGGGCAAACGCGCAGGCAAAGACTGGTTCAAAGCGTTCATGAAAAGACATCATGAAATATCCTTAAGAAAATCGCAATTCATGAACCCAGCTAGAGCCCAAAAGTTAAATAAATTTATTGTTGATGACCATTTTAAAACACTGAGAGATATCTACGATAAATATGACTTATATGATCATCCCGAGAAAATTTATAACATGGATGAGAAAGGATGCCGTCTCACTATTCACCACCAGCAAGGTGTTTTAGCCAAAAAAGGGGCTAAGAGAGTTCATTTGCAGTCTTCTGAACATGCTGAAAGCGTTACCATCGCAGGATGTGTCAATGCTCTTGGCACAGCCATACCACCTATGATCATATTTAAGGGAAAACGTTTAAAACCAGAATTGTACGATAATTTGCCTCAAGGATCTTTAGTAGAAAAATCAGCAAAGGGGTATATGACCAATGAACTTTTCAAAATATTTTTAAAACACTTGTCTAGATACAAAAGCCAGGGACCATGTCTTTTGATATTTGACGGAGCAGCATGTCATTTAGATCTTTCCATAGTCGATATATCCGATTCACTTGGCATTAACTTGTACTGCCTACCTTCAAATACAACCCATGAATTACAGCCCCTCGACAAAGCCGTATATCGATCATTCGAGCACCACTGGGATGCTGAATTGTTATCATTTTTGGACCAAAACAGAGACAAAAAACTTACTAAAGCACGCTTTAATATCATTCTTTCAAGCGTTTGGTCTAAATGTATGACACACAGCAATATCACGAGTGGCTTTAAAGCAACTGGCTTGTATCCTTTCAACCCACAGGCCATACCAGAAACAGCTTTTGCTCCTTCCATTTTAACGGAAGTTTCTGCACTAGATGGTGCACGAGAAAACGCACCAGCTCTCGAACATCCTAATGTTTCAGAATCCGGAGTTTCAACACCGTCTATTTTATCGGAAGCCTCAACGCCTGATCGTGATCAAGAAAATATACCACCTCTTAATAGTGATCAACAGAAGAGTTCAGAATCTACTACTGGTTCACCATCAATTTTGGCACCGATTCCAATACCCGATGTCTGCCTTACAAATATTTCACCTGTTGATTGTCTTCGACCTGCGACTCCAGAACAAACTAAGCAATCACCAGCTATAGCATCAACATCCACAGGTCAGGTCTCAAGAGAAACAACCGTGCAACGCAGCTATTATCGCACAATTTATGGAACAAGCTCCAGTTCAGATGAATCTGATGATGATTTACCTCTCAATCAGTTGACAAAAAAAAAGAATTTATGATCTTATGCCTACGCCTGTTAAAGATCAACCATCCACACCGTCTGTTAGACGAAAAGCCATTAATTATCGAGGTACTCCAGTCACAAAAGATCTGTTTGATAAATATAATCAAGAGAAGAGAAATAGTAAAGAAGAGAAAGATAACAAAAGAAAAAAAAATAAACAAGACAAAAACTTTACTGATGTTGAAACAGGTAGAAAAGAAAGAACGAAGTTTAAAAAGGCTTTAAATCCTAAGAAAACTAAAGTCGTATCTGCAAAAAAGTCTACTACCGTCAAAGGGAAATCACAAAAACAAGGGAGTTGGTACTGTCATGCCTGCAAAGAAGATAGAAGAGACGCAATGCGGAAATGTTCACGTTGCTCTAAGTGGTACCACGAAGAGTGTGTCGGTTTGACTGCAGAAGACACTGATGACTTTCAATCTCCTGGTGGCTGTGAATAAAACCAATTTATTTAATTTTCTAATACCACTATGATTCCTATTGCTTTATATTAATGATTATTGATCTCAAGAATACCAATTTACGTTGTATAAGTTGATTTTTAGATAGTTTAAAGTATAGGCCTTTTTACCCTACCCTAGTATAATAAGGCCTACAGACTGTGTTTTTTAAAAAGTTATATATTGTTTTGGTTTTAAGCTAGAGAAGCTATTTTTGGTTTTAACTCTGTAGTAATTGAACTATATGACTGATTACTATTAAAACTAGTTGATTATATTGGATATTTTTCATTTTATTACCTTAATACCCTTAATACCCTCAGGTACCTTATATGTAATTTAAAAGTCAACAAATACATAGGTAATATGTTTTAAGATTTCTTTAGAAAGAATTTTTATTATTGTCGTGTCTAATTATTCATAGGTTTATTATTTATTATAGTTGGGTTCAATTATTTTATTTCAAAATGGTGTTTTCGATTCGCCTTATGAATTTGCTTTATTTTAGCAGTGTTGACACTTAAAATAATTCTAAAATAAGAGTTAATTTCAGCGGCAAATTTTTAATTTCAGTGAACATTTATCATTTCTGTGGACTCCCAAATTAGCGCGCTTTTGCATTAATTATTTCTTTTATTGAGAACAGGTAAACTCTCAAAGGATGCAAAAAAGTAGTTAATGTAAAAAAACACTGTAAAATACAAACAACGAATGAGTAGGTACGAGAAAGTAATATCACGAAAAACAGCCAGACGGAATAAATAAAAATTAAAGTTAGAAAACATTTTATTAAAACGCACAAATTTATTTAAATACCAAAAATATAAAAATGACTGAAATACATTAAAGTATCGATTGAATACAGAATTGTGATCGGAAGTATCACTAGCCTTATTGGTTAAGAATGATTAGCTTTGATCCGCCACTAGAGACCGTAAGTTAATATATTACAAATAGTATGATTCTATTTCAGGCTTTTATTTAAAAAAAAATGATTGAATGATGATAATGAATTTGCAGATACATTTATGTTACATATTGTAAACATCATAAATTTCTTAATTATTAGTTTATGTTACTCAAGACCTTTGATAATGAAAGGATTACTAGTTTACAATGACTACGAAAAACTTGGTATTAATACATTTCATTGGTGTTTCAAATGAACGAATAATAAATTAATTTTACTCTTTCAATTAAACATTGAATTATATCTGAATATAGGGGAATAAATGAATTTTATTGCTTTCTTAAAGAGAAATTGGATTAATCAACATTAGAAACCTTTAAGGTTCTTGATGTTGAATGGCAGGTTTCTTCTTGAAAGTGTTGTCCCATGAATTCCGGAAGCTTATTCTGATATTACTGGCTCTTCTGTACGTCCATTCCCTATTCCTCTTAGAGATGAGGGCAAAAGCGACAACGAAAGGAATTATGCAGAGGACGGTGATTAACAGCCAGAACCAGAGTCTTCCGTTAGCTGGAAAAAAAAATGGAAATTAAAATCTAGCTGATACAGATAAAGATAAAGATTACTATGCAAAACAAAGAGATAATACCTTTGTTTTGCATATTAATAATTTATCTGTCAATTTGTTATTTCTATAGACGTTGTTTGGCCGTGCAGGAGGAAATTTATAGTAATATTCTTAGTAAAGAAGTAAATTAATAAAACATAATTTAGGTTTCAAAACGGCGATTATAGGGCGTTGTCTGTATCCTATCCGAAAATAATATATTGAAATAATTATCTATAGCAGTCTTGACGGTCTATGGTGTTTACGAAATATTTTATACCATTTATAGCTTTGTAATAAGATTACTCACAAGTATTATATTATTGCTGTAAAAATACATGAAGTAATTTTGTCGTCAAAACCATAGAATATAAAATAACGCTTACTGCTGGTGGGTTCCGCGGGGAAAATCATTAGGTTGTCTGTAGTGGCTCTCGAGATCTCTCCATCTATTCCTGTCAGTTTGGCTGCAATAGTCCATGGATGTAGGTCGATGATGTCTGGGTTAGTTATGTACAGGGTGCAGTAACCTGAACCCAAGCCATCTAGAAGACTGTAGCGTTCCGTCGGTACGTTCGCTGATGTAAAACCTGCAGAATGGGTTAAATATTATAGATAACAAGTTTGTTTGGTCACTACAATTGAGAGAAGACTTCTTACTGTTTGTAGCATTTTGTCTTTTTTCTACCTGAAGGTGTAGGCAGCGGCTAGGGCAGGGCAAGGGTACTGTTAACCGATCGTATTTTTACACCCTAAATTGCAAAAAGTGGCGGAGGCTTTTGCTATACAATAGGCACAACTTAGTCTTTCATCGATATTTTATGACACAAAAATTTCGAAAAGTCATAAGTATGAGCTAGCATTCGTATTGAAAAAGTCGGAATTCCTTTTTTATGACTTACCACACATTATTACTGCCTTTACGGGAACATAACAATGTTAACCAGATTTGGTTAGAAACTTGGCACTTACAAGGTACCACGTAATTTCTTCTTTGATTTTAAATGTGTCTTTGATTTTAAATTCAGTCTTAACAGCCTGAATGTAAAATCTAGCTATTGTATTTACAGCTCTTTTATTTCTTAGCTGTTAAGTATTTATATTAATCACCTCGTCCGGTTATCATGACGAATCTGCAGTAGTCGATGGGATGGTTGTCGTAAACAACAGCTTCTACGACCATCACCGAGGGCGCTGTCTCATGCATGTAGTGGCGAACGGTCATTCTAGCTGTGAATCAAAATATTATAACGTTTTAAAATTATCACATAGACTACTAAAAAAAAACAAATTTTGAGGCTTAAACAAATTCTTTAAGTTTTGTTTCATACCTTGGACTTCAAGATTGATTTCCGCATTCTGTTCTTCAGCAGTCGCATCGACAAGACCAACGTGACAAGTCCAGCGTCCAGCTTCTGAGGCCGATAAACTCCTAAAGCGGATTCCACAATCACCAGCCTCTAATCCAGCACCCACATATTCGAAATGTTGCGAAAGCATACCTGCAAAACAATTGAGATTATAGGATATACTGTTTTAAGCTATCATTGTGCTCAAAATGAATAAAAACACGGAATCGTTACTCAAATGTATCCAAAGTTAAAAAGTTAAAAATAGTTTCAAGCATATGATAATAATATAGTGCATTATTTTTCTTTAAAAAAATCTTACCAGGAAAAACGTTAAAGATGGTGCCATTTCGTGTCCTGAAGTAGCAGTATCGTATTGGGGCAGATATGGAACAGCTCATATCAACAGGTTCATCCTCTAGATATCTAGCAGTAGTCTCAGCTTCAACTACGGGGTCTGTAACAGTTAAGAACATGTTCAAATATAATTCGCGATTTTATTTTTTATTATTAATAAATTATATTGAATTTTTGATTAGTTTTTATTTGAAGTTCGGTGGCGCAGTGGCTAGCACCCCGCTTCTAATTCAAGAAGTAGTGGGTTAAAATCCTGGCACACAACAATGACTTTTGGCAATTTTCGAAAGTTACCTGTGATTAATATCGATGACTGACAACCTTGTGCCCGGTATGGCAATAGGTTCGCCACCTATTCCATTTGGGACGTAAACATAAGGGCGAGACGAGGCTTAACAACTTCGGGTAGAAAAAGGCGTGAAGTTATGCTATGTTATGTTTATTTGTATTTTTTTTTAACTAAGGCAACTTAACTAAAGTGGTAAAAAATGGCTTGACTTATGTGTAGCTAAAATTTGTCCAATGTCTGGCTACAAGTTTTCGTCACTGATTATGAAAGATCAAAAAAATCGGAATATTTTGCTTACTAAGATTGCTTACAAGCAAGATTGCTTATAAGCAATCTTAGCAATAGATTATATGAAAATACTGTAATATATAATTTAAAATCTAGGTAGAGAAACAGAAATTTTGAATAATACAAATACCGAACAATGTTAGTTAAAACTTACCCGTGACAACGGACGCTGCAATTTCAGGATCTTGCATGAGCCAGGGACATAAAACGGTAAGGAATGAGTGATATGTGCCGGTGTTGGTGTCTAAAGCGCAGCGCCAGATGCCCAGGTCTAGCTGAGTAGGATTTGTGAGACGAAGTGTGCAATCATGCCTGTCAGCTTGTGACTGGTAACTACGAAAGAAGTTAATCTGGTTATTAATACACGCTATTCTGTTTTATATCTGCTTAGTCCATTTTGATTATAATCAAACAAAATTTATAATAGTTATACAATATCCAATAATATATTATATAATTAATAATATGATATATTTCTTATTTATATTTGGCAAGCTCATGAGGAACCACTTACTTGACAGCAGAGCCATTGAACATGTATCCACCCTCTCCAACTCCGTGGGATGCTACCAGAATATTTCCTCTGGGATCGCGGAATTTGCAGGCGTTTACTTCGTGGGTGTTGGGAATGGAGCAAGTCAACAACACTGATGGTGCAATTCTCTGTACTGTCGTCGTGATCAATGGCTGGTTATCTGAAATTTTTAAACATCATCATTTAATTCTATAAAAAAACTCACTACTCGATGTCTATCCCCTTATATGCTTATTGCTCTTATTGCTCTTTGATACTACCCAACGGATTTGAATGAATTTTTTTATACATAGAGGGTTTCAACGGTGTGCTTTTATACATGTATGATATAGTAAAGAAAAAGTGATAATTCCGAAATTTACTTATTTTTTAATAAAGTTTGCCTGGTCAACTACTTAGTTTCATATACGGTAAGGTAGCTTAGTAACAACATATTATCAATGCATTCTTATTATTTCAATATTATTAAAGACAATATTATAAAATCAATAAATAATCAACAGTATACATGTCTCCAGTTGTTTCTGCAAACATTATTGATTAGATTGCCAACAATTCCTCTCATGAGCGTGTAAACGTCATTATTATAATAAACTTAGCTTCTCATATAAATGTTTAAGCTCATGTATTGAAATATATTAAATCATCTACGACCATATAATAATGCATTGACCTTTAAAATGCCCAATCAATCTAAGATCGTATTCACATCACCAAGTTTAGATAATAGAACAGGAAATTCTTGTCTAAATTTAAAATTGTTATCAAAACATTTGATAAGCTGAGAAAAAAAGATTATCGGAACACAAAAGTAATAAGGTATTTTTTTTGCCTGTCTATATTTCGTTAGGTCGTCGCTAACCTCCAAAACTTAGAGGCATTTTTCCCGGCTTTACGAAACTGAGGAACATACGCTTTGTTTCATTAAAATCAAAATATGTCTGTGAAATCAATTAGTCTGACACCGAGTAAACAAAACCAAGCCGAAGTGCCAGATTGTTCTAAGATGAACATATCATCTTTTTTCAATTCATTTGCATATAGTAGTTACAGTAGTTGGTTATCAATTTATACACGTCTTATCGCTTTGAAGACATTGATAGCTACGAGTATGATTTATATATATTTATTTTACCTCGAGTCTTCTCTACTGGATAAAGTAAAGATTTAATCGCTAGTATCGTGTATAGGTATCTACGATCAATAAAAGAAATAAATTATGAATTTAAAATTGAAACTCATTGCTCGCAACGAGAGTTTTTTTAGTATTCATTATCCGGAGATCCTCCTGTCCTCGTACGAATATATTTTTTATTGTTCTCATAACAAATAAATCCGGAACACTGTGACTTGTGTCCGCTTTTGAATTATTATCACCTGTTATCGGACATCGTTCTTCATTTCAAACCACTTCTTTCACGTATCTATAGGTATTCACGCTATATTAAATATGACTTAGTAAAATCGAGAATTAATAGATCATATATTATACGCTCATATTGTGATTGTATTGATATAGATTAATCCAAGATTACAATAACTTACCACTTGGTTGAACGTCTACGAAGAATCCATATTCTTGAACCATAACTGATCCAGGATTTCCAATATAAGCCTTCCATGTACCTCTGTGGTCTATTGTTACTCTGTTGACGTCTATTTTACACGGGCCGAAAGTATCAAACAGGGTGCGTCCACGTGGATCCTCGATTTTACAATACACTGCATCTTCAGGTCCCACGACGATAGCGATCGATTCACCAGTCGTCCATCTCAGGTTATCAATGGAAACTGCCTGAGATCCTGTACAAAAAAAAATAGTTTTGCTATAAATATATAAATAATAATCGCATAATTTTAAAACACCAATCCTCTGGATACTGTTCTCGCAGTGTTCGATGAACACAAAACTTGAAAGACCTTGTGGCATAATAAATAAAATTACACAGTTACCCGTAAAGTCAGTATGGTATCATATCAGTCTCCTAAAATTGGTGGCACAGCTCCGTCGACAATAGATCTGTATAATAAGTAGTGATCATTTAATTTTGGGGCGACGATTAAGTGTAGATCTACCCCGTAGGAAATGGAAAATAGCAAGAAGTAAAAAGATTAGCCACAGTGCGAAATGCAGGTAATCTTGTAATTTGTTGATGTTTAGTTTAGTTAAGACAAATAAACCCGGATAATAGACCAATTGGGTCTATTATCCGGGTTTATTTGTCTTAACAACTCTTAGATTTGATATTTTTTTTTTAAATTTTTCAATAAAATGAGTTATAATTTAAAATTATTTTTCTAAACACACGCAGGTCACATGTTCCTTAATATGTTCAATCCAGTCCTTCAAGCAGCTAGAGAAATTGTGTCTGAAAATTGACTTTGTTTACCTACAGGAGGCTAGCTAGTTACATTGGCAAAACTATAACTATCCTATATTATACATGCGACCATTATTCTCTTGTTTTTAACTTTGTCACGCATTACTTACCCGACGGTCATGATTTTCTTTAACAAACACGTTACGTCTATTCAACAATCGACCTTATCCTGCTTATATTTAAAGTTCCAATCAGAAGAGCATAAAGTGATACCTGAAAGCTTTCCATCACCGTTTCTATACTTGAACAAACACAATGACATGAACTGTTCCCAGCACCGTAGTTATACTTGCACAAAGACGTTGACAACAAGCTATTCCACCAGCGCCGCTGTACTTGCCCAAGATGACGACATCAACACTTCCTCTAAACTTCATCCTCTCTCCATATTCAATAGTCCATGTTCCGTTATGATCATGGTTAACATTTCTGATTATGTAACCACAGGACGAAGAGTGCATTGAGTCTAATATAAAGTTTGTATATTCGTCTCCGTCAGGTCCATATAATTTGCAGGTGTTCGGAGCGTTCGTCGCATGGTGCAGGTGTAAGTATAAATCAGCTCCCTCACTGATTCTTATATCGTTTTGTATTATAAAGTTTTCTGAAAGCATATGGGCAAGTGTGTGAGTTCTAAGTTCTTCAACAGATCGTGTGGGTAGCCAACATCCTTTTATATAGTATAACTGCGATATCATTAGAGGTTATACAGGGATAATTTTATTTCCATTGACAGCATTGGTTCAATGGGTTTTTAAATTAATTAATAATTAATTATATAAATAAAAATCAGTAAAAATTTAAACTACCTACTGAAAAAGAAAAAAAAAAATTTTGCTTAGTAACTACCACAGAAATAGATCAAGATAGAATGGCGAATAGGCGTGGCAAGCGTGCCAAAACCATGCACTATATTGCATGCTTTTCGAAACTCGCTCTCATTACGCAACGAGCGTTCCTGCCATGCGTTCAGGACGTAAAAAAATAGATAAAACGTCACATATACGCCTTATTATGCTGTGGCAAATTGTAAAAACAAAAGTAGTGAATCAAATATGAAAAAAGGAAATATTTCGTATGATCAGTAAGTACAGAAAATCAGTAGAAAGTATTTTTTTGAGATTATAAATTATTGCTTTACTTTTACTATGTTCAATAATTACGATCACAAGTTGTATATTTTTTCGTTATGATAAATATCCATTGCTGTCCGCATTCAACGCTCGTATACAAAAACATTGCGCGTATAAATTATACGCGTAATGTACGTCGAATCGAACGAAATACACAATACACCTGCCAGTTGATCGCTGTGTCTGTTAATCGCTGTGATTGGTCTTCGAATGTATGTAGAGATGGGCACTCCATGTATCGTTGACTATCGTTTAGGACTTATCGATAAATTAATTCAATAATAATTTGAGTATCAGCTCATGTCTTGCTTTGTCCCTACTTTATTCTAACACCAAAAATTTCAACCAAAGTGCTTCGTAATTACATTGGCAGCAGTTTATTTGACAGTATAAGTTTTCACCAATTTGACCAATCGCCGATGGAAAATCATCTCGTTCTTCTCAAACGGGCAGTAACCGAGGTATATGTAGACGTTCGGCTTCGTTATTTAACCAGGACTGTGAGGCCAACCCTTACAAAAAGGCAAATATTTAATAAATATGTATAGTTACAAGGACAGTAAAATATTTATAATTAAATTTTATATACTGTTGGAAAAATATGTTTTAGGTTTTAATATGTCGGATTAAAGTATTTAACATGTTTTACTTTCTATGATTATCGTTACACAAAATCAATAAAGTTGGTAAAATATAAAAATAATAAAATTAACACACGTTGCCGATATTAACATCGATAATCTAATGTGTGTGTCTCCTAACTAGTCGCCCCGCTCACAATGAAAATGACGTCACGCTGTGGGCGTGGTTTTTCAAAAAAGTGACACGCTCGAAATGTATGGAAATATGACATCGCGGCCGTTCTATCTTGATCTATTTCTGTGGTAACTACCAATGCAGTTTATGCGTCATGTTGGCTTTCAAAACGTTTTAATAATAGACACTCTCCTGAAAGTATATGAGACAAATATTAAGAGTCACTATCATCTTCCAAACATTTACGTAACTACCATGTTCTGATGACACAGATAACTTTCTAATAAATGGTGTAGTTTATTTAGATATTTTATTTTTTCCGCAGATAATCTCAAGCGGTACAAATACAGAAGCCTTGTAGGTGACTATGTTTTTGAGCCGTTTGGGGTTGAGACTCTAGGGACATGAGGTCCGAGTGCTCTTGCACTCTATAAAGATCTTGCAAAAAGACTGATCGAGGCCTCTCTTGACCGGAGGGCTGGTCTATTCTTCGCACAGTGGATTAGCATTGCAATTCAGCGTGGCAATGCGGCCAGTCTTCTGGCCACGCTGCCATACCGCGATGCGGAGAAATTTTATTTTAGCTAGTTTTTTAATTGTATATAATGGGAATAATGTAATTAATTATGTTTTACGAAGAGACATAAAGTTATATTGCAGCAAAAAATAATTCTTTGAACAATATAATAATTATATCAACCCTTATAATAATAATACCCCAATATAATAACTAATAATCTATATCTAAAAGAGTGTCCTAATTTACATAGCGGTTATAAAATCTCAAATCAATTTAATCTTTTTATCTATGGACGTGACACGATACGCGTAGTTAAATCGATTAAATAAAATCTTAATAATGATTATATTTTTATCGAGGTCGTGGTTTTATATATTTTAGAGGTGAATCCATTGCATCTTCAAAGGGGACCAAATCAGATGACAACTAAAATTGTAATAACCTAATAGCTTTTTATACTGTCTTAATCTTAACAATCTGTCTTTAAATATCAACTCAAAAATGCTATGTTATACTCTATTTGAGAGAAAGTATATCGACGTAATAAAAACATCATATAAAAGGTTTATAACTGGAATGGAACTCGACAATTTCTGCTTATTAGTTGGTACACTTGGTACTGCTAATCCCTACACTAGGAATCCTTCAGGCGAATTTAAATTGCCCGTATAACCTATGCAACCTAGTAAAATAGTTATAAAGGGACTCTATGCAGTCGCAGTACTAATGATATTAATAATAAGTTTACCAAATTTTATCTTACTCAAATGCAGCTAATTTTTAGTGTGTAATTTGTCTGTACAGGTGTGCTTCTAAAAAGTAGCTGTTGTTGTTTAAAATAGTGATAGGAATTACCTTCGACTCGAATATTAAATGGTAATCTTCTTTCGATTGCGTCTGAACTCCAACGAGTTGCTCTGGCAATAAGTGTCCACTCTCCAATCATCTCTTCACGATCAAGACTGAGCATAACACCACATTCTACGTCGGATTCATTTATTATTTCGACGCCAGGAACATTGAAACCAGGTATGAATGCGTATTGTAACCCGTCAGGCGTAATCAAATGGCAGCTCTCGTTCTCTACGAAACTTTGGTGTTTGATAACAAAGGCATGAGTGGATTCCATAGATGTAAGAATGTCTTGTGACGTCAGCATTTCCACAACTCTATTTGTTTCATCTTCCATCGGGTTTGCTGGGTCTGTAATAGAAATTGTATTCCATGGACGTTATCCATGGAATACATATTGCATAATCTGAATAAATTCTAAAAACTATATTCGAACTATGAATATAGTTGCATGTAGTCAATTTCAGAACTAATTCTACATTTATTTCCTGAATCTTACAATTCATTGCTAGATTTTAATGTCATCTATACAATTATGTGTATAAAAGTTTTCAAGTAAAACTCACCTTCTTTTATAATTCTGAAAGTTTGACGATACTCATTAAAAAGTATTCCATTACTAAACTTGCCAATAATGTTCCATTCCCCGACCGAAGCATCGGTTATAGGATCCAAAGTTACTTGACAAGCCGAATCTGAAGTCTTGAAAGAGACTCCATCGAGAGTGGTTACTAAATTATTCATGTTAAATGTCTGTCCAGATGGCGCTGTATAGATACAGTCTTGGACCATGCCTGCTGTATTACTGACTTGCATAGCAATATCAGTGCCAATGTTTACAAGATGCTGTTGATCTCTGAGCGCCGTGATATTGTAGGCCTGTTCGAAGGGATTTTTCTCATCTGTAATGCATATTATAATCTATTGCACAACGCCCAAAATAAAATAAATATAAAAAAAATACGTAGAAATAAATAAATCTTACCATAGAGTGACAAATTAATTGGTAGACGGACTTCATTATGGCCTAGTATAGAATGGAATCGCCCAAAGACAAGCCAGTCGCCCAATAGATCTTGCGATATATCTTTAATCAGGATGCTACATAACCCACTAGCACCAATGACCCTCTCTATGTGTGGATATTTTACATTGTCTGTGATGACCAGGTCTTCACCAGCTGGTGTAACTAGATGGCAGGTGATGACGTCTCCTATTCCAAGAACTCCAGGATTAACGGAGCCACCGAAGTGAACGGGATGATTAAACCTTTCTTGAATTGTTGGGTGCCAGCCTAAGCCGTTACGATCTATTGCATAAAGAATACAGTAAAAAATATGTTTCTGTAATTGGTCCAATGATCGAGCACCGCGCTTCGGAAGCAAGAAATCGCGGGTTCAAATCTTGGCTCACACCAATGACTTTTCGAAAATCATTTCGGAAGTTATGCGTGAACAATATCGATGACTGACAATTTTGTGCTCGGTATGGCAATAGGTTCGCCAACTAATCCATTTGGGACGTAAACATAACTGCGAGACGAGGCTTAACAACCGCCGCCTACACCTTCGGGAAGAAAAAGCGTAAAGTTATGCTATGTTATAATTAACTTTATGGCTATATTTCACTTTAATTATAAACAAAAGCAATAAGAAAAATTAAATTGTTAAAAAAGACGTTACTGAGCACAATTAATCGCTTTCCTTTATATTTATTAAGTAAACTAAGGACGGTTTACAAAATTGTTACTTACACCAAGCAATATTGACAGACTGACATCTCATTTCGTGTGTTACAACAGATTTACCACACAATCTCCACTCTCCGATCAGATTGTCATTCATTGGCCCAATGGTGATTCTGCACGAGACAAATATGCTTTTCTCTTGGACCTGAACACCCTGTATATTTAAATCACTAGCCTCAATAAGTTGACCACCTGGTGCTCGTACATAACATGACTCTTCAAATGATTCTTTATTTAATGATATATCTAAGAGTTCACCCTGCATTGTGAACTGATCGTATTCACTCAATACCCTTATATTTTCTCCATCACTGTCAGCAATTACTGTGGAAAATAAATTAAATGTTAACATAACCCTTAACACCTGCAAATGTAGTAAAAATTGTCCAGCCTCGTGGTGTATTGGTAAAACTACCGACTATAGAATCGAAGTTGGCGGGTTCAATCCTAACCCGAGTAAAAATATTTATGACAAGCATGAATGTTTGTATGGGGTGTGGGTGTTTTTCTCTGTGAGTAAGTATGTATTTTCAAGAAAAGTATATATCCGTTACCTAGTATCAATAACACAACCATTTAGTTGCTTAGTTTGGAACTAGAGGGCGTTGTGTGTATTTTGTCGAAGATATCATATTATAATTACTTAATTCCATTTATACTAGTGCAATACTCACAGTCAGCCGCAATAAGATTGAATACGCTATGTTTCTCATTGAAATGGTTTCCATCGTTAAATTTAGCAATGAACTGCCAAGTTCCGAACATTGTCTCAGTGACGGGATTGATAGTTAACTGACAGGCAACTTCGTTCTCCAATTCGTGAAGCAGAACACCTGCTTTAGATTGCTCACTGTCTATATTATAAGATTCACCAGATGGCGGGATCACCATACATTCTTTTACTATTCCGGAACCGTATATTTTTTCTGTATGCGAAGCACCTAGAGGTACGTTTTGTTCTGTTTCAGTTATCGATGTAACATTATAAGCCTGTTCAAACGGATTATTCTCATCTGAAAGCAGAATTATTATATCGTACACAAAATGCGACTTGACGTGAAGTTGTGTACGAATACGTATAACTTCACGTCAAGTCACTTGCAGGGTAGGTAGAGAGAATAGAGTACGCACAATTGTTTTTGATAAAACTTTGTAATACTAATAAAAAAGTGTGTGTGTCAGCTCCGACGCACGACTGGAGTTTACTCCTTAACTGTTTGTACCTGTGCGGCAATTTTCATCAAAATCTGTTCAACATTTGATGTATGAAAGAGTAACAAACATCCGTACATCCTCACAAACTTTCCCATTTATAATATTAGTAGGATAATATTATATTTATTTCTTATACTTATGTATTAATATAATTTTACATTTCTGCATCATTTTACATTATCTTGAATCAAAATGAACAGATTAAGTTTTCAGATATACCTATTCGTTTTTATAAAAAAAAAGTAACTATACATCATATTACTACAGAATATTTGCCTACAGCCTACTAAATTGTGGAAAACAAATAAAAAATCTGATGTATTTTATAGATTTTGCCAGTGGGTAAAAGCCATTGGTCAAGAAGATCTGGTACTCTTACCTATAGAGAAGCTTCATGAAGTGAAGTTTGTATTTCGAACATTTTAGTGAAGCACATATTAATAAACTAAGAACAAGACTGAATGTAAAATCATTCTATGTATTACGAAATATATCAATTACATCAAAATTAAAATGTTTTATTTTTTCCTACGACAAAATATGGATGCGGTATTAGTGAGTACTCGAGTATATCGATATCGTAGTGCACTAATTTATCGTATCCAAATATCGATACAGCACATCACTATGTAGGGACAGCCGTTTGACAGTGACACTGACATTTGACAGTGACACTGACATTTGACAGTGACACTGACATTTGACTGTGCCACTGACGTTTGGCAGTGACGGCAACGATGCCAACATTACAGAAGAAAAGCGAATGATTAATTTGTAAGAAGTGAAGTGAAGTGAAGTGATTAATTTGTACATTATTATGTTGGTGAAAGTTGCAGTGTAAATGAGCTCAGGACAATGTATGGAGTGCCGACTCTTATTTATATACTCGTTGGTTGCACCAAAAACGTAACGAGGTCATTCTTCAATAAACTCCAATAATTTTCATTTCTATCTCCAATAAAGGTTAAAGGTCCAAAGGTTAAATACTACTAGTTAAGGCTGATTATATTCATTCTTATACTTAGTCTGGCCATAAATACTGTTACAGTACAACTAAAAATAAAAAAATATTACATTTGAATTTGGAATCTGTCATTTTTATTCGATTGTTCATTGTGTTTTCTCGTTTTGGCGCCAATACATTGTACAATATTTTGCGATATTAAAATGGAGTGGGGTGATAAAGAGAACCGAATCGCTGTGATTGCAATACACAAAGTAGGTATGGAGCCAAATCCATACCTACTTTGTGTATTGCAATCACAGCGATTCGGTTAATTAATCGAGTCGATTTAAAACTCTCCATACACTTGGTATTAGTCAAATGTTTGTGTACCGGGCTATTAATAGGTACAATGAGACCTCCTCTGTTTGTGACAGAAAAAGACCTGGCCGTCCACGTAGTGTTCGTACGAAAAAGGTGGTCAAAGCAGTAAGGGAAAGAATTCGAAGAAATCCTGTCCGCAAGCAAAAGATTTTATCTCGGGAGATGAAGATAGCACCTAGAACAATGTCGCGTATTTTAAAAGATGACTTAGGACTTGCAGCCTATAAGAGGCGCACTGGTCATTTATTAACTGATAATTTAAAAAAGAATAGGGTGTTAAAATCTAAACAACTACTGAAGCGGTACGCAAAGGGAGGTCACAGAAAAATATTGTTTACGGATGAAAGAGTTTTTACAATTGAGCAACATTTTAACAAACAAAATGACCGTATTTATGCTCAAAGCTCTAAGGAAGCTTCCCAATTAGTTGACAGAGTGCAACGTGGGCATTATCCGACTTCAGTGATGGTTTGGTGGGGTGTTAGCTACGAAGGAGTGACTGAGCCATATTTTTGTGAAAAAGGTATCAAAACATCGGCACAAGTGTATCAAGATACCATTCTTGAAAAGGTAGTCAAGCCCCTTAACAACACCATGTTCAATAACGAAGTATGGTCCTTCCAGCAAGACTCGGCACCGGGTCATAAAGCTCGGTCCACGCAATCTTGGTTGGAAGCGAACGTTTCGGACTTCATTAGAGCTAAAGACTGGCCGTCGTCTAGTCCCGATCTTAATCCACTGGATTATGATTCGTGGTCAATTTTAGAGAGTACGGCTTGCTCTAAACGTCATAATAATTTAGAGTCCCTAAAACAATCCATATGATTGGCAGTGAAGAATTTTCCCATGGAAAGAGTGCGTGTTTCTATTGATAACTGGCCTCAACGTTTAAAGGCCTATATTGCAGCCAATGGAGACTAGTTCGAATAAGCTTTTTATATTTTATATCGTTTTATATTTATGTATTAATGTAACACACTGTAAAAGTAATAAATGTTATTTGCAATTAAAAATTTTTTTTTTCCTGTTACAATATTTATGGCATGACTAAGTATATGCTTTTGCAAATGTACCTATGCATATTTATGCTTCATGTACGCTACGTAATATGTAGTAGGTGAAATTATATTCTGTACTAAAACAACAGTGGTAGAGCCACGCAGCTTGCTGCATAAACGGGCCTTCTCGACCGGTGAAATACCACGACCTCTCAGAATATCGACGTAAAGTTGTACATGTCACGTTTCGCTAGGTGAGAGAGGTATCCGGAGCCCTATGCCATAAAAAAGTAGAAAATAGATCGGCGTACTATTAGAATGTTAAAAATCTTACTGTAAATATAGAAAGTCATTGGAACCAAGTGTTCACTTTGGGTAGTTCCAGCACGGTACATTCCATACATCACCCATTCTCCTATCATATTCTCATCAATGTTGAACACGGCGGCGCAGAGGGTATTGTGACCAATCTCAGTTCTAACAATATTTGGGTATGGCATGTCATCTTTCAACACCAAATCTTCACCACCGGGAGTGATGACATGGCAGGATAATATATTCCGTGTAAGCGGTCCAGACAGTTGCATCTCATTAAGGCCAGTATTTACGACACCTCCGTAATGTACAGGATGGAAGAAGCGTGGTCTTCTTCCAACATCCCAATTTTGTCCTGGTCGGTTAGCATTATCTAAAAATAAATCCAATATTTAGCAATACTACATTGGTAAATAAATATCGATTTCAATATGACTTATTGATAACTTACGCCATTGAATTTTAACAGGTTGACAGCGCTCCTCGTTAGTTGCAGATACACCACAGAGCGTCCAGTCTCCAATTAAATCAGCAGTCATAGGACCAATACTAATTCTGCAGGAGACGAAAACACTTGCAGGTTGAACTTTTACACCTTCCATATTCAACGCAGTAGCTAATATTAAATCACTGCCAGGTGGCTGAATCATACAAGTCTCTGTGTATGATTCCTTGCTAAGAGATATATCTATAGTTTCACCTTCCATAGTGAAATGATTGATTTCGCTCAAAACAGTTTTATTTTCTCTATTGACGTCGTATGTTTGTGTTTCTCGATTGGCTTCATCTTTATTTGTTTCTTTTGCCACGTTTTCATCAGAATCAGTTCCATATACATTGGCTGTAACAAGTTTGTATTAGAGTCTAGCTTATATTGTCTTATAGAGGTCTACAGACGACCCAATTTTAAACTATCCTGAAAGATGTAACCTGAAAGTAGCACTCGAGGTATATTCGATGCATTTTATTTAAGGCTTCATGCATATTAACCATAACTATCAGGAGCAAATAGAATCTGAAGTATTAAAAGTGGTTCTTGGCTAACTTATGTCATGTATTTGAATTTGGCACTCAAAAGTATAATTCCTAAGAATTCAAGAGCAAAGTCCTAAGGTATATCTAATGTAACAAAATCATCACATATATTATGCTTATTTTAAATTTCTCAATCAATTGCCTTTATCAGAAAATCTACTGATATTATTATAAAAATAATTAATACAATGTTGTAATCATTAATACTTTTATCTGATAAATGCAACAAAAATGTTTAAGCACTAGTCTCGTGAATAAAGAGTTCATGAAGCGGATTCGTTGCCTCGTTGATAACATTAAAAAAAACATGTCGGGGTCTGTCTATGACAAAATATTAGCGATAACGGAAACAGACAACGATGTTCTACAAAGGCATACATACATATTTATATGCCCAATTGGTACTGCTCATGTTAGGCGAATTGACAGTGCAAAAAAAATGAATTGCGCAAGCCACATTATTCACGCAGATGATGTTATAGCTATGGATATTATGGAGCTGCAAACTGGAAACCAACCGACTATAGATGATAAACACCAATGTAAGAATATGTGACATAAAGGTGACGCAATTATGACCAATTTATTCCTTGTTCACGCGATTCATGAAAGCCAAAAAAATAAAAACAACGAAAAAGGTGACCCTTCACATTAATCCATTTGCCCGCGTAAAAACGAGAATTCCCTGAAAGCTAAATTTCATCCGATTGCAAACATGCTATTGAAATACAATTAATTACGTTATTTGCCATTAGATATAAAATATATAATATAACAGTTATACCTACTAGCGAACGCCAGTTGTTGCTGAGGTTACGGTCCATGTTTCTTTTTAATATAGCGCCATCTATTAGATACTTGTTAGTTACTCAATCCGAGTTAACTTTTTAAATTTAAACTTATTAGAGTTATTAGCTTCTACCGCGAATTATGTACGATGATTAAAGCGCCATAAAATAGTATTGCGATTATAAATTCAAACATAAGGCATAATTACAATCGGTTCAGTAGTGTAGTAGTCCATTAACAACAAACAACTGTTATCTATACGTCTATAAATATAAATAAAATTGAAGTGAGTGTTTATAATATTGAAATAGCTGTTTTCTTCTACAATAATATATACAAGTATGGTACATACACAGATATCGATGACTGAAAACTTTCTGCCCGGTATGGCAATAGGTTCGCCACCTATTCCGTTTGGGACGTAAACATAACGGGGAGTTGAGGTTTAACAGCCACTACCTATACCTTCGGGTAGAAAAAGGCGTGAAGTTATGTTATGTACATACACCAAAATAACGTTCTTTCTTTACTATTTTTGTTTGTCTGTTTATTCCTGCTAACTTCTGTAATGGCTGGACTGATTTCGACTTAACTTTAATGGCATGTAGTTGGTGTAATAAGAAATAATTTAGGATACTTTTGAATAGAAAATTTTTTTTATTAATTTTATTAATTTGTAATTTATACTAAAGCGATATATAAGTTAATTTCTCATTTCAAATTACAACTTTGTCTATTTTTCATTTGGATCGATATAATTGCGTGACTATGGTTGACAAGTAACTGTACTCCCGCGGTATAAAACGTTCACACCCAACTAATTTAATTTAATTACAATTATAGTTCTGTTCCCACTTATCCCTAATTAAACATAGTAACAGTCTCAGTGACGCAGTGGCTAAAACCCCGCTTCTGATTCAAGAAGTAGTGGGTTCAAATCCTGGCACACACCAAAGACTTTTCGAAATTTTCGGAAATTACGTGTGATAAATATCGATGACTGACAACTTTGTGCCCGGTATGGCAATAGGTTCGTCACCTAACCATTTGGGACGTAAACATAATGGAGACGAGGCTTAACAACCGCTGCCTACAGCTTCGGGTAGAAAAAGGCGTGAAGTTATGTAATGTTATGTTATGTTAAACATAGTATGAAAGGGGAATGTTAACTACGCATGAAAATTTATAACAGACATGGAACGGCATCCGTTTTTTCATATCTTCGTTCCTTTTTATACTCGAAGGCGTAAGCAGCGGTTTTTAAGCCCTGAATCGCCAATTGTTTTCGTCTCAAATGGTGGCGGAACCTACTGCAGGCATAATGGCTTTCTATCACATACAACTTCCGATAGGAATTCCGAGAAGATTTGATGTGAGCGTGAAACCTGGATGCTATCCTACGTAATCATTCTTATTTTAAAATGAGTACGTTCCACTTAAAGCCCACCAAGACCGCGACCGCGACCGCGGAAATTGCCGTTCCACTAACGAAAAAACGCCGCGGGCGTTGTGGGCGAATGTTATAAGTGGAACGCAAAATTTGAGCGCTGTGTGCTAGCAATATGGCGGCTCGGAAAAATCATCAAGTTCTGATGACATATGTCATTTTTTATTGAAAGCCCACCAAGACCTACCAATATTTTGCGGGCGAAGTGGGCGCGAAGCGGTCGCGAACAGTGACGTCATCTATGACGTCGAGCGATCGCTCGCAACGACCGCGGCCTTTATGTGGAGCGCTACTGTGGGCGTTGCGGTCGCCGCGGTCGCTTAGCCATTGCTTGCCCATTAATAGCAGAAAAGTATCTATGTTTTATTATAGAAATAATTAAATGATACTAGTATATGTTAAGAATTTCACAATTGAATTAAATACGTATACCTACAGGTGTAAATACATAATTAAAACATCTAAAAAACGCTTTTTTATTACGTCACAGCGACGCCGCTTCACGCCTGTGCGTCTATAGATATAAAATATATTATAATTATTGATAAATTATAAAACTAAAAGGAAATATTATGCTAAAAATAAATATATATGCCCGCAATGTATAATAAATTATCTAGGTATTTCCAAAAGGAAATGATTAAATTTAAATATACAGCTAAGCTTCGAAATATTCAAAACTTGAAGGTATTGAATCGACATCGACACTTCGAAAGAACGATTATTGGTCCTTGTTATAATAAAAAATAAAATAGGAAAGAGTCTTACATCGGCCATATTTTCTCTAGCCATATTAATCTTTTTGGTAATTATAACATTTGAAAGGTCACTATAGAGTGCCTGGATATAATTTCGGAATAATAACTCAACCAGAAATAAGACAAGGTACTTTTATGAATTACTAGCTTTCAACGGTGATTTCCCTCGCGTTGGAACCATTAAATAATTATCAAAAATCATTACCACAAAAATGACTCTGATAAATGAATGAATGAATATGATAACTCTACCTATATTATTGCTTAGCTGGTATTATCAATTTTTAAAATTGCAACGCACAATGACGTTTAAAAAACTTACAATATACTTTATTGAAATGCAACAACAAGTGGTAAAATATATTTATCTGTAACAAAAATAAATAATTTTGGACTTTTTGGAATTTTATAAGATATAAACGCAAAGTATTAATGTAGGATATTTCTGTAGACTATATTATAAATTTTCCCTTCGGGTGCAAATATAAGTAAATTGAAGAAAGAAAGAAGAAAAAGAAGTATCCTATGTTACTTCTGATACCTCTAACAATATGTGTACAAAGTTTCATGATTATCGGTTGAGTAGTTATCGCGTGAAAGCGTAACAAGCAAATGTATATACATACTTTATATATTAGTAGGGATACAAGACGAACAACTTACAGTGCAGAAATAATATTTTATAGCAATTGAAAATTTGGGAATTTCCAAACTACATCACCTAATTTCATGAGCTTATCACAATTTGATTAAGCGGAGGATGGATTAAAGTTTTATAAGTGAAAATCTGCTAATAGAAATTATATTATTTAGGAACGCGTAAATGTATATAGTAAAATCAGTTATTTTTTGACAATTACAATGATTGCCTACAAATCTATTTCAAACAGTCACATAACAAACTGAAAATATTATGCCACAAGGTCTGTAGTAATATAAAAAAGTAATAAAAACACTAGTTTAAATTTCAATTTTCAATGAAGTACAAGAATATGTATAAATACCAAATGTCAAAAAGTAAACGTTGCGCTCAACAGCGTACTTACCGGGAAGATCCACCGTAATCTTATACAGATATGCATATTTAAAAAAAATAGGGTTTTTTTCACAAATGTCAAATTATAACACACACACATACACAGAGGAGAAATAACAATTCCTACCTGCGAGCAGGATGACAACTGTCAACCCAATACACAACTTCATTTTGCCAGGAGTCGTCAAGAACTGACTCGATGCTTGCAATGATCGTCAAGTAACCTAATAATGATCATTCCGCAAGACTTTTGCTGATAACAGCTCTGCATATACAAAACAGAAATAATAACAATAATAATAGAAAAATAAGATCGCACTGTCCTTGTTGTCGCCCTGTAGTTTTATTTTAATAAAAATAGTTTTAACTTATAGAGAGAATTTTCGACGCTCGATTTTCACTGATAGCCTCTCGTGCTAGTTTCAAACATATGTTTTGTTGTTATAGTAATATGTATACATTTGCATTCTGGGGCTGATTTTTTCTTTATGGTATATTTTATTTTAACATTACAAATATTGTCTAAACATTCAAATATGTCAAGGTATGGTTTTCCAAATAGAGCGAAACGTAGCATATGCCACTTTACTTCGATATTCTGAGCGGTTGGAGTACTTCACCGGCCAATTCATGCGGAGTCAAGTTCATGCAGAGAGCTGCGTGCTTTACCTATGTAAAAAATAGTAAAAATACAGAAATATCACGACCATCGGTCAAGGTAACAAAGTCAGCAAATTTTAACTTTTTTCATCATAATTGCGCAATAAAAACACTATCCACTTTATGTGAAATCTATTATTTGATATTTCTGATATTCACAGAAATGCTTCCTAACCATTCAGATTTACAGCATCCCGTTTCTTATTTATAAGTCTCCAGAAATCACATCAAAAACTTTTTAGAAGTGACAAAAATCGATGACAACAAAAATTTTGTTCGTGTTTAAACATAATTAAACTGCTGCCTACACCTTCTGGTACAAAGGGTATGACATTCTCTTAAAAAAATAAGTACCGGGTATGGAAAACGATAAAAATGATGATGATGATGATAAAACAGAGTTCCTTTCATAACTTTAAAAAAAATCTTCCAGAAATAGTTGAGGAACAAAGTTCTTGAACAACCACGCAAATTTATGTACAACCTTCCGTGTGGGTGATAACAGTATAGCGACATTGATATGTTGAAGCGATAGGAATGCACGTCTTTGAGGCGTGCAATGTTTGAGCTAGTTTCCGTTCTGTTCCATTCCACCAGCTCCTAGTCGCAATCCATAGACCTGTTTCCAAATTTTAGGGAATACTATGCATACTTATATATTGTGTTGCATATTTTTAATGGGATAGGTGCAAACTAGCAAGTGAGTCACCGACGATAAGGAAATAGCGTCGCCCATGGACAACTCCAATGCAGATAGTTTTGACAAAGACGGATGAGTTACCGTTTTAAGGTAGGATAGAAAAGGTGGTCGAAAGTGGGAAGGAAAGAGGTTGAACCTCCGGACACTTGTCATAATAAACAAAACGAGGCATGAGCCACTTGGCGTCGTTATTTTGATAGGTCGTGATATTTCAACGGTCGAGCCGACTCAGTCATGCAGCCAAGTGGCTCAACCACTGTAGAAATACTTTAAACAGATCAGTTCTGCCAGATGGCGAGCAATGTTTTGTTAGCACAGGTTTGTTTAATCTTTCCAAACAATTTTGTATAATTTCAACACTAAATTAATAAAATACTTTAGAATATTTAGGAATTCTGGTCTGGTCTGGTGGTAAACAACTATTTATATAGCTATGTATTTGTATAATGTTATTTACATATAAATAGTTCAATAACGCTTATTGAACTATTTATATGTAAATAACATTTAGGTACTCATTGTAACGTATTATTTCAATGATGCACAATGCACAGGTGTATTCTATGATATTCTTTATTATACAGTAATCCGGTTGTACACATACCATAACCTAACTTCACGTCGCTTTCAGTCATCGATATTTATCACACATAACTTCCGAAAATAATTTCGAAAAGTCATTTGTGTGAGCCAGTGTCTGGAATCGAACCCGGGACCTCTGGATCAGAAGTTATCTGTTGGTGATGCGAACCTTGAAGTTATCAATGGTTTATTTGAGGAAGAGGTAAACCGACGGTTTCAACTCGAACTGGTCGACGTGGTGGAGGACGTCCCCCCACTAGGTAAACCGATAACCAGGTCGAAATCGTTTGGTGCCACTGAATGCAGAACACAGGAGGTAGTAGGCGTGAAGTTACGTTATGTTATACAATTCTACTGTACGTGTGTTGACAGTGAACTCCTGCTAAACTCCTGCTAAACGGACTGATTTGAATTATTTCTTTTGTGTGGCTTAGGATAAACCTAAACAAACATTATTGATTATTACGGATTGTTTTCCATTTTCAAGATGTATTAGTCCGAAAATTGCAAATAAATATTTAAAAAAATATTCACAGCATGAACCGTTTGAAGTTGTTAGCACTCACGCTTCGAGCGTTACTAATCCAGGAAAGCGTACTTAAAAGTGTACAATAATAAGCTAGTATACAATGTCCCGCACAAGATGACAATATAAATAAAAATTGAAATAAAAAAAATACAAGTACTAGTCTCGGTGGTCCAGCACATGGTTTCTGAATCCAGAGGTAGCGGGTTCGAATCCTGGCACACACCAATGACTTTTCAAAAATAATTTTGAAAGTTAAGTGTGATAAATATCCATGACTAAAAACTTTATGACATGACTAAAAAATTGCCCAGTATGGCAATAGGTTTGCCACCTATTAATACCTAATTACCATTTGGGACGTAAACATAACCGCTAGTTGAGGCTTAACAGCCACTGCCGGATACAAAAAGGGGTGAAGTTATGTTACAAATTATTACGATATTTATAATTAAGTGTTTGAATTATTGTTACTGCTTATAAAATGTTTATTTTTAAGGCGTAAACATGATATTATAAAATGAAGCATACAGCAATATTATTTCTTTTAGAATAAATCAGAAATTACTAATAGTATCAAAAATATGTTAATTGTTTTAATTTTGCATGAACTATAAATCATTGCCATCATTTAAAATTACTCTAATTCGTCGTCGTCATCTTCTTATTCACCTAATTCTTCAAATGGAATCTGCTCACCATTATTATCATCTCCGTTGTTATTATCTTAATCGTTATCTGCATCAATATTACTTGTTGTTAATGAGCTTGATCATTACATTAACAGCATATTAAAGAGCATGCAAATTTTCAGCGTATTCGTTTCCATTCCTAGGTTGGATGCTTATTTTACTGGATTAGTATATAATTGATAATAATTAATAGTGGATAAAGAGTGATGAGAGAATGAATATTAAAATTATGGCTCAAGAACCTGTGAACTCTAGAAATTCGTCATTTTATAAAGTCAAAGTATTATGCCTCATTTTTGGATTTTGCTTACAGAATATAATTAAAAATCACGTCAAAATAATATCAGACATTCAAGGCTAAGTACTCCTTGTTTTAATAATATTTTGAAGGTAAGATCCAAAAATTAAGGCTAATACTTTGATGAAAGTAGAAATACCTATAATTTTATGAACATTAGGAGACACCCATAATGTGGTGAAGGTGTCTGGCAAGAGGGTTGATACGGCGTAAAGTATTTGGCAATAGATAATGTGATTTAAAATAATATCTAAATGTAAACCATCTACTTTTTTCAAGTATAATTTTATGACTAATAAGTGTGTCTGGCAATGGGTTACCGCGATACTAAGTGTCTAGCAATTGTTTGGGTCCCCATGATCTCACAAACTTTTCTTTATAAACTAACAAAAGTCTGGCTTTTACGGGCTCTTACTCTATTACAATGCGATGCAATTTAGAACTCTAATTTTGTCCATACAGGGTTTATTTACCTTATTTACTGGTAATACATCAATCAATCAATTGAACCTTGTGGTGCATTGGTAAATTTTACCGTCTGCGGAATCATGGTCGGCGCGTTTCATCCCCACCCGAGTATAATTATTTAGGATAACTATTATTAACTATGTTTGTATGTATTTAAAAGATAAAACTAAAAAAAGACTAAAACTATGTAAACTAAACTATATATCCATTACTAGTATTCATAACATGAGAATTTAGTTGCTTAACTTAGAACCAGAGAGTTCTGTCTGTATTTAAATAATGAATAGTGATGCGCCTTTTATAACTGTCATAGTAGACAAAATAATACTTGCTATACATTAAACCGCAGGCGCTTTGTGTATCTGACAAAGGTGTGTGAATTTGTGACTATGAATCTGTTAAAGGTCCGGTTATAAATATCTCTAAATAACAGAATTCTAGACCTAGTAAAGTCAACTGTATTTTAGGTATTACTCTAGATAATACGCTCCAGTGGAGTCCTCAAGTAAAATGTTTAGCGGGAAAACTTAGCTCTGCTGCCTACGCGATTCGAAAAGTTCGACAGCTTACTGATGTTGCAACCGCCAGATTAGTTTATATCAGTTATTTTCATAGCGTTATCTTATGACATTTTGCTATGGGGTAGAGTAGTTGAAATTCAGTCTATTTTTGTGATACAGAAACGAGCTATTCGGGCAATTTATACATAATTAGAACGGAGAACGGTTTAAGGAAATTGGAATATTAATAATTGTTTCTCAATTTATATATGCCAATATAATGTTTGTTAGGAAAAACTTAAATAGATATACTAAACATAGTGATGTACATAATTTTAATACCAGAGGCAAGCATAAACTTGTGTTACCGTGTCATCGCCTGCACAAAGTACAAACGTCGTTTTTGGGAATGGGAGTATAGTTCTATAAACTATACTCCCATTCCCAAAAACAACGTTTAGGATAAACGAGGTATAGGATTCTTACGCATATTCTGGCTCTCTCTTTCGATCTGTTTAGGCGGACTGTAAAGGATCGTCTCGTTGCTGGTGCTTACGACACCATCATTGACTTCATGACGGACAAGTCGCCTTGGACCATCAAATTGCTTGCTCAAAGCGGATTGTGTAGTTTGCGTGTTGGAATTTCTTCACTTATTTTGAAGTGGAGGTGTTCTGCAAACATTTCTAATAATAATCTACATTTCTAATTTTGAGTTTGCATTGATGTTGTTTTGATATATGCTACATATAAGTTTTATTATTGTACATACTTGTTCCACAACGTTACCACTCTAATTAAAAGATGTCGCGACAATTGTGCTCGACCAATATCAGAGACTAATATCATATAGAATAGAATAGAATACGCTTTATTGTACGCCATTTAAGTAATTAATACATAGTAAAAGTTTACATACATCAAGTACAAAAGGCGGTCTTATCGCATTTTGCGATCTCTTCCAGACAACCTTTGGATGGACATGTTGAATTAGAAAGAGTAATACGCGGTGTACAGCTTGTTTGAAATCTATATCATCGATGCACATCTAGATAAATACATAAATATCTACATAAATATATACACATATACATATACATACATACTAATCACATACAAAAATACATATATATACACATAAACACATACACATATCTATATAAATACAACAGGATATATATAGCTAAGCAGTAATAGTGTCATTTACAGTGACAAGTAATATTCAATCAAATGTTTTTTAAACGTCGCCAATGTCTGTGCGAGTCGAATGGTTACTGGCAGTTCATTCCACAATCGTGATGCCTAAACTGAGAAAGATTTATCAAGGAAATTTGTGGAATGCGCTGGTATATCCAGAGTCAAGCTTACTGATGATCTCAAATATCTCGCATGTGTGTCATGGAGAAACGTAAAACGTTTTTTTAAGATAGTGAGGAGCAGCAGGATTAAAAAGAGTATTGTACAGAAGACAGAGAATGTGAGTATTCCTTCGAAGGCGAATGGGCAACCACTTGAGCTTATTACGAAATTCAGTGATGTGGTCATATTTGCGTAAACCAAATATAAACCTAATACAAAGATTCTGAAGACGCTCAAGTTTATCAAGTTGGTTTTCATTAAGATCAAGATAGCTGGTATCGGCATAGTCAAGAATAGGAAGGAGAAGAGATTGTGCAAGCGCAGTCTTCGTGGTAACAGGTAGAAGGTTGCGGAGTCTTCTCAAGGATCCTGCAGAGCCGAATACCTTGCGACTGACATTCCCAACTTGTGCCGACCATGAAAGAGTACTGTCTAAATATATTCCAAGGTTTTTAACCTTTTCCCTGTAAGGGACAGTCGTGCCGTTGAATGTCACGTTCGGTAATGTTTTCAGGTCAAGCTTGGCTAGCTGTTGAGAGCCTCCGATCAAAATAGCTTGAGTCTTGCTCGGATTTACCAAGATTCCATATCTTTGGGCCCATTTCTCTATCTTCAATAGGTCTTCATTAATTGCAAATATGGCCCTGGATATATCAACTAGTGTGACTTGCGAATATATTTGCAAATCATCTGCATAAAGTTTTCTCTTATTAACTTGTAGGACGATGATTTCAAGTTGGTTGGGTCATAACTGTGATGGTCGCTACACTTTTTATGCACGAGCCTACTGCTATGTTTTCAGTGGCGATATTAATACTATTGTATCAATTTTAAATTGTTTTGAAAAGAGTATACGGCACATGTGTTTTTTTGCCCGATTCTTCTCATGATAGCCCCTACAGTCGGAATCGGGCCTCTCGTGGCGATTGCCACCGTGTTTTCTTGTCCCACGGAGGCACTTTCCTCAAGCGCTCGTGTTTATGAATTTTAAATATTATTTTAAATGGAAATATTTTTGTTCTTTGACTATTTCTAAGTGTCTGTGAAGACATATGAAAATAAAACTACTTTGACAAGGATGAGAAGTGCAAAAGATTCGTAGCATATAATTTCTACTCATTAAATTCTTGTTATTGTCTCTTTCTGCGTAGGCACAGTTCAGGATTCATAAAAATAAAGTTTGGCACTGAAATATTCAGAGACAGAAAGCCGTCTAAAGCTGTAAAAGAAAGTATAAGTTGAGAATACATTAATTTTTACATGAACTACATTCATGAGCCATG
This sequence comes from Euproctis similis, assembly GCA_905147225.2. Lineage (NCBI taxonomy): Eukaryota > Metazoa > Arthropoda > Insecta > Lepidoptera > Erebidae > Euproctis > Euproctis similis. The sequence continues at coordinate 17,177,251 of LR990109.1, forward strand.
AATGCTGACCAATGACATTCTAAAATCTCTTCTGTAGCTGTGACTGACTGACAAAAAGTAGGCACCCACCTGTTTTAACTTGTTTTAACATTGTTAACAATATAAAAATAAATCTTCTGAGCTTTTCTCACGAACTCAACTACTTAACAGGTTCATTGAACATTGGAAACCCACTGATCTAAATATTTTTCTCCCTCAATTTGTTTTAACCCTCGGACCTCCCGTACACATTTTACGCCCTATATTTAGTACAGTGTCCATGATTCTTTAAATCAGTACATTATTTTGTTCTTTATATATCTATATTCCATAAAGCCAATCGAACGAGCAAGCTGTTTAACTGATGGTAAGCAACTATCGCCGCCCATGGACACCTACAATGGACAACACAGATATTGACATAGTTACGTTTGCCAGACTTTAAAAGGGTAGGATGGGAAAGGTAGGGGAAGGCGTTAAACTGCGTTGCCGGCGTTTTTGGGATAGGGATAAGGAAAAAAATTAGGACGTAAGGCTGAAAACTACTATGCGTCGTAAGAGGTGGTGATATTTCACCGATCGAGACATGGGCATATATAACACTTAAAAATTGCCAAAAATCATTGAGATATATTACTAAAGTATAGAGTGGACATCGCGAACAAAATTTGTGCGCCGAGCACTGTGGTGAATGCACCACCAGCACCACAGTGAGCTCAATCGGTGATTGTGTTACGCAGAGCGAGGACGTATTTTGCAGATTTTAAACCTTATTATAATGACGAATTGTGTCTTAAAAACGTGTAGAACTTATTCAAAAACAAAAAAAATATATAGTAATATAACTTTTCATCGGTAAGTAAACAAAATTTCTCTTAAATTAATAAATTTTACATGTTAAATTATTTGTTACAGCCGGCATTTTATGAGTGAATCATAGAGTAACAAAAAAATTACCACAGAATGGACATTGAATCCGTGCTAAAATATACGTTGACGTATATATGTTGACGGTAATATTAAGTTATTTCATATAGGTTGAATGATATTAAGTATTTATTTATATTGTCTATTGGTTTCAAATTAATATTTTACTATTGGTTTCAAATTAATATTTTACTATTCATAAGTTTAAAATACAAATTTTTATAAACTAATTATTATTTTTACAGGTTTCTTCGACCTGGTCACAGGGAACGGGCAAATGGATCAGATTTGTTAAAAAAAATCGAACACGAATGTAACGTTACTACCGAATATACATACTTCCGTGCACCAGAAACTGAATAAATTTGCTTTGTTTAAAGGAGAATAAAACAATAATGCAAAACTAAATTGACTTTTCTTTCTATCTTTTCAAATCATAATACATACTATAAATTAATAGGTCGTAGAATTTGTATATACCTTGAAATATCAAATCTCAATAGTCAGAGGTATTATCATTTTGCGACGAACTCTAGCAATTTTAGCCACTTAATAATGTCAAAAAACTGTCAGTAAAGTATTACCGAGAGAATATAACTATCAATATCCACATTTCATGTCAGATAGGTAGAAATAAAAATATTGTACCGAAGTGTCGCGTCTATGGACTTACGTCTCATCTGTGACTCATTAAGCAACCCCCCGCGCATCCCGTACCCCTGATTCGTTGCAAAGTTTTTGTTCACAATGTCTCCTCTATACTTTAGTAATATATCTCTATGCCAAAAATATGAATTAATAAACAGTCCGTTGGTAATTAAACTCATGGTTTCCGTGCTCTTTCAGGTGAATAATGTCGTGTCGTGCACGCACGGCCACAATGTCGTTCAAGTGTAAAAGTATTTAGTGTTGTGGACCACATGTGCAACATACATGTCCGACATTTTCATTTGAGACAACTATTGGAAACAATCATACGCTATTTCTTTGCTGTGGAATAAATACTGATGTTTTAGATATGGATCATAGAAAACTATCTGCTTAGTAATAATTTACATGATCTCACTAGAAGCAAGTTTTTAGAATATTTATTTACTCATCTTCAACAGCCCGTCTCGGTGGTCGAGTGATCGACTTCTGAATCATTATTATCATTAGTTCGCCACCTATTTCCATTTCGCGAGTGGAGAATTAACTGCCGCTGACTACACATTGTTAAAAGAAACCTAGAAAGGCGTGAAGTTACGTCTACGTTATTTTTTAGTACAATAGCTTAACTAAAAAAGCTGCTCGGCTAGCAGTGATAAATTTCTGGGCCCAAATTGGGGTTTCTTCTACAAATATTGAAACCTCGTTGCTCAATTCTTGATTCTAGAATTTACCTACTACAGTTGAAACTGAATATTAAATATTATTTTTTTAAAATACCTGGCTCAAAATAATCTTCATCTGTTTGTCAGTATGTTTGTTACGGATAAACTTCAAAAGTATTGCAAGCTTTTAGATCCAATTTTGCACGAATATTACTAGGAGGTTCGGTCAACACATAGGCTAAATATTTGGCTAACTAATTGGGGGTGAGCAATGAACCCGTATTATATTGGCACAGGCATAGTATTTTTGCTGCTTTATGGCGTCCGCGGACGAAGCCAGCGGGCAACAATATATATTACAAAAGTAATCAGTCGTAATTTACTAAATAACATTGCAATACAAACAAGCTATTCTTTCTTACCGCGATGTCGTTTCGCCTTTTCTCTCAAACAAAATGCGTGTGGCATACATAATGTGCATGTAGACTTGTAGAGCGAAGTTGATATTAAACCAAGTTTATGTTGATAAAGGAAATTAATACCTATTGGTTTAAGCTAAGGTTTTAAATAAACTTTTGATGTTGCTTGTCGGTTGTCCCATTATGAGTGTGAGGTTAGTTTACAGCCGGCGCACCGCTGTTAACGTCTTGACTTTATATAGGGCTGGCACATAACAAAATTTGGTTACGAAATTGTAAAACTATTTATAATCCGGTGCATGTAGAGTTGTAACCCGGTTAAGATTAGTTAGTGAATTTCAAAATAAACTTGCACATTTTTGTTTTAGTTAGTACTTTATTTAATACCATATTGTTTATATTTTAAACTCTGCGTTGTATTAACTTGTATTCTTTTGGCTGTATTTGCCAGCTGCTATATTTAATTCTGTAGGATATTTATTGAAATTTTTTATTGATTTTTGAAGTGGAACTTCTAATGGCTCGTGCAACTGCAAGAGCGTATAACGCTTTTAACGCCCCCTTGCGGCCACTATTAATATTATATAAAGATAAGATAAAAGCCAAGATGTATATAAACCAAGGACGAAAATTGGTATAGCGACTTTTTAAACTACCCGTACAGACATCTAGTAGGGGATGGTGGTACTAGCTGGTCATAATTGATATTACAAAAATGATAAACTCAGTTATCAACATCTTTTTACCTAGCAAATGAATCTACTCGACAATGATACTTGAAAAACAGGTTTAAATTCCAAATAACAATTTTAGATAATTGTAACACCAGTTTTAATACGAAATAATTTGTAAATATATGAATTACTTATTTTAATAATCAAAAACTTCACAATCCTTCGGCGGATGGCGCTACTAGGATGTTTTAAAATTAAGTTCTCTTATTTTACAAATATTATATAGAACGAGTTGATATTATCTAGTATTAAGATATTAATTATGAAAATTATTATTATGAATATTAATGCAGCATCAGTATTGATTTAAACATTTAAACAATAAAAGGAAATATCACCAAAACAGTTACAAAACATAATGAATTGTTTAATCATATAATTATAAATTTCGCGCATTTTAAGTAACTAAATAATAGATTTTAGTAATATATTGACCAGTTTTAGTACGAAATAGTTTGTAAACTAATAAATAAATTATATTAATTATCAAAAATGTCACATCTTTCGGCGGATGGCGCTGGTAGGAGATTTTAAAATTAAGTTCTCTTATTTTGCAAATATTACATTGAACGAGTCGATATTATCTAGTAATAAGATATTAATTATGAAAATAATTATTATGAATATTCATGCAGAATCAGTATTAATTTAAACATTTAAACAATAAAAGGAAATATCACCAAAACAGTTACGAAACTTAATAAATTGAATGGTCACACAATTATAAATTCGCGCATTTTACTTAACTAAATAATAGATTTTAGTAATATCTTGATATAAATATAGTCAAATATGTATTAACATGTAATCATTATAAATCAGTTTACCTAATAAAGTTCTATGTCAACTATATAATAATATAATGATAACTCTATCATTATATATATGGTTGACATCAAATACCGCTAGATGGCGTCCTGCGCCAAAATATGTATGTTCGAGTGATTAATAGAACTCAATTTTGAAGTAGATAGCAATCATCTCGGTAGTCTTGGCGGTCCAGTGGACGAGCACCCCTCTCCTAAATCAAGAAGTTGTGGGTTCGTATCCTGGCTAACACTAATGACTTTTCGAAATTATTTTTTATACCTAAGTGTAATAAATACCGATGGCTGAAAACTTTGTACCCTATGTAGGGCAATAGATTCGTGGCGAATCTATCCTATCTCATACAAAAAAAGTATATTATTAATTATTTATTGACTATTTATAAGTGTCTGTGAAGACCTGTAAAAATAAAGCTATTTTGAATACATTTTAAGAAGTTCCACTTTTTTAGCGCGGCGGGACTCCACGCAATTTTTTTTTTATGACAAATAAACACCGTTCAAAAACTTATAAATATTCATGTCATGCATTAATTTATTTAGTAGCTACTTAGCTAGCCACTTTTAAACTACTGGACTTACTTTATTACATTAATTTAACTCTGAAACCTAAATTAACATAACATAACATAACTTCACGCCTTTTGTTACCCGAAGGTGTAGGCAGCGGCCGTTAAGCCTCGTCTCGCCGTTATGTTAACGTCCCAAATGGAATAGGTGGCGAACCTATTGCCATACCGGGCACAAAGTTTTAGGTTTGTTTAATTTAGGTTTTTTAGAAAATCTAAATTAAACAAAATAAAATCAAGCAAAATAAAAAATATTTTGCTCGGCGACAACCCTGCTTCTCGGAGTGCAATGGCAACGGAGGGTCAGGCCGTCAGGGAGGGAGTTTGAGTTTAGTCACTCTTTGAACGTCGCAAGAGGAGTGTGCGTCACGCGTCCGTAAATGTTATTATGAAAATAACAAAAACACTAATAGTTTGAACTATTAATTGTCCATTGACCTTGTTTAATTGTATATTGTGTTATTAAATCGTGAATTTTCAATAGGCAATAAGTGTTAGTGATAATAAATCAAAAAGGATTTCGCTTTTTTAAGTAAGTATTTATCGATTTTGTCCTGTTACGTGACAGGATACAATATTTCATCGATCCAATAACAGCCATCCTGTTCCAATGACAATATGTATATAGAATTAATTGCTTTCAAGTTTATTTCTTAGAATAAAATATTTATAATTTTGTTGAGAAAGCACGTTGTTGCCACGATTCCGTTACTTATTATGTGTTCTTTTGAACTTGTCTGACTGCTATAACCAACAAAATTATCCTCACAATAAGCCATGCGAGTGTTAGTTTGCAACTAAAGTAAATATCGTTAATAGATTAAGCTTTACTTCAAAGGAACATATTATTATTATTTCTTATGTAAATAATGCTTTGTTATTAATATCTAAGTGTATCATATCCTGTACAACTTGTGAATAACATGCGGTTAATTAATCTGTGGTCTATATATATTTTTTTTTACCACCTAACAGTAAAGGTGTATCAATTACGGAACTAGACTCGTTTAAATAGAGAAACTAATGAAGTCATTTATAATACATATAATATGTGTATTATAAATGACTTGTAAGTTATTATATTATAATAACTTACAAATATAATATTATAATGTATATAAGTTTTAGATATACAAAATTTAAATAAACACTTTTTCAAATATTTATTTATTACAATGCTTATTAATTTAGGTCGATTTTCTTTGTGTAGGCTGTTTTAATTATTTGCCAGTACACTAAACGTTCGATATTTGAAAACGTTGCAAAAATAATTGCCACAATCGCAAACTTATTTTTTATGAAATAGGAGGGCAAACGAACAGCAGTGTCACCTGATGGTAAGAGCCCAGCGCCACTCATGGACACCTGCAACACTTATAGTGTTACAGTTGCGTTGCCAACCTTTACAGGAGTAGGATAGGAAGGGAGAGAGAAGGGGAGTGGACCTCAGTTTACCTCTCTCACCGAACGAAACGTGGCATGAGCCACATTACGTAGATCTTCTGAGTGGTCGTGGTATTTCCCGGTCGAGCCGGCCCATTCAAGCAGCGTACTGCTTGACTCTATCGCTTAGTAGATAATATTATTAGTAGATATTATTTTTTCCGTAAAAGCATACAATGATATTATGTATCTTTTGTACGAAACCTTCTGCACATTTTTTATTTATGTATAACCTTTTCTCTCCATCCAACGGCTGTCTGGAAGTACATACATTGTGCAATGGGAACACCAATTGTACAATAATAATGTATCAAAATAAATTGTTTAACACTCTAACTTCTGACAAATAGATCCCGACTTTAATTCCCAGTGTGATAAATATCGATGATTGAAAAATGATTCGCCCGATGCGTTATTATATTTCGTCGAATATTTAAATAACAACTATCTTTGTAGACCATTTGAATCAATCACTGACTCACTAGTTTCTAATTGAACAAAACTTTTCTCAACAAAAAATTACGAAATCCCATTTGACCAATTAAAAAATTACAATCGTTGAGCGTTATGCAAAACGTTCACATTTTGTCCACGTTGCCGATTGGTTGCATTGCATGTTGTAGTTTCTATGTCGATAATTTAACTTTTAAAAATAGAACTGTTGAACCAACATGTTGAACACAGTTTTTTTTATTTTTTACAAAAGTTATCAGGCCAGACATATTTTGGTAAAATTTATACTTTTTCTATTATTATTGCCAGTTTAAAAAATATTTTGAATATTATTTTATCCGTAATGGTTGGGGTGTTAATGATGCTTAACTTTTATTTTTCCATTCATCTTATTGCACCAATGGACTATTATGCCCACAAAATACTTAGGCATGAAATGTAATAAGATAAATATAGTACCCAGGTTCTTGAACAATGCCATAGTGACGCGTGACTTGAATGCCTATTATCAAGACATTGACGTAATGCCACTCAAAATATGCACATACACAATCACAAACGCATTCGATCAAAAGTAGGAACTAGAAAAAAAATATATTTCAAAATTAAGATTGAAAATGAAGCCGTTTTGCTTGCTATTTAGAAAAGAGGTTTTGTGTTTATACCTATATATTTTTTATGTAACGTCGTTAAATTATGATTTCACACGATTTGACTATCGTGGCGGTTCAGTATATACCGCCACTCAAATATATAAGCGCTACTTAAGCGTTTAAGTAGCTGTCACATTAGACAGAATACGTGAAATTTGAGCAGTAAGTAGCACTTTATTGATTGTCAGATTTGAGTGGCGGTTCAGTATTCGGGCGTTTATCATATATCAGATATGGTATAAGTATTTATTTCTCTTTTTAATGATCGTTTAAATAATTTAAAGACGAGTTTTTTACATTCAATTAGCCATACTAAATTACTTAAAGATACGTATTTAATGCATATAAATACAGCATGTGTCTGTCTACGTATTTACCAACTCTTACACAGCTAAGTGAAAGTGGCAGCGACTAGTAAAAAATATATCCCATATATATTTTTTCAGAGCATATATCAGAGTTATCGTAAACTTAGTCATTTAAAGCATTTTTAAATATTTATCTCACCTTTTCGCATGATATCCAGTTACCATATTCACGAAAATAAGTTAAATAAACGCCATAACATTTCTTATTTTTTTATTGTTGTGAATGTTTTAGAATTTTATGAATGTTACTACTTATATACATACAACTATATCTGTATAGTTTCAATACATATAATAGATTTCTCTGTCTTGGCTTCACAATCATAAATAAATAAATAAATCTGGACGGATGCCAGCAATTGCATACGAACATACATACAACCTATCCGATCGATAGAATGATTTCTTTAATAGAAATTATACGTATATTGAAAATCGCTTTCATGATAGCTAATAATGCTGAGAACTACATCAAATAACTGAATATAATATTAATAATAATTTAGAAAACCGCCTAGAACAACACCTAGAACAACAACCTAGAATATCATAATCATCATAAGAAAAACATCTCGTAATTTCTATTCCCGTGGGAAAAATCAGAAAATAATGTAGCTTATATAACTCTCGTAGAAAAAGCAGCCACAACACGACTCAAACATCATAATCTACCTTTTACAGTAATATTTTAGTGATATTAAATTATAATTATCAACTAAAATTATTTTTATCGTTCCGTTTAAATATGTGCAATAAAAAACCGAACATTTACGGAACATCAATTCCGTATTTTTCGAATCGTAGCCATATCCTCAGTTGTACTGACAGTCCGATTGTATGTGAACATAATAAGGATATGACATTAATGTCAATAACATAATATATCGTTCACTCACTCGTTCACTCAATATTCTATGTTCAAATATATTTCAGGTCGGTTTAATATTCGTTAGCAATAATTATTTCAATATTAAACAAAATTCCTCAAAATAGGCAGTATAACTTTCACAAACCTGATATTGTCTTATCGTCAGATTTAGCAGATGTGTTTTCGACGACGACTTCTACATTTCGTATTAAAAGCTGGTCTATTCTTCGGACAGAGGATTAGCATTGCTATTCAGCGTGGCAATGCGGACAGTCTTCTGAGCACGCTGCCAGTAGACCGAGATGCAGAGAAATTTGATTTCAATTAGTTTTTTAATTGTAAATATTGCAAATAATGTAATTAACTCTCGTTAGTTCAGTGTGCATTGTGTATATTTCCGAAATGTTTTTAAGAATTTTAGTAGTTTACTAGTATTAGTAAATAGAATTTTAGTAGAGAGATCTTATAGTGATCATGATTTTAGAATTTTTACATTTATATTTTCCCAGGTTTTCATGTAATTATTTATAACGTTTAAACAACTTAGCTCACATTTTAGTAAGAAGTTAGTAAAAATTAAAGCCAATACAGAACATTGTCTTGTTAGTAAATAATTTTGCAATATTTATCACCCGAGAAGAAAGTCTCTATTCAGTATGGTTCCTTTTTTTGTTAATAATTCCGTTACTCCGTTGCCGACATTCGGAGAATCAGGTTTTGTTAATGATTCGATACACTTTTTATATATCTAGATATATTAATCATTTAGACTGCCTCGGTGTCCCAGTAGTCGAGCACACGGCTTCTGATCCAGAGGTTCGGGTTCGATTCCTGACACTGGCTCACGCCAATGACTTTACGAAATTGTTTTTCGGAAGTTATGTGTGATTAATATCGATGACTGAAAACTTTGTGCCCGGTATGGCAATAGGTTCGCCAGCTATTATTCAATTTGGGACGTAAACATAACGGCGAGACGAGGCTTAACAGCCGCTGCCTACACCTTCGGGTAACAAAAGGCGTGAAGTTATGTTATGTTATATGATTTTTCCCTCTATATTTCTAGAATTGAGTTTGTAAAAACACACCGAAATATGGAAACATTTTCTTTCCCGATACATCTTATTGCTTATAATAAAAAAAAAACTATATATAGCTAAAAATATCTATAACCTGGCGATGTGCTATTTAACTACAATGCGTTATAAATATCAACACTGGAGTTAGTAGTGGCTATGTACGGGCGATAGGGCGAAGTGCGGGAGGCGGTTGCCATGGTGACCGGGGCTGAACTATTTTCATCCGACATACTTTGATCTTTCCAAACATTCCTCATCGCTAGGGCTGTTACCAACTGTTTTCACGGGCGTATAATTTGCTCAAAGCACAATAAAGAGTAGAGCCAAGCAGTTCGCATGAGTGGGTCGGCTCGACTGGAGAAATACCACGACCTCTCAGAAGATTGTCGTAAAGTGGCTTATGCTGCGATTCGTTCGGTGAAAGAGGTACCCGGAGGCCCACCCCCCTTCCTCATCCCTTCCTATCCTACTCCCTTAAAGGTCGGCCAACTGTAACACTATATGTGTTGCAGGTGTCCATGGGCGGGGCTGGTCACTTACCCTCAGGTGACACGCCTGCTCGTTTGCCGTTCTATGCCATAAAAATAATAATAGTTACGTCAAACTTAATATTTATGACTTCTTCGGAATTATTTTCATAGTTATGGTAAATTAACTATAGGTTCCGCTTTGTGTTTGGAACGCAGAAATTCGGCGAATCGGGGCTTTGATTAGAAAAAACTCGTGAAGATAACAAAACAAAATGTCAAACATATGAATACTATGGTGAAAGAAAGTTCTACATCACATTTCTAACGGCAACATAGTGTAGTGTAGGTAGAGACACTGATTCCCAGCCAGAAGTATTCATTCATTCATTCATTCATAACATGATAAACAAATCTTTGTTCTGAGTATTACTGTTTGTATATACATACTTCAAATTGGATTTGTCTGGTCACATGACCTTTCAACGATACGATAGTTAAATTGTTTAAACAAACATGACAGATTAACACAAGCCACATACCGACTGATATACAAAAATATAAAAGTTTATATATAATAAGTTTATCATTTGAAATAGTTTTTGCTGTCCAGTGGTCGAACTCCTCGCGTCTGATTTATAAGTCGTTGTTTTCATTCAGGACAAATGAGTTCTCGGAATTCTTTTCGGAAGTAGTGTGTTTTAAATATCGATGACTGACAACATTGTGCTCGGTATAATAGCAATAGGTTTGCCACCTATTCCATTCGAGCGTAACGTTACGACTGATTATACCTTCTGGTAGAAGAAGGCGTGTTGTTAAATTAAATAAATCTTATTAACTGTTGATTTTAAAAGTCGTTTAAAAAAATATGTATTTATTTATTGTTATTTTTATATTGTTATTTTTTTAATCATATTTAATATATTTGTTTATGTACACGATAATATTAATAATACAATGTATAGTTTTTAAAAATTATAATCTATTGAACAAGAATGAAATTATATCCGCGGTTCGAAAACTAATCTGTTCGTTTTAATTGTGCAAACTCTACAAACATATTACGAACACCGCTAGCTTACAGATCCATAAACTCAAAAAGAAGCCTGTTTCACAAGGTCGTCTCGTTTCATTCCGCTGTGGCATAACCACACTCGTTTCTTTTTCTTTATTGAGTCAATAATTTTACGATTATGCCCCTACGGTTCCTTGACAGTAAGAAGTTCTTTAAACTCATTAGTTGATTGTTGACACTCTTCAAATTATGGTCGTTAGTTGACTTTAAATAGACTGCGATTAGCGGATGCCGTCCACCACTCCATGCTGCGAGTGAATTCCTGCTGTGTCGAGACGTTTGACATCTATTCCAAGCGAATATCAAATTATTCTCGAGATAACTTTACACGTCTCTGGCAAGAACGTGTTCTAGAGTTATTTTAGAAAACAGTTCAGCTATAAGTAATGCGTATGTGTGTATTGGCAACCATTTTTTTTATTAATGCCTGCATTTATGGATTTATTAGATATAAAATAAGTCAGCCAGTCAACTCGCTTGGCCAGCTTGGCTTCAGCAATTTTATTTTATCCGACCGTCGAGTAAATTATTATTAGATGTGTATAGCTCAGCTATTTGTTTATAAATTTATTTATAAGACGTATCTTTTTGAAAAGCCGGATAGGTTTCAACAGTTACGGTGTTTTTTTTCATCTTTATTAAACGGTATTAACGACATCTTCATACAATCTGATGAATTCTGATGTTCAAATCTTTTCGCAATTATATTTCCTGTAATGCATAAGGAAATATTATGAAGCATTAAACTATTTACAAACCATGATTTCTAAACAATATGACATAATATTAATTAATGAACAATTCATGATGTTTTCAAGAATTTAATATATTAACATCTTTGCAGTAGTGATAAGTCCATGGCCTGTGATGTCATCTGTGCGTATTAACACACTATATATCCATATAATTATAGTCGTCTATAAATTTGTTATGTTATGGATCGACATAACAGTTATCAATATGTATTTAATATTTGTAGCAGGTATTAAAGTTCCAATTCCAGTTTCCGTAACATTGAGATTTTTAGCTTTGAAAATTAGCGGGCGCTGTGTGTTCTATGTTAACCTGTTTTGTTTTAATAACTTCTCACCTTTTTCTACCCAAAGATGTAGGTAGCAGATGTCAAGCCTCGTCAAGCTAAATTTTCGCGTCCCAAATAGAATAGTTGGCGGAACCGAGTTATTATATTTATCACACCTAACTTACGAAAATAATTAAATAATTAATACAATAATAATTAATACATAATATTTAAATAATTAATATCGGGAGTAAAACTTGATACATAATTTAAATACAAATATATCACTGTCCATATTAATGCATACAGTATGTATTTTATTACATAATCAATATTTTTTTAAATAGTAGCATATTAAGCGGGGTTACAAATGTTACATTTACGAAATGCAAATAAATAAGTTGTATAATATTATCCATATATGTATTACACAAGTATTGCTTATATATAGATCTACTTTTAAACATAATTGCAATAGATTTGAAGAAAGCTATAAATTTGAAATGAAAATATGCTTGGCCTAGTTATAATATTGGGTAGGTTAGTAAATAAAGTAATAAAATTGACATTAATATTAATTATGTTTTGTACAATATCCGTTCTAAATTCAATGATGCAGCAGGAAAATAAGTACAGAAATATCTAGTCGATGAGGCAACAGGTCCATTTTATGAACGACATCTGTCTTTTTACTGGAATAGTTATTTAATTCGTTATTTGAATCTGTGACCCTACTAGTACTACCCTACTCTGCCAATAATAAGCGGCTAACTTTGCAATGGGTATTTTTCAAGAAAGTGTCATGATCCGGAAAGTGTGTAAAAATAGCCAAAAGAGCTAGAACATTAACAACCTAAATTGAATAGTTTATGTCATGTAACTATTACTGCATCCGTGTCTCTTTAATACGGACTACTCTGCATTACTTTTTAAAATCACAAGCAAAAATAGGCAATCGCGAATTCTAATTTTGCCACTATCAAACTGCAAATCAATAAGAACTGTGCCAAAGAATAATAATTTAAATAAAACTGATACTTGGTTTGAAAGAGAGTGTCGGTGTAAAAGTAAGAAAGGGCATGCTCCGATGGTTCGGACATGTAGAAAGAATGGTTGATGCAAGACTGACTAAGCATATATACAATGCAAAAGCGGATGGATGTAGGAGTCGAGGACGGCCAAGACACACATTCCATGACCAAATAGAACGTGTTCTGGAGGAAGGTGATGTTAAAAGCCTCAAAAACCGACGCGCGTGCATGAAAAGAGTCATGAATGTCACCGAAGCGAGTGAGGCGTGTAAGAATCGTGCCCTATGGCGCTCTGTTCTCTCTGCCTACCCCGAGGGATTTGGCGTGAAGTTATGTATGTATGTATGTAAAACTGATATTAGCATCAGTTTTATAGTAGTCAAGTTTGTTCTGCTATCTACAGTTGTTTTAAGCGCGATAAGCGTTCGCGACGATTTAGAAATAAATTGGTCAGTCCTTTAAATAAGTAAAGTGGGTTCATATGCTTTCAAAAATAACTAGGAGTACAATCATGCTTTGCTTGCCCTTGCTGGTCAGATGCTATGTGGGCTGATTCCTACATGCGCATCACCTGAGGGTAAGCAACTACCGCCACCCATGAACACCTACACAGATAGTGATACAGTTGCATTTCCGACTCTTAAAGGATAGGATGGGAAAGGGAGGGGAAGCGTAATATATATATATATATATATATATATATATATCAATATCCTGAGAGGCCGTGGTATTTCACCGGTCAAGCCAACTTATGCGTAGCTCTACCACTTTCTGATCCAAATACTAATTTATCAAAACAACTTCACTCTACTTATGAAATAAAATAAGTAACGTTTGTAAGCATATAATAATGTTCCTAAAAATAGAAGTTTTTTTGCGCTGATTCTCCTTACCTTGCCGTCACATTAGATTAACAAACTATGATTCACGGTCATAAAACAATGACTAATCAAATGTACTCCTTCCTTCCTACGATATATCTACTTAGCATTATTTCATGAGAACAGTTCCCACAACTCTTTGTTCATTACCTTATCTCTATTTTATTGTATCGTATCCCATGAAGTGTTAACAAAATAATTGTGTTATACTATTTGGAATTGTTAAATTAATTAAACTGTTTGAGAGACACAAACTTTGTTATTTTTTTGTTAAAAACTTTATTTCATATTTCTTTTATGAAGAGTCAGGCTACAGGAATACATTCAGTAAGTAGTTCATGGTAAATATTAGGCAAGTACACAATAGGCCATGAATTTATCAATAACTTTCCGAAAAATATATCTTATATGAAACAATTAATATCGATGACTATTTTAATTGTAATTGTAAATATGTACAATGAGCTCGTTTTAAAATTCGCGAATCACAAGTCTAAGCGCTTAATCAGCAGCCCACAATATCTTAACTAACTAAAACCTTCATAAAATGAAAAATCTTTGCGGAGGTTCTGTAGTTAATCTATGGTTATTGTCACGAACTAATTTATAGCTAGCAACCAGGGCGTTAAATAGTTAAATAACAAAAAAAAAAAGTTGTTGAAAATAAGTCAATAATTGAAATAACTCTATTCGAAATTAACTGCTATTTTTCAATATTTCAATTAAGCTTAGTGTTCTGTATGTTATTGTATATGTTGTGTTTTTATATTAATTTATTTATATTAACCCCACAAGAATTTATTTATAAAAATAAACTATTTTATTATTTAATCAGTACATTAATTCAAACTAGAAAAAAAAAAAACAATCACTAAGTGAGAGCATATTTTATGTTAAATTTATTAATATTATTTAATTTATTCTTTTAATGAATGAATAAATATAAGAATAAAATGTATATGTATTTATTTATATTTGTTTCCTTTTACTTTATCTATAGGTTTACTTTCATTTGTAGATTACATTATTTATCTAAATACAGTTTCATACAAACTAATAGTATTATTTGTCCATTCATTCATTCGTTCATTCATTTTTCACATTTTTTTTTATTTAATTGATTCTTTACTTCCAGTTGAATGTCTGGTGACTAAGATTAAGTTAAAATTGTAAGATGACGTATTTTTGTCTAGCCTTCTGAATTGCTTGTAGATATTGTGACGTAGAAGATAATACTATTTAACTCATTTTGTGACCTTGCAAGCAGAGGTCGCAGTTCTGAGACTCAAAACAGACATTCTTCACGAAAACTTGTGGATACGGTATCTTGATGTTTTTGTGTGTATTTAATATTATTAATTGTGTATTTTATTTATTAAAATATATATTATATGCATTGTTTATTTGTCATACATAGCACAAGTTTTTGGCTGTATGAATTATAGCTACGTACATTGATCTACAATAGCTTACCTCTTATAATCGTATCTGTGCGGTCGTTGGCTTTTAGTATTAAACAAGAAAAAAATCGATTAAATTTGAATAGAAACATGCGGGCATGGTGGTGTTTATATGCCTCCACATGTGGGTACTATAAACCGATGATTATCGTTTCGATAACGGTGGTTGTTAAATTGCTGTTGTTAAATATCGATTAATATGTATATGCGAGTAAATATAGATCGATTCGCTTCGTGCTAAATTTGTTTCTTACAAAGAATTTATGCAATTGTTGGATCAGTGCCTCACAGTGTCACTGGTTTCAATAGATGAGTACCAAATAGTTATAAATAGAGACATGCGTACAAAAAGTAATCTGGGCCTGCTCTGAGTCACGCGTTTGTGACTTTTGTATCATCAGCTTAGTTAAAAGCTTATTTTTTTTATGTGAAAAAATTGAGTACCAGTTGAGTTAAGTTGCCAGTTGTATAAACGAACCTATTTAAATTGGCCATGTTTGCCAGTTTGAGAAACAAATTCGATAAACGTTAACACCATTTATAGTCTTGGTGGCGCAGTGGTCGAGCACACGGCTGCTGATCTAGAGGTCTGGGTTCGATTCCAGACACTGGCTCACACCAATGACTTTTCGAAATTGTTTTCGGAAGTTTTGTGTGATAAATATCGATGACTGACAAACTTTGTGCCCGGTATGGCAATAGGTTCGCCATAAACATAACGGCGAGAGGAGGCTTAACAGCCGCTGCCTATACCTTCGGGTAACAAAAGGCGTGAAGTTATGTTATATTAAAAAAACACTCAATTCGACTTTGGTGCGTTCGTAATGTAACCACAATAACCATATAGCTGATTTGTTCGTTACGTTTGTTAAAAGGTGCGAAAGTTTTAACAAAATTTTAATCCATTATTAGAAATCTGCGAAATCAAATTGGAATAAGGTTGTTGGAGGTCGTTTGATCGTGACGACCGCCATTTTATTCCATTGTTGTGGAATATTTTCGATATTCAAAAGTGTACATTGAAATAAATGCAATTTTTAATCACATTGACCTCAAATTTCTCTACTTACCTTATTACATAATAGACTAGTATGAAGTACCTAATAACTATAATATTTTTTTTTACCTTAATAGGTAGTAAGTAACGCAGATAAAATTAGACATGTGCTCGACCAACACGAACTATTTTTTTATTTAATAAAAATAACATCTATTTTAGAAAAACGGAGCTGTGACCGGAACGATAGGTCATTTTTAGTTCATTCATTCATTCAAATGTGAGTCCAAATCGCGAAACCATACTGTACCGTTCCTGTGTGGTAATACTTCTATGGAACATTTGGTGGCTGAACTAATATTTCAGCAGCTAATTAGGTACTATCTATAACACTTACAGAATGAATCACCGAATCTCCTGTCCAGTCAGCGGGACAGTTAAAGAGCTTTCCTTTTCTGGTGCCCGTTTCGCTTCACTAGTCTGCATCAGGTCCACTTTCGCTGAACATTAACAATCCACTATAATTAAATGTCTATTTCATGACTTACTTAAAATGTAAATAATATCGAATGTAAAGTATTTTAGGTTATATATTATTACAAGCGAACACTTTATCACATTTCGTTACAAATGCATTTTTAATTACCTAGATCAATTAGGTAGTAGTAATAAATGATATGTGCATTAAATAACATGATGTAGTTATGTATACCTATAATATTTAATAAATAGTTCATTATTTTAGCAGAAACAATAGCAAATATCTGCTAAACCAAAGACTTAAAGAAATTCTTTAAGATACGATATCACCTCTTTCTATTCAAGCTTCGGTATTTATTAAAGCTGAATTAAGCTCTGTTGCAATATTTGTAACCTTAAAGGAATACGTATATGAGATGTTAATTAAATATGTTTTAATTATACAAAAAAATATAATACTTTCTTTAAAACTGCCGTAAAGATAATAAAAAAACCATTATATCTTAAATAAGTTACGCTTGGGTTAGTCGTTTATAGAGTAAGCTTTATTTAAATAAAGTTTATATTCATCAACAATTTTATATGAACGCAATTAAAATAAAACAAAGTCGCTTTCTGCTATCTGTTCCCTTACATGCTTAGATCTTTGAAACTACGCAACTACGGATTTTCATACGATTTTTTTAATGGGTAGAGGGTGTCAGTGGGGTAATTTTACCTATTTATAATTCATGAATACTGTAGCAAAAAGTGATAATTTTCGAGATTTTTCACTAATATAGATTAAAACAATGTACTACATTATTATACACCTTCAAAAGGCCAATAAAAAAGTCCGGGATAGCATAGGTATATCTCCTAAAGATAACCCGCAATGACCATTTTTGTTTCTTTTTTGAGGCAATACAAAGTTCGCTGGGTCAACTAGATTCAAATATATTTGAAAATGGAACATATGAAAAAAATGCCGCGAAAACATCTCACAAACAAAATGATGCCTGATGACTATAACAATAAATCAATCCTTTCTCTTTTACGTTGTTCAAGACGTTAAACTTCCAAGTTGTGTAGTATCTAGCACATGATGTCAGCTATCGTGTAGAAGTAGCATAGTTTCTCACATGAATATTTAATGATATATTTATCTATAGAAATACATATAAATAAATATCGTCACACACATTTCTCTCAAAGTTTTTTTTTTAATATACATATAAATGTTTATCTAAAAGATCTTTAAAATTTCCATAGATTACTAATTAAACAATTATGTAAACTAGATAATCAATATTTAATAATATTGTCACAAGTCTTTTTGATAAGTTGAAAGAAAAGAGTAAATATATTAGGTTGCTACCTTTAGGCACATCGTCTTGTTAACACCTAACCATAGATGTAGATACGAGTATGTACCTAATATTTTTATAGGAACAGTTATATGTACCTGTTATCAAACAGATACTTAGGTATCTGTCATTCATACTTTTTGGTATTAAATTCGTATTGGCTCAGAGTTATTTATCTGTGAGGATATGGATTTTTGATATCTGTATTGCTATCTATCACCAGATAAATGTCAGTATACCGAATAGAATGATCATGTTTTATACGACTTTATCTCATTTCAGGAACAAGATAAAAGTGTAATTGACGTATTCACTTATTGAAAGTTGATAATAACTAAGATAGATACATTTGACAACGAGTGAGGGTTGCGCAGTTATTTCATGTTGCAAACGTGATGCAGTGTTGATTTCTTTATTAAGGGGAATAACAAATTTATCAAAGAAAAAACATATCTGAAGCGTTTGAAGCAGATGATAACACATATCGGAAATATTAGAAAAGTTATTTTAATAAGAGTAATAAATATGGCGTTAATGAGTATAACTTAACGCCTTTTTCCACCCGAAGGTGCAGGCAGTGGCTGTTAATCCTCGACTTGCCGTTATGTTTACGTCTCAAATGAAATAGGTGGCGATCCCATTGCCATATCGGGCACAGAGTTTTCAGTCGATCGATATTTATCAAACATAACTTTCGAAATAAATTAATTTCGAAAAGTCAATGGTGTGAGCCAGGATTCGAACTCGCGAACACTGGATTCAGAAACCGCTTGCTCAACGACTGGACCACCGAGATTATTAAAGTAATCAGAGTAATGCTTTAAATTTTATTGAATTAGGGTTTTTAGGTTCATATTTCACACATATGCTAAATCTATATACTACCCAGAGAACCGAACGAGAGAGCCTTTCAAAACTAAATCAACGCGATCTCCAAATCCTACACGTTCATGATTAAAATTAAAAAATAAATAACAAAAAATTATGTAGGTACTTAGTTAACGTACAATACTTCCTACTCTAGGATAATATTTATTATGGATACCTCATCTTTTGATATACAATTAATTTGTTTAATAATATTAAATCATAACAAAAATATCAATATAAAAAATAACACTGTCCGTACGTCTCTATTCCGAGGGATAATACATTAGATAATGTCATTTTATTACCAATAGTATTAAAGATTCTGCAGTGTTAAACATTAATTATTTTCTAAGTATTGAAAAGTCAGTCAATAACCAATAAGAGGTCGATATATTTATAACTAACAGGACATTAATATGATATATTATTTTATTAATATGACGAAACTAATTAGGTATCTTAATATATGACAAACAGGATACATTGATAAGTTTATTAGTAAGATAATAATAATGTTTCATAAATACAAACGTGTAAATACAAATACGCTATTCAAGTACAGTTATTAGAATTACACTAACATAGCAAATTAATTTTGTAAATTTCGTTTGAAAGCAAAGTTATTAAGTCTGTCACTAAATAAAATATATTTTATTTCATTGTTTCAGAGTTTGTTGAAGAAAATATGCGAACATTATCCGAGGAGCTCATCATTGTGACGTGAAAACAACGCGCTGACAATACGACACAATATTTTATCTTAAATTTGAAATAAGAATACAAATATCGGCCAGTATCGGTTGAGTCGAGTTACGTATCGGTTGCAGTTTAGTGCACATCACTAAATATTTGATATTTAGTGCCGCGTTTGTGAGCGGATAAGTGCACTTGTAAGTGGTGCTGTAAGTGGGACTCGCGTGTGAAGTGGACATTAGAAATAAAATGGCAACAACCGGCAGTGAAATTTGGCTGCAATGGTTCGCGTGCTGCTACCCGCCCACACCGCGGAACACGCGCAGAAGAATAGACAGATCTATGATCAGCGCGCCGACCAACTTTCAACATACAGGACACATAGGTGAGTTATTAATTTCACGCCTATACTAACACGGAGGTATGGGTAGTTCTGACAGTGATACAGCGACGCAATTCGTTGCTTAGGGGCTGGTATTACCACGATCTCTAAAAAAATCGACGTAAGATTGCTTATGCCTCAGCTCGTTCGGCGAAAAAGTGGGTACGGAAATCCAACCCATTAACTCTCTTCTCTCTATTCTACTGCCTATACCGTATTAATGCAACTGTGGCCCTGTTCGGTATAGCTGATGACTATAAGCAGCACTAGTTACTTAACAGCACGTGACCCACTTGCTTGTTAGTCCCCGTTTCCTATAAAAAAGGCAGCAGTAATAACTCTTCGATATGCGAAGATTTTTTATCCGATGTAATAGGTGCCATACATTGGGCACAATTTTGTTAGTTATCGATATTTATCACGTACAACTATCGAATAGATTTCAGAACTGTCGTTAGTGCAGTTTAAGTCGACAACTCGACTGATTCACAAGCAAATTTCTAAACTATTACGCCACTGGGACCACTTAAATGTTTATTTAACACTAGATAACACGGGGAAATTTGTTTTACCACAAAAGTTGAATTTAGATAATTTTGGATTTTATTTTTCTACTATGTTAATATGTATGCATGTATTATACATACAAACTACAAACCAACCTCTTAAATTATAATATTGGTTAAAAGAAAAGATCCACTAAGAATGAATCGGACGGATAAGCGTTTATAACTATTAATAAAGATATACATCTTTTAAAAAATGAAACAGTTATTTAAAATAAATATTTTTAGAAAATAAAACCTTAAAATATAGGCATTGAGCCACGTGACAGTGAACAGCAATCAGAAAATGTCGTTCTAAATGATGTCACGCCATGCTAAGACAGTAAAATAACAGCAATCAGAAAATGTCTTTTTATATGACGTCACGCCGTGCTAAACGATACTATAAACAACGAGAACTTCTCTATACAAACACAAATGTTAAAATATGTATGCTACGGTGAGCTACGCTCATTCAAGACGCCATGATAGTTTGGAGCGATTTGTCCACAGATTTGGTTGATTTTTTAAACTGCAAAATTGTAAATTTATGACGTTTTCAAAAATATTGGTGTTTTGGAAAAGTATGATATGAACATACATATCATAAACAATTTTTTAAATTTAGTAAACTGTAGTCTGCCTACATTTGTTATTTTAATTTTACTATCTGCATTTGATGTTTACAAGAAGAGCTACAATGACTCTTCCGGTTATAAATCTGAAAATATATAACAAGACCAGACTTATTACCTAAATATCTGCGAGAGTTCGGCAGCTTAACCTGAAATATTTTAGGAAATCGGTTAAAAAAGAGTAAATTAAATGTCAGAATCGCCAAGGACGGCATTACCAAACCGGTTCTTACCGGATTCTCGCACACGTGCTGCAAGTCACGAAGCGTAAACTGTCTAAAATTCTACATGACATTAAATCCCGCTAACCAGCCAGCAATCAAGGTTTATTAAAGAAGGCGATAGCTTCTGGTATTATTAACTAATTTAATTATTCGTTCTTAAAACATTGTTTTCATTATAACATTCTACTGATTCAACAGTCTTTCACCATTACTCACACATAACTTCACGCCAAATCCCTTGCGGGGTAGGCAGAGAGAACAGAGCGCCATAGGACACGATTCTTACACGCCTCACTCGCTTCGTTGACTTTCATAACTCTTTTCATGCACGCGCGTCGGTTTTTGAGGCTCTTAACATTACCTTCCTCCAGAACACGTTCTATTTGGTCATGGAATGTGTGTCTTGGCCGTCCTCGACTCCTACATCCATCCGCTTTTGCATTGTATATCTGCTTAGTCAGTCTTGTCTTTGTCACCATTACTCAAATGAACTTTATTCCGAAGTAACTAAGTAACATAGACTATTTCGTTTTTAATGCATAGTTAAGATTCCCAATAAAATTAAACTCCCTGAAATTATGTAGATTCGATCAAGACATGCACTTTTTACTCTGTACCCAAACAAAGCTGCGGGCAGACGCCGGTGATATTACTACTACCTAATCTACCTATAATGCTATTTCATCCATAGATAATTTCTAGGATTAAAGGTACTTCAACTCATTTGTTTTACGTAAAAGAGTATTTCAATATATTTATTTTATCGATTCAATATGCACTCGAAAGTGATCATTTAATCCTCAATATCGATGTATCGATATCAATCTGTCATACAAACTTATTATGCGATTGTTGTACCTAACCTTCTAGAAAGACAAGGTCGTCGACCCGCTGTTACGTCACATTGTCTTGTCTTACACACGCTTTAAAAAATGTGCAAATTTTACAAAAATCTACGAAGCGCGTGTCTAATGCCTATTCTATAAGTCTATTTCTTCCATGATTACCTTTGAAAGATTTAAAACTAATTCTCCTTGAATTAAATTACCTTTTTGTAGTTAATCTAACGCGTCGCGTTTTTTTGAAGTGGAACTTCTAATGTCTCGTGCAAGAGCATTTAACGCTTTTAACGCCCCCTTGCGGTAGTCTTGAGTATGACATACAAGAGGCGCTTCATTTGTCCCGGACATGACGTCAAAATGTAAGAGTGCCTCGAAATTAAAAATTGTACTACTTCAATTTTTTTGTCGCGGTCGTCCGAGGCAGACAAACGGCAACTACGCTACGTCAAGTCACAATCGTCGCGTCTGACATTTCGAGAGAGGGAGAAATATATTGTCGTCCATGCGAAGCGAGGTTCCAGCCAGAAGAGGCGTATTTAAAATTTATTTATTATTCTTACGTTGTTTAAAGAGTCAGTGCCATTTAATTAGTATTTTTTTCTGATAAACCATATCGCACAGCACCCTCTAGTCATGCAAATTCAAAGATTTTTTATATTACTTGATGCTTATCGTTATGTTTTGGATAATTAACACCACAACTATAAATTATAGCCTATTTGTTATTCTAATGTAATTATAAGTTATATTCTTGTAAAGTTTGATTACAATCCATTCAGTAGTTTTTGAGTGAAAAAGTAACAAACATTCATCCCGCATCCATCCTCACGAACTTTCGCGTTTATTTTTAACAGGTATATTAGATGAGAAATGTTATATTCGTAATCATTAGGTTTGAATACCTAAAAGACTACAAACACATAAAATTATTTTTTATACTTGTAAGATTTATAATTACAAAATATTTGTATTAAACAAACAAATAACATGACAAAAGCACGTCGCGTCTGACATTTGAGGCACCAGGAGGTGTTTGTTATGTGTTGTGTTCAGTACGCCTCGCCTCATTTGAAGTGGGACATTGTACTGTCTTAGGACAAAAACAGGCTATCTTACAAACTCTTTTTTAAGTCGTGTCCTACTCAACACTACATTTGAGGCACCAGGAGGCGCGCGTATTTCGTACTACAATAACTTCAAATGATTCAGTACGCCTCGCCTCATTTGAAGTGGGACATTGTACTGGCTCAGGATAAAAAAGAGGCCACTCTTACAAACTCTTTTTCAAGTCGTGTCCTATTCAACACTACCTTGCGGCCACTATTAATATAATACAATGGTTACAAAAAAGCCAAGATCCATATAAACCAAGGACGAAAAGACATAGCGACTTTTTAAACTACCCGTACAGACATCTAGTAGCGGATGGTGGTACTAGCTGGTCATAATTGATATAATAATAATGATGAACAACAACTTTTTACACAACAAGTGAACCTACTCGAGAATTATAATTGAAAAATAGGTTATAATTCAAAATAAAAATTTTAGATAATTATGACACCAGTTTTAATGCAAAATAGTTTGTAAATCTATAAATTACTTATTTTAACAATCCAAATTCACTATCTTTCGGCAGATGGCGCTACTAGGAAGTTTAAAAATTAGTTCTCATATGTTATAATTATTACATAGAACGAGTTGGTACTATCTAGTATTATGATATTAATTATGTAAATAATTATTATGAATATTCATGCAGCATTAGTATTGATTTAAAGAATAAAAGGCAATATCACCAAAACAGTTACGAATCATTAATTGTTAAATCACATAATTATAAATTTCGCGCATTTTACCTAACTAAATAATAGATTTTAGTAATATCTTGACCAGTTTAAGTACGAAATAGTTTGTAAATAATATAAATTAATTATTTTAATAATCAATAACTTCACTATCTTCCGGCGGATGGCGCTACTAGGATGTTTTAAAATAAAGTTCTCATAAATAACAAGTATTACATAGAACGAGTTGATACTATAGATAGTATTTTCATGATTAATATCTTAATATTAGAATATTAAGATATTAATCATGAAAATAAATATTACGAATATTCATGCAGCATCAGTATGGATTTAAACATTTAAACAATAAAAGGAAATATCACCAAAACAGTTATTAAATATAATGAATTGCTTAATTAATCACATAATTATAAATTTCGTGTATTTTACTTAACTAAATAATAAATATATTTCAGTAATATATAGACATAAATAATATAACTTCACGCCTTTTGTTACCGTAGAAGGTGTAGGCAGCGGCTGTTAAGCCTCGTCTCGCCGTTATGTTTACGTCCCAAATGGAATAGGTGGCGAACCTATTGCCATACCGGGCACAAGTTTTTCAGTCATTGGTGTGAGCCAAAGTCTGGAATCGAACCCGGACCTCTGGATCAGAAGCTGTGTGCTCGACCACTGCGCCACAGAGACTAATAAACATGTAATCATAATTAAATCAGTTTACCTAATAAAGTTTAATAGGGTTATCAATTATCATTACATAGTATAAAACAAAGTCACTTTCTGCTGTCTTTCCCCTTATATGCGCATATGTTTAAAACTACGCAACGGATTTTGATGCGATTTTTGGAGTTTACTCCTTAAGAATCGATTTACATATATAGGCCCGGGGTATGAAAATTATGGGGACCAAAATCGTACTAGCATGTCACACGAAATGCGTTATGCGCTATAGTCACAGAGCATATAAATAAGAGTCGGCACTCCATACAATGTCCTGAGCTCTTTATAGAAACACTCTTTATAGCGATACGCCATTCTCTATTACGAAGAAATGTGTTCATATTTGTAGACAGTAAATATTTATTATTTTATTTTATAATCGTTCTTGAGGAGTAAACTCCAGTCGTGCGTCGGAGCGGACACACACACTTTTTATTTTTAATATTTAATAGTTAGAGGGTGTCAACGGGGTGATTTTGATCTATAATTCATGTATAGTGTAGAAATAAAAAGTGATAATTTTCAAGATTTAAAACTTTAATCGAAAAGCTGCCTGAACCCTAAGTGATAAATCAAAACAATGTACTACATTATTATACACCTCTAAAAGGTCTACAAAAAAGTCCACAATATGTCTACCTCTTATGGATAACACACAATGACCATTTTTATTTTTTTATTTTTTACGAGAAATAGTGGCTTATTTACGAAGCAATTTTAAACATTACAGCATTAATTTTCATCCAGTTAACTACGAGTATCTTAAGTAGATTGTGTTTTTAATATATATCAATATAGCCGTTTACAGCATGTAATTTAAACTAATATTTACGAAGATATTACAGTATTAACATAGCGGTACATAGCAGTTGCGTTTGCGCGCCATAACGCGTGCCGATAAATAGCACAAATTGAACTTTTTAAGATACAAATATTACTAATTTATTTCTTTTAATGCGGAACGAAGTTCGCCGGGTCAACTAGTTATTATATATAGTTGACATCACATACCGCTAGATGGCGTCCTGCGCCGACATATGTATGTTCGGGTGAATATTAGAACTCAATTTTGAAGTAGATAGTAGTCATCTCGGTAGTCTCGGCGGTCCAGTGGTTGAGCACCCCCCTCCTAAATCAAAAGTTGTGGGTTCGTATCCTAGGTAACACAAATGACTTTTCGAAATTATGTTTGACAGCTGAGTGTAATAAATACCGATGGCTGAAAACTTTGCACCCTGTGTAGGACAATAGGTTCACCACCTATTCCAATCGGAACGTAAAAAAACAGCGAGTCGAGGCGTAACAGCCACTGCGGGAGCCCCGTACAGGGCCACGGATCGCGCGACACCACCGTAGAGGCGGCGAATCTCGGGGGAGGCGGTGTAACGCGCCTGCCACCCGTCCTACTCGGAGGACCATCCTCACGAAGTACTCTTCGAAGCTCCAGAGGCTGTTCAGGGTGAGGCCGAGGTACTTCAAGTACCTCGCCACCGGGACAGCCGTGTCACCCACCTGGATCCGCGCGGCTGGTGGTTCCCAGCGCCGAGTGAGGCGGTGGAACCACAGAGCCTCACTTTTGTGAGGCGCAGCCTCCAGCCAAATTCTACCTAGACCCAGATAAATATTTATACTTGGGTGGGGATCGAACCCGCCAATCTCGATTCTACATTCGGTAGTTTTACCAACGCACCACCACCACCCTTATTTACATTAGGAGTATATTATAAATCTATATTGTTAATTATTTATTGACTATTTTTAAGTGTCGGTGAAGATCTATAAGAATAAAGAAAGCTATTGTGAATACATGTTACTAAGTTCCACTTCTGTAGCGCGGCGGGACTCTACGCAATTTTTTTTTTTTTTAATAATTTTTCCTAGCGATTTTTTACTTCAAGTGTTGCACATAGATATTTTCATACGGTATCGTATATATAATAGAGACGGAATAAAAAGAAATATCCTAGTCTAGAAATTTATCAGTACAATTTCTAACATTTGAAAGGTAGGCTATTGACTGGATCATTAAATAAAGTTTTTCTCAAGACTCTTCTAGTTTACCTCTCTTCAGAATTCTTATTTATATTCTGTACGTGAATAATTAGATTTATGTCATATAATATATAGCAGAACTGGACTGAGCGTCACTTTCATAGCGCAATTAATAATAATAACTCTCTCTAAAGATTACCAAACCATTTCTCTTATGTAATCAACATAAAAATGTTCCAAATGTGTACTGACAGTGCTTACCACATATTACATAATATACTTGTATGTATCACATTTGTATTGAAACGGACGAAGCAACTCCTAATTTGAGAGCGGATAGACTAGTGACAGTTTTACATCTATTTATGGACTACATGGTCTGCTATTCATCCATCCAGACCGTTCTACTCTTTAGATAAGCATTTTTAAAGGCGTGTTATGTTATATATTAGTTGGCAGAATTCATGTTTTAATTATTCTTCTAATTCTGTCAAGTAGTAAACGTGAATAATATTTTTGGATCAGCTAGCGAAAGTGACCTCTAGTTTTCCAAATTGAGCAACTAAATTCTTGTGTTATGGAAAATAGATCGAAACCGGTCGTCAGTCAGTTGTTTTTCCTAATGACCCGTCAGTTGAATGTGATACGGTATTTTAAGTGTCAATTTAGCGGCATATAAATATATACTTTTATAAGTTCTTAGTATTATTTTTTTCCATATAACGTGTAGGAATAATTCTCAAAAGCCCGAATACTGAACCGCCACTCAAATATATAAGCACTACTTAAGCGTTTAAGTAGCTATCACATTAGACAGAATACGTGAAATTGGAGCAGTAAGTAGCACTTTACTGATTGTCAGATTTGAGTGGCGGTTCAGTATTCGGGCGAATGTCATCTAATGTCGCACTCAGTTTGAAAAAGAGTAGATAATCAGATAGCGAATATAATCCATACACACACACATATATATACATTTTATGTACATATACGTGATAAACATACAGTTGCATCATACAACGTACCTGTATATTCATCATCTTTCTGCCCTCATCCCACTCTAAGTGGGGTGGGCACAACGCAACTATCCTTGTTTTTTTACTGTGGTTTTATGACCGGCCGTCAGCCTGACGTCAACCCTACTTAGGAATGTTTTCTTTGGTGATTTATAAATTATACCTCACCAGGGATCGACAGAACATGTCATCCGTACGAAATATCCATATTGTCAAAAGTTAATGTACAATATATCTGTAAAATATAAAATGAAAATATTTTGTCATTCATGTATATGATTATTAGTTTTATGGCTAACTAGTTTTCTTCCGTTTGGAGGACATGAAAACAGTTATTATAGCTCAAATATAAATTATGCATACATACTTGTTTTGTTATATTTTTTCCAAGTAACTTGTTAAAGCTTCTAATACACGTTTAGTCTTTTTAAGATACCTTTCCCAACGACGATAACTTAAACCCAGTAATATGTTGATTTTGTCCGTCTGACCGATGTGTACATGTTTATTTATATACCTCCTGAATCATTGGATATTTTCCGCAGAATATATGCATTTATATAGCAGACAGGTTTGCTCTTCTCCCAATACTATGTATAGGTATTTAAGTATCACATACTCTTTCCTGTACCACGGACAACGGGTGTTTAAAATTATACCAATGATCTCTTCAATAATTTATGCGTGAAAGCATAACAAAGAATAAAGCCACATCTGAATTTAGAATATTATTTATAGTATAGAATGATCGTTATTTTGAAAAAAAAACCGTTAGAATTAGGTAACTTGCCTGAGATGTTATTAATACAAAAAAGCTAGGCTTGGTGTTAATTAAAATAAAAATTGTTTTACAGTAAAAGTTTTATTGATAACAATATGCCCCACGTTGAAACTCATGAGTTCAATTAAAATAATAATAATAATAATGAACAAAAACGCGCATGATGTCGTCGTCGTTGTTTTAAATTTAGAACGCCTGAGACGTTTCATACGCATATCATTTATTTGTAAGTGACAACTTAGACGGATAGGGATGGTACCTCACAGAATAAATATTCATCCAATACTAATTACAATACTCTCTTTTTAATAAACAAGATCAACTTAACTTTTCCTTCCGCATTAATTTAGTTAAATTCTGTAATGGCTTTTCAAAACAACATCAGGACATCAGGTAAAGTCTGCAGATTTTATAAATAGCACATAAACAAGGGAATGAACTAAATTTAGCACAATGACACTTTGAGTTAAATGCTTTACTATAGTTAATAGTATTGGCGGTAAATCAATCATATTTGTTAGTACATCTATATCATACCTACATCATATACACACATTTTATATTTTAAATACATAAGCACCCCACTTCTAAATCAAGAAGTCGTGGGTTCGAATCCGGGCTCACACGTAGTTATGTGTGACAAATTTCGATGATTAAAACTTTGTGCCCTGTGTATAGGTTCACCACCTATTTCATTTGGGATGTAAACATAACGATGAGCCAAGGCTTAACAACCGTTGCCTACACCTTCAGGTAGAAAAAGGCGTGCAGTACATGAAGTTTTTTTAATCATTACATAGTATAAAACAAAGTCACTTTTCGCTGTCTGTCCCCTTATATGCGCATATCTTTAATCACCTACGCAACGGATTTTGATGCGATTTTTTTTAATAGTTAGAGGGTGTCAACGGGGTGGTTTTGATCTATAATTCATGTATAGTGCAGTAAAAAAAAAGTAATAATATTCAAGATTTAGATCTTTAATCGTAAACGGTGCCTGGACCCTAAGTGATAAATCAAAAAAATGTACTACAGTATTATACATCTTTAAAAGGTCTTCAAAAAAGTCCGCGAGGGCATATGTCTACTACTATTTCTTAGGAATAACCCACAATGACCATTTTTATTTTTTTACTTTTTAGCAGAAATAATGGCTAATTTACGAAGCGATTTTAAACATTACAACATTAATTTTCTACAGTATAATATAGATGATCCTGGCCCTTTACAGCATGCAATTTAAACAAATATTTTCGAAGATATTGCAGCATTAACATAGCGGGACAGCAATTATTACTTTTGATGCGGAACAAAGTTCGCCGGGTCAGCTAGTATTTAATAATTTATAGATTGATTGACGATTGATGATCTTTCGAATCTATTACTTTTCCTAAATATGTATAATTGATTGTAATCTTTTTTAAAATAAATATAATAATAAATACTCAATAATGGCAACCCTATAAGATAAGTTGAAAATAAACAGCCAAGTTCGCCGGCCTAGTCAACAGCGGTGAGGCGAGTGACTCACTCATTCCTTACAAAAGTACATTCGCGCATAGCGTCTGCTTATATTCTTTATCGCTTGCTAACATTTTTGTGCTCGCATATCTGGTTAGTCTATCTATGCTACATAGACATACTACTAATTTTAGTTGTAGTAGAACACCTTTACAAGGCAATCGGAGATAGAAGTAGTCCAATAAACTGTATTCAATCTAATGCAAAGAGCTCGATAAGTCAATGGATAAGTAAAGGTTTATTTTGTACGAATAATTGCTCAGTACAATTATGCTACTTTTGTGTTATGATTTGTTAAGTTCAAGGTTAAATACAATTAAATTTAAATCACTTGAAATACCGGTTAGTGAACTAACAAAAATATTAGTTCCGTATCTCGTGTTTCTCGATCTAGAAAAAAAATATCATTACATATTAAAAAAGCTTACCGCTTACCGCTGTCTGTCCTCGTATATGCTTATAGTTTTGAAACAACGGATTTTGATGCGTTTTTTTTTTAAGTATATTAATAGGGTGTCGTCAACGGGGTGGTTTTCAGCTATAATACATGTATGGTGTAGTAAAATAATATGATTATTTTCGAGATTTAGCACTCTAGTTCCAAACGCTGGCTGAACCCATAGTGATGGAACAAAACAATGTACTACATTATTAAACACCTTCAGAAGGTCTACAAAAAAGTCCGCGAAGACATATATCTATCTCTTAGGGCTAACTCACAATAACCATTGTAATTTTTTTTTACGATAAATAATGGCTTATTTGCGAAGCGATTTTAAACATTATAGCATTAATTTTCATCCGATTAAGTATCTTAAATACATTGTGCATTTAATATAGATGATCATGGCCCGCTACAGCATGTAATTTAAACGAATAATTTCGTAGATATTGCAGTATTAACATAGCGGGACAGTAGTTACGTCGCACGCAGTAGTACCGGCCAAGACGCGTGCCGATAAATAGCACAAATTGAACCTCACGATATCCAAAATTTACTCATTCATTACTTTTGATGCGGAACAAAGTTCGGCGGGTCAGCTAGTATTTTAATGAGATTAAAATCAGACTGTGAGTATTTTTAATCGCAACGCAAGGAATTTTTATTCGTATCACGGAAAACTAATCGCTGTCTGTCACTGTCATCTAATGACATGCAGTTTACTGTAGGAATATGCCGGCTCATCTGGTTAAATATCAGGACCTAACAGAAACTCGTCGACAAGTGGCTTATGCCACGTTTTAACCACCCTTCTACGTCCCTTCCCATCCAACTCCCTATGTTATCTTAAAGTGAAGTGTCCGTGGTCGGCAATCGCTAACCACCAAGTGAACTGTTTGCCCGATGTCCCATAATATGAAAAAAAAACTCGCGGATGTGTCTAACGGTTGGACGTACTCAAAACCATGCCATAGTAGAGTCGATGAGGTTTCTTTTACTGTAAAGCAATAGGAAAAACGACGCCCGTTATTCGAGTACCAAAGAGCAGTCCTCGGAGACAATGGCTTTTTATTTTGTGGGTATCGATCGTGGGAAGTAGCATACTTTTGACAACCTCAAAGCCTTACAATTGCCATAATATAATACATAAATATTACTCACTTCGTTCTACTTTCAAGTAAATAGAATTATAGAATGAGTAATACAAATAACTACTGAATATGTTTCAAGTTTTTGAAGAGACTGCTTGTTTGCAAATTATAACATCAAACCAAGTCATTGAGGAAAATAATTGTATGTAATGTAGTGCAGTGTTAATTATTTAATTTGTTACTTAATACTTGTTTTTTTAATATGTTTATGATGAGTGGATCCAAATATATAATATTTCAGGAAAAAGCCTTTTTGTCACCGCGGCAATCTCGTTGTTTCGCTCTGTTGGACTCATATATTTTAAATGGCCTGAGTTCAAGTAGAATTTTAAAATAAAAGTTTTTGCATATAACAATGCTCCTTGTAACTGTTCTTTACACGGTCGAATTCGAACCTATTTCCTTTTAATCATAAATTTACATAACGGATGTGCATAATGTATAGGTATACGACTCACTTCTAATTACGATTAAGTACCTACCGCTGTATGTTCATTTGTTTAAAAAAAAATATGTCTTATAGTATTTTAATTAAGTTAGGTTTATAAATTTGTCGGGAAAATAATTCAAAATGACTCCTAATTTTATAATAAGAGATAATTAGAGAGATAATTTAACTAAAATTGCAGATGAAATAACTAAAGTCATAGTTATTCTTCTTATTTTAGTCTCGGTGGTCTAGTGGTCGAGCACCCCGTTTCTGAATCCAGACGTCGCGGGTTCGAATCCTGACACTGGCTCACACCAATGACTTTCCGAATTTGTTTTCGGGAGTTGTGTGCGTTAAATATCGATGACTGAAAACTTTGTGCCCGGTATGGCAATAGGTTCGCCGCAGCCTACGCCTTTGGGTAACAAATGCGTGAAGTTACGTTATGTTATTCTTATACTCATTCAGGCTGGTTAACTAATTTAAGTCTAACGGTACCCTTGGCAAAAAAATAAACATATATTCAGGTACAATGTGCACACACATAGGTAGGTAACAAAACAAAACATCCGTTTTTTTAAGACATAATACATACATACATACATAAGCTCACGCCTGTATCCCATGGGGGTAGGCAGAGACTTTGGCTTTCCACAAGCTACGATCCTGACACACATCTTTCGCCTCATCCACAGTCATACATCTCGTCATGCATTTACGTCGGTTTCGGGTGCTACGCATTTTGCCTTTTTTAAACAGACCACTTATTTGGTCGTGGTAGCTCCGTCTTGGTCTCCCGATCCCGACCCTGCCACTCACATTCGCTTCGTATACTCTTTTAGTCATTCGGCTTTCATCCATTCTTGCAATATGACCAAACCATCTTAACATACTTCTCTCCACTTTGGTCACCACATCATCCTTCAACTTGCATTTCTCCCTTATCACGCTATTTTTTATTCGATCCGCAATGGTGACTCCACACATACTTCTCAGAGAACGCATTTCCACTGCATTCACCTTACTTTCATGCTTCGTCTGCCACACCCAACACTCACTCCCGTACGTCAGAGTTGGTACCAACACACCATTGTGAATCGTCAAGCGTGCCTTTTCAGACACAGCCTGACTACGCATCAAGGCATGCAGTGCACCATTAACTCTGTTACCCGCAGTCACTCTCCTTTCAATATCTTCCTCACATTTTCCGTCTCTTGTAAACATACTTCCCAAATATACAAACTCATTCACTTGCTCCAATTTCTCGCCATCCAATATAATATCACACAGTGTGACCTCTTTCTCTCTCTCCACAACCATAGCTTTCGTCTTGCTTACATTTATTTTCATACCTCTTTCTCTAAACCCTTCATTCACCATTCATAAGACATAATAGTATTTTAAATCTTAAAGGAACATACTGATATTTGTTTTTTTGTAGCACTTATGTGTCATGAGAAGATCGTTTAATGACAAGTCATCGGTACAAATTATTGTGATCCGGCAATTAAGTATGCTCAAACATTATTAGATACCTATTTATAATCGCGTCGGAGTTTCCAAAATTAAGTTCCTATAATTTGCCAGTTCGTATAATATTTAACAGTAACTAACCGGCTTCTTGGAGTTGATTTAGCAGCGTGATGCTAAGAGTCAAGGCCCTTCCTTAATAAACGAGTTATCTGACCGAGACGTTTTGAATTTAATAATAATTATTGTTTCTTTGCTTTGAGTAGTCTCGGTTGTCCAGTAGTCGAGCACACGGCTTCTGAATCCAGAGGTCGGGGGTCGAATCCTGACTCACACCAATGCCTTTTCGAAATTACTTTGGGAAGTTATGTGTGATAAATATCAATGACTGAAAACTTTGTGCCCGTTATGGCAAGAGGTTCGCCACCTATTCCATTTGGGACTTAAACATAACATCGAGACGAGGTTTAACAGCCGCTGCCTACACTGTCGGGTAGAAAATGCGTGAAGTTATGTTTTTTATATGTATGTTTATGTTATGTTCTTTGCTTTGATATTTAACAAAATGTTATAAGTGCTTAGTTTTTACAGAATATAAATTGTTCTCAGGGGAATTAATGTAGAATGAACAACAACTCTTTAGTTAAAATCGGCCAATACCTTTAATACTCTCTCCTTTGGATGTAGTCGGGGTAATATAGTCTCATTTTGACCTCATTATCCAAATATTATAACACATATAGCAATGGTTGTAACAAAAACCCAATATTTAGGGCACAACGGCCACATGTTCTCAAACTCTTCGCGCTAATGTATTAAACACTTTTATCCAAACACTTATTACGCCATTCATTTCAAAAGGGGCTATTAACTTCTTAATTTGTAACTGGTCTCGTAACAGCTTGGTAGCTAGCTACTTACTAAGTTGAAACTGGCACTCAATATTTAAGTTCCCAGCTTATATTAATATACCACAACAAAACGACAACAATGTTTTTTTTATGGAATAGAGAGGCAAACCAGCAGGAGTCACTAGATGACAAGCAATAAACGCCGCCCATGGACACCTGAACACAGATCGTATTACAGTTATTTTGCCGGCCCTTATGGCATTGCATAGCATTCCATTGAATATGGTAGGGATCGGAAGTGGGATAGTAAGAATAGAGAGTCCGGGATTGGGCCTCCGGATACCTGTATCACCGAGCGAAACCCGGCGTGAGCCACCTTACGTCGATATTCTGAAAGGTCGTGGTATAACACCAGTCGAGCCGGCCCATTTATGCAGCGTATTGCGTGGATCTCCCACTCTCACATGTTATCTGTTAATGTTATCTAGTTATAGACGTATGAAGCAGTTCCTCTGGCTAAATGCAGCACATGTAGGTCTGTACATCATCGTATTGTTCTCACCTTGAGTTCTGTCGAGATTCATCTTATCAATATCCTAGTCTTCCGTAAAACTGTGACGCCATTCGAAGTATCATTCCATTCATTCCAAGTTACGTGTGTGATGAAAATCAATAGACATAAAGAAACTCTGTGGCAAAATAACACGACATCTAAGAATATCGACATATACTGGCACATGTTCCAGTTTAGTAAATTTACCCCTTCTCTCTCTCTTCCCATCACACATTCTAAAACGCCCGTAACGCAACTCTAACGTTATCTGTGTTGCAGGGCGGCGCTAGTTGATTACCATCAAGTGATCCGCTTCTCGTTTGACCCAAATCCACATTACATGTAGTTAAAAGAGCACTTTTAGCTGTTGCACCTGGCCATCAAACTGCAGGTGTGTCACTCTTTTGAGTTAGTAGCGACCAGCTGACTTAGAAAGCCATCTAATTTATTAACCTGGCTGTAAAAAAAAATACAAATAATTGACGACGAAGACCAGCGTCACAGAAATTAATATATTTATGGAAAAATAATAGATAGTTCTTGTCAGGTTTTAAAATTTATGTTTGAGTTTTGAGCACAAATAATAAAGAAATATTGAGAAACAATCCTACAAATTTATCTCTGAGTTAACTCTATTAGAAAGCTGAACAACAGAGATAAAATATTAATCTTACGATGTTATCAATCGGTACTGACAACATTTGAAAGATGAAGATAACAGTTACAGATTCATAGAACCGTTTTGCTCATATTATAAAATGAAAAATGTTCTAGAGATTACAAAAGAAACTTTATAATAATAACTTTAATAATATCTTTGACACAATACACACAGCGCCCTCTAGTTCCAAGCTAAGCAACTAAATGCTTGTGTTATAGATACTAGATAGCGGATATTAATACATATATACCTTTCTTTTGTAAATACATAGAAAAACACCCAGACACCACACAAATATTCATGTTTGTCACAAATATTTGTGCTCGGGTGGGAATCGAACCCCCGACCTCACTGCTGGATCCGGTAGTTTTACCAATGCGCCACGAGGCCCGTCAATTTCAATAACCTTGTGGACCTATGTCTAATCGGCTGTTTTCACTACTGACGATTTCGGTGACGCTGCGGGGTTGCAACAAGGGTCCGACTTGAGCCCTTACCTCTTCCTATTAATTATGGATGCTTTGTCGTCGGATATACAGGAAGATCCACCCTGGTGTATGCTCTTTGCGGATGAAATTGTGCCCGTTGGTAAAGATGGACAAAATGTACCCACAGAACGGACTGGTAAAATAAAAACGAAATCAGAATACTTGTTCTGTAATTACGGTGGTCTCTCCAGTTCTTATTTTATAGGGCTGGACGGTGTGTTGGTGTGATCAAACCTGCAACAGGTTTGCTCTGACCAATACAGGGATCTCAAGTGCTGAGCGATGGTGACATCGACCGCGATTCCCTCTTATCCTCTCAGCTATTGCTATTCTATGCAAAGTGTCACCATTGCATAGAATAGCAATAGCTGAGAGGATAAGAGGGAATCGCCCTGCGTGGTATGAGCATGTAATGAGGAGGGATGATGCACATGTCGTCAAAAGAATGATGAACCTGAATGTGAAAGGAAATAAGAGAAGAGGAAGACTTAAGAAAATATGGATGGATTGTTTGAAAGATGACTTGATTAAAACGGGTGTTTGTCTGGAATGATAGGGAAGTGAGTGGGGTAGAATAGTGAATAGTGTCGACCCCGAATAATGAGAATGGGGCAGGAATATGTTGACCTTTTTCTTCCGGAAGGTGTAGTCAGCGGCGGTTAAGCCTCTTCGATTTTTTACGTTCGTAACTTATTGCCATGCTCCGGTCACAATGTTGTTTGTCAGTTAATAAATGTTTTATACTTATCACACATAATTTCCGAAAACAAATGGTTTGCGAGAAAACATTTACTTCTAATCATAAACGGATTAAATACCTAAATGGATTCGTTAGTAAGGTATTACATTGCGTAATGTTAATACGCAATTTGCTCTGATAATCTATATTGTTGACGCAAGAAAATATGAATGGCAGTTAGACATCAGATAATCCCATCATTCTTTGTTGAGAGAGAGATAATATGAAGAAAGACATTTTATTATTATCGTTATTCTAAGAAGCTCACGTATGTTTTTTATACCCAACGCCATCTAGCGTCTACATTTAGTCATTAAAGTTATGTTGTAGAACCTTTTTCTCATAAATGTACATATTAATCTTATACTAATAGAAAGTCATATAAACCTCCTTATTCACTAAAGTTATGTTCAGGAGTGGTACTATCGTGGCATAATTGTCCCTGTCTACACTTCGGTATTATGGGCATTGAAGTTACATACGTTTAATGTCACGCAACATTTGTAAAACTTATAACTTAAAGCGCCTCTTGATTTACAAAATAATTACTTTGTTGCACCAATTACGTTTTAAATTTTATATTTTTTTAACGTGAGGTCAATCAGATGATGACCTCGACATTTGACTCGTCTGACTCTCAATTTGACCGGGAAAACTAAATACACCTCAATATACAGAAGATATGATATAAACCGATAAACACAAATGATCTTTATAACAATTCTGTGGTACTTATTGTATCGGTGAATGTATTATTAAATGGACATTTACGAAACTAAGGTCAAATGCTGCAGAATGTTTATACAGTTGGTGTTTTTTTTTACACTTTCAAAGGTTATATTAATGCTTATATTGCAATTTAAGAAAATAACTATTATTTTTTTGCTCTGTGTAATCAAATTTACAATAAAATCCTTAGTTTAGTGAAACCACCTCAGCCGATGAAGCCTTGTTTATGTGTTTCTAATTTAAAAACCATTGACGGTTTACCTATTACTTATAGACAATATCAAAATATATATCTCTTGCTCTTAATAACACATAAGTATCTATAATATCTAATTCAAAACTTTCTTTATTTAAAAAATATATAAAATATAAGTTAAGTTCAACAATGGTAGAGCCAGATCGCGTGCCTCTCAGAATATCGACGTAAAGTGGATCATGGCGGGTTTTTATAGGTGAGTGAGGTATCCAGATGCTTTTCTTTCCTCTCATTTCTCGCTGACCGCGTCGAAAATAAGGTTGTGAGGAAGGAAGTTGGAATGAAAGAGTGTGTCGGTGTATAAGTAAGAAAGGGAATGCTCCGATGGTTCGGACATGTAGAAAGAATGGATTATGCAGGATTGACTAAGCAGATATACAATGCAAAAGCGGATGGATGTAGGAGTCGAAGACGACAAAAACACGCATTCCATGGCCAAATAGAACGTGTTCTGGAGGAAGGTGATTTTAAGAGCCTCAAAAATCGCCTGCACGAAAAGAGTAAACGAAAAGCAACGAAACGAGTGATACGTGTAAGAATCGTGCCTTATGGCGCTCCGTACTCCCTGCCTAACCAGCAAGGGATTTGGCGTGCGTATATACAATTTGGATGTTGTTAACGGTCACTTAAAAAATATTTATTTGCTTTGTAATTTGTATACAACGTTTGTCAAGGTTTTTAAGTGCTAAAAATATTTGTACGTCTTATGTCTGTCAAGGTCTTCTGGTCACAATTCGTCTATTAGAGGTGAACAATTGCTATACTAATATCTGAAATTATTTATAGTTGTAAATTTGCGCCTTTGTTTCTATCCAAAGGTGTAAGCTGCGGCTGTTGCGCCTGGAGTTATATATATTCGAAATACATAAAATAGGCGGACCTATTGCTATATATCAGGGGTAATTTTGTAAGTCATCCGTGTTTATAGCTACCAAAAAATTGTTTTGGTGTGAGCCAGTGTTCGAACCGGAGAATCCTTGATCCAGAAGCAGGGTGACTCGACCTTTAGACTACTGAGGCGATATTATAGCCTTTAGTAGAGATAAGATAGTGTTTTGTTCTCTTGCTATATAATATAGGCCTCTCCCAATTTGTGCCACAACATCCGATTCTCTGCCCTCCACATCCAGTCTTTTCCAGAGGCCTTTCTGAAGTAGCCTGACCATCGCGCGCGGGCGTCCTACACTACGCTTACCAAGTCGCGGTCTCCACTCTATGACTAATTGTGACTATAATAATGCTATATTTTATATACTCTGGCTCTGTTGTCTCTGTGTAAAATAGGCAAACTCAAACTCAAAGTAATTTAATTTTCATAGGTATTCACAGACACTTAAAAATAGTCAATGTACAAAAATATTTAAAATTAAAATTCTTAAACACGAGCGCTTGAGGAAAGTGCCTCCGTGGAACAAGAAAACACGGACGCAATCGCCATGAGCGGCCCGATTCCGAGTGTAGGGGCTTTCATGAGAAGAATCGGGCAGTATCTAGGCAACAAGTTCTTTATAACCACATACATTTCTTTTTCTTCATACTTATGTGTAAAGTTTACAATTGACACGTTTATCTATTCCCGTTATTATATCAAAAAGATTTACAATATTGTAAATGCATATTTTTTAATTTTCATTGTATAGACTTTCGGAGGAATTATTAGATCATGTGATCATTTAAAACACTTACCATCATAAGCATAACATATATCTCGAGAAACTCATAAAACGCACAAAAATATTTGTTTTAATAGCAATTCAAACTAATTTATTTTTTCTACTTGCTATTTTTAGAGCAAACATTGTTCCAAGATTTAACATTCTTTTGACTGACTAATTTTGCGGTGTTTCCAAAATATTATGACATCCTCGACATTATGTCTCAAATATTATTATGCTGAAAATTTTGTTTGTTTGTTTATTCGAATGCGCTAATCCCAGGAACTACTTACTTAGTGATTAGATTTGACAAATTCTTTCGGCATTAGTTTTCACATTCATCGATGAAGTTACGTATCAACAATGCAAACAATAGCAGAATTTAACAGTGTCTGTGGACTAGTGATTAAATACTTCTTAATCCGAATTTTCTTACTTTGAATTCCACCAATGACTTCAACAAATTATACTCAACAATATTAACAATAATTGAACAAACTGTGCACGAATATTGCATTTGAAAAAAATAACATAAACTCATCCTTGTTGGTAAAATGGTGAAGATACAAAAACAAAATTAAGGTCTCTTGTTCTCTGTCTCTCTCTTGGTTTTATAACTTCACGCCTTTTTTGCAGTAGAATCCAGATTCAATACTACCTATCCCACAACTTCTTTATTCAGATGGGCTGCGCTTGATATCCAGACCACCAAGATGATTTTTTTATGGGTTAGTAGTGCAAACGACTGACATGTCACCTGATGGCAAGCAACCAACGCCGCCTATGGACACCAGCAACACATTTAGTGTTAGTGTTGCGTTGCCGACCTTTAAGGGATTGGGGATAGGGAAGATGGGGAAGAAGGGTGGGCCTTCGGTTACCTCTCTCACCGAACGAAACACGGCATGAGCCACTTTACGTCGATCTTCTGAAAGGTAGTGGTATTTCACCGGTCGAGCCGGCCCATTCATGCAGCCAGCTGCTTGGCTCTGCCACTGTTGAATTCATTATTGAATTGTTTAATGTTTTTACTCTATCAGAGTCTAACTTTAATATTACGACTGATGATTACAGGTTCAACGGATGTAGACATCCCATCGTCACTTTTGCACTCAATGCAGAACCAGATGCAAAGCAAGGGTGGATATGAAATGGCGTACGGTGTTAAGGTAGTTATAGTTAATTATTTGCTAATTTTCACAACTTTTCTAATTGTTAAATTGATTAGGGCAAAAACCCCCCATGATTGAGCGGGCAGGCAGTTGTGGCGCTCTATGGAGGAGGCCTATGTCCAGCAGTGGACCTCAAAAAGGCTGATGATGATGATGAAATTGATTAGAATTTAGTCGTCATTACACAACCTAGAGTTTGAATACCTATCAAACTATAGTTTTCACAGCCACGAACGTGCTTCTTTCAACTTCTTCTTCAACTTTATCCTACAATGAGCGACAGTTAGGTTTTATTACAAGTTGTGCATATTGTTTAATTTCATATGCAATAATTCACTCTTGTAAATGAATAAACTCACCAATAATTGTATAAAGTACAACAATTTATAAAAACAACACAGTGGTTTATTTTTATTTTATATTTTATTAATTTTTCTCTTTGCCTACCCCGCAAGGGATTTGGCGTGAAGTTATGTATATGTGTCAATACAATTAATGTAAGATAACTTGATCTCTGAAGAAATTTCTAGACAATTTACACTATAAAAATATGTCTAAATATTTAAAATAATAGAGAATATGTTTCTGTGTTTCAGGCGTATTGATGAGTACCGTTTGCAGCAGCGGCCATAGACACTAGTGACAAAATTGTGTGAACGAGTGTGTAAAAATGATCTAAAAACTATATTTATTACTGTAACCAATCATGTAAGTGCTAAAATTTTGTTGTGTATATGAATAACACGAATTTGAAATATCTACAAGTTACCCGACGTTATAAAAAAAAAACTATTATAATTTCTAAAATTAGGTGTTAAAAACAATGTGTGCTGTCCTTACGTGTATCTCTCAAACAAACATACAATGTACAGTCAGAATCCACACAGAGCTACATCTGATAGAAAGGTATAATGTACCTGCTGGGCACTGAAAGTAAATGTAATTATTTACAATCTTACAAAATACATACTTTAATACTTTATTTGGTCGGTAAAGTCAAGACCTGACTTTTATTCACTTCTTGATTGAATCCGCATTAGGTGATATCTTTCCTTATTATTAATCATCAATGTCAAAAGCTAAAACCACAATGAATTTTTCACTACTTGCGTCATAAATAGGTGAAAATAGGCATGATGTAGAAACCAAACCAAGTATGAAACTTCCTCCAAGACGTCTTAGAGCATTATGATTATAATAATCCTGGACTATAATGGACCTATTTGCGTGGTACTATTACTCTACCATCACACACGGTTACAGAAAATCCGGCAGTGCGACCGGAGTGCAAGTCAATTCAAATTTAGAAATTAAATATATATTAATAGCTGCCAAAGTTTTTTTTGCAGTCTGTACATCATCCTGATATGAAGTTGGTTTGACTATTCTATCTTCAAGTCTTCCGCTCGTTCTGGGCCTAACGTCCAAATATCTTTTCATTTTGACTTGTTAAATTGTGGCAATTAATTATTATGTTATTGTGTGTGGGTGTAGTTTCAGGTCGCTCAAATGTTAAAACATCTATTTGTCAATTTTAAATGATCAAATTCAGTTTCCACTATGGACTTGTATAGCATATTACAGTTATATAACTATTACATAGCAAATAATTGTAAATTTATACAATAATTCCGATGTAAAAAAAATACTCAAGAAACATTTAGGAAATCGAATTATGAAATTGTAAAAATGTTTTAATTTTTTTTTATAGTATAATCAACTTATATACTGAATATGTATACTGTGTTTATAGACAAATGTTTTTAGATATTTAATGAAATAAATATATCCATATAGATATGATTGCAATCTCAATTGCAAATGTATTTATTATATTCCTATATCCACGTATTCCGTCATTGCTGCCTTCATATTAATAACAAAGTAGAGTGTGTGCCCTCTATATCTATATAAGATATTATATATTTAAGAAATATGTACAGAGATTGTATTTTGTAGGTAATTTAATTTGGTAGTATAAATAAGTACGTTTGAAGCAAACTTGTTGCGTATTCTAATGTGTGAATTTTCGTAGGTATTTGTCGGTGAAATCTTTATTTTATGTTATAGTATGTAAAATAAGAAATTTATCTACAGCAATAATGACAGTAATAATCTTATAACGCAAGCTCTTGTAAGTGGCACAAAATAAAGTAAATATTTTTTTTATAATATTAGTAATCCAAGTAAATCCATTTCTAATATCATGTTCATAGAACTCAATACAATATTTAAAATAAAATTGATGGCGTTATCTAGTGACTTTTAAGTTTATAAAATTTAATTTCGTTTAAACGGTTTTCTTAAAAACGAAAAGTGCATTTTTAGAAGTGTTAATGTTCAAAGCAGCGATTTGAATAGACCAAAACATATTTAATACATTTTGTAATTATTTCTCTATATGATGTATAAGTTAATCAGATAAAACAACACACTAAAATTATTAAACATTAAATTAAAATAATCTTATGCTGGTACATATAACATGTTGTATTTTGTTATTTTGATTATTACATAGCTTTCTTTGTGTATATTATGTAACAAGAAATACATTTTTTGACAGTTTTTCTTTAATTTATAACAATTAAAAAATCTTCTATCATTTTTCTGTTTGAATTTTGACAAAATATTTTGGAGTTGTCATAACAATATCTCATTTTTTGGGGTTGCATTATAATACATGAAACAATCGGGTGTTGGTGGTTCCGGGCAGAATTCTTATCAATATTTATAACTGAAATTCGTGTCTCTCTTCTCTCTTTCTCTACGTGCCCAGGGCTTGCGATAAATATGGAATATAATGCATGAAAAAAAAATGTACTAAAAACACGACAGGAAACTCTATGCAATGTGAAATGTCGTTTAAATAACTGATACCTACGACTGTATATTAAATAAAATGTCACGTTTTAAAGTAAAGAATGTATATTTATATCTTTAATTTATGTTTTACATTAAAATTAAATCTCTTGAAGTGTTTACTAGTTATAAGTAGTTTTAAGTGTGATTAGTTTTTAAACATTTTCTAATCATTAGCGTTTAAATAAGTCCCTGTGCAGTCTTCTTGCCCGAACGTTATTTGGGCAAACGAATGGCTAAGCATTGTGAACTGGAGACTGAAAAAAAACTAGATAACCTTTTACAAATTATATCTGCATTTTAGAATCAACAACATATGTCAAACGTGCTAATGAATCGGGTGACGCGGCATTTTAAAAAAGACGTTCCTACAACTTTAACAAATTCGAATAGATACAGGCATATAACATGACGC
The DNA here is from genome assembly GCA_905147225.2 of Euproctis similis. Lineage (NCBI taxonomy): Eukaryota > Metazoa > Arthropoda > Insecta > Lepidoptera > Erebidae > Euproctis > Euproctis similis. The sequence continues at coordinate 17,221,547 of LR990109.1, forward strand.
CAAGTTCTATTTAAATAAACATAAACATAACTTCACGCCTTTTGTTACCCGAAGGTGTAGGCAACGGCTGTTAAGCCTCGTCTCGCCGTTATGTATACGTCCGAAATGGAATAGGTGGCGAACCTATTGTCATACCGGGTTTCCCCTATCCCTTAAAGGTCGGCCACGCAACAGTAACACTATATGTGTTGCTGGTGTCCATGGGCGGCGTTGGTTGCTTACCATCACGTGACACGCTTGCTCATTTGCCCTCCTATCCCATAAAAAAAAAAGTTTTTCAGTCATCGATATTTATCACACATAACTTCCAAAAACGATTTCGAAAAGTTTCGAACTTCTGGACCCGGACTTCTGGATTGGAAGCCGTGTGTTCGGCCACTGCGCCACCGAGACTTTTAAATACATATAATTTAAATAAATTTAACCTAATATTCAATTTAATCAAAAGTTATGATACAAGTTCGTCTTCAATGGAATTCAAGAATCTATTCATATTACATTTTTCTAAAACATATGTACATAATTACCATGTCACCCGATTCTAATAAAAAAAAATACAAATTTTGTCATTTTTTAGCTAAAACGACAAAGTTATGTTATATTATATGTACAATAAATATACCTATAGATATTTAATATCTCTGTAATATGTCAATATGTAAACTTTTGTTCTGCATAAAAAAACAATTATGAATTTGTTAATTCGTTTTATTTTGTGTCAAATACAAACAAACAACATACTTACCTAACTTTACAAATCGTGTATTATCTTAAGAAACTTCCAGGCTTAAGATATGAAATGGCTGAATTTAGGGCTCAGTGGAGTGCCAAAGGAGAAACCTACGTCCAGCAGTGAATAGAGATGGGTTGATAATGATGATACGAAATATGTTACACGTAATCTCACGTAGATGTTGTATGAAAATGAATCAACACTAAAATAATCAGTATTAGGTACATATAATCACCGAAAATTAATAGTCATTCTTATAGTCCAAAACTCTTTTCAGTAGGCTGTTACCTTTATTATCAAAAACTGCGATCAAATTCTAACGAGGAATCGTTCAAAGTCAAAAAAGCTTTATTTTTGTAAGTCTTCACAGACACTTACAAATAGTCAATGTACAAAAATTTTACTATTTCTTAACTTATTATTTGAAATGATTCATAGACACGAACGCTTGAGGAAAGTGCCTGCGTGGAACAAGCAAACATGTCCTATTCCGAGTGTAGGGGCTTTCATGAGAAAAATCGGGCAAGAAAAGCATATCTGTGCCAAATACTCTTTTTTTTTAAATTAATATGAATATCGCTACTGGAAACATAGCAGTAGGCTCGTGTAGAAAAGGTGTAGCAGCCAGAATACTAGATCATCGAAAGTTAAGACCCAACTAATTTAATATACCTATAATACACAGAAAAACACCCACAGACCATACAAACACTGTCATAAATATTTGTACTCTAGTGGGGATTGAAACCGCTAACTTCAATATTACAAAAATCCACTTTAATTTAATTAATTTGTACACATTTATGAGGCTTTGCCTTGTATAACTGACAGTTCAACTCTCATCTTAAGTCCCGGATTGGTACGTCCAGCGTAGCAATTTGGAACTTAGATGGTGTTATTTTGTAAGACGTAGGCATATGATAAAATGGGAAACCCAGCTGCGTATAGATATGCTAGTGTTTTACACATTTTCTAATATTAATACCTTCACATTATCCACATTAATTCTTCTTGTTGTGAAGAAAGTATACCTCAATGGGTATTACCTATTGAGTATCGGTGGTAACGATTCTAAGGTCGTCATGACCTTATTAAAAATAAACATAAACCAGTGGTATTTAGACACCACGTATTACATGTATGCCACTCGAATATATGCTTCGAATCCCATTCTTTATACCGTCACTGAATGGACGTTCTCTTAAAGAACCAACCTATAAAAAAGGTTCTTTCATCATCACGCGTCTCTCGCAGAAACCTGATCAGGAGTCCATAGTACACCAGTACTCGCCCAATGCCCACAGCTCTAATAATGAACAACACCAGATAGTGACACCGATGCAATATGTGCGCAATTGTTTCATTACTTCGGACCTTGCACTTCTAGATAGAAACACAGGACTTCGGACAGGAACCCAAGAAATATCTATCATATGTTACAAACACCTATCTCTCTCTATAACTTAACATAACTTCAAGCCTTTGTTACCCGAAGGTGTAAGCAGCGGCTGTTGAGCCTCGTCTCGCCGTTATGTTTACGTCCCAAATGGAATAGGTGGCGAACCTATTGCCATACCGGGCACAAAGTTTTTCAGTCATCGATATTTATTACACATAACTTCCGAAAACAATTTCGTAAAGTCATTGGTGTGAGCCAGAGTCTGGAATCGAACCCGGACCTCTGGATCAGAAGCCGTGTGCTCGACCACTGCGCCACCGAGACTCTATAAAAGGACATAATTTAATTTTTGAAGTCATAACTTCCTATGTAAGTTTAAACCGCTTCCGTTAAATATAATTATATAGCTATCAAAGTCATAAGGGATCACCAGAATTCACACAATGATGTAAATTCCAAACAGAAAAGTCAGAGTAAATATTCTAAGTTTTCATGAGAAGCGGAGGGCTGTAAACACTAGAACACTGACATATGTTACTGATATATACTATTCACAAGTAGTTTTGAACAATTTCGGAAATGTGTTGGATATGGCAGATATCGATAAAATGGATGAATCGATTTATATCGGACAACCTTATTATACTCGCAGCGTATAAAGAGTGCGTTTATATAAAATGCAGAGAGTCACTAACTGTCACTGGTAATTGTACACTCGACTTCACTCGAGTCACACGTAGCGTAACTTAAGTAATAACTGTGACCATAACCTTGAATCCATCTACAGCTAGTACATGAGCAGATTGAGCAGCTAGCGTGTGCACAGACTCGGAGAATTTTGTACAGAGTACTACAGAGTATTTTATTCATTGTGTTGCGTGTTGAGCTTTAATAGTAATATTTTTTAAGAACTCCCTATAACAGTAGTGTTGTCTTATTATTTAGTGTATAACTATTACATAAAAATGCTCATGATACTGGTATCGATTGTTGTGATAATTTTGACTGTAATTTTACCAAGAATATTAATAAAATTAAGTGTTAAAATGTATGATTCTGATGTTAGGATGGATGATAAAGTTGTGATTATAACCGGCGCGAACACCGGAATAGGTTATGCGACTGCTGAAGAATTAGCTAGACGCGGCGCCAAAGTTATCCTCGCGTGTAGAGACCCCCAAAAGGGTGAAGCGGCAAGAGAGAAGTTATTGCAGTCTACTGGCAATGAAAATATAACTTTCAAACAGCTAGACTTATCATCGTTCAAATCTGTCCAAAATTTTGCTGATGATATTTTACATGGCGAGACTAAATTGGATGTGTTAATCAATAATGCTGGCACTGGAATTTTAGATAACTCGTTAACCAAAAACGGCTTGCCAATAGAGGCACAAGTGAATCACTTCAGTCCATTTTTATTAACAATGTTGCTGTTACCTCTATTGAAGTCGTCGGCACCCAGCAGAATTATAAATGTATCATCAATTATGCATCATTTAGGAACAACAGAATTGTTGGACAAGCAGGGACGAACTACATTACAGCGTAGAAGAGCATATTCCAATACGAAACTAGCGAACATTCTTTTTACTAGAAAGTTAAGTAAGCTTTTACAAGGCACTGGTGTTTCTGTAAACAGTTTGCATCCAGGGGCTGTTAATTCTGACATATTCAGGAATCAATATTCCATAGTAAGGTTTCTGTTTAAAATTATGTTGCTGACTCCACGGCAAGGAGCTCAAACATCTATATATTTAGCGGTCGCTCCTGAATTAGATTCTGTAAGCGGCAAATATTTCTCCAACTGTACCGAGGTTACACCAGCCAAGAAGGCACAAGACGATGAAGCAGCCGAGAAACTGTGGGAGCTATCAGAGAGTTACGCCTTCCGTGACCACTCATAACTCACTTGGACTGACTTGTACATGTGTGTAGGAGTGACATAATAAATTGTAATCGTGACTCTATTAAATTGTAGTTTGAGACAGTTTGAGTATAAGACTATTTCTTTCTTTATATACAGAAATTAGTGTCCGACCGAAGGTCTATTTTTGAGCGAAGCCGATTAATCGGCAATCTCCGCAACCTTCGGCCGAAGCCGAAGTCGAAGGTTAATAAACTATTTGAAATTTAATAATTTTCTTCAATATTATCCACAGCTAAAGAAGAATATTGGCGTAAAATGGCTCATGCCGTTTTTCCCTCGGTAATAGAGGTATTCGCACTGAACTAAGACATATAATTCCTACTGTTCTCGGACCTTCGGCGGAACCTTTGGCCTCGGCCCAGAGTTGTTTTGCCTCATTGTATAGTCGGTTCCAGTCACAATTTCACTATTGTTTTCATATTTGGACCCTGGGGACAATGTTCTCTTTTTTAGTGCAAATCACAGAGTTTGTAAGACGTAGACTTTTCGAAATTAATTGATTTCGAAAGTTACGTGTGATAACGCCCGATATGGCAATAGGTTCGCCACCTATTCCATTTGGGACGTAAACATAACGGCGAGTGGAGGCTTAACAGCCACTGCCTACACCTTCGGGTAGAAAAATGCGTGAAGTTATGTTATGTATGTAGATATATTTAGATAGAATCAAAATGATAAAACGCCAACCTAGAAAATACACATACAGTGGAACATAGAACCTAATACTTTTCAAATTCACACACACAATGCTTTTTTTGTATTACTAGCCGACTGGGCATCCCGAATAGCAGATCAACTATTAAAAATTATGAATTAAATAATGTATTTATTGACTATTAGAAGAATTTTAGGTCTTTTGTAATTTATATTGTTTGAGATAGTATAATTTCTGGCTGACCCGTGAGCGTCCAGAAAAAGTACTAAAACAAATAAAGAATCGACGTTTAGCCTGTACGAAGTTTGCAATCAAAACAGCTATCTATCACCCAGTTCCATTTCAGTTATTTCCTTATATAGTCTCGGTGGCGCAGTGGTCGAGCACGCTTCACACTTTGGCTTCTGATCCAGAGGTCCGGGTTCGATTCCAGTCACTGGCTCACACCAATGACTCTTCGAAATTGTTTTCGGAAGTTATGTGTGATAAATATCGATGACTGAAAAACTTTGTGCCCGGTATGGCAATAGGTTCGCCACCTATTCCATTTGGGACGTAAACATAACGGCGAGGCGAGGCTTAACAGCTGCTGCCTACACCTTCGGGTAACAAAAGGCGTGAAGTTATGTTATGTTAATATGTCTTATAGCATTCTTCTGTAGGATTCATCTGCAGACTTAAACGCAATCTTTATACTTCAAAAAGGGCTGTTCGTGCAACGGTCTAGGCCCCAGAGTCTCCATTAGGCAGAAATTTAAAGAGATAAATACTCTCACCGTTGAATCACAGTTTATATTCGAAATATTTATTATATCTTGAAAAATACTAGCAGCTTTAAGTGATATTCAAATATTTAAAGCCGATCGTCCACTGCCAACATACAGTAGCTTGTCTGAAAAACTGGCACGAAACAAGAACATACTACTCGTCTCCGCAGAATTTGTAAATCTTTAATAGGGCAATAAAAAAACGGAATAATAAAAAAGTTTAATTGACTTCGAGAAATCACTGAACAGGATATCTCAGAAACTGTAAGGCCGACTAGCATGCAATTTGGTAGAAGTATCTACATTTTTAATTTTGAGTTTACCTTGATGTAGTTTTCGATATATGCTACTGTTACGGATGCCATGCCAGTCACCAAATCTATCAGCAAGTCGAGCCGCCACATTGACACCCCTTCATAAGCCAGCCGTATAAAGCCTTCTCGCCTTTAGCCAGAAACAAAGAGTGAATGTCAAAGCCGGCCATAGCCGTTCTTTTGTTTTGTGAGCAATAAAATGATAAGTACATAAAATATTCTGCTGCGTATTTTCATTAATCTATCTTAATAAATCGTAATTAAATTATCCAACAGTATTACTACATACAAATTTTATTATTATTGTACATACTTGTTGCCCAACGTTACCACTCTAAATAGAAGATATCGCGTCAATTGTGCTCGATGAATATCATAGAATTTCTCTCGTTAATCTCTTAAGGCAATGATTTTAAATTGCTTGGGTCTTAACTGTCATGGTCAAGTATTCTGGCTGCTACACCTTTTATGCACGAGCCTACTGCTATGTTTTCAGTAGAGATATTCATATTATGGTTATTAATTTTAAATGGTTTTGAAAAGAGTATTTGGCACTTGAGGTTCTTGCCCGATTCCAACTGTAGGGGCTACCCCTACACTTGGAATCGGGCCACTCGTGGCGATTGCGTCCGTGTTCTCTTGTTATACGTAGGCACTTTCCTCAAGCGCTCGTGTTTAAGCATTCTATTTTAAACAGTTAAATTTTTGTACATTGACTATTTTTAAGTGTCTGTGAAGACCTACGAAAATAAGTCTTTTTGACTTTGACTTAGGCAAAAAAATATTTTCCGGGTCCGCTAGTCAAGAATAAAAGTCACAATATGATTTTCGTAAATTTATTTGTATTACTTGTAATTAATAATTGAGAAAAACACTTTAACATATATATCGCTCAAAAGTAAAAATTACTAAAATAAATTTTCAAAATAAATGTTGATCGATGACAAACTTTTTCACTTATTCTTTGTCACTAGCTTTATATGAACAAAGTAAAATAGTATTATCGTTTTCTGTGTCGATGCTCGGATCTCGCTGCGCTTGGCTTTGAACTCTTCTCTTTGTATCTAGTCGATGTCTCTTCTGGAATTTTATTGTTTAATATTAATATTAGTAAAATAAACCACTTCTTTAATTATATAAAACAGGGCTGTCCAAACTAGATGGGACCCGGAGCCAAGATAAATAACTTATTTAGTCAAGTTAGTATGAGTAATAGTATAGTCTCGGTGGTCCAGTGGTCAGGCACAGGTCTTCTGATCCAGAGGTCCGGGTTCGAATCCTGACACTGGCTCACATCAATGACTTTTCGAAAGAAAGAAGATAAGCGAGATAAATATCGATGACTGAAAAACTTTGTGCCCAGTATGGCAATAGGTTCGCCACCTATTCCATTTGGGACGTAAACATAACGTTTACGTCCCAAATGGAATAGTACGTAAACAGATAAACAGAATAGTACGTAAAACGTAAACAGACGAGGCGTAACAGCCGCTGCGTACACCTTCGGGTAACAAAGGCTTGAAGTTATGTTAAGTTATAGAGAGAGATAGGTGTTTATAACATAATAATATGATAGATGTTTCTTGGGTTCCTGTCCGAAGGTGAACATTTCTGACATCGCTAATATCGCTATCTCTTACTAGCGAGCAGCAAACTGCTTTCGAGAAGTTTCTATCTAGAAGTGCAAGGTCCGAAGTAATGAAACAATTGCGCACATATTGCATCGGTGTCACTATCTGGTGTTGTTCATTTGTTAGAGCTGTGGGCATTGGGCATTGGGCGAGTACTGGTGTACTATGGACTCCTGATCAAGTTGTGTTGTGTTATGTTATGTTTAGTACAAATAGCCGTGCATATTGAATTAGTGTATGTGCGTAGTGATTGAATACTTAACCAAGACATTTGAATTTATTGGTGAAAAATAATAATTTGATTATTAATTTACTTAAACAATCATAACTAAAAGCATATTGTGGGCCGCACGCGACACGCAAGCCTTGTTAAGCCCTGTGCAAAAATGTATCAAAATATAACTTAAAACAGCTATACTCAATGGCGGGCCACATGCGGCCCACTGCAGTTAATAATATTATTAATTATATCTTAGACACAATACACACTGGTCCCTCTAGTTCCAACTAAACAACTAAATGCCTGTGTTATGGAAACTAGATAAGGAATACTAAAAAATACCTATATACTTTTCTTTTGTAAATATATACTTATAGTACATAGAAAAACACCCAGACGCCATACAAACATTCATGCTTGCAGCGCATTCGATATTTTTGTACGCGAACCCGCCAACCTCGATTCTGCAGCCGGTTAGTTTTACCAATGCACCGCGAGGCCCGTAAACCGAGTAAAACAATAGGAAACAATAGTAGCCTCGGTGCGTTTCAGTAAACTGTTCAGTTCCCACTCATCTTGAAACAATTCGTGTTCATCAGATATCTATCTAGAAGCAATGTTATGTATTTTCACTGCGCTTTAACCAAAATCCGCCTAAATAGTTTCGGATGGCAGATATCGCCATTCATTTCGTGTATAGTACAAATATTTAAAATTGTGGTAGAATAGCAAAGTACCTCTGTCCTTGTGACGATGTCTCCTATCCTTATCTCGTTCTCTTGACGCGCGCGAGTCCGGCGAGGATCGTCTGCGCGCCGAGCGCGGATCCATGTCGCTCCACCACCAGGCTGGTGGCGCCGATGAACGCCCATGTACCGGGGACATCGCCCGACCGTAGCCACTGGCGGGAGGTGGGACTCCGCCCCCACCCATACCCGGCATTGCTGCCACCTGTTGAGAACCCCATATTAACACCTACTAAGTGTTAAGGTGTAACGGTTAAGACTTGTGTAAACCAAGACTTTCAAACATTTAACGGCCTTTAATGTTTTTCTTGGCTATTTCACGTAAACAGAACGAACAAATAAGTAAAAAATCAATATAAAATACTATATAACGCAAAATAAATGTATCAAACAAAAACTGCCTAAAACCAATTTAACATTCCTTACCGGTGGGTAACTGGGTGGCAGACGGTAAGCTGCAGCGGCGACAGCACCCTCGCCTTCTGCAGGACATAGCACAGGTGGTGCCGGCAGGCGTGTTGGACTCTCCGGCGTTACCAACTGTAAAGTAAAAAAATATATTTTTCATATTATTGAAGCAAATTGATAGGGCAAGAGCCTCTCGTTCGTAATACCCAACATTCGGTATGTTCAAACCTAATAGTCAGGGTCGCGTGTCTTGTATGGGAGATCATCTCTGCGCTAAGCTTAGCTAGTAATACATATTAAAGTGAATAGGAGATAAATTACCTATTATTCTTTCTAAATCAGACATTTAACAATACAATCGGCATCTTCATATATATGTCACTTTGCACACAAATTTGTCAATGATAATGATATGGTCAAGCCATTACATGAGCTTATTTTAGTATAGTTTACCTGTTGCTTCAGATTATTAAAGTCGTTGCTAATATCACGATATCGTTGCAAGCACTCCTGCCACATATTCGCCATTTCGGCCATCTCAGAGCGTTGCTTTTTTATCTCTTCCTAAAAATTAAAGTAATGCTGCTTTATTTAACACCAATTTAGATAACAGTTCTCTTTTGTCTACTTATTTGTATCTACCTATAAGTGACATGGCCAGTCAACAGAAAAATATTCTTTCTATATAACATAAAAATATTCGTTCTTCCGAGTGAAGAAGAAAGGAGAAGTCTTTTTGATGAAATCAATGAAAGGAGATCTGCAAACAACACAAAGTCTCGATTGTCCCCTACATGATAAGGTAAGTCATTATAAGAAGTAGAGATGGTTCTAGCATTGACCCCTGCGGCACGCCTATATATTAAAATATTGCTCTCTATTGAAACTTTGTAGTTAATAACAATAACCGGTGTAATAGCGCGACATCTCGGAATATCGGCGTGAACTAACTCGTGCCGCGTTTCGTTTGGTGAGAGAGGTGTCCGGAGGCCCGAGACCTTTACCCTTCCTTTTCCCTCCTACTCACTAAAAGGACTGTAACGCACCATGGTGTTCATGTTGCTTTCCATTAGGACTCACTTGCCCTCCTATCCCATAAAAAAACAAAGTGTTACCATGAGCCTGGCGTCGGTGTCACCAACATCTCTCGCCACGTTCTCGTACCGCCTCATACATTCCCACCACAAGCGCATATGTTCAGCCGCAGACTCGTGCACGTTAGCCGCGGTCTCCTACGTGAGTAACACATTTTTAAATAATTAATAATGTTTTTATTGTCTGACGACTTGGTCTGCGTGGATGATATAAAGCAGAAAAAAATCTAAACACCATATTTTTAGGTTCGGAATCGACTGTAGATCATGTGCCAAGTATTCTAAAAAAAATAATATTCAATATACAATTTTGACTTTCATAAGCTTTTAGTGTATGTATAGATTATAATTATAAATCGAGAAATAGGCTAGGTGGTCCAGTGGCTGAGTCGCTTCTGAATCAAAAAGTTGTGGGTTCGAATCCGGGCTCACACGAATGACATTTAGAATTTCTCTTCGGAAATTATGCGTGATAAATATGGATGACTGACAACTTTGTGGCCGGTGTGTTAATAGGTTCGCCACATATTCCATTTGGGACGTAAATTAAGTCGACGTAAATCAAGGCTTAACAGCCGCTGCGTACACCTTCGGGTACAAAGAGGCGTGAAGTTATGTTATCGAAAAAAGGGATATTTATACAAACATTTGATTCAAGTTCAATATTTCGATGCAAAGGTGAAGTCAAGACCCTTCGAATCGAATTTAAAAAAAAAAAACAAGATTCTTACCTTTACGGTTTTATCTTGAGATTGATTTTGTGAGATACCTTTAAAGCATCGCATCAATTCCTTCCACAGATTCATCATTTTGTCCATTGCTTCACGCTGCTCGCATATTTGTTGCTGTCACATAAAAACATATTCTAATATTATACTGAGCTCAAATAATGCACTAATTTCGTTAATATTTCAACAAAAAACAATACTTGTTCTAAATAAAAAATATTTGTGTATAAAAATATCAATTTTTTTCCTTGTTTATTTGTCTTCTCGTATCTTAATAAAATTATGGTTGTTCTCAAGTAAACCAACTACAATACTGTTTACAGTAGATATATACAATTTCGTCTTCTGGTTGGGTTTGGGGATAAAGTGTAAATTTGTACGTTGGCCTGTCGAGTTTTAACTTACTGTAACTTATATAAAAAAAATTGTGTGGTTTTATGAAACCACCGTAAAAGTGAAACTTTTTTTCACATTATAGACATTTAACTAAAAATTTTCGAAATATTATTTTTTTCGAAAATCGAATGTAAGTCACTGTTCACGTATTTTAGTTACCATAAAATATTGGTTACATTTATAAACGATAATAGACGTGAAAGGCGCTCTGACGAGCGCCTTTCACTTTATCCCTACTCCGCGGCCGACCGTCACGCGACATGCAACACGCAGACGAAAAAGTTTGAGACGATGTAATAAAAGTTTCACTTTAACAAAATAGCGTGGAGCACTGGCACAAATGATATAATCTATACACTACACGGTCAGCTGATGCCAGCGTTGCCAACATTAAATTTCTACTCCCGCTGTAGAGAATGCTACAATCCCGTCAAAACCCGTCAAGTAAGAATTTTCGAGTTGTTACTTTTCCATAAATTTAAAAAATGAATTATTTTAAAATTGAGTCTTGGGTTATTGATTTTTAAATCTACTTGTTAAATATACATAAACAAAATATTTTTTCAATAATTATTTTTCAATAATTTAGTAAGTTTTTTAAATTAATGATTCTGATAAAATGATTAACATTTATATTTTTTTAGAGTGCAACAGTGTAAAACAGTTACTTCACAGCAATTTTTTTAAAAGTTTGCTTTGGCTTCGTTTAACTTTAAGTTAAAGATTTAAATCAATTAATTCGATAATCTCATCATTTTCAAGTTCTTTGGAAGTTAACGACTGAAGATTAAGAATTCCTAGATGGCGCTACTAGGTTGCTACTATTGATGATTCTGCCGTAATATCGTATTATATCGATAGATGTCGCCCGAATCGACAAGTATTCCAGCTTCGGCACTAGGGATAACGCGACACCTATTAAACGTTAACAACATTACAACAAAGGATCTTTACAAAACAAAACGATATTTTTTCCTCCAGTAAATATGATATTTTGATTTATTATGAAAATGTGACAAATACATATATAAAGAGCACTATCTTATCGCTAATAAATCGACGAACATAACTGTGTCACATATATGTAGTTCCGGTGGTCCAGTGGTCGAGCACACGGCTTCCGAATCGCATAGGTCGCGTGTTCGAATCCTGGCACACTTTTTGGAATTGGAAACTTAAGTAAAGTAAGAAAGGCAGTCTGCTTCCTCCACTAATTCGTTAGTTACAAGTCAGTGGCAGTTTTGCAAAGAGAGAGAAAACTAGTTTAATTTGAAATCGAACCGGACGTCACCGGCTTTCAGGGGATTGTGCGATAAGGGTTATTTTAATTTACTTGCCATCTTGTATTTGTTAATAGGGTTTAATAAATGTTTTTTATTTTACGTGGTCACGACAATAATTCCTAGATGGCGCTACTAGGTTGCTACTATTGATGATTCTGCCGTAATATCGTATTATATCGATAGATGTCGCCCGAATCGACAAGTATTCCAGCTACGGCACTAGGGATAACGCGACACCTATTAAACGTTAACAACATTACAACAAAGGATCTTTACAAAACAAAACGATATTTTTTCCTCCAGTAAATATGATATTTCGATTTATTATGAAAATGTGACAAATACATATATAAAGAGCACTATCTTATCTTATCTTATATCTTTAAACGAGCAATTCTTGTATATATATATATATAAAAAATTGGAATCTCGGAATCGGCTCCAACGATTTTCATGAAATTTCTATTCCAGCAGATGGCGTTGTTAACTAACACGAAGTCAATGTGTGTTTGCTTTGCTTTTATTACAGTTTATCACTGCAAAAAATTAAGTATATGTTTCTAATATAATATGTTAGTACATAGTATATATTAGTATATATTTATTATTCTGTCGGTAAGATCGAAAAATATTATTGATATTTCATTATTTTATTAGTATGTAATTCGTACTTAAATATAATTTTCAAAAAACACAATTTATAAAAAAAAAGAAAATACCGAGCAAAGCTCGGTCATCCAGATATTCACTACTAAATTGACGAACATAACTGTGTCACATATATGTAGTTCACTTTTTGGAATTGGAAACTTAAAAGCCGCCGCCTACGCCTCCGTCGTTTACAATACATACGAATTTATTATATTCCCTTTTATCGTGTCATTTGTTATATTAATAATATAGTTTTTTTTTTTCTCCGCCTGCAATACGTACGTACGTATATGTATGTATGTAAAAAACAAACAAACAAACAAACCCGATCCTAGAAAATGTGTCGAAATTGGTAAAGAGGACGGTAATTAGACGATTATACATACGGCCCTCGTGGTGCATCGGTAAACCGCACTACCGATAACACAAGGTCGGGGCGGGTTCGATCCCTCGTCTGGGGGTGTTTTTCTACATGTTTTTACGGTATTTATTTACAAAAATAAAGTGTATATTTGGGTAATTAATTAATAATAAATAAATAAATAAACGATAATAGACGTGAAAGGCGCTCTGACGAGCGCCTTTCACTTTATCCCTACTCCGCGGCCGACCGTCACGCGACATGCAACACGCAGACGAAAAAGTTCGAGACGATGTAATAAAAGTTTCACTTTAATAATAAACGTAATTAACTCAAAATAATGTACATACCTTGACTACCTTTAAATAGTTACTTCTTCCACTAACAGTACTCGTGTCTCCATCGGCCACACTCAACCCAGAATCTCTTTCCCTTTCAGAATAGCCATCCCTCTCTCTGTCATCATCTCTTGATGTTATAGAGTTCTTCTCGAAACGTTCATAGTTCTTTCGCCATTGTCGATCTTTATATGACATGTTATTAATACGATCCCGAGACTCCAAAGGCTTCTCATTATAATATTTACCCACGTCATAGTATCTTTTATCTCTCTCTTCATACCGTCTGTCTCTTGTATCGCTACGGGTCGACCTTCGAACCCTCTCATTGTCATGATATTCCCTGTGCACGTCGAAACTCCTACTAGTTTTCTGTTCAATAGCTCTTCCTTTATCATCATTGTAACATCTTCTCATTATATACTCTCGTTCGAGTTCCCGATGGTCCACGTTCTCCGGTTGTCTTCTTTGTGGATCTATACAACTTCTGGTCGGCGCTAACTTTGGAGAATATTCTCTATATCTATCGTCTTCGCAATGTCGTATTCGTGACCTACTCATGTCTAAGACTTTGCTTGGACAATTCGGTACGTCTCTATTATAATAATACATATATTTGTCTTGCTTATATTTGTCCACTTCATTTGCAGAAAGTATATTTGTGTGTGCATTACTATAAACTCGATTTGCGCAATTCTCATGGCTACGTATTTTCTTTGCGATTATGTCTCTGGATCCCACGTTAGTATTTAATCTGACAGGTTGTTGACTAACATCGCATGAGCTCTTCTTATTGTTTACTTCGCATTGTAGAGATTTATTACTTTGAGAACGTGGCTGCATAAAATTGTTACAATTAGTAGTATACTACGTGGCGACATTCCTTTAATTTATGAAGTAAATCTAAAAAAGCCCAGTGATTCTAGTGGAAAGTTATGAAAAGATATAATGATATGGTTCAGAAATTCAAATAATTTGCCTACAATTGTAAGGTATGTGGTGTTAAAGATATCATGCATGTATTTTTTTTTGTAATAATAATTACCACCGGGGACAAGGTAGTCTTGCTTTGAATATTTTTCTGAGTCATTTGAGCACACATTTTGGCAAAGGTCTCCATGAGCGCAGCTTGATTGACAATGGGGTCAGTTAGAGACCCGCTGTCAGGTTTCCTAGAAATAAAAAATAAATCTATTGCTTTAATATACTTCATCACTGATGTGCAACTGTTAAGGTTAATTACAGAAGTATTAGTACAAAAACAAAAATATCTCGTAGCATAAGTAAGTTAATAGTAAATATCACTTAGCCGTGGTGTTCGCTTACTTGGCACGGTCCCTCGGTGGCAGTTCTCGATGCCGGTGATGATGGCGATGTTGGTTACGATCAGGCTGGTGGTCAAAGTCACGATCAGCATCGCGATCACAGAAATGTTCTGGATCAGGATCACGCTGCTCGGACCCTGGACGGCGGCCAGATGCGTCCCGGTCGCGACTTCTCAATCTCTCTTCTCTATGTCTGGCATGACGTTGTCTGTTAAGATAAATAAATTTATTCTGGAAATTACCGCTTATTAGTTTTGATCTCATAATTAAATTATTAGATTGGCATTTTCTTTCTTAAACTATGCTCTCATTATTTTTTACCCGGTATTTCTCGTGATGCTCGCTCGTGACCTACCGCCTGCGTCTGTGTTTTCTTGTTCCACAATCCACTGAGGCACCTTCCTCAAGCGCACGTGTTTTATTAAGTAATTAAACTTTGTAAAGTTTATTCTTTGTACTTATTTATAAGTGTCTATGACACCTATGAAAAAGCTATTTTGATTTGCTTTATCAAGTGATACGTTACTGAACAAAAAAGGGTAATATTATGACGGTGCTTTACCACTGGTAGATAATAGTATGTCTAAAGTAATTTACGCATAAGTTAAGAAATTCACTCGGTACGAACTTCGTAAAAATACACTGTAGTTCTTTAATGATATTACCCGCTAACTTTCAATTTAGTGCTGGTTCTACAAAATAATATGAATGAATTATGTCGTAAAGATTGTTATAAAAATAAGGAGTACTTATTACTACAGTATAAATACAATGAACTTTTAACTACTTTTTTTTGTCCTTTTTTATGGCTTCCTCGAGAAAGGCGTAGATAAAGGAATCCTGATCTTGCGAGATGTTTTCGGGGAGGCCATCTTCTTCCTAAAATAGGGAAGGAAAGCATTTTATTATTGAACTAGCTGTTGCCCGAGATTTTGTCTGCGTGATCGCCATAAAGCAGCAAAAATACTATGCCCTATAAGGGGTAATTGCTGACCCCCAATTAGTGATAGCGTGGTAAAATTTAGCCTATGCCTTGACCCGAGCTCTTGGCTGTATCTATGCCAAAATGTACATAAAAGCATGCAGTAATTTTAGCGTTTATCCGTAACAAACATACAGACAAACAGATAAACAAAAATTCGAACACCATATTTTTAGGATCTATTGTAGATCATGTTCCAAGTACTCTAAAAAAATATTCAATGTACAGTTTCAACTTTCCTTCAATTTTATTATATGTATAGATAATTACCTCCTTGATGTCTCAGAATTCATTGTCGACACAAGCCAAGGCAAACACTTGTAAATCTTGGAATAGGTGGCTTTTGCCATATTTTGGGCACAATTTTCTCATTAGTATCAGTTCTGCACAAAATAATATGATTTGACAAACCACCTACCCGAGGTGTGGAATCGGAGCGCGGAGTTGAAACAAGACCAGTCTTCAGTGCTAAGGAACCGCAATCTTTCCTAAAATATTAAAAGACAAAGTAAATGGAAACGTAGTCCTCTGTGCTAAAGTAAATCATTTTTTTCACAAATAGGACACCGTAACCGTTAGGTATTTAAATAGGATTTAGGAATACTTTAGTTTCTCTTTGAGGCTTCTCATTAGAAAAACGTCAGAATTAAAAGAACTCAAATGATACTTAGTTGTAGGTAACTTACGGGGGTTTGCGATGTTTTCGACGGGATCCCAACGTTGAACGCCTGATATTGTCAGGAGAACGTGCTCGAGATGGACTACTATCTCTGTTCGTTGATCGTAAATTATATTAATTATACATCAAAATTGTGATTTGTGATTAGTGACAACGTGAATATGAAAAATAATCTATACTAATATTATAAAAGAGGAAAGATTTGTATTTTTGTATGTAAGGTATAAACTCAAAAAGTACTGGACCGATTTTAATAATTCTTTTTTCTTTAAAAAGCTACATTATCACTGAGTAACATAGGCTATGTGTAATCATCGTCGTCATCGACATTTTGTTAGTAGACGAGTAACACCGTGAGGCGGGTAGCTACATACAATATAGCGGTACGAAGTTCACGCGGTCTGCTAGTACAAAATTAAATTCTTCCACTAGCTAACTAGCTAGTTAAATATAAGCATAAGGGCTTGTCGCCTAAACAATGTGTTACCTAATAATAACATGTTCTAAGTACCCCAAACTCCTTTGGGAATTATTTTAGGTAATGTAATTGTAAAGAAGCTTGTCATCAGGAGCTCTGGTCAAAAAATTCCTAGCAAATTATCCAACACTACAATAACAATGCATTTGCCATTTTCTTAATATAAATTATATAAATGCAAACCTTTTGGACCCGCTAATATCCAGCTGCATGGACAAATCAGGCAAACTTGCTTTCCCTGATCCACAGCCGTCTGCTCGTATACAACCCTGATGCCGTACAAATTCTTGTTTATTTAGTTATACCTGTGATGCTACTCATGCTACTGTACCGTTTCCGTTCCGTTTTGTGGTTATTTTATTTATTAATGATTGTTACACATAATATTTTAATTGCGTTAACTTCTGGAAGCCCAAAATAATCGCGCAAGCGTACCATTTTGACTGTCCCTTTAAAACCATTCCCTTATGGCCTGCTTTAAAATTTAAATTAAAAAGAAAACTCACTCCGCAGTGACCTTGTCAAAGAAATAATTGAAATATGATATATTAGCGTTTAATCTTTGAAGTTTTAGATTATGACGTTTGAACAAAGTTATATCAACGAGACAACGACTATGTGTAGGATTCGAAAGAACTATCACTCATGCGGCGTTGGGTCTTGATCATGACCAAACTGGCTGTGTCGTATCAGAATATAGATATCAAGAAGAGACTTTAAACCACAGCGTGCATGAGAGGCGCTTATTAAGTATGGATGTCCCATCGTTTCTGTATACTATGCAACCATTTTCTGTGAAGTTTATCCGTATAGTATTTTTCTTTACAAGTATGTCTCGTATAGAGAAAACAGACGAAATAATTAGACAGTTTTTCAAACGAATATTTTGTTTTTGGAAAATTGTCTAAGAATCCAACTCTAACCAGCAACACTATTATGTAAATACATTCTTTTCTTAACAGTAGTCTCCGATTCATTGGCTTAAATGAAAGAGGGCACAGATGAGTACAATATTCACAATTCCTTTTTAGATATTTAATAAGTAGGTATTCACGACAAATGTTGCAAATTCACAACAAAACTGAGTCAGGAAATATGGCCTGACTCAGACTCTGTGAATATGATGGTAATGGATTATCTGTATAATGGTGTAACTGACACCGAAAAGATACTTTGATAATGGAGCATCTGACACAGGAAAGATGTTTAAAATCGGAAAGATCGGATTACATAATTTTCAACCAAACTTTTCGACTTTATAATATTACTAGATGGCCCTACAAAGGTTATTTTGCAAAAAAAAAGCGGCGGACAACCTTTATTATTTAAAAATAGATGTTAACCGATTCTTAAATCTAAACCAAGATGATCAAAAGTTCCTGAGATTTCGAGATAGCACTATTTCCATTTGTCTAAAATACATTAATATAATGGACGGGAGAGCTTTCGTAGTTAGAAACAAATCCTTGTATTCTGGCAAAGGTTAAGTTTTACATATAATATAGGGCGCGTTTTTTTTTATGGGATAGGGGGGCAAACGAGCAGGCGTGTCACCTGATGGTAATCAACCAACGCCGCCCATGGACACCAGCAACACATATAGTGTTACTGTTGCGTTGCCGACCTTTAAGTGATAGGGGATAGGAAAGGATGGGGAGGGGGGTGGGCCTCTGAATACCTCTCTCACCGAACGAAACACGGCATGAGCCACTTTACGTCGGTCTTCTGAGAGGTCGTGGTATTTCACCGGTCGAGCCGGCCCATTCATGCAGCGAACTGCTTGGCTCTACCATTGTCAATGTTTGTCGTTCCACTTAGAGCCCGCAACGACCGCGACCGCGGAAATTGCCGTTCCACTAACGTAAGAACGCTCCGAGCGTTGCGGGCGAATGTTTTATGTGGAACGCACAACTTGAGCGCTGTGTGCTAGCATTATGGCGGCATGGTGAAAACTTTCAGCAAAGTTATGACTAAATATTTCGCATGAATTTGAAATATATAAAATTTAATTTAATTCAATATGGATGCTGGTGAATTTCAAGTAGCGTTTTTGACAAAACGACTGAGAGTTGACTCGGAAAAATTATCAATTTCTTTTGACATATGTCATTTTGGAATTCCCGCCATTTTAATAAAAGCCCACTAGGACCAACCAATATTTTGCGGGCAAAGCGGGTGCGATGTGACGTCATCTATGACGTCAAGCGATCGCTCGCAACGACCACGGGTCTTATGTGGAACGATACTGTGGGCGTTACAATCGTTGTGGGCTTTAAGTGGAACACGCCCATTACAGCACGTAGTTCACCGCATCAGCTGATTTATTATCACAACATATTGACTACATTTTTTTTGTAATGAGAATTTCGTGTATACTGTAATCATAGTTATTGTTAAAATAACAAATTTGCATTTACAAGACATAATGTTGAGCCATGTCACTTACCACAGTAGACTCGTCGGTCGGCACCGACACGGTATCGTCTACTTCATCCCTCTTCTTCTTATAATGCTTACGTTGCGAAGCGTCGAAGACTTTTGTAAGTCTTTTACTATCATTGGCGTGACACTCCATCGCATATAATATACTGGATCTCCGAACATCAATTGCCCAAACTTATCTACTTATCCTACAGAATGCATTACAAAGTATAATAATATGTTTCTGCACCACGGTAAAGAATTTAAATTGTTCATGAAATAACCAAATATATTTGTATAATATGTGTCTATAAAAAAATAATAAAGAATTGTCATCCCTTTTGACTTTTGACCTAAAAATTTTATAAATAGAAATAAATACGATATCAGTAGGTACTAACGTGCCAGTATTCTATGTAATTATTAAACTCAGTAGCTTAAATTGTGTCCCCGCGACTCAAACCATTCATACTCAAATAATGCATATAGCAAATTCGGTTTTTGTTCTGCTGATTATTAAGCCAACACTCTCTAGTTCCCCTTCCCCTGCTCTGTACATCCTGTCCATCTTCACCAACAGGCACGGTGTCATCCGCAAAAGCATACACCATTACACACATTGCATAACCTCGCATACTTACTCTGGCACAGCTTTCTGTCTTAGAGCCCCCGGCCAACCAAAAATCTTTCGAGGCACACGTAAAGCGAAAATGGCATCCGTCATCCCTCGCCCCGACATGAATCGGTATTGGTTTTGGGATGTCTCCTCTTAGGGTGTATTTTAATTATGTTACAACTTACATTATTTTGATGTATCATTTAAAGTTCAGCCAGGTACTAAATTATGAATGGATTACACATAAAAACCATCCTGTTTACGTCTCTATCTTTAAAAAAATCATCAAATTCCGTTGCGTTTCATCAAAGATCCTAGGCATATAAAAGGGCAGACAGCGGAAAGCCACTTTGTTCACTACTAAATAACTGACCCAACGAACTTTGCTTCGCCTCAGAAACAATAAATAAATATTTTTTAGCTTTTATCATGTTCAATTGGCGCTATTTATCGGCGCAGGTTGGCCGGTATAGATGGTGTAGAGCCATTTGGATCTACATTAAATGCACGATACATTTATTATCATTACAAGTATAAAACAAAGTCGCTTTCCGCTGTCTGTCCCTCTGAGACGGCAGGAATCGAGGCGTACACGCTCTTGACATGTCCCCCATAATTCTTTCATTTTTCTACAAACATATCGAGCATAACAATATGTATCCTTAGTCTTGAAAAGAGTTATTTTTACTCCCTAATTATTTTTGATTGCGGCCCGCGATTAATACGTTGATTAATACGTCTTTGTGGGCCGCATACAAAAAAGATTGAGTACCGCTGCTCTTAAAGGTCACCTCCAAAGCGTTTAGCATTAAATACTGCCGGCAGTTGTTCAATTTTTGTAATAAACTGAATATTTTTTATCTATTAGTAGCTGGAAATGGGTCAATATGGGCAAATTGGCCAATTAGAGTTCACTAATAATATTATTCCCGTTGAAGATTTTGTCACTCCCTGAAAGTAAAAGCTCCCAGAATATACGATACTACACGCGACGTAAGTACGTAATCATCGGTGCATCCAAAATTCTAGCGGAGCCGCGCAGTTATTAACAGTGGTAGTCAAGCAGTTCGCTGCATGAATGGTCCGGCTCGACCGGTGAAATACCACGACCTCTCAGAAGATCAACGTAAAGTGGCTTATGTTGCGTTTCCTTCGGTTAGAGAGGTACCTGGAGGCCCATCCCCTTTCCCATCTTTTCCTATCCTACTCCCTTAAAAGTCGGCAACGCAACTGTAACACTCGCCCGAATACTGAACCGCCACTCAAATCTGACAATCAATAAAGTGCTACTTACTGCTCAAATTTCACGTATTCTGTCTAATGTGACCGCTACTTAAACGCCTAAGTAGCGCTTATATATTTGAGTGGCTGTTCAGTATTCGGGCTTATATGTGTTGCAGGTGTCCATGGGCGGCGCTGGTCACTTACCATGCCTATGCCATGCCTGCCCGTTTGCCCTCCTATCGCATAAAAAAAGCCAATCCCAGCATTTCAGTTTGTGATTGTGTACCAAATTATTATGGAAAATCTTGTCGCATAAAGCCACTGTGCCACTGTGCTGTGTGGGATGTTGAATGAAGCCATATAAATAAACCGTTTTAATATTTTGCTGATCTTAATAAATGATGAGTAACTATTTTGTTATATATTTTAATTATATTGCCGTATTATTAATATTTTGCTGCGTATTTAAAAGTTCTGCTGTATGGTTTATTAAATTGCGTTTGATAATATTTAATTCAGTTACTATATATAATAATAATATCTGGGTCCCCCGGACCCAATACACACAGCACCCTCTAGTTCCAAGCTAAGCAACTAAATGCTTCTGTTATGGATACTAGATAACGAATATTAAATATATAAATCTTTTGTAAATGCATACTTATAATACATAGAAAAACACCCAGACACCACACAAATATTCATTTTTGTGCTCAGGTGGGAATCAAACCCCCGACCTCATTGCTCCAGCCCGTACTTTTACCAATGCGCCACAAGGCCCCACAAACCTAAACTATTAATTTAAAAACCTTCTGATCTACAATAAATTTTAATGGGAACTTGGTATTTGTAGTTCCAATAAACCCCTGAAAACAAGATACAGTCGACTCTTGTTAATTCAAACCTGCGATAATTCAAACCTCTCGATAGTTCAAATATATCACGAGTTCCCTACAAAATCTCTTTATATTTCGAACTAAATCAATACATTTTTAAACTCTTGGTAATTCGTACGAAAATATCATTGCTATATAACAAAACGACGCGTTAATTCGAACTTATCGGCGTCCAACACTCGACAATTCAAAGTTGCAGAGAGAAAGATTGTAAGTATGTACATACATTTTGCGACAAGATCAAACTTGTATTAAGTTGTTTGTTATTTGAGCAGTGTTTTACAGTGTTTGACTAATGGTACTGTTACACATGCTTTTTATTAGTACGAAAGCATGCCATTACCAAGCAAGTGCTCAATAGTAGTAGCATGTGTGTTGATACATTGCTAATAATGAGCATGTTAATGTGAAAATCGACAGCCAAGCTAATATCGACCATGTATATTCTAATTCAAGAAGTAGTGGATTCAAATCCTGACACTGGCACATACCAATGACTTTTCGAAATTCTTTTCGAAAGTTATGGTATTTTCGGAAGGTAAACCAGTATTACAGAGTTCTTTCAAAATAATAATTAATTAACATTATGAATACGTAAGTGTATGTACACGAATGTACCTCTAAAGTTCTGTCATTGTTATAGAATAGCAGTTAATAAATAAGAATTGATCAACACTTAATAATTCGAAGTTTTCTTTAATTTCTCTTACAAATTTCGAACTATTTAATATTTCGAACACTCGATAATTCGTAATATTTTAAGAGTCCCTCGAGTTTCGAATTAACGAGAGTCGACTGTATTTGAAAACCCTCAAATAAGAGTAATAGCCTAGTAAAAATATAACTGGTAAATAATAAAAGTTTTCACTTATTTATTAGTTGGAGTGAGAATAAAGCCAAATATGGAGTAATTCCGAAACTGCACTAAGTTCTGGTCCTGCTTCAAATGAAATGTCCCAAATATTAAAGTTTTGAATTAATTAATGATGTCTTTCGTCGAAAGGTAGACAAAATTATAAAATGCCAATTTATGAAAACAAAATAAAATTCAGATTCAATTTCAATATATTATAGGTTATTGTAATTCACATTAAACTTAACTAAACTTATAGCTCACATAAGCTCCGCTCACATTCTTCACTAAGTTCTCTTATAGACAAAGGCGTTAAAGGTACTCGGTATAAAATCTCCATCATAAAACCAATAAACAGATTCAAGTCCCATTTTATTATAAAAATCAAAATTACGTGTTATAATACATCTTTTCACAATCGAACAATAGAAATCGATTATAGCACATTGACATTCTCGTGTAAATAAATCATCATGGACATAAATAACAAAATCGTATCGTACATGCTAACACGTTGTGAGAGACCGCTGCGCTAGAGACAACTAACAGTCACACGTCTCGAGTGGACAGTATATATATAGCAGCGGCGCGACTAACACTATATGTACACACACGTCACGTCACATACACGTACCGACAGGTAACAACACATGTTCAATGTTCATCAGTCGAGTCTATTCTGTAGACAAACGAGTCCGCCACTCAGTCGGCGTCGCGCGACGGGGACGACTGACTACAGTGGAAAAGCACGTCGGCCAGCTCGTGGGCCACCTTCTGGTCGAGGATCTGCGACATGACGAGCGACAGCAGCCGCCGCTCGTGCCGCCGGATGAGCGGGCGGTTCTCGGGGTGCTCGGCCAGGCGCAGCAGCGTGGCGGCGGCGCGGCGCAGCATGTCCAGCGAGGTGCCCATGGCGTCGGGGTTGTCGCGCAGCGCCGCCACGCCGTGCTGGTTGGCCACGCCCAGCGCCGTCTGCTCGGCGCGCTCGATGAAGGCCACGAGCTGCGCCACGGCCGGCGCGTGCAGCGCCACGTCCCGCGCCGCGCCGCCGCCCGCCGCGCCGCCCGCGCCCGCCAGGTAGTGCAGCAGGTTGACGGCGAACTCGCGCACCACGGGCCGCTCGGGCCGGCACAGGTCGCGCGCCAGCCCGGCGCACAGCGCGGCGATGCGCCCGCGCGGCGGCGTGGCCAGCACCAGGTCCACGTTGGCGTCCGTCACGCACAGCTTGCACAGCGCCTCCAGCGCCAGCCTCCGCGGCGACAGCGGCGACGCGGCGCCGGCCGCGGGCGGAGCGTCCCCTGCGATATACATACAAATACAGTGTATTATAGCACGATTGGGCAAAATTGTCAGTGATGATCAAGGCATAATAAAAATAAATTTGTTTGTCTGATAAATTACGATAAAATCCTCAAGTATACTAGCTACGCAATTGGAACCTCTAAATAAGATATTATATCGCGTTTAGTTATTAAACGAGAGAAACGTCGGGAAATAAATAAAAATAAGTATTAAATAAACGTGATATAATCCTGAAAGGGTGTTTTAATGTTAGTTCAAAACAAGATAAAGCATTTCGAAACAGAGTTTGCAGGGAGTGCTTATGTATTATCAATAAGGTTTACGCATACAAAAATTTATCTGTTTCAGATAGTATTTGGGTATGTAATATTAATATATTACAATCAATAATAAAATCAAATTTTTGTTATTGTAATAACACATTTAGAAATGTCTATATCTGTTGAGTGGCATCGTGCGTACCTGCGACGGCAGCGGGGCAGACGCTCCAGTGCAGCAGCCCGTCGAGCAGCGGGCGCGCCACGGCCTCGGGCTGCCCCGCCAGCTCGAGCCCGCCCGCGATGTTGGCGCAGCACACTAGCGCGTCCTCCCGCAGCTGCGCCAGCGCGTCCCACCACCACTCGGCGCCGCCCCGCAGGCTGGAGCAGCAGGCGGACGCGTCGGCCTCGTCGCGCGCGGCCCGCTCGTAGGCGCGCGCGCGGGCTGCTCGCGGCGCGTGCTCGTGGTGCAGCAGCAGCAGCTTGCCGGCGAGCGCCAGGAAGGCGCCCGAGCGCGAGAACTCGGCCTCGTTGCCGGGCACGAAGGTGAGCCCGCGCAGTATGTTGGACAGCGCGATGCAGCGGCGCGCCAGCGCGTCGCGCGTGTCGTCCAGCAGGTTGAGGCTGGGCTCGTCGCGCGTGTAGCACTCGTCCTCGTAGTCCTCGAGGCGGCGCCGCTTGAGCACGCCGGCGGGGTCGCGCACGCCGAGCACGGGTTTCCGCTCCGGCTCCAGGTCCATGGGCTCCGGCGCGAGATTGTCGCGGTCGGCATCGACGTCTGGCGCGCCTGTTGACGCTTCTGGACACGCGTCGGGCGTAGGCGCGTCGGGCTCGGATTTGGGCCTCAGTTCGAGGGCTGGTGGTGGTGAGGGCGCGCGTTCGCCGGGCATCACCCTCACGAAGGGCAGGTGTAAAAACTCTGCACGCAAGCACGACACCACGTGCGTGGCGCCTCCTGAGTCTCCGCCCAATTGCCAGGGTTCCATCACGTCCTCTACGTGCTCGTATTCTTCGTCCTCATCCTCAGGCGCGAACAAATCCTCGTCTGGTTTGTATATGACAGGATGCCGTCGTCGCGATTCTAACGTATAATTTTCTCCGGATAAAAATCTAACTCGGTCTGCGGGATCTGGTGGCTCTCGGGGTTCTTTTTTCGTTTTGACAGGCTTTAGTAAAGGTTCGGGACTAGGTGGCGGTGCATACCAAGGTCCCTCGTCAGTGGCGGTCGATTCAAATACATCGCTGAGACTCTTGTGGAAGTGTTCCAAAAGCAGGTCTAGCAGTCCCGGCATATGTTGTAATCCAAAATATCCTATACAGTTATCATCAAACAGAAGAATGTTGAGTATGTCGAGCGCCCAGCACGTCTCCGCCAGTAGGCCCGATTTGAGAGCCATCATGATCCGCCACGCGTCAACTGGCGCTACGTCAGCTTTGGTCAGTCGCCGTCGCTTTTCTCCACTGGGGACTGTCGCCTCTATGCAATCCGCCGGAAATGTTAGTTCACGTTTTATCTGTCCCACAGTATTTAACGTAGGCGCAGAATTCTGTAACAGCGGATGACATAATATTTATTTCTATATACACATATATTTTGTTTATTATATCTAAGAATACGGATTAATATCTCTTTTATTAAGTTTTATTTAATAATTGTTACTTAAGACTAATAATGACTAGGACTTATTTTGACTTAGTTATATTAAATTTTACTTGCAATTATTATTCTAGAAAATTAATAGAATCAATAAAGAAGAAAAACAGTGGTAGAGGCATCGCAGTTCGCTGCATGAATGGGCTGGCTCGACCGGCAAAATACCACGACCACTCTGAATATTGACGTATGTATAGTGGCTCATGCTTCGATCCGCCCGGTGAGAGGCATCAGGAGGCCTAACCACTTCCCCTCTCCCCATCTCATTTCACTTCTAACCCCTCCCCTATCCCATTTTGAAGGCGAACAACGCAACTGTAACACTGCCATTGCAGATCCATGGGCGTCGTTAGCTGCTTGCCATCGGGTACCACGCCTTCTCGTTTAGTCCCCTTTTCCATAAAAAAAATCCAATATACAAACAATACACATTGTGCATTACTCAAATAATGTAGGTGATTATCTGGGAGATTGCTGACTGACTGATTGGTTGGTGTTGAAACAGGGTGATATCCATTTCTATATACAATCACATCAAAAAGCTTTCACAAGAAAAATATTTACCGGTGATGGTGCTGCAGATGAAGAATATGTACCATCTTGCGTTGGTGGTCGTGGACCTCCAGCCCACACAGGTGCACCGCCCAGCTGTAACATATTGTTTGGTAATAACAATAATTTAAGTCTCGGTGGCGCAGTGGGCGAGCGCACGGCCTCTGATTCAGAGGTCCGGGGTTCGATTCCAGACACTGGCTACACCAATGACTTTTCGAAATTGTTTTCGGAAGTTATGTGTGATAAATACCGATGACTGACAAACTTTGTGCCCGGTATGGCAATAGGTTCGCCACCTATTCCATTTGGGACGTAAACATAACGGCGAGACGAGGCTTAACAGCCGCTGCCTACACCTTCGGGTAACAAAAGGCGTGAAGAAGTTATGTTATGTATGTTTAGTTTGAATATTAAGTCATTTAGTAGAAGTTGTGACTAACACTAAACATTAGACAGCACTTTAAGTGTTTTTAAGATACTTTTACATCAATTTGGTGAAAGCTCTCATTGTCAGTAAATCTTGCTAGCTTTATATCGGTTGTATATACGTCAAAATAAGTTCTTATAGCTTCTTAATAGCCAAACTAAGTATCTAATATAGTTTGTTTCCTCGTATTAACAGAGTAAATATATATATTATTATGTATTGAACAAGTTCAACAGTGGTAGAGCCAAGCATGAATGGGCCGGCTCGACCGGTGAAATACCACGACCTCTCAGAAGACCGACGTAAAGTGGCTCATACCGCGTTTCGTTCGGTGAGAGAGGTATCCGGAGGCCCACTCCCCTTCCCCATCCTTTCCTATCCCCTATCCCTTAAAGGTCGGCAACGCAACAGTAACACTATATGTGTTGCTGGTGTCCATGGGTGGCGTTGGTTGCTTACCATCAGGTGACACGCCTGCTCGTTTGCCCTCCTATCCCATAAAAAAAAAAAAAAAAAAAAAAAAAAAAGTTAGGTATAGAATTATCACCGGTGGTTGGTAGGAGGCGTGCGACCACTGCGGCTGTGGCGCTGCGGACTGCGGGCGCCAGGGGGCGGCGGGCGCGGGCGGCGCGGGCGAGCGCGGGAAGGGCGCGCCCCAGCCCGCGCCGAAGCGAGCGGGCGCGCCGGGGGGTGGCGGGGGCGCGGCGCCCCCCGGCCCGGTCCCTGCCGCCCCCGCGCCGCCCGACCCCACATACTGTCCTTCGCCTTTCGCGAAATCGGGATGCCGACGAGGCGCACCCGCGTTCGCAACAGGACCGGCGCCCATTTGCTTTCCGCCTCCGTACTGTGG
Source organism: Euproctis similis (assembly GCA_905147225.2). Lineage (NCBI taxonomy): Eukaryota > Metazoa > Arthropoda > Insecta > Lepidoptera > Erebidae > Euproctis > Euproctis similis. Next base: position 17,249,717 of record LR990109.1, read on the forward strand.
GCATGGCGAATGTACAAATGTTATTTATTATAAGTGATAAGAAACTTTCGAACCTCACCCCTCCATCTTCGCGACGACTCTTATTGCTACGTGTTCGGACAATGGAGCGAATCTGACTTCTTTGTCTGAACGTCCATAATTTGATATTTGAGCACAAATAACTGTCTTGTCCAATATGATCAGTCATTAGATAAAGTTGAATAGTATATTTACCAGAAACACACACACATACAACCCAGATAAAAATTCACTCTCACGACAACATTGGTTTCATCCTTTACTTTTAATCATATCAATTCATATCCCCATGATCACTCCGGCTGTCGTTAGTAAACAATGTTACTCTCAGGAATTCTCTTTTATGCATTTGTACTCCACTCAGTTACATCACTAATTTTCAAAGAATTGATTATATGGACATTATTAAACGAATACAAAAAAAGAAGTCAGATTGTAGTGAGGTCAATTATAATAAATAGAAAGCCAACATTTATAGTAACTTTGTTATGCTCGCTGTGCTTCCCTTATGTGTTGTCATAAAAAGGATTACGTCGCACAAAAGTCGTTTGAATATATGTTTATGACTATGTAAATAAATTTAAATTTTAAATAAAATAACGATATATTCAAGCGAATGTTGTCAATAACAAAGTTACGATAATATTAAAACTTACAGCTAAGCTTACATGATTTGTGTGAATATAAAGGCATGCACAATGATTTAGTGACCAAAATTGTTCATATAATAAAGCCACCACCACACACTCTAAACCTTAACTTCCATGTTTAAATTGTTATTGTTAAATTTTGAATGAATTCAGACGACGAAATTTTTTTGCTGCCGCTTCAGCCAACGATCGACTGTGACGACATAATATAAAGCCAATTAATCACACCGCAAGCCAAATTTTGTTAAACAAAAACAGAAGAAAATAATTAACAGTGATAGCTTAAAATTTTGTCAAACGAGTGGTATTATTTAATAAAATAAAATGAAGCCAAAACCACGAATGAGATTTGCCCCGCCAGCGATAAACGTTTCCTAATCAGAATGTACACGTGTTCCTGTATGTTCGTTTTCAGCATACGGAATATTGTATTATTGTTGTAGATTTTATTTCGTTTTTGTATTTCTATTATTAGAGTAATAGGAAGAATGTGTTGTTGTTTTTTGATGTGATAATATTTGTGTACGTGTGCGTGTTTCTGCATTGTACAAGGTGCATGGGTGTGTGTGTGTATATAGACGAGTATCGCTGGTTGCATGTGTGTGACCATATATCCGTGCGTGGTGTGAGAATGATCCGATCGCCAATAGATGGGAAGCGGTGTTGAGTGCGTGGTACAAACGGGGCGTCCGTACGTAGGGTCTGGGGCTGGCCGGCAGCGGCGCCACCAACTGTCGCGCCAACTGCGAGTTCAATAAGTTACCGACACTCGCCCCGCCGCCGCCGACAGACATCTACACCCAAACACATAACGTCAGCCCGCCAATTTTATATACTTCACTCAAAATATATGCCGACTAGACACTGACGATCCACTTTAACTTCCACAATTTGATCAACCATAAGTTTTCCTATTGGTTGATTCTAGTTCTATTTAAAAAATATATTATATTAAAACAATAACGAATAACAGCATGTTGACCTCTTGATCCTCCTGTTTAGGTACATCACGTAAAACAATAAAGTCATAATTATTACAGTTAATAATAAATTCCACCATAGTTTCATTTCATCTTAACTCCGGTAAGGATCTAACATGCTATTATATACTTAATTATTACAAAATTACTTATATGCTAGAAATATGGTACCTATATTCTATATTATTTATTAAGCTGCTTGTCTTAATATTTATAACTTCCAAAGTTAATGTTGTACTTGCCAGAATTAAAAAGTCCTATAACTTAATAAAATTAGGAAACATAATCAGGAAATGAACATGGAAATTATGGTAATGAAATAAAACACATGGAGGAAGGTGTCTTCAAAATTTACAAATATGATCTGTCTGAAACATGTCTGGAGCATAAACAGCTACATAGTATGCATACTTGGAATCAATCATAGGTTGGATCTTACTAGAATTACTATTAAAATTTATTAATATAGTCTATTAAAAATATTTCTTGGATTCCTAATAAAAGAAAGCGAAATTCATTCATTCATCAAAGAAATTCTAGTACGAAAAATATAACAAAAACAATCTTTGATTAGACAAGCTTTGGTCTTCAGTGCTACATATATATACATATTACTTCATAGAGAGGGGTTCATATAATTCTCATGATTTTTTTAACGTGCGGGGAGGGTTAAAATACAATGATACTGTAGACATTAAAATGTTTGAAAAAAATATCAAAGGAAATTTACAAAATGATAAAAAATAATTTACTCCGGAATAAGATATTTATAACAGAGAGCTGCGTTTTACAATCTTGTGCTATGTGGGTTAGCAAAACACTCACGAAATATTCTTCTTAATTACATTTGTATATTGTTAGCGACTGTCGACTGAGTCTTGCATCTTGTCTACCACATATAAACTGTATTTGTACTGACAGGCAAGTATGGCTGGAATACTGTTAGCTACTACTTTTTCTTTATCAACTAATTTTATATTATTTGAATACAGCCAGAAAAATGTGTACAAAACAGTGTATTGAGTAATTAATTACCTCATGAGCGGGTTGTTGCGGCGAGATAGGTGGATGTGGCGGATGTTGTTGCGGATGCTGCTGCGGGTGCTGCGGCTGCAGCGGCTGGTGAGGGTGCTGCGGCTGATGCGGCTGGTGGGGGGCGTGCGGCGCGTGAGGCGCATGGGGGGCGTGCGGCGCGTGGGGGGCGTGGGGCGCGTGGGGGGCGCGGTAGTACTCGGGGTAGGGCTGCGCGGGGGGCGGGGTGCCGGCGCCGGGCGCGCCCCCGCGGTAGGCGCCGCCGTACCCGCCGTACTGGTAGTCGCCGCCGCCACCGCCTCGGTAACCTCTGGAACGATACAATATACACGCCTTTTAGATACACTCTCTTACTTATAATTTTTATATTTCCTGAGAGAGGATTATGAAGATATAATTATATACAAACGTATCCCTGGTAAACTACTACAGAACAGCACTACATTATGCCTTCTATATTAATGTCGGTCACAAAACTACTCTCCGTTGAATTCTGTTAAAAATATAATAGTAATATATATTAAATAAACACACCTTTCACCATCAGCGCCATACTGTGGATAAACTGGCCTATTTGGTTGATAAGGAGACCCATACTCGTAGCCATATCCTTGTTGGTAACCTGCTGAATAAACAATTATTTAATATATATTTTTCGAACTAATACACCCAAAAACATATTTAACATAGAATGTTAGTAATACTATTCATATAACATTACAGGTTGGGGAGTTCGAATACGACCTGAGAGCAGCAGTGTATAATAAGTTGTATTAGAATAAATGTGTTATAATTATCTTTTAATTGCTCCAGAAAGACAAATGTATTGAATAATTGTAATATTCTCCTTGAGGTGCTCATACTCTCCATCCTCTTATAGAAGAAGACATGCATTCAGAGGTAATAATTATCCTCAATAAATTAATCCTCACATTACGTAACATAAAGGTTATATAATATTTTGATCAAACATAATTACTTCATTTAATGGTTTTATAAAAGATTTTCTACAAGGAATCAGTAATGTATGTAAAATCGAATACATAATATGAGGACATAATACTGCAAAATATAATAAAAACATGCTCAACGATAATTGTATTGAATATGTGTAGACTAAAGATTAAAGGGTCTATATATATATATTAATCAATGGAACATGAAGAAAATATAGCCTAAGACATATGAATACTGTATTGTAAAAATAACAGAGTAAAATAACAGTCGCCAGAGACCACAAATATTACTGACCACTCAGGAAATTAAACAGTTCCAAGAGAAATTATAGCCTTGAAAACATGTAACATTTGAAATGATTTTAGTATATTTCACCTATGCAAAATAGAAGAACTAATAACCAAGAAATAATGCCCCACAACACATGTTAAAAAAAAACTCAAATACTCATGTCACAAGTGATGTGTTAAAAAGTTAGTCAAAATTAAAAAAATCTTAGCATATACATTTTATTTAATAAGCTTCAAAACATGAGATGTAAATTCAAATTGAGGTCAGACAAACCTTAAAATTAAAAGCTAATTCAGGCAAGTTTCAAATTACGCATTAATTATAACTAAACAATTAAATTAAACTAATAACTAAACAACTAACAAAAATTAACAGTAAAACATAATTACACATTTTTTTATTACAACACGGTCTCTGGCGGTTAGGACGAGGGTTAATAGGTGACATAACAGTTATATAATGGAGATGTGCACTGTTAAGTACCTGGGGGTCTCCTGGGCCCCGGCGGCTCGTCGAACGGGTTGGAGGCGGCTAGATTGTCACCGCCAGGCCCGCCGCCTACAACCACACGTCTATTTACCTCCCATACGTACCCGAGAGGAAAATGAACTACCATAGACAAGGATTCATTCAGATGAAGATCTTTAAATTGATTTCGTTTGTAAATACTTTTAATTCCTGAACACAATATGTTGTAAATAACATAACATAACTTCACGCCTTTTGTTACCCGAAGGTGTAGGCAGCGGCTGTTAAGCCTCGTCTCGCCGTCATGTTTACGTCCCAAATGGAATAGGTGGCGAACCTATTGCCATACCGGGCACAAAGTTTTTCAGTCATCGATATTTATCACACATAACTTCCGAAAACAATTTCGAAGTCATTGGTGTGAGCCAGTGTCTGGAATCGAACCCGGACCTCTGGATCAGAAGCCGTGTGCTCGACCACTGCGCCACCGAGACTTATGTTGTTTATAATTGCATCTAAAAATGTCAGACATCACCGCTCAAATATCACTTACTAAAACCGAGACATCTAACAGTATTTTTTTGTCATTCTGTTTCTGTTTGTATCCTTGTTGAGAACCGAGGGTAGAGGTAGCTCCAAACAGGCAAAAGTGAAGGTTAGTTATGTTTGAAGTCGCAAACAACAACACTCTGATACCCAATAATGCTTAATAGAAACAGAATTATTGTTGTTTTGTAACATCCAAATACAACCAATCGTCAAGGATTGGGTAGTTTTAATGAATCTTGCATATTATCAAAAACTTGACCATTTCTAAATGAATCCTTGCTGTAGCAGTTGTGCACAAATTTACATAGTTGTTTAAACAATAGTACTCAAGAAAATCACATAAAATATATTTACAAATAGAGAGTATTAACATATTGAAACAGTCTTTAATCCTCACAGATACTAAGGTTATTAGTGTTAGTGCTAAGCTTATGAGGTTAGTTTTATGAATTTTGTTTGTTTGAATATATAATTTGAGAAGATTAATATGTTAACTTGATTGGAAAATAAAGAAAAGAAGCACCATGTGTCGTCCTGGTCTTATGGTCTTTTTGCTACCTTAACACTAATATTTAAAAAAACTGGAACATTGTCACATTAGATCCATCACATGGATGCTATTATACCAATATGTGATATGTACTAAACTAATGCAATCATCAGAAGAAACACAAAGTAAACTTATATACATGATAATAAGGGATAAAAATTATAGTCCGTTTTACGTACATAAACCGCTAGGGGTGTGCGAGATTTGGTTATAAAATATGTACGAAAAAGTGCAGAGTGATAAAAACTGTATCGAATTTTGTTGCAGTTGCTATTAATTTTATACTAATTCTTGTTGAAATTGTAACACTCGTGTCTGTCGCACCTTGTGAATGGTTGGGTTGAGGTGGATAGCCAGTATATTGACCACCATATCCGTCCATAGGAGGACCGCTACCACTGCTAGCGCCGCCCGGGAATGATTCTTGTGAATTCGATGAACCTGCTGGTAATAACATTGATTATTGCTATGCTCATTTACACCTGAAATTAAATCTTTAAAAAATACATAAACAAGTATATAGTTCTGTGTAAAATGAACACAAATGTGTATGCATATTGTGGTCAACTAGTTATTCAACCGCTCATTCCGTATTCCTGCCTTTTTTACAGCAAGCTAAGAATACATCGGGATACATAAAAAATACATTTATAGACAAAAAATATGGCGTGTGTCTTGGCAATTTTCGGAAATTATGTAGCCTATATTTATTTGAATTTAACGACACCTCAAGATTCAAAAGTTGAGAAACCATTTGCGCTCAATGCGTGCCAAATACATACAAACTATAAAAACATAGCCCTCCTTCTGGAGTAGTCAGTGGTAAGTTCTATTGGCGAACACCAGTCAATAAAATAGTGTGCCAGATACCTGCCACGACATGTTACTCACCCGGACTGGAGGTACTATTCGACTTGCCACTCTTCTTTTTCGTCGAAGCCTCCACTTGATTTATAATCGGCTGTGGGTCAATGCCGCCGCGGTCGAAGTGGCACTCATAAGCTAATAAATTCTTCGTATAGTGCTTGCGCAGAGTGTACGCAGCGGACGACGATGCACCTATGCCCAAGAGACCGGCGATGTCCTTCCACGTTTTATTCTTCGTGACCTTAGAAAATTATATACACAGTATAAATAAGCGTGATACATTGTCAGTGTGCAGTTTTAAAATAAACAAATGTACACGAGGCAACAGTTAAGTGGAACATAAAGTGTGAAGGTTTAGTGGTCATCGGTGTAGGCGATAACTCGCGCACGTTAACGAATGGAGCCTGACCATGCCGAAGTGTTCCCGCGAGCGACGACCGGTCCGCGGGCGGCGCAGTGCGAGTGTGGCGGTGGCGCGCCGCGGCCGACCGACGCAACGATTCAATGATAAAAATTTATTAACTATCGTTAAAGAGCCGGCTAGTTTATGGCGCCTATTCACATAAACCGCGCGGTACATGCAGTAACATAAAACCTGACTCGGGCCTATTAGTCTCAGTTGCATAGAAAGCCGCGTCGTTCAAGTAGCACCGCTAAGGTGATACTCGAGCGTACGAATGTTTACAAAATGTTAACGTTCAAAACTGTAAACCCCAATTGAATCACATACACCGTTCGTCTTCTGTACATTTATTTGCTTGACTTTATACTGAGGGGTAAGCAAAATGGAATGCATTTTGCAGTATAAGCATAAAAGTTTATAGTTCGTGTAATAGATGCAAATGATATGTAAGGCGAGCCGGCCGTGGCGACATGCACGACGATGCATTCACATATTGCTCACTAATCAAATAATATAATGTACATACATACTTGCATAGGATTAAAACTAGCCTAAACATTTCATAGAAGTAGTGGTACTTGCAATTACAAACACATAGTTCGCTATAGATACTCAACAAACTATTCATGACTTGCTACTTGACGTGTTTCGTTTTATTTTTATGGTTATCGCTTTGCTCCTTTGGGTTAATATATTGGTGTTAAATATCCGACAATTATCAACAATAAACAGACTCTCTATAACGATATAGTGGTTTCATTTGAGATGAAATTGTAATTTGTTATAGCTTCATCATCTTCATTCATTAAGTTTGTTTTTCTAAAATAGCTCTTAATGAATGAAGATGATGTTTGTTTTGCTAAAATAGCAATAGCTCAATGCTTATTTAATAAGTTATTTCTGGTATTATGCATCCACACGCCAAATTGAGCTTATCGCCACACATCCGGCAGGATTGATCTGTCTGTCAGTCTGACATCGATACAAATAAGTTTCGGATCCCGCGTGATAACCCTTACTGACAAATATCATTTTGCGCGTTTTTGACGCTTGACAAAAAAACTCTAATAAAAAAATAATAAAGGCTAACTAATAAACTCAAGTATTAGTTAAGATAGAAGTAACATAATATGTAACATGTTATTTTATAATAGGTCAAAATTTAGACAGTTAAATGCAACGATGACCAATCCTGTTTAAGTAGTCTGATTAATATTTGTAACACTTAATTTAGGTGATTTTAAACATAAACATAACTTCACGCCATTTTCTACCCGAAGGTGTAGGCCGCGGTGGTTAAGCCCTAGATTCCCGTTATGTTTACGTCCCAAATGGAATAGGTGGCGAACCTATTGCCATACCGGGCATAAAGTTTTTAGTCATCGATATTTATCACACATAACGTTCGAATTTAATTTGGTAGGGTGTTTTTAGAAATGAAAAATATTTTTGGCCGACAAAATGACATTAGCATATTGTTCGCATATAGTGCTTACACTTGATTGATTGCTCTAAGCAGTCTAAGCTTTAGAAAATACGATGCCAAGTGGGGTCCACTGTGTAATGGAAGAAGTCCTTTGGATGCCCTTATAATAAGGCTAATTTACTACATATAAAAAAATAGGTAAGTATATAGCATAAATTTAATTTCGTAAAATGTATATTTACATTAAGTAGTTATTTTTATAAAAATCAAACAAATTTCTGCACAAAAAATGCTTAAGACTGACATGGTTCCTTGAATGACGTCTCGCCGTGGCAAACATGTGTGTGTAAGAACGTTGTCAATGTTTTTAGTATTTTTAACACGGCGTGACGTCATTAAGACGACATTTTCAGATTGCCGTGAACTGCCATGGGACACAATGCTTAATTTTCAAGATTTTCTTTTCGAAAAATATAACTGAATTGCAAGCTCGTCATGAAATAAAATTTACCTGTCTTGCAGTATGATAAAAACATTAAAAACGGTTCTTGGTGCTTTACAGTTTATTAATAATTGGTGTAATAGATATGTTTTAAAAAGCTTTTAATCACGAGTATTTGTGAGTTCTGTGCCTACATACATCATATTCACCGTTTTAGAAACCAAGATTGTGAATATGTGCAAATGACATATGTATTATTACTTTTGACAATGGAGCACATGGATATTCAGAGAACTGAAAATTTAACAATATGCCCTCACTTTTGTCCTTAGAAATAAAATCTAATTCCAAAGCATAAGTTTCGCACAATCTAGGTATTCAAAATTCCCAGCTGTACCGTGCGTTTATTACAGATCGAATAAAACAAATATATGTTTATTTAGTAAGATGTATAAGAAATGGTGACATACCTCAACGAAACCTCCCCTGTCTCTCACAAGCAGATAAAGTCTGTACAGGTCGAGCGGTTGCTTGGAGATGGTCGGGCAGGCGGCTATTGGTGTCCGTCTCTCTTCCATGAACGAGAGCAGTCTCTCCACCCAGCCACGCCTCTCCGGTGCTTCGTCCATCTCGTACAGTTTGCCGAGCGAGTCCGACTTCTGACACACATAACATATATTACATGACACACCTTGCATTATACAAAAGCACACGGCAGCTACAAATAAGCGCAATGCCACCGTCCGACATTTACTGGCATGCATATATTGGAAATAGACGATTAAGAAATAAAAAGGTAGTTTCTAAAAAAACTCTAACCTATTTTCTAAAGTAAAACTTATCTAAGGTATTACATAAACCTTATTGTAAAATATTTGTAAAATTGCAGGATATATTATTGCTTATTTTTTTGTCGTTTCGTTCGTATATAGAACGCATCTTCGAGTTTTGTATATCGATGTAACTGTCGCACAGTTCAACCATGTGGCGATAAACATAAATAATGAAAATGAAGCACTCCTATAAATATTATAATATCATAATCGTCACTATGAATAAGAAGGTAGAATCATTATATTCCATTATAACGATATGTATTCCAGAGCATGTTATATTCCAATAAAAACTGTCCAACACAGAGTTTACAGAGATTATTTGCATTTTTTACAATGGAAATAAAGTCTGTAACTAAATTACCCTTTACTAATCTGTGCCATCAGTAGTACCTAAGATATTGCAACAGTTTATGTGACCTATGGTCATTGACTAAGAAACAAGCATTTAGATTGAGTGTAGAGCGTTACCGGGACTGACGAAGACTCGCCTATTCGTCGCCTTGAATTTTCAGCCTAGAATAAAAATTTGCACTAGTATAATAATCTGTATTCAACTGTAACCAAACTACTTTCGTCAGCCCCGTTCGTTATGGAAAAACTCCTTATGAAAATAATAAATTTAAAAATCGAGAATATAATAAGAAAAAAATAATATTGAAATTAATAAAAAAAATATTTTTTTATAAGGAGTTTTTACGCAATTGCATTTCAATACCAAACCTTTTTAATATACTGAAGTTACAAGCGCGTACATAAGTATTACGAAACGGGGACTTTTTGTATTATCATGCAAATTATTGTTGCATTTCAGATCCAAATTCTACATCTAGCCATTTATTTCTTTAACTGGTGTGCGATACGCAGCTCATATTCAAAAACCATTTTCGGCAACGAACTGGAGAGCTTTCTCTAATATAATATGTATTAATAAGCGATAACGGATCCGATGTATTGTTAGCTAGCAAGAACGATTATTTTTTCTTTGAACTTCAATTTAATGTTATAACATGGCGCCATACTCTAGTAACAGAAATAAATATGGGCACGGCTTTCATACACTACACGTTAACGTTTTGAATATGGAAAATATGAGTGCGTATCATAAATCGAAAGTTTTCTAAATGCTATATAACATGCCTGGCGAGAACGTTCAATTTAAATACTTATTCGTCACATGCTCTAAATTATGTTTTGTCACATTTCTAGTACTAAAATAATTTTCTCTTTACTACTACTACTACTACTTTCAGTAGTATTTAAACAATATCATATTGTATTAAATTAGATAAAATATTCATAACCACAATCTTTAGTCAACGTCGAAACTAATTTTCTGTAAGCATTTCCACAACCATAAAGTGAACAGCGGCGGAAAGCAGATAGTGAAATAACTAGAGCCATCTTCAAGCTTCAAGCTACAGATCTGCATCACAAGTTTGCATCTTATATTTAAACGGAGGCCAACACATGGCAATGCATTTTGTATAATGCAGATAAAGAGTTCGACTACTAACATGCAATTTTCAACATCGGCATTATATTATGAACATATTAATAATCATGTATCGAGCACTACACATGCTAATCATCATTAATGTTATATAAACCTTTGATCTGTAGGACTCCGGCGGTATGTGACTGTTAAATACCTGAAATATATGATAAAATGCAATGCCTCCCTTTCGCACACACATGTAAAGTATGTAACGTGACACACAAAACAATTCCAATGGATTAAATAACTAATGTAAATGTCAGAATTCAAGTTCGAAATAGTATTGAAAAGGTGAAAAATAGAAACATTTCTACTATAGTTCACCGTAAAAATATTTGGTAATATGGTTCATGTTAGTAGGAGAGACATATAAGTGATAAAAGTGTGATGTACTTATTAATTAACCTCCCGTTTAAAATCATTTTATATACATGAATTCGATGACGTCTTGATGTCAGCGAATGTATATTAAGGCATTTAAAAAAATCGTGTAGTTATTTTGATTGTTGCTTTTTCTAATTGAACAGACAATAAACATTAGACAATAAAATTGGTATGTAAAAAGCAAAATATGATTTTCTTTAATAAATCTACAAACAAGTCAATTATTTAATGTTATTTATTAAAATATTCTATATCAGGCACGTAAAGACTTGATTATTATACATAATCTTCAACTTTTTATAAGGTGTAGTAAGATTAGTTACAATTTAAGTGTACAAAGGAATTGACTTTTGAGTAAATTTTGTGATGACCATAACCTGCATTCATAGCAGACTAATAATTTTATAAATATATAATAATGGAGCCCTAAATTCCTGCCCTTAGTAGCGAGGAAACATATGAATATATTGTTAAATTAAAATTCCGGCTTATATTTTTAATTATTTTGATACCAGCTAAATAAATTTTATACCAATGACCAGACGCCAAAAAATGAATGGAAAATAAAATAGACCATATAACCCTTGAAAATCTAAGATAATGCATGTGTATAAGTAACCTAATAGTTTTCAAGTCAAATTGAAGAAACAACCTGTAGGGCCTCTAGATAGAAGTTTATAACCTTTCAGAGCATTTATGCATGACTGAAAATAAAGTCTATCGACTGTTCGTGAAAAAACACCTAAAGAATATACAGAATGTGATAGGCACTTTGGGAAAGTATGTCACATCTATTTCGAGTACTATACAAGATATATACATGAGTAGTAAGTAGTAAGGTCGTGGATCTGGTAAGAGACTCACGGGACTAGAGGGTGGTCGGGGCCACGAGGATGGCGAGTCGTAATCGTCGTGCAGCGAGGAGTGTGAGCCGGCGCCGGGCGAGGGCGAGGGCGCGGCGCTCCCGGGCCCGTAGTCCTTCCTGGAGCCGCCCTTGCTGGAGCCCGAGCCGCCGCCGCATGTCTCCTCACCGGACGCTGCACCAAAAACAATAATATAGACCATTATTTACATCAGTTACACCATTACTATACATTAAAGCCTTCCAATTCACAACACGCTTTTATTTTGCAAATGTTCACTGAAATTAACCAGAAATAATCCTGATTTACTTCAGTGAACCTTAATAAGATTTAGATTGGTTCCCCGACTTACACAGTTTTTAGAGATCTTTGATTCCATTCATGTAAAGGATGTAATCCGTAAATAAGATACCGTCCCTCTAGATGTTTTGTTATGCTTCACATCATGGAAATGTAAGGGATATTACGCGTCATGGCACGTACATGTACGTGCCAGCAATAGTATATAACCGCTGTACAGTCCACCACTGCCGCACAGTATGCAGCAGTGGTCGGTGTGCAGCGACAGGCAGTTGTCGCTGACACAAATAAAGATGACAAGATTATTATTATGTCTTTCATTAATCGGCCACTCATCTATCATCTTAAAGAAGAACCACCTCACTATATAACACCATCAACCAGTATCGCCACCAGTAACAACCAACCGTTACAGAAAGAATATGTGACACATAAGTCGGGTTTTCAAGACTCCGACCGATTCCGAGTGTAGGCACTCGGAATCGGTTCGCACGTGTTTTCTGAACAACACGAGCGACCCGAACAACATGTACGCCTAGGTAGGCGTATACGTTGTTAAATATACGGGGATTAACCGAATCCTGGACCACCCCAACGCCGGAGGAAGGCCGCCGCGAGGTTTTAGTGGGTAGCCCTAGGATCGGCTTGCAGTTTACTGTTTTGGGAGTCCCACACTACCCCCTGGCGTCTCTAGGCGGGGCGTGTGCATAAAGCATTTCCTAGCGTAAAAAAAGAAAAAGGCGTATACGTTGTTACGCTTGAGTAGTCGTTGTTAATAGTTGGTGATTATTGAACATAGTGAGCATTACCTGCAGAGGCATTGCTGAGCGTGCTCTGCTGGCTGCCCTCGTCGAGCGGCGCGCCGTCGGGCCCGGTGGTGACGAGCGCGGTGGCGGGCGCGGCGGGCCCGTTGTCGTGCGGCTCGGTGGGCGCCGTGGGGGGCGGCATGGCTCCCTCCGGCCCGCCCGGCCCGCTCGGCCCGCCCGGCACGGGGGGACCCATGTGCCTTGGTTGTTGCTGAAAACAACGAAACGCAAATTAAACTTTTGTTACAGTTTTAATTTGTTTACAGATTGGAAATCACGCTACATGCATATTTTGTGTACACTTTCAGTACTATTCCAGTTTGATTATAATAAAATGTTAACGACTAATCGTGGGTCCCGTCTATAATTGATGGTGGCAACGTATGTAAAATACGACAGGTGATATTATATTACCTTGAGTGGCGGGTAATGTTGTGGTGGATGTGGTGGCGGGGGCCGATATCCATAAGGGTACGGGTGATGATTCCTGGTCGGGTAACCGTAGGGCTGTGGCGGTGGCGGCGGGTAATGTGGAGTCTTGTATGCCGGGTGATGAGGATACGGTTGCGCCACCATAGCGCCTGGTGGCGGCCCTCCACCAGGCGCCGGCGCCCCGGGCGCTCCGCCCGGTCCTGGGCGCGCCGTCGGCCCGCTGCCGTCCGATAGTGACGACGACGTTCGCGGCGGCATCGCTACGTTCTGCGTGCCTGTAAGAGTATGAAACAAATAAATCATTACACTTGTACACAAACACACCTTTCCTATATCTATACTCTTTCATCGCCTTACTCCATAACAAATCACCATGAACTTAGATTAATATTTTTTTTTCATGAAATAAAACAGATTATTGTCTACAGAATGCTTGAAAATAAAAAATCATGGAAAATTGCGTAGCTCTCATAATGTTTTAATGTAATAAGTAAAATGTTCATGTCACTGTTTCTCCCCATTTTCCTTTGAAACGATTAATTCTCATATTTTAGGGTATGGAGAATAGGATATCTATGAATTATTTATTAAACTCTTAAGTGATACGGATTTTTTGGATTTCCCCGCGCCTGAATCTAGAAGTTGTGGGATCGATTCCGGGCTCACAACAATGACTTCTTGGAATCTCTTTTCGGAGGTTATGTGTGATAAATATAGATGACTTTTACCCGGTGTATGGCAATAGCTTCCGCCACCTAAAGAGCCTTGTCTAACTTAACAGCCACTCTACACCTTGAGGCATTAAAGGCCGTGAAGTTATAAAAAATGTATATTTAACTAATTTTATTCGGCCTTCCAATACTATGGGTAAGCTAAGGCCTAGATAACTTTAGGCAAAGGCCTAAAGTTGTCTAGTTAACTAGTTACATTATAATATAACCCATCAATATGAATGTACAAAGCATCAATCAAACAGAACACGACAATGTCCACTCGTGGCAGCCGAATGTTAGCACTACTGCACACAATTTGAATAATACGTTTAGCTATGCGACTAAGCCGCCGTGTGCCGTCCGATCACGAATCGAGGAGGGGGTGAGAGACGTTTGTTGTTCCCGATCACTTTCGTTTTCAATGGGCACATGAACGGCAGCCGTTAGCCTGCGAATTCTCAATGCACTTTATTGCGTCCGTATATGTGCATACGACATGCACACGCAACGCAATGACCGAGGCCGAGATAGCGACAGTGATTTGCGACGGATGAAAGTGGTATTGCAGCTTTTATGTAGGCCAATTCCGACACGGGGTTATTGTATTAGTGTTACACTGCAACGGCCGATACTAGGATAGCACGTAGAGTACGTGGCAGGCGCGTGCTATTGTCGATATCTCAGACGAAAATTCAGCGTCTAAAGTTTCATGTGCCAACTATAATTTTATATGATAATAATTCCAATTCTATGGCAAGTTCTAAAATGTAATTGATTAGTATTCACGTGTGTCGTTAGGTAATATTGGAGTCGTTGGGTAAATTTAACAAAAAACAACACTGGCAGATCAGTGTTATGTAAATAAAGATAAACGTGTGTGTGTCTGTGTGTGTTGTGGGTCTGTGTGTGGGGTGTTCAGTTTAATCTCATCAGTGGGTTATTATCGGACTATTATATTGTGTCGGCGCGATCAGACGAATGGCAGACAGCGAGGCGCCGGTGAATCATAGATAACAAACAACATGGTACCATACGCGCCCACCTATTATATATCTATTTATTTACGACGACCTTTAATGAGTGTAACGTCACGATAATCGGGATGGTCGGACGCTCGGACTTATATCCGCTGACCTGTTTCAAAGGATCAAACATTCAGGCATAGATACTCAGCGCGAGCAAAGGACGAGTTGCTAAAATTCTGTAACGAGTGGCATGCGAGATAAGGGAAAATTTGCTATTAGCTTGTGAGTGAAGGCTAGTACTGGAGTAATCAACTTCGTACACATATATGTACTCAAATAAATTTGAAAAGACTTTCAGCTGTAAAAACGACAGAGCATAATCGTGTACGACAAGGGTTGGTCGAAGAAGCGAGTGAGGTGTATAAGAATCATGCTTGATGACGGAATGTTCGCTCTGCCTACCATGTTAGGGCCTTGGTGAAATGTACGTATTATGTATGCACATTATCACGTTGATTTATTTCTGAAAAGTTCTAATTTTGAGTTTCGTTTATTATAGCATTTATTTTTATAAAATTGAACTTTGATTGTGGTTGTCAGTTATGCATCTCTCCATCACATTAGGTACTAACACTATGTTAAGATCTCTTATTTATAAAATCCATTAGTAGCAGTTTAAAACTGAAATATAAAAGGAACAATACTATTTCATATAAAAACGCGTTCAATTGAACATAGACAATGAATAACATTACAGGAACATGGTAAAGTTTACTGTCACTGTAGGTGATATTGAGCAATGGCAAGCAGTAGCTGGTGCACAAGCAGCTTTGTCAAGGGCACACCGGTAGGTAACACACACGGTTACGGTGTGCGGCGGCAGTGTGCGTAATTTACCACAGCGCTGGCCTTTGCATTTTCTTCCTTTAATATTACCGTGAATAGACAAGTAAAGTCATTCATTTAGGAACATATTCGTTTTAACATTGCTAACAAGAAATTAGTTGTAGTATAGTTTTAACTAATAGACATGTACAACAGGAGCCGTTACCGGTAACACCCTAGTTGCAACGTAAAGTTGATCCATAAGGGATCAACTGTTATTGTTACACTCTTCTAAGATAAAAACGTGTGCTATCATGATGATCTGTCTAGATCTCTTTTATATTTTTTGGTATTAAAAAATTAAACACTGGTAATCGAAAAGTAGACGAAAATTTAATTGATGCTTACTCATAGCATTTATAACTTCACATTAAGCTTCTAATGAACTTTCTAAAAAATATTAGCAGTCAAATTGGAACAAAATTAAATGTTCAATTTAACTCCAGTAAAAAACAAGTCTTAGTAGTGGAGTGTTCCAAGTTCTGATTCAGACAGAAGCCGTGGGATCGATTCCGTGTGTGCCAATGATTTCTCAGATATTTTTTCGGAAACTATGTGTAATAAATATCGATGACTAACAATTTTGTGCCTGGTATATCGTAATAGATTCTGCCACCTATTCCATTTGGAAGGAACGATTCGGCGGGTAGAGGCTTTACAGCTGCGGTGTATACCTTGGGGTCGAAAAGGTCTGAAGTTAGGTTATTTTATAAGAAAACCAAATTATACAAATAACATTTATTTAGATACATACATACATAACTTCACGCCAAATCCCTTGCAGGGTAGGCAGAGAGAACAGAGCGCCATAAGGCACGATTCTTACACGCCTCACTCGCTTCGTTGACTTTCATAACTTTGTAATGCACATCATGCACGCGCGTCGGTTTTTGAGGCTCCTAACATTCCTCCAGAACACGTTCAATTTGGTCATGGAATGTGTGTCTTGGCTGTCCTCGACTCCTACATCCATCCGCTTTTGCATTGTATATCATATATTATATATTTATTTAGATATACATACATACTTGTAAAATGCATAAAAATTATGACAAAATAGTCATACAATTAATTCGATCAAAGAATGATCATTAATTGCCTATTGAAGACGTCGATAGTAACATTTGAAGAAACATATTGCCGGAACTAGGGTAAGAGAGAAACGAAATTCATTGAAAAGTAAATCTCATTTTGCTGTAGAAATTTGCAATGTTCACGAGAGAGGGTGGGGGGTCCATGGGGGCTGTTACTTTTCAGCATTGTGAGGTAAGTACATCTGTCTCTCGGGTCATCGGGTGTAGGGTGGCGGGTAGGTGTGTCACTTGTACGTTAATGTATATAATAAACCAAGTCATGTCGAGGTTAGGGAAAGAATTTCCGCACCATTAGTGATGGGGGCAGACGAAACGGGATGAATGGCCTGTCGAACCCTCCGACCTTGACTCGTTTCGAGATTTATCACTTTTCCGGGGTAATCTGAATACAATTAAGCTGTGGGCAGACAGCGGGAGGGACCGCAGACGGGCAACAGGTTTCTGTTACAGGACCAAATTTTTAAAACTTTTTCTATACCCTTCCGCTAAAATAATTAACTGGCCCGGCTCATATTTCGAAACCGTTTCTTAAAATGGATCTTGCAGTGCCTAGTTAAAACAACAGAATGTGTACAGGTCTGGGGTCGATTCAAAATAAGCATGGATGTTTGTATGGCGTCGTCTAGGTGTTTTAAGTATTATACGTATATTTGTATTTACTTTGTCTTTTTTTGGTCACAAATGTCCTGAATAGTCCTGATGAAAAGATGGCTAAACTGCATCATTCAAAAATTTTATCATTCATCAATATTGATCATAAATAAATTCTGAACGGTCATTGATTGGTCATTGATTGGTGGTGTGATCCAGAATTCAAACCTGAAAATTCATTTTCCGAAGGAGGAGGCTGAACCTCGAGGCCATCGAAACTAGAATTATAGGAACAAAGATGTCGCGTCAGTTGCGCTCGACTAATATATTTGCTTAGTTTTTCTTTTTAGGACGTTGATGTTAATTTGCTGTGATGGTCGAGTATTCTGGCTGCTACACCTTTTATGCACGAGTCTACTGCTTTGTTTTCAGTAGCGATATTAATATTATTGTTATTTATGTCTAATAGTTTGAAAAGAGTATTTGGCACATGAGTTTCTTGCCCGATTCTTCTCATGATAGCCCCTACACTCGGAATCGGGCCGCTCGTGGCGATTGCGTCCGTGTTTTCTTGTTCCACGGACGCACTTTCCTCAAGCGCTCGTGTTAAGTAGTTTAATTAAAATAATAAAGTAAAATTGTACTTGTTGACTATTTTTAAGTGTCTGTGAAGACCTATGAAAATAAAGCTTATTTTGACTTTGACTTTGACTTAAGAATCGTTTACGAAGAAAAACTATGTAATAATTTAATGAGATGTATGAATTGAGTAAACATTATAAAATATAGCACATTAATAACAAATAAATGAAAGTAAGGAAGGCTAAATCAATAATACACTATAGTTATTTCAAGTCGATAAAATCTAGTATAAGTTTTTATACTTGAAAGGACAAAACTTACAACAATTCCTGACTAATACTAATATAGGATTCTGTGCTGTAGAAGAAGAGAACATTCGACTCGGGTGTTCCAAGTAGTCCCAAGAGTGTTATCTGAGTTGATGGCATTCCACCGCACGACGGCCGATACGCACGACGGACGACTGCGAAACGCTTTTAGCGCCCGTATACAACAACCAACCAAAGGATTATCATCTACAACACTCAAGACATAAGAACTAAAATGCCACAACCAGTGACAGCCACCGTGTAAAACAAACCTTACAGTTTGAAAATTAAAGTCGTTTTCGAAAGTCGCATTGTACTTATGCGGGCGTCAAACAATACGCAATTCACCTTCGAACGCGTCAGGTTGCGGTATTGCAGTTTCATTGTGTTCAAATTTAAATCACTATAGAATTTCGATTGAAAACGAACACAATGCTGCTGCAAACTGATTTTTTTGTTTACATATATCATTTAATTCATGTACAAAAAATCAATCGACCATCGAAATATTTTTTGAAGAAAAACAAACAAATTTCATTGTATTGTCGAATAATATTTAGTTATGTTAGAAATTTAGAAAAAATAAAAATATTACACTGTGTGATACGTGAGTCATATTATATGTACCATGTATGTACAGCATAGCGTATTTTTCCTCAAATGCTAGTCTATCATTTTCTAGGGCGAGACTACACTTTATTCACTTGGTGTTTGTCGAGAGTCAGCCCGACGAGCCGAACAGTTGACGTCATGCTGTCATGTTAACCTTACACCACACTACCAGTTTGTGCGAATGTAGAATGACCCATGTAGAATACATCGCTGGGTAGAATGTGAGTGTCGACTTTACCGTGGATTTTTAGCCAGCATTGGGCTCGGAACACGGTCTGTACGATCAATGTACTGGATAGCTGTGGTAAAGGTGTATTGCGGTCATATAACCGGTATTCAAGTGGCGAGGCAGTCGCCTCGTCGCACGGCCGGTCCACAATCCAATGTTTTGAGAAAGTCACATTCGGCAATCGCCGATGTTAACAAAAGATGATTTTCTTTAGTGGGTGCTCCCACTAAAGAAAATCATCTTTATTATTAGATCACAGATCACATCATAATGTTGTCCAAAACAGTAGTTATATACTGCTGTATATAACTACTATTTTGGACAACATTCTAAATAAGCTTATTTTATGTTATATGTGATCTAATAACCTGATAAGAGAGGGAAGATACTATAGTTTAGAGAGCTAACCGACAACCTTATCACGAAAAAAGAAAAGCATGTTTGGTGCTGGGGAAAATGCATAAAATAAACTGTTATAAAACTTATTTTTCTACTATATTCTGTATGTCCGACTAATACAATTAATTCCTTTCTACAAAAATATAGTTCGAAGCTTTGTTAGTTTTTCACCGGCATAGTTAGAAATTGAAAACTCGTATTTGATAAAATTCATTATTCTATATTTTTTTAAATTAAAGCGTGATATCTAACATGAGTGTTGATTTCATAGTATGCAATAATTTAGCAGTTTTCATACTGTGCAATAATTTAGCGCGAATATTGACGCCGTATCAAGTATCTAAGCGCAATAGATGGAGGAGCGAAAGGTAAACGAAGCGTGATGTTGATATTAGCCACTGGGGTAAAGTATATCGGCTTACGTTCATATGTGGCGTAGATCATTGTTTACCAATACTATTTATCTGTTCACACAGTACTGATGTTCAAATAAGGCGACAAATAATAGACAAAAAAGTTTTTTTTTAATAATATTTAGTTAAAGACTACATAATCAAAAAAATTGCAATTTTTCGCTAACATGTCCAACATTTCCAAGCAAAGGTATCAAAATCTATAGCACAATCAGATCTTGAAAATTGACCTTCCTTAAAGAGAGATCCTAAATTATAAGAACTTAACTAACTAAAAAACTGCAAAGCTGTAATGCTTCAATAACAGATATTTGATATGTATCAAAATCCATGCATGTGCATAGACTTCGTTCACTCTATGACTGTTTCCAAGTTACATAGAAGACACAACCAACTTAACTTATCATAATCATGCTTTGCAAATAGGTATTTGAAAAAAGGGAAAGCATTTGCTTTCATAATCTACCATGAATTTAGTTAGTAGTTAGGCGTGGCCCATTTCATGTATCGGGCACATTTTGTCAGTCATCGAGAATATTACTAACCAATAACATCAGGAATGTCATTGTTTGTTCCAGACTTCAGTATTACAAACAAAACGAAACTATGAAGAGGTACGTACGTATATAGGTTGTATTCCGTAAGGTTTTTTTTTAGTTTCTGTATTATTCAGGTCGGTGAAATAGTATATTCAGTGTTGATTTGGCACACAGGATCGCTTAGTGCGTGGTCTAGGGGTGGCAAGCCCTGTTTTGCGTGCTCGTTTCATCCCTAGTCGGTGGGGGCAAGTTTTTCACGAGTCCCTATATACCGCGACCACCCCGATTCGTACATAAGGTGGGTGGGTTAGGGTGGTTCGCGCCCGCAAAAGGGGCAAAATACGGCGTTCTGTGAGCGCCCGCTCTATGTGGGTCAATGTCGGGAAAGCCCGTGTCTACCAGTGACTCAGTATGCACAACGAATCTGTTCAACACACCCAAGACAGAAAAAAAAAACAAGACAGAAATCCTACATAATTCAATATCAAAAAACTTAGAGCCGCTGTGTACATGAGATAAGGTTCAAATTGAAGAGAACCGGTGACTTATCGAAGTGCGCTGCGTAACCGGGATGCATCATATTGAACCTCGGCACAAGCGGCCTATGCAGCTATCATGTCATATCTTATCTAGTTTCACTGATTGAAGCGGCTTAAAACCATAAAGTTTGTTTGTAGTCTAGTTTAGTAAGGTGCGATGTCAAAATAAATTTCGTACAAAGCGACTCACGCGCGCAGTGCATTGGTAAAATTGGTTTTAGCCGTGTATCTGCATTAAGTCTGTAAAACTGTAAGAGCGATGAGCATATTAGTCATCAAACATCAAAAGAGACCTTGCGCCAGGCGGCGTCCATCTCTTTTTCTTTGATTACCAATAAATATGATAAGCATTTGACCCTAAAGCAGAACTGCCTGCTATGTTCTGAGCATGTGAAACTTACCAACAGCGGGTGACATGGAGCGAGAGCCACTGGAGCCTGTGGGGCTGGGTGTCGGCCTCAGGTGCGGTGTGGTGGCACGCCCGGCGCCTCCGCTACCGCCCGAGTCATTGCTATTTTGACCGGTCAGATCCTGAAACAAACCACTCATATGAATGTAAAGAACAATACACATTTAATCTATTTTAAAACGGTCACGTTCAATGAGCTCACCAAACTCAAACACGTCTAAAACTTCAAAAAAATACCCAAAAATTTAACGCATCAATCTACAAAACATCCCCCATAAGAATTAGCGATTGTTTTTATGAATTTACAGTTTTATTTTAAATTACTCCGTTAAGTTAAAGCGAATAAAACGGTCACATATCTCTAAGTATGCATTTGATATGAAAAGTTAAAATCAATCTGGTAATTGTAGATAATTATAATATCTTTAGCGTTGTTAATATCTATCAGGCGTGAATTGCACATGATATAAATATGAGTAAGTCCAACTAGCAGTATATAGGACTATGTCCACGATATTTAATGGTGACAAAACAAAGAAAATAAGAAAAATGAGTTACTATGGAATAGATTGAGCCCATAGGTATCACGCAAACCGGGAAGTTTTCGCGCGCGACTGCGTAGAATTTTACTTTACGCATATTATCATAACATATTCTTGTATCCAATGGTAGTTGAAAAATAATATTCACCGCTTCAGGAAAAACTTTATCGAACCGTAAAAACTGAACAAAAAGATGTTGAGGAGTTTGAGATCCCCGACATTTCGATGACAGTAAATTATAATCCTGCAGTACCTAAAATTCATACATCTGTAAAACCCATACTAAAGAACAAGCAATCACCAAAATTCAATTATCGCCAAATTTAATAAGGTTATTAAGGTTACATGAAAAAATCACGAAAAGTTATGGATAAGGATCATAATGTATATCTATCCTAACATTCTTAACCTATCAATTAGAATGACAGAATAATATTTAATAGTCTATCAAATATTATTATGATTAAATAATGAGTAAACCCCGAAAGGTTTCCCAATAAGCTGATCATCATTTATCATCAGCATCGCACCACATATTTTTGATCGGCTTTTCTACAGTAAAAAAACTCGAGCTCAGTAGTAGTAATTCCCAGTTTTGAGTAGTCAGTTTAAGCGTAGAAAAAACATCACTAGTTGTAACAGAAATAAGCTAATATTATAAAATAGTGGAGCAAGCCTAACATAAATTATACCTGTGTTTCTTTAATATAACAAATGTTTTACAGGTGAAAGATAATTCATTAACGTATAAATATTAAATATGATAGCGACATGTGTACTATTATCACATTAAGGTAGGAAGTACGTACCGTTTCAAAGGAGTCTATTATTTGCCTACAGTTAAGGATAAACACAGTTGGAACGAATTTCAAAAAGAACAAACAGCTATTCCTATGGAGACGCGTAAGTACAAACTTTACTAAGTTTAAAACTCGAGACTCGCTACAAGAGGCGAGTCGAGTTATAAAGAACCCGTACGTAGAGTGTACAGTGCAACGCGCTCAAAACGTTCCAACGAGCTCGCCAAGTCGCCGAGGCCAACTCACGACCCCCCGCTGTCGAGGTTAGCTCGCCTGCGAGAGGCTCCGATGTCAAATAGACGAGTCCGGTACAGGGAGCGGGACGAAGGACGGAGGGGAGCACGACACTGCGGCGATGTGATGTTTTTGCCGTGCTCCAGCTCGCTCGCTCGCTCCGCACACCAGGCGCGTTCTTCACTCCGTGTAGAGTCCATTATCTCTAAGGCTGTCCTGCTCGCACTCGTTGCGCGCTCCGTCGCGCCTGGCCGCACCGGCCGCTGTTTTATTGCCAGCCGACGATTTTAACGTGCGCTCGCAACGTCCGCCGGAGCACAAAAGTTTTTATGGAAATTTCATTCCGAATGCGCCTCGTTCGCTTGCTCACTCGGGAACGTCAATATGAAAGCATGATAACGAACGGACGAGTCAATTAATTATTATTGTTGGAAGCTGTCGGGATGCATTGCCCGGCTCTATCTACATAGGCACTCTAATTTCTACACCTACTTGCCCTTGGTCATGCACATAACCATTATTATTCTATAGACATTATTATTCCATTCTTGAGAGACAGCGGTGGTACTTAAAATAGCAAAGTTACGAATCATAGCTCTTACGGTTATGATAACGATAAAGGTGTAATCCTAAGTTTGAAAGAAAAACTTACTGCGTTATGCCAAGACTGTAATTTCTTACGACACATTCTATTGGCGTTATTACGGCCGCCGAAAGTGCTTAGCGATAATGGTAATGATGGCACAAAACTGAACAACGCGTATGTGAGTTCCGCAATTGGTAGAAAACTTCACTTAAGGTAAATTTTGTCACACCACCACTGTATGTATGTAGTATATGGAGATGGGGTTAAAATAGAGGGATCAACGCATACGATATTATGGTATCATTGCATCTAAGATATTTACCGTAGACGTCAAATTAATACATTTTGATAGATGTTTTGATGTTTCTTAGTTCGTAAATAAAAAGATAATACCTACGTGAAAGTCACCTAGGGCAGTGTCAATCATGTCATTGTTCAGATTGTATCGAAGCTTATTAACGTGGCAATGTGTCAGTTAGCATAACAAACACGAATGAACGAGTTAAGACTTAAATTGGCCCACTGCACTTGGCCCAAATCTCGAGGTAAATAAACACGAAATCACTCTTGCTATTCCACAATCGTAGACAACGTGTGAACGTTGTCGGTACAGCTCTATAATACCGCAATCATACAGACAGTACTGCATATTTGAAACCGTATATGTTACATAATGTACATAGATATATAGGTTTGTGGTATGAGGAGACTGAGTCGTGAAAACAGCTATGAAAACAGTCTAGGAGAGGACTAGCTCGAGTCTAGATGAGTACTTTTTTTGAAGGTACTTCTTTTTTTAAGTTCTATTCTCATATTCAGTAAAAAAAATACCACTAATAATTGGTTATATGTAACCAGATATGTATTGTAAGTCAGAATCAATTGACTTTTGTACGTGATATGAAAAATCTGTCAAATACATAATAAGCGCAATTTATCAAGTAGGTAACAATCAATACTGCATGCAAGATTGACTAAGCAGATATAAAAGGCAAAAGTGGATGGATGTAGGAGTCAAGGACGGCCAAGACACACATTCTATGACTAAATAGAATGTATTCTGTTAGGAACCCCAAAAATCGAAGCGCGTGCATGAAAAGAGTTATGGAAGTCAACGAAGCGAGTAAGGTGTGTAAGAATCGTGCCTTATGGCGCTCCATTCTCTCTGCCTATCGCGCAATGGATTTGGCGTGAAGTTATGTAGATTTGTAAAACAAACAAAAATAGGTCGGCGTCTGCAAGGATTATAGACTTTTTTCAAAAGAAGTCAAAGGTTAACTCACTTCATACGCTTTTTTTTCCATTACCAACTACCAAAAAACTGTGTCTAAATTTATTTCGCATCTTCTGATTTCGTCTTGCAAAATTTTACTATATGTATAGATGTTTAGTTTCAGATGAAAATATATTGATCCCTATTAGATTATATGGCGAATATAGTTAATAATAGGTGTGTCTGTACAAAGCTTATTAGATAATAGGTACAAAGTTATTTGACTAAGCTAGCTTTGTTTCAATGAAGCCAAGCTGACAGACATTGTTGTAGTCAATATTATGAAAACGCCCTATAATAGATTTTGATGGAAACTTGTACTGTCATGTATTGTGTGAAAGTCGAAAAAAAAATTTCATTGTCATATTCATTGTCACCTTCCGACTGATTTCACCAGAAACCACACCAAACATTCTGAATCAAGAAGTCGAGGGATCGATTCCGAGCTGACACCTATGTCTTTTGCAATAGGTTCTGTCACGTATTATTCCATCAAATTGCCTACACCTTCGGATAGAAAAAGGCATCAAGTTAACATAGAGAAATGAATTAAACAACTTATTTAAAGTACAAATCAATATAGGCTTTTGAAATGTTGTACGGCTATAGAATGACAACTATTTAGATACACACACATTTAAATACTTAGTCTGGCCATAAATACTGTTACAACTAAAAATAAAAAAATATTACATTTAATTTGGAATCTGTCATTTTCATACGATTGTTCTTTGTGTTTTCTCGTTTTGGCGCCAATACATTGTACAATATTTTGCGATATTAAAATGGAGTGGGGTGATAAAGAGAACCGAATCGCTGTGATTGCATTACACAAAGTAGGTATGGAGGCAAATGCAATTTTTAAAACTCTCCATACACTTGGTATTAGTCAAATGTTTGTGTACCGGGCCATTAATAGGTACAATGAGACCTCCTCTGTTTGTGACAGAGAAAGACCTGGCCGTCCACGTAGTGTTCGTACGAAAAAGGTGGTCAAAGCAGTAAGGGAAAGAATTCGAAGAAATCATATCCGCAAGCAAAATATTTTATCTCGGGAGATGAAGATACCACCTAGAACAATGTCGCGTATTTTAAAAGATGACTTAGGACTTGCAGCCTATAAGAGGCGCACTGGTCATTTATTAACTGATAATTTAAAAAAGAATAGGGTGTTAAAATCTTAACAACTACTGAAGCGGTACGCAAAGGGAGGTCACAGAAAAATATTGTTTACGGATGAAAAAGTTTTTACAATTGAGCAACATTTTAACAAACAAAATGACCGTATTTATGCTCAAAACTCTAAGGAAGCTTCCCAATTAGTTGACAGAGTGCAACGTGGACATTATCCGACTTCAGTGATGGTTTGGTGGGGTGTTAGCTACGAAGGAGTGACCGAGCCATATTTTTGTGAAAAATGTATCAAAACATCGGCACAAGTGTATCAAGATACCATTCTTGAAAAGGTAGTCAAGCCCCTTAACAACACCATGTTCAATAACGTAGTATGGTCCTTCCAGCAAGACTCGGCACCGGGTCATAAAGCTCGGTCCACGCAATCTTGGTTGGAAGCGAACGTTTCGGACTTCATTAGAGCTGAAGACTGGCCGTCGTCTAGTCCCGATCTTAATCCACTAGATTATGATTTGTGGTCAGTTTTAGAGAGTACGGCTTGCTCTAAACGTCATAATAATTTAGAGTCCCTAAAACAATCCATACGATTGGCAGTAAAGAATTTTCCCATGGAAAGAGTGCGTGTTTCTATTGATAACTGGCCTCAACGTTTAAAGGCCTGTATTGCAGCCAAAGGAGACCACTTCGAATAAGATTTTTATATTTTATATCGTTTTATATTTATGTATTAAAGTAACACACTGTAAAAGTAATAAATGTTATTTACAATTAAAAAAAAATTTTTTTCTTTGTTACAATATTTATGGCATGACTAAGTATATAGAGGAGACAATAATATATAATAATATCTTGGACACAATACACACAGTGCCCTCTAGTTCCAAGCTCAGCAACTAAATGCTTGTGTTATGGATACTAGATAACGGATATTAATACATATATACTTTTCTTTTGTAAATACATACTCATAATACATAGAAAAACACGCAGACACCACACAAATATTCATGTTTGTCACAAATATTTGTGCTCGGGTGGGAATCGAACCCCCGATCTCATTGCTGCAGCCGGTAGTTTTACCAATGCGCCACGAGGCCCGTCAAATGTATGTAGGTGGATGTAGGTACATTGTTTTCAATAAAAAATAAAATAGATGTTGTAAAGTGTGAATGTCATTATAATAAGCGATGTAAATGCGTTCCAAGATCAGTCTAAATGGGGTCGATGACCGGCGTGTGAAAATGTTGTCGTAAATAAATAATTCACAAGGCTAGTGTTCTCTCGGTTGGGGCACGTGTTGTCGGCCACGTGTAGTAAGGTACGTAAACATTTACATTACATAACCGGCTCGTCATCGACAACTACGCGGCGCTACCGAGAGGAAAATGTTCTCCAACTTTTACAAATGGCAACGTTCAATTTGTTGTACGGACCGCGCTACAGATCCTGAGTGCCTGATCTACAATAACCTTGCACAGGTTGTATAATTGTTGTCTACGCAGTACTACTTACTAAGCCACGTGTTAGGGAGGACATTGTGAAGGCCGTGACGTGACCTGTCCTCACCCCAAGCAATTCCTTTTCAACCTCCTACTCATTCCCCAACCATCTTTATTCCAACTTAATTTGCGTAGGTAGGTACTCCCGATACATTTCTAATTCGACGTGAGTTGTTCGTATTACACACAGGTACTAACCATAGCTATTTTGTTGCTTTTCTACTAAACTGTTATATAAATAACTAGACTAGTTCATGTCCAGGGTTTCGCACGTAGTTCCGTCCCACAAGAACAGTTTACTTTATTGCGATTATAATATTTACTAGCTGACCCGGCGAACTTTGTTCCGCATCAAAAGTAATAACAGCTGTCCCGCTATGTTAATACTGCAATCTCTTCGAAAATATTTGTTTAATTTGCATGCTGTAATGTTTAAAATGGCTTCGTAAATAGGTCATTATTTCTCGTAAAAAGTAAAAAAATAAAAATGGTCATTGTGGGTTATCCCTAAGAGATAGACATATGCCCTCGCGGACTTTTTTGTCGACCTATTAAAGATGTATAATAATGTAGTGCGTTGTTTTGATTTATCACTTAGGGTTCAAGCAGCGTTTGCGAATAAAGTTCTAAATCTTGAAAATTATCACTTTTTTTTTACTACACTATACATGAATTATAGATCAAAACCACCCCGTTGACACCCTCTAACTACTAAAAAAACACATCAAAATCCGTTCCGTAGTTTTAAAGATATGCGCATATAAGGGGACAGACAGCGAAAATTGACTTTGTTTTATACTATGTAATGAAATGATATAAACGCTGTCATGTCATGTCCATACGGTGTCATAAAGTTCATCATCAAGAAATCTCTATGATAAAATTAGTCATTAGCCTGAAGGTGAAGACAGAGGCCATTGAGGCACGACACGTTGCTTTTTCTAATCTGAACATTTTCATATGTTACGGGTCTCAATTGCAAACAACTTCTGAAAATTGATTGGTGTCTTACCGGATCTTATAACTCGAGACCTCGGAATTCCGAATTATAAATGGACTGCCCAGCTACTAGGTTACCTAGATAGTTTATAAGGATTATCCGCACATTAAGAGTTATTGCTGTCTACGCTGCGACTCCTCGTGGAGCTTTGAAACCTTCCTCACAGTCAGACACTACACAACCGGAAAACAATATTAGTACGGTTTTCTGTAAGATTGAGTAAAGAAGTGATGGATCTTGTCTTGGTCTTTCCATATTGTCGCAGTACGGTAACATAAGTCTTAGAAATAAATAAGAAATAAATATACGTCAGTCCCATTATAAGTACTCCCCGCTGGTATCATGTTTGTGAAACAAGTAAGGAATAAGTAGTTCATTTAGTCAATAGAGACGAAGATGTAAGTAAGTACTTTGAAATTTAGAAAAAGTAAGAGTAGAGGTACAACCCCGTGAAAACAAAAAGTTGGACGACTTGGGTCAGGCGGGCCGGGTGTGTTTGTGTGCGAGTGTATATTTGTATAAAATAGGACGGTTCCCCAACAAACGCAAGTGGTACAACACTTTATTGAATGTCTTTATAGGCCACCTGTTACTCGGGTCGGTGTCGGCGAAACAGCTGATCGGACTCGAGCGAATTATTATTGTCGGATGTCGACTCTAGCTTATTTATTTGGGGGTGATGAGCGGGTGTGGGTAGAAGGGGTGGCGAGAAATGACGCCAAAACTCAACTTTCGCCAACAACTCCTACTAGGGTTCTATTGTAATATGAACTTGAATAAATAAAATAGACGACTTCATAGAACTCATCTTGCGATAATTCCAAATCCATAAACAAATGTTGACTGACCGAAATGTTCCAATATTGGAAATACCAGTACCAAATACCAGCACAAAGTTTTAATCAATCCTACCATTTGATCCTACATTCTAAGATATATGCGAATTCATTTGAGTAGTTGTTCCTACGATGTATCCTATGTTTAGTGGCCCTAGTGTATTTTCTTTCTAAACAATATTATATCCGAATATATAATACTTTTTAATGAATTTTTTAAAACTGTATAAATATGGACTTGCAACGTATACTTTAATAGTATTCGCCTCAGAAACTGTTAGAAAATATTAACAGGCGAACGAGTGATCCTACAATTGTTCTTTTTTCGCTATTTTACAGTGCTATTTAAATAATCAAGACTGGGAATCGAGCACCTCCTTTTCCAAACTTCTCGCAATCTATAAGGCCATGATCACAGGAGGAGGCTTAAATAAAAATAACAAAGACCAAATGGTGATATAATATCCGTACCAGTAATGAACTTCTTTGAACGCGCTAAGCCCAACAAGGACCGATCGAGATGACTGTCATTAGTCAGACAACATTTATACGATGATTTATTTCCTATAGCTTTTTTAAGAAACGGATCTCAACAAACCGTGGGCAACAAGTTAGTTGTTGGACAATATCAAAAAAATATGTTAGTGCATTTGTAATAAAAAATAACACTTCGAAACTTTACGAAATAAATAAACAAAATAAACATGATTCATTCGAAAAAGGGGTTCTATTGAGTGTTCAGATATTCGCACAAAAAAATATAGAGAGAAATGGGTCAATACAAACAACAAAGCAAAAAAATCCGGTATGCCGAACAACACAAAAACAGTTCTCGTAAAAAGAATTCATGGTTATATCTGATATAACAGTCAATACGAGTGCGTATACATAAAAAATCAACAAGAGGGAACAATGTGAATGTCCAATTAAACGGAGCTCGCACACGTCATCGAAAGGTGTTTCCCGAAGAACGCGCACACACACACACAAACGAACGAACGATCAGCTGACTGCTCCGATTTTAACTCACACCACAACTGTTAGAGAACATAAATAATGACTACCGACCTACCTATCCATACGTAACACACGTCGTATAATTTGTATGAACCAGCGACGGCCGAGCAGTGTGTGATACGCCACCGTTTTCTCCGCCATTATAGTTTTTATGATGAGAAAAATAAAAGTCACGATCGATTCGTAACATTGCCGTCAGTTAGGACATTGTTCAAGGGAACAAGCCGAGCGTGAGATCACATTAAATAATCAGAAACGCATACAAGCATTACGAGCACATGTGCGATGATTACATTATCGCTCTTTAGTAATCACACCGCACATCGAGACTAGAACGCCTTGCAAACGCACTACAGTTGGATAATAATATATACTACTAGTTGCTACGATTGGTCTTCATACGGGCTGCAGTGTTATTGTCTACCCATGGTAATAACAAAAATATAAATACTTAACAAGTATTATCATCATCATTATCTTAGTACTTATTAATAACAATTATAGCTCCTTAAAAATATCAACCATTTAACAAACGGACTTGTAATAAGTGAAAGCCACGTAAATGAACTAATTTCTATTGAAGTTCACAACTCATAAATATCACTAAAACTCGTGAAAAAAATTACTTTATAAAAAAAGTTAAACCGACTTCTAGAAACGTAAACACAGACAGCGGAAAGCGAGTTTGTTTTATATCATGTAATGATATACAAACAATAAAATAGGAGTGTCTCACTTTGTAATATTTGTAACAACTCTCTTACTGCTCTTAATTTTAGTATCAATTACTAATCCAAATCCAAATATCTGATGGAGAGCAGGACCAATTTTGACGGGACTTTCGAGACTCGGCAAATAGAACAGAATAACACTGTACACCATTTATAGAATTAATTAATTCTATATATGGTGTACAGTGTGTAGACAGTAAGTAGTAAATGATAAATATTAGGCGAGTACAATAGGCTGTCTTATCGCCTGTTGCCATCTCTTCCAGACAACCAATAGATAATGTAATAAGATTGTAACATGGGTTTTAACATTATAGATTTCTTTTTTATTTTATTGAATTCGCGAACACGGCTATGTTATGACTTCTGGACAATATTTTGCTCTCTCACCAAACGAAACACGGCAAGAGCCGCTTGTTGGTATTTCGCTGATGGAGCCGACCCCTTCATGCAGCGGAACTGCAATACTCTACCACTGTTATACATGTCGAGACATATCGGACAATATAAATATAATACATATCGAGTTGTACTTGTCAGTATTCAGACTAGAGAATGGAGAAAATTCTTAAAATATTTTGTCCTTAAATAAAGGAAGTCTGTTGAACTTGAAGATTTTTATTACTGCACAGAACATATATTTTAACCAGGAGTGGTAGCGTAAATTGTTATTTACTATTATTATTACCGGACCCGCTTTACCTATCTTAAGCCGTTGATACCCGAAGATTTAGGCTGGTGCAATAATGCATCAACACATCGGACCAATATTCTAATAGCAAATGCAGTATATGTCTTTTTTTAGTCAGTTCTAAATTTCCTTAATTCTGGAATTCTGAATTATAAGGGTACAGAGACACTATGATGTGTGAGTGTCCGCATCAGATAAAATCCCCTGGTCGCAATTTACGACAAGCCACGAGAAGTGATGGGGGGTTTTATGGCTCTGCTCTACAAAACTAAATTAAACATTGAAATATTTATTCCAAATAAAAACGTTTCACTCACATCACTGTTTTTTAATAGAATTAAGTAAACATACTAACGAATACATTTTATAATATGTGGGGATGTGGTCCGATCATTTTAAGATGGTATTTGACAAATAGAAAAGTATAGTATAGAAGCGTCTGCGAGGGTATAATCTCTCAGTCAATCTCTTACTTACATTTTGTTTGAAAACATTTAGTTTTGTTTTTTCTCTTTAAATATATATCATGGTAATAACTATATTTGTTAGTTTTAGTGTTCAGTGCAAAATATTTTTGGCCGTTACCCCATTTAATGTAAATACAACTAAATAAATAAGTTGTTGCTAGTTAGTCTAATTTGAGCTAATTTGACCAAAAATTACCAAAGAGGAGGGCAACTATACCCGGTATACCTTTTGCAGATTAATTTTGGTTACTAAAAACTAAATTAATTACACGGATTAATTGATCAAATACCTTTACAATATTCGAAACATTATTATTTCAAGAGTCGAGTGTCTATGTCGAGTGAGCCGGCGGCACTCAGTACAATAAAAGACATAATAACATTGATTAACATAACATAACTTCACGCCTTTTGTTACCCGAAGGTGTAGGCAGCGGCTGCTAAGCCTCGTCTCGCCGTTATGTTTACGTCCCAAATGGAATAGGTGGCGAACCTATTGCCATACCGGGCACAAAGTTTTTCAGTCATCGATTATCACACATAACTTCCGAAAACAATTTCGAAAAGTCATTGGTGTGAGCCAGTGTCAGGAATCGAACCCGGACCTCTGGATCAGAAGCCGTGTGCTCGACCACTGCGCCACCGAGACAGTTAACAATGAGATGATTAACAATGTTGTTTACCTTTATTTGATTATTAATTAAAGAAAAAAATATTAAATTAGTAAAACGTAAATATGAATGTTAATTTTTGATCAGTCTCATATTATACATTAGCGTAGAGCTATGTAAATACGTTTAATTAAATATGTGTGAAGAAAGTGGTAGTCGCCGTTCACATGATAATAAAAACAAATATCTGTTAGATTGCTCCAGTTGTTTTACAAAATAGAGGCACACACAGATATTCGAATGCGGTCGGATGTCACCCGTACACATACACAGGCAAACTTTGCGCCGACACACCCACATAGATAGGAACACATTACTGTAGATAAGAACCGTCACATTTTACATTGAGCCATGTGGCCGTGGAGACACTTACTGTATTCGCAGGCAGCCTTATGATGACAGCCGTCTTGAATCCTTTCTAGATTACACCGAAACACAAATTAGGGCGAGCAGCGCGCATGCATTCTCACACATACAAGAACTCGCGCCCGAGAACACACAACACACACGCGCGCACGGACAAAATTACGAATGTTGATGAGAGGATGACAAAATTTATCTTGGAATAACTGTCGGTAAAATCGGTAAGCGTAATATGTGGCGAGGGCAGTTTGTGCTGGCACAGAGCTAGTGGGAACAACTTCGTGTGGAAAATCGTACGTACGGTACGGATGCGCAAACAGTGCGCGCGTTTCAGTTGGCGCACGGCGACTGGCGCAGGCGAGGCGGGCGTGCGGTGCGGCGAGGCGGGCGGGCGGGCGATTTCACCGAGCTGATATTGCGACGGCACGCCGGTCGCTCCGACCCATATGTATAGCTACCGACGAGCGAGGGCACGCCAACGAATGTCGAACCGTGCACGCACTCGACCAACTTATCCAACTCAACCAGTTATTTGTTCGCCAAGTCTTACATTGTATCAATTTGTATTGCAAGTATGTTTCTACCCATATTTTTTATGAAACATTCAGATATTATTTCTGTAAGGCTCCCTGCAAGTCTATAATATGCTGAATCCAAAGTAATAAAAGAAAACCGTTAAACAAAATTCTATAACTACATGAGCATAAAATAAAAATTCATTAAATTTACTAGATATTTGGCCGAAAAATTGCAAATTTGTATGCAAAAACTTTACTACATACTTCACTGCACTAAAATGTATATACATTACGAACGCGAACTTAAAAATTAAATACCTATTATAGATGATAAAAATAAAAACTACAGTCGATCTTTTGTAATCATGATATTGTTAGTACGATTCATAGATCGTTTCATACATATTCATAGAGAGGTAGCTTATCGGCTAACAACTAATTTGCATATAATATCATTGATCGCAATACGTGTACGAGCCAAAGGTAATAAACTCAAACTAATAGTATAATACATCTCATTACTGTCGCAATGCAAACAGTGATGGCCCATTGGGAGTACGGGTCAATGCATATGCGCACTCTGTCCATTTCAAGTTTCGACAAACCTAAATATATTCTGTGTGGTGCGCAGTCATATACCAATTTGAACGTAAATACACAACCGAGTTTTTATTTGTTGATATTATATCCTCTTGCATCTACCGCAGAGCTATACTAGATATCCAATATCCACCAAAACCACGGTGTTTTTTCATATAAATAAATGTGCATGTTTTACTTTTATATATGGAATTTTCATTCAGTTTAAATCTAACCGTTTAGCCTCGGTGTAATGTCTATGGCTACTGTATACAAAATCACGGCGTTAAGAAAAAAAAATGGCTCTTGGTTGATGAAATGCGGCGCCTTAATGATGTTGCCTGCTGTGATTTACGAACCTAACACGAAAACATGATAAAAGGCTTTTATCTTTACAACTAAAAATACTCGGAGTGTGAAGAGAAGGCGAATTGCACATAGAATGCACACAAACAGAAAGAAACAGTGCTTTGTTTTTCAATATAACATAATAGTTTTAAGACTTTTGAGATTTAAATACAGCATTAAATACAAATTAAAAATCAAATATATAAAAAGACTCAAGTTTTTCTTTATGTGTAATTGCAATCAATAATCAGACTTTTACCGTGTAATTATCTGAAACAAATTTAATTTTGTACAATACATACTTTAAAATAGTTTTGTCGTAACGGACGTATTTTGAATTAAATAAAGTTAATGAAAAAGAAGCAGAAAGGAGGCGAGTTATGTTAGGGCTTGGCGCTAGAGCTTGGCGCTACATGAGATAATTGATTTGAATCAGTAGGGCCTTGGTAACATTATATACAAAAAATATTTTATTTCCATTCAATTTACTTTACCACTCGGGGGACTTGTTAGTATCTGTATAATTAAAAAAATTAACACTGTATCAACTCACAAATAACATCTAACATAATGCGAATGCATAAGTGATAATAAAGAAGAACAATAGATTCATCACAATTGTGATGTGATGTGTGAAGATTTTAAGTTAATTTTTCTTCAGACAGCAATGGTATAGATTTCAAAAACCTTTATCATTCCAAGGATAGCATAAGGAAAAATCTTAACGAAGAAGGCAGCAGGGCGGATGTATAGCTGAGCTTAATAAGAACCTGTTCGCTCAAGTATAGAGAGAACAACAGCGGACTAACTTATTCGGGAGTGCGTCATCTTACTTCGTAGAATAAAATAAGGAAGTAGGTTTTAGTGAGTTAGCAAGCCTCGTGCGGATTCCGTGGGACAGATCCTGCGGCCATTGGTTACATAATATTAAAACATTTGTTATGTCTATAATGGATCTATAGTGATGATTTTTTTTTTATAAATTTACCGTTTTTTTTTTGTTATTATTTATCAAGAGCTCCGGTCTCCTCCAAAGTATTAAAATAACGCCAATAGGTCGCTTCATAAGCAATAAATGGGTAAGTAAAAGATTTTTTCTAATAGAAAAATTGTCTATAAGTCACCTCTTATTATATCGGCTACCTGCCAATTAAAGTCACAGAACAAAGAACAGACAGACAGATAAAAATTGTAAATAAAATTGTTTTGGTATATATACCGTATGTATGTATATTCATATGCACATAGTAAATAACGGTTATTTTAATATTACAAAGTCCACTCCAATTTTGTTCATATGTATGGGGATTAGCAGACGCAGACATCAACATAACAAATAAATATCTATTTCATTACAAATGTACCTAATAATGGCTGGCTACATTTCAATGAAATTGGGCAAGTGCGAGTTAAACTCGCGTACAGAAATGATACCGGTGGTGCCATCTGTCGAGTGTTGCGTTACACACTCCCCAGCGTACCGGACGCCCAACCAGTTTAGTAGTGACATCGAACACCTGCAACCGGCACATACCGACACAAACAACGCTGTGGCTACATCTATTCTGTTTTTATAAACCGTCAATACATTACAATGAAACTATACTGAATTGTTCTTTTCGCCTTTTACCGCATTTACACTAGCTTAAGAGTGAAGTAGCTAAAAGCTGTGTCTGCCCCTATAGGATACAGGCGTGAGTTTATGTATCATTGATATCTTTGACGATGAGATGTTGGAGAAGTCTGAAGTCATATGGGCAGGTGCTGCTAAGTGCCACCTTTCATTATTGGACTCAATGGAGAGGCGTGCTATGAGATTGATAGGTGATTCCATACTATTTAACCCTAATTTGGAAAGCCTTGAACATAGGCGGAAGGTAGCCAGCCTCTCAGTGTTTTATAGGCTACACTCTGGAGAGTGTGCACAGGAACTGCATGAGCTGATTCCTCCATCCCCGTTCTATAGGCGAACAACCCGACGCACATACCGCACGCATCCGTATGTCGTGGACGTACCACCTGTCCGGACGAAACGGTTTGCATCCTCGTTTCTTATACGCACTGCAAACGAGTGGAACAAACTGCCTGCGTCGGTGTTCCCAAATAACTATAATGTGGGCATCTTCAAAAATAGAGTGAATAGGTTTTTAACAGGCCAGGGCGATTTACCAACAACGACTTCACTTTCACTTACCAACAGGTGAAGTGTTGTCAAGCCCTGGTCTGTGTATAATAAAAAAAAAAAAAAAAAAAAAAAAGTCAACCTATTCATGTGACAATTAATAACCCTATTAGTTACCTATAACAATTTACAAGTTATGGGGGCGTTCATAATGTTTTACCCCCTTGGCGAGTGAGAGTTTTGAAATAACTAGTGGCGAGGTCATCGCTAAATATCGGGCATAGATTATTCACGATGTTTCTCACGCACATTTATCGAGACAACATAATGAAATCTCGCTAGGATTAAGGATATAAAATTCTGATTCTATTTACATACATATATAACTTCACGCCAAATCCCTTGCGGGGTAGGCAGAGAGAACGGAGCGCCACAAGGCACGATTCTTACACACCTCACTCGCTTCGTTGACTTTAATAACTTTTCATGCACGCGCGTCCATTTTTGAGGCTCCTAACATCACCCTCCTCCAGAACACATTCTATTTGGTCGTGGAATGTGTATCTTGGCCGTTCCTCTTGATTCTATTTACGCGCTTTTTCATGGTAGAAGGAGGCAAAAGAGCTTGCGGATCACCTGATGGAAAGCGACTACTTTGTCTATAGAGATTTATTATTGTGTATATTTAACGTGTACGTGTGTTTGTGTGTGTGCATGTATGTGTATCATCCTTGGTGTCCTTGTTTGGCGAAACAATACGCGGTCATTACGTAAGTTGAAAAGACGCGTCAATGGCATCTCGACCCTGCCTCTGTTCTCGTCACTGACCCACATTACTCATACGCAATAATAATAACGGTACGACTCATTCATAACATAATATTGCAGTATTTGCGATTATGCTACTGTGTAATAAGAATAAATTAACATCAATTAGGTAACGATTTATTGGCAATCATTTTTTTTTGTTAATTTCAAAGTGTTGAATAGAATAAATGAGTGTAAAATTAATACATATAAATAAATATATAAAATTATTATTTATTTTTAATTATTCCCGTCGACAAACGAAATTACTCAACACATTTTCGTGGCATTTTCAATGACACGAAGATACCGGTCTACCTACACCTTCGGATATTAAAGGTTTGCTGTTTACAAAAAAAATTGTGTGGTTTTATGAAACCACCGTAAAAGTGAAACTTTTAAAATTGAGTCTTGGGTTATTGATTTTTAAATCTACTTTATAAATATACATAAACAAAATATTTTTTCAATAATTATTTTTCAATAATTTAGTAAGTTTTTTAAATTGATGATTCTGATAAAATGATTAACATTTATATTTTTTTAGAGTGCAACAGTGTAAAACAGTTACTTCACAGCAATTTTTTTAAAAGTTTGCTTTGGCTTCGTTTTCGAACCGGACGTCACCGGCTTTCAGGGGATTGTGGGATAAGGGCTATTTTAATTTACTTGCCATCTAGTATTTGTTAATAGGGTTTCATAAATGTTTTTTATTTTACGTGGTCACGACAATAATTCCTAGATGGCGCTACTAGGTTGCTACTATTGATGATTCTGCCGTAATATCGTATTATATCGATAGATGTCGCCCGAATCGACAAGTATTCCAGCTACGGCACTAGGGATAACGCGACACCTATTAAACGTTAACAACATTACAACAAAGGATCTTTACAAAACAAAACGATATTTTTTCCTCCAGTAAATATGATATTTCGATTTATTATGAAAATGTGACAAATACATATATAAAGAGCACTATCTTATCTTATATCTTTAAACGAGCAATTCTTGTATATATATATATAAAATTGGAATCTCGGAATCGGCTCCAACGATTTTCATGAAATTTCTATTCCAGCAGATGGCGTTGTTAACTAACACGAAGTCAATGTGTGTTTGCTTTGCTTTTATTACAGTTTATCACTGCAAAAAATTAAGTATATGTTTCTAATATAATATGTTAGTACATAGTATATATTAGTATATATTTATTATTCTGTCGGTAAGATCGAAAAATATTATTGATATTTCATTATTTTATTAGTATGTAATTCGTACTTAAATATAATTTTCAAATAGTATGTAATTCGTACTTAAATATAATTTTCAAAAAACACAATTTATAAAAACACAATTTATAAATAATATTTTTTTTTTTTCTCCGCCTGCAATACGTACGTACGTATATGTATGTACGTAAAAAACAAACAAACAAACAAACCCGATCCTAGAAAATGTGTCGAAATTGGTAAAGAGGACGGTAATTAGACGATTATACATACGGCCCTCGTGGTGCATCGGTAAACCGCACTACCGATAACACAAGGTCGGGGCGGGTTCGATCCCTCGTCTGGGGGTGTTTTTCTACATGTTTTTTCTACATGTTTTTACGGTATTTATTTACATAAATAATGTGTATATTTGGGTAATTAATTAATATAAATAAACGATAATAGACGTGAAAGGCGCTCTGACGAGCGCCTTCACGTCACCGTCACGCGACATGCAACACGCAGACGAAAAAGTTTGAGACGATGTAATAAAAGTTTCACTTTAAAAGAACGTTATCTTGGTGATCGCCACAAATTTTATATACGCACCGTTCTCTATACAAAAGACATACGCCCGGTGTATTTAAATAATATCGAGTGCTGGATGAGTAAACACACGCTTATTATATTTATAGCATTGTGAAGTGACGAAACGTTGAATGAACTTTTCTTTTCCGTGACTGAGAGAGGTGAGCGTGTGTGCGTGTCCCTGTCGATGTAGGCCACTGTCAAGGTCGAATGTTTAATATAAATTCTGGCGTCGAGACATTAAAATGGTCCGGCCCCCTCCCCGGACCCCCTTATCCCGGAGCGGTCGCAATCGTTGCACTCGTTATTTATTATCTAGAGGCATCCCCCGTTTACGAACGCCTTTAGTCTTCGGCGGCTACTATTTGGGGTATACTATAGGTAAATAAAGGTCGCAGACAGTCTTGTCTGCCGACTGTGGTGTATCGACATGATAATGGATTTAATGAAACACTGATTGCGTAACGTGAGGGATACCAGCTGACACAACACAATTAGTTCAACCATGACCTTCCGAGTTTGGAGAATTAAGTACGGACGTTACTACGGAGAAATAATGAATCGTGGTGTTTTTGTTTTAAAAGTATGTACTTTTATCATCATCATCATCAGCCTATTGCAGTCCACTGCTGGACATAGGCCTCTCCCAATGTGCGCCACAACATCCGATTCTCTGCCTGTGTAATGTACATAATAATATATAAATTAAAATACCTGTTTAAGACAACAAAGATTTCACTTGGAACTATTGATTAATCAAATATTGCTGCACCTAAGAAAACTGTAAGCTCTCATCCTAAATACCTGGATCGAAACACCGAATACATATTTTGACTTCCAAGAAAGATCTTGAAAGTGTTCTACAAGATTTATTTATAAATCCACCACGATAATCTAAAAGTATAGTGATTCGTAAGTTGTTAACAAAAGCCTTATATGTCAGCATCGTGAACCTTATTCGCATGAGGCTCAACTTTCGCTTTCTTCCTACTCTCTGCCACAACAGCTTCACTCACACACAGCTCTCTAAATATACATTGCACAAAGCAGTTGGTTGCAGCGTGACATTCACCTACATAAGTACATATACGTGTGATATATAACGCCCGTAGCACGCCTGTCAACATCAGAGATATCTTGAATGAATACAAATACAAAACATGAGTTAGACATACATTAACCCAAATAAAAGTACATAATTATTAAATCGTCTGGTAAATATTGGGGTATCCCCGTTGGCTTGTTGCCAACAGGAAGGGGCCATCTTTAAATAAATTCAGAATAATAAATCGTTTAGCGAGTTTGATTTGAAGACAGGTTGCTTTTGAAGAATTTACCGACGGGTGTTATGGGTGGATCTATATGATGTTATGAGGTTATTGTGCTCTCCGTATTTGTCAAAAGAATAAAACTGCCTGTTTTATTATCATTCATTTCTTTTTATTTCAATTATTATTATTATTTCTACTATGTAGATATGACAAAGACAAATTCGCACTAGATGTTACAAAGCAGATTCCAAGAGAACGTGATCACATTGAATTAATTTTACTAACATATGTGTGTTAGTGAAGTAAAGTTGTCGTATTTCACCACGCTTATAAATCTAACAAATCGTGGCTCCCAAGATGCGGGTCCCGTTCAGTGTGTACAGGAGCCGACGGTCATTAGCAGCGCCGGCAGCGGTGTGTACTTTGCAAAACGTCACAAAACCGTCGTGATTGATGATTGCGGTGGCAGACGTTACGTCATAGGGTCGCGGGGTCAATGCCGTCACGATTACAATAACCAACGACATCGTCGTACCGGGATGTAACAATACCACACAGCTGACACTTGTTTATCTCAGTTTACATTTATATTACTATATGTCATATATGTAATAACAATAAACGCTTAAATAAAGCATGGACTCGTACAAGTTGTTTGGATGAGTTTAACGCTTTGGGCATGAAGATTCTGATTGTGGAGGCACGATGTGAATAACGAGGAGCTACAACTTGAATATTCGATACTATTAAACATTATCCACTAATTAAACAAAAAAAAGAATCAGTAGCATACGAACGTAACTAACTAGTTTTTGTTTTCGTCGAATCAATTAACGAATCATCTTATGAAACACGTGGCGGAACTAATTGCCATAATTCGGACATAATTTGTTCAGTCATCGACAAAAACTCACTACAAACATTACATGTACATACATATATCATTCATTGTAGGTTGCCATGTTAAGACACTAAGAAACTTTTACTTAAAATGCCACTATTTCACCTATTCACATTGAAAGAAACACAACTTCACGCCAAATCCTTTGAGAGGTACGCAGAGAAAACATGGTAGAACATATTAAAGCATTGTTATTAATATAATACCATACTGTCAATGTGACAAAACGATCATTTGTGCGTAGAAATGTCAATAAGGACAAATAGTAAAGTGAAACCCCACGTGATTATCAGTCCACGCGCTGTTTATGTAAGTTCATTTTAAGGGTTTATACATTATAGCATAATCCCCGAATAATGATTATACTGCGGCCTCGATACGCCGAGGCTGTTCAGACAATAATATAAAAGCTAGCATCTCGATGCCATTAAACGACGCTGCGGATTTTACGACAAACAGCATACACCCGCCGTAGATAATGAAAATCTAGCGATGATTAATGATTCGAATTGAGGTGCAGTTCAATTGATTGGAATCAGGTATTTTGAATCACGCTAAAATTTTAAAAAGATATAGGTCCGAATCATAGGTTCTCAATATTCACCAAGTTCTATTAAAAAAAATCGAGTTACATAAATTGACAACAAAAACTTGGCAAGTAGGTAAGCAACTTTTAAGTATTACTACCAGCCCGCAGTACCAGCTTCATTAGTTTACTAAATGCGGCCTTGTGTGTGTGAAAACTATTCAGTTTTGATACTTAATTGTGATGTAATAAAGCGAAGTAAAATAAACACAGGTACCCTAATGTTAGAAATGTTGTAAGGTGTAGCCAATAACTGTTTTAGATTCAGTTACGTATCCTAAAATTTTATGATACGAATATACCAGGTATACACAAGACACGGCCGGTG
Source organism: Euproctis similis (assembly GCA_905147225.2). Classification (NCBI taxonomy): domain Eukaryota; kingdom Metazoa; phylum Arthropoda; class Insecta; order Lepidoptera; family Erebidae; genus Euproctis; species Euproctis similis. The sequence goes on from LR990109.1 coordinate 17,292,850, forward strand.
TACTCGAATCAACATGTATTTTAATGCAAGGGATGGGTATCTATCAGGTAGCAGATCATTTAGTTATGGGATGCCAGTATACTTTTACAGCCTCGTATAAACCCAGTTGATACACGTTTTTACGACTCGATGAAAACGATCCAGTCTGCGGACCTCGTATTTGGGGGTTGTCTCTTTTCAATGTTGTCAAAACATCTTAGAGTGATCCCTTGTAGCATAAACCCTGCATAAATAGAAAGACGCTTGCACTGACCCATGACTCTGTCCCGAGGTAAATACATTCATCAATAGACCAACTCACCACTATTACAGACACGCGTCATATTGAAATATTATTCAAGTCCAACATTTTGAACGCTAGCTAAAAATAACATAGGTAGAGTTTATAATCATGGCTGGTTGTCACAAAAGATATCCTTTCAAAATTGTAGTAAAATGAATTTGCTTTGTTTTTACATGCAAACGCACGTCGCCTCTCTGCTGATTAGGGCTGACGCTGTTACCGTCATTCATTTGAGTCGACAGTACACCGCCCCACTCAATTTCGTTTATTATGAACGTGCAGCGAGCGAGCAACCCTGCCCCTACTCGCTTTTTACATTTGAATATTTCGTTGTGCGCGTTATTTTGTTAGAATATACTTCTAACATATTTTAGAAACAAAATGGATAGGTAAAACAGGGGTGGTCTGTTAAGACAGATGAATAATATCTTTGTGCTATGTGGAAAAGAATTGTCTATTTCGTAAAAATTTTTGATTATGTGAATAGAGTAAGACTATAAAAATATTTGTATAAGTTCAAAGTCTTTCAACTCACTTTTCCCAAAATATGTTTAATAAAAATTCGGGAATAAATAAATAAAACAAAAAAGTTTTAGTTTTGGTGGGTTAACTCTAAAAACTCAAAAAATCGGGTGGCATGAGCGTTTTAAAAAGACATTTCTATATTATTATTTATAACGCTGGATAAATACTGACAAAATTTTTCTTTATGTTTTACTTACGCTATTTAGTAGCTATTTATATTTAGTATTAATTCGACATCTATACATAATAATTCAAATCTGATCTCGGTCAATTTAATTTGGCAGTTAAGGTTTGATTGTCAAATTATTCATATTAAATCCACTATCAGTATAAAATTGTTAAAGGATCTTTTACAAAGCATTTCTTTATTCAAGTCATGGGAGCGGGGCAAGGAAATTTCTTCTTCACGTAGCTCGCGAGCGTTGAATACTTGTGACTCACAGCGAATAATTCCTCATTCGCCTTTATGTTCAACATCTCGGCAAATGCTTGACATTTCACAGACAATTGATGAACTTTATAGAGAAAAGTTTACTGGGGTAAATTCACTTATGCTGTATAGACTAACTAACTACAAAATTATATTTAATGAGCATACTCTATCTGTTCTATGGATTTACTTAGAAAAAGTCTGTAATGAAGGAAATAATCGTAAGTAAAGAATGGGAGTAAGTAGTAATAAGAGTAATAATAAGGAGTAAGCAATTGTGAAGGAAAATCTCCTTTTTTTACAAGAAACCGAATTTCGTAGGTAATCTCTTATACGAGATTAAGTTCAGAACTATGCTTTGATTTTCCGTACAATAACAAGCAGTAATTAATTATTCTTTTGATAATACAACGCAAAAAACGCATTTTTTTAAATGTTGTTTTGTTAAGTTGAAATTCTCAAACTAATGCGATGTGTATGCGTTTTTGTTAATCAGAAATGGTATGAGTACCCCTCGTTTCTCAGCGGCTCACAGCACTCGGTAGATTCATTACAAAAAGCGTCACATAGCGGGACGGATCCCGGTTTAATAATTTCACTCATTTAGGTTCCCCCGGGCAAGTCGCCGGGACAATGCGCGCCCGCCTAACGGTATCAATCAACATCAAACAACCCCGCTTTCGTTCATATCTGTACACAGCTCCAGGGTTGCGCTCTAAGGATTAATTACGTATTTCATATTATGCAAACATTTCATTCAGCATAATGTAGTTTAGATATAAAAACTACGAGATCGTAGAAGTCGTCGTAGGACTTCTACGATCTTCTGAAGTTTTTTTTACTTTATCTACAGATTAATTAGTAGGAGAGTATATGAGTTAGTCAATGTTAGTATACAAAATTGCTAATATTCATAGGATATTGAATTTTTTATAGTAACACATTTTATAAATTGGTGTGTATATACAACAAATGCATTTCACAAATAAAAGAGTCTTTATCACAGTTTTAAGGGAGGCATATTCGATAACGCGACAAGCAAACGTGCTAAAATATGAACAACTATAAACATTTCTGTAATAATTTTCTTTTTAGATCGTAACCCCACGCCATTCGGAATAATAATTATTACCATAATTTAACGTGTTAGATTCCGTTATAAATCCATCACTAATAACTTCAGAGTATAAATAACCAAGTTCTCTTAAGTTTGAGTAATTTCCTGTCAGATTTGTATTTAAGTTGAAAACAAATACCTTTATGTAAATATTCACATAAATATCAATTAAGCTGTTATTTTTAATCTTACCGTAGTTATAATCGACCTTCCTTGTACCAAACATTTGTGACAGAGCTTACCAAAGTGTATGTATACTAGAACTGTATGTACTGTATAGTACAGCTAGGTATCAATTGAAATGATCATCAATTTAAAAATACTGAATAAATAAGATGTATGAATACTTAAAAAAGATGGGTCGGTGGTGGACCCTAAATGATGTATGTAATTACTTTTTAAAATTACTTACCGAATCAGGATCGTGAGTATTTGGCGTGGACGGCTGTGGAGGTCTCGGTGGTGGATAGCCCTGCGTCAACCATAAATAATGATTATATTATGATCTTTATTTGCCACATTTTGGTTCGAATCAAGACAATTACTAAAACATATTAAAAACAAAACCTATTTCTGTGCAGTCTGGTAAAAAAAGGAATTCCAAGAAAAACGAAAAAAATGATAAATTACTTAATCTATACAAGAGTCTGTTATACATAATACATTAATTATATCTATAAGTATACACGGGACATATACGAACATATTTTTTTCTTCAATTTTGTTTAGTCTTCTCCCGCCACTGTCTAAACGGCTGGACCGATATTGACAAAGGATATTTACTGGCAAATGTATTAACGCAGACTAGTTTTAGGTGAGAAATTCTATTTATTTATATTTGATTTCACGTAAACTAAGTCGCGGACACAGCGAATAAAACTAGTCAAGATACCGCGTACAAATAACAGTGTTAATGTCAATGTCACTAGTCTAGCAAATAGCAAATCTAGCAAAACAATGGGATCAGTTGTATCCTTTAAATTGCATAAGGACCAAATAAATGTAAGCTTCGTTTTAAATTGCCTTATTTTGAGAAAATTGCAAAAGATGCTAAAGAAAGAGCTTAATTATTCCTATTGGGACGTTCCAGGACAGCCCTCCCAACGTGACTTCACCCGCAACTGTGAGAGAATGTACGCTCCATCGTCAGCACTTTACAGGCTTCCAAAGGCGAGCAAGGTTGGCAGAGTGGAGTTCCGAGAAACTCGGGAGTATTGGCGGCGCAGACAATACTCACTAATATTGGTAATGGTGAGTGATTTTCTTCATTTCTAAAAGCTCATCAATTGGATGGTCCTCAATTTAACAACGTCAACACGCAGACTTTAAATCGTCGCATCTTAAACGTCGGGGTTCTGTAAAGACTTCAAAAACGGTCTATTGACTATCGTGAATAGTATTTAAAGAAAAAAGAAAAGAGGTTATGAAATTCAACGAAGCGAGCGAGGCGTGTAAGAATCGTGCCTTATGGCGCTCCGTTCTCTCAGCCTACCCCGCAAGGGATTTGACGTGAAGTTACGTATGTATGTGAATAGTATTCTTGCAAATATAAAAGTAAACATGTTTTACTAACAAAAAGTTGTTTAGGTATATATATTTCCTATATCGCTACATCCACCCAAAGTACACTAGAGCAAAGTCCAGCATTAGTCGCACGAGTTCTGACAAATATATTTTCCTTGACAATAAAATATACAATGTTTTTACTGGTGGAGGCCTGCGAATGTTGAGCCAGAATGGATAGAACTGTCTCGTGCAAGCGGCCGTATCGCGCCTACAGTGGGGGAATATTAAGCGGACCGTACACTGCCAGCACGGCGATTGTAGTTATATTATCTTGTCGTTTTGTTACAGATGCAATATCATTATCAGAGTAAAGATAGATAGAATTTAAAACAAACAATTACTGCGCAGGTGTTTATAAAAATTAATAAAACATTATTTACTCTCTGCTAAAAGCGATGTATATAAATAGAAAGAAGAATATATTTATTTTATCATAATCTACCTGTAGAACACTCTAGTACATCTCTGTTATATTTAACGTTGCTTTAATACGAAAGTCCAGTAAAATATAATTAGTGATTCCTCATTACCGCGCGGCCCCTCTGGACGTTCGTGCGTCTGCTAGCTTATGGTTATTAATAACACTGGCCGCCCGTTCCCCCCTCATACTACACTGCGCCCCCCCTTTCAAGCCCCCACGTTTGCCTGTGCTGCCGTTGCCGCACGTCTGACATTTTAATTCCAAACGCGAGGGTATGGGTTCATCCATAACGTATTTTTATCGACATCATGGTGTCGATATGAGAAAATCACTAATCTCTTACAATTAAGCATGATTGTAACACCCAGAGTATTTATAAAATGCATATTACTGTTAATTTTTTCTGATTTTTTTTATGAAAATAGTACGTATAATATTATAACATTACTACTATTGTAAATAGATCACGTGTTTAAAATTATTGTTGATAGGTCAGTGTTTTGTCGAGACTATAAAGCTGCTATATTTAAACAACTTGATATATACACAATAACAAAAAAAATCTACGAAAAATATTTAGTTTAATGTTAATATTTTTGCATTGCCAAAAAAATTTCATAATCGCAAATACAATTTCGCAAAATATCGATATCGGACCAGTAATTGAGATAAATTGAAAATCAAAACTAGCCTCTGCCCTGTGCCATCGTTAACACCGTTAGTGACATTATTATATTTTTTTTCTGTATGGGAGTGTTCGACGGGCGAAGGTGCTATTTGCACTTTCAAAACTTTCATCGTTTATTATTTATTTTTTTAAAGTGAATTATATCTGCAAGTTTGGAGATATAAAGTGACAGATAATTATAATGGTATACATATAATTTATACATAACTATCATTTCAATTTGAGATTACTTCCAAATTTGGCTATTATATACATTTTCTGAAATATCAAAAACTGCAGGTTTTACCCACTACTAAAGTGTGAACGAGAGGCATCATTTTTATACTGCTGGGTTTGGTGTATAAGTTAAAGAATTATTTTTTTATTTCTTTTTTTATGGAATAGGAGGAAGGAGAGGATCAAGCGGATCATGGACACATGGAACACTTTACTGTGGCATTGCCGGCCTCTAAGGAAGTAGGATTGGAAAGTAGGAGGAAAGGGTATGGGCCTCTAAATACCTCTATCACCGAACCACACAAAACAGTGCAAGTGCCGGTTTAAGGTGATATTCTAAGAGGCCATGTTATTTCATCGGTCGAGCCAGCCAATTCATGCAGCACACTGCGTTGCTTTAATCTGCATTATCTCAGTAAATGTTGTTTATATAAGCAGATATACTCAGTTTTACTTCAGTGTATATATAAAGAATAGATTTATATACTTGAAATAATTAAATTTATATTTTATTTGGTTATTGGTAGCTCACATCTTGACAAAATGTAAATCTATTTCTGACATACACGTGTTACAATTAACATGAGACAACGTAGTAAATAATTAATCTGTTCCACTAATTATTTGCAAACTAGTAGGCGTGTCACCTGATGGTAAGCAACGAACGCCGCCCATGGACACCAGCAACACATATAGTGTTACTGTTGCGTTGCCAACCTTTAAGGGATAGGGGATAGGAAAGGATGGGGAAGGGGGTGGGCCTTCGGGTACCTCTCTCACCGAACGAAACGCGGCATGTGCCACTTTATGTCGGTCTTCTGAGAGGTCGTAATTGGAAAATATGGCAAATGAGGTCGCAGACGGAATTTGAATGCCCGTCGATGTTTTATGTGCCGATTTCCTAACCCATCTACTGTGTTCAGCATAGTTCCATCAAGCAAAATACATTACATTAAAATAATTAAGCAACACGCCATCTATTTAAAATGTTATCGAAGCCAGATATTTGAAAGGAATGGTTTATTCCTTTTATTAAAAAATATTATCTAAGAGATAACTGCCTACCCAGGTTAACGGATACGTACATTTTCACTATATACTCGCAGATACTAATTTATTACACAAATTTGTCCATCTGAAAATAGTTTAGGTTAATAAGGGCCAAACAATATCCAATAAGTATCAAAGCATTTCTTTTTGAAAATAAATATTTTGTTTAGTCTTTTAATTCATCTTTATCGATATTTCTCTGCGTAACAAATTCCCAATACACGTTTATAGCTGTTATGATCATAATTGCTCCTGAAACAATATTGGTAGTGACTTGTTCAATATTGTAACATAACTAAACTAAATGTGCGAACTATGTAGTGAGTAGGTATTCTCTAGAAATGTAATATTATCGTAGTTGATAAGATGTAATAATATCGAGTGAGTCAGTGTACATCACTAGGCACGAATGCTACAATGGCGGTCGGGCGAGCGCAGGTCGAGCGCAACATGGCTGCCTGGTAGGCGGTTCGAGTGAAAGGGACGAAGCAAGTATCGACTGCCGCCCTCTCTATCGCACTTGCACGCAACGTTCGCATCGATCTCCACTTTCTGTGTTCGCCCCCAGCACCAGAAAGGCGGAACTAACAAAATTACAAAGCGCTTTCAAGCCGCTAATCATAAAATAAGATACGACGTTTCATTTCGACCGAACGACTCTCGAGCGATCACGAGGTTGGAATGGCCCTTGACTCTCAAAATTCTCTACTGACATCGTACAGTATTAACCGAATGTCACTTGCTAAGAGAATTTAGTATCGCCAACTTATTAACGCTTATTGCTTATGGTTTGCAAGAATTATTGAAACGGATTACTGATAATAAAAACAGCTTTAATTAAAATAACGTCTTAAGGCGCGAATTTTACTAAAGTCGTTATTTGGTTCAGAACAAGTCTTTTTTTTTCGATTCTAGTAGTGGAATGGGGCTACAGGCATAAAGTTTTACATCTATGTGGAACTGGCGCCAGTGCCAGTCGAGTTTATGTTAGTATAAATTGAAGTCAAAGCCTGGCACCGGCGTTTAGAAACACCGCTCTACTATAATAACGTACAGATGACTCAGCCAGCACTTTAAGCGGTTGAATTTTATGTTTAAATGATAATACTTTGAGTATACGGAGACATACTTCATACACTTCTTTTTTAATGTTACATGGAACATGTATGTATGCAAATATAATTATTGATTTGGTTCTTTTTTAATATTTATAATCGATTATTAGCCTTGCACATTAAAAAAAAACTGGTAAAAAATTTAGCACATTTAAAAACTATCCAAATAGTTACGAACACAAAATATGCCAGAATGAATCATATCAAAATCCAGACGAATTGTTATGGGAAATTATTGCAAATGACTTGTAATAAAAAAAGTTGAGTCAGTTTGAAACAAAAATATATAAAAAATAACTGTAGACAACAACACCAAAACAAATTTTACTTAAGTCCTTCATTTAGATAGGGTATGGTGAAACCCATAGCCGGTTTATTGGAATAGTTATTGCTGGCAATGGTAATTTTAAAAAAATTGCTTACAACGAAGGATTCTCTATATTCGGTATCAGTTTAATGTGTAGCGATAACAGTAAAGTTCATAGCCAAAGTTCGATCCTTCGTATTCTTTATATTACTACACTTTCCATATAAAGTGGGTTTAATTTGGTGATAGCTGAGCAATATCATATCGATGCCGATATGCAACCTTAAAAAACACGTAAACTAGCTGTGTCCCGAATTCAACAAAAAAGAGTTAAAATGCAAGTGGCTAAGTTACTTACTTCTTGCTTGCCGAAGCTAGTAAGTACACTTTTGATGGGATACTTACTAGCTTCTAGAATATTTATTTCTCAGATTTTCGCGAATCAAACTCATAACATTAAAACAACGTTTCGAACTCGGGAAATAGATAAAAATAAGTAATAAATAAACGCGATATAATCCTAAAAAGTTGTTTTAATATTTATTTCTTTAATCAATCTTTTAATCAAGTTGTTTTAATGTTAGATAGAGCTTGTAGAAGATAGGCCAACTGATAGATTTAGAAAAAAATGTAACGGTACAAATAAATGTTTTTGTGGTATATGTAGCGTGTATACAAATGTGTTTTTGGCTTATATCACTATATCAACAATTTATAATTAGGATTTTACTGTTACCAGTCCAGTTGATACACAACCAAGTGCGCTGCTACATTAAAATGAAAACATATTTTCATGAATGTTACATCGATTACACACGCACACAGTTTCGATGGTTTAATATTATTTTTGATAGTAGCATACCTGATGGGGTGGCGGTTGTGCTCCGTGAGGCGGCATATGTGGTGGATGCTGCGAGTCTTGTGTAGGCGACATTGCACCGGGAGCACTCTGAATTGCACCAGGGCTCGGCGCTCCCGGTGGTTGGGTCGGTGGCTGAGGGGATCCGCCGCGCTCGTAGCCCTACAAACAACATCAAATTTTTATTTTTCTATTACACGACCGAGGTTTTGATGATAGTAAACATCATCAAAACCTCGGTCCTGTCTTATGAGTTATAATGCCCAACCCGCAAGGAACTTGGTACGTAAACATTATATACCTAGTTGTTTTATTTTACATAAAATTGATTTTGATGACACGTACTTGTCATTAGAACTGATATGAAACACGGTAATGAGTTGAATTTCCTAAGGACAATTAGGAAATTATCTTCTTATCTCTATCTAGGTGTATAAAAAACAATAGGACGTTTCTGAACATATCTTCTTGTGCAAGCTAGCATAACCGGTTTGTTGTCGATCAGATTATTTTATAATCTATAAAAGGACCGGATGTTCCAGACAAAATCAATTCACGGATGTAATTAGTGATATAGACTTTATTACATGCTTGCGCTGTGTTCAACTAGGTATTCTTTCCTTATAAATACTAAACGTATAATAAATATTTAAATTTTAATGCGTCTATTTAATAAATATATATTTATCTTGTTTTAATTTTCTTATAGATGACCACCTACAGTGTACATTATCAGATCGTGTATCTAATGTAGCAGCTCTCAGAGTGCTATTTAAAGTTAAAATAATTCAGACACAACATGTCTGGACGATCTTTTTCATTTCAGGCCTTACCGGCCTATAAAGGAACGGGATGGGATGACAAAGGGCCTCGGGATACCTATATCATCGAACGGAACGCGATATGAGTCACTTTACGTCAATAATTCTAAGAGGTTGTGGTATTTGACTAGACGAGCCGTCCAATTCATGCAGCGAACTGCGTGGCTCTACCACTTATCATAATTACTTTTGTTAGTTAAAAGATGCTCGTTTCATAACAAACAAACTTAATAGTAGTAACTTCTGTGCTTATATCGCGTATTCTATCCGCATCGCAGAAGATCACTAAAGGATCGTGAGTTACTTTGTATATTTATAAACCACAATAGTTTCCTGAGCTTAAGTAAAACGTAATCGTCATTAACGGCATAGACATTGATGATAAGGACACGGAAAACACAGCAAATCGAACACAAAAAATGCTGCATGGCCGTGACTCAGAATTGTAAGTACCCTCGTTAGTTAGCTCTAAAACCTAACGCGAAATAACAGACTAATTGAAAGAAATTGTTAAGAAACTTTTTTTATGGGATGGGCAAACGAACAACTGGGTCACCAGATGGTATTTTAAGTAACTTCTCACCGCCCGTGTACACCGTGGTTCGTTGCAGTCCTTTAGGGGAGAGTAGGAGGAAAAAGGAAGGGAAAAGGGGAATCGGGCTTCTCTCATCCAACGAAACGCGGCACAAGCCACTTTACGCCGATTTTCCAAGACATCGTGGTATTTCACCGGTCGAGACAGCCCATGCAGTGAACTGCAACTTTACCACTGTTAAACTTTTTATATTGAATGAATTATAAAGTTATTGTGGTAAACCTCATATGTATATAAATAATAATAATATATTATATATGTAAAGAGCATTTCTTTATGGGTTAGAGGGGCAAACGGGCAGCGGGTCAGCTTATCGTAAGCAACTAGGGCAGCCCATGGATATCTGCAATACAAATAGTGATAATTACATTGGCCTTTACACAGAGTGGGGTAGGCAGAGAGGAGGAAGGGGAGTGGGCTGTGACGTATGCCGATATTCTGAGAATATCGTGGTATATCACTAGTCGAGCCTACCCATTTATGCAGCGATCTGCGTAGCTCTACCACTGTTAAGATACGATTTTAGACATAAGTAGTCAGGCCTATGTAGAAGGCAAGTCGCCGAGTATTGTCGACCTTGGCATCAAATATGCACAGCCGTTAACTTACGAACGAGTGCACTACAGCGTGCCTATATATGCTTACAAAGCTATACAAATCTGTATGTACATTATGTACAAATAAACAGAACCAGAGCTACCATCTGATGACGTCACTTACGTAGCTGACGGGCGCACCGTGCCGAGTTTCCAGTGGTATATGCGACGCAATATGTGTCTAAGTCGCTATAGAAAGTCTCATAGACACATAATAAATGTAAATATTTGCAAATACTTCTGCGGAGATCCTGAGTGTTGTGCCTAATTTCTCCATTAGCATTTTTAACCATAAAATTGCTTCAATATTTGTGTGTGAAATAAAAGTCCTTAAAGGTATATAGATAAATTTAATCACTCAGTTTCAATAGATTAAAGAAGAACATTGTTATTTGGCGACTATGCAACCTAGCATTATAACTTACACCAATCCCCTTCAAAAGGCTTTCACCAGATTATTAGGGGCCAGTTTTCGCATTACGTTTTATGTCTGCGGATGCGTTCATGTTAAGAAATCCATGTTGAGATGTAAACTTTTAACTTTCTATATCTGTCCTTACAAATTAGAAATACATTAATTATATGAATAGTTTGTTGCCTCAGTGTTTATTGTTGTTAAAAAAAAACCACCAAATTTGAAGGACAGTTTAATTGTTATTGGATTGCTCATCGCTGCAATTTGACAGTAGTAGAATTATAATTTAACAGTGGTAGAGTGGCGTAAAGTGGCTTAAGCCATGTTTCGTTCGGTTTGGTACCCGGACGCCCACCCCCCTTCCCCATCCTCTATTTTTCATCCATCTAAATCACAAGGGTGGGCTACCCCTCAATGTTTTTTTTTTAATTTTTCGATATATTTGTTTCTTATTTTTTTTTTATATAAAACGGGATACAAAAATATATACAAACCTAAATTTTCAACTCCCTACGATCAACCCCTATTTTTTTAAATTTTATTTTTCGGCAAGACAACGTTTTCCAGGTCAGCTAGTTTTAATATAAACTTCTACTTCGAGATAGTAAATTTTTACAATAAAACATCAATTCACTAATCAGCTTAAGACGGCTGCAATTAAACAGTCTCCTATGAAGGAGGCTCGCCACTGTAATTAATAGGCTATATGTACTCGCTCCGTATTGATTCACTATGCTGTTTAAAGATGTATCTGTCACACTGGATTATGTAATTTGTATTACATATCATAACAGAATGCATCGCGTAGATAATAAGACAATTACCTAGAAGAGACAGCACTATGTGGCTTATCTATACACATAATAAAATAATAGGAAAGATGAAACTGTACATTGAAAATTTTGTTTTTTTAGAATACTTGGGATCTGATCTACAATTGATACCGAATCCATAAATATGGTTTTCAGAATTTTTGTCTGTATGTTTGTTGCGGATAAACTCTAATAGTACTGCATGCTTTTATGTCTAATGTGGCATAAATATAGCCAAGAGGTCAGGTCAACACATAGGCTAAATATTATCATGATATATTTATTTGGTGTGAGCAATGAACACTTCTTATAGCACGAGCATTGTATTTTTGCTGCTTTATGGCGTCCACGCAGACGAAGTCGAGGGCAACAGCTAGTTTAAATAATAAAAGAAATATCGGTCAAGGAAAGATCTATTCTTCTTAAAATAATGAAAAAGTTGTTTAACTTTCGCTGAATTTTTTGGAGTAAAAGTCCATCGAACAATGTAGCAAGATACTGAACTAATTCCAGGCAACTAGTTTGGCTGAGCTTCAGTCGAACATCCGCTCCAGTCGCCAACCAATCCATCAAAGGAGGGTGGCCTGGATCGGGTGTGGGGTACACCCCATCTACCCACATAAATATTGCGGGTGAGTGAAAACCCTTTGACCGAGTTCTGTTTACTTTCGTTTTCGCTCAGCTGACGGGGCCGCCACCCCATTGGTACCTTCACTACTATTATGATAATTACGGCGACTGTGTCCACGTTATTAACTAGGTATTCTAATTTCAGTGAAATTAATTAACCAGATACTGGGGCAGACAGGCATTTAAGTGTTTAGCAAAAACGTTGATACACCGACTGGTAAAAATATTGCATTGGTTACACGGAGTTTGTGTACAAATTTTATATGTTAAAGTTTTAAACTTTTTTTATGAGCGATCATTAGGCGCTGCGGACGTCAAGGTTTTTTTTATGTTTCACCCTCAGGTGCGAAAGGGGGTGTCCCCAAGAGTACTCAAGGTTGCAACGAGTGCGGACACGGTAGACAGGGCGTAGACGTGCATTATTAGGCGGGTGCCGGTACACCCGCGAGTGTTGGGGGCGAAGGGGTGCGCGTACGTCATCACCTGAGGGGTGCCCTTGAAAACGTCGTCGCATTCATTGCACCCGGATGCGGGTCGTATCTCCAGGCCCGCAAAACTCACACTCAAGACACTACTAGGATATATATGTATATACTAAGTTTGCAGTTTTAAACTTGACAATATTGCAGGAAATCGCCTGGGTTGATTACATGGTCTTTTATTATTTTTTATTTACACAGGAGACGACTTTGAACGTACTATACGCTTTTTCCTTTGATGGGAAAGGAGTAAATGGCCGAACGGGTCATCTGGTGGGAAACGAATAGCATCTCCCAGAGACATCTGCAACAAGGAGTCACAGTTCTTTCACCGGTCTTTAAAATAGCAAATGGTAACCTGCACCACTCCCCAATATTGGATGTACAATGTACATAGCTGCCTGAATTAAAATGATAGTAATTCATCATCATCAAAACTACCACCGGTTACCATAATTTTTGAATAATAACATAACTTCACTAGATGTAGGCAGCGGCTGTTAAGCCTCGTCTCGCCGTATTATGTTTACGTCCCAAATGGAACGTGGCAAACCTATTGCCATACCGAGCACAAGTTTTCAGTCGTTGATAATTGTCACATATAACTTCCGTAAGTAATTTCGAAAAGTCATCGGTGGCTGTTTTAGAATATTAATTTATTAAAATCTGATGTCAGGTATGTACGCAACATATACACATACCCAATCACTCTTCACCGGGAACCAACTAGGTTCTCCGACACTCTAAAGTTCATCACTTCATTAGAAAACATGGAACCGATAAGCTAAAACTACTGTCGAAAAAGAAACAAGCAAAATTCTTGACCAACCGTAATGTAATTGTCAGTGCCAGATATTATTACTTTTTAGTCGACCTTGATTTTTTTTTTGCGCGGATCGTTTGATGTGTCATCGTCCTACATTTTACCAATTTATTTCTTTTATTAAATAACATGAATTGATATTCACGTTACAAATTACGTAATTAACTAATTCCAGTTATTTGTTTAACTAGCCGGCGAATTTTGTTTCGCCTCGGAAGCAATAAATAAAAAGAATTACTAATAAAGGTGGCCTAAGTTATTTCTTATCACACCAGGTGCCTGCCAGTAAAAGTCCAGTCATTTCAGAGATTACCCGGAACAAACAGACAGACAAAAATTGAGAAAAACTTTTGTAGTAGAAAGCAGTAACTTCAATATTACAAACATACGCTTTAATTTTATTAGCATGTGTAGAAGGATTTCTCTCTTTCTCTCTTCTGTGTCCGAATACAAATACATATTTTGAGGGAATATAAATATTTATTTCTTTGTACAAACGCGGTTACCGAAACGGTTTGAAGGATTTTAAAATATTTTATGCACTTGCAGTATGCTGTATATGTTTTTTATAACTTGTCTCAATACGAAGGTGTAGGCAGCGGCTGTTACGCCTCGACTCGACTGATTTTTTACATTTTAAACGGAATAGGTGGCGGAACCTAGATGCCCAGAAGAATAGAACTATACTATAGAACATTTAACCAAAGATTTCTTAATTTATAAGCCAGGTGCTGGACATCTACATCACCTAGACGACTTAGCTGTACTCTGATAAGAACAGGCACCAGATTTAAAAAAAATGTACTCTGCTTGGAAAATGTATGAACGCAATCAAGTAAATTCTCTCAATAGACGAATCTGACGTCACCTGGGCGATATAAAACTCTTCAGGTTAATTAAACCATGGGCTGGTATAATAATACGTACACGTGTTTGTAATACGATAGATACCCTTGGCGCCGTGGGCCGCAACACTGACATTTATGAACTTCACCTATTGCTCTATGCAGTTTTTAACATTGTGTAGGTATTCAACAAGTGGAATTGTCCACACAATTACTATTTATTATATTAGGTAGTAAATATTTATAGTGTATTTAAAACGTTCAACATTAATAAGCTACACAATTTCCTAGTATATCTTTGGCTATTTTCTGGTGTGCTAAATATTAGCTTTTTGGAAGTACCCGGGGCACACAGAATTTTTGCTACTTGAATCGGTGATTACCTAGACGCCATCGTCGAAATGGAATCAAAGAGCTGTTTTAATGCGCTAATTTTGATTTTTTGACAAAATGCAATAATTTGTCAAAAAATCAAATTATGTAGACATCCTGTATGAGTGCTATAGAATACAGATTTATTTTGGTCGTATTGTTATTTTGACGAACCTCGTGGTGCATTGGTAAAACTACCGACATTCCTGAGCGTTAGAATTTATATAAAAACTGAAACATTCAAAACACAATACATCGTTAATAACACTAAACTGGCCACACAAAATAATTCAAGATATTTGGTGAGTATGTAGTTGCCCCGCGAACTTCGTAGCGCCTTACCCGGTTTACACCTAAACAGGGTTTGAAGAAAAGAGCCAATCTTCATAGATTATGCTATCGTGTATTTTTAAACAAATCAATCAAGCAATGACTGAATAAATAAACTTAAAAAAGCAGCCTAAGTTACTCCTTAATACACCAGCTACCTGCCAATAAAAGCCCCGTCAAAAATCAGTTCAGCCATTTCAGAGATTAGCCGGACCAGAGAGACATTTAAAAAAAATACTATTTAGATGTATGTACCGTATACCTACATTCATATGAATGTAGTGGAAAGCAGTTATTTTTATTTTACAAACAGACTCTTCAATTTTATTTATATTTAATTTTATACAGCACAATAAATTTGCAAGTCTTAAAATATTCCAATGGACAAACTATTTATGTGGATGGTGGTTTTTCTTTTAACTGTGAGAGGGCGAAACGATAACATAAATAAATACCTGTCAATGGTTTTATTTGCTCATATCTTATTGTTCCAATATTTACCTAATTTTATACTCAACATAAATTATCGATGTAGGTGTCATCTCCTATAACGAAAAATGTGTCTAATCACGATGAAATAACATCGACTTGTGTTCGGGTCGTGTTAGCGTAGATAATTATAGATAATATGAAATGTTGTCGACTCACGCGGTAATTGTTTTAAGGTTATACAAACCGAACACAAAACTACTTATTGGCGAATAATATATCTATTTATTACATACTATTATAATATTTTACTATCTCCTTATCATTACATAGTATAAAACAAAGTCACTTTCCGCTGTCTGTCACCTTATATGCGCATATCTTTAAAACTACGCAACGGATTTTGATGCGGTTTTTTTTTAATAGTTAGATAGTGTCAACGGGGTGGTTTTGATCTATAATTCGTGTATAGTGTAGTGAAAAAAGTGATAATTTTCAAGATTTAGAACTTTAATCGCAAACGCTTCCTGAACCCTAAGTGATAAATCAAAACAATGTACTACATTATTATACCCCTTTAAAAGGTCTACAAAAAAGTCCGCGATGTCTATCTGGATAACCCACAATGACTATTTTTATTTTTACGTGAAATAATGACCTATTTACGAAGCGATTTTAAACATTACAGCATAAATTTTCATCCAATTAAGTGTCTTAAATAAATTGTGCTTTTAATATAGATCAATATGGCCCTTTAAGGTATGTAATTTAAACGAATATTTATATATTAGAGTATTAACATAGCGGGACATAGCAGTCGCGTTACGCGCCAAAACGCGTGCCGATAAATAGCACAAATTGAACGTTTTAAAATCCAAATTTTACACATTTATTATGTTTGATGCGGAACAAAGTTCGCCGGGTCAGCTTGTAGATAGATAAAGAAATGAAATGAAGTAGTTGTCGAAAACCCTTTCATTTATTAGAGTTAACAACAATAACAGAATTAAATTAAATATTTGTCGATGGCTTAGCCTCCCGTTTGCGTGTCAAAAGGTCCCAAGTTCGATTTCGGATACAAAAACTTTTCAAAAATACGCGTTATAAATATCGATGATTGACAAAATATTTGTATGTAAAAAATAAATAAATTTAGCGGTGCTATCTTTATGTGACGTTTCAAGTAAACACTGGGTTTATAACCTTGAAAAACATCTGTAATAGTATTAATAATTAATTATTACATCATAATATTGTATACCACATAACAATTACTCATTAATGAAACTATTTTTAGCGACACATTGGTTTTTATGTCAAACTCAACGTATGCTTGTGTTATCAACGTGTTTGTATATTATATACAAGTACTTTATGACAATTTTATTTCCGCACGACTAAAATAGAATTTATAGATAAGATTTATTATGATTTTCTATGCAATTGATTTGAAAATATCGTAGATAGTATTTATTTAATCATGTTTATTGGGAATAATAATACGCGTACACCCGACGCGTTTCTAGCATACATAGATATGGTCGTGTTTTAAAACGGCCTTCATTCATACTGGAATCATTTCTTAACATCGATTTCTACACGAGTGCGCTCGAAGTACCCCGTTCCAAAGTACCTCGGCTCCGTTGCACAACACAACGAGCTTACGTCAGCGAGCGCGCGAAGCGGCTTACGTCATTCGAGCGTGTCTTGGACCTCCAAGCTAACATAGAACTTAAACCAATGGCCTTTAGAGTCGTGTTCTCGTGAGGATGAGTCAAGTATAGTAGTACATTTGATTTCACGTGAGTGGATAAGGTTCCGACGCGCTGCCGCCACTGTCGCCGTGCGGCGGAGCTCAACTCAACGATTCTGAGAATCATTCGAATTGGTTCTATACTTTCAGACTGTAATGTGGATACGTCAACACAACGAACACGCATACTTTTATTTCTCAGAAGAAAACAGCAAACAACATCAGAATCATTTCGGTATATTCTTCTACGAGCATTTGTAAAATATTAATAGCTGGAGTCAAACCCCTAGCAAAACTAATTAAATCTATGGAAATAACTTATTAAAACAAACAAGTTTTGACAGAAACCCTTTGAGGGCAGATTTTGAATTGAACTGTTCAACTAATCTCAATACGTTTACCTATATGTGGAGGCACTAGGCGTCCATTGTAAAGCTAAAATAGTCAAATGAAAACAATCCATTTCAACTTTAAAAATTTGAATCACAAACCTGATGTGGCGAGAACGGAGGTCTTGAATTAGGTGCGCCAGGAGGGCCTGGCGGTGGGGGATAACGTTGAGGATATGAGCCAGGCGGGCCATATGCCCCTGGGGGCTGCTGGGGACCGCCTGGACCTGCCCCATATGGGGGCCCACCGTAGCCTCGAGGTGGCTGTAAAGAAATAACATAGTTATAAAACTTTAATTTATCGAAAAAGTGATGGAAATGGTGGAATCATGAATATTCAATAACTTTCGATCCCACCATACAGACAACATCAGCTTATTGCGAGTGAGACATGTTTTAGCCAAGTGTGTCTAGCATGGCCAAGACCTTTTCCGCACGCAACCGCACCGCAACAGTGTTAGAGCCAAGCAGTTCGCTGCATGAATGGGCCGGCTCGACCGGTGAAATACCACGACCTCTCAGAAGACCGACGTAAAGTGGCTCATCCCGCGTTTCGTCCGGTGAGAGAGGTACCCGGAGGCCCACCTCCCTTCCCCATCCTTTCCTATCCCCTATCCCTTAATGGTCGGCAACGCAACAGTAACACTATGTGTTGCTGGTGTCCATGGGCGGCGTTGGTTGCTTACCATCAGGTGACATGCCTGCTCGTTTGCCGTCCTATCCCATAAAAAAAAAACGTTCTTATCGTGCGTATTCCACTTTTCTTCACCACTTATCATCAACCTTTTCAAAAATAGTTTACGTTTTGTTCGGTACTACTACTAAATAATCATAAATGAGCACACGGTTCATTACATATCTTTCAGTGAACTCATGTAGTACCCAAATATCGAACAGCTTTTCCTATGGCTCACAAACTGTTTGTGGTCAATTTTTAGATCTTCATATATGTCGTAACTATATGTGACATGTCAATATTACGCATTTTTTCAAAAATGACGTCCATTATATCAATAATAATTTTGTTCATTGGTACATATCACTAAAAAAATGCCGGATTGAAAACGGCAAAACACTGATTGACACTACATTAAATCCTTAAATTAATAATAATTTTTAACAAGTTTTTTGCGGTTTGTGTCATTTTATCCTTGTATAAAATAAAATTTAAAATTCTAATTTCTTGATTAGATGAAAAACGAATGAAAAACGGCGAGTAACAGCATTGTAATAAATTGTTTAGTTTTCAAATTTAACAATTTTAATGGCATCAAACCCAGCCAGATATTTGTATCAATTTGATATTTGTATCTGGCTGGTGTTGATGCCATTAAATATCTATACAGCCTAAAACTGCCAAAAAGTCGTTATTAAAAGTTATAAACTATAAAGTAAAAAAAAACTATATGCGGAAGACTTTCTCCGTGACCTTTTTTTATATACCGAAATATTACAGGATAATGATAATATTGATAATAGAGGTGTTGTGTTTTATATTTAACCACTTTTGTGAATCTACTTATGTATCTAGAAAATTATAACTACTTATAAGGGTTTCATATCTGTTATATTCAATTTACTGCACTATTGGACTAATCAATTAAAATTCTGTACACGTTGACCCGATAAAAAAATGGGCGTGAAACGAAAACAAGTGAACAAGGCGACCACTTCGAGAGGTAAATGGAAAAAAAACTTGCATAATATTACCCTTTATGGTATTGACAACGGAAGGAACGGAATTTTCATTATTACATAAGTATTACACAAAATCGCTTTCCGCAGTCAGTCCCCTTAGAACTATGAAACTACTCAACGGACCTTGATGCGCTTTTTTTTTTAATTGATAGAGGTTTTCTGAGGTCAACTGGGAGATTTCTATGTAAAATTCATGTATAATGTAGTAAAGAAAAAGTAATAATTTTCGAGATTTAGCACTTTAATTATAAACGGTGTAAAATTTACTTTAGATGCAGATCAAACTTTGCCGGGTCAGCAGTCAGTCAGTTTTTTTTTTATATAAATAAAAGTAGCTGTCCCGGCAATCTTTAATTTGCCCCAGAGGCTAAGGTTTTCATTTTCATTAACTTCAATTGGCGCTATTAATAGGCATGCATCGTCGACCGCTGCAACCGCTTTGTCCCTGCATTTTATATTTATTTATTTTTTTATGGAAAAAAGAAGCAAACGAGCGAGCGGGTCACCTGATGGAAAGCGATCACCGCCGCCCATGGACATCCGCAACACCAGGGGCGTCGCATCAGCGTTGCCGGCCTTTAAGATAGGAACACGCTCGTTTCTTGAAGGTTCCAAGGTCGTAGCGGTCCGGGAATACCGTTGCCGGCAGCTGGTTCCATATAGGAGCAGTGGGTGGCAGGAAGTGACGGCTGAATCTCACTGTCGTAGATCGCCAACTATTAAGCCGATGTGGATGGAAACACTGGCGAGTCGGGCGATTGCGAAAGTCAGCAGGCGGTATAAGCCCGAACAATTCCTCAGAGCACTCCCCGTGGTATAAGCGGTACATGATGCATAGAGATGCAACATCTCTCCGCAACGCCAACGGATCAAGCCGATCGGAAAGAGCTTGGTTGTCGACAAGCCGAACCGCGCGTCGTTGAATACGGTCAAATGGAGAAAGCTGGTAGTGGGGTGCCCCCGCCCAAAGATGAGAACAGTGAGGCCGGACCTGCGCTTTATACAGTTGCAAGCGATATGACCTGACGTGAAATATCGTCCCGCTCTATTGCGCACACCAAGCTTTTTTGAGGCCAATTTGGCCTTGCCCTCCAGATGACCGCGAAATTGGACGTCACTCGACAAGTTGACACCAAGAATTCCGATATTGGCTGAGACGGCTAAGGGAGTGCTCTCAAAGCACGGAGCTACGACAAATGGTGTCTTTTTAGCGGTAAACGCGCAAACCTGTGTCTTCCTAGGGTTGAATTGGACTAAGTATAGTCGGCCCCAGTCCGAAACCTGACTAAGCAGTAGTTTATATCTGTTAATATATATTTATATCTGTAGTTTCATCAAAAACATTCATGATGGTGTATGTCCATCTCTTAGGGATAACCCACAATGACCATTATTATTTCTTTACTGTTTAGGAGATATAATGGTTTATTTTCGAAGGAAACGTTACTGCTGTTCTTTAACATTATTGCTTTTATGCTTATCCGATTAAGAAAATGAAATACATTGTGAAATTAATATATATCTATATGGCTCTTTTCAGCATGTAATTTAAATAGTGTCCGACCGAAGGTCTATTTTTTTCATGAACGTTTTTGAGACATTTTTAAGGTGTATAATAAAGTAGCATTTTTTTTGGTCTACCACGAAAGTGAATCCTTCGTGGTAGACCAAAAAAAATGCTACTTTGTCAGCGTTTGCAATTAAAGCGCCAAATCTCGAAAATTATCACTGTTTCTCCACTACTATTTATTATGTATGATACACATATATATACATTATGTATGATACAAATATGTACTACAAATCACCCTGTTTAAACCCTCTATGTATAATAGAAAACCACATCAAAATCCGTTACGTAATTTTATGGATCTAAGCATACATACACGCAAACAAACGGTGGAAAGCGAAAAGCAGAATGAACATACGGAATTATCTATACATGTTTATCTCACAGTTCAACTTAAAATTTTGATGATTGATATTTGGACGACATATAAAAAATATAATACCTCATCAACGACTTAGTTTCAACCTGATTCAACGAATTCAACACGGTATGAAGTAATATTTTTTGTATACTATTAATAGTCTCGGTAGTCGAGCACACGGCTCTGAATCCAGAGGTTGTGAGTTCGAATCCTGTCATACAGCAATCACTTTTCTGTATTAATTTTGTAAGTTATGTCTGATGAATATCGATGACTAGAAAACTTTTTGTCCGGTATGGGAATAACGGCGAGTTGAGGCTTAACAGCCGTTGGCCGTTGGCTGTTAAGCCTTCAGGCTTCAGGTAAAAAAGGCGTGAAGTTATGTTATGTTACTATTTATTGCACATAAGGATTGAAAGATGAAAGTTTAAATCATATCTAAAACCGATTTAATGTTTGTTTTCTTTGTTTTTATTTACAAATTAGAGGAGATTAGAAAGTACCCAAAATAAAAAATATGAAAAATATTTAATTTCGTTTCAATATTTGTGAATACCCAATAGTATTAAAATTATGTTCATTTACCGACATCGTAATTGCATAATGTTACTCCACATTAAATTTCTTTACATTATGAATAAAGGCTTTCTGTCAAAAGATGACACTATAATGCTCTCATAAAATTAGTGCGCTTTTACAGCAACATCATTTTCCAACAGATACGATGACTAAATAATTGACGTCCGAAATAATTCCCTGTGCCAACACAAAAGTCTCTCGCTTTAGTTTTCAACTCCCATTTTGTGCTGCGATGGAAATTCAATTATTCGCACGAGCCCCCACCGCTGGGTCAAAAGAGTCCAGTTCTATTTTACTCTTTGATCAATGTTTTATGTCTCCAACTGAGGCCTCGATCTGAAGGCTTCCGGACGTAGTTTGACTACGAGATATGAGACTTGTGTTCGCCAATTAGAGTTACATTTTTACGAACATTGGGGTGTTTTATGGCGGATTCAATGATTTATGGGGCGGTGTGTCGGGGTGCGGCGTTTGCAGGGTGTGGTGAGGGTTGCGCAGGTTGCGGGGCGGAGGGGCGGTAGCGCGCCATTGGCCGACTCGGCATCGATCGCGCGATGAGCTCCAAACGGCCCGCCCGCGGCAGCCAGCCTCCACCTACGTTAATAAGTAATCATCCGACCCCGCGATACCTCAGCGAGTTTTCCGGACAGAGCTGGAGCCGCCGAGACGGGCCTCGTATCTCCAGTCGGCTGGAACAAAGAGCTACCGCATGGGGCGACATCCATATTGATTTATGCAGTAATTGACCCGCGGATAGGAGCGCGATTCGCGCTCCTTCCGCTACGCACCTGTACTATTTGCTCTTGTATCTATATGAATCAAATATTAACAATTTCCCGAAACTTAATCTCAACAACAAATATGTATTCACAGTTTAAGTAGAAAATAATCTACTATGTAGTACGTAGATAATAATAAAGTAAAGGACATTAAAAACCGCGTGACCTATTGCCCAAATCTAAGAGGGTTCACTGAAGTTCATTTCAAAATAAACAAATATTTTTTTTTATAGCAATGAGTAAATTTATAGCGCACGTTGGTTTATATTATTAGAAAACAAAACAGACAAAATTGTTTTACTATTATTATCATCTCGCATGTGTTAGAGATGTTGGGTAAATCACAACGAAATGTGCACGTTATATATAGATACTAGTTTTCTCAGCGAATTATGTTTCGCCTCAGAAGAAATAAAAATGGTCATTGTGGGTTATCCCTAAGAGATAGACATATACCATCACCTTTTTGTAGAGCTTTTGTAGATACTACTTTGTGTAAAAAGTATCGGGTATATGTCAATAAAGAGACCCGCGTAAAAGAGGTCGTTCTAATTTTTTTACTGCATGTTGGTAGCACTGTACTGATTTAGCGCGCAAAATTTGAACGGGATCTGTCATTTAATTTGTTTTAAACTAAACGTTTTGTTGGTCATAGTTTTGAGTCCTCGGCGATTTTTACAATGGAAAATATTGTTGAACAAAGAGTGTGCCTTAAATTTTGTGTTTCGAATGATATTTCATGTGGTGAATCACTAAAAATGTTGCGAAATACCTACGGCGAATCATGTATATCGAAAACTAGGGCTTATGAATGGTATAAGGCTTTTAAAGAAGGCCGAGAAGTAGTAGTAGACTCGCCTCGTTCTGGTAGACCTTCAACCGCTACGACCAAAGAAAACATCGACAGAATCAAGAAGCTAGTGCTCGAAAATCGACGTATGAGTCTGAGAGAGTTGGCTAGTGAGGTGAACATATCTTTTAAGTCCGTCCACAATATTCTCATTGACATTTTAGGCATGAAACGCGTCGCCGCTCGACTAGTTCCAAAAGAGCTCAATTTTGTTCAAAAAGGGCAGCGAAAGCATGTCGCTGAAGACATGGTTTCCCGAGCTTCTACGGATCCGACCTTTATGAAACGTATAATAACTGGCGACGAGACATGGGTTTATGAGTATGACATGCAAACAAGCCAACAGTCTTCAGAATGGCGTCTCGAAAACGGGCCGTAACCCAAAAAACCGCGGCAAAGTCGCACCAAAATCAAGGTGATGCTGACAGTTTTTTTTGACTACCGTGGTGTGGTTCACTCCGAATTCCTTCCAGAGGGAGAAACAGTGAATAAAGAATATTATTTAGGCGTCATGATGGCACCATCACACACAGCCATTATAGTGAAAGAGTTTTTAGCGAAAAATTCAACAAACGTTCTCGACCAAGCACCCTATTCACCTGATATGGCTCCGTCTGACTTTTTTTTATTTCCCAAGTTAAAATTACCACTTCGAGGAAAACGTTTTGAGTCAATAGAAGCCATAAAAGAAAATTCGCTGAATGAGCTAAGGCCATACCGCAAATAGCCTATGAAAAATGTATGGAAGACTGGGTGAAGCGGTGGAGATGTTGTATTGCAAGCGATGGGGCCTACTTTGAAGGCGATAAAATAAATTTAGATGAATAATTTGTATTTTTTGTTTTATTGACAAATTCCCGATACTTAGTACACAGAAGGTATATATATATTTAAGCAATATACTGTATACAAACCACGGCGTTGACACACTATCTATTAAAAAAACCGCATCAAAATCTGTAATTATATAAGGGGACAGACAGTGGAAAGCGAATTTGTTTTATACTAGGTAATGATATTATAATTCTATATTATTCAACAAGCATAGAAAGTAGTGGAGCCGGGAAGACGGATAAAAGACAAAGAAAAATAATTTCCTTGACTTTGCACATCGTAGGCGCTGTTTATACCAAAGAGACGTGGCGCGGACGAGTGGCGAGTGGCGTGGCGCGGACATTTGTCACGTCGCTTCGTAAATTATACCGAAGTGGCGGAGGCGCGCGGCGCGATGCGGGGACATTATACAGTGGGATTTATCAGCGTAAGCATGTCTTTATCAGAGGACGAAGATGCTTTGGATTTGCTAAATATTATTAATATGCAAAGACACAGAAGATATTGGGTGCATCCTGTATGGCATATGGGTCAGGAGAGAAAACTCTATATTAAATTCAAGATCGTCACGCATTTTTTTTGAGCGGACGAGACGGTAAATAATATAGACGACCACTGTATAGACGACTATCTTGCCGACGGGCGGGCGCGCGTGCCTCTCGGTTGCGAATGACGCGACGAGCGCCACCCGGTGGCGATGGCGCGCCACCTGATGGCGCGGACGTCGCCTGGAGGCGCGGGCGCAATTCTCGTTAAGACAGAAACGACTCTGTGCCGTACTATTAAGGTTTATATCGTGTTACTTTAGCTACTCGCGCCCGCGCCACGTCTCTTTGGTATAAACAGCGCCTTAAAGTGACAGGCCCTGTCGTGTGTAATATTTCCTCCTCCGTCACGGATAGTATTATCTCAGGAGAAATATTTAAGCGAGGCACATTAACATTTTTACAGCACTTGATAGTTTAGCTAAAAGTTCTTTAAAACTTCTCGATAAAAATATCCAAAAAATTTACGACAAGGACGCAATTTAGCGCAATTGAGTCTAAAATCACAGGAGTGGTAATTGTGATTGGTACAAAAAGCAGTCTTAAAAAGATGAATAGATGCAAAGGGGAACATAATTAAAGGTAACTTTGCAGGTATGCAGGGTATAAAATATACGAGCAGAGTACGATGTTAAAGTTTGACTTTCAATAGAGAACTACAATTAGTTCTCTATTGCAATTCATTTGAAGGTTAAAGTTTACTAGTCCCGATGTACTCACGTCTACCGGTGCGAGTAATGAATAAATAATAAACGACATCTAGACGATAAATGAATACTACAAATTAACCACTGCCAAAGACCATGGGGCCGGTGAAATGCTATCACGATCCAATTTGACACAGACATAGGTTTGTTAGACGGACTTAAAGTGCTGGGACGATATTGTGATTGGGCTGCAACGTGTTAAGCCCTGAAATTCCGGTGTAAATCCAATCCAACTCACATTTATATAATTCAAAATTTTCATTACAATGGCAATATATGTCCGACATTGGTTGCTAGACATGAATTTATACTTATAAAGCGGAAGAGTTTGTTTGTTTGTTTGAAAGCGCTAATCTCAGAAACCACCAGTCCGATTTCAAAAATTCTTTCACTGGTGTATAGTCCATTTATCAAGGAAGGCTTTAGGCTATATTATATTTTCAAATAAATTAGGGATCCTCACTATAATTCCAATAATGTAACCCAAGGTGTAAGAAAAAGACCCGAAAAAATTCTTACATCGTTCTTTCTTACATTCTTACATTTTAAAGAATGGTAGAGCCAAGCAGTTCGCTGCATGAATGGGCCGGCTCGACCGGTGAAATACCACCACCTCTCAGAAGATCGACGTAAAGTGGCTCATGCGCGTTTCGTTCGGTGAAAGCGGTACCCGGAGGCCCATCCCTTCCTATCCTACTCCTTTAAAGATTGGCAACGCAACTGTAATACTATATGTGTTGCAGGTGTCCATGGGCGACGTTGGTCACTTAACATCAGGTGACACGCCTGCTCGTTTGCCCTCCTATCCCATAAAAAAAAACGGTGCAAAAACTATTGATAATGTTGATTGCTTACCACCAGGTGACCCGCCTGCTCGTTTGCCCGCCCTCCTATCCCATAAAAAAAAACTAAAGATTGACAAAAACTTCTGACAAAGTCCCTGGTATTGCTGTAGATTGAAGTTGATAATATTTTTTTTATGGGATAGGAGGGCAAAGGAGCAAGCGTGTGACCTGATGGTAAGCAACCTGCTCCGCCCATGGACACCGGCAATACTTATAGTGTTACCGCTGCGTTGCCTACCTTTAAGGGAGAAGGATGGCGTAGGGAGGTGGACCTCCGGGTACCTCTCTCACCGAACGAAACGCGGCATGAGCCACTTTACGTCGATCTTCTGAGAGGTGGTGGTATTTCACCGGTTAAGCCGGCCCATTCATGCAGCTAACTGCTTATTATTTTAACTGCTATTATTTTCGTCATATCTTGGTTGTTAATCACTAATATCAACAGCTAAGCAAGTAAGGTGTGTAATAATCTTGCCTTATCGCGCTTTGTACTCTCTACCTACCCCGCAAGGGATCTGGCGTGAAGTTATGTATGTATGTATCAGGAACTTGAGTTGAAAAAAAAATAGTGTTAGATGGTGCATTTATGAGGAAAGCTTTGGGGTATTAATATGATCGCGGCAATAATCTTTTTAATGGAAAATGTATAAAATATGGCGGTACGAAGTTCGCGCGGTCTGCTAGTGATAAAATAATTTCAATCAACACTATTCGGACTACGGACTACAGACACCGCGAAATATAAAATATTGTTTATTTCCGTTAATTTTAAGCCGCCGCTTTAAGTACCTTCCTGTAGTGAGCTGTTTGCTGGGGGCAGTCTCAGCAAGCGTATTCACAATGGAAAGAAAGTGTTTGAGAGACGATACTTTGATTTCGTTTATATCGATAGACTTATAATTTTGTTCTTAATGAATGAGCCGTTATGAGCCACATGGAAAGTTATTTTACAGGCAAAAACGAAATAGTGCTTGCGGGTAAAATCGCGATGGAATGCTAATTTTTCATAATTTACAAAAGAAACCTTATTTTTTAGATGACTGATTCAAATAACTACTCAAGTGTACTTCTACTCGTAAGAGAACGGCGCCTGAAAATTTTGCGAGTCATAACGATCGAATTTAAATAGGATTTAGTGAGTTTGATGATGAAGATAGTGATCCAAGATCAACTTGAATATGCCAAAAGATTAAGTGCTGAAACCCGAGTATATAAGAGATTGCTGAGGGAGCTGCGCATGATTATCAATGGAGATCCCGATTTGCTCCATCCAACAAGTGTCAGAAAACTATGCTCTATTCATCCAAGAAAAATAAAAAACTAACAACACATGTTACTAAGATTGTTCGAAGCCGATTTGCATTCAGCGATTTGCATCTACGATAATTGTCTAATAAGCTGTGATTTTTAAACTATGTAATTTTCAAATGAACATATGAATTTATCTCATATTTCTTAGACTGAATAATGTAAGAATTTTTTTTTAAATGTCTAATGTTAAATTAGCTGCTAGCTGCAATATTAAATAGCTGCATAATTTAGCTCAATAAAAATATTTGCTGTTCAAATGGTGTCCCTTAGACCACCAAGTCAGTAGAATTGGTAAAGTTGCGGCGCGCCAGTCGCAGAGGGTTCAGATTACATAATAATTATTTAAATGAGACAAAGATCTTTGACCTTTACGCAAATATCGGTTTTTGTAACAAAACTTAGTTTTTTGTGAATACATACATCCATAATCGGCTTATGTGCCAAAATGTTTTGAATCTTGTATATGCACGGTAATAACTGAGCATTTTTATCAAAAATCAACTATAAATAATGAATGCATAAGAAGTACTAGCACATGGATATACCTACATGATACAAAATTTCTTAGAAATCTACTAAAAACAGTTCAGGCAACTTAGTAATAAAATAGTATGATCATACCACAAAGTACAGCATGACTAAAATATAAAAAAAAACTAAATGTAAACAAGATCAAGGACGCGATAAAGTCCTCGTACGGTCGTAATACTGAGCACTTTCTTTTCTTTCGCATAATTTGCATGCTTATCCCTATATGATTAATGCGTTATAATGAGCATCTTGTTATATTCTCATTGTTAATTATTATAATGTTGTAGGTACATTAGGTATTATGATGTCGTCATATGCCACAAATGCGAGTGCAAGGAAATACCGTTAGGAATGTAAGTGGATTCCGATCTAGTTCGACGCGGCACACGACCGCATTCACCTACTTACTTCGCTATTATGTCATTACCGTTGGCCTCATTAAACCTCTAATCATAATACAAATAATTACGGCGTTTAAGCTATATTTAGACACTGAATAATATCAACTGCTAATTTCAATTTATACCTACTGATAATAGACATCAATTCTAACCTTGACAATAATTTGAGTCGTGCCTTTTTCGCAGGAGTGTAGTCTAAAGTCACAATATAGAGACTTTTTATGAGAAAAAGGGGGTAAACGGGCAAGCGGGTCACCTGATGAAAAGTGACTACTGCCGCTCATGGACATCTGTCACTTATAATCACTTATAAATAATTTAATTAAAACAATACAGTATGATTAAATATAACTACTAAAGTATAAATATCATTTCACGGTAATGTTAATGAACTATAACTATAATATATTACACCTGTAATGTATAACATTGGCATTCGTTCAAACAAAAGTGGCTATTGGTGTGCGCCGACGGATCTCCTATCCGTTAACATTACATAACTTTGATTGTGTTTGTGTAAAAAGTTGGGGATTCCCTCTACTACAAACGCAACTTGCCTACAGAGACACAATGTATAAATGTGTGCGTACAACCTTGCCTTCCTTCCTTTACATATTAAACGCCGAGAGAGTATGCCTTTTACGAACGTACCCACACACAAAAAAAGGCCAAGTTATAACTAGGTACCTATATTGTTAACAAAGAAAGAGAAAATTAATGAGTTCGACTGTTACCGTTGTTCTGTTGTTATTATTATTATCGTCATTTCATCGTGCTCTTGTGAGAAACGATAAAGGCTCACACCAACCGGTTCACTTTTTATTATTATTAGCTTTTTATTAGCTTCACCTGTATGTTTGTATGTTTGTAACCGACTTCTTTGGGCGCGATTTTGACCCACTTTAAACGGCCAGATTTCGTTCAAACTTTGTAGATTTATTGAGGACCGATGACAATACACTAATTTGATAAAATTATTCCATTTTTCAATTTGCAAAATATGATTTTTGTTAATTTTTTAGTGTTCATAGTTCACTTCTCGCACCATCTAGTGGCAATCAGCGGAAAGTCTACGTTATCAACTTGAAACGAGTTCCTTGTATAAGTCACAGATGGCGCAATTCCTCAAATTCGGTTTTGATATCCGTTGTTAGCACGTTAAATAAATAGTTAAGCAATAGTTTAAAAAACTAAGAAACGCGCTTGTTATAGAAAACCGAACTAAAAAATATAAAATAAATAATAGTTTCAAAAAACTAAAAAACACGCTTTTTATAGAAAACCGAACTAAAAAATAGAAAATAAATTTTAATGAATTTAAACTAAGAAAATAGTCTTAAAAATTTCAATGAATATAAATTAATAATAGTGTGAATAAAAACAAATTTATTTTATTTTAAAAAAGCGTGGAGTGCATGGTGTCAATAGTTATAAATATTTTATTGACAGATATGAGTAGAATGATTATCATTTCGATAATATCTTAAAAAGCACCCCACGCTTTTTTATTATTTTCTTAATTTAAATTCATTAAAATTTATTTTCTATTTTTTAGTTCGGTTTTCTATAAAAAGCGTGTTTTTTAGTTTTTTTAAACTATTATTTATTATTTACGTAGTGTATCAACAATGGCAAGTAAACCGTATTCATGAAAAACCTCTGTTTAAACATCCAAACACGAGCGATTTGAATAAGTTATTTCGATCTTGAAACTTCCGCAACAAGTTTACCGAAATATTTACATTACATTTTGTATTTTTTTTTATTACAAAGATTAAAATTAGGAATTTTTTTTAACGTGATGAAATAAAATCTCATATTTAACTCCGAGAAAATCGGTGAGCTCAAATTAGCAATGCTTTCTTTTTTACGATGTTGTAAATTATGTGGAATGTAATCAAAATAACAGTTATTGCGCTATCGGTTAGACTGTACAAAAACCCGGACATTTATGAGAAGCTCTGCCATAATAGTCTGGCTGAAGGCAAACACGTATGTGTGTTTAATTATAAAGTACTATAAATAGAAAGAGCATTACGTTGTGTTATGCGGTCTACTACAAGTTAATTTGGTCTACATAGTCACAGGCCTTCGTGAATGTCAAGCTCGCGGTTATGCTAACTAGGTGTCATCGTCCCAGGGCTGTAAGGCAACAAGTGACTTGAAATAATTGAAGATAATAATTAGAAAGAAAAATCAGAATTGAATTTCTCATTTTACGAAATGATGTATAGTTGAAAATGGCTTTTGAAAGACGCACCAGTAATAGATCCCAAAGGCAAACACTTAGAGAAACTTAATGCTGTAATGTTTAAAATCACTTCGTAAATAAGCCATTATTTGTCGTAAAAAGTGAAAAAATAAAAATGGTCATTGTGGGTTATCGCTAAGAGACAGACATATGCACTTGCGGACTTTTTTGTAGACCTTCTGAAGGTGTTTAATAA
Organism: Euproctis similis; assembly: GCA_905147225.2. NCBI lineage: Eukaryota > Metazoa > Arthropoda > Insecta > Lepidoptera > Erebidae > Euproctis > Euproctis similis. Next base: position 17,324,174 of record LR990109.1, read on the forward strand.
TGTAGAGCATTGTTTTGATCTATCGCTTAGGGTTCAGCCAGCGTTTGCAATTCAAGTGCTAAATCTCAAAAATTATCATTTTTTCTTTACAACATCATTTATGAATTATACATCAAAACCACACACCCTCTAACTATTAAAAAAAAGCATCAAAATCCGTTGCGTAGTTTTAAAGATATAAGCATATAAGGGGACAGACAGCGGAAAGTGACTTCGTTTTATACTATGTAATGATAATAAACTGGCATACTTTAATTTCGTCAATACTCTGTGGGGGAACATGAGGGAACTCTGTTCGAGGCTGGGTATTATCTTTACTTGTCCCGTGTAAAATTTACCCAAAATACATACTAGTCATTATTACTTATAGGTACAAAAGTAATTAACTTGAGAGGTCAAATATCGCTGTACGTAACAGCATAAAAAGCAAATAAATTATCAGCTTTTGATCAAATCAGAACTCCTACACTACTACTTAGGCGGTGGCAGTTTCAAAATAAACAGGTGTCGAAGTCTAAACGAAGCCATTAAAACTGACTGGAAAGGCATACGCTAAAGGTAACCAAAGTACAAATTGCTTACTGCAGCTTATCTTCTGCAGGTCCACCTCCCATGTGATGATTTTGTAAAGTTTTTTCGATTATTTTTCGGTCAGTAAACTTAATTAAGCCGGAAATGTCACAAAAGTTTTAACTATAGATAGACTACATTTAAAAAGAAAGGGCTAATAAAAGAACGGGAACCTGGAGGGAAAAAACATGCAGGAGGATACCGAATTATAGGTTTGTTTTTTTCACGCGTTATTATGAGTATAATAATAATTAAAAACAAGAACTCTTCTATTTCCAAGTTCATAAGATGTTATTGTCTTACTTTTTTATGTTTATTGTTATTGAAGTTACATTCCCTCGCTGTGTGCTTCAGAACCGTTGAGCAATAAACTTTGATGATATCAAAGGGAACACACACATAAAAGCAAAGGAGTTTCGAAACTGTTTTCCAGATAAAACCACACCAGGTGCTTGGATGTGGGTTAGTAAACGTTGTTGCCTATGTATCTCTTTAAGTCTACGTCTACTATTTGTATACTAAAAAAAATATAACATAACATAGCTTCACGCCTTTTTCTACCCGAAGGTGTAGGCAGTGGCTGTTAAGCCTCGACTCGCCGTTATATTTCCGTCCCAAATGGAATAGGTGGCCCATACCAGGCACAAAGTTCATTTCACAAATAACTTTCAAAAGTAATTTCGAAAGTCATTGGTGTGTGCCTGGATTCGAACCTGCGACCTCTTGCTTCAGAAACCGTGTGCTCGACCACTGGACCACCGAGACTGTAAGTATAAACTATAGGCCAAAAATTATAACTTTAAATAATTTCGTAGGGAGCGGCCATTATAACTCAAAATGCTGGGTATTGTTGATCCGTTTTAGAACAGCATATATTACAGGGAAAATATGTAGGTAAATAATAATATCTACAATAGGAAACTAACGAATGTATTACTTATCTATTAATAATAATGCGCTGTACTTGTTGTGTTTGTAGAACAGGTTAGCTGTTACACACAAACACAAAAGCGACAAAACGATAATGTGCTTGACCTACACAGACCTCGTTTGTTATGAAACCGATGTTTTGATTTTGACCGAGGATTGGCGAAGGGAGCTGGCAATTACGTGACGCCGTCGCGGCTTAACGACCCTATTACAACATTTCGTATGAATGAATGCAAACCGCTTGAAGTGTGCTCACGCTTTTGTTGCCCAATATGAATAACCGCTAGAAATACTACATAAGACACTTGTAATCAAAATACATTTTGCCTAATGTCACAGTTGAAGAATTTGTTGTGCGTTTCCCAAATATTCAGTACAACGTAACAACAATAGCAGCTGGCGTATTATGAACTCTTCCAGTCAGCTTACGCGCTGCCTTGCAAATTCGTATTGTCAACGACTAATTTCAGCTAGCCGGTGGCGAGTAGTCACTGTCAAAGTGTCTGAAAATTAGTCGTTAGAAATACGAATTCGCTAGGCAGCGAGCAAGCTGGCTGGAATTAAGACCTCATAATAGGCTCCCAGGTTCCGCTTACAGTAATCAAATTCCCAAAATCAACGTTATACAAATAACTTAATAGTTGAGTTAATAGTTTGTTATTCTTCCTAAAGCATCAAACATCATAACTTTCCAAATCTTTCAGTTTAATAGTTAATAAGCTAATTAATATGTTTTCCATAAAGTTGACATTATTGCTAAGACTCAGTTTGGGAACAAGTTGAGTGATAGTTGGTACATATTTGTGTTAGTATACATAGAGAAGAAAGACTGAGTTAATTGGGTTATTTATATCAAAATTGGCATTCTAAGTGAGAAAGTACACCCAACAAAAATTTCCATGTGTATGTTTGGAATTAAAAGTCTTCGAGGCCAATTAGTGTATCATGTTCTGTCCATGGTTAAATCGATAGTTGAGGAGTTTACCCTGTATACGTATACGATTTAATAAAATACTGCACATCATATCTATCATTTACATGTAGGGTATATAATTTAACATTTTATAACTAATAGCTGACCCGGCGAACTGTGTTCCGCATCAAAAGTAATAACTGTTGTCCCGCTACGTTAACACTGCAACATCTTCGAAAATATTTGTTTAAATTGCATGCTGTAAAGGGCCAGGATAATCTATATTACATGCACAATCTATTTAAGACACTTAATTGGATGAAAATTAGTACTGTAGTGTTTAAAATCATACATACATAACTTCACGCCAAATCCCTTGCGGGATAGGCAGAGAGAATGGAGCGCCATAGGGCACGATTCTTACACACCTCACTCGCTTCGTTGACTTTCATAACTTTACATGCACGCGCGCCGATTTTTGAGGCTCCTAACATCACCTTCCTCCAGAACACGTTCTATTTGGTCATGGAATGTGTGTCTAGGCCGTCCTCGACTCCTACATCTATCCGCTTTTGCATTGTATATCTGCTTAGTCAATCTTGCATCATCCATCCTTTCTACATGTCCGAACCATCGGAGCATGATCTTTCTTACTTTTACACCGACACTCTCTTTCAATCCTACTTCCTTCCTTATAACCTTGTTTTCCACGCGTTCAGCGAGGGTCACTCCGCAGATTTTGCGCAATGCCCTTATTTCGAGTGCGTTTATCCTACTTTCATGCACTCTGCCATACCCCCGCTTCCATAAGTTAGCGTTGGGATCAATATTGCATTGTGAATTGTAGCTGGGCTTTTCTGCTAATATCTTTTGCGCCCAGGAATCTGCCCAACGCCCCATTTACTTTATTTCCTAACGCTACTCTTCTTTCTACATCAGCGGTGTACCTTCCATCCCTGCTAAAAGCGCATCCAAGCTATACAATTTCATTCACCTGTTCCAGCACTACATCGTCAACCATTATCCTTGTTTAAAATCGCTTCGTAAATAGGCCATTATTTCTCGTAAAAAGTAAAAAAATAAAAATGGTCATTGTGGGTTATCCCTAAGAGATGACATATGCCCTCGCGGAGTATTTGTAGACCTTTTAAAGGTGTATAATAATGTAGTACGTTGTTTTGATTTATCACTTAGGGTTCAGGCAGCGTTTTCGATTAAAGTTCTAAATCTTGAAAATTATCACTTTTTTACTACACTATACAAGAATTATAGATCAAAACCACCCCGTTGACACCCTCTAACTATAAAAAAAAACCGCATCGAAATCCGTTACGTAGTTTTAAAGATATGCGCATATAAGGGGACAGACAGCGGAACGTGACTTTGTTTTATAATGTAATGATAAAACATAAAAGTTAAGTACAGCTTTCTCCAGTAGGAAGTAAGTATTGAGTAAGTATCTCCAGTAGGTATTGAAAAGCCATTGGAGAGTTCATTGTACGCTTTCAGCACAATGACACGATATCAAATAGCGAACTGGTTCGAGGCGGCTCTCGCATTGATTTTATGGAATCCACAACCACAGCCTCAGAATGAACTGTATCCCTCAACCCATTCATCTCGTTTTCATGCACACACCCGTCGCTATTGCATACGAAAGTGAGAGCGACATCTACTCGGCCTACAACTACGCGCTGGCAAATCGGTGTTGCTCTTAATACGACATCTCAACGCGTTTTGGTTGTGTGTTACCATATTATACCTATTTATATTACATATTCCTATTTATTTATGGCGATATGTTTAGCATTAATAATTATGTAATATTAAAGAATCTGATGTCTCGGTGGTCGAGAGGCCGAGCACCACGGTTCTGAATCCAGAGGTCGCGGGTTCGAATTCTGGCACACACCAAAATTTTTTCGAAATTAATTTCGAAAGTTATGTGTACTAAATACCGATGACTAAAATATTGTGCCCGATATGGCAATGGGTTCGCCACTTATTCCATTTGGGACGTAACCGTAACAGGGAGTCGAAGCTTAACAGCTACTGCCTACACCATCGGGTAGAAAAAGGCGTGAAGTTATGTGTTATGCTTTAGTAAGTGTCAAATTCATTTCCTTTTACGGTTTTACATTTGTAACGATATAGTATTAAATCGCACTCAAATTCAAATACATATCCATATTGTATTGTTGAAATTGATTTTAATGGGATTTTAAATTTTAGGAAACAACAATTATACAACTGAGTTGTTGATTGAACAATGCCGATACTTTACGTTAATCGAAATACCAGATGCAAGACAATTGTATATGTAGACAAACACACACATAGCCACATTACACACAGCTAAATCTAAATATAGCGGGCGCCGATATCAGCGGCTCGCCCTTGAACCAGTCGCACGGAAACATTTTATTATTATTACCGAGCTGTCGGCGAGCACGAGTATGTCGGGTCGTCGACCCGACAACCACGTGTCTCCTTATCGACAACTATCTAACACGATTGTGGGTAAACAAAACGCCGAGATAAATGACTAATTCCACAATGCATACCTATTATAGCCATTTATAATAATCATCGCAACGTCATGCCAATTTATTAGACAATAACTTGTCGTGTTCATATCATACTATCACATCGCATTACCAAAGTGACTTCTTTTGTCATAAAATCTTCTGATTGTAGAATACACACATAAAGCACCCATCCTATGAAATCAGATAGTTTACCAAATTTATTTAATTGTATCAAAATACGTTGTGAGAAATCCGCATCAATCAGACAGAAATTGATCATAAATAACAAATCGTCTAATTGTAAAAGGCCGTGACGAACGGAAGAACGTGCATATCGTGGGAAGTGGGACATTTTTATGTAACCGGTATTTGTTCAATGACCAGCCTACATGGGTACGTACATCCTTACAAATGCGTACGACCTTGAATGTGAACTCAAAAATGTAAACAGGCACATGTTCGATGCATTGTTTTATGGCTGCCGATTGTAAAATGGCCCGACAAAATCATAAGAATGTGATATTATATTTACATAAGATTATAATGATGTCCGTCATCGTGAGAATTTACTTGTCTTGGTTTTTGTATAAATTTATTCTTTAGGTAGAAGCCCTCAGGACCGGTAACTTGAGTCGAAAATGTATACAGTGGGAGCAATGGGCATTTGGATGATGGGGAGGTTTGGGCATGCCCAATGCTCCCTCTTACTATGTTCAGTATAGAAAAATTGTTAACAATTGGTTTATTTTTAATTAACATAACATAACTTCACGCCAGTTTTACTCGAAGAAGTAGGCAGCGGCTGTTAAGCCTCGTTTCTCCGTTATGTTCACGTCCCAAATGGAATAGGTGGCGAACCTATTGCCATACCGGGTACAAAGTTGTCAGTCATCGATATTTATCACACATAACTTCCGAAAATTACGAAAAGTCGTAGTGAAAAGTCGTGTGTAGGTGGTAGAGGCAAGCAGTTCGTTGCATGAATAGGCCAGCTCGACCGGTGAAATACCACGACCTCTCAGAAGACCGACGTAAAGTAGCTCATGCCGCGTTAAGTTCGGTGAGAGAGGTAGCCGGAGGCCCACCCCCTTACCCCATCCTTTCCTATCCCCTATCCTTTAAAGGTTGGCAACGCAACAATATTGCCCTCCTATCCCATAAAAAAAGTCATTGGTGTGAGCCAGGATTTGAACCCACTATTTCTTGAATCAGAAGCGAACTGCTCGGCACTGCGCTACCGAGACTTAGTCCTTAAAGGGTATACCCAATCTTCAATAATTTAAGGTACTGTTTAAGATATTTTTTTTTTTTATTTCTTAACACTTTTTCTTGGTTTCTGTTATTAATATAGTTTTGTAATAGTCTATTTGTAAACTAATTTTTGAATTCAATTATGGATATAAACTGATTTATAGGTGCCCAAGCCTCCCTCCCATAGGGAGCGTTGGGCATGTTTGACTTAGTTTATAAAATATCGCATAATGTTGAGTAATTTAGTAATTTTTAAGAAAGCTCTTCAATTATATCTAGCCAAATATGTGGTGCAACATTGGCAATGAAAGTTGATTATCTATAAAATAAAATTTTTTATGCAATAAATAGTAAAAAAGTGCCCATCCCTCCTCTACTACATTATTATACACCTATAAAAAGTCTACCAAAAAGTCCGCGAGGGCATATATCTATCTCTTAGGGATAACCCACAATGACCATTTTTATTTTTTATGAGAAGTAATGGCCTAATTATGAAGCGACTTTAAACATTACAGCATTAATTTCCATTCAATTAAATGACTTAAATAGATTGTGCATGTAATCTAGATGATCCTGGCCCTTTACAGCATGCAATTTAAACAAATATTTTCGAAGATATTGCAGTATTAACATAGCGGGACAGCAGTTATTACTTTTGATGCAGAACAAAGTTCGCTGGGTCAGCTAGTATTTAAAAAAGCAATTACAACACTAAAACAGCATGTCCAACCCTTTAGTAATTCTAAAATTATTGACTCCATATTTATTTGTTTTAGTACCTCTATGTCATATGGCTATTAATTTTTAATACTCGCAACACATTTTTGACACAGAACTTAAATGTAAATTTTCAAATATTTATCTATCTGTTCCGCAAAATCAGGAAAATGTGTATATGTGAAAAGGTGTATATGTTACACCTTCATAATATTTTTACTGTTATTTTTTTAAATAAGCAATTATAAATATCTGAAATTGTTATGTAAATATCCTGAGGTGAAACTGTTGCTGCAGCAAAAATAAATGAATTCTTTGTAGCCAAAGGTATATTAATAATTCTTTCACAGCCTCAAGGGATTTTTATTTCTTGCATGAGAAGTTATTACAACTAAAAAAAATAAATAGCATAAAAAATATACAAAATATATATAGCATATATCAACTTGTACAAAACCATTAGTAATTTGCAATTGACTATAGCAAAAACAGTTATACCTATATGATAAAGGGTCAGATTAATACTAAATAGTGATACTGAACAAGTAACAAAACTATCTTGTTATCAAAAATTTTATAAACAACAGGTTATGCAATTTAATGTTATGAAGAATCCGCCAATGTAAATAAGCATGTTTTGTTTTGGCGATAGTCCAAGAGGGAAACATGTTTGTTGACTCAATAAATAAATATAATATAAAGAAATACTATGTTATTACCACACCAGCATTCAGTATAGTAATATGTAAACAGACAATGATCCCACTCAAGATTCTGTATCACTTAAGAACTTAGAGAGGAATACATTTAGGTAATGATTTTAACACCCAATTAATAGGCTGAATATACAAATAAAAGAAAAATAAGATTAAAATACAGAAACTAGATGCATCTAGGGGCACAAAACCATACTGTGTAAGGACCATATTGTATTTGATACAAGCATACAAGGACCCCTCCTTGGAGTAGAAACGTCAATATTATGTACTTAAGAAATATGTGAATGGACATGGTCCAGGGTCCCATCCTTCATATAGATTCATATTGAATTATTATTTTCACATCCAGTGTGCATAAAGCAATCATTGAGATTAAAAATGTTAAGCAACATAGAATCATAAATAAAAATTCTGTATTTACATTCTCTTAATAAAATCCTGCAACTGGTGGCAGAGAAACGAAGTGATTCTCACACAAGAGTTCCAATATTCAACCAACAAAAGCAAAAAAAATAATTTCTCTAATAACTTAAAGAATAAGATTAACAATAACTGCTGTTGAACAAGAGTTAAATCACACAAACACATTGGTGATGAATGAATGGAATGGAATGGATGGAACCAATGAATTGGTGATTTAATTTCAAAAATGCATATCTCTCCTTCCTCTTCCCATGTACATCTCAAAAACATGTAAAAAATTTTTAATAAATATTTTTTTAGATTATGATATGAAATTATGCTTGTATGCATCAGGTCAAAAGTTTTAAGCACTCAAAATACCCTGAGGAAGAGTCCTCAGATTATTTTCACATGCCAAAAAGATCAGGTATATATGTACTCTTGGTCTTTACAATATTTTTGTTGTGTCTTTTTCAGTAGTGGTAATGTATGATAATGCTAATAATAAGAACAAACTTACATAATTAAGTCACTATATAATTATTTTACTTTCCGTCAACTTTAATACACATGGTTAGTGATGGAGAAAACAAATAATTAAAAAGTACATAAAAATACAACTACATAAATACATAAAAAACCCACAGCATCCAAACTTACGTAGTTGATACAAAAACCAGTAATAATACTCAGTCCCTTGGGGCAGCGAGGACATTACTCCATAAGGCACAAACCTTGCTTGTTTCTTTGACTTCCCATATCTCTTTTTTAAATAATTAAGTCAATTGGGCTCACAACATCACCTACCTCAAAAACTCATTCAATTTGGTCATGGAAAGTAGGATGTGGCCATCCTCAATTCATATATCCTAGTGCTTTTGCACATATATCTGCTTAGTCAAACTTGCATCATCCATAAAGAAGGAAATGACATACAAGAATAGTTTTAATTTTAATAATAATATAAAGGCAATATTCTTATCCATCTAACATCAGACATAGATAAGAATGACACAATCTCAGTCTGTGGTAAGCCTCAGAGGAAGCTTGAGGTGAGAGAATGAGAATTATTAAAAGTTTGACTTGTAATTCTATTACCATTGAATATGTATCATGAGACCAGGTTGTATCAATTATATTAATTCTCTCTCTTCCTCCTAAATTAAAATTCTTGATTAAATCAAAAATCTATCTATAATAAGCAGATACTTATTATGGTCTGTAACTAAGTTATTATAACCATATAATATTCAAAGCTATTCCAGTTGGATTTTAATTTTTATGTAATTGTTGCTGATATAAATTGTTTGATACTTCTACAGCCAAGAACTAGCTACATTCCTGTTAGTTCCTCCCTCTTCATCAATATTTACTTCCTATATCACATATTTACTATTTATCATATCTAACTACATACCACTTTATTGGGTCTAAAACCTTTTATTTACAATGTTATATTTTAATAAACCATTCTCTTAAAGTATTCAATCAATAATGAATAACTACATCAAATCAAGTAACTACATTGGATGTAGGAGTCGAGGACAGCCAAGACACACATTCCATGGCCAAATAGAACGTATTCTGGAAGAAGGTGATGTTAGAAGCCTCAAAAATTTAGATTTTAGAGAAATAAAAATCAACGAAGCGAGTGAGGCATGTAAGAATCATGCCTTATGGTGCTACATTCTCTCTGCCTACCCCACAAGGGATTTGGCGTGAAGTTATGTATGTATGTACATCAAACCAGTTAAATAGTTAAACAGATTGAACTGACAGCAAAAGCTACTAAATTTTATAGTCTAGAAAAATGATATAAGTTATGTAGTATAAATAGTTCTTGGTATCATTAAAAACTTATCATATCATATGCCTTATAAAGAGCTGGAGAAGTGTTCTGTAGGTTACATTGATGATTGATTAAATATTAAAAGCCATGTTGTCAAAAGTACAGTGAGAAAATCCTGCCATATTACATGAAAGTTTTAATTTTAAATTATCATATTTATATGACAGTTTAGTGGGATACCTTTGTCACAAATAACTAATAATGAAAAATAGAAATGATTGAAATTGCTAAAGCAGATAAAGACATGAGGTAGATTACTGACGACCCGTAAAAACATCAAGCTTAAAAGTTTTAGTTCATAAAAATGAATGATAGTATGAAAAATAAACTTACCGTTGAATTTCTATATGGACTTTGAGGGTTATATGGTCCCATTGGCCTATGCTGCGGCCAACCGGGAGCTGGGCCATAGCCCGTTGGCGGTTGTTCATAACTATTTGGGTACCGGTGAGGCGGTGCCCCGCTTGACTGCAGCAATGAGTTGAGCGTAGGAGTGGGGCCAGGCGCCTGGGATACTGGTTGCCCAGGGAAGAAACGCGGCTGCTGCGGAGGTGGCCGCGGTTTGCCGGGAAAACCGGGTCGAGGCGCGTAATATGCATCCGCGGCTTCTGGATACCTATATTGACCGTATTGGTCCAAAATTGGCCTTTCACCGGCTCGATCATGGCCGGGCGGGTCGCCACTGTCGCGTGGCTGCCCTGATTCGACCGACATCGGCGATTTACTCTTTGTATTCACGACGCCATCGGGCGGAACGCGCCCGACGGACTTGTCAGTGCCGTTTTGTAACAAAGCGTTTCGAGATTCACTGAGCTGCTCCGATGGATTCTGCTCAACGTTCGCTTCGCTACGTTGAGTCTCTGCCTGCGTCGCAGCCATATTCGGCTGGCAACAGCCGTCCCTGCTTACACTCGCTTTAGCGATCGACCGGCTCGCTTACGTTACATCGGAATCGGGCGTCGGATAGCAAAACCGCGACGCGAACATTTCCATCACTAAATAGAAGAATAACGTAAACACAAATCGTAACGCGAAACGGACGAAATATCGTTCACCGACGCACAAACATCGATCACATATCTACACCATTGGCGTAAACGAGGTTATGGAAAAGGTTACATATCTAGCAGGCGCTTTTGTCACGCTATAACTATACATTTCATATCACTATCACGTTTTTAACACTCCATATGTATTCACTTATGACAAAACTCATTCCCAAACAAGCCAGCAAGTAAATTTCTTATGAACAGAACAATAGAATCACTAAACTCCCAAAATTATTAGCGTCCGCCATTACGGACTTGAAATTTTGCGTTTGACGTAGCTTCTGCCTATGTTCACTCCAGTTACAATGGTTTTATTTGATTTTTATAAACCAATGCTTGACAAAATCAAACATTACATATCCAAAGATGTCTGTATAATTTGCTAATATTATGTCACTACTCTTATTTAATTTAATTCAGTGATTAAATTTAAAAATATATATTTATGTTTACATTTTCGCACTTGACCACGTAGTTCTAACAATTGTGCCAACCGAAAGGCGTTCCCAAATGATAACTTCCGCTGGCGCCAAGGCTTTCGTTGCTAAGTTCAATACAGATAAAAACTCTTCAAATTACCGTAAAGGGCTTTTACCCTATTTAATGAAGTTTTTAACAAAGTAAATATTCATAAATAAATAATTTTTCAGTATTTTATTTGTTAATTTAGATTTCATTGCTTGCTAATAAATGCTAATGTTAATAGTAGAACGTTATGTTTCCGTTAAAAGTGCCAACATAATTAAAATAAAGCTGCGTGAAATCACACCAAAGTACCTGCCTACATACAGTAGGTAGGTACTTATCCCGCTATAAATTTATACTTATGTATGTAAATTATTAAAATAATACTTATTATACATATTATGGAGTAGATAATATGGAGTATTCAAAATTCTAAATCCATGCAAGTTTCCTCCTTTCATTAATTTCCTCCCTGCAATAAAATAAATTCCGACATATTCACATATTCGAAACTCTAAGTAGTTCATAGGATAAATAAATGGACGCTTTTTGAGATCAGTGACAATGATCAATTATTATATGAGACGGATGATAGCAAATGATCAAAATATACATAAATACTGGTCGAAAGCAGGTAACTAGATATTATCGATAATGGAGTTTTAATCGATGACTAACCAAAATTGCTAATCGTTTACGCGTCAAATAATGGTGGCGCCATAGTAGCATTAGGAAAAGTGATACCTAAATTCATTCAAAACAGCCACAAGACGAATTAATCATTGATCAATTAATCAGAATCAGCATTCTTCAATTCAGCTACCTCTAGTGATAAATTAAAATATTAATTACGTCCCATAGATTACTTACTGGTCTCATCAAAGAATGCGATATCATTGCAGACACGGAGATATGTAACGCGAAGATATGTAGAGTGCGAACGGTCTAGGCTTTTCCTATACATTATTGTACCCAAAAATAACCTGAGGTCTTAGTTCTCTTTTCTGCCACTGAATGCGCATGCATTTCATACACTCCGATGATTACGTACCGTCAAATGGGGTGAATTGAAACAAAATGAAATTATAATTCGATATTTCAGAAGGACTAAAATGTATTTTAACAGTTTAGAAGTAAAAATATTTGAGTCTCGTTCTTTTCTTTCTTATTAAATATTAAATTAGTTATTTGATATGTGGATTTCAATAAAAAACGCTAAAATATAGCCAATTCCAATTCACCCGCAAATCGGGGTGAGTTGAAATCAATAAGGGGTTACCACTTTACAATTATTACGTAGTATATCTTCACGCCTTTTTCTACCCGAAGGTGTAGGCAGTGGCTGTTAAGCCTCAACTCGCTGTTATATTTACGTCCTAAATGGAATAAATGGCGAACCTATTGCCATACCGGGCACAAAGTTTTTACGCATCGATATTTATCACACATAACTTTCGAAATTAATTTCGAAAAATCATTGGTGTGTGAACCAGCGACCTCTGGATTCAAAGCCGTATGCTCGGCCTCTGGACCCCCGAGACTATATTAATTTATGCGAATTTCCGTTTATGGTACATGAATAAACAGATGTTTAGACTAAATAAATTTCGTGAATGCAAGAACAGCACAGCTTTTTGTATTTTTAATCAAAATTTTTTCTCACAAATCTCTCTTTGTATTCATGACTTAAACATATAATTCATCAAATGGTATGCTAAAAACAATAGCATGTTATTTTATGTTGAAGTGTAAACACTTCAACATAAAATTAATAGCGATATTTGAAGATCTTGAAACATGGCCCGTGGCCATTTGCACACATATACGAACACTTATGTAAAACGCCACGAATTTTATCCAATAATATCCATTGAAACACAAATTTTAGAAAATAATGCAAAGAAGAGACATTATGGCTCTTCAAATTCCGGCCAATACTTCCTAAGGAGCGTTTAATAATATATAGAACTGTTGTCAGCTCTCAAAAACTTATCCTCCTAAAAACCTATTCAAAAACGACTAAAATATTTTTTTTACATATTGGATACAGGATAGGGCTGGTAAGGTAACACTACTACTACACTACAACTAAATAGAATTTTAACTGTATTATTTTGCTAAATAGTTAAATTCTGTATTTTAGAAAAAGATTTCATAGGAATTGTGCCCTTTTCTAAGGACTAGATAGTTCTTTCGTATGGTAACAAACACTGTGACAAGAGAATTTTATATAGGTAATTAACTAATTTCCTATATAAAATTCTCGTGTCACAGTCTTTGTACCATACGAAACGGCTTGGCCGATTCTCATAAATTTTTTTTATGTTTATCGGGTAGGTCTGAGAATAGGATAACATGTATTTTTCATCCCCCTAAATAAAGGAGCGATGAGGAATAAACTCTTTTTCGGAGGAAGTCGGTTTTGGCTTTGACCTTCTCAAGTGGAGGTTTGATGCCGTGCTGCGACACGTGGTAGCCGAGAAATGTAACTTCGGATTTCCCGAAGACGCATTTCGCTGGGTTTATGGTAATGCCAATGTTTATGTTTATGTTAATGGTAAGAAGAAGTATATTTTTATGTTTCTCTCTATATATTTTTTAAACAGTTAACCGCAAGCGCCTACTGAGAATTTGGTTTGATTTAAAGTTTTTTATTTAGAAGCGCAATGTGTTAAGCGCGTGATCACGATTCTTAACAGTTTAGATCCACATGGATTGATTGATTATGCCACGAACGAAGTACAGGGTCGGATCGTAATACCGCTCCCACACACTGCTATTCGCCGTTAGCGTTCGCGTTGCCTCGATGTTGTCATCTCTGGCCACACACAGCTCTACTCGCGCGAATATTCGCGCAATTAATCATGACGCTCCGCACTTGGATATTAGGGCTGTCGATATTTTTCAAAATATCGGTTAATCGACATATCGATATTTTTAAATTTTATCAACTTCATGTATCGAAAAAGTACATAAAAATCTAGGATCAGGTGGTGGTACTATACTACTCATAATTGATATTACAAAGTTAAAAACTCAGTGATTTTTATTTTGCATTGTATGTACGTAAGTGTGTATGTTCTGCAATCTTCGAACTTAATTTTAAAGTAGATATCTTCAAAAGATTGAGCTGTAGTATTGTATACACGCTGAGTATGGATGATAATATTATTAGTGACGAGAGAGCCACGCATTTCGCTGGATGAATGAGCTGGCTCGACCAGTGAAGTACCACTACCTGTCATCTGGAGATATTTTCAATGCAATATGGGTTTAAATGAAAGGGCTTATTGTAACTTGAAAAATAATATGATATTACTTTAAATATAATATGGCGGAACAGATATTTTTTAAGCATTTCTACAATATGGGTATAAAATTGTACAGCTTGTTGAGAGTAATTTGAAAAATAATATTACGTCATTAGAAATCAAATAGGGTATATCATCCATACTCGAGTGGTGGTCGAACCCACCGATCTCGATTCCACAGTTGCTAGTTTTACCAATGCACCACCAGGTACGACGTAATATAAATAAGATATTATTTATACATCAAATTTATCGATATGTTTAAAATCCGATATTTTAAACAGTTTATAAAATTTGATTCTATATTGCAACTTAACAATGTACATTCTCTAAAAGGGTTTAAAATATCATTAAAGGCACTGTTAAATATTTGGGATATCTTGCAAAGGCATGGGTTCGAATATTTAAATTTGCGCCAGTTAAACCAAGATTCTTTAGAGAATTTATTCGGCTTAATCCGACAACATAGTATTACCAATAAAAACCCAACATGTACCCATTTTGTATGCATTATTATTTGTTTAATTACCCTGACTGAATGTAAAATCATTCTATGTATTACGAAATATATCAATTACATCAAAATTAAAATGTTTTATTTTTTCCTACGACAAAATATGGATGCGGTAATAGTGAGTACTCGAGTAGATCGATATCGTACTGCACTAATTTATCAAATCCAAATATTGAAACAGCACATCACTATGTAGGGACAGCCGTTTGACACTGACATGTGACAGTGACACTGACATTATTGTGAACATTATTATTATGGCAAAGGCTCGTTCGGACTTCTTGTATCTATACTTCTTCATTACTTAATATAAAACAAAGTCACTTTCCGCTGTCTGTCCCCTTAAATACTTATATCTTTAAAACTACGCAACGGATTTTGATGCAGTTTTTTTTTAATAGCTAGAGGGTGTCAACGGGGTGGTTTTGATCTATAATTCATATATGATGTTGTAAAGAAAAAATGATAATTTTGAAGATTTAGCACTTTAATTGCAAACGCTGGATGAACCATACGTGATAGATCAAAACAATGTTCTACATTATTAAACACCTTCAGAAGTTCTACAAAAAAGTCCGCGAGGGCACATGTCTATCTCTTAGAGATAACCCACAGTGTCCATTTTTATATTTTTACTTTTTACTAGAAATTATGGCTCATTTACGAAGCTATTATAAACATTACAGCATTAATTTTCATCCAAATAAGTATCTTAAATAGATTGTGCATGTAATATAGATGATCCTGGCCCTTTACAGCATGCAATTTAAAGGAGGATTTTCGAAGATATTCTAGTATTAACATATTATGTTGTAGTTATATATTAACAGCGCTAATTTTTTTATTTTCATTACTTTTGATGCGTAACAAAGTTTTCCGGGTCAGCTAGTATTATATATATTCAATCTTACTACTGAAATTCGCTATAGTAAGGCCAACGAGACGAGATAAAAAATATAAACAAAGTTTCAGGGGTACCAAACATTTATCATTTCTCCATGATTAAAATGAACAACTAATTAGTAACAATAATAACAATAACGGCAAATATTAACAAGATAACTAGAACAGTAACAGGATTTATAACAATAAAAGAACCACATAGGTACGGGAAAAGAAAATACGAGTTACTTAGGACGCTTTTCATACAGGAATGAACTTGTTATTAGTTGTCAATAAAATTGCCGACTAACTGTAGATATAAGCACGGTATCATTGCTATCATGTACCACGAAGTGTGCAACGATAGCTGTTTTCTACTAAGTGACGTCTTTACTGCCTAGAAATAACAAGGACAGAGATATCAATCGCTCGGATATTCGTGTCAATCGCTAACTATCGCAAGATATCTCGGTAAGGGTCCGTTTGTTTATATCTCGTCTCGTTGGCCTTACTATATGTGATTTTTATTCATCATTTTCCTGCCCTGTCCTACTCTAAGAGGGGTCGGCACAACATGTCATCGTTTTCCATTCTCTTCTATCACTCGTCGTGTTCACACTTACTCCCTTGATACTCATATAAACTTTTACACAGTCCATTCATTTTTAGGCCTTCCTCTACTAATGTGTCCATCCACAGTCATTCCAATCGCTCTCCTTGTGACATGACTCCTTGTGACTATACGTAATTTTTATTAAATTAAATTCCCGTTTTTTTTTTTTACTTTGAAAAGAAATATACGCAAATAATAAACTAATTATATTTTCAAATTCAATTTATATTCATTTTTTCGTTACACAGTATTTTGTTAATTTGTTTGCAAAAATATTGTTACCTCTATCATCCTTACAATACCATTAATTTTTAACAAGTTACCAGCATTGTAATGAGCACAAGATATTATTGCTATAATAATTATTATACATTTTTCACATAAATACAGGCAGAAAAGGAGGATCAGACTACAATTAAGACATGATTTTTTTTATCTAAACAGCTTGCAACTTACAAATGGAAAACAAAATACTAACTTTAATTGAGCGAAGTTCTATGTAATAAATGCCAAATATATACTTCATTTCATAATAACATAGCATTATTGATTAAAGAACGTCTATATAGACAAATACATATAAATTAGTTATGGCATAAAATTATATTCTAAATATTTTAAAACAAATCTCAAAATTAAACTATTTAAGTACAAACATCACTGTTCAATTTATATAACTATCATAGGAAATAATGTGATGACAGATGAGAGCAAAATCTAGGCTCAGTATGTTAGGATTTAGTAGTTTAGTTAAACATGAGCGAAATTGCTATTTCAATAAGGACTATCAGCTTGTTTTTGTTTGGATGTTTTTAACACTGAATTTCAGCCAAGAAATCTTGATGGTAGGTAGAGTTGTTGTACTAGAAAAATACTACAATTGAGCGACTGGATCTTCCACCACTCACAGTATTACTATGTATACTATGCTGAACATATTATATAATTTAATGAAGTTATTACATACTTTATTATTGTTATGTTAAGATTCTTTATTGGTGGCTATTATTACAAGTTTCAAATATTCCATTATCATATTTTTATAGTGACATTTTTACAAAATTTAATAACACATTTAGTCCAAGATCCCTGAGTATCCAGACCTCACTTATTTTTTACCTGACAAAATATATTGCCTAGAATAGTATAAATAGATCTAGAAACTAATATCTCTTGGATTGCATCCATTCAACAGTTCAACAGTTATTTTGACAGACATTGGAGGTCCAGCCAGCATGCATTCTATTGCATGCCTATTGATATATCATTGGGAATATGACAGTAATTGATATTTACAAAACATATTTTTCGATCAGATATACAATACTGTGATATGTAACTAGGTTGGAACTCGAGACCTCTGTCGTAGTCAAGAGTACACTAAGCCCATTAAAATTTATTTAAAATCAGGAGTTTCAGTCATTTTCTGACAGCCTGTAACCGAAAATTTTAATAGTATACAATCATTTTATTTTCTATCTTTATCTATAACAGTACATAATTTTAAAAATATCTCTCTACATCATAACAGCAAATTGCAAAATTTTGAATTAATTAATACAAACATAGATAGTATAATGGCAAACGGATAAAATCACGTTCATGAAATAATAAATGCGATAGTAACTAGATGTACAAGTCAACATTAACGTATTGTTAGGCAGCTTTAACTTAGACGACTGTATTAATTTATTAATTACTTTTATGAAATAATTAAGTTAAGGATACAGATCTTTTCGCTTTTCGCCTTCTAAAATTCTAAAGTAAAAGATTAATAGAATTATTACATGCTAAAAATAATTTTACCCAACAAATTTCTCACATTTTAGATGATGACGTATAAAGATTTCTTGAAATAAATAATAACATGGGTATTTGAAGATTTTTAGTTAATCAAACCCCACCTTTTCAATCAAGGGACGGAATTAAAACAATATTTTTATAAGCATCATACAAAAAGTAGGAGGATTTATAGGATTTCGACATAGGACTTAGATTTTGGTAAGTTAGCTACTTTTTCATAGAAATTGCCAAGACCATAATTAGGGAATGTCTTATCAAAGTTTTTCATTCAAATTCACCACAACTCTGATTATTGCACTAGCTTACTTCGAAAGCGTTCATGAAAAGCGTTTATTTAGTGCATGTAAGTCTTAAGTACAAATTGAATGAGGCCACTAGGTAGTATAATTTAGTGCAGGATGGTTATGTTTTTAAAATTTATTTTATAACCATGCATGCAAGTCCTTCAGTCGGAATAATAAGTTTAAAATTAACGATTTTGATTATTAAGTACCCGAAACATTACTGATTATGATACTGGAAAAGGTCAACGTGCCGCACCATTAGAATTAAAGATTCGAAATTATACCTCTTAGGTTACCCCATGCTTTGAATCGAGATTACTTACTATCTTTAGACTTAATTTTTTACTAATTGTCTAATATACAAGTACAGTTGGATTTAGAAATTATACATCTGTTTGTAAACTAATACGAATTATCTGCAATTTTTCTTTCAAATTAATAATAATAATACAAAAGTTTATTTGAAGATTACCTAAAAGTTAAATTTTCGCATTGTAGTTCCAAAGGTGCGAAATATAGCTACTTATTTTAAACTAACTGCACCACAATGAGCAAGGCATATGTTTATTTGTTAGCCTATGTTTGAATGAATTCAAGTATTTATTTATGTTTATTTCCTTTATCAGGCCTGCTTCTTACTTGCAATTCGCATGTGAACAAAATTTAAGTAGTTTTTTGTGATTGTGTAGAATAAAATTATTGCAATTTCAAATTCATCCGTTATTATTGCTGGCGGGCTCGTTTTTAAACTCGTATGATTTTGGAGTAAGTCTATCCTGTTTTTGTGCTGAGTAACAGTAACGTAGCAATAACAAATACACAATATGTTCAACACAAATATTTGTTTCGTCTGTACACTGGTATTTCTGATATGATCTATGTTAGCATTATATTAAAATTTAACACTGTGTATGGACAAGCAATCAGCGATATATTTAATGGAATACTGTACAAAATTGGTCACAACTAAGACTATAATCAGGAAGAGCCAAATTCCGCCATCCACGATAGGTACTTCTGTATATCACCTTTGGACACCGATTTATTACATTTGGATAGCGCCTCTATAAAATCTTGTCTAGTGACGGGAAGGTCCAGCTCTTCCTTGGCAAGTTGTTTGATTTGTTCTGGCTTCAGTCCGGCTATCTTACGTCTCATGGACATCATTGACGCGTCTCTGCGAATATTGAAATAAAATTAATATTATAACATACGTTTTGAGCATAATAATAGATAATAGACATGTATAAGATTTCTTTTTAAATGGCCATATAAATAAATGAAATTAGAGTATAAGTTTTGTCCGCCTGTATGTCTGTTTGTACCTGTTTATCTCTGAAAGAGCTCGATCCACTTTGACGGGCCTTCAACTGGTAGGCATCTGATGTACTACCATTATACCATTATTTTAGAGTTCTAGACTCTCATACTGTATAGCTACTATAGAGGCTACATATTGTGCCCCTGATAGGTCCCAGATATAATACAGATTATAATGCAAATAATATACCTGCACACATTGGTTATATCAGCTCCGGAGTATCCGTCCAGTTTTTTGGCGATGGCTGTGAGGTCCACCTCAGGGTCCAGCTTCACCTCCCGCAGGTTGATCTGCAGCAGCGCCTCTCGCCCCTCCTGCGTCGGCAGCGGGATATATATGCGTTTCTCCAATCTCCGCCGCAACGCTTCGTCTATGTCCCAAGGGAAATTCGTCGCGGCTAAGACCATTACTACCTAGAAATGTTAAAATATATTTAGAAAGTTTCATATTACTAACTATAAAAATACGCATCCATAAAATATATTAAATATTTGCGTAGTTAAAGTGGTAAATCCACGTTGATAACTGAATGGGCCGGCTCGACCGGTTAAATACCACGACGTATCAGAAAATGGATATCAAGTGGCTCAAGCAACGCAACTGGAACACTATCAGTGTTGCAGGTGAGTACGGACGCAGTGTTTGCCCCCTATCGGGATATGGGGTAAGCAAAGTAAAGTCTACAATGGAGAAGGGTATGGGTACCTTGGCCGGCTCGTCGGTGGCGGAGCCCAGCCCGTCCATCTGCACGAGCAGCTCGGACTTGACGCGGCGCGAGGCCTCGTGCTCGCTGTCGGAGCCGCGCCGCGAGCACAGCGAGTCGATCTCGTCTATGAATATTGTGCTCGGCGCGTAGAACCGCGCCTGGAATTAACGCAAATGTAGTTATTTACTATTAGTCTTCTGGTGCGTTACTCGTAACGTAACTTCACGCCTCGTTCTACCCGAAGGTGTAGGCAGCGGCTATTAAAGCCTCGACTTGTCGAATCGTTACGTTACGTCACAAATCGAAATAGGTGGTGAAACACTGGGCACAACGATGTCAAAGCTTTACTCATAGGGACAGTAAAACTTTGTTTCATTAAGATCTGATGCTTGTAAAACAAGTCATGCGAAATTGCGGACAACGACTAATAGCATATAATATCAAACGTATCGCATGTTAAAACTTTTCGATAGGTGGCGCGATTGTATAAATAAGTAGTTGACCGCGCAAACTTCGTACTACTATACCTATTATACAATTTTACCACTAAAAAGATTAGTGCTCCGATCCTACTGATCATCCCATGACAATATAACACCTTCCTCGGTATGTGGACTAGCCAACGAATTTTTCAATTATGTAGTCGCTCACACGCTGTAGCGCGTGCAAACAAATTAAAATATTCAGCTATTGTAATATTATTGTAGATTATCATATCATATTTTGTGATACTTACCATTTCAAAAAGCAATCTGACTAGTTTTTCGGACTCCCCTCTATATTTGGAGGTGAGTGTTGAGGATGATACATTGAAGAATGTCGTTCCGCATTCTGTGGCCACGGCCTTGGCCAACATAGTTTTCCCTGTGCCCGGGGGACCGACCATTAAGACACCCTTCCACGGTCGTCGGATGCCCTGTGTTTAGGAAAATATAGTATTTCTATTATTTCTATTTCTATCTATTAAACAAAAGATAAATTCATAAAATAACAAGCGAGATGACAATTGCGTTTCATCGTGTTGTTTATAATAAAGGATAACACGGAGTATAAATTAATGTAAAAAAAGATAACGTCTCGTATCATTTCTCGGTTTAGAAAAAGATGAACAACCGTGTTTCGCAAAGTCTTTAGATACGATATCTTTAGAGATATCTTAAACATATTATATATTGTTTATACATATCTAAATAATATACTCGTATATGATAATTATTGTAGTGACTGAGAAATTGTGTCCGAAGAGAAGCAACGGGCTCGCTATCTATTCATCATCATCATTCATCATCATCATCATTTGCCTGTTGCAGTCCACTGCTGGACATAGGCCTCTCCCAATGTGCGCCACAACATCCGATTCTCTGTCTTCCGCATCCAGTCTTTTCCAGCAGCCCTTCTGAGGTCGTCTGACCATCGGTCTGGTGGGCGTCCTACACTACGCTTACCAAGTCGCGGTCTCCACTCAATGACCTTCTTGCTCCATCTACCATCGGTCCTTCGACAGATGTGACCAGCCCATTGCCACTTCAGCGAGCTTATTCTACGAGCTATGTCGGTTACTCCGGTTCTCTGTCGGATATACTCATTCCTGAGTCTATCTTTCAGAGATACTCCGAGCATAGCTCGCTCCATAGCTCGCTGAGCGACTTTAAATTTGTGGACTAGCCCCACCGTAAGTGTCCACGTTTCGGCACCGTAGGTCATTACTGGTAGGACGCACTGGTCAAAGACTTTGGTCTTCAGGCATTGCGGTATAGGCGAGCCGAAAACTCGACGCAGTTTGCCGAATGCGGCCCAACCCAGCTGAATCCTCCTGTCGGCTTCCTTCTCGAAGTTTCGTCTACCTAACTGGATAGTTTGGCCTAGGTAGACGTATTTGTTTACGACTTCGAGAAGTGACCCATCGACATTTATCGGTCCGGGCACGACATGTTCGTTGAACATGACCTTGGTCTTGTCCAAGTTCATGCCCAGACCGACACGCCGAGAGGATTCGTCTAGGCTGCGCAGCATTCCGCTTAACTGTTCCAGCGATTCTGCCATTACAACTATGTCGTCGGCGAACCGAAGATGCGAGATGTACTCACCATTCACGTTGATACCCTGTCCAGTCTAATCCAGTGTCTTGAAGACGTCCTCCAGAGCGTTGGTGAAGAGTTTGGGAGATATGACATCTCCCTGTCTTACACCTCGATTTAGCTCAATGGAGTTCGTCACCTGGTCCTGTATCTGGACAGTCATCGTGGCGGTGTCATACAAGCATCTCAACACCTCGATATAACGCCAGTCAACCCGACATCGCTGCAATGCATCCAGAACTGCCCAAGTTTCGATGGAGTCGAAGGCTTTTTCGTAATCCACGAATGCCATACACAGCGGCTGATTGTACTCTTCGGTCTTCTGTACAAACTGCCGAACAGTATGGATGTGGTCCACGGTACTAAAGCCTTTTCGAAACCCGGCCTGCTCCGGAGGCTGGAATTCGTCGAGTCTTGCAGCGAGACGATTCGTGACGACCCTCGAGAACAACTTGTAGATATGGCTCAGGAGTGAGATGGGTCGTCTGTAATTCTTCAGTAAGGTCTTATCGCCTTTTTTGAAGAACAGCACCACCGCACTCCTGCTCCAAACCTGTGGTGTTATACCCTGTTGTATGACGGAATCAAGAACTTCTAAAGGCCGGCGGGACTCCTATCCTAAAGGAATTAGCAAGTCTTTTTGATTCCGTCATACAACAGGGTATAACACCGCTATCTATTACATAACGCAAAATATTATTATCATCAAAGCCTATAAAATAGTTGACGTTCTTTCCTTGATAATATAAACAAGGTAACATTATTATAATATGATAATATTACCGTGCCATAAGTCACGTTGTAAATATAACATTAAATTAATTTGCATTAGTGCCAATACAAGTGCAACAACAATACAAGCGATACCCAAGGACGGTTGACGTCAGGCAAACGGCCGCTCATCAAATAACAGCCAAAGCTTTTGAGTACGTGGACAGTTCGAAAGGCTGACATGTTGTGTCGATCCCACTTATCGTGGGATAAGATATGGGCAGAAAAATGATGATGATCCATCAGAAGACTACTTCTATTGGTCATCATTTTCCTATTCTTATCCCATAAGGGCAGGAAAATGAAGAACGGATATAATAGAATAGCTAGTTATAAAAAAAGAAATAAAATCACACTTTCAAACCTTAAAAAATACAGTGATCCGATCATATTGGTCGTAGAGTGACCATATATAGGGCTCTCTCTAACACTGAATCAAATTCCTGACTGCGAGTTTAACAAAAAAAAACAACGATATCTTCATCTTGATATTTATATTAGTATGGGTTCACTCACTTTAAAGAAATCCGGCATCCACATGGGCAAGACTACGGCTTCCTCTAACAATCGCTTGGCCTCCGCTAGATCAGCGATATCGTCCCACCTGATGTTGGGGTTTTTTTGTACTATATCTCGCTCTGCGGAACAATTAATTACGTAAGTCATAATTCATTATAAAACACGAGATAGACGTTAAAAACATCGCCCGGTAGTGTTAGGCCAGCATTTCTGATTCAGAAGCTTTTAAATCTAGGCTAACCTCACCAATGGTATTTTGGAAGTTATACACGTGTGATAAATGCATATTGATTTTTTCCCAAAATTGTGCCCTTTACTATAATTAAGGTAAAGTTGTTTTCAAGTCTATAAAACGTTATAAGTTTAATTTAGATAGATGTTGGGAATAGTTTTTGACAAAACTTATGAAATTATAATTACATTTCGTTTGAGCAAGAAAACGATAAGCTTTGAGGTATTCTAGATTTTTAATGTTATTTGTTTGCATATCAACTGCTTACCATAAGAATATGGGATATTTGTAGTTTGACATAACAATTGAACAACAACCACTAAGAGTTCTGCTGACCACGCCACGTGGTGGTGGTGGTATCTTAGTAATAACGGAATACCGTTATTACTAAGATTGGCTTTATTATTTTACTTTATCATATTCTACATGGTTCGACGATTTTTTGTTTCTTCTCATGATACCCTACCCTACCCTCGGTATCGGGCCGCTGGTGTCTTTGCGTCCATGTTCTCTTGATCCACGGAACCACTTTCCTCAAGCGCTAAAGCGCTAGTGTTAAAATAAATCATTCAAAATAATAGCTTTTTTCGGCTGGCAACACTCGGCCAGTAAAGTAGTGAAATTGTGTTCTCTAAATAAATTTTGTGTTTTTTTAACAATTATCATGTTTAAAACATTATTATAATAGTGTATAGTTAGTTTAACTAGTATTTAGTCGTCTTATATATAAATTTTTATTAAACTGTGATAGTATCGGTGTATTTTTGACGTTGTTGAAGTGGCCGTTTACATTAAACCAGATTTTGAAAATTTAAATTTTAGCATCTGTTTCTGGCTTTTTTTAGACCATCTGGACTTCTTCTTCTCACCATTCAGTCCCGGGGAGTATCTAAGCATTTGTTAATACTAGATAGCCTTACAAACATCACACTCCACAGGACATCACTTACCCTCACAAGCCTCATTTGTGAGCAACGTGCACCACTCACTGGCCCAGTTTATGTCTCTTTTTATTTGACAAAGTGTGGAAATAAAATTGATGACGAAACGTTCGCCTCAGTCAATTTCCTAACTACATGTATACTACACAAACAATCCATTTTTTTTTTGTAATTTCAATTCTGTTAAACCCTAAATCTAAATTTTCTTAGATTAAATTAGTAGCTGTTTAGCTGCCAGATCCATGATCTGTTCTTCTGTGTCTATTCATAGCTTTATATTATATAATTAACATAGTATCATTCAGCTATAAAGTATACTGCATTTAATTAACAATATTAATTAATAACTTATAGGTCTCTCTTTATCATACTACTGTGATTTCTGAATTATCTTTTGCTCTTATTTGAACAACTTTCCATTCTGTTTTTCATTAAATTAATAACTACCTCCATTTTTTATTTTTTTTTTCTCTTTCTGTTTTTTTTTTTCCCAACTAACTCACTCACTATTCTTTTTCCAGGCCTTTTTCTGAACATTGTACAACATACTTGTGGAGATATAATTCAACAAGAAAATTGGTGCCGGCTGTCACAACGTCAACGGACATAATTTGAAATAAGTCAAAGGATTTAACCTAACAACACCAAACCCGGGGAGTATTTTGTTACCATATTTACATAAAATAATATTAATACAGTACCCACAACAACACATCATAATTTAATATAATTTTTGAAGGTTTTTGTTTGTTTACATTGCTCATCTTTTATTTTTCACTCCTATTAATATTGAATTTGAATTGCTATGCTTAAATCACTTAAATTAGTGTAATCAATTAAAACAGTATAGTTCAATCAATATAATATTACATAGTATAATAGTTAAATCAATCTAGTAGGCATAATAATTGTTAATCATTTAATTCATTGCACATATATTTTTCATACCTGTATAAGCTTTAACTTCTTTTAAAAAATGGTTCCAGTGCCCACCAAGATCACTGCCCGCACCACCAAAGATGTCCTGCATGCAAAAATTAAGTCCCAAGCTGAGGAATTAAAATACCTCAAGGATCTAGTTGCTCAGCTTGAACAAGAGCAGCAGGATAGTGAAGGTGAAAGCCTTCGCATTTTGGGTAGCAACAAGAAACTCAAAAATGACCTCGCTGAGCTGGACAACCAACTGGAGGACATGCGGGGTGAGCGTGACGAGCTGCTCCGTCAAGTTGAGCAGCTGCAGGCCTGCCAGGACACCTATGAGGGAGCCTTACGCCAGATCCGAGACCTAGAGCAGCAGTTACTCATGCAAGAGGAACTTTTAGACAGCAAATGTTCTAACCAAGTGCCTATAACTAAGAATAGATTAAGTCTGTATGATGAAATTAAAAGTGTAGATTGTAGTAACACAATACCCTCCATGGTTATTGATTTGACAGATTCTGTATGTTCAGGAAATAATGTTAATATTAAGGATAAGCAAATATTAATGAGGGGTTCAAACTGTAGGAAGAAATATCTTAGATTAAGAAAATTTATTAAGAAAACTAAAGTATGTCTAAATAAACAATTTAAAGACATCATGAAGTCAAATACCTTGAGAATTTCGAATGTAAATCTGGAGATGGAATTATTAGCTTGCCAAGATAGACTAAACAGTGTGACTGAAAAATTTAATAAAACTAAGGATCAGTTAGAGGAATTAAATTTAGCACTAAATGATTTGAGCTTAGATTATAAAGTAAATCATAGGGACATGCAGGAATATATAAGTTATGTGAACAATATGGTTGCTCAGGGTCATTGCAACTTGTTAAGGTTTGAGTCACCAAGTAGCACATTAGACAGCAGTAGTAATGTGAGTGACAAGCTACAAACATCACAGCCTATGCCCTCGTCTCGCGAGCCTGGGGCTTTAGCGGATGCACCGGGGCTGGCGCTTACGCTGCCCGCGACGAAGCCCGTACCGACGCCTGCGCTGAGTCCCGCCCCGACGGCAGACCTGAACGCAGCTGCGCAGCGGAGTAGCGTTTCGCGCCCCGCACACGCTCCTAACCAGGCTTGTCGTTCGCTATCCACCAATCCTACTCACTCTCGCAGAATAATTTTATATACTGACGAGGTTGGTATAGGACTAGGTAACATAATGACTAGGTATATGAAGCAAAATGTACTCAATAATTGCTTCCCAGGTGCTAATCTCCAGCAGATTACCAAACTGATTGGGGGAGAAACCTTTGATAAAAACACGACCCTGGTTCTATTACTAGGTAATAGCCTGCGTGTTAAGAAGCGCGACTTAATTAGCTTGAGCGACACCCTCATAAAGATTTGCGAGACAGGTATAGCTAAAATAATAGTCAGCGCGTTTCCATACATAGAGAATCTGTCACAAAAAAAGACCAATGACATATTTTATATAAATTCATTTTTGCATAGAATTAGTGTATACAACGATATCCAATATATGGATATAAATTATATTGTAAATAGCTTAAGACTAAGAGATGACTCCGTTTATTTACGGAAGAAGATAAAATTTGAGTATGCTAAATTACTAGCATTTAATATTGTAGACCCTGTTATGGATACCATAACCAGTGACTTAGCCCCTATTGGCACACAGTTAGTTTCTTTAAACTGACTGTCTCGACAACGGCCGAGTCTGCGGCCGCTTCCGGCTGCAGGGGCGGCGGCTCAAACTTATCTGTGATAAAATCTAGTCATATTAATCATCATATTAATGTTGCGCATCAGAACATTCAAGGTTTTGCTGCTAAAGAGTTAGAAATTGCTTTATTTGTGGATTGTTCTGATATAGATGTTTTTTGTATCACTGAGCATTGGCTCAAGGACAGTGAAATGTTATTTAATTTTAGTAATCATAGCGTGATAAGTTCGTTTGTACGAGCGACGAGTACCCGTGGTGGGTCATTGATTATGGTTAAGAACTGTCATAAAAGTAAAGAGCGTAAGGACATTGCTTGTATGTCCGTCGAACGTACAATTGAGATATCATGTGTTGAGCTCGAGCGGTTTATTTTTATATGTGTTTACCGACCTCCTTCTTCAGACTACAGCCTGTTTGAAGCAGTCATGGAAGATGTTCTCAGCAAAGTGTCAAATAGTTCTAAATCGATAGTAGTATGTGGTGACTTTAATGTAAATATTCTGGAGAAATTACCTAATGTATTAAGGATCAAGAGCTTATTTAAATCGTATAACCTAGTAAATCTATTCTTGGAACCAACTAGAATAACGGATACTAGTGCTACCTGCATCGATAACATCTTCTGTGACTTAAATCCAATTCATAAAAGTATTTTGAATAAATTAAGCTCTGATCACTGTGGGCAACTGGCGTCGTTTCCTAATGACTCCAGTGACTTGCCAGTTGATATAGTATACCGGCCTATTACAGATTTCCGCTTAGAAAAGTTCAGTAAACGTCTATTGGATCGCCTAAATTTATTCACTTTACCGCAACAGGACCCGGATATAATGTATTCAGCATTGTTTGTATGCATAGAAGAAGAATTCTCTAAATGTTTCTTGTTAAAAAATATAAAACAAAAGAGTAATTCAGTATTTAGCGACTGGGCTACGCGTGGTATATACAGAAGCAGAAATCGTCTGTATGATTTGTATGAGAAAAGGACTAGTACCCGCGACACTGCGTTTTTGGAATATGTAAGGAATTATTCAAAGGTGTTCAAAAAAGTTTGTATTGCCGCCAAGGCCGCATTTATTTCTAATAAAATTAAGAAATCGCGAGATAAAATCAAAACAGTCTGGAAAATAATTAACGGTGAGACGGGTAAATCCAAGAAGCGAGACCCGAAACTTAACATATTGATTAATGATAAACTAGTCTCGAATGAACTAGAAGTTGCAAGTACCTTTGAAAAATTCTTTACAAATATTCCTCTAGAAACTACTCGGTCCATACGATCTTCTCCTGACGATGCTGTATCACACTTAAGGAATAATGTAGATGCTTGCGACATATGCTTTCAGTTCTCCTATGTATGTCCCACAACTATAATCAAAACTTTTAAGATGCTTAACATCAAAAAGACAGAAGATTTATGGGGTGTGTCTACTAAAGTTATTAGCGCGATCATTGTTTCAATCGCACCCTATTTAGCTAACATATTTAATTGTTGTATTGACGATGGAGTGTTTCCACATTTGATGAAATGTAGTAAAATAATTCCACTCTTCAAATCCGGTGTAAAAACGGACCCCACAAACTTCAGGCCTATTTCTATTCTTCCTACCCTGAGTAAAATCTTCGAGAAGATAATGTTGAACCAGCTCTTAACTCACTTTAGTATCAATAAACTCTTACATAATAATCAGTTTGGATTCACTAAAGGCCGATCCACAACTGACGCTGGTATCAAATTGTTACAAAATATATTTAACGCATGGGAGAGGTCTATGGACGCTGTAGGGGTCTTTTGCGATTTATCTAAAGCGTTTGACTGTGTCGATCATGTAACTTTAGCTCGTAAATTAAGTCACTATGGAATAAGAAACTGCGCCTTAAATCTAGTCGTATCGTACTTATCAAACAGAACTCAGCGAGTAGAAATAAACAGAGTACAATCATCCGGATCTCCTGTTGCTATGGGTGTTCCCCAGGGTTCTATATTAGGCCCTTTCCTGTTTCTAGTCTACATTAACGATCTGCCTCATCTTGTGAAGGAGAAACATGATATTGTGTTATTTGCGGATGATACATCACTCATATTTAATATAGGTAGGAAAGAAGATAATTATGACAAAGTAAATGCCGCGTTGGCAACTATTGTAGACTGGTTTAATGTTAATAATCTATTGCTGAATGCCAAGAAAACGAAATGCATTAAATTTATGTTACCAAATGTAAAGCAAACTAATAATGCTTTTGTTAAAATCCAGGATGAAAACTTATTTTTTGACGATAGTACAACCTTCCTGGGTATCACATTAGATAGTAAGCTACAATGGGGACCCCATATTGAGGGATTATCAAGCAGGCTTAGTTCAGCCGCATATGCAGTCAAAAAGATTCGTCAATTTACAGACGTTGAAACGGCCAGGCTTGTTTACTTTAGTTATTTTCATAGTGTTATGTCCTATGGATTATTGCTGTGGGGCAGAGCAGCTGACATACAAACAATTTTTGTCTTACAAAAACGCGCAATAAGAGCTATCTATCAAATGAAATCTCGCGCATCACTAAGAGAGAAATTCAAAGAAATTAATATTCTCACCGTTGCCTCGCAATACGTATTAGATAATATTCTTCATGTTAAGAAAAACATTCATCTTTTTCCTAAAAATTGTGATATGCACTCATTTAATACAAGAAATAAGAATAAACTTGCTACGCCGTTTTTCCGTCTGAAAAAAGTTAATAACTCGTTTATGGGTAATTGTGTACGTTTCTTTAATAAGATTCCTGAAAATGTAATTGAGATGCCGTTTACTAAATTTAAGGAGTATGTTAAAAGATGTCTCATCAGTAAAGCTTATTATAGTATCAACGATTTTTTGGAGGACGACAAAGTTTTTAAATAAACCGCTCATTACTTCTTACACTTGTAACAATTTGAATTGTTAGTGCATTTTGTTGTGTAAATGATTGTAATAAAAAAAAAAAAAAAAACAAAAAAAAAAAAAAAAAAACCTCCCTGAGTTTCTTGCCAATTCTTCTCAGTGCGAGAGTAATCGAATTGGCGGAAGTAAAAAAAAAAAGAAAAAAAAGTGACCTTCATAAGTGTCTGACAAGACCTAAACTGAATAAACGAGTTTTGATTTGATTTAATAAGTTTAATCTCTGTATTTGTTGTCTATTTTAAGTGTCTGTTAAGACCTATGAAAATTACGCTTCTTTGACTTCGCCATATTTCTTTACGATAATAATGACTTTACTTACCGAGCATATCGACCAAGTCTCCGTCGGCCGCTGACGGTGGTTCGAATCTTCTTTCTTCTTCTTTATGCTTCTCATCGTCCGTGTCACCATTATTGTTGTCTCTGTCTTGCTTGTCTTTGCCTGTCGTGCTGTGATCTTTATTACTTGTGTCTTTTGTTTTCGCTGTAACAGAAGTAAATAATGTTTGAAATATTTTTTTTACAATTTTCACGTAGCCCAAGAATATTCCCCTCGCCTTTATTTCAAGCTGAAGAAAATAGAAATACCAGACACGATCCCCAGCGAGCTTAGTGCAAAATTTCTCCACTCAATTTGAAATATCCACTCACTACCACAGACTGATATGAATAAAATATCTGTGATAGAGCCACGCAGATTCAGGATTGGGCCAGCTCAACTGGTGAAATACCTCTCAGACTATCGAGGTAAAATGGCTACTGCCACGTTTCACTCGGTGAGAGAGTTATCCGATGAAGACATATTCCTTTCTGCTCTACCCTGCTCATTCTAGTTCCGACCCCTTCCCTATCCCATTTTAAGAGTCGGCAACGCAGCTGTAACACTATCTGTGTTGCAGGTGTCCATGGGCCGGCTTTAGTTGCTTACCATCGGTTAACACGCCTGCTCTTTTGCCCACATATCCCATACAAATATTATTAGTATTACTATTCAACAACAACAGCTTATATATATATATATATATATATATATATATATATATATATATATATATATCATCATCACGTCCTGAATTTAGCCCACTCACAATGCTATAAATTAATTAAAACCAATAATTCAGCTTTGCGTTATGATAAACTAAAACAAACACTAAAGAGTAGAGACAAACTCATCTAATAAAATGGTTATAATTCATACTAGCGCGCCCGACCGACGTTGTCCTGCGTGATATAAACCAAGCGATTAGGATATTGAACAAAGTAAGAAATCTTAAACAAAGTTTACTGACTTGCAGTTTATATTAAATAACCTAAATACCGATTGCAGCGCCATTTATGAAATTAAACCGTGCTCGAACATCAAAAAAAATCATTCAAATCGGTCTATAAATTTGAGAGTATTTTATATTATATAAAGATGTATATATATGACACGTAAGTAATAATAATTGTAGATAGAACCTTGTAGATATTATGATCTGTTAGCTGTAGTAATAAGCCCACACTTCCGATAAACATCGTTGGAAACACCTGTTGACTTAACCTTCACAGTACCACTTACTATAAATTTGGTTTTACACACTCGATAATCCGATAATACGATACGTAGAAAGATTATAATTATATAAATTTAATCGTATTTAATAATATTACTATAATAATATTGCGAATTCATCTGCGTTGAATAACAAAAAAAAATTTGAAGTTTCAAAGACTTTCTCAGATGTTATGTGTGATATATTTGATCAGTGACAAAGTTCGGCGGGTCGAGACATAACCACCGCTGCCTACATATGCGGGTATAACACAGGCGAAGTTACGAAAAACTACTTTTAAATAATTCCTTAATAAATCAGCCAAATCGCTATCAGCGAAAGTCTCGTCAAAATAATATTATTTTAATATTACCAACAATTATTCCCGGCTTTATCTATTTGTGGATTCATTCAGTGTGTGGATTTGCAAAACAATGACCAAATACTGTAACTATACCTATAAGTGCAGGAGATAAAATTAACCAAACCTGTTCAATTGTAGCTTTAGCTTTTTGGCCTAGATGATAATCTAGGCCAAAAAGCTAAAGCTAAAACTGAACCAACTTACCCACTGTGTACCTTTTTCATGGAATCTTATACATAAAATTACTCGAAAAAAATACATATTCCAAGAAAATATTCCATTGATTTCTGCGAAGCTGTTGGCCTCTATAACAATTCGACTTTTTACCAGTTAGCTATATATGGCGTTGTTTGTGATACATACATACACACTTGTATTTTTCCGTTCGTAGCTCGTATTGGTTCGCAGTGAGTCAAAATTGTCAGGCCACACGTTTTACAAATATTTTGGCACTAAATCTTAACGAGTATCGAGAAAATGTAGGTGTGAATAATTGATTCATTAACGGAAATCGAAAATACCGATTACATTTGTCACGCCACTTTTAAGTTGATTTCGCAGAAAAGAAAAAGAAAAAATGGACCACCTTGTACTACCGTCATCCCAGTAATCCGAACTCAGATTATGTTTTTCGAACAGAATTTGCTCTGAACACAGTTTATCCCATTAGATTTGTATTACTTCAGAACCTTTCAGCTACGAGTAAATAAAAAAGTATACTCACCACTGTGTGCCTTATTTGCGCCAATTCTAGGGTTCCGTACGTCTGAAGTCTTTCGTTGTGATGTGGTTGCATTCCGTACGCCTGTCGTTGTCTTTTTGTTGTCGTTCCGTGAGTTCCGCGGGTTGCCCCGGGCCGATTTCATAACAGGTGGTCCTCTGAAAACAAACAACTCGACTTGAAATCCTTTGTGAACGTTCATTTATTTTTTCTTTCAACGTTGCAATGAGAACATTCGACGTTTGTCTGTTGTTTTATTTTAAGACCAATTAAAAACATTATGCATTACAATTGGGTTCTTTTGAAGTCCTTCTTAAGTTTGGTGTTTCTTTGTTCGTTTATGTTTTATAATCTAGAAAACCGTTCATGTGACGCAAATGACAGCACGAAATGAAGAAAATAAAATTTTCAGTTCATGTCCAGATTGGGTCGAAGGGAATCAAGTGTACTGTGTACTTTATAAATTTGGGAGATTTGGGTGGAGATTTCGGCAAAATCTTATAATACATAAATAAAATTTAAAAAAGGTTAAAAAACCGTTGAGCTTGTATGACAAGATTAATGACAGTCATAGAAGTTAGTGAAATATGTAAGAATCGTTCCTTATGTGCGCTATATTCTCTCTGTATACACTTCAAGTAGGGACTTAGCGTGAAGCCATGTATATATATTAAATACAATAATGATGTTTATCACAGCGACTGCTATTAATGATATCCAAGTAAGACGAACGTCTCTTTAAAATGCGATTAGTGTTCTTCCTCGCGGCAGACATGTTTATCAATAGTGTCATTTCTACGTATTACAAGACACAATCAATGAAATGGTTGTTCATGCAATAATAATCATATGTTTGTTTGAGAAATAGCGAGGAAGCATACATACATAAAAATATCATGATTAGGTTCATATTTTACGCTTTTACGACGTTGATGTTTTAAGGTATAAACAGTGTTTTTTTTTTAAGGAAAAAAGGGGCTAACGAGCGAGCGGGTCACCTGATGGAAAGTGACCACCGCCGCCCATGGACCTCCGCAACACCAGGGGCGTCGCATCAGCGTTGCCGGCCTTTAAGATAGGAATACGCTCGTTTCATGAAGGTTCCAAGGTCGTAGCGGTCCGGGAATACCGTTGCCGGCAGATGGTTTCAGATAGGAGCAGTGCGATATTGCGTAGTATAGATAAATATTTGGTCTCGTGGAATAAGTGGCACGCCCCTTTCATTACGTTTTGGGGTTCAATCATTAGGGTTTGTCAGGACTTGAACAACAGACCTTCACGGGTGAAAATAACTAGCTGAAAATAACTATGATATAATGAAGAAAAACGAATGTGTGGATATTTTTTTTTTTTTTTTTTTTTTTTTTTTTTTTATGGGAAAAGGGGGCAAACGAGCTAGCGGGTCACCTGATGGAAAGCAATCACCGCCGCCCATGGACATCCGCAACACCAGGGGCGTCGCATCAGCGTTGCCGGCCTTTAAGATAGGAATATGCTCGTTTCTTGAAGGTTCCAAGGTCGTAGCGGTCCGGGAATACCGTTGCCGGCAGCTGGTTCCATATAGGAGCAGTGCGTGGCAGGAAGTGACGGCTGAATCGCACTGTCGTAGATCGCCAACTATTAAGCCGATGTGGATGGAAACACTGGCGAGTCGGGCGATTGCGAAAGTCAGCAGGCGGTATAAGTCCGAACAATTCCTCAGAGCACTCCCCGTGGTATAAGCGGTACATGATGCATAGAGATGCAACATCTCTCCGCAACGCCAACGGATCAAGCCGATCGGAAAGAGCTTGGTTGTCGACAAGCCGAACCGCGCGTCGTTGAATGCGGTCAAATGGAGAAAGCTGGTAGTGGGGTGCCCCCGCCCAGAGATGAGAACAGTATTCCACGTGAGGCCGGACCTGCGCTTTATACAGTTGCAAGCGATGACCTGACGTGAAACACCGTCCCGCTCTATTGAGCACACCAAGCTTTTTTGAGGCCAATTTGGCCTTGCTCTCCAGATGACCGCGAAATTGGACGTCACTCGTCAAGTCGATACCAAGAATTCCGATATTGGCTGAGACGGCTAAGGGAGTGCTCTCAAAGCAGGGAGCTACGACAAATGGTGTCTTTTTAGCGGTAAACGCGCAAACCTGTGTCTTCTTAGGGTTGAATTGGACTAAGTTTAGTCGGCCCCAGTCCGAAACCTGACTAAGCAGAGTTTCGATTTCAGACACAAGTTTGTTCCGGCACTCATCGACGCTTTCCCGAGAAATCCGCGGGTGGCCGGTATATAGGGCATCCCCCGTACTGTCATCCGCATAACAATGAAGACTGCTGTACTGCAGCATGTCATTCACATGCAGAAGAAACAGCGTAGGGGATAGCACACAGCCCTGGGGGACTCCAGCATTCACAGGTTTTAAGTCGGAGCATGACCCGTCGACAACGACCTTAATGCTCCGATCCATGAGAAAACTGGAGACCCAATCGCATAATTTCTCGGGAAGCCCATAACATGGAAGCTTCGAGAGAAGTGCTCTGTGCCAAACCCGATCGAAGGCCTTCGCCACATCCAAACTAACGGCCAGCGCCTCTCCTTTACTCTCAACCGCTTCCGCCCACCGATGGGTTAAGTAGGCTAAAAGATCACCAGCTGAGCGACCTTGACGGAATCCGTACTGACGGTCGCTAATCAACTGGTGCTCTTCTAGATAGCTAAGGAGCTGGCGGTTGATCAGTGTTTCCATAGTCTTGGAGAACAGGGAGGTGATGGCGATTGGTCTGTAGTTAGACGGATCTGAGCGATCACCTTTTTTAGGGATCGGGTGGACCAAAGCTACCTTCCACGATGCTGGTACAGCGCCGAGAGAGTAGGAGTACCGAAAGAGACGCGTTAGAACCGGTGCCAACTCCGGAGCACACATCTTCAACACGATTGCTGGGATTCCGTCAGGCCCACTCGACTTGTGGACGTCTAGGGAGAAAAGTATGCGCCGTACAGTACTTTGCCGGAAACAGATCTCCGGCATGGCGTGGTCACAACGTGGGATGGTCGGTGGAATTTTCCCCTTATCGTCCAGAGTCGAATTAGCCGCGAAAAGAGTGCCAAAAAGGTTGGCTTTCTCTTTAGCGTCATGGGCCAATGACTGGTCCTCCCTGTGCAATGGCGGAAGAGACGGTTTGCAGAAGTTTCCAAGGACAGCCTTGGCGAGAGACCAGAACGCACGAGTTCCCGAGGGAAGGCGAATTAGTTTCTCCCCAATTTTGCCTATGTACTTAGACTTTGCTACGGCTAACACTCTTTTGAAGGATCTGGAGACATAATTGTACTTCTTCTT
Organism: Euproctis similis; assembly: GCA_905147225.2. Lineage (NCBI taxonomy): Eukaryota > Metazoa > Arthropoda > Insecta > Lepidoptera > Erebidae > Euproctis > Euproctis similis. Next base: position 17,361,089 of record LR990109.1, read on the forward strand.
GTAAATGCCGGTATTTAGGTCCCCGGACGCTGCTGCATTTGCCCAGGTTTGATAACATTCCTGCTTAAAGCTGGATGCCATTTTGCATGTGCGATCAAACCAGGGCTGGGATCTGCCACCGATTGGCACCACTGAGGATGGAACGAAAAGCTCCATTCCCTGCAGCACCACATCAGTGACAGAGTCGGCAACAACGTCAGGATCGCCCGACGAGAAGCAAACCTGCCCCCATGGGTAGGAGGCGAAGAAACTTCGCATCCCATCCCAGTCCGCTGACCTATAGTGCCACACACGGCGGCGACTCGCAATACGCGGTCGAAGTGGGCACGTGAGTGGCACTGTACTCCTTATCAGACAGTGGTCCGAAGAGCCCAAAGGGGCGTCTACGGAGACCACATATCCGTCGGGATGGGAGGTCAGCAGAAGATCCAACAGGGAAGGTAAATGATCGTCGACATCTGGAATGCGCGTGGGCGCTGTAACCAGTTGTGTCAGTTCATATGCTAGAGCAAAGTCATGGACAGATCTACCTGCGTGATCGGTTGTGCGTGATCCCAGCCAATCGGCGTGATGGGCATTGAAATCGCCTAGGATCACGATCTCCGCAGATGGGACCTGTTGAAGTACGGAATCTGCAGCCGTTTGTATGTGGTCCATGAGTCGGTCCGTTTCGCTATTACCACTATGGGACCTATAAAGACATGCGTAGATGCGGGGATGGTCATCGCAATCTATACGCAGCCATAAGGTCGATAGGTCCCTTCCTTCAAGACTGCCGAGGCGTCGAGCACAGATATCCTCTCGGACATACACACACACCCCAGCCCGCGGTACAAAGGAATGCTCCAATTTGTACCCAGGGTATGAGAGATCCGTGGCGTCTGCCGGAGAAGATATCTGCGTCTCCGTAAGAAAGAGCAAGGCCGGCTTTGTCGTCTCGAGATGGTGATGGACGGCAAGCAAATTAGTGCGTATGCCCCTGATGTTAGAGAAGTCCACGTTTAGCGTGGCAGGGGGTGCGACGATGCCCTCTCGTTTGCCCCGGACAGTTTTAGTGTTAGAGCGGAAATTTGCCCTCCCCAGAATACGCGGGGCAGCCTGAGCGTCCATGCTCTGGTAAACGCCAGACCGTGGACGCTCAGGGGGGGATTCTCCAGCGGCAGAGCGACGACTGGTACCCCCCTGGGGTAATTGTATTTTTAAGTCCGCTGTCATTTGGGGAGGGGGAAGAGGGTGGGCCTCCGGATACCTCTCTCACCGACCGAAACGCGGCTAAAAGCCACTTCACGACGATATTCTGAGAGGCCGTGGTATTTCACCGGTCGAGCCGGCCCATTCAAGCAGCAAGCTGCGTGGCTCTACCACTGTTAAAGATATTTTCAAGGATATTTTCAAGAGCAATTTTTGTCAATATAGCCTTTTAGTATGTACAATGTACATGTATAATGTTTAAATACATCTATGTGTCAATGTACAAAAATCAACACTATCATTACCACTTTAAAACGACACCTCATGTGGTACAAAGTGCGTTAGCGTAAATGGTCATTAATCAACAATAATTCTTCATGACATGAAATGTATTACATAATTTATTAACATTATACATTTTTATGTTTAAGTAATTTTTTATTTCTTAGACTTTCGCGAATCAAATTCATAACATTAAAACAACCCTTCAGGACTATATCGCGTTTATTTAGAACTTATTTTTATTTATTTCCCGACGTTTCGAACTCTTTACAGAGATCATTTTCACGAGTGATGAACAAAAAGATGGTAGTCGAGAAATAAATAAAAATAAGTTCTAAATAAACGCGATATAGTCCTGAAGAGTTGTTTTAATGTTATAAGTATTTTTTTAATTTTATAGATGTTATACAAAAGCGGATGGATGTAGTACACACATTCCATGACCAAATAGAACATGTTCTGGAGGAAGGTGATGTTAAGAGCCTCAAAAATGCGAAGCGCATGCCTGAAAAGAGGTATGAAAGTCAATGAGGAGTGTAAGAATCATGCCTTATGGCGCTCTGTTCTCTCTGCCTACCCCGCAAAGGGTTTGGCGTAAAGCTATGTATGTATACATTTTAATCAAGCAAACACATATTAAACACTTTAATAATACCATACTAATTGATTGTTATTCAACAGCGAATACAATTTAAATAAAACATTCATCTTGACAAAGGATGTTCTACAATTGTTCTATCAACATTACAACTACAGTAGATGCATATTTATATGTTCATAGGTTCGTCATTATCATCATCACGTGTACAATGATTAGGTGTATTGGATAGTATAATAAAAAAATATTACAAACTTACTGACCCCGTGAATTTTTTACGACTAAAAAGCAATAAATAAAATATTTTTTCTAACGAAAAAGTAGCCTAAGGCTAAGCTAAGCCTCCTTATTACACCAGCTACCTCCCAAACAAGGCCCGCCAAAACCGGTCCAGCCATTTCAGACATTGTAGGTACACTTATTATAAAAATTGTAAAAAAAAATATATTTTGGTGTATACATATATTTATATGAATGTAGTACAAAGTCAAGTCTAAATAATACTTCACTAACTTGTGTTCGACACTTGTGGGTGGCGGCCAGGCGTTTGGATCTCTGTCGGGCGGTGGTGGCCATATGTCAGGGTCTATTTCGTGCGGTGCTGGTCCCCAGATTTGATCACGGGTCGGCAGGTCTTCGTAATCTGAGAAAAATATACATAGCCTAAAATACATAGGATTAGGTACTATTTTCTAAAGCCGAGAGGCGAGAGCCTTATGCATACACTCAACATAGTAGTTGGAAAATATTGTGTATATAAAAAAAAAACTGTTATTTTTACAATACAAACAGACATTTGAATGTTATTTATTTTTACATAGAGAAAGTCCAACTAATCGTTTTATTTCAATCAATATAGCTGATACCTGACACTCAGCTTTAGTTAATCTTATTTGTAATATTGGATTCTATGTAAGTAAATGTGTATTATAAATCTCGTAAATGACACACTATTCAAAGCGAGTAGGTATTTAGTGGCAATAGAAATAACAATTTTCAATTTTTCTTTGTAACTTTACACCTTATTACTCGCCTTGATAGGTACGTCCCGAGTGGCCAGATTGTTATGGTCTAAATGGAAATAAATAGGTGCCGGAACCTCGACCGATATAATATCTTACATAACTTCCAAAAAGAAAATTAGTCTCAAGTCATCATCACCACCACCATTTTCTTTCCCTTATCTCACTCTAAATGGGGTCGGCATAACATGTCATCCGTTTGAACTATTTATGATGTCAAAAGGGTGGGCTCTGGTTTTGTGACTGGCTGCTTGCTTGACAAAAGAATTCCCTTTAGTGTGAGCCAGGATTCAAAAGGTGCGGTGTGGTGCGTTACATCCAGATCACCTAAACGACTTTGTGAAATATCTCCAACTTCTTGTTTTTATAGTCACTTGACCAAGGGGCATGGTTAAAGAGTGATGATGAACAGACAGTGGTCCGCTCATTTGAATAGACAATAGATCAAAATCATCAGTGATATTATTTAATGACACCAATATGATGTTTGTGTCCATAGTTACAAGAATAAACAATGTTTGTAATTGGCGAGCGCTGACAAAATTGTGAAACAAGCTAGTTTCCCCAACAATTTCGATTTATGTGATTTTCCATTTACTTAGTTACGTTGTGTGTTTAGAACAGCACGACCGTTATCTAAACTTACCTATTATTTGTCTATCTCTAAGGCACTAGTACACTAAGGCACTACACTATTTAGCTAGTTGTTGCCATTTCACCCACATGGCCTTTCCACTGACGATAACTGTTGGAAGTTCAATATGTACTTTGGTGGCCAACAGTTGAGTCAATGTAGTTGAGAACCCGAACTTCAAAGTTATATTAAGAAATAACTAGAGGTTATTATTAAAGTTTTAAGATGTGTTTCTTTTTTATGATATAATAGGATTTTTATATCAGTTTCACGTTCGTTATCTAATCGCATCACCGCAGTTGCCGCTGCATCCAAGGCAATGAACCTTTACTAAACGTAGAACAATGACCTCTCCCATAGATCGCCATACCGTCGGCCCCAGAATAGTGAAAGGGGAGTGAATGTCATAATCGCTACGCTTGGCAAAACCATCACTGTTATGAGACTATTGTATTTTATTTTAATCACGTACGCGTCCCTTGGTATTGACTGTTGGGTCGTGGGTTCGATCTCCATCCGACAACCAACATTTTTATAATATGATGATATAGATACGTACCGGCAGACAGCGTAGTCTCGGTACCTAATGGGGTTACGTTTTAGGTTGACAATAGTTTGTTCTTAAAATAAATAATTAATTTAAGATTATAACATACTAGCTGTGCCCGCGACTTCGTACGCGTGGAATTTGTGATCAGATAGCTATATTTTTACATAGACAGTTGAGAAGTAATTACCTCTAAAATGAAATTGTAACTGGTAGGATAAGTACAGATTGCGGTAGCAATGGTTGTTGCCCGCATTGTTTATTTTCATTTTAACAGGAATTTTTGTAGTATAGCTGTAGCCCGCGACGTCATCTGCCTGAACGCTATACAGCACCAAAAATACCTACGATTATACCTTTTAAAATAACATTTATTTACCCGTTACTTCTTTACATTTCATAAATACAGAAAGTACAGTAACAGAGGGAGACTGTCTTTTGTAAAATTGTTGAACTTCAAAAGTGCTGATTTTCAGTCTGCTTTGAATAAATGACTTTATGGTGATTCTGCTGAATTAAGTAATAAGTTGCGACTGAAGCAAATGTAGAAAATAATGAATAAGAAAATATAAATATAGAAAAGGATAAAAATATATACTTATAAAACTTCTCTATAAACAACATTGCTGGTTTGGCTCTCCGCAGCCAAAATGTAAAGAGAGTCAGGACTGGTGACGCGGGAGCAAGCGACGTACAGCTGCCCGTGTGAGAAGCAGCTCGTCCTGAGGTCGACACCCGCTGCTCTCAGTGTCTGCCCCTGCGACTTATTGATGGTCATCGCGAAGCAAACACTCACGGGGAACTGTACGCGCTTGAACTGGAACGGGAAGTTATGAGGTATGAGGGGAATGCGTGGTACAAATACTGCCTCGCCTACGCCACAACCCGTAAGAATTTCCGCCTCAATGCTGTGTCTGTGGAGCGAGATGACTTTAAGGCGGGTCCCGTTACACAACTTCGGAGGAGATAGGTTCCGAAGAAGCATAATCGGGACACCGACTTTCAGCTTGATAGTATGCGCTGGAAGTCCACTTGCTGACAGAGAGTTCAGAAATTCCACGGGATAATGTGTGGCATCATCTTGCTCGATGACAGTGTTTATAGAGGTGTAAACCACTTCATTCCCCTCAATTTTCGAGAGAATGCATTCGTTGATTGCTTCAGCCTGACCATTTTTGGGCGTCAAAATTGCCCGCTCACATACCCAAGAATTCTGCTGGTGCGGTATATGACTGATGTCCCCGTACACACAGCGAATGAGTTCTTCTAAGCTGGATACGACTCTACCGAGAGACTCTGGAAGCACCACCTGCCCACCTCTCTCCTCTGGTAGAGTGCCTTCGCCAAGACTTAGAAGAACATCGGAGAATTCTTGAGCACGTGCATTGCCGCCGAGCCGAGCTCTCATATTAATGGTCAAGCGCAGCGTACGAACTCGTGACCACAGCGAAGATCGTTTCAACGAAGCATTCACCTCGTCAGCCCTCGATCCCCGCGTCACCACGGGAAGCGTTTGTCGGAAATCGCCACTGAATAGAACTGTGACACCACCCATCAAGTGTTCGTTCCTGCGGATGTCCTGCAGGGTTCTGTCCACGGCCTCAACTGCTTTTCTATTGGCCATCGTACACTCATCCCATACGATCAGAGAGCAATCCTTCAGCACGTGTCCCTTATCACTATTGCGTGACACACCACAAACAGGCGTTTCGGTGCTCTCTAAATCGATGGGAATTTTAAACATGGCATGTGCTGTCTTGCCACCCGGAAGCAGTGTGGCAGCGATTCCCGACGACGCTACAGCAATGGCAATTTTGCCTTGCCTCCTGACCTCTGCAAGTATGCCAGTGGTAACAAATGTTTTTCCTGTTCCACCAGGAGCATCCAAGAAAAACATTTTACCCTGGTTTTGCCCAACGCTTTTAAGAACAGTGTCATAAATTTGTTTTTGCTCTGAAGAGAACAAAGCGACATGGTGATTTCGTATGGTGGTCATTTCGCTCGGATCGTAAATTGTCTCAGCGTTATACTCTCGATTTCCACGGTCTTGATGCGGTGATGATTGGGGAGCTGGTAACCCATATTCGACCAATGGATTGCCGCCGATGGAAATGACCACGTCTTGAAGTGAACTAAGACAGGTGTTCAGCACGCGTTCATCAGTTACTTCGACTTCGTCTCCAGTAGCACGCCTCAAAGCTCGTAGAAAATCTTCAGATAGATGATGTCGATATTTTTCCCACAAAGCTACCGGGTTCGTGACTCCACAAAACACCAAGATGACGGCAAACAGATGACGCATACGGCTGGGGCTGTTACTGACGCTCGCCTCCGCGAGGGTGTCATCCCAGTTTTGGTCACCGTCGAGAAGGTGACGTGCTACACAGGCTGCGCGGTAAGTGGGATACTCCACGCCATCAAATGTTCTCAGAAAGGCAAAAGACGTTGGGCCTCGGATCGTGTGAAGTAATAACCGCAGAAAATAGCATTCGCCATTATTCGGGTGCACGGTATAAACTCTACCCAATACGGTGTCCTTGAAAATTCCCGGAAAACCTTCGACAGCACCTCCTCTTCGACGTCGGTTAAATATTCCCCTTTGCTTGTCGTACGTGTAATATGAAGGCACCTCGTCATACGTAAGGAACCTCGCAAACTGGTCGATTTCGCAGAGCCTGAAAAATGCCAAGAGAGTTGTTTGGCGCGGATTTTCTAAGCGCTCAGCAACGTTGTTGGGATCAAAATATATGCGCTGACCGTTTTCTAGGTGGACGTCTAAATGCATGACGGCAGGATGCCTGTCATGTATAGAGAACGCCAGTATCCGCCAAACTGCTTCAGACGTGCTGATGTAGCGACCGGACTGATACTTGGTCACCTCGTCTCTGTCAGTGTTCTGTAAAGCAAACGTCGCCTGATCGCTACCTTTGTTCACGTATTTGCAGATATATTTGATCGACCCGACGCTGGTGCACGACTCGACGATTCGACGCCAACGCCATCTAGTTAGCGAATAGGAAACATTTTTTTTTAATGGTGTAAAATTATAAAATTACGAAGCAATCATTACACCAATAAATACCGAACAAAAATATTAACAGTTTTTAGGATATACAAATACATTTTTTTAATTGTCTTGCTCATCTCTGAAAAGAATTAACGATACAATTTTAAAGAAGAAAATGCACAACTCCATCTATGACTCTTAAAAACATCTATTGACCGCAAGCGCATGATGAAATTTCAATTATTTATATTCAAAAAGTGTTTAAACATGTAATTCGACTTGATGTTTTTAAAATCTCAAAGATTTATTTATATCTAAAACCAAAAAGTGCTTACACGTGTAATTCAACTTAATGTTTCAAATCAAATCTCATAGATGGCACTGTTTTAAAATTGTCTGTTATGTTTAACGGCATAAGTTAATTAAAATGTGAAGCTAACTTATATTATATTATTATTATTATTATATGTATAGATTAAAGCATGGTTATTAACATAATAACACCATAACAACATACAAATATGCGTCGTTAGATTACACGTTGCTACAGAATACATTGAAGAAATAAAGGTTCACTGCTCGTTCCTCGTAGGTGATAGCGTGATAATATGTAGCCTATATGTTGACCCGACTTCTTAATAATTTTCGTGCCAAATTTGAAGTAAATCCATGCAGTACTTTTTGAGTTTATCCCGGACATACATACAGACAAACAGACAAACAGACAAAAATTCTAAAAAGTATATTTTTGGCTTCGGTATCGATTGCAGATCACACACCAAGTATTCTTTTTAAAAAATATTCAATGTACAGTTTTGACTTTTCTACAATTTTATTATATGTATAGATAACATAACTTCACGCCTTTGCTACCCGAAGGTGTAGGCAGCGGCTGTTAAGCCTCGTCTCGCCGTTATGTTTATGTCCCAAATGGAATAGGTGGCGAATCTATTGCCATACCGGGCACAAAGCTTTTCAGTCATCGATATTTATCACACATAACTTCGAAAACAATTTCGAAAAGTCATTGGTGAGAGCCAGTGTCAGGATTTGAACCCGGACCTCCGGATCAGAAGCCGTATGCTCGACCACTGCGCCACCGAGACTTTAAGATTATGACTTATATATCTATTGGAACATCTTCTAATTATAAATTAAACAATGTTTGTAAATTCACCTCCTTGGTTTATGCATGTGGTTTAATTATATCCAGTCAATCCAGGTAGATAATTACAAAAAAGAAAAAAAAAATTGTAATTGAACTACTGTCGAGACCTTGAACCAAGGAGACTGCTACAGATTAGAGAACAATCTTCATGACCAAATAAGATAATATACGAATTCGCATATTATACAATTAAATGCGATCCTGTTCTGATCAACCACACGGTGTCTTGTTTTCATTTCCTCTCTTTAATTAATAATATCTGGATGACCGAGCTTTGCTCGGTATTTTCTTTTTTTTTATAAACAACGCCATCTGCTGGAATAGCTTTAGTGTTGTTGTCGTTAAAGCAAGTTAGTTGCTCACAATTTAAAATAATTATAGCATTCGCCAATAGATGTCAGGAATTCCAAAAAGTAAGTTGATGTTTAAGTTGATTATCGATAAAACACGATAAAATGAAATTTTCTAAAAATGATTCCTAGCTAGATCGATTTATCGCCCCCGAAACCCCCTATATACTAAATTTCATGAAAATCGTTGGAGCCGATTCCGAGTTCCAATTAATATACATATATATATACATATATATATATATACAAGAATTGCTCGTTTAAAGATATAAGATAAAGGTCCAGTACATTCCTTGCATGATATACTGAGCGTGTTTAGACCTCATCATATGCATTTCCAAGAAAAGAAAGTTCATTATTTCTTGATTGCGGTATACCTAGAGAAAAAATACCTAGTAATCTCGCTTTACAATAATTTAACCACATCGGATAATTAAAACCATCCCAAAAGTTTTTGTTATGGTATAGGGAGGCAAACGAGCAGACTTGACAACTGATGGTAAGTAACTAACGCCGCCCATGGACACCTGCAGCACAAATAGTGTTGCGTTGCCAGCCTTTATAGGAGTGGAATTGGACGGGAAAGGGGAAGTTAATGAATAAATAAACAAAACCTAACCTTTGCAAAACAACGCTGTTGTTTCAATCCCGGGAAATAGCGTGGCCTAGTTACGATCGTAGTCGAAACCTCTCAAGCTAAAACTCATCAAGACGTAATCAAGATGTAATTAGTGAACAATTATGTAGAAAAATGTTACCTGCAGACGGAAAATATAGCATCCAGTGAAAATATAGCGTTTATGACATTTTTGATGAATGAGAAACTCTGCGCCCCATGTATGATATATTTTGCCATCTATTACGTAGGACTAAAACTTCGACATAATTGCCTATTCCTACACCTTTGGCTACGGCGTGAAAATAGAAAAAAAAAATCAAATTTGTACTCAGTAATAATAATGTGCGTAAATAGATTAAGGTAAACTTATTCGTCGTTTTGTTTATAATTCAGGTAATTAAATAGCAACCAATTCATATGACACTTTCAAAGATGTCTTCTAATGAGGAGGAGCAGCAAAGACATTAACTACTACAGGCTACCGTATCAAATAATTTCAATATAATTCGGTCACCTCACACATTTATGGTGCAGTTTTGCAACATTTTGTAACAATTTACACATTAGGTAATTAAGAGGTAAGCGTTTTTTGTAAAAGTTGTAAAATTCATCATTAAAAGTGTTAAAACAATAGGACAATAAGAGGATGAGAACCGGAATGATTTAAATCGCAACCGTTTTAGTGTTGCATTATGATAAATAAAATTGAAAATGTTTGCTTTTTTATTTAATTATTTATATTAAATAGAACCGAATGAAATTCTATGAAACAAATACTTATAGTCTCTATATCACATCAATAATGATTTACGTCTCAGATCTCTTTGAATGGTACATGCATGTGATAACACAAAGGCTGGTGGCTGATGAATCTGAATGTGAAAGGATATAAAAGAAGAGGGAGACAAGAAAATATGGATGGATTGCATGAAAGACGCAAAGTGACTGGGATTTATGGAAGAAGACCTGTTTAGCTCCAAATGATGGGTTTAAGATAGTATTTCCAAATTAGAACAAAGGAAGTCTATTCCGTTTTGAAGCGTCGTTTGCCTCTTTGGGGGGTAAGTAAAATTTGTAAACGGCGTGTTGTAGAGCCAATCAAATACGAACTTTAAATATAAAGTTCCCTATAATTTCAGTGTTCCTTCAATCCATGTTCTTTAATTAAATTCTATATTATTATCATTGTGTGGTCCAGTGGTAGAGCACATGGCTTCTGATCCAGACATGGGCTCACACCAATGACTTTTCGAAATTGTTTTCGGAAGTGGAATGTGTGAAAAATATCGATGACCGAAAAACTTTGTGCCCGGTAGCGCAATAGGTTCGCCACCTATTCCATTTGGGACGTAAACATAACGGCGAGACGAGGCTTTACAGCCACTGCCTACACCTTCGGGTAACAAAGGCGTGAAGTTATGTTATGTTTGTGTTACTACACGATACCACTTGGAATCTAGTTCAAATTATTCTAATTCGCTCTCATTAACAAAATTATGTTGCTGTATCTTAAATGTTAAAGTCCCTAAAGGATAATTAATGAGTATCGGCCTTTTCTTTATAGGTATCTCTCCAGTAATTCAAGCATGTGGATACGATTTTAGATTGCCTATTTCGTGTTCAACGGGTAATAGTGAAAGCGGATTATACGCATAAAATGGCTTTCATTAATTTAAATTAAAACTTTTTGCAAGTTTTTATACAGTGTCTAATAATATAAAATAATTACGCATATAATGTTATTTTGGTACTTCATTAGAACGACGCTGCGCCCATAATCTCGTAAGCAATAAAGCACTTACGTGTAACATATTATGATCTCATCGTGATTAATAGGATGATACTGCAGGAATCAGACATTATATCAATGCAATTTCGAAGAAATAATATTGCCTTATCTAATTATAGCTTGGTTTTAACTTCCGGTTTGAGTTTGAAATACAATACATAAACAGCTGTTCGCTCAGGTAGGTTCTTTATTATTTATATTCTGAACAAGCCGCATCTATAATCTTTGGAACAAGCATTATCAAACAAGATCTTATTTGAATTACAAAAATGCAATACCAAAAATAAATAATTTACTCTGTGCTTAAGGGTCTTGGATCTTAACTTTGTTCCAATGGAGATGCAGATGGTTACGAGTAATGACTCCTAACTTATGATTTAATAATAAAACTAAAGTTCGATCGGTTGAATTATATTTCGCTAGTCTATACAAATAATATAAAATGAATTTTAGCAACCGATAGACGCAACACCAACACACAATTAAATAACCAGTTTATTCTGAAGTAGCATAGGCTATATTAGTTGATCTAAATATATATTTAACCAGGGAAAGCCAGAGCGAAGATTTTTGCGTCGGGAGAAGTCATATGTATGTAGAAGCATGTTAATTAAAAATACAATAGGACAATTATAAGGAATCGTGGACCATGAATGGTGGTACAATTGACGACATCGTACCCTTAATCGACAATGAATGGCGTCAATCTAAAGTCACAGCCGATCACGTTGGCACTAATCACGTCACCAGCCCAAAACCAAACGATAAATTAATCTCAGGACATAATTTCGTAATTCTTTGAGTCACGAGATGGTAATATTAGAAAATGAAACTAAAAGTGGTGGAAAAAAGTTTCTTATAAATCGGTCGAACACTCACCAAATAAGCCAGATATAGGATCTAAGGTCACGATATCCTATCCTTAGACGCGTGCATTCAGAAGATGTTAGTTCAATGTTGAAATGAACTGTTGTTGTCATATCTTGCACTGACGAATATCATAGTTACACCCTGAATGGTGAGTTAACCGAGAATGGAATATAAGATTGCTTACAAACATTTGGGCAGCTACCATGGAGCAGCACGAATACGCAAAAAGAACTCGAGCGATTTTCCAATTAACTATATTCGACGGCACAAAGGGAGTTATTTCTCCATTCAATGGCGTATTGATTATATTAGTCACCTTAGACGATATGTTCCAGTAATATGAATAGCGGCGAGGCCTTGGTTGCAAACAGGTAGTTGAACTTTTCCAATTAATTTCTAGAGTTCAATAATCTATGTACCACCTACCTACTATATGTATTAACTTTTCCTAGAACATGTTAATGGAAACCATACAATGGTAAATAATTTATCATGTCTCAGCAACGCGGTGGCTTCTTGGTGCTTTGGTAAAACAACTGACTGCTGGAGTAGAGGTCGGCGGGTACTATACCTCTCCGAGTGTTTTTTTTTATGGTATTGGGAGGAAAACGAAGAGGCGTGTCACCTGATGGTGAGCAAACAAACGCCGTCCATAGACAAACACACAAACCCGAACACAAATAGCGTTTCAGTTGCAATCCTCACAATGGGATATGGAAGGGGTCGGAAGTGCGATGGGGGAAGGGGTTAGGCCTCCGGACGCCTCTGTCACTGAGCGAAACGCAGCAAGAGTCACTTTACGTGGATATTTTGAGAGGTCGCTGTATTTCACCGTTTGAGCCAGCCTATATATGAAGTATTAATATTTTGTAGTTGCAACTAGTATGCTCTCCGAGCTGCGTATAATTAATAAGTTGCAACATTGCATTGCAAGTCTCTATTGTGTTAGTATATTTATGGAACTGGTTTCCAGATCATTTCTATAACTTTGTTATGAAGGCACAACTGGAAACAAGGTTTCAAGCAAGACCACAGACCACTATCAAGTCCACAAACATATTTTAAAAATAATTAAAGGACTTTTCATTAACTGAGGAACTTTTAACATTATAAATCTATAGGTATAATTAAATTTAAGTCAAAACTGTACATTGAATATTTTTTTAGAATACTTGGTACATGATCTATAATCGATACCGGATCCAAAAATATGCTTTTTATTTTTGTTGGCTTTTTATCTGTTTATTGATGACATTAAAACAAACTTTAGGATTTCGAACTCTTTACAGAGATCATTTTCACGAGTGTCTCTGTAAAGAGTTCGAAACGTCGGGAAATTAATAAATAAACGCGATATAATCCTAAAGTTTGTTTTAATGTCATGAACATGATTCGCGAAAATCTTAGAGATAAATATGTTTATTAATATTGATGTTTATTACGGATAAACTCGAAAAGTCATGCGTGCTTTTATTTCCAATTTTGCATGAATAGTACCAAGAGGTCGGGTCAACATTTAGACTTAATATTATCAAGCTCACGTATCACGTAGTGTTATCACATACCCATTTCATTTACGTCGGTAAAAAGAACGTACTAAAAATGGCGCAGGCATATTATTTTTGCTGCTTTATAACGCCCACGCAGACGTAGTCGCAGGCAACAACTAGTACTTGATAAAATTATAACGTCATAAAAAAACATACAAATGTTTCTTTATGGTGATCAAACAGTATGTTTTGCAACTGGTAGCAACTTTGTAACTTGGACAGCTGCTGTTACTTTGTAATGGAAAACTTAAGCAGCCTGTTTAAATTGAAGTTTTATAATTTACTATGAATTAATTTCTCGGAATTGTTTTTAAGGCACAAATTATAATGTACAACATCTTCTACCATAATAGCATTACATTAAACATCCAGGTATTCTTCCATTCTTGATATATTTCTTTGTTAAATTAGATTGACTAAAGATAGTCTCGGTGGTCCAGTGGTCGAGCACCCCGCTTCTGAAGCAAGAGGTCGCGGGTTCGCATCCTGGCTCACACCAATGACTTTTCAAAATTTATGTGTGATAAATATCGATGACTGAAAACTTTGTGCCCGGTATGGCAATAGGTTCGCCACCTATTCCAATTGGTATATAAAGGCTTAACAACCGCTGCCTACACCTTCGGGTAGAAAAAGGCGTGAAATTATCTAATGTTGTTACTAAAGATATAAATTTCAAATAAAATAAAAATGGTTACAAGTAGAACTCGACTGTTCATTACTTTTCACACAGAGACTGTAATCAACTCTCTTATGGTCACAAAGGATTCCTAGTAAGTACCACAAGTTCAACCTGGCTATCGGTAAAAAAAAAAGGTCTAATAAGTATAAGACTCACTTGCAGTCATCGGTGTGATGGCTTTCTCTCCGGCGTGTTGGAACATTTGTAGTGTTGCCACCGTCGCCTTCAGCTGTTCATACTCGCGCGCCATTTGCTTTTGGACCTGCACAACAGAGAAGAACGTAAAATAAAATATCGATTATAACAATTATTATTTCGTTTTCATACATAATCATTCGTCTGAAAATTATATTGTGAAATTTTACGGAACGTGTAAAACTTTACAATCAATAAATAGACAAAATGAAAGCTTAGTTGTTGTTGAAACTTTCGCCTGGTTGATTAGTGGCAGAAATTAAATTGATAAATCTAATAGATTGGCGAAACTTTTTCTTGACATTTATATATTGATGCGATTAAAAACTTCCGCACATTGGAAATTTGTCAGGATTATATGTGTCAAGATATGATTATTAAACAAGATCTATTCACAGAAATAACTAATATTAGTGTAAAACGAAATTCAAAATAACTTTAAACGTTTAGATGGGGACTAAAGTTAGAAAGAAATAAAGACAAAATTCAAAACTTGGAGATTTTCGCTTCGCTTCATGTTCCTAAGATAATTCTAAAAAACAATCAACAAATATTTACAGGCTTTTCGTTCTTTAGGATAATCATTTTATCTTCAAAATTTTAATGAAAAAAAAAAAGTGTTTATATTATATTATGTAAGGGAGGGTTGTAAGGAATAACCATATTTTGATTATAAATCCTCTTTAAATACCTAATGTTCTGCAAAGCCACCAACCAACACCACACCTTAACACCACTGCCCACACACCGTGTGGGCAGTGATGTCGTATTAATCATTCATTCTCAGACACTATTAAATTAATTAAAATATTCATAAATGCAAAATAGGTTTCAAACACGGACCGCAATATTTCTTATGCAACCTAGGTACTAATTATAAGTAGTTCATATAACCCTGTACTATTTCTTTTAAACCTAGCACCCAAAGGAATGCAATAGAAATGGGTAATGCCATAAATTTAGTCTATTGAACAGTTACTATTTAAGAATATTGCCTTTCTTAAAGGACGTAATTTTATTTTTGAGACATGTGGGGAGGTCAATAGAAGCTTAACTCCAAGTTTGTGGGCTAGCCACCCCCTTGTTATCTGGGCGTCATCTTGCAAATAGGGTTGCAAACTTTTTCACGATATCTAGGCTAGAACTAGGAGACTATACTTCCTAGTTCCTACAAAAAAATCGTGAAGACATAACTGAAAGCAAATCGGTTTGCCTAAAATATGTTCACGTAACTATTGCCCTAAATTTTAAATTATTGAAGTTATAAGCCAAAAAGTGATAAAAATTCCATTGAATTTTTATGTCTATTCTATAATATTTTTACACATTTTAGAAGAAAAAACCTTAGATCATCTTGTAGATGGTGCCTTGAGGATATTTTCTCTTTTTAAAATGTTCTCACTTTAACTTGTGTTCTTTAATATTAAATTCACGATTAAGGTGTTTACGTCCTATTTTTCTAAGATGGCGGCCGGAGAAAATGGATGGCAACCCCAGAAACTTGGGGTTTAGTTTCTATTGATCCCCAACAGGTCCCAAAATTAATATTGCGTCCTCTAAAAAATGTAAATCTCATGTAATATTTCACTGGACTAAGACCGAATTTCAATTTTCATAACGCATTTCAATATTAATATTTATATAAACACGATTTTGCTATTAAAATATTTGTTTATTGTGCAAATATAGCCATAGATTAATCAGGACATATTTGATTGCAATAAAAAATATATTTCAATGACAAATACACTATTTCTAAGAGTAGCCGCCAATCAAATATTTATGGGGACAATCAGCATAATATTATAAAGATTTGTTTGTTTATTTTGTAATCTATAAGTTCTGCATAATATAATCAACTGATTTTGATCATTCTTTCTCACGAACACGGTAATCGAACTGAACTAAGTCTAATCCGATACCATCAAGGTGTGCCGTAATAATTTTGACAATTATTATTAACTATGAATATAAAATATTAGCTTAACCCGCGTGAATGGACATCATACAAATATTATACACTTTTATGTTAACTAAATCACAAATTGAATTATTTAAACTTCAATTAAATCTATTCAGTAGTTTTTTTTTGTTTATGAAATGCGTTCACAACGTTAGTACTATCTAATATATAAAATTCTCGAGTCTAGATGTGCGTAATTGAACTCCTCCGAAACGGCTTGACCGATTCTCATGAAATTTTATGTGCGTGTCGGGTAGGTCTACAACATCTATTTTTCATCCCCCTAAATCACACCCACCCCTCAATTTTTTTTTTATTTTTCGACATATTTCTGTTTCTTATTTTTTTTATAAAACGGGATACAAAAATACATGCAACCCTAAATTTTCAACCCCCTACGATCAACCCCTATTTTTTAAATTTTATTTTTCGGCAAGACAACGTTTGCTAGGTCAGCTAGTTATAACATAATATTATAAAAAATGTCACTACATACTAACCTAGGCTCTTTATCGGAATGTGTGTATGAAACTAGATTATTTAATGTAATTGAATATAAAATATCAACAGGAGTGAAGCGTGACATGGCGATAACGTTTGCGGAACAAGTTTTAGATAATACCTGTTTATCGATTAGAGATATTAAGGCAGTGTGACATGATGTGGAAGTTAACTTTACATGGGTAACTTTTTCTGTTCGCCCCTAAAGGAATGGTAATGTATACTTTAAAGTTTTATTAAGCATAGTAATAATAACCTTATTATTAAACGCTAATCAAACCCGAACGAAGAAGTATTTCTTAAAATACAATTTAAAAAATAAATGAAAAGAATTCATTTATTTTTTAAATTGTATTTTAACATTCAATGGGATTAAAACTATGCCGTCGTGTCATTCTATTGGAATTTGAGAAGTTTATTAAGGAAAACTACAAAGAAAGACAAGAAGAAATAATGATAGCAAAGACTTCACCTTTATATAAAACTAATCTTAACATAGAAACAAGTTTAGTGGAAGAATGGACTTCTTAGAAAACCGACGTAAAGTGGATCATGGGTTTCGTTCGGTGAGAGAGAGAGGTATCCGGAGGCCTACACCTCCCGTCCCACTCGTATTTCATCGTAACGAGATAACGCAACTGTATTTTTCTTGGTGCTGTGGATTGAGGTACATGAACGGCGCCAGTCGCTTACCCTCAGGTGACGCGCTTGCCCCTCTGCCCCCTAACCCATAAAACAATGTAATGTGTTCAAGCTTTTACATATTATTATTACGTTTTCTTTCTTTTCACATCACTTATCCGTGGAAAGTCACTCGATATAACAAATAATACACATAACATAACTTCACGCCTTTTTATACCCCTCGTCTCGCCGTTATGTTTACGTCCCAAATGGAATAGGTGGCGAACCCATTGCCATACCGGGCACAAAGTTTTCAGTCATCGATATTTTTCACACATAATTTCCGAAAAGAACTTCGAAAAGTCATTGGTGTGAAGATTCGAACACGCGACCTCTAGATTCAGAAGCGGGGTGCTCGATCACAGGACCACCGAGACATATAATAGGTTCTGTTCTATTAGACCTGGTTAGGTTGCCCCTCAGGTCCACATGTGGTGCGACCGTATTCCGCAACGGGAACGACAGAGTTGTCATGAATATCAATTCTTTTCGTGAAAAACTACCGTTACCGACACCGAGAACGAAACGTTAGATCTGTGACTAATTTGGACAAATTGTTCAAAGTTAATTTGAGAAGTAATGTTAATTATTATCTACTATTATAAACTCATATAGTAACACTTTCTTGTTAACTCTTTCGATTAGAGATTTTTATATGGGTACTTAATAAATAAGCAGTGAAGGCTATTCAAATGATTTGGTGCTAAATTTAACAGTTACAGTTTAACAGTTTAAAAAAAACAAACAATTTTCAATTTCACGGAAGGTATATGTAGTGTACAAAATATTAGGAGGGAATATCTAAAGTGCTTCCGAGAGATAATGGATCTCTTTTATTGCAAACAGTAAGTGACGCAAGGTTGCTGTGATTTTATCTCAATCTGTCGTTTCCTCATTTAATTACATTGCTATTAAAATTACACCTCTAAAGTCATAGGAGCTAAACAGACGTAGGTAATAATAATTGCGATACGTCATCATATCCTCGCGATAAAAACTTAAAACAAAGATATTTAGGAAAAGACGGAAAAAAAGCATTAGCATATTATGAATGAAATTTTACTTATGTCACCAAACTTAAAAACACAGAGCAATATTATTGATGTAATGGCGGTACTGAGATAAAACTGAACTTAACAAGTAGAAGAAACTCTATAATGAATTACTGAAGCGTAAAATAAGCACAAAGCATGGCATTTTAAAATACATGAACATACAACTAAACTCTAAACAAAAATAAACACATAGTTATTAGCGTAATATACGAATGATTTTTCATCGATGTGAGCACAAAAGTGAAAATATAATATTTGGATACGATCAATAAACACACACACACGCACACGCAAATTTTTTTTTCACAATGAAAACTATATCTTATACATTTCCCACACAAAAACTCAAAAATCATTGAGGTAACATCCGCCCAACATAACACTACCTTATAACTTAACGTCGTAATTTTCACATAGAGCACAAGAGGGGCATAAACGCCTTGACCGACTTACTTAAGGAACCGCTATTATTTGACAGTTTTAAATAACACACTATGAATAATTAAAATTAAAACTACCCACTTTGGCCGGCCGTTTTAATTAGGACACCGCATTGAATGACAGAATTAATATATATCAAAATAATATATACCGTAGCAGTGTTTATGTAAAGGTGCAAATTGCGTGCATATTTTGATAGATCGGCCACTGTTCGCGTACAAATTTGTACACCCAAACACGTCAATGTCCGACCGATATTAAGCGTTCAGGTTCGTCGACCCGACAATCGTCACACACTTCAGCCCGACAGGAGGCAACACACGCTTGACATTATAGAATAACATCGACAATAGAGTACACTTGGCGTCCATCCAGTCACCAGATTTAGACAAATCACCGATGAGTTGTGTGAAGAGCAGATAGTGGTCTGAGTAGGCTAGGGATTCAGCACCCCACTTCTAAATCAAAGAGGCAGCGTCTACGTTCCTATACATATGTTTTAAAGCTCGAAAACAAGAAAAAAACTGGCGTTATAGGTCTGGTTGAAACATTTTCACCTCAAAGTATATTTTAAAACTACTTGTACTCATTTCATTTCATATTTATACGAATTTAAGCGATGGTTTTAACGTTTTACTTTATATATTTTAACATGAAATTCTATAAAAACTGGATACAGACAAGTAACATGATCACCTATATACAATAGGGGTTGCAAAAAAAATTACGACTAGACATCTCAATGATTACATACCACATGAAATAGTAAAAGTGTAACGTTTTAATTATCAATGCATGTAACATGTTTACTCAGACACCACATGTACATGCCATGCCGTCAATGTACAATTATATCTTGTGGTGTGTATTATTAATTGAATAATCACTGATACAATGCAAACGTTTGTGGAAAAAGTGGTATCTCCGTCACGCAGATTGGCCTCTTCATTGTAAAAATTACGTTGAACAGCCTGCACAATCATTGTTCCCACTCATTCATTGGGAACTGTAACGTATATAATTTCTTCCTGTTACTGAACAGTATTCAGTTGTTGAAACAATCCAATAAACTTTTATCTTATTTTACAACCGTATAGAATTTATAGAAATTCATAAACTGAATGCTTAGTAATATCATGAAATGTAAAAATGTAAACACAACAAAGAAATTAACTTCAAACAAAAAAATTATCTTCTGAAATGTAATGACGGGATAAAGATATATATTTTATAACGACGTTTATAAAACATAACACATCATTGAATAAAATATAACACTTAAAATGTATTTACAAATCATCAAAATAAAAATTATAAAATACAATTTTGTAGGTGGAAGATACAGTATGCAGTTTTATTGAATACATGCTGCAATGTCTATCAAACAGCCTTTGGTTAGGTAAATACACATCAATCCATACTAATATTATAAATGCGAAAGTAACTGTGTCTGTCTGTCTGTTACTCTTTCACGCCTAAACGGCTGAACGGATTTTGATGAAATTTGGTATGGCGATAGATGATTACCTAGAAATGGTCATAGGCTATAAATAATCACGCCATCGTTCTTAGGGGGTAGGCAATAGGCAGATAACTAAATTGAGTTAGTGATTTTTAGTCGTTTTTGTTGGGAGTTTTGCTCTTTCATACGATAGTGGGACATTGTTGCAGGGGGACTTACAGCCGGGAGAAAACAAAAAACTTATGCGGACGAAGTCGCGGGTAAAAGCTAGTACCAAATAAGTTTTGAGGAAAAAGGTTTCTAGTTCATAGCAAACTTCTTTTTACTGTCAATAAACAAGTACTCATGTTGTAGCTCGCCACCAGGAAATGTCATCACATTTCACCACGGCATTTCACCGTAATAAAATAAAACACGTTTTCCAATTAATTTAATAACCGCCAAGTGCATCAGTAAACGGGGAAAGTATTTATCATCACGTAAGGCATGTCTTCAAGTGAGAAAAACTGTTTGAATGTTTACATAGTAACAAAAGAGTTTTATGTCAATATATTGACATGATGTGGTACTTTAATATGAACAGTCTACAGTCTTTGACAGTGCGAGGACCAAGCAAAATTACTATTATGTGTTATATTGACCGCAATTTTGGAAAAATAATCTATATTTAAAAAAGTTATAAGAAATGACATTCCTAAAACTAAAAAATATTACATACTTATACTCGTATAATACAACTCCCGAGCACCCGCACAAAAGAGTAAAGAGAAAATTACAAGCGTTTATTAAAAATCAAAGACTGGCAAAATGAGCTCTATGTAGGGCACCTATTAATTCCATAAAAGCCAAATATTTTATTAGACTATAAGCTACACGAAATAAGGGTTGCTTAAAGCGACACATAAATTTAAGAATTGCAACTAAGTAACTTTTCCTTATTTTAGTTCAATTCTACTCCCCAAGATTTATCGACTCATGCGTCGTCTAGAGTACTTTAGGTCGTCTTACTGTATTTATGGAAAGAACCAGGGGAAAACAGGTTAATGGTACACGGAATCGAAACGCCTTGCACGCTATAGAACTTAACAACTCGTGAACATGGAACGATTCGGAACAGGCACCTTCTGAATTAATTTAGAATTTCAAAATTTATGTTGGCACTACCGAAACTTATTCGGGATGAGTTGTTTTTAAACAAACACGCAAATGAATTAGCAAAAGTTCTAGAACATCACTAATCTTTTCAAAGCATTTTAAGAGTATAGCATATATGACATGTGTATAAAACTAATTATAACTTATACTAGTACTTATAATAGCTAACAATATTCTCTGTCACTGTTACCAAACATAGATGGCGAAGGCGTTTATTGGATTAACCGTGTTACATCATAGACAAGCAAATTCGATCGCTTACAAAACCGACTGTCGGGTTTCACTGCTACAAAAACCGTTGTGGCTTTATCGATAGCGAGGGCATTTGTGAGGACATTCAACTATTGTTTACTTCATATTATTACAATATACGCAAAAAGTTATAAAAATAAGTCCTAATTCCAACAGGGTTAGTAGGATATTTTTTAAGGATTGTAAATTTGTTGTATTACTACTCTACTAGCTGTGCCAGCGGGTTCGTTTTTGTTGAATTTCATAGAATTAAAGTAGTGTATATTACATTAATTATCTGCTGAAGGTCCCATCAAAACCGGTCCAGCTTTTTAAGCATACCTGGAGGGTTAGGCAGCGGCACTTAAGGGTCGAGTCATCGATGTGTACGTCCCAAATGACATATGTTACCAAACCGATTGCCATTACATAGAGTCATAGAGCACAATTTAGTCAGTCATGGATATATATATATATCACACATAGCTTCCGAAAAAAAAAACAGTCGAATGAGAAGAAATATACAGCGCAACATCTTTCTGTAATTTGACCAAATAAAACGTGTTCTGGAGGAAGGTGATGTTAGGAGCCTCCAAAATCGACGCGCGTGCATGATAGGAGTTATGAAAATCAACGAAGCGAGTTCTCTCTGCCTAACTCGCAAGGGATTTGGCGTGAAGTTATGTATGTATGTATGTATCTTTCGTTTATAGTTTCAACCAAGACTCAAGCCGAAATTACGATTATTTTTACACTTAACACACCCCCCAATGCCATCATTTGCGTTTACGTCTAGCAATAACATTTGTACTGCGAAAAAAAATAAAGAGGTAATAAAATTTTATTGTAAATAAATATTTATTATTATATCTCTGTTAGTATAACGCGTTGTTAATTTTGTTATCATGCGTAAATTATCCGTGTAAAATCACTAAAACTCTTCACGATTCGTTATGAAAGTCATCTTAAATTTATATATGAGGATAATTTGTAATGTATTTTTTAAAATATACATGTATAGTTTCATAAGTCCCGTTATCACTCAATAAGTCTTCCTCTTTACGAATGCATCTCCATGCCACGTGTTTTGACACTCTAAACTGCTGATTGGATTTCAACTTGAGGGCTGTCGTCACTTCATTATAACCGTGAATGTGATTAGCGATATGTTGCTTAGATGATAATATATAATCTTATTAGTGTTTCACGCCTTTTTCTACCGGAAAGTGCAGGGGGTAATTGGTGTGTGCCCGGAATCGAGCCCGCAACTTCTTGATACAGAAGCGAAGAGCTCCATTTATACTGAATTTTTTACCAGTAGTAACACTCTTAAGCCCGAATACTGAACCGCCACTCAAATATATAAGCGCTACTTAAGCGTTTAAGAAATTTGAGCGGTAAGTAGCATTTTATTGATTGTCAGATTTGAGTGGCGGTTCAGTATTCGGGCGTTAGTTAAGTTTTGTAACATTTGCATTGCATTTATAATTCAGACACCACAACTCTCGTACACATCTTTCAATAGAGCCGTAATCAAGATGTTAATATAACAGAACCGATTACGTTCCCCGATTGTTATTTGCCGTTTGTATGCAAATTTACAAGTGTTTCATAAATATTTGAATAGTTAATATTGCATGCCTTATACGAAGCGAACACTTTTATTTGTGTAACTAATTAATCAGGCTATTACAATCCTGATTTATAAAGTTAATTCAAGCAGTACGTAGAAACGTAGCAATAAGAAATCGGGTTTTGTGATTTTATTTTTAAACGAAAATATAATATGTACCTATACTAGTTGACCCGAACTTTGTTTCACATACACCATCGCGAACTTATTTGCCTTCCTAAGGTGTGTAATAATTAATGTAGTACATTATTTTGATCTATCACTTAGGGTACAGCTTGCGTTTGCAATTAAAGCTCCAAACCTAGAAAATTATCAATTTTTCTCTACTATATCATGCATGGAATATAAATACAAATTACAAACCACCCTATTGAAACCCAATATCTGTTAAAAAAAAAACATCGAGTAATCTCAAAGATATAAGCATATATGGGGAGAGACAGCGCAAAGCGACTTTATTTAATACTGTTTAATGACTAAATGCTAAGTAATGATTTTAAGAAATAAGAGTGACTGCGTCTTATTAAGTGATTGTGTTACATTTACAAAGCAATATTCGAAATAGATTCGCTAGATGTGATGTGTACATCACAAAAATGTCCACCTGATTAACGTCTTTTTAATTTCGTCTTGCATTTTCTTAAAATCTTTCACCGTGCGCAGGAAACAGTCTAAAGTTTCACTCTTACTTCTCCTATTGCCATTACTACAATGTAATTGTACTTATTGCAGATTTATAATAAAGAAAACATAGCGCCCTCTAGTTTTCCAAACTAAGCAACTAAACGTTTGTGTTATGGAAACTAGACAGTATATTTATACTAGTTAGTATAAATACTCATACTCATCATAAATAGTACTCCATAATTGTAATCCAGTGGGGTTGGAACTCGCCGATCTCCATTAAGCACTCGTTTGTTTTACTTAAACACCATAAATTGAATTTATTTTGGAAAGAAGACAGAAGTTCTATTTATACTAGACTCATCACCACCACATGAGCACACCAGTGACACATTTCAAACACAGTTTAATTTTAAATTTAACAAGCACACTAAGCTTGTAGCTAAGCTCATTCAATTGTCAGATCATGACAAACAAAGCACTCATCATGACACACAACTAGCATGTAATCAGGACGGTGCACCCCTACTACGGTCAATAAACTTACATGTAAAACATATCTACTTATACTGTTATGAGGTGACTAATTTTACTTAGTATCGGCCGCCCACATGTAAATGAGTAAAGCGTATGTCAACCCCTCGACAGTCGCGTCGAATGTCAATTAGAAATACATGTATAACTTTTGTGTATAAATTACCAATATGCTCCTTAATGGACTTGCTTAAAAGTCCATATACCACTGAATTTTTAATAACAATAGTTTTGTTATACACAGTTAATAATGATCAAAGAAAAGCAGATTAAGGGAATTCCAATCTGGATCATTAGACTGCGGCAATTGAATCAAGACAAATATTTTGGAGAATCTGTATTTGATGCTATATTCTTGGAAATACACTAGATGGTCTGGCGATTTTGTATAGTATGAAAAAAGTTGATGATAGAATGATAAATCTCGGAGGTCCAGTGATCGAATTCCCGCTTTGATTCAGAATTCCTGGAATCAATTCCGGGCCCACAACGGTTATGTATGATAATTTAGTGCCCGGTGTATAACAATAGGTTCCGCCACCTATTCGGGACGTATCGATTCTGCGACTAGAAAAATGGCGTTATGATAGACTGATGAAAATTGATCGTTATAAAAATTGAAATAAAAGAAATGAACCATCTTATCACTAGGGGTGTGAGAAATAGTTCAAGAGCGTTTCTAAAACAAAATATGCACAAACCTTTTTATAGCAATCAGTCAAGCTTCTTGGGCAACATACACAAGGATATTATACATAACAGACTCCTTATTAGACATCACTTATGCTTGATAGATTACAAGTACAACGTCAAATTAAAAGTCATTTAAACTGAGATTTGACAAATCATGCAGTAATTAGTGTTACCAGTACCATAAATAATCAACAATTAAACGATGATGATTCTTTTACGTCAAAAGGGGAAAATAAAAGCCTCGGAAATGGGGTGCCGTCTGCCCACTGAACAGTTAAAGTAAATTTAAGGAGGTTACCTGAAGTCGGAATACAAAAATATACATACATACACCTAACGTCACGCCAAATCCAAATCAATGAAATTGTGGGGTAAGCAGAGAGAACAGAGCGTCATAAGGCACGATTCTTACAGGCCTCACTCGGTTCGTTGACTTTCATAACTCTTTTAATGCACGCGCGTCTATTTTTAAGGCTCCTAACACCACCTTCCTTCAATGTGTGTCTTGGCCGTCCTCGACTCCTACATCCATCCGCTTTTGCACTGTATATCTGCTTAATCAATCTTGCATCCTCCATTCTTTCTACATGTCCCAACCATCGGAGCATGCCCTTTCTTACTTTTACACCGACACTCTTTTTCAATCCAACTCCTTTACTTACAACCTTGTTTTCGACGCGATCAGAAGGAGTCACTCCGCAGATTTGTGATTGTGTCACACACACACACACTGTCTGCCATACCCAGCTCTCGCTTCCATAAGTTTGTGATGAAATAAGAACCCTGTCAGCCAATGTAAGACTGTCCATCACCGCTGTGACTTGACACAGATAGGCATAAAGGTAACCAAACAAGAAAATGAAATAACCAGCTAGTGGTTTTATTGGATTCTCACGAAGTGATAGAGCAATTACTGAAAAAGTGATGAAAGATGAGTAGCATTTTAAAGCAAGCTTTTCGAATATATACTGCACATGGTTTTCTTGATTTTTGGAATTCTGAATTTCAGATATTAGACTTAAAACACTTCGTCATGAAGTTAAGCATATGGACGAAGTTTACGTACTTACGCACGTAGCTATAAGTAGTATCTAAAAGCTTCAGGTAATTAAATATACCAATTCTTCTATTTATAATAACATTAATAACAATTTTTTTTCTGTCTATACAGCTTTAAATTAATTTCATAAAACGTAAAACAATTATGATATATTTTCATAGATTACATATTTAAATGTCAATAATATAATTTTGCAATTGCTTTTAATTCTACTTATCAAAGAATACATTTTGTATTTGGAAAGAGAATTATAAACAGGTGTAATGAAAGAATAGCTGACATTAAAATTATTTTAAATTGAATGTAAAACAGACAATACCTAGTAATTGAGTAACCACCTATGTTTACTCTTCATTTCAACTTAGTGTTCATTCAATTTCAGAACAGACGTAGATATCAGGGTGCGTCAATAAATTACGCGGAAGCGGTCGAGTCGAGCAAGACGACAAACATGTCTCTCTTGGACTGTTTACACGGTTATAATCAAGGTGAACTAGTCGACATGACCATGCTAGAAATACAGGCGTGACAAAACTGGTAGAGATGTGGTTGTTGTCTCTCTCACATTTCACGGTTGTATACTTTTTGTTACTCCCATGCCAGTATTTGAAGGTGTTGGCAGCAATGATTACTCGATACGCCTAAATTTGACATAGCAAGACGGATAGTACTCGTCACACACGTCAAGTATCTGTTTTTCAGTGTTCTCGTCAGATTCTCTTGAGAACTAGATTCTCTTCCGTCCTCTTATCATGTCTATACGAGCCTTAACTTCCTACGCTACTATATTGTGTCGTAATTGTAAAAACATTTATTATGTTAACAGCTTAGAATATTCTTCTCCCTTCGTTCTACGGATTTCTTAGTATTATATAATAATATAGTATATAAATATAATATGATTGAGATTCGCAATTGTTTTGGGAAGTTAAGTGTGATAAATATCGATGACTGGAAACTTTGTGCCCGGTACGGCAATAGGTTCGCCACCTATTCCATTTGGGTCGTAAACATAAGGTCGAGACGAGGCTTAACAGCCGCTGCCTACACCTTCGGGTAACAAAAGGCGTGAAGTTATGTTATAATATAATATAGTATTACGTTGGTGTAGTTCGGGTCAAAGGGTGAGACTGTCTAACTTCAAAGCTTTCCACGGAATCACGATGTTAAGTAGTTCAAAGTAATTAAAACGTACAGATAAATTTTTACAATAAAAAAATAGATTGTAAATTTCGTGCTATGCTATGCTTCTTAAGTGGCAGGATCAAGCTTATCCTGGAGAATCTAGGTACACCTTATTTGAATGAACTGCGTTAAGCTGAAATACAAATTTTATTATTATTTCACACATTCCGTGACCAAATAGAACGTGTTCTGGAGGAAGGTGATGTTAGGAGCCTCAAAAATCGACGCGCGTGCATGAAAAGAGTTATGAAAGTCAACGACGCGAGTGAGGTGTGTAAGAATCGTGCCTTATGGCGCTCCGTTCTCTCTGCCTACCCCGCAAGGGATTTGGCGTGAAATTATGTATGTGTGTATTATTTGTTTCATTAAAGGAAATCATGACTTTTAAATCAGTACGTCATTACATAAATATTATTAATACTCTCGAGAGCAATGAATCCGGGTCACTTAAAGAATGTTAAAAATCTCGGAAACTAAAAATGATAGGTTAATGCAATAAATTGTATTTAATAGACAATGTAATACTCCTTAAATGAAAGTAAAAAAAATATGAGTCACCATACATTTTATTAACACAAAATTACATAAAGAAAAAATCTGCTGATCTCTCCTTAAAACAAAAATAGGAAACATGAAATTTTTGAACTTTATTACGATTTTCTTGAATTTTAATACTTCGTATTGCCTCCTCGTGCTTCCATTACTGCGTTTACGCGGTTTGGCATGCTGTACACCAAGTTCCTTATACGATTTTGGGGAATATTCTCCCATTCCTCTGTGAGAGCAATTTTGAGCTCACGAAGCGTGATTGGGGGAGGGTTTCGTTGTTTTACGCATCTGCCTAGCTCGTCCCAAGCATGCTCGATCGGGTTGATATCCGGGCTGCGCGCTGGCCACTCCATACGAGTAATGTTCATCTCTTGAAGGTAGTCATTCACAATCCTACCTGTATGAGGTCGGGCATTGTCATGCATAAATATAGCATCCTCACCTAAATTGACCATAAATGGACCAACGTGATCATTGAGGATTTCTTCCACATATCTTACGCTAGTTAAAGAGCCGTTTTCTATGATCACCAGCTCTGTGCGACTTTCAGAAGAAATTCCGGCCCACACAAGTACAGACCCACCACCGTAGGCTACTTTTTCCTCGATGCATGCTTGCTTGAATCTTTCCCCTGGTCTTCGATACACTCTGTGTCTTCCATCGTGCTTGTAGAGCATAAATTTTGATTCGTCGGAGAACATAACTTTTGACCAATCTTCAATACTCCAATTTACGTGGCTCTGGGCATATCTTAGTCTTGAAATACGATGCCCACGCTCCAGTTTAGGGCCGTTTGCAGGTCTAAGGGGTTTTAAGTTAGATTCAGCAAGCCGACGTCTTACTGTCCATGCACTTGGGTTACTTCCTCCGAGGCGTCGAAACTGATTGGTGAGTTCAGTTCCTGTGAGAAAGCGATTTCGAAGCATGGTGTTCACAAGTATCGGTCTTCTCGTGCTGTGGTATACCTGGTTCTGCCCGTTCCTGGTCTGCGTAGGTTAGAACCAGTTTCTTCGTAACGTCGGAGAACTCTTTGTACTGTTGACAGCGACACACCAACAGTCCTGGCTGTATCGCGCTGACTCCGGCCAGTTTCCGGCATTGTAAGTATTCTGGTGCATTCTTCAGGCGTAAGCGACATAATTTCAGCTTGAATAATGAATATAGAGCACTATCAACATGGTTTATGTACCCACATAAATGACAGATTACAAACAAAAGCAAAACCAAATGCTGTAATTTCGTAGTTCCATCTTCGAAAGTGGCCCTTTTTCAAATTTGATTTTTTTAGGATATAACTTTACAATAACTAAGAAGTTTTAATACCTTCATTTAAGGAGTATTACATTGTCTATTAAATACAATTTATTGCATTAACCTAGCATTTTTAGTTTCCGAGATTTTTAGGATTCTTTAAGTGACCCGGATTCATTGCTCTCGAGTGTATATCATTACATAGTATAAAACAAAGTCACTTTCCGCTGTCTGTCCCCTTATATGCTTATATTTTTAAAACTAGGCAACGGATTTGGATTCAGTTTTTTTTTAATAGTTAAAGGGTGTCCACGGGTTGGTTTTGATCTATAATTCATATATGATGTTGTAAAGAAAAAATGATAATTTTCGAGATTTAGCGCTTTAATTGCAAACGCTGGCTGAACCCTAAGTGATAGATCAAAACAATGTTCTACATTACTAAACACCTTCAGAAAGTCTACAAAAAAGTCCGCGAGGGCATATGCCTATCTCTTAGGGATAACCCACAATGACCCTTTTTCTTTTTTACTTTTTACGAGAAATAATGCCCTATTTACGAAGCGATTTTAAACATTACAGCATTAATTTTCATCCAACTAAGTGTCTTAAATAGATTGTGCGTGTAATATAGATGATCCTGGCTCTTTCCGGCATGCAATTTAAACGAATATTTTCGAAGATATTGCAGTATTAACATAGCGGGACATGTTGCGTTGCGCGCCAAATTGCGTGCCGATAAATAATTAGCACAAATTTAACTTTTTAAGATCCAAATTTTACTCATTTTTTACTTTTGATGCGGAACAAAGTTCGCCGGGTCAGCTAGTACTATATATATATAAAACAAAGTAGCTTTCCGCTGTCTGTCCCCTTATAAGCTTAAATATTTGAAGCGACGAGAGGGTGCCAACGGGGTGGTTTGTATGTATAATGTAGTAAAGAAAAAGTTATAATTTTCGAGATTTAGCACTTTAATTGTAAACGTTATAAAAAATATTTTTGATGCGGAACAAAGTTCGCCGGGTCAGCTAGTAAATATTATAATAATTTGATGTGACTCAAAATCGTCGAGCTAAAGTAAACTTAGTTTTATTTTATGAAGGGTACTCGTGACTCGGGGCAGTTAAAATGTTAACGAACATTGTAGCGGTTATTCTTTTAACTGGTAAAGAAATTCGGTCAATAGCGCATCGCGAATCGCTTAAAATATATGCCTAGCTAGATGCCAGCTCCGTGGACGTGATCACTCTCGTTTGCAGTAAATCTTGAGATTAAAAGAAAAAATTACTTCTTACAATCTTGAATCATCTTAGGTAGATGTACCTACTTCTTACGTTTCGATTAGCCATAACCAAAGTTCAACACGTTCGTTATAAAACATGAAATTATAGATCAAATTTAATTTTGAATTCATACATAAACGTAATCATTGTTACAATAACCTTGCAAGTCCGGAAATCGATTTCTTGTGAATGTGAAAATTGATCGATCAATAAGTTAACACATACACAATCTTAGCATACATATTCAAATATTTTTTTATAAAATCGTGTTTTAAGGTGATTACGATGGGACCTCGGCTTAGTACATTGTGAAGTACCATAGAATAGTATTCTTTTCTGATCCTCATAAGGCAATGGTGTCTTGTGTTAATGTTTTTATTATTATAATAAATATTACAATTATTGATCATGCAACAAAATGTGATGAATACATTGATAAAGATTCTATTGCTTCTGAACATTTAAGTATGTAATCGATCACGAGAAAATGCGACAGAAAGGTATAACATACATACATACATAACATAAAAATAAGTTCACGCCTTTTTCTACCCAAAGGTGTAGGCAGTGGCTGTTAAGCCTCGACTCGCCGTTATGTTTACGTACCAAATGGAATAGGTGACGAACCTATTGCCATACCGGGTACAAAGTTTTTAGTCATCAATATTTATCACACATAATTATCGATATTAATTTCAAAAAGTCATTGGTGTGTGCCAGGATTTGAACCCGCGACCTCTGGATTCGGAGCCGTGTGCTCGCCCATTGGACCACCGAGACTATAAAGGTATAAAAAATATTAAAAATTAGATTTACAACAATATAATTAAATATTTAAAATAACTGTAAACAAAATTATAATATTTCTTTTTAAATAAATCTGTGTAAATGTATCCATATGAAATAAAAAAGCTGGATGGAAAACTGATAATAAAAAAGGCTAAAAGTAAATCTCAAATTAAATTGCCTTTTAGTTGAGAAACGTTTATAAAGTTTCCTATAAAGTCATAAAATGTGGTCTACCTTTTTAAGGTAAAAAGAGGTATAAATTTTAAGGTCAAGTGTGGTAGGTGGTACAGTGAGGTTGCAAACACTGTGCATTTTCCTTATTCTTATTGGAAAAAGTATGTTTTTTTTTCTTAAGAATGTCAGAATACGCTTTACTATCAAATTTCTAGGATGTATATTTATTTCTTTGTATTTGCAAACAAAATACATACATATAAATAAAATTGGAGTGTCTGTTCATTTCGGGAGTCTCTACATACAGTACACTGCATACAACAAAATAACCTACATCAAAATTTTTGTCTGTCTGTTCACGCTAATTTCTGAAATGGCTGTACCGATTTTGATGGGATTTTTTGGGCAAGTATCTGATGCAGAAGCAACTTAGGCAACTTTTTTTTTCCAAAAATTCTCTTTACTCATTTATTCAGACAAAACAAAGTACACGGGGTCAGTTAGTAATAAATAAAATAAAGTGTGGATTTTTATATTCACATAGACAAAAAAATTTCTTCATTCTGCAGATATGGCTAGAGTCGCCTTTTATCTTTTTCCCAGGGCCAAAGTACCGCAAAGGAAAAAAATGAGAAAAAAGTTCAATCCATTTAATTACTACAATAAATAGAGGAATATTCATTTTTAATGATACAAAAATTAGTTTTAGCTTTAAAAAATTCTGTTCTAAAACAAAAGATATCGGAAGTCATCCACATGAAGATTTAAAGCCAATGAATGAAAACCATGAAATAAAATGAAAATCTCAGATATAAAACCCAGCTTCAGGATCATTATTAATAATAATATTCAGTTTGAAGTGTCATAATGACCTTTATGTAACAACAATTCAAACATTATTACTTATCATGCAGGTAGATTTTAAAGATATAAAAATTTACACATTTATATTATGATTACAAATTATGTAATAAGCTCATAATAAAATTCATTGCCAATGTCAAATATTTTGTAGGGTTAATTTTATTAATAAATCTTAAAAGTACCAAATAAAATATGGAGATTTTTTTCTCAAATATGACCAAGAAAAGGTAACAAAGTTGGGAGATAATTTCTATTCTATGCTATTACCTGACTTTGCAGAAGGAGTTATCTATTAGTGTTACAGTAATAATTTACATAATATAAAGAATGACATTTGCAAATCTTTTTTATATGTGTTTCTATACATTTAAGAACCAAATGTATTAATTAAGGTTTTTTAACATGATCCAAGTCTAGGGGATTCCATTTTTATATTCATAAATGGAAAATTGAATTGAATGGAAATTGAATAATCAAGATAATACTATACCTACACATGGACAATTTCTAGTATTTTTTATAGCATTATCCTCAGTGATGGTCATGTGGGTTGATACCATTGTGAAATTATGGTGTAAAACTTAACAGATTCTAGAAGCCAGATATAACAAAGGTATTAATGGCACAGACCAAGATCAGGCTTAAATTTCTAAACAAAATAGATTTGTTTGTTTATTCTATTATGGTTTTCAATCTGTACATAGGAGCCTTCCACACATCCATTGAAGGCGCGACTATTTATTAATAGATAACATAAAAGGAAATGTTCTTATTCAAGGTAAACAAGGCTATGGCTAATTAGAGTTGTAAGTAATGCATTAAAAAACTTATGGTACTCACCAGTTGCCATTTCGACTTGCGCGTAGGGTCTGCAATAGTAATAAGTAGCCTGTGGATCATCTGTACCGTGCCTTCATAATACACCAAAGCCGACTCATAGTTCCCCATCAGTGCCATCTCCCTCGCCAACTTAGTGTTTTCGCAAATTTCGCCAACAGAAACTGCCATTATTGTCATTCCCGCTGCGTAGCTGTAACTTATCCTCTCCAAAAACAATAAGATCTTTACGGAGACCTCCTCGAAGATTTAAATAGCGTGTGACATCCAACCAATGATCCCAAAGTAGCACTTTTCATTTTCACAACTTAACCCACACGACTTCCATTGCAGCAATTGCTTGGTTTATATTAATATTAAAACTTATGTATTTAGCATGTGTACAATTCACGGTTTCATTGAATTTAAATTTTTATTATTAAAGAATATATCACATTTTGAGTCAAAACAAACTTAACAATTTATTTGAACCACAGAGTCCGACACTCGACAGTTCACACTTCACACTCACACGACTCACACAAACAGCACACCAAAGAGAATGTAAATATATGCGTTAAATGCAGTACACACAGCAGATTGAATCACTGAAAAAGCTCAGTAGATACGTATTTATGTATCTTAACGATACTTTTTATAGAGCAGATAGTATTGACTTGAACATGAAATTCTAAATCTAATATGTTATTATTAGCTTTGTAAGCACCCGTTACAATATTTTAAGAATTTTTGTATTTTTATACTTGTTTTTTTTTCATGATCATAATTATTCTTTTGGTATTTTTATTGCTATTACTGTTTAATTAAAACAGGTGCCGTAAACTTTTATGACTGTTTAATGAAATCAAAAGATTTGGTCTGTCGTACTCGCATTATGTGTTACTAATGTTACTATAAAATATGTAATACTTAGGAGGAGGAACGCGATATTATCGCGTTATATGTACAGTCCCACCAACTTATCTGTGAAATGGAAAAAATAGGAACTACGGCCGCCATGTTGAAATGTCATTCGATTGTCAGTATCTACTACATTCGGGTACTCTGTGATTTCTGTTGCTAAATTGCTATATTTACAACGTTAATTATGCCGAAAGCGATTAAAAGTGATGCTCGAAGCATTATTCTAAAGGTTAAATCCTTTTTTGAAGAAGAAGCTCGGGCGGAGGCTCCGATTATACCATTTAATCAAATATACAAACGAATTTCGGCAGCTACAGGTTAGTGTTCCCACTTTCTTTTTGTAAATTTCCCAATATTTATGAATTTGTTGGATGTAAGAGTCAACTAACCCGCAACAAGAAATAGGTACATATCTACTGATATTTACTTTTGATATTGCCACTATTCATTCGTACTTACATATAGCAAACATTGTGTGTTTGAAGGGGTTGATGATGATAATGTGTTATTTATTTCCGGTGTGAGTCAAGGACTCATATCTAAAATAGTAAAAGAAGGGCATGTGGCAGAAGAGACTGGTACAAAAATTCGGACCCCAGGCAAGGAGAGGCAGCGTAAAACGGGATTTATACATGTTGATGATTTTGACATGGGAGTTATTCGAAGAAAAGTACATGAGTTTTATTCCATTAAAAAGGAGCTACCAACTATCAAGAAGCTACTAGAGGTCTTAAAGACAGAAATTAATTACACAGGACAACGAGAAAGTCTTCGAAAACTGCTTCACAAGATGGGTTTTCGTTTTAAAAAGACTCAGAGTAACCGTAAGGTACTAATGGAGCGTAATGAAGTATCAGCTTGGAGAGCAAAGTACTTGCATGCAGTAGAAAAAAATAAAATAAGTCCACAACCTCAGCCGCTAATTTATTTAGACGAGACATATATTCACTCATCGCATACATCAGGTAAATGTTGGCAAGGCGAGGGTGTAGACGGAGTATTAGAGCCTGTATCAAAAGGACAAAGGTATATTATTATACACGCAGGAGGGGACACTGGATTTGTTAATAATGCACTTCTCGTTTTCAAGTCTAATACTAAAAGTGGTGATTATCATGATGATATGAACAGTACTAACTTTAAAAAGTGGGTTATTGAAAAACTGGTGCCTAACTTACAGCAGCCATCAATAATTGTAATGGACAATGCTCCCTATCACCGTGTTTGCATAAATAAGGTTCCAAATACGAATTCTTTAAAAAGAGATATGCAACTATGGTTGACACAAAATAATGTTGACTTTGGAGAAGAGTTCACAAAACCTCAGCTGTTAGAACTAATAAAAAGAAACAAGCCTGAACCTGAATATGAAATTGATAAAATATTAGAACAAAATGGGCACAAATGCTTGTACTTACCTCCCTATCACTGTGATCTTAACCCCATTGAATTCATTTGGAGCACAATGAAAAGAAAAGTAGCTGAAGTAAATATTGACCATAAAAATGCTGAGATTACCCGCCTGGTTCAAGAAGCCTTTGAAACCATTACGGTTAATGAGTGGGCACAGCATTGCAAACATGTTCACAAGTTAGAAGAAGAATATTTGAAACAAGATTCGTATTTGGATAAGCCTTTTATAATAGAAGTAAGAAGTGACACAGAAACAGAAAGTGATAGTGATGATGATGATGGTTGCATGGAAATAGGAGGTATATTTCCTCACAGCCTGACTGAAGTTGGGCGTGCAGGTTGTTCCAAAGACCATAATTATTGTAAACCTGGTTTCAATAAATGAATTATTCTAAAACTCATGTTTTATTATATCCAATTGCTAGGTCAGCTCTTGTATCTATCCTGTAGATATGAAACTAGCCGACCGCCAGTGACCTAGTCTACTGACAACTCTGCCCTGTCCCGTCGCTCTTATTGGTCGCAGCGTGATGTTATATAGCCTAAAACCTTACTCTAAAAAGGGACTGTCCAACAGCAGCTAACATGAATGTTAGGTTACAGTTACAGGTTATCTACCCCTAATCAATTCATCTTTGTCAAGGGTTTTCGAATATTTTTTACACACTTAATGAATGAATTAATGTATAGACATAAATAATATAATAAGTACTAATTATATAGATTACCTTAATAACGTATCTAATTTATTACTACGCTATGTACTAGGCAAACATGCCAAATTCTGGGAAATCTATAATAACTTGCAACACTATGTCGACGGTGTCGCCGCCACTCAGTTCACAGATAAGTTGGTCGAGCTGTAACAGTTCGTTATCTGTCACTCCTTGCTACGACGTATGGAGGGTAAGTGCACTGTTACACATGCTCATTATTAGCATGAGAGCATGCTAGTTTCGAGCATGCTCGAAAATCGACAGCCATGCTAATATCGACCATATACATTCAAAGGCATGGATGAAAATAGAATGCTTATGGACAGCGTGCTCATGTCATGAGCATGCTCATAATGAGCTCTATAATAGCCTGTGTAACAGTACCCTAAAAGTACTACATTGACTTGTTTAAGTGCGAGATTTACACTGCTGTTACACATGCTCTTTATTATCACGTACACGTACGTACATACCTTGCTAGTAATGAGCATTTTATGTTTCGAGCATGCTCATAGATCGACAGTCATTCTAATATCGACCATATGTATTCAGATGCATGGTTGAAAACAGAATGCTTATTATAACAAATGTAAACTGACGTAAGCATGCTCTTAATGAGCATGCTTTTTATTAGCATGTGTAACAGTACCCTTAATGTTATTTAGGTACAATTGCATAAAGAGGGACTGTTACACATGCTAATAAAGAGCATGCTTATGAACTGTTTACATTTGCTACCAATGAGCATGCTAGTTTCAAACGTATTACTAGCATACTCATTAGTCAAACCTGCCTATAGTATGCTACCACCCCCCTTACACACGCGCCATTACTAGCAAGGTATGTATGTACACACATGCTAGTATCGAGCATTTGCTTGATACCAGCATGCTTTCGTGCTAACAAAGAGCAATGTGTACCGGCGCATATATAAACATACACTACCTATTTCGTTCTTACTCAGCACTGTCACCGAATTTCACTGGAAATCGTATACAGTATTTCAGTGCGTAGGTAGGTACGTAAAGTGAATGATTATAGAAACCTGAATGTACGTAAATTCCTATTGAAGCCAAAAATCGGCCATGTTTTGCGCTCAAACTGTCAGTTCAGCCGTTTAGTGTGTTAGGAAAAATTTTACCGACGATTCCGACCATAGTGTGTTTATGGTTAACACGTGTGTCTAGTTTATTTTATTGTTTTTTGGTGTTTTTAGTGAATATTGTGTCTTGTTTTTGTTTTTTATATATTTGTGATCGTCCAAGTAACTGGTTACAGGTTTGTTTTGTATTTCTTATTTATATATGCTTTTTAAGTTAACAGAAAGGTAAAACATAACCTATAATGGCGGATAAAAATAAACCCCCAGACCCTCCTCCCCCCGATGTCCACCACCTAACTTCTTCAAGTTTCCCTACATCATCATTTTTAAATAATAACATAACCAGTCCAAACCCTCTTTCCCAATTTGCCGACGTGGTATGCAATATTGCCGATTCCAACCCTCACAACACTAGGAAACGTGCCGTTGAAGAAAGTATTGTTGCCGCTCGCCCTCCAAAACTATCAAAAAACCAGGTATCAAGGGATAGGTACTCTGCTACAGATATGGCTCCATACATTGTTCACATTTCACGCTTAGAACCAAACCCAAATTCTGGCGCAACCCTACACCCCGTGTCCTTTGGCCTAATTCTTTTAAAAAATAACATAAATAATATAACCCACAGTGGCATAAAACGTATCGGTAGGAACCGTATTTCAGTTGAATTTTCTACCCCTCAAGATGCCAATGCATTCCTTTCTAACAACTTCCTCAATACTCATAAACTCTCAGCTAATATCCCTTCATACAATATAACAAAAATGGGAGTTATTTCAGGTATTCCCATAGATATGACGGAAGACGAAGCTATGTCATATATTAATGTACCCAATGGTTGCGGCAAAATTTTGAAAATAAGACGCATCAATAGAAAAGTTTTTTCTGAAGGCACCGTAGAATGGAAGCCCACAGAGACCTGCGTGGTGACCTTCGATGGCCAAATATTACCCAAAAAAGTGTTTTGCTGCTATAACTCCCTTCCTGTAACTCAATATATATACCCCACCATCCAATGTAGAAAATGCTGTAGGTTCGGGCACGTAGAAGCTGTTTGTCGGTCTAAGCCACGGTGTTGTAAATGCGGTCAGGAACATTCTCCTAGTGAGTGCGATACACCTGCAAATGAGGCATTTTGTATATTGTGCTCGGGGGATCATTTTGCTAACAACAAATCATGCCCTGAGTATAATAGACAACGAGAAATTAAAACCTTAATGGCGGAAAAGGCCGTTTCATACTTGGAGGCTAGTAAAATTGTTCCTTCCACCTCTCGATCGTATGCAACCATTATAAAAGCTCCTAAACCCGCAATCCCTGAGTCTCGTAGAAAAACAATTTTCCTCCCCCCTAAAACTCATGCGCCCCTCTCGCCTTCTTATGATAAACAATCACACTACAACATTGTTAGTTCTCCATCATCTTCCCAACCTAACGGATGTGCTCTTAATAAATCTCAATCCCTCTCACCTGATATCAACTCACCTTCCCTTATCCAGCTTCTTGTCAAACTTCTAGGCTCTTTACTCTCTTCAAATACGAATGTTCCAAAATTACCGCCCAACGATGCCGAAAATCTTATTACATTTCTTTTAAATTATAAAAATGGCTTCCAGCCTAGTATTTCTCCAGTGGAATGTTAGAAGCGTGTTTCACAAGAAGCACGACCTGACATATCTCATAAATAAATTTAAACCCGTGACTTGTGGTTTAGCTGA
This sequence comes from Euproctis similis, assembly GCA_905147225.2. Taxonomy (NCBI): domain Eukaryota; kingdom Metazoa; phylum Arthropoda; class Insecta; order Lepidoptera; family Erebidae; genus Euproctis; species Euproctis similis. The sequence goes on from LR990109.1 coordinate 17,400,416, forward strand.
AACTTGGTTAACTCCAGGTTTCATTTTCCGTATTCCACACTACATTATGTCTCGATGCGACAGAATGGACGGGTATGGAGGCTCTGCCCTCCTTACCAAAAATAATGTCCCATTAATCCCCATAAATTTGTCTCCCTTTGACCCCACCCACATAAACATTATAGCAGTAAAGATAGAGGGTATCACGGTATTCTCGGTTTATATATCACGCCCACAACAATCGCACCTCCCATTAATAAGAACATCTCTAGAAAATATAAGCGGTCCTATTCTGGTGATGGGAGATTTCAACTGTCACCACTATAGATGGGGCTCAAGTCGATGTGACTCTTTTGGAGAAGCATTGGTAGAAATATTAGATGACCTGAATCTCTGCGTTCTAAACAATGGCTGCTCAACCCGCCGAACTCTTCCGGGACAACGAAAAAGCTGTGTTGACATTACATTTTGTTCTGCAGACATCGCTGTCTCTGCTCGTTGGCAATGTACAGAACTATCTCACGGCAGTGACCACTACCCTATTGTTGTTACTCTAGCAGATAAATCCCATACAGAAAATACCCTCCCTCCTCTTTTAAAATTTAAACTTTCTGATGCGAACTGGCCAAAATTTAGCTCGACTTTAGAAAATAAAATTGAACACCTTCCCAAGCTAACACTATCAAATAATTTACAGCCAGATGATGACTATGCACAAGTTTGCATTCAGAATTTTGTCCTTACTGTAAATTCATCTGCAGAGGAATGCTTCCCAATCAAAAATATAGCCCGGGGTAAAGTCCCATCACCCCCATGGTGGGATCAAGAGTGTACAAGAGCGGTGAAAGCAAGGAATGAAGCAGAAAAAAGATACAATCGTGACATGACCACTGACAATCTTCTTCTTTACCAATCAGTTAGCGCAAAAACGAAAAGACTGCTCCGAAAGAAAAAACGCACTGGATGGAACAATTTCTGCTCGACTCTTTCCCCACGTACTCCATCTACATTGGTTTGGAGGAAAATAAACGCATTTAGAACCGGTTTCTCACCACCAATTTCTACGGGAATTTCACAAAAAACGGCTGAAATGTTTTTCGATAATCTAGCCCCACCTTATGTTCCATCCTTTGAAGAAGTCCATGACCATCACCAAGAAACAAGTGTTCTTCTGCCTCCTCGAGATTCTCGTTTAGATTCCCCTTTTAGTATAACTGAATTAAAAATCGTCCTAAAATATGTAAAAGACTCTGCCCCTGGAATTGATGGACTTACTTACTCTTTCTTTTCTAAAGCCGGCCCTAAGGCCAAGAAATACCTATTAGACATCCTGAACTTCTGCTTCTCCTATGGTTGGGTCCCAGAAGAATGGAAAATGCAATTAGTTATCCCAATCTTAAAACCTGGAAAACACGCTGACGACCCGCACGCTTTTCGACCTATTGCTTTATCCTCTGTTATGTTAAAACTGTTGGAACATTTAATTAAAAATCGCCTTGAATGGATTGTTGAGTCTAGAAATCTCTTGCCTAAAAGCCAATTTGGTTTTAGGAAAGGATCTAGCTCCTTGGATAGCGTTGGATTGCTTTTAACTGATATCAGACTCTCTTTATCTAAAAAAGAATCAGTTGTGGCGGCATTCCTCGACATATCTTCGGCATATGACAGCGTCCTACTTCCCATTCTCAGGCAAAAGCTGCACCAGCTGAGATTACCGGTCAAGTTGGTCCACTGTATATGCACAATCCTGAGGTCCCGATACCTGATCCTAAGAGCCCCGGGCATAAATCTTGGTAGAAGAACCACATGGAAGGGCCTACCTCAAGGATCGGTTCTAAGTCCATTACTTTATAACCTATACACGGCTGATATAGGCTTACCTCTCAACAATAATTGCCACATTCTGCAATATGCGGATGACTTGGCGCTATATGTCAGTGACCCCTCTATTAACGATGGAGTTTCATCTCTTTCCGTATCCCTTAACTCTTTAGCTCAGTGGTTAGCAATACACGGTCTCTCTCTCTCTACTCCGAAATGCTCTGTAGTTGTTTTTACAAGAAAGAAAACTATTCCTCACTTTTGTATTACCATACAGGAACAAGTTGTCCCAATATCCTCTAATGTAAAGTTTCTAGGTGTCTACGTCGATTCTAAGTTGACAGGCTGTAGTCACATAAATTATTTAGTTAAGAAATGCGAACGAGCCATAAATATATTAAGAGTTCTGTGTGGTGTGTGGTGGGGTGCTCACCCTTATACTATAAAAATTGTTTACAACGCTTTAGTGCGGAGCATAATGGATTATGGCCCTTTCCTTTTAATTCCCTCTAATAAAGCAGCTATGTCAAAATTGGATCAAGTACAAGCCAAGTGCCTTCGGATCATATCCGGCTGTATGAAATCCTCACCAATTAACGCCCTCCAGGTTGAATGCGGAGAACCCCCCCTTGCAATGAGACGACAATATTTGGCGTCTCGCTTTGTCCTTAGACATATATATAAGAAAAACCACCCATTAATATTAAAGTTATCCTCACTAAACGACTTGTGCTCAGAATCTGATTACTGGCGCCATAAGGAAGTCCCTTTAACAGTTCAGGCTTACCGTAACTCCCAAAATTTAGAAGACCCCATAGTGCAATATGATAGATTGGATGTTTTTAGCTATGATTTCAGTGTTCTCTGTTATCAGCCAAATATCCTTTTAGAAACCGGTATATCAAAAACATCAGTATCTGCAAACTTAGCTTTTGGTTTGTTAGTGGAACGGCGTTGGAAGGACTTTCAAAAATTCTTTACTGATGCCTCTAAATTATCAAAAAACAGTTATACCGGTGCAGCAGTTTATTACCAAAACTCTAAAATCATCTTAAAGTTCATATGTCCTAAAAAATCCTCCGTTTTTACCGGGGAATGTGTTGCCATTCTAGAAGCTTCACGTTTTATTGAAGCCCACAGTATCGATAAGGCTCTTATCGTAACAGACTCCATGAGTGCCTTACAATCTCTAATGCAAAACCCCTTTAACAATCATCTACATAGCCATTTAATTCTAGAGATTAAGAAATCCCTCCTCTCTTGCGCAAGCCGTAATAAAATAGTACAGTTGGTCTGGGTTCCAAGTCATAGTGGTATCAGGGGTAACGAATTTGTGGATACGCTTGCCAAATCCGCAATCTCCTCTCATTCAAGTGACGTCAAACACCTAGCTCACCAGGGATACGATCTAATGAACCTCCCTACAGAGGAGTTGCGTTCTAGGTGGCAACGGCATTGGGATATATCTAGCAAAAATAAGGGCTCAACTTATCGTTCCATCCAGCAAATTATCCCTCTAAAACCCTGGTATAAAAAATTTAAAAATGTATCGCGCTCCTCCATTACAACATTGTGCCGAATTCGAATTGGGCATTGTTGCTCTCCTGTATTTCTCCAAAAAATCCGAGTCCGGGACTCGTCGATATGTGAGTGCGGGTTAGATGAAGGCAATCTAGAGCATATATTCTTCAGTTGTCCCATAAATACAAATAGTGTAGACCTGTACGGACTCGCAATAAAATTAAAACTTCCTCTTCCTATTAATATGGCTACATTTTTATCCAATCCTTCTCCCAAAGTCCATAGATCTCTCTTAAACTTTATCCGTAATAATAATATCCACCTCTGAACTATAGTACTATTTTAGTTGTGTTTATTTTAACCACTAATGCTTTTTATTGGTAACTACTAACAAAATATTTATATGAGATACATTTTGTAGTGTATTTCCATATGTCTGTGTTGTCCTATTTCAGTGTGTGAATCATAAAGCGAGACCCATATGTTCTCAAAATTTAAGATAAACTCAAATTTGAGAGATTTGAATTTCAACACACGTGTCTCCATTTCACTCTGACATTGGCGGAATTGTCGACCCCGACACTACTCGCCATACCCAAAAAAGAAGAAGAAGAAGAAATTTTACCGACAAAATTTATCTGTGGAATTATTTAATTAAAATAGTTTTCCTCAATTATGAGTTTATAAGTATTGTAAACGTTTTGACGTTAAGTTTAAAATTTGAATCATTCTCATTTACTATGCCGCACAGATAGCGCAATATCATAAAAATATAATTAACTGGAAATAAAATTAGCCAAGAACGTTTTTCTATAAATTAAAATCTTATGGGCAGTTCTAAGACCGCAATTTTATGTGGCCACATGACGTCACAGGGGCTTGAATTTTATGTTGACAGGGACAAACAAGCAAGCAGGTCACCTGATAGTAAGCAACTAACTGCCCACTGGCCACTGCAACACCGAGGGGTCCTCAGTTGCCGTATAAAAAGCGCCAGGGGGTTCAGGTTTTCAATAAAAAAACAGCTGACAAAGATAGCTTTATATGTATAGAGGTTTTCTTTTATCATATAAATAATAATTATAATCAAATAGAACATGTAATTCTAATACGACAAAGTAAGAATTAATCAATATTTTCTTAGATATTTAACTTCGTACTCTGCATTATAAAACCAAATGAAACCCAAACCATTGCAGAAGATCATTTTTAATAAATATAAACGTGAAACGATTACAAACAAATAAACTTGGTCACTTCCACTAATATAAAATGGCTAGACGCTCTGTAGCTGATATTATATAAAAGTTAAATAGGTACATCATTTTTTTCTTTGGATAATATATTATACCTATAAATGATGGATCCCACCTAGTTCCGTTGGGATTGTGTAGAATCCAGCAATAAGCCAACACAATTCATCATTTCTACTTCCAGGTAATAGTTAGATAAAATATGTTAGTAGAAGCATATATGCTCCTAATCTATGGACTTTAAGATGATTCTCTTTGAAAACAACAACCAGGCGGAATCCTCTAAGTATTTTGTCACATTGTCTATTTACATTAGAAAACAATCAAACGCTAACACTTCTACTTTGATTGATCTCTGAACAAAAGTTAAAAATATGCTGCACGGATTCTATTAGAGAATATTTTTTTTCTTCTAAGAGCCTATATATTATATTTAAAACACTTAATACAATCTATATGAAATATATGCACCATGTAGGTAGGTATAACCTAAATGAGATTATTAATAATACAAGATTTACAAATAACGAAATTAACGTGAACTGTAACATAAAAAAGAGGACAAAAGGATTTGGTGTACACTCTACAATATTTCTAGCACCAAATTGTATGTACAATAAAATAAAATAAAAGAAAAGACAAGACATAGACTAGGTAAACAAATTAATCGTTGTGGCGAAACAAATATATGGCGTTATCACTACATATTGTATTAAATTGGTTATATTTTTCCATGGATTATAACAATTTTAATATCTCTCAAAATTGCTACATTATTTCGTTCAAACATATTTCAAAAGAATTCACATTGCAACAGTCGCTGTTAGTAATATTAAAAAATATCTGATATAAAATAAAAAGAGTCATATTTTATGTTTTAATATGCTAGACACTAGTACATGTATTAGCAATATACTCATACAATATCAACTAATATTGAGTGAGCGCCACAAGCATCGCATTATAATTATAAATCCCTGTAGTATTTCTGACTGTTAGAAAAATTAAGAGATGTTGATTTGATTCGATATCAACCAAATAGTAAAGAGTTTCGAAATACTTATGGTCAATGTGCATATATGTAATTTAAAGTAATTTTAATAAAAATACCCATTAGAAACTTTCCAGGTTATGAGTCTTCTAAAATCTGTCCACTTTAATTGAATACATGGATACCTAAATTTGTGTGTGTGTGTTAATAACATAGTTCGGAGTAGGTAGAGTGACTTAAGGACGTTGACATCAAATGTAAAGGATAATATGGATATGCCTCCAAAATAATCTGTGGTTAAGTTGAAAAACTACTGATGTACTGCTACTACTGATGTAGTTTTTATTTATTTATTTTAATTGCATTAATGTTGACAGTCAAAATATAGAAATTGTATCCGATGAGGATTAAAAATATTTGTGTTTTTGTTTTATTAAAATGAAGGATAAAATGGCATGTCTATGTTATTATATCTTGATACAATAAATCTTGGTACATAAAATCTCTCTACCTACACCGACCTAGGTAATTTAATACAAATTATGATCTTAAAAATATAAGTTCTAAATTCTGCTAATAAAGATAAGCTATCTAAACACTCATAACCACAAAATATTTACACATTTAATGAGTAAAATAATAATTGCGTTGTTTTTGCGGATTGAATTTGAACACGTAACTACATTTTATGAATTATGGGATCATATATCTGAAGAATTGATTAAGCTCGCAATCACAATTTTATTACTAGCAGTGAAATAATAGCTACTAAATTATATTTGTATTAAATAAACATTTGCAGTCGAAATTGAAGATTTCCGTTAAATAGTTAACACGATGTGGGATATCCTTTTTTTTATAAAGACATTTAAAATCGTTTCTATTAAGAATTTGTCTAAAACAATTGTGTTTATTCTTTATGTTTATTAAAAGTACTTATTTATGTAATTTTATAGATTACAGTATAAATATATGTAAAGCCTTACGACGCGTTATGAATTATCACATGTATGGTGGTCCAAACTTATCATTTATCCATAAAAGATTTTTACAAGTTCATTTTTCATTTTTGCTTATTCAAAATATGTTGAGTAAATTTATTTCGTTATTTAATTTCAAATATTTGAACAGGTTTGATAAAAAAAAAACTGCTAAAGTAAAATCTTGTCTATGGTGTGCAATTTTAAACAGTTGAAGCGCATGAGTGCCACAACTGGAGGTTGTCATATATAAGCTCCATTTTTATAAGTAAGCATGAAATGTTATTTATAATACATTATGTGAACGATATACACGGTTTTAGTGCCAGTGTATATTGACCCAAAGGCCAGGCTATAGTTCTCCAAAACAGTCCACTTTATTACATATATTTCTGCTATTTTACAAACTAAATTCTAGGCAACCCTAATAGACATCTCACTTTTTATTGCTGATCAGTGTGTGCAAATGTAATTAATGTCCCATGTCCAAAACTTGGGCTAGTTTCACCCGTTTCACTTAAAAAATAATAATTTGCTGTACGTTCGTTTGAATCAAAAATATACAAATATACGTGACACAAATAACGATCTTTCAATCAGTTATCATAAGCTCGTCAGCTTGAGCCAAAATTTATATGTTTTTTTTTTATAATTTTGTCTTGTATTTTTACCATTAATCATCGGTACAACAACTACACTAGCATTATTATTGCTAACTCACCTTAAGACTATTAGTTTCATCAACAAAAAATATCTTTAATCTAATATAAAATGCCTTTACAGAACATACAAAAAAAAACAATAATACATAATACATTTGTTTGTTTGTAAGAATGCCTCCTCACAGCGAGTATCTATGGAAATATTTAGTTACATTTGTCATAAAAACATGGAATCTGGTATGAATATATCAATCAGCCTTATGGACCTTATGACGTTAATAATTTTTGATAGGCGTAGATTAAATTGAAAGCCAGGACAGAAAACAACGCATACAGTATATACGTAATAAATATTTCTTTTCGTAAATTCACGCCTGTATTACCAATTGGAGTAGGCAGCAGAAATGTATGTCTCTAAATGCCCACATTTTTGGGTTGGATACAATAGTCAATATTGCAATTTTTATCAGTCTATATTGTTGAAACATAACTTCCTAAAGGTCATCCGTGTAAGCCAGGATTCAAGAACCATTTCAGAAGCAGGATGTAATTAAAAGTATGAATCAAATATGAACAAAAATAATACCAGGCCGTGGGATGCATAATAACATATCAACAATAATAATATCCGCTTAATATTTTAAACATGTCATACAGAATCTTAACTATTGAGCTAGTTAACATGTTATGTGAAATTATTAAAAGTATTTTATTATAACATTTCAAAAACTTGGACGTATCTCTTCACAATCTATATACATATAGACACATATATTATTTGCACTATCTTTAACCAATTTGTGGGACAGTTTTGATTTTCTAATTTACTATTAGTAGATCCCGCAACGTTGTATTATTGATTGGGAGTGGAAGCAGCTAGATTTTCAGTAATCATAGAATTAATTTGTACATGTTAAAACGATACAGCAAACAGTTTACATCATATATAGGCTAGTTTTTTATTGCATTTGAATATAAAGTAAATTATTTGAGTATTATCGTAATCACAAGATGACTATGGCAGTGAATCATATTACGTTGAATTTTTAAATCATTCGTTGCATTTATTCAATATTAAAAAAATTGGAAACGTTGCGAGTTCTTCTTTCCAGGTGAAATGCTTACGTTGCCTACTCACATAGACGCACCTGGCTCACTATCAGTTGGTCATAACGTCGAGGTGCTCCTTCGCCACTGGAGGCAGAACGTGGACTTGCTTCGCTTTCCCCGCGTGGTACACCTGCCCAGGACTAAACGGTTCCAATCGAGGGTGGGTCGAGAAATCTTTCTTTGGATCTAAAAATAACATGTTAAAATATGGTAAACATACATGCGTGGAGTTTCACGAAAAGTCCATAAAAGTTAGATGTGCCGAAGCACGATTGCTCCTGCCTATATCTCGGGTAAGAAGGATGTAAAATATATTCCAAACCTAGTCTCTTTATTACCTACATCACTGTAAAATGTTTTTCATGTTATCTATGTTGCTAGTATCATTTTCGGTTGAGATTTTGTAAGAATTTTATGTGTTTCAAGAGGAATGTATCAACTCAACATCCTATGCAACAAAGTTATTTTATTATAACAACCTCGGTGGTCCAGTGGTCGAGCATCCTGCTTCTGAATCAAGAGGTCGCAGGTTCGAATCTTGGCTCACACCAATGACTTTTCGAATTACTTTCGAAAGTTATATCGATGGCTGAAAACTTTGTGCCCGTTATGGCAATAGGTTCGCCTCCTATTCCATTTGGGACGTAAACATAACAGCGGGTCGAGCCTACACCCGTGCCTACACCTTCTAGTAGAAAAGGCCTGAAGTTATGTTATGTGTTAAGTTGAACATTCTGAAAGCATCACTGGCAGCACTTTACCTTTGGTATTAGCAGCAATATACTTGGACAGTCGCACCGTCGGCAGCGGCAGGTATCCCGCCACCAGTGGCATCACTTCCAAGGTCACGTTCTGAGCCTCCGCACTATTATTCTCCATTGTTATAACACCTGTCAAGCAACGCAATATATGATTATTGTCTGCAATAACCAATAAGCTCTTTAAAGAAAATAATATATTTTTCTGAAATTATTAAAATAATTCTGATAACAGTTAAAAAATAACAATCGTGATACCTGCAGTACGTCCTAAAACCGCCCACATTGTCTGATCAGCGAGCACTTCGTACATTAGCGACGTGTAATCTGTTTCGTTCACCTGTAAATATTACAACAAATACTATATTACAATACACACTAAAATATTGTCCGTCTGTGTGAATGAATATTATATGTAACTAGCTGACCCAGCAAACGTTGTCTTGCCGAAAAATAAAATTTAAAAAATAGGGGTTGATCGTAGGGGGTTGAAAATTTAGGGTTGCATGTATTTTTGTATCCCGTTTTATAATAAAAATAAGAAACAGAAATATGTCGAAAAATAAAAAATAAAAATACCCTTGTGATTTAGGGGGATTAAAAATAGATGTTGTCCTATTCTCAGACCTACCCGACACGCACATAAAATTTCATGAGAATCGGTCAAGCCGTTTCGGAGGAGTTCAATTACGCACATCTAGACTCGAGAATTTTATATATTGGATTAAAAATGTAAAAGCCATTTTTAAGATATAAAAATTGTGAGCCGTCTTGAGAAGCCTGGCAGATACGAAACATCGAAATTATTTTTTACAGTTATTTTATCAGCACAAAAGTACAGATTATAACAGGAACCAAATATTTAATGATAAAAAAATACAATATTACGAATGTAGACACTTTATTTTTCATTTCACCTTACATATTTGTTAGCTTAGCATTTCTTTAATTTGCTCCATCTTTAGGTCTAACGTGCTCTGTTGATGTCATGGAGTACTAGGAACTTTGACTCGCTCGTTTGCAAATTTATGTTTCATTAATAGTTCCAATATCAATGCACGTGAATCTTGATTACACCTCTAGATGGCGTTTACGCTGATAATACTCTTCCTAAGTAACTACCACACTATTACCTATAGAGTACGTACATATAGTATATATATTCGGTCATTATAGTATGGATAACATGGCGATGCGTCGCCACGGCCTATAGTGGCTATATATAGCCACGCCATATAGATGTTACACTTCAACAAATGAATATATTCATACTCAGAGTCTATTATTGCGTTAATTATGAATAAACCAATCTTAGTGCAACATCTTACTTACCCTTTGAACACTCAACTGCAAACAACACATTTGTGAGGCTCTACAGAAGTCGGAGCCTTTACTCGGTTCCAGTTTGGTTCTTATTACAAATAAAGTAGCATAGTCCTGTATATCAAATGGATAAGTGAATGGCCTGCTGGGACCTTCGGATGGGAGGAGGCGATACTGGATGGAGAATGTGGCTTTCATCGGACCAGCTTTCACCAAAGGGTCTTTTAGGAGCTCCCACATAAATGATGCTGTTGTGCCGTCTGATGCCACTACCTAGAAATGAACATATTTAAATTATTCTCATAAATCTATACATATAAATAAAATTGAAGTGACTGTTTGTAATATTGAAATAACTGCTTTCATATATCCATATGAATACATATAAGGTACATACAACAAAATGTTATTTTTTTACCATTTTTGTCTGTCTGTCGGACGGATTTTGTCGAGACTTTGTGTTATTTGCAGGTAGCTGGTGAAATAAGGACTAAGTTAGCCTACTACAGCTACTACTAACTTTTTTTCAGAAAAAATATTTTATTGATTTATTGCTTCCGAGGCAAAACAATTTTCGCCGGGTCAGCTAGTAGAATTCCTTTGAATTATCCGAGGAAATTGAATCGGTTTTAGACAGTTTTGGAAAGAAAGTATTTAGAATACAATAACTAATTAGCGGCATATTTGAGTAATTAATTCGGGAAATAAATTAAGGATATTTCAATTAACCCACTAACCCATATTTTACTGGTGAGAAAATGTTATTACTATTTTGTGTATAATTGTGTTTATTTTTTTCTATTTGTGTTAATATGGTTTCATGTGTGCTTATACGTAAGGTATTCACTGTATTATTGTAATAATAAAATTATGTCTAATCATCACCATATGATCAGCATTCTTGGGATTCAGATCTGACACTGTATTATTCCCGTCACACTCCAACTTTGGCTGCGTCAATCCAAACTGCACCAGATGCACCACTTGAGATTTAAGGGTGACGTTGACGAACTTCCTCGTGTTGGATGTCAACAGACGCCATGTCGCCACAATCGGTGGACAGAAGTGAAGGGGCACCTCCGTGACTGTATCCCACCACGGACAAGTTAACCATACCTGTAAAAATAATGTTTTATTTTAGTCCTTCAATAGCAGCCAGTGGTAAAGCCACGCTGTACACTCCATGAATATGCCTCTCAGAATATTGACATAAAGTGGCTCATGCTACGTTTCGTTCGGGGAGAGGGGTACCCCCAGGGCTCATCCCCCTTCACCCCTTTCCCATCTTACTCCCTTAAGGGCCAGCAACGCAACTGTAACACTATCTGAGGTGTCTATGGGTAGTGGTAGTTGCTTACCATCAAGTTACCTGCTTGCACATTTGCCTTTAATTACATAAATAATGTCTTATAATACCACTGAACGTCCAGGTTACTTTAGTTCCCAATAATTCATATATTATAGAAATTGCGTCTCTACGCGTGAGATTTTTTAATGATTTTCCGTTTTTTTTACGGTCGGAAAAGGTCATAAAACTAAACACATCTGGCAACGGTACTAGAGCAGAGTTCTATAGAACGTTCTAACAGGTAAAGGCATATGCAGCCGAGGACTGTGGGCTGTGGAAGTTTAAGTGAGTAAATAAGAACGATAATGTTGACTCACTACATGTTCTACACTCTTCTCTTTTTTCGGTTGTAACGTGGCAAATAGTTTGAGTTGCACGCGTGTAGTTTGAAAAGGTTCCATCGCCGGCACTTTGATAGACAGATCTCGAACCATTGGTGATTCGTCATCGGCAAACTTTATCAATAGCCCAGTAGATGTTTTAAGGAGTATTGTTGTGTTCTGAAAGAAAAACATAACATAACATAACTGCACGCCTTTTGTTACCCGAAGGTGTAGGCAGCGGCTGTCAAGCCTTGTCTCGCCGTTATGTATACGTCCCAAATGGAATAGGTGGCGAACCTATTGCCCTACCGGGCACAAAGTTTTTCGGTCATCGATATTTATCACACATAACTTCCGAAAACAATTTCGAAAAGTCATTGGTGTGAGCCACTGTCTGGAGTCGAACCCGGACCTCTGGATCAGAAGCTGTGTGCTCGACCACTGCGCCACCGAGACTGATGTGAATGAATGAAAGAAAAATGTAATTAATATTTAGGTACCTTGTTGCAAGTAAAAAGGGTAAATATGGCGGTGTGGTGATGATTTTCTGCATGTTTTATCCTATTTCAAAGATCGTAGCATGATTAAAATTATTCTCTTCTATTATGTAGCTATATCCGAAAAATAAATAATTGTTATATTGTTAATTATTTGAAGTTTAGTTGTGAAATAGTCACAATCCAACAAAAGTTGGACAATTCATACTGACATTTACAATATAAACAGAGTTTGCCCTACTAAGGTGGTCCAGTAGTCGAGCGCCCCGCTTCTGAATCTAGAGGTCGCGGGTTCGAACTTTTTTCGAAATTGTTTTCGGAAGTTATGGGTGATATATATAAGGCCTAAGTTCGCCACCAATTCCATTTGGGACGTAAACATAACTGCGATACGAGGCTTAACAGCCGCTATTTACAGCTTCGGGTAGAAAAGGCGTGAAGTTATGTTATGTTATTTGTCCTACTCACCTCTTCGATATGTGCGCTACCACTCGTCACAACCAACTCCATCATGTGATCCAATCCAGCAACCAAATCCTTCTTGGGCTCAATTTTATTCAAATATACATTGACCCCCTGTGTGACCACGTCGAAACCCACCTTATTACCAATAAGGGCGTTAGACAAAAACTCCAATTTCTCCTCCACCAATAAAGATATCTGACCTAATTTAAATATACCAAATTTGATTGCTAAATATTCGAGTGTCAACTCGTTGACACCCGGCTTTAATACTGTCCCCTCAACTGAGAAACTATGTTCATAATTATTTCGCGTTGTGGCCGACGGTTTTCTATATTTGCAGCTGTCCGAACGTTTTAGAGTAACTTTTGGATTTTGACATTCAACTGTAGCCTTCTGCAGTGATCTGTCTTCTTTATAATGTAATAACGAGTGGATGTGTAAAGGATTTAAAAGTGGATTTTTAGGTTTTAAATCGTCCAGTCTTATGCTGAAAGAGAATAAACCACAAGAAATTGTATATTAAAGGTATTTGAACTCAATTTATACACCTAATACAATTTTTAAACTTAACCTAAAAATTTCCAACTGGATCTAGACAGTACAAGTCAATTACTTTGTTAAAAATGTTAACATAAAAAAATGTTTGACGACACAAATATCGATATAGACTTACAGATCAATGATAACTCGATTACTGCTGGAGGTGATTTGGTTGAAAAGAGACGGAACTGTATTACAGTGATAGAGCCAAGCAGTTCGCTGCATGAAAGGGTTGGCTCGACCAGTGAAATACCACAAACTCTCAGAAGATGGACGTAAAGCTACAGTGGTAGAGCCAAGCTGTTCGCTGCATGGATATGCCAATAAAGGTCAGCGATGCAACTGTAACACTATATGTGTTGCAGGTGTCCATGGTCGACGCTGGTCACTTACCATTAGGTGACACGCCTGCTCGATTGCCCTCCTACCCCATAAAAAAAATAAACAAGAGATTGGAGAATCTAGAGCTTGATTTGTTAAATTTGAGCAATAAGCTACTACTGGCACCAGTCACGGTTATTATGTATGCTTTCCTATTTTCGAGTATGAGATGAGTTTGTCATTATAAAATATTTAATTAAATTACCTTGTAATAAAATTAGTATTATCATTGTCAGTTTCCACAGGACCCCGTCTTGGAGAATTGCTCTGTGAATTTATACTACTGCTACATAAATCAGTCTTATTCCCTTTGACCGGCTTCTTTTCCTTGTCCTCCTTACAACATTCTATACTAATCGATGCTCTACTACAACTGACTTCCTTCGGCAGATAGCTGACAACTGTCAACCGACATTGAACTCTATTGTCAGTGATGTATACACCTCTATCCGATGGCACTAAGCTTGCTGACACTATTTTGAAACACTCGTTTAGATCCGACAATACAGTATCCGCTTTTTTAGATAACTCTTTTCGTATGCAATTCATCATTTCCTCAAAATAGAAGTTTCTGACTAGAATTTCTAGTTCGGCCGTGCTCGCTATTGTCGCTGATAGTTTGGCATATCTGAAATATAACAATTGTAAGTTCGACTCGTTCAAGTTTGTTTTATCACGTCTCTGTAATCCATTTTTTTTTTCATGACACGATATTTAGCCAAGACAGCATGGATTTATTGTTTGTCTAATTTTAAAATGGATTTGAAAATTATTAGTGTATTTATAGTTTTAACTTTTAATTGGGAATTGCTCTATGCAAGGTTGACCAGATAAGATGTTATTAAATACCTGTCAACATCGTTCATTTTTTTAGCGGCCGCTACCAGTTCCAACCTGGTCTGCGCCGCCAAATCCCTCCAGCCTTGTTCTTCGTACGACCTGAGAGCATCCATCAAGAAGACGACCGCCTTACCAGTCTCGCCTAATTCCGAATAGAATGAGGCTAAGTCTCGACCAATCTGACGCGCAAACCTGCAACGTTTTTAATGTACTGACACAATCGCGCCTCTAGTCTCAAAAACAGCATCAGCTTTCAAAATGAAGGCAAATGTTTTCAAGTTTTGAGGTAACAGCCTAATGCAGTTATCTTTAAAACTAACCTCATACTAACCTAAGTCTTCCAATATGTTTGTAAGTGCCCATAGCTAGCTCTGCAAGTTCCAGATAGTATTGCTGAAAGCAAGTTTTATTGCATAGTGCTTCCTTCAGTCTATCCGTAGGGGTGGGACGTTGGTTGTTAAGGTCACTGTCACCCATGCCGGCCGACAGCATCACAACCAAGTGAAGCTGTTCTGACGTGGGTTCTGGTGAGCCTGGGAGAAGACCGCATAGCTTACCTAACTCATGCAACTGAAAAAAATGTAGAGAAATGAATGGTGACTTTTTTGATTAATAATCATTTAAATAAATTAAATTTTATTAGAATGTCGATGCACGGTGTGTGCCATTGAACTCCTCCGAAACGGCTTGACCAATTATTATGAAAATTTTGTAGGCATATCGGGTAGATCTGAGAAGCGTGAAGAGTGAAAAAGAAAATTTTTTTTTCAGGGTCGCGACCCTAAATGATGGAACAGGGCAGGAAGATGAAGATGATCGGGTTCAGACAACATCTATTTTCATTTTCATTTTTGAAACAGCATACAAAAAACACAAACAACCCTAAATTTTCACCTGTCTACGATCAACCCCTTTTTTATATTAAATTTTTTTAGCAAGACAAATAATCCCATGAATTTGCTTGCAATTTCGCAAGCAAAATAATAAATACAGCCAGTCTTGTTGAGTCTGTACCAATAGTTAACCAATAGTTTTGCAAAACAAAAAACTAGGAACAGTTTTGATGAAATTAAAAATATGACTGCCAAATTATATTCCACAATACAAGCCCAGCTGTATCGTGAAGAGGACATCGTGATTGAAGACAATTAAATAAATAAATAATGGATTATATCTAGAAGTGCCAATGTCCAATCAATTATCTCCTTATTTTTATTTATTTATCCTATATAAAAATACCTAAATTGTCTCTACATAATTAATAATAATCAAATAGAGTCATTTCATATCCATTCCAATAAATTCGTTACTCGAACGATATTATATATTCTAAGTATTGAGATGAATGAAGAAAAGCAGATAAAAAGTAAAGAGACAGCTTACCTTGTCTTTGGCGGTGTGCAGTAGCGGCGCCTGCGTGGCCGTGCACATGTCGAGTGCGTTATTGTTGGCGGCGAGACGCTCGCACGCACGCAGCGTCTCCGCGCACGCCAGCTGCGCCCAGCACGCGCCCGCACCGTCCACAATGCTTGCACTCAACACATGCAACTCCACCAGGGTATTGTGCACCGTGGTCAGACAACGAGACGCAATCTGACAACATATAACATAGCTTCACGCATTTTTTCTACCCGCAGCGGCTGTTAAACCTCGACACGCCGTTATATTTACGTCCCAAATGGAATAGGGGGGGCGAACCTATTACCACAAGGCACAAAATTGTCATTCATCGATTTTTGTCACACAAAGAAGTTCCAGAAGCGGGTTTCTCGACCACTGGACCACCGACTAACTGACCATGACTAACATTTATTTACCGCCATTTATAAATAACGAATATTAAGGAAGAGAAATAGACTATGATTATCCCCACCTCCCCCCGAAACTTCAATAAATCAATATGTAAATCAAATCAATCCTTTCTCGTATCAAGCCAAAATTTTCTTCACTACATAGTATAAAACAAAGTCGCTTTTTCTGTCCCTATGTCCCTTTGTATGCTTAAATCTTTGAAACTACGCAACGGATTTTGATGCGGTTTTTTTTAATAGTTAGAGGGTGTCAACGGGGTGGTTTTGATCTATAATTCATGAATAGTGTAGTGAAAAAAAATGATAATTTTCAAGATTTAAAACTTTAATCGAAAACGCTGCCTGAACCCTAAGTGATAAATCAAAACAATGTTTTACATTATTATACACCTTTAAAAGGTCTATAAAAAAGTCCGCGAGGGCATGTGTCTATGTCTTAGGGATAACCCACAATGACCATTATTATTTTTTTACTTTTTACGAGAAATAATGACTTATTTACGTAGCAATTTTAAACATTACAGCATTAATTTTCATCCAATTAAGTGTCTTAAATAGATTGTGCTTTTAATATAGATTAATATAGCCATGTACAGCATGTAATTTAATCTAATATTTACGAAGATATTACAGTATTAACATAGAGGTACATAGCAGTTGCGTTTGCGCGCCAAAACGCGTGCCGATAAATAGCACAAATTTAACTTGTTAAGATCCAAATATTACTAATTTATTTCTTTTGATGCGGAACGAAGTTTGCCGGGTCAACTAGTATCTTATAAAACGGCTCTTTAGACTGTGAAATAGTTTATTTTTAATATGTAGGTCCAAACATCAGTATTTGGTATTTTTTTATATCCACTGTTACAAGGGTGAAACAATTTTTAATGAATACAGAAATATCACTACGCTATTATACTAAACTATTAAAGATCACATTACTTGAGCCAATCATAATATCGATCAAAAATCGTCTATAAGGTATAATTTTTAAATAAATCTTTTTCCGTCATTCTTGGGTAACATTATTGCGTGTTGATAATATCGCCTGATGGCATGTAACAACATAAATAATCATCCAGTCTTAATAAATCATAATTACTGTTAGAAAAACTGTAATAACAGTAGTATCGTGATAATATGCCAACTATGATATATTTAAAAGGTTTCTATGTATACTGATAGATTCATATGTGTTAAATTGTCTTATTGTAGACTTTAATAATATTTAATATATATCTGGATCAAGATTCATATAGATTCCCGCTATATCACTAAAACTTAAAACATGCCACAGCAAACTTTCGCATTTATGAAATTAACTTCGATTTCTTTACATACAAACACAATTTACGGTCTTTATACAACTTATTTTATTTCACTTTACTCTTTAAAGAAAGCCTGTTTGCATTCGGATGGCAAATGTTAGCAATTAACCACTAAACGTCTCTGTAATACCCTCACTTTGGACGTTAAAGCCTTCAAATAAATTTACGCTACATTTATACAATTTGTAATTTAGGTATAGCAAAGTAATATCTAATGTTAAAAACAAGTTTTACTCACCTCCCAAGGTTTAGATGAAGGTAGCAACATGGCACTTTGGCGTTGAAACAGATAACTTCTAAAATCTAGCAGGGAAGCTTGCTTTTTTATTATCAAATCTCTCAGATTTTGTGGGACCAATGCAGTAAGTCGCACAGCATGCCAAGAAGTCACTGGCTGCTTGAACGTCGCGAGCCATTTGGGACTCTCTGTTAAATTGGAATTGAGTACAAATTGAGAAAACAAGGCGTCTAGTTCATCATACTGAACCAAGGCTTCGTCATACAACCCTAGCATCTCTAATACAAATGCTAGTTGTTCCTGAAAAATAAAGCATAAAAATTACTTAATATTGTGAAAGGGAAAAAAAAACAGTGACAATTGTTTTATTTCGGAAATAAGAACAGTATAGCTTAGGTAAGACAAAACATAAGCTGATAGTGTGCCATGTGTTTTTTTTTGTATCATTGCAATCATATTTAAAATATCGATTTTATTACGGAATTCCCCAATAGCGAAATTATATGCTGGCTGAATTACTGTTATTTTTTGTAACTATTGATAGTTTCATGAATTTGCATATCAATTTCTTTATTGAGATCTATAAATTATAATAATGTAGATCCATACAAGTTTAGCAAAGATATCTTTCTGATGACCCATTACTATGCTTTCTCTGTGGAGCTCGAAATAATTTATAAATAGTATTTTTGCTATGCATGGAATAGTCCACACTAGATTTTTAAGAAAAAAACCATCTCATCTTTTAAAAGAACAACATAACTTCACGCCTTTTGTTACCCGAAGGTGTAGGCAGCGGCTGTTAAGCCTCGTCTCGGCGTTATGTTAACGTTCCAAATGGAATAGGTGGCGAACCTATTGCCATATACCGGGCACAAAGTTTTTGAGTCATCGATATTTATCACACATAACTTCTGAAAACAATTTCGAAAAGTCAATGGTGTGAGCCAGTGTCTGGAATCGAACCCGGACCTCTGGATCAGAAGCCGTGTGCTCGACCACTGCCCCACCGAGACCTTTTAAAAGAAATCAACAATAAATATGCTAATTTAAAATCATGGTTCATAAAAAATATAATGCATTACATAATAAATGTAAATTGTTATAATTCCATTATTTTTTTCATCTAGAAGTTTCCAATGATTTACTTTCTAATATGTTTAAATTAAACAGTTACAGCCTCAAATATACTTAAACAGGTCAGTAATGTTTTTTCTCCTTGTTGAATACACTTTATTTTGAATCCAACATAAAAAAAATATTGCAGATTGTATGTATAGTCACTATAATCACTTACTACTTAATATAGTAGATAAATAAGAAGCGTGTGTACATTAATGCAATTTCTTTCAAACAGATTAGATTTACAGAAATAAATTTTTAATAAAACCGAAAAATACAGTACATAACTTTACTAAATATTATATACTAGTTGACCCGGCGAACTTCGTTCCGCATCAAAAGAAATAAATTAGTAATATTTGGATCTTAAAATTTTCAATTTGTGCTATTTATCGGCACGCGTTTTGGCGCGCAAACGCAACTGCTATGTACCGCTATGTTAATACTGTAATATCTTCGTAAATATTAGTTTAAATTACATGCTGTAAATGGCTATATTAATCTATATTAAAAGCACAATCTATTTAAGACACTTAATTGGATGAAAATTAATGCTGTAATGTTTAAAATTGCTTCGTAAATAAGCCATTATTTCTCGTAAAAAGTAAAAAAATAGTAATGGTCATTGTGGGTTATCCCTAAGACATAGACATATGCCCTCGCGGACTTTTTATAGACCTTTTAAAGGTGTATAATAATGTAGTACATTGTTTTGATTTATCACTTAGGGTTCAGGCAGCATTTTCGATTAAAGTTTTAAATCTTGAAAATTATCATTTTTTTTCACTACACTATTCATGAATTATAGATCAAAACCACCCCGTTGACACCCTCTAACTATTAAAAAAAACCGCATCAAAATCTGTTGCGTAGTTTCAAAGATTTAAGCATACAAAGGGAGATAAGGACAGAGAAAGCGACTTTGTTTTATACTATGTAGTGATAACTTATTCTGAGATTATTTGAATATGACACAGCTAACCATGTTATAAAAAATCTTGATACATTCTTAATTATAGTGTCTTAGATTTATATTTATGTAAACACTATAAAATGGTCCCTTAATTGTAGACATTGCACAGTTTTCTTTAATATTCACTATAGTATAAAAATTTGTTATTAAACAATAATAATTTAAAAGGTTTTCACAAATTATTTACCTGTAAAATAAAATATTTACAGAAATCCCACTCTGGATCATTACGTTTCTCCCTCTGTTCTCTCATATGCTCTTCAAACTTTATAAGAGCTTTATTATATGCCACCAGGACAAAGTGTCTGACCTTTGCCACTAAAGCTCTCCATGACTCTGCACTTCTTGCTTCAGATTTTATGGGATTTATAACAGATATGAATCTGTCTTCAGTCTGTTTTGCACCAAAGTCACCTTTTATTTTATCTAGGACAGTTGTCCTAGGTAACAATTTATTGGTTTTCCTTATGTCATAAGTCTCAACTAATACTATCATCCAGTCTGCTATTCCATTTTTCTCCAGTTGTTTCAGCCATGATTCTACATCTTCTCTAAGAGTTGTTTTGTAATATTCAATGTCCTGTTCACCCAAATAATTTTAAATAATGAAAACACACATTCCTATTATTATTTTTTAAAAAACCAGTTATAACTAAGGAGTTATTTTTCTTTAGTAATATAACTAAAGAATACAATAATTTATATCAGCCTTTATGTGACAAGGAAACACTGGTGACTTCATATATTTTTAAAGACAAATTATATATCACTGTCAACTTATTTATATACCACAATCTCGTACAAATAAAATATAATATTAAATATTTTTATATAAATTAATCATTGCTAGGAAAGGGAACAATCATACCAAAATTATCTTGTTTATTTTAACTTTTACATTAATCATTTATAACAATAATATTTTTTCAGATATTAATTAACTAAATTGGCTGGTCATAAATTAGCTCTTGAACAAAACTCTGTTATACTTCAGCCACCCCAATTTCATTACAACTATTTTTTGATTAATCTATTTCTTTGATTTTATTTAAAAGAATAATAATAATAACACATTTTAGGGTCATAATATTCCTTAACAAAGAAATAAAAAGTGATACATACCACACAATCTGTCCAGTAAATATTAAATATTGGTTTCTTCAACAGATTCAATTCAGACTGAACTTTGTCCTTATTGTATTTAATAAAAGAAGCCTCCAAATAAACAGACTTTGTGGCTCGCCCATAAGATCTTCTCCATTCACAGGAGTCTTGGGGTATAGCTGCCACCAAAGGTGCCTCAAGAGTGCAAAATAAATTCCAATCTCCCGCACCTATTACAGAATAATTTTAAATCGTTTTCTAATATGATTTGTAAACATAACATAGCAAAGTACTTTATGACAATAATTAATCATCATATAGGATGGAAAAATTATACGTTACAGGTGCTTTCTAGAGAGTTTAAATATTAAGAAATGTTTTAAACAAAAAGACGAACCTTAACCGAGAACATTCACCCGATTATTATTTAGTTAATAAAGTATTGTTATTTGTTGATCAGTTATTTATTATGGTACTTACATGTCACTATTGGTTTATGTGTCATTCCTTCCCGGTTGGTTGTTAAATTATCGACACCTTTCATTTTTTAATAGCTTTTCATCATCAGCATTCGTAAATCTTACGAGCATGACACAAACAACAATCAAATTTTATTAGAAATGGAATCCACCCACTATATTAATAATAAATTACAAATAATAAGGAAACCCAGGTTGCTTCCACGATGTTGTACCTAAAAATTAATTAATGGTGGAAATTTCATTTAGATAAATTTATTTTTAGTTATAACATATTTATTTTTTTAGAAAATATTGAGTATTGGGATATTGACACCTCCGAAAGTACCTACGGATTTGTCAAATTGAAATTTTTGTCAGTCAAACGTCAACTTCGAAAATAGTTGCTACACGTAGCAATAATGGATTTATGAAAATATTTCGGAGTGGCATTTTTGTTGTAAACAAATAAAAATAATCATAAAGGCTTGTTGGATATATATGTTCCAAATTGTTATCTTATTATTATTAAAAACGCGAAAGTTTGTAAGTGAGAACGTATGTTTGTTACTCTTTCAAGGAAAGAAAAATCAATTCTTTCACGAGTATAACTATTATTATTTTCAATACCTGATGCTTACTCTTTAAATTAATGAAATCGAAATAGTTGAAATAGATTCCATTTCAAAAATTATTTCAGATATTAAAAATCTACTATGTACAGAAAAATGCTTTGTTCTGTGTTCTGCATATTTGACTGACTGATTAACGCACAGCCGCAATGCCGCAGATTATTGATACCTGAATCTTGGAAGGTGTGTAATTTGTTTATTATAGAAATCTATTGTCATAGAATTTTTTGAAATTCGACCTCAAAGTTAAAGTTGATAGAAGAGAAGTTATTAGTTCGCTCATTCATCTTCATTTTTTTTTTAAAAACAAACATTTATTCTCATTGAATAAAGATCCCTAACACCCAAAAATGATGTGTTTCTATTCTGCTATCTATATTGGCCTAAAGGTAGTTAGAGAATTAAAAGAGGATTACTAAAGAAAAACTCAGATCAGGTGCTATTATTATAATATTATTTGATTTAACGACCTGGTTGCTACGACCTTTAAGTCGAGTCTTTTTAAGATCAGATGCTTTGCACAAATAACATAGATCAGCTAGAACAGTAAATAATAGCCAGCACTAATTAGTCTGTGACTTTGTTTCATACAAAATTCCAAAATGTCGCGATCTGTTTTGGTATCATCATAACGTAGAATATTTTTTTGAGACTATTCCACATACTTTGATATTAAGGTGATTAAGTGCATTTATAGTTACAGCTTACTAAAGTGCGCCTAATTTAACAATCAGGTGGGTAATTATTTATTTTATTTATTACTTTAATTTAATATTGCTATTCCTAGTGTGAATAATTTCATTCTATTGACATAATCCCATATTTGTGTTTTAAATTTCACTTAATTAATACTTTACATACTCTTTGATATTTAATAAGTGACAATCTTTATTTTACTCTTCTTTATAATTTTGTGAGGCGGTATGAATTATTGTGAAGGTTTATTCATTCGGGTGATTCGAAAACAGTAAAGGTTATTTAGTGTTGCTTTGTTTGAATAACTCATAAAGGTATTAGATCTATATCTAGATTATATGTTACAATCAATGCAAATCTATTTAATTTCGTTATGTAAAACTATTATCTGCTGTAGTTGCCTTTTACGCAATGTTTTTCTCATCAGCAATGTCAATTATTTTTTTTTATTTTTAGTCATGAATACCACAGCTCCAACATCGGCAGATGCATGCCTGAGCATTGTCCACTCTCTTATGTGTCACAGGCAAGGTGGTGAGAGTGAAGGTTTTTCCAAGAGAGCCATTGAATCTTTGGTCAAGAAACTAAAGGAGAAAAGGGATGAATTAGATTCTTTGATTACAGCTATTACTACTAATGGAGCTCATCCAAGCAAATGTGTCACAATACAAAGAACTCTTGATGGCAGATTACAGGTTTGAAACTACTATTAATATTAAAGTTTAATTACAATTTGTTCATTTGTACTGTTTGTTCTATTTTTACCTTCGTTATTAATATACATGTATTCCGGTACAATTTATTCCATTAATTACCTATTCTCATCATTACATAGTATAGAACAATTTGCTTTCCACTTTCTGTCCGCTTATATCTTTGAAAGGATAGCGGGTGTTAACAGGGTGGTTTGTATTTATAATTTATGTATTTAGTACTTTAATTGCTAATGCTGGCTAATTATTATAGACCTTTAAAAGGTCTACAAAAATGTCTGATGGCATATGTCTATCACTTAAGGATAACCCACATGACTAATTCCATAAACATTCCCTTAATACTCAGCCAAAGTATAGATGTAGAAACTCCTTAAGTGAGTTTACAATATTTTTTTTTTTAAATGAAACAATATGTCTAAATATAAGATGTGTTTTTGTTAGACTATTAAAGAACTATTGAACTATTTGAAGTTCTAGTTGACTCAGCAAGTTTTCTATACTTTCAAATTCAACTGTTCTTCAAATTTGCCTCTGTCATCAAATTATATATTTAATGCAAAAACATTTTTTTTTTAATAAGTTTGTTACTAAGAATTTTAATTAATATAACTCAATTCATCAGAATTTTATCATATCAACACATTGGTAAAACTGACAACTATAGCCCTTATCATAATAGATGGAATTGATTATTATTATCTATTAATTGCATTAAAGTATTATTTTTTGAATATTATGAGATCATTATAATATTTAGTGAATATAGCTTTTGAGCTGAATATTATAATTTTGTTGTTTGTCAACATATTGCCCAAGGAATTATTTTAAAATTTTAACTTAATTGTATTCTATTATGACTTATGAATTTTGTATATGCATAATTTCATCATTTTATAACATGTGTACAAAAATGTGACTAAATTATAGGCTTATGTGTGTAATTAACGTTTCAAATGTTTTTGTCTTTCACATATGCCAATCTCAGTAGGATAAAAAACTATTAAAATTGCGGGGTAGGTTGTTTTTTTTTTTATGGGATAGGAGGGCAAACGAGCAGGTGTGTCACCTGATGGTAAGCAACCAACGCCGCTCATGGACACCAGCAACACATATAGTATTACTGTTGCGTTGCCGACCTTTAAGGGATAGGGGATTGTAAAGGATGGGGAAGGGGGGTGGGCCTCCGGGTACCTCTCTCACCGAGCGAAACGCGGCATGAGACACTTTACGTCAGTCTTCTGAGAGTCGGTCTTCACACATTCTCAATGTGATCCAAGTTTTCATTATTATGACAGAGTATGTAAATAGCAGCATATATATGCAATCATAAATCAATTATTTTAGGTGGCCGGACGAAAAGGATTCCCGCACGTTATTTACGCTCGAATATGGCGCTGGCCTGATCTGCACAAAAATGAGCTGAAACATGTGAAATTTTGTCAGTTTGCATTTGATCTGAAATGTGATTCTGTGTGTGTTAATCCCTACCACTATGAAAGAGTTGTCTCTCCGGGAATAGGTCAGTAAGCATCAAATTATTATTTGTATAGTTGTCACATTCATTTTAAATCTTTCCTAGCACAATATAAATTTAAAAGAATATCAGAAATTACCATATTTCTAAATTATTATTATTAATTATTTGTTATCCGTGCCTATAAATGAAGTATGTGCCTTATAGATATCGGCTTATGCCTTTGTCTACATTATTGTATAATAAAAAAAAAAAAAACGTGTAATAATAATTGAAGTATGTTTTCTACAAATGCATGTGAGGTCCACCAGTGTCATTCCAGATTCTAAGGCAAACATCTTATTCAAACTTGGAATAGTCACTGATTTAATGATTTTCAGATTTGTCTGGTCTCACCCTTCAACCAGGATCAAGTAGATTAGTAAAAGATGAGTATACAGCAGGCCTCAGTGGTAATGGTATGGACATGGACACTGCTGAGATGGTGACTATTCAACATCATGCTACTAGTCCCAGACATCACCATACAACAATACCACATCATCATCAGCAGTTCCAAACGGCGAACATAATCATTAACCAGGGACAAAGTAAGATTGAGAATTGATTAATTTGTGTATGTTGTGGAATCGGTTCTATACTTTAAAAACAATAGAGATGTTAGTCAGATCTTAAAAGGTAGGTCAAAAGTTTATAACATATAATTTTCAAAGTAGAAACTGCTGGTCCCAATATACTCATAGTTTGAACCACTAAAGCATATAGAAACGAGGTCAAATAATTAGAGCTTTCACTTGCGGATTTTTTACGTCCTTGATGGAATAGTGCTATTAATTGTTCACAGTTTTGTCTGTAATAAATATTTATGACATATAATTTCCGTAAATATTTTGGAGAATTCACTGTTTGGAAAAGTCTCAGGTTGGAATGCTGAAGACGACAGAAGCTGGGCGCTCCAGACCACCGAGACGACATTATAATAGCTCTTAAGACATTGAAACTTTCTTGTACATACAAAAAGATGATAGTTAACTGTACTGTGCTTGGCCGAAAATGTTGAAATGAAAGTTATCTCATTGAGCTTTTTGTCGATGTTTTTACTTTGTGTGTAAGTAGATTCGAGCTTTTAAGTTTGCTGCATGATATATTTACTTTGCTAGCGCCCGATGGCGTCGCGAACATGTTCTCGCCGACGCACGCGCCACGTACACCGTTGCGTACGCCCGCTCCACCTATGGCGCCGCAGATGATGGGTTCACATGGCCCACCGCAAATGGCACCGGCCCCACAATTACCAGCCGGACCGCAGATGACAACGGGGCCTCCACAACTAGCGTCCCCCCGTCTCGCGGCCGCTCCTGCCCAGATGTCACCGGCCACACCGCAAATCCCAGGCCTAAATAGGCCCCACTCTCTACCTAGCCCTCAACATCAGCTCGCCATGGTACAACAGCGAGCAATCGCACCAAAACTGGAACCCCCTGACACTATGGACGCTCGACAGATGTGGCTACCTAAACGAATGAATCATTGTAAGCTTTTTCATTATGATTTGCACTTTAATTTATTTTCACATCACAATTTTGTTTTTAATTGGTGGTATTTTGGTTTGGTTGTATGCATTAGAATTGGTAATATATCTATATATATTTATTGCATTTTGATACATATGTCTGTCTGTTACAGCGGCAATACCGGTTAGTATGTCGCCCGGTGCCACAACTCCTCTCATAGACAATACGAATAATACATTTTTCGCACAAGAGCAGCCCGCCAGTGATACCACCCAACTTACGCAGACTTTGTCCGGTGAGTTTGCACCATTGCTATTTGAGTTACACAATATGCTATTTTAAAACAAACAACTACTTCTTTACAACTTGTGGTGATATTTTTGTATTAGAGTAAGAGCCAGCGACCGCCAGACCTTCGTTATTTTATAAAGCCTGAAAGTTTGTCAGCTCGTAGTCCCAGTACATGTAAGAACGACGGGCCTCGTGGCGCATTGGTAAAACTACCGGCTGCAGCACTGAGGTCGGGGGTTCGATTCCCACCCAAGCACAAATATTTGTGACAAACATGAATATTTGTGCGGCGTCTGGGTGTTTTTCTATGTATTATAAGTATGTATTTACAAAAGAAAAGTATATATGTATTAGTATCCGTTATCTAGTATCCATAGCACAAGCATTTAGTTGCTTAGTTTGGAACTGGAGGGCGCTGTGTGATTTGTGTCCAAGAATTATTATGTTTGGACCATAGTTACTTTGGCAGGTACGGGGTACCAAAGATGGAAATAAATTATTCTACTTTCGTTATTTTATAAAGGTTGAGCTTTTGATATTATCTTCAGAATAATATTAAAAACCACGATTTTAATTGCCGGACAGTTAGCATGGTGGCAACCCCTTGCCAGACAGCCTTAACGTTCATGAAATTATAGATGACCTACATACCGATCTTCGTCAATGTATAAGGATTCATTTTTGTAATTTTTCTTCAGAATATTATTAGAAATCACGTTGTCCACGTACCAAACACAAAGCGTCGTAGCAACCCCTAGCCAGACACCCCTTATATATTCATAAAATTATAGGTAATTCTTCTTTCGTCAAAGTAGAAAGCTTTGTATTAGAATTTTACCGTCAAGATATTATTAAAAAACACATATTGGCAGACCTTTAGCGTCCTGGCAACTCGTCGTGGCAACATTAAACGTTTTTGCCAGATTCCCTTCATCTATATCTATATATATATATATATATATATAAGAGATTTCCACCTATATATTGACTCATCACGATATCTCTGGAACCATAAGGCGTAGCGACTTGAAATTTGGTAGGATTATTCCTTTCGCCGAGTAGAGGTCAGCTAAGAACGGATTTTACGAAATTCCACCCACAAGGGGGGTTGCGGGGTGTTAACAATGGAAAATTCCCATTTTTAACCTATAGCTGCTATCGACTTCAAATTTGTCGAAGATATTGCAGTATTAACATAGCGGGGCAGCAGTTATTACTTTTGATGCGAAACGAGAGTTCGCCGGGTCAGCTAGTGTATTTATAAAATTAAATAAATATAAAATATTATTTATAAATATAAAATATTTATAAAATTCAACGGAGAGGCGGGCTAAAAGACTAATTGGCGATCCTATGACGTTCAACAATGATCTGCAAAGCCTCGAGCACAGGCGAAGGTGTCCAGCCTCTCGGTGTTTCTATAGGCTACACTCTGGTGAGTGTGCGCAAGAGTTAGACAACCTGATCCCCTTTCTATCGGCGAACTACCCGACGTACTTACCGTCTACACCCGTACGTTGTTGAAATCCCACCTGTACGAACTAAGCGCTTTGCATCTTCCTTCATCATTCGTACGGCTGGTGAATAGAACAAACTACCTGCGTCGGTGTTCCTCGTTAGCCATGACATAGAGAGTGAAACTAACGGGACAATGAGCTTTACCATCAACGGCCTCGTCGCTACCCGGTAAAATATAAAAAAAAGAGTTTATAGTGGTGCAGTGGTCGAGCCACACACGGCTTCTGATCCAGAGGTCCGTGTTCGAATCCTGACACTGACTCACACCAATGACTTCGAAATTGTTTTCGGAAGTTAAGTGTGATAAATATCGATGATTTAGAACTTTGTGCCCGGTATGGCAATAGGTTCGCCACCTGTTCCATTTGGGATGTAAACATAACCGCGAGACGTGCCTTAACAGCCGCTGCCTACACCTTCGAGTAACAAAAGGAGTGAAGTTATGTTAAGTTAAAAATAATATAGGCTATTCAACTTTTGTCAAAGTGAAGCTTTGTACCCGGTACGCCAATAGGTTTGAGACCTATTCCATTTGGGACATAAACAAAACGGCGATTCGAGGCTTAACAGCCACTGCCTACACTTTCAGGTAGAAAAAGGTGTGAAGTTATGTTATATGTATTTTTTTTTTTTTTTATGGGAGAAGGGGCAAACGAGCTTGCGGGTCACCTGATGGAAAGCAATCACCGCCGCCCATGGCGTCTGCAATACCAGGGGCATCACATCAGCGTTGCCGGCCTTTCAGATGAGAATAGGCTCGTTTCTTGAAGGTTCCTAGGTCGTAGCGGTCCGGAAATACCGTCGCCGGTAACTGGTTCCATGAAGGAACAGTGCGTGGCAAGAAGTGCCTGTCAAAACGCACTGTTGTCGATCGCCAACCATTCAGCCAATGCTACCACCCGTTGGCGTGTCGAACGGTGGCGGAAGTCAGCTGGCGGTATTAATCCGAACAATTCCTCAGAGCACTCCCCGTGGTATATGCGGTAGAGGATGCATAGAGATGCCACCTCTCTCCGCAACGCCAAAGGATCAAGCCGATCAGTAAGAGCTTGGTTGTCGACAAGCCGAACCGCGCGTCGTTGGATGCGGTCAAATGGAGTAAGCTGGTACTGGGGTGCCCCCGCCCAAAGATGTGAACAGTATTCCACGTGAGGACGGACCTGCGCCTTGTAAAGTTGCAGGCGATGACCTGACGTGAAATACTGTCCCGCTCTATTGAGCACACCAAGCTTTTTGGAGGCCACTTTGGCCTTGCCCTCCAGATGACCGCGAAACTGGACGTCACTCGACAAGTCGACACCAAGAATTCCGATAGCGGCTGAGGCGGGTAAGGGAGTGCTCTCAAAACAGGGAGCTACGACAAAGGGTGTCTTTTTAGCGGTAAACGCGCAAACCTGTGTCTTCTTAGGGTTGAATTGGACTAAGTTTAGCCGGCCCCAGTCCGAAACCTGACTAAGCAGAGTTTCGATTTCAGACACAAGTTTGTTCCGGTGCTCGTCGACGTTTTCCCGAGAAATACGCGGGTGGCCGGTATATAAGGCATCCCCGGTACTGTCATCCGCATAACAATGAAGATTGCTGCTAAGCAGCATGTCATTGATATGCAGAAGAAACAGCGTAGGGGATAGCACACAGCCCTGGGGAACTCCAGCATTCACAGGCTTTAAGTCGGAGCATGACCCGTCGACAACAACTTTAATGCTCCGAGCCGTGAGAAAGCTGGAAACCCAATCGCATAATTTCTCGGGAAGCCCATAGCATGGAAGCTTCGAAAGAAGTGCTTTGTGCCAAACCCGATCAAAGGCCTTCGCTACGTCCAAACTAACGGCCAGCGCCTCTCCTTTACTCTCAACCGCTTCCGCCCACCGATGGGTTAAGTACGCTAAAAGATCACCAGCTGAGCGACCTTGACGGAATCCGTACTGACGGTCACTTATCAACTGGTGCTCCTCTAGATACTTAAGGAGCTGGCGGTTGATGAGTGTTTCCATTATTTTGGAGAATAGGGAGGTGATGGCGATAGGTCTGTAGTTGGACGGATCTGAGCGGTCACCTTTTTTAGGGATCGGGTGGACTAAAGCAACCTTCCATGATGCTGGTACAGTGCCGAGAGAGTAGGAGTACCGGAAAAGACGCGTTAAAACCGGTGCCAACTCTGGAGCACACATCTTCAACACGATTGCTGGGATTCCGTCAGGCCCACTCGACTTGTGGACATCCAGGGATAAAAGTATGCGTCGCACAGTACTTTGCCGGAAACGAACCTCCGGCATGGCGTGACCGCAATGTGGAATTGTCGGTGCGATGTTACCCATATCGTCCAAAGTCGAGTTGGACGCAAAAAGAGTGCCAAGAAGGTCGGCTTTCTCTTTTGCGTCGTGGGCTAGTGACTGGTCCTCCCGGTGCAACGGTGGAAGAGACGGCTTACAAAAATTCCCAAGAACAGCCTTGGCGAGCGACCAGAACGCACGGGTTCCCGAGGGAAGGCGAACTAGTTTCTCGCCAATTTTGCCTATGTACTGAGACTTTGCTACGGCTATAACTCTTTTGAAGGACCTGGAGGCAAGGTTGTACCTCTTCTTAAGAGAGCCGGTGTCAGAGTCCTGGGACGCCACTGCTTTTGCCCAGGCTTGATAGCACTCATGCTTAAAACGTAATGCCGTTTTGCATGAGCGATCAAACCAGGGCTGGGATCTGCCGCCGATTGGCACCACTGAGGATGGAACAAAGAGCTCCATTCCCTGCAGCACCACATCAGCAACAGAGTCGGCAACGACGTCAGGATCATCCGGCGAGAAGCAAACTTGCCCCCATGGGTAAGATGCGAAGAAATTTCGCATCCCATCCCAGTCTGCTGACCTATAGTGCCACACACGGCGGCGGCTCGCAATGTGCGGTCGAAGTGGGCGCGTGAGTGGCACTGTACTTCTTATCAGACAGTGGTCCGAAGAACCCAAAGGGGCGTCTACAGAAACCACATATCCGTCCGGATCGGAGGTCAGCAGAAGATCCAACAGGGAAGGTATATGATTATCAACATCTGGGATTCGCGTGGGTGCGGTAACCAGTTGTGTTAGATCATATGCTAGAGCAAAGTCATGAACAGATCTACCCGCGTGGTCGGTGGTACGAGATCCAAGCCAATCGACGTGGTGGGCATTGAAATCGCCGAGGATAACGATTTCCGCGGATGGGACCTGTTGAAGTACGGAATCTGCAGCCGTTTGAATGAAGCTTTATACAGTGGTAGAGCCAAGCAGTTCGCTGCATGAATGGGCCGGCTCGACCGGTGAAATACCACGACCTCTCAGAAGATCGATTTAAAGTGGCTCATGCCGCGTTTCGTTCGGTGTGAGAGAGGTACCCGGAGGCCCACCCCCTTTCCCCATCCTTTCCTCTCCCCTATCCCTTAAAGGTTGGCAACGCAACAGTAGCACGATATGTGTTGCTGGTGTCCACGGGCGGCGTTGGTTGCTTACCATTAGGTGATACGCCTGCTCGTATGCCCAACGATCACATAAAAAAAAAATTGACGAAAGTAGATCGGTATGTAGGTCATCTATTATTTCATGAACGTTAAGGCTGTCTGGCAAGGGGTTGCCACCATGCTAACTGTCCGGCAATTAAAATCGTGGTTTTTAATATTATTCTGAAGATAATATCAAAAGCTCAACCTATATAAAATAACGAAAGTAGAATAATTTATTTCCATCTTTGGTACCCCGTACCTGCCAAAGTAACTATGGTCCAAACATAATAATTGGCCATTACATGTGCTGGGACTACGAGCTGACAAACTTTCAGGCTTTATAAAATAACGAAGGTCTGGCGGTCGCTGGCTCTTGGACCATATATCAGATTGACTTATAATGTATAGTTAATTTAAATTGAGTATTGTTTTGAAAAGCGGGCGCCGTGTCACCGGCGTCTGTGGAAGGACCCCAACAGAATGGTTTCACCACAGACGGCAGTCCAGCACCACAACCAAGTCCTTTACCGCATCGTACTCAACACCAGCAACAACAAGGTATGTCAATAAATATAATATGTGTATATTTGTGTACATAGATCGATTTTATGACTTGATTTTAAAGAAACGAATACGTTTATTTATTTCATGGCCAAGTTACTAAAATATCTTATATGATTACTTGAATATATTATTTGTTTTAAATGTTGACATAATTATGACAATATGTATGAACATAATCACAATTAGGGTCATTTCTTCCTTGATAAATATTCTTCCTGGGTAATTATTGTATGTGAAATATTAAATTTTTCCACTAATCTATAAACGAATCGAAATCGAATAATTTCATTTTGGGTATCGTTAAGGATTTCGCCCGATAAATAAGAAGAGAGATTGATAGTTTTATTGAAATAGAGTCAGGCTGGAGCTGGAATATTTAATACTTAACCCAGAACATGTGTATGTGTGTTCAAAACTCGTTTAAACATTTGCGTTAAAAGCGAAAGTTACGAGCTATCAAATTATACCTCTCTCCACGCCTCGTTTATTAGGAGTATTACTGTACCTACTCCTGATTATTCATGTTGGGATAGGAGGGAAGTTACTGTCGGACGGAGTCGGGTTCTCGGCATCGCCATGAGGGCGCTGAAGGAGGAATTCCGAGAACTGCTCGACACCTGCATAAGGACCGGTCAGTTCCCGCAGGAGTGGAAAACTGGACGCTTGTACCTACTACTCAAGGAGGGGCGTTCAATCGATTCCCCTTCTGCGTACCGGCCACTGGTTCTGCTGAACGAGACGGCAAAGTTATTCGAGAAGATCCTGGCGGACTGTCTCGTTCGGCACCTCGAGGTCGATGGCCCCGGTCTGTCAGCCTCCCAGTTCGGCTTTAGGGTGGGCCGGTAGGGGGCAGGTCGTCCTGGCAGTCTCACTGGACATCGAGAATGCCTTCAACAGCCTCCCGTATGAGACGTTGGAGGAGGCGCTCCGTTATCACCACGCGCCTCCTTACCTCCGGAGGCTGTTGTGGGCATACCTCGAGGAGAGGTACATCGTCTGGGAGGGGGGCGACGGGCGTCTGGTTCGGCGGCGCATGATGCGCGGCGTTCCGCAGGGCACAGTTCTAGGCCCCGTTCTGTGGAACGTCGGATATGACTGGGTCCTCCGTGGTGCTCTCCCGCCGGGGGCGGGGGTGGTCTGCTGCGGCACCGGCCGATGACACCCTCGTCACGGCAACGGGAGACAATTATGCGGCAGCGGCCCCTCGCGCCGAGGTCACAGCGACGCTCGTCGTGGACCGGATCGGCATGTCGGGCCTGAGGGTCTCTGTCGGCAAGACGGAGGCCCTCCTCTTCCATGGCCCTCGCCGAGGGCCCCCACGAGGATCGACGCTCCACATACAAGGAGTAGAAGTCCGGCCGAAATGAAGTACCTCGGTCTGCACCTGGACGGGAAATGGCGGTTTGAGGGTCACATGACCAAGCTCGCCCCTAAGCTGGAGGGTACGGCTGCTGCGCTTGGTAGACTGCTGCCCAACATTGGTGGACCAGGGTCGCCCTGTAGACGACTATACAGTGGTGTGATTCGCTCCATGGCACTGTATGGAGCCCCAATCTGGGCGGACAGCCTCGTCACCCGTAAGAATGATGACGACGACCTCAGAGGGTCATAGCGACGAGGCAAATCAGGGGTTACCGTACCGTGTCGTGGTCGGCGGCCACTGTTTTGGCGGGCAACCCACCCTAGTAGTTGGAGGCGAGGGTCCTGGCGGCGGTCTACGAGCACTGCGCGGAGGTGGGTTCTCGGGGCGGGCTGGCAACATGGCAGTGGTGCGAACTGCGGCCCGCACGGCTGTGCTTCGACGGTGGCGAGCGGACCTCAACTGCCCGGCCGCTGGAGCCGACGTCGCAGCGGCGGTCCGACCTGTCTTGGAGGGATGGGTGGACCGCCGCTAGGGTCTGATGACGTTCAGACTGGCGCAGATGCTTACCGGACACGGCTGTTTCTGTAAGTATCTGTGCCAAATAGCCCGGAGAGAAAGATCTCGCGATCTCGCGAGCATCGGGACGACCTGGTGGCTGTGATAGGCGGGGACCTGTCGCTGCCGGCAGTGATCAGTGCCATGGTCAGCAGCGACAGGTGCTGGCAAGCAGTAGCCGACTTCAGCGAGGCCGTAATATCGCTGAAGGAGGCCGCGGAGCGGGAGTGTGAATACGCTGCCGATGCTGACCCGCTCCGCCGAGCGAGGCCAGGGCGGAGGCGACGCGAGTATCTCCGCCGTCTCCTCGCCCCGCCTTAATATCCGGGACCTGATTCGCAACTAGATGCGCCCTCGCGCTCTTTTGCGGGCCGGACCCTAATAGGAGTTGACTCCAGTTGACTCCAGGGTCGCAGCCCGACTCGCCGGCCCAAAGCTTTGCGCTGCGCGGTGGGTCGGGCCCAGGTCGTCGCCTGACCAGTCCCCCTTTGCGCTCGCGCGCTGCGGAGCTGGTCGGGTAACCGTCGGGGCGTCAGGTGTAGAATGCTAACCGCGAGCCCCTGACGCCCCAGCTAAGACGAAGAAGTGCGTCGTAGAGGTTTGGTGGGTATTCCGGTACCACACTAACGTGCCGGTGAGTCCCACATAACCCTGCCGACGCCGTCGTCGTTGTCGTCAATCCCGTCGGCGTCGGCAGGGTATACAGAAAAGCATTCCTCTGCGTAAACAAAAAAAAAAGGAGGGAAGTTACTGTACGGTACTCTGTGTAATTGACTGTAGGTACTGCAATTAATCCCATAATATCGAACGTGTAGGCACCGGCAAATGCCTCGACACTTTGGATGATTTCTGGTACTAAATGTGATACGTAGAGAAGCCTATTGCCATTGAAAATTTTGCCAGTCCTCAATAATGGTCACACTTGACTTTCTCCAAGTCATTGAAGTGAGCTAAAACACGAACCCACTGAAAAAACTTATGAGCTGAACCACTATCCATCAAATGATAATAGAATTAGTTCGCAATAGGTCAAGTCTCTTAGACGCCTCTTACGCGACAGGGGATGGGAGTGACATTATTCTCTAAAGAGAGCTAACATGTCCACGCCATATTTATAGTTTAAACACATTTAAACTACATATCAGCTGAGTGTACTGTCTGTGCTAGTGGCAGAATGACTATAACCGTATTAGTAGACATAACATAATATAACCTTACGCCTTTGTTACCCGAAGGAGTAGGCAGCGGCTATAAAGCCTCGTCTATTCGTTGTTTCGTCCCAAATGGAATAGGTGGCGAACCTATTGCCAAACCGAGCACAAAGTTTTCAGTCATCGGTATTTGTCACACTTAACTTCCGAAAGCGATTTCGACAAGTCATTGGTGTGAGCCATGCCAGGATTCGAACCCGGACTTCTGGATCAGAAGCCGTGTGCTCGACCACTGGACCACCGAGACTAGAGTAGGAGATTAGTAGACATGTGGTGAATTAAATAGATGTTGTAAAAAGTGCTATTGAAAACCATAATGATATAAAAAAGTACCGCTTTTGCAGGGACGTGGACAGGGAATAACACATTAACTTATACACAAAGCCTAGCACCGCCGCCGGCAGCGCCGCCGGTACCACTTGATGCGCCTGCGCATCATCACCATTATTGTTAGTGGTATTGTATTTATTTAGACAGACTATAGATAGCGCTTTGTTGACCGCCATGTTGTTTTTTAAAGTGTATTTTTGATTTGCTTGGCTTTTCACGGCTTTTTAATCATTAATTGTAACCTACATTAAACCGGCCAAGTGTGAGTCGGAGTCGCATGCCATTATCTATAAGAGCGGCACAAAATCACGTTTCTTGTAGATATATATATAGTCTCTGTTATAGCGGCAACAGAAATATACATTTAATTGGTCTAACTATCACGGTTTATTAGATACAGCCCGATGATAGACAGACGAACGAACCACGGTGTCTTAGCAATAGGGTCCCGTTTTATCCTTTGTTTACGCAACCCTGCAAATATTAGGAATTATTACTAATAAATAGTGGTTATTTCTCGGTATTTCTGAGAACTGAATTAAAATCCATTGCATAGTTTAGTAACATACAGCCATTAAAGTAACTCTAATTAGGATTTGAAACCTACATATTCTCAATAATATCCTTATATTCTGTTTGTTAACACAATATTATTATTATTAACGCAAATTTGCCAATTTATTAACAACAACAAATGTGTTTGTGATGTCATATTTTAAATAATTCAAGTTGATTTGTTCAGTAGTACATTTAACGGATAGTGTGTTTTTTTGCTTGTATAATTAAACTTGTGTGTTGCAGAATTTTTTTATTTTATTTTGAGGGTAGACCTCAAAAGAGACTACTGTAAATTTTAAAATCATATTCAGTTAAGACTCTAGAACAGACCTATTACAGTTTGGCATTGTTTTGAATTTTATTTATTGGAAGAAATTAGTGTCTGAGATAGACATTCTAGCTATTTTAAATGCTAGTAAAGTGTAAAGAAATTAATAAGTAGTTTTACTTGACTGTAATATACTCTCTTGTGAATGATGGCGTTGATGGATCGTAAGTAGTTTGTGAATTGTTCATATTTTATTCTTCATGAGTGATATTAGTTTGGTTTTTGTAGTTTAGGTTTATATTGGGTATATCCTTAACCGTTTAAATCTGTTACGGGTGTAGATTGAGTCCAAATTAGGTATATTTTCATATTATTTTATGGAATAGAAGGGCAAATAAGCAAGGGTGATGGTATGCAAATACAATTTTAGGAATGGTAGAGCCAAGCAGTTCGCTGCATGAATGGGCCGGATCGATTGGTGGAATACCACCACCTCTCAGAAGATCGACGTAAAGTGGCTCGTGCCGCGATTCGTCCGGTGAACGAGGTACCCGGAGGCCCACCGCCCTTCCCCATCCTTTCCTATCCTACTCCCTTAAAGGTCGGCAACGCAACTGTAACACCATAATAATGTGTTGCAGGTGTCCATGGGCGGCGCTGGTCACTTAACATCAGGTGACACGCCTGCTCGTTTGCCCTCCTATCCCATAAAAAACCGTCGCTCATGGACACCTGCAACATAGTGTTACAGTTGCGTTGGCGGCTCTAAAGGCAGTAGGACGGAAAAGAAGGGGGAAGAACGAAACGCGACATGAGCCACTTTACGTCGATATGCAATGACCTATATATTTAATGATTGAAGTTAAATAAACTAAACAAGTACGAAATATGTTTGTTGTGCTATGTGTAGTTCTCGGGAACGAAATTTATGTATATTAGCTAAAAAATAATAACTATTTTGCTTTTACTATCACAGCTTTTTATTAATAAAGGGGGGTAGGTATATTTGTGTAGGTAATATTCTGCTCCACAGAAAATGCGGTTGGCGTATTTTTAAATCTGGTGTCACAAATATGAATATTGCTTAAAACTTAACCTTACACGTCCAGTATGCATAGGCTCCACAGCTTCAATCATAAGTTTCATATATATGAAAGTGGGAACTTTGTTTTTTTCATCATAGTATGCTAGTGCTAGGATTTGAAATTATTTATTATAAGTATAGACCTTTTTACCATAAGTCGAAGTAAGTATGAAAGAACATTGATAAAAATGTAGGTGTATTTTTTAATTTGTGTAGACAACGGCAATCCAGGCGGACTATTATCAAGTCAGCCAGCGCCAGAGTATTGGTGTTCTGTGGCTTACTTCGAGTTGGATACACAAGTAGGCGAGACATTCAAAGTGCCTTCCAGTAGACCTAATGTTACTGTAAGTATCAAACTATTGACTACTATTACTGCAATATGCTATGATTTTTTTTATCATATAACATGATACTAGCTAACCCAGCAAACCGTTGTTTTGCTAACAAATAAAGATTTAGATCAACAAATAAAAATATAAACTGATCGTTGTGAGATAAGTTAAAAAAAAAAGTAATAAACTAGGGATGGGCTACCATTTAGGGACATGAAATGAAGAATAGATGCTGTCAGATTCTCATAACTACCTGATATGCACACAAATTTCATAGGAATCGGTCTAGCCGTTTTGGATCAGTATGTACTCGAGAATTTTAAATATTAGAGCAGCGGTTCCCAAACTTATTTTGTCTACTGCCCACTTTGAGAATAAATATTTTTTTTAGCGCCCACATTTTTTTGCACCTATTTAAAAACCACTAGTATACCCATAGTACAAATCACCCCCCAGGCCTCTACACAACGCCCCCATTTTCTTTCTGGGTCTCTTACCGCCCCCCCTTGAGATCTGCAGGGGGCGTTATCGCCCACTTTGGGAAAGACTGTATTAGCGAATATTAGAGTGAATAATATGGTGGTATCGCTCATTAATTAATTGCTGTTTATGTAACTATATAATTAATTATTTAACTCACAAAAATGCTCTGCAGGTTTTCTTGTAAATTAGTATGTAGGGAATTAATGCTACCCTAATCCCTTTGTTATATAACTAACTGACCCGGCGAACTTTGTTCCGCAACAAAAGCCACTTTTACAGTGTTTGCAATTAAAGTGCTCAATCCCAAAATTTATCACTTTTTCTTTGCTACATCATACATGAATTATAGATAAAAACCACCCCGCTGACATCCTCTATCTATTAAAAAATCGCATCAGAATCCGTTGCGTAGTTTTTAAGATCTAAGCATATAAGGGGACAGACAGCGGAAAGCGACTTTGTTTTATACTATGTAATGATTAATTATACACGTGTCCAGGTCGACGGCTACGTGGATCCATCTGGAGGTAACAGATTCTGTTTAGGTGCCCTCAGCAACGTCCACAGAACAGAGCAGAGTGAACGTGCGAGGTATGACCTGTAATCAACTTCTCTTTTACAAATTATTATATCTCACCCCGAAAATGTTGTCTTGGCTAAAAGATAAAGTTATTGGATTAGCAATGGGGGTTGATCGTAGAGAGGTGAAAATTTAGGGGTGTATGAATTTTTGTATGCTGTATCTTAAAAAAATAATGGGTCGGGCTACCCTTAATATTTGGGGAGATGAATAATAAATGTTGTCCAATTCTCACACCTACCCGATACACAAAATTTCTTGAGAATCGATCAAGCCCTTTCGGAGGAGTATGATAACTAACATTGTGACGCGAGAAATTTATAAATTAGATTGCAAACAGTTGTTTGTGTTTTCCTCTAAAAGGGTACGGCATAAAACTAACATAGTAAAAAAAATACAGGTACCGCAGATACACAAAATCAATCGCAAAGGGATGGGGAAAGGGCTCCGGATATCTTTCACCAAACGAAACGCGGCATGAGCCACTTTTCGTTAATAATCTGGGCGGTCACGGTATTTCAGCGGTCGAGCCGTCCCATTCATGCTGCGAACACTATACCTCTGCTAAACAGTAATAGCTATAAAAATTCCAAATAATGTTGTTCTGGTTTTTGTCGCCCTCAAATATACGAAACTTCACCTCGGTCTGTATCTATAGTTCCTAGTGATATTATGAAGACATTACTATGTACTATAGATATTCAAAATGAAGGGTGATATTGCAGGCTCCATATTGGTAAAGGTGTCCAGCTGGACCTCCGTGGCGAGGGTGACGTCTGGCTGCGTTGTCTGTCCGACCATTCTGTCTTTGTGCAGTCGTACTATCTGGACAGAGAGGCGGGCAGAGCGCCCGGGGATGCCGTGCATAAAATATATCCTTCGGCTTGTATAAAGGTAGGGTACCTTTCACACTTATATGTTTGTTAGTTTCGAATTTATATTGTTTTAATATATATATATATATTATCTAAATAGTGTCCTAAAGAAAGAAGAAGAATGATGTTTATTAATTGAATTGCAATAGTTAAAATGTTATTTTGCGTGTTAATTATCATAACTTAGGCCCGTGTTCACGAAGAGATAATTAGGTCTTATTCAGGCGATTACGCCGTAAACGGGTCTTTTACAATATTTTGCTGTTCACCAAGCACTTAACATTGATTAAGTGCTGTAATCGACCGATTATCTTAATGTAACTCAAAGACCTCGTTTAACCGGCGGTTATTGTAAACAAATGTGACATTTCAGAAATAAAGTAAGGTGAAGGATCTAATAATGAACACTTGTACTAGTGTTCATCATAAAAGCAATACAAGCAATTAGTACAAAACACAGACCAAGAGTCATTAGTAAAATATCATATCAATATTCTCAAGAATGCGTGGTAGAAGTATCTGTAATAAATTCTTAGAAATTTAAGAAGGTATAGGAAAATCTAAAATCACCATTGATAGACATTTAGGATCCAGATGTCTATTCCCATTGATGATACAGACCCTACCCAGCATTAGATATCCAGTCGTTGACATTGTTTTTTGTCGTGTCATATACATAATTATGGCAAATTTAAACAGTATTTAGACGGATAAATGAAATCCCGTTTAATTAAATTTATTTAAAACTTAACTAGTTTAACAATATAATAACCATTCCTTATTCAGTTTATAACTTTAGAACCATGGAAAAACTATGTTTTCTTTGAATAAATAAAAAAAATATCCATCGCTAGTTTATAGTCCATTATTGGAACCTCTACCCTAAATAAAATATAATGGAAGTTGCTATAAATTACATTTTAGATGAAAATAATGTTTTAGACGATTTTAAATACTCGTAACGGGCACCCCGTTTATTCCAAATATGACGAAATTATTTCTAAAATATGACGAGAAAGCAAATAAATAAAACGCATTTCAGACGTTGCCATGACAACAGAAATCAAGAGAATAAAACATAATGCTAATAAATAACGAAGGCGTTTATGGTAACTAAATCGCATTGCCATAACATGGAGTACATTTTGTAGTATAATCGTATTATCCTAATATTTTTGGATGTCGCTCGGATGTCAGCAAATGTATACAAATTGCACACATTTTACGTTATTTTAATAAGTAGCATTATACTACTCGTTCTTTTACTATTCATTCGTTCTAATTACAACTAATTACGTAGCAGTCCCCATTTTATTTTTGGTGAACAGCGTTAACTTTATATGTCCGATTATATTTATAGCTCTATTTAGCTAACACATCGCTATGTCATAGTACGTGAAGTTGGCCCTTAGTGGAATAAATAACTTAGTGTAATGCATATTATAGATGTGTGGCCTATTACAATTGGGGTGTAAAAATACGGGGATTTAACGGTGGGTTTTAAGAGTCACTGTTTAGAAAAATACCGTGGGGTTACAAAAAAAGGCACGCATCCAGTTATACTTATTAAAAAAAGATGGTTGCTTAAAGTAAATCTGGTTCCAGGTGTTCGATCTCCGGCAGTGTCACAGACAGATGCAGTCTCAGGCGGCCACAGCGCAGGCGGCGGCCGCAGCCCAGGCCGCAGCAGTCGCGGGCCACATCCAACCTCAACACCCCACCATGAACAAATGTATGACATTTACTTTAGATTTAGACCTTTTTATACAGAATTAGTTTTTCAAATCGTTTTTATTATGGTATAAGGGGGCAAACGAGCAAGGGTGTCACCCGATGACAAGCAACAAACGCCGCCCATGCACATAGTGTTACAGTTGCGTTGCCGGCCCTTACAATGGCATTTGGAAGGGGTCGGAATTGGGATGGGAGGTCCATCTCCCACATCACACAACCCCATCGAACAAACCCTCCCCCTCTCCAGAGGGGCAGGGTTTGTGCCTAGGTATACCATTCTCACCGAGCGAAACGCGGCATGAGCCGCTGTACGTCGATATAGGAGAGGTCGTGGTATTTCACCGGTCGAGCAGATCCATTCGTGCCGATAACGTTGTTTGGGGAAAGTTGGCAATTAGTTTGTTGTTTATATTATCCCTAGTTGACCCGGCGAACTTTGTTCCGCATCAAAAGTAATAAATAAGTAAATTTTGGATTTATCACTTTTTCTTTTCTATATCATACATTAATAAAAACCACCCTGTTGATACCCTCTATGTATAAAAAAAACCGCATCAAAATCCGTTGCGTAGTTTCAAAGGTAAGTTTCTAAGCATATAAGAGGACAGACAGCGGAAAGTGACTTTATTTTACACTATGTAAGGAGCTTCAATTCATTTTGGGTGGTTTGTTGGTAAAATTTAGTAAATAAGAAGTGATAATTTTCGGGTGTTCTGTGTATTGACTAATATAATGGTTGTTGATATATATATGTGTCCAGGTCTATCGGCAGCTGCTGGTATAGGCGTGGACGACCTGAGGCGGCTGTGTATAGTTCGCCTGTCATTTGTCAAGGGATGGGGCCCTGACTATCCACGCACCTCAATAAAGGAGACGCCCTGTTGGGTTGAAGTGCATTTGCATAGGTAAGTGTTGTTAGCTAGCTAGTATTACACAACTTCACGCCTTTTTCTACCCGAAGGTGTAGGCAATGGCTGTTAAGCCTCGTCTCGCGGAATAATTATGTTACTCGTCCCCAATGGAATAGGTGGCGAACCTATTGCCATGCACCGGGCACAAAGTTGTCAGTCATTGATAGTATTATATTAATAGCTGCTGTTAGTCGGTTGGATGGATTGGATGGAAGGTACACCGCTGATGTAGAAAGAAGAGTACCGTTAGGAAATAAAGTAAATGGGGCGTTGGGCAGATTCCTAGGCGCAAAAGATATTAGCAGAAAAGCCCAGCTAGCAATTCACAATGCAATACTGATCCCAACGCTAACTTATGGAAGCGAGAGCTGCGTATGG
This sequence comes from Euproctis similis, assembly GCA_905147225.2. NCBI lineage: Eukaryota > Metazoa > Arthropoda > Insecta > Lepidoptera > Erebidae > Euproctis > Euproctis similis. The sequence goes on from LR990109.1 coordinate 17,443,781, forward strand.
CAGAGTGTGCATGAAAGTAGGATAAACGCGGTCGAAATGAGGGCATTGCGCAAAATCTGCGGAGTGACCCTCGCTGACCGCGTGGAAAACAAGGTAATAAGGAAGGAAGTCGGATTGAAAGAGAGTGTCGGTGTAAAAGTAAGAAAGGGCATGCTCTGATGGTTCGGACATGTAGAAAGCATGGATGATGCAAGATTGACTAAGCAGATATACAATGCAAAAGCGGATGGATGTAAGAGTCAAGGACGGCCAAGACACACATTCCATGACCAAATAGAACGTGTCCTGGAGGAAGGCGATGTTAGCAGCCTCAAAAATCGACGCGCGTGCATGAAAAGAGAGAGTTATGAAAGTCAACGAAGCGAGTGAGGTGTGTAAGAATCGTGCCCCCTATGGCGCTCCGTCCCCTCTGCCTACCCCGCAAGGGATTTGGCGTGAAGTTATGACTGTTAGTCTTAAGTTTTTCTTAAGATACTTTTTAGTTTATTGTAGCCTGATTTATCTCAGTTAGTAGTCAGTAGCTAATAGTCTCGGTGGTCCAGTGGTCGAGCACATGGCTTCTGAATCCAGAGGTCGCGGGTTCGAATCCTGGTACACACCAATGCCTTTTCGAAAGTTATGTGTGATAAATATCGATGACTAAAAACTTTGTGGCCGTTATGGCAATAGGTTCGTCACCTGTTCCATTTGGGACGTAAACGTAACGGCGAGTCGAGGCTTGACAGCCACTGCCTACAACCTTGGGTAGAAAAATGCGTGAAATTCCGTTATGTTATCGATAAGTTATTGATGTGATTAAGGATTCAAACACATCTAAACTAAATATTCAAAGAAGAATGCTAAGCCCCTAGGCCAAGAAAACTTATGACACCAGATATAATCCTTATCAGCATTAATCCCTTAATCACTGCTTCCTTTACCCACGGGAACAGATGGGGTGACACATTAGTACGGTACCACATGCTGTGCATACAGTCTGCGGCTTAAATTTTCTGCATTTTTATCTATACATATTAATAAAATTGAAGTTTCTGTTTGTAATATTGTAATAACCGCTTTCTACTACATCCATAGTACTATATACATACATAGTGTTAATGATGATGTATAACTTACAGAGCACTACAACTCCTTGATGAGGTGCTGCACACAATGCCGATCGACGGACCACGGAGCACAATTGAGTAGGAGTTGATTGGCTTCTTTTGAGGCCTTCGAGCGACCACTGACGTAACCACACTATTGCTAATACGCACGGACGACAATAACAGTCGCGTTTATATTGGACATGTTGAAGTGAAACTGTGTGTGATTGTGAATTAATAGTGTTACAATAGTTTTGAAAGTTTATAGTTTTAACTGTATACTTCTTGTGAATGATGAGTGTGTTGGTGTAGGTGAAGTAAAACAGCCAAATAAATGTCAAGGTATACTCGTTATGTTGCTCAAGAAGCGCTGACAACATATTAAAGAAAAATATCCTTTAGGCAAACTGAAACGATGACAAATGAGTATTAAAAAATAATAATAAAAGAATCCTAAAATCGTGATTCTCTTTGTTAAAAATGTATACACAATTTGTAGAACTAATGTGTCAGTGTTTAATTTGACATTAAATTTTTGCACTTTTAAAATATTTTAAAACTGACAAATTCGTCTTGCGTTTGTATTACAGATGTTGATATTCGGGGTTCAGATTTTCATATATTTCAAAATATTATTATCTCTAATTCGATTTGCGCAAAGGGCATTTTTTAAATACCATCGACGCTGTGGCAAACAATTGTAAGCAATAATATCACATTTGTTTGGTTTGTATAATTATTTCATAAATCTATTGAGGAGGACAAAATATTTTTCTTTACAATTCGTTCAAGCCTAAATTTATTCGAATTAGTCTCTATAGGGACACATAGGACAAAAAATACTAAAGGTTAGTAAATAACATATATACACATAAACATATATACATAAACAGTGTTGTTATAATAATATAGTGACTATATATAAGCAATACATACACACTAAGAAATATGTGAACTCTATTTTTCCTATAATTTATTTCTCAACCTGGATACCATAACATTCTGTTTGTCTTTTGTCATTCAAAAGTTGGTCATGAAATGTCATGCATTATTGAACTGGGTGTATGACATACATTGGAATTTATGTCCCCTATCTGAATCCACTTTTTATCCATTTTCCCACCCATTCTCACAAAATGAATTCATTCATTAATAAACTATATAAAGTGTCAGCACACATGCCATAATAGTTGCATTTATTTTAAGTTAGTTATTGTGTTTTATTTCATCATAAAAATTATATATTTGGTCTTTGTCTTCCAAATTTTCTGTTGCGTCTTCCCCCTTGTAATGTTTTGTTTGTTGATTTGTGAATAAAGGTTGGTTGTTTTTTTTCATAAATATTGCACATAGTGTGGAGGGTGTATCGCTCATATAAATATAAAGGTGAACTAATTATGTCTTGTGTAATTAATTTATACTAACAATGTAAGTAATATCAGTAAGAGTATGTAAGTAGAGAGTAAAATATATGTAACAGTATTGATGTAGAACAAAACTAAAGAAAGATATAAAAAGGATCTCAGTAAGATATGTATCAATGTTGTACACATATATGGCTGCTCAAATGATCAATATGTACTTCTAACTACTTTATAGTAGAGGCAATCAATTATTTGTATCAAATAAGTCTATAAAACTTACTCAAAATGTTAATCATGAAAAAGAAAAGTCGTATTATATATTGATTTTGAACACAACAATGATATGAATTATGGTAGTGTAAGATATTGAATATTGATAATTGAATAAAATATTTGATGAAAACTATATTTACAAACATTACTTACAAGCCATGAATATAAAGGTTTTTCTTCCACAACCATCTTTTGAAAATTAATACTTATCATCATTCTAAATAGTGTATAGATGTCAAGTATTTTAACTAAACAATATTTATTTGTCATAAGAAATAATTTAGTAACTTTTTTTACTGGAGTACTGTTACTGCAGAGTTTTCTTACAGTGGATTGTTAAGTAATGTTTTTTAATATATAGTTTGTATATCATCTTTAAGGAACATGAGTTAGTCTATAGTCTTTTGTATGTGTACAAAATATAAAGTACGAATTTTAGTAACAGTGATACCAAATTAAGGCATTTTTATTAAACAAATAATAATATCTAATATATTATAGTGATTATGATATTTGACAAGACATAATATTAGTTCAACTTGAAAGAAGCCAAATGGAAATTAGCTTTCTTCGTAGAATAAGCTAAAATAATAATGCGTCAACATAACATGTTACATTAATTTATGATAATTGTAAGACATTTTTTTTTAATTCGATGAGCAAGTTCTGCTGAGTGTTTAAGACTGTATTTTTGTTATTGTGAATTTGTGACGCTTTAATTTAGTGAAATTGCAGTGATTAATTATTTGAAACCAAAATTATTAGGCGATAAACATATTAGCCTAGTTTGTATAAGAGCCAATAATACTCATCATTTATACCAAACCATGCATCAGTTACAGATTCTAAACTGAGGAGTGTTTAATGGATATTAGACGTTTAAGTTAAAATCTTGTATTAGATACAGCATTTATCTTTTCCCACTAAATTATCACTAAATATTGCATCAGCCTGTATCTTATATACATCATGTTGTTAATAAAATTTTTACTAATTATTTTTTAAGTACATTTATATAGTTGATGCAAGATGATAATATAATCCTGGATGGATAATACAACCGTCATACACTTCTCCATAGAGGATGAACACAATGTCAGCTTGACTTCTAGCATGTTAAGTATAAATTGGGTAAGTTATAAATTAATCATGCAATTTTACTAAGACATAAGTGAAGATGTGACGAGCTAATGTATAAAGAAATATTGTTTAAAAAACTTAGAATTTTAAAAGACGCTCACTCAATGTTGGTCGTCTTACTCGTCTTTGACATTAAAAACATTATTATTTTATGAGAAATAAAATGACATACTATATGTACGGAAACTTAGTTGTAGACATTACAATTAGTTGAGGTGTTTTATTAAAATAAATTTATATGAGATTTCCTTTTGTCATTTGCTTAAGATTTGCTTTAATTAATTTTACTTGGCAATTAGTAATTATATATAATATCTTATGTTGATTTTTTACAGTTAATTTTAGTTAAAGTTACTACTGATATTTTTATTATAATATATATTTTAATGAGCCAATACAAAATGTTGATTGGCAATGAATTCAATATTATATTTGTTACTTGATTGATTTTTATCAGAAAGCCAAGCACGGTTCTTTTATTTCTATAAAGTTTATCTTGTCGAACATCACAAATTAATTTTTTATTTGTAATAATTGTGTTTGTATACAGTGTTTCATATTGTTACCCGCGCGTTTGTGAAGAATTGAAAAATGTAAGTCTATGTAAATAGTACAATTTATTGAGAATATATTTTAATACGCAGTAGTTTTCTCAATACGAAGTAATTACTAACTACTAATTGATGATTTTTCTCTCTCTCTGAAATCAAAAATACTACCTCTATATAGTGATCAAAAGGATTCAAGGGTCTTAGATGATATTAATATGTGGTAAGTTATTAAAATGATGTTCAAGTTTGGTAAAATAAAAGTTATATGTGAAATTCTAATTTCAAGATTACATCAGTTACAAAATGATACAACCCAATGTGTTTATTGTATTAAAAAATAAATCTATATTGTCTATTGCAGTTTGGACTCATGATGGTAGCCGTATTTCAAAATTGGAATAATCGAATGCATGGTTATAAAAATGAATTTGTACAGCACTATTAGTGTATCTATGGCGTCGTCCTCTTAAATAATTTAATAATATGGTTATTGTTCTATTAGAATATATTATGAAATACTGTTTAAATTGACCACAACAAATTAAATTATTAGGTACTATAATATAATCAGTACATGTTAATATTTCTTCATAGACAAAGGGTTTATTAATAAAGTATAATAAACTGGCACCAAAGTAAAGAAAAATACATAGTTTATCGTGGTTGAAATTTCAAAATGACTAGAAATCTGTACAAAAAAGAATGGTATCTACACGAACTGTTGGTTGTGAAATCGGTACTGCTGTTTACAGTGCTTTTCATCATATAATTCAGAAGACACGTTATGTCATGGTCCTTATTTCTCGATAGTCTTCATCTACATTATCTATGGATTGATGGTAAATATACTGGTAGATGGTAATATGGTGATTTGAACATTATATAATATTGTCTATGCTTGTATTTTTTTTTAAAAACAAGTCACTGCAACATTACTTCGTAGACATATATTAATATAGTATTCTTATCCCTTGAAAAATATATTTTTGTGGTCTAAGCGATAGCCATTTTTGTATTTAGTTTTAAGTATGCCATAATCATTGTTATATACATCATTGGAATAAGCGTTTTGTTGTTTTGCGGGATCATCATTAATATGTCGTATTATTTTTTTTTTATTGAAAAATATTCTCATTTAAAACCCCATCTAGAGCAGCTTAATTCTTATGTGCATATTATTATATACATTTGCCATTTTCGATAAGAAAATATTGCATTTTAGTGTTTACCACAGATAAAACGAAAAAATAAATTATAGTAGATGTATAATAAGTTGCACTCGGTTACTAAACTTCGATTCATTTAATTTATGTTTTGATCAGGTTTTTTTTTAAAGTGCAGTAAATATAAATGTATGGTCCCCGCAAATAACAAAATATTCGACCCCACAAATCAATTCATGTCATGATTAATTATGTATAAACAGTGTCCTCGCAATAATTAGATGTGTTGTAAATGTAGCATAATGTAAAATTTAGTGATCGCCATGTATTTTTGATTTTTCAATAAATGTGTCTATAAGAGGGATTGTGTAGACCTTACACAGAGTAAAATAGTATATAAGTGCATAGTTGAATATGATAACTATGAAAGAAATGAATATAAAGGTTATTCCTCTACTATAATCGTTTCATTTCGACTTTTCTAAATAATCAGTGACAGCTTTAATAATCAGCTTTAAAATTAAAAAGTACGGTTTCTAAAAAAAAATCTAAAATCGTTGTCAGTTTCATTCAACAAACCTAATCAATTTTGGACTGTATCAGATTTGTATTCAAGGAGCATCCAACAGAAGGCGTGGTTATAAACCACTCAGGTCTTTTACACTTAACTGACGTGGTACGTAGCATCCATAAGTTCATAATAGCGGTAGATAGATGGTCGCAAGTCTGGAATCGAACATGCTGGAGCGATTTTGACTGGAGGGTAGCTGATGTAATAAGAAGTAACAGACTTTTATTTCAGAAAAATCTTATATTTTTTTTATTTATTGTTTCTGTGACGAAACAAAGTTCACTGGGATAGGTATTTAGTAATAAATACACTTTATATTGGTCTAGTGCCTTGAGTTAAACTGTCTTAAATGTGTAATTGAAACAAAATAACAACGCTTTCAACTCATAGCTTGAGAACGCAGCTCTTGATTGGTCACTCCACTATAAATACAGCACGACTCACTCCCGCACATCGGCACAATTCCAACCTGCTGCTGAGAATAGTATTTCCAACCACGACCACGGAGCCGATGGAGCTACACTCGTTGTTTTTCTATTTTTTGCGTAGATTGTATTGAAATTGTCTTCTAGTTGAAATCCCTTGAGGTTATTTTTGTGACGCATGAGGTCATTCTACCTGCTGGATATAACTTAGTGTTTCATAGCCAAAAATGACAATGACAGTATGTTTAGGTACAATTTCAACTCTACTTCTACGCTTCTAACGAGATTTATTCTGCGGCTATTGTTCCCTTTATTCTTACCTCAAGGAAAACTCTGATGAACTAAATTGGCGTTTTTTACGCCAAAATTGTTGATTGTACCTAACAACAAAAAATATCTCATAGTTAGGATTGTAACTTAATGTTATAGACATGGTTAACCGCAAAACGAGTCGAAAAAGAGTTCAACTTGAACAGTTGCTTTTGGACGCCATTTTTAATTATTGAAAAAGATAAAAAATATATAAATGAACGCGTTATTAAAAAACTCTTGAGTTTTAAATTAGGTCTAATACTTAGACGCTAATAAGCGCCTTGGAAAAGGTGTATTTTTAATTGGAAAAGGAGGGCAAATGAGCAAGCGTGTTACCTGATGGCCATGGACACCTGCAACACATAGTGTTACAGTTGTGTTGCCGAGAGTAAGATGGGGAAAGGAGTTGGGCCTCCGGGTACCCCTCTCACTGAAAGAAACGCGGAATGAGCCACTTTACGTCGATCTTCTGAGAGCTCGTGGTATTTCACTGGTCTTGCCGGCCCATTCATGCCGCGAACTGCTTGGCAGAGCCGTGCTTCAACTTGCTGATTCGTTACGTCACGTCCCAAATGGAATAGGTGGCGGAACCTATAGTTTACACCGGGCACAAAGTCGTCAGTCATCGATATCCAATGCACATACTAAATTTACTTTGCTAGAACTATAGTTTACTTCGATCATGGCTAATGCTGGTTTTAAAACTCAAACTTCAAATAGAATTTACCTATATGTGAAAATAAACCCGCAGTGTTTGAGCAATGTGCCGAAATGTTAGATGTATTTTCAGCGTCGAGGCCGACCTTGTTTACATATTTTTCATTTTACGATGGAGTTATTTCGCAGCACTCTCTTACAACATTTACCATTGTATTTTTCTATATAAAAAATATTTAAAGCTTGAAGGGATTTCATATATTTTTATAAGCAACCAACAGTTCTTTAAAGTAAATTAGCTAAAGTTATATTTCATTCCAAAAATCTCTTTGTTTGTTCGTTGAATGAGAGATTTCATTTTATACTAGTTATACTGTAAAAACTGTCTGGCTTTTTAATGCTTACTGAGAACAGATAGCTAGGCATTTAAGGTATGACCATCGACAAACTAATAATACATACACAACTTCACGCCAAATCTCTTGCGAGGTAAGCAGATAGAACGGAGCGCCATAAGGCACGAGTCTTACACTTACTCGCTTCGTTGACTTTCATCATCATCATCATTACATAGTATAAAACAAAGTCACATTCCGCTGTCTGTCCCCTTATATGCGTATATCTTTAAAACTACGCAACGGATTTTGATGCGATTTTTTTAATAGTTAGAGGGTGTCAAATGGGGTGGTTTTGATATATGATGTTGTAAAGAAAATATGATAATTTTCGAGATTTAGCACTTTAATTGCAAACGCTGGCTGAACCCTAAGTGCTAGATCAAAACAATGTTCTACATTATTAAACACCTTCAGAAGGCCTGCAAAAAAGTCTCTTAAGGATAACCCACAATGACTATTTTTATTTTGTTACTTTTTACGAGAAATAATGGCTTATTTACGAAGCGATTTTAAACATTACAGCATTAATTTTCATCCAATTAAGTGTGTTAAATAGATTGTGCTTGTAATATAGATGATCCTGGTCCTTTACAGCATGCAATTTAAATGAATATTTTCGAAGATATTACAGTATTAACATAGCGGGACGGCAGTTAAAGCCGATAAATAGTACAAATTGAACCTCATGATATCCAAAATTTACTCATTTATTACTTTTAATGCGGAACAAGCTCGCCGGGTCAGCTAGGAACTAATAATCACGTGTAAAAAATAGATTTAGATAGTTTTGAATCAGATAGTCTTTTAATAATCTCTTAAGACTAAACGTTAATTCTAGATATATTATGTTCTATCAATACGCCAATATTTATCAAATTTTTTTCAACAGTTGACCTGTCAATCATAGGTCAACTGATGAGGAGAATTAAGTAACAAACATCCAAATATTATTATAAACTTTTAATATTTGTAAAATAAGATACCAGGTACTTTTGCCTACATAGACCCGCCAGTCAATAAAGTACATAGTCGCTCACTATAGGCACACCCTAACAGAAGTCAGAGTGTGGGTCCACCTGCGGTTGGTATTGTCTGGCGGCTAGGTGGTCCTGAAGCGTATATCTCTAGATGCCCGCGAATCGGAATCGGACGCACGGGCACCATTTACCGTGACACACATGTCCAATCCTTACAGCTCAACCACAGCCCCCACGAGTCCAACCGCAAATTCAGAGACACTGCGGGTGACAGCGCGTGAACGCCAGTACCTGCAGTAGGGCTTTTCTCTGCTCCCGCGTACCCTGATCTTACAGACGGATCCGTGGTTCCGTCTGAAACCTATCTACCTCGGTGTCTGACAAGATAGGGTAGAGCCATACAGGTCGCTGCATGCATCGGCTCTACCAGGTGTACCGGTATGAAATGAGCGTGATACAAATGTGTTGGTAGGGGTTATTTGTTGTGAATAAGCCTTAATTTTTTTCTGTTTGGTTGCCATGACAACTGTCTAACATTCAATTAACCTAACAACATCATATTTTTTTATTTTGTTAAAAATGTCAAATTTTGTGCCGGAAAGTGATGATTTGCGGAAAGCATTAATTTTTTGTTTCCATTTCAAAAAAAATGCTGCAGAATCACATCGAATGCTTGTCAAAGCATATGGTGATCATGCTCTATCAGAAGCAACATGCAAGAGATGGTTTCAACGATTCAAATGTAATGATTTTGATGTGAGAAATGAAGAACGTGGAAGACCACCAAAAAAATTCGAAGACGCCAAACTGCAAGCCATATTGGATGAAGATGATACTTTGAGTCAGAAGCAAATGGCAGCTATGTTAAATGTTGCACAACAAACAATTTCAAATTCGTCTATGGAAAACCGGAAAAAAACTTGTGAAATTTAGCTTCAAAGACACGAAAAAAAAACAGTTTTGCATCGAATTGTCACTGGCGATGAAAAATGGATTTATTTTAAGAATCCTAAACGGAGAAAATCATGGGTTAATCCGGGACAACCATCAGCATCGACTGCAAAACCAGATCGTTTCGGGAAGAAGGCAATGGTCTGTGTTTGGTGGGATCAGAAGGGTGTGGTGTATTATGAACTCCTAAAACCTGGTGAAACTGTTAATACTAGTCGCTATAAACAACAAATGATCGATTTGAACAACGCATTGATCGAAAAACGACCAGAATGGGCCAGAAGACACGGCAAAGTAATTTTGATACACGACAATGCACCTGCACACAAAGCAAAATCGGTTGAGGATACAATTAGAGGACTTGGCTGGGAGTTGCTACCCCACCCGCCGTATTCACCAGACTTGGCTCCTTCTGAGTACCATTTATTTTCATCGATGGGACACGCATTGGCTGAGCAGCGGTTCGATTCCTACGTGGAAGTGGAAAATTGGGTGTCTGATTGGTTTGCTTCAAAATAAGAACATTTCTATTGGCATGGTATCCACAAATTACCAAAAAGGTGGACAAAATAATAGAAAGTGATGGACAATATTTTGAATAAATTTATTTTTTTATCTAATCAAAATTAATATTTTATTTTCACAAAAAAACGCTCATTTCATTCCGGTACACCTATGTAAATACCACGGCCTCTCAGGCTTGGTGAGAGCGGTATCCGGTAGGCCACCCCTTCCCCCTCTTTTCTCATCCTACTCCCATAAAGTCAAGCTACGCAACTGTAACACTATTAAATTTGTGTTACAGGTGTCCATGGGCGGCGGATTACCATCAGGTGATGAGCTCGGTCGTTTCCCGTCCTATTCCATAAAAAAGATAATACATACTAAGATTACGTGAACTAGCTCGTTTGCGAATAACTTGAAAATGGTTTAGTGGTATTATAATGTGTTTAGCAAATAATCAATAGTGCAGGTATGCCGGTGATTCATTCTTGTTGGGTTGAGGTTTGACCTGTTATGTTGTTAGGTATTTCCGATCAGATTGGGACGAAAGCATGCAGAAATTTCTGCGCCACTTGTATGTGTATTCGTGTTGACATTGAGGCTGTACTGACTCAACAACTAGTTTTATATTTAAATTAACGTACCAATTTATTAATATTTTCATCTAAGAAAGATTATTAGTTATTTAGCGGCGGCAAATATTAACACATATTTCGACGACATTTTAATGTCATGACAGTCATTTAAATGAATGTTCATATTGGGTAATTGTTTACAATTAATTGAAATGTATTTATATATCAACACATTATTATATGACCGTAAAAATCAGACTTAATCAGCGTGTAATCGTAATATTGCAGGCGTCTAAGGAGGATTCAACTTCTTTAATTGGTTTAAGGTTATTTGTAGCAATCTATCTGATGTGAGGTGTGTCAAAAATGGATAGGATAAGAAATACAGTATAAATGAGGAAGTTTGAAAGTAGCACCAAATACGGATAAAATTACAAGTGGATTGTCATGAGAATTGGTCAGAAGACGGAAAAAGATATGGATGGACTATAAAAATATATATGATAAGTTAAAAAGAGCAATGAAGTGGAGTGGGATGAGGGCAGTAAAATGATAATAAGTGTGTGGGATAAGGTATTCCCACCTGAAAGAAGCTATATTTTATTGGTCACGAAGTGATCAGAATACCCTGCTTCTGAATTAAGAAGTTTTGGGTTCGAACACCAATCTTTTCGGGATTCTTTCCAGAAGTTATACATAACATAACTTTACGACTTTTTCTACACGAAAGTTTAGGCAGCGGTTGTTCAGCCTCGACTCGCAGTTATGTTTACGTGCCTAATGGAATAGGTGGCGAATCTGTTGCTATACACTGGGCACAAAGTTGTCAGTTATTGATATTTATCAGCTTTATGACACAGAACTTCCGAAATAATTTCGAAAAGTCATTGTTGTGAGTCCGGATTCGAACCCACGGCTTCTTGATTTAGACGTGGGGTGTTCGACCACTGCACCACGACACCAAATATGGACAATTAACTTGTTTACATTTTGTCTGCATTGAAAATAAACTTTGAGGGTCCTTATTGTCTCGTTATGCTAAGTACCTAATTAAGACATCTAGATATCTATTAATTATCCATTTTAAAGTGTTATTTATAAATACGATGAATATGAAAAGCAAATTAAAAGAATAACACTTTTCCTAATGTTTCTGCCTAATGTTAGTGGGCAGTACGATAACATACGGGTCAGGTCCGAAATAAAACGTTCAGCGTAGTGATGTGCATACTATCTCAAGGCAATCGGTATCGATAGTTATTCTGTAAATATTTATATATAATACAACTAGTCTGAGGTCTATAGTGGATATTATTCATTTTTAATCATATTCCTTTAAACGTGAATTAAATAACCGCAGGGGCTAGCGAACTGATTTGATTATGACTTCAATAATTTTCAAAACTCGCTGCGTACTGCTCGCTTAGTACTTTAAGGTGTATTCGAAATTTTCAATTGCCTCTTACGTCATTTACGGCAAGATATGGGGTAGCACTATTGGGGGTCGAGAAAATAAAAAAAATATATACAATATTATTTTGTATGTAGTAGTATGTACCTACTACATGTAACCTTTTTTTATATATAAATTTAAACCGTAAAATATCACTGCTGTTGTATAAGATTAAAATCTTACAGAATCATCCAATATATATATATGTATAGACAGTGTATTCACTGGTTATTAGAGATTTTTGAAGTGGAACTTCTAATGTCTCGTGCAAAAGCGTTTAACGCTTTTAACGCCGCCTCGCGGGTATTATAGGTAATATAAAACACTAAAACATAAATCGGCTTATATAAACCAAGGAAGAGAATTTCCATAGCCTGATTAAAAACTGTACATAGACATCTAGTAGCTAGTAGCGGCACTGTTTTTATCGCACCGTGTCTCAAAAGTACTAACTGCATAAAAAATATTGTTTTTAATTTTTAAATTTATATGCTACTTAAAAAAAAGAACAAAACCAAAAAATCAAATATTAGTATACAAACAAGGCATTTTTTAATGCTATATAATAATAATAATGACAAATAATAATTAGTTTGATGTCGCTATAACTGAAAAACCAACCTTGGGAACCTTAATAAAAAGTATTCATACAGACACAGGAGTAACACAACTAGTTCAGTATTAGAATTGTAAAACATTTAGTAATTAGTCAATAAATAATATAGTTATTAAAATGCAATAGGTCGCAGGTAAAATAATGACTTTTTTACTTCTGTATTTATTACTGTATTTAATTTCATTATATAAACTAAATTTTAATTTGTCTTAATTATTTTGACGTTATTGCAACCTTTAGTGTACATGTACAAAAGTACAATTAGATTACAAATACGTTTAAGAAGTATGAAAAACAAAATGGGTAAAATAAATAATTTCTTTCTAATGTGCCGCCAAATAATCTATACATGTAATAAAATTGTAGGAGAGTTGAATATTTCATTGAGTTTCATTGAATATTTCATTTGCATAATTCTTGGGATATGATCTACAATCGATACTGAACCTCAAAATATAGTTTTTAGAATTTTTGTCTGTTTGTCTGTATGTTTGTTACGGATAAACTGTAAAAGTACTGCATGCTTTTACGTCGAATTTTGCTTAAATATAGCCAAGAGGGTCGGGTCAACACAGGCTAAATATTATCACGCTATCACTAACTGGGGGTGAGCGATGAACCCGTATAATGGCACAGGCACAGTATTCTTCCTGCTTTTCTGGCGTCCACGCAGATGAAGTAGCGAGCAACAACTAGTATAGTTATTAAAATGCAATATGTAGCTAGTAAAATAAGGGCTTTTTAATGTCTTTGTATTTAATTTCATTACATAAACTAAATTTTGATTTGTCTTAATTATTTTTACCTTCTTGCAATTTCTTTCTAATTAATTCTTTTTGTGCTATCTGTACTAGTATTTTTTTTTGTAAATCTCTATTTTTTTTTGTAATACAACAAGTAGGTACGAAGCGGCTACCGAACATGCCAGACGTATATTTGTTATTATAAGGATAATTAAATCGATATTTGTTATTTTGCAATGTATGTAAGTATCTAAGTATGTATATAATAAGTATGTAATAAATATTTATATCGTATTGAATCTTAGAACTCAATTTTAAAGTTTTTATACACGCTAAGTTTGGATAATATTATTAACAGTCGTAGAGCCAAGCAGTTCGCTGCATGAATGGGCTGGCTCGACCGGTGAAACTCCACCGCCACTCATTCAAATATAGTTTCAATGCTTTTTTACAATATGGGTATCAAATGAAAGGGTTTTCGATAGTAACTTGAAAATGTGATGTCATTCTAAATCCAATGCATTTAATGCATTGGATTTAGAATCATCAATCAATCAATCATCAATCAAATTTCCATGTAATTTAATGCATTTTACAATATATCGAATGGGCTTGAGCTTGGGGGAGTACCTAAATCAAAAAACAATGCGACGTCGAATATGGCACATCCTCCTAAATAAAATAGTCACCAAATTCTACCCAGACCTTAAGATGGGGATACTCGAGTGGGGATCGAACCCGCCAATCTCCATTCCACAGTCAGTAGTTTTACCGTGTATTGGTAAAACTACCGACTGTGGAATGTAAGTTGTGCTCTTTATAAATTAAGCGTGTTATAACTGTTCGTCTGATAAAAAGTTCCACTTCAGTAGCGCGTAGGGACTCCGCGTAATTTTTTTTTTTTTAAAATATTCACTAGCCTACATACCAAGTTATTAATATTGTCAGCGTATTATAACTACCCTTCACTTCAAGTACACTTATCGATACAACTACGCTAACAGTCGATACTGATATAATAAACATCACATCACTATTCCCGTATAACGCGGCGGGCGAGCTGTGTCGTACTGTCCGGCATCATATCCGAACGAACGAACGGTACCACTCGCTTGCGCCGTGTTTACGAACCCCGGACCAAACCAATATTACCTTACGACCCACGAATTACAAGTACCTACATTGTATCCACCAAGCCTGTCACCACACATTGAAGTTATTTATTGTTGTGCTGTGTAGTCCCGTGGATTAATTTTAGTGAATTTTCAGGTGAGTTGTACCTATAGATAGCATAAATATTACAATTTGCAAAACTTTTGATATCGATAAATATTATCCCGGCTCACTTTTTTAATATTTACACACACATCTGAAACAGAGGATGGAATTATTATTTTTATAGTTGTTTACTAATTGATTTAAAAAATTTACTTCGTGGTACATTTATATATAAAAACTAGCTGACCCAGCAAACGTTGTCTTGCCGAAAAATAAAATTTAAAAAATAGGGGTTGAAAATTTAGGGTTGCATGTATTTTTGTATCCCGTTTTATAAAAAAAATAAGAAACAGAAATATGTCGAAAAATTAAAAAAAAAATTGAGGGGTGGGCTACCCTTGTGATTTAGGGGGATGAAAAATAGATGTTGTCCTATTCTCAGATCTATCCGACACGCACATAAAATTTCATGAGAATCGGTCAAGCCGTTTCGGAGGAGTTCAATTACGCACATCTAGACTGGAGAATTTTATATATTAGAAGTAGATACTATAAATCCAATTGAAAACAAGACAATGAACCATATCAGACTTTAATTAAATATTATAAATACTTATGTGGTTGATCGCAGCTAGGTCGCGAAAATATTTATATCTATGTAACAAACGCCCGAATACTGAACCGCCACTCAAATCTGACAATCAATAAAGTGCTACTTACTGCTCAAATTTAACATCAGTCTAATGTGACAGCTACTTAAACGCTTAAGTAGCGCTTATATATTAGAGTGGCAGTTCAGTATTCGGGCTTAAATTCTATAGTGTAATTCATCGTGGATCGTGAGCTTTTCGCCTTTAATACTAACAAATAAGTATAATACTTAATTATAATAGGTCTTTAAACAACACATAATTATTCACGAATGTTTGTAACAATATTACTAAATAATTTGTAATAATTAGAATTCGGAAAAATAATCTAATTGAAAATTTAACTACAAGTTTGTTTTTATGATATTTGACTACGTACTGAAAACACTGTTAGAGAATGCATTCTCCTTAGCAGCCGGCAATACAACCACAGCGAGCTTATGATGAGTAGTCAGTATAAAATTCACTGCAAATTCGATTTATCAACGACTAATTCAATTTAGTTAGTGATAAGTAGTCACTAACTAGCTAGAATTATTAGTTTGAAATACGAATTGGAAAGGAAACGCGTAAGCTGGCTGGAGTTAAGAGCTCATAATAAGGCCCCTGGCCTTAAATTTGCTTCCTCCCAGAATTTACTTTTTTTTATTGGATAGGAGGGCAAACGAGCAGGCGTGTCACCTGATGGTAAGCAACCAACGCCGCCCATGGACACCAGCAACACATATAGTGTTACTCTTGCGTTGCCAACATTTAAGGGATAGGGGATAGGAAAGGATAGGGAAGGGGGTGGGCCTCCGGGTACCTCTCTCACCGAACGAAACGCGGCATGAGGCACTTTACGTCGGTCTTCTGAGAGGTCGTGGTATTTCAACGCTCGAGCCGTTCCATTCATGCAGCGTACTGCTTGGCTCTACCTTACTTACTTAAGCCATAATATAGACTATATACAATGGACAAACAATCTTTAATCACATCAATTCAAATAAAAATGCATATTTCGCTGTATATCTATTAGAGGTCTATAAATAATTAATGACTAGTTATTTTTGTAATAAGTATCTGTAAAAAAATAAAGAATTTATCTACCCATCACTCTACATGTATACACACGTCACTAATGTTCTAAAATTATTTTACACACGCGATGATAAACTCAACATAGTATTATTAGGTACGTACATATGTTTGATTTATTTGCATTTCGTCATTTGTATTATAAAAACATACATAACATAACTTCACGCCCGTTGTTACCCGAAGGTGTAGGCAGCGGCTGTTATATAGCAGCCTCGCCTCGCCGTTATGTTTACGTCACAAATGGAATAGGTTGCGAATCTATTGCCATACCGGGCAATAGTCATCGATATTTATCACACATAATTCTGAAAACAATTTCGAAAAGTCATTGGTGTGAGCCAGTGTCAGGATTCAGATCAGAAGCCGTGTGCTCGACCACTGGACCAACGAGACTTTATTACAAAAGTTATAAAAATAATTCTTGTATAATAAAAATACATCTATTGTGTGTTTACGGTATCCAGAACGAGTAAAATACTAATAATAAATACTAATAATAATAATAAAAATTTGAAAGAATTTCATCAAAGATATATCCAAAAATTTATGATATTAAATTCCGCGTCTATCTATGAACCTTATAAACATGAACAAATCCAGAAATAAAAAACCCACAATATTATTGCTTTTAGAGGTTATTATCAAAATTCACGACGCCATCACAGTTGTCATTTTTAAACAGCATTTGCACAGAAGAAAAATAGACGGATTTTTAAGGGCTTAATTTGATGGTTCTTTTCTAAAAGTAATTCTCAATTATAGTAAATTTATCAACAGGTGTAATATGACGTAATAGGACGTGTGTATCAATATTTATAAATTACTGATAAACAACGGTTTTTTCGTCGTCGATGTAAAATTGAATGGAATTTATTAAATTTAGGTCTACTGAGATTAAAAAAAAAACTATAATATCGTACAAAACAATTTTGATATAAAGGTGCTGTTTTCTACTAGTCTGTTATTTCAGCACGTTTCAAACACTTTAAGACTGAATTCCAAAGTAAAATTTTAACATTATTTGCAATGCATTGTCTTTTAAGCGACTTAGACAGAAGAGGAGGTTCATGTGCTTCATTGCAAGGATCAAAATATCATTTGATTTGGCAGAAAAAACTCTTCCTTTGTTATTAAACGCATGATGTCATTGAAAATAGTTGCAGTTAAAATTAGTGTTCTTTAATTAACGCAATATATGACTAATATATTTTTAGTATTATTGCGACCAATCCGGTTGCAGCAGAGGAGTCTTGGCACAGGTGTAAGGTGATTAATAATATGACCAGTTCAGTTACAATAATAACCTGCACACCTTGCCAGCTTATCATCACTTATTTGTGAACATTACTGTATATCCTGTCAAGAGCAAATGTAATATATAGAACAGCTGAAGCAGCGTTTTATATATCAACGCCATCTACCACTTGGCTTCAGACCTAAGTTGCGACCGATTAAAGATAAAAACTTTTTTTCAATTATATTTTGTTCCGACAAAGTGTCAGCTAAAACTAGATTCCCTATATTAAAATTCGTATCCACAAGTTAAATAGTTATCTTTGAAATATTCAATCGGTTGAAACTAAAATCAGGTGACATTATTTTAAATGTACTGTTTAAATAAATACATATATATTTATGTTGTTTTTATCCGCCCTCGGCTGCAAGTGAGCGTCGGCAGGACTTATTTTGCTACTGGACATCGCTTCAGATCCTCAAAGACTACATGTATAAATGATTTAATAAATAAACATTACATTATTTTTTAAAATAGGCTGAGACCTAGTATCAACATAATAATTTGGACATTAACAGTGTTTGAGTCACGCTGTCACGGCTCGACCAGTGAAATACCTGGACCTCTTCGAATATAGACGACAACCCAACCCCCTTTTCCTTTCCCACTTCAGACCCCTTTCCTATCCTATTTTAAAGGCCAACAACGCAACTGTATCACTATATGTGTTGCAGATATTCATGGGCGGTATTAGTTGCTTACCATCATCTGACACGCGTGCTCGTTTGCTTCTCTATCCCATGAAAAAAAAACAAGAAATTAAATACTTTTAAAAGCAGTAGCATATTCTGTTCCATATGCGGTAAAACCAATAAATAGGGATCCCTATAAATTTTGTGTCGGCGCTGTGACCGGCACGAAATTGAAATATGGCGTTATTTCTATTAAACTGTAATTTTTTTTTCTATATCGTGGTTCGAAGCTATATCCATTAAGCTTTATCGATTTTATACCGGGGATATATTTTGATGTTTTTTTTTGTAATAATATTTATTGCCAAAGCATCTGTTAGAGTTTACTTATTTATTAGTTAATAAAACGAAAAAATAACTCGTCTCAATAGGTAGCTGGCAAACTGAATTTGAACTGAATTCCATACTGGAAAACTGAAATTCATTTTGTCAGGAGTATTCAGTTTGCCAGTCCCGAGTACAACTCTCGTACGGTTGCACTTCATATTCACTTTCGAAAATGCAAGAACGAGGGGAAAGAGAGGAGAGAGTAACTACCACCAACAGTGGTGGAGTCTTGCCGTTCGCTGCATGAATGGGCCGACTCGACTGGCGAAATACCACGACCTCTCGGAATATCAGCGTAAAGTAGCTCGTGCCGCGTTTCATTCGGTGAGAGAGGAATCCGATCCCCCGAGCACGATCCCCTATCTCCTTCCTTTTCCCTCCTACTCCCTTAAAGGACGGCAACGCACCACGATGTTCATGGGCGGTGAATAGTTGCTCACCATCAAATGACTCACTTGCTTTTTTGCCCTCCTATCCCATAAAAAAGAGAGGAGGAATACATATAGTTTGTTTTTATTTAGTAGGGGTTTAATCTATGTACTTGTAAAATGTTTAAACATATAGGTAGATAAGTAAATATATATTTGGAAACATATGTACATAAAAAACATAGTCACCGTAGGCGCTTAATAATATTCTGTAAGGTGTGACTTGAAGAATTTTCTTATTCCTACAGAAATAGGTACAGATTGAGCTGATTGATTAAAAGAGTTTGTGGGATGCCTTGGAATGGACGCTCTCAAATTTTTAAACAATCGACACTTTGAATATGTATCATTTACGAACACAAACTGTTCTTAGGGGTAGTTAGAAGTTTTAGGATTAAATTAATATAGTAAATAAAATAACATTTAATAAATTTATAGTGTTTAATTTACTTGTGAAAACTCTTTATAGAATGAATCGAGAGATTTGAACATCGAATTTCGATTTCGATGTTTTCACAACGATGATATCATCAAATGATGAATCATATTGAAATCCACTTACGTCGTATCCTCTGCGTAAGTAAGTGAAAATATACATCTTCTGGAATAAATCTTACCTCAATCATTAGAGACACGTAACAGAAGTGTGTTTGTTTGTGTTTTCTAATAAATTTGAACCAAATTTCAAGAAAGAAATCACCAGAAATCATAATCATCAAATCATATCAAGAAAGTCTTTAAGCTCTATTGCGTCAAAAATATGGTTTTTGGATTTTTTATCTGCTTATCTCTTTGTCTGCATGTTACGTGTACCTTAAACTCTAAAAGTACGGCATAGTTTTATTTCCAAGTTTGCAGGTACACTTTCAGTTTGTAAAGCTTCATCAAATTTTATGAATGAATTCTGACTGGTATTATAATTGTCTATGACAGAACCAAAACAATAAAAGAAAAATAGCGAAGTAAAAGCTTAGTTTAAGAGATTGAACAGTTTTTTTATTAGATGTTGGGCAAGCAAGCTGGAGCGGGTCACCTCATGATATGCATCTAGCGCCGCCCATGGACACATGCAACATAGATTGTAGTAGGGAAGCCCAAGTGAGGATTTGAGTAGTTACTCGAGCGCGTCAGAAAACTATATGAGGAGGAACCTTATTCCTTGTAATGAGTGATTATATTTGGTAGGAGAGCAAATATAATTGCTTTATTTAAAGGCGTGCTCCGAGGACAGCTCGTCAGATTAGTAAAAAAAATTGCGTGGAGTCCCGCCGCGCTATAGAAGTGGAACTTGTAATATGTACTCAAAATAGCTTTATTTTTATAGGTCTTCACAGACACTTAAAAATAGTCAATAAGTAATTAACAATATACATGTATAATATACTGCTAATGTAAGTAAGGGTAAGGTCTGGTGGTGCGTTGGTAAAACTATCGACTGTGGAATCGAGATTGGCGGGTTCGATCCCCACCCAAGTATAAATGTTTATCTGGGTCTAGGTAGAATCTGGCTGGAGGTGGCGCCTCACAAAAGTGAGGCTCTGTGGTTCCACCGCCTCACTCGGCGCTAGGAACCACCAGCCGTGCGGCTCGAGGTGGGTGACACAGCTGTCCCGGTGGCGAGGTACTTGAAGTACCTCGGCCTCACCCTGAACAGCCTCTAGAGCTTCGAGGAGTACTTCGTGAGGATAGTCCCCCGAGTAGGGACAGGTGGCAGGCGCGCTACACCGAGTCCCCCGAGATTCGCCACCTCTACGGTGGTGTCGCGCGATCCGTGGCCCTATACGGGGCTCCCGCAGTGGCTGTTACGCCTCGAATCGCTGTTTTGTTTACGTCCAGACTGGAATAGGTGGCGAATCTATTGTCCTACATAGGGTGCAAAGTTTTCAGCCATTTATTACACTCAGCTTTCAAACATAATTTCAAAAAGTCATTTGTGATAGCCAGGATACGAACCCAAAACTTTTTGATTTAGGAGGGGGGGTCAATATATTACTGAAATATATTATTTAGTTAAGTAAAATGCGAAATTTATGATTATGTGATTAAGTAATTCATTATATTTAGGAACTGTTTTGGTGATTTCCTTTTATTGTTTAAATGTTTAAATCCATACTGATGCTGCATGAATATTTTTAATAATTATTTTCAGAATTAATATCTTAATACTAGATAGTATCGACTCGTTCTATGTAATAACTGTAAAATAAGAGAACTTAATGAAAGATAATGAATTTTGATTGTTAAAATAAGTAATTTATACATTTACAAACTATTTCATACTAAAACTGGTGTTAAAATTATCTAAAATTGTTATTTTGAATATTAACCTGTTTTTCAAGTATAATTCTCGAGTAGATTAATTTGTTATGTAAAAAGATTAACTGAGTTTATCATTTTTGTAATATCAATTATGACCAGCCGCTACTAGATGTCTGTACGGGTAGTTTAAAAAGTCGCTATACCTTTTCGTCCTTGGTTTATATGGATCTTGGCTTTATATCTTGCCTTAATGTATTATTAAGAGTGGCCGCAAGGGGCGTTAAAAGTGTTAAACGCTCTTGCACGAGACATTAGAAGTTCCACTTCAAAAAATCAATCCTCAGAAAAACTCGAGCGCGTCAGATTAAGGGCAGCTGGCGTATTATGAACTCTTAATTCCAGCCAGCCAACGCGCTGCCTTGCAAATTCGTATTTTCAACGACTAATTTCAGCTAGTCGGTGATGAGTAGTCACTGTCAAATTCACTCTTAATTCGATTTGTCAACGACTAATTCCATTTAGTCAATCATGAGTAGTCTAGACTAGCTGAAATTAGTCGTTGAAAATACGAATTCGCTAGGCAGCGCGTTGGCTGGATAATAACACCCCAGGTAAGTTAAATACATACAGAACAGAATATATTTCAATAATCTGACGATTTTCATGGGGTGATGTAGCTTAAACCATAAATAAAGTGTGGTGCGTACAGCTGCTGAGAAATGGATTGAAACTCCGCGCCTTTGTTTCCAAATCCAAACCGTCAGATATTTTAATAGGACACTTTTTTGAGTTTTCTAAATATTTCCTTCAAATATCTGACGCGCTCGAATAACTTTCGAATTACTTTTTGTTTTTTTTTCTACCCCTTTCTATAGCTATCCTCCCCTAATTACTCGTCAGAATATAGAAATAATATTTCTTGGTTGTTAGAAAAACAGTATCGCGCTCGAGTATTTTCATGAGCATGATTTTTTTTTAAACATATTTTGAAAATTACCACAAGCGCCTCTTCTCACTAAAATGGCAAAATGAACATAAATTAGTCGTTTTATCGGTTATTTAATCGGTCTCCATGACGCTTTAGTAACTGAAAATTTAGCGGTACGGGCTCCCCTACTATTGTGTTACAGTTGTGTTGCCACCCTTTAAGATAGTATAAGGAGTGGGATGGGAATAGAAATGTATGAGGGTTGGCTTTCGGATACCTCTTTCACCGAACGAAACGCGACATGAGCCACTATTCTTGCTATATTCTGAGTAATTGTGGTATTAAATTAACAAATTTATATATACAAGAAAACGAAGATGCTCTGATGCCTGTGAGTATTCAGCACACATTTGCGTCCTTGTCTAATAATAGCATCCATGCCCTCTATTCTGTCACGTATTTGTCACTTTGCTAAGTCTCATATACATTGTTTTTATTTGTCACAATAAGAGAAAGAGAACAACAAGAAAACATACGTGCAGATTGATCGGGAAATAATAAAATTATCAAAATTGTACTTTATTCATCACTAGTGGACCCAGCGAACTTTGTTTCGCCTCAGAAGCAATACGAATAATAAAAATAGTCATTGTGGATTATCCCTAAGTGATAGACATAATTATACCATTGCGGACTTTTTTGTAGACCTTTTGAAAGTGTATAATAATGTAGTACGTTATTTTGACTTATCAATTGGGATTTAGCTAGCGTTTGCAATTAAATTGCTAAATCTCGCAAAGTATCACTTTATTACGATATACATAAATTACACAGTTTTTTTCATGCAAACCACCCTGTTGACACCCTTTATCTATTTAAAAATCGCATCAAACCGCAGTGTAGTTTCAAAGATCTAAGCATATAAGGAGACAGACAGAAAACGACTTTGTTTTATACTATGTTAAGATAATCGTAATAAATAAATTTAATTTAATTCACGATTTATTTATGAAATAGATCTATACATTGTAGATGAATATTTTATGTTATGGATATTAAAATAATAAATTAAATATTTTAGAAGTTTTTCCGAAAAGTTATGCGTATGTTTTATATACAAAACAAACACCTCATAGACAAAATTTGAGTTGAACCACGAGGCAATAGAGTGTATATTAATATCATAATATGTATAACAAAGCTGAATATATTATTTCTTTTGGTTGCTTAAATGTGCTAATCTCAGGAACTACAGAAATGATTTAAGAGAATCTTTTAGTGATAGTCCGTTAATTGATAAAGTTCTAAAAAGCTTATTGATGATTTTTGAATAGGAAATGCGTATAATATGGCACTATCAAGTTTGTTCCGTGAGCTAATTTATTAGAAAACACTAAATTTCATAGTAGCTATTTAGTTCTTTATTTAAACATGCGTGTCAAACAAACAACTAAGCATTAGTTTGAAAATTAGTTAAAACTATAATAGTCATCGAAAACTACCAGTAATTCAATATAAGCACAACTAATTTTTATATAGTGAGGGAGAATATTTACAAATAAAATAATTAGCATAGTGAACAAATGTTATTTAATTTACACTTTACGTAGGTAATAATTCATGTGTATAAAATTGAAAGTTGTATGAAAAAGACCGGACGAAAAGTTTCTATATGTGGTCAATTTTTTTTTTAATTTGTCCATTATTGGACAGGCTAAAGCTTTTAAGCCATACTGCCTTGTCTGACGTTATTTTTTATTATGAAGTAATGAATGAAGATGATAATGAAACTTAAAACTAACTTAAACTAAGTTAACCTAACCTAACCTAATCATACATAAAGTCGTGGCACTTTATGCATGATGTTGCGAGGGAGTCCTGACGACACTGTAGGAGAGCACACTAAACACGATATTTACACCATTCCCCACATTTGCACTCATATACGGACACTTATTAAACAAAATGCCACGAATTTTATCCAATAATATCCATTGAAACACAAATCTGAGAAAATAATGCAAAAACGGACATCACTCTTCCACAGTCCCGCCAAAACTCCCTATATGTTGTCAAGTGTAATGTTCCTAGCTGTCATTTAGGTTATTTTTTTTAAATGATCATGTTCAACGATTTTGTATTTGGCCAATGTTAATTTAATTTAATTAGGAAATATTATATCACATATACATACATACCTTACGCCAAATCCCTTGCGGGGTAGGCAGAGGGAACAGAACGCCGTAAGGCACGATTCTTACACGCCTCACTCGCTTCGTTGACTTTCTTAACTCTTTTCATGCACGCGCGTCGATTTTTGAGTCGTCACCTTCTATATTAAATATTTATTAAGAAAATATGCTGTTACATTATTATTGGCTTTACCATGTCTCGATAGTTGTGTATTTATAGAAGAAGCAGTTGCCTAAATATGAGTTTGGCATATCGCCATGCTCTATAATTATATTAAGAGTGCCAAAATTTTATTAACATTAGGTACCTACTACGTAATGGGGATTTGTCTTTTGAGTAAAGTTTGAGAACTTCATGATAACATTTCTGATGAATGCACGTTGTTTTAAATGATAAATAGATAAACAAATAAAGGTGCCCGCTGCTTTGATACCCACCCAAAGGAGCAGCCTTTGGGTGGGTATCAAAGGGGTGACGGTAAAAAATAGTATATGCATATTGAAAAGATTAATCTGAAAGTTGGTGACTAGATGACGAATGAATCAAAATCATGAATAAGAATTTATAACCGGCATATTTTAACAGTATTCTATATATCTGTATCCAACGAGTGCTGGTGAACGCCGCACAAAATGCAACATAACGTTCCACTTTCCACAAATAGACCATCACATAACTCCCGACCTTGGCCGACTCAACACATGGTGTTGCTCATGCGCTTTCCGAAAACTTGTGTTTATACTTACGATCAAGGAAAATTTTCATTTCAGAAGCCGCTCATATGGATTGCTAGTTGAGTGAAAAAACACAGTTTAATATAAGAAAATGGCTCAGAACGGGTGAGATTTTTGAATTTAAGTCCTAGAATAACATAAAACGACATAATTACATGCTAAATTCCAACAACAACTAACTCTGACTGACATACTATATGATTCCTGCACATCTCAGTCGGTTCTTCGATTTTCCGAACTTTCGTCATAAACGCTTGTAGGTTTTTACGGCTTCTGATGTCATCTTTCGATAGGACATGGTCAATATAATCATAAATACATATCGTGGCCTTCCTCTGCCTGGGTCATTCTTTTGATGCGCTGAAGTAATAGGAGCATATAGCAATACTTTATAAACCATGAATATGAGTTTCAAAAAAGAGTTGCTGTCTTAATATTCAACGTGCTTTAGTATTTTCGATAGAGTATAATATTATTTTACATGCTTATTATTAAAATGGAGAAGTAATCTAACATAATTAAAATGAATAAGACTATTTGGTAATGTTATATGGTCTCCTCAGCATAACCTCAAAAGTAAAATGGGCTAACGCAAGTATATACCACAGCAGCGAATGTCCACATCTATGTCAGTGTATGTAAAAATAACATAAAACTTGGCCGGTTTCCAGATACGGAGCAGCGCCCGTTGCTGGACACATCGGCAGAATACCCAACTACGGAAAAACACAAGTCAATGTAAGGATTTTACTTTAATTAGATTAATTTTGCACTAGTTATCACAACTAAACCATCACTATTGTCTTGGTGGTCCAATCGGATTCGAATCCTGACACTGGCTCACACCAATGACTTCTCGAAATTGTTTTCGGAAGTTAAGTTTTTTTTTTATGGGAAAGGAGGGCAAACGACGTGTCACCTGATGGTAAGCAACCAACGCCGCCCATGGACACCAGCAACACATATAGTGTTACTGCTGCGTGCCGACTTTTAAGGGAAAGGGGATAGGGAAGGATGGGGAACCTCTCTCCTCTACCTCTACCTCTCTCACCGAACGAAACGCGGCATGAGCCGCTTTACGTCGATCTTCTGAGAGTATTTAGTATTTCACCGGTCGAGTTCTATTCATGCAGCGAACGATGACTGAAAACTTCGTGCCCGATATGGCAATAGGTTCGCCACCTATTCCACTTGGGACGTAAAGATACCGGCGAGACGAGGCTTAACAGCTGCTGCCTACACCTTCGGGTAGCAAAGGGGTAACAGGTGAAGTGATGTAATGTTATGTAAACCATCACTAATAACTTTGGAGTTCAACACCTTCGAAATAGCAACGCTCTGACTATAGAATAAATATCGGCTTGTTAAGGCATTGAACATCAAACGAGCTCATGAAGTAGAAACTACTGCTTTTCAAACTACATTTCAAGGCTCGAAAATTGTCTGAACATGTAAAATATTTATTATGGTATAAAATCGGTAGGTATTATAGATCATTTTCATTGCCAAAAATATGTTGATTTATTCAACAAAATGTTTATTGTTTTCAGCCAATGGGCTCTTGTGAGCCGCCAGCTTGTATTCAGAATGCAATGATGACGAAAGATAAGAAACCTTTCACCTACACACCCGGAGGACTCGATTTGTCTCAGATCCGTACTCCAAGTATGGCAAGGAGGTTAGCTAGACAGCGATCGTGGGAAGAACAGGAACAGTCACAATATGCACAACAGCCTTCCAACGGAGGTTATCACGCTCAAGGAGGACCTGCGCCACCTCCTCCAGCACCACCTAACATGCCTGTACCACCACCACCGCCACCCCCGCCAATTGTTATCCAAGTCCCTAATTCAAAATCTCCAAAACCCGTAGTACCAGGTGAAAGACCTGAAATAGTAATTCCCGAAAATCCAATAGGTATGTTGAGAAAAACAAACAGCCCTTACCACTGGGAGGCTGAAAAGGCCGAGTTAAATAAACTGGGTAATACACCAAAATATATAGAGAAAGTACCAAGTCCTTTAACTGTGAAAATGCCACCTGCTTCCTTTACTCAGCAGCAGCCCCAAATTTACTCACAGAATAACGTGCAACGTTCTCCATATGTAAACCAAAATCAGCCTGACAGTCCTATTCACAGACCTGAAGCTCAATATGCACATCAGAAAACTTCCTCACCTCAAGGCTCACCTCCAACTAGAGAGTTGCTACAAAGACAAGATTCACAATTCAACAAGAGCCCTATGCCTTATGCTGGTCAAAGTCCAATTTCTAATACGTCACCATATTCGCCTAGTCCTAACAACAATTGGAGACAACCAGAAAAACGAGATTCTCCCGCAAATAACACACATAGTCCACAATCACCACAACAAAACCGTATTGCCTTTGCACCCAATAATCAACAATATTCCCCGAACACTCAACAGTATTCACCGAATATCCAACAGTATTCTCTAAGTAACCAACAATATTCACCGAACCGTCAACAATATTCACCAAATAAATCACAAATTCCATCAAATCCACAAAATCAAAGCCAGGCTAGTAATACTCCTTCGTTCCACACTTTACCTCGTATGGGTCAGAAAAATACGGAAGTACAAAATAATAACGTCATGTACAATAATTTGAAATCTAGTCCTCCCGCTGAATCGAACTCAACACCGTGGAGAACGGCTACATTAAATAGACATCCAAAAGAAACTGAAAATCAATCGCACTATTATAACAACGGTAATTCCAATCAAGAACAGTACGTGCCACCGTGGAAAACAAACCAGACAAACAACGCCACGATAAACAACGAAAAGAACTATAATTCTCCTTGGAAGCAGGAGACTAAAACACAGCAACAATATTCTCCACCGTGGGTACGCCAAGATACAAATAATAATCAAGTGCAGGAAAATAGTACACCTTGGAGACATCAAGATGTACCAACATTACCACAAAAACAGAACTATATCCAAGAAGAACCTCGTTATCAGTCTACGATGTCCATTCCCGTGACTCCCAGGAAACCAACCTCACAACCAGAGTATAATACCGGACCAAATAAAGAGGTGGTTTATGTAAATGAAGAACCGGTGTATTTCTGCCCTGAGAGTCCAAAATCTATTCCCCCATGGGTAAGGACACAGAAAGAAAAAACAAAAACACCTCCACCTGAATGGGTACAAAAACCATTGGAAGTGAGGAGAAGTCTACCAAGAGAATTGGCCACACCACCAAGGGAAAGCTATCAAGAGCCAGAATGGGTGAAGAAGAGTAACGAAATGCAAAGGGGTGTGAGGGAAGTAGTAAGTCCACCAAAATACCCGCAACCTGTGCAGCCGACATGGTCGACACGCCCTTCAGAAAATCGTAAGAGTTTGCCAAGAGACAATGGACCTGCTTCATCAGGTACGAGAGTGATTCCAATACAAATGGAGGTTTCTACAGAAACGAGAAACAATAAACAAGGACCTTCTCAAACTCAACCTCAACTGAGAATTACTATTGGCATGAACCAGAATCCTAATAATACCAATGATAATCGCGCTCCCTTTTCACCTCCGACGCAGCGAATTATGAGAGTGCTATCACCGCAACTTGTAAGATTAGATGATTCGAGCTCTCAACCAGAGTTACCTACACTAAATCGAAGTTTCCATGACCAACCGAAGACAAGAATAATACCTATTCAGATTGAAGATAGCAACGGCGGTGCAAACAAGAGGTAAATTTTGAACAAATATATTTTGTAACAATTAGAGTACTTGCAAACTATAACTATAACCAAATAGTCATTTTGGTATAGAGAAAAACTGATATGTATGTAAGAGATATTTTGTCTACCTGTTTATATGTTCGCAATAATAATACTATCACTGGCATTATTTTACTACAGAATTATCATTTACTTTCACGAAATAATCTCCAATTCTTTCAACAAATTTTTAAGCTTTCATAGTTGGATTAAACTTTTGTTGAAGGGATGAATACTCAGCATTATGTTAAAATTATGGTCATCAGAAAAGACACGTTCCAAGCAACGGCTAGTAAAAATTATTTTTTTTATCATTTACAAAACAGTTGTTAATATTTGTAGTTTGCACCTGCACAGTCTTAATATCCAAAGGCATAGTCGGCAGTTTGGAACTAGCTGGCAAGCCTATTGCAATCAAGCACAATTGTCATTCATATAAATTTATCACATATTACACATGCACAATCCGGGTATAAATATTATTAATTAAATAAATATATATTGAAAGGTTCTTTCTAATTGATTCTACGATGTTTCACATTTATTAATTTTAAATTATAGCATATAAAACTAGAGAATTATGTTACATATGTAAAATCCTCGTTTCAGCTTCGGTGGGCGGTACTAAAGGAATACTACTGAGCCAAAGTAAACAGTGTTTATTGCACAGCTTCTCGCTATGACTCAGTGTTGCGCATGCTTTATATTTAGCACTCACACAACAAGATCTAATTATAATTATCCACTAATCAAATCATTATTTGCTTATTCTATAATTGCAGTTAATTGGCAAATCAGATACATCACGATCTTTACTGATTTATAAGCCCTGATTTACAGCGGGTCGTCGAACTTGACAACGCTCTGCTTATTGTTAATATGATACCTTTTTTGATTTAAAAAAAAATATTATATGATATTTAATTCTAATACTGATGTTTAATGTGAAGCTTTACAAGTTGTAATGTGTTTAACAGAATTTTCTCTTCAACATAGGATTTATATTTTAAATTAAATACAAATTACTTTTATCACCGACTTTTTAAAATAGTTACAAATTACTTTTATCACTTTCTATCAGCGACGTTTTCTTTTGAATTATTTACACAACATTTTCTAATATTTGTGTTAAATTATATAAAAAAACACAGTCAAATGATAAATTTTGCTAGTCAATTGTGTTTCGGTTGACAATAATAGTTCAAGAATAATCTTTATGTTAAATAAATTCAGGTTCTTTATGTTCAGTATTGTGTTAATTAATAAAATAAATTGAGCTAATAGTTAATAGAAAAATCAGTTGGCAAATCCAAAATGAGATCAAAAAATAATATAGTCTCTTAAGTTCGCAATTTTTTTGTGAGTTCGTTTTCTTTTCATGTCTTCACGCCTCTAACACTGAAGGCAGCATTATTTCATTTCTGCTGAGTAATAACACATAATAATGCGATGGAGTAATATTTAATTATATTATATCATTAATAATATTTTCATTTCATAACCTGCGTAATTTGAATTTACAGATATATTTAAAGTATATCTAATTTTCAGTGTTTACTACCATAAATTCACGCAAGAAGGCCCTCCCCGCCAATCTAAGGCTTTCAAGGTGTTGCAGATCATAACAGGCACTCTTGATGGTGGTGATATGCAATTGATCGAGAAACAACATGGCTTCTCGGATTTATAGTTTGATATATTTATAATTTAAATTATATTATTATTAAAAATTAAAACAAATCTTGTAATTCGTGAGTAAGGAAATAAAACATATTTAATTATAAAAGTAACACAATTCTAAAGATAGTTATTATGGAGAATTAATCAAGCTATATTTTTTTTATAAGATATGATACGGTATGATCAAAAATGACGAAAAAAGAATAAATGGCAAAACGCTCGTAATTACAAGTTAATAAAGAAGTAATGAGATTTTTGAAATTAGAATTACGACACACACATGAAATGTAACCGTATCAAATTTTTTACTCATTAAAATTTTACCTTATTATTTTATGAATTCCCATAAAAGTATATAAGTTAAATAAACTATAATTAATTTAATACAAATCTAAACAAAAATTTTATTATTGTAATTCCATTTTTTATTTTTTTATTATTTAATTACTGGTGTGAAGATATATTTATTTATTTATTTTTGTAAAACATAAAATATGTCGTGTATTATAGAATTATTTGTACATAAATTGAAATATTTTTTTCAATTAAAAATTGCTTTTGTGCCTTAATTAATTGCTCATAATTACGGCTAGATTACCAAAGAATTATTAGTAGATATATTTTTTATTTGTGTGTTGTAAATGTAACTAATTTATTACTTTTATCTATGTTAAGGATAATAATACCAAGTACACAACCTAACATAAATATATATCTTTAATATTGTTATCATAATTTCCATTTTATGTCCACAATTTACTTACGTAATAAATTTTAATCCTGCACATATATTATCTTATACGTATATGTTTACACATTTTCTTAAAATATTTATTATACATACATACATAACTTCACGCCAAATCCCTTGCGGGGTAGGCAGAGAGAACAGAGCGCCATAACGCACGATTCTTTATTACACGCCTCACTCGCTTCGTTGACTTTCATCACTCTCGCACGCGCGTCGATTTTTGATTTATTGAATGAAAATCAAATATTTATTATAACTTATATATGTTTATAAAATATTTATTTATAATACATATTACTCACAAGTCACAATATATTCAAATATTGGTTTGGAATGGATTCCACGAGTTGCAGTCACTAACAAATTAACCAAAGAGTTTATATTAACTTGGCATTATAATATTTTTGATAAAAAAAAAAGATTTAGCACTGTGATAATGTAACTGGCTCTTTAGAAATATTTATTTTTTTATTCATCGTTGCATGCATAGATAAAAGAATAATAGATCGGTAATAGTCACCCAAATAACGAGACCAAAAATGGGTTGTTGATTTGTGAGTGACTTATCAATGTGTGCGTTAAAAAGTACTTCTAAGTGTCAACTTTTACATAGATATCGTTCATGTGTTAAATTATATCGCGCTGTCAGTGTTAATTAGTAGTACAGTTTTGCTGACATGTGCCATCCACTACAGTCTATGCTAAATCTATTTTTACATGCATACCAATTGATTGTCCATAGTTTTGGGTATGGTTTTCTTGTTTTCGATTTTTATAGATATTATTATGTCCTATTAAATAGGAGGACAATTACATAAAAAAAGAGAATATTTCTTTACTTTTCTTGTACTTATTCTTTGTATATTCTAACCAGTTACAATATCAACGTGTTTTAATTTATAGAAAATATTGAAATCAGACGAGGGGTGTGACAATCTAGTCAGTGTGATCTATATAAGTATATTTTACTAAAAGTAAGGTACTATAAATAAATTATATTTTATATAATATTTAATATATGTAGTTATTACTATTGTAGATTTTATATTTCACTTAATCATATTATTAAAATAATATAATATTATACTTAAATATAATTATTATTGTATAATTAATAAAAATTGTAAAATAATTATTTTGTCTATTATTTATAGTACACATTAACTGTTATAGATACGGTACTCCAAAACTACGGATCTCGGTGGCGCAGTGGGCGAGCGCACGGCCTCTGATCCAGAGGTCCGGGGTTCGATTCCAGACACTGGCTCACACCAATGACTTTTCACAATTGTTTTCGGAAGTTATGTGTGATAAATACCGGTGACTGACAAACTTTGTGCCCGGTATGGCAATAGGTTCGCCACCTATTCCATTTGGGACGTAAACATAACGGCGAGACGAGGCTTAACAGCCGCTGCCTACACCTTCGGGTAACAAAAGGCGTGAAGTTATGTTATGTTATGTATGTTACTCCAAAAAGGCGATACGACCCATGTCTACATTAAAGAATATGAACTTAGTACTTTAGTTCGGGATATGCCCTGTAGCCGAAGAAAGTATTCTTTATATCCTCATAATGAAGTATCTTTTTTATGGAATAAGCGGGCAAACGAGCAAGCAGGTCAGCTGATGGTAAGCAACTACCGCCGCCCATGGATACCTGCAACACAGATACTGATGTAGTTGCGTTGCCGGCCTTTAAGGAAGGGAAAGGAGAGGGAGGGGGCTGGGCCTCGGGACACCTCTCACACTGAACGAAACGCGGTACGATCCACTTTGCGTTGATATTCTGAGTGGCCGTGGTATTTCATCGGTAGAGCCGGCCCATTCGTGCAGCAAACTAATACACTGCGTGTATTTTAAGGACATTTATGACACCTACAAATCAACATCCAAGAGAGAAAAATATCTTCATTGATATTTTGATAAAATATTTACTTTTTATATTGGATTATATGGACTACTATAAGCTAATTAAAAAGGTCAGTTATGTTTGAGACCAATATCTCTGGAGATATACGAGTACAGGTACTATTACATTATTTTTTATATTGGATTTAATTTTAGTCTCGGTCTCGGTCTCGGTGGCGCAGTGGGCGAGCGCACGGCCTCTGATCCAGAGGTCCGGGTTTCGATTCCAGATACTGGCTCACACCAATGACTTTTTGAAATTGTTTTCGGAAGTTATGTGTGACAAATACCGATGACTGACCAACTTTGTGCCCGGTATGGCAATGGGTTCGCCACCTATTCCATTTGGGACGTAAACATAACGGCGAGACGAGGCTTAACAGCCGCTGCCTACACCTTCGGGTAACAAAAGGCGTGAAGTTATGTTATGTTATATGTTTAATTTTATGTAGTTTTAAAAATTACACACGTAACATACATTGAATTTATAATATACTTTTTTTAAAATTTTACTTTTAAAATATACTTTTTTTTTGGTAAACTTGACTGATAAGCAGAATTGTAACGTACATGTCAGACATTTTTAATAAAACTTATTAATATACTCCGAATATTATTACTGTCCATAAATATCTTGCAGTAAAGACCAAAGTAAATCAGGATATAGTAGACAAAAATCATATATCCTATAGCTTGTTCATAGTTGAGAAAAACGTCCAATCTAGTGAGACACCCTTATCAACTGAGGTCACTTCTGACGTCCTTGATTTATCTCGTAATGGATATTTATGGGATCTGACGAAGCAGTAAAATAGAGTTATAAAAGTTTTTATTTATTTATTATTTATGTGCGCAACGTATCCTATCTCATTCAACTACTTTTATGAGTGTGACGTAAGTTTTGGTTAGATGATTTTTAGTGAGGAGCTTGAGGTATTTTTTATTCGAATTGATCTAGTAATAAATAATTTCTAATAATCAATCGATGTTTTTTATTACCTTATGCAGATCATTTCTCACGTTATATTCCTCCACGCTATTCGATTTCTCTTTCCCAGGTTCCACCTTCCACCAATTCTTGGTTCTAACCAATCATTTACTGTAGACTCGAAAATAGAACTCGGAGTTCCAAAAAATAATGGGTGTGATAAATCTCTAATGGAATTCAAGATATTTATCTTGAATTTTACTAGAAATGTATGCATCCGTAAAGTTAAAAATAAGTTTCACCTACCAATCGATAAAATAGACTATTTGGTGATCTTCAGAGACCAAGTTAGCATGAAGATACTTCTGTCTAACTAGTTACTTTTAGTTAAAGACTTAATCGTTTTATGTATCCAGAGGTAAAAATATTTGCAATTATTCTTAGTGTCTGAATTTTTTTTAACTCAATACCAGTTTAATTTGGATTCTACGATAGAATATCAAGCATAATTAAAATAATAAAACTACGTTTATCTAATGATTTCAATTTTAGTTAAGGCTAGGGCGGTAAAAAATTTTGTAACCCAGAATGTTGTTGGCATCGTTACTACACGACACGACAGAAATAATACGTTCTCGAAACTCTAGATGTTGCTTGAATTCAATGTAACGTTATTTTTATCAATTTATGAACTGTATCAAGGCCTAGACATAAACAACAAACATTTTATATTTTAAAATGGGTCACTTAAGAATTTTTTTATTTTATAATTTGGGGTTATTGGACAATACTGTAGTAGTTTCTAGAACAAAAATCTATCCATAATATGTTAATATGCTTCTCTACCATTGAGCTCACACCATTAAAATGTTTTAAATCATATCTATAGCTAAAATGAACAAAGAAATTAACCTTTTTTGAGGCTTAAATAAGGCCTCTTACTTATCGCGTCTACACTACTAGGGTCTTAACATGAAGGACTACTGCTGTTGTTGTTAGCGTCGAAAATAAGTGCTAAATCCTTGAAGAACTTAAGTAACTTTATTTTTTTTTATGGAAAAAAGAAGGCAAAACAACAAGCGGGTCACAATTACGTCGCCGACGACCTCTAAACGAATGGAAATGGGATATCTCTCACTGAACGAAACGTGGTATTGGTATTGCTACTTTACGTCGAGCCACTTTACGTTGAGCTGGCACATTCAGCGAACATGAACTGATAAACTTGCATTTCATTTGCAGAAAGTTTATCCAAGCTATTAGAAATTCTTCAATCCAATAGTTTAAAGATTAGACATATAGTACACCGTCGAGACGTTTATATAGCTAGTTGATATAAAATGCGTGAACACAATATAGCAGTCCAGATTTAGCTAGAACTTATAGCCTATTCAACTAGAATTATATGCTACTAGTCCTTGACTAACGCTCTCTAGTCTGGAATAACCAATGTGTGATGTAAATAATATTGTGTACCAAATATTTATTGTTAGTCTAGATATTTGCTTGTGTTCTCTACAGCAATGAATATCATTTGATAAATCATATAACCGTATTAATACTTTGATAAGTTTATTGAACGTAAACTGGACGTTCTTACTTTTACTGGGTCTAAACTAGGCAGACTTAATTAAGTACAGGATTCTGCAAGCTGTTTTAATAACACATAAAGTAACATAACTTTACGCCTTTTTCTACCCGAAGGTGTAGGCAGCGGCCGTTAAGCCTCGTCTCGCCGTTATGTTTATGTCCCAAATGGAATAGGTGGCGAACATATTGCCATACGAGGCACAAAGTTGTCAGTCATCGATATTTATCACACGTAACTTCCGAAAATTTCGAAAAGTCATTGGTGTGTGCCAGGATTTGAACCCACTACTTCTTGAATCAGAAGCAGGGTGCTAGCCACTGCGCCACCGAGACTGTGTTAATATCATTCATCGTCATTAGCCTTTTAAGGTCCACTACTGGACGTAGGCCTCCCCCATAGAGCACCACAACTGCCGGTCCTGTGCAATCATGGGGGGATTTTGCCATAATCGCCACGCTTGGCAGGCGGGTTGGCAATCGCAGTAGGCTGTATTTTCTTGAGAGAGCATGCTGCTGCCCATTCTTCCAGCCTTTTCCCTTAGTCGCCTTTTACGACATCCACGGGAAGAGATGGGGTGGCGGTATTCTAAGCCGGCGCCACACAGCCAAGTAACGTATAAATGTATAATAAATAAATATACAAACATACATTTCGTAAAAAGCGTAAAAAGATTTGATTGGCCAAGAAATATTTAGAATTATTTCCAATCCCACAAACTGTTTTAATAACTTGAGATAAAAAAGTAAAATAAATAATATTGATCGCAAACTACTATATATAGAGCTATCTTGTTTAAAGTTAAGCAAGTAAAGCGTTATGAAAGTTATAATTCGACTGGAAATAATTTGGAAAAAAAACTCTTTGAGTTTTTTTAAAACATTGAAACAAATAAATTAACTACGCACGAAATAGTCTGTAAGAAACCATTTTAATTGTTTACAGTTTTAGGTATTGCAATTTTTTATGAGTACTTTATTTATTTATTTTTTTTTTCTCGCTGACCGCGTAGAAAACAAGGTTGTAAGGAAGGAAGTTGGTTTGAAAGAGAGTGTCGGTGTAAAAGTAAGAAAGGGCATGCTCCGATGGTTCGGACATGTAGAAAGAATGGTTGACGCAAGACTGAATAAGCAGATATACAATGCAAAAGCGGACGGATGTAGGAGTCGAGGACGGCCAAGACACACATTCCAAGACCAAATAGAACGTGTTCTGGAGGAAGGGGATGTTAAGAGGCCTCAAAAACCGACGCGCGTGCATGAAAAGAGTTATGAAAGTCAACGAAACGAGTGAGGTGTGTAAGAATCGTGCCCTATGGCGCTCTGTTCTCTCTGCCTACCCCGCAATGGATTTGGCGTGAAGTTATGTATGTATGTATGTACTTTATTTATTTTTATTTTACAAAATCACCAGACTAGAAGAGAGACTTAATAAATTTAAGTTAATAAGATATATAATAATGTTAGCGAAATTAAAATATAACTTACTTAGCCTACCTAGTTGTAGGTATTTATCATTTTAATTAAAATGTAGAGCAGGCGTAAACAACTCCATCGAAGTTTCCAAGATTAATCTTCGAAGTTGATGTTCCTTTAACCTCCAGAGAGTGACTTAATGAAGTCAATAAGACGCAACATGGTTGCCTTAAACGATCACGGCGACATCAATGTTCTGTTCACGTGTTATAGTTCACATAAATCTACCCCCTTATTGACCATCCCCTATAAAATTATATACGTTTTATATTAACCCGTAAACTATGTAATAGACTGTATATTAATGAATTTGAAATTCTACTGAAAGAAAGGGCACGCTACTTCGAAACATTGATGTCAGTTATGTATGATACGATCACGTGGAAAGTGATGCAAGACTGATTAAGTTACAGTGGTAGAGTCTTGCAGTTGCCAGCATCGTCTGGTGAAATATCACGACCTATTAGAATACCGACTTAAATTTTACCGACAGGTGACTCTCTCGTTTGCCCACCTTCACCAAAAAATAAAAATATAATAAACATGTATATGTGTTACACTGTATATGTATATACAGTGTAAAGGCAATGTTTCATTATATATCACTGGACCAAAAGTAGTCTTCGTAATCCATGATATGTATATCACATACATTATTACTAATAACTTAAATTGGAAAGCTTTATTAATTTTGTATTATTGAAGTGGCGAGTACAAAATTCGGGGGCCTTGTTTTAAAATATCTGATGCAAAGTCATAGATAGATCATACAAATTTTTAGTCAATTCTATTTCCTTAGTTAGCACGCTGAAATGGAGATGAGCTGTCCACATCGCTCTATACATCGATAACCGCTGGAGTAGAAAGGTTCTCGAGTGGCGACGAACTGGTCGACGCGGAGTAGGCTGTCCCTACTCCGTGTGTGGACCGACGACCTACCGCGGGTAACCAATGGATGCAAGTGGCACAGGACCGTCAGTAATGGCGCTCTATGGGAGATGCCTACGTCCAGCAGTGGACCTCAAAAGGCTAATGATAATGATGATCTATTTCCTTGTTTTCGTAAATAGTTAATTTGCATTACTATTAAATTCTTTAATTACTTTTATATACATATATAGTATATAGTCTCGGTGGTCCAGTCTGAATCCAGAGGTCACGGGTTCGAATCCTGGCACACGCCAATGACTTTGGAACTTGGAAATTAATTCCGAAAGTTATGTGTGATAAATATCGATGACTGAAAAACTTTGTGCCCGGTATGGCAATAGGTTCG
Source organism: Euproctis similis (assembly GCA_905147225.2). Lineage (NCBI taxonomy): Eukaryota > Metazoa > Arthropoda > Insecta > Lepidoptera > Erebidae > Euproctis > Euproctis similis. The sequence continues at coordinate 17,482,702 of LR990109.1, forward strand.
CAACCTGTTCCATTTGGGACGTAAACATAACGGCGAGTCGAGGCTTAACAGCCACTGCATACACCTTCGGGTAGAAAAAGGGGTGAAGTTAATTTATGTTACTTTTATATAATGTCTTTTATATTATACCTTAGCCATATATCGGGTGGAATTTAACGAGATCGGTCTTAAACAAGCCGTAAATTAACAAACCTCCATTCAATCAAAACTAATCAGCTAATAGTATCATGTCGTATACAATAGACCCTGACGTACAGCCTGACCGTTAATTAACAATTTCACGAGCCTACCCCGTATTATGATTCCACATTATTATCTATATGTTGATAGCGAATAGATCCCTTTATAGATTGTCCGATATTGGGGCTCAACCGCCAATTTAGGGGCCCACAATATCCTAGCTTAATTAAGGGTTAGATTAATATTTCTTTCGACGTTTGTGATAAAGGACTTAGCAGTTACTATTCACTATTACCCACTAATTTTACAGATAGATTTAATGGATGTAAATAAATTATTTCACCTTATAGATGCTTTATAAGAAATGTGATGGGCTCACATTAAATTATACATACATACATACATACATACATAACTTCACGCCAAATCCCTTGCGGGGTAGGCAGAGAGAACAGAGCGCCATAGGGCACGATTCTTACACACCTCACTCGCTTCGTTGACTTTCATAACTCTTTTCATGCACGCGCGTCGGTTTTTGAGGCTCTTAACATCACCTTCCTCTAGAACACGTTCTATTTGGTCTTGGAATGTGTGTCTTGGCCGTCCTCGACTCCTACATCCGTCCGCTTTTGCATTGTATATCTGCTTAGTCAGTCTTGCGTCAACCATTCTTTCTACATGTCCGAACCATCGGAGCATGCCCTTTCTTACTTTTACACCGACACTCTCTTTCAAACCAACTTCCTTCCTTACAACCTTGTTTTCTACGCGGTCAGCGAGAGTCACTCCGCAGACATTAAATTATTAATTATATAAATTGTAATCTACTTTGTAAATTTAAAAGCAGAATAAATATTTTAAGTTATTTTTTATGAAAAACTCACTCGCTTTGCTCGGCTTTAACATTGCGTAGGAAAGTTAAAGAAGAGCGGACAAAGATCGAGATATCTGTCTCTCAGTTCGGAACACGGCATAATCCATTTTACGCAGATCTTGTCACTGGTCGTGATATTTCACCGGTCGAACCAGCCCGTTCATGTTTCAAATTGCGTGTCTCTACCACTATGTATATATTTTATACACAAATAAAGCAACGCAATATCAGCTATTATTATTAATATTCGTCTCTCTCCTTGTATTTCCCGCGCGGACAGCAACTGTATAATACCAATAGTGAGGGGACTCAATCAAATTGATCGGATTACATTGTCAATATTCAATTTAACTTTGTTTGTGTGTACCTCTTACTATCGGACGTGTATATTTCACCAAAGGTAATTGAACAATATATTGATATACTGTTGAAAATTTATATCAATCGAGTAATAGTAATCGTAATCGAGTAGTAATAACAATCGAGTTATAATTGAAATAAGAACATCTGATGTTTCAAACACACAATTACAGTCACTAATAGTTCTTACAAGTACTTCAATTAGATATTATTTGATAGTGTTGTAACAATATTTTTAAAAACTTCTTAGAATGGATTCCAATGTTAATTGCATACTAAAATATTAATAACATATATTTTAACTACATTAATAGTTAATTTGTGACATCATATTTATCGTGGTATCATTTTTTTATGGGACAGAGGGCAGATGAGCAAGTGGGTCATGGTAAGCAACTACTCATAGCCCATGAACACCGTGGTGCGTTGCCGTCCTTGAAGGTAGTAGGAGGTGAAAGGGGATCGGGCCTTCGGATACGCCTCTCACCGAAGGAAACGCGGCACGAGGTACTTTACGCCGATATTCGCTCATTTTTAGGAGCCCCAAAAATCGACGCGCCTGCATAGAAAGAGTTATAAAAGCCAACGAAGCGAGTGAGATGTGTAAGAATCGGGCCTTATGGCGCTCTGTTCTCTCTGCCTACCCCGCAAGATATTTGGCCTGAAGTTATGTATGTATGTATGTTTATACATATTAAAATTCTTTAATATAATGTTGTATTACAACTGAGCTTTATTAATTTAAGACATTGATATATAATCTATGAGCCTCGGTCTTGGAGAAACTATCACAGGGTGGTTTTTATTTGCTAGTGTTTTATTTTCGTATGTGAAGAGGGTTTTACGGCTCCTTGAAGATTAGCTGTGTTGACGACAAGAACGGGTGTCATTTTATGTACCGAGATAGATAGTCGAAGTCTCAGTGGTCTGGAGATTGAGAGCCTCTCTTCTGAGTTAAGTAATCGTGCCATCGAATCCGAGCCTACCTTAATAAACCTCGGATTTTTTCCGGAAAGTTATTTATACCTAATAAATAAAATTAGATTGTCTATTTGGAATATGGCTTGACTGGTTTTGAAGTTCGGTTCAGCTAGTGTGTAATGAATATCAACATTGTGCAAGGTATATTATAAGTAAAAATTCAGCAAGTCAACGCTCAACAGCCAAGATATAGAATAGGGTGGATAATGCTTTGTAAAGATTTTTTTCAGATTTTGAGTGAACATGAAAATTGGTTAGTTATTTTATTAATGTAGCCCGGATAAGTCCGTTAAATTGTTCGTTAAGGCAAGTGTATATATATATATATATATACAGCGTGTCCCACATTGGGTATATCAAGCCGCGATGGGTGGATACAGGATGGAATTGCCTATCGGATGGCTATATTTAAAATGTGATAAGTCGAAATTTTAGATCTGAAAAAAAAAAAAATTCCTACTGAGTCCGCAAATAATAATATTTGACATGGTCACCCTACTATAAAGACTTTCATTGATATCACATACACACATACACAAGAAATCGTAACATATGGTACAATTTCTTGTGTACCTACAACACGGATATAAAAATTTAGACCTTATTCTGTAGTAGTAGAGCCGATATTGCTAAGTTATGGTGAGATATAAAATAAAAATTTTGTATTTCATTCTGATTAAATAAAATTCATTCATAGTTTAATACATATCTAACCAGATTTTTCGTTTAAGATTTATGGTGAACACTTACCATTTCTCAGCGTGACTACAAAAAAGGTTCAATGTGCTGTCCTCCTCTCGTAACACATAGGTTTACACGCCGCGATACAGATTGTGTGGCGCGGCTCAGATACTCCGGTGTTAGAGTACCACAAGCTTCCACAATTTGTTGACGCATATCATTCACAGTTTCACACTGCGTAGCATACACCACACTTTTCAAATATCCCCACAAAAAAAAGTCCATTGGCGTTAAATCGGGCGACCGTGGTGGCCATGGAACAGTTCCAGAACGTCCAATCCACGCATGAAAGCGATCGTCCAGATATTCGCGTACAGAACGAGTGTAATGCGCTGGCGCGCCGTCTTGCTGGAAAATCATGTCGCGGTAAACTAACAAAAGAAGGCCTTCAAGTTCTTCCTCCAAGGTGGTCCTCAACATTTCCAAGTAGATTTCACCGTTCAACCGGTCCGGCAAAAATACAGGGCCTATCAATTTGTCACCGATGATACCGGCCCACACATTAATTTTCCACCTGTGCTGAAAATGGCTTTGACGAAAAGCATGTGGATTTTCATGGGACCAGTAGTGCTCGTTGTGGCTATTGGATAGTCCAAAACGAGTAAAGGTAGCCTCATCAGACCATAGAACCCGAGACGAAAACATAGGGTCAGCAGTAACCTGACTACGATACCACTCACAGAATCGCAGTCTCAATAAAAAATCTGCTTCTGTCAGCTGTTGTGTGCGCTGGTAATGGTAAGCATGCTGATTATCTTTTTTTAAAGTTCTCCATACTTTCATTCTAGACACACCTAATACGACAGAGGCTTTTCTAGTACTTCTAGTTGGATCTTCAGCAAAGTGATCCAAAATATTCTGTTCCACACGAGCATCCGCACGGTCACTCGATCGTCCTTCAGAGTTTGGACTGTGGAAAGAACCGTTTGAGTGCAAACGGTTGACCAGCCTCCTGAAGCATGCATAAGAAGGAAGTCTTCGCTGATTCTCCAGCTCTCTTCCATCAATGTGACGTTGTCGATAAAGTTCGCGCGCTGCAGTAAGGATTCCCTCCGATGCACCCACACACATAATCATATCATAGTACTCTGCATTTGAATACTCCGCCATTATAAAATTACGAAATAACGAAAGCACTTTCACTAACTTGACACCGATATATGATACTGACCGATAGAACAAGCGAACAATAATGAAGAGCGTCTAAAAAAATAATCACTAACGAACATTAGTAAGGATGTGAAAAAATAATTGATTATTGAAATAATCGATTAAAAATCAACATCTAAAAGTAAAAAAATCTAGAACGGCCACAACACACCATCCATAATCAAATAGAACAAGTTCTGGAGCAAACTGATGTCAGGAGCCTTAAAATCGACGCTCGTGTATGAAAAGAGTTATTTAGTGTAGAGGAAATCTTTGATAAGGGCATAGAGTTATTCTTAAGGAAAATTTAAGTGTACAAACGAGTTAGCGTATTATCTGGTGGAAAGTAAGTAGCGCTTCCATGGAAATCTGCGACAACTGCCGGAGGAGAAAAGGATAGGGCCATCTAATAACTCTCTCACCGAACGAAACGTGGTAAAGCCGTCCCACTCATGCAACGAAAATACGTATGTATTAATTTATTATGTGTGTAGCTCAATGAAATCTCCAAAAATAATAACTATTTTCCGTTTAAATGTTCTAAAATTTGGAAACGATCCAGCGTATTTTTGTTTTATTTGCAACACATAATTATTCAGGGACAAATATTTTTATTGCTTACGCTGACCTAGTGGATTTAAACAATGTTATCTTATGTTCTACTGTGGAGAAAGAAATTGTATTCAATATAGTTTTAAACTAAAATGTGATAAGCATCTATTATACCCCAATACAATAAATAAATAGGCGTGTTAGATTTTAGAAGTTACTTGAAATTAACATCTTGGACACAATATACACAGCGCCCTCTATTTCCAAAATAAACAACTAAATGCTTATGCTATGGACACTATATAGCGGATACGATTACATAATATATACTTTTTTTGTTAATACATACTTATAATATTATTGAAAAACACCAAGACGCCATACATACGTTTGTCTCAAATATTTGAAGTCAAGTGGGGCTCGAACCCGCCAACCTCGATTCAGCAGGTTTACCTATGCACCACGAAGCTCGTCAATTCACTTCGTCAAGTCAAAAGTATTTGTTGAAACTTTTGAAATAGACTTGAATTTTCGGAACGAAGTTCCTTATCGCGCGTTGTGAAAGGGGGCTAGACGGAAAAAAATCTTACGAAAGGTTGTCACGACACAATACATCTTTTATTGGCTTATTTAGAACAATGTATAACTACCCAAATGGTCTAGTGGCTGGGATACCTTGCTCTCATACAGGGGGCTCGGGTTCGAATCCCGGTATCGGAACTCTTTTTGAAGTTTTATTTTCCATGTTTTCATATTTTATATATGTTTAGGGCACTTTCAAGTATCGGCTTATTTAGAAAAATGTATAACACCCAAATGGTCTAATGGCTGGGATACCTTGCTGTCATACAGGGGGCTCGGGTTCGAATCCCGGTACCGGAACTCTTTTTGAAGTTTTACTTTGCATGTTTTCATATTTTGGAACGAAGTTCCTTATCGCGCGTTGTGAAAGGGGGCTAGACGGAAAAAAATCTTACGAAAAGTTGTCACGACACAATACATCTTTTACTGTCTTATTTAGAACAATGTATAACTACCCAAATGGTCTAGTAGCTGGGATACCTTGCTCTCATACAGGGGGCTCGGGTTCGAATCTCAGTATCGGAACTCGTTTTGAAGTTTTATTTTCTATGTTTTCATATTTTGTACGTATATGTTTTTTTAGCTCTCTCTCTCTATCTCTTATAGAAAGCAAGCCAGATATTTTCATTTCTATTTCGCATTGAACAGTGTGGTGTCGCGACGATTATTTTTGTTGAGTGTATACAGGTTTTTCGTAAGTAATAAATAATAATAATAATAATGAATCCTGACAGTGTTTCTGCACAAGTTCCGGATATTGCTGATGGAGTTAGGTAAGTAGAGATTATATACAGACAATAATAAATGCTTTTGTATTTTTAGCAAGTACGCATTATAACCTCTCTTTATTATTGAGCTAACCAAGTCATACGCGTTATAATCTCTCCATTTTGTGTGAATTTTGTGTGTCTCCAATAAATAAAATAATAAAAACAAATCATATTTTAATATTACAATATACTACAATATACAATAACGTATGTATTTAGCAAGCCGTGCGTGTACCTATACGCTGTTGTGTTTACGAAGTCGAGAGAGTATATATATATATATATATATTTGATATATATAATCGAAAGGAACTTCGTTCCATCCGGGTGACACCTCTCAAGTTTTTTTATCAACAAAACTAAGTAGCCATTATTATAATTACCTTGACATTCTAGCTTGAGATAAATTGGCCATGAAGAAATATCGCAAGACGGAAGACAGTATAAGATGATATAGAGTGTTGAAGTGGGAGGACATGAAAGTCTTAAAAAGCGACGGGGGATTTGACGAGAGTTTTCAAACTCAAAAAAGCATGTGATGAAAATTAAAAACCGTGTCTGGCCCTGGTCTTTCTGTCTACCATGCATGAAGACTTGGAGTGTAGTCTACTAACTAAATATTCGGTAGTCAATAGCATTGAAAAATGTTTACAAACTGGTATTATATCGCATTTATTCAAAATTTCGTAAATCAAAGGCAATAATTTATATCTAAAGTTAATCCATTTGTCATATTGATAATTTTATCTCACACAATATCCAATAAATTAAAAATTTTAGATGAACAGCGGTTGCTGGTATTCATTTTGTGAAATAGAGTAGCGTACCAAAACAACCGAACCCAAGAATCAATAATTAGTATACAACTATACACTAAAGATTGCAACCCGGTATGTGTCTTGGTGACGAAAGCAATGATTTGATTCCGCGACTTCTTCATTTAAGAGTTAGGTTCTCGACCTTTAAACTGCCCGGACAGCATTTTGTTTAATTAGTATGATCTTATATTCATAGGCGCAAGTTAAGGTAACACAAATAAAAAAAAGAACTCGACATATAAATAAACGTCACCGATTCTCCTATTTTTCTCTCTCGATCGTATGATCATCAAATCAAAAATAATAGTTCATATATTTAATCGAATTAAAACGATAAAATTAATTTTGTAATTTTACGAATAGACACTTACGGTATATCAATGCCATCTAGCGTCATAGATTGACGTATGCGTTGTGTTTTATTACCGTACATTCGCGGTATGCATCCGTTTTAACACAAATAATGCGGTTTTTATAATCACATGCCCATTGCTCCGTCAGTAATGTAATGTTGTTTATTATCGGAACTGGCGCCATTTTGTTTACAACAGCTATGATATAACCGGCGTTCGGCCAAGTTATTCCGATTGCCTTCTTCGTACTTGGCACAATATCTGTACATACTACATAGCGAAAGCGTGATATTTGTCTTCGGCCAAACTGTATTTACTTATTTAAATTATAAAAGAATGTCCTCCGATCAGATTTTACAGTTATTTTAGTTATTACACAACTGACTAAAATAATTGATCTAAACAGTCTGATCAGGAATCACCTATTTTAGAGCTATACCAAACCGGAGGATATGAATGAGAACGCTCGGGACACTTTATGATTTATGCGACTTTTCGTCGATATTCTTAGAGGTATTTATCTGGTTGTGCCGGCCGGGATGCCATTCATGTAGTAGACGGCATGGCTCTACCACTGATGAAACCTCAACTTACCGAAGACTAATTAAGTATTAACGTAAACAAAAGTAAATTCCATACAAACTTGATACGTTCCATTTGACGCAGTTATTGACCTCTTCTCTCTTCTCTTCTTCTCTTTTGCCTTGGAGGATGGGTTGGCCTTTGGTGTGGGACGCTACTTGCGTCGACACCCTTGTGCCATCGCATCTTGCAAGCACGGTAGAGGTGGCCGGTGCTGCTGCTGTTTCGGCAGAAAATCTCAAGCGGCACAAATACAGAAACCTTGTAGGTGATTATGTATTTGAGCCGTTTGGGGTTGAGACTTTGGGGACATGGGGTCCGAGTGCACGAGCACTCGGACCCCATGTCCCCAAAGTCTCAACCGAGTGCTCTCAAAGTGCACGAGCACTTTACAAAGATCTTGCAAAGAGGCTGATCGAAGCCTCTCGCGATCAGAGGGCTGGTCTATTCTTCGCACAGAGGATTAGCATTGCCATTCAGCGTGGCAATGCGGCCAGTGTTCTAGGCACGCTGCCAGTAGACCGAGATGCGGAGAAATTAGATTTCAGCTGTTTTTCAATTGTAAATAATGTAGTAATTAATTTATTTCTCCTTTTAAATGTTATTATATGTACGTGCTTATGCATAACAACATAGGGTACTGTAGAGAGATTACGTCCCAAATAAAACACTTTAATTCTCGCCAAGTGCATGGCGTAAACATATAAATATTGTAGGATATAGCTGAAATAATTAAGCGTAAAGCACCCAACTGAACGTTTATATACACGTAATGTTATGACGACGATTTAAATTATACAGATATATATATATATATGTATGATAAGTATTAGTATTGAGGTCGTGTTAACAAAAATATAACACTACATGAGAAACATTTTGTTAACAACTATTCTATATAAATAAATAAGATTGGAGTGTTTAAAATATTCAAATAATCTCTGTTTACTGGAATTGGAATGACCGTGCTTTATGCCGTTCCATAGCATGCCGTTGCGGGATAAATACCAGATTGTAATTTTTTGCTATTTGTTTCGGCTTTTCTTTCAACAGTCTAAACCGATTATGACAAAACTTTCACAGAGAGGTCGCTAACGATACATGAATTAAATCAATGAATATTTTTTAAGCAAATTAACAGTATGGGAATGGTTGATATATTATTCTAATAAGGCCTTTTTTACGCGAGGAAACGCACACCCCTGGCCTGGGAACGGCAGGGGGTAATGTGGGACTCCCAAAACAGTAAACTGCAATCCGATCACAGGGCAACCCGCTAAAACCTCGCGGCGGCCTTTCTCCGGCGTTGGAGTGGCCCAGGACAGTGCGTCAGCCCTCTGGTCCACCCCGCCGTCGCCCACCCCTGCCACGAGAGGAGCCCGACCTCGGGGAACCTCAGCGAGAGGCCCCCCAGGGCGGGGCGGCTCCGACCGCGCGCTGTATAGAGGCGCGCGGCCGGCGTCCACCCCGACGACCCTCCCCGGCTGCTCCGGGGGGTCATCCTTCCCGGACCACGACACGGGCGCACCCGTGGGGTGTGCGCCCTCGCGGCCCAACGGCGGCGGCGATCACTGAGCTCGCCGCCGCCGCCTTCGAGCGGGATCGGATCATTACTGTTTCGCAGAAGGAGACCACAACCGTCCACTCCTCCTCTCCCGCCAGCATTACCACGATCAACGTCGGCGGGGACTAGTCTCGCCCGATCCCGTCGACCAGGACTCGACGTTCGGCCGCCCACGCCGGGCAGACTTCCAGCGTGTGCTGAGCCGAGTCCAGATCAGATGCGCAATGGTGGCATCTCGCCGTCTCTTCTCGTTTTATTCGATTCAGATACTCACCTTTAGGTGACAGTGTCCCGTTTAAGGAGCACCCAGGCCTCGAGGTGGGGTAGAACGGCACCGACGGCGGGCTGACGCGCACCGCCCTGGAGGACCAGCGCGTAGCGCCAGTCCCCCAGGACCCGCCGGAAGGCCTCCCGCCTCCGCACTTCGTGTCCCCGCGCGTCCGTATCCCCTGCGCCCCGGCCGAGATCGTACGTGGCTGCTTACACCTCAGCCAGGATGATGAAGGGGGGGGGGGGGAACGCGCGAGGACCGACGCCGTACGATACTGTACGGTAGCCCCGTACGATCCGTATGGCCATGATCCGCTCCAGGCTCCTCAGCGGAGCCCTGGAGTGGGAGGTCCCCGCGAGGTCTCTCGATCAAACGGGGGACCCGTACAAGGCCACGGACCGCACGATGCCACCATAGAGGCGGCGAACTCCCTCTCCCGGTCCCCCGAGATTGTGCAGTAGCCGGTGCAATGCGCTTGTTACCCGTCGCGCTCGGGGGACCATCTTCACGAAGTGCTCCTGGAAACTCCAGCGGCTGTCCAGGGTGAGGCCGAGAGATACCGCCCTGTCGTCCCGACCCCGAGTGAGCCGATGGAACCACAGCAACTCACTTTTGTGAGGGGCCACCTCCAGACCCAGCCCGCGGATCCGTCTGACGACGATTGCCACTCCCAGCTCGGCCAACCTGAGCATTAGCTCAAAGTCGGGCCCCGTGGCGACCACCAGTGTCGTCTGCGTAGCAAACGACACTCACGCCACGGGGCAGACTGGCGGATATTTGTATGGATATTTTTAATTTATGAGTATGTATTTTCAAAAAAGATATATTTATATCCTTTGTTTACTTCCTGTAAAAGAAATATTGTTCAGCTGAGAGAAATTATGACTTACTTTACATAGGTGAGATAAGGAATACAAATGAAATCAAGCAAACTAGGCTTGGTCCAGCTAAGAGTGGTGATGGATATTCCAGAATTTTATAGATATACATAGCTGCAGACAACAACAGGTCTGCACTAAGTCTGGTAATCGATGGTACTAAGGGTGCAGACGTCACTGACCTCTGCCATTACTATCAGCTGCTGATCTGGTCCGATTGGATTTGCTTTGTGTAATCAGTGATCAGTTAAATGGCGAAAGATAAGATATTATAACATGTTAACGAGTTATAGTGGGAACATATTTTTTAAACTACAACTTATATTCATTTTTATAGTCAAGGTGGTCCAGTGGTCCAGTGGTCCCCGCTTCTGAATCAGAAGTTGTGAAATCTGTTCCTGGCTGACACTAATGATTTCGGAAGTTATGTGTGATAAATATCGATGACTGACAACTTGGTGCCCCGTGTATGGCAACCTCGCCACCATTTTTTTTATATCCCTATTATATTTGTGAGAACTTACTTTCAATAAATCGAAACAACAATTCTTTCTGCGACTATTGCATTTGTTGCTTACTGTATATATGTTTCTTCAGCTCGTAAAAGTCAATGGAAGTAAATCTGTGCCTTTAAACATGTTTACGGGTGTATGTGATTCTGTAGAATATAAAACGTGGGCAGTAAATTAAATAAATATATGTTATGTTCAGTGTACAGTTTAATATCAGTATTTTATTGTCAAAATCCACTTATGTTATAAAATAGTACATTTGGCGTACGTACGTAGTATGAAACTATTTAGTTATTGGCAAATAATGTTATTATAACTCAATTGTCTGCTTATAATTCATTTGTCGTCGGATGGTCTGAATTGTTTTCTCGCTGGTTCTGAATCAAAGTCTCAGTTTCGAATCCCGGCTCATGTTAGTGACGTTTCAACAGCGCCGCTGCAAGGGAATGAAGTTATTAGGAAAATACCTGCATAAAAAATAATATGTACCAAACAAAATCACATACTTAGTATGCTATCATATTGATATCTGGTTTTCAGGTCCAGAAATGCAATAACAGTATTAATATGCGAGGCAAAAAATTGGAATCCGTTTTTAAGAATACTAAAATGCACTGAGAACTGGGGTTGCTATTGTCCTCGTTTTTTTAGCAGGGCCGTAAATCAACAGCCTTATAAGCTCGGCTGAATATATTTTATAACTAAATAAAGATATCAACACTAGCAACATTGCGACCCGATAAAGTTATACATAAAAGTGTGCATAGTGATAAAATCCATTGTTATTGCGTGTTATAAATATTTTAGACACAGACCAAATATGTGGAGGTGGTTCTAGTTTGCGCCTGAGATCATTGACTTGCATATTTAGCCCCACATTCTCTGCAATACTGCCAACTGGATTGTAAAACACAAATCATTGGTATTTCTGTAAAACAATTTGTGAAAAGCTAAGAAGTAAGAAAGCGTAATAAAAATAAAGAATACTTTACCATTATCAGTGGTAATCCTCTTATTTATATCTTAGGTTTTTCTTTATAATATTTAAATAACGATAACATTTACCATAGGAATTTGTAGTTAAAAACAATAATTATTCAAAATTTAAATGAAACTGAAAAAGAAAAATAGATGATTATGAAACAGTGGTAGAACCAAGCAGTTCGCTGCATGAATGGGCCGGCTCGATCGGTGAAATACCACGACCTCTCAGAAGACCGACGTAAAGTGGCTCATGCCGCGTTTCGTTCGGTGAGAGAGGTACCCGGAGGCCCACCCCACTTCCCCATCCTTTCCTCTCCCCTATCCCTCAAAGGTCGGCAACGCAACAGTAGCACTATATGTGTTGCTGGTGTCCATGGGCGGCGTTGATTGCTTACCATCAGGTGACACGCCTGCTCATTTGCCCTCCTATCCCATAAAAAAAGATGACTCAATAGCAGGCACAGCTTATTCAGGTTTAGCTTATTCAGCATTTCGCCGCATGGTCGTACCCGCAACGGATCTAGGATATTTAGCTTATTTCCTCGTATGACGTTGAATACCATCTATAACAAACGTTTAATACTTACTGTTACTTACAGCCATGAGTGATCAAGCCAAAGAATTTAGTGTAAGAACATTTTCTCGTAACAAAAAATAAAATTATGAGTAGTGGAGCCAAACAGCTTGCTCCATGAATGAGAGGCCTTAGCCTGTGAAATACGAATAGCGATGCAAAGTGGCAGATATCGCGTTTCGTTTGGTGAGGAAGCTCTCTGGAGGAAACCTCCCCTTCCCTCATCCCGTGTTGCAGTGTTGCAGGTGTTTACGGGGGGGGGTAATAGTTGCTTATCATCAGGTGATCGGCTTACTCGTTTACCTTCTATTCTATAAAAAGACGTATAATAATATGCTAAACTTTCAACTACAATAAAAGTAACGTAACTAATAATTTATAATTATATTTGAAACAAGAAGAAGCATCTAAACTAAACGCATTCCATAATGGTCCTTAAGCTCTAACGTTATAAGAGCAGATCTTATTTATAAAGCCAGAAGCAGGTCAAAATACAAAGTTATATGAGACAAACACACTCTACGATGTTTGTATTATTAGTGAAGAAAAAAACATACACTATATGTAGCTTTGAGGAGAAATGACTGAACTTTAGGAGGGATAACATACTGCGATTATATATATTATAGAAGAACAAAAAACGGTTCAAGACCAGAGATAATGCGTAAATATAAATCAATAATTTATTATTCACATAATCCTAAGTATTTACAATATGATGACAGTATGTTTTAAGTATGTATCTACGAAAATTGCCGGTAAGGCGTGTGAATGTTTCGGTGTAGTTATCTAGAAATATTAATAGTGAAATTTAATTTTAATTTTTTTTAATTTTTTTTCATGGCATAGGAGGGCAAACGAGCAGGCGTGTCACCTGATGGTAAGCAACCAACGCCGCCCATGGACACCAGCAACACATATTGTGTTACTGTTGCGTTGCCGACCTTTAGGGGATAGGGGAAAGGAAAGGATGGGGAAAGGGGGTGGGCCTCCGGGTACCTCTCTCACCGAACGAAACGCGGCATGAGCCACTTTACGTCGATCTTCTGAGAGGTCGTGGTATTTCACCGGTCGAGCCGGCCCATTCATGCAGTGAACTGCTTGGCTCTACCACTGTTAGATAGATAATATTTTTATATATATCGCAAGCAATGGACGAAAGACTTAAATGTATTTTCATCAATACGCACGCAGCGTATTGCAACATTGTAGGAGAGATATTTTTGGGATGCTCCGCTTTGTGCAATCGAAACGGGAACAATGAATATATATGTATATAAACTTACTTATTTACTATGATACTTGTATTGTATATATTAATTATAGGGCTATCGGGAATTGTTTTAAAAATAAGTTATTTATCTTCACGAGTTTACTATTTATGTAATCTTTACCCTTGTAACTGAAAGAAATATTCCTTTAACATAAAACATAATTCCACACATTTTTCTATTGGTAAATGTTGGCAGCTGATGTGAAGCTGTGACTCGCCGAATTGCTGTGTTACGTCCCAAATGGAATTGGTGGCGAACCTATTGCCACACCGAGCACAAAGTTGTCAGTCATCGATATTTATACATAACTTCACGCCAAATCCCTGGCGGGGTTGGCAGAGAAAACGGAGCGCCATAGGACCCGATTCTTACACACCTCACTCGCTTCGTTGACTTTCTTAACTCTTTTCATGCACGCGCGTCGATTTTTGAGGCTCCTAACATCACCTTCCTCCAGAACACGTTCTATTTGGTTATATTTATACCTTCCGAAAATTCCGAGAAATCATTGGTGTGAGCCCGGAATCCATCCCACGACTTTTGAATCAGAAGCGGGGAGCTCAACTACTGGGCCACCGAGGGTAATATTCCCATTTTTTATAAAAAATCTTTTATACTAAATTAATTATTTTTTTAAGTAAATTTCATCTGCGATAAAATTTTGTAGTTTAGTTGTTTAACCATATGACTCCTAGTACTAGTCTCGAGTTTTAAACCTAGCTCAGGCTCAGATTTTTCGGAATTTACGTATAATTAAATCGTATCGATTACAGAATTGTACCGATGTTAATCACATTTGGAACTCAAATATTTAACTCAGTGTGTTAAATTGCAAATAAAAGCGTTAATTGCGAAACAATAACAATCCAGTAAACCTTATATACATATAAATACTTTTTACATACCATGACTTTACACCAATTCCTTTGCGAGGTAGGTTAAGAGATAAGAATACTCGTTCAATTTGGTCATGGAATGTGTGTCTTAGCCGTCCTCGACTCCTACATCCATCCGCTTTTGCATTGTATATCTGCTTAGTCAATCTTGCATCTTCCATTCTTTCTATATATCCGAATCATCGGAGTATGCCCTAGCTTACTTTTTGTAATTAAATTTATGATTATAAATATACGGACACACATACGGACACAACTGTTACAATTGTTTAAAATATCGCTGTGAAAGTATTGGATATATATAAAGTTTATGTTAACTAGATCCTTTTAGCTGGTACTGTAACGAGCTCGGACATCGAGTCTCATATATATATAGGGTTCATCTCTCAGCTCCTCAATTTATTGAATACAAGGAATGCTGCATTGAGATCCTCCTCTTATATGACAATGTAACTTGTCAGGTTAATCTGTTATAGGGGTATTATAAGCTCAGTGCATGTGTGTGATGAACTATGAATACTAGTATATATTTCAATATATTAAATTATTCAGAGAACTATTATAACTATTATATGTGAGAATACATGCCATTATAATAAATTTGAAGTGCAGCTCCGCATCAATTTCCTTCGTCACGCTGCCCTCGGCACCACGTCCAGCAATATGTATATTTAATGTTTTACTTTTTTTTAATTAAGCGATTAGTATTTTAATATTAGAACTCATTTGGTATATCTATACGCGACGCTATTCCATTCGAGTTCCATAATAAACTCACTTTTCTTATTTTCTGACATACTAATATTACATTATTCAAAAATGTTTTCTTAAAAATTCAAAAATACAAATTTAGAAAGATGTAAAGGAGTTTATATTTAAAAATACCAAAGAGTTCGCTCGCATCATCCTCACATCATCCCCCCCTTTAAAGCCTAGATTATAGCTGTTAAGCGTTTAATCATGGCCAACAAAATATAATTACCAATGAGGATGATGCCCCTACAGACTTAACGATGCCCTACCTAAAGCAGGAGGTTTCCTATGCCAGCCACTTAAACTGTGGAATTTACTCAAGCAGTATGTCAACCTCCTTGAATAAATTTTGCCAAGCAAAACCTGCTGAAAGGCTTGACACTGGAAGAACTCCTAACAATACAATGTTTGGGTCCTGACCCCTATACAAACAATATTACATATTTTTTTTATTTACCTTATCTAACTCTACCTACCCGACCTAACATTTGATGAATCCATTGTCACTGAAACATACAAGACAAACTGCACAAACTATTCAAGAAATACACAATATGTCCTGAAAAATCACACAAAATATTATACAAGTTATCTTTGAGAAACTGAAAAAAAAAATCACAAAATATTAACTATAATAAATCATGGGATATACACTTTAAAAGAAATTAAATTAATCAAATAACAATATATGATAATCGAATATCATAGTAACATCAAATCCCAATATATCAATCAAACAATTTAAACTATTATTATCAACAAATTTTATTTCAATATATTAAATTAATTCATTTAAGTTAAATTAAGTACAGTGTAGCACCTTCAAAAATAATTATACCATTCCTATCACATCAATTAATATAATGAACATATGTTTCATTATATCAACCTATTCCTCCCATGTACCAACATAACTTCACACCACCATTCATGTATCATTGATACGAGGATTGAATCTACTATGGATTCATAACTCCCCCAAACCATATGTCAAACCAATATCATACCAAATACCATCATTAACTATTCATAACCATATTACATACCATAACCATACCACTTGCTACACACTCCATCCTATAAGATAATTCATTTTATGTTAAATATGCTTTTTCAACATATCTATATAAAAATAATAAACAAAGTAAAATTCTACTTCAATCTTCTAATACTACCATTAACTAACTAACAACTACTAACTAATAGATCTACTAACTAAGTGGCATCCTAGTTTTATAAATTTTAACCCTATTCCTATGAATGGGACGCGTTATCCTATTCGATCCTATCTTCCTTAATACCAAATTATTGTGTGGTAAAGTCTGGATAACAGCATATGGTCCAACATATACCTTCCTTAACTTATCTGAATAACCACTCCTCCTTTTATATGAGTGTAATAATACTTGATCTCCAACGTTGATTACTTTTGGAGAAGCCTTCTTGTCAAACTGATTCTTCTGTTTTCCTTGAGCTCTTGCCATATTCCTTCTTACTATATCTTTCAAACGCCTCATATAATCCATCCGTTCCATCTGGTTCCTTACTGGTACATGTCCTGTCAGATGTAAAGAATTATCCAATGGAATTTTTGGACTCCTTGCTAAAAAAATTTCAAATGGACTAACTCTTGTGGAATGTTGCCTTGAAATATTGTATGCATGACAAACTTCACTCACCATCCTATCCCAGTTCTCTTGCTCTTCAGAATCATATTTTGCTAACATATTCGTCAAACTCTTAATAGCGACCTCAGATAAACCATTAGACATGGGATGACTTAGACTACTGAATATATGTCTAATTCCCAACTCGTTCAATCTTGTATTGAAACTCCTGGAACGAAAAACTGATGCTCGATCTGTCACAATTTCTTCTAAACCTCCATATGTTCTAATAATTTTCTCTAAAATAAAATTTATAATATTAGCTGAAGTACAAGACCTAATCGCCTTGGCAATAATAAATCTTGAAAATGACTCCACAGCAACCACCACATATCTGTTATTCCTACTTGTTCTTCTCAATGGTCCTAAAACATCAATATGATACCGAAGTCCTAATTCTTTTGGCTGAATCGATTCTAATAACTCCTTACTTGTATTCTCCTTCCTCCTCTGGCATATATCACAACTTTTAATATACTCATCAATCTTCTTTCTGGCATCTGGATAGTAAAATCTTTCCTGAAATTTTCCTAGACACTTATACAATCCTAAATGACCACCTGTTTCCTTCTTATCATGCAATTCTTCCAAGACTTCATATAAGAGAGATTTAGGTAGAACTAACCTGTCTATCTCCCTCTCCATGTATCTCCTTTTATGAATAAGTTTACCATCCTGAATAGAAAAACCTTTAAATCTATTTACTTGTCTATTTCTTAGTCTATCAAATATTCTGCAACAAAATTCATCATGCTCCTGTTCTAATAATAATCTATCTAAAGTCAAAGCATATAATACCAAATTATCTTCAAAATCTTTTTCCTCCTTCTCACATAGTGGATTTCTTGATAAAAAATCTGCTATCACGTTCTCTTTACCTTTACAGTGTGCAATTTCAAAATCAAACTCCTGTAACGCAATGGCCCATCTAGCTAATTTTCCATTTTGATTCCTATTAGTAGATAACCAACATAGAGCTTTATGATCTGTTGCTACTTGAATCTTCTTTCCCCATATGAAATGCTTGAAATAATTTAAAGACCATATTAAACCAAGACACTCTCTCTCTGTAGCTGCATAATTAATCTCTGCTGCTGATAATTTCCTTGAGGCAAACATCACTGGTAACAACTCCTTATCAGTTTTACCTTGCATGAGAGTTGCTCCTAAACAAGTTGAACTTGCATCTGTGTAAATTCTAGTTATTAAATCTTCCTCATCTGAAAAATATTTTAAAATAGGTGGATTCTTGATCTTCTCTAATAGCACAGATAAAGCTTCTTCTTGTCTGTCCGTCCATTTAAATCTTCTTCCTTTTCTTAGCAAATCTGTCAATGGCAAGGCAATCTTTGCAAAGTTTGGAATAAATTTCCTATAATAAGATAGAAATCCTAATATAGATCTCAGACTCTTCATGTCTTTTGGTTTATTCACTGATTCTATCTTACTGACCTTAGTCTTATCAGGTAGAATTCCTTGTTTTGAAATAACATGTCCTAATATATTCAACTCCTGAAATCCAAATGAACACTTTGACGGTTTCAATGTCAAATTAACCTCCTGTAACCTATCTAATACCTTAGTCAACACTTCACATAAACCATTGAAAGTTTTATGATACAACACTAAATTATCTACATAAATAAGAACTCCTTTACCTACTAAATCTCTAAATACTACATCCATTGTCTTTTGAAAAAAAGATTGGCTATTTCGCAAACCGAATGGCAAAACATTCCATTGATAAACACCTCTATGACAAATAAACGCAGTCTTGTGCCTCTCACTCTCCTGAACACCTAATTGAAAATAGCCAGAATTTAAATCTAACTCACAAAAATACTCTGCTCCCTTCAACTTCTGTAAAATATCATCCACCCTAGGTATTGGATATCTCACCTCCTTCGTCTTCTTATTCAACTTCCTATAATCAACACAAAATCTCCACGTATTATCTTCCTTTTTCACTAACACAACAGGACTAGCATAACTACTAAACGACTCACTAATTACACCCATACTTAACATATCATCAATCTGTTCATCAATTATACTCGCTTGAGCAGCTGACACTCTATACGGCTGTTGAAAAACTGGAACATCATCTGTCAAATCTACACTAATTGGAACAATACTACATCTGCCCAATTGATTTTTCTGAAATGCGAAACACCTTTCATATCCCATTAAAATCCTATTTAACTTACTCTTCTCTTGTACACATAACTTTTCATCCAACTTGAATTGAAAAGATGCTAAACTGTCACAACTGTCATACGGATCCTCCCGCAAAATTTTTGTTGCAAACAGGTTATAAACGTCATTTGGGACATTTTTCAATTTGATAGATTGGGACTCATTCCAATACCTAACTAACCTATTATTAATTAAAATACTCCTATTACGAAAATTAATCTGTACACCTAAATCTGAAAGACAGTTAACACCAAGAATTATCGTCTCTACCGAATCACATACGACAAAATCACCCATATACTCTTCCTCCGCAATCTTGATCTTGATTTTTTTTAAATGTCCATGTATTTCTCTTCCATCGATTGCTCTCATGATAGTAGCCGATTTAAATTCATCCATCTTCCCTCTTCGCTGCTTGAAAATGTGACCGGGGAATACAGATAATTCCGCTCCTGTGTCTATTAAAGCTGTATAAGATTCGTTGTCTATTTCTATTTGCAATGTTGGACAACCTATATTCCCAGTACCATTCAACTGATACTCCTTTCTAGGGCGTAAGTCATACCCATCACCTGCACCTTTAGTTTCCACATTCTGTGGTGTGTTTTGTCTTTTCATCATAGACATTTCACCACTATTGTTATATCTATTGTCAATCTGTGTTCTTCTCCGCCAATTAAATTGATTATCTTGCATATATTTTCTTTCTTCATTCATTTCTTTGACCATTTGTTGATGTTGAAAATATTTTCGTTCTTCATTTTTTTCTTTATTCAATTGCTGATTTTGACATTTCCTTTTTTCGTCCAGGTTTTTATTCATATGTTTTACCAAAATGGATATATCCTCAATGCTTTTATATACGCATTTCTCTAATTTGTTTTTCCATATGTATGTCAAACTCTCCTCAAATTTTCTGATTATTATCATATCATCCACTATATTAGCTTTTCTGGCCAATACTAGCAATCTTAACCAGAATTCTTCTGGACCTTCTTCCTCTCTCATCCTTAATGCGAAGAATTTTTCCAGATCAGTTTTACTATCACATTTGCTAATGATAAATTTCTTTACTTCTTCATAGTTTCTTTCATTCCCGACGAACTCTAGGAAGAATATATTTTGCAGCTTTTCTGGTAATAAGTGTTTTAGAATGGCACACTTATTTTTATCCTCAACTGCATTTAAAATAAAATACAAATCTAATTGTTCTACTGCTTTCTCTGGATAGTTCCAGTCTAGTCTAGTTATATTACAGATGCTCTCCATTATTAAAATTCAATAGGACACAAAATATATACATAAATTATACATTCAACACATGCATTCAGATCATAAGGGCGCCTCCACCAATGTAACGAGCTCGGACATCGAGTCTCATATATATATAGGGTTCATCTCTCAGCTCCTCAATTTATTGAATACAAGGAATGCTGCATTGAGATCCTCCTCTTATATGACAATGTAACTTGTCAGGTTAATCTGTTATAGGGGTATTATAAGCTCAGTGCATGTGTGTGATGAACTATGAATACTAGTATATATTTCAATATATTAAATTATTCAGAGAACTATTATAACTATTATATGTGAGAATACATGCCATTATAATAAATTTGAAGTGCAGCTCCGCATCAATTTCCTTCGTCACGCTGCCCTCGGCACCACGTCCAGCAATATGTATATTTAATGTTTTACTTTTTTTTAATTAAGCGATTAGTATTTTAATATTAGAACTCATTTGGTATATCTATACGCGACGCTATTCCATTCGAGTTCCATAATAAACTCACTTTTCTTATTTTCTGACATACTAATATTACATTATTCAAAAATGTTTTCTTAAAAATTCAAAAATACAAATTTAGAAAGATGTAAAGGAGTTTATATTTAAAAATACCAAAGAGTTCGCTCGCATCATCCTCACAGTACCTACTGTTCTGTTGATTTTTTTCTTGTATGAAATAGATATGAATAAAACATTCTGTCGGAAGATTTATTTGCTCGCGATGAAAAATGGAGTCGGCAGCTGCTTCCTGTGTAAAAATTCGTTTTCGGAAGTATGTAATACCTATACGTAAACAAAATCAAGGTGTTTCCCTTGATAATAAATTAAAATGTATACTTGAAGTTACTATCAAAAATAGACTTATAAAAATTTAGAAAAAAAGAATTGTTATTTTTTAAAAGTTGTGGCCACGTCTATATTTTTGAGACTATTTAAATATGTTTCTACTTCGTCTTGTGAGTCGAGGACAGCCACGATATAATTTCTTAAGACCAATTGAACGTGTTCGCGCGAAATGTGATATTAGGAGCTTTAATAACCGACGAGCGTGTACGACAAGTTATGAAAATGGAAGAAGACATTGAGGTGTGTAAGAACATAAGACATAACTTCGTGCCTTTTTATACCCGAAGGTGTAGTCAGTGGCCGTTTAGCCTCGAATCGCCGTTATGTTTACGTCCCAAATAGAATAGATGAATAGGTGGCGAATATATTTCCATACCGGGCTCAAATTTTTCAGCCATCGATATTTGTCACACATAACTTCCGAAATCAATTTCGAAAAAGTCATTGGTGTGAGCCAGTCCAAAATATTTCTTGATGTTAGAATAATCACGTGCCCGGTTATATATGCATTTGAACCTTATTTAAATAATCCTTTTCATTAATATAAGGCTCTTAAGTTACCAAATTGTAAATATTGCGTCACAGATGTGTGTCGCGCTTCAAGTAACTTTTCTCAACAAAGTGTCGCTCAAGAACAGATATTAGGCAAGTAAAAGTTGCTTTAAGTACGATCCTGAATGTGTCTGTTGTCGCTCCGAAGCACAAACGTTGTGTTCTCCAAATGATATCGATATTGGTACAGAGTTATTGTTAACGGTTCTTCTTGTTCATAACAGTATTAGTTATTTGTCTGTTTGTTTTTACAACTCTTTTATGTGATAGGAACTCCATCGAAGTACATAGTCCATAAATATATTATGGTGGTCAAAGGTACGTTTGCCAGTGGCAGAGCAATGTTTGAATGGACCGGCTTGATCGGTGTACTATCATAACTTTTCAAAATATATTCGGAAAGTGGCTCATTTCATTATTCCTTCGGTGTTAAAGCTATCCGAAGATCCCCTTCTCCTATCCCACTTCCGAGTTTATTATATGCATACATTCATACACAACTTCATGCCAAATCCCTTGTGGGGTAGGCAGAGAGAACAGAACGCCATAAGGCACGATTCGTACACGCCTCACTCGCTTCGTTGACTTTCATAACTTAAATCCTATATTATATCCCATCTTAAATGTTTATCAAGCAAATGTAACAGATCAGCTGATAGTAAGCGACTGGCGCCGGCCAGCATGGAAACTCTTCACACAGATAATATTACAGGCAGATTTTATGATGGATGAGATATATAATGGGCTCGGAAGTGGGATAGGAGAAGGGGATCTTCGGATAGCTTTAAACCTTATCCAGTAAAAATAAACATTTGATGCTTAAATGTACACCGTTTGTGTATGGTGGATATTGTTTTATGTAATAAAACAATATCCACCATACACAAAATAAATCAATTAAAAATATCTGTACGTAACAAATATTCATCAAATAATACTGACTGGACGGACTGGACTGCTGAATAACTAATATTCGTGGCGTGAAGTCAGACATCCATAGTTATCCGACAGACAACAAATATTATTTAATAAGTATATTTATTTTTGGAAATAGATGATTGTAAAAACCCCTAACCATGAAAAACACCCAGACACATAGATACACCTATACACAAATGTTTGTAGTCGGGTGGCGATCGAATTCGCTGGCCTCCCTATAACACCACAAAATCGGTTTATTATCAAATTATTTAGGTTAGTAATCGTTTAATATATTTTATCATAATTTATTAGCGATATTTGCGCAAAGAAGTGTTTTTTTAGATATTATTATTATTGACGACGTCTGTTGCTTGTCATCGGGTGACACGCCTGCTCGTTTGCAACCCTACACCATAAAAAAAAAACTTTAAGCATCTAAATTGCTATATCATTTAATTATAACTATGACACAAGTTACGTGTTCTAGTATTATTAAAATTCAAAGTTTTAATGATATACTGCTAAGTTCAATACTTGCTACGAGAGTGCTACGTAGGGTCTACAGGTCACTCAAACTACGCCTGATGCTACGCGATACATCTCTTAATATTGACTGCGAGAAAACTCTTATTTCTTTATAATCCTTTATGTAAAATCCGTTATAATCAACATCAGGATTTGAGTAATCCGAGGTAATATAAATTTGATGATGAAAATACAACAAACTTCAATAATAATAAAGATACCCGCTCTTTAGCAAAATCATAAAAGTTAAAATAGCCAATTTTTATTAGTCCAATTTGGTATCTATAGGATTTTTGCTTATTTTCTCATCAATATATCCATGAAAATTGTCGAAGTTTTTAGTAGTAGTAAAACGTCAAAATTTTTAAAATATATAGCCTGAGTTATAATGTCTTTATATTTGATCGTAATTCTGTATTGAGGATATATTGAACTAGTTAATACTGACCAATCAAAATTGAATCTTACTGGACCATTTTATTCATACGCTTTAAAAGAAAAAGAAACCTTCACACACGTCTTATCTATGTTCCTAGTTTAATTTGGATCTGTACAGCCGTTTTTGCATTTTGTATCATATAAAATACGCAAAAATATACAGTATCACCGTGTTATGTTCTACGGCCAGTACTGACTTAACAGTTTTTCAAAATTAATTCCACCTATAGTCTCGGTGGTCCAGTAGTCGAGCACACGGTTTTTGACCTCTGGATTCAAAAACCGTGTGCTCGACTAGGTTCGCATCCTTTTTTTTTTTTTTTTTACGCTAGGAAATGCTTTATGCACACCCCCCGCCTGGGTACGGCAGGGGGTAGTGTGGGACTCCCAAAACAGTAAACTGAAACCCGATCCTAGGGTTACCCACTAAAACCTCGGCGGCCTTCCTCCGGCGTTGGGGTGGCCCAGGACAGTGCATCGGTCCTCTGGTCCACCCCGCCGTCGCCCCCCCCTCTGTTACGAGTGGTTGCTCATCCTCGGGGAGCCTCGGTAAAGCTCCCCCGGGCGGGGCGGCTCCGACCACGCGCTGTAAAGAGGCGCGCGGCCGGCGGCTCCCCCGACGACCCTCCCTGGCCGCACCTGGGGGTCATCCATCCCGGGCCGCGACCCGGGCGCACCCGTGGGGTGCGCGCCCTCGCGGCCCGTCGACGGCGGTGATCACTGAGCTCGCCGCCGCCGCCTTCGAGCGGGATCGGCTCTCTCCCGACCCCTCTCGGCGGCCTCCTTCTGAAGCATCACAGCTTCGCAGAAGGAGACCACAGCCCTCCACTCCTCCTCGCCCGCAAGCATTGCCGCGACCAACGCCGGCGGGGACAAGTCTCGCCCGATCCCGTCGACCAGGACTCGTCGCTCGTCCGCCCAGGCCGGGCAGACCTCCAGCGTGTGCTGGGCCGAGTCCAGGTCGGATGCGCAATGGTGGCATCTCGCCGTCTCTTCACGTTTTATTCGACTAAGATACTCACCGAAGCACCCGTGCCCGGTGAGTATCTGAGTCAACCTGTAGGTGACAGTGCCCCATTTACGGAGCACCCAGGCCTCGAGGTGGGGCAGGACGGCTCCGACGGCGCGTGAACGCGCACCGCCCTGGAGGACTAGCGCGTCGCGTGGTAGACGAGGGCCTCCCTGATGGCCGGCCAGGGGAGGGTCCCGAAGGCGTTGACGATGTCTAGCGACACCGCCAGCGCGACCCCCCCCCGATCGGACTGCCGGTTCCGACAGGGCCCGCACTCGACGCACCGCGTCGATAGTCGAGCGCCCCTGCCGGAACCCGAACTGATAGTCCGATATGTCCGGGCCCACCTGCGACAGGTGGCTGCTGATACGGGCGGAGATAACCCTTTCAAAGAGCTTCCCCGCCTCGTTCAGCAGGCATATCGGCCGGAACGACGACGGAGCGTCTCCGGTCCTCCCTGGCTTTCTGATGAGCACCAGCCTCGCCGACTTCCAGTCGAGGGGGAACACCCCGCGGCGGAGGCAGCTGGTGAACAGCTGCCTCGCCTTGTTCCCCAGGACTCCCAGAGCGAGCGCCAGGACCCGGCCCGGAACTCCGTCCGGGCCGGGAGCGGCGCTGCGGGAGGCGAGCCGCGCGACGGCTCGCCCGAGCTCGTCCTCCGTCACCTCCAGCCCGTCGGACCACGGAATATAGTCCGACTGAGACGGAG
The DNA here is from genome assembly GCA_905147225.2 of Euproctis similis. Taxonomy (NCBI): domain Eukaryota; kingdom Metazoa; phylum Arthropoda; class Insecta; order Lepidoptera; family Erebidae; genus Euproctis; species Euproctis similis. The sequence continues at coordinate 17,508,504 of LR990109.1, forward strand.
GAACCGAGGGACTGCCCTGGACCCTAGGGAAGAGTGCGTCCACGACTCTCCCCACGACTTCCGGGTCCAGGGATTCCGTCAACGGAGGGACCCATGGGGTCAGCTTGCCCAGTATCATTTTGTACGGGCGTCCCCATGGGTCCCTGTCCAGTCCCTCGACGAGCTCGTTCCAGGACCGCTCGCGTGCCGCAGCAATGGCGACGCATACAGCGTGCGCGGGGGCCCCGTATTCCCGTCTGGCTCTGAGAGCCTCCTCGACCGAGGTTCGCCTTCTTCTGGGGGCTACAGGTTCGAATCCTAGCACACACCAATGAGCTTTCGAAATTAATTAATTTCGAAAGTTATGTGTGATAAATATCGATGACTAAAAACTTTGTGCCCGGTATGGGACTTGGTTCGCCACCTATTCCATTTGGGACATAAACATAACGGCGAGTCGAGGGTTAACAGCCACTGCCTACACCTCGGGGTAGAAAAAGGCGTGAAATTATGTTATGTATGTTAAGTAAATAGAATCTTATATGCACGTCTTATCTATGAACCTAGTTTAATTTGGATCTGCACAGCCACTTTCGCGTTTTGTATCATATAAAATACGCAAAAATATATGGTGTCCTAGGTCCAGAAACGACTGATTTTACAGTTTTTCAAAATTGATTCCACCTAAAAGCAACTAAGCTAGACAAAAGGTATCTTATGTTTTGTTTTTTAATTACTAAGCACATATAAGATCTCGTACTATAAATATACAAGTCTCATGTGTTAAGGCATGTTCAATTTTTCAAAACCGCAATTCACCGCAAATCCTGGGAATTTTGTCATACAGGCTCCATGTTTGAGTTAAAGGTTACCGAAGTCACCAAGGTTAAGTTATTCATAGTAATTGTATCATTACTTTTCTGAACTATGGCTTCTAAAACACGCTTGAATGACTTTTATTTATGATGAAAACCTTAATTTCTGATTTCATCTCGTAAATCTTCGCTCGAAACGTTAACCTTTTCAAAAATAATTTAATCAAACCGATTTTATTGGGTAAAACTTACGCGGCTTATTGGTCACAGATTTTAAATTAAGGCTTTCAGTTTCAGTCAGTCGGGATGTTTCATTATGTAGGGATGAGAATTAATTTAATTTATACAGAAAAATAGAGTCAGGCTTTGAATAAAATTACGACCACTACGTACGACTATTTAATATGAATGTGAGAGTATTGCATTTTACCAACTTTTTGCTGAGGTTTGTCTAAATAGAATTGAATAAAAAACACTTTTTAATATTTTGTTCGTAATATTTTGACATTAAAATTAAAACACTTATTATTTTTTTTTTTTGTCTCTTTCCTAGCTACGCCCCAAAACTATTATATGCATTTCTTCTCTTATTTTCTTTCTCGGATTGGTTGTACATATGCTAACGGAAATGTATGTAATCCGTCATTGTATACAATTCCTAGGAAATTTATGTAATTTTTAAATAGCAATAGGATAGGATTAAAAAAACAACAAAAAATCTACAACAGCAAGCCGAAAAATGCTGAAATTGAGTGATAAGAAGCTGGTCCCTGTACCTATTGGCGCTTCAGTACGAATTGCAGTTCCTGTGGTTGATAGAGGACGAGGTGATGCACGTAACATTATTGGTGTAGTTTTTACTAAAACCGATGATGAACTCTATCAGATTGGTACCAAGAACGATATCTTAAAACAATTCTATGCTCGATCTCAGATTAATGTGTGTCCAAGAGTTATTCTTGATGCAGACGATCTACTTAATACATTTCCTAATACGATATTGGAATTATATACAATTCCGAGTAGGTGGTAGAGCCAAGCAGTACGTAGCATGAATGGGCCGGCTCGATCGGTGAAATACCACGACCTCTCAGAAGACCGACGTAAAGTGGCTCATGCTGCGTTTCGTTCGGTGAGAAAGGTACCCGGAGGCCCACCCCCCCTTCCCCGTCCTTTCCTATCCCCTATCCCTTAAAGGTCGGCAACGCAACAGTAACACTATATGTGTTGCTGGTGTCCATGGGCGGTGTTGGTTGCTTACCATCAGGTGACACGCCTGCTCGTTTGCCCTCCTATCCCATAAAAAAAAATTATACATTTCCTAGAATATCTATGCATTAAATAGTTTTTCAAACAATATTTTATACATTTCCTAAATAGTATCGGAATTGTAAACAATTCCTTGATTTCATACATTTCCGATAATAAAAAATATTAAGCTTTGTTTCTCTAAAATCTTCTTCATCTAAATCTTAAGCTGAAGTACGGAAAACAGCTAGTTTTACGACTGATATTAAGACAGCTTTTTTCAATTTCTTAATTACAGATCAATTATAATCCAGATCAATTACATACTTTTTTACCCGACTCGCAAGAAAGAAGGTTAACGACAGTTTCGTCCACGGCCAATTCCGTCTTTAAAATAGTCTTATGATGATGACCTCGCTATAAAGTTTCGATCGTAACTCGTTTCTCTGCACATTGAACTATTTCCATACATTTTATGATGGTTTTTAATAGTTATTGTCTAAATATCGACCTTGGACATGTTTACAGTTTTGAATCAAATGTCTTTCATATAATTATCTATATAAATTCTTTACCCATTGTGATTTATTGAATACTAGTTGACCCGGCGAACTTTGTGCCGAAACAAAAGTTAGAAGTAAATTTTAGATTTACCACTTTTTTGTACTCGTCGCCATTTGTACTTTTGTATTAATTTTTGATTGATTATTGTTTGTTCTTTTGTTTTATAAGGTGTACAAACAAACTACTCTGACTGCCTCGCAAGGGATTTGGCGTGAAGTTATGTATGTATGTACAAACAAAGCATTATCTATCTTTTTCTTTACTACATCATACACCCGTGGTGGGTGTATGATGTAGTTGATACCCGTTGATACTCTCTATCTATTAAAAAAAAACGTTTTGAAATCCGTATATATCCGTATATAATTCAAATTTAAATTCAAATTCAAAATATCGTTATTCCATAGACTTTACAAAGTACTTAGAATCGTCATATTAAAAAAACGTTCACGGAGCTTAGATTCCCTTTCATCACACTGTCTTGAATGTGAAAGCGAATCTAAGTGTATGTATGTAATGATAATGATGACGGTATGTATAGTGCATGATCACAAATAAATAGTTGTTTGCAGTCAACAATGTTACTTTCTCGTAAGCGCTGATTGATTGGAAACATTTGTTCGATGGCGAGGTTCCAATTTTTATTTTCGTATTACATCATTGAAAACATGTGACAATAATTTTCAAGTTCAAAATGATCCCACGACTTGTAGTGACTATGAAAGATATACATATTTTTGTAAAAAAAGATTATTATTGACATGGTTTATAAGGGAAATATTTGAAAGATACTCAAACAAACCCACGTCTGTAGGGGAGGTCAGAGGGGGAGGCAGACACTTTGGGTTTCTACAAGCTACGATCCTGACACATTTCTTTCACCTTACCCTCAATCGTACATCGCATCATACGTCTGTATCCTTTTTTCTGTTTAAAAAAGGTTACAACATTTATTTGGTCGTGGTAGTTCTTTCTCGGGCTCTGCCACTGACTTAGCTTAAAATATTAACGTAACTCTAGTTATTACATATTGTTGAATCCAAGAATTCAGAACCTAATCAGACATGTGTAGTGGAAATTGACTTAATACTGTCACGGGCCTTTCATTAATAAAGGTTGCTGTAGACTTGGAACTTTTTCAATTACTATTTGTATAAATAAAAAAAAAATAAAAATCTGTACTGGAATTAGTGGCGGTTATCAATATAGTGTACAGGTCTCACAGAAGTGGCTGGAAACATTCGCGTTGGCATTAGTGTTGCGACCGTCGTGCGCTCTTGTCGTTTTCCTGTGAATTTTGCGCTAAACAATATAAATTTATAAGCGATACGTTTAAAAATAGCTGTGAGAGCGCAATATAGACGGTCCGCGGCCGGCAGCTGCGTAGTGCTTATCTGGAGGTCTGGAGGCGTGCGGTGCTCACGCGCTGCCACTCACGACTGTTCACAGGTTTGTACCACACACCTGTTACACCTAAAGCAATGTCATTATCACTATTATTTATAATACGCATGGATAACAAAGCTTCATTCACAGCAGCCGGTGTAAGTGGCGTCCCCGCGGCCGTCGTGCGCGCCTCTTGGCACGAGAAAAATAAACGCAAAAATAATAATAAAAAAAACAACAAAACAAAACTGTGACAGAGTTAATTTTGTAGTTTAGCTGTGAGGTGTAAGTAACAGTGAATGTGTTATAGGAAGTAATTATAACCGGGTATATATGTTAATGAGTTGGGAAGTGACTGCCGCTCTCGGCCGTGTATGAAGTTTTTGCTCGACTTTTCAAGTCTGAGACGTCAACGTGTGTGTCTTATCCAGCTGTATTAACCATAAACTCTCTTCGCTTATCTCTTTTTAACTGATACATTTATGTCTTCTACTACTTAAATTGGTTTATTAAGTGTTGAATTACTTTTTTTTTCTTTCCGTCTTTCAACTTTATGTCACTTGATACATTTTCACTAAATTGAATAAGTTTTATCTTGTTCTACCAACTTGGCATCGTAAAGAATATTATTACAGATTTTGTTGAAATCTTTTAAGCTGCTTCATAATATGTCCCATTTAAACTTTCAAATCGTCTAAAATGCGAGTTTTACGTAGACAATATAATAAATAGCATTTCAAAGTTTCGTGTTCTCTTAATTGGCGAGATTATTAAGCTTATCTTATTAATTCCGTTGCGGCAAAATATTAAACTTAATTTTGCCTGTTATTAGATTGAAATATAAAACAGTAAATTACGAGAAAAAAAAAGACAGGATATTTTTATTTCGAGACGTGGGTGGTGTGACATTTGTAACGGTTTTACGTCCGTTCAGACATTTTGCAATATCAAATATATTTATATCTGAAAAACACCAAATTACACAACACTAATGAGATACTGGAAGTTTTTTGATCTGTCAAAAACGATGATAAACAGGAAAATGGCCAATTCAAAGAATATCTCTGTAGATAAACAAACATTTAGAATGAACTTTATTTTGACATACAACGTAAACCGTTATAAATAGATATAGATATTTATATATTTGATTATTGCATTTCAAATATATTTCTATCTACCAAATAAAATGTGAACACATACTGTAAATTACTTATTATTATCACTTTTTTACTTATCCCGCAAAAGACTTGTGGGGTTGAACATTTCAAACTTAAATTAAACTTAAATTTAATTTATTTCGTAATTTTGGTTTTAATATTACAATTAAGTTCTGCATTAGTGTGAGCACAGAATTATCGGTTATCATAGCGTTAGTAGTCTTGATAGTTCAGTGGTCGAACTCTCCGTTTCTGATTCGGAAAACGAGGGATAGATTCCGGCTCACACCACTGATTTCTTGGTTTTTTTTTTTGTCGATGTTATGTGTAATATAGAGAAATTTGTAAAGTTTATAACGTTGTATTTCTATAATTTCGTTACAACTGCATTCATCAAAGGCTTGTGCCTTTTTATGGCATAGGGGCGCAAACGAGCAGGCGTGTCACCTGATGGTGAGCAACAATCGCCGCCCATGGACACCTGATCACATAGTTTTCCCTTACAATATAGAAGGGGTCAGAAGTGGGATGGGAAGGGGAGGAGGAAAGGGGTTGGGCCCTCGGATACCTCTCTTACCGAGCGAAACGCGGGAAGAGCCATTTTACGTTGATATTCTATGAGGTCGTGGTATTTCAACGGTCGAGCGGGCCTGTTCATGCAGCGAGCTGCGTGGCTCTACCACTGTTGAACCTTACTATTTTCGGATATAATATTGCATTAAAGTATACTAGTATTTGCAATTCATCATTTTTATCGCAGCCATATGCACTATAATGGTCGGTGAGTTTGTTTTTCTAGAGTGTTATAGAAACAACAAGATATTTCTGTTCTCCACCACGGTTCCGCTCAAACAGTAGTGTGATCTCATCTCACCGAGAACTATTACGGTTTCTCTTTCGCCGCAGAATGTTCTTAAAGATTTACTAAGTCAGTATATTCACATCGTAAATTCTATTTTACTAGTTTTGTGGTTTTCTGATAACCTTGCAATAATATTATTCTTGTATGAATATAATGTCAATGTTCACGAAAGAATAACGATAATGATGTGACGTTAAAATAATAGCGTACTAATAATAGTTATTTATTCTGTTAATATTGTATGACAAGTAAAAGGACATTAACAAAGAAAATCTGGTAATGATACATACGGTGTATTTATTAATAATATCTTTAGTAATAAATCATTTTATACATAATGGTGATGAGGGTTGCCCCGAGGAGTATAGTTATGAGTACGTCTCAGTCCAAATAGCATAGAGAATGAATGCAAATAACCTTTTTATGTAATACCAGTTGTGAGAAATCCAGAAAAATGTTATGAACCAATATATGGATATAACATGATGAAATCCTGTTAAACTATATATTTTATTAATTAAATTGTTTCTTGATGATATATAGTCGATCCATAACTACCTCAACTTAACGATCACTTACCATCAGGTGAAGTGTTGTCAAGCATTGGTCTGTATAATATCTATAAAAAAGATATGAATATTTATTTCTTAGATTTTAATAGCAGCAAGTTAACATATATTGTACTGAAATATTCGTAATAAACCAACAGCTGTCGTGGTGGTCCAGTGGTCAAGCTTCTGACTCAGATGTTGTGGGATCGATTAAGGATTCACACCAATGGTTTCTCAGGATCATTTTCGAAAGTTATGTGCGATAAATATCGACGACTGATAGCCTTTCGCCAGGTGTATGGCAATAGGTTCGCCCACATATTCAATTTGGCACGTAACATAAGGACTCGGCGAGTCCAAGCTTAACAGCCTCTGCCGACACCTTCGAGTAGAAAAAAGCTTGAACTTATGTAATGCTTGGAAAACCAAACTTATTACTCCCAGGAGTCAATTTGAATAAAATTGTGCAATTTTTTAGTACTTTCAAACAGATACAATTCTGTAAATATCGGTTGTAAATCGTTGTGTATTATGTTAAATATATAAAATGCTGTAAAATGATATAACAGATGGATGTGATATATTTTGCTGTTAAATTTAAAGACAAATTCACTAAATTATCTGGGGATAAACTTTGCATTACTGACGCAACAGTATCGTGTAGGCGCCAAAACAGACGGTATAATTCATTATCTGGGTGCAACTGACAACGTAAATAAATATTTTGTGTTAGATTCCCGCCAGTTGCCAGGCATTTAAAATAACACAACTAAACACTAAAACTAAAAAAAAATAAACTAAAAAATAGCGATATCCCACAATTATTTGGACACCCCGCTTCTCATTCAAGAAGTCGTGTGTTCGTATCCAGGCTCACACCAATGACTTTTCGAAATTCTTTTCAGAAGTTATGTATGATAAATATCGATTGAAAACTGCCCGGTATGGCAATAGGTTCGCCACCTTTTCCATTTGGACATGAACATAACGGCGAGTCGAAGCTTAACAGCCACTCCCTACACCTTCGGGTAGAAAAGGCGTGAAGTTATGTTATGTGCTGTTTGTGTTTATTTTATATACTAACTATCAGAGTATATTTGCTTTTAAACCATATTGTATGACAATAGGTAGAACGTATTGCCATACATCGCAAAATACATAAATAGCAAAATGCAGCAAGTCGAGGAGTAAAAGCAATTATTGGATATAAAATAGCGTGAAGTTAGTTAAAAAAGTGACAGTATAGTAGTTTCCACAACAGTAAGTGGGAACAATGTCAACAACGGTGTCGACTGTGGGAGCGGCTAGGTGTTCCCGTGCGAATTTTACGGCACCCGAGCATCTGGAATCTATATCTTGCTTATATTTACATTAAATTATAAATTGCTTATAGTGCAATTAGCACGTACCTACAGGGATAATAATAAAATAATTCGCTCAAGCACGCGATGGTCATCCTTTTTTTTTATAAAATTATAACAGTTTTATGAACAAAGGCTAAGTGGTTTGCATTGGGTAAAGTTTTTAAGTTTGTCACCTACCAAACATTTTCGAATGAATTAAATCGCCAAAATACTGTTAAGCGTTATCTAATATATAAAATTCTCGTGTCACAGTTTTCGTTTCCATACTCCTCCGAAACGTCTTGACCGATTCTCATGAACTTTTGTGTGCATATCGGGTGAGTCTGAGAATAGGACAACATCTATTTTTCATATCCCTAAATCACAAAGCCCACCCCTCAATATTTTTTTTTAATTTTTCTATATATTTCTGTTTCTTATTTTTTTTATAAAACGGGATACAAAAATACATACAACCCTAAATTTTCAACCCCCTTCGATCAACCCCTATTTTTTAAATTTCATTTTTCGGCAAGGCAACCTTTGCCGGGTCAGCTAGTATGATATATAACGCTTAACGTCAATAATTATGGGTGAATTGGATTTTTTTTTGGGAACTTTATATTTCATGTTACTTGAAGTGGCTAATATTAGTTATATTTGCTTATTATTATCAATATCTATTACATAACACATACATAAAATAACATAACCTTGCCCTTTCCTACCCGAAGGTGTAGGTCCCAAATTGAATAGTTGGCTAACCTATTGGCATACCAGGCACAAAGTTTTCAGTCATCGATAGTTATCACGCAAAACTTTTGAAAATAATTTCGAAAAGTCATTGGTGTGAGCCAGGATTCGACCCGCGTCTCATTGATTCAGAGGTGGAGCGCTCGACCACTGGACCGGATCACATTTTTTCATGGACATTATTCATTGAATTATAGAGTAGATATGTGCTATAGAAATATGATCAATATACACACATAGATAATTTCACGCCAAGTCCCTTGCAGGGTAGGTAGGGAGAACAGAGAAACATACATATAATTATAAGAAAATCAAATGTTCACTTTTCAAATTTTCATACTTAACTTTTTATCTATGTTAATTTTAAAATTTTAAAGTGTTCTTCAAAATATCAAAGAGTGAGGATTTTAAAGTATTACATAGATTAATCACTGGTGGAAACGTCAATATATAATGTGGACGAGTTTCAATTAGAAATTGGCTTGAATCCAATCCGCACATACTTTTTTTTTTGCCCATGTTATTGCGTCATTGTATAAAGTTTGACTTATTTTCTAGAATGTTAAATCTTTCGGAGAAATAAACGCCAACTCGCATATATAACACTGTAAAACTTTTTAAACAATAGCAGAGACACAAAGTTCGATGCTTGAATAGGCAAGCTCGATCGCTGAAATACCAAGACCTCTCAGAAAATCGACGTGAAGTAGCTTCATTTTCTAGTGTAGACACAATCACGACAAGATATCATATGCCATAAAAGCTTTACTATTCAATCTTTTTCCTCACTTAGATAGTATTGGTATTTCAATAAATTATACAATTAAACAACGACGCTTCGGTGTTCTGGAGGGCAAGCACCACGTTTCTGAATCAAAGAAGTTATGGTTTCTAAATCAGTCTGACACAAATGTCTTTTTGGGATTATTTTCTTAAGTTATGTGTGCTAAATATTGACGACTACCAACAGTGTGTTTCACTTTCCCTGCATACACCTTCAAGTAGAAAAAAGCATGAAGTTATATGAAAATTATACACACAAATATATATCTCTAAATATATCGTTCTTCCTCGTGAATAAACTTATTCGAAGTCTCTCGCTGTAGCCATTCACAAAGTTGATGATGTTTTCTGAAACAGGTGCAAATGAGTCTTAACTTTTCTCTTCTGTTAACTTTAGATGTTTTTGAATTATAATAATGTTATATATACGACCGAACACCTCCGAGTTGATGGTACTGATAAAATAAAATGGCCAAATGTACCAAAATTATATATACATACATGTAAATCGAAAAAATAATCCTGTCTGAGCGAGAATGTCTGACTCAGTTAAAAATGAACTACTTTATATCTGAATAATCTAATCCCATAGGTACTTCAGAAAATAGATCTGTCAATATTCAATCACATAACAAAATTTTAGGGGTCCAAACTAAACGAACTGTTATAGCTCTCACTGTGAACGTGAACTACCTTAAAACTGCCTGGTAATCATGAATAAGTACCCTTGCAAAGTAAATAAGCCGTAATAGTATTCAAGAGTTGTTAAAGCCGTCCATTCTAGTGGCAAGATAAGGGTTTCTTACATTTTGAGACTTAGGACAGAAAATTGATGTTCTAATAGAGAAAAAAAACCTTGCTTTCTATTAAATGTGGTTGGATAAATACCGGGGAAAAAATTTGATTTATCTTACTAAAGCTAAAGAAAAACGCGACATGGGTTAAAAATGAAAAGGTTTAGGAATATAATATATTTTTTAAGTAATATCTTATGAAAGAATCAACCGCCTTAAGCTTTGTTACTACCGACGGTTGGGTAATACAGTATAGGGTTAGGTTTACAAACTTCATTTAGATTGACTAAACTACAGAAAAATCTTATAACATAACATAAACTTTACGCCTTTTTCTACCCGAAAATGTAGGCAGCGGCTGTTAAGCCTCGTCTCGCCGTTATGTTTTACGTCCCAAATGGAATAGGTGGCAAACCTATAGCCATACCGGGCACAAAGTTTTCAGTCATCGATATTTATCACACATAACTTACGAAATTAATTTTCAAAACATCTTATAATATTTTAGAATTGGAATAAAATAGCTTCTCATTGATTTATTTGTAAACATGTGAACTTATTTATAATGTGTATTATTATAATTGCAAAACAATTAATTACAATATTTTTTTTTTATAGTGGACACGAAATCTGATATTGTTGATGTCAATGATAAATGATATGGCTTCTATTTTAATAGGATGGCAGTTTTACGCAATTTGTGAACTAGAATTAAATTTAAATTAAATATGAACGTAAATAAACATTTTAAAGTAACAACACACGTGTACTCGAAGTATGCAACCGTCGTGAACATATGTTAACAACCGGAAACAGGCTGGCGGATGCAAACGACACACCCTCCCGCCCTGGTTTAGAATGAAAGGCGTGCAAACGTAATTAACGGCAAAACATTTATATTTCAATAACTTATTATCGTTTATATTTCTCAATTACACCGATAATATATCAATATTTTATTTTTAACCGACTTCGAAAAAAGGAGGAGGTTCTCAATTCGTCTATATGTATAATTTTGTTTTCTTTTTATGTCTGTTCACCGATATTTTCGTCAATTATGGACGGATTTCAAATTTTTTTTTTGATTGATAGTGTTTACTTTCGAGACGGTCCCATTTTCACCATTTCAGGATCTGATGATGGAAACCAGGAGAAATCGAAGGAAACCTCCGAAAATTTTATGCGAGTATGGTGTTTTTGTTACGTAATAGTATTTATTTAGGGATATTCTTTATGGTGTCAACATCTGATGCTGCTATGCTGATGAAGAAGCCACCGAACTCCTCAACGGTTAGGAGTTTGAAGACAGCACTGCAATTTTTCGATAGAAACTACTTGGTAGTATGTAGAGCTAACCTGTTGCTTGTGAGGTATACTTGAATATACGTCTGATGCTGCTGTGCTGATGAAGAAGCCACAGGACTCCTTCATGGTTAGTAGTTGGGAGACAGTACCGCAGTTAGTCGATGGAAACTGTTTAGTGGCGTATAGGACTAACGTGTTGCTTGGGAGATAAGCTTAAATCTTATTATGAAGCTACGGAACTCTTAAACTGTTAGGAATTAGGATACAATACTGTAAAAATGTTTTTTTTTTCTGCAATACTTTCAAGGCTACGATTGGTCTTCATTCGGGCTGCAGTGTGGGTAGACGATAGTCTACCCATGTAAATAACATTAAGACACAACTTTCAGTTTTTGTTCATCACTCGTGAAAATGATCTCTGTAAAGAGTTCGAAACGTCGGGAAATAAATATAAATAAGTAATAAATAAACGCGATATAGTCCTGAAAGTTGTTTTAATGTTATGAGTGTGATTCGCGAAAGTCTTAGAAATAAATAAATAACAAAAATATAAATACTTAACAAGTATTATCAATCTCTTTTAGCCAAGTACTTATTGATTACAATTAGAGCTCCCTAAAAATATCAACCATTTAACAAACGGACTTGTAACAAGTGATAATATCTATACTAATATTATAAAGAGGAAAGATTTGTATTTTTGTATGTAACGAATAAACTCAAAAAGTACTTGACCAATTTTAATAATTCTCTTTTCTTTAGAAAGTTACATTATCACTGAGTAACATAGGCTATGTGTAATCTTCGTCGTTATCGACATTTTGTTTGTACGCGAGTAACACCGTGAGGCGGGAAGCTACATACAATATAGCGGTACGAGGTTCGCGTGGTCTGCTAGTATTTAATAAACTGAAACCCATGTAAATGAACTAACTTTTTTGAAGTTCACAACTCAATAATATCACCAAAACTCGTGAAAAAAATTACTTTAAAAAAAAGATAAACCGACTTCTAGAAAGGTTAACCACAAAATCTTTAAGTAAATGAAAACAGTACCTTCATAACTAAAAAGCGATATAAAATAACGAAACTTACTAATTTGTATACTTAATACAATATACAAAACGTAATACTTTTATAAACTAATCTTTAACTGTTATAATATTTACTATTGTCACTCATTATTGAAGTCGGTGCAACACAATAGAGTACGTTACCTGAGCTTGCACCGACTCCAAAAATAAGTGACATTTGTAAGTAGGTTTAACTTTTTTTTTAAAAGTATTTTTTTGTAATTTGACATCAAAAGTTGAACGCTATCTACCCAATCGCTGATATTAAAATCTCAAATGGAATAGATGGAACCTAATGGAGTAGTATATATCTAATATCTAACCTAATCGAACAATTTCATCGGTGTGAAGGTCATTCGATCCCACGACTTCTTGATTAAGAAGCTCGACCTCCACACCACTGAGACAGATATGATACAATTATGATTATGTAACTAATCGTTACATAGTATAAAATGAAGTCGGTTTCCGCAGTCTTTTGCCTTATACGCTTATCTTTGGAACAAGGCAACGGAATTTGATGCGGTATTTTTTAATAGATATAGAATAGTCAGTAATAGAATGTCAACGGGGTAGTTTGGTACACAATTCATGTACAACGTAGTAAGAAAAAGTGGAAATTTTGGAGATTTAGCACTTTAATTGTAAATGCTATAAGAAATACTTTTGATGCGGAACAAAGTTCGCCGGGTCAGCTAGTACCTAACGTAATTTATTTTTTTGTTTAAATTGGCAATTACCCTATTGAATTTGAACCAATATAACACAAGTTATTGATTCTAATAGATACATTACTTGGTGGCCTGAAGCAAATTTCTACCTCCGTCTATTAATAATATATCGTAAAAGACGTCATCAATCATATCGTATTATCATTAGCTACGCCATGTTATTAAATTCTGCCGTTGTGAATGGTGAACGGTTCTTGAGGTGAGGTCTGGCAGTCGGCCAAAATGACGTAGTTGGAATTCAGTGTTTCAGGTAACACGTGTGTCTCTTGCCAGGTGATAATGAACTTATAGAGTGCGTCCACCTCGCTCTTTATGGCTTCGGAATCCATCGTTACATTTCTGTCTGCAAATCGGTTGCGTTTCTAATATAATTACACCGAATCAGTGCCAGTACTTTTACACCATTCCCTCCCCCTTTTTATTAATACAAATGTTTTGATACCTATGTAGTTAGTAAATTATAAAAATCGTACGACGACGTCTATAATCGCTAATCTATCATCCAAAAAAAATACGTTGCTACCCTTAACACCTATACTTTTAATAATCATATAAAACATACCATGATGTTACACTGACAAATATAACTATGTTTACGAAAACTTCACATTTGTATGTGTATAAAAATTATTGTTCTGAAAATGCACTCATTATCTAGGAATATGGCTTAAAATCGTGAAGCAATACAGAGTACAAAATAGGTCTCAGTTAAACAACAAATACATAGCAAAAGTAGAGACAATTTGACAGTGGTAGAGACACACAGTTCACTGCATGTATGGGTCGGCTCGACCGGTGAAATACTCTCATAACATCGACCTAAAGATGCTCATACCGCGTTTCACTCGGTCAGAGTCCGAAGGCCCCATCTCTTCCCTTCTCCCCTTCCAATCCCACCTCCGACCCCTTCTATGTCCCATTGTAAGGGCCCGCAATGCAACAGTAACACTATCTATGTTCAGGTATGGACACCTGAACATAGATAGTGTTACTGTTGCATTGCGGGAGGCGTAAGCTGCTTGTCATTGGGTGACACGCCTGCTCAATTGTCCCCTATCCCATATAAAAAACACGACAGAAATATTATACAAATATAGGATACATTAAACAAAAATGTTCTTAACATTACCAGGATAAGTCAACCTAAAAGTCAATATATAAAAATAAATCAATGTGTAAAATTTTTAATACGCTGAATACATTGTGTGTATAGAGCATACAGGAGTTTACTAAGTATTAATGGCAACAGCCAATAAGTGTCTTTAAATATGATTGGCGAAATATTTTGAGTACAAACATCATTCATACAACATTTATTTGTACATGTACTTAATAGCAAAATCTAATTATGTCCAATTTCATGATTATAAATAATAATAATCAGTCTCGGTGGCGCAGTGGGCGAGCGCACGGCCTCTGATCCAGAGGTCCGGGGTTCGATTCCAGACACTGGCTCACACCAATGACTTTTCGAAATAGTTTTCGGAAGTTATGTGTGATAAATATCGATGACTGACAAACTTTGTGCCCGGTATGGCAATAGGTTCGCCACCTATTCCATTTGGGACGTAAACATAACGGCGAGACGAGGCTTAACAGCCGCTGCCTACACCTTCGGGTAACAAAAGGCGTGAAGTTATATTATGTTATAAATAATAATAATTACTGCCTTTTGCTTTCCCATCATTTGTCCACAGTAACAAATTTGCTCTTCATATGTTCATTTAAATACACTTCCTTTAATAAACAAGTTAACGGAAGAAAAAAGAATTAAGCAAGCTTTTTAAAACACAGAAAACCATAAACTCAATGTTAGTCAAATTAGCCTGAAAAAATAAGTATCTGAAGTTTGATATTAAAATATAATAAATAATATCGAAGTGAATATTGAATAAGAAACGTAGCCATTTGTTGTAGATAAATTAATGTTTTGCGTCAATACAGTATTGTCTGCCATATCGCGTTTGCCAGATCGCTTGGCACGACTGGCATTTATATAAATTTATTCTAGCGATAAAGTTTATTTTTGTCTTAACTAATATCGATGACATATCTTATTATGGCATGGGAAAATCTATAACATAAAATTCTCGTGTCACGGTGTGCGTTACTAAATTCTCATGAAATTTTAGGCATATCGGGTACGTCTGAAAATCGGAGAACATCAATTTTTCAGCCCCGTAATTTCTATCTATTTTTTTATGAAAATAGAATAAAAAATACACATCTCTAAAAATTCATTCTCTATCATCGACAAATGTTTTTATTTGTTTAGGTATCTTAAACTTATTTTTTTGGCAAGACAACGTTTGCTGGGTCAGCTAGTGCTATATAATAGTACCGACACATCCAGAGAATTTGGTATTTGATTCACGATTTGTATGTTTCGACGGGCCTCGTGGCGCATTGGTAAAACTACCGGCTGCAGCAATGAAGTCGGGGGTTCGATTCCCACCCGAGCACGAATATTTTTGACAAACATGAATATTTGTGTGGCGTCTGGATGATTTTCTATGTATTATGAGTATGTATTTACAAAAGAAAAGTATATATGTATTAATATCCGTTATCTAGTCTCCATAACACAAGCATTTAGTTGCTTAGCTTGGCACTAGAGGGCGCTGTGTATATTGTGTCCAAGATATTATATTATTATAATGGGATTGTTGACTTTAATGAAATGCCTTCACAACCTATGATTTGGGCAGTATATTTATATTTACTTGTATGCCCTCAACACTCGAAGGTATCGCCGAATGAAAAATGGCAAACTACTAAAAGTCGTACCTACGTCATCAATAAATAATATTTTTTTTTTTTTATTTCTTATCGAACGTACTTCCAAAAAGCTATTAGTGTACGCTTTTAAAGTTCAACAGTCTCGGTGGCGCAGTGGGCGAGCGCACGGCCTCTGATCCAGAGGTCCGGGGTTCGATTCCAGACACTGGCTCACACCAATGACTTTTCGAAATTATTTTCAGAAGTTATATGTGATAAATATCGATGACTGACAAACTTTGTGCCCGGTATGGCAATAGGTTCGCCACCTATTCCATTTGGGACGTAAACATAACGGCGAGACGAGGCTTAACAGCCGCTGCCTACACCTTCGGGTAACAAAAGGCGTGAAGTTATGTATGTATGTTTAAAGTTCACTCACTTACAATTTATGGTATCAATATTAATTTATTTGTCTAATTAAGAGGTTGTAATTGCAACTATATTTATGGATTTAAAAATCTTTAAATGCAATTACCTACTATGTAAGATATATTTTTATTAGTTGAAGACGTCTTTCAATTACGTCTACGTTTTAAGTTTTGAGTAAATAAGTTGAAGTTTAGTTGTAAAAGTACTAATGTACAATAGTTTTATATATAAATAAATATAATCTACGTTAGATAGTTTAATAAAATTAAAGACATTTTAGATGTTGATATCAAACAAACAAACATACAAACCTCCACGCCTTTTTCTACCCGAAGATGTAGGCAGTAAGTAGTTGTTAAATCTCAATTCGCTGTTATGTTTACCTCCCAAATGAAATAGGTGGCGAAGCTAGAAACCCTAGAACCGAGCACAAAGTTTTCAGCTATCGATATTTGTCACACATAACGTTTTTACTATTTGTTTAACTATTTGTCACACGAAATTATTTTCGTAAAATCATTGGTGTGAGCCAGGATTTGAAGCCGCAACCTCTTGATTAAAAAGCGGGTTGCTCGACCACAGGACCCACGGAGTTAATATTCATTGTAGATTTACAACTTATACGGTTGTATATAGCCTTAATTATTATTGCGTTAAACGCTTTGTAGCGGTGATAAAACATGATGTCTCCTATCTGCAGTATAGGCTTACAGCTGTTGGACTGTCGTGCCCTAAAGCGGTCTGGCCAAAATTGGAATTTAAAAGTTTTTTTTTCACAACGAACCGATAACAAGCAAGCAAAGATTGGCAAGAATATAACACCTAATTTACCCTAATTCCCACCCCACAACTTCAAAAGTTGGCAAAGCAATTGTAACAACTATCTGTTTTGCAGGTGTCAATTGGCACTAGTCAATTACCCCAGACTTCCCGTTTGGTTCTTTGCCATCCTATCTGATTAAATATGATGAGTGGGATTCGCGAAAATCTTAGAAATAAATATGATTAAATATTTTTCTGCTATTCACGCCTTTAATATCATTTAAGTAATCATATATAATAGGTTGGGGAAAAAGTATTTTCGTATTTTTGTATGAAAAGTCAAGACATTTTTTTCAAAGTTTATTTACATTTATTTACAATATATATGTACCGTTTTGTTGAATAACTTTCTGCCATTTTGTGGGCAGAGACATTATCCCGTTACTGTAGAAACTTTGGGACTTCTGATAAAAAAAACGGGACAAATAGTTTTGGCAGTCCTCTCTTGAGGTCAACCTTACAGAACCTAAAGAATTCTGAAGAGACCGAAACAGGTGAAAATCTGAAGGCGCAAGGTCAGGGCTATATGGTGGATGCACTAGGACCTCCCAGTGGAACTCTCTTAATTTTTGCTGAGTGGCTAAAGATGTGTGTGGTCTAGCGTTATGGTGATGAAAGACCACACCCTTCCTGTTGATCAATTCCGGCCGTTTTCTCTCGACTGCTTCCTTTAATCTCATCAGTTGCTGGCAGTAAAGATCAGAATCGATGGTTTTGCCGGACGGTAAAAGCTCATAATGAACAATGCCCTTCCAATCCCACCATACACACAGCATCACCTTATTTCGTGTTAGGCCAGGTTTGGCCACAGTCTGTGAAGCCTGGCCAACTTTCGACCACGACCTTTTTCGCACGTTCTTGTCGTACGTGATCCACTTTTCATCGCCAGTTATCAATCTCTTCAAAAACGGCTCGGTTTCATTACGTCTCAATAATGAATCGCAAATGAGTACACGGTTCATTAAGTTTCTTTGAGTGAGCTCGTGTGGCACCCAAATATCGAGCTTTTTTGTATAACCAGCTTTCTTCAAATGGGTCAAAACTGTTTTGTGGTCAATTCCCAGTTCTTCAGCTACATCGTAACTACTAATATGCCGATCTTGCTCCACTCTTTCAAAAATGGCGTCCATTTTATTCGTAACAGGGCGACCAGAGCGAGGTATCTTTAACATCAAAATTTCCGGACTGAAAACGTTTGAACCAAATTTGTGCTACTCTTACTGACACTGCATCAGGTCCATAAACATCACAAATTTTTTTCACTGCTTGAGTTGCATTTTTGCCTTTTTTATAATAAAATTTTAAAATGTATCGAATTTCTTCATTAGATTCACTCATTTTTACGGAGAGAAAAACAAATGAAAAATAGCGGGAAACAACTTTTTTTTATTTTTTTCTTTTCTTTATAATGTAACCTTTTTAATGTTACCAAAACCAGCCAGACACAAATAGTACAGTCAAAGAAATTTTATAATAAGTTTATACCTACGTTATGCGAAAAGACTTTTTCCCCGACCTAATATTTGTTTGTCTTTTACATACAATTCAGCAAGTATGTCTACGTTTCAATATTCGCAACTACGTTTTGCAGTAAAATAAAGTTTTTATATTTTCCTAAAGGGTTGGTAGAGCAATTTAAAATTTAAATTTCAGACACGTCGATGTTGAAGCTCACAAATTATACAAAACTCAGTGGCATTTGAACACAATGAATAAATTAATATCACAACATACAATATCGTTTCGTGTTGAAGTAAAATGTAGGTACAAATATAGGAATAATTTTGGTTAAGTAAATAGACCATGTTTATATTTGGGATTCCATCTTTGAATTGCAGGGATTTTTGTCATTAGATGAACGTTTTAAGTTTCCCAGCATATGGGAAACTTCGTCTAGTATTTTCGTCACAGCAAAGCCTTAAGACCAAGGTCTTCAATGAGTGCGTTCTACCCGTTGTGACTTATGGAGCCGCGACGTGGACACTGACATTGCGGTTGGTCCACCAATTTCAGGTCACTCAGCGAGCCATGGAAAGCGCTATGTTAGGAGTTTCTCTGAAGGATAGAATTAGAAATGAAGACATCCGACCGAGAACTAAAGTCATCGATATAGCCCAAAGAACAAGCAAACTGCATACATACATAACTTCACGCCAAATCCCTTGCGGGGTAGGCAGAGAGAACGGAGCGTCATAAGGCACGATTCTTACACACCTCACTCGCTTCGTTGACTTTCATAAATCTTTTCATGCACGCGCGTCGATTTTTGAGGATCCTAACATCACCTTCCTCTAAAACACGTTCTATTTGGTCAGTAGTTTGGTAGTATTTATCATGAAAATATTTAAAAAGCGACTCCGACATTTTGAAAATGTAAAAATCGCAAACACAGTTGAGAACTATTATTATTTTTTTCTCGTTCGATTTTAAAACATATTAAAAAGATTAGTGCTTAAATAATTTCAAATTTTAATTATGAATACATCAACAATTAAATTCACAAACGGCTTCTCTGCAAGCCTGTCCAGTGCTTCGGACATGTTACGTGGGCACAACGTTTTGTGGCACAAGGCCAATGTTCTGAAATGATTCGTATACAATAACACATTATCCGTCTATTATATTGTACTCACATATTTTACTTACCAACTGGTTTATTCGTTCTATAGCTCACTAACATTGGATCAGTTTCAAAAGATAACTTATTGAATTGTTGCTCTAGTTTAATATCTTTGGATAAGCTATGTTTATATTTAAAATGTTTATCGTATTTAAGATTATGTATAAGTGTTAAAGACTTGAGCGCCTTCTTCTTCTTCTTATATATTGTTTTTTTTATAATGATTTATAAAAAAACTCAAATAATGCCAGTTATGCCCAGTTACCAG
Organism: Euproctis similis; assembly: GCA_905147225.2. Lineage (NCBI taxonomy): Eukaryota > Metazoa > Arthropoda > Insecta > Lepidoptera > Erebidae > Euproctis > Euproctis similis. Next base: position 17,528,711 of record LR990109.1, read on the forward strand.
TTATTCAGTCACTTTCTGTTAATAATAAGTATAACAAGTGATTTTTACGAGATATTTAGAGTTTTCGGTTATATAGAAGAGATAAATGTAGTCTCGGTGGTCCAGTGGTCGAGCACCTCGCTTCTGAATCAGGAAGGCGTGGGTTCAAATACTGGCTCTTACCAATAACTTTTCAAAATTTTTTTTGGAAGTTATGTGTTATAAATATCGATGACTGAAACTTTGTGCCCATTGTATTGCAATAGGTTCGCCACCTATTCCATATGGGACGTGAACATAACGGCGAGTCGGGGCTTAACAGCCACTGCTTACACCTAAAGGTAGAGAAAGGCGTTATGTTATGTTATGAATCTTCGAATTGGGTACTTTCGAATAGAAAAATACTTATAGTCCAGTCATTTAAGCTTAAATTAGGTAAGAATCTCGGAATTCGAGATACCCAGCTGTAAGTCTGTAAATACTTGTATATTGACACCCTAAAAGTTGTCTCAAAACCTACATATGGTAGGGTGTAAGCAACTATTAAATTTCAAGGTCAAAGGTCACAAAAATCGGTTTTTTGCGCTTGTTTTGGCAATATCTCATTTCCTATGGGTTTTTTGCTATTTGTATTTGTTATCAATATTGTAGAATACAAAATTCTCTACAAATTTTGTTTAAAAAAAAATTTTATACGGTGAACCGTTTTCGAGATAGAGGGCGGAGAGCGCGCGGTCAGCGCATCTCTTCAGGTCAACCGGTGCCTCCGGTCGAAAACGCGCCATATATAGTTGATGAACTATCAATAAATCAATCGTTATAAATATTTGTCAATTTTTATAAACTATTATATCATATTTTATAAGTTTTTTCCTAACTTATCCACTTTTTATTCAGTATTAATTTATTTAACAACACTTACCTGCCCATGTAATTGCAGAATTGTTAATGAAAATATAAGAATTATATTTGAATTTTAACCTAATTAATATTAATAACTTCTTACACGATGAAAAAAAAACAAATAAATTATGGATTAATCTTTTTATTAAAAAATATCATTGATTTTTTTTTATTGAAAGTAAAAAAATTGAATAAAGGGTACAAAAACTACAATTTATAAATTTAATCATCTTCTTCCTCTTCATCGTCGTCTTCTGGCTGCTGGTAAATTTCAAACTGGTCTTGATTATCATCTTCAACGACATTTGTCTCAAGTTCTTCAATGATTTCGGGATCAAAGATTAATGTCGCTCTGATATGGTAGAGCATTGAGACAAGCTTGCCCATTACATTGGCCACAAGCTAAAGAGTATTGCAAGCCCGCTTTCCTGCATCCGCATCGCGAACCACAAGCACTTTTGCAGTTGCAGAAAATTGTATTTAGCAAATCTTCTGGAGCAGGTGGTAAAATTGTCATGATAGGCTCCAGAAAATCATTTCGCATTGCCCAACCCCATACCTGGGGTTCCAAATCATGTCCTAACCAAGTTTCAACTTGAGCAGCTGCACTTGTTGGTGGAATATTTGAAAGCTGCACAGGTTTATTAAGTTTTGTAGACTTTGACTTTGTAGATTTTAAAGAGGCACTAAATTATTTCCTATTTAAAATTAGTGTAAATGGGAATATAATTATATTTTAATTTAAGTTTTTCTCTTCCAATAACGAAAGTTTTTCTCTTAATTATTTTTTAAATTTAGTAAACGGTTATCAGTATTATTGAATAGATATAGATTTAATGCATGAAGAAAATGATGAAATATAATATAATAGTTAATAAAAATTAACAAATATTTATAATCATTGATTTATTGATAGTTCATCAACTATACTATATATGGCGCGTTTTCGACCGGAGGCACCGGTTGACCTGAAGTGATGCGGTGACCGCGCGCTCTCCGCCCTCTATCTCGAAAACGGTTCACCGTATAAAAAAAAATTTTCAACAAAAATTGTAGAAAATGTTGTATTCTTCAATATTGATAATAAATACAAATAGCAAAAAAAACCCATAGGAAATGAGATGTTTCCAAAAAAAGCGCAAAAAAACGATTTTTGTGACTTTTGACCTTGAAATTTAATAGTTGCTTACACCCTACCATATGTAGGTTTTCAGACAACTTTTAGGGTGTCAATATACAAGTATTTACAGATTTACAGCTGGGTATCTCGAATTCCGAGGTGAACTTACTATAATGACTGGACTATTAGGTACAAGGAGTATAACATTCATAACATTTGTATTAGGTTTTAGCTATTTTTAATCTTCAAGGTCTGATGGTGCATCTTTTTAAACATCATGTTACTATTTTTTTTTATAAAAAGATGAAAGCCCAAATATGCAAGGAATGGCGTTAGCCTTGGATCTGTAAAAGTATCTACAGTGAAGTTATAAAATAAAAAATACCGTAAAGAAAATTAAAATTAATTTTAATCCACACTTTTTTTTTTTTCGCGATTTTTAAATGGGTACTCTCTTTTAAACGGAACTATAATTAGAAATATTCACTTAATATTTTAATATATTATATTTATTACTATTCGTATTCGTATCACATGGGTTTTATTGGCGAAACGAAACGCGAAACGATATAAAATTACATCGTCGAATATATTTTGCTATTCAAGCTTCAAAATATTAGGGGAGGTACGACAGTCTTTCACACAAGTTTATCTTTGGTACCCGCGGCAAACAAGTTCAGTTAAGGATATTTCCTTGCAGTGAATCCAGACCATATTTTATCAAGACTACCCTTTTATACGGGAACAAAAACTGCTGTCTATTGGCTTCTTGTCAACAGCTATGAAATAGTGCAGCACTAGACGCGACGCACCCATGATATATATTGACAACTCTTACTGATTTATTTTTAAAAGTTCCATTATCTCGCGAAAAAGAATCTCCAAAAATATTATGACGTGAAACTTTCAATTTTTGTTCTACGCGTAAAGGAGATGCATGATAACGTTTTAAACGGGGTTAACAGTCTGTTGTTGGATTGTTGCCTAATGCTTTCTTGATGAGCGACTTTATTTAAACATGCCTCTCAGTTAAATCCTTAGGTGATTTGTTATGGCTTCAATATACATGCACCAGTTTCAAATATATAAGTTTGATGTTCAATAGTCTCGGTAATCCAGTGGTCGAGCACCCCGCTTCTGGATTCAGAGGTTTGCGGGTTCGAATCCTCACATTGGCTCACACCAATGACTTATCGAAATTAATTTCGTAAGTTATGTGTGATAATTATCGATGACTAAAAACTTTATGCCCGGTATGGCAACAGGTTCGCCTCCTATTCCATTTGGGACGTAAACTTAACGGCGAGACGAGGCTTAACAGCCGCTGCTTATACCTTCGAGTAAAGGCTTGAAGTTATGTTGATGTATAATGTTCAATAATATTTGTGTTATCAACTAAATCTCGGTGATTCAGTAATCGAGCTCCCCGCTTTTCAATCAAAAAGTTGTGTAGATTACTTTTCGCAGTTCTTTTTCATTTTGGACATAAACATCCGAGTCGCGAGTCTTCTTGCCTGCTTACCTTGAGATACAAAAAGGCGTGAAGAAATTATTATTACTAAGTCAGACAGTGACCCAGAGATTTAACAAGTGTGAGATAATGCTGCCTATACCTATGGTGGAAGCCAAGAAGGGTGTTAAGCATATATAATTAATTAAGAATAATATCATTTACATTTAATATTATATCTCATATAATAAATAGTATACTCGAACTGATATTAGTCTATGCCAGGAAAGTTTAGGTAATACATATTGATTTATGGATATGCTGCCAGAGAATTTAGACGTTTCTAAATGGATTGAAACAGACGATTGAGTCTATTTGAATATTGGAAGTTGAAATTAGAAGTTCAATAAATCTTATCTGAATGGAAATGAATGAAAGAAAATAAATGTAAACGGTATATAACGGCACACGGCTTCTGATCCAGAGGTCCAGGTTCGATTCCTGACACTGGCTCACACCAATGACTTTTCGAAATTGTTTTCGGAAGTTATATGTGATAAATATCGATGACTAAAACTTTGTGCCCGGTATGGCAATAGGTTCGCCACCTATTCCATTTGGGACTTAAACATAACGGCGGCGAGACGAGGCTTAACAGCCGCTGCCTACACCTTCGGGTAACAAAAGGCGTGAACTTATGTTATGTTATGTTGTATATATAAATATGTCTCTTATTTGTTATAAATAAACAATGCGTTTTCGGAAAGAATTAATTGTAATAATTTCGTTTCGGTAAAGATGAAATTTAAAGAGAATTTGGTGAACTTAAAATTTTGAAAGTAAAATTTTTTTCTGTAAACCTTAATATGTGAATGACTTTTGAAGGGCTGAATAAGATGAAATTATTATATTATTTTATTAGTTGAATTAAATGGCATTACTGTATTTATTTCAATGTCTAAAACAGAAATATCAGGCACCTAATTGAAGATGTATCCTAATATTGGAAAAAATACCGGAAAAGCAAAAACCAGCACGGAGGCAAAACAACAAAATGAAATAATAGCAATACAGCAATTCTGTAGTCTCAGTGTCAGTCAGTGTCAGTGTCTCAGTGGTCCAGTGGTCAAGCTCCCCGATTCTAATCCACAAGTCGTGAGTTCCAGACTCACAGCAATGATTGCTAGGAATACTTTTCGGAAGTTATGTGTCTTAAATATCGATGACTGACAACTTTGTGCCCGGTGTAATGGCAATAGGTTCGCCACCTATTCCATTTGGGACGTAACAATTCGGCGAGTCGAGGTACTGGCACTGATAAATAGTAATTAAGAAGAATGGGCTGATAAGAGTTCCAAAAACTGTTATTTAGATTTGTATGATCTGAAGATGCAACAAAAAGAGAACATGTTAATCTTCAATTTCTTTCGTAGAAAATAACGATTTTTATTCTATATTTAATAAATAAATCCAGTGCTTTTATAGTTTTTATTAGTTTATAACATCCGATTTCATTGGCACCTATCTATAATAAACTCAGGGCAATAAACCCGCGTAATAATAAAGCACATGGCTCCTAAACTATACAAATAGGTAGTAAAGCTTTTATTTTAGTAAATATTCTTCAATTTCCGCTCAACTAAATATCTACTGTATATTTACTTTTATTTGTAATGTATCATATATCAATAGTTCAGATTAAAAATATTAGAAATGAGATAGGTATATAGCTATCACCAAGTATTGAGGAGAAACTCTTATTCGGTCTTTATCAGAGAAAAAAAGCTCAAATAACCATAAACCTAACTTCACACCTTTTTCTACCTGATGGTGTAGGCTGTGGCTGTTAAGCCTCGACTTGCCGTTATGTTTGCGTCCCATATGGGAACATTGGTTCACGGGATAATAGGTTCACCACCTATTCAGAAGCGGGATGCTCGACCACTGCACAACCGAGACTTAACATAACAATTTTTAGAAGTAATGTGTATCTTGATGTATATTAAGTCTAATGATCAGTATTCGTTTGGTTTCTCGAGATAATTTCATAAGTGTTTTTTTAGCTGCGTTAAAAAGAAATTTATGCTTTTCGAGTACTCACACTATGTATATGAATTAGTTTACGTTTGGGATATGTCGTGAAATTCGATTTAACGTGAGACTTGTTTAGGCCGTGGAAGATATACTCGTAATGCCTACGGGTACAAGTATCGTTATTACAATTTTTTCACAAAGTTCCGTGACATAAAAATAATAATATTTATCAAAATTTAAATTATAAATAAAATAATAAAATATTATAAAATTTAATCTGTTTAGTTATTAAATTATTACTGTAGAAGAGTTCGTTTCAAGTTAATATATTGACGTTGCGTTCGTATTTCTAAATTTGGAATATTTGATACCTTACCTTTGCCTTTGTAATTACAACCGGGAATTAATTAAATTCCGAGATTACAAGATAATGGAGAGAAAATGCTGGGGAACTATGAATTAATTTCGCTGGGGTTGAAAGACCAGACTTATAGTCATTTGTTACGTTTAAAAACTAATTTTGTGGGTAAAGTAACAGCTAATGATATTATATTATATATATGTCGTTAATTAATAGAACAAAAAAATATCGCAGTAAAAATGATAATGTAATTTTTAGTTCAATAAGAAATTTTACACATCGCACTTATAAATAAATATTTGGATGAATGGGCTGAATGTTTGAATGAATTATGAGATAGACATATTAAAAGAATAAAAGGCGTCTCTTGGTGATTTTATTGTCAACTGCTGAAATCAGTATTGTGAAAGCAATATTTTTTTATCTTGATCTATCGCATTCTCCAAACTACATAATATTTAGATTTAAGTATGAGAGCCATATTTAGTATGGTTTCAGAAAGAAACGGAAATTGGAGAATGATCGAATAATCAGAAATAAGTCTTTACTGTCACACTACGTTCTCAAAATCTTACTTACTTATTATTAAACATTATAATAATACCATCACTCATCAGTTTTCCATTGCTTGTTTTATTTTCAGGGAGGCAATTACGCCTAACCTTGAAGTAACAAACTAATATTTCAAAGAGTGAGATAAAAATTTTTCTAAATAGGAACCTACGTCCGTAGCGTACCACAAATTTTACCAAAACATAAAGCGGGAGGTGGGCCTCCGGGTACCTCTCTCACCGAACGAAACGTGGCATGAACCACTTTACGTCGATCTTCTGAGAGGTCGTGGTATTTCACCGGTCGAGCCGGCCCATTCATGCAGCGAACTGCTTGGCTCTACCACTATTAATTAAATAATTAAAACATAATAAAATATGTATGAATATGAAGCCAATGGTCGAAAATCGAGCACAGTGGCGTGCTCAAGGAGAGACCTATGTCTAGCAGTGGATGGAAATAGGTTGTTTTTGATGATGATGATGAAAATACCTATAAATGATAAAGACTGAAAAGTATTCTTTCCTTGGATAACATAGGATTTGACATGGATATTTCTATTTGATAACTTCCGGATTCGAATTCTAGTAATGCCATTTGGGATATATTCTTACGTGATATGTTTTTAAAAAATACTTGGTAAAATCTTTAATGTAATAACGCTAATCGTTTTGAAACTAATTTATTTTTCTTTTTGTTACAGAATGGCGACCAAAGGAGAATCAGTGAACACAGAAATTAAAGTAGGTATTGTCTAAAAATAATATACGTGTTGTTAAGCCATTAGTTAAACGAATTGATCTAACTGATTTGACTGGACTATAAAAGGTAATAAAACAAATCCCACATAAACTATCACACACTCATCAGCGGAACAGAATATAAGATATTAATTCGCTATTTATTTGGGTTTTGCAAAATCTGGCAACAAACATTGGCAATTGAATTTTAATTTTAAATGTCACATTGTTATCTACGTGCTACAACTGGCATTTTAAATTTTCGATACTTAATTAATAGAACTAGAATTGCATTTTGTCATAGGAGCCAAAAGTCCCATAATATGTAACAAATTCTAATCATATAAAACATTAAAAAATGTTGAGATTAATTCAGAATTCCATTGGACCCCAATATAAAATATGCCAACTATGGTTAAAATGCGAATTTAATGTGAACTTTTACCACTAAAGAGGACAGTACAACGAAGCCATAGACTAAGTCATCATTAATAAATGGGTTATTGCATAGATACTGAAGAATTTTTCAAATTGGATAAGTTGTTCCTGACATTGAAACAACTAATGAATTTCTCAAATTTATTACCGTCTGGAATACGCAGTGATTTTTTGAAACTAGAAATTATTACCGCGTATGATTATAATAGCGATCGATAAAATTCGCGAAACTGTCGGAAGTATGTTGGCTGTTTTTTTGACGAATTGCTCAAGACAAATTGTATACGAGGCGCTCATTATTGGGGTCGAGACGAAAATACATGGCGGCGGCTGAGCAGACGGCAGTAGGTGGCAGGCGGCGTACGCGCCGACCGCGCGCAGCACCACCCGGACCCAAATGTACCGCCTCATTTACAACTGCCGGCGCTATTTATAACCGCTGTGACCAGATTAATATCTGCATGTTCCGTCACAAAAATAAGTGATCGCTCCACGTGAAGTTAGTGATGTGGGAAAAATAAATATATGACGACAAGTGTGCTTGTTACCTTCACTGTGATATTCTAAACGTGCCCAAATTTATTAATATATCATAACGCAGGAAGTAAATATTATATAAATTTCGCAGTGAACATCTGAACTCGTGAGTATCCCGTAACCGTTTTTTTTCTACTCTTTGACAATTTGCCAAAAACTTTTGGGATCTTTTAACATTACAAACACATGCTTTACGTATTTAATTAGGTGTTGTAAAGTTTATAAGACATGTGACCGTGAGTAGTAAATATAACATGTAATAACTTATTTCAGCAAAATGAATCCTCCGTCAGCATTGCACGGCGCAATGAGCAGAGAACGCAAGCCTTTTACTTATACCCCTGGAGGACTCGATCTATCTGAAATTAAATCCCAACGTATGGCGGAAAGGTTAATGAGAAATGCAATGAATCCAGGAGTTCCGGAATTTACGCAGAACCAGTGCTCTCCAAGTAATATGCCATCCGTTCCTGTAGCACTTCCGAATTTCAATTGTTTACCGGTTCAAGTATTCCCGGCAATGCCAGTGAATCCAAAAACATTGTTGAGAAGCAGAAGTAATCCAGATCCCCGGCAGGCACCAATACAAAGAATTAATGCTTCTTCACTGATAAACAAATCAGACAATAGCAACACAATATACGAAAATAAACAAACATATCCACAGCAGTTCAAAAATAATAGACCCATATCTATGTATGATTATTTTTCTCAATCAGCTAATAATTTTGTTTCTTCGGATCAGAATCATGGTAACGATGGATATTTGCAACCTTTGATAAATACACCTAAATCTGCACCGGAAAATAAACAAGTTGTTGTTCCTGAGCTCGCTAGAAACTCGCTTCCAGAAATAAGCTACGGAGCTGAGTTTTTTTGCATGCCAAAAATTACTAATAAAGTCGAAGATGTACAGATGGAGACAAAGTTAATACAAGAAAAAAATCCAAATTCTGTAAATTTAATAAATCCATTAGAAAATGATGTTGTCAACCCCCAACTAAATGGAACTCTAAATTGTGTGAAAGAAGAAATTGTTACTCCAATATTTCCAGCGAAAGAAGAAGAAAATACACCCCATAAGGACGAACAGGTTCAAATAAAATTGTTTTATATTATTATTTAAATATTTATACATTTGTATTTATATGTATACATTTGTATTTTTTTTATTTCGTCATGTATGTAAATGGGTACTAAAATATATTATATTACTATAGGAGTTATATAGTTAATAGTTAGGCTTAATATAGGGCCTAGTAATATCGTAGGACTAAGCAATCCCGGTCTATGGAATTAGGCCTGGCAACTATTTTATGTGATCAAGTATTTTACTACTTCGCTTTAGGATATTAAAATATATAAAGGTTTGAAAAATATGAAACATAGTAATATAAGGGTCAATCATATTTTCAAATTATGAACTAAAGTATAAAATTGTATTTACAGAAAGAAGTCAAAATTGTGAAGAAACAGGTAACCAAGGAGAAGAAAGTTCAAGAACAAAATGGCAAACAAAATGGAGCTGCTGAAGAGGAAACTGAAATGACTGTTAGATTACCAGCAAAGAAATCAGAAGCTAAAACAGAGACAAAAGTTGAAGTGGAAAAGAAAGTTTTGCCCGATGGTAGTGTCGAAGAAATAAAAACTACTACAACAAAAACCACTATTGATGGTCGCACTGAAATCAAAACAAGAACTGAGACTAAAGTAACTCCTAAAGCAGTAGAATATGAAGAAGAAATTGAGGAAGAAGAAGAGGAGGAAGTTGCTGAAGAAGAAGAGGATACCAAGGAAAAAACCCAAGAACGTGAGGAAATAGTTCAGAAAAAGGAGAATGTTACAGAAGAGCCAGAAACAGTCGCAGAAGCCACAGTCGATGTGCCCAAGCAAAACGGTGTACTAAAAACTGAAGAGAGATCAGAAACTACTATTGCTAAAAAAGTAGTTGTCATTAAGGATTCAAAACCAGAAGAAACTGAGGACGTTGAAGAAGAAATTGAAGAATCTGAAGAAAAAGAAGTTGAACCTGTTACTGTAGTACTTAAAAAGCAAGCAACAGCTGAAAATGTAGTAGAACCAGAAGAAAAAATAGAATCAGAAGAAATAATAGAAGAAGTACAAGAAGTGGACATAAATCTTGAACCCAGTGAGGAGCAGGTATCTAACACTGTAGAAAAGGCAGAAACGATTGCTCAAAAATCAAAAGAGGCAGAAGAAGAAGAGGAAAACGAAGTGGAAGAAGAAATAGATGAAGAAATAGATGAAGAAGAATCCTATCAAGAGGTAGAAAAAGAAGAAAAGAACGACGAAAAATCTGCTCAGAATATGGAAGAAAATAAAGAAAAACCAGACTCACTACAAGATAATGAAGAAGACGAAGAAGAAGAAGAAGAGGAAGAGGAATATGTAGAAAGTAAAGATGAAAAACAGGAAGATGAAGAGAAAATTGAAGTCAAGTTAACGGAAATAGAAACTAAACAACTTAATGAAGAAAAAGTTAAAGACCAGGAGCAAATCACACAAGAAGAGACTGTTTCAAATTTATCTGATACACAGTCGGAACAGACATCCAAAATCGAGGAACATGTTATACCAGTGAAAGTTTCTAATTCGGAAGATCCGAAACCTACAGAAAAGTCGGAAGAATTTACGATTCCTATCAGAGAACCATCAATACCTCTAGATAAAGTAGAAGATGTAGAAATTAAACCAATTGGTATGGCACCAATCATTACAAAATCACATACCGAGAATACTGAAATTGTAACAAATAATGTTGACACGTCAGGAGGCATCAGTAGACAAACTGAATATAACAAGATTGAAAATATTGTCACTGTAAATCGAACTACTAAAATTCTCGATCAAAATTACGAAAACTTGACACAGCAGGGTATACCAACTGTTAAAACATATTTTGCACCACCGAATATAGATAGAATTTCTACATCTCCGATGCCTTCAAGACCATACCCACCATATGTTCCCGAACAAACAGAAAGACGACACAGTTTACTTTTGGAGAGATTAAGTACAGAGAGGCAAATGCCTTCAGATTTATATCAATACAATAACCAACTTAATGATCAGGTTCAATTCCAAGACGAACCTCAATCGGAGGTTTTGACAGTTAGCAACGTAAAACCAAGCTCTATAACTAACCAGCAATGGTATCAACAGACAAAGCAGACACAAAATGTCCTTTACAATAACATTAGTTCCAACCCTACTCCGGTAGGTGCACCTTGGGCCCAGCCGAAATCTCCTCATCCTCAGATGTATCAAACACAACCACAGTATTATCCTCCAACGCAAACTCAGTATCAAACACAGCAGCAAACCTCTTCTCAATCTCAGATTCAGCGTGGAACTACACCTCAGCCTCAGTACCAAAGGGGCACTACACCACAACCGCAATTTCAAAAAGCTCCTCCAGCCCCCCAGCCACAATATCAACCCTCTTACTCAGAAACTACCCGTGACAGAATACCTACAAATAATTATTCTACATACACACCTTCTCCATCTTGGCTGGGAAATACTGTTGATCCTATACCTAATCAATACTCTTACGTTAACAAGGATACAACAGAAAGTTACCAGAAAAGCACATACAGTTCTAGCTCTCAACCAAATTCTTCAGGCTATGTACCACCTCCATGGGAGCAAGATTCTAGTTACACCTCAGTAAATAACATTTCGGAAAAATATTACCAAGAAATTCCTCAAGGCAATACTTTTACTTCTACTCCTTCTCAATCATGGGAAACTACAGCGCCGTCGGCGAAGTTTACAAAACCCGCCCCCATAGCTTATGTTCCACCAGCACCAAATCAATCCTTTGTAAAGGCTGCATCTCAAGTGGAACCTCCCAGGCATCCTGGTCGTAAGACGTACTATAGTGAGTATGAAAGACGGTACATAACAGTTCCGGAGTCTACTTATATCCCAACTGAGACTAAGTTCCAACCTCAGCCAGATCCCTCTCCGCAATATTATTACGATAATAATGAACCAGCTGAAAGTGTAGAACCGCAGTGGCGTAGAGAACTCAGAGAATTTACAGAAAAAACATCACAAACGACAGAACAAACTAATGTACAGCCTCCTTGGGAGGCGGACTCTAAATATGCGAAGACGCCATCATCAACATACACACCAACACCGACTTGGAGTCAGACTTTGCGACCACAATCTTATAGGAAGAGAAGCTTTGAATCTGAATTTGTGACTCAAGAATGGCCAAAAACTAATACATTAGGCCGTGGAAGGCCTTTAAGTACTATGGGAAAGAGTTTGGATGGAGTAATTCCTGAAAGAGTGAGAGGTGTGTCAGTAGATAGGTACAACCCGAACAGCTATCAGCCCCCAGCGGAACACCCGCCTGTACAGAGTCATACTTTGACAACGCCGTTGCCACATGCAAGTTATCACAACCCAAATGTACCTGCGTACCACACTCGTGCTTCTGTTGAACCTAGGTAAGTAAAATTACATTTTAATCGGATATATCATGTATTTCATGAATTGGTGATTTTATACAAATGTTTATTGTGTGTTTAGTAAAAATCCAAAATCATAACAAGGAACTTATGGATGGTATCGGGTTAAATTATTACTTATTTTACTTAACGTTTTAGACGCTTTCTAGCTTCTATTTGCACTTATCTTTCATTGTCATGAATGTTATTTCCGAAAACTGATACAAATAAATATTCACCTAACAAAATAATTCATAATGGAATTTTACATGTTCATAATATATAAAATCTGTCTCCTAACGCTCCGGTTTTTGTAAATTTCAGGGAGCAACCAACATACTATCAGCAACGCGTTTACAGGGAAAACCGGGCCAGTCCGTTACAGTCGCGATCCTTCAAGTACCTGCAATGGATCACAGGCACTGAAAACTAAACTCATATTAGATCTAAATATAATTTTAAGACAATTTAAAGACTTATAAATGCTGTTTATATTTCGTGTCTGAAGGAAACCTAAGTTAAATTGAACAATTTACTTCCTTTTATGAAATATTCACTTTGTTGGTAGGTTATATTCTAGCCTCTACCAGTACGAGTAGTACTATCAATACTCAACTGACTTTTTGAGCGAGTAGCGGTGGCGAGTTATTTATCTCCATCACTTTCTGATTGTTCACAAATTCCCTTTTACAGCTTCAAATTTTATAATCAGAAATATAATGGGCATTTATAATAATTTATTTACTTACGTTAATCGAGGAATGTGATGACACCTAGTTTAATAAATAATCCTAAAATACTTATAATGGAATTTGAAAACGATTATAATATAATAATTATACAATATAATTTTTATTAATTTTGTACAGACTATTTATGATACTAATCGATTATGTAAATGATGTTTAGGTTATCTTCGGCTTGTCTGTCATTAATTTTATCCTTAATGTGCAATCAGATTGATTAACGGGCCTTATTATACGTACTAAATGCATGTCTTGATATGTTATCGTCGTATTTCGAATAATATTTATTAAGTAATATGCAAACGAGTATTGTGATACCTATTTATTATAACTTCTGACAATGTAGGGAAACTGCAATTCAGAACGTAAAACTGTTAGTAATTAAAATCGATTCAGAAAATAATCAAATCGACTATTTTGGCGTCAGATGGTGTTAGTAAAAATAGTTAGTACAATTCTATTTTAAACTAAAATTATTTCAATCGACATCAAAGCTATTACTGAAATAGCAGCCCTAAAGATTATGATAAAACAACAGTACTATATAATATTCACGTACTCTTAATCGAATGACGTCGTTCTATATTTATCATACTATAATTTATATTAATTTATTATCTATCTTTTCTAACCTAGTCAATGAAGACTCTGAGTCGCTAGTCTTAGTTCTTAATATAAAATCACATCAATGCATTTGTTCTTTCACTGTCCCCTTGAAAATTAAATAATTTGTTATTACGATTTGCATTTATATTGTTGGAAAAGTTTTGTATAATTGTTCTAGGCGATGGCAATAAAAAATTAAACTTGATGTCATTTTTGAAAGTCCGCTATCGTTCAAAATAATTTTTCAAATTCATTTCTTTTTTATTCCATCAAATTGGAAATTTAAAGAAAGTATTATATCTAATTCAATATTTAAAATAATTTTCTATGATTTAATCACTAGTTAATATTCTTGCACATGAACCGTGAAACATTGGACTTTTTTTTACTTAAAAAAGTTTTTAATGTTCACGAGTTCCAGTATATAATTGCTTAATTAATATCATATCATATCATATCATATCATTAAAAACTAAAATTTATTCTTCTAGAACTGCATAAAAAACAGTTAATCGATCCTCTCCGCTATATGTAACCTACAATAAGTGCATGATACTTGGATTGTAACAAAACATTGTTTAATTTTATATTATTTGTGAAATCATTGTTGAGTTTTAATTTTAATTAATAAAAATATTTGAAATCTATAGCGGAATTTATTCAAGTTTACCTATTTGTTTTTAAATGAAACGACTTAAACACATTAACAAGAAAATAGGTTTTACTATAAAAAAATAGCAATAACCTGGACATTGGTGCTCCTAAATGGTGACAAATAATTGAATTGGGCCTAAGAACTAATCACTCTCATAATCATAGATTTATCATAGACTGTAGTAGATGGCACATGTCAGTAAAAATGTACTACTAATCATCACTGACAGCGCGACCGCGAGTAACCGATTCTAATAACGGATAGCTTCAACTTTTTGATTTTTATCTCCAATAAATGGGTACTCTCTGTATCAATGAAAATAGCTTCTGAACGACCACCATCTTTTTGTTTCGTCACGTCGGGAAATAAATAAAAATAAGTTCTAAATAAACGCGATATAATCCTAAAAAGTTGTTAATATAGATAATTTTACTAAATACCTTATCGCGACGTGATACTATGATCTTGAAATAAGGTGACTGTGTATTACGAAGATTATGGAAGTCACGACTGCAATGTGTAATCCTTGTCTTCCCACCACCACCAGTTCAGTCTGCCTACCATACAATGGGAGTTGTCGTGAAAGTATAGATGATAAGTTAATGTAATTCATAAACAATAGAAACACCGACATAACTTATATGAGAAGTCTTTTATGTGGAATAATCAATTAGAAAAAGTCAGTTCTTAATTATCGTATAAATATTCTTCAAAATATCACAAAGACAACAATGCGCACAAAAAAAAACAAATTTATGAAAAAAATAATAAAACCTTTGCAAGTTGTGTAGCACAAAATTAAATCTCATTATTCGTTAATTCTTTTCACGTAGCGTTTTAAAATGCAAGGCTGTGGTCACGTACTATCAAATAAGGATACACGTCTTACCCCAATTTGCTCTCGCCCTCACCCCATTCTAACCGTAAAACCGTAAAAATCTTTCTTTACAGCACAGGTACAGGGAAACGCTCTCTTCCGGTGAACTACTCCGCGTCACGCCACGTGCATCTAACAACATTATGCGGTTTTAAAATGCACTGATTCCCAACGTGGAAAATGCTTTTATATTTTCACGTTGCTATTTTTATAGTTTATTTTAAAAAATGCTCAAACACGGTCAGTTTATGAAATTAAATAAATATAACGATAATCTAGTTGACTCGGTGGTCTATCGGTTTACCGCCCAGCTATTGAATCAAGTGTAACTTTCGGAAGTTAGGTATGTGTGATTAATATTGATGACTGATTTATAGGTCGGAAAATTCGGAGAGTTATTGCGTGAAATTAAGAATAAGTAACGAAAGTATTTTTTGTCTCCTCACTCCTTTTTTATTCGAAGAATATGCCTTGACATGCCTTGATATGCTGACTGAATTATCTGTTGTTGTAGAATATTATATACGGTTTATACATTCGGTACAATTATGTCAATTTGTATGTATTCTAAGTATAACGTATTGGTGTTTATGTGATAAATATCGATGACTAAAAACTTTGCGCTCGGAATGGCAATAAGTTCGCCATCTATTCCATTTGGGACGTATACATAACGGTGAGTCGACGCTTAACAGCCACTGCCTACATCTTTGGGCAGAAACACGCGTGAAGTTAAGTAGTTATGTAAGTATGATTTACTATATGTTTAGGTGTCGAAAAATGTTGAGACCGCTCGATATAACGTCACAGAGCTAAACCAAAAGACCAATGTTAGTCAACTAACTAACTAACAACATAGACTAAATAATGCTTCAGAAATGGTGAATTGAAAAATCACTATCAATTAACAAAGATGTTGTTTTATTTATGAATCTAATGTTAGAATATAGGAACTAAAAACCCACTAATTTGTCTTATATCCACAAACTTATTATAAAATAATAAGAACGTTGGTAATACAGCGTGAAAACTTCAATACAGCTGACCGAACCGAAAACAATTTTATTAAAACATTTCCATAGTGCACATAATAAGAATATAGATAATATACCTTTGGGCCCGAATTCGATCGAAAGAGTACCGCTATCATTTCGTACATACCAATAGTTTGTCCCAAAGGTGAGTGTCATAGAAGACTTGATGAGATACCTTTTTCACAAGTATCAATTTTTTCCACGATGAGATATGAAATGATGTGCCAATTCTGTGGAACCTCTTATTGGATAGCATACCTATATCCATACCGTACCTATACATGTCTGAAAGTGCTATGAGTCACTTTACGTCGATATTCTGAAAGGTCGTGGCATATGACTGATCGAGATGGCTCATTCATGCAGCAAACTGCTAGGCTTTGCCACTGTCTACGGTTAAGTGGTTTTATTCGAATCTATCAATGGTTTACGTAACAGTAAAAAGAGAGTGAGTGGAACATTTGAGTGGTAAAGCTCTCTACTTTAGTAGTGACGGTGTGAGTGTCTGTCAAACCACAAGTTCGGGTATGCGTCTATGTAATTGAATTCCACGGTAAATATCACGACGGCAGCCTGTCAGCGTACAACGTAACTCGATCGCGTCCTATAGAATTGGCTCAAGAATGTTAAATTGCTTTTTTATTTTTAGTGTAATATTCGAAATTTCAATTAAGTTCTTAGTAAAGTCTTTGACTCTCGGTGGTCCAGTAGTAAAGCACACGGCTTCTGATCCAGAGGTTAGGGTTCGAATCCTGACACTGGCTCACACCAATGACTTTTCGAAATTGTTTTCGGAAGTTAAGTGTGATAAATATCGATGACTGAACACTTTGTGCCCGGTATGGCAATAGGTTCGCCACCTATTCCATTTGGGACGTAAACATAACGGCGAGACGAGGCTTAAGAGCCGCTGCCTACACCTTCGGGTAACAAACGGCGTGAAGTTATGTTATGTTTCTTAGTAAAATAGAACGTTGCCTATTTGAATGTGGAATGGTGTTACATCGGGCTAAGTACTGGTTGATACAAAAAATACTCTTACTTTCTTCAAGACACTGGCAGGCAACTTAGATATATTAACATTAAATCATCGCTTTTTAAAAGCTTTTATTTAACTTGCACTGTATGTATGTATGTATGTAAGTATGTATGTTCGGTGGAATCTTGCAACTCAATTTTGAAGTAGATATCTGCAACCGATTGAGCTGAAATTTTGTATACACGTTTACTTTGGATGACAATGCATGATATGATGTGTGACATTATTCTATATCCAATATGGCGGACCAACTAAGATGGAGGAATGGATATTTTGAATGCATTTCTGCAATATGGGTATCAAATGAAAGGGGTAAGCCCTTTCATTTGATAGTAGAGTTCAGTTTCATTTGAGAGTAACTGAAAAAATAATGTGACGTCATTCCAAATCTAATATGGCGGGAAAAATATTTGCATTACTACAATATGGGTATCAAATGAAAGTGAAAAAATAATGTGAATAATGTGAATTTATATAATAATAAAAGCTTGTCGCGAGATTTTACTCCCTATCAGTAGGTAATTAAATTGCAATAGATAATATAGTAAAGTTAGTAGATTAATTTACATGAGTGTTTTGCCCATTTCTTCTCATGACAACCTTACACTCAGAATCGTCCGTGCGTTTTTGTTCCAAGGAGGCAATTTCAAGCGCTCGTGTTTTAATATGCTATGCTTTAAATACGATAATAAATTAGATAGCTGTATTTACGGACTATATTTAACTGTTGATTTGACATTATAAAATTAGTACAGTTTATTTACAACTCGCGCGACAAGCTTTTATTATTATATAAATTGTACATACTGAGGCTCTAAGTTGATACTTGAAATTTTTAAGGAAATATTATTTTCTTATTTTTAGAGCGCTTAAATAAAAGCTTCTTTAAAAAGGGTTTTTGCTTTAATTTATTATTTTTTTAAATGCTACATTACCATAGCATTCACAATTAATCATCCCTCGTACACAATAGTACTGATATTTTATTCTTGACTGTAACTGAATACTTTCACGCACGGGTATAAATTAGAGCTATTTTCGGCATTTCTTTTCTCCTCCGAGATAATGGGCCTCCCACTGGTGGGCGATAACGAAGCTCCACAGGAGATCCATCCCGGGCGAATTGTCCGTAGGCTGAATAATCAAAATGTTTTTTTTTTAAATTCGCAATAGAAAACATTACGTCGAAGTGTTTAAGTAATGATTATTCTCGGATGCAAATAACTTGGTCT
Organism: Euproctis similis; assembly: GCA_905147225.2. NCBI lineage: Eukaryota > Metazoa > Arthropoda > Insecta > Lepidoptera > Erebidae > Euproctis > Euproctis similis. The sequence goes on from LR990109.1 coordinate 17,547,498, forward strand.
GATGTGAAACAATACATTTGATATAAGCTCGCATCAAATAAAATAAAATTGTCTCCGTAACCAAGAAATCTATGTTTTATGTTTATTTTTATTAAGGAATGGGAGGGCAAACGAGAAGGCGTATCATTTGATGGTACGTGACCAGCGCCGCCCATGGTCACAGTGTTACAGTTGCGTTGCCGACCTTTAAGGGAGTAGGATGTTAAAGGATGGGGAAGGGAGGTGGGCCTCCGGGTACCTCTCTCACCGAATGAAAAGTTACGTCGATCTTCTGAGAGGTCGTGGTATTTGACCAGTCGAGCCGGTTCATTCATGCAGCAAACTGCTTGGGTCTATCACTGTTAGAGTTAAATATTTTCAAGTCTAGATTAATCACCAGAGAGTACTGCCCCATTTTTAAAGAGATAAATTTGGCTGGCGCTTTCACCCCACATTCAGAGGCTGAATTTTCAGAAATGCGAATTATAGGTTGATATTTAACTTACATTATCAACAATGTTTTATCGTTTGTCTGTTCGTGGTCCAATAATAGTGTGTCCAGCAGTAGTGGTCGCCGTGATGAATATATTGGCTCGAGTCCAATTCGTCCAAGCGATACATACGTTCAGGAAACAAGCGTTTGTTATTGCACTTTTATTGCTATCGGATAATGTTGCTATTTGTTTTGTAATATATCTTTGCCGACACTGAAACTGTTTGCAGCGAGTTGATATTATTCTAGACAGAAATTAATGGTGCTCACTTATATTGTTTTCCGACCGTGTCACGTGATATTGGAGAGCGGCAGAGCCACGCTGTATGATCTATTAATGGACCGGCTCGATCGGTGAAATACCAAACCTGTCACAAAATAGAAGTCAAGTGGCTCAAGCCGCGTTTTGTTCGTAGAGAGAAGCGGGAGGAAGAGGAGGATCAATATTTTCATTCCAAACACCATTAGATATACCGTTGCATATCTAGGATACAATGAATATACAAGCTTTGGATTAGTCACATTATGGCCTTTTGTAAAATATTAATTTATTCCAAAAAGTCACATCGATACCTTACTATTTATAGTAAAAACAGCTTTTAGTATATGAATGTTTGATATAATGAAATTACAATGGTTCATATGATATACCGCTTTGGGTAGGATATTCCAAAAAGGGGCTCACAAGTATTAAATTGCAATCATATGTATCAGAAAATACATTTTTTAACAGTTAACTTTCAATACATAATACACGAACTTTATTACTATAGAAATATTGAGTGTGACATGATTGCAATGGGGGTACATTTTAATAAGTAATAAATGGAAAACTAGTCGTCAATACTATAACTAATTAAATAAATGAGTATCTGTATTAGTTGTAAGTATAGAGTAATGTTACAAAAAAAAGGTTTAAAAACAAGGTCGTTAAATTTCATAAATAAATTACAAGAATGAGACATTGAATACAATACTTAAAACCAATATACAATTATAAATCCCTAATTAATGATATATTTAAGTCCATCATTATTTCTATCAAGAAAACAGAGTCTAATATCCACTCCGTACTTAAAAATTCACTCGGTCTGACTCAAAAATAATTAAACTCAACGTCCGCGTAGAATTCTGATGAGCTCCTAATGAACAGACCAGTGTGAGTTCCACTCCATCCCAGCTGAAACGTCCCCATGAAATATGGGCACTAAAAATAAGAGTATGAATCGAGCTAACATAAGTGAAGAAGTGTGTTCGCTAAAAGTGTACTATTCACATTATTTTATAGGAGCGTAATAAAATTGCGAACGGTTTGGATCGTGATAAAAATACTTTGTATTTTTCAGTAGCTGATTCTTATAATAGTTAAAAGTGTGCAATTTTGTTATTTTGATTGCGTGATAATTAGAATGACTATTAATGCTAAAATTTATTATTTAGTGGTGGGAGGTGGCTTCTGAATCAAGAAGGGTTCGAATCCTGGCTCACACCAATGCCTTTCCAAAAATAATTTCGAAAGTTATGTGTGATAAATATCGATGGCTGAAAACTTTGTGCCCGGTACGGCAATATTCCATTCGCCACCTATTCCATTTGGGACGTAAAAATAACGGCGAGTCGAGGCTTAACAGCCACTGACTACACCTTCGGGTAGAAAAAGGCGTGAAGTTATGTAATGTTATGTTTTATTATGGTCGTGTTATTCTGATTTTGTTTTTTTAGTTTGTGTTGTGATACTAACCAATCCGTGTTTGGAAGGTATTATATGAATAATATATATTCCTAGATAATTTCACGGCAAGTCCCCTGCGGGGTAGGCACAGATAACAGAACGCCATAAAGCGCGATTCTTACATACCTTACTTGCTTCTTTGTCTTTCATAATTCTCATTAAACGCGCTCATCGGTTTTTTAGGCTTCTGACTCGTCAAGGCTGTTCTCAAATCCTACATCCTAACACTTTTACACTGGATATAACTATACATGCTTAGTCAATCTTGCAATATCTTGTAGATATTTATACAAATAAAATGCCATGTTACGAAAAAAGGCCTTAATTTTATACTAAAGTACCTATATCCTGCAAAGGTTTGGAAGTTTCTAAAATCCTTAGGAGTTGGTAAACAGCGTCAAACTACAAATGCTTCTGCTTTAGACATCAATGCTCTCAACATTCACTTCTGCTCTTCGTCTAATTTCGACAAGACAACTAAAGCCAACACATTACAATTTATTTCTACACTACCAACTCCTGATTACCCTCCGTTTTTCTTCCGTCAATTTACTACTGTGTGTGTGATGTTAAGAGTAGTATCCTCTCTATTGCCTCCAATGCCATTGGGACTGATAACATTAGCCGTAATATGTTGCTTCCCATCATTGATGAAGTCCTACCCGTGATTTCTCATATCCTTAATCATTCCGTTTCCAGTGGTGTCTTCCCATCAGCATGGAAAGATGCCCAAGTAATTCCACTACCAAAAGTCCTGAAACCTACATCCTTCTCTGAATATCGCCCCATATCCATTCTTCCTTTCCTTTCTAAAGTACTTGAACGCCTACTCCATGACCAATTAATTAAATTTCTCAATTCCAACAACTTACTTAACCCACTTCAATCCGGTTTCCGTCCCGGTCATAGTACCACTACCACCCTTGTCAATATTACGGATGATTTAAGGTCTGGCATGGAAAATGGAAAGCTAACAGTTCTTTGCCTTCTAGATTTCAGCAATGCCTTTAACACTGTTGACTTCGATGTGTTACTTTCCATATTGGGCTCTCTCAACATATCTCCTGGAGTAATTGACTGGTTTCGTAGTTACCTGTTCGGTCGCCGACAGCGAATCCGATTGGATGACATATATTCTCCTTGGTCGAATATCACTGTCGGTGTCCCTCAGGGTGGCGTTTTATCCCCTTTGCTGTTTTCTTTATTTATAGACTCCATCTCTAACAAATTACTTTCTTCCTACCACCTTTATGCAGACGATTTACAAATATATAGTCAAGAAGCAGTTATGAATCTTCCAAAAGCCATATCTGTAATAAACGAAGACTTGTCAAAAATACAAAAATGGGCCCATAGATATGGAATCATGGTAAACCCGAGTAAGACTCAAGTGATTTTAATCGGAGGTTCACGACAACTAGCCAAGCTTGACCTGACATCTTTACCTAACGTATCTTTGAATGGCACCACTATCCCTTACAAGGAAAGGGTAAAAAACCTAGGAGTATACTTAGACAGTACTCTTTCGTGGTCGGCACAAGTTGAGAATGTAAGTGGCAAATTGTTTCGCTCTGCTGGATCCCTGAGAAGGCTCCGCAACCTTCTACCAGTTACCACCAAGACGGCGCTTGCACAATCTCTGCTTCTTCCTATTCTTGACTATGCTGATACCAGCTATCTTGATCTAAATGAAAACCAACTTGATAAACTTGAGCGTCTCCAGAATATTTGTATTAGGTTTATATTTGGTTTACGCAAATATGACCACATCACAGAATTCCGTACTAAGCTCAAGTGGTTGCCCATTCGCCTTCGAAGGAATACTCATATTCTTTGTCTTCTGTACAACATTCTCTTCAATCCTGCTACTCCTCACTATCTCAAACAACGTTTTACGTTCCTCCATGACACACATACAAGAAACTTGAGATCATCAGTAAGCTTGACTCTGGAAGTTCCAGCGCACTCAACAAATTTCCTCGACAAGTCTTTCTCCGTCAAAGCGGCGCGCTTATGGAATGAATTGCCATTGACAATTCGACACGCAAAGACACTGGCAACTTTCAAGAAACATCTTAAAGAGCACTACTTATCATTTATTGTATTTGTGTATATATGTATATATGTGTGTATGTATTTATATATATATATATTTATTTATTGTGTTTTTATATTTATATTTTATATTTATATATATATATTAATATATATGTATGTGTATGTATGTATTTATATGGGTATTAATGTATATGTATGTCAACTTTAAGTATATGTATGTATCTAACTTGGTTGATAATATACAAACAAACAACTGTACACCGCATATTTATTCTCCGAATTTATTTGTCCATGCTAAGGTTGTCTGGAAGAGATCGCAGAATGCGATAAGACCGCCGATTGTATTTGATCTACTATGTACTAAATCACTATAATGTATTTTATAAACTGTGTACAATAAAGAGATATTCTATTCTATTCTATTCTATATAAGAACAAAAGGACGATTATAACAAAATTGATTACTAACTATTTTTAGCATTATAAGAGAGTACTCGTTATGCCTAATAGTCAATATTATATAAATAGTTCTATATATTCATATTTGATAGTATTTCGAAATGTCGAATTGAAAAACATAGTAAGAATTAAAGAAATAAATACAAATACCAACAGCAAATGGCCGATAGTAAAATGCTCTATTTTGAAATGCAGCACACACACAATATGGATAATCGCCGAAACGCACGGACCTGTGAAAACATAGACAACGTAAAAATTCGTTCAATCTCTTTGTGCGAACATTTTAAAATTCCAATTGGAAAATACCAATCGCCAGGAAGTAACACATCACAGTTACGCGCAATCAATGTGCCATTCCGTTTGTGCCAGTTTGGTGTGACTGATAACAGACAACAGATTATTATTTTATACAATCAAAATTAATTTTTAGTTGACACTTTTTTTTGTGGAATATAGACTCATGCAGTTCTCCGCATGGATGGGCAGGCACGCCAGGTGAAATACCACGACTTCACAGAAAATCCACATAAAGTGCCTCATGCTGTGGTTGGTTCGGTGGGTATCCGGAGGCCCAACTCCTTCTCCCGTCCCTCCCCTACCCACTTTCGATTCATATCCTATTCTATCTTAAAGGCTGGCAACGGAACTGTAACAATGACTGTGACGAGTTTCCAGTTCTTCTCAAGCAACCCTGACGCCGTAACTGGCACTTAGATTGGCTTTCACATTCAATACAGCGTGATCAAAGAAAATCTAAGCTCCCGCGTATTTTGGATAGATATAGGTATTTTAGATTGATATGAGTACTTTAGTTGTATGACGAGTCTAAGTGCTTCGAGATATATTGAATAAAGATATTTTGGATATTTGAGTTTTGATGTGTGATAAATGTCAATAAGTGACAACATTGTGTCCGGTGTATGACAATAGGTTCCGCCATCTATACAGTTACTGTCTACATTCTCGGATAGAAACAAGCATGGAGTGACAAATAAAAAGATGTGTATGCAATGTTTAGATGAAAACAAAAACTCGGTAATAAATATCATTTGTCAAATTGAAACTATTTTAAAGATATTGACAATATTTAAATTAAATAATGTCAATATCGATGGGCAGGTAAGGCACCGCAAGGCATTCGTATGCGACAAATACAACTTAGTAAAGCGGAATGAACAATACAAGAACTAATCGTAACTTCTAGTTAGTTCGATAAACTGAGATCTACCGACGCTTTGGGCACAACTTTTGATTAGCCAAGAGTCAGCCGTCGGTGTTCCGTGATCTTCGGAATGTACCAAGTTTTATGTTTGTTTATCGCCCCGTTAAATAAATGTAATTTGTACAACTCTATTACACTTCTCTGTGTTATGATATAATTGGTCTCCTTTAGTAGACTTTAGTTTATAAGTCGTAGCCATCGTGTGGAAACTGTTTCTTAGAAATCTTCGATTTTTGTCGAAGTTAATTCTAAAAAAAGTATCGGTGGTCCAGTGGTCTAGTACCCCGCTTCCAAATCAAGAGATCGCGGGTTCAAATCCTGGCTCACACCAATGACTTTTCGAAAGCTATGTGAGATAAATATTGATGTCTGAAAACTTTGTGCCCAGTATGGCAATGGATTCGCCACTTATTGCATTTCTGACGTAAACATAACGGCGAGTCGAGGCTCGACAGCCACAAAGGCGTCCGAAAACAAATTAAACTAAAAGTCAAAGCCCGGATACGAACCCATGACTTCTTGATTCCGAACATCACAAAATGTACTATATGTTAACAATAGTCGTTACTACTTCTGTAGTTATACAATATTCAAACTAATACACTTGTTTGCCGTTTGCCGACAGTCACGATCAAATATTTACAGATAGCCCTAAGTGTAACATCATCGTAATATCAGGGATTTCGGTTATTGCACAATATCAAGGATATTTGTGTCCATCCAATGGAACTGTTATTGTACAGAGAATTCTCTCGAAAATTGCTGTCATATCAAATGGATTACGTCGTTCATCAAATGATGATTCAAGTTATATATAAGACTAGCTGACCCGACGAACTTTAAGAAGCAATTTATAAAAAAAAACATATGAAAAGGAACTTAAGTCTTATTACACCAGCTACCTGCCAATAAAAGTCCCGGGAAAATCGGTACAGCTACTTCAGATATTATCCGGAACAAACATAAAAAGAACATATTTATATTCATTGCAAAAAGAAATGTTATTTTTGTGCAGTTATTTCAATATTATAGACAGACACTTCAATTTTACAAGATTGTTCTCATTGCGGCAAGTGTCAATGTGTTATGGTCTTCATTGAAATCTTGGTACTGATGCGTTTATTGGTAATCAAAGATAGCTCGGGTTACAAGTCAATATGACGATGGTAGGTTGTAAAAATGTTACGACATAACTATCTATAATGGAGGCGGCTTTAGTTTGGATCGACTGGGTTCCGTTGGGTTAGATATATTAAAGTATGCTTAATACTATTATGAGATCTTTATATCGCGCTGATTATAATCAGTTATTAGCGAGACTAAAGCAGTTAGATGCAATCAATTGTAACTAGTTGAAGCTTATTCTGAAAACGGTGTAAGTACGGTAGTAGTATCTATGTTATTTGTAAGCAAATTTGTCTACGAATGAAATTGTTTCCATTTTTTTAAACTTTTATTTAACTTGCACTGTATGTTTGTATGTATATTTGAATTGAATCTTTGAACTCAATTTTGCAGTAGATATCTTGAACCGATGAGCTGAAATTTTGTATACGCGTTTACTTTGGTTGACAATGCACGATATGATGTGTCTAAATCCAATATGGCCGACTACTCAAGATGGCGGTATGATTGCTGAATAGCTAACTGTTCCTATTAATTATTATAAAAATGTCAAAAAAATGAGATTATTTATATTTGGATAAAATCACAATATGAACGCCGAACGTCTTTAAGATTATTATTGTACTCATAAAATTTATCTATGAATTAAATCAGTATCAATAAAATTACATCACAGAATAATAACAACAAGCGTTAAATCACAAACAATCATGTCATGATAATTAACCCTAATTAGCCGGTTGAGTCGGCATCCCTTTGCCGCTAAATTAGAATCGTGGAAAAGCATTTGTTTAACTCACAATATAGATATTACGTAACACAGCCTTAAATTAATGATTACCAGGTTCCTAGGGGAATTACTCGTAGTACCTTATTATTTGTAAAACAAATGTAAGATAAAAGTCCAATAACATTTATTGGATACACGAGTATGCTTTGATGGACGAATTGGTATTGGTGGTGTTTAAGCCTCTTTTAATAAATCGAAAAGTAAATTTATATTTAATTAAATTTATATATTTTTATTAATAAACTGAGGCTTTTATTGATTTTAAAGAAATAAATTCGGAAATCGGCGGAGTGACTCTCGTTGACTGCGTCGAAAACAAGGTAGTAAGGAAGGAAGTTTGATTGTCGGTTCGGACATGTAGAAAGAATGGAGGACGCGAGATTGAGTAATATACTTGTCATGCCATAAATATTGTAACAAAGAAAAAAATTTTTTTTTAATTGCAAATAACATTTATTACTTTTACAGTGTGTTACTTTAATACATAAATATAAAACGATATAAAATATAAAAAGCTTATTCGAAGTGGTCTCCATTGGATGCAATACAGGCCTTTAAACGTTGAGGCCAGTTATCAATAGAAACACGCACTCTTTCCATGGGAAAATTCTTTACTGCTAATCGTATGGATTGTTTTAGGGACTCTAAATTATTATGAGGTTTAGAGCAAGCCGTACTCTCTAAAACTGACTACAAATCATAATCCAGTGGATTAAGATCGGGACTAGACGACGGCCAGTCTTCAGCTCTAATGAAGTCCGAAACGTTCGCTTCCAACCAAGATTGCGTGGACTGAGCTTTATGACCCGGCGCCGAGTCTTGCTGGAAGGACCATACTTCGTTATTGAACATGGTGTTGTTAAAGGGCTTGACTACCTTTTCAAGAATGGTATCTTGATACACTTGTGCCGGAGTTTTGATACCTTTTTCACAAAAATATGGCTCAGTCACTCCTTCGTAGCTAACAATCCACCAAACCTTCACTGAAGTCGGATAATGCCCACGTTGCACTCTGTCAACTAATTGGGAAGCTTCCTTAGAGCTTTGAGCATAAATACGGTCATTTTGTTTGTTAAAATGTTGCTCAATTGTAAAAACTTTTTCATCCGTAAACAATATTTTTCTGTGACCTCCCTTTGCGTACCGCTTCAGTAGTTGTTTAGATTTTAACACCCTATTCTTTTTTAAATTATCAGTTAATAAATGACCAGTGCGCCTCTTATAGGCTGCAAGTCCTAAGTCATCTTTTAAAATACGCGACATTGTTCTAGGTGCTATCTTAATCTCCCGAGATAAAATTTTTTGCTTGCGGACAGGATTTCTTCGAATTCTTTCCCTTACTGCTTTGACCACCTTTTTCGTACGAACACTACGTGGACGGCCAGGTCTTTTTCTGTCACAAACAGAGAAGGTCTCATTGTACCTATTAATAGCCCGGTACACAAACATTTGACTAATACCAAGTGTATGGAGAGTTTTAAAAATTGCATTTGGCTCCATACCTACTTTGTGTAATGCAATCACAGCGGTTCGGTTCTCTTTATCACCCCACTCCATTTTAATATAGCAAAATATTGTACAATGTATTGGCGCCAAAACGAGAAAACACAATGAACAATCGTATAAAAATGACAGATTCCAAATTCAAATGTAATATATTTTTATTTTTAGTTGTAACAGTATTTATGGCCAGACTAAGGCCCGTAAGATCAATCATAGTTAAAACTGTCGATTTTCTAAACTATAGTCAATTTTAATCTAGAGTTTAAACCTGCCTCGTAAGATCAACAGCGAAATGGACATAGATTACGTAAACTAAGTTTAGTTTTCGACAGATGGCAACATTTGGTTATTTAAAGTCCATATTTCGCTCATCATTCACTCTTTTGTACATTGTCTGTGGCATATTTCGTGAAAAAAACTCTTTTTCTCTTTCTTTTATGAAGTTTTATAGTGTGACCATAGATTTAAGAAAAATAGATCGGCAATAGTCACCCAAACAACGTGACCAAAAATGGGTTGTTAATGTGTGAGTGACTTACGGGGCTCGTGGCGCATTGGTAAAACAACCGGCTGCAGCACTGAGGTCGGGGGTTCGATTTTCGCCCGAGTACAAATATTTATGACAAACATTAATATTTGTGCGGCGTCTGGGCGTTTTTCTATGTATTATAAGTATGTATTTACATATTTACAAAAGAAAAGTATATATGTATTAGTATCCGTTCTCTAGTAACTATAGCACAAACATTTAGTTGCTTAGTTTGGAACTGGCGCTGTGTGATTTGTGTCCAAGATATTATTATTATTATCAATGTGTTCTAAGGGAAAATGGAAAAGCTAGAAGAATGGGCAGCAGCATTCTTTCTCAAGACACTACAGCCTACTGCGATCGCCAACCCGCCTGCCAAGCGTGGCGATTATGGCAAAAACCCCCCATGATTGCGCGGACCGGCAGTTGTGGCGCTTTATGAGGGAGGCCTATGTCCAGCAGTGGACGTCAAAAGGGCTTATGATATGATGTGTTCGTAAAAAGCGCTTCAAAGCGTTAACTTTTACATAGTGTTGGGTGTAATGTTAATGGGTGGAAATATAAATATCCCCAAAATCTAATATACGCAGTTACGCTGTCAGTTATTCGATGCTATTAGTAAATTTTTCCTGACATGTGCCATCTATTGTAGTCTATGCTAAATCTATGTATGAACCCACAATCGTTGTGTCAGATGTCAGCTGATAAACGACCGCCATTTTTAAACTAGGCAGGACCACAGTTTAAACGGCAAAATCTTCTGGTATAAGCTAAACTATAGTTTAAACTGTTATTGGAGGTTTATCTAGCATTGATCTTACCAAATAAACGACAGATGAGGTTTAAACTAGATAAAATAGTTTAAACTGTGATTGATCTTACGGGCCTAAGTACAATGCAAAAGCGGATGGATGTAGGAGTCGACGACGACCAAGACACACATTCCATAACCAGATAGAACGTGTTCTGGAGGAAGGTGATGTTAGGAGCTTCAAAAATCGACGCGCGTGAATGAAAAGAGTTAAGAGTTATAGTCAGGGAGGGGAAGGGGGGCGTGTAAGAATCGTGCATAAGGCACGATGCTTACACGCCCCATTCTTACGGCACTCTAATCTCTCTGCCTACCCCGCAAGGGATAAGGCGTGAAGATATATATGTAGGTAATTCGGAATATATTTTAGTTAAGTTCTCAATTTCATGAAAACGATAACAAAAAATCTATATATGACATTTTATCATAAACTTAGAGAATCCATTTAAAAACAACATTTTTTTGTGTGTATACCATACGGGTATACAATTTCCTGACTAAAATGAAAGTGTTATTTTTTTCCTAGTGAGCACGCTGTTTGATTATGAACGTGTTCAATTTGGGTGATACGACGCTCTGTAAACATATAAAATACCTTGAGAATATCAAAGAGATTCATGGGGGTGCGTATAAAATAATCGGGCGTCTTACAATCAACCTAGAAACGATTCACCCCGAATCACCCCCAACGTTACAAGTTCATATCATCGTTAACACATTGCAAAGTTAAAATAGAAGTATAGTTTGGAATATGATTTAGCAGGATTTTATAAGGTAGGTATCATAACATTAAAACAACTTTTTATGGATTAAGTATATCGCGTTTTATTTAGAACTTATTTTTATTTATTTCCAGACGTTTCGAACTCTTTACAGAGATCATTTTCACGAGTGATGAACAAAAAGATGGTAGTCGTTCTGAAGCTATTTTCTTCTGCGATATAATCCATAAAAAGTTGTTTTAATGTTATGAATGTGATTCGCGAAAATCTAAGAAATAAATAGGTAGGTATCAAATAAGCGGGTAATCTGGTCGAAAGTGTCTAGTGCCGCTCATCATTTTCATCATCATTAGCCTATTGCAGTCCACTGCTGGAGATAGGCCTCTCCCAATGTGCGCCAAAACATCCGATTCTCTGCCTTCCGCATCCAGTCTTTTCCAGCAGCCTTTCTGAGGTCGTCTGACCAACGGGCTAGTGGGCGTCCTACGCTACGTTTACCAAGACGCGGTCTCCACTCAATGACCTTCTTACTTCATCTACCGTCGGTCCTTCGGCAGATATGACCAGCCCATTGCTACTTCAGCGAGCTTATTCTGCGAGCTATGTCTGTTACCCCAGTTCTCTGGCGGATATACTCATTCCTGTGTTTATCCTTCAGAGATACCCCGAGCATAGCCCGCTCCATAGCTCGCTGAGCGACTTTAAATTTGTGGACTAGCCCCACCGTGAGTGTCCACGTTTCGGCACCGTTGATATCAATGAAAATAGCTTCTGAACGACTACCATATTTTTGTGTATCGATTTATTGGTATTTGTTTGTTAAAGAATACACACAACGACATCTAATTTCCAAATAAAGCAACTAACTCCAACGCAATGCAACTAGACATACTCACAATACACACAAAATATTCAAGCTCATCATAATTAGTTGACTAAAAACTATTGTATAAATAACATCACTAATATTTTGTCAAATACCAAATTGAATTGTTTAATAATTACAAATTTCATTTGACCTATTATTACAATAATCGACTATAATTAACTATATATCAGATGGGTACTGTTGAAAGTTTTAACCGACACAAATAATGTAATAACGTTTTACAAACTACTGCCAATACATTGATTAACTATTTTATTTTGTATCATGTTTATATTGTATGAACTTCTGACATGAGCCTTTGCATGTGTCCCGCCTTAAGCGTTCACCTTCTAAATGATTTCAAAGATTTCACGCGGTTGCCTGAAATTGCTACATTATAGTACATAACAGAAAGCTTTGTATCTGATAATTTTAAGCACAATACGTATTGTATCGGCAAAATTGTGATGCTATTTGATACTTAAATAAGCGTCTTTGCTTTACAATATTACGTGGTAATTTGCATCAAAGCTTTTCTCTTTCAACGATCGTAAAAGATGTGTCTATTAATAAATACATATTAAATATTAAAACGATGTTATTTTTTGCAGAAAATGTTACAAATATAGATTACATTTTATATCTGTTGTTTTTGCTTTAAACGCTACAACTTTAAACAGAAATGTAAGAAAGTTTTTGAACGTTATGATCAGTGGAACGAACTGTAATTGTAATTTTTAAATAATGGTCGACTGCCATTTTGATTGAATGCTCCGATGGTTCGAATGGATGATGCAAGATTGACTTAGCAGATATGCAGTAAAAAAATGGAAGGATGAAGGTTTCGGTTTCGTCCAGGACTCAATTTTCATGACTTTAACAAAGGTGTGTAAGAATCGTAAGACGCTCATTTCTCTCTGCTTACTTCGCAAGGGTAGTGAAGTTATGTCTGTATGTGTATTAATTTTGATTATATATTCTCTTACTTAACGAACTATATTATTGTTAATACTATTTTTAACTACAAAGTTATATATTTCCTGATTTTTAATTACGTTTTGAATATTAAACTCAACGGTCGCGGTGAATTACGGACTTCATTTTACGACTTTGAAACGTAAATTGTTGGTTAAGTTAAGGTGTAAAACTTACACTACTTATGAGAATAAAATAATGTAAAATTATTAAAATTGAATAAAACGCTAATGCTATATTAATTAGTAATATATGGAAATAGGAAAATACTTTTCTCCTATTTCCCAAAGTAAACGTATTTGCTTGCACTGAGCTCTTATAATTAAGGACATTCGACAAGTACTTTGATTTAAATAAAAAGTGAAGTTTAAATTATGCTCCAAGCTAACATTAATTAATTTTTGCAAGACAACAAAAAATTCATTAACCAGTTTCGATGTCCAGAGAGGCCATACAGAAAGTACCGACTCAGAAAAAGTATTCTTTCTTCGTTATTCTTCTTTTCTACACTTGACAACAAACTCTTAATATAAAAGGCTATCTTGAAACCTGTGTGGATTTATGGAGTTCAACTCTGGGGTAGCGCCTCAAAATCAAACAAGAGCAATCAAAGAGCTCAAAAAGGCATATTGAGCACAAATAACTACCAACTCATAATCTTTCACTCCGGAAGCAAAGCGGGAGGAGAGAACGACTCCAACACCCCCACTGGCACGGACGTCCAGGTCCACTCCGGACCATAGGGCTACCATGCCACCGGGGAGATCCTCGGTCTCACTCCCCCTCCGCTTTGTCTCCGTCAAACATAAGGCATCCAGGCATCTCTCATTTAATACATCCATCATCTCATTCATCTTTCTTGCCATGCTACCTCTAACATTCCACGTGCCTATACGGCACTCCCCTCTCCTCGTCCCGCCAGGATTGGCGATGCGTGAAGGGTGGCGGCTGCATGCGCATGCGGCGAAGGGGGCCGCCACCCTTCACGCATGCGCATGCAGCCGCACCGACGGGGGCTAATCGGTGCCCGTCGCTTCCGGGGCACGCCCTAGCAGCCCGTCCGGCTGAGTTTGCTTTGGTCAAGATTGCGTCCCACTGGGACGGCAGGGGTCGCGACGTGCACGCTCTTGACATGACCCCCTACTCTACTAATCTACTAACTTTACTATATTATCTATTGCAATTTAATTACCTACTGATAGGGAGTCAAACCTCGCGACAAGCTTTTATTATTATATAAATTGTACATACTGAGGCTCTAAGTTGATACTGGAAATTTTTAAGGAAATCTTATTTTCTTATTTTTAGAGCGTTTAAATAAAAGCTTCTTTAAAAAGGATTTTTGCTTTTAATTTATTTTAGATAGTGCCAACGGGGTGCATTGTATGTATAATTTATGTATCATGTAGCAGAAAAAAGTGATAATTTTTGAGATTTAGCATTTTAATTACAAACGCTTCCGGAACCCTAAGTGATAGATCGAAACAATGTGCGAAATTATTATACACCTTCAAAAGGTCAACAAAGAAGTACATATATGTCTATCTCTTAGGGATAACCCACATTGACCATTTTCATTTCTTTTCTGAGTCGAAACAAAGTTCGCTAAGTGAACTAGTAATAAACAAATTGTTTGATTTTTTATCCCTTCAAACCAACGTCATGGTTTATATTACAATGATTATAAAGGGTTATTTGGTGAAGTTTGAAGCTGATTGATATTTAAGTATTTATAGAGTCATATAATATTCAAGAATTTAATCAAGCCGGTTAAGAAGTTACGAAACGCCCACTTCATTGAGTCGGCAATGGGGACACGGTTCTCATGAAACTGTCGACTGGTTATACAATCCTCTGGTAGTTTTAGATTAAAATTAAAGTTAAATTTGCCTCAAACACTTTAAAATAGTTTCCAGTAGAAACAAATATTCTAATGGATTGATTTAGCTCAAATACATTTAACTGTAGTTTCCTTCTTTATACTGCGTTTAAATTATTTTAAGACAAATTCAAAGATTCTTCTTAAGTTATTGTGTCATCTTAAAATAATTATTTATTTTAATTAATAATTATGTGTGATATATGTCACCCAGTATTTATTTTTAATGGAGGGAGGAAAAGAAACAAGTGGTTCACCTGGTTGCTAGTGACTAGGGTCGTCCATGGACATGTGCAATATCAAGAAGGTCACAGTTTAAGATGTATTTGGGAGGAAGGACAAAGAGGTAAGCCTTCGGGTAACTCTCTTACCTAACGACACGCGGCTTGAAACACTTCACGTCGATTTTCTGATAAGTTGTGGTATTTTACTGGCCAGCCCATTTATGTATCTCCATTTAGTGACATTGCTGGCGCTATAATCTCAATTGTAAATTAAGTAGTAATAATAGACCGCTATATGCATTTGTTGGGTTGATTTTCTGAAAATATAAGGCTTTTCAGTTATGTATTTAAAAAAAGGGTATTTATCTAAATTTAATTAAAAGGTCCACTTTGATAAATTATGTATTATGTGTATATTCACATAATTTATCACTATTACAAAGTGGACCTTTTAATTAATTTTTTCCAGTTTTCACAAACAAATGGATAAATTAAAAGGGTTTGACGTTAATTACTGGATAATTAGTGGGCCATTAGTTAAATATCAGAAGTATGTCAAGCGAGCGACATCATTATTATTTGTGTTGAATACATATTGAAATAAAATAAGGGCATTATTATTGATGATTGTTAGGCATTATTGATTTTGATAATTTTTATGATGGAATGGAATATTAATGACAAAAAACCACCCACTTTCAATTACAATTGTAATTTTAATGATCATTGAAATGATTTCTGTATTTTTTTTTTCGAAGCGATAATTGCAAAATAATAAGTAATGGAATATATCTGAGCTATTGTCGTCATGAAATCAAAAGTTCATAATGGCAGTGGACAAACAGACGTCATCTTAATTTTAGCAACTTACACTTACTTATAGTAGTAGTGTGAGTTTGTAATCGGGTGAAGCAAAATGTATTTCTTAATCTTGTAAGTTTACTTCGCGAACATTTTCTTGCGTCTTGGCGATCTATTCAAATTTAAATTCAACAAATTTGTAAGTACTTTGACTAACGTAAGCGTAAGCGTAAGCGTAAGCGTTTATAATTGATTACATATATGTATGTTATTATATACCAAGATATTATATATCTTGGTGGTACAGTGGTCGAGCTTCCCGCTTCTGATTCGGAAGTCGTGGTTCGATTCCAGAGTCACACAAATGATTTCTTGGATTTCATTTCGGAAGTTATGGGTGATATTATATCGATGACTGACAACTTTTGGCCGGTTTAATGGCAATAGGTTCGCTACCTATTCCATTTGGAATGTAACGTAACGATTCGGTGAGTCGAGGTTTTAACAGCCACTGCCTACACCTTCGGCCTGAAAGAGGCATGAAGTGACGTTTGCGTAAAGAATATTTGGTATACATATTCTAAAACGGCAGATTAATCTATACCTCTGAATATAATAAAATAAAATGTCCTCTTTATAGGTTATCCTAGCTGACCCAGCGGACATTGTTTCGCATCAAAACTAATTTTTACAACTTTTCTAACTCATTATACACGAATTATACATAAAAACTATCCCGTTGACACCCTCTATGTGTTATAAAAAACTATCCCGTTGACACCCTCTATGTGTTATAAAAAACTATCCCGTTGACACCCTCTATGTGTTATAAAAAACTATCCCGTTGACACCCTCTATGTGTTATAAAAAACTATCCCGTTGACACCCTCTATGTGTTATAAAAAACTATCCCGTTGACACCCTCTATGTGTTATAAAAAACCACATCAAAATCCATTGCGTGGCATCAAAGATCTAAGCATGTAAAAGAACAGACAGCGGAGATCGACTTTGTTTAATACTATGTAACGATCATCGTGGATGAACAGTATCTATAAGTTCTATCGTATTACAAAACCATTCTAAAATTCAAAACAGTCCTCTAAAAGAGTCAGGTATTTTGTTCTTAACTTTTTGTTTACACAAGTATTCGCGAAAATAACAAGAAACTCGTAAAATCAAAAGGTTTTTGCACAAATTTACAAATCCGACCGTAAATATGAAAGGTACGGCGAAGTACAAACAAGTTGAAATTAAATGCCTTCGCTCTTGGCTGCAGTTGTCATAAAATTTCCCTTTATTTAATAAGTTAAAATGAATTTGTTGACTAATAGAAGGTTATAGTGTATTTAGTATTTTTAATATTTATGTAGGTTCAAGTGTACTAATATAACGAACAGTTACTAATCAAAATAGAATAGTGAAGATTTATTTTAACAAAATTTCAATACCAAAATTTAACAGTGGTAGAGCCAAGCAGTTCGCTGCATGAATGGGCCGGCTCGACCGGTGAATTACCACGACATCTCAGAAGATTGACGTGAAGTGGCCCATACTGCGTTTAGTTCGGCGAGAGAGGTATGCGGAGGCACACCCCCTTCCCCATCCTTTCCTATCCTACTCCTTTAAAGGTCGGCAACGCAACTGTAACACGATATGTGTTAGGTACAGATGTCCATTAGCGGCGCTGGTTACTTAACACTAGGTGACGCGCCTGCTCGTTTGCTCTCCTATCCCACAAATAAATTTTAAAAAAACCTATATACTAACAAAAAGCTAAATATTTTCATGCATAATTTACATTTGTATCAGTTTAATTGAAGCAAAGTTAATAAAACATATTTATAAGATTCCAGATTACTATTTGTTAGAAAATAAGACGTGTACTCTTAAAAACTGTTACTTTTAATTCCACAACTTTCCTACATTCAGATCGTTACAACAAATAAAACTTTAAAAGTAATTAATTCTAGCTGCGGAAAACCTCAAAAATAACATTTGCATTATTCTTCCCCGTAAACAAAACAGTTTCAAAATAAACCGCCATCTAGGGACAATAACAGCAATTATATAGCAAGGTGTAACAGACACTACAGTTGTTCTTCCAAATGTTGATTAGCGCCAGTTCCTTTTGATATTATAATTCTTCTACAAATGAAGAGGAATGGATCAAGTTAAATTAAAATCTTGGCCAACTCTCACTTGGATTTATGTCTGTTTTCTTTATTTTATGCGTGTTGATACTTCAGTCCCAGTTGAGTACTTAAGCTTCAGGAAATAACATTTTATGTTGAGTTATGGTTTTATTTAAGTGTGTATTATACCCGAGACGTCTTGATTCAGAAGCAGAATGCTCGAAAGCCAGATTACCAAGAGGAGTCCTCTTGCATGCATGGAATCTTCACTTACAAAAATTCTTCTTTTTTTAGAATTCAAGATAATAAAATAATAAAAATCGATGACTGACAAAATTGTATTCCGTTTATGGGAATAGGTTACACCACCTATTCTGTATATTTGTGAATATATGGCGAGTTGAGACACATCAGCCGCTGCTTTTACTTTGGATAAAAAAGAGGTAAAGTTACAATAAAAATTTAGTTATTGATTGTCTCTAGTATTGTCTTTAGCAACAATGCTGTAATTTTGTGCTGCTTAGGGTGCAAGAGCTCCATAAGTAACTTAAGAAAAAACTATGTTAGCGTAAGAAGAACAGTGTCCCTAGACCTTTTCAATTTGATTAGTGAATAGGTCATCATCATCATCAGCCTATTGCAGTCCACTGCTGGATATAGGCCTCTCCCAATGTGCGCCACAACATCCGATTGTCTGCCTTCCGCATCCAGTCTTTTCCAGCAGCCTTTCTGAGGTCGTCTGACCATCGGGCTGGTGGGCGTCCTACGCTACGTTTGCCAAGACGCGGTCCTATAACCTTCTTACTCCACCTAACGTCGGTCCTTCGGCAGATGTCACCAGCCCATTGCCACTTTAGCGAGCTTATTCTACGAGCTATGTCGGCAACTCCAGTTCTCTGGCCGATATACTCATTCCTGAGTTTATCTCTCAGAGATACCCCGAGCATAGCCCGCTCCATAGCTCGCTGAGCGACTTTAAATTTACGGACTAGCCCCACCGTGAGTGTCTACGTTTCGGCACCGTAGGTCATCACCGATACGACGCACTGGTCAAAGACTTTGGTCTTCATACATTGCGGTATAGGCGAGCTGAAGACTCGACGCAGTTTGCCGAATGCAGCCCAACCAAGCTGAATCCTCCTTTCGGCCTCCTTCTCGAAGTTTCGTCTACTTAACTGGATGATTTGGCCTAGGTAGACGTATTTGTTTACGAAGTGAATAGTACCAAAAGCCAAAGCCCAAAAGCCCTATAGGCTTAAGGCTAATTAAATATGGAGGGGTTACAATAGTATCCAATGATTTTATTGAATCCGGAAGATTACTCTTTTAGAATAAGGAAGGAAACTTGTATTATGCTGATTTTTACTGTCGCCCTTTGTAATAAATATTAGTCTTAATTAA
Organism: Euproctis similis; assembly: GCA_905147225.2. Taxonomy (NCBI): domain Eukaryota; kingdom Metazoa; phylum Arthropoda; class Insecta; order Lepidoptera; family Erebidae; genus Euproctis; species Euproctis similis. The sequence goes on from LR990109.1 coordinate 17,567,206, forward strand.
TTTTTAGGATATAAAATTATATCAGAAGAACCAACAAGTTTCAGCAGACCAAATATCATTCTACATGTTAGTTAGTAACAGATAATCGCAAAAGTCTAGCTAATCCATCCAAGCTTATGATATAATATCCACAAAGGTTGAGTAATTACTCAACGCTGTTACTCCTGGACATGTGGTAGGGGATTAGATCTCTGATATATCATAACCCAGCTTTGACTGTCTCTGTTGAACAAACTGGATAGGGATATTATCACCGATTACAGTACATTGACGGAATACATCAAATTACCACTGGACTACCAGATTCTAAGCACAATTCTACAAAGCTCTGTAGAGAAGTAAAACGACTTAACAAGTTTTAATTTTCAAGTATGACAATGTTTTTTATAATTCCTACTGATTTTTCAGTCACTCTTTACTGATTTTTCGCACAACTCGGTAGTTTCACACAACAATAATTTGTAAACATATATATAAACCTATTAAAATATAATAAACATATAACAAAAACTAAAAAAAAATTCTATTAAAATATAAATTTTGTTTCCTTCACTTTCTTAATGAGCACTTTAATACTGATGAAAGTCTCCTTTTACTGAACTCTTTTACTCTATCTCAATCAGGAAACCAAAATATAAATACTTTAGAAAAAAAAAGCAAAATTGCAAAAAAACTGCATTTTATATTTAAATATTAGTCGGATGCTGTCCGTGACACAGCTGGTGTGTGGAACGTTGCCAAACATAGGCTTCCACTATATTACAACACTGCTAGTAATATTTAGGCAATATGCACAATTCCTTGTTCTTGGTAAGACAGATTAGTTTCCTTCAGAAAGTTTAATATATTAAGCCATAAGATCAAGCACTTACTATACTATATCAGCAGAATACTAAAGCAGGACGAAAAGAACAGTGGTAGAGCCAAGCAGTTCGCTGCATGAATGGGCCGGCTCGACCGGTGAAATACGGTGAAATACGGTGAAATACGTCGGTCTTCTGAGAGGTCGTGACCTCTCAGAAGACCGACGTAAAGTGGCTCATGCCGCGTTTCGTTCGGTGATTGAGGTACCCGGAGGCCCACCCCCGTTCCCCGTCCTTTCCTATCCCCTATCCCTTAAAGGTCGGAAACGAAACAGTAACACTATTTGTGTTGCTGGTGTCCATGGGCGGCGTAGGTTGCTTACCATCAGGTGACACGCCTGCTCGTTTGCCCTCCTATCCCATAAAAAAAACTCATCGTATAATATACAAAACTTTAAAGCCATAGATAGTCGCAGATATGAACTAATTTAGTTCAAACTTAAACTTATTACTTACATAAATGAATTATTAACTATTGTCGGGTATTGTTCAAGAAAAGTTTAATTTACGAACATAATAGTTTTTTAGTTAGAATTTAGACCGTTTTACATAGAAACGCTAAAGTTTCCTTCTAATTGAAATAACACATTATGACATGATAAAATGTAACTATCGACTCTATTGAGTGAAGTAATTAAGTTATATACTTGTTTGTCCTTTTGTATATAATTGTAATTACAGTAATAACTATCACTACATAGTGTATGAAACAAAGTCGCTTTGCGGTGTCACTACCTACGTATGATTAGATCTTAAAAAAGGTTCCTCTCCCATAAAAAAAGCTGAACGTTTTCCATTTATGTATGAATTGTTTTTAAAGTAACATGGAAAGAACAGTCGTCATGGCAACAAATGAATAAAATATGAACTGGTTACAACCAGTATTGTGACAAATGTTTATGAAGAACCGGGTTTCTCAAACAAGTCTGAGGTAACTAATATTACTATTTACCATTGTGAGGCATGACTCGTATGAAAAGTTTTTAATGCAGCCAAGTAAACACTGCGAGTATTCCATCAATTCACTATAAAGGTTAATTCAGCTTTCTTTTTGGAGGCCTCACTCCTTCCGAGACTTTCTTGTTCCTCAATGGCACCAGATAAAGCGTTACATGATTGTAAGTATGAAATTGTCTCCGTGATCCGCTCCACGCTTGTAATTTAAGAAGTAGTACCTACTACTTCTTTGAATCCGGACGCGCACCAATGACCTCTAGGAAGTCATTGGTTGTTGGTTCATTCCGTTCATTCCGTTTCAAACATTCAACCCACTAACTTGAACTACCCTACCGATAAATACAATGACGAACTGTTCTAAATGTAGCAAAAATATAACCAAAAAAAGTCCTGGTCTCGAGTGTAATAAGTGTGGAACTACAGTGCATGCAAGTAACTCTTGTGCAGAACTCTCAAACAAGCAGTTAAATCTTCTGCGATCCGTTGGCAACATTGAGTGGACTTGCAATGTCTGTACCCAAAAACTATCAAAAAGAAATTCATTTATAGCACCAGAAGACGACCTAGAGGACGAGGACGATGGCAGTGACTCCTCGTCACGGATACAGTCCATTAACTTAAAAAAGTTATGTGCAGACATCACCAAGGAAATGGATAAGCTACTGAAAAGGGAGATCAAAGAAACAAATGAAGCTATTCAGTTTTGCAGTGATAAAGTAGAAGATTGCCTTTCTTATATGGATGCCTTCAAAGAAAAGATCAAGGAACTAGAGAATAAAAATAAAGAACTCACGAATAGAAATAAATATTTAGAATTAAGATTGGAGGTAGTTGAACAACGAATTAATGAACACGAACAACGAGAACTTAATAGCACCATCGAAATTATAGGTATTACTGAAATAAAAGATGAAAACTTACCAGATATCTCTAAAAGTGTTGCATCCCATTTAAAGCTAAACAACGCAGATATAAAAAATACGAAAAGAATAATAAGCAAGTCTGACAGGCCAGGAATCATACAAATACAACTGCAGTCCAAAGAAAAAGCTGACCAATGGATTCTGGCTTCAAAAAACAGAAGCATTCTAAGTAAGCAAATTAAATGTGATATGGCGAATAACAATGAGGGTAATAATATATATGTACGACGAGCTCTAACGCCATATTTCAGGACCTTACTTTGGAAGGCTAAACAAGAATTAAAGGATTCGTACAAATATATCTGGTGTAAGGATGCAAAAATTATGGTTCGTAAAGAAGAAAAAGCTAAAGTTCATATTATTAGAAGTGAGAGCGACATTTCTAAGTTAACTGCCACTAAAATTTTATAACTTACAATTTAAAAAAAAAAACAGTAATGTACTCTAAATTAATATACACAAAAAACAGTCTTATGGATTCACAATACTAAATGTGGTAATGTCGCGGATCATTTATATAAAACACCTAAACATAAACACAATATTAACACATTGCATGTTGACATTTGCTCACCAATATAAAACCTCACTAAATAAGAGTAATTTATCAAGTCATCTCCACAAATAATTGACTTAATTGTGCTAGCTGAGGCAAGAATAAGTTACTAGGACTGCATATGTTCTCTGTACAATTTAGATGGCTACAGTGTGCACACAAGTTTGCGTAAAAATCCAAAAGGGGAAGGGATAATCATTTATACATTATCTAAATATATATTTCAAGAATATAGCTTTAATATGAAAATGCGCGAATAAATTATAGGTAAACTCATTATTCACGATAAGTACACTTTCCACTTGTGTGCAGTCTATAGACCACCCCCCATCTGGTATTGCTCGTTTCATTTATGAACTGCATAACACATTAAAACAATTTTCTAAGTCTGAAATATGTTTTATAGGGGATATTAACATTGACCTATTGAAACACTGTAATAACCAAACCAAACATCTAGCTAGACATACTAAGTGATCATTTTTTTTTTTTTTTTTTTTGAGTGCGGGATTCGAAATTTTACTAGAACTGACATAGAAAAAATTGAATAACTAAAAGTTGCATATATCACATATTTTTTTCGGTTTCGCACGCAAGATGTCTATTGTGTAGTTCTCGACACAGTTCTGGCTGATCATCGTGTCATAGTGGCTACGATTATTGAAACCCGATCGGTACAGGGTGTTAAAGCTAGTATAATTAATAAAATTATTTATTATTTTTTACAAATTATTTATTAGAAGAAATTAATAGGAGCTAGATTTGCTAATTGCCAAATAAAAACGAGTCTACATAACTGTTATACTTACTTAAACCTTAAATAAAAATTAATCAATCTAGCAACAGAAGAAAACCATGATTTACAACATAAATAATAAATAAATGTAACCCTGAGCATATTTTAAGAAATTTCCTACCAATCGTATAATTAAATTAGAATATAAAAAATAAGTCAATGTAACAAACGAATAGAAAAAATTAGGAAGTTATATTATAGTTAATAATTGGTAACTAAACCCGTACATTTTAGTAACATCCTGTGGGTTATAGTTATTGGTTAACTCATGTACTGATGCTTAGGTCCGTGCCGTGACGAGCGCTTATTATAAACAAATCTACCTGCTCTTTGGTTTTTATTAACTTTCATTTGTTGCTACCTACTTATTTTACTTTACATACATTAAACATAATTAATGTACTACACGGAATGATACATCAAACACAAACCTAACTAGGTTTTTATGATGTTTATTGTTTTAATTTGTATTTTCTTTTATGTATTAAATAAATAAAAAAAAATAATAATAAAGTATTTAAGGAATAATGTCCTATAAATAATGAAGACTAACTATATTGTACCCGGTGTATGATAGTAGGTTCTGCCACCTATTCCATTTGGGACAACATTCGAGGAGTAGAAGCTTAACAGCCGTTGCCTGGCGTGTAGTTAAAAAAATAATAACAAATTCAAAGACTATATTTATTTTAAATACAGAAATATCCAGAATTCGAATTTATTGATCATGTTCATATATAATACTTTATTCATACAAGATCTCATCAGTTTTGCGCTTCGTAATCATCAAAGAAATCCCGAATAAATTTCACTACCTATTTATATTTCATAGGGATTAATGTAATTCCTACGAAATTATTTGTCCATAGTTTTCACTCAACATTTTTTCGAATGCCGGGTACGTGAATATCCGGTAGAACGTGACTTTAATAACATGTGTATTTATTGTGTGTGTATTTATTTTGGTTGCCAATATTTTATGAAATATTAATAATATATATACCTACTGAGTACGTACCGAAAATGTTGATTTTTTTATAAAAACTCCTTTACTGCACCGATTTAGTTTTGTTATGAACAAATCTTATTTAATAACTAGGTCCTGTTTTGTTTATTTCATTGCGCTAACTGCAGAATGGCATAGCTTAAATTTTGTCTGTCACTATATTCAATATTCTTTTCTATATATTTTTTCAATAAGTGAGCAGAAAAATTGTTAGAAAACATAACTCCCATAACTTCAATTGTATATATTGTAAATAATGTAATTAATTTATTTCTTCTTTATAATAAATGCTTTTAACACGTTCAATGGGAAACGGGACTTGAAACATCGTCTATAAAGCTGTTAGAAAAAACTGAAACTTCTCATTTCTCTTAATTAAATAGTTTTTTGGTATACCTACCTTAATACGGGATTTTTTAGACCTCGTATCACACTCAATTAATAATAATTGAATACAGTGCGATACGGGAGTACTAAATATAATGCAAAATTACCGATACTTGAAATCCCTGAATTGTAACGGAAATAATTATCTAGGCATATAATAAATATATTCCTGCTACGTATATTTAAAATATGGTGTATAAATACAATGTGTGTATAAAAACAATACAATATTATAAATTATACACTGTACTACATTTTATGTGTGTATAGTTAGGGATTACAATATAATAAGGTTTTCACAAAAGTAAAATGCATGCTGATTTCAAATCAATACACGACTTGATAAGAAGGTGCGAAGGATTTTTTTAGCGAAAACCTTCGCACCTTCTTATCTGTGAGGCTGATAATAAAGTCAACAAATTTCACAGAGTGTATCGGTTGCCAAAAATGTTATTGCTTAGCCTGCTTTAATAGAGCCAATATATATGGGCTCTATTAAAGCAGGCTAAGCAACTACAATTAAATGAAATCGATATATTTTATTCTCATCTATATATAACACTAAAAACTGCCCTTTTTTAGTGCATCAGGGGATACACAAGACCCCACATTTTATTATACCTATAGAATCTTAATTAAATAATCCGCCCACAGGTGACGGAAGGTACAGGTTAATCAAATCATTGGTAATAATAATTACAACGACAAAAAACGATTATTGTCTGCTGTGGGCGGCGGGGTTTACTAAGCCCCGTGCCGCCATAACATCTCGTTCAGAACGGGGTTTCAAACGCCTTGTAACACAGATACGTACAGATAAATCAGTGCCTCTGCGAACGTGTTAACAAACATTTGCCCTCATACCCATAAAAAATGTCTTAATATATCATATAATTAATATAGAATAGTTGATATATCCCGTCTATTTCCTTTAAATAAACCGTATTTCTCTTAACTAGCGGCGACGAAATAAATTTTACAACCTCCAAATATATTAGTGAATGACTATCCTATATTACTATTTTAACCCTTCCTATAATTAAAGGGGTGAAATTAATGAGTCGGTTGAATGTCGGACGGGGTTGTGTCAATGTTGTGCCCCAATCAAATGACACTTATTGGAACGAATTAAATATTAGTGAGGCGGTAAACTCTACGTAAAATATTTATTTTGTTTTTAGATAGTGTATGAAATTTACACGTACAATGATTAGAAAATGCTCTACAAACATACTATATGAGAATTTGCGATTTTCGAGATATGTTCCTTATATATTACTATTGGTGTTGTAAACAAATAATTCTCTATAGCTATTCGTTACGTCACGCTTGTTTACTGTTTGCTAGAAATCACGCAATAGTTCAAGTGGAACATCCCTCAGGGGCGTCCGGTTATTACACAATATCAAGGATTTGAACATATTTGTCTATGGAACAGAAATATTATTGTAGAGAGAATTCCGTCGAAAATTGTGGTTGCAACGTATTGGTCCTTCGGCCAAAAGATGATTCGAATAATTGAAAAAAGAAAGTAGATCTCGCTCTGATTTCAGTATAGCCGCGTGAGTGTGGGTTAGTTCATTGAAATAGTCGTGTTCGTAGGTTTATTGGCAATTGGAGATAGCTCCGGATACGATGTCTATGTGACTATGATCAGTTGTAAAAATGTTACGACATAATATTATGGGCGGGCGGGTTAAGTGTGATTGGGCTGGTTGTATTAACAGCTTCTACGTGTGGAACTTCTATTGAAATTATGAGTTGGATTTGAATGTCTTAGTTAATATTTTATTTATAGTGTTTATTTTTCTTTCAATAATTTTAAATTAATAATGTGTTTGCTAGTTGATTGTTAATTACAAGGTTAATTTTATGTGAAAGTTTTCATAAATAAGTTGTGATCGTCCTTGCTGCATTGGGCGTTTGATCATTCACTGCTGATCTAATCCCTATCCCTGTCCTATATAAACCCACCCTCCACTTAGAAGCGGGACGTCCGCTTAGATCACAATTAAGTTAACTTAGTAGTACAAATATTTTAAGTTCTCGTAAAATTTAATACAATTTTTATAACTTTGATTTACAGGAGTTGTTTAAACAGATTATATATTATTCGTTACTTTGTTAAGTAACACAAGTGGGTCGTTAACTTTCTTCTGTTTGAAATTATATAATTACAGGGTAAAATTACTTTGAGCGAAGTTTATTATACCAAAAGAAAAATACAGTAGTACTGAATAATATCTAAAAATAATATTTTTGGACAGCACCCTGTAGTTTTCCAAGCAAAGATTACACCAGAACAGTTTCAGTCGATACTGAAAACAGAGCTTGTGTACCAACACATTGCTCTCTTTGTAACACAAACAAAGCTACATAAGAGCAAACTTTAGAAAGAATTTTCCCTAAGATTATTAGATAAAGTGTCAGAAAGTGTCATTTTTTTATTACCTAAATAGAAATATATGTCAGCACTGTTATTTACCTGTTCAAGTTGTCAACAGGGCTACATAAATTCAAGTGAGAGGCAGCCAAGATTTCAATTTAACTTGGCCCATTCTTCTTCATTTGTTGAAGAATGTTCAGTACGAACTTGAGCCTATCAACATTGGGACGAACAATTCTGGTGTCTTACACCTTAATATATGGTTTCTGTTATTGTCGCTAGATGGCACTTTGCGCTCAAGCTGTTTTGTTTATAGGTAAGAATAATGAGTGGGAATGTAATTTTTCGAGTTTGTCGGCGGCGAGAATGAATTGTGCTCAAAGTTACGTCCTCTATCAGTCTAATTGTAATTTATAGAAGTAAAATTAAGTACGAAAGTTTTGAATGTATTTGTCTGTACTTTCTAATTTATTGTGTAAATGTAGTTAGAGGTAATCTGGAAACATAGACATTATTTAGTTAGTGAAATAAGTAAAAAAATATATTTATAATAAGAATGTGAATCTCAATATGTATGAAGTTTTTGTTAAGAACATATTTAGTTTGGACATGTAGTGACATGTCTTACGTAAATATATAAATACATATTTTTTAACAAAAACGCGGTTTTGCTGGTACGTAATAAGTTTAATTTGCCAGGTTGTTAAGTTTAGGCAATTAAATACGAATCCTGCGCACCAGAACTAAAGGATCAAGGAAGGCGCGAGGAGCTTACTAGGTCACGAACTATTCTATGTTGGTGGAGATATATATAAGTTAAAAAGATCACTTTAGCCTATTTTCGTTACCTCCACTCAACAAAATTGCAAGTTTTTAGATTTTTGATTTATTTCGAACTTACGAGTACCAGGTTGTCGGTAGTATTTTGCAATTTTTCCTTCGTATTTTTGTTCATTACTGCAATTTCCAATTTTTTTACACTCTAATGAATCTTACAATATAAAAATTAAGTACAGTGCATTTAGTTCTTTTTTATATTTACTTAACAAAGTTAATTGAGTTGACTTTACAAAGTAAAACTATAAGGTTCTTAACTCACTCACTCACGCGCTCGTTAAGCTTAATATTCAGAATTTAATTACAAACCTACGCTGAAACTTTTTCTTTAAACATAGACATTTAATTAACAGAACCTTTATTCTTTAGTACACTATAATGCACAATGTATTTAAATGTTAGTGCAGAAAACTACAGGAAAAAATAAAAATAAGAGTCCAGGAAAAGAGTGAATTATGTATAAATCTTGAGTTATGACACTTTTCCTATTGTGTGTGGGAAAGATGTAGAGATAAAGAAATATTTTATTAGATAAAAACTAACAATAACCTTATTGTAACTGAAAAGATGCTTCAATAAACAACAGTACCCATGAGGTAGGGACATAGTCGTATACCCAAAATACATTGTATAAATAAAATAATCAAACGGACCGTAGAAAAGCCTTAAGGTCAAATAACATTGAATTGGAAAAAGGATTAAGGTTGAAGTTCACATTTAACCAACTATAAACATTTATTAGACAGCATTCAAATTGTAGCCAAGCAATCTATAGTTATAAAAATATCTTTAAGTAATTAAAATGTGGAAAATATCGCAAAAAAATATGGCTGCAAATAAATGCTGCTTAAGGGGAATTATGGGGAAATTATGACGTTTCGTTTAGAATTTCAACAATTTAACTTATTAATTATGTATTTTTTAAAGAAATCATATCAAATAAAATCAGTAAAAATATCGACATTCAACATGCAGAAATATTAAACTTAACAGTATTCCGTTAAAGAAGATCAAATTTACGTTCGAGGTAGATGGGTTATAATTAATTCGGGAAAAACGAAAATAGCATACTATGAAAGTCCCAATAAACTAACACATAACATAACATTACTTCACGCTTTTTTCTACCCGAAGGTGTTGGCAGCGGCTGTTAAGCCTCGTCTCGAAAAATTTAACAAATGCTTTGAGTTTGTATTTTATTTATATCAATCTGAATCTGATAAAGGGTCAAGCGGATCTTCAAAATCTGAGTCGGAACTGCAGCTATCCGTGACGTTTATTATTAACGGTGGGTCAATTATATTGTCGTATTGTATATCTCGATCCCAGTCTTGTAAGCAAATTTTCTTCGTTCGTTCGACCACTTTTCGCCAATCGTCAGCTGTCACTTGAGCGCAAGCTTCTGCCAATAAAACCATCATTTTATTTGCCGTGAATGGCGGAGTTGTGTTATGCGTAGCTGCATAACCTGAAAATGTTTGTACATTTAGTAATTATTTTTAGAAATATATACATAATATTATATATATAAAAAATATAGATAATAAATAAAAAATGTAGAAATATGGCAATTATGAATTATTTAAAATTCAATTCAAAAAGAATTCTAAACTCTTTAAATTATGCAATTTAAATAAAAATTAAAGTATAGTAAAATAAAATAGTTTCGCATCACCAATACAACTGTCAGTTGAAACGTCATAGGGATCATCATTCGGCGTGCGAACTATAGTAGAATTTGCAGACAGTTTACTAATCTTTGCCAACTGGAGATTCGTCCGTTGACAAATCTTTAAAAATAAAATAAGACGTTCTTGGGTATCGTAAGTGATATTATTGAATCTTACGGCTGTCTGATTTTCTGACCCAAAGTGCAATAAAGCAGAAATCTTCACTGTCGCGTATCATACTAATGTGATAAATAAATACATATTGTATTTGAATTTGACAGATCTTTATTTAAATATTTTTTTTAATGTAGATATTATGGGATATTATTGTTTTTCCTTTTCATCGGAAGTTTATTGCCTCCCTTGTCAACGGCATAACCGGCAACTGTGAGTTCTGAGAATTTTTAATGCATGAAAGGTGAACATTAGTTATTAATTTCAATATTTACAATCATTTTGTTGTACTTTTTGATCAGCATTTTTCTACAGAAATAGTGAAGTTAATTAAATATCGAATGTTTAACAAAAAACTTGTCCAAAGGCTGCTTCACAATCATTTAATTTCAATATGTCTTTGCAATCTTATCTGGTTTCCAGAAGCTTTTTAAAAATACTATGCTTTGATGTGATTATTCTTTTTTCTTTTCTGTGTGAAGTGACTCGCAAGTTATTAAAAATCCAACACACGTACTCACTCATAAAACAATGAGTGTGAGATAATTAAAAATGTTTGTGGACGGACGTGTGAACAATTTTTACTTTACAAAAGTCTAGAAAATGAAATATAAGGAGAATTAGGGTGGCCGTTGGATGCGGCGTTTACAGATATTGTAGTAGGGTTGACACTATCTTACGGTTCATATAATTTAAAAATGTGTTCATGTAACTTAAATAACACAGACGCGCTTCTAAATTAATAAACAATAGGATCAAATACTGGTTCACATCAATGGCTTTTCTGAAATCTTTTCGAAGGTTATGTGTGATGAAAATTAGTTACTGACAGCATTGTGCCTGATGTATGGGTTCCGTCACCTATTTTAGTAGGCATTTAAAAATCTGTAGAGTCGAGAAATAACATTTTTCGGTAGAAACAGACGTCAAGTTGCAAAAAAACAGACTTAATACAACTAATTAGTTACTTTTTGAGATTATACCTTTGAAGAATCTGTTAAAAGCAATGGATATGATTTGTTTTTTCGGATTTATCGTATACGTAGCACCCTACGTTGCTTGTGAAATGTGCACTTCAGTCTTACACGTAAATATCTAACAGAATTAAGCTGAGCGCCCGAGTGGAATTCTGACGAGTTTCTAATGAAGACCACCACCACGTACCAACGGCGAATAGCTCCGTAAAATATGAGCACTAAAAATAATAGCTGGACATGTTTCGAGACAAACATTGCTCGAATTCATATATCATAATATAAAAGATTAAAATTACATAATACTCCCATAGTGGAACCTACATTTAACAAACTCGACGGTAATATTTGTGAGATCAAGTAGTTCGTTAAATTGTCTGTGTTGGTCCAAACTTTATTATAAAGAGGTAAATACTTAGTCTGGCCATAAATACTGTTACAACTAAAAATAAATAAATATTACATTGGAATTTGGAATCTGTCATTTTTATGCGATTGTTCATTGTGTTTTCTCGTTTTGCCGCCAATACATTGTACAATATTTTGCGATATTAAAATGGAGTGGGGTGATAAAGAGAACCGAATCGCTGTGATTGCATTACACAAAGTAGGTATGGAGCCAAATGCAATTTTTAAAACTCTCCATACACTTGGTATTAGTAAAATGTTTGTGTACAGGGCATTTAATAGGTACAATAAGACCTCCTCTGTTTGTGACAGAAAAAGTCATGGCCGTCCACGTAGTGTTCGTACGATAAAGGTGGTCAAAGCAGTAAGGGAAAGAATTCGAAGAAATCCTGTCCGCAAGCAAAAGATTTTATCTCGGGAGATGAAGATACCACTTTTTTTTATGGGATAGGAGGGCAAACGGGCAGGCGTGTCACCTGATGTTAAGTGACCAACGCCGCCCATGGACACCTGCAACACATATAGTGTTACAGTTGCGTTGCCAACCTTTAAAGGAGTAGGATAGGAAGGGATGGGGAAGGGGCATGGGCCTCCGGGTACCTCTCTCACCGAACGAAACGCGGCATGAGCCACTTTACGTCGATCTTCTGAGAGGTGGTGGTATTTCACCGGTCGAGCCGGCCCATTCATGCAGCGAACTGCTTGGCTCTACCTAGAACAATGTCGCGTATTTTAAAAGATGACTTAGGACTTGCAGCCTATACTTGCAGCCATTTACTAACTGATAATTTAAAAAAGAATAGGGTGTTAAAATCTAAACAACTACTGAAGCGGTACGCAAAGGGAGGTCACAGAAAAATATTGTTTACGGATGAAAAAGTTTTTACAATTGAGCAAAATTTTAACAAACAAAATGACCGTATTTATGCTCAAAGCTCTAAGGAAGCTTCCCAATTAGTTGACAGAGTGCAACGTGGGCATTATCCGACTTCATTGATGGTTTGGTGGGGTGTTAGCTACGAAGGAGTGACTGAGCCATATTTTTGTGAAAAAGGTATCAAAAGATCGGCACAAGTGTATCAAGATACCATTCTTGAAAAGGTAGTCAAGCCCCTTAACAACACCATGTTGAATAACGAAGTATGGTCCTTCCAGCAAGACTCGGCACCGGGTCATAAAGCTCGGTCCACGCAATCTTGGTTGGAAGCGAACGTTTTGGACTTCATTAGAGCTGAAGACTGGCCGTCGTCTAGTCCCGATCTTAATCCACTGGATTATGATTTGTGGTCAGTTTTAGAGAGTACGACTTGCTCTAAACGTCATAATAATTTAGAGTCCCTAAAACAATCCATACGATTGGCAGTGAAGAATTTTCCGATGGAAAGAGTGCGTGTTTCTATTGATAACTGGCCTCAACGTTTAAAGGCCTGTATTGCAGCCAATGGAGACCACTTCGAATAAGCTTTTTATATTTTATATTGTTTTATATTTATGTATTAAAGTAACAGTAATAAATGTTATTTGCAATTAAAAAAAAATTTTTTTCTTTGTTACAATTATGGCATGACTAAGTATGAATAGACGTCATCATGTGAATAGACGTTTGTCAACATTATTAATAATGTTTCGCTTTTCTGTAGGATTTTTTTCTTTCTAAGGATCACCTATTACGTTTAACCACATAGACTACTTCATTTACTGAACAACTAAGCACTGATATAGCTACTAACATAATATTGGCTTGACGAAAAGAAAGAAAAAAACTAAATTTAAATTTAATTTTAGAATGTTAAGTAACCGATTTTGTGATGAAACAATTGAATCATGATATTTTAAATGAAAATCACAAAAATGTAAAAATATATACGATAAAAGAATATCCACACTGTCGAAATTCTAGGAAAATGGATCACAGAATCAAAAATGAACCAGTCTCTTTGTATGAACTTTATAATATTGCAACTGGAATACCAATCACCAAAGAGTGACACATCACAGTGACGTGCAATAAAACCTTTCATTTTTGATACGAATTGGAAATACACAAATATGTTCGTATGCTTTGACAGATGATAAAAGAGTTTTTTTTTTAAATTTGAAATTAATATTAAAGATACCTTTTTAATTACAAATGGTGCGCTGTTTTGACGCATTTTGATAGATATCAGGCAGTTTGCCGTATCATAAAATTTCATGCCGAATTATTTTTATTTAAATATATTGATAATATTTGTCGTAATATAATATAAAATATGTAATATAATAAATAAATATTGTGAATTTCTTTGTTACAAAACTGTAAAATACATAGACATTCCTTTTAAATATCTTCAAATATAACCATTTAACTTTTACAAGTGCGAAATTAATGAACCGACGGGATTGTCAATTTCGGTCTTCAATCAAGCGAGATTTATTGGTACGAATTATTTAATGGGTTCTGTACACGGATCATCTCACTTTAGTGAGACAATAAATATCAACTCAGATGTTTGTGTATTGTCCATAGGTACAACGCTTTATACATAATATTTATTTAACATAACTTCACGCATTTTTCTACCCGAAGGTGTAGGAAGTGGCTGTTAAGCCTCGACTCGCCGTTATGTTTACGTCCGAAATGGAATAGGTGGCGAACCTATTGACATACCGGGCACAAAGTTTTTAGTCATGGATATTTATCACACTTAACTTTCGAAAAGTCATTGTTGAGAGCCAGGATTCGAACCCGCAACCTCTGGATTCAGAAACGGGGTGCTCGACCACTGGACCACCGAAACAACGATATTTATTTGTAACAGATATTTTGATTTTAACGCAACTATACTCCTCTTTTTACCCGAAGGTTTAGGCAGCGGCTGTTTAGGCCTCAACTCGCCGAATCGATACGTTACGTCCCTCATGGAATAGGCGGCGAACCTATTGCCATACAGTTGTCAGTCATCGATATTAATCACACATAACTTCCGTTTTAATCTCTGAAATAATTCTGAAATTTCCATTAAAAAAACTTGTGTTGGTGATAAATCTGTTCCTCCTGTTCGTGTCATGTAAATCTCTATTTACGACTGTAATGTTATTTGTCAGCTGATGTTATTATTGTAGCTGGCTTGGATTAATTTTGTTAAGATATCTGTTAAACGAGAGAGAATGAGTTTGTATTTGTTGTTGATGTTCATAAAATATTGCGGAAGGAAAAATACGAATACATTTATGTATGTAGGGGTAGCGGTTTCTAAGTCTGGTTTTGCTGATTTTTACATATGTTATTAAATATATTATTGTAATATATTTTGTTAAGGTTTATACAAGGCTGTCATCACCTATTCCACTTACGTTAGTTTGCACTATATTTTATGGAATAGGAGCTCAAAAGGGCAAGCGCCTCAACTGTTGTTATGCGACTAGCGCCGCCCATAAAGACCTGCAATACAGAACATGTTATAGTTCCGTAGCCGTCCTTTAAGGGAGTAGTATGGGTAAAAGGGAGAAGTAGACCTCAAGATACCACCAGCCCCGTATCTTCAACTTTTTTTAGGCGGGGCATACACTGAAAAATGCCTATACCATAAAGAAAACTTCTTCTAAGGCTTGAACTATTTCTAGCAAATTATTTAATGGGGCATGCACAGCAACATGTTTTGCCGACCATGTCGTATGACTACTCCGTCAGTTTGCACCTGCGCTCGACATAGTCGATCCCGCCCAGCTGGGGATCAAATCGGTGTCGTGCCGCTGGACCCAAGCCACAGCCCTGGCCTCCACGCTGATCTTTACACTTCCAAGCTGCAGGAGGCAATCGCGGATGTGCCACGTCCGCGATTGCCTCCCGCAGCCCGGCCGGTAATACTGGCGGCGTTGGCGGTGACAAATCTAGACGGCGATCGCGAACATCGGATGCTGCGAGGTCGCGGCAGTCAAGTGCCGCGGCGGTATGGGCACGATGCGCCTCGATTGCCCTGTCGCAGCGGCCCAGGCCGTCCTGATAAAGGAACGAATACTGGTCAGATCTACCTCTGGACGGGGTGGTTCGGTCCCTGTTTCCTAGCAAGGCCAACTTTACACCGCCAGCTATGCACCCTCTACCCTTGGCGACTCCGCCGCCAGGAGAGGTCCAGTCGCTTACGGAGGAACAATTCAATGGGGGTAACTCTCCGGCTCCGCGCCAAGGGCACAGCTCCTGGTCCTGCACGCGTATTAACTCTTACCACCACTGAGATGAGGGGAAGGTTTCGGAGCGTCTTCAGTTCGTGCCTTGCGACTGGGAGGTTTCATAAACCCTGGAAAGAGGGACGGTTATGCCTCCTTCCCAAGAACACACAGCCGATGGGTCCCGTCCCTCTCCTTCGTCCTTGCCCATCGTCCTTTTCGATGTGGTTGGCAAATTGTTGGAGGGCATCGTCGCCTTGCGCCTTAACGATCACCTTTGCCAAGTGGGGCCGGATCTGTCGGACGCTCAATTCGGATTCCGGAAAGGGCGTTCGACCATTGACGCGTTGCTCCTCTAAAGGGCCAGGTGCGGGAAGCTGCGAGCCTGGGAGACGGGGTGCTGGCGGTGTCATTCGACATCGCCAACGCCTTTAATTCCGTCCCCCATTCGACGATCTTAGAAACGCTCCGCTATCACGGGGTGCCTCTCTACCTACGGCGGCTCCTGGCCGACTATCTGGAGGAATGTATCGTCCTCCTGGTGCACAAGACGGGCAGGCTACGGCGCTACGGCACGGAGTCCGGTGTTCCGCAGGGGTCTGTCTTGGGCCCTCTCCTGTGGAAAATCTGCTTTGACTGGCTTATTCGTGGGACGAGTGTAATCTGTTATGCAGATGACATGCTCCTCGTTACCTGGGGGAGGGACTACAGGGAGGCGGCGAGCCTCTCTTCAGCGGGTGGACCCCCGTGGCCGGGCGAGTCCACGAATCCATCTTCAGGTGGCGCTGCATAAGACCGAAGCAGTCTGCTTCGCCTGTCCTCGGCGGCGTCCTCCCGCTGACGCTCACATCACGGTGGAAGGCAAAATTATTGCGGTAAAGGCCATTATCATGGCACATCAACAGGTGGAATTCATTCTTTCCAAATGGCGCAGGTGCTGTCCGGGCACGGGTGCTTACCTGAGCCGAATCGGCAGAGAGGAGACCCCGTCGTGCCCGCACTGTTGTGCGGCAGAGGATGCGGCTGAGCACACTCTTCAGGTTTGCCGTCGGGGACTGGGCGGCGCCGCAATTCGGCCGCGGCGGCCGGGCCGTTTTGTCGCTCCCCAGCTTCCTATTCACTAGGACGCGAAGTAGGTAAGTTTCAGACGGAACTACGTTTCCGTCTGTAAGCTCAGGAAACGGCGGGAGCAGAGAAAAGCCCCACTGCGGTCGCAGGCGTTCGCGCGCTGGCGCTCGCGGTGTCACTGTACACTGAGGTTGGACTCGTGGGGGTTGTGGTTGACCTGTATGTAGACAATGTCTTATCCCGCGTACAGCAAGAGGCTATGAGACCGGTCGGACAGGGGCTCCGTGGTCTCCAGTCGCAGATGCAGTGAGTGCTCCTCAAGTGTGAACCAACGGTTAGTTTGCTGATGGGGACCAGATCCCCGGTACTTGCCTGGATAGCAATTAGCGCGGTTTTGCTAGTTAGTTTGCTGGTGAGTAGCGGCATGGATTTGCAACGTGAGATGCGCGTGCTTTACAGCTCCGGAACCAGCTGGATACTGGTAGCCGGCTAATCTGCACGTATTGAAGTGTCAGCTATCTCAGTCAGCAGGCCTCAAACTGGCCTTTTCAGGGTGGTGGGTCGTTCACTATAAACAATTTACCGTTAGGACAGGGAACTATTTACCGTTAGGACAGGGAACTATGTCGCTCCCCAGCGCGGTAGCTGCCATGCCGGCCGAAGGTGCGGCCTGGAGTAAGTTCGCCTTCTTCTGCGAGGAGGTGGTTACAGAGAAGGAGGTGGCTGAGTGGGCGAGGGAGGACGATCCTCTCGCGGCGCCGCTCCGCAGGAGAAAAAGGGTAGGAAGGAGGCAACATCTCGATCACCGACAACAACTCCTTCCCGGGTATTGCATTTACCGACACCGTCGCCGGACAGCGATGCCGGCGATCCCCGAGCCTCTCACCGTCGCGAGGGGCGCGCGGAGCCTACCGTAAGGGCGGCAATTCGTCGGGGAGAACCGGTTGAAAGCGGTGTTCCATTCTTCTCTAACATGACGAAGCGAGAATGGCGCTGGGTTGTTTAGTGGGTACACCGAAAATATATGCCAAGATCTTCTAACCGTTTTGCTAATAACCCACAACCCTATAGACGATGTTAAATGTCTGCCACTGCTTTCAGTAGATCTAAATTCAATCTTTTTGGGATGATTTTCTGCTAATAATACAGCCTGAGTGCTAAAGAGAGACCGTTTATGGTCAGTCATTTTTTGTACTTATACTGTCATTTATTCTGTCCGGCAAAGTTGAGTAATTTTATAGTAATTTGGCCGCCCCCTGAACTTGCCGCCTGGGGCACGGGCCCCGGCTTGCCCCCCCCCCCCCAGATCCGGGGCTGGATACCACTCTTAGTGCAAGAATTACAGTATGTGACACTTTACGTCGATATTATCAGATATTCAGCGGTCGAACCGGCCCATTCACGCAGCGTACTGCGTGGCTATACAACAATAAAGTTAGCTTGAAATATGAAAAAAATGATAGATAAAATAGTACCAATGTGGTCATTTACCATCAATAAACATGTGGCGCACAGAATTTTTACAATTTGATGAATTTATTTCATACGGTAAACTATATGAAAGAAAAATATATACTTTTCAACTATCTTTGTTTGTTGTTGTTGGTTGTTTGTTAACTTTGTTTAGTTAGTTGATACAATGAAAACAACCAGGTTTTGTTTTATTATACAAAAGGTTTTTATCTCGTATTGTTTCAATACAAATCTATCCATTTATATACAATTGGAGTGTCTGTTTGTATTATTGAAATAAACGCTGTCTATTACATACATATGACAAACACCCTAAAAATTTGTTTTACAATTCTGTCTGTCTGTCTCTCTTTGTTCCGGGTAATCTCTGAAATAGCTGTGCCGATTTTGACGGGACTTTTATTAGCGGGTAGCTGATGTAATAAAAAGTAACTTAGACTACTGTGATTTCAGAAAAATCGTATATATCTTCAGTTATTGGTTTTGAGGCGAAACAAACATCGCCGGGTCAGCTAGTAGATCATAATATTTTTTTTTGTAATAATATATTTTGGTCAAGTGCGAATTGTACACTCTCGTAATTTAATATTGATATTATTGTTACATAATTTGTCTCATCTCACTTGATCTTAATTTGTTTGATTGATTCAAATCAAGTAACTTCTGAAGTAATAGATATGAGATCTGAGATATATTTAAAGTTTAAAGATTTGTTAAAGTAAACTAAGCTGGGTTGTAACCTTTTAAAATTACTACGTGAACACTTTAATAATAAGAATATTAGCCCATCAATTATAAAGTTGTTATGAATTTAAGGAGAGGAAGAAGGTTACCTTTTTCTCGACGAAGAAAACACTGCAGGTTTTTTTTTATGA
This sequence comes from Euproctis similis, assembly GCA_905147225.2. Taxonomy (NCBI): domain Eukaryota; kingdom Metazoa; phylum Arthropoda; class Insecta; order Lepidoptera; family Erebidae; genus Euproctis; species Euproctis similis. The sequence goes on from LR990109.1 coordinate 17,586,708, forward strand.
GATAGGAGGGCAAACGAGCAATGCGGGTCACCTGGTGGTAAGCAACCAACGTCGCCCATGGACACCAGCAACATATATAGTGTTACTGTTGCGTTGCCAACCTTTAAGGGGTAGGGGATAGGAAAGGATGGGGAAGGGGGTGGGCCTCCGTGTACCTCTCTCACCGAACGAAACGCGGCATGAGCCACTTTACGGCGGTCTTCGGAGAGGTCGTGGTATTTCACCGGTCGAGCCGGCCCATTCAGGCAGCGAACTGCTTGGCTCTACCACTGTCTATGATATCCCTTACTTGAGGACAGGATCCAAGTTGGTTAAAATATTATTACATAATTACCAATTCGTTGGGAAGCAAGTTGGATTGAAAGAAAGTGGCGGTGTAAAAGTAAGAAAGGGCATGCTCGGATGGCCTGGACATGTAGAAAGAATGGATGTTGCAAGATTGACTAAGCAGATATATAATGCAGAAGCGGATGGACGTAGGAGTCGAGGATGGCCAAGACATACCTATGACTAAATAGAACGTGTTCTGGAGGAAGGTGATGTTAGGAGCCTTAAATTCGACGCATGAACAGATTTATGAAAGTCAACAAATCGAGTGAGGCGTGTAAGAGTCGTGCCCTATGGCTCTGTTCTTTTTGCCAACCCCGGAAGGGATTTAGCGTGAAGTTATGAATGTGAAAGTATGTATCACTTCGTTTAACAGATTTCGTATTTAAATTAGTATGTAAGTTATAGGTAATCTAAATATTAATTGTTTGTTTATTTTGTCGAAATGAAACTAATTTGGGCAATGTAATACCTTAATAACACTAAAATTTTCCGTAGTGGTATATAACATCAAACAAAATATTACTTCGTAGGTACTTCGTACGTTTAGGTACGTCCCAAATGGAATAGGTGGCGGACCTGTTCCCATACACCGGGCACAAACTTTTCAGTCATCGATATTTATCACACATACCTTTCGAAAAGAATTTCGAAAAGTCATTGGTGTGAGCGCGGATTCGAACCCGCGACTTCTTGATTCAGAAGCTGGATGCTAGACTACTGGACCACTGAGACTTCAAAAGTAGTTTTATATAATTGTTTGTGTTATATATTTTTTATTATTTTTCTATATTATATTAACAGTATTATATGGGATAACTTCATTTTGTATGTAGGGAATTTCTGTTGATTATCGTTTTCAAATTCGATTGGACAATATAGAGGAAATGCGTTTAATAAAAATATATTTTATAGTCTCAGGCAGAATTTTCTCAGCAAAACGTAGCCAATATTATAGTAAGCCCGCGGTCTGATTATAACCGTGTTCAATTTTGGTGATACGAAACTTTGTGAAAGTATAAAATCTTTGGGTTATAACAGAGAAATAAATTGGCCCTGTAAAATAATCACGCCGGTAATCGTTGGAAATTTACGTCAGTGCTAATAAATTTGAAATAACATTATATAAATTTATCGGAATATTTGATAAAAAAAAAACTTTTAAACTGTTAGCAAGTGAATAAAATTTGCTATAAAAATATAGTTCAATGTTATGAATATTATGGCAATAGCCATCCATGGCAATAGCCATCCATGGAAATAGCCATCCATGGCAATAGCCATCCATGGCAATAGCCATCCGTGCAATAGCCGACGATTAATTTGTGAGCTTCGTTTTCAAGTTAAAAGTGTTCGTACGATTACATACTGTACAATACACATTAATTAAATGCCTTTTTAGAATCGCAGGTGTAGGATGCGACAGCTATGTCTCGACTGTCCGAATTGAAGACCCATATATGAATAGATGACCAAACCATATTGTCATGCACAGGTCATAATTTTGACAGTTATTAATAGTATAACTTAAAAAAAGAATTCCAAAAAGATATTCGTGCGAGCTAAAATTCAAACTCTAAAATTCTTGAATCGGCAGTGGGTTATTTGTACTGCCAACCCCCGGGCATACTGTCAGTATATTAATATATGTGTATATTTCTAAACAAAATCCTTAACAAATGTATGTTTAAAACAGAGCTCTACCTGAAACTGTTGAAACAACATTGAACATATTAAAAACGTTGACTGGCATACGGAACTGGGAGTCCCCGAGGCATAAGAGGAGACAAGGGTCCGACAGGTACCGACAACCTACAACTATTCACGTGGCGATCTGTGTGACTGAAATATCTGGTTAATTCTCATTCAACATGTTGACTTGTTTTGCAAACTATTTGCTCATATTTATGGGCATAGTAATTAAAAACTTTATTAATAATTTTATCAGTAGGTGAATTTGGGAAACGAGATGCATGACCCTAAGTTTTCTACTGCCTACTCTGCATTGGATATGGTTTGAAGACTCTTAGACATTCAGAAGAAAGATATTAGTAAATTTAGTAATTGTAGAGTACAGCCTTCTTGGTAGTTTTCGTTTCGTTTTGGGTCAAAGAGCTGTGTTATTATTAAAATCTGTCGTAATTCTGTTTCATCACATAAAAAAATAGGATAAAATGTGAAAAAATATGAAAACAAAAGTGACATAAAATGTATTTTCTGTTAATGGATTGCAGTCAAGTGCGAACCGATAAGCGAATTATGTTCACGCGAAAATGTGAAAATTATCCATAGACGACTGCACAAGCTTTTTTATTTCTACTTTTGAGTTTAAATCAAAAAAATTTGTATGAAAAAAATAAGGAATTAACAATTATACCCATGAATTATTTAAATTATTATAAGTGAAAAAAATACTTTAATTTTGAATTTTTTATAGTATAGAGGGAAAACGAACAGACGTGTCACCTAGCGAGATAGCGAGCAACAAACGGCGCTCATGGAAACCTGGAAACATATAGTGATACAGTTGCGTTGTTAGCCGTTACAATAGTATATGGGTAGGGTCGGGAGTGGGATAGGAAGGGGACGGAGAAAGGGATTGGGTCTCCGGATACCTCTTGCACCGAGAAAAACGCGGCAAAAGCCACTTTACGTCGATGTTCTGAGAGGTCGTGGGATTTCACAGGTCGAGCCGGTTCATTCATGCAACGAACTGCGTGGCTCTATGATAAATATATTTGAGTAATACTTTACATACTATATAGTTATAGTATATATACACTGCACAAATCAAGTGTCAGATGCTCAAGTGAGAATTGAGCAACTAATTCCATCGCTTGATTAAGTGCTTACCGGGCGAAGGCTTCGATTATCGCTTCCTCTTTAGTTGGTTCGAACTGATTACTACCCACGTCACACGATGAATACTCATCAGCATTCACCTGAGATGTATTACAGATAAACACCATGATATATAATTATCTATAGTAACTTATTACATATAATATATACCGTATTTAGTCGTTGAATTGATTATTTATAGGTTAGTAACATGGCATACTATAACAGACTACCTAGTCTAAAGAATCAAATAAGAAGAACAAGAGTGGATAGCAGATTCTAGAATTTTAGGAATGTATGGATCCGAATGCTGGGCCATAAAAGGGATGCATGAAATAAAACTACATGCCGCGCTGACGTAAATGTTGAGATGCATGTTTGGAGTGACGAAAATGGATAAAGAGGAAGTTTGCAAGTTAATGATGCCTACCTTGGGATAGATAAAGACTCGAGGTAACAATAAGTCAAATTTAAGTTTAAAAAATATTATTTTTATAATTACGCTTTATTTATATTTTATAATTTAAATAATAATAGTAATATAAAATTTTGCAATATTTACACAAAAATCTAACTATCAGTAAAAGAAGTTAACTAAAAATCTCTCAATACAAGTGATCCAACAAATCAAGATTTTATTAAACAATGCGAAGCTTTTATTATTTTGAGTGATGGATGTAAAAAAAAATCACACGCTCTTTGATTAGCAGTAAAACATTCTATTCCTTTACGAATTAAACTATTTCTATGATCCTATTAAACAATTTGTTTGACAATACAACTAAAACTATACGCATCAAAGTATTATGAAAGGTAATAGTCACAATTAACTGAGGGTCCAGAGAGCCCGACCCCAAAGTTCCTCAGCTCTACATATAAGCTTAGTACAGACTAACTACTTTTCATAAATCATTATTGAATATATTACGTACTAGTTGTTGCCCGCTACTTCGTCTGTGTTGACGTCATAGAGCAGCAAAAATACTGTGCCATAAGGGTTCATTGCTCACCCCCAATTAGTGATAGCGTGATAATATTTAGCCTATGTTTTGACCCGACCTCTTGGCATTGTTTAAGCAAAATTTGACATAAAAGCATGCAGTACCTACTTTTAGAGTTTATCTGTAACAAACATACAGACAAACAGCCAAAGAGACAAATAATCTAAAAATCGTATTTTTGGTTTCGCTATCGATTGTAGATCATGTCCAAGTATTCTAAAAAAAAATATTCAATGTTCATTTTCAACTTTCGTACCAGTTTAAGATGTGAATATATTAGTCTCGGGTGTCTGGAGGTCTGCTTCTGAATCAAAAAGTCACAAGATCGAACACTGGCCCACACCAATGATACTCTGAAAGTTATGTGTGATAAATACCTATTAATGACGTACAATATTGTGCCCGGTATAAGGCAATAGGTTTCAGAACCTAGACCATTTGAAACGCTATAATATGCGTACGGCGAGCAACAAAAAGTTTCAACAAAAAAACAAAACAAATATACAATTTAACATGAAGCAGATCTTAATTCAGGCAATTGTTAGTGGGTTGTATTTACAATAACAATTTAAATATTTTGTTACACAGTAAACGTCTTAATTAAAGTAACTTTAGTACTCATCTTAGAATTTATTTTTTTACCGATTTAAAGTAAGTAATTTATCAACGCCAAATGAACGTGCATATTTACTTTTATGTCTTACAATTCTAAGTGTCGAAAAACTGCTGAGTGTCAAATATTTCAGACGGAGTAATCATTAAACTAAGCAGCTAAACGTGTGTAAATAAATCTGTCTGCACATGCCCTTAAAAGGTAATATCGTGGACGAATGAACAATGTATTCCGCACTCTCTAATCTCACTATTTAAATCTAGGAGATTGTGAGAACGAATGCATGAATTTTAGTTGTTTTATTTTTTGATGGAAAACTATAGAATGGTTTTTATAATGCTTTAAAAAATCATATTATATCTATATGATGCATTTAAATTTGAATGTTCTTTGTTCAATTAGCTAATGATAAATTACCAGTATTATGGAATAATTGAAACAATACAAAAAAAGAAACATTTAATAAATAAACATAAAAAAATGCATTTGGTCTCATGACGTAGTAACATATTTGGCAGCAAGGCTTCTTCGTAGTTTGATTATTGTGATTTTGGTCTACTGGTATATAGTAGATTTCATTATTATGGTACTACATAGTAAGCTATCACTCTTTCTCTCTCTCCTCTCGAAGGCAATAACAACCTTTAGGACTGGCCTAAAGACTGGTGATGCTAAAATAAAACTAATGATACAAATATTTAAAAATTGTTTATATGTATATTATTAATTCGTTCTGTGAATGAGGCACCCGGAGGCCCACCTCCCTTCCCAATCCGTTCCTATCCTACTCCCTTAAAGGTCGGCAATGCAACAGTAAAACTATATGTATTGCAGGTGTTCATGAGCGGCGTTGTTCACTTACTATCAGTAAACACACCTGCTCGTTTGCCCTCCTATCCCATAAAAATAAATCCTGTATATAAATCCTATCTGTACTTAACACTCTTTCTTTTCCCAAGACAAAAACATGCTGATAATAGAAACAGTTTCTTAAATTCATTCCAAAATTTCGTTAGTATTTGTCTTCTTCGTAACGTGTCGACAAAAACGTTATGTTATGTCATCAAATAAATTCACACCAACAATTTAGTTCCTTTAACTTTTGGCAGTCGACAATAAACTGGTGTTAAAATATCGTCTTGTTTTCACAACTCATTACAGTATACCTCGCCGACCGTGCAGAGTGTTCAGCGCAAACAACTTTGTTCAAAACCAACTTGAACGTGTTTTTACCATAGAGCGCCACTTTCAGCGACCACTCAGGTTTGCTTATTGAATAAACACTGATTATTGTTTTATTACATTATATCTTATGTAGATTTTGAAAATTTAGAGTTTTATAAACATAATTCATTTTTATCTTTGCAAGTTGAGTCAAGGCTGATTGCTCCAAAGTTGTCTGGAATATTTCTAATTTCATTTGACAAATAGAGTAAATGTGTTATATGTTTGAATATTGAGAATTAGAAGTTACATTGATTTAATATTATATTATATTTTTATTTATATATGGCAATAGGTTCGCCAACTATTCCATTCGGGACGTAAACATAACGGCGAGACGAGGCTTAACAGCCGCTGCCAAAACCTTCGGGTAGAAAAAGGCGTAAAGTTATGTTATATATATGTTATGTAATTTTTATTTATATAGTCTCGGTCGTTCAGTGGTCGAGCACCCACTTCTGAATCAAGAAGTCGGGGATTCGAATCCTGGCTCTCACTAATGACTTCTCGAAAGTTATGTGTGATAAATATCGATGGCTGATATAGTATTAAGTTTGTTACCTATTCCATCTGGGACGTAAACATGGAAAGAGTTATATAAGAAAGTCAAAGAAGCGAGTGACTGCGAGTGGCGCTCTGTTCTCTCTGCCTACCCCGCAAGGCATTTAGAATACTAATGACATCTACTCAATTACATAAGATATGCGTTATCTATAGTCAAAAATAGTCTGACAATGTTCAATATTTACGAATTAATAATTCATAAATTATTCCTATATATATATATATATATATATATATATATATATATATATATATATTCCTACATATCTCTTACTTGAAAGCTTTTATACTTTAAAGGTCTCTAACATCTAAGGGGCAGTGTACAAAAGATAGTGAAGTAACCAAATTTCACAGAACATACAAGTGAAGGGCATTAGTTCTGCTACATTACCTGATGTGAAGGGTCTTTGCCTGATCCTTGCAAATTGAATTTTAATAATATATCATAATGGTTTTGTCATTTAAATAGCCAATGACAAGACGCCGCTGTGTAGAAAAAGGTCTCCAATTCCAGCCCTTTCACAGATCAAAGACCTTTCGGAAAACTTTTTGAAGTAACTAATAATTATCGATAACTGAACTACACGCTTTTTTATACCTGAAGGTGTAGGCAGCGGCTTTTAAATCCTCGAGTCGCTGAATCTATATTACGCCCTAAATTGTATAGGTGGCGAACCTATTGCCATTTCACCGGGCACAAAGTTGTCTGTCATTGATATTTATTTCACATAACTTCCGAAAAGAATTCCATGACATCATAGATGTGAGTCCGTGACCGACTTTTGAATCAGAAGCGGTGAGCTTCACCACCGGCTCGCAAGACTAATTGACTATTATGTATAGTACATTAAAAAATTTACCTTTTTCCTTTCCAAGACTGTGAACTGTATTCACAGCAATTTTTTTTATAGATTTAAACAAATTTCAGACGCTGAAAGACTAAGTTTTTTTTTCATATTTATAACGTTAGTCTATTTATTCTGAATATGTCAATGGGAAACATACACAACATAACATAACTTCACGCCTTTTATACCTCAAGGTGTAGGCACGCCGTTCATCGTAGTTCGTCTCGCCGTTATGTTCAATGTGAAATTATGTAAATATCTTTGGATAATATATTTTACGCGATCAGATCGACAGTCAAACTGAGTTAGATAAATATATGCTCGTAGATTTTAATCCTAATAATAATTGAAATAAAACCACTAGAAGTAACTAGCAGATAATAACGCTTCAATTTAAACTCATAATCTTCACAAAAGTTTTACTACAGACATTTCTCTCTCGTCAATTTTTAGCAGCGCGTTCATATTCATAGTCGACAATAAAAAGTTGCATCACCGACTGTTTAATTCAGTTCTATTCTCTATGTTTTTAATGAGAAAATCTCTCATCAATTTTGCCATCACACCAGCAACAGAACTGCATACAATGTGGATTTATGTGTGAACATTAACATATTATGCGACGCACTAAGTTCTTAATATCTTGTTCACTTCAAGCTTTGTTAAACTTATGACTAAGTTTCAACGCGAGTTTAATATCTTACACGTTTATGGTCGCTTTATTGAACTAGTTTATCCACAAATTTTATGTATATGATATTTTGAAATAAATCTTATATAAGTTTTCAAATAATAAATATATTTTCCAATCGGTAATATTTATCACGATAAGTGCTCGAGATCCTTGATTCAATAGCGTAGTTAATGAACCACTAAGCCACTGAGACTTCACACGCAGGAGTTAAACACCTCCCTACTCCCTATAAAATAGGATCGATCACACTATTAAAATATTAATAGTCTCGACGGTCTAGTCCAGGTTGAGCACCTGGCTTCTGAACCAAAAAGTAGTGGGTTCGAATGCGCGCTGCTCACACCTACTTGACTTTACGCAATTCTTTTCGGAAGTTATGTGTGACAAATATCGATGACTGAAAACATTGTGCACGGTGTTTGGAAATAGGTTCACCACCTATTGCCTTTGGAATGTAAACATAACGGCAAGTCGGCACCTTCAGGTAGAAAAAAGCGTGAATGTTATTCATGTATTAATAACACTATGTTTGGAGAGTGTCAATTCAAGATTGTTATTACGATGATTTACAGTATATTAGACCTAATCTCTTCAGACCTGTGACATTAATGAAAATTAATGATTTGAATGAAATAGGTGAGTGTATTACTAAGACCGATATTTATTTAAAGATACCTAATTGAGGCCATAAACTCGACTCTTTAATTAAATGTGCCCAAAACGTAATTCCCGACGGTCCAATTGGCACAAATAAATGTATAAAATTAATAGGGGTTTTGACGTTAATTACTGTGCAATTAGTGGGTCATTAGTTGGATATCGGAAGAATGTCAACCGTGACGTCATTATTTAACCTATCGCGAATTTAGGTAAATACTTAATATAATGAAATGTAATACGATCGATTTTCTAAACTGTTTACTGTAGTTAATCCATTAGAGTAGATAGTAAGTACAATTAGATTTATTAATACGAGTCTTTTGTTGATTTGTGGACAAGTTATATCCCTTTAGTATATTATGTTAAATTATTTATAGCATTAGATGTGAATTTCACCCTTTTGTCTATACTAAGTTGCAGCAACTGCTGTTACAAATCACCGGTTTTTTATGTCCCGAATGGAATGTAATAAAATCGAAAAGCCATAGATTAATAAATTTGATATAAAATTATTTACAATATATACAATTAAAAGACCGAGATGATCACCTAAATCAAAATACTCTGCATGTCGGTCTACTGGCCGCATCGCCACGCTGAATGGCTGTGCTAATTCTCTATGCAAAGAATAAAGTAGCCCTCGAGAGAGGTTTGGATCAGTCTCTTTGCAATATCTTTATAAAGTCAATGAGCATTCGGACCCCATGTCCCTAACAACACATTTTAATAATTTAAATTGCGATTTGCAACATGTATAAATCTAAATGTCTTCTTTTTTGTCTTGTGTTTAAGTTAGTAAATCAAGTAATCATATTTTGTTTTTAAGTTAAAGTAAATATACTACACATTTTCTTTAAATTATTACTATTAACTTGTAGACAACACACCTGTCGACTGTTTTTGCAAACAAAGAATACTTTAGAGGATAATTCTGAATACACTGCATAAAACAACAGGCAAGTTATAAGATATAGCGTAGATTAAGTGCCAAGTTTGGTTTTGGCGAGTCATTGTAATTGGCATAAAAATTACCAAGTGTAGCAAATAGAAACAAACAGTGATAAAACCACACAGCTCGGAGCATGACTCGAATGGTGAAAGACCACTACCTCTCAGAATATCGACGTAAAGTGGCACATAGCGTTTCGTTTGGTTAAAGAGGTGTCCGGAGGACCACCCCCCTTTTTGGCATTAGGTGACCCGCTTGCTCTTAGCCCCCTATTCCATAAAAAGAATGAGCTGAGTATAAATAAAATCGTATCGTAATAAAATCGTAATCATATAAAAAAACTCACAAATGCAACTCTGCTTTCTTTTCTTTCGGTTCCAATTTCGGTAATAACTCCTTTGTCTGATCTGAACTATGTCTTTAGCATTTTTAATTTTTATCATACTCATTTTATAAACAACGTATATTATCTCAATGTTTTTGGTAATTTGTAGTATCTATTTTTGATTTCGATTTGGCTGGATACTTAAGTAAAATTTCTTGAATAAAATCCATAAGTGTGTCTTTCATTGTTATGAGTGTTATTCGCGAAAGTTTAAGAAATACGATTTGTGTCATAAAAGTACTAGAATATCACATTTTTTTAAGAATCAAAGTCCAAGGGCCAGATTCCATATCAACTACGAAAATGATATGAAGTAAAACAATATTATATACTATAATTTAAAATAAAAAAAAAGTTGATTCCGTCTATGTCTTTTAACTTGTACCGAAACCAAATACTTAGGTGTAGCAAACACAGTAGTTAGCGAGTGGAGTTTGCTCCTCCCGACTTCCTTGCTTCTGGCGTGCACAACTTATGCATATTTAAATCCAACAACTTTGCGAATTGAGGCTAACTGCCAGCGTAACCAAGTGTGAACAATTGAATTTTTTATTATAATTATTTCGTCGACAATTTTTGAGTTCAATATTAAACTGGGAATACATACAAAAACTATAAACAGGGACAAAACTTGATACCGACACTAAATAATGTATTATATCACTCACTAAGTTGTAAGGATTATGTACCTTATATTTTGAACTCCAATTGTTTGTTGGCATTTTATACATCGTTTCCATATAATATTCTTTAACGCGACTTACAAGTACAGCGAATTAGAAAACATTACGTAACGAAATAATAAAAAGAAGAAAGAGTAACGCTCCTTCTCTAACACAAGTTTATTTTAATTTAATCACTTCACGGGATGGCAAATGGTAGCATGGTCATGGTTGGTAAAGCATTTGTCCCATATACCTTTTCTCACTCTCTACGTCTTCACGTATCTATAGTATATTTGTAGAAAAATTCTGACCAAGTTCCTAATTATCTGGTTAATTAAACAGTACCTTAGTATTGAGATGAAATATGCAGAAAATTTAGTATGTCTTAGTCGGACGATTACAAGATAAGATTGTAAGTGGTATGCCATTAAATATCACCCATAGAATGAGGATTCAATATGTCCAATGATAACATAACGAAAAAGTTTTGGTTCAGTTAAGTGCTAGCATTTCTCATAACTTTTAGTTCGCAGAAGAAAAATTAACCAAATGAAAAATGTCTACGCGAAAATAGCAGTGAACTCGTAAAAATAAAAAGTTTAAAAGCAATTGGTAAATTTGCTCGTAAATGTTAGGAGGCAACGGTGAAAAACAAGGTGAAATTAAAATTGAAAGCCTTCGCTCTTGGCTTGCAGTTGTTTCGAAATTGTTCTTGAGTTATTAACAAATTGAATTATTATTTGTTTTTGTTCTTTTTCATTACAAAAATAAACAACGATACCTAAAATATTGGTAGCGATCCATGTTTCGATATGCCGAGCTATTTTTAGTTTTATATTAGATGAGGCCCAAGAAACTTTTTAAGACGCTTATTTTAATTTCCGAAAATTTTAAAAAGGGCAGTACAGTATATTGTGGATATTAATATTTAAGTTAAACAGATTCTGATGGGCAAAGTACAATGAACGCGGGACGAAGAGAGATATTGCGTCTAAGGAATATCTGTGAGTAGACCTGTATAGTCTCTACGAAAAATAACTCTTGCACTAATTAGAGACGAATACGGGAAGCTGACAGCTTACATTGAGCAATGACGGGACATAAGAGGTAGTAGACGAATATTTAACTGACGTCTTCATAAATTTTATCTCATTGCCAACAAATCCTGAAAATAATACATTAATACATTCCTTATTTTTCTTTATTAACCAAAACCTTTTGCCATCTAGCAATAAATAATAGTAGGAACTATAATATATATTTTAGATGTAAGAAACCATGTTTGATTTTCAAAGATTGTTCGTCTTGAATTTTCATCAAAATTAAGAAGAATTATTGGCATACTCGGTCTTAGATTTGTCTGTTTGTTTACTTTATGTGAATCTCAGTTATGTTATTTAAGCTCATGTAATTTAAGTACTAAATGTTTTTTGTTTGTTTGTCGTATTGAATAGGTGGCGTCCTCGTAGCTATAAATGGGGCGCACTTAATTCAATCATCAATAATTATCACAAATCACTAACACTAGATTTACAAAGACGTTACTATTTGTATTTATCAGAATTTGTATCACACAAAACTTAATATTCTGAACTACTAGAAAGGTATTGAAAAAAAAACGCTATAAATTTAGAAAGTATCCGTATTAAACAGATATCAGATCAGATATAAATTTTGATCGTATTCGTATTTTGACGAGCCTCGTGGCGCATTGGTAAAACTACCGGCTGCAGCAATGAGGTCGGGGGTTCGATTCCCACCCGAGCACAAATATTTGTGACAAACATGAATCTTTGTGTGGCGTCTGGGTGTTTTTCTATGTATTATAAGTATGTATTTACAAAAGAAAAATATATACGTATTAATATCCGTTATCTAGTATCCATAATACAAGCATTTAGTTGCTTAGCTTGGAACTAGAGGGCGCTGTATGTATTGTGTCCAAGATATTTATTTATTTATTTATTCAAAGACTTTTTAGAACATTATCACATAAAACGTTTTAATTATTTAGTAGGATAAAACGTCAAAAACACAAAAAAAAGTTTTTTCATATTTAGTAAATTTTGTCTTACTGATATCTTGTCAGATGCAAATAATACAAGTATTTGCAAATAAAAACATATGTAAAGAAAAAACTAATCCACATAGGCGTATGATACAATATCCACAAAGGTAGAGTTATTGCTCTATTAGAGTCTACTGTCAGACATGTTTAGCATACAGGATTATAACATAACATAACTTCACGCCCTTGTTACCCGAAGGTGTAGCCCAGCGGCTGTTAAGCCTCGTCTCGCCGTTATATTTACTTCCCAAATGGAATAGGTGGAGAACCGATTGCCATACCGGGATCACAGTTTTCAGTCATCGATATTTATCACACATAACTTTTCGAAAAGAATTTCGAAAAGCCAGTGTCAGGATTCGAACCACGACCTCTGGATTCAGAGACCGTGTTCTCGACCACCAGACCACCGAGACTACAGGATTATGTAGGTAGGTAGGATATAATAAAATTAGTAGTTTAAAACATTCTTGTGAAACTTATATAAGCTTATAGGTATATTTCAATAAATGGTTTATTTCTTCGGAATCCAAAAACTACTTTACCAGGCTGTACCGGGCTGTAGTTTTTGGACTCCGATCTGGGATATCAGATGGTTTTTGAAAACCAATCTGGTAATTTTTGGAACAGTCAATTCTTTTATTAAATTATATTTCATTATCAATTTAACAGAAGTTATTGTTAGCGATATGCGGCTAATATTGGACGCGCGTAAAAATTATAGCGGATTAAGGTTCACTACGGACTCTTTCCGCAGAACGATATTAAAAAGTAGATCTTTGCAAACCTAACTCGGTTTCAAAGAATTTCACTCCTTCAGCGTATTGATTATCACTTCAAATTGAATAACATTTGTGTCATAATTGTCATTATAGTACCAAAAATAAAATCTTTGAGACAATAATAATATAAATTGTATTGAACTGGAATCTATTTGAAGTTTGGTTTTGAGTCCGTATATGTATGCACAGTTAAGTGACAGTTTGATGCTATACGTGACACAGATGGCGTATGGAACTTTGCCAGACAAAGGCACCGTTAGGCTTGCACTATATTACAACACCCAACTACTGAAATTTAGACAATATGTAGGAATTGTTGTTCTTGCTAAGATAGATTAGTTTCGACCAGACAGTTTGATACGATTACTCAGCCCCCAGAATACTCGCATACCTCTCAAGACAATAACCGAAGCACAAAGATATACACAAATATCTAACTTGTGATGTAAACACAGCACTAATACTGTTTAAACTAAGTTATCAATACATATAATAAAATAAGTTGCAGGCAACTGCTGTAACAAATCACCGGTTTTTTACGTCCCGAATGGAATGTAATAAAATCGAAAAGCCATAGATTAATAAATTTGATATAAAATTATTTACAATATATACAATTAAAAGACCGAGATGATCACCTAAATCAAAATACTCTGCATGTCGGTCTACTGGCCGCATCGCCACGCTGAATGGCTGTGCTAATCCTCTATGCAAAGAATAAAGTAGCCCTCGAGAGAGGTTTGGATCAGTCTCTTTGCAATATCTTTATAAAGTCAATGAGCATTCGGACCCCATGTCCCTAACAACACATTTTAATAATTTAAATTGCGATTTGCAACATGTATAAATTTAAATGTCTTCTTTTTTGTCTTGTGTTTAAGTTAGTAAATCAAGTAATCATATTTAGTTTTTAAGTTAAAGTAAATATACTACACATTTTCTTTAAATTATTACTATTAACTTGTAGACAACACACCTGTCGACTGTTTTTGCAAACAAAGAATACTTTAGAGGATAATTCTGAATACACTGCATAAAACAACAGGCAAGTTATAAGATATAGCGTAGATTAAGTGCCAAGTTTGGTTTTGGCGAGTCATTGTAATTGGCATAAAAATTACCAAGTGTAGCAAATAGAAACAAACAGTGATAAAACCACGCAGCTCGGAGCATGACTCGAATGGTGAAAGACCACTACCTCTCAGAATATCGACGTAATGTGGCACATAGCGTTTCGTTTGGTTAAAGAGGTGTCCGGAGGACCACCCCCCTTTTTGGCATTAGGTGACCCGCTTGCTCTTAGCCCCCTATTCCATAAAAAGAATGAGCTGAGTATAAATAAAATCGTATCGTAATAAAATCGTAATCGTATAAAAAAACTCACAAATGCAACTCTGCTTTCTTTTCTTTCGGTTCCAATTTCGGTAATAACTCCTTTGTCTGATCTGAACTATGTCTTTAGCATTTTTAATTTTTATCATACTCATTTTATTAACAATGTATATTATCTCAATGTTTTTGGTAATTTGTAGTATCTATTTTTGATTTCGATTTGGCTGGATACTTAAGTAAAATTTCTTGAATAAAATCCATAAGTGTGTCTTTCATTGTTATGAGTGTTATTCGCGAAAGTTTAAGAAATACGATTTGTGTCATAAAAGTACTAGAATATCACATTTTTTTAAGAATCAAAGTCCAAGGGCCAGATTCCATATCAACTACGAAAATGATATGAAGTAAAACAATATTATATACTATAATTTAAAATAAAAAAAAAGTTGATTCCGTCTATGTCTTTTAACTTGTACCGAAACCAAATACTTAGGTGTAGCAAACACAGTAGTTAGCGAGTGGAGTTTGCTCCTCCCGACTTCCTTGCTTCTGGCGTGCACAACTTATGCATATTTAAATCCAACAACTTTGCGAATTGAGGCTAACTGCCAGCGTAACCAAGTGTGAACAATTGAATTTTTTATTATAATTATTTCGTCGACAATTTTTGAGTTCAATATTAAACTGGGAATACATACAAAAACTATAACAGGGACAAAACTTGATACCGACACTAACACTAAGTTGTAAGGATTATGTACCTAATATTTTTAACTCCAATTGTTTGTTGGCATTTTATACATCGTTTCCATATAATATTCTTCAACGCGACTTACGAGTACAGCGAATTAGAAAACATTACGTAACGAAATAACAAAAAGAAGAAAGAGTAACGCTCCTTCTCTAACACAAGTTTATTTTAATTTAATCACTTCACGGGATGGCAAACGGTAGTATGGTCATGGTTGGTAAAGCATTTGTCCCTTAAACCTTTCTCACTCTCTACGTCTTCACGTATCTATAGTATATTTGTAGAAAAATTCTGACCAAGTTCCTAACTATCGGGTTAATTAACAGTACCTTAGTATTAAGATGAAAGATGCAGAAAATTTAGTATGTCTTAGTCGGATCCTTACAAGATAAGATTGTAAGTGGTATGCCAATAAATATCACCCATAGAATGAGGATTCAATATGTCCAACGATAACATAACGAAAAAGTTTTGGTTCAGTTAAGTGCTAGCATTTCTCATAACTTTTAGTTCGCAGAAGAAAAATTAACCAAATGAAAAATGTCTACGCGAAAATAGCAGTGAACTCGTAAAAATAAAAAGTTTAAAAGCAATTGGTAAATTTGCTCGTAAATGTTAGGAGGCAACGGTGAAAAACAAGGTGAAATTAAAATTGAAAGCCTTCGCTCTTGGCTTGCAGTTGTTTCGAAATTGTTCTTGAGTTATTAACAAATTGAATTATTATTTGTTTTTGTTCTTTTTCATTACAAAAATAAACAACGATACCTAAAATATTGGTAGCGATCCATGTTTCGGATATGCCGAGCTATTTTTAGTTTTATATTAGATGAGGCCCAAGAAACTTTTTAAGACGCTTATTTAAATATCCGAAAATTTTAAAAAGGGCAGTACATTATATTGTGGATATTAATATTTAAGTTAAAGAGATTAAGATTGACAAAGTACAATGAACGCGGGACGAAGAGAGATATTGTGTCTAAGGAATATCTGTGAGTAGAACTGTATAGTCTCTACGAAAAACAACTCTTGCACTAATTAGAGACGAATACGGGAAGCTGACAGCTTACATTCAGCAATGACGGGACATAAGAGGTAGTAGACGAATATTTAACTGACGACTTCATAAATTTTACCTCATTGCCAACAAATCCTGAAAATAAAACATTAATACATTCCTTATTCCTCTTTATTAACCAAAACCTTTTGCCATCTAGCAATAAATAATAGTAGGAACTATAATATATATTTTAGATGTAAGAAACCACGTTTGACTTTCAAAGATTGAAGATCGTCTTGAAATTTTCAACAAATGAAGAAAAATTATTGACATAGACTGACTTAAATTTATGTCTGTTTGTTTACTTTATGTGAATCTCAGTGGTGTTAATTAAGCTCATGTAATTTATCCTGGCATCCTCGTACCTATAAATGGGGACTTTATTCAATCATCAATAATTATCACAAATCACTAACACTAGATTTACAAAGAATTTACCATTTGTATGTATCAGAATTTGTACCACACTACCACACAAAACTTAATATTCTGAACTACTAGAATGGTATTGAAAAAAAACGCTATAAATTTTGAAAGTATTCAAAGACTTTTTAGGACATTATCACATAAAACGTTTCAATTCTTTAGTAGGATAAAACGTCAAAAACACAAAAAAAAAAACGTTTTTTCATAATTAGTAAATTTTGTGTTACTGATATCTTGTCAGATCCAAATAATACAAGGATTTGCAAATAAAAACATATGTAAAGAAAAAACTAATCCACATAGGCGTATGATACAATATCCACAAAGGTAGAGTTATTACTCTATTAGAGTCTACTGTCAGACATGTTTAGCATACTGGATTATAACATAACTTCACCCTTGTAGCCAGCGGCTGTTAAGCCTCGTCACGCTGTTATGTTTACGTCCCAATGGAATAGGTGGAGAACCGATTGCCATACCGGGATCACAGTTTTCAGTCATCGATATTTATCACACATAGCTTTTCGAAAACAATTTCGAAAAGCCAGTGTCAGGATTCGAACCACGACCTCTGGATTCAGAGACCGTGTTCTCGACCACCAGACCACCGAGACTACAGGATTATGTACGTATTATATAATAAAATTAGTAGTTTAAAACATTCTTGTGAAACTTATATAAGCTTAGAGGTATATTTCAATGAAATGGTTTATTTCTTCGGAATCCAAAAACTACTTTACCAGGCTGTACCGGGCTGTAGTTTTTGGATTCCGATCTGGGATATCAGATGGTTTTTGAAAACCAATCTGGTAATTTTTGGAACAGTCAATGCTTTTATTAAATTATATTTCATTATCAATTTAACAGAAGTTATTGTTAGCGATATGCGGCTAATATTGGACGCGCGTAAAAATTATAGCGGATTAAGGTTCACTATGGACTCTTTCCGCAGAACGATATTAAAAGGTAGATCTTTGCAAACCTAACTCGGTTTTAAAGAATTTCTCTCCTTCAGCGTATTGATTATCACTTCAAATTGAATAACATTTGTGTCTTATTTGTCATTATAGTACCAAAAATACAATTTTTGAGACAATAATAATATAAATTGTATTGAACTGGAATCTATTTGAAGTTTGGTATGAGTCCGTATATGTATGCACAGTTAAGTGACAGTTTGATGCTATACGTGACACAGATGGCGTATGGAACTTTGCCAGACAAAGGCGCCGTTAGGCTTGCACTATATTACAACACCCAACTACTGAAATTTAGACAATATGTAGGAATTGTTGTTCTTGCTAAGATAGATTAGTTTCGACCAGACAGTTTGATACGATTACTCAGCCCCCACAATACTCGCATACCTCTCAAGACAATAACCGCAGTACAAAGATATACATAAATATCTAACTTGTGATGTAAACAGCACTAATACTGTTTAAACTAAGTTATCAATACATATAATAAAATCGTAGGAAAATAAAAACTGTGCATTGAATATTGTTTATAGAATCTTTGAGACAGAATCTATAGTCAATACTGGAGCCAAAAATATCGCTTTGAGAATTCTGTCTGTTTATCTGTATGATTGTTACGGATAAATTTTAAAATTACTGCATGCTTTTACTTGCAGTTTTGACTATTTACCAAGAGATCGCGTCAACACATAGACTAGATATTATCACGCTTGGTGATTTATTTATTAGATAAAAACAAACATTATTTTGTTTCAATACTAGCTATTTTAGCTGTCCGCCTTCCTTTTTCTTTTTTCGAAAATGATTTGGTAATTAATTTACGAAACAATAAAAAAATTACGTTTGTATAAAGTCAGGAGAATACTTATTTAAGTAAAATTCTGTCTTATTTCTATACAATAAGAGTATAAATTAACATAATTGTACTCAAAAATCGCTCCAGAGTTTGGCGTTTAGCAAGATTTATTTATTTCATTGTTTTTATTTAATTTACACTGATTTTTAAAGTGAAAATCACACATTAATTACAGAAACAAATCAATTTTACAAATTAGTAAATGTAAAAGATATGAGATATTTAATACCCGAATGCTAGTATGACTATGTGAGAATAGTCAGTAGCAGTCCCAGGATAGACGTAAATAAAATTTTCTCTGTAACTACATTTACCAACAGCATTAGTATTATAATTTATAATGATATTATCCTACATTTTGTCCATTATACCTGTAGTAACATACATCAGTTGATAATTCTCATTAATTTACTTCACGCCAAGTCCCTTGCGGGGTAAGCTTAAAGAACAGAACGAAATAAAATACGCAATAAATTTCTCAACTAGCTCACTTCATTTACTTTTATAACTATTGTCATACATGTTCGATCTTGACTTCTGCTTGACATGGAATTTGGTCATGGAAGCTGTTTTGTGCCTTGACCTGACTCCTACGTTCTTTCACTTTTGTTCTTGTCTTACACTTTCCACATGCCCGAACTATCACTGCATATTTTTACTTACACTATCTTTTAGTCCAGTTTCACGCCTGTTAAATATTAAGAAATTAAAAACTACATCAATTTATATAAATACAACAATTTTCAATTTTGTATATGAATGAACGAGTGAGTGAATGAATAAATTTCCGAATAATTTAAGATGCTTTCACCAATTGCTTATATTCAATAGTCCCTTTAAAACTATTACTTGTCTCTGTCTATTAAATTTGTGATCATTTAAAAGGACATTGAAGCTCCTTCACCAAAACTGAGAACATTTTCACAGAAACACAGTCACCGTATAATTACATTAACACCGCATCGACACGACAGAATAGAACCAAAGAGGTTCTATTATTATGTTTATAGAAGTCCGCATTTTAAGTTCAATACTAACTTGGTATAATTAATTTATTTTCCGCTATGTAAGGAAATTGTTGCATGTTTTACAGCTGTCTCATTAATGCTTTTGATATTAATATAATATATTGTCCAATATACACGTAAACTTTGAAGTTATTGTATATTTATGCAGCGAAGTATTTTAAGCACTTGCAAATTAATATTGACTTATATAAAGAAAAATTTAGACTTTCTTTTCAAATAGAATGAATAATATGTTTGTAAAATTATCGTAAGATTAATAACTAATTTTATAAGATAACATTAGAAAGTCATTCATTGCTGTACGGGCTGTATATAAACACTAAATTACTTAAAATATCCAAATTCATCCATCAAATCTATGATAGCCAATGAAAACTTATATTTTAGCGCCAATGAAACCTTATCATTCGTCAAGTTTTGACAAGTCGATGCTAAAATCAGTTTTGAATTTCATTCATTCAATCAATGTAGTCGGTGCAGCACTATAATCCTATCGGGGGTGCGCGTTTCAATTTAATACAATTCTTGTCAGCTTCGAAATAGAAAGCTTACCGAGCAAAGGACCGAGGGACTGAATGAATGAATGGAAATACGGTCGCTCAAAGGCTGATTTATAAATTAATGGTAATAAAATTAAAATAGAAATAAACAGAGCAATGCAAAATATGATGATATTAAAAATTCTCTATTATATTTGAAATAATTTGACAAGCAGGTATGTTAGAATCGTGCTTTATGGCGCTTTGTTGACTCTGCCTATCCCGTTAACTAATCCTGCTAGTCACGCTACCAACTTAAAACATAAATAAACATTTAACCGTTTATAGTGGAAAGATATATTTTTATTTGCACATTGCTTTATTGAAATGATAATACCAGTTGTGCATTTGTTGTTTTTTTAACTGGCATTGGATCCGCTGTTATGTTTTTCAATATTTCCATTGTTAATCGACATTCCTCTTATAGTAAATATCCTCGGAATATCTTACATTACTTTCTGTATTTACAAACATATAAATCAAAGTCCATGCAGTAAGTACCATTTTACAAACTAGTAATATAAATGCGAAAGTAAGTTTGCTTGTTACGTTTTCACCCCAAAATTATTTGGCCGATCAAACCAAACTTTGTACATATACCTACTCTTGGAAGTATCAGACGTAGCATAGGATAAATCTTTATAAAACTTAATTTTAAAAAATTGTTAAAATAATCTTAATTGTCTACTTTAACGTCATAATATAAAATATAATATGATATGATAAAAAAGTCATTATAAACATCATCTAGTCGATAATTTGTAAAAAACTTGTAGAATCTAAAAACATTCAGCTGATCATATAAGCATAACTTGACCCGAAGTCTCATGCGGGGTAGGCAGAGGGAACAGAGCGTCATTAGACAAGATTCTTTGAAACACTTCACTCGATTCTTTGACTTTAATAATTCTTGACTTGTTCTTCTTGTCAGCTATACAAATCATAAGATTAAAAGGTACCTTTTAATACAGATTTTTACTGGCATAACTATACACACATATTGACTAATCGTGCCCGGATCTTCACATATTAACGACTATACCTACTCGGCATCGGCCTACTTGTGGCAACATACATAGAGACAAATTATAAATAAATAATAATATAATGCTATAATTTTCACTATTTTAAATTATTTTAAAACTGTTTCATTGACTTTAGAATAGACAGATTTATGTGAAATTCTGATTGAATTGAATATTATATTCACAACGTATTGGTTAGTTTTTGAATATTTTATTAGTTACTGAAATGGCACTGAGCCTTACAAATCAAACCGTGGACTGTTGCGACGAATAATTTGTATCCATATCGGATCACTATGACCGTTTTCGATTCATAGCGACCGCGACTCAATCAATTATGAATTATAGGTATCACGGATTGGCATCACATTGGGATATGATACAGTTATTGAGTCTATATATACTTATAAAGAGGAAAGGAATCAGTTAGTGGCTATATACGTATAATATATTATAAATAAGCTATTCTATCATAGGATTCATAAATGCTAAATGGTTTCAGGATGGATGGATAATTATAATCTTAAGAAGTTTCCACACTATCGAAAAATACTTACATGTCATTTCTATTCATGCATCACGTTAATTCTTCCCCTTCCTACCCTGTTCCCATTATTTGCGGTCGGCACAACAGGTTTTTTGCCACACTTCCCTGTTATTCGCATCTTCCGCTCCAACACTCTTTTTAATCATGTCGTCTTTCATAAAATCCATCCATATTTTTTTAGGTCTTCCTCTTCTCTTAATTCTATCCAAATTCAGGGTTATTACTCTTCTTGCAATATGTGTATCATCTTTCTTCTTTACATGCCCCTACCACGCAAGGCGATTTCCTCTTATCATCTCAGTTATAGGTGCAACTTTCAAACATCATCTTACATACAGTCATCATCAGCCTTTTGAGATCCACTGCTGGACGTAGGCCTCCCCCATAGAGCGCCACAACTGCCGGTCTTGTGCAACCTACATCCATCGGCCTCCCGCGGGTTTCACAAGGTCGTCGGTCTACCTGGTGGGGGGCCGGCCTACTCCGCGTCGACCAGTTCGTGGTCGCCACTCGAGAACCTTTCTACCCCATCGGCTCGTCGAGCGATGTGGCCAGCCCATCTCCACTTCATACATACAGTATTCATTACGTATTTTTTTACAGTGGAAGAGCCAAGCAGTTCGCTGCATGAATGGGCCGGCTGGACCGGTGAAATACCACGACCTCCCAGAAGATCGACGTAAAGTGGCTCGTGCCGCGTTTCGTTCGGTGTGAGAGGTACCCGGAGGCCCACACCCGCTGCCACATCCCTTCCTCCATCCTACTCCATAGCACTCCCTTAAGGTCGGCAACGCAACTGTAACACTATATGTGTTGCAGGTGTCCATGGGCGGCGCTGGTCACTTACCATCAGGTGACACGCCTGCTCGTTTGCCCTCCTATCCCATAAGAAAAAAAAAGAAAAAAAAAAACAATTTACGTCACACATATCTATCTCAACATTTGCACCTCTGCAGTATGCATTCGTATTTGATTATTCCCTTTCGTGGTCCAACAGTCTAATTCATACATGAAGACAGGTCTGGTAATGTTTCCTATATAATTTATGCTTTAACTTGAGAGGCATTCGGGACCATTACTTGTCGCTACTTCATCCATCCACCGTTCAACTCTGCACTTTAGTTTACTTTTATTTAATCAAATTGTACTATCGAAACAAGAATTAAGCATTTAACGTAATTTTATTAAATAATAATAATAATAATATCTTGGACACAATACACACAGCGCCCTCTAGTTCCAAGCTAAGCAACTAAATGCTTGTGTTATGGATACTAGATAACGGATATAAATACATAAATACTTTTCTTTTGTAAATACATACTTATAATACATAGAAAAACACCCAGACACCACACAAATATTCATGTTTGTCACAAATATTTGTGCTCGGGTGGGAATCGAACCCCCGACCTCTTTGCTATAGCCGGTAGTTTTACCAATGCGCCACGAGGTCCGTCATAATGTGTCATAATCAAATAATCATTACTGAAACCATAAGTATGACAATAGTTTAATTTAACAGAAAAATATCAATCGATATAAGTTGCTATCAAAACATTCAATTTATTTCCAGTCCAATATACATTTCGCTGATGTGAAACTGGAAGACTCAATCAAAAACAGGATTAATGAAAATACAGACCGAGGAAAACAGATAATCACTATTTAATTAAAGGAAAATAGCTTTTCCCACCGCCAACACCTCACACCAAAACGCCACACCTAAACGGAACTACTTTTAGACTTTTTAATAGTAAAGCAATTCAAAGTATAATTAACACCTGAATATTACATGTTTCAAATTATTAAGTCATTGAAATTTAAAAAGAAAATACTACATAGTCATAATTAAAATATATTGAAATTATAAGTTTTCCTGCATTTTATCGTTTTTTTTTCTGAACTTATATTTTCACATATACAGATTATGTATATTAAATTATACTCGTAGATACATGATTATGTAGTTAAGATTTTTTTCCGAAACGATACAAAAGTAACAAAATCAATCAAAGCCCCAATGACGCCCAGACTGAATTGACTTTGCAATTCAGTTAAAAGTTAAAAGTGTCGATTCGGTTAAAAGTTAAGAGTGACACTTTTAACTGTATTTGTAATGCCATTGTTTAGAGAGTACTTAATACTTTAACTGTCTTTAGTTAGGGTTTAGCTTAGCGCTTGGTATTCGCGTTTAACTATGCGATATTTTTTCACCAGTATTACTGGTGCCATGTAGGTCGCTGCATGAATGAACCATCAGAATTCATGAATTACTATGACCTCTCTGGATATCGACGTAAGATCATCGCGTTGTTCGGTTTTTCCCCCTCACCTCTCAATCCTACTTGCGGATGGTTTCCTACCCCATCTTCAAGGCCGGCAACGCAACTGTAACACATCAGTGTTGTAGGTGTGCTTATAGCGGGTAGTCCTAGAATTGCATTATAGTTAACAGCTTTGTATGTCCCACATTGCTCCCTTAACCCCTGCCGTAACCATGCGGGTAGTGTGCATAAAGCATTTCTTGGCGTTAAAAAAAGGTGTGCTGGTGGCGGTAGTAGGCAGCGCCAGTCCTTATCATTAGGTGATCTAATTACTCGTATGGTCCATATCTCAAAAAAAGTAACTAGTACTTTAATACTGCACTATTTCTCATCCAAAGTAACAGTCAAGGCGGAAAAAAGCCGTTTTCAAATTGTTCAAACCCCAATTTGAAATCCCTCAAAGCGGAATCTAAATAACGAGACGAGGATTGTACCAGATTTTTGGACCAACAAAAAAGTTGAAACTGTACGTTACAGCCGTTTAAAAAACTATTTCGTACACCAATAGATATTCATACGAGCTGGTGGCGTTGTGAATTGTGGACGAAGTGAATTGCTTTATTTTGCGAAAGTGAGGCACTGAATAAAAATAAGAGTTGATGGGTCAGTAGTGAAGTATTATTGCTTCAGAGAGTGGTTTCACTAACGCTGTATTTAGTTTGATAAAATAAAGGAGAAATTCAGATCAAATTTTATCTGCAATATATTTTCTAAATTCTAAATTGTCTGTCATATATCAAGTTTTTTAAGGTCTTAAAATTTATGTCGAGAGAATGACAAGATCCGTGGAGGATCCGAGAATTTACAGTCGCCTGCTTTCCATATTGTATATAGGTAATCCATATCGTATGTATGTTCCTAATTCAAGTCAACAAAATGAGGGTGACGAAATCCTTGTCTCAGTTTTTGTTTAAACACAATATTTGGTCAGTTATTTTGGTTTCGAAACGGAGTTTCCGTTTCGAAACCAAAATAACTGACCAAATATTTAGACCAAAAATACATATAATTACTATAATTGCCTGTTTAAATTACTAAAAATATCTATAAACTAATGTTTATAGATATTTTACCTAGTACTTATTTTAAAAAAAAACTTTATGCACAAAACTTTGTTCACAGCGTTTTAAATATCCCCATGAAAAGAACTCTGAAAAATAATTGTTAAAACAAAATTGTTTTTTATTTACAAACAACTGAGATTTTTCCTTTTTTCATTCCAAGTACAGTAATCACGGCAATCTGTTGCTTTACTCAGCGCATAAGTGATCCTTCTCTAGAAAAGGCTCGTTTTCCCATCATAATGCCTTTTACATCAATAGCTTGCTAAAAGCTTTTACTGCCACAGATTTTCTTAGAGACCTAGCAATATTGCTTTTAACATACTGGTTGGAAGAATTTAATTGAAAAAAAAAAATATGTTGTGTATTTATTTATTTTTTACAAACAAATGAAATTTTCTGTGAACAAAATTAATTGTTGTTTTGTCATCAGATAAAGTTATTTGCAGATGTTTTTTTTTATTCTTTTAGTCGCTTGAAGTGGTTACTTTTAGAGGAGCACTGGTGCTTTTGTAATTAATTAGATTCATAGTCTCAATTTCATATTAACCTATGTTGGTATTATGTGGTTAATATGAAATTGAGACAATGCATCTAAATAATTACAAAAGCACCATGTTCGTATTATGTGCTCAAATTGTTTTTACTAAGTCATATTATTCGCGATCTGAAATATAATTTTATCAATAAATAATAAAACAGATATCTCGTTAATGTATAAATAGCCCGAAAGAGTAAGGGAAATAGACGAATTCCTGAAACTTTTCTGCTCAATGCATCTGGACAATAGTCTAGCAGTTCACGGAAATGCCGCGGTCAGCTCCGGATGCACGCTTCGTAGATTTGTGGTAACATCTTGCAATGCTGCAAGATATACGGTCACAATCAGTTTTGAAGATGTTATGTTGATTAAATTTTTAACATTAAAACAACTTGTCAGGATTATATCGCGTTTATTTAGAACTTATTTTTATTTATTTCCCGACGTTACGAACTCTTTACAGAGATCATTTTTAATGTAATGAGTGTGATTCGCGAAAATCTAAGAAATAAATTTGATTAAATTTGGTCAGTCAATAAGAATTACTAATATCCAGAAATGCTATTGGCGAGTGTATTGCCCACTTTGAAGATGTTCGATACTTTTATATAAAGCATGAGGGACAGACCCCCACGTCTCGCAGCGCTTATCAACTTTGGATTCATAGGAATCATACAAATATAATAACTTCGCGTCAAGCCTCATGTGGGTAATCAGAGAGAACAAAGCGTCATTAGGCATGATTCTTGGATATCTCATTCATAACTCATACACAACTGTATACGCGTTCGGCGATTTTGGAAGCTCTTGACTTCACCGTATGCACGGACGATTTGACAATGGGAAGTGTGTCGTAACGTTCTCGACTCTACACCTACTCTGAACCATCGGAGATCGTGTCGTGTCTGAACCATGTCTGAACCTTTCCTTACTTTAAGCTTAATTGACCTAAGTCATAGGCGTAGGTTACATAACATAACAAGATAACTTCAAGCCAAATCCCTTGCGTAGTAGGCGGAGAGAACGGATCGCCATAAGACACGATTCTGATTAGCTGGGCTTTTTTGCTAGTATTTTTTGCGCCCAGGAATCTTCCTAACGCCCTATTTACGCTATTTCCTAACGCCACTCTTCTTTCTACATCCACGTTGTACCTTCCATCCCTGCTAAAAGCGCATCCAAGATATACAATTTCATTTACCTGTTCCAGCACAACATCGTCAACCATTATCCTTGCATCCGTTCTGGATTCCTCCCTTTCAAACCCCATAACTTTCGTTTTCATCACATTCATTTGTAAGCCTTTCATCAAACGATCAATAGGTTAACATACTTTGTCAATTATTTCATCAAACATGCTAAAGTTTAAATGATTATTTATCATTATTGCTTAATGACACAGTGTTATTGATCTAACGTAGTTTTACAGAAATAACATCATATTACCTTTAAGTAAACAAACATAACGTCGCCAACAAATGTACGCACGTGTTATGTTATGTGTTCAGTGAACTCAGGCATTCACTACGTTTCCACTGCTGCCTTCCTTTCCGCGAGCACAAACATGACTGTTTACTGTTTACTGGCAGGAAATTCCTTTTAGATTCCACGAGATTCTAGAGCTAGATAATTCTATTTCGTAGCGTTACTGATATTGCTTTGAGTTGATTAGAAATTATTATTTAGCTAGTTGTTTACATGTTTGCTGCATGAATTATTAATTTAATTTCAACATTTTGTTCGGTGTAATAAATGGATAGTATTTTTTAATTGAATAGGAGGGTAGACGAGCGCGTCACCTAATGAGTAGCAACTTGCCGACCTTGGAAGGATTAAGATGGGAATGGAAGGGGTGGATCTACGGATACCTCTCTCACCGAATGAAACGTGGAAATAGGCAATTTAGGTCGATATTCTGAGAGGCTGTGGTATTTTACCGTTCGAACCGGCTCATTCATGCAGCGAAGTGCATAGCATTCTACCACCGGTAAGACCTAAAAATTCCCAATTTCTGCACAATCCATTTCTATATGTCGACTAAATAAGGTAATCACATGGAAACAAAATTATTTTGCAAAATTACTCCTTAAAACCCAACACCAACAAAACAATGTGAGAGTGGTTTATACGACGATAACTCGCCCTTATCGACGATCTTATATTAGGACATGCAATTACCCAGTTTTATCACAGTATCACGGTCGTCTACATTTCTTTGGGGGTGTTTTGTGATGTTAATTATTTTTCTACCGTTATCAATATTTACGTGTGTAACGTAGCAATAGCTGTTGTTGGTATTTTTGTCAATTTTGCATATGTCCTTCGTTAAATTCTGTTAAAATCAGCCGCTACTTTTTATAAATACCTCAGATGGAAGTGAAATCAGATGACTACTGTCTGACCGGGCCATAGTAGCTCCCCCAGTTAGCGTATGTTATTAATTTTATAAATTATTTGTTTCATTAATCAATTTGTCGATATCGTCATCTACAGTTTACTTCATCTCGATTTTACGGTACTCCTTCAATTATTAAAAGCATTAAATTACTGCAACTGAAACTTACAAAAAATCTTAATCCTTTTTGAAATCCAAAATAATATTGCAAAGCGCACTTTAGTTCAATCGAAGATTAAAAAAGCACGATATTTTACAAATAGGAGTTGTTTATTAATACAGTGTTGTGCAAGCTTCCTATACGTGTTTGAGGCACGTGCACCAAACTATATTGGAGTTGCAAACATACCACAAATAAACTTTTAACTTCAATACATTTTAAGCTTTGTGTTCACTAACTCTATTTATTTGACGCCTGACAATTTTCTCTGTTGCTATTGTGTAATATCTCAAGCCGCTATGTAAGATTTGACGCTTTAAGATTAACGTATTAAATGACATTGATAGCTGTTTACTTTATTATGAAGTGAAATTTACATGTTTAAAAACGTTAGAGACCAGGATTCGGATCCTGCCACCTATGATTAAAATATGCTCCGTAACTTCCGAAAATGTTTCCAGTAAGTTACTGATTGGTTACTTTTAAAGTAGGTGTCACTCAAACAGTTGGAGTGTGAATCCACTAAACCATTAGTACATAGAGAGTTCAATATCCTTAGTATATACTGCACATGATTTAAATTATGATTCTATAAGAAAATAAAGTTCATTATGTTATGGCAGTACATAATGATTAAAGCAAATAAATGTTTGCTTGATTTATTCTCTGAAATGAAAAAAATATTAAGATAGATCCGTTTTATATAGAAAGACGACAATTATATCAGACATTTGTTCTTATCTGATGCGACCCATTTTCGTAGGGAATGTCTTTGTTGATAGAAAAATCTATAATTTCATCATATAAAACTTTTTTTGTATACTTTATGTATCATAATTACATAGTATGTATAAAACAAAGTCACTTTCCGCTGTCTGTCCCCTTATATGCGTATAACTATGCAACGGATTTTGATGCGGTTTTTTTAATAGTTAGAGGGTGTCAACGGGGTGGTTTTGATCTATAATTCATATATGACGTTACAAAGAAAAAAATTCAATTTTCGAGATTTAGCACTTTAATTGCAAACGCTGGCTTAACCCTAAGTGATAAATCAAAGAAATGTTCTACATTATTAAACACCTTCAGAAGGTCTACAAAAAAATCCGCCAGGGCATATGTCTATTTATTAGGGATAACTCACAATGACCCTTTTTATTTTTTTACTTTTTACGAGAAATGGTGGCTTATTTACGAACCGATTTTAAATAGATTGTGCATGTAATATAGATGATCCTGGCTCTTTACAGCATGTAATTTAAACGAATATTTTCGAAGATATTACAGTATTAACATAGCGGGTCATAGCAGTTGCTTTGTGCGCCAAAATGCGTGCCGATAAATAGCACAAATTAAACTTTTTAAAATCCAAATTTTACTCATTTATTTCTTTTGATGCGGAAGAAAGTTCGCCGGGTCGGCTAGTACTTAAATAAATATTTTATAATAAATATTCAATTTTCAACTTCTTATTAATATAAATTTTAAAATATTGCTAGTCCGTCTATTTCATCTAGAGCGGAATCAATGTAAACTCTTAATGAAAATTAAATTATACTGAGACCATTACATAGTTGGTAATGTACTTTGAAGATTTCTCATTGACTTTGACCGACAAAATAAATGAATAATCGTTTTATCGAAAATTTAAAATATTTTATTTACCAAGAGGTTGTAAGAGTATACACCTCCAAATATACTTCTCTCATAGAAAGCAACTCGTCATTAGTTACTTTTATAGTGATTTTTTGACATTGGATTTAAATTGGAAAAAAATTTAAAACATTAGTCCAGTAGAGCATTTAAGAAAGCCCGCCAGCTGATGTTCTCCATACTACACAATTAAAATAGATAAAAATAGTCTACATTTGTAAAATTATATTTTTAAATCTAGAAAAAAAACTTGCAATAAAATAATTGGATTTTATTTTTGCCATGATAGGTTTCTGCATTTGCGTTAAACGCCAACTCTGGCAGGCATAAGCAAAATATCCTATATTCGCCTCGGTGATCCAAAGGTCGAGCTGCCTGTTTCTAATTCAAAAGTCGCCAATAACTTCTCGGAATTCTTTTCGGAAGTTATACGTGAAATATATTGGTGACTGGCAACTTTGTGGCCGGTGTATGGCAATAGGTTTGTCACCTATTCCATTTGGGACGTAACGTATCGATTCGGCGAGTTGAGGTTTTAACAGCAGCTGCCTACACTTTCGGATAGAAAAAAGGCTTCAAGTTACGTAATAATCTCAAGAAAAAATATGAGCAAAGAGAGGATACGTCTTGTAAAAATTGAGATAAATTCGTAATTTATGGATACTTGAGATGTGATACAAGTAGGCATGGATCGTCAGGTCACGGTCAGTTCTTATCATCAGATCACCGTAGACGACATTAAATACAGTCCATAAAACATAGAGTACAGCGAAATTATCATTCGCCATCTGATACTATTGAGGAACCGGTTGTTTTTATCCTTTGAGAATTCTTTAAACTAGAAAAGAGTAGATTTTTTTAACAAATAACATTTTTTTAACAAAAACCCCGATGCCTCTTATCGCCTCAGTTGGTTTGTCTAAACAAAGGATCAACTTTTAATTGGAAGTTAAATTTGAGATATTCGGGTAGCTGCTGCCTTTGTTTTCACCGTCATTAATTTGTGCTCACCTGACTCTTTGGATTTAAAATATCCAAGGAAATCGTTTTTATTCTTCACTGTTTCTGAGTAATTTGTTCTGTGTTCAATTTTTGAAGTGTAATTTGACATAATTATACTGAAAAATGCTGAGAGCTTGGTAGAAATGTTTTGATAAACAGGGACGAGCGTTTGTTTCTATGGGTCATTTCTGTATTTCATATTCATATACCTGTGGCTCTGTCATTCGTAAGTCTGCAGTAACCTAACTGCAGACTTATGTTTAGTCTAAAAAATACTGTTTCATGGTCGCCTGGTATTCCTGCGTAAGTAAGTAAGATTTCAGGGCTCCATAAAGATTGATATAAGAGAACCAGTGTCTTTATGAACATAGTTAATCCTTTCAAAATCTTAAGCGCAACAAATTACATTTAGGAAATGAAAAGATTTTCAAAGGATCCTATATCCTACTATCTTGGATATGATAATCAGGTTACCGAGTGGTGTTTTAATTATGTATTACAAAATTATTTAAAATCAGTAGTAATATTAGTTGGCGGACCCTCTATGGGAACACATGCCGTTTTGCCCCAAATAACATGAGATTGAATTTTATTTTGGATAAAATTCCACTAATTCTTTTTGGACTGTGGAGACTCTTTAGCCCGGACTTACTCTGTAACTAATGAGTCTGAAAGTAGGTTATTTTATGAGGAAGAATATGCAATTAACAAGCGTCTCACCTGATTGTAAGTGACTAGTGTCTCCTACAGACATCTGCAACACCAAAAGGGTCATAATTGTATCTCCATCTTAGGATCAGCATAGGATGGGATAAGAAAAGAACAGGGGTGGGGTCTGTATATGTCTTTCTCTCCGAAGTAAACGCAGTATGAGCCACTATAAGTCAATTTTGTGAAAGCCGTCTCATTTATGCACCGATCTATGGGACTATATTATTCTTAAATTATAAATAGATTTATCTTGTAACAAGCAATCGTAGTGTTGATTATCTGGACGTTTTGATTAACAGATACGTACTAGTTTTATTGGGTGAAAGGACCACTTTAATTGCACAACTCATGTTAACCAACTTTGATAAACTAAGTTGTAATTAGATTTCGCACTTGAAATTAACTTAATAATCGGCTACAAGTATCCAGGGATTTAATAAAACTTGATATAACCGCTGCGACCTTTTGAGGCGAGACGATATTAATTGCTTGTTTAAGGTGTTATTATATTGACTGATTATTAAATCGACTAGACTATTAAATATATTATTTTATTTAACATAACATAACATAACTTCACGCCTTTTGTTACCCGAAGGTGTAGGCAGCGGCTGTTAAGCCTCGTCTCGCTGTTATGTTTACGTCCCAAATGGAATAGGTGGCGAACCTATTGCCATACCGGGCACAAAGTTTTTCAGTCATCGATATTTATCACACATAACTTCCGAAAACATTTTCGAAAAGACATTGGTGTGAGCCAGTGTCAGCATCGAACCCGGACCTCTGGATCAGAAGCTGTGTGCTCGACCACTGGGCCATCGAGACTTAATTATTTATTTCCAAATAACGTATCGTGCAGTGGGCATAAAGCATCTGACATTTAACAACAGATTTGGATGAAGCTTTGCAAAAAAATGAGATTTCTAATTATCTTATATATCTAAATGCGTAAATAAATCTACAGAGTTTTGCACTTGCGGTCAACAAATAACAATAATATTTTCATTTAACTTACACAGCATTCTATAGTTTTTTTAATTATGAAACCAAATGCTTGTGTCACGGAAACTAGACAGCATATACTTAGTCTGGCCATAAATACTGTTACAACTAAAAATAAAAAAATATTACATTTGAATTTGGAATCTGTCATTTTTATACGATTGTTCATTGTGTTTTCTCGTTTTGGCGCCTATATATTGTACAATATTTTGCGATATTAAAATGGAGTGGGGTGATAAAGAGAACCGAATCACTGTGATTGCATTACACAAAATAGGTATGGAGCCAAATGCATTTTTTAAAACTCTCCATACACTTGGTATTAGTCAAATGTTTGTGTACCGGGCTATTAATAGGTACAATGAGACCTCCTCTGTTTGTGACAGAAAAAGACCTAGCCGTCCACGTAGTGTTCGTACGAAAAAGGTGGTCAAAGCAGTAAGGGAAAGAATTCGAAGAAATCCTGTCCGCAAGCAAAAGATTTTATCTCAGGAGATGAAGATGAAGATAGCACCTAGAACAATGTTGCGTATTTTAAAAGATGACTTAGGACTTGCAGCCTATAAGAGGCGCAGTGGTCATTTATTAATTGATAATTTAAAAAGGAATAGGGTGTTAAAATCTAAACAACTGCTGAAGCGGTAGGCAAAGGGAGGTCACAAAAAAATATTGTTTACAGATGAAAAAGTTTTTACAATTGAGCAACATTTTAACAAACAAAATGACCGTATTTATGCTCAAAGCTCTAAGGAAGCTTCCCAATTAGTTGACAGAGTGCAACGTGGGCATTATCCGACTTCAGTGATGGTTTGGTGGGGTGTTAGCTACGAAGGAGTGACTGAGCCATATTTTTGTGAAAAAGGTATCAAAACATCGGCACAAGTTACCATTCTTGAAAAGGTAGTCAAGCCCCTTAACAACACCATGTTCAATAACGAAGTGTTGTCCTTCCAGCAAGACTCGGCACCGGGTCATAAAGCTCGGTCCACGCAATCTTGGTTGGAAGCGAACGTTTCGGACTTCATTAGAGCTGAAGACTGGCCGTCGTCTAGTCCCGATCTTAATCCACTGGATTATGATTTGTGGTCAGTTTTAGAGAGTACGGCTTGCTCTAAACGTGATAATAATTTAGAGTCCCTAAAACAATCCATACGATTGGCAGTGAAGAATTTTCCCATGGAAAGAGTGCGTGTTTCTATTGATAACTGGCCTCAACGTTTAAAGGCCTGTAGGAACAATGGAGACCACTTCGAATAAGCTTTTTATATTTTATATCGTTTTATATTTATGTATTAAAGTAACACACTGTAAAAGTAATAAATATTATTTGCAATTAAAAAATTTTTTTTTTCTTTGTTACAATATTTATGGCATGACTAAGTATATTTAATAGAATATTTAATAGAAAAACATCCAAACATATATGCTTACTATAAATATTTGTTCTCGGGTGTGGATCGAACCAGCTGATCTCTACTCAATAGTCCATCAATGATTGAGAGTTACAGTAGTCATTATATATAACTGGCTGACCTAACATACGTTGTCTTGCCAAACTTCTTGTGGTTGATCAACAAATAAAATTTTGTAGTTGATTGTATATAGTATCGGTGCGGCAGTTTCGGAAGAGTGTGTTAACTGATACTGTGACACGAGATTTTTCGTATATTAGATGTACCACTAGAGTTTGTACATTAAAGTTAAATAATATAAAATACGCTTGTCATATAATGTTGTTTGTAGTTTCTAAAAACTAGTCCTCAAGGTATCTAGACTAAATTAGTTTATTTACACTATTAATATTCACCGACACGAACTGTACTGTTGTCTTGCATATAATAAATAAATCTTTGTAATTAATTTATTGTACAGTTAATTATAGTATATTATTTAATAGTAGCTGATCCGGCGAACTTTGTTCCGCAACAAAAGTAAGTTTTACAGCGTTTACAATATAAGTGTTAAATTTCGAAAATTACCAGATTTTTTACTAAATTATACATGCAAATCACTCGGTTGACACCCTCTATCTATTAAAAATAAATGAATGACAGCGGGTAGTGACTTTTTTATACTATCTAATTATTAGTTTTTCATTAGACTACTTACGAATTTAACAGAATGATTTTAAATAAATCAGATATATCATTAATATTGACCTACTTATTTCTGTCAGTTGAACCTTGCCGCCACAGCATGAATGGGAAGGCTCGACCGGTGCGTCCCCACAATCTTTCAGAGAATCGAGGTAAAGTAACTCATGCCACATTTTGTTCGGCTAGAGAGGTTCAGGGACTTTCCTCCTACGCTCACTTTCCGATCTTGAAAGGCAATCCAATGCAACTTTCTAGGTGTTGAATATGTCCTTGAGCAGTGACAGGTACTAGCTCAACCGCCCGGCGACCCGCTTCCTAGGTTGCTCCTTTTCCCATAAAAAATTTGCACAAATTTAATACCAAATAGAAATAGTTATCAACTATTTTCTGTAAGTCGCAGCAAAGAACTAATAATACAGTTAAGAAAAACATATAAAACCCAACAAATATTTAGAATATTTAGAATACCGCCCACCCCATCTCTTTCCGTGGGTGTCGTAAAAGGCGACTAAGGGAAAAGTTAGAAGAATGGGCAGCAGCATTCTCTCTCAAGGAAATACAGCCTACTGCGATCGCCAACCCACCTGCCAAGCGTGGCGATTATGCCAAAAACCCCCCATGATTGAGCGGACCGGCAGTTGTGGTGCTCTATGAGGCCTATGTCCAGCAGTGGACCTCAAAAAGGCTTATGATGAAATATTTAGAACAATTATGTGTTTGCAAGTGATACAAGCTAAGTGCAGTCTCTACGGTTAGTGCTTAACCATCGGTATACCTGTAAACTTTGGTCTCATTCTCTCCAAATTTCAAGTAAACTTGTACTCTTTAATATAGAGACCATGCTATTGAAACTTTTCGGGAATTTATAGTATATGAAGAATACAATAATATTAATATTATGAAACAATTATTAACAGTGGTAGAGCCAAGTTTAACAATGGCAGAGCCATTTGCTGCATGAATGGGCGGGCTCGACCGGTATATACCACAACCTCTCAGAAGATCGACGTAAGGACACTTATGGCACGTTTTGTTTGGTGAGAGAGGTACCCGCAGGGCCACTTTACTTCCCCATCCTTTACCATCCCACTCCCTTAATGGTCGGCAATGCAACTGTAACACTATATGTGTTGCAGGTGCCCATTGTCGACGCGGGGCGACACTTACCATCATGGTCACCTGATGGTAAGTGATCAGCGCCGCCTAAAGAGGAGCAAGCCGCCCAGGAGGGCAAACGCGCATGCCATGTCAATGCATGCTCATTTGCCCTACTATCCCATAAAAAAAATATTAAATGATGCTGTCAGAAGCGGGGTGCTCGACCACTGGACCACCGAGCCTCAAATCAAGAAATAAATTTTAATATAATGATTCCCTAGTGGTACTACTATTCCATGGTCATCCTACTTTCTCCCACATAGTGGCACTAGTTATTTTAAATGAGTTTTTAAACTCTGCCGCATAGCGAAACGTCGTTCCGGAGTGAGGGTAATGATATTTGATATTTCTAACTTTAAATGTATCTGTGAAGTACCGGCAGAGGCTTTTACACAATTTATATATATTTTTATGTTATTTTTGTTTCTTAAATTGAAGCCATTAAATAAATATGAAGGATACAGGCTTCTGACTCAAGAATTTATGGGATCGAATCCTGGCTCACACTTATGATATGTTAGAATTCTTTTCGAATGTTATATGTGATAAATATGACAACAGGCAATAGGTTCCGCCCTCTATCCGCGGCTTAGCAGAAATACATTATTATATTGCGAAATTGTATATAAAAATCATCCTGCCTCTCTCAATATCTTTGAGAATATAATGTACAAAATTGGACAGCATATCTATTTTTAGCGTTATAGCATACAAAACAAAATTACAATCACATTTATAAGATTAGTAGGTGGGGGGAAGCATCGAGGTGTAGAATCTCGCATTAACAATGCAAAGCACGAATAGCTCGGACCCAATGAAGACTAATTGCCGGGATCACGAGCATTAGCGACGAATTCATTCGTTAAGATTATCTATAACATTTATTTTCCTTGCTATTTGTTAGTGAAATTTAGAGCAGTCGTGTTTTTTATGGTCTATGAGGCAAGCGTACGAGCAGTGCACCTGATGGTTAGCGACTAATGCTGAATATGGACACCTGATATACAGATAGTGTTACAGTTACATATAATTGGCTTTTAAGATACAATAGAGGAGGAATCGGAACTGTGAATAGGAAGGCGGGTAAAGGTTGTGTGCCTGGATATATTAGTCTCTCTCTGAATGAATAGCGGCGTGGTATTTCACCGGCCCATTTATGCAGCGAACTGTGTGGCTCTGCCACTGTTAAAATTGTATTGTATTTGTGTACTTCATAATCTTTAGTGTAAGATACTATGTTATATAATAAATATGAATAAAAATCTTACCTACAATACATTATTGGGACAAATCTACCTATAAGAAACCGACGAGCATGAAGGACAAGATTTATGAAAGTCACGGAAGCGAATAAGGTATGCCAGAATCATGTCTTAAGGCGCTCTCTTTCTTTTTTACTTACCCAGTAAGAGATTTTCCACTAGGGAAAATCTCCCTACTTATTTTTGATACACCTAAAGCAAACTATAATAAAATATCAAAACAAAATTAAAATTCAAGATAGAAATACAACTGTTATAACTGCAAACAATACTGATAATTCTGTTTGTATAAATCACGTCTATTTCTAACTATTTATAACTCGAATGTTACCAACAAACTCGATAACAAAATTAACCATTAGATAACACTGTGTGGCTCAATTTAAATCCGCATACCTTTCTGTAAGAGGGTGTATATAATTGCCGGGTGTGACGTAGACGACAGACGCGAGGAAAACGTTAAAATCAGACCGTTGCTGTTCATGTAGTGTGGCGTGGCGACCAGAGAATTTCAGAAATAATGTAAATTGTAAAATACGGAAAAAAGTTTTAGGAAAATTCATAGAAATTCATCATTTTTCTTTTCGTCAGAAATTCATCATTTTATAAAAAAAATAGTTTTAGGAAATCACAAAGAATATTTTGGTTTTTATAATTTGTTAATATAGTAAGAAATACAAAAAAAAACATACTTCTGTTATGAACTGTATATATTTGAACAAATACAAATACAATGTATACGAAATATCATTGTAATGGAAAAATTGAAAATTAATATACATGTTCTAGATCTATATAAAATTACTATTTATTCATATTACCTAAGTATGTGATTTTTCACATACTAAATGTCAAAAAGTCGCTCTCGAAACGCTGGCCTAGTGTGCACTCCCTTAAGCGCTACACGCAAATGTAAGCTCGGTGATGCCCCGGGAACTTTATCAAGAACTAATAGACGTTAATATGCTTAATGGTGCGGTCGCGGTGCGCTGTTGTGCCACTTACTTTAATGACGAATCATTAGTGTACTCTCTGCTTTACAACATTCTAACTTGAACACATATTTTCACCTGTTCATATTATGTTTAGCACTTCATGTTTTTGAACATATTTATTTTTTTAAAAGTATAAGTATGTATATGCATACAAACGTGTAGTGTCCTAATTTTTAAAATTAATTTTTCAATCTCAAAATATGCCCCAACTTACTTAGTCATTGATATTTATCACACATAACTTGTGGTCTGAAGACTGAGCACGCCGCTTCTAAATCAAGAAGTCATAGGATCGAAATTGGGCTCACAATAAAGATTTGTCGGAATTATTTTCTAAGTTGAGTAGGATAAATATCAATAACTGTCAACTTTGTGCCCGGTGTATGAGAGTTATTTGAGGAACGTAAAAATTTAAAATTCATTAAAAATTAGAATTGGGACGTCACTTGTGTAAACCAGATACCGAAACGCAACCTCTTAAAAATCGAATTTATTTATTTTCATATTATATTAATAATAAGTTTTATTAATATATATTATATTAGTAAGAATGGACATGCTCCGATGGTTTGTAAATGTAGAAAGAATGGATGATGCAAGATTGACCAAGCAGATATACAATGTAAACGTGGATGGATGTAGGAGTCGAGGATGGCCAAGACACACATTCCATGACCAAACAAATCGTGTTCTGGGGGAAGGTGATGTTAGGAGCCTCAAAAATCGATGCGCATGCATGAAAAGAGTTATGAAAGTCAACGAAGCGAGTGAGGTGTGTAAGAATCGTGCCTTATTGCTCTCTGTTCTCTCTGCTTACCCCGCAAGGGATTTGGCGTGAAGTTATGTACGTCTGTGTATTAAGATTATAATGATATGGGCTAACTAATTGTATTACTAATGATATAACTGCCACCAAAGATTTATTTGTCGATAGTGTGACTTAATATACTTGGCTAACACACCGTCCAGTCGTGGTGACCGTTGACACGGGAGGCTTTAAGCGTAGCCGTCTGTTCGTAAGCTACCGTACGATAACAGATAAAATCATGACAGTTTTGTACTCTTACATACTCCCGTTATGATACAGATGTTTGATCCTTAATTGAATAAACGATTAAAAGTTTAAATAAATTAACTTATTCTAGAGATGTGGTTTTTCGATGTTTACAGAATATTATAGTTGCTTTTTTCTTTACGCTTAGTAGGTAAAACTCTCAGTGTTTGGTTAGCAAGATAAAGATGTCGGTGTGTAAAATTAAGAAAGAGCATGCTCCAATGGTTCGAAATGTA
This sequence comes from Euproctis similis, assembly GCA_905147225.2. NCBI lineage: Eukaryota > Metazoa > Arthropoda > Insecta > Lepidoptera > Erebidae > Euproctis > Euproctis similis. Next base: position 17,626,523 of record LR990109.1, read on the forward strand.
GAAAGTATGGATCATCCATGATTGATTAAGTAGATATTCAATGCAAAAGCGGATGGTGGTAGGAGTCGAGGATGGCCACAACTTCCTTCAAATAGAACGAGTTTAGGAGGAAGGATTCTTAAAAATCGACCTGCGTGTATGAAAAGAGTTACGAAAGTCAAAGAAGCGAGTGAAGCGTGTAAGAATCGTGTCTTATGGTGCTCTGTTCTCTCTGCCTACCCCGCAAGTGATTTGGTGTGAAGTAATTTATATATTTATGTAGAAATATGATAATTATAAATGAATTGATATTCTACGTTATCATAACACTTTTCATATTTACAAAATAGCGAAACCTTATTGTTGCATTTATACAATTTATGAAATATTCATTAAAATAGATTAATTCGACGGGCCTCGTGGCGCATTAGTAAAACTACCGGCTGGAGCAATGAGGTCGGGGGTTCGATTCCCGCTCGAGTACAAATATTTGTGACAAACATGAATATTTGTGTGGTTGTCTGGATGTTTATCTATGTATTATAAGTATTTATTTACGAAAGAAAAGTATATATGTATTAATATCGGTTATCTAGTATCTATAACACAAGCATTTAGTTGCTTATCTTGGAACTAGAGGGCGCTGTGTGTATTGTGTCCGAGATATTATTATTATTTAAAAATTTAAATACATTTATATTAGTTACATACATATTTTGAAGTGTTACCTTATGCAAAGTATCAAACACACCACGTTTTATGGGAATAACATTGGCTAAAACATTTCGGTTGGGGATTATTCTACCATTGCGGGGACAAATCCTCCCTGCCGACGACAAAAGCACGTACATGTGTTTTTTAGCTTCATTAATGAACATTCACGTTCTTTATTCTGGACCGCAGAATAAATTAAGTCTAATATAAAAAAGAAAATGAGATTTCACCAGAACAGTTACCTATCTGACTTTTTGATATTCTTACTAATATTTACACAAATTGCAATGCATCATGTCGTAATACAACATGCTGTTAATTAAATATACCGCAGATAATATGGACTCATATTATCTCTCGGTGGCCCAGTGGTCGAGCACTGGCATCAAACTCTGGCTCACACCAATGGCTTTTCGAAATTGTTTTCGAAGTTATGTGTGATAAATATCGATGACTGAAAACTTTGTGCCCATTGTTATTTCATTTGGGACGTAAACATAACGGCGAGACGAGGCTTAACAGCCGCCGCCAACACCTTCGGGTAACAAAAGGCGTGAGATTATGTTATGTATGTATGTAATATGGACTCATTTATTACTCATTTAAAAAACATGCCCCCTAATTGCGAATGGTGACTTCTTTGAATGATGACCATAAACTTGAGGTAAATGGAAACAAATACCCAATCAAGATGTTCTTATAGTTGTTCAAAATTTACTTTCAGTACTCCCACACTCACAGTTAAATTTGATCAATGATGGGGTTAAAATCGTCTTTGCAATATTATAATATCGTTAAAATATTTTCTACACAACAAAATATAGTCTAACAAGTGGAATACAATAAAAGTTCCTTCCTGTAATAAGTCGTTTGCAATATTTTCCGTTGGTTGACAACCTCTGAGCATCGCTAAAGACATATGAACCAATACGAACCACCAACTCAAGAAGACATACAGAATTCTGTTCATATAAAGCGAGATAAATTGGACGAGGAGTTCACTTTATGCTGGTTATATTTCTGAATTGGTGTTAGCATAAATAAAAGCGTCGTAAACTAGACCGGGTAATGGACAACGGTGTTTTTAATGATAATATGTCACCATAAGTTACCTTACATACATACATAACTTCACGCCAAATCCCTTGGGGGTAGGCAGAAAGAACGGAGCGCCATAACGCACGATTCTTACACACCTCGCTCGCTTCGTTGCCTTTCATGCACGCGCGTCGATTTTTGAGGTCGTTAAAGTTCTTTATTTGTTTCTGTTGATAATAGTGAACATTTAAACATATATTCAAATTTTTGTTTATTACGTATTTCATTGCCTGATTATGTCTGCTAATCTGAACCAGAGTTTGAAATATAGCCAATCCAGAGTTAAATTATTGTGTCACATATTCATCTCTAAGACTTTCGCGAATCACGTTCATGATATTAAAACAAACTTTAGGATTATATCACGTTTATTTATTACCAATTTTATTAACTTCCCGACGTTTCGAACTCTTTACAGAGATCATTTTCGCGATTTAATCCTAAAGTTTGTTTTAATATCATAAATTATTGTGCATATTAAAAACAAAATAATAAAACTGAGTTTATATTTTATGCAATAAACGAGTTATTTGAATCTCACGTTCATATGATGAACTAAACAACAAAAACATAAACATAACTTCACGCCTTCTCTATCCGAAAGTGTAGGCAGTGTCTGTCAAGCCTCGTCTCGCCGTTATGTTTACGGCCCAAATGGAATAGGTGACAAATCTATTGCCATACCAGGCACAATGTTTTCAGTCATTGATATTTATCACAGATAATTTACGAAAACAATTAGGAAAAGTCATTGGTGTGAGGCCGGATTTGAACCCGCGACCCCTTGATTCAGAAGCGGAGTGCTCGGCCACGGAACTACCGAGACCTGATGAACTAAAATATTATAATGATATCGGAATTATTAACACTAGGCGTAGACACTTGTAATATCTAGGTACTTATAATCTGGACTTACCTAAATTTCTATTTAAGATAGATACAACCAGCATGCTCAGATATAAATTAAATTTGAAATGGTAAGGCCAGCGACCGTCCCGGCGGTGTACCATCAGCTAGCCGCAAGCCGGCAATGTAGTTTGTAGTATAAATATCAATATTTAGCACACTTGTACTGTTCCAAATTAGAACTTAGGGGATAGAGTACGGCACTAGCTTCCAAGCTATAAACGTATTTTCACATATTTAGATAACATTTGTATTTATTTCAGTGGCTAATATTATATTATATAAATATCTAGGAAAGATTTTATTCAGAATTAAAAAAAACGGGAGTTTATGTATTTTTTCTTTTTTATGTTTATTATAGTGAATAGATACCGTACACAAAAGTTTTTAAAGAGTTCTAGGGGAGGTCCAAACGTAAGATATAGATATTTATATTTATATCTTATGTTTAGATTAACAATTTATTTGCACTATAAGCTCTATTTAAAATGGTATTTCAACGACTTTCCATTTTTTCGAACTCCGAATATAGGAGGAGTTCTCACTACGACTGTTTCAGTAGATTACGAAATGTATGAAGACTAAATTTATTTAATATTAATCTGATACAAAATTCTACTAATGGACTACTCGTACTATAATTCTACTAATGAATATGGAAAATAAAATAGATAGATAAAAAACAAAAGGAAAATAATGTGATTTTTTTGTAGTAACCTCACACTGTTTCCTACCGGAATGTGTGGGCAGTTTTTACCCTTCGATTCGTCAAATTTCTATGTGGCTCACGCCCGAATACTGAACCGCCACTCAAATCTGACAATCAATAAAGTGCCACTTACTGCTCAAATTTCACGTATTCTGTCTTATGGGACAGCTACTTAAACGCTTAAGTAGCGCTTATATATTATATAAGTCCGCCACTCAAATATTATTTGAGTGGCGGTTCAGTATTCGGGCTTCAATCTATTGGCCTACAACTGACACAGTTTTGTCGGTCGTCAGTATTTATAACACATAACTTTCGATAATAATTCCCAGAAGTTTTCAAAAGATTCAGGAATATTTCCTCTATAAAGAATAATCGGTAATATGTATCTCTATTTACATGTATATAATATACATATATATGTATGATGCGAATGGGTGACCTAGTTGTGAGCTGCCTGCTTTACGCAGATGACGCCGTGCTTCTAGCCGAATCGCCGTCGGACCTGCAAACACTAGTCACTACTATGAAAGATGATTGCATGATTAAAGGCTTGCAGTTGAATGCGACGAAAACGAAAGTCATGGTGTTTGAAAGGGAGGAATCCAGAACAGATGCAAGGATAATGGTTGATGATGTAGTGCTGGAACAGGTGAATGAAATTGTATATCTTGGATGCGCTTTTAGCAGAGATGGAAGGTACACCGCGGATGTAGAAAGACGAGTGGCGATAGGAAATAGCGTAAACGGAGTGTTGGGCAGATTCCTGGGCGCAAAAAATATTAGCAGAAAGGCCCAGTTAGCAATCCACAATGCAGTCCTGATCCCAACACTAACTTATGGAAGCGAGAGCTGGGTATGGCAGAGTGTGCATGAAAGTAGAATAAACGCGGTAGAAATGAGGGCTCTACGCAAAATCTGCGGAGTGACTCTCGCTGACCGCGTAGAAAACAAGGTTGTAAGGAAGGAAGTTGGTTTGAAAGGGAGTGTCGGTGTAAAAGTAAGAAAGGGCATGCTCCGATGGTTCGGACATGTAGAAAGAATGGTTGACGCAAGACTGACTAAGCAGATATACAATGCAAAAGCAGACGGATGTAGGAGTCGAGGACGGCCAAGACACACATTCCAAGACCAAATAGAACGTGTTCTGGAGGAAGGTGATGTTAAGAGCCTCAAAAACCGACGCGCGTGCATGAAAAGAGTTATGAAAGTCAACGAAGCGAGTGAGGTGTGTAAGAATCGTGCCCTATGGCGCTCTGTTCTCTCTGCCTACCCCGCAAGGGATTTGGCGTGAAGTTATGTATGTATGTATATTGAAAGGTATATATGTAATGTATCAGGCTATGTATTCATATATTATGTATATATTAACTATTTGTGTAGACTGAATGTTTGTATGTATATTGTGGTTTTTTTTATTGCCCTCCTTTAGGAGAGTATTTTATATATCTTTAAATTGTTGTTGCAATTTTTTGGTACACTTAATTACTTTGCATGTTTGGATTCTCCTCTAAAACTCAAAGGGTTTGCTGGTAAAAACTCAATAGTGAGTTAAGCTCGCCCTTGTACATGTATTCATTATGAATTATTTTTTATGTAAATCTGTTGTATTATGTGTACAAACTAAACTAAAAATAAAAACTAAAAAAAACCGAGACTTCTAGATACAGTAACGGGATTGTTCATGGGAAGCTTAACTAGGGAACTCCCTGCATGCATGTAACTATTGTTCTAAGGAGGGTTAGATTAAACCATAATAAATTGAGCTTGAACTACAGCCCAGCGACACTTGTAAGCCATGCTCCAGTCGAAGTAGTAGGCACTCAAATATAACTTCTGACAAGTTCCAATGAACGTTTAACTGAAGACAGTATCTTCTTAACGGATTACAGAATTAATTCGCCGCGAATTTTGACGCATTAAAATAAATTGGAAAAGTTCTTACACTGTACCAAGAGTTTTCTGATTCCCCTTTATTTTTTTGCATCCTAAATATCATAATTGCAATCTGTGAGATAACATTTTTAGTAACTTCACTTTTTCTCCCCTCGAGAGAGTAGGCTATATATGGTAGGCTATATATTCCGTTCATGAACCGATTTCCCAAAATTTACTGGTGATAACTAGGATTCGAAACTAATAGATGGCGATACCAAACATAAGTCAAAGTCAGAGTGGTTTTTTTTGTATAGGTCTTCACAGACACTTAAAAATAGTCAACGTACAAAAATAATTAAAATTCTTAAACACGAGCGCTTGAGGAAAGTGCCTCCGTGGAACAAGAAAACACGGACGCAATCGCCACGAGCGGCCCGATTCTCAGTGTCTTCATGACAAGAATTGGGCAAGAAACTCATGTGCCAAATACTCTTTTCAAAACCATTTAAAATAGATACAATAGTATTATTATCGCTACTGAAAACATAGCAGTAGGCTCGTGTATAAAAGGCGTAGCAGCCAGAATACTCGACCATCACAGCTATGACCCAACCAACCTAAATCATCGTCCTACAAGTTAATGAGAGATATTATATGATATTAGTATATCATATTACATTTACAATTGAACATATATCGCGATGCAGTGCAATGGTCGACCAGACCAGTATAGGATGCTTCACTAAGACGCCTTAACCTAGCACATGATGGTTACTAAATATTTCTTTATACTACTTTCAATATGATTGACCTCCTCAAGGAGACGTTCATTTAAGATCATGGAAAGTGCGTCGTGGTCGTCGTCAACACATACATCCGGCATCATCCCTCCTTTCTACATGTACGAACTATCAGAGCATGCCTTTTCTTACTTTTACACCGACACTGATTATTTTCATCTATCTCGTATCTTAACAAGTTCAGGCTTGATTGTCGATGAATGATGATGAAGGATGAAAGATGAAGATGAAGGTGGAACCTATTGCCATTTGTGAGGTAACAATTCGGCAACTCGAGGTTTAACAGCAGCTGCCTACAGCTTCGCATTTCTATATAATATTTCCTTATCCAATTGAGTACATAGGGGCAATTAAACTTAATAAAATGGGCTAAACCGATTTTGATGATAATTGTTTTATTCGAAAGATATCCTCCCGAGTGGTCTAATTCTAAGAAGATCCTATATGAAAGGTCTTATTGTAGTCGTATTTTTTCGGTTTATTAAAAATTGATTAAGGCATTCGCTTTTAAATTAAACAACCAAAAAGAAGAGAAAAAAACCTTAAAAAACCTCCACGTATAAAAAAAAGAATCAACTACTTATCTCTTTATTATATAAACTATATCTTATCTTTATAATATATACTCCTAAATATAAACAGGATCAAAATAAATGTAAAAAACAAAATTGTCGTCGTTCTCTAATCAAGCCGTAACTTTAAGAGTTTAATATTGTCTCACGTCCTCTAGATTATTTAATATCATGAAACATTACTTTTTTTTTGTAAATGTTTACATATTTTTCTTTCTTTAAATTAGACTTTTTAATTAGCAAAGAGCCTTCTCCATCTTTAATCTTCTTATAAGATTGTGAGATTGTCCAAATTAAAATTCAGCAAAGCTCTACTTAGTTTTATCGGCTTTATAAACAATTCTGTTTCTCATTTAAATGAGTTTTAGCCGTTTTGCAAATTATTGTTATTATTATAGGATTAAAGAAATGCGAGATTTTTAAGTGATTTCTTCTTTTTTTTTTAATAATTATTACTGCTGTATACATTTCGGATAAAACAATATTAAGAGGGCTTCTATTCTCTTTGATACCTTTTTTTCTTAATACTTGGTAAAAATCTTGTGAAGTAGTTAAATAGACTTAACAGATAAAGTTTGAAGAAAGTAATCTTCTTTTTTTTTTAATATATTTATATATTTTATCAGACTGTTAATGTTAGGTATGGATCTCTAACTAGAAGTCGGAGAGGTGAACCTCAAGTCCTCTGAGATTTTTGTACTACGAGTGTTGGGTTGCATCAGATCAATTCCTTTTATCGTCTCTTAAATGTCACCCACGGACAAAGGGCTGTCACTATTCTATAAGCCGATATCAATATCTTTTCAAAAAAATACTGTATACGCCGTATTAAGGCGTTAAAATATAAAAGGAAAACAGTATTCAAAATCCAAAGTATAGATTTATTTAAAATGAAAAAGCGTGTTAATGTAAGATACCACCATGGAATTTATATATAAAATCAAGCCTTACAGTAAAATAAACTTAACAGCTATAGTGATAATAATGGGGCTTATTCCCAAATGGGGTCGAACATTCGCAATAGCTGTCGAGAAACTCTGTGATCCTATTACCTCTCTGGAGGATCCTATCAATATCTATGATGGATTTCAGTATATACCTGTATAGAAATTTCTATACAGAAACTCACTCGAATAATTAAATGAAATACTGGAAACGGTATGATGGTCTATGTTTTAAAACACTTTAAAATGTTGGACATAACACACACAGCGCCATCTAGTTGCAAACAACATAACTAACGCTTGTGGTAATGATGCAGACAACTGATTTTAATTCATAAATTAATTTTCTTATTGTTATTATGTAAATTCTTATCAAACATTCCAGTTCGGCATAAATATTGGACTTTGGTGAGGATGGAACATGCTGACCTTTATTTAGCAGGCAGTAGATTTGCTAATTTATATGTATATTGTCTAATTTTAATTTTTCGCTTAACTTTAAAAACTGGATTGGATATTCAAATATAAATAAAGAAATATGTATAAAAATCTTAGTAGTCGAGCACCTCACTTCTGTATCAAGAGGTCGCGGGTTCGTATCCTGGCTCACACCAATGACTTTTAGAATTTAAATTCAAAAATATCGATGACTGAAAACTTTGTGCCTGGTATGGTAATAAGTTCGCCCATTTTGGACGTAAGCGTAACGGCGAGTTGAGGCTTAACAGCCGCTGCCTACACCTTAGGGTAGAAAAGTCGTGAAGTTATGTGTACGTATAAAAATCTATTACATAAAATAAAACGTTTCTTTGTTAACAATAATACTCTCGAGAGCAATGAATCCGGGTCACTTAAAGAATGTTAAAAATCTCGGAAACTAAAAATGATAGGTTAATGCAATAAATTGTATTTAATAGACAATGTAATACTCCTTAAATGAAAGTAAAAAAAATATGAGTCACCATACATTTTATTAACACAAAATTACATAAAGAAAAAATCTGCTGATCTCTCCTTAAAACAAAAATAGGAAACATGAAATTTTTGAACTTTATTACGATTTTCTTGAATTTTAATACTTCGTATTGCCTCCTCGTGCTTCCATTACTGCGTTTACGCGGTTTGGCATGCTGTACACCAAGTTCCTTATACGATTTTGGGGAATATTCTCCCATTCCTCTGTGAGAGCAATTTTGAGCTCACGAAGCGTGATTGGGGGAGGGTTTCGTTGTTTTACGCATCTGCCTAGCTCGTCCCAAGCATGCTCGATCGGGTTGATATCCGGGCTGCGCGCTGGCCACTCCATACGAGTAATGTTCATCTCTTGAAGGTAGTCATTCACAATCCTACCTGTATGAGGTCGGGCATTGTCATGCATAAATATAGCATCCTCACCTAAATTGACCATAAATGGACCAACGTGATCATTGAGGATTTCTTCCACATTTCTTACGCTAGTTAAAGAGCCGTTTTCTATGATCACCAGCTCTGTGCGACTTTCAGAAGAAATTCCGGCCCACACAAGTACAGACCCACCACCGTAGGCTACTTTTTCCTCGATGCATGCTTGCTTGAATCTTTCCCCTGGTCTTCGATACACTCTGTGTCTTCCATCGTGCTTGTAGAGCATAAATTTTGATTCGTCGGAGAACATAACTTTTGACCAATCTTCAATACTCCAATTTACGTGGCTCTGGGCATATCTTAGTCTTGAAATACGATGCCCACGCTCCAGTTTAGGGCCGTTTGCAGGTCTAAGGGGTTTTAAGTTAGATTCAGCAAGCCGACGTCTTACTGTCCATGCACTTGGGTTACTTCCTCCGAGGCGTCGAAACTGATTGGTGAGTTCAGTTCCTGTGAGAAAGCGATTTCGAAGCATGGTGTTCACCAAGTATCGGTCTTCTCGTGCTGTGGTATACCTGGTTCTGCCCGTTCCTGGTCTGCGTAGGTTAGAACCAGTTTCTTCGTAACGTCGGAGAACTCTTTGTACTGTTGACAGCGACACACCAACAGTCCTGGCTGTATCGCGCTGACTCCGGCCGGTTTCCAGCATTGTAAGTATTCTGGTGCATTCTTCAGGCGTAAGCGACATAATTTCAGCTTGAATAATGAATATAGAGCACTATCAACATGGTTTATGTACCCACATAAATGACAGATTACAAACAAAAGCAAAACCAAATGCTGTAATTTCGTAGTTCCATCTTCGAAAGTGGCCCTTTTTCAAATTTGATTTTTTTATGATATAACTTTACAATAACTAAGAAGTTTTAATACCTTCATTTAAGGAGTATTACATTGTCTATTAAATACAATTTATTGCATTAACCTAGCATTTTTAGTTTCCGAGATTTTTAGGATTCTTTAAGTGACCCGGATTCATTGCTCTCGAGTGTATATTGTCTAACAAATATTAATTCAATGAATTAAGAAATCGCTAGGGCGGTTTTTCAGTCTTTTACAGGTCGCGATTATGGTTTTTTTATGTTTTCTTTAATAAAATGCTACGCTGAAGTACAAGTATCTAGTGTTGTATCGAGTAATGTGGACGTTCATTTATCGATATTGATAAATAGACTATTTAACTTCAAATATAATATCAAACCCACCTAACTTAGGTAAAAATTGGTATACGGCCAGTTCTATTATTCTGAAAATGTGATAAATACAGAACTGTTTTAAGTACTAACCAATTGTCTTCTTTTATTAATTATTTATTCTTTGGTAATTCATTTACTTGTGTAAGAACAATTTAGCTCTTCAAAAAACTGTTAAGTATAATACACTCGAGAGCAATGAATCCGGGTCACTTAAAGAATGTTAAAAATCTCGGAAACTAAAAATGATAGGTTAATGCAATAAATTGTATTTAATAGACAATGTAATACTCCTTAAATGAAAGTAAAAAAAAATATGAGTCACCATACATTTTATTAACACAAAATTACATAAAGAAAAAATCTGCTGATCTCTCCTTAAAACAAAAATAGGAAACATGAAATTTTTGAACTTTATTACGATTTTCTTGAATTTTAATACTTCGTATCGCCTCCTCGTGCTTCCATTACTGCGTTTACGCGGTTTGGCATGCTGTACACCAAGTTCCTTATACGATTTTGGGGAATATTCTCCCATTCCTCTGTGAGAGCAATTTTGAGCTCACGAAGCGTGATTGGGGGAGGGTTTCGTTGTTTTACGCATCCCCCTACACTGTTTCTTCTGCACATAAATGATATGCTGAATAACAGCAATTTACATTGTTATGCGGACGACAGCACAGGGGATACTTCATATACCGGCCGCGCTAGAATTTCTCGGGAAAACGTCGATGAGTATCGGAACGGACTTGTGTCTGAAATTGAGACTCTGCTTGGTCAAGTCTCGGACTGGGGCCGACTAAACTTAGTCCAATTCAACCCCAAAAAGACACAGGTCTGCGCGTTTACCACTAAAAAGACACCCTTTGTCGTAGCTCCCTGTTTCGAGAACGCTCTCCTGACACCGTCAGCTCATATCGGAATCCTTGGTGTCGATGTGTCGAGCAACGTCCAGTTTTGCGGTCATCTGGAAAGCAAAGCTAAGCTGGCCTCAAAGAAGCTCGGTGTGCTCAATAAAGCGGGACGGTACTTCACGTCAGGTCATCTATTGCAACTTTACAAAGCGCAGGTAAGACCCCACGTGGAGTACTGTTCCCATCTTTGGGCGGGAGCACCCCAGTACCAGCTTGCTCCATTTGACCGCATTCAACGAAGGGCGGTTCGGCTCATCGACAACCAGGCAATTTCCGACGGGCTTGATTCTCTGGCACTGCGGAGGGACATTGCTTCTTTGTGTGTCCTATATCGAATCTACCACGGGGAGTGTTCCCAGGAATTGTTCGGACTAATACCACCCGCTGATTTCCGCCACCGCACATCGCGCCAACACTACCACGCACATAAGCTAAATGGTTGGCGATCTACGACAGTGCGCTTCAGCCGACACTTTTTGCCACGCACGTCTCCTCTATGGAACCAGTTGCCGGCAGAGGTATTCCCGGACCGATACGACTTAGGGACCTTCAAGAAAAGAGCATACTCCCACTTAAAAGGCCGGCAACGCTGATTCGACGCCCCTGGTGTTGAGAATGTCTATGGGCGGCGGTGGTCACTTTCCATCAGGTGACCCGCAAGCTCGTTTGCCCCTTTTTCTCATAAAAAAAAAAAAAAAAATCTGCCTAGCTCGTCCCAAGCATGCTCGATCGGGTTGATATCCGGGCTGCGCGCTGGCCACTCCATACGAGTAATGTTCATCTCTTGAAGGTAGTCATTCACAATCCTACCTGTATGAGGTCGGGCATTGTCATGCATAAATATAGCATCCTCACCTAAATTGACCATAAATGGACCAACGTGATCATTGAGGATTTCTTCCACATATCTTACGCTAGTTAAAGAGCCGTTTTCTATGATCACCAGCTCTGTGCGACTTTCAGAAGAAATTCCGGCCCACACAAGTACAGACCCACCACCGTAGGCTACTTTTTCCTCGATGCATGCTTGCTTGAATCTTTCCCCTGGTCTTCGATACACTCTGTGTCTTCCATCGTGCTTGTAGAGCATAAATTTTGATTCGTCGGAGAACATAACTTTTGACCAATCTTCAATACTCCAATTTACGTGGCTCTGGGCATATCTTAGTCTTGAAATACGATGCCCACGCTCCAGTTTAGGGCCGTTTGCAGGTCTAAGGGGTTTTAAGTTAGATTCAGCAAGCCGACGTCTTACTGTCCATGCACTTGGGTTACTTCCTCCGAGGCGTCGAAACTGATTGGTGAGTTCAGTTCCTGTGAGAAAGCGATTTCGAAGCATGGTGTTCACCAAGTATCGGTCTTCTCGTGCTGTGGTATACCTGGTTCTGCCCGTTCCTGGTCTGCGTAGGTTAGAACCAGTTTCTTCGTAACGTCGGAGAACTCTTTGTACTGTTGACAGCGACACACCAACAGTCCTGGCTGTATCGCGCTGACTCCGGCCGGTTTCCAGCATTGTAAGTATTCTGGTGCATTCTTCAGGCGTAAGCGACATAATTTCAGCTTGAATAATGAATATAGAGCACTATCAACATGGTTTATGTACCCACATAAATGACAGATTACAAACAAAAGCAAAACCAAATGCTGTAATTTCGTAGTTCCATCTTCGAAAGTGGCCCTTTTTCAAATTTGATTTTTTTATGATATAACTTTACAATAACTAAGAAGTTTTAATACCTTCATTTAAGGAGTATTACATTGTCTATTAAATACAATTTATTGCATTAACCTAGCATTTTTAGTTTCCGAGATTTTTAGGATTCTTTAAGTGACCCGGATTCATTGCTCTCGAGTGTATTAATGTAATAACATCTTGGATACAATAAACGCAGCGCCCTCTAGTTCCTAACTAAGCAATTGCTTAATTACTTAGTTTGGAACTAGGGGGCGCTTGTATTATGGAAAGTAGATAGGTAACAGATATTAATTTATACTTTTGTCTTGTAAATACTTAATAATTTAAATACATACACGTAGACAAATATCCAGACGCCATACAAACATTCAAGCTTGTCATAAATTGTACTCGGGTAGGGATTGAACCCACCAATCTGCAGTTGGTGGTTTACCACCACGAGGCCCATCTAATTAATTTTAAAATTAAATAAACCAGTGTTTTAAGGAGTAGTGTGTATCGAAAATATTTTGTCTTGGCACATCACTATAGCGTCCTTCTGGTTGTGACATATGTATTGTCACGTTCCAGAATGTGGGTGACAACGTTAAAATAATAACTACTATCTCTACATGGCTTTGTACATTTTTTATTTAGTAAAAAGTATGTATTATACTTTACTTTTTTTTTGTTTTACTCCAGACACAGGATTATGGGTAATTCCGAAAGGAGAGTTTCACGAAGTTTCACAAAGATATAGAAATAACTTCCCTTAAAGTCCCTTACTGGGTAGGCAGAGAGAACACAGCGCCATAAGACACTATTCTAACAGACTTTATTCTATTCTTTGACTAATTTTGGTATTCGGAGAGAATTGAACGAGTATTAGAATTGCTTTCATCATCCTAATGACATCAGGATGCGGGTAGATATATACCGAGCTGACACTAACAGTAAAGTGAAGGCAGAACTGATACGAGGACTCTCTAACTTGTAAACGGGATAACTGTCCGCTGCATGAATATGCCGATTCGACTGGCGTAATACCACGACTAATCAGAATATTGACTTACACTGGGTCAGGCCGCGTCTTGCTCGGTGAGAGAGATACGGAGGCCCAACCCCTTGCCCTGTCCCCTCTTCTTATCCCATTACCATCACCTTTCCTATTTCACCATCAAAAACATTCCCAAGGAGGGCTAACGTCAGCAGGCGGCCAGTCTTAAAACCACGAACAAGTCTATAAATATTCTCAAAAAACTAATGGAAAGACTAGCTCTAGCATAAGAAGTCACTACCAAAACTAGACTAATAATATCAGAGGTAGTAAAAACCAAATCGATGTACAATAAGAGAAGAAAAAAAAAAGGTTTCTCCGAAATAGAAAATGAATGCGTCCATAAGAAATATTTCCGAAAAAGTATAATGGGACACATATAATGTACGTTATCATCCAACCATTAAAGTAAATGGTTTTTATCATTAACTAAATATCTTCGTAATACGGCGATCGTGAGTGCGACCAAAACTATCAATAACTGTCACTTGTGTTATATAGCAATGAATTCTGATGAAGTATTTATTATAGAAATGTATTCTTGCTATTAATAACTTGAAGTACGTTACGCACTTACATATTAACTCATTAGTTAGTTATGATGTCAGACAATAAACTGTCGACCCCACCAAATCAATCCTTTATATGGTTTAGTCTGTGACATTAAAACAAACTTTAGGATTAATTATATCGCGTTTATTTATTACCAATTTTATTAATTTCCCGACGTTTCGAACTCTTTACAGAGATCATTTTCACGAGTGACGAACAAAAGATGGTAGTTGTTCAAAAGCTACCATCTTTTTGTTCGTCAAATAAATAAATAATAAATAAACGCGATATAATCCTTAAAAGTTGTTTTAATTTCAATTCAATTCAATCATTTATCTGTATCAATGAGGGTAGCTTGGTGGGTGCTCTCTGTAGAGCACCCACTTTTTGGAAATAAAATCAAAAAGTTGATGTTAAAAATATGATTTTTACTATTGGTAACCCACATCAGACCATGAAACAAAAATTAAATATTTATTAACAAGATATATTTACTAAAGAAAAAGTTTGGTTTGTACAGATCCTTTGTTGTATGATTTAATAGGTAACAGTTGTTACTTTTAATTATTAGCTAATTATCTTATTTCTTTTAAGTTAGTTGAGATCAGAGTATAACTATTATGAAATATTTATTGATTTTAAATTTAAAGGTAAGTATTTGTTAAAAATCTACCACTGGGTCGCAAACGCGGCCAGTCCTGAGAAAAAAAACTCAGCGGCTGTTCTTCAAAACTGATTATTATTTCATTTTGGACGGGCTATTGATAGTACTATTATTTGTGAAATTGAGAAAAGAAACTTGGTTACCAAGTTAATAAAAAATATTTTTATTATAATAATATTTTAAATATTATTTTTATTGTATGCTGTACTGTTCAAAATTCTACATTATTTTGGTTTCTGATGTGGGTCTGACCTGCAAACTACTGATCCTGGTTTTAATGGACCTCTTTGTTTGTCCGATATAAGAGAATCCACAATCACAGTCCAGCTTATATACTCCTGGGTCTTGCAAGGGGATGTGGCACTTGACAGATGGTAGAAATTGGCTAACTTTCTTGGGTGGCTTAAAGTATGTTTTAATCGAAGCACGTTTTAAAATATAGCCAATTTTGTCAGTGATTCCCTTTATGTACGGCTGATGTCCACTAAAAGAAGCCAAATATAGTTTTTGAACAACTGAATTTTGCAAAATTAAATAGTCTCGGTTATCCCAGTGGTCGAGATACAAAGGCCGTGGGATCAATTCCGGCCTCAAACCAATGATTTCTCGGAATTATTTTCCGAAGTTATGTGTGATAAATATCGATGACTGTCAATTTCGTGCCCGGTGTATGGCAATAGGTTCGCCACCTATTCCATTTGCGACGTAACATAACGATTCGGATGTTTAGGATTAACCGCCGCTGCCTACAGCTTCGGGAACAAAAGAGCTTGAAGTGATGATGAGATTATAAGATGGTTTCCTTATCCTAAATATTTAATGAAAAACTGTGAAGATACGATAAATAATAAATAAAGATTATTAAAAATCCCTATGGGAAACTTAATACTCCGCTTTTGATAAAAATATTTAATTATTTTTTTGTTACGATAATATGTTCCTTGCAATAATTAATTAAATGTTTTCATCATTTTAAACTAGTTCTAATGCAATTTAACAGTTCCTAAGCTCTAGAAAGATCACATACTTTTAAGACACAACCTCCAAAAACACCAGGCAGGTGGCTTATGAACGTACGTATTTAAGTGATATAAAATGTATCATGATTACATAGTATAAAATAAGTCCCCTTAAATGCTATCGAAACTCCGCAACGGATTTTGATGCAGTTTTTTTTAATAGATAGAGGATGTCAATGGGGTGATTTTTATCTATAATTCATGAATAGAAAAGAAAAAGTGTAAAATTATTTATTACTTTTGATGCGGAATAAATTTCGCCGGGTCAGCTAGTAATAAATAAAACGTATTTAAACTAACTCTCAGACTCTTTAAAAATATATTTCCACTTCAAATTACCTACTGGCTATTCTTTGTATAAGCTGTTATATCAACGTATATTGCAGATAGAATTACCACGCGAACTAAATTACATACATTACACAACTTCACGCCTTTGTTACCCGAAGGTAACAAATAATTGGAAGGGCTCTTAGGATGCTGGGATTCGTTATCCGTAATAGTAAATTTTTCAAAAACTCCTTTACTAAAGTGATTCTTTATAACAGTCTAGTCCGAAGTATCCTAGAGTACGGTTGTGTTGCCTGGAGGCCACATTATGCAACTCATTCATTGAGAATGGAGAGAGTCCAGAAGAGGTTTGTCAGACATTTGGGTTACATTACCAGTGGTCGCGTCAGGAAAATGTCATATGCCAAAAAACTCAAACATTTCAAATTGATAACCTTAGAGGCACGTAGAGATATTCTGGATTTAAAATTTCTTCATAAGCTATTCAATAATGAAGCTGACTGTCCCCAGCTACTTGAGAGATTTCAACTAAGAGTCCCACGTAAGCCCCCTCGGAAGCCGATCGCTCCATTTTGCCTACCAGTGCGCAGAACAAAGTTTGGAGCTAGTTCTCCCGTTCCTAGGTTGTCTAGACTTATTAACGAGCATAGTGATCTAGTTGATATACATTCACAGACTTTAGGCAGTTTTATTAATAGTATAAGAAAGAAATATATCAGTTTTTAGAGTTATTATGATATAGTGATAGTTATAGTTAGTGTAGTAACGTAAAGCAGGACGTGTTATTTGGCACTTATATTATAAGTTTCAAAGCAATATTTGAGAGTTCGAGAGTGATGTTTGTACCTAATACCGCCTTTTTTCAGAGAACGAGAAAATAATAAATGTAAATGGCATGTCCTAATTATCATGTGGTGTTTACCTGTAAAGATTGTACATTTAGTAGTTATTCTATCAATAATGTGTAAAAGCCATGCAATAATGTAACAATAGTTGGTAAGCCTAAATAAATAAAAAAAAAAAAAAGGTATAGGCAGCGGCTGTTAAGCCTCGTCTCGCCGTTATGTTTACGTCCCAAATCGAATAGGTGGCGAATCTATTGCCTTAGCGGGCACGAAGTTTTCAGTCATCGATATTTATCACACTTAACTTCCGAAAACAATTTCGAGAAGTCATTGGTGTGAGCCAGTGTCAAGATCCGAACCCGGACCTCTCGATCTGAAGCTGTGTGCTCGACCACTGGACCACCGAGACTTTAATTATACGAACTAAATTAATTAAATAAATTATTTTTTTTATTATTCTATTATTCTTCACAATACCTATATTTCCTAAACGAAAAATAATGAAAACAGATGGACGGGTATGAGGTAGTTGGAATATCAAGCAATCGAGTGTCATCAAGCAACCATATATCATAAACATGTTTTTTGAAATACTATTTTGCTTACCCCGCAAATTATTTGTGATGAAGTTATGTAAAATAAAATCTAACAATCTTAAGATATTCTTATATATACCTGTAACAATACATTTGTTCAATACAATATTATTTTAACATTCCTTACTTCATTCCATTGCAATGAGCTGGGAGTAAACTCAGCCCGATAGCACTCGATACAATTGCTTTTTTATTATTGCTGCATTGTCTTTTATTTCAAATTACTTTTTTAATATTTTTAATTGGCTTCGTAGTTTAAAATAATTGTTTAATTTAAAACAAAATATACTTAAAGTTTGGCATTTGTTGCGCACAAACAAGAGCAGTTTTTATTTCCATAATATATTTCCATTATATAAATAAATTTTCTTTTTTAAATATTTAATACCAGGATTAGCTAATATCTAACTAACAGATGCATCCAAAGTCAATAAACTAGTGAACATATAACAATATGTTTGACTCAACATATAAGCATTCATATACATACAACAGTGCGTTAGTAAACACGGTCCATTTGTTTCGACTGTATTGTATGTGAGTTGTGGCAGAATTACTCACTCTGCCTGCACGATATACGATATTCATAGCGGTAGGCTGTTTGTTAACGAACTGCACATCAGGAGACCTGGATGTCGGTGGCAAGGTAGGTAACTCATTTTCTACTATTTGAACAGTTCGAAACGACTGCTGGATTCTGACCGAGATTATGACGGTGGGACGTCGGAGGTTCTTTTATTACAACGAATGCAATTAAAATGACCAACGTGAAGTCATTATGATCTCGTACAAAAAAAAGCAATTCATTAATTTGTGTCCCTTCATTAATTGCCGCCATCTACGCCTTCGAATACCGAGCGGGTGAAGGTACAGGAATGTTCTATGTTTTCAATTCTCCACGCTGGCATAATAAGTAATTGTGTTATAAAATTTTTAGTGTTTCTGCTTGGAAATGATTTTTTCAAAGTATAAATTTCTTTATACTTTCTTTTACAAGCGGCAGTCATGTGGGGACCATATAAAATGAGCTTGAAAATTAATAACCAACTTTTTCGTTGTACTTTATGTCCCGGGGTACTACGCTGTTATTAGTTTGTAAAGGATTTTGTTAAAGTATTACAATATGAATTAAATTTAACATCGACGGCATTTTAAACGATGTTTATTCTGTAAATGTAAATTTGGTAATAATTTTTGTTACTTAAGAATAAATAACATTCACTTATAAATGTAAGAATATATTTTTTAAAACTGTAAATAGCAAAGTTAACCAACACAAAAATCATCTCCTTCAAATATCAGTTTTTATTTTGTAATTAATAATATTTTTGCTATACATAAACAGATTGACTGAACTATAATACAATACCTACAGATACATTTAAAGATACAGAATGTTTTGCTGAAAAAAAGAGACTCGGTTTTCTGTTGTTTTTTTTGCAAAGATAATACACAACATCAAAAGCCAGTATTGATGAATCAGCATTGTCCCTATCGACAATAACTAAACTTATGGGGTTAACGTAACTATTGCTTCCATCAACTTTATGTAAAAAGGGTCGGTTTGCACAATATTTTATTTGTTTTCCATCCGTTTCTACTTATCTACTGATAGGATTTGTGTCAAGCAAATGTGATATTATGTACCTAAGGTTTTTTGGGATAAATATTTGTTGTTATTATAGCGTTATAAGTTTTTGTTTTTTACTTATTGGTATCAAGTCAGACATCTAAGACTAATATTAATTCTGATAGAGTTATTTTGATGGTCAAAGTGGAAGTCAACAAAAAAACTTCGTGGTAATAATACATCCAGGTGTGGAACAAATGGTTTATTGTAAACTGAATAAAATTCATAGTGTTGACAGCCGAGCTTTAGTAATGGAAAGACACTCAAGGAAGATGAAGAATTTGATGTCGTCTATGGTCATTTCACTGAAGCTAGTTTATGCTTTGTTTTTTTTTGCTCATGAAAAACAATTTGTATCGTAGCTTATCGAATAATTTTAGAAGAAAAGCATTATCAAATTAATATCCGTCACCCACGTCTTCTATTTCTCAATTTGTCTTACTCTATTCATATTTTAATAAATCACATGCTACGGCCCACGTGAAATATGAAAGAGTAATGTACAAAAATATCCATTACGTCGCCATTTCAAACTGACTTTTTGACTCTATTTTATTTTTCGATTGAAATTGACAATTTCATATTTCTTTGGACATCTAGAAATGTCTCTAACCGAGCAAAACGGGACATGAGCCACTTTAAATTGTTATTTTGAGAAGTCGTGGTATTTGACAGTTCGAGCGAGCCCATTTATGCAGCGAACTGCGTGGCTCTTTCACTGTTAAACGGTTATATACTAAACGTGTATATATTATAAGGGGCATATACATCTATAGAATAAACTCGGTAAGATAATATAAGCTTAGCACATAGTGCGTATGTGCTCTACCTTTCAGGTAATCCCTGACTTCCCGTCGTCTTATCCACAAGCAACACACACACATGCCATTAGGATTCTGCCCTCGTCCCTAATTCTTACAATCTCGGAGGAGGCCAACAATTAGTCTTAATTACAAACAAACCCATAGCATTTGTTATGCAAACGTAAAATACTCAATGCGTCTTTATTGTGCCACAAGCACGTACAATCACAATTCCCTAATGGAAGTTGCTGTTGCTTGAGAATGCTAGATAAATAACAAAATATATTATTTATAATGTAGGTATATTTTTCACTAAATTGTATAAAACAAAGGCGCTTTCTCTGACCCTAAATCCCTATGTATACTTGAATCTTAAAACTACGTAACAGATTTTTATGTGTTAATTCTAATAGAGGTGACAACGAGGTGGTTTATATGTAGAATGTAGTAAAGAAAATGTTTTTAAAATCAAAATTTACTTATTTATTACTTTTGATGCGAAACAAAGTCCGCCGGGTCAACTAGTTACGAATAAATTGTTACGAATTGCCCACATATTTAGAAGGTATATTTATTAGTTGCAGAGCTGATGCGTTGTAGATTTTTTATGACTCGGAAAAGTGGGCATACGGGCAAGTTGTGTTAAACAACTACCTCACGAATCTCTGCTACATTAAAAACTCTATTTTTATCTCTGTAAATTTAATAGTCATTACATAGTACAAAACAACGTCGCTTTCCGCTGTCTATCCGCTTGTGTGCTTAGATTTTTGAACGAACAGCAACGGATTTTGATGGGGTCTTTTTTAATAGATAGAAGGTATCAACGGAGTGGTTTTAATATACTGTAGCAAATATAGAGTGATAATTTTCGAGATTTAGCACTTTAATTGCAGACGCTGGCTGACCTCTAAGTGACAAAGAAGTCCGCGATGGCATATGTCTATTCTCATAAGGATATACCGCAATGACCACTTTTATTTCTATTTCGAGGCGAAATAAAGGTCGCTGAGTTAACTAATAAATTATAATTCGTAATTAGAGAAAATTAAGAAGTTTTCCTAAAATTACTAACAAGCGTCTGTTCTGGATATGCTGCATGTAGTCAACTTCATCTGGATCTTAAAAATACAATTTGGGATTACTCTGAACATATTGTTATTATTATGAGAAAATCTGTAAATAAACTACGTAAAAATATGATAATTTTATTTGTGTTAACCCTATCGTTGCAATTAAAGACGAGACAATCCAATTCACGTCGGTATAATAACCGGATCAAAACTTGAGCAGCTAGGGTTGTCGAGACAAGTTTCCGCACGAATCCGATACAGTTGTAATGGAATAGGTACGTGATCAAGTTATTGAAATATTCCTAGATATTGTGTAATCGAATAAGAATTTATTCAATAAAAAAAATTTATAAATGAAAAATTGACCATTGAAAGAAGTGGTAGTTGCACGATTTTCAAGACTGAACTACAGTCAGACGTGTGATGGATGTTTTCAGGCTAGCAAAAGCCCAAAAAAGAAGAGGTATGGTATCTCCGGATACCTCACTCACCGAACTAAATGCGAAATGAGCCGCTTTTTGACGGTATTTTGGGTGATGCAGCGAACTGCGTGGCTCTATCACTGTTAAATCTATTATCATTTTAAACAATATCCCAGCACAATATTTCTATAGAACAGCGATAACTTCCACACGTATCAATTTGTTTTAGCATTCCTGCTTCGATCACTGCACGTAAACCGTCGCTCCAGCAATTCCGATGGAATATAGAAATCGAATCGCAGGCGAGCTGTTTAGAATTATCCTTTAAACCGATTTGTATAATTTATCGAGAGATGAGTCCATTAGGAGAAATATTGTAATATCAGATAAAGTTAATAACATTTTATTGATTTTGGTAATGAGGATTGATGAGATAATCAGAATGAGCCTATGTTTAGTAATTGGAAAGTATTTGAAATTAATAATATCAGGAAAATAAAATAAAATTTTGTAATGTACAACAAGGTTGTTAGATGGAGAGGTGGTCTGAAAGAAAGCATTATATCGGTACTAAAAGAGAGAATAGAATGCTCTGGAGAATGGACGCCACAAGAATAACTAAGCAGATATATAGTGCAAATGTGGATAGGTGTAGAAGTTAAGAAAGATCACGAGGTTATATTCAGCAACCTTAAAATTCGACGAGCGTGCATCACAAGAGTCATGAAAGTCATAGAGTGAGTGACTTGACGCAGTTCATATACGATGTAGACGTTATATATTTTTCTTATTACTGGGTCTTGTCCGTACTTTGGATTTATTACTTGGCACTTTTTTTGTAAATTCTGAATCTTTATTTTTTACTAAGATAATATGTTTAATGATTATTTCGACTTTAATAACAAGATTGAAGATGCTGAAATAATATCACAAAAGAGAATTTTGATAAAGACTTATTTTGTGTAAGAAATATCCGTAACGACTATAGCTATAAAAGAGGTACTAAGTATTCGCAATAGGTATTTCATGGAGCTTCTAATTAAACCTTGCCTGAGATATACAAAATTAACTAAGTTTGAATTTTGACTCAAAGAAAATTCAATACCTCTATTAAATAGATCTTGTGAGAATCTCGTTGACTCTAAAAGGAAATTCCTAAAGGCAGAGCTGCAAGCAAACACGCATATTTGATCTCGCGGGGAACCTGCGGTTGAACCGTTCTAAACTCTGTATACTTTATATATGTATACGTAGGTGGATATGTTAGTTATTCTATTTCTTCAGTATACAATGTATTTATTATTATTGAAAACAGAGTTTAATGATTTTAATAAGTAAAGATTTTTTGTCCTTATGTGGTTTGCTTGCTTTTCTTGAATCGATTTAATATTAAAATAAATGAATGAATCTTTTAATCGTTTAGGTTTAATTTACTACATAATTATGAGATTGACCTCAAGAGGTTCATTCTTAATTCCAATATAAAATGTTCACACGCTTTATACCTAACTACTATGTTGTATGTTTTTTTTCTATGTATATTTGAGGATCATTCTGTTATATGATTACCTATTAAATTATATTTGTTAGAAAAAAAACTTTTGGTGACGGTATCCAATATATATCGGATATTTGAATCTACGCAACGGATTTTGATGCAGTTTTTTTTTAATAGATAATAAAGTAATAATATTTTGAGATTTAGCGCTTTAATTGTATACGCTGTAAAAATTAAACAAAATTCGCCGGGTCAGCCAGTATGTAATAAATAAATATGTTATATAGCGATTTCCGATTACGAAGCCTCGGAAAACAACTGATACAAAATATTTTCTACGATCAATGAATTATCTATTTATAGACCCTCGATTCTTGGATAAACTTAAATCTCATTGGTCGCGGACAGAAGTGTAAATAAAATATATACATTTTTATATTGCAAATATGTTATAAGTACGATCACAATGCTCACATTCTTTACAATACATTGCAATATCCTCGTGTTTGAAGACAATAATATTTGTGGCAGGTCTAAGCGTGTCTATTGTGGTGAAGGCTTCTAACAAACCATTGAAGTAAATGGCGATATGATGAGAAAACCCGCTTTTCCTATTTTTCATTTTTCTATTTTTAAAAAGCTACAATTTTGCTACGATTATATTGTAAGTAGCTTTTAGCTAGAAAGTACTTTTTGTTTAATCGTGTTTCAATGAAAAGTTCGTACTAGAATGTAATTTAAAATATAAGCGTATATTATATTAAAATTACAAAATATCGATGATTAAATATTAAAATACAACATATTAATTTGCATGATATAATATAAACATAACATAACATAACTTCACGCCTTTTGTTGGCAGCGGCTGTTAAGCCTCATCTCGCCGTTATGTTTACGTCCCAAATGGAATAGGTGGCGAACCTATTGCCATACCGGGTACAAAGTTTTCAGTCATCGATATTTATCACACATAACTTCCGAAAACAATTGCGAAAAGTCATTGGTGTGAGCCAGTATCAGGAATCGATCCCGGACTTCTGGATCAGAAGCCGTGTGCTCGATCACTGTGCCATTGATGAAGCTGATATACAATGTAAAAGCAGATGGATGGAGGAGTCGAGGACCGCAAAGACACACATTCCGCAACCAAATAGAATGTGTTCTGGAGGAAGGTGATGTTAGGAGCCTCAAAAATCGAAGCGCGTGCATAAAAAATTGAAAAGAGCTATGAAAATCCGTTGACTTTCATAGCTAGTGAGGCATGTAAGAATCATGCCTGATGGTGCTCTGTTCTCTCTACCTACTCTGTGCCTGATTTGGTGTAAAGTTACGTATGTATCTACAACATATTTATTTTCTAAGGATTATAACACGTAGTTATAAAATTGTTTTTTTTTTATTTAAACAATATAAATTTATTTTTAGTTATTAAAATTTAATTGTACTGTGTGTTATTTTAATGAGTTAGATCTTAATAGAATTTAGTGTAATTTAGATATGTGATATGTCACTTATCAAAATTACACTAAACTAACATACAATTATTATCCGTCAAAAATGTTATTTTTATTCAACAAGCTTAAAAATAATTCTAATTTTATTTAGCAGTAACTGTATCAACTGAATCTTGGAGAGTTGTATCAGGTATTTCTTACTTTCATTGCATATAAGGCTTTTCGACACTACGTCATAACCATGACATTAAGCTGTTCATTTCTCAGCTAAAAAGCAACCAACAAAATACTAGAAATCGTTTTCGTTATTAAAGAGGAATTCCGTTAACCTATTCACTATTTTTTATAGTCCACATATCAGCGTTAGTTAATTGTTAATAATATTATGAAAAGCAGCGGTCAATTTTCCAGAGGCCCAACCCCTTTTCCTGTCTCCTTCCCATCACACTTCTGACCCATTCCATATCCCATTGTAAGGGTTGGCAACACTATATGGGTTTAAGTGTCCATAGGCAGCGTCTGTTGCTCACGATAAAGGCCAAATAAGTATATTAGTAAATTTACGCTTTTTTAGTATTATTGCGTTAAAAATATCACAACAACAACAACAAATAATAATCTCAAATTTCTACGAGCCAACTAAAGTTTTTCATTAAAAATCCAGTGGCGATGAATGACCAATATTCTTTATTCTTGTATTCCTTTATTGTCGTGGCTGCATCACGGATTCACTCTCTTCGAATGTCAACAGTTCAGTTCACAGCTTATATTTAAAATTCTCCACTTATTCGGTGTTAGTGAAAATACACCTTAAATTGTAGCAATAGAACCTTTACCTCTCAACCGCCAACTGCTATTTTTATAGTGCCTCGATTTCACACAATAAAGCAATGCTGTTGGTCTAGCTAGCTACTATGCCATCCGCTCGTCTGAATATCTATTGGAACACGAAATAGTTTTTTTAAACGACAGTAGCACACAGTATCCAGACTTTTGTGTTTTTAAAAATAAACAATCTTCTTGTTATTCAGGTTCCCGCTTTGAGGGATGGACGATTGCGGTTTTAACTGTTATGGAGGTTGTGATTTTTGATATTGTTATTTATTTTTTACTTGCTGCCACTAATTGAACATCTTGGCTTATGACATAGTTAGATGGTCACGCATCAAATCTGGTTCTTTAGCAGACATATATCACACCCGGGGAAGTGATGGTGTGACACCACAATCAAGACATTTTATGCACAAAATTCGAAAGTCCGTTATTTAAGAAGTAGACTTCAAAAAGTGTATATACACAATTGTTCAAGCTCGTATTCGGCCACGAGCCTAGCTGGTGAGAGGTTTCCGTGGAATGTCTACTCTCAACGGTACTCTTCATGAGTGTACAAGGAAGGTAGCTGTTTGCAGGAATTGCCCACGGAGAGTGAAGTGCGCCACCCTGCCAAAAGTATAGAGATATTCGTTTATTTGTTTAGTCTCGGTGGTAAAATGGTCGAGAACCTCACTTCTAAATCAAGAGGTCGCGGGTTCGAATTCTGGCTCACACCAATGACTGCAAAAAGTTTTTCAAAAATTATATGTGACGTATATCGATGACTGAAAACTTTGTGCCTGATATGGCAATAGGCCAATAAGCCAGCTATTCCATTTGGGACGTAAACATAACGGCGAGTCGAGGCTTAACAACCACTGGTTACAACTTCGGGTAGAAAAAGTCGTGAAGTTATGTTATATATGTATCTGATCATTTTTTCTTCAATATTATAATAACAACGAGAAACATCATCTGTGAAATATCTCAACCAAGTCGACAGTGCTTGGTAATGATTGCTCAAAGAGATCTGGAGCACTCTTGTCTCACACTTGACGAATAATTGATCGTCAAGTCTCGATACGTTCGCTTGCTTTGTATCATTTGTTCTGAATAGATACAACAACCACTATTAGTTACAAGTGTTACTCAGAAAACGTAATCTTGATAATAACAAAGAATCCAGTTTTGATGCAAAAGCAAATGAGAAAACGTGAAAGTCAAAGAAGCTTTATTTTTATAGGTCTTCACAGACACTTAACAATAGTCAACATACCATTAATATAATATTTAAAATGAAATACTAAACACGAGCGCTTGAAAAATGTGCCTCCGTGGACCAAAAAGACGCATTCGCCACGTGCAGTCCGAATGCGAGTGTAGGGGCTATCATGAGAAGAATCGGGCTAGAAACTCATGTACCAAATACTCTTCTTAAACCATTTGAAATAAATAACAATATTATTATCACTACTGAAAACAAAGCAGTGCATAAAACGTCTAGCAGCCTGAATACTCAACCATCACAATTAAGACCCAGCCAAAATAAAATTAACGTCCTACATGCTATCTAAGAAATTCTAAGCGACTATTGTAGTCTAGCACAACTGACGCGACACCTTTTAATTAGAGTGATAACGACGTGCAACAAATTTAGAGAATAATAAAATTTATATGTACCTATCATATATTGAATACAATATCAAGTCAAATTAAGAATTAGAAAACTATCAGAAATAACTACAGAGCGCCTCCTACTAATCTAATAAATTAATTTACCAATCCTCAAAGTCAAAGCTGAATGAGGATATGAAAAACAGTCGTGATTCGCTGCATGAATGAACCGGATCGACCGGTGAGGCTCATGCCGAGTTTCGTTTGGTGAAACGGATTTCCGCAGACTCAACCCTGACCTCCTAACCCCTTACCTATGTCATCTTGAAAGCCAACAACGCAACTATAACCCTCTCGCATAGCACTCACCATCAGGTGTTCCGCTTGCTCATTTAACATGTCCAAATATTTGCAATTTCTAGATGTCTAATTACATTATTATTTTACAAAAACATTGTTAATATTATAATGTACAATTTTTCATTAAAAACTTCGCATACACGGATACTTACCTATATAAAATTTCATTCAATAACACATCAAATGAATACTGCAAACAGAATTCTTGCCAGGATTAAATTAATCCTTTTGAAGTTAAAACGGAACGATCAGAATTACTTGGGAATCTCATTTCAGGATTCCTTTGATGATAACCAAGTGAAAAAAAAATGTGAGTACCTACGTGAACAAACAATGCCAGTCAGAATTCAGCGAACGAGATCCAAAGAGTGAACTAAAAGAACTGTTTGAATGCTTCTTCTCCTATCTGAAAGCGTTCGGGAGATAAATTACTCGTACTATTCTGAACTTGCTGAATTTCAAACAAAAAGAGAACGGTTTTAATTTTAGTTTCAATAGTTTTGCACCCTCATTTTATCGATTTTATTTTTTTGCTGTTAAAGATTTTTAATTATTTTATTTATATCGAGTATATCCGACCCGGCGAACTTTGTTCCGTATCAAAAGTATTTTACAGCGTTTACAATTAAGTGCTGAATCTCGAAAATTATCACTTTTCTTGACTACATGATACATGAATTATACACAAAAACTACCCCGTTGACACCCTCGATCTATTAAAAAAGATCGCATCAAATTCCGTTGCGTTGTTACAAAGATTTAAAGCATATACATGGACAGATAGCAGAAAGCGACTTTGTATTATACTATGTAATGATTTTTAGTTTTAGATAATAATTATTTAACATTGCACACATTGTGTAGGCAGAAAAAAATTAGTACAGTACAATAATTCCTGACTTTCATAAGTCTAGTCATGCACAATATACAGTTTTTTTAAGTTCCTGACTTTCCTAGAAATTGTGACATCTATTGACTCCTAATTCTTTAGTTCTACCAAGTATATATGCTTAGTAAACCCTGCACCGTATTTTCCACGTGCTCAAACAAGCAAAATATGTCCTTTCTCTGTTTGAACACTGATTACTTAAGTCACTATTTAAACTAAATCCTGAAATAAGTACATTCCATAAACATTATCATAAAAACCAAATACCTGAGAAGTACTAAGACATTTTTCCTCGTCCATTAGTAAGACAAAACCATGCTATTTCGAAAATAGACGGTAATAAAGAAAGAGCCCACATAATGGAGGTCCACAATCATGCGGCTCCCAAAAGCTTCGTATCTTAATAGGTTTGTTCAAACGTCATGAAAGTTTAACAAGTAAATGCATAACATATTGTTTTAATTGTTCAAAGCTTTTATCCATATTTAGACAGTTTGCTGTCCCATGCATACAAAAATAATATTTTTATAATCTTTGGCGCCTTCTAATTTTCCAAGCTAAGTAAATAAATGCTAGTGGAATTGAAACTAGACAGTGGATTGTAAAAAAAAAACTTGTTATATATTAAAAAACATCCAGAGCCCATACAAACTTCCATGCTCCTCATAAATATTTGTACTAGGTTGGAGATTGAACTCACCGATTTCCAGTCTGTGTTAAGTTGTTTTTGCAATGTACCAAGAAACCCGTTCGTTGGTACCACTAAGTTTGGATGTAACTCCATCAGTAGCGAATATCGAATAGAATTATTTATTGCTGATGATTTTTTGAAAAAAGCCAAGTGAAGATATAGACCCGTCTCTCTACCTATCATTCGATTGATATTTCTTCCGAAAAAACTACTTACCGGCTTTCAAATTCTTTAGGTGAATTTAAAAAATACATAAAGATGCATTTTTAAGAGAAGTTCCGTATTGTTTGTCAAAGATTGCAAATGAATACAAGAAATATTTAGTTTTCAGTCGAGAAAAAATAATCATATACCTAGCAGTAGAACAATCAGTGAATATATTTTAAAGTTGCTAATAGATATAATCAATGAATTTATAACCTCTTTCGAAAATGTGGTTTTATTTTCCAGCACTTTCGCCAAACTCATTCACACCTTCCTCTAGTCTCCTTCTCTCAAATCAAAGAAAAAATTCTTTCATCTACAGCTACATTTTAGACAAGTTAGAAGTTGATTTTTCAGGTTTTTTATTTTATTTATTTTATGTTTTATTTATTATAAATTTTATTTATTTTTAACAGTCTCGGTGGCCTAGTGGTCGAGCACACGGCTTCTGATCCAGAGGTCCGGGTTCGATTCCTGACACTGTCTCACACCAATGACTTTTCGAAATCGTTTTCGGAAGTTATGTGTGATAAATATCGATCACTGAAAACTTTGTGCCCGGTATGGCAATAGGTTCGCCACCTATTCCATTGGGGACGTAAACATAACGGCGAGACGAGGCTTAACAGCCGCTGCCTACAACCTCGGGTAAAAAAGGCGTGAAGTTATGTATATTATGTTATGTATGTTTTGTGTATGTTACAGCTACTAACATTTCATACACATTTTAAATCCTAGATATACTTTCAATCTAAATTTGTCAAATATTCTGTCATCTAATATTATTCAAGATATCATCATTCATTTGATTTGTAAAGATCAAATAGAATTGCTTCATGAAAAATGATATTTTCTTAGCATAATTTAATTAGAATCCAACAGGAACACGACCCATATCAAGTACAACTGTGAATGATAACAAGCTTCTAATATAGGTTAATATTTATGAGGCACTGAAATAATTTAGTACAAAACAATTTGAATATAAATATTAGCGCCCGCTTGAAGATAAAATGTTAAAAAACACGCAAATATATATAAATTTTGCATTTTTTAAAATATATTTATCACTTGTTTTCGACAATGTCATTCAAAATATAAGAGCATAGGGGTTTTAAACCGTCTCAGACGCCAAGAAAAATAAATAACATAACATGAACATTACATAACTTCACTCCTTTTTCTACCCGAAGGTGTAGGCAGCAGCTGTTAAGCCTCGTCTCTCCGTTTTGTTTACGTCCCAAATGGAATAGGTGGCGAACCTATTGCCATACCGGGCACAAAGTTGTCAGTCATCGATATTTATCACACGTAACTTCCGAAAATTTCGAAAAGTCATTGGTCTTGCCAGGATTTGAACCCTGAACTACTTCTTGGATCAGAAGCGGGGTGCTAGCCATAGCGCCACCGAAACTGTTAAAAATAAATAAAATTTAAAATAAATAAAACATAAAATAAATAAAATATAAAATAAAAAAAAACCTGAAAAATCAACTTCCAACTTGTCTAAAATGTACAAACATTATTAACAAAATGTCTATACACAAGAGCAGCCGGTGCCCGAGCCTCTTATTGACGTATTCAACTGCTGTTCCTGACGAACGCTGTGCGCCACTTCCGCCGGATGTGGTGTGTCATTTCCTGTGATAGAGGCTTGCAAGCTGCACAAGACACGTTGGTATACAACTTGTACGCGACAAAACAAGATAATAAAAAAGTCACTTAGAATAAGATAGATTTTCGCCTAATAAATATAAACAAATTATAATTACAGAAGTAATACTAATTGCGACTTATTTTAAAAAAAATAATAATATTATGTTAATTACTCTTGATGGAACCTAAGATTTTCATAATTTCATTTTTAATATATTTTTTTGCTAATAAAATACCATATGATCCAGTTTTGTAAAATTCCGCATGTTCGTATACCCATTCAACATACATAACATACATAACTTCACGCCATTGTTACCCGAAGGTGTAGGCAGCGGCTGTTATGCCTCGTCTCGCCGTTATGTTTACGTCCTAAACGGAATAGGTGGCGAACCTATTGTCATACCGGGCACAAAGTTTTCAGTCATCGATATTTATCACACATAACTTTCCGAAAACAATTTCGAAAAGTCATTGGTGTGAGCCAGTGTCAGGATTCGAACCATGACCTATGGATTCAGAAACCGTGTGCTCGACCACTAGACCACCGAGACTATTCATATACTATACCCATTCAAATGTACAAAATATATGTATATGTTATATAGAGTATTAGGTTAGAGAAAGCTCGAGATTTTCTAATATAAATAAAAACCGTAAAAAAAAAAAAAAAAAAACAACGCATGAAAGAATTCTTAAAATAAATATTAAATCTTCTGCGTCGGGTTCAAAGTAAAAAGGTTACACCTACTCTGTACCGAGAATGTGTAAAGCGCAAACAATGTTACCATATTCATTATATAATTTATGTTCCACTCTTCAGAATTCCCGTCACAATGTTGTGCCACGTCCAAAGTTCTGTTCACGTGCAGTATGTACCTTCATGTATAATCCACTGCAAAAATGTTAATTTGTAAATTTTAGCCCAAAAAGAGTTAAGTATTAAAAATAGACTAGCTAGCTACCTAGATAGTAAGCTTCTGCTTACGTGTGGGATTTTGGATTCAGAGATTTAATTGTATTTCTTGTTAGTCATTGATAGTGGATTTAATATTGGCAGAACCTCGCAGTGCATGCATGCCATGGGCCAGCTCTACCTATGTAATACCACGCCCTTTCAGAATATCAACTTAAATTGGCATATGCTGCATTTCGCTCGGTGAGAGAGGTATCCGGAGGAACATCCCCTTCCGCTGTCCCTTCCCTACCCCACTTCTGACAACTCCCTGTAAAGGCTGGTAAACATAACTGTATCTCCATCTGTATTGCAGGTGTCTAAAGTGGCGTTAGTTACTTATCGTCAAGATAGGCAACTAGTTAAGTTTGCCTCCCTATGCCATAAAGAAAAACAAATCAATTCTTTAAATTGTATTTGTGCCTTTTTGCCCCTGATACCCGAAAGAGTAAGCAGTGGAATTTTTACCAATGTAAGTATTTGGGACACCTACGTGGTATTTCGGGCACAATTAGTCGTTTAGTCATTGATATTGATTACATACAGATACAGTGTAATTCTAAATGAAATTATATGAGATATGATTAAGTATATATTATAGAACAAGTTTCTTTAAAAAGCTTGCCGAAGGATTAAAAAGTAGCCTGAAAACCTCTTGGGGATACGGAAAATATGAAATTTAAAATATACACAGTTTCTTTATTTTCAGTTACACATTTATTTTATGCTGTGACACCTCGCTGAAAATTACAGACGAATCTATTCGATGTAATTCATACAAAAACAAAATCTCCAAGAACTATTGCTCTATTAACGAGTTTTTCCTAAAATGATTTTTTCAATACATCTGATGTTACAATTGACTATATATCTCAATATTCAACTGATAAATATTTCAGCGGTTTTCATGGTGATTAATGCCAAGTGTAAAAGTGGTGCCTAACAGTATTTACAGAATTCTTACAAATAAAATTTTAATTAAAACTATTAATTACAACTTTTGATGCTATGTTGTATACATAATGTATTTGTATACTTTTCACGCCAACAGTACGAACAGTGAACACTACTTGGCGCTCTTGCGTTCTACATAATACTTAAATATATGCTTCAGCATGGAACTGCTTCTATACTGTTTCAGTGGGAACCTTTACTTAAAACAAAAAAAAATGAGATGTTCTGTTATATACACATAACATTTTCATCCAATTAGTCGTGTGTATGTATGTGTGTGTGCTTTTACCCGTCATAACTGAATTTACTTTTACTTATTGAATTTTATGCGCTTTTATCAGGAATGTCAGGTATACCACAGACGTAGAAAGAAGAGTGGTGTTAGGAAACAGCGGGAATAGAGCATTGGGCAGATTCCTGGGAGCAAAGAACGATAGCCGAAGAGCCCGGCTATTCACAATGCGATACTCATCCCAGCGCTAACTTTTTTATATTAGTATGGAGATATGAAAATTAACCATTTTTTTTTAAAACTAGTTTTTTAGTGTATTAATTAAATTAGTATAGTCTCAGCGGTCCAGTGGTCAAGCACCCCATTGCTTCTGAATTAAGAAGTCGTGGGTTTGAATCAGGGCTCACACCAATGACGATTCGAAGTTCTTTTCGGAAGTTATGAGTGATAAATATCGGTGACTGGCAACTTTGCGCCTGGTGTATAGCAATAGGTTCGCCACCTTATTCTATTTGGGACATAAACATAACGGCGAGTCGAGATTCAAATATTGTGTGGGTCATTCGTTAATCTAGAAACTTTTCGCAGATACCTTACCTACTTAGACTTAACAAGGATAATAGAGTTCTTAGCATATGCTTAAGCTTTAAATATATAAATACTAGTTGACCCAACTAACTTTGTTTCACCTCAGTAGAGAAATACTAATATTTAGTTATCCATAAGAGATAGACATTACCATTACAGACTATTTTGTAGACCTTCTAAAGTTGTATAATAATGTAGTACATTGTTTTGATCTATCACTGAGGGTTCCACCAGCGTTTGCAATTAAAGCGTTAAATTTCGAAAATTATAACTTTTTGTTTACTACATTATACCTGAATGATAGATATGTCACGGTAAGAGTGAATAATTGAAGATTATTAAAAATTATCTATTATTATTAATAATTACCGAAAGTCGAGGTTAAAGTGATAAATTAATCACATTTGTCGGTTATTATTAATAGTTTAACCCTAGTGGTGATAAATGTAATATGTGGCTCGGCTTAGTTGGCTCGGTGTTATTGTTATAAAAGCACGTGCACGTTATTTGTTGTTGCTTACTAGGGTTAGTTAGTTGTTTAGTTTAGGTTTAGGTTAGGTTAGGTTTTAGGTTTTTGACGTGACAACGTCTTAAATTAGGTTGCGGCTGGGAGTCACTTATGAAAAAGTGTAACGCTCGGTAACGTTACGATGAGTCACCGAACGAGAGAGAGGCCCGCCGAATGCCTTGCGTCTCTCTCCCACTCAACTATGATCGGTCTGCCGCGCGCGCAGCACTAGAGAATTAGGCGCATTGAATCGGCGCATGCTTGTGTCTCTGTCTTTGTCTTTCTCGAACGTTCTTGGCGTTGGAAAAACAAGAAAGCGTCATAATACAAGTTCACACGTGTGGTTAAAGTATCGTCAGCTGTGTCTGTAGTGAAAATGTGGAGTGCTTAGATTCGTCATTTACAACAACTACAACAATAAAGGTAAATAATTGTACACTGATATTTCATTATCGTAAACTATGATTGATTGATTAATTGTTAGATTGACACAAAAGTTGAGAAACTGAGTTTATAGGTTATGTCATACTATTGATAAATGTTGATAGTGTTAAGTAAATTATTAGTTTAAAATTAATTAATTAATTAATTATTATTTTACAAATTTTCATTAATTTCAAATTTATTTAGCAAAAATTTGAACCTTCGATCTGAATAAATGTTTTGATTTTCGAATTGATTCTTTAAAATTACAAATATTAAGAAAAAGTGGCAGATATAAGAAAACTTGATTTAAACTGTGTTTGTAATTTGTGCAATTCTTATTTTCATTCAATTCCTTGTTCCTATTGTGCAATTTAATTATATTCATATCAATAAATATTCTACCGAGAAAAAGACGTTGTCACGTAAAATCTTCGCCCGTAAAACCGACTTTACAGGCAACCAGATTTTTTTTTTCTAGTCAGGAGTCGGAATCCTCATGGACACCCAAACTACGTCACGTATGAGGTAGTTTGGGTAGTGCCGGACTCTTACCGGCTAAACCTGTCTCCTGCCCTCTATGCTTTCTCCATAGACTGAAGGTCCATGCCCTTTTTGGATTAATTTTGATATTATTTGAATTTGAGTGATTTTAAAAATTGCTCCCCAGTTCTAACTAATTCGGTATTGCAAAATTTTAGTTTGATTTTATTTGGATATGTGACGATGAGGTGAGTGAAACAAAGAAAGTGAAACAAGTGGTTAGGTTAGGTTAGTTTTAACCTTGTTTGTGTGATCTCTAATTAATATAATTGTAAGACTGTGTTTAATATTATAAATAAATACCTGCTGGTCAAAAAACATTGGGTTTTTATTTATTTTATAACTTTTACCAATATGTGTCGTGAATTATTAATAATTACTACTAAAAGTAATAAATTTCTATCGTTTATTCCCATTTACCAAAACATGTGGCTATTATTAATAATTTTGTAAAAATATTAATAATTTTTTCAATTAATCAGATTTACCGTAACAGATACAAAGCACCCTCTTTCTATTAAAGAAAAACCGCATCAAAATCCTTTGCGCAGTTTCAAAGATCTAAGCATATATGAGGACAGTCAGCGGAGAGCGACTTTATTTTATATGATGTAATGTTAATGATACTATCTGGCACAATGTGGCCTTTTTAACATGCATTATTCATATTGTTTACTGCGTTGATTCTAATAGGCAATAAGGTAAACAAGCAATTTAAACTTAAGGGTGTCCACGAACGTCATTGGTTGCTTGTATGTTATTTGTATAAGGAAAAGTATTATTTATATGTCCCTCTTTATCTGAAAGAACATTTTGGCACTGATTATCAATAAATATAGATACGTGTAGGTGGAAATCTGAAAGAAATTATAAATATCATGTATTTCAATCAGCATTGAACCAAAAATATTACCACTTGTCTGAAGATATCTATAAAATGAATAAAATTATGTAACGGAAGCCCTATTATGATTGAAGCCAACAGCCTTCTCCGTCCAGGAATAGACTAATATGGACTGATTATGGTTGTGAAATACTCAATCTCAAATACTTTTTTTTACCTTCACACCTAATACTCGGATAGCGGGTGACATTCATAGCATTGTCTCGAGTTGCTGCTCGAATCTCTTTAAGAAGAGATTAAATTGGGAGTGACAAGAGGATAGAGGTCTCCTCCAAATATCTCTCTTAAAGAACGAACGCGGCATAAATCACTTTACATGGATATTCTGAAAAGTTGTAGCTTTTCACGGATTGAGCCGACCCATCCTTGCAACGAACTGCACGACTCTACCACGGTAAATGTCTAAAGTTAA
This sequence comes from Euproctis similis, assembly GCA_905147225.2. NCBI lineage: Eukaryota > Metazoa > Arthropoda > Insecta > Lepidoptera > Erebidae > Euproctis > Euproctis similis. The sequence goes on from LR990109.1 coordinate 17,662,962, forward strand.
TTTAAAATCTTAATACGATATTTAATAAGACTTTTTACTTAAGATTGCACAAGAATAGTGCAAAATGTGACTTTGTTCCACTATTCGCAATTTTGTTATAGCTAACACTAATGCATTTATGGTTTAATTTCTCTAGAGTGGCCGACTGCATTACGTGTTGCAATAGACGTTATTAGATGCCTTTGCTTAGAAATTAAGAAAAGCACGAATTGTTATCGTTTTCAATTCCTTTATGTTCCATTTTTAAATTTAAACATAGCTTCACGCCTTTTGTTACCCGAAGGTGTAGGCAGTGGCTGTTAAGCCTCATCTCGCCGTTATGTTTACGTCCCAAATGGAATAGGTGGCGAACCTATTGCCATACCGGGCACAAAGTTTTCAGTCATCGATATTTATCACACATAACTTCTGAAAACAATTTCGAGAAGTCATTGGTGTGAGCCAGTGTCAGGAATCGAACCCGGGCCTCTGGATCAGAAGCCGTGTGCTCGACCACTGCGCCACCAACTTTTTTAAATTTACTAGTAGATTTATTAATTGAATAATGTATTTAGTCAATATAGGTGAGGTACATTCATAGTATAAGTTTAATTTTATTAAATGAAGACGTAAAAAACGTAATTGTTTAAGTGACCAAAAATATTTAATAATTTCCTCATTTCTAAGGAAGATAATGGGATGGGATAATGATCCATGATATTATTTAGATAAATGTCGTCATTGAAGAAAGCACAGTAAGGCAATTACATAGTTTGCAAATAGACCATTTGGTGAGAACTGTTTATTCTTAACATAAATATTAATATGCTATTTTATTTTTTACTTGCTCACCCGGCGAACTTTGTTCCGCATCAAGAGTAAATTTTGGATTCATCACTTTACGTCACACATGACTCATATATAACCCCCTCCCCCCGCCCCCCCGTGGACACCCTCTATCTATTGAAAAAGATCGCATCAAAATCTGTTGCGTGGTTTTAAAGATATAAGCATATAAGCGGACAGACAGCGGAAAGCGTTTTTATTTTATACTATGTAATAATAATGATATTGATAAGAACTACATTCAATGATTAATTGCTTTATGGCGCTCTGTTCACTACGCCTTCTTTGCGAGGGACTTAGCGTGAAGTTTTTTAACTTGTGCTCGATACATTTGCTTGGTACATTTAATATTTGCCCGATGGCAATAGGTTCCAAATAGAACGTAAGAATTCGACGAGTGGGTAGGAAAAGGCAAACAAAAAATACATTTACTTTCTAACATTGGTAGAGCCAAGCAGTTCGCTGCATGAATGGGCCGGCTTGACCGGTGAAATACCACGAACTCTTAGAAGATCGACGTAAAGTGGCTCATGCCGCATGTCGTTCGTTGAGAGAGGTACCCGGAGGCCCACCCCCCTTCCCCATCCTTTCCTATCCTACTCTATTAAAGGTCATCAAAGCAACGGTAACACTATATGTGTTGCTGGTGTCCATGGGAGGCGCAGGTTGCTTACCATCAGGTGACACGCTTGCTCGTTTGCCCTCCTATCCCATAAAAACTACTTTAAATCGGTTTTTATTACATTGTGTAAGGTTGTAGTTTTTCACGGATTGAGCCGACACATCATTGCGATGAACTGCGTGGATCTTATTATGACTTTTTACTTCAGATTGCACAAGAATAGTGCAGAGTGTGACTTTGTTCCACTATTCGCACTAGAAGCACGAATAGTTATTGCTTTCAATTTCATGGGATGTTTCATTTTTCTAAATTTACTAGTAGATTTATTATAGAAAAACGACAATTTTAAATAGGTCGCTATAGTATAGTGTAAATGTAAGCATTTTCTTTTCCTCGGCTCAAAGTACTCTGTCAAACAGATAAATAAAATGAAATCTAGATTGTGAACTTTACTGACCGTTATTGAATCAGTGCTCATTGTGAATTGTGAATTCAACCGGAGCGACTTCTTGTTCTGTTCATCCACCAACATGCAGCACAAAGAAACTACACAACGTTACTTCATAGGATAAAGAAAAAAGAAGAAAAAAAGCTTACGAATTTCAAAGAATTGCCAATTAACTCGTTTTTATAAGTATATTTTTATATAATATTATATTAGATGCATCTTACACCCAAGAGACAACAACAAAGATGGCGTATCTACTGGATCTTACCTTTGCTACGTTTCTAATTTTACGCTTGGATTGATTATTTAATGATTACTGTGAACTTGATTTTCTTTATTATTGCCAAAAGACTGCGCTTAACAAGGTATCTATTTTTATATATAGATATCTAATCTTACAATTTATAAATATGGTTAATTTGAACCCCATAATAATATATTAATTAAATGTCTTCATAAATTATATACAGGATAATTCCACAAAAAACCTTAAGACTTATATTATTTATGGTCGAATGTCAACCACCACTCTTCAAGACAGTAGTAAAAACTAATCAAATAAGGAAACATATGTAAACTTTTTTTTAATTACTTATGTAATAGCAATAGCGATTTCTATCACAATACGAATTAGTAGTGTCAGAGCAATTACATACCACTAAAGTCGGTGCCTAATTCTCTTCGGAGGCGGCACACAGTCCACGCCAAGTAATTAGTAAAGACCAAATCGTATTAACTCTCACGTTTCTAAAGATTAAGAACAAACATTATATTGGTGCTCTTTTTGTTCTATTTATTTGCTTTATAAAGCTTGTGTATTGCCTTGGTGTTTAGTAGAAGTGTTTCACTTTATCCTATACAAAGTTTGATCACGCAGCATCGTGATGATTCCTACCCTGTGGGAGACCAATAGTTTGAAAACATTTTCGGAAGTTACTTGTGCTGCCTAACCCTTAGGGTGTTAAGTAACAAAAAAATATTTAGGGAAGAATGATTGAAAAAATAAAATAAATGATAAGTATTTGAAAGGATTTGATTTGAACGGTGAGAATATGGATCATATTTCATATGAATGAAATAAATGAAAAACCTTAAACACGTGTCCCCTAAATCATACTGTAGAAGAATATTGTATCCCTGAATTGTTTGTTGAAATGAAAATTGAAAAATATATTTATTTTACCAGAACATAATTCATTTCATTGTTTATTATTAAATTAATAGAATGTATGTATATACATGTATGTATGTACATCCTATCATAAAACAGCTGAATTCAAAATTTAATGTCTGGTATCTAGATGATGGAACTCTTGGAGGTACAATAGATACAGTTTTGAAAGATTTGGCAATATTAAAAAGTAACTTTAAGTCTATTGGCTTGGAGTTAAATACATCAAAATGTGAAATCTATTTTAATGATAAAATAGATAAAATTTCGGCTTTGTCAAAATTTAATTCTTTGGCACCCAATATAAAAATAGTAGAAAACAGTTCATTACGCCTCTTAGGGTCTCCAATCTGTGAAGATGCCTACAACTCTTTCTTAGAGGAAAAAATTCAAAATTTTCATCAAGTTTCGGACCGCTTACTTAAAATTAACATGCATTCAGCTTTCACCATTATTCGTTATTGTTTGTTTGTTCCAAAATTTACACATACTATTAGATCATCACAATTTTTTAAACATCCGGCACTGTTAGAAAAAATAGATGATATTGTAAAAACCACTCTCAGTAAAATTCTTAATGTATCGCTAAACGACCGGGCATGGCAACAGGCATCCCTACCAGTTCGTTTAGGGGGTTTAGGTATTCGAAAAATTTCTGATGTAAGTTTACCGGCTTTTCTGTCTTCAGTCCATAGCACAGAAGAATTAACCAGGAAAATTCTCACTCATACACTGGGTAATTCTGAAGTGTTATGCAAGACTGACGCAGTAAATGCCTGGAAACAGGCCTGTCCTAACTCAAATTTACCGACCAACCCATTTTCCCAGAGACAGTGGGACGACCCGCTCTGCGCCATCTTAAAAGAATCACTTATTAGTGGTTCTGTAGGAGATGCTGAGCGCGCTCGTTTACGGGCTGTGGGAGAGTGGGAGTCCGGTGTTTGGCTTAAGGCACTGCCATCGCCCAATATAGGAACATTATTAGATAATACGACTTTCCGTATCGCAACTTGTCTTCGTTTAGGTGCTCCCTGTGTTTCTTCGCATTTATGTCGCTGCGGAGAGGTTGTCGACAGCAAGGGACATCATGGCCTCTCATGCGCCAGGAGCGCCGGCCGCATTTCCCGTCACGCCAACATCAACGACATTATCCGTCGTGCTCTTGCCACCGCCGGTGTACCGGCCGTTCTGGAACCGAACGGTTTGGTGCGCGATGATGGCAAGAGACCGGACGGGATGTCTCTTTTGCCTTGGAGGATGGGTAGGCCTTTGGTGTGGGACGCTACTTGCGTCGACACCCTTGCGCCGTCGCATCTTCCAAGCACGGTGGAGGTGGCCGGTGCTGCTGCTGCTTCGGCAGAAAATCTCAAGCGGCACAAATACAGAAACCTTATAGGTGACTATGTGTTTGAGCCGTTTGGGGTTGAGACTTTGGGGACATGGGGTCCGAGTGCTCGTGCACTTTACAAAGATCTTGCAAAGAGGCTGATCGAAGCCTCTCGCGACCAGAGGGCTGGTCTATTCTTCGCACAGAGGATTAGCATTGCCATTCAGCGTGGCAATGCGGCCAGTCTTCTGGGCACGCTGCCAGTAGACCGAGATGCGGAGAAATTTGATTTCAGGTAGTTTTTTAATTGTATATATTGTAAATAATGTAATTAATTTATTTGTTCTTATTATTGTAAATAAAATGCTTTTAATAGAATGTATATTTTTAATACTAGCTGTCACCTGCAACAGTAAAATTGGAATTATAATATTGAAACAACTTTTTATGTTTTATATCGCGTTTATTTTGAACTTATTTTCTATTTATTTCCCGACGTTTCGAACTCTTTACAGACATCATTTTAAAGAAATCATTTTTCTAATCATCTTTTTCTAAGAAATAAACAAATAGGAATTGTTAAAAAATTTATAGTTTTTTCTTGAATAAAAAATAGTTAAGTCTCTTCTAATTCTAAGTGACCATCCGTGACAGCGAATGCAAAGTTAAAATACGTAATTTACACAATATATAAAGGTGTTGACAAAAAAGTGACAACCCTGTAACAGTTTTCTCAAAATAGAACGACGCGCCTCCTAAAATTACCACTGTTTTTATTAAAAAGCTAGGGTTGTCAGTCGTATGGGTTTTTTAGTGGACACTAAACAAACGCCCATTGATAATTATCTATACATAATACGTCCACGTTTGACGTCATATATATTGTATAACATAAACGCGCCTATTAAAATAATTGGTGTGCGTAATACTGTATAATGTTGTTGACTCAAGTAGATAATACATGTGATATTTGACCGCAAGTTTTGCTCTGCGGTTTCTCTTACTATAGGCAACACCTAAACAATATTAATAAATAAAATGTGACTGGTTGCGCAGGAATTGTGTATATTTCCGGAAGTGGCCTCTATGACTGATCATTTATTCGTATTTGTTTGTATCTGTTTTAAGTAGTATTCTTGAACTAACAAACTAAAGTCAATATAATTAAATTGAAATATTAAGAACCTGTAACCGCTGATCCAATATTGAATATTATTTTAGCGTTCAAAGGCTTATTTATTGACGAAGGCTATGTATCATTACGCTCTGATCAATATCGGGAGAACACTCTCACTCTTTTTGTGTTTAAAGTATACAAGTAGGTAAAGTAGAAATTTGCGCGGTCAGCTAGTTTTTTATAAAGAACTATCAAATTTAATATTATGAAAAATGATTTTTATATTGTAGGTTTTTTTTCGAAATGACAGACATTTCGTATATTATATATATTTTATACAAATTTTTTCGGAAGTTATGTGTGATAAATATCGATGACTGAAAACTTTGTGCCCGGTATTGTAATGGGTTCGCCACCTATTCCAATTGGGACGTAAATATAACGGCGAGACGAGGCTTAACAGCCGCTGCCTACACCTTCGGGTAACAAAAGGCGTGGAGTTATGTTATGTTATATGATTTTTATAATGTACGATTTTTTTTCGAAATGACAGACATTTCGTATATTATATATATATTTTATACAAATACTGTAATATTTGAGGTAGAAATGACAGTTAAATATAACCAGCCAAATTACTTAATTAATATTTAATTACTGAGTTACAATTATGGTTATCGAATTTATGAATCGAAAATTCTTTGTAGGTCAACGCAACAGTAACACCATCTGTGTTGCTGGTGTCCATGGGCGGTGTTGGTTGCTTACCATCAGGTGACACGCCTGCTCGTTTGCCCTCTATCCCATAAAAAAACACCAGCGGTAGAACTGTTTGTTTAACATGACTAGTCGAATTTAGAAAGTACTCCCCAATCAACAGCCTTGCCATTCATACTAATATCATAAAGAAAGAGACAATTTCGTGATTTCTTGAGATTTACCTTATCAATTGAAGAGATTACAATTGTCCGTAAAAATGTCTGTCACCCTCAGGAAATCAGGAAATGCCGGGGTCAAATATTCAAATATGTATATTGTTGTTTGTTTAAGAGATAGTCTGTATTAAAGCAAAGAAATATTGCGAGATAGAGGAGTGACTGAGCAGATATAGTATCAAATGGTGGAAGAAGATGCAAACCTTATTAATTCTAAGTTATACATGTGACAAAAGTGAATTGAATTTATTTATTACTAGTTGGCCCAACGAACATTGTTTCGCCTCAGAAGAAATAAAATTGGTCATTGTGGGTTATCTGTAACAGATAGACAGACTTAGACCATGGCAGACTTTTTTGTAGACCTTTTGAAGGTGTATAATAATGCCGTGCCTTGTTTTCATTTATCAGTTAGCCACATAGTTCAGCCACAGTTTGCAAATAAAAAGTTAAACCTTAATCATCTTAATTAATAATCATCTATAAATCATCTTAGTTAAAGTTAATCTTAATACAGTGGTAGAGCCAAGCAGTTCGCTGCATGATGGGCAGGCTCGACCGGTGAAATACCACGACCTCTCAGAAGATCGACGTAAAGTGGCTCATACCGCGTTTCGTTCGGTGAAAGAGGTACCCGGAGGCCCACCCCCTTCCCCATCCTTCCCTATCCCTTAAAGGTCGGCAACGCAACAGTAACACTATAGGTGTTACTTGGGCGTTAGTTGCTTACCATCAGGTGACACGCATGCTCGTTTGCCCTCCTATCACATAAAAAAAAATCTCGAAAAATATTATCCATTATTGACACTCTATAATTATTAAAAAAAGACATCAAAATCTGTTGCGTATTTTTAAAGATCCTAGCAATTAAGGGGACAGGCGGAGGAAAGCGACTTTGTTCTGTACTGTGTAATGTTTTTTAGTACTGATCAAGCGACTAGGTATAATAAATTTTTCCACACTCATTGATGGCAATATTAAAGGCACCAAAGAAAACATAAAAACTCGTTTTACATTATAATATAAGGTCATATTTACCTCGTTTCCCCCATGGCCATACCTGATACAATTCATTCAGCCATTAATAATTGTCGTACAAGCATTTCGTAATCGTCCTTGAGCTAGCACTAGATTGTCAAAATAATGTGTATTGATCTTAATACATTATGGTACTTACCTACTAATTAGAAATTTTAATTGGTACTATTCAGTAATGTTAATTATAATTCACGTTAAAATAAATAGGGTGGGTTGTTACTAGCGGCTAGATAAGGGATTGTTTAAGTTTATTTGCAGGCCTCGCTCAATACCCGAGGTTGTACACAGTGCCACCTCACTAGCACATAAAGAAGTTCAGAAAATAAGCCAAAAATAGTTAGTTAATATTTCATATATTGATTATGGAATTTAATCTGTGCACTATCTCTCAGCCAGCTATTGTACATTTACTGGCTTTTTATATAATAACTTTTTTACATACAATGTAATCTTCTAAATAAAGAAAACATTATTAATAAAAATAAATAAAAATTAAATTAAGCATCATCACGTCCCAAACGTTGTTTAGGAAAATATCTCCATCGAATTCGTGGTCGGCATATTATATGTTCGTATTATGAATGTGGAGAGACTATCGTGAGAAGAACCGGACAGGAAAGCCATACACCAAATTGGCCGTTATAATTATTTTTGAAAATTTCAAATGTCTCAGAGACATGTCTGCTTTCTAAGCTATAATAAAGTTTTTTTTAATGGGTAAACATAAAATCTTAAACACATACAGCATGTATGTTTGCACTAATATGCTCTACCCAGTGATCAACACCACCTTATCAGAAAGGTTGGTATATCTTTAAAAAAGGGAATCCCAACATGCGCAATCAAATTAATTTCTCTCATTTAATGACGCCAATTCGTGATTAAAATTGAGCTATGTTTGATTACGTATGAGGAAAATGGTAGATAAACATATAACAACATATATATATATATATATATAGGTAGATATACTTAATAACCATCTCAACAATGTAGCTACATAGTGCTTTTAGCTTTAATTCAAAGGTATTTTATCTACAAGAGATTCCAAGAGAATAGTTCCAACAATATTAGCGTTGGAGCTGAAACGATTTTCAAGTTATGTGTGAGAATATAACATATAAACTTGCTAAGATTACGAGATGCCTGGCTTATAAAACACTAGAATTATTAAAAAAAATATCATCTTCATAGTGGTAAGTAGTAGTAATGTCGATAATTATTAATTAACAGTGGTAAAGCCACATATTTCGCTGTATGAATGGGCCCCGGCTTGATCGATCAATACAACGACCCCTCAGAATATCGACGTAATTTTTATGGGATATGAGGGCAAACGAGCAAGTGGGTCACGTGACGGTAAGCGACTTCTCACCGCCCACGAAAACCGTACTGTGTTGCCGTTCTTTAAGGGAGTAGGAGGGTAAAGAAGAGGGAAAGGAGGACGGGCCTCCGGATACCCCTCTCACCGATCGAAACGCGGCACTTTAGGTCAATATTCTGAGAAGTCGTGGTATTTCACTGGTTGAGTCGGCCCATTCATACAGCAAACTACAAGACTCTACCACTGTTGATGTATGTCGCGTTTCGTTCTGTGAAAGAAGTACCCAGAGGGACACGGCCCTTTCTTCCTCCCTCCTATCCCGCTACCTATACTATCTTAAAGGCCACACAACTATAACACTACCCCTGTTGCAGCTGTACATAAGTGACACTGGTAACTTACCCTCAGGTAACCGTTTCTTTTTTCTGCCCTATCTCCAATAAAAAGTTCTATAAAAAGTCCAAGTGGACGGTGCTGGAGGACAGCTATTATTTGCATAGAAAATAACATGTATTATCTTAATTTTAAGTTAATAACCTTTTCCTTGTGTTTTTGACGCTCTACTCTTGCTCATGAGTTGACTGACCGGTTTTAATTCCGTCAAATATTCTATTCTGCAAACCAGTTTCTAGTTGTGAATACTCACTTTAGCACGTTGTCAAGAAAGGCGTGACGACAGCTATAGCGTCATGTCATAACCACAATTTTTCTTTTATTGCATTTTTTTCCTTTATTTCCACTTTGCTTTTTCTTTTTTATAGAGGATAGTCTCGGTGGTCCAGTGATCGAGCACATGGTTTCTGAAGCCAGAGTTCGCGGTTCGAATCCTGACACTGGCTCACACCAATGACTTTTCGAAATTATTTTCGGAAAGTAAAGTAAGTAAATATCGATGACTGAAAACTTTGTGATGGCAATAGGTTCTCCACCTGTTCTATTTGAGACGTAAACATAACGGCGAGACGAGACTTAACAGCCGCTGCCTACATCTTCGGGTAACAATGGCGTGAAGTAATGTTATGTTATGTGATAAGAGGGAAATTAGCAGGCGTGACATATATGATAGGTGATAAGCTCTGCCCATTGACACCTGCAACCGATAAACAGTTACCGTTGCGTGGCCGACCTTTACGCCAGTACGATAGGAAAGAAAGGGGAAGGGGGATGAATATCCGGGTACCTCTCACACCGAACAAACCACGGCATGAGCCACCACACGTCAGGTAGAGACGAGACGAGAGGTCGTCTTATTTCACCGGTTGAGCCGATTCATGCAGCCAACTGCTTGGCTTTACCACTGTTAAAAGTCACTTAATATATTTACTAAGAAACTATATCATCCTATTAATTTTCATTAAGTCTGGTAGGTATATATGTTTATTAGTCTAGTATTTTATTTTCCTCTAACTTAGTAAGTAGCAAGGTATTTCAAAGTTTCCTCTAGATGGAGCACTTTTTAATAGCAATTTGGAACTGGTTAATCGACGAACTTCATATTGCTTCAAAATGGAAAACATTTGAACGGTCTATTGACTTTTATTATTCTTATATTATAATCTGCTGCTCCACTCCCATCGGCAAAAACAACAAACAACATTGGGTAAAAACAAACAAACATACTCGGTGGCGCAGTGGCGAGCACCCCGCTTCTGATCGAAGAAGTAGTGGGTTCAAATCCTGGCACTGGCACACAGGTTTTCAGAAGTTATGCGTGATAAATATCGATGACTGACAACCAAATGCCCGGTATGGCAATAGGTTCGCCACCTATTCCATTTGGGACATAAACTTAACGGCGAGACGAGGTTTAACAGCCGCTGCCTACACCTTCGGGTAGAAAAAGGCGTGAAATATGTACATATTATACAGATTAGCTACGTAAAAACATTGTTTTCATATTGTAGTGTTCGCAGAAATCGGTGTTAAGAAAAAGTTGAAAAGACTGCTTCTTTATAAGATTATTATGTAAATGGATATTAAAACTTCTGTAACAATTTTTAAAGCAAAATTACTACTAGTAATGGTTTGTTTTCGTATTTATTTTTTACGTTACATAATAAAACTTACTGCGATAAAAGAAGTGGTTTGACCTAGCATGCCACGCCAAATATTATAAATAAGGAAGGATGTAGTACTATATTATTTCACAAGAGTTTGCAATTCCATAGGTATATTCGAGCAAAATGTGAGTAACCTACCCTTTGTTAATTTAAGCGCTTATAGATACAAAAATATTTTAGAAAACCTAATTTTGGATTTTAGGTAACTTCATTTATGCTTAATTTGTTACAATTTGTTGAAAAATTAAGACTATTAATGGTATTTACAGTATTAACAAAATCTCATGAAAATTGGTATCAAAACGTGTAAGTTTCGTAAAACAATATGCTTTGAGCTAGTGATTTTTTACAGATACATAGTCAGATTTTTGTTAGGTATTATTGTTTGTGTTTGCAGTTTGACAGGAGACAGAGAACAGACCAGGTACGTATACAAGTATTGTTAGTATAAACTTGAAAAAACTCTGTGGAAATAAATCATAGTTATGAGAATAATAGGTTGGCATTAGTCACCCGAGACCAAAAATGGATTGATGATGTGTGAGTGACTTATCAATGTGTGCGTAAAAAGTGCCTCCAAGTGTCAACTTTTACATAATTTTGTGCATGTGTTGAATTAAAAACATCCTGAGAACCGCTTACTCGCGGTCGCGCATCAGTGGTGATTAGTAGTACATTTTTACTGACATGTGCCATCTATTACAGTCTATGATAAATCTATGAAATAAGATTATTTTTTAAAAAATCTTGATAGGGCCAGTACGACTGCTGGTCCTTGATTTTTAATACCCATTTACTTTCTTTTCTATTAATTTGTTGACGGGACTCGTAGTGCATTGGTAAAACTAACTACAAATACGGAATCGATGGGTGGGTTCAACCCCCACTCGAGTACAAATATTTATGACAAAAAAGAATGTTTGTACGGCGTCACATTTAGTTGCTAAACTCGTAACTAGATGGCACCGTGATTATTGTGTACAAAATATTAATACGAAATGATTATTAATTATCAGAACAATAATAAATAACAAAGACATATGATTGACCACATCAATTCACAAATTATTATCTACTTCCACAATATTCTTCATATAAGTGCAAGAAAATAACCGGCTGTGTTGCAAAGCCGGTCATTTAACCTCACACCCCATACAATATTCAGACGGTAGTCGACATCTGGGCCGATACATAATTGAAAACCGAAGCCACCTGGTCACAATCGATTTAAAACTATCTACCGTGATGTCTGTCAGTTAGTATGGTCGTTATAGAATTTAATATGTAGTAACTCGCATAGTTAAGAAATGATAAAGAAAATCACGATATCACCATGACAGAGGAGGCAGTTCGATGCATGAATGGGCCGGCTCGAGCAGTGGAATACCACGACCTATCAGAATAGCGACATAAGATGCCTCATGTCGTTATCTCCTGACCCCCATCCTCATTGTATCTTAAAGGGCAACAACGCAACTCTGACACTATCCGTATTTCAGGTGTCCATACGCGGCGCTTGTCACTTACCACCAGATGACCAACTTGCTGAATTGCCTCCTTAAATCAGTCTAGAAAGTCTTATGTGACGATAGACGCGCGTATAAGACAAGATTTATGAAAGTCGTTAATCGGAAATTACTGAAATGGGTATGTAAGAATCGTGTCTTATAGTACACAGTTCGTTCTGCTTACCCCAAGATTTGTCTGTGATCTTATGTTGTTATCGTACCAACGATTTAGTGTTATGTGCAACTAGCAAGCCGTTTACTACATGGTGTAAAGTCATACAAGTCATCGTCATCAGTACATCAATTATTTAATAGATAGGAATGAATAAAAATTGTTTATATAAAAGATTTAAAAGATGATAATGATTAACTTGATTAAGAGATAAGTGTATTCTGCCAGGGACCTTTCATCAAAAGCTCTCGAGAAGTATCTGCTTTTATTGTGCAATATAAACAAAACTTACCAAAGTCTGTCGCTCTCTCAATACGTACATTATTATACATATAATATAATAATATACAATAAATAATATGTTGAGGTGAACGCTCTAGAAACATTTCAGTATTGTACAACGAATCCTTGAATTGGGTAAACCCTTTTTCTTAGGTTTTTCTTATTTGATGTCATAAAAATCAGTATTATATTTTTAAAATATATATATCAGTATTATAATTTTATTAATTTATGAAAGTGAAGTGTCTTTAGACTTTTTTTATCTTACCCCACAGTGACACAGCATAAACGTCAGCAAAAACCAATTGGACGTGATTAGTTAATATTATGTTCATCGCTTGGAATCCGTGGGCATCTTCTCAGCGGAAATTTTGCTTTGACTCGCCGAAATTTGACATACTTTTGGTAGTGATCGATGTCTATCATACATAACTTCTAAAAATAATGAAGATTTCACTGTGTGTGCTAGGATTCGAGCCCGAGAGTTCTAATTTAGAAGCGATACAGACAGAGTTACCTCTTGTCAAATGAATTATTTGATCATATATTATATCTGTTAATGTAGATAGCCAAGCCATGGCAATACTTTGTAGATTTGTCATGCTGTCATTGATATATACCCAATAGGTACACGTAACTCGCGAAAGCATATCGGTGTGCACAAGAATCCGAACCTAAGTCCTCTTACAAAGACGTAACTGATCATTCGAACAATCTTATAATGATTGAAATGAAAATTAAGGGTGTCTTTATATTGAAAATGGAAATACGTAATTAAGTAGATACCTACAACAATGATGGCCGTCGTTAGTCGAATGCAATTTGCAGTGAAACGAAACTGGGTCATCAAATCCGTTGAGTAAAAAAATATCGATATCGATATCGTGATACTCCCATCACTTTTATTTCGATTACTTTGATTAATATTGGAGAACTTTGCGGTATTGAACTGAAACGTTCAGTATTATGTCACGAAGCTTGGGACACTTTTATTGCATTTTTTATTATTGCTACGAATAATAAAAGGATTTGCGAAAAACTATTTTCCATTTTGTTTTTTTTTTTGCTTTTTTCTGTTGGATTATTTGAATATCGATGGTTTGTTTGGAACTGTAGCAATCGAATGGAATAAAACTAAACAAAAATCCGTTGCGATGTGAAATTAAAGTTACTTTTCTAGCTTTACTGCAGAAAAAAAATGGTAACCTCAAAGAACAAAAACCAATACCTATGAAGGACCTTCGCAACCTCAAACAAAATCGTCCGATAACCCTGCACGGCCCTGATGGTCATGGTCCGCTGCAAGCTCCTCGCTTGCTCCTAGCTAGAAGCTCCACCGGCTGTCAGGCCGATGTGCTTAAGGTACGGCCCAACCGGCTGCGGCTGTGTGATTAATCCGGCGTGTCAAGGCATTCAGGACACTTAATTCATGTGGGGTCTCACTTGATGCAGTTGTGCATTACCGTTGTTGGAATGAGACAAAACATTGTTGAGACATGTCATCCTTATCTGGATACTAAAAATCTATCTAACGTTTACTCATAGATGGCGCTTTTCTACAAAAACCCATCGTCAACCCATACTTATAAAACAAAAGCAATAAATATTATTATTACGTAAATAAAAACCAGCTGATAAAATATATCCTTATAACTGAGAACGCCGCGGCGCGGCGGCGTTCAATTTCCTCGTATTTCGTATAGCTTTGTACGTTCGGGTATTTCCGTTTACCGAGAAATACACACGCTCGTACTCTCACAGACGCAACGAGGACGCCATTTTGAGCACACTGGCGTAATTTGCAACTGTGAAGTGTGAACCATAAACAATTGCGTCTGAGCCGGCACACAGACGAATGCCACTGCGCAGTATTCCGCGCGTTCTGTCAGTAACCGACGCGTTTTGTCTTGTTGAACTAGTGTGGATATCATTTTTGTGATAACTTTCGTGATTGCAGTTTAAAAAAAAAGCTATTAAATCATCTACAAGTGTATACCATACAAGGTCAGATATAAACGATTCAAGTACCGTCAACAAAACAACGATTTCATTGTAATTCTGTGTAAACGAATTAATTAATTTTAGTAATATATTTACCTCTTATCATGTATTTTGACGGCAATATTATGTTTGAAGTTGGAATTAAATTAATATCCTGTCATTACACAGTTATTTTAACATATATTAGACGTTATATGACGCGTGACATTTATATAAAACCTATTTAGTTATTTAAAAGTACATAGTCCATAAACCAAGCTATTTAAATGCTTATAAATATCATAATATATAGATTTAGATGGATGATAGAGCTGTTGTGATGATGAGTGGAAGTGGATCCAGAAGGTGGCAACATATGCTACAAAATATTGATCGTCTTATTACCTACCATTTAGAATCTAGCCACACACTAATTAGGGAATAAAGTGCCATAAAATAATACCTACTTTAAACTACGCCCCTACAATACGCCCCTTTTCTGTAGTCGATATAAAATAGGACCTACCTAATATAGATTCAATTCTTGTTTACTTCAGATGAAAATGAGAAATATTTCAAATAAATAACAAAGCAGATAATGCCATTTGAACACGCCAGTGATGTTATTATGATTTTAATGTCAAACATAATGATAATTATTTTTTGTTATTGTTTCCTCAAATGGGAGTCATAATTGTGTATTTACAGAATATGTATTTTTAATTTGCCATCCGTTCGGATGTGATATGACGAATCTACTTGTAACTTTACGACGTTTATGCACGATAGTATCGGTAGGGTGAATTGTGCCTCGACACGCTGAATGTGATAATGTTTTGTCATTAACTTGTTGCCATGTATGCTCATGCCATTTACCAAGTAGTTTTTAGTGTACACTGTGCACCCGAATTGGAATTTAAAGCTGCGTTTTCGTATGCGGATTTGTAAACCATTAAGCCGTGGAGATTGATATATATATATATATATATATATATATATATATATATATATAGATAGAGAGTTAGAACCCGCTGACCCAGCAAACGTTGTCATGCTAAAAAAATCAACAAATAAATAGCAGGGATTGATCATAAAAATAACCCTTCTCAGACCTACCCGATATGCACAAAAAATTTCACGAGAATCGGTATAGAGAAGGGTAATTAACGAATAAACTACGCGAGAATTTTATATGTTTTAGAAATAGATATAATTTATGGAATAATATATGTAATGGCAATAGGTTCGCCACCTATTCCGTTTGGAACGTAAACATAATTGCGAGACGAGGATTAACACAGCCGCTGCTTACACCTTCGGGTAACAAAGGCGTGAAGTTATGTTATATGTTAATGGATTGAATAATAAACACAACCTACATATTTCCAAGAAACTATTTTAATGTGAAATTATATCCATAGTATCCTTACATAGTATAAAACAAAGTCACTTTCCGCTGTCTGTCCCCTTAAATGCTAAGATCTTTCAAACTACGTAACGGATATTGATGTGTTTTTTTAATGGATAGAGGGTGTCAACGGGGTGTTTCTGTGTATAATTCGTGTGTAATGCAGTTAAGAAAAAGTGATAATTTTCTAGATTTAGCACTATAATTGGAAACGCTGTAAAAATTCCTTTTAATTCGAAACAAAGTTCGCCTGGTGAGCTAGTATTCTTAACCGGTATATTATATTCTACTCACTAAAGTATATTCATAATATATTTGTTTCTTGAAATAAATAGATAATCCCCTTAATAATTATACATCGGATATTTATTACTGAGCGTCATACAATTTATTTGTGTCATTTAAATTCATTATACAGATTTGGAACTTATTTTTGCATTATATGGCTTATATTTATACATATTTAGTTCGCCATTAAAATATTATCTATGGGTAGCTTCGCTCGCGTTAAGAAGTAAATTTTTTGCGGCTTTACTAAACGGCGTAATAAACTTCTCGTAACACTATCAAGCTACTGGGTGAACTTTCTTGGAGCAAGCAACAAAAAACTGTCCATGAGAGAAGCAATGTACCCTTAAGTTAATACTTAATTTATTAGATCCATTGGATACTGATAGGTTCAAACTAATACATTTACACCTCCCATTATCACCTATTTTATCCACAGGGGTATAATTTATCAAAATCCTGTCTTATGGGATGCCTATTGCCTAGCTCATAGTAGCTTTATCCACGCAAAGTCACAGCTCGATCGGCTTAAAATTGATAAAGTTTCATACAAACTTTCATCCCCTTGGGGTAGAATTGATCAAAATCTTTTCTTTGCAGATACTTACGTCATAGAATCTTTATGCACGTGAAGTCTCGGCCCGATCGTTTTAAAATTGACAAAATTTCATAAAAAATTCGTCCCCTATATCTTTATACCCTTCGGGGAAGAATAGATCAAAATCTTTTCTTGGCGAATGCCTACGTCAAGGTAGCTTTATGCACGCGAAGTTTATCCCTTTGGGGGTGGAATTGATCAAAATCCTTTCTTACCGGATGCCTAAGTCATAGAAGTTTTATGCACGCGAAGTCTCAGCCTAAAATTGACAAAGTTTCATACAAACTTTCCCCCCTATTTTATGTCATTGGGGCTAAAATTAATCTATATCCTTTCTAAATTTCTAAGTCATAGCCTCTTTATTCACGCGAGTCTCAGCCCGATCGGCTCAACACTGACAAAGTTTCATACAAACTTTTATCCCCTTGGAGATAGAATTTAGCAAAATCCTTTCTTGGCAGATGCCTACGTCAAAATAGCTTTAAATATGCAGTTTCAGTCTGATGGGCTTAAAATTGACAAATTTTCATACAAACTTTCATCCTCTATTTTATCCCCTTTGAGGAAGAATTTATCAAAATCCTTTCTTAGCAGGAGTTTTAAAAGTTGCATTTGGCTCCATACCTACTTTGTGTAATGCAATCACAGCGATTCGGTTCTCTTTGTCACCCCACTCCATTTTAATATAGCAAAATATTGTACAATGTATTGGCGCCAAAACGAGAAAACACAATGAACAATCGTATAAAAATGACAGATTATAAATTCAAATGTAATATATTTTTATTTTTAGATATAACAGTATTTATGGCCAGACTAAGTATGTATATAGATTGAGGTACAAGGATGATGAAAAACCATAAATTTTCACCCTTTTTTGGGTCAACTAATAGTTTATAATAATCAAATAACATATAAGGAAAATGAATCTGAAATTATTATTTTTTGTATTTTTTAAATCTTGTGTATATGTGGTCACGCCGCGGCTCACCGCGCTCTAACCCACAGAGGCGTGCAATACTCTTAAATACCTACATCCTATACACTCATATATACATAACTACAGCAACAGTAGATTTTAAAATCAATAAATCCATGAAAAATCTTTACAATACCAGAAATTTATTTACGATCCTAATCATTGCATAGTATAATTCATGTGACTTGACTTGACTTAAAGTCCTATCCCCTAGGTGGGGCAGAGGGCGTCCACAGTACGTCGCCATGCCGAACGCTCTTGAGCTTCGCGTTTTATTTCGCTCCAAGTCATCCCCACCGCCTTCGCTTCTGCAGTGATAGTCCGTCGCCCAGTCTGCTTAGGGCGGCCGCGTTTCTGTTTTCCTTGGGGATTCCATTCCAGGGCTTGCCTCGGTATATTATCTGGATCCCTTCGAAGCGTGTGGCTGATCCATTGCCACTTGCGACTTTTAATTTGCTGGCCGATCGGAGTCTCACCACAGCGTTCCCAGAGGTGCAAATTTGTGATTTTCTCGGGCCAGTAGACTTCGAGAATTCGGCGAAGGCAGTGGTTTATGAAGACCTGCGCGACGCGAGATGTCCTTAGTGACCTTCCACGTCTCACATCCGTACAGCAACACGGTTTTTACATTGGACCGGAATATCTTCAGTTTAACTCTCCGAGTCAGTTTCCGCGATTGTCATACAGGACGAAGCTGCGCGAAGGTTGCCCTGCCCTTGGCGATCCTTGAAGTGATGTCCTCATGAATTATTATTATTATTATAATAATTCATGTAGCAAATAAAAATTGATAATTTTCTAGATTTAGTATTTAATTGCAGACTCTGTCTGAACCCTACTACATTATTATACACCTTGAAAAGTTCTACAAAAAAGTCCGCGATGGCCCACAATGATCATTTTTATTTCTTTACCTCCGAGGCCAAACAAAGTTCGCTGGGTCAACTAGTTATTTATAAAACTTATGCATATAAAATAAAATATTTACAATTTCATTCAAAAGTATTGACAGTATAAATATTGTTGCTGATTTTATTGGTGATGATTATCCTCACCTAAATAACAGCCTAGTATATAACCTATTATGTTCACATAGTTCTTATTGTAACATAACATTGGCTAGTCAATTGTAAAAGTAGCCACTCATAAGATATATTTAGCCTTGAGAGACAACCAGACTCTAATCAATTGCATTCTTGATCGAGTCAATTATTCTGAGGCCACAATTCTATATATTCAAGTAAGACTTTGCTGTTACTAATATTACTACATTAATATGCTATAATTATTTTTGACCCATATCTTAACATAATATTTATTAAATTATACGTGCATAAATTTACTAAATAGTGCATTTTATTTATTTCCAGAATCATCATGCCACCAAAGGGAGGCAGTTGTTGTGGTTTCACCCTCCGACCATTATGTCTTATAATTGGATATCTACATCTGGTGAGTAACAGCTTATTGTTGATATTTAGCATTCACCAAATATTAAGCCGAACATTTAAAAAACTAACTACATAATAATAATAATAATATACACATGGGTAAGAGTGAAAACTTCAAACTCTCATCATCATCTCAATGCCTATTGCAGTCCACTACTGGATATTGGCCACTCCCAATGTGCGCCACAACATCCGATTCTCTGCCTTCCGCATCCAGTCTTTTCCAGCAGCCTTTCTGAGGTAGTCTGACCATTGAGCTGGTGGGCGTCCTACGCTACGTTTACCAAGTCGAGGTCGTCACTCTATGACCTTATTATTCCATCTACCATCCGTTCTTCGACAGATATGACCAGCCCATTGCCACGTCAGCGAGCTTATTCTACGAGCTATGTCGGTTACCCTAGTGGCAGATATACTCATTCCTGAGTTTATCTTTCAGAGATACCCTGAGCATATCTCGCTCGATAGCTCGGTCCAAACAATACATTTTAAGTAACTTACACTCTGCATTTGATACGTGACCAAACAAAATATAATTGAGGGTAGTTGTGAATTGTTTTAAGAGTTGACTGCATCATAAATGTATATTTCGGCAGATGTAAACTGCCTTCTTTGATGTCTCTTAAAGTACTTTTAATTGTTATTTCCTTATTTTAACGGTCGTTTTATTTATTTATTATCCTAATTTTAATATTATTTGTTCTTTTTTGCCTTCACAATTATCTTTGGGTGGAGGTAGTACTTGTTCATTCCACGACATTCCAAATTCTTGTTTGGTGGCATTTAGGAGTCTATTTCATCTAGCAGATTCTGGTAGTAATTGAAGTAGGATACCTGAAAATTCCGAGTGCTGAATCACGACCCATTTAAGCGACATCAATTATATTATTAAATGACAACTATCATATTTAATAACAATATTTCTTGATAAAACGAATGTGTCATTATATTTTGCGGATCCAGTTACAATAACATACGTCTGCCTGA
Organism: Euproctis similis; assembly: GCA_905147225.2. Taxonomy (NCBI): domain Eukaryota; kingdom Metazoa; phylum Arthropoda; class Insecta; order Lepidoptera; family Erebidae; genus Euproctis; species Euproctis similis. Next base: position 17,683,482 of record LR990109.1, read on the forward strand.
TAACAATAAGTATATATTATTACAACTAGCAACTATTCAAAGTTAGTAACTCATATTGTTTTATGGTTAAGCGGAATGCATTGCTTGCATTCAGTTACATGTGACTAATACAGCAAGACTATACATTTTTATGTATATGTATGTAGGTCGACAATATCATCTCGCTCATTCTTTCTCACTAACGTCATACTGAACGGATGTTACTAATCGTTTTAAGATCCATAATAAGAATGAAACAGTCTACTAGAAAAGGATAGGTATATACTTTCAACATATTGACTTTGAAATTAATTATACACTTTCATAAATAAATTCTCAGTATTGTAATTTAATTAAATATGTATGTCTCAGTTTAAATTAAAATATACTTAGGCATATTGTTTTACAAATAATGAATTCTTAGGAAATCATTACATATTATAAAACAAAGTCGATTTCCATTGTCTGTCCATTTAAATGTGTAGATCATTGAAACTATGCAACGGATTTTGATGCGGATTTTTCTAATAGATAGAGGGTATCGACTGGGTTGTTTGTATCTTTAATTCATTTATAATGTAGTAAACAAAGAGTGGTAATTTTATTTATAAACTCTGTAAAAAATAATTTTGATGCGGAACAAAGTTCGCCGGGTCAAATAGTTACATATAAATGTAGAATAATTTGTTCATATAAATGAATTAATCAAATCATGAATTTCCATATAAATGACAACTAATTTAATAAGAATGAAATATTTCAATAATTATCGATGGACAGAGGTATTTGATTTAACTGTACATTTTACAAGTCATTTCGAAGATCCAGTATTGACGGAACTGAACTTTTTTTATTATAGAAGTATTACGAAGCAATAGAATAATTGCTTTGGAAGAGTGGATAATTTAAACATGACCACGCGAATAAAATGCCTTGGCAACTTTGATTGCTGTGTGACAAAAAATTGCACGTACAAAATGTTGTCTAAAATTGCATTTGTCGTTACCATGACTTAACTAATTTTATAGAAGGTGACATCACAAGCATTATTAACTAACTGTGTATGTATGACAAGAGTTTTAGAAGTTAGCACAGCGAATGAGATGTGTAAGAGTGGCATCTTGTGGAGATTCTTTCTTTCTACCCCCAGAAAGGATCTGGTGTGAAGCGTTTGTTGTGTTATATTTTTTGTTTTGTTGCCTGCAGATAATTAAATAAAATAAAAATTCTCGGAATCAAATACATTCAGACACCAATTTTCGGAAATGATGATAACCTCAAAACTGTTATCTCTAAAAACCAAGCCGCGCGGGTAATTTGTTGACTGAATTGAGTAGTTGGTTGGGATTAACGTTAAATGTGTCTAACCTGAAAAATACTCCTGTGAGAACTGGGTAATCTACTCGGTGGTTCAGTGGTCGAGCTTTCCGTGGCTTCGTGGGATCGATTACAGGCTCATGCCAATGATTTCTCGGAATCCTTTTGGATAAATATTGATGAATAGCAACTTTGTGTTCGGTGTATGGCAATAGATTCACCGACTGTTCTATTTGGGACGTAACATAACGATTCAGCGGTTCGAGGGTTAATAGCCGCTGCACATTATGTGACTAAACCGATTTTCATATGGTTTTGTATTGTTAGATTAAACTTTGTTGTTGTTGAATCGATAAAAATAATGCTGTTGTTTCATTAGAATACAACATCATTACATAGTTTATAACAAAGTTGCTTTCCACCGTCTTTCGTTTCGCTTTAATAGCAAACACTAGCGGAACCCTAACGCCCGTAAGATCAATCATAGTTAAAACTGTCGATTTTCTAAACTATAGTCAATTTTAATCTAGAGTTTAAACCTGCCCCGTAAGATCAACAGCGAAATGGACATAGATTACGTAAACTAGGTTAGTTTTCGACAGATGGCAACATTTGGTTATTTAATGTCCATATTTCGCTCATCATTCACTCTTTTGTACATTGTCTGTGGCATATTTCGTGAAAAAAAATCTTTTTCTCTTTCTTTTATGAAGTTTTATAGTGTGACCATAGATTTAAGAATAATAGATCGGCAATAGTTACTCAAACAACGTGACCAAAAATGGGTTGTTAATGTGTGAGTGACTTACGGGCCTCGTGGCACATTGGTAAAACTACTGGCTGCAGCACTGAGGTCGGGGGTTCGATTTTCACCCGAGCACCCGTGCGGCGTCTGGGTGTTTTTCTATGTATTATAAGTATATTTGTTTCTAAGGTTTTCGCGAATCTCACTCATTAAAACAACTTTTTAGGATTGTATCGCGTTTATTTCTTATTTATTTATATTTATTTCCCGACGTTTCGAACTCTTTACTCGTAAAAATGATCTCTGTAAAGAGTTCGAAACGTCGGGAAATAAATATAAATAAATAAGAAATAAACGCGATACAATCCTATTATAAGTATGTTTTTTTCAAATGAAAAGTATATATGTATTAATATCCGTTATGTAGTATCCATAGCACAAGCATTTAGTTGCTTAGTTTGGAAGTGGAGGGCGCTGTGTGATTTGTGTCGATCTTACAAAATAAACGACAGATGAGGTTTAAACTAGGTAAAATAGTTTAAACTGTGATTGATCTTACGGGCCTAAGTGTATCAAAATAATGTACTACATTATTATACACCTAAAGGTCTACAAAAAAGTCAGCGATCGTATATGTCTACCTCTTACGGATAGCCACAGTGGCAATAAAATATTTATTTCTTTACTTCTTTCTCGAAATAAAGTTCGCCGGGTCAACTAGTAAACAATGAAGGAATCGAGGTCGTTTACAATTATAAAATGAAATTTCAAGAATGCTTTCTGAGTCACATGGACTTCTTAATATTACAGTTTAGGGCAATATCATAGGATAATGCTTTATATTATTATTAATAATAACATAACTTTAACATTTTAAGTTATATAGTTAAAAAAATTGCACTAATAAATGTAGGACGCCTCAAATCAACCATAAAATTTAACAAACTACAGAATATGAGCTTGAAAAATTAACCTAACAGTCACCTGTTCTAAGAAGAGATATATCGGCCATCTGTATATCATTTATAGCATAATAGTCACCACCAATAAGATGACTCTTAATCGTTTATTTATATTTATCAAGAGTCAAATATAGAATGCGTGTAAGACGTCCAATGTGAAACTGTACACCACTCCCAGGAATGACTTGTGTTCAGGCGATGATGTGGCTATACGAGCTTATATTTGCTGATTGTTTTAAAATTTTGTACATCACTATATCATGACATAACTTCACGCCTTTTTCTACCCGAAAGTGTAGTTAAGTTATGTTAACGTCCCAAATGGAATAGGTGATGAACCTATTGCCATACCGGGCACAAAGTTATTAGTCATCGATATTTATTACACATAACTTCGGAAAATAATTTCAAAAAGTCGTTGGTGTAAGCCAGGATTCGAATCCGCGACTTCTCAAATCAGAAGCATAGCGCTCGATCACTGGACCACTGAGACATAACTAGATATAACTGTTTGGTATAATTGTTTAAATTTGGTTTTACAAAATTATGTTGCCGTAAATATTCACCTATTATGAGTATCGCGATCGCTTCGGAAAATAATTTCAAAAAGTCGTTGGTGTAAGCCAGGATTCGAATCCGCGACTTCTCAAATCAGAAGCATAGCGCTCGACCACTGGACCACCGAGACATAACTAGATATAACTGTTTGGTGTAATTGTTTAAATTTGGTTTTACAAAATTATGTTGCCGTAAATATTCAACTATTATGAGTATCGATGATCTATTCTGATATTTGAAAGCGCACTTTTTAGATCTTACTAAGAAAACTACTCTTAACCTGACACTCGTACTGATCAACTTGACAAGCGTATTCTACGTTACAATACGTCTAAATTCCACGGTAATTTTAATGTACATATAATGTCACATTGTTTTTGTGTGACGTTCGTTCGTGGAGGCTTTTGTTTTCAAATCATCACTAACAATAGATGTTTATATTCTCAGATGTCAAGCGTGGTAGATTTGGTCTGCCATTTGCTGGTTGTTGCCGTTGTCACCGATGGCTTCCAATGCGACGTGAATACTGACCGTGTAAGTAATAATATCTAGTTGCTATGTCATATGTCATGACATACTTTTCTGTATATGTCACTGATGATATGGACGCACTAACTACTTAACATAACATAACTTCACGCTTTTTATACCCGAAGGTGTAGGCAGCGGCTGTTTAGCCTCGTCTCGCCGTTATGTTTACGTCCCAAATGTAATAGGTGGCGAACTTATTGCCATACCGGGCACAAAGTTGTCAGTCATCGATATTTATCAAACGTAACTTCAACACTAACTGCTTATAGGATTTTATTACTTTTTAGTTGTTTTAAAGAAATACAAGGGTCGATTCTGATAATGTTACTATCCACGCAAGGTATCGAAGCAGTAATTGCAATCACAACTGCATTATTTATATTTATAAAATGTGTAAGTTTGTAAGTAGGTCTATATTTAGTAATATACATTTACGCAAAAGAAGTAAGTTAAATGTAGATAGATGATGTAGTGGATCCGCGAGCAACAGCTAGTCTTGAATATATACATATGTTGCGGATCACATGGCATGCAGCAAAAGTGTATATTATCAATACCGGTTTAGTAGTTTTCCTTGTAGAGTAGGTATAACTTATTTGGAGAGATGCGTGTCTTTTTATCATATAGAACGAGGAAATTAATTTAGTAAAGAAATAATATTAATAACATTAAAATGCCCTCTAAAAATATTAATAAAATAGTGCTACCGAAATCTGGCAGCGTATAAAACCCAATACTTATAGGTCTTCTATAATAGGTCATCTAATTTTAATTTCTATGGGTAGTAGATATGGCCTTGATTAATTTAATTTCAAAGGTTATTTAATTAACAAGAATTTGAGCTATAAGCGCCTTTAATATTGTGAATTATGACTGCGAAGGGATAATAATTATTATATAGTCGTTTTCCTCAAAGAATTGACTTTTGCACTTCGAAGAAGTTTGCATGAATATTCGAAATTTACAACAAAGGTGCAGTAATTTGTGGAAAATAAAATAAATATGATATTATTTTATTTTAAATCTAGACTATTTCCTTGACTTCACGTGCGTTAGAAATACCATTTTTATTCTTAAAATTTCTTTTTGTTTGGAATGTTGTAATACCATCAGGATATCACACAAAACATGTCATACTGGCCAACAATATTATGGGGTTATAAATATGCAATATTAAAAAAATCTGATATTCTATGGACAATTCATTTAATTTGTATTTTTTTTTTTTTTCATATATATAATTTCCAAATGTTTGTTTACAGCTACAGTTCTTATATATGCCTGGCGTCGAACCTATACTCATGATACTGAACATTGGAACTCACGGCTTCCACCCGTACCCTAGATTCTTCAGCCACCAGTACCACATATATGTGGAGCAGATGTCTATGGTCTCCGCGCCCAGATGTTACCCGGGCATGCTGCACATCAACCTCATTGACGTAATTAATATATTGGTCAATTTGATCTGGTTTAAGATTGTTCTCTCATATGTTGTCGCTGTACATAAGGTGAATATAATCAGATGTTTTTCTTACTTGGATTTTATGGAATTACTTCAAAAACTACTTTTTTACACCAAGCTTTTAATATCTGTCACATTAAGTGATTATTGTGAGTAGTTATTAAGACACCTTGGGTATTATTTAATTTTTTAAATTGGAATTTTGCAGTCAATAAATCTGGAATTTTAGAATTTAAAGGTCCATTGCAGTTCGCCGTACATCGGAAATATTTTATTCACTTATTAGCTACTAAACAATGCAAGAAACATATGGAATTAATACTTCTTGCCTATTAAGGACAGTGGGACTGTGTATTAACCATGCACATACGCACCTGCCAAGATCAAATTAGCCACGTCTAATATGATAAAAGTCACGTTTAGATATAAAAAAAACGTTGAATAATTTCCACGACATTGAAATTGTTGGGTCATCAATCCTACAAGGGAATTCCCATAAAGTTGTTGTTAAAAATACAATTACAAACAACGAATTAAAACATATCACTATCAGGTTTGACCTCATAAATAAGTTCTCTGAGGTCACCGTATAGCTAACTGATAAATTAAATTAAATTGTGTTTTACAGAGAAACACGGAACCGATGCGTATGTTCTTCAGCTTGTCGATAGTGAAGTTGATAATGATGGTAATGTACTTCGGTTATCTGCCTTTCACATATGACGTATATTCTCCAGAGACTATATGGTTCATGAAGTTGACTGATATCTGTAAGTATAATAATTATATTAAGGCTTAAAAACCTAGTGTGTATGACAAGAGTTATGAATGTCGAAGAAACGACTGTGGTGCCTTATAATACTACCTTATGGCGCTCTGTTCTGCCTAGCGCCATGTGACTTGGCGAGAACTTATATGTGTATTATGTGGGTTCGATTCCCACCCGAGCACAAATATTTGTGACAAACATGAATATTTGTGTGGTGTCTGGATGTTTTTCTATGTATTATAAGTATGTATTTACAAAAGAAAAGTATATATGTATTAATATCCGTTATCTAGTATCCATAACACAAGCATTTAGTTGCTTAGCTTGGAACTAGAAGGCGCTGTGTGTATTGTGTCCAAGATATTATTATTATTAATTATGTTAAGGATCAGATGGCTATTGTTTCCTCGCATCGGTGAAGCAGATTTGCTGCTGATATCAGCAAGAATTACTCTTGAATATGTAACATAACATAAACTTCACGCCCTTTTTTACTCGAAGGTGCAGACAGCGGCTATTAATGTTATTACTTTAACGCCGTGACGAACCTATTGCTGTACCGGATACAAAGTTCTCAGTCATCTATATTTATCACACATAACTTCCGTGTATAATTCCGAAAAGTCATTGGTGTGAGCCTGGATTCGAAACCACGACTTCTTGATTCAGAAGCAGGGTGCTCGACCACTTGACCACGGAGACTACTGAATATATAAATAAATATTAATTGAAAAAGTAATTTAGTTTTAAATTTATTAAATCGTGACACGTAGTTAAATAAAACCACCATTTTGCATTTCAGTCATAGCCATGGTAGTCCTGATCGTCGTGCATAGATATACTAAAGCGCTCAAAATGGAAAAGGCTGCTGGTGAAAATATGGAGAAACCACCGCCATACGTGGAATGTCTGATCAACACTCCATCAGCTCAGCCACCGACTTACGAGCCGAAAACTGAGATGTTTGTTATTGACGAAGAGAAAAAGCCCATGGACGCTTCAGCAACAACCGAAGCCGTCAACAATAGATGTTAGTTAAAATAATTTATCAATCAGATAAATTTAGGAATTAAACTAATATATTTATTTCTATATTTATGTATCCGTCAAGATGTGCGGTGTTACTTTTGATTCCAGTAATTATAATATCCTTAAACAAACCACAAAGTTTTTGATTCGTTCCTGTAAGTTTACCTATAAAAAATAAAATAATTTGCAATATCTGGTGAAGAATGTAGGTAATAATTAAAGATTGAAAGATCTTAAATATATTCAACTTATTCTATTGGAATACTAAATTTGCAAACGTAAAATCACGCAATTACTATTTAGTCCACAGTCCATTTAGTACGTTTCCACAGTGTCAACTTTTATATTTTGCACTTAAACTTATATAACTTTTGTTAAACAAAGTTAATACTTTGTATAACTCTTATCAATTCTATATTATAAAACTTCTTAGAATAGTTACAAAACCAATTAATCATTTATATTCAATTTTAAATCTGTAATCCTAAAAACTTTGATATCCATGTCATAAAACTTCGCTCATTGATTTTAAAAATTCGTGACATTGCTTTTATTTTTAGTTTCCTTGTAAATTATTAGATAATCGTTTTATTTTGCCATTAATCATTATATTATGCTAGTAAATTTTGATCGAGTCCTCTCTCGTTAATACGCGATCTAGTTGTGGTTTGTTTGGTTTCTCCACAAAATTAATAAGAACGATTTTGATGTGTCGTTTTTAAAATTTATGTTTTTGTAATAAAAATTTAGAAAATGCATTTTTTTTGTTTATTTTTAAATTTACCCCTAACGTCATTGCCTTCAGTATATTAATACTAAAATAATCCTATATGCTATACTTCGTCGTCTGCTTCTTTGCTTCTGAATCAAAAAGTTTCGACTTCAAATCCCGCCTAATGAACCAATGATTTTTGGGAGATAGAGGTCCATTATAAAAACAATCAGTTCTCTAAAGTCTAAGTAGAACAATAAATATACCATGCGTGCAAATTTGCGGACAAATGTTCGAAAAGAAACAGACTTTTCATAATTAATTTATGTGTAAAAACAACAAGATTTTTGTTAGTAGGTATGTTTACTTTCCTTTGAGGTCACAGTTCAAAGAGTCCATTAATTAATGAAATGGTACTTGACCTTTCCGTGACCTTTCTAATTTTAATGTGATCATCTAGTTTCTAACCTTTATAACAAATCTGGATTAGACATGGTAACAAGATAGATTATAATCTATAATAAATAGTTGGCAACTGTCTCATAGTAATTTCGCATGCCATGTACCTACAACTTATTTTACAACCCTACGATTAAAATGATAAAGTTTAAATTCACTCAAAGAGAAAAATGCCCAATCTTGTAAAAATGGCGCCTCTGAAATTACCCACATATACTCTTCTTTTGTGGTATTATAGTATAGTATTATTTTGTAGATTTAGATCAGAAAGAATACCTATTAGAAAATATTTATGGATTGTCCATCTCTAGGGCAGCCACCTATTCCATTTGGGACGTAAACATAACAGCGAGCCGAGGCTTAACAGCTGCTACCTACACCATCGAGTGGAAAAGGCTTGAAGCTATGTTCTATTTATCACTAAATGGAACTGTTAAATAGAGACAAATACTAATTTCTTAAAAAGCAAGGTTACCTGGGAATATTAGTATTTTAAAATTGCAGTTTATTAGAAAATCTAAGTAAGGAAGGGCATGCTCCGATGGTTCGGACATGTAGAAAGAATGCATGATGCAAGACTGACTAAGCAGATATACAATGCAAAAGCGTACAACAAGTATTAAAATACAGTACAGGACGTGCAAAATGCACTGTACATTTCATGATTCATCCAAAAACAGATTCAGCAAATTTTAATGCATTTCAATTGGATACAACTCGCTTAGCTGTCTTTGCAAAGTGCAGAATTTGGAAGGCGAGTAATTTTAACTTCTAACTCAATAAGCATTGTGGTAGTTGTAGAATTTATATTGTTACATGGTACCTAAATGCAGTTTTAGTTTATTTTGTTTACTAAATTAATCTAGCACTGGTATAAATTTAGAATTGTGAAGTATGATCTGGTTATATGGCAATAACCATCCTATTTTAAGCCTCGGCTCAAAAGGAACGCGACAATCCGTTTTGGGCGGAGGCACCCTAGTACCAGCTTACTCCGTTAACCGCATCCAACGATGCGCGGTTCAGCTTGTCGACAACCAAGCTCTTTCCGATCGGCTTGATCCTTTGACGTTACGGAGCGAGATTGCCGCCATAGGTCGACGCGCCAACCCTTGCATTGGCTGAATGGTTGGCGATCGACAACAGTGCGTTTCAACCGGTACTGCTTGCTACGCATTGTTCCTATGTGGAACCCGTTACCGGCAACGGTATTTCCGGACTGTTACGATCTAGGAACCTTCAAGAACCGACCCTATTCCCATCTTAAAGGACGGCAACGCTGATGTGATGCCCCTGGTGCTACAAATATCCATGGGCGGCTGTAGTCGCATTCCAACAGGTGACCCGCAAGCTCGGTTACCCCCTTCTAACACAAAATAAATAATAGTTTAAAAAAACTAAAAAACACGCTTTTTATAGAAAACCGAACTAAAAAATAGAAAATAAATTTTAATGAATTTAAATTAAGAAAATAGTGTTAAAAATTTCAATGAATATAAATTAATAATAGTGTGAATAAAAAAAAAAATTTTTATTTTAAAAAAAGCGTGGGGTGCATGGTGTCAATAGTTATAAATATTTTATTGACAGATATGCGTAGAGTGATTATCATTTCGATAATATCTTAAAAAGCATTTATTATTAAATTACATTTTTTAGTTCGGTTTTCTATAACAAGCGCGTTTCTTAGTTTTTTAAACTATTGCTTAACTATTTTAAAGCGTGCTAACAACGGATATCAAAACCGAATTTAAGGAATAGCGCCATCTGTGACTTATACAAGGAACTCGTTTCAAGTTGATAACGTAGACTTTCCGCTGATTGCCACTAGATGGTGCGAGAAGTGAACTATGAACACTAAAAAATTAACAAAAATCATATTTTGCAAATTGAAAAATGGAATAATTTTATCAAATTAGTGTATTGTCATCGGTCCTCAATAAATCTACAAAGTTTGAGCGAAATCTGGCCGTTTAAAGTGGGTCAAAATCGCGCCCAAAGAAGTCGGTTACAAACAAACATACAAACATACAGGTGAAGCTAATAAAAATGCCATTCACAATCACATAGGTTGTCAATCAGATGAAATTTTATTCTTTGAGATTAAAAGTTTTGTAAGTGCTAAATGTGCTAATACACAAGCAAGACTTGAACTGCCCAACAATTTGTTGCAAGCGTTAAATAGTCCTCCTGAGTCCTGACCTACAGACCATTTCAGCGTCTTATACCAAGCCTTTACTCAAATACTTTTTAAATAATTGTGGTTTTATTTGGCGTGATTTTATGAAGTGTTTCCTAACAAATATCTAATTTTACAACTAAAAATATATAAATTTTAAACTAAAAATGAATAACTAGCTTTTCAGAGATAAAACTGACAATGTAAAATTAATTTCAAGCGAGAATTGTATTCTATCGGACGATATAGCGCAAGTGTTCGTCCTGTCCATTAATAACACACCACATCACAGATACTCTTATTAAACTTCAAGAAGTCGGGAATGAGAAATGAAGTTTCTTCACGATGAGGAAGCAAGACAACGTAACTATAAGATACCTTCTTCTCCTTTGGCCATCCAGTCTGTTAAATTAGGGTGTACTTATAATTCACCCTAATTCGTACATAACTTTTTTTACAACATTTTAAAATAATATTGTGTTAGTGAACATGTAGGACAAGGACAGAGAAACAAATGCTCAGATGGTTTGGATATGCACAATAGATGGACGAAAGAAGACTGACAAATATGGTATATATGACTAGTACTAAAGGTCAAGCTGGCAAAGGTCGACCTAGGCGAACCTCCCACCATCAAAACAATAATCTCTCCGAGTCTCTGCCGTACCCCCATTTGAAACATTTGAACCCCATTTGAAAAATTGTTGAGGTTAATTTAGGATAAGATAGATCTGAAGACATGGTATCATTAGTATACATTTTCCTTGTACATTGTATTGTGCGAATGATAGTTTGTATATATTTATAAACGTAAAAATCCCACTAGAATGGTAAGTGAGTAACATTAGACTGCATAGGTAGAGAGTGCTTTTAGTGCACCGTCCCAGCGCCACTGTATCTCATTTAGAAATGAACAAAGACTAATGGTTGAAATGAATTCGCAAACTGGAATATTGTTTCTACAATATGTTTAAATGACGAAGACAATAGGAAGCCAGAGTTCACATATAAGTAGAACATCATCTGTTTGAAGTGGCAGTTAAATTAAGCACTTTTGTATACTGGCTAGAGATGTTCCGACTAGTCGGCGACTAGTCGGCAAAGCCGACTATCCGGCCACTATTGTAGTTGTCGATTAGTCGGCGACTAATCGGCAAAGAGAGCCGCCTATCCGGCTACTTAGGTTGTATTTCTCAATAATATGCATACGGGGGAACTACATGAAATAAAAACCTTGATTATATGTATATATTTTATTTTATAATCAGTCTTATACATTAAAAAATATAAAGCAATCCTGCCTTTGATAATCAGTTTTTAAAATTACTTACTACATAATCTAATCAAATCAAAGTCACAATAGTGACAACCAAAAATATCATATTCTCCTTATACTTTTTATAACTATCTTATATTTTTTAATTAAGGGTAAATTATGATGTAAGAAGACTAAAGCTTCTGCCCTTTCTGATAGCAATCGATTTCTTTTTGTTTCATATACCTATTTCATTCTTTTTGTTAGCTGTTTTTCCTTGCCCACCACGAGAAATTATCACTTGGCATTGGTTACACTTAACTTTACGGGAATCATTGTCCAATTGTTCAAAAAACATCCATACACGAGATTTTCTTTTTGACATGATTAAATTTTAATTCTACTTGTTCACTTCAATGAATAATATCACTACATAATAATATCATCTTTAATTATGCACAAAAAAAATATTTATTTTACACTAAAACACCGCTCTCGACCATTACACAAGCAAAAATGAAGGAGCCAAGCAGTTCGCTGCATGAATGGGCCGGCTCGACCGGTGAATTACCACGAGCTCTCAGAAGATCGACGTAAAGTGGCTCATGCCGCGTTTCGTTCGGTGAGAGAGGTACCCGGAGGCCCACCTCCCTTCCCCATCCTTCCCTATCGCCTATACCTTAAAGGCTGGCAATGCAATAGTTACACTATATGTGTTGCTGGTGTCCATGGACAGCATTGGTTGCTTACCATCAGGTGACCCGCCTGCTCGTTTGCCCTCCTATCACATAAAAAAAAGAACAATGCGAAAAGTAAACAAAACATGTTCCGACACGCTTGCAGGCGGCGTATGCGATTGCGCCCGAATCAGCCGTAAACGATGTGTTACGGAAATCCCCGCAACCGTAATCGGCTTAGCCGACTAGTCGGTCTTATTACAACCGACTAATCGGCTAGTCGGCGAAAGTCATAATCGGCACATCTCTAATACTGGCTAACACCAATGACTCTTCGGAACTTCTACACAATTTTTTTACCTGGATGTACCGTCAGCGGCAATTATGCCTCAACTGCTCTGTAGTTTTTGTAAATGGTGAAAGCTATTGTACCAAACATTTAAGCTATCGCATCGAGCACCATTCTATGTGTCACGAATACTTAGTGCAGTGCAGTATTTACAATAACTGTCGTGTAAATATTTATTTTAAGTTTGTTAATATAATATCATTCATTGAATTGAATTTACATATTAGAAATCGATTAACAGTGGTAGAGCCACGTAGTTTTCTGCACGAATGGGCTGGATCGACGCCGACCGACCGACAAATTGACTCACGCTCGTTCGACAAGTATCCGGAAGTCGGCAACACATCTGTAAGACCCTATTTTTATATAAATAGCGGCTTTTTATACCAGTATCTATTAAGTAAATATTCTATGTTCACTAATAGAAATTGCCCATCTGTCTAGATTACTCTTTGATGGTACACTTCAGGGTGAGGTGCTTAATTAAAACGAAGCGAATAAGTGGCCAGATAATTGTATTATATCATGTTATTCCATAGAAGTTCTCGAGAAAATTGTACCTAAAAGGCATTAAGACGTGGGTAAATCATTTCTGGGCACGAGAACTTTTGAAATAAGTGGACATTTTATGTAATATACGAGTGAACTGTACGTGATCAGGGTCGAAACAATATCATCTGAGAAGCGTTTTATACGTTTCATTTTATACCGACGAGCTTAAATATTTAGGTAAGCGCTTAACCTAAATGGCATTTAATTACTTGACAATGTAAAAAAATATCTATTATTTTATAAGTGGGAGAGTCACCCAATTCACTCTGGCCATTTCGACCAGCGTTTCAGGTATCCGGAGGCCCACCATCTTCCTATCCTACTCTAAAGGTCGGCACTGTAATTGTAACACTGTCTGTGTTACAGATGTCTAGGGCGGCACTGGTCACTTACCATCAGGTGACCCGTTTGCTCGTTTGCCCTTTATACCATAAATAATATCTATGCATATAATAAAATTGTAGAAGAGTCGAAACTGTACATTGAATATTTTTTTTAAAATACTTGGGACACGATCTACAATCGATACCGAGCCCAAAAATATAGTTTTTAGAATTTTTGTCTGTTTGTCTGTATGTTTGTTACGAATAAACTCTAAAAGTACTGCATGCATTTTGCATAAATGTAGCCAAGAGGTCGGGTCAACACATAGGCCAAATAATATCACGCTATCACTAATTGGGGGTGAACAATGAAGCCTTAGAATGGCATAGATTTTTGCTGTTTTATGGCGTCACAACAGACCTAACTAACAAATATAATTTAATTAACCGCATTTTTAAGAATGTCTCAATACTCACTTTTGTATGTTAACCTCACATTAAACAGCCTCCAACCGCATAAAAAGTGAATTTCAATTATTAAAGAATATTTTTCGCGGTAACGTCACTAAGTAAATATATATTAAATGAATACCTTCTAGAGATTATCCTTGACTATGGCAGTATACTCTGCTAAGTGTATTTATTATACACGGACATATGGTAGAGCCACTGATAGTAGACTGCATATGAGTTATTTTATAATTGAGTATAATAATAGGTACTCTTTTTAAAAAGTCGTGAGTTAAAGAATATAATTATATTTATAAGCAAATACGAGTAAACTGAAATAAACTTTATATATAATAATGCGATTACAGACGCGAGAAGTTGATTCAGCAAACATCTCACTTGTATTCCCAGAGGTGGCTCAACCTCGACATGCACAAATTTAGTTGCGGAAAAGGCTTATTTAGTTTCGAGTTTCATTATATTTGTATATATATTGATGTAGTAGAAGAAATAAATTATGATAAAAAATAGGACTATATGAAAAAAAAATAAACAGTAAAATAGTGTGGACATCCAGATGAGATTTTATCAAATCTGATAATCTGATAATAGAGAATACCATTTTCTACAAGGGTATTGCAGACGCCATGGGCGGGGATAATCCCTTTCCATCAGGTGACCCGCAAGCTCGTTTGCGGGTCACCGTTTTTCTATCATAAAAAAAGAGTCGAGTTGGACATTTTGACTTCACTGTTTCCATCAAAATGTTCAAAACCTATTCTTTATTTTATTAAAGAATGATTTTCCTTGTCTCATGTGCATGTAAAAACTTCATCATCATCATCATCATTAGCCTGTTGCAGTCTATAGCGGACTGCAACAGGCTAATAGGGCTCTCCCAATTTGCGCCACAAAATCCGATTCTCTGCCTTTCGCATCCATGTAAGAACTTAAAACGTATAAATTATATTGTTTTTTTTTGCCTATATAAACCACGTTTCATTTCGATAGCTGGGAAGAGATTATACCACAATCAAATATTGTCATTTTATTTAAATAATATCAAACTTTAACAAAACACATAATAATTTAAATTACATTATAAATGGCGTGGATACATTTTAAACTAATACTAAACACCTTAATTATATTTTATTTTTAGTCCTTTTTTTCCTATTTAAAACCTGAAATACTAAACTACGGAAGTACTAAACTCTAGTACAAAGGCTGTGGAGCTAGTAATCAACGCTCAGCACAGCCCCCGGCTTGATTAATAGCCTGAAGTAGCAACACAACGACAAAGTGCCCACTTATTGGCCTTACAATTACGATCACACTTTGACACAGAATTTTCAGTTCGCTAACGATTTTACAACAAACTTTTCGATTGGAAAGTTGTTTGAAATATACAATTTATAGCCAACTTGAAATATTATGCTTCTATGAAATTTTCTTAAGATATTTTTTACGTTAAATTTGTTTTTTTTTTACACGCAGCTCCAGATTTTTTGGATTAGGTAGATGTGTCTATATCTACATTTCTTTGGCTGTCTTTAATATGTCTGTTTCCCTAAATTTATAAGCCGTAAGAGTTCCGTAAAAAAATGTGCTTAATGCTTGTTGCTTAATTGTGGGAGAATGTATTAGGCTGCAATTTTTGATTTATATAACATGACTACTTATTACTATACAATGCGTCAGACAAAGTCGGTATTAATACTTATTTTATCGGAAAAATATTTGATTAACAAAACTGCTTTCTTCCATTTCATTATGAAAACAGAATATAATTAGAAGTTAATATTTTTTATGTGCGTGGATAACACTGTAATAGCTTCGGCTTATTATAGCAACTGATCGCACATTTTGCAATTTAATTTTCTTGGAAAATTACTGTTTTAATTCTAAACCTTTTTTATGGCATGCAAACGAGCAGGCTTGTCACCTAATGGTAAACAAGCAGCGCCACCCGTTGTTACCTGCAACACATAGTGTTACAGATGCGTTGGCATTTTTTAAGGGAGTAGAATAGGTAAGGATTGGCTGGTATCTCTCTCATCGAACGAAATCATCTGAGAGGTCATGTTATTCCATCGGTTGAGCAGGCCCATTTATGCAGAGAACTGCTTGGCACTACCAGTGACAACTTCACGCTAATTCATTTATAGGGTAGACAAAATTAATAGTAATGTCGCAAATGTTCCAAATGTTGCATTATATACTTAAAAACCACCGTACGACATGATATGCATTGATCTGCTCTTGTGTATGTTTGCTGCGCTGGTAGCTGGGGAAAAGAAATCCAAACAGGACTTCTCGAGACCACCACACTGTTTTCCGCTCATTTTAAAAGAATTCAATATCATTCCGGTGTCCATTAATTAAAAAAAGCATCTGAAACGTGACTCTGTTGTCGTGGTTTCATTCATTTTGCTTTAAAAATAAATAACACTGTAAATTTCCAACCTAAAATGAACGATGGTTTCTTTTAGCTCGCCATTTTTAAACAGACCTCTATATTTTTTTACGGATTTTATTCATATTATGTGTGTTAATTTTTTTTCCATTTGCTTCCTGTGTTTTTGGTTATAGTTGGTTATAGTTTTTGAGCTATTATTTTTTTTAGTTAATGTTAGCAGAATCTATAGTATTTCGGTGTGAGGTTTTGATTGGTCATAAAGAAACTTTGATTATAAAACACTAAATGTTTTATTGAAAATTTTGGTAAACGATATAATTATTTATGTCCATTTTTGAATAGCTTGGTTACGTACTAACCTCAAGTCCCTTTAGGGATTGGTGGAAAGAACTGATGGCTGTTAGACTATTTTGACTCACCTTCTTTATTTTTCATAACACAACCCCGCTGTTCTTCAAGGCTTCTAGTATTACTGTTTCGTATTTAATAAAAGTAATGCCATAAAATGTGCAAGAAAGAATACTCGATTATAGATCACGGGCCTCGGGCCACATTAAGAGAAAAAGAAGTGAAAAACCAAAAGTTCATGTAAAATTAAAACCTAATATACAATTCTATACCAATATAGTTTCTGTTCAATTTCAGCATCCCCAATATTGTGCTATTGAACCTAAAACATTCTGTGTGGTGAAGGAGCCATGAATACTTTATCAAGCGCGTCTGCATCTATATATATATATATATATATATATATATTCTATTTTCCCCATTTTTATTTGTTTTATATATATATATATATGTCACGTCATGAAAATAGAGTGCCTCTATCGACGCCATATTTTACGAGTGCCACGTTCGTTTGTAGAATTCCAATTCATAAGGGTGGCCTTATATCAATTGTTTCCACTATACGAATGATGATATTTTTTGCTCGTGTCTTTGGAACATCATTGGATGTGAATGAAAGCTATTGTCTATAGGTAGGGTTAATTTTGTTCTTTGTTTTTTTCTTTATACCACTACTCGTTTTGCCACGTAGATGATTGACGGTTTTTTTATGTGATATAGGGCCTAGCTTTTGAAACGCTATAGTTCAGAGGATGGGTCTCAGGATATCTTTGACACAAGACAATTCATTGATGTTTGTGGTATTACCAGCCGGCACATTTATGCAGCAAATTGCCTGGATCTATCACAGTCCGAAGGTATCATTTTTTCATGAAATTTCTCATAAAAAGTTAATTAACATTAATATGAGAGCATAACGTAAGCGATACCAATTTAGATTTTATTTAATAAATATATCTAAATTGTCAAATGAAATATGCTGCAGGGAAACTTCATTAGAGGATCAGGCTATTGAGAGACCGGCCTTCTGTTCAAACCTAATCGCGTCCAATATAATATAGCGGCCTTCAACTCACCGTACCTCAAAGACAAAGACTGGACATTACCATGAGCAAAATAATTAACTCTAACTACACAGTTAGTAACTATAGGCAACAGATTATATATTATATAGAAATTTTATGCTTTAATGTATCTGAAGTATACAATAGTAATAATAATAGTGCTAGACGAACAGGCGTGTCACCTGATAGTAAGCAACTAACGCACCAGATAATGTTACAGTTGCGCTGCCGGCTTTCAAAATAGGATAGGGAAGGGAAAGGAGGTGGAATAGGGAGGGGAGAGAGGAAGGGGTCGGGATACGTCTCTTGTGGTATTTCACCGGTCGAGCCTGGCGGTCGGCAACGAACTTGGTGACTGTTAATTTCATTTCATTTGATGAGAGAAATATTTAGTGGCTCACCTCTAGTTTGTTCAATATATCAAACTAGAAGTTTGATGTAAATCTATATTGTATACTTTAAATTACAAATTTTTATTGCTATTAAATGTTATTTTATAAGAAATATTAACTTTTTTTAAATTACTATGACAAATAGTAGAGCTATCAAGTTCGGCTAACACCAGGACTAAAAGCTTTCCCTATTCTTACTACAGCAGTTACGTTTATATCGTAGTAGTGGTCCAAGCTACACTACACTACAGTAGTCAATAGTTTGTAGATGAACTTAATTAGTTTCCTCAAGCTTTGTGAATGCTATATGTGAGACCACATCGATAGCTACCTACCCACTTATTGTTGTCATTTGAAGTTTATAACAATAGAACTTACATATGTCGAAGTATAAACATTTTCTTTATTAAATTACTATTATTTAGGACATTTTTTGTTACATTTAGTATTTGGAATGTAGTAGGGCACAGGGATTCTAAGCTCAGCTGATATAAATACTTATATCACAGGAAAAAAAAAACATTTATTCAGATAAATGAAATAATATCTGAAAGGTATCGGTGTGTTGAAAGGCTCTTTACCATGCATTAACCCACACCCTAATGGATTATAGACTTCTAATAATTCTTCACAGACGGATGTTCCCGTCCGCCTGACGATGTCTTCTTTGATTCAGGTACGAGATACTGAAGTACTAAGCCACCGTGATAATTATCATTACATAGTATAAAACAAAGTCACTTTCCGCTGTCTGTCCCCTTATATGCGCATATCTTTAAAACTACACAACGGATTTTGATGCGGTTTTTATTAATAGTTAGATAAATTATTATACACATTTAAAAGGTCTATAAAAAAGTCCGCGAGGGCATATGTCTATCTCTTAGGGATAACCCACAATGACCATTTTTATTTTATTACTTTTTACGAGAAATAATGGCTTATTTACGAAGCGATTTTAAACGTTAGTTTTCATCCAATTAAGTGTCTTAAATAGATTGTGCATGTAATATAGATGATCCTGGCCCTATGCAGCATGCAATTTAAACAAATATTTTCGAAGATATTGCAATATTAACATAGCGGGACAGCAGTTATTACTTTTGATGCGGAACAAAGTTCGCCCCCGGTCATCTAGTTTTAAATATAAATTTTCAATAGTCGTAGAGCCACGCAGTTGGCTGCGTGAATTTGCTGGCCGGCTCGACCGGTAAAGTACCATAAATGTAACACTACTATCAGGTAATCCGCTGCTCGTGGATACCATATATATACACCATATAACCCCCCCTCCCCTATCCCTTAAAAAAATATTTTGAGATTCCAAACAGAAGTTCAGAGTTCATTATTTAGTACTTACTTAAAGTCTCGGTGGTCCAGTGAACGAGCACATGACTTCTGATGCAGAGGTCCGGGTTCCAATCCTGACACTGGCTCACACCAATGACTTTTCGAAATTGTTTTCGGAACTTCCGAAGTGTCATAAATATCGATGACTGAAAACTTTGTGCCCGGTATGGCAATAGGTTCGCCACCTATTCCATTTGGGACGTAAACATAACGGCGAGACGAGACTTAACAGCCGCTGCCTACACCTTTGGGTAACAAAGGCGTGAAGTTATTTATGTCTAGTACTTAAATAGGCAATATAATCTGGTTCGGTTATATAATTTAATTTAATTAAATCTTAACAACATTTTTAAAAATAAAACCGTCCCTAATGTAATAGAATTTGAGTAACTATATATATGTATATTATATATTGCCAGTAGGAAAGACTTGAGGGTTTGGGCGTTTGCAGATAACTGACGACTATTGGGGCCACGAAAACTCAGGGTCTTAAGTAATTTTTATTGACGTTAGTCATGAAATTTCCAAGGTAGAACCTATTTTTGCAACAGATATAAAAATAATCAATAATTAATAGGTGACTAACAACACCTTGACCTGTTTGTGGTCATTAGGTTTTATTTTTCAGAAAATTAGTGAAAATGTTGAAGATCAATGTATTACTTCTGAAAATTATTCCAATTTCAACAATTTTTTTTTTAATTTATGCCGCGTTAAAGATGTTAATAACATAACATTACCTTTTTCTACCGGATAGTGTGGGCAGTGGCTGTCAAGCCTCAACTCGACAAATTGTTACGCTACGTCCCAAATGGTATTTTATTTGGGGCAGTCATCGATATTTATCACACGTAACATCCGAAAAGAATTTTGAGAAATCATTGTGTGAGCCTGGAATCGATCTCAAAACTTATGAATCAGAGGCGAAGAGCTCAAACATCGGATCACCGAGACTTTTAATTATATTCATAATGTTTAATTAAAAGTAAACACGCACATTCGCTATCTCTACGGCTCTACCATGGAAAGTGCCCAGTCTGCATCCATTAGTACAAGCGGGGCTGCTAATTTGCATTCAGGATCGACACAATTTGGCCGGGCTTGAAGCTCCAGCGTACATTTTCACTTCAGATATCACTAGATCTCTCTATTACAATTAATATGCTTGAGGTTAATATCGTTAATATCAAATTTAAAAACGAGGTTATACTAACTTACCGTATATGTTAGGGTTATACGAATTTGTATTTAACTTTTATATAAATAGGCGAGCGATAAAGAGAAGGATTCAATGCTTTGAGAAAAATATATTTTCTTAACAAACAAATATATTAAACTTTTTGCTGTATTTAGTTTATATAGTTTATGTTATTTAGGGTTGTAAAAGTAGGAAAGGGCATGCTCCGATGGTTCGGACATGTAGAAAGAATGGTTGATGCAAGACTGACTAAGCAGATATACAATGCAAAAGCGGATGGATGTAGGAGTCGAGGACGGCCAAAACACACATTCCATAACCAAATAGAACGTGTTCTGGAGGAAGGTGATGTTAGGAGCCTCAAAAACCGACGCGCGTGCATGAAAAGAGTTATGAAAGTCAACTAAGCGAGTGAGGCGTGTACGAAGCGCCTTATGGCGCTCTGTTCTCTCTGCCTACCCCGCAAGGGATTTGGAGTGAAGTTATGTATGTATGTATATTATTTAGTGTTACTGTATTTAGTAACCTGCTATTTATTTATTTGCATTATTTATTAGGTAAGTTAGATTTTTGCTACAATATAATTCTACATCATTAATAGATATTACCCACTAATTGTACTTGTTAGAGTGTCTCTTTTATTTGTCAATTTTCTTTAATAACTTTTTTATGGGACAGGAGTTAAATGAGCACGCGGGTCACCGCCCATCGAGAGCTGCAACACTTACAGTGGATTGGGAAAGGAGCCGATGGGAAATGAGCTTACAGATACTCTGAATGTACGAAGCGTGGCATGAGCCACTTTTAGTAGATAATCTGAGATCTGATAATTCATCAATTGCATTGGCCTATTCATGCAGTCAGTTAAAGATACAATAGTTTTAAAAACACACTTTTTGCTAATTATTCCAATTAGCGTGAATATTTTTAACAAAAGACTGTGAAGTATACAAAATATGCAATATGATATTGACCACTGAAAATAAACTATTCGGCAGAATAGCAAAAACTTGTCTTTGCATCCAGAGAGATAGTGTGAGATAGAACTTTACTGTTGATATTACTATAGGTACATATATTATCAGACATGACTTTGAAGCATATTTTTTCTGCGTCGAAAGTTTTTATATTTTTATAAAATATATATTTTCTTACATAAAATGGCTGCATTGTAAACTATAACAACATCGTCCGATGAATGTTGCTGACAGGTATTTAATAGCCCTCCACTTGTATATTAACAAGAGCGCTTAACTAGTTTTTTGTCACACAGAAAGCGAGGCAACAAAGAAATTTTATATTTTTCTCCAAGATTTAATATAAAATATTAAACCTTTTTAATGCCCGGTCAGTTGATTAAGAAAGAGGTACCTGCGTATTATAGTACAGTAAATGTTAGGTATATTTTTTTAATGTTTTAGCATTTTGCACTGATATCATCCAATGAGATGAAATAAGTGACCGAATTAATTTATAACTGACATGAACATTGAAATTAATTAACCATTTGTTTTAGAGAGCCTGAAAAAATATCAAGAAATGCATGTTATGGCTATTGGTAGATCAATTAAAGTCTATTTAATCTTTTTCCAATAACATCATGATTTTTTGTTGTTCTTCGTGGCTTTAATACACGAAGATGTAGTCAGCGACAGTTTTGCCTAACTAAGAAAATTTTAAAAAATAATTACAAATATTTGTCTTCTTTATATATTTCTGTTTAAATATTTTCTACCTACACCTTCGGGTAGAAAATGGCGTGAAGTTATGTTTGTTTATATATTTCAGTATTTTACAAGTTGCAGTATAGCCCTTCCATTTTGAAAGGTAACACGAACGAATATGTTAGTGACACTACGTACCTATTGTAATTCCAACAATACATTCGTTCGCCATTTTGGAAAACTTCAACTTAATGTGGCTATAAACATTTCAATGTCACACCTACGAATATTAGCATAGGTTGTTTGAATTGATCCTAAACTAACAAACCCGATTCTCATGATAATTTACAATGGACAGTGATGGAAAACTAAATGTGAGTGAAGGTTCGATTTATCGATGAATTGACATTTATTTTGTACATAACGATAATATGTGTATAAAATATATTATGTTAAATATAATACATATACAACATAACATAACTTCACGCCTTTGTTACCCGAAGGTGTAGGTAGCAGCTGTTAAGCCTCGTGTCGCCTTTATGTTTACGTCCCAAAAGGAATAGGTGGCGAACCTATTGCCATACCGGGCACAAAGTTTTTAATCATCGATATTTATCATACTTAACATCCGAAACCAATTTCGAGAAGTCATTGGTGCTAGCCTGTGTCAGAATTCGAACCCGGACCTCTGGATCAGAAGTCATGTGCTCGATCACTGGACCACCGAGACTATCATACAATAGATACAATACAATACAATGTCGTGTAAATAAAATATTCCTAAAAATTGTAAGGCGTACATTTATAAGTGTGTGTGTATAGTGCCTAGTGTTAATTTATTTCGGCAGATAAATTTTACCTTGACCGGAGCTCTTAAAATCATAAAAGTGATAGTCACTCAGGCTGTATTATTTCTCATAATTCCCACAACAATACCTTAGACGTTGGGTAGAATAGAATACAAAGCACATACCTCTTTTATTTTTAACCTTTCTTAACTGTAGTTATGTAGGTTCTAAGGCACCACGTCAACATCCCATAGGACGGATCGTAGCATTTCTCGACTCCATATATTCTTCTTCTTGCTTAGTCACTCTTACATTTTCTATTATTTCTATCTGCCTGAACCACCGAAGCAAGAACTGCAAGAACCTTACTGTAACACCGACACACTCTTTTAATAAAACTATTTAGTCACAAGCTTATTTCCAAGTGGTGAAGTCGCGTGAAGTCGTCCAGAATGTCGCCCTGCCAATTTTAAGCAGTACTACATTTCAATGCACTAACTCTACTTCCAGGCACACTGTATTATACTCAACTATCATTTCTACAAATGGTATCAGAAACATAATAATACAATAATATCTTAGACGCAATGCACACAGCGCCCTCTACTTCCAAACTAAGCAACTAAATGCTTGTGATATGGATACTAGATGACGGAAATGAATACAAATATACTTTTTTTTTGTAAATACATACTTCTAATACATAAAAAACACCCAGACGCCACACAAACATTCTATAGATAGAAGTTGTGTACAGCGAACTACTGAAGTTCTTAGCGTTCATAATTTTCTTTCCTAACGATACTCTACTTTCCCTACCAGCGGTGTTTCTTCTATCTTCTTTAAATGCGTATTCAAAATATATAGAAATATCTACATCGTTCATCAATACGTTAGCAGTCAGATTATTATTCAAACATTGCATGAAATTCAATAGCTGACTAAACCTAATTATTTATGTAATTATATTTGTGACACCCAAATTTGTGCATTTATAATACGGACTACATGTATTATTTAACTCGTCTGTGTTACTCTGTGCCTGGTTCTAAGCCGGTGATTTCACGGGACCCTGTGACCGCGCACCGTGATTTGGTTAAACTATAAATTTTAATATAATTATGTAGGATTTTGAATAATTCGTAATAATTTATCCAACACGTGCCTAGTAGTTCCTTATTCAGTTATATGATCATCTTGCTTTGCTATATTTTCTACTGAGATTTTCTCTCTAAAGTTAGTATTTTGAAAAGAATTGATTCTAAGGCTACACATTCTCTACCCTATCTAACTTGTTTTTCTCATTATGTGAAAATTAAATAAATATAAATAGTTCCAGTAATATTTTCAATTTTAATAGTTAGTAGACTTAACAGTGGTAGAGTTTTGGAGTTCGCTGCATGAACGGGCCGGCTCGACCGGTGAAATACCACGACCTCTCGGAATATCGGCGTGAAGTGGCTCGTGCCACGTTACGTTTTTTTTTTATGACATAGGCGGGCAAACGAGCATGCGTGTCACCTGATGTTAAGTGACCAGCGCCGTCCATCGACACCTGCAACACGTTTAGTGTTACAGTTGCGTTGCCAACCTTTAAGGGAGTAGGATAGCAAGGGATGGGCAAGGGGGGTGGGCCTCTGGGGTGGGGTACCTCTCTCACCGGACGAAACGCGGCATGAGTCACTTTACGTCGATCTTCTGAGAGGTGGTGGTATTTCACCGGTCGAGCCAGCCCATTCGTGCAGGGAACTGCTTGGCTCTACCACTCCTAAATATGATTATTTTCCTGCAAGATCGGTGGCCCGCTCCCGTTTCCTCTTCCTTTTCCCTCAGACTCCCTTAAAGGACGGCAACGCACCACGGTGTTCATGGGTGGTGAGTAGTTGCTTACCATCAGGTGACCCAAATGCTCGGTGGCCCTCCTAATTCATAAAAAAAATAGTAAATAGCCTTTAAAATAAACATTTTAAAGGCTATTTACTATTTTTAATAATAATAGTAGGGTTAATAAAAAATAACCCTACTATTATTACCTATTACGGATATAATTTTACGTTGTTTAGTCAATACTCTCCACTCACACTGGACGTGAAAAGTTCAGAAACTATTTATTCCTCGACATATGAAATTGACAAAAAGTTATTACCATAGGATACTAACATCGCGAACAGTTTGAACAGATTATCCCGACATGTGGTAAGTGGGATAGCACTCTAACTTTGTTTAAAACTTTTACCAGACTAGAACGTGCTATATTTTTGAAGTTATACTTCTTTAGGCGCGTTATGAAAAAATGATGAGCGTGAAATTTTAAGATGCGCGCGTATCTGTGACACTAAATTAACAGTATGAAGTTGTCTGCTTAACCGCTTAAGATGCTTAAGATGCGCGCGCATCTGTGACACAAAATTAACAGTATGAAGTTGTCTGCTTAACCGCTCATTAAGTCTCGAAAAAAAAGCTACCAACAAAATAGAAATTGAACCTCGATATTAGTCGCGCATGTTGGTACGCTCGTCACCTCTGATCACTGTTTTCATATTTATAATATTTATCAACATGTTTCTAGTTTATACATTCACAACACGTTTTCTTTTTTTTACGGGATAGGAGGGCAAACGAGCAGGCGTGTCACCTGATGGTAAGCAACTAACGCCGCCCATGGACACCAGCAGCACATATAGTGTTACTGTTGCGTTGCCGACCTTTAAGGGAAGGGGATAGGAAAGGATGGGGAAGGGGGTGGGCCTCCGGGTACCTCTCTCACCGAACGAAACGCGGCATGAGCCACTTTACGTCGGTCTTCTGAGAGGTCGTAGTATTTCACCGGTCGAGCCGGCCCATTTATGCAGTAAACTGCTTGGCTCTACCAAGTGCGAATTATATATGTGCTAATAAATTATATTCAGTAGTGATTTAAATTGAATATTTTGATTGATATTACTTACTATTTGTGAATATTAGTGAAAAAAATTGTGCTTATATACTTTTTCAAGTGCTCCAATATAATTGAGGTTAACTATCCGTATGTATTATTTATTGATATAAATTAAAATACTTTTATTTAATATAATTAACACTAAATATTATTAAATTATTAATGTTAAATACTTATTATTGGTTATTTAATATTTACAAAATAAATATAAATTTAAAAATAATCAATAATAAACATTTAAAATTAAGAATCTTATAATATATAGTACAAATTATGTCTTATATATTTAATAATCTCTAAATTTTGTTTTTAATAATTATATATATTTTTTTTTTTTTTTTTTTTTTTTTCATTAAAATAGTTATACTTCTTTGGCATCATGATGCCAAAGAAGTATAACTTCTCACGCGCGTACATAAGTACACGCACCCATTTTTATAATTCTATTAACGATTTACAAAAGAAAAATGTACTAAATAAATTCAGAAGCTGAATAGTTCTGTGTTAATAGTTAATATTATGAATAAATCTCATGATATTTCTTAACAAAGAAAACTAAAGGTCAAATCAAACAATTTGACGGAGTGAGAGTCAAGTGAGCGGACGCAGATTGTTAATCCATGTCAAATCACAGACCTGTTGTGTTTTGTGCTCATTAAAATATCATGCTCCGACTCACCTGAAGCCGAGGGGATCAACATATATATTATATGTACATCCTGCACCGTAGGAAGTACGAACAATAATGGCTTATTAGATGACAGCAAAGAGAGTGTAGTGGGTTTGTTAGTACTCAATATCTTGCATCTATTTAAAGATATTGGTGACATTTTCAAATTTTATAAACATTAGCTGTGTCAAATATATCATTACATTTTTTTTTTGAACATTGTTCCTGGTGATGGAGGTAAGATTCACATATAGCAAAAAGTACATTATGATAAATGTGCGCGGAAATAAATAATTTAAAAAACTAGTGGTTTGGAGGGTAGATAACATAACAAACCTTCACGCATTTTTCTACCCGAAGGTGTAGGCAGTGGCTGTTAAGCCTCGACCCGCCGTTATGTTTACGATATAAATGTGTTTTGTAAAATATTTTATAGCAATAGGTGGGGAATCTATTGCCATACCGGGCACAAAGTTTTAAGTCATCGATATTTATCACACATAACTTTCGAAAAGTCATTGTTGTGAGCCAGGATTCGAAACCGCGTGTTTTTGATTCAGATGCGAGATACTCGACCACTGGATTATCGAGACTTGAGAGAACCATGATATTATCAAGCGAATATAGGGAAGTGTGGAAAATAATAACATGTTGTGCTGATATAGATAAGTAAGTAAATATCGATGGCTAAAATCTTTATGCCCGGTATGGTAATAGGTTCGCCACCTATTCCATTTGGGACGTGAACATAACGGCGAGACGAGGCTTAACAGCCGCTGCCTACACCTTCGGGTAACAAAAGCTGTGAAGTTATGTTATGTTAAGTAGCTTTCAATATAACTCTTTCGTTTACTCAATAGCTTGACTAAGGATCTCAGACTATAACATTTACCAAAGATTCGAATGGCTTTGAAAATAAAGTTTGTATAAATAAATGGTATTTCGCTTTTAGTGACATTCATATCATTACGAGTGTCAGAAAATTGATGTGAAAATAGATTTCATACTGCAATTATAAATTATTTTTAAAACACATCCGGCGGTATTTAAATTTTGTCCGGTCTAAGTTGGAGCAGTTTTATTAGAAGTCGACATGAAACTGCATATATGAATGTGTAATATTTCAATGCTATTTCAGGAATAGGGAAAAACATCTGAAAAGTTTTGCTAATCAAGTTTTTTTTTTGCATTGTTTTTCCTAATGCACTGTTGAATTTAATTTTTATAGCTATTGGTTTTTTGATAACACAACCTCTCTCACCAAGCGAAACGCGGCAAGAGCCACTTTACGTCGATATTCTGAGAGGTCGTGGTATTTTACCGGTAGAGCCGGCCCGATTCATGCAGCGACTTGACCGGCCAGCCGAATGCGTGGCTTTACCCCTGTAAGAATATACATATTGTAAGAACGTACATATGTTCACACTTAGGGTACTTCTCAAGTCAAAAGATTAGAATTCACTTGGTATTTTGTAAATCTTCACCGTATGCAGTCCAAGTCTATTTTTTAGTCTACGATAATTTCCAAAGTTATGTGTGATAACTGATAACTTAATTACTTCCGAAAAGTTTTACAAACTTCTAAAATCCAACTCCTAAACATACTTAAAGTCTAACCAAAGCAATTATTTAGGTAGGTAATAGTGTTCTAAGCTTAAACAATCTACTGTACGATCCTTATTCTGTAAATATTTTTTATTAAAATAGTATACATACATAACTTCACGCCTTTTTTCTACCCGAAGATATAGGCAGAGGCAGTTAAGCCTCGACTCGCCGTTATATTTACGTCCCAAATGGAATAGGTGGCGAACCTATTGCCATATCGTGCACAAGGTTTTTAATCATCAATATTTATCACAAATAAGTTTCGAAATCAATTTAGAAAAGTCATTGATGTGAGCAGGGATTCGAACCCGTTACCTCTGAATTCAGAAGCGGGGTGCTCGACCACTGGATCGCCGAGACTTATATATTTTAATTAGAAAAATTTGTGAGGATATTTGAAGCTTTTGATCCTGATAACGTGTTTCCTTTGGGAAAGTAAATTCATCAGTTTATGAAAATCTTTAGTGTGTATGTTATATATAATTTAATGTTTTGGTGGAATCTATTTCCGTGTAATAAACATTCAATTTGAATATTAAATTATTAGTTTGAATTTGACATAATTATTATGAATAAAATTCTTTATGACTTAGTTTTATTAGTTTATTTAGTACTAGCTGACCCGGCGAACTTTGTTCCGCGACAAAAGTAATAAGTAAGTGAATTTTGGATTTATCATTTTTTCTTGACTACATCATACCTGAATTATAGAGAAATTGTTGCCACGTTGTTGCCTTCTATCTATAAAAAAGCAAGTACGCAAATCGTACGCGCAGCAAAATCCGTTGCGTAGTTTCAAAGATATAAGTATATAGTGCGACAGACAGCGGAAATCAACTTTATTTTGTACTATATTGACGATAAATAAGCGGCGAGCGAAGGCTTACTGGCTGCTACCTACATCCCCTTGAAATCGTGAAGTTAACAAATAAAAAACTAAATAAATCCATTCAGTTGTAAAGCTATTAAATATAATTTGTACCATCTGTTAATTTCCAGAATAAGGAGATTGGCAATATGCCAAATTTTCTGCGACTTACTTATTGGCAAATTCAAAAGTGGCGCTTTTACAGCTCATTGAGTTGTCAAAACGTTCGGTCCGAATCGGTGAAAGATGGCTTCGATGAGTGATATTAAAAGTTTCGAATAAACCGAACTTATTAAGCTTATTGAAAGGAGAATGAGGGTGATATCTGACGGAGTGTTGTGGGAGGCTCAGGGTGGTTACAAAACGGAAGGGAGAAGTAACTGGCTATGAGCTGGAAGGTTTTCTGCGGTCTCCAATGATTGATATCGACGAATGTCGGGATTGCCAATGGGTGACCTGGTCGAGAGCTGCCTGCTTTACACAGATGAACACTAATTCCAGCTAGTTTACCACCGCTAGGCACAACGTACTACTCATCGGCAGTGATAAGTAGTCTAGACTGGCTGGAATTAGTCGTTGTTAGTAAATCCAACGTTAAATTATGGAAGCGAGAATTGGGTATGGCAGAGTGTGCATGAAGTAGGATAAATGCGGTCGAAAAGAGGGCACTGCTCAAACTTTGTGGAGTGAAAGAATAGATGATGCAAAATTTACCAAACAGATATAAAATGCAAAGGCAAATGGATGTACCGGGCGAAGACGGCCACGATACATTTTCCATGACCAAATGAACGAGTCTTGGAGATAGTTTCCGACCGAAGGTCTTTTTTTTGGCCGAAGCCGAAGCCGATTAATCAGCAATCTCCATAACCTTCGGCCGAAGCCGAAGGTTTATAAACTATTAGTAATTTAATAATTTTCTTCAATATTATCTACAGCTAAAGAAGAATATCGGCGTCAAATAGCTCATGCCGCTTTTCTCTCGGTGATAGAGGTATCCGCACTGAACTAAGTGCAGTCCGGTCCGTCAGTCACTCACTCTTTAGTAACAGTTCGTTTAATTCCGACTGTTCTTGGACCTTCGGCGGGACCTTCGACTTCGGCCCAGAATCCGGCCAAAGCCGAAGATCTCGCCGAAGATGGATTTTTGGCTGGAGGTGGCTGAAGCCGAAGCTTCAGTCAGACACTACTTGGAGGAAGGTTATGTCAGGAGTCTTAAAAATCGACAATATGACAAGAGCTGTGAAAGTTAAAGAAGCGAGAGAGGCGTGTAAGAATCGTGCTTTATGGTGCTTTGTTACCTGTGCTCTGCTTACCCAGCAAGGGACTTGGCGTGAAGTATGTATAGGTATATGTATGACGTATGTATGTATTAAGCTTACATAATTTCATTTTTCTTATATTAGATTTTAAAATTAATCCGAAGGGATATGTTTTAGTAAATACCGAAGCAGGATACAATATTTATTTGCCTAAATTGGAGATCTATCGTCTTTCCTAGTTTTTGTTCATGATTTTTAATTATGAGTACCTTTCCTAGTCCATAATTAAAAATTATGAACAAAAACTATCTATTTTAGAATTTCTATAGATATTTGTGCTACAAGTAAAATATAGTAGTTTTATAAATTACAAATTTTGGACACTGTACTGTATGTAAAGATTTATAATTAGGCCGATACCAACTAAAAGTAATTAATAGTGTTTCCCAAGGAAACGGTGTCAAAACCAAGACATCAGAAGCCACAATTTCATTAATTATTTAATTTAAAAACACGACTGAACACCCCCGGTAGCCTTTGCGTGATGAATAATTTAATATGGACTTGTGAGAATATGCATGTAAAGTTCATAATTAGGTCAAACGGAGTTCAGTCGGCTTAATACGTACGCCTGGCATTTAAATCATAAATATGTCATAATTTGTAAAATCTTTAAATTGTTTGAAAAGAAATTAAAAATATTATTTTTTATTTATTGGTGCTAAATGTAGCCTGACTGTAAGATGTCTGTTATATCTAATATTATTGGGAATTCTGTAATGGGTGATCTGGCGCTCTCGGTCTCGAGTTAGATAATTTCTTTTTTTAAGCAATATGGCCCCCCATGGACACCTGTAACACTAATAGTGTTACAGTTGTGTTGCTGGCCTTTAAGGCAGTGGCATAGGACGGGATCGGGGAAGGCGGGTGGACCTCTAGACCAAATCAAGAGCAATATGTGCCACTTTACATCGATATTCTGAAAGGTCGTAGTATTTCACCGGTCGACCCGGCTCATTAATTCAGCGAGCTATGTGGCTCTGCCACTCGACTGCTGGAGACACTGGAGAGTTATGCTTCTTTTACTATATAATTATATTAATTATGTGGCATGCTCCGACAGGAAATAAGAGTGACAAAGGATAGCCAAGGTAGTTTCCTTATAGCCCTTTAGTAGCATAACTTCACGCCTTTGTTACCCGAAGATGTAGGCAACGGCTGTTAAGCCTCGTCTCGCCGCGCCGTTACATTTACGTCCCAATAGGTGGCGAACCTATTGCCATACCGGGCACAAAGTTCATAGTCATCAATATTTGTCACAGTTAACTTCCGAAAACAAATTCGATAAGTCATTGGTGTTAGCCAGTGTCGAGATTCGAACCCGGACCTCTGGATCAGAAGCCGTGTGCTTTGACTACTGGAGCACCTTGATAAAAACTTCAAAAATATCTGTTCTAATTATGTTATCTTGTACTAAGTTAAAACAAACCTATTTCAGTTATGCATGTGATAACAGACCGAGTCAACTTGACGCTAATCGTAGTAACTAATTGCAATTACGATAAGTGCCTGCTGTTTGTAAAATTATAAGATTCATATCAACAAAAATTACCTTGTTTTTTTATGAAATAATAACAAGTAATTTATTTTAAAGTTAATAATTAACAATTAACAAATCCTTGGCTTTAATTAAATATTAGTTTGTATCAGCGTTTTATCTCGCGTACATGCATTGATATTATAATCATTTAAAAACCTAAAACCTCTACGATTGTCCCGAAGGAATCTCAGGGATTATTGTAAGAACTTAAGTAAGTAAATTAAAATAAATATACATTTTTATTGACTTTTTTGTATCTTTTGGGAATATTGCTATCATTGTAATCTGCCCGTTTCAGTATTTTAAAATAATTATAGTAGTATTAACTAATATATATAAAATAATTAATTAATTCTGGGCCGGCTCGACCGGTGAAATACCACGACCTCTCAGAAGATCGACGTAAAGTGTTCATGCCGCGTTTCGTTCAGTGAGAGAGGTATCCGGAGGCCCACTCCCCCCTTCCCATCCTTCCCTATCCCCTATCCTTTAAAGGTCGGCAACGCAACAGTAACACTATATGTGTTGTTGGTGTCCATGGGCGGCGTTGGTTGCTTACCACCAGGTGACACGCCTGCTCGTTTGCCTTCCTATCCCATAAAAAAAAACTAATGCAATAGCTATAGTTATTATAACAATATTAGATCGTAATTGGACTTTATTTTGTGTTACTTGCAAGGATTATAATAGGTTTTTTCATAGAAATATGTTATGAAAAATATGTTGATATTTCTATATTGCTGACATAATAATCCATATTCAAAAACATTTTATCAGTTCGCTGCAAGAATGGGTCAGCTGACCGGTGAACATACCACGACCTCTCAGAAGATCGAGATAAAGTGGCTTATGTTGAGTTTCGTTCGGTGAGAGAGGTATCCGGAGGCCCACCCCCTTCCTCATCTTTACCTATGCTCCTCCCTTAAAGGTCGGGGCGGCGAGGTTCACTTACCATCACACGGTGACACGCCTGCCCTCCTATCCCATAAAAAAATAATTTCGAGCTTAAAGTATAATCACAAATTAAATTCATTAATGATATCATGTATTTTTATTAAAAAGCTTTGTAAGTTTAATTTTATGTTTTCTTATAAATTTGTATGCAAAAGCTTACAAAGCTATCGTAACTTTTAAAGCGACCATATTTCTGAACTGTCTCTTGGGCTCGTTTTAATTGTCAAGATATCACTTCCACGTTGAATGTTAATGTTGGGAGCGGAAACACCTTAATCTGAGTCTCTTAACACTTATAAAGGCTTAAGCTGACAGTAACAGAGTGGAATCAGATAACCCATTTATAAAAACACCACGATGAAAAAGAGGCACTTCTTTGAAAACGTGAAAATAAAATTGCAGTTAGACGTTTTAATTAAAGGTTGAATGTACAAATGTGTTAAAATACATAATTATTTATATAACAATAAAATTACTTCTAAATAAACATTTATTTGTTTAATTACTAAGCTTATTTTGGGTCAAATTGAAAACCATTTTATAAAATGTCACGTACGTTTAAAAATTCATTTCATTTGAAATGATTTTTTAAACATTAAGTTAAATAAATATCTGTAATTAGTTCAAAACATGACAAAGTTTTGAAAGCATTGCAATAAGTTGAAAATAATTTAAAGTAGTCAATATATGTCAAAATGTACTGATGTCAAAAACCTCTTTAATATACGCCTTTTAACCTTACGATTCGTCAATTCGACGAACAATTTTTAAGGGCGTATAATTTATATATTTTAAATGAAATATATATTATGATAATAAAATAAAACCTATATCTATAGATTAGTAAGAAAATATTTATATTTTACAATAATTTATAAAATACGAAACTTTTTAGGATAGATTGAAAATAGATAAATTTAAACACAAAATTAAAAAGAAATCACAGAAACAGTCTTTTTTGTTAAACATGAATTATAATTGCACTATTACAGTTTAAAACGCAATAAAAAATATTTTGAAGGGCATTCTAGACAAAAATTAAGTTTGTTTTCACCGCATTTTATGTACAGCATTACGAGCCATACATTTTTTTTCTTAAATTTGCTCTGTTTAAACAGTTTAATTCATGACCTGTCGTTATAAATTTTCGCCTGTTTTCAACATATTATTATTATTTTGTATCACAGAAGACCAGACCAGTGCTTGACGACACTTCACCTGTTAGTAAGTGATAGTGAAGTCGTTGGTGGTAAAGAGAACCTGTTCACTCTGCTTTTGAAGACGTTCACGTTATAATTGTTCGGGAACACCGACGCAGGCAGTTTGTCGCATTAATCTTTATTACATCCTTAAGACTCTGGATTAGTACATACTACCTGCTCCGTAAGGTATTCGGCGTAACGTTGTATTGCTATTATTGATATCTCTATGCGGTGCAGCCCTAAAGTGTGGAAGCAGATGACGTGTTTAGTGTACATAAAAATGTTAAGTCCACTAGAAAACGTCTAACTGTCACGATTTTCATTTGTTTTTTCACTCGCTGAAATAAATTCCCTGTTTTTCTTTTAGTAAATTTACTGAAGTATTAATAAAATCTTAAACGTTGTAGACAAAAAACAATGTATTGTAGTCCTTATTTCTTGTATTATATCATAATAGTAAAACAGTAGCAGTGCTTTTTATACTTTACCGTGTTTTGTATCAGTAGGTTTAAGTAGCGTTGTCATAATTTGTTCCATCGTATAATTCTTAAGGGTCCTAACATCATCTTCCTCCACAACTTGTACTATTTGGTCGTGGAAGATGTGTTGTGGCCGTCCTTGACTGCTACATCATTCGGTTTTTAAGGTAGTATCATCAACACTCTCTTTTAATCCAGCTTCCTCCCGTAAAATCTTGTTTTCGACGCTGGCAGCGAGACTCACTCTGCAGATTTTTCGCAGTGCCTTTATTTCGACCGCATTTATCCTACTTTCGTGCACACTCTGCCATACTCAACTCATATTGGGAGGACATCGTACATATCGTTTCCCATCTGAACATGATGTGTTAATTTTTGTATCGTTAGAGAACAGAAAATTCTTCCACTGTCTTACTGTCCAACTTTCATACCTCCTAGCAAATGCAAGCCGGGCTTGCGCATGATACTGTTTCAACATGGGTACCTTTATTGCTATTCTTCTGTTCAACTGAGTTTCTACCAAAAGCCTTCGGATAGTACGCGCTGAGATCGCTGAAGACTTGTTGTCATCAAAATCTTTTCTCTACTCGGTAGAGCAGTTAAAAGGGTTTTGTTTTGCCAAACGTAAGATATTTCTATCGTCTCGCCGATATGAATTTCTTTGTTTAGGTACCCGTGGAATATTTAAAGTTGTTTGATACGTGTCAAAATGCTTTACAGCGTGGAATATCTTTGTTTTTGAACACTGTAGCCTACTGTAGGAGATCAACTAGTTTTTTGTATGACCAATTATTGTCGCGAAATTTTATTATGATTTGTCTTGTAGATGCATCGCTACTTTTATTTTTCCCCATTATTTTAAAGTTAAATATTCAACTTTTTGAATTTCATAGCAATAAATGGCAGCAAAATTACAAGAATTTTGGCTTAGTTACAGAGTATTTTGTGTTTAAATTTGAATAAAAAAATTAAGTATCCAATTCCGTTCTTAATTATCTTAATTAATTATGTGGCCAGTCAGCTTAATTATGTGTTTTGATAGTTTAATTTTTATTTCATAATATACTTTATTAAGCCACGAACTATTTATGTTGTAATGAGTTACTGACTTGGCTTTTAGGGATTAAAAAAAACACAATCAAATTTATTTCATTTCGTTTATTCCAATATCGACCTTGAATTCTTATGTCTATACGTAACAAAGTTCAAGCTAGCCTATAATAATATGACAATCTTCAGTCGCACACGCCTACGTACTTATATATATTTCGCCGTTTCTTAATATTTAGACAAATAGTATATAAACATACTATTTAGTTAAATCGATTTATATCGATAGCTTAGTCAAAAAAAAAATTAAAAACATCTCTATTTTCAAACGTTCTTATTTTAAAATTTCGATAGTTTTACAATAGAGCTCTGGCAGCAAATGTCATTTGATTTTTTTATTTTTTTTTCTGACCAGGCTACACAATATCATACATTCATTTATAACATTACTTTGTCGAACATGTAAAATATACACATTGAGACGGATCATGGCTTAAGTTGCATCATATAGACAATATACTGAAGCTGAACGTCCGAAATTTTAGATAGATTTTTAGAATGTAAATTAAATAATGTATTAAAAAATAAACACAATACAGTCACTTGATTTTAAAAGAGAACTGTTATGTTATGTTAGTCGAAAAAAAAAAAATTAAAAAATTCTCTATTTTCAAACGTTCTTATTTTAAAATTTCGATAGTTTTACAATAGAGCTCTGGCAGCAAATGTCATTTGTTTTTTTTATTTTTTTTTCTGACCAGGCTACATAATATCATACATTCATTTATAACATTATTTTGTCAAACATGTAAAATATACACATTGAGACGGATCATGGCTTAAGTTGCATCATATAGACAATATACTGAAGCTGAACGTCCGAAATTTTAGATAGATTTTTAGAATGTAAATTAAATAATGTATTAAAAAATAAACACAATACAGTCACTTGATTTTAAAAGAGAACTAATGTCAATTTTATACAATAAAATATACTAAAAACACTTTGATGATTTACTTTAGCTGCAGACATAATGACCCATGTCAGTATAAAAGTTAAGAATAATTGTCTTCACATCTATTATTATTGACTTGGAATTAAGTAAAAATTTAAATTTACCCATAAAGTTTTATTTATTTTTTACTTACTGTAACATATCTCTGACATAGGTTTGCCGAAAATTTGTAAAAAAATTATAAAGATATTACTAATAGTATCTGATCCGCGATTACTGTTAGTATATTCTGCAAGTAAATAAATTCTTAATCCATTTAATTTTCCACATCTTTGCTAACTTTTAATAACTGCTCTTGCTCAATGACGTCCAACTAAGGACGTCATTGAGCAATTTTAACCAGAGATGGCATAAGAATATTCCCACATTCAGAATTATTAAGTCAAACGATGCTAACGATAGTTGCCGATCATTCAATATAATTAATAAATAAAATGATTGCAATGTCTAGTCTAAAATGCTATACCGAGTAACTATTAAAAAAATCATGTCATCATCAAAGATTAAAAAAAAACTAAATACAACTAATAATGTAATAAACATATAAACGTTGTCTGAATGTGAAGTACAAGAACAAAAGGCACTTAAAAACTTAGATATATACGTATAAAAATAATTGTGTTTAAAAATTTAAGACTTCCAGTATCATATTTAAGATGCAAATAAGTTTCCGTTCAATAAATTGAAATACATTTATTTTCTCTCTCTTTTTCTCCACAAGCAGTTAAAACTATTTTAATATACTTAGTTATGGCAGTGTTTTATTTGTGGGTGAACATTTTGTTCTTTTTAACACATTTTTTTCTTCTTCAATTAAAATGGTCACCAACAATGCCTAAGTACAAGATAATTGATCGATAACATTTATTTATATATTTAGGTTATTGGAATGTAATCAAAGTTATATTACACATCAATATATAGTTCGTAAACAAATACCGCCAAAACGGCCCTTTCACAGTTACGTAACTGACACGATTTGTCTCATAACTATTTGAAAATGGAATTGGACAATTCGAATTAGGAACGAATGAACATTTCTGAACTGATTTTTGATTCAACACAATCGATCATTCAATCATGATATTGAATTACTTTTTAAAAGTATTATTATTATTGATATTTCGTGATATTAGTTAATATTATGTATCGTAGAAAGCAATTTTGAAGAATCGTGTTAAACCATGAGTCAGATAAAAATGGCGATATGTTCAGTAGTGTGAATGGGTCGTTTAATGATGTACACATTACCTATGTGTATGCAAATTAATATCCACTTTCCACAGTTTGTGAGGATTAATAAGCCCAATGAAATGCTTTGACATACATATACATATTATAGATTCATATATAATTTTCCTGGTAATTTTGGATAAATATGATGGAGCAATTTCCATTCAATGATATAATTTTCCCCATTTTATAACATAGTTATTAATTTAAGCTGAATCAAATATGGTTCAGCTTAAACTATTGACTTTTATGTGGATATTATGTTTTGGCAACAAATGAATCTGTAGAATGCTCCCAGAAGTAGGTATTTAAAATATCGTGTACCTACACGAATGTTTAATTTTATAATATATACATGGTCCTTAGTTTAAAATTAACACTAGACATTAATTAAAATAAACATAGAAATTTAAAATATTAACGTATTCACATAATTAATGATTGGACTCTAGAAACATCACAATTTCCGATGACAATAATATCTAGGTGTATCATTTATTATTAATTTAAAACGTCATAAATTACGTAACAAACATGGTAGGGTATCAAAATTATAAAAAAGAAATAACCTAATTAACCTATTCACATGACAATATGTCAATAAAAACGACATAAAAAACAGAACACAA
Source organism: Euproctis similis (assembly GCA_905147225.2). Classification (NCBI taxonomy): domain Eukaryota; kingdom Metazoa; phylum Arthropoda; class Insecta; order Lepidoptera; family Erebidae; genus Euproctis; species Euproctis similis. The sequence continues at coordinate 17,722,528 of LR990109.1, forward strand.
ATAATAAAAAATGAATAATTAAAAAAATATTAAAATAAAGTACAAATAGGGCTGCCACGTATTTATATCAGTACTGTATCAGTATCAGTCATACTCATATATTATATACCGGTATAACTACACCTCATAATTCCTATGGCAATGGACCAACAAGTGAAGAATGAACGACTTCGTCTTTCGTACGTGACATTTGTGGCGGAGTCTCATAAAAAAAAAAACAAGTAATTATACAGAAATTTTGGCTATTGGCAAAACTATTGTTTAAATTTAATATAAATAAAAAAAAACATGGTATCACCTACGTATTCTGATTATTAGTATTATTTAATACAGGGTCGGTATGTTTACAAGATTACATTTTTAATTATTACAATTCGTTGATATGCATAATGATAAGACACCTTGTATATATTCACCTAGTATTAACCATATAAAAAATTTAAATCATTGATTATTTTCATATTTTTACTGTACATATTTACATTACAAAGTATAGATATTAACATACAGTTCCTTGTTTCACAAGCAAGTGATAAAGGGTTATCGTACTGCTTGTATGAACAAGACTGTTCCTGTGGACGAATTACTGGAGACCAAAATGTACGCAAACAAATATAAAAGTTGCTTTACATATAAAGTATGTATGGTCTATAAATTTTATATTCCCACTTATGTTATATTACCTGACATTAAAAATATTGGATACTTTAAATTTTAAGTACCACATTTGGTTCGAAGACGAATAATATGGAATAATGTACTTTGTTTATTGTACCTACAGTGCGTGTACAATGAAAATAGGTATTGCTAAAAAGAATTAAATTAAACAAGGCAAATGGAGAAATGAAGTATACTTCTAGTAGATACCGTAAGTGTGAAGATACAAATGCGATATAAATATGACTTAAAAATAATACACCCACAAAATGGCACTTCTCAAAAATTTACAAGGTAGGAACCATCTTCGAGTCTACCGTAATTAGAATTTTGAAAATAGATCAAACGCCTATACAAATTTTAATCGAGTTATTTTTTTACTGAAATATCATAAAAAATAATAATATTGAAATTAAATAACATTTTAAAATAAGCAAGAATAGGCGACTTTATAAATGACTTTTTCCAATTTTTAATTTATTCGACCCAAATGTCATTAAAGTCAACTGTCAACTATCACGAGTCTTGGCAATTGTCACTTGCCACTGACAGTTTAAACTGTCAAAAGTGACAAATGTTAATGGCCGTGGTAGAGTCAAAAATATTGCTTAACGTTACATGAATTAGGATCAGTTTTATAATGACATGAATAATACTCCTTGGTACAGCTTTCATATATTATTTAATGATTAAATACACGGAAAATAGAAAGATTTTAAACTGACGTGTAACATTTGACAAATGATATTTTTCAAAGCTAACTCGATAATAATCATCGATTATATCAAGATGAAAATCGTCCCCTACCATTAACTAATAATAAGCTAAAGCCGGTTGTAATATAAAATTAACGATTTATAATACGTATAAAACCTTACAATACAAATTGTCACGTAAAGTCATAAATAACCTAAATTTTTATATATATAATAATACATATATGTAAAAATTACATACAAGAAATAATTTAGGCGTATCTACAACGATGCCTAACGTTTACATATTCAGTCATTTTCTTAAAAACACTTTAACATATTTTTTTTTAAATGTGATTCTTAATAATAATACGTCGTCATAACATATTATGTAACTCCACCATTTATCTAACAAACCCAATTACACCTTATAATTAGTACAATTAAATCAGTGTTTGTTTTTAATTCACTTTTCAATGTTTCCAAACAGTTCCGTAATAATACTATCGTACATAAATTGACACTTGAAAATTTAACAAAAAAATATTTTAAAAAAAAAGCTATTCTTCGTAAACTTTAGCTGCAACATACAATCACTCTACTTAAGGGCTCTTCGCACGATAAATCCAATACATGAAACTCGGACAAATTAAGATACAACACAAAAGAAATAAAACCATAGAAAGTACATAAAATTTAAAAAAAAACTGTCATCTTGCGTCCATGGCGTCCATATTTTCAGTGTCAAATTAACCGTTATATTCATCAATCATTTAATCAATCGAATAAAACAATTATCACAGGAATTAAATTAAAAAAGGGTGTTTTTATTTCGCGGTGGGGTTTTGTCACTGTCACTGAATAAGGCATCTCGAAGCTTGGTCACCACATGGCTTAAGCCGTACAGTCATGGACTGGCTACACTAGCCATGCGTGGCGCTAGCACCAAGATTCTTCATGCGGCCTCTCCCGTTCGTCGTCAGAATCGCCGTATATGTCCGCCAATTTGCGGAATCTTGGGCCGAATGTTGATAAATAGTTAAATTTAAGATCCCCATCGTCTGTACCTGTTGACAATAAGAAAAACAAAATTAAACAAAAAGTCCTTCGAAGTAGAAACAAAATGCAATAATGAAACATTTTTTCATGTCTTGAAAACTGCATAGAGAATCAACTATTCTTAAAGGAAAAGTAAAGTAATAGGATTCGTAGAATAAAACTCACAACTAGCTAATGAAGAAAGAGATCCACTAGTATTTCCGTCTCCTTCATAAGCGTAATGGCGAACATCGTCGTATGGTGTTATGTCTGGATCTCTGTCCAGAACGGATTTCTTGTCATCCAAAAATCCTGATATATCTGGTGCCGCTCCTGCCAGACCTGATAAAAAATATATTATTAATTATTTATTTCATTGCCTTTGATAAGAATTTACGAAGCTCTACTAAAATAAGCGATTTAAAGACACCTTAAGACCTATTAATATTCTATTATATCTATGACTTCACCTCGTAGACATAAATGCCGATGAGGTATACTATACCTATTACTTACTAAAGTTTTTACCAAGAAATTGTTTATCAGTAATGGAAGCCAGAAAATAAAATAATTCCTCTGTAACGACACAGCCTATGTATAAAGTCATCAGAAGATTCTTAATTTAAGGCATTTTTTAAAAATATTTACTGAGATTTTTACTCGTCTCCAATTTACTCAGATAATCAGTACACGTCGTAAAGTAAATATATTAAGCGTCCATGTTTATCACGCACTTCGCATCAAATTTAAATATTTACACCCATTTGATGTGTCTCATTTAACATGACATTTTATCATGGAGAATTTAAATATTGTGTAGGGTTCAATTTAAGTTTCTATTTCTTTATTTTAAAAAAATGGCATTGAAAAGACGAAATTATTGAAATAGTACGCAAACAGACAAATACAAACAGATTATGTATTGGCAAAATTATATATTAGACTGTGAAATGGCAAACGTGTGCGCCACATTACAAACTGGGGCTTTTGGACTTTTTTTGCTTAGAATGTCGTATTAACTAATAAAAAATAGCGTTCTTAATTTTGTATGTTTTCATCATCAGCCTATTGCAGTCCACTGCCGGACACAGGCCTCTCCCAATGTGCACCCATAGGGAGGTTTATGCCCGTAGTCCCAACGCTGGGCAAACGGGTTGGAGACCGCAGGGGTAAACCTCTTGTAGATAGGGACGCTGCTGCCCGCCCCTACCAAGAACATTTAGGTTGACCCATATTTTAGAATGGTTATCCCACCATTTTTCGGTGTTGTGCTGTGTAAGCTTGTCAGCCATATGTTTTTCTTTCGCTCCCGGCTGACTGAGAGCTATTGTATGTTTTTCATTAAGATAAAATATATTAATACTAGCTGACTATATTGTTCACTTTTATCTTATAAAGGATTTGTGATAGCTATTATTTTAATCAAAGAAATATCATATATAGCCTAAAATAAAAAAAAAATGTTTAACACTCAGAATCAGGTTTATGGCACATGATTTTCTTTTTAGATAAAGATTATAATACATTTTTTTGTGAATAATATACACACAATTATTATTACAACATAACGGCTGAGAGTCGTGTTATCATTATAAAAGTAAACGACGTTAGGGGGTTGTTTTTATTTTAAATTTTACTCGTAGATACTTTTAAGCATTCTCTTAATTTCTTTTTTCTGAGTATAATTTTTTTTACTTACTACGCGCCTTTTGCTACCCGAAGGTTTAGACAACAACTGTTACGGCTCGGATTGCCCGAACTTTCACTACCCTAAGGCGGAACCTAATTCCGTAAATCGGGCACATTTTATCAGTCATCGACAATTATCACAACTTTCAGTCATCGACAATTAACACAAGTAACTTCCGATAAGTCGTTTGTGTAGGCCAGGATTCAAACTCAATTCTTCAAGTAGAAGCGAGTTGTTTGATCTCCAAATATATAATTATTTTATATATTGTTTTTTAACGGCTTATATAGTGGAATTTCCCTTGACTGTATATTAATTATATCATCAAAGTAAATATAGTGTTTCACGTTTGACATGTGATCAATCACCATCAATCAAATATCTGCGAATAACAATGGCCCTTCATGTGTATCGATATTTTCGTATAGCGATAGTGTGTAATTGTAAGGCATTCTCCAAAATTATGTTGCTATACATTTATACATAACTTAACGCCAAATACCTTGCGGGGTAAGCAGAGAGAACGAAGCGCCATTCTGTTGCTATACAAATGTGAAACATAATTTGATGAAATATGACGAATAAAATGACACTAATAAGTTATTTTAATGATATATATTTTGTTCACACATCTCCCAAAACATTGGAGAAGAGTTATAGATTTTAATGCCATAGTTCAATAGTCTGCTTTTATGAAATCTATCAGTACCTATAGGTTTGATTGCCGCGTCGTGTAGTCAAGTTGAAGTATTTTATTTACGACAAATTTGAATCGATAAAAGAAGTTTTACAAAATTTTCACTGTAATAAAGTTTAGATATTATTATGTTTTGGATTTTATTAATATAATTCAACCTTTCTACGTATCTATAGTCAGTAGAATAAATTAGTGAAACACAAAAAACTGGACACTTACATGACTCACCTCTGCCCTGCATGAAGGTGTCAGTATCTGGCAGAGGTCCGTCGTACATCTGTCTCAGCACGTGCAGATCGTATCCAGCGTCACCTTCGCCACCTCCTTCATCTTCATATGCGATAATATTTTCTCTAATATCGTCCAGCTCTTTCTCTGCCCATGCGTCAGCTCTTCGACGATGGACTACCACGGCTAATAGGAGAACTGCACGAGAGAAAAGCAAATTTATTTAATATCCCTATAATATAAGTTATATGTAATCACGTCGATACAAAATTAGTAACAAATATAGCAGCTAGTGAGTGAAAATATATTTTTTGAGGTAATACAGTTGGAAATGAATAAATTTGGCAAGTAATAATACTTGAATCATGAATAACGTTAAATTTTTTACTTCATAAAACGTTCATGATAATGCTCACGGAACGAAATGAAACGCATATTCTTTTAATAATTCATAGCTTGAGTGAATCAAAAGAATAAAACTATTCCTTGATTGTGAAAAATTAAAAGGGCCTTCTTTGAATTTTCATTACCTTTAAAGCACTTTACGAGACTGAGGGAAGCTGACTAAATTAAAAATGTATAGAAACTTCCATAACATTCCTTTCCAGGAGAAGAAATATTTGAGAGGTTTTATTTTATGACTTTATATTATTAACTAGCTGTTGCCCGCTACTTCGTCTACGTGGACGCCATAAGCAGCAAAAATACTGTAACTGTGCCATTTTAAGGGTTCATTGCTCACCCCCAATTAGTGAAAGCGTGATAATATTTAGCCTATGTGTTGACCCCACTTCTTGGCTATATTTATGCAAAATTGGACGTGAAAGCATACAGAACTTTTAGAGTTTATCCATAACAAACGTACAGACAATCAGATAAACAAGCAAACATTCTAAAAACCATATTTTTGAGTTCGGTATCGGTTGTCCCAAAATGTATAAACAGTTATTTACAACAAACCACGTTGTGAAATTAATAATAAACATATTACTTTAATTTTACTAATTGAAATCTAATTGAAATGAACTAAAATTAACTGTAAACACTATAAATTTAATAATTTCGTAAAATATATACATACATATGAGTGATGTAACGAATATTCGCATTCGTATTCGCGAATATTCGGATGTCTTTGGGTAATCGCATTCGCATTCGCAAGAAATATTGCGAATGTTTGGCGAATGTTTTTAATAACAAAAAATTGAAAATTGAATTGAAATGATACGAAAAATAAACTTTATATTTTGTTTAATATTTTAACCACCTAGATTAGTATAAGAAGTATTATATTATGGATCAGCCTTTAAATAGTTCACTTAGAAATACACACTTAGATACATAAATAACTGCACGTCAAGTCCCTTACAGGGTAGGCAGAGAGAACAGAACGGCATAAGGGACGATTCATACACGCCTCACTTGTTTCTATGACTTTAATAATTCTTGTCATACACCCTTGTCGGCCTGTAAGGCTCCTGACATCATCTTCCTCGAGGACTCGTTCTATTTGGTCATGGAAAGAGTGTCGTGGTGGTCTGCAACTCCTAAGTTCATCCGCTTTCGCATTGTATATTTGGTAAGTCAATCTAGCATACTCTACAACGATGCGGAGTGAAAAAGTCTGGTTCATGCAGCCTCTTCCGCTTTTGAAATCACCCTAAATCTCGCTCCACACGTCAGATGGCCCTGGCCCTGGCCTGGTCAGATAGGCGTACTGCTTACGTGATCCCATACCTTTATACAAGGGTACGATGACAGCACGCCCATGGAAATCTTAGCCGACCTAGACCTAGCATAGCAACAGTGGTAGAGCCAAGAAGTTCGCTGCATGAATGGCCGGCTTGACCGGTGAAATACCACGAACTCTCTGAAGATCGACGTAAAGTGGCTCATGCCGCGTGTCGTTCGGTAAGAGAGGTACCCGGAGGCCAACCCCCCCATCCTTCCCTATTCCCTATCCCTTACAGGTCGGCAACGCAACAGTAACACTATATGTCTTGCTGGTGTCCACGGGCGGCGTTGGTTGCTTACCATCAGGTGACCCGCCTGCTCGTTTGACCTCCTATCCCATAAAAAAAATAAAGATTGCTCAAGGTCAGAAAAGCGTCCCGGACAGAGGTTACACCGTATTTGATCATTTCAGCAGAAATCATATCAATTCTTGCCATTCAATCTCGTCCTAAGTAATGTCCTCGTCAGAATGAAAAAATGTAAAATGTAAAAAAACATGTCCGCGATGTACTCCCAAACTTGTGAAATGATTTTAATCGATTTTTATACCGCATGCGGTTTGATCCAACTTAAACGATAGTTATTTTTTTTTTAAAACTCCAACCGCAAGATGGAACACTAGGGCGTTATATCAGCAAAAAGACACGTTTTATTAAGTATAGTTTTTTCACAATATTCTTTTTCAGGTGATATTATTCACTAAATAACTGGCTTCACCGATTTTGATGAAATTTTGTGTGTATTGTAGGTCTGAGAATTGTACGAATGCTCGCGAAGGCTTATAAGAAATATTCGCATTCGCATTCGCGAATATTTTTTAGAAATATTCGCATTCGCCTTCGCGAATGTCCAAAATCCAACATTCGTAACATCACTAATACATATATACGAGTGTATTTGATTGTAAATTAATAATACAATTAATTTGAGTTTACTGAAACCTGCCGTTGTCACGAGAGGTTCGCACGGACAAATATCAATCCCAAATTTGTTATCTTTTTGAAAAAAATCTTTGCTTATCTATTATTCTGATATAGTCTATAGTCTTATGTAAAATATAATAAAAGGCGTTACTAAGATAAATGATACTTACTGGCTAAAATGACGATGCACACAAGTATGGCGACCAGGAAGTTGGTATCGATGCCGAAAGTTACAGCCGTGAACATAGATCTTTGGCAACTGGGATCCGCGTTTTTATGTAGCGACGGTTGACCCAAGTTATACATCTGTTAGGATAAATTCACTATCATTAATATTTGATAACTCATTATTTTATATAAACAATTATACATGGATTTGTAACAAATTTCAAATTGTAAAAAAAGGCAATTAATTAATTTTTAACTCACGTAATCGTTGTAAGTAAAGTTGCTTATGCAGCCGACGAAGTTTAGATTGGTAGGAACGTGTCTCCATCCGAATGTGTTAGCTAAATTCTGCAGGTCTATACTGGCGCCGCCCAACTGGAGTGGACCGTTCACTATTGAAAACATGTACAAAAAACTTATTAATATATTTAAATAAAATAAACAAAATGCAAATTTAAAATAATATAACTGAATTAATGCATTGAGTCTTCGGCTACAGTGGAGAATCTTTATATGTCAAAAGTAAGCAAGTAAGACGGTTAAATAATTACTAAGCTTACGTATTACGAGATAACACAAAAACCTGTTTTAAAATTAAACAACTCAATTTCTACTTATATCTTATCTAAAACATTAATGATTCTTTAAGTAATTATTAAGTAACCACCAACTAATATTATATTTTCGTGATCACAAAGATAACCAATCGTCCATAAAGTCTCAAAGCTCAAATATTTAGTTTCCACCACGTTGCGGTCCAGACGTACACAATTGTAAAGTTCCAAAGTCAAGATAGTATGCAAACAATTTACCCATTTCCAAGACATAACCAGAACTTTGAAATTGTTGCGTTCGTTGACTTTCACATTTCATTGTCAAGTTTATATACTTTCGAAACTACATTTTCAGATACAATTTAGAATCGTTAAGTTATTTTTTATTATTAAATTTGCAATACCTAACGATTTTCTAGTTATCGCGAATGGCATGTTTGGGATAGAATTAACTAATTCACATGTAAACTACTTCATACAAATGTTCTGTATTTTGAGATTCAGTATGAAAATAGCTTTATCTGGTCTTACAATAGTATGATACAATATAGTATGTCATTTAACAGCTTACGGTAACAATAACAACTTTCAATTGATAAATATATATTTTAAACTATATAATGGGGAGTTTAGATTAATATGTAAACCTACCATTTAAGATCTCTCGTGGTCCAGTAGGTGCTGCTAAGCTCATGCAAGTGGAAAGCTTACATCTGTCAACGAACATTTCAATGGAGCTTCTCATCAAAACAATCTCTATCAGATGAGGTTTGCCATCGGCGACGGGTACCACGCTATTGTTCAACTTAGTTGTTCCTGAGCCGTAGTTCACCAGTAGTACTGGGAACCCATCCACTAGCTCCAAGGACATGAAATCTATTAAAGAAAATAAAAAAAGTTAGGGCATTTTTATTTCACTTATTAATGCATTTTTACAACATGGATATTACATGAAACGGCTTGTAAAGATCAACTCGAAAAATAATGTGATGTCATTCTAAGTTCAATATGGCGGAAATATATTTTAAATGCAGATCAGCTAAAATAGAGGAGTCTACCCAGATACCTGAATCTACCCAAACCCAGATAAAGATTTATATACGATTTAATAATCGGTATTTTACCAATGTGACTTTTACATTTAATGTGTTATAAATGTGTTTGTTACAAAGTTTCACTTCTTTGGCGGGGAGGGGCTCCACGCACTTTTTTTTTTGATTACTTGAACTCTCTTTAGATGTATGTCCTAATTTTCTATGCATTTAATTTGTAACTAATAGGGTAATGCGTCATTTTTAGTTAGTTGTAATAAATATCATTCTATAATAATTATACTAGTTTATTAATATTACATATGTCAAGGCGATATCTAATCCATAATGACGACGTCCTCATACTGTTCTTGAGTGAGCCCATCGTAATTATTTATAAACAAATGGAAAGCTCTCTTGAATACAGAATAGACTGAATATTCTCAAGAACCCCTTGTTAACGATGTTTTCGACAATAACGACTCGAATATTAATAATGTTCTAACTAAAGATATTATACATAGGGGTGGCAAATGTTTTGATTAACAAATAAGTTTATATAAAAAAAAATACAACTTAATTTTGTATACTTAGACACTAGTTATTAACAGCTGAACGCGAAAATATGAAATATATCATTTATAATCTGCAAGCAGCTTTCGAAATGAAACAATTAATAATACCAGTTCTGATTGATTTTCGCAAATCAAAGATAAAGAAACCCCGAAAGTTGGTTAAAGTATAAACTCACTAAACAGAGAAGAACAACAAAACCGGGCAATAGATTGTCTTGTCAACAGTTTACGTCCAGTTCTTATTTAGGAATTCAGTCGTAAACACATTGCTCTAGGGACCGACTCTCCCGAAACTCCACCTCACACTTACTTACTTTTGGGTCAAATGTAAAAGTTTAGATAGAGATTATCATAAAAAATACTATTTAACGCTTTTGGTCCAAGAGAGGACTTTCAAATTTACACCTTCAACCCAGTTTTATCTGAGCGGGAAGGTAGAGCGAAAACCAATAAAAATCTTTGACTACATTTAATCGAATGTAGTCAAAGATAAGGTTAGTTAAACAAGATTTTATTGCATTAGGACACATTTGTAGGACGATTTCTATCGACTTATGTTTAAATAGATATACATTATTGACAACCCTATTGTAGAGGTGAAAATAAATTATACAACAAGAGGGTACTAGAGTGGGCCACTACCTCACCTATCACGCGATAGTGGCTTTCATAAATCATAATAGTCCACGGCTGTCAAGTCATTACGTGATCATTAAAAAATCATTACCAGCCGAACATTGAAGCGTACGTCAACTGTGGTTTGTAATAAAACTGGGATAATTTTAAATTATTTATTCAATCTTATTAATTTTCTAGTGTTCGAACTAATAAAATACTAAATATTTATGTCCCCATCCTGGCTTGTATTGATCACTATTCAGGAGACATGTTTTGTAAATCAATGACTCGCAATATTCTGCTCGGTGTATGGCAATAGCTACTGCCAACAATCCAACAAAAAACAGAGAGTTGAGATTTAACTCTCCCTATCGGAATCTACTGGTACAAAAGTCGTGAAGTTACAAAAAAATATCTTATACTTTAACTAATATTACTGGCTGACTCGGCGAACTTTGTTTCGCATCAAAAGGTTTTTCACAGCGATTACAATTAAAGATTCTTTACTTTTTCTTTACTGCAAGATTCATGAATACAAACCACCCCGTTGATACCATCTGTCTAGCTACCGTATCAAGATCCATCGCGTAGTTTCAAAGATCTAAGCATTTAAGGAGACAGACAGCGGAAAGCGACTTTGTTTTATAATGCAGTGATGATATATGCAGTGATGATATATACGGGCACCATAATTTTAAAAACTGGCTTAAAAATATGGCGACACGATTAAGTCCAATGTAGCCGTCTGTTCAACAGGCACTCTTAAACTTCGAAGAATGCCAAAGTTGTTTTATTATTATCGGCCATTTTGTAGCCAACGTGATTGGTCACAAAATTAAAGCGGCAATTCTTTTCAGGCTGTAGTAAGTATATATTGTTGTGAAACAAGGAAATCATTATTCAAATCGTTGTACCGACCTTTTGTGATGTGTCCATTGTTAGAAAAGCCAAAACAATGTGAATATATACATTTACATAATATTTATATACTAGTGATGTAACGAATATTCGCATTCGCATTCGCGAATATTCGCATGTTTTTGGGTATTCGCATTCGCAAGAAATATTGCGAATGTTTGGCGAATGTTTTTAATAACAAAAAAAACAAAGAAATTATATATAGCAAGATGATATGAAAAATTAGCTTTATATTTTGTTTAATATTTTACCCTCCTAGATTAGTATAAAATGTATTATAATATGGATCAGCCATTAGTAATACAAATAATTGCACAACAAGTCCCTTGCGGGGTAGGCAGAGAGAACAGGGGGCCATAAAGGACGATTCATACACGCCTCACTCGTTTCTTTGAGTTTCATAAATCTTGTCATACACGGTCGACGACCTTTAGGCTCCTGACATCACCTTCCTCCAGGACTCGTTCTAATTGTATGTGGTGGCAGTCTGCGTATCCTACATTCATCCGGTTTTGCATTGTACTATCTGCTGGGTCGATCTGGCATCATCCTTTTGTTCTATATTTCCGAATCATCGGATTATGCCCTTTCTTACTTTAACATTGACACTCTCTTTCAATACTTCTTCCTTCCTCACAACCTTGTCTTCGACGTGGTCTGCGAGAGTCACTCCGCAGATTTTGCGCACTTCGACTGAGTTTATCCTTTCGTGCAAACCGTGCCATACCTAACTCAAATCAAATTTTCATATCGTATGCAGTTTGATCCAACTTAAAAGTTCCAGATCATTTTTTTTTATAAAACCTCAACCACAAGATTGAACACGAGAGCGTTACATCAGGAAAAGTCACCTGTTATTAAGTATGAAACTTTTTCCAAATATTCTGCTACGAGTGATATTAATAATTAAATAACTGCACCAATATGGCTTGACCGATTTTGATGAAATTTTGTGTGCATTTTAGGTCTGAGAATCATTCGAATGCGTTTGCGAAGGTTTAAAAGAAATATTCGCATTCGCGAATGTTTTTAAGAAATATTAGTATTCGCATTCGCATTCGCGAATGTCCAAAATCCAACATCACTAATATATACATATTTTTTCATTGCCTAGATGCCTAGTAGTTTGGTGGTCCGGCCTCTAATTAAGAAGTTCGCAATTCGAAATCAAACAGCTACCAGCAATGACTTTTCAGAAAAAAAAACAGTAGTTTTGTTAGATAAATATCAGCAACTGTTTCGTTTTGCTTTGTATTGGTATTGAGGTCGTCGAAATACGTACATGCTTTTTGTTTTTGTAATTAGTTTTTTTTCTTATGTTTTGTTTATATATATTATTTGTTTATTTAAAACAAGGCACACGTTATTTATAGGAGATGATTTGTGAAAATGTAAAAAATAACATATCATATCTACTTTTAGGTACTAAAATTGTATCAGCAAAATATGTCCGGAGTAAACATAAACATACATGTTTTACTTTTAAAGTCCAATTAGTAACAGATATATTATGCTGTTAATAAAGATAACAACATTGACAGAAGGTTTTCGTCGTAATCCAAAACTTATAAACATATTATCATGAATTCTACAAATTTCTATTTATAATCTTTGACATACGAACTAAGAAACAAAACACTGCCAAGTAAATTGAAAGACGTTTTTATTTTCATCTTATAACAATAATAATATCTTGGACACAATACACACAGCGCCCTCTAGTTCCAACCTAAGCAACTATATGCTCGTGCTATGGATACTAGATAAAGGATATTAATACATATATAGTTTTCTTTTGTAAATACATACTTATAATACACAGAAAAACACCCTAACGCCATTCAACATTCATGCTTGTCGCAAATATTTGTAGTCGGGTGGGGATCGAACCCGCCAACCTCGATTCTGCAGTTTACCAATGCACCACGAGGCTCGTCAAAGTCATCTTAGGCTTTTAGTAGCATATCAAAATTCTAAAATTAAATATGTATAAGTCTCTATAAAATTTTCTTAAACGAAATGATTACCCGAGAATCTAAGCAAAAAAAATAACGAATAGAAAAAAAATAGTGTCAAAATACGATTCGTACGATTCCTTACCGATTGATATTACGGCAGGCTGTGCTATTTACACTTAATTAAATGTTCATCTACCAACCAATTGGCAGGTGGATGGTCGTACTGTAGGTACACGGGGGAGTTAAGTTGACAGAAATCAAATGGTTACAGTAAGCACTCTCCTGATGTGGACCGGCCACTTAGCTAGATTGGCAATTTGGCGTTCGAACACGTATGTATTTGCTTTAACCGTGAAAAAGTTACAACGAAGACGAATTTAAACGTACTTGTAAGATAACTAGGTAGAATGCTATCAAGAGTTGCGTAACAAATTAAATTATTTTCGGTAACAGAACTGTCCGTGAGATTCCGAAAATAATTTGACTGCCGTTTAGGGTTGTAACTTACGGTGTGGCGATTTTTATGCCGGACTGATTTTTGTGAGAGGTCTCAACCCTATATATCTATATAGTTCAATAAGAGAAGCAGTAACAAAAAACAAAATTAAATCAAACGCAATTCTAATATTATTTTTATAAATTCACGGCAATAATACGTGAAGGTGCAATTGTAGGGCACCGGCGATTATGCTTCGGAATGTGTTTATACATAATTTAATTCAAATAAATGAGATAATTTTGCTGACTTTTAAGCAATGATTGATGACTACAAATCTCGCCGAGACATACTTAGTAAAATAATAACTTTATCTACATTATACAAAATACAAGTTAAAATTAAATAATCGTATCAGAAGGGTCTCCGCGTTGACATTTTTCTCATATAATTGGAGAGCGACGAAAGTGACGCAGTTTCGAGGGCTATATAATTGGATTTGGATTTTTAGGAAACATATCACATTTTTATGCATGAGTTTAGACATCACACGTTAAATAATTTAAGTGTATATTTAAATAGATGAAATATAGAGTCAATTTTTTTAAAATTTTATTCCTAGATCACATCACAGCACTCGCTACTCGTGAACTAGGAATTAAATTAAGTTAGCTATACATTATTATTAAATGGTAAGGTATCGCCGTCTCAAACAATGTACATATTTATTCGAATTTCATGTAGTTTACAGTAGTTGGACTTAATGCTAAAAGCATTCTCTATTAGTGAACTCAGACACACTCGAACAAGATTATTATAACTTAACATAACTTCACGCCCTTTGTTACCCGAAGGTGTAGGCAGCGGCTGTTAAGCCTCGTCTCGCCGTTATGTTTACGTCCCAAACGGAATAGGTGGCGAACCTATTGCCATACGGGCTCAAAGTTTTCAGTCATCGATATTTATCACACATAACATCCGAAAAACGATTTCGTAAAGACATTGCTGTGAGCCAGTGTCAGGAATCGAACCCGGACCTCTGGATCAGAAGCCGTGTGCTCGACCACTGGGCCACCGAGACTCTAAGTTTATTATAATGAGTAAATAAAAGTTTTTTTTGTGATAAAAATAGCCCAAGTTACTCTTTATTATATCAGCTATCTGACAATAAAAGTCTCGTCAAAATCAATCCAACCATTTTAGAGATTACAAGGAACATGCATAGAGACAGAAAAATCATATCATATCAATGTAGTAGAAAGCTGTTATTTCAATATTACAAACAGACACACCAATTTTATTCATTTTATTAATATGATATATGTAACACAATTGGTCTAGTTTTGCATCCATACATACTATGTAAAGATAAAGAACTGGACCAATATAAATTGCCATAGTTACATTCATAAGTGAATTCATAAGTGGCGCATTGGTAAAACTGGCAGGTGCAGCAACGAGGTCGGGGGTTCGATTCCCACCCGAGCACAAATATTTGTGACAAACATGAATATTTGTGTGGCGTCTGGGTGTTTTTTCTATGTATTATAAGTATGTATTTACAAAAGAAAAGTATATATGTATTATTATCCGTTATCTAGTATCCATAACACAAGCATTTAGTTGCTTAGCTTGGAACTAGAGGGCGCTGTGTGATTTGTGCCCAAGATATTACTTACTATATTACTATAAGAGGCTAATTGTGGCAAAATTTCATTAAATGTGTGAATGGTTTATATATAGATTCTAACCATTTAACAATCTAACAAACTATCGTTTATATTGGAACTAACCATCCAAATATCTAACATTCAATACAAACAGTGATCGCCACACTACGTCTAAGTTCGCAAACCGTTGCAATTTTGTTCCGTTTAACAAACCAAGTTTCATTGTAACAAGTTTGTTTTGATTGACTATTAAATTATTGAAGACTATATATAAAAGGCGATCATGTGTTATACATTTGAGTACTTAAATTATTTAATCAATTGTATTTTAAGAATAGAAACAGTGTCGGTGGCGCAGTGGTCGACGGCTTCTGATCCAGAGGTCCGTGTTCGATTCCAGACCAATGACTTTTCGAAGTTGTTTTCGGAAGTTATATGTGATAAATATCGGTGACTGAAAAACTTTGTGCCCGGTATGGCAATGGGTTCGCCACCTATTCCATTTGGGACGTAAACATAACGGCGAGACAAGGCTTAATAGCCGCTGCCTACACCTTCGGGTAACAAAAGGCGTGAAGTTATGTTCATGTTTTATGTTTAAGAATAGTATAATACAATTTAATAAATAGTCTATTAAATAGCCTCAGTGGTCCAGTGGTCGAGCTTCCTGCTTCTGAATAAAGAAGTGGTGGGACCGATTCCGAGCTCACACCAATCTCTTCTCGGAATTCTTTTCGGAAGTTATGTGATAAATATCAATGATTGATAAATATCAGCATTGTGCCTGATATATGGTAATCTGTTCCACCAGATATTTCATATGGGACTGATATTTGACATTTAATATCCACTTTCTAAACATTCAGGGAGAAAAAGGCATTAAGTATAATGTAAAAAATATAATCAGTAATACATACCTTGGACTTCTAATAATGGGTTATGCTTTAATGGGCCCACGTAGAAAATAAGACTGTTACTCGAGTGGGATGTGACAGTCAACGTGACGTGGCCTTCCTGACAAGCCGGCGGCGAAGAGTACATAGCCCATCCGTCACCGTGGAAACCGATAGAAGTTTGTTCACAATGAGGTCCAGAGAGACCTTCCGGACATTCGCATTTGTCAGCGAATGGAGTACCTGTATTGAGATGATATTATTAAAAATATCGAAAACTGTTTTTATAAATGCTAAGTATTCATTCATTTTAAAGAGGAAAGTAAACTATATTTCACAAATGTTTAGTTTAGCAAATTATACCTCCGTTCAGACAAACGAGTGGCGGCACCACTTCGCAGGTGCAGTCCGGTTCAACCCTGGCGGATACACCCACAAAGCTCGTGGTGTTGGTATACACTGATAGCGGCACGTTGTTCTTTATCAAAACGTTCCGACAAGAATCTTCGCATTGTTCCTTCTCTATGAGGCACTCGTCTATTTTCACCATGTAAATTTTCGATTCTAGCTCTTCTTCAATCTATAAATAAAACATTGGTTATAGAAAAACGAGGAATAAAACCGATATTAATAAATTCAGTCGCCAAATTCAGACTGTATACAAAAAGATTATGGTTGGGATAGATGGTTCTTTGATTAATTTGTTGTTAATTAAAAATCGTAATAAACAGATTGGATTTAGTATATAATTACATAATACTGATTAAATTAAACTCCTAAATTGTCCTCAACCTTTATGAAACTGGTCAAAATTTGAACAATCGACGTGGCTCAGTAGCAGACATAAATCAACTATCATTTATTATCCTTAATTATAGATCTATTAATTAGAAATATATTTAGATAAGGTAGTGGGTGTTCTTAAACAGTATAACATGAAAAGGTTAAGTAAAGCAACAAAAGCTAACCTTCTCTTGTATTCCGATGACCATGCTGTCCAATTTCTCTGGTAGATAATAAGGCGATCCGTGTGCGGAGAACAGCACATCAAGGAAAACATCTTTAACAGTATTCTTAGTAAACACTGTGAATACGTCAACATTGTCCAAAGACGTGTTGTATAACCGTGCTAGAGTTCTGTGCAGCTTATCCTTCTTACTCGTACCCTGTTGGAAAGAGACAGCAATGTTTATGATTGGTCCTGATTGGCAGACATTTACTAAATCTAGTTTCGATCGGATGAGAAATGTCCTGATCTGAGAGATGCTCTAAGTTTGGTTGTAATCTAGACTGAATTGGTGGAATTCTGAGTTTGGAAGATTTAATATACTTGTATATACATTTTTATAAAAATTTATATACAAGTATAATAAAATTGTATAAAACCTTGTATAAAAATTTGTATAATTTATACATTACTAATTAATTTGTCAACCAGTTGGATAAGTAAAAGAATACCATAAAACTAACTTTATTCAATTATGCTCAGATGTGACCTGCATAAAGGCCAAAGTTATAACTTCTAAGTTATCGAGTAGGTACATGCGTTTTAGATAATATAAGTGTCATTTGCTTCTTTTATTGAATTGTTAAACAAATCAAGTTGTCAAGAAAGAACACTTTATTTATTTTTTTTTAACTTTTTAAAATTAGTGTTGAATCTACTACGTTAAGTTACCACTCACTATGGTATAACATAAGCATAATGAATCTCAGGAAAAAATATTTTGTGGTCGAAATAAATAGCGCAACTTGGACACTAAACACCGAGACCACTTAACGCGCTACCACATACAACAATTTCATTTCAAAAATACTCAGACTTGGGACTTCTCTGACTATTAGAACAGGATAAATAATTACATTTACTAATACAATATTTTATTGCTACGATCGGATATTAATTAATTTATAACAGTTTAAATATATAAATATCTTATCATTTATTAAGCATATTCTTCAAGTCGTTTAAAGGGTCTAGAGGATCAAATTAGTATATGAAAGTTTATATTATAAATACTTTTTAAAAAATTACAATCCAACAGATTGATATTGAGAGCAGATGGTAGATAGTCAAGATAGTCGGTGTCGTCCGGCCACGTAAAGTTGCTTGTCTAAACTCGACCGTCTGTACCCAATCCCCAAATTCTCAGCCATCAATCTTCTACCCGAAAATATGTAAATTGAAATTAATAGAGCATTAAAGGTAACGAATAAGCAAGGCTTTAGAGAAGCTCTGATTGTTTAACCAAAGAGGCCTCTTTTAACGTAAATATTTGCAAGTGTTTTTTGGTTAGTCAGCATTTTTGTGTGAAAAATGATGAATGTTTTGAAATTTTATTTACTCGTACTTCGAAATAAAACTTCGATAGTCACACTTTTATGCATGTCAAATTAGTAAGTTATTGTTAAAGTTTAGTTTTTGCAACACCATCAATCGATAATAACGATAACTAGAAGGAATACACTACATCAGGGACGTACGAGCGTAATTATAGGGTGAAATATATGTTTTTTTATTCAATAGGAAGCAAAACGAGCAGGTCATCTCATGGTAAGCAACTACCGGGGAGTGGCCTCCGGATATCTGGATTACCGAACGAAACGCGGTATTAGCCACTAATCGTCGATATTCTAAGAGGCCGTGGTATTTCACCGGTCATTCATGAAGTGAACTGCTCTGCCGATTTCGAAATACAAGACCAATATCACACAGTACAAGTTTTTAAAAAGAAACTCACATCCAATTCTGGAACAATGAACTCTTCAGCGGTAATGTTCACGAATCGTATAGATCCAGACTTATCCACCGCCTCCTCAGGTATTTCCTTAATGGTCACATTAACAGTAGCTTCCACGAAATGGAATGGTATTATTGGTTCGTTCTGTTCAGTAACCTGAAAAGTTAATTCAAATTAAATATTATTATTACACAAGCGTAAGGAAAAAAAAGACAATACATGTCTCTTATACCTATCAGTTTTTTCTGCTAACAACAGCACAAATACTGTCCAGTGTTAAGAAAAAAGTAGGTACTATCATTTGAAATTCATAATAACTTCAAATAGTTAAGTAACCTTATTAAATCAGTAATTCAGTGTGAATATAAAATTTTTATATTCACACTGAATTACTGAATGCTCTAAATTTTGTGTGAGATATTGGCGAAATTGTAGTGAAGGTAGCGCAATGCAATGTAGGTGGATTATTGCTGACGGTTGATGAGAAACTCGATTACTCGGCTAGATCGATTTCAATTCAATCTGATTATACTTGCGGATAAGAACGGCACATAATGTCCACTGGACATGTCCAGTCAAACCGGAGAAACTTGCCGATATATCGATTTAGAATTAACATACTAACTGATTTACATGCAATTTGCACATTTTGATCAAGCTCTTCGTTCCTTTCTAATGATAAATTAGGAAAATAAAATATGGTCATTTATAATTCCAACTTTGGAAGAAATAAATGACTATATGTTGTCGCAGATGTTATAAGAAATTATTATAAGTAACTTACATTAAATCTCAACAAATAAGTTCCATTCGGCGTTCCCTCTTTCATAGTAATCATACCGTTGTTACGATGTATATCAAAATATGGACTCCTTTGTTCATATGAAGGTAACCACATAAACTGCTTATCGCCCAAATCCCAATCGTCTGGATCTTCAACGTACACTCGACCTATTTCTGTATCAGGAGCTTCACCCTGAGAAAATAAAACATATACAAATAATAAGTATATGTAAGCAAAAGGAATTGTGGAACATGTACATTTATTTATTTGGATGGTTCATATGAAATATTTATAGACTGTTAAATCAAAAATAAACTGTAATAAAAAAAAAAAGAATATGGTTGAGCTTACCAAATGAATAAACCAATTGTCATAGTTGTATGTAACAAAAATAAAGTTCTAAAACTGCAAATTTGGTTGAAACTTTGTTTAAATGGGAATTTTATTGGTTGTAAAAATAAAATGGAGTTTTAATTGGTCAAATTGCCTTTCGGTATGAATACATTACGAAGATTAACTCCAATATACCTTTTACCCAGTACAGAATGTGTTTTAATAACTGTGTTTACGAATTTGTAATTATACTATTTTCATTAGGATCAAGTTTTCCAATACACTTAATTACTCGCAGATATTACAAATTATTGGTTGTAAAATAATTATGACGTATTTGTAGTATTGTTACATTATTTAACATGTGATCTAGATAGTCTGGTGGGTTTACATTCCGATTTTTGAAAAGGAAAAAATCTGTTGCATTTTCTGAAACTATTTTGATTATCTAAAACCAAGAAATACCATATTTCTTGGTTTTAGATGATCAGAATGATGATGATGATCAGTAGGTTCTGCTAACTATTCAATGGGACCGAATACTAATAAGACACTAATTACAGGTGTATGAAACAATTTAATTATTTTTACTGGATTTCATTTATATTAGAAATGCTGATAGTAGGTATAGTGTGTTTGGTATTTCTTCAATTTTCGTCCGATGGGCCGACTTACAATGTATTGAAATGCATAGTATACGTTCGAGTTGAAGTCAAAGTAGGCATGAACCCCTTTCCAAGAAAAGTAATTTCACACAACAGACAAAAGAAGAACACCAAAACTATACTGCACGTTTTATTATAACTCTTACTGGAAAAACAAATCGATCGATGATATTATTAATAGAATTGAGAAAGTGCCAAAAACTATTCAGTTTTGTTCAATACAAAGTTCACCAAACCGTACATAGATAATTAATCTAAACTGACGGATATTGTGGCTAAAGACTAACTTACAAACAATGATGAAATTACAAATTTCAAAACTCAACTTCCACGCCCATCAACTGCTGACGCCTTTACGTACGAAAAACTAAGCAAATAGTAATTACGGATGAATAACTGAATTTGGCCCAAAGTTACTGACTGCTGCGACAGATCAATTGTTGTGGTGATCGCTTCGGCACGAAAGTTTTACTATACGAGTTTTAGCCGCAATAACCGGTTTAGAATGGACTGGAGTAAAGCCGCCAGTGAACCAAATAAGGACGGAGTGGCGAGTATTGTCACGAGCAAGTTACTTGAACGTTTACTATTAAATAAACAATAAGTTTTTATTATAAAATGTGTACTTATTTTATCCAAGTTTATTATTACTTTGACATTACTGATTATTTATGAATACAATATCAGAAACCATAGTAAACGACGAAATTATTGTTTACCATCCTACATCGGATTCGTTTCGACTAAGACAAATACAAAAAAATAATAATTTGATAAACTGGCTTCGTGGGGAAACATCGAGAGTGAATTTGATTTGAGCCCGTCAATCAGCTAAGATTTGGCCCAGTATTACGTGACCTGATTTAATAGACTATTGACCTGATATCACTAAACATCACGAGCGTATCCACATCAGCACAAAACGTACAAACACACACGTACCGCTATAACTTAGTGAATCAGGACGAGGCAGTAAAAAGTGCCTTTCAAACATAATCCCTGTTTACGTCCCACATACCGTACTAAAACCACTTTCATTAAAGCTCAAAATTAACATTTTAATAGCCATATATTATGATAAAACACGAACATTATCATAAAGGTTTATAGCGAATATCGAATCTGTGCTTGATTATTCAATAAGGTGTGTGGCGATGAAAACCGCTGAATTGAACGAAAATAAACGGCCGACGTCTGCGTTATCGGAAATTAAAGGCTTTCGCCTTCAAGTGTTGTGTTTAAGCTAACTAGAAACAAACAATGTGACACCGTGAAGAATATTTTGTACATTCACCTTATACGTAATTGCATTATAGCTCTTAATTTTTTTCGTATACTTTCCATAATAATATCCCCATATTTGTAAAGAAAAAAATATAATTTACCTGCGGCATGATTTCATTCAATTTCTTTTTTAAAAGTTTCTACCGATTCTATACCAAGAATTGAGATGATGCTAAGTGCGTTGCTTTATTATTCGTTATTATTGTTGAACATCTGAGGTGCTTGCAAAGCCTTACGTAAAATTTTAGAGGTCGAGTTTAATTTTTAACTCAAGATGCTGTAGTTTAAAATTATATGATTTACCAAGAAGAATGCTACCTATTCGAATCGTAACACAGTTATGATCTCTCGCTAGCTATATTTCTTTTAGCCTAATAGTATTAATACAATTGAACGGATAAAACACTCTAAAAGTCTACTTAACTTAAATGCCTAATGTATAAAAAACCTAAGCCATACATTTTCATGATTCACGACGTTTAAAGGCGCGACACTGAATACAAATGATGCAATGAAACGAACCTTTGAAAATTTCAGCACAAATAAAATAGAACGTTTGAGAATTTAGAAAGAGAAATGTACTACGTGATTATTGTCACTTTTATTGCTGGCAACACTGACGCGAGGAGTTTAGATAATTTACTTTCGGATAATTTTTCGTGCCTATTATGTCCTGCCTACTTTATAATATATTTTGAGGTAAATTGGCCCTAAGTAACTCAATAAAATAAAATGGCAAAGAATATCCATAGACTATCGACGGAAAAAAGTTACATAGTTTGTAAATAAACTATCCATCGACTGGGTTTGCTGTAAGCTGATGGGTTTGTTGTTGATCCCGAAACGAAAATATTAACTGCTAATAACATAAATAAACTATTTCAACGACCAACAATTCCAGACCAAATAATTTATATAATTTTCCGATTGACCTGATAGTTAAAGGCGTTCAATCAATCCAATTGCTTACCAGCGGACAAAAGATAAACAAAACAAAAGAGCAATTTGAAAACAGAACAGTAACATTTTGGAATATAAACGTGAAAAACAAAGAAAGTAGTAATAACAAAAAAAAATGTTAACTTAAGTAAGATCCTATGTATTAAAACAATATTACACGCATATCACAGTAATAGTATTTTAAATACACAATTTTGTTGATAGTATAACTCGGGTTAAATCGCAAATAAATATTAGACCGCGTTATTGCGCATGTGTTTTTGAATTCCAAAAAACTTTCTTATTTAATCTCAAAACTTCAGTGAACGATAGAACATCTAACACGGAGTAAGCAGTTATTGATGTTCATCATAAGTAGCCAAATTGTGAAATGAAAACTTTGTTCCAGAGGACAATATTTCGAATCTTATCTGTGGAGAGAAAAAACTAAAGAAAATAAACTGAACTGAAAGAACTGAAATCCAACCACTGAATAGCATAAAACATAACGAAAATGCTAGTAAAGCAAAGAAATATAATAACCCACAGAATTATACCAATTTATACTCACATAATATCGCCAACTGTACATTATCTCATTGAAGTAGGTTTCCGGCTACAATGCACAGAAGATAATTTTGATATTAGATTTAGAAGTAAGTATATCATAAAATGCAACATAAATAAATCTCAGAAACGAATGAAATCATGAATCTGTAGAACGCCTTTTGGACAATCGCGGAACTAAAAATGGAAAGGAAAAACCAAGAGAACGAAAGAATAAAGACACTTAACCTGCATCAAAAATAATTAGGATTAATTTCTTAAACAATAAAAAGTATGTCTCCACAAAACATGAATTTATGGAGATTCATAACATATTGATATCTAAGAAGTAAACACACAAAAGAAAACGCTGTGCTTATTGCCTCAATATATTGTGTAATTTATTCACTGCATTTTATGGTAAATACCAAGAAAATAATTAAAAACTAAACTATATTATAAAGTTTAAAAATAAAATATACGAATGAAACTGAACTGCAAAATAAAAAGGACGCACTTGGTGACACAAAGAAAAGAATTTGAGGACCCCTGAATGGAACAAGAATCTTACGGTCTTTGATCGTGCGGAATGTCTTGCAAGGCCATAAAAATGTTGATGAATATAAGAATCTTTTAGATGTTTATAACTATTTGCTATTTGGAATATATTATTATCATCTAAATTTAGCCCTTTGATATGCGTTTTTTATTTTCTTGAACCTCACCTAATAAAATCTGTGTACTGTAGAATAAATTATCTACGAGTTTAACAGAAAAAGCGCTGGGATGATTTTGCAATATTACAAATGTTATTGAATTATATTTAGTATGGGATAGGATATCTTAACCAACGATGAAGTGTTTACGATAAAGCTTACATACCGAGATATGACAAAGACTTAATTTCAGATTTCGAAACTCAAAACGTCAAATAATACCAAATTTAAAAACTGTGTGTGCCGTTGACATATTCATAATAATTTAGAAGTTAAAAAAAACACTATTTTCACGCTATCTTCTTACCCAAATAATGCTAACTAAGGTTATTTACTGATTCTTTCATCCTTTCATAAGCAATAACATAAAGTCAATCATAATCAATAAGAATCATGGAAACACATATAGGGGTGAAAAAGGTTGTGACCGAATTTACTTACACACGCAACTATGTCTAGGAGTGGACAGTTTTATTTCAAAGAGAATATATCTGACCTAATAAATCATAGATTCCCTAAAGATATCCATATTAATAAAAAATAATTTAAATTTACCTTGTAATTGTAAACAAAGATTTCGCTGTGTCCGGACGCCATTGGGTTATCATTCTTGTCTCCGATGACTACGTGAAGGATGGATACTCCTGTCAGACGAGGGGTCCCCGAGTCCGTTATAGCGACAGGAATACGATATTCTTTTCGTTTCTCTCGGTCAAAAGAGACCAGTGTCGATAGTATGTTACCTGTTTTTACAAGAAAAAAAAATCATTTATCTTAATTCAGAATTTCTAATTAGTTTTGTATAAAATATGGATTTGTTTGAATAAATAAATATCATATCTCAGATAGATAATACAATTTAGCTACATTAAAATATTTAATCCCTGTAAGACCTGCAAAAATATATTGCTAAAATTTTAGAAACAAACAAGACATTATTAAACAAATTCATCAACATGCCAACCAAAATGGCTAAGAGCGAAATTCAATTGGCACTTGGCAAACAAAGTTAGAGTTAGGCAGGGCGCCATTTATTGCATGTTAACTACACTAATTCATCGAAACTCAATTTTGGCCGAGTCTGTGCAAATTTCAAAATGCCGTGAAAGTGGACCGTTGTATTCAAATGGTAAATTAAGATGAATCTAAAAAGTTTTCACCGATGTCTAGGATTTTACTGCTGTGATTAGGTGTGTTTAGGATTTTAAAATGCCGTAAGATTATTTCAAGAACGCAGATTAGTTTGACTGGTTGGTATGATAAAAAAACTAATCTATATATCACCATCATTAATTTTTTTGCCCTCATCTCACTCTAAGTACGGTCGGCACAGCATGTCATCAATACTTCATATTATTGTGACTTAACTATATTCAAGACCGTTTTAAAATTAAAGTTTCTGAAGCCTTTACTCTGAAACTTCACTTACCTTGTATATGAAACTTCGAGCGTATATCAAACGAAGCTGAATCATTGAGTGCAAATGTGAACGGTGGTCCATTTTCAGCCGAGTCATAATCTTTCGCAGTAAGGATAACCACTTGACCAGGAGGTTCATTCTCGTACCATATCACAGGTTGCCTCTGTTAAAATTTAAACAATATAAATATCTCACCACCAATTTACGAAGTTTAAAGTAAGTTCCTAGTAAGGAACCGTGAAAATTAGGTACAACCACTTGATGAGTAGTCTTCTCTGAACTAAAACAAACAATGACTAAATTAAGAATTAAATACAGGAAGTGCTCTATATTAAAAATATAATCTAAAATTAAACTGCTTCATAAATAAATCTGTCTCTTTGCAACGAAAACGGAAATAATTATAGCAACATGAACATACGTTTACTAGTTTTTGTGATAAATCTTCTAAAACATGGAATAAAGAGGAACAGAACATAAAGCAACATTTTTAGTCCTAACGAAATTTTGTAGGGTAAATTGTTTTAAGTATTTCAGATATCCGGTAATATTGAATATAAAACAATTATCATATTGACTTATATACCGGATGTAGAAGTGCCCAAATTTCCAATCAACCGCAAACGATATCCACTTGCAATTTTATCCTACTCCCCACTTCGAGATATGTATTTATGCATAATTTTACTGAAATGCTTCCCAATATCTTGTGAACCCTCGGAATATTAAATGGCCGAATAAATTTTCCTACATTACTTCTTACGCTTAGATTTTTTTTTTGGATTAAGCATTGATGCGTAAATATTTTAAAAGATAACTTCGTCATTTCACTTATTTTTTCTCTATATCGTATATTTCATGTTAGAATTAGTATTTTTTATGATATGTCAGACAGAGATGAGTGAAAAAGAAATTGCAAAAAAGAAGAAAGACTGGTAGACTTCTCTCTTATTTGATTTGATTTCCAATCAAATGTTTTATATTGGGGTATATTAATTGCCTGTGTTGAAAATAACTCTAATGTAACTATCGCCAAGATTTCTGCGTGACACCAAGATAAGAGAAATGTCTTGGAAAAAATATATAAATCGTCGAAACATCTATTGTAAGAAAACGTCCCCATCCGTGGATAGCAAAATAAAACAGGAAAAAATTCTCAAACATTATCCTTGTCCACGTCAGATGACCATTACTCTCATCCCTCGCTTGTTTCAAAGCTCTCAAGGCGACCGTTCAAATCTCTGGAATGGAAATTAAGAAACCCCTTTTTGCGAACCAAAGGATCATTCTAAGAAATAAGAAATTGAACATAGGTAGTCGATTTGCATAAAAAATTGACAAGTGGGTTTACCCAACACATAGAAAGTTTATCTTTAAGTAATACAAGAGTGTAAAAGGAAAATTTACTGTTTTATTTTGGTCGTTGGATTCAGAAATGATTTGGGATGTGAGAGGCATACATTTGATCAGCAATTTCATTTGTTACACGAAACGAAAGGTGTTGTATGAGAAACCATAAAAATCTTTTAGTAGCTCTCTCGTTGGCTCGTAAAATGGTAGGAACGCCTTTTTTTACTGACGTGTGACAATTTTCATACAAATTGTTACATTTTGTGAGTTCTCTATGAATTTATGATTTTATTTCTGTAGTTAATACTCACTTCGGTATACCTACCGAAGACGTTGCTGTTACTATGCAAGTGAATTATTATTTTTTTAATAGCGAAGGTGATTTCAATTTGGAATAATTATTTTATGACGATGCACCCAGAACAGGGTAAAGGATATCTACGCCCAACCAAAAGTAAAAGGAAAGAACAACAGTGTAAATTGTTATAACATTACATTTTTCATCTTTTTTCATAATTTCATTCGGGTATACACATTGGTACCAACCTATAAATACAAAAGTATAGATAAATAAAATAGAATGCCCAAGAAGAACGCATTACGCTTGAGAGTCAATTATATGAAATAAATTTATAAACAAGAACATATGTGTCAAGATAATACCTGAATAAATTTCTACCCACGTCAAGGGAATTTGGGTGACAGATAAACATACAGGTAAAATAATGCCCCAAATTTACATAAAATAGGTAATCTACCTACCTACAGAACAAGGCACTCAACTAACTGATTTGTTGCCAATGTTTTAAGGTGCTTGCTAAAATGCAAAAAATTATGGAAATGAGAAGTACTTCAGGATATAATTGAGATTTCTGAGTATACACAGTACTGGCTTCTGCACTGAGATCGGGAGTTGGATTCCCACCCACGACAAATATTTGTGTGATTATTATGTATGTATTGTTGAGTACATTGAGTAATTGTTGGTATATTGAGACCATATGTTTGAACCACAATAACACACACACCAGAAATTATATATTCTTGGGCTAGGATGGCCTTTTTGTAGTTCTTTAATAGCGAACAGGGTTGGAAATTGTTCAGTCATCAATAAATATACATAATATTGGAAAAACCTTGATGCGCAGATACTATTCAATCTGGATCTTTGGATTCGACTCTATAAAATATTATTTACCCTCGACATACCGATGAAATAATAAATTTATATACACTCTAAAGCCTGATCGTGCTTACCCAGATTGGTAGGTATGATATTGGCAAATGAATAAACGCTGACTAGCGTTCATCGACCAAATGAGCGAAAGAGATAACGGCGCGGTCTTAATCCAGAATTTAAGGATGTTCGGGCCGAATACGGCCGAATTTGAAATAAGCTAAAGATCCTCTGTCTGAACCAATGTATGGATATTTAATGGGTCTACGACAATCTAATGAGGTTTGTAATCCAACTTTTATTTCCCTGAAAACTTTTTCGTATATATATATTTAAATAGACATTAATCATAAACGTCTAATGCAATCTAAAAGAATAACTGCATGACTTTTACTATGTACACCATCAGTGATAGTAACAGAAATAATAATATTGTTTAGTCTCGTTACGTATAATATTAAAGGAAAATTTATATAATAGGAAACGTAATATGTATTCAATAGTTAGACACATCCCAATCCTTTAGCTCATACTTTGTAGTTATCATATTTTAGAAACTGCTAGTCATACAACTTATTCCAAAGATCTGCAACACAAACTGAAGAAAGTATCTTCGAAGGAATCTCCGAAGAAGGTATCTTTTCATGACTCTTACCGTGCATATTTTAAGCGAAACATTGTTAGGGAAAATATATATTGTGGAAAAATTGTCTTTGTTGATAATGCATATTTTTGCAGAATTTATAAGATTCTTTTGAAGAAAGCAGGCCAAGGAGAATGGCAAACGAAATTTATTAAGATGATAACCAACATATTGACTGAAACTTGTAGGATTGAATGTGTAAGTGTATGTAATATTTAGTCTTTTAACAATGGAACTAAAACTGTGGGATGTTATTAGACTAATACAAATCTAATTATGGGGTAGAAACTCTAGTATTATTATTAAAACAATCTTATAAAATGAAATAGACCAACAATATATAGATATTTGTGTCATTAAAAGTACGTTTTAAGTAGATATAAATTAATTTTATATTCACCAAAATATAAGATAGCAACAACGTAAAATTGTAATAAATATGAAATACGTACTGAACTACAGATAAGTTTGAACATTAAATATAAATAGTTAAATATAGTAGACATTACTAAACAAAACAAGAACAATATAATTTTACGATTAGGAGTAATATTTTAGTGCCAATTGCTAAAGCTGGCAGAAAAAGATAACGGATTTTGTGCAATGTTTATTAATATCATAATCTCGAACATCTGTATATATAACCATGTGTATTGCTATATGAGCATCGGTGACAGGCGGCGAAGAATTTTAAATATATAAAATTATGTACGTGGGCTGATCATTACCTATTTTCATCAACTATTTAATTGTTATGTCGTTTAAATCAAAATGTCAAACCTTAACAATATTCTAATATCAAAAAGAATTAGTAGTAGGGATGGTAGATATTATTAATTTGATGGACGCTTTATTAGAAATTGTTGAACAAAATAAATTAAATAAACTTAGTTACTCACATTGGTCAAAAATGGAGCATTATCGTTGATATCGGTCAACTCCAAGATCACTTCTGTAGTAGATCTGAGACTATCAGAACCCAATCTACCACCGTGGTCAGCTGCCATGATAAGGATCTGCCATCTAGTGAAACCTAGAGGCTGGTCTCTGTCTAATGGTTTGGTGAGCCGCAGACATCCGTCGTTGTCGATTTGAAGAAATTCTTTCTGTTCGTGTTTTACAAGAGAGTAGACGATATTCTGGGGAGCGTTTCGGTCTTTGATATCCGGATCGTAAGCCTCAACCTGAGAAATATATTAAAAAGACACTTGATGAATAATAAATCTAAAAACCGTAAGTCCATGAAATTTTTCTAATCAAATTTTACAACTCGTTCTCAACTCGTACAAGAGTATCTTAATACTCTTGTACGAGTTGAGAACTCAAGTATTGAATGAAATCTATGTTTGTAATTTCCAGTTACTTAATTTATAAGAATAGTTAGTAGAGTTCCGGACTTATCCGGAACTCTAGTAACTATTCTAATTTGTAGGTAAAATTAGAAATTTACGAACTAGATTTGGAAAATATTAACACACCTTTACAATACATCCTTCATATAATTTTTCTTCTTCAATAGTTTTGGTGTAGTTAGCCAAAAACACAGGTGGGTTGTCGTTCAAGTTCTCAATGTTGATGATAACTTTTGCGTAATCCTCATAAATGCCGTCAAATGCCCTGACGTCTAAGTTGTAACTAGTGATGTTTTCGTAGTCGAGTTCATTGTTAACGCGAATCTCTCCCGTAAAGTTACGAATGACGAATGCGTCATAGGTATTGCCGGCAACTATGCTGTATGTTACGACGGAAGCTAAAAAGAAATCAAAACCAAATTAGCTTTGTTGTAACTTTTAAATACATACACAACATGAAAGAATAACCCTACAATAAAAATACACAGATAAATAAAATTAAATATGTGATTGTGAAAAGAAATACAAAAATCAATCCTTATTGAAAATCAAGACAAATATTTTAATAGCTTATACAAGCGAGCATAAGATATCAATAACAAACCTGTATCAATATCCAGCGCACTGACAACAGTAACCAGCTCATTGATATTCGCATTCTCTGCTATAGATTCAGCAACATAAGTGTCTTGTGTAAAATGCGGTGGATTGTCGTTTTTATCAGCAATCTCTATAAGGAACACTTGTTGGCCAGCATTATGTTTGCCAGGTATCAGAGCAGATTCAGAATTATCTGTTGCAATAATTTTGATATTGTAGAAACTTCTTTCTTCTCTATCAAACATTTTTAATGTAGTAATATTTCCTGTAACACTGTCGATTGAAAATGGATCTGATGGGTCTCCTAGTTCGTAAGTGATCTGATTGTTGGCTGATGTTCCATCTGCATCGAAGGCACGGACTTGCATAACGGGCGTTCCAACACCCTCATTTTCTAGGACACTTCCAGAGCGAATTTCACTGAATATAGGAATGTTATCATTCACATCTTCCACTTCGATTTGAATTATTGTTTCAGCTGCTAGTTTGTAATTGTTCTGGGGAAAAAATTAACGATATAAATTTCTTACCAACTAAATAATCTAAAATTCAAATATTTATTCGATGAATATAATTAATATTTACCTGTATTCTGACTGTAAGTGTGTAATCTGTAATTTTCTCGAAATCCAAATGGTTTCCAAGTTTTATGTACGCTGACTCCGCCTCAGGTTCTAAGACGAATGTGTGCCATTTATTTGTCTGCTCTGTTTGACCTTGTACCAATTCAAATTGGAGCTTTCTTTCCTCTGGGATATTTGAACTGTAGAATATTAAACGTTTTTGAAATTAGACAATTTTCTTATAATCATTAAATAAATTATAAATGGCTAACGATAAACTGTAATGATAAAATAATTGTAGTCAGTAACAATGGTTTTATATTTTATGTTTATACCAGTCGCGGTGTACATTGTATACGTAAATAAACTTTATAGTGCAGCTGTAAAGTTAATACTGCGAGTAATTACTACATATTAACGATTCTTAATATAAACATATACAAATCATTATTTATTTAAATATCGCCTTTCTGTAATGCCACTAGTAGGTACCACAACAGACAGACTACTAAAGAGTTACTTCAATTTTAAATACTATGCAGAATTAATTCATGAGTAGATTTTTTTGTACTATTCACTTCCTTACTACGCGAAGGCATATGCTAATGTTTCTATCCATGTAATATACACGTCCAACAACAAATAATCTGATGCCATATCTCAGCAATCGCTTTCGTGGGATACATGATAACTTCAGAAATAAAACCATTGCTCATGAGTACCTAGTATTTTTTATTATAGTTGTTACTTAATTGTGCCTGTATTCGAACTCAAGATAACTAAATTAGAAGTGAATGAAAAAATAAAATAAGAAACATAAAACAACAAATGGTATATACTCACACAGCCCTCACTGTTGCAATAGGCGTATTGAAATCTGAGTAATTTTCTTTTAATCTAATCGGCTCATCGGGAACTTCAATGAAAGATGGACTCTTCTTGTTAGATTCCACAACTTGGATATCCAAAGTTATGGAACTTTGTTGTGGCGGATTGCCCATATCTTTTACTATCGCACTCAACTTAAACTTGTAACCCGGAGGTTTCTGTCAAATGAAAGGGAAACATTATTTAAAGTGTTATATATTATAGCTATAGTTACATTAAATAGCGGCATTAGCTCAATACAGAAATTACGACATGAAATAGAACGGTTAACGTAATTAATTTAATTCAGAGAAGTTATATTACTTATAATTAAACTTATGATCGGCGAAAGAATACTTAAAATTAATTGAAAAGTCATAAAAAAAATAATGTATAAAATAGTTTTATACTTACGTCAATAGTTTTATTCAAAAATATAACTCCGTTGTCCGGATCTATGTAAAAGTAGGCTTGATCAGGCGAGTTGGAATCTAAGCTGTAATGAACGATGGAGTTGTTTCCATCGTCTATGTCTGTTGCTGATATCCTCATGACCTCCCGTCCGCTCGGCAGATCTTGAGGAACTGACTCCGAATAGGACTGTATAAATAAAATTGTGTTAGTAATCAATATATGATTACAAAAAAACCTTTAAAATCAACACGATTTTTTATAGAAATTAATAACTTTAACAAATCAAAGGGTCTGTTAATTGAACACACATTGTGTTGCTCAGAGCGACCGAATCATACTTGTAGACATGTTCTACGCGAAGCATGCCCGAAGCTTAAGAGATAGTTTTTTTTCCAAAATAATTATAATCGTGCAGTGTGATAAAATGCGCTTAGGGGGAAAGAGCAGCCTAGCTAAAGAAAACACATCAACTACCAAATGTGCAAAGAAAGTGTATCGGAAACACACGGAACACATAAAAGTATTATTACCAATAACGCCTTGAGGGGTGGCTTATGGTCCTAAATCAGACATGCAGCAACATGCAATTAGAAAAATGTAATATTCAAAATAATCTTTACATTGATTGATACCACAGCTTAAAAAAAATAGATCTACTTTAAAATTAAAACTATTAAGCCGAGCTATGGTACCAATCGAATAATATAATATACACATTTTATTCAAATTATTGCAAAGTTATGACAGTATTGGTGCGTATAACTCTGGCATTGTTTTGTGAAATTCTCTCATTTAGACAAACCTTCCAAACATCTCCACGGAAGACCTTTGAAAAACAGGCAAGCGTTAGTATAGTCTGCGCCACGTTTTGAGGCTAGTGAACGAATATACAATAATTAGTGACACTTTAGACGCAAGCGCTTCATTCAGTAATGAAGAATTGAATATTGTATCCGCACATAATGATCAGACATTGACGAAAAAGAAGAAAATCATCAAAATAAGACAAACAGTATAAAATACTCCCAAGTATATTTTGGAATATTTCAATACTGACCACGAATACAATTCCGACATCCTTAACTGGTAATACCAATTTATCAAATACATCTGCGTTTTTTTAAATTGATTTCTAATAATAATCTTTACTCACAACTTTGTCGAACACAGGCTGATTGTCATTGATGTCTTCTATAAGTATTTTGATGGTGCATGCATCGTCTAACTGCGGTTGTCCATTATCTGACGCCCGTACAGTAATGTACGCTTCTTTTTCTCTTGACGGTTCGTCGTGGTCGAATATCTACATTAAAAAATCGGAAGAATTAGCTAAACAAAAATTAAATATAGAGTTGTTACAATACCTACCTTAATTTCCAAGTTCGCATCAATATATCAAGTAATTTAATATTATTAAAATCATATTTTCATTGAGGTACACACAATAGATGATATAGTATTATTATGTATGGAGATGATTTCGATTTTGAGGATCTATATTTAAAGCAGTCGTTTAGTTAAATTCGACAGATGAATTGATTTGCTTAAAAATGTCTTTTGAGGATGAGTCAATACTAACATCGGCTGTTGTGATTCTTCCCGTCTCTGGGTTGACGTGGAATCTTTCCTTCTCTCCAGGAGTGGAAACAAATTTGTATGTTACCGTGCCTCCCATTTCGGGTGGATCACGGTCGTCTGCGTGCACCTGAAAACAAAATTAATCTGAATACCCATATAAAACCAATATTAACAAAATCAGAAAGTTGTTCGAGACAGGAACGAGCTAGAAGACAGAAACTCGAAGGCATGATTTCCTGACATATTTGATGCTATGGAGTTAGATAGCACACAATATGTTTAGTCTTCCAGAGTATTGCTGGTTCGATTCTGTATGGGTATTTTTTTTTCTTTTTGTCAATATGATTTATACTTTAAAGTTTGAATAAAAAAATTATAACTTAGTCGTGAAATCTATAGGAAGAACAAGTTTTCATGAAGCTGAGACTTTCTTCATACGATCGTATAATATTATCTGAGGCATGAAATACATAAGTGATTGATCAAACGAATTCGGAAGTCGATTTGACAAACGAATAAACAGCACTTTTTTCCTTAACCCGTAAAGATCTTTATAAATATCTACGTATGTTTACGTATTTATACTAAGAAAACGCTACAAATCAATTATTAGTAGAGTATTTGCTCGCTATGATATTACTAATTATATTATGGATAGAAATGTTATGATATTTGCAAATTCTTTTTGTAACTTCCATAATATCTTTTAAATAACTTTTAAATTGACACTTCATTTAATATGTAATAAATACCATATTTGCAAAATTGTTTCAACAAATACACCGTACAAAAGCGGAAAGGATTTAAAAGTTGAGGACGGCCAGGACTCTCTTTTCTTCACCAGATTGAACGTAGCCTTGCAGAAGGTGATGTCAGGAACTTTAAAAACCGACGCGCGTATAAGAGTTATGAAAGTCGAATAGGCGAATGAGGTCTGTCTGCCTACTCGGCGAAGGACTTGGTGTAAAGTTAAATATAATTTCGATAAATATATGCTACTTACTGTGAAGACATAAGTCCCAACTGGCATCTCCTCCTTGACAGTCGGCCTGTAGTTCAGGCACTCGGTGAACAGTGGCTTGTGGTTGTCTTTCACAGCCAGCTTCGGTGACATTGCCGGTACGAACTGTAACCGCGTTATTGCATGCAAACTACGTCAATTTTTAGCTAAGAAATAATTATTACAAGGCGATTCTCATCTACTTTATAATTAATTTATTTCAAGCACGAACAAAAATAATTAAAAAGAAAATTATAACATATTGAGTTTTAAAAAACTAAAGTATATACTATAATTGCTAATTTCGTATTTCCAGTGCAGACATTTATTGTTTGATTGCATTTATTTTGTTAGTTTAATGCAACAATGATATTGGAAATAAGAAAAATTATACATGCAAAACAACTGATAAAATACGTTACAATAGGTGATAACATCTTTGATTATGTTACAAGTACTTAATTTTATTTGAGCTATTATTAATATAATTTAACTATGTCTATGCTGTAGCCTATTAATTAAAAAAAAAACTTAGAATTTACCAATTAACATTTAAACTAGATTTTAAAATAAAAGAAATATGTAGTTAAGAACTAACCTCGAAAATATATATATATATTTATATTAATTTTTAAAACATATATATATCTTACATTGCATGCTGTCTACATATAATACAAGTCACGCAAATATATAATAAACATTACAACACGTGTATTACATTTTTTCAAGGCATTCTCGACAATAGTTTTTAAAAACTCAACAACAATATGACACTAAAATTATACCTATAAACATTATTAATTAACAGATCGGGAAACTGTTTAAAATACAATTAATATTTCACAAAGAGATTTTAACTAATAATATAATATTTTATTATTATTTATACGCATTAGTTGCAAGTTAATAATACCTGATAATCCATTGTTCGCTTGGGATTTCAAATGTACAAAATGAATAATTATGACGTGTGATTTGATAATGATGTTTTTTTTTATCACTTACAATAATCCTCGGTAGCTATTTATTTGTATATTAATAAAATAATATAACATTTGTAAAACATGCATAACAACTATTTTTAAACCAAAGAAGCGTTTAAATTAACACGAAATCTATGGGGATAAAGCTGTCGGGGGTTGTTTTGATGATTAATATGATGGATGATAATTCTATTTAATGGTGTTTACTCACGGAGGCTGTGTGTGGTAGATAACCTTCTAGATGTCTGGAATGCCTTAATCTGGTTACATGGTGTGATGCGTGTTCCCGTACTGCGGAAGTAAATATCAAAATTAATACGTTTATAAGTATCGCGTGTACTTTATAAATATCATAATAATCTAATAATATAAGGTCTCGGTGGTCTAGTGGTCGAGCACACCGATTCTGAATAAAGAGATCGCGGGTTTGAATCCTGGTTCACACCAATGTCTTTTCGAAATTAATTCCGAAAGTTATGTGTGATAAATATCGATGACTGAAAACTTTGTGCCCGGTATGGCAATAGGTTCCATGTAGGAAGTAAACATAACGGCGAGCCGAGGCTTAACAGCCACTGCCTACACCTTCGGGTAGAAAAATGCGTGAAGTTATGTTGTGTTAAAATAGTTATCTTCTCTCACTCTTTGATGTCTAATCAGAGAAATTTATCTTATTATTGGTATTCTATATTTTAATATATGTACTTGCTTACGGTCCTTCGATCGTGAAAAATATTATATTTCAAGAAAGATCACACACACGTAAGTAACAGCGGGAAACAACTAGCATAGCATTTTCTTTTAAGTATTAAGGTACACAATACAAAACAACATTTCTTAACTAAAAACACTTTTGTATTCGTAAATAAGTTAATGTTCTTATTATATAACTCTGAATTAGAATATTTAAAGTTTCTTACGATGTAATAAGTATCTATTTTTTATATTTTGTATTTTATGTCAAACCAGTTTTGTGTGGAATTTAAATTGAAACAAACATAATTTGGTGTTTGTTATTATATATAGGCTAGTGTTTCTGAAACCAACCACTTCAGGCATAAAATAAACATGTATAATAATATGTTATGTAATGTAGACCTCAATGAAATCCTCAAAGCACTTAACCTATTAACATCGACGTCAATTTCAGCAAAGGTATGATCAAACACACCATTGACTTGTCCAAGTTAGCGACATCGCAATCTATTACGCTTCAATCATAAGATATCTGCTATCTCACCACATTGTATATTCTCTCTAAGTGTAATAACACGCTCTGGAGACGCAGAGTTATGACATATCATATGCTACACTATGACATACCTTATCAATGCCTAATTAATAATAATTAGAAGTAATAGACCATTGATGTTATACGACTATTTGCATTACCTGTTATGAAGTCTTGAACACTAGGGACTGTGCAGAAATGGGTACAACATTTTTACTTTCTTAAAAAGTTTTGGCCACACAACGCTGTCTAGTTTTCCTAGATACATACTTATTTTGCGGGGTAAACAGTAAGAACTAATATTGCAAATAGCTTACGTATTTATTTCTCAGACTTTCGCGAATCTCACTCATAGATTAAAACCACTTTTCGGATTATATCGCGTTTATTTATTACTTTTTTTTGTTTATATCCCGACGTTTCGAACTCTTTACAGAGATCATTTTCACGAGTGATGAACAAAAAGATGGTAGTCGTTCAAAAGCTATTTAATTTTTGTTTCATGGTCTGATGTGGGTTACCAATAGTAAAAATCATATTTTTAACATCAACTTTTTGATTTTTATTTCCATAAAGTGGGTGCTCTCTGTGTCAATGAGAATAGCTCTTAAACGACTACCATCTTTTTGTTCATCACTCGTGAAAATGATCTCTGTAAAGAGTTCGAAACGTCGGGATATAAACAAAAATAAGTAATAAATAATATAATCGATATAATCCTAAAAGTTGTTTTAATCTATATTGCAGATAGCTATAAAGATGTCCTCTTGATAATCTCGTATGTCCATATTGTTAAAAAAATAGTGTCGACTGAACATTGATTTGACTAAACATATTTAACAGTTGTATTGGTTTTACGTTACAGAAATAACTTTGACGTAACAGATGATTAGTTTTATTTATAGCTCGTGTGGTTCGTATGTCTATTCTAGAAATAAATATGACAAATTAGACTTTTTTACGTGGCCAGTCAAGTCAGCCAAATTATATATTGTTTGATGTACAAGTAGTTTGATGCCATCAGTTTATTTAGTATAGAGTTGGTAAGTTGTTTGTACAATTTTCATAATAAACTTTTTGTTTAATATATTCAAAAGTAGTTTTGAATTTACAGTTTTATGGTTTTTAAAGACTTTATTTTATCTATTTCTGATGCACCATGTTGTGGTTAAATTAGCTTTCAATTTTAAGTGAGATGTTTTGTCTTAAGTACGTTGATGACTTGAAACAAAAAGAATTAATGTTAGTCTTGAGTATATTCATGAATGTAAGTAATATGTTCGTATCTGCCTACACCATGAGCTGTAAAGAGGCGAGTTATGATTTAAGTACTTAGAAATAAATTATCTAATTGTGATATTTACTTTGGGTCTCAACATCAAAGTAAAATATTTAGACTGAGTCGATTATATAGTCCGTTAGACGAAGTCGATGTTTTTTTTTTTTTGTTATACCTACCACATCACTAGTTGACCATAAAGAACAAAAAATAGTGATGGAAACGTCGGATTATTTTAAGCCGGCCTGGAATCCTGATTGATGTAGGCATTGATGGAGTAAATTAGAAGCATTTACGACATACTATTTTCTTTCTCGGCTAATGTAAGAAGGTAATTTTTAAGGAAGCTGATAGAGCTCGGTCGCAATATTTCTTCTTTGTATTCTTAAGTGTGGCCTGAGGCTATTATTATTTCATCTGTATATATTATAAATTATTATATTTAAATAGATCACATTTTATACATACAAAGTAAACAAGGAAAATCTTTGTAAACAATATTTTTATTCATCCCTTTCAAGTCAGGTTCAAATGTTAGTTGTAAAATTAACCTTTTTGGCCAAAGTTTTTGAACAAGCTCCATCGTGTTTCAATTAAAATAAGACATTTTTTATGGAATTAAACGACAAATATCAATTAGTAACTATATATGTAAGGTAGTCAGGAAGAGATCGCTTCATGCGATAAGGCCGCCTATTGTACTTGCCTAACACTTTACTACTTTCTGTAATGTATTCTTTAAATGGTGTACACTAATGTATATTCTATTCTATGTACATACTTCTTGTAAATAGATGCTTATAATACATAAAAAAACAGCTGGGTATTTTGGATTAGAACGTCGATACCCGTCCTAAATTCCTAGAGAAGAGATCGTACTATCATTGTGTACACGTGTTACTAAAACATTTTTCGATTCGAGTTTATAGTTTAATATATTTATTATCTGTTAGAGAAACTGAATGAAAAAATATATATTTCAAAAGAAAACATATAACATCAGAAGCGGATATAAACAAGTTTTATTTTCTTAGGGCTTTCACGGTTAACCAAGTTTTTACTTAAAGGAATATACCTCGTCTACTCCTCCTTCGCGATACTCGGAGATAAGCCGGTGCGTATTTATCGAATAAATGGGGACCTTAGGACAGCCGCAAAGTATAATGCTTTGATGTGTCCTTATCTTGGAAATCATTAGACGGCATCATACACCGTAAAATCACATATAAATGGATATTGGAGAGGGTGTTTTTGTGATAGGTACTATGTTTTGTTGTGAAAAAGAGGTGATATACCAACTAAGTTATTAATTTATATAACATAACTTCATGGGTTTTTCTACAAATTGTTGAAGAACTTAAAAGATCACTTTATAATCTCCTTCACATGCGACATTCACACTAGCATTTTGTTAAATATTCATCCGGAAACTCATCCCATCATCCGGGGCTCGTAAACAGTTAGTTAACCCGGGGATGCGACGTGAGGCTCATAACGACCTCAACAATCGCATAAATCAGGGTTGACTGGTTGTTAAAGACCGCAATAAGCCTCATGATTGAAATCAAATTAAAATATAAGCCCTTAAATCCCCATTATACATAACATAACTTCACGCCTTTTGCTACCCGAAGATGTAGGCAGCGGCTTTTAAGCCTCGTCTCGCCGTTATGTTTACGTCCCAAATGGAATAGGTGGCGAACCTATTGCCATTCCGGGCACAAGGTTTTCAGTCATTGATATTTATCACACATAACTTCCGAAAACAATTTCGTAAAGTCATTGATGTGAGCCAGTGTCAGGATTCGAACCCGGACCTTTGGATCAGAAGCCGTGTGCTCTACCACTGGACCACCGAGACTACTCTCTACCATCCCCATTATGTGTATGTTATTAATAAGTTATTGACCAGATATTTTTTCGTCTGTTGAAGTGTAGAATCGCTAAGTTTCTGGATATTTTGTTATAAATATGCGTACATATATATGCCAACGGCTCTCAAGCCCAATGTTTACGTACCAAATATGCAAGGCGGCAAAACATATTGCCACATTTTTATCGCCCGAGCACATTCTTATCAGTCATCGATGATTCAACACACAAATCCGAGAAGTCACGTGCGATCCCGGATTCGATCCCACGACTTCTAGAGTCAGAAGCTCGCAAAATATAATTAACGAGAAGATGACCCGTAAAATTAACTCTATATAAAGTATCTTGTGTTACATAAAATAACATTTATTAACCCAAAATCACAGTTCGGGCAACCCTATTATGTAACCCGAGACATGCGATTCCGGGGTACAATTCCTACAAAAGCTTGTTAATTCATGTAAATTTAACATGAACGTTATTGGACTGTTTGTGTTTTATTGTTACATAGTTTTACTACTAATTTATATATATTTAATAAGGTTATTACACAGGGATTGCAAGAAAATTAATTGGTTGAAAATTTTAACGAAAAACCCTCTCACGGACACACGAAATGCTTCAGATTTTTATAAATACATTTATGCAATATTATAATTTTGGATATAATTCAATAAAAATAATAAAATAATCTCTAGTTCTCACAGGAAGTAATTTCACTGTCAAGTTTTTTTGCAAATCAATCCCAAAAGGCATATAAAGTTCAAGGTCAGCAGATGTACGCAACCTCGTCGCTGACGCAGGGGTGGTATGTGCCCGTCCGGCTCGATGAAAGTACGACCTACGCTACTAAATATATTTAATCTATATCTAAATATCTCTTCTGTTTTCATAAAACTGTATAAAGATCTACAAGAACGATATTCAGGCGAGAAAGAGTTCAAGACAAACAAAAGTAACACTTGTATTAGTGTTCTTATATTCTCGTGGCAATATATTCGTAATTGAAAACAAATTTTTAAAAAATGCTTCTATACATACAAATAAAATTGAAGTGTCTGTTAGTAATATTGAAATAACTGTTTTTTAATAGTTTCATATGAATATATACGGACATATACCAAAATATAATTTTTTGTTTAAATTTTCGTCTGTGTGTCTGTTTGTTTCGGGCAATCTGAAATGGCTAGACCGATTTTGACGAGACTTATATTGGTAGGTTGCAGGCATAATAAGAAGTAACTGAGGGTACTTTTAAAAAAAATGCTTCCGAGGACAAACAAAGTTCGACGGGCCAGTTAGTTTATTATATGATAACTACACTGAATTCACCCAAAAAAAAATAGATGCCCAGCGAAAGAATATATAAACCTAGATATATAATATCTCAGATACAACGAACTATTCCATAGTGGGTGACTCGCGTGCCACTGACACCGGAACCTGGCTTTTTCTCAGTGATCCTTTGTTGGACTTCCTTCAGTTCAAGGGGGTCAACTAAAGGGGAGAAAGGGAGGTGGGCAGGAGGAAGTTGAGCTCTATTGTGCCACCACATTTTGAATATTCAAGTGTGGAACACATTTAGAAAACGTCAATGGTTAGAACGATGTGTAGGCGTAGCGGCCTTTTTACAGTGGCAATACTACATTTAAATATTCAATATTGCCATAGATTTATCGTGAACTAAAAAGATTTGGCCTAAACGGAACTAAAACCATTTATTTGGCCATTTTTTAATGCTAATGCCAAACTAAGCCCATGATAAATATTTGTACTTTGTTGCCCGATTCGTCTCATGATAGCCCGCTCGTGGCGATTTCGTGTTTTCTTGTTCCACGGCGACACTTTCCTCAAGCGCTCTTGCTTAAGGATTTTATTTTAAATAATAAGATAAATTTTGTGCATTGACTATTTTTAAGTGTCTGTGAAGACCTATGAAAATAAAGCTTATTTGACTGTACTAGTGTGGAGTGTCGAACTCGTAGAACCTTAGCAGTTGGTAGCTTTTTATGTGTCCGTCAATTTATCTTTTACTGTTATTTTATAGTTATAGTAATGAGTAAGTAACTGGTGCAATCATATGCACAATCGCCCAGTCAGGGTATGCTTGCTAAATTGGGATTTCAGGTCAATATCTC
This sequence comes from Euproctis similis, assembly GCA_905147225.2. Lineage (NCBI taxonomy): Eukaryota > Metazoa > Arthropoda > Insecta > Lepidoptera > Erebidae > Euproctis > Euproctis similis. The sequence goes on from LR990109.1 coordinate 17,765,489, forward strand.
TCAGATCAATGTTACTGACAAACAGTACACATGTGCGACCTGTACCGGTCGTTTATGTTAAATCTAGGTACACGTTATAATAATACAGCTAGCTACCAGGCATAAAAATAAATATACACTACAATACCAATTAATTACAATAATATTTGCATACAAATATTCAAACAAATGCATACCGTGTATTATTATTTTTTACATTCTTATAAAATTGGTTGATTTATGTATAAGTTTTTTTATATCTGTATTTTTGGATATATATGTTATTTATTTAATTATATATAAATACGGAATAACTAATTACGTACTAGGTCAAATTGAAGTGACAATAAATTTAAATTGATTTTAATTAATAACTATTAAAACGCGAATATGAGGTTGATGGTAACGGGGACTTAATTTTATGGCCATAGACCTTTGTTAAATAATGAAATTATTAGTATTTCATATATATTACATACGTAGTACAATTTTAAACATCACAATCTAATTCGTAACATAACATGTTTAGTTAAATCCTATTAATCCCCAAAAGCGATCCATATTTAATGATTGCAGATTGGCAAGCCAAGTTAAAAGCGGGGTTATTACCTGCCGATATTTCCCAACAGGGTTCATAAACTCGCGTCCAATTATTGGTTGACAGATACAAGTTTGAACATGTCTCACCCGATACGATATTATTTGTATTGGCAAATCCTTTTGGATAATATATTATTCAAGAAGTGGAATTATACTGTAATGGAAATATTATTATAATATCACATTGAGACGTCGTGAGGCTTTTTTATGGGATAGTGAACGCCGCCCATATAAACCTGAATATAGATAGTGTTACAGTTGCGTTGCAGTCCTTTGCAATGGGGTATAGAAGGGGTCGGAAGTGGGATGGGAAGGCAAGAGGGGTTAGGGGATGGGTCTCCGGATACCTCTTTCACTTTACGTCTATATTGTGAGAGTTCGTGGTATTTCACCGGATAAGCTGTCTCATTCTTGTAGCGAACTGCTAGGCTAAACTAATTTATAAGTGTGAAAGGGCAAACCCGTAAAGGTCGACCTAGGCGAATCACTGATGTGTTGGTGAGAGGCCAAGAGAGGCCACCACAGACGAGCATGAATGAAAGCGATAATGACAGTAATGGAGGAAACAAGAAATGTATGTCAGGATCATAGCAAATGGAAAGATTAGTCTCTGGCTACCCCTATGGGTAAAAGGCGTGATTGTATGTATGTATGTAAGTACCACGGAAAAGCCCATACCGTACGGACTCCTTGTATCTCGTACTTTGATTCATTTATTTTTCTTTTGGATAATACGTACTTATCCAAAAGAAAAATAAATGAATCGTGTTAACATAATTACCTACATTATTTATTAAACTCAATTCTTTTCCAACACCTAAAAGCGGCCCATCAAATAGCTCTTGCGAATTCCGAGTAATTTATTCTTAGCCATTTTCCACTCAGTTGAGAGGCAATCAGTTACTTGATCATTAGTGTCTCAGTACACCAAGTATTATTAGTTCAGTTTCAAATGTTAAATTATCTGTTTCTACACCATTTTGTTGTTTTAAACTAATTGTTTTTGAGATAGTACGCTCCCAATAAAGACGCAGTTTCAACATGCTTTAATAACATACGTTGTTATTTGCTATTTATTTACTAATCAACGTGTATTGAGCTATTAAATTTATTAAACATAAATAAGAGAGATTCAATTAATTTTTATTTGAGTTTATCTTTTTATTTTCCAAATCATAAACATCAAGTAAAAGTTTCATTAACCCGTGTAATGTTTTACAATTATAAACACCTACCCGGAAAATAAATTAACCCTTTAAACGAACCATAGTTGAACTAAAGCCAAATATGAAACTTTAGTGGGTGGATGTAATTAAGTAACTTTCTGTGGAACGCAGTTCCTAGTTCAGTAGACCCTTTCGTATGGGCTTTCCCGAGCATGACGGTCGTGGGAAATGGCGTCTAGACTTTGTTTTTATGTTTATAATGGTTTCCTGATAAATTGTAAGTTTAAAGTTATGTATTTGTTGCCAGTAAAATCGATATTAATATTAACTATTCAGCTTTATGATTATTTGATCGTATGAACACGCAGATTTCACTTCTATATATATTCCAGTTAGAAAATGTCTAAACCCAATATGCAAATGGAATGATCTGACCAGCTCAGTATGAACATACCGAAAGTAATTTGCATCAATAAAATACTTGGGAACAAGCGATGCACGTTTCTTTGCTGGGCAAAATTGGCGATATAACGAAGATTAATAGCACTACAGTTAATGATAATGGAAACAAAACGGGAACGTAGCCCCCCAAACAGGGGAATTTCAATTCGTACAGTTTTAATTAAATGCCCCCCGGTTTGTACACGGCCTGCCGAAGGTATTAACTCACAATTGAGTGGATAGACGAAACGTGCAATACTTTATGAGCAAATAATTGTCTGTACTGCAGAGTACGACATTTTTGAATAAACAAACACAAATGAAAAAGAAAAAAGAAATTTAACGAAAACATCCATCGATCACAAGTTTGTATAAGACTTATGATAGTCTAAAATTCGAGTGAGTGTTTATGGATCCTGCCTTTTGGCGCTCTGTTCTTTCTGCCCATCCAAAGTACTTGGTATGACTTTTTGTAAGTTAGAAAAAAATGTTACTATCTAGAAGTTCTATGTCATGCAATCGCAACAATTTCCGCAATCTGTACGGACAAAATCCGGACTTTTTCTCAAGACTAAAAAGATCATTTAATTTTCATAATTTATCTGTGGTTTTTGAGCGGCGTGAACTTTAAATATCAGAGGTCATACGTGTTTCCTCCGCTCGGTTTACCTGCTGCTCCTTTAATATCACGGAATATTTTAATACCGCATAACTTCTCGTGTGGATACTATTTTATGATTCGCTTACCATGCTTCCGTAGATGGTAAAATTATAATATAAATGAAAAAGGAACAGTTTTTATGCCTTCATTATTTCAGCTCAAGGAGTATATTGATATGCAGGTTACTTTTATCAATATCATCAATATAGGTTCTCTAATATCTTAACAAAAAGCTAACCTAAACTAAATTCCTTTTATTTTCACAAACCTTAATCTTTAAATAAATTACATACAGCGACTAAAACTAATCCTTTATTCGTATTCAGCTATTTACAGACACTGTAGGGTATTAAACGTTCATCATTTTTTAAAATAGATGGTATGATCCTTATGATGACACTATTTTAAAAATACAACAAATATCCTACTTCTGCTTCTGATCTCTGTAGTAGAGCCTCGCAGTATAATGCATGAATGGGCTCAGCCGATGAAATACCACGAACTTTCAGAAAATCCACTTAAAGTGGTTTCGTTCGGTGAGAGAGGTATCTGGAAGCCCAACCTTTCTTGCCTCTTCTCCTCATCTCCCTCACTAACCCAATTTAAAAGCCAGCAACGCAATTCTTATCCTCTCATTGTAACGTAATAATATGACCATCGGCGTCGCTAGTCGCTCATTACCAGGCGACTCCATTGCTTGTTAGCTTCCATATGAGAAAGTTATTTTTCTTCTTTACCTATACCTTCAATAACTTCCTCAAACTGAGCTACACCAACACCTCAATAAATGTTTTGTTTTGCCCTAACATAAGAAACAAACGTACAATAAATAATAATACGAATACCGAGAAACATTTACACTAACTTTTGGCGTGTAGAGAATTTCGGAGTTTTGTTTGGACTAGAGTGGCCCTCTGTAAGTTAATTTGATTCCGATCCCACGAATCAACTTCTACCTTTTAAGCTTTTATCCACTTAGAAGAGGAGTCAAAATTAAATTAATCAGTAGGCCTTACAGCCTACACAGTTTTAATTTCGCCATAGGAACAGTTTGCGTGTTCTTTATTTGAGTTTAGTTCTAATATAACTTACACATCCTGCAAGCAATTGTTGATTTATTTATCGGTTTGTCAAATTTAATTGCGGAAATAGATAGAAAATTAGCCGACTTTTATATATAGTAGGCTAATAATTGATTGAAAAATCTGGGTAGGGTTGAGATAATGATACATGACAGAAAAAGGTCCCTTAAGTTTGTATGTCCCAAACATTTTCAATGTGATCTTAAAACTGCGAAATATTAAACCTGGAAATCGTTTTAACAACATCTCCAAAGTCTAACCTGATAGCAGTTTCTCGATAGATCAAAAAGATAATAGTCACACAACACTAGTAGGTTATATTTAATAATGTACCTTATTTCCTTTACTCAAAATCAACATAACAGCAGTATCTTTGACACGTATAAATATCAAAGACAGCATACGACCTAAATAATGAGGTATAAAATGCACGAACACATAGCCATCAACAGAATATGCTCTTACACACTAAAGCTATAGGGAAAACAGTGTCAGCCTTCAGAAAAAAGTTCTCATTGTTCACACTTTTGTGTTTAACACTGCAGCTTATAGTCTGAACGTGAACATCAAACCTGGTATTATGAATCTTTCAAACTTGTGTACAGGCCTTGTTTTTATGTAAGGATATAAAATTGTGCGTAAAATTCCAGTCACGTTCCCCGTCTCCCTGTGCCGAGTCAATCATTGTTTTATTAGCTACGAGTATCAGCAACACGGCCATTGTAAAACAATCTATATATTTGGGATAACTTTTTGTATCTTAATGATACAGTCTCGCGTATGGATTATATTAGATCTTTGTGTTTGACAAAACATTTGCTTACAACGATTTGATTGCGGTGTTGAGTTGTTGATACGTAAATGAACGAGACAATTCTTGACGAAGAAGAAGAGTAGTTACAATTCTGGATTCGTGCCAATGTGTTTATCAATGATCTTTGTTGTCATCTAGCATTTTTCCGAGTTCATATATAATTGAACTTTGTTCAAATAGTATTTGTAGTTGCGTCAATTCCAAATCAAAACCATACTTAAATTTCTTGAAGTTATAATAGTTATTACTTAACTGAAAACTTCTCCCATCGCCCACCATTGCCGTCCGGTCCATAGAAGGAGTGAAACTTTACAGGAAGAACTTAAAAAAAAACTAATAAACGAGTTGTTTGTTTGTTTAAACGGCTCGTTAATAACTGAGAGCAGTTGAAAGCTAAATGAATACGTTTTTTGTTTATGTACTTAAAACGAGTGTTAAAAAAAACGTAGGGTGTTGAGTTTTACCATGCGTGAACCTCAACATTTAACTTGGCGTACATCAAAATGTTTTGGTAACACGAAATGATCTTTAAAAACGTTCATCTTTACAAATAAACTGACAAGAATGAACGATTTTAAATGTTTAAATATGTTAATATTACACAAAACAAAAAAAGAAACAGTACGGTATGTAAAGTTAAGTAAATCTAAGCACAAATATTACGAAATTGTTGTTAGATATGAAAAGGGAACTGCAATAAACAAATATGTATATGATAAGTAGACGTAGAAGAACTAAAAGACTTTCAACAACTTCTTTGTGTCGTAAAAAAATGGTCACACGCGGAATATTTTCCACGAAGTTGGCACTTAGTCGTAACATCTGACTGATTTAGTCAGATTTAGTTTTTATGTAGCAAATGCAGAATCATTCCTGACAATGTTGCATGCAAACAACTGTCTTCTCGATATCGTCGACATCAGAATATTGGTATTTTTATCACATATTAATCAATGGTTTAAATGGTTGGTTGACATTTTTTTTATTTATTATAAATAAAAGAATATCAACCACCATCTATAAATAACATACAAATGGAATGGCTTAAATTTTATGTCAATGACATAAACTTTAATGTTCAAATTCGTTGTAATTCTCGTTAAAGAAGCTAAAATAAATGTCTAAATTTAAAACATAACTCAAGCCGACCGGTTAGGAGGATTTATGCACACTTAGTACTTACTAACCTAGTTAACAAAAATAAAGTAGTAGACAGTAGTAGTAAGAAAATATATAGCTTTTGGCGACTATCAGGCGCTATTGTTAATTGCCAAGTAATTTTACTTGGACCAGTTTTGTCTTGTTTTTTTTTTCTTTTAACATCTGTAAAATATCGACTACACAACAATACTGTTTTATGTGTTTGGACATCATGTGTAAAAAAACTGGTATCAGGTTATTATCATAAGGCTAAATCTAGTTTTTTAACTCAATTAACGTAGACAGTTCAGAATCTGTATTGTACAATATTTTTGTAATTGACATTCTATTTTTGTAATACATAGGTATTTCACTCTTCAAAAATAAAAACAACTTGCTGAGCCATATTGTTTTAAGAATAAAATTCCAAATATGGAAAGCTTTATAAAAATGTTTAGAAAAACAATCTCGAACAGGTGAATATTATAAGGCCGTAAATAAAATCGTGAAATAAGATCGGAGCCGGGACAGATGTTGATGTCAGGAGTGCAGCGAGGTGGTAGACGACATCTGGTGATATTATAAAGTTAAGTAAGACCATAGACTTATTTAAGCTTGCGAACAGTGATTGAAATTTTGATACAAACCTTTTAAAAGTGATCAAACTTTCAGCATTCTAGCCGTACATATTTTAATAAAAAAGAGGCACGGCACCAACAGTAAACTACTCCTACAATTGTGTCGAAAAAAGAGTCCAAAAAATCTGTAGAATCGTAGAGTAGGTTAGTTGGTGGGGTGGAAAGGTTATTAAAACGACATCTGACAAAGACAACAACAAGTCGTTCCGATAACAGGTTACGTTTAATGTAGACGTACTAAATGTCAAGGAACCTCAATTAAAAGTATCCAAGGAATAGTTTTTTGTAAGTACTAGAAAACATAGATTTTAAAACAAGAAAACACTTTAACGATATCCTAAATTTGATTTCATTTTAATTATCAATGTCAAGTCTAATCGGTCTTTTGTAGATAAGTCTATGTCACAACACCACCTGTCTGCGAGTGAGTGGCGTCCGGGAGAATCTCCTCAGTTTATATTTGTTTGCCTATAATGTTTTACCAGAATACTCACTACTATCTATTTTTTAGCATAGTGTACGAATAATTTTCGAATGGAATACATTCAACTATAAAAATAACATAGCATAACTTCACCCTTTTTTCTACCCGAAGGTGTAGATCAGTCTTTCCCAAAGTGGGCGATAACGCCCCTTTGTGGGCGCTGCAGGTCTCAAGGGGGGCGGTAAGAGACCCAGAAAGAAAATGGGGGCGTTGTGTAGAGGCCTGGGGGGTGATTTGTACTATGGGTATACTAGTGGTTTTTAAATAGGTGAAAAAATGGGGGCGCTAAAAAAATGTTTCTTCTCAAAGTGGGCAGTAGAGAAAATAAGTTTGGGAATCACTGGTGTAGATAGTGGCTGTTAAGCCTCGGCTCGATCAATATTTACCACACATAACTTTCGAGAAGACATTTGAAAAGTTAATGTATAAAAATATATCTTCTTTGATTTATATATCTATTATGTCTGTCCACAAAAATAATATATTAGGAATTTCATTATATGTATATTATATCTTAATTCATTTTATTAATGGAAATTAACACGAGAATTTCTTAAGAAATATAATAGGTATACCAATTAATTGTAACACTGAGCTTTATGGACAATAATGCTGATACCAAGAGCAGCGAGTGACAGGATATTCTCTTCGAGTTACATAAATAAGAGAAACAACTTGATGCTGATATAAGAGATATTATATAATAATATCTTAGACACAAATCACACAGCGTCCTCTAGTTCCAAATAACGAAACTAAACTTGTGCTACGGATACTAGATAACGGATAATAATACATATTATTATATACTTTTCTTTTGTAAATACATACTTATAATACATAGAAAAACACCCAACACGCCATACAAAAATTCATGCTTGTCACAAATATTAACACTCGGGTGGGAATTGAGCCCGCCAACCTCGATTCTGCAGTCGGTAGCTTTACCAATGCACCACGAGGCTAGTCAACAATATTGTTAAAATATTGTTTTATGTTTGCTTGCAAGTAGACACATATAAAGTAACAGTTCCAAAACGTGTTAGTTAAACCAATAGGGGTCTTACTCATGTGTTTCGCAACTTTTTCATTTTGTTGTATTGTATAAAGGTTGTATATGTACAAATAGGTTGTTTACGTAAGCACATATATCAGAGTTAAGGGAAGGTGAACCGCGGTCCTACATAATTTATGTATTATATATTGTGACAGTTCCGGTTTAACAAAATAATATATTAGAAAACTTGACATTTGTTTTCACTGTACTCGACTGTACCTACTTACATGTTTACGGAATATTTTGAATGAAAATAGCTTCTGAACGACTACCATCTTTTTTTTTCATCACTCGTGAAAATGATCTCTGTAAAGAGTTCGAAACGTCGGGAAATAAATATAGAAAATAAGTTTCTAAATAAACGCGATACAATCCATAAAAGTTTGTTTTAATGTTATGATTGTGAATCGCGAAAAAATAAATATATTTTCGGTTTATTATTCTTGAACAAAGTGTGATGTAAAGTAGCTTTGTAATGTTGAGAGACGTTAGTATTAGATTTGTACAAGCGTATTTACGGCGATCTTTTACACATACAGATTACTTTCCTTTGTGAATACTGAGAAAATCCTTTAATTGAACGAGGTTGGTGGTGGTTGAGGTTGGAATTACTATTACGTGTGGTAACCAAGTTCTCAGTTGTATGATAAGTAAACATTTCTCGTTGTCATACAATTGGTGTAGCATTATTGTTGGCTGAAATATATTTGATGAGTTTTTGTGTGGGGTACATGTGTGGAAGAGACAAAGTTCTTGCCATTGAAAGCGGTTGCCTATACCTGTCATAACATAACATAACTTCACGCCTTTGTTACCCGAAGGTAACAGTGGTAGAGCCAAGCAGTTCGCTGCATGAATGGGCCGGCTCGACCGGTGAAATACCACGGCCTCTCAGAATTTCGACGTGAAGTGGCTTATGCCGCGTTTCGTTCGGTGAGAGAGGTTTCCGGAGGCCCATCCCCTTCACCCTCCCCTTAATGGCAGCGATATTCAAAGATCATTTACCCCAGGGGGGTACCAGCTGCCACAGCACTGGAGAATCCCCCCTTGAGCGTCCACGGTCTGGTATTCACCAAGGCGTGGACACTCAAGCTGCCCCTCGTAGTCTGGGGAGGGCGCAATCTCGCTCGTCACTAAAAACTGTCCGGGGCAAACGTAAGGGCATTGCGACTCCCCCTGCCACGCTAAACGTGGACTTTTGCAATATCAGGGGCATCCACTCAAATCTGCTTGCCATTCACCACCACCTGGAAACGGCAAAGCCTGCTTTGCTATTCCTTACAGAGACACAGATATCTTCTCCGGCAGACACCTCATATCTCCTATACCCCGGATACAAACTGGAATATACCTTTGTACCGCGGGCGGGAGTTTGTGTGTTTGTCCGGGAGGATATCTGTGCTCGACGCCTCGGCAGTCTTGAAGGAAGGGACCTATCGACCCTCTGGCTGCGTGTTGATAGCGACGACCACCCCCGCATCTACGCATGTCTTTATAGGTCCCATAGCGGTAATACCGAAACTGACCGACTCATGGACCACATTCAAACGGCTGCAGATTCCGTACTTCAACAGGTCCCATCCGCGGAAATCGTTATCCTCGGCGATTTCAATGCCCACCACGTCGATTGGCTTGGATCTCGTACCACCGACCACGCGGGTAGATCTGTTCATGACTTTGCTCTAGCATATGATCTAACACAACTGGTTACCGCACCCACGCGAATCCCAGATGTTGATAATCATATACCTTCCCTGTTGGATCTTCTGCTGACCTCCGATCCGGACGGATATGTGGTTTCTGTAGACGCCCCTTTGGGTTCTTCGGACCACTGTCTGATAAGGAGTACAGTGCCACTCACGCGCCCACTTCGACCGCACATTGCGAGCCGCCGCCGTGTGTGGCACTATAGGTCAGCAGACTGGGATGGGATGCGAAATTTCTTCGCATCTTACCCATGGGGGCAAGTTTGCTTCTCGCTGGATGATCCTGACGTCGTTGCCGACTCTGTTGCTGATGTGGTGCTGCAGGGAATGGAGCTCTTTGTTCCATCCTCAGTGGTGCCAATCGGCGGCAGATCCCAGCCCTGGTTTGATCGCTCATGCAAAACGGCATTACGTTTTAAGCATGAGTGCTATCAAGCCTGGGCAAAAGCAGTGGCGTCCCAGGACTCTGACACCGGCTCTCTTAAGAAGAGGTACAACCTTGCCTCCAGGTCCTTCAAAAGAGTTATAGCCGTAGCAAAGTCTCAGTACATAGGCAAAATTGGCGAGAAACTAGTTCGCCTTCCCTCGGGAACCCGTGCGTTCTGGTCGCTCGCCAAGGCTGTTCTTGGGAATTTTTGTAAGCCGTCTCTTCCACCGTTGCACCGGGAGGACCAGTCACTAGCCCACGACGCAAAAGAGAAAGCCGACCTTCTTGGCACTCTTTTTGCGTCCAACTCGACTTTGGACGATATGGGTAACATCGCACCGATAATTCCACATTGCGGTCACGCCATGCCGGAGGTTCGTTTCCGGCAAAGTACTGTGCGACGCATACTTTTATCCCTGGATGTCCACAAGTCGAGTGGGCCTGACGGAATCCCAGCAATCGTGTTGAAGATGTGTGCTCCAGAGTTGGCACCGGTTTTAACGCGTCTTTTCCGGTACTCCTACTCTCTCGGCACTGTACCAGCATCATGGAAGGTTGCTTTAGTCCACCCGATCCCTAAAAAAGGTGACCGCTCAGATCCGTCCAACTACAGACCTATCGCCATCACCTCCCTATTCTCCAAAATAATGGAAACACTCATCAACCGCCAGCTCCTTAAGTATCTAGAGGAGCACCAGTTGATAAGTGACCGTCAGTACGGATTCCGTCAAGGTCGCTCAGCTGGTGATCTTTTAGCGTACTTAACCCATCGGTGGGCGGAAGCGGTTGAGAGTAAAGGAGAGGCGCTGGCCGTTAGTTTGGACGTAGCGAAGGCCTTTGATCGGGTTTGGCACAAAGCACTTCTTTCGAAGCTTCCATGCTATGGGCTTCCCGAGAAATTATGCGATTGGGTTTCCAGCTTTCTCACGGCTCGGAGCATTAAAGTTGTTGTCGACGGGTCATGCTCCGACTTAAAGCCTGTGAATGCTGGAGTCCCCCAGGGCTGTGTGCTATCCCCTACGCTGTTTCTTCTGCATATCAATGACATGCTGCTTAGCAGCAATCTTCATTGTTATGCGGATGACAGTACCGGGGATGCCTTATATACCGGCCACCCGCGTATTTCTCGGGAAAACGTCGACGAGCACCGGAACAAACTTGTGTCTGAAATCGAAACTCTGCTTAGTCAGGTTTCGGACTGGGGCCGGCTAAACTTAGTCCAATTCAACCCTAAGAAGACACAGGTTTGCGCGTTTACCGCTAAAAAGACACCCTTTGTCGTAGCTCCCTGTTTTGAGAGCACTCCCTTACCCGCCTCAGCCGCTATCGGAATTCTTGGTGTCGACTTGTCGAGTGACGTCCAGTTTCGCGGTCATCTGGAGGGCAAGGCCAAAGTGGCCTCCAAAAAGCTTGGTGTGCTCAATAGAGCGGGACAGTATTTCACGTCAGGTCATCGCCTGCAACTTTACAAGGCGCAGGTCCGTCCTCACGTGGAATACTGTTCACATCTTTGGGCGGGGGCACCCCAGTACCAGCTTACTCCATTTGACCGCATCCAACGACGCGCGGTTCGGCTTGTCGACAACCAAGCTCTTACTGATCGGCTTGATCCTTTGGCGTTGCGGAGAGAGGTGGCATCTCTATGCATCCTCTACCGCATATACCACGGGGAGTGCTCTGAGGAATTGTTCGGATTAATACCGCCAGCTGACTTCCGCCACCGTTCGACACGCCAACGCTACCACCCGCATTGGCTGAATGGTTGGCGATCGACAACAGTGCGTTTTGACAGGCACTTCTTGCCACGCACTGTTCCTTCATGGAACCAGTTACCGGCGACGGTATTTCCGGACCGCTACGACCTAGGAACCTTCAAGAAACGAGCCTATTCTCATCTGAAAGGCCGGCAACGCTGATGTGATGCCCCTGGTATTGCAGACGCCATGGGCGGCGGTGATTGCTTTCCATCAGGTGACCCGCAAGCTCGTTTGCCCCTTCTCCCATAAAAAAAAAAAAAAAAAAAAAAAAAAAGGTGTAGGCAGCGGCTAAACCTCGACTTCCGTTAAGTTTACGTCCCAAATGGACTAGGTGGTGAACCTATTGCCATACCGGGCACAAAGTTCAGCCATCGATATTTATCACACATAACTTCCTAAAACAATTTTGAAAAGTCATTGCTGTGAGCCAGTGTCAGGAATCGAACCCGGACCTTTGGATCAGAAGCCGTGTGCTCGACTACTGGGCCACGGAGACTATTTATAGTCAGACACATAAAAATTTGAAAAAAGTTATGTATGTAATTCATATAAATTTTTTCACAGACACTTCGATTTTATTTATATGTATCAGTTCAAAATAAATATTTCAAACTTTGATTCTAAAAATATTTTCGAACATCCGAACCGTAACAGATTGGACTAGTGTAGAACTTTTCCTGCTGTATATTCAATTAGAATTGTTCTTCACAAGTTGTTGCTGGCGTATTACATTGAAAATTGTAAAGTCAACAGTACTACATCTATACTGAGCTATGGTACGGCACTCTCGAGAACTGCATATTGTATAACACAATTTTATCAGGCTAAAATTGAAATAAAATATGTTGTTTTAGTGCTGAACTTTGTGATCACAGAACAATCTGTTGGAATATCATACTAATATTATAAATGCTACAGTGAGTTTAATTGCTACATTTTCACGCAAAACTACTCAGCCGATCATCACGAAACTTTACACACATACTCTTGGAGGTGTTAGAAGTAACGTGATATTCTATTTATTGAAAAAAAATGCATCCATTGATTGTATCTTGTATAACAGAGATGACATTAGCTCTGTCGTGGACATATTTATAATGCAATACTACCTACAGTCCATTTTACACACCGACGAAGTCTTTTAAAAGACTTTTGGTAATACGTGAGAAAGATTTTAAGAGGTTCAATGTACCGTTGCAATTAAATTGACATTCATAAATGAAATTTAAAAAAAAATTCAACATCAATATACATATTACGATTTACGTTTTCTGTTTTATAGGTGCTGCTAGGATAATTCTACAGACGGACAGTAAAACAATATAATTAGTCCACTGTTTGTCATGTTGGTTAAAAAACATATTTTACCATATTAATCAGATTTACGCTGTCGGTTTCGATACAAAAGATTTTGAGATAAGGCATATTTACCAGTTGGTGCCGAATCTAGCAAATGGAAAATTCAAATTATGTATTCAGTAAATTTTATTCAATCTTATTCAATTATTGTTCGACAATCCAATTCAATATCTAAATCATTTCTATTGTGACGAGATTCCTTTGGCTTTGAACAGAAAAAAGAACTCTCTCTCAATTCGAGAACGTGTTCGAGTAATTCTTATAGACTCTAATTCGTTATATTTATACAAGGATTATATTTCAACGATGCGATGCTACCTTTACATAGATAACTTCACGCCAAATCACGCGTCGTAGGTAGCGAAAACAGAGCACCCGGCACGATTGTTGTACTTCGACTTTCATAACTCTTATTATTAGTGTCCGACTGAAGCTTCGGCTTCGGTCACCTTCGGCCAAAAATCCATCTTCGGCGAGACCTTCGGCTTCGGCCAAATTCTGGGCCGAAGCCGAAGGTCTCGCCGAACGTCCGAGAATAGTCGGAATTAAATGAACTGTTACGAAAGAGTGAGTGACTGACGGACCGGACTGCAGTTAGTTCAGTGCGGGTACCTCTATCATCGAGAAAAAAGCGGCATGAGCCACTTTACGCCGATATTCTTTTTTAGCTGTGGATAATATTGAAGAAAATTATTAAGTTACTAATAGTTTATAACCTTCGGCTTCGGCTCCGGCCGAAGGTTGTGGAGATTGCCGATTAATCGGGTTCGGTTTCGGACAAAAATACACCTTCGGTCGGACACTACTTATCATGCACACTCGTCGATCTCAGGTTTCAAAGCTCCTGACTTCGGCTTCAAATGTTTCGCGAGGAAACATTCCATTTGTTCATGGAAAGTGAGTTGTGGCCATCCTCAACTGATACATCTAGCCGCTTTTAATTATTTCTATTTGTCCTTACAATTTGGAATATTTACTACTATTTATAGTAGGTATAGGTAAAATCCATTAAAGTTTTAAAGAGATTAAAGTGGGTAGGGCCGAGGACCCATATCAATCTCTCGAAAGGAGTATACTAAAGTTGATAAAGACAAGGTTTAATACAAAATTTCGGATGTACAATATGAAGCTTATTTTTTTAAATATAAATTGCTTCAATTACTGTAGAATAGAAAAATCCATAGAGAGGGGGAATGGACGCAACACATAGCATGATTTCAGGCTATAACAGTGAAGCGGCCGCCATAAAGTGTCAGCCTTCAAGTTGTTTATGCTAACAAACGTTGTAACCAGTCAAGGTTACCACAAAACAAACTTTAATTAAGGTCAACTAAGGTTGTTATCTATACAAGTTTCTAATTTTTGTTTTTTTTTAGTAAACTTTCTTTATTCTGGCAGTTCATTATCAAGAGTACAACTATTGATAAACACAGAAAGAGTGAGAGAGAGATTTAAATATATATATATATATATATAATACATAACTTTAACACGTCTTCTGCTTCCCAAAGAAGCAGGTAGCGGCTGTTAAGCAACAAAACGCCGAATTTTCACATCTCAAATCGAACAGGTGGAGGAACCTATTGCCATATACCCAGCATAATGTTGTCAGTCATCGATGTTTATCATACATAACATCCAAAAACATTTCCGAGAGGTTATTAGTATGAGTCCGGATTGGGACCTACAATTTCTTGGTTTAGAAGCTGAGTGCTCAATCTTCAGACCTTCACAAAATTATTTAAATGATAATTATTAATCTTCAAGAATTGAGAGTTATTACGATTAAGTTATAGACATTCTTACTTCAATGTTAAATTTATAAAGTTATTATCTAAAAAGTTTAAAGTTCACACAATCGTTAACCGTGAACGCGTCCATTAAGAGAGGTATAGGCTGCATTCCATGGAGATGCATCATCAACTGACGCATGCATACCTGCAACAACGGATACATTTATTAGACGGGATAATAAAAGCTTTGGATTCCGAACGGACAAATAAGACAAAATCAAACAAGAAGAATACTAATTTAATGAAATGAGTAAAGTTTAATCAAATATTTATAAAGAAAATAATTGGTAACATTATAATAAATAACTAAATACAAAACTTATATTCCAACGAATCTATATAGAAATGTTAATCAAATTGATTTATTAACATAACAGAAAATCAAGCATCCCTTGTGATCGAATACAAGATGATAAAGTAAAAATTATACAACCGACCGAAATTATAATAAAATGTACAATTTGTGCGTAGGCTTCTGATAGAAACATTTCCAACAAAAAATATGGTTTCGCATTGATGAATGTTGATGGCGAAAAACGCGGTCATGTCATAAACAAAAAGGAAATGAATAACAAAATCGGCTATACAATTTGAAAACAAAAATATGGAAATGTCAGTCACAAGCAGAACTTTTGGCTCCACCAAAACTCGTTTGCATAATTCCAATTAATGATAACGATTATGACAAAGAAACTTAGAAGGGTTCGATGCCGGCACCGGAACCAATATTGTTCTTATAAATCCCACACCGACTCCGCACAAGTGGTGGGGAGGTGAACTAATTTCGAATTGAATTTGCATAGAATCAAAAGCCTTTGTTGAAGAACACGTTGGTGTATTAATTTTCAGCCACCTCTTACGAAATATCTATATAAGGATTCCTTTTTAAAATATTGGAATATTTAAATTTGTTCAATAAAATTTATTTTGATACGACTCATTATTCGTATCAATATGATCTATAGTTTTGAGACAAGAAAAAGTGAGGAATTCTGGGGAAAATGTGTGAAAGCGAAAGATAAAGACATAACATAACTTCACGCCTTTTGTTACCCGAAGGTGTAGGCAGCGGCTGTTAAGCCTCGTCTCGCCGTTATGTTTACGGCACAAATGGAATAGGTGGCGAACCTATCGCCATACCGGGCACAAGGTTTTTAGTCATCGATATTTATCACACATAACTTCCGAAAACAATTTCGAAAAGTCATTGGTGTGAGCCAGTATCTGGAATCGAACCCGGAACTCTCGATCAGAAGCCGTATGCTCGACTACTGCGCCACCGAGACTAAGATAGAAAGATAAAGACGTTAACGTATTTTTAATACTGTTGAGAGTGAGTTAAGAGACCTTGAAAAATTTACTTAAAGCACCACATTCTATCACGGGTTTCTTTTCTCTGTATTACCTTGTGATGATCTTTATTTTATGTACCTGATTATATAACGTAAAAATGGCAGAAGCAAAACTTACAAAAATGCGGATATAATTTTTAACCTGTTCCTTTTTTAAGTTGGTTATACTATAGAGAATTTTGATAAATTACCGGATATTATAATAATTTAAAATTCTAGAGATCTAATTTTATATCATCATATTTTTTTTATAACCAAATTGTTCATTTCTCTCCGAACTAATTAAGTTTGGCCTTCAAGAATTTTAAGCTTAATATTTATGCGAAGTCCGCACAAAATCTTCAAAGTAAACCTGTTTTGAAGGTAATGCCGTTGAAAAAAAAATCCAAGAGCCAGGTGGGCTGTTTCACTATTGTTAACATCTGACTAAAAACGACAGGTGTTTCGAATGAACACGCAAGGATTATCTAGAGGATGGTCAGAATTAAATTTAAAATTTAAGGACTTTTTTGTCTTATAGTGCTCTATGAATACATATAAGAAATATTATCCTGAAAAAATGTAAATAAGTCTTAATTCAGTTTTCTGGTACCATAAAATAACCTTTTGTTGCTTAGCTTAGGACTAGACCTAATATTTAGAAAGATATAAACATCCATGTTCATGATACAAATGTTTGTACTCGGGTACGGATCATGCCCTCCTTGTAATGCCTCGACTACTGCGCAACACACAACATAGAACATAATACACAACACTAATAATTGTAAATCGCATCGCTAACTTTGGAAGCGAGAGTTGGGTATGGCATAGTGTGCATGAAAATAGGATAAACGTTGTCGAAATGAGGGCACTGCGCAAAATTTGCGAAGTACCTCTAGCTGACCGCGTCGAAAATAAGGTTGTAAGGAAGAAAGTTGGATTGAATGAGAGTGTCGGTGTAAAAGTGAGAAAAGGCATGCAAGAAAGTAGGGATGACGCAAGATTGACTAAGCAGATATAAAATGTAAAAGCGGATGAATGTAGGCGTCAAGGACAGCCACGACACACTTTCCATGAAGGCGAACGAGAACGAGTTCTGGAGGAATGTGACGTCCGGAGCCTTTAAAATCGACGAGCGTGTATGACAAGAGTTATAAAAGAAGTGAGTGAAGTAGAATTGCGCCTTATTGCGCTCTGTTCTCCCTGTCTACCCCGCAAGGGATTTGGCGAAAAATTAAGCATGTATGTATAATTGTAAATAATTACTTAAATTAAGTATCTATTAAAGGATGATTCGATTTAAAAACTGTTCCTTGTGACTTGGCAGATAATTTTATTGAATTTTCAAATTGAACGTCCAGAACAAGGGATTGCAGCTTCAAGCATATCTTCACGTATTATCAATTTTATTAACATAGGAGTTTATGTGGAGGGAATAAAGCTGATTTTGTTGGAGACGTTTAATGGTAAGTGTCATGAGTCAGCTATATTAAACATCTGGCCTGTTTTTTACGGCCGTGCATCCGGATAACACAAAAGGTTACAAATTTTACCGTACTTGACCGTGTCTCAAGCGATTCAGAAAGCAATCAGTTGTTAAAGACACAATTTTATGTTGAAAAAATTTCTACGAAACTTGAGCATTATTCAATAGACTTTATTGATTTATTATTTTTTAATGGTAATAATAAAAATATATTAAAATATTTTATCTCTATTAAATATTTTAAACAATATAAATTTAAATTACCTATGCACACAAATGAACATGTTTTACATGTAGTAACTACAATAACTAGACATCAGTTTTTCTTGAAATAAAGCCTAGGTTATGATTCAAGCTAAGTTCAATGAATATCTTAAAGACAGGAAGAAATCCATGCAACAGTATAGTAGTTCAATAGACGCAACACAAACATCTGCAATATTAAATTTTTGAAAAATATTTGCACTTACATCTTAAATTTCTACTGATTTACTAAATATAAAGATAGCTTGTCCTATAAATATCTAGTTTCTTCTATATGTAGATATTTAAGTCCTATAAATTACGTAGAAGCTACACTCACAACATTAGGGTAATTTTATAATCTCATCGTAATTCACAGATGGCTTCACATCGATGGCTTTTAGAATCAAATATGTGTTATTACAGAACGCTCGAGATAATGTTGATACTTTATGTATTACCAGCGCTACTAGAGCTATTACTTATTTCAAGTTAAATCCTCGACTGGCTGAAACGTTATGCTGCCGCCCAAAATGGAATAGGTGGCGAACCAATAGCCATACACCGGGCACAAAGTTGTCAGTAATCGATATCTATCACACATAACTTCTGAAAAAAAAAAATCCGCGAAACCATTGGAATGATTCCACGACTTCTGAATCAGAAGCGGAAGCTCGATCACTGGACCATTAAAAGTTATATATGTACCAATATAAAATACACTAATAATTAATTTTAATAGCGTATATAAACAAATATCTATCCATATTTTCATCTTATCTTCAAATGCCACGCCTAAGTTACAAGTTTATCATAGTAGCAATGATAATAAATTATATTTGTGTACGATGTTTTTAGGTGGGCGTTACGAGCGTCCTCGTAAATTAAATTTATTTTCAAGTTAAATTATTTCATTTTGTGCTTTATTCTACACAATAATAACGTAAAACTGGCATCAATAAAAATTTGTCAGTATAATATAATTTTATCATTATTAACTTAGATATTACCTTATTTTATTTTAACGCACAAATAAAATAAAAATTCCTCATTAATAATATAACTTAAATTCAGACGGGCCGGTGGTATTATGCGAAGTTTGATCTTGGAATCTCGACTGCTATTTTGGGATACAACAAAAAAGCAAAGGATTTTTCAGTCAAGGTAATTTTGAGCCGTAGTAAATGGGGTACTCGAAATATTCCTGGCAGACAACAATAGTCCCGGTCATCTTATAAGGCTACTAACTTAGGGAGTTGACCACAATGAACAGAACAGTTGAAGGTCGGCTTACGTCACGGTCTTCGAAAGCCTCCGAACTATTGTCCACGATAAATAATAGAGTGCATGTTGTACCTAACAGAATTATGGCAGGCGAAAGGTGAGCTGACTATTTGAAGGTCAGCGATCTAAAAGTTATTTATAATATGGCGTAACGTGCGAAATTTTATCATGCCTGGTGTCTAGTTGTTGTAGTGTTGTTGTTAAATTGCAATATGAATTAAATTTTGCAATTTAACAAAAATTAAAATACCTTCGCTCAATTAAAATCCGAAGATGTAGCGGCAATTCGAAATTAGATAAGAATGTTTTAATTATTTATGAATGTTTGAAATCCGTTTATTAGGAGGAATATAACAACAGCGTTCTGAAAATGAGCTCCAGGCTCCATTTAAGGTACATAACTTTTCTATTTTATAACATATCCCTACTATTCAACCTTGGTATAATCGTGAAGAACCATCCATGTACGACACGTTGATCCCTCCAACATTACATGCCCACAGAAAACTTTACGCGAACAGCCTATGAACTGGCAAAGTTTGAAAGCTTATTTTAATAAAACTTCTTCTGGGCATATTTAGGTCAAGATGTCAGGTGCGATTTGATTCAAAAGGACAAGTTTCAGCCAAGTTAAATGTTTAGGTCAGAGAGCACGATTATAGAATAAAAATAATCGTATAAAATATTTTTTACGATTAGTTAGGTACGGAGATGTTTTATAATGATAAAAGATGTAATTAAACACTATTTGACTGATTTCTTCTTTGTGGTCCAGTGATCGAGCACCCTGCTTCTGAATCAAGAGGTCGCGGGTTCGAATCTTGGCTAACTGGTAACCTCTCACCACCCACCGTGGTGCGGTGCTGACCTTTAAGAGAGTAGGATAGGAGAGGGAGAGGGCCTCCGGATACCTCTCTCACCGAACGAAACGTGGCACGAGCCATATTACGTAAGGCGTCGGAGATTTTTTATCTGTGTTGTTATTTTGTGTGTTGTCTAGTTCCTATAAGTATTTAGTTTTAGTTTAGTTAGTACAAGTATTTAGTTAATTGATGACACGTTTTTTCCGTTATAGCTCCACGACAAGAAAGAGACGAGGTAACTTTAATACACGAACATGTTCTCACACTTTTATCTAAGTTAAAGTTACAACCAAATGCCAAGTATTTGAACAAATCACGTTATCGTGGTGTGAGTATGCCAACAGAGATCAGCGACCTGTGATAACAATTCAATAACCTTTCACTATCGGCAATGCAAATATGGGGGCGATCGGTATCTATCTATACCATTTCACGTACTATATCTATTAAGTTACGAATGTAATGTATATGACCGTTACAGATAACCAGGTCTTGTTGTCCTGTCTAATATACGCCTTACTGTGTTTATTATCGTCTTATTTGTAAGTATGTTCGTTTTACTGGATGTACATACATACGATTATTTACTATTGAAATTCGTAACCGCATTGTAAGTGACAGAACATCTGAACAAATAAAACATTATCTGAATAAGTTAAATTGAAAAAAAAAACACGTTAGATGCGATTAAAACCGATGGATTCGATATTTAAATCGATAATCAACTAATTCTCACGAGAAAAAATATTAATAAAGATATAGACAAATGGAATAAATACATTAAAGGTATGAGAAAACTAGTTCGATGTTTTTTTAACAAAGAACGCTTTGTGGCACGTTTATCGTTAAGATTAATTAAAAGCAGATCATGTCTTACAACGTTCACGTTATAACGACAAGACAAATATCTCAATGTTATGAATATAATTACTTGTAAAATATATTTAAATATTATGTTTAATGTTACTAGTATCTATATTAGTTAGTACGTTGGTAATGGAACTATTACTTTGGAAATATTAATAAATGCAAATATACAACCCACTTTTAGGGCCAATCGTCTAAATATAAACACGCACATGTAATACGATTTTAGGGATATTTTTCAAACAAAAAATAATCTCGTTTGTATACAACGTCTGTTTTGTTAAAACAATAAAATAACCCAAACGGAACACGGAAGGAAGGGTGTTGTTGTTACTTGAAAATCCTACATAGTGGGTTGAGGGTATTCGTAAAATGATCTGGTAAAATAAAACGTTACAATATTCATCTAACATTGCTCCCTATAAAAGCCTGAACACCAGTCACGGACCATTGAATAGAGGACCGCTTCTACGAAGTTTTTTTTTTATAATATTTGTGTTTACATTACTCTCTCGATAAATATTTACCGAATGACCGCTTTCGTGAGGCCCGCAATGTAACCAAAATTTTAGTGTCTCCCACGGAACGAATCGCCTTAACTTCACTCATTTGGAAATCAAAATATTTAAGCGGCAAATGTACGTAAGTACCAGACAGTGTAGAGTAATTCGCAATTTGGAGATATTAAAATGGATGATCAAACTTAAGTACACTTTTGCGGCGGTGTTGTTGAATTAATGAATGTAATAAAATTAACTCAGTTAATTGGAGGTTGTTTTCGGAAAACTATTTGAATGGATTTGATGTCAAGTTTATCTGTAACTACAAATATTTATACTGTTTATTTACTTTTCAGTGTTTAAATCTTTTTGAAACTCTATAGGGTTACAACATATACGGAGTGGATCAGCTAACCGTAACAATACTACTTTTAGTTGACTGTTGGGTATGTATGAGAGCCTCGTACCTGGGACAGTGAACATAGAAAGCCACATACTACGCACTAGTCTAATATTATGGAAATCCGAGTAAAAATAAAATCATAAAGTATCCATCTACAACTCAACTAAATTAAGCTGATAGCTTCTTCAATTTAAATTTTCATGAGCAAGGGCGCATATTTTAGTACCAAATATTCTGATATTCAGGGGTTGAGCACCAATAGTGTTGAATTGAAATGGAGAAAATTTGATATTCCATCGTCATAACGATAATGTAATATAATTATTTTATTTATAAGCAACTAGATGTTGCATGGCAATCGGCTAGCTATATTAGTATATTATTTCACGAATATCGTAATAAATCTAACGGTTTAATAAAGAAAACCCAAAGAACAAAATTTAGCACGAGATAACCACTTCCTTGGAAACTGATCAAAATGAGACTAATGACAAAGGAATTGTTAAAAAAAATAATACATCATAAACATAAAATAAATAAATAAAATAAAAAATAAAAAAGCCTTTTATTTCCTGCTAAGGTTATAAAGTTTACAAATATAAACAGTTTACACACCAATTTAATTAAAAGAAAAATGTTGAAATAAATAGAGATAAAAAATATATATAACCTAGTTCAGTAAGTTGTGGATGCAAGTTACACTTCATTCATTATTATTATTTTATTATTATTATTTTTTTTTAGATTTTTTTATTTTTTTTATTGCAAGAACCCCTCTCAGTGGAGAGTAAAGGCCTCCTCCAGAGATTGCCATTTTTTTCTATCATTTGCTATTTGTATCCAGTGATCGCCGGCTATTTTTATAATGTCGTCTGCCCATCGTGTATTTGGCCGACCTTGTCTTCTTTTGCCTGATGGTCCTCGCCATGATGTTATTTCTTTGGTCCAACGATTATCACCAAGTCTGGCCACATGTCCTGCCCATCGCCATTTTAGTTTTTGAGCATAGTTGAGAGCATCTATAACTTTAGTTTTTCGTCTTATGTCAGTATGGCGGACTTTTTCGATCTTTCTAATCTTTAAAATACTTCTCTCCATGCTTCTCTGACATGTGATAATCTTGTTTTTCACTTTTCTAGTGAATTTCCAGGTTTGGCAGGCATATGTTAGTGATGGAAGTAGGCAGGTGTTCATAACTTTGCTTTTCAACTTGATTGTCATGTCACTTTTTAATATTTCTTTTAGACTCCAAAATTTTTTCCAGGTGATGTTGACTCTTCTCTCTACCTCCTGTAGGTTGTTGTCTTGACTGAATGAAATTTGTTTACCTAAGTAAATGTAGGTATCGACATAAGTTAAAGGTAGATTATCAAGGTATATAGGTACTTTAGTATAGTTTGTCATGACATTTGTTTTCTTTAGGTTGATTTCTAGTCCTACTTTACGGCTTTCATCATGTAGAGAATTTATCATCATCTGTAGTTGGTTTGTGTTTTCTGACAACAATACTATATCGTCAGCAAAACGGAGGTGGCTCATCATAAACATAACTTTACTCAACTAATCAAACCGTCACTCATCGATATTTCTCACACGTAACTTCGAAGACAATTTCGGGATATCATTGGGGTGAGTCCGGAATCGATACCACGCTAAATGAGAAGTGAGAAAAAAACGAAAAATATCATCAATGTTAAAATATTCTTTGTATTCTGAGTTCTCATAATCGCTACTTTTAATTACTTCTTTAATCATTGCAATTAATTTGTGAAACCATCCATAGTTAAAAATAATTCACAAAGCGAATCAGTAAGTCAAGATGTCTGTGCAGACAATTCGAGGAGATTCCAAGTTAATGATTCTTTACATATTTAATTCCGGGATAGCAAAGAGCATAAATCCGGATAAGACGCTTGTAAATCAAAATATTTGACAAATTTATAATTCAGACACACTTCAGTTAAAGAATTCAATCCTGGTTGAGTCCCTGAAAAAAAAAGTATAATAGGGAAAAAGCTAAATACTAAGACTAATTTATACTAGATTAGTTAAAAAACTAAATAAAACGAATTCAATCGTAGTGTATATTATCTAAGGACCATTATTTACAGACTTATATTAATATTATTAGATTTAGAAATAAATTATAAATTACTTGAGACATTATTTATGTAATTAATTTCATAGTTTATTTTTAACTATATATTTACTAATAATTTAAATGAAAGAGTAAATTTTAAACTTCTGAAGACATAACACAACTAGACGCACTTTTTAAATTAAATTTCTCTAAACTTTAACTTCCAGAGTTAACACTGTCTTATTTATTTGCAAGATATCCGAGATTACTTTACAAAGTTTACTTAATTCTTATCTAAATCAATTGTATTTCTGGTCATTTTAAATTAAAATTATTATTATTATTTTGGTGATTTTCACTTCTTCAGATCAGACGAGAGCAATCTTTTCAATACTGGTATTAAATGAATAGCATTGTGACAAATGTCAAAACTGGTGACAACCTGATCTTAAAAGATCTTCTGAAGAATGTAGAGTGGAGACAGGTTGGACTTGAGAGATCTTTTGAAGACTGTACAGAGGTTGGAATGGATTCTGTAACAGCACAGTATACGAATAAACGAAAATTAAAATTCTGTTATTACAAATGTTTTGATGTTGCTATTTTTAAAATTAATTATAAAAGCAATTTAGATGCCTTGTAAAATGTGCGTAACGATGATGAGTCAAAGTATGGTGTAATAAAATAAATGCGTCAACTACACGTCACATATCGACCTAAGTGAGATTTATATTTCGCTAAAATCAATTTCGCACCAGACTGTACATACGACACCAATTTACTTTTAAACCAAGTGACATAGTGACGGTTTGACTCAAAGAAATACGGCGTACGTCCCTGTAGGGAATATTAAGGGTTTTCGTTTTCACATTTACTATATGGAACCCAAAAAAAAAACGGATGAAATTCCACAAGATTGAATGATTTATTCTTTCGACGTTGCTTTATACAGGTTGTATTTTTATATGTCGTAAAGGAATTTATGTGAATGCTTCGATCCTAGATCTTACCTATATTTACCTACATATCGCGTAGTCTATCGTGTTACCAATAAACCCAATCTTTATACAGTGAAAATGTTACACTTAAGCACAAGATGTCTTCAGCTTGTACGTGAAAAAATAAGTACCGTCTG
This sequence comes from Euproctis similis, assembly GCA_905147225.2. Lineage (NCBI taxonomy): Eukaryota > Metazoa > Arthropoda > Insecta > Lepidoptera > Erebidae > Euproctis > Euproctis similis. The sequence continues at coordinate 17,790,788 of LR990109.1, forward strand.
TAAGCTTGTGAATTTAATAAACGAAGTGTAATGTAACGTAGAGATCTCAGCGAAATTGGAAATTAAGATTTTTTTTCCATTTGCAAATGTTTCTTTATTATGTACCACTTAAATTATTGGCTCGATTGTAATTTTTAATTATTTTTAACAGCCAGTTATAATGTTGCTGTAATCAGCAAAGTGTTACAATTGTCTTCGTTTAAGAATAACTCACGAATTTATATAATAACTAATGTGAAATTTAAAATACGCCCAATAATTTTCCCTCTTCCCCTCTTTCTCTTTTTGCACCCAATAATCTCTGTAACAACGAGTCATATTTAGGAGGAATTTCTTCAGCTAATATTAAAAGGAATAATTTAAAGCTATGTTTTCATACTGTTCATGATTTTATGTAAAGTATCTGAATTCGTAAATTGTATCCTTGGGTAAGGTTTGTTTTTTTATCTAATCTAGACTTTTAAGTCATCCATTAAAGTGTCTATATTATTATTATGGGTCAAATATTACTGTACTGTTATGACCTATTGCGATTATTATTATCACTAACGTAATACAATCTCCACAAGCTGTATTGCTTACATACCACTCAGCGGTCACCATTGTGGTTTATTGAATTGGTCAATAATACAAATCTTTTGTGGTTGTACACATATTAAACGCGATATGACAGCAAAATAGATTAGTTTTGTGAAAAAGTAGGATTATTTTTTAATAAAAAGAATAAATCGACATAATATGTCTTTAAAAAAAGAAAAAAAATACCGATTATTTTTTTTATTTCAGTTGTAGTTAACTGATCTATGTGAGTGTTCCTATTCAGCCGTATTTAATAGTAGCCTAGTTTATGATGATACTAATACTGGAAGTTGAAATCCTAAGTTGATTTCATTTAGAAGAAGAGCCAGTTCGTCCGCCGTTTAAAAACTAATAGCCTTTTTATAGAAAACTTGTCAACTCAACCATTTTTCTAAGTCATTCCTATTGCATGGAAATAAAAAATAAGTATTTTAACGAGCTGGTTTCTTATATCAGTCCAATACAACTCGCTAACGAGAAAATGAACTCCGAGGATCGTAATTCATGAGAACATACCAGCACAGTATGTACTATCTTTACAAGCAGTATACATTGAAGTTTATGTATTGATGTGAAACTGTTGCTGGCACAATATTGCAGTACAGAACAAGCAATGGATGATGATTTATTTTTTAGTCTGTACTTTATAAGACTTGTATTATTGTGTGTTGCGATTTTCTCAGAAGCAAATATAATAGGCGTTAGTGTTATATCGTTATTGTTAGATATATTGTATATATTTTATTATAACCTACAATCACGCGAAAGAGGATAAAGAAAACATGTTGAGCCTTAAAAAGGGGATGCCATTGTTATATATAATCGGAATAAGAGTTTCCTCGAACTTATTTTCGTATTATTGCTTATGTTGTTGTTCTTATGGAAAATATGTTTTATCGTCTCATTTATGGATACTTTCATCCATTTCAGTTATGGTATTAAGAAGGAAAAATTATGTGACAAGGTTTTCTATGTCACAAATATGTAGAGATATAAATTATTTGGCTGCATACAATCAAATTGACGAGTTACGAAGGTACATTTTCCACATAAACTACTAAACAATAATAATAATAATACTACGCAGATAAACAACGCAAAATCGGAAGGATTTAGTAGTTGAGGTCAGCCACGATAGTTTCCATAAACAAATTTAGCCAGTCCTTAGAAAGGAGAAGTGAAGTGCCTTAAACAACCGACGAGCGTATATTACAAGAGTTAAGAAAGTCACAGAAGCGAGTGGGACGCGTAAGACTCGTGTCATGTGAGACTCTGTTCTCTCTTCTACCACTCAAGTGACTTAGCGTGAAGTTATGTAATGTATAGTATAGTTTTATACGCGTGCAATGTATACATCATTATTGCACTGAGATGAATGATGCAAACTCATTTTCATCTGAAATTTGTTGTTTTTCTTTCGCGATAATTGACTTTGTGGAGCAAGTGGATTGCTTCGTTAATGGTGGAAAAATTTTGTTCGAGCACTAGCTACAGCGCAATGGATGAACCTAATGGATATACAGTAGTATTGTCTTTTTTTTTGTTCAACTACTCTCCGTAATGTATGTTTTATGAGTATATAAAGAATTTATGTTAGTATTTAGTCGTGTTTTATTCAGAGTTTTGTGTGTTATAAAACATACAAATATTCGTATTGTATAAGTACCATACTGTTTCTTTTTTATTAACGCTCTTTTAGTTATTTACGATGACTTTTATGGTTACGAACTTTTAGTGTAGTATTATTATTTATTTTTTGAGTTTGACTGAGTTCGAGAATGAAATTTTCACTTCAAAATCTAAACTAATACCCAAAAGCCTTTCGAGCTATTTTATTATTTCAATATATGCTTGCAGCCCGCATTAATCTTTTATCAATTCACGATTCTATGATGCATTATTTTTTGAATATAACACACAATATAATCGGCACTATAATTAACGATAATTTAGTGATAAACCATATAAGTAAAATAATATATTTAAATGTAAAATAGTATGGCGTCATCATTGAATATTAAAATATTAAATTAAATATTTAATTAAGTTATTATTATTTGTTTAATACATACACCACGCCAAGTCCCTTGCGCGGTAGACAGATACATCAGAGCATAAGGCACAATTCTTACACATCTAACTCACGTCTTTTACTTACATAACTATTGTCATAGATTATTATTATAACCTCTAAATATACATATAGTGAAACATTAAACATTTTTATTTTTTTGTAACAAGGCAAGAATGGATGCAGTGGAGTTGACAGGCAGGGTAAAATAAGAAACAACATTAATAACTATGTTATTAATTCAAAATAATATTAAAAGAGAAAAAACTAATGGAAAAATCATTAAAAGTACAAGCATCAGGAATCCCAGCGAAGGTACCTTACATGTGACGTACAAAATTAAAACTACTAAGAGGATTAACAAGAGATTTTGCGCTCGTCTCTTGGTGTTTACGAACTTTCCATCCCAATTTTTGGGATTTTATGTTTTGCCTCATTTTTTCTTGTTGTAACTATATGCATATATATTTCTAATACTAATGAAAAACATCAAAATTTGAAGATTATCAAAATCAAGTATGGGTACAGATGAGTAACTTTCAAAGCATTGAGTGAAATTCAAAAGAAGATGACTCATTATATTTTTAATTTCAAAAAAATGTTCATAGAAAATCATCCAGGAGTACCTACTATGTGATTGTCCACAATTTAACAATCACATTTGATTAAAATTAAGTGGGGGAACCGTCTCCCCCCTCGATTTTTAATATAGCTGACACGTTAGATTATGTAAATTAATAATGGTGGACAGGTAACGATGGCGTGACATCCTACGGTATTGTAATTACAATTATTATAATTCGTGTTTAAGTACAGTAACTTGTTTTACAATTTCAATAAATTTTACTTTTTAATAGATATGTAACGAAACTGAACAATTGATGATACCAATTTGTAACGTAGAAAATTCATCTGAAAAAAGTAACTTTGAAGAAATATTTATTAATTTGTTTCAACATTGTTGCTTATAGAATAGTAAGACATATATTAAATATTTAAAATATAATAATATACAATTCAAAGACACGGTTTCTTCGGATCCAGAGGTAGCGGGTTCGAATCCTGGCACACACCAGTGTCGTTTCGAAATTAATTAACTTCGAAAGTTATGTGTGATAAAAATCGATGACTAAAAACTTTGAGCCCAGTATGGCAATAGGTTCGCCACGCATTCCATTTGGGACGTAATCACAACGGCGAGTCGAGGATTAACCGCCAGTGCCTACATCTTCGGGTAGGAAAAGGCGTGAAGTTATGTTATATTTTGTTAAAAGACTAGCTGAAAACTAATTTCTCCGCATTTCGGTGTACTAGGAGATGCCCAAATGAATGGCCGCATTGCCACTTTAAATGGCAATGCTAATCCTCTGTGCGAGAAGAAGAAATAAGAAGACCCTACGTTCCTAGAGTCTCAAACCCAAACGGCTCAAAAACATAATCACCTAAAAGGTTTTTGTAAGAAAATTGTACGGATTTAAGTAGCCTTGTAATTAATATTGAAATCATATAAGTCAACGAGTCATAGATGATGCTAGATTTGCAAAAGCTTAATAAATAAGTACTTTGAAATAATCACTCTTCTATACTCCCATGAGTCTTTTTTTATGGAATAGGGGGGACAAGTCTAGTGAAATTCGGAAAAGACTCCGCAAAATATAAATAGGTAGTATGAGTATGACAATAATGAAAAAATAAATGCAATAGAATTCTAAAAGCTGAATAATCTGAAATATCAGACATTGGTTTGAAATATTCTAGTTTGACCCTAACGTAAATTTATTATTATTTCTCAAAGTCCAAACTCGGATTAAGCATCGCTTCGCCATTAGAGTAAAACTTTTATATGAACTCAATTCAAAGCGCAAAGTAAATGATTCCGGTCAGTTGGAACTTGAAACCTCATCAAAATGGTGCCGTACAATTATTTATTTGTCTATATATACTTTTGGATCTCGGCATGCACTGGTACGAGTGAGGAGAACCAGGGTTTATACTAAATGAGTAACTTCGTAGTCTAAGGTTAGTTTTAGTAGCCCAGGAATCTTTCCAACGCTCCATTTACACTATTTCCTAGCGCCACTCTTCTTTCTACATTCGCAGTGTATCCCTGCTAAAAGCGCATATAAGATATACAATTTCATTCACCTGTTCCAGAACTAATTCATTGACCATTGTCATTGCATGCTCCCTTTCAAACACCATAACTTTTGTTTTTGTCACATTCAATTGTAAGCCTTTCATATTATTATAGTATATTAATATCATTTATACATCATTCAAGTTTTATAAAACATTTTCTCCTATACATAAAATATATATAGTGATGCTTTCAACATTATAACAACGCCTGCATTTCATTTTGGAATTTTCCATCTTAATATTAGATACACAATGATTTACCAGCTCTTATGAAAATTCTCACAATTGCATCCACAGCCAATCCAATTTGACATTGTGGTTTCGGTATACCTTAAGCGTGTCACGATACCCTAAAATTCTTTAGCTGTACATATGGTACCATTTGAGTGGAGGGGTTGGCAGAAGCACGACATTCATCAATCAATCACAGCCACGGCAGACATTTCTATATGCTTTTCACACACACGACTGGGACTCGCCACGAGTCTATTTAAAATGGAATTTTGTTGCATTACCATTAAACGCAATGGAATAAAGGTACAACTAAAATAATAATCCACTTAATAAAATCAAAATATTTGTATTGTAAATATTTATTTGCAGGGACTTGAAAATTTTAACAAAAGTGTGAAACGCATGTGGGTCTATATGATATTAAACTTCCAACCTGTCCACGCTTCACTTCAGTTCATATTAAAGGGTATCGAGAACGTAAATATATATTAATATATATCCTTTTGGAATATAATTTACAGTTTAGAGTACACATACGGAAACTAATGGATTTATATTATAAAATAATACCTATGATAACTTCAAATCATTTCTAACTTTTTAATCAGTACATTTAGAAATAAAATAAAGGCTTTAAAATTTTTTCGCTATAGAACGAAATCTGTGAGAATTAAAAAAAAAAAACTAACATGCACATTTCTTTGTCGTTTCCGGTTTTATATAACACTGGCGATTGAGGTAGTTCTTTTTCATTGTAATGACTGAATTAAAAACGTGGACATTATGCAAATAATGTTCGGTAAATATAGCTTGTAATGGAAACTTTAATTTGACTTCTCATAGTAGTTGCAACTCATATAGGTATAGTACGACAGTTGATAACGGTTTAAGAGTCCAGTGACTTGCAACACGCACCTCTGTAAGTGGAGGGTTGCGTGTTTGGCAAGTCACATATGTTTACACGAAAAAAATGTATTATGTACTCGCATGGGATGTATAATGTAGCAAGAAAGAGTATTCAGATTTTTGTAATATGATAAAGTTAGGACGAAATTAAACAAACTAACTATCGAACCCCGAGACTACATAATAGCCATTAGAACTAGCAGCCACCAGTTCTATTGAGAAATCATAATTTGAAATTTAACCTTATATCGCTTTATGTTATCTATTTTTAAATTATTATCTTTACTAATATTATTTCTTCTTAAACAAAAAAGAAACTACGAAAATAAGAACCAAGAAATAATACTGAATTGTCTCTCTAGTTCCATAATGTTCAGTTAAGAAATCTGTTCATTCTCATAGCACTTAAACAAGTAAATGGGAGGAGTGGGGTTGGGTAACTGTAGGGTCCATCAGGTTAACCCATTTCCTGTCTTAATGTGACTGTCGATAGCCCCATGTATAGATTGCCATATCTTTTACACGCTATATATATATAAGTATATGTATAATTTTATCAAAACCAGACTAAAAGCTTACTAATACACGGAGTCTTTTTGGTATTTTGTATCACTTCCGGTCTACTATAATACTAATAGAGAAATGACTGATATTTTTCCTTTCGTTTGAAATTTGATAAGTAAGAAACCGGTATAAGACAACAAGCCATTTTCGATGACGTAACTTCCGAATTCTTGTATATGAGTCATAAGGCCTACACGATTCTCAGAACTAATCGCATAACACAGGTAAGCGGTATTAATAGTGTATATTTTTTAGCATGGGATAGGGGTCAAACGAACAGGCGTGTCACCTGATGGTAGGCAACTAGCGCCACCTACCTGCAACACAAATAGTGTTACAGTTGCGTTGCCGGCCCTTAAAATGGCATAGGAAAGGAGTCGAAGTGGGCTCTGAATACCTCTCTCACCGAACGAACCGCGGCATAAGCCACTTTAAGCCGAAATTGAGAGAGATCGTGGTATTTCACCGGCCGAGCAGGGCCAATCATGCAGCGAACTGCGTGGCACTTTACAGTAGTAGTACTGTAAAAAAATGTCTTTATTGTTTTTCTTCCTAGTACACAAGTTCATTAAAGCTATGACTGTAAATTTTAGCGCCCGAATCTGAGAGAGCACTATCATTGAGTTTATCAAAACCCTCGTTACAAATGAGATTTGGGCCCGGTTTTAACATAATCCGTGTTCTATCCTCAGCCCTTTCTGCGTAAAGCAAGTCAAATAAAACCCCGCGAAGGGACGCATTACAGTCAACCACAGATGAGACTAAACATAACTATAAGAAATCCGTTTATAACGCCAGCTTTTGGAATGGCTTTAGCTTATCAAATAGTTTGGATACTCAAAGGCTTATAAAACTTATAATGAAGAATAGGTGCAAAAACCTACAAGGATCATTGCATATTAAAAACTTTTTCAATTTTTTTTTAGTATGGATGTGTGTATGGTTTATTTTAAAATCGAATCTTTATAATATATTTTCTTACTATTAAAATGGCAATTTAAACCCCGTTCCAATACAACATGGGTAGAATTTTGGCGTAAAATAGCAAACATTTTTATGTAAGCGGAAAACACATAAAACAGCAGTCATAGTAAAATTTTATTGCGATTTTTACCACACTGTGTACACTTTAAATAAACAAATAATGGCTTCCTGGCTTGCGTTGTTTGGAAATAAAATTGTATTTAAGCAAACATTACAGATATACGGAACATCATGCGGTAAATCTTTCTTTATCGTACAACTATCTTCGCCGCGGCTTAGAGTTCCTTATAAGTTTTGTATAATCCGTATACGAAAGCCATTACTTGCGATAAAGAAAGATTTACGTCGATTGTGTCTTAAACCAAAGAATTTCCTTGCAATGGTATAAGACCATTTTTTTCACGGTTCCAATTATATAAAATACTTCTTACATGCTTTTCTGGAAAAAAAAAACTACCAAGGAAATGGTGAAACCAATTTTCTGTAAATTGCCCGGTAAATTCTGGAAGTATAACCGGATTTTAAACATAAAGTAGCTTTAAATAAAAAAGAAGATGTTCTTATTACTGCATAAGTAGATTACTTCAAAAGTACTTAAAATATTTATTTATAACTATATCTAAGCATTGTTAATAGAAGTATTTTTGTACTCCGAATATTACATGTTCCGGTTTATTAAAAAAAGTTTTTTGTAGGAACCCGATTCCCAACTAGGCTGATATAAAATTTGACCTCTTTTATTTGAGTGTCGTACAAAAAAGTAGATAATCTGCATAACGGTTTTCAGTAATACCCAAGGCGGGCTGTTCGGGCAACGAAACGATCGCCTTAACTGATATTATTAGTAGCACAAACTAATGCTAGAAGAATTTGTTTTTAGATATTCATGCTTCATGAAAAGTAATACTACTGAACATATTTACACATAACACACAACACACACATAACTTACGAAAACAAAATTCTAAATTCCCACTTTCAATACTCGCATTCGAGTTGGAAAATAGTTTACCGTGTACTCTGATACCAAAATATTTTTTCTTATTTATCGAATAGTAGATGCGCTACTTACCTTCAAAAGTAGGGTACTCCATAATAACAAGGATTAGAAAGTAGTAGATTCTCCCGGACCTGTGGTGGCTAACTACGTATGCATCATTAAGAGCCGATGTGGCAATGTGGCCCCGCAGGCTATTAATATAAGTAGCTAGGTGTTTCAGCAAACATTTACGGGCAAGCACTCACTTTCAATTGATTGCTTCATATGCTGTGACTCACGGTCAACTTGATTGGACAATGGCAATTCAATTGGATCAGTCAGAATTATAATATTTAATGCCAAAAACATTTATCTCAAATTGGAAAAAAATAATTTTGTGAATTTATATGAATACTAGCAGACCCAATAGACGGTGTACTGCATTTATATAATTAAGATCAATCATCAAGCGATTAGGAAAGATTTTCTCTGAAATACCGTTCTGGATGTTTTTTTTTTGTATAAGTTCAAGTGGATTCCTACCTAACCTAAATACCGACTGCAGCATCATCTGCCGGGCCTATTTGTTAATCTAAACTATCATGTAATTCACTTGAACTCACACAAAAAATCCACCAATGACTATTCGAAATTGTTTTCGGAACTTATGTGTGATGAATATCGATGACTAAAAACTTTGTGCCCGGTATGGCAATAGGTTCGCCACCTATTCCATTTGGGACGTAAACATAACGGCGAGACGAGGCTTAACAGCCGCTGCCTACACCTTCGGGTAAGAATGGCGTGAAGTTATGTATGCGATGTATGTATGTATGTAATTCTAACATGACATAGCAGTGGACTATAGTTATGAAGTAAAAGGTAATATACGAAAGCACACTCATGTGCATTTATTATATAAACGGAAGCGAAGAGATAATAATTAATAATTTCGTAAATTTCGATCCATAATATAATGAAAGAATATCCTTCGTATAAATATTATTATTTATTAAATTTTAGAGTATTAACTGATTAATCTATCGCTTACGCCACAAAGTCGTGACAAGTATTATTTAAATTTTATTTATAAAATTATTTAACAAAATCACGACTCATGCTTTTGTATTGAACAATAAAAGAAAATCGTGTTTTGTATTTGAATTATTGATTTAATTTCGTATCATACATTGTTGACTGATAGACTACTTTTGATATTTCTTTCATCAAAAAACATGCTTGATATAGAATTTGAGACTGCGTGTTTGACAGCCAAGATTGGTTTAATAGAAAATAGTCATTAAAGATTTCTACCAAACCCAAAAATAAATATAGTCCAGCTAAACAAAAGCAGGTTGTGTGTCACATATGTAATTATATCATTTATTGTACCATTCGCCAACACAACGAGAGAGCAATACCATGTTGTGGTGACACGTGCCTCAACTTGATGCATTGACCACTGGGCTGGAGTAGGAAAATAAGTGCATCATGGTGATGGATTAACGAAGCTCTAATGAATTAGCAGACTGTTCAGACAGGAATAAACACACACTAATGACTTTCAGGTGAGTACATGAATAACATTTTTGTTCACATAATCAAGATATATTCAATAAAATGAAAATCAATTGTTTACAAATAAATTTAGTTAAAAAAATGTTCTTTTTTTTTGTCGAAATATTTCTACAGAAATACACCCTGTACACACTAAAATAATAAAACATAAACCTCCAGCGAGTTCCCCCTTTATAATCAAGTTACGTCAACAGCTTGATTTAGAGATGAAGAAAAAAAAAACTTCTGCGCTTTGCCCCGTTTTATGTTCAAGGTCTACTCGTTTTACGATAGAAAGAGTTTGACAGTTCGAAAAAAGGGTATATTAGGTTTAGAGCAATTTAATTTTATAGGCTAGGGGGTGTATCGGTAATAAGGACGCAGATGAACCGGTGTTGAATGCGTTTGAAACGAGGTCTTTGTTCCTTTGTATTCGTGATTCATAACTTATGAAAATATAATGATCATTAGTCCAACTGGTAAATCCGGGCTAAAACAGAGGATGCTCTATTATGTATAAATTTATACATAGTTATCTTTTATACATAATAATTATACAGATTTCAGGTAAATATATAATGAAAGTGAACTTAAAACTTGTAGTAATAGTTCTTAGATCTTACAAATATACTGTACATATAATATATATTCATATATATATATATATATTAGGTTTTGACCGAAAGCCTTTCTAAAAATTTTAAATTTTTGATATTTTTATTTTTTTGTGTGGAACCTTATGTGTAATCTATGACACTTACACACTATGGATTTTCTTTATTCTACACTAATTTTACATACACACATTGATTCAATTGTTGGAATGGCTTCACCCAAAAATTAGTTACTTACATTTAAAGTACCAGCAATTTCTATACGATTCAGAGATTACATACGTAACATAACATAATTTCAGGCCGTTTTTCTACCCGAAGTATTAGGCAGCGCCTATTAAGCCTCGTCTCGGCGTTATGTTTACGTCCCAAACGGAATAGCTGGCGAACCTATTGCCATACCGGGCAAAAAGATTTCAGTCATCGATATTTATCATACATAACTTACGTATATATAATTTCGAAAAGTCATTGGTGTGATTCTGGATTCGAACCCGCGACTTCTTGATTCAAAAGCAGGGTGCTCGATCACTGGACCATCGAGACCTTAAAGAAATTATAACCTCCAATAATAGCACTACTTTTCTATTTTTTAGATATTATATACGACGTATTATCCAAAAATATACATTATATTATATCAAAATCAAGGGTATAGATCGTCATCAAACAAAAACTAGATTACCCATTTTCTACCCACATTCAAGCATAAAACTGGAAAGTGCCCTAACAAAACTGAACGAAGTAAATTATTCATGATGGACAAAAACACTTTTGCCTTAATCTCCGCTCATATACACGCGACGGTACTAAATTAGAGATCTAATTTATATATATATTTCTCTTTCTATCTCTCCTACTCTTTCTCTATCTCTGGTATCCAAAATGGGCAAACTAAACAAAATGAGCGTGTAAAGATACACAAGGTTAAATACAAGATTGCGTAGACGTGATATTAGCTTTTTGTTGTTGAGGACAAACACAATTTAATCAAGTTTTGAAAGTGTGAAATTATTATTGATAAAAATTGTTCGAGTCGTGTTAAATTAAATTATATTTGCACAATTTCTCGTTTTATTGTTTGTTAAGGAATTGTGCTCTGTAAATTAATTGATAAATATTTTACGTTCTCTGATATTAATGTCGACGATGTTGATAAGTTGAACAGTACTCGTGTTTTTAAGTAAAAAAAAAAATATGAGATATTTTGAACGGACGATGAAATGGAATTGATGCATAATGTGATTATGGAAATTTGAATTTGTCTGAAAATATGTGTACTTAATTGATTTTTATAAAGAAAAATGTATTTTGAGAATAGAATCAACGAACATAAAGCAAAATACAATGAAACATAAGACCTCCTTTTTCGTAGACGCTTAAAAACATTCTTTATGTTTAATTTAAACTTATAGACAAGTTGTAAACCGGAGATTTACTCAATAGCTAACCTTTTCTAATTTTACTGAGGGTTTAGGTAATACGCGAATGTTTAAACTCTCCGATCCCATTAATCCCATACGAGTGCTCTTTTTGCTTCGAACCTACGATGGTCAGATAAGCCCACATTACACCTATTAGGAACAGTCACGTTCCGCCAGAATTTTGATGTGATAACCCGTTTTGATAATGAGTTTCACATCGGAAGGGCTCTTGCCGAGTTGATATTGTGTTTAATGTGACGTTATAAAGATTACTTTTGATATCCAAGTACATGCTGATGAGTTACTGGCGACCAGATATTTGACGAAATGCTATATTTATCTACTTTTACTTTAAATTACTCATTTAGGGATATGCAAGTGCTATATATAAGTCGAGTGCAATATGATTTTTGGAGTCGTCCATTTATCACGTGTATATTAGTTTACAAACTGCACAGAAATACATTGAGTTATATTACTAAAGTACTAGGTTACTATATTACTAAGTACTTTAGTAATATAACTCGATGCAGACATATACTTATGTATACATAATATTTTAACCTAACTTTAAATAGACTATCCAGCATATTAATAGTGACTGCATTTCACACTCACCCTAACTTTATTATACAAACGATAAGTTTGCAAAGGCGATATGATGAAAATATTCACAACACTGTTTATTTTACTGTATATTTGTTCAAAGGGCTTTCGCCGCACGGGAATCGAACATAAGATAATATTAGGCGTACGTTTGAGTTAGGGTGGTTCGTAAAACTATTTGAATTGAGGGATTCTGTTTGACCGGGCACCGCATGTGACAATAAGATAAAATGCTTTTTCAGATAAATATTATTAAAAGGAGAAATGTATTGTATTATTATTACTTTATTATCAAAATCAAAATTGCAAATAAGTAGAAACTTGCGTTCGTAGGCTGGACTATCTGTGTACTTAATAAGATTTGTTTGAAAGTAAAAAAAAAAACTCAAAATAAAGTATAAATAGGTATTATTTAAAATAATATTAAGATAAAAGATGTTTATTGGTGTCATTTTAAGCTTGGATTTTTCCAGTTGAAAAATGTATAAAACAATAATTGGATATTATTCACTCATAATTACATAGAAAATCATAGTGATACAGTATTTTTGTCTTCTATGACAATCGAATTAAAATACCTACTGCATGACAGTTTAAAAAAAAATCTATTTTTTTTAATCTAATATATTAAGAAGTTTCTATGCTAACCAAAACAAAAAAAAGTAACGGAGTAACGAGCACTCACGTAGAAATGATATACGGGGACAATAAAACATTAAAATATACGGACATTAAAGTAATTCTCAATGATAATTATTTGTGAACATTGCATGATTCCAGACAATTACTGTACACGAGACGGTGCTTAACTTAACAGTTTTAATTAACACTTAATAAAATTGCTCCGTAGATGCGACGATAAAACACCACAACCATTCTTCACCCACGTCTCTTCACTTTGCATTGCTTTCGCACTAAATGCTTTCAGCTTTAGTCCAGACATCATGCAATACATAGGTTTTGAACGAGTCTTACAAAAAAAATATATAAATTTAATTTTTATTACTTTTCTTGAAGTTGGAGCTCCTCGCTTCTGAATCTAGAAGTAGTGAAAGGGAATCCTGTATCACATCAATAACTTTTCGGAAGTTATGTGTGATAAATATAGATGACAGACAATATTATGCCCGGTGTATACATTATTATATTTGGTACGAAAAATATCGACAAGTTGAGATTCAACAGCCACTGCCAACACTATTAGGTATCAAATGGCGTGACATTATTATTAAAATAAAATGGGTACTTAAATCTTTATAACAACAACTGTAGTCCCATTTCATAGTTACGAGTAAAATACTACATTAAAAAACAAAAACAAAATTATTTTAAGCGGATTATTTAAGTTTTTCTTCTGAATCTCTTTCTCTCTCACTATCTGTTTTTTTTTTACACAGATTCGCAAACAAACAACAGTTTGAAAAATATTCCGATCAAATATTAAACATCGAGATAGGTGGGACCGTTCATGTACCTAATGTCGAGTTATACGTCACAACCGTGTTTGGGTCAAGCCCCGAGCTATCAGGGCCGGTGATTAATGAACTCAGGAATAAAAACCACTACCCCGGAAATGGGGAGAGCTCTTCTATTTATTACTTACTTACTGTTTATTTATTTTTTGTGAGTTTACTGCAACCTCCTTTGTTGATTTTTCTTCATACGCATTTCGTTGAGTGTTGTGAAATTATGTAACACCTAAAATCTGATTTCAGGTCTTAGGATTTTCGTCGCTCATACGAACACAGCAGTCTTTAAATTTACTTAAAACTACAATTAATAAAAGTTTTCATTCCAGAAGCAATAGTACGGATGATCGGATCGGATACGAACGTCCTCACAAAAGAATGTCTAACCCCTACACCACACCTTAACACAGCCAATGCTATTTTGAACAAAAATATAAAGAACCGGGGCAAGATATTAATATAAGCCCTAAGTGGGTAAAATCTAACTAACTATATGACTATACGAAGAATCAATAATTTCATGATAAAACATTTTTTGATAACCGTTATCATTGCAGTTTGCAGTATTCGATGGAAACCATCTGCCTATAGAACTTTTCACTAGTAAACCCTAGACATGCTATTGCCTAATATATGTCAGTATTGTACGAGTTAGACGTTCTACTTTTCAAACTAGAATTTGACAGTTTGCTATTTTAAAACCCGTTAAGTTCTTTATTCGAATACAAAAGATTTTTATTTTATATTAGTTTTGCACGACACTCTCGTGAAATAAATTATGTAGAGTGGTACAGCCTCGAAGTTCGATGCATGAATGGGGGCTCAACCTGTGAAATATCACAGTCCTTCAGAATATCGACGTAAAGAAAGGTCTGGAGGCCCGATCCCATCCCCTTTCCCCTTCCCATCCGGCAAGGGCCGGCAACGCAACTGCAACACTATCCGTGTTTAGGTGTCGAAGGGCGGCTTTTGTTGCTTGCCATTGTGTGACACGCCAGGTCGTTTGCCCTCCTATCCCATAAAAAGTACCAAAAAATATGTTAAGTATCTAATAATTGAGTTATGATCCAATGAGGATTTATGTGGATTTGAAAAAGAAAAAAAAAAGACTTTTTTCTTTTAATTTGCCGATGAAACAAATTCGAATTTAAAAAATGATACGATGAAAGGAGGTGTCTAGTATGTAATCCCGTTCCGTCTCATGTCCAGTTCACTTATATCGTTTATATTTGAACGTGCCCGACATACAGTATTGGATTAGTAAGACTTTTATGAGGAAATTGATTCGTAGTTAACACGTAAAGCAATCGTCTTATATTACTGACACGGTTATTGCATTAAGATATATACCATGTCGAGTGTGAGTTTTTGCTTATAATTCTTAACCAATCTATTTAGTAGCTCAAATCTGGTCTTTTAGCTAAACACAAAATGGAATGTTAGTTGAATAAACTTGAAAGACGTGAAGTTTTCTATATCATCATCATCGTCATTTTCCTGCCCTTATCCCACCCTAAGTGGGGTCAGCACTGCATGTCATCCTTTCGAACTATTTATGTTGTTAAAAGATTTGGCTGTGGTTTAATGACCGGTCGCCTGCCAGATATTATTCTTATTTTCCATGTGATTATGTAATCACATTAAAATTAATATTCACAGTCTGGGTCCCATAATACAAACTTCTGAGTTAAATTGTTACTGAATAGGCAGATCTCCAAGAGTATTCGACGCGATACTCGCCAGTACAATGCAGTACGCATCAAAGAGACCATTGAGCGTAATCAAGGCACCAAAGTATTCGCAAGAGATCTGTCTATTGGGCAGAGTCAATTGACCAAGCTGAAGGCAGACAACGGCATCGTCATTTCTTCTAAAGATGAGATCCTGAGAGAGGTTCAAAGGTTCTATGGACAGCTATACCAATCTTCACAGATTCCTGTTGTCGGCTTGGCTCCAGATCCCAGATCCAAGCTAACTCGACACTTTACTGAAGATATCCCGGACGTCAGTCTGTACGAGATCCAAATGGCTCTTAAACAGTTAAAGAACGGGAAGGCACCGGGTGACGATGGAATTACTTCCGAGCTACTGAAGGCAGGCGGCAAGCCGGTTCTAAGAGCCCTTCAGAGGCTTTTCAATTCTGTCGTGCTCGGGGGCGACGTTCCAGAGGCATGGACCAGGAGTATGGTGGTGCTGTTTCTTAAGAAGGGTGACAGGACCCGCTTGAAAAACTATAGGCCAATCTCGCTCCTGAGCCATGTCTACAAACTGTTCTCCAGAGTCATTACAAATCGACTCTCGCGCAAACTCGACGACTTCCAGCCTCCCGAACAAGCCGGTTTCCGAAGAGGCTTTAGTACCATAGACCACATCCACACTCTACGCCAGATCATAGAGAAGACCGAGGAATATAATCGACCTCTATGCTTGGCGTTTGTGGACTATGAGAAAGCCTTCGATTCCGTCGAGACTTGGGCGGTGCTGCAGTCTCTTCAGCGGTGCCAAATTGACTATCGATACATCGAAGTGCTGAAGTGTTTGTATAGAAACGCCAATATGTCAGTTCGAATCCAAGATGGGAGTACAGAGCCTATTCCACTGCAGAAAGGTGTCAGACAAGGAGACGTTATATCTCCGAAGCTGTTCACCGCTGCATTGGAGGACGTCTTCAAGCTCCTAGATTGGACCGGGCTAGGCATCAACATCAACGGCGAATACATCACTCACCTTCGATTTGCCGATGATATCGTGGTCTTGGCAGAGTCGCTGGAGGATCTGGGTGCAATGCTCAAGGATCTTAACAAGTTATACCAACAAGTGGGTCTACGAATGAATATGGACAAGACAAAAGTCATGTCCAATGTCCATGTCATTCAAGTACCGGTAACTGTTGGAGATGCGATCCTCGAAGTTGTCGATCACTATGTTTACCTAGGACCAACTATTCAACTAGGTAGGGCGAACTTCGAGAAAGAGATTAACCGACGGATCCAACTCGGCTGGGCAGCTTTCGGGAAGCTTAGGCATATCTTCTCGTCCAAAATTCCTCAGTGCCTTAAATCCAAGGTCTATGACCAGTGTGTGTTACCAGCGATGACATATGGTTCTGAGACATGGTCTCTTAATGCTGGCCGTATTAAGAAGCTCAAAGTCGCTCAGCGTGCTATGGAGAGGGCTATGCTCGGTATATCTCTACGGGATAAGATCCGAAATACGGAGATCCGTAGACGTACGAGAATAACTGACATAGCCCATAAAGTTAGCACGCTGAAGTGGAGGTGGGCAGGCCACATCACTCGAAGAACTGACGACCGCTGGGGAAAAAAAGTTCTTGAGTGGCGACCACGGGTTGGTATGCGTAGCGTAGGCCGTCCCCCCACTAGATGGACAGACGACCTCATAAAAACAGCCGGGAGTCGCTGGATGCAGCTGGCACAGGATAGGGAGTTATGGCGCGCTAAGGGGGAGGCCTACGTTCAGCAGTGGACTAATCTGGGCTCATGATGATGATGAGTGTGAGTTTTTGCTTATAATTCTTAACCAATCTATTTAGTAGCTCAAATCTGGTCTTTTAGCTAAACACAAAATGGAATGTTAGTTGAATAAACTTGAAAGACGAAGTTTTCTATATCATCATCATCGTCATTTTCCTGCCCTTATCCCACCCTAAGTGGGGTCAGCACTGCATGTCATCCTTTCGAACTATTTATGTTGTTAAAAGATTTGGCTGTGGTTTAATGACCGGTCGCCTGCCAGATATTATTCTTATTTTCCATGTGATTATGTAATCACATTAAAATTAATATTCACAGTCTGGGTCCCATAATACAAACTTCTGAGTTAAATTGTCGTTTTAAATGCTAAATATAAAGTTTTATTATAATAGTGTAACATTACTCAATTTTCATTATTTTTGCTGTTATTTTTTTAATGTATATTTCAATTTACATAACAGAAAGTAGTAGATATTTATTGAGAGTAAAAAAATAAAAGTTATATTAAAAGTCTCAATAGTCCAGTGGTCGAGCACACATCTTCTGAATCCAGAGGTCGCGGGTTGGAATCTTGGCACACATCAATGACTTTCGAAATTCATTTCGAAGGTTAGGTGTGATAAATATCGATGACTGAAAACTTTGTGCCCGGTATAGCAATGGGTTCGCCACCATTCTATTTGGGACGTAAACATAACTGCGGAGCGAGGCATAACAGCCTCTGTCTACACCTTCGGGTAGAAAAAGGAGTGAAGTTATGCTATGTTAAAAATTAAATAATTATTATAAAAATTGTGAGATACATAGAATGTGTATCATTTTCGAAACCTTACTTTACTATACCTAAACAAATCATTGTAAAGGTACTTATGAAATTCTTATTAGCCTTCCTCAACGTAGGCGTGTTAACGTAGGGTGGGAGGCCCTTTCATCGGCCCTCTGCTTTTACATAAATAACAACAAGATGGCAACTATTTGATTAGGACGGGGGCGAGCAACCCCTATATTAAATGCATTTTCCTTAATGCAATTTATTTTTCGATATATTTTATAGACACGAATTTCATTGCGTTATATTTATTAGTTTAAAAGCTCGTTTATAGTCATAGTTTATAAAGAAAAATTACATGATGTAGACGGAGGGTACATTTCTAGCCACAAATGAAACACTATTAATAGGAAAATAGTTTTCAAGTTATGTTTAAATTACCTGTTATATAATGAGTGAGAAATAACTTTCATCCACTATTTTACATACATTTATGTATTTTATACATGTATATATTTTTTTTGAAATATGCAAAGGTGGCAACATAAAATAAGTTACAAACTGACTGCCATAAATCGCGCACAATTGTTTAGTAATGATTTACTATCAAATATAAGTACGATTACGATAATTAACAAACAATCCAAGATGGATTAGAGACTGGGACAATTTACACAGAAGCACTCGTGCTATACAAAAACATGACTATAGCAAATATAATCCAGGGGTCGCTTTTCTTTATAGGGTTTCTAACAGCTGGCTAGATAATTCTTTAAAAAATTAAAAGATTGATTTATTTTTAAACATTTTAGGTAATATAATAAAGTTAAACTATAGAATATAAATTCGTAATAAGTGTGTTCCCTAGACGGCAGTAAGATTCAATGAAACAAACTCCTTAACGTTCTCATAGGCGATTGACTTAACGATAATTGTAATCTTTAGGGGCGCTTAGCTCTACTACCTGCCAAGGAGCACGTATACAGAAGAATTATTGCTTACAATATTGTCGAGGAAAATGTTAGAATTAGGTGGCTTTTGGTCTCACGGGAAATTTAGAAGCGCTCGCCCGGCGTTCCCTGTGACGTGTTGTAACAATTTTGATTATAAGATTTACAAGTGCATAATGGTAGTATATTACTTTACTCATACCGCTCGAGTATTTTAGTCGCTTTTGTATTATCAAAATTACACAACTTCACGGCAAGTTCTTTACGACGTAGACAGAGGGAACAGAGCGCCATAAGGCACGATTCTTACAAGTTTCAGTCGCTTTTTTGACTTTCATAACTCTTGCCATACACGCTTGTCGATTTTTAAGGCCCCCTTCCTCCAGGACACGTTCTATTTGGTTATCCGGATATCGGCTTTAGCATTCTATACCTACTTAGTTAATCTTGCATCATCCATTCTTTATACATGTCCGCACCATCGGAGTATTAATTGAAAGAAAAGGAATTTTTAGTTCTGATAATTAAAATAAGTATATATGTATAGTCTTTTTTGTTATTTTTTTTTTGTTGAATAAACTATATATATATATATGTGTGTAAAACGTTGCCTATAGACAAAATTAAACCGCCCTGTCAATATAACATCCAAAATAAACATTTCATCTCGGAAGCCAACCCTACCCTAGAGTCCGGTTCGGACACTCAGCAATTAATAGGCACATTTACCCCACCCATATATCATGGTTTGTAACATGGTGGATTACGCGTGACGTCATTAAACAACATATGTGAAGCACCCTTAGAATTTGGTAAAAAAAAATTAGGGGCTCGAATGGAATATCGGCGTTAATGCAGAAAAAAAAACACAGTAATAAACTGATATGAATAAAAATAGGGTTGTCAAATCAAGAGTATTGAAAAAAAAACATTATTTGTGAAAGGAAAAGTTTGTAAGAAACTTTCAAAAGGGTTCATTTAAAAGAGAACGATCATTTAAGATAATGGTAAAAGTTGATATTTTACAGCTCTTTACGAACATATTGCAACGAATAGGTACATGTTTATATTCCTTCGCCCTAATAACAGTAAATAAAGCTATGCCGTAAATAAGAAGAATATTTTTTTAAAATACTAATTAATGTAAGGACTTTGTTTATTTTATTTACTTACCGACTTAGTAACTTAGATTAAAGACAATATGCGATAGTCTCCTTCAACCCGAAGGTGTAGGCAGCGGCTAGTCAGCCTCGTCTCGCCGTTATGATTGCGTCCCAAATGGAATAGATAGGCGAGCCTATTACCAAACCGGGCACAAAGTTTTCAGTCATCGATATTTATCACACAAAACTATTTATCTCTAAGACTTTCGCGAATCACGTTCATGACATTAAAACAACCTTTAGGATTATATCGCGTTTATTTATTATTCACGAGTGAAAATGACCATTGTAAAGAGTTCGAAACGTCGGGAAATAAATAAAATTAGTAATAAAGATAAGAAGTAAAAACAACCTATTGATTCATGAATAATTTGTAAAAACAATTATGAAACATATATGTTGAGAATAACTACTTCCCACACTAAATGGGGCTTCCCATTTAGTATTATTCTTACTTTAATAATAATACTTCGTATTATTAAACCTGAAAGACATACCGGAACAATCACAAAACCTAGATATTTTACTTCAAAACTTGCAAAAACCTTTAAATAATAACAGACGTGAGGACAATTGCAGAAAACAATCACGTATTGGATGTACAAAAGTAAAAGGATGGGTTAAGTTCTAAAGTACTTTTACTTCCTTTCCAGTGCTAATATTTTGACACCTTGAAATAATACAAAAGGGGGAAAACACATCACCTCCCTCACAAAACATACAGTTATGTGCCCACCCTCTAGAATAATTGAACGGGAAAGCAATAATTTCCCTTTACCCCTAAGTTACTGCTAATAGCGCGAACAACACTCTTCTCACATATGTCGGCTTCCCAGGGCGAGTAATATGGCAGATGGAAAAACTGTAATATCGTATTTCATAAGTGGACAAAGTATTGGCCAATAGAAACACGAATACGAATATATGTGTAACATATAGGTCCATAATGATGTTGACAGCGTTGATCTCTTTAAGTCAAGTTTTCATCCAAGTTCATCCGGGCCATTGTAATTACAAAAACTACAGCGGTTATTGCCATTTTTATCCTATCCTTTTTTATTTTCTAAGTAAAATTATTGGAAAATTTGGTAGCTCATATCATATCTTAAATATTTATATACGCAAAATACATATAGGAAAAAATAATGTTATCAGTAAAACATTCCTTTAGAAAATAATGTGGGTACAGAAGTAGAAGCCGAGGTATCCAATTTCTATCTCGTTTCACTCTCGCGATCGTAAAGATTGTAAAACATCTGATATGTCGGATAAAAGAAATATGTTAAATAATCGGAAAAAGTAATTTTCAACGCAGCTTCACGCCAAATCTCCTGCGAGGTAGACAGAAGAAAGAACTAAGAGTAATAATTTTGATATTCGCTCACGCATCAGTTTTTTATGTTATAAATACTTTTTGTTAATATAAAGATCGAGAAGATTGCACGTAGTTCTTACATGCTAAAAATATTTATGACTAGTGCAGATTTCAATGAAGCTTTAACAATAAATCAGCGTACTTTAACCGAATAGGTTCAGTAAAAAAAATCTAAATTATTTTCATACTTTAGCAAATTTGTGTCAAGTAAGTCAACAAAATAAATGGTAGTGCCAGCTATTGTGGCATACGAAGCAAAAAAAACACTAACAACGAGCTGTCGGGAACAATGTAGGCGACGGTTTTATATAATGTGCCAAGATTTGGCGCATATAATAATATACAGTTTAAAATTAAAAGATGTAGTTTCTCTGAGCAAAACTACATTGCAATCAGCTTAATACAATTCCATTAACTATTTATTATTAAAAAATAACTGTAAAATTCTAACATACATGTTAACATAAATTAATTTTAAACAATAATTTATTTTCCGTATTTTT
Organism: Euproctis similis; assembly: GCA_905147225.2. NCBI lineage: Eukaryota > Metazoa > Arthropoda > Insecta > Lepidoptera > Erebidae > Euproctis > Euproctis similis. Next base: position 17,813,168 of record LR990109.1, read on the forward strand.
ATAAAAATGAATGGACAATACGTTGGTCTTACGTATAGTCCGTTCATCCATATATTTGCCACCAAATTATATTAAAGTAATAAATAATAATAAATCTGGGGTGAATTCAAATATCTGCAATAAGCTACGTTATATGTTTAATAAGTAGTCTATATTTGTTGCAAGTAACAAGCATGCTACGCCAAATATAGGGTGAACAACGCACGCCCCGGGAGATTTATATTGGCAATATGCAGGATTAATAGCGGTTTAGTGTTAATTTAAATATATATAACGGTTTATAAAATAATTTTATAATATTACAAAGATATCGCACTGGTATATAAGTGTAGAAGTCTTCTTATCTATACACTTACGTATACACTTTCCTATCAAATTTACCTACGTTCACTATTTACTTGAAATATTATTTCACATAAAAGTTCATAGTATTGGAAAATTATCAATTGATTTGCTTTAGTCCAAAATATTAATATTATCATAATCTTACCTACTGTGGGGTGAGAATATTTTTTAATATACCTTAATCAATGGTCATAGTGTTTCGAAATATGTTTTACCCGAATGCACAGCAAAACAAGCAGGAGCATTAGCAAGATAGGGTATGTTTTCTAGAAGTTTTTATTGGTTCTATATACTATTTTAGGAAGCTGAGTTCGTTAAGTGGTAATCCAATCCAATCCTTTATACTCAGGTATTGGTTATGATAATATTAGAAAAAAAAAAAAAACAAGAAACCAGCTGCTATCTTATTAAGAACTCAATATTATAATATCGTCAAAGGTGTAAGCACTATTGAAATGTATAATACAAAAGTATGAAATATATTTATATAATAAATACGAGAGTAAATTTTATTTCCCATAAGGGGCCAAAACGAAAGAGGGGAGTTACACAATGAACCAAAATCAAATTGGCAACATTCATAGATAATTGTATTTCATTACCGATATCGCGTCCCGGGGCTCCTTGCCATTGGCTATGTTCAATATTTTAGTTTCCAGTAGGGAGAGAAACAACGGAACGAATTTATGAATTATATAGGATGTCAAGTATTTGACCATATGCGTCTATGCCTATTCATGCGTAGAAAGAGTATAATTTTGTTGTTGTGTTAACATTTTTGCCTGTTTTTCGACAGCTAATCATCTTCCTGGCCTAGTCCCATTATATGGGATCGGGACAATAGGTTTTTCCTTTCAAAACTTCCCTATCATTCGCATCTACACACTAATACCGTGCTTAATCATATCGCTTTTTCTTTTATTTCCTTCCACATTCACCTTCATTCTTCTTGGAACATGTGTATCATTAATATGTACATATTTACTCAATAAGTGTGTAAATTGTAGTTAGTGTGACTAGTGGTGATCATATTTTATAATTAAACTGCATTTGCCAGCAATTTTATCTATAAATGATCAGATATTGTTCTCTACTACCATCCGTGAGATGATACAAACTCTATTAAAAACTCTATGAAACGCATTAATATTTATGAAATTGTTTCAGGATTATCCATCTTCTTGATATTTCTTAACACGTCAAGTTTCCAGGTGATAAATTTAATTCTGGGCGTTATGCATTCAAAAGTTTTACTTTGCTACTAAAATATGTTTGAAAAATCCTAAAATTTTGTAAACCAGAAAATGTGGTATATTTATAGAAAAAAAAACTTTCAAACTGTGGGCACCACTCGGTACAATAGCATGATCAGCAAACATACCTGCAACAAATTAAAAAAAAAATATAAATTAATGATTCTCTGCAGATAATCATCCAGCCCAGTCGGTTCAGGATGAATAAACGTGAAGACTGCAATGAACAGTCCGAGGTCAATGTAGACGACAAAACAGAGTGAATAGAACATTGAAACAACTTTTTATGGATTACATCGCGTTTATTTATAATTTATTTTCTATTTATTTCCTGACGTTTAGAACTCTTTGCAGAGATCATTTTCACGAGTAATGAACAAAAAGGTGGTGGTCGTACAGAAGCTATTTTCATTGATACAGAAAATACCAACATTTAAAAATATTATTTTTACTATTGGTAACCCACATCAGACCATCAATCTAAGAAATAAATACATTCGAAATTGTTTATTAAAATTTATTGCTTATGTTCAATTTAGAAGGATAAACTAACAAGTTAAATAAACAATAACAACTTCGTCACACGATCATTCGTCAGCAGCTAATTTTTAGACTATTGTCTACTTGACTTGTTGTTAATAACAATAAACAATTGATGTTTTTTTTTTCTAGCAAACTATGTCTGAGAATTTGTTGCTAGCTTAATGCAATGTTAAGAAAATGATATTAATGTAACGTAACTTCACGCCTTTTTTCTACTAGCCGCCGCCTAGACTTTCGAGTTCGAGCTTTGATTCGCCGAATCATTATGGAAATGGAATCCCAAATGGAATAGCTGGCGAAGCTATTGCCATACACCGGGCACAGAGTTGTCCATCATCCATATTTATCTCACATAACTTAGGAATAGAACTCCCAGAAATCATTGGTTTACATTACCAGTATATTAGAATTAATCAGGCGACTAGACAAGATTTATATCATAAGAAATTGGTATTTTTTGTGTGAGATATATAAATAAAAACTATTTTTATTATTATTATTAACAGTCTCGGTGGCGCAGTGGGCGAGCGCACGGCCTCTGATCCAGAGGTCCGGGGTTCGATTCCAGACACTGGTTCACACCAATGACTTTTCGAAATTGTTTTCGGAAGTTATGTGTGATAAATACCGATGACTGGCAAACTTTGCGCCCGGTATGGCAATAGGTTCGCCACCTATTCCATTTGGGACGTAAACATAACGGCGAGACGAGGCTTAACAGCCGCTGCCTACACCTTCGGGTAACAAAAGGCGTGAAGTTATGTTATGTGTTGCTATGTTATGTTTATTTTTATTATGAGTCTAATATATATCAGATATATTCGTCATATATCTTCGTATATCATATGCAAATCCAGGTTAGAATCTCTTAAATTTGTAGTTTTTTTTTTTGAGTTTTTTATAATATTCCTTAAAGATCATGTACCAATAATATGCTATCAACTAATATACAAAGATAATTAGCTCAAATATTATAAGTCTAACATACGTTTAATCTTCATATATAAGCAGTTGGCAATCATGTTTTCGTTGTTTAAGTTAGGTTTATTGAATAGGTAAGTGGGTTATGAATTGTTAAGAAGCCTTAATGTGACTTGCGTGTTATATGTCTCAAGCATATATTATACTAGTTACAATTTGGTAGACATAAGATTACCATTAGGTAATTTGGATTGTGTTAAATTATATTCTGTGCGTGTATGTTTAGAAACAATACTAAGTATTGATTTGATATATGATATAAGTTACAAATTGGTCTCTTTCAAAAAGGCAAAATATACGTAGTACCCAAAACCGGTGCTGATGCTTGATGAGATGTATGACTGGATGAAGTTAAAGAAGTAAGTCAAGATCGTAGCTTATGGAAAGCCAAAGTCTCTGCATACCCCTATGGGATACAGACGTGAGCTGTATGTATGTACGAGTATGTACAAATTTATAAGGGTAATTGATATACTTTACCTTTGATTTTTAAAATCTAAAATAGTTTAAAAAGTGTTAAACTTGTCTAGGAAGAACTTTTTCTGACTGCCCCATAAATCTATGCATCAAATTGTCGTTAAGATATATAAGTTTCGATACGTTCTAACCGTGTTCAACTCTTGAATGATCTGATTTTCAATATCGATTCGATAACAATCGTTACTCGGGAGACGATTATATTAGAGGTTTTCATTATAAATGCGTAGCCAACTATAAAACTGATTTCATTTCGAGTACACGTATATGGGAAATGTATGAAAAGTAGATTTAACTAACAACCAATTTTATTTTATACATATTACGTGAGGGGTGAAACAGTAAGCAATATATATTTTATTTTATTTTTTTATGCAATACAAATCCGGTGAACATAAATTTCTTAACGGAATAAGTACAAAACCAACTTATATACCTCCGTATATGTGGTTTATGGGTTATTGCAAAAATACTTCTTACAATTTCAGCGAGTTCCAGCTGAGGTAAGTGAGCTTTTCACTGCGCCAGTCTTAAAGTCTTAGTCGACAAACCATCAAATATTGAACCTAATATGGCTTTAGAATCTAATTAAAACCCAAAAACCTTAGTACACATGAAAAAAAAAACCATTACATTAAAATGCTTGGAATTGAGCCAGAAGTTTACGGGACAAAAATGAAAATACAGAAATACTATCCAAGATATATTTGTCGCCGTCATAAATGAGTGAGACTTGAACACTGGAAGAATGACATACGGGCCAAGTCTAATTTCTTTTCGTTTAGTAATCAAATCGTGAATAATTTATTTGAATGTTCACTGCTACGAGATATAATAATAAATCAAATGGATTATGGTACACTTTGTCCTGTGATTGAGGTGTTCGGTATTTTTAATCAATGAGTCGTGTAAAAACATTCACATGAAAAATGCTTTATAAATTTATTCCATTCGATAAACTTTCAAATGCGTTTTACTTGTTATGAGAACAGCGTTCGAAAAAATCAAAACCTTTTTTCCATCCCGTACACTGAATTAAATCCTAACTCTTATTAGAAGTATAATCGTTATTATGTTACAGTAGATAACAAAATAAATAAAGCATCTAAATTAAGTATTAGAGAATAGGAATTGTCACAATGTTTAATTTATTTAACAAACAATTCCCTGCGGTCCAATTTCATAAATGCACAGTCCAATTGATTCCAATACTTCCTATAGAATGTAGAAATACTTCGATACAAAAGTTCATTAACACGACCAAAGATAAGAAACCGATCGGGCAGAAAGAAATTGAAAATGCCCGCGGTGGAAACGGAATACTATTTTTCAATAGGGTTTTCAAAATTGTATTCTGACACTTTATTAAATTTGTATTTACATGTATTGATTTCACGCTATTTAAAATAGATTGCGCGCAATATTAATACCTAATGACAAATACCTGAGGTCCAATATTGCTTATTGTATTCCCAAACTAGATGCACACATCGCTTAACTCGAAGAAGAACATAAAGAAGAAATTAATAAGAAAACCAATTCAAAGCACATTGAAAGAAAAATCTTGAAAGCAACAACCCTAATACGGGAAGCTGATGCTACAGACAATTTGTAAGCTTTGTTTTTGTTCTGCACTGATTAGCGAGTATCCGTTATTTAACAGTAACGGCAACGGGGACAATAAAACATCTCCTTTAACGCAACCCAATACCGCTCAAAGGGCCTTTACGCCACACCATTGTGTCAGCTATAATCGTAATTTCAGAAATTATTATCGAAATGTCACAGGTTCAAATTCGGAATTATATAATTTTAATTAATATAGCGTCATCATAGCGTTGGTGGTTTGGAGGTTCAGTACTTTACAATTTTGGGAGTAAAACGAATGAATTTTCGGTAGTTGTGCGTGAATTCTTACAAATTACATTTGGTACCAAAAAAAAAAAGTAAAACAACCTTAAGATATCTTTGTGTAATAAAGCACTACTCAAAAAAGTGAATGGTATGAATTCGTACCTTTGGTATTCCGACTATATTACACTTCAGCTCTGCAGGAAAAGGAATATTATCCTAAGGCAGTGGTTCTCAAACTTTTTAAATGACGGAACCCTTTTGGGAAGCAAAATACTTGATGGAACCCTACAATAAAACAATTATTTTTATAAGTGTATTCTTTATTAATCAGCATAATAAAAGTACAATGTATCAGTTACTAATTATTGTTTACTTCACCACTTGGTAAGGACAATAATAGAAAACATTAAAAAAGAAAAAATCTAACTAGTGGGAGGTATGAAACTGTTTTTTATTTTTCATCAATTGCTTGATATCAGGTTTGATGGAAGAAAGTTGGAGTCTCATATCAGATTCGGCGTCCAGTCTATTGCGATATTTTGTTTTCGTGGCTGCGTAGGTAGAGAATCCTGTTTCGCACAAATATGTAGTTGGGAACGGGAGGAACGGATTCATCTTGGATTCTGCACCAAAAATCATTAAGAGGCGTCGTTTTGAACATTGACTCCATACTTGTGTCTGATGACATTTCTAAAAGAGATTCATATATCTCATTTGACATGTTTTCAGGCTTTTCCAAGTTGGGTAAAAAAGGATTATGAATCCAGGAGTTCACTTTAATTTTTGTATTGTGTTCTTCGGGAAAATACTTTTCAAAAGATGCGCGCATCGAACTGAGATATTGGACCAATTCTTCAAACACATTATCTTCAAACATTTCTGAGTCGTTTTCGCTAACAAACTCACTGAGTAACGTAAAACTTTCTATTTCTTTCTTACCAATGCAAATGATCCAAAAATCTAATTTTCTTTAAAAAGCAGTTATTTTATTATAGACCTGAAACACTGTTGTCTGTTTACCTTGCAACGATAAATTTAATTCGTTAAGTTTTTGAAAGATATCCGCCATAAAAGACAATCGGAACAACCAAGTTTTATCATACAAACGGTCCTTCAAATTAAAAGAAGTATCTGCTGAAAAAAACATTTGTAACTCGGCTCTAAGTTCAAATAGCCTTGTTAAAGTTTTTCCCCGAGACAGCCATCGCACTTCTGTATGGAGCAGCAGTGTTTTATGTTTGCTGCCATAATCTTCACACAATAATGAGAACAATCGGGATTGTAGTGGTCGTGATTTGATAAAATTAATTATTTTTACCGCTTCATCCATAACTAATTTTAGATTAGACGGCATTTGCTTTATCGCAAGTGCTTGTCTATGCAGAATACAATGACTGGAACTACAATTAGGCGCTTTATTTTTCATTCGTGACACTGCTCCTGCTGTTTTACCTGTCATCGCCTTGGCCCCATCTGTACAAATGTCAATGCAATTGTTCCAACTGAGATTATGTTCTTCAAAAAATATATTTATTTTATTAAAAATTTCTTCCCCGGTAGTGTTTGTAAGCAGCGATGAACACATAACCATGTCTTCTTCAAAAGAACTTTTATATGGATGTCTCACAAAAACCAGCAGGATAGCCAAACCAGCGACATCAGTCGACTCGTCCATTTGCAAAGCGAATCGTGTATTTTGTAGACGTGTAACTAGTTCTTGTTTGACGTAGCTTGCCAGATCATGGATTCGTCGTGAAACAGTATCGTTTGATAGCGGAACAGTAGAAAGATGCTTTGCAGATTTTTCATCAAGCATACATTTTGTTATGTCTAATACACATGGTTTTATTAATTTCTCAGCGATAGTGTGCGCTTCACCTGCTTGTGCAATGCGATAGCTAACTAAATATGATGCCTCCGTGGCCTTTTCGTTGGTAGTTTGTGTTACATGCATCATATTTTTTTGACTTTCTAATAACTGATCTTTTTTGCGAACAAAAAATTCTTTATTCTTGTCTTTAGTCTCGGGGTGTACGGTTTCTAAATGTCGACGCAATTTGGCAGGTGCCATGGAACTATTAGGAAGCAGTTTACTACAGAGCATGCAGAGAGGTGAGCCGTTGGAATCAACAAATCCGAAACTGATATAAGATTCATCATACTTCCTTTTTTTCGTCTTTGAAACCGTCGAGCTTGACGTCGTGGCACTCGTGGCATCATCTTCTGGATCGGTGATTGCTAAATTCTCCGCGCGCATTGCTTTTGAACATTCAGCGTCATTAGAAGATGTTGTTGGAACACGTTTAACACCTTTAAGCCAACGTTCCATTCTTCTTTATTTATAATGTTACAAGTCAGGATAGTGGGGTTTAAATAATGCACAATCGTTACTGCGTATAAGAGACTAAATTTAGAACCTACAGGGAAGAAATGTATAAAACTGAGACAACAGAATACAGCAGGCAGTAAAACAATGGATACTAGTTTCTCGCTAGCGAGCTTGTAAGTAGGTAGTAACTTATCGCTCCGAACGCTAATCATCAACTGACGACGCCAACGCGCGATCGCCGCTTTTATACTTAGTCCTAGACTCGATCTCAAATATTCTCGAAAATACTCGAGTCGGCACCTTTCATAAACAAAAAGCAAAAGTAAAAACAGAAATTTAAAAATAGCGTTGTAAACAATATCGACTTTATCCTTTGAAGTTAGAGACGAAAGTCGCTTGTTGACAACTATAGCGTCTAATTCAGAGGCGGCTTTTATCAAAGAGACTGAGCGCTTACAAGTATACTACCCGCTCGTTTTAAGTTTGCCGCTGGCGATAGGTATGAGTGTATGACGTTCGAAATTTTTTATTTAATTGTAACAATAAAAATTGTGTACGTTAGATATTTGGGTAAAACTATGACACATTATAAGTTTTGTTGTCACGTGGGGGAGGGTACGCGCATTCCACAGACCGGCAAACTTAGAGCGAACGCGTTGTACAAGTATAAAATTGTTGAGACCAAACTTTTGAGATACTAGCAGACCGCGCGAACTTCGTATCGCCTAAAAAAGGTAAAAAAAATCCACTCATGACCCCGCGCAACATATTTGTCTTAGAAATTGAATACTTAAATTTTGTACACGGTGAATATCTTTTGAATTAAATGTCCAAATGTGATCATTCAAAAAGTTCTAGAAAGGCCTTAAATTTATCTTTTTAATGAAGCAAATTATTTTGTGGAGAGTTAATACCAAGGTACAAAAAAAGAATTTGAAAAACGACATCATTTTAATTAATTTAAAAAAATCAAAAAACCCTTATTGTGCGATAACTATAATAGTTAGATATATGCTCTCGCGACCTTTTTCGTAGACAATTATACGCTCTATAAAAGTGTAGTACATTGTTTTGTTCTGTACTCAATAGTTTTCGCAGCGTTCGCAATGTAAGGGTCACGTACTTACACCTTGGGTTACATTATTGGTTTTATAGTAGGGATCCCTAATTTATTTGAAAATATAATATAGCCTAAAACCTTCCTCGATAAATGAACTATACGCCATTAAAAGAATTTTTGAAATCGGACTGGTGGCTTCTAAAATTACCTCGTTCAAACAAACAAACAAACAAACTTTTCCGCTTTATAATATAAGTATAGATTGTACCAGCTAATGTAACACAAGCTTATACAAATACAAATAAATAATTAAATAACATTCATAGCGCGGCCGCGGAGTCCGCACAGCCGCGGAGCGACCAGAGAGAGGTGTTTTGATTTTTTTATTTCTAAATTCTTGCGGAACCCCGACAGAGGTATCACGGAACCCTAGGGTTCCGCGGAACACACTTAGAGTATAGCTGTCTAAGGAAACATTAATTTTAATTAATTTAATTAACATTTTGAATTCATGGTGTTCTCGCTAATGGTTAGTTTATATTGGTTCTAATAAGAAGAGCAAATAGTTTTAAGTATATTTAAATCCGAAGAAAATAGCGAAACGCAGGAGAGATTTTTCTCTCAAAATACAGGATTCCTTAGAGATAGAAAATTCCATCCAGGGATTTTCACTTGCCTATTATGCCTATGCCTTACCTATGGCTTTGGTACCAAAGCCATACATAAACATTTTTATGTTAGTATATAAATTACTTGTTATTAAAAAATTCAAATTACGTGAATATTTAAACGTCAAATAACTGCCAATTATAGAAGAAACACACAATATATAATGATGTTGAAAGAAAATAAACATTCATAGAGAATATAGACCGAATCTGACATTGGCCTTTTTAAAAGTTCAAGTTGAATGTCAAAAACTTCGCACGTGTTGTAACGGCACCACTACCCATGGAACATAGAACATAAATATCACATTTGTTTATATATTATTTGTAAGGTGTTGTAATAAAATAACACACTCTCTAGGTTATAATCTTGCAAGAAGATCGCCTTTTAGGAAAGTCAAGTGTGACAAAGTTGAAAGTTACCCACAGGTAGCACGAAAATCTATGCCTTTAACTTCATATTATGATATAAGTTTACAGAAATTAAGGCAAATATTAATAGAAATATAATAAAATTTATAATCAATGGCAATCATTATAATCAACCTATGACATTTATAAACAAAATATGACCCGGTGAACTTAGTTCTGCAACTAAAATAATTACCACTTTTTCTTTACTATATCATACATGAATTCAATAAAAACAACCCGTTGACACCTTCTATCTATTAAAAAAACCGCATCAAAACCCGTTGTGTAGTTTCATAGATATAAGCATATAAGGGGACAGACAGCGGAAAGCGAATTTGTTTTTATACTATGTAATGACTAAACATTAAAACAACCCTTCAACTTTCTGCGCAATTACGTGAACCTCAGAAATGGAATACAATAAAAATAAACCTACCGAGCAAGGTTTTTGATCGTTAAAATTCGCGCCAGAATCTAATAGTATTCTCAATAGACAAGCTTCACGACCGTCATTGCGTTGCAATTTTCAAAATGGAACTGCGATCTATACCCAGGGGAATCTCCGGGGACTACCCGTCCACTCCCTACTGATTGTAAACACAGGGTTACGACACTGTTAACCTGATTTTTGAAAGTTAGTTCGTACGGTATCCTTTAGGAAATAAAGGGATTAGATAGCTTTTCAAGAATTTCCTATATGGTTCCGCGTAATAAAATAATATATGAAGATACGATGACTTAACTAAAATGATAAATTTATTGCTTTAATTATATGTGATAATTTAATGGAAAGTTCAAAGAGGAATGCGTTGATAAAAATGAAATAGTAGGACCCGGTATATTCTATTTGATTTCTAAAGAGAATACTAGTAGACTTGAAATGATGAAGAAGGTGATGAAAATGGGCTTATATAGCCGATGACAATCAGTTGTAGTTTCCACCTTGCTAAAATTATTGTTGTAGGAAATGATGGAGTTACGATAGAGGGATAAGAGAAAGAGTAAATTCCGCAATTTTGTGAATATATAACTTATGCAAGTATGACACGAGTTCTTAAATCTAGACCACGGTAGTTAAGTGACGGCACACCAATAAATGAATCGTTATCGGTTTCCCATAAAACTTAAAATTCTCATCAATTTGAAAAGTTTTAAATGTAAGTTATACTTTAACTTCTAAGAAAGTTGAATTTGATTTAAATCTTTAATCCGAAGTTAAATTTTGAATAAAAGTTTCGGTATCTTTAAAAGGGATGGTTGAGACGATGAAGCCGCCTTTGAGAATTTTGTTGCGTTATATAAAAAGTATTAAAATTATTTACCTATGAATATCACACAAGCAATTCATAAATATTACAGATTATTTTTAATATTAGTTTTGGTGAATTTTACAAATGGAGAAGAAGATTAATAATATTCATTCATTTTACCAAAATAGTGATTAAGATATTTATAATATTAAACTTAATAATATATATATATATATATATATATATATATATATATATATATATAATACGTAATATTGACAGTCTATTTTACAATATTTTGAATTGTCACCAGAGAGTAGGCCAGCAGTATGTTCCAGTGGATTTATTGACATTTATTATCCACACACAAAAGCAAAAGGTCTACAAGACGCTTGGTTAACTCTAATCCTACGAGTCACATTTATCATTCATTCAAATAAAATGTACAAAATTTGTAGCATGTGTCAATTTTATATAAAGTGTATGTTTACTTTAAATTATTTGAGGCCTGTTAATAACTAATAAAAACTGATATTAAGATTTTCAATTTTATGAGTTACATTTATTTGCTGTTAATTTGAACACCGAACTTTTAGCCGCACGATAATCTTGGCAAAATAAATACCACATTTTTAAGAATCTGTCTCTAAACTTTTTTTTGATGTCTGGAGTGCTTCGTGTTGACGCCCATTGTGTCAGTTGAGTTTTATTCGATGCTTTACGGTTAATCATAAACTGAGGTAGTAAAATTCTTACTTTATTTTCGTATTGTTCTTTTGATGGATGGCAGATATTCTCGGAGTAATTTTCCACCTTATGCGTGAAAAAAAAACAACTTTATTTACTAGTTCACTGTTTTTGTCTTTAATACGTTCAAAGATTTTGTATTTCAGAATTATCTACAAATGCAAGATCTGAGTTCAGGCTTAGGTGAAGTTTAAGGATTAAATTAAATAACAATAATATAATTTAGACCCAGATACAAGATATTAGACTAAGAAAATCTGTTACCACAAAGAACAAAAACGTGATGAAAGATAGTATGAGATAAAAGATATATGTATTTCAATATTTATACCCAGTGTTATATAAGATGATAGTAAATTGGAATCTAGATTGGACCGACCTCATGCATCATACCCAAGAATGAATCATCTAGATTGATGAGTTGTGGTACAGGTACGAGCTGTATTTCTCGCTTGTCCTATAGCAATACATCAATTAAATTATAATACGAGTTTAGACGTTTAGGATATTGTTTTGCTCATATGTATAATTATATATCATCTTTTCATCGTCAACTAATGAAGTTATAAAAAAAGTTTACACGTTAAAAAGGTGTATAATATTTCTTATAAAATCTGAAATTCTTTATGAAGCTACTCGTCAGGACACCACACATTAATCGTGGACACAATCTCATGGTAGATATATCCGAAGACTGACTTTATTGAACACAACAACACTATCCTTAGAATACCGGATGAAGGGGAAATGAATGTTATGAAAGGACATGCGAGCGATTGAGCAAAGATATGATATAGCCACCATACATACAGATGAGTCTGCAGTAGACCCAAGTTAGATATAGAATCTTCGATAGAAACAGAGATGCCTAGTGACGATCAGTAACGTTACCTATATCAAATCAACAGTACAATGATGACATTTGAAATGACAATCATGAACATGCAACTACAGATTCTGACACAACAAATTGAAGATGAAACGGTGGAACACACGTGGGAACTTTAGAAGAGTTTTCGTTCATACCAGATACATAATTATGTGACGACAGGTAAGAAAAAAACTAACGACTGTTGATGACAGAGAGAGGGCCTTTCACAAAACAAATTGTTAATAAAATGAGATTTTAATAATATAGTTAACGACATCATAAACAGACATGGACTTTTTTATCTATTTATAATAGCAAAGCAAGCATGGCTTTTATAATACACCATACATTTATTTTACAGAGAACACACATGATGCCTCATTGTATGGCATTTTTGAGAGTCTTGCGACAATTACAATAGAAATGTTAAATTAGCAAAATAACACTCAGGTTAATTTATTTTTAGTGGGTGGCCAAATATTCTAAATTTAACAGTGGTAGAGCCAAGCAGTTCGCTGCATGAATTGGCCGGCTCGACCGGTGAAATACCACGACCTCTCAGAAGACCGACGTAAAGTGGCTCGCGCCACATGGCTTTCGTTCGGTGAGAGAGGTACCCGGAGGCCCACCCCCTTCCCCATCCTTTCCTATCCCCTACCCCTTTAAGGTTGGCAACGCAACAGTAACACTATAGACCGAATATTGAACCGCCACTCAAATATGTAAGCGCTACATAAGCGTTTAAGTAGCTGTCACATTAGACAGAATACGTGAAATTTAAGCAGTAAGTAGCACTTTATTGATTGTCAGATTTGAGTGGCGGTTCAGTATTCGGGCGTATATGTTTTGCTGGTGTCCATGGGCGGCGTTGGTTGCTTACCACCAGGTGACCCGCCTGCTCGTTTGCCCTCCTATCCCATGAAAAAAAATAGACATTATTCATATGACTTAAAATGTGTCAAGCAACGAGCCAGATAACAGTCAGTTTTATAAACACAAAAGCCTCATTTTGCAAACTCAGATTTTTACATAAAAAGCAGATAGTATACTCGATATATCCATTTTGGACCTCACTTGAATTTCACTAAAAGGTCGAGGACAGTCATTGCGAAAACCTTCGCATAAAATATCCACTACACGAGTTTCTTCTCAACAATATATCCACTGCCCCATTACAAGGACAGCCAAATCCCTTTCAGAACCTTACAAATCCACGCTTATGTATGGCTTAACAAAACACGAAAGCTTTACTAAAACAAACAAAGGACAATGAGTTTTTTAAAGTAATATAGAAAAAATGGAGGCATGCTATTAATACACTCGTACATTATCAGAACATTTTAAAATGTACTGGTAAGTACCGAAACAGAACTTCCTTGGCGTGAAATTCTATAGAGAAGTAGCATTAGTTCTAGGTATTACCGACAATGTATTAAACATGGCATTTATCTGATCCAAATTAGTTAAGAACAATGCGTTAATTAAATTTTGTGTAAATCGGTCGAGTAGCTTCAGAGCTAAAGACAAAACAAACAGACTCACTTTCTCATTTTTAATATTAACCGCAGTAACCTTTTTAATATAAAAATAAATCGACATAGCTGCAGAGATTTAGGGCCGCAATACGGCCGATGTCTTAAGCTCCGATGGTTTGCTTAGTTAAGCAGAAAACAAGTGAATTTATTTATTTTTTCCTACACAAAAAAATAAAGTAATTTCGTGTGATGAATAGAGACGGTTATGTAACGGCCTCATCAATAATGATAGTGGTCAAATATATGTAAGTGTAGTGCGCTAGCGTTACTTAAGAAATTAATATTTGTGCCAGATGACACAGCGCTCGAGGACGACCGTCAATCCTTATGACAGCTTGGACAGTCATGTTTCAATGAAATATTGTTTTTTTTTCCCCACCACAGATAAATTATATTATATTTTGTGTAGCGCATATTTCACTACTAATAGATCTATATATAAAATCAATGTGGATAATAAGATTACCATTTATTGTTATGTCTTAAGTGATTGCTGAACTGGCAGAACTATTGTCCATATGCCGGGCATAATTAATTCAACCATCATTAACCAATGATAAGAGAGATAGTCCACATCACATCAGGTCCAATGCTTTGTAGTTTCTAACTACACCCACAGGAGAAAAGAGAATGCCAGTATGATAAGGCCAATGACGCACGTTGAGATTGTTCTAAAATTAAAGTTTGCTTGTTTTTGTTTGAACATTTTAACTTCAATTACGAAATAGATTTCAAAGGTTTCGCGGAACAATAAATAAAACAGACTCGAGAACTCGGTATTGTTGTGAGGCGTTGAAAAGTTGTTGCAGTATAATTTCAATGTACAATATAAAAAAATGTTAACAAGCTTTTAAAAAAACAATGTAAAATAGTTTTCATTTCGCTCTGACGCAAGTATGAATAAATGAACGTGTTTAACAATTACAACAGGAGTAATTTCTTCGTAGTACATTCACTGGCAGTTCGTTATTACGCGAACGGTGTACATTTCATTTGAATATTTTTGCGATATTTATGTAAATTTTATGCATATTTCTGTTAAAGTAGGATAGAAAAAAAAATACATTTTGAAGTGTAAGCTAAGTTTGTTGTGACTAGTCCTGACCTCGCAGAGTAGCAACAATATCTCAAGGAGATGATTTATGGTATGGCAACGGTAACTGATTAGAGAATGTTTTATTGGTACATTGAAATATATATTACATGTAGGTAGTTAATAGCAATTTGTGGTGTCAATATTAAAAAAAAATTTTTTTAGTGATTCACTATTATATTTAAGGAATGACTTTGGTTGACCTGACCCTAAATTTATCAAGGTTATACAACAAAACACACAAACGGACCTGATATAGTGAGGTTCCAGACATTTATTAACCGTTTTAGTCATTTTGGAGTCTCAAGGGGCGCATATAGAATTCAACAGCAGCGAAGGTGAAGGCTTCGCTGAGCCGCTATAATAGTTTATAGCTTTTTATCCGACAACGGAAATTTTCTGGTGTAAGTATGTATATTTATGGGCATGTCGTTCACCTGAAACGCCTGTACCTCTGAGTGATGAAAAAAGCATTATATCTCGAAGGATATAAAAAAAGTTGAAAATGTAGCAAGACTAAACATTTTTTCTAGAATTCTAGGCTATGGTCGAGAGATAGAATACACGATAACAACGAAAATATTTTATAAGTATATAATTGAAACTTAGATATTCGACAATAACCGTATTAAAACTAAAATTACATCCGTATATCCTTCTTTTCGACAGAAAGTGACAGGTTAGATGATTTATAAGGGTGAAAGAAAATTGATTGGTCTGTTGTTAGCGGTAACGGTGAGACAAAGGAGTCTCATAGTTCGACGATACTATTCATTATTCGAATTGTTTATCTATAACCTAGTTTCTTGAGTTATTGTTTATAGGTAATAGATAATATAATAGGACGAAAAATAGTAGTATAAAATATACAGTTTACATATTTCAATTATATGAAAAAGTTGTTGTTCTTGTATGTTTTACCCTATTTGTGTTATTTTTAGACCTATTATTATACTCCACTATTTCATCCCTTGTTCTAGTTCAAAGTTTTAAAATATATTCCTTTCCAACTTACAAAAATGTATAATAAATCTGATGAACTATCAAATTGCATTGGCGTCGAGTTGCCTATACTCAGCTCCAGCAACTTGAACGTTGAAAATGTAACTTACGCGTAACTTAAACACCATTCTTAACGCAATTAATTTTATATAGGAAATTTTCTTTCCACGAATTGCTGCACTACGATTTTTTTAACCACAGAATGATCACGTTTCAAATTAAACTGTGGTATTTAAAATGTTTTTAATATCAATAATCAAAATTGTAGAAGAGCAACGACCGTGACAAACAAATTGATGTTCACATTAATTTTATTCAATTTATATCACGGTACTCGGGCTGCGTCTTGGCTTAAGTGATATATTGGCTTCACCGCTTTCCTATATTATCATCCGACAATATTTTCTGTAGGTACTCACTCTATGAACTTAAAGATTCAAATGAGAGAGAGCAGGATGCAGGATGCAGTTGACGTAAGTTGATAAGGGATAGCAATTAACGAGAGCGTTGAATGACCTCGTGCCCTCGCTCGAGTTCCTTCAGCCGAGTTCCGAGCGACTGGAATATCTTGGCTGCTTATCTCCAGTGGGATCTTTAAGTGCGCGCGCGCAACCCTCGCTTATTTTTTTATTTTAAGATTGGCAAAGGAATGTGGTTGACGCCGTTAGGTTGGTACTATATATTATTATGTCTTGTTAAGATATTTTTTAAAAGTCCGTTATAGTTGTGGCTGCAATGCTCTATTTATTTTCCAAATGTCTCTAAGCGATGTCATCACTAATGCACAGACTAAACAGCTTGATACTGTGTGTTCGTTCTGATTCTGTTAAGTGTCGACGCATTTAACTGAACCATGCACCATATTTGCCATGTATTTATAAGTGATGTTGTTATATTACGATTTTACAGCAGATGTTTTTGCTAAGAAACGATACCGCACTTTGGTCTTAAAAGCATGATGATTAGTTGCAATAACCAGATCCAAGTTACGACAGCGACGTATAGAAATCCATATTCACTTGCCTATGGCAGTAGATTTTCAAAGACGATGATCATATAATAATCCCGGCGTTAATCAAAATGACTTTACCTTAATACAGTTTCCAAAAAAAAGTTCAGAATCCAAACCACATCCAATCTTTATCAACCTTCAAAATTAAATAAAGACATTACTAAGACCGTACTAACTCGAATTATACCGATAACGATCTATAAGACAATAATTAGGGCAGGTTTTACTTTGAAATGTTTTTTCAACCAGGTTATAACTTCAAAGCCACAGAACAGAAAGAACGATGATCTAAAAACGTAGGTACTATAAAGAGTGGAACGAACGTGTGACATATGAATGATGCAAGTTTAGAAGAGCCACCTTTACCTGAGTCACGAGCTAAAACCGCAGGGGGCATTGAATGTTGCTATTGGCATGTAACCGCTCTGGGGTTTTTTTTTGTGTGGCGTGTGTTTTATGGATCGGGATTACAGGTCTGCTCAATAGGACAGGGTTTGGAGAAAATCATTGCTGAATTAGCTAGCTATACTGTAGTAGGTAATATATAGTACGCTAAGATTAGGCACTTTCAACGGCATTATTTTTAAAGTGAAACTTTTATTACATCGTCTCAAACTTTTTCGTCTGCGTGTTGCATGTCGCGTGACGGTCGGCCGCGGAGTAGGGATAAAGTGAAAGGCGCTCGTCAGAGCGCCTTTCACGTCTATTATCGTTTATTTATTATTAATTAATTACCCAAATATACACTTTATTTTTGTAAATAAATACCGTAAAAACATGTAGAAAAACACCCCCAGACGAGGGATCGAACCCGCCCCGACCTTGTGTTATCGGTAGTGCGGTTTACCGATGCACCACGAGGGCCGTATGTATGATCGTCTAATTACCGTCCTCTTTACCAATTTCGACACATTTTCTAGGATCGGGTTTGTTTGTTTGTTTGTTTTTTACATACATACATATACGTACGTACGTATTGCAGGCGGAGAAAAAAAAAAAATATTATTTATAAATTGTGTTTTTATAAATTGTGTTTTTTGAAAATTATATTTAAGTACGAATTACATACTAATAAAATAATGAAATATCAATAATATTTTTCGATCTTACCGACAGAATAATAAATATATACTATGTACTAACATATTATATTAGAAACATATACTTAATTTTTTGCAGTGATAAACTGTAATAAAAGCAAAGCAAACACACATTGACTTCGTGTTAGTTAACAACGCCATCTGCTGGAATAGAAATTTCATGAAAATCGTTGGAGCCGATTCCGAGATTCCAATTTTATATACACTCGAGAGCAATGAATCCGGGTCACTTAAAGAATCCTAAAAATCTCGGAAACTAAAAATGCTAGGTTAATGCAATAAATTGTATTTAATAGACAATGTAATACTCCTTAAATGAAGGTATTAAAACTTCTTAGTTATTGTAAAGTTATATCATAAAAAAATCAAATTTGAAAAAGGGCCACTTTCGAAGATGGAACTACGAAATTACAGCATTTGGTTTTGCTTTTGTTTGTAATCTGTCATTTATGTGGGTACATAAACCATGTTGATAGTGCTCTATATTCATTATTCAAGCTGAAATTATGTCGCTTACGCCTGAAGAATGCACCAGAATACTTACAATGCTGGAAACCGGCCGGAGTCAGCGCGATACAGCCAGGACTGTTGGTGTGTCGCTGTCAACAGTACAAAGAGTTCTCCGACGTTACGAAGAAACTGGTTCTAACCTACGCAGACCAGGAACGGGCAGAACCAGGTATACCACAACACGAGAAGACCGATACTTGGTGAACACCATGCTTCGAAATCGCTTTCTCACAGGAACTGAACTCACCAATCAGTTTCGACGCCTCGGAGGAAGTAACCCAAGTGCATGGACAGTAAGACGTCGGCTTGCTGAATCTAACTTAAAACCCCTTAGACCTGCAAACGGCCCTAAACTGGAGCGTGGGCATCGTATTTCAAGACTAAGATATGCCCAGAGCCACGTAAATTGGAGTATTGAAGATTGGTCAAAAGTTATGTTCTCCGACGAATCAAAATTTATGCTCTACAAGCACGATGGAAGACACAGAGTGTATCGAAGACCAGGGGAAAGATTCAAGCAAGCATGCATCGAGGAAAAAGTAGCCTACGGTGGTGGGTCTGTACTTGTGTGGGCCGGAATTTCTTCTGAAAGTCGCACAGAGCTGGTGATCATAGAAAACGGCTCTTTAACTAGCGTAAGATATGTGGAAGAAATCCTCAATGATCACGTTGGTCCATTTATGGTCAATTTAGGTGAGGATGCTATATTTATGCATGACAATGCCCGACCTCATACAGGTAGGATTGTGAATGACTACCTTCAAGAGATGAACATTACTCGTATGGAGTGGCCAGCGCGCAGCCCGGATATCAACCCGATCGAGCATGCTTGGGACGAGCTAGGCAGATGCGTAAAACAACGAAACCCTCCCCCAATCACGCTTCGTGAGCTCAAAATTGCTCTCACAGAGGAATGGGAGAATATTCCCCAAAATCGTATAAGGAACTTGGTGTACAGCATGCCAAACCGCGTAAACGCAGTAATGGAAGCACGAGGAGGCAATACGAAGTATTAAAATTCAAGAAAATCGTAATAAAGTTCAAAAATTTCATGTTTCCTATTTTTGTTTTAAGGAGAGATCAGCAGATTTTTTCTTTATGTAATTTTGTGTTAATAAAATGTATGGTGACTCATATTTTTTTTACTTTCATTTAAGGAGTATTACATTGTCTATTAAATACAATTTATTGCATTAACCTATCATTTTTAGTTTCCGAGATTTTTAACATTCTTTAAGTGACCCGGATTCATTGCTCTCGAGAGTATATATATATATATATATATACAAGAATTGCTCGTTTAAAGATATAAGATAAGATAGTGCTCTTTATATATGTATTTGTCACATTTTCATAATAAATCGAAATATCATATTTACTGGAGGAAAAAATATTGTTTTGTTTTGTAAAGATCCTTTGTTGTAATGTTGTTAACGTTTAATAGGTGTCGCGTTATCCCTAGTGCCGTAGCTGGAATACTTGTCGATTCGGGCGACATCTATCGATATAATACGATATTACGGCAGAATCATCAATAGTAGCAACCTTGTAGCGCCATCTAGGAATTATTGTCGTGACCACGTAAAATAAAAAACATTTATTAAACCCTATTAACAAATACAAGATGGCAAGTAAATTAAAATAGCCCTTATCGCACAATCCCCTGAAAGCCGGTGACGTCCGGTTCGATTTCAAATTAAACTAGTTTTCTCTCTCTTTGCAAAACTGCCACTGACTTGTAACTAACGAATTAGTGGAGGAAGCAGACTGCCTTTCTTACTTTACTTAAGTTTCCAATTCCAAAAAGTGTGCCAGGATTCGAACACGCGACCTATGCGATTCGGAAGCCGTGTGCTCGACCACTGGACCACCGGAACTACATATATGTGACACAGTTATGTTCGTCAATTTATTAGCGATAAGATAGTGCTCTTTATATATGTATTTGTCACATTTTCATAATAAATCAAAATATCATATTTACTGGAGGAAAAAATATCGTTTTGTTTTGTAAAGATCCTTTGTTGTAATGTTGTTAACGTTTAATAGGTGTCGCGTTATCCCTAGTGCCGAAGCTGGAATACTTGTCGATTCGGGCGACATCTATCGATATAATACGATATTACGGCAGAATCATCAATAGTAGCAACCTAGTAGCGCCATCTAGGAATTCTTAATCTTCAGTCGTTAACTTCCAAATAACTTGAAAATGATGAGATTATCGAATTAATTGATTTAAATCTTTAACTTAAAGTTAAACGAAGCCAAAGCAAACTTTTAAAAAAATTGCTGTTAAGTAACTGTTTTACACTGTTGCACTCTAAAAAAATATAAATGTTAATCATTTTATCAGAATCATCAATTTAAAAAACTTACTAACTAAATTATTGAAAAATAATTATTGAAAAAATATTTTGTTTATGTATATTTAAAAAGTAGATTTAAAAATCAATAACCTAAATGTCTATAATGTGAAAAAAAGTTTCACTTTTACGGTGGTTTCATAAAACCACACAATTTTTTTATTTCCGACATGGATTACATCAACTATATTTAATAGTATTTAGACTAAAATGCTGAATTATAATTAACATTAATACAAAATTATTATTATTATTTCCATTGTATAAATTTATGTAAACTAACTTCATTTTAAAATTAATAAATGTCAACCATAATCGGATCATAGATCATATATATTCGGATACCTGGTCATAATTTAAGGAAACCTTATATTTTAAATGAAACTGTACATCACTCGACAGGATTTTATAATTTAAAAAAATGAGATTCTAAATTAAACAAAGTAATGTCATAACGAGGCTTACATAGGGCTGCACGCTATCTTAGTATTACAATTTAATTTTAATTTATTTTCATATTGCTTGCTCTAATGAACAGGATGAAGTTCACGATACTAATACGTCAATATAATAATGCTAATAATAAATGCTTTTTATGGTTTCGTTAATTTGCTATTTTTACCTTTTTTTTACATATATACCATCTGGAACGATTTAAAAACCTTAGTAAGTGTGAAAGGTATAGACGGTTATTTTTATACACATATCTATGAAATGCTCGTAGCTTTTAAGAAAAATGTCATTAATATTTGTCACAAGTGACAACCCTAGATAAGTGTCAACGGCCTCATTACTGACGGATGATGAATACGGGGCCGTTAAAAGTGCTGCCCATTAACACGTCGAGTGTCTTTTGTTTACACGAAACATCAACAGATAAGAGACGTAATACGCTTATTGGTTGAATTTAATAAATACTAGCTGACCCGGCGGAACTTTGTGCCGCATTAAAAGAAGTTATACATGAAAACCACTTTTGAAACACAAATTTTATACTGTGTAATGATGTCGAAGCGTGACAAATACCGGATATGCCAGCAGGCGCTGTTTCGTTATTATTTCAAGATGTTCCTTTTTCAAATCTATTTTATATACAACCTACGCTCCATACGTTTTCAAAATTAAAAATACAACATTAGCCGGCGTAAAGTCTGCATTTATGCGAATCGAGTCTAGACAATATTAAAATAAATCAATATTTCAATGCAATTTCATCATATTTGGAGTAAAGTATTATTTGGTGGTACAATGAAGAAAAAAAATGTGCTGTATTGTTAAGTAAATATGATGAAATTGCATTGAAATATAGCATACTTACTTGAATAATATATATATCATTGCTACTGATTCATGAACAGAATATTTATAATAAAAATTGTAGGTATTCTACATAATCCATATTCACTCTTTAGTTAACTTATTTTAATACTATTGATAAACTGTTACAAAAATATTCAGAACTGAATTCTTTCATCCAAAATACTGACATTATTTTCATTGCCTTGAAAGAAATCAATCGCTTTTGGTCAGTCTCGGTGGTCCAGTGGTCGAGCACACGGCTTCTGAGCCAGCGGTCCGGGTTCGAATCCTGACACTGGCTCACATCAATGACTTTTCGAATTTGTTTTCGGAAGTTAAGTGTGATAAGTATCGATGACTAACTTTATGCCGGTGTGGTAATAGGTTCCACCTATTCCATTTGAGACATAACATAACGTAACAAAAGGCGTGAAGTTATGCTAAGTTATGTAAAAATAAATTAAATATTTGGAGACTTTCTTTGACTTCAGTGATATTCAAATTTAACATAGAATATTCTTGTCTTTTTACACTAAATATTTCAACTCGTCCAAAATAGAAAATGTCTTAAATGATCATGTAATTAATAACCAAACTAACGGTTGATTACAGACATTAAAATTCCTTCACATCATCTGAATGATTTGGAATATTCCACTTATTAACTTTGAATTATTGTACATAAATTTATTAGAAGCTGACAAATATACATATTTGAAGATCTCGGAGGGAGAAAAAGAGAGAGAGACAAAGAGAGGAGGGGAGAGAGAGAGGAGAGATAGATCTTAATCGATTGATGTTGTTTTTACAACCGTTAATGGTGCAATAAATCTGTTGAGATTAATTAATTTTATGAGTGATTTTAATGTTATGTTGAAGTTAATTTATACAAATAAAAAACAAGTAAAAGTTACTGAATCATCTGAACATCTGAAGATTTTACATATATAAGTTTTTATCTGTACATATGTATATGTAAATAAAATTGAAGTACCTGTTAGTAATAATGAAATAGTTGCTTTCCACTATTTTCATATGAACATATTTACGGTTTATACACCAAAACAGCATGTATTACAATTTTGGTCCGTCTGTGTGTTTGTTCCTAGTAATCTCTGAAATGGCTGGACAGATTTTGACGGGACTTTTATTGGCAGGTGGCAGATTAAATAAGGAGTAACTTGGGTAACTTTATTTGACAAAAGTTCTTTTATCTATTAATTTTTTGCTTCCGATGCAAAACAAAGTACGCGGGGTCAGCTAGTTTGTAAATATGTTTACAGATTTATATATATACTAGCTGACCCGGCGAACTCTGTTACGCATCAAAAGTAATAACTGCTGCCCCGCTATGTTAATACTGCAATATCTTCGACAAATTTGAAGTCGATAGCAGCTATAGGTTAAAAATGGGAATTTTCCATTGTTAACACCCCCGCAACCCCCCTTGTGGGTGGAATTTCGTAAAATCCGTTCTTAGCTGACCTCTACTCGGCGAAAGGAATAATCCTACCAAATTTCAAGTCGCTACGCCTTATGGTTATGGTTCCAGAGATATCGTGATGAGTCAATATATAGGTGGAAATCTCTTATATATATATAGATTTTAGGAGGAGAGTTTAGGATTTTAGAAGAAGTTTATGCTCATCTTATCGAGTCCAAATTTCCTATCATGAAACATTTTCTTCTTCAAGTACTGGATGTGGCATCAGTCGTTGCGTCTAGTAAAAAAAAAGAGTACATAAATTAAATGGAATTTATGTTTTTATTTATTTATTTACTTCACGTACGTACGTGCAACTAGAATAATAAAGTAATAGATAATAAATTATAAATAAAGTAATAGGCAATAATAAAAAAAGAATAAGTACAATAAAAATCAGAGCCTTGCGATATAATGCCTCTATAAATAATATGAGATCCCAGGATCATTAACACAATAGCTGATTAATGGTTTTTTTCCGTATACATACATAAATAACGTCGTGTTTCGAGAGCACCTATAAAATATGTTTTAAAATATATTATATATATACAGAATTATACAGAAATCTTTTATTTGCAACGCATTTGTCACAGCGGATTTTCGCATTCCCTCCCTCTCCTGAAATATTTGTTTAACAACAGACAATTGCAGAAGCATTTTTCAGAAACGAAATCGTTTCCAAGTAAAACATTTGTGGTGAATGTGCTATTGTTTATTTTATGACATAGTGACATGTGACATGTCTCGGTGGTCCAGTGGTCGAGCACACGGCTTCTGATCCAGAGGTTCGAATCCTGACACTGGCACACACCAATGACTTTTCAAAATTGATTTCGGAAGTTAAGTGTGATAAATATCGATGACTGAAAACTTTGTGCCCGGTATGGCAATACGTTCTCCACCTTATTCCATTTGGGACGTAAAGATAACGGCGAGACGAGGGTTAACAGCCGCTGCCTACACCTTCGGGTAACAAAGGCGTGAAGTTATGTCGTTTTGGTAAATTGAATATTCGTTGAAGCAAACTATCGTATAGACTTCAATAAAGTCATATATTTTATTTACTATTCTAGTACGTTTCGAAAATAAAAAGCAAATGTTGGGAGCATATATATAAAAAGCGGTCACGAGCAGACCAGTGAGCGCGTCGCTGACACGATATTGTCCTCGCACGAATATCATAAATCACGATTATCTAAGCCTCATCTCGTGGTGAATGCTTACTTAAATTCACGCGCGGTTTTAATATTATATAAGTACATATATCATACCTATAGTTTTCTTTTTGCTTTTCAAATCTTGGCTAAATTTCGAAACAATATTAAGTTGTGGATCATTCCTCGTAATGTATTAGTGAAACAACCTACTGCGGAATTGAGGTCGGCGGGTTCGATTCGAGCATGAATGTTTGTATGGAGCCTGAGTGTTTTCTATGTGTTATAAGCATGTACAGTCGACTCTCGTTAATTCGAAACTCGAGGGACTCTTAAAATATTACGAATTATCGAGTGTTCGAAATATTAAATAGTTCGAAATTTGTGAGAGAAATTAAAGAAAACTTCGAATTATTAAGTGTTGATCAATTCTTATTTATTAACTGCTATTCTATAACAATGACAGAACCTTAGAGGTACATTCATGTACATACACTTACGTATTCATAATGTTAATTAATTATTATTTTGAAAGAACTCTGTAATACTGGTTTACCTTCCGAAAATACCATGTCAGGATTTGAACCCACTACTTCTTGAATTAGAATATACATGGTCGATATTAGCATGGCTGTCGATTTTCACATTAACATGCTCATTATTAGCAATGTATCAACACACATGCTACTATTGAGCACTTGCTTGGTAATGGCATGCTTTCGTACTAATAAAAAGCATGCGTAACAGTACCATTAGTCAAACACTGTAATCATAGCCTAAACAAAGGCTCAAATAACAAACAAGTTAATACAAGTTTGATCTTGTCGCAAAATGTATGTACATACTTACAATTTTTCTCTCTGCAACTTTGAATTGTCGAGTGTTGGACGCCGATAAGTTCGAATTAACGCGTCGTTTTGTTATATAGCAATGATATTTTCGTACGAATTAGCAAGAGTTTAAAAATGTATTGATTTAGTTCGAAATATAAAGAGATTTTGTAGGGAACTCGTGATATCTTTGAATTATCGAGAGGTTTGAATTATCGCAGGTTTGAATTAACAAGAGTCGACTGTATTTACAAAAGAAAAGTGTATTAATATTCATTGTTTAGTTTCCATAACATAAATACTTGTGTATTTAGTTGCTTAGTGTGAAAAACGTATAGTGCGTTGTAAATATTATTATTATTTCTATTAGACAAATCCTAGGTGTTTACATACATCAATTCCATATCGGTCGAAGTTCTAAAGGTCTTGTGATTCACCGCTTCACTTCTGATTTAGAGATATCGACTTCAAATCCGGGTATACACCATTTACTTCTCGAAAGTTATGTGTCATAGATATCGATGACTGTTAAAATTACGCCCGATGCATAATGGACTTCGACCCCTTTTGTAACAAAGAAATTCAGCCAAAGAAATCCAACTTTATTTACCACTGTGTAATTTGTTTTTATGAAAGTCATTATTTACCAAAAGTGCCTAATGGACTAGAAAAAAAAAGTACTATAGAAACCAATCACATCTTAGACGTAAAAAATTGCAAAAGTTTACGCTTATAAATGTAGTAGCTGACCCGGCGAACTTTGTTCCGCATCAAATGAGTAAAATTTGGATTTTATAAAGTTCAATATATGCTATTTATCGGCACGAGTTTTAACGCGCAACGCGACTGCTATGTCCCGCTATGTTAATACTGTAATATTTTCGTAATTATTCGTTTAAATTACATGCTGTAAAGGGCCATGATCATCTATATTACATGCACAATCTATTTAAGAAACTTAATTGGATGAAAATTCAGACTGTAATGTTTAAAATCGCTTTGTAAATAAGCCATTATTTCTCGTAAAAAGAAAAAAAAGAAAAATGGTCAGTGTGGGTTATCTCTAAGACAGTGGTTCTCAAACTTTTTAAATGACGGAACCCTTTTGGGAAGCAAAATACTTGATGGAACCCTACAATAAAACAATTATTTTTATAAGTGTATTCTTTATTAATCAGCATAATAAAAGTACAATGTATCAGTTACTAATTATTGTTTACTTCACCACTTGGTAAGGACAATAATAGAAAACATTAAAAAAGAAAAAATCTAACTAGTGGGAGGTATGAAACTGTTTTTTATTTTTCATCAATTGCTTGATATCAGGTTTGATGGAAGAAAGTTGGAGTCTCATATCAGCTTCGGCGTCGAGTCTATTGCGATATTTTGTTTTCGTGGCTGCGTAGGTAGAGAATCCTGTTTCGCACAAATATGTAGTTGGGAACGGGAGAAGAATATCCAGAGCCATTTGGCCAAGCATTGCATATTCATCTTGGATTCTGCACCAAAAATCATTAAGAGGCGTCGTTTTGAACAATGACTCCATACTTGTGTCTGATGACATTTCTAAAAGAGATTCATATATCTCATTTGACATGTTTTCAGGCTTTTCCAAGTTGGGTAAAAAAGGATTATGAATCCAGGAGTTCACTTTAATTTTTGTATTGTGTTCTTCGGGAAAATACTTTTCAAAAAATGCGCGCATCGAACTGAGATATTGGACCAATTCTTCAAACACATTATCTTCATTTCGCTAACAAACTCACTGAGTAACGTAAAACTTTCTATTTCTTTCTTACCAATGCAAATGATCCAAAAATCTAATTTTCTTTTAAAAGCAGTTATTTTATTATAGGCCTGAAACACTGTTGTCTGTTTACCTTGCAACGATAAATTTAATTCGTTAAGTTTTTGAAAGATATCCGCCATAAAAGACAATCGGAACAACCAAGTTTTATCATACAAACGGTCCTTCAAATTAAAAGACAATCGGAACAACCAAGTTTTATCATACAAACGGTCCTTCAAATTAAAAGAAGTATCTGCTGAAAAAAACATTTGTAACTCGGCTCTAAGTTCAAATGGCCTTGTTAAAGTTTTTCCCCGAGACAGCCATCGCACTTCTGTATGGAGCAGCAGTGTTTTATGTTTGCTGCCATAATCTTCACACAATAATGAGAACAATCGGGATTGTAGTGGTCGTGATTTGATAAAATTAATTATTTTTACCGGTTCATCCATAACTAATTTTAGATTAGACGGCATTTGCTTCATCGCAAGTGCTTGTCTATGCAGAATACAATGACTGGAACTACAATTAGGCGCTTTATTTTTCATTCGTGATACTGCTCCTGCTGTTTTACCTGTCATCGCCTTGGCCCCATCTGTACAAATGTCAATGCAATTGTTCCAACTGAGATTATGTTCTTCAAAAAATATATTTATTTTATTAAAAATTTCTTCCCCGGTAGTGTTTGTAAGCAGCGATGAACACATAAGCATGTCTTCTTCAAAAGAACTTTTATATGGATATCTCACAATAACCAGCAGGATAGCCAAACCAGCGACATCAGTCGACTCGTCCATTTGCAAAGCCAATCGTGTATTTTGTAGACGTGTAACTAGTTCTTGTTTGACGTAGCTTGCCAGATCATGGATTCGTCGTGAAACAGTATCGTTTGATAGCGGAACAGTAGAAAGATGCTTTGCAGATTTTTCATCAAGCATACATTTTGTTATGTCTAATACACATGGTTTTATTAATTTCTCAGCAATAGTGTGCGCTTCACCTGCTTGTGCAATGCGATAGCTAACTAAATATGATGCCTCCGTGGCCTTTTCGTTGGTAGTTTGTGTTACATGCATCATATTTTTTTGACTTTCTAATAACTGATCTTTTTTGCGAACAAAAAATTATTTATTCTTGTCTTTAGTCTCGGGGTGTACGGTTTCTAAATGTCGACGCAATTTGGCAGGTGCCATGGAACTATTAGGAAGCAGTTTACTACAGAGCATGCAGAGAGGTGAGCCGTTGGAATCAACAAATCCGAAACTGATATAAGATTCATCATACTTCCTTTTTTTCGTCTTTGAAACCGTCGAGCTTGACGTCGTGGCACTCGTGGCATCATCTTCTGGATCGGTGATTGCTAAATTCTCCGCGCGCATTGCTTTTGAACATTCAGCGTCATTAGAAGATGTTGTTGGAACACGTTTAACACCTTTAAGCCAACGTTCCATTCTTCTTTATTTATAATGTTACAAGTCAGGATAGTGGGGTTTAAATAATGCACAATCGTTACTGCGTATAAGAGACTAAATTTAGAACCTACAGGGAAGAAATGTATAAAACTGAGACAACAGAATACAGCAGGCAGTAAAACAATGGACACTAGTTTCTCGCTAGCGAGCTTGTAAGTAGGTAGTAACTTATCGCTCCGAACGCTAATCATCAACTGACGACGCCAACGCGCGATCGCCGCTTTTATACTTAGTCCTAGACTCGATCTCAAATATTCTCGAAAATACTCGAGTCGGCACCTTTCATAAACAAAAAGCAAAAATAAAAACAGAAATTTAAAAATAGCGTTGTAAACAATATCGACTTTATCCTTTGAAGTTAGAGACGAAAGTCGCTTGTTGACAACTATAGCGTCTAATTCAGAGGCGGCTTTTATCAAAGAGACTGAGCGCTTACAAGTATACTACCCGCTCGTTTTAAGTTTGCCGCTGGCGATAGGTATGAGTGTATGACGTTCGAAATTTTTTATTTAATTGTAACAATAAAAATTGTGTACGTTAGATATTTGGGTATCAAAATCAAAATCAAAATCAAAACTCATTTATTCAATTTAGGTCTTGTCAGACACTTATGAAGGTCACTTTTTTTTTTACTTCCGCCAATTCGATTACTCTCGCACTGAGAAGAATTGGCAAGAAACTCAGGGAGGTTGTAAAACTATGACACATTATAAGTTTTGTTGTCACGTGGGGGAGGGTACGCGCATTCCACAGACCGGCAAACTTAGAGCGAACGCGTTGTACAAGTATAAAATTGTTGAGACCAAACTTATGAGATACTAGCAGACCGCGCGAACTTCGTATCGCCTAAAAAAGGTAAAAAAAATCCACTCATGACCCCGCGCAACATATTTGTCCTAGAAATTGAATACTTAAATTTTGTACACGGTGAATATCTTTTGAATTAAATGTCCAAATGTGATCATTCAAAAAGTTCTAGAAAGGCCTTAAATATATCTTTTTAATGAAGCAAATTATTTTGTGGAGAGTTAATACCAAGGTACAAAAAAAGAATTTGAAAAACGACATCATTTTAAATTTTAAAAAATCAAAAAACCCTTATTGTGCGATAACTATAATAGTTAGATATATGCTCTCGCGACCTTTTTCGTAGACAATTATACGCTCTATAAAAGTGTAGTACATTGTTTTGTTCTGTACTCAATAGTTTTCGCAGCGTTCGCAATGTAAGGGTCACGTACTTACACCTTGGGTTACATTATTGGTTTTATAGTAGGGATCCCTAATTTATTTGAAAATATAATATAGCCTAAAACCTTCCTCGATAAATGGACTATACGCCATTAAAAGAATTTTTGAAATCGGACTGGTGGCTTCTGAGATTACCTCGTTCAAACAAACAAACAAACAAACAAACTTTTCCGCTTTATAATATAAGTATAGATTGTACCAGCTAATGTAACACAAGCTTATACAAATACAAATAAATAATTAAATAACATTCATAGCGCGGCCGCGGAGTCCGCACAGCCGCGGAGCGACCAGAGAGAGGTGTTTTGATTTTTTTATTTCTAAATTCTTGCGGAACCCCGACAGAGGTATCACGGAACCCTAGGGTTCCGCGGAACACACTTAGAGTATAGCTGCTCTAAGAGATAGACATATATAAGACCCCCCGCGGATTTTTTTGTAGACCTTCTAAAGGTGTTTAATAATGTAAAAGATTGTTTTGAACTATCACTTAGGGTTCAGCCAGCGTTTGCAATTAAAGTGCTAAATCTCGAAAATTATCATTTTTTCTTTAGAACATCATATATGAATTATAGATCAGAACCACCCCGTTGACACCTATTCACTATTAAAAAAACCGCATCAAAATCCGTTGCGTAGTTTTAAAAATATAAGCATATAAGGGGACAGACAGCGGAAAGTGACTTTGTTTTATACTATGTAATGATGATTGGAACTTGACCTAGTCTCGTCCTAGTCATTAAAATTGTAAATTAAAATGTCTACTGTCAAAAGCAATACTACGCTAGATTAGCTATATCCGAACAAGTTTATGTAAAAGTTGTCTCTTATCTAAAATAGCGAACAATGTTCACGTCTATTCCTCGACATTCAACGTTTAGAAGTTCCAAACTGACAAGTAATCTAAAGCAAAAGTTGTTAACACTCCGAGCCATTTGCGCAACTAATATTTGTCGCCTAAAATTAAGTTTTAAGATTTGAAACTAGAAACTAGTTCTTCGGAGGGATGTTAATGAAACCCGCAAAGCCAGAGGGTGAACTTGCTTTTCAGTCGTAATTGTGTAAGTACATAAAAGATAGAGAATATAAAGGGATACAAAAATAAGGGTTTTAAACTGTGTTCTGATTATTTCTAGATGTTTCTTTTTTCAGACATATTATCCGGAAACAATCTACATCAACGTATTGGACGTGGACTTAATCAAATAACAATTTTAGTGAAAGAGTATTATGTATTAAGTAAATAGATATATTTATAATGATAATTTATTTGTTTTGACAAAGATGCGAATTAAAATGAGACCCCAATTTCCGTGAAAGAAAATGGCCCCAAATAAATTTTGCTCATTTATATCTGGCAGAGATTTCTTATTGCAATAATACCGCCTATTGTGTCCAAAGATTTTATTTATTACGACAGATATATCTATTTGTTGTCTATGTAGGTGACAGGAGAAATACGTATTCACTTACTGCCTAGAACTAAATGTTTGTAAGATAAATATTTCTTGAAGCAATTAAAAAGGAAGTTAAGTTTATAATATCATAAATATATTATCAAACATAAGCTGATTCATTAGTAATTGAATACTAATTCTGAATATTTAAAACATTATCTACATGATGGAAGATTTATCTAAGCTTTATTAATTACCAATAACGTAACGGGACATGTACTATCTGAAATCGAAGAACAGTTAATATTTCTTTTCATTGTGTATATACAAATGTATATGTTAGTCATATATTAGTTAGATTTTTATGATTAGTACATATATACAGTAAACCTTAACCTTGGTAACGATAAATACTATGCCCGTAAAATCGAATTTTCTACGCTTATAATACATTCTTGAAACCAACAAAAGCACCTCTGTGTCACTCACGAATCACTGATCCATAATGATATATGTCTGACAAGCGTATCCCTCATAGGGAGTTATGTACTAAGAACCATTGTACCTTTTCGAAAAGTACACAGCTATAGTTAAACAGAAAATAACGTCACGTATTTACAAAAGAATTTATTTGTCTATAAAATAATAGTAACATTAATACTGCGTATTTGTTGTTCATATTACACAATTCCTTGCAGGCACAATTATTAAAATGTTACCAGTTGAAGAAGATCTGTTTTTTTTTACCGAAGATTGTATATCGCTTGTTCAATTCAATTCAATTCAATATTCTTTATTGTACACCAAAACAAAAGGATTACATTGCATTAGCTGGATAAACAAATAAAAAATGCACAAACGGCGGTCTTATCGCTAACGGCGATTTCTTCCAGACAACCTCTATGGACATACCATGTAAAGCAAGGGTAGTCTTTGGTGTCTAAAATAGAATTTATATAGATAACTAAAAAAAAAAAACAAAAAAAAAGAAATTAACAAAACTATAAATCCAACACAAGCAATAAATATAATAGATAGATAGATATAGTATCCTAACATATTGTATACACGACATAATATATACATATATACTCTTAAGTATACACATACATATACATAAATATACATACATATAGATACATAGAGATAGTTTCCGGAATAGGTGTGATTTTGACTGTGCTAAAGTAACCTAATAACCTAATTGTACGTGATAATGATTAATTAGGCGTTTTTTGAACACACTTAGGGATTCAGCAGATTTTATTGCCAGTGGTAACCCGTTCCACAAGCGTGCAGCTTGTACGGTAAACGATTTATCTGAAAAAATCTTGGCATGTGACGGTATTGCCAGTTGCAGATTTTCTGATGATCTTAGAGATCTCGTATGTGTGTCACATAAGAACTTAAAACGTTCTTTGAGATAGATGGGGGCGCAAGGATGAAACAAGATATTGTAAAGAAGAGAAAGAATATGAGAATTCCGGCGAAGGCGTATAGGAAGCCATTTGAGCTTAGCACGAAATTCAGATACGTGGTCATATTTGCGCAAACCAAATATGAACCTAATACAAACGTTTAGAAGTCGCTCAAGTTTATTTAGTTGGTCCTCGGTGATGTCAAGATAGCTAGCATCAGCGTAGTCGAGGATGGGTAATAAGAGAGATTGGGCGAGGGTAGTTTTGGTAGCAATCGGAAGAAAATTGCGAATCCTTCTTAACGATGCGGCAGAGGCGAAGATTTTCCGACTTATGTTCCCAAGCTGAGGACCCCAAGATAGTGTCCTATCTATGAGTATCCCGAGGTTTTTGACGTGG
This sequence comes from Euproctis similis, assembly GCA_905147225.2. Classification (NCBI taxonomy): domain Eukaryota; kingdom Metazoa; phylum Arthropoda; class Insecta; order Lepidoptera; family Erebidae; genus Euproctis; species Euproctis similis. Next base: position 17,847,067 of record LR990109.1, read on the forward strand.
TTACTGATGGGAATAACGGAACCGCCGAGACATATAGATGGGATTTGATCCCAGATAACTTTAGAGATCAGTTTGGAGCTGCCAACTAAGAGTGCTTGACTTTTTGTAGCATTTAAGGATAGTCCATAAGCTTCACTCCATTCTAATATGCCTCTTAAGTCCCGGTTAATCCCATCAATAGCGTCAGGTAAATGTTGCAGTGAAGCTTGAGTGTAAATCTGCAGATCATCAGCATAAAGGTGGTAGGACGAACGAAGCTTAGTTGAGATAGGATTTATAAAAATCGTGAAGAGTAAGGGAGATAAAACGCCACCCTGCGGCACACCAGCCGTGATACTGTTCCAAGACGAGTAGGTGTCATGAAAACGAATACGTTGCCGGCGCCCAGACAGGTAATTATCGAACCAATCAATCACCGCTGGAGATATGTTAAGAAGCCTGAGCATAGCTAGCAATACTTTGAAGTCGACGGTGTTAAATGCGTTGCTGAAATCCAGCAGGCAAGCCACAGTGAGTTTACTGTTTTCCATACCGGCTCTAATGTCTTCTGTAATATTGATGAGAGCAGTTGAGGTACTATGACCGGGACGGAAACCGGATTGGTAAGGGTTAAGGAGGTTGTTTGTGGTAAGGAATTTACTGATTTGCTCATGGACAAGGCGTTCAAGGACTTTGGACAGGAACGGTAATATTGCAATTGGGCGATATTCGGAAAAGGATGAAGGATTAGCCTTTTTAGGCAAAGGTATAACTTGTGCATCTTTCCACATTGAAGGAAAGATGCTACTGGACATAGAGGAGTTAAATATATGAGAGAGGACAGGAAGGATAATGTCAAGGATAGGAATGATCATATTACGGCTCAGTGCGTCTGTTCCAACTGCATTGGAAGTTATTGATAGCACGTGCTTCTTAACATCACAGTCGGCCACTTGATTAAAGAAGAAAGGATCGTAATCAGGAGTTGGAATTGATGAAAGATTTTCTAAAGTCGCGACTTTAGTGGTCCTATTAAAATTGGACGAAGACGTGAAGTGTTTATTGAGCAACTCGATATTTAAATTTTTAGGAAGTTCTTCGTTTGACTGTTTACCAACTCCTAGCGATTTCAGAAATTTCCATATTTTAGATTGGTCCACATTTTCAACAGATTTATGGATATATTGGCGTTGAGCTTTCCTAGACACCTTACTGCAGTGATTCCGTACGCTGATGTATCTCTCTAGGTTTTCTGGCGTAGGACGACGCTTGTACCTAGACCTTGCAGCTGCTTTCTTCCCAATTATTGCTTTTATACAAGGAGTTAGCCAGGGAGATGGATGATGCTTCAATTTTATAGTACGTTCTGGAGCATGTACGTTATATAGCTCATTCAATTTGGATGTAAATAGACGGACTTTGTCATCGACCTCTTTGGCATTAAACAGTTCTGTCCAATCGATGTTCTTACAATCTTGTAAAAGTTTAACATGATCCATGCTACCGAAACTACGCTGCAGAAGAGTTTTAGACCTAGGCTTAGGGATGTGAAACTTGTAGGATAGGAAAATAAGATCATGATAGGAAAATGAATCAGCTGAGCACTGACCATGTTTAGCAACGTGAGCAGTAGAGGAAACAATTATAAGATCGAGGAGAGAGGGAGTGCAATTAGGAAAGTGGTGAGTCGCAGATGAAGGAAGAATGGTTAGGTTGCAAAAGTCTAAAACATTGGATAGCGATGATGACCGATGGTCCATTTTGAGAAGACAGGTGTTAAAGTCGCCCATAATAATGATATGACTGTAGGAACATACAAGGTTCTCAAGAAGAATTTCAAGTGAATGAAAGTAGTTTATAAGAAGAGAGGGGCAATAATAGACACCTAAAAGGATGCGGGAGTTGCAGAGTGCAACTTCGATGAAAAGATGTTCGCCAGCAAGGCGTGGAGGTGGCTGTGGAGACTTACTGACTATAGAGTAGGATAAGTGCTGGCGAAGATAAATGGCAACACCACCACCAACTCTATTTGAGCGGTCATTGCGTATTAGTTGAAATCCGGGTAGTGTAAAAGATTTAGAAGGAAGACAAGGTTTTAGCCAGGATTCAGAAATGAGAATGGCTTGAATATTCCTACAGTCAAATCCAGCTAGCATCTCGGAGAAGTGGGCCGGAATACTCTGAGCATTGACGTGAACCACATTGAAATTCCCCACAACATCAGAAAACTGCAATTCTAAAGTTTCAGAGAGCGAAGGTATACTAACAAAACTGTCACAATCACTGTCCGCTGACTGGAAATATTCAGAACTGGACATGTCATCATCATCACACATTAATTAAAAGTATAATATATATATATATATAATATTTTTATAAAAATATATTTAATACACAAATATATTTTTTTTTAAGCTTAAGATTAATAAATAAATATATGTTAAAGTTAACCAAATATATTTAATAACGCAGAGTTTATTTAACCAATTAAATAAACTAAATATATATTCTATTTATACTCTATTTATATTTTTAGTAACACCCAATTGCCAGTTCAGTGTCCGTGATAATTAATATAAAAGAAAAAACTATGTTTTAATTAAGGTTCACACTTTAACATACAATTCAATGGCACATAGGTTGAAGGCAATAATAAGAAGGCAACTAGGCAGCAACATTCTTAATAAACAACAATAAAAAATAATAAAAATTAAAAATTAAAGCGATCTGATCCAAAAGAGTTCAGGACTTGAAGGTCTTGTAAGCCAAGAACCACGAATAAAAAATAAAAAAAATAAAAAAGAAAAAAGTTGAAAAATGACAGTTGACAATATGACAGATGACAATCAAAACAGAGAATGTCAGTTATCCGTTATATGTAAACAAACATTTAAATCCAAATTTACAAAATACACATAAAATATACAGCGGTATGAAGACCATCTAAGAATAAGCATAGGATATGGATATACACACGTATGATACTTATTTAACAGGAGCCACTGCCCAGGCGCAACAAGTAATAAGCTACCAACATTGAAAATAACCATAATTGTTATGCATAGTAAGTATGTAGAAAGTTAACATTATTTATTTCCTAGTAGTGACAGCTCGCCTCGATTTGGTGGCTTTGTCACTCGGCGCTGCTGCCCTTGACATCTCATTGGCCTCGAGACTGTGTAAATCGCCAAGAGAAGCAACCCGGTGTCGCGAGTTGATGCCCATAACATATACGCACCCTTCCCGAGTCCAACACTTTGATACACCAAACTTGGCACGGGCTGCCATGAAAAGGTCATGCCTAGATTTTGTTAAGAATTCTGAAATGGTTATTCCAGTTCCCTTCAGTTTAGTTTTAGCATACCACACTTTGTCACGAATCACAGTATCTTTAAATTTTATCAGAATTGGCCGAGGGCTACCAGCTGGCCTTGGCCCACCCATTCGATGGCAGCGTTTGATGTCACCAGCAGCTACAGTGTCTAGCTTAAGTTTAGAGTTTATAACACTGACAATGTCCCTGTTAGTGTCCTCATCCTTGCTGTCAGTTACTCCATGGAACATAAGCATTTTGCGACGGCCCCTCATCTCTAAATTGTCCATGTTTGATGCCAGGACTGAAACTTGCTTTTGTAGCATTCCAAAGGACTGCAGTACAAACTTCTTAAATATAGCAAAATCAGACACCACAGTGGAAACAGATGGTGCAACAGCTGGTTTCTTAAGTTCTTCTACTTGTGCCTCAAATTCAGCCATCCTTTTCAGAAATTCCTCCATTAGAGAACTCATTGTACTTTCAATTGACTCCATTTTGTGCACAGGTTTTATAATTGCTAAATAATGGAGAATTTTAAGTTTAAACAAGGAAATAACACTTCACCGGCAAGCAGGTTGACTTATTTAGTATTATTTATCAATAAAGCATGAAAATAAATGTAATAAACACTGTTATATATTTGTTTTATGCAGAGCTTTTTTCAATCGATGCTAACTATAACACGGAAAAAAAGTTAAAGATTTGTTAAAGATTTTTAAAAGAATTAATCTTTTGTTATTTTATAAACTATTGTTTTTGTTCACTACGCTAATGTGTAAAAACACTTATTGGTGACTAAGTCAAATTAGTTTAATTTTCTTTTTAAAAAAGACATACTCGATAAAAATCAGACACCAGTTCCTATACCCAGCCGAGAGCTCTTTTAAAATAATGACACATTCCGTGGTGTAACACGGTTCGAGTGTTTTGATATTTGGAAATTACATAAGCAATATATATTCTCCAAAAACAAACATTGAATGAAAGCCAATTAAACCGGGGCAGAACAGCAAACGTGACTATGTATACATATCGTACGGTTAAAACAAATAACTCATGGGATGAGTAAGGTTAAAGATCGGTGTACACAAGTTTATTGTAATTATTATTTTTATGTTTTTTGTTTGTTTTTTGGTATCTCTCTCGACGTTCGCTTGGTACTTAAATATTTGGATTTCGACTTAGCTGGTTTTATATCATCGGAATAAAAATTTCGTAATCCGCGCACGCTTCTGCGATAAAAATTAACGAATAAAATAAAAAGTAACGCGAATATGTCAGAGTACTAATTTTATGACAAGTTTCATCCTTTAAATTTCGTCCGTTCGGTTATTCTAGCTCATGCTCAAGACCGCCAATGTAGTCCCTTCATATTTCATTTTAAAATAATTCAAATGATGAACAAAAGATGATCAAATTACGTCACGTTTTGTATTATAAAACTTCCAATGTGTAGTAATTTTGTGTTTGAATTTTCGCACCCGTTGGTGCTAGTATCGATTTATATTGCAAATACTAATTAGCTTTATTTATGTAGGTCCTGTATGCATATAAGCCAGCGCGGCCGTGAACCTCGAGAACGAGTCCACCAATTTGGCATTTTTTTGCGTATGTTCCTTAAATCACAACCTATGCAGCTTATTTTAGTAATTAATCGTTTATTGCAGACAACTGAATTGGTGATCACTCTCTGAGAATAAGAATTATTTAACAAATAATTTTAACTATATTTTTTGACGAAACCAAGACCGACTTAGTTTCGTCAAAAAAAGATCAGCTAGTTTATTATATAAAATAAATTTTATCAATCAAACTATATGATTATAGAAAATCGAACTGCATTTTTCAATCATTTTTCAACATTTTCATCATTTTTCATACGATTCTTTAGAATCAGTGAGTAAGAAACCTATAAAGATAAAAATCAAACGTCTAACTAATTAATTGCTAAACATTTAGTTCTTGATTGAGAGAAAATAGTTACGTATATTTCTAAAGAATGTATCAGCTAATACTAACAACTAGGATGATATATTATAATAATATATTCGGGTTTAGATAAAGTTAGATAGAGGGTAAAAAAAGCGTGGGTTTTTTTAAAATAAAATTTTTTTTTTTCTATTTTTTAGTTCGGTTTTCTATAAAAAGCGTGTTTTTTAGTTTTTTTAAACTATTATTTATTTTATATTTTTTAGTTCGGTTTTCTATAACAACTATTGCTTAACTATTTTAAAGCGTGCTAACAACGGATATCAAAACCGAATTTGAGGAATAGCGCCATCTGTGACTTATACAAGGAACTCGTTTCAAGTTGATAACGTAGACTTTCCCCTGATTGCCACTAGATGGTGCGAGAAGTGAACTATGAACACTAAAAAATTAACAAAAATCATATTTTGCAAATTGAAAAATGGAATAATTTTATCAAATTAGTGTATTATCATCGGTCCTCAATAAATCTACAAAGTTTGAACGAAATATGGCCGTTTAAAGTGGGTCAAAATCGCGCCCAAAGAAGTCGGTTACAAACATACAGGTGAAGCTAATAAAAATGGCCAGTTATGTCTAGCAGTGCAACAGCAGTTTTACAGAAAAACATAACTGTCCCAGCGCGGTCGAGTAAAAGGTGCAATATATTGATAAAGTTTGTCGATGCCAACAATATTTTGTTTCTCGAATTTCGCTCAATAAAACGCTAGTAAGGTAACCGGATCAGTATTTGCATTGGCTGTTGCACGACGGTTTTCAATTTATTGTATGCTGTGCATGAGATATATTTGATTTTCTTTATCGACATAATACGCTACGATAGTCAAAAGTTTTATATTTGTAGTAGATTTTTTTTCCAAAAGATAGAGAACATTGTAATAATGTAATTTAGTTAACACTGCAAATTCTTAGAACTTAATCTATACTTATATTATGAAGCGGAAGAGTTTGTTTGTTTGTTTGTTTGAACCCGCTAATCTCAGAAACCACCGGTCCGAATTCAAAAATTCTTTCACTGGTGTATAATACATTTATCGAGGAAGTTATGTATGTATGTATCAGAAACTTGAATTGAAAAAAAAAATAGTATTAGTTTATTTATGAGGAAAGCTTTGGGATATTAATGTGATCGCGGCAATAATCTTTTTAGTGGAAAATGTATAAAATATGGCGGTACGAAGTTCGCGCGGTCTGCTAGTTCATTTATAATTAGAATTTTTTAATACATTGATGTAAGGTAACAATTGTGAGGTCTCGGAGGTCCAGTGGCCGAGCACCCCGCTTCTGAATCAAGTGGTCGCGGATTTGATTCCGGGCTCACACCAAAGACTTTTCGAAATTCTTTACGAAATTTCTTTCTAAGACTTTCGCGAATCTCACTCATAGATTAAATTAAGATTCTTTACGAAAGTTATAGCTCCACGACATCTCATAATATCGGCGAATAGTGGCTCCTGCCAGTTTTCTCGCTGGATTAGAGTTATCCGGTGGCGGAACCCTTTCCACCTCCCATCCCACATCTGATCCCTTTCCTATCCCATTTTAAAGTCCGGTAACACAACTGCAACACTATCTGTGTTGCAGATGTCCATTGGCGGCGTTAGTTGCTAATCATCAGTTGACACGCCTGATCGTTTGCCCACTATACCAAAAAAAAAATACACAAGAGAATCACACAGTTACCAGTAGGATTTGCTGTATACATTGGCTGATAAGGAAAAATGATAGCTTTTATAACTAAGGTGGGTTATATAAAGTTTTAATGTTTTAAATACCTTTAGTCACCATTACCGAGTACGTATATATTCATTAACGAATTCATACCTGAAACAATGCAAATATATCATTAAATGGTCATCATAATATGTACATGTACGTCTACAGCAATAGTTGCGAACAGTTAAAATTTTATAACAAATATTTAATTGTGGTTAGCACGTTATAATGAGGTACAATAATTAAATGCGACCGATAATTAATCGAGATTTATAATTGATTAATTACAATATAATTAATATTTTATACGAGATATTTTCCATCGATGTGTTATTATAAATTGGCAGCTTGTTTGTCAAGTGGTTTAGTACTTTGACTTCTCGGGAGTTCTGGGTGCTTTATAAAGATAGCTAAAAAAAACTATCCAATGTATGAGTATAAGTTCTGTAATTTTGTACAGGTATAGAATAGATTCCAGATAATGTTTTCGCCTATTCACTTTAATAATTGTATGCCACGATCGCGACATGAGCCACGTTACATATGATTTCATAATAGGCCGTGGTATATCTCATTCGTGCTGCAAATTACGACACTTTCACCCGAATACTGAACCGCCACTCAAATATTTTAGTTCTATTTAAGCGTTTGAGTAGTTGTTACATTAGACAGAATACTTGAAATTTTAACAGTAAGTAGCAATTTATTGATTGTCAGATTTGAATGGCGGTTCAGTATTCGGGCGTTTATCACTTTAATTTTTAGTCCCATGTTCAAGTAAACTGTTGATACTGATATTGTTCGTCTTGTCAAATTTTGATAAAAAAAACAATTTCTTATGATGACGTGCAAATTTTGCTTCGTGAAATTATATAGCATTGTTAAAAGATCGCAATACTAAAATTTTTACGAACGGAATCCCGTTGCTGTCACAAAAATTCATGTAACTTTGAAATACAAGTGAGACTGCACTTTCCGTTTCATAAAAAGATACGATTATTTTATAAAAAAATAAAATGAATATGTTGCAAAATAAATCTTGTCTCGAACTTCGCCAAGTTTAATTTGAAAGGACTTTAAGGGACAAATTGGATTTAATTTGTAATAGAACAATTGATTGAATAAGGACAGTCATTGTGAACGATAAAATTAACTGTCAATCTTACTTTCATTGTCTTGGGGGGAGCGGATTTGGTAAAATTTAAGTGACGCAAAGAGAAGAGATTATAAATGAGTTTGGGAGAATATAATTCAATAGCAAAAATATTAAAAACCCTTGGTCTTCTATTAGAACGAGACGTATTAACCTAACTCGCCAAAAACCAGTGCAACCCAGTTCATAGGAAAACAAATAAAAGGTGTTTAAAAATCTGTACTTGTTTTTTTTTATGGGATAGGAGGGCAAACGAGCAGGCGTGTTACCTGCTGGTAAGCAACCAACGCCGCCCATGAACACCAGCAACACATATATCGTTACTGTTGCGTTGCCGACCTTTAAGGGATAGCGAAGGGGGGTGGGCCTCCGGGTACCTTTCTTAACGAACGAAACGCGGCATGAGCCACTTGACGTCGATCTTCTGAGAGGTCGTGGTATTTCAACGGTCGAGCCGGCCCATTCATGCAGCGAACTGCTAGGCTCTACCACTGTTATGTTGTGAATGAATATTTTGAAATTAAAAGTTTATTTTTATATAGAATTAATTTATAGATAAAAAATTCGTTACCGTCAATAATAAGTACAACATCACCGGAAAAGTCTGACCGCAGCCACCAGAGTAACCGGATTTTGCTATTCTTAACATTTAAGTATAGTATATATATCTTATAATATATCTATTCTTGGCTAGTAATTTAAAACTGCTACAAGTTTCTTCATATGACTTGGGCTCACTATTTTCCGGTCGCAAGGGAATTTAAACAAGTTATTTACCGTGAACACACTGTATGTAAAATAATAGGGCTGTCACTCCCCGGTTCCCCGGTTTTGTACAAAATTATACAGTAGTTACAATGTCACTCTCAAATGCTCAGACGTTTCCATTAAATTTGAGCAACGGGGGGAAGTTTAAAAAGATTCCGAGTTTTTGTTGACATGTTTTTTAATTAAACACGAAATAGTAGTATTTTTTTTTATGGGATAGGAGGGCAAACGAGCAGGCGTGTCACCTGATGGTAAGCAATCAATGCCGCCCATGGACACCAGCAACACATATAGTGTTACTGTAGCGTTGACGACCTTTAAGGGATAGGGGATAGGAAAGGACGGGGAAGGGGGGTGGGCCTCCGGGTACCTCTCTCACCGAACGAAACGCGGCATGAGCCACTTTACGTCGGTCTTCTGAGAGGTCGTGGTATTTCACCGGTCGAGCCGACCCATTCATGCAGCGAACAGATTTTATATTGGAATTTCTACATTATGGCGCTAACATTCTAATAGATTTGGAGATATTATGATATTATTATTGGGTATTATGTGATCTCACTATATTCATCTCAGTTGATTCTACTACTGAATACATTATTTCTTGTAATTAAGATGAAAACAATATTTTTGAGGACAACGCCCTGGGTATTCAACACTTGTAAACTATTATACTTTTAATAAGTTGCACTATTGTTAGGTTGCTATAACTGTTTAAAAGATGTAAGGAACCAAATCAACTGAAGGATCAACTTTTAAAAAGTAATTTGCATAAAGCTTAAATGGTTATGAATTATACAACCATACAGACAAGTTATCAAAAAATATTATTGTTTTTACGTTGTACTTATTTGTGTTTCTTTCTACCATAGTTTTGCCAATTTTATTAAAATTCAAAGGTTATAAATAAATATTAATGAACAGTAGTATGAATCGACCAGTCAAGACTTCAAGGAATATTTAGTTATGAGGTATTATATATTTAGGTAAAATACATTGTACAATATATACAGACAAATGTAAGCTTAAATAGTAAGTGGAGTAAAAACCAAACAGATGGCCTGGAAGTTTTATAATGTCAACATTTCATTTAAAGTCTCAAGAGAATATCAATTGTAAGGAAAGTAAGGACAGTTATCTTACTTTTCCGTCTGTAGGGACATATTATACTTTCTCAACGGTTAGCTAAGAATATTTATGCGTGTCGTAAATGGCGGAAATTGCCTCAGGGTATTATGATGTTATTACCTTGACCAAACATTGGACATCAGTGAGAAATTCTATAGCATTTCACGTATAAAAAAAGAAATATATTTAAATAAATCCAGTCCTTTGAAAAACATATACGAATGTTAGAAATCGCGGAATGTTTTAGTAGTCATTCCGCAAACATTGTTTCCTGAAAATAGGTTTGGGATAAAAAGGCAGTTTTCCGATATCTACCATTACACCTACCCCCGCCCTATCAGGCGAGTTAAGGGTGAAAACATACGGGAAAGGTGCTCAGAACAAAATTAAATTACAATGATTTACTTTAGTGAAACCTGCGTTGAATGTAAACCTATGAACCCCGCAAATGTTGGTTCACGTAACCACCGTTTTTGACTGGGGGTTTTACCTTGGCAAATAGGGCGCTGTGCGTTATTAAGAACGCAGTGTGACTGACGTTTATTGCAAAGCTGAATATAATTTTTATTTAGCTCTCTTAGTCGCTAATTAATGGAGATAATTATAAGTGGATATTGCTATAGCGACTTTTAAATCTTCAAGAAAAATTACTTTGTCCATGTAATTGTTTCGTACTTTTATTACTTTAACTCAGTTATGTTATTTATAGTTATTAGAAATTTGCTATAATTTATTCATATACCCAATGTATATTATACTTTAACTAACAAACATTAATAAAAACTAACTTATAATGAATGAAGTTAAAAATACTAAACAGCAAAAGATATTAAAGAAATAGGACTGAATATAATATTAGTAGTATTAATAAATATGTAAAAGTTGAGAAATTATTATATTTCTTTGAAATTAACAAAATACAGGTTATTGTCGGGGCGCAAAGTGTAAATCAGTAGCTGCAAAAACAGCGAATGTTCACAAAAAAAATCAATCACACAATTGAATGGACAACGTATTAATAAAACTATTAATGATCTAAATGCTGCAAAAGCATTAAAATTATCGGATCATAACTTTATTATAATAAGTGTATCTAAAAAAGTTAAGTCTAAGTTCTCTTACTGAAGTGCAATTAGTTACAAGGAATTTTCTGGGAATAGAAACTTTCTTTGACTTCCCAACTTCGAGTAAGCTAACTGTAGCATACTTAAATGTCGACATTAAAATCTAAAAGCTGAAAATCCTAATTTACATAGCATTTAAACTGGCACGGATTTAGCTCAGTAACTTACTCGTATCTGTATCGTTTATTTTGCCTAGATATTCTACTAATTTACCTTGTTTTTGAACTGACTATAAATAACCTTCAAAAGGTAGTAGAAGCAGAATTTATTTAATTTATTCGTCTTTGAAAGTTGTCTGCTAGTCATATAACAAAATTTTTATGCAACAATAAGTTAATAGTAAGGTTTATGTACCAATCGCATAATTATAACTCTGGCTGAGCAAAAAACAATATACAGAATGTTGCTCGCGTAAGATGAAGATAATATTTTTGGAGGCAGATGTCAGAAAGATAAACAGAAACTACAAACATATGATTTTTCAATTATTTTTAATTGTGAAAAGACAATTTAATAAGCGGTTATAAAACAACATTCACTTGATATAGTAGCATTTAAATAGACATTTTGTTTGCTTATTTTGCATATAAATTGTTTCAAACTTCATGAATTCTGATACGAAGAAATTACTAACGCACAGGAACTTTTGTTGTATCGTTCGTCAAATGGAAAATTGATCGTCACGCATTAATTTGAATATATATCTAAAAAACCTTAAGGGCCGAAACCAATAACCAATCCCAATCCAAATTGTGCTATCTAAGATCAATATTTCAATCCATTTCTACTAATAAGCGTGCCAATAATCAACCCATGGATTGATTTTGTTTAGGGAATCGATCGACAGATACACAATGATCTTAGATTGGTTTCAATCTTAGATTGGAGATTGATTATTAATTTCGGCCGTAAATGTATCAACATGGAATCAGTTACTTTATCTAATATTTATATTATTTTTAATATGGATTTAAGAAAATTAAATACTGCTTTTTAAGAACGATGTATATATGAATATACTTGTAGCCATTTGAAAAATAGGCAAATAGTGCTAAACATTATAAACAAATTAGTAGGACAACTAAGTAAGGACCTGAAGGTCAAGCGAGGGGAAACAAGTATTTCCTCCCACGGATTAGGCAGAATTACTTCGTCACACATAACGAAAGATCAATCTGTTCAAGATTATTTTCGTCAAATATATTCAATTATGTATATGTTTAGGAGTTATCCAAAAAAAACTGAACTTCATTCGTTTATGTTTGGAAGCACTATACGGCTTACAGTACGACCTTTTTGGTGAACGGCATTGAAAGGGTTTACGTCAAACATATATATCGTCGGCCCTTCGCAAACTTTCAATAAATATCAAGTTTCTATGCATACTCCAGCAGTCACTGCCGTATCTCACACATTTCGCTTTCATTTATTTAGGTTCAGCAATGAAAGTAAATGTAATTTAAAACATATTGCAGATTCGTTTATAAATACGTAAATTTAATTCGGTATTTTTTCCCGTTTGATTGTGTTTATATAGGTTTTGTAGGAAATAGTAAAAATGATATTTCTCCTTGTCATGATCATCATCAACCTATCTCCGTCCACTGACGCACACAGGTCTCAGGTTTCTCTTATATCCCGATTAATTACCCGGTGTCATGGATTTAGGTGGCGAGTTTATTACCCTGCTTTAGCGACAATTATCTTTAATTAACACGAACAATCGGCCTTAAACTGAGGACCTTCTAAGGATAAGTCTGATCGGCAAAACCACAACGATATCAGAACTATTGACGTACAAACATGTCATAGCTATATGTTTAGTAAGTATAAAAAGTATAGTCGGTATAGTCAGTATAAAAAATTGGATCATTAACCGTCCGTGAACCTCGCACACAAATTACACAGAGACGAGATAAAATATAACTTGGCACCTTGCAATTAAATTTAATATACGTTTGACACCATATTTGTGTTCACCTAACGAGTGGCGCGGAAGTTCACTTACTCCGTATAATATTATGTGGTCAGATGAAAAATATTTGTGTATGTCGCACAATTTTAAAGATAATTTAACATTTAATTTATAACATATTTTACTACAAATATGTATGGATTGGATAGTGGCAGAGCCATGCAGTTCTCTGCATGAATGAACCGGCTCCACGGGTGCAATACCACGACCATTAAAAAATCGACGATAAGTGGCTTATACCGCGTTTCATGCCCTTTGGCATCTTAAAGGCTAGTTTACCGCATACCACAAGGTGACCTGCTAGCCCGTTTTTATGGACGTGTCAGCAGATGGCAAGCAACAAACGCCGCCCATGAACACCTGAACACACAGTGTCACAGTTGCACTATCCGCCCTTACAATGGGATATGGAAGGTCGGAAGTAGGATGGGAAGGTGAGACGGGAAAAGGGTTGGCCTCCAGCTACTTCTCTCACCGAGCGAAATGCGGCATGAGCCACATTACGTCGATATTCTGAGAGGTTGTGGCATTTCACCGGTTGAACCAGCCCATTAATTGCAGTCAACTGCGTGGCTCCACCACTGAATTGCCTCACTTTCTCATAAAAATACACCCCCAGCTAGACATTTATTTTACAACTGCCCCATCAAAAGCCTTAAGAAATACTATTGTTTTAAGTTAAACCAAGCATCAGCATCTACACTTTGTGAATAAGAGGCAATATACACATAAAAATACCGTTACCATCAGAACAATGAACAATGTGTAAGCGTGCCGAATATATTTGCACTTTTCCACAATACACTATAAACAAGCTTATTGCAATATAAGATAGTCTCTATTGAAATACTAAGCGTGTTCTGACATTTGCCCGTTGTTAAATTATGGGAGGAAGTTATACATAAAAATGATAGTTAAAAATGTTACCTAGTAAATGTATAATGTTCCAAAAAGGACTCCTTATCTACATACTAAAACTTTTAATAAGAACTGTCCTTGTCAAGACTTTTCTTCAACTAAATAGATATTAGGTTTAGTGAGTAGTTCTTCTGAATGAAGGTGTCGCGGGTCGAATCCTGGCTCACACCAATGACTTTTCGAAATTAGGGGCCGTTCATTAATCACGTGATGTTTTTTTTTCTTCATTTTTTGTTAGACCCCTCCCTCCCCTTTCTAACCTCACGTGATTAATGGACAGCCCCTTATGACTGTGATGACTGAAAACTTTGTGCCCGGAGTGGCAATAGGTTCGCCACCTATTCCATTTGGGACGTAAACAAAATGGCGAATCAAGGCTTAACAGCCGCAGCATTCGTGTAGAAAGAGTAGTGAAGTAATGTTCTTCAATTAAATAGATATTAAATTTAGTGAGTGATTCTTTAATTTTGAAGAAATGTATTTACTTATGTGTACACAAATTAATTGATCATGAGATTTGGCTCACTCGCTTAACGAACAACGAAATTTTAACAAGTGCCAGAACCAACTTATATACTTAAGTGTTTATTATGACTTTTATTGTAGATAATAAAATACATCTGATTATTCTGTTTAGTCTAGACTGTTTAGTCTAAATAAATTGAGAAGTGTGTCCCACTCACGCTGGACATTTTTATTTTGTTTGCTGTTAAATTGATTAATATAAAAATAACCGTTTTTACAATGCATATAATGAGAAGACACATAACTAAAGAACAACGTAGCGATATATATTTTTAGATCTAAAAAAAATGTAACAGATCGAATTTGACAAGACTTTCTTTGGAGGATATAAACATTTATTAAAAAAAAAAAGATTAATCTTATCTTAGTAGCTGGATACAGAAGATGGATTTGGTGCATCTTGGAGAGGCCATGTTTCTATGTTAACACTAAGGTTTTAAAGAAATTCAAAGACAGTCTTATGAGTTACTACTTGAATGAAAACGAGGACTACTGTTGACATTAAATGTGTATTCGTAGCTACTGTAAAAAAGTTAGTTTAATTTAAAATTTTCGCTCATCGGAAATAGAGGGCCGCCTTTGTGATGGAACCAATTATTTTTTTGCATGGACGAATTTCCATTACAGTCGAATTATTCACTAGGTTGTTTGTTTTCGGTTCTGAAGATATTATTGGGTCCTTTTTACGGTTGCGTTTTTGTGGGAAAGAACATTTTAATATCAATTGAATGCTGTTTATAGATATTATATTGGCGGTCTTGAGACGGACACCGGCCAATTCTGTTACGTACGTATTAGGTAAAATTTATTCAACTGTTAAGTAAAAGGGTCGTGTCATGATAAAACTTATTGAAATTAGCAAAAAATATCTTATTTAAAGAAAACTTTACAAGAAAGGACTGGTTTTAGATTGCTTCAACGGGCAGGCTTTTCTCAACTGAGAAAATAGATACTCAGACTCACAGCCACCATAAGACGGGCAACCAATTAACATTATTTTATTCTTCTATTTGAATTATATATAATCCTTTTATTTTATTAGTTAGTATTCATACAAAGGACAAAAAATCTTCTAGACTATGTTTTATACTCTTGGTCAAAAACATACAAACACATATTGATTTAAAAAATAGCCGTTCAATACATATTAATATAATAAACGTTCCAAAACAAACGCAAATAACAGAAATACAAGTATATGAGACAAATTTTTAAGCGAAAGTATAACACCGTCACAAATTTGATCTAGCAGGGGTGCTACACAATCACGGTTCGTTAAACGCTCCAACAAAACCTGAACCGGTTTTTTATTGAACGATTTAGCGACATATTTTAGTTGGGAACCCTACTGAATTGCAAACTAGCTATTAATGCTACCCCTAATTTTTGTATTGTATTCTTTTTAGGGTTGCCCGTTAGACGATTTAGACATTCGGGACGCTATCAAATTGATATGTTACATTGGAAATTAAGGATTGTTTTAATTGGATATATAATAATAAGATTAGCTAACCATACGCGAACCTATTTCAACTATATACATTGAAAACGAAGGCTAAGTCTGACATCCTAAATATAATTATCTTTACTAATATTATAAAGAGGAAAGATTTGTAACGAATAAACTCTAAAAGTACTGGACCGATTTTAATAATTCTTTTTTCTTTAGAAAGTTACATTATCACTGAGTAACATAGGCTATGTGTAATCATCGTCGTCATCGACATTTTGTTTGTACGCGAGTAAAACCGTGAGGCGGGAAGCTACATACAATATAGCGGTACGAAGTTCGCGCGGTCTGCTAGTTAATAATAATTCAAGAAATAAGTAAATTAAATTGAATTAAATGGAACATTAATAATTTAATTCTTTGTTTGGTTCAAATTAAACATTAATTGCTGTCGCGTGCTTCCTGAACATTATCTATCAAAGTCCTTACAGGCTCTCCATAAAGCTTTTTATACGCAACAAAAGAAACATCTGCTTATTTATAAAACATACAATAATTCTAAATTCAACCTTCTGTTAACCCTAACTTGTTGAATAAAAATGCAAATCACTCAGGCAAGCGGAAGAGCAGATCTGAATGGTGGGTAAATTTGAAACAGGTGCAGGGTGGAGGGTTGTACCGGTTTAGAAACGATAAAAAATGATGAGAGTATGAGCCAACAATACATTTTTTTTATCGCAAGAATAATAAGAAATGAGCACACTTATAAATTCATGCGATATAAGATACTTTACAATATTAAATTGATTAATCAGAGAAATACAGTGCTTAAGCAGGGGAGGATGTAGAAGGAGTCGAGTGGAGGAGTCGAGGAAGGCAACGACACACCAAATTAAACATACCTTGAGGAAAGTGATGTCAGGAACCTTAAAAACTGACGAAAGACAAGCGTTACAAATGTCAAAAAGACGTGTGAGGAGTGTTGGGACCGCACCTTATGGCGCTGTCTTCCCTGCCTACCCCGCAAGGTAGTTTGCGTGAAGTTATATATGTAACTTATATCATCTTTGTATGCTCAGATTCAACATAGTTTCGAATGAAAGTGCTCAATGACACATTTGTTTGATAATAGTTACTTGTATAAATCTACCTTTAATACTCAAGAGAGTTGTTGAGTTTACCTTGTGCCATGTAAATATAATTAATACAACTTAATATAAGCCCAAACTAATTCATAGGGTATGATGGTGGCATGATAACCAGATGAACCAGAGATTAGTTAAAATAAGTATCAGTTTTTGGGACGGCAAAAACAATAATACATTTTTTTATGTATGTTCACTAAACAGTGTCCAATTTGTAGTTTATGTGATGAATGGTATTAATATGTCAGTTAGCAATACATAATTACATTTAAGTGTTAGCATAGTATAAAACAAAGTCACTTTCCGCTGTCTATCCCCTTATATGCTTAGATCTTTGAAACTACGCAACAGATTTTGATGTGGTTTCTTTAATAGATAGGGTGTCAACGGCCACACCGTTATATAATTATATATAATTTGTGTACATACATACCTAATTTCTGAATAATATAACAAAAAATAGTGATTATTTTCTCTAACTATTAGGCTGAACCTTAAGTGATAGATCAAAACAATTTACTTTTTTTTATGGCATAGGAGGGCAAACGAGCAGGCGTGTCACCTGGTGGTAAGCAACCAACGCAGCCCATGGACACCAGCAACACATATAGTGTTACTGTTGTGTTGCCAACCTTTAAGGGATAGGGGATAGGAAAGGATGGGGAAGGGGGTGGGCCTCCGGGTACCTCTCTCACCGAACGAAACGCGGCATGAGCCACTTTACGTCGGTCTTCTGAGAGGTCGTGGTATTTCACCGGTCGAGCCGGCCCATTCATGCAGCGAACTGCTTAGCTCTACCACGGTTTGACAACAATTTACTACATTATTATACACCTTTAAAAGGTCTACAAAAAAGGCCGCGATGGCATAAATCTCTTAAAGATATGACCATTTTTATTTCTTTTCCGAGGCGAAACTAAGTTCGCAAGGTCTACTAGTTCGGCATAAAATAAGTGATATTATAATTTTGTTTGGTACATTTTGGTTTTTAATTGAAGTTCCCTTTTTACTACGACTATGTATTAAAATTAATTTCCACGTTAGATTACCTATTTGCAAAACAAACATGATGTCCAAAAAGCGAAAATTTCAAAACTATTGAATGGGATTCCTCTGTTATTTTAAACATTGATTGAGCTTGAATCAGCGTTGAATTTGCAGGGAGATTTGTTTTATTAAAATGAAACATCTGTGTTTTAGGATGAAATAGCATAATATAGCATTTCATAATAATTTTCTCCGGTTACTCTACAGCGTCCAATAACTGTAGCTAGTTTTGTAAACTCATTGCAACATTATTATTGCTGTATTAAATTTTAGAGCAAATAATTAATTATTTTTTATGTAAAATAAGACATGTAAATGTATATATATATATATATATATATACTTAGTCATGCCATAAATAATGTAACAAAGAAAAAAATTTGTTTTTAATTGCAAATAACATTTATTACTTTTACAGTGTGTTACTTTAATACATAAATATAAAACGATATAAAATATAAAAAAGCTTATTCGAAGTGGTCTCCATTGGCTGCAATTGGCTGCAATACAGGCCTTTAAACGTTGAGGCCAGTTATCAATAGAAACACGCACTCTTTCCATGGGAAAATTCTTCACTGCCAATCGTATGGATTGTTATAGGGACTCTAAATTATTATGACGTTTAGAGCAAGCCGTACTCTCTAAAACTGACCACAAATCATAATCCAGTGGATTAAGATCGGGACTAGACGACGGCCAGTCTTCAGCTCTAATGAAGTCCGAAACGTTCGCTTCCAACCAAGATTGCGTGGACCGAGCTTTATGACCCGGTGCCGAGTCTTGCTGGAAGGACCATACTTCGTTATTGAACACGGTGTTGTTAAGGGGCTTGACTACCTTTTCAAGAATGGTATCTTGATACACTTGTGCCGATGTTTTGATACCTTTTTCACAAAAATATGGCTCAGTCACTCCTTCGTAGCTAACACCCCACCAAACTATCACTGAAGTCGGATAATGCCCACGTTGCACTCTGTCAACTAATTGGGAAGCTTCCTTAGAGCTTTGAGCATAAATACGGTCATTTTGTTTGATAAAATGTTGCTCAATTGTAAAAACTTTTTCATCCGTAAACAATATTTTTCTGTGACCTCCCTTTGCGTACCGCTTCAGTAGTTGTTTAGATTTTAACACCCTATTCTTTTTTAAATTATCAGTTAATAAATGACCAGTGCGCCTCTTATAGGCTGCAAGTCCTAAGTCATCTTTTAAAATACGTGACATTGTTCTAGGTGCTATCTTCATGTCCCGAGATAAAATCTTTTGCTTGCGGACAGGATTTCTTCGAATTCTTTCCCTTACTGCTTTGACCACCTTTTTCGTACGAACACTACGTGGACGGCCAGGTCTTTTTCTGTCACAAGCAGAGGAGGCCTCATTGTACCTATTAATAGCCCGGTACACGAACATTTGACTAATACCAAGTGTATGGAGAGTTTTAAAAATTGCATTTGGCTCCATACCTACTTTGTGTAATGCAATCACAGTGATTCGGTTCTCTTTATCACCCCACTCCATTTTAATATCGCAAAATATTGTACAATGTATTGGCGCCAAAACGAGAAAACACAATGAACAATCGTATAAAAATGACAGATTCCAAATTCAAATGTAATATTTTTTTATTTTTAGTTGTAACAGTATTTATGGCCAGACTAAGTATATATATATATATATATAGATCTTGTAAAGAGACTGATCGAGGCCTCTCGCGACCAGAGGGCTGATCTATTCTTCGCACAGAGGATTGGCATTGTGCCATTCAGCGAGGCAATGCTGCCAGTCTTGTGAGCACGCCGCCACATTTATTTATTTATTTTGATTATTTAAATAAATAACAATAATATATGTATTGAAACAAATTCGGAGTTTATAATAGCGGATTTAAGCGCTTCAATTAGAGTTTTACAGGCGAGGTTCCACAAAATGTCAATTACCGTCGCCAAGAGCAAGTTTGTGAACATAGACATTATTGAAGACTCAGGACAGTTATTTGATGGGAGTTTGGGAATTCCAGATTAAAAGCAGCAGGTATTTAAGGAGTTTGTGTATAAAGTTTCTTTACAACTTCAATACTAAAAAGTTATCATCCTCTCGCTCAAAAGGTCTCGAGTTCAAATCTCTCTACATTGATAATGTTGGATACTTAGGTGGATAATTGGTAACGATCGCTGAATAAATTACACTCGAAGATTTTGATAAACCGATTTCCTATTTTGTAGAATCCAATATTTGGTGCGAGGACAGGAAAAAACGCTGCTACATCTACATTCAAGACGTATTCCTAGGATTACAAACATCTGAGCGAGACCGTGAAAAAAAAAGAACTCAAAATTTAAAATATAAACAGCAAGCAAGAAAAATATTCTATTTTTCATACACGCACACCATATATTCTCACGAATGTCGATACCTATAGTGCGGGCGTAAAAGTAGTAAAAAAATATGATCTTGACATAAAAAGGCAGAGTATACTAAGTAGGTATAATATATCGCTCCAGAACCATGTAACGCATATTTGGAAAGTCTGTTTATAAAACCGTGCCATATCTTACACCAAGTGTACGAGTATGTCTCAGAGGCCGACAGAAGAGAGTACGGCTGTATTTGATTCTATTCAGTTACTCAGGCACGAATAGGGTTGGCAGTAATAAAATTATTTGCAAAGCCAATGCCTTACTTAATATTCAAACGAGCATATATTCTGGCTGACGGTAAGCTGTTATATGGTATTATCATAAGGTATGGTATTTATAAAACACCAGTGGTAGCTAGGGACTACCTCGTTTACGAATTTTGGAACATCTATTTGCTGTTGACTTAATCAAATTTTTAGAATGAGAGTGTCTCTCAATTTTGGATCTTTGGTTGAATATCGTATTATTCCCACTTAAAAAATATTAGCATTGAGCTGTTTCCTTGCAACCAATATCAGATTCAGTAGCTTCAATTAGGCCATGATAAATTTCGCTATATTTCAGTTAAAATACAAAACAAAATTTATTAAAATACAAAACGTATAAATTCCTAATAATTTTTCACAATAAATTGTTTGTGACAACCCTACCAAGCTGTGATTAATATAATAGAATTCAAACTATATTTGTTTGTATAAGAAATGTAATCATTCTTAAGCTTATTAGGGGTGTGCGCGTGTCTCATTACACGGTACGAGTGAAGGGTTGCATAAATAGCGGCCCTTTCTTTGTTGAACGTGATTATACAAAGCAAGGATTATATAAAACGCGTATACCGAAAGAGATGTCCTTGGGCATGACAATAGAATGTACTTAGAGGTAAGTGGATTTGTGGCGTGTGTATGCTCAGTTTAATTTCATACGCCTTCATTCTACATACTTGACGAATTTGAATGAGAGCTAGGATGTTAATTTAAAGCTCTGCAAGAGTTTAAATTAAAAGATTTAATAATAGAATCAGTGTTATTAAAACTAAAGAAGGACTTTAGTAGATAAATATATTAAATGTCTTTGCTGCTATTGTTTATTTTCAATCAATGGGTAACGATCAAAAGCAAACATTTAAATTCAATGCGAGGTCTCTAAAATTTTAACACACAATATATGATTTGAGTGGCACTATTATTTCTTGCTTGTTGTACCTAAGTAACAAAATATCATCATAATAAAAATAAAACTTGTTTGTATAATATTACAGCTAAGTAAGTAAGAGTGAAAGGTTTATGTAATCTAGTGTTGGCTTGAAATGACTTATTCGTGTTTCTGTAAAAAAATATACCGTCGCTTTTCTAAAGTAAATTTATTTTACAATCAGACTCATGAGCCAATAATGAAGTTTTATCTATTATCTAGTTTTTCAATGAAATTGACCATTGAATATTCTATAATTAAGTTTAGTTACAAACGTAATGCATTTGACTATATATAATATCTAATTTATTTCTTAGATTTTTTCGAATCACATTAATAACATTAAAACAACATTTTATGGATTATATCGCGTTTATTTACAGCTTATTTTCTATTTATCTATAGTCGTTCAGGTTCAACTGCCTCCATTTTGTTCGTTACTCGTGAAAATGACCTCTGTATAGAGTTCAAAACGTCGTGAAATAAATAGAAAATAAGCGCTAAATAAACGCGATATAATCCATACAAGTTGTTTTAATGTTATAATAATATCTAAATTAAAATTGTTAATTTTACTGAGCAACTTATTGAGTGTGAAAGCAAAACTTCTACCTAAATGCAAAACTAGTGTATAAATAAAATTTAGCTACAATTAATTGTATCTGATATTACTATTCCTGTCTCGTATATTGTAATGGTGGCAACCCTAACATCGAGTTTACGTAACACTGCGCCTTAATTAACACAAACAAATACGGTATTTGTACTGAGTGTCACTCCAACGCCCGGCGATCATCTGTGAACCAGGGCCATCACAACTTGTAGTAACCACATATTGTGTAGTATCGGGGAATTTACACTTGATTTTATGACAAACCTGAGGTTTGGATATCCACTTAACATTTAATACTGTGTGGTTATGTTGATGAGTTGTTTACTCAAATATAGTCAATACTGTGTTAGAACCACACAGTTCGCTGCATGAATGGGCCGATTCGAACGTTAAAATACCTCGACTTCACATATTTACCCTTATATAGCCTTTCTCATTCTACCCTCTTGAAGGCCGACAACGCAACTCTAACACTATTTGTGTTGCAGATGTTGTTCAATAATACGGGATTATTATTAAAAAGTATAATTGGACAGCAAAATTGTTATTTATTTAGAATTATTAAATTTCAGTTTAAATTCGACTTCAATCCAATGTTAACATTCAGTACAGTTTTGTTACTTTGCTGATATTTAACATAAGAATTGTTATATGTATAACTCTATGCTATGCTATTTAATTAATAATAATTGAACATGGGTGTAATTATAATATTCAAGTAAATATAGAATTATACTAAAATACATGCTATTAAAACTTGATAATAAACTCTTTTCAAAGTCAACATCTCGAATTTTCTCAATGGCACTTTAAAGCATACAAGTCTATGAGTAATCCACAAACACTTTATACTGACAAAGAACCGATTTGATCGTTCGCTTGCAGCGTGGTACAAAACCGGAATATTGGCGAGTAAAATGTATGACTAACATTCAAAGTATTTTTATGCGGGGAAATATTTAACTGTACTATATAAAAACGGCAATAGGTATCAGACCTCTCTCGACCGTTTATATGATTCGGTGAAATTAATTGCCGGTCTGCATATTGATGTAGCTTTTTTATTAGAAATACGTATAAAAATATATTTGTCTTGTAGTCCAATAATATTGAATCATTCTGAAGTTTCTGGACCAGGAAAATAGTGAGGACTACTAATTGAAACTGTTATGTGCAGTCAATATTCGTTTACATTAACATATAGAGGTTTACACAAGTTTCAAGTGGAAATGCAGCCTAATTTTGCAGCAGTATTGCAGCTGGTAAATGCGTGCTAGAATCCTAATAGTATGATACTTTAGCTAAACCACGCAAAGTTTGTGTTTATTGCATAATCTTTACCACTAAAAAGCTGTAAGTAGTCTAAAGCCTTCGTCGATAAATTAACTATCCAAAACAAAAAGATGTTTTATTTGAACCAGTAGTTCATAAGATAAGAACGATTAACATTTGTAAAGATTAAATAGTCTATTTATAAGACAACAAGCCACTGAATGTTTTTGAGCAACAGTGAAAAATAAAATAAAAATATGTGCGGACATAAACCAACAATATGTTTCCCAAACACATCAGAATTAGAGGAACTAAAATCATATCCTTTCAACTGCGGTACACTAGACAGTGGATAAAAGGAAAGATAATTATCTAAGAAGACTTCAGTCTTGAAAGATTTCAATATATTCTGTATTAGAACGAGTATTCCTGATTCCCATTTCGATGGATGTGTGATGAGCGTGACGTATATATACTCAAGTCAACATCACGCTTACAATTATCGACAAACCCAATACGCCTCACGCATAGATATCAGAGCACAATATTCAAACACGAGTCATATAATATATACCTATATCTTAGTATGCAACTATTACTAAAACTGGATTCGAAATTAGTGTTATTACTGTAGATTTTCTTACTATCATTTCAATTGAAACTATAACAAAAGTACCCTGAATGTATTTTAGACATAATCTTAAAAGTCTTTTAAGGCTAATTTACCAACAAACAAAAAGTCTATGTTCTCATGTCTTGGAAGAGAACTGGTGCTAACTAAAATTTAGAGAGGAACATATAGGTACCAAAACTACGAAAAAGCTGGGGAGATTAAAATAAGTTATTGAGTTCTTTTTTACTGAAGTAATAAGAGAAGAATGTAAAGAAAACTTCGGTTTCCTGACATAATCACACTACACTTGTACAATTGCATAAGCAGCATCAAAAGAAAGCATACAAGAGATATCAGGGACTTTAACCACGTGGCGTAGCACTTCATAAATTTTAAAAACATTGCAGAAAAGGCAAATTCAAAAACCAATATATAACTAAAGCTATAATGCGGTACTGATCCCAACGCTAACTTATGGAAACCAGAGTTGGATATGGCAGTGTGCACGAAAGTAGGATAAACGCAGTCGGAATGCGGGCATTGCGCAAAATCTGCGGAGTATCCTCGCTGAACGCGTGGAAAACAAACTTGAAAGGAAGGCAATTGGATTAAAAGAGATTATAGGTGCAGTAAGAAAGGGCATCCTCTGATGGTTCGGACATGTAGGAAGAATGGATGATGCAAGATTGGCTGTGCAGATATACAATGCCAAAAAGCGGATAGATGTAGGAGATGGCCACCTTCCGTGATCAAATAGAACGAGTTCTGGAGGATAGTGATGTCGGGAGAATCAAAAATCAATGCACGTGTGTAAAAAGAGTTATGGAAGTCAAAGAAGCGAGTGAGGCGTGTTAGAATCGTGCTTTATGGTGCTTTGCTCTCTCTGTCTACACCGCAAGGGGTCGCGTGAAGATATGTGTGCATAACTTTCTTTATTATACATGCCTACATTCACTCATTTTATCTGGCTTCATTAATTTATATAGAACACATTTTGATTAGTTATCAATACAATAATAACAATGGCTAGTCAGATATGATCCTTCCAAAGCATGACATGTGAAATTCAATCTTGGTGTTCTATTGTCTTCATTAGATCACAGACCAGCTCAGTCTTGACATGCAGTCATGATCATTCCATGCCAAAGGGCAATATTGATAGGTCAAATTTAATTGTTATTCAGAGTACGCTTTAATACTACATACATACATACATAACTTCACGCCAAATCCCTTCCGGGGTAGGCAGAGAGAACAGAGCGCCATAAGGCACGATTCTTAATAAATAAATAATCGATCAGTATATTGATATATACTTATAACTTTTGTTGTAATAAGCGGACTTATATTTGCAAATATCTATGTTGGACCTGGAGAAATCTTTCGGCCAAGTTGTTTGTCTATACATATTAATAAAATTGAAGTGTCTCTCTGTTATATTAAAATAACAAAGTTTCCACAACATCACACATACAATACAGAATTTTTGACTGTCTGTTTGTGTCTGGGTATTCTCTGAAATATAAATTTTTTTGAATAATTCTTTTATTTATTGGTGTCGAGGCGAAACAAATTTAGCCGCGATAGCTAGTCTATAATATAACTTCTGTCTAATATTGAATTTTGGTATGGAGTTACATGACTGCTGCTACCTACGCCTTCGTGTAGATAAACGGCGTGTATTTATCGCGTGTATTTATAAGTATCTTAAATTGATTCAACTTAAAGACATTTTTTTTTAGTTCCAAGACGTAAAAAGATCTTAGATATTTCTAACAAAAGATCAACGTCTCTCGTTATTTTTCTTTCAATTCTATATTTTTAAGTAGGTGTTCAGACCCTGCTGAAAAGAACTTCTCAAATAATTGGCCAGACTGTTGTGTAGGTGTCTATAGGTAAACATTTCCGATCAATATCATTATCACATAATACATAACTTCACGCCAAATCCTTTGCGGGGTAGGCAGAGCGCCATAAGGCACTATTCTTACAGGCCTTACTCGCTTTTTGACATTCATAACTCTTTTTATGCACGCGCGTCGATTTTTGAGGCACCTAATCACCTTCCTCTAGGAAACGTTCTATTTGGTCATGGAATGTGTGTCTTGCCCGTCCTCGACGCCTACGTCCATCTGCTTTTGCATTGTATATCTGCTTAGTCTAGCATCATCCATTCTTTCTACATGTCCGAACCAGCGGAGCATGATCTTTCTTACTTTTACACCGACACTTTCTTTATTATCACATAATAATCTGACGGAAGCTAGAAGGAATCCAAGATATTGTAATATAATGTATGTTATGTTTAAAAACTAATATATCACGTTTTATTTACAGGTATATATGTATATATATTAATATATATATATATATATATATATATATATGCGAGGCGCCAAGAACCAATGAATATATTATGGGACTCACCGGTAAAGTTCCTAATATTTTTAGTATTCATCGTGTAGAACGTGCTGACTGGTAACCAGCTTACTCACATATAAATAACATATATATCGATGCCTCGTGGCGCATTGGTAAAACTACCGGCTGCAGCAATGAGGTTAGAGGTTCGATTCCCACCCGAGCACAAATATTTGTGACAAACATGAATATTTGTGTGGCGTCTGGCTGTTTTTCTATATATTATAAGTATGTATTTACAAAATAAAAGCATATATGTATTAATATCCGTTATCTAGTATCCATAACACAAGCATTTAATTGCTTAGCTTGGAGCTAGAGGGCGCTGTGTGTATTGTGTCCAAAATATTATTATTATATATATGTTTCTTTCCGATGATTTGCCGATACTGTTCTATTTCTAGCTTCTAAAGTTACTTGTTCATTGTTAATAATATAAAAAAGGGGAAAGTAAGAAAGGGCATGCTCCGATGGTTCGGACATATAGAAACAATGGATGATGCAAGACTGACTAAGCAGATATACAATGCAAAAGCGGGTGGACGTAGGAGTCGAGGACGGGCAAGACACACATTCCATGACTATTTGGGAAATTTGATTTTAGTTAGTTTTTTAAGTGTATATATTGTAAATAATGTAATTAATTTATTTTCATGACCAAATAGAACGTGTTCTGGATGAAAGTGATGTTAGGAGCCTCCAAAATCGACGCGCGTGCATTTAATGAGTTATGAAAGTCAACGAAGCGAGTGAGATGTGTAAGAATCGTGCCTTATGGCGCTTCGTTGTCTCCGCCTACTTCCCAAGGGATTTGGCGTGAAGTTATGTATGTCTGCAAAACGGGTGGTCTGGAGATCGAGCACCCGAACTCTTTGATTCAAATCCTGGCGAAATTCATTTTAGAAGATGACTGACGAAGTTGTGCCCGACGTAATGATTCGGCGTGTCGGGGCGTAGCAGCCACTGGCTTTACCTTCTTGGTATATAAAACAAGTAATTAATAAAAAACGATACCAAGGATTGGTAGTATCAGAACATAAATGCTAAAAACATTATTCATATTGGAAGTTATTAATGTCAAAATAAATAGGTTATTGATTACACATATAGATTAAAAAATCAGACCACTAAGGCGTTCAGGAAGAGAAGGTATATCAGGAGCGTTAACATCTAGATATAGAGGTAAGCAACAGAGGCACTGCCACTATTAATATTCTAAATGCAAAGCGTTCAGCGCCACCGTCGGCGTCACGTGGAGAATTACCTTACACGCTTCGCTTGACAGATATACAGCCAGTAAATATATGCACAAGTACATACTATATATATACAAATAGCTTCCTCTGTAACTTTGTTACAAGCTTTCGTCAGTTTATAGTTCACGCTCGCTGTGTTTATGGGCTCGGCATAATGAGTTTAGCCCGAATGGTGTATGCGTGATCCAAATTAAGATTTAGAGTTGTAACTTATTAAGGATTTGGCAATAATTGTTGTATTAGTTTATTTCCGAATTATTTAATTGTGATTAATGTACGCTGTGATTTGTATTATAATAAATTAAGTTCACACCTCTCAATAGTATGTGTAATAAAACTAATTTAATTAAGACTTACGTGTGTTAATATTTAATGTGGTATTTCTAGATTATCCCGTTTCATATACATACCTGAAACAATGAAATCTAATTAGATATTTGCACATAGATTTAATCGTAATAACTGTCATTAACGTATAAGACGAACCGGTTTTTTGCGGAAGAATTTGTCTCCGGAACCCTATAACAACAACATAAGAATGTATTTTATTAACTAAGTTCATCACAACCAATTATTTGCTAGTTATGTCCCATGTAAATAAATCAGCATAGTCTCAGAATAGGCTACCTGTAAACTTACTTCAGCAAGGGTTGTGTTACACGCTACCAATATTCGATTACATCCCTATAGTGTAGGTATGTATTCTCGACAAGATAACCGTTAAACCTATTTACAGTATGTAACCATGTATGCACAGAAGGCTGTGTAACTATTGAGTTAGCAGAGAATGCACTGTTCCGTCTTCTCACCAGAAAAGACCAATCGAGATGTCGATTGGATAGGAACGAGTCGGATTTATTGGATATCAGATTTATTATACATCACATACTCACGTGTGATGAAAGTTTGAAACGGCATTCTTATATTGTAGGATAGTGATGTTTCAGTTTTCTGAGGATATTTTATTTACTCAAACTATAGTAAGTATAGTGTAAATGTCTATATTAGATGTAAATCATAATAACATGTTTTTGGCATTATCTCAGACATCATGCAAGTATCAATTTTAACGCTCAAATATATGATGGGGTAACAACTGACCGGTCTGTGCGCAGTAGCCGGAATCACTGGCTACTGAACAAGGACGCTCGTTAATTCTTTACAAAAATGATTTTTAACGCTATTCTACTATTATTAATTTATGGGATAGGAAGGCAAACAGGCAAGCGAAATTTGTTGCAGGTGACCATGGGCGACGCTGGTCGCTTACCATCAGGTGTGGTAAACCAGCAGTTCATCACGGAAAGTGACTAGCGCCGCCCATGGACACCAACATAGATAGATGGCAACATATATAGTTTTAATGTGTTACGACGCATGAGTCGCTTTACGTTGATATTCGTTGGGGCCGTGGTATTTCACGGGTCGTGCCGGCACATTCATGCAGCGATCTGCGTGGCTCTACCACTGTAGATAAAAGTTATATTTTATAGTAGTAGGGATTAATATAATTTTGGCATTCATTTTTTCTCGTTGGAACAAGTATAAATTGGTTATATCCACTTAAAAAATGAAAATAGTTGCGGTAAATAAAATCAACAACAGCTTTATTCAAAGAACAAAATAAATAATTGTAACAATAACAAAACAGTAGTACCTACTACATAGTAACAGATCGCGTGACACCGGACTAATTAAGTTTTGAGGATTTTAACGTTCACGCAAACTAAATTTATATATATAATAGTCAATAAAACACGCAAATATTTCATGTCGCCGACTCTATGGGAACTAATTACAAAGGAAGCGTTCACTGTACACTTCGTAATTATATTATCCATGTTATTCTTTATAACTGTATTGTTTTATAAGAGGTAGAGTTACGCATCAATGGGCCAATCGACGATATTCTGCTTTCCGTGAGGTGTGAGAATGCTGTCCGGAGCATTATCCCATCCCTTTCCGTATCTTTTCGCATCCATATCCCACATTAAGAGAAGGCAAATCAACTGTCACACTCTGAGCGATGCTGATCTGATATTGCCCTTTTAAAGTTAAAGAATATTATTAGCTGGTGCCAGATCGTCCGTTCTGATTACCCGCGTCCATAAACGTCACGTACTTCTGGAATTTGTATCAATACCAAACTATCATGAGAAACCTAACAAATCTGAAGTTATCAACAACAGACATTCTGTTATCCAGCGGTCTCATGAAATGATCGTAAACAATATTATATAATAACAACTTGTACTAGAAATATTTGCGACGAAATGAAAGTTGAAATCAAATATATTTGTACAATTGTACAAATAAATGGTCCATAAACAATACAGATGCACTTACTGCAGTGTATTTTCACAAACGTAATGTTACATTCAAGTCGGCGATGCAATAAAAGTACAATAATAATAATATTTTGTGTTAATGCACTTACTTGAAACTTTACTTAGTGTTCTTCTATTATGCTAGAATAATAGCTTGAAATCATAATGCATCTATCAATTGAAATTGTTTTTTTTATACACAGCCGTCTATGCGGTCTAATCAGATGTTTTGAGAGACTCCTGACTTACAAATTACAATTCGGAATTTGTGAGATAGAATATCGTTGATTGAAAAAAAAGTCTGGATGTCAAAAAAGACGAGTCGCAATTGCCGCTGCATACACCTTATTACAAGAGGCGTAATGTTACTAACACTTGGACAGTTTTATCTGAACCAGAAAAGAATGGAATGTGGGCCGGAAATATTGTTTGGTATCAATAAATAATACCATCTCAGAAGATGACCGACTGTAAATTATCGGTACTGAAAGTTGGTTACGATTTGTTAGTTTTCCCGACTACATGAAAAGAGTAAAAAAAAGGAAAATTATGCTACAAATGAAACATCGATCTCTATTACCGGTTCAAACGGTAATCACTATAATAACACAAAGAGATCGTAGAAATTATCGTCTCTTTTAATGTGAAAACTTAAGAAAGTGATCACTTTTGAAATATATATTTATATATATATCTTCCAAGATTTGGTATTCCGGACGAGTGTTGGGAGTTGGAATCAAATTGTTTCGTAAAAGTGGAGTTGCCGCGGCGAATGACGAACTTTGACGAGTTAGTGGAACTTGGTATAATCTTGAGAGACTCGGTCAAGATTAATGTTTGGCGAATGCCTGAGGCGGAGTCGTGCCCTTCGTGCTTATCCGCGAGTTAACGTACACTGTTAACCTACACGATCATATCTACAATCTACAATATACAGATATAGTATATCTTAATTGATAAATAGAGGTTTTTTTTAAAGAGTGCGTAGTTTATTATAAACATAATACGCTAGCACTGCGTCTTACTGAAATTCATAAAATTAAACGTCTACCTACTTACTTTAGGGAATGGGATGGGAATAGGGGAAAGTGGAGTGCCCCCCGGAATTCTCTCTTACTAAACGAAACGCCGCAGGTCCTTTGCAACTTACATTTTTTTGTATTTCACTGGTCCAGCCAGCACATTCGTGACTCTAGCACTGTTACTAGGTATTATAAAACAAAGCACTTCTGTGCTAGCCTATTATGTATGAGTATATAAAAGAAATTATTAACTTGCTAAAGCTAACACTCATATCAATTAAATGTACACTAATTCGTAGTAAAAGAAAACATTGAAATATCAAATCCACATTTGACGTATTGTGTATATAACAAATGCGTAACAATCATACGAGCAGAAATAATTTCTAAATATTTCGACATTTAGAATTATTTGGACATATTTAAAATTTGCATGTTATATCTTGCGTTATTTTCGTTTATCAGTATATTTATGAGCATAGTTAAATTAATTATCCAAGCAGTTAGGTTATCATAGACAAGAGCAAACAACTACACTCGTAATAACTCAATTATTATCTATAATCTATGTAAATATATAAATTGACACTTACAAATGAACTGTGGCATAATTTTATAGTTTTTATAAACAAAACATTTTATGTTATCAGTGAATAAAAGGTTATCGATTTTATTCATTGGTAAAGCCACGCAGTTCGCTGCATGAATGGGCCGGCTAGACGGGTGAAATGCCACCTCTCAGAATATCGGCGTGGTTCCTGCCGCGTTCCGCTCTCTGAGACGAGTATCTGGAGACCCAACCCCTTCCCCGGTCTCCTCACCATCCCACTTATAACCCATTTCACATCCCACTAACAAAAACATTCCCAAGGAGGGTTGACGTCAGGCAGGCGGCTGGTCTTAAAACCCAGCGAAATGTGTTGACAACGTGGATAGTTCAAAAGGATGACATGTTGTGCCGACCCCACTTAGTGTGGGATAAGGGCTGGAAAATGATGAGTTATGAACTACCTATGCAGGTCAGGCATCACTCATCATTTCATTGTTTAATGTACTTGGATCCCAACATATCCGTACTTCCATGGCTTGGGAAAAGCTTATAAAAAAATTCGCTTGGGTTTGATAGATTTCATAAACACGGCAGCAGTGTACGTATACCACTCGGGTCCATGGGGTCCCAAACTTTTATCGGATTAACTAAAAGGGTTTCGTCGTTTGCGTAATTATTTCACTGAATATATTGTTTTACTACGTGACTTTTTGTATTAAGTCGATTACAAATAGTACTTTTAAATTGTTCTGTCCCTATTTCACTGGATATCTTAATCCCGTACGTACAATAGCATATTTTTGTGTACTTTTAAATTTAAAAGAGTACAACTGATATGTGAGTATAACTAGACTAGGCACTATACAGTTTCTAGTTTTTAAGTTGCATTCGATTGAGCTTCAGTTCTGTTATAAAGTCGTTATAAAATAACACTATATATTATTAAGAAACTAATAATTCAAAATCAATATTTTTAAATATCGCAAACGATATTTGAAAAAAAAGTAGTGTTATTTTTGGAACCGGATAATATTAAAATATAACTGAGAATTTCAATACGATTATATTACGAACATTTTTGTAACAATACAAAACGTCGAAATGGATAAAACATCAAATATTTTCTTAGATATTTTCACACACATTTTTTACCCAGCAGATGTCCCGCAAAATTTGTGAGTAGTAGTTGTTCCTTTATATATAACAAAATTCATGAAAGCCTCCGGTTTTCTCCGATGAGTTATCGGGGACCCGAGATAACAGCCGCCCTCTGACCGACACTATCAAGGAAAGTCTATCAGTTTCCATTTTGCGAGACTAAGGAATTTATTTCAATAAAACAATTTATTGGTAATATTCTTGAACATCGATCTGAAGTCTACGTTGTCTTACAAAAAAACCGTCTGGGCCTTTTATCAATTCCATAGAAAACTAATTAATAAACAAGATAAAGACAGCAGCTATTAAGCCTCGACCTGCCAAATTTTTACTTCCCAAATGGAATAGGTGGCGGAATCTGTAGCCATACACTGGGCACAATGTTGTCAGCCATTGCTATTTATCACACATAACTTTTGACAAGTCATTGTAGTGAGTCTGGACTAAATCCCAGAACATTTTAATTCAAAACTCTACCTCCAGACCAACGGGATTTAATTTTTTTTTCATATTAGAATTCAAAAGTACATATCCTGCTTTAATCTTCGCCATTTCTATTGTCCGTAGAAGATTGATATATATTTCTATTAAAATTCAAAACGTATAAAAGGAGATTTTATCAAAGAGATAGGACATGTATCTTCTGTTCACTATCGTTACCTCGAACGCTATTAGCAATGCTAATTAACGAACTGGGGTGGTCTCCGGCAAGCCGTAACCTATTCAAAGTCCCCTACTAATTCAGTGCCTTATTTGAATCGAAACACGACGAAAGATTTTATTGACTTGATCTCACCAAAGAGGAGATACTGTACTATATTATACTGTCGTTTGGATTCATGTAGATAATTCTGTACATTTGTTTAATTCATAAAATATAACAAAAAATACTTGGTGTAGCAAAAAATATGTAAATTACTTGAGAGTAAGACGAAGAAATAAATAAATTAGATTATTACAATAAATATTCAGTTAAAAGACTAGCTGGAATCAAATATCCGCAGCTCGGTCTCCTGGCAGCGTGCCCTGAAGACTGGCCGCATTGCCACGCTAAATGGTAATGCTAATCCTCTGTGCGAAGAATTAAGCCAGCCCTCTGGTCGCGAGAGGCCTCTGTTATAAGTAAATAAAGTTTCAAATTATTTTTACAACAAAGTATATTTAATGAAGAAAACTTAAGATATTACTTTTAAATACATACTTATAATATAGTCTCGGTGGTCCAGTGGTACGAGCATACGACTTCTGATCCAGAGGCTCGGGTTCGAGTCCTGACAGTGGCTCACACCAATGACTTTTCGAAATTGTTTTCGGAAGTTAAGTGTGATAAATATCGATGACTGAAAACTTTGTGCCCGGTATGGCAATAGGATCGCCACCTATTCCATTTGGGACGTAAACATAACGGCGAGACGAGGCTTAACAGCCGCTGCCTACACCTTCGGGTAACAAAAGGCGTGAAGTTATGTTATATTTTTTTTTAAATACCCCGTATGTTGAGATGCATTTCATATTTATTACATACAACACAATACTTTAATAATGAAATTCTACTATTTTAATGATTTGTTCTATCAAGCAGCAACTACAATGAAACGTGGATACCAATAGATCATAATGATTAGTTAGACGGGCCTCGTGGCGCATTGGTAAAACTACCGGCTGCAGCACTGAGGTCGGGGGTTCGATTCCCACCCGAGCACAAATATTTGTGACAAACATGAATATTTGTGCGGCGTCTGGGTGTTTTTCTATGTATTATAAGTATGTATTTACAAAAGAAAAGTATATATGTATTAGTATCCGTTATCTAGTATCCATAGCACAAGCATTTAGTTGCTTAGTTTGGAACTGGAGGGCGCTGTGTGATTTGTGTCCAAGATATTATTATTATTAGTTTTAAATAATTAAAACCCAGTACAAAAAGCAAAAATCAGTATTTATTTATTTTAAAAAATCAGTTCAATCCTCGCTTTCTTTTGCTACAATTTTTTCACGAAGAGTTTAATTGACATAAAAATTACCTTTTGTTGATTTAGCTTTCTGGAAATAATTAATATGCTGTTTCTTTAAATTTTTTTAAAAGATACTGTTTTATAACTTGAGGAATGTTGAGTATCTATCTACAAGTTTGTGTTATCTCTTTCGATAACGTGTTCTTGGTTTTAGGGCCAATGAAGTCATTAGCGTGGTGCATTTAGATAAGAGCAGTAGAATGTTCGATCACCGAACATATTGGTAGGCGTTCATTATATTCATCAGTACGCTTGTTAAACAAATAATGACATGACAAGCGAACAGTGGCTGACCTAGTTAGTAATCTAATTTGTAAAATAAATATACACCTAGTTAGTAAAATAAGTAAAATTTGGTCACTAACTACTGATGTTTGAATTCGTTATTAAAATAATAAAAAAATGTGACATAATATTCTTCGAACAGCGGATATTTATGTGGCAGAAAGAATAATTTGGTATCATGGAATGGACAGGATGCATATTTCTTTACAACGAGCACAATTATTTTACAGATTTTTTATCTCTAAGATTTTCGCGAATCACGTTCATGACATTAAAACAAACTTTAGGGTTATATCGCGTTTATTCATTACCAATTTCATCAATTTCCCGACGTTTCGAACTCTTTACAGAGATCATTTTCACGAGTGGTGAACAAAAAGATGGTATTTGTTCAAAAGCTATCCTCATTGATACAGAGAGCACCCACTTTTTGGAAATAAAAATCAAAAAGTTGAGACGGGCTATTGATAGTACTATTATTTGTGAAATTGAGAAAAGAAACTTGGTTACCAAGTTAATAAAAAAACAATCAGCAAACCTAGCCCACAATCAAACAGCTCAAGACAGCAGGATACTATTAGTATAGTTTGCAGGTCAGACCCACATCAGAAACCAAAATAATGTAGAACTTTGAACAGTACAGCATACAATAAAAGTATTTTTTATTAACTTGGTAACCAAGTTTCTTTTCTCAATTTCAC
Organism: Euproctis similis; assembly: GCA_905147225.2. Classification (NCBI taxonomy): domain Eukaryota; kingdom Metazoa; phylum Arthropoda; class Insecta; order Lepidoptera; family Erebidae; genus Euproctis; species Euproctis similis. The sequence continues at coordinate 17,883,141 of LR990109.1, forward strand.
AAATAATAGTACTATCAATAGCCCGTCTAAAATGAAATAATAATCAGTTTTGAAGAACAGCCGCTGAGTTTTCTTGCTGGATCTTTCTCAGGACTGGCCGCGTTTGCGACCCAGTGGTAGATTTTTTAACAAATACTTACCTTTAAATTTAAAATCAATAAATATTTCATAATAGTTATACTCTGATCTCAACTAACTTAAAAGAAATAAGATAATTAGCTAATAATTAAAAGTAACAACTGTTACCTATTAAATCATACAACAAAGGATCTGTACAAACCAAACTTTTTCTTTAGTAAATATATCTTGTTAATAAATATTTAATTTTTGTTTCATGGTCTGATTTGGGTTACCAATAGTAAAAATCATATTTTTAACATCAACTTTTTGATTTTTATTTCCATAAAGTGGGTGCTCTCTGTATCAATGAGGATAGCTTTTGAACAAATAACATCTTTTTGTTCACCACTCGTGAAAATGATCTCTGTAAAGAGTTCGAAACGTCGGGAAATTGAAATTGGTAATGAATAAACGCGATATAATCCTAAAGTTTGTTTTAATGTCATATTTTACAGATTTGTAAATATTTTTTAAAGTTATCTAGTTTCCATAACACAAGCATTTAATTGCTAACTTGGGAACAGGGGGCGCTGTGTGTATTGAGTACAAAAATAGAAATGGGTATAAAAAAATATATCACAAACAAAAGTATACGTGTGACTTCATTTTATTTTATTCCCGAAAAGTCATTTATGTATGTGTAGACACTAGAATTTCGAAACTAAAACTAAAAACATGATATTATAGTCAGAAAGAGTCTACAACAGCTATAAATTAAACTAATACTAATTAACAAATATCGATGCGTACAATCTAATTAGGTTATGTAAACTGTAATAATTATATAGTTTGTATTAATTTGAAATATATTGTATAGAATGAAAATACTAATGAAGTTTGTACAAGAATTTTTCGATTGCAACTATCATAACATGTAAAACTATTGCACCCTGAACGTGGACAGATTTCGACGAATTTTGATAGGAAACGAAGTTTCCATACTGTACAACTACTTACAAATCACTTATCGTCGTGAACTTCCAAAAAAAAAAAAACGACGAACAAGGATTAAAAAAAAGGCACTTCAATCAATCTTTTGTTCAGCGACGTAGAACATGTCTTCAATAGATAGATTTGTTCCTGATTTGTATTTGTTCTTCACAATCAAACAACACTATCAAACTATACGCTAATGAAATACATCAAACTTTACTCCAAGTAAGGTGTGTAAGATGGAATAGTGGAAATGGGCTAGAGACATTTTCATATTACCAAATAAGGCGACCGCAGAATAATATGAAAATACGACCGAAATAAATGATGAACTTGGAGACATAAATCTCACACAAATGTCAATATCCCCACAAAATTTATGTTTCAAGTATGAATGTTTAAGCATTTTGGTTAGTATAAAGACTATAAATAACTTACTTCACGCCCTCATAGGCGACATTTTGTATAGATAAGGAAAATAATGAGAACCCAAAAAAAATGCAGAATTTCAAAAGTAAAAAAATATATATAAACAAATACGTAGCTTTGGAAGCACTCAACCGTACATAAATTAACCTGAAGTGCTTCTATTTGGGACGATAAGGCCTCCTTCGTAATTCGTACTTCAACTTCAGAAACTTGGAAACACTCTATACTGGATATATTCAAGTTATCTGATGTAGGTCACAGACGTCGGTGTACAAAAGCCAAAATCACTTGCAGTCTCAACTAACTTGGATCATCAGTTTATGATAAGGGATGAAAGGCACTTGGAAATGTAAAACACGCCTGTTTGTTTGTAGTACTAATACTAAATATGTATTTATATTATGAATTAATCGATGAGTTCAAGGCCTAAGTATATTTTTAACGTTAATTAAGTAGGTATGGGCTTTTTGAACTATGACTACGCTATCATTAAGAGACGTATCTTTTTTGAAAGTGTTAATAAATATAGTCACAGGTCTAGGTCAATTAAGGATTTTGATGTTATTTGTTGAATTGTTTCTGATATATTATATAATGAAATATATATGTTACGCGTATTTATTTATTTATATAGAAAAAACAAAATTGAGAAATTACAGAAATTTTAGCTAAAATAGATAGTGTACTATCTACACTATACACACTAGTGCGTAGTGTCCTAAAATAAGGTTCACTGGTAGTTTACCGGTAACAGAATTTAAAAAAGCCTTATCCACGATCCATTATTTTACGATTACTTCAGGTATTAATTTAAAAAAAAATTGTACTAAGAAAACATCACCAGTTATTTAAGGACATTCTGGAGAATACGAGTGTACTGTTCTGCCAACTTGGCTTTGTTTTAAGAGAATGTCCATTGTTCTTTAGCGTTTGCTGTAATGTTCTCAACCTAAAATACGAGTAGCTCTGGACATTACTGCTTCAGTGTAAATGGACTTCTTTCTTATTTGACTTTTATTTAATATAGCCACTGTTGTCATGAGCAATCCGCACTTTTTCGTCTGGCAGTTGTTTATTTTTCGGCAGTATTGTGAGGTTGTAAATCGGGATATTTTTTTAGTCAGAAGCGGTGGCTAATTGCAATGGAAGATGTGTGACTTCTGTGCAGCAACGAGTACCATTCGCCATTATTACCTTATAATATCAAACACAAATTCTAAGCCCATATATTTATGAGAACAGTGGTGCAGTAATTGTCAGTATAGCAGTGAAGCAAATAACATCCGGCAATAAGCGCGGTGGTGTATTCAAGTATAATTTCTTAAAACGCAACATAAACCTGAGAGATACAACCACTAGATGCGACACCGTAGACAATTAAAGTAATTACATACGCACTTGTCCGTGGGTAATGTCTTAATTATGTTTTCCTTGTCGCCGTTAAAGTAAATGCTGTGTGGACGGTAAATCACTTTCTTAAATTATTTTTATATACGCGTCCCGGACCAAATTCGTGTAATTGTTATGTTGTATTTTTAAAATATGTTTTCCGTAGGTTGTGGAACATCGAGCACATTTTAAAACCTATTTACCACTGATTCAAGAAGCTAAATCTATCTAAAAATTACCCAATCCACAACCCAAAATTGAATATCTTGCCGCAGACATACGAGAAGAGCCTAAAGTGGACATAAGTAAAAAGAAAGAAGTGTGTAGGCATTTCAGGAGATGTACAGCTAAAGGGACATAATAATATTTGCCGTTATTTTATAAGTAGGTAAGTAGCAGTGTGGTGTATGCCTAATCCCATTAATATTTTAATAAATAATAGTCATATCAGTCATCGTCAAGGAATGTCATCTTGAGTTCATCAAATGCTCATGTAATGTTATTATTTAGAAAGGCAATGATAAAACCCAGATGTAAACGCTTAGTCATTTCCTCTATCTTCCGAATTAATCGAGCAATTTGGGTGAACACAAAACATGTTTATGTCATATTATATATACATACGCTCGTAAGCGACTACTTTCCAGTATACCTGTATTAATTCTGCGTTGAAATCCAGTAGCATTTGTTACCAACGGAGTACATATTGTATGCGGTTGAATAATAGCCCATAACCCACTCGGGGATGAATTTCATTACACCTTTATGTTTAAAAGCGAGTATACAGTTTGTTTCGCACCGATTTTTATTTGCTTCAATTTTGTTGCCAGTTGGCGAAATGCGAATTTAAAAGTTGCTCCTGTTTTTTCAGTGTTGCTTAGGTAAAATGATGAAACAATTATCCTTATAATAACTTTTCAAAGAACACTTTTTCACATCATTCATTTCTAGGAACGTTCAGCTTTACATCTCTGAATTTTTTAACTAAATTAAACTAGTTAAAAAGTTTCTAGTTGTACGGAACTCTCTACATGCGATTACGACTTGTATTTGTCAGATTTTGTTTTATTATTTTATTACACATGAATGTGAATACCGATAAGGATAATGACTCTCCCAATCCTGAAATCATAAACGACGGCTATAAAATTTTCCCATGATCCATTTACTTTCAACAGATTTCGTTAGCAATATTCAGTAATAAACATTTTAATATCGGCAAATATTGATATTGTCGTTTTGACTTCTGAGTAGTTCAAAGCTCGCTTCCGTTTCGAATATCTTCGATTCTAAACCCGATACACATAATGTTAACATAATATGTTAACTGAAAACCTACAGCACTAGTTAAAATTCTATAAGTTGAAACCAAGAAACTTTGCCTACACCTACGCGTAATATGTGGGCGTAAAGGTACAAAAATAACTGTTATTCTACACAATGAAACTACGGCCAAAAAAGTCTGCAGCACCAAATAAATATATATTTCTTTATAAAATCCATCATGTTACATATTTTTACTTACTGATCGGAAAAAACAGGACCATTATTTTTATACATTCTACATAACATAACTATATTACGTACACGAATCATTAGCCAATTGTGTGTTTATGTAAAAAAAAAATATTACAATACATTACCCATATCTCTACAAGCGTTGGTTTCTTCCCTGTATAAGTATTTTCGCTTTTCTATAAAAATATGGTACATATCGTTAAACAGTGAAAATAACTACTATGTATATAAAATTTTCACTATATCTTTCAATATATATTATCATCATCATGAGCCTATTGCAGTCCACTGCTGGACATAGGCGTCTCCCAATGTGCGCCACAACATCCGATTCTCTGCCTTCCGCATCCAGTCTTTTCCAGCAGCCTTTCTGAGGTCGTCTGACCATCGGGCTGGTGGGCGTCCTACGCTACGTTTACGAAGACGTGGTCTCCACTCTATAACCTTCTTACTCCATCTATCATCGATCCTTCGGCAGACATGACCAGCCCATTGCCACTTCAGCGAGCTTATTCTACGAGCTATGTCAGTTACCCCCGTTCTCTAGCGGATATACTCATTCCTGAGTTTATCTTTCAGAGATACCCCAGCTCGCTCCATAGCTCGCTGAGCGACTTTAAATTTGTGGACTAGCCCCACTGTGAGTAGGCAACGTAGGTCATTACCGTTAGGACGCACTGGTCAAAGACTTTGGTCTTCAGACATTGCGGTATGGGCGAACTGAAGACTCGACGCAGTTTACCGAATGCAGCTAAACCCAGCTGAATCCTCATATCGGCCTCCTTCTCGAAGTTTCGTCTACCAAACTGGATAATTTGGCCTAGGTAGACGTATTTGTCTACGACTTCGAGAACTGACCCTTCGACGCTTATCGGTCCGGGCACGACATGTTCATTGAACATGACCTTGGTCTTGTCCAAGTTCATGCCCAAACCGACACGCCGGGAGGACTCGTCTAGGCTGCGCAACATTCCGTTAACTGTTACAACAGGTCGAATCGATTTTTAAGTGCATTCGGAACTTTTCGGTTTCGGCTATTTGGAGCGGCGTAGGTCGGAGAATAGATCTAATCTTCCGGGTCCTTTCAGCTTTCATGTTAATAGTTAGAGAGCCCGGAAGAAGTCGGTGATCACTTCCAGTATTGAACCTGTTGATCACAGAGACATCTCTAAACATATGCTTACTATCTGTTATGATAAAATCTATCTCGTTCCTTGTCACAGAATCGGGGCTTCGCCAAGTCCACCTCCTGTGGAGACTCTTCTTGAAGAAAGAATTCATCAAGAAAAGCCCTTCAGACTCCAGGAAGTTGACCAGCATCTGGCCCCTGTGATTTCGGCACCCCAAGCCATATGGTCCGATTTTCGTTTCGCCGTGTTCTTGTACTGTCACTTTGGCATTGAAGTCCCCCATAACAACGTTGTAGTGAGCCTTGGCGGTACCATGTATTGCTTTTGCAATATCGTCGTACATCGCCTCGGCTATCTCGTCAGAGTATGTCGAGGTCGGCGCATATACCTGTATCACCTTCAGGGTGTACCTGTTGGTGAGCTTCAGTACAAGGTACGCTACCCTGGTCGACACACTGCTGGTCTCCACCACGCTGCCAACGAGGTCCTTGTGAACTAGGAAACCGACACCCCCCTGGGAGAGCTGGTCACGTTCTCGAAAATAGAGCAAGTTGCCCGACTGTAGGGTTATCGTGTCCTCCCCCTCTAGCCGGACTTCAGATAGCCCCAGAATATGCCAGTTCAAGCAACTCAGCTCTACCTTGAGTTCGGTGAGGTTTGGTCCAGCCGAAGACTGCGTTCGTTGTATGTCGCCACGCGTAATTGTTTTTTACAGCCTGCCGTAACCCGGAGATTCTTAATTCTTAGCACCCCCTGTCACACCGTTACCACGACCGCTGCCTTGGCCGGGAATAGTGAGACCACCGGGAACTGGGGGCCGTTGGTTCGGCGCCATTTTCATTTTGGGAGGTTTTTGCCCATAGTCACCACGCTGGGCAGACGTGTTGGAGACCGCAGGTGTCACCTATTATAGATAGGGACGCTGCTGCCCGTCCCTACCGAGAATTTTTGGGTTGACCCTTGTTTCGGAATGGTTATCCCGCCATTCTTCGGTGTTATGCTATGTAAGCTTGTAAGCCATACGTTTTTCTTTTGCTCCCGGCTGACTGCGAGAAGAAGACATATATTATATACTAGTTTTAACCGCGGTTTTACTCACCTATGTATACTGAAATCAAAATCATTTGAAAGTGGACCACTATCCCGAGGGAATGTAACACCGGAATTATTGTAAGTTTTCTGTTCAATACCATTTACTAATGGAGTCGATAATAATGGTTTGTTAAAATAATAACAAAGTCGAAGTATTTTCCCATAGGAACACAAAGTTGGGATCAGAATTCTAGCCTATATGTTATAGCTAAGAAATTTTCTATACACACAATAAAAGAATTTTCAATCAACCGTGTTCAAAGCTTATTGTATAACAAAGCATCTTTAATAACTTTCACTTTTTTAAATCAGAATTTCAATGAATTTATTTTTGTTAATTTCGGAAAACAAAATATTCGAATTCTTCGTTGCCAATATGACTGTGAAGTTTATGATAGGAAATTAAAAAGGCCTACAACTATTAAATAAGTAGCTTGAAGCAGTGCCTGAAGGGACATAAAGGAAAATGAATTATTGTTAAACATATAACATAATCCCCATTTCTTCCCGTGGGTATCGTAAAAGGCGACTAAGGGAGAAACTGGAAGAATGGGCAGCAGCATTCTCTCTCAAGAACATACAGCCTACTCGATCGCCAACCCGCCTGGCAAGCGTGGCGATTATGGCAATAACCCCCCATGATTGAGCGGACCGAGTGATCTATGGGGGAGGCTTATGTCCAGCAGTGGACCTCAAAAAAGCTAATGATGATGATGATGATATAACAAAATATGATGATATAACAAAATATATGGATACATACAATGCCAAAATGTTTTCAAACATTTTCTTACAAAGGGTATTGATTCAGTATCGTGGTTAAAGTTAAAGTACTGGGAGTATTTTTGATTGATTATAAAAAGGGTATTATATGAACTTAATACGTAAAAGGATGTGATAGTTGAAAAGGAAACAATACCTTTCGTATTCCGTAACAATAGACTAAAGACTTATAAGACTTATACGTATGAGTGTTGGATAATAAATTGCCTCTAGACATACGAACCGCGGTTTCACGGTGAAATAATATAGCATTACCATCATAAAGATGAGACACAGTATTTCCTATCTGCTATGAATTCGCCGGTCATATTATGTTTCGACTCAAGAATATTAAATTAGTTTTTTTTTTCAGCCCTGCACTGTATGAATATATTTTAAAATCTAGTTAGAATAATTGCAAAGACTTCTGTTGGATGGGTTTTTTAACAAATACACAATTAAATCGATTCTGAGTCGGACGCGTTCAGCTTGGGTGCTATTCTGCGACTATACCAGTTGAATATTTAAAATTTTCTTAATTGCATTAACTTTTAACCGGTTTTTACTTGATAAATCATTTTTATGGGATAAGGGCAGGAATTCATATCATTTTTTGTATTGACTGCATTTCGATCAATAATATTTTTGATAATTTGGAGAAATAATAAAATTACGGTTTACTTTCATACCTAATTTCGATTAATATAATATGTAAAAACTAATTTAACAACAAAATTCTATTTCGGTGTAATTTAAGAATGTTATTACCGATTTTAACTACTGTTAGTTCTCTATTCAAAGGCAAAAAGCGTGTTAACTGCAAGTCACTGCTGTAGGAACATTACTCATTTGTACAAGTCCGATGTCATGTATACCTGAACCCACTTCCTTGGATATACCACTATTGTATTTATATCACATTAGCAAACTGTATATATCTAACTAAATATTGTAACAGTTAAATTTTACTTTACGGGAACTTAATTAATCAGATTATATAGTATTTCCCAGCTTTAACTTTTATTTTAACAGTCTCGGTGGCGCAGTGGCTAGCACCCCGCTTCTGATTCAAGAAGTAGTGGGTTCAAATCCTGGCACACACCAAAGACTTTTCGAAATTTTTCGGAAGTTACGTGTGATAAATATCGATGACTGACAACTTTGTACCCGGTATGGCAACATGTTCTCCACCTATTCCATTTGGGACGTAAACATAACGGCGAAACGAGGCTTAACAGCCGCTGCGTACACCTTCGGGTAACAAAAGGCATGAAGTTGTATTCCCATCTTTACTTCAGAGGTCCATATTTCGAATCTTGGCTCAAACACTATCGACAAATAACAATCTGTAATAGAATAGAGTAACCATGTCAAGGCGATAATTAAAACTACCTAGATCAACTTTTTAATTCACAGTAATCGAGATAAAGAACAGCAAAAACGTACCTTTGCCATCTTATTGTATATTTTTTTTAACAAACACATTTAGCAATTTCTATTCTCTATTATATTCTCTGACCTTCTGTGCCTAATATTAGGTACAATATTTAATGGTATGTGTAGAAGGTGAAGCTCTAAAATCCTTTCTGATTTTCAAGGGATATTCCGTAGCCGATTGTTCAAAACTCGTGGACCATGACCAAATCGGGTTCACGCTATTACATTTTATTTTTTTATTGGTATACTAAAATATTATCAAAACCTGTTCGCATTGGCAATAAAACGTTTGAATGTACACGGAACACAGTTACGCTTTTAAAACCTTTTAACTGATATTATCGACGTAAATAGTTCTAAGGGTTTGAAATGGAAAAGGTTTAATTGTTACCCTATTTATTGAAAGCGCTTGTTTTATTTCTTGTATTTTTCATGAGGTCGTTTCCAGAATAATACATCGCAAAATATAATGATAAGTACCTACGGTTGGTTAATAGATATATATATAAATAAATATCAGCCATCACATATAGGAAATAACGATGAACCCCAACATTGGCCCAGGCCTGCAACAAAACAGTTCAAGCTTTTTTAAAGTGTGGAATGAGTAAGTCTGGGTTAGTTTGCAGGACTAGGCCAAGGCTGGCAATTATTGTTGGTCCAACCCAACATCAAATAGCTGAGGCACGGTTGCCCATAGTTGGCCCAAGCTTAGCCCTATAGTTTAAAACTGGCAATTCCTACAGTTCAGTACAGTGGAGATAATCAAATGAAATATCACCAATCAATTTTATATCAATGTTTACTGTAGATAAACTACTCAAGTTTCCAAACAGTTTTAAATAAATGGTGAGCAGTTTTTTGCAGTATCAGCGATGCGTATGGATGTATAGGTCACGGTTCAGGCTTGTCGTCAAGCAGGCAAAAAAAAACTAAACGTGCCGTGAAAATGAACGTGTGAGCTTTAAGACACTCATCATTGGCCTTTTGAGGTCCACTGCTGGACGGCGGCCTCCCCCATAGAACGCTACCACTGACGGTCCTTTTTTTTCCGAGAGGTCCTATGCATCCATTGACTTTCCGCTGTTTTACCTGGTCGTCGGTGCATTTAGTGGTGTAGATGGCCTAGTAAGACACTACTTAACTGCTCTTAAATATAGGCTTGAGATGAAACATAAATATTTGAACATAAATAATTCCGTAATTCAAATAAAAATCAGCATACTTTTTATAAACCATTCTTAAATAATTCTAAACAACAAATTAATTTCCAAATTGAATTAAATGTAACGACGTTGATACACCGCGTTGCGTGTTCTGATGCCATATATTTAACTTGATGGGTTCTGTGCTGTGCTCTTAAATCGCTAACTTGGTATTGTGCTGAGAATAAAAGTGGGATTTTGATTCTGTTATAATAGTGATTGAATTATGTCGTTTCAGTGGTATTATTATTAATGTAGCCTACATAAAACTTTAATTTTTTTTTGTTGTTTTTTACATAAATGTTTAATTTTTCTGTGTTTCTTTTCATACACAGAGGATTCATACAATTATGTAAAACTACGCATTAAATTAACTAGAGTAGTGGTAGCCACACAGCGGTATAATATTTTCAATACACGTCACGAGTTACACATTTGCTTAGTGAATCAGACCATGTTATTGAAAAGAGTTTTCCTTTATATGGATCCATAGACAAACATAGACGTGTATTTATTTAATGGAACGTGACGATTATTTCAAACAAACAATACAAACAAAACAAAGAAATAACTAAAATTTTAATGACTCATCGAATCGGTATTAAGATAAAGTATCAATGTTAAAAATAAATACAAACCAAATGTTTGTGAATAGGAACGTCTATAGTTATGTCCGCCGATGTCAAATATCTGTTGTGTTCTCTGACTTTGAAGAAACATACTCTGCCCTTACCTGCAATAAAACAGATACGGCATATTTATCTCAACATATATTAAATAAATAATAGTTTAAAAAAACTAAAAAACACGCTTTTTATAGAATACCGAACTAAAAAATAGAAAAATAAAAAAAAATATTTTATTTTAAAAAAAGCGTGGGGTGCTTTTTAGATATTAACGAAATGATAATCACTCTACTCATATCTGTCAATAAAATATTTATAACTATTGACACCATGCACCCCACGCTTTTTTTAAAATAAAATATTTTTTTTTATTTTTCTATTTTTTAGTTCGGTATTCTATAAAAAGCGTGTTTTTTAGTTTTTTTAAACTATTATTTATTTTCTATTTTTTAGTTCGGTTTTCTAGTCTAGAACTTTCATAGTTCACAAATCGCACCATCTAGTGGCAATCACCGGAAACTAAAAAAGAAGTCGGTTACAAACAAACATACAAACATACAAACATACAAACCTACAAACAAACATACAGGTGAAGCTAATAAAAAGCTAATAAAAACAGGCAAATAAAGATAAAAAGTATTGGCAATCTTTATAGGACAAACACGATCTGTTTTAATTGATCGTTTAACCTAACCTAACCTAACTTTCTTTAAAGAGTAACTTTTGTTTATTTTTTAATATCTCCAACAAACTCTTATAAATGTGTCAACTAAGATAGTCTGAAAATCCCTTGTTGTAATTACCATTCATTAAATTCTGTTACCGAATATACCGAGTTCAGGTATTTCATCTACAATTTGCATGTTCTTACTGTTCCTTACAGGGGTCATTACCAGATACGAAAACAAATATTAGGATAATAGGTAGTAATTATATCGTTCATTGTAGAAAATATCAATTTACTTTTAAAATATATTATTTACTTAATAAAAGTGAACGGTCTCAGGCATTAGATCCATATTTCCATGGAGGTACTTTCCTCAAGCGCTCGTGTTTAAATATGTCATTAAATATAATAAGTTTAATCTTTGTATTTTATTGGCTATTTTATGTGTCTTTGAACCTAGGAAAATAAAGCTACTTTGACTTTGATTTGAGACATTTACCACACCGTATAGGAAAATAGAAGTTTTAATAGTGTTACTATACATTGCAAATGCAAAATATAAATACAACACAATTACTTTTTTAACAGGAATTAAGAATGTAAGTTATAGCTATTGACATGCATATAAATATTAGTGGCACTCAGTTCGTCCTGCCTACTCTACGATCTGGGCGTGATGTTATGTTGTTGTTTTAAACTTTACTTTACTCGCAGTATTGTATCTAGACCACGACATAACATCAATCGGAACATTTTCTGCTTCTATTTATTGTAAACAAACATAATAAAAATATATTCTCGGAAGTCATAATATCTAATGAATGTTTTTATTTTCAAAGAAATCGTTATCATATGGCTGCTGCTTGTTTTTTTTTATCAGATATGGCCATGCCATCTCCTCAGTATAGCTACCTATTATGGAAAGCAGATGACTAACAAAGGTGAGAGATTAGATTACAATGAAAATATATACGATAAAGATTAATAAAAACAAAGTTTAACAATATAATAAAGTTATTTATAAAATATTAATATTTGAGAAGTTAACGAAATAATCTAAAATTTCCAGCCAAAATTAATTTCGAAGCTGTACATAATTTTGTAAACATAATGAACGTTATACCAAGGGGTTGGTAATCTTGAAGAAAAGCGTTATTACTAACTTTACGATTACAGTCAACCCTAAAAACTGTATTTAATGGAGTTTTGGTAACCATCCCCCTACTCCACCCCCTTTCGGTAATATAATACGGTAATTTTTACGGTTCATACTCGTATTTAAGGGTCGGCTTCGCCCATGGTAAGGATGTAGTCATGCCGCAGAAATATTTTAATACTCCGGGTACTTGGTAGAGGTTTATTATATCAATATTACGGCGGGTAACTGAATAAAAGACTTTTAATTTTGTTATTAGATTTGTTACCTACTTGGTGAAACTTTTATCGCGTAATAAAACATGATCGTAAAATATTGTAAAATAATGTTGAATTATTTTTTTGTAGCAAAAGTTCTAATTCCTATGTCCAAAAATAAATAATTGTAGCTTGCATAAAGAAATAAAATACCGGTGTGGAATTCGGCTTTGATCTAACTCTATAAACTCGCATTTGAGTAACTAAAGTCAAATATCAGCCAGTGGAAAAACAAGAAATCCGTTCCCTGTTTTTACTAGAACAATAAAGAATGTGTTTCAATAGAAACTTCTACCGAAAAAATATGGATATACCTATAATTAAACTTTGAAAACTTATTAGGTAAATTTACACAATAATTTAATTTAGATTAAGGAAACTTTTGAGAGGATTCACTATGTCAGTAACTATTAACTGATACCGGTCCACCCTCGTCAACACAGCCTCACGATCCTATTACTCGTGATTAGTGATTACTTTTACAGTACCTACTGTATTTACACAAATAACTTATTTGCGTATTATAAAAAAATATCATGTTCAGACTACATCAATAATAAGTTATGCTCACCAGGCAGTGTTGTCATAATACAAACCACTATAGTTTATTTTACTGAAGTTTTGGACTTGCTTACCACAAATCCTAATAAAACCATTTTTAATTTTTAAGAAAAAATATTTTTTAAGAAATATGAATTGTCATGCATTGTTTGTTAACAAACTAGTCTCAGGCATAACTTGATATAACGGAATTCGTCCATCTAAGTCATGTATTGGTACCATAGTTGGCATAAACAGTAAAATACAAAACGCCATCTTAAGTCATATTTTTTATTATTCATACGGACACGCTTCCCCATCGACAGTATATTTATCTCGTAAACCACATATCATGGGTTATGGCGCTGTTAGTATTCTAAAACCTAAGTTATGAGTCGGAATATGCAGAAGAACGATTTAATAATATCGTACGCTACCATTTTTTTTTTATGGGATAGGAGGGCAAACGAGGAGGCGTGTCACCTGATGGTAAGCAACCAATGCCGCCCATGGACACCAGCAACACATAGTGTTACTGTTGCGTTGCCAACCTTTATTGGATAGGGGATAGGAAAGGATGGGGAAGGGGGGTAGGCCTCCGGATACCTCTCTCACCGAACGAAACGCGGCATGAGCCACTTTACGTCGGTCTTCTGAGAGGTCGTGGTATTTCACCGGTCGAGCCGGCCCATTCATGCAGCGAACTGTCATACCACCATAATAATCTTGCAGTTGTAAGATATGGTTCTAAATTTTCTACTGTTATAGCTAAATTATTCAATAAGTAGCTGACCCATCGAACTTTGTTCCACATCAAAAGTAAATAAATAAGTATTTTTTGCATTTATCACTTTTTCTTTATTACATTGTACATGAATTATAAATAAAAAACACCCCATTGACACCCTATATCTATTAAACAAAACAGCATCAAAATCTGTTGAGTAGTTTCAAAAATCTAAGCATATAAGGGGACAGACAGCGGAAAGTGACTTGGTTTTATACTACATGTATACATACATAAATCCCATGCGAGGTAGGCAGAGAGAACAGAGCGCCATAAGTCACGATTCTTACACGCCTCACTCGCTTCGTTGTCTTTCATAACTCTTTACATGCACACGCGTCGTTTTTAAGGCTCCTAACATCACCTTCCTCCAGGACACGTTTTATTTGATTTTATACTATGTATTCTATAATATGTATGTACCTATCCTTACTTTTCTTTCAAGGTTTAATTTTACTAATGTAGCTTTTGATCGTGAACACTGTACACTTGGCAGCTTTCTTTTCAACTTTATGGTATAATTTTGGAATTTGTATGCATGTATCAAATAATCTTCTAAAGCAAATGCTTTAGATTTTCACTTAAATCAATTTTTCAAGATATTACGAAATTTTAATTGCATTTTTCATCGAACAATTTCTTCTCTGATAGTATAAGAGTAGTCACTTCCTCGATCGCCCACAGGGGGCAGGCAGCTTCTATAATTAGGTACCGATACAAAACACTTGAACCGTAACAACCAAACGATCCACTTCCGAAATATTATTACAGATAGGTACTGTATACGAGCAGATACATTGGCCAAGAAATAAGTTTTATGACTGTTTATGCGGCAAGTGTACTAATAAATATTATGTACGTTTTTATGGAGTATTTTAAATAAACAACCTTATCCTACTAAAATTTAAACAACATTTTATTTTTCTTGTACTCCATTCCTCATTTAGAGCTCGACATGCCAGTGAGGAAATCTACTGCCATAGCCAACCTATCACAATTTTCTTAGGCATTAATATTTATCACACATACATACATACATACATAACTTCACGCCAAATCCCTTGCGGGGTAGGCAGAGAGAACAGAGCGCCATAGGGCACGATTCTTACACACCTCACTCGCTTCGTTGACTTTCATAACTCTTTTCATGCACGCGCGTCGGTTTTTGAGGCTCTTAACATCACCTTCCTCCAGAACACGTTCTATTTATCACACATAACTTTTAGAAAGTTATTGGTGTGAACCTGAACTAGAAGTAGGGATACTGAACTACTAGACACAAGTACATAAAAAAAAGGCATTTAGAAAGTAATATTATAGTAGGACATTGTTCTTGAATAGGACTATAGTCTATGGTACTTACATGGAATCTTTATTTTATTTTTATTATAATAATCTCTAGCTGTTATTAAGCTAATAAAGTAAGATTAAGTCGGAAAGTTATATTAAATTGTGGACGTAAACATTCTATTCGCGTTTTCGCGTATGGCCGAGACGTGACACCATGCGGTATACCAACTACACTACAATAATCCAAATTCAAATACATAAAATTGAAGTGTCTGTTTGTAATTGGAATGCTTTTTACTGCATTCATATGAACGCACCAAAAACATTATTTAAAAAAATCTTCTGTCTGTTTGTTCCGCGTAATCGGGAATGAAGGGACTTTTATTGGTGTAGCTGATGTCATAAGGAGTAACTTAGGCCATTTTATTTATTTATGTATTGCTAGCTTCCCAGGCGAAACAAAGTTCCCCGGATCAGCTAGTATTTGAATAGTAATGGATCTTTATAGAGGTTGTGTGTTACAATTATTAACCGTAATTCTAGTCGACAATTTAGTAAATTTAAACATAATTGTTATATTTTATTACAAGATATTTGATCGTTACTTTTGACATTCAAAATTTAACTCTATAATGCCATTAATAAAGCTCTAACGTTAAATTTATTATAATGGTGACCTATACGTGATATAATCGGTCACCGTGTTTTATTACTTTTTAAAATGTTTAATCACATAATCACAAAATTACCGCAATCACAGATTTCCGATAAAAAATTCCGAAATATAATAATAACAACAACTCGTGGCTCAAATTAATAATATACTTTTCGAAGTAATTATTGTTTTACTATTCAATTATCGCTTATCATCCCACTTTTATATAGTGGATTCGTTTTTAAATTCAATTTCGTTGTTGTTTATTGAAGTAAATGTTTGATACCACACTACTTAGTGAACATTAAACCATTAAATAGAAAAAAAAAAGAAAAAGGTGTCAAAGACTGATAATGAAATGTCAGATTTAAAACCCGCGGAGTCGTGACGTGTCTTCGAATGGTCACAGACTGCAACAACTCGTTACCGGCCACAAAGGTTGTAGAGCGGTTGGCGGTCGTTGACCTCGAGTGACCGACGCTTGCGCAGCATTTTACTCACGTAACCTATTCTACCAATGGCAGGGCATGAGCACGTGGTGTACACTCAATTTAAGAATTTATAAATACTACATCATCATTACATAGTATAAAAGAAAGTCGCTTTCCGCTGTCTGTCCCCTTATATGCTTAGATAGATTGGATTTAAATGCGGGTTTTTAATAGATAGAGAGTATCAACAGGGTGGTTTTATATATAATTCATGTATAATGTACTAAAGAAAAAGTGATAAATGCAGTGTTTCCCGGGTTAGCTCGTAATATTATAAACGCGAAAGCTTGTGAGTACTAATGTATGTCTGTTTGTTACTCTTTCAATTAAAAAATAAACTGAATGAATCTTGATGAAACTTTATGATTAACACACATGTTACAATTTATAAAGATATCGTATGTGTTGTTAAAAATGTGGTAGACTTTTTTCGCAGAAAAGCTATATATTAAGGCGGTACGAAGTTCGCGGAGTCTGTTAGTATACGATAAAATAGCATAGCTCAATAAAGCAACTGACAATTAGGTTTATGAAGAAAAAAGTAATAAGGCTTATAAAATTGTAAAAAAGCTTTTCTAGTAAACGTATTCGAAAGTTAAAAGAATACATTACAATATAATAAGCACATAATATTATTTCAGTAATATTGCGCGGAAGAACAGATTTCTTTAAAAAATAAATATGTATTTTCGTAATTAAAACAAGCGCTCAGACTTGTCGAACTTTAAATTGCAATGAAATGTTATTCAGTGCATAAACATTGACGGTGATATTGGCTGACTGGTGTGACAGTATTTTTTGAATTCATTCAATTTAGCTAACTCGCTAGAAAAGCAAAAATGGTTTGTACTTTATTTAGGATGTGTGCGACATTTGTGGATCTCTATAATATATATTTATTTTTATTACTCTTGGCTCAAAGCCACACAAAATTATTACATACTTACAAAGCAAATTCTTAATTGTTAAGTTCAATTATTTTTATTTCAAACGCTTTATGCACGCAAATGAAGGCGCGTATGGCAGGTAAGGGAATAAATAGTAAGTTTGAATGCACAAATTGTATTTGATTTGCAATCGATAAATGAGTATTAGAACACACTATAAGTGATTGTCAAATTCTTTTACAGACTGATTGATTGTTGATAGAGGGGGACAAAGTAGCAAGCGTGTCACCCGATGGTAAGCAGCTAACGCCGCCCGTGGACACGTGCAATACAAATGCCAGCCTTTAAAATGTGTATAACAGTGACAAATTTATTAAAAACAAGTGATGTCCCAAGTACGGCAATGAAGACAAGTCATTAAAAGGACATTAATTAATTTGACACAATTCATAGTAATCATCACCGTCATCATGGTCTGGACCTTTTCCATGCTTTTCTATCATTTGCTTCCTCCACAGCAACACCCTAGTAATATGTTCTTTCACACAATTCATCCATGTTTTCTTCGGTCTCCCTCTTCTCTTGTATCCTTCCACATTCAGGGTCATCATTCTTTTCACGACATGTGTATCAACCTTTCTCATACCATGCAAGACGATCTCCTCTTATCTTCTCAGTTAAAAACGCAATTTCCACGCTTTTATATTAGTACTAGCTGACCCGGCGAACTTTGTTCCGCTTCAAAAGTCCCTGCTGTCCAGCTATGTTAATATAGCAATATCTTCGAAAATATTCGTTTAAATTGCGTGGTGTAAAGGGCCAGGATCATCTCTATTACATGCATAATCTATTTAAGACACTTAATTTAATGAAAATTAATTGTGTAATGTATAAAATCGCTTTGTAAATAAGCCATTATTCCTCGTAAAAAGTAAAAAAATAAAAATGGACATTGTGGGTTATCCCTAAGAGATAGACATATGCCTTCACGGACTTATTTGTAGACCTTCTGAAGGTGTTTAATAATGTAGAACATTGTTTTGATCTATCACTTAGGGTTCAGCCAGCGTTTGCAATTAAAGTGCTAAATCTCGAAAATTATCATTTTTTTCTTTACAACATCATATATGAATTATAGATCAAAACCACCCCGTTGACACCCTCCAACTATTAAAAAAACCGCATCAAAATCCGTTGCGTAAAGATATAAAGCATATAAGTGGACAGACAGCGGAAAGTGACTTTGTTTTATACTATACATAGTATAATACAAAGTCAATTTCCGCTAATTGATTGTAATGATTAATTAAAATCGCCCTGGAAGTTGCACGTAATAACTAATCATAAAATATTTTCAGTATCTAGTCAATTAGCATCTAAAAAGAGAAAAATACATGATACTCTTTCTCTGAGCACTGTGTAAGGAATTACTTAAGTGAATCGGATTCAATTTGTCCCCTTATAATCGCCGACACTCGTCTCTAAGCAGGTTATTCGACGGCGTAAAGACTTGGACAGAAGCCAACAATTTTAAAGAGAAAATTAAATACGACTTAACACAAAACAATATTGTTGTACGGTTTCTTGATTCACGAAAAAGTTATCTGGGACTCGCAAGTGCGCCCATGGACACAGATGGTGTAACAGTTGCATCGCAAGTGGTATAGGATGGGGAGAGGGGTAGGGGTTAGGCGTCCAGAGACCTCTCTCACCGAGCGAAACACGGCATAAGCTACTTTACTTCGGTCGAGTCCGCCGACGGACCTCACCATACAACGAAATGCGTGGCTGTACTACTGTTACATACATTCAAACCCAAAATAGTTCCTTAAATTTCGGAATAATTTACTACATTCCACTTATTATTCTTGATCGGTATAATAATAAATTACAATTAATAAATGTTAGAGAAATAGGTCAATATTATTCACTGAACAATTTGTATGTAAATAAAATAAAAAAAAAGAAGAAAACAACAAATTGGTCCCATACGGCGAAGAGAAATGTAGGGTGTAAATTGTGTAGTGAAATGTTTTAACGAGTCGCGTGATAATTGCCCTATACTTCATTCATAACTGAACGTTCGCATAAATACGAGCTGAACAATTTAATTTGTAGCTTACTGATTCTTCTGTACGAGGCGTATTATATGTGACAAACTTTTTTTTTTATGTGATAGGAGGGCAAAACTAGCAGGCGTGTCACTTGACGGTAAGCAACCAACGCCGCCCATGAACAGCAGCAACACATATAGTGTTACTGTTGCATTGCCAACCTTTAAGGGATAGGGGATAGGAAAGAATGGGGAAGGGGGGTGGGCCTCCGGGTACCCCTCTCACCCAACGAAACGCGGCATGAGCCACTTTACGTCGGTCTTCTGAAAGGTCGTGGTATTTCACTGGTCGAGCCGGCCCATTCGTGCAGCGAACTGCTTGGCTCTACCACTGTAAAAATAAACTAATTGTATTATTAGAAATATACAAAATGCAAGCAAAGGACTTGGGCGTGAAGTTATACTGATGAGTTATGGTTTTTGTTTTAAATCACGCAATATTAATGCTTTAAATATAAAACCACATACGTCCAGAGTTATCCAGACTATGTTACTATAGTTAAGAGGTTTTTTCTAAAATTATGTGATACAAGAATTATGTAACAACAATCTGAAAAATATATATATATCTCAAGAATATGGGAGAAATTCACCGCCCATATTAGCTATCTGAAATGCAGCAGAATTTCCTCTTGTATAGTTTTATTAAGTAAGCACATATAAAGCGAGAATTTACCGACTAAATAATTTCTAGTCCTGGGAATTTATTGCTTTAAGAATGAATGAATGAAAATAGGTATGGAATGTGTTTTAATTATCGTATGCTAAAAGAATAGCAAGGATTTATCGGATTCCTTTAATACTTCAAATAAATAATATTTAATTGTTTTTATTTAAATGAGGATTAATACTCTTATCCATAGCATACAGAACCGTGAAGATTATAAAGTTAAAGTTCATTTAAATAAAAAGTTTCATTTAAGTACGTATATTTTAGACTCACGGACAGCATAAAAAATCCGCAACATTTCTGCATTGTCTCATGTTATTCCATATTTAGATATATTCATAGTGGTTACTGAACTAGCCACAGCACAAACTAGCCTTAGTATGTTGAGGAACCGGTTCCAGTTGTGGTCTGCATCGCATGACTCTCCCATTGTCTAGTAAAATCACTTTGTATGCGTCGAGTATAAAATATAACTAATATACTCGTATATATATATATATATATATATAGAAATTTCTAAGAAATATATTAGCGTTTTACGTTGTGTGGTCAAGGGAAAATAAATTCAAAATTGTCTTAAAATAATAATACTATGTACAACTATTTTAATATTACCGAAGCTTATTCCACATTATTGACAAACATAGGACATGATGTTGTCAGTATTTATCATACATAATTTCCCAAAAGATTTCCGAGACGACATTAAACGGGTCCCAGATTCAATCCCACGACTTCTTGTATATATAAGAAGGTCGGTGTTGGACCAATAAATCACCGGGACGACTATTTTGTAAAGTATTTGACCTTATTTTTGTTCAATTTAATTTTCTAGTTTTCGCCATAGATATCCGACATTCTTAGTTTCAACTTTACTTCTAAAAACTAGCAGATCCGCCAAAATTTATACCTCCATATAAGATATTTAAAACATAACATAACTTCACGCCTTTTGTTACCCGAAGGTGTAGGCAGCGGTTAAGCCTCGTCTCGCCGTTATGTTTACGTCCCAAATGAAATAGGTGGCGAACCTATTGCCATACCGGGCACAAAGTTTTCAGTCATCGATATTTATTACACATAACTTCCGAAAACAATTTCGAAAAGTCATTGGTGTGAGCTAGTATCTGGAATCGAACCCGGACCTCTGGATCAGAAGCCGTTTGCTCGACCACTGCGCCACCGAGACTTAATGAGAATAACGAGAATGATTAGGCAGGTATTAATACAGAACAAAGCGCTATACGGTACAAATATTACATACATTACTTGCTTTGGACTCTCATAACTATTGTCATACGCGATCGGCGGATTTTAAGGCTCCCAACATGACCAATAAATAATCACCATTCTTAAGAACTCGTTCTATTTGGTCATGGAAAGTGTGTCGTGTCTGCCTCGACTCCTAGATCCATCCGATTTTGCAAAGATTTTGCCTCATATTCATAATATCTATGGTAAAAATATATGTTTCCTATAACTAGACATTATTATGTTCCTGTAAACCTAATACATACCTACTTTCAGAAATATGCAGAAACACGTAGAACTGAAATTATCTGAAATTATGATCTGCTTGAAATCAACCAAAATTTTAAAGCATTAATTTAAACCTGTGACATAACAAATCAGTCCATATAGGTTCAAGTTGTTCTAAACAAATAGATAAATTAGTAAATTTATAGATTTGTAATATGTTGTGTAATGAATAATAATTGAACATAAATCTACTTATGGTTAAGCCTATTCCTGAATGTCAATGACAGCTGATGCGGGAACACCAGCATATATATTTTATAAGTAGTACTTACTTATATGCTGGTGTTCCCGCATTTTGAAAACCCTTATGTATCTTCTTAATTACATATTATTACCTGGTTACTCCACGTTTCATAGAGTAGGCATATTTTTTTCAATACCATGACACTAATACCGTTGACCATAAATCCACTTATGGCATTTTGTTTGTCATTGAATGTGCGAGAACCAATACAATAGCATACCAGGCAACTGTAAATACATCTGTACATACATATGCCTACATACATGTGCATGGTACATACTCGTAGTTATTCAAACAATTATGTACGTTACGTATGTATAGGTGACTTGTTGTAACGTGCCAAGGACTTCTAACTACGCTATCTTAACATGTTTTACTCTAACAGTCTAACCATACTAATAAAATATTTAATAAACTTGGATTATATAATCTTGGATATAGGAAAATCAAAGGGTTAGCGTGTATATTAGGCCCGGTTTAAATATTTTACTTGTGTTTGAATGTCTCATATATTAAATTACTAGAATAGAATAAGCTATAGATGTACGAATTCTATGTGCAATAAAATTAGTATACGAAAATTTGCCAGTTTTATGCCTACTTGTGCGTTCTACAATAGCCAGACAGTACAGTCATGCCTTGCGAATCGCGAACATTAGTATTGCCATGCTCTAAGGCAATGCTAATCCTCTGTGCGAAGAATAAAAAAAGAAAAGAGGCCCTCTCGTCACAAGAGGCCTATATCCAGTCTCTTTGCAATAGAATAATTAGGTAAGAAAAGTTCAAGACATCACTTAACTCGTTTCTAAATATAAATGAACTTTTTCACATAATTGCACTAAAGTACTACTAATTCAGTCTAAGCTATTTGCACTTCATTCCGGCACTTACACTTCAGATAAAACTACTTCTAAAGTAGGTTAACAGTTCATTATTTTAATTCTAAGATCAAGTATCTAGATTGAATAATCCAACTTAGACTACTCTGATCAAATGGCCTTTTATATTTATATTTTATATTACATTTCTTAAATTGATAATTTTAACTAGAAGAGGAAAGTTTCTCGTGGATATAAATACATGTATACTTTTTTGTACGTACATACTTATAATACCTAGAAAAACACCCATACGCCATACAAACATTCATGCTTGTCATAAATATTAATACTCAGGTGGGGATCGAACCCGCCAACCTCGATTCTGCAGTCAGTAGTTTTACCAAAACACCATGAAACTCGTCAAAATCCCTTCATATTGCACTCAATTCTTTCTGCTTGGCTTGACGTGAAGTTATGTTCTGTTTGCTATCGTAGTAACTGATTTTATTAAAATGATTTAATTTAATGAAACATATTGACTGTTGTCTAGACATATCAAATATAACTATGTAAATAGAAACACATTGAATTTGCAAATAACAATATTTGAACTAATTTAATGAAACGTATGTAAGTAAATAACATAGATCAATATACATAGAATCATTCACAGTTCACTTAACAATCATTGTTGTTTGACGAAATTCTATTTAATTGTATTTTCGACCCAGTACTTACATTATTTAGTACAATATTGCAAGTTGCAGCAAGTTTCACTACTACAGAATTAGATCAAGTGGAATTTTCTGTTTTGATGTCAACCAAATATTCGTTTTATACAAAGGATAAAAATATTTATGTAACACAGCCAAGATATTTTTTGTCAGGACACTGCCAAATGAAGAGTTAAAACTTAGACTCGTCAAAAAACTGTCTGGCGCCAAAAGCAGCAACTAAAAAAGAAATAAGACTCTTCTCCAGTAACCTAGAATTGATGAAACATTGTAGAATTAGAGAGCAAAGGCGGAAAGATGTGGGAATCCAGGATGTCGCGATACACAATTATATGACCAAACTGAATGTGCGAGCGCGTATGACTAAAATAATTATGAAAATCGAAGCAGCGAGGCGTGTGTAAGAATTGTGCCTTAGTGCGCTCTGTTCTCTCTGTTTACCTCGCAAGGGACTTGGTGTGAGTTTATGTGTGTATAATTAGAAGTGAATTTTTTTTTTTCATTTTGGAGAATGGTTTTAGAACGAACTATACACGAACATGGCCAATCATCAATGTATGTGTGTTATAACATAACATAACTTCGCGCCTTATTCAACCCGAAGGCAATAGGTGGCGAACCAATGCCATACACCGGGTACAAATATTCTATCTATCTATAACAATAACACTTATAACAGTAGCAAGTAAATCTTTTGAACACAAGAAACTTCCAGTAAAACTCACAACGAACTAACAAAGTATATGTATTAAACATTACTCGAATACCAAAACTTCTACTGCGAACTGTTTTCTATAAAGCCGCTGCTGTTTTAAGAAAAGAGGCAATTTTAACAGGTCTTTGAAAAACATTAAAAACCTATGTAGGATACTAGAAAAATCTAGCTAATTATGAAAAGTAATATATAAAACATACATAAATATTACTAATTTTTCATCACATTTCTTTGTTATTCACGTCCGATTTAATCGACAAACCTTTTAAATCTAATACATGTAGTAGAAGTTGTTGATTAATTCCCTCTGCTTACCTGTAACAAAAAAAAAAATGTGTGAATTTAGTTACGCTCGAACTGAAATAATAAAAATCATATTTTGCAAATTGAAAAATGGAATAATTTTATCAAATTAGTGTATTTTCATCGGTCCTCAATAAATCTACAAAGTTAGAACGAAATCTGGCCGTTTAAAGTGGGTCAAAATCGCGCCCAAAGAAGTCGGTTACAAACAAACATACAGGTGAAGCTAATAAAAAGCTAATAAAAAAAAAAGCGGAGATATCAAAAATGTTTACACGCAAACTGTTGAAAGCTCCGACGTTGATACGTAGCAATTCACACGTACAGTTAGTTTAGGACGTGTACGTATACATTCACACCTTCCATAACATCGTTATATATCAACTGTTACTCATCATCTATTCCAAGAAATGATATCAGCGTAGGTTGATACGGTAAACCAGAACTTCAATTTATTTTTATAGCATATACGCCATACACAAACTAGCAAGCAGTTCACCTGATGGCCATCCACACATATAGTGTAGTCGCATTGCCCGTATGTTGAGAGAGAAAAGGGGTCCGGGTTTGGATATCTCTCTCATGGAACGAAACACGATATGAGCCACTTTCCCTCAATATTCTGAGGTCATGTTATTTCATCACTTTAATAAATTCTAAACGAGAGTGAAACGAAACCTTTTGTTTGTGTTACGATTTCACATCTAATCTACTCAACCAAATTTGAGTCTGAGTATGGAAGAATTTATCTACGCGTGGATTGTTAGAATATGATTGTGAGGTATTAAATTTTATTTATATATCTACAAATAATTAGGTATTATTTTACATTATACAAATATCAATTCAAGCTATGTGTCAACTGTTGACCAGTATTGTAGAAAATACGATTAATGAAATAAGTTGTGTACCTATTTGCTGGTCCGTTTTGCTTTTTTATATAAAAATACTATTTCCGAGAAAAACCCTCGACGCAAGTGAAGAATTACGATACATTTTATATCTTACTAATATTATAAATTCGAAAGTTTGTGAATATCTTTGAATGTTTCTTGCTGAAACTTAGTTCATTCAATATATAGATTTAAATTCATGTGTGTAAAACTATTCATTCTGGTAATTCGTTCCCTTTGCGATAATACATCAAGTTTACATTTATTTTAACAAAATGTTAGTCTAAATGTATTAGCAATGTCAACTAAACCATAAACGTAGACCAATCCTATTCCCCTGAGATAACACTCAGTCTAGTATTGAATGTAATTACTTTAATTAAATTATTTAGATTTACCTATATGTTCGCGAAGGCTATGGTATAAACAATTTAACTATAATTATAACATAAAATTAAACAAAATACTGTGTTACCCCGCATGACTTCCAAAAAACATTGGTGTAAGGATTCAGAAGCGGGGTATTCGACCACCGGACCATCGAGACCTAAGAAAAACAAAATTTCCACAAGGAGAAATATAAAAATGAAACTTTACAAGAATAAACAATACCATTAATAAACTGTAAGCCTTCACCGCGAAACTCCAGAGAACAAATAGAAACTGTTTTATACAACACCCGGTAATTGAATTAGAGTTTAACGCTGCCCCCAATAACGTTAACGGGATTTCTTTTGCCGTGAAAGGAATAAGTTTTTAATAATTCCAACCAAAACCACATCATAACAATTACCATATTGGAAACAATTAATTACTTTGATTGTTAGTTGTTTGGATATTTTTTTTTAATTGAATTTTTATTTCAATGTCGAGATTCGATGTTGATTGCTAAGTTACATGTTAACTAACCGCTCCAAAGAATTGAATTTCTCTAGCAAAGACACACGCGTGAACAACGCAATCCTTCTTTCAGGTAAAAAATATAAACATTTGACGGGCCTCGTGGCGCATTGGTAAAACTACCGGCTGCAGCACTGAGGTCGGGGGTTCGATTCCCACCCAGGCACAATATTTGTGACAAACATGAATATTTGTGCGGCGTCTGGGTGTTTTTCTATGTATTTTAAGTATGTATTTACAAAAGAAAAGTATATATGTATTAGTATCCGTTATCTAGTATCCATAACACAAGCATTTAGTTACTTAGTTTGGAACTAGAGGGCGCTGTGTGATTTGTGTCCAAGATATTATTATTATAATAATATAATTATGTATTATTAGGTATATATATATAAAAAATGAAATAAAATTTTAGAGATTTTTTTAAAATTTTAATCAATGTAATATTTAAAATTTATTTATTTACTCCTTTGTATAATATTGCGATTACATAAATGATATTAGATCTTATTTAACTGCTTCACAATGATAATTCTGTCCTCGTAATCTCTTTTAATTATTTTTTAGCGCTGTATAAAATACGCAAATAGATTTTTTTATGGTATATGCAGACACATATGTAGTCGTTTTACCATATGGTAAGCAACTAACGCCACCCATGGAAACCTGCAACACCGATAGTGTTACCATTGCGTTGCGGGCCTTTAAAATTGGATCAGGAAGTGGTCGGACGTAGGATGGGAACGGGTTAGGCCTACATATACTTTTGTCACCAAACGCGGCATGAGCAACTTCAAGTCGATATTCCGAGAGGTCGTTGTATTTCTCTGGCTAAGCCGGCCCATTGAGGCAGCTCACTGCGTGGCCCAACCATTTTAATAAATTCGGGTTATTAGAGGTTTATTTATCTGCAGTTCGAGTTCTTTGATCATGATTCCTGTTTAATGTCCATGTAATATTATAATAAGTGTAACGTCGAGTTCACCAGAAATCTCAGAACAACTTCATAAGATTTATATTGTGCAACGAAATTTTAATAACCGGTAAATAAGTATGGTTACAGATCAAAGGTCGGCTCGGATACTTGTATAGTTATATCGTTACAAGTGCCGGAGAGTTACCAATAGTTTTATAACGAAAATAGATTATAAGAGAGGAAAAAATGCATTCATGCCCGCCGTACTAAGTTTCTGTTTTAAGATAACCTAGATACAATAAACTTATTATTAGTTCCATTTAATTGCGGTTTTATTAGTACATGTTTTCGCCTCGTCTAGAACCTTTAGAATTCAATGTTTAGTAGATGTGCTGGTTGTTTTCGCGTTTTTATAACATAATTTGGAATTGAAGTTCGCTGAAAAATTTAATCGAATATTTGATAACATAATAATATAGTTTGATACTATGATGTTTAGCAATCACGTATTTAATTTATTGGAAATCAGAATTTTAAAGTTATGTCTTTAATAAATATTTTATAATATTTTGCTAATTAAAAACATGAGTTCATGAATTCTACACAGTATATAGTTTGTGAACATTGGCGGCACTGCTTGACTGCACATGCCAATGCCATATTATTTTCCATAATGTTCTTTTCATGTCCTCATCACAATAATACTTTCCAAAGATTGCTATGTTTTTAGGTATTATTATTATAAAAAGGGTATTATTGTAATAAAACTCAAGTAATTAATAATAGAAGTTCGTACACGTATAAATCATAGGCATATATTATATAGAAATTTCTAAGTGAACATTATTTATGATAACCAAGAGTACACTACTACACGTATGATTCAGTAAATAATGACAGTTTCAGAAGTAGTTCATTGGAACAGGAAGTACTTCGCTTTCGAAGAGTACTTACATTTATCATAAGAAGTAATACTTATAATGCTATAACACATGAAAAACAGTTAGACGTCATTTGTAAATATTTTAGAGTGGATGGATCACACCGACTATAAATGTAGATGTAACTGTAGATGTGTATAAACAATAAACAGATTTTTAAAAAAAGGATCTTTTATTTACAAAGCGACCAAATGCAATTGATTTCATATACTTGGCTATATCACAGAACTAGACATATATATATATATATATGCCACATAGGTCAGTTGATCGTCCGATCGGCGCCTACGCCGATGAATAACTCGGAGACTGTGCAAAACGCAATCTTTCAAATGACTCAGTCAACCACCGCAAGAGTTCGTGACTCAAATGGACAATGTGATTTGTGACTCAACAAAATACACTCGTCCTTTTCTAATTGTAAAGAACAAAACGAGATAAAAAAAAAACATTTAAGCAACAATATTTCAAGACCAAAAAATGTAATGAAAGTCTGTCTTGCATTACGTTAAGTAGGTCGACGTAGATCAAATTGCTACAAATCTAATTTTAACTGGTAGTGAACATTTAATGGCCAATACTTGGAAGCGATTGGGGCTAGGTATTGGAATGTTTGCTGTTGTGAATCATGAATAGGTACCTACTTATTAGCTTGTGGTTGAAGTCGTTGTGCAATCGTTGATGTGAGTATCGATAGAAGCAATGAGGAATGTAATAGATATGTACAACACACATATGAGTTGCCCTGTTTCGTTTCTATACCTCTTTCATTACTTATTTGGTTCAAATCTTCACTACTTAATCATTAATTATTATTAATGCACTGCATTTATATTCTTTAAATGTATATTTGCATTGTCTCAGGTACAATTTGTCACCATTTAATAATACATGGGTCAATCATTAAAGCAAAAAATTGGTTTTTTTAATGATTACATTTTCGTGTGTCTTATGGTATTTGCCCTGAATCTCTTATCTAGTTGGTAAGGCTATGAATCAATGCTATCTTTGACTTGATATTTCTCGGCAAACACGACGCCTATCATAACAATATTGTAATAAACCTTTAGCTTAAATAAACTATACACGAAATACTCATTGTGAAATAACGT
Organism: Euproctis similis; assembly: GCA_905147225.2. Lineage (NCBI taxonomy): Eukaryota > Metazoa > Arthropoda > Insecta > Lepidoptera > Erebidae > Euproctis > Euproctis similis. The sequence goes on from LR990109.1 coordinate 17,912,413, forward strand.
TCACAAAATAAACGGCCGTCATATAAGAGGGTTCAACAAAAAAACACTAATTTTATCAATATAAAACCGCCTCCAGTTCAACTAACATATAGTATGCATCAATCACGCACAAGGGCCGTCTCTATTGCAAAGAATATGTCGCTCATTTTCAAGCAACAACCGTAAAAACATGGCCAAAAGAAAAAAAAATGTCTGATGAAAATATTATCTACCGCGGTCGGGTATAACGTATAATAAAGGAAGATATATAGCATATGAAGACGGTTGGGCGATAACCATCGTGGCAATATGCCTGACGGCCGGCGAAAATTGTCGTAAATGCTTTAATAGTATTATTAGAATCTTACAAAAAGGAACCTAGCTGGATAACTTAGTTATTTTTAAGTGAGCTAAGTGATCATAGTCATAACATAACTTCACGCCTTTTTCTACCCGAAGGTGTAGGCAGCGGCTGTTAAGCCTCGTCTCGCCGTTATGTTTACGTCCCAAATGGAGTAGGTGGCGAGCTTATTGCCATACCGGGCACAAAGTTTTCAGTCATCGATATTTATCACACATAACTTCCGAAAATTACATCGAAAAGTCATTGTCGCCATGTGCGCCAGTGTGAGGATTCGAACCCGCGACTTCTAGATTCAGAAGCGAGTTGCTCGACCACTGGACCACCGAGACCTATAATATATTGGAATATATTTTATGGGATACCGAATAGTACCGATTCATTTTAATCATACCTTAATATAACCTCAGGAAACTATATTTATACTATAGTGATTTGTGCTTTTCTACCGTAATCGATAGCTGTTAATTATTATTATTTTTTAAATATCGCTAAATAGTGAAGTAAATATTAAAATATATAATAATTAATGTCTTAAATCAGTCAGTTACAATGTAATAGGCGCTGTCTCGACATTTCATGCGCTTTGTACCAACTGTCCGATATGAGATACGGGTAGACAGGGAACTAATTGTTTAACAACAAAGAGAAAGGTGGAAACTATTGAGTTATAAAGTAGGACATACACCAATGACAGGGCCTTTTGAATGGTTATTAAATGTATATGTATACCTACGAATAAAGAAAAATGTTTTACAAACCGTGAAATTTTAATATGGAGAATGAAATGTGAAACTTATATTAAATTTTTATCGAGAAATAAAATGTCAAACATTGTGATATTTCTTTTTTGTTTTATATAAATGTTATAGTGCGTATTTCCAATTTGGAAATTCACTTCAAAGATGTCATAGGCGTTGAAATGTTTTTATTGTACGTAATTACATATGTTGATGACAAGAAGCCTCCATAGTTTATTTTTATCTTTAAAATACAATACAAATACAAGAGGCAATAACTACATTTCAACAGTGGTAGAGCCAAGCAGTTCGCTGCATGAATGGGCCGGCTCGACCGGTGAAATACCATGACCTCTCAGAAGACCGTCGTAAAGTGGTTCATGCCGCGTTTCGTTCGGTGAGAGAGGTACCCGGAGGCCCATCCCCCCCTTCCCCATCCTTTCCTCTCCCCTATCCCTTAAAGGTCGGCAACGCAACAGTAACACTATATGTGTTGCTGGTGTCCATGGGCGGCGTTGGTTGCTTACCATCAGGTGACACGCCTGCTCGTTTGCCTTCCTATCCCATAAAAAAAAAACATAAAAATAACATATTACTTATTTTCGGTTGAAACATTATTTTAGTAGTGTCTTTAATTAAACATGTGTGCTATTGCCGATACCTTACCAAAATAATCACACATTTACTAATTGTGTTTTTACACACTTCTGTACACTTCTAAAATGGATTCTGAAACTAGAGTGTGCTTCTCGGATTTTATAGAGCGCTTCGACTTGAGCTTGGAGACACTTATATGTATTTAGTTTTTAATTTGATACTCGTATGTGTAAAAAAGTTAACGTCAGAAAGGCTAGTCAACAAGTAGTATAAGTTGAATAAATGACTTCTAAACTTGTTCATTTTAGAAAATTATATTTATTAAGAACTAACTGGGGTTGCTGATTACGTAAAGATAACATAACATAACTTCACGCCTTTTGTTACCCGAAGGTGTAGGCAGCGGCTGTTAAACCTCGTCTCGCCGTTATATTTACATCCCAAATGGAATAGGTGGCGAACCTATTGCCATACCGGGCACAAAGTTTGTCAGTCATCGGTATTTATCACACATAACTTCCGAAAACAATTTCGAAAAGTCATTGATGTGAGCCAGTGTCTGGAATCGAACCCCGGACCTCTGGATCAGAGGCCGTGCGCTCGCCCACGCCCATTAGATACTTATCTAAATATTTACACGTTCCAACAGGAGGTCTCGGTGGTCCAGTGATCAAGCACCCCGCTTCTGAATCTAGAGGTCGCGGGTTCGAATCCTCACACAGGCTGCTCGCCACTGACCAATGACCTTTAGAAGTTCTTTTCGGAAGTTATGTGGGAAAAATATCGATGACTGAAAACTTTGTGCCCGGTATGGCAATAGCTTCGCCACCTATTCCACTTGGGACCTAAACATAACGGCGAGACGAGGCTTAACAGCCGCTGCCTACACCTTCGGGTAGAAAAAACGTAAAGTTATGTTATACGTTCCGGTAAAAAAAAAACAAAAACATAAACCAGTAAACGAAATATAATGATTTGGCGGTAAAGTCACAATTTACTGTTAACCAGACCAAAAAAATCATCGTTTTTAGCACGTTTTTATAGACACTAACAAATCTAGAAACATACAAAAAAGTAGGTGTAGTTTTTTGTAAAAATATAACCCGCATACTAATTCCTAACAAAAAGATCTTGAATATGTCACTCAAGGCCTTATCATAATAAATCGAGGTAGGAATCAAAACCCGTTATTTACATCGCTATTGTGTTTGTAATATGACGAATATTATATTCCAAAGTTCAGACAGCATTTGTTAATATAGATTTGCTGGTCTGGAAGTCGAGAACTCAGCTTCGGAATTCGTTGGATCGAATCAACCCCTCTCTTCTTAAAAACTCTTTTTGGAAGTTATGTTTTGTCCTTCATATTTATGCCCACTGTATGGCAATGTGTCTCGGTGGTCCCGATCAAGCACTCCGCTTCTAAATCAAGAGGTTCGCGGGTTCAAATCCTGGCTCACGCCAATGACTTTTCGGAATTATTTTAGAAGTTATGTGTGATAGATATTGTTGGCTGAAAACTTTGTGCCTGGTATGGCAATAGATTTGCCACCTGTTCCATTTGAGACGTAAACATCTTCGGGTGGACAAAGCATGAAGTTATGTTTGGCAATATTTCATTTGGGACGTGCAAATTAGAGTGCTAATGAGGCTTTACAGCCGCTGTCAACACCTTCAGGGAGAAAATGGCTAGAATTAAAGAAATGTATAAATCTTTAATTACTGATTAACTTTAGAACTCTTATGCATATCTAATCAAATGAAAAACTATTATAACTGACGTCATTGCATCAGTTAACAATAGTTAACAATAATAAATATAATATGTGCATATATATTTTCCTAAGCAAAATATTGTAAGTAACTGGTGAGCCTAAATGAATAAACTTGTTCTGGCAGTCTTTATGTTTTGTTAAATTTATGTCGTACACTCTGTCTCAACACGAAGTTGCTCTCTGCTCTACGAGGCACGACTACTGTGTTAACTTACTTCTGACTTTTTGAACGAAATATGGCTGAAAGCATGGAATGTACGTGAGATCGTAACTTAACATGGGCAGACTAAGACTGTGTAATTTACATTTAGCAAATGTCTTCATAATATACTTTGACGTTACTTTTTTTTTATGGGATAGGAGGGCAAACGAGCAGGCGTGTCACCTGATGGTAAGCAACCAACGCCGCCCATGGACACCAGCAACACATATAGTGTTACTGTTGCGTTGCCGACCTTTAGGGGATAGGGGAAAGGAAAGGATGGGGAAAGGGGGTGGGCCTCCGGGTACCTCTCTCACCGAACGAAACGCAGCATGAGCCACTTTACGTCGATCTTCTGAGAGGTACTTAAACGCATTTCAGTTTTTTTTGGTTTATCACTAAATTTATGTTTTTAGGCGTGCGTGATTTCAAACAAAAACGAGAGAGAGAACAAAAACAAGAGATTAAGAATATTTACAGAATAAGTATAGTTCTAGGAGACAAATTATTGTCATCTAAGAAATTCGTGTTTGTCAGAGATGGATCAAATAAAAAATAATAGGGAAGGTATGTTTTTTTAACAGACAACACATCAATACAATACAATACAAAATTAATTAGCAACAGAGCAGCAGCTGTTATAAGGTGTAACACAAATTTCAAACAAACAACTCTCATTGTTTCTCATTTCTTACAAAAACAAACTTAGTCGAGGGCGGCCATAACATTCGCTGCCTTGTTGAATTAATTGCATAATTACTCATCAGGGATGACAGTGAATGAGTTCCATTCATTTACCTTTACTAATGTTATAGATATATCTTGGTACTATATTTAATAGGTCAGAGACAAGGAATTGTACGAGAATAAACTTAGATCCAGGCCATTGAGCGGCAGACAGAGAACAGAAAGCCATAAGACACGATTCTTAACCAGCAAACTGGCTTCTTTGACTTTCATAACTCGTGTCATACATGCTCGGCGAAATGGTCATGGAATGTGTGTCATGTCTCCTACATCCTTCCTAGGTACTAAATTTACCGGCTGAGATAAGGTCATTATGAACCGAAAAAAATAATAAGTATAAAAATATTAGAAGCATTTTATAAGGGTCATATTTCATTCTCCTCTCATTAAGGAACATAAGTTTAATAGCATTATACGTGCACCAGAGAACTTAGCGGAAACTAATACTGGCATTAACTGCTCTCAGGGGTGCTTGCTAGCATTAGAATAATATAGTGCAACCCTCCGACGATCACAACATATTTTATAGAAAGGTACAAGCATACATGTATAAAAAATATTGGTACATTTTACACCATGGAAAGGTAAAAAAATCTTAATTTTAATAGAAAACTTACAAGATAAGTATAATTTCAAACTGTCACTTATTATGGAAGTAGTGTTTCCGTCCCACCGGTGAACCCATTGTTTTACCTAAACCACTGCAACCTTAGTTTTATACCTACAAATAACACAATATAAAAGGCCAATAATATAAAAGTGAGTGCCTTCAACCCCTCGTAAAGATAATAATAACTCGGCTACGCCCTAGTCACGGAAAATAAAACACTCTTTAAGTTTTGGGCTTTGAAGAATTTGTTGAAATAATTCAGCAGAGGCGTTGGGACGCGACTCGCCCGCGGTCCCTTGATTACGCAAAACAAACATGATTATATTTTATAATAAGTAAATAAACATTTCAAAAGTTTCACTTTGTTGAATCTGGAATAACTCGTAATAACAATAAAATAACAAAGCCACGAATTACATAAATTACAAATAACTTTGTAAGTCAAAGATAATATTAGGGTTGACTGTATACAGAAACTTTGTATGCGCCAGGATATCAATTACACGTAAATACCTTCTACTATCCAAATTCTGCACGTCAAAAACAATAAAAAAATATCTACACTCCTATAAATACCCGAAAGTGTAGGCAGCAGTTGTTAAAACATCGACTCACCGAACGACGGCGAACCTATTGCCATACACCACACAAAGTCATAAAGTCATGTTTATCACACTCGACTAATGTTTCAATAAAAAATATATAAAGATTAAATTGTATTAATAATTAAAGGTAAAAAATATATTATAATATATGATGTATGTACGTACACACAGGTGTAACACGTATGGCCACGTTACTATGATTCAATGAATAATTCTTTACAAAGACTGACTAAGGCAGGTTGAGGTCAGCGCGATGCTTATTCATCTTAAATCCCACACGTTATAACAATGTGGTAGTTATCTCTCGTTAGAACTGTTAGTAATTTCAAAAAAAACCTCTAAAAGTTATGCCCAATTCAAAACAAATACAAAGAAAAACAGCAGTTTTTGTGTGAACTCAAGAACTACAAATCTGATGAAAGAAAATCAAATGATAGTTGATACATTGAGGAAGTTGATACACATATAGGTACAGATAATAGAGTAATTCAGACTCCTTTTGCACAATTTTTAAAATATAATCTTAAAACGATTCGCATAAAATATAAAGACATAATTTTGAACTTCATAGATTCACTCCAGCTGAATGTTTGTAAACTTTTCAGTTTCACAGAAATATCCGGATCCTCAGGACAATAAGGGGAGCTATGGACTTATAAATAGGGCGATTTAGTTCTAAACACATCAAAACTTTCGTACAATATTCGGTGCAGATGGCTTTCGAATTCGAGGTTATATTTCTTTCATGCTTAAGGATAGTACGAGCAAGCTGTAACTACTGTTGATGTAGTCTTAGAAAAATAAACAGTTTTAAATAAACCAATATCCAAGCCTGTTTATTTTTATGCCTCGGCTTTATATATTTTTAGGTCATATATGGGGTGAAACCTATTGCCATACATCAGATACATTGCTCATAATTTTGACGGTCATCTATATTTATCGCACATAACTTCTGAAAGTTTATTGGTTAAAGACTAGACTTCTAGTTTCGGATGTGTGGTACTAAGATTACAAAGTGGAATATTTATTGTCATCGCGTCTTCCCCTTGCGATAAATGAGTTCCTTGGAATGTTCATAAAAAGAAATTATTATTAATAATTTTAATTGTAATCGCTGCAAGCAGTCTCAAATTAAACGTCGTTATGTCGATTTGAGAGAAGCTCTAAAAGATAATTTTAATAAAAAAAATATATGCGTCTCAAGATCCTAATGTTATCAAATTAATTCAAACAGAGATCTCAGTAATGGGTTGTGCGTTACAAGATAGGACGGGTAACTTCGTACATTACTGAGCTAAAATTACATTAAGTAATTACATTCAAATACAAATACTTGGTTTGATGGTGGCAATTGTCGTAATTCTTACGTCTTGTAATAAAAATAATTGTATAAAGCTATAATTGAATAATTGAGATTAAGTCTAGCGAGTATAACTATTAACTGCAATGGCCACATAAGTCGCCAATCGTAAAATACAATTAGGTAGTTTATTTTATTATTTTTTTCTAATAATCTAATTATGTTTATAAGTCGCTGGTGTGATCCAGAATAGGCACTCGAGATCTAGAAGTCAGAGGGCGGAACCACTAGACTATCTAAACTTAAACACCAGATATAATTATGACTTCAGTGATGCACCTTTCGATATCCTCAGGAAGAGATGGGAGTGGAACTACTCATTAGAGAAATTAGGTTCCGTGCTTAAAGCCGGATTATTATTGTAAGGATGACAAGTTATTCGTGAGTTATTATATGTTGCTTTAGTCGAGGCATAGGAATAAAGGCAATATTAATACAATTCTGTAGTTTCCGAACGGTTTTCGGTTAACAGTGAAGTCTGTCAACAACTGAACATCTGGCTCGCCTTATGCAAATTATAATTACAAATATAATTAAATTATAATCATCAAGCTATAACACAAATAAAGTTAATTTAAATTCTGTCAAAGTCTTGTTTATGCGTCGAGTAATTTAGAAAATTGTGTACGTTCAACACCCTTTAAATATTTTACGTGATGTTAAGTATTTTAAAGCCTTCCCGCGGCGTCACATCGAACACGCACATTGCCGAGTTAAAACAAAAATCGTCAGCCATTATAAATTCTATCCTCAAATATAACTTTTGCTAATAAAATATCGATAAATTTATGATAAAGATAAGAATGAAATGCTGAGGAGCTGAGAGGAAAATCTGATAATATCATACGGGGAAATTTGCTTTTCCGATACGATGGTTTCAAGTTGCCACGTCGGTTTATTTAAAAATCCCCCTTCAATATAACCCATAGCCAATTTGTCAGCGACGCAACATTAACTTTGGCAACGCCCTTACACAGATATTACATCAATTTTCCTTTTTTCAAATCAGGGTGCTGTCATCGCGCACGGCTAATGGTATTGAGAAACACCGACTAATTAAGTCTTCGCTGTTAATTTATAGCTTGTTTTCTACCACTGGAACAGCTATAATCAAAATAAATCGTTTCCCACTGAGACACGCAAGGGAATACCGGCAAATTGGATTGGAAACTAAAGATTTCTTATTCGATACTAATGTACACGCTTAATTGTAGGTATACGAAATAGCACAACAGTACATACATACCTTCCTAGGGCCTCCGCTCAATACATATATTACTCGAGTCGTCCAGACTCGAGTAATATATGTTTTAACGAATAGATATGAATGATTCAATATTGATAAAGCTTTTGACGAAACTATCGAGTTGTATACCTGTTATTGAACGCCTATCTTGGCATCCGTACGGTACAAGTTTGTAGGAACATTATAATTTGATGATATATTGTTATCAGTTTCGTGAGCGGAGTGAAGTTTGCGCTAGAATATATATATACAGTATTGCCCCAGGCTATTGAGTTACCGCTAATAAGTAGTTGGCTATAATGTAAGATGCCTCCCCTAGCTGTAATAATATTAGAAACTAGTTGTGCCCAGTAACTTTAATCGCCTGGCCTTTCGATCGATGACGATTTTCAAGGCAAAGTTTATTTATCCCTTCGTAAAATATTCAATCGAAACGCAAAAAAAATTAAAAACATCAGTCGAGGACTTTCAAAGATTTCCCCATGGCCATCATATAATATAGCCGAGGAAAATGTAGGCTGTATTTTAATTTAGATTTCTAGATACAATACTATTCGCAGTAGTATTTTAGTTGTTGCAAAACATTAACACGTAAGACACATACAGAATATAAAAAATGGATAAAAAATCTCCGTGTTCTCCGTTGTAAAAGTTAGTTAGTTTTTCTCCAATACCTATCTTATAACCCTGTTACAAATTTTAAAAAAGTGCAGAGTATAGAGATGCTTCATGCATTATAGAGTAAGCAATGTAACATTGTAGTGGCTCATGCATAAGTTCAAGTCAGCAAAAACTATTGTGTCGAAGAAAATTTTAAACAAGATGATGTTGCATAACGAATGTAAAAGTTCTCCGAAAGTTTCCCGACACTCGAAGTTGAAACTTGTTTACTGTCGCGCCATAAATTATTATTTATGCAAGAAAAACTTTATTTTCATTATAATTTCATATACATATACACATACTTTTGCGCATAATCAAATTCTTTTGGGATATTTATATAAAACGCTTGTTCAGAACTTGATTTTGCTTTGCTTCTCAAGTTATTTCTTAGTTCTCGTCGAAATTTGCGAGTTGTTATAACTGACATATTAAATATATAAATGAGTTGGTCTTAATTGTCCTATTACTTTATAGGGTACGCTGTAAATGCTAATTAGAACATCTTTATCTAACGTTCCAAATGATGTTTAAGTTCTAATTTAATTATGAAGATAAAAGAATAGAATACAGATGAGGCAAGAGGGAACAAATAATACATTTTTTTAATAAAAAGGACCAAAATTGTAATATTCGTGAGAGCTATTCATCATGACATGACCTCGTACGTGATTGTCTTATACACTGGCGAATTAGCTAATGTTGGCATCTTGGGACCTATTCCAGCGAACACATCCTACGACGACGCTTAGTTGCCTTCAAACAACAGAAATATTGTATATATATACAGCCATTCCCTCGAGCAAAATTCGTCCGCAGAAAATTATACAATATCTACAAAGAGATAAGCGGATATAAAGAGACTTTTAATATACTATAAATATAATATATATCCTCAAGTAATCTATGCTTGTATAATCACAATCTGGGTACTACTCGGTACAAGGGACATTGTGTATAAAGATTCTGGTAAGAAAAGTATTTAATGCTACACGCTTTTAAATTAAAAATAATGATGGGATTGGGCATTTTTCGTGTTTTTTTTATGGGATAGGAGGGCAAACGAGCAAGCAATGGTAAAACCAGCAACCTGGTGGTAAGGAACCTGCGCCCCCCATGGACACCAGCAACACATATAGTTTTGCCTTTACGTCGCCGACCTTTAAGGGAGTAGGATAGGAAAGGATTGGGAATGGGGATGGGCCTCCGGGTACCTCTCTCACCGAACGAAACGCGGCATGAGCCACTTATCGCCATAAGTATTTTTGTTTAAAGCATTTTATTTAATTATTGAGAACGTTTCAGTGTAAATATATGATTCAATTAAGTACTGCATTAACCCCAGTCTACCTTGGCAGTTAAAAAGTCAAGGTGTTTCTGAGAATAGTGGTACCGATCCTTTTTCAAGCACATGGACTTATTTGACAGATAATGTTCAATATAATTTAGTCATAAATTTATCTCTAATATATACAATTCTCGAGTCTAGATGTGCGTAATTGAACTCCTCCGAAACGGCTTGACCGATTCTCATGAAATTTTATGTGCGTGTCGGGTAGGTCTGAGAATAGGACAACATCTAGTTTTCATCCCCCTAAATCACAAGGGTAGCCCACCCCTCAATTTTTTTTTTAATTTTTCGACATATTTCTGTTTCTTATTTTTTTTATAAAACGAGATACAAAAATACATGCAACCCTAAATTTTCAACCCCCTACGATTAACCCCTATTTTTTAAATTTTATTTTTCGGCAAGACAACGTTTGCTGGGTCAGCTAGTTATATATATATATAATTATTATTATTTATTATATAACTTATTATTTATTTATTATATATTTATTTATTTTTTTATTTATATATTTTTTTATTATTATTATGATCTTGCAAAGAGGCTGATCGAAGTCTCTCGCGACCAGAGGGCTGGTCTATTCTTCGCACAGAGGATTAGCATTGCCATTCAGCGTGGCAATGCGGCCAGTCTTCTGGGCACGCTGCCAGTAGACCGAGATGCGGAGAAATTTGATTTCAAGTAGTTTTTTAATTGTATATATTGTAAATAATGTAATTAATTTATTTGTTCTTATTATTTAGTCACATTTTAAGGTTAATTAAAGACTTCAAGGCAGATTGACAGCTTTCAGATTCAGATTGACAGCTTTAGCTTGATGGCAAGAGGGATTGACCATCGACTCGGCAAAATTCCTCTTTTAATATAGACAACAATTAATAAATAGCTTGTTCTGTATTTATCATCAGTCAAACGTGAAAGTAGTATTAATTTCAACGGCGCCCGGCACGTTTTATTTAATTCCACTAATTGACAGTGAAAATATTGCGGAGGCATTTCCCCGCATTTACGTAGTTGGTTAAGTAATGAATGCTCGCACGATGAGATTTTTGTGTTTAAAAATATTGTGATTTATGTTCTGTTAACGAAGGTAGGTAGTAGGTACTCGGTATAATCAAGAGCCATTATAACCCCCTTTTCAGGTTACATAAGGGGCGTATACGAGTGTAGTAATGCGAATGTTAACTGCCATGTAAAACAGGGATTCATTTTTAATTAATGGAATGAGGACGAGTCAATTAAACGTCAGATTTTATTACGTTTTATTAGGTTTGAAAGTTTATGATCTCGGTGGTCCAGTGGTCGAGCACCCCGCTTCTGAATTAGGAGGTCGCGGGTTCGAAACCTGGCGCACACCAATGACTTTTCGGAATTGTTTTCGGAAGTCATGTGTGATAAATATCGATGAATGAAAACTTTGTGCCCGGTGTACGGCAATAGGTTCGCCACCTACGTCCCATTTGGTACGTAAACATAACGGCGAGACGAGGCTTAACAGACTTCGGGTAGAAAAGGCGTGAAGTTATGTTATGTTGTTACTAGGTTTGAATTTACTTGCATATATTATTGTAATGCAATTAGTACGAAGTCAATACTCTACGCAAATTCGGAACCTTTCTGGCCTTGTATTTATAACTAATATTTTTTTAGATTTTCATTAGCTCGTCTCGTGGCTTGGAGGTGTAGTAACTTCTGAATTGAGGCTCAAGTAAAATTTAGAACAAAAAGATTCCAGCCACCATCTGGATATTATAACATTTAGGAAAAAAATAACATTTTTTTCGGAATTAAAACGGCACACCGGTTAATAAAATGAAGTGTATGATCTCATTGGAAAAATATTAGCTGTTTCTCATTTAAAAATGGAGTTTGTCATAATTACCGTTCAATCAATACTTGTGTACGACAGCTTAATCGATTTTATTATATTGTCCATCAATTTATTAACTACCCTCGAAATACCTATAACAAAAAATAAAACGCACTTTTATTAAAATTTCTAAAGTTTAGTAAAAGTATGATACGGTAATTTTAATATTTTGAGAAGTGCAAGTACTTTGACAATAGTTCTAACGAAAAACATTCGCCAATAGGTACTCATACATATGTCGAAAGGAGTTTGACGTGACAGGATATTATATTTCGTCGGAATACGTGAATGTATGCCAGGGTGCAGGCAAGCAGACAAATCGTCTCTGACTGTATGATCAATATTCAGATGGCGTTATCTTCATACTGACATCCTTCGTTGGAACTATCCTGTTTTTATATCCAAATATCCAACTAAACACAATTGTTAAAAAATAAAATTATTAGTGGTAGAGCCACGCAGTTCGCTGCATGAATGGGCTAGCTCAATCTCAAGACCTCTGCGAATATCGTCGTTAAGTGATTTATGTCGCATTTCAATTGATGAGAGAGGCATCAGCCTCAGCCCAGCCTCTTTCACTCTGCCTTCCTATCTTACTCGCATAAAGTATGTGTTGCAGGTGTCCGTGGGGGCACAAATTGCTTACCACCAATTTACCCGTTTGTTCGTTTGCATCCTAACCCATAAAAATGCACTGATAGCGATGGAATCTTTTGTTCAAGTACTGTGCATTCTCATTCTCGTGGTAAGTAGAACAATAAGTATAGTAGTTGTTATTTTTTAAACAAACAATTGAGGATATTTTTTTAATGACTATATTGTTCATCCTTATGGTTTGAGATGTGTCATCGCTAGTCAGTAAAAAAAAAAAAACAAGTATCAAGACTAGCAAGTATTTCCCACGTTATGATTATATTATTTAAATTTTTATAATTTTTCCCGTTGGAAATATGAACAGAAAATACAATGACTGTTCATATTAGATATTAAGCTGTTGTTGGGGGTCACAATGACGACTTAAGAGACATTTTTACAATATACTATAACAGTTAGCTAAAACTACTATAGAAGAGATTCAGACTAAAAAATAGAAATTAGAGAAAGATAGAAAACAAATACAAAATGTAATCAAGTGGACAAACAAATAGTAATCGACTAAAATAGTATTTTTAATATTGGTATAAAACTACCAGTAGAAAATGTCGTAAAAAGAAATCTAATGCACTTTGGCTGCTCGTCTTTCTATTTCCAATACATAAAACAAAAGGTTATAATTCAAAACCAATGAAAATGTCCAATTCAGTACACACGTCACACGTTCTAATCATAAACTATGTATTCTGGGTAGGTATAGTCCAAATGGTACAATATTCTTACTATGACATAGCATGCCCATACATATATGGCACTTATGTTGCTACGTATAGTACTCCATAAAAACCAAGATAAGCTTGCCTCACTTTTATCACCACGAGTTGTGCATGTCCATTGTATCGCGACATTCGTCAGGTCAATGTAATGTTGTCACGATAATTGTTTAAACTACATACTTAGGTAGTTTTTTTGATGGATCTTTTATAACTACTAAGTATTTTAATTTTTAGTCAGATGGTATATATATATATATTTCTCATCAAACTAAATAGAAAATATAAATCAATATCCGACCGAGATGTAAGAAATGGAATACGTCGAATCGTGTTAAAGTTTCAAAACAAATATCATGTTATACACACGGTTCGCTCTTATTTTAGCAATGTTTAAAACTACAACCGGTTCGGAATTGACGATAGGTATACACCTCATAAATGGTAGCTATTGTCCATAATAAAAAACTATTTATGTGCTTAATTATTGGTAGTTCAAAAATTATGTTACATAATAAATATGAGTGACAACTAAAATATTAGTATCTCAATATAGGGGACATTTGTAAGTTTAATTATGCATTTACTATGACCATGTAAGTTTCAATAGGCAATGTAAGAAATTGCAAAAACATGTCTTACATAATAACTGAGAAAAATTAACAACAACAATTAATCAACTACTAAGATAAATATAGTGAACAATGAAAACACACTGGTCGTCATAAGCTCGCCATAGTAAAGTTGTTTATTGCCAGTAAACATAATCAATATTCTTGAGTTACGTGGCGGTCACGCATTTTTTCAGGTAGTCACGACTAAAACCAACATGGACATGTCAGATTCATAGCCAGAAATGGATTGTTTTGAGGGAATAACTCTTGGAACTGCTGTATGATTTTTAGCCTCTACCATCAGCCACCAGCAGCTCTCCTATGCTAGCCAATAATCACAATATATAGTATAATAAATTAAATTTCAGGTAGCTGAATTAATAATGAACAGTAAAATTTGTATTTAACTGCTTATATGCCGCAAAAGATTTCATACATGCAATAATAGATAGCCATCTAGGTACTAAGAATTTGTTGTAGATCAAATATGATTATCGAATAGACAAGTAACACACAAAATTACACGAATGAGATTAGGTATTAACATTAGAAATAGTTTATAAAAAATCTACTCCAAGTACGAACTATATTAAGTATAATATATATAAGCTAGATAATATCAAAGAAAACGAACAAAAAATTTGATATCCTAAGTGGTATAATATTTTACCAAGAATATTCCGCGCCGTGATTTAATGAAAACACTGGCCGGCAACCGAGATTAAAAATAAGTCATATCGTTCCTTTCTGTTGCCAATAGATAAAAAAAGTAATGCTGGCATTTCAGTTTATTATAAAAATACCCGCCTTCTGTCATATCGCTTACTCGCAATGATAAGGAATAATATAAAATCTCTATTTTTTAACTAAATTGAATAAAAAGTAGAAGTATTATTAAAGATTCAATTAGATATCTAATAGGTACAATATTTGTAGGACCTTACTGAAACGAGTTATAGAATTTTAGTGAAATGCAATTTTGTTACAGATATAATTGTACATTGATTAGACTTCACTAATACGTATTACAGAAAAACTACAACATATCATAGACTATGATAGGGATTTATATTTATTAGTATATTTGCAAATAACTAATGGGACTAAAACAGAATTCTTTGATACTCCAATGCAGGAACTTCAAATTCCATGGAAATGCGGATAATCCATGATAACATCACAGCTATAGATGTAAAATCCGGTGTACTTGAATCCATATTGCCGCATAGAATAGGAGATTTTAAAGCTACGCTCCCAAAATAAGAGATAGAACAAACAAGAGTAGCAGAATGGGAACATTGTGAGTGAATTTTGCAATGTTCACAATTGCATTTAGCAGCGAGATTTTTGTCGGAGTAGCAGTTTCATAGTATTACCATTTATTATGGTAGGTTTTCAGTTAAATTGTAAAAAGATTTTATAGTCTGCGTAAATTTTTATACTTAGATATTATAACTAAAAAATCAATATATTATCGTCTTTTATGGGTTACTATTTATAAAGTGTGAATGAAATCAATATCCTTAGGTTTCAAGTAATTAACTTATTTTTATCGCCGCATTGGAAAACAAAAACTTGTAGACATCTGATATCAAAATCAAGTCAAGGACAGACATTCACAATTTCAATATTTCATTCTGTCTAAGGTCTACCTGAATGGATCACGAGTATCTCAAACAACCAAGCAATGCAGAGTTCAATAAATACATTTACTAGCTTGGAGCCATTATAATATTCATAACAGTATTCCAATCAACCATTGAACATAACTTCACAAGAAGTCAAAATGCAACCACACTTGAACAGAATGAGGGCAACGCTCCACTTTCCGGCTCGAACCGGTTTAGGACGTTGTGGGACCAACTCAGTCGCAACTTTACCGTTCCAATTATATTGAGCGTAGTTTCTTTTTTTTCTTTATCTAAATTTTAAAATATTATTATTCATAAGGGGTGTCACGTAATAACAAAGTAGCAGAATAGATATAGTCAGCGGCAAATAAAAGTGAATAATTTATAGTGTCCGACCGAAGGTCTATTTTTGGCCGAAGCCGATTAATCGGCAATCTCCACAACCTTCGGCCGAAGCCGAAGCCGAGGGTTGTAAACTATTACTAATTAAATAATTTTCTTTAATATTATCCACAGCTAAAGAAGAATATCGGCGTAAAGTGGCTCATGCGCTTTTTTTCTCGGTCATAGAGGTATCCGCATTGAACTAAGTGCAGTCCAGTCGGTCAGACACTCACTCTCTCGTATCAGTTCGTTTAATTCCGACTGTTTTCGGACCTTCAGCGGGACCTTCGGCTTCGGCCCAGAATTTGAAGTTCTCGCCGAAGATGGATTTTTGCCCGATGGTGGCCGTAGCCGAAGCCGAAGCTTCGGTCGGACACTAATAATTTAACAAGTAGTCTGCCAGTTTAAAACGATTTATTTATCATTATTCACTCGCAAAATGCGTAGTACCCGAAACCGACGCGAATGCATGATGAGATGTATGACTGTGGAAGAGGCGAAAGAGGTGTGTCAGGATCGTAGCTTGTGGAAAGCTAAAGTCTCAGCCTACCCCTATGGGACACAGGCGTGAGTTTATGTATGTATATGTGAATGTATTCACTCGAAATCAGAATAGGGCTAATTGATCTCGTTTCTAAATGTATTAAAATTTATTTTTAACGTTATGGAGTAATATTTCACCGCTTACCGCTTAAAGCATCACAACTAACATTATAAATATAGAAGTCAGTATAAAAACTTTATATTATTTTCTGGCACTCTGGAACCAGCATAGTGATAGGAATTTTCATTGATATTTTAGAATTTGACGCATACTACATAGTAAATACTAACATGTTGAAGTGAACATTTTGAAAAAAAAACACCAATAGATAACGCCAACGATATTTCTAAGTAGCACAGTCTAATATTATTTACAGGTATGTATTGATTTTCTTATGGCAGATGAAAACGAAGAACGCAAAAAATTCGCCTCAGACAGTGCTCCACGTATTTCAGTCAATCTTACAAATACAGAACGTTGTTCAAAGCTAGGGTCAATTATCAACCTCTGACTGACGAGAAGAAATCCACCTAATAGTTTCAAAGCGTGGATACAAAAACAGAGGTAAACAACTTTTTTTTATTTTGTTCTATTTTTATCATCAACGTTTACTTGTTTGTCGAATATTTGAAAAGTATGGACAGAAATTTTCTACACACATATTTTATACGTATAGATTTCTTGTGATTCTATATGGTGTGAGAACTAACTTGATCACACAATTGTTAAGTAAATTTGAATAGCGTACGAGTCTCTCACGTGTATAATAAACTTTTTACATAAAATCATGTACATTCTTTTCGCATTTAGTAGTCTTTATTTGCATAGTGATAAGGGCTATATTTCATGAGTTAATTTTATCAAATGTATAAATGCCACTCTTCTTTATATTATGAATCATAACTTATGCGAATTTAAGTAGTTAAGTAAATATTGTGTGAAGTTTCAAGACGATATTTCTACGTAGATATTATTATTAACTCAGGCAAGAATTTGATGAGACATTTTACTTTGCCTAAGTTAATGAGCATTTTTTTTATGGGATAGGAGGGCAAACGAGCAGGCGTGTCACCTGATGGTAAGCAACCAACACCGCCCATGGACACCAGCAACACATATAGTGTTACTGTTGCGTTGCCGACCTTTAAGGGATAGGGGATAGGAAAGGATGGGGAAGGGGGGTGGGCTTCCGGGTACCTCTCTCACCGAACGAAACGCGGCATGAGCCACTTTACGTCGGTCTTCTGAGAGGTCGTGGTATTTCACCGGTCGAGCCGGCCCATTCATGCAGCGAACTACTTGGCTCTACCATCATTTTCTTCCCCCCCTCTCTCTCTCATTCTCTTTCTCGCTGTCTAATTTTCTTTCTCTCTTTTCACAATATAAACTTTAAATTAAAATATGAAAACGAAATTTTATTTCCAAAATTAAGTAACTACGTAGTAACAATTTATTTTGGGGGAATAAAGTTCACCGTAACTACTTGAGTAATAAATTTGATAGGAAAGGAGAATATAATTAAAAAATCTTGCTCTCGTCTTTCTAGAGTTTCACACCGGTTTTGTTTTGTTATTGTTGTTATAACGTAACAGGAACTTCAACTCCCTAGCTAACACGGTCCATGAACCGCCTGATGAAAGACAGACAAACAGTGGAATCTTAGATTTAATAAAATTGCATTATTTTAATAGTTTTAACATTAGTGACATCGCTATAAGTTAGCTTTAATTTTAGGTGATGTTATTTATTATCCCTTCCGCTTGATCAAATAAAATGACGGATATATATTTTAAATATATTGAAGGCGGAACTAAGCAATGATACATACTAGTGATGTTACGAATGTTAGATTTTGGACATTCGCGAATGCGAATATTTCTTATAAATATTCGCAAATGCGAAAGCGAATATTTCTTTTAAGCCTTCGCGAAAACGTTAGAACGTTTTAGACCTACAATACACACAAAATTTCATCAAAATCCGCCAAGCCAAGTTTTTTAGTGATTAATATCATTCCAAGAAGAATATTTTGACATATTTTCATACTTAAAAAACGTGTCTTTTTCCTGATGTATTTTAACTGATGTAACGCTATCGTGTTCAATCTTGCGGTTGGAGTTTTATAAAACAAAATGAGAATAAGAATGAGAAAAGAGAGTGAGGGTGATATTTGGCGAAGTGTTATGGTGGTTCGGAGTGGTTTTAGAAGCGGAAGAGGGTGCATGGACCAGATTTTGTTACTCCGCAACATCGAATAGAAGCAATTGGCTCTGAGCTGAAAGGTTTCAGAGGTATTGTGACTCTGAAAAAGAGAGTGTCAATGTAAAAGTATGTAAGGGCAAGCTCTGATGGTTAAGACATATAGAAAGAATGGATGACGCAACATTGGCAAAGCAGATATACAATGCAAAAGCCGATGAATGTAGGAGTCGAGGGCGGCCAAGACACATTCCATGACCAAATAGAACGAGCCTCAAAAATCGATGAACGTGTATGACAAGAATTATGAAACTCAAAGATGTGAATGAGTGTATAATCGTCCTTTATAGCGCTCTGTTCTCTCTGCCTACCCCGCAAGGGCCTTGATGTACAGTTATTTATGTATGTATGTATTTCTAATCTAGTTACCTAATTTAAGGCTGATCCATCATACTTATATTAAAAATTTTTTTGGTATTAAAAACATTCGCAATATTTCTTGCGAATGCTAATGCGAATATCCAAAAACATGCGAATTTTCGCGAATACGAATGCGAATATCCGTTACATCACTAATAAATACGTACTTCGGCATCTATACCTATCCTATTCTCATATATATGTGATAATTATTATATTATCTTCATACCTTCACCCCCTCAATACCGTGAACCGCCCTAAGGAGTAGGTGTTTCCTCGTATGTGCCGAATGACAAATTTTGTTCCATATAATAAATAGGTATCAGTAGTCTTTAGCTGGAATTTCTGAATTCATATTAATTATATCTACACAGAAATACTTAGATTTAAAGTAGTTTAGTAGTTTGTAGCTTATTTTCAGTCGAGGTCAGTTATAAGACACAGTTCTTACACGTCACTAGCTTACTGGCTTCTTTGTTATTGCTGCTTCTTATGATGTTAATCTATTTATTTATTTTAATTGAAGTTAGTGCTAGATAAGAATATTGAATGAATGATAGAATACTTTTGTCATTTAAGTATTTCTTTATTTATTTATATCTATTATCGCATCGTATAACGCCCAGTCGAGGCATTAAAGCTGCTGCCTACACCTTTTGGTAGAAAAGGCGTAAACCTATGTTATATTTTTATTTATCTGAATATGACAATCATAACTCGATTTACATGTTTTTTTTTATTCCAAAAATTTTTACATTTAAATATATAATGCTGTTTAGTTCCTATAAATAATGTACATATATATATATATACCGATACGCGTCGGTAGCTTTTATTATCATAACAATACTCTCCTACTGTAATATTATGTGGCTAGATTACAATTGAAAAGGTTTTTTTCTTTCTTTCGGTTTCCAACGAAATTGTTCGCGATAGAGATCACAAATACTCATTTCGAAAAGTGTGTTATTATTAGTTTTTTTTTATTATTAGAACAAATATATGTTTTGGGGTATTATTAGAAGTAGCCTTCAATGCATACATATTGAAGTAATATTACTTTATGCGTAATGAGATTTTTATATAGAATGAAGTTCTTTAATGCGGCTTCCGTATTGCTTTGATGGCATATAAAAATGGTATTTTTTTTCTCTTACTTTACATGGATTTACATCTTTTGTACCCGAAGATATAGGCAGCGGCGGTGTTTACGTCACATTGGTGGAACCTGTGATATATTGGGTACAATGTTATAAGTTTACAAGTCATATAATTTATCCCTGTCCGGAGATTTGATTTCAAGACTTTTTAATCCAGAAGCAGGATCCAGAAAACGACGAGGCGACTATCAAAACAGATGCTTTGACTATATTTAAACTTTTCACAAAAAACACGAAAGTTTTGAAAACACAAAATCCTTGTACCTCATTGGTAAAGTTATAATACACAAAATAGAAAAAAAAAACACCATCTTCGGACCAAATAAATTGAGTCAGTTTTTTGTTGTAATGGCTAGCAGGTGGCGACCGGGACATGCTGATTGGCTCAAACTTTGAAGGATTCAGTTAGCCCTTAGTTTCTGACGGTGCTACTAATAATAATAATACGCTGGTTACAAAGTAACATACGCTTTCTTTGTTTCCAGTTAAGCCGTTTTATGGTAGTCCAGACGCGAACAGCTTTTGTTTTCCATTACGTTTAACGCTCTTGGTAATAAGTAGTTATGCTTTTAAAAATAACCACTGATAATCTGTTTGCAGACAGTGATACCATTTTCACTTTTAGAATACGTCGACCTTGCATTAATAAAGTCTGGCACATGTCTGGGCTATTTTGATACTTTTATGTTAGTAATAGAGTCATAATTTGATAATATGTTAAGCATTTCAAGATAAACTTTTAAAATTTTAATTTACACAACGTGAAAAGAGACGTTCTATGGTATCTAATAGAATTTTATACAAGGATTGGTTCTTGTCAGCATGTCTACCAGAAGTTCTGTTTTATTCAAATCCAATCGATATGACCAACCATACTTTGACCTAATCTAGTTTGTTTAGCATTATTTTTGGAACTCGTATTTATTTTTAGTGAAGCTAAAATCTAGCCAAGATATCCAAGATAATAAGACTTGAATGTCTTCTTCAAAATTTACTTTTAAATATTAATATGCTCCTTGTCAATTGATATTAAAAAGATCCATCCATCCATCCATCCATCGTCAAGAAATTGATTATTATATTTTCTGATATTAGCGCGTTTAACCAAACAATACCTTTATAATACAAGTTAAAAAATACAATACACGTTAAGTATACATGTAGGTATTTAAATATATAGAATGTTAAATAGTTTTAAGGTTTCTAACTCGAATGGAAGGCAATAAACGCGTTAAGTTGCGCCGGGGGTCGTTTGATACATACGATTTGACCTGAGTGCCGTGACTCACCGCGAAATTGTGTAACTAAGTTGCGAAATTCAGCCGCGTCCCGCCCTCTATGAGTCTATACGATCACATTTGTACCATTCGACAACTTCCAGGATTGTTGGTTTATTTCCTCCTAATCGTGTTGGGGAAGCTTCTTTTTGTACACACCACTTGACTTACCACGAACGAGCGATAAAAACTCAGATCAAGCACATGTTAGATGTTGTTACCATTGTGCTCTAGTTGAGTTTGTTTTCTAGAATTGCTCAATGCTGAATTCGCTACCGAACTAAAGTTTTATCTTAAATATTTGCTTGTGGCCTCTTTGTTTCCTAAATATATATAGGGTATTATTTATAACGAATGTGAACGAGTATAAGCGATCCAAGTACCGCAGAAACGGGACAAAATCGTTGTCAAGTATACGAATCAAGAATGCGGTCATAAAATGTCTCCTCTTCACTAAGTAGCCCTCCAAAGTTGTTAAGACGGCTTGAAAGTTCCCCCAAGAGGAGTTTAATAGAATTCCTTTGCTCAGACAGCGAACTCTGAAGTATAACTAAATGATTGATCAGCAAACAAAATTTTGTATCAAGTAATTAGTTCTAAAAAACAAATTTGTTTTAGTCAGAAAATATTAATTGATTTAATTTGACACTTGATCATAATGCAGCGTTATTTCTTCGTTATTTTGGGCACATCTAAAATTAAAAAGATTTGTCATTCAAACTAAACAAGTAAACTCAGAAAGCAAGTTAACAAGCTACATGAATTTTATAAGAGAAAGGTTTATTTTAAACATACATATATATTATATGTAAGATATTCTGAGAAAACAGCGAAACATAACTATTCTAGGTACTCATAAACATACCTACTACAAAGATAGTTTATGTAATATTTGTCAAGTTAGCTTTGTGAACCTGTACAAAGATGTTTAGGGAATGTAGGTACAGCGACGAGAGAATTTAATAAAAGTGCAACAGAAGACATAATTTAAACATTTAATGTACCGTTAGACATTTTGTATTACGTTTATTTCTCAGATTTTTGCGAATCACATTCAATAACATTAAAACAACTTTTAAGGATTTTATCGCGTTTATTTATTACTTATTTTTATTTATTTCCCGACGTTTCGAACCCTTTACAGAGTTTTTCAGAGAGAAATAAATAAAAATAAGTAATAAATAAACGCGATAAAATCCTAAAAAGTTGTTTTAATGTTATTTTGTATTACATTATTTTAGTATATATCATAGACATACAGGGAGGTATTTCAAACAGTATCCAAATCTTCATATATAATTAGAAATAATATAAATGAGGTTATAAAAGTAATACCCAATATGCCATAACATTTTTCATACTAGTTCTGTATCCAGCCTTATTTAGAAATTGCTTTTTGTGTTACTAATAGCGTAAAGATGATATATATTATCTTTTATGTCTATAAACTAAATATTTATATAATATACTGTCATATAAAAATGTTAGAATTGAATATATATCAAATGTGGCCATACGGTTCGATTGTAAGAATAATTTTCTAGTGAGTTCTAGTTAGTCCTCACTAGAAAATTATTCTCTTCTAGAGTAGTTTTTTTTTTAATTTGTCTCTGATTTGTGTTCTTCTCATGAGCAATTGAGACCGATAACAAACTTTTTGTCCTTAAAACAAATATTGATTGACCAATCGTGATTGATGGCAACGCTAATGGTTTAGCAAAGAAGGGTGGGGAAAATGTGAAAATTTAATGTTTCTTCACAACAGTAATAAACACATTAGGAGGTTAATTTTATTAGTATGTAACCAAGCAAGATTAAAAAGCAAAAACCTTTTTAGATAAGATTTTTTTTTTAGATCTTTATGAGGAAATTGAGCCACGTAACTAATACCTACCTACCCCTAAATCAAATTACGATCAGACATGATTTATTTTTGGTGAGGAAGCAGGCACTTGGATATTAATATATAACATGGGATGAAAAAGTAAGCAAATGTATTATCAACAACTATATTTAGACTATACCTACATAGAGTGTAATTATTGGGCTTCAGAAATATTATAATCAAATAAATATTTTTCATTTTTCATTTTTCATTCAAAGGGGGACCGTCCTTCTAATAATATCTGGTTATTAATTAATACCAAAGGCACCGAGGATTTTCATGTTTTTTTTTTTTATAAAAACAGAATAAGTTGGCTGGAAGTTTTATTATTAAAAACACTTGATTTACAATTACCATAATTTTTACGCCCAGTTAAAGACATGACCAATAATGAATGAAGTTATTGAACAAATCTATAGATTAGAAAATTTATTTATTAGGCAAAACTTAAAATTATTTGTGTATTTAAGTAATTTATAGAAGTTTTACTTCTGTTTTTTTTTTCTAGTGTTTAAAAATCTTTTTTACGCACCGTAACAGTTTTATATGTGTTTTAAAATATTTTAACATGATTTTGCCGCAAACATTTACGGTTCTGCGCTTTAGAAACGTAACCGGTGATTATCTCATTTTTAACCGAGTTACGTAAATGAATAATGTATTACGTTCACGAAACTTGCGTTGAATTACAATGATTAATAGTCTCCTCTAGTTGGAATACTTAAATATGAATTTGTAAACAATAAACTCAACCACATAATGGGTGACCAGATTGATAAAGATTATAGATCTGACTCAGGAGTTATTTTAAGAATTTTATATGATATAATGAAGAAGGTAGGTATAAAGATGACGAGTGATAGATGAGAATGGAACAGCATGACATATTGTGCCGACCCCACTTTGAGTGGGATAAAGATGGAAGAATAAAGATCATGTAGGTAAATTAAATTAGCGTTAGACAAATATATATAATGAAAATAAGAAGTCAAAAAACAAATATTAGCACACACCAAAATATGTGCCAGTTAATGGCTATTTATTTATGTAAGTAAGATCAAAGAGATATTACTTACTAAGAATAAAGAAACAATATTTCTAAGAGACATTGTTCATATCGTAACTGATTCAGCTCTCCGGTCACGATCGGACGGTCGTACTGAGAATGACCGGTCGACCCGGAAGCGGACAATCCACTTGAACAGAGTTAAAATGTGGGGAAAAGGTAACTACTTTTTTATATTTCTTTTTTACTCGTCTCAAAACGATCTTTTGTGCATTAAAATGTAAAATTTCTTTCCACATAGTATTTTTTCAATATTTAATCAATTATTTTGTTAAGACAACAACCCATAAGAAACCAATGAAGTTTGTTTGGTTACATTATTGAAGAATAGCTCACCAGAATAAATCAGAGCTCTTTCTGAAAGGTACAGGCTTATACGTGAGATATTTCGTAAACAACAGCGACCAAATTCAGAGACCACAGAGTCAACCATAAAAATGACAATCTTTGCCAAATGGTAATGTGGTGGGTGATACTCATTAATAGAATCTCAAACATCAAAAACATAAATAAAATAAACCCAGTTGCATGGCTATATAAATTACTTATTAAATTCATACAAAGTCCCTAGCGGGGTAGGCAGATACAACAAATCGCTATAAGGCACAATTCTTATATAATTGACTGGCTTCTTTGACTTTCATAACTCTTAAGTGCTACACGCACGTCATTAAGGCTTTTGAGAGCACCTTCCTCAAGGACTGGTTCATTTGATCATGAAAAGTGCAGTCATAGTTAATATACTATAATCTACTATCTAGTGATATTATTTCCTTGGTCGCAACAAAATGTGGCGTTAATAAAACATCTCAGCCACTGTGTGACCGCCCGCATTGAGGCAGATATCTAAAGATGAAGAAGTATCTTATATCAATTGGCGCATTCGTGCAAAGTATATTTAAGTAGCTCGCATTTCCACGCTGATCTTGGCATTTTAATGGTATCATTTATATGATAGGGTATAATATCTGTATAAAGGAAGACGGACGGAAGAATTTTAGGACGATTCCGGCCGTTAGCTCGAGTCTTAAGATCAAGGTTATTAAAATTAACAGCGATCTTTTTATATATGTTTAATAAAATGTATTATAAAATTTGCGAGTGTCTTTTTGAATATCAAACAAACAGTAGAACATTTAGAAAATACTCCTTTTTCGGAGTATGGCAATAGGTTCGCCACCTATTATCCCATTTGGATCGTACACATAACGGCAAGGCGAAGTTTACACCTTCGAGTAGAGAAAGGCGTGAAGTTTTATGTCCACCCCTTTTGACATTATACGCGCAATAATTAAGACTGATGAACCGTGAAACTTAAACACGAAAGATATTGAGGCGAAAAGATCCTAAACTTTAAAAATTCACAAATATGGTAACCGTAGCGAAGAAAAATAAAATTATATGCATACTTTGAAGTTTGTACGTTTAAATGTGACACGTGATGCTATTATTGTTGTAAGCTACAACAAAATATCAAGCTATATGAAGAAACGGTGATTGGCTATTGTGACGTCAACAATGAGCAATCAATATGACCAGCTCTAGTATGCTAATGGTGACAGCTTCATTACAAAATCCACTTCATTTCACGCCTGCCACTTGTTGGAATGACCCTTAATCACGGCGTGGCATTAGCTTGTAAGTATATACACTAAATATGTTACAACATGTTCAACCTACACCATTACGAAAGAACAAGAATTTATACAAATAAATTTAATAAATAATAATTTGATTGTCGGTTTTTAATAGTTCTTTATTTTAGATTAAATGTATATTGTACACCATAAATATTGATACGAAATTAATATGTACCTTGGCTTGTTGTGTTATTATATTATTTTATAATACATTTTTTAAAACTTTTCTATCCAAACGGGCAAGTAGCGGCTGTTAAAACGCGTATACATACATACCTAATTTTTACGTCCCAAGCGGTATAGGTGGCGGAACCCTTTTTTGCCATAGACCGGGCAAAATGTTTTTTGTCATATAGATATAATTATAAAAAGTAACTTCCGAAAAAAATTCCAAAAAGTCATTGATTTGAGCCCACATTGATTTAGATCACACGTTTTCTTGACACGAAAGCGCGGTGCTAAACCTCCATCCATCCATAAGACTATACTACAATTAATCCCCACTATTCGTATTACAAGACAAGAAGAAAGAAATAGTTTATTCCTATTGAATTTCTGTCTGTTTTATTTCAGATCTGAACATCATCTATTGAAGCATTTTTCTTATACGAACCAGTTTTACTATTCTTTGTTTCTTGAATTTCAGTATCGATGACTTTACAAACAAATAAATACCAATCTGAATATTTTATTCTATTTTCTGCATCGGAGAGAACTACTATTGGAAAAGACTAAGATATTGTAATAGTAGTACTAGTAAGAAACTAGGAACATTGCTGTTGAATTTATTGGCACATTTTACAAATTGTATTTTACATATTTCAAAATATAATCTCGGAACTAACATAATATGTTTGTACCACATAGTTAGTTGGTAATAATCGACGAAGTTTCCGTAAGCAAGCGATTCTGGCTTAGTTATTAGTCCACACGATACCCTCGTGGAACATAGGGGCCACGCTCTAATGGGAGTCCATTGTGATATCCGTCGGCTTTAATTACTACTGTTCATCTGATATTGAGTATGTACTGTAGGTCAACGTGATATGTATATTAAACCACCGCTTATTTTAATGTATTAACTATCTCAGACATCATATATTATTATGGTGACAAATCGTTGCAATCCATACTAGGAGTTTCGTAATGTCGAGAACTGATGTTTAAAAATACACGATACAATGTGTGAAATAAATTTCTTCTAAATAATTCAATTTACTTCAAATAATATTGGATAGTCACATAAACCGACTGAGCTAGAAAGATCTGTATGTATATATATTTCTTTAATAACTTTCCACCGCACGTCCTACTAGCAACTTGTAACCATGACACAGAAACTGCACAATAGATACCTAAGTACCTTTGTATGTGTGTTGGTATGGATAACAGTAATTTGTTATACTAACACTAAATTTCTATTAGTGTTTTTCTCGTCTGCAAGAGCCAGTAAAACCGACTACTCGAATGTAAGCTGCATCACTATGCAGATTCAAAGCTAGACTGTAGAATTTGAAACCTATTTTTTTAAGTCTTCAAAAGTAATGAAAATTTTAATCAATGTTAATAGTTTCTTTATAAACTTGTACAAATTATCGATGGGTAAATTTAAGAGATATGTTAAAACTAGACTTCATCAAAAGGCTTACTACTGTATCTCTGATTACATGAATGATAAAAACGTTTGGAATTGAATAGTTCCTTTTGTGTTATGTTGATTGCATTTACTATAGCGAATATTGTTGACTTGGCAATTGAAAAGAGTCTGGCTTGAGTTTCTTGTCAGTTTTTGTCAAGAAGCCGGAAATGGCACTTAGATTTGCTTTCACATACAATACAGCGTGCTGAAAGGGAATCTAAGCTCCGAGTATTTTAAATTTATATAAGTAGGTACTTCAGTTGTATGACCATTCTAAGTGCTTTGAGAAGTTTAATGAATAAAGATATTTTGAATTTGAAGACAACGAAGAAATATATATATATATAATATATAGTTGTTAGGAAAGTCTGTGAAGTTTACTTTCATGTAGAACGACCAGGCCGTTGTATCCCGAGTCATGTGTTAGTATCATCTTTGAGTAACTGCAATGCACTATAAAATGTCGTGACCGACAATTTATTTCATCAATTAACTACAATCAATTTCAATGTATTTAAGAAGGATGACGAATAGAAACGGACGTATTATATTATGAAGGAATAAAATATTATATTACATATATGCAAGTATAACTTCTAAAATCGATAAAGACCAGACTGAGCTTACCTCGTAAGGGACTGAGCAAGTTTCCGTTAATTTCTTGAATTAAAATCTATAATGAAAATCACCAAATAAATATATATAGGCTTGATGAAAAACAAAGGTTTTGAACTCCCGAAATTGGATAGTTAATAATGAAATTTGTCTTATACAAAATGCAGGGTAGCACAGCCTACACATACCGGGATAGTGTAGGCGTGAAGATACATATAATATATGTTATAAAGTAGACGAGACATATTAAATCACGAACAGGTATAGACATTATAAAACAAACACAACAAAAACACATATACACAGCAACTTTTCAAACAGTAGAAACATAGGATTTCCATTAGGGGTGTGTGTACATAAGTTGACAGCGCATCTGAGGCATAGCTCTGATCAAATTACCTGACGAAGATGTACTCCAACGTCTATACAGGAGCAAAAGGCAGAGTTATTTTGTAACATCTTTGATGTAGACCAAGGATATTTCTTTCTTTTTTAAAATTTAGATTATACTCCTTTTTCTACCAGAATATAGAGAAACCTATTGACAAACATCGGGCACCTTTTTCAGTATTCGGTATTTGTAAGATCTAATTTAACAGTGGTAGAGCCAAGCAGTTCGCTGCGTGAATGGGCCGGCTCGACCGGTGAAATACCACGACCTCTCAGAAGACCGACGTAAAGTGGCTCATGCCGCGTTTCGTTCGGTGAGAAATGTACCCATGTGTGTATATGTTGAATCTGACGCAGTCTTAGTGATCTAGTGAACCACACAGTTCCGCTTCTAATTCAATTTAATGTAATTATACAATTTGTTTTTTTTTATTCAACTGAAATTGTAGCAGGTGTTCACTGCAGAAAATCTTCTCTGCAATGGTAGCGCATTCAATACCCGTTTGTGTGTATATTTTCTATTAAACAATTTTTATGAAATAGTTATTGCGCCTTCTGTGTGGTCGCGTGGTGTAAAGTTATATAGGTAGGTAGATTGGTGCAATTACGTAAATAACTTGACTATGTTATACCATGCACTATCGGATATATTTGATAGTGTTATCACGGACGTCGATAAAATCCGGCCAACCATCACTAAATTTATTATCTACCTGGAGTTCTTTACGAAATCTTTTTAATAATCAATTTATATTTCATTTAATAAAAAGTTTATTTTAAATATCTCATTTAATATAACTTGTAAAATATTAACAACATACAAAGGTCGATGTTGAAAATAACTATACGTTTTTTCTAGTGTCTAGTTGTGCAATCTTGACTTAATTTAGATCTGTGAACCTCGCGGAATTTGACCGTTAATATCAAAAATAATTAAGTGTGTATATTTATTTCTAAGACTTTCGCGAATCACACTCATAACATTAAAACAACTTTTAAGATTATATCGCGTTTATTTATTACTTATTTTCATTTATTTCCCGACGTTTCGAACTCTTTACAGAGATCATTTTCACGAGTGATGAACAAAAAGATGGTAGTTGTTCAAAAGCTATTTTCATTGATACATAGAGCACCCACTTTTTGGAAATAAAAATCAAAAAGGTGGTGTTAAAAATATGATTTTTACTATTGGTAACCCACATCAGACCATGAAACAAAAAATTAAATATTTATTTATAAGATATATTTACTAAAGAAAAAATTTTGTTTGTAAAGATTCTGTGTTTTATGATTTAACAGGTAACACTTGTTATTTTTATTTATTAGATATTAAGTTAGTCGAAATCAGAGTATAACTATTATTAAATATTGATTGATTTTAAATTTAAAGGTAAGTATTTGTTAAAAAATCTACATTTGGGTCACCAACGCGGCCAGTCCTGAGAAAGACCCAGCAAGAAAAATCAGCGGCTGTTCTTCAAAACTGATTATTATTTCATTTTCGACGACCTGTGGATAGTACTGTTATTTATGATATTTTGAGAAAAGAAACTTGGTTTCCAGGTTAATAAAATGATTTTGATTGTATACTGTACTATTCAAAATTCTACATTATTTTGGTTTCTGATGTGAATCTGACCTGCAAACTATACTAATGGTATCCCGCTGTCTTGAGCTGTTTGATTGTGGGCTAGGTTTGATGAGACTTATGACTGGGTTCCAGCTAGGTGATAGTTTCCAGCCATCTTCTCTATTTAAATTTTTTGATGTTTTTTGATTTCAATAGCCTCGCGTATCATCTTGGGACGCTAATGTTGTTCTTTGGCGAGGATTTGTGGTTTGTAAAACCTGATGTAGTGTTTTGGGCCCTCCCTACAGTGTTCACAAACAGCAGACTTAATTGTAGCTGTTTTGATTTTTACTTCCAAAAACTGGGTACTCTCTGTATCAATGAAAATAGCCTTTGAACAACTACCATCTTTTTGTTAATCACTCGTGAAAATGATCTCTGTAAAGAGTTCGAAACGTCGGGAAATCAATAAAAATAAGTAATAAATAAACGCGATATAATCCTAAAAGTTGTTTTAATTTTATAATTAAGTATATTTTAATGATCACTTAATTTTGCTGTAGTAGGTACTGGATACACTTAAAAAAGGTCACCGTTTAATAATTGTATGCATACCAAACTGCCAACCGCCATTCGGTGGTCCGGTTGCATGATGACGTCAACACATAGGCAGCCATGTCACAGAAACGGTCAGAAACCATACAACTACACAGACGCGGTCACGACACGAACAAATACATTGCATCACAAACTTCGCTACACATTGCTTGGTTGATTCATAAACTCTTATACACAAACTGTACTTAAAGAGCAATGGTGTTATCATAATTTTTAAATGGCCGTTGACCTAGGTGAGATCAAGAAATATAAATAAGGGTAATGAATGCCTCATTGTACAGCGGACAGGAAATTGTTACTGGTCGCGTTACATCGAGGGTCGTATTGTATGAACTCGTTTGACTAATCTCCTTCTGGTACTGAAGTAAGTCTATACGTATTTGCTAGCTCGATATTTTCAATTTGACTAATTGGAAGAGAGCTAAATTATTCGGGTTCATTTTTATAATACCTCCACGCCGAGTCCCTTGCGAAACAGGCAGAGAGAATAAAGCACCGTACGGCACGATTCTTACACACATCACTCGCTTCTTTGACTTTCATAACTGTTGTCACCCACGCTCGGCAGTTTTTAAGGCTTCAGACATCACCTTCCTGCCATCCACCTTCTCCTTCAAGGACACGGTCTATTAAGGAAAGACTGTCGTGGCTCCTACATAAATACACTGTCTGCTTTGTCAGTCTTACATCATCATTCAATAAGTATTTAAATATTATTCAAAAATCATTTAATCACTCTGAGTTAGCCTCAATGGTTCAGTAGAGTGGTCGAGCACCCCGCTTCTGAATCAAGGAGTCGTGAGTTCGAATCTGGGCTCACAACGACTTTTAGAAAATCTTTTCGGAAGTTATGTGTGATAAATATCGATGCCTGAAAACTTCGTACCCGGTGTATGGCAATATTTTCGCCACCTACTCCATCATTTGGGACGTAAACATAACGGCGAGCCGAGGATTAACAGCCCTTCTACCTTCAGATAGAAAAAGACCTGAGGTTATGTTTACTATAAATCAATATAATTCTCATACACTAGCTTCTTAGAATACGCTTTCTAGGAGTGATCTTGTTTGCTGTTATCCTTTAAGGTGTTTTACAAAAAGCGGGTTACAAGGATGGGTGACCAATTTTGTCATCCGTAAAGGGAAATTTATTTAACGATGTACTTTTATTAGTTCTGTATATGTTGCCAAGTTATTAGAATATTACCTTTCAACTATTGAACGTTCATTCTCTGATCGAGTCTGTAATACCGGTTTATAGAAAGGTACGCCGCATAACTTGTTAATTTGAAACGAGTTCTGAGTTTTGCACAGTCCGGAGGGAACGCTATTGTTTCTTCTATATGGCAAAAGTAAATCTATGAACGTTGGTTAGCATAATAAATACACTCGAGAGCAATGAATCCGGGTCACTTAAAGAATCCTAAAAATCTCGGAAACTAAAAATGCTAGGTTAATGCAATAAATTGTATTTAATAGACAATGTAATACTCCTTAAATGAAGGTATTAAAACTTCTTAGTTATTGTAAAGTTATATCATAAAAAAATCAAATTTGAAAAAGGGCCACTTTCGAAGATGGAACTACGAAATTACAGCATTTGGTTTTGCTTTTGTTTGTAATCTGTCATTTATGTGGGTACATAAACCATGTTGATAGTGCTCTATATTCATTATTCAAGCTAAAATTATGTCGCTTACGCTTGAAGAATGCACCAGAATACTTACAATGCTGGAAACCGGCCGGAGTCAGCGCGATACAGCCAGGACTGTTGGTGTGTCGCTGTCAACAGTACAAAGAGTTCTCCGACGTTACGAAGAAACTGGTTCTAACCTACGCAGACCAGGAACGGGCAGAACCAGGTATACCACAGCACGAGAAGACCGATACTTGGTGAACACCATGCTTCGAAATCGCTTTCTCACAGGAACTGAACTCACCAATCAGTTTCGACGCCTCGGAGGAAGTAACCCAAGTGCATGGACAGTAAGACGTCGGCTTGCTGAATCTAACTTAAAACCCCTTAGACCTGCAAACGGCCCTAAACTGGAGCGTGGGCATCGTATTTCAAGACTAAGATATGCCCAGAGCCACGTAAATTGGAGTATTGAAGATTGGTCAAAAGTTATGTTCTCCGACGAATCAAAATTTATGCTCTACAAGCACGATGGAAGACACAGAGTGTATCGAAGACCAGGGGAAAGATTCAAGCAAGCATGCATCGAGGAAAAAGTAGCCTACGGTGGTGGGTCTGTACTTGTGTGGGCCGGAATTTCTTCTGAAAGTCGCACAGAGCTGGTGATCATAGAAAACGGCTCTTTAACTAGCGTAAGATATGTGGAAGAAATCCTCAATGATCACGTTGGTCCATTTATGGTCAATGTAGGTGAGGATGCTATATTTATGCATGACAATGCCCGACCTCATACAGGTAGGATTGTGAATGACTACCTTCAAGAGATGAACATTACTCGTATGGAGTGGCCAGCGCGCAGCCCGGATATCAACCCGATCGAGCATGCTTGGGACGAGCTAGGCAGATGCGTAAAACAACGAAACCCTCCGCCAATCACGCTTCGTGAGCTCAAAATTGCTCTCACAGAGGAATGGGAGAATATTCCCCAAAATCGTATAAGGAACTTGGTGTACAGCATGCCAAACCGCGTAAACGCAGTAATGGAAGCACGAGGAGGCAATACGAAGTATTAAAATTCAAGAAAATCGTAATAAAGTTCAAAAATTTCATGTTTCCTATTTTTGTTTTAAGGAGAGATCAGCAGATTTTTTCTTTATGTAATTTTGTGTTAATAAAATGTATGGTGACTCATATTTTTTTTACTTTCATTTAAGGAGTATTACATTGTCTATTAAATACAATTTATTGCATTAACCTATCATTTTTAGTTTCCGAGATTTTTAACATTCTTTAAGTGACCCGGATTCATTGCTCTCGAGAGTAATTATGAAATATAGTATGTATATGTTTAAATATATCTATGTATTATATTTACAAAAAATATGAGTATTGATGCAATAAAATCGGTCTCAAAACAGGAACACTTACTCTACTTTAACTTTAATAGGCAATGGCCATGAAAATTAAGCCACATTTGTTTTTTTTTAGTATTGTTATTATAAATAAGAACAATATTTTTCCTTCAGAAATTACTTGAACATCGCTGGTGTGGAAATGTTAAAATTGAATGTTTCCAAAAGATTATTGAGTTACTAAGTGTATCATTTCGTAATCTTTATGATTAGTTTTGTACGGAACGGTTGTGTTTTTTTAGCAAAGGTTATTTCCGATATTAAAACAAATAAAGTTACTTTTCGGTGAATTCCTTGGTCAGAGAATTGACACCGTAAAATGACGAGAGTTCTCTTCGTTTCACAACATCCGTTTTCTGATGCAGGTTATTAATTACAAAAGTTAATAATTTAACACAATTTCATACAGCAAAAACTATTACTTCATCAATCCAAACTTTATAACATTAACCTGTAACATATGTAAACCAAACTTTGATTAGTTCGATGGTATGAGAAACTATAATTTAATAACAATGTCATTAAGTTTAAAGTTTCAAAGTTGTAGTCTATAGAGGTTAAAATATAAAAATAAAGATAAATAGTAAAAACTGGTTGATCAAGAAGTTAGTTGAAAATCTATTAACCATATGAGATAGTTTAATATAAGCTTGCAAATAACATTTAATAATAACACCTACGCAATAGATTGAATAAAACCCAAAACATTGTTATTTTCATCTCGGCTTTATTATTCCCAACAGTATTAAAAACAAGTTTTCTATTTCGACAGATTCTGCAAAATAGGCGTTTTCTGAACTCTTTGACTGTCCTTTTGCAATCTGTAGGGAATAGTGTTACTTTTTAGATCACATGAATATCTATCTATGAGAATCTTGGTGAAGAGGAAACCTAAGCAGTTAATAATATCAACCCCCATTTTTTGACACGATAGCGTGACGAACGTCCACTGCACGCACGAACAAGTATGACGTCACTGTCACGTTCCGCCTGAACGCGGCGTGCAAGTGAGAGCGCGGAACAAGAGACAGAGAAGCAAGTTGACGCGTTTATTTAGTTTAGTAATAGAAGTGTAGTAATTATAAAATAATGCAAGCACTTTTTATCAATATTTGCTTATGACAAAGTATAATCCTAGTTTGAATATTAAATTAATATGTTTGATTGAACTGAAGTCGGAAGGTACTGGTGGTATAGATGCGATCTATTTACTGCATCCAATTTTATTTCCAAATGTAATAAGTACTAGGTTCCAATACAATAAAAAATATTAGTCTTGAACAAGTAGTAATCTTTTTTATTTATAATCGATAGTAGAGATGTACCTATGCGTATATCGATACCCTAATTCGCAAACCTAATAACTCCACTTTTTTTCGAAAATGGCATTTTGATACCGACAGAAACTAGAAATTATCTAGATTCTATCGGTATCAAAATTTTCATTTTCGAAAAAAAGTGGAGTTAGTAGGTTTGCAAATTAAGGTATCGATATACGGAGCAGTGCCAAGTCACGACTCACCTTTCACCAAGACAAATGGCTTCATCGACTATCTTAAATGACCGACCTCTCGATTCTATTCAATAAAAAAATCTTAAAGGCTTTACCAGAAATTGCTGTACAAACAATAAAATCTGAATTCAATTACGTGGGTCCCTTATATATTTCAATAAGTTATGGTACACTATAAATAAAACAAGGCAAGTGAATTATTGTCATAGTTCGCACTTAGTGGTACAGTGTATTGAATACATACGAGTACATACTAGTGATGTTACGAATGTTGGATCTTGGACATTCGCGAATGGGAATACGAATATTTCTTAAAAACATTCGCGAATGCGAATATTTCTTTTAAGCCTTTGCGAACGGATTAGAATGATTCTTAGACCTAAAATGCATACAAAATTTCATCTAAATCGGTCAAGCCAGATTGGTGCAGTTATTTATTGATTAATATCACGCGTAGAAAAAAAAAACATACTTAATAAAACGTGTCTTTTCCTGATGTAACGCTCTCGTGTTCAATCATGGGGTTCGAGTTTTATAAAAAAAAATTGAACTGTAACTTTTAAGTTGGATCAAACTGCATACGGTATGAAAATTTGATTAAAATCGATTTGAGTTGGGTATTGCAGGGTTTGCACGAAAGGATAAACGCGGTCGAAATGAGGGTACTGCGCAAAATCTGCGGAGAGACTCTCGCTGACCGCGTCGAAAACAAGGTTGTGAGGAAGGAAGAAGGAAAGAGAGTGTCGATGTTAAAGTAAGAAAGGGCATACACCGATGATTCGAAAATATAGAACGAATGGAAGATGACGGATTGACCCAGCAGAAGATACAATGCAAAACCAGATGAATGTATAGGATACGCAGACCGCCACGACACACACATAGAAGTAGAGTCCTGGAGGAAGGTGATGTCAGGTGCCTTAAAGGTCGACGACCGTGTATGACAAGAATTATGAAACTCAAAGAAACGAGTGAGGCGTGTATGACTCGTCCCTTATGGCGGTCTGTTCTCTCTGCCTACCCCGCAAGGGACTTGAGTGCAGTTATTTATATACCTAATGGCTGATCCATAATATGTATAATACCCTAATGTAAGGGGGTCAATATTAAAGAAAATATAAAGCTCATTTTTCGTATCATACAATTTCTTTATTTTTTGTTATTAAAAACATTCGCCAAACATTCGCAATATTTCTTGCGAATGCGAATACCCAAAAACATGCGAATATTCGCGAATGCGAATGCGAATATTCGTAACATCACTAATACATACATAGTTCGTGAAGTTATTTGATTTAAAAATAATATTTAAACAGTTTCATTTCAAAACTTACAAAAAGGTGTATAAGTAAGATGGTACTCGTAAGAGAAGATCCGTCGAAATTTTGTTAGTGTTATGTATTGTAACCAAATTATTATTGTTAAATGTGACATCATAGTGGGAAGGATGATTGGATTTATTTTAGTATCGCGGCTTTAATATCCAAAAGTGTAGACAGAGTTACAACATGTCGTTAAATTAATATTTCTTTAGTCCCATGAATTAAGGTGACGAGATCATTATCATGGATCGGGTATATTTCACAAAATGAAATTATCTTTTATTAGAAATGGCAACTGTCATTTTTAATATGTGAACAGGCAACTAGGATACCTAAATGGATAAAAAATAACATTCAAAACAAGTATTTATTACATAATAGTCAGTCATAATAGTTTTTTGGGCGTTATATTTATTTATCTGTAGCTACATGACATGTCTTTCTCTTGATCACAATGACGCGCCTTTTCATGGAAAGGGTCGTGGCGTCTTGTGACCGATGTGAAAGTAAAACAAAAGAATGGCAGTTCTTTGCTTGAAAAATATTTTTAAACGTGATGATATTTAAGACTTTCTAAGTTCATTTGTTTATTGTTAATACCAAGTAGCTTTGATTTCAGGTAGTTTTTTAATTGTATATATTGTAAATAATGTAATTAATTTATTTGTTCTTATTATTGTAAATAACTTTGATTACTGTTTAATAAAAGTAGCTTTTATTAGTATGGGTTAAATTTAACACTACCAGGGTACTGACAATTTTTAAGTCTAATATTTTTCCCTATCATGATTACCAAATAGAAGGCTGAGGGCATTGTCTGTTTTATTTGTACATGCTGGTGGTTCATGGCCGGTCAGAAAATGCGGCGAGACGTCAATATGGTCATTTATACGTAATAGCAAATTTAATTTTAAGAATAATAAATAAACACAGGCGTGAAATTATGTTTGTTAATGTATGTAATGTGGTGTATATGTATATACTTATAACTCAGTTCGCGCGCTCGTAATAGTTAATAAATTTGTAAAAGATAAAGGCGGCGTTGTTCTTAATACAACAATCGCTAAATCAAATGAAATGCAGAGCTGGTACGGTGGAAACTTGCTGTGATATTGTTTTCTGCACAGTACAACAATGCGTTTGTGACGTCACCACCCCGGTCTCAAGTTATCGCCTGCATGTAGTATGTTCTAATTTATCGACTGATTTAGAAAACGGATTATTTTAAATAATAAAATGAAATTAATAGCAATAATAAATGACTAAAGAATGTGGAGTTGTCGTAAGTGTAAACTATAGGCAAATCTAAAAAAAAATTTAGGAGATACGCATAAGTACGAGTTAAATACCCACATACGGGGTTCTTTAACACTGACTTGGAGCGTTCGCACACCGTTTATCCCTTTTAGTTATAACATTTTTTTATTATTATCGTAGTTATAGGAATATTGTGGGATTTACTATAAAGATCAAGGTAAAACCGCCATAAAAAACAATTCATATTTTATTTCTATATTAATAAATGTTGTTTGTTACAGTAATTTCAGTAACATACATTAAGTGAGAAAGAAACAAATATCTACAATATTCTTTATTGGAACATTTTTAAAATGCTTCCGTGGATGCACGGACTCTTAACATAAGATGCTGATGATTTCGGAGCAGGATTTTTTTCGCCTTAAAATTAGTGTTTGGTGTCCCGTGAACCAGGTTCCATGAAATTGCCAATAACAAAAAATGAAATAGGTAGAATTTACGGTCTTTCAACCGAATTATATAAAGTGTCTGCCCTAGTCATTTTTATATTATGAATATTTAAGTTTTGTTGTATTTAAGTGGGTTATCGAATAGGCTTTTAATTGTTTATGTGACCCCGTACGACGACTGTTTAGGTATGTAAAAGGAAATAGCACTTAGGTTAGACTTAGGTCTATGCATATTTAAAATTATTCTTAAACCGTAACCTTAATAAATATACTTCTCTATTGTTTACAATACAATGTCACCATATAATAAAAACCCAAAATTTGTCTTCAGATTTTATCCGGAAAATTGTAAAAAGTAAAATAACATTTAATCGTTGAGACCAGTATTCAGTTGCTATATTAAGCGAAATTGATAGCATTTGTTCGATTTAAGTTAGAAATACATAAAGATAAGTGTAGTCTAAACATAACCTATTTTAAATTGGTGTAAGTACTTCTGATAAACAAGCATTATGATCTCAACATTCTGTTTCGAGCCAGTCATAAATTGAATTAATTCGTCATCGGACTGTCTTTCTTCTATTTAATACTAGGTAGCGGAGATAGGTGTGGTGCGGCAACTTTATCATAAAATGTTATCAGCAAGTCACCAGTACATTTAAAGTTATTTATTTATCCATTATTAGTCATTTATTTGACTTTCTGTAGAAGTGAGAACTATGTATTAGAACAAAAGTACGCACATCCGTACCGGTATTATTACCGTTGACGTTAGTACCGGTGAAATATTTGTCAGTAAGCAAAATTTATAACTCAATGCAAAAACTCGAGAGTTTAAGACATTATTTTTATTTCAGAACACGTTCCACCAAAAACAAGAAAAGTCATAAAACAAAGCGTGACGACAAAGGGATGCGTGTGCACACAGGTACGAGTAGGTAAATAAAAAGAACCCACCTTTTGTGTATTGCGCCGATGCCACAGCTAGCGAATAGAGAAACAGCGCTGTAAGGATGCCTCCCTCACTGCCACGCACGAACATGTTTCTTGAGTCGAAGTAAATCAACTTTTTAATAACAACCCTCCTCCTCTAACTCACTAAAGTATAAACTTGTCACAATTTTTTTACGCCCTCATGTCTTCTGCAACACAAAACACGCACACTATCACAGAATTCAAACACACATCCATTTGAAATATGTTCTTTTATCCGATAAGGTAGGTAACCGCTCCGACGTGGGACGATGCATGCAGGTAAAACGAGTAAGCCTATTAAGTTTCAATGACTTAAAACTACTTATTTACAACGTTCTATGTCGCCCGATGATAATACTACACGTTAGGCAAGCTAGTTTTATATAATATTAAATTTGGAAACTTCACATATTTTCGTAAAACAATTTCGAAGTTCGAAGCTAAAGAGATGCGACCGCAAGACACGACTACACAGCGCATCGTTCGCGACTCAACTGCCGTGAAGTGAGTGAACAATCAACAAGTTGCGGTGCGTAGCGTGCACAAGGCGGGCCGGCCGTTGAGCTCGAACATGAGTCATTCGCGCCTATGTTCACGTTTTATAACGGATATAGCTAGCACAAACGCAATGTTGAATGTTGGACATTGGTTACAGCCTCTTGCTTACTTTCCGCGCCAATCCTCTAACCACGTATCTGCACGGTAAGCAGGTTATTTTTCGCGCAAAAACGTGAAGTCATGATCTCTCCCGGCCTAAGCCGGTTCCAAGTACCTAATCTGGTCAACCTGAGTACAAAAATAAAATACTGGTTGTCGGTCTCTTTCTATCATTTATTAGTTTGAAACATGAGGTTTTAATAACATATTATAAGAGTAGTTAAAAAAAGCTGATTGGCCGAATATTATATTGTCGCAGAAAATCTCAATTAAATCTCAAACCTACTAGGTACTGAACATATTGCAATATCAACCTTAAAGTTATCAACCTTATAGGTATTACAAGTTTTGAGTGTTGTCTATATCTTAACAAACCTCTACCGAATGTTTCTTTTCCTGGTTATCTTTCATATATGGTAGCTATAGCTTGCTTTACTAGCCATGTAACTATTATATTTACCTATACGTTATCATAGTACCTGCGTAGTTTACTTTAATACAAATAGTTTAGATAGACAGAATAGAAAAAATAGGCTAATTTAAACAATTATTTTATTTTGTAAATTCGTAGTGGGCAGGTTAGTTCCAAACAGTATTAAGATTCGTTTGGACAACTCTAATGATTAGATATATTTAGAATTAGATAGAGTGATCAGACCATATTTATCCGCTGTCTTGTTTGTCTCCCACAGAAATAAGAATGAACGAGTTTAGTACTTCTATAATAAATATATTTTTCTTTAATAAAATATAACCCTATATTCCGTAGCGACTAATAGAAGTAATCAGTTATAAGGTAATAAATAACCTTGTAAGATTGTATTAATAACATAATAATAATAATAACAACGTTTGTTCAACAGCTTACAATAACTGCCAATGAAGGAAAATATTAGCATTTCATACCAAATTAAAGCAGAATTTGTTCGTAGGTATTATAATATTGTACCGGGAAAAAAGAAATGGGCGTTTCTACAGTTGTAGAGCCAAAGTTATTACTTATAAATTATAATGTCACTTCG
The DNA here is from genome assembly GCA_905147225.2 of Euproctis similis. Lineage (NCBI taxonomy): Eukaryota > Metazoa > Arthropoda > Insecta > Lepidoptera > Erebidae > Euproctis > Euproctis similis. The sequence continues at coordinate 17,953,784 of LR990109.1, forward strand.
ACAACTTAATTAGATCAATATTAATTATTATACTTATTATTTACTTGATTACCTAAATATCGTAAAAATACCTAAATAGAAAAATATCTATCCAACAATTCAAAAACATCATTAGCAACGGGTCTATCCGGATATGATAGTGACAAGTTCAGGAAACTGAATCATTGCACAGATTATAATAAATTTATATATGTATTAGCTATCAAAAGTTAATAATAAAAAATAAATAAATAGCTACGTTACGGTTAAAACTTTGAATTAAACTGCACATAAATGCAAAATGCTATTAAAATCGGTTCCGTGGTTTAAGAGTTCATGGTGGACAAACAGTGCTTCCCCACTAGTCCACTAAGAATCGTGAAAAGTACCAACTTAATTATTACAATCTGCATTTGTCAGAGGGTATACATCAAGTCTTCTCACAGTAAGTATAGCAAAAGGTTTTAAATCGTTCAAGTTCAACTGATAGAATGGTGAATCCCGGTTGAAGGATCCAACTTTGACTCTGTTGATGTTGTCCTCAGGTATTGTGGGTGATGTCTCTGACTGTGAATGGAAAATATATAAATGAAACATGAAACTAGGGGCATTAGGTATTACGATATATGATATTATGATGTTAACTTAGAAATCTTTGATAGTTTGAACTAGTTTCAAATAATTACAACGTTACTATGGAAGCTGTGTATATATTCGTATGGAAAACTTTTGTAAATGGCCGGTTGGTATGAAATTTATATATTGTTTAGGCATTTCTCTGATCGGATTTCCAGTATTAGACAACACGTGTCAGTCCCTTAGTTTCGTCAACTGATGTGTTTATGTAAAACCAGAAGTTAGATACCATTACTTTAGGAACATACTCGTGTAACATCAATGTCAGAACTCTATTTTTAGAGATACAAGGTTATAGGTGAAAATTACTTCATAAGAGACTCCATCTCGAGTGCCTGCATCCCAAGGATACAAAGGAATTGATGATTCAGCAAGCCACCCATCTTCGGTGCACAGTTCAAACTTGGAAGTTCCCAAGAACCAATCTGGAGACGGCAACATACCGACGACAATTGAAAATAAGTGATGAAACCTGTCCACTCTAAACAGAGAATGAGATGGTTCGAACATCAACGGATGGTGGCGTCGTTTACCTCTAATAAGTGTCCGTGTACCACTTTTTTCATTCATCTGAAAGAGAAATATACAATTAGGTACATGCTTATTACTTCTGTCAAGTAAATCTTGAATAGAAACAAGCTTTTATTAAACAGAAAAAAGTCTCTAATCTAAATCCACAATATAAATAAATATAAAAATAAAGCGCTGCTTTTTATTAGCTTTTTATTAGCTTCACCTGTATGTATGTTTGTATATTTGTATGTTTGTAGGTTTGTTTGTAACCGACTTCTTTTTTAGTTTCCGCTGATTGCCACTAGATGGTGCGATTTGTGAACTATGTAAATAATATTTTAAAAAAACTAAAAAACACGCTTTTTATAGAAAACCGAACTAAAAAATAGAAAATTTAAATTAAGAAAATAGTGTTAAAAATTTCAATGAATATAAATTTAATAAATAATAGTTTAAAAAAACTAAAAAACACGCTTTTTATTGAAAACCGAACTAAAAAATAGAAAAATAAAAAAAAATACTTTATTTTAAAAAAAGCGTGGGGTGCTTTTTAAGATATTATCGAAATGATAATCACTCTACTCATATCTGTCAATAAAATATTTATAACTATTGACACCATGCACCCCACGCTTTTTCTAAAATAAAGTATTTTTTTTTAATTTTTCTATTTTTTAGTTCGGTTTTCAATAAAAAGCGTGTTTTTTAGTTTTTTTAAACTATTATTTATTTTAAATTTTTTAGTTCGGTTTTGTATGACAGCGCGTTTCTTAGTTTCGAATTTTAGGAATAGCGCCATCTGTGACTTATATAAGGAACTCGTTTCAAGTTGATAACGTAAACTTTCCGCTGATTGCCACTAGATGGTGCGATTTGTGAACTTTCATAGTTCACAAATCGCACCATCTATCGTTCAAAAAAGCGTGGGGTGCATGGTGTCAATAGTTATAAATATTTTATTGACAGATATGAGTAGAGTGATTATCATTTCGATAATATCTTAAAAAGCACCCCACGCTTTTTTTAATTTATATTCATTGAAATTTTTAACACTATTTTCTTAATTTAAATTCATTAAAATTTATTTTCTATTTTTTAGTTCGGTTTTCTAGTCTAGAACTTTCATAGTTCACAAATCGCACCATCTAGTGGCAATCAGCGGAAACTAAAAAAGAAGTCGGTTACAAACAAACCTACAAACCTACAAACATACAAACATACATACAGGTGAAGCTAATAAAAAGCTAATAAAAAAGCGTGGGGTGCTTTTTAAGATATTATCGAAATGATAATCACTCTACTCATATCTGTCAATAAAATATTTATAACTATTGACACCATGCACCCCACGCTTTTTTGAACGATAGATGGTGCGATTTGTGAACTATGAAAGTTCACAAATCGCACCATCTAGTGGCAATCAGCGGAAAGTTTACGTTATCAACTTGAAACGAGTTCCTTATATAAGTCACAGATGGCGCTATTCCTCAAATTCGAAACTAAGAAACGCGCTTGTTTTAGAAAACCGAACTAAAAAATATAAAATAAATAATAGTTTAAAAAAACTAAAAAACACGCTTTTTATAGAAAACCGAACTAAAAAATAGAAAAATAAAAAAAAAATATTTTATTTTAAAAAAAGCGTGGGGTGCATGGTGTCAATAGTTATAAATATTTTATTGACAGATATGAGTAGAGTGATTATCATTTCGATAATATCTTAAAAAGCACCCCACGCTTTTTTTAAAAATTTTTTTTTTTTTCTATTTTTTAGTTCGGTTTTCTATAAAAAGCGTTTTTTTAAACTATTATTTATTAATTCTATACATTCTCTTTGATGAGATAGTTTTTGTTGACGCTGTAATTTTATTTAAAAAAAAAAACTCGCATTCGAAAATACAATTACAAAATGCTTTTTAAATATTCCTCTGAGGTTTTTGTAAAAAGTTTCTATTGATTGGTTTACAGTACACGGTTCTAATGTCACCCGCATACTAAATTAATAATGTGATGTGTTCGCATATTAATAAATTATAATAATTTAAGTCATTTTAAGTATGTTTTTTGTATCAAAAACTCCTCGACCAACTTTAGGTAATAAAGAGCCACGCTTCCGATTTTTGATATTCGACCAGCTTATAACTTGAAGTTTTTTTACAAAAGAGACGTAAAAAACTTTTAGAAGACAAGCACCTGTCACGATTATGGCCGATAAATATGAAAAAGACAAGTTTTTCATACACGAATCTTTAAAAAGAAAAGATATGTTTTAAGTCAAAAATATTTAAAGCCTAATAGAAATCCCTTAAATTTATTTTGTATTCAGTACATTGCTATTATAAATAAACTAGGCGTATAAGATAATTGCCTTAATAAGTTATGATATAAATGAAAGACCTACATTTTAATACATGAACAAATTTCTGCATAAAGTGTGAATTAGAGCGAAATATAAAAAAAAAATATAACATTTAGTAGACAGCGCCTTGATTATTTTCTGTTATAGGCGATTCAAAACCTAACTGCCTACACCTTCGGGTAGGTTAAAGCGTGAAGTTACAAAAAAAAAATCCCACTATCCTATGCATCTATACAGTTAGGAGAAATATTTCATAGTCACACTTAAAAAGCTTTGAATTGCATATGTATGGGCAAATTTTCTGCTACAAATATTGATACAAACTCCTTACATCATTTATAATCTCTCTTTCGATTAGAGTTGTGTTTTTATTTTCAGCCAGTTCTTTCAAGCCGTCTCTGGATTTGGATCCCTGTTCCCACAGCGTGTAGTTGAAGGCGTGGGAAGCGCCTACCATATGAGTGTATCCATTCTTGTCTGGTTTGCTGGGATAGTGGAGGGGATGAGCCAACCGTGACCATTTGCCTTTAAATATTACCTGAAATAAACGTATTATCCATACATATAATAAAATCGTAGGAAATTTGAAACTTTAAATTGAATATTTTTTTAGAATATTTGGGATTCAATCGATACCGAACCCAAAACTATGGCTAAAAAGTACTGCATGCTATTATGTCCAATTGCACAAATATAGCCAACTCATAGGCTAATTTTTATCAACCTATCACTAATTGGGGGTGAGTAATGAACCCTTATAATGGGACAGGCATAGCATTTTTGCTTTCCATGCAGACGAAGTTGCGGGCAACAGCTAGTTAATGATGTAATTGAAGTTTATTATCAAAAAAATGCCTAAATATGTGTCCTAACCTCATATCGTGCTTCGCTACATAGACTGCATTCCTCTATGGCTTCGTAAGGTGGACTATCAGGAGACTTCTTATTGTCTTTATACAATATCACAGTTAGGTTCTCTCCCTCATACCAAAGGTCATTGTTTTCCGCAACTGTGGCACGGATTCGAACTTTTTGATCCTGGTTGCTTGGTCGTGGCGACACCCAATGTATCTAGAGATATGAAGAAAAAACATTTGTGAAGTATATCAAAACTTATTCAGGAAGAAACTGAAAATTATCACATCAACTATCTAAAATTAAGAATCTTTTCTACGCTTCTTCCACAGCAACACCCTTCCGAGTCATATCGTCTTTCACACAAGTCATCCATGTTTTCTTCCGTCTCCCTCTTCTCTTGTTTCCTTCCACATTCAGCAAAGTAGTAGTACCTAGTAGTAGTTTCCTTCCAATTAATTTTCATCTAAAATTAAGCAAAGTAAGTAATTAAACCTTCATCATTCTCCTAAATCATTCTCCATCCAGTTTTGGAATTACCCTGTCCCATTCACATAAATGGCAAAATTACTTAACAGTAGTCATTTTAATAGTATTTTTTTAACAGTCTAAGACTGTAATTAAATTACTAGTTTAATATACTATACCTAGTGCATACCTCTATGTTAACTTTCCCGGAATTATCCGCGCTCACCACAGTAGTGGGACATTTTTCACTGTATCTAGATTTTTTATCCGTATCCAAAGTCTTAAGACTGCCCACGTCAACGTTTTTACTGAAATCATAAATGTTCTTATCCGTATCCGGGTCTTCGGCAGTTATCATGAACCATTTGAATGGCCGTTCCGGGATTGTGGATGTTATTTTTACTGTGAAATGTAATTATTAGTTAATATACATACATAAATAACTTCACGCCAAATTCCTTGCGGGTTAGGCAGAGATAACGGTGCGCCATGAGCTCCATAAACGATTCTTATATAGCTCACTCGCTTCGTTGACTTTCATAACTCTTTTGATGCACGCGCGTCGATTTTTTAAGGCTCCTATCATCACCTTCCTCCAGAACACGATCTATTTGGTCGTGGAATGTGTGTCTAGGTCGTCCTCGACTCCTACATCCATCCGCTTTTGCATAGTATATCTGCTTAGTCAATCTTGCATCATCTATCCTTTCTACATGTCCGAACCATCGGATTTCCTAACGCCACTCTTCTTTCTACATCCGCGGTGTACCTTCCATCCCTACTAAAAGCGCATCCAAGTTAATATACTATAACTTAATATCGTCAAATGTCTGATGCAGTAAAGATAGGCCAGATCAAGAGTGGCCATAACGGACAAGCATGTATGACAGATATGGTGAGAGTGGAGGAAGCAAGAAATGTATGACAAGACCGTAGCAAATGGAAAGAGTGGTAGAGCCAACCAGTTCGCTGCATGAATGGGCCGGCTCGACCGGTGAAATACCACGACCTCTCAGAAAATCGACGTAAAGTGGCTCATGCCGCGTTTACTTCGGTGAGAGAGGTACCCGCAGGCCCACCCCCTTTCCCTATACTTTCCTTTCCCCTATCCCTTAAAGGTCGGCAACGCAACAGTAACACTATATGTGTTGCTGGTGTCCATGGGCGGCGTTGGTTGCTTGACACGCCTGCTCGTTTGCCCTCCTATCCCGTAAAAAAAAAAGATTTAACCACTGCTTACCCCATGGGTAAAACGCATGTTTGTATGTATGTATACTAGTAAATCAATATTAACATAATAAAAAGGTAATGCCAGTTGTTACATGAGGATGGTTTTACTGAACCGATTTAGAAAATTTATTTTCACTAAACGAAATAAATTTTTTTTAGTGTCATATGGTATATTTATATTTTGATAAAATTGCCGCTCTCTTAGGTGCATTGGTAATATTTTAATGATGGGTCAGCAAATGTCATTCTAGGTCTTTTACTAATTTTTGTTGATTCCTCATAAAACTTACAGACATAGGTCTGATCGGGTGTGTAGAATTTCTTGCCCTCTTGTCCGCTAATTGCACCAGCATTCTGTATATCCAGGTGATATAAACCTGTATCTATGGCAGGTCCGATGTCTTTCGTTGGTCTTTGATCGCATTTGCCTTGTTGTGCTTTAACCGATGAGGCAAACAAAAATATCGCCAACCATGTAAAATACCTGAAATTAAATTAGGTACATTAATCAGACCATGCAGTAGATATCTTTAGTTTATTGCATTATGTCAAATTATACCAAAATATTGCTAAAAGTTATTTATCACGACGACTGATTACTAAGTTTCATAATTTTGCTTTGTTGCTTATATAAAGTTTAACTTACACTCTGCTACAAGTTTGTTCGTTAATAAATTCTCGTATTAATTGGGATCATATCAAACGATATAATAATATTAAATACGTACATTATGTATAAAGTGAACTTCAAGATTTTCACCGCAAGATGGCAGCACACCGTCATTAAATCACGCGAATAAAAAGTTTCATTGCTTTCTCGTTTCGAACTTTCTGTTCGTATCACCAATACAAGTTATTTTAATGCAAAACTTTCGTAAACATACAATATATTTTATTTAAAATTCAGTTCATTGATTCAATTAGGTTATCGCGCCCGTTACTCAACGTGGTTATACTAGAAATAAACCGAAGGAGTGTATATTTGGCGGGACGCCAATATTTTCGGGCGGGAAACGGCTTTTTCATTTAGATGCGTTCAGTTAGTATATAAAATCATATTTAGCATTGCTCACAGTTTTTTCGCTATATTCATATACATATATCAAACTACCTGTTTACCGATAGTGGGTTTGAGTCCAATATGTAAATATTATTGTTGCGGCTATTTAAAGAATTTCCAGTGCGAAGATATTAACTAATCTTCACGAGGAAAACATGTTCCGCTAAAAATAATAATAATAAAACGTCTCAGTGGTCCAGTGGTCGAGAACCCCGCTTCTGAATCAAGATGTCGCGGGTTCGAATTCTGGCTTACAGCAATGACTTTTCGAAATCATTTTCGGAAGTTAAGTGTATTAAATATCTATGACTGAAAACTTTTTGCCCGGTAATGGAAATAGGTGGCGAAACTATTGCCAATATTCGCCAACTATTTCCATTTGGCACCTTATTTCCATTTGGTACCTTAATAAAACGGCGAGACGAGGCTTAACAGCCGCTGCCTACGCCTGCGAGTGGAATAAAGCGTGAAGTTATGTATGTTAATAATATTAATATAAATTAATAGGTGATAAGTTTCCTGACATACGTAATAGTTAACCTCAAACTTCTACCTAGGTAGAAAAATAGAGGATAAAATACAGAAAAATCACTTTTATTATTTTCAGTTACATTTCGATTGCAAACAAGCTCAACATTCTTTCTCTAAAAAATATTATTTAAATTTATTAATAAAATATTTATATTTAAATTTTAAAAAATATCCATGACTCGCATAGATTTATTTTACAGAGCAAACTGCCAATATTTATTTTGCTAATATTTTCTTGCAGGCGTTTGATGCCAGATCGAATTCATTTCCTAGTAGAAGTCAATATGTCAATATTTAAAAATACATATATTTGAGTTAGTTTAATATTAGGTTTAAAAATTTGATTTTTATTTATAATTTATCTGTATGAGATTAGGTTGGTATTTATTATATACACAATGTATAGATCGACTGTTGACAGTATCCCCGCCAGCTTGCCGGTGGTTTGTTCTGCCATTGTTATATTAATAAGGGATAAACTACGAATCGGTTTAACTCTTGATCAATTGGGATCCGATGCAAATACGGGCCACATTATATATTTGCACAGAACTACATAAATTACTATTCATTTGCAACATGTGCTTGTTTCCCTTTAATTGAAATGGTAATTATTTATGGTTAAATAATCCGAGCAATCCATTTAATATTATAAAGCTGAAGATTCGAACTCAGGATTTTACTCATTAGTTCTCTAAGTTAACCACTAATCCTGTTTAATATAATACAAATATGAAATCAATTTTTATTTTCTGTCTCAGTCTTTCTATGGAAATTGACACAATACAACAATATTGTATAATTAATGTATTCCAACTATAGATTTATCATAGACTGTAGTAGATGGCACATGTCAGTAAAAATGTACTACTAGTCATCGCTGACAGGGCGACCGCGAGTTAGAGATTTTCAGGATGTTTATAATTCAACACATTAACAATAATTGTGTAAAAGTTGACACTTGGAAGCACTTTTTACGCACACATTGATAAGTCACTGACACATCCACAACCCATTTTTGGTCTCGTTGGTCTTTTATTTATTTATTTACACTTTATTGTACAAATTTACTACTTAAAACTATGCATATATACTATGCAGGTAAATACAGTACAATAGGCGGCCTTATCACTGACAGCGATTTCTTCTAGGCAACCGTGGGATAGATTGCTAAGAAGAGAGTGGTAGCTGTTAGTGCAAATATCAAAATTAATATAAAAATAATAATATAATACATACACATACACACATATTAACAATGATATATACATACATAAATACATACAACTTAACATGACACATATATTATGTATAGTAAATTTAGAGATTATGCTGTACTGTCTAGGTAATAATCTTTTACCAACCTTTTAAAAATTGACAGTGATTTGGCCTTGCGAATATTAATTGGCAAGTCATTCCACAGACGTACTGCAGTTACGGTGAAGGACCTGCCATAGAAGCATGTAGAATGCTCTGGCGCCTTCAGCCTCAGATTATGAGATGACCTTAAATCTTGACTATGTGTTTCATGTAATTACTGAAACCGTACTTTAAGATAGGAAGGAGTCGAAGGGTTAAACAGGATGTTATATAGGCAACCACTTGAGTTGTTTTCGAAATTGTGAGACGTGATCATATTTGCGCAAACCAAATATGAATCGAATACAATAATTTTGGAGACGCTCAAGCGCTTTCAAATTGGTTTTCGGCAAGATCAGGATAGCTGACATCGGCATAATCAATAATGGGCAATAGAAGGGAATTCACAAGCGCGATTTTGGTGACAGTGGGAAGAAAATTACGCAGCCTCTTTAGAGAACGACCTGAGTAAAATATTTTACGGCTCACCTCTTGTAATTGCGGACCCCATGTTAAATCAGAGTCTATCACTATGCCTAGATTTTTAACATTATCACTTAAAGGTATGACAGTCCCATCGAAAATTATCGGCGGCAATCGTTGCTTATCCACCCTGGAAGTGAGCCGGCTGCTACCTATTAGAGCTACCTGGGTTTTCGACGGATTCACTGTCAATCCATGAGCCTTGCTCCATGCAGTTATCCTAGCTAACTCCGTATTGAGAGTATCGACGGTGTCAGTAAGCTCGGTCAATGGACCCTGTAAATAAAGTTGGAGATCATCTGCATAAAGGTGATAAGAGGAAACGATGTTATTTGGAATGGAATTAATAAAAATTGCGAAAAGTAAAGGAGATAAATCGCCACCTTGGGGTACGCCGACAGATGTATTACACCAGCGAGAGAAGATATTTTCAATGTGTACACGTTGTCGGCGTCCACACAAGTAACTGCGAAACCAATCTATAACCGTTGGAGATATGTTATGGGACGAAGTAGGCACAGAAGTATATCAAAGTCCACCGTATTGAACGCATTGCTGAAATCCAGCAGTGCCAGCATTGTTAGTTTGCCACAATTCATACCGGACCTTATATAATCCGTATTATTGAGAAGGGCAGTGGTGGTGCTGTGGCCGGGACGGAAACCGGACTGCATTGGATTCAGGAGGTTATTTTTATGGAAAAAGTTGCTTAGTTGTTTGTGGACAAGTTTTTCGAGTACTTTGGAAAGGAAGGGTAATATAGAAATAGGACGGTAGTCAGAAAGTGAAACAGGTTTTAGCTTTTTGGGTAAAGGAATAAGTTGCGCATCTTTCCAAGCAGATGGGAAGACGCCACTGGATATAGAGAAATTAAGAATATGGCAAATGATAGGTAGAATTTGATTCAGGATTGGTAGGATCATATTACGGCTAATACAGTCACATCCAACTGCGTTAGATGTTATGGATTTTCTTTGTGACTATTATTATTTTATCTAGTTTTCGTGCAGGCGTTAAAATTTAAATCGGTGATTTAAATTTTAACGCCTGCACGAAAACTTTAATTTATTGCAAACATGCATCTTGCTATGTGTAAAATATTGTGATTTAACTATTATATATGTATTGCTTACTATCAACTATATTCGCTACCGCTGCCCACATCTTCGAGAATCAACGGTGTGAAGCACATTTATTTTTATCTGTCCTATATATTGATAAGTCTAAGTGAAGTATAGTTAAATTGTTTCTTATTTACGTTTTTATCGATATAAAAATACATCAATTATAAAATTAATAATTAAATCACAATATTTTACACATAGCAAGATGCATGTTTGCAATAAATTAAAGTTTTCGTGCAGGCGTTAAAATTTAAATCGGCCGATTAGCATGTTTTATTAATATTATACTCGCGTCAAACTTCCAATATATGTTGTTAAACGTTCGTAAACATGATCGAAAGTTTTAATGAAATAGTCTAGTAATATTTTGATGTTGCACTTTTTTCATATTCCCATGCTTTAGTAAGAGGTTTATAAATTTAACGGCCACAGAATCGAACACCATTGGGGGGAAGTACCCGAAGGTGTAGGCAGCGGCTGTTAAACCTCGTCTCGCCGTTATATTTACATCCCAAATGGAATAGGTGGCGAACCTAATGCCATACCGGGCACAAAGTTTTCAGTCATCGATATTTAATAATAATAAAGCCTTTTTATTTCCTATAAATTATAAAAGTAGGTTACAAGATATATCTATATTTTAATTAATTAATTCTATATTAGTGCGTTTTAAATAAAGCTAGTGTTAGTTATTATCAAGTTTGTTATTATAGGAACCCCTTGATAGGGTATAGGCCACCTCCAATTTCTTCCATTTCTCTCTATCCTGTGCTAATTTAATCCAGCTATTTCCAGCTGTCGAAGCTATGTCGTCCGCCCAACGTTTCTGCCATCGATATTTATCACACATAAATTCTGAAAACCATTTCGAAAAGTCATTGGTGTGAGCCAGTGTCAGGATTCGAACCACGACCTCTGGATCAGAAGCCGTGTGCTCGACCGCTGGACCACCGAGACTAATAAAATTTTAAATTTTATTTTAAGGTTTTTGCTACTTTCAACAGTATGAGAGATTTTAACAGTGGTAGAGCCAAGCAGTTTAATGCATGAATGGACCGGCTGGATTGGTAAAATACCACGATCTCTCAGAATATCGGCTTAAAGTGGCTCAAGCCGCGTTTCGCTTGCTGGGACAGGTATTTGTAGGCCCAACCACTTTTCCTCTGCCCTTTCCAGCCTACTTCTGACCCATATCATATCCATTTGTACCGGCCGGCGATGCAAACTGTTTGTGTTCAGATCACGTCTATGGGCTGCGTTTGTTGCTTACTGTCGGGTAACACGCCTGCACGTTTGCCCCTTGTACCATAAAAAAAGGAATAACATATTATTATATGAATAACACGGCTACTGGTTACTAAGTTCTACCACTAAGTACTACATTCTCTTCAGTTAACCATTGTAAATCTTGATAACATAACATAACTTCACGCCTTTTGTTACCCGAAGGTGTAGGCAGCGACTGTTAAGCCTCGTCTCGCCGTTATGTTTACGTCCCGAATGGAATAGGTGGCGAACCTAATGCCATATCCGGGATTCAATCATCGATATTTACCGATCGATCGAACCCAAATTTTAATACTTATAATTTTAGTAAGATACCTTACCACAATATAGATACTTATTTATATTGAAGTTAAAGTATTGCACGAAACTTTAAAAAAACAAAATAAAAATCCAATCATCTCAAATGATGCGTAAACTTGGACAGTTAAAATAAAATACGGAACAAATATCCGGCCATAGATTCTCTTCTTAATTGAACTGTTAGGTGCGAATAGCGAGGTAAGGAATTTGTCCCACTCGATCTCATTGTCTTTAAATAGTTTTAAACATCACACATTATAGTAGGACAGCCCATGAAGAGATTTCTGGGATTTACTATTGTGCAGCAGAAAGAAGAATACAGGGGTATGCTGTGAGCCTCGTACAAAAACTGTATCATCAGAAATTCTCGAGCGCGTCAGATTAAGGTAGGGTGAGTTAGTTATGTCAAAAAGTATATAATCCATTAATCTGACAATTTCACAGGGACCGTACGTAAAGAAATCGATGGTGGCAAAGTTGTAAAAAAAACGTCATCTCGATATGTTAAGGGGTTGGGCTTCCAGACACCTAACTGAGCGAAACGCAGCATGAGCCGCTTTACTTCGATATTCTGAGAAGATCCGGTAATTTACCGTTCGAGCCGGATCACTTACCCCAGCGAAATAATTCAAGGATCAGGATTAATAAATAGGTTATCTGACGATTTCCACAAGCCGAAATAATATTAACTCACCAGTAACAGCCGCAGTCTTTACCGTTGAGTAGACAAAAGCGTGAAGTTACTAGAAAAAATATTAGTCCGAAATTTAGACAAAATATATAACATATTTGTCTCTCATACATATAGGTACTCATATCGCTCACAGTCCGACATAGACTCGGACAAAAATAGAAAATGTAGGTAGAAGAAGCTTTTATGTCTTTCTGATATCACATACAGGTGGCGAAAGCTTTCATTTTTCTTGTGAATTTGAGGCTTTTCCTTCCTGGAGGAAAGTATCTGTTAATATCCTTTAGTTTTTTTATAAGCAGAATACTTTAAAATTTAATTGTGATGTAAGTGTGTGTGTGACTTAAGGAGCTATTAAATCCAACGAGCGTGTGTGACCAGATATATGTAAGTCAAAGAAGGGAGTGAGGCGTGTCTCTCTGCTTACGCTTTAAGGAACTTAGCATGAAGTTAAATAAATCGTTGATAGTCTGAAGCTATGCAACTGAATTCTTAAAATAATATTTCATAATTTATACTAGTCACTGAAATTTATTATTATTATTAATAACATAACATAACTTCACGCCTTTTGTTACCCTAAGGTGTAGGCAGCGGCTGTTAAGCCTCGTCTCGCCGTTATGTTTACGTCCCAAATGGAATAGGTGGCGAACCTATTGCCATACCGGGCACAAAGTTTTTCAGTCATCGATATTTATCACACATAACTTCCGAAAACTATTTCGAAAAGTCATTGGTGTGAGCCAGTGTCTGGAATCGAACCCGGACCTCTGGATCAGAAGCCGTGTGCTCGACCACTACGCCACCGAGACTAATTATTATTATTATTAACACATTATTATTGTGAAACAATATTAAAAATAGAATGAAACGTCCCAATATAAATATAGAATCAAACTTGCCTTCAATAAGTGACAACAACTGTCAGCGCTTCGACTATAAATAAATAAATTTAGTGTGGTAATAACGTTTCATCTATTTGATAGGGAAAGGCAAACAGTTCGTTAACGTCAAATAAAATGAGATTAACTAATATTATAACCAATTGTTAAAGTAGCTAATAATGGCATTTGGCTTATTTGTTGTTGTATTTTAGTTAGCTGATTGTTAAAATCAATGCCCATAGATTTGTGCTGTATTGTAACCGGAACTTCACGACCTTAATATCTAAGTGTATGTGCAGCGATGACTAATTAACTATTAAGAAGGGTTAATTATTGAGTTCAAATGTTAAAGGCGACGAAATATATTCCTTTTATATCGGTCATTACTTTATTTCACTTCCGATAAGCGAGAACTAGTATTCTATATAATATAAGGACCGTTGAATCAGAAGTCAGAATGTTGAACCGTTGAATCAGAATCAGAAGAACAGTGGTAGAGCCAAGCAGTTCGCAGCATGAATGGGCCGGCTCGACCGGTGAAATACCACGACCTCTCAGAAGACCGACGTAAAGTGGCTCGTGCCGCGTTTCGTTCGGTGAGAGAGGTACCCGGAGGCCCACCCCCCTTCCCCATCCTTTCCTATCCCTTAAAGGTCGGCAACGCAACAGTAACACTATATGTGTTGCTGGTGTCCATGGGCGGCGTAGGTTGCTTACCATCAGGCGACACGCCTGCTCGTTTGCCCTCCTATCCCATTAAAAAAAAAAAAAAAAAAAAAAAAAAGTCGCTGTACTGAACTGCAAGACTAAAGTGGTTCATGCCACAATTCGTTTGCGAGGATACCCGTCTTCTTCCTACCCGTTCACCCTTTCACATCTTAAAGGCCGGCAATGCAGCTATGACGATGCTGTTGTTGCAGATCTCCATGGGCTACACTAGTCACTTACCACAGCTTGCACGTTTGCCTGCCTATCACGTAATATTTTTTTTTTATTAACTGACATTTCAGGTAAACTTATAAGTCCTGATACTAACATATCTAAGTATATATTCTTGAAAATAATCTGTTGATATTGATAAATTAACTAAGCCCTAGCTGCTTTTCACTCCATTCAACATTATGCCAGTTATGAGCGGTTTGCTTGGATGCCCAGCTTACGTCCAGAGTGCATTGAGAGGTCAGAGTTGTGCACATTGTTACCCCAATCACGTTTTATATAGCCCACCAGCCAACACATCACCAGGAGACTTGAACATAAAGTAACAATATATAAGTATATATCTTTAAATATTAAGTGTTGATTTCGCATGCAATGGAAAGATTGGATAAGAATAAGTAGGTACTCGTGCATCTGTATTATTGTGAAAATGTTAAATAAAATATGTATTTTTTATATAAAATTCTAACATAAAATTTACATTTATAGGTATATGTTTTGTTATTGTTGCTATAATAATAGATACATTTTTTGTTACTTTACGCTTTTGATACTTAGCTAGCGGCAATTAAATGTCTCGTTATGTGGCAAAGCCTGCTTTTTTATTAGAAAAAAGGACAAACGGGCAAGCGTATCACCTAATGGTAAGCGACTATTGCCGTCCAATTTACATCTGAAACATCAGGGTGGTCGTATGATGGTCACTGATTTGCCTGTCTTTAAGATAGTGACGCTGATTGAAGGTACCTCTGGCACAATTTATCTATAAGCGATAATTATTACCTATCATTACATAGTATAAAACAAACTCGCCTTGCTTAGATCTTTGAAACTACGCAACGGATTTTGATGCGATGGTTTTCAATAGATAGAGGGGGTCATCGGGGTAGTTTTTATTTAGAAACCATGTGTAATGTATTGAAGAAAAAGTGTATTATAGTTACATTTAGCTCTGTAATTGTTTACGCTGTAAAAATTAGTTTGATGTGAAACGAACTTCGCTGGGTCAGTGTTGTTGGAGGCTCAGGGTAGTTTCAGAAGTAAGAGTAAGAGGGTACATGGCTAATGAAAAAGCGAGTGTGCCTCACTTGCTTCTTTGACTTTCATAACTTTTTTCATACATGCGTTGAAGAAGCCTAAGAACCACGCCGAATGGCGCTCAATTCTGTCTGTCTACCAGGCATGCGATTTGGCGTGATGTTATACATGTATGTGCATGTATGTAACTTCTAAAAACTTTCTGCAAAGTGATAAGTTTGAAACATAAGTCGGTGTTTATAATGTTTTGTTTAGTTTAGTTTTCCAATCTGTGCCACTAAATGCTTGTGTTATGCAATTTCTTTGCATAAAATATACTAATAATGCATCAACCAGATGCCATGAATACATACATAGAGTTTCTCACGATCTAAGTTGCGAACTACCACAAGTAGGCCGGCTCGACCGGTGAAATACCACGACCTCTCAAGACCAAGACCGACGTAAAGTGGCTCATGCCGCGTTTCGTTCGGTGAGAGAGGTACCCGGAGGCCCACCCCCCTTCCCCATCCTTTCCTATTCCCTATCCCTTAAAGGTCGGCAACGCAACAGTAACACTATATGTGTTGCTGGTGTCCATGGGCGGCGTTGGTTGCTTACCATCAGGTGACACGCCTGCTCGTTTGCTCTCCTATTCATTAAAAAAAAAGAACAAGAAGCTGGCTTGAAGAAACTCATTGAAGTAATATTAAATTATTGCTAGTAAAAGTTCTGATCGTATAATAAAGAAAATCTTTTCGGAATCCGTTCAATTAACAAAAGATTTATAAATAGGTACCTATACAACAAAGTGATTTTTCAACAATAGTTCAAAAGGTCGATACAATGAAGAAAATGCCTTTTGTCGTAGAAATTTGTTAGAATCGAAATAAAAGTTTGGAATCTATTTGACTGTACTGAAACATAAAGCTAATAATGATTTAAAATGATCGTAGCAGTTGAATTGTGGGTACGAGTTTGGTGGAAGGCTTTCTCTAGCAGGTTTCAGGAACACAATGAGTGATCAAACAATGCTCTGTGTCGCATTATGTATATTGTCGTATTGTACACCGATATACTTGCGTCAAACTTTGGGAATAGGTACTACATGTTACTCCATGCCGAAGAGTTTTATGTTACATACAAACATAACTTACGGGGTAGGCAGAGAGAATTGGGCGCCATTAGTCACGATTCTTACACACTTCACTCGCTTCGTTGACTTTCTTATCTCTGTTCATGTACGCGCGTCCATTTTTGAGGCTCCTAACATCACCTTCCTCCAGAACACGTTCTATTTGGTCATGTAATGTGTGTCTTGGCCATCCTCGACTCCTACATTAAGTTACGTAATTTCCGTAATATTTTACACGTATTCCAAATCTTCAAGAGATCGTGGCATTTAAGTGTATGGTATGGTATGTCATATCCTGTTTGAAGTGATTTCGAGCCACGTACTTCGCTGTTTGGATGAGCCGGCTCGACGGCGGAAATGCCACGACCTCTTAGAATATCGACGTAAAGTGGTTCATTCCAGCTTACCTTAATTAAAAGAGGTATTCAGAGCCGCATTCCGCATACCGCCCCATTACCCCTCTCATCTCGTTCCACTCCGTCAAAGGCCGACAACGAACATGTATGTATATAAGTATATTTATTAATAATTCAATAGTGATGTAACGAATATTCGCGAATATCCGCATGTTTTTGGATATTTGCATTTGCATATTGCGAATGTTTTAGACAAGAAATAAAATAAAATAATATATAAAGTGATATCTTTAACTGTTAAAATATATACAATTGTGTCACTCATTATTAAAGTCGGTGCAACACAATAGAGTTCGTTACCTAGGCTTGCACCGACTGCAAAAATAAGTGACATTTGTAAATATTAAAATAGTTAGAGATGACTTCATTAAAGTATTTCGTTTTGTATATTGTAATAAGTATAGAAATTAGTAAATTACGTTATATATCGCTTTTTAGTTATAGAGGTACTGTTTTCATATACATAAAGATTTTGTGGCTTATGTTTCTCGAAGTCGGATTAACTTTTTTTTAAAAGTATTTTTTTTCACGAGTTTTAGTGATATTAATTAGTTGTGAACTTCGATAGAAGTTACTTCATTTACATGGCTTTCAGTTTGTTAAATGCTTAATATTTTTAGGGAGCTATAATTGCCATAAATAGGTACTTAGATAAAAGAGTATGATAATACTTGCTAAGTATTTATATTTTTGTAATTATCACGGGTAGACCCAATAACACTGCAGCCCGAATGAAGGCAATCGTAACCTGGAAGCTATTACAGAAAATAAAAAATATTTTTTACAGCATTGTGTCCTAACTCCTCCTGAGTTTAAGAGTTCCTTTAAGAGTTCCTTTAAGAGTTCTGTAGCTTCTTCATCAGCACAGAAGTATCAGAAGTTGATTCAAGCATACCTCCCAAGCAACACGTTATTCCTATATACTACTAAACAGTTCCCATCGACTAACTGCAGTACTGTCTTCCAACTCCTAACCGTTAAGGAGTTGTGTGGCTTCTTCATCAGCATAGCAGCATCAGGTGTATATTCAAGCATACTTCACAAGTAACACGCTAGCCCTACATAGTACCAAGTAGTTTCTGTCGACCAATTGCAGTGCTGTCTTCAAACTCCTAACCGTTGAGGAGTTTTGTGGCTTCTTCATCAGCACAGCAGCATCAAATTTTGACACCATAAAGAATATCCCTGAGACATCACTAATACGTAACAAAACACCATATTTGCATTCAACTTTTGGTGGATGCCTTCGATTTCTCCTGGTTCCCATCATCAGATCCTGACCTGGTGAAAATAGGACCATCTCGGAGGTGAACACTAAACAACGAAAAAATTTTTTTTGAATCCGTCTATAATTGACAAAAATATCGGTGAACATTCATAACAAAAAAAAAATGTTATACATACTGACGAATTGAGAACCTCCTCCTTTTTTCGAAGTCGGTTAAAAATACACACAAACGTAAATTTTCACCTCTCTACGATAAATCATTTTTATATTTGTTGATCAAAAACTTTATTTCTTTGGCTAGACAACGTTCGCTGGGTTATCTAGTCTAAACATATAATAAAATCGTAGGAAATTTGAAACTGGATTTGAATATTTTTTTTTTAGAATAGTTGGGACAGATTTTTTTTATGGGATATGAGGGCAAACGAGCAGGTAGGTCATCTGGTGGTAAGCAACGAACGCCGCCCATGGACACCAGCAACACATATAGTGTTACTGTTGCGTTGCCAACCTTTAAGGGGTAGGGGATAGGAAAGGATGGGGAAGGGGTGGGCCTCCGGGTACCTCCCTCACCGAACGAAACGCGGCATGAGCCACTTTACGTCGGTCTTCTGAGAGGTCGTGGTATTTCACCGGTCGAACGGGCCCATTCATGCAGCGAACTGCTTGGCTCTACCACTGTTGAATGATCTACTATCAATACTGAACCCAAAAATATGGTTTTTAAAATATTTGTTTGTTTGTCTGAATGTTTGTTATGGATAAACTCTAAATGTACTGCATGCTTTTATGGCCAATTTTGCATAAATATAGTCAAGAGGTCGGGTAAAGACATAGGCTAAATATTATACCGCTATCACCAATTGAGGTTGAGCCATGAACCCTTATTACGGCACAGGCATAGTATTTTTGCTTTCCACGCAGTCGAAGTTGCGGGCAACAGTTAGTTCATAAATACGTACCACGTCATTTGTGCGCGATGTACTCCCAAACTACTAAACCGATTTTAATCCAAGTTGCCAACTACTGTGTAGTATGCAGTTTGATTCAACATAAAAGATTGTATAATTTATTGATTGCGAGAGCGTTACATCAAGAAAGAGACACTCTTTAATTATGATACTTGGTCAAAATGTTCTTCTTACGATGATCACTAACAAATTCCACCGAAATGGCTCAACCGATTTGGTGTGCATTTTAGGTTTAAGATTCATTTGGACGCGTTCGAGAAGGCTTAATAGAAATGTTCGCATTCGCTATCTAACATACGTTTTATATATATATCTAACATTCAGTTTACTAATTATCGTAATGTCTTGACTCTTGGTACACTATTCCAATAATTTACCTATATTTGAGGTATATATCCGAGATGGGGAGTCAGAGAGCTCTTAAGCTCTTCATTAAGTAAAAGGTACATTATGTATGTATCAGTGGAAACACACTGTTACAAATAATGGTTATGATCCAAGAGCTAATGGCACGTTTAAGGTATATTGAATTATTTTCTATTACACGACGTTTTATACCTGAAGGTTTACAGAGCGGTTGTTACGTCTTGGCTGAAATATTTTGTGGAAGCATTTTAAATTGTTTCATAAAGATTAAATGAAGTGATTTTATCAAATCGTCACTCAAACTATTCTAGCGCAGTATTGAAAAACATTTTATATGAAAAATATGGCGTTAAAGTTTTAATTTGTCACTCACAAGTTTTTCTTTAAAACCTGTATTTAAGTATAAATATAGATAAAGTTTTGGAGGTATCAACATCTGAGAAAGAGCATTCTGGTAATATTTCCTTACTGATAAAAGTCTGAAGATCTTTAGTTCTTTGTACAAGACTTAGGTGCGGATCAGCAAAAAACTTTTCCAATATCAACTTAAATTTTGATGGAACTTGTTCCAGACATGCTTTAGCTAGAATCTTCTTGAGATATCTGGAGAACATTTTGTTTGTTTTTAAACTGTTTGTGAATATTTTTGTACACTTACATTTTTATATTTAGTTGCAAAATAAGAAACTATTTGTGTGATGAACATTAACTTTTGGATGTTTAATTTTTTTATGGAAACGAGCAGACGTACCTGATGGTAAACAGCCAACGCCGCCCATGGTCATTCGTAACACAGTGTTACAGTTGTGTTGTCAATCTTATAATGCGATAGGAAAAGGGTCGGGAGTGGAATGGGAAGAGGAGAAGAAGGCGTTAGTCCTTCGGCTACCTCTCTCTCTCCGAACGAAACGCGCAATGACCTACTTTACGATGATATTCTGAGGAGTCGTGGTATTTCATCGGCCGAGCCGGCCCATTTATGTATCGAACTGCGTGACTAACACTATAAAACTATACCCATATAAATTATCTTGTAAGTAACTCTGTAATTCTATCAAGT
Organism: Euproctis similis; assembly: GCA_905147225.2. Taxonomy (NCBI): domain Eukaryota; kingdom Metazoa; phylum Arthropoda; class Insecta; order Lepidoptera; family Erebidae; genus Euproctis; species Euproctis similis. The sequence goes on from LR990109.1 coordinate 17,974,675, forward strand.
GCCTTTCGTAATCATACACAAGCTTTAAGTTTATCAAAATACAATGTGAGAAAAGTGGAAAGATACCTACGTCGCTTCCATGACGCTTACGCATCAATCTAACAAAACTTTTCCAATATCAACTTAAATTTTGAATGTCTGAGATCCCGAGATGTGCTCTCTGGCAACTGTGAGAGACATTCACTAAACTTCTTGTGTACGGAGACACTTAGATGTTATCTTCAATATTAGCTAACAATATATTTTATGAAAATGATTTTGACAGTTTTACATTTTGAAAGTTTAACTTGAAAAGACGACATATTATTATTATATTATTACACGGTGTGATTAATTAAACTTCCATAAGGAGAAATCATCTTTCAGAGATACACCGAGAATAGCTGGCTAAGCGACTTTAAATTTAATTATACATATAGTATAAGTTTTGGTCTTTAGCCTTCTTCTTAAAACTGCAAAGCTTTCCAAATTTATTAAGTTTGTTTTTATTATGGGGAACTGCAAATAATTAAATAACTAAAAAGTATCCCGGATTCTGATAAAATATCCTTGTGATAATATTATTATTATGGACAAGCTTGCTCAAATTATTTAATTTATTTTATTGACATTACAAACACATACTTCAATTTATTTACTGAACAATTGTCACCAAATTTATGCGTGAAAAAATTTAATAAAGCAACAGGTGTGTTTTTTTATTTCATAAAAAAAAACTCATTACGTAAGAAATTTAATTTCGTAACAAGAATGGTAGGACACCGAAATTTTTCTCCTAGTCATAGCTGCCAGGGTCAGTCCTTACTATATATTTAAATAGTTAATATTTTCGGGGAAAAACAAATGATTGTCCAAAAGTATTTCGTAGGTGTCATGTGGATTACAGTTTATTTTACGAACAGTACACAGTACAGTTTATTTAACACAATTATTTTCGTGTTGAAATATTGAATATGAACCACCAATAGCAGTCGTAACGAATGCATATTTAAGCTCTATATTTTCCATAACTTTTACAACAACACTGTTTATGCATAAAATGTTTTTTTAAATGCATTTTCCATGCCATTGCTTCTTCGGCATGTTTAAAAAAAGTTTTTTTTTTACGATGGTACTGGTCTTCAAAGTTTTCCAATACGATTTACATAAAATATCACTGCAGTTTTATTTATGAATTACTATTATAGATTCGCAGTTTTGATTATTAGATAATTTGTCTGTTTGACATAAAAAAGTAGAAGTCTAAAATGTGTGATAAATTTGTATTGGTCTACGTCATTTCTGATTACCCTGTAAAGGACTTAGCGTAAAATTGTATGTTTGGGTTTACAACAGGTTAAACCACCATCAAATAATTTTAATATATCCTATTATATTAAGAAATAAAAATATTTTCTTTAGGTGATACTTACAAAATTAAATTGTACGTTCTAAGCCACAAGTACGATTAATAAATTAATAGATTTTTATTAACACGCACGAAGAAACACTTACCTTTGTAGAATATTAGATCAAAGAAGTATGAACTTGTAATTATTATAAGAACAAAAATGAAAAGGTCAAAAACGGACTTAATTAACCGTTCTATTGGGCCGTAATGGAAATTAGAAAGCATTTTTCACAGCATCACCTTACCTTCTTTTTTAATTAAAATAAGCTTTTAATATAAAACAACCTGTAGATATTATTTTGTCGACGCTCCGGGCGACGCTCGATGTTTTTGATAGTAGCCCAAATTGCTATTGGATGGAAAATTCAAAAGATCGAATTTAATTCCTGCTAAAGAGTTATTTTAAGGGGATATTTAATTAGCTAATTTTTAAACGACTCTTTTTAATACATTCCTATTACATGATTAATAGAAATATTTTTGTGTGTTTTTTTGAACTAAAATTATTTTAATTATTAATTTATTCTACTACCCACACTGATTTGTCTATAAATATTAATTTTGTATTCATGAATGATCCGGATTCACGGACAGCTGATTGTAAAGGTTTATAAATATAAGTGTTTATTTAATTAATCGTTTTGGGGCCAGAAAGTTGAGATTTCAGAAGTCTCGAGTTTGAATCCACTGCAACATCAATGATATTCCGAAAAAATAGTTTAATTGTGCCCTACGTGTGATAGTGAAATTGGGTGAGTCTAGAAATTATTACCGCCTTTTTTACTTTTTTATGGGATAGGAGGGCAGACGAGCAGGCGTGTGCAATGAAAACTGAAACAACCATAATTTTTTTTGTGTAGTTATGTCAATATGTTTTTTCCTCCCAAATGGAATAGGCGTCGGTAACTAATAATATACATCACAAACAATGCTGTCAGTAACTAAAAAGTATCCGGAGGCAATCCCACGACTTTTTTATTCGGTTGTTGGATCGCCAAACCACCGCGATTAATAAACTACTGCTTACTCCTCAATATGGTTTTCATCACGCACGTACCACGGAGACCATACTTACCGAGACATACATGGTATAATTAATTTCATAGATACACCGAGGATAGCTCGTTGAGCAACTTTAAATTTGTGGACTAGCCTCACCGTAAGTATTGACGTTTCGGCACCGTAGGTCATTACTAGTAAGACGCACTGGTCAAAGACTTGGGTCTTCAGACATTACGGTATAGGCAAGTTGAAAACTTGGTGCAGTTTGCTGAATGCGGCCCAACCCAGCTAAATTCTCCAGTCGGATTCCTTCTCTAAATTTCGTCTACCTAACTGGATTATTTGGCCGTATCTCTAAAAAATAATCCCACTCGATAGAAAACTGGAGTAACCGACATAGCTCCTAGAATACGCTGGCTGAAGTGGGAATGTTCTGGTCATATCTGCTGAAGGACCGATGGTAGATGGAGTAAGAAGGTCAAAGAGTAGAGACCGCGACTTGGTAAGCATAGTGTAGGGCGCCCACCAGCCCGATGCTTAGACGACCTCAGAAAGACTGCTGGAAAAGACTGGATGCGGGAGTCAGAGAACCGGATGTCGTGGCGCAATTTGGGGGAGGCCTATGTCCAGCAGTGGACTGGAAGAAGCTGATGTTTAAGAAAAAATAAATCTAAATAAATAAAATATGTAACAGATTTATAAGAAAAAGATTTGAAACTGTCAAGAAGAGGAACTATGATTATAAAATGTAATATTAATATCTTTTTTGTAAAGCGTACTAACTTAAACCAAAACAATAAAACATATTTTACTGATCTAACAAGTTTAACGATAGTTTTGAAAATTTAGCCTTTTTTAATTCTTTTTGAATTTTGTTTCAATATTTTTGAAATATTTTTCCGATTAGAACATGAGCCCAAAAACAGTTTGTGAACAATATCTACTACCACTATACTAGTGTATATTTGAAAGTACATTTATACACTCTTGTACTTTTGTCATACAAATATGTAGGTCTAAAGATTTGTTCTCGCCAGCGTCTACTACAACAAAATCAAAGTTAATTATACTACAACAAAATTTGTTACTTGGTATACAAAATTGTACAACTAACAAAGTAGCATGTGTCCAAGCTTGCTAATTATCAGGAACACGATCCCCGTCACATTACCTTTGTCTGTTGTCTGCACAAAGAGACCAGCAGTCACACGGTTACACTGTTCCTGTTCACTGTTGTTCAAAAGTGTCACAGGCGCCAACTTGTTTGACTTAATTGGCAGGTATAATTATGTTCCTTTTTTGTATTTAGCTCCTGCACTAAGAGCTGAAACGGACATGTAATGTTCTATGCCGATTTGTCGAGATTGGAAATTTCGGTCGAAGGACCAAAGAGAGAGTCGGTTACAAGAAAATTGGTCGCTAAATTTAAAATATCATGAACTGATTTATTAATTAAAATTATAGTATTGTATAATAAACTAATATTATAAATATCAAGGGCCTAGTGGTTCCTTCCTTATTTTGGTCTTGAGATCGAATCTGAATTTCCGAAAGTTTTTTAATCAGAGTATTATCTAAATGTTTTGAATATACAATCTCCCATATGCCCGTGGACATGTCCATTTATTCTTCAACAATATCTATTTTCTGATTTACTTCGACGGTAAAGAAAGTACTTGTAAATAATAGTTCTCTCACATTTTACTTGCGTCAATCATCATGTTTGACCACTCAGTACCAGGCTTCACTTAATATATAAGTAATGTATAATTCGTTATAATGACTGACGTATCATGATATCGATTACTATGACCTTTTAAATTGTTATGAACCTATTTATTATCTCATGACAGACATAAGAATTCTTGAATATTAAGAATATGGTATTCAGTAATTATCATATTCATTTTATCAATTGTTCATTGATTCGTTCGCGAAGAAAATCTATTCCAAGAGACTACATAGGTGCGAACTTCTGTCTCTATAAAATATAGCGTGTGAGCTATTATTATAATGTATCTGTATTTTTTCGCCTCCAATACCTGAAGGTAGGTGAGCGGTTATTTTGCCTCCACAGACCCAGTATTTTGGTTCCATGTACTAGTAGTAGTACAATTTGCCAGCCATCTATATTTAGGGCATGTAATTTCTAGTTATATTTCCGGAAAGTATACACTCACATTACGAACCAGACCTGAGACTGTTGGGATTCATTACAATAGCAGTTAAAAGAGTTGTGATTAATTTCACAAGTACTAGCAGAAAAAAAGTTATGATATTTGGGTAAGAACTACCAGGATGAGGCTACTTAATTTACCTGCGTTTATAACCTGTCTTCGTACTTAATATTCAGATCCGCTCAGCAAAACATACATAATACATTTTCACATCATAATTTTAAATTCAGATATTGATTATCAATATTTAAATTCAGGCAATTAACCGTGAACATGGAAGTTACAAAACATAGAATCAGCCATATCTCCCTGAGTTCTGATTACTATTAAGACATCTTTGAAGGAAAACCGAAGGTTATTTGCAGTTATTTGCAGTTGCAGTTCAGTGGTAGAGCCAAGCAGAGTTCGCTGCATGAATGGGCCGGCTCGACCGGTGTAATACCACGACCTCTCAGAAGACCGACGTAAAGTGGCTCGTGCCGCGTTTCGTTCGGTGAGAGAGGTACCCGGAGGCCCACCCCCCTTCCCCATCCTTTCCTATCCCCAATCCCTTAAAGGTGGGCAACGCAACAGTAACACTATATGTGTTGCTGGTGTCCATGGGCGGCGTAGGTTGCTTACCATCAAGTGACACGCCTGCTCGTTTGCCCTCCTATCCCATAAAAAAAAAAAAAAAAAAAAAAAGTTATATAGACAATATTGCGATTGCGCACATTGGGAGAGGCCTATATCCAGCAGTAGACTGCAATAGGCTGATGATGACGATTGTGATGACCAATAACTATTCTGGGATTTCCTATATCCCAGAAATAAAGTATACTGTTTTCAGCCGAGCTCAGCTAACTAACGTTTATATTGGTATAAACACAAACCAGCTAAAAGGAGCGCGGAACAACAAATTAACTCTGAAATACAATATTACAAATTTGTAGAAAGAAGAGTTACTTACCACTTATTAAGTAACTCTATAATTTTATTATATCAAGTGCTTTTGCTTTTAATCATACACAAGCTTTAAGTTCATCAAAACACAATCTCAGAAAAGTGAATAAAAAACCTACGTCGCTTCCATGACGCTTACGCATCAATCTCACAAAACTTTTCCAATATCAACTTAAATTTTGAATGTCTGAGATCCCGAGATGTGCTCTCTGGCAACTGAGAGAGACATTCACTAAACTTCTTGTGTAAAAGACACTTAGATGTTAACTTCAATACTAAGGTCGACTGCCGGATCATGTCCTTGGTTATAAGTTTGCTAACTAAGTTTTTTATGCAAATAGTAACAAAATAATATACATATATACATCATTACTTTCTCATTATCCTACCACAAGCTTTCAAAATTTATTGAGTTTGTTTGTACTATGCAGAAATGAAATTTTCTGTTGGTTGCTTACCATCAGGTAAGCAACCAACGCCGTCCATGGGCACAGGCAACATATATAGTGTTACTGTTGCGTTGTCGACCTTATAGGGAATAGGGAGGGATGGGGAAGGGGGGTCGGCCTCCGGTTACCTCTCTCACCAAACGAAAAGCTGTATGAGCCACTTTACGTCGATCTTCTGAGAGGTCGTGGTATTTCACCGGTCGAGGCGGCCCTTTCATACAGCGAACTACTTGACTGTACCACTGTTAAGCAAATAATTTAGAAACAAAACCAGAAGATGCCCGGATTACTTCTGATAGTATTTTCTATTTGCTAATAATAGCAGCCCGGTGGCGCAGTGGGCGAGCGCACGGCCTCTGATCCAGAGGTCCGGGGTTCGATTCCAGACACTGGCTCACACCAATGACTTTTCGAAATTGTTTTCGGAAGTTATGTGTGATAAATACCGATGACTGACAAACTTTGTCAGTCATCGGGTACACCTTCGGGTAACAAAAGGCGTGAAGTTATGTTATGTTAATAATAGCAACAGATTGACAGACAGGTAAATAAACAAAAATTTCGTTGTTATTAGGGGCAAGCTTGCTTAAATGATCTCATTTATTTTATTGATATTACAAACATGAGTCTTCATTTTATTAATAGTGCAATGATCTTGAAATTTATCCGTGAAAAAAATAATAAAACAACAGGTGCGTTTTATAATTTTTTCGTTTTTTAAAAGAAAAACTCATTAAGTAAGAAATTTAATTTTCGTAACAAGACTGGAAGGACAGCAATTTTTCTCCAAGCCATAGCTGCCCGGATAAGTTACATACCCTTCTTATATATTCAAATAGTTACTATTTTTAGGGAAAAACAAAGAATTGTCCAAAATATTTCGTATGGCTATTCGTAGGTGTCATGTGGAAAACAGTTTATTTTCCGAAAGTTCTATCTTTGTCTTACATTGTAATACAAATATTTACGTGCAAAAATATTGAATATGTACTAACATGAAGCAGTCGTAACGGGTGCATAAAAAGCTCTCTAGTTTCCATAACTTTTACAACAACACTGTTTCTGCATAAAATGGTTCGTCATTTACCATTCCATAACTTCTTCGGCATGTTTAAAAGAAGTTTTTTTTTTTACGATGGTTCTGGTCGTCAAAGTTTTCCAATACGATTTACATAAAATGTTATGGCAATTAAATTTCTGAATTACTATTATAGATACACAGTTTGTTAGATATTTTACCTGTAAAGTTATACAAATAGTAGAAGTCTAAACCGTGTGATAAATTTGTATTATGTTAAGTCATTCCTGCTTACCCTGTAAAAGACAGCGTGTAATCATAAGTGTACGTAGTAAAGGAAATATGTTTGGAATTACATAAGAGGTTAATAAACCACCATCAAATAATTTTCTGGTAAATATTATATCTAATTATGCATTGTGTTATATTGGAAGATTTGTTAATGTCCTAATATATCCTATTAGATTAAGAAAGTATTTTCTTTAGGTAATACTTACAAAATTAAATGACACGTCGTAAGCCACAAGTATGATTAATTAATTAATACATTTTTATTAACACGCACGAAGAAACACTTACCTTCGTAGAATAATACATCAAAGAAGTATGAACTTGTAATTATTATAAGGACAAAAATGAAAAAGTCAAAAACGGACTTAATTAACTGTTCTATTGGGCCGTAATGGAAATTAGAAAGTTAGCCATTTTTCATAGCATCGCCTTACCCTCCTTATTAATTAAAATAAGCTTTTATTATAAAACAACCTGTAGATATTATTTTGTCGACGCTCCGGGCGATGCTCGGTGTTTTTGATAGTAACCCAAATTGCTATTGGATGGAAAATTCAAAGGAACTAATTTAATTCCTGCTAAAGAGTTATTTTAAGGGGATATTTAATTAGCATATTTTTAAACGACTCTTTTTCATACATTCCTATTACATGATTAATAGAGATATTTTTGTGTGTTTTTTTGAACTAAAATTATTTTAATTATTAATTTATTCTACTACCTACACTGATTTGTCTATAAATATTAATTTTGTATTCATGAATGATCCGGATTCACGGACAGCTGATTGTAAAGGTTTATAAATATAAGTATTTATTTATTTAATCGTTTTGGGGCCAGAAAGTTGAGATTTCAGAAGTCTCGAGTTTGAATCCACTGCAACATCAATGATATTCCGAAAAAATAGTTTAATTGTGCCCTACGTGTGGTGAAATTGAGTCTAGAAATAATTACCGACAAGGTTATAAAAGGCGCAATAGAAATGAAAATAAGAATAAAATTAAAAATATTTTAAAAAATCCTCGGAAAAAAATCCTTGGAATGTGAGCTACTAAAAATATAAACGTACCGCGGGAAATTTGAAACTATGTTGACTGTCATCATATCATACATAACTTCCGAAAAATCATTGTTGCGAGCCCGGAATCGTTCCCATGACTTCTAAATCAGAAGCGGGGAGGTCTACGACTGGACCAACGAGACTATAACAGACTCTTGCGTGGAGATATCGGAGGAAAAATATAGAAACAGGAATGGAGCAATGAAAACTGAAACAACAATAATAAGTATTTTTTTTTGTGTAGTTATGCCAATATGGTGTTTTCTTCCCAGATGGAATAGGCGGTGGTAACTAATAATATACATCACAAACAATGCTGTCAGTAACTAAAAAGTATCCGGATGCAATCCTACGACTTTTTGATTCGGTTGTTGGATCGCCAAACCACCGCGATTAATAAACTACTGCTTACTCCTCAATATGGTTTTCATCGATGTGATGATGAAATCTAAAACCATTTTTTAACTATTATGTACGGCTGGTGTGTAGTTAATATTATATGTATTTTACGTTTAAAACTTTTAGTATTCGATGTCCGGTTTATGTAAAATGACGAAAATTCAGCTGTAAACTTTATGCCAATAACACGAATCAGAGTTACTGGATTTACTCGTATTTGTAAAGTTAATGTGTAATTTGTTAGCCAATGAAATAATACTACTAATTGCTAGCCATATTTTGTTTTTAATAACAAACGTTCTGTATATTAATTAGCGTAATTATATAGAGGAACTAATCAGCTTATGGCTTTGGAACTACGTAACTGATATAGGTTTGAAAAGTAAAGATTATATCTGTGATATAAACTTCTTTGTGTACGGAGACACTTAGATGTTATCTTCATTAATAGCTAATAAATAAAATTATTTTGACAGTTTTACATATTGGAGGTTTAACTTGAAAAGGACGACATATTATATGTTATTATTATATTATTACATGGTATAACATAACAAACATAACTTCACGCCTTTTGTTACCCGAAGGTGTAGGCAGCGGCTGTTAAACCTCGTCTCGCCGTTATGTTTACGTCCCAAATGGAGTGCGAACCTATTGCCATACCGGGCACAAAGTTTTCAGTCATAGTTTGCTGAATGCGGCCCAACCCAGCTAAATTCTCCAGTCGGATTCCTGCTCTAAATTTCGTCTACCTAACTGGATTATTTGGCCGTATCTCTTAAAAAATAATCCCACTGGATAGAAAACTGGAGTAACCGACATAGCTCCTAGAATACGCTGGCTGAAGTGGGAATTTTCTGGTCGTATCTGCCGAAGGACCGATGGTAGATGGAGTAAGAAGGTCAAAGAGTGGAGACCGCGACTTGGTAAGCATAGTGTAGGGCGCCCACCAGCCCGATGCTTAGACGACCTCAGAAAGACTGCTGGAAAAGACTGGATGCGGGAGGCAGAGAACCGGATGTCGTGGCGCAATTTGGGGGAGGCCTATGTCCAGCAGTGGACTGCAATAAGCTGATGTTTAAGAAAAAATAAATCTAAATAAATACAATATGTAACTTATTTATAAGAAAAAGATTTGAAACTGTCAAGATTAGGTAACTATGATTATAAAATGTAATATTATTATCTTTTTTGTAAAGCGTACTAACTTAAACCAAAACAATAAAACATATTATACTGACCTAGCAAGTTTAACGATAGTTTTGAAAATTTAGCCTTGTTTAATTCTTTTTGAATATTGTTAGAATATTTTTGAAATATTTTTCCGATGAAAACGTGAGCCCAAAAACAGTTTTGTGAACAGTATCTACTACCACTCTACTAGTGTATATTTGGAAGTAAAATTCCGTACATATATCTATTTGATACACTTTTGTACTTTTGTCATACAAATATGTAGGTCTAAAGATTTGTTCTCGCCAGCGTCTACTACAACAAAATCAAAGTTAATTATACTACAACAAAATTTGTTACTTGGTATACAAAATTGTACAACTAACAAAGTAGCATGTGTCCAAGCTTGCTAATTATCAGGAACACGATCCCCGTCACATTACCTTTGTCTGTTGTCTGCACAAAGAGACCAGCAGTCACACGGTTACACTGTTCCTGTTCATTGTTGTTCAAAAGTGTCACAGGCGCCAACTTGTTTGACTTAATTGGCAGGTAAAATTGTGTTCCTTTTTGGTATTTAGCTCCTGCACTAAGAGCTCAAACGGACATGTAATGTTCTATGCCGATTTGTCGAGATTGGAAATTTCGGTCGAAGGACCAAAGAGAGAGTCGGTTACAAGAAAATTGGTCGGTAATTAAAATATCATGAACTGATTTATTAATTTAAATTGTAGTATTGTATAATAAACTAATATTATAAATATCAAGGGCCTAGTGGTTCCTTCCTTATTTTGGCTTGCAGGTCTAAGGTCTTGAGTTCGAATCTGAATTTCCGAAAGTTTTTTATTAAGAGTATTGTCTAAAGTGTTGAATATACTGTTAGCATCTTTAGAATAGCAAGCTGGGGGTAGGAGCGAAACCTATAAAACGGGTTAACAAACTTGTTCAGGCATTCTTTCGTCGGCTTATTTTCGAACTGTACTGTTGTAAATAACGGCACTATTTCTTTATCATAATTATTTAGCAATTGTTATTAGATTTGTGAAAAGGTTAACGGTTGTTTGTTTGTTAATTAATTGCGGTTTTTTAATTTCAAGTTGGGCATTGTATGTTGATTTAGCTTACAATAAGGTTTACAACATTTTGTAAAAGTCAATTAATAATTAAATTGATTTAGTTTCTTGGTTCTTTAACAAATGTTTTCTAAAAATACAATCCTCCATATGTTCATAGACGTTCATTCTTCAAAAAGATCTAGTCACTGATTTACTTTAACCGTAAACAAAGTACTTGTCAATAATAGTTCTCTCACATATTACTTGCGTCAATCATCATGTTTGACCACTCAGCATCAGGCTTCACTAACTATATAATTAATGTCTAGTTATAATGACTGACGTATCATGATATCGATTACTGTGACCTTTTAAATAGTTATGAACCTATTTATTATTTCATGACAGATATAGGAATTCTTCAATATTAAGAATATATTATTCATATTTATTTCTAAGACTTTCGCGAATCTCACTCATCAAAACAACTTTTAGCATTATATCGCGTTTATTACTCATTTATTTATTTCCCGACGTTTCGAACTCTTTACAGAGATCATTTTCACTCGTGAAAATGATCTCTGTAAATGAGTATTATGATGAAAAATGATTAATAAACGCGATATAATCCTAAAAGTTGTTTTGATGATATATTATTCAGTAATCATCATATTCATTTTAGCAATTGTTCATTGACTACATAGGTCCGAACTTCTGTCTCTATAAAACATAGCGTGTGAGCTAGTATTATAATGTATCTGTATTTTTTCGCCTCTAATACCTGAAGGTAGGTAAGCGTTTATTATGCCACCCAACACCAAGTATTTTTGTCACATGTCACAACATGGAAGTTACAAAAAATAGTATCAGTCATATTTATAACATTAAAACAACTTTTTATGGATTATATCGCGTTTATTTAGAACTTATTTTAAATTTTTTCCCGACGTTTCGAACTCTTTACTTAGTAATTACTTTATAAAATATGTATATAATTTGTAATTCGTGGTTTGAACTAAATTATTACTTTATCAAAGCGGAATCTTGTTAAACAAAAAATTCTATATCGCTTCCATAACAGTTACGCATCAATCTCACCAAACTTTTCCAATATCAACATAAATTTTGAATGTCTCAGTTTGCTGAGAAATTGCGGGAGACATTCACTAAACTTCTTGTGTAGGAGACACTTAGATGTTATCTCCAATATTAAGGTCGACTGCTAGACCATGTCCTAGGTTATAAGTTTGGTAACTAAGTTTTATATCTTAGAAGAAATATCTTTTAACTAAACAATATACATATTATATACATCCTTCTTCTTGAAACTGCAATGCTTTCAAAATATATTAAGTTTGTCTCGGTGGCGCAGTGGTCGAGCACATGGCTTCTGATGCAGAGGTCCGGGTTCGATTCCAGACACTGGCTCACACCAATGACTTTTCGAAATTGTTTTTCGTAAGTTATGTGTGATAAATATCGATGACTGAAAACTTTGTGCCCGGTATGGCAATAGGTTCGCCACCTATTCCATTTGGGACGTAAACATAACGGCGAGACGAGGCTTAACAGCCGCTGCCTTCACCTTCGGGTAACAAAAGGCGTGAAGTTATGTTATGTTATTATGGGCTTATGATTACTTAAATGATCTAATTTATTTTATTGACATTACAAATTCACACTTCAATTTATATATTGTGCAATTGTCTCGAAATTTATGTGTGAAAATTTTTAATAAAGCAACAGGTGGGTTTTTTTAATTTCATATAAAAAATACTCATTAAGTAAGAAATTTCATTTTCGTAACAAGAAAGTATCTAACAACATCTAAAGTAATACATAGACAGTAATAGCTGCCGGGGTAAGTTACGTGTCTTTACTATATATTCAAATAGTTATTTTTTTAGGGCAAAACTAAAAATTACGATGGTACTGGTCTCAAAGTTTTCTAATACGATTTACATAAAATGTCATAGCAGTTTAATTCCTAAATCACTATTACAGATACACAGTTTAAGATATTAGATAACTTGCCTGTAAAAACATACAAATAGTAGAAGTCTAAAACGTGTGACAAATTTGTATTGGTCTACGTCATTTCTGATTACCCTGTAAATGACTTAGCGTGAAATTATATGTGAAGTAAAAGCAAGTTTTTTGGGTTTACATAAGAGGTTAAACAACCATTAAATAATTTTCTGCTAAATACTATGTCTAATAATGCATTGTATTATATTGGAAGTTTCGTTGATGTCTTAATATATCCTACGAAATTAAGAAATTAAAATATTTTCTTCAGGTCGTGGTAATAACATTAAATGGCGCGTTCTAAGACTTAGTATAATTAATAAATTAATACATTTTTATTAACACGCACGAAGAAACACTCACCTACGTAGAATAATACATCAAAGAAGTATGAACTTGTAATTATTGTAAGAATAAAAATGAAAAGGTCAAAACAGACTTAATTACCTGTTCTATTCGGCCGTAATGGAAATTAGAAAGTTAGCCATTTTTCATAGCATCACCTTACGCTATCTATTAATATATCTATAATAAATAAGCTTTTAATATAAAACAACCTGTAGATATTATTTTGTCGACGCTCCGGGCGACGCTCGGTGTTTTTGATGGTAGCCCAAATTGCTATTGCATGGAAAATTCAAAAAATCTAATTTATTTCCTGCTAAAGAGTTATTTTAGAGAGATATTTAATTAGCTTATTTTTAAACGAGTATTTTTCATTTCATTTCATTTAATTTCTATTATGATTTATAGAAATATTTTTATATTTGGCTTTTTTGGATTAAAATTATTTTAATATTAAAACACTCCACTACCAACAATGATTTGTCTATACATATTAATTTCGTATTCATGAATGACTACGGATTAACGGACAGCTGATTGTAAAGGTATATAAACATAAGTAATTATTTATTTAATCATTTTGGTGGCCAGAAAGTTAAGATTTCAGAAGTCTCGAGTTTGAATCCACTGTAACATCAATGATATTTCGAAAAAATAGTTTAATTGTGCCCTATGTTTGGTGAGATTGGGTGAGTCTAGTAAATAATTACCACCTAGGTTATAAAAAGCGCGAAGGTTATGAAAATAAGATTAAATTAAAAGTGTCAGCTAATACAAGTAATAACCTAAATACTTTAAAAACATATGAAATAACTGGCTCGAAACGTTTACCAGTTTAACGGTCCATATTGTGGTGGACTTATACCAGTACCTACTCCAGTTCCAGTTTTATGACGTCATGCAACGTTATGGCTATTTTTTATTTTCCAAGACTAATGAAGACAAACGACAGCAATAAAACTATTCTCATATTAAATTGGTATTATATAAAACCCTCTTTTTATAATCTATGAAGTCGTAATAAATTTATATCAGACTTATTACGACAATAACAAACAATATAACTTCACGCTTTTTTCTACCTGAATGTGCAGGCAGCGGCTGTTAAGCCTCGGATACCCGTCCGCCTTAAATGGATTAGTTGGCGAAACGTACTGCCATACACCGGGCAAGAAGTTATCTGATCATATTACACATATCTGGAACAACGAGATTGTAATAGACTCCTGTCTGGAAATATCGGAGAACAAATAATGGTAACTGGACTATTCCAGTTACCATTATTTGTTCAATGCAATGAAAACGAAAACAACAGTAATGTTTTGTTTCTGTGTAGTTTTGTCAATGTGTTTATACGCGCATCACGAAATCTACTACTCGTTTTCATCCGAAATGGAAGGCGGAGTAACTTAATGATATGCATCACAAACAATGCTGTCAGTTACTAAAAAATATCCGGATTCGATCCTACGACTTTTTGATTCAGTTGTTGGACTGCCAAACCACCGCGATTAATAAACTACTGGTTACTCCTTAATATGGTTTTTATCGACTTATGCTATAGGTAACAAATAGATAAAATCTAAAAATATTTTTAACTAGGTATTGTGTACCGTTTTGTATCCTGAATGACTTGTTCAATTAACGTACGGCTACTTTGTATTTCATGACATAACATAACCTCACGCCGTTGTTACCCGAAGGTGTAGGCAGCGGCTGTTAAGCCTCATCTCGCCGTTATGTTTTTAGTTCCCAAATGGAATAGGTGGCGAATCTATTGCCATACCGGGCACCGGGTATTTCATATTTTATGTATTTTATGTTTGAAGCTACTAGTGCTCGATGTCTGATTCATGTGAAATTACTAAAATCCAGGTTGAAATGTCATGCGAGTAACAAGAATCAGGGTGAATGGATTTATTTGTAAAGTTAATGTGTATTTTATTAGCCATTTATTAGCCAATGAAATAATACTATTATTTGTTAAATTAATTTTGTTGATAATAACAAACATCCTGTACATTAATTACTGTAATTATATAGAGAAACTAATCAGCTTATGGATTTGGAACTACGTAACTAATATAAGTTTGAAAACATAACGTAACGTAACATAACTTCAAGCCTTTTCTACCCGAAGGTGAAGGCAGCAGCTGTTAAGCCCCGTCTAGCCGTTATGTTTACGTCCCAAAAAGAATTGGTGGCAAACCTATTGCCATACCGGGCATTAAGTTTTCGACGAGCCTCGTGGCGCATTGGTATAACTACCGGCTGCAGCAACGAGGTCGGGGGTTCGATTCCCACCCGAGCACAAATATTTGTGACAAACATGAATATTTGTGTGGCGTGTGGGTGTTTTTCTATGTATTATAAGTATTTATTTACAAAAAAAAGTATATATGTATTAGTATCCGTTATCTAGTATCCATAACAGAAGCATTTAGTTGTTTAACTTGGAACTAGAGGGCGCTGTGTGATTTGTGTCTAAGATATTATATATTCATCGATATGTATATCACTTCGAAATAAATTTCGAAAAGTTATTGGTGTGAGCCAGGATTCAGAACTGATTCAGTAGCGGGGTGCTCGACCACTGGACCACCGAGACTCTTAAGTAAGTTTGAAAAGTAGGAATTATACCTGTGATTTGACTCGGAAGTAATTTTAATAGGAGTTGTGATAATTTTCTAAGATAAGCATATTTCAAGAGTCCCAACAGTTTATCACGTCGCTTCTTTTTAGAAATATCTGGGTTGGAATCATGATAATCATAAAAAAATATTATTTCTTTTACAATCTGAGCACATCTAATTAAAAACAAAGAAAACTCTAAGAAGTTCAAAGAGAGATAGTTCAAAGACAAGTGTTTTCCTACTAATGGACTACATTGTATTAAAATAACAGGCAGTGTGCTGTGCAAGGTAATTATAAGGTTCTTTCTGATACCTTACCGTGTGTATTAAAACAAGCACAACGTTTTCTTTGTGCTTTCCTTTGAGAATTGTATTCGTAAAGACCTACTATACGACTACTAAGATACAATAGTGAAAGTATTGTCCTTCTCATGACAGAGATGGTTTCTTCTTCTGCCCACATCCACCTCAATATATATTCGCATCGTCCATAAAGTCCATTTTTTAAGATTTTTATAGAATGAAGCGATATATAGAGCAGATTTTATATAAACACATCACGCTAAGTGCCTTGAGACTCAGGTAGATCCACCAGACACACTTAGACAACTACTACTACATAGTTTTGTATGGAACTTTTAATAACCTAAACATCAATCCACTGGAAGCATGACTTATTGGCTGTAATTTTACCAAAATTATACTATCATATATGTATACAGTTGCCTTTGTTTTCATCTTAAAAATAATGGCTTAGAAATAAAAAATAATAGGTTAGCAACATATTTTGTATTCAGAAAAAAATCAGCTGGACTGTCGTGGGTTAAAATTAACTTTACGAATGAATTATATGAAATTATACAACAAGGAATGATTCTAACAGAATGTTTGTCATAAGAATGAGGCTTATATTTATATAAATATTTAACATTGTTTGAAGGGAAGAAGGCGAACAAACATTTCTGTTTTTCTTACATTCCATCGTGGCGTCTTTAAGAAGTTATAAGGCATTGAGAAGCCTGACATGAAATATTAAAAGAAATATTAAAATATTTTCTATATTCTAACGTTAAAAATCAACAGCTATTTTTTGGCGGAAAGTAGCTTAATGTAAGGGTTATTACAACTCACACTGTACGCACAGTATACGGCAGTGGTCTGCGTGCAGTGACAGAGAGTTGTCACAGACGCTAATAAATATAATAAGACTATTCTTACGTCTTTTATTAATCGGCCACTTATCCACCATCATCAAGGAACCACCTGACGGCAGCGTCATCTACAAGAAGAAACTCCAGTAACATCTACCGTTACACTAATATATATATATATATATATATATATATAAAATTAATATATCTAAGACTAGCTGTGCCCGCGACTTCGTACGCGTGGAATTTGTGATCAGATAGCTATATTTTTACATAGACAGTTGAGAAGTAATTACCTCTAAAATGAAATTGTAACTGGTAGGATAAGTACAGATTGCGGTAGCAATGGTTGTTGCCCGCATTGTTTATTTTCATTTTAACAGGAATTTTTGTAGTATAGCTGTAGCCCGCGACGTCATCTGCCTGAACGCTATACAGCACCAAAAATACCTACGATTATACCTTTTAAAATAACATTTATTTACCCGTTACTTCTTTACATTTCATAAATACAGAAAGTACAGTAACAGAGGGAGACTGTCTTTTGTAAAATTGTTGAACTTCAAAAGTGCTGATTTTCAGTCTGCTTTGAATAAATGACTTTATGGTGATTCTGCTGAATTAAGTAATAAGTTGCGACTGAAGCAAATGTAGAAAATAATGAATAAGAAAATATAAATATAGAAAAGGATGAAAATATATACTTATAAAACTTCTCTATAAACAACATTGCTGGTTTGGCTCTCCGCAGCCAAAATGTAAAGAGAGTCAGGACTGGTGACGCGGGAGCAAGCGACGTACAGCTGCCCGTGTGAGAAGCAGCTCGTCCTGAGGTCGACACCCGCTGCTCTCAGTGTCTGCCCCTGCGACTTATTGATGGTCATCGCGAAGCAAACACTCACGGGGAACTGTACGCGCTTGAACTGGAACGGGAAGTTATGAGGTATGAGGGGAATGCGTGGTACAAATACTGCCTCGCCTACGCCACAACCCGTAAGAATTTCCGCCTCAATGCTGTGTCTGTGGAGCGAGATGACTTTAAGGCGGGTCCCGTTACACAACTTCGGAGGAGATAGGTTCCCAAGAAGCATAATCGGGACACCGACTTTCAGCTTGATAGTATGCGCTGGAAGTCCACTTGCTGACAGAGAGTTCAGAAATTCCACGGGATAATGTGTGGCATCATCTTGCTCGATGACAGTGTTTATAGAGGTGTAAACCACTTCATTCCCCTCAATTTTCGAGAGAATGCATTCGTTGATTGCTTCAGCCTGACCATTTTTGGGCGTCAAAATTGCCCGCTCACATACCCAAGAATTCTGCTGGTGCGGTATATGACTGATGTCCCCGTACACACAGCGAATGAGTTCTTCTAAGCTGGATACGACTCTACCGAGAGACTCTGGAAGCACCACCTGCCCACCTCTCTCCTCTGGTAGAGTGCCTTCGCCAAGACTTAGAAGAACATCGGAGAATTCTTGAGCACGTGCATTGCCGCCGAGCCGAGCTCTCATATTAATGGTCAAGCGCAGCGTACGAACTCGTGACCACAGCGAAGATCGTTTCAACGAAGCATTCACCTCGTCAGCCCTCGATCCCCGCGTCACCACGGGAAGCGTTTGTCGGAAATCGCCACTGAATAGAACTGTGACACCACCCATCAAGTGTTCGTTCCTGCGGATGTCCTGCAGGGTTCTGTCCACGGCCTCAACTGCTTTTCTATTGGCCATCGTACACTCATCCCATACGATCAGAGAGCAATCCTTCAGCACGTGTCCCTTATCACTATTGCGTGACACACCACAAACAGGCGTTTCGGTGCTCTCTAAATCGATGGGAATTTTAAACATGGCATGTGCTGTCTTGCCACCCGGAAGCAGTGTGGCAGCGATTCCCGACGACGCTACAGCAATGGCAATTTTGCCTTGCCTCCTGACCTCTGCAAGTATGCCAGTGGTAACAAATGTTTTTCCTGTTCCACCAGGAGCATCCAAGAAAAACATTTTACCCTGGTTTTGCCCAACGCTTTTAAGAACAGTGTCATAAATTTGTTTTTGCTCTGAAGAGAACAAAGCGACATGGTGATTTCGTATGGTGGTCATTTCGCTCGGATCGTAAATTGTCTCAGCGTTATACTCTCGATTTCCACGGTCTTGATGCGGTGATGATTGGGGAGCTGGTAACCCATATTCGACCAATGGATTGCCACCGATGGAAATGACCACGTCTTGAAGTGAACTAAGACAGGTGTTCAGCACGCGTTCATCAGTTACTTCGACTTCGTCTCCAGTAGCACGCCTCAAAGCTCGTAGAAAATCTTCAGATAGATGATGTCGATATTTTTCCCACAAAGCTACCGGGTTCGTGACTCCACAAAACACCAAGATGACGGCAAACAGATGACGCATACGGCTGGGGCTGTTACTGACGCTCGCCTCCGCGAGGGTGTCATCCCAGTTTTGGTCACCGTCGAGAAGGTGACGTGCTACACAGGCTGCGCGGTAAGTGGGATACTCCACGCCATCAAATGTTCTCAGAAAGGCAAAAGACGTTGGGCCTCGGATCGTGTGAAGTAATAACCGCAGAAAATAGCATTCGCCATTATTCGGGTGCACGGTATAAACTCTACCCAATACGGTGTCCTTGAAAATTCCCGGAAAACCTTCGACAGCACCTCCTCTTCGACGTCGGTTAAATATTCCCCTTTGCTTGTCGTACGTGTAATATGAAGGCACCTCGTCATACGTAAGGAACCTCGCAAACTGGTCGATTTCGCAGAGCCTGAAAAATGCCAAGAGAGTTGTTTGGCGCGGATTTTCTAAGCGCTCAGCAACGTTGTTGGGATCAAAATATATGCGCTGACCGTTTTCTAGGTGGACGTCTAAATGCATGACGGCAGGATGCCTGTCATGTATAGAGAACGCCAGTATCCGCCAAACTGCTTCAGACGTGCTGATGTAGCGACCGGACTGATACTTGGTCACCTCGTCTCTGTCAGTGTTCTGTAAAGCAAACGTCACCTGATCGCTACCTTTGTTCACGTATTTGCAGATATATTTGATCGACCCGACGCTGGTGCACGACTCGACGTTGATGTGCGTCTGGAAGGTCCTGGACAGTACAGTGAGTAAGGAACAATCCATCGGTTATCGACCGGTCGCGCCTGGCCACGCACGCTCAGCTCAGTGGAATGCCCGCCCTCTGCTGGTGATCGGCGCCGGTATGAGCTATATCCATCCTCACCAGTAATGGTTTCGTTGGTAAATTTTTTTGGGAATCATTTTGTACAACGTCCGTCTTTCATACAAGGGGAACTTGGATTTAACGTGCCACAGGGGCCATGCACCATGTGACTTTTAACAATTTGATGCAGAACAGGATCAACGTCAGGGTCCGGAAGCTCTGCACTTATGACTTGATCAATCTGGATAGGCCTGATCTTTTCTTCCAACCACAAAAGCAGATGCGCGTGTGGCAAGCCGCGTTTTTGCCATTCCACGGAGTACATATGACATCGGACTGTACCAAACACTTTTGCCTTTGTTAGAAGATCCATAAGGCATTTCAACTTCAGGTGGAATACGCGAGAGATCAAGTCGTGCCTGTCGTACGAAACCTGTCCTGCAAGGAGTTGAGCTGTTATTTCAGGCCACTTTGGGTTGGTAGTGATAGTAATAAAGAGGTCCGGGCGACCAAACTTTCGCACATAGCAAAATGCATCTTGGGTCCTCTCGTGCATGTACCGCGGACCTCCTGTGAAGGTGGAGGGGAGAATGACCATCCTTCCTACATCTTGAGCATTGGCATCATTCTGCATGGCATCTCTGAGATGGACGTAGTTCTCAGCTCTCAGCTTTCTTTGATTGGACCTTATAAATACCAAACGCTCTGTCTCAATTTTGGCATACATGTCCACCAGAAACTGACTAAAGAGTGTACGATGATGGTGGAGATAAGAGCCATTGTTCACCCTCAGCTGGATCAAGAAGCTGTAGAACTGCATGGCGGACGTTTTTTTGTTATAATTTGGGGAGCCTGTCTGGGGGTCTACATTATAGTGGGCGAAATGGTAGCCATCCTCTCCGCGACAAAACATGAGCGGATATTGAAGAGAATCGTACGCGCGGTGAGTTTCGCTGATCCTTTGAAGCCGGTCATCGTGCGTGCGTAAGACGATATCTCTTTTATCACACTCCTGATCGACTAAGAGAACGGCGACCTCATTCGTCGTTGGCGCATTATATCGTCCCGGATGGGCTGCAATCGGCTTTCTATCTGCACTGATGACAAACTTAAAGCGGTTGCGCTCGTTCTCAGGCACCGACGCCAGAGCGGCTTTGAAGTTGCCAATGTGCGGATTAACGTTATGCAACATACTTTGCAATCCTCTGACCAGAACAGGGTCCAAATTGGGGATGTGTCTACTTCGTAGGTTTGCTTGTTCTTCAAAATCACTTACAAAATAAATTTGCAAAAATTTTGGAATGTCTGTAGGTAGCAGCGAACCGATTTGATGGTAAACTTGCCCCTGGACCTTGAATGTCGGCATGAAACCTGCTTCAACGATTTGATTTGCACCAAACGAAGTCATCTGGAAGGCGCTGTTATAAGCTCGGATGTTTTTCAAAAAATGGCTGGACTTCGGATGTTCGCCATTTAGTAAGATTCTTAACAGATCTGGTGGGTCTTGCATAGACTCCAAGCGTACCTTACCAGATGCACAACACATCCCATTGGGCTCTCCTTTCCATTTGCGGGCTTGACAGTGGGCACACACTTCTTCTAAGACACCAATATCTCCGTGTGCGGCGTAGTTAATCGCAACATTGTACATAAATCCACTTCCCTCTTTATTTAGCCACGATTGCTCTTCGATATCGTAAACCATGGATTCATCGTCAGATGTTGAAAGTTGATTCATGCTACGCCGCAGACGATCTAGTTCTAGTTGTGCCGCACGCTGTTCACCCGACCAAGATCCTCGAAACTCTTGAATTCTATCCCGTTCTAGCGATAGATGAGCAGACGTATCGCCACACACGTCGTGGTACCGCTGCCGAGCAGCTGCACGACGTTCTTCACGCTGCTCATTGTTCTCTAACGACCGTGAAAGGGCATGCTGAGAACGATCTCTTCTTAACCGGGTCATCCGCTCTTCATGATCTTCGATCGACCGAGAAAGAGAAGTGCGACTCCGCTGCGAATTCAACCTCGTCTCTCGCTGCGTGTATGTCTCTGACGCGCGAGACTCGGCGTGGCGCTCCCGGTCGCTTTCCAGTCGCGCTTCTCGCGCTTCGACACTCTCATAAAATCGAGCGGCATCTGAGCGAGAGCGCTGGGAACTCAACCTCGTCTCTTGCTGCGTGTACGTCTCTGACGCGCGAGACTCAGCGTGGCGCTCCCGGTCGCTTTCCAGTCGAGCTTCTCGCGCTTCGACACTCTCACAAAATCGAGCTGCATCTGTGCGAGAGCGCTGGGAACTCAACCTCGTCTCTTGCTGCGTGTACGTCTCTGACGCGCGAGACTCAGCGTGGCGCTCCCGGTCGCTTTCCAGTCGAGCTTTTCGCGCTTCGACACTCTCACAAAATCGAGCTGCATCTGTGCGAGAGCGCTGGGAACTCAACCTCGTCTCTAGCTGCGTGTACGTCTCTGACGCGCGAGACTCAGCGTGGCGCTCCCGGTCGCTTTCCAGTCGAGCTTCTCGCGCTTCGACACTCTCACAAAATCGAGCTGCATCTGTGCGAGAGCGCTGGGAACTCAACCTCGTCTCTAGCTGCGTGTACGTCTCTGACGCGCGAGACTCAGCGTGACGCTCCCGGTCGCTTTCCAATCGAGCTTCTCGAATTTCAGCACTCTCGCACGATCGAGCGGCATAAGTGCGGCTGCGCTGCAAACTCAGTCTTGTCTCTTGTTGCGTGTATGTCTCTGACGCGCGAGACTCAGCATGGCGCTTCCGATCATTTAATAGCCGCATTTCGTATGCTTCTATACTTTCCAGAGACCGCAACGATGCATTTTGAGTGCGCATAGTATCTAATCGGGACTGGCGCGACGTACTACTTTCTCCATCTCGAATTTCCGCATTGTGTTCTCGAAGAGTAGCTATCCTTGCCTCACGCTCAATGGTGGTTTCAAGAGATCGAGCTAACCTTTTCCTTCGACTATCGTTTGAGGATTGGGATAGATTAGACCGTTTTCTAGGCATTTTGATTATTTTAAGTTTGAAAAATAACAGAAAATAATTTACACGCTGAGAATTTACACACAGATAATGATAGCTAAGCAGTAAGCAGTAGTCCGATTCCGAATGAAGTTTATTTAAGTAAATATTTTTTTTTTTAATTATATTTCAGGAAAGTATTTTCAGTTTTCACGTTAAATTCGACTAAGCACACGATAACTTATAGCAACGCAGGTAACCCCAGTTTCTATGAGTTGTCGCGGCGACATCCGTACTCATAACATCACTTTTGGTGAACGAAATTATAGCGCGATCTAATTCGACGCCAACGCCATCTAGTTAGCGAATAGGAAACATTTTTTTTTAATGGTGTAAAATTATAAAATTACGAAGCAATCATTACACCAATAAATACCGAACAAAAATATTAACAGTTTTTAGCATATACAAATACATTTTTTTAATTGTCTTGCTCATCTCTGAAAAGAATTAACGATACAATTTTAAAGAAGAAAATGCACAACTCCATCTATGACTCTTAAAAACATCTATTGACCGCAAGCGCATGATGAAATTTCAATTATTTATATTCAAAAAGTGTTTAAACATGTAATTCGACTTGATGTTTTTAAAATCTCAAAGATTTATTTATATCTAAAACCAAAAAGTGCTTACACGTGTAATTCAACTTAATGTTTTCTGTTTTGTAAATCTCATAGATGGCACTGTTTTAAAATTGTCTGTTATGTTTAACGGCATAAGTTAATTAAAATGTGAAGCTAACTTATATTATATTATTATTATTATTATATGTATAGATTAAAGCATGGTTATTAACATAATAACACCATAACAACATACAAATATGCGTCGTTAGATTACACGTTGCTACAGAATACATTGAAGAAATAAAGGTTCACTGCTCGTTCCTCGTAGGTGATAGCGTGATAATATGTAGCCTATATGTTGACCCGACTTCTTAATAATTTTCGTGCCAAATTTGAAGTAAATCCATGCAGTACTTTTTGAGTTTATCCCGGACATACATACAGACAAACAGACAAACAGACAAACAGACAAAAATTCTAAAAAGTATATTTTTGGCTTCGGTATCGATTGCAGATCACACACCAAGTATTCTTTTTAAAAAATATTCAATGTACAGTTTTGACTTTTCTACAATTTTATTATATGTATAGATACAACGTGTGAATGTGCCGATGAAAAACTACATATTTTATTTGAAATTTAGCTGTGGCTATGGAAAGTTTTTTGTTTTGATTATTGATTGCGTAATGAAATGTTTTGTTACGGCCTATTGATTTATTGTATTTTTTAATTTTGTTTTGATTATTGATTGCTTAATGAAATGTTTTGCTTTTGCCTATTGATTAAATTTTAATCATCATCATCATCACTAGCCTGTTGCAGTCCACTGCTGGACGTAGGCCTCTCCCAGCTTGCGCCACAACATCCGATTCCAGCACCCCCTGTCCCACCGTTACTACGACCGTTGGCCGGAAATAGTGGAACCAGCGGGGACTGAAGGCCGTTGGATTTGCGCTTTTGTCATGGGAGGTTTTTGCCCATAGTCCCCACGCTGGGCAGACGTATTGGAGACCGACAGACGTGTTGGAGACCGTAAATTTTAATATTAAATTGTTTTTAATTTATGTTTTGATTATTGATTAATTAATAAAAATCATTAGTTATTTATTGCATATGGCCTATTTCGTATTATTATGTTATTTTAAATATTAGATTTTTTGATTCCGGTATGAAATGATTTCTTCAAACTGTATTTTTTAATATAAACATTATGATGTAAAGGTAATGAAATGATAAATGTTTCTAAGAATTAATTGATAATTGTAATTTTTCAAGGCAAAATATTTTTAATTTATACTATACTATTTTAAATTTATTGTAAGTCAAAAGTAGTAAAGTAAATCTGAAATCAGCTAATCAGCTAAAAGAGCAATATGGAAAGAAAATTGTCACTTACTGTACTTAAAAATTGCATGGAATAAAAGGCTTTTTTATTTTATTTATTTATTTACTTTATGGGAAGTTCGCCAGGTCAGCTAGTGTGTGATGAATATAGAAGATTTAACTAAATTGACCCGGTTATATGGCGATAGCTTTCATAACGTATTGTAGCTGCCTACACCTTCAGGTATTAAGTGCGTGAAGTCACATTACAGCACCAGAACTTCAATCATCAGTTATTTTAATCTACATAAATAACCAAATATTTGGTGAAACTCTTTGATATGAAATAGTCCTGAAATAACCCTAACATACTCGTAAATACGTCAGTGGACAATACCCAATAAGGCTCTTACCATGTAATTATTTGACACAATCTCTATAAGATTTGTAATAAGGTTAAAATATTAAGTAAATAATAACTATTACTAAAGTTTGACTTAATTTTAGGATTTATCACTTTTTCTTTGCTACATTATACATCATTTGACACTTTCTGTCTATTAAAAAAACCGTATGAAAATCCGATGCGCAGTTTTAAAGATTTAAGCATACAAAGTCGCTTTCTCTGTCTTGACTTTGTTTAATACTACGTACTGAAGATACATAAAATGAAGTCATCGACATATCCTGATGCTTGTTTTATGAAGGTCTTCATTATCAAGTACCATAATTGTTCCGGCTCATTAAAAGCCGAGAAATAATTGTACATTGACGACTGATTAGTATGTTTGGGGGCTGTAATCAGTGTCAAATGGGCGACACACCATAATTTTGATGTTATATTGGTATCCTTTTACTCACATTTCAAGTAACAGAATGGGATTATTAATTGGGATTGTTTGGTAGTTAGTATTATTACTTTATTACGTTATAAATATATTTGAATTATTTAATGTGTAAATCATATATTACTTTTTTGATAATAATAATCAATTCACTTTTTTCTCGTTTGGTAATTTCCCGTCCTCTAAAATCAAGGGTGTTGGCAGCAACGCTCTCGTCTTGAGCAAAGACTTAATACAATCAAATATTTAATAAACAGTTTAGTTAGTCAACTATAATTATTTATACGAGTAAGGAAATAATGCTTTACGCAGATGACGCCGTGCTTCTAGCCGAATCGCCGTCGGACCTGCAAACACTAGTCACTACTATGAAAGATGATTGCATGATTAAAGGCTTGCAGTTGAATGCGACGAAAACGAAAGTTATGGTGTTTGAAAGGGAGGAATCCAGAACAGATGCAAGGATAATGGTTGATGATGTAGTGCTAGAACAGGTGCATGAAATTGTATATCTTGGATGCGCTTTTAGCAGGGATGGAAGGTACACCGCGGATGTAGAAAGACGAGTGGCGATAGGAAATAGCGTAAATGGAGCGTTGGGCAGATTTCTGGGCGCAAAAAACATTAGCAGAAAAGCCCAGCTAGCAATCCACAATGCAGTCCTGATCCCAACGCTAACTTATGGAAGCGAGAGCTGGGTATGGCAGAGTGTGCATGAAAGTAGAATAAACGCGGTAGAAATGAGGGCACTGCGCAAAATCTGCGGAGTGACTCTCGCTGACCGCGTAGAAAACAAGGTTGTAAGGAAGGAAGTTGGTTTGAAAGAGAGTGTCGGTGTGAAAGTAAGAAAGGGCATGCTCCGATGGTTCGGACATGTAGAAAGAATGGTGGATGCAAGACTGTCTAAGCAGATATACAATGCAAAAGCGGATGGATGTAGGAGTCGAGGACGGCCAAGACACACATTCCGTGACCAAATAGAACGTGTTCTGGAGGAAGGTGATGTTAGGAGCCTCAAAAACCGACGCGCGTGCATGAAAAGAGTTATGAAAGTCAACGAAGCGAGTGAGGCGTGTAAGAATCGTGCCTTATGACGTTCTGTTCTCTCTGCCTACCCCGCAAGGGATTTGGCGTGAAGTTATGTATGTATGTGTATGTAAGGAAATAAGATTAATATATAATGAGAATTAATATTTTTTATCACTATTAAATATTTTTAAATCAAAACCTTTGATTCTTTAAAATCTTTATGACTTTCGGTATGTTTTTTAAATGTACGTGCGTGCATACGTGTGTATGGAACTATTACTAATTTTATGCTTATTTCGTTAAGAGTTTGATTTTATACATACTTATAATCATATATGACATAACTTCACGCCTTTTCCTACCGGAAGGTGTCCATCGCCTGTAAAGTCTCGTCTTGCCGAATCGTTTTTGTTACGTCCCAAATAGAAAAGGTGGTGGATCTATTGCCATACACCGAGCACACAGTTGTAAGTCATCGATATTTATCATACAAGAATTCCGAGAAATCATTGGTGAATCGATATCACAACTTTTGAGTAAGAAGCGGGGAGCTCGACCACTGAATCACCGAGACCTTTAATCCAATTTCATCCTTCATATCATCATCATCATTAGCTTTTTGAGGTCCACTGCTGGACACAGGCCTCCCCCATAGAGCGCCATAACTGCCGGTCCGCTCAATCATGGGGGGTATTTGCCATAATCGCCACGCTTGGCAGGCGGGTTGGCGATCGCAGTAGGCTGTATTTTCTTGAGAAAGAATGCTGCTGCCCATTCTTCTAGCTTTTCCCTTAGTCGCCTTTTATCCTTCATATCATCATATATCAATTGTCTTCAACAATATTAGAAATTAACACCACAATGGGAATTAGATTTTTAGCTTAAAGATACTTTTCATAATTTTGAAATGTCTTTTTATATAATTAGGTACCCAAGAAATATTTAGGAAAATATATATTTATTTTATCAAAGTTATTTTTTTTTTAATCCAAGTTAATAGCTTTGTCGTTTGCATAATTTACTTTGTAGTTAATGCGCTAAACTTAATGTAATATTTTAAGTAGTATTGACTGAAATAAAAATTCATTGCAATATTTAGAGGGAAATAGCGGTAGAGCCCCCATAGTTCGCTGCGTGAACGGGCCGTATCTTTCGGCGAAATAACACAATCCCTAAGAATGTCGACAAAAAGTAGTCCATGCGGCGATTTGTTAGTCCGGCGGTCAACCCCCTTCTTCATCCGTTTCCATCCAACTACCTTGAACGTAACATTATCACTATCTATGTTGCAGGAATTCATGGGCGGCAGCAGAAACTTATCATCAGGTGACTCGCTTACTCGTTGGCCCCAAATCCAATAGAAATATTTGAAATTTTGAAATAAAAAAAATTTTGAAATGATATCGCAGGTTTGGCTATAAGTCTTGATATACATAGTAATCGTCTTATAATATATGCAACTATATTTTCTGAGAACGCTTGAAATATATCCGTCCTCTAGTGAGCTCAGTTTGGGCTTCTTTAGACAAATCGCTCAAGTTTATGTGTTGTTTACTTCGGGGAGTGTTCTTGTTAATTACGACCTCGGGCTCTGGACCTCTGTTATGCGATAAAAGGAAATTTACTCAATGACACCAACACGAGTTGGAGGAAAATAGAGCCTCACATATATATCTAATTCCAGACTTCCATCTTCGTACATTTTCAAATTGCTAGTGATTAGGTATTTCCTGCTTGCGTTTACTCTACTTAAACCTGATACAAAAATAGCCCAATTAGTGTGGTATTAATAGGATTCGAGTAAAATTTAATGCTCAGAATTCTAAATTACTCAAATTCATGGCACTACTGGTCTTTAAAATGGGATAGGGAATAAATGGAATAAAACTGTTGAATAAATGCTTAATTTACGTCTCGTTTTCTTTTGCAAATAATTTCGTTATATTCTCCAAGCAAACATGCTAAAAGGTCTTCATAGCATATTATTTGCTACTAAATAAATACTACACCTAATGTATTTCCTTGTATAGTATACACTTTCCTTGTATACTTTCCAAAATCTCTCGTATTTTCTCTATCAAAAGTTCGGTTGTCTTTGACGTAAATTTGACTTGCCGTTATACAACAAATAATCAAATTAAATAATAAACTTCTATCTGCGATCTAATTGCTGGTAAAACTTGGTCATAGTTGCGGCTGTTAACCCACCAACAAGGCAATCAATAATATATTGGTAATAAGATATAGACCGACTTCAAAGATACACAAATTATGTCTGTAATAGTTGCCTAGTATGTTACATGTATCATTGAACATCATGTTTCACTCAAGTTTAGTTTCCAGCTGCCTGTAATATAATTAACCTGAAGCGTTGCCTCCGTGATTGACGAAGCATCGATTAATTTGACCTTCTTAGCAGAAGCAAACACATTAGTGCCTCATCCATTTTAGAATTGTCTCGCTGGTCTGGAGAGAGAGCATCACGCTTCACAATCGGGAACGAAGTCGAGGGATTGAATCCAGACTCACACGAACGACTTCTTGGAAGTTATGTTTGATAAATGTTGTTGATTGACAACACTGAGTCTGGTTAATAGTAAGTGGGTTCCGTTATTTTTTGGGATGGCAAAATTCGGTGAGTCGAGTCGCAACTGCTGCTCTGTCAATCTGTAAATCAGCACTTCAGTCAGTTCTAATAAACAATTTTAGAAAATTAGATAAAACAAAAAAAAAATGATGGAATTAGTGCAATTAAAAATTGCCGCTGTCTATACTATCGCGTAGAGAGAGCGTGAAATTCCAGTAGTAGTTAGATATCAAGGCAATAATACAATTAAAATGAAAACTACAAAACAAGGATATTTGTAATAGTAATGTTGGTGAAAAATTTAATTGGAGTGAGAGATGAAACAAGATATGAATGTCGGGCAATAAATTAGTTTGATAAACCTCCTAAGTTTATGGGTCCTATGTAGTAGGCAGTCTGTGCTTGTTAATTACGACCGCCAGCGGTGGACCTCTCTTGTGTGATAAAAGGAATTTACGCAATGACATCATAGTTAACGGCTTTGTTTAGTTTCAAATAACCAGTTACCATAACAACGAGATTATGCGGACAATTAGGTATATAATCTTGTTGTTTTACCAACTGCTTTTGACTTAATAATGAATCCTAAAATTATCTTATAAGATTAATGCAATCTTTCTAGGGAATAATAGTTTAACAGTGGTAGAGACCCGCATTTCGCTGTATAAATAGGCCGGCTCAACCGTTGAAATACTACGACTTTTCAGAATATCGACGTAAAGTGGCTCATGCCGCGTTTTGCTCGGTGAGAGAGGTATCTGGAGGCCTAACACCTTTCCCTCTCCCCTTCTTATCTCACTTTCGACAACTTTCATATACATAATGTACGCTTTAAAATTTGGACGATTTTTACTTTTTCAACCATAACGTCTCAAACTAGAGTACCTATTTAGGCTTGTGAAAACTGTGTCAAATATTGTATTGATTTTTTTTATGGGGTAGGTGAGCAAATGAGCAGGCGTGTCGCCTGATGGTAAGCAACCAACGCCGCCCATGGACACCAGCAATACATATAGTGTTACTGTTGCGTTGCCGACCTTTAAGGGATAGGGGAAAGGAAAGGATGGGGAAAGGGGGTGGGCCTCCAGGTACCTCTCTCACCGAACGAAACGCGGCATGAGTCACTTTACGTCGATCTTCTGAGAGGTCGAGGTATTTCACCGGTTGAGCCGGCCTATTCATGCAGCGAACTGCTTGGCTCTACCACTGTTATATGCATATTATATTTTTAATTGTAAGCTCGTATTGAATTTACTTTAAACCACATTGATACTTGAGTCTGACTCAAGCCAACTCTGGTTTGTATTATCCTAGAATTTAAATACCCATTTGCTATTTGAAATGAAAATGTTTAGACGCCTTATTAGTTAGGCTCCTAACGTTATTTTCCTCAAAGTCAAGTTCGTTTTCGTCATGGAAAGTGTGTTTTGGCCGTCCTCGACCCCCACTTACTCTTGCTTTTGCACTATATACCGGATTAGTCAATCCTGCATCATTCATTCGTTCGACATGTCTGAACTAGCGGAGAAACTCTTTAGAATCGTGGTTAGTTATTATGATGATATTCTTGTGAATATTCCTTTTTTTATGAAATAGGATGGCAAACAAGCAAGTGGGTTACGTGATGGTAAGTAACTTCTCTCCGTTCATGTATACCGTGGTGCGCTGCCGTCTTTTAAGGGAGTAGGAGGAAAAAGGTTATCGGGCCTCCGGATACCTCTCGCACCGAACGAAACGCGGCACAAGCAACTTCAAGTCGATATTCCAAAAGGTCGTGGTTTTGCACCGGTCGAGCCGGCCCATTCATGCAGCAAACTGCATGACTCTACTCCTGATACTCTCCTGATTTCAGAGTGGTTCAAATGGATTAACACCAGATATGGTGCCTTACCACATATGAATTCTGTCTATTTTTTTATTGCCCTTCACTGAAAGTCAGGTTAACAAACATGATCACCGGTTGTAGTAATTAATTTAACAGAACACGTTGTCTTAATACCGATTCACAATGCCCGTGTCGACTAAACAAACCGAATGCCTCCATCCCCGAAAACCTCGAGCAAAGCTAATAACCGCCGAAGCTTACAAAGCAATCTCACAATTGACAGGAAAATCTCAGCTATTATATTATTAAATCGCACAGAAACACATAGACATTTAATATTTAAGTTTATATTATATTGTTGCTTTGAATTAATATTGATATAAGACGGTTTCATATTCATTTTGCTATTGTTGTAAATCAAACAGCAGTGTTGTTTGTTTGGACTTTTATTTATTTGTATATGTATTTATTTGCGTCAACCTCGTTTGCGTTATTCAACATAACATAACATAACTTCACGGCTTTGTCACCCGAAGGTGTAGGCGGCGGTTATGTATATGCCATACCGGGCACAAGGTTTTCGGTCATCGATATACATCACAGATAACATCATTGGTGTTAGCCAGTGTCAGGATTTGAACCCGCGACTTTCATATTCAAGAGCCGGGTGCTCGACCACTGGACATTTTGCGTCATTCAAGTTAATTTAACATCTCTCGGATTAAGTGTTTTAGTGTCATATCCTGCGATGTATGGCAATAGCTTTCACCATATAGAAACTACAAATACCGTTGCCTATTAATAGCATAAAAATAAACACTGTCTTTGAAGGTTAAATCTAGCGTCGGTCATTCAAAAATAAGTTGTTAACAAGGTATCAACTGAACAGAATAAGCACCTTTTTTTTTTTTTTTTTTTTTTTTTTTACGCGAGGAAATGCTTTATGCACACCCCCCGCCTGGGGACGGCAGG
This sequence comes from Euproctis similis, assembly GCA_905147225.2. Taxonomy (NCBI): domain Eukaryota; kingdom Metazoa; phylum Arthropoda; class Insecta; order Lepidoptera; family Erebidae; genus Euproctis; species Euproctis similis. The sequence goes on from LR990109.1 coordinate 18,007,159, forward strand.
GGGTAGTGTGGGACTCCCAAAACAGTAAACTGAAATCCGATCCTAGGGTTACCCACTAAAACCTCGCGGCGGCCTTCCTCCGGCGTTGGGGTGGTCCAGGATTCGGTTAAACCCCTCTGGTCCACCCCGCCGTCGCCCCCCCTCTGTCACGAGGGGGTGCTCATCCTCGGGGAGCCTGGCGAGGCTCCCCCGGGCGGGGCGGCTCCGACCGCGCGCTGTAAAGAGGCGCGCGGCCGGCGGCGCCCCGGACGACCCTCCCCGGCCGCACCGGGGGGTCATCCTTCCCGGGCCGCGACCCGGGCGCACCCGCGGGGTGTGCGCCCTCGCGGCCCGTCGGCGGCGGCGATCACTGAGCTCGCCGCCGCCGCCTTCGAGCGGGATCGGCTCTCTCCCGACCCCGCTCGGCGGCCTCCTTCTGGAGCATGACTGCTTCGCAGAAGGAGACCACAGTCCTCCACTCCTCCTCGCCCGCCAGCATTGCCGCGACCAACGCCGGCGGGGACAAGTCTCGCCCGATCCCGTCGACCAGGACTCGGCGCTCGGCCGCCCAGGCCGGGCAGACCTCCAGCGTGTGCTGGGCCGAGTCCAGGTCGGATGCGCAATGGTGGCATGTCGCCGTCTCTTCACGTTTTATTCGACTCAGATACTCACCGAAGCACCCGTGCCCGGTGAGTATCTGAGTCAACCTGTAGGTGACAGTGCCCCATTTACGGAGCACCCAGGCCTCGAGGTGGGGCAGGATGGCCCCGACGGCGCGCGAACGCGTACCGCCCTGGAGGACCAGCGCGTCGCGCCAGTCCCCCAGGACCCGCCGGAAGGCCTCCCGCCTCCGCACTTCGCGTCCCCGCGCGTCCGGGTTCCCCCCTCCCCGGCCGAGATCGTACGCGGCTGCGTACATCTCGGCCAGGATGATGAAGGGGGGGGAACGCGCGAGCACCTACTTATAAAGAAAATGAGATCCGTGAAGTTGATACTTGTAATTACTATAAGAACAAAGATGACTTAATTAATCGTTCTATTGGGTCGTAATGGAATTTAGAAAGTTGGCCATTTATCGTATCATCACCTTCCTTATTAATTAAAATGAGTTTTTAATAATAAAATTACCTGTAGATACATTTTTCCTTTTAGTGAAATTTGCTATTGTGTGGTAATTTAACTGTAAAGAATAAATTGTTCATATGGATTTATTTTGATTGTTATTCATTTTTGTATACATTAAAATTGTTTATATATGTAAAATATTAATAGTGTCATTGATCATTCTCGATTGACGAAATCAATTTAAATAATAATTCCAATAGTTGAGGCACAACTGTCGCTGCTTACACCTTTTGGTGTAAAAGACGTAAAGTCTGAAAAATACAGACATTAGTTTACCATAGTTTTATAATTTACCGGAGATTTTAACTACTACTCTATTGCTTCGGATGCGATTCTAACAATTTCGACCTAAAGCTTTTCCTATGGGGCGTCCATAAATTACGTGAGGTGTTTAAGGGGGGGAGGGGGTCGAGTCAAATCTCATCTAATCTTACGTTGGAGAGAGGGGGGGTCTCGGCAAATATCACGCAATTTTTTTTCTGATTGAAACAAAAAACAATTATACTATTTTGGTCTATTTAATCCAGATTGTACATTAAAGAGCATGACGGAAAGTCATTTGCTCCATTTCTAATACGGCACTGCCTACCGATTCAACCGCTGAATGGTTTCATCAGCACGCCTTATGATATCTATTGCCCAAGTGTACGTGATGATTTAGAGAAAAGATGCTGCAGTACATGCGGTATTTACTTTGCATCTAGCACAAGAGCTGCAGAGTACAGGCGATCAGCCCACATTGCACCAGCTAAGCAAGCGCGTATGTTCCGCAAAGTGCGACCCTCGCGGATTGTCACAAGACGAGCTAATGAGTTACTTTGTACAAGTGCCAATGGCTTAGAGTGGCTAGATCAGAACGAAGTTGAAGGAGCAGATGATTTTACTGAAAATCATATGGAAATGTTGGTTCCAATAGTCTCTCTTGAGACCGTGCATGATTCTCCATGGACTGAATTAGAGTAGATATTCTTTTTTTAATTACAGTATTTACGATTTAAGTATTCTATTGTTAAATTTTTATTACACTTATAATTAAACTCTCAGCAATATTGATTACTAGTCTTAACTAGTCGTAAATAAAAGGACGATGCAAATTTGTTTTTTTTCTTTTTACAATAACAATCCAACGCGTTTACGTAAGAAACTCACATTTTGAAAAATCTCACGTGAGATTCGGGGATGGGGGAGGGGGTTGAATAAAATCTCACGACATCTCACCAGGGGGGGAGGGAGGGGCAGAAAATTTAAAAAAACACCTCACGTCATTTATGGACGCCCCCTAATCACATCTGTAACCTGTGAAAAAAGTAACCGCCACTAGGAAGGCAACACCGCCGAATTTGTGAGTATTAACTACACAACTTCACGCCCTTTTCTACCCGAAGGTGTAGGCAGCGGCTGTTAAGCCTCGTCTCGCCGTTATGTTTACGACCAATGTGGAAATAGGTGGCAAACCTATTGCCATACTGACCACAAAGTTTTTTAGTCATCGATATTTATCACACATAACTTACGAAATTAACTTCGAAAAGTCATTGGTGTGAGCCAATGTGAGGATTAGAACCCGCGACCTCTGGATTCAGAAACGGGGTGCTCGACCACCAAGACTATAACTAAGACTACTCCTTATTGGCTCGGTGTATTAACTAGTCTAAATAAATTTTATAATCAATACAAATATATGTTTAATTTTAATTACAAAAATCTGTTTCGATTTGTAAGTACATCGATTTTTTATTTTATTTGTACACTTAGATTGGGATATACGTATGAATATGTCAATAAATGCACATCAAAAGTTAATTATAAAATTTCTACTGTTCAACAAATTAAAATCAATTTGATAAAATTTCATTAATTTAATACTATGAAATTGTATCCAATCGAATAAAATTATGTTGCATTAAAATGTAAATAAGTACATTGGCAAATTGTATTTGATAAATATTTTTTTGGTTCAAGTTCAACAGGAAGTCGCACTTTAATTTCAATCAATTGATCAAACATTTATTTATTCACCAAGTTTTGTGTTTTAATACATTTTTTTTAGTTTCTTCAAAATTGCCAAAGGCGTATGAATGTTTTAAAAAGTGTACAAAAATGTCTAACACAATAATGAAATAATAAATTAAGATTTATAATGTCAATACTATTTAAAAATGTCTGCAAAAAATATCTTGGTCCACAAATTACAGTCAATAAATTATGATCGACGATTGACACCTTTGTGCTAGGTGTATGGCAATAGGTTCGCCATTCCATAATTATTCCTTTTAGGGCGTGACGACGATTCGGCGAGTCGAGGCTTTAACATCCTACAGTTAAGGGTAGAAAAAAGTGTGAAGTTACGTATTCAACTCAATTTATTTAAAACAAAACCGGTATTATATTCATTACTTCCAAAAAGAAACCCTAAAATACATTGGAATGGCCTAAGTTCAAGGACCACGTTTGAAATATCAGACTTCTAATTCAGAATTATGGTGCCAGACTATTGTGATTTCGGGAAGCTGTACCTTCATTTTGCCAACATGACATTGATTAAAATATTTGTCCAGTAAATAAAATTTTATACATTTTTTGTATTTAACCATTTGTAAGTTATAAGCAAACATGTTAATTGTTATTCATTAAACAAAAACGAGCCTAAATTCTGCCAAATTATAAATATAAAAACCCTATTTATAACTTCTCACGTTAATGACGTTGGTTCACGAGTCACGAATATCATCACACAATAAAATGTCTGTGTCGTCGGCCTCTCTGTCTGTCTGTCACTGGATGCAATAAAAATAGCAAAACGTATCCCAATTATATTTATATTTATGCATCAAAATATAATACGAAACGAATGAATTACTGTGACACTGATATATTGCTATGTCGTTATGAATAATTCCAACATTACTAGGTCTTTCAATTTCCTGAGCAACAAATAATGTTACTTTTTGATTATGGCAGCGAGTTTCCTGCATAGGAATCACTTTTAGTGTTGTTACCCTTAGCTTTTTCAAATATTACTAACGCTTTTTTTCTTCACTAACATCACAGGTTTTTTGAAAATCTATGATTTTTAAATAACCCTAAGTTTTCATAAACTTTAACCTTTCATGTTCTGAATAAAGAAGTATCGGGTTCGAACGCTGGCTTGCACTAACAACTTTTCTATGTGCAATACATATATATAGATATACAGACGTAAAAATTCGACGCGTAGAGACGATAAAGCCTTTTACGCATTTAGGTCGTGAAATTGCAAAAAAAGCAATAGCACTGAAAAGTGTAAAACTGACCTCTAAAACTTACCGAGTCCACAGCTTGTGGACCATAATTATGTTTGTTATTGTGATTAAAATAATAAATAGCTGTAGTAATAAATGAAGGACTGAAGTTACAGCCAGTTAAACAAGTATTTACGCAACCATTTTATTTAGTTACCTGTAAAACATTTATATGAGAGACACATCAGAGGCGGTCGCACCATGTTAACGTTAATAAACTTAATTATAGCCCCTCTTCTCTTGTTTGAGTTAATTAAAAACTGAAAGCTAGCGACTCTCTCTCTCTAATCATGCACACGCCAAGTATACCTTAGGAACACTTATAAAATACATTATTATTCCTTACGTTTTCTTGAACTTCTTAACCAAAATTAATAATAACACAAATATAATGAACGGGTGAAAAAGTCTCGGTACAGTGGTCGAGCACCCCGCTTCTGAATCCAGAGGTCGCAGGTTCGAATCCTGGCTTACACCAATGACTTTTCGAAATTAATTTCGAAAGTTATGTGTGATACATATCGATGACTGAAAACTTTATGCCCCGAATGGCAATAGGTTCGCCACCTATTCCACTTGGGACAGGAAAGTTATGTATGTCATAATGAACGAGAATCAAACGAGACACTTTCAGGTAAATATATTTTACTATGATTTGCGTTTCGGCCAGGTTGCACAGGCCAGCAAGCTTGTGACCACGGCTTCGTTTTTTTACCTAAAAGTGTCGCGTTTAGTTTGAAATATTGTGCCGACCCCACTTATGCAGGGCCACTAAGACAATGGGAGGAGAATTTTATATTAACCTGCGATAATTAGGTCTGTTCTTAAAGGATTCAACGACGAGAACAGGCAATCTAGTGCTTGAATCCGAGATTTGATGCCTTTTCTATTTGGACGGGTTCTCATACGTACGATTTGGAGTGATCTCCAAATACTGATCCATAGAGAGGGTGCATATAACTCACATTTTCAATATCCGTCGAGTTCAATATAAGTGAAGGGGGCTGAGTAGTGCGCTCTAAGTCTGCTTTATGAGTTACTGAACAAACATACATACACATATCAAAGAAATTTGAAGATATAGATTCATAAATAATCTTTGAATAAATATAATCTTAAATACTAGGGGTGTTATCAAATAAATAATATATCAAGATGGGTAACAACTCAAAATAACATTTTGTGTGGGTAGAATGTTATTAATATCCGTAACCCCTACTATTGGTAACTACTAGTACAGTGTATATTATAGGGGAGACAGGAACGTACATGGACTTAATATTATGGCTTCTGAAGTGTATATTGTGTGTAAATAAAACTTTTACATAAAACATAACTTCACGCCTTTTGTCTTTTGTCATTAGTGTGAGTCAGTGTCAGAATTCGAACCCGGACATCTGGATCAGAAGCCGTGTACTCTACCACTGGACCACCGACACTGTAAAACTTTTACATTTTCTAAATTTTAGTAAATAAGTTATAATAGTAATAATTAATATAAAAGAGCATGAAATTATTATTTTTTTAAATAAAAGACCCCTGAAAAGACACGGTAACAACTAAAAGTTAATGTTCAGCTCAATAAATAGGTTATCTAAAAAAAATGGGCTAACTAATAATGGTTCCCATGCGAAAGAAGAATTCGATTTCCACCTCTAAGGACAACCAGTACTAATTTTAACTGATATTGCAAAGAGAGTTGTATGCAGTCAAAAAAAAATCCACAAAAGGATTCAGGTGTCGTTTCTTAATAACATTTCTGGCAAGCACGTTTAACTATGCTACAACTTAATACGACGAATCTTAAAAAAATGAATAATAATTAAATCACACACTTTTTCCATTAGCCAAATGTGCCGACTACTTTTCCATTAGCCAAATGTGCCGACTACTTTTCGATAACTAATTTTCTGTTTATTTTAATCACAACTTATTCTAACCGAAGAGTTAGGCAGCGGCTGTTACCTTCGAATCGCCAAATTTCAAATGCACTAAGTAATGGAAATTATTGCTATATAACATAACATAACTTCACGCCTTTGTTACCCGAAGGTGTAGGCAGTGGCTGTTACGCCCCGGCTCGCCGTTGTGTTTACGTCCCAAATGGAAAAGGTGGCGAACCTATTGCCATATCGGTCACAAAGTTTTTAGTCATCGGTATTTATCACACATAACTTCCGAAAACAATTTCGAAAAGACATTGATGTGAGCCAGTGTCAGGATTCGAACCCGGACCTCTGAATCAGAAGCCGTGTGCTCGACCACTGGGCCACCGAGACTATTGCCATATATTAGGCTCGATTTCATCATTATTCTCTTTCACAAAACTTCCAAAAATACGATACGAATCGGAGATATTTTGATTCGGAAACCTCTGCACCGACGACTAAAATAACCGTGTATACATAATTACCGATTATTTCCTATCTGTCCCTCGACGAAGACGACGACGTGTCGAATTTTCATAGGTTAATAAATATTAAACAAAAACTAGAATACTAAAATAGTGTTGATAAAAAATAGTGTTGAAATGTAATACAGTCGGTCCGTGGCAGCAATTTAATTTCACAAGTCGCCTCAGGACACAGTTAAAGCAAAGTTCTTTTATCATTTTATTCACTTGCGTTGCAATTACACGGTATTGCGAAAAAACTTCCGTTGTTTTTGTTTTATTTTTATTCATTGTGCAAAACCCTCGAAGCTAACCGTGTTAGCGGGAACTTACAAAGTTATTTGTTTTCTTTTATTTTACAAATACTTTTTACAATAGAAGCTGGTTGTATACTATTATAGTTTAGGTAATAACGTAATTAAATAGTATTTTCTTTTAGTTGTACCCGAATGTACCAAAAAGTGACTGATCTTGGTCAGACTACGTAACTGGAAATAAATGTGTTTAAGACAGTTTATAAAGATTTTGTTTATTAAAGAAAATACTGTGAATTTATAACATAGCCTTGATATAGTTGAAGGAAATAGTGTTAAAATACTAGTACTATGAAATGTTGCTTATCACGTATTTTATATATAAGAGATAGTGCTAAGAGATAGCTAGAGTGAAAATATGGATTCATAGAACTTTTCATGGTTTTACGACAATCGTAAACGTATCTTTGCCAGTTCACGTACACATTTACGTGCGCGTAAAACACGAAAACAGCTTCCGAAATAAAGGTGCAGTATAAAACTGCCAATGATAACAATATACCCATACTATAGAATGTATAAAATATTTACACGCCCTTGTAAAAGTTTTATACTACCGACCATCTTGTAGGGATGGTACATAGATTTTTATTTTCATTTAAGAAATGTATACATTGTAAGTTATAAACGAACACCTACTCCTACTCCCACCTACTAGTAACTGCAAGACTCTACCTCAGCAGTGCTAGAGTCTTGCAGGTCGCTGCGTGAATGGGCCGGCTCGACCGGTGAAATACCACGGCCTCTCGGAATATTGGCGTAAAGTGGCTCGTGCCCCGTTTCGTTTTGGTCAGAGAGGAATGCGGAGGCCCGATCCCCTTTCCCCTCCTAATAATTTGCGTACGCTGTCAAACACAAGTATACCTAACTAATATGTTAATACATATTATTAAGTACCTATCTAAATGTCAATATATTTAGTAAAACTTATGGAAGTGAGAGTTGGGTATGGCAGAATGTGCATGAAATTAGGATAAAAGCGGTCGAAATGGTGACTGCAAAGGGGGCTGCGTAAAATAAGGTTGTAAAGAAGGAAGTTGCATTGAAAGAGACTGTCGGTGTAGAAGTAAGAAAGTGCATGCTCCGATGGTTCAGACATGTAGAAGGAATAGATGATGCAAGATGGAATAAGCAGATATACAATACAAAAGTGGATAGATGTAGGAGTCGATGACGGCCAAGACCAAATTGAAAGTGTTCTGGAGGAAGGATGATAGGACCCTCAAAAATCGACGAGCATGTATGAAACAGTTTGAAAGTCAACGAAGTCAGAAAGGCGTGTAAGAATCGTGCCTTATGGTGGTCTGTTCTCTCTGCCAATCCAGCAAGGTAAAGGCGTGAAGTTATGTATGGTATGTGTATCTATTTAGTACAAAATATAATTAAATTAGAGTATTGTAATTTCCCGATCCATTGTGTCCACACATATATATTTATAGAGATGAATGGGATGCAGGCTTGTTGTGCATAATCATCTAACTGTAATATGTGAACACGCTACATTGCATTCCAAATTAAAACGTGGTCATTTGTTGAACTGTTTATTCGCTAAATAAATGGTTGTGTTCATACAGAGAATGTTATATTAGCAATAGCAAAATTTCATGCAAGAAATTTTGACGTAATATATCTCCACGCCTTTTTCTAACCAAAGGTGCAGGCAGCGACTTTTAAGCCACGTCTCGCCGTTATGTTTACGTCCCAAATGGAATAGGTGGCAAACCTATTGTCATACATCGGGCACAAAGTTTTCAGTCATCGATATTTATCACACTTTACTCCCAAAAATAATTTTGAAAAGTCACTGTGTGTGAGCCCTGATTAGAACCAACGACTTCTTGAGTCAGAAACGAGGTGGTGCGTGTTTCAGTTAACCTTGTCATACAATATGTTCTTGTTATAAGGCTTCTGAAATCATCTTCCGAAAGATCATGTCCCGCTTCATAGAATACTGATTCAAACCCTAGGCTCTTGCCGTAAGTGCCTTAAGGATGCCTTAAGGAGCCCCTAAGAGATTTTACCCGAGAAGAACTATCTCTTGCAATTAAACTCTTTTTGTTGGTTTTGTGGTTTGAGTCGGACTCCTTGTTCAGAAGTATGAAATACCAATGACTCTCTTTTTTTATTGGATTGGAGGCAAACGAGCAGGCGTGTAATATAATATAATATCTTGGACACAATACACACAGTGCCCTTTAGTTCCAAGCTAAGCAACTAAATGCTTGTGTTACGTAAACTAGATAACAGATATAAATACATATATACTTTTATTTTGTAAATACATACTTATAATACATAGAAAAAACACCCAGACACCACACAAATATTCATGTTTGTCACAAATATTTGTTTCGGGTGGGAATCGAACCCCCGACCTCATTGCTATAACCGGTAGTTTTACCAATGCCCCACGAGGCCATGGACACCAGCAACACATATAGTGTTACTGTTGCGTTGCCAACCTTTAAGGGATAGGGGATAGGAAAGGATGGAGAAGGGGGTGGGCCTCCGGGTACCTCTCTCACCAAACGAAACGCGGCATGAGCCACTTTACGTCGGTCTTCTGAGAGGTCTGGTATTTCACCGGTCGAGCCGGGCCATTCATGCAGCGAACTGCTTGGCTCTACCACTGTTTAAACCACTGTCTCTGTATATGTTGTGATAGTGAATATTCACAAAAAAACAAAGTCAATGTATGACAATAGGTTTTGAAACTGGAAAATTAATTTAACAGTTATAAGGTAATATTGCAGGTATTCATAGATACACAAATATTGAGAGTGTTAACATATAGTTACAATATATTTTTTGTGTTACCTATATTAATACTGTATTTTATAAAGTAGGGTAATGATAATATTATTATCAGCCTAATGAGAGCCCGTGGCCCTATTTAAAATATATTAACCTTTGCCTTTGCTTTATAGTCTCGGTGGCGCAGTGGGCGAGCGTACGGCCTCTGATCCAGAGGTCCGGGGTTCGATTCCAGACACTGGCTCACACCAATGACTTTTCGAAATTGTTTTCGGAAGTTATGTGTGATAAATACCGATGACTGACAAACTTTGTGCCCGGTATGGCAATAGGTTCGCCACCTATTCCATTTGGGACGTAAACATAACGGCGAGACGAGGCTTAACAGCCGCTGCCTACACCTTCGGGTAACAAAAGGCGTGAAGTTATGTTAGTTATTATGTTATGTTAACCTTTGCAAAAGTTACTTGTGATAGATATATAGAGAATACATTCATTATATTTAATCAAAAATCGTACCCGATTTAAAATTGACAAATTTATAATGCACTCCCAACGCGTACAAAGACGCGAAAGTATGAACTTATAACTTATATGGCATTTAAAATTTTAAAATTTTATTATTGGGCAATTTGAACTTTTTTTTAAACTCCACAGTTTTTTTTATTTTTATGAAATGGTTCTTTGTTATGAAACGATAAAGCCGGGCTCTATAAATATTGAACTCATTTATTATCCGGACAAAGTTTCGCTACAAAATGTCGATAAAACTTTTTCCGATACTAATAAAAGTTGTGTACAAGATACATGAAGTATGAACACTTATTACATAGGTAGGTATCATCAAACAAGCTTGTTCTGTTTACATTCTCCAGATCCACTCACCCGGATATACTCCCTCCCTCTCTGGAGCGTCATGCCGTGATGTAAACGACGAACTCAATAACTTAAAGATAAGTTTGCTTGCTTCTACTGCGAAGATTATATTTCATAGGCAAGTAAAAGTTTCATAACAGACTTGTTCGAGAAGAAAATGGATAGTTAAAACACTATGTATGTAGGTTAAGTTTTAATCAAGAAAAAATGAGCTTTTATTGCGTCTTGTAAAAGTAAGGTAAACAATTTGTTAACATAAGTTTCCGTATTAGTTTTACTATTCCATAATGTTAAACATATAATAATGTTCGACAATGTTACGTACTTATTACACACAGCGCCATCTAGTTCGAAGCTAAGCAACTAAGCATGTGTTATGAAACTGGATAACCGGTTTAATAAATATATACTTGTGTGGAAATCTCACAAATATTTTTACTTTATTATCACTTAATGATTTTTATCCAAAAACAGACGAAAAATTTGCATAATCAACTATTTCATTACTACTCGCAGAGTGATGTCAATCAAATTTTATACGAAAATGCATCGCTATTATTGGTCCGAGAGTTGGCACCAATTTTTGAGTAGGTGTTTGAGGCAAGTTGAAAGCTTGTCACACACCTCTCCTGTTATATCCTAACACGGAATTGCATACCTGGCTACTGAGTACCGGGGCTAAATCAACCCTTAATTTTTTTAATTTTATTTTCTTTTATTCCAAAAATTGTATTTGAGGCAATACGCAGTTCATATATGTTGTAGTTTAATACTCAATGTATACGGAAACAAATAAGCCAGACCATTTAATCGGGGATTTTAAACTGTCAGACGAGTGCAAAAATATTTTACAAAAAATTATAAAGAATGTATTTGAGGCAGCTTGAAATTTTAATGGAGTGTTATTTATAACTAAAAAATAAGATTCCCAAAAAGACTGACCATTTGGGTGGGACTTTCTACCTGCCAGGCGATCAAACAAATAATGGAAAGTTACGAGCCTAAGCAGTGAGCATGTGCTGTTCGTGCTATAGACAAGCTGTATGTAGTGTGAGATTGGCTCTGGCGAGACCACGTGACATGAGTTTTCATAACAGAATTTCTTAGTCGTTATTTTTTTCAGTTGTATTATTCTACTAATGTGTTTCATGTTTTTAAACTGGAAAGATCCAAAATATTTTGTATTGGGTTCATATTTTTGCCGCTACATTAAAAAGAAAACATTTTTTTTCAATGGCAATATTTTAAGTCAAAATTTATACGGAAATTAAAACGTCTAATGTTACATACATACATAACTTCAAATGCTACGCCAAATCCCTTGCGGGGTAGGCAGAGAGAACGGAGCGCCATAGGGCACGATTCTTACACACCTCACTCGCTTCGTTGACTTTCATAACTCTTTTCATGCACGCGCGTCAATTTTTGAGGCTCCTAACATCACCTTCCTCCAGAACACGTTCTATTTGGTCATGGAATGTGTGTCTAGGCCGTCCTCGACTCCTACATCCATCCGCTTTTGCATTGTATATCTGCTTAGTCAATCTTGCATCATCCATCCTTTCTACATGTCCGAACACATCGGAGCATTATTTTAAATTTGAAATAAAATTTGTAATTTATCTTGATATTATTTTTTCAATTTATTTTCAAAGTGAGCACTACTAAAAATACTATTATAGTCTGCACCATTATCCGTTGTTATATTTGAAATGACTTCTAAATAATGCGTACAAATAAAACTGAAAGAATAACATTTCCTATTCATAATCACATTTTCATCGATAAAGGTCCAAATTTCTTTATGCAGTTGTAAGTTTTTGTAGTAAATTGTTTCCGGTTTGTTTTAAAACTTCCGTAGTTTATTGAAATATTTTTTTCGGCAAATGCGCTGATTATATACTGTTATTGTTTTTTTTTTATTTATTGGAAAGTTTCTGTTTCTTGGATAAATGTCTTATACTTTTCTAAACATTTGATTAAACCATCTTTTTCAAATTAAGAAAGCGGTTGTCGTTGTCCTAGATATTTTTTGAGGTTTTGTCGCAAAAGCTACAAGTTTTTTTAATGAATTCGGAATTATTATCAACATCGATATCCAAAACTATATTCGACGTAACAGTAACGTTTTCTTTATTATTATCATTAACTTATGCTTCTGATATAGATGTACATGACTGAAGTTGAGAAGTAGATGGTTGGGGTTCTAGTGTTGCTGGTCCAACTGTGTGTGGATGGTTGGAGTGTTGTAGATGGTTCTGCTGTGTATCAATTGTCTGATAATAAAACGTCTGTAATTTTTCCGGGCACGGGTGCTTCGGTGAATATCTGAGTCGAATAATACGTGAAGAGACGGCGAGATGCCACCATTGCGCATCCGATCTGGACTCAGCCCAGCACACGCTTGAGGTCTGCCCGGCCTAGGCGGCCGAGCGCCGAGTCTTGGTCGACGGGATCGGGCGAGACTTGTCTCCGCCGGCGTTGGTCGCGCCAATGCTGACGGGCGAGGAGGAGTGGAGAGCTGTGGTCTCCTTCTGTGAAGCTGTGATGTTCCAGAAAGAGGCCGCCGAGCGGGGTCGGGAGAGAGCCGATCCCGCTCGAAGGCGGCGGCGGCGCACACCCCGTGGGTGCACCCGGGTCACGACCCGGGAAGGATGACCCCCCGGTGCGGCCGGGGAGGGTCGCCGGGAGCGCCGCCGGCCGCGCGCTCCTTTACAGTGCGCGGTCGGAGCCGCCCCGCCCGGGGAGCCTCGAGGGAGGCTCCCCGAGGATGAGCACCCCCTCGTGACAGAGAGGGAGCGACGGCGGGGTGGACCAGAGGGCTGACGCACTCTCCTGAGCCAGAAGGAAGCCAGAGGAAGGCCGCCGCGAGGTTTTAGTGGGTAACCCTAGGATCGGATTGCAATTTACTGTTTTGGTAGTCCCACACTACCCCCTGCCGTCCCCAGGCTGGGGGTGTGCATAAAGCATTTCCTCGCGTAAGAAAAAAAGGTTAGGAATCACTGGCCAAACAATATCATTGTATTTTAACCCATTATGTTTACTAGCATGATGTCTCTAACGCCTCTAGACTTTTTTTGAGAGCTTCCTCCACAAAGCAATCACTTTACCATCATTTTTTTTACAAATAACACAAACTTACTTTTCACTAGACATTTTCTAAACATTTCAGTTTTAAAACGTGTTGACATTGACCAAAAATATCGACTAAGAAATTCTGTCAAGAAACCCATGTCAAGAAACTCATGTCTATTGTAAGTCACGTGGCTTCCCCAGAACCAATAGTAACGCGGCTAGCAAGAACGAAGAGTCTCTCACACTACAGCTTGTCTATATCACGAGCAGCACATGCTCAGGCTCGCCCCTATCCATTATTAGTTTGATCGCCTGGCAGGTGGAAAGTCTCACCTTCACATTCCTCACATTATTTTTGGGAATCTTATATTTTAGTTATGAATAACACTTTATCAAAATTTCAAGCTGCCTCAAATACATTCATTATAATTTTTTGTAAAATATTTTTGCACGCGTCAGGCAGTGAAAAAGCCCCGATTAAATGGTCTGGCTTATTTGTTTCGGTATACACTGAGTATTAAACTACAACATATATAAATTGCGTATTGCCTCAACTACATTTTTTGGAATAAAAAAAAAAAAATTAAGGGTTGATTTATCCTCGGTACTCAGCAGCCAGGTCTGCAATTCCGTGTTGGGATATAACAGGAGAGGTGTGTGACAAGCTTTCAGCTTGCCTCAAACACCTACTCAAAAATTGGTGCCAGCTCTCCTACTTTACTACTTATTTATTTTTATACAGCATCGAGATGCTATTTTTTTACCCGAAGCCTCGAATTGCTGAATTTTTACTTCGCACATGGAATAAATAAGCCGCAGAACGTATAGCTATATTAGCTATACACCGGACACAAAGTTGTTCAAAAACAATTCCAAAAAGACATTGGTGTGAGCCCGAAATCGAACCCACGACTTTTTGATTCAGAAACATGATTGCGACCACTAATCCACCGTGACATTAACATCGTACATTGTTATGGCAATAAAAATATAATATCGCAGCCAAAATATAACATCAAAATACTCTTGTTTCAATAAAAAAAATATCCAACCCATAAAAATCACACAGTCGCCACTCACGCCCATTAAAACTGTATGCTATGAATATTTTCCCTTTTGCAATTAGCTCCACCTTTGATGTGTGCGACGCGCAAAATGAAATAATGAAACCGACGATATATTTCAACAACAAATTGTCACATGTCCGAGAGTTTCGTAACTCGTTCGAAAATAGTCTCACATTTGAGAATTATTGTCGTACAAATGGTTTAAAAACTTTCCTTAATATTTGTTATATATTTCACAGTTTGAAAGCGCATGAATACGCATTACGTCATTGTCACGTTTCGCCTGAAGCAAGCAAGCAAAATCTAAAGCTAAGCAAGTGATTTGCTCGTGTCGCATCTATCTTTCACGATATACTTCAGTCTGTGCTTTAATTCAGTATTTTTTAACATGTACTTTGGTATGTTCTTTAATTCAGTAATAATTGATTCATTTCAATTTTTTAAGAGTATGCATTTTATATGCATTGCATTTTATAGTTGACCCGGCGAATTATGTAAAATTTTGGATTTGTCACTTTTATTTACTACATTATACATGAAGTATACATAAAAACTAGAGATGTGACGGATAGTAGTTTGGCTGGATACCGTATACCGGATATTCGGCCTACCATGTGGCCAAATAGCCGGATATCCGGCCTCCGGATATTCGGCGGAACTTAGCCGTTTGGTGCATTGCACATTTGCGTAGGCGGCGCGTGAACTATCGGGTGGACTCGGTTAGATTCGGGTCTTTTCGAGAAGAAAGAAACGCGATAACCTGTGAGCTGGATTTTTATCTCAAGTCAGTGCGAATTGGTCGCAATCGTGACTCTTATTCTTGGTGAGCAGCTAATGGCAAACAATACCCAAATTTAACAAAGTTTGCCAAGATCTATCTTTCAGCATATTGCAGCAGTGTGTACAGCGAAAGACTTTTTTCGTTTGCAACCTCTCAATGCAGAGAAATTAGTATTTATTCACCATAATTTGCCCTTAGTACAGTATGAGTACTAATTAATGAATTTTATTTCTATTAAATTTATTTTGCAATTGTGTGATTAAAAATTTAAACTAATTATGTTTCATATGTGATACTAAGCCCCGTGTTCACCAAGATATGATTACATCTTATTCAGGCGATTACGCCGTAAACGGGTCTTTAACAATATTTTGCTGTTCACCAAGCACTTAACATTGATTAAGTGCTGTAATCGACCGATTATCTTAATATACCTCAAAGACCTCGTTTAACCGGCGGTTGTTGTAAACAAATGTGACATGTCATAAATAAAGTAAGGTGAAGGATCTAATAATGGACACTTGTACTACAGGGTTCATCAAATGTAAAAGCAATTAGTACAAAACACAGACCAAGAGTCATTAGTACAATATCATATCAATATTCTCAAGAATGCGTAGTAGAATTTATTACAGATACTTGAAGTTATGTATGTAATTATTAATATATTGTTATGAATACCTGAATAATTTTCTGGGAAATTAATTGTATATTGAACGGGGTAAACTCGCAACAGGGTAACCTGCTGGTAAGTGACAAACGCGGCCCATACACACATAGATAGTATTCTAGTCGTGTTACAAGGCTTTCAGTTAAGATAGTGAGTGGAATGGTATGAGAGAGGGAAAGGGTGTGTGTATACCTCTCTTACCAAACGAAATGCGGCATGAGTCAAATTACTTTGATATTCTGAGAAGCCGTGGTATTTCGAGAATGCGTAGTAGAAGCTAACTAAATAAAGCAAATAATTACTTTAAAATATTTTTTTTATCCAAATTTTTTCCGGCCAAATAGTAGCTATCCGGTATTCGTCCGGATAGTATTAAGGCCGCCGGATAGGCCGGATACCGGATAGTTACCGGATATCCGTTTCATCTCTAATAAAACCATCCGCTGACACCCTCTATTTATTAAAAAAAGCGCCATCATAATACGTAACGTATTTTTAAAAATTTAAGCATACATAGGGATATAGGGACAGAGACTTTATTTTATACTATGTAGGGATTCATTTAAGGAGTTATCACGTAAAATGAGAAACTTAACAGGCAACAATTGTTTTTTTGTTGGAGGTATTATGAATCAGTAATCCGTTATTTAATCATGATATTTTGGAGGTTTACATGAGTGAGCTATCGTAAAGGTGTTACAATTAATAAATATGAATTGAAAAATAAAATAAAAAATGCATGCAAATGCTTGAAGGTACATGCCTAAAACTACCTCTTCTAATACTTTCACTCTAATAACAAATAATGGTTATCTCTTCTTCAGAAGCAACAATTATATTTTTGGAAAGTTGTCAGTAGTCGAGGACTGCCACGATGTACTTTTCATTGCTAAATTAAATGATCATGTTCTAACAAGAGGTGATGTCAGCAACCTTCAAAATTATCGAGGCCGTGGGTGAGAAGAAGAAGCAAGGGGGGGTGTGTAAGAATCGAGCCTTAGGGTTCTCTTCTCTGTTCTCTTTTGGCATACCCCGCCAGGGATTTGACATGAAGCTAGGTGTCTACAAATTTATAAAGTGAAATTAAATCACTGTAGCATAACAAACAAATAGGACAATTGTTATGAAGCAATGACTGCACAAAAAATATTCAATGATTCGGAAATATTGCAGTTAATAAATACTATGGAGCCATGTAATAAACTTCATGACGAATATGCATGTTCATCTGTTCAATGTTCATGCTCGTAAAAGCTGTTTGATTTTTATTGCTAACCGACGCAGGCACTTACGTACCCGTTAATGGTCCTTATTGCTACTGCAACAACCCACTGTTAACACGCAAAGATGTAGGCAGAGATAATTATGCCTTGACACAATAAGTATCCAATATTTGTTCTTCTCACTTAACATTACATGGTATAAAACAAAGTCGCATTCCGCTGTCTGTCCCCTTATAGGCTTAGATCTTTGAAACTACGCAACGGATTTTGATCCGGTTTCTTTTTATAGATAAAGAAAGGGTGTCAACGGGGTGGTATATATCTATAATTCATGTCTAATGTAGCAGGTAAAGAAAAAGTGATGATTGTCGAGATTTAGCACTTTAATTGTAAACGCTGTAAAAATTACTTTTGATGCGGAACAAAGCTCGCCGGGTCAGCTAGTATATAATATAACAGATAACATAACTTCATGCCTTTTTCTACTCTAATGTGTAAGGCAGTGGCTGTTAAGCCAGGATGGGGAAGGGGTGTGGGCCTCCGGGTACCTCTCTCACCGAACGAAACGCGGCATGAGCCACTTTACGTCGATCTTCTGAGTGGTCGTGGTATTTCATCAGTCCAGCCAGCCCATTTACGCAGCAAACTGTTTGGCTCTACCACTGTGTTTTTTTTTCATGTTAGGAGCCTCAAAAGTCGACGCGCGTGCATGAAAAGAGTCATGAAAGTCAACGAAGTGAGTGAGGCGTGTGAGAATCGTGCATTGTGGGGCTCCGTTCTCTCTGCCTACCCGGCAAGGGATTTGGTGTGAATGTATGTACACGAGATGAACTACCACTATTCACCTACTACCTACTACCACTAATCTTTCTGTGAAATAATAAAACACAATAAAATAAGATTACTCGATGACGGCATCTTTTGATATGCTATTTTAAGTATCGTTGCAGAGCTCAACGTAGCTGAAACTTTTAATAAGTACAACAGACGCGACTAATGCAGCACTGTTTGCATGGTTTGGTACAGCACAAAATTAATGCAATTATCATTATGCTTATTTAAGATTCGTGTAATATTTGGACAACATGGGACTTGAGATAAATTCTTATCGGTTTTTTCAATCTAGAATACTTTTTATGTGAAAGAACGCCAATATCACGACCCCAAAAGTGGTAGGCGACAAACGCTGCACATGGATATCTGAACTACTGAGAGGGTCTGAATTGCGTTGACGGCTTTTAAAATGGGATAGGAGGAAAGAAATAATCCTCTAAAAATAAATAAGTAAATCACAATTCATTTTATATTACGGGGAAAATTGTAAAATATCTTCATACTCAAGAAAATTATTTCCAGAGCATATAAATTAATACGGTTTAGATAACTAATTAAAAAAAAAACGTTCCAAATTAATTCTAAGGATCCAAAATTATCTTTTTCTTTCAATTCTATATAACTTTAACTTCATTAATTTAAAACATCACTTTTATATCGAGAAAAAGAGGTGTACGTTGCAAACAATAAATAACATCCTAAATATTAAACTTTTTGCGGTATATAAATCGTAAACTTCAAAAAAGACGTTAAAACTTTTCCAATAATAATGAAATTTATGGAAGAAACTCATGTAGGAACAAGCTATGGAACAAGTAATGTTAACGCGATCGACCACAATGAAGCGTATGAAAAAGTTGTGTATGATACACACCTTTATGTCAATGTATTTGCGTAAAGAAATCCCTCGAGATGTACGTAAAACTATTATTTAATCCTTCAGAAATACACTAAATTATTACAGACACTACTCATTGAATCATACATAACATTCGCATTCAGTTATAAAGTAAAAACAACAACCCAGCAACCAAAATTGAAAGCTTGTAAAAAATACTTACCAACATTATAAAAAACGTGATCACATTGAAACTACTCTTAAAAACGCTTTATTTTAATAAAAAAAATATTAATAAGAAGATTGAAGAAGTAACAAAAAACTATTTAAATCTTTTTTAATCAAATTAATTTCAAAGCGTTCCTGTTAATTAAGTTTTTTCCTAGTACTTGGCTATTACTGCGGTTCTGTATGTCGACTCCAAGGAGCTAAGAGTAATTTCAAGCCACAATTTAATTTGCTGTTTATCGTCTGTTCACGACGTTTGGCGATGTAAATCATCGTTAAATGATAATATGAACTAATTAAATAAGGAGTTAAACTCATCTAGATATATGTAGATAGTTGTACCTAATATATACAGCAATATGTAAGCTAAATTAAGCTCAGTGGTCGAGCTCCCCGCTTCTGAATCAAGAAGTCATGTTGATTTGGGCTCACACCATTGATCTTTCGGAAGTTGTCTGTATTATATAATAATATATTGATGACTGACACATTGGGCCCGGTGTATGGACGTAAAAATTCGGCAAGTCAGCAGCTTTTGGATAGAAATTTATCTTATACGTATCTACTAGATTGATAAACTTCCAAAGATAATCACATCATCATTATCATTATATAGTATAAAATAAAGTCGCTTTTAGCTGTCTGTCCCCTTATATGCTTATATCCTTAAAAATACGCAACGGATTTTGATGCAGTTTTTTTAATAGATAGAGTGTGTCAACGGGGTGGTTTTTTACTATTATGCATGTATAATCTAGTAAAGAAAAAGTGATAAATCCAAAATTTACTTATTATTACGTTTGATGCGAAACAAAGTTCGCCGGGTCAGCTGGTACGAGTATGTAAGTAAAACGTTTCCTTTTTATAGTAAATGATAACATCATTTCGTATTAGGGAGAGATGACAACTTTCTATGGTTCTTAAATTAATACTAATATGAAGTTTTAAACAAATAATAAAGAACAGTCAAAGAGAGTTATTACCAAATTCAAACATATCTCAATGTGAGTGATTGCATGAGAGGCGTAAAATTACAAAAAAAAACTGAATATTAAACACTCCTTCTTTTATTTATGTTTGAATTTTAGTTGACATAAAATAAACCTACACCTACACAAGTTTTTTTGTGCCGTTTAAATTAAAACGCTTTTCAGCTTGTTACAGGTTGCATTTCAAAGAAATTCACTCCGTCGGGGAACAGTTAATTACGTTCGTTTTGCGGTTCTTTCTGATGTCCAAGTTAACTTTTTTTTACTCGACACTTGTGAATAAACAGAATAATATGAAAAACAATTGTGTTTATATTTCTCATTAACCAGTAAAGTGAGGTTATTTTTGCTTTTTATAGTGTTTACACTGGGATTTATAATGAACTAATTATTTTTAGCTAGAGGGAGCCACCCTTATTTATGAAGTGTGCTACGCAAATACTTGTATGCACCAAGCCAAAGGGGTTATCGCATGAAATGCCAGCGCCGTCAGTTAACAAAGTTATTTTAATAACACGGCTATGTGTTTATGTTAACATTATAAGGAAATGAAGCGTAAGTGATTATAAGGTAAAATCTCTGGAGCTGTATAACCGATTTTGTATTATTTTTAACAGGTAAAATCCACGATTTCTTTGTTCGATACTTCCGCGGAGGCCCATTTTCACCAGGATAGGATCGGATGATGGGATCCAGAAAAATTGAAGGCAACCACCGATAATTGTATGCTGGTACGATGTCTCTGTTACGTAATAATTATATTTAACACAGATATACGCTTCAGGGTGTGAACTGCTAATGCTGCTCTTCTGATGATGAAGCTACAGAACTCTTTAACAATTAGGAGTTGGCCAAACAGTAAATATTAGGTCGGGGAAAAAGTCTTTTCGCATAACGTAGGTATAAACTTATTATAAAATTTCTTTGACTGTACTATTTGTGTCTGGCTGGTTTTGGTAACATTAAAAAGGTTACATTATAAAGAAAAGAAAAAAATAAAAAAAAGTTGTTTCCCGCTATTTTTCATTTGTTTTTCTCTCCGTAAAAATGAGTGAATCTAATGAAGAAATTCGATACATTTTAAAATTTTATTATAAAAAAGGCAAAAATGCAACTCAAGCAGTGAAAAAAATTTGTGATGTTTATGGACCTGATGCAGTGTCAGTAAGAGTAGCACAAATTTGGTTCAAACGTTTTCAGTCCGGAAATTTTGATGTTAAAGATGCACCTCGCTCTGGTCGCCCTGTTACGAATAAAATGGACGCCATTTTTGAAAGAGTGGAGCAAGATCGGCATATTAGTAGTTACGATGTAGCTGAAGAACTGGGAATTGACCACAAAACAGTTTTGACCCATTTGAAGAAAGCTGGTTATACAAAAAAGCTCGATATTTGGGTGCCACACGAGCTCACTCAAAGAAACTTAATGAACCGTGTACTCATTTGCGATTCATTATTGAGACGTAATGAAACCGAGCCGTTTTTGAAGAGATTGATAACTGGCGATGAAAAGTGGATCACGTACGACAAGAACGTGCGAAAAAGGTCGTGGTCGAAAGTTGGCCAGGCTTCACAGACTGTGGCCAAACCTGGCCTAACACGAAATAAGGTGATGCTGTGTGTATGGTGGGATTGGAAGGGCATTGTTCATTATGAGCTTTTACCGTCCGGCAAAACCATCGATTCTGATCTTTACTGCCAGCAACTGATGAGATTAAAGGAAGCAGTCGAGAGAAAACGGCCGGAATTGATCAACAGGAAGGGTGTGGTCTTTCATCACGATAACGCTAGACCACACACATCTTTAGCCACTCAGCAAAAATTAAGAGAGTTCGACTGGGAGGTCCTAGTGCATCCACCATATAGCCCTGACATTGCGCCTTCAGATTTTCACCTGTTTCGGTCTCTTCAGAATTCTTTAGGTTCTGTAAGGTTGACCTCAAGAGAGGACTGCCAAAACTATTTGTCCCGTTTTTTTGATCAGAAGTCCCAAAGTTTCTACAGTAACGGGATAATGTTTCTGCCCACAAAATGGCAGAAAGTTATCCAACAAAACGGTACATATATATTGTAAATAAATGTAAATAAACTTTGAAAAAAATGTCTTGACTTTTCATACAAAAATACGAAAATACTTTTTCCCCAACCTATTACAATTACTTTGTTGACATTGACAAATCTGTAACTATAGGCAAAATTATAATTGTTAAATCTGTCAATGAGCATCGCCAGTTATTGTCGTGTTTCAACGACAATACTTTCCTACCAGTGCACGTTCAAAGAGAGGAGCTTCTGTTTGGGTGGCTGTCCGTCCACGTCGCCGCAGTCACCAGAAGTGCGTCTCCATACAACTACGAATCTTATAATCGTCGACTAACCGAACTATAGCCGAACGTTTCCAAACTATTATTAATCAAATAATAGTTTGGAAACGTTCGGCTCACGTGATTGAGATCGGATCGCCTGTTTACTAATCACTGCGCACCAGCAATACTACCCCAATTAACCAAAAGTTGTTCACGAATACTCTAAAGAATGCGCCACTGTACTCACGCTCCGCCATACATAAATAAATAATGCCCGTCTAATTATCCTTACATACATAACTTCACGCAAAATCCTTTGCGGGGTAGGCAGAGAGAACAGAGTGCCATAGGGCACGATTCTTACACACCTCACTCGCTTCGTTTACTTTCATAACTGTTTTCATGCACGTGCGTCGATTTTTGAGGCTTCTAACATTTTAACATAACCTTCCTCCAGAACACGTTCTATTTGGTCATGGAATGTGCATCTTGGCCGTCCTCGACTCCAACATCCATCCGCTTTTGCATTGTATATCTGCTTAGTCAATCCTGCACTATCCATTTTTTTTACATCGGAGCACGTCCTTTCTTACTTTTATACCGACACACTCTTTCAATCCTTCCTTACAACGTTGTTTTCGACGTGGTCAGTGTGAGTTGCTCCGCAATATTTGCGCAGTGCCCTCATTTTGACTGCGTTTATCCTACTTTTGTGCATATTTTGCCATACCCAGCTCTCGCTTCCTTACGCTAACGTTCTTTGCGCCCAGGAATCTGCCGAACGCCCCATTTACGCTATTTCCTAACGCCAATCTTCTTTTTTATTTTTCATCATATAAAAAATATAGATATTAATACCGGTCATGGGATATACGTATAAACATATTAGTCCAGTCATTATAGTAAGTTCACCTCGGAATTCGAGATACCCAGCTGTAAGTCTGTAAATAGTTGTATATTGACACCCTAAAAGTTGTCTCAAAACCTACATATGGTAGGGTGTAAGCAACTATTAAATTTCAAGGTCAAAGGTCCCAAAAATCGGTATTTTGCGCTTTTTTTGGAAATATCTCATTTCCTATGGGTTTTTTGCTATTTGTATTTATTATCAATATTGTAGAATACAAAATTCCCTACAAATTTGGTTTAAAAAATTTTTTATACGGTGAACCGTTTTCGAGATAGAGGGCGGAGAGCGCGCGGTCACCGCATCACTTCAGGTCAACCAGTGCCTCCGGTCGAAAACGCGCCATATATAGTTGATGAACTATCAATAAATCAATGATTATAAATATTTGTCAATTTTTATAAACTATTATATTATATTTTATCATTTTCTTCATGCATTAAATCTATATCTATTCGATAATACTGATATCCGTTTACTAAAATTAAAAAATAATTAAGAGAAAAACTTAAATGTTAAATTATATTCCCATTTACATTTATCCTCATTCCAAAAAACATATTTTATTTCTGCACGCATTAAGTGGCTGTGACACAACTTCTGCGCTTTTTAAAAAGGGAAAAAATCATTTTTAAAAGTTTTTGAGAAACTGACAAATTTGGATGAACTAGCTGCAGCATTTGAGGAAGAAAATTGTTCAGCCCAGAGATTATTAGAGAGTGGAACTCAAACCTTATTGGCAGTCTATAATGCTCCGAAATCTGAGAAAAGTCTCGATCATCTTCGTTTTACGCATTACGTCAAGTCTACAAAACTTAATAAACCTGTGCAGCTTTCAAATATTCCACCAACAAGTGCAGCTGCTCATCAACATTTCAACCGAGTATATTATCAAGTTCAAACTTGGTTAGGACATGACTTGGAACCCCAGGTATGGGGTTAGGCAATGCGAAATGATTTTCTGGAGCCTATCATGACAATTTTACCACCTGCTCCAGAAGATTTGTTAAATACAATTTTCTGCAACTGCAAAAGTGGTTGTGGTTCGCGATACGGATGCAGGAAAGCGGGCTTGCAATGCTCTTTAGCTTGTGGCCAATGTAATGGGCAAGCTTGTCTCAATGCTCAACCATATCAGAGTGACATTAACGAAGATGGAACCTTTGATCCCGAAATCATGGAAGAACTTGAGACAAATGTCGTTGAAGACGATAATGAAGACCAGTTTGAAATTTACCAGCAGCCAGAAGACGACGATGAAGAGGAAGAAGATGTTTAAAATTATAAATTGTAGTTTTTGTACCCTTTATTCCATTTTTTTACTTTCAATAAAAAAAATATTCAATGATATTTTTTAATAAAAAGATTAATCCATAATTTATTTGTTTTTTTTTTCATCATGTAAGAAGTTATTAATATTAATTAGGTTAAAATTCAAATATAATTCTTATATTTTCATTAACAATTCTGCAATTACATGGGCAGGTAAGTGTTGTTAAATAAATTAATAATGAATAAAAAGTGGTTAAGTTAGGAAAAAAATGATAAAATATAATATAATAGTTTATAAAAATTGACAAATATTTATAATCATTGATTTATTGATAGTTCATCAACTATATATGGCGCGTTTTCGACCGGAGGCACCGGTTGACCTGAAGTGATGCGGTGACCGCGCGCTCTCCGCCCTCTATCTCGAAAACGGTTCACCGTATAAAAATTTTTTTTAAACAAAATTTGTAGAGAATTTTGTATTCTACAATATTGATAATAAATACAAATAGCAAAAACCCCATAGGAATTGAGATATTTCCAAAAAAAAGCGCAAAAAACCGATTTTTGTGACCTTTGACCTTGAAATTTAATAGTTGCTTACACCCTACCATATGTAGGTTTTGAGACAACTTTTAGGGTGTCAATATACAACTATTTACAGACTTACAGCTGGGTATCTCGAATTCCGAGATTCTTACCTAATTTCAGCTTAAATGACTGGACTATATATATAATATTATTTTACGGAACATAATGATCCTGACATTTAATTGGAGATAATTACTACACAGTACAATAGGCTGTCACATGTATTATTTGCAGTGATATTATTTTCTGTGTGGGCTTTTCATTTAGTCACGCGGAGAGAAAGATATGTGCGGTGATACGGAATGGGGTAACATTTATTCAACAGTTTTCTGAGATATTAGGCAAAGAGAACAGAGCACATAAGGCACGACTCTTGCACGCCTCACTCGCTTATTTGATCGTAATTGTTTATAATGTTTAGGTACATAAATGATTATTATAATAGATAGAACTGACTCGACGAACTAGATAGTCGGATCTCTCAGGAAATCGACGTAAAGTGGCTCCACCCGCGTTCCCGTCCTTCCCCTATTTTCCCCCCTATCCCATATTAAATGTCGGCAACACAACTGTGGCCCTCTTGGTCAACGGTTCCAGACGGGCAAAGTTAGTCACCACTAGGTAATATGGGTATAATATGGGTTACCTAGTGGTGACGTGGCGCGTTTACCCCATCTCCAAAATATTTTTTTTATAGAGCCATTAACAATAGATTCGTCTATATACATGTAATATCGTAACTTCACTCTCACCTTCCATAGTATTTTGCTTTACCTTTGCCTGTCCTCCTCACAAAGACTTGTCCGTACAATACTATCATTGTTAACTGATTTTGTTATCAATTCCTATACAAAATTTATTAATTTCATAAGGAAGATAAATATGAAAATTTAGAGAGAGATGATGTTTGTCATTGTGAGTTAGATCCAAGGCCTATTCAAAGACGTTCAGGTTTTTAAATTCTTTTAAAAGTGCTGACTGTTAATCCTTGCCTTGATGCCTGAAGATATAGGCAGCGACAGTTATGCTTCCACATGTTAAATTTTCTTGACCAGCAAACCACGTCTAAATCTATGTACCCATATTACATACTACATACATAACTTCACGTTAAATCCCTTGTGGGGTAGGCAGAGAACAGCACGCCACAAGGTACGATTCTTATACGCCTCACTCGTTTTGTTGACTTTCATAACTCTTTTCATCCACGCGCGTCGATTTTTAAGGCTCTTAACATCACCCTCCTCCAGAACACGTTCTATTTGGTCATGGAATGCGTGTCTTGGCCGTCCTCGACTCCTACATCCATCCGCTTTTGCATTGTATATTTGCTTAGTCAATCTTGCATCATACATTCTTTCTTTTTTCCTCCCATCTTATTTTCGACGCGGTTAGCGAGAGTCACTCCGCAGATTTTGCACAATGCCCTCATTTCTACCGCGTTTATCCTACTTTCATGTACTCTCTGGCACACCCAGCTCTCGCTTCCATAAATTGTTACGTACTAAATGTTCAATAGGCTCGTTTATTTTCTGTACCATAATTATATTGCTAAACTGGTAATAGAGAAAAGTAACACCAGTGTTTTAATGATTAAATATGATATTTGGGTCTCCAAGAATAAAGTTTAAACTGTGTCCTCGTCTGTTTGTGTAATCTTCTTAAATGTTTTAAAAAGATATATACTTATACACATGTATATACGGTGAGTAAAATCAGCCATAAATGTCATAATGCGCTCACAAAACTCGCAGTCCACTTTATACATCCGGGATTTCTGAGATCAGAATAATGGTAACATTACAACACAACACCACTTAGCAAGCATACCATTTACATCCACAGTGGGTGATATTAAAAATAATGAACCGCCTGTCGGCGCCGATTACCCAATTTTCAGGGTAAAAGCGTTTTTTTTTTTCAACTTAGAGTAATTCTCCCCCACTCGAATGACTTTGAGAAGAAACTCGGCTTTAATGCGCCGTTTTCGACGAATGATGATAATTGTTATTTCAGTGTAGAAGTTTTCGAGTCCATTTCACTTTTTCTTGACTAATACTTGTATAGAATTATGTGTTTAAGGTCTGTTATGTAGGAAAACTCGTGGGATCATTACGACGGCTAACATTTAGTTGGCAGTAAATTTGTGTATACAAACAATGTCTGGTAATTCAATAGCAAACACACAGCTATAAAAATTTCATAATATATTTAGCATAAATTGACTTTAATCAAGTGGATAGGAAATAATAGGGACACTTTTCCAAAATAATTTAACTTCTGCTTCGGTAATTACACATCACATAGTAGTAGTCCATCTTTTATCATTCCAATAGCACTATTTAATTTCCAAGAAAATCACACTTATATTATGGAACAAGGGAACATGTATACTATTTTTTCTTGAAAATATATAGAAAAATTCCCAGTATGTTACAAAAATTACAAAACATTTGTATTTGCGTGGCGTTTGAACCTGGCTAGTCTTTACTCAACAGCTGATAGTTTTGTTACTGCACCATTTCATCCATTAAATAAATTAAATTTGTTAATTATTGCATCTACAATATTCCATATAAACATCACTACAGTAGTTATAGTTCCTTGTATATACAACTTACCCGCAAGTAAGTTTCTGTTACACAATATCTAACTTCGTGCTTCATTTGTTTACGACCTGGGAAGTTTAAAGTACTGCTTTTGGTTATAACATGGTTACGAGCCCATGGGGTAACATACACATAATAAGTACAAACCTAATAATATTAAGTTTATGATCCGTCACGAATTATATCTGCTGGGCAATTTCGGTATATACCAAGCTATGAATATATTTAGAAGCAAAGTGTTAGTCTGATTGATCTACAAAAGAATTATTGTCTAACTCAATTTATTTTTCTTGACTAAGACAGAAACCAAATATTTTATTTATGAGAAATCAATACATAGTTTAATACAAAGTCGCTTTCATCTGTCTGTCGCCTTAAATGCATAGATCTTAAAAACTATGCAATAGATTTTGATGGCTTTGTTTAATAAATAGTGGATGTCAATGGGGTAGTTTGTGTGTATAATATTTGTATATACTATTAAAAAATAAGGTATTTTTTGAGATTTAACACTTTAAGTGCAAACACTGGCTGAACCCTAAGTGCAATAAAAACAGTACAGTGAATTATACATCTTCAAAACGTTGGCTTTTGAGGCGAAATAAAGTTTTCTGGGCCAACTGGTGTTTTATAAGAATGATATTTGATAAGGTAGAAAACAAAAAAGTAGTAATAGTGAGTCTTGCTTAGACTTCTTTAGGCAAGGTGGGTTTAGCGATTTTGGATTAAACACATAGTCCAACGTGTACAACCTTGTGTGTAGCTGCCTTCTCATATTATTATCGCATAGTTATTATTCTCGTTCGTTTATCATACATTTTTTTGCCATGAGTCCTGCTACTAACGAGGTCATTAGTGCTATAAAAGATCTGACCCTGACTGATCTGAAATTAATCTGACCCTTGTTTATGTGAAATGGGGACAAACGAGAAAGCGGGTCGTCCGGTGCCTAGAGACTAGCGCCGGTCATGAACATTTACAATACCGAGAGTGTCATACTTGCGTTGCTGATATTAAAGATGGGATAGAACGGGTAATAGGATGGGTAAAGGAGAGATACGAGAGTTACTGAACCAAGCGAGGCATGAGCCACTTCATAACGATTCTTTGAGAGATGGAATGAGGCGGCCAATTCATTCAATGAACTAAATGGATCTACTACTGCAGTTTTGTACACTGTGTGTTTTAGAACACCCATTTAACTAGCCTCACAGGAATATAGAAATCCTCGTCATTCCTTTTCACAGAATAAGAATGTTAAGGAATAAAGTGTCGGCGTTTATAGAGCCGAGGTATTGTTCACAGATTGTTGGGGGATCTCTTTTCACTGCAGCCTGTCCCGCAGACAAAGGCTTGTGTCTTATATATACACTCCTGATATTATGAGATATTTAGACAAGCCTCTTGTGAATAATGTAAGGATATCAAAATCTTTACAGAAATAGATATTTATTTTTAGTTTGGAAATAAAGTTTCAGTGTTTCTAGGTTATGTGAGGAGCCTTAAAAATCAACAAGCGTGTTACCAAGAGTTATGAAAGTCGAAGAAGCGAGTGAGGTGTTTAAGAATTGTGCCTTATGGCGCTCTTTTGCTTCAGCCCACGCCGCAAGGCACTTAGCGTGTAGTTAAGTAATTTTGTAAATCGGTCTCACAAAAGGTTGATATTACAACTCGCTTCAGAATTGAAAAATAAAAATTGACGTGGAGCTTTAAGTATTTTTTTTTTTCAGATTATTTTCTTCCTTAGATTAAAAGTGATTTAGAATCTTAATTAGAGTTTTGCAATGAAAGCAGTTTATCGACATTAACATAAATAACTACACGTAATGTCCCAGTAGTTAATTAATATATTCACCTACTATTAATAGTACTATACTATTAATACCATTTAAAATATTTTTGTCATAGTTAAGGAATGGCTGGTTCATTTAATATTGAGTAAAATTAACATTATTTTATATTAAAAAGAACACATTTAATTTTCGGTTACAATGAACAAATGTTGAATATACGAAATAAAGAATTTTCAAATCAGACCGTTCCATTGCATTCCATTTATATACGTCTAAATATAATATATAAGCCCTTTTTATAAGTCGAAAAAATATTTTCAATTTTCGGAAAAATAAAAACGCTTGTAGATTTCTATGATATAATAATAGCTGTTTGTGAGCTCGGGAATGTTTGTGACATGTTCCGTGGAACGTTCTGCGACCCCTTCACATGTACATGCCGGGGTCGCAGTTTGATATCTATCTTATCTATTTGTGAAGTGTCAGATGAAAAGGGGTTAAGGTCATTATTCACCGTCGGGAACATTACACCGACCGCACATTGCGCATTTACCTTGTTACACTTTGCATAAATGGACACTTACTTAAATGAATTAGGTTTGGTCAGAATATTTTTACCAAAATGTAAAACAACAAACACTACACAGACACAATATTACATCAATAACATAACACATAACATAACTTCACGCCTTTCTCTACCCGAAGGTGTAGGCTGTGGCTGTTAAGCCTCGACTCGTCGTTATGTCAACGTCCCGAATGAAATAGGTGGCGAACTTATTGCCATACCGGGCACAAAGATTTCAGTCATCGATATTTATCACACATAACTCTCGAAAAGAATTTCAAAAAGTCATTGGTCTGAGCCAGGATTTGAAAACGCGACCTCTGTATTTAGAAGCGGAGTGCTCGACCACTGGACCATGGAGACTTATTCAATAGTTTCACATATAAACTTTGCGATTAGTATACTAGTTTACATATAGAGGTATAGGTAGTTATGTAGTGACATGTGTTATAACATGTCAGGGCAGGCTGTGTCACGACGACACGGTGCTATGACAGGATGACGGCCGGACGGATAATGTCCGCTGCCCGCCTGCGATTACCACATCGCAACACGACCATAGATTAAATTAATTACAGAAAGCCTTTAATTTTAATTTAGTTTTATTTAATACCTTCTTTGTAGCCTATATGTTTATACTTGAAGATTATATATGCGAACATTGTGGCTTAATACATAGATTATTTTGATTTTGGTCCTGTTAAGTCAAAAGCGATATGCTGAACCAATGAGACGGCGTACTATCTAATAAAACATTAAATTTGTAAATATGTCTTATTTTTAATAAAATTAATAAAAAATATAGTTATATAAAAGACTTTTGTAGTGAATGCTTTGTGTAATACACAGAATAGTAAATATTTTCTAGAGCTAAAATGAGAAAAAACCTACGTGAGAATTTTAGGTGTCCCTTGAATTTGTCTATGAGATTATTTGTGTAAGATATTTTTATTTCTCTGATATGATTCCTTAACGACTTTCAAATCAAATATATAAATAAAATATAA
This sequence comes from Euproctis similis, assembly GCA_905147225.2. NCBI lineage: Eukaryota > Metazoa > Arthropoda > Insecta > Lepidoptera > Erebidae > Euproctis > Euproctis similis. The sequence continues at coordinate 18,038,637 of LR990109.1, forward strand.
GAGATTTCCACCTATATATTGACTCATCACGATATCTCTGGAACCATAAGGCGTAGCGACTTGAAATTTGGTAGGATTATTCCTTTCGCCGAGTAGACGTCAGCTAAGAACGGATTTTACGAAATTCCACCCACAAGGGGGATTGCGGGGGTGTTAACAATGGAAAATTCCCATTTTTAACCTATAGCTGCTATCGACTTCAAATTTGTCGAAGATATTGCAGTATTAACATAGCGGGGCAGCAGTTATTACTTTTGATGCGAAACAGAGTTCGCCGGGTCAGCTAGTATATAAATAAAATATTAAATCAGTAATAGCGTAAAATTTAAAGTCATATCGATGACTGAAAACTTTGTGCCCGGTATGGCAATAGGTTCGCCACCTATTCCATTTGGAACGTAAACATAACGGCGAGACGAGGCTTAACAGCCGCTGCCTACACCTTCGGGTAACAATGGCGCGAAGTTATGTTATGTTATGTTTAAAGTCATTTTTCACGTACAACCTTTACTCACCTAATCCTATCTACATCTCTAATTACATTTTTTTAAATAATATCATTGAATAACATGCTTGTAGGTAAAAAACGAGGGATGAACAAAAATTTTTGCAACCAGAATCAACCGTGGAACATCTGTATTCATTTAATTGATCGCATCGGAATCAGCATTGTCATACGCGCATGTGGTCCTGATGCATGAATATATTATTCGACCACTTTCGATTAGGTAATTACTAATTAGAAGTCATCTGGGGGCAGAGTTAGATTTAACGCACCATCAGGAGTTATATTAATTATACATGCGTATGCATGTGTAGTTATTAATTGCCAAACTACTCTGTGACAATTCCAAATAATGCAGTATCACAAGGATTAAAATTTAATGTCACACGTAGAAAATTAACGATGTGAAAATTAACACAATAATTCCAAGAACTACATATAATCACTGATACTTATTAGAATCGTCGAATAATATCATGTTGTCTTATTAAATATGAAAAATAATTTTGTGTTAGCTTTTCAACTTTACAGTTAAGTTATTTTTTTAACTAGAAAAAAAAAGTGTGCTAAATCGGTTCCGAGTGCATAAAATGTGATTATTCTTTACTCTATACATAGAGCAATAAAGATTCCATATCTGGTAATTTATTTTATCACCGGGAACACAGGCGAAGACGTTATGGCTTACTGTTACTTAATAGTTATTTGACGATAATTTACATTGATTATGTACACAGGAAAGCAATTGGGCGCGGGAGGGATTGAGTTTCGTTCAATAATGAGGTTATAGGGGGCGCGCAAGATGCGACTAACTAACCTGTGCCTCGTCGCAGGTTATTTTATAGTATATTTATTAATGTAAACTAACTAATATATCAACTAGACTTTAAAACTAATATGTTATTGGCTTGCGGGGTGATTACCTAAGGTCAAGAATAATGTACTTTTGTTGAGTGATCGCTATCTATCATTCTTGCTATGACGCTAGAGTCATTGGGAACTGATTAGCACTGTGGTGCATTGCTACTCAAAATAGATCTTACTAGTGGTCAGCGGGTTCTATCCCTAACAGTTTTGAACATAGATTTTTTGTATTGTATACGCTTGTCCGTGTACAAAACTTATAAATTTACAGACAAAACCACTGGTATTGGTAACCGTCATCTAGTTCCATAACAGAAGCATTTTATCGCTTAGCTCTGAAACTAGATGGTGCATTTGGTATTTTGTTCAAAAAACATTATTAATAATAACATTATTAAAATACCTAATTAGCTCAATTTTCTTAGAGACCTAGTTTAAATTCCTAGGCAGTATTAGAAGTTTCTTCGTTCTACATTATAAACCACGAAATGTGTTTAAACCAAATGGTACAGTACCAAGACAGTGGTAGAGCCAAGCAGTTCGCTGCATGAATGGACCGGTTCGACCGGTGAAATACCACGACCTCTCGGAACCGACGTAAACTGGTTTATGCCGCGTTTCGTTCGGTGAGAGAGGTACCCGGAGGCCCACCCCCCTTCCCCGTACTTTCCTATCCCCTATCCCTTAAAGGTCGGCAACGCAACAGTAACACTATGTGTTGCTGGTGTCCATGGGCGGCGTTGGTTGCTTACCATCAGGTGACACGCCTGCACGTTTGCCCTCCTATCCCATAAAAAAAAAAAAAAAAAAAAACGTAGTGTTAAACCGCCATGCCGTCGGTTTATTTCCTAGTTTCCATTATTTTAAACATGAGATATTTCAAAATGTCTATACGAGAAACACGTCGATCGTAAAATGACATACGAAAATATTATCACATATAAAAATAAATGTAACTTCTTACAAAATACTGTAAATGTAACTTCACACCCTCAATACCTGAGATTAATATTCTATTCTCACATGTACATGACCGATGGTGAAACCTGTAATTGATATTAATCGAGTACAATAAATTTGTTAGCTATTGATATCCATCACACATAAATTCCGATAAACTGACGTGAGTTCTGGACTTGAAGTCGGAGTGCCTTCAGTCACCTCGACTGCGACATTCACTTCAAATATTCCACGATACCTCCGAATACCTGGACCTCCGGGTACCTCCCTCACCGAACGAAGATAAGAAGGATAGAATTAAAGAAGGATTTTATATCATAGTAATAGTATGATGAACAGCTTGAATAATGCAAGCATATACACATAGAACCCCGAGGTATTCAAAGTGTGGACGTTCAGAGCGAATGCAATATCTCGGACGTGACATCAAGAACGTCACGTTGCGGATTTGTGTCTACTGGATGAAATGTGAAAATAAAACAGAATAACATATACTGTAAAATGATAACGTGGCACTGAAAAATAAGTTGTTGCAATTTTCGGCTCTCAAAATCTGTATCTTGAAGAGAATTTCTGGCTTAGGTATTATCTCGCCCAGTTCGTTTCTTGACTGATGAATTTAAGTTAATAATAGAATGATCCATTCCATGGCACTCTGTGGTGTCACGAACTGGTTACTCTCTTGAACTTCGCCATGCCATGCTTGATGGTGACTGGCACTGGAAAGCAGTGACTTCTGCGAGCAACAGCGGGATGTCCATATAACATATTCACACACACAATCGCGTCTTTTATTTATATAATATTGATTATACTTATTCAACTTAAGAAGTCTCGGTGATCCAGTGGTTGAGCACCCCGCTTCTGAATTCAGAGATCACGGGTTCGAATCCTGGTTCACACCAATGACTTTTCGAAATTTTATTCGAAAGTTATGTGTGATAGATATCGATGACTGAAACCTTTGTGCCCGGTACGGCAATAGGTTCGCCACCTATTCCATTTGCGACGTAAACATAACAACAAGTCCAAGCTTCGCAGCCACTGCCTACAACTTTGGGTAGAAAAAGGCGAAAAGGTTTGTTATGTAATGTGATACTTATTCAAAACTATACTTCATTTATAACTCACTAACATGTCCATGTAATTTTAATATTTTTCTTCTTTTTTTACTGAAAAACATCCGAGGTCGTCCATTCTCCATAATTTCATGTCAATTGTTTTTCAGTCTATAACAAAAAGGTACAATTTCATTGACTGGTCAAATTTAAATACTCTAGATAATTTAAGTATTTTAGGACTGAAGTAAAATATTTAATTTGAACCTCCCAGCTAGTTAGCCGCTAATTTATTCATACATCTTCAAAAGTGTTCATGAATTAATGTGCGTTTTGATATTCAATGTTGCACTTCAGTATCGTGGTGTGTATAACTCTGGGGATTAAGACTCAGTAGTAACGCCAGTTTCAGTTCGTTTATGTATTAACTGTAGCATACAGTTTGTGTCTTTTATGTATGAATAGATTTGCCATGAGAACAAAATTTATTTATTTAAAAATTCAAACACATTTATCCACTTCTAAATTAATTGAAAGCTTTATAATAACAATATAATCAAAATATATATTCGTTGGATCGGGCAAGATATGCCTAAAAATGAACAGTCGTATTACGTGAGTTCAGAAATTGTCGGAATTCACCGGAGCGTCTATTCAAACCCCTTTATAAACGGCACTGTCCTTACTAACCTAAATTAAAAGTAATAAAACCATTCGCACAATTATGAAAACCTTGAGGTTTAATTAATTGTTACTAATTAAAACCCGAGTGGGCTGTTAGACTTGCGAGTCAACTCTCATTCTCTATCTCCTCTCCCTCTACGTAGAGCAGGTAATCCGCTGATAGCTCTACCTGTCTACACAGCGTGTATATCTCAAATTACATTATGTACCCGAATATTCTAGTTTAATTTAGACTCGGATTGTTGAATAATGAACTTCGTGCAGATACACAATTAATTGGTACATTTCATCTTTTTGCATGAATTAAAATATGCTTTGTTTGTTCGTAACTATTCCTTAAGTAACTTACAATATGGATACAACACGACGAAACGCGTAGATTACTTGTGAAACATAGTTTTCAGTCGGTAAAAAACTTTAAGTTATTTATAATCTCATAAGACATAGCAGTAAAGAGAAGCTGTAGGCATCAACTAGCGTTTAGGCGAAGAGTTTTTCGATTTTTGGGTCAATTGTACATCGATATGTAAAGAAATGAATATTTAAACCGGACATACGATTTAAATGAACGATATTCCATAAAGTTTAATCAACATATCTAAGGAGAACCAGACACTGACGTCTACAGTACTTGATATAAGTGCACCCTTAAGTACAATCACAATCAAATTCGATTTCGCGAACGGAATTCCGTGAAAAAACAAAACCCTGAAATGTGTTAACATATTTATATAAAGGTACCGTGAAAGTGTCTTCCTAAATTCTGTGAGTATCAAGATAACAAACGAAATAATAATATATCTCTTTTTTTGTTTTATGTTAAAATGAAAAATGTATCTCTTTGCCTCAATTTCGCTGAATTAAATATTTAGTGTTACTTGTTACACTATAACAGTTGGTAACCAAATTTTAAAGTAATGATCACACCCATATCCCAGAGCATGCATAATTACTACAATATTTTTTTACATTCGAGTAAAAATGAACCCAAAGACCTCTACGCAGTAGCTAGTTTAACTAGCAATTACGCCATAAAATTTGTCACATAATCGTCTTTGCGATTTGGAGGTGTAACAATCCAATGCTGAATCAATAGGTCGTATTATCGTATCTTGGCTCACACCAATGACATCTCGATATTATTTTCGAAAGTTTGGTGGGATGATAATTAGTAATAACTTATAAGATCTTACCCGGTGTAAGGCATTAAGGTTCCGCCGACTATTTCGTTTGGGACTTAAGAATTCCCCGATTAGAGGCATAACGGCCGCTGCCTATAATTTCGGGTAGTAAGTTCGTGAAGTTTTAAAAATATTTTACTTGTGAAAACTCCTTTAATTATTACTAGTCAACTGTACAGGCGATTCAGTCCGTCATGATAACTCACACTAGCCCATGAATAGCACTGCGATACATTACAAGGCGCCACTGATTTACTGCCTCCAATAAATAATCTCTCTTTTCCCACTATTTCGCACAAAGTCCACATAATTTATACTAACAAAGACATCGGTATCGACTTATCGAGCCAGCAGAAGCTCCTTTCCGATGTTCGTATAATTTCGGTTATTCTTAATACAATATTCATATCTTTGTATATCTATATATAACGGTCTCTTATTATAGTTATTGTTATAACTTGGCAGCGGATACATTTCTTCATTAAATATTCTTTTCGCTCATTGATAACTTTTATAATTTATCAAGTTGTATTAATTTTTATAAAGAATTAATTGATAGATTTTATTTAAGCTAGGATATTAAAAAATATTTAATATTTTAGCTTAAAATCTGTCAAGTAAACAGCTGACGAATATTGTAGACGGAGTGAACAGCTCATTTTTTTATCAATTAATGAAGGATAATTATACTGCTACTTCAGAAGACTGTGATAACGAATTCTCAATGATTAAACATATCGCTCAGAATCTGCGCGACATGATATTTAATCAGGCCGAAACTACATGGAAACTTTTTCTAAAAGTAAGAATACAATAAATATTGAAAATACTTAAGAAAATCGTTCCTCGCGCCTAACAAATGACAGCTGATCAGGAAATGCATATGGAGCTTTCAATCCGTGGCTAATGACGGCCCTGATGGATGGGTTTTCCCCGGGACCTTTGCCAACCGACTCGTGTGCTACGGTTTACAAATTCCTCAACGATCTCGTAGTTTATTTAACTTGCAAATTAAAATAGCCCACTGTAGTGTAATTTGCATTATTTTCTTTACTAATATTTTTTTTTGTAATTAAACTACTGAAACTTTTAAAATATTTCCATAGCTGAGCCGTAATTGAATCAAAATGTATTCGCGTTTGGCAAGAATCGGGCGTGGAACTCCACTGCGTAAAGATTAAATTATTGGAATAATTTAGTACCTAGAAGTAAGTATGATAGAACTTTTATCTGAGAATAGAATAGGCGAGAGATTAAAAATCATTAAGTCATTGACATTAGATTTCATGATATTATTGAAAAATCTAAAGGATATTTAACAAATACTTACATATCCGTATTTGTAAAACTGCAGCAGGCGTCTTTTCGTTTGGTCGGTACCTAAATGCGGCCAACGGCAGCGTGAGATATATAACTGTCATTCAGTAATATTGCAACATTTGGATGTTGTCAATTAATCATAGCAGAAATGCGACCACATGGTTATATATTACAATAAAATCAAAATAAATAAAATTTATTTGGAGATAATTTTCATGTTTTGTTTACATCGTTCGACAACGCCCGGCCTTTAGTGCCCGCAGGCCCCGCAGGCCACATGAGACCCTCGTTACATCGATCGTATCATTTCTCATGTTACATAATATGTTTAAATGTTTAATCAAATAGAAGTGAACTATATCATGATTGTGCATTGGCACTTGTGCATTTTGTTAAATCAAATTTTAACTGAGGTGTATATTAATAATCTTCTGGTATTTTGTTTTACACTTTTCATTTGTACAACAATGATTTTACTATTGAAATTGTTCCTCAAATAGATAAGGAAAAAAAAAGTACGAATGCAGGCAAAAGGTAAAACTATTTTCTTGATTACAAAACATACAAATTGATGAGATAGTCCATCACTGGCTACCCCTCTGTCAATGTCCATCTGAATATGTGAGTGGTTGACGCAACTGGGGAAATAAACTAAATGCTTTTACCAACCTGTGTGGACAAACTTCGTAGTATGTGGCTGTAATTTCTTTTAATTTTACGTTTAATACCAAGTCTGATTCAGAGATTCGAGTTTGGAACCATGTACACCTCACACAACATAACTTTGATAACCCTTTCAGAAGTTTTGTATGGAGAGTACCCAATGCCGGTATGACAATAGAGTAGAATAATTTGTTAATGTGTGTAGCTGTAAAAGGAATACATAACATAACATAACTTCACGCCATTGTTACCCGACGGTGTAGGCAGCGGCTGTTAAGCCTCGTCTCGCTTTTATGTTTACGTCCCAAATGGAATAGGTGGCGAACCTATTGCCATACCGGGCACAAAGTTTTCAGTCATCGATATTTATCACACATAACTTTCCGAAAACAATTTTGAAACGTCATTGGTGTGAGCCAGTGTCAGGATTCGAACCACGACCTCTGGATTCAGAATCCGTGTGCTCGACCACTAGGCCACCGAGACTGGATGGATGGTAAAATGAATAAATTTTAAATTATCCATAACCAATTTATTTAATTTACTAGCCCTGTGCTGTGGATGCCGAGTCCAGGTACGAAAATAAAGATCAGCTGGTTCGCTCCCTACCCGAGTGAATACGACTGTTTGATGGACAATCGCCAAATGTATTTTTTTTTTCATATTCTGATTATGTATTTGAATTACTATGCGTCGACAGATACCAGTTTTAATTACCTAGCTTGACGTTGCATAAGTTGTAACCAAATTTCAAATTTAACCGCTTTTACAGTAACATAAATGGGAAAACAGTAATTAACAATAATTTGTACTTGGCACCTATAGCGTAGGTAGTATCTGCATAGCACACGCTTGAGCTAACTCGGCTTATTTTCATAATTAATAGGTTCTGCCTGAAACTCTGCATCATTTTAATTCAACTTCCGCACTCTCCTGTCTTAGAACAATCCCGTGGGTTCTTTGAAACACTTGTAAATGTAATTGCTCCCGGTTGATCGTAGTCGCATTGTAATGAGTTGACTCTCAACAAAAGTGTGTAATCAACAATGTATTGAATGTTCAACTTAACTTCTAACTCTTGAACGAGGCGAGTTGTACAATTGCCAGAGCTCAACGAAAAGTTTCAAGGTAGCTTTCAATATTTACAATGCTGTATTGACTTAGTTCGTATAATTGTCGCTTTCATTCAAACAACAGTGTGACTTACCGAAAACCAGGCTCTACATACTTTTTCCTGTTAAATAGTACAGTGAAGATGAAATCTAAAATTTCCTGAGAAAAGTGAATTAACATTTTTCGTGTATGTAGGTAGTTTAATTTAAAATTCCAATATTTTGTACTGAAATATTTGTTGTGATAAATCAGTTGCGTGTAACAGTATGTAATGTGACGTAATGTAACAGGGTCCTGTACAAACGGAACCTTCAACAAACTTTGTAAGCGACTATTATCCATATGCAGTAAATCATTCGCAGAAAAAGGGCCGGCCATTTTTCACTTCGCCAGCAATACTTTTCGTGTAAATTTTGTGTAAACATTGGAAATAAATATTTATCCCGATATTATTTAATCTATTGTGGTGGCAGTTTTGCATCTTTTGAAACAGTGTGCCTCTTATTTTAAAGTGAGTTAGAATATATACTATAAAAGAAACTTTAAGAAATCATCAGAAAAGCAAACTATTCATACCTACTGATATGATGACAACATGTACAGGTACATCAATAAATAACCTCTTTGCGATAAATAACTAAGAAAACATATTGCTTACTTTGATTTCTAATAAGCTTAAAGATTCGCTAGAAGAGGTCATACTTTACCATCTTCAACGGGGACAAAATGATTAAGATATTTCTAGTTATTTCTACTACTGCTCATAAGTTTAAAAATTAACGCTACTCTAAGAGTTAGTCAAGCCAAGATCGTCTAAAACAATCTCAGGGAGCAACTAATGAACATTAGTAGATTAGACTTTAATAGGACGTGTGGCGCGAGTTATGTCGCTGTACTAGAGCCAGTGTGACAACTTGGATTATAGGCAGTGTCAGTAATGGGGCGGGACATCAGCTCGTTTTATCTCGATTTAAAACTCAACTACTATAAACTGCTTTAAACTTTTAACCATTTCTCCGCGAGTGGAGGTATAGAAGCCGCTGCCTACACTATTGAGTTGGAAAGGACGTGAAGTTACAAAAAAAAGGCTGTGATGTTATCGGAAAGTTTAAATGATTTTTATGATAATCATTAAAGACTAGTTGCGAATGAGGAAGTGAGGTTGGCGGAGAACTTCGAGGCGAAGAACAAACTCTTCTGGAGGGAAGTTAGAAAGTCTCGGGGTTCTTCGTCAATATCCAGAATGGACAAAAATATATCTAAGGCTGGTGAAATTCTTGCAAACCCAAGCGACGCATTGGGCAGATGTAGTGAGTATTTTGGGGAAATGTACGAGTATGTTCCGGATGTGGGCGCCGGGAGTGAGTCCACGACTGACGCCGCTGCGCCAACATCTGACGAGGACATTACTATGGAAGAGATTGAATGGTCGATAAGAAGTATGAAAAATGGTAAGGTAGCTGGAATTGATATGATGTATGTCATCGTGCCCTTGTATAAAGGTAAGGGATCACGTATGCAGTGCGCCAGTTACATGGCCATCAGTTTGATCAGCTTAGCAGCGAAAGTGTATGGGAAATTTATTGAAAGGAGAATGAGGGTGATATCTGATGGAGTGTTGTGGGAGGCTCAGGGTGGTTTTAGAAGCGGACGAGGGTGCATGGATCAGATTTGTTCTCTCCGCAACATCGTTGAGAAACAACTGGCTGTTAACCGGAAGGTTTTCTGCGGTTTTGTGGATCTGGAAAAAGCGTTTGACAGAGTGTTACGAAAGGATCTGTGGGACATACTCCCGGGCTACGGGGTGAGCGGAGCACTGCGGAGCACTGATGCACGCAGTTGTGCGTCTTGACGGCGGCTTGCCCCCTGGTTTGACGTCAGTATCAGCGTCAGACAGGTTGCGTGCTGTCCGCTCGACTGTTCATCCTGTACCTGGACAGTTGTCTCCAGAGTGTGAGATCGATGGATGTAGGGATGTGAGTGGGTGACCTAGTTGTGAGCTGCCTGCTTTACGCAGATGACGCCGTGCTTCTAGCCAAATCGCCGTCGTACCTGCAAACACTAGTCACTACTATGAATGATGATTGCATGATTAAAGGCTTGCTTTTGAATGCGACGAAAACGAAAGTTATGGTGTTTGAAAGGGAGGAATCCACAACGGATGAAAGGATAACGGTTGATGATGTAGTGCTGGAACAGGTGAATGAAATTGTATATCTTGGATGCGCTTTTAGCAGGGATGGAAGGTACACCGCGAATGTAGAAAGACGAGTGGCGATAGAAAATAGCGTAAATGGAGCGTTGGGCGGATTCCTGGGCGAAAAAAACATTAGTAGAAAAGCCCAGGTAGCAATCCACAATGCAGTCCTGATCCCAACGCTAACTTATGGAAGCGAGAGCTGGGTATGGCAGAGTGTGCATTAAAATAGAATAAACGCGGTAGAAATGAGGGCACTGCGCAAAATCGGTGGAGTGACTCTCGCTGACCGCGTAGAAAACAAGGTTGTAAGAAAGGAAGTTGGTTTGAAAGATAGTGTCGGTGTAAAACTAAGAAAGCGCATGCTCCGATGGTTCGGACATGTAGAAAGAACGGATGATGCAAGACTGACTAAGCAGATATACAATGCAAAAGCGGATGGATGTACGAGTCAAGGACGACCAAGACACACATTCCAGGACCAAATAGAATGTGTTCTGAAGGAAGGTGATGTTAGGAGCCTCAAAAACTGACGCGCGTGCATGAAAAGAGTTATGAAAGTCAACGAAGCGAGTGAGGCGTGTAAGAATCGTGCCTTATGGCTCTCCGTTCTCTCTGCCTACCCCGCAAGGGATTTGGCGTGAAGTTATATGTTATGTATGATGATGCAAGATTGAGTAAGCAGAATGCTTACTCGATTGGTAGATTCATGAGAAGAACCGCTTGTCATATAACTACAGATATATAATACTAGCAGACCGCGCGAACTTCGTGCCGCCATATTTTATACATTTTCCACTAAAATGGTTATTGTCCAACTCATATTAATACCCCAAAGCTTTCCTCATAAATGGATTATCTAACACTAATATTTTTTTAATTCAAGTTCCTGATACATACATAACAAAGCGGCATAAGGCACGATTATTACAAACCTCACTTGCTTAGCTGTTGATATTAGCGACTAACAACCTAGATATGATGAAAATAATAGCAGTTAAAATAATAAGCAGTTCGCTGCATGAATGGGCCGGCTCAATCGGTGAAGTACCACGACCTCTCTGAAGATCGACGTAAAGTGCCTCATGCCGCGTTTCGTTCAGTGAGAGAGGTACCCGGAGACCCACCCCGTTTCCCCATCCTTCTCCCTTAAAGGTAATACTATAACTATGTTGCCGGTGTCCATGGGCGGCGCAGGTTGCTTACCATCAGGTGACACGCTTGCTCCTTTGCCCTCCTATCCCATAAAAATAATATTATAAACTTCAAAGAACGCTTTTTAAGTAATATTAATAGCAATACCAGGGACTTTGACCAAAGTTTTTTGTCAATCTTTAGTTTTTTTTTTAATACTACTTAAACCTTTTTTTCATTTATCACTATCGTCGATTTAAAATAAACCTTTCTTACCAGTAGGGCTAACTCACAGTGAGTGTTTTTTTTTATAATTTAAATGATGTCGATTTGGCACCTTGGTATTACTCTTATCAAAAAAATTCACTACATTTTAAAAGAGATCACGATATTCAAAATGTAAATATAGATGGGCAACTATTTGTGGTATGCTGACGTGTAACAAACCCGCAAAGTCTTTATATTTTAGCAAAACACGCCAAGATCGAGGTGGGTAGGCATATCTTGCGCTTAGTCCATTTATATGAAGTTGCAATATTGGAAAGAATTATAGATAATACTAGCTGTGCCCGCGACTTCGTACGCGTGGAATTTGTGATCAGATAGCTATATTTTTACATAGACAGTTGAGAAGTAATTACCTCTAAAATGAAATTGTAACTGGTAGGATAAGTACAGATTGCGGTAGCAATGGTTGTTGCCCGCATTGTTTATTTTCATTTTAACAGGAATTTTTGTAGTATAGCTGTAGCCCGCGACGTCATCTGCCTGAACGCTATACAGCACCAAAAATACCTACGATTATACCTTTTAAAATAACATTTATTTACCCGTTACTTCTTTACATTTCATAAATACAGAAAGTACAGTAACAGAGGGAGACTGTCTTTTGTAAAATTGTTGAACTTCAAAAGTGCTGATTTTCAGTCTGCTTTGAATAAATGACTTTATGGTGATTCTGCTGAATTAAGTAATAAGTTGCGACTGAAGCAAATGTAGAAAATAATGAATAAGAAAATATAAATATAGAAAAGGATAAAAATATATACTTATAAAACTTCTCTATAAACAACATTGCTGGTTTGGCTCTCCGCAGCCAAAATGTAAAGAGAGTCAGGACTGGTGACGCGGGAGCAAGCGACGTACAGCTGCCCGTGTGAGAAGCAGCTCGTCCTGAGGTCGACACCCGCTGCTCTCAGTGTCTGCCCCTGCGACTTATTGATGGTCATCGCGAAGCAAACACTCACGGGGAACTGTACGCGCTTGAACTGGAACGGGAAGTTATGAGGTATGAGGGGAATGCGTGGTACAAATACTGCCTCGCCTACGCCACAACCCGTAAGAATTTCCGCCTCAATGCTGTGTCTGTGGAGCGAGATGACTTTAAGGCGGGTCCCGTTACACAACTTCGGAGGAGATAGGTTCCGAAGAAGCATAATCGGGACACCGACTTTCAGCTTGATAGTATGCGCTGGAAGTCCACTTGCTGACAGAGAGTTCAGAAATTCCACGGGATAATGTGTGGCATCATCTTGCTCGATGACAGTGTTTATAGAGGTGTAAACCACTTCATTCCCCTCAATTTTCGAGAGAATGCATTCGTTGATTGCTTCAGCCTGACCATTTTTGGGCGTCAAAATTGCCCGCTCACATACCCAAGAATTCTGCTGGTGCGGTATATGACTGATGTCCCCGTACACACAGCGAATGAGTTCTTCTAAGCTGGATACGACTCTACCGAGAGACTCTGGAAGCACCACCTGCCCACCTCTCTCCTCTGGTAGAGTGCCTTCGCCAAGACTTAGAAGAACATCGGAGAATTCTTGAGCACGTGCATTGCCGCCGAGCCGAGCTCTCATATTAATGGTCAAGCGCAGCGTACGAACTCGTGACCACAGCGAAGATCGTTTCAACGAAGCATTCACCTCGTCAGCCCTCGATCCCCGCGTCACCACGGGAAGCGTTTGTCGGAAATCGCCACTGAATAGAACTGTGACACCACCCATCAAGTGTTCGTTCCTGCGGATGTCCTGCAGGGTTCTGTCCACGGCCTCAACTGCTTTTCTATTGGCCATCGTACACTCATCCCATACGATCAGAGAGCAATCCTTCAGCACGTGTCCCTTATCACTATTGCGTGACACACCACAAACAGGCGTTTCGGTGCTCTCTAAATCGATGGGAATTTTAAACATGGCATGTGCTGTCTTGCCACCCGGAAGCAGTGTGGCAGCGATTCCCGACGACGCTACAGCAATGGCAATTTTGCCTTGCCTCCTGACCTCTGCAAGTATGCCAGTGGTAACAAATGTTTTTCCTGTTCCACCAGGAGCATCCAAGAAAAACATTTTACCCTGGTTTTGCCCAACGCTTTTAAGAACAGTGTCATAAATTTGTTTTTGCTCTGAAGAGAACAAAGCGACATGGTGATTTCGTATGGTGGTCATTTCGCTCGGATCGTAAATTGTCTCAGCGTTATACTCTCGATTTCCACGGTCTTGATGCGGTGATGATTGGGGAGCTGGTAACCCATATTCGACCAATGGATTGCCGCCGATGGAAATGACCACGTCTTGAAGTGAACTAAGACAGGTTTTCAGCACGCGTTCATCAGTTACTTCGACTTCGTCTCCAGTAGCACGCCTCAAAGCTCGTAGAAAATCTTCAGATAGATGATGTCGATATTTTTCCCACAAAGCTACCGGGTTCGTGACTCCACAAAACACCAAGATGACGGCAAACAGATGACGCATACGGCTGGGGCTGTTACTGACGCTCGCCTCCGCGAGGGTGTCATCCCAGTTTTGGTCACCGTCGAGAAGGTGACGTGCTACACAGGCTGCGCGGTAAGTGGGATACTCCACGCCATCAAATGTTCTCAGAAAGGCAAAAGACGTTGGGCCTCGGATCGTGTGAAGTAATAACCGCAGAAAATAGCATTCGCCATTATTCGGGTGCACGGTATAAACTCTACCCAATACGGTGTCCTTGAAAATTCCCGGAAAACCTTCGACAGCACCTCCTCTTCGACGTCGGTTAAATATTCCCCTTTGCTTGTCGTACGTGTAATATGAAGGCACCTCGTCATACGTAAGGAACCTCGCAAACTCGTCGATTTCGCAGAGCCTGAAAAATGCCAAGAGAGTTGTTTGGCGCGGATTTTCTAAGCGCTCAGCAACGTTGTTGGGATCAAAATATATGCGCTGACAGTTTTCTAGGTGGACGTCTAAATGCATGACGGCAGGATGCCTGTCATGTATAGAGAACGCCAGTATCCGCCAAACTGCTTCAGACGTGCTGATGTAGCGACCGGACTGATACTTGGTCACCTCGTCTCTGTCAGTGTTCTGTAAAGCAAACGTCGCCTGATCGCTACCTTTGTTCACGTATTTGCAGATATATTTGATCGACCCGACGCTGGTGCACGACTCGACGATTCGACGCCAACGCCATCTAGTTAGCGAATAGGAAACATTTTTTTTTAATGGTGTAAAATTATAAAATTACGAAGCAATCATTACACCAATAAATACCGAACAAAAATATTAACAGTTTTTAGCATATACAAATACATTTTTATAATTGTCTTGCTCATCTCTGAAAAGAATTAACGATACAATTTTAAAGAAGAAAATGCACAACTCCATCTATGACTCTTAAAAACATCTATTGACCGCAAGCGCATGATGAAATTTCAATTATTTATATTCAAAAAGTGTTTAAACATGTAATTCGACTTGATGTTTTTAAAATCTCAAAGATTTATTTATATCTAAAACCAAAAAGTGCTTACACGTGTAATTCAACTTAATGTTTCAAATCAAATCTCATAGATGGCACTGTTTTAAAATTGTCTGTTATGTTTAACGGCATAAGTTAATTAAAATGTGAAGCTAACTTATATTATATTATTATTATTATTATATGTATAGATTTAAGCATGGTTATTAACATAATAACACCATAACAACATACAAATATGCGTCGTTAGATTACACGTTGCTACAGAATACATTGAAGAAATAAAGGTTCACTGCTCGTTCCTCGTAGGTGATAGCGTGATAATATGTAGCCTATATGTTGACCCGACTTCTTAATAATTTTCGTGCCAAATTTGAAGTAAATCCATGCAGTACTTTTTGAGTTTATCCCGGACATACATACAGACAAACAGACAAACAGACAAACAGACAAACAGACAAAAATTCTAAAAAGTATATTTTTGGCTTCGGTATCGATTGCAGATCACACACCAAGTATTCTTTTTAAAAAATATTCAATGTACAGTTTTGACTTTTCTACAATTTTATTATATGTATAGATTATAATATCTGCGTGACGAAGTAACTGTAAACTAACTCTAGCTTTGACCCATGACTTTGGTGACTTAAGCATGAAAATATTTTTAAATATTTTAATATTAGCATTGCATTTTACATAAATATAATGAACGGAAAATAACGCGACACATTTAGGTAAACAAATTATCTGTCTGCTTGTAACTACGGCCAGTGCAACCAGGCCGAAACTAATTTTTAAGCCGTAAGCATTGTTTTCGGGTCATTTTCTTACACCTTGGGTTACATTATTGGACTTATAGTAAGGATCCCTAATATATTTGAAAATATAGTATAGCCTTAAGCCTTCCTCGATAAATGGACTATACACCAGTTGTCCGAGCAAAGAGCCTGTTCGTTTGCAGATAGCAATTCCACGCGCAAGACAATTAGTGTTAATTAATTTTAAGTGCAGTCATTCCACCTTTGTTCGTCATCAAGGCAATACACGTGTTTTACAATACTATTTTGGAGTTTTATGAAGAGTCCCCATTCAATTCCCTAACATGTGGTCCATCGAGCTCGGATTTTGGATTTCTTGAAGATTGAAGAAATTACCTATATCAAACAGCGGAATTGAATAATAATTACATTAAAATTTGCCGTGGAGGTTATAAGCCGGTAACGTGTATCTGGACAAAAAACTTCAAGATAATTTACGGTGTTTAACATTATAGTAAAATATCATCACCCAACACTCGGTCAGGTAGTATGTAACCATAATTAAGGATATTAAAAGGTTAGTGCTGGTTTTTTTCCTGAGATTTTATGTACTTTAACGTAGGTACCTATGTGCATTGTGAATAACTTGCCTTATCGTCTTTAATGATGATTATTTGCGAATACAATTATACGTACTTATTGTAACAGTGAAGTACAGTAGATATTTGCTACATTTATAATTGTATAGTTGCATTTTAGCTAATTATTCACCTTGAATAGTTGTTAGTGTAGGTAGGTATTAATAATGTTTAGTTGGCGTTAGATAGATATTAAAGAATTTAATTTGCTATAATTCAGTTAATAAAACCGTATTAGTGTACATAATAAATAATTAATTATTGTATTGTCCTTAATTTCCGACGTTAGGTAATTAGTATATCGGTATTTAGGAATTTGGTCAAAATTAAATTGTTATTAAATCAATTCCAGGTTGACTACACTCGGTTCCCAGTATGTCCGAAGAAAGAGAATTAATTAAAAAACGAGGAAGTTTCAAGGGTCGTTTAACTGCATTTCACAACTTCATTGATGCATCGAGTAACAAGCAGTTGACTGGTTGTGAGATCAAGGAATTACAGTTACGGATGGGTAAAATCGAGGCTTTGTATGAGCAGTACGACGAGGTACAGTTACGATTAGAATGTTTGGTAGATGATGTCAAAGCTCAGTTCTCTGAACGTGCTGAATTTGAGTCGCTGTATTACAAAACTCTGTCTAGGTCACAGGCGTTGATAAGTAAATATAAAAATGATAATGAGTCCGTAAATAGTGATAAATGCTCCCGTATTAGTCAACGTAAACCTGTCAAGTTGCCCACTATACAGCTGCCAAAGTTTAATGGGTGTTATAGCAATTGGTTGGAGTTCCGGGACACTTTCACTAGTCTCATTCATTGTAACGATGAAATTGATCAAATTAACAAGTTTCATTATTTGCGAGCGTCTCTGGAAGGATCTGCTGCTGTGGTAATCAATTCTATTGGGTTCTCGGCAAGCAATTATGATATAGCTTGGAAGCTAATTTGTGATCGCTTCGATAACAAAAGGTTGTTAGTGCAAAACCATGTGTCGTCCTTATTTAACCTGAACACTATTTTAAAGGAATCCTCTGTTGCGTTAAAAGGTATGATCGACCAACTTAACAAGAATTTGCGAGCTTTAGAGTCTTTAGGTGAACCTGTTCAGCATTGGGACACTTTACTTATATACATAGTTACTCGTAAGTTAAGTCAGCAAACATATCGTGAGTGGGAGGAACACAAAGGTCGCATAGACAAAGATAGTACAATAACATTTGATGCATTCCTGCAATTTATTCGCACTCGCGCTGATTTAATAGAAACACTAGAGTTAACACGAAATAGCAATAATCCCACTGACGCTAAGCCTAAGTCCAATTATAATGCGATGCAATCTATGGTTATATCACAGGATTATAATAGTTCTAGTAAGCAATGTCCCCACTGTCAAGCCGATCACATTCTAAGTAATTGTTCAGCATTTCTTGCACTCAGTATAGACGCCCGTATAAAATTATTACCTAATTATAAAGTCTGCTATAATTGTTTTCGTGCAGGTCACTTTGCTAATCGATGTAAAAGGCCGGGTTGCAAAATATGTAAGCGCCGGCATAACACGTTGATACATTCGTCGGAGAACAAAGGTACTTCAAACTTTAGTAATAATAATCATAAAACCATGTCAAACGGGAGTTCGTCTCATCCCGTATCTACGTCATCGCCCACTGACGCCGCCGTAGCGAGCACTAATGCGACTGCGAGTGCAAATAACTTATCGTTGTCGGCGGCCCTCAGCTCATCTTGTGGCGAGCGTAAACAACGCGGTGTGTTATTGTCCACCGCTCTTATCAAGTTATGTGATCAAAATGATCGTGAGCACACAGTGCGGGCCATGCTTGATAGCGGTAGCACATCTTGTTTTATGACGGAACGATTATATAAACGGCTTAACTTAAATTCTAGTCAGGTAAATGGTTCAGTACATGGCATTAATAACGTGAGTTCTCGCGTAGGCAAAATTTGTCAAGTAAAAATGACGTCATTAGACAATAGCTATTCCAATAAGTTTTATTGTTTTATTTTGCCATCATTAACGACTGTGTTGCCAAGTCGTGAAGTCGACATTTCAGACCTGAATATTCCTGATACCTTGTGTTTAGCTGACCCCACCTTTTATAAGCCGTCAGAAGTGGATGTCTTAATCGGTGCTGATCTCTTTTGGGACCTGGTCGGTTCACAAAGAATTAATTTAGGTTTAGATAAGCCAGTTTTATGTGAAACATTGTTAGGCTGGATTGTATCTGGGCCTGTTAGTTATAATAATAACAGTAAATCATTTTCGCATGATATATCATGTAATTATACTCAAACCGATCCCTCTGGTAACAGTGATTTAAATAAAATTCACACAGATTTAATGAAATTTTGGAATTTAGAGGAGATTAACTCGCAATCCCCAAATTATTTACCCGAGGAAAAGTTGTGTGAAGAACATTTTGTTGAAAATACGACACGTTTAGAGGAAGGTCATTTTTGTGTTCGTATTCCTTTAAAGCAAAGTCCTTCTGTCTTAGGAGAATCCTCTCAAAGAGCTTCTAAATGTTTATATTCTTTGGAACGCAGACTGAAGTCAAAACCTGATTTAGGTAAATTATATCGCGACTTCATGTCCGAATATGAGACTTTAGGACACATGACCGAAAATCAAAATAGTGACAGTCCCAATGGCTATTTTATACCTCACCACGGGGTACTGCGTGAATGTAGCACTACTACCAAACTCCGTGTAGTCTTTAATGCGAGTAGTGTTACTTCTTCGGGAGTGTCCTTCAATGATCTGCAAATGGTGGGTCCTACGGTGCAGGACGATCTTATATCTATACTTCTTCGGTTTCGACAGCACAAGTTCGTCTTGTCAGCTGATGTTGCGAAAATGTACAGGTGTGTATACGTCCACCCGTCTGACAGATACCTACAAAAGGTACTGTGGCGTGATACTGCGTGCGACCCTGTTAAGACGTACACATTAAATACTGTAACGTATGGTACGGCTAGTGCACCATTTCTCGCTACGCGCTGTCTAAAGCAAATAGGTATTGACTATAAAAACAGCGCTATTAAGATGTCTTCGCATTCTGTAGGTGAGTCATACCCAGGTATCAGGGATAGGATCGCTGACGTCATCAAGCATGACTTTTACGTTGATGACCTGCTGACTGGAGGTGATGATTTAAATGAGGTTATGTTCATGCGCACCGAGGTCACCAACGCACTGGCGTCTGCTTGTATGCCACTCAGAAAGTGGAGATCCAACGTACCTGGCTTAGTATCTGGCGCTTCACAGTCGTCGTTAGATTTAGATATGGGCTCTAATGAACCCAACAAGTTGTTAGGACTTGACTGGTTTTCTAGCTCCGATGAATTGGGCTTTTCATGTTCTACGCTATCTACTAAAGTTTCTGCGACTAAGCGAGACATACTTTCTGCCATTGCACGTATTTTTGACCCCCTAGGACTTTTATCTCCTTGCGTAGTTACCATGAAAATGTTATTACAAAGAATGTGGTTAGATAAACTCTCATGGGATGAGCCGTTAACCCCGGCACTTAATGATATTTGGAATAACACTGTGAAAGCATTGCCATTCATCAATGATTTCCGTGTTCCACGACTCGTGTGTGATTCATGTACGAACGCAGAATTACACATTTTCACGGACGCATCTGAGCGTGCGTATGGCGCCTGCGCCTATGTGCGCAGCACCAATGACCAGGGTGAATATAAGGTTAGTTTATTAGTCGCTAAAAGTCGAGTGGCGCCGATCAAGCCGACCACCATTCCAAGACTGGAATTGTGTGGGGCTGTTGTAGGAGCTCGTTTGTGCGAGAAAGTCGTGAACTCACTTAGACTACAGTTTCGTCAAATTCATTGCTGGACTGACTCCACAGTCGTGTTGGGATGGTTGCAGATGTTGCCTTCTAAGTTACAGCCGTTCGTGCGAAATCGAGTTGCTGAAGTTTTAGACAAGGCGGGAAATTGTACTTGGCGACACGTCCCAACCCATCAGAACCCAGCAGACCTAATATCTCGTGGCGTGGATATTAGTGTTCTGCAATCATTGGATTTGTGGTGGAGTGGCCCTAGTTTTTTGAAGCAGGAACCGTCTCATTGGCCTTCTCAACAAAAATGGTTAGAGTTAGATAAGCTGCCTGAAACTCGACCAATTTCATTTAGCGCTAGTGTTAGTGAAACTAAACACTGTAATAATGCATTCATAGAGTTCAATCGGTTTTCTAATTATTTAAGGCTTATTCGCAGCATAGCAACTGTCTTAAGGTTTATTAAAATGTGTAGAAAAAATCCTCCTCACAGTAAGTTTCTATCACAATCAGAGTTGCAGGATGCATTGAATGTAATTATAATTATAAGTCAAATTGAATCCTTTCCCGAATATAAATTATTAATTAACAATCAGAAATTGCCTAATAAAAGCGCTCTTATTAAATTTAATGTGTTTATAGATAGTAATAAAATAATGCGTGTCGGAGGACGCTTAGCAAATTCTGAATTTTCTTTTGATAAAAAACACCCAATAATTTTACAGTCCACTCACAAATTTACCAAGTTACTGTTCGAGTGTGAACATGTAAAACTAATGCATGCGGGCCCTCAATTATTGCGAGCTTCGATTAGAGAATCGTACTGGCCCATAGGCGGACGAAGTTTAGCAAAGAGTTGTTATCGTAATTGCGTGCGTTGTTGTCGCATGTCGGGTAGAACGATTACTCCGTTGATGGGTAACTTGCCACAGCAGCGTCTCCTTCCAGGCGGTTATCCATTTGAAAGCACTGGTGTGGATTATGCTGGTCCCATCATGGCTGCTAGTAGGCAAGGTCGAGGATGTAGGCTATTAAAAGTGTACATAGCAATCTTTGTGTGTTCCACCACCAAGGCTATTCACCTGGAGCTGGTTAGTGACTTAACCAGCAATAAATATTTACTAGCCCTATATAGATTTAACATCTACTCAGACAACGGTACGTCTTTCGTTGGTGCATGCAATGAACTTTCAAAGTTCCTTGAATCTAACTGTGATTCCTTGGGCGAGCAACTAGCTAATGACGGGATTAAATTCCATTTCATCCCAGCGTACACCCCTCATTTTGGCGGACTCTGGGAAGCGGGTGTCAAGTCGACAAAATACCATCTCAGGCGAGTGTTGGGAAATTGTAATCTCACTTTTGAAGAACTTAACACCACGTTAGTCCAGATTGAGGCAATATTAAATTCACGTCCGCTGACGCCGCTGTCTTCCGATCCAGCAGACTGCACTCCACTGACTCCGGGTCATTTTCTCATTGGTCGGCCGCTTACGTCACTTCCGTTACAAGATGTACAGGACTACTCCGCTACTTCACTGTCTCGCTTTTAACGGATCGAGCAACTTCGCCAGCATTTTTGGACTCGTTGGAGCAAAGAGTTTGTGTCAGAGTTGCAGCAAAGGACCAAATGGCACACTTGCAAAGACACACTGAAGCTTGGATCCTTGGTTATTATAAAGGAGGATCATCTACCTCCCCTCAAATGGAGATTAGGAAGAGTCGTCGCCGTCCATCCAGGATCAGATGGGATTGTTCGCGTGGCAGATATTGAAACCACCGCTGGAGTCATCCGCAGAGCCTTTAACAGGATTTGCCCACTGCCCGTTGATTCTACATTTGGTTGAAAGCGCACCTGCTGCTTCCAACGTCCGGGGGCATGTCCGAGCAAAGAGCCTGTTCGTTTGCAGATAGCAATTCCACGCGCAAGACAATTAGTGTTAATTAATTTTAAGTGCAGTCATTCCACCTTTGTTCGTCATCAAGGCAATACACGTGTTTTACAATACTATTTTGGAGTTTTATGAAGAGTCCCCATTCAATTCCCTAACACCAGTGAAAGAATTTTTCAAATCGGACCGGTGGTTTCTGAGATTAGCGCGTTCAAACAAACAAACTCTGCCGCTTTATAATATAAGTATAGAATATATCCTGCTAGATAATCTGTAGAACATCTTTGACAAGCGCTATCATTTATTACTGTTAGTCACTAATCCACGAATGACTAATGGTGGGGAACGGTTTGTAGTTATTGGAGAATACTCAAATGATTTATGAATAGATTCCTGGTATATTGTTAATAATATGTATACTAATATTAATTGCTTATTAAATATATGTTTTATTGTATATGTAAATAAAGTCATATTTAGTAGTTTTGTAGATTTCGTGTGCCTTGGATATGAACGGTTACTATTTAGAGATGATTTATATATATTATAGATCTATTTATTTTACGAAATTTTGAGGAAAATTGGAAATTTTGAGGGCACCGTCAGGGTTGCGCCTAGTGGCCGAGCCCTCCAACTTTCAGTTCAGAGATCCAAAGTTCAAATCATTACAGCTACCAATGATTCTCCGGAAGTGACAACGTGAGATAATATTGATAACTAACAATGTTTGGATATGGCAATATGTGTCGCCATATTTAAGTCTAGAAAATTCGTCCTATAAGTCGAAGCATATTGCCGCGGCTTACGTCTTCGAGTATTCAGGATGGAGAGATTTAACCAGTTTAATTCAAAAATAATCAATCAGTATACAAAAAATGTGTTGCAACTTAAGTATAAAATATCAAACTCTTGAGTCTTCCTTATTTTTTTAACCGACTTCGAAAAAAAGAAGGAGGTTCTCAATTCGTCTGAATGCATATTTTTTTTTGTATGTTTACCGATATTTTCGTCAATTATGGACGGATTTCAAAAATTTTTTTCGTTATATGGTGTTTCCCTCCGAGATGGTCGCATTTTCACTAGGTCAGGATCTGATGATGGGAACCAGGAGAAATCGAGGGCATCCCCTAAAAATTGTATGCGAGTATGGTGTTTTTGTTACGTAATAGTGATGTCACAAAAGTCCTCAACGGTTAGGAATTTGAAGACAGTACTGCAATTGGTCGAAACTACTTGGTAGTATGCAGGGTTAGCGTGTTACTTGTGAAGTATGGCTGAATATACACCTGATGGTGCTGTGCTGATGAAGAGGCCACAGAACTCCTCAATGCTTAGGAGTTGGGAGACAATTTGTAAAGATGTTTTTTTTATTTTTTGTAATAGTTTCCAGGCTACGATTGGCCTTTATTCGGGCTGCAGTGTTACTGGGTGTACCCGTGACAATTACAAAAATATAAATACTTAGCATGAGTTATCATACTTTTTTATCTAAGTGCTCATTTATGACAATTATAGCTCCCTAAAAATATCAACCATTTAACCAAGGGACTTGTAATTATTGATAATATATTTAATTAACTGAAAGCCTTGTAAATGAACTAACTTTTATTGAAGTTCACAACTCATTAATATCACTAAAACTCGTGAAAAAAATACTTTACTTTATTACTACGTTAATCACTTAAAAAAAAAGGTAAACCGACTTCTAGAAACGTAAACCACCAAATATTTAAGTATATGAAAACATTACCTCCATAACTAAAAAGCGATAAATAACGTAATTTACTCATTTGTATACTTAATACAATATACAAAACGTAATACATACTTTAATAAAGTCATCTTTAACTGTTAAAATATTTACAATTGTCACTTATTTTTGGAGTCGGTGCAAGCCTAGGTAACATACTCTATTGTGTTGCCATGGTGTATATTCTTAACCGGGTCGCTTAGAGTTATCACTTCATTATTTTTGACTAATTGGTATTGTAGAAAAAAAAATCACAAGTGCAAAAAAACACTTAAGAAATATAATAGATAGTCTATAACGGCTTCTCAGAGCTAGCACATAGCGTAAAGTTTTGTTCGAATGTCTTTCTCGTATCCAGTATTTCACACGTCTTTAAAGAAAATACTAACACTTTGTAATATCCAAAAACTTAGTTTAGAAATTATTACAATTATTATTATAGGTTCTGTTTTCAACATTGCACTTGTTACAAAGACAACACTGTTGACGCTAGCCGTATTCAGCTCCTACTATCGCCAGTCTAAGTTGAACGCGGCTACTTTCAGCAAAACTTGGAAGTGATAGCAAATTCGGAGTGTTAGGTTAAGCGGGAAAGATCACGTTATCCTGGATATACGAACTAGGTAATGCTCGTTAGTAGAGTCGCGGTCATAACAGTGAAATGAAAATTGAATTGGCGCCAGAGCGGTCCGAGCACTTATAATTCACCAAAAGAATATTATCCTGTGTCGGGTATATGGTGCAATGAATATATAATTAATAGTTTTTTAAATTAATAATTCTGAATTCATCGGCGTATGACGACAGGAATAGTGTCACCCCATCGCTTACTGTATCATTGAAGGCGACTAAGAGGTTTGTACTAATGAGGACCATTCCTAATATCATAAATGTCGATAGTGGTTAAGCTCGTTGAATTCTTCTTCCAAGAACTCGAGTTTGAATCCTGCCTCACACCAATAATTATCTGGAGGCTTAAATAGATTCAATTTCCCATACCTATTAATTTCGCCCTTGGATTTAGATTATATTTGCTATTATAAAATTAACCTCCCATGTCAAGGCAGTCCAGTAGGTGTTTCAAATATGAATTGTGGCAACCAATTCGGCGTAAAGGCACTATTGCCGCTGCCTGAACCTTCGGGTACTTCATGTCGTGAAGTTACATATATATGTAACAGAGTAATAATCTCATGTGAGTTGGAAAATATTCATATGAGCAATTTCAAAATAAAACAGTGCGCCGGAGATTTCCCCAATGCCGTAACTCTATACCAGGGAAGTGTTGAAACAAAAACTGTCTGACAGCGAATATGGCACGTGTAATATGAACACTATATAGTAGGGAATAAGTCTCGGTGGCGCAGTGGTCGAGCACACGCCTTTTGATCCGGAGGTCTGGGTTCGAATCCTCACACTGGCTCACACTAATGACTTTTCGAAATTGTTTTAGGAAGTTATGTGTGATAAATATCGATGACTGAAAAACTTTATGCCCGGTATGGTATGGCAATAGGTTCGCCACCTATTCCATTTGGGACGTAAACATAACGGAGAGTCGGAGTTTAACAGCCACTGCCTACGCCTTTGGATAGAAAAAGGCGTGAAGTTATGTTATTTGACTAACACATGAATAGTTTAAACGATTGAAATTGATGAATTGACACGTGGTTTCCTGGACCATTACTTCAAACGATAAGGAAAAATAAATTATTTACATCGTTTACAATATGTATTGTATTATTGTAAACGAATAATTTATTAAAAAACTAAACTAAACGGCGAGACGAGGCTTAACAGCCGCTGCCTACACCTTCGGGTAATAAAGGCGTGAAGTTATGCTATGTTATATAGTAGGGAACAATTTATATTATTTAATAAATGTTCATAGTAATTGAACATATACTTTAACTGATACACGTTATTAGAGGTCTTAAATTCGAATACCGATACACACGAATGACTTTCGGAAATAATTTTACAAATTATGTAATATAAATATCGACTATTGGCATAATTGTGGCCTTAATTGAATTGGCCTGTCAAGGTATATTGCCATTGCCGCGCCTTTTGACAGCGTTGTTTTTACATTTCCCTGCTAGCACTTTGCCCAAAGTAAAATTAATAACAACCCTTCAAAGAAATTAATCAAAGGATTCACCTGTTTCAGTACAATACTGAAAATATATTTATGGCACGCTAATAGGCTTTTACAAAGTTTTATTACATTATCTACAAACAGCACTTAGCGTTGGAGGCAATATAATAATAATAGTTCTAGTGTACAAGAAAGAGACTAACAACAGAACATGAACACAAAACTATGATACTTAAATGGCGAACGTAAGTCTCGGTAGTCCAGTGGTCGAGCACACGGCTTCTGATCCAGAGCCCTTCGAATCCTGACACTGGCTCACACTAATGACTTTTCGAAATTGTATTCGGAAGTTATGTGTGACAAATATCGATTACTAAGAACTTTGTGCCCGGTATGGCAATAGGTTTGCCACCTATTCCATTTGGGATGTAAACATAACGGCGAGTCGAGGCTTAACAGCCGCTGCCTACACCTTCGGGTAACAAAAGGCGTGAAGTTATGTTATGTTAAATGACAAACGTAAAGGCTTTTAAACATTTTTTTTGTAAGGTATACTAGTGTTAATACTGATTAGTAATAGTACAAATAAATTTAACTTAACTTTTAACTTACACTACATGCTTAGAGAACTGACTGTGGCTCTTACTATATACACTCGTAGAACTTGAAATAGTTTTACGACAGCTGCAATAGTAGTAGCTATAACATTCTTATTTCACGCACTCGTTTACGTTCGTGTAAAATACGCAAGTACCGCCTAAATTTAAAGTTGCCAATGTTATCAATAAGTACACAATGTATAAAATACATGAAAAACATTTACCGTCCCAGTAAAAGTTTTATACTAATCACGATAGTCAGTCGGATCATACACACAATACATACATAATACAAATATAAAATATTCGTATAGTTAATATTTGTCATATTAACTATAAGAATATTTTATATTGAACGATAATGGTATTTTTACAGTGGCATTTCTATGAAGAAACTGGCTGGCTCAAACAATGAAGTACCACGACTTTTAAGAAAACAGACATAACGTGGGTTGTGCCGCGTAGAGTACAGTGAGAGTATCCCCTCCTCGGTCCCAATCTTATTTTAAAGGCCGACAACGTAGCTGTGTTCCTCTTGGTGTCGCAGAAGTTACTTACCACCATGTATGCTTGCTCGTGCGCCCCCTTTCCCATAAAGAAAACAAGGAACATAGCGTTGATTAATTGGGTATTATCAAGTTTCACTCATAACACAAAAATTAAGCTTTTCTATGAAATATGCGGTAAAGAATTTCTGGCTGTGGTGATAAGAGTAGGGAAAGTTACATTCAATAAAATTTGATGTCTACAAAAAAGTCATGAACACTTATACACAGTAACAAACTACACTCGAGAGCAATGAATCCGGGTCACTTAAAGAATCCTAAAAATCTCGGAAACTAAAAATGCTAGGTTAATGCAATAAATTGTATTTAATAGACAATGTAATACTCCTTAAATGAAGGTATTAAAACTTCTTAGTTATTGTAAAGTTATATCATAAAAAAATCAAATTTGAAAAAGGGCCACTTTCGAAGATGGAACTACGAAATTACAGCATTTGGTTTTGCTTTTGTTTGTAATCTGTCATTTATGTGGGTACATAAACCATGTTGATAGTGCTCTATATTCATTATTCAAGCTGAAATTATGTCGCTTACGCCTGAAGAATGCACCAGAATACTTACAATGCTGGAAACCGGCCGGAGTCAGCGCGATACAGCCAGGACTGTTGGTGTGTCGCTGTCAACAGTACAAAGAGTTCTCCGACGTTACGAAGAAACTGGTTCTAACCTACGCAGACCAGGAACGGGCAGAACCAGGTATACCACAGCACGAGAAGACCGATACTTGGTGAACACCATGCTTCGAAATCGCTTTCTCACAGGAACTGAACTCACCAATCAGTTTCGACGCCTCGGAGGAAGTAACCCAAGTGCATGGACAGTAAGACGTCGGCTTGCTGAATCTAACTTAAAACCCCTTAGACCTGCAAACGGCCCTAAACTGGAGCGTGGGCATCGTATTTCAAGACTAAGATATGCCCAGAGCCACGTAAATTGGAGTATTGAAGATTGGTCAAAAGTTATGTTCTCCGACGAATCAAAATTTATGCTCTACAAGCACGATGGAAGACACAGAGTGTATCGAAGACCAGGGGAAAGATTCAAGCAAGCATCCATCGAGGAAAAAGTAGCCTACGGTGGTGGGTCTGTACTTGTGTGGGCCGGAATTTCTTCTGAAAGTCGCACAGAGCTGGTGATCATAGAAAACGGCTCTTTAACTAGCGTAAGATATGTGGAAGAAATCCTCAATGATCACGTTGGTCCATTTATGGTCATTTTAGGTGAGGATGCTATATTTATGCATGACAATGCCCGACCTCATACAGGTAGGATTGTGAATGACTACCTTCAAGAGATGAACATTACTCGTATGGAGTGGCCAGCGCGCAGCCCGGATATCAACCCGATCGAGCATGCTTGGGACGAGCTAGGCAGATGCGTAAAACAACGAAACCCTCCCCCAATCACGCTTCGTGAGCTCAAAATTGCTCTCACAGAGGAATGGGAGAATATTCCCCAAAATCGTATAAGGAACTTGGTGTACAGCATGCCAAACCGCGTAAACGCAGTAATGGAAGCACGAGGAGGCAATACGAAGTATTAAAATTCAAGAAAATCGTAATAAAGTTCAAAAATTTCATGTTTCCTATTTTTGTTTTAAGGAGAGATCAGCAGATTTTTTCTTTATGTAATTTTGTGTTAATAAAATATATGGTGACTCATATTTTTTTTACTTTCATTTAAGGAGTATTACATTGTCTATTAAATACAATTTATTGCATTAACCTATCATTTTTAGTTTCCGAGATTTTTAACATTCTTTAAGTGACCCGGATTCATTGCTCTCGAGAGTATTTGCAAAGCTGTGCTTGCTTGCAAAATTCGCAACTGGGACTAATATTAACATATGCACATAATTCGCCCTATTACTGCTGCGAATGGTAAATGGTAATATCTGACAATAAATAACAAGATGCAGTATCATGGTAAGTTAATTTGTAAGCCTCGCGAGAGACGAGAATATTTTCTTTTCTCATACGCGGCGCAAGGTTACCGACGTTAATCCATCCGGTTGGAAATATAAGTAGCTTGAAAAAATTAGATATATACAAACTGAACTGTAAGTTATTAAAAAGAGATAAAAATATCTACTTCTGATATTTTTTATCTTCGAAGAGTCATATACATACATGCATAACTTCACGCTATGTCCTTTGCCATGTATGTAGAGAGAACGCAGCTCAATAAGTTACGATTCTTAGACATTTCACTCGTTTCTTCGACTTTAATCACTGTTAGCTTAAACGCTTGTTTTTAGCCTCTTGACAACACCTTCCGCACCTTACCAACATCTTACCTGAATAATTGAATGGTGTGTAATTTTAACAATAAATATTATTACAGTATTACTTAATTCTAATCTGTTGCTGTGTGGCGCCGGCATTGAATACCGCCACCCCATCTCTTCCCGTGGGTGTCGTAAAAGGCGACTAAGGGAAAAGCTACAAGAATGGGCAGCAGCATTCTCTCTCAAGAAAATACACCCTACTGCGATCGCCAACCCGCCTGCCAAGCGTGGCGATTATGGCAAAAACCCCCCATGATTGGGCGGACCGGCAGTCGTGGCGCTCTATGGGGGAGGCCTATGTCCAGCACTGGACCTCAAAAAGGCAAATGATGATGATGATGGTGATGAATCTGTTTTTGTAAATTAATTATAATTTTTATTTTTTTTATGGGATAGGAGGGCAAACGAGCAGGCGTGTCACCTGATGGTAAGCAACCAACGCCGCCCATGGACACCAGCAACATATATAGTGTTACTGTTGCGTTGCCGACCTTTAAGGGATAGGGGATAGGAAAGGATGGGGAAGGGGGGTGGTCCTCCGGGTACCTCTCTCACCGAACGAAACGCGGCATGAGCCACTTTACGTCGGTCTTCTGAGAGGTCGTGGTATTTCACTGGTCGAGCCGGCCCATTCATGCAGCGAACTGCTTGGCTCTACCACTGCTCTACCAATTGTACAACAGTGTTGCAATTACTTAAAACGTTCTTAAATTCCATATTATTGTAAACATAAATAATACGTATATACTATATATACATATATTTAACGTATGACGTATATGACTATTTCGAAGCATTCGTAATTTCTCGATTCCTTTGGGATTCCAATTTAGTTGTTATTATTTATTTTATAATTATTAAAATGAATTCTCCAGCTAAAATTATAAACAGCCAATGTCAACAGAGAAAGTCAAAAGAAAGACGTAACTTCAAGTAAAAAATAACGGGACTTCAAATCACACAATAATTTCAATAAAAAAAATGGAACTCATAATAACACAACAAATGACTTTCGGCCTATCAAAACATATGAATACGAACCGGTTGGCAATTAAAGCCTACCTTTGATGTGTGCGCCGCCCGGGTGAAATGAAATAATGGAACCGGATATATTTTGACAACAATTTGTCACCTCCCCTGATGTGTTCTGGTGGCCGATACACACGTGTATGTGGCAATCACAGCCAGATATACTTACACGACATGTTCAATTTATGTATTTTTTTTATTTAAAATCGAGAGAATTACGTTAGGTCAAAAAGGTTAAAATTCAAAATATATTCAAGTAGTAGTAACAGTGGTAGAACTAAGCACTTCGCTGCATGGATGGGCTGGCTCGATCCATGAAATACCACGATCGCTTAGAAGATCGACGTAAAGTGGCTCATGCCGCGTTTCGTTCGGTGAGAGAGGTACCCGGAGGCCCAATCCCTTCCCCATCCTTTCCTATCCCCTATCCTATACAGGTCGGAAACGCAACAGTAACACTATATGTGTTGCTGGTGTCCATGGGCGGCGTTGGTTGGTTACCATCAGGTGACACGCCTGCTCGTTTTGCCCTCCTATCCCATAAAAAAATGTATGACTACTTTATTCCAGAAAATATATTTGTCTATAAAAAAGTTCGCAACTTCATACGTCTAACTATTGTAGTTATCTCACAGTAAGTGTTTTTTTGATTTTTTAAAATAATTGTAATGATGATGTTTTAGAAATTCTTTATTTAGTATCTTGGTATTAACTCTCCTCAAAATAAATTACGTCAATAAAAAGATAAATTCACTACCTTTCTAGAACTTTTTGAATGATTCAATTCGGACATTTAATTCAAAAGATATCGCAAAATATAAGTATTCGTTTCATGGGGAAATATTTAGGTACAGTACGGATGAAGTATCCGACTCGGACAGCTCGGACCGCAACAGCTAGCAGGTAGATTTTTTTACGTTTGTTTCTTGCTAAAAGGCCTCGGTGGTCCAGTGGTCGGGAACCCCACTTCTGAATCAAGAGGTCGCGGGTTCGAATGCTGGCTCACACCAATGACTTTTTGAAATTGCTTTCGGAAGTTATGTGTGATAAAGATCGATGACTAAAAACTTTGTGCCCGGTATGGCAATGGGTTCGCCACCTATTCCATTTGGGACGTAAATATAACGGCGAGTCGAGCCTTAACAGCCACTGCCTACCCCTTCGGGTAGAAAAAGGCGTGAAGTTATAACTAACTATATTATAAGTTTTTCCTTCGGGTGCAAATAGCCACTCAGCAGTCGAGCCCCAAATGACAGGTACGCGCTAACAGTCGCGCAGTTTTCGACCGTTATTTTTTGCGCGCAATTTTAGCGTCTATGCGTAGAATAATCCAGATTAAAAAATAACAATGAATGAATAGTACAATACTCTTTGTAGCATTGTATTCTCAATTAAATAACCAATTGCGATATAACTGATAAAACTAGAACATCTATATAAACATTTAATTATTTACGTAATAAAATGACTCATCAAAACAATGTCCGAAAACGACTTTCATATTCCAATTTTAAAAAAAATTAAGCCCTTACAAGATGTAGAACCAGTGGTTGTAATGTAAATTAAAGAGAGAAAGAAGAAAAAGATATATCTGTATCCTATGTTACTTCTAATACCTCCAAGAATATGTGTACAAAATTTCATGATGATCGGTTGAGTAGTTATCGCGTGAAACCGTGACAAACAAACTTACATTCACATTTATATATTAAGTAGGAAGTAGGATAGGATAGGAATTATATTAGGTTACATTTTTATTGTATAAACGAGCAGGCGTGTCACAATAGTTACAAACGCTGCCCATGGTCACCTGAACACATGTAGTGTGTGGTGTTGCCGGCCTTTACAATGGGATATTGATGGGGTCGGGAGTGGGTTTTGGAAGGGGAGGGAGAAAGGGATTAGGCCTCCAAATACCTCTCTCATCGAGAGAAACGCGGGTAAAGCCACTCATGGTAGCCAGTCATGGTATTTCACCGATCGAGCCGGCCCATTCGTGCAGCGAACTACGTGACTCTACCACTGACAAGGTGTGACTGATGTGTTTGATTTATAATACTTTCTAGGTATAATAAACTTTACATTTTTAATATCGTGAAATCTTTAAAAATTTAGTGATTTTTTTTCTGGGGAAAGGGGGGTGGGGGAAAGGGGAGGAAAGCTTTAGTTATAAATAAGAATGGGACAATAATCTTTTTAGTGATAAATGTATATAATATGGCGGTACGAAGTTCGCGCGGTCTGCTATTCCAAATATAAAGTAATCTGTTAATACTTTTATGGTTAGCATAACATAACTTCGCGCCTTTGTTACGCGAAGTTGTAGGCAGCGGCTGTTAAGCCTCGTCTCGCCGATAAGTTAAGGTCCCAAATGGAATAGATGGCGAACCTATTGCCGTACCTTACACAAAGTTTTCTGTCATCGATATTTATCACACATAACTTCTGAAAACAATTTCGAAAAGTTATTTATGTGAGCCAATGTCAGGATTCGAACCCGCGACTTCCAGATTTAGATTCTATTCCATTTATAGATAGGATGCCACTTAACTTGATCAACTATAATGTTTGACAGTACTAGATGTCTTATAAATTTACTATTCTTAGTGGTAGAGCTATGCAGTTCGCTCTATGAATGGGCCAGCTTGATACCACGGCGTCTTAGAATATCGACGTAATGTCGGTCATGCCACGTATCGTTCGGTGAGAAATGTATCCGGACGCCCATCCCTCTTCCCCTCCTTTCCTTACTTCCATAAAGGCCTTCAACGCAACTATAACACTTTCTGTATAGCAGATGTCCATTGGCGGCGGTAGTTGCTTACCATTAGGTGTTCCGCTTACTCGCCTACCAATTCCATAAAAAAAATCCTGGAATCCTTTAATCCTGGAAACCAAAAGAATATTTAATGACAGAATTATTTGTAGAAGCTTAGTCCCAAGCGTACATACTAGCTGATATGTAAGTACAGATGATTCTAGACGATATTTAATATCACTTTTTTTTTTATGGGATAGGAGGGCACCGAGCAGGCGTGTTTCCTGATGTTAAGTGACCAACGCCGCCCATGGACACCTGCAACACATATAGTGTTACAGTTGCGTTGCCAACCTTTAAAGGAGTAGGATAGGAAGGGATGGGGAAGGGGGATGGGCCTCCGGGTACCTCTCTCACCGAACGAAACGTGGCATGAGCCACTTTACGTCGATCTTCTGAGAGGTGGTGGTATTTCACCGGTCGAGCCGGCCCATTCATACAGCTAACTGCTTGGCTCTACCACTCTCAAAATCACTGTTAAAACCTTTACGGTTATTATACTTGTATGGGTTTTTCTCAATCGAAAATAAAAGGCATGAATTATTTATCAGACAGATTAGCTGTATGAGACTTAAGATACTCGTATATGAATTTATACAATTATACGGTGATATATAGTTGAGAGTCTTGTCAAATATTTTGTTGGCTTTTTATACACCCACGAACAATAGGTAACGTCTGCGTCGTTTCGTTTCACTCTCGCCTGTCCTCCTCACAAAGGCTTCCCTCCAGTACAATACCATCATTGTCATGTGATGTTAGAGATCTCTTTAGATTTGAAAATTTTATAAATATCCTCAAATGAGGATAAATATAAGAGTCTTATAAATAAATACAGCAGTTCTTTTATTAAGTTGTTTTCTATAAGTTAATATTCTCATGAAAACAATTTTACATTAAATTCATACTCAGCTTCATTTCAATATCAACACTTCGATAGAATTTTATCTTATAATGCTTAAACATATTATGATGGGCAAATTACAAGAAGTTACAGAACAGTACTAGAGCCACGCAGTTCGCTGCATGAATGTACGTCTCGGCCGCTGAAATACCCCGACCTTTCAGAAAATCGGCGTAAAGTGACTTATGTCGCATTTCGCTAATCTTTCACAAAAGAGCTATTCCATCGTAAGGGCCGGCAACGCAACTGCAACAATACTGTGTTCAGGAGTCTATGGGCAGGGTATGTTGCTTGCCATCGGGTGATACGCTCGTTACACGCGGCCCGTGAAATTTATTGGATCAGATTATTATTATTTTTGTTATATTAGCCACATCACTACAGATAATCGGCAAATTAAAAGACAGGGAGTTTAGAACATAAAGATGACTCATATAAGTATATATCTTAATCTGACGCGCATCACCACCAGCGAACCTACGTGACATGGAAATCATAAGATTATTAAATTAGAACTTCTTGTTTGTGCACTTAACACTCCCATAGAAAATATGGCGCGCTCGACTTTGTCCTAACGCAACGGTTTTTTTTAATACGGCACTAATATGTAGTACATTTTTTCTTCTTATCACCTAAGTTTTGCAACCTAAAACCCTACCAATAGAATCGAATATTTTAATAACCACTCATCACCAGCCACGTCGCGAGTCGTTGTAACTTATTTTTATAAAACATTTTTTATATCGATACCGATTCATTATTTATTTGAGCTTTGTTGGCTTTTGCTCAGAAAACTTTTCAATTTTGACAAATATTTAATTTCGTGAAAGTAAAAGCTTTGAGCGACAGCTGGATTAGTGATTTCAATTTGAACGAGCGGTGACGCGTGAATAGAATGCATGCCTGGGACGTGTTAGATATCAAAGTCACGCTGAATCATGAAAACGATTAGAATGCAGAATAATTTTTAGTGACATTCTTCAAATATTCCAGATACTACTACTAAATATTTACTATAACTTGCAATAGTGTGGGTAAACATCAGGTTTAGCAGTGGCAGAGCCACACAGTTCACTGCATGAATGAGCTGGCTCGACCGGTGAAATTAAATACAATGATCTCTCAGAATGGCGACGTAAAATGGCTTATGTCACGTGTCGTTTGGTGAGAGAGATATCCTGAGGCCCAACTCTTTTCCCTGTCCGCTTCCCTATCTCATTTTAAGGGCCGGCAACGCAACTGTGACACTATTTGTATTGCAGGTGTTCATGCGCAGCGTTGGTTGCTTACCATCAGTTGACACGCCTGGTCGTGTGCCTCCCTATACAATAAAAATAAATAATCAAAGCCGAAGTTTTAAATTAGATTTGTCACATTTGGAGCTAATAATAAATTTATCCCGCGTGTCATGGCATAATTGCAACTACCTTCACTGAAGACAATGAAATATTAAATATCATCGTGCACGTAAATTGACATAAATTCCAGTTGCTATTCAAAGCCATTACTCCGAGTGAAGGGAAAGTATTCGAAGTTGAAAAAACGTTTTTACTCTGAAATTTGGGTAATCGACGTCGGCCGGTATATTATTTTTAATATCGTTCACTGAGGGTATAGATATTGTGCCGATTTAGTGATGCTGTGTTTTATTTTATGTTAGCATTATATTGTTCTCGGCAATGTCGGATATATGAACGTTGAAAAGCTTTTGTCCACATCTGAAGCTACGTAAAAAGTAAAAACCGTCCCAATCAATCCCACATACAAAACATATTATTATTTTGGAAAATACATGATTTCTGTTGATTTATTTTTTGGGCTTGTAACATATTATTCAAATATTACTTTTTTATGGGATAGGAGGGCAAACGAGCATGCGTGTCACCTGCGGCAAGTGACCAGCGCCGCCCATGGACACCTGCAACAAATATAGTGTTACAGTTGCGTTGCCGACCTTTAAGGGAGTAGGATAAGAAAGGATGGGAAAAAAAAAGGCCTCCGGGTACTTATTTTGAGAAGGGTCTCACCGAACGAAACACGGCTTGAGCCACTTTACGTCGATATTCTGAGAGGTCTTGGTATTTCACCGGTCGAGCCGACCCATTCATGCAGAGAACTGCTTGGCTCTACCACTGTCTACAAAATTACACGATAATACTTTAAAAAGTCATGACCAGGTTATGGTGTAGTAAACAATCTATGTACATTATTCTCGCTATTTAATTAGCATTTTTTTTGCAAATATTTTTCTTAGTTACATTGTTCACCAACCCTTAAGAGGGTGGTAAAGATCTTCAGTTTACTATTACTTAATAGTTATTTGACAACAATTTACTTTGACTAAGTACAGAGGGAACTTATTGGGCGTGAGAGGGATCGAGTTTCAGTCTATAATGAAGTTAGGGTGCGCGCCGGCAGGAACTTCCGTTGTCAAAACTCACTAACTAATACAACCTTTACTACAATAACGATACTGCGCCTTGTATGTATGTTGCAAACACAACTGGTAAAGAAACATCGTTGCATAAAGTTACATAGAGAATAATAGGTATACTCTATTTATTAGTATATAACATAACTTTACGCCTTTTGTTACCCGAAGGTGTAGGCAACGGCTGTTAAGCCTCGTCTCGCTGTTATGTTTACGTCCCAAATGGAATAGGTGGCGAAACGTATTGCTCTACCGGGCATAAAGTTTTTAGTCAGCGATATTTATCACACATAACTTCCGAAAACAATTCCGAAAAGTCATTGGTGTGAGCCAGTGTCAGGAATCGAACCCGGACCTCTGCATCAGAGGCCGGGTGCTCGACCACTGGGCCACCGAGACTTATTATCATAGTATATATTTAAGTTTTAAGGTAGAGATACGCAGTGTCTGTTTGACTGAGCTGGCTCAACCGGGGAAATACCTCTCAAAAAATAGCTTTAAATTGGCTAATACCGAGGTATCTGAAGACCTATCCGCCTTCCCATTCCCTGCTCATCTCACTCCCTAAAAGCTGGCAACGCACTGTGACACTATCTAAGCTGCAGATGTCCATGGGCAGCACTAGTCACTTACTACTAGATGAACCACGTTCGTCACGTCGTTCACCCTCTATCCCATTACAGAAAAACTATATTTTTATGTTAAAATTAAGCCTGAACCGAAGTGAACGCGTAAATTTCTTTTTGGATTCTTATTTTTCAAGTAGAGAGAAGATGTTCACATATCTTAAAGGTTTTTTTTAAACATTATTCTTACCGTACCTGCTCTTACCGTTAGCCACAATATTAGTGTGGTAATTTCCTTGATAATATAATTTGTTTTTGTAGTTAAACTTACATAATATGTACTTTATTGATAATAGATTACAATTCTTACAAGTACATGATACATTGTGAAAGTATTAAAATAGTAATTAATAATCAAAAGCCATATATTCCATGTCATCGTAGAGTTCACTTGTGAATGCAACGGCAAGTGTCTCTCCAATATTTGTTGCTGACGTGCCTCCAAGTGGCTGAGTTATGGCCGACTCTACAAACACTGGAATTCACAATAACCTCTCATCCATTTACTTGTATTTCTACATCTACTGGTTATATGTAGACTCGAAGATAATATATATATAATATCACCACGCTAGTACTAATAAATAGTCATTTAACTATAGTCAACAAGATATTCGTTATATTAATTGGGTTTAATAAGTTCTTTTTATAACTTCATACCTTTTGCTCTCCGAAGAAGTAAACATAGTAAGAAGTAAACATATAATAGCTCTTGTTATTCACCGGTTTACTTTACGTGCCAAATGGAATAGGTGGTGGTGAGTATTGCAATACTCCGGGCACAATATTGTCAGTAATCGATATTAATTGTTACACATATCTTCTGAAAACAATTCCGATAAGTAATTATTTTATACATAAAAAAAATCACCTGAATTTAAAGTGTCCATAAGTCTTATAGATTAAGACTTATCGTCGTTTCCACAAACACTACAGATTACATAGCAAATTAGTCTTAAATATATTTTCTATGAGCGTATGGAACGTACCAAAATTTTCGTAGTAATGTTCCAAAAATTCACTTCCAACATACAAAGAGATCGTATTATGATGTTAAAGTTCATTTTGCAAGCTTACTTTCATTGTTGGCTGTATAAGCCACGTACGATTAATATAATTAACTCCATATTATGTGGGCTTATTACTGAGCGGTTTGGCTTAGACTTATTTAACACAAGTAACTCCTCTTTGTTTATAGTTAACAATAGAACAAAGGGAAGTTGCATTTTGACTCACTTTGACCTGATTGTATTATAATATAACACATATATTACTTAAGTGTATAAACCAGTAAATGTTGCTATTAGAACATTTTTTTAAATAAATTTAACTTATTCATTTGAATGCAATTGATGGCGTTAAAACTCATTTCTCGGCACTGTAAGGATTTGATAAATATCACGAGTAATTGAGGTGGAAGAGCAACGTCATCTGGTGGTCTATCTGTTTAAACGGCGACAATGCTGTTATCCCTTCCCCTTTCCCTTCCCTTATTCAAAAATTATTAATATCGATCCAAATAAATCTAAAGTAGTGGCAGATTTATTTGGATAGGATAGATATGCTTGTCTTCCACTAGAAAATTATACAATACAAAAAACAATAGCAACTATCAGCATTAATATCCTGACCAGTAATCATCATCATCATCATCATTAGCCCTTTTGAGGTCCACTGCTGGACATAGGCC
This sequence comes from Euproctis similis, assembly GCA_905147225.2. Classification (NCBI taxonomy): domain Eukaryota; kingdom Metazoa; phylum Arthropoda; class Insecta; order Lepidoptera; family Erebidae; genus Euproctis; species Euproctis similis. The sequence continues at coordinate 18,077,963 of LR990109.1, forward strand.
TCCCCCATAGAGCGCCACAACTGCCGGTCCGCTCAATCATGGGGGGGTTTTTGCCATAATCGCCACGCTTGGCAGGCGGGTTGGCGATCGCAGTAGGCTGTATTGTCTTAAGAGAGAATGCTGCTGCCCATTCTTCTAGCTTTTCCCTTAGTCGCCTTTTACGACACCCACGGGAAAAGATGGGGTGGCGGTATTCTAAGCCGGCGCCACACAGCATTGACCACCAGTAATAAGATCCACTAACGGATAATCATCTAAATAAAGATTTACATCAATAGTCTTTTAAGCTCATAGGTAGTGTCTTGATTCGAAGAATTTCAAAGAAATAAAGAAATTCCAAAGAATAAAAAAATTAATATAGATAGAGCTAATCACTTAAAACTGTAACTTAACTGTAACTTATCCCTTAAAAAATATAATCATGTTAGGTAACTTTAGGAATTGTCTAATATTCGGTGTCTAATCAAACCATTTAGAGTTACATCGTCCTTGGTTAATTGAAAGTAATAAGACCCGTTCTGACAACTGAAAATCTAGAGATTTAAATTAATTGTAACTAATTATGCTCAAGTGTGCTGTATCGAATTGCGAGAGTCAACTCTCATTCTCTATCCTGCCTCTGGGTAGAGCAGGTGGAGCAGGTAATCGGCTGGTAGCTATATCTTTACATACTTTGGAGTGCTTCTCAAATTAGATTACGTAGCCGAGTGTTTTAGCTTAATTTTGACTTGGATTGCTGTTTAATGAACTCAGTGCAGATATGGCCAATTTCTCCTTTCCGTATTGATTATATTTTGAAGTATACGTAACAATTTAATCTAATTAACTATAAACGCTAATTATCTTATTAAATGATAATGACATATCTAACGAAATGAGGGCACTGCGCAAAATATGCGGAGTGACTCTCGCTGACCGTGTCGAAAACAAGGTTGCAAGGGAGGAAGTTGGATTGAAAGAGTGTTGGTGTAAAAGTAAGAAAGGGCTTAAGAAATACTTCGATGGTTTAGATTTGTAGAAAGAATGGATGATGCAATATTGACAAAGCAGGTATATAATGCCGAAGAGGTTGGATTTAGGAGTCGAAGAGTGGTAGAGCCAACTAGTTCGCTGCTTGAATGGGCCGGCTCGACCGGTGAAATACCACGAACTCTCAGAAGATCGACGTTCGGTGAGAGAGGTATCCGGAGGCCCATCCCCCTTCCACATCCTTTCCTATCCTACTCCCATAAAGGTCGGCAACGCAATGGGTGGCGCTGGTCACTTACCACCAAGTGACACGCCTGCTCATTTCTCCTATTCCATAAAAAAAGAAGATGGCCACGATGAGCTCTGGAGTTGAAAGCTCTGAAGGAAAAGAGTTATGAATAGCAAGGATTAGGGCGTGTCAGAATCGTGTCTTATGGCGGGCGCTTTGTTTTCCCTGCCTACCCCGCCATGGATTTGGCGATAAATTGTGTGTATGTAATTAATTAAAATTTTATTTATGTTATAATATATAATCTGAGTTATATATAAGTAAAAAAATACAGTCTTAAAATGTGAATGCATGTCCGGCATGATAACTCATACTAGCCCATGAATAGGACTCCGATACATTACAAGGCGCCACTGATTTACTGCCTCCAATAAATAATCTCTCTTTTCCCACTATTTTGCTCTAAGTCCACATAATTTATACTAACAGAGACATCGGTATCGAGCCGGCACAATCTCCTTTACGATGTTCGTATAATTCCGCTTATTCTTAATAATATAATATTCATATATTTGTATTATAGATCTATTTATGTACTTGTTCCTCCTTTCGAAGAATTTTGATATCAGGTTTCTCCAAAATATGAGTCTATACTTTTGAAATACAAATCTTTGATTTGATTGACGTCTATCATATGAGGAACAGCGATATTCTAAATTGGAGTAAATTGATAGTGAGGTTGTGTTCTAGTTCAGACTCGTCTGCACGGTGACTTCACGAGAAATAAACTTATATAGTCATTGTATTACAATTTCTATGCTGAACCAGTACTAGCCAATGTGCGTAAAGGTTTGTACCGGGAAACATTTATTTTTGACTAGATGACCCGGCAAACTTTGTCCCGCATCAAAAGAATTTTTTACAGCGTTTACAAATAAAGTGCTATGTGTTTTATATCAGTTAAATATAGCCATTGAATTTGTTTTAGTTATAAATATGAATATGCATTACTTTTAGTAAATTCTGAGCCTTTTATCAAATTGGCTATAAGGCACATCGCACTGACAGCTAATACAGATAGTTGACAATTTCGCAATGTCTTTCGGATACCTCTCTCCCTGAACGGAACGCAGCATTACCCACTTTATGTCGACTTTCCAAGAGGTGGTAGTCACGTGGTGAGCAGGTCCATTCATGTAGTGTGCCGTGTTAAATTAAATCTCATCAATTTATTTAGTACCTTTATTGCCTAAATTAAAACTAAATCAATACAACCAAAACAAATTGTTTATTTCTTAGATTTTCTCGTGAAAATTACCTTTTTTTATGGGATAGGAGGGCAAACGAGCAGGCGTATCACCTGATGGTAAGCAACTAACGCCGCTCATGGACACTAGCAGCACATATAGTATTACTGTTGCGTTGCCGACCTTTAAGGGAAGGGGATAGGAAAGGATGGGGAAGGGGGTGGGCCTCCGGGTACCTCTCTCACCGAACGAAACGTGGCATGAGCCACTTTACGTCGGTCTTCTGATAGGTCGTGGTATTTCACCGGTCGAGCCGGCCCATTTATGCAGTAAACTGCTTGGCTCTACCACTGTTAGATTGACCTCTGTAAAGAGTTCGAAACGTCGGGAAATAAATAGAAAATAAAGCTCTAAATAAAGGCGTTGTAGTTGTTTTATTGTTAACAAAACAATTTGCATCTGAAAAAAATAGTTTTTAACATGATTTTTGGAGTTTACTCCTTAAGAATCGATTTACATATATAGGCCCGGGGTATGAAAATTATGGGGACCAAAATCGTACTAGTCACGTGAGTGTCACACGAAATGCGTTATGCGCTATAGTCACAGAGCATATAAATAAGAGTCGGCACTCCATACAATGTCCTGAGCTCTTTATAGAAACACTCTTTATAGCGATACGCCATTCTCTATTACGAAGAAATGTGTTCATATTTGTAGACAGTAAATATTTATTTTTGTAAATAAATACCGTAAAAACATGTAGAAAAAAACACCCCCAGACGAGGGATCGAACCAGCCCCGACCTTGTGTTATCGGTAGTGCGGTTTACCGATGCACCACGAGGGCCGTATGTATAATCGTCTAATTACCGTCCTCTTTACCAATTTCGACACATTTTCTAGGATCGGGTTTGTTTGTTTGTTTGTTTTTTACATACATACATATACGTAAGTACGTATTGCAGGCGGAGAAAAAAAAAAATTATATTATTTATAAATTGTGTTTTTATAAATTGTGTTTTTTGAAAATTATATTTAAGTACGAATTACATACTAATAAAATAATGAAATATCAATAATATTTTTCGATCTTTGGTAATGAAACGAGGGGCGCCACAGTAGCATCGCCAACATTGTACTCCTAATAAAAAGTGTGTGAATCGCGGAATCGGCTCCAACGATTTTCATGAAATTTAGTATATAGGGGGTTTCGGGGGCTATAAATCGATCTAGCTAGGAATCATTTTTAGAAAATTTCATTTTATCGTGTTTTATCGATAATTAACTTAAACATCAACTTACTTTTTTATTGTAATTCCTGACATCTATTGGCGAATGTGAATTATTTTAAATTGTGAGCACTTAACTTGCTTTAACGACAACAACACTAAAGCTATTCCAGCAGATGGCGTTGTTAACTAATTCCAGCAGATGGCGTTGTTAACTAATTACTATTTGTTTCTAATATAATATGTTAGTACATAGTATATATTAGTATATATTTATTATTGGAGTTTACTCCTTAAGAATCGATTTACAATGTATAATAATAAGAGTCGGCACTCCATACAATGTCCTGAGCTCTTTATAGTCACAGAGCATATAAATAAGAGTCGGCACTCCATACAATGTCCTGAGCTCTTTATAGTCACAGAGCATATAAATAAGAGTCGGCACTCCATACAATGTCCTGAGCTCTTTATAGAAACACTCTTTATAGCGATACGCCATTCTCTATTACGAAGAAATGTGTTCATATTTGTAGACAGTAAATATTTATTATTTTATTTTATAATCGTTCTTGAGGAGTAAACTCCAGTCGTGCGTCGGAGCGGACACACACTTTTACTTTTTTTTTTCTTTGTCTTTTTATGTCAGCCTATTAGAAAGTTATATTATACCAGGGAACGACCGAACTTTTAATTTAAACATTTCACTAACCGAGCTTTCATTCAAAAACTGGTAGTAAGCGGATAATTATACTTACTTATTAACTTAACTATTGCAAGTATTTAATTTATCATCACGTGCCATTCGTTACGGTTCACGGTTTTATACTCCCATAAAATTTGGAGATAATTTTCATGTTTTGTTTACATCAAGCGGCCCCGGCCTCCAGTAGCCCGGAGGCCCCACAGACCCCGCAGCCCACATGAGGCCCTCGTTAAGCTGATCGTATCGCCTCTCATGCGGTCTCCATAATGTTTTAAAATGTACTTTAAAATATCATTGTTGAAGTGTAATGAATTGTATATACACAATTTTATATTAAAAGTACTGCGTGGTATTCACACTTCCTTTATTATTAAAGTATATAAATTTAAATTCTACAAAATCTTACAGAAAGTAATGAGTAGTAAAATATGTTGCAGGTGTCCATGGGCGGCGCTGATTACTTACCATCACAAGACACGCCTGCTCGTTTGCCCTCCTATCCCTTAAAAAAACAGGCTGATTCTATTCACATAATATTAAGGAATGTATTACTTTTCTTATCCATCTCGGCACAAAATCATGTGGTAGGTACTCACAGTTTTTATTATCAATTTCATTCAAATATTTCTAAAACAGTTAGTCACTGTTTACTGACAGTATTTAATAAAAAAAGATCACACTGATAGAGTACTTATATCATAACATAACATAACATAACTTCACGCCATTGTTACCCGAAGGTGTAGGCCGTCTCGCCGTTATGTTTACGTCCCAAATGGAATAGGTGGCGAACCTATTGCCATACCGGGCACAAAGTTTTCAGTCATCGATATATATATATATATATATATATATATATGTATATATATATATATATATGATATGTCACTTATATCATGTTCTTCTGATTGCTGGTTAGGATTATCTCAATGCGGAATCATCTAATAGAAAATACCATGTCCATTTATCTCCGTCATGGAATTTCATATATTTTTGCAGGACATAATTGATAGGGTTGTCCAGTTCACATTTAGTTACAAATGTCGATCGTTACACCGGGTAGCTGCAATTTTTCAGAAGTAACACACAATAGCGATAATTTTTCAACAGAGATAGGGGGTTTTCAGCACACGAATTTGTGTACGATATGTTGGCATAAGCTTGTTTAACAAGTGGACAGATGGTATTATTACAAATATATGGAACAAATTTATCAGCAATGATAAACGGTTACATCCGGTAAATAACAACATACATAACTTCACGCCTTTATTACCCGAAGGTGTAGGCAGCGGTCATTAAGCCTCGTCTCGCCTTTATGTTTACGTCCCAAATGGAATAGATGGCGAACCTATTTATCAGATATTTATCACAGATAACTTCCGAAAACAAATTCGAGAAATCATTGGTGTGAGCCAGTGTTAGGACTCGAACCCGCGACCTCTGGATTCAGAAACGGGGTGCTCGACTACTGGTCCACCAAGACATGATAAATCATCCGGTTAATAAATCTCTTGAATATTTTTAATTATATTTTGTGATATGATTTTTTGAACTCCCCTCTGAAGGTGATATGATGTCAATGACTGGCTAAGGCTCTACAATTTATTACTTGGGATCAAAAATTCTATGATCCGTCAATCTCACGGAGGCAATGGACGTGTGTGTCGATTTTCACTTGAAATATCGATTCTGACGTTATTAACTTAATTTGTTGCTATTGCGAAATTTCCGAAAATTATGTGTAAACCTTTTTATATCATAATGATATGAAATTCTTGTAACCTCGTTTTTTCTACGCAATAAGTTAGATAATTTCTGTGCGAAAGGAATTCCGTGATATCATTGGTATGATTTAAAATTACGTAGCTCGATCTGCAGATCACACAGACGACATAAAAATATTGTGTTCACTACATAATATTCAAAACCAGCCAAAAAATATCCCAGTACAAGTTCAGAATATATAAGATTAAATTAAATTCTCTACATGAACTAAACTGGAACTCCATCAACTTGTCATCTTCATCTTTGTATTTACACGACTGATATAACAAGAGCCCAGTAATTTACCAAAATATTCCAAGTTGTCCTGAAAACATGAGAACTTTGCAACTTGGAGAAGATTTAGTTACGCTGGCGTTCAATTTATTATTCAGTTGGCAAATGTTGCAAATGTTAAGATAACTATGATTTGGAAAATTAAACAATAATAACTACTAATACATTGGGATAGAGGCAACGAGTAAGAGGGTCACCTGGTGGCCAGTGACTAACGTCGTACGGCTGCAGCATAAATTGTATTATAGTTGCGTTGTCGGCCTTTAAGGGAGTGGTATAGGAACAGGGGTAAGGGCAATGAAAACTCTTATCGACGAAACGCTGCATGAGCCATTTTACGTGAGCCACTAAAAAATGAAATCATGCAGAACATGCTTTACTGCAGCATAACGTTATGAAAGGAATAATATGCACATATTGCAAATATTGCAATTATACCTACTATTAATAATAAATTGAGAGGTTGCCAATTTATTGTATACTTTTCCATTGGGGTAATACATGGCCTACCCTAGGGTAAAATGATTATTAAATGCTATCATTAAATTGAATTAATTAAAAATAATGATATTTATATCAGCAAAGTTTCGGTTGTCTTTGGCCTTCCATACACTAGGATCCGTCCCGTCACTTCATCACTTCACGATCATCGGATCATGCATTTGCCTCATAATTATACTCTCTTTTTATAAGTTGGCTTTCAGTTATTCTTGTCAGGGTCATCTGGAGATACTGCTTTACACCTTGGTCATCAGATCATTCTGCAATTTAAACTTCACGATTTCACCACTGTTTCTGTTATTAAATGTGTAATAATTTTACTTAATTTCATTCATTCAGAGTCTCGGTGGTCCAGCGGTCGAGCACACGGCTTCTGATCCAGAGGTCGCGGGTTCAATACCTGACACTGGCTTACACCAATGACTTTTCGAAATTGTTTTCGGAAGTTATGTGTGATAAATATCGATGACTGAAAAACTTTGTGCCCTGTATGGCAATAGGTTCGCCACCTAATCCATTTGGGACGTAAACATAACGGCGAGACAAGGCTTGACAGCCGCTGCCTACACCGGGTAACAAAGACGTGAAGTTATGTTATGTAATTTAATTCATTCATATCGTTTCATACCTGTATGTTCACGCGCAGTATTGTGACTTTACCTTTTCAAATTTCCGGCCGCCACATACACCGTACATATAGTGCAAGTGACAGTTTACGTTTGTGTATACCTGTTTATATACAACACTACTCTACGCCTGTCAACTGCCATTACAACTAGAACACTTTGTAAATGCCACAGCACTCACTCCTGGCTTTGAATAACTGTAAGTTATAGAGAAACAAATATTCTCTCATATGTATTTTATTTTTTCTTTACTGCGGTCATGTATAATTTCATACACAACTTATTTATCCTGCATAATTCTATGCATTTATATCTAAAACTGTATAACCAAAGAATTTTATGAAACGAGCACACGGCTTCTGATCCAGAGGTTCGATTCCAGACACTGGCTCACACCAATGACTTTTCGAAATTGTTTTCGGAAGTTATGTGTGATAAATATCGATGACTGAAAAACTTTGTGCCCGGTATGGCAATAGGTTCGCCACCTACTCCATTTGGGACGTAAACATAACGGCGAGACGAGGCTTAACAGCCGCTGCCTACACCTTCGGGTAACAAAAGGCGTGAACTGGCGTGAAGTTATGTTATGTTATGTATGTAAAAATATAAGTTCATTTGTATTTTTAATTTTATATCCTGACTGAGAAATGATGAACTTGTAATGAAGTTCTTTTCTCTCTCTAGAAAGTTAATTTCCGTGACAAAAATTATTTTGAGTTCTTTCTGGAGAATCAAAGTAACTTTATATCAAATTGTATTTGGATCAATATTAGTATGATGATGAGATAGGCACAGTCGCTTACTCCAATAAAAAGATTGTACGACTTGGATGAAGTAAATAGACTATTAGGTACAGTATTTTTTTTACAAACGGAACAACATAAATTAACTGTTTGTAAGTTGCTGCTTTTTTTCTAGACTTTATCAATTACTGTTCATTACGATGCACACTCGCCAATTGCATTACCATACTCATTTTGTATGTTAAATATACGCTGAATGTAAATACGGCTTGTGCTTAACAAAGGTAATTGTACGAACTTCCACTTAATAAGATTTTTTTTATCACAAAACATGATCTTTTGGCCATGACCAGGGAATGGTATTAATTTAAAAATGAAAATTCTATATATTTAAAAGTAAAATCTCCGACTGTAAAACACGTTTCATCTAAAGAAAGATACAGTTTTGATAATTATGCCTTGAATATCTGTTTAAGCAAATGGCTTTATTTTATTTTTGCTGTCTTTTAACAAGAAATGGTATTGCAATAAACAAGAGATAATGGTAGGGATGTTAAAAAATAATCTATTATTCCTTTTAATCGATTATTATTTTCGAATAATAGATGTTTAATAATCGAGTTTAAAGGAGTTATTAATTGATTAAATTAATTAAGTAATAAAATCGATTTTCATAAATAGCACCATCTATGCGCCAAATGACAAAGCTCGAAGTAAGTTCATTACTACTTACAAGTCGTTTGGCATAATGTAGCATATTTCCTTAGTACCTACCTATATTTTGATGTAGCAAAGTTTAGTTACAATAATTATTTTTAATTTTGCTATAGTTTGAACACCGAAAGATGCAGTTTTGATCATTATGCCTTGAAAATCTGTTTAAGCAAATGGCTTTATTTTATTTTTGCTGTCTTTTAACAAGAAATGGTATTGCAATAAACAGGAGATAATGGTAAGGATGTTAAAAAATAATCGATTATTATTTTAGATTAAAACATAATTGTTTAATAACAACATCGATTTTTATTTAATCGATTAAATTAATTACGTAACAAAATCGATTTTCATATATAGCACCATCTATGCGCCCAATGACAAAGCTCGAAGTAAGTTCATTACTACTTACAACTCTTACAAGTCGTATGGCATAATGTAGCATATTTCTTTAGTACCTATATTTTGATGTAGCAAAGTTTAGTTACAATAATTATTTTTAATTTTGCTGTAGTTTAAACTTCGGTGTTTAAACTTCAAGAATAACGACAGAATTGTTTTATATTTTTGTTTTTAGGACCATACCGTCGTTGCTGGGTTTTTAATTTTCTTTTTAAGTATTTTACTTTAATACCAGTCAAATGTGTAGGCAGCGGCTGTTAAGCCTCGTCTCGCATTTATGTTTACGTCCCAAATGGGTGGCGAACCTATTGCCATACCGGGCACAAAGTTTTTCAGTCATCGATATTTATCACATATAGCTTCCGAAGTATATGTATATACTTCGGAAGTGTACTACGTATTAAGTGCAAATAAAGTATTATCTATCTATCTATCTATAATATTGTGCAATAGGCTCCGACAGCAAAAACCCGCTGCCTACCTTCATTAAGAAAAATGCGTAATATTACAAAAAAATAATAATAATAAAAAATATTGTGTGGTTTTATGAAACCACCGTAAAAGTGAAACTTTTAAAATTGAGTCTTGGGTTATTGATTTTTAAATCTACTTTTTAAATATACATAAACAAAATATTTTTTCAATAATTATTTTTCAATAATTTAGTTAGTAAGTTTTTTAAATTGATGATTCTGATAAAATGATTAACATTTATATTTTTTTAGAGTGCAACAGTGTAAAACAGTTACTTCACAGCATTTTTTTTAAAAGTTTGCTTTGGCTTCGTTTAACTTTAAGTTAAAGATTTAAATCAATTAATTCGATAATCTCATCATTTTCAAGTTCTTTGGAAGTTAACGACTGAAGATTAAGAATTCCTAGATGGCGTTACTAGGTTGCTACTATTGATGATTCTGCCGTAATATCGTATTATATCGATAGATGTCGCCCGAATCGACAAGTACTAGGGATAACGCGACACCTATTAAACGTTAACAACATTACAACAAAGGATCTTTACAAAACAAAACGATATTTTTTCCTCCAGTAAATATGATATTTCGATTTATTATGAAAATGTGACAAATACATATATAAAGAGCACTATCTTATCTTATATCTTTAAACGAGCAATTCTTGTATATATATAAAATTGGAATCTCGGAATCGGCTCCAACGATTTTCATGAAATTTCTATTCCAGCAGATGGCGTTGTTAACTAACACGAAGTCAATGTGTGTTTGCTTTGCATTTATTACAGTTTATCACTGCAAAAAATTAAGTATATGTTTCTAATATAATATGTTAGTACATAGTATATATTAGTATATATTTATTATTCTGTCGGTAAGATCGAAAAATATTATTGATATTTCATTATTTTATTAGTATGTAATTTGTACTTAAATATAATTTTCAAATAGTATGTAATTCGTACTTAAATATAATTTTCAAAAAACACAATTTATAAAAACACAATTTATAAATTATATAATTTTTTTTTTCTCCGCCTGCAATACGTACGTACGTATATGTATGTATGTAAAAAACAAACAAACAAACAAACCCGATCCTAGAAAATGTGTCGAAATTGGTAAAGAGGACGGTAATTAGACGATTATACATACGGCCCTCGTGGTGCATCGGTAAACCGCACTACCGGTGCCACAAGGTCGGGGCGGGTTCGATCCCTCGTCTGGGGGTTTTTTTCTACATGTTTTTACGGTATTTATTTACAAAAATAAAGTGTATATTTGGGTAATTATTAATATAAATAAATAAACGATAATAGACGTGAAAGGCGCTCTGACGAGCGCCTTCACGTCACCGTCACGCGACATGCAACACGCAGACGAAAAAGTTTGAGACGATGTAATAAAAGTTTCACTTTAAAAGAGAGTTCAAGTATGTTTCACGGCAATAAACATAAATAGACATAAACAATAAAATTCGTTTAAATAAACTAAAAGACCAAAGAATAGCTGACATTGCCGAATTCATACTCTGTATAAATTGTATATGCTATGTCAATTTTCGTTCAAAGTTCAAAGTTGGAATACCGTATATTGTCTGTTTTGTAATTACTTGGTTGATCGCAGAGGTGTACAATAGTGTAGGTCCACCCGGAAATCTGTTGCAGTTGTTTTCTAGCCACGAAGTATAGAAAAACAGAAGTTCAAACGTAATGTTGAAGGAATAGTCTCTATTTAGGGGAAAGAATATTCGCCGGCAGATGGCCAAACCTTCGAGAAATACTCGTTCAAATCCGTATGCGGGAAGTTTTGTCACCGTTGAAAGCTCGTAAACGCGACGTAAGTATGTAACCTAGCGCAGCCAGTGGCAGAAAAGAGAACCAAGTTTATAATCGTGTACATTATTACTGCGTAAAAGCCCAGAGCGATCAGACTTCTGTGTTTCTATACTTCGTGGTTCTTGCTATGAAATATTCAAATAGTTTGCGGTTGTATTGCTTGTGACTTGATGCTGGTGGCTTCTATTGCCAAACTTCTCAAGTTTGCATATGTATACACTGACTTGGTTACATTTAAAAATTCATTGAGGTTCTTCAATGAAACTGTTATGTTGTTTAAAAAAAATGGTTAATTTGGGTAAGAACCATACGTTATTTCTCTTTAAATTAATTTCTATGACCACAAAATAAAATTGCACACAATTTATTATTTGAAAAGATAGGTGCTGTCGAACCCAATTCATCCCAAAAATTTATAAACAAACTTAAAAACCGAATAATTTATTGATACTTATGTATTCTAGTCTTGGGCAAAGAAAAATATTAATATCCATAGTTAAGTATTTTTTTGTAGGTTTTTTATTTTCTGTTCTAAACACATATATTTAAAAAATAATCAAAACTTTCAGAAAAAGGGGGTCCTTAAAAGTTGAGTTTTGCTGTTTTTCAGCTATTGGTGCTGAGCAGAAATTATTTCATTCTCCTCCAAACTTGGCGCTAAATCTGTTGCGGACTAAGAACGAAAACGTCTATGTTATCTATAAATTTTAGTACATAAATATATACATCAAATAAAACCTCAAACAACAGAATGTAGAATATTAAGAATAAGACTATTTCATACACATGGTTTTAGTTCCGACTGCAAGAATCGGGACAGCACTTTATATTCTACCTACATTTCGTTGAAATAAACATTTTTATCCTATCCTAGTGCTAACCAGACGTAAACTTAACAAAAGTAAATTCAGACATTCCTGACGACAGATTAACTGTGCTAGTTTTTCGCCAAAAGAAACGGAATGAGAAAAAGTACACCAATCTTCTTCCTTCCTCGAGTAAGGACGAAACCATTTTTTTTTTGAGAAGTAGAAACTTTCATTGTAGCACACAGAACATAGCTTTAAATATATATATATATATATATATATATATACTTATATTATTCAATACTATTTTACGTTCACGTTCAAAGTTCGCACAAATTTCGGAGAAATTTCAAACCGTAGTTGTATTAATAAAGAACCAATCAAATTTGAAACATCAAAACTATGAAATTTTAGTCTAAACTAAAGAACATAATTGTTATAAAATTTATTTAACTAATTACTCAACTTCCTTGTCTTATTAAATTATGAGTATGACGAACAGTGTCGTAGAATATGTCTTAAGAATTATGTCTCATACTAATACACTTAAAACATCTCATAACAGAACAATCTTTCAGATCTACAGTTGAAATATAAATGCTGTCTCGGCTTCCGGTGTCAATTTAATTTTCATTTTCCGGTTACGACCCCTGACTCTATTAAACTAGCACTATGCAGTTAATATCACCAATGTAACATGAACTTTTTGTATTCAAGAAATGGTATCAGTTTTACTGAAGCTTACCAAGATTTTTGGCAAGTAACGGCGTTTCAAGATACGCTGGTGATGCTGAACACGGTTAGTAGTAACGGTGCCATCATTGTTACGAGTGCAATGTGGCAAATATAAGTATTATAATCATTTATTTATGATAAAAGGATTGATGGTGTTTCATTTTTGGATAGTGAAATTTTTAAACATCGTAGTTAAAATCTAATAGAGTTTCTTAATTTCATAATTGCTGTCGAATTAATCAGATTCATGAGCGAAACTTTTTCATAAAAGGCTATGGTCAAGCTTCACGTTTCTGAAGTCTCTGAGTCAAATCCTGACTGAAAAAAATATGCCACGACATAAACTTGTCCATTTGACAATAATTTGGGACCCGAAAAGCTACTATATGTGGAGTTCTAAAACGATAAATGGGCTTCCTGGTGTATTTGTAAAAGTACCGACTACGGAATCGAGGTCGACGGATTAGATCCCCACCTAAGTACAAATATTTATGACAAGCATGAATGTTTGTATGGCGTGTGGGTGTTTTTCTATGTATTATAAATATGTATTTACAAAAGAAAAGTATACATGTATTAATATCCGTTATCTAGTATACATAAAACAAGCATTTAATTGCTAAGCTAAATATTAATATAAATGTATTCAGATATTTTTTTTAAACTTAGTTAAGTATTTTGAAATATTCTCATGTAGATAAAAGATGCAAAAATGTCCATCCTTGTTTGTATATCCTTGTCGAAAATGTAAATAATTCATATCTTATTTGTATCACGATGACATTACTCTTCCGCGTATTCGGAAACTTTAAAATGAGCTATTTCAAAACAATATCAAGCGGAGATTTCCCTGAGGTTATAAACTTTCTACTACGAAAGTTCACACAGCAAAGTGAAGGAGGTAAATCTATACGAACAGGGAATATGGCAGGTGTAAGTATCAATGTAGTGAACACAAATTTATAGTCTCAAACAGTTATTTAGACTAAGATTATACCGTATTTTCTTTCATATTTTAACGTCTTATTTTATAATAAGCGCTTACATCAGACTGTTTTCTCTTACTTGTAGATCAATAGTTAATTTATAAAACCTAAATTTTTTGAATTCAGAAATGCTGATAAAAAGGCATCATATAAAATATTTGAATTTTTAGGATTTTTAATTGAAGTTTTAGGCTTTCGCGTTGCTTATTACACAAATATAATTAACGGGAATTAAACGCGACAGTTTTAGGTAAACATTACACCTCACTTCTGAATTGAGAGATCAAATCCTGGACCATACGAATGACTTTTGGGAATTCTTTACGGAATTCATATGTGATAAAATATGGTGACGATGACTGTCAACATCGTGTTTGGTGTTATGGCAATAGGGTCCTCCACCTATTCCATTTGCAACGTAAAAATTTCGAAGAAATCGTGAGGTTATTTTACATATAATAAAAAAAATATAACTAAACCAAATTGTACCGAATTATCTGTCAAACTACACTGTGTTGTGAACCTAAATATCTACTTAGCCACCAAAAACATGCTTCATAGGACTCATATAAAGTAGTTTAGTAAAGTTTCCTGTATAATGTATTTGAGTGTGCTTTTAGTGTATTTTATGATTATATAATGTGAAATTATGAAACTGCAGCTAAGTTACAACTAGCAAAACTTACATGACCCATTTAATAAAGTGGTTCATGTATATTTTATAATTTTTTATTAAAGTGAAACTTTAATACACACTCCGTCTAATTTTTTTCCATCTAACTATTATGTCGCGCGGTATGTGTAGTCGCTCCGCGACGGAGCAGTGGAGGCCAATACGGCGGCGCCTATGATTTGCAGAAGATTCAATCTAGACTGATGATGCGATTTTAATAAATCGAATATTTTTCCAAAACATTTTTTGCTAAATGTAAGATAAAAATTTGACTTTTACCGTGACAAAACCACACAATCCAATAAGTATAATAAAGTGTACTATATTAGTTAGTAAGATATTGAATTATATAGCGGGTTACAAAACGAACAGATCGTCTGATATCGTTTTCTGTTAAGACACTGTCAATTCTGTTCGCGGTTATTATGTCAGATTTCGCGTTATATATCGGCTTAGTCAGTCGTTTAGTCACGTATTGCACGTTTTGTGCCCATTTAAATTCCCGTGTTAATTAATATAAAAATATGACGTATTACTTTTAGTAGCGATTCCTCAAATTCACAATTGTCTTCGTGTAATTACTGTTTAGTTTTTTTAATATATTCAAATATAACTATGTATAAATGTTAGCAGTAGATACGCATTTCATGCAACAAACTTTGCTCATAACATTCTGAAATTGTCACTCGGCAGTGTTTGTATGCGTGTGTGTGTGTCGTGAATCTCTCGTCGGATATGTTTAATTTCGAACCGAGCACCTTGCACCACGCTGCAACTGTCAACTGTACTAAAGTTACCTACATTGCGCATACCACGCTTGAAAGCTATTTCTTGACTTTAAAAATCTGTAGACTGCAAAGTCAGTTACTCGAATACTAGTACAAAAATAATAGTAATAATATGGAGTCTTTTTATTTCAATTTCTCTGCATCTATGGGCCGGATCGTGTAGTGAAATTCAAAGACTTCCGATACAATCGACGTCAAATCACTCATGTTGCGTTTCATTCGGATAGACAGTACCCTGGCCATGCACAAGGCAGATGTAAATAGGCGGTTACCATCAGGTGACTCGCTACCTCATTTGTCTCATCCCCCATAAAAAGTGCCATATTTTTATGTTTTGATGTTTGTCATGCAGAGTAAACAAACACTTTGTTACTAGGCTGGAAAAAACCTTTATTTAAAAATTGAAAACAATGCCGATATCATTTCATTTTTCATGGAATAGGAGGACAAACGAGCAAGCGGGTCACTTGATGGCAAGCAACTACCGCCACCCATAGACAACTGTAACACTGACAGAACTACCGTTGCGTTGGCGTTAAGGGGCAGGAGTAGGGGGCGGTGGGTCTCCGGATACCTCTTTCACTGAACGAAATGCGGCTCTATCACTGTCTGTTGATAAATTATATCTGTATATCGCTAGTACACATTTGTATGGAGTCTATGGAGCATTCGATAATTAAAACAGACGCAATCCGGTAATACGGCGCCATACGGAACGTTGATCTGTTTGAATATTTCATTGCTAGAACACAAGTCCTGCAAATTTGCCCACTGAACATATATTGCTGCGATCAACCACGATGGCAGAGTACAAACAACATACAGTATGTTAACTTTACATAACATACCTGATAACCCATTAATTTACATGCTTTACAGTAGAGCAATGATCCACTGATTATTACAATGATTGATAAAAGTAGAAATGTTTTTTTCGTTTTTACTAAAGATACCGCCCTTTAATTATATCTAAGCAAAGCCACTAAATGCTTGTTTGACAGAAGCAAAATAGCGGATAAAACATAAAAAAAATCCATACAAAGATCCGTGTTTATCGTAAATATTGTCACTCGGCTAGAGTTCGACTTAGCCATCGGATTCTTTACCGTAGCACCTCGAAGCCTGTTAATAGTAATGTTTTATATCTTTACTAGTTGACCCAGCGAACTTTCGTTAGCCTCAGAAGATATAAAAATGGTCATTGTGTGTTATCCCTAAGAGATAGACGGGGTATGTCTATCTCTTAGGGGATAACATCGCAGACATTTTTGTAGTCCTTTTGAAGGTGAATAATATTGTAGTACATTGTTTTGATTTAACACTTAGCCAGAGTGAGTAATAAATAAGTAAATTTTTGATTTATCACTATTTTTACTACATTATATATGAGTTATACATATAAACCACCCCGTTGACATCCTCTATCCAATATAAAAACACATCAAAATCCGTTGCATAATGTCAAAGATATAAGGAGCATATAAGCATATAAGGAGACAGACAGCGGAAAACGACTTCGTTTTATACTATGTAACGATATGATAATGATTTCATGAAATTAATAACTATATCTAATCAACAGTCGCAGCTACGATTGTCCAAAATAGATCATTATAAAATATCAATTTTAAACTTCAAATTAACACTTGTTATTATATTATCAAAGTGTGAACTTTTCCGTGTCCTTCATTGACACAAATTTTCTCAATAAAAATCGTGACGAGCTGAAAGATCCTATGCTACCTGTGCTGCTATGCTGCTTTGTGATATTATTTTGTAATAATAACTACGCGTACCAAAGATTTATTTTATGTAATTAATATAAGAAAACTATTTTATTGGTCGAGTCTTTTGAAACTTCTGTGATATATATTCATTGGTGTGTCGGAGTGACACGTGGACATTCTCATGCAGATACACATTCCAGCTTCTGGACAATTATCTTTCGGACTGCATGCAATACTCATTTCGTAAACATTTAGTCACAGCCTTTTGTGAACAGTAGGTAGTAATATATTGCATAGAGCGCCAAGCACATGCGCTGTATTATAATACCGTTGACAAAGGCTTTATTTATTACATAATACCAACGTTCATTGTAAAATATTTTGTAAGCAAAAAAGAAAACGGTATATATAACAAATACGACTTAATATTCTGGGTATCTGGTATTAAAGTTAACGAATAATTTATGATATTTTTTTACAATAGCAGAGATTTAATATACATAAATACAAAAAGAATCGATTTAGAAGTCTATATTTTGGTTTCGTTTGAATGACAAAACAAATATACCAGAACATGAAAGATGTTAAGCTTTAAACTACAAATTGTTTAATTTGGTTATTATTTGAGTTAATTTGATGTCGGTGCCGGAAACAGGAACAGGATATGTTTAACGAAACTGTGTAACCGCACGTGGTTGAGCTTGTTTAATATTGTTTCCAGAAGTAAACAGACACAACATAATATTGTAAAAGTTATGAATATACCACTGGGTGACCACAGATAATTACTATTCATACGATAAACCTTAACAAATAATCATAGATTAAAACAACTTTTAGGATTATATCGCGTTTATTTATTACTTATTTATATTTATTTCCCGACGTTTCGAACTCTTTACAGAGATCATTCTCACGAGTGATGAACAAAAAAAAAGGGGTGGGTGTTTTAATCTATGAGTGAGATTCACGAAGGTCTTAGAAATAAATATCTTAACAAATTATGTTTACATTTAACAGAATAAAATACAGACATAAGAATCATATTTACATAGCACCTATAAAACAAAGTTGCTTTCTCTGTCCCCATATCCACTCCTTAAAACTACGCAACGGATTTTGATGCGGTTTGTTTTTAATAGATAGAGGGTGTCATCGATGTGGTTCATATACAACTGGAAAAAATTAAGGGATCAAAAAAAAAATTCCATATTTTTCGGTAGTTTTCAACAGGCCGTAACTTTGAGAGAAATGGTCGTACAGGAAATAAAAAAAAAAGGAAATTGTAGCTCCAAGCGTCTAGTTTTTGGATTAGAACTTCAAAATTTTGTAGCCTCCGCGGTTTCTGAGTAATCGTAGAAAAACCAGCAGCAAAAAAATTCTCAAAATTTTTTTAGTTTTTTTTTTGGTCTACGGGCGTGGAAAAAATTTTTTTAGCTTAACCACCATAAGGATCGGATACTTTGTTCAGTTAGCTTTAATTTCTTTTTTTAAACACCCTGATACGTCCACTCCTCGCTGAGATATCGGTCTTCAAATGGAAAAGGATCTTTTTGTCTTTGATTATCGATATCTCAGCAACCAATGATCGCACAGAAAGTTAGAGGTGGGTTTCAAGAACTTAAATGAATTTCCCTTAACAGCTGTACATTGTTTTTTCGAAAAAAAAATTTTTTCGTTCTGTCACATGAATTTGAAAATGCAACAAAAAAAGGGCTTTTGGTGGTTTTTTGGAAAATCAAGCACTGGATCGAAAATATTGAGGAAACCGCTAATGTTAAGTGTGCCTTTTACAGTTCAATATGTCCACAAAAACCCTACAAAGAATCAAATTAATCCAGCCAGCCGTTTTTTTTGTTTCACTTGATCGAATTTTTGAAAAAATTAAAGGATCACGTTTTTTGCTCTGAAAAGCTCATAATTTTTAAAAATGAGAAAAAACAATTGTTTTTTTCGAGCTTTTTCCACATTATCGTTTCAGATGGACTTTTTCCACGCCCGTAGACCAAAAAAAAAACTAAAAGAATTTTGGGAATTTTTATGCTGCTGGTTTTTCTACGATTACTCAGAAACCGCGGAGGCTACAAAATTTTGAAGTTCTAATCCAAAAACTAGATACTTGGAGCTACAATTTCCTTTTTTTTTTATTTCCTGTACGACCATTTCTCTCAAAGTTACGGCCTGTTGAAAACTACCGAAAAATTTGGAATTTTTTTTGATCCCTTAATTTTTTCCAGTATTGTATTTATAACTCACGTATAATGTAGTGAATAAAGCGTGATAAATTCAAAATTTACATATTTATTACTTTGGATGCAGAACATAGTTCGCCGGGTCAAGTTGTAAACTATAAAACAATGATATTTGGTATAAATCATAAGGCTGCATATTATAAAATTTGTTATAGAACATAACATAACATATAGAACATAACAACTTCACGCCTTTATTACCCGAAGGTGTAGGCAGCGGCTGCTAAGCCTCGTCTCGCCGTTGTGTTTGCGTCCCAAATGGAATAGGTGGCGAACCTATTGCCATACCGGGCACAAAGTTTTTAGTCATCGATATTTATCATACTTAACTTCCGAAAACAATTTCGAAAAGTCTTTGGTGTGAGCCAGTGTCAGGATTCGAACCCGGACCTCTGGATCTGAAGCCGTGTGCGCGATCACTGGACCACCGAGACTTGATAGATAGATTTATAGAACCAAGATACCTATTAAATTAGAAGTTGATATTATCTTAGCTGCAGCGTTGTATAATGCAGTCCGGAACTGCATTATACATATATAGGTTGAACACACTGTAACCGTTAGCTTTATCAAGAAAAAAGTTACTTAAATGTTCCCAACTTTGTAAGTCAGAAAGTCATTGAACGCAAGTGTCAGTGTTAAAGTAAGGATGGGCATTCTCCGATAGTTTGGAACATATAAAAAAGAATGGGTGTTGCAAGATTGATTAAACTGATATATAGCGCCAAAACGTAAGATTGTCGAGGACTACACAACTGCAGGAACTGGCCAGCTTGTATGATAATAGTTATGAAAGTTAAAGAAGCGAGTGAGGTATGTAAGAATCATGCACGATGGCGCTCTGTTCTCTCTACGTAGCCTTCAAAGGCATTGGCATGAAGTTATGTAGGTACTGTAACGAGCTCGTACTATCGAGTCTCTTATGTAATATATAGGGTTCGTTTCTCAGCTCCTCAATTTATTGAGTACAAGGAACGCCGACATGAGAACCTCCTCTTATATGAAATATAAGATAAAAGATTTATCTGTTATAGGGGTATTATAAGCTCAGTGCATGTGTGATAAATAATAAGGCCAATGGAAATATTGATATGTATTAAAATAATGGTAATGATACGTGCCAAATTCGCTTCTAATCCTCTTTTTATATTCTATCCCTGGGCGCCTCATCTATGTCCTGGCTCCTTTATTGTGTTCCTCCTTCTCAATGTCTCGTTGATAATTTTCATATAAGAATTATAATACTTATTTACTGGTGCAATAATTATGTTTTTATTATATTAATATGAACTCCTGTATTTAAAAATCATACTATCTCTTCAAAATGTATTTAACAATTAATATCTTATATTCTTTTTCTCAGAAAATTCTATTAATAAAAAAAAAATCTTTTTAAAAATTCAAAAGTGCAAATTTAGAAATATGTAAAGAGTTTATATTTAAAAATACTAAAGAGTTCACATCATCCTCACAGTACCTACACTTTTCAGGTTGATATTGAGAAGCATCAAGACACATTTCCCAATAGGTGCATTTTCTGACAAAGTTTCTACGAAAATTATAATTATTGATTGTCATTGAAAATAAATGCAGCTGATAAATGACAATGCCTTTCGCCTTTCTTCATCTATATTGATTTCAATCCTTATTCGAACCATTATATTATATCTTAAAAATTGCTTGATAATCACAAAGTCTGTTTTTTTTTTTAAATATAACCAATTGATCATCCAATACATTAAATAAATTGCAATAACTAAATTAAAACTAATCAGTTCGTGGCTTTGAAAACCTAACAGCTCGATTTTTGATTTTGTTTTAGTATTGGGTTGAGGTTTGGCACTGGGGACTTTTAATCAATGTGAACCAATGAAATATTTGGTATATTTCTTACGGCCCTACGAGCAAATACTGTCAATACTACTAACAATATTCAGGATTAGAGTAATCATGACATTAATCTTCTATATTTTACCATTTTGTTATTGCTCAGAATGTATTTATGAATTCGATAAAATTATTATTATTAGCCGACTTTTAAGACGGAATAGGGGAGAGAAAAGAGGAGGTATATCACCGATTGAGCGGGCCTATTCATGCAGCTAACTGCGCGACTGTCCTACAGTTAGTTTGTCTCAATTTTCCGATAGCACATTCTCTCACATTCATTAACTAGTAGGTAACTAAATGACCACTTATTGTTAAGTCTTGTTTAAAATTCGCAGAAAATCTTGTTTAATAACATTTTGTTTTGTAATTTGAAATATCAGTAAAGTACTGTAACATTTCAGAATTATGTTTACTAAGTCTGCTTTTATGAATACCAACAAAACTGCATATTGAATTTTAGCTGTTAGCAAATGAAAAAAGGCCTTAAAGATCTTAAAAGCATAGTAGTACCTAATTTTTATTTATTTAAATTTTCTCTACGTGTGTTGACAGTGAACTCCATCTTCTTTTTTGTATGTTTTTTAGTGGATTCGAAGGAGGGTTAGATTCACAAATAAGCCCGGCTGATGGCACTGCAGTCGGTATCTAGGATAGGTATCCATACTACTAGTAAACGATAGGGCTTACTTGTAAATCTAGGCCAACCTCGAATTTTCCCGAATAGTACAACCCAATCATCATATACGTATTACGTATGTAACCGTGTCATAAATAAGAAATTTATTTTAATATTAAAATAAAAATACTGCAGAATAGGGTTGCCGCACGACAATCCATAGCTCGTCAACATTTTGTAAACTTGCATCTGATTTCCCCTGGGCTGCCATGGTTTTGATTTTAATGTTCATCCCTGAAAATTACTTTTTACAAAACATTTTAAAACAATGGGATCTTTGCTATTTATGCTTAATATATGACACAATTATTGTGCCAATTTCATATTTATAATTAAAAAACTAAAATTATATATACACACCCAACTTCACGCCAAATCCCTTGCGGGGTAGGCAAAGAAAACAGGACGCTATAAGGTACTTTTCTTACACGGCTTACTCGTTTCTTTGGCTTTCATAACTCTTTTCATACACACACGACGATTTTTGACATCACTATTCTTCAAACCTCGTTCTATTTGGTCGTGGAAGGTGTGACCCATCGGAGCATGTTCTTTCTTACTTTTACACCGACACTCTCTTTCAATCCAACTTTCTTCCTTACACGGTCAGCGTGACTCTCTCCGTAGATGCTCCGCAGTGCCCTCAATTCTACCGCGTTTATTCTGCTTTCATACACACTCTGCCATACCCAACTCTCGCTTCCAAAAGTTAGTGCCGGGTTCAGTACAGCATTATGAATGGCTAGCCTTAGGCTAGGGCCTTCTTGGTAACATTTTTTGCGCCCAGGGATTTGCTCAATGCTCCTCTTAAGTTGTTTCCTAACGTACTCTTCTTTCGACATCCACAGTTTACGTACCATTAAAATATCAGAAGCCATAAAAACTGACGAGCTTGTTGAGAAGTTATGAAAGTTGAAAAGCAGGTTAGTTCAAGAATCGTGTCTTATGATTCACTATTCTTTCTGCCTACTCCATGCGGGACTTGGCGAGAACTTAAGTACTTACTTAACTTACTTAAGTACACCTTATTCGTATACTAACAGACCGCGCGAACTTCGTACCGCCATATTAGACACATTTTTACTAAAAATATTATTGTCCCGCTCATATTAATAACCGAAAGCTTTCGTCCATAGATCTAAAAGTAATATTTTTTCAATTCAAACCATTAGGTCCTTATACATACATACATAAATTCACGCCAAATTCCTTACGGGGTAGGCAGTGAGAACAAAGTGCCATAAGGTACGAACACGCCTAACTCACTTAGCTGTTGATATTAGCGGGTACTAACAACTAAGATGTTGATAATATCAATCAATGCCTTATAATATTAATAGCAATGCCAGGGACTTGTCCGAAGATTTAGTCAACCTATCGTTTTTTTATACTAGGTACTTAAACGAGACTAGACTTAATACTACTAAATAAGACTTTGTTTATCTGGTCATTGTGTTTTCATCAAAAAACAGGACACCATATGTTCAAACCAGGGTAGCTTACTCACAGTGAGTGATTTTTTATAAGTAAAATTATGTTGATTTTGCGATTCATCTTATCGAAATAAATTCACTAGTAGTTCGCTGCACGAATGGGCCGGCTCGACCGGTGAAATGCCACAACCTCTCAGAATATAGTAAAGTGGCTTTTGCCGCGTTTCGCTCACCGAGAGAGGTATTCTGAGGCCCAATCCCTTTCCCCCTCCCCTTTCTATCCCATTCTGACCCCACCCATATCCTGTAAGAGCCGGCAACGCAACTGTAACACTATATGTGTTCAGGTGTCCATGGGTGGCGTTCGTGGCCATCAGATGACATGCCTGTTCGTTTGTGTTTCTACAAAATAAAATAACCTCATAACTATTACAAATTAAAACAAAAATACCCCAAAAGACGATAATACTACAAATTCTAATTAAAGTATTGAGCGATATGATGACAAATAAAGAAACAACATCACAACATAACTTCATTCCTTTTCAACCCGAAAGTGTAGGCAGCGGCTGTTAAACCTCGTTTCCCCGTTATGTTTACGTCCTAAATGGAAAAGGTGGCGAACCTATTGCCGTACCACAAAGTTGACAGTCATCGATATTTATCATACATAACTTCCGAAAACAATTTGGAAGAGACATTGGTGTGATCCAGGATTCGAATCCACGACCTCTTGATTCAGAAGCGGGGTTCTCGACCACTGGACTACCGAGACCTTTTAGAAAAAAAAAACAAACAAAAAAATCTAACTGCTAGCTGTCGCCTTTCCCGTCCCGCGTCGGTCCTACTCGGGATACACTTCGCACATCGTACTTACCCGTACTAAATATTTACCTAAGAAACGAATACTTACATTTTGTATTTTGCCATATCTTTTGAATGAAATGTCTGAATTGAATCATTCAAAAAGTTCTAGAAAGGTATTGAATCTATCTTTATATTGAAGTAATTTATTTTGAGTAGAGTTAACACAAAGGTACAAAATAAAGAACTTTAAAAACGACATCATTATAATTATTTTTAAAAAATCCAAAGTCACTTATTGTGCGATAAGTTTTAGTGGGTAGCCCTAGGATCAGATTGCATTTTACTATTTTGGGAGTCCCACACTACCCCCTACCGTCTCCATGTGGGGGATATGCATAAAGCATTTCCTCGAGTAAAAAAAAAGGGGCCGGTGTCCGTTAAGTCTCGACTCGCCGTTATGTTTACGTCCCAAATGGAAAAGTTTCCAATCATCGATATTTATCACACATAAATTTAGAAAATAATTTCGAAAAGTAATTGGTGTGGTGTGAGTCAGGATTGCTCGCCCACTTAACCACCGAGACAAATTTTTATTCTTAGACTAAGATTTATTCTTGGATTATTTCCTAAATACAATATTTTTCAGTAAATTGCCTGTAATTGGTGTCATTTAGTTAAATATTCAGCACACATTCGCAGTGTAAATGAGGTGGTGCACGAAAACTGTGTATTTGCATAACAAAAGCCTCGCCCTGTGCGCATCCTGATGAACAGTAATTATTTGAATCTACAAGAAAATTTAAAACCCAGTATTCTGTAGTTTACAAACGGTTAATTAAATCCGACGCAGTACTTGGCTCTATTGCATTGCAAATGTACATTGTGCGTGATTAAAATATGCCAACGGTTGACAATATCTGACTTTAGTGTAAGTAATAAGTATAATCTCTGGGTATTTCTTAAGGTGCTCTTAGGTCAAATGTCAGTCAAATCAACATTTACACTTATTGAAAGGTAAGGGCACTTCAGCTTCATACAAAATTCAGAACCATGATCATATTTACATTTTTTTTTTATGGAACAGTAGGGCAAACGAGCTGGCTTGTCACCTGATGGTAAGCAAACAACGCCGCCCATGGACACCAGCAACACATTTAGTGTTACTGTTGCGTTGCCGACCTTTAAGGGATATGGGATAGGAAAGGATGGGGAAGGGGGGTGGGCCTCCGGGTACCTCTCTCACCGAACGAAACGCGGCATGAGCCACTTTACGTCGGTCTTCTGAGAGGTCGTGGTATTTCACCGGTCGAGCCGGCCCATTCATGCAGCGAACTGCTTGGCTCTACCACTGTTTAAATATAAATGATCCAAATATAAATGCTATCATCATTTTTTCTAAGTGGGATCGGCACAACATGTCATTTTCGAACAATCAAAAGTTTAAGCTGTCATTTTATGACCTGTCTGCCTGATTTCAACCCTTCTTATTTATGCCCAGCGGGAGAAAAATTCAGGAATAGATGATCTTGGTCTCTAAATATTCTTAGCCTAATATAAAGGTTTTAAGTCGGTCATTTTTTTCTCTAATATTTGGTACGGTGGCACCTTGATAGCTGGCAATAAGAGTAAAAGGAGCTATCTGTACCTGAGCTGTTATTACGTGGGATTGCCTACCAAGATGAACTGAATCTTTGCTGCTATAAGGGATACTACACCTCGTGGCACGTACATGTACGTGCCATCAATAGTATATAACCACTGTACGCACAGTATGCTGTAGTGGTCGGTGTGCAGCGACACACAGTTGTCGCTGACACGAATAAACATGACAAGATCGTAATTACGTCTTTCATTAACGACCAATCCCGTACCATCATGAAGAAGTACCAACTCGCGAACAGCACAGTCACCTGTAACCACATACCATTACACTGCGTTATCTTTGATCGTTAACTCGATCTACCACTAATAAATTTACAAAAAGTTGCCTTTCTGATGAGAGAGTTATTAATTATTATCGATAACTGATATAAAAAAAAATGTAGAACATATAGAACAGAATAAATATTTATACTTGTACGTCTGAATCTTTATTTTTAGTTTAAGTATATTAAATCCCATATTATCAGATTTCATCTAAAAATAATCTCATACGCAATATGGAAAAGAAATATCCGAATAATTATACTACTGCATATTTATAATAATATAATAACTTGGACACAATACATACAGCGCCCTCTAGTAACAAATTAAGCCACTAAATGCTTGTGCTATGGATACTAGCTAACGGATATGAATACATATATTACACTTTTTTTGTAAATGCATACTTATATATAATACATAAAAAAATACCCAAACGCCATACAAACATTCATGCTTGTCACAAATATTTATACTTGTGTGGGGATCGAACCCGCCAATCTCGATTCTGCAGTTGATAGGTTTACCAATTCACCTCTCGTAGTGCAAATTTGTGTACTTAAATAGTTTTAAAAATTTAAGCGAGCAAATAGCGGAAGCGTCTCGATTCTATGTTATGTAAAAATGATAATATGTTTGTAATAACATACACGAGTAACAATAAGGGAAATATTAGACAAAAACAATCTTTGCGTTGTATACATCAGGACCAATGTTGGCATGTTTCCAAGAAGGTGAATACTGAGCTTGCTTTTGAAAAATTCTTCTTGATAAACAATAACCCTGCTGTGATTTTCTAACATTAAAATCTTTGGAAAATTAATTTGTGGTTTGGACTAAAATAATCAGGTCTGATGATTTTAAAACCACAGTTTACCCAAGTAAAACCAATACCTACTTGCAGTCAATTAATCAAATCAAAAACAATCCATTTAAAAATATAACTTATTTATTAGGAAGAAGAGTCGTCTCGGTGGTCCAGCGGTAGAGCACACGGCTTCTGATCCAAAGGTCCGGGTTCGATTCCTGACACTGGTTCACACCAATGACTTTTCGAAATTATTTTTCGGAAGTTATGTGTGATAAATATCGATGACTGAAAACTTTCCGCCCAGTATGGCAATAAGTTCGCCATTTGGGACGTAAACATAACGGCGAGACGAGGCTTAACAGCCGCTGCCTACACCTTCGGGTAACAAAAGGCGTGAAGTTATGTTATGTTATGTTTATAGAGTTCATAAACATTCGGAACAATGTCCCTAGAGTCTCAACCCCAAACGGCTCAAAACATGTTGCGTTGCCGACTTTTAGGGGATAGGGAAGGGGGGTGGACATCAGGGTACCTCTCTCACCAAACAAAACGCGGCATGAGCCACTTTACGTGGATCTTCTGAGAGGTGGTATTTCACCGGTCGATTTATGCAGCGAAATGCTTGGCTCTACCACTGTGAGATCATCTTTGAAATTAATAGAATAACAGTTAGGTTACTCGTCAAACCGTAAAATTAAAAGCTGATGTGTCATTTTGGAATGAAATAGTTACTTTATAAATTTAGAACGTTGTCAAAAGTAAACGTCAAAAATAAAAATATATAAAAAACCTACCACATATTCAGCTAACGACAGTGCAAGTTGTATAAAGATTAAACAAGCAATTAATGGCGTACATATTGATTGAAATGTATTCGAGTACAAAACAGTTATTCGGTACCCACTGTCAACTTCATTGGGTATTCCGTAGTCCAGTTATTTATCGTGCAATTTAAAAGTTTGTCATCGCGATTCGTAAAAAAAAACGTGCGAAACGTGAACTGCATATAACGAATGGCATATAATATATTATACCATCAACCCGTTTTATTTTTAACTAACAGATCCTGGCAACTGCGTAACGCCGTATTTACCATAAAAATGAAAAAATGAAAAAAGGATAATGTTTCACTCATATTAATAGTAGCGTGATAATAAATAAAATAATAAATAAAAAGCTAAAGGCCAAACTGCACACAAAGTGTAAAAAAAGTGAAGGCGATTGGGCCAAATAATCACTTTTTTTCATATCAACTTCCCCCATTTTTATTTTCTTACGTAGTATATGAACGCTAAATCACGCTAAATCCCTTGCAGGGTAGGCAGAGAGAACAGAGCGCAGTAAGGCACGACTCTTACACGCCTCACTTGCGTCTTTGAATTTCATAACTTTTCATACACGCGCGTCGTAAGGCCAAGCGCATTAGCATCAGCTTCCTCCAGAGCTCGTTCTATTTGATTTTGAAAATAAATTATAATTTATTTGATTATTTCATCAAGGTCGTCCACGACTCCTATATCCATCCGCTTTTGCATTGCATATCTGCTTAGTAAATCTTGCGTCGTCCATTCTTTCTAACTTTTCTGCCCAACGCTTCATTTACGCTGTTTACGAAACAGCGTAAATGAAGCGTTCACTTCATTATTTTTTACTTTTTTTGAGATAAAATTTCGGAAAATCCTTTGTTATTTTGTTTATGTTATTGTGTAATATTTATGTTATTGTATTTTTACATTAAATAAATTACAAACTCAAATACAAATACAAATTACAAATACAAAGATCCACGGTTTAAACAGTGGTTGGTCAGTCAGTCAAATGTGCAGAACAAAGTGTATTGTGAATTTTATGTAAAATTGATTTTTGAAGTAATTAATTCAGTTATATAGATACAGTGGTCTGATTTTGATTAGCACTTTTACTAATTCTTTACATGACTACAGCAGTTGGACTTATGTCCTCACCTTATGGTCTCGTGAACTTTTTTGTAGGCATTAATATGGTCTTTAAAATTGTAGATTTTTTTTCTATCAACCTTAATTTTCGCATCGTAAGCGATGAAAGACATTTTATGGCTAACTTTCTTAATGCTTATCACCATATTTTGAAACATACACTTAATATCTTTATAATATATATGCCATGTGCCTATGTGTTATTCTGATGTATAATCTATATCATTATAAAGTTTCAACAAAATCTACACTGTCTACACCTTCGGGTAACTAAGGCGTGAAGTTATGTTATGTTCAACAAAATATATTGAGTAGTTATTACGTGAAATAGTAACAGACATACATACTCACTCACAAATATACGCATTAATAATATTAATATTATTATATTAGATATTATTATATAATAGGTTGGGGAAAAAGTATTTTCGTATTTTTGTATGAAAAGTCAAGACATTTTTTTCAAAGTTTATTTACATTTATTTACAATATATATGTACCGTTTTGTTGAATAACTTTCTGCCATTTTGTGGGCAGAGACATTATCCCGTTACTGTAGAAACTTTGGGACTTCTGATCAAAAAAACGGGACAAATAGTTTTGGCAGACCTCTCTTGAGGTCAACCTTACAGAACCTAAAGAATTCTGAAGAGACCGAAACAGGTGAAAATCTGAAGGCGCAAGGTCAGGGCTATATGGTGGATGCACTAGGACCTCCCAGTCGAACTCTCTTAATTTTTGCTGAGTGGCTAAAGATGTGTGTGGTCTAGCGTTATCGTGATGAAAGACCACACCCTTCCTGTTGATCAATTCCGGCCGTTTTCTCTCGACTGCTTCCTTTAATCTCATCAGTTGCTGGCAGTAAAGATCAGAATCGATGGTTTTGCCGGACGGTAAAAGCTCATAATGAACAATGCCCTTCCAATCCCACCATACACACAGCATCACCTTATTTCGTGTTAGGCCAGGTTTGGCCACAGTCTGTGAAGCCTGGCCAACTTTCGACCACGACCTTTTTCGCACGTTCTTGTCGTACGTGATCCACTTTTCATCGCCAGTTATCAATCTCTTCAAAAACGGCTCGGTTTCATTACGTCTCAATAATGAATCGCAAATGAGTACACGGTTCATTAAGTTTCTTTGAGTGAGCTCGTGTGGCACCCAAATATCGAGCTTTTTTGTATAACCAGCTTTCTTCAAATGGGTCAAAACTGTTTTGTGGTCAATTCCCAGTTCTTCAGCTACATCGTAACTACTAATATGCCGATCTTGCTCCACTCTTTCAAAAATGGCGTCCATTTTATTCGTAACAGGGCGACCAGAGCGAGGTGCATCTTTAACATCAAAATTTCCGGACTGAAAACGTTTGAACCAAATTTGTGCTACTCTTACTGACACTGCATCAGGTCCATAAACATCACAAATTTTTTTCACTGCTTGAGTTGCATTTTTGCCTTTTTTATAATAAAATTTTAAAATGTATCGAATTTCTTCATTAGATTCACTCATTTTTACGGAGAGAAAAACAAATGAAAAATAGCGGGAAACAACTTTTTTTTATTTTTTTCTTTTCTTTATAATGTAACCTTTTTAATGTTACCAAAACCAGCCAGACACAAATAGTACAGTCAAAGAAATTTTATAATAAGTTTATACCTACGTTATGCGAAAAGACTTTTTCCCCGACCTATTATTACCAGCTGACCCGGCGAACTTTGTTCCGCATCAAAAGTAGTAAATGAGTAAATTTTGGATATCGTTGGCTATAACTGCTGTCCCGCTATGTTAATACTGCAATATCTTCGAAAATATTCGTTTAAATTGGCTATAAAGGGCCAGGATCATCTATGTTACATGCACAATCTATTTATGACACTTAATTGAATGAAAATCAATGCTGTAATGTTAAAAATCGCTTCGTAAATAAGCCATTATTTCTCGTAAAAAGTAAATAAATAAAAATGGTCATTGTGGGTTATCCCTAAGAGATAGACATATGCCCTCGCGGACTTTTTTGTAAACCTTCTGAAGGTGTTTAATAATGTAGAACATTGTTTTGATCTATCACTTAGGGTTCAGCGTTTGCAATTAAAGTGCTAAATCTCGAAACTTATCATTTTTTTCTTTACAACATCATATATGAATTAAAGATCAAAACCACCCCGTTGACTGCCTCTAACTATTAAAAAAACCGCATCAAAATCCGTTGCGTAGTTTTAAAGATATAAGCATTTAAGGGGACGGACAGCGGAAAGCGACTTTGTTTTATACTATGTAATAATAATAATGGTACAGTATTCCTTACTGTTATTTTTTTTTTTAATATTTTGGACAACTAGGGAATACAATCCCGATCCCGCGGGATCCCGATCTCGCGAGATCTCGTGTAGTGTAATTTTTCGGGATCAATCCCGACGCATCATATGACGAGATCCCGTTCGAGATTGACGGGTTTGGGCGGCAGTAATCACCGACGCTACACACGTGCACATCTTATAAGAAAATAAATAAAAAATATAATCACACGATTATATCGTAAAGAACCAAACCAAGCAGAGATTAATACGACAGTAATAATCGAAGATGACTGGCCTCTTTCTATGATCGTCGATCTGCGAGCGTCTAAAAGTCTTTTTGCGTGTATATCCACGTCCACGTGCTTAGAAAAATTAGAATCTACCATAAAAAAGAAATGGATTTATTTGAATGTGGAGGAACAAGGGGGCGATTTTTGCAGTTTGCATGTAATTGCTTCGCCACGCTGTTGCCAACCAGTGTTGAGTAAGAGAGGGCATTCTCAGCAGCGGGGTACATTGCAACGGACATTAGATGCCGTTTAGCAGATGACACTATTAATACCCTTTGTTTTTTAAGGACTCATTTTCAAAATCACTCGTAGGTAACTACTTCCTTATTCCCTTGAAATATGCTTATCATTTTTTTACCTAATTTACCTATGTTAATTGCCTTAAAACCTGATAGTTATTTAGTTGATAAGATTAAAGAATAAAGACCTTTATTTTTTTCGAGTAATATGTTATTTTAATTAACCTCACTATCACAAACAAGCAGTTAATAGCTTTTTCAGTCATCTGAATTTAACATTTTTTAAAAAATAGACGGGATCCCGAAAATTCCGGGATCCCGCGGGATTGATATTTCTAATCCCGCGGGATCTCGAATTAGCAATCTCGACTCGGGATTGCATTCCCTAGACACAACACAACACACAGGAGTTAAAAGTTTTATCAATGCACCTCTAGGCCTGTCAATAGTATTTTTTTGTATGTTTACTAGTTGATTATCACTAATAGATAATTCGATAAACTATTGGACTCGTCTTTCAGTTCCCTTCTAGCCGTTAAGGAACGAAACGAGATTTGACAGCATTATCAATGAAATTCTGCTTCTATTGTGTTTGTTTTTTTTTTCTGACGCCTTCAGCAATAATTGGAATTATTATCATCATATTTCAAATGATGAAAACAAAACCGTCAAAAGTTTCATAATTAATGAAGGGCGAACTTTAAATCAAGATAAATAAGATTATATCGTCCGTCATTACTGACTCTGCCTTTTATAATCTGCGTTGTCACACTGACCTAGTTACAGCTACACTATTCATCCTATATATTCTATTTATAGATAAAGATCTCAAGGCTGACAGGCCTTAGTTATTTCCTCATTGACAAACTATGAACAAAGAAGTGTTACAGTGCACAGTAAATACGGTTCTGTACGGTTTCTGTAATTAAACGTAAGTAAATTTTGAGTGGCCTCGGTGGTCCAGTGGTCGAGTACACCCCGTTTCTGAGTCAAGAAATTCTGGGCTTGAATCTTGACTCGCAGCAATGACTTTTCGAAATTAATTTCGGAAGTTAAGTGTGATAAATATCGATGACCGAAAAATTGTGTGACCAGTGTTATGGCATTAAGTTTGCCTCCTATTCCATTTCGGACGTAAAACACATACCGGTGACACATACCGGTAACAGCCGCTGCGTAACACCTTCAGGTATAAAAAGGCGTGAAGTTATGGTATGTGTTAACTTTTATATTCTATTTATCTGAAGTTTTCTTGCACATATTGCAAACAATTTGATATTATTTGATATTGCTACTTTTCGTCAACAATTTATGGTCACTACACATTAAATATCAAAATAACCCAACCTCACTTGCAGTCTTGGACCTAACCCCGCGGCGGCCTTCCTCCGGTGTTAGGGTGGTCCAGGATACGGTCCAGTCTCGGACCTAAGTTTATCTAAAATATTTTAGTTACAACCATAACATGTTCAGAGGAATGCTATGAAGCAAAGAGTATTTATAATGACATCTCAGAAATAGGTGTCGGTCTACGATAGCGTCTCCCTTACTAATTAATACCACTATTTTGTCCAGTCCATAGAGAATAGGTTCGTTCTGGCATCCATTTGATCTCGGGCTATAAGGATTAATCTTGAAGTGAACTGAAGTTATAATTTTTTTTGCGAGCAGCGTGTCACCTGATTGTAAGTGACAAGCACTGCCCATGGACACCTGCAACACATGTAGTGTTAAAGTTGCGTTGCCGACCTTTAAGTCGGGAGTAGGATAGGAAAGGATGTGGAAGGGAGTTGGGAGACGGTCCATTCATGCAACGCACTGCTTGGTTCTAACACGGTTAAAATAATATTATCATAATAATATTCATTTAAGTTCTTATACCTCTGTTCCGTCCAATTAAAATACTTTTTAACAAATTTTCCGCTATAATCCACGTTTATTTAATTTAATAATTGGTCATACGAAAGTAACTTCCCATATTTAACATTAAAACACAAATAATATAAATGTACATGGAATTTTAACTATATTTATTTGTGGTATAAATGAACAGTGTGCAAAAAAGCGAAGTTTTTATGTTTGCATACGAACAGGCTCGTCCTATTTGCACCAGTGCAGGAAGCCCGCAATTAGCATCCACTTATGGTCATTAAAATTTTATATTTTTACGCTATTTGAATCAATTTTGAAATTTCAAGTATCGTTTTCGTATCGCTATGTACGTTTGTCTATTTGGTAAGACATGTATTGTCAAGAAAGCGTGGCGTACTGGTCAGTACTTAATTACTGGCTGTGCAGAGATCGTGGTTCGATTCTTAACTCAAAATGAAAATTGACGTACGCCACTAGTTAATACATATTATATTTACATCTCTTTTTCCCTTCATATCATTACATAGTATAAAACAAAATCACTTTCCGCTGTCTGTCCCCTTATATGCTTATATCTTTAAAACTACGCAACGGATTTTGATGCGCTTTTTTTTATATTTCGAGAGTGTCAACGGAGTGGTTTTGATTTATAATTCATATATGATGATGTAAATATAAAATTAATATTTTCGAGATTTAGCACTTTAATTGCAAACGCTGGCTGAAGCCTAACTGACAGATCAAAAGAATGTTCTACATTATTAAACACCTTCAGAAGGCTTATAAAAAAGTCCACGCGAGCTTATGGCTATCTCTTAGGGATAACACATAATTATAAATTTGTTTCTAAGATTTTCGCGAATCTCACTCATTGATTAAAACAACTTTTAGGATTGTATCGCGTTTATTTATTATTTATTTATATTTATTTCCCGACGTTTCGAACTCTTTACAGAGATCATTTTCACGAGTATGAACAAAAAGATGGTAGTTGTTCAAAAGCTATCTTCATTGATACAGAGAGCACCCACTTTTTGGAAATAAAAATCAAAAAGTTGATGTTAAAAATATGATTTTTACTATTGGTAACCCACATCAGACCATGAGAACAAAAGTTAAATACTTATTTATAAGATGCATTAATATATCCTGCTTCTAAAGATCCTTTGTTGTATGATTTAACAAGTAAAAGTTGTTATTATTAAATTATTACAAATTATCTTATTTTCTAAGTTGGTTGAGTGAAAATGATCTCTGTAAAGAGTTCGAAACGTCGGGAAATAAATATAAATAAATAATAAATAAACGCGATACAATCCTAAAAGTTGTTTTAATCAACATAATTATAATTTTTATTTTATACATTTTCACGTAAAATAATGGCTTATTTACGAAGCGATTTTAAACATTACAGCATTAATTTTTATCCAATTAAGTGTTTTATATAGATTGTGCATGTAATATAGATGATCCTGGCCCTTTACAGCATGCATTTTAAACGAATATTTTCGAAGATATTGCAGTATTAACATAGCGGGACAGCAGTTAATGCCGATAAATAGCACAAATTGAACCTCATGATATCCAAAATTTACTCATTTATTACTTTCGATGCGGAAAAAAGTTCGCCGGGTCAGCTGGTCTACAGAATAAATTTTAGTTTACAGCTTTGGAAAATTAAGACAAAATAAATATCTCCGACAGTTAATACAATACTTGTTACAGGATACCGGCAGCGAGTATCATTCTAAACAAAAGCCTTAAAACATATTGTTTATACTTCAGGTATAATAATTTAGCCCGTTTATAAGTAATAAACAGCCTCTTACCAAACTTGTTGAACAACTAAGGGAAAAATGAAGCGGATAGCCACCTAAAGATCGGCCGCGGGCGTCAGTTACCACACTACCCAACACGACGCCATTCGTAAACAAACTAAATTTACGATATTTTCTATATGCTGTGCCAAATTCCTAAAATCAAATCAAAGTTCCTCGAGATGGCGCCCCTCGAGATACGACCAAGTTTGCACGAGCGCAAGATTTATCTTTTCACAACCAGAAATTGTGTTTACTATTTCTATAGTGGACTATCCTTTAAAATCGTCCTATATACCGCGTCCGAACCCAAGCACTCTCCGGACCGAGTTTCAGCTGAAGTAGGGAGTAGTACATTCATCATAGGGAATTTTATACAAAACTTGTGGCGAACTTGGCTGCAACTACTGCCGATGCATTGCGCTTATGAAATTGATTTACATTTAAATGCGAACACAACGTGCCTATTTAAAACTATCTAAAGTTCAAACAAATGAGCACGGAGTAAGCTGCACAAAAACAACTGTTTTACATAACAAACAAAGACTCGCCTTGTGTGAAATCTAATGAACAGTAATTGTTATAAGTCCCCCAAGAAAACGGGTAGTGTTGAATATGCACCATCTTACAAACAGTTAATTAAATTGGATATACTTGTCGTTTATATTCCATTCGGAGTTGTTGGATCTCAGGCGAACAATGATTTTATAGACGTCCTTTATTATGACTATTGAAATAGTTATAATATATGTTACATTAGGTTTCATAGCTTCTTCCAAATAGGTTTTAGTTCGTTGAAAACGGTTTAATTTATTTATGACTAGTTGACCCGGCGAACTTTGTTCCGCAACAAAAGTACCTACTAAATACGCAAATATTGGATTTATCACCTTTTATTTACTATATCATACATGAATTATAGATAAAAACCACCCCGTTGATATCCTCTATCTATTAAAAAAAACCTTATCAAAATACATTGTGTAGTTTCAAACATATAAGCATATAAGAGGAGAGACTGCGAAAAGCACCTTTATTTTATACTGTGTAATGATCTCGGTGGCCCAGTGGTCGAGCACACGGCTTCTGATCCGGAGGTCCGGTATCAATTCCTAACACTGGCTCACACCAATGACTTTTCGAAATTGTTTTCGGAAGTTATGTGTGATAAATATGACTGAAATCTTTGTGCCCGGTATGGCAATAGGTTCGCCAGCTATTCCATTTGGGACGTAAACATAACGGCGAGACGAGGCTTAACAGCCGCTACCTACAACTTCGGGTAACAAAAGGCGTGAAGTTATGTTATGTTATGTAATGATATATACGAAAATAACCATATATTTTTACGCCAAGTCCATTGACAGAAAAAACTGAAGCCCACAAAGTATATAGTCCAAGTCCATGGAATTTCTTAGTCATGTTAATGTTTATAATGTGCAGAGGCTCCTAAATATAACTCAATTTTTGCTACTCGTAGAATATCTAATTGAATTAACTTTACTCTATTCAACTGATTATTTAAATGTGATACACATACATACGCATACGCCAAATCCCTTGCGGGGTAGGCAGAGAGAACAGAGCGCCATAGGGCACGATTCTTACACACCTCACTCGCTTCGTTGACTTTCATAACTCTTTTCATGCACGCGCGTCGGTTTTTGATAATTTATTAATTTAATAATATTTAATAATAATTAATTTAATAATATTTTTAAATGTGATAATTTGTATAAATACAATTGTATTTATATAAATTATTGTAATTATTATTTAGTCCCGTACAATCAATGTTAAAATCTACTTTCTACTTTCTACCTGTCCGAACTATTACAGCATGCCATTTCTTACCCTACCAACGATCCACTTTTACAATCTAACTCTCTGCTTTACAACGTTGCCTCTAATTATTATCACTCCCTAGATTTTGCACAGTGCTCGCTATTCGACGGACTCCGTGTATTAAATGCATATAAAAATGTGAATACATAGAATAACAAAGGGAAAACTTCAGTACTAACCATAGTATTTATCTCCAATGTTTACCTAAATTTACAGGGAAACTATTTCTGGCAAAGTGAAAAATGGCCGGCCCTTTTCTGCCAGTGATTTACTGCATATGGATAATAGTCACTTACAAAGTTAGCTGAAGGTTCCGTTTGTACAGGACCCTGTTACATTACATCACATTACATACTGTTACACGCAACTGATTTATCACAACAAACATTCCAGCACAAACATAACAAAAATATTGAAATTTTAAATTTAACTACTTACACGAAAAATGTTAATTCACTTTTCGCTGGACATTTCAGATTTCGTCTTTACTGTACTATTTAACAGAAAATAATATAGAGAGCATGGTTTTCGGTAAGGCCCTCTGTTGTTTGAATGAAAGCGACAATTATAACAAACTAAGTCAATACGCCATTGTAAATATTGAAAGGTTCCTTGAAACTTTTTGTTGAGCTCCGGCAATTGTACAACTCGCCTCGTTCAAAAGTTAGGAGTTAAGTTGAACATTCAATACATTGTTGATTACACACTTTTGTTGAGAGTCAACTCATTACAATGCGACCACGATCAACCGTGAGCAATTACATTTAGAAGTGTTCCAAAGAACCCACGGGATTGTTTTAAGACAGGAGAGTGCGGAATTGAATTAAAATGATGCCTAAAAGGGCAGAACCTACTAATTATGTAAATAAGCTGAGTTAGCGTAGACATATACCAACGTTATAGGTGCCAAGTACAAATTATTGTTAATGTTTTCCTCTATATATTACTCTTAAAGCGGTTAAATTTGAAATTTGGTCACAATTCACGCAACGCCAAGCTGGGTAATTAAAACGGGTGTCTGTCGATGCATAAGCGATCTTTATTTTCGTACCTGGACCCGTCAACCACAGCACAGGGTGGTAAATTAAATAAACTGGTAATAGGTAATTTAAATTTAATTCCTTTTACAGTTGCACACATTAATAAAATGTATAGTGGAGTCTATTGCCATACCCGCACCATAAGATGCATCCCCATATTGCGTACTCTTCGTTGTTATTATTGTTGTTGTTATTTATAAAACATTTAATGAATTCATAATGACATTGAAATGTGTTTATAATCAAATAAGGATCCCACAGACAAATTGTTTGTGCAGTTTTGTGAGACAGTGAATAATAACCTCATGTAAACAATGTATCTTGTAACTAATAAAATATAAAAAACAAAACATCTAAAAGGATTTTCACAAAGTTGATGTGTACACGGTTTCAAACTCGAAACTCTGAATGAAAAGGACTTGGTGTTAAACGTAAAATAAAAACGAAATTACCACATACTACGAAATTTGTCCACACAGGTTGGTAAAAGCATTTAGTTTATTTCCCCAGTTGCGTCAACCACTCACATATACAAATGGACATTGACAGGGCGCCATTGATGCACTATCTCATCGGTTTTGTATGTTCTGTAAACAAGAAAATAATTTTATCTTTTTGTTTTTTTACCATTTTAATAATATGCACAACAAATGTAAACAAAATATGAAAATTATCTCCAAATGTTATTGAAATATATAACCACGTGGTCGCATTTCTGCTATGATTAATTTACAACATCTGAATATTGCAATATTATTAATGACAGTTAAATATCACATTCTGCCGCTGGCCGCATTCAGCCAGTGATCTATACAAACGCTAGCTGCAATTTTACATCTATAGATATCTAATAATTCCAATAAATTTGATTCCAGTAATTTTTATGCTTATTCTGTGCCAAGATGAAAATTCTATCATACTTAGCTTAGGTGTCTGAATTATTCCCAATACTTCAAATAATTTGAACCTAATTCAGTGGACTTATACGCCCATTTCTTGCAAAACGTGAAGACATTTTGATTCATATACGGCTCATAAGTTGAGACATTTCAACATTTACAAAATTCACATTAGCTAATTTACAACTTAATTAATTTACAAAATTTACTAGAAATTAATTAGTAAAGAAAATAATGTAAATTACACTTCAGTGGGCCATTTAAATTTGCAATTTAAATAAACTCCGAGAGCGTTGAGGAATTTGTAAAGCGTAGCACACGAGTCGGTTGGCAAAGGTCCCGCGGGAGAACCCATCCATCAGGGCCGCCATTAGCCACGGATTGAAAGCTCCAAATGCATTTCCTGATACAGCTGTCATTTGTTAGGTGCGAGGAAATATTTTCTTAAGTTTTTTCAATATATATATATTGATTTAAATTTTTAATGAAAACAAGCTTATACTTTTAGACAAAGTTTCCACGTAGTTTCAGCCTGCTTAAATATCATGCGCGTAGATTTTGATCAATATGTTTAATCATTGAGAATTCGTTATCACAGACTAAGGTAGCATTGTAACTATTAATGATGTTGGTTTTCTACAAACTCCTCAGATGCTTCATCAATATTGGTCAGCTGTTTACATGACAAATTTTCTGCTGGGATATTAAATAATATTAAAAATCGGTAATGTTCATCTGAGAATTAATCGATCGAGTTCGATAATAAGGTATCGATATACAAAGATATGAAATAGCGGCACAAATATAGACACTTTGTAGTTGATTATGTTTTTGAGCCGTTTGGGGTTAAGACTCTAGGGACATGGGCTCTGAGAGCTCGTGCGTTTGCAAGATCTTTATATGGTATAAAGATCTTGCAAAGATAGACCGAGATGCGGAAAAAAATGATTTCAGCTAGTTTTGCAATTGTATATATTTTAAATATTGTAATTTATTCATTTTTTTTTACTTTTATAAATTAAGAATAATCTAAATTATACGAACATCGAGAAGGAGCTTCTGCCGGCTCGATACCGATGTCTTTGTTAGTATAAATTATGTGGACTTTGTGCGAATTAGTTGGAAAAGAGATTATTTATTGGAGGCAGTAAATCAGTGGCTCCTTGTAATGTATCAGAGTGCTATTCATTTGCTAGTGTGAGTTATCATGACGGACTGAATCGCCTGTACAGTTGACTAATAATTAAAGGAGTTTTCACAAGTATTATTTTTCACGAACTTACTACCCGAAAGTATAGGCAGCAGCTATTGGAGGAATTCTTATGTCGCAAATGAAATATTTGGACGGAACTTATTCCCTTACACCGGGCAAGATTTTATAAGTTATTACTATTTATCATCCCACTAAACTTTCGAAAAGAATACCGACATATCATTAGGTTGAGCTAAGATACGATAACACAAACTTCTTCTTTCGGAATAGAATTGTTCCACCTCCAGGTCGCAAACATGACTATTTCACAAATTTTATGGCCCAGTGGCTAGTGATACTACTTAGCTGCTGCGTAGAGTCTTTGGGTTCATTTTTACTCGAATGTAAATAATTATGGCGGGAAATAAGTATGCTCTTGTATATGGGTGTGATCAATACTTTAACAATTTGGTCACCAACTGTTATAGTGACACCAAATATTTAATTCAGCGAAATTGAGGCAAAGAGATACATTTTTCATTTTAACATAAAACAAAAAAAGAAATATATTATTATTTCAGATATACTTACAGAATTTAGGAAGACACTTTCACGGTACCTTTATATAAATATGTTAACACATTTCGAAGTTTTGTTTTTTCACGGAATCCCTTTCGCGTAATCGAATTTGACTGTGATTGTACTTAAGGGAGCACTTATATCAAGTACTGCAGACGTCACGGTCTCTAGTTTCTTTTTTTTTATCGTAGCAGGGCAAACGCAAACGAGCTTGAGGGTCACCTGATGGAAAGCGACTACCACCGCCCATGGGCTATACCAGGAGCGTCACATCAGCGTTGCCGGCCTTTAAGCGTTTATTTATTACTTATTTTTATTTATTTCCCGAAGTAATAAATAAACGCGATATAATCCTAAAAGTTGTTTTAATGTTATGAGTGTGATTCGAGAGAGTCTTAGAAATAAATATGAATATGGTTTTAGTTTTATTTTATAGTGCGAATTGATACCTACAGCTTCCTTATGCACCGTAATGTTTAATAATGTTGAAAATAGTCTTAGTCTTATTATATCTGATTAAAACTTACATTCGTTCTTTTTTATAGTATTATATTTTATAGTAACTACTGCCACCCATGGACAATATTAGAAGTCTAATTATAACATAATAAATAAGCCTATCTTTCTTAGTACTTACAATAGCTAAACTTATAGTTATTGGTACACAAAATGATTAGGCAACTTTCAAGAGAAAGAATAAAAAGCAAAGAAGCAAAGCGTATTTTAATTAATACTAATAATAAGAATGTTAAAAAACAAAATCGTCAACTTCAATATACAAAAAAGATAAAACGTACAATTAATGGTGTATCTGCACGAAGTTCATTATGCAGCAATCCGAGTCTAAATTAAACTAGAATATTCGGGTACATAATGTAATTTGAGATATACACGCTGTGTGGAAACGTAGAGAGAGCTATCAGCGGATTACCTGCTCTACGTAGAGGGAGAGGAGGTAGAGAATGAGAGTTGACTCGCAACTCTATACAGCCCACTCGGGGTTTAATTAGTAACAATTAATTAAACTTCAAGGTTTTCATAATTGTGCGAACGGTTTTATTACTTTTAATTTAGGTTAGCAAGGACAGCGCCGTTTATAAAGGGGTTTGAATAGACGCTCCGGTGAATGCCGACAATTTCTGAATATAACTATTCATTTTTAGAGCTTTTATTTGCTCGTTCCTACGCTTGTTCCTCCTTATATTCTAATTAGATTGTTTTTGTAAAGCGTTCAATGATAAAATGTAGAAATACCTTAAGTTTT
Organism: Euproctis similis; assembly: GCA_905147225.2. Classification (NCBI taxonomy): domain Eukaryota; kingdom Metazoa; phylum Arthropoda; class Insecta; order Lepidoptera; family Erebidae; genus Euproctis; species Euproctis similis. Next base: position 18,120,508 of record LR990109.1, read on the forward strand.
TATGGTGAATGTGTCGAATACATACCAAATTAAATGTACCTCAGAAAACTACGCAACTTATTATAATACTAACATTGCTTACACAGCCTTGACACCCAAAGGTGTAGGCAGCAGGCATGTCTTATTGCACCGCATAAAATATGACACATGGTATGGACGGGGAGCCTATTCATACATAATGGACGCCAAACTGCGCGCAGTAACTAGTGTATAACCGGTCTAAAACTGGCGATATTACCATGTTATAAACACCACGATACTTAAGTGCAACATTGAATATTATAACACACGCTCATTCGTAAACACTTTTGAAGAAGTATGAATAATTTAGATACTAACTAGCAGGGAAATTCAAATTAATGCTTAACTTCCGTCCTAAAAGACTAACATTAGGTAACGAAATATCGCACAGCGTTTAAATTGTACAAGTCAATAAAATGTTAGATATTGTACGTTAATTTTATAGACTCACGAATAATTTATATGAATTTAAAAATATCTGAATTGCGGAATTGGCCACCAGCGATGTATTTTATTAGGAATCATGGCATACAACAAACGTAAAGTGAGAAAATACTATGAATTACAATTGAATTATGCAAGTGAGTAGTAAGGTATAAATCGTAGTAAAGAACCACACAAACAAATATAATTAACTGTTCCTGGACGGAGTGGATTTCTTTGAAATGCAACCTGTAACAAGCTGAAAAGCGTTTTAATTTAAACGGCATAAAGAAACTTGTGTATTTTTTTTTTTAATTAAACTGTAATTCAAACATAAAATAAGAAGGAGTGTTTATTATAAAACATTTTTTGTAACTTTACCCCTTTCGAGTTAGTTCTTTCCGAGGCGTGGACGCAAGCAAATATAGGAAATGTTTGAATTTGGTAAAAAGTGTTATTTTTTTACAAGACCACGTTTGTGGGTCAGCTAGTCTACACTAATATTATAAAGAGGAAAGATTTGTATTTTTTATATAACGAATAAACTCAAAAAGTACTGGACCGATTTTAATAATTCTTTTTTCTTTAGAAAGTTACATTAACACTGAGTAACATAGGCTATGTGTAATCATCGTCATCGACATTTTGTATGTACGCGAGTAACACCGTGAGGCGGGAAGCTACATACAATATACCAATACGAAGTTCGCGCCGTCTGCTAGTAATAAATATAATTTCTGTTTCATTTCCAGGTCCATACACCGGGCATAACGTTGTCCATATTCCTGACCACTGGGCCACTAGGGTTAAGGTTACATATTGCTGTAAATATTATAGCAACCTAAGCTTTTACATGACATCGTCGAAAAGATGACTTGATGAGATTTTTCCTATTAATTGATATTGACATTTGAAGATGAATTAGTTAGCACGTTTGTCTTCATAAGACATGGACAGATTTCTCGTAACATACTAATTAGCAAATTAATCTACAACCACTAACTTTTAGATAGATAGATACAAGCAAGCAACAAGTGCAAAAGTGGCGGAGTCGAAGACGGTCATAATACACATTCTGGGGCCAAATTGAACATGTCCTTCCCGAATAATGTCAGAAACCTAGACAAGCTGAACCGATTTTACTCAGATTGAGGCGCTCTGTTCTCTCTGCCTACCTCGCAAGGGACTTCAGGTGAAGTTTATGTAGGTAAAAATCATAAAATAAATTAATGATCAAAATAAATAAATATTTTTCATTCAGTATCATTGTAAACAAACTTAGCACAAATATCGTTAGGAAAATGTTACTTGAATATAAAATCCCATTGTCGCCTGAAAATGCTGGTTGCGACTTCACACATACTGTACAAAGTAAATTTGTGATATTTTCTATATGCTGTGCCAAATTCTTAGAATCAAATCAATGTGAGAGATGGCGCCCCTCGAGACACGACCATGTTTGCGAGCGCAAGATTTATCTTTTCACAACCAAAAATTGTGTTTGCTATTTTTATGGTTAGTATCCTTTAAACTCTTCGCGTCGCCCAGGTCCAGACTGTTGGAGTACATTCGGACCGAGTTTCTTCTGAAGTACGTTCATATGGAACTTTATACAAAGTTAAGACGAACTTTGTGGATGCATTCCGGTCGTGAAATTGATTTTAATTTAGGAGCAAACCTAACATGCTTACGCAAGAGTATCTGTAATATGGTATACATACAAGTGCAAAACAAATTTTAATATATTTATTAAAAAACTAGTTTTTTATAAATTCACCCTTTTTTTCTACCCAAAAGTGAACGCTTTCGATTTTTTTAGCTTTTTAGCAGGATGACATTCGATGGGCTAAGCATCCACACGATGGGCTGACGTCATTATAATAACTCCAGGCAGCGTGGAGTTCTACGGAATAATTTGCTTCTAAGGACAGTCCAGTGCTTCCAGCGAATTGTTCGAAGAATTAAAAAATGTTTTATAGACACTGGAAATAAAAATATAAAAAACTTAGTAAACATGCACTTGAAGTGTGTTACTTTATAAAAGCACTGACCCGGACGTGATAACTCCAAGCGACCCAGTTAACAGTACATTTAATAAGGAAGACTCAAGAGTTCGATATTTTATAATCAAGTTACAACACATATTTTTGTATACTGATTTTTGTATTGTGGTCAAATCTTACTGTAACTCCATCCTAAATACACGAAGATGTAAGCCGTGGTAATACGCTTTGAGACATCGGACAAATTTTCTAGACTCAAATACGGCGACACATATTGCCATATTTAGTTAGTTATCAATATAATCTCATGTTGTAACGTCCGGTGAATCATTGATAGCTCCAATGGTTTGAACTCTGGATCTCTGAACTGAAAGTTAGAGGACTCCGCCACTAGGCACAACCCTGACGGAGCTCTGCAACTTTCTACGACCCCGTCGTAAAATAAATAATTAAGTACTTTTAATCGTGTTTAAATGGTAACCGTTTATATCCAAGGCATATGATATCTACGAAACTACAAAATATGACTTCATTACTTCATACATAGCGCCACAAGAAAACATAAATACAGTAAATAATAATAGTATACATATTAACAATATATCAGGAACCTATTCATAAATCATTTGAGTATTCTCCAATAACTACAAACCGTTCCCCACCATTAGTCATTCGTAGATTAGTGACTAACAGTAACAAATGATAGCGCTTGTCAAAGATGCTCTACAGATTATCTAGCAGGATATAATATTGTATATCTATGAGTTATATGACAATCGGGTCTCCTCATGAATCTACCAATACAAGAGAGCGTGGTAGAGCCAAGCAGTTCACTGCATGAATGGGCCGGCTCGACCGGTGAAATACCACGACCTCTCAGAAGACCGACGTAAAGTGGCTCATGCCGCGTTTAGTTCGGTGAGAGAGGTACCCGGAGGCCCACCCCCTTCCCCATTCTTTCCCTCCCTGTCCCTTATCGCTTAAAGGTCGGCAACGCAATAGTAACACTATATGTGTTGCTGATGTCCATGGGCGGCGTTGATTGCTTACCATCAGGTGACACGCCTGCTTGTTTGCCCTCCTATTCCATAAAAATAACAATCACAATTATCAAATTAATCTGCCAGTATTGATTAGCAATTAAATAATTTACTATCATAAAAATCATTCAAACGTTCCGATATACACCACAGGCTTTTTTTTGTAATTTCACGTTCTTTCCAATTCGACAGGGTAGGCAGCGGCTTCTATGCCTCGACTCGCGGATTTTACATTTCAAATAGAATAAGTGGCGCTATGGTGGAAGCTATTGCCATACATCCGGCACAATTTACTTTCTCAACTGTTTCTTTCTTTCTTTTTCTTCACTTACTGTGAAACTGGAAGGACGCTGGTACTTATAGGACAGGAGCTCCTATTTTAAGTACCAGCAGAACATTTTGTTTTGAAATATTGTTCCCATATGTAATGAAATATCATGTAACTACCTAATGTATCTTTGAACCAATAAAGAATTATTATTATTAATTTGTCTCTCGAGCTCGATCATAGTAGATTCCGAACAATCTCTAATGTGAACGAGAATTTGCTCCAAAGGTTTCTTGATTCAGAAGCGAAGTGGTTGACTTCCAGACTTCCAGATTTAAAAAGTATTTACCAAGGAAATTGTTTAAAGCAGTTAATAGCAGTTGAGTTTTAAATCAAGATAAACGAGCTGATGTCCCGCCCCATTACTGACACTACCTATAATCCAAGTTGTCACACTGGCTCTAGTACAGCGACATAACTCGCGCCACACGTCCTATTAAAGTCTAATCTACTAATGTTCATTAGTTGGTCCCTGAGATTGTTTTAGACGATCTTGGCTTCACTAACTCTTAGAGTAACTTAAATTTTTTAAATTTATTAACTCATTAGCGGTAGTAGAAAGAAATAACTAGATCTTTATCTTTTTATGTAAGTAAAGTTTGAAATGTTCAATAAATAAACTTGATTAGTAACAAATTCCGTCTGTTACACTACATTAGTAAAAAAAAAAACTCAAAATAACTTTGAATACAGTTATAAAATATAAATAACAGGTAATAAACCTTAAAATCATTCCTTTGACGGGGCTCGTGGCGCATTGCTAAAACTACCGGCTGCAGCAATGAGGTCAGGGGTTCAATTCTCACCCAAGCACAAATATTTGTTTCAAACATCAATATTTTTATGGCGTCTGGGTGTTTTTCTATGTATTATAAGTATTTATTTACAAAAGAAAAGTATATATGTATTAATATCCGTTACCTAGTATCCATAACACAGGTATGTAATTGCTTAGCTTGGATCTAGAGGGCGTTGTGTGTATTATGTCCAAAATATTATTATTTTTCCTTCAATTGATCTCAAATCATAGTTATCGATACCTATTCCTATTTATAAATATGTCGTTGCAAAGAGGTTCATTTGAATTCTTGCTGATCCCATACATTGATTTTTATAAAAGCTACTAGCTGTTACCCGCGGCTTCGCTCGCATTGAAGCCATTAAATAAGTATCAAAAGATCATTACCATAGAAATGAATCAATATGATAACACTATTTTATTGCTCATCAATTTTTAAAATTACAACATACGATGACGTTTAAAAACTCACAATATACTTTATTGAAATGCAAAAACAAACGGTAAAATATATTTCTCTCGTATAATAATTTTGGTCTTTAAGAGTTTTATAAGATACTAGCAGACCGCGCGAACTTCGTACCGCTATATTGTATGTAGCTTACCGCCTCACGGTGTTACTCGCGTACAAACAAAATGTCGATGACGACGATGATTACATATAGCCTATATTACTCAGTGATAATGTAGCTTTCTAAAGAAAAAAATATTATTAAAATCGGCCCAGTACATTTTGAGTTTATTCGTTACATACAAAAATACAAATCTTTCCTCTTTATAATATTAGTGTAGATAAATGCACAGTATTAATGTAAGATATTTTTGTAGACTATATGTAGTTTTTCCTTCGGGTGCAAATATATCTAAATTAAACTTACATTTACATTTATATATAAGTAGGGATTGTAAGTCACCTTGTACAGTCTCGGACGCGCAATGGCGAGCACCCCGCTTCTGATTCAAGAAGTAGTGGGTTTAAATCCTGGCACTGGCACACACCAATGACTTTTTGAAATTCTTTTCGGAAGTTATGTGCGATAAATATCGATGACTGAACACTTTGTGCCCGGTATGGCAATAGGTTCGCCACCTATTCCATTTGGGACGTAAACATAACGGTAAGACGAGGCTTAACAGCCGCTGCCTACACCTTCGGGTAACAAAAGGCGTGAAGTTATGTTATGTTATGTTTATGTAAGTCACCTTAAAATTATAAGGCACAATATTTCAACAGACGCGATACTTTCGCAGCAGCAAGACAATAATATCAGGGTCAATATTTATTTCCAATGTTTATACAAAATTTACATGGAAACTATTGCTAGCAAAGTGAAAAATAGTCGTCCTTCTTTCTGCCATTGATTTACTGCATATGGATAATAGTCACTTACAAAGTTTGTTGAAGGTTCCGTTTGCACAGGACCCTGTTACATTACGTCACATTACATACAGTTACACGCAACTGATTTATCACAACAGGCATTTACAGTACAAACATAACAAAAATATTGAAATTGAAAGGTTGTTTTATTATCTCGACAGCCTAGCGGTTGAGCACTGCGAATTCTAATTTGTCCGCGCTCGAATCTGCCTTTAAACTCTCCTAAAATCTTTTCGATGCTATCCATACCGGCATAATACAGCTGAAGAATGTTTTTGTTTTGTTTCTTCTAAGACGCTAATTTCTGTAACTACTAGTTCTAAGTGAATTTTTCAATTAGAACTAGTAGTTACAGAGATTATTAGCACAGTTGGATAGTCAATTTATTGTGAATCTTTAGGCTATTTAATATTACGCTGTGATCAATAGGAGTGTTGTTTACTGGTTAAGAGCATTTAACACTGCGACACGAAGTTCGCGAGTTGTGTAAAGGTAAGATAAATTATAATTTTAATGATCAAAAACATCATTAACATAGTATAAAACAAAGTCGTTTTCCGCTGTCTGTCCTCTTATATGCATACTAGCATTACTAGCTGACCCGGCGAACTTTACTCGGCATCAAAAGTAATAAATGAGTAAATTTTGGAAATCATGAGGTTCAATTTGTGCTATTTATCGGCTTTAACTTTAATATATTCGTAAATATTCATTTAAATTATATATTGTAATATTGCAATATTGATCTATATTACATGCACCATCTATTTAAGACACTTAATTGGATGAAAATTAATCCTGTAATGTTTGAGATCGCTTCGTAAATACGCCATTATTTCTCGTAAAAAGTAAGAAAATAAAAATGGTCATTGTGGGTTATCCCTAAGAGATAGACATATGCCTTCGCGGACTTTTTTGTAGACCTTTTGAAGGTGTTTAATAATGTAGAACATTGTTTTTTTTTTATCACTTCGGGTTCAGCCAGCGTTTGCAATTAAAGTACTAAATCTCGAAAATTATCATTATTTTCTTACAACATCATATATGAATTATAGATCAAAACCACCCCGTTGACACCCTCTGATTATTAAAAGAAACCGCATCAAAATCCGTTGCGTAGTTTTAAAGATATAACCATAAGGGGACAGACAGTAAATAAAAGCAGTAAGACAGTAAGCTAAATGGTTGGCGATCTACGACAGTGCGCTTCAGCCGACACTTTTTGCCGCGCACGTTTCCCCTATGGAATCAGTTGCTGGCAGAGGTATTCCCGGACCGATACGACTTAGGGACCTTAAAGAAAAGAGCATACTCCCACTTAAAAGGCCGGCAACGCTGATTCGACGCCCCTGGTGTTGAGGATGTCTATGGGCGGCGGTGGTCACTTTCCATCAGGTGACCCGCACGCTCGTTTGCCCCTTTTATAAAAATACAGACAGCTGAAAGTGACTTTGTTTTATACTATGTAATGATTCATGTATGATGTAGTAAAGAAAAAGTGATAAATCCAAAATTTATTTCCTTGTTACTTTTGATGCGGTACAAAGTCTCGTTCGCCTGCTCAACTATTTAATAGAAATACTTAAAAGCATATATTAAGAACCTACTATTGCTGAACGCAACGAATTTTGATGCGGTTTTTTAAATAGATAGAGGGTGTCAACGGTGTGGTTTTATCTATAAGCATGTATGATGTATTAAAATAAAATTGATAAACATAACATAACTTCACGCCTTTGTTACCCGAAGGTGTAGGCAGCGGCTATAGGTTAGGTGGCGAACCTATTGCCATACCGGGCACAAAGTTCTTCAGTCATCGATATTTATCACACTTAACTTCTAAAAACAATTTCGAAAAGTCATTGGTGTGAGCCAGTGTCAGGATTCGAACCCGGACCTCTGGATCAGAAGCCGCGTGTTCGACCACTGGACCACCGAGACTTGATAAATTAATAAATCCAAAATTTACTTATTTATTACTTTTGATGCGGAATAAAGTTCGCCGGGTCAGCTAGTTTGTATATATAACAGTATAGTAGTAGTATATAACAGTTTTTAACAGTGGTAGGAGCCAAGCAGTACGCTTCATGAATGGGCCGGCTCGACCGGTGAAATACCACGACCTCTCAGAAGAATTCATGGCTCATGCCGCGTTTCGTTTGATGAGAGAGGTATAGAGGAGGCCCACCCCCTCTTCCTAATCCTTTCCTATCTAACTCCCATAAAGGTCGGCAACGCAACAGTAACACTATATGTGTTGCTGGTGTCCATGGGCGGAGCAGGTTGCTTACCATCAGGTGACACGCTTGCTCGTTTGCCCTGCTATCGCATAAAAAAAGAAAATTAATAAATTCGATCTGATTTTTCATTTAGCTTGTAAACAAACGATATTCATTTATAACGTTGTTATATGTAATAACTAATGAAATAAATAATTTTTGTTAAATGCAGGTTCCTTTTAATTTAATTTTATAAACCCTAATCTTTACAATTTGATATTGACATCATAAAAAATGGTATCTAAGTTTGTTTTTAAGCTTCAGAATTATAATTTCTTAAACATACATAACTTCACACCTTTTTGTTGCCCGAAGGTGTAGGCAGCGGCTGTTAAGCTTGCATACATACATTCTTTCTTCATTAGCTTTTTAGAGAGTTCCACATCTGTATGTAAGCCTCCCCCATAGAACGCCACAATTAGATTGCAACAAGAGTCCGACCGAAACTGGTTTTCCGGCCGAAACCGAAACCGCATGTTCGGTCGTCACTCTAGTTTCACTCCAGTTAGTACCTATTGGTATTTTGAGATCATACTATTTATTACTTTGTTGTTTATTTGTACTCAGAAGAGTCATAAATCAGCAGCCAGCCCAGACGGCTATGCATAGTGTGGCACTGATCCTAACGGGAACTTATGGAAACATGAGTACGGTATGGCAGAGGGTGCGTGAAAATAAGGATAAAGCGGTCGAAATTAAGTCACCGGACAAAATTTGCGGTATGACGCTCGCCGATCGCGTCTAAAAAAGGTTATAAAGAAGGAAGGTTTAAAAGTGGATCGGAATAGAGTGTCAGTGTAAAAAGTAAGGAAGTGCATACTCCGATGGTTTGGACACGTAGAAAGATAAAAAATGGATGATGCAAGATTGAGTAAGCATTCTTTTCATTACTCAATCTTGCATCATCCATTTTTTTGAAATGATAATAATAAAAAAAACACTTAATATCAGAAAAAAAACATCATGGCAACGACGCAACAGCAACAAAACAACATTTTTAACTAAATATCATTAGAGGAGGTAGGGAAGGGATGGGCACTTTTTTACTATTTATTGCATAAAATTTGATTTTATAGATAATCAACTTTTATTGCCAATTTTTGTTGCACCACATATTTGGTTAGATATAATTAAAGGGCTTTCTTAAAAATTACAATCAGTCTCAACATTATGCGATATTTTATAAACTAAGTCAAAAGTGCCCAATGCTCCCTATGGGAAGGAGGCTTGGGCATACCCGGTGGGAGGCTTGGGCACGGCCTATAAATCAGTTTATATCCATAATGGAATTCAAAAATTAGTTAACAAATAGATTATTACTAAACTATATCAATAACCAAAACCAAGGATAAGAGTTAAGAAATAAATTATGTGTGATAAATATCGATGACTGACAACTTTGTGCCCGGTATGGCAATAGGTTCGGCACCTATTCCATTTATGAACATAACGGAGAAACGAGGGTTAACAGCCGCTGCCTACTTCTACGGGTAAAACTGGCGTGAAGTTATGTTACGTTAATTAAAAATAAACCAATTGTTAACAATTTTCCTATACTGAACATAGTAAGTTGGGCATGCCCAAACCTCTCCATCATCCAAATGCCTATTGCTCCCTCTGTATACATTTACGATTTAAATTACCGGATTTTAATTAATCTTCATATTTAGGCTTAACTTTCAGTTTAATATATAGATTAGTAAATATACAATAGGTAAATAATAAAAAATACACATACCTTTTATTAGTTTTATCTTTATTACGATCCGAAACCACAACAAAATATTTACTTTTACTAGCTCAAAATCTTTAAACGTGTTTGTCTTACAGAAATCACATATACCCTATGGATTAACAGTGTTTCCAGTTGGTAAAGAAAACTAACAAATCAAGAAAAATATAAAATCTATGATCAAATCAGAATAAAAGGGCGGTGCCCATGTCTCCCTACTGCCCATGCCTCCCCTACATAGTATAAAACAAAGTCACTTTCCGCTGTCTGTCCCCTTATATGCTTACCTATATCTTTAAAACTACGCAACGGATTTTGATGCGTTTTTTCTAATAGATAGAGGGTGTCAACGGTGTGGTTTTGATCTATAATTCATATATGATGGTGTAAAGAAAAATGATAATTTTCGAGATTTAGCACTTTAACTGCAAATAGATGGATCAAAACAATGTTCTACATTATTAAACTACTACTAAACTACAAAAAAGTCCGCGAGGGCATATGTCTCTTAGGGATAACCCACAGTTATAATTTTTATTTCTTACCTTATATTTACGAAGATATTGCAGTATTAAGTAGTATTAACATGCGGGACATAGCAGTTGGGTCGCGCAGTAGTACCGGCCAAGACGCGTTGCGATAAATAGCACAAATTGAACATTTTAGTATCCAAATTTTACTCATTTATTACTTTTTATGCGGAACCAAGTTCGCTGGGTCTGCTAGTTATAATATACTAGCTGACCCGGCGAACTTTGTTGTGATGAAAATTAATGGATGAAAATTAATGCTGTAATGTTTAAAATCGCTTCGTAAATAAGTCATTATTTCTCGTAAAAAGTAGAAAAAATAAAATTGTTATTGTGGGTTATTCCTAAGAGATAGACATATGCCCTCGCGGACTTTTTTGTAGACCTTTTGAAGGCGTCTAATAATGTAGAACATTGTTTTGAATTATCACTTAGGGTTAAGCCAGCGTTTGCAATTAAAGTGCTAAATCTCAAAAATTATCATTTTTTTCTTTACAACATCATATATGAATTATAGATCAAAATCACCCCGTTGACACCCTCTAACTATTAAAAAAACCGCATCAAAATCCGTTGCGTACTTTTAAAGATATACGCATATAAGGGGACAGACAGCGGAAAATGACTTTGTTTAAAACTATGTAATGATATTGTTTGTTACGTAAATGCACAGTGTATAAAAACAACGAACAGTCATTTAAAAAAAATGTTAATGCAAATTATAGTATCTATACTCGTAATAATGGTAGAAAAAAAGCGAGCTAATTTCCTCCAGCCAGTAAAATTGAAGAAAATAAACTTTATATTGTTAAAAAGGTTTTTTTTTTTAAAACGGAATTATTTAGTTAGTAAAAGTTGGAACGTTAAATCCTGACTAGCGAACTTATCGCGCCTTCACTGATGCTCCCTCTATAAGCCCAGCTCTCACACAGATTTATCTGTGGTGACATACTCGTAATTTGTACTGCACATCCTACTAAACCGCTTATCTTAATTACTGAGATTATTGAATTCATAGTTGCAACTTTGAATTTTGATACAGTTTCTAAAATTTATCCACGTCGTGCATAGCTTCACGCCTGTTAAAAACGCGAGTGTAAGCAGCAATAGCATGTCTTTTACTTACGAAACATACTTTGTGTTATTTTGCCTCCAGTACAAAGAGAAATAAAAGGTCTAATAATGTTATATTTTTTAAATTGACACGCCTTTGAAAACTTCACTCATGCTATTTAAATAATAATATAAAGAATAACTATTCCACACTAATTTCTGTTGTCGTGATTAGGGGCCATTTTATCAAGGACCAGGGTTTTATGTATCCTATATTATTCATGCAGAAGTCGTAAAGTTATTTATATTTATGTATAATTTGCAAATAAAAGCAATAATAATATGTTTATTTTCATGAATTAGTAATGAATGTCGTGGCACTGCGTACAGAGTAATTGGGGCATTTCAATTTTATTTTTATTGGCGAGATCGTATAAGGCGTTACTCTTGCCACCACATAATATATAGATATATTCCTTAGTTTTATAATATTCCGTTGGCGTACTTAATTGTTTGTTATTATTTTTTACTATGACGTGGTTGCTACAGCTAAGTGTATTAGGAATACAAGCTGTATATAATGAAATATTATGAGCCACTTTACATCTATATTCAGAGAGGTTGCATATTTTACCGGTGGAGCCGGTCTATTCATGCAGCAAACTGCGTGACTCTACCATGTATGTTTTTAAGTGAATCACAAATTATTTGATGTGTCGATAACAATTCATCGTCCATTGAAACGTGTTGTTTAGTTTTTTTTTTATTATTGCTACAATGTTCTCGTACTTGACCTACGTAAATGCCTCTTGCCTATGTTAGTTCTGTTATGAATTTAAAATGTATTGTATTCTAAGTACTACTTATTATTTTACAATATTTTAAATATTTGCAAGGCTATAATCATTACATACTACAAAACAAAGTCATTTCCTACTGTCCGTCGCTTTAAATGTTTAGATCTTTGAAACTACGCAACGGATTTTGATGCGGGTTTTTTTAATAGACAATGTCAACGGGGTGGATGTTTATAATTCATGTATAATGTTATAAAGAAAATGTGATAATTTTCGAGACACTTTAATTGTAAACGCTGCAAAAATCACTTTGGAAGCGGAACAAAGTTCGCCGGGTCAGCTAGTTTGATATAAATTTGTATATATTAATATATATGTCAGAACTGAAAGCTTTAATTAAGGTGTCACAAATTTTAATATTCTTTCTTCTTCTTTTCTTTAAGTATTTCAAATATTTTCGTCGACAGCATTAAATTCAGATGTAACTATTTTTCTAAAATATTTATCCAAATGGATGCAAATTCTTATGACACCGATAGCATTTCTGATAAAGATTGGCAAAATGATAACATATTCATGAAAGGCCAATGATTCCGTAATATTTCCACAAAATTCAGCGCTCGTGAGGAAAGTTATAATTTTATCGTCACCTCAATATCGGAGATAACACGCCAAAGATATGCCATTTGACTGGGAATTACATTTAATCCATAGCTTCAGAATACTGGTGCTTTAAAGTGTCATTGTGATATGTGTCTAACAACTTCCAAATTTGATTTTTCTTTTAGTTATTAGTTTTTTAAGGAATGGGAGGGCAAACGAACAAGTGGGTCACCTGATGATAAGCAACTACTCACTGCCCATGAACACCGTTGCCGTCCTTTAAGGGATTAGGAGAGTAAAGGAAGGGGAAAGGCCTCCGGACACCTCTCTCACCGAGCGAAACGCGGCACGAGCCACTTGACGCCGATATTCCGAGAAGTCTTGGTATTTTACCGGTCGAGTCAGCCTACTTATTCATGCAGCGAACTGCAGGACTCTACACTGTTATTCCTCCGGTTATTCCTGCAGACATCTTATATTACGGAAAATAAATTAATAGGGTTGACAATTATTACTCTGTAAATATTAACCTGATAAAATCAGATCTATAGATATTACGAATTAGGTTCATAATTTGAAAAGATTTAGGGTATTACAACAAACAGAATTTTTTAAATACCCCAGACAATTGATAGGTATTAAAGTTAGCAGAACTCTATTAGAAAATTTACAAAATCCTTACATGCAGTGTCCGCGTTTTATAATTTTTAGTCTTATTTCCCTTGGGCTGTCATGGTTTTGAGTTTTAATATACATTTCTGAAATAAAAAGCTTGTGACAATTTGTCACGTTTAGGCGGTAGACTGTCTCTGGTAGAGCCATGCAGTTCGTTGCATGAGTGGGCCGGCTCGACCGGAAAAATAATCTCGGCCTCTCAGAATATCGAAGTACAATGGCTAATGCCGGGTTTTGTTGGGTGGGATAGGTATCCGGAGGACCACCCCCCATCCTCCTCCTTTAACATCCTTCTCTTTTAAAGGCCGCGGCGGTGGTTGTTTATCATGGTCTGCCCTCCTATTCCATAAAAAAGAGAATTTTCGTTCTGCAACTCATACTCACAGATTTTATGTGAGCTCAAACTGTGAACTACAAACTTGACTACATAACATAACTTCACGCCTTTGTTACCCGAAGGTGTAGGCAGCGGCTGTTAAGCCTCGTCTCGCCGTTATGTTTACGTCCCTAATGGAATATTGCCATACTGGGCGCAAAGGTTTCAGTCATCGATATTTACTTCAGAAAACAATTTCGACAAGTCATTGGTGTGAGCCAGTGTCAGGATTCAAACCCGGACCTCTGGATCAGAAGCCGTGTGCTCTACCACTAGACCACCGAGACTGTTGGTCACAAACTGTACTATTGACTTGAAATTTATACATCCTTTGCGTGAGATCATAAGCTACGAGTAGCTAGACTAACATAACTTCTGAACATCTATTTGGAATCTGCTGTTCAAACTACTCCATGAATTCGTGTCACAAAATATTATTATTGTAGTTTTCGATTCCCAAGCTTATCCCTACTCATATATAAATTTGAATGTAACTTTGTTTGTTACGCTTTCACGCGATTGGTACTCAACCGATCATCATGAAAATTTGTGCACATATTCTTGGAGGCATTAGAAGTAACATAGGATACGTTTTTGTTTTCTTCTTTCTTTCTTTAATTTACATATATTTGCACCCGAAGGAAAAACTTCTAATATAGTCTACAAGAATACCCTACATAAATACTCTACATTTATATCTTATAAAATTGTTAAAGTCCAAAATTTATTTTTGTTACAGAGAAATATATTTTACCGTTTGTTGTTGCATTTCAATAAAGTATATTGTAAGTTTTTTGATCGTCATTGTACGTTTAGTTGTAATTTTAAAAATTGACTAGCTGACCCGGCAAAGGTTGTCTTGCCGAAAAATAAAATTTTAAAAATAGGGGTTGATCGTAGGGGGTTGAAAATTTAGGGTTGTTTGTATTTTTGTATCCCGTTTTATAAAAAAAATAAGAAACAGAAATATGTATACCGAAAAATTAAAAAAAAATTGAGGACCTTTGTGATTTAGGGGGATCAAAAATAGATGTTGTCCTATTCTCAGACTTACCCGATATGCACACAAAATTTCATGAGAATCGGTCAAGCCGTTTCGGAGGAGTATGGGAACGAAAACTGTGACACGAGAATTTTATATATTAGATAAACCCAGCTGAACAATAAAATATGTAGAGTTATCATATTGATAAATTTCTATGGCAATGATCTTTGATACTTATTCAATGCGATGCGAGGCTTCAATGCGAGCAAAGCTGCGGCTAAAAGCTAGTGTAAGCATAAATTAGTAGAATGAAACAAAGCTATGTTAATTAGTAAGACTTTTTATTAGTAATAAACTTATTTATTAGAAATAGATAGTAATTTATTAGTAATAGTAATCAGTAGCTTTTATTTTAAGAAACTAATGAAAACAAAAATCACCAACCAACCTATTTTTACATCATAATAATTTTCATTTTGTACAGAAAAATATTTAGTTTTTCTTTCTAAATATTATACGCTCATTGCTGATTCGTGGCGTAACACCTAATTTAATATATACATATATATATTTAATGTAAAAGCTTACATTTCATACTACAATCTGAAGGCATCAGAGGCAATTATTACCTACTTTGAGAAATAGAATATTATTATATTGCTTGGAAATTGGTTGGAAATATCAAGAGAGCACAGGTTATGAGTTCTTCAAGAAACAAAATACCTACCGAACATACGCCTACACAGATTCAGTTAAGTTAAAATAAATATACTGACTGATTCTGGAAGGACAAAAATAGTATATAACATATTCTAAATTGCTTTTTATAACTAAAGGTATACGCAGCGTCTGCTAAGCCTCGACTCAGCGAATCGTTACGTCCGAGATATAATAGATGGCGGAATCTGTTGCCACAAACCACACAAAGGCACAATATTGTCAGTCATCGATTTCAAGAAATAATAAACTACAGGACCTTTAAATTAGAAGCGGGGGGCTCGACCACTGGACTATCGAGACTATATTCTATAATATAGTATAATACTTTTGAATAACAATAGTTGAATAAGTATATATACTTTTGAATAACTTTATTTTTACTTATCAATTTGTCTAAATCAAATTCCATATGGGTAAGTAGGTACATGGTTAACTTAATAATGTAGGTACTTGCATGCAAATTTTAAACTATATTCAACATTCAACTCTTCATATAAACGAGAGCGGTGTACAAAAACAGTTCATTTACATAACAAAAGCTTCGGCCAGTATGCATCCTAATGAACAGTAATTGTTTAAATCCACAAGAAATAGCTCAGAATACGCAACAATTTACATCCTAGCTAATTTAAATTGATAATAATATGTGTTTTTTTTAAACATTGTTTAGTTTTTCTTTCGCAATTTCTCACCGCTCATAGTTAGGTACTAAAGTATATATTTGTTTATGTGTTTGTTTGTACCTTTCCATATTCCCATCCATATATCTTCTGAAAGGCTAAATACATTTGAGCATTGAAGTGTCTTTGAATTAGATTCGTCTCTAAAACCCAAGTATCCTGGATCAATTCATTATTTTCCTGTACTTACCCCACTCTCAGGGGTAGTGAGATGTAGTGCCGACCTCACTCGGATCTTTACGTTGCCGGCCTTTAAGAACCTAACCAAAACGAGGTTGGAAGGGGTTGAAAGTGGGATCTGGAAAGACGAGGGGAATCTGTTGGGCCTCCTGCTAGCGTATTATGAACTCTTAATTCCAGCCAGCTTACGCGCTGCCTTGTAAATTTGTATTTACAAAGACTAATTTCAGCTAATCGGTGACTAGTAGTCACGGTCAAATTGACTCTTAAATTCGATTGATCAACAACTAATTCCATTTAGTCAGTCATGAGTAGTCTAGGCTAGCTGAAATTAGTCGTTGGAAATACGAATTAGCTAGGCAGCGAACAAGCTGGCTGGAATTAAGAGCTCATAATATGCCCCCTGATTTCTCTCTCATTGAACGAAACGCCGCATCGGCCACCTCACTTCGATATACTGGTATATACTTTCAATTCATCAAAGTCAAAGAAGCTTTGTTTTCATATAATAGATCGAAACAATGTAACAATGTACTACATTATTATATACCTTCAAAAGGTCTACAAAAAAGTCCGTGATTATAATTCTTATTTCTTACTTTTTCATGTAAAATAATGCCTTATTTACATGCAATTTTAAACGTTGCGTTAATTTTCATCCAATTAAATGTCTTAAATAGATTGTACTTTTAATATAAATCAATTTGGCCCCTTAACAGCATGTAATTTAAAGAAAATGTACGAAGACATCGCCGGGTCAGCTAGTAAAATATAAAAATAGCAATAAAAATAATAATTTTTCGATATTTTTTTGGACTATTATTTTAGAAAATAATTGTTTTCGATAACTTCAGTATCTTTAAAAAGTTAATAAAAATTAATTATACATAGATGAAAGGGAGGAATCCAGAACGGATGCAAGGATAATGATTGACGATGTAGTGCTGGAACATGTGAATGAAATTGTATATCTTGGATGCGCTTTTAGCAGGGATGGTAGGTACACCGCTGATGTAGAAAGAAGAGTAGCGTTAGGAAATAAAGTAAATGGGACGTTGGGCAGATTACTGGGCGCAAAAGATATTAGCAGAAAAGCCCAGCTGGCAATTCACAATGCAATACTGATCCCAACGCTAAAAATGGAAGCGAGAGCTGCGTATGGCAAGGCGTGCATGAAAGTAGGATAAACGCGATCTCGGCCGGGGCGGGGGGGGACCCGGACGCGCGGGGACACGAAGTGCGGAGGCGGGAGGCCTTCCGGCGGGTCCTGGGGGACTGGCGCGACGCGCTGGTCCTACAGGGCGGTGCGCGTTCACGCGCCGTCGGAGCCGTCCTGCCCCACCTCGAGGCCTGGGTGCTCCGTAAATGGGGCACTGTCACCTACAGGTTGACCCAGATACTCACCGGGCACGGGTGCTTCGGTGAGTATCTGAGTCGAATAAGGCGCGAAGAGACGGCGAGATGCCACCATTGCGCATCCGACCTGGACTCGGCCCAGCACACGCTGGAGGTCTGCCCGGCCTGGGCGGCCGAGCGCCGAGTCCTGGTCGACGGGATCGGGCGAGACTTGTCCCCGCCGGCGTTGGTCGCGGCAATGCTGGCGGGCGAGGAGGAGTGGAGGCTGTGGTCTCCTTCTGCGAAGCTGTGATGCTTCAGAAGGAGGCCGCCGAGCGGGGTCGGGAGAGAGCCGATCCCGCTCGAAGGCGGCGGCGGCGATCACTGAGCTCGCCGCCGCCGCCTTCGAGCGGGATCGCGGGTCGCGAGGGCGCACACCCCGCGGGTGCGCCCGGGTCGCGGTCCGGGAAGGATGACCCCCGGAGCGGCCGGGGAGGGTCGTCGGAGGCGCCGCCGGCCGCGCGCCTCTTTACAGCGCGCGGTCGGAGCCGCCGCGCCCGGGTAGCCTCTCCGAGGCTCCCCGAGGATGAGCACCCCCTCGTGAGGGAGGGGGTGCTCCGAATCCTGGACCACCCCAACGCCGGAGGAAGGCCGCCGCGAGGTTTTAGTGGGTAACCCTAGGATCGGATTGCAGTGTACTGTTTTGGGAGTCCCACATTACCCCCTGCCGCACCCAGGCGGGGGGTGTGCATAAAGCATTTCCTCGCGTAAAAAAAAAAGGATAAACGCGGTCGAAATGAGGGCATTGCGCAAAATCTGCGGAGTGACCCTCGCTGACCGCGTGGAAAACAAGGTTATAAGGAAGCAAGTCGGATTGAAAGAGAGTGTCGGTGTAAAAGTAAGAAAGTGCATGCTCCGATGGTTCGGACATGTAGAAAGGATGGATAATGCAAGATTGACTAAGCAGATATAGGTACAATGCAAAAGCGGATGGAAGTAGGAGTCGAGGACTGCCTGCCTATTCCAAGAACAAATAGAACGTGTTCTGGAGGAAGGTGATGTTAGAAGCCTCAAAAATCGACGCGCGTGCATGAAGAGTTATGAAAGTCAACGAAGCGAGTGAGGTGTGCAAGAATCGCGCCTTATACTACTACTCCGCAAAGGATTTGGCGTGAAGTTATGTTATGTGTATATGTATGTATGTATGTATACATACAGTTAGTCAAAAAAAAAAGATGAGAGGCTGAGACGTATCCATGCCTTTCCTTTTAAATTTTCGTCCTTTTCTTGAACATCTTTTCACTTGACTTGACTTGACTATGACTTTGACTTTGGCAAGTATTCAGTAGAATGTTTTAACTGAGCAAAACTTTCATTAGTATTATACTATATTGATGCAAGTAGGTACATAGAATCACTCTACCTACTTTGTCCTATGCTAATATCTTCTAGATGTTGGCAAGCTATTTTAAAGAATGGCAGGTTACTTTAGTAATCAGATTTTGAGTATTAATGTATCAAATATGAGACTAAAGCCCGAATACTGAACCGCCACTCAAATATATAAGTGCTACTTAAGCGTTTAAGTAGCTGTCACATTAGACAGAACGCGTGAAATTTGAGCCAGTAAGTTGCACTTTATTGATTTGAGTGGCGGTTCAGTATTTGGGCGTAAAAAGTGGTAGAAAAACAATGTCTCCTTATAACTAAGATTTTACGGAAACTATACTTACGAGTTGTATATTAATTCATTATTTAAGATTTTAAAATACTCAAGAAAGATAAAGAAATATAAAAAAAAAAATATTTAAAACAAAAATCTAAAAAATCTTGTTTATAGACATGAAAAATTACCAAACTTGCACTAAGATTGTACAGTTTGGATACGGCTTGTTCAAATAAAGGTAATTAATACATTTTATTTAACTTTTATTAATATTATATAATATTTATATGTATATTTTTATTGAACCAAAGGGCAAAGGAGCCACCAGGATCACCCTATAGTAAGCAACTACCGCCGCTCAAGGACAGATAGTGTTATGGTTGCGTTGCGGGCTTTTAAGAGGGTAAAATAGGAGAGGAGAGGGGAGGGAGGATGGGCATCCGGAAACCGCTTTTAACAGTGGTAGAGCCAAGCAGTTCGCTGCATGAATGGTCCGGCTCGACCGGTGAAATACCACGACCTTTCAGAAGACCGTCGTAAAGTGGCTCATGCCGCGTTTCGTTCGGTGAGAGAGGTACCCGGAGGCCCATTCCCCCCTTCCCCATCTTTTCCTCTCCCCTATTCCTTAAAGGTCGGCAACGCAACAGTAACCACTATATGTGTTGCTGGTGTTCATGGGCGGCGTTGGTTGCTTACCATCAGGTGACACGCCTGCTCGTTTGCCCTCCTATCCCATAAAAAAAAACCTACCTCACTGAACGAAATGCGGCATGAGCCACTTTAGGTCGACATTCTGAGAAGCCATGATATTTCACCCGATCTAACACTGTTAAACCGTGATTGTAACTCTGTCTGTCTGTCAGATAAATGTAAATAAATACTCGTAAATGGCAATATTGTAAATAAATGGGAAAGAGTTGCTGTGGAAAGGATTACTACGACTGTATGTACTTTTTAATATGTTCGCCGATTACTCCGTCACCTTCATTCTAAAGTATCTACTCCCAAATTGGTCCTATTTTTAAATCCAATGATAGAAAGACATGGAAATCGAAAGAATCCTTCAATATTGTAGGCATAAGTGCCATTTTATATATATTTTGTATCATGAACATGCAGCTGACAGCGGACAACTTGTGTTAGTACTCGCACACCAACCTCGATGGAAAGCGCCAGATGCCTAGAGTTTACATCTGCAATACCAGGGGTGTCACATCAGCGTTGCCAGCCTTTAAGGGGTGGGAATGCGCTCGTTTCTTGAAGATTGTTCGGTCGTAACGGTCCGGAAATACTGCTCCACAAAGGAGCAGTGCGTGGCAAGTGCCAGCTGAAGTTCACAGTAGTCGATCGGCAGCCATTAAACCGATCGGATGGTAGGTAGCCTTGACGCGTCGTGCGAAGGCGACAAATCAACAGGTGGTATTACTCCGAACAATTCGTCAGAGCACTCCCCGTGGTACATTAAGCATAAATATCCAACTTTTCTCGACAACGCCAAAAGATCAAGCCGATCGGGTTGAGCTTGGATATCGACAAGCCGAACTGCGCGTCGTTGGATGCGGTCAAATAGAAAAAGTTGGTACTAAGGTGCCCCCGCCCAAAGATTACAATTACATGAGGTCCGACTTGCACTTTCTATAGCTGCAAGCGATACCCTTAGGTACGTCCAAAACTGTCCCGCTCTATTGAACACAAGTTTTACTCCTACAGTGCTCCCACTAACGCTTACTATTTTTTAAAAGTTTTATATGGTAGGGCTCAAAGCATGTGTAAGTGCACATAGCCACGTTGCAAGTTTTACAATACATAGCTGTTCTCCTACTACAAACAAAGCATTTGCGTTTCAATCGCTGCGGCTTCCCAGTATACAAACCATACTGAGCTGGAATATGCAAAGGGCCTGTGCTTATATTAACGGTAGGAGGGAAGATAGAGGTGCTGTGGGCTGCTAACAAACTTGTAATGAGCGTCGTCCGGAATTGCCTATGCGTCATTGATTTATTAAATAAAATATATGAATTAAGAACACTAATATTCAATAGCCTCTTGAAAAATTTTTTATACCAGACGGCGGTCCGCTTTCTTTCAATGGGGTACATAGAAAGCAGTTGATCCTTGCGGTCGACTCCGCCCATACAAATGTTGTAATCGTGTACGACAGTCGGCTTCAGTGCCTTGCCGCAGTTGTACATGCCATGATATGTAGAAATAAAAGCCACATGGCGTTTATCCTTCCATACAATGATGTCAACATCTCCCGAGGTGCAACCGATCACTTGACCGGTTGCCATATCGTTACACATACTCTCCAACATGGTTGGTACGAATTTGCGGTTTAAACGGAGCGTCCCCACACAGTCGAACCCGTGGATCTTTAGTTCCCGTGCTAGTGCTGGTGAATTATAATAATTGTCCATCCAGATGGTATGGCCCTTATGTTCAAGACCAGATAGCAGTCTGAGCACAAGGGTTGGGGTGATTCCAGATATTGGACTTTCATGAAGTACCGAGGTGTCTTGGCCTCCGTGGACTTCAAACCGCCACAAATACCCCGATTTGGATTCACAAACTTCGTAAGTTTTCATGCCCACTTTCGCTGCTTTGTTTTTGATAAATTGATTGATGTTGAGCAAACCTTTCCACATAGTAAGGCTTTCGTCGAGAGCAATATTCTGGGACAAATTATATAGACTAGAAAATTTACTATTTAAATGGTCAATGAGGGGTTTTATTTTAAAAATCCTAGCCTCGAATCGTGTCAACGAATCAGCGTTACAATCAAAGTTATTATTAAAATGTAGACATCTGGAAAGGAGTGAAAATCTACCGTACGACATATAAATTGAGAAGCCAGGTGTGACGAAAATGTCTTTCGAAGAACTCCAGTAGTCTTCTAGCCGACTTTTAATCACAAGCCCCATAGCAAGAACAATGGCAAGATACGTATAAATTTCATTTTCATTCGTATCGTGCCAACGAGTGATGCGGCTATTGGGGCAGATTAGACTATTCTCCAGCATGGTGGCAGTTAGCTGCTGTGCGTAAATGTTGGTCTCCCTAACAATAAGTTGGATGATTTTACAATCCCATATGGCGGTAAATGCTTCATACGGATTCGGAAAAGAGATCTTAGGACCGCAATCAGTTTGAGAGAACGTTTCTCGCCTCAAACGAGGTTCAGTTTGAGACGTCGAAATGGCTCTCCAGTCGAACTTGAACTTATCACTCGGCTCCAAGGAAGCTATCACATTTTCCCCTTGAAGTGTCGGTGAGACAGGCATTGATGAGTTGAGCGGTAAGGGACTATGGGATGGACTAGTATGAGGAGACCACTCCAAATTCGTAGTAAGGACACTCTCCTCCTGAATATCTTCATCTTGGTCAATGAACATTTTTACTTCTCGAGACATCAACAGAGATTCATCCCACTCGTCAACTTCGTCTGTCTCTTCTTCACTGCCTGAAAAATTAATTGTAATACATAACATAACTTCACGCCTTTTAGCACGCTTTAGAAGCGGGGTTTTACATTAATACAATAAACTTACCGTAATTAAGAAGAGTACTTCTCTTGTTATCAAGCAGCGGTGTCTGGTTAGTTATCTCGGGCGAAGGGATTCTAAAAAAAAAAAGGCTTATTCAATCAACAATCAACTCAAGTATGTAAATATTTTCTATACTTTAATGAGAGACGTGTTTCTATTAGCGCTAAAAATTCTAAAAATAAAACCAACGTATAGTAACAAACCACCTTAACAAAAAACTTATCAATATTTGTTAGTTAAATACGCAGGGCGCTTCTTGCTCTTGGGTGTGCTGGAGTCACAGCTATCAACATGAGTAAAATATCGAGTAATGCATCTAAATATTTAAGGTCGTATTCGATATTAAATGATGCAGTGATGATTAAATAAATAGTTACCGGTCAGAGATTGGAACCGCAGAGGATGTCGGCGAATCAATTGGTCCGTGTGACGTCCCCGGCTGGGTGTAATCAACTATAGTAACGTAAAAACAATCAGCCTCTTCTCTGAAAACCGTAATAAATATTTCTTTACTACACTTCGTTAAAAACATACATATTTAAAATAACAGAATTCTCACTTCGGGCTAACCTTAAGTGGGCTAATGTTACATTGAAAGCTTAAGTTACCCAGATTGACTATATAGTTAAAAAATTTAATAAAATTTGTTAGGTAAGTACATATGCAGGGCGCTTCTTGCTCTTCGGTATACTGGTGTCACAGATATCAACAGAAAAATAGAGTAATGCAATATTTAATGAACTTATTCGATATTAAATGATGCAATGATGAATAAAAAAATAGTTACCGGTCAGAGATTGGCACCGCTGAGAATGTTGGCGAATCAGTTGGTCCGTGTGACGTCCCCGGCTGGGTGTAATCACCTACCGCATGGGAAGACCAATTAGCTTCTACTCTGAAAACCATAATAAATATTTGTTTACTACACATGGGTTTTGTTAAAAACACACTAATAATTTAATATCGCCAGAATACTCACGTCGAGCTAACCTCCAGATGTTCACGGTGGACCCTCTCCTTTTTAGAGCGGGGAAGCGAAGGCATGTTTTCCAGTGAGACCGAGAACAGACTGAAAATCGCATTAGCATTTAAATAAAAAAAACAATTAAAAAATTAAAAATATTAAATATACATAATAATAAATATATATAATACTTGGTGTTCCGGAAAGGGTTAAAGTCCGGCTAAAAAAAACGCAACTTCAGCTTACATGTCAAGTACCAGATGTATTCATGACATTTGGAGAGACAGAGATAATTCAATTAGGCGGCCCATTCCACTCTTTTAATAAAATAAGTAAAAAAAAATACCTGGAAGCTAATCTAGTTGGTGGTAGAAAGTCTAGTTGGAAACGATCTATTTGGATTAACGTTATTCCATTAAGATATTATTATTTCTTTATTCCGTAGAGACGCTCAAGTATATGTCGGACTAAATTTAAGTACTTAAAACTTAAAGATTTTAGATCAGTCAAAAGAAACTCTACAAACTGATATACTGTTTCGTATCTCAAGTGCTTTTTTATCTTTTGAATCCATTGGTGTACTACATAGTCAAATATAAGGCAGAGGGCCAGCCAAGGGTGTGGGAAGGGGACAGTAATTGCCTATTGAGTCACTATATCAAAAATATTTCGAATTATCTAAAATTCGAATGTTCTTTATATACATACTTGCTGACCCGCGAACTTTGTTCAGCATCATAAGCAATAAGTAAATTTTTTATTTATCACTTTTTCTTTAGTACATCATACTTATATTATAGGTAGATAAAAACCACCGCGTTGACACCCTTTATCTTTTAAAAAATTCCGCATCAAAATCCGTTCCGTAGTTTTAATGATCTAAGCATATAAGGGGACAGACAGCGGAAAGCGACTTTGTTTAATACTATGTAATGATTCGAATAAGTACCATACTCCCATACTTTCACTCATCGCTTAGTATTTATACTTTTTCCCCGGACACCGGGGATAAATAAGTGGTAAATAAGGATAAATAATCGGCAATAGATAAGTGTTTTAAATAATTTTTAAATAAAAAGCAATTACGGCTGTGAACACGAAGGCCTTTTCATGAGATGTCGTCGTCCACCGCGTGTCCGCACCTTTCTGGTGCCGCTACGGGCAGCCATGCAGCCACGTGAACCGACGCCCAGGCCGGCTCTAACAAGCGCGGGTTCCATTATCAATTAAACCATTTATTTTGTGAATATAGGAACAAACAGATCTCAGTATACAATGGTTACAGTCAATCAGGGTAACTTTGTCCCAAAATATAAACATTTCAGTTTAATGTATTTTCGTTTCACCGAATATTCCTTTTATAGAAGACTTTTCGGTGAGTTACAAACATAATCTACTTATAAAATTTCGACGTAACTGCTGTCCCGCTATGTTAATATTACAATATCTTCGAAAATATTCATTAAGCTAATTGTAAGCTGACCCTTACCACTAAGACCCTTGTGTATAAGGCCTGCGTACTTAGCACTCTACTGTATGCTTCGGAAACGTGGACCACATATGCCAAACAGGAACGTCTTCTCAACGCCTTCCACATGCGTTGCCTAAGATCGATACTGGGGGTAACA
Organism: Euproctis similis; assembly: GCA_905147225.2. Classification (NCBI taxonomy): domain Eukaryota; kingdom Metazoa; phylum Arthropoda; class Insecta; order Lepidoptera; family Erebidae; genus Euproctis; species Euproctis similis. The sequence goes on from LR990109.1 coordinate 18,146,251, forward strand.
TGGGAACAAAAAGTCACTAACGAGACCGTTCTTGCAAAAACAGAATGCAACAGTATCACCGCTATTCTGAAAGAGAGAATGCTCCGCGGTCATGCTCGGACTGATCGCTGATGGGAAGAGACCCGTCGGCCGCCCTATGCTACGATTCAAGGACTGCTGCAAGCGCGGTATGGATGCTTTCCACATAAACACTATTGGTTGGGAGGCGCGATCTATCGATCAGTGCGTCGGAAGGTGATAAACCTTGGCTAGGCAACCTAAAGCGGAAAAGGCTTTGAAGTGCTGAGAACTGCCGTTTCTCCTCCTGACTCCCGGTTTGCGTGCACCAGATGTGGCAGAAGATGCAAATAACCTCACAAAAGCAGACACTGTTACAATAATCTGACAAGATGTCCTGGCCAATGAATGAATGATTACGGTACAGCATACGATAACTTCAGCTGTAAAATAAATACAACAATAAATACAATAAAATAAAAAATATAAAGAAATCAAAAGTGAGTTCGTGGGCTAGAGTTACATTGAAAGCTTAAGTTACCCAGATTGACTGTATAGTTGAAAAACTTAATAAAATTTGTTAGGTAAGTACTGACGCAGGACGTGCTGGTGTCACAGCTATCAATAGAAAAATCTAATAATGCATCTGATCATGATGTAATGATGTATAAATAAATAGTTACCGGTCAGAGATTGGCACCGCTGAGGATGTTGGCGAATCAGTTGGTGCGTGTGATGTTCCCGGCTGGGTGTAATCACCTACAGCAAGGGAAGACCAATCAGCCTCTGCTCTGAAAACCATAATTAATATTTGTTTACTACACTTGGGTTTTGTTAAAAACACACTTAAATCGCCAGAATACTCACGTCGAGCTAACCTCCAGATGTTCGCGGTAAACCCTCTCCTTTTTAGGGCGGCGATGCGTCTCTAACGGTTGGCTTATTGGTATGTTTTCCAGTAAGTCCGAGAACAGGCTGAAAATGGAATTAGCATTTAAATAAAAAAAACAATTATTTAATTAAAAATAACAAATATATATAATACTTGGTGCTCTGGAAAGGGTTAAAGTCGGGTTAATGAGAGATGTGTGCCACGCATGACATTTGGACAGACAGAGATAATTCAATAGAGGCCCATAACGGCCCATTCCACTTTTTTAATAATATAAAACAGGCGTGGAGTCCCTCCGCGCGGAAGAAGTAAAACTTCGTATTGTGAAAAAGAAAATAGAAAGAGTTAGAAATAGATTTTCAACGAAATCATATTGTTTTCTTACAGAAATCAAAATAATCATCATCGGAATCGATACGAAAAAAAATCCGAGAAATTATTGGTGTGAGCGCGAAATCGATCCAACGACTTCTGAATCAGAAGGAGAGAACTCGACCACTGGACCACCGAGACTTATTTTGCTAATATATTACACATTATAGGTACTATTAAAAATGAGAACCATTACAAGAAATGATAACTAGGTTCCTAACTTATATTTTCATTTGTTTATACGATACATGCTGCATTGTTGCCCATTTAGTATGTAACACGATTATATTCATCATTAGCTTTTTGAGGTCCACTGCTGGACAGGCCTCCCCCATAGAGCACCACAACTGCCGGTCCGTTCACTCACGGGGGGTTTTTGCCATAATCGCCACACTTGGCAGGCGGGTTGGCGATCGCAGTAGGCTGTATTTTGTTGAGAGAGAATGCTGCTTCCCATTCTTCCAGCCTTTTCTCTTAGTCGCCTTTTACGACACCCACGGGAAAAGATGGGGTGGCGGTATTCTAAGCCGGCGCTATTGTTATCTAATATTGTTACATCAAAACTACAACTAATAACTATTTTGAACGATACTTGTATTCAATCTATTACACAAATTGAAACATATTGATTGGACCAGATATAAAATAATACAATAATTGAAATATGTATTTATATGAAAACTAGCTGACCCGACAACTTTGTTCCGCATCAAAACTAATAAAGAAATAAATTTTGGATTTATAGATAAAGTAATATTAGTTAAACAAAAATTGTGCATAGATTAACTCGATTCGATAAATTACATATTTTTAAGTAATATACTAAAGAAAGAGAGTCTCGGTGGTCTAGTGGTCGAGCAACCTGCTTATGAATTCGGAAGTCGCGGGTTCGAATCCTGTCACTGGCTCACACCAACGACTTTTCGAAATTGTTTTCGGAAGTTATGTGATAAATATCGATGACTGAAAACTTAGTGCCCGGTATGGCAATAGGTTCGCCACCTATTCCATTTGGGACGTAAACATAACGGCGCGGCGAGGCTTAACAGCCGCTGTCTAAATTTTCAGGTAATACAGGCGTGAAGTTATGTTATGTATGTATACTAAAGAAAGTAATTATGTTCCTGTATGCTTTAATGAGAAAACAGTAAACTGTCAATGGAAATAGGACAAAAGTTAGTTGGATCATTCTTACACCCATTTTTAACTAATGGTATCATGGATTCCTGGGCGCGAAAAACATTAGCAGAAAAGCCCAGCTAGCAATCCACAATGCAGTCCTGATCCCAACGCTAACTTATGGAAGCGAGAGCTGGGTATAGCAGAGTGTGCATGAAAGTAGAATAAACGCGGTAGAAATGAGGGCACTACGCAAAATCTGCGGAGTGACTCTCGCTGACCGCGTAGAAAACAAGGTTGTAAGGAAGGAAGTTGGTTTGAAAGAGAGTGTCGGTGTAAAAGTAAGAAAGGGCATGCTCCGATGGTTCGGACATGTAGAAATAATGGTTGATGCAAGACTGACTAAGCAGATATACAATGCAAAAGCCAAAAAAAGAAGGAGTCGAGGACGGCCAAGACACACATTTCATGACCAAATAGAACGTGTTCTGGAGGAAAGTGATGTTAAGAGCCTCAAAAACCGACGCGCGTGCATGAAAAGAGTTATGAACGAAGCGAGTGAGGCGTGTAAGAATCGTGCCTTATGGCGCTCTGTTCTCTCTGCCTACCCCGCAAGGGATTTGGCGTGAAGTTATGTATGTATGTATGGTATAAATTTGCTGTGTAATTGTGTTTAATTAAATTAGGAAATACATCTGCATCGACACATTTATTAAAAAGCACAGCCAGGTTTGGAGCTGTGAGGAGAATAATAGAATCTATTAGTTTAACGGAAATGGTCCATAAATCCATTTTTTAAATAATTCGTAATATAAAACAAAGTCACTTTTCGCTTTCTGTCCCCTTATATGCGCATATCTTGAAAACTACGCAACGGATTTTGATGCGGTTTTTTTTAATAGTTAGAGGGTGTCACGGGGTGATTTTGATCTATAATTCATGTATAGTGTAGTAAAAAAAAAAGTAATATTTTCAAGATTTAAATCTTTAATCGCAAACGCTGCCTGAACCCTAAGTGATAAATCAAAACAATGTACTACTAAAAAAGTCCGCGAAGGCATATGTCTATCTCTTAGGGATAACCCACAATGGCCAAAAAGTAAAAAAATAATTACTTTTTACGAGAAATAATGGCCTATTTACGAAGCGATTTTAAACTTTACAGCATTAATTTTCATCCAATAAGTGTCTTAAATAGATTATGCATGTAATATAGATGAACCTGGCCCTTTACAACATGCAATTTAAAGGAATATTTTCGAAGATATTGCAGTATTAACACAGCGGGACAGCAGTTATTAGGACTTTTGATGCGGAAAGTTCGCCGGGTCAGGTAGTTTAATTATATAATATAAATGTACCATACACTCCCATCCTCTTACCCTCCGCTTAGTAACTCTTTCCCAGTACACCGGGTATATTATTCGGCAATAAAAAAAATAATTGTAATTAATAAGTTTAAATTGGAAAAGTTATTATGGCTCAGAAATCGAAGGCCCTTCAGTGACATGACGTTGTCCACCGCGAATCCGCACCCTTCTGGCACCGCTACGGGCAGCCATCATGTCATGTGAACCAACACCCCAGCCAGCCCTAACAAGCGTTCCATGATCAATCAATCAAATCATTTATTTTGCGGAATACGGGTACAAACAGATCTCAGTTTACTATAGTTGTAGTATACAAGTTCTTACAATATTATAATTCTACACCATATCCGATCAACTGGCATGTAAAATGTATATATCAGTACAATAAGAATAACACTGCAATTAACATATTAGGTTAGGAAAAAAATCAGTTCATATAAAAAGATTTTTCATAAAGTTAGAAAATTTGGACGGAAGTATATAGGTGCCATTTTGTTGGATAACTTGTTGCTATCTTGTAGATAGGAACATGATTCCAATGCTTTAAAAATGTTGAGGCTTCTGATCTGGTTGCAAGTTAACCTGCGATTCTCCACTGTCTGTGAAGCCGGACCGGCATTTGATCACGATCTTTTTCGCACGTTCTTCTCGTAAGTCATCAAGTTTACACTACCAGTTATCAGCCTCTTCAAAAATGGTTCGATTTAATTTTCTCGTAATAAAAAAATCATAAATTATTACACTGTTAGTAGGTGTCTTTCAGTGAGCTCAAGAGGCTCCAATATTTCGAGCTCTTTAGTGTACACACACAGCTTTTTTCAAATGCACCATAACCGTTTTGTGACGAATTCCCGGTTCACCAGCTACATTGTAACTACTAATATGCTGATTTTGCTCCACTTTTCCAAAAAATGGCTTCATTTTTGTGCGTAACAGGTAGACCAGAGCGACTTGCAACTATGATTAAAAACTTCCGGATTGAAAACGCTTAAATCAAATATGCGCTACTGCATTAGGTCCATGCAAATTCCATTTTTTTTTTGCGGCGTGTTTTGCATTCTTACTTTTTTTATAGTAAAACTTAAAATCTATCGGATTTCATCATTAGATTCACTCATTATAACAATAAGAAAAACAAATGAAAATCACACATCTGCCTAATTTAAATTTAGAATTGCCTTATTTTAAATTAAACTTTTTAATGATACCCGAGCCAGCCAGATACAAATGGTATTTAAAGATATTTTATTACATACTATATGGGGCCGTTCAAGTATTACGTAAGCAGATTTATGTATTACAATTATTTACTGCCCCACCCCCCTCGTCAGCAAAAGTAAGCAAAGCTCTTCCTCCTTCCTCTCCCCCCATAATTACGTAATCATTTTTGAAAAAGTGACCATCTAATGATTGGTCTAAGGTTTATTTGTAAAATTGAATAGCTGCTGATGACGTAATCATCATCTGGACCCCCTGCCATGAAAATAAGCAAAGCACCCCCCTATAGTGCTTACGTTATACTTGAACGGCCCCTAAAAGGCTGGTCCCTAACCTATTTATATATAACCTATGTATATTGATTGACGATGAATAAAATTTAAAAAAAAATATTGGAAAAGTTATTACTGCTCAGAAGTTGAAGGCCTTTCAGTGAGATGGCGTTGTTGTCCACCGCGCGTCCGAACCCTTCTTGCACGGCTACGCACAGCCTTGCCGCCACCTGAACCGACACCCCAGTCACCGCTAACAAGCGCCCGTCTGCGGCTTTCATAAACAAACAATCAATCGAATCATTTACTTTGCGACTACTTTGCACAGTCAGGTCTCAGTATACAATATTAGCTACCGTATCGTACTCATGCCACCACCTTGCATGCAAAATATATAAATAAGTACATTAAGAATGATAATAATAATGCAATTAACACATACAACCTTGTCAAATAAAATTAATTATAAAAATAGCAATATGTGTATGTGTTTCAATTTGGTCACTAGTATTCTTTTTTATGGGATAGGAAGACAAACGAGCATGCATGTCACTGGGAAAGGATGGAGAAGGGGGGAATGGGCCTCCGGGTACCTCTCTCACCGAACGAAACGCGGCATGAGCCACTTTACGACGGTCTTCTGAGAGGTCGTGGTATTTCACCGGTGGAGCCGGCCCATTCATGCAGCGAACTGCTTGGCTCTACCACTGTTAAATGCAGCAATTCATGCAGCGACTACTTGGCTCTACTACTACTAGTAATTAAATTGGTCCTCAAGATAGTCATTTATAGTGTAAAATTAAAAACTTTGTGAATACATTCTTCTTGCTTCCTTTAATATTATTGGGAAGTTTATTCTATATGAGGCACCAATTGCATATTTACTTTTGTGAGCAAGCTGTCTTGTTTGTTGTTAATAAGTCAATAAAATAAAAATATGCAAGGCATATAATAGGGTTATATTCATGTTATTTTCTGCCTATTCCTTTGGCGATGCCCAAAGGGATAAAAGGAAACACCTTTTGAATGTCCAAAGTGGTCTACCCCATGGAAAGTTATAAGCTAGCAAACATAACCTGCAGCTTTTTCTGGTGTCAAATTATATTTAAGAAATGATAACCTGTGTTGACTAGTAATACCAGTGTTGTCAAAATAAAAGGTTTTTATTATATAAATAATACAATATGGACTTCTGTACAATATATGTAACCTATAGTTAAGGAAGGTCTGAATAAAAGGCTATTTTATTTTATTTTTATAACCTGTAAGTGTGTTGATAGTGTACTCCTCCATAATGGTTGGACCATTTTGAATCATTTTTTTCTTTCAGTTGTGTGTTTATGTTTTGTGGTTATTTATCTATACTGCTGATCCATAAAAGTACAGGCCCAGCTTAATAAATTGAATGTGTGGCTAGACAAGTAGAAGTTTCCATTATCTATTGGCTTCATTAGCCAACACAAATTACATTTACACTCTACACACCAAAGCCAAGAGAACTGATGGCACATTACAATTTATAGAGCTGTCTTGGCTGCTAGGGCAACAATCTAGGCTGCCTTTTAGTAACAACCTGCTTTTCTATAAATCTGTTATAAAACCAACCAATTCCAAAACATGGCCTAAGGCCTTCTAAGAACAATTCCTTGTGCTCACTGGTTTGTAAGAAAAATAGAAATTTGCGAGTACTGTGCTGTTATGGAACAACTGTGCAAAAAAATAACAACAACAATTTTTATGGAAAGACTAAACAAAGATAGGTACTAATTAATTAGTTAAAGACCTATTAACCCCACTTAATTACCACAGTTTGGCTAAAAAGATGAAAAATATTGGATTTGGATCAAGGGAGGTGAAGAATTGGTTTCGGTAACCAAGTATGGAGTGGTTTAAATGGAACCACACCTAATCCAGATACCCGAAGAAGGCATCGGAATAAATAGAAATAAAAAAAAAACTCTACAAAGTATTACTACAAGATTTAGTTGTGAATCTAAGCCATCCTCAAATACACACACACAAAAAATCATTCAAACAAGTCTAGCCGTTGGGATGAAATTAAACAAAGTTTACCAAACATAAAAAATTGGTTTTGTAAAAATATAAGTAAAAAATCTCATGTAAGACCATCCTCCTTTCACTGGTATTGAACTAAAAAATCATTATTTAGAACAATAAAATGTTGATCTTTTGCCTGTGTATATTCTCTTAAAAATTTATAAAGCCGGCGAAACAAACTTAAAGGCGAGTGAAACTTAATTCGTTGGTAATAAAAATCCTCTTTCTTGAAACCGGCCGGCGTTTTGGTCACGTGATAAACTGTAGGGCTCTCAACGGACTTTGAAGTGATACCGTATTTTGGAATTCAAAAATTATCGTACATAGAAGTAAAATATAAAACGATCTGATTGCACTTAGTAATTGTGTGGCTTTATAATCTTTTTAATCAGAATAACTCCTAACAAAATGCGCATCGTATGACTAGGCCGATGTTTTCATACTTTTTTTTTATTTAAAAATAACGAACAATGCCTCAATTATGCATAAAATTAATTTTTACTTACTTTTCCATGTTTTAAGGGTGGTAAACAGCAGTTGTTATTTAATTCTTATAAGAAGTGTGCTTTGCCGCGAGACTCAGCGAGACACTGTTTCTGTGCACTCTTTGATTGATTGAAACAAAGATAAACAAACCAAAAAATAAACTTAGGTAGGGGCCCTTATGGGTACTGTTACACATGCTAATAAAGAGCATGCTAAGAGAGCATGCTTATATCAGTTTATATTTGCTATCAATAAGCATTCTATTTTCAACAATGCACATGAGTATTTAAGGTCGATATTAGAATGGCTGTCGATATTTGAGCCTGCTCGAAACTAGCATGCTTATTACTAGCAAGGTATGTACACACATGTTATACCTGGTTTTCCAATTAAAGCATTTTAGCGCATTATGCGGCGTAATGCATAACGTTGATGTTCCATAATGTTCCAATTAAAGCATCGCTACGCACAATCGAGCACTCGAAAAAGTAGTGCTTTCGCATGATGCGTGCCATGGCTACCAACATTACCAACTCATGGACAGAAAATTATGTGTTTTTTTTATGTTGGCATTGATCACAATATTTTAAATAATTTTTCTCTAGTAATAATAATATTTGTTAAAAAAAATATAGTTTTCGTTTCGTTGTAGTTTTTTGGAAATAATCAAAGTTAATTCAACCGGTGGTAAAAAAATATAAAAATATGGATGAAGGTACAAACCATATAAATACTCTTTGATCGAAATTGTCTGCCAATTGCCAAATGCCATTGTCTGCTGTGTGAGTGCGGCAGAGTGCGGAATAAGCTAGAATTTTATTTTTTTTTTAATAATTATAATTATTCACTTAAAGAGACACGTGTATGTAGTTGTAATGTAGTTAATGCACTATTACTTTTACAATTCAATTTGTTATAATCTCAATCAATTATAGTACAACTGTCTAGGTTTCATATTTCACTATGTCTCTTAGTCTGAGATGTCCATGTAAATACCGACCTGGTAATCTGATTGCTAGACTTTACAGTGACAAAAGTATATATCAGCTCGATGAAGAAGGACCTAAACCTCGTAAAGTTTATGGGAAGGAATATCCCGACTGGAGAAAACCATGGATTACACGCGACGGTGAATTTAAAACCAAACTATCTGTGTTTATTAAGAACAACCCAAACCCCAATGTATTATCTGCGTTATCAAAACTACCAAACATAACATTGGATATTATTAAGGACTGGTGGAAAGGTCTAAAAGTATTAGCTGAAATAGAGAACCAAAAGTTTTTATCAGAACGTGTTGCAGCTCTTGGGTCTAACTTGGCTGCTGTACATTTTTTTACTTATCGTCTAGCAGCTGTCAGGTACATATGCTCTATTAAATAACTCTAATCGTATGATTATATGACATATACCTATAAATAATAGAGCTCAACATTTGATTTGATTTTTTAACATACAGATATTTCATTTTTAAGGTTAAAAGACTCAAAAACATGGATTTCTGGTGATTTGACAACACTCAATTTACCGACCACTTTTGAAGATGGTTGGTTTGTAGAAGCAGTTGATTGTACCAATTTCCACCACGATGGTATCAGATATGAGGGAGTACAGAATTTGATGAACCTCAACTTTCTTAAATGGCTTTGTTTAAAGAATAATAAACATATAGATGTGTGGTGTCTAGATAGAATCGCAGGCCTAAATGGTAATAGTCTAGAATATTTAGATATTAGCGGATGTAAATTATGTGTTGGTAGTATCGTTGCAATTAACAAAATGTCTGCACTGAAATTCTTAGTTGTAACTGATCCCGGAGATGACATTACTTTACAAGCTTCTCTGTCCATGTTAGAACAAGAAAAACCTGGTCTATTAATTAAGACAATTGCTCCAGAAACACACCTAAAGGATGTATAGTTTATATTGTATTGTTATATAATAAATATTTATTAATAAATATTTTTCGTTTTCAAATTCCCTGTGAATTATTTATATTCCCATTGAAAATAAACCAAATTATTACTTCTACAATTTCTCATAATCTTCACTGAAGTTGGTAATTAGGGAACTTAGTAATTAAAACACACTAGTACCTACTAAAAAGTAACTTCAGACGGATGGAGCATTTGCTTCTTTGATTGTCCTAACTATTGTCATGCAAGGTAGTCAATTGTTTATGGTCTCAATGACACCCTCTGATAGGACAAAGTTAATTTCATATACAGTGGAATCTCTATAACTCGAACCTCGTTAAATCGAATTCCTCAGTAAGTCGAAAAAAAATGCCATTCCCTTCCGCTGAAGCCCTAAATACGCGGTATCTCGAATTATTTAGACTTTGTAACTCGAACAAAATGTTATTTCCCTACGAGGTATTTATAAGACATATTTGTACCCTATAACTCGAATTTCAAAAAGGAGACTCCATAACTCGAATTTAAAAAAAAAGACTTCGTGGAACTAATCCATTCCACGAAGTCATAGCAGTAAGGAATGTTCATTATTTGAACTTGAAAAAATAATCGATAAGAAATGTGCAAATTGTTTAAATCAAAAAAAGATAACAGATTTTTTTTAAATGTTTGTAAAGTTTACTCCAGTAATATGTAATTTAAATATGTAAATGTATACCATTACAACTTAAGTCGAATTGTTGTTTAACTTTGACTCTACAAGTCGTAAAATATTGTACTTAGAAATCGCACCTTTCTTAGTCGAAATTTTAGCGGTTAAATCCTTTGTATCTCGAAATCCTTTTTAAGTCGAAAACTCATTAACTCGAATTTTTTTGCATTTCCCTTGACATTCGAGTTATCGAGATTCCACTGTATATATATAAAATTCTTGTGTCACAAAGTTCGTTCCCATACTCCTCCGAAACGGCTTGACCGATTCTCATGAAATTTTGTGTGCATATCTGGTATATGTCAGTCTGAGAATAGGACCACATCTATTTTTCATCCCCCTAAATCACAAGAGTAAGCCTAACTTTTAACAGTGGTAGAGCCAAGCAGTTCGCTGCATGAATGGGCCGGCTCGACCGGTGAAATACCACGACCTCTCAGAAGACAGACGTAAAGTGGCTCATGCCGCGTTTCGTTCGGTGAGAGAGGTACCCGGAGGCCCACCCCCCTCCCCCGTCCTTTCCTATCCCCTATCCCTTAAAGGTCGGCAACGCTACAGTAACACTATATGTGTTGCTGGTGTCCATGGGCGGCGTTGATTGCCATAAAAAACCAATATTCAAATCGGTAATTTTTTTAAAGAGCAAACGAGCTTGCGGTTAAACTGATGGAAAATCGGTGATTTTTTAAAAGAGCAAACGAGCTTACGGTTAACCTGATGGAAAGCGACTATCGCTGCCCATGGACATCTTCAACACCAGATGCATCACATTTGCGTTGCCGACCTTTAAGGTGGGAATAGGCTCGTTTCCTGAAGGTGCCTAGGTCGTAGCGGCCCGGAAATACCGTTGCCGGCAACTGGTTCAGTGGACAGTGTCGATCGCCAACTGTTCAGCCAATGCGGATGGTAACATTGGCGAGTTGAGCGCTGGCGAAAATTAGTAGGCGGTATTAACCCGAACAATTCCTCAGAGCACTCCACGTGGTATATGCGGTAGAGGATGCATAAAGATGCCACCTCTCCGCAACGCCAGGGGATCAAGCCGATCGGAGAGAACTTGACTGTCGACAAGTCGAACCACGCTTCGTTGGATGCAGTCAAATGGAGTAAGCTGGTACTGAGGTGCCCCCGCCCAAAGATGAGAATAGTATTCCATGTGGGGACCGACCTGCACCTTGTATAATTGTAAGCGATGACCTGACGTGAAATACTGTCCTGCTCTATTGAGCACACCAAGCTTTTTTGAGACCAATTTGGCCTTACTCGCCAGATGACCGCGGAACTGGACGTCACTCGACAAGTCAACATAAAGAATTCCAACAGCGGCTGAGGCGGGTAAGGGACTGCTCTCAAAACAAAGGCTGGCTTTTTAGCGGTAAACGCGGAAATCTGTGTCTTCTTAGGGTTGAATTGGAGCAAGTTTAGTCGGCCCCAGTCCGAAACATGACTAAGCAAAGTTGCGATTTCAGACACAAGTTTGTTCCGGTGCTCGTCGACGTTTTCCCGAGAAATTCGCGGGTAGCTAGTATATTAGGCATCCCCCGTACTGTCATCCACATAACAATGAAGATTGCTGCTAAGCAGCATGTCATTGATATACAGAAGAAACAGCGTAGGGATAGCACACAGCCTTGGGGGACTCCAGCATGACTCCAACAGTGTGGTAGAGTCAAGCAGTTCGCTGCATGAATGGGCCGGCTCGACCGGTGAAATACCACGAACTCTCAGAATATCAAAGTAAAGTGGCTCATGCCGCGTCTCGATCAGTGAAAGAGGTACCCAAAGGAGGGAAGGTTTAAAAGAGGATTGGAAGAGAGTAAGTAAAAATTAAGGAAATGCATACTCTGATGATTTGTGCAGGTAAAAAGAATGATTGATTCAAGATTGACTAAGCAGATATACAGTATATAAGCGCTAGGATGTTGGGGTCGATGAGGGCGACCATATACTTTCCATGGTCAAATTAAACGTGTCCGTGAAAGGTGATGCCAGGAGTCCTAAAAACCGGCGAGCATGAGTAAGGGAAATAAGAATCGTCCTTTATGGCGCTCTGTTTTCTCTGCCTACCCCCAGAGACTTAGTGTAAAGATTTGTATGTATGTAACTATGTACTATTACACTCCCAACAAAGATACGTCAGATTTAGTACGACAATAGTTTCAGAAATCATTTGCATCCAATTAAGGTGTCTTAAAGAGGTTGTGCATGTAATATAGATGATTATGGCCCTTTACAACATGTAATTTAAACGAATATTTTCGAAGATATTGCAGTATTAATATAGCGGGACAGCAGTTAGGTCGCGTAGTAGTACCGGCCAAGACGTGTGCCGATAAATAGCACAAATTCAACCTCATTATATCCACAATTTACTCATTTATTACTTTTGATGCGGAACAAAGTTCGCCGGGTCAGCTAGTGTGAGATAAATATCGATTGAAAATTTGTGCCAGGTATCCGTATATTATGTAACGTATAAACATAACGGCGATTCGGGGCTGAAGCCGCTGCCTACACCCTAAGGTAAAAAAAGGCGTTATTTTAAGTCAAAAAAATGATTCCAGGGAAACGCTCAAGGAAATAAAATAAAACAATATTTTAGAGGTTTTCATGTTTTAACATAAGTTCATACAATGATCCAATATGTTTGAACAAACTGTCCACAACAGTATGGTTTTGATTTTCTAATACTTACACACAATTATGGAGATATCGAGGCGGAGCTAATTTATTAATCAGCACCAACTGCTCACAACAATTAATTAATCAGGTACCCCATTATTTTTGACATAGCTTACAGAAAAAATGTTTGGCGCGCGTAATTACGTAAAATGCCCAGATCGATGTCTTGAAACTCCGTTCCACACGCCATAGATAATTAGTAAACTATTGATTTTTGAATCCAATAGCAATTGATAACAATTTTCAGTTATGGCAATTGAAGCTCTAATGACCATCAAATAGATTTACTAATTAAATCGTATCGCGTGGAACAGGTGTAAGAGCTATATATCTCCATTGATCTAACCAATAGCAAATGCGATTGCGTATGAAAATTGGCTCTAAGCTGTTACAGATCAATATGCTATCACTATCACGTTCAGCATAACCTATCAGGGCAGAGCATAATTAGTCAATAATGACATCAAATACAATTTGTGATGTAATGTTGATGACGTGTAGGTACTGTGTATAACTTTAAGAGCAACAAGATAATTTGACAAAAGGTATTATGAAATTTCCACCTCTACCCTCCATAATTGCGATACACGCTGATGATTACAATGTCTACAAATTTAAAGTGCCACTTATTGGTCCGTTAGTTGGATTCATAAAACACTTAAAAAACTCGCCTATGTAAAAGTGGTTACCGTTATTCAGATATCAATTTATTATATTTTTTTTAAGTTTTCATTTATATATAAGTCTAATTCAATCTAATTGTACATCAAATTGAACACTTAAATCTAAATAAATCATCTAAACAAGATATTTACATTTACCATTTTGACTAAACAATTACACTAATACCTTATGCTGAAGAAATAAATAACGAATATGAAATGCTTCATTTGCAAATGTCCTTTCGAAATAATTGCTAATATTTCTTACAAAATATAACATTTAACTTGTTACGCAACAAAGTTAATTCAGTCTAATAAAGAAAACTGCCTATTGCCTGTATATTATTGACTGACAAAGCCTAGACATATAACAAAACTAGATATAGATATGATAGATAATAATTTAACATCAAAAACATTGAGTACCCACTAAGATTTGAAAGTCAATAAGGCACTAAGTAATATGCAGTTTAATATTTCCACCAAGGTTTTTTTTTAATTTTTCATCTTTGTTACATATGTATTACAATACACATAATAGACACACTCAACGTACCCACAAAAACTAGCATATTTTCAACAAGGTGACACGATTAAACATCATAATATATGGACAGTTTAAAAAAAAACAAATTGAAACATTTATTACAAACCACAAAATCGCAATCAATAAACCACAGGATACCAAAACGAAAAAAAAAAAACATTTACTATTCTGATATATTCATTAAAAATAATAATATTGCAACAAATAGTGTGTAAATATACTCATATATGCTTTCATTTAAGTCTCACAAAACATTCAATATGATATATATTAAATGCAAAAAGTACCTCATCACAATAACAATGTATGAAATTAATTGAAAACATGTTTAGCTGTATTTATTATGTATGTATTATAACAAAACGGAATAATCAACAAGCACACCGAGTTCGATAAAATAAAATCGATTAAAAAAAAAACGAAAGTCGGTTCGCAATATAACGTTCGAGAATAGAGTTCAAAATGATTACGACTAAATCGAGTCCAATACACGTACTTAAAACATGATTTTTTTCATATTGCGATTTGATTATTTCAATAAAATTACAAGGTCGTTCGTTATTATAATATATAAAAACTACGAACTGACCACATATTAATTATCTGTTCGATTTATATAAAACACTAGTAAACAAGACAGTAATTATCACCGACATAATGGCGTTCGCTTATTTTGAATTAATTACCCTGAATGATTAAGTTTTTTTTTTGTAACACAAAGTACGCATACGCTAAGTACTCTCAGACAGGCGGACACCCGACACGGACGAATAACTAATTCAAAATATGGACGTAAAATGTATGCATTCGCATATATTGTATCTACTGACTGGTAACAATATTTCTATTCATTTATTAATTTACGAGTAAAAATGTATGACAACAAACACGTGAATATTATGAATTGACTACCAAAGGCCCGTGTACCAAAGCTCGACGTCTATTTACGACACAGAAGAAACATCACTCGGACAAGAATATTGTGCATTATTTTTTTTTATCTAAAATTTTATGGATATCGATATATCGAATAGAGATCCGATCCGAGTTTTGGCACCGTCCCGACTACCCATCGAGATAATAATATAACATTAAACCGTGCGAAAATATCTCTTTTTTTTATGTCTTCATCTATTTTTTAATAAATTCATTTCACTTCCGGACTCCTAAAGCAATTATCTAAATACTTATTATATTAACGCCGAAGAGATCATTTAAAAAATACAATTTCGATATACATATAATATTTTTTGTATTCATTGGCCGAAACTTTACATGTATACATATATATATATAATTTATCTTTAATTTTGTTTGTTTGTTTTATCTATATTATAATAATAATAATTATTATCATCTAAATAAAAACTTAATTACTTTGAGAGCCAGGAATACTTAGTGCTAAATATTTAACCAACTAAATATTATTATTTACAATGAGATTATATTATAATGTATATATAATAAATATTGTTTTACTAAAGGTTGTTACTGAATTTGAGCTATTACGAAAACTATATAGCAGTTATATATTTTTTATTATTTAAGTAGACCGCTAGATCGATCGTTAACGATTAAAAATGTGTGATTATTATTGTTCATAAAAGCATGTTTTATTTCAAATATTTATATAGGTATATTGAATGACATTGAACTCGTCCAAACTCGACGAACGCACTATATATCACGTAGATAGCTAAGACCACTCGATAGATAAAATCACTATACGAAACACTAAATTATTCAAATATATGTATGTAGATAATAATTCTAATAAAACGAAATAAACTCGAAACACTTGGAAGACAAACATCACAACATAAATAGATAAAAGTACAAATTATTATTGATAATTACATTTCAAAGTATATATATATATATATATATTTAAATACCCACCCACAGTCCACAAACACACTACTATACAGAAATATGATTTTTAAGAGACATTACATACGTCCAGTATGTAACACCACTGCTCACATATAAAAAGACAAAGATTGAAGACATCCATCCATGTACAAAGACATCTTTTAGAGCGGTAAGAAATACATGCTTAACCTTCTCAGGGCTCTAATAGCCTGGCTATTAAAATAAAAAGTTAGTCAAATAGTGAAAAATTCAATGAGTTTTTTTTCTAAATAAGATTATTGAAAAATTTTTATCTAGTCGATTAATATTTTTGAATAATCATACTTGTTTTAAAAGCCATATTAATACATATTATATATCATGAAGACGGACACACCGCGATTTTAATAATATATTTATTGATTATAAATTCTTTTAACTACTTATTTTTAATAGAATTTATTTACACCAAAAATGCACAAATAACATTTTTATTTTTTCAAAGCAAAAATCATTTATTTTTTTATTAACTTAGATTGCCACTAACTTTGATTGGTTAAAATTTTATAACTTGATACCTCAAACATTTAATTGCGTGCATTAGAAATCAGCATTAATTTTTACTGATACAGAAGATTATTAAGTTTATATCACAACTAATATTGATATTTATATTCACAAGAAGCTTTATATAGACGAGCAAAACTACTGCCATTAATAATTATCAAGTTTAATCAATTATTTATGCAATAAGAATATATAGATATATGTATAAACTGCCCGAGTTTTAGACAGCTCACATTTAATACAACATGACAGTGTCAACTGTCAGTCTGTCCGAGCTGTCAAATAACTAGGCATTATAATCTCAACAAGTGATATCGCTATTATTGTATATAATATGTGTATATGAAGTATAATATTACATGATTTCTCTAATTATCTAACAAATTTGTCTGAAGGTCAACAAAGGTCATAATAATGTACAGTACCATTGGTTATTAAATAAGACTCCATAAGACATTTCTTACACGCAACTCTAACAAATTTTTGTACCTACTATGGGGAGAAAACTTCAGGGAAGTTTTTATTAAGCCATAACGGCAAACTACTAATCGAATTATATTGAATAACTTGAACAATTGTGTTATTATTGAGCCAAGGCAAAATCTTTTCAATCACATGCGAACAAATGCTTTATACTATAAATATTCTGAGCTGTTATATTTAAAAAAGAAATACAATCTGTATAAAGATGGAATTCACGGTCCATAATGTACTTATAGGGTACCAAAGCGAGGTCCCACAAAATATAATAATTACAAAATGATTTTTAACTTACTTATCCATGAATCCTAATGATAGTTTTATTTTTCATTAAAAAAATATATCGCCTTAGTTGTTTTTTAAACGTTGTACGGCGATTGAAATATTATAGGCCGATATAAACAACTGACAGGGCAGTCGAAACTCTATACACGCTATATGGCAATGATTTTACATACATTTCCAAACAAAAATACTTAAAAAACAAGATGTTCAGAACACCAAAACCAATCAATCGATCCCATATCACACTCTTTCAAAATTAAAGTAATTATAAATACAAATATACATATAAGTATTGAGATCGTGCCACAATGACGATGTGCATCAAATAATGAAATAAAATATACACGTGTAATTCGTATGGGATGATCCAATTATAAAAAGGAAATTTCTATAAACTTCGAGAAAATTCTGAAAAGTAATAAATATTTGCACTGCAAGTCCACAATATTACATACTTGACAAAACCAGTCGAATAAGGGGTGGTCCTTTAATAACGTGAGCGGGTATCAGTAAAATAAATAAAACATTTTTGTTTAAGCTTAACTTGCATTTAGAATAAATTGTATTTAAAAAAGACACCTTATTTTTGGTGAGGAAAAGGGGACATTTAAAACCTCTAAGTGTCGCGTGATTAATGGACAACCCCTTTGCACATTGATTTTTTTTTGTTATTTTCTGGTTTTTTTTTAAACTATTGTGAAGTAATTACATACTCTTTCACTGCTTTCATTCAAAATTTGTTAAAATTAAAAATAATATTATGGAAATGGGTCATTACAATTAGTTACTGTTTAGTGCTATGAACATTTTTAAGAATTATCATCATTAATAATTAGATCAGACATCGTCCATACTCGCAGACTTATATTTACCAATTAGATTTTTAATTTTTTTTTTATATCTAAAAAGTGTTATTCTTTAAACAGCTTTATTAAAATATACTATAAATGATTAGATATATGTTTATGTATAAATCTAATCAGCGTAATAAATGCTGGCGCAAAATTTTGCGTTGTCGACTCCATTGTATAGAGAACAGTAAAAATTTAGCTGAAGACAAATCTTTAAACATTATTACCTATTATGTGTCATTAGATATTTAGTTTTAATTGACGTGTGGAGGTATTTCCAGTTGGCTAAATGTCAGTATTAGCGACATAAAATTATTTAAACTGCTGCCTTCCAAACAATAGATGGTCATATTGCTCACAATCTGACAACAATGAAAGGGAGCTGAGCAGAAGAATAATGTTTTCAATATCATAATAAGTTTACCTAAGGATTACTTAACAATCCTTCAACTATCTTTCGTGTAAAGAAGTTTATATATTTCATAATAATTCGGTATATTAAAACATTTATTTTGTACACTCGATATTTCTTTGACTAAAGGCAACGTTATTGATATTAAAATATATATAAATATATGTATGTAACTATGAAAAATAAAAAATAAAACTGTTTTTTTCCACCTCTTTGGGCAAGCATATTAGGCAATATGTACCCTACGCGACAATTCAGATGTGATGTGCCCTGAAGAATTTCCACGTAGTGTTCAATATTTTTGTAAAATGTCAACAGCTAAATTGTCCGCAACTACTTTTCCCGTACCACAATAGAGATCGTGTAGCCGCAACGCTAACTGGCCGTGGACGTCGGCTGCAACGTGGCCGAAGCGATTGGTGAGTTGACTAGAACAAAAATTCACATTTCACTTTGTTATATGCTCAGAATATGGGCCATGCCGTCTCAGAATAACGGCGAAACCATTTCCCCTCCCCATCCCACCTCCATCCCCTTCCATATCCCACCAACAAAAACATTCCCAAGGAGGGTTCCAGGCATTCCAGGACATTAAAGTACAGATTAATATATAGTTCAAAAGGATGGTTCACTCTACTAATAGTCTACATTAATTTATGGATAATAAATATGTTATAAGTCGAAATATTTTATCTGTCGAGACCATGTAAATGTACTGTTAAATGTACTATAACGACCATACCGTAACCATTCTTAATATCTCTCTAAAGTGTGATAATTAATGATTAATTAATGATACTCACTGGTTGGAGTGTTGACTTCCGAGTGCGGTGTTAGATTTGACTGTGCCATCAATTTCTGACGCACCTCGCGAATTTTCAGCTGTAGAGCCATTTTTGTAGGGAATATGTCCATATGGGTGGCCTGAAAAGGTAAATAGTTAATATTTTACACTGGTAGAGCCAAGCAGTTAGCTGCATGAATGGCCGGCTCGGCCGGTGAAATACCACGACCTCTCCAGAAGATCGACGTAAAGTGGCTCATACCGCGTTTCGGTCGGTGAGAGAGGTACCCGGAGGTCCACCCCCTTCCCTATCGGTATATAACGGTAACACTGTATGTGTTGCTGGTGTCCATGAGCGGCGCAGGTCGCTTACCATCAGGTGACATGCTTGCTCGTTTGCCTGCCTATCCCATAAAAAAAAACTTTTTAAAGAGTTTACACAGTCTTTATATAAAAGCCAATGTTGCGATGTCGTTTATGGGAAAGAAACGGTGAGTGTTTTAGCTAGGTAAATATATAAAAACAGGATCAGGAATAATTTTCCCTATAACTAAATGAAATTGACAAGACAACACACACCAAGACTTTGATCGAATTGCTTTGTATCGAATATTATTTTTAAAGGGAACTTCTAATGTCTCTTGCAAAACCGTTAACGCCTCCTCGCGGGTGTATTTTTATGGGAAAATAGGGCAAACAAGCTTGTGTGTTATCTGATAAGTAAGCCACTAATGCATTCCATGGACATCTGCTAGACCGATAGATATCGTTGTGACCATCTTTTAGGATGCTAGATGAAGGTGGGGGAAGGGGAAATGAGTGAGCCACCGGACAGTAAGAGCTCACTGAAAGAAACGCAGCATGATCCATTTTACGTTGATTTTTATGAAAGCTTCCTGGCTCTATCACAGTTAGACACTACCACTGCTATTCTATTCGACGTGTATGGAGAAAAGTCGTCGTTGGTGTGTAATGTGTATATAGTATAAAAGCGCGTGTCGTACTTGGAAGTGCGTGGTGGCCTGCGTGGTGGGGAACATGCCGTGCTCCTTGAACAGCTTGAGCACCAGGTGGCGCCGCTGCTCCAGCACGCGCCGGTGGCCCGCCTCGCCCCGCGCGCCCGCCGCGCCGCCCCCCGGGCCCGCGCCCGGCGCCGAGCACGGCGTGCGCGGGGACATGTCCTCCATGCTCTCCGACACTGACACAGAGCGGCATACGATCAAACACATTTGTAATATTTAAAGAAACTAATAAAGTTTTTATGAATCTGCAATATCTTTAGTATATTTAAATGAAAAAAATAATAATGAAAATAGCAAAATACCTCTTATCTCACCCCTGACCAGGTCGAGATTAAAATCTGGGCCGAAGAAAGTATTGCCCACCAGCTTGTTGGTTGTAGTTGTGTGAGGTGTTCCGTACGAGTGTGGAGTCGGCATTCCGTTACCGTTCATCATTTCGGTGTCTATTTGAGGAGTGACTACTGTTGTATCTTCGTCTACAATTAATAAAAATAAAACGTTGTTATTGAAAATAACGTTCCTAATAATATTTACGTGATTTAAGTATTGTACTTAAACATACAATACGAATCAAAACAAAATTCAAAGACTTGCAAGTGATACTATTCATTGGTTGAATAGTAAAACAATCTAAGCACAATACTCACCCATCCCGATCTTATTGAGTTTCTTTCTTATATAGAGTTGCGGACT
Source organism: Euproctis similis (assembly GCA_905147225.2). Classification (NCBI taxonomy): domain Eukaryota; kingdom Metazoa; phylum Arthropoda; class Insecta; order Lepidoptera; family Erebidae; genus Euproctis; species Euproctis similis. The sequence continues at coordinate 18,167,499 of LR990109.1, forward strand.
TCTGGGCACCACCACAGTGGGGCTGCATCCTTCGGGCTTAAACTGTGGCAGTGTGCTGAATTTATGTTCGAAGTTCACCGTTTCTAGTACTCTGCACATAAAAATACATATTTATTATAATCATATACATGGTAAAACACTATTAGTTTATATGATGTATGTCTTCAATCTTCAATTAACTGTTAGTATTAATCAACTGTCAGTAGTGCGTAAAAAGTCTCGGTGGTCCAGTGGTCGAGCACACTGCTTCTGATCTAGAGGTCCGGGTTCAATTCCAGACACTGGCTCACACCAATGACTTTTCGAAATTGTTTTCGGAAGTTAAATGTAATAAATATCGATGACTTAAAACTTCCTGCCCGGTATGGCAATAGGTTCGCCACCTATTCCGTTTGGGGCGTAAACATAACGGCGAGACGAGGTTTAACAGCCACTGCCTACACCTTCGGGTAACAAAGGCGTGAAGTTATGTTATGTCAGTAGTGCATTAACAAGTCATTATCAGACTGATTTTAAAGAGAATCGGATTCCCTGCTACTGCATCAGAGATTACCTATCGTCTTATTGAAGATGAATCAAATTGTGGAGATAGTAGAACAAGTATCAAGATTTGGTTTGCCAATATGTGTTTAATCTTAGGAGGTGTGCACATATTACGTGAGATGTTTTTTTTCTGTCCCTCCCTCCCTCCGCTGGTGAGATGGCGCGATATTTTATTCAAGAATTCACCTCACCTACGAGTATGGTTTTCATATGTTCAAAATTTATAGATACACATACTTGTCCCGTCCGTCCTCGTTGCCTTTCTTGAAGAGGCTCTTCTTGTGCGAGGGGCTGGCCAGGTCCGCGTGCTTGGGCGACGCGGGCTCGGCGCGCGGGCTGGTGACGTCCCCCGCCCCCCCGCCGGCCCCCTCGCCCCGGGCCGCGCCCGCGCTGCTGGCGAGCTCGTTGCTGCCTGATGAGCCCGTGGATGTACCTGTTCCGTTTATACAATTTTTTTTATGGGATAGGAGGGCAAACGAGTAGGCGTGTCAACTGATGGTAAGCAACCAACGCCGCCCATGGACACCAGCAACACATATAGTGTTATTGTTGCGTTGCCAACCTTTAAGGGATAGGGGATAGGAAAGGATGAGGAAGGGGGTGGGCCTCCGGGTACCTCTCTCACCGAACGAAACGCGGCATGAGCCACTTTACGTCGGTCTTCTGAGAGGTGGTGGTATTCCATCAGTCGAGCCGGTCCATTTATACAGCGAATTATAAAGTTTTACATTCATACAATCACGCCTTTTTCCCATGGGTATGAGCGGAGACTGAACCCTTCCATTTATAACATTAAAACATCCTTCCATTTGCTACGATCCTGACATACATGTCTTACTTCCTCCACTCTCATTATTGTTACTAACATTTAACTAATAAGCATACCTCGACTGAGTCGTTTCTGTAATGGTGCCCGTCCCAGTTGTGCAGGAGTTGGTGCAAGAGGGAAAGGCCGAGTTTCTTCCACTTGGTTCTCCCAATGCCTAGAAACAAAGAGCATTCTCAAACTTTTGCCACTGTTAAACCACATGGGCGACCTAATATTTCGAAGTACGATATTTTTCTATATAGGTATACAAAACTTGTCAAAAATGCATAAACTAAGCAAATTAGCATTAAGAGGGTCGAAAAATAATTCTCTTAGGGCTGCACATACATTTTCACAGCCGCAAAAATACTTAGTATATAGTGTAAAGTGTACTTACGTTGTGGTCTTGGGCAGTTGATTGTTACTTTGAGACACAATAACGGATTGGACACCATGCTGAGTTTGAGTGTGGACTTTGTTATTGATGTCCACATCTGTAAACAATATTTTGTTTTTTTTTAAATAAAATTAATTAAGAAAAACTAAATATTTACTTAAATTTTTAGGTAACATCACTCTGGCTTTATTCTTTATTATTACAAAAAATAATATTCAAACATTAAAAACTTAAATTTAATATAAAAGCAAAGCAAAAACTTTAATATTTCGAAAAAGTGATGTTTGGCATATATCCAAGTTTATACAGAGAAGAATATGAAGGATTTACATGCATTTACATTTAACAGTGGTAGAGCCAAGCAGTTTGCTGCATGAATGGGCCGGCTCCACCGGTGAAATACCACGACCTCTCAGAAGATCGACGTAAAGTGGCTCATGTCGCGTTTCGTTTGGTGAGAAAGGTACCCGGAGGCCCTTCCCCTTTACCCATCCTTTCCTATCCCACTCCCTTAAAGGTCGGCAACGCAACAGTAACACCATATGTGTTGCTGGTGTCCATGGGCGGCGTAGGTTGCTTACCATCAGGTGACACACTTGCTCGTTTGCCCTCCTATCCTATATATAAATAAATACATGTAACAAGGTGGAAAATAGACTAATACAAACTATAATTTTAACCAGACAATTGGTAACATTTTTTTTTGCAATAATTGCAAAAACTTTACAAACTATATTCACATGTAATAGGTACTAACCATTACTAAACGATGGCACATATGAGAGTCTCTGCAAATGTACACAGTGCATCGAGTCACTGCCAGGACTATCTGTGACTTGACTAGGCTTGATCAGCAAATTGCCTGACGCATCCAGTGACAGTGTCAAGGGGCCTGCAATAAAAAATCATTATCAGTATTCTCTTATATACATTTAGCTTTTCATATGATGGAAAGGCAGTGGAAATAGGGAATAGGTGCCTCCAGATATATCTCACACCGAATGAAATTCTACGTGAGTCACGTTACGTAGATATTCTGGGAGGTCGTGTTTTTTCACTAGTGGAGCCATACATGTAGCGTACTGTGTGACTCCACCATGCTCATTATATATACCTACATGTACTAGGGAAGGGACTAAATAAACTGCATTCTGCGCAATTCGCTGTTTTATCAATACACCACAAGACACAGACATTTCTTTTACCTCATTTTTACAGATTATGTTATGTTAATACTTACATGGAGAATTGTCACCAACGTTCCTCTTGACGAAGGTGAATCCCTTCAGTACAGCGTTACTCAAAGCAGCTGAAGTGGGAGTAGCCACCGAGGGCTGGGACATGGGTATCCCACTAGATATCACTTGTACCCCACAAGTGGGAGTGGGCGAGTTCATGATTGATGCTATGGCATTGTCGAGCGCCGCCTGCGTGGACAAGTTGGGCGTGGGCAGGTTGGGCGTGGGCAAGTTCGGCGTGCTGAGGGTGATGCCCTGCACGCTGTGCGTGAGGCTCTGTGTGGTGGCCGCGGGCGGCTGGTGTAACGAGCTCGGTATGTGGCTGGGTAGCTGCTTGTTTATATTGCTGAACGCCCATTGCCTGTGGCTATCACCTGAAATTCATACAAATATTATCCGCTTATTTTATTTCTAGACTATATTATAATAATGAAAAAATACACACAAACCAATAGTTAACTTCAGTCAATATATGTATGAAAATAATGTAATAAATCTTACTGTTATCAGCGTGCGTGGATTTGAACGCGCCACCAGTCGGCTGGAATCCTTTAGAACCTCCGGGGCTTGACGCAGTTATACCACCAAGAAGATTATCTGACGAGCCCGCTCTGCAAAAGTTTTATTTTGTTATTGTAGGATAGATAGCTTTATTATTTTTAACATAACTTGTCACCTTTTTTACCCGAATGTGTGGGCAGCGGCCATTAAGCTTCAACTCGCACTTATGTTTACGTCCCAAATGGAATAGGTGACCAACCTATTGCCATACATCGGGCACATAGTTTTCACTCATCGATATTTATCACACATAATTTCCGAAAAGTCTTTCTAACTTACGACTTCTTAATTCAGAAGCGGGGCTCGACCACTGGACCACCGAGACACTTTATTATTATTGTAGGATAGATAGCAAAAATTTATATAAATAACCACAATAATAGAACCAAGAACCAAAAAGCATTAATATAAATTATGACTTTCAGAAATTATATTGTCATCTTTTGTGAACACATATCCGTTAAGTACCTCGCTTTGATGGGCTTGGGCCGCCTCGTGTGGTCGTGATGCGACGGCAGGTATTCACGAGTCTCGATACCCTCCGAGTCGGAGTCGTTCACTTTCTCACCGCATTTCAGGTCTATTTCTATGTTTTGGGACACTACTGTCGTTTCCTCCGCTGTCTGTAATGGCTGCAACACAACATAAAATTATTGAAAAACTATGCAATTTATTTTTTTCATAATTATTCATTCAAAAATGAAAATGCGCGTTTTTAGTTCATATAGAAATATAAAACCTAGCAGGTTACATACCATTTGTTCATCGTCACTAAGTTGCGGGGAACCGATGTGATTGTAAGTGACTACAGGTAACGGTAAGTCTGAGCACGCTGTCAGCACACCGCTAGTAGGCACGTCAGAAGGTGTACGGGGACTCTGCAGATTACATACAAATTGTTTTTAAAATAAATGTTATTACAGGCAAAGAAAAAGTTAAAAATCTCATAATAAACATTGATAAAAATTTTGATACTCATTTAAAATCTTATATAAAATAGTTTTAGTTTTTTAGTTACCTGTGGCATAGACCCACTGGGATCTTTACTACTCGAGGACTTCCTGCGATCCTTATTGCACCACTTCCATTCTGGATGAGCTTTGAAATGGGCTTCTTTAACCTGGTAATATAACATTAATTAATATTTTTCTCTAGTAACATTACTTTAAATCTCATTTAAGGAAACAGATTAAATTCGGCTCGAAGGACCATAAAAATAAGTTCATATTCGTCATTATATTTATTCAAATATTAAAAAAGATCATCAAACAAATTATCAAAATGCCGATATTTAGAAGAAATAAAAAAAATGTTTGCTACCTCTGAAGCAAGTTCATTGTACTTCTGTTTCTCTTCTGGCTTGAGTGAGTACCACCACTCGCCCAAAATCTTGCTGACAGTGCGGTTGTCTTGATTCGGATGCATCTGATGAACTATCTGTCTATGACGTTTTGAAAAAATCATGAACGCGTTCATGGGACGACGAATGCGGCTGCCTTTCTGTTGAAAAAAACATTTAAACACATTTTGAATTTCATGGTAATATTTTTTTGGATAGTCTATCTATATTTACTTTTTAAAATCTATAAATTTCCTTCATACTAGAATCATACATTAAATGAAGCATATTGTAAATATGGCGGCCAAATTGATATCCGTAATTTAAAATAAAGATGTTCATAATAATTAATTATTAGATTATAATGACCAGAACTAAAAACTGAAATTTCTCATTTTTTAACTAGGTATGATAGAAAAAGACTGACCTTCTCCGTGGTGCTAGCCGGTGAGTTGAGAGCTGATGTGCTCTGTGAGGTGCGTTTGTTGGTATCGTCAGCGGGAGGAGTGTCCTCGCACTCGAACACTTCGTCATCTTCGTCCGTACACATCGGTAGCTCTGTGGAATAACACAACGTGAGTACAGTTCTATGATATGTACTTCTAATATTTTGATCATCTATTTTTTAAATTCATATTTTCGCCATTTTGTTTTCATAGTGAACAAAATTTTACGTGACGAAATTTAGACCCCGCTGTATATATCCTTATTTTGATTAAGTATGTAAAAAAAATACTTCATTAGAATATATAGCTGAGAACATTATCCAGCAGAACGGAAGTCGGCACTAACCCGTGACTTCAGTCTTGATGTCCTCGGTCTTGATGGGCGGCGCGGGCGTGTGCGGGGTGTGGGGCGTGTGCGGCGTGCGGGGCGTGCGCGGGGAGGGCGGCGCGGGGGCGGGGGGCGCGCCGGGCGGCGGGGGCGACGCGCTCAGCAGCGGCACCAGCGACTGCCACGAGAACGTGTTGCTCGACACTGGAACACAATTACCAATTAATTTTAATTCCTCATGTCTTTAATCTTTCAAAGTGTCAGCCGCGTTTCGTCGAACAAACATTATCTATTTATGTTCTATCATCTCTAGTCTGTCATAACATTCATTACAACCGATAACATAATTATTGTATCTTTACGTGTGTTGTAAATGATAATTTATAATTGGTACTATATTATATTCTCACCTATAATAGTGTGTGACGTAGGAGGCGGCAGAACCGGTAACAACTGGTTCGGGTGGACTATAACTGCGCTGTTTATGTTGTTTACCTGGCACAAAAAGTAATGCTATTAAAAAATAATATACTAGACGTTTAAATTAGTTTACTTGTCATTAATAGATGAAATCCTAGCATGTCGGGTTGAAGAGAGAGCAAGTTGAACCTTGAATAAAGATACCCGGTAGAAAATCCACATAAGATGTGATATTACGTCAACATCTGATAAACAGCCTTATTAAAATTTCATAACTTGTATTTAATCTTTTGCATATCAAGTAAACTTAATTTCACGTCATATTATCAACTAAAGGATTTTAAAACTCTACAGCGTATAAAACGTTGAAACGAAACAAAACTCGAAAAAAGTGAACGAAACTCACATGATCGCCATTATCCAAAGACCGATGTTCTGGCTCAGAATCGTTATTATTGATCTGAGACGTTATATGATTCACCCGAGGTTCAATCTGTAATTTTATAAACACACATATTATATATTCACTATATTTATGCATCACTGTTCTCTAGACCAAGGTTTCCCAAAGTTCTTCAAATAAAAACCTTATTTTCTTTAATAGAGAGAGAATTTTATTTAATATGTGTACGAGTATGTTAAGGGTTCACTGTGACCTGGAAATTACAACAGGGGTTCGTTGAGCTGATAAGATTGAGAAACCCTGCTCTAGCCAAATGTCATCCAAGACAAAAAAAAACAAAAGTTTTACAAGAGCTACTTACATTCAGTTGGACAGGTTCTGGTGGTTCGTTCTTTATGAGAATATATTTCTTCTCAGTGGCACTCTGCGGCAACATAGTCACAAAATATCTCTTGCCTTGATCTTTAATGTCTGGCAAATCGACCGAGAACAATTTACCGGCCGCCGGCTTCAAGATCCTCTTGTTGTCATCAATTACGCGAGCCTCGGATAGTTCTGGGGGTCGAGCATCTATCACATTTCTCAATACGTTGTTATCTCTTTGTGTGACCGCGCGGTCATCATCGTCGTACTCCGAGACTCTTCTATTCAGAAAATTTTCATGGTTATTTGAGGGTGGTATGTCTGCATCACGCCGGTACACCTCGTGGATGCCGTTGCGTTGTAAGTTTTGATTACGATACATATGTTCTACTTCCATCCCATTCGATGTTGGTATTCGATTGACAATTAAATTGTGTGCAACATCGTTACTACGTATACTTGTAGCGGCGCTGGTCTGTATACTCTGTATGCTGTTTAGATTGAGCGATATATTTGAGGCGGACGTCAAGTTGGGCAGCGTTGTAGTTGGCACGTTTATATTTGCGTGTATATTGTTCAGATTGAGTCCGGCTGTTTGTATGCCGATCACGCTCGACTGACTCACGCTGCTAGTCTGAGCGATCGCTTGGCCGTTTCTGTTTGCTTCCACCTGTTGGGGAGGAAATTAAAATTGTTGTTGAGACTTTTGCTAAGATCCTGATATACTTGTTTCATTTGATCCACAGAACCCATCCACATCCACAGTAAAAGTAAAGTTGATTTTTACTTTTGTTAAAAAAAATATATATATATAAAGCTGAAGTAGGAATATTACTAGGGTGAAGAGTCCTTTATGGTAATCTAAGTAATTTTCTATTTACTTATATATTAATTAATTCTGTTCACCGGTTGTTCTGTGATTGATTAACAAACATTCGAACATGTCTTTCCCAATTATAATATTAGTAAGATAATAAACGAGTGATGTGCCATACCTGGTAATGGTAGTTAGGTCCTGGAGACACTCTGATAACACTGGTCGCCACGCTGCCTACGGGTGAACTCACTCTACTCGGTCGCACTAGTTCCGGCCTGTAAATGAACAATAGTCACATTATTATATTATTTTCTATCATCACTTTTAATATCTGAATGTACAGGCAGAATAATCTATTATCTCTGACGGAAATATGACTTCGAACACGATTAACTAATTTAACGCAGACTGTTGAAAATAATTTGGATAAGACTAGTCCGTGCAGGGATTTGAACCCCGAACCTTCCGAGTGGAGGCCACAAGCTAAGCCTCTAGATTTTCTAGATGACGCTATATTCAAAAAATATCATATGTTCTTCTTTTGCTCTCATTCTCTGAGTTGATCAATTATATAATAAGTAGTTCATGGTACAGACCTTATTAGATGGTGATGCGGAAAGAGTGGCGGGTGGTGGTGGTGGTGGGGGTGCGGCTGCGGCGACGCGATGGGCTGGAACAGGTTGTTGCCCAAGCCAGGGGACGCGCCCCCGCACCCGCCCCCGCCCGCGCCCACCGGGGACGCGCCGGGGCTGCCCGACCGCGAGCTGCCCAGTGACACTGGAACGACACACACCACACTGTACAACTTCCACTATGCAATATGGCAAACGATAACGCTTATATACCACGACCTCTCAGAAGATCGACGTAAAGTGGCTCATGCCGAGTTTCGTTCGGTGAGAGAGGTACCCGGAGGCCCACCCCCCTTCCTCATCCTTTCCTACTCCCTTAAAGGTCGGCAACGCAACTGTAACACACTGTTGCAGGTGTCCATGGACGGCGTTCTCGTCACTTACCATCAGGTGACACGCCAGCTCGTTTGCCCTCCCATCCCATAAAATAAAAAAAAATTGCAGCTCTAAATGTATCATGAGCATGAAATCGCCCATGAAAACTAGTATTTTATTAAAAGTTTTGAAATAAGTCGTACTAAACCGAATAACTTAACCAATCATAATGTCATTGTTAATCGTAGTATTTCAGTGATTTTGATTCTTTGAATATTACGAATATAATTTCTATGTAACAGGTAAATGTGTTTGTTCTCCTCACCTAGCATGTTGGCGGCTTCAGTTTCATCAGGATCAAACTGTCCCCGGACACGGTAATGTGGAGGAGTTGTGTCCGATTCTCTTGATGTTTCGTCACCCTCCACGCCAGTACCACTGGATGATAGAGATTTACTGCTACTCCTGGAAAATAAACAGTGGTAATTATTACCTGTAATTAAATTATTATAACTATGGCTCGGCGAATGATCCAGTAAATCTATACTGTTTCAAACTAAACCCACCGTTAGGTAGGTGGTAAGTGTAAAAATTATTTTGTATTTAATTAGTTTGTCTAATTATAACGCTAATTAAAACTTTATTTTATAATAAATTAAAATACCTAATAATTATGACACGCATCCAAACTAAGATAGAATACTAGTACTATATATATCAGTGGTTCTCAATCTTTTATTTGACCAGGAGACCCTTTTTTTGTTAAACGTGATAATTAGGTACCGGTGCCGGGGGATGCTTGTGGTTATGTCAGACCTATCCCACCCCCTTGATTTACCATAGAAGCTGTAAATACTGGAATGCCCTTCACCACATGCGACGAGGTCGGAGCAATCATTAACATTTATCCCTGGGATGGAAACAAACTTGGATCCCCGTTCCAAGTTTGTAAGCCTAACTAACTAACGTACACAAAGTAATACCGTGCGAAAACGTACAGTGCAATACCCACAACCCACCACTGCACCTAAACGAAATCTTCCTATATTTATTATATAAGTGAGGACATTTTATTTAAGTAAATAAATATATAAACTCACTAAATGTCCCACAGTTGCTATTTTTATACTATTTTATTTCATATGTGGTTTAGAAAGGAAACAATCAAAACAATATATTGCACTACGTATATATTGCTTGAATTTTAAACTGCATTGTAAAAAAACAATTAGCAATTTTTGATTACCTGGTAGCGAAGACCTTTAAGTCAAAATATTACTACTACTTGCTATCAATAAAATTGTGCAAGAAGGTTTGGGTGGTTCTACGATAAGAGACTTCAAGTTGTTTGAAGATACGGCCAAGCAGAAAAGTCGGAGTTCGTTCTTGAAACCTTCATATTATGATTTTTTACGTGTTTATTTAAATTTACACACAAGAGCAGTCTCGGTGGCGCAGTGGCTAGCACCTCGCTTCTGAATCAAGAAGTAGTGGGTTCAAATCCTGGCACACAATAATGACTTTTCGAAATTTTCGGAAGTTACGTGTGATAAATATCGATGACTGACAACTTTGTGCCCGGTATGGCAATAGGTTCGCCACCTATTCCATTTTGGACGTAAACATAACGGCGAGACGAGGCTTAACAGCCGCTGCCTACACCTTCGGGTAGAAAAAGGCGTGAAGTTATGTTATGTTCACACAAAGGCAAGTCACTTTATATATGTTTTATTACTTTTTCGAATACCAGGGTAAATACATAGGGCAGGGTAGAGACATAGCTACCAGGGTAGATACTTATTTCACCAGGGGACAGAATTTGACACCACAATACTTAATAAAATCATAAACAATTAAATCAACTTTTATTAAACATTGTTCTTAACATATAGTCAGACTTATTACAGTAAGCATGAATCTAACATCATATTACAGCTTTTTTTTCTAAACAAGACTTCAAAACAAGTTTCACTAGCAAAAATACACATGTAAATTATTTTGCAAAATATTCCAAATTAAATTCTAACTGCATAATAAAATCACGAGAATAAATCTTAATCGATTTTGGATCAATCATGTTGGTAGAGACGCATTCCCACTTTCTGTAGACAATTTGAATACTATTAACAAATTCCAGATTCCATTATGACTGTTTGCTGTATCTAACAAATTACATGAAGCCAATTTTGATGCTTTGATATAAATATAATTTTGGCTTGGACTAGAGGTGTAAGAATAATATCTATATTAAAATGTGTAATGCACAAACAAGTGTCGCGTTTGTCTTAAAGCGATTGTATAGAGGCGACCGAATAGATAATTTGAAATCGTATATTGTATAGGATGCTTGAAAGGGGAGAATCCAGAATGCAAGGTTAATGGTTGATGATGAAGCATATGGGTGAAATTGTATATCCTGGAGATGCTTTTAGCAGGAATGGTAGGTACACCGCGGATGTCGAAAGAAGAGTGATATTAGGAAACGGAGTAAATGGAGCGTTGGGCAGATTCCAGGGAGCAAAGAATGTTAACGAGAAGGGCCATTCATAATTCAGTACTTATCCCACTATAGTTACACATTGTTATAGTTCTCTTGCTTCTTTTTGTATATATATTTTCGCCTTAAGACGCTTCTAGGAGTCATTTTTTCGACAGTTTTGGTTATTCCTGCCTCTCTCTTTTTTAAGTATTTTTACTTTTCTTTTTGCTCTTGCATTTTATACTTTTTAGGAGCATTTTTAATCTTTTAATATTGTTGTCTCTTTCTCTCCTGCTTCACGTTTCCATCGTAATCTTTCTTCACATAATCACTTTCCCTTAGGTGCCTTAATTAGGTGCAATATTATTCTGAAAACTTTTATTTGCAATAATTATTAGTAATTTTAAACTGACATTGAAAGAAGCTCGGCAAATGTTTATTTTTATTTGACCGTTTGTTATAGCATCATATGATGAATATTATCTCCCCTGGTCAGTGACTATCTCCCCTGGAGCTTATTCTGGCAGGGGAAATACTTCAGGGGAGAGCCGTTTTTATGACAAATTCAATTATTTTAACAGAATAAATTAATATTTTTTGGGTTAATAACATATCTCACTTCAATTTTACTGTATTGATTAATTAGGGACAGTTAAATGCAAATACATCGAATGAATATTATAAGCTTTATTACTTAGCAGTGGAGAGAAAAAGTCACCTTGCGAAGTCCCTACACCGCACGGTCACGTCACAACAACTAAAAAATGGCGGCGCTTCAAAGGCTCGCGCGTTTAGTATTGCTAACTTGACACCTATAGACAGCCTTGAGCTCCATTTCCAATATAAATGTCCTTGTACTTATGTTTGTATTAGCGGAACGAAATTTGGCAGGGTAGATAGACAAAAAAAGCGGGACAAAAGTAAACTTTTAAAATTATTTGAAATTAACGAAAGTATTTAATTTTTATTTCATAATGTTTAAGTATAATTATTTAAATTTCGTTTAAAAATTCTTAAGTTAAGCAACTAAAACAAACAACATATGTTTTGTTAGAAAGTTAAATTGAAACGGGCGAGGGGACAGGCCAGGGTAGATACTTTTTTAGACTTTGCAAGGAATTTTAGAAAAATGTGTATTAATTAGGCATTCAATCGTGATGTTATTTAATAAAGTATATTATGATGTTGTGATTCATATATAAGAAATAGCAACATATAAAATTAAAAAACTGTTATAATCGGATTGCCGCACAAGTTACCTCTTATCGTAGAATCACCCGTTTGTAAACATATCCTTAGAACCATGCAGTCAGCCAGCCAGCAAGACCTTAACCAAATTTTCATCGACCAAAAACCATGCATGGAGGCATAACGTATTTGGCTGACCACATATACCGCGTTGTTTTTTAGTTGTGTTTTACGGTTTTACCCGGGTTACATACGTGAAAAATTAGAATTAAAAAACTAACAAATTAATATAGATCTGCTGCAACTGTATGTGATACATTACCTGTGTTGCGGCGTGTGTGCTGAACCTTGCGCCAAGGGCGTGTTCGAAGACCTGGGTACACCTCTCAAAGATAAATGTCTCGAACAGAATCCTCTACGTTGACTCTCCTTGGTGCAGCCGTCCTTGGAACACAGACGCCGCCATTGCTTGCCGTTATACTTCTTCCTGATACCAGTAGGAGTTGATACCACATCGCCCTTCTTGTACTTGTGCGGGGTTGCCGCTTGAGATCTATGAGAAAATACCAATGTTATTATACTTACCCTTCTTTAGCTAGTACAAAAAACACAAAAGAAATTTAATATTTAGCTGCAATATTGTTATTTAATAATTATTTGCATTATCACAACAGCTTATCGCTAGTTTTATAAGTATATTGATCGTGAATTATTTTCCAATTCCAAATGACTCGTGTGTTTTGAACCGGATCCCCAGGTTTGTTTTTTGTTTGGATTAGCTGTACTTTTTCAACAGTGGTAGAGTCTTGCAGTTCGCTGCATGAATGGGCCGGCTCAACCGTTGAAATACCACGATCTCTTGGAATATCGGCGTGATGTGGCTTGTTTCGCTTTTCGTTCGTTGAGAGTTATCCCGAGGCCCGATCCCCTTTTCCCCGTCCTTTCCCCTCCTACTACCTTAAATGACGGCAACACACCACGGTGTTCATGGAAGGTGACTAGTTGCTTCCCATCAGATGACCCACTTGTTCGTTTGCCCTCCTATCCCATAAAAAAAAACTTCGCAGCCTTATCGACACAGTAACAGACAGCTAGATAATTTTAAATGAGTATAGAGATACTTCTCACCTTGGGGTCGGTGGTTGAGATCTTGGTGTGAGACTTCGCTCCATAAGACTGGACGTACTGCCGCGACTTTGTAAACTGCTACGTTTGCTGTTCCCGCACGTGTCTGCCAACAAAATGTGACCACATTACCTTCCGTTGTAATCGTCGAGAAAGCAATTGATAACAACTCGACGTTTAATAGCGGCAGTTACTTTAATTGAGAATTTATTTGGCATAAGGCAGCTGAGCTGATAACGTTGTGTGTGCCAGTCGGGCTCTTGGTAGACCTTATGTAACTTAACACTATATTAAATATATATAAAAAATTGTAACGTTTTACGAGACCGATCATTTTATATGAGAACACGAATCGTCGAATCTTCTACGACTTGGGATATACCCAGATTCTTTATAAGCCTGCACGTAATTTATACGTGAAGGCTTAAATAAAGAATCTGGTACCCGTTCACAATTGAGATTAATTCAAAAGTGTAGTAGTAGTAGTGTTTTACAATGAAATGAAATTCCATGAAATACTGCATCCATTTACACTATCTATTAGATACTTAGTATTTACCAACAGACCAGTCTGGATATACTTAAGTCCTAAAATCTGGATATATCTGTCCATAAACATAACATAACTTCACGCCTTTTGTTACCCGAAGGTGTAGGCAGCGGCTGTTAAGCCTCGTCTCGCCGTTATGTTTACGTCCCAAATGGAATAGGTGGCGAACCTATTGCCATACCGGGCACAAAGTTTGTCAGTCATCGGTATTTATCACACATAACTTCCGAAAACAATTTCGAAAAGTCTGTTGTGAAAAGTGTGCTGGAGGTGACGCGCGTGCTTAAAAAGAGTTATGAAAGTTAACGAAGCGAGTGAGGCGTGTAAGAATCGTGCCTTATGGCGCTCTGTTCTTTCTGCCTACCCCGCAAGGGATTTGGCATGAAGTTATGTATGTATCATCAGTATTTTTAAAATAAGCCACGTCTATTTGCTGTTAAAATGTAAACTATGTTAACTAATAGAGCAAGTTTTACCTATATGCGATCCATCACCCGGGAACATGATATCTTCGTGTCCCAGTTCATCATCGCTCTCGCCGTAGTCCATGGAGCCGTTCGACAGAGCACCGACAGTGACCACGTTGCCTACGCCCGCACCAGGCATCGGAGATGAGGTATAGAATCCATCACCACACATCTAAGGTCACAGAAGTAAATATCAAGCGATGATAACATAACTGTCCAAGATCTTATTACTTTATAATATCCTTCCTATATCGATTCAACTCGGTACAATAGTTTGAGAGACGGAAAATCACGCGTAATCGGTGATGGATTTCTATTTTTTAATATGAATCATTGATATCATATAATGTGAAAAAGATTAGGTTTATAAGAAGCAGAGCATATCTGCATATCTGCATATCAACTGCATATCTAGACATGCAGTTGTCCCTTCCAAATACCTGTGAAACTCCGAGATGTGGACGCAAATTGTTCTGATGCAGGACAGACACAGCTTGAGTGCCGGCCTCTTCGAGCTCATCAGCCCAAGGAGGCTGTAATAGTCTGATATCGGCGCGTTTGACTTCTAACATGTCTTTGCAGAAGTCGCCATCAGTCACCTAAAAATACATTAGAAAAAAAAACACTATAATGTAGCAGCGAGACCTGTACAATCTGCTTTCATATTTAGAAAATTAATACCGAATGAATATTGAAAAAAAATATTAATGGAAGTCACTGTGAGTCACTCTGTCCCATCCATTCAAAGTATGCAAACGGGTTTCGTCTTGATAGAAACTAATCTTTTTTTCTACAATAATAAGCTTACACTCATTAGACAACTTACCTTAACACGAATTCTGATAGGAGAATTAAGGACCTCATACACTAGTCCTTCAATAAAAACATTTTGCACATTTTCCCTTATTGTGTCTGTAGTCCTAACAACACAGGGTGAGCCCATCACCAGATGGCTGGTTTGTGGACACGCATCACTTATCACATCATTTTTGTTAACACCAAACACATCACAATATTCCACAGACTCGTTATCGTCCAATTCCACTATCACTTTGCAACCCTCCGCCTGACGGATCACACCTGGCACATAGGTGCCACGCTGTTTTGCCAAAACTCTATGGTCCCGCCATTCGGATAGATCAATATTTGGGAATGTAACGGGAAAGCTCTTGAGCTCCGAAGGTGGAGATGGATGTTGTACTATCGGTGAAGGTTGCAATACCGGTGGCTGATAGCTCGGATGATATTCTACCGTAACCGCAGCACTGACTGTATTGTTATTAGGACAGCTCTGTTGGATTTCTTCTAGGGAATACGGGTCGAATTTCCGTTTTTTTGGCAAGTTCCTCACTGGGGCTTGTGTCGGTGTCTGCTGGGCGTGGGTCGCATGCGGCTGTACGTTGTGGCCGCTGCTCGCGTTTCCTGGATTAGTCGGATTCGCCATGGTAATGTTGGGGTTCGGATTTGTGGACGATTGTGATAAGCTCACAGTACCCACGCTACTTATCACCGATGCCGGTATCTAAAACAAAGTTATTCCAATTATTAATAGAGCTAATTTATAATTTTAATTTGTTGACAATTTTCTTGTTAAATTTTTGGGATACGTCAATACTTCAAATAAACATCACAAAGTTTACTAATTGACTAATTTACTGAACTAGGAAAATCTATGTTTTTTTAATGAATTTAACCCCTGAGTCCAAGCAGCGAAGAATAGATCGACCGTCTTACGCTTACTTTATTTGTCTACCAGCTTCCGATTAGCATAAAAGCTATAGATTTTAAAATCTAAGGTAAACCGCAATATAATTTTTAACTTTTTATTTGTTTATCTTTAAGCGAGTGAGGCGTGTAAGAATCGTGCCCTATGGCGCTCTGTTCTCTCTGCCTACCCTGCAAGGGATTTGGCGTGAAGTTATGTATGTATGTATGTATCTTATAAGCAGTTAAAATAATTATTACCAACACATTATTTAACTATGTGTTACTTCTCACGTGCATACACAGATTTTTTTTTCCGGCTCAACACATAACATTACAAATAGCAGATACATTTTCCTTGTATCCATTGTAATATATTAAACGATTATAAAAGTAAAACTAATAATAATTTTATTATTAGATATATTATTTTAATTATCAACCATGACTGACAACTTTGTGCCCGGTGTTGTCAGGGTGACAGTCGGTTCGCCACGTATTCCATTTGGGACGTAAACATAACGGCGAGTCGAGGCTTAACAGGAGCTGCCTGCACCCTCGGGTAGGAAAAGGCGTGAAGTTATATTATGTGTTGTGTTACTAATATTATGGCTGTTGTTTAAGATAAAATATGTGTCACCTATCCATCAACCAATCGTTCCTCAAGGTCATTCTTTACTAACCACCAAATATTTTTAACTAAAAGGTCAAAGAAAATGATAAATGTACCTATAACTAATATTATTCGTTGAGTATTCATTATATTCTCTGTGATACATCTCCTAGGCCAGCTATACTCTAAGTGTGTTCCGCGGAACCCTAGGGTTCCGTGATACCTCTGTCGGGGTTCCGCAAGAATTTAGAAATAAAAAAATCAAAACACCTCTCTCTGGTCGCTCCGCGGCTGTGCGGACTCCGCGGCCGCGCGGAGACAAAACGCTAGACTAACGAACGTAGACTCTACGAAAAAGGTCGCGAGAGCATATATCTAACTATTATAGTTATCGCACAATAAGGGTTTTTTGATTTTTTAAAATTAATTAAAATGATGTCGTTTTTCAAATTCTTTTTTTGTACCTTGGTATTAACTCTCCACAAAATAATTTGCTTCATTAAAAAGATAAATTTAAGGCCTTTCTAGAACTTTTTGAATGATCACATTTGGACATTTAATTCAAAAGATATTCACCGTGTACAAAATTTAAGTATTCAATTTCTAAGACAAATATGTTGCGCGGGGTCATGAGTGGATTTTTTTACCTTTTTTAGGCGATACGAAGTTCGCGCGGTCTGCTAGTATCTCATAAGTTTGGTCTCAACAATTTTATACTTGTACAACGCGTTCGCTGTAAGTTTGCCGGTCTGTGGAATGCGCGTACCCTCCCCCACGTGACAACAAAACTTATAATGTGTCATAGTTTTACCCAAATATCTAACGTACACAATTTTTATTGTTACAATTAAATAAAAAATTTCGAACGTCATACACTCATACCTATCGCCAGCAGCAAACTTAAAACGAGCGGGTAGTATACTTGTAAGCGCTCAGTCTCTTTGATAAAAGCCGCCTCTGAATTAGACGCTATAGTTGTCAACAAGCGACTTTCGTCTCTAACTTCAAAGGATAAAGTCGATATTGTTTACAACGCTATTTTTAAATTTCTGTTTTTATTTTTGCTTTTTGTTTATGAAAGGTGCCGACTCGAGTATTTTCGAGAATATTTGAGATCGAGTCTAGGACTAAGTATAAAAGCGGCGATCGCGCGTTGGCGTCGTCAGTTGATGATTAGCGTTCGGAGCGATAAGTTACTACCTACTTACAAGCTCGCTAGCGAGAAACTAGTGTCCATTGTTTTATCCATTTATCCATGTCCATCAGTTTTATACATTTCTTCCCTGTAGGTTCTAAATTTAGTCTCTTATACGCAGTAACGATTGTGCATTATTTAAACCCCACTATCCTGACTTGTAACATTATAAATAAAGAAGAATGGAACGTTGGCTTAAAGGTGTTAAACGTGTTCCAACAACATCTTCTAATGACGCTGAATGTTCAAAAGCAATGCGCGCGGAGAATTTAGCAATCACCGATCCAGAAGATGATGCCACGAGTGCCACGACGTCAAGCTCGACGGTTTCAAAGACGAAAAAAAGGAAGTATGATGAATCTTATATCAGTTTCGGATTTGTTGATTCCAACGGCTCACCTCTCTGCATGCTCTGTAGTAAACTGCTTCCTAATAGTTCCATGGCACCTGCCAAATTGCGTCGACATTTCGAAACCGTACACCCCGAGACTAAAGACAAGAATAAAGAATTTTTTGTTCGCAAAAAAGATCAGTTATTAGAAAGTCAAAAAAATATGATGCATGTAACACAAACTACCAACGAAAAGGCCACGGAGGCATCATATTTAGTTAGCTATCGCATTGCACAAGCAGGTGAAGCGCACACTATCGCTGAGAAATTAATAAAACCATGTGTATTAGACATAACAAAATGTATGCTTGATGAAAAATCTGCAAAGCATCTTTCTACTGTTCCGCTATCAAACGATACTGTTTCACGACGAATCCATGATCTGGCAAGCTACGTCAAACAAGAACTAGTTACACGTCTACAAAATACACGATTCGCTTTGCAAATGGACGAGTCGACTGATGTCGCTGGTTTGGCTATCCTGCTGGTTATTGTGAGATATCCATATAAAAGTTCTTTTGAAGAAGACATGCTTATGTGTTCATCGCTGCTTACAAACACTACCGGGGAAGAAATTTTTAATAAAATAAATATATTTTTTGAAGAACATAATCTCAGTTGGAACAATTGCATTGACATTTGTACAGATGGGGCCAAGGCGATGACAGGTAAAACAGCAGGAGCAGTGTCACGAATGAAAAATAAAGCGCCTAATTGTAGTTCCAGTCATTGTATTCTGCATAGACAAGCACTTGCGATGAAGCAAATGCCGTCTAATCTAAAATTAGTTATGGATGAAGCGGTAAAAATAATTAATTTTATCAAATCACAACCACTACAATCCCGATTGTTCTCATTATTGTGTGAAGATTATGGCAGCAAACATAAAACACTGCTGCTCCATACAGAAGTGCGATGGCTGTCTCGGGGAAAAACTTTAACAAGGCTATTTGAACTTAGAGCCAAGTTACAAATGTTTTTTTCAGCAGATACTTCTTTTAATTTGAAGGACCGTTTGTATGATAAAACTTGGTTGTTCCGATTGTCTTTTATGGCGGATATCTTTCAAAAACTTAACGAATTAAATTTATCGTTGCAAGGTAAACAGACAACAGTGTTTCAGGCCTATAATAAAATAACTGCTTTTAAAAGAAAATTAGATTTTTGGATCATTTGCATTGGTAAGAAAGAAATAGAAAGTTTTACGTTACTCAGTGAGTTTGTTAGCGAAAACGACTCAGAAATGTTTGAAGATAATGTGTTTGAAGAATTGGTCCAATATCTCAGTTCGATGCGCGCATCTTTTGAAAAGTATTTTCCCGAAGAACACAATACAAAAATTAAAGTGAACTCCTGGATTCATAATCCTTTTTTACCCAACTTGGAAAAGCCTGAAAACATGTCAAATGAGATATATGAATCTCTTTTAGAAATGTCATCAGACACAAGTATGGAGTCATTGTTCAAAACGACGCCTCTTAATGATTTTTGGTGCAGAATCCAAGATGAATATGCAATGCTTGGCCAAATGGCTCTGGATATTCTTCTCCCGTTCCCAACTACATATTTGTGCGAAACAGGATTCTCTACCTACGCAGCCACGAAAACAAAATATCGCAATAGACTGGACGCCGAAGCTGATATGAGACTCCAACTTTCTTCCATCAAACCTGATATCAAGCAATTGATGAAAAATAAAAAACAGTTTCATACCTCCCACTAGTTAGATTTTTTCTTTTTTAATGTTTTCTATTATTGTCCTTACCAAGTGGTGAAGTAAACAATAATTAGTAACTGATACATTGTACTTTTATTATGCTGATTAATAAAGAATACTCTTATAAAAATAATTGTTTTATTGTAGGGTTCCATCAAGTATTTTGCTTCCCAAAAGGGTTCCGTCATTTAAAAAGTTTGAGAACCACTGTCCTAGGCAATGAGATCACATTATTATTTTAAGCCCAGTACAGTAAATTTCGAAACGTTTCTGTTTAAATCTAGTCATATTAATAAAAACTTTGAAAGTATTAGCAACGACATTAGTTTTAATTTTCAAAACACATGAATGGTCGATGGTAAGCGTTCATTATGAACGTTTGCTGACGGCAGGTTCACTAAACATGTCCTACTCTGTAAAGTCTTAAAACATCTGTGTCTTGATTTAAAATGTTATAGTTCCTGTTCATTACAGAAAACAACTATGTATCTTCCTAACTATTATATAAAATATATACAAAACTTCACGCCAAGCCTCTTGCGGGGTAGGCAGAGAGAGCAGACCGCTATAAAGCACGATTCTTAAATGACTCACTCGCTTCTTTTACTTACATAACTCTTGTCAAACAAGCCTTCCTCTAGGACTATCTACTTCCTCTATTTGGTCATGGAAAGTATGTTGTAGCCGTCCTCTACTCCTACATTCATCTGCTTTGCATCAGTCAATCTGGCAAGATCCATTCTTTCTGCATGTCCGTACCATTTCTTACTTTTACACCGACACTCTCCTCCAATTAAACTTCCTTCCTTATCTATACTAATATTATAAAGAGGAAAGGTTTGTATTTTTGTATGTAACGAATTAACTCAAAAAGTTCTGGACTGATTTTAATAATTCTTTTTTCTTTAGAAATCTACATTATCACTGAGTAACATAGGCAATATGTAATCATCGTCGTCATCGACATTTTGTTTGTACGCGAGTAACACCGTGAGGCGGGAAGCTACTGTATACAATATAGCGGTACGAAGTTCGCGCGGTCTACTAGTAATTAATATAGGAATACAATAATACTAACATATCAGGTAATTAACGAATTAACATGGCGTCTTTATTAATGAAAACAATAACGCCATGAGATCAATGGTGTTGCGTTATCAGAGGTCGATATACCCATTCCTTGTATTAGCTAATTGAGTTGGAGGTACTTAATTAATAAGATGTTCCTCTTCGGGTAATAAAGTACATAATAATAAATAAACATACTCAATAGCGATATTATATGAATGAATGAATGATACATATGTATAGGTAAATTTATGTGGGTGTAATGAAGTAACATTTGATTACATGAACTTTAAAAAATATATATAATTAAGGTCTGTTCTAGAATCAGTAAGAAATTAGTGGTACAAATATACGATTTAGATATATAAAATAAATATTTATTCTCGCGCACATGGAAATTCCAGGTCATAATAAAGGCTTTAAAAAAAATATATAATTAAGGTCTGTTTAGAATCAGTAAGAAATTAGTGGTACAAATATACGATTTAGATATTTAAAATAAATATTTATTCTCGCGCACATGGAAATTCCAGGTCATAATAAAGACTAGTACTGGGTAGTTATGTCTCTCTATCAGCTGAGATGACATTAAAAACATTTTTCATTTTATCTTGAGATGTATGTATAAAGCGTGAGTAATTGAGTACATACATACACACAAACAAAAACATTCTCAACCACCCTCTTCCAGAGCACTACGGTAAAGTACTACACAAAGAAATGTTTTAAGGATTTCAAAATGTATAAAACATTTCTGCATCAATCCAATTCCCAAATATGTAGTTGAGCTATTTCATTCAATCGTTTTATCATATGGCGATAACACTAAGTTTTACTAGAACAAGATAAAGGGGAATTTTTAATCATGTGCAAAAGTGAGGCACAAAATCAATTGGCGTGTGAGTGAACTTTGTGTCGTTACACGCTACGACACACAAATGCGTCAAAATAATGTTAGTAGTGAAGTCATATTACCCCAAAAATGGGGTAATTGGAACATACCTCGGCCTCGTACCTTTTGGGTACATTACGTTTAATTCAATTAGTAATATACTCTTATGTTATTGCGATAAAATAACATTATCAACTGACCAAATTTGACTGTCAAATTCATTATGCATTTTAGTGCCCCCAAAAAACTAACTTTTTGGAATGTATTTTAAATTTAATGTATTTTTGAATGAATATAAATGTATTTTGAACTTCAGTAATATATAAAACATTGGTAAATTATTTTCTACATCTGGCAATACTTCATGAAGAATGCAAATGGATGGAATAATAATATTCGATTTCAGTTTTAGAACAAAAAAATACAAGTTAAGACGCAATATTTACACGAGAAATGTTTATTGGAATCATTCTAAAGACTTCCCGTTGTATTGTGACACCATTTTACAGCACAAACTGTCATTCTCAAATAAAATTTGGGAGAAGTTATCGCCGCAACGTGACCTTGAGCACCTTAACCGCGGGTCGTTCGTTACTAGGCCGCGCGTGAATTTCGGTTTCTATGCGTTATTATTCTATGATGTGCAAGAACAACAGAAGGCAGACTATATGTAAATTCGCAAAAGAATTTTCCATTAGGTACTAAACTCGGCGATTCGTTCTCTGTTAAATGAAAGATAATAAATTATATTATTTAAACTATAATTAAGATTAATAACTACAAATTTAATAAACTTAAAAAAACCTCTATCATGATTATATTAAAATAAAGAGCCAAGTCAGATCGTATTTTGAACGGTGAATGTATAGTCACATACTTAATAGTAAAGTGCAAAGTTGAACAAAGAAATGTTCACAATAGGCGTGCATTAGGAACATTGTGTGAGTGTTGGTGCGTGTCAGTGTCAAGTGTGTCAACAGACCTGATCATCGATGTCGTAGTGCGAGCGATAGAGCAGCTGTGCGTGTGCTGGTGGCTGGGAGTGCGGGACGCCGCCGCCCGCGTGACCACGCTGCATCACCGCCTCCCGCTACCACGCCTCACACATTGCGCGCGCACCAGGGCCCTGTCAACAACAACACAAACATTGCCAACAACTCGTATATCAATAAATTGTAGTAAGGACCGTCAAATTGATGTACCGTAGCGTAGATGTACTGCACACAAGTGAATGAGTTCCTCCGAATTATCTATACATATAATAAAATTGTAGAAAAGTCAAAACTGTACATTGAATATTTTTTAAAAAGAATACTTGGTGTGTGATCTGCAATCGATACCGAAGCCAAAAATATACTTTTTAGAATTTTTGTCTGTTTGTCTGTTTGTCTGTTTGTCTGTTTGTCTGTATGTATGTCCGGGATAAACTCAAAAAGTACTGCATGGATTTACTTCAAATTTGGCACGAAAATTATTAAGAAGTCGGGTCAACATATAGGCTACATATTATCACGCTATCACCTACGAGGAACGAGCAGTGAACCTTTATTTCTTCAATGTATTCTGTAGCAACGTGTAATCTAACGACGCATATTTGTATGTTGTTATGGTGTTATTATGTTAATAACCATGCTTTAATCTATACATATAATAATAATAATAATATAATATAAGTTAGCTTCACATTTTAATTAACTTATGCCGTTAAACATAACAGACAATTTTAAAACAGTGCCATCTATGAGATTTACAAAACAGAAAACATTAAGTTGAATTACACGTGTAAGCACTTTTTGGTTTTAGATATAAATAAATCTTTGAGATTTTAAAAACATCAAGTCGAATTACATGTTTAAACACTTTTTGAATATAAATAATTGAAATTTCATCATGCGCTTGCGGTCAATAGATGTTTTTAAGAGTCATAGATGGAGTTGTGCATTTTCTTCTTTAAAATTGTATCGTTAATTCTTTTCAGAGATGAGCAAGACAATTAAAAAAATGTATTTGTATATGCTAAAAACTGTTAATATTTTTGTTCGGTATTTATTGGTGTAATGATTGCTTCGTAATTTTATAATTTTACACCATTAAAAAAAAATGTTTCCTATTCGCTAACTAGATGGCGTTGGCGTCGAATTAGATCGCGCTATAATTTCGTTCACCAAAAGTGATGTTATGAGTACGGATGTCGCCGCGACAACTCATAGAAACTGGGGTTACCTGCGTTGCTATAAGTTATCCGTAGATTAGATAAAATCCGCGCCAAACAACTCTCTTGGCATTTTTCAGGCTCTGCGAAATCAACCAGTTTGCGAGGTTCCTTACGTATGACGAGGTGCCTTCATATTACACGTACGACAAGCAAAGGGGAATATTTAACCGACGTCGAAGAGGAGGTGCTGTCGAAGGTTTTCCGGGAATGTTCAAGGACACCGTATTGGGTAGAGTTTATACCGTGCACCCGAATAATGGCGAATGCTATTTTCTGCGGTTATTACTTCACACGATCCGAGGCCCAACGTCTTTTGCCTTTCTGAGAACATTTGATGGCGTGGAGTATCCCACTTACCGCGCAGCCTGTGTAGCACGTCACCTTCTCGACGGTGACCAAAACTGGGATGACACCCTCGCGGAGGCGAGCGTCAGTAACAGCCCCAGCCGTATGCGTCATCTGTTTGCCGTCATCTTGGTGTTTTGTGGAGTCACGAACCCGGTAGCTTTGTGGGAAAAATATCGACATCATCTATCTGAAGATTTTCTACGAGCTTTGAGGCGTGCTACTGGAGACGAAGTCGAAGTAACTGATGAACGCGTGCTGAACACCTGTCTTAGTTCACTTCAAGACGTGGTCATTTCCATCGGCGGCAATCCATTGGTCGAATATGGGTTACCAGCTCCCCAATCATCACCGCATCAAGACCGTGGAAATCGAGAGTATAACGCTGAGACAATTTACGATCCGAGCGAAATGACCACCATACGAAATCACCATGTCGCTTTGTTCTCTTCAGAGCAAAAATAAATTTATGACACTGTTCTTAAAAGCGTTGGGCAAAACCAGGGTAAAATGTTTTTCTTGGATGCTCCTGGTGGAACAGGAAAAACATTTGTTACCACTGGCATACTTGCAGAGGTCAGGAGGCAAGGCAAAATTGCCATTGCTGTAGCGTCGTCGGGAATCGCTGCCACACTGCTTCCGGGTGGCAAGACAGCACATGCCATGTTTAAAATTCCCATCGATTTAGAGAGCACCGAAACGCCTGTTTGTGGTGTGTCACGCAATAGTGATAAGGGACACGTGCTGAAGGATTGCTCTCTGATCGTATGGGATGAGTGTACGATGGCCAATAGAAAAGCAGTTGAGGCCGTGGACAGAACCCTGCAGGACATCCGCAGGAACGAACACTTGATGGGTGGTGTCACAGTTCTATTCAGTGGCGATTTCCGACAAACGCTTCCCGTGGTGACGCGGGGATCGAGGGCTGACGAGGTGAATGCTTCGTTGAAACGATCTTCGCTGTGGTCACGAGTTCGTACGCTGCGCTTGACCATTAATATGAGAGCTCGGCTCGGCGGCAATGCACGTGCTCAAGAATTCTCCGATGTTCTTCTAAGTCTTGGCGAAGGCACTCTACCAGAGGAGAGAGGTGGGCAGGTGGTGCTTCCAGAGTCTCTCGGTAGAGTCGTATCCAGCTTAGAAGAACTCATTCGCTGTGTGTACGGGGACATCAGTCATATACCGCACCAGCAGAATTCTTGGGTATGTGAGCGGGCAATTTTGACGCCCAAAAATGGTCAGGCTGAAGCAATCAACGAATGCATTCTCTCGAAAATTGAGGGGAATGAAGTGGTTTACACCTCTATATACACTGTCATCGAGCAAGATGATGCCACACATTATCCCGTGGAATTTCTGAACTCTCTGTCAGCAAGTGGACTTCCAGCGCATACTATCAAGCTGAAAGTCGGTGTCCCGATTATGCTTCTTCGGAACCTATCTCCTCCGAAGTTGTGTAACGGGACCCGCCTTAAAGTCATCTCGCTCCACAGACACAGCATTGAGGCGGAAATTCTTACGGGTTGTGGCGTAGGCGAGGCAGTATTTGTACCACGCATTCCCCTCATACCTCATAACTTCCCGTTCCAGTTCAAGCGCGTACAGTTCCCCGTGAGTGTTTGCTTCGCGATGACCATCAATAAGTCGCAGGGGCAGACACTGAGAGCAGCGGGTGTCGACCTCAGGACGAGCTGCTTCTCACACGGGCAGCTGTACGTCGCTTGCTCCCGCGTCACCAGTCCTGACTCTCTTTACATTTTGGCTGCGGAGAGCCAAACCAGCAATGTTGTTTATAGAGAAGTTTTATAAGTATATATTTTTATCCTTTTCTATATTTATATTTTCTTATTCATTATTTTCTACATTTGCTTCAGTCGCAACTTATTACTTAATTCAGCAGAATCACCATAAAGTCATTTATTCAAAGCAGACTGAAAATCAGCACTTTTGAAGTTCAACAATTTTACAAAAGACAGTCTCCCTCTGTTACTGTACTTTCTGTATTTATGAAATGTAAAGAAGTAACGGGTAAATAAATGTTATTTTAAAAGGTATAATCGTAGGTATTTTTGGTGCTGTATAGCGTTCAGGCAGATGACGTCGCGGGCTACAGCTATACTACAAAAATTCCTGTTAAAATGAAAATAAACAATGCGGGCAACAACCATTGCTACCGCAATCTGTACTTATCCTACCAGTTACAATTTCATTTTAGAGGTAATTACTTCTCAACTGTCTATGTAAAAATATAGCTATCTGATCACAAATTCCACGCGTACGAAGTCGCGGGCACAGCTAGTATATAAATATATACTGACTACGGTGCTCGCTACGTACGAAACTTCCGTAGTTTTACTATGAAATTTAGGTGCGTAGTGCACGAGCGAGTGAGTGAATGAGATAGAAAGTGTATACATAAATGCAGTTATATTCATTATTGTGTACAACAACAAACGCTTGTAAACCATGATCAATCACTTGTGGAGCCAGAGAGTATTGAGTACTAGAGATTTCGGACTATGACTTCTCACTAAAAGAAACATACAATAATAAATAAAAGCTGCCGCCAGCTCTTTTTTGGAAGAAAATGAAGCAATAAAAATATTTTAGGACACAATGCGGACTCATATTCTCTATACCTGCTATTTTATTATATTAAAATCTATATAGACGGAATAGCTGACGATAAAGAGGTAATTATTAGTCGTACGTTAGGACACGGGACTTTTTATCCCGGAATACGTGCCGTGGGATAGTAGTTAAGCAGACGCGAAACAAGAACAACAAATCAGCAAAAAAAAACAATGCCAGTCTGCAGATACTTGGCAAAAAAGAGATAAAACCCGAGACCACCATTGGCAGAAGGTTTGTTATTACTCCGAGCTTCCTTGCTAATAAGGAAACTATTTCTAATCAAACTATTCGAAAAGACACCAGAATTAAACTTGATTTTGGTTTCTATACGAACGAAATATATAGAACACATACATAATATAATACCTAATCTGTTGTTATGATAATGAGATGACCTCATGTGATAATTATTACTCCTAATATATTATACCTATGTACGAGTATATAAATCGACTGGTATACGACAGCATTCTTGCTACTAAATTATAAACTGCAGCAGGATGGTTGATCAAGTTCAGTATATATTTTAAATGTCAGGAATCTGTGAGAATTTAGTCCTAGGTATACGTAATAGGATTTTTTTAGCAACTCAAAAATTGTAACAATCGAATATCCAACTTTGTAATTGTATCTATGCCTTAAGGAAGGACAGGTAGTCCTTCAATATAATTTATTACTGAAGTGGAACTTCTAATGTCTCTTGAATTGAAATTAGCCATTATTAATTAAAATAGAAGAACAACTTCTCGACAATTTTCATTAATATTTTTTTATACACATATAATTTAATGGCGTAAGTAGTTTGTCCTCTCCGCGCGGAAGGACTCCAGACACTATGCCTTCCGCGCAGAAAGGACAATTTTAATAAATATTTTAGACTCGTACTGTCTTGTTTATGGTGCAGAAGAAATTCAATGATGCAGAAGTAATCCATAGTAGGCGGACAGTAACTTTATCATAAAAGTGATAGAAAAAAATCTTAACATTGGGTCGACTAAGTACCTGCATACACTCTTTGAAGGCTTACGCGTACGTAACGGTACCAAATAGTAACTCGAATTATTTGAGAGTTAAAAAAAAGGTGAGTCAGTGAATGATTTTTTTTTAAATTCTTAAACGTCATTGCTGTTATTGAATATGACTTTAACTAAAATATTCAGAGCATTGTTTAGTTCTTCATTACTATAAAATTACTACAATATACTATTTTATTCATATTTTTTAACAATAAGTTTAAGATTGATGAAAACGGTTAATTTATTTTCAATTATACCGGTTCCATAACAACTAAGTACAATATATATACACAGAATTATACAATATACACGTTACAGACAACATTTTTTACAAAAGTGAACTGAGCAACAGAATGAATACAGAAACCTATTTACCTGAAACAGCACAGTTCATACAAAAAATACCACAAATAAAGTCCATCTACCTACTCTACGCTTATGTCATATCTATACCTAGTTTACAGTAGGTAGAGCCAAGCAGTTTGCTGCATGAATAGGCCGGCTCGACCGGTGAAATACCACGACCTCTCAGAAGATCGACGTAAAGTGGCTCATGCCGCGTTTCGTTCGGTGAGAGAGGTACCCGGAGGCACATCCCCCTTCCCCATCCTTCCCTATCCCCTATCACTTAAAGGTTGGCAACGCAACAGTAACATTATATGTGTTGCTGGTGTCCATGGGCGGCGTTGGTTGCTTACCATCAGGTGACACGCCTGCTCGTTTGCTCTCCTATCCCATAAAAAAAATACCGACAGTGGCCTACAATATTGGTTGTATAAATATTATTAGCAACTAGCAAGCAAGTCTCAAAATTAGTTACAACTTCCTCAGCGATAATGGAGAAATGGCCGCATATCTCTGTCAGCATTTTAATATCACAATAATATATATATGTATATATAATTATATAACTGCTTTTATATATATTATCACGTGCGACATAGATAACGATGGCTTATTATTAAATTTTTACTAGTTTCAATCTACGAAATCGCTATCAAACATTTTATTTTGCATTTCTCTTGTATGATAGCTTATGGGCCGGGCATTAATACCCAGGACAACAACCAACCTATTGTCTATCATAGACTATAAGTATTTTTATGGGGAAGTGGGCAAACGAGCAAGCCGGTTATCTGATGGTAAGAGACTAGCGCCGTTCATGGGCTTCTGCATGACTAAGATGGTGACATTTGCGTTTCCGGACTTTAATATGCCATGGATAAACATAGAGATATCAATTGTTATGAGAGTGAGAGCTGCTCGTATTATGCCAAATAATTCCAGAGCAAACTTTTCGAAATGTTAAGCTATGAATTCAATAGTGTATCCGGTCACTTCAACGTCCACAGATCAACGTGAGACTAAGATATAGCCAGACTATTCTGACAATTCGCAATTTGAGTTTTCGAGATATTTAAGTACTCTACTTAAACTCAGCAGAGAAAATAAAAATAGTGAATGTATACGTTAATTATTAAAGTTCATTTTTTTAGTTGCGTTTTTTTTTCTTTCCGAAAAAGAGACAGAACGAGTCCTTCAGGATTTGTTGTTAGGAGCCTCAAAAATCGACGAGCATTTATAAATCAACTAGCTGACCCGGCGAACTTTGTTCCGCATTAAAAGTAATAACTGCTGTCCCGCTGTGTTAATACTGCAGTATCTTCGAAAATATTTGTTTAAATTGCATGCTGTAAAAGGCCAGGATCATCCATATTACATGTACAATCTATTTAAGACACTTAATTGGACGAAAATTAATGCTGTAATGTTTAAAATAGCTTCGTAAATAGGCCATTATTTCTCGTAAAAAGTAAAAAAATAAAAATGGTCATTGTGGGTTATCCCTAAGAGATAGACATGTGCCCTCGCGAACTTTTTTGTAGAGCTTTTAAAGGTATATAATAATGTGGTATGTTATTTTGATTTATCACTTAGGGTCCAGGCAGCGATTGCGATTAAAGTTCTAAGTCTTGAAAATTATCACTTTTTTATACTACACTATACATGAATTATAGATCACACACGCATGAATTATAGATGACACAATCTAACTATTAAAAAAAACCGCATCAAAATCCGTTGCGTATTTTTAAAGATATGCGCATTTAAGGGGACAGACAGCGGAAAGTGACTCTTTAGAAACTCTGTTTTAAGAACTTCAAAGCGAGTGAAGCGTGTTAGAATCGTGCCTTATAGAGCTCTGCCTATCCTACAGTTATGTACATGTGTATTTATTATGTTTGCCGAACAATGTCAACTTGTACATTACAGTCAATAATAACAATTTGTTTAATAATATATGAACATATATTAATAAACATTTTTATATATATACCTATATGAAAATATTACTTTCCGTCTCGACACTGGTTTATCCCGGTGAAATCTCTGTGAGGTCCAGGACTGATCGGACTGGCTCATTCCAACGATTTTTTTATATCAATGACTGTACAAATAGCTCTCGATGCAAGGCAATGGCCTCACCATCCCTGGTTCTCAATATTTTTTCCGACAAGAAAGTGTAAAATAATAGTTTCATCAAAACGAAAATTAGATCTATTGTGCAAAAAGTTCAGTATTTACAGTAGGCGCATTCTTGCAATAATAATTACTGTGAGAAATCAGTCTACAGGAATGAGTAATTACAATATTTTTACTATGTAGTAAAAATACCTTATCAAAATAAGTTAGTTACTATTTCAATATAAAAGTAATCATAAAAATTGTTTCTTAAATAACATGTACCAACTATAAGTAAACAAACTTCTAGATCTGATAGAGTGCACACTCCATACCTAAAATTTTATCGATCTATTTTCGTTTGAACTGTTGAAGTCAAAATAAAATAATATACAAAATTGCCAAATTATGCAAACTCAAATAATTGCAGTTCTTACTTTATTTGCGGGCACTTATAAATTGGAGATAACTACAGCAACTAATAAAGTAAGCTTATTTAATACGCTAAATAGATATAAATTAATAGTACATATCCAGCAAACAATTGTTCCTGTCCAGACATAATATAGTGTTCCCTATCTTATATAGATATTATTATTCCAGACATAATATAGTGTTCCCTATCTTATATAGGGAACACTATATTATGTCTGGACAGGAACAATTGTTTGCTGGATATGTACTATTAATTTATATCTATTTAGCGTATTATGTCAATGAAAGTTTTTCTAGATAAGTAACATACACAATTAATTACCTAATAGCAAAGCAATAAAAGTTTTATATATAAATGTTCCACTACTGGAAAAAATTAAGGGATCAAAAAAAATTCCAAATTTTTCGGTAGTTTTCAACAGGCCGTAACTTTGAGAGAAATGGTCGTACAGGAAATAAAAAAAAAAGGAAATTGTAGCTCCAAGTGTCTAGTTTTTGGATTAGAACTTCAAATTTGTAGCCTCCGCGGTTTCTGAGTAATCGTAGAAAAACCAGCAGCATAAAAATTCTCAAAATTTTTTTAGTTTGTTTTTTGGTCTACGGGCGTGGAAAAAATTTTTTTAGCTTAACCACCATAAGGATCGGATACTTTGTTCAGTTAGCTTTAATTTCTTTTTTTAAACACCCTGATACGTCCACTCCTCGCTGAGATATCGGTCTTCAAATGGAAAAGGATCTTTTTGTCTTTGATTATCGATATCTCAGCAACCAATGATCGCACAGAAAGTTAGAGGTGGGTTTCAAGAACTTAAATGAATTTCCCTTAACAGCTGTCCATTGTTTTTTCGAAAAAGCACCATCTGAAACGATAATGTGGAAAAAGCTCGAAAAAAACAATTGTTTTTTCTCATTTTTAAAAATTATGAGCTTTTCAGAGCAAAAAACGTGATCCTTTATTTTTTTCAAAAATTCGATCAAGTGAAACAAAAAAACGGCTGGCTGGATTAATTTGATTCTTTGTAGGGTTTTTGTGGACATATTGAACTGTAAAAGGCACACTTAACATTAGCGGTTTCCTCAATATTTTCGATCCAGCGTTTGATTTTCCAAAAAACCACCAAAAGCCCTTTTTTTTTCAAATTTTCAAATTCATGTGACATAACGAAAAAATTTTTTTTTCGAAAAAACAATGGACACCTGTTAAGGGAAATTCATTTAAGTTCTTGAAACCCACCTCTAACTTTCTGTGCGATCATTGGTTGCTGAGATATCGATAATCAAAGACAAAAAGATCCTTTTCCATTTGAAGACCGATATCTCAGCTTTTATTTCCTGTACGACCATTTCTCTCAAAGTTACGGCCTGTTGAAAACTACCGAAAAAAATTGGAATTTTTTTTTGCTCCCTTAATTTTTTCCAGTAGTATAGATAAAATTTATCTTGCTGGATAAATTTTCCACCTTTTCTTTTCATAGTCTCCAGTTTGTCTTTTCAGCATTTCAATCACAGCACATTTGGACAGTTTTTTGTTGCTATTGAGGAAAATAAACATCTAGTGAAACCAACAATACCCTTTTTGTCTGATCACTTCTTTCACTGAAACTACTAAATTCGATTAGAAAATATGTTCTTATATGAGAAGGTTCGTTTATTGAAGCTACAACATAACATAACTTCACGCCGTTTTCTACCCGAAGCTGTAGGCAGTGACAGTTAAGCTTCGACTCGCCGTTATGTTTACGTCCCAAATGGCAAACCTGTTGCCATACGGGGAACAAAGTTTTTAGTCATCGATATTTATTACACATAACTTTCGAAATTAGCTCATATCGATAGTTATAAAACCAACATTTTACTTCAACCTAAGGGGGCGCAGTAGTAATCTTATTTGTTAGAAGACAGCAAAATCGATTCTAAAAATCGGCCGGTTCGTCAATGAAATATATATGATAAAAATGAAATATATATGTATATGATGAAAATTTCATAACTAATTTTAAAATTCCGTGTCGAAAATAACGATATTCGTAATTCCAAGAAGTGTTATCGGTTTTAAAGTCATTGATTGATAGTGGATAGTAACCGACATCAATAAGACAACTCTTAACTTCATATTGAATATTAATATTTATAATTTAAAACAACAGTTCAACAGTGGTTTCAACAGAGCCAAGCAGTTCGCTGCATGAATGGGCCGACTCGACCGGTGAAATACCACGACCTCTCAGAAGATCGACCGTAAAGTGGTTCTTGCGGCTTGCCGCGTTTCGTTCGGTGAGAAAGGTACCCGGAGGCCCACACCCCTTCCCCATCCTATCCTACTCCCTAAAAGGTCGGCAACGCAACGGTAACACTATGTGTTGCTGGTGTCCATAGGTGGCGCAGGTTGCTTACCATCAGGTGAATTGCTGTCTAGTTAAAAAGAAAAAAAATTAAAACACCCTAAAAGTAAATTGAAGTATATTTAACTAGTGAATAAGATTCGATTGTATTTTAAACATATTATCTTGTTAATTAAACAGAAACTGAATAAAATTAATGTCAACAAAAAATATTAACATCGTGATTAGGTGTTAACATAACATATTTGTAAACGAAAATAGACTTTGTTGGAATTAAAAGACAGTTGTTCAGGTTCAACATCTAACAACCAGTTTTACAGTGACTCATGCAACCACAACCAGCAATATTTTTTGTAAGGAAGAACTTGGAATTACGTACATATCGCCTGTTGTAACTATAACATCATAATACGGTGAATATATTAAGTACACTTTGTAGATGACTTTTGGCCCTTTTTGATATTATATCAAGTAAAGAGTACTGCAGTTTTTAATATAGTTTTACCGTAGGAAACCAAAAAGTCATTTATTTATTTTTTGCCTATATAAAATGTCACGAAAATAATCTCCTATTAATACCAGTCTCTTGAATCGATTAGACTTTTCCTGGAAGAATAATAAAGCACAACGGAATCACGATTCAGATCTTTATACTACTAGTAAAAGTACATAAATCTTGCTACAAAAATGGTCTTCAACTAATTATATTAAGAACAGAACCAAAGTTTACGAACTTTGGTTCTGTTCTTAAAATCTGTTCTGAAATCATTGTATGGTTGGTCGAAACATACATAATTACTAACTACTAACTACAACAGCATAATTACTAATAATTAGTGACACCTGATCCGATAATAATCTATAATGTAGACTGCGAAAAATCCGACTAATATAGAAATATAAAGAGGTAGTGTAAAAATAATTATGTCACGACCAGAATATTTAATTGCTCCGAGCCACAGACACGCCAACAATTGCACATTCACAGCGCTTAGCTACGAATATTTTAAGTAACTTCAAAATAGAATTAACGCGGATCAATAGCTCCGGGGTTTAAAACCAAGAGGTCTTCCACCTTTTGTTTGACTTTTTCACGGCACGAGTGTCGAGGGTTTTTGAACTGAAAGACAATGACATATTACAGATTTTTACCTTGTCACATACTAGTTTCATAATACTATGCACTATGCATTGAAATGAAACAGAGACGAAAAACATCGTCCCTTATATTTGAGAAATAAAATAATGGAGTGACAAGAAATGGACAAAATATCAGAAATCCGTTCAAAATAAATAGGTACTAGTACTAATACTTTGCAGTAAGGAATTTGCAGATTCTAATGACGTAAAAACCCCACAACACTGCAAAATCTATTCATGGACAAAAGTACCTTAGCGAGAAGAACTAAAAAATGCATACAAAAAGTAGCGATGTATTGTTAAGTATTTAAAAGCTTTTACCTGACGTAGGTAAAAATTGATGTTGTTTAAGCTTAAAGTACCATAATGAAAAATGAGTCTATAATAGATTTTTATTGTGTCTCGGGTTGTCCACCATAGAGAAATGTTTCCTCTGACTATTTAAATAAAAACAAAAAAATTAACCAGTGAATGAGTGTCAATGTACTAACAAACACAGAATCATCATATTCTTTGAATCATCAATGAGTTAAGTAACTTGTTGTCGCCTACTATCCGGCCAATAAAGGATGGACTAGTTCAGTTCTCTAAGTAGTCGTTTGTTGCCCGGTTACACGGATAGATAGGAAGCTTTTCTCAATTATAAAAAAAATGATACAATTTTCATAAAATTAGATTTATTTTGACGGGGCGTTCACTGATAGAAAGCTGCCGTAATTGGCAGTTTCATTTATTTTCAATGAACTCCACGCTGATGAAGTCACAGCGGAGTCATCTAGTCCCTAATAAATACATTATTGGATTTAAATTACACGACATTGACACGTGCGCTCGAATAAAGTACCTTTACTCTTCCCACTGGAGGAAGACAAATAAAATTTGGAAGCTAAATCCTTGCTAAGGCGCTTGGCAATTGCCATTGTTTCCGTAAAAGACAAGTAACGAAGTTCATAGCCCTACAACTGCTTATGTATTTGAACACAAAAATTGAAACGAGAAGTATTAAATATGCAAAATTCGTCAAAATTCAATCTGACTGAACAATTTGACATAAAAATGTTGTAATAATTTTTATTGTATATTTGTAGGTCACGAATATAATATTAAATAAATTAATTAATTGGATGTGTACACGTTAAGGTGCATTAAAATGAGTACGAGTTAAAAATAATTTATTATCTGTTTATATTTAGGAATTGTGCACTCAGATAATATGACGTTTCAATTTTCGCTAAGGTTATTTAAATATATTTATCAAAAAAGTATTATGTCGAGTGTCCTTAAAAAAAAAAAGATTTATTAAATCGACATGCACCTTGCCGCCATGTCTATGTTTTAACATGCAACAGTATCGAAGGCAATTTATTGTAGGCGGGTTTAAGTAAACCTTGTTTTTGTTTAAGTTATTTATTTATTGTATAAGTAGTAGCTTATAAAATAAGAGCGCACTAAATAATAGATAAGTAACGTCTACGGTTATGTTATAATAAATTATATTAAGTAAGAGAACTGAGACTAGAAATTGGAGACGTTGGAACTACTACTACTTGTGTAGATTTGTACTTAGAATTGTGTTAGTCGTAATAAATACAAACCATAGTATAAAATTATCGTTCTTTATGAATTTGATTTATATATAATAGCTCGTATTCGACCGTAATTAATACAATTATTTTATCTATACTAGTGTTATAAAGATATGGTGGTTTGTTTGCATCAAATAATCAAATAGGCTCCGAAACTACTCGATCGATTTTAAAAATTCTTTCACTCTGACAAGTAATGAGAATTAAGAAGTGACATTATATGCGGTGAACATAGGCTATACTAAATTATGAGAGGCCTATGTCAAGCAGTGGACTGCAATAGGCTGATGATGATGATGATAGTGTTCTTTGATTTTTCCAATATAATTAAAATCCCGTCGCTTATTTAATTAAAATTAACTTAATTAAAATCCCAATATCAAAATCCCGTATTAAAATCCCATCGCTTCAAAATCTCTCGCTATTAAACCTTATTATAAAAAATCACATCAGTGTGTATTCATTCACTCGTCCTGAAATCTCAGGAACGATAAGACCGATTGACTTGAAATTTGATAGAAGTATTCTATACGTAGTGTAGAGGTCAGCTAAGAACAGATTTTTAAAAACTCTAACTGCAAGGGGCATCACGGCGGCGTTACATTAAGAAAAAGACACGTTTTTTAAGTACGAAACTTGGTCAAAATATTATTTTTGGCATCATATTACTCACTAACGAGCTCCACCGAAATGGCAAGACCTATTTGTATTTTTGTACACGCATAAACTCCACAACTACTGGACCGATCAAAAAAATCTTTCACCATAGGAAA
The DNA here is from genome assembly GCA_905147225.2 of Euproctis similis. NCBI lineage: Eukaryota > Metazoa > Arthropoda > Insecta > Lepidoptera > Erebidae > Euproctis > Euproctis similis. Next base: position 18,204,447 of record LR990109.1, read on the forward strand.
CCTGAATTCATCCAGATGTATCGCGTAATTTTTAATTACAATCTATGTTAAGATTGTAATTAAAAATTACGCGATTAATATCGGCAGGCGGAAAGCTAGTTTTATTTATGATAAAACATGGAAAAACGTTACAATACACAGGAAAACTAACACATACAACGCTACGAATAGTTCTGTCATCACATAGGTACATACTTTTACCAGGATATTCACAACCAGATTTGCTATAGTAAACGTGGAACTATTTATTTATATTTAATTGTATCGTATAATAATACTTATTTATTAAAATAGGATTATATAGTATAAAACAAAGTCACTTTCCGCTGTCTGTCCCTTTATATGCTTAGATATTTGAAACTACGCAACGGATTTTGATGCGGGTTTTTTAATAGATAGAGGGTGTCCACGGAGTGCTTTTTAATTATAATTCATATTAAAAAAAATGTGATAAATTTTCCAAATTTAGCACTTTTGTTGTAAACGCTGTAAAAATTACTTTTGATGCGGAACAAAGTTCGCCGGGTCAATTGGTAGGAACTTATTACATATAACTATATTTCAAGCTACCTCTTCTATCATTTTCTCTTTTCATTGGCATTAATCGGGGGCAGCATCATATGTATAAAAATCATGTTTTAGTCACGTATTGTGATATAGTGCGGGGTTTCCCAATCGCCAGGACATAAGTTTAAATATATTTATCTTTGATCGCATTTATTTAAAATTATGACAACACATTCGGGTAATCCCAATAGGATAGTCTTCGTCTTTCTAGTATCTCAATTACCTTTATAAAACATACTAGTCTTTAATTCATAAAATCTATGAAGGGCACTGGGCAAAATATGCGGAGTGACTCTCGCTGACAAAACAAGCTTGTAAGGAAGGAAGTTGGATTGAAAGAGGGTGTCGGTGTAAAAGTGAGAAAGGGCATGCATGCTCCGATGGTTCAGATGTGTAGGAAGAATGGATGATGCAAGATTGACTGAGCACATATACAATGCAAAAGCGGATGGATGTACGAGACGAGAACGGTCAAGACACACATTCCATGACCAAATAGAACGTGTTCTGAAGGAAAGTGATGTTAGGAGCCTCAAAAGACGACGCGCGTGTATGAAAAGTGTTATGAAAGTCAACGAAGCGAGTGAGGTGTCTAAGAATCGTGCCTTATGGCGCTATGTTCTCTCTACCAACCCCACAAGGGACTTGGCGTGAAGTTATGTATGTATTACATACATACATACATAACTTCACGCCAAGTCCCTAATATCTATGTATTCTCAGATAAGTCAATAGAATCAGATGTTTCCTACACAATATATCAAGCAAAGGTCTCGGGTGGTCCAGTGGTCGACCACCCGCTTCTAAACCTAGAGGTAGCGGGTTCGAACCCTCACACTGGCTCACACCAATGACTTTTCGAAGTTCTTTTCGGAAGTTATGTGTGAAAAAATATCGAAGTCTGAAAACATTGTGCCCGATATGGAAATAGGTTCGCCATCTATTCCATTTGGGACGTAAACATAACGGCGAGACGAGGCTTAACGCCTTCGGGTAACAAAAGGCGTGAAGTTCTGTATGTTATGTTATGTATGTATATATATCTAATGATGTTACAAATGTTGGATTTTGGACATTCGCGAATGCGAATACGAACATTTCTTAAAAACATTCGCGAATGCGAATATTTCTTTTAAGCCTTCGAAAACGCATTAAGTGATTCTCAGACCTAAAATGCACGCAAAATATCATCAAAATCGGTCAAGCCATATTGTTGCAGTTATTTAATGAATCATATCACGCGTAGAAGAATATTTTCCATACTTATTAAAACGTCTATTTTCTTGATGTAACTGTGCTTTATAAAAAAAATAAACTGGAACTTTTAAGTTAGATCATACTGCATACGGTATGGAAATCTGATTAAAATCGATTTGAGTTGGGTATGGCAGGGTTTCCACGAAAGGATAAACGCAGTCGAAATGAGGGTACTTACTGCGCAAAATCTGTGGAGTGACTCTCGACTCAAAAAACGAGTGAGGCGTGTATGGTAATGGTCCCATAAGGCGCTCTGTTCTCTCTGCCTATCCCGCAAGTTACTTGACGTGCAGTTTTTTATATAACTAATGGCTGATCCATAATATAATACTTTTTATACTAATCTAGGAAGGTAAAATATTAAACAAAATATAAAGCTTATCTTGCTTTATATAATTTCTTTATTTTTTGTTATTAAAAACATTCGCAATATTTCTTGCGAATGCGAGTACCCAAAAACATGCGAATATTCGTTACATCACTAATATAATATACGTATGTATATAAATCTAACAAAAAAATCATTTCATCAATCTTTCATCATTTATATCAAAGTTTACAGAAATATCTGATATTTGAAAATAACTGTGTAACTTTCTGAGGGTTCATTATTCCAACTTGATAAAGCCGCGATATTATTATAAATGTATATCATGTCAAAATAGCCCGTAGTGGTTTTGCAATTTACTTTAATCTACAATTTAGACAAAAGGAAAACTTTACAGCCAGTATTGTTTATGATGAACAGCCAGAACAACCAGAACAGAAACTAAATAAATCCAAGTTTGTTCGGAGCATGCTCAAAACCGACACTGACGTCGCGACGGACCTTTGAGTAATATAATAAAGGATAATCCAAATTAAAAAAGCGGGTCAGCTGATGATAAGCGACTAACGTCACCTATGAACACGTGGAACACATACAATTGCGTTAGCGGCTTTAAGGAATGGATAGAAAGGCAATCGGAAGTGGGATGGGGAATGTGCGGGAGAAAGATATTACTCTGCATAATTGCCCCACTGAGTGAAACGTGGCATGAGTCACTTTAAATTGATATTCTGAGGTTGTGATATTTTACCAGTTGAGTTGACCCATTACGGCATATGTGGCCAGTTTTTTAATAAACATAAGAACTATTAAATAGTTATTTATATCAAACAAGAGTGCCCATTTAACTGCTAAGCTAAACCTGAAAAACCTTGTTTCATAGGAGATTGCAATTGACATATCATATTGCAATTACTGAAAAAACTTTGAAGTTGGTATTGTGCCAAAAGAAGATACAGCATTTGAATGAAACATAATCTACGAATCTGTAAACTTATTTAAATCTAAAAAGTATGCCAATTTTTATCAAATTAAGTAAAAGGGTTGAGCCGTGATTCAAAAACAAATATCCAATCGTCTTCACAAACTTGTGTATCTTAAGTATCTATAATATTAGTAATATTGAAAGTATTGCAAACATGTCGGGACATGTTTAGCATGAGTTCAAACTATGTTGGTCCATAACATTAGTTCTTACAATTGATATCAGTTGATGCAACTAACAATATTAAATTGAGACATGCTAGTATACAAAATATATTCAGTAAGTGACTCATACAACAGTGAAGTAGTCATTAACCTTCCGACAATCAGATATTGATAGGCTTATATAAAGTTGTATTTTCTGTTGTTCTAAGAGAGCAACTTATTTCTATTTAGTGACAATAATGCCTCAACTAACACAAATATTTTGTCCTATTTGGTGTGTATTGCCACACATGAAGCACAATTTCTGACATATAAATTCTGAAAAAGTTTTTAGAATGGCATTTGTGTGTAGTCAGATATAAATTGAATATTGTAACGCATATGACTCAAATCTTGGTCACTGAAATTGTTTTAATAGCTTACTAGATGACCTGGCAAACTTTGCTCCGCATAAAAAGTTCATTTTTACAGTCAAGATTGTGTCACTTCAAGTGCAAAATCTCAAAATTTATCACTTTTTCTATAATACATTTCACATGAATTATACATGTATACAAACCACCCCATTGACACCCTCTATCTATTAAAAAAATATATCAAAATCCATTGCATACAATACAAAGATCGAAGCGTCTAAGAGGACAGAAAGCGGAAAGCAACTTTGTTTTATACTATGTAATGATTTGTATTAGTGAATAGCTTAATCAGAGATATTTACATGACTATTAATAATCGGCCAAGCATACATGATTTCATCAATTCACCAATATATGCATCATGATTTCATCAATTCACCAATATATGCATCATGCACTGTGATAGCAGCACAATTAAGGTATCTTTGATATTGATTGTTAACTTACATTTCTTTGGTATGCAATAAATGAATTAAATTATATATGTGGATTTCCTATTAAAGTACTATATTACTATTACTTACTATTATATTAAAATACCTAAAAAAACATGAAATTTATAATAAACATAACTCACAGCTAGTATTTTGAACTCATGAATTTGAGAATTAACATTGTGTGTCCCAGTCAATTGAATACTATACTAAATACTATAGATAGCTAATAATAAATACTTATTATTTTTAATAACTTTTAGTTAATTTTATATAGTAATTAAATGTATTTTTTTCATCACAACATTTTGGAACACAGCAAGTATGATCAGAAACATTTATATTTATTTTATGAATTTATTTCATTATTTATGATTGTAATTATTATGTATCTACTTCTTATAATTCTTCAATAACTGACCTTTCCCTAACTTATCCTCAACAAACTTAATAGAAGATGATTAATTACTTTTTGATGCATTCATACATGGATCAAATAATGATAGACCAATGAGATTTTTAAATTATTACTATTCATAAATACTACCATCCATAGCTGATAAGTTAATCTACATAATTATTGTAGTAATTAATAATTGGACCACACCATCTCATCAGTTTAAATAAAATAAATATAAATCAAAATTAAATTACAAAATTTTAATTTTGGGATTCCGGATTCAGAGAATTTATTTTTAAGAAATTCTGAAACTCAATAATAACGAATAGTGCCATTGAAACTGTTGAATAAAAATATGAGCTGCAAGGTTACAACTGCAGCTGTACTGTAATCAGCTGATAAGGATTATGGGCGATGTAAACGTGCTACAGCGATTGTATTAAAGACCTACTGCATACGATCGGCGCATGCTTATATGTAGTTTGGACTGGAAACAATTATAGACAAATATTATGGAGCATACTATTGGGTTCGATTATCAAACTACAATACTTACCGCCTAAGTGTAATGAAACATAAAATGCCATGCCGTAGTAGAATCCACTATGTATAAAATCAAATACTAACACAATTTACCACATACATAACCACTATTGCATGTTTATTGTCAATATACCTATATTCATTGCGCACTCGTCCTGCATTACAATCGTGTACAATAATCTACAATAATAATACTCACCGTGGTTATCCATTGTCCATATCGCGTCGCACTGTGACAACCGAACCACATAATATTACAAAATGGAAGTCCAACTCGCCAGCTACGAGATGAGAAATTTTATGAGCTGAGCGCTCTCAAGTTGTAAAACGTCGTTACTATCCCAGCGTAGTATTTTAGCAGCCCCCCCTCCAATTTATTATCTGCCGTCAGCAGATTTTATCGGTCGCAAACACAAAGCAACTGTTAAATATTCACGAAACACATTTATATAAACACAAATATGGAACAACTGAATGTCGCGTTAGACCAAAATTACTGTCCACTTGAAAATAATAATCACTAAAGCGTTTTACGTCCTAAGACATACACCCACATCAAAAAAATTCTACATGGCGACTGGCCTGGCCCAGCTTTCAATAATTTCCACTCAAATATATCCCTATTTCGCTCCTTCACCATTCATTTAATTATTTCTCAATACGAACAAAAGAGATAGCAACATATACATACTTTTTGAGTATGAATAGAAGTGGTGTTGAAGTGTCCCTCTCCCAGGCGATCGCCGAGTCGAGTTGAATGGACCCGAGAAGCGCTCAACCATTGGATCGATGATGATCACATGACCAATGTGTGAAGCGCTATGTTAAGCGCGGCAAAATATAAATGTTCTGAACTATGTACGTAATTATTTTAGTTTTATTTCCCTATCAGACCCTTTGCTTAACCCTAATTCAAAATTGTAATAAAAAAATTCTAATTAAACTATGATCTAGTCCAATAATGTTATGACATTAAGCCTGCATGGTTTTCGTATGTGTAAACCAATAAGCAAAGTTTAACCATACATAATATAGTTATCACATTTGTAATAATAAATTAGTTGACCCGACATAGGTACTAAATAGTTCTATATACCACTAAAATTGACAGTGAGTTAGAGAGGAAGCCAGCCAGCTATATAAATTTGCCGTTTTGATTCATTGTTATTCATTAAATCCATTTATGCTTGTAATGGTCATGACGTAAAAATGGTCAAAGATTTATGTGTTTTGAAGAGAAACCAGAGTTTTGATCGTAATATGCTAGCCAGATAGTATATAGCTAACCACAGATCGTGTAGGTAATATTTTTACCAACCAAACAAAATCTTCAGCATTATTAACCAATGGTCCGATTTGACAAATACTTTCAGCGTTATTTATCCACAAAGGCTATCCTTTTTAGACCTTCGTCCATTCTTCTCCGTTAGGTATGTTTGTTAAAGAGCGACTCCTTGGAACATCATTTTAAATAAACGCCGCATTGAATTGAAAATTTTAACTTATCAAGGACCGATGAGAATTCAGGCTCATAATACACAAAGGTGGTCTATGTGGTTAAGTTAAGGTGGTTATAGTGTCGGTGGTCCAGTGGTCGATCACCCGCTTTTGATTCCAGAGGTTCGAATCCTCACATTGACTCAGACCAAGGACTTTTCGAAATCAATTTCGTAAGATATGTGTGATAAATATCGATGACTACGATGACGATTTGGGACGTCAACATAACGGCGATACGAGGCTTAACAGCCGCTGTCTACACCTTCGGGTAAAAAAGGCGTAAAGTTATGTTATGTGTAGTCAGCCAATCGCGCGTAATTTCAATTTTCCAATCTCGGATAAATCTGTATCATTAGATTTTACATATTTATGAGATTGGGTACCTACCTAAAGTTTTTCAATCATCTCTATTTGTTACACGCTGTTCGTTACGTGGATTTTCTTCTAATTACGATTCGATCTTCGATAAACGAATTTACATACATACATACATAACTTCACGCCAAATCCCTTGCGGGGTAGGCAGAGAGAACAGAGCGCCATAGGGCACGATTCTTACACGCCTCACTCGCTTCGTTGACTTTCATAACTCTTTTCATGCACGCGCGTCGGTTTTTGAGGCTCTTAACATCACCTTCCTCCAGAACACGTTCTATTTGGTCATGGAATGTGTGTCTTGGCCGTCCTCGACTCCTACATCCATCCGCTTTTGCATTGTATATCTGCTTAGTCAGTCTTGAATCTACCATTCTTTCTACATGTCCGAACCATCGGAGCATGCCCTTTCTTACTTTTACACCGAAACTCTCTTTCAAACCAACTTCCTTCCTTACAACCTTGTTTTCTACGCGGTCAGCGAGAGTCACTCCGCAGATTTTGCGTAGTGCCCTCATTTCTACCACGTTTATTCTACTTTCATGCACACTCTGCCATACCCAGCTCTCGCTTCCATAAGTTAGCGTTGGGATCAGGACTGCATTGTGGATTGCTAACTGGGCTTTTCTGCTAATGTTTTTCGCGCCCAGGAATCTGCCCAACGCTCCATTTACGCTATTTCCTATCGCCACTCGTCTTTCTACATCCGCGGTGTACCTTCCATCTCTGCTAAAAGCGCATCCAAGATATACAATTTCATTCACCTGTTCCAGCACTACATCATCAATCATTATCCTTGCATCTGTTCTGGATTCCTCCCTTTCAAACACCATAACTTTTGTTTTCGTCGCATTCAACTGCAAGCCTTTAATCATGCTATCATCTTTCATAGTAGTGACTAGTGTTTGCAGGTTCGACGGCGATTCGGCTAGAAGTACGTACTTACGTCATCTGCGTAAAGCAGGCAGCTCACAACTAGGTCACCCATTCTCATCCCTACATCCATCGATCTCACTCTCTCACGTCCCCACTGGGACGGCAGGGGTCGCGACGTGCACGCTCTTGACATGACCCCCAACGAATTTAGAAATGTACCTATTTAATAAAATAATTTTTGTTCTGTCTCGGTCCAGTGGTCGGGCACCCTGCTTCTGAATCAAGAAATCGTGGGCGACTTTTCGAAATTCTTTTCGGAAGTTATGTGTGATAAATGTCAATGACTGAAAAGTTTATGCCCGGTGTATGGCAATAGGTTTGCCACCTAGTCGACCTTCAGGTAGAAAAGGGCGTGAAGTTAAGCTATAATAAAAGAATTTTATCCATGTAGGCCACAGAGACATTTCATATTTACAAAAATCAAAACTTAATTAAGTAATTTATAAATATAACTAGCTGACCCGGCGAACTTTGTTCCCCATCAAAAGGAATAACTGCTGTCCCGCTATGTTAATACTGCAATATCTTCGAATATATTCGTTTAAATTGCATGCTGTAAAGGGCCAGGATCATCTATATTACATGCAAAATCTATTTAAGACACTTAATTGGATGAAAATTAATGCTGTAATGTTTAAAATCGCTTCGTAAATAAGCCATTAATTCTCGTAAAAAGTAAAAAAATAAAAATGTTCATTGTGGGTTATCCTGCGATAGACATATATGCCCTCGCGGACTTTTTGGTAGACCTTTTAAAGGTGTATAATAATGTAGTACGTTGTTTTGATTTATCACTTAGGGTTCAGGCAGCGTTTGCGATTAAAGTTCTAAATCTTGAAAACTATAACTTTTTTTGACTACACTATACATGAATTATAGATCAAAACCACCCCGTTGACACCCTCTAACTATTAAAAAATCCGCATCAAAATCCGTTGCGTAGTTTTAAAGATATGCGCATATAAGTTTTAAAGATATATCGCTACGCCTTATGGTTCCAGAGATATCGTGATGAGTCAATATATAGGTGGAAATCTCTTATATATATATTGATAGATATATGGGGACAGAAAGGGGAAAACAACTTACATATATTATTTGTTTTATACTATGTATTCTATGTAATGGTGATGATGATGCAATGTTTTGATAACCTATCTTTTTCGTATAATTTTCATCCCAAACTTGAGATTTCAATAAATATCTGCATTGATGTTATAGCAATTGACAAACCGATTGGATATTTTCAATGATTTTTTTTTTATAGTTTAGGAAGGCAAACGAGCAGGCGTGTCACCTGATGGCAAGCAACCAACGCCGCCCATGGACACCAGCAACAGCCAGCTTAGTGTTACTGTTGCGTTGCCGACCTTTAAGGGATAGGGGATAGGGAGGGATGGGGAAGGGAGGGTTGGCCTCCGGGTACCTCTCTCACCGAACGAAACGTGGCATGAGCCACTTTACGTCGATCTTCTGAGAGGTCGTGGTATTTCACCGGTCGAGCCGGACCATTCATGCAGCGAACTACTTGGCTCTACCACTGTCGTTGCCAAATTGTTAATCACAGAGAAAAGAGATATTAAACACAATCTCCGAACTTATTTGTATTGTTCTAGCAATGTTACTGTTGCCGGTGATTTCAAAATTCGTTATTGTAAAAAAGGTTTCTGTCAACAAATATGCCAGCGTGTAATGTTTGTATTACCAAATATTATTTTTTGCGATGGGAGGCAAACGAGCGAGCAGTTCACCATGATAAGCAACTAGCGCCGGCCATGGACCCCTGAAACACCTGCCCACAGACAGTGCTACAGTTGCGTTGCCGTCCTTTATGGGAATGGAATGGGAAGAAAAGGGAGGTGGGCCTCCGGATCTTTTTCTTTGATATTCTGCATTGCATTGTGATGTAAATAGTTTTATTTTTGCTCACTTCACTCCCAAGTCCGCGGGGTAGGTAGAGGAAACAGAGCCCCTTAAGACACGACTATTACCCACTTTTCACAGTGGTAGAGCCAGGCAATTCGCTCCCTGATTGGGCCGGCTCTACCGGTGAAATATCACGACCTGTTAGAATATCGACGTAAAGTGGCTCATTCCGCGTTTCGCTCGGTGAGAGGTATCCGAAGGCCCAACCCCTATTCCCGTCCCACTTCAGACCCCGCCCCCCCCTCCATATCCCATTATAAGGGATGGCACCGCAACTGTAACACTATCTGTGATCTGATGTCTATGGGCGACGTTTGTTGCTTACTATCAGGTGACACGCCTGCTCGTTTGCCCCCCTACACTATAAAAAAGAACTATACTTTTTTGACTTTCATAACTCTTGTCATACCTACATTTATAATACTTTCTTACACTTTCTGCCATTCCCAAATCTCCCTTCTATAATAAGTACTTTGTAAAGTCTAAGGAATAAAGATAAAATTTTAATTGGTTCAGATCAGTACCACATGGTGAATACCAAATCTGGCCTCTTCTGGTCAGATTTTGTACGTCCTGGTATCTGCCCAACTAGTAGTGTCCGACCGAAGGTCTATTTTTGGCCGAAGCCGAAGGTATATTAACTATTAGTAATCTAATAATTTTCTTCAATATCTTCCACAACTAAAGAAGAATATTGGCTTAAAGTGGTTCATGCCGCTTTTTTGTCGGTGATAGAGGTATCCGCACTGAACTAAGTGCAGTCCGGTCTGTCAGTCACGCACTCTTTTGCAACAGTTCGTATAATTTCTACTGTTCTCGGACCTTCGGCTTCCGCCGTATTCTGGACCGATCTCGCTGAAGCTTCGGTTGGACACTACCAACTAGTCTTATACAATGTTTCCTAACGATTCTCTTCTTTTTACATCTACGGTGTATCTACCATTCCTACTAAATGCGCATCCGGCATATACAATTTCATCATCCTGCTCCAGCAATACAAGATCAACCATTATCCTTACTTTTTTTTATAATAAAATTATGGACCGTCTGTGACCACTATTTTAGTACTTGCTTGTTCTCCTACAAAGTATTGAAACAGGATCAATTCCTGGTATTTTATTAACTGTTACAATACTTTGAAACCTGACTAGGTTGTAAGCTTTTATTGCAAGAAAAAATATTATTTGATTTGACATGATTAATCATTTATTTTTTATTAAAAAAAAACAAAGATTTTGATAAATATTTATTGTGTATGAAACATATCCTAAATACTTATAATTATGTGCTATTATTATGATAAAATATAATGTTAATTTTTTAAATTATGTAAATAAAAATTCACAGCTTTTAAAAAGTATGCATTTATTTTTGTTCTTGAGATGAGCACACACTATTTAAAATGTGCTTGTCTATCCCTGAACTAAAATTCAGACACAATAAACGCTCTTCAGTGGGAATATTACCCATAATTTCATCGCATTTTTATACAAGAATATGCACCAACATCAATTTGTTATAACTTCCAACACAACATCCTACAGTATTAGTACTTATAGCTTACAAATAATTTGCTGAAAGATTTTTAGTTATTGTGTTTAGCAGTTATTTTTAGTAACATAAAAAAAAAATTGTGGATATCATTATTATATCATTTTAGGTGAAAGCAGTTTTATATGATATTTAGATACCGAGACCAAATACAGACACAATGCAGTACATGGTTTTATTCTCCCAACGCACAGTGCATGACCCATCAGTATTATTGTCCCAAAAACAAGAAGATGCAGTGTGTAATCCAGCTCCATTTTTTTGCATTATTGTGCAAGTTACTGTAACAAAATATATGTAATGTTGAAATATATAGTTAAAAATATTTGAGTAAGATAAATACCACAAATATGACACACACATAACAGAACTTCACACCAATTTCTACCCAAAGGTATAGGCACAAATGTGACTTGATAAAATTAAATGTTTACAGTAACAAACCTATATATTTGTATGGTTTCTGTAGCTTTGTGAGCTGACCCAAACACGACTCCACTACAGCTGAAGTCCATTGGTTCACTTTATTATGCTGGTATGCAGTACCTCCGATCGAATTTTCTATAGCTTCTTTAATAATTTTACTAACATCGTCCACAATAAATTGATTCTGAAACACGTCAAGTTGTGTGTTAGAGAGGAACTAACTACCGACTATGAATTATTTATTTACAAATATGCAAAAAAATTCCAATTACTTACTTCTTCAGATAAATCGCTGCAATCTTTTGTCTCCATAATTTTAAAATAAACACTAACTTAATGTGATGAATTAACAGTACCTAACAAAAACAATAAAATTTTAGACGCTACAGATAGAATGGAATCAATTGGCAAATTGACAATTGACATTTTTTTTTAAATTTGTCCATTATTAGAAAAGCTAAAGCTTTTAAGCCATACTGCCTTGTCTGACGTAATTTTTTATTAAGACGTAATGATGATGAAGATGATGATGAAACTTAAAACTAACCTAAACTAACTTAACCTAACCTAATCATACATAAAGTCGTGGCACTTTATGCATGATGTTGCGAGGGAATCCTGACGACACTGTAGGAGAGCACACTAACCACCATCCACTGGAGCCATATCTGAGACACCTAATAAAAATAAAAAGGGAACAGAAACCAACCAGAATGTTGATCGGGGGAGACAGTAATGCCAAGAGCTCCCTGTGGGGCGGCATCCTGACAGACGACAGGGGTGAGGAGATGATGGGCGCTCTAACGGAACTAGGCATGAACGTCTTGAATAGTGGAACCATACCGACTTTCGACACGATCAGGGGAGGGCACAGACTGACGAGCCATGTGGACGTGACGGCGTGCACTGACGACCTACTCCCGCTGCTTGAGGACTGGAGAGTGGTCGAAGATCTAACCAGCTCAGACCACAATGCAATCGCATTTAAACTTCTATTGGTCAAGGAAAAGGGTAAAACTATTGTAAGAACCACTAGAATATATAACACGAAAAACTTGGATTGGGCAAAGTTCAATGATAAACTTGAAAACTTAAAAACTGAAAACAGTATAGACATAGACAGAATCAAAAATATCACGACTAAAGAAAACCTAGACGAATTCATAGATAACTACACCGAGGTGATCAAAAATACGTGCGAAGAAATTATACCTAAGAAAGGGAGAACAGGAAAACTTACCTTTGCATGGTGGTCCGCCGAGCTGAAGGAGATGAAGCGCGCCGTGGCGACCAGGAAGCGTAGAGTCCGATGTGCAGCACCGGTCCGCAGGGCCGGAGTGGTTGCAGAGTACCTGAAAATGAAAGAAGAGTATGAGACAAAGGTTAGGGAAGCACAGACTAAAAGCTGGAAGGAGTTTTGCAGTAAACAGGACAGGGAAACGGTCTGGGAAAGCATCTACAGGGTAATAAGGAAGACAGACAAAAGAGAAGAGGAAATACCATTAACCAAAGATGGTGCTTCGCTGGGAGGGAAAGGGTCTGCTAAACTACTCGCGGACACCTTCTTCAAGGAGGATAGGGAAGACGACGATCTTCCCTGCCACCGGCGGGTGAGGGATAGTGTTGGTGGTGAGCCACCGACAGCGACAGGAGAGGGTGAGGATAATGACAAAGACGAGCCATTCGCTGAGGACGAGTTGATATCTGCGATGGCTCGCTTCAATGCCAAAAAGGCTCCTGGCGCGGATGGCATTACGGCCGATATCTGTGGAGCTGTCATCCTAAAGGATGTGCCCATGAATACTGCACTGATGAACAAGTGCCTGGCACTAGGACACTTCCCAACGGCCTGGAAGAGGGCGACTGTTATAGCAATAAAAAAACCCGGAAAAGAGGATTACACGGTTCCCTCAGCGTACCGACCCATCGGGTTGTTGCCGATAATGTCTAAACTTCTCGAGAGGATGCTGATGGAGAGACTAATTTGGCATCTCTACCCACGGATGAGTTCGCGTCAGTACGGCTTCTTACCTCAGCGTGGCACCGAGGACGCCCTCTATGATCTGGTGACAAAGATCAGACAAGAACTGCACAAGAAAAAAATAATAGTGCTGGTGTCGCTGGACATAGAGGGCGCTTTTGATAACGCGTGGTGGCCCGCGATCAAGGCGAGACTGGCGGAGGAGGACTGCCCGAGAAAACTGAGAGGAACCCTATACAGTTACTTGAACGAGAGAAGGGTGACTGTGAGATACACCGGTGGCGAGTTCGAGAAGCGGACCTGTATGGGGTGCGTACAGGGCTCGATCGGGGGCCCCATAATTTGGAACCTTTTGCTTGATCCGCTGCTGAAAGGTCTCACCGGGGAGGGGGACTACTGTCAGGCTTTTGCCGACGACGTAGTACTCCTCTTCTCCGGGGACACAGCGGCGGAGATCGAAAGACGCGGTAACGCCGCCCTCGAACGTGTCTGGGGATGGGGTGTCGCGAACAAGCTAAGGTTTGCTAGACACAAAACGCATGCCATGACCATCACAAACAAGCTCAAATACGACATGCCAAGGCTGAGCATGGGCGGGATCGACGTGGCCATGACCGACGAAATCAAAATTCTGGGACTGCTGATCGACAGGCGGCTGACATTCAGTGCACACGCAGCCTATGTATGCGGGAAAGCGCTGGCCATTTACAAGCGCCTCTCGACAGCGGCCCGCGTTGGTTGGGGCCTCCATTCCCAGGTCATAAGGACCATCTATGAGACCGCAATTGAGCCCGTCGTGACTTACGCGGCTGGTGTCTGGGCATCGGCCACTGGGAGTGTTTCGGTGCGAAGACAGCTGGCTGCGCTGCAGAGATTGTTCTGCCAGAGGATTGCAAGGGCCTACAGGACCACCTCGCTTCATGCGGTTCTGTTGCTCTCTGGTGTATTACCTCTAGAGATTAGGATTAGAGAGATGGCTGCGCTCTACGAAGCCAAAAGGGGAATCTCAGCGACGAAATTACCGGTGGGAAGGGAGATGGAGCGACCGTCTCCGTACAGAGACAAGCCCCACCCTGCGGTGCGGATCCATCGGAGCTTTGGATATCTGACAACGAATGAGGAGGTTGATGCGTTGGAGGCCAGCGGAGCCTGCATATACACGGATGGCAGTGGGATTGAAGGTGGAGTGGGGGCTTCGTTGTCGGTATGGAGTGGCGGCTTTGAGACCCTCACACGTAAATTCACTTTATCGGAATACTGCACCGTATTCCAAGCAGAATTGTTGGCCATGTGTCGCGCTACTGGCGTAGCGGCACGGGGCCAGCTGCAAAAATATAACATCATAAGCGACTCTAGAGCGGCCCTGGCCGCGATAACCAATAACGACCTGCTGAACCCCATGGCGGTGGAGGCGAGAGCAAATCTCTGGGCCGGATTAGTGCAGGGTAAGGACATTGCCCTGTACTGGATCAAGGCGCACGAAGGTTTTCGTGGAAATGAGAGGGCGGATGCCCTGGCAAAGTTGGCGGCGAGGAACACCAAAACGAAACCAGAATACGATCGGTGCCCGGTTTCATTCGTCAAGAGAAAAATACGCCAGAACAGCCTCGATGAGTGGAATCGGAATTATCAGCGGGGTACGGTGGCGTCGATAACAAAGGCTTCCCGGAGGTGAGGAAGGCGTACGCTGCCCTGTCGAGCGTCGTGCTGGACGGTGTGCTCACACAGGTCCTCACGGGGCACGGGGGATTCTCAGAATACCTTTACAGATTTAAGTGTAAAGGGGACCCTTCGTGCCTCTGCCAGGACGGTGTGTCCGAGGGCATACTGCATGTGTTGATTGAGTGCCCCATTCACGCTATACGAAGATTGGAAATAGAAAACAGAATAGGAAAGCCCATTACTGTAGACACTATAGCCGACATAATTGGAGACGAGAGTACCCGGCCCCCTTTTATAGAGTACTGCAAAGCGGTCGCACAAGTTGTCATAAACAGAAATAAAACCTAGGATGTGGGCAGCACCGATCCGGCGTGCCTGGGTTGTTGGTTTGGGCCTGGTCTTGCTGTGACTCGGTCTGATTCTGTTTTGGCATGGGTTGATCCGACTTAAAAATATGATACTCCTGATTGAAATTGACTAGGAATGATTTAATTGGATTGGGGTTCAATTTCAAATTCAGATATAGCTCGTGACATTTTGATCTAATGAAATTTGACTTATTCGTTTGATGTAAAATGAGAAATGGCATTGATTAATTATTGGTATCTTTTATCTATTGAATAATGATTACTAACATAGTTTTAAGCTATTTACTAACTTAGTTTAAACTCTAATGGAAATATTCGATGTATTATTATTTATCGATTATGTATGATGTGTTTGTGCCGTAAAATTGTATCGTCCACTTTTTCGCTAAATTATCTCAAAGCTGTCTATCTTCTTGTCCTGAACTTTTATAATGGAAATAAATATATGTATAATAAATAATGTATAATGTTTAATAAATATATGTATAATGATACTCTTCTACTATTAGTACATCCAGCCATTTGCCAAACAAATGGCTGCAGATGAAATTATTTTATATTTAAATAAATTTATTAAATCAATAAAGAACCGCTGGTTCTGCACCTTGCACAGTCAAGATGACAGAAATCAGTTAGGTGACAATAGTACCTATTAATGTATATGTACAATCAAATGTAATTCATACGATTCTCTATCCACAGTATTAATCTACCTATTTATTATTAATTACTAACATGGTTTTAAGCTATTTACTAACTTAGTTTAAACTTTATTGTAGAAATGGTCAATGTATGTATTATATTGTATTATTGTATTGTATTATAATGAAATCAAGTACTGTAATATTGAAATCTATAAATGCGAACTCGAATGTCAAACGAATAGTAATAAGAACCAAATGTTTATTAGATCATAAGACAAGGAAACATAGATTTAAGTAACAAAGAACGATGCAAAACTTTCTAATGTATAGCAGTAAAGTAATAGGAAATGTATGTTATTTAAAAATAAAAAACAGTCACGCTGAAAAACTAATTATCCCAAAAAAGGTCTCTGATCACGTCAGAGGGAGTTCGCGGGCCGGGCCATAAGCGCCCAGACATAAAAAAAAAAAAAAAAAAAAAAAAAAAAAAACCACGATATTTACACCATTCCCCACATTTGCACTCATGTACGGACACTTATTAATCAAAATGCCACAAATTTTATCCAAAGAGAATATAAATATGATATGAAATGATAGTAACTGTATGTAACAGACAGACTCTAAAATTTCTATCTGTGGCACAGACTATTAAGGACCAAGTTATCACATAACAGTAGTGTTCATTGGTTGCTGATCGTAATTTTTTTATTCTTAGTAGTAGTCAAATCATAAATTTAGTAAACAGTTTAGCAAAAAGTGATACGGTGATCGGTTCGATAGATATTTACTATTCGAGATTGACCGAATTGAATTTACGTACTCTCTGAGATTGACTAGAGATACGTAATAGGTAGTCCCGTAGTTAGCTCTACAAGTGTAAGATTTTAAATACCATTAAGACAGCGAAGTTATATTTTTTTGCACTACCATGCTATTATAATTCTCAATAATTAAGATAATAAGTTAATTATCAAATTATAATTAAATACCAACAAGGAATGCGACTTAATGCGCGTTACCAAATTTCTTGTCGTTTGTTGTCGTTGGTCAATTGGAATTGGAATGCAGGCTATAAAGTTTGGGATATGTAGGTAGGTGTAGATTTGTCTACGGGTAAAATCAGTGTTGCCACTGTTACCTTACTGTTTTAACAGTAGATTTACTGTTTTGCCATTTTTGTCCATGTTTTTTGGTTTATTCATAACTAGCTGACCAAGCGAACTTTGACCCGCATCACAAGTAATAAATAAGTCAAATTATGATTTGTCACTTTTTATTCACTATATCACACATGAATTATAAATCAAAACCACCCCGTTGATACCCGCTATCTATTAAAAAAAACGCATTAAAATCCGTTGAATATTTTCAAGGATATAAGGGGACAGATAGCGGAAAGCTATTTTTTTTTTCAATGAAATGATTTTTACTGTTTTTCAATTAGTGTACAGAGCCACCTATTACCTCATTTCATTTTATTATTTTTATGTAACATAACATAACTTCAGGTTACCCGAAGGTGTAGGCAGCGGCTGTTAAGCCTCGTCTCGCTGTTATGTTTACGTCCCCAATGGAATAGGTGGCGAACCTATTGCCATACCGGGCACAAATTTTCAGTCATCGATATTTATCACACATAACTTCCGAAAACAATTTCGTAAAGTCATGGTTGTGAGCCAGTGTCAGGATTCGAACCCGGACTTCTGGATCAGAAGCAGTGTGCTCTACCAGAGGACCACTGTTTGTACCACAATTCTATGTAATAAAACTTTATGTCACAAGATATTGTAATACACGGGGAAAGGGTAGTAATAACTTATGCTAGTAACAACTACATGTTGAAACTCTAATGTTATTACGTGTGGTATAGGAGTGAAAGAAATTTGGATTTATAAATTATACGTGAACCTATCTTCATATATAAAAAATATTTATTATTATTACAATTGCCGTTTAATCTAGAGTGATTTTTTATTATATATGTTGTGATTACATAAATATAATATGTAATGTTAATGATTTTCAGTGACAGAAATAATTGTTATTGACATTAGTTATTGTGTTAATTTTATTATATGAGAAAGACATGAAATCTGCTGTTTTTTTACTGTATTTTTTATGGAACTGTTGTTTTTGGGTTTGTTATCTTTGGCAGCACTGGGTACATAACATACCTACATACCACTAGATCTACTGTTCTTCAATTGATGTCCCTGTTTTTTGTTTTATTCATGAATTTTACTGTTTTTTTATTATGTGTAGAGAGACACCTGTTACCTCAAGAAAATATTTTACTTTATTATTTCTACGTTATAAAACGTATGTAACTGGATAGTTTAATAGACCATAGCCGATATGCTAGTGAAAACTACAGTTGGAACTTTAAATTTATCTAATGCGTGTGATACCTGCCTACCTTTATAATAATAATAAAAAAAATACTACATACTCTTGTTTCTCTCATACTTTATTCTAGAGTAGTTTTTTTATTAGAAAATATGTTGTGATTATTTAAATATAATAATGTGAATGTGTCTTATTAACTAAAATAATTGATTATTTTTACTGACATTGATTATTGTTTTTTTTTATTTGTGGCATAGGAGGACAAACGAGTAGACGTGTTACCTGAGGGTAAGCAACCAACGCCGCCCATGGACACCAGCAACACATATAGTGTCACTGTTGCGTTGCCGACCTTTAAGGGATAGCGGATAGGGAAGTTGGGGAAAGGGGGTAGGCCTCCGGTTACCTCTCTCACGGAACCAAACGCGGCATGAGCCACTTTACGTCGATCTTCTGAGAGGTCGTGGTATTTCGCCGGTCGAGCCAGCCCATTCATGCAGCGAATTGCTTGGTCTACCACTGTTTAAATTATAATATATGAAAAAATTATGAAACCTGCCTTTTTGAACCCATCTACTGTTTTCTACTGTTTTTTCATGAAAGAACTGTTGTTTTTTGATTTGTTGGGGTTGGCAACACTGATACCTACCTAATTCTCTAGATACAGTACAGTCTACTCTGCTAACTACAGTACCTATTTATATGCTCTGTGACCTGTGTACAGTACATAGAGTACCGATTGTACTGAGCAATAGTGTACCACAATTATTATTTTTGTGAACTGAAACATGAGTGTATTCTAAATCATTATTTACTAAAGTAATAATGGCATCATCTGTACAAAACAACAGAGTTACATCTCCAGGATTTTGTATGTGCTGTAGAGTTTGCAAAATGTGGTGTTGGAAAGCCTTCAAATGGCTCCCAGTGTTGTTAATAGTTTCTATTATAACTTGGTCATATTATGCCTATGTTATACAATTGTGCATTTGTTAGTATTTTCTCATTTATCAATGTTTATTATAAATGTTGCTCGTTATTTTCTTTTAACAGCCATCTTATATTATTGCAGTTACAATTGATAGTACTGTGCAGAAATGTATATATTTGGTGTTGTATCATATACTGCTAACTATGTTCTCTTGGTCATATTGGCGAACAATTTTCGCAGATATCAAGTCTATACCAAACAAAGTAAGTTGTTTATTATTTTAAATTACCATTCTTAGGTATAACCATTTGTGAGCTAACAGAACATATTTCCTTTGTTTTTTGTTTATTTTTCATTCTTCACAACTTCATGTATTTATTATTGGAGTGAAGAGAATAAATTGCGCTTGTAGTTAATTATGATTCAATTTTTACATATTAAATCCAACTAACAATACATACTTTCTGTATTCTTTCTCCATTTTTGTACCTCTGATGATTAATTCACTAAATGAATTATCATTAGGCTATAGTAATATAATTTTATCCTGTGTCAGTTTTGTTATCTCATGCTGTTTACTACGCTTCACTAAGCAGTGTTAAAATATGGCAAAGAAATAAAAAAAATACCATTTTTGAACATGTCATCTGAGCTAAGCTTTAGGCAACAACAAAAAACTTGTAAACTTTAAAACTTGTTGATGTATTTGAAATTATATTGAAAAATATACATTAATAAATAGAAAACAAATTAATGACATCATTGTTTTCTTCTTTACTATAAGTTTTTAATAAACATATGATCATAACTCGAATAACTTAATAATAACAACTTTTACTTAATAAGTCATACAACAAAGGATCTTTACAATCAAAAATATGAATACATCTTATAAATAAGTATTTAACTTTTGTTTTCATGGTCTGATGTGGGTTACCAATAGTAAAAATCATATTTTTAACATCAACTTTTTGATTTTTATTTCTAAAAAGTGGGTGCTCTCTGTATCAATGAAAATAGCTTTTGAACAACTACCATCTTTTGTTCATCACTCGTGAAAATGATCTCTGTAAAGAGTTCGAAACGTCGGGAAAATTATATAAATAAGTAAGAAATAAACGCGATATAATCCTAAAGGTTGTTTTTATCAATGAGTGAGATTCGCGAAAGTCTTAGAAATAAATAAACATATGATATGCAATTTTATTTTAATCTGATTAATTAGTACAAATTGATAGATATTAAGTCAGTAGTATAGTTAGCTTCTGTATAGGTATAAAAATGAAATATACAAATATGTGTTTAAAATTACAATATATTAATGCAAAAATTTTAAAAAAACTTTTCTAAAGTTAAAATTACTGATTTTAATTATTAACACTTATGAATAGAATTTTGATGTTATAGACTTAGGTAGACTCAGAACCAGCAGAAAGCAAGTGAAGATGTTATTGTGGGCTTCAATCCCAGTTTGGGATTGCTTGAATATCTCACATGTTTATAATATTGTACCAAGTGCATATTAAGTTTGCTGTAAACTATTTTCCTGTTGCAGTACAAATTGCCTGAAAGTGAGTTAGAAAAATTGATGAGTGCTGAATCAGAGGAGAGTCAGCGGAGTGTACTAGAAAACTTCGCCAAAGATCTACCCATAGCCACTAGGTAATGGTTGTTTATTGTTTCTATTATTTACTTTCTTGGCCAAAAAAGCCTCGACTATTTAAATGTTTTATTTGCTGCTAGTTAAAAGCACAAAATCTACTATTACCATTAATTTATTAATAAGATTTAGGTATAAAATGGTGTAGGTCTTAACATAAGTATGTAGAGCGCTTTAGCAGGGACTCTAATTCCTTTTTAATTAATTTAAAATGTAGAAGTGACATCTTTGAAAGGTATGAGTAATTCATCATTATATTCACAAACATAACTTCACGCCTTTTTCTACCTAAAGGTGTAGGCAGTGGCTGTTAAGCCTCGACTCGACGTAAATATAACGGATATTTACGTCGCTAATGGAATATTCATTCATGTGAGTGAGGATTCAAACCCGCGACCTCTTAATTCAGAAGCGGGGTGCCCGACCACTGGACCACAGAGATATAAGTACGTCATCCGTACTTCCCTTTCTCTCCAAAGTGCTCGAATCCTGTGTCTTTAAACAACTATCCGCGTTCACTGACAAGAATAATATACTAAGCACATATCAATCCGGATTTAGACCTGGACATAGCACTATCACAGCCGTCCTTAAAGCGACTGGCGACATTAGGGCTGGAATTGAAGTATCTAAAGTTACTGTGTTAGTCTTGGTTGACTTTTCTAACGCCTTTAATACCGTCAGTCACGAAATCCTATTAGCTATCCTCCCCCATATCAAGATCTCCTCCGAAGTACAGGAATGGTTTTCCTCTTATCTTCGTGGACGCCAGCAGTCAGTTTCAGTCAATGAAAATACATCGATTTGGTGTTCTGTCGACTCTGGTGTGCCACAAGGGGGCATTATCTCCCCTTTACTGTTCTCAATTTTTATCAACTGCCTAACCTTGCAACTTCAGTGTTCGTATCATCTCTACGCTGATGACTTGCAGCTATACGCCCAAGCTAGGGTAGATGACCTGTGCACTGCAGTAGATTACATCAATAAGGGCCTAGAGGCCATCAAACTTTGGTCACACAAATTCGGTGTACAGGTGAACCCTCATAAGTGTCGGGCTATTATCATTGGTAGCCACCACAACATTACTAATATTGATTGCAACATTCTCTCTTCCCACATTTATAACGGTAACGTAATACCATACAGCGATACAGTAAAAAACCTGGGTATCTATCTAGACAATAAACTAGATTGGCATGTTCAAGTGAAGGAGGTTAGTAACCAAATAACGCGAACACTGCGGACACTTTACCGTCTCAGAAAATTCTTGCCAACCAAAACGAAGACGATGCTTGTGCAGACTTTGGTTTTTCCTATAGCCGACTATGGTGATGTGTGTTATTTGGACCTGAATGCAGATCTCCATGATAAATACGACCGACTTCTAAATAATTGCATTGATTGCATGCATTCAGTTCATATTTAATCTTCGAAAGTAGGATCACGTCTCTGCTTATCGTTCCTAACTCAAATGGTTGTCTATTCGTCATCGCCGAAGTTTGCGTACTCTCACCACACTCTATTCTATCCTTCATCTATCGTCAGCCCCAGTATACTTGTCTTCGTGCTTCAAGTTTCTATATATGAACCACTCTCGAAATCTTCGTTCTGTTGATAACCCGATCCTCCTTTGCCCCTGTCATAAATCTAATTGTGTAACATCTTCCTTCCCGGTACGCTCTGTCCAACTTCGGAATGCACTGCCCAAGGAAATCAGGATGGCGAAAAGTCGGTTTACTTTTAAACGTAGGGTCCGCGAGCACCTGCTTCAGAAAATCGCAGAGCTAAACCAACTTTGAAATTCGTCAACATATAGCTACCATCGCCTGTGTGTATATTTGTGTATTGTATATTTGTATACTTGTGTATGTATATATTATTATGTAGTATGGTGTGTATATGTATGTGTGTATGTATAGCATGGTGTGTATATGTGTATGTTGATGTATATTAGTATGATATATTATGTATAATGTGTTTCTTCTCTCCTTATATATTTCTCTTTTTTTTTTTCGCGATATCCCTACCACTTATGTCTCTCCACTACCCATGGTTGACTGGTAGAGAATGCTTTTAGCATTAAGTCCGCCTGTATACATAAATTGTGTATGAAGCTTTTAAATAAATAAATATATGACATGATATAAAAATGTCATTTTTCCATAAAAATTCAATTGAGTATTTTAATTTAATTAATTATCAGTTAGGGTTATAAAGACAATAAAACATTTTGTTGACCCAAATGCAATATCTTTATATCCTATTCATTTATTGATAACATAACTTCACGCCTTTTTCTACCCGAAGGTGTAGGCAGCTGTTAAGCTTCGACTCGCCGTTATGTTTACGTCTCAAATTAAATAGGTGGGTAACCCATAGCCATACATTTAACACAAAGTTTTCAGTCGTCAATATTTATCACACATAACTTCCGAAAAAAATTTCGTAAAGTCATTGATGTGAGCCCGGATTCGAACTCACGACTTTTTAATTCAGAAGCGGGGTGCTCGACCGCTGGACTACCGAGACTGTTATTATTATTTATTGATAACTATTTTCCTATATGTAGTATTTCATTTATTAAGCTAACGCTGTCTTGCAAATTCGTATTTAAAACTACTAAATTCAGCTTGTCCTAAACCTTCATAAACCTAAGTCGATATTCTAAGAGGTAGTGGTAGTTCACTGGTCGGGCCGGCCCATTCATGCAGCCGACTGCGTGGTTCTACCACTGTTAAAAACCACTGTTCATCCAATTTTGTCTCATTTCTAGACTTTTACTCGCGATAAGAAAGTACGGCCCGTGTCCTCGTGCCCTCGTGCCCTCTTTGTGGAAAGTTCAAACCAAAAATGAAATATTAATGAAATTTGCCGATTCAATACCCGTTTTGACGAGGTTTGCGGTTTTTTTTTTCAATTAGTGTAGAAATGAGATTATAGGTATTGTTTGTTTGTACACTAATTTATTCTAAAAGTACTTTTATAAGATACTAGCTGACCCGGCAAACGTTGTCTTGCCAAAGAATAAAATGTAAAAAATAGGAGTTGATCGTAGGGGGTTGAAAATTTAGGGTTATATGTATTTTTGTATGTTGTATCAATATGCTTACAAAATTTCATGAGAATCGGTCAAGCCGTTTCGGAGGAGTTTGGGAACGAAAATTGTGACACGAGAATTTTATATATAAGATTTAGTACGGACATTGTTATAACGTAATTTTACCTATTTCATTCTCATTTAGACATAAAATATTATAACTTCACGCCTTTTTCTACCCGAATGTGTAGGCAGCGGCAGAGGCCGCGTCTCGCCGTTATGTTTACGTCCCAAACGGAATAGGTGGAGGACCTATTGCCATGCCGGACACAAAGTTTTTAGTCATCTATATTTATCACAAATAACTTACGAATAATTTCGAAGGTTGGGCCAATGTGAGGATTCGAACCGGCGACCTCTGGATTCGGAAGCGGGGTGCTCGACCACTGGACCACCGAGACTTATTTAGACGTTGAACTAAATATTAATATCGATCATTGTAATTATCTCAATTCATTCATTGGCCACTACATCTTTTCAGATGATCGTTGCAGTGCCTGCCTTTGTATTTTCATTTGCAGCTTCTCTGGTGGCTTAACAAGCCTATGGCAGCCCGACATTTTTTACCACATCTGGTGCAGGTGAAACGCGATTCAGTAGGAGGAGGAGCAGCTGCTCCACGAAACCTTTTCTGCCTTAAGTTCTCCAGCCAGGCTTTATCCCATTCCGATGCACCGACCGACAGACAGTACCGCCACTCCGATCTCACGCCAGCCCGCGCCTCCCACTCATTGGCGTCTATGTGGAAAGCATCCATATCTCGCTTGCAGCAGTCCTTGTATCTCAGCATAGGGCGGCCGACTGGTCTCTTCACATTAGCAATCTGCCCGAGCATGACCTCACGCGGCAATCTCATGGGGTCCATGCGTTGTACGTGGCCGAGCCAGCGGAGTCTCCTCTCTTTCAGAGTTGCAGTGACACTTTTGCACTTTGTTTTTGCAAGAACGGCCTCGTTAGTCATTTTATCTTTCCATGTTACGCCCAGTATGGATCTTAGACACCGCATGTGGAAGGCGTTGAGACGACGTTCTTGTTTGGCATATGTGGTCCATGTTTCCGAGGCATACAGCAGGATACTAAGCACGCAGGTCTGATACACGAGGATCTTGGTGGTAAGGGTGAGTTTGTTGTTGTTCCAAACACGGTTAGTGAGTTTGCCAAATGCTGTTGCTGCTCTGCCAATGCGAGTGTCCAGTTCCTTGCCGTTTGACAGGTTGTTTTCGGTGGTAGAGCCCAGGTAGCAGAAGCTGTCTACAACTTGAAGTACAGCGCCGTCCAGTGAGATGTTCGGCAGGACGTCTACGCCCTGGACCATAACAACAGTCTTTTTCACGTTGACACTCATCGAGAACAGCCGGCAAGCATATCCAAATCTCGACACCAAGTCCTGTAAATCCTCTTCCGAGTTGGCAATAAGTGCCGCGTCATCCGCATACAAAAGTTCACGGACGGTGACTTCTTCACGTTTTCTTTTGGACTGTAGCAGTTGAATGTTAAACAGTCTTCCGTCCTTCCTTGTATGCAGATGCACTCCGACGTTGCAACCTTCAAAGGCCACAAGTAGTAAGGCCGAGAAGAAGACACCAAAGAGTGTTGGGGCCAGTACACATCCCTGCCTCACACCACGATTTATACCGAAGTATGCGGATATATCCCCGTCAACGATTACTGATCCCCGCATGTTATCGTGAAAAGATTTTATCAGCGATAGTAGGGTGGGTGGGCAGCCTATGTGCGTGAGTATATTATAGAGGCCTTGCCGACTGACCGTATCAAAGGCTTTGTTTAAATCCACAAAAGCCATATATAGAGGCAGGCGATGCTCACGACATTTTTCCTGGAGTTGGCGAAGAGTGAATATCATATCTGTGGTGGATCTGCCGGCGCAAAATCCGCATTGTGATTCTGGGTAGATCTGAGCTGCCAATGTTTCCAGCCTTCTCAGTATTACCCTGGCGAACGCTTTGCCGGCAATGCTTAGTAGCGATATTCCTCTATAGTTGTTGCAGTCGCCTCTGTCACCTTTCCCCTTGTATAGGGTAACTATATCCGCGTCTCTCATGTCCTGTGGTATAGAACCATCAGTCCAGCACCTCAGAAAAACTTTGTACAAGGCAGGTGTTACACAGTCGAGTTTAATTATTTCTGCGGGTAGGTTATCACGACCGGGACTCTTACCCAGTTTCAATTCTTTAACCGCGCGTTGCAATTCGTCCATGGTAGGTGGATCATCTAGTTCTGGTCTGACAGGGTAGGTCGGCAACGCATCCAGGGCTACCGGGCTTATGTTTACTTCCTCTGTATAGAGATCGGAATAGTGTTCCGCCCATCTGACAAGCTGTTGATGTTTCTCAGTGATGGGGGTGCCATTAACATCTTTAATTGCAGCGCGTTTTCTCGCCGTAGGTCCGGTAGCGGTTTTAATGCCCTGATACATTCCGCGATAGTCCCCTGAGTCTCGACAGCGTTGCATGTTTTCGCAAAGCCTGGTCCAGTATTTATTGGCGCGGACACGACATTCACGCTGAAGATCTGCTTTGGCAGATTTGTAGTTCCTCATCGCTGTGATAACAGAAGGGGCATTCATGTACCGTGCACGGGCGCTGCGCTTACTCTCTATGTAAGGACGCAACTCTTCTTCGTACTCTGCAAACCAGTCTTTCTGAGATCTTACTTGTCGCCCGAACCTTCGCAATGACGTCTCCATGAGTGTATCCCTAGTAAGATTCCACATATCCTCCGCACTTCGTGAATTATCCAATCGGTGGTGAGACAAGCTAGCTGTAATGTCTTCTGAGAACAGGCTGTACAGTGTACTGTCCAGGATGGCCTTGGAGTTTATTTTCGTTGTACGTCGAACGGATTTGCCTGAGTGGATCTTTTTAGGCATCAGGCGAGTCTTGGCAACAACGAGAGAGTGATCCGTATCGCAGTCTGCGCTGTGGTATGTTCGAGAATTGAGCATATCGCGTAAATCTCGCCGCCTGGCTATGATAAAATCTATTTGATGCCAGTGACCTGAGCGCGGATGCATCCAAGACACCTTATGAGAGAGTTTATTCTTGAAGTATGTGTTGGTGATACACAGAGAGTGAAAGGTGCAGAGTTCCAGTAGACGCTGTCCATTTTCGTTCATGTTCCCGATGCCATGTGAACCTATGCAGTCAGGCCAATCGCTGGTGTTTTTCCCAATCCTTGCATTGAAGTCTCCCAACAGCATTATTTTATCCGCGTTGTGACATTTCGTTAAAAGTTCGTTCAGATCCTCATAGAAGCCGTCTTTTACTTTTGATTCTGCATTTAGGGTGGGTGCGTATGCTGTGATGATTGTGACATTGCCGGAAGTAGTTAGTAGCCTGACTGACATTAACCTTTCGGAGATAAATTTAGGCTGTTCACAACATCGAGCGAGACTGTTGCGCACCGCCACACCAACACCGTGTTCGCGTCGTTCTCCGGACTGCTTCCCCCTCCAGAAGAATGTGTAGTTTTCTTCGCGCAGGCTTCCCTCATCAGCAAGGCGAGTCTCCTGGAGTGCGGCAATGTCTATACGGAGACGAAGGAGTTCCCTATCAATTAAGGCTGTTTTCCTAGTCTCCGGGACACCATCGGCTGGTGTGTCGTATCCAGGTAGCATTGTTCTGACGTTCCAGGTAGCAAATCGAGTCGTTAGAATTTTATGTTTGTTGTTTTTGTTTTTGTTTCTAGGTGCTGTATTACCCATTCTGCATCAGACACTGTGACATGCCTGCTGCTCCACACACCCATAGAAGCGCAGAAAGGGGGACGGACCAGTACCCTACTGGCTGGGGGCTGCCCAGCTTAAGGCGGGCGTTAACTGGTCAGTTAGCCGCGATGGGCTATCCCACCGTCGAGAGTCACCCCTGGCGCCCGCGCTTACGCCCATTAGCGCTAGGCTTATAACCGGTGACTGCAACTCCCCGTGTTGTAAATCGCATCCGTAAGGATACGAGCAGAGTGTCCTCTCTGCAGACACTGCATCGCCTGGGACGCATTTGTGAAACCACAGACTTGCCCAGCATCTGTGGCTCCCTCTCGACCTCCTCGACTTTGTCCACAGGAGCGACGGATCGCTACGTGTGGAGTGGATTTGGTTGCAGGAGTTGCCGACTCTTTCAGGTTGCACCTTAATGTCGCCTACGGTACTCCGAATCCGTGCCCCATCCGCCAAACATACGTCGTACCAAAGGCTGCCTTCTCCGCCGTGCTTGTCGTTAGGGTCTTCACCCGTATCCCTGGGCATGGGCTCCGCGTTATACCCCGCAGAACTGGGTCCCTGTCGAACTTAGCCACCCCTTCACCTGAGCCTACTGAGGTGACGGGTGCCCACCCCCGCGACGTGGACGCGCCGAGCAGGAATTACCCCAGTCAAGAACAGGGAAGGGGACCCTATCCTTGCTGGGGTCGGGTTAATGCCCCTGTATGGGTCCAGGAGCAAAGGCAATTTATCTCAATTAAAATATAAACAATCGTCATCAAAATATATAATATATGGATGACTAAAATTTTGATATCAATTTTGCGTAACTGAACATAAAGAACTCGGAAACATTAATTTTTATTAATTGCTTAGTGTTTATACACATAGGTAATTAGTCATTAATGTATGCTTGTCATTCAATTGTACGTAAAAACGTGTTTATAGTAATGTCTAGTTAATAGGATCAGTCATTAAATAGTGCAGTAAGAAACATTCTATATATCTAAATCATAATCTTTTTACACAATAGCCTCGGCTATACCTAAGCATTGAGAATATCTAAAAGAATAGTTGAGATAATCTGGCACGTTTATCACGTATTGTGTAACTCACACACACCCCCATTTTTTATTTTGTTATCGTCAGTAACGTACACATCTCAAATGACTCACAAGCCCATCTAGTAAAATTTACGAATACATACATCATTTATTTAAATCGACAGTTAAATTAAATTGAAGTGATCTAGCAACCCGCTTCTGAATCAAGATATCGTGGTTTCGAATCCGGTCTCACACCAATGACTTTTCCAAATTCTTTTCAGAAGTTATGTGTGATAAATAAATCGACGACTGAAAATATTGTGCCCGATGTATGTAGACTCGCCACCTATGCCAATTGAAATAGGTGGCGAGTACATAACGGCGAGTCGAGGCTTAACAACCGCTTACACCTTCAGGTAGAAAAAGGCGTGAAGTTATGTTATGAATGACAATGTTGTCAGGGCAACTTTAATTGATTATTACTTTCGCGTTTATGGAGTAGAAATTTACTCACCTTATAATATGAATGAATACTTAGTAGTACTAGCAGACCGCGCGAACTTCGTACCGCTATATTGTATGTAGCTTCCCGCCTCACGGTGTTACTCGCGTACAAACAAAATGTCGATGACGGCGATGATTACATATAGCCTATGTTACTCAGTGATAATGTAGCTTTCTAAAGAAAAAAGAATTATTGAAATCGGTCCAGTACTTTTGAATTTATTCGTTACATACAAAAATACAAATCTTTCCTCTTTATATTAGTGTAGATGTAACTACCTACCTATTTCCTGTTTGACTACTATTGATATGTTGAAACTTGTGCGGATTTACGCTGATTCAATTATGTCCACGAACACTGTACAGAGTTCATTTTTCTTTGACAAGAAGTCTCAACTCGAAATATTAGTCTTTCATACCAACCTAGAGGCTTATTAGGAACCTCTTAATTCCAGCCAGCTTACGCGCGGCTTTGCGAATTCGTATGTCCAACGACTAATTCCATCTAGTCTAGACTTCTCACTAATGCATGACTGGAATTAATTGTCCATAAATCGAATTTGCAGTGAATTTGATAGTGACTACCCATCACTGTATAGCTGGAACTAGTCGTTAAAATTACGAATTTGCAAGGCAGCGCGTATTTTAAGCTGGCTGGAATTAAGAGTTCATAATACGCTAGCTGTTCACATTTAAGGATAATGGGGGTACAATAGCGTTGTAAGTATTTATTCAACTGATTGTTTTTACCGTCAATAACCCATTATTCATAAGAGCTTAAGTCAGTGTTTCATGGAATTCCTCTTAGAGATATTTTGTCTCACTGAATAATAGGTGACTAACCTATTGTCGTAAACATCTATGGTTCATTAACAAATATTTGGCTTCGGGTGCAGTTGATTTCGCTGACTTTTATTCCTCAAGACAATCAAATCTTTTTAACAGAACTTTGGTAGAACCTCGCAGTCTGCTGCATCGACTGGACTGGACTGGATCGACCGGTGAAAATACCACGACCGGTCAGAATATGCTGCGTCCCCCACTCTCGGCTTTCCATCCCACTTCTAACCCGTTCCATATACCAGTGTAGAGGGCGCCAACCAAGAAAAAAAAATCGTTCCTTCGCGATAATATTACAATATTTTTGTTTGCGGAACGATTGACACTGTATCAAAACATATTGAGTGCATAGTATAATCTGTGTCCAATATCTTATATTTATCAGCTGTAGTTATCTCAGAATGATTGCCCTTTGGTATCGTTGAGTGGACGTAAACTGTAGCTATTTATTTATACCAGTCATGATTACCTCATCTACTATTTAAATTCATAGACTATTTGTGTTAGATTATTTGGTTGGAACAGTAGTAGAATATTTTTAGCAATGTTTACGGCTATTGCTTTTGAAGAGTTTGATATTATGAATTTAATCTCTTGCCTATCAATATTTTAAGAGGTTATGATTATTATGTGATAATAATTCAATAATTAACAAATTATATTTTGTAATATTAAGCCTAAAATAAAGAGATGAATTAAGTCTCACCTGAAAAAACAAATCTAATAATATAATTTGAAAAGACTAAATGTAAAGGTGCATTCCATTTAGATCGCTTTTTTATTTTACATTTATACTTATATTTATACTTATATTAATATTGCTTAAATATTACGGGAAAAGTTACTTTGCAAATTATCATTAGTACAAAACAAAGTCACTTTCCGCTGTCTGTCCCATTATATGCTTTTATCTTTAAAACTACGCAACAGATTCTAATGCGGTTTTCTATAATAGTTAGAGAGTGTCAACGGGGTGGTTTTGATCTATAATTCATATATGATGTTGTAAAGAAAAATGATAATTTTCGAGATTTAGCACTTTAATTGCAAACACTGGCTGAACCCTCAGTGATAGATCAAAACAATGTTCTACATTATTAAACACCTTTAGAAGGTCTACAAAAAAGTCCGCGAGGGCATATGTCTATCTCTTAGAGATAACCCACAATGAGCATTTTTATTTATTTACTTTTTATGAGAAATAATGGCTTATTTACGAAGCAAATTAAAACATTACAGCATTAATTTTCATCTAATTATGTGTCTTAAATAGATTGTGCTTTTAATATAGATCAATATGGCCCTTTACAGCATGTAGTTTAAACGAATATTTACTAAGATATTAGGTACAGTATTAACATAGCGGGACATAGTAGGTGGGTTGCGCGCCAAAACGCGTGTCGATAAATAGCACAAATTGAACTTTGTAAGATCCAAATTTTACTCATTTAATACTTTTGATGCGGAATAAAGTTCGCCGGGTCAGCTAGTTGTATATAAATTGGCATACAGTAATACGTTATTTCTTACTTACCTATCTTCAAATCCTACATACCATTTCGCCTAAACATTACGGAACAGTAGTTAGTAAGGTTTTTTTTGGGCAAACCAGCGCTGCCCATAGACATCTGCAACGCAGATAGATAGTATTCCAGTTGCATTGCCAAGCTCTACGGGAGTAGGATGAGAAGGAATAGAGAAGAGGCCTGGCCCTCTGGATACCTCTCTCACTGAATGACACGCGACCTAGCCAGTTTACGTAGATATTCTCAGAGATCGTAATTACGCCGGTCGAGCTGGCCCATTCATGTAGCGAACTACGTGCAGAGAGTTATGTTATGTTCATGAAACATGTTTTTAAAAAATTTCAGAACAATGTCCGGTTCAGTCCGATACTGCAACCGCTGTGTGCTAGTGAAGCCAGATCGGGCGCACCATTGCAGTATTTGTGCCAAATGCGTTATGAAGATGGACCACCACTGTCCGTGGGTTAACAACTGTGTGTGCTTCCACAACTACAAGTTCTTCATGCTGTTCTTGGGATATGCACTGGTCTACTGTATCTTCATCATGACCACTTGTCTACCGTACTTTATCAAATTTTGGAAGGTATGTATTTTCATTTTTTTAATTTCCATTTGAACTGCCTTTTACAAAAGACCACTTAAATTCACTTAAGATACCAGTTTGCCTTAACGAGTTATGATAGCCATTAATGGAATCGCCACATACAATGTCCTGAATTGTAGTGTCTTTTACTGTCGTAATTTATTTTAACCTGATTGCACTATTTTTTTTGGGATAATGTTTAAAAATTGATGTCGAAATTCAGCTCCAATACTCCTCGTATTTGAAGCAGGCGTTAACAAAGTGGAATCTCCTCGGGGCTATGGTTATTTTTTAGATTTTACGACCGATTTATCCAAATTTCCGAACCTCAAATCAGAATCCTAAATCAAAATTTAATATGTACATAAAATTTGGTCTTTAAAAAATCTGTTCATTTAAAATATTGTGAATGAATTTAATTTTACAGTAAATTATTTACGAAAAAATTATCTCACACTATCAAATCTATTGCTAATTTGTACAAGATAACTGTTTTGAGTTAAATGTTTTTACTTAGATGTCTGTATATCTGTTGTAATTATAAAATTAGTCAGAATGGCTGACACTATCCGCCTAACTAGTGTGTAATGTAGTATACTAAATTGGTCCTAATTGATAGTAATTCACCATATATATATATATATTAATTTAACCAACAGATGTATCAGGAATACAAGTCCCACTGCGATCGCTTGACAGACCATGGCACTTATACTAAAACTTGCATGGAAATGATTAATGTAATAATTAATTATTTTATTTTTATATTATTAAAATCATCTAATAATGCAGCTTAGATGAGATGAATTCGGGTAGATAAAACAACATCGCGTTATTTTGCCAAATATATTTTTACTTTTTTACGTTCGTTCAAAAATGTGTTTGCTCTTAACCACTTGACCGTTTCGGGAAGTTTAGTTCCCAAAACTGCATATACCGATGCACGTTTTGGGTATTTTGGCCTCCAGACGTTAATAGTTTTTGAAATCGAATATTTATAATTCTTAGCGTAGTTATAGGGAACTGTTAGGGAGGTCATAAAACCAAATACTCGAGTCCTTCGGTCAAATATAAAGTAAACAATAAACGAAAGTAACCTGACGGCATTGTTCGAATCTTAATAATATACATATGTGTAATAAATGCATAAAAATATGAACCGTTTCTTGCCAAATTAATTATGTAAACAATATGGGAAACGCTAACATTTTATGGGACTGCATGGGTCCATGACAATGCCAAATTTCAACGGTCCATTAATTTGGACAACTAATTTAATGAGTAAAAGATATTTAATATAGTCTAATTTCTACATAACTATGTTTGCAACTTAATATACTATTTAAAACAGGGATTTGTCAGCCGTATAGATAAAAGATTTTTATAATAAAACATTTTGAGTGCATCTCCGCCAACTGGGAAAATTCGCGCAAAAAAATTAGTAAAAAGTTTGGACGTTCAATACCGTATTTAATCGAAGTTCTGTGGAACCTACGATCAAGTGGTTAAGGTGGAAACTACATGTTTGATCTGCCAGATTTATTTGTGTTAATTCTAAACAAAGTATTCACCATTTGAAATCTTCGTACTCAATCATCAAAAGTAGTTCGAATGCTATTTTTTTTTTTATCGTAAGCCAAAGAAGTTGTTAGTCAATGAAATAGCTTTCATGATTGTAAAAAAAAATATATTACATTTACTCATCGTTACAAATAGTTACGTGATTAACTGCTGAAGGTATATTCGCGAATAGTTTTCCTAGTAAATTATCGAATAAGTACATAATGACCTTAATCAGTCTATTAGATAAATTTCACGATTATAGTAGGTACTATCAGATAACAGTCGTTGTTATGAATCATTATGTATTTATTTTTATGCAATGCCATTTTTATATTCCACTTTGTTTAAATTTAAACCAAGTGTCGCAGTGGGATGAACTTTGAAATTCTCGTAGAAATTTTCATCTATTTAAACAATGTGGATGTCATTGGAAGCTTCAGTAATGTTCGGCTTAGTATTTTTTTTTTTAAATATCTATCTATAAGTCATTTTTGTATTAAATGGCTCTAAAATATTTCTACGCTGTATGCTGTATCTATTAGTTGATCATTTTTTTCATGTATCATAAATATGTATTTACAAACAAATAGTATTCATAATTATATTAATCCGTGGTCTATTTTTACATCAGCGTATTTAATTAGCATGGAAACTAGATGGCACTATGTATATTTCTTTTATATTGAGCGAGAGTTATGAATTTTCCCATTGGTTGTCACCACGATGACCAGGTTTCATTTCCTATCAAGTACCGTTTAGGTTTCATCCTTTTACAAATTGTATCTATGGAGTTGCGATATGGTCGATGGCGCCACTGATGTTTCGTGTATAGCAGTATCCTTTTCAATAGGAGAGCTCTGTACCGTCCTAATTTTCAATTTATTAAGTGGAATGCTATACGATATGATTCCCAGAAGCCACTTAAACTATAAACTAGGTGTTATAATATAATGCTAACAAAACAAATTCCCAATGTGCAGGGTGAATTCGGGACGGCCGCCAGCACGGGACGATACCACATTGTGTTCGCATTCTTCGTGGCGCTCATGTTCGCCATCTCCTTAGGCTCGCTGTTCGGCTACCACTGTTATCTCGTCGCCAATAACAGGACCACTTTAGGTAAGAACCATTATTACTTTCGACTTGCTCACAACTTTGTATTTTACATTATTGGTTTTTTTATAACTGCCTTTACTCACTAGACTTTAGCTGAAGCAATGAATTAAAAAGGTGTAAAAATACTTGTTTAAATATCTGACGCTGTATATTGTACGGTCTTTCCGTCATCACATACCATTCAATTTTCATAAAGGTTCACAAGGTTGTTGACTGCAATTATGACACTAGCTGTATCTATAGTCTGTAATATTGTCAATCAAGTGGCATTTTCAGAATTACTATTGATAAGCGTCATTTTCGATGTTATCAATTGAAATACGTCAGAGGAAGGCATATATATCTCTCTTTTTGTTTATATTACTTTCCTTTTTATAAATATAAATCCAACCGTCTAAAATACGCAATAACATCGCCTGGATATTACCTTCACATAAGATGTAACGCATTAGTGAAAATTACACTCTCCAGTTGTGTATCCGTGATTAGTGATTAAAGCTTCACGCCTTTGTTACCCAAAGATGTAGACAGCGGCTGTTAAGTGTCTCGTGTCGCCGTTATGTTTACGTCCCAAATGGAATAGGTGACCAACCTATTGCCATGACGGGCTCAAAGTTTTCAGTCATCGATATTTTTCACACATAACTTCCCAAAAGAACATCGAAAAGTCATTGGTGTGAGCCAGTGTGAGGATTCAAACTAGCGATCTCTAGATTGCAGAAGCGGGGTGCTCTACCACTGGTCCACCGAGACCTTAAGAGTTTGTGATCATCCTGTAAATAGATAAATTTGCTTTCAGATATGCTTGTATCATACTACAGATTGCGAAGTAATACGGGACAGATTATAAGCTCCATGTTTAACGCTTTATTTAACGGTAATTGCAGTCACCTCCCTGAATTGTTGTTGTACTTATTAGGTTGTTTTTTTTTAATAAATAGGGTAGCCATGGCAGTATAATTAGTTTGATTTGGCGCCTAATTTGGTACTTCGCGGTAATCGCACGTAGAGTTCGTAAATTTCTAAGGTGTCTATTATAATATTGTATACTATTACGCTGTAGATAACGTTGGTTATTTTTATATTCTAGTAACTTTATTAGTCGTAATTTAATTGTCTTTACAATGTATTAACGAGCGTATATTTACATGTATTTTATTTAATACGACTCCTAAATAAGATAAATTAATAAATTTTATTGTTTGAATAAAATAACAATTTTTCTACAAGCATTGTTAGTGATTATTGAAGTTTTTAATACTCGTCACGAACGAATGAAAGCCGAGTGATTAAAATAGTGTTACGAAAAATGAAGACGGTTTATAGCTGTGGATGAAGCGAAAGTAGTCAGGATCATAGTCTGTAGAAAGCAAAACTCTCTGCCTACCACCATGGAATACATGCGCGAGTGTATGTAAGCATGTTAATGATTCTGTAAAAACATTTTATTTTACTTATATACAAACGTGTTGTCGACACGCATACTCTTTTGAAATTGAAAAATTTGACAAGCTGGCCAAAAGTACAGTTAGACAATCCGCACTAATGCGCGTTATGAAAAAAAAATGTTAACGCCTAGTTTATATGGACATTGCAGAAGCATTCAGAGCACCGATGTTCCGGGGTGGTGCTGACAAGAATGGTTTCTCGATCGGCACATTCAACAACTTCAAAGAGGTATTCGGCAACAGTCCAAATCTCTGGGTGGTACCGGTGTTTACCAGGTAACAACTTTTAATAACTTACTTATACACATATAAACAATGTCCTAGTAAATCCGACGGAGATGGAGCTTTTATGCATTTTTACAACATTTAATAAAATTACAGATAAACTTATTTCAATTTTAGAATGCACATTGAAAAATGCTCGTAATGCTAAAAGTTTTATGTCCATGGAACATTCCAAGTGATTGCTATGAAAATTGGAGACGACATAAATAAAAAAAAATCGGCATGTTTGTCTATGGTTTTAATACGCACGTTAGGTATTACGTATACACAGTGTACGCGTATCAAATTATGAACTGTGTGCATGTCCCAATTAGTTGTGTGAAAAAGAAGTGAATGACCAATGGTTCTAACAATAACACATGGTTTTAGCTTGACTATAATGTAATTTAAAAACAACCAAAGGGATGTGCTGTCAATAGTACTCTTGACTCGGACTTATACATTTGCATTTGTTACTGATTAGTCAAAAAGTCATATCATTCACTCATATTAATCATGTTCACTAACATCCATTCATTTATAATAAGCATAAAAATAGTGTTCGAAGAAAAAAAGGTTACAATATTGTCTATGGTCGGAAAGCCATTGATCGGCCATTAACCGTTTTTGTTTGTGTATTAATAAAGTTCACATCTAACAGTGGGCATGACTGTACTTTATTTATCGTCAGGTCAATTACATTGTTATGCACTCGAATTTAAATGTGCTAGGTTTCACCCTTTGTACTTACTAGAATTTCAGGACATCTAACATTTACATCGTTAATTGATTAAAGCTACTTTTAACAATCTATACAAAATATCTATTAAATACAAAATAAAGTAAGAAAACCATCATATTTATTCGGAGTTTCAAGACAATCAAAGGGATGTGGATGACTTTGGTTATGATTTTTCAACGACCTCGTTAATCTTAATTGTATTGTCAGATTGTACGTAATAGATTCCAATTGTTTCCGTTCGTTCTGAGCCTTACAGAACAAACACTAAAACCAAATAGGAAAATTTTACCGATTACGTCAGGACGAGAATTGTGTCTTTGTTGGTGTTGTGTTTCTGTCTTCACTGGATCGTTATAAGCCATGATAATTCAACCAAGGTATCGGTGGTCCAGTGGTCGAGCACCCCGCTTCTGAATCTAGAGGTCGCGGGTTCGAATCCTCACACTGGCTCACACCAATGACTTTTCGAAGTTTTTTCTTTTTTTTTATGGGATAGGAGGGCAAACGAGCAGGCGTGTCACCTGATGGTAAGCAACCAACGCCGCCCATGGACACCAGCAACACATATAATGTTACTGTTGCGTTGCCGACCTTAAGGGATAGGGGAAAGGAAAGGATGGGGAAAGGGGGGTGGGCCTCCGGGTATCTCTCTCACCGAACGAAACGCGGCATGAGCCACTTTACGTCGGTCTTCTGAGAGGTCGTGGTATTTCACCGGTCGAGCCGGCCCATTCATGCAGAGAACTGCTTGGCTCTACCACTGTCAAGTTTTCGGAAGTTATGTGTGAAAAATATCGATAACTGAAAATTTGTGCCCGGTATGGCAATAGGTTCGCACCTATTCCATTTGGGACGTAAACGTAACGGCGAGACGAGGCTTAACAGCCGCTGCCTACACCTTCGGGTAGAAAAAGGCGTGAAGTGTTATGTTATGTTATTATTCAACAATTTACTAGTAGCCGGGCATGTGTTCATACCATCAGGGTAATTTGAAAAAATACTATAAAATACTTTTTTGATACTATACTATACTTATTCCTTAAATAATTGACTTTTTCCCGTTGGAAAACAGACCCAAAGGTTCGTTCCCTCCCTATGACCACCATGTCCAATATCCTTTCAAATAGTGATCGTTTTGTCAGTTTGGGAGACGGGTGCGAATTCCCTGTGCGTCGCGAACACCAACTTGCGACGTTCACCTCGCCCCAGGAGACTCACGGATACGAGTCCATGGGCATCACGCGGTCAAGGTCAGAAAAGGACGACGAACCACTCAGGGACAACCAGATACCTTGAGCATACCATTAATTTGCCATAACTGTATTTGCAAGCCCACCAAACTTCGACGATATTAAGCTCCTTATAATAATGTTATGTCCCCAATTTTATGAATGCGCTGGTCGAATATACGTAATGTAATTACGTGATAGATTTTTTTTTATGAGTTTAAATTGAAAATGTCAAACATCTGTGAAATAATAAAGATATTATTCACACTTTATTAGTATTGGACACTTTCAATGACAACAAAAAAATAGCTAGGGATATAACTTTTCAATTGAAATAACTTACTGAACACATAGTTTTAGATATTTTCTTATTATTCATATTTTGAGATGGATAAATTGAAAAAATCACAACATGATAATGAAAAAAAAAATATAGTAATTGAATGATTGGAAGAGAAGTAGGCATGTTAGTCAGAATGTCTAACTTGACTTTTGTAATGGTGCATAATAGAGTTTTGGCTGTTGATTTAGACGTTATATTAAATTTGTTATGTCCATTTATATTTTTATGTTAGTTAGTTTTAGTATACTCAGTCTTTAAAATGCCCAATATGACATAGATGTGTGTGGCTCAATATATATATTAGTAATTTTATATCACAATAATTATAATAATTACCAATTTTTAATTATTACGACGAAGCTTTAATGGTTGCTAATGTATTGAATGAAAATATATTATTTTATGCTCAAGTTATTTGGGTAGTCTTTGTTCAGTTAATTTGTTTATAATTTATGATAATTGAATTTTTATTAAACAATGATTACAGATACAGACGTGTTTATCACTTTGCGAATTGCTTTTTAATGCATTTATTTAATATGAGCTGCTATATATATACATATATACAACACACAAGACTGATAAAGTTGGAATTGTATTTTGTGATTATGTTTATTTTTTGTGCGCAATAAAATGTTTTGTTGTGTATTTTTTTTTTGTTTTTTATTTTTATTATTTCCACATTATTACACTTTGAGCTTCGACATGTCTCACATAGGCTATTGAGTACTTACACGTAGATAGCACTGTTTTAGCAAGCAAATGGATACAAATCAAATTACATTTCAGCTGTTTTTCTTTTGACTAAATAATTCATGATTATTATAACACAGTGCCTGTCTGTATTAGGTGTTTACTTTGAAAAGTGAAAAGTCTGTGTGCTGTATATTTTATTATATTATCTTTTTCTAGTACAGATATAAACCTATCTGTCTCAATTGTACTACTATTCTCTCAGTCTATTGCATGATTTCTGGTGCTGCAGATACGTGAGTTTATTTTTTTTATACATTTTTTTTGTAATACTTATACTTATTTAGTTATTTAGTTCGCTGCTCTCATTAAGACTCTATACATTAATAATAAATACTTATTTGAATCATGTAATCAGGCGCTTTTATTTTCATTATCCAATAATGTTGTTTTGTATTTTAAAATGTTTCTTATTATCTGTGGCACCAACGCTTCTGTGACTCTGTGATACTCGTTTTACATAATATTCTAAATTTAAAACAGTGCATAGACAATAAGGTTGTGTATTAATATTTTAGCACGGAGGTGGGCCGCGAGACTGAGAGATGGAGGCTTTGTCCAAGAAAGGGCAGGACCGTCCCGCAAATTGTATAAGGAAAATTCAATATCTATATATTTCTTTTATTTTACATAATATTTAAATAAATCCGTTCCGACTCGACGTTGCTTTTCATTCATTGGCGTCATTCAAACCTATTTGACCGAGTTTCAAAATTGTCATTCACTTCTTTTTTTACGTAGGTAGTTCATTCGATCGGTGTCCCTTTGCATGCTAACTTATTTAGTGGAGTCATTAGCGACTTATTGGCTTGTGCAGAGGATATATTATCATTATATTTTTTACTGTACTTTGCACGCTTTAGATGCCTTGTACAAATCGTAGTTCATTATTATACTATAGGTAAATAATGTGTCACATTTTAGTTAATGGTACGGTTTATTCATATACTTTGCAGATATAATAATATATTAGTTAAAGGAATATTTTAGTAGTGATAATATTATTTTCTTATTTGCTTCATTCAGTTGCTGTGAATAATTAAATTTTTAAACCCCACAAATTAATTATTTTTATTAATTATTAGTTACGATTAAATTTATAATATATTTTAAATATTCCTGTAAATATTTTTATGATAGTATATGAATAAAAACTGCTGTCACTTATTTGTTGTATCGGCTATTAGGTTTACTTTGATAGCTGCGGAACCCATTATTTAAGAAGTATTTTTGTGAGGTAAGTTAAAGTATTCATAAATTCTTAAAAGAAATATAAATAAATAAATCTGAATAAAGATTTTCAAGTAACATAATTATTGGTTAAATCACGTCACATTGCGCCATCTCTCATAAATTTTGTGGCAACAATATATTATTATCCATTCACAATAGATGGCTCTATATAAAATTATCATCATAAGCATAGATGAAAATACAGCTATTCAAGTAAACTTAGAAAGTCAAATTGAAAATTTGTGTCTTATATGTGTTATAACACATAAGAATCACTAGTATAAACAGCACGTGAAAGGAACACATATATAAGAACTGGTATTATTTAAAACTATACAACTGAACGGTGTAGTTTTGGTGACGGCATCGTGTACCCAACGCCTCAAGATGAAGAGGAGTCAGAGTCGCTGCTGAGCTCGGAACGCTGGGACCGGTGGGGGGAGCGCGCCACGCCCTTCGACGAACGGGAGAGTTCCTCCTTCGATGAACTATGAGTGTAGGTCATATTACGCAAGCTTGGCATATACCTGAAGACTGTGCGAGCAAGATTAATGATATAGAATAACCGCTTGTTATTATAAAAGAGTAGAGTGATTTTTTAATTTTGACGCAACCTGTTTTTTGAACGCATTTTTATTTAAATGAGATTCTTTACAGATTATGGAAATGTCACCGTCACTTTTGACGTTTTAATGAGTAAAATTGATTTTAATTGAACTGGGATTAGGACCATAATTAGATTATTGTGAGATTATCATGTCTACCAATTCTGTCGATAAATAAGAATTATTCACATAGAAAAATCTGTTTTTAAATAGGCATTAATTTAAATTTGCTAAAAAAGGCATGGTCTAATATTAAGAATATTAAGTGACAGCATACTTAAACTAATAATAATATTCCAGTTTGAAATAAGTAGTTCTTTCTATGTTAAATGAGTTTTATGTATCGATTTTAGGCTAGTTAAATTCTATATAAATATTTCTGTGCTAATTTTTTTCTTTTAGCCATGAATAGTTTTATTGAGTACAAAATGTAGCCATATTTTATCCTTATCTATTTTAAATAAGTAATAGTGGACTATTGGCCATTTGCTACGGAAACCAGACATGAAATTTAATGTGAATTCTAAAAAGGTAGGTAAAATTTACCTATAAATTGGTGCTGAACGATATATAGAATGAATGATTAGGTATATTCAATAGTGAGCTTTTAATAGTCTAGGTACTTAAGTTCATATAATATGAGTTTATATTATAATTTGCGAATAGTTAGCGATAGCAGGGCTTCCTCGCGACATGCCTGTGCATTTCTTTATAACACCTTTTTTATAAATCGTGTAAGGCCATCTGAATTTAATAGTAATCGCCTTATGAAAGTTATGACTATGATAATTCATAGAATTATATTATTACTTTCGTACTTAAAAAAATATCATACCACATTAAAATATATTTCTCTATTCTTTATTATGTGTAAAGACAAGGGAGCAATCTTCATTCTGCCGCAATATTCGTATTTTATTTAGTGTGTTATTAAAAAAATAATATCATGGATTTATGGAATAGGCCATTCTTTTTCGTTTTATAGACGTGTGTTCAGTGTCTAATTGTATCTCTATAGAATAATGAACATAGAAATAAATGATATCGTACGAAATTGACCTGGCTACCTGAACGCCATTACTTAGTGTTAAAAAAAACATCGTTCAGGAGAGGCTTTTTTTATTCAAAAACAATGGATAAACCTAAATGTTTTAATATTAATGATCTTTTTGCATTATTTAATGTTGTATAATTTAGATGTGAACAATTTTGTACTTATGGATAACTAACGCTAATGTAAGTTGTAAATAAATTAATGTTATATGTAAAAGGCTGCCCCCAGTTTTTAACTTTGCTAATGTTGAAAATTTAACGCGGGTAATTCAATCTATTTATTTGTGTTAATTAGTTGTACAAGATATTTTATGAAAAATTTAATCTTCAACAATTGATTTTGGTAGTTGTCAAATATAACTTCACGTAATTTAATTATACTTACCACATTTATAGACACCTGGCATATATACGTTTAGACCAAATGTACTTATCATACTTTATATTACACATTTTTAGCACTCTCCAATTTTCCATATATAACTCAATTTTCGCTTTAGGAATTTTAAAGAAATTTCAAAGTAGTAACTTCGTGTGGGTAATTGGAGGAAGAAAAAGAAGAGAAAGGTGTTATCTACTCTATCATCACAATCGGTATATTATTGTCTATACTTATAATAAAATTGTAAGACGGTATCAACATTGAGGATAAAAAAGGGAAAATGAAGCCAAATGAAGTCAGTCTGATCGTGCATGTCATCCATGCTACTGCAGTCTCTTTACTATACTATACATATACATCAATGTGTACCTACAGATGTTATTTGAAATATAAGCACCATAGCACCACAGAAAAATTTAATTTACCCCTACAGCAAAAATGAGAATCTCCAAAACTATTCTAAAAAATTGTTATGTGGTTTTCATAGTTCAAATAAACTTCTTGGATCAATAAATCACTGAAATCTGATGCCAGTGAAAAATCGGCAGTAGTTAGAAAAGATAATCGCAGGTGCAAGCAAAGGTGGTTTAATAAACATACTTGCTATTAAAATTTAAACTTTGAGAAAGGGTAATCCTCAACGTCTACTAAGTTATGTATTTTCGACTCGACATTGCGAAGGAACTTAACATGTTTATTTAACTTAATTAACGGAATTTTTTAGTGAGAAATTACTACTTTATAGGCGGCGTCAA
Organism: Euproctis similis; assembly: GCA_905147225.2. Lineage (NCBI taxonomy): Eukaryota > Metazoa > Arthropoda > Insecta > Lepidoptera > Erebidae > Euproctis > Euproctis similis. Next base: position 18,248,650 of record LR990109.1, read on the forward strand.
TGAAATAGTGAAAGTCGTAACGCAACATATTTTTCTTAGAACCCATTTGTTATGTTTAGCTCATAAAGAATGCCATCCAATAAATTTTAGTGAACTGTTTTCTACTATAACACTTCTCCAGCTAGTCATTTTATGATAACTTCCCAATAATGTATCTATATACATAAATAGGTACTTGCCTTTTTTGTATTTTTTTATGTAATTTATTTTGTTAAATCTATTTAGGTAAATGTATAAAGATTCCTCTTACAGTGTCTTAGGACCGAAAGGCACCGCACCTCCAATAGCGACAGAGATTTTAGTTTTTCTTGTAATTCTAATTATTAAAACAAAAATGTACGTTTATTTTTATTTCTCTTAACTATCTGACGTGAGTCTCAATATCCCGTTATTAGAGGGAAATTCAACGAAAAAGTTTTTATCATTCTGTGTATGTATTACATTATGTTGGCTTTTCTTCTGAATGTCTATTTGGAAGGAGCTTAAAACTATCTTACCTTACTTATTTGCAGTGACGAAGGGAATGTTTTGCTGAATGTATATTAAATGTTGACATGAATGAAAATATAACTTAAGTTTCCAATTGTTTTTTACCGACTTAAAAAAAGAGGGATCCTTTAATTTGTGTTGCACATGTACAGAGATTGTGTGTACAAATAAATCGAACAAACAATTTATTAAAAAAAAGTTGTTTTATTTTTATATCACATCCATGGTAATCACAATAATAAGAGGTGGGTCACAAAACTTAGGCATACATAATCACAAAATAACAATCAGTTGTAACGGAACAAAACTCATTAAGTAACAAAAATTATGAGCACCGTATAAAATGCGAAGTTGTTATAACAACTTAGAATCTAACGTTAAGATGCATATCTCTAATTAAACTTGCAGTGATTTGATACTGCTGTTCATGCAGAAGCGCAGTTGTGAAATTGTTCCAGAATACAGCCATTTATTCACACTTTTAAGCATTAAAATGTAATAAATCTTCATTTTTATTAATGTAAAATCAATTAGGAGAAACAATTATTTTATTATAACATAGTGAAAAAAATATAAAAAATAATAGTATGTATAGTATCAATAGCGATGAGAAAAATGTATGTTATTAAAAATAAACTGGCACATTTGAGATTCTCAAAAATCATAACAAATAACTATTGGAATTAAATTTTTAGGGTTGACAAAAGTGTTCTAATGTCGCTAGGGTTGACACTAGCTTTGAAGATATCCCTAAATGCTCTGACACACGAGGCTTCCTTCTCCAGATTCTTGGATACTTGGTGAGCTTTCAGCGTGATATCTTTGGGCACGCCCGCTAATCGCGCCGCGTTAAAACCGTAAGATTTGGGACACGCGCCAGGCGATAGTTTGTAGAGGAATGTTATTGTCTCTTCAGGTATGTGGTCGGCGTCATCTGGAGTCGATTCATCAGTTTCTACCATACACGCCTGAAACATGTTAATTTATAAATAAATAGCTGACTCGGTTGTCTTGCCGAAAAATAAAATTTAAAAATAGGGGTTGATCATAGGGGGTTGAAAATTTAGGGTTGTAAGTATTTTTGTATCCCGTTTTATAAAATAAAAAACAGAAATATATCGAAAAATTAAGACAAATTATTGAGGGGTGTATGTGATTACACCCTTGTGATTTAGGGAGATGAAAAATAGATGTTGTCCTATTCTCAGACCTACCCGATATGCACACAAAATTTCATGAGAATCGGTTAAGCCGTTTCGGAGGAGTACGGGAACGAAAATTGTGACAAGAGAATTTTATATATTAAATTTTCTCTTCAATTATAGTTTCGGACCAAGCATATTAGGTAGCTTTAATTGAGTTCAGTTCATTTGAGAATCAGCAATAGATAATTTATGAATAAACTCTTGTAGGGTATTCTATAAATTTTCTCATTTACATTCATAACTTCACGCCAAATCCCTTGCGGGGTAGGCAGAGAGAACGGAGCGCCATAAGGCACGATTCTTACACACCTCAGTCACTCGCTTCGTTGACTTTCATAACTTTTCTCATTTAGCAGCTATAAACCTTTTGGGTCATAGTCATAACATTTTCTATTTTTATTAATAAACATGCCGCTGTTTTTATTTTTGGTAATATTTATTTTTAAAGACTTTTTAGTGTTAATTAAAAAGCGTGTGGCGGCATAGATTCTGGTTTTAGCTCTAAGTTTTTTCTGTCATAACATGATTTTTACGTTCACAATAGTGACATAAAAAAATAGGTAAATACGACTATGTTAATAAAGCACATTGGGAGAGGCCTTTGTCCAGCAGTGGACTGATGATGATGAACAAAGCAAATAAAAACCAAATACCAACCATATGTCCGAGCATGATGGCCGGGTGTGAGGACAGGTGGTGCACCAGCGAGTGGTAGTGCGTGGAGAAGATGGCGCGACAGGCGCGCGCCGCCAGCTCGGCGCACACGGCGGACGCGATGGCCGTGCCGTCGTACGTGGAGGTGCCGCGCCCTGGGACAACAAACATTTCATATTACGGAACAGAATCGATGTATTTCCAAACGGCCTTTCTACTTCAAAAAATAGGTCACATTGGCATATAGGACTTTTTATGGTACATAAACATACATAACTTCACGCCAATTCTCTTACGGGGCAGGCTGAGAGAACAGAGCGCCGTAAGCACGATTCTTACATATCTAACACGCTTCTTAAACATTTATAACTTTTGTCATACGGGCTTGTGGGTTTTTAATTTTAAGGCAACGAAAAAATGTGGAAAGTGTATTGTGAATATCTTCAACCTTCCGATCCCTTCGCTTTTGCATTGTATGTCTGCCTTGCATCATCCCTTCTCTCTACATGTCCGAACCATCGGAACATGAGCATTTTTTTGGTAATTAATATTTATCACATCCTACTTCTTAAAGGTATACATTGAGTAAACCGTTTCACATACCGAGTTCGTCTAGCAACACCAGCGAGTGTACTGTAGCATGTTTCACTATGGACGCTGTCTCGTTCATCTCCACAAGGAATGTTGACTGACCAGAGAATATGTCGTCCGAAGCACCCAGCCTGGTGAATATGCGATCAACTAGACTTAGGTTGCACTCCTGCGCTGGCACATAACTGCCCTGTAAATTAAAATTTATTTATTTATTATTAAAATTAAATCACATTTTTTGTTATGTCAAACTCTGCTTGATTGCTTGCTATGTTTGAATGCACGAAATATTTTATTTAATTAATTGTTTTAAAATTTGATAACATACTATCAGGTTGGGTTATCATACTCACCAAGTGAGCTAGAACAGTGAGAAGGCCAGCTTGTCTCATCAAAGTAGATTTACCACCCATGTTAGGTCCAGTGAGAAGTAGTAGACTTGCTTCCTCTGTGCCTAATTGCGTATCGTTAGGAATGAAATCTTCCACAATCGGTATACAAGGATGACGGCCTTCTAATATATTCAGGTAAGGCTGGAAAATAATGCAGTAATTATACCACTGAAAATATTTATCTCTGGCTCAATCCCCTCGCGAGTACAAATATTTATGAGAATCATGAATGTTTGTATGGCGTCACAGTATTTACAAGTATGTATTTACAAAAAAAAGTATATATGTGCTAATATCCGTTATCTAGTATCCATAGCACAAGCATTTAGTTACCTAGTTTGGAACTAGAGGGCGCTGTGTAGATCGTGTACAAGATATTATTACTACATTGAATTGAAAATTGTTATTAAAATGATTTGCGTTTGTTAGGGTCTATTTAAAATTTTTTTTGTTTATGTCTTAAAATAGGATTCATGAACAACACAATAACAATTAAAGACCGATCTACAGATTTTACAGCTTTTATTCAACTGATGCTTTACTGCTTCTATTTTCTCGATCTTGAATATGGCAAATGGGCAAGTAGGTACCACCTGATGGTAAGTAATTTTTTACTGCCCATAAAGAAGTAGGGGGTAAAAGAGGATTGGGTCTCCGGATACCACTCTAACCGAATGAAACGCGTCATGAGCCACTTCACGCCGATATTTCGAGAGGTCGTGGTATTTCACCGGCTAACCCATTCATGCAGTGAACTGCAGGACTCTACCACTGATATGATATTTCATTTATGTTTTACTGTTGTATACTTACTTTTGTTATGTAGTAGTTACTAACCTTTTTATTTTTACTGTATGTCACTTCAGGCAAACATACATCCCCACTTTGCTGTCTTGCAAACTCAGTGAACGCAAGCAAAATGTCCAAAGTAGACAAACACTGCACCGCTGTCTCCCACTGGTTGTAGTGAGATGAGAACTTCTCGAAGATTCGACGACTCAGGTCTTTAAGAACGTTCGTCTTTTGCTCCTCAGCGGCTATCATACGGGCTAGCAGCTCCTGCAATAGTCCTACATTAACTGCATATTTTCTTATAAACTAAGATTTAGGAGCCGTTCAAGTATTACGTAAGCACTATAGGGGGCATTTGCTTTGCTTATTTTGGATGACATGGGGGTAGGGGGGCCAAGATGATGATTATGTCATTAGTAGTTATTTAATGTTTTAAAAAATCTTGTAGATGGTCTCTTGAGTGTTTTCGTAATTATGGGGGAGGGGATAAAAGCTGTGCTTAATTTTGCTTACAAGAGGGGGGGGGGGTAAATAATTGTAATAATTCTGCTTACGTAATGAAGGGGATGGCTATACACTTATTGTGAACGATTCAAATATTACATTACAGTGAATATGTAATGTTAATTTTTGGTAAGTCATTATCTTGATAAATCATAAAATCCTGGAGTTCCTATAAATCCATAAGTCGGACTGACGTCAACATAAGAAAATAAGATAGTAAATTTTATACAAAAACATCTCGTACATCAATGATCGACGTGAAGTACCTTACCTTTGTCTCAGAAGTAGAAAATCTCTTGAATCCTTTTCTTGCACTTTCTAAATTATAATCGGATCCAGCTTTACTTGCCGCGTTTTGGGGCACTTCTATCTGATATCTCTTCTTGTCTGTACCTACGTAATTTAGCTAAAAAGATAGATAATAACTTAAATAACGTGAAAAACTATAACTTATAACAGTGGTACACTAACAGCCAAGCAGTTCGCTGCATGATTGGGCCGGCTCGACCGGTGAAATACCACGACCTCTCAGAAGATCGACGTGAAGTGGCTCATGCCGCGTTTCGTTCGGTGAAAGAGGTATCCGGGGGCCCACTCCTCTTCCCCATCCTTCCCTTATCCCTTAAAGGTCGGCAACGCAACAGTAACACTATATGTGTTGCTGGTGTCCATGGGCGGCGTTGGTTGTTTTCCATCAGGTGACACCGCCTGCTCGTTTGCCCCCCTAACCCATAAAAAAAAATATACACACTTTCTTAAGTTATGTGTGATAAATATCCATGACTAAAAAACTTTGTGCGCGGTATGGCAATAAGTACGCCACCTATTCCATTTAGGATGTAAACATAACGGCGAGACGAGGTAAACTGCCACTGCCTACACCTTTGGGTAGAAAAAGGCTTAAAGTCGTGCTATACTGACTTACTTTCTAGTAAGTATTAGAAGAACATGTATAATGTTGGAAGTTATAAATAAGCATAAAGTGAAGATCAGGTTTCGGTAGTCTGAATCAAGAAGTTGCGGGTTCGAATCCTGGCTCACATCAATGACTTTTCGAAATTATTCTTGCAAGTTCTATGTGGCAAATATCGATGACTGACAACTTTGTGCCCAGTATAGCAATAGGTTGGGCACCTATTCTATTTGGGACGCAAACATAACGGCGAGAGGAGGCTTAATAGCCGCTGCCTACACCATCGAGTAGAAAAAGGCATGAAATTATGTTATGTAACTCATAATATGTGGAGAACTCACCCGACATTTGAAATATTTCTCTTGCTCTTTTAAATAATCTTTCAGTTCCCCCTCTATTTCCTTTATAAGTCGGAGAGTGCTGTCGTACTCCTGGTCAACACCTTCGCCTGGTAATATACGTCCTTCCTTCTCTGCTTCAGGTTGATTAAATCCCTCCTAAAGTTTAAAAAAAATCTATGACACAAAAGGAAAAGCTAATTTTAAGTAAATTACATTATCAACCACCGGCGATTGTTGAAACTAAACTTAAAATACTAATAACGCCATCTAGTCACAATAAGGGCAATTTTATGCTTTACACAATATTTTTATATTATACACATTTTTTATGCTAACCATACATTAAAATTAACCATACACAACTGTTTCACTCCTTTATACTTAGTATGTACCTTAAAAAACTTTAATGTTTCTCTATAGTCGGGATATTTCCCATCAGGACTGAACTGCATGATCCTCTTCAACAACACAGCATCCACGTCATTGAACAACTGCACCAGTTTCAGTGAAGCAGTGAAACCGTTCAGCACTGATATAAAGTCCAATACTTTTCTTTTAGAATATGTCTTCTCTTCATAGAATATCGCTCTCGCATCAGGATGTTGTTTTGAACGCTTCAAGTTACCAAGTGCATGTACTCTAAAAATATAATGGACGATAATAAAAAAAAATATTATAGAAATAAGTTTTCGTATTATTTGATAGGGGGCAAAAGAGCAGGCGTGTCACCTGGAGGTAACCAACTGACACCGCCCATGGACACCCGCAACACAGATAGTGATACAGCTGCGTTGCAGGGGCTTTTAAAATGGTGTAAGGGATATTATATATGTCATGGCGCGTACATGTACGTGCCAGCAGTAGTATATAGGATTGTACGCATGGTATGCGGCAGTGGTTTCTGTGCAGTGACAGACAATTGTCACTATATCTATACATATAATAATATTGCAGGAAATTAGAATTAAATTGTACATTGAATATTTTTTTTTTAGAATACGTGGGACATGATCTACCATCTATACCGAACCCTAAAAATATGGTTTTTAGATTTTTCGTGTTTGTCTGTATGTTTTTTTACGGATAAACTCTAAAAGTACTGCATGCCTTTATGTCAAATTCTGCATAAATATAGCCAACAGGTCGGCCAACACATAACAAGTTCATAATTACGTCTTTCATTGATCGACCACTCACCCACCATCAGAGAAGAACCACTTGATGATAACATCATCTACAAGAAGAGACTAGTAACGCAACCCGTTACAGTGGAATAGGGCAGGAGTCAAAAGTGGTATAGTAATGAGCGAGCAGGAACCACTTTAGGTCGAAATTATTAGATGTCGTGGTATTTCTCCAGTCGAGCCGGGCAATTCATGCAGCGAACTGCGTGGCCCAAGTATGTGCAGAAGTACGGTATGAAAAAAAAAAAATATTTTTTTTATTTTCCAATTAATTTTTAAGCAAACAGGTAATTAATTAGTAGATTTAAATTTATTATACAAGATACATACTTAGCCAACAGCCTTTCCAGGTCAGGCAGGGTTGTTAGTATGGCTTTGGCATCTTGACACAACTCCTGGTTCTCATACAGAGACTTCACAGCCTCCTGTCTCTCCTTGATCACAGATATGTTGCAGCTCGGCGCACATACCCATTGGTATAATAATCTGTAATTGAAGTACATTTTCTCTTAAGGTTAAGGTAAGGTTAACCTGCCCTAATTCCACTATAAGTGGGGTCGGCACGTCATCCTCTTCCGTTCTCTTCTATCCCTCGTCATCTCGGCACTTACTCCCTTCATACTCATATTAACTTATATACAGACTACCCATCGCTTTTTCAGCCTTCTCCTAGCAAAAGGACATGACTTTCTTCGCTTCTCATAACACCATGCCACGCCAACCTACCACTTCTATTTTTTTTTTATATATATTTTAGTTAATTTTCCTTTTCATGTTAAAGGAGCAAACGGGTTTCCTTGTGCTAAAGTCAAACCTCCAATTGAAATTGTTGGACAATATTTTAGTAAATATTTTAAATCATTTGATGATGAAGGTAAAACCGTCTCGGTGGTCTAGTGGTCGAACTCCCAGCTTCTGATTTAGACGTTGTGACATTAGAAGCAATTAGAACTAATTTCTCGAAAGTTATGTGTATAAATATCGATGATTGACAACTTTGTGCTAGATGTATGGTAATAGGTTCCGCCAACTATTCCATTTGGGACGTAACGATTCGGCGACTGGAGTCTTGACAGCCTACACCTTCCGGTAGAAAAAGGCGTGAAGTTATGTATGTAATGATAATTTCATTATTAGGTAAAGGTCATTATTACAGCATGCTGGCCTGGTGTAAATTAAGTTACAAACCTCTTCCCCATATGAGTTGAACAAAAGTTTAATTTGTCATAGAGACATCCGTCATCTTGGACTATTCTCAAGTTCCTCAATGTGATTGCATCCAAGACCATGGTGTTACCACCTTCCCATCGATTTTCTGCTTTTGCTTCGGGTGTTAAAGTCTTATTTGTGACATCAGGTGGCGTGTATTGTAAGAATTGTGCCATGCCGAGGAGTTGGATGTCCAGAAGACAATCTGTGAGGCATGACAAACATCCTCCTAAAGCTCTGATGGCGAGATAGCAACTTGTGGCTGGAGTCAGACCTAAGGCATCATCTGAAATATATCAATTCTTAATTCTATAAGATGAAAATTAGCATCTTACATAAAAATCTAAAACATTTTTTTTTTTCAATAAAATTTGTTTTCTTTAATCTTTTGGCGAAATTGTTGTTAAAAAAATAAATATATCTTTTTGATATTCAGTACCTTCATGCAAAAATGATTTAAGCCCTTCCGGCCATTCTCCATCTGCATTCGTTCTGTAATACTTTTCTGCTAAAGTTTTGAGTATTTTGTCTGGTGGAGACATGTTAGTAGGTTCCTTGCGAGAACTGTGACAATGAGTGCTCAGTAGTTTATTAGTTCGAGCGGATGTACTCTTGCGATCATATATTACCTGAAAGATTTGTTAAGTAGCATTAATATTAATAAACAAATATACTAGAAATTTAGAACAAAATGTAACTATTGCTAATTATTTTCCATTATAGATCCATACTATTCTTTAGGCTGATACAAAATTAAATCAGAAGTGGGATAATCGCTCACCAATGCGGGTGGGAAATGCGCTAAGGTGGTGAGCAGCCTGGAGGAGTGCTTGTCATCCTTGAACTGACCTAGGTGGAAGTGTCCCAGCGACGTGTCCACGAAGCAAACGCCGTATGTGCTACTGCCATTATTCTCCTGCATCACAAAGTATTGAGAAAATTAATTCAGTCACATTTCAGGGGAGGATTTAAAGGGAACTTCGTAAATATAGGTACCACAAAAATAGTCAAATTAAATTAGAATAAGTCCCTAGCTGTTTGTAGTGATAAACAGAATAGTTAATCACAAAAACTCCTCAAAATAGATGTGATAAGAGGTAAGCGAGTCGCCTGATGGTAAGAACATGAACTATTAATTGATTATTGAGTGATGAAATGATTATCAATTATGGACATAGTCATCACCTCCTCTGCTATAGCCATCATGTAGTTGGCCTTGGAGTCAGCTGGGCCCACATCCTGTAGACCACACACTTGTGTACCGCGCATAGTTACTTGACATATTTCACGACGCACCACTTTGTCCCACTTTGTGTTCTGACCACCTGGAAACCATTGAGTTTAATGTTATTTTGAGAATTGAATAATAACAGCACCACACAGTTCAGATTTATCGCACCTGGCGGAAAATGGTGCAGTTTGCTGGACCACTTGATGTAGGGGGGATGCTCCAGTTCTACAAGTACAGGGTCTTAATAGTGAACCTCAGAACATGATGGATACCCATTGCTAGGATCTTACCAGAAGGCCATTATCCTTACATTGATGATGTACTATTTGCCAAGTTATTTTTAAGGAAATAAATATTAGGAACTTACTTTTTCTACACCTCTCTTGCATCATATCGGGTGTTTCAGTTTGTTCTACACGAGCGACTTTATATCCCTTTGATACTAATGTTGATGCCATCCGGCCATAAGCACTTTCTGGAAAACCCGAATGTGCGAACTCGCCCTGAAAATAAAATCAGTAATTATTATTTACATTTTCTTTAGCGAAGACATTTAATTAGATAACTTAGTAAATTACAATATTTTGGTCACAGTATTATTCACACAGCTCCATCTAGTTATTATAAAAAAAAACTGACATTTGTTTCAGTATAGCTTTGAATATCATGGTATATCATCAAATAAAAGACTATAAAACTAGATGACATTCCTTGGCAGTCATTCTGTGTTTTAGCATTGGCAATATGCCTAGAAGATTAGCAACATTATAAGATTGTGCATCACAACCAACTACAAGCCAAATGTTGACAGATGCCCTTATTGACTTGTAGAGTCTTTAGGCCATTGTGTGGTGCAGAAAAAAATTAAAGATGTATTTGCCATAATAATTCGCAATGGTAGTCTTGCAGATCCCTGCTTGAATGGGCCTGCTCGACCAGTGAAATACCACGACCTCTCGGAATATCGGCGTGAAGTGGCTCAAGCCGCGTTTCGTTCGGTGAGAGTGGTATCCGGAGGCCCGATCCCTTTTTCCCTTCCTTCCCCCTTCTACTCCCTTAAAGGAAGGCAACGCACCACTGTGTTCATGGGCGGTGAGAAGTTGCTTACCATCAGAGGACCAACATGCTCGTTTGCCGACCTATTCCATAAAAAAAGTTACCACCTTAAATCGTAACATCAGAAAGAATGATGAACGGGAATTAACGCGACACTTTTTCAGCAAACAGTCGGCTTGTGACCACGGCCAGTGCAACCTGGGCGAAACCTCAAGCTAATAAAGCTAAATATTTGTTTACCTAAAAAAGTATCGCGTTAGTTCCCGTTCATCATTGTTTCTGAGTAATATGCAAGGCGAAAGCCTAAAATGTTTTATGTATAAATCAGTCATACAATATTATTATAAGCTTTTATTTACCTTGCACTGTATGTATGTATGTATGTATGTATGTATGTAAGTATGTATGTTCGGTGGAATCTTGTAACTCAATTTTGAAGTAGATACCTTCAACCGATTGAGCTGAAATTTTGTATACACGTTTACTTTGGATGACAATGCATGATATAATGTATGACATTATTCTATATCCAATATGGCGGACACCCCAAGATGGCGGAATGGATATTTTTAATGCATTTCTGCAATATGGGTATCAAATGAAAGGGTTTGTTGAGTGTAACTCAAAATATAATATGACGTCATTCTAAATCCAATATGGTGGAATATCCAAGATGAAGGTATATATATTTTAAGCTTTCGTACAATATGGGTATCAAATGAAAGGGCTCATTGGGAAAACTAAAAAAATAATGTGACGTCATTCTAAATCCAATATGGCGGATAATCCAAGATAGAGGAACAGTTTTTTTTAATGCATTTCTACAATATGGGTATCAAATGAAAGGGCTTGTTAATAGTAGCTCGAAAAATAATTTGACGTCATTCTAAATCCAATATAGTGGAATAAATATTTGCGTTTCTACTATATGCGTATCAAATGGCCCTTTCATTAAAGAGTTATATGAGAACTTCAAAAACTATGTCTCGGTGGTTCAGTAAACTAGCCCGCTTCTGAATCAGGAAGTCTTGGGTTCGAATTTAGCCTCACACCAATTCTTTCGAAATTTCTCTCGAAAGTCATGTGTAATAAATATTTTTGACTGACCACTTTGTGCTCGCTGTATGGCAACAGTGGTAGAGCCCAGCAATTCACTGTATGAATGGGCTGGCTCGACCGGTGAAATACCACAACCAGCTCACGCCTTATTTCTTTGGGTGAGAGAGGTACCCGGAGACCTACTCCCCTTCCCCATCCCTTCCTAATCCCATATCCTATATCCTACTCCCTTATAGATCGTGAGACGTAAACATAGTGGCGAGTCGAGGCTTAATAGATGCTGCCTACACCTTCGGGTAGAAAAAGGAGTCGAGCTATGTTATGTTATTAATTAATGTTATAAACAAATTAGATTGTGTATACATATTATATATATCATAGGGTTTTCAATATGAGCGGCTAGATACTAGTGGCCTGCTTGTTTGGGCAGTGTCAGTCAATCTGTTGTTTACTATTCAGTCACTGATGCCAAATCACCATGTCAAGATACAGGGTTAAGCGGCGCGTCCAAATTTATAATCAAAATGAGTTAGTGCTAACATTGAGAACCTTACGACCACTTTACGGCTGAGGCGGTAGTCCATCACAGTCGACGGCTTTCCGTTGACCTATGTTTTAATAGTTAATAGTGTTTTAATTGTGGTCAGCCACGCAATCTGCTGCATGAATGGGCCGGTTCGACCGGTGTAATGCCATGCCCTTTCAGGATACCGACGTAAATTGGACAGGATTTAATAACTTTAACATGATTGCTACACTAACGGATTTTAATGGTGTTATAGGTATTATTAGAATTAAACACAGTGGATGGTGGGAACGAACTATAACTTTTTTACAACTCACTCCTATGTTACACTCAGGTCAGCAAGTATAAAGTACTGATTAAAACAACAGATGGCGTTACACATCACAAGTAGTTAAACATATTTTGTTATTAAACAACAGTCCCACATAACAAAATTAAGTTGCAAAATCAACAAATAAGTAACAAAAAAATTTGTTTACTTAGGCTCGAAACTCTTTGCTGCTGGTCAAGCATACCCGGCCTAAGTAGAGAAAAGACTTTAGGAGGTCTCCTCATTGAAGAGTTGGACTGTTCGAAATTAACTGGCAAATGACCTTGTAACAATGATGCTTTGAATGAGATGAAGAGACTGAGAAACTTACCCATCGATAACTAAAAACTTGAAAATAATTTAAAGAAAAAAACTTTTTTAAAGAAGCTTTTATTTAAACGCTCTAAAAAGAATAAAATAATTTTAACCTTATACATATTAACTATCAACTTATAACCTTATTATATACAATTTATGTGATAATAAAAGCTTGTCGCTATGTTCAACCCAACCCTTCCCCCCTCCTCTTCCCATCCCAATTCCGACCCCTTCCATTTCCCATGGAAAGGGCCGGCAACGGAACTGTACCACTATATGTGTTCGGGTGTCCATATATATGTTATAAACCAAAAAAATATATTTGGATAATGCGATCCGTCACAGTAATCATTAAATCTAAAAAAAATATTTCTAGATGGTTATGGATAGCCACTGATAGGTAATTAAACATAGCGACAAGCTTTTATTATCACATAAATTGTATATAATAAGCTTATAAGTTGATAGTTAATATGTATAAGGTTAAAATTATTTTATTCTTTTTAGAGCGTTTAAATAAAAGCTTCTTTAAAAAAGTTTTTTTCTTTAAATTATTTTATGTATTTAAATTATCTGTAAAAGAAACATAATTATCGGTTAGTCAGAATATGAGTCTAAAAGATGGCGATATATAGTCATAAGTTAATTGACAACATGAAATAGTTTGAAAAGTTATACTTGATAAAATTTTACATTATATAAAAACTAGCTGACCCGGCGAACTTTGTTCCGCATCAAAAGTAATAACTGCTGTCCTGCTATGTTAATACTGCAGTATCTTCGAAAATATTCGTTTAAATTGCATGCTGTAAAGGGCCAGGATCATCTATATTACATGCACAATCTATTTAAGACACTTAATTGGATGAAAATTAATACTGTAATGTTTATAATAGCTTCGTAAATAGGCCATTATTTCTCGTAAAAAGTAAAAAAATAAAAATGGTCATTGTGGGTTATCCCTAAGAGATAGACATATGCCCTCGCGGACTTTTTTGTAGACCTTTTAAAAGTTTATAATAATGTAGTACGTTGTTTTGATTTATCACTTAGGGTTCAGGCAGTGTTTCCGATTAAAGTTCTAAATCTTGAAAATTATCACTTTTCTTTACTACACTATACATGAATTATAGATCAAAACTACCCCGTTGACACCCTCTAACTATTAAAAAAAAAACCGCATCAAAATCCGTTTTGTAGTTTCAAAGATATGTGCATATAAGGGGACAGACAGCGGATAGTGACTTTGTTTTATACTATGTAATGATAACAATAATTTTTAAACATTTTGTAATATTTACCTTCATGTAAGAAAAACCAAGTTCATTGACCCCAACAGCAGCGTCCATGTGATATAATTCATAGAACTTTCCCACTTTGAAGAACAACACACAATCAAAATGAGAAGACTTCATCTCCCACCATTGTCGGTGAGCCTAGAAAGTAAGAAAAAAGAAATTATTTCTCAATATTCATACATAACTTCACGCCTTTTGTTACCCAAAGGTGTAGGCAGCGGCTAAGCCTCGTCTCGCCGTTATGTTTACGTCCCAAATGGAATAGGTGGCGAACCTATTGCCATACCGGGCACAAAGTTTTTCAGTCATCGATATTTATCACAAATAAATTCCGAAAACAATTTCAAAAAGTGGTTGGTGTGAGCCAGTGTCTGGAATCAGACCCGGACCTCTGGATCAGAAGCCGTATGCTCGACCACTGCGCCACCGAGACGATCAATATTCAAATATATTATTTCTATAAAAAAAGAAATTATTCTATCCAAATATTCTATCCTTCCTAGCTATATACTTACTTGTGGCTTAAGAATGCCCGCTAAATAATCTTTTAATTAATTTCTATCTACTTTTTTCAAAATTTTAAAGTTGTAGTTTTTTCAGGCGTGGTGAGAGTTCTAAATAATTAAAGACATTGATATTCATTACAATACATACAGGTGTTTGGCTTTTATAAAACTCAGGTGGCACATACAGTGTGCTAGCATCATAATCAGGATGATCAGGCCTTCTCTTCTGAGCATCCTTAATCTTATCTGGCTTTAGCCAAGGTAACTTGCAGTGCACCCAGTTGTCTTCATCAGTTACAGAGAATTTATCCTCAGTAACTTTAGAGGGTGGAGACAGAGGTTTAGAAGGTGTAGTAGAAGTTTGGGATGATGAGGAAGCCCTGGAAAAATACAATAACTTACTTTAGCTTGTCTTTGATATAATTAGTTAACAATTTCATTTTAATTCTGTAATAAAATTACCCATTACTCGATGTAGCAATGCTTGGCTTCTTTGGCTTAGGGGATTGATTTGGTTCATATTGGAAACTATCCTGCAATTTTTTCTCCAATATAGATTTTTTACTCTTCTCTAAAGAAATATCCAGCTTGTTATCTGAATACAAATATTAAATAATATTAAACATACATACAGTGTAAGTAATATAAATATACCTTGACATGAATATTTTTATCTATACATTGAAGGTCACATCAGAGGCTGACTAAATTTAAGCATAATAAATACCCTAATTGTACCAACCTTTATTCTCAACATCAGAATCATCAGAATCCATTGATTGGAGCCGAATTCTTTTTCTACGTTTGGGAGCCACAGTAATAGTCTCACTGTCACTTTCATTATTTAATTCAGGAGTTGGTTGCCTTCCCCGCTTCTTATCTTAAATATTGAAAACATATACATACACATTTCCTATACAATGAGCACCAATGATCAAATATCACTGATCTAGTGTAGGTACTGAGATAGTTGTAAGGAAATAGATATACATACCCATATGATAGTTAAGTCTGCATATTTCTAAGGTTGAGAAAACTAGATAAAGATATCCATAACACAAATATATTAATAAGTCGTCTCATATCAACTTAATCAGATACTTACTTTCGGCTGGAATATCATCACTGACATGAAGCGGCAGTTTTGGAGATTTATTGGTATCATTCTCAACTTTTATCTTTTTATTAGCCGGTGGAGTTTTAGAAAAATAATTGAACAAAGTATTATTTGTGGTTCCTAAACTATTACGCTTAGACATTTTTAATAACAACTTTCTTACTTGAACCTTTATGTATTTACGAACTACAATAAATAGAGTCAAGATTATGAGTTCAATTCCATCGCACAAAATTTTAAGTTATTACTGAAATTTTTATATGATACAGATTTAATGAAATATGACCAAAATACTCTTTTATTATTCACGTATTGTCGTACAATATGAATATTATTTAGTAAAATACGAATTACAAATTATTCTATGAATGAAATGAAAGCGATTTTGGCGCCACACCACACTTCACCACAGGCTCATATACTAAATGTCAATGTCAAATTATCATTATTTTTTTCTTTTTTGCTTTGCTCATTAGGTTTGACCATTTGCTATTTTTTATAGTATAAGTATGTTTTTTTTCGGCTTATTATAACTCATTAAAGAAGTCATGGCAATCTTGAATTATACCTATATAAGTCATTTTTATGATCAAAACATTCGGTCATTCATTGGTGAAAGTGTATCAACCTGCATTGAAGTTATGGCCCAAGAGAGAGCCCGTAAATGCCAGACCTTTATTTTTAACAGCCAGAAAGTTTGTCAGCTCATAGTCCCAACACAAATAAGAATGATGGCCAATTACAAAGTTGGGGTGATAGTGGCTTTGGCAGGTACCAACAAGGTATGAAGTACCAAAAGTGATATATATCAGCATCAGGCAATTGGATATAACTTGAAATTTACTAAAAGTTTAATAGAGGATAGGTATGAATGTGACTATAGAAATAAAAACATCTGATAAATAATAAAATAAATCTATTTATCTTTGTTTTGTTGTTATACAAAAACTTATATTATCTATTAAACATTTTGGTGTAAACATGGCAATTGGCAGTACTTAATGGTACCCAGTTGTACACAGATTACAATAATAATTAACGGTTCATTCCAAATGCATTTATTTAAAAAATGGAATGTCCACATATAATTTAATAAAAATAATTCCATATCAGAAAAAACAATATGTGTTACTTTGGAATAATAAAATAAATAAACATCTAAAATAAAAACAACAATTTAGATAAGTTAAAAAAATTATAACAGCTGATGGTTATGCTGTGGGTTATTTTATGCATACTGTACTGATATTACCATCAGGATATGGGAACTAACAAAGCCTCAGCTTTTATTGTTCTTAAAATATAACCAGTTTTTTTGTGTTATCATTGTTAACAATTGCTATTTATGAGTCAAAAAGATAAAATAAAGATATCTTAGGTGACAAATCAAACTTTCAATATAAGTAACACCCAGATTAAATTTCTAAGTCCAAAGCTATTTTACAATAACATGTATTCTTTAAATAAAGGTAAGTATTTAATTAAGTCAATACAACAGTTTGTTGGCTTAGGATCTATCTATGCATATAATATATTAGTAGAAAATTGTATTATCAATAACCAAGATTTTTTCTAAAATCAATATCTGTGAAAGGCAGGGCCAGGGAAGCAATTTGTGTCTTCTAAGAAATAATATAAAATGTGATGGTGTGCCACAAATTAATTTTAGATTCGATAAAAATGTTTTTCTTTAACAAACACAAGTAATTGTAAATATAATGACGATACAAATAGTAATTATGTATCAAATAAACAAAACATCTTAACATAAATTAAAAAAAAAATGTTACGCCAAGTATAGGTAATTGGAATCAATAGTTTGCGAAAATTAGTTATACCATAACGTCAGTCTTCCTTACATAATAATCTGTGGTTCGGGTACAGATAATGCGATGGATTTATGCGGTAGGACTTGTCCACCGTTCACATACAATTCGTCTTTCACAATGACATCTTCACCGAGGACAGTGTTGTTCTCCATCCGAACCCAACGGCCAACAACTGACCGCCAACCAACGATACATCCCTCGAGCCAGGCATGCTCACGTACACAGGCACCACGTAGTATCGTGCTGCGTTTAATACAAGCCCCTGAAAAAAAAAAGAAATCTTGGAAATAGAATTTACATGTTGAATATGATATTTTATTTATTTAAATGTTGAATGATAGCTATTTTCGACTAAAGGACGTCTTACTGCATAGGAGTAACAAGGAGAGAGATATCAATCGCTCGGATATTCGTATCAATCGCTAACTGTCGCCAGATATCTCGGTAAGGGTCCGTTTATTTATAGTTTTTATCTCGCCTCGTTGGCCGTTTGGCCTTACTATTGGTGATTTGTATATATATCTATTAGTGTCCGACCGAAGCTTCTGCTTCGGCCACCTTCGGCCTAAAATCCATCTTGGACGAGATCTTCGGCTTCGTCACTTAGACCTCGTTACATTTCTCGTAATCGTGAGTCCACTTATGTTCCTCCGTACCGAAACAAAAGTTCGCTTTTTTGAGCAGTCAGGTAATTAGATAGTTAATACTTATTTCTTAGATTCTCGCGAATCACATTCACAACATTAAAACAACCCCTCACGGATTATATCGCGTTTATTTAGAACTTATTTTTATTTATTTCCCGACGTTTCGAACTCTTTACAGAGATCATTTTCGCGAGTGATGAACGAAACGATGGTAGTCGTTCAGAAGCTATTTTCATTGATACAGAGAATACTGTTTGGAAATAAAAATAAAAAAGTTGATGTTAAAAATATCATTTTGACCATTGACCATTGACCAAAAATAAATATTTATTTATAAAATATATTTACTTATAGAAAAAAAAAATTTGTAAAGATCCTTTGTTATATGGTTCAATAGGTAACAATTGTTATTTTTAATTATTAGATAATTATCTTATTTTTCTAACGTTTTAATGTTATAGATAGTTAATATTTCGGTTATTTATTTAAATAATTGGTTAATAGTAGAAGTTGCAGTGTTCTATAATAACTGGTACTATGCAAGACCTTCACGATAATAATCCTGGGTAATCCACATAAATGGTAAGGGTTAGTGGTTAGTAAAAAGTTCAGTGAAATCTTACCATCTTCAATCACAACATCGGGTCCAATGGTGACATTGGGTCCTATCCGACAACCCTTTCCAATTTTGGCTGAAGGATCTATAATTACGTTGCCAACAACACCATTACCGTCGTACAACTTATTGGAGTTCTTCTGACGTAGACTGTTGAGGTATAGGCACATACCTAAAAAGGTACAAAGTAGTAATAACTGGTAAATCATGGACTGATAAGCTCATGAAACAAAGTATGATCTTTTCATAATTTTGATTACAATCATATAACTATAACTTTACACTTCATTCTACCTGAACGTGTAGGCAGCAGCTATTACAATTCTAAATGGATTTAGATCGCGATACCTATTGTCATACATCAAACAATTCTGTCAGTCATTGATATTTATAATACATAACTTCCGGAAAAGGCATTGATGTGAGCCATGATACTTTGGATTCAGAAGAATATTCATAATTCTCCGAGATATTATTATTTTGATGTGAAACATCTATAGGCGATATAAACTTGATTGTTAGTGTGGCAGTACAGAACGTGGCGACACTGCCTGGTGCATAAATGACGGAATATATATAATATGTATGTATACTTAGTCTGGCCATAAATACTGTTACAACTAAAAAAAAAAAAATATTACATTTGAATTTGGAATCTCTCATTTTTATACGATTGTTCATTGTGTTTTCTCGTTTTGGCGCCAATACATTGTACAATATTTTGCGATATTAAAATGGAGTGGGGTGATAAAGAGAACCGAATCGCTGTGATTGCATTACACAAAGTAGGTATGGAGCCAAATGCAATTTTTAAAACTCTCCATACACTTGGTATTAGTCAAATGTTTGTGTACCGGGTTATTAATAGGTACAATGAGTCCTCCTCTGTTTGTGACAGAAAAAGACCTGGCCGTCCACGTAGTGTTCGTACGAAAAAGTAGGTCAAAGCAGTAAAGGAAAGAATTCGAAGAAATCCTGTTCGCAAGCAAAAGAATTTATCTCGGGAGATGAAGATAGCACCTAGAAGACCTAAAAGATGACTTAGGACTTGCAGCCTATAAGAGGCGAACTGGTTATTTATTAACTGATAATTAAAAAAAAGAATAGGGTGTTAAAATCAAAACAACTACTGAAGCGTTACGCAAAGGGAGGTCACAGAAAAATATTGTTTACGGATGAAAAAGTTTTTACAATTGAGCAACATTTTAACAAACAAAATGACCGTATTTATGCTCAAAGAGCAAAGCAAAGAGTGCAACGTGGGCATTATCCGACTTCAGTGATGGTTTGGTGGGGTGTTAGCTACGAAGGAGTGACTGAGCCATATTTTTGTGAAAATGGTATCAAAACATCGGCACAAGTGTATCAAGATACCATTCTTGAAAAGGTAGTCAAGCCCCTTAACAACACCATGTTCAATAACGAAGTGTGGTCATTCCAGCAAGACTCGGCACCGGGTCATAAAGCTCGGTCCACGCAATCTTGGTTGGAAGCGAACGTTTCGGAATTCACTAGAGCTGAAGACTGGCCGTCGTCTAGTCCCGATCTTAATCAACTGGATTATGATTTGTGGTCAGTTTTAGAGAGTACGGCTTGCTCTAAACATCATAATAATTTAGAGTCCCTAAAACAATCCATACGATTGGCAGTGAAGAATTTTCCCATGGAAAGAGTGCGTGTTTGTATTGATAACTGGCCTCAACGTTTAAAAACCTGTATTGCAGCCAATGGCGACCACTTCGAAAAAACTTTTTATATTTTATACCGTTTTATATTTATGTACCACTTTACGTCGATATTCTGAGAGGTCGTGGTATTTCGAGGGAATATAAAATGCGTATGCTGGTGAGAGAATCAAAGAAACGACTAAAAAATAACATATCTAAGACTATCTTCTAAATTTGATTTATTTCAAAGTAAATCGAGTTATCATTGTTACATAAATATTTCTTGTCATTATGTTGCGTCACTATAGCTAACAAATGTAAACATGAATTGAGAAATTAAGTATCATAATTAAATTTATGATACTTAATTTCTCAATTCATGTTGTAGAAAATTCGTAATATTATTATTATTAATTGTAGTTTTTTAACATGACATATTTAGTTCCTGTTTTTATCTGTACTTTTGTACATATTCTTATTTGTACAAAATAATTTCTATGTTTCACATCTGTTTAGTCTCGGTGGCGCAGTGGTCGAGCACACGGCTTCTGATCCAGAGGTCCGGGTTCGATTCCAGACACTGGCTCACACCAATGACTTTTCGAAATTGTTTTCGTAAGTTATGTATGTGTGATAAATATCGATGACTGAAAAACTTTGTGCCCGGTATGGCAATAGGTTCGCCACCTATTCCATTTGGGACGTAAACATAACGGCGAGACGAGGCTTAACAGCTGCTGTCTACACCTTCGGGTAACAAAAGGCGTGAAGTTATGTTTATGTTATGTTCACATCTGCCAAGCGTTCTGTGAGAGCTCACATTTTTTTCCCACAATTTTTGCATCTTTAATTGTGAGGGAATTTTAATAGGACCAAATTTTTTTACCATGGGAACACCAGGCAAACAAGCTAACAGGTCAAGTGATGGAAAGCGTCTACCACCGCCGAAGAACATTACAACTGGGTGAGTCACACCCGCTAGGGACTTGGGATGAAGTTATGTATGTCTTTGTACTGTTAAGAATAATCATAATTTCGGTACCTGTTAAAAAGTCCTTTGGCTGTCCAACATCCATCCAGAAACCTTGAAGTTCCATAGCATACAACTGTCCATCAGTTGCCATAAATGGGAATACTTCTTTTTCAATAGACGTTGGACGCAGTTCTATTCTGCTCAAAACAGATGGATTAAGTATGTACATGCCTGGAAAAGTATTAAGATTAACATAAACAGTGGGTATTGTGTTCCGGATTTCCTTGACATTGTATATGATCAAAAAACACTAATTACCAGCATTAATTTTATTTGAAATAAATTCTTGTGGTTTTTCTACAAAACTTTCAATTTGTCCACCTTCTTTATAGCAGACTACACCATATTTTGATGGCTCTTCCACTTTTGTAACAACTATTGTGCCTTCCTAAAATGTCAAAGAGAATTACTATCAATTTGGTTCAATCTTACATTATTTTTTTGTACATCAAGTAATATTTTTGTAAAGTAGTAGTAGTTTTTACAAAAAAAAAATGCCTTTTAGGTCTACTATAATAAATACAGATTAGTGGTTCCTTATAACTTACTTTCAGAAAATATATATTTACTACATACATAGTATAAAACAAAGTCACTTTCCGCTGTCTGTCCCCTTATATGTGCATATCTTTAAAACTACGCAGCAGATTTTGATGCGGATTTTTTTAATAGTTAGAGGGTGTTAACGGGGTGGTTTTGAGCTATAATTCGTGTAAAGTGTAGTAGAAAAAAGGTGTAAATAATTTTCAAGATTTAGAACTTAAATCACGAACGCTGCCTGAACCCTAAGTGATAAATCAAAACAACATACTACATTATTATATACCTTTAAAAGGTCTACAAAATAGTCCACAAGGGCATATGTCTATCTCTTAGGGATAGCCCACAGTGACCATTTTTATTTTATTACTTTTTACAAGAAATAATGGCCTATTTATGAAGCGATTTTAAACATTACAGCATTATTATTATATATATATATAAATAAATTATTATTTTTATAGATATATTTATATTATTTTCTTCCAATTAAGTGTCTTAAATAGATTGTGCATGTAATATAGATGATCCTGGCCCTTTACAGCATGCAATTTACACAAATATTTTCGAAGATATTGCTGTATTAACATAGCAGGACAGCAGTTATTACTTTTGATGCGGAACAAAGTTTGCCGGGTCAGCTAGTTTACTATAAAAATACATCAATGCAATATTATAAAATCACACACCTTGCCATGACTTCTATGAAACTTTGCGAGTTCTTTGAATGGGAAGTCACATATGACATCAGAGTTGAGCACAAAAAATGGTTCTGGACTTGTACTTAATAGTTCCCTTGCCAAAGCAAGAGGTCCGGCTGTACCTAATGGTTCCGTTTCATGTGAGAAGGTAAGCGAAACACCAAGCTTAGAAACCTCTTCTGTCAGTTCTTTTTCCATTTCTTCAGCTCTATATGACACTGCTAGAATGACCTAAAAAGGGATTTCAAAATATAGACATATCTTGTAGACTTTTACTGTTTATGTATTTAGAGAATTATAGTTCTTCTTATGAGTGACACCTATTTAAATGTAGGTTATTTCAGGACTCAAACTGAGGGATTATTTATAGTCAAGATAGTATTTTTGTTACACTTCAGTACCCAAGTCAAACACTTAAACAAACAGCGCCGACGTCATCAAGAAATAGTGGTTTATTATTATTAGAGTCATTATGAAAGCCAAGCACTAAGCTAATGTTTAAACTTTAATTGACAAACGAGTATCAAACATTTTCTTACCTGTGTAACTCCAGCTTCAACCAATGCTTCGATTTGATGTAATAATATAGGCTTGTTGCCGAATTCTACCAGAGGCTTAGGGCGACTTAATGTTAGTGGACGTAATCTTGTCCCATAGCCACCAACAAGTATTAGAGCTCTAATTTCATTTAATTTTTTATCTGATCCACACATTTTGAATAATTTGTTTGTTTACCACCAAATAGAGGCGAGAGACTCAGCAACCGGCTCCTATATAACTGGCGTACAATAATTTTAATCGTATTCTGAATTGTATAAACACAGAATCCAACTATTATGCTTCACTTACATTAAACAGCATCAGTTATAAATAAAATGATATTAAAGATATTTTAGCAAAGAGAATTTTATTTTACCTAGGTATAGGTAGTAGGTACACGTCAGTGAACAGTCATAACAAACAAACTGTCAAAGAGTATGTAAATTGATTGAATTAATGAACTGTATAGGTAGTGTATTAATTATTTCATTTCATTCATTGAACATAAATTTAGGGTGATACTCTAGCAGAAAAAGCGCAGAATAGCAATATGGATTGCTATGACTATACTTTATTTGAAATAACTAGTTATACCGGCAAACTTTGTTCTGCATCAAGAGTAATAATTAGGTAAACATTGGATTTATCGATTTTTCTTTACAACATTAACATTAAACAAAAATTATAATCGCACAAACCACCCCGTTGACACCGTTTATATAATAAAAAAACCGCATTAGAATCCGTTGTGTAGTTTCGCAGTTCTTAGCTTAAAAGGGGATAGACAGCGGAAAATGACTTTCTTTTTTAAGAAGTAATGATATATGCATAATATGTACTATAATAAATAATATCATTATAATATGTAATAGTAATATGAAATTTCCTTGAAACAAAGTACATATAGCATCAAAGATTAATTACAATATTTATTAAACATGGTATAGAATAGCCTCAATGAAGTAGGAAACCTACAACAACTACAGCAACATATTATATAGAGAAGTCAATGGAGAGCATAGACCTGCCGTAATTGACTAGACTGGAGAGTTTTAGCGGGACTGTGGAAGAGTCATTTCCGTTTTTGGATTATTTTCTCAGATTTGTGTTTCATTGGATATTATTGGATAAAATTCGTGGCATTTTTGTGGCGTCTGGGTGTTTTCTATGTATTTTAAGTATGTGTTTACAAAAGAAAAGTATATATGTAATAATATCCGTTATCTAGTATCCATAGCACAAGCATTTAGTTGCTTAGTTTGGAACTGGAGGGCGCTGTGTGATTTGTGTCCAAGTTATTATTATTATTATTTTGTTTAATAAGTGTCCGTATATGAGTGCAAATGTGGGGAATGGTGTAAATATCGTGTTTAGCGTGGTCTCTTACAGTGTCGTCAGGACTCCCTCCCAACATCATGCATAAAGTGCCACGATTATTATGATTAGGTTAGGTTAGGTTAAGTTAGATCATCATCTTCATCATCATTACTGCATAATTAAAAATAACGTCAGCCAAGACAGTATGGCTTAAAAGCTTTAGCCTGTCCACTAATGGACAAATGAAAAAATATGACTAGACTGTCAACTGTCAATTCCATCCGATAGAAATGTCAATTATGTAATATATTGTCAGTGTCACTAAATTCATTTGTAATATTTTTTCGTAGAATTAAATCATATAAAAATAAATTAACAATGGCTGTCGCCGTTCGTATTTTGTCTCGATGCAAAGGTAAATATGTCTGCTTTTAATATAACTCCTCTTAAAAATTAAGAAACTAGCAATGTCTACATAAAACATAAATGTAAAATCCGTTTGCAATTGTTAACCTAAGTTTTTGTACGATAAATTGTCTGTTTCTCACAAATAGAAGAAAGAAAAAGAATTGTTCCCTTATTATACATAGGAAAATTCAATCTGATTACTGAATTAAATATCTTTATAAAATTTTAATGTAGGTACTTTCAATGTCGTTTTCATTAGCTATAATGTAACCGAGACCTTCATCTAAAAATACTATCTCTAACGATTGCTATGATATGAACTTTCGGCAAACGTGCAAATTATTATGTAAAACAATTTTTTAGTCGATCGGATCATACGACTAGATAGAAAAACCATAATTGTGACATAGTTAATAAATTGATTTATAGAATGACCTTTGGCACTGCTTATTTATAAGAAACAAATACAAGCTGATAACTTGACATTATCGATTTGTTTTATTATTTATGTCCAAAATAGAAATGATTATTGCTTACTTGTAACAATATGGCTTGTTTCAAAAGAAATATATATAAATTGTATACTGTAAAACTAGCAAATAATATAAAAGTTAAAATAAATTTTCTGTCATTAATTTAATATTGATTTATTTTAAGTTTAATTGGCATTGTATGTAATATTTAGTATGGGGACAATTTAATTGAAAGTTAATTAATGGGGGTTAATACACGTAAAATTTAATACACACATAATTGTATTAGGAATATGCTTATTAAAGTGTTATTAACACACATTAAATTACATGGACTTATTAAAGTCCATGTAATTTAATAAGGAAAGTGGAAAGGATCAAAAGGATGAATGTCAGTCTTTATTATTAATTTTCAATATACATCTTTAATTTGCTTGTTTTACTCCTTAAATGCCACTTTAGGTCTCTGTATCCTCAATCTATTACCATTTATGTACAATATCCAAACTCCTAAATCCTGGAAAAAATATTATTATTAGGAATAAAATAAGGCTAAATATTAAAAAAATACCTGTTTTCACAGATGGGATGAAACTTACAAGTCAAGTTAGACATCAATCTCAATATACAGAAACCAGAAAGAATTTGGCCATTAACACTGAGACTAAGGTCTTAGTGCAGGGATTCACTGGTAAGCAGGGTACATTCCACAGTCAGCAAGCCATTGATTATGGCACTAATATTGTTGGAGGTGTATCACCAAAAAAGGCTGGCACTACACATCTTGGAAAGCCAGTGTTTGGCACTGTAAGGGAAGCTATGGCAGCGACTAATGCAACTGCCAGTGTTATCTTTGTACCCCCCGCTGGTAGTTCTAAGGCTATCATGGAGGCCATAGAAGCTGAAGTACCACTTATTGTCTGCATCACAGAAGGTGTTCCCCAGCATGTAAGTATAAATAAGCAGCAGTTCTTTTACCCTTTAGGTCTGTTTACAATTCTTTTCTAATGAATATCTACATCCCCTGATTCTTCTTAATTAATTAGTGTGTTCTAACCAAAACATGGACATTGGCTGTGTAGTATACTTATAAGAACTTGTAATTTTTAGGACATGGTCTATGTTAAACATGCACTTGTAAGGCAGAACAAGTCCCGCCTGCTTGGGCCCAACTGCCCTGGTATTATTGCTCCAGGTCAATGTAAGATTGGCATCATGCCTGGTGCTGTGCACAAGAGGGGATGTATTGGTGTTGTGTCCAGGTCTGGAACTCTGACATATGAGGCTGTACATCAAACAACTGAGGTGAGTACAATCTTTTTGTTTCCTATATAGTGTACCTACTACTGATATAAATAAGTAATGAATTATTTTTTCAATCAAATAGTCCATTCTATCAAAACATGTTATTGAGCTAAATTATAAACTCATTGCAATTGGTGATCTCAATGCAATGAGGTCAATGACTCTACTCAAGCCAATAAATATAAGGGAGCATCCAGATATGGAGTACACACGCGCGGCGCATTTGAGTCACTATCTCTGGAACTGAATGCACCCTAACATTAAATTAGAGTATGTTAACTACATGAGTGTCAGATACCTATGTATAACTTCACGCCAAGTCTCTCGCAGGGTAGGCAGAGGAGAACAGAGTGCCTTATGCTGTAATTTTTACCATGTCACGCGGTTCTTTGACTTTCATAATTCTTGTTATACACGCGCGTCGGTTATTAGGGCTTCTGACATCATCCTTCTCAAGGACTTGTTCAATTCGGTTATTAAAATTATATATACTGGTGATTGGTTTTATATCGTGAGCGGTGCTTCTTCCAAGATGGTGGTTGAGTGGTCGATAAATGAAAGACGTAATTACGATCTTGTCATCTTTATTTGTGTCAGCGACAACGGTCTGTCGCTGCACACCGACCACTGCCGCATACTGTGCGTACAGTGGTTACATACTTTTGCTGGCACGTACATGTACGTGCCATGACATGTAATATCCCTTATAATTTCATATAACATTGAGACGTAAACTTATCCTCTCTCTAGGTCTAAAAGTATATAATAACATAAATTCACGAGTACGAGAACGAGTAGCCTTCGGGTAAAAAAGGCGTGAAGTTATGAAGCGGTTTTTAAGCCTCGTCTCGCCGTTATGTTTACGTGCCCAAAGAAATAAGTGGCCATACCGGGCACAATGTTTACAGTATCAATATGTATCACACATAACTTTCGAAATTAATTTCGAAAAGTCATTGGTGTGAGCCAGGATTCGATCCCGCGACCTCTTGATTCAGAAGCATATGATATATAATACTTATACATACATATCTAATCTTTTGCAGGCTAACTTAGGTCAGACGCTCTGTGTTGGTATTGGTGGCGATCCGTTCAACGGCACTGACTTCATTGACTGTTTGGAGGTGTTCCTGAAGGATCCTGAATGTAAGGGCATTGTTCTTATCGGTGAGATTGGCGGTAATGCCGAGGAATTGGCTGCGGACTACCTCATTCAGCACAACTCGGTAAGTAATTTGTCTAATCTCTAAGTTTTATTATTTTACTATATTTTTTTATTTACGTTAATGGAACTGGCCAAAATACCCGCTTCTCTGTACTTCTTGAAGTTTCGAGAAGATATTTGATGTGATAGCAAGAATCTTGAGCATGTACATACAATTTATAATATAATATATATATATAAGAGATTTCCACCTATATATTGACTCATCACGATATCTCTGGAACCATAAGGCGTAGCGACTTGAAATTTGGTAGGATTATTCCTTTCGCCGAGTAGAGGTCAGCTAAGAACGGATTTTACGAAATTCCACCCACAAGGGGGGTTGCGGGGGTGTTAACAATGGAAAATTCCCATTTTTAACCTATAGCTGCTATCGACTTCAAATTTGTCGAAGATATTGCAGTATTAACATAGCGGGGCAGCAGTTATTACTTTTGATGCGAAACAGAGTTCGCCGGGTCAGCTAGTATAATATAATATCTTGGACACAATACACACAGCTCCCTCTAGTTCCAAGCTAAGCAATTAAATGCTTGTGTTATGGATACTAGATAACGGATATTAATACATATATACTTTTCTTTTGTAAATACATACTTATAATACATAGAAAAACACCCAGACGCCACACAAATATTCATGTTTGTCACAAATATTTGTGCTCGGATGGGAATCGAACCCCCGACCTCATTGCTGCAGCCGGTAGTTTTACCAATGCGCCACGAGGCTGGATTGAATGGACCAAAATGTATAATTTTATTTTGTTTCAATCAGAACAAATATTTTTCGAGATCCTCCCTCTCCCTAACGTGAGATTATATGAGATTTGACTAGACCCCCTCCCCACCTAAATCGTCTCACGTAATTTATGGACGCTCCCTTAGCCCAGGCAACGCCAGCAGGTGTCATTATTTCATCTCAATAAGATATTTTTTACTAGGACCTTCTGAACTAATTCTATAATCTTTATCTAATAACTTTTAACACTTTTCTTTTAACCAGACAGATGTTAAGTTGTTTCTATTTTTTGTCAATTTTCAGACTAAAAAGGTAAAATATAGAAGATATTGACCTCGAACTCTCCGACTGCTATTAAAAAGTATAATATATTTATTTTCTGCGCTTCATATGTACCTTAACACTCATATTTAGTTCAATCATTATATAAATATTGTGTGACATATTGCCATAATATTCAGTTACTTAATATCATACTGTGGTTACGTAATAAGTTATTGCTAACTTTTAATAGATGTGGTTTGAATTTCAAATCATTCATGATCAAATTCTTACAATGATATTGTATAGGTACATAAAAATATTCACTTCGGGATCCAGTATTTAGTAGATGCAAAGTCATCCGAAAAGGTGTAGTTTTTTTATTCAATTGTTAGATATTCGTATCATGAAATTAGTTAACTGCTGTAATTGTTTTCTTTTTTTTTTTTTTCATCAAATGTCTTGATATTATTTGAACAGTATTTCTTAGAACTTTGAAAGATGACTTCAGTTTTGTGCGAGATCTAGTATTTAGCTAAATAAATGGGCTGAATCCTAAACACACTATAAAATTGATTAATTTAGTGGTTTATAAAAAATTATTAACGCCGAAATTATTGGAAATAATTATCGCCGTACACTGTGCATCTTAAAGGCCTTACAATTATCTTATTCGACGGAATCTAAAATTTACTTTACCTGCAGAAATATAACTGAAAAGTTGTCCAATGTAGATATAGTTATCAGTAAGGCTCTTTGACTAAACTTAAAACGAGCAATTCAACCGAAATATATAGGGTAATTTTTATTAGTATAATTTATATAAAGATAGTAATTTAAATAGTTGATATATACTAAGTATGTGGTCATTCGCAACAATTTTGTTCTGAATCAAAATCATTGTAATCTTACTCTTCATTTTATTTTGTTGTCAGTTAGTCTCCAATCATTTTGTATTTATATTCTCTACACCGACCGCCTTGATGGACTGGTAGAAATATTTGTACGCGTTTAATTAACCCTGATAAATATGTACATGACATACCTACACTTGTTTGTTGCTGTGCCAAAATTGTAAATAAGATAGAGAATTAAAGTATTAAAAAATATGGATAGACGCGATTGCGCTATACCTAGCTTTAGTTTATAACTATTACAGATAAAATGAATATACTGACACAAAAAAAGGTTAAGCTGATTACTGATTACGCTAGAATTCATGCTAAAGTTATAAATATACACATCCTCTAAAGAGAAGAGTAGAGACTTGTCCCTTTCTGGCGCAGTCGTGTGTAAAATAAGTAACACTTTGTATGTATACATTTTTAATAATATAATATTTTCATAATTCTAGGGACAAAAAGCGAAACCCGTTGTGTCTTTCATCGCTGGATTGACCGCTCCACCTGGACGACGAATGGGTCACGCCGGAGCTATCATCTCTGGCGGCAAGGGTGGAGCACAAGACAAAATCAAGGCCTTAGAGAAAGCGGGAGTCATTGTTACCCCATCTCCAGCGAAAATGGGATTCGAGTTGCACAAAGAAATGAAACGATTAGAGATCATTTAAATAGCGCGCGCTTTATAAAAAAAAAAGCAAAATAATAAAAATATTATTTGTTTAGTTTTATAGTAATTCTAATTGGTATTATTTATTTTCCAACGTTATTTCAGTTTAATTTTGTTAATAGCGATTTACGGTGCAAAATCATTGAATCTTGTGATGCTGATTATATTTATGTCATTCTATTTTATTATTTGTTATAATAAATAAATGTTTTTGTATAGTTTTGATTTTACGGCGCTGTTTATAAATCTGTGTACAAGAATCAGTCGGTCTCTTGCTCCTTGTGCTGGACATTTAAAAAAAAATGTACTCTTGTAGTACCTATAATATTGTGAGCTCGAATATGTCCTTTGCTGGATATTGTTAAAAAAATTCTTCTGATTCTTGTGGCCAACTAGTAGTATATAAGATCTCCTGTTTATTATATATTGTAAGGTCTATAATATCGATAAAATTATTCGACTCTGGTAGAAATACATGTTCTTGTTATTATGATATTTCAATTCGTAACGCTTAACCAATCGTTTAATAATAAATATACGCTAATCAAATTTGTCTATTTACTAAACGCATTTAGTTATGAAACATAACCGTGGGTTTTATGATCGTTTCAAATGTTTGTCCTGGGCTATGAGACAATTTACTTGTTATGAATAATGTTAACAAATTTTCAGTCTAATGAGAATCATGCTTTAATACATATGGTAGATTATATACATAAATTCACGCCAAATCCGTGGCGGGGTAGGAGAACAGAGCGCCATAAGGCACCATCCTTACACGCCTCAACTCGCTTCTTTGACTTTCATAACTCTTTTCATGCACGCGCGTCGATTTTTAAAGCTCCTAACATCACCTTCCTCCAGAACATGTTCTATTTGGTCATGGAATTTGTGTCGTGGCCGTCCTCGTCTCCTACATTCATCCGCTTTTACATTGTATATCTACTAAGTCAAACTTGCATGATCCATTCTTTCTAATGTATAGAATAGAAGGTTGATATTTTTTATTAAATTAATACAAGGTCTCGGTTAAAACGAAATAGTGTGAACTCTTATAATTAAATTCCGATTTTTTAAAGGCATATGGCATGCTAGTAAGAGGGTCATAGACTAATAAGTGATGAAAACTACTCTTTATGTGGGTCACGTGGTAGTGTCCGACCGAAGCTTCGGCTTTGGCCACCTTCGCTCAAAAATCCATCTTCGGCTTTGGCTGGATTCTGGGCAGAAGCCGAAGGTCCGAGAACAGTCGGAATTAAACGAACTGTTACGGAAGAGTGAGTGACTGACAGACCGGACTGCATTTAGTTCAGTGCGGATACCTCTATCACCGAGAGAAAAGCAGCATGAGCCACTTTACGATGATATTTTTTTTTAGCTGTGGGTAATAGTCAAGAAAATTATTAAATTACTAATAGTTTATAAACGTTTGTGGAGATTGCCGATTAATAGGCTTCGGCAAAAATAGACCTTCGGTCGGACACTACCTGGTGGTAAGTGACTAACAACGCCCGTGGATGGATACTTGCAACACTTGTGGCACAGTTGCATTTCGGCCTTTATGATATGATAGCGGGAAGGGTTGGGTCGCCGCATTCCATTTGCTCCTAACGAATCGTGGCATGAGCCAGTTGACGTTGTCTTGTTTTAAGTGATATCTGGAGTCTTATGTTTTATGAATTATTACATGTTTTGGTCTCGCGGTGACCAAAAACAACGCGATGCAACTAAAGGTGAAACTGTTAGAGTTAGATAGGATTGGGATATTGCAGAAGTATCATAACATATTATTGAAATTAAACAGTATTTCCATTACAGACACTTTTATTTAAGTCAAATATAAGTCTTTAAAAGTCTAGTATATTATTAACTTAAGAGATTCCAATGCTTAAACCTAATGTATGCATTAGAATCATTGGAAATATCTTTGATAATAAGTGGAACATGGCCATAGATTAGTAGATATGTAGACATCAAAAGGTACTATAGCAAGTAGTAGGTACACAAGGTATGCCTGAATATTGGACACAACATTAATAATATTCTAATACAACTTTTGCTCTCCATGTAACATCAAGCAATGCACAATCACCAACAACATGTAGAATAAAAGAAAAATTAAACTCATCAGCTGCTACCTAATTTGTCTCAGATTTTTAAGAGTCGAGAGGTACATATCTCAAATTTCTATAAATTTAACATCAACTTCAGAAGGAATGTTTAAACACTACTAGAAAACAGCTTAAATACACAATGCTGAAGTAGATCTCATAGATCTAACTAGAATATTTATTTTCTATCACAGCTATAAATTCAAACTTACTTCCTAGGCTTCTTAACAATCAAACAATTTAATTTAAACAATGTTCCATACAAAGTTTATAGAAAAAACATAGTTATGAAAGTATGTAGCTACTAAAACAACATTTGGTTGATGTTTTCACTATTTTTACCATCTATCTCTGCCACGGCCTCCTCTTCCGCCACGACCCCCACGCCAGCCACGATTGCCTCCAGCTTCATTTTCCCTTCGCAACTTCATAGCTTCAAATCTCTCAGCCATTTGCTCTAACTCTGTCGGAACTGTTTGATGAGCTTCCTCAAGTATTTTGATCAGATCTCTAGCATTATTCCAATCATTCCTTGAGAGAAATGTTAAGGATATGCCTGTTTTTCCAGCACGTCCGGTTCTTCCTACTCTATGGACATACTCTTCAATATGTCTCGGAAAATCCAAGTTAATAACGTGAGTGAGATCTTTAATATCTATACCCCTTGAAGCGACATCAGTAGCAACTAGAATGTTGACTGTCCCATCTACCATCTCCTCCAAAGCTGCCTCACGGTCCATTTGGTCTCTGTCGCCATGTAATGATTGACAAGCTATACCTTTGATACATAACTCGGTGGTTATGTGAGTTGCTGTGGCTTTTTTCCCACAAAATATAATAACTTTGTCATT
Source organism: Euproctis similis (assembly GCA_905147225.2). Taxonomy (NCBI): domain Eukaryota; kingdom Metazoa; phylum Arthropoda; class Insecta; order Lepidoptera; family Erebidae; genus Euproctis; species Euproctis similis. Next base: position 18,282,176 of record LR990109.1, read on the forward strand.
TGGCTCCATTGTTGCCAAGAAATTAAATAGAGCCTCTTCTTTTTCACTTTCTTCTACAAATAATATTTGTTGAGTTACTGTGTGCACAGCTGCAAGATCTAATGAGCCCACATTAATTTGAATAGGATCCTTCATATATGATTCAGCAAGCCGCCTTACACCAGATGGCCAAGTTGCTGAGGTCATCACAGTTTGACGATCAGGCCTCACATCAAATAATGACTTTCTGATCTGTGGCTCAAATCCCATATCTAACATTCTATCAGCTTCGTCCAGCACTATGTATGAGAAGTTTATGATATTTAAATGTCTAGCCATTACCAAATCATTAAGTCTTCCAGGTGTTGCAATAACTATATCAACCCCTTTTGCTACTACTTTAATCTGCTCCTTTCTATCTCCTCCTCCATAAAGACAAACTGATTTAATGCCCTTGTACTGATATTTAGATACTTCTTTGTCAATCTGCAATGCAAGTTCTCTGGTAGGGGCCATAATCAGTACTGTAGGTCCTTCTCTTTGTTCTCTTGGAATAGTTTGGCCATCAATATGTATAAGGGCAGGCAACAAAAATGCTAAAGTCTTTCCTGTTCCAGTTTGTGCTATACCAATCAAATCTTCTCCTCTTAATAATACAGGCCATGCTTGACTTTGAATTGGCGATGGATGCTGAAAGTCTTGCTTGTATATTTCCTCCAAAATTTCTGGATAGTGTTGAAATGCTTGTTCAAAAGTTTTAACAGGATTAGGTATAGGTCTTAAGCCTGGTTTGTCATCAAATGTCCTTTTGACTTGAATATCATTGTTAGCTAATCTCCAACGAGTTACTTCTGCAGGTGACATATTAGAAACTACAGGATCTTCTTTATAAAAATCTTTGATGATAGGAGGCAAATTAGCCCAGCGATTGTTTTGGGCTTCAGCATGATAAGCGTTAAGTTTCTCCCAATCAATTACTTTGACACCTTCTTCATTTATTTTGAAAAAACCATCTGATTCACTGCTCGCATCTTGAACATCAGTAGTTTGTTTGGGAGGGGTTGGTTTAAAATCTTGTATTAGGTCGTTAATAAAATCTTCAGCTTTGGCGATTGCTTCATCACTACCTGTTATTGTGATATCAGCCTCACTACCAGTAGTTTCGCCAATTTTAATTTTAGTATCAGATTCAAATTGTATATCACGAATTTTTGTTCCCCCTTTACCAATAATTCGACCTACTTTATTTGAAGGAACGTAAATAATTTTCTTATTGTCAGAATTGTTATGCTGAAAACTGCGTTGATCGCGATCCCTAAAATTTCGGCGATTGTCGCCGCCATTGTTGATTCCACGGTCTCTCCAATTTGTGTCGTTGTCAGAAGAACCTCTTGAACCTCTGCCTCTAAAAGTTCTACCACGATATTGACGAGTATTGGCAGCCACAGGGGCTACCGGCGCCACCACTGGTTCAACCTCCCACTCATCATCGTTCCATTCAGCCATTTTTTTCAAATCCAAGTATTTCAAGGTGACAAAATGAGAGTAATATTTACTTGTAAAGATGGTTTCTGTTGCGTTTTATTCAAAAAACAAAACAAATGTTGTATTGTTTTTCTTTCTTGTTAATTGAGATTAAATTATTTACTTACATGTGACAACTGACAAATATTTTGTTTGATGTTATTTTTTTTGTAAATATTTTTATAGCTCTGGTACGACATCTTTTGAGCCTAACTACTGTTACACATGCTGTGACATGCTCTTTATTAGCACGAGAGTATGCTAGTATCGAGCTAGTGCTTGATTCTAGCATGGGTGTGGGTGAATTCACGCACTTTTATTATTTTGATTTACTTTGATAAATATTTTTTAGAATTTGTTTAGATCGAATTTGTATAATGTATTTAATAGAACCACGCAATATAAATATAATTTAATTAGAGGCACTTATTTATATAAGTAATTTTAGCCATTATTAGCAATTTAAAATATTAACCACAGTAGGGAATGACTACTACAACCAGTGTGCCTAGTGTGAGTTTTTACACGTTGACCATCACGTTATAGTTAACGCAGATTTGTATGGCATTGAAATAGCGCCACCCCGTGCCATACGTGAGAACTAAAAACTGCGAGTGCGAGATTACGACGAAGTGAAGACCGTACACTTCTCACGTCGAAGTTGGTATTTACTATCAAAAGTGACATTAGCGCGAGTGCGAGTTAACATTTTGATGGATTTGACAGCTCGTTAACGTAAAATCGTCACTTTCGTGTTGGTTAAGTCTAACGCGGTGTAAATTGGTTTTCACCTAAAATTTTCTCGTGAGAGCGTGATATTTTAAACTTTTTATTAATTGTAACTTTGTCGAAAATGATGGAATCACGTTATTAATTTGCTTGGAACATGTTTGCGACCGCTACAGCCCCAAATGAACGTAATTTGTTGTCTAGTGGTCGCGCAAAAGGTTTGAAATACAATATCGACATATTAAATCTACCAAGTGTGGAATTCACCCAAGTTTACGAAGTAAAAAGCTAAAACTATCTTATATAAAGATTTCTCATCGTAACTTTAGAAGATAAAGAAAGCAATATAATTGTGAGTTCAGAATAATAATAACTGTTTCAATCAAACTTCTAATTTGAAGCTAATAAAGGTAGGTATATTCCTGCCTTCAACTGATTCCTATCAGCGGCCTATCGTATGTATCAAAATATGAGCATGAATAGATGAAGAGGTTACCAAGACTCTCATAAAGAAACATGATAAATAAATACATATGTTCCCTGATACTCCGAGTGCAGCTAGACAGACAAGCAATTAGTGGAAGAACATATCAAAGTTATTATATAGATAGCTTGCAACAGAGATAATATGCAAACAATATTCACTTTATTTTAGGTTTTATACTAAATATATGATACAGAGTGAGTGGATGCATTGATAGTAGCTAGTTCACAATTTCTGGACACCTAGGTCTGAAAAACATCTGTATTACTGTCATAAGCACTACTGCACAATCAATGTTAAAATGGTTAGTATGTAGGTATCTATTAATAGTTAGTACACTTACTAATGAATGTTATGAATTTATATTTGTTGTTTTTCTTGTTCGAGTAATACTATTTTTGTTGTGGTGTGTTGTAACTGATATTATATGTATTTATATACATTTTTTAATTATTATTGAGTCTGTTTTACAGATATTGTGATATATGGTGATCATTATAGTATTTTAACTGTCAAAAACAAATTTGGAGGTACAAATTATGGATGGTTTGTTTTGGAAAACATTCGAGATCAATAACCATATGCAGCTGTTATACAAAAATGGGGAAATGGTGTAGCTTTTAGGAAGATAACATATTTATAAAGAAATATTATTTGATATAATAATGCGGTTATGATTTTAGGAGGCTCTGGTTATTTGCCAAGACCTAATGACTCCAATTTTGGTTGCTGTATCACACTAGACGCTACATATAATCACAGGCATGTTGCAGTCAGAGTTGTAATTGGGAATACATTTGGGAGGCTGAAGAATGGTTGTGCTTAAACAAAGACACACTTCTAACAATGAGTTGTTAAAATCTGCCTGAATTAAACAAGTTTGCTGTTTGATAAATAACTTTGGCATTGATTGTGACAAATTAAAGAAGTTATTACTGGTATGGCAACAAATCCCATTATTACTTGAATTGGTATTCTGCTTATCTCTTTAATATTCTATTAATAGAATACATATTGATAACAAAAATTGTTTTAGGGTTAGAATGAAATGTGAACAAGACTCCAAGGCAACCATTACTGAACAGGGAGTCATCAAGTGTAACATCTAAATTAATAAGAGGAGATTCTGGAGGAGCAATTAAAAGACTAGAGCGATTAATATTTTTAATTTAGTATCATGTTATTGTTGGTTACTATAATTATACAATAATTTTAAACATGAAACTTTTATTTTACATTTACAAACTAATAAATAGGAACATGAACTCATAGTGAATCAATTACATACATCAATTACCTTGTTTAATAAGAATGTTACATTTAGAATACATTTAATTTACACAATCTTTTAACTTTAATCTAACTTATTTTCATTAGTTTTCTACAATATTCAATACTCTAGTGCCTAACACCTTCCAGTATCTTACTCTCTTAGGTTGACATAGTCCTGCCGTTGTTGTTTGGAAATTTTTCACTTACTCTGAAAACAAAGGCAATTCTATATTATATTAAATGAAATATCACTATCAATCTTTAAACTTAAGACTATTCTATAATAAACTTATTTACATTTTTTCTAAAATATGCAATGCTCTAGTGCCTAACACCTGTTTTGAGCCTGCACCTCTGTTTCCATAATTCTATTCTGCTCTCGGACATCATGCTGTTGTTGTTTGAAATTCCTCCACATACTCTGAAAACAAAGGCAATTCTATATAAAATTAAATGTCACTATCAATATTTAAATTTAAGACAATTCCATATCAAACTTATGTACATTCTTTAAAAATATACTATCCAATACTCTAGTGCCTGCACCTGCCAGTAACTTTGAGCCTGCACCTCTGTCTCCCTAATTCTATTCTGCTCGCTTAGGTTAACATAGTCCTGCCATTGTCGTTTGAAATTTCTCCAACTACTCTGAAAACAAAGGCCATTCTATATTTAATTAAATGTCACTATCAATATTTAAATTTAACACAATTCCATATCCAACTTATTTACATTTTTCTAAACTATACTATCCAATACTCCAGTGCCTTTACCTGTCAGCCTTTTTGAGCCTGCACCTCCGTCTCCCTAATTCTGTTCTGCTCTACTATGTTGACAATGTCTTGCTGTTGTAGTTTGAAACTTCTCCAATGTGTCAATATCAAATCAGTGTACCTCACTTACTCTGAAAACAAAGGCAATTCTATTACACTATAATTTCACATATTTATGTACTGAATCACAAAAGTTACATTTCCCCATTACTCAGTACTTCTAGATTTGCCACTATCATCACAATGTAATATTTGGGTTGATTTTCACAAACTTCCCACTTTTGCAAGCCTTTTATTCTATCTCTAGCATTGCTGGACAACTTTCCGAGCTCTCCATGCCGAAAAAACAAAACAATCTTGTCTTTTTTACATATTTCGTATTAGCCCAATCCAAAGAACACCTAACAATTGATATTTTGTTTACTCTTCCAATAATGTCACTATTCTAGCGAATTGAAAAGCACTCGTTCCCATTTTTTAAATTAGCTTACAAATTTCTAATTTAAATTAAATCTTGCAAACACAAAACTTAATAACATATTATAACCAAAAAGTTTCTGATAAGTACTATTATGTAAGTACTTACCAAAGAGTATATAAATACTTACAAAACATTAATATAGCCCGCACAATTTCAAAGGTCGACTACTCGCTAACGAATCATATTAAAGTAGAGTAAAGAAATGACCTTCTTAATTTTCTGGGATTATATGGACTAATCTGAAGTTGATACACTTCATAAACGCTAATTCGAGTGAGTAAACGGGAAGCCATACGTTAACGAATGTATCAACTCGCACTCGGGTGTTATCCATATACGTTGAAGTATACGTTTACTCGATTGACGAGATGGTGAAGTTAACGCGTTAACTTTGGCAAACTCGCACTAAGCACACAGGCAATGATTTTTTCGGTAACGGGAATGACAACTTTAGTAGGGAATGATGAATTGATAATAAAATAAAATTAAGTTTAACGAATCATATCATTTATTATGAAAACTTTAAAACTTAAACAATTAGTTACAAAATATATTAAAAACATGACTTAAAAAATATACAATCACAGTAAAATTGTTTACAAGTAAGACACTTGTTACGTAAATAAATTTAAAACTTAACCAATCACTACCAAATATATTGAGTCCACCAGCAAGTCAATGTTTGAATGTATTATACACATACATGTATCTCTATTTTTCTGTTTGGGTAGAAGCACCCAGAACAGTCGATATTTGCAAAAAAATCCGTAACTAATCTTCACTTTTTGAGTTTCCAAAAATTTACGGTACAATATCTTTAACGAAAAATTTAGAAAACGTTTCTGTTTCTGAACTTTGTTACGAGTAATGTACTCCTTTTTACCTGCGCCAAGAGTGCTATTACGATCATCATTGTAAAAATGTTGTACTAATCTAATAAGATTTTTATTAGTCCGACGATCTTCTTTTGGCTTTTCCTGTAGCATTTGTCTTGATCTATTTGTTTGTTTTGGTAAGCTTGATTCTACCTTCTTAACCTGCAATACTTTCAGTTTCTTTTTTAAGGCTATGTTCTCTTCTTTTAATTGTTTTATATAACTTAAAAGTATTTTCCGTTTTTTCAACTCTCTATAACGAATTTTTCTTATGAGCGATGTTTCTTCAGGTTTCTGCAGAGGATCAGGTTTATAATTATCTGCACAAGTTATATCACTAACTTCAGCGTCTATGTAAATTGGTTGTGGTACAGATTGTAATTTAGCCTCTTCTTTCTTCTTTAGCCGATATTTTTTCGCTGCTTCTCGCCACTGTTTTCTCTGAATTCTAATTTCGCGTGGAGATTTCTCGTTAATACTAGTTACTTGCTTCTTTTCTTTTTTTTTTCGATATTTTTCTCTTTCTTTTTCTTTTTGTATTTCATGTAACTCAGGGTCTGCCATTATTTCAGCATGTTTACGGCGGTTATACAGCCTTTTTGCTTCGTTGGAAGCACGGGGGTCACATTTTCTTTTGTTCATTGCAACTAAAACAAAATTAATTAGAAATGCAACTTTTTTGATATATTTAGCTATTTATTAACGATTACAAACATTTGATTAATGTTTACACCGATAAAAAACGCAAACTGTGACAAATAATATACTTAAATTTAGTATTCATCATTCCCCTTCAACTCACGTCATTACCCTCTTACAGAAAATACGAGTAATGACGAAACGGGGAATGACTAAACTGCATATATGCGGATGAAAATTCTAGAATACTTGTTTTTTATTTATAGGTTACGTTACCACCGAAAATAGAACATACATCGAAAATATTCATTAGGTCTAAAAATCAATACAGTTACACTTACCTGATTAATTTCGTAGAAGGGAATGATGAATAATTGTGACAAACAACACTTTACATTAAATTACGTGGTATTTTGCGGCTTTTTTGCAAGCTTACGCAACGTGCGTTTCGGCTCCTGAGTCGCAGTCAAATGAACGAGGCGGGGGATGCCTTAAGACGTTAGCAATAGTAATACAACCAATTAAAATGGTTATTTGATACTATGATCGGGGAATGACGAAATTATTGTGACAAAAATTGTATTTCTCATTATAGTAATACCAGATGCTTATGTACGTGCAAATACTCGTATATATGATTCCGTTTAAGTTTATTTTATTATGATATTCTTAAAAACGGGTTATAAAGAAAGCTAACATACGTGGCAGTATGTTACACTAAGGAAATCTTGTTTTAACGCCATCGGGTAATGATTATTTTTGCCTTTTTTGTTTCGTTTTTACCCAAAATAATGTTTTTATTGTGTATATTCATTAGGCGTCATTTAATACAATATATAAGTAACTACCAGATCAGAAAATTTTACTAAAATATCCCTTCTGGATTTTTTTATCAGTTTGGAAAGATTTTTTTGTGAACTGCGTGAATCCACCCGTGTACATACGTTGCTAGTAATGAGCATGCTAATTTCGAGCATGCTCGAATAGTGGCAGTTGAGTGGCAGGGTCAAGCAGTTCGCTGCATGAATCGGCCAGCTCGAATGGTGAAATATCCTCTCAAAATATCGACGTTAAGTATCACATGTCACCTTTCGTTCGTTATTAGAGGTTTTCAGACCGGAGGAATGATTTAAATTAATCTTACAAAAAATGCATGTAATCGCAATATTGTTCACTGTGGTACTGTCGTAGCAAGAATGTGTATGCTATTTTTCTGTAACACTATTAAACAATAAATTGTATTAATTTAAAACGTTTAATGTGTGTTACTATTTAAAAAATATTAATTTATTAACTTCATTGATAGCATTTGATAGACATTGGATACAGGCACAAAACAGGTCAGTAGAGTGTCGACGCATGACGCCCCGGCGATTGTTTAATTGATATTATTATGTCAGTGTCGAGTTTAACGAGTTGCTATTGAGCTGTTGTGTGTGGCTGAAGCTGTAGACTGTAGTGCTTCTGTATCACTGTTGCCAACCCTACTATTTTAACAGTAGATTTACTGTTTTTCAATGGATGGCCCCAGTTTTGTGTTTTATCCATAAATTTTACTATTTTTTCACTAAGTGATATCCTGTTATCACTGTAACACCTGTTATCTCAAGAAAATATTTTATTTTATTATTTCTATGTTATAAAACGTTATGTAACTGGATAGTTTAAATGGCTATAGCCCATATGCTAGTGACAACTACAGTTGAAACTTTAAATTTCTCAAATACGTAGTCAAAATTACATACTCTTGTTTCTCTTAGTGTTTATTCTAGAGTAGTTTTTTTTTAAAATATGTTGTGATTTCATTACATAGTATAAAATAAAGTCACTTTCCGCTGTCTGTCCCCTTATATACGGATATCTTTAAAATTACGCAAGGGATTTTGATGCGGTTTTTTTTGTTAGTTAGAGGGTAACGGGGTGGTTTTAATCTATAATTCGTGTATAGTGTACTAAAAAAAGTGATAAATTTCAAGATTTAGAACTTTAATCGCAAACGCTGCCTGAACCCTAAGTGATAATTAAAAACAATGTACTACATTATTATACAACTTTAAAAAGCCTACAAAAAAGTCTGCGAGGGCTTATGTCTATCTCTTAGGGATATCCCACAATGACCATTTTTTATTTTTTACTTTTTACGAGAAATAATGGCCTATTTACGAAGTAATTTTAAACATTACAGCATTAATTTTCATCCAATTAAGTGTCTTAAATAGATTGTGCATGTAATATAGATGATCCTGGCCCTTTACAGCATGCAATTTAAACAAATATTATCGAAGATATTGCAGTATTAACATAGCGGGACAGCAGTTATTACTTTTGATGCGGAACAAAGTTCGCCGGGTCAGCTAGTTATAAATATAATATTGTGAATGTGTGCAAGTAACTGAAATAATTGAGTATTTTTATTGACATTGGCTATGTGTCACCAGTGTCACCTGAGGGTAAGTAACGAACGCCGCCCATGAATATCAGCAACATATATAGTGTTACTGTTGAGTTGGAGACCTTTAAGGGATAGGGGATAGGGAAGGATGTGGAAGGGGAGTGGGCCTCCGGTTACCTCTCTCACCGAACGAAACGCGGCATGAGCCACTTTACGTCGATCTTCTGAGACGTCGTGGTATTTTACCGGTTGAGCCGGCCCATTCATGCAGCGAACTGCTTGGTCTACCACTGTTTAAATTATAATATATGAGAAAAGTATGAAACTTGCCTTTTTGTACCCATCTACTGTTTTCTACTGTTTTTTAATGAGAGAACTGTTGTTTTTTGATTCGATGGGGTTGGCAACACTGAGTAGATCAAGTACCAGTAGATCTCATTAGAGTTAGGACTGTTGATATTTTTAAAAATATTGGATTTTCGATATATCGATATTTTTAGAAATATCAATATCGGGGTATGATATATCGAAAAAAAATATCGATATTTCGATATATCGATATTTTGAAGTGAAACTTCTTAAACGACATGTAAACGTTAAACGCCCCGTTTGCTGACGTTTTAAATTAATCGTATTTACTACAATGCTTTAAAATATTGTTTGTGAACAATTTTACCCAAATAAAAACGGTTACTCATCCAAGTGTTTACCACGCCCAACGTAGCTTAACTTTGTGATCGGTGAAGACCAGCGAGTCCAATATACTATGGGCGTTGGTTATAGAGGCAGTAAATTAACCAGTCAATATATTAACCATTTATTCTAACGTATCGCCATCTATGTCCATAAGCTAAAACTACTCTAAAGATTACCGATGTAGAATTGATTTCATTTCAGATGTAGTGACATCTATGGACGAAAGGTAGTAAATTAAGATCGTAAAAAACTATTTATTAAGATATCTTCTCTTTCATATACCATGTATTTAGTTTTCGGTATCGTTGTCAGTAAGGTCAATATTTGATTTTGGTGGTAGTAACTATACGACTGACTCATTATGATAGTTTCCTTCTGCATTTTTCGTGATTATTTTCTTAGTATTTATACTTACTCTGATGGATAGTTTTGCAAATGCATGATGGATTTCCTTTTCAAATGGGTTGCTAAATTTGTTGCATTTCCACATCTTTGATAACTTTTCACGACAAAGTGCAAAAAACACTACTTGAATATAATTTCTTAAAATACATGTATATAATAGATTTTTTTTTTGCCGCAGCTGCGTCCAGCAAACATATAAACGTAAATATTAACGTAAATTATATCGTTGTGATAGTTAACAGTGGTTTAACACATTCATTGACAATTGTTTCACTATGTATTTATGACATAACATAAGATAATTTAGGGAAATTAAAATTATAGATACTAATCAATTATGTAGGTACATATAAAAATACATACTCCTAAAAATGCATGTACAGAAAATTCATATGTTACGTCTATTAATAGAAAGAGGGTGTTGTTCAAAGAGTTTTCCATAAGCCCTGCGGGCCCCTGTGAAAGTGTCTTTAAGCAAAAAAAATAATAATAATACGCGATACCTATAAACACTAATCAGTTATAATTTGATGCAAATTTTTTTCATTGCCAGGAATTAGCTTGAACTCGTAAAGGGGAGCTGTTTGTCATTGCTTATGGGATGACTTGATGATTGTTTATTAGTTTTTTAAATACAGTATACTAAGATTAGACTAGAATACGCTTTATTGTACGCAATTTTTATACATTACATTAAAGTAATTAGTACATAGTAAATGTCGATCAAGTACAAAAGGCGGTGTTATCGCATGTTGCGATCTCTTCCAGACAACCTTAAGTTTGCGATGACGATATAATTTAAGTTATTGTGTCCAAAAAAAAAATATTTTCATAAAAATATCGAAAGTCGATATGTACATTTCAATATCGAACTATCGATATATAGTGAAAAAAAATATCGGTGATAAATATCGATATTTTTAAGGAAAAATATCGATATTTCGATATATCGATATTTTATCAACAGTCCTAATTAGAGTCCTCCGGGTCCGGAGACGTCAATTCGGTACTCGGTGTTTTGTGAAGTTGTTTGAAGCTGTCGTACGCTAGGTTGGTTACTTGGTTAACTGAAGAAGATTTACGCTACTCGTATCTAGAAAAACTATATATCTTAAATTAATTGGTGTACACAAAGTGGTGTACACTATTGTATAGGGAAAGTAGTTCAGGTTGTTCATGCGCGCAACCAACTGCCGAGAGAAAATAATACAGCTATCGGTAAAACAGTAGATCAGTGTATACTATCCTGTAGATCGCCCATGATCCCAACGAAATAGATTGTGTGAAGAAATCGTTGTTTGTATAGTTTTAAAAACGTCTATGAGAAATGAGCATCTTCAATTATTGTCTGCTAGTCTGCCTGTAACCTGACGGGACAGTTTGTAATTTATCAAAATGAGCAACTGGGCTCGAAGGATGCATCGGCGAGCTGCTACATTGAGCAATGTGGTTACGTCTTGCGGACATCCTAACTCCCTGCCGTATCCACGAAGACTGGAGAAAGTTAAGTTTGGTGTCCCATTGCATGAAGTTTGCAAAGACGATATTCCTGGACCTTTACTCGTTAGTATTGTTTCCATTCCTTTTCTTATTTGTAGTGAAATATTACAGGAAATTCAGTAAATACTACTCTTGTCAATATTTGGATTTGTGTTAGTTTTCCAATTAAATTCACTCAGATAATTAATTGTGAAATTAGTATTGCATAGATCTACTAGAATCTATTCTTAAATTATTATATGGTGCACAGGTTCTTATTTTGAAATTGAATAAAGAGGCTCCTCTGCGTCGGGATGTATTTCGCGCACCAGGACACCAAGGGGCTATGAAGAAACTTATACACTTTTTACAAACTGGCCGACTGGTCAATGTGGACAATTACTCCGTGTATACAATTGCTAGTGTACTTAAAAAATTTCTGAGGTAAGTCAAGTCACATAGAATAAATTTATAATTTGTAATTTGTCTTAGCAAATTCCAATTATTTTTAAATGAAATGAGTAAATTGCTTGTTTGGTTTTGCCCTGAGAAGTATCAGTAGATTCATACTCATTCATATTTAAATTATCATTAAATTCTGGGAAAATTTTATTAATATTTTTTATTAAACTCTAGAGTGATCCAAGGATTAATTCCATATGCATAATAGATGGCCTTCTACTGCAGTAGTTATAAAACCATTTGCTAACCACTGGGAATACACAATAAATTAATAAACCTAGAATATATAAATCATGATTATATATCATTAAAGTCTCGGTGGCGCAGTGGGCGAGCGCACGGCCTCTGGAGGTCAGAGGTCCGGGGTTCGATTCCAGACACTGGCTCACGCCAATGACTTTTCGAAATTATTTTCGGAAGTTATGTGTGATAAATATCGATGACTGAAAAAATTTGTGCCCGGTATGGCAATAGGTTCGCCACCTATTCCATTTGGGACGTAAACATAACGGCGAGACGAGGCTTAACAGCCGCTGCCTACACCTTCGGGTAACAAAAGGTGTGAAGTTATGTTATATGTATGTTATGTTATAAATCATGACAAAACTTTGCAGATAGTAGAGTGCTGCACTGCAGATCCATTGCTGGAAAGGAAATCTCTATGTATTTTAATGTATAAAAATCCTATTGATATTATTTTTGGCTGAGATAAATTTTGCTTACAAAATGAATTCAGATTTTGTTTAGCAAAATTCATCACTTAACTTTTCTTTCTCTGAAGTAGTAACTTCAATCTGTAGTCTTTGTTTTTATTTACAGTTCTGGAGTGTGAATATAATTAATATTAACAGCATGTGTATAGGTCTGATATTGAACCATCTCTTCTCGTTTTTGTTTAGAAAAATACCTGGTGGTGTCTTTGGTCGAGATGGGGAAATGCACCTTTTTGCTGCAGTAGAACTTCCTGAAGAACAGCAAGTGGATGAAATACGCAGGTTAGAGAAAGAGAGTATAGACATAGAGTATGAGGCTAGGACAGTAGTTGCAAAGATGCATTAAATAATCATAACAAATTTCATTGAATGCACAATCACAGTAAGGTTATAAACTAAATACAATTATCGTTCATATGCCCTGCGTTTCCTAAGAACTTAAAAATGTGATATGTCTGCGTTCTCACAATTAAACAGGATTATTTCGAATTTCTTTTAATGCCAGAATAGTACCTGAATACTGCGCCATTGCTAGTGTGTGCATTCCGAAAAAGACAGCCATGTATTCACATCTATATCAACCTATGGTGTCCATTGCACTGCTCTGCACCATCTATGCCTCTTTTTTGTTATTAAATTTTGTCACAAGTATTATTAGTAATAGTCTCAGTGGTCCAGTGGTTGAGTACACTGCTTCTGAAATCAGAGGTTGCAGGTTCGTGTCCTGGCTCACACCAGTGACTGTGTGATGTGTTATGTGTGATAAATATGGTGACAAAAAAAAAACTTTGTGCCCCAGTATGGCAATAGGTTCGTCACCTATTCCATTTGGGACATAACCATAATGGCTAGTCAAGGCTATTTTATTTTAAGGGTAAATAAAGGCCTGATGTTACGTGTCATTATTAGTATTATTTCGCAATAACGTGTGTAATAGAGATTTTGATGTTTCCTTGTGCCGTGTATCGTGGTATTGGTATTGCAGTAGGTAGTTACTTACTTTTCAGTAGAATAGTTAAAAACAATCCATGTTTATAGAACGACCCGATCTGAATTTTGATGCGCATATATTTACGTGTAACGGTGCGTTTTGATTGTCACCGAAGCGGTGATGCAAGCACGGTAAACAAATAGGCACCTGAATGTCTTTTTTTAGTGAATAGGAAGGCAAACGAGCAGACGGGTCGCCTGTTGGTAAGTAACTACCGCCGCCCATGGACAACTGCAACACGTATAGTGTTACAGTTGGGCTGCCGGCCTTTAAGGGAGTAGGATGGGAAAGGAAGGGGGAAGGGGAGTGGTCCTCCGGATACCTCTTTAACCTAACGAAACACGGCATGAGTCATTTTACGCCGATATTCTAAGAGGCCGTGGTAATTCACCGGTCGAGCCGGCCCAATCATTCAGCGAACTGCGTGGCTCTACCACTGCTAAGCTACCGTGTTTTCATTATACATATGTGTTTCCTGAAACAGGCCTGCGCGTCTCTGCACAAAAATGAATGAAAAAATTTCGAATGCCTCTTGCATACATTTGTCGCAAAAACGAATAAACTCAGCATTGTTTTTTTTTTGGAGATACATTCATAAAATACGTAGAAAAACTCCCAGATGGTGTCATCATAAACATTTGTAGTCAGGCGTGGATCGAACCTGCCTAGCTCTACTCGGCTGTCGTAGTTTTTCTAATGCACTACGACGCCCGTCCATATAACCATATCTTTAATAATTTAGACAAGTCGCGGGTTTGATTCCTGGCTCACACCAATTACTTCGAAATAATTTTCGCAAGTTAAGTGTGATAAATATCGATGATCTTTAAAACTACTCAACGGATTTAGACGCGGTAGTTTAATAGAGAGGGGTCTCAACCAGGTGGTTTTTATCTATAATTCATGTATGATATAGTAAAGAAAAAGTGATAATTTTCGAGAATTAACACTTAATTATGAACACTGTAAAAATACTTTTAATGCGCAACAAAGTTCGCCCGGTCAGCTAGTGTAGTATAAAAGGAGGGTAGAATTCCGCTTCTGAGTTAAGAACTCTTAGTTCTTGGAGTTCTGGCAAACTTTTCGGATTAATTTTGAAAGTCGTTTGTGATAAATATCGATGACTGGCCCTGTGCCCTATCTATAGCGATAGGTATAACCACCATTTAGGACGTTATACGGCCGAAACCAATAATCAATCTAAGATAGAAGCCAATCTAAGATAGTTGTGTATCTGTCGTAACAAAATCAATGCATAGATTGATTATTGGCACGCTTATTAGTAGAAATGGATTGAAATATTGATCTTAGATAGCAAAATTCGGATTGGGATTGATTATTGGTTTCGGCCGTAAATGGGCGAGTCGAGGTGTAACAGCCACTGGCTAAAACTTCGCGGAGAAAATAGCGCAAAGTTACAAAAAAAAAATGATTACACGATATCAAGTCAGCGGATATTTGGGTGTGTTAAATGTGTAAAGTACCAATACTGTCCAATGAACCATTAAGCGTCTCTTATCCCACATGGGAATGCAGCCGTGACACATTTACGAGGGAATATGTACTTATACTTAAGTACTTACCCATGAATAGTGTCGTGGCTATGGGTACATATGTACTGCAGCAGTACATACTAGACACTAGTTAATAAACGTTTACAAAATAACTGCAGAAAATAAGAATAGTAGAAAGAAAGAAAACTTGTTTGATTGTTTGTATATCGGAAGGTTAAACGTTTTTTTATGGGATAGGAGGGCAAACGAGCAGGCGTGTCACCTGATGGTAAGCACCCAACGCCGCCCATGGACACCAGCAACATACATAGTGTTACTGTTGCGTTGCCGACCTTTAAGGGATAGGGGATAGGGAAGGATGGGGAAGGGGGGTGGGCCTCCGGGTACCTCTCTCAAAGAACGAAACGCGGCATGAGCCACTTTACGTCGATCTTCTGAGAGGTCGTGGTATTTCACCGGTCAAGCCGGCCCATTCATGCAGCGTACTGCTTGGCTCTACCACTGTAAAAAACACTACTTATCTTTTAATTATCATCGTCATTTTCCTACCCTTATACTACTTTAAGTGGAGTCGTCACAACATATCACCCTTTCTATCTATCCTTGTTGTCAAAAGATTTCCACCCTCTCTGGGAATGTTTTCGTTGGTGGTTTATCGCCACCAGGAGGAAAATGCAGCAATAGATAGTGCCTCTAGCTTTTCTTAGCCCTAATCGTCATAATTTATCTTAAAAGTTGTTTGTTTTTGCGGTCCTCTTCCAGTATTCTGGCGATCTTAGTTGCGAAGTTGCTGGGTTCCACACGAGCACATACCATTTTTAAAGGTATTGCGAAATGTGTAATTTATTTATTGTATCACAAATATTCTAATTATCATAAATACTGACTTGTAAGTGTAAATACATCAAAAAATTATTACGTACTAGAATCGTATTTATTTGCTGTCTCTGGACCATCGGCTCCTGTGTGTCCCAAATGTATATGTATTTATTACCTAATTTAAAGTTGCTATTGTCCACAGATTACTTCTATCACTACCGGTATGCACGCAGAGATTATTGGTACTACTCTTCGGTACGTTTCGTGTGATGGCTTCCAATGCTGATAAAGCAGGTTTGAGACTTTTTTCAATAATATGTTGTCTTGACAAATATTTCTTCATAAATCGAGAGTTCATAAATGTAATGGTGATAACTAAAAATATTAGCGTAGTGAATATATTGCTTTTGTCCTCAGCTTCCCCCAAGAGTAAAATATCGTCAAGATAAACACTACACTACTAGTACCTATTTAGCTATTTCATATTTTATACAGAACTGTAATTATAAAAAATACTGTTTTCGATAATTCTTTAGTTCTGATTATTAAAATAGCATCATTACTTTGAGAGTTTATTGGTTGAACAAACAAAACTTAATTAGTTGCATGTCAGCAACATGTAGAATTTGACGTTGGACGTTTAATATTTTCACAAATAATATTCAGTCGAATGTACTATGTTTGTATTTACAATTTAAATTGTTTGGATAATTTTAAAGTGTATATTAGGATAGTTATGTCCACGAGTGGATATTCGTGGCTAGTAGTTCAGTGGTCGAGAACAAATATAATTAATAGTGATTATGGCAATTCACGCGATGTTGCGTGGGCGCATAATATGATGCAACCGCGCTTCTTCACATATACACATATTGTTTGGATTATTTAATTTGGCTATGTATCTATTGTTATATCTTATAACAATGCTCTGTAGTAGTAATACATTTTGGTAGTAAGCTGTGGAATGGTAAAGCCATGTAGTGCGCTGTATGTATGGGCCGATTCTACCGGTGAAATGCCACGACCTGTCGGAAGATTTAAGTAAATTGGCTCATGCCCCGTTTCATTCGGTGAGAGAGCAACCTGTTCTCGCTCCCCTCCCACTCCTGACCCACTCTCTATCCAATATTAAAGACCGGCAAAGCATTGGTTATGCGGTGTTGCAGGTTTCCATGAAATGACCCGCTTGGTCCTTTGCCCCCCTATGCTATATAAAATAAAGAAATAGTCTGTACCCAACTTTTCCAAATAACTGAACCTATTGATCTCCAAAAATTACTTGTGAAGTTATGATATGTTAATACCGGTAGGTAATATCGAACCTTTACGGTTTTTGACAGACTCAATGTGCGTACATTTGAAATAACCCACAAACGCCAAGTTTTAATCTATTTTTATATACGAAAGGTTATAATTATTTCTTGGAATTACAAGCGTCGAGTAAAATGACTTTATATAGTTACTTGAGTTTAATCTTTGATAAACAATCTAAACAGTGATTCATTACTTTGAAGTTGTTGCGTTCTTTGCGATCATTTGATCTGCTTTATTGCACTGAAAATTTGTAAATAGCTTAATAGCTACATAGAATGTTTGATGACGAGTAAAACATACTTAACGTTCAGTTCTCTATGAGGCGTGCAATGTCGTAATAAGTTCATCAACTTTGTTATATGTGATGAACTGTATTTCTTTTTTTATTTTTGAGAGCGCTTGATACCGACAAGTGCATCTGGCTCTATTGTTTGACCCATATATGGTGTTGCTTTTTACATATACAAGTTTTACGAACAGAATTCGGTATGATAATTCAATGTGCGTCTGTTTGCCTTCGCGTCATTGTAACTACCAGAGACAAATATGTTGTGTTCGCTTTATGATAATTACTACCATAGACAATAAAAGGGGCTACAGGACCTTATTTGAACAGACAAGTGAATAATTTCAGTTTGTACGTCGGCTCAACTAAAAAAAGATTGATAAAAACTTAGTAACTGTTTCGCCTCTGGTGTCATCTAAACAATAATAAGAATATTGGATATAGTTTTATGAATGTACTTCGAGTGCATCGATATTAATTGATAATGATCTACATTTAATTTCACTTCTTGACACCCGTAATCGCACCTAGCGACAGTCTGGATTGGAACTCAATATTTCAGAAGCAGAGTGCTGAACCGCAACGCCGTACAGACTTGGTTAATTTTGACTTACTTCATAGTGCGATAGAAATAAAATAACTAATTTGTTGTATCGTAACTTCGTAAAATGATAACTTCAGGCCTTCAAAACATAACTTCACGAAGACGTAGACGGCGACTGTTAAACCCTCGACTCGCCGAATCGTTACTTTACACTCCAAATGGAATAGGTGGTGGACCCATTGCCATACCACCGAGCGCAAAGTTATCAGTAATCGATATTTATCACACATATCTTCGGAGAAAGATTTCGAGAAATCATCGCCTGTAATCTAACCCACGACTTCTGATACAATATCATTCTGCCAAGAATTATTCTAAAATATAAGTAGATATAGATCTTGCAATTTAATTAACGTCAAATTCAAGAATCTTGACGGTATAAAAAAAAGACATTTATGTGTTTTAATTTGTCTTATTTAGTTTTTGCGATATTGTTTTGCCACTTTACTTGGGCTTATGACGTTCTAATTACTTATTAGCTACACTAAACACGGTGAATACTGAATAGCATTAATTTAAATATATTGTTTGGGGCTGATTTATTCATTCATTCATCTTTTTGTCATTCATTCCCGTTTAACGTTCATTCCTTAACAAGTTCAACTGTATTGCGTGACAGTGAAAAATAAAACTTCCTCGAATTGTATTACTTCTTACAAAATTATACAAATTATTACATGCAAACAAATTAAGTGTACACATAACTGCACGCCTTTAATATCTGCAGGCGTATGCAGCAAAAAAAATCGTCTAGCAAATACCTGTCTACAGTTTTAATTATCTCTTCATTTACAATTTGAACAGGTTTTTTTTAATTACCAAACTGTTGTACAATTTAAACATTTTATATTTTGAGTAACGATAAAAAAATATCCTTCTGCATTTTGTATCAATGGCGTGTAAACTATGTCAAGGAAAATAATTAGTCATTAGTGTCGCTTGGAAGGTACAAACAATTTTTAGATGCTGAATCTCATTAAAAATTACAGTACTTAAATACTAATGCATATCTAAATATAAAAAAATAAAGCGTCTGTTTGTATGTAAGCAATATAATTATTTGTTCACCTGAAAATAAATATTATTGTACATTGCATTTAATGATTTAATTAAAATTTTGTGATAAACTCTGTTACTGTGGATAGGACAATTTAGCATCAACGTACCTCTGATTAATATGTCTCGAGTTTGAATCAGGCCACTAATTCTAAAATACTTTTAAGTGTGTATTTTATGCAGTAAGAGTTGCATGAACGCGCCGGCTCGACCGGTGAAGTACCAAGGCCTCTCAGAATAACGACTTAAAGTGGCTCTTGCCGCGTTCCTTTCAGTGAGACAGATAACTGGAGGACCAACCCCCCTCTTTTCCCATCCTGCGCCCTTAAAAGCCGGAAACGCAACTGTAACACTCCACTGTCTGTGTGACAGGTGTCCATGGGCTGCGGTAGTTGCTTACTATGAGGTGACCCGCTTGCTCGTGTAATCTCCTATTCCATAAAAAATGTGTATAGTTTGTAATAACTGACAGCAAGTCAAACAACATCTGGCATATTAAGTGCATCAAGTATATTATTATCAACATTCTGGCCGCCCCCCACAGAACACCATTCAACATGTTCTTATCACCGCATTGAAATATAATTCGCTGCAATCAAGTTACATTATACCTTCCATAAACTATAGACGATTAGTACGGTATGTGTGTATAAACATTTTCGTGTTTGCTGTCCAATTCCTCTGAAACAGTATTGCCGATTATTAGGAAAAATCATCTCAAAGTCAAAGTCAAAATAACTTTATTTTTATAGGTCTTCACAGACACTTAAAAATAGTCAACAACTACAGATAACATATTATTTAAAATTAAATACAAACACGAGCGCTTGTGGAAAGTGCTTCCGTGGAACAAAAAAAGACACGGACGCAATCGCCACGAGCGGCCCGATTCCGAGTGTAGGGGCTACCATGAGAAGAATCGGGCAAGAAACTCATGTGCCAAATACTCTTTTGAAACCATTTGAAATAAATAACAATATTATTATAACTACTGAAAACAAATCAGTAGGTTGGTGAATAAAAGGTGTAGCAAACAGAATACTCGACAATCACAAATAAGATCCAACCAAATTAAAATCAACGTCCTACATGTTAACAAGAAATTCTATGCGATCACAGTAGTCGAGGACAACTGACGCGACATCTTTTAATTAGAGTGGTAACGTTGTGCAAAAATTGTGGCGAATAATAAAATTTAAGTATCACATATTGAACACAACATCAAAGCAAATTTACAATTAAAAAGTTATCAGAAATTATTACAGAACGCCTCCACTCCGAAAAAGTGAACAAATTCCAATACACAAACTACAAAATCTACCTGCCTTGTCCTCATTATTTCAGGTCGGCACAACACCCCTTCCTAACCATGTCATTTTTCACACAATTCATTCATTTTTCATAGGTCTACCTCTTCTCTTATTTCCTTCCACATTCAGGTTTATAATTCTTCTCGCAAACATGTGTAATATGTGTATCATCCCTCGTCATTGTATGCCCATATCACGCAAGGCGATTTCCTCTAATCTTCTCAGTTATTGGCGCAACTTTCAATCTTAAGTTAACCACGCAACTAGGAAAAATATTGTGCATATTTGCTTTGAGAGTCGGTTGTCTACAACTTTTCTTTTTGTTATTTGAGCGTAATTGTTTATTTCTATTACAATAATACATATTAAAGGCATATTGGTTCAATTTGATCATGTTTGTCTGCAGGTACAGGCATGACATCCGAGGCCCTGGGCGTGTCGGTTGCCCCATCATTTTTCCACTCTTGCGTGTCGGATGGCAAAACGGCCACAATGGAGGACGTTCAAAGATTCAAGGTTGGCTTACTCATTGTTTACTAAATTTCACTATGAATATTTTTTTTGATATTGCCTATGACTATTCACTAGGGAAATCATGTCTTTATTTATCTTTTTGATTTATAATGTAAGTGCATAATAGGGCGTATTATGAAATTCATCGGCCATTTTAATATGATGACGTTGATTGACAAAATCAAAGATGGGGTTTAATTTTTGTTTTCCATAGTATTCGCAGTCAAAATAATCGATTTTGATATTCTTTTTAACGAATAACGCAAAAAAGTTAGCCCATTAAATAGTGAATCGAAAGAATTATAGGTAAACACACAAATGAGCCGATCGAATATTATTAAATTCCTAATGATTATCGATTCGTTTTTGTTTCTATTTGTTTCCTTGGTTTCAAAAGAGGGTGAACGTTCGATAATACCTTCCTTGCTATGTCCATTCCGTGGCGTTAGGATGACATTTGATGACATATTAAATAAAAAAAAAATTGTCTCTATTTAAATATTTTCTGTTGTTCCAAATAATTTAAATCCATAATCTATTTTAATCAAATGACGATTCAAAAAAGGAACAATAACACAATAAAACACTTAGATTGGTATATGAAATGGATAAAATCACGGTTTTACGATTATTCGTATGGGGAAATTTGCTATTGTGTTATATATGTATTCTATGTAAATTGACGATATGATGACGCTTTGTAAACGAGAATGTTTGTACTGCACTAACGATAGTCGTTGCACCATTGTCTATGGTTGGATATATTTCATTGTGATCATCCGATGTGGACATGTTCTGTGTGCAGCTTTGTTTGTATGTATGTATGTACGGCTGAGTGAATTTGATAGTTTGTTGTGATTTTAATGTTAATGGCGTATTGTATGTGACAAGGACATACATTAAATTCATATCTATTTTATAACATTTGGAATAAATATATCCCAAATATATTAGTATAGATCCTCAAAGATTTTGGAGTCCGACCGTTCAATAGATTTTTTGGGATTATTAACTTTGTACTTGTAAAGCTCACCAAAATTTATCAGTCATAAGCCCGAATACTGAACCGCCACTCAAATATATAAGCGCTACTTAAGCGTTTAAGTAGCTGTCACATCAGACAGAATACGTGAAATTTGAGCAGTAAGTAGCACTTTATTGATTGTCAGATTTGAGTGGCGGTTCAGTATTTGGGGGATAGATATTTATCATCATAACCAGCGAAGCCGCAAAGTACCTACTTTGATTTATCATAGCATAACTTCACGCCTTTGTTACCCGAAGGTGTAGGCAGCGGCTGTTAAGCCTCGTCTTGCCGTTATGTTTACGTCCCAAATGGAATAGGTGGCGAACCTATTGCCATACCGAGCACAAAGTTTTCAGTCATCGATATATAACACACTTAACTTCCGAAATCAATTTCAAAAAGTCATTGGTGTGAGCCAGTTTCAGGATTCGAACCCGGACCTCTGGATCAGAGGCCGTGTGCTGGACCTCTGGATCAGAGGCCGAGTGCTCGACCACTGGACTACTGAACTACCTCTTTATTGTGATTTCATTTAAATATATTCTTTGAGTTAGACATTCAGAACCTTCTACGCTAAAAACTAACAAATTTTTGCCTTGACACGAAGGAATCTTGATTATTTATGTGATCATTCCAATGGATTATTTGGCCACTAGCATATGAGAATTGAATTCATAGAGCTGGCAGTGACCCCAAAATTTTAATTGGTGGTCCAACGTGGTCCAGATCTAGGTCACAGCAGGTTCACTGTTTAGTCCATATAAAATTCGAAACTTCTGCTTCGATTCTGACCTTCTGGCACTGGCAATTTATGTTTTTATTACGGTAAGATTAAAGGAAGTTATTGTTTGTGTTGTAGGGTTTATAATAATATCTTTATCGTTGTTAATGTTGGATGATGTGAACTACATTATGTGTAAAGTTTCTTTCTTTCTTTGGATCTCGTTTGATGTGACCTTTTATCACTTTTGAATACAAAAACATTTTTAAAAAAATATCAAAGTCTCAAAATGATGCGGTAAGTATGGGACAGGAGTACCTAATCATTGTATATTAATGATGTCCAGGTAGCGTGTAGAATTTGGGCTGTATACGTATTCACCACATAGTATGTAGTTAAACAATAAAAAAAACCACCCGATAAAAACAACGTATCCGTCACTTTTAATTAAGGTCAAGCGTTTGTAATAAATTATGTAAATAATGTAGAGATAATTGTATGTATTCTATGACTTTGACCGCAAAAAAAAACCAAATGATCACACTAAAATTTATGCCTAAAGCAACCGCGAACTGAAATCTATTAGTTTCACTTAACTTAGCCTTTTTCGAAACCCAATATTTCCTTCAACATATAATTCTTCCTGAACTCCTAAGCAAAAAGAAGGTTAAATAAGTTTAACATGGATACCTAGGGCTTTTCAGCCTGTATCTACAAGTATTTGCAATTAACAACCATGGTTATTTGTAAATTGTTGTGTGATGTGCTGATGTCTAAATACGTTGTAAATATGCTTTTATCGTTTTCACTAAAATTGTTTATGACATGCTGCTGCAAAAAGGCTGAGGTTTGCGTGAGTATCAATATTATACAATCGATACATTCCATCACTATACACATAATACATACGCAGTAACCGATCATTGTGTAGTGATCGTACTTCCCTCGCTGGCTTTGTATCTTTTTTTTTTCTGCCGTCACACGCACAAGCAACACGTTGTATAGTGCAATTAACAAATCTTGATTATGATCAACATATTACAATTTACGTAATAATATTTGTTGTAGTAATTTGAGTGCTTCAACTACACTTGTCACGTGTTTGAACTAATTTAGTTAATTCATTTATATTATTAGGACGCCGTAATAGTTGGTTCAGTGCTATTCAAATTTTAATTAGCTGTAAAATACAATATATTTAATGCATTGAGCTGTGTCGTTTGTTACTAGGATACCTTTAGTTGAAGTAGAGTCATTGCTTTAGTCCGCTATAGTATTCTAGTCTAGATTTAGTGAATGTTAATTTAGAGGGTTTATATAATCTTCAAATAGACTTGCTTTGAATAGAAATTAGATAAAAGGAAAGTTTATTGTTTTCAATATATTCGTATCTTTTCTTCAATATAAAGCTATCGCTTCTTCACTTATCAGTGTTACTCTTGTTACGCATCACTTATTTTTTCTACCGAATCTCTTTGATAAGCTTGATTCATGGATGCCTTCGTTACACACCACTTCCTGTGTCGTTGACTCATGTCGGCGACTTACTTTTAAATATTGTGATGTACTTGACTTACATTCAACTTATAAATTTCATCATCATAGTCCATACACTTTGTCTATGTTTCTTTATCTTTATAGTTAATCCATTGTCTTTGTTTGAATCTAAATAACGAATGTTTGTAGCTGATGTTAGAAACTACTTATATCCAATTGAATATACATGTTTAGTTATAATTTTATTGTAACGCACGCTTTCTTGATTGTTATCTACGAGCTGATAATTATTGTGCTGTAAGCTAGTTAATGCTTATTTTAGGTACACGTAGGAGACTATTGCCGAATTTGGAAATTGCATAGTTAATTTTTTGCACCCTTCGCTTATTCTTCGATTGACCGATGCAAGATTTTTAGTCTACAATGAGATAATATTACAGATAGATTCGTTGCAATACCCTCTGTCTGCCAATACCAGGATCTTTATGATATTTTATTGCTACATTGAGTTCTTGCTCTAATGTAATGGTTAGACATTAAATAAAGATAGGATTTCTTTCTGCATTTCTTAAACATATATGTTTCTTGGCTAGTTTAGTGTTGAGCAACCCTTTGTGAACTAGTAAAATTAAATCTTGAAACAAATTGTTAATGTCTGGTGTTCTTTATTAAAGATGAATGATGTACTTTACCGAGTAGTTTACTAGTAAAGAACACCATTGATCTAAACAATATTTCTTCTCTACTGAGGAATCTGTAGTACACTACGGCATTTGCTGAATGGGTTATTTGGCATATGGATTGCCTTATCAACATCTATGTTGATCTCTTAAAAATGTTTACTTACGTGCTTGAGTGCTGTCTCATTAATTGCCTAATAATACTAATTTGAGTTCTATCAATTAATCTAATTTCTATCTTGTATTTTATTGTTAGAACATGTTGCACTAGATATTTACTGTGAGGTCTTAAGTTATTGCCTTAGAGTTTGTTTACAACAGTCATTACATAAATATAACGATGCGTAGTCTGAAATGTGGCTGGTATTTAGTTGCTTCTGGTCCTACTGCTTGTGTGATAAAAATGAATGCTAAGATTAATTCATATTTTATAGTAGAATAGTTGACCTGGCAAACTCAGTTTAGCCTGAGAAGAAATAATTGAGTAAATTTTGGATTTTATTAAGTTCAATTAATGCTATTGTAACACGATCTCTATATTCTTGAATTTTAAATCTGTACTACCGTCGAAAACATTCATTTAAATTACTGTATGCTGTAAAGGGCCATGTTGATCTATTTTTATTGCACAATACATTTGTTGGATTTAGATTATTGGTTGTAACGTTCAAAGTCGCTTCGCAAGTATGCCGTTATTTATCGTGAAAAGTAAAGAAATAAGAATGGTCTTTGTGGGTCCCTACAGACACCATCGCGGACATTTTGTAGTTGATGTTAGAAACTTAGAAACTGTGTAAAAGAGTAGTTTTTAAGGTGTAAAATAATGTAATACATTATTTCGATCTATCACTTCGGGTTCAGCATGGATTATACATACAAACCACCCTGTTGAAACCTTCTATTTATTAAAAATCAAAAATCTAAGCATATAAGGGGACAGACAGCGGAAAACGACTCTGTTTTATACTATTTAATGACATACTCACAAAATTCGAATGCATCACTAACCGTAGTACGCTAGTACGCTTTATCTAGAGCGCTTTCTTACTTTCTCTTTTCTATAAATATTATATCTAGTAATTAAAAATGTTAAACCTCTTTATATTTATTTTTAATTTTTCATCTATCGTCTGTTTGTTAGGTGGCAACTCGTATAATGCGTCAGCTGATCGAACAGTTCAGCGCCGGTGACCTTTTTGGGCGCGACAACTATGAGTACTACGCAAGGGTAACTGGTCGTATACTGCGCGTGAAAGATGAGTGGATATGCTCGTTCAGGGATCCACCACCGCCCCGACACCGGCGCGACCAGGAGGCATATGCAAGTATGTACAATACATCTTAACTCTTAATAACCTAACAGAAATTCACGCATTTTTCTACCCGAAGGTTAGAAAAAAAGAATTTCTGTTAAGCCTCGATACGCCGAATCGTTAAGTTACGTCCCAAATGGTGACGAACCTATTGCCATACATATGAAAACCATATATAACCAAACATATGAAAACTTTTTTCAGTCATCAGTCGATGACGAAAAGAATTCCGAAAAATCATTGGTGTGAGTGTGGAATCGAACCCACGACTTCTGAATCAGGAACCACTCGGCCACATACGCATAAAAACCCTCTAGAAAGCCATGTGCAAGCGGGTCATCTGGTGGAAAGCTATTAGCGCCGCTCAGGGCATGTGCAACACCAAGACGGTCCCAGTTGCGATAAGGCCTTCGGAAAAGGATCGAAAGGGGTTTGAGGGCTGAGCGAAATAGGGAAAGGACGGGAAGGGTGTAGGTCTCCGAATACCCCTCCAATATTAGAAAACTTTACTGTGCTTTTCTGAGAGCTGAAGTGAATGAGCTTAGAGTGGTATTTCTCCCAGTCGAGCCCAACTGTCAGGCAGAGAATTACCGTTACAGTTAATATGCATATAGTTTAGGCATTCCCTTACGGAGCTCTAACTTTTACATGTTCCGTTTGAAATTTGCAGCGCAACATCTTATCTTTTGATTTTACGAGAAATTAAACAAACAGTGTTATCATAAGATTACATTGCATTGTTACTCATTGCTCTGTCTCAACTTGTTGATAAAGAAACAAAAGAATATCCATGTATAATTAAATCTGAAATGTGTCAGTATGACTGAAGGTAAAATAACAGTAGTACTAGTCACGCAGTTCGCTGCCTCGATAGGCCGGCTCGACTGATCAAATACTAGGATTTCTCAGTCGACGTAAAGTGGCTCATGCCGCCTTCCACTCGGTGAGAGAGGTATCCGGAGGTAAAATCTCTTACGCTCTCCCCTTCCAATCCCAATTCCGGCCCCTACCCTATCCCATTTTGCTAGATCTAAATAGTTTAATTTTGTTAGACGATACAAAATTGAACTAACTTCCGTAACTTCCGGATAGTTATTGGTCGGAGTGCTGAATCGACCTTTAGAACCAATGATTTGACTAATTAACCTACATTTTTATTTCTTCTTTCTTAAAACGGAAGATACAATTTTTTTTTTATTGTCCGCAAGGCTACATGAGATACTCATCAGCCAATGTTTTGTAAATTATGTAAATCGATACATGTTTTGTGAACTTTCCACGCGTGTTGTTATAAACACCATGCCTTTTATGTCATTAGCATTACGTATTGACACGACTTGTTCGTTGTCAATTGATAGCCTATTAGATTTCGTAATCAGTAACACTAACAAAGGATAGATTTTTAATTCGATTCATGATTATTGAAGTAATAACGCAACTTGGATATCATGTAGCCAACACATGTAGTATGTATGTCATTTCAGAGTATAATCGTCGACTTCATGGTCCACACTGTCATTTTTTTTCATCCTGTCCACAATTTTGCCGGTTACTCGTATTCATGACGTTCCAGAGAGAATTCCGGAAAGCCAGTTTACTTTATAATTTATAACATAGACCAATTAATAACTTTGGTTATTAAAAGACAGATGATTATAAGTAATGTTTAAGTCAGTATTTTGTCTGTCTATTTAGTCGATAATTAATAAAATGTGATTTACAGGGCAGCTGTCACTCGAAGCGGAAAAGACTTGGCTGCAGTGTGAATGCGATCGGTGGGGAAACAAATTTAATTTGGAAGGTAAAAAAAACTTACAATAACTACTTGCTGCTCTTTACTATATTAAAAAAAGAATGATACGTTTAAACGCGCCATGTCGTTCTGATCTTGGACAGAAGTATACTTAAAATTGTTAAGACTCCAAAGTTGAATAAAAAAAAAGTATTTTGAGTAAAAAACTGCAAGAAAATATCGCGAGAATGTTGTAACATTTGTTTTGAACCTTTGTCGTCACTTCAGAAAGCGATGCATGGATTAGGCCCACTGAAAAATCTTGCAACACCACGAAATTTGTAGGATATCTTAAAGATAAGATCGGCGCAGTTGGATTCAGTAGAATTACTATACTTTTAAGTTTAAAATCATATATATACTCGCCTAGATGCTAACCCGTCCTTTAGAAAATATCATTGAAATAATTTTCATAGTAAGTATAAAAAAACCTACCGCATATGAGTGGAAAACTTTAAAAACTAATAAATATCGTCTGTATAGATTTATATCAAGAGCCTCTTGACTCGTAAAAGAGAAAAATATTTTTCAAAGGCTATATAATATAGACCCATATTTTTCACAGGTCATCCAAATGAAAATCGTTTAAGTTATTAAAAATCAAGTCAAGTTCAAAAGTCATTGCAAATATATTTAACATTTTCGGTGAGTCAATATGGTAGAAACAATAACTTCACCCCGTTGTCATCATATTTAACTCTTATATATAATAATATTTCATTCTAAATATTTTGTTTGAAGACGGGTTTTGGTAGCACATTATTTATAGTAGGGTTGCCAGCTTCTCAATATAATGATAGATTAGTATTTTTGAAAGCATCTGTATCTGTACAATAAAGCAAAATATTAAGCAAGCAAATTTTTAAAGCAACATATCTTTGGTAAACCAACGCATTTCTGTTTGATTGGTTCACCTATATTTTATATCATAAATGGCACAATCGTATTTTTAATGCAATCTAAATGAAAACCTAGACAAAATCAGAATATCGTAGCCACTGTAGGTACATGTTCTTTTTTATTTTTAAAGCTATATGAAAATTTATTCACTCTCCACTCATTATATATCGAATTAAAGCGAAAACCTGTCCCGGACATTTCATAAAAAAGTATAATTTATAAACAGTAGGTTGGCAGCCCTAGTTGGTAGTTAGGATTTGATAGCCACACTAACGTTTGTCACCTGTTGTAATTTTATGTCCATTTAAATAGAGATTTTATAATATTATAACACTGATTGGTCGGCGAATAGTTAATCTCGAACTTCGCTAATTTAAGGGGTTACTGGTAAGTTACGTGTATTTTGTATAACCACGTTATTATATGTATTGTTAATATCCTAGTAGTCCAAATCACCTCTCCTCAAATGGTTGAAAAATATACTGGGTAATGAAAATCCCTTATTTTTTTTTTCATGTATTAGGGGGCAAACACGCAAGCGGATCACCGAATGGTGATAGGGAAGGAGTCAGAAGTCTAATGAGGGGTAGAGGAGAGGCTTGGACCTCCAGATACACCGATCGAAACGGGGCTTTCGGCAGTTTAAGTTAAAATTATTAGAGGTCAGGGTATTTTACCAGTTGAATCGGCCCCATTCATGCAGCGAACTGCTTGGCTTGAATATTAATTCAAGAGTCCATTTTAATCGCGAATTTTAATAAATAAATACACAACATGCGCCTATTAAAGGCAATATTAGTATGTAACCACAGTCTTAATTACATAAGTATGTGAACTACATTGTGAACTGTTTCGTGTTATCAGGTCTAACAAAGTCTGAGGAATGCCAGTCAATGCCGGCGCTGGCTGGCGCTGGTGGAGCAGGAGCGGCCGGAGGTGTGCTGGGTATCATCCCTGAACACAGTCTCCTCGACTCCTGCACACGACTTTCCATATCACTCGAGGAGAGTGTCTTCAAGGTATTTAAATATTTACGTGCCTCAACCTGCATAATTTACATTTTAAGATTAAATTCCCTTTGAGTACTAACTTTTTGTGATGTAAATTTGACCTGAGGATATCAAACCAAGTCATAACAAATTGATTGATATATTTACAGTTTTTTTTAATCTTTAGTTTGAGACTGTGCTTTCGTTAATATTGCGTTAACATCCTCATATACCGAACTTTTGACGGGGCTTGTGGTGCATTGGTTAAACTACAGAATGTGGAATAAAGGTCGGTGGGCTCGATCCCCACCCGAGTGCAAATATTTATGACAAGCATGAATGTTTGTATGGCGTCTGGGTGCTTTTCTATGTAATAAAAGTATGTGTTTACAAAAGAAAAGTATACATGTATTATCTAGTTTTTTTCCATAAGACAACCAATAATTGCTTAGATTTGATCCAGAGGCCGCTGTGTGTATTGTGTATTTAAGTGCGTTATTTTTGTAATGATTTGACAGTTTTTTTATTTATACGAAAGTGGTTATTATGGTTTTATCTTATCACCTGTACAAGTCATAAAATTATTATAAATAATCTTTTATCTAATTACTTGTATTACATTGTCAGTTAAGTGGATATAAATGCAGTTATGTTTGGTGTTCCCCTTATGCAAAATAGATATTTCGCATTAATGATAATGCTATTATATATAATCTGTAAGACTTTTTTTCTTTCTTGTTATTATTATTTTTTATTGCATTTTTAGTAGGAAAATAAATGAGAAATGTGAATACAGACATAAAAACAGCACAACTTCACCAAAAGCCTCTTTCGAGTTAGACAGAATGCCACGAGTGGAGAGCCAAAAGAAGCGATATTCTTACACTTCTCACTCTCTTCCTTGACTTGAATAACTCTTTCCATACATACTGATCGCTCTGTTCTCTCTGCCTACCCCGCAAGGGATTTGGCGTGAAGTTATGTATGTGTGTAATTCTCCAGGTTTCCGTCAGTTCGTCATCTCAATCATCACGCAGCAACTCGAGTCCTCATATGACCCTGGAGGAGCTCCGTGCCATCAATAAGTACGCCGAAAGTACCAAGAGTCTCTCCTACCTGCCCCAGGTACGATTGTGCTTTATAGTTCAAAATAATCGAGGTTTTAGTAAAGTATTCGTGTTAAAGTAAGGAAGGAAGGACATGCCCTGGAGGCTAGAGCGTGTGAAAAGAATGCAAGTTACAAGAATTACTAAGCAGATATACAATACAAATGTGGAAGTATGTAGTTGTGGAGTCGAAACCACGACACAATTACCATGATTAAATCTTTTTATTGAAAATTTAAGAAAATGTTTGATTTTTAGTTCTATAGAAAGCTTGAAAAAATAATTTCTAAAATTACGTGAACGTAATAACGTTTTCTTTTTTTAATTTACTTGCGATTGTTATTAAAACCAATGCTAATACAATCGATTGAAATATTAGATTATGAATACAAAGTAAAATATTGCTTTTTCGTCCTACATCTTCTGATTCTAAGTTATTACAGAACGCTGCAATGTTGGTTAAAAAAATAAATAAATACAAGGAATCCTGTTTTAAATTCTAGCGCGCACTGAAGGATGTATTTTATAAGTGACGGTGAAAAGAGTTAACACAGTATCCATCCACCTGTAGACCTAAAGCAAGTCTGCCTATCCTTGTACTGTCTCTTCTAACGTGGACCATTTGCTGACTCAGTAGCCCATGATTTACATTTTTTCATGAATAACGAACATTTAAGCTTTTCTGAATTTGTAGTTTTTTATTTACGTAAAGTCGATCGATAAGTCGGTAATAAATACGTAAATAAAACAATTTGCCAAGTCTCAAAAGTAATTTACAAACCTATCGCTGCAAAAGAAGATGGTCTTTTGTTACAGAAATAGTCACTTTCAAAATGTTGCTAATATTAATTATTGCCGTTTGGGAAATAAAAAAAAATGTTGATAAAATTATTCTAAGATACATACAAGATACATCAAGTATTGGATAATGCAAGCGGTCCACGTTCCCTCAATAACTGCATGGGTGATTTACTGTTTACCATTGAGGATTAAGTTGATGAAGTTTTGTGGCTGTTCTGTTAGTTATTAGAAGTTCCCCTTTTATATTTATATGAGTTTGGACAACACGACACACGGTGTGGATTATTATTATATATACATAATATAAACACTAGTCAAAAATCGCAAAATTGTGCTTCACACTTTTTAGTTTTTTGTTTTACACTGAAGCTTTTAAGTGCAATTATTGGATGTACGCTCACAAACGAAGGAAAATTTTGTATTTATATTGTTATATAATTGTGATTTTTTTAATAGTAACTATGCAAAAAAATATGAGTGGATTATGAATTCATATTATTAGGTATTAGGGTACCTAGGTGTACAAGATTAATTTTCAAACAGCGTCTTCTGAAAAGTCCAGTCTCTTAATGTTCCATGATCATAGTTAAGAATTTTACTCAAGTTGCGAAAGATTAAGAAGAAGCAAAGGAAGAGCAAAACTGGAAAAACTTCTTGCTCCTATTAATATTATTTATGTAAGTGAAGCGATGGCCGAAGTATACGTTATGTCTACGCAAATACGTACACGTTAGGCAATTTTTCGCGCAGTACATAAAGTGACAATCATTAGGATTGCAATGACCTAATTTTTTTTGGAATTATGTCTGTTTAGCATTAAGCATTAAAATAATATTTCAGTTTTCTAGAATATGCCTCAATTTAGGTAGTTTGTTTGCCGCAGTGTATATTAGGTTATATAATAATATATCATTATTTAATAACAATTTCAATCTTTTTAAATGGTTATGGTATTGTGTAGGTAAACTAACATTTAACTAAACCGTGAGAAGTAGTTGTAGATCTTGATTAATTAACTAATGATGTGATTAACATTCCTTATAGTTTGTCTTGTAAAAATTGATAACAAATGTAGTAAACTTGTCGGGTTCAGGATTAGTTTATAAATTTAACTTAAAGGATAATATGAAAAAAATGTGTAACTCCGCTACCCTGCAACATATGACTCTCCGAAAAATAAATAATTCCGTACAAGCGATCCAACCAATTTTGTTAAACACATTTACAAATTAAAAGGGAGATATCGTGTAATTCTTGCCTGATTGTTTCAAAGCCAATAACATTATTACATAATGATGTAATTGCCATCAAGTGCCATTGTTTCTAATCATTCCACCTACCTACTTGGTCTTAGTTTGTAATAGAATAATAAACAAATTTAATGTCATCAAAACTATATCATGAGTTTTGAGGGGTTGTTTTATGCTCTATCTTCCCCTTTATTTCGAAGGCTGCATAGAAATATCTAAAGCCGGTTTTTAAATATATTTATCAAGATTTAAGACCGGTAAATTTATGCTGTACAGTTAGGTAATTTTAAATTAGCTTCAAATATGAAGTCAGTCCAGCTATTCTACGAGGACTTTAAGAATAGAAATTGATTTGATCGCTACATGAAAATATATTATTTCGCCTATTAATATTTGGTGACAGTGTACTGTGCACCGGCTAGTCAAACTAAGAAGTTACTCCCTTTTAAGAACTCGTAAAAGCGTGCGTCACTCTTTGACAGTGATGTAATCTGTGCAACAATACGCTGATTGATTTTTTTTTAGCATAACTCAATTCATATCTTAAAAAGTAGTGGTTCAAGTCTGATGAAAATGATAATACATTTCTTGTACAGTACCATTTTTAGTAGAGTTAACATCGGCCTACTCTGCGGCTTAAATTTACTTTCACGTAACTCTTTTTAGAACTCTCCTTTCTCTTATTCCGTTGACACGTCTGAAAGTATCGGCGTTAGAATGTTGGTTAGCTGGTGCGCGGTGGTGTATGGGGGCTCCTTTCGGGTGGTGTCACCGCGAGTGTATCTGGTGGGTGGTGTGTAGGTGCACGAGCGGCAGCGTGCGCGCATGCGTACGCGCTCGGAGTGGTTCCTGCAGCCGGCCGCGTCCCTGGACGCCGCGCGCCCCCGCCCCGCCGGTACGCCGCCCCCCCCGCGCCTCGCCCCCTGCGCCCCGCACCGCGCCCCCTGCGCCCCGCGCCGCGCCCCCTGCGCCCCCCGCTGCGCCGCACAGGCGCGCGACTCCTCGGCGCTCTACGTGCTTGTCGCCTGCCTAGACTTTTTGTTTTGATCCTCGCGCACCGGTACTGTGCCATTGCGTTCATTAGCTTCGGTGCGGAGGACTAATCCAGATCGCCGGAGGCATTGGTGCCGTTGTGTCGAAGCTCGTTTTCCTGATTGGGTTGTTCGATTTCATCATAGTTTCTACATCTCACTTCCTCGTACCGTATCCGTATATGTTTAAATTTAATGAAGTCGTTCATAATCGGGTTAAATTCCAAATCTAATCAGGAACACGACACGTGATGAAGTCATATCGGTATTCAGTCACGGTAGCAACGTCTCCTTCGCTTAACTCGCAAGGCGTTAAAGGTGCTTTCCGCAGGAATCGCTTTCGCTTGGGAACCATTCGCATGTGCTAGAGCTAGCCAATCATCGCACTAATTACCGCGTATGTTGTATAATCACGCATGATCTGTAACGCTTTTATTGTTATTTCACTATCATCCTTATGTGTATTTGTTATGAAAGTTATCCACCTCCACTATACTGTATTTTATTAAAACTAGTTTTAATAAAATACAGGCAGTCCTCGTACTTACGGCATGTTAGGTTCTCGAAATACGCGACGCAAATCGAAACGACGTAAGTCGAGACATATTTTTTCATATGTTTTCATGTAAAACTCAAGGGTTAGGTTCCACACAGACTCGAAATTAAAAAAAAAACTGCATTTATAACAAAGGATATACAAACTTTATTATCAAAAGTAAGTTCTTAAAATAATTATAATATGCACTTATGAAATTGCTCGTTATTTTTGGTATTTGTGTGTTATTAATTTTAATAATTATTATAAAACTTTATGTAATCAAAATACATATGTAATGAGAAATAATAAATTAAACTTTTGGCTTAAAGAAACTATCAATACTAGTTTGCTTCGCTAAATAAAAAAAAACTAATGTATTACGTCTTGGTTGTCCGTTGTCCCTTAAGTAACTAAACAAAATCAGCAGCGTTTGCGGGGTATTCCCCGCACGCCGACACCGCGCCAAGTCGGCCACACGGACATTGACCTTGCGACAAGTGAATTCTCCTATGCCGGAAATCGAAACAAATGACGTATGCTTGAGGAATAGTGTCAAAACATTGTTCGACGTAACTTGAAACGACGTAAGTCGAGGACCGCCTGTACTGTTAAAATACAGTTTAATAAAAACTAGTTACAGAAATATATGTATAATAGTTGTAAATATAAAGACTGTAAACAATTATGGTGTTAAGTAACCGGGAAAGGTTATTCATTTTAGCGCAACTATATAATAAATAAATGAATTTGGGAGCTAGCAAAGCATCAATAATTACATAATCAATATAGCGTCAAACAAAAATGCAAAGCATGTTTGTTTTCTTCGGGATCTAAATTTTCGTCTAGCATGTTCGATGTTGTCAGTGCATAGTTTGCAAAAGTATCATCCCCATAACCAGAAAAATATTATTACTGTGTAATTTACAAAAGTATATTTAATAATAAATATATTTGTTATTACACGTAAACTTTTTCTAATTATTTTTGCATTACATCTTCATTTGTGAACGAAAGCAAGTCGCTCACCATATTATTATCTTAATGAACATAACATTACACCATGCAGTGCTATTGTTGTATTGGCAAGTTTCCGAAAGATACATGATATGTCCACTTGTCAGTCACACTTACCATTGAGATGAGATATAGCAAAGTATTTTGTTGGCATTGTTGAAGCTGCTTTTTTAAAATACCAATTACTTTAAAATAAGGTTTAATGTATACTAGTTTTTGCTGTGGAAGTTTAGTCCGCTTTATACGAGTCATTAATAATATTATTAGTATTTTTACTCGAACATAACGAAGTATATAGTCACTTTTTTTATTTACACTTTTTAGCATTTTTAATCATACTTTAGTGTCACTAGTTTTCAATGGAATTTTGTTTCATTGAGTATTATTTTACACGTAACTACCTACACTTGTGTTAGAAATTCACCGTGTTCTCACAAGGGCGATTTCTGTTTGACTTGGATGATCGCCTTTCATTCACACTTGTGTGAACACTGTGTAGATATATCATGAAGTGACTAATGCTCCATCTTCTGCTAATTAAATAAAAAGGAATATATCTTCAGTGAGAGTATGTAAAAAATAATATAATTCTCACTACTTGACAGTTTTAAAAAAATATATACATATAAAAGATATTAAAACATATACAGTTTTTTTGAGCAGAATAGAAAAGATCTAAATGGCATTTCAGTTTTAACCTGAATCACCCAGTCATCTTGCTATAATTTATTAATCGTATTAGCTAGTTTGTTGTTTGTCTTCATTTTTACTAAGCTATATGTGACCAATTTCTTATTTAATTACTGCGCGTAAATAGTTGCGTAGAGATATTCCTTTTTGTTAAATATACAATGATATTGTTTGGGAAACAGGTTTTCGGTACCATAATAGATGAAACTTATCAGTTTTTAAAGTATAAAATTGGCTAATTAAGGGTTCATAACTTGTCATTTTTTAAGGGACAAGGGGCAAATAAGCAAGCGATGATGGTAAGCAACCAGCGCCGCCCATAGATACCTGCAACACAGTGTTGCATATATGCGTTGCCGGCTTTTAAGGAAGTGGGATGGGAAGGGAGAGGAAAGCGGGATGGGCCTCTAGATACCTCTCACACCGAACGAAACGCGGAATTTACCACGTCGGTATTCTAAAAGGTCGTGGTATTTCTCCAGTCGAGTCGGGCCCACTCGTACAGCGAACCGCTTGGCTTTACCACTGTTTTTGGTCAATTTAAGTTTCTTACTGGTGTATAAAGTGGATTGGCCTAGCATTAATCCGGTATCACCGAATGAAAATATTTGCTCTCATAGTGTAGGTACCAGATTTCAGAACACTCGACATTTTAATATAGCACAACATTGTAAGTCGCGGTACCGACAACCTGTTTCTTAATATCGACATAGAGTAATGTTGTTCGCTAACGTATTGTTGTGCATGCGTGCGTACGTATGCGTACAGGTGTCGAACGTCGCAGTTCGCGGCGGCGCTCGCGACGGTCGCGGCTGTGCGGCGGCACTGGCCCCGCGTGCCGCGCCCTCACACACTCCGACACTGAGATCCCGCTCACTCTCCAGCCTCGTCAAGTGACCGCATGACTGACGCACGCGCACTCTGCAGACTAGTGACTAGTGCCACCGCCACACTACCGACCGGTGTAAGTACCTTTCGACAACTAGGAACTTAAATATGGCTGTGACTGGTCAATATTTGCAAAGAACATCGCGACGATTGTTCGTGAACGTTCACTATTCGAATGCGAAGATGCGACTCGATTCTCCGACCATAGGTATGTCTATGTTTATCTTAAAGCGGTTGCTTCGGTCTACATGCGATGGAAATGTATTATTTGTTTATAAAATTTGTTATATTATCTTCAAATGCTGTCGAATTTTAAGGCCTAAAGCCATCTGAGGCCATCGTGAAAATGATTGTATGTTATTATGTGCTCACAAGTAAGTGTCCGTTGCATGAAACTGGCCTTTCGGATTTAAATATCGAATCGACCAAGAAGAGACTCTGCCGTATTTTAAACCATATGGAGACACATACGAGTTTTGTTTCTATCAGCAACATGTTCACGATTTTTTTAAAACCGTTTCCAAAGGGTAACAATATCGATATTTGTCGATCGAGTCACAACTCAATACAGATATCGAGTGATATTCTCCAGTTTTTTTTTTAAATCACATCACTAGATGTTCAGATTAGTCTAAACTTTGGTACATGTAGTTTATGTAGTCATGTGCTTTATAAAAATTATTTAAATAACCATTAGGGACTAAGGCATTGTTTTTTTTTGGCCTCAGTAATATTAAATAAAAATAAAAATATCCTGAATTAAAATTGTTATGCTCTCTATGTAAAAAAATATCTAAAATTAGTTAGTTAAAAATGTTCTGTGTTGCACATTGTTTTAAGTTCGTTAGACTACTTAATATTGATATTTTTGCCTATATTGCTATATTCACTGTGCCATGATAGTAGTGGGTTCGAATTATAACCCAGAGATTTTTACCAAACAATTTATCGGGGGTTTAAACAACCCTGCCAAATATATCTTGATGATAATAACAATGAATAAATTTAAAAAAATCCTGACATAAACTTCAACATAATGAGATATTGGATTTTTGAAACTTACTTAACTGAATGTTATATTAACGCAATAGTCATTTAACAATTTGTGTTAACATTTTTATCCGAACTTATCCCTAAAAATCTTAGCATGAAATTGTTTGAAAGAAATGTGGTTTAGATTTGGGAGGCATGTCAATGTGACATGACTTGAATGTATTATAAAATTGCAGCTTAGTTATATAATTAGGACACTATAAATAAGTAAAATTAATACAGTTAAAACATTCCTAAATAAATTAGTTTTAATTATTATTTAAGTCGCTCAGAACACCCAATTGTAAGACGGTGAGAGAAGAATCTGAAGTCAGTAGACACTGTATAAGTGTATGTTTATATGCTAAACTGTATTTAGCCGACTTTTAAATAGTATTTTGTATTTAAATCCTGGGTAAACCTTAGCAAATATATCTGATAATGTGGTTGACCGATTGAAAACGGAATTCAAATTTGTTTTATGTTTTATCTGTGTGTTTGTCTTTATCATATTTCCTATTTTTTCCTATTTCAGTTAATCTTTCTCTCATTTATTATTATTAATTACTGTTATTTTAAACTACATATCTCCAACGTGTCAAGTTTTTTCTTAATGTTTTGCATGTCCCTAATTTCCCCCCCATTTAGATGGTGTTTAGATTTTCCGCTAAATAAAAACAAGTTAAGAAATAAATGAGTAATTTGATAAACAAAGATTATTTAAAATAATATGACTCTAATTGATCAAATATTGCACATTAATAATATTAAGTGCAGGTAGTTTGTTATTTAAAAATCAGCCAAAATTAAGTAAGTCGCATTAAAAGACTGAATATCTAGGAATTTATTTTTCTCAACCGAACATATTTGATAATGATATTTATATATTCAATTGTTTCAAATTATATAAAAATTCTCTTTTTTTTAAATAGTACAAAATTACAATTTTAGTATGGATTTGCTATGTTTCACTAGGGTTTGTAATTTTTATGTAAGTATCTACAACATTTTGGATCTTATTATAACTTAACTTAGGTGCTAGTTTACTCTTTAAAAGTCTTATGAAAAAGAATATGTTAAAATTTGTGTAAAGGTGACATTTATTTATATTACATTACATTAATTGATTGTATGTAACTATTTGTAGAGGATTTTAAGTTTATATTGATTCAAGGGTGGATCAAATATTTTGTTAGCAGTTATTATTATTTTGTATTTAGTTAAATATTGTTTAATATATTTAATAGGTGACTTTACAATGCACACAGCTCGCACATACTTTTTTATATATAAAATATACTTTATTATAATTATTATAAATTGTTTGTAAGACTGTTTTAGGTTAAATTGTTTCAATGCAAGCATATTCGGTGTTTGTTGTAGTTTAATTGAAGGTGACGTCAAAGTAACGTCATCAATTCATAAGTGACCAATCACGAACGAGCTATTAATTTTATTAACATCTACTTGGTTTTGATGTTAATAAAATTATTTGGGATTGGTTGAAATTTATCTATCGAATAAAATAATCGATTACTTGAAGTTTAATATTACTGAGTTATTGTACATACATACATAACTCCACGCCAAATCCCTTGCGGAGTAGGCAGAGAGAACAGAGCTATTATATTAGTTATTGAGTTATTTTTTTTTTCTAAATACAAGTTTAGTTATATATCAAAGGCAGCTCAACCGCCTGTTTTTATTTTCATTATTGTTATTGAATGATTTCATATAAAATACTATTTAGCTATATCAATATGCTACCCCATAATTTATATCCAAGAGAGGGGTATAATATGTAACAAATAAATAATATGCAGTATTGGTATTGAATAAATAGATTGCTGATAGTTAATATATATATACATATTGACGAATGTGTAGTTTGTGAAAGTGATGTTATTACGAAGTGTAGCTCTGTTAGTGGTGGTGTATCACGACTTCTAAACAAAAGTAAACAAGTTGATACCCGGCTTGCATTTTTGGATTTGCACGTCCAAGTTTCTGTGTTCAATGATTAGCTATAGAAGTATTGGGGGCGTGATAGATTTAGTTGTATAGATTTGAGATTCGACATTTGACAGTGTTGCCATCGTAATATTATTTTATATAATCTGCCAATTTAATTGTTTTTATGATGGCAACACTGACAAAACATTTTTTTTTAAATGTAATGCCCTAGTTGAAATTTTTCGTCTTTATTCAAACGCGTCCTATTTTTTAAATTATATTATAATATGTAATATAATAATATTTTTAAAATTTCTAAACATTCAACTGAAAAGAGAAATGTTTAAATTGTTTATCATTTATTTGACTCTAAAAGACTGTTTATGTTATTAATTTATTACTAAACACTCGAATATGTTATCATTCCACCGACTTAAGTTTACGAGACCAGTTGCATTTGAGTATTATTTTCTATTATAAATTAAGGTTGGGATTTACTTTTGACATTTGATTAACCATAGACCAGTATATTACTCGACATAAACAAAATAGTTTTTTTTTTTGTCAAAAAAGGGTTAATGTAGCGTGTGATTTTGAAAGCATTTATTGGAACGAATTCTTATTGACATTAATTCATTATTATAAATATTGCATGTTTGTTAATTGTTAAAGTAAATTCCACAAAAAACTTTTCAGCTTTAACAAGTTCATTAGCAGGTACAGAACATCTATTTCCATATTTGTTTCATCATAAGCCTAAACAATCAACTTCTCTGATAAGTCCTATCATTGCACTTTCGATGTCACTATTGTTACCAGTCTCCTTTCCATATTCACGGGTAACAAGCTAAATATCATTACTGATATTGCAAAAGAAAAACAGCAGGGAAGAGATTCTGAAAAAAGTTACAACCGAATCTCGTCTCCCTTTTTGCGTCCTTTTTATTAGAACTCGTTCACATGAAGCCAATATTTAAATAGACGTAACTGTATATGCTATTTTATTTTGTATTAAATTTATTTCTGTGCTGTTTATTTTTGGCCGCCTCCAATCGCGAACAGAGTCGAGGTAAATAAAATAGATTATACGTTTATACTTTTTGTACATATGATTTGAAAAGGGGGATGGCCAAAAAGTGCAGCACGTTAAACTTACTATGTATATTTTTTTTTCAATATACAAATTCTAAGGTATGTAAAATAAGGTGATAGTCCAATTACATTATGTTATTTAATGTTTGAAGGAATTTGTTAATTCCTTTTGTATTATTATAATGTTTAACGAATATTATATATGCTTATGTAAAAAAATTCAGTTTGTATTTTTCACGATTATTATATTTGCACATTTTTCTACACAAATAATAATAAAGAATTACACGAGAAATAAATAAATAAATAACAAATTTGAACTATACTTTTATTTATTGTTATACTTATATATATATATATATATAGTAAAACAGCCGGTTTCGTTTTAGGCATTCAAATTTGCTCCAAACAGAAGTGCACAATTTTAAATATATTCGTATACCCGGGGCAAACAAACTCCTAAAACATCGAACCCATTTCAATAAAACGTTGCACAGTGTATCCAGTGTTTGAGGATACGACTTAATATCCAGTGTTGCATGCAGAAATTACAATGTCTGGCTAAATTAAATTAAATATTATAAATATATAACTTTTAGTTATACTGAATTTGTCATAAATATGTAACATATAAATAAGTTCTATACATTTGTTACATATAAAAATATATACAACATGTACATCATACATACCACATAATAAATATTATATATACACAATTAAATAACTTATGTACAACTATCGAAAATGGTTCTGATATTATTAAGACCTGAACGTGGAATTTGGCAGAATGAATCTTTCAACTTGGAATTTACAATTTTCTTACAAGACATTCTTCACATTTTCTCCTTTCACGAACACCTTCACAATGTTTCTGTCGTCTCCTACGAAAATGAACTTTTGCAGCAAATGGTTGGCATACCCTTCAGGAGTAGTTTTGAGTGCGTTCTCGTATTTATCAATAGGACCCCCCTTCTCATACACGTCGATGAGGAGGGCATCAAAATCTTTGCCCACTTCAAAGTTACCGATTTTGTGGTCCAAGTTTAATGCTGAAAGTATTAAAAGCTTATAAATACGACTAAGTAGCGAAAAAGGTTGAAGACTTCAAAAACTTGTAATATTGATTTCAATTGACCATGTAATTGAGAACAAAAACGTATCATTACATAGTATAAAACAAAGTCACTTTCCGCTGTCTGTCCCCTTATATGCGCATATCATTAAAACTACGTAACGGATTTTGATGCGTTTTTTTTGATAGTTAGAGGGTGTCAACGGGGTCGTTTTGATCTATAATTCATGTATAGTGTAGTAAAAAAAGTGATAATTTTCAAGATTTAGAACTTTAATCGCAAACGCTGCCTGAACCCAAAGTGATAAATTAAAACAACGTACTACATTATTATACACCTTTAAAAGGTCTATAAAAAAGTCCGCGAGGGTATATGTCTATCTCTTAGGGATATCCCACAATGACCGTGTTTTTTTTTTTACGAGAAATAATGGCCTATTTACGAAGCGATTATAAATATTACAGTATTAATTTTCATCCAATTAAGTATCTTAAATAGATTGTGCAAGTAATATAGATGATCCTGGCCCTTTACAGCATGCAATTTAAACAAATATTTTCGAAGTACAGTCGACTCTCGTTAATTCGAAACTCGAGGGACTCTTAAAATATTACGAATTATCGAGAGTTTGAAATATCAAATGGTTTTGTACTCGTGCGAGAAAAACAATAAAATCTCGAATTACTAAATGTTGACTAATTCATTATATGTTATCTGCTGCTACTGCTATTCTATCACAATGACAGACTTTTGAGATGAATTAAGTGTAATCTTTCGAAAGAACTGTTCGTTTTTTCCCGTCCTCCAGCAGTTGGAGCAGCATTAATTTTCTCCTTGTCCTCTTTTATAGCTGAGAAAGTATTCAGAAAATTCCAAATTAAGTTATTTGAAGAAGTACTTTTGCACCATCACCTTACTTTTCACTCTCCTCTATTTGGTCGATGGCTGTTAAGCCTCGACTCGCTGTTATGTTTACGTGCCAAATGGAATAGATGGTGAACCTATTGCCATACCGGGCACAATGTTTTTAGCCGTCCATATTTAATCACACATAACTTTCGAAATTAATTTCGAAAAGTCATTGAT
The DNA here is from genome assembly GCA_905147225.2 of Euproctis similis. Taxonomy (NCBI): domain Eukaryota; kingdom Metazoa; phylum Arthropoda; class Insecta; order Lepidoptera; family Erebidae; genus Euproctis; species Euproctis similis. The sequence goes on from LR990109.1 coordinate 18,325,962, forward strand.
GTGAGTCAGATTTCGAACCCGCGACCTCTGGATTCAGAAGCGGGGTGCTAGACCACTTTACCACCGAGACTAAACATTTAAAATTTAAAAATGTTTTTACAATCTTACTTCTTTCTCTCTCTATAAATTTGAATTATCAAGTGTTGGGCGCCGATATGTTCGAATTAACGCGTCGTTTTTGTTAAGTAGCAATGATTTTTTAGTTCGAATTACCAAGTGCATAAAAATGTATTGGATTAGTTCGAAATATAAAGAGATTTTGTATGGAACTCGTGATGACTCCGAATTATAGAGAGGTTCGAATTATCGCAAGTTGGAATTAACGAGAGCCGACTGTATTAACGTAGCGGGACACCAGTTATTACTTTTGATGGGGAACAAAGTTCGCCAGGTCAGCTAGCTGTTTATATATTTTGTTAAGAGTGTTGGCGCATTGGTAAAAACTACCGGCTGTAGCAATGAGGTCGGGGGTTCGATTCCCACCCGAGCACAAATATTTGTGTGGCGTCTGGGTGTTTTTCTATGAATTATAAGTATGTATTTACAAAAGAAAAGTATATGTGTATTAATCTTATCTAGTATCCATAACACAAGCATTTAGTTGCTTAGCTTGGAACTAGAGGGCGTTGTGTGTATTGTGTCCAAGAAATTATTATTGTTACCTTTAGCACCACCTAAAGTGGCAAGATAAAATGCCTCTTTCCAGTCCAGAGCAGGTTCAGGGCTGCCTTGCAGTTCAAGACACATAGATACGTCCATTGTTCTTCGTATTGCGTCTAATATTGATGCATTGTCACCGCCAGATACATCTGAACATAATAAAATGTACTGCAATTAAGATCATTGACCATGAGATAAAAGTTTTTTGTAACAACAGTGGTAGAGCCAAGCAGTTCTCTGCATGAATGTGCCGGCTTGGCCGTTGAAATACCACAATCTCTCAGATCGACGCAAAGCGGCTCATGCCGCGTTTCGTTCGGTGAGAGAGGTACCCGGAGGCCCACCCCCCTTCCCCATCTTTCTCTATACCCTATCCCTTAAAGGTCGGCAACGCAACAGTAACACTATATGTGTTGCTGGTGTCCATGGGCGGCGTTGGTTGCTTACCATCACGTGAGACGTCTGCTCGTTTGCCCTCCTATCCCATAAAAAAACAAACTTCACACCTTTTACACTCGATACTGTGGACAACAGCAACTAGGCCATGAGTCGCCGATTTTTTTGTCTCAAACATAAAATGTAGCCGATCTTATCTCGAGTTAATGTACAGCTGATTGGAAAAGTCCATAGTACATACATACATAACTTCACGCCTTTTGTTACCCGAAGGTGTAGGCAGCGGCTGTTAAGCCTCGTCTCGCCGTTATGTTTACGTCCCAAATGGAATAGGTGGCGAACCTATTGCCATACCGGGCACAAAGTTTGTCAGTCATCGGTATTTATCACACATAACTTCCGAAAACAATTTCGAAAAGTCATTGGTGTGAGCCAGTGTCTGGAATCGAACCCCGGACCTCTGGATCAGAGTCCGTGCGCTCGCCCACTGCGCCACCGAGACTGTTGGATTGGAAAAGTCCATAGTAATTTTGCAATTTACCTGTTCCCAATCCTACAGTAATATTGGCGTTAAGGATCTTCCTAACGGGGCACAGCCCAGATTTCAGCCGAGTGTTGGAAGCGGGGCAGTGGGCGATTGACACCCCTCGGGACGGCAACAAAGTGTATTCATCCTCTGTTAAATGTACTGCATGCGCCATTATACACTGTAAATACAAGTACAAACTGTACTTCGAGTGTTATTAGCGTAAAAATATCTCGACACAATTATTCACCGAACGAAAAGCGATTTTTATTATTTTATATGTGAGCCACTTAACTTTGTTTTTATGAGATTTAGTATTTTATCGGTCAAGCTGTTCCATTCTATAACAATATCACTATTAACCGATGTTAATATTAAATAAAAATAACACTACCCACCCTATTATTTAATAGTCCACTTTTATCATAAACCTCTCCATAAGTGGCACATGGTTTATTATTATCCAATACATGGTCTATTTCGTCTTTATTTTCCGATATGTGGCTCTGAAAACAAAACCATGATTAAAATGTATCTACTTCTAGACTTAGTAAAGTTGGTATCACTTTGTTATTTGTTAATAATCGCAAAAATCAAAACGTGTTGGGGCATAATTGTAGCTGCCCTTTTTTGTAATTTCACGCTATTTAAACAAAACTGTGTAAGCAGTGGCCATTACGTCTGTTAGTGTAGCAAATTAAACAATAAATATATTACATAGGTATAGGTCCCGGCAAACAACTTGAGCATCGCGTGAGGTGTTTGCGCATGTACACTTATGTACAAAACCACTATCATTGAAAAACGGCATTTTTTTTATTATTGGCATTTTATTTTGTTAACTAATAACTTTAGTTGGTGGTTTTATAAATTAACAATTAATTAAAAAAAATGCTCGCGTGTTATTTTAGAAAATATTTTATATTATATTTACGTAGCGGCAAAGTTTATCGTCTTATCAACAGTAAGGTCTATGGAAATAATAAAATTAATTAGACTTATGATATACATAATATGTATATCATAAGTCTGTTGTGTTGTAAATCATTTTGTCATATTATGACAAAATCTCAACGAAATGTGTACGTAATCATTGTGTGCACAAGCATACACTGCACTACACTGCAGCACGGCCAATTGACCAACGGGAGGCAAGGTTCAACTGACCAACCAATCCTGTGCGTAATTAACGCACAGGATTGGTTGGTCAGTGTGACCCGCGCCCTCAACCCGCACCGCACCTCCAAAGAGACCTATTTTTTCGTTTCTGCGCATTCAAGGTCGATGTTCAAGTTGTTTGCCGGCTACTATACATATATGTACATAGATTTCGGACGGTCAATTATTACGTAATGTTATGTGGGGTAATGTGGTCAATCAAAACGTCGTAATGCATTACAGAGAAAGCGTTAGGGAAAACTTAATTTTACTTTTAGATAAAAGGTAAAAAATATTTATGCAAGAAAATGTCACTGGACAAAAATCTTAAAAAATTCAAATTTTATTGCGTAATATTTGATGTCCGCATATTATGTGTCTGAAATTCTGTGCAACTAAATGGTTAATAATAATAATTTTTAATATTGATAAACCCAAAAATAACACTGAGTTATATATCCACATGCATGTAAAACCTGAACGATCGGAGACGGGAAGGTTGAGGCAGAAAATAAAAGGAGAGTAAGTATTGTGAAGAAAACACTACAAGAGAGTATTTATAAATGTACCTCAATGTCGTCGGAAGGGCAACAATCACTTTATCTTAGCTATTGTGTTATTCCACATTTACTACTCATTAAATCTTCGATAAACACAATAGCCAATCATAGACTTATATTCTAACCTGGCGATTAAGCAGAAAATGAAAAATTTAATCCTCTTCCATAAATTAGTTAGCTATTAACTAAATACGATAAAACCTTTATTTCAGTAACAAACTAGGGTAAAAGGGAGTTAAATGGCAATGTTTTAATATGTTAAAATAGCGCGCTAAAACAGTTCGAAGTGTCATGGCGCCTGATTTGATGTCACAGCATTTGTAAACAATAAAATGGGTCTATGCATATAGTAGGGGAGCCCAGGAAGGGAATTCGGGATTTACTACTAAAGCGCGGCAGATTACTTACGGGATACCTTGTACCTGGTTAAGTACCTCCACAAAACATGAGGCCCATATACATATAAGGCCGCCCGTGAAGGATACAGGATCAGATTAGTAAAAAAAATTTGACCATCAGAAATTCTCGAACGCGTCAGATTAAGGTAGGGTGAGTTAATTACATCCTAAAAAGTGTATATTCCACTAATCTGACAATTTGAGAGAGACGTAAAAAAGGGGAGGGCAACAAAGTTGTAAAAAAAAACGTAATCTCGACATTCGAGCGTAGCTAAATTTTTTTTTATTGTGAAGGAAATAATTCAAGAATAATGAAAAATATATAATCTGACGATTTCCGCAAGCCGAAATAACAAAAATTGTCGATAAAGTTAAATGCGTGCAGCTGCGTGATGCCTACATTTCCTTCTCCACGTTTCTATTCCTTTCCTGACCTTTTCAATTAATTAAGTTTAATGATTAAAAAAAAAAAATGTTTGACCTCCCGCTAGTAAAAATTAAAAATTTTAAACAAGTTATTGGTTGTATCCCGTTTTGCAAAAATCAAGTTTTCATCAGATCTTGACCTTTTAAGGTCATAGGAAGCTTCTCTGACTACCCCCGTGATGTTGTTACTATGTCTGTATGTATGTGTGTGTGTGTGACTCGCTTATTACTTTTGAACGAATAAACCGATCGGAATCTACTAAGCGGCGTTCTAAAGATTAAAATTAGATTTCCTGTGAATTTGAACCGATTCGGACCGATAGGTTTTGAGAAATGTTGAAAAATTTTTTTGGAATAACTTTTCACCGGCCTTATCGATTAACTTCAAAAACTAATCCGCCTTTGAGCTTAAAAAACCACGCCGATCGCCACCAAGCTGGTGAAAATCGGTTGATTCGTTCGAGAGATATCGTGAACGAAAGAAACCCGAAAAAGTGTTTTTTCGGGATTACTCCGAAATCTGTGGTTCGATCAATTAAAATTGCAAAATTACATAGGAGGATGATAAAACTGCGGCGAATGCCGCTAACCGCGTGAACATTGCTTCATCCATTCAAAAGTTATTGCGGTTTGAAATTTCCAAAAATAGTGTTCTATGAAACTTCTATCAGACTTTCGAGCTGGGAGAGCTCAAATGCATAGAAATATTATTTTTTTGAACTCAGAAAATGTCATAAGTACAATTTTAAGCTTCCAGAAATGGAATTAGCGGAAAGTTGCAGGGATGGCCTTTAAGGTGAACCGTATTTCAATTTTTTTTGTCAGATCAGGCGAATCCCTCTAGATAATCGTCAGATTATGAGACAGTACGTTTAGAACATAAAGATGAACCATAAATATCTTAATCGGACGCGCTTGAGTATTTCAAAATGGCGAAATTTTTTTGCACATTATGAAAATGGCCGCGAGTTTGCGTCCCATCGAAATCGTCAGACTAGTGAATGAGAGCTTTTTTTTGGTGCACTTAACACTCCCTTAGAAAATCTGACGCGCTCGATTAAATTTTTCTTTTTTCATTTTCAACCCTTACATACAACCACCCGCATCATGCAAACGATCAGAATAACATACGTACATTATTAAAAATACGTAGGGCATTGATGCTATCAATATCTGACGCGCTCGAGGATGTCCATGCAACAGTTTTTTTTTACATATTTAATAATCTATAGCCGCTTCCCCCACCGATGTAAAGGTATATATCATAATAGGTTGGGGAAAAAGTATTTTCGTATTTTTGTATGAAAAGTCAAGACATTTTTTTCAAAGTTTATTTACATTTATTTACAATATATATGTACCGTTTTGTTGAATAACTTTCTGCCATTTTGTGGGCAGAGACATTATCCCGTTACTGTAGAAACTTTGGGACTTCTGATCAAAAAAACGGGACAAATAGTTTTGGCAGTCCTCTCTTGAGGTCAACCTTACAGAACCTAAAGAATTCTGAAGAGACCGAAACAGGTGAAAATCTGAAGGCGCAAGGTCAGGGCTATATGGTGGATGCACTAGGACCTCCCAGTCGAACTCTCTTAATTTTTGCTGAGTGGCTAAAGATGTGTGTGGTCTAGCGTTATCGTGATGAAAGACCACACCCTTCCTGTTGATCAATTCCGGCCGTTTTCTCTCGACTGCTTCCTTTAATCTCATCAGTTGCTGGCAGTAAAGATCAGAATCGATGGTTTTGCCGGACGGTAAAAGCTCATAATGAACAATGCCCTTCCAATCCCACCATACACACAGCATCACCTTATTTCGTGTTAGGCCAGGTTTGGCCACAGTCTGTGAAGCCTGGCCAACTTTCGACCACGACCTTTTTCGCACGTTCTTGTCGTACGTGATCCACTTTTCATCGCCAGTTATCAATCTCTTCAAAAACGGCTCGGTTTCATTACGTCTCAATACTGAATCGCAAATGAGTACACGGTTCATTAAGTTTCTTTGAGTGAGCTCGTGTGGCACCCAAATATCGAGCTTTTTTGTATAACCAGCTTTCTTCAAATGGGTCAAAACTGTTTTGTGGTCAATTCCCAGTTCTTCAGCTACATCGTAACTACTAATATGCCGATCTTGCTCCACTCTTTCAAAAATGGCGTCCATTTTATTCGTAACAGGGCGACCAGAGCGAGGTGCATCTTTAACATCAAAATTTCCGGACTGAAAACGTTTGAACCAAATTTGTGCTACTCTTACTGACACTGCATCAGGTCCATAAACATCACAAATTTTTTTCACTGCTTGAGTTGCATTTTTGCCTTTTTTATAATAAAATTTTAAAATGTATCGAATTTCTTCATTAGATTCACTCATTTTTACGGAGAGAAAAACAAATGAAAAATAGCGGGAAACAACTTTTTTTAATTTTTTTCTTTTCTTTATAATGTAACCTTTTTAATGTTACCAAAACCAGCCAGACACAAATAGTACAGTCAAAGAAATTTTATAATAAGTTTATACCTACGTTATGCGAAAAGACTTTTTCCCCGACCTAATATAATATTGTTTTCTTCTTATCATCTAAACTTTGCAACCCAATAGGTCTCTACGACGCTCGAGTAAATCCCCATTTAGCATCGTGGGCTCCCCTACCAATAGCCATAGCAACAGGGTGCAAGAAAATAAAATGCAGAGCGATGTGTGCAATGCTGTGACTCCACGTGATGTGATAGATGTTTTAAGCAAAATAGCGGATTGCTGAATGTTTACCTTTTATTTTATTGAAAATCTTATTCACAAAGTATAGCAGGCGTTTGAACGGTCTAGGCTTTTCCATAGTACAAATGTACACAATACTAAACTGAGATCTTAGTTCTCTATTCGGCCACTGGCTGCGCTTGAATTTCCGTGTACACGCGGTACGTCACACTTACGGCCGAAACCAATAATCAATCCCAATCCAAATTTTGCTATCTAAGATCAATATTTCAATCCATTTCTGTTAATAAGTGTGCCAATAATCAATCTATGGATTGAATAAGCGATCTCTAGAATCAATCTATCTTTGGGAGGGCGGATCAGAGATTAGAGATTGAAATTTGTTCTAAAATGACAGTTTGCGCGTGCCAATATTCGATCCGTTGGCTTTGACACTGACATCGATCACCGTAATCAATCTTAGATTTCAATCCGAGAAATTCCTTGGTTTAGAGATAGGATTACAATAAATTTTATTGAAATAATCAAAAAATGGACAGTGATATTTGGAAGTTCTTGCTTTGCTATCAGACTGGGATAGCGAAAGCGATACCGAAATGAGAGCTGCTCCTACGAGACTCAAAAGGGTAAATTATATGCAGAGCCTCGAGGATGCCGATTTTACTTTTAGATTTCGGTTGTCAAAAGTAGCTGTGAATTCTTTGCTTACTCAAATAGTGCCACATATCAGAGTAACCTCCACAAGGTTTGTCTATTCAAATATGTATTTGCAATTTATCTTTCAGTGTCATAAATACTAATCAATACCAACGCTAATAATCAATATTCGTATTGCAGGGATCACGGTGCTTCTTGATGAAGCACCGTGATTCCTGCAATACGAATATCATTAACTATTACTATCATTGAGGTTTTTTGCATTAGCCACAATGTTAATTTCTGTCGCAGACTTTCTGGGAGTATCCAAATCCAACCAGGAAGAATAGTGAATGATGTATCGCATGCAATTGCCAAATTATATAATCAGTACATCATTGTCCATAATTTAAATACAGAAAGTTTTTACCAGATTGCAGATTGAAATATTTAATGAGTACTTACTAGTGCAATTATCAAAACAACTTATTTATTAATTCATTATATTTTCTTTGTAGTTAAATGTGAGTCAGGTCACTTTGGTAACCACTGGATGCTTGGTGATAGTGCTTATCCAAACCGATTTTATTTCTTGACACCAATTTTGAACCCGTCTACTCTGGCAGAACATAACTATAACAAAGCACATATCAGAACCAGGAACACCATATAAAGGTAACAATTGAAAAATACAGATGTTATGCTTAAGTTTGTAAACCTAAATCAACTTCACGCCAAATAACTTGTGAAGTAGGCAGAAAGAACAGAATCTAAGCATAAGACACTGTTCTTATATATCTCTCTAGCTTATTCGATTTTCATAACTCTTTACATAAATACTTATTGTTTCTTTGAAGTCACATTAGGACCATTCAATTTGGTCATTTATGGTATGCTGTGCCCTTCCTCAACTCCTACATCTTTTTGCTTTTACACTATATTTATGCTGTATAGCATGTATATATGCTGTGTTACTCTTGTATTTTTCATTCTTACTTTAAAACTGACTCTTTCAGACTAGCTAGTAATGTTATGAGTTTTATAGGTATACTACTATTGTTTCAGAGCTTTCGGTATATGGAAGCGCAAGTTTCCTATTGTGGGCCTTACCATGCGCTTGTTATTGCCTAAGGTTCATCAAATAATAATTGCCACAGCAGTATTCCACAATATACGCAGAATACATAATTGAATACCTACAGAGGTTAACTGAACTACCTTAGAAGTGACAAACTCGGACTCTATTGATATGAACCTAAATATGGACCAAGATACACAATCAAGAACTGAGCTAATAAACAATTATTTTGTGTGATTAAAATGTTGTAAATAAAACAATACTTTTGTAACTTAATATTTCAAGAACTGAGCTAATAAACAATTATTTTGTGTGATTAAAATGTTGAAAATAAAACAATACTTTTGTAACTTAATATTTGTACTTGAATCGATCTACTCAATGTTTTTTATTAGTATTAACATTTAAACTGTAATTTTGACTATGGAATAAAACAAATGTTTATTATTAATGTGACTGTTTATTAAATTAGTATTAATCACACTTCATTGCTATATTTATCACAGATATTTATATATATACATATATATATTAATCAAACTTATTTGCTAATTTATCACATACATGTTATGTAATCACATTTACTTGCTCTATTTATCACATACATATTAAGTAATCACATTTAGTTGATCTATTTATCACATACATTTTAAGTATTTGAGATTTTGATTAAAATTAAATGCTTTGTGTTGAGGTATTTTCTCTTCGGAAATCATATATTTCAACTATAATATTATTATTTTCATCCCCAATAACGCAATCTGCCTCGACTATGGGTGACACAGTGGCATCACCACCACCATTTTCTGCTTGCACTATTTGACTATCACCAGCAAACTCAGCAGTAAAGCCAGTGGCAGTACTACCAAGTAATGCAGTTATCCTGTGTAATACTTCATCAGGTGGTATATAATCAGCAGGGCCACCCCCAGTCTAAAATGAATAGTAATAAAAAGGTAAATTAAACAATGAAAATAAGGCAAGCAATATCTTAAAATAATGACACTACGATGACTAACCTTAAATTGGTTGATACTTATCTTAGTGCAGCATTTGCGAGCATTTTTTTAAAATTTTTCCCTTTTTAGACTTAGCTGCTGTGGGTTCCTTGGACAATTCGCGGCGCTGGCGTTATTTGTTATTTGAAGCCATTCCTCCATCTTCAATTTATTATTTGATGCGTTTGTCGCCTTTGTCGTAATTATTTTGCTTTTTTCTATTAATCTATCAGAGCTCTAGTTTTCTCCTTTGTAAGAGGTTTGCCTTTAATCTGTAAATAACAATTCAATTTCATGAAAGTTAAGTGAGAACGGGACGGATCAGCATACTTTTGTAAAGAAACAAATTACTTACAGATTCAATATTCATGCCAAACGTATTTGATGTCCACTGTATTTAGATTATTAATAACTAAAATTACAGTTAATTATATTCTTGTTTGAATGCAGCGGCGTATTTCGTAATTATATGTTTAATTGTGATATGTCAAATTTCGTTCCTTTCAACAACTTTTGTTAAAACATAAAGAATATAATTTGGTGTTTTCTTGTAGAATAAATGTGTTATTCTATAAGAAATCGCAAAATTAGTTTCCCCTAACATACTATGTAATATTTCTAACACTCCGAATTAGTTTCGTATAAATATAACGCGGAATAAACTTAAAGCATTATTCACAGTTTTGTGTGAAACGGAACAGTAAAGAGGGAACGGTTTACCGGCTATCTGCGGTTGGAAAGTAAGACGGATAGATAAGTTTTGTTATTGGCACGAGGATTGAGGATCGTTTGACAGATACATAGTAATCTCAGATTGACTTCAATCTTAAACTACAGATTGATTATTGGCTTCGGCCGTTAGTAATAAACACTAAACAGAGTTGTTGTCAACGGCGACAAAACTTTCCGCGTAGGGATGTGAGCTTCTCGAAGGAGGGTAATACCGGCGTAAATTATTTTCCCTAAATTTAAGGCCATTCTTTCAAAATTAGTTTCGAACTTCCTGTGTTGCTATGATTCATGATATCATTAAATCGGAACTTTTTTTAAGTAGGTAATTTAAACAATTAATTTAAATATTTTAATTGCGTATTTTTTCCTAAAATTTCCATTACCCGGATATAGCAGTATTCTATGGCAAATGATGTTTGAAGGAAACAATACAAAAGGTCTTTAAAGGGTTGGCAACATCTAAAGTTTTTCCTTGGTGTTGCTGCTGTTCAAATACTGCCACATAGTATTTTGCTAGCATGTTGGTTGAAAAAAACTTCAAGTTCTCCAGTGGTGCTATAAAGTATGACAGTACTGCCTTTTAATTTGAATTTACCAATTCAGTAGTGAACATGAAAATATGTGTAATTCATATCATTCATTGAAATAAAAATATAGATGTTATGTTTATATTAATCACCTGTATTTTGCAATTGTATTTATCAGCTATTTTTGTGAGACCATCCATTAATTCCTTGTCACAACTGACTGCAAACCTTGGTGTAACCACAGGCTCTATTAATTCATTCTGAAAAATTGATTGGGTTATTACGGAAATATAAGCAAGCATGTGTTGATTTCTATTGACTGCCTCAATACTGTAGTTGTGTAGAACAGGGCCTCTGTTCAAGCAGTCTTTGGGTAATTTTCTTCAACTTATAAATGAGTTTTCAGAAGTTATGTAGGTATGATGATTTATGTCTGAACAAATTCTACTGCAGAGGGGCCAACTTCTGGTGCGCAAAAATTTAGCCTAAGATGTTGGCTGCATATAAAAGTGTAAACAAAAATATTATTACACCATATCCTAATTAATAAAAACCAAATTTTAACTAACCTGAAAAGCCAGAACCTTTTGCACAAATGTTTCTGTCTCAACTAATTCTTTTTTAGTTTCATTGTAATATCCTGCATCATTTGTTTTGTTCATGCTTACTTTGCCTATAAGAGCCCTTTGGCGGTGCTTGATGGCACTCTTCACAAGTTCCAGTGTACCTTCTACATGCAGAGAACCAAAGTAACATGCTGTTGTTGTACCATTTTTGAGTAAACTTTGCTGAAAATATTTTTATGACTTTATATATTGATTAGTGATAACAATGGCATAATATATTAATATCTAATCAAGTAATAGTAGCCATAAGTTCATTTTAATTTCCATGCTTTGCACATTCAAATTGAACTAATTTAATAACACAGTAGCACATACGCTGATTTCAGTTTTCATTGGCTTCCATTTTAGAATCCAGTTTAGAGGAAACTAAATTTGGACACATAAATACATTGTAATTCATTGGTTAAATATATGCCAATCATTGGCCTGTGGATTTTTACTTAAATAATAATATATATTATATAATATAATTTTCTTTCCGCTCATATCTTTCAAACATTTTATTAATGGGATCTCAGATAACATTATTATCTTGTTATATAAATTACAAACTCCATTTTATAACAATTGCATTTAAGTAACAATGTAACATGATTTATTTATATTTGCCATATCAACCACGGACCTATATCCTACCTAATTGAAATCAGGATATATTATGTGGCCAAATATGGAGTAAGTTGTGTAAATGTGAACAATTCATTAGGTCTTTTAGTATAGAGTCTAGTAGTACTGGATACTGCACAGATATTAGCATTTAAGATTTTGAATTTGTACACTTGTGTGATGTTCTAACAAATTCTGTGATGTCTATATTACAAAAAGGTTCACAACAAAATAATGCCCCAGTGTATCACGATTGAGTAGTATTTTATCTGTATTCCTATTATAAAGGTATATATGACTTACCACTACTTGATCATAGATTTTAGAAGCAAATTCTGTATCCACGTATTTTTTTTCTAAGGGAAATGTGTACTCTGCTAGCCACTCTAGCAAGGGCCGGTCCAAGCCTAACCCTATATTTGGAAACTGTGGTGCATGTGTGTGACAGTCCACAAAACCTGGTATCAGGAACTGATCTTTGTCCAACTTCAGTATATCGCAAGACGAAAACGATCCACATCTTTCAAGCTGTTCATATTCCTCAAGAGAACCCTTTTTTGCTATCTTTAAAATAGAAAGATTAATTTCGTATGGTTTAAATATTGCCTAGTTATCTTATGAAATGAAGTTAATACCTTTCCATTTTCCACACAAATAAAACCAGTTTTTATAGACAATTTAGATAAAGAACGGGCATCGGCGAATAACCCAACAAAAACCGTGCTTTTGGCCATTGCTATCAACTACCATAAAGGCATAACCTGCAAAGTCCAACGAAAATGAGCTAGGTATTCAAATCGAAATAACAAACGCGCTTATGTAATACTGAATACAATTGTAAAAACTTTACATAATTTACGTAATATATTTTTATTGTTAATTTGTTATCACTTAAAGGTTATCTTTGTTATCAATATATCAATAATTATAAATCATTACATAGTAGTGATGTTACGAATTTTAGACAATGGAAATTCGCCAATGCGAATATTTCTTTATAACAATCGCGAACGCGATTGAGAATATTTCTTTGAAGCCTTCGCGAACGCGTTCGAATGATTCTCAGACCAACAATGCAAACTACAATGCACTCAAAATTTCATCAAAATTCTTCAAGCCATTTCAGTGCAGTTTTTAACCGACTTCAAAAAAGGAGGAGGTTCTCAATTCGTCTGTATGCATAATTTTTTTTTATGTATGTTCACCGATATTTTCGTCAATTATGGGCAGATTTCAAAAATTTTTTTTTCGTTGTATAGTGTTTACTTCCGAGATGGTCCCATTTTCACCAGGTCAGGATCTGATAATGGGAACCAGGAGAAATCGAAGGCAAACCAAAAGTTGTATGCGAGTATGGTGTTTTTATTACGAAATAGTGATGTATTAAGGATATTTTTTATGGTGCCAACATTTGATGCTGCTGTGCTGATGAAGAAGCCACAAAACTCTTCAACGGTTAGGAGTTTGAAGACAGCACTGCAATTGGTCGATAGAAACTACTTGGTAGTATGCAGGGCTAGCGTGTTGCTGGTGAAGTATGCTGAAATATACACCTGATGCTGCTATGCTGATGAAGAAGCCACAGAACTCCTTAACGGCTAGGAGTTGGGAGACAGTACTGCAGTTAGTCGATGGAAACTGACTACATAGGACTAACGTGTTGCTTGGGAGGTATGCTTAAATCAACGTCTGATACTGCTGTGCTGATGATGAAGCTACAGAACTCTTATACGGTTAGGACGACACAATTCTGTAAAAATGTTTTTTTATTTTCTGCAATAGTTTCCATGCTACGATTGGCCTTCATTCGAGCTGTAGTGTTATTGGGTCTACCCATGATAATAACAAAAATATTAATACTTAGCAAGTATTAGCATACTCTTTTATCTAAGTACATATTTATGACAATTATAGCTCTCTAAAAATATCAAACATATATCAAACGGACTTATAATTAGTGAAAATATATTTGCTAAACTGAAAGCCATGTAAATGAACTAACTTCTGTTGAAGTTCACAACTCATAATATCACTAAAACTCGTGAAAAAATTACTTTTTACGATAAATAACGTAACTTACTCATTCGTATACTTAATACATTATACAAAACGTAATACTTTAATAAAGTAATCTTTAACTATTATAATATTTACAAATGTTACATATTTTTAGAGTCGGTGCCAGCCTAGGTAACTACTATACTACTATTGTGTTGCACCGACTTCAATTGCCCATGCTAATATTGACCGTGCTCTCGATACTAGCATGTGTGTACAGACTAGTGATGTTACGAATGTTGGATTTTGGACATTTGCGAATGCGAATGCGAATATAGCTTAAAAACATTCGGTCAAGTCATATTGGTGCAATTATTTAATGATTAATATCATTAAATATCGACCGCGTCGAAAACAAGGTTGTGAGGAAGAAAGAAGGATTGAAAGGGAGTGTCGATATTAAAGTAAGAAAGGGCTCCGAGGATGAACGCTGAAATATAGAATGAATGGATGATGCCAGATTGACCCGGCAGATAATACAATGCAAAACCGGATGTAGGATACGCAGACCGCCACAACACACAAATAGAACGAGTCCAGAACGTGCAAAAAAGAATTATGAAACTCAAAGAAACGAGTGAGGCGTGTATGAATCGTCCCTTATGGCGCTCTGTTCTCTCTGCCTACCCTGCAAGGGGCTTGCAGGACTTGATGTGCAGTTATATTGCCTTTATATGCCTAATGGCTGATCCATAATATAATACTTTTTATAATAATCTAGGAGCTTATTTTTCGTATCATCTCGGTATATACAATTTCTTTATTTTTATTATTAAAAACATTCGTCAAACATTCGCAATATTTCTTGCGAATGCGAATTCCCAAAAACATGCGAATATTCGCGAATGCGAATATTCGTTACATCACTATTACAGACCTTGAGCATACTAGTTTGCTCATAATGAAGAGCATGCTCATAATGATCTGATGCTCTTTATTAGCATGTGTAACAGTACCCTAACAGTACCCTGTGACAGTACCCTTAAGGAATTATCCACAGTTGAATTGTTACCTTTTTGCGACCCATAATAAACATGAAATTAGTAATATATGTTGTTAAACCTTCAACAAACCACACCGTATCTATACTTTTTCAACTTCAACGATTTACATTATTTTTGAAATACAATGAACTTCAAATCTTCGTGGTTAGTCTTCATTCTAGAATCAAAACGTGTTAACAAAAGTACTGTTATTATATATTTTTATATTGAAAATTTTATTTTAACTTGGTATCTGTTTATTGTAATGGTCTTGTTTAGGTATGCTGCAGAGGTGTTCTGGAACATCTGGGGGATGAATAGGATATTTTAAATAAATAGGAACAAGGGTGTATGCCAGAGACAGTAACGGTGGAACAGGGACATCGATGTTATTTGATTTTAAACGTTATTTTAAAGACTTAATTATATTTTAAACTTGTTACACTTGTTTGTTATTAGTTTTTTTGTAACTTCGTGTCTATTTATGTCCGAAGGTGCAGACGTACTCTACTTACCATATTATTTGGTCCTATATGTAATAGGTGTCGAATTGTAAGCACAGCTCGCCCTAAGCTTATAAGGCTGTTATTATCTTAACCTATTCGCAACTAAATTAAAGCGCCATAACTTTCATAAATCTTATTATCTACACTCGTCGGTTTTTAAGCCTCCTGACGTCAAATTTTTCAAGGACTCAGTCAATTTGGTCATGGAAAGTTGTTCTTGGCCGTCCTCGACTCATAATGATCACCACCAAAGACACCCATACACTTTTGCACTGTATATATGGTTAGTCAATTTGGAATCATACCTTACTATTACTATATGTCCGAACCATCGGACTTAATTGGATTACTAAATTTTACACCGGCACTCGTATTTCAATCCAACTTCCTTACAACCTTGTTTTCGACGGGGTTAGCGAGAGTTATTTCGCAAATTTTCAAAGTCAAAGTATTTTAAAAGAAATATTTAAACACGAACGCTTGAGTAATATGCCGTCAAACAAGAAACCACGGACTCAATCGCTACGAGCGGCCCTATTCCGAGGGTAGGGGCTATCATGAGAAGAATCGGGCATGAAACACATGTGCCTAAATGTTATCTCAAATCATGTATAAAATACTAGCTTTTACCCGCGGCTTCGCTCGCATTGATAATATATGTAAATTAAAGAAAGAAAGAAGAAAAAAAAGTATCCTATGTTCCTTATAATACGTCTAAGAATATGTGTATAAAGTTTCATGATGATCGGGTGAGTAGTAATCGCGTGAAAGCGTAACAATCAAACATTCACATTTATAAAGGTAATAGTAGGAATAACATTACTCATGAAATTGATGTCATGAAGTTATTGATAGTTGTAGTAAACACCAGCAACGAGACGATCCTTCACAGGCCGCCTAAACCGATCGAAAGACAGAGCCAGACTATGCGCAGGGATCATAATATAAAATTGTAAACCCATTCCCAAAAAGAACTTGTGTAGGTACTTTGTGCATACGGTAACACAAGCTTATGCTTGCCTCCAGTATTAAAATTGTGTACACGACGTAACTCACTTTGTTTAGTATATTTAGGTATTTAAGTTTTTCCTTACAAATATTATGTTAGCTTAAATATAACTGAAAAACAGCTATAAATATACCAATTTTCTTAAAACGTTCTCTAAACGTTCTTTGGCCCACAAAATATAAATTGCCCAAATAGCTCGCTTCTGAATAACAACAATATACTGAATGTTAGCCTCTCTACCCCATAACTGCTCTAACAATATGTCATATGTAGTAACGCTATGAGAAAAAAACTTGTGTGGTTTTATGAAACCACCGTAAAAGTGAAACTTTTTTTCACATTATAGACATTTAACTAAAAATTTTCGAAATATTATTTTTTTCGAAAATCGAATGTAAGTCACTGTTCACGTATTTTAGTTACCATAAAATATTGGTTACGATTTTAATTTACTTGCCATCTTGTATTTGTTAATAGGGTTTAATAAATGTTTTTTATTTTACGTGGTCACGACAATAATTCCTAGATGGCGCTACTAGGTTGCTACTATTGATGATTCTGCCGTAATATCGTATTATATCGATAGATGTCGCCCGAATCGACAAGTATTCCAGCTACGGCACTAGGGATAACGCGACACCTATTAAACGTTAACAACATTACAACAAAGGATCTTTACAAAACAAAACGATATTTTTTCCTCCAGTAAATATGATATTTTGATTTATTATGAAAATGTGACAAATACATATATAAAGAGCACTATCTTATCGCTAATAAATTGACGAACATAACTGTGTCACATATATGTAGTTCCGGCGGTCCAGTGGTCGAGCACACGGCTTCCGAATCGCATAGGTCGCGTGTTCGAATCCTGGCACACTTTTTGGAATTGGAAACTTAAGTAAAGTAAGAAAGGCGTCAGTCTGCTTCCTCCACTAATTCGTTAGTTACAAGTCAGTGGCAGTTTTGCAAAGAGAGAGAAAACTAGTTTAATTTGAAATCGAACCGGACGTCACCGGCTTTCAGGGGATTGTGCGATAAGGGCGATTTTAATTTAGTTGCCATCTTGTATTTGTTAATAGGGTTTAATAAATGTTTTTTATTTTACGTGGTCACGACAATAATTCCTAGATGGCGCTACTAGGTTGCTACTATTGATGATTCTGCCGTAATATCGTATTATATAGATAGATGTCGCCCGAATCGACAAGTATTCCAGCTACGGCACTAGGGTTAACGCGACACCTATTAAACGTTAACAACATTACAACAAAGGATCTTTACAAAACAAAACGATATTTTTTCCTCCAGTAAATATATTTTGATTTATTATGAAAATGTGACAAATACATATATAAAGAGCACTATCTTATCGCTAATAAATTGACGAACATAACTGTGTCACATATATGTAGTTCACTTTTTGGAATTGGAAACTTAAAAGCCTCCGTCGTTTACAATACATACGAATTTATTATATTCCCTTTTATCGTGTCATTTGTTATATTAATAATATATTTTTTTTTTTTCTCCGCCTGCAATAAGTACGTACGTATATGAGTAAGAGCCAGCGACCGCCAGACCTTCGTTATTTTATAAAGCCTGAAAGTTTGTCAGCTCGTAGTCCCAGTACATGTAAGAACGATGGCCAATTATTATGTTTGGACCATAGTTACTTTGGCAGGTACGGGGTACCAAAGATGGAAATAGATTATTCTACTTTCGTTATTTTATAAAGGTTGAGCTTTTGATATTATCTTCATAATAATATTAAAAACCACGATTTTAATTGCCGGACAGTTAGCATGGTGGCAACCCCTTGCCAGACAGCATTAACGTTCATGAAATTATAGATGACCTAGATACCAATCTTCGTCAATGTTTCGGATTCTTCGGATTCATTTTTGTAATTTTCCTTCAGAATATTATTAGAAATCACGTTGTCCATTACCAATCACAAAGCGTCGTAGCAACCCCTAGCCAAACACCCCATATATATTCATAAAATTATAGGTAATTCTTCTTTCGTCAAAGCAGAAAGCTTTGTATTAGAATTTTACAGTCAAGATATTATTAAAAACACATATTGCCAGACCTTTAGCGTCCTGGTAACTCGTCGTGGCAACATTAAACTTTTTTGCCATAATGTATTTATAAAATTAAATAAATATAAAATATTTATAAAATTAACGGAGAGGCGGGCTAAAAGACTAATTGGCGATCCTATGACGTTCGACAATGATCTGCAAAGCCTCGAGCACAGGCGAAGGTGTCCAGCCTCTCGGTGTTCTATAGGCTACACTCTGGTGAATGTGCGCAAGAGTTAGACAACCTGATCCCCTTTCTATCGGCGAACTACCCGGCGTACTTACCGTCTGGGTGTAGACGGTAAGTTCAGTAAGTTCTTGAAATCCCACCTGTACGAACTAAGCGCTTTGCATCTTCCTTCATCATCCGCACGGTTGGTGAATGGAAGAAACTACCTGCGTCGGTGTTCCTCGTTAGCCATGACATAGAGAGTGAAACTAACGGGACAATGAGCTTTACCATCAATGGCCTCGTCGCTACCCGGTAAAATATAAAAAAAAAGTTTATAGTGGTGCAGTGGTCGAGCCACACACGGCTTCTGATACAGAGGTACGGGCTCGAATCCTGACACTGGCTCACACCAATGACGTTTCGAAATTGTTTTCGGAAGTTAAGTGTGATAAATATCGATGATTTAGAACTTTATGCCCGGTATGGCAATAGGTTAGCCACCTGTTCCATTTGAGATGTAAACATAACCGCGAGACGTGCCTTAACAGCCGCTGCCTACACCTTCGGGTAACAAAAGGAGTGAAGTTATGTTATGTTAAAAATAATATAGGCTATTCAACTTTTGTCAAAGTGAAGCTTTGTACCCGGTACGCCAATAGGTTTGACACCTATTCCATTTGGGACATAAACAAAACGGCGATTCGAGGCTTAACAGCCACTGCCTACACTTGCAGGTAGAAAAAGGCGTGAAGTTATGTTATATGTATGAAGCTTTATACATTAACGAAAGTAGATCGGTATGTAGGTCATCTATAATTTCATGAACGTTAAGGCTGTCTGGCAAGGGGTTGCCACCATGCTAACTGTCCGGCAATTAAAATCGTGGTTTTTAATATTATTCTGAAGATAATATCAAAAGCTCAACCTTTATAAAATAACGAAAGTAGAATAATTTATTTCCATCTTTGGTACCCCGTACCTGCCAAAGTAACTATGGTCCAAACATAAAAATTGGCCATCGTTCTTACATGTGCTGGGACTACGAGCTGACAAACTTTCAGGCTTTATAAAATAACGAAGGTCTGGCGGTCGCTGGCTCTTGGGCATGTATGTAAAAAACAAACAAACAAACAAACAAACCCGATCCTAGAAAATGTGTCGAAATTGGTAAAGAGGACGGTAATTAGACAATCATTCATACGGGCCTCGTGGTGCATCGGTAAACCGCACTACCGATAACACGAGGTCGGGGCGGGTTCGATCCCACCCGAGTGCAAACAAACAAATATATTTATTATGTTGTTTGTACGGCGTCTGGGGGTGTTTTTCTACATGTTTTTACGGTGAAAGGCGCTCTGACGAGCGCCTTTCACTTTATCCCTACTCCGCGGCCGACCGTCACGCGACATGCAACACGCAGACGAAAAAGTTTGAGACGATGTAATAAAAGTTTCACTTTAAAAACTGAAATAAACTAAGCAGCAGAGCTAAGTTTTCCCGCTAAAGATTTTGCTTGTGGGCCTCACTGAAGCGTGTTAACTACTGGTCTACTACTACTACGTCACTGGATCTAAAATTATTTTATTCATAGATATATTTACACCCGGACCTTTAACACTAGGCGTGGTAAATTTGATTATTTGGGTTCATTTCCAATTACAATGAAATTAGAGGGAGGCGGGAATAATTCATGATCTTGTGTAAGAGAACGACATAGGTACATTATCAAAATACTCTTTATACGGTCTACCTTGAAGAGAACTGAAGTGTCAGCAGGAAATAGTATAACGTTACAAAATTTCTGTACACAAAAGCGACAAATCATATGGATACAAAACAAGAAGGTGCCGGCAATGGAACCATGGGGAACGCCCATAGTCACCGATGATCCAGATAATCTCACTCCGCTTAAATATGTATTTATAATTTTGGTCAGTGTTCTTATTCAAACCGCGCTAAATTACACGTTACTAGAAACAAATTAACGACGAAATTTATATAAAACATGTTTTGTTACATTACCGAAATGGGTGCAGAAATTTTAAAGGCCTTTCAACAACTTGTCTCTAGGGGGTAGCAGTAGGTAAGCTTACCTATATCTATTGTAATGATAGATTTTATTTTAAATGTTTGACGCAAGGGTCCTTTATCGTTTATATATTACGGGAAAACAGCTCAGACAGGCAAAAATGGACCAACAAATTACATTTTACCTTGCGATTGCAGTAGCACGCAATGTAGTGACAGCTTGTTTTTTTTTTTATCAAATGAGTTTATTTCAAATATTTACATACATAATTTTCTTACTATTCTATCATGATCAATATAATTATCTTGATATATTGATTTGATACATAAGCTGTTGCCATGATGCATGCGCCTGTTCTGCACCTGTGCGCCAATCTTCAAACGTATTTTCGCGGGCATTTTGTATCCAGATTGTAGAATTAGATGATGCAGCGTACGTTAGAGATTCTTCCAGTCTGTTACCTAACCGCTGTGCTTCGTCTAACGCCTGTAAAAATTTAAACAATTTCGTATAAAGTAACCCTCCTGTAAGGACAAACCAATATTTGAAATTTAACCATCAAGGGAAGGGTATTTTTTATGAAGATTTTGTGTTTTTAAGTTGGTGTATGTAGGTATGATTAGCAAAAAAAGACGTTGAAAGACTATTCTCAGAATATCTACATACATAATACATATTACATAGTATTAAAATAATTGGAAAATACAACAACACTTGCAGACATTAAATTCGCTTTGTATTAGAATTTCGTCGCTTTTTCGTCTGCCAACATCAACGTCTATCATTTAATAGTGGTAGAGTCTTACAGATCTCTGCATGAATGGGCCGGTTCGACTGGTGAAATACCACGGCCTCTCGGAATACCAGCTTGAAGTGGCTCGCGCTTCGTTTCGTTCGATGAGAGAGGTATCCGGAGGCGTGACCCTCTTTCCCCCTCCTTTCTTCTTCTACTCCCCTAAAGGATGGCGACGCACCAGGTGACAAGCTTGCTTGTTTGCCCTCCTCCTCCTATCCCAAAAAAAATAAAAAATAAAGATATAAACCATGCCAAAGTGAAGCGCAGACACATCGGGGTCTCTAGTTAGTGTATTACATTAATATTTAGGTGTAGCAGTATTTTCTTACATAATAATGCTTATAAATAACGTAGCTCACAATAAAAAATAATTAAAAAAACTTAAGTACTTGACTAAAAAATCCATTTGCCATAGTATATCGGCCGGACAATTTGCATGAGTTTGCTTTTAGTAAATACCAGCGTGCGTACACAGCACGTTGTAAGCGAGCGCTATCTTCTAAACGGACAAGTTCCCTGTCCGCTATGGATCTAAGTTCCATTAGATCTACCACCTAAAATATATACAATGCAATTATAAGACCATAAATCCAGTCCATTAAAGTAAAAACAAATCCTGTAACATATATGGAGAGGGTTGGTAAATAGATAATTAAGTAACTAATAAGCTTTTTTTTATTTTAACGGCCCTTTAGAGAAAATTACCTTACGCAAATCGTCCACCTTTCTGGCTAAACTTTCCAACATACCCTCTGCTAATCTCATTGCACTTATAAGAGAACTCATTGAAAGATCATTTTCATTTGATAGCCAACTTAAAGCTTCAGCTTCAAATCGTTTTGCTTTCTTCTCTGAATCTATTCGCAGGCAATAGGTCCATAATCCTACTATTAAACGTCTTCTGCCCCCACTTGTGCTATTTTCTTTGTTTATTACATATTCTGCAAAATTATTAATATCTTGAGGTGATTCCAGTTTGAAACCTGCATCTAATATCATGTCTAAACTTAGCGCATAATACCAAGTTTCAGTTTCAAGTGACAGGTAATTACGTTTTCTTGAACGTAAAGCTTTCTGTAATAAATCTACCGCTTCTTTTATACGTCGACGTGCAAGTAAAATGTAAAATAGATCTGGTATTATTTCCAAGTCCACATCATTAGCTTGAACGAAACGGCTAATAACTAAAGATCGAAATCCCGAACGTATGCTAGCAGCAAGTTCACCTCTAGCAATTCGGGCTCGGAATGTTGCCATAAAAAGTTTACCAAGAGCAAAAAGTTCTTCAGCTTCAATTGGGTTTGATAACTGCTGCAGTGATTTAATAGCCATGTGTTCAATTTCCAAAGTATTTTCTGGTGCACTGCGATCTAGCTCCATTTGTATAGCGTTAAAATATGTATCGCATAAATTAATTACTGAGCACTCCTCAGTTTGAATAATTTCAAGGGCACGAAGAACGGTCATTCTTGAAGTTCGTTCATCCCCTAAGATCGAATATAATATACTTGAAATGTTCAAGCAAAATACAGAATCGGCTTTTAGGATGCTTTGTTGAATACGCCATTTTCGTCGCTGAAGTTTAATCGTGGCAATAACATTTTTAAACCTTAAATATTCTGGGACTTTTATTATTCTAATGTCGTAAATATTAGCAGCTTGTTCGATTGCTAATTTTGCTGATATTGTTTTTCCTATCATTAAAAAAGTTGCGGCCCTCAAAGAATATATTTTTCCTAAAATACGTTTCTTATCAAATGAATCCAAATAACGTAGACACATTTCTTCCGCTTCTCCTAATTTTAAAAACACATTATCTAAATTGTTATTCAAAACACACAAATAACAATATCTCATTATAAACTCTATGGCTTTGACTTTTAAGTCGGCTTTTTGGGCGTGATATATAAGCTGTTCGAGAATCGTGATACGCAATTCTGCACAAGTGCACTTGGAAAAATCGGTTTCAGATACATCTTCGGATACTCTAACACAAAACGACGTTTTACTGAGATCACTACCAGGTGTCCTTGTATCTTCTTGGCTATCAGATATGTTTAAACGATGCCAATCGTTTATACTTGCAGCTTCCGTAATCTGCCGAAACATATCAAATGTATTACTGTCATCTTCTTTTTTCGGACTATGAATTAATCGAGATATCGTTACTGTAACCCTTTTCGTCGATTTACTCTTTGAAGATAAATTCAAAGGGTTTTCTAAACTTTCTCCAGTTTTCAAAATAGATTGGAATTGTGAATTTCTGATATCTGTAGTTATTTGTGAAATATTTTTAAAATCAGTTAACACTTTATTATTTACTTCAGCTGGATTAATGATTTTCTGGTTTGTAGTCTGCTCTAGACTTTCATCCGATAATACATCTTTGATTTCTAATTTTAAAGAAGGACTGTGTCTTGTTGTCGACGCCCATTCTTCAACATTGTTTTCTCTGTTAGTGGAAACCAAAGTTTTCGATTCCTTTAATAAACTTTCCTCTGCACTTGGTTCATCTAGTAAGCTATCCCATGATTGAACTACCATTATTTTTCCTCCACAGCTGGTGCATTTTTGTTTATTATTTTCAAAATAACTAACAATACGACTGTGAAATTCTCGTTTTTGATTAGTTGGTAACAGATTATAGCAAGTCTTGCGAGAGTTTGTATTTCGAAATCTCATTAATTTACAAAATGCATATTTGGGAATATTTTCACATTCTTCATCTATGTGTTCAAATTTACAATAACAGACAAGGTTAGATAACCCACTATTTAAGTTAAACATAGACCCAGTTGCTCTGGGTTCCCTTTTCATTGAATACGAATTTGCACACGTTAGTAAGTTTAAGGCAAATAATCGTTTTACTGCTTTTGCTGTAACCAACCAATTATTTTCATACATAATATTTTCTAACAGATCTCTCGGTATTATGCTACCGATCACCGAAGCAATTTTTAGAAGTAACTGCTGGTATGGCGTAAGAGAATCTATTTGAATCATGATTAGGGCTTCCAAATTTTGCACATTGAGATTTGTGTCTAACTCCTTTTTCTCGGTAACAATACAAATACTTTTCTCTTCTTTGGTTTCATTTTTAATAAGTTGGTTAAGAACCTCTTGCTTACTTATATCTAGTGCTTGGGGGTGTAATAGACCTGGGTCTGGGAAAAGTAAGTTTTCTGATTTTTCCCAAGTACTTATTTCCTCATTTGGTATATTTTTTATTTCTAACGCTCCGTTAGAAAACAGATGGATGATGAAACTTTCAACAAGTCCAGGCATTCCTCGGCATTTAACTTGCAAGGTATGACATAAATCATTTGCAACTCCGTCTACATTTAATATTTGACAAGCTAGAGCAGGAATCCATTCAGAATCTAATGGAGTCAAGATCATTTTTCTAATGTTGTTACTAATAAACACCTCATAGAGCCAGTCATGTATTGTATTAAATTTTCCTCTTGCTACAGTTAAAACTGTAAATATTTTCTGCGATTCCAAAAGCATAGATATAAATTCCCAAGAAAATTGATCTAGATTCTGTAAATCATCTAAAAATATCACATATCTTTCTTTTAACGCTTGAACCAATTTCTTGAATACTAGTTTAGATTTTTCTTTTCGTACATTTTCCTCCAATGACTGTATACCGTCATGGTAAGCAAAACGAACTTTGATTATGTTGTTTAAATAACACAGGTCATCCGAATAGCCATTTAATATCTCTACAATTTTTTCTTCTTTTATAAACCCTTGAATAGGTTCCGCGAGATCGAGAATTTGATTTATTATCTGACTTAATGCCAAGTAGGCAGTTGCAGAATGAATAGACGTCAAATGTATGCTACAAACGTGATAGCCTCTATTTTTAGACCAACGTGCCATCCATTCCAACATTCTTGTCTTACCGAGGCGAGATTCCCCTATTATTAAAAGGGCTTCTAAATCTCTATACATCGTCTCACTTTCTATTAGCCAAGTTTCAAAGTATTCAATTTCGTCTATTCTGTTTAACAGCGGGACAACCACTGCTATGTCACTTATTTCCTTGATTCTAATTTCTTCAGAGTATTCATAAATCTTACCAGATGTTTTTATGCCCTTCAGTTCAATTGATGGCTGAAGTGTAAATCCATTGCTGGACATTTTACTTTTGACAAAAGTGGTTTCGTCACAGGTAATTTTATTTTTAAAACCGCACATAAGCCTAGCAGCTTTATTAACAACAGTACCGATAACGGTGAATTCTCGTCTTAAAGGGTGTCCCACTACACCGCAGTAGACTGGACCAGTAGTCACACCGATAGATACTGCCGAAATTCCATCAAGGACTGATATGGATTTCTTAATACTGTATGCACATTTTAGGGCAGCCTGCGCTTCAGATTCATGTTTGAAGCCTCTTAAACCAAAAACCACCAACAACATAATGTCTTTATCAAACAAAATAATTTTGTTGACGCATCCCATTGATTGATACACTATTTCACAGGTGACTTTGTAAGCGTTATTTACTAGTGTTATCAACCGTGTGATTGAAAAATCTTTTGGTTTGATTGTTATAAATAATATGGACACCTGTCTCATCTCAGTAAGATATTCTAAAGGTTGATGAGCATCAATCTGCGTAAGAACTGGTCTTACCATGAATTTTCGTATTTCTGATCCTATATTTTTCTCTTTAGCTAACAATATTGACTTACGAAGATTTAATGCGTCACTCTTTTTTAATGTTTCACTTACGTTTACCTCCTTTAGCGAATCCCATATATAATCAGGAAGGCTTTCTATGCCACTAAATGGTTTTTTTATCGGTCTAATCATATTCCCAAAACCTGAAAATGGCTTAGATACATCACTATCATGGGGGTCATATAGAATAGCTTTTATTGTAACATATCCTTTCTCATCCATAAAGTAATCATAATTTCTAGAATAACAATGTCCCCAAGCAGTGGGTGTGACTTTGACTTCACCTGAAGCGCAAACGCTTTCAGCCGCCTTGGCTTCAAGTACAGGTAGACCAAAAATTATGTAATTCATATCTATTCCGCTACCTATAGATGTGAATATGATATTACCAGCAGATATTGCTAATTTAACTTTAAGATTGATTTTGACGTCCGTTTCGTAGGAAGCATATGAATGTTGAATAATTAGCGCACAAGCAATTGCAGTGTGAATAGTGTGACATAGAAAAGTCTTCTTGTCGGTTTTCCAAAGCGCTAAGAAAGCGTCTCCAGCGAATTTAATGATGTCCCCGCCGTGTTTATAGATGACTTCTATTAGCGAACCAAGGTATGTATTGAGGGTTTGTGTTAAACGATACGTGCCGCCTTTTCCTGTGCTGTGATAATGTTCTGATAAAGCTGTGTAGCCTGAAACATCGGCCATCATAAGGACCCCTACAAAACGCTTCGGATCTGATGAGTCGAATCTGAAAAAATCAAGAGTCAATATCAGAATAGCATAAGAAAATAAACAAATTATATATATTGTATTTAGTAATTATATATATGTATATATTTATATATATATTATATTATTTGCAGACAGGCTGGTCTAGAGGGATTAACCGTATCCTGGACCACCCTAACGCCGGAGGAAGGCCACCGCGGGGTTTTAGCCCTAGAATCGGAGTGCAGTTCTCTGCACAAAAAAGGTATTGAAACTTTTCTTAAAATTGATCCAGAGATAAGATATACTGATTTAATTTTGATTGGCAGTTTTACTAAATTTTAAAATGTGAAAAAGCACTTAAAGAACCATGACAATAGTTGGACATATGATCTAGCGAACTTTTTATAGATATTAATATGGTCTATATATTATAGCCTCTGTATTATTCTGATGCTAGCTATATTATTGTAAAGTTTCAACAAAATCCAATCAGGCGTTTTTACGTGAAAGAGTAATATACATACATTTTTATTCACAAACTTTCACATTTACAGTATTAATAGGATTAAAAGACATAACTTAACATCATTTCTTGACTTTTTATACCCGAAGGTGTAAAAAGCGGCTGTAGCGGAAACTCATTAAGAATAGGTGGCGGAATGTATCGCCATACACCGGGTGTACATAATTCCTTCTGAATCAGAAGCGTGGAACACCACTGGACCACCGGGACTGTTTATTAATTAAATGTTACTAACATCAAGATATATGTCAATCAATAATTACACTTTAAAATTTACTTATCCATCTGCAGAATTTCATCTGGGAGCAATGTAGAAAGGATAAGAGTTTGTTTCGTTGTCAGTTTGATTTCAACATCTTGATCCAGCATCTCGGCAATATCACTTTTCTTACCAAATAATTCTTGAATCCAATCTGTAATATCCTTAAATTGTGGTCCGACGTCTTCCTCTTGGTCTTCTTCAATAAAAAAATCATTATCTCGACGAGACAGTTTACGGCTACTACGCCATTTCTCATTGTTTGCTATAATGTTGGTTGAGTTTTTTCGGGAACGAGAGCCCGAGCGGGACATCAAGAAATTCATTTTGAGGATCTATTTATACGCGGCACGTAATCTTGGTTGTGGGAAAGTTATGTTGATGTCACTCAATGCAACCCATTGTCAAAAAGAACTCGGAGGCCATGAAGCTATAAAGTTATCAAATTTTTGAGTCTATAAAACCCTTACACATCATTTCTTTCAGTAGGTACCTACTATTATAAAACATTGATCAATCTCATACTGAACTCTGATAGATTAATTTAAAAAAAAACCTGTTATATCTTCATGCTTTTTAAGACCACGAACCATAGAAAAAATTTCTACAAAGCTTAAAATTTGTAATAAACAAATAATGTTTGCTTAATTTCTGTTACGCTTAACTTAAAACGTATATAACGTGTAATTTGAATAGTAAATAAATACTTAGCTAGATGGCAATTGTAGTTGAGCCACGCAGTTTGCTGGTCAAGAATATATGGGCACATACCCCATACATTGCTCGACTGGTGAAATACCACGGCCTCTCAAAATATCGTCGTAAATTGGCTAATGACGTGTTTTGTTAGATGACAGAGGTATCCGGAGGGCCTTCCTATCCTACTACCATAAAGTACGACAACACAACTGTAACACTATCTATGTTGCAGGTGTCCCGTCTTATCACCAGGAAACCCGCTTGCTTGTTTGCCCTCCTATTCCATTATAAAAATATGAATACCCCGTCTTTTGAGGACATTATTTTGAGAATATATTACTATTAATTAATATTTGAAAGACACTTCTCGTTATCACAATTATTTAATTCCTTTATTGTGAACATGTTATCAGCCCCGGATCTTCAATTTTTTTTAGGTGGGGCAAGAACTGAAAAATGCCTCCCCCGCCCGCTGACATTTATTTTAAAGTTTACCGCTCTTCTCTACTACTACTCATGCCGCGTATTCGGAAACCCAATCCCAAAAGGGAAAGCCTTTTCTTCCCATCCCGCTTCCGATTCCTTCCATATTCCAATTTAAGAGACAGCAACGCAAGTGCTGTGCTAGCTGCGTTTGTTGCTTGTCACCGGGTGCTCACGCCTGCTTGTTTACCGTATACCATAAAGAAAACTTTTTCTAAGGCTTGAACTATTTCTAGCAAATTATTTAATTGGGCATTCACAGCAACATGTTTTGTCGACCATCTCGTATGACTACTCCGTCAGTTCCAAGGTTTTGCCTCCTTCCCAAGAACACACAGCCGACGGGATCCGTCCCATCCGTCCCGGCTCATCGTCCTTCTCAATGAGGTTGGCAAATTGTTGGAGGGCATCGTCGCCTTCCGCCTTAACGATCACCTTTGCCAAGTGGGATTGGATCTGTCGGACGCTCAATTCGGATTCCGGAAAGGGCGTTCGACTATTGACGCGTTGCCACTCTAAAGGTCCAGGTGCGGGAAGCTGCGAGCATGTGAGATGGGGTGCTGGCGGTGTCATTCGACATCGCCAACGCCTTTAACTCCGTCCCCCATTCGACGTGGGACGAGTGTAATCTGTTATGCAGATGACACGCTCCTCGTTGCCCGGGGGACTACAGTGAGGAGGCGAGCCTCGCTTCAGCGGGTGGAACCCTCGTGGCCGAGCGAGTCCACGAATCCATCGTCAGATTTTATTCATTCAGGGGCATAAGACCGAAGCAGTCTCTTCCCCTGTCCTCGGCGGCGTCCTCCCGCTGACGCTCACATCACAGTGGAACGCAAAATTATTGCGGTAAAGGCCATTATCATGGCTTATTATCTACAATGGGCACGGGCACGGGATCGTATCTGAGCCGAATCGGCAGAGAGGAGACCCCGTCGAGCCTGCGGATGATACGGCTGAGCACACTCTTTAGGTTTGCCGTCGTGGGCTGGGCCGCGCCGCAATTCGGTCACCGCAGTCGGGCCGTTTTGTCGCTGCCTAGCTTCAGCTTCATTACAGAGAAGGAGGCGGCTGAGCGGGCGAGGCAAGACGATCCTCTCGCGGCGCCGCTCCACAGGAGAAGAAGTGGAGGAATGAGGCGACATTTAGATCGCCGACAACAACTCCTTCCCGGGTTCGGGCGTTTGACTGGCGCGGGGGCGCCCTCACCCGCATTGCATTTTCAGAGCCTCTCAGAGCGCGGAGGCTGCCGTAAGGGCGGCAATTCGTCGGGGAGGACCGGCTGAAAGTGGTGTTCCACTCTTCTCTAACATGACGAAGCGGGAACGGCGCTGTGTTATTTAGTGGGTATACCGAAATACCATTTCCCGGGAGCCCCACATAACCCTTCCACCTCCCGGTGAAAATTCTCGGGGGGCGCCGTCAGACCACCTCCACGTGCGCTCGGACGCTCCTTCCGGGCCGGTGCTCCCTGGGCAGGGCCTGGCGGAGTAAATTCCGTCAGTCCCTGGCTGAGAGTCTGACACCAGTGACGCAATCGTAATCCAGTCCGTGGGGCTGGGACGATGGCCGCCGCAAGGGGGCCGCGAGGAAGAAAACCTCTATAAAAAATCACCTTGTGGAGCTCCCCCTACCCTCTGTGTATCAGAGGGTAGAGTGCGACGCTACCACGAAGGGTGGCAGTTTGCCACGGCTCAGGGCGACGGTCCAGGGGTCATAGACCCCCCCGTTCGGCCTGTAGCGTGTTTCGGGGTAGGGGCGACGGACAGGGATTGCGAATCCCCCCGTTCGGCCCTACCGAAACGAAGGAGCGTGGGACAGGGCGTCGGTCAGGGGTTGTGAACCCCCCCGTTCGGTCTGTCCCGGTAGTCGGGAAGGGAAGGGGCGACGGACCAGGGGTTGTGAACCCCCCCGTTTGGCCCTACCCGGGACGGTCTTCTGGAGAGGGGCGGTGGACCAGGGGTTGCTAACCCCCCCACTCGGTCCTCTCCGAGGAAGGCGATCCGGGGCGACGGACCGTGGGTCCTAGACCCCGCCGCTCGGCCCGGCCCGCAACCCTCATTGAGAGGCGTGGGGGTCGTCGGACCGCGCGGAGTAAACCACTATAAAAAATCCGTGAATCCCAAGTTCTGATGCCCGGCGAGGGGATGCATGTCCGACGCGGAGGTCGGACCCGAGGGCATCACTTTAGGGGAGCTCACCCCTGGGCAGGAGGGAAAAAAGCCGAGGGAACTCACCCTCGTTAATCAAAGTTAATCATAATGGCAGATAGAAAGAACATATGTCCTCATGTGGGTCCTGGTCGCGAAGCGGCTGGGGAATCCCACCCTGGCGGAGTCCCGCCAGGCAGCCCCATCGTATATGAGGGGGGCACTACTTGCCAAGCTGTCGTCGGGGGCAGCAATATCGTCACTGCAGCTACGGCCGACGCAAAAGTCGTCACCTCTCAAGGCCGATTCTGGAAGGTAGGAGAATCAGAGGGGGGAGAGCCCAGCTCGGGCTGTTCCCGCTCTTCTTCAAAGGACCGGAGGGAAGTGGGAGAGAAGGGCGGTGTGGCTCTGAAATTCAAGAGGCCGGACTCGCCCAGACCCATGTTTAGAGCCTTGACGGCGGACGGCGGCGGGGACAGCGACAGCGCTATGTCCGCCGCCTCCGCCACCTCGGAGGTTTCCACAAATCGAGGATTGAGCCCTCGTAAGAGGAAACCCAAAAGCCCCGTTGATTCGCGGGGTGGGAAGAAGAGGCCTTCAGGCGCTGTAGGCCTCGCCGATGAAGCACAAGCGCCGAGCTCGGCTGAGCTCGGTGCCGAAATGTTCGAAGCCCTGACAACTATGGAGCAGACGGTGGACAGGGCGAAGAGTTCCAAAGCCGACCTGGTTAGGGTCGTGCGATCGAGCCTCGCCCCAATAAGGGACGGCATTGCAGAGCTCTGCGCTCGGGCTGGGACCCGCGATAGCGAGAACGAGACGTTCCGCTCGCAGATCGCGGGTCTGTCGGCCCGAATGGTAGAGCTCGCGAACGAAAATGCCGATCTTAAAACAAAGATGGCCGAGATGGCGGCGCAATTAGAGTCGCCTCAATTGCAGGCGGTGGGGACATCCCTGGGAGACTCTCCTCCCTCGGTGGCGCCGCCGCCTGCGAAGAAGAAAAAAAAGAAGAAGGCGACCGCGATGAAAGGTAACCCGGGTCTTGCGAAGCCCGCGGAAGCCCCGTCGCCGCAGCTTTCTGCCTCTCCAGACTGGAGCCGGGTCATAGCGCTCCATTCTGAAATGATGGAGAGACTCTTCCCCGGCATGGGGAAGATGCCTCCCCTGGGGCAAAAGGCGCCCGCCGCGGTGAATCCGCCGCCGCCGGGGCCGCAAATGCCCCAGGGGAAGAAGAAGAGGAAAGAGAATAAACAGGAGAGGCAGGTGGCGGCCGCGAGTGGCTCGCGGGAGCCGCCGCCTCCACCTACGCCAGGAGCAGAAGCTGGCGGTGAGACCTGGGCGACGGTGGTCGGCCGCAAGGCGGCCGCCGCCGCCAGGAAGGCTCGCGCCGCCACCGCCGCTCCTGCACCGGCAAAAACAAAGAAAGTTAAACCTGCGGGGCTGCCGAAGCCCCCCAGTACTGCTGCAGTAGTGGTGACGGTGCCTCCGGACGCCGGCACCACGCTCGCGGCGGTGATGGAGGTTGCCAAGAGCCGCATTAAACTTGCGGATCTTGGCATCTCCGGGGGGATAAAGCCCCGCAGGACGATGTCCGGGGCGCTGATGTTGGAGGTCCCCGGTCCGGACAGCGCCGCCAAAGCCGATGCCTTAGCGGAGAAAATGAGGGTGGCCGTCGCCGACACGGGCGCGATAATCTCGCGCCCATGTAAAATGGGCGACTTGAGGGTGATGGACTTGGATGAGTCCATCACCCCCGCGACCGTCGCCACGGTGATCGCTGAGGCGGGCGGATGCGCCCCGACCGACGTAAAGGTCGGGGAGATCCGCTCCAGCCCGTCTCGGCTGGGCTCGGCCTGGGTCAGGTGCCCGCTGGGGGTCGCCAGGAAACTGGCGGCTCAGCGGCGGGTCCTGATCGGGTGGACCTCGGCGCGCGTCGAGGCACTGGCGCCAAGGCCGCTACAGTGCTTCCGGTGCCTCGAGAAGGGGCACGTGCGCGCCAGGTGCCCCTGCGCCGTGGATAGGAGCGGGCGGTGCTACCGATGTGGCGTGGCAGGCCACATCGCTGGCGCCTGCACCGCACCCGCTCCTCGCTGCCCGGTATGTTCGGACCTGGGCTGCAGAGCCGATCACCGGATGGGGGGCAAGAAATGCTCCCCTCCCAAGAGGAAGGCGGTGGCCGCGAGGCCGCCCTCCCCTGCTAGGGGACAGGTGGGTGGGACAATGGAGGTCCAATAACGGACCTCCACGCCCGCTTCCTCCAGGGCAACCTAAACCACTGCCGCGCTGCGCAGGACCTGCTTGCGCAGACGGTAGTGGAGTGGTCGGTTGCCCTGGCGGTGGTCGCCGAGCCCTACCGCGTCCCCGTCCACCCGCGATGGTTCGGGGACGTTACGGGGTCGGTGGCAATCTATTGGGCAGAAGGGAGCTACTGCTCTCTCCTATGGAAAGGTCCAGGCTACGTCGCCGTGGAGTGGGGATCCACGGTCGTAGTGGGTTGTTACATCTCCCCCAACTGCGGCCTCGACGTCTTCGAGGCATACCTGGGCGGGCTGGCGAGCCGCATTAGCGGTTACGCTGCCCGACCGGTATTCGTCCTGGGTGATTTTAACGCCCACTCGAGGGAGTGGAGGGACACCCGGGACGACGTCAGGGGGGAGACAGTTCTGGAGTGGGCGGCAGGGCTCGACCTCCGGTTGCTCAACCGGGGGTCGGCCAGCACCTGCGTGCGGTGGCAGGGGGAGTCGATCGTCGATTTATCGTGGGCGACTCCCTCGGCAGCCGCTGCAGTGACAGGATGGCGGGTGGCGGAGGAGGTGGTCAATTTATCTGACCACCGACACATCTTCTTGGATGTGTCGCTCCGCCGCCCCAGCCGCCCGCGCCAGACTAGCGGCCCTCCGCGGCGCTGGTCTCTCAAGCGGCTCGACCGAGACATGGTCGAGGCCGCTGCCAGCGTCGCGGACTGGACGGAGGGAGCAGAATCGCCCGATCCCGACGCGCAAGCGGCCTGGCTGCGCGGCACCATGACGTCGATCTGCGACGCGTCGATGCCGCGAGTCGGGCCGCCCCGGCGGGGCTCTGTGTATTGGTGGAACGGGGAGATAGAGCGGCTTCGCAAGGCCGCTTTTGTCGCCTGCCGCCGGTACAAGAGAGCCCGCAGAAGAAGGCGAACCACGGTCGAGGAGGCTCTCAGAGCCAGACGGGAATACGGGGCCGCCGCGCACGCTGTATGCGTCGCCATCGCTGCGGCTCGCGAGCGGTCCTGGAACGAGCTCGTCGAGGGACTGGACAGGGACCCATGGGGACGGCCGTACAAAATGGTGCTGGGTAAGCTGACCCCGTGGGTCCCTCCGTTGACGGAATCCCTGGACCCGGAAGTCGTGGGGAGAGTCGTGGACGCACTCTTCCCTAGGGTCCAGGGCGGTCCCTCGGTTCCTCCGTCTCAGTCGGACCACACTCCGTGGTCCGACGAGCTGGAGGTGACGGAGGACGAGCTCGGGCGAGCCGTCGCGCGGCTCGCCTCCCGCAGCGCCGCTCCCGGCCCGGACGGAATTCCGGGCCGGGTCCTGGCGCTCGCTCTGAGAGTCCTGGGGAACAAGGCGAGGCAGCTGTTCACCAACTGCCTCCGCCGCGGGGTGTTCCCCCTCGACTGGAAGTCGGCGAGACTGGTGCTGATCAGAAAGCAAGGGAGGACCGGAGACGCTCCGTCGTCGTTCCGGCCGATATGCCTGCTGAACGAGGCGGGGAAACTCTTTGAAAGGGTTATCTCCGCCCGTATCAGCAGCCACCTGTCGCAGGTGGGCCCGGATATATCGGACTGCCAGTTCGGGTTCCGGCAGGGGCGCTCAACCATCGACGCGGTGCGTCGGGTGCGGACCCTGTCGGAACCGGCAGTCCGATCGGGGGGGGTCGCGCTGGCGGTGTCGCTAGACATCGTCAACGCCTTCGGGACCCTCCCCTGGCCGGCCATCAGGGAGGCCCTCGTATACCACGAGGTGCCTCCCTACCTCAGGTCGGTCATCGGGGCCTACCTGCAGGAGAGACGGGTGGACTATGTCGACCGGAACGGGACGGAGCAGAGGAAGGTGGTGACGTGCGGGGTTCCGCAGGGGTCCGTGCTCGGGCCCCTGCTGTGGAACCTCGCATACGATCCGGTCCTCCGCACCAGTCTGCCCCGTGGCGTGAGTGTCGTTTGCTACGCAGACGACACTCTGGTGGTCGCCACGGGGCCCGACTTCGAGCGTACGCTCAGGTTCGCTGAGCTGGGGGTGGCAATCGTCGTCAGACGGATCCGCAGGCTGGGCCTGGAGGTGGCGCCTCACAAAAGTGAGGCGTTGTGGTTCCACCGCCTCACTAGAGGCAGGGAACCCCCGGCCTCGCGGATCCAGGTGGGTGACACGGCTGTCCCGGTGGGGCGGTACATAAAGTACCTCGGCCTCACCCTGGACAGCCGCTGGAGCTTCGAGGAGCACTTCGTACGGATGGTCCCCCGAGCGCGACGGGTGGCGGGCGCGCTTCATCGCCTGCTGCCCAACCTCGGGGGACCGGGGGAGGGAGTTCGCCGCCTCTACGGTGGCGTCGTGCGGTCCGTGGCCCTGTACGGGGCCCCCGTTTGGTCGCGAGACCTCGCGGGGGCCTCCCGCTCCAGGGCTCTGCTGAGGAGCCTGGAGCGGATCATGGCCATACGGATCGTACGGGGCTACCGTACCATCTCGTACGAGGCGGCGACGGTCCTCGCGCGTTCCCCCCCCTTCATCATCCTGGCCGAGATGTACGCAGCCGCGTACGATCTCGGCCGGTGCGGGGGGGACCTGGACGCGCGGAGACACGAAGTGCGGAGGCGGGAGGCCTTCCGGCGAGTCCTGGGGGACTGGCGCGACGCGCTGGTCCTCCAGGGCTCTGCGCGTTCACGCGCCGTCGGAGCCGTCCTGCCCCACCTCGAGGCCTGGGTGCTCCGTAAATGGGGCACTGTCACCTACAGGTTGACTCAGATACTCACCGGACATGGGTGCTTCGGTGAGTATCTGAGTCGAATAAGGCGCGAAGAGACGGCGAGATGCCACCATTGCGCGTCCGACCTGGACTCGGCCCAGCACACGCTGGAGGTCTGCCCGGCCTGGGCGGCCGAGCGCCGAGTCCTGGTCGACGGGATCGGGCGAGACTTGTCCCCGCCGGCGTTGGTCGCGGCAATGCTGGCGGGCGAGGAGGAGTGGAGGGCTGTGGTCTCCTTCTGCGAAGCAGTAATGCTCCAGAAGGAGGCCGCCGAGCGGGGTCGGGAGAGAGCCGATCCCGCTCGAAGGCGGCGGCGGCGAGCTCAGTGATCGCCGCCGTCGACGGGCCGCGAGGGCGCACACCCCGCGGGTGCGCCCGGGTTGCGGCCCGGGAAGGATGACCCCCCGGTGCGGCCGGGGAGGGTCGTCGGGGGCGCCGCCGGCCGCGCGCCTCTTTACAGCGCGCGGTTGGAGCCGCTCCACCCAGGGGAGCCTCCCGAGGTTCCCCGAGGATGAGCACCCTCTCGCGACAGAGGGGGGGCAACGGCGGGGTGGACCAGAGGGCTGACGCACTGTCCTGGGCCACCCCAACGCCGGAGGAAGGCCGCCGCGAGGTTTTAGTGGGTAACCCTAGGATCGGATTTCAGTTTACTGTTTTTGGGAGTCCCACACTACCCCCTGCCGTCCCCAGGCGGGGGGTGTGCATAAAGCATTTCCTCGCGTAAAAAAAAAAAAAAAAAAAAAAAAAAAAAAAAAAAAAAAAGGCCGGTATTCATCGATTATTTCATAATGTTGTTGTTATGCATATACACTTCACACCAAGCCCTTTGCGAGGTGGGCAGAGAGAATAAAGCGCCATAAAGCACGATTCTTACACATCTTCCTCGAGCTTCTTTGATTTCACAACTCTTGTCATATAGGCTCGACGATTTTTTTAAGATATAAAAATTTAACTTTTAAATTGTAATCAGGCCATGTTTCATAGCTACATGGGCAAAATGTTACCTTTAAGTATGCGTACCGGTTATCAAGTACTTAATAAGTGTCTCACATAAAATGGTTTGTAGCTTTAAATAAATTTTCTCTACAATACATTTAAAACAACAATTCAGTTTAAAATTCCGTAGAAAATTTAATATAAATTTAAAAAATACACTTAAAATAACAATTCAGTATAAAATTCCACGTTTGCCATTACATTTCAAATATAATTATTTTGAATTAAATTTTAAAACATATAAAAAATAAATGTATTTGGCTGACTAGCAACAAACACACATTAAGATTTTTTGCCTGTCTGATCGTTTTTCCATGTATAATATAAAACTATTGGAAGGATTTCTTACAATATTTTATTGATTCACTCTAGTTCTCTGTTGGATATACTCATTTCTGAGTTTATCCTTCAAAGATACCCCAAGCATAGTTCGCTCCATAGCTCGCTGAGCAACTTCAAGTTTGTGAACTAACCCCACC
Organism: Euproctis similis; assembly: GCA_905147225.2. Lineage (NCBI taxonomy): Eukaryota > Metazoa > Arthropoda > Insecta > Lepidoptera > Erebidae > Euproctis > Euproctis similis. Next base: position 18,363,625 of record LR990109.1, read on the forward strand.
GTAAGTGTGCACGTTTCGGCACCTTAGGTCATAATTGGTAAGACGCACTGGTCGAAGACTTTGGTCTTCAGGCATTGCGGTAGAGGCAAGTTGAAGACTCGATGCAGTTTGCCAAAAGCGACCCAACTCGGCTGAATCCGCCCGTCGGCTTCCTTCTCGAAGTTTCGTCTACCTAACGTGGATAGTTTGGCCTAGGTAGATGAATGCCATACACAGCGGCTGATTCTACTCTTTGGTCTTCCGTACAATCTGCCGAACAGTATGAATGTGGTCCGCAGTGCTAAAGCCTTTTCGAAATCCGGCCTTCTCCGGAGGCTGGAATTCGTCGAGTCTTGCAGCGAGATGATTCGTGACGACCTTCGAGAACAACTTGTAGATATAGCTCAGGAGTGAGATGGGTCTGTAATTCTTCAGTAAGGTCTTATCACCTTTTTTGAAGAACAGCACCACCGCACTCGTGCTCCAAGCCTGTGGTGTTATACCCTGGTGTAGAGAGAATTACAAAGACCTGCTAATTCCTTTAGTACCGGAGTCCCTCGGATTTTAGAAGTTCTGTTGTAATTCCGTCATCACCGGGTGCCTTGTTGTTCTGAAGTTGCCCGAGTGCCGCCTTAATTTCGCTTTCTGCAATTTCGAGGATGTCTTCACTATAGTGACGCGTTAGCGGGTCTCTGTGGTCATCATCGCTGTGTCCCGTCGGATTGGTCATAAAATGATTCGATCTCTGCGAGAATCTCAGGCTTAGAGGTGACGACACGTCCATCCGCAGTTTCCAGCTTTATTGATTGTTTAACCCTTTCATTTAGTGAATATTTGTCTTCATGTACACGCATAACATAGATTTATATTTAACTATTTGTCCCGACGAAGTTTGTGCCGCATCAAAAGTAATAAATAAATAAATTTTGGTTTTAGCACTTTTTCTTTACCACATCATACATGAATTATAAATAAAAACCAACCGTTGACACTCTATTATAAAAATTAATCAAAACCCGTTACGTAATTTCAAAAATATTATTATTAATAAACTATATTTAGTAAAACAATGATTTGGTACTATAAGAAAAGTTCGCCGGGTCTGCCATTAAATATTCAAATATTTAGATGAATGTGAATAATCACATCCAGTTATTTTCCCGGTCGTTAGAGGATGGGAAAATTACCTTACAAACAACGGCCTCTGTTTATATAAACAAATGCGTAATTACGGAATGTCAGTAAGTACCCTTGGATTTGAACTACAGGACCTGTGACATCAAATTACTAGCAGTTATTACTATTAGGTACCTATGTCGTTTGTGCCAATGACTTCACCTATTATATTATGTCTCAGACGGAAAATTCTTATCGTAGTAATTATTTCTTAGTTATCTTGTTACACTTGCAATGCTTTTGTAACGTAAATAATGCATGTGCAGACTGTGACTAACTGATAAAACTGCATAATAACTAAGTATCAGTTAAGTTATTGTTAGGACTTTTGATCGTAACTATTTAGGGGTAGCCTTCTACGATAAAGATTATGATATATCGGGATAAAAAAAGTTTCGGTGGTTTGGTACTCCACCGTATATCTCTTTCAATAAAATATACTTCTAATACAATACATATTGAGTTTTAGAAGTTCTACGTATGTATAAAATATTTTTTTTTGTTACTTTTTATTTACTCGACGTCCTTATAAATAAAATAAAGTCGAAAAAAAAAACACAAGTGGGTCATCCAGTAATCATCAACCGCCAGCTCCTTAGTAATCTAGAAGAGTTATAGCTATCCGTTGATTAGTGATCGTCAGTACGGATTCTGTCGAGGTAGCTCAGCTGGTGATCTACTTTACCCGGTCGGAGTCGGTTAAGAGTAAAGGAGAGGCGCTGGTCGTTAGTTTAGACGTAGCGAAGGCCTTCGATCGGGTTTGGCACAAAGAACTTCTCTCGAAGCTTCAGTTTTATGGCCTTTCCGAAAAATTACGCGATGGGGTTTCCTCGCTTTCTTACGGCTCGGAGCATTAAAGTCGTTGTCGACGGGTCATGCTCCTACATAAAACCTGTGAATGCTGGAGTCTCCCAGGGCTGTGTTCTGTTCCCAACGCTCTCTCTTCTGTAAATGAATAACATGCTGTTTAGCAGCAATCTTCATTGTTATGCGGATGACAGTACGGGGCCCGGGGGATGCTTTATGTACTGGGCACCCGCGAAACAAACTGTCATTAAATAAACTTTATGATTTTATAAATTTCAGACAATATTGGACTTGGACGTGAGAGATGGCACGAACGACAAAGATCTAGAACAGTGTATTCGTGATGTGCTACATTACAGTGTGAAAACTCATAAGACTACGTTCAGAAACCAACTGTTTAGCGCCACAGACCCCTATGGGTTGGCGGGAGCTTGGATTTCTGAAGCTTTTAACACTAGTCAGTAGGTATACCTATTTATAAATACTTAATTTCGTAGAAATTTTAATCTTACATGTAGATTTACCTAAAAATAGTCTACTTATTTCATATTCTATCCAAAGCTAACTTTTTACTGTAGGATGGTCAACGACTGATTTAAAGGAACTCTTAGATAGGGTAGGATTAAATTCTTTTAAATTATATCTATTAGAGTAGCAGCTTGCTGTTCATATTTGAGATTAAGTATAGTAGATTAAGTCTCGGTGGCGCAGTGGTCGAGCACACGGCTTCTGATCCAGAGGTCCGGGTTCGATTCCAGACAGTGGCTCACACCTATTCCATTTGGGACGTAAACATAACGGCGAGACGAGGCTTAACAGCCTGCCTACACCTTCGGGTAACAAAGGGCGTGAAGTTATGTTTATATATATACATATATGTGTGTTAAGTATATAGTAACTAAATTTACTTATTAAACAAACTTTGCCTTAAACTTTCTAAATTCTACAAAGCTACAGATGTAACCAATCATACCGTTACAATTGTTTGCACTTTCCAATATATTTTTAAAAACATTTAATGGTTTTAGATTAGGTTTTTAAGATGTTAATTAAAGACAATTGGTTGTGCTAACTGGCCATAGAAGACCAGGGGCCCTATTGTGATCTCTTAATTCCAGCTAGCTTACGCGCTACCTTGCAAGATCGTATTTCCAACGACTAATTCCAGCTAGTCTAGGCTGCACTGACTAGCTGGAATTAGTCGTTGATAAATCGAATTTGGAGTAAATTTGACAGTGATTACTCTTCCTGACTAGCTGAAATTAGTCGTTGGAAATACGAATTTGTAAAGCAGCGCGTAAGCTGCCTGGAATTAAGAGTTCATGGTACGCCAGCAGGACAGAAGTTTATTGGTTTTGCTATAACATGTAACCGTATTAAAGATCTTCACGCAGGTGGCATGAGAGCTTTAGATTAGAATCTTTAGAGTCCAATTTTCTGCTTGTGTGTTTCAGGTATACATTTGAAGTAGCCCCGGCGTTTACTCTGATAGAATTGAAAATAATAAATCATATTCTACAACTTTTTGGCATTCCCAATGGAGATGGTATATTTACTCCGGGTGGGAGTTCCGCTATCATGTACGGTATTGTGCTCGCGCGTTACCAGAAGTTCCCGAACATCAAAACTAAAGGAATGAGGAGTCTACCTGAAATGATTCTGTTTACATCTGAAGACGTAAGTTTTACTATAAATTTGTTAGTCAAACTTTCATTTCTCAATCTATGCATAGATAGAGTATAAGTATATATTGAAGGAAGAGCATATTAGACAGACGGGCTGTTTTAAAGTTTTCTTGAGTTGTTCTAACCTATTGCCATACCGGGCACAAAGTTTTCAGTCATCGATATTTATAACACTTAACTTCCGAAAACAATTTCAAAAAGTCATTGGTGTGAGCCAGTGTCAGGATTCGAACTCGGACCTCTGGATCAGAAGCCGTGTGCTCGACCACTGGATCACCGAGACTGAATTAAACATATAAACACATATTTTAAGATATAGTTGCGTTTTTGTAGGATCATTATTCTACTTCAATATATTTTTAAATGTCAACTGGTTGTTTAATATCAATGTGGGTACGAATGATGAGGCTTTTGTGTTATTTATTTTTATCCGAATTCTATAATCTATTGAAGTAAACTTCGTGTATTTTTTTGGGATATTCCAGAGTCATTATTCCATTACCAAGGCGGCTCATTGGCTTGGATTTGGTACTGCACAAGTTAGAAGAATACCGACCAATAGCCGTGGGCAAATTTTAGCAGATAAATTGGATAAAGCTATTCAGACAGAGAAGGATTTAGGTAGATGTCCTGTGTTTGTGAACGCAATGGCAGGTACCACAATATTGGGAGCCATAGATGATATTGAAGCTGTCGCTGATGTGTGCCAGAAACATGGGGTGTGGATGCACGTGGATGTAAGTTCTATATGTAAGAACTATACATAAACAAAATATAGATCAATAGTCAATAGCAATATATAAATAGTTAAGCATCGAAAATAAAATACAACTATACATAAATATATTTATTTATCTATTATATTATTTCAGGCATGTTGGGGTGGCAGTCTGATGCTGTCATCTAAGTACAAAAATAAATTACGTGGAATAGACAGGTAAACTCTTATAATATAGAAATTATATTTCATTTATCAACTATTGCTATTTGATAATATTATGTTGCGCCACCAATATAAAAAGTTTGTTACTGGATATTTTTTTCTACCCGAATGTGTGGATAGCCGCTTTTGTACATTGACTCGCCATTTATTTAAGTCCCAAAGAGATTAGGTAGTTGAACCTATTGCCATGGACACGATTATTCTTAGTAATCGATTATTATTAAACAACTTCCCGAAATATCATTGGAGTGAGCTAGGATTCGAACCCGAGACTTCTTGATTTAGATACTATTCCTGTTTGACTTCCAACCAAGAGGAGCAGTTAGTGAAGTCCGAATATTATACACTACGCAAGGATATTTCTTATTTTCACTAGTACACTCGAGAGCAATGAATCCGGGTCACTTAAAGAATCCTAAAAATCTCGGAAACTAAAAATGCTAGGTTAATGCAATAAATTGTATTTAATAGACAATGTAATACTTCTTAAATGAAGGTATTAAAACTTCTTAGTTATTGTAAAGTTATATCATAAAAAAATCAAATTTGAAAAAGGGCCACTTTCGAAGATGGAACTACGAAATTACAGCATTTGGTTTTGCTTTTGTTTGTAATCTGTCATTTATGTGGGTACATAAACCATGTTGATAGTGCTCTATATTCATTATTCAAGCTGAAATTATGTCGCTTACGCCTGAAGAATGCACCAGAATACTTACAATGCTGGAAACCGGCCGGAGTCAGCGCGATACAGCCAGGACTGTTGGTGTGTCGCTGTCAACAGTACAAAGAGTTCTCCGACGTTACGAAGAAACTGGTTCTAACCTACGCAGACCAGGAACGGGCAGAACCAGGTATACCACAGCACGAGAAGACCGATACTTGGTGAACACCATGCTTCGAAATCGCTTTCTCACAGGAACTGAACTCACCAATCAGTTTCGACGCCTCGGAGGAAGTAACCCAAGTGCATGGACAGTAAGACGTCGGCTTGCTGAATCTAACTTAAAACCCCTTAGACCTGCAAACGGCCCTAAACTGGAGCGTGGGCATCGTATTTCAAGACTAAGATATGCCCAGAGCCACGTAAATTGGAGTATTGAAGATTGGTCAAAAGTTATGTTCTCCGACGAATCAAAATTTATGCTCTACAAGCACGATGGAAGACACAGAGTGTATCGAAGACCAGGGGAAAGATTCAAGCAAGCATGCATCGAGGAAAAAGTAGCCTACGGTGGTGGGTCTGTACTTGTGTGGGCCGGAATTTCTTCTGAAAGTCGCACAGAGCTGCTGATCATAGAAAACGGCTCTTTAACTAGCGTAAGATATGTGGAAGAATTCCTTAATGATCACGTTGGTCCATTTATGGTCAATTTAGGTGAGGATGCTATATTTATGCATGACAATGCCCGACCTCATACAGGTAGGATTGTGAATGACTACCTTCAAGAGATGAACATTACTCGTATGGAGTGGCCAGCGCGCAGCCCGGATATCAACCCGATCGAGCATGCTTGGGACGAGCTAGGCAGATGCGTAAAACAACGAAACCCTCCCCCAATCACGCTTCGTGAGCTCAAAATTGCTCTCACAGAGGAATGGGAGAATATTCCCCAAAATCGTATAAGGAACTTGGTGTACAGCATGCCAAACCGCGTAAACGCAGTAATAGAAGCACGAGGAGGCAATACGAAGTATTAAAATTCAAGAAAATCGTAATAAAGTTCAAAAATTTCATGTTTCCTATTTTTGTTTTAAGGAGAGATCAGCAGATTTTTTCTTTATGTAATTTTGTGTTAATAAAATGTATGGTGACTCATATTTTTTTTACTTTCATTTAAGGAGTATTACATTGTCTATTAAATACAATTTATTGCATTAACCTATCATTTTTAGTTTCCGAGATTTTTAACATTCTTTAAGTGACCCGGATTCATTGCTCTCGAGAGTATATAATAATATATTTATTTATTTACCAGAGCTGATTCTATATCATGGAACCCTCACAAAATGATGGGTGCTCCTCTTCAGTGCTCCATGATCCTGGTTCGGCATAAGGGTCTCTTACACGAGGCTAATTCCGCATCAGCTCAATATTTATTCCAGCAGGACAAGTTCTACGACGTGTCATATGATACTGGAGACAAAAGCGTCCAATGTGGAAGAAAGGTAAAAATTTAGTCAAATTAAATTAAAAAACAGTGGAAAATAGTTCTTTTTATTGAATTTATGAAATTTAGCAATGTTTTTTTTATGTACTTACTTTTTAATAGATAGATTCATTCAAGCTTTGGATGATGTGGAAAGCTCGTGGTGACTCAGGTCTAAGTCAGCTTGCTGATCGTGCCATGGAAATGGCGCAGTTCTGCCTCGATACTGTTGCATCTCGGCCTGGTTACAAACTGGTGTCTGACCACCTCCAATGTCCTAATGTGTGCTTCTGGTACATTCCAAGTTTTATGAGAGGAAAGGAACCCGATGAACAGTGGTGGGAGTATATGCATAAGGTAATTGCCTATATCATACCTATATCTCCACAAGTCTATATTTTACTGTGTAAAAACTATATTATAGTGTTTAGCTTTGAGTCTTTAGCTTGTAGCTCCAACACTGGTAAATCGTGGGCATAAATAGGCGGACTCATATCGCGTTTCATTCGGTGAGAGAGGTATACGGAGGCCCAAACGAGCAAGCGTGTCACTTGATGGTAAGCAACTTGCGCCACCCATGGACAACAGCAACACATGTAGTGTTACCATTGCGTTGCCAACCTTTAAGGCAGTAGGATAGGAAAATGCGCCACTTTACGTTGATCTTCTGAGAGGTCGTTGTATTGCACCGGTCGAGCCAGCCCATTCATGAAGCTAACTGCTTGCCTCTACCACTGTTAAAAATGTGTGATAAATATCGATGTTTGACAATAGGACGTATAAATTCGGTGAGTTGAGGCGTATCAGATACTGCCGGTGTAGGCAGTGACTGTTAAGCTTCAACTCATCGATTTTTTCGGATATAAAGGGCTTAAATTTATATTATATAATTATTGTATACATATTAATAGCAAATAGCCCATTAAGCCCAATTTTGCCTTATGCTTATTTCAGGTTACTCCAAAAATAAAGGAACTGCTGGTTCTTTCATCACGTCTGATGGTGTCATACTCTCCTCTGGGAGAACAAAAGAATTTCTTCCGTTTAGCTTTCCAATTTCATCCAATCGTAGACGAGGCTCAAGTGCTGGAAATGTTAAAAGCTATTGAAGAAATTGGAGAAACTGTCACTATGTCTATGTTATTGTAAAAAAATTGTAAAACCTTTAATAATGTGTACTATTGTGTACGAATTGTATATTTTTGAATTATTTATTTCAGTTGTACTCTTATTATATTATAAAGATACAGAAATATAATGTTTTTAGTGTTTTTTCCTACAAAACATGACGTTAGTTCGTGGTTTGATCCCCACCCGAATATGTACAAATATTTATGGTGAGTATGGATGTCACAAATCATCTCGCTGCAAGACTTGACTTATTCCAACCTCCGGAGCAGGCCGGTTTCGAAAAGGCTTTAGTACCATGGACCACATCCATACTGTTCGGAAGATTATACATAAGACTGAAGTGTATAATCAGCTGTGTACAAGACCAAGGTCAACATGTCGTGCCCGGACCGTTAAGTGTCAGTGTCAGTTATCGAAGTCGTAAAATACGTCTACCTAGGCCAAATTATGCAGTTAGGTAGACGAAACTTCGGAAAGGTGGCCGACAGGAGGGTTCAGCTGGGTTGGGCCGCATTCATTTCATTTCAACTCGCCTATACCGTAAAGCCTGCAGAACAAAGACTTTGACCAGTGCGTCTTACCGGTTATGACCTACGGTGCTGGAACGAGGACACTTACGGTAGGGCTAGTCCACAAATTTAAAGTCGCTCAGCGAGCTATGCTTGGGGTATCTCTGAAAGATAAACTCAGGAATGAGTATATCAGCCATAGAGCTGGGGTAACCGACATAGCTCGTAGAATAAGCTCGCTGAAGTGGCAATGGGCTGGTCATATCTGCCAAAGGACCGATGGTAGATGGAGTAAGAAGGGCATAGAGTGGAGATCCCGTCTTGGTAAACGTAACATAGGACGCCCACTAGTCCGATAGTCCGACGACCTCAAAAAGGCTGCTGGAAAAGACTGGATGCGGAAGTCGCCCCCTCCTCCCCCTTCTCCATTCCTTCATATCCTACTTCCTTAAAGGCTGGCAACACAACTGTAACACTATATGTGCTGCAGATATTCATGGGCGGCGCTGGTCACTTAACGTCAGGTGTCAGGCCTGCTCGTTTACCCTCCTACCTCATGAAATTTTTTTTTTCAAAAACTTGAGAGTGGTAGAGCCAAGCAGCTAGCTGTATGAATGGGCCGGCTCGACCGGTGAAATACCACCACCTCTCAGAAGATCGACGTAAAGTGGCTCATGCCGCGATTCGTTCGGTGAGAGAGGTACCCGGAGGCCCATCCCCCTTCCCCATCCCTTCCTATCCTAATCCTTTAAAGGTTGGCAACGCAACTGTAAAACTATATGTGTTGCAGGTGTCCATGGGCGGCGTTGGTCACTGAACATCAGGTGACACGCCTGCTCGTTTGCCCTCCTATCCCATAAAAAAAAAAAAAACTTCTTCACCTTCCTACACTGTTCACATTATTTGGGGTGGGCATTACAGGTATAACAGGTTCATCTTTTCCACATCGTATCTTACACACTATCACCCTTTTTAATCATGTCGTCTTTCACACAATCCATTCATATTTTCTTAGATCTTCCTCTTCTCTTATTTCCTTCCACATTCAGATTTATAATTTTTCTCGCTACATATGTATTTAATTTTCAACAGATAATTAAAAAAAAATATTCCAACATTATTTTTTTCAATCTTTCCTTGGAATAAGTTGAACGATATGAATTCAGGCTAATTTCTTTTTAACCGGCTTCGAAAAAAGGAGGAGGTTCTCAATTCGTCTGTATGTATAATTTATTTTTCTTTTTTTTTATGAATATATTTTGTGATTAATGTGAGCTAAAGTCAGCATGTAATCTTATCTATCTTATCACCTAAGAAGTCTTTTATCGTGAATCTATACATTATAAATCGATGGAAAATTGTCTGTACATTTAAAATATAAAAGAAAAATATGCAAATGGAATGAGTTTGAGCCCCGGCGAAAAGCAAAATTGATTGGTAATGCAATCCTCCATTATTAAGGAATGAAAAGATTGTATAAAAAATAGATTATATATTAATAGAATTAAGCAAATCATCTAAGGTCAAATATTAGATGGGTCGTTATGATGTTGATGACGTAAACTGAATTTTAAGCGTACTGTTACGCGGGACGCGTAAAATTAAGTTTTAAAAAAAACTTATTTAATTACACTGAGTTTATTTAAAAATAAAAGAAATGAATGAAACTTAATTAATTTATATTAATGAGTTGTTACACATTTAGACGTAGAAATTAACTATTTAACTTATTACACATATGGATATAGAAATTACACATTTAAATTGTCACACATATGGATATAGAAATTACACACTAATAATATGATTAGACATAGAAAATGAGTCTTCGCGACGGAGGATGGAGAGCGACTGACTCTAGTGAGAGCTGGGTTTGGATGCGAAGCTGTGCTGCTGATATGGCACTTTTGCGAGTTGAACTGTTTTTGCATAGGGGAGGATAATAGGAGCTGGGTAAGGAATAAGGGGTACATTTCCAATATATAACAGCCCCCCGATTTAGAGTAAACTATACTTTTCGAGTGAGTTTACGGTAAATGAGCGTTATATTATACGTTCAACCAACTCGGAGTGTAGGGAGAGAGATAGTCTCGGCTTGTTCGATTTCGTCAATCGATTCAGGGGTTGGATTGGGATCATGGGAATTTCTCTTTAACATATAACTGCGTAAACTAATCTTACAAACTATGTACATTATAATTATTATAACTACAATACTTATGGCTAGAATAGTACTAGGATAATGGTCTTGGTATATAACTGTATTCGGCTTATTTACAATGTCAGTTAGTTCTTTTAACATTTCTGGATTATCGAAGGCTATGGAGTCTAAGTTTACATTTTTCAAATTCAATTTAGGTAAATGAGGAGATATAACATTATATTTCAGAACATCGCAACATGAATCATTAAGTATATTATAATTAGATACAATTTGTCTTAATTCTAACTTATAACTATTTTGAGACACCAGACGGGTGTCTCTATAATAGGCAATACATTTAGGAGGTAAGGATAGTATTCCATTTCCATGAATATGTATCTCATAGGATTGAGATTCATTACAAATTATGTTTAACCTAGATTTTTCAGATGTAACATATAGCCATCGGTTATTACGGAGCGGTTGCCAGATATTTAACTGTCCGTGCATGAATTTGACTTCACACATGGTCGGGATTCTGGTAAGTATTTTAGTAATTATTTCTGTTTCACATGAAGGAGTGACTTGAGGTGAATATGTAGCTGAGATTCCGCAAAGGTAATGATTATTATTGATAATTTTGCATGAGTCTAAATTGTCCAATTTTGAATACACGGATCTGTCTCTACTAATGCCTAGATACTTAGAAGAAGGGATGATGGTTACATATGATATGGGGTTATTGTCGTCATGCGGTACTGGAGAAGGTAAGTTATGGTAAAGGTTCAAGATCATGGTGTCGACTAGAGGAATTTTAATGGTGAAGACTATTCGTTCTCGATTGAAATAGCAGGATATTTCAGATACATTCAGGATAGTGTGCATATTCTCAAGGCTCAGGAGGACTGGCAGTTGTTCAGAATGTGGTAGGAATCTATAATTGTTGAGTAATTCAGAGTATAATTCTTTAGGAGTAAGAATGGTGGGGTATAGGATATTAGATTTACTAAACATTATGGAGTTAACAGTGTCTTCGACTTTGAAAGATAATGTTAGTAGACTAGACTCTATCATTGAAATTAGTTCTAATATGCGGGATCTTAATCCTATTTCTTCAGAAACAAGGGTTAAATTAGCGATGTTTTCAGAGAGGGCATTTACAGCATTTTTTAAGTGTGCTTCATTTAAAATTATATCGTTTATGGTTTTATTGACTGATTTTAGAGTTGAGGTGGTTACTAGAATGTGATCTTTCATTAGAAGAGCTATTTTCTTTTCATCTAATTCAACTTCTTTAATTGCATTATCATAACGGATTGCGTCGTCTTCGTCCATAGTGCCGAATAGCTTTTTAGAAAGGGTACCGACAAAACCTAGTAGGGCGGATCGCTTAGAAAAACGGTGAGTAGTGAGATGGGATATGGCCTCATTATCGTGGATTATATCGTTTAGTCGGGTATATAATGGCTTAAATATATTATTACATTCTACGTTGTCTATAACTAAACTACCTTCACAGAGTAGTATTGATTTGTTTAGAAATTGGTAAATACTATCAATATGTGAACTTATAAAAGATATATCGTAGGGAATAATTATACTAAGGTAATTATTTACTAGGCTTAATGAACCGAGAGGGTCGAAGAATATTCCAGGTTTATCCTTCATAGGCTCGATGAATTCTTGACCCAGTATAGTTGGTGTAAAAATACTGGAATGAAATGTAACTAAGTATTAGGGAATAGAAATTAAAATTAATATGACGTTAAGTAGAATTAGGATTCTGATCTGCTTGCTAATTTTACCTCATCGTAATGATGAGTTACATGACGTCTGTTTATGAGTAAGGTTAATGTATTTCTACCATTAATTTTGACAACCTTGTATGGACCCTTCCATATCGGTGATAGGGCCTTGCGAAGTCGTAAGTGATTTTTGAGATATACATAATCTCCGACTTTGTATTGAACGTGACGCGAGCGGGCATCGTAATATTCTTTGGATCTTTCCTTTGATTTGATTATGTATTCTATGGCTTTCTCTCGTGAGAGTTTTAAGCGATGATGTAAGGCTTTAATATATTCTGGGTAGGTTAAGTCTGACTTTAACTCATAAACGGAGTCAGGAATAAATGGTTTTTGGCCGAAAAGAAGTTCATATGGGCTAAAGTTTGTGGTAGAATGGATAGACGTGTTATAAGCTAACATTGCCGTGTATACATATTTGTGCCAATCAGAATGGTTTTCGTTCACGTAGGACTTCAAGTACTCCTTGAGAGTAGAGTGGCTGCGTTCTAATGCGCCTTGTGTTTGTGGGTGATATGGCGAGGCCCATAACTGTTTTATTTTTAAGAAATCGCATGTCTTTTTGAATAAATCTGCTGTAAAGTTGGTGCCTTGGTCAGTTAAAATAGATTTTGGAATACCGAAAATTGAAATAAAGTGGACCAGGCACTCGCATGTTTCTTCAGCAGTTATATTTGAGACGGGATAAGCAAACGAGAATTTGGTGAGGTCATCTTGAAGGGTTACTATGAATTTGAGTTGACGTTGTCCAGCTTCCGGAAGTGGACCTACAACATCTAGACTGAGGCGCTCAAATGGTTTTGTAGAGGTGGTTGTAATTTGCATTGGAGACCTATTTATCTGTCGGAAAGCTTTATTGCTCTGACAGAGCGTGCAGTTTTTTACATATGTTTCGATGTCGCTGCGCATACATTGCCAGTAATATCGTTCTCTGATGCGGTTATACATACGTACTGTACCGAGATGTCCAGCTATGGGTATGTCGTGATTCTCGCGTAGTATCTTGGGAATTTCAGAAGGGGTTGGAAAAATAATAGAGTTGTGATAGATATGAATAGGGATTAAGGTGTCATTGAAGATGTAGCAGAACATATTGTATAATTTTATCCATGAAAGTTTGTCGAAAGGATTTTGGAAATCAGTAATGGCTACACCACTATTTGAATCATCTGGATTTTGAAGTAATTCGGCTTTCAGATGTAGTAGGCATTTGAATATATCTTCATAAGTACTACTATTGAAATGGTATAGTTTGGTAAATAAAAAATGTATTTTCTTTTTCTTTAGGGTTGTTGAAAGTGTTGTACATAAAGTTCTTTCTTTATCTAGAAGGATCTGAAGGTTATCGATTTCGCTAAGTATTTCCTCTACGTATGGGTTTGAATGATCGAGATCGATTGATGTGGGTATAATAATGCATTTACAGTCACTTTTCAGGATGCTGTCATTATGCTCGATGATAATTGTGTTACAATTGAATTTGTGGTTAGATGTGGTTTTTAGGAAATTTCTGTAGTTATCTTCAGGAACAGTGGGAGTAACAGAAGGTAGGATCGGGTTTTGGACAGTGTCATCAATGTTGGCAGGATTAGAAGGAGAATTTGAGTGTTCAGGTGATTTGTCTATAGTTTCGGATTCTGAGATTTCAGGTATCGGATCATCATTATCAAGTAAGTCAACTGATGGTATATCGTCTGAGTCTAATGGAATAGAGGGTATTGGAATGTCTAGATCTTCTAGGGTTATCGGGCTAAACGCAGGGGAAGTATAAGGGGCGTCATCTCTAGAGGTGGAAGGAATGGGATTATTTTCGGATTGCTTTATAGGGTTTACGGGAAAACGGGACAAGGCATCAGCGTTACTATTGATTTTACCTCGTTTATATTCGATCTTGTAGTCAAATTCTTCGAGCTTGAGACGCCATCTCACTAATCGGGAGCCTGGGTCTTTGCAATTGAACAGCCACTTTAGGGGTCTATGATCAGTGACAATAGTGAACTTGTGGCCATATAGATAAGGTCTAAATGTTTTAGTGCCAAACACAATAGCTAGACACTCTTTCTCAGTTGTTGAATAATTGGTTTCTGCTTTATTTAAGGTTCTTGAGGCGTATGCTATTGGGCGATCTTTACCGATTTCGCCTTGGGAAAGTATGGCAGATATAGCAAAATTTGATGCGTCACAGGTAAGTATGAAGGGTTCGGAGAAATTTGGATATATTAGAACAGGAGCGGACACTAGTTTTTCTTTAAGTTCGTCGAGTGATAGTTGATGTTCGTTGGACCAGTGGAAAACGACGTCTTTTTTCAATAATGCCGTTAGAGGTTTTGCGATTTTCGAAAATTCAGGTATGAACCGTCGATAGTACGACACGAGACCGAGAAAAGACTTCACGTCTTTCGGACATTTAGGAATTGGAAAATGGGTAACTGCTTTAATCTTATCGGGATTCGGGCTAACGCCTTCGTCGCTTATGATGTGCCCGAGATATGCGACTTCCTTGCGGAGAAACTCGCATTTGTCGGGTTGGAGTTTTAGGTTATATTTACGTAATCTTTCGAATATTTTTGATAATTTGTCGCAATGGTTTACTAGATCTTGACTGTAGATAACGATATCATCTAAGTAGACATAACAATGAATTCCCTGAAGGCCGGCTAACGCTGTGTTCATCAAGCGTTGGAAAGTTGCGGGAGCATTTTTGAGTCCGAACGGCATGCGTTTAAACTCAAAATGCCCCTGTGGGACGGTGAAAGCAGTTTTGGGAGTGTCCTTTTCTGAAATGGCAATTTGATGGAATCCGGAACATAAATCGAGCGTAGAGAAGTATTTACTTTGTCCTAATTGGTCTAGTATTTCGCTAATTTGTGGAATTGGGTAACTTTCTCCGATAGTGATGTCGTTTAATTTCCTATAATCAATTACAATGCGCCATTTCTTCTGGCCGGAGGAGTCTATTTTTTTTGGGACTATCCAAATGGGAAATGACCAGGGCGAGACAGAAGGTTTTATTATATCTTGGCTAAGCATTTTAGCCATTTGTGTTTCAACTTCTCTTTTATGTATTTCCGGGAAACGGTATGATTTTACGTTTATAGGCTCTGATGTAGAAGTGTTTATATCATGTTTTAATAGATCTGTGGTAGACAACTTATCGTTGGGCAAATGGAAAATATCTGAGTATTTACTACAGACGTCTAGTAGGCTACGTTTTTCTTCGTCGTTAAGGTGATTTGTTCGTAAAAGGTTTAGAACTTCGTTTCTTCGTGTTGTGGAGGATTCGGAGTATTCGGGAATGGAATGAATTTGGAAGGATTGGGATGCGAGAGGTTGAAGTTTTATTTTGATGTCAGAGTTTATCTTGACCGCCTTTTCCGATGTATTAACTACTGATATATTCACTCTGTTATTGTCTTTGACAGCAACGATACAATTCGCTACCAAGAGCGAGTCTGATATGTGTTGATCTATGACTACACCGACTCGACATTTAGGATTATTGACTGTGCATTCTATAATGGTTTCAGATCGTGGCGCGATGTTGTATATCGGTTGACAATATTTTAATCTTATAGAGATATGGCGAATTTGTAAGGAATTATGATTATAATCGATGATGCCATTTAAGTCGTTAAGGAGGTCGGTCCCAATTATACCATCATAATTTAGATCGATGTTTTTAATAACATGGAATCGATATGCTAAATCCGTGTGAAGTTTGGCGAATAATTTTAACTGAAAATGACCTATGGTAGGTATAGTTTCTTCGCTAGTATTTATACCTTTTAATTGAATGATTTCTTTGCTCAGAACGGGAGTGAACTTAATTGCGGCTTCTTTTATTAAGCTAACGCAGGATCCAGTGTCAACAAGGAAGGTGAGATCGCGGTCATTCACTTGGGTGCTAAGGATAACATAAGGTAAGTATCGCTTTGTGGAATTCAGAGAAATTTCGTAGATTTTGTTCTTATGACTGTCACTTGTTACAGGAGTTGCATGAAATAAATTTTGTTTAGAAACAGTGGATTTGGAGGGAGACATGGTTGGTTGGCGTTTGTGGTAAGTATGAGTAGAAGAGTTTGTTAGTATGTCAGATTCAGTGGGTTTAGTAGATTCAGTGGGTTTAGTAGATTCAGTGGGTTTAGTAGATTCAGAGGATTTGGTAAGCAAGGAGGATGCAGTGGATTCAGAGGATGCAGAGAGCGAGTTTCCTATTTGGGGCTGGTTACCCTGTCGTGTAACTCGAGATGCAGCTAATGCATATGATTTTCGATTCTCTAGGAATTTGGTAGATTCAGAGGATACAGAGGGTGAGTTTCCTATTTGGGGCTGGTTACCCTGTCGTGTAACTCGAGATGCAGCTAATGCATATGATTTTCGATTCTCTAGGAATTTGGTAGATTCAGAGGATACAGGGGGTGAGTTTCCTATTTGGGGCTGGTTACCCTGTCGTGTAACTCGAGACGCAGCTAATGCATATGATTTTCGATTCTCTAGGAATTTGGTAGATTCAGAGGATACAGGGGGTGAGTTTCCTATTTGGGGCTGGTTACCCTGTCGTGTAACTCGAGACACAGCCGATGTATATGGTTTCGGTTTTTCCATAAATTTAGTGGATTTGAAGGATACAGAGCGGGTGCCGTTGTTGTTAGGCTGTGTTGAAATTTGGTACTGGGGTCTCACGAGGCACCTTCGTGAGCCCTTTATTCGTTTAAATGTTCATTTTGAACAGATTGGTCATGTCCACGATCTAAAGAGGGATTAGGGTCCCCATTTACTATATTTACGCGTGATTGCTGACGTTCTGCATAACGAGAAGTATTTGTAAAAGAATTGTTGAAGCGATTACTGTTTTGTAGGGCTTTTGCACGATTATTGTTGTATTCGCGTTTTCTACATTCTTCTATTAGATGCCCTACGTTTTTACAGTATCTACATGTTTTGTCAGATTGCCCTTGAGTTCTAACGTTATTTATATTTATAGGTTTAGGATATTCGCTAATTCGGCGCTGTGGATTCGGCGGATTGACACTAGGTATGTGTCTTTTGTACATAAGTTTCTGAATTTTTTCTTCAGACGCGGCAAAATTGATAGCCTCGTTTAAGTTTTTTGGTGATTTGCATCTGACTATGTTTGATATTCGCGGGGTCAAACCTATCAGGAAATGATGGAGGGCCAGGTCTTCCATCGCTGCGGTGCGGCCCGGGGCTTCTTTGGCCTTGGTGAGTACTATCTCGGTGAGTAATTGGGACAGGATGTCCTCGATACGAAGGCCGAATTGGCTGACTGCCTCGTTTGAGTTTTGTTTACAATCTTGTAATTCGGCCAATAAATGTGAATAATGTTTTATGTCTGAGAATTGGGATTTAAGGAAGTTTTTTAGTTGGTCCCAATTTGTAAAATTTTTTAT
Organism: Euproctis similis; assembly: GCA_905147225.2. Classification (NCBI taxonomy): domain Eukaryota; kingdom Metazoa; phylum Arthropoda; class Insecta; order Lepidoptera; family Erebidae; genus Euproctis; species Euproctis similis. The sequence goes on from LR990109.1 coordinate 18,381,364, forward strand.
AGAACTGGCAATTTCCGCTTTGCCTTGTAGTTGGCTGAGCATATACCGAAATAAAATTTGTTTTTGTTCGGCGCTCGCAAGTTCATAGGCATTGTTGCAATTTGAAATAAACGCGTTTAGCGTCTGCTTATCACCGCTATATGGCTTTATGAATTTAAATAAACTATTTAAGTCAATGTGGATTGACGGATTTTCCTCTTTTTCTGATTTACTCATTTTGTATAAAAAAGAAGATAAACAAAATACACAAAAACAAAAACCTAGAATACACACATATAAAATACGATTTGTAAAATAAAAGAAGCACAAAATAAAATAAATGAATTATAGAACACAATAAAATAATAACTATAACGTTCTTAGTCCGGTGTTGTACAGCCGTCACCGGAAAAGATAAGGATTGTTTAGTCTCACTGGCCGCGACACAGTGGAGGTTTCGTAGAAATCGAAGTTGTTCCTTGTAGATTGTTTTAGAATTACTATGTAACTGTATGTATGAATTTCGATATTTTGACCGTGTATATTCACTCACGGCGTATAGATTTTTCAGCACAAACACTCAACACTTTATCACTGGAGTTAGAAAGATAGTTGTAACAGAATTGACTTACAGGATCGCGGCGAAAATAACCTGGAACATTGTGCACCCCTGCACAGTAGACTGGATGCTGCACGACGGCGGTGCTGGTGTGATGTGTCTGTAGGGGCCGTGAGGATAGCTCAACGGCCTTGGAATTCGAACACAAACGAAACAGATTCGAAACTTGAAAATAGTTCGCGGAGACGATTCCTGGATTTTTCAATCCCACCGCTGCCACCAATGTTACGCGGGACGCGTAAAATTAAGTTTTAAAAAAAACTTATTTAATTACACTGAGTTTATTTAAAAATAAAAGAAATGAATGAAACTTAATTAATTTATATTAATGAGTTGTTACACATTTAGACGTAGAAATTAACTATTTAACTTATTACACATATGGATATAGAAATTACACATTTAAATTGTCACACATATGGATATAGAAATTACACACTAATAATATGATTAGACATAGAAAATGAGTCTTCGCGACGGAGGATGGAGAGCGACTGACTCTAGTGAGAGCTGGGTTTGGATGCGAAGCTGTGCTGCTGATATGGCACTTTTGCGAGTTGAACTGTTTTTGCATAGGGGAGGATAATAGGAGCTGGGTAAGGAATAAGGGGTACATTTCCAATATATAACAGTACGTAGCCACAGTTCGCAACTAGTTAGTGATAACCGGATGTTAAAATAAATATATATGACCTCGTCGATTTAAAATAACTATATTTTTATTATTGTTTTGTGGACCTGAGTTCATTCTTGCATTCTCTATTAACTTGTTAACACGAACTCGGTGGTTAGTGAAAAATGGCGTCCAATGAGATGTCATTTTTAGAAAAAGTGCTTAAAATTGTTAAAGATGAAAGATCCGATACTGTGCCGTTAATTAGATTTGTTCATCCGAAGAAATTGGAGGTAGGTACATAATTATAAATACATATTTTGTCAAATAGTTGGACCTTAATTGAATATGCAATTTCGGAAAGGACACATGTCTGAATATTTAAACCTTCCAGGAAATGGAAGTAAACTAATTAATTGCAACTTAAATATTAGATTTAGCAAGAATTTTGTCGAGTTACTATTTGGGGTTATATTAACTCGCGAATGTTACAAAAATATAAATAATAAAATAAAAAGTTGTCTATTTTTAGAGTTGGATTTATTGTTGTGATCAGCTATATCTCGTAATTTGTAGCTTTTATTATTAAATTACTGGGTTTTGTTTCAAAATGGATGTTTTTCCAAGGAAAGACAGAATGGAGAATTTATTGGTAGGAGGAATCCATTAGATTCGCATAACCGGGAGAATGACACATTACCCGGAAATCTACAGCATCTAAATATACCTACGTTCCTTTTTGGAGTTATTCATTAGTTTTACGAAGCCGACTGCTATTTAAGTTATTTGCTAGACTTTTTTTTAACTATGCTAGTAGCAACATAACCAAATTTCTGGAAATGACTTGAGATTGTTATCTTTAAATTCAAAATTTGCAAAACCAAATCATCATCTATATATATATAAGAGATTTCCACCTATATATTGACTCATCACGATATCTCTGGAACCATAAGGCGTAGCGACTTGAAATTTGGTAGGATTATTCCTTTCGCCGAGTAGAGGTCAGCTAAGAACGGATTTTACGAAATTCCACCCACAAGGGGGGTTGCGGGGGTGTTAACAATGGAAAATTCCCATTTTTAACCTATAGGTGCTATTGACTTCAAATTTGTCGAAGATATTGCAGTATTAACATAGCGGGGCAGCAGTTATTACTTTTGATGCGAAACAGAGTTCGCCGGGTCAGCTAGTATTACATAAAAACAATATGTGATAAGCGGATTTGAACAAAAATATAAACATGATTTCTGGTTGTGAAATCGAGTAAACTTGAACCTTAGACAGTGGTTGAAACAAGCAGTGAAATACTAGGACCTAGCAGAATGTTGACGTTAAGTAGCTCATGCCGTGTTTCACTCGGTGAAAGAGGTATCCGGAGGCCCATCCTCTTATCTTCTCCCCTTCCTATTTCACTTCCGACACCTTCTATATTCTCATTGTAAGGCCTCGTAACGCAATTGTAACACTAACTGTTTTTGGTGTCAATAGGTGGCGTTTGTTGCGCGATACACTTGCTTGTTTGTTCTCTATCCCATAAAAAAACCTTGTCGTAAAATTGCAGGCCATTTTGGATTTGGATGTAGCAGACGGTGTGAACGAGGAGGATCTGGAGAAATGCATCCGTGAGGTGCTGCACTACAGTCTTAAAACAGACAAGACCATGTTTAGAAATCAACTGTCTAGTGCAACAGACCCTTATGGAATAGGAGGGGCATGGATCACAGAGGCCTTCGGCACCGGCCCGTACGTATACAGCATAGCTTATAAATCCACAGCGAAATGAAGAGTGGCGTTAGGAAACAGCGTAACTGGAGCGTTGGACAGATTCCTTGGAGCAAAGTATGTTAGCTAAAAAAATAAGCTAGCCATATTCAATGTGAAACTGAGCACAACGCAGTCGCAGTGTGCATGAGAGTAGGGTAAACGTGGTCAAAGTGAGGGCACTGCGTAAAATGCGGAGTGACTCTCGCTGACCGCGTTGAAAACAAGGTTGTAAACCGATCGGTCGGGGAGCAACATATACATAAATGGTAGACGCAAAGTTGATTAAGCAGATATACAAGGCAAAAGTGGAGGGATGTTGGAGTCGAGGACGGCCACGACAGGCCTTCCGTGATGAAATAGGATAAGTCCTGGAGGAATGTGATGTCAGCAGCCTTAATACGAGGAGTGGGTATGATAATAGTTATGAAAGTCAAAGAAGCGAGTGATGTGTGTAAGTATCGTGCCTTATGGCACTCTCTCTGCCTACCACGCAATGGACTTGGCGTGAATTTATGTATGAAAGAATTAACATTAAACACTATTTAGTGTTTGATTCAATAATTATACAGTTTGATTAAAATTGAAGCTCATTTATAATTGACGATCCCCAGTGTTATTTTGGTACAAGCAAAAATGTCGGTTTAGGTATTATGTATCTTTTTAATAGTGATAAGTTAGTAATCTCTTTTGTCGAAACAGGCATATCAGTTAATTCTATTGATTGCTAAGTGATCGCTGTTGGAGCTAACAGAAAACAGTGACAGAAAATTTCAACATATCATCAGTCCGGAAACGCGAATTTTGTCCGATAATCTGGCGAGAATTGCACAATCATTCTGCTCTAATCGCTCTTGCTTAAAATTACATGATAATATCCTTTTAAAAACTCTAATGGCCGTTGTTACCAACTGGTTTTAATTTTTAATTGTTGGTTTAGGCGATAATTTCATTAGGTACATATTAGCACAGAAAGCTGTATTAATATGCCCAAAAGCAGAATATTAATATAACAATAACAAATATTTGGACTACCACTTTCGAAGCAGTAGTTTATATAAAGATACGTTTGGTTACTATTGTTTGAACTTTCCAAATATTTAAACAAATATGGCACCGAATGAGGGTACCAGTTTAGTAAAATATACTAGACTAGTTAGTATGTATACCAAACCCGGATAGTGTGCGTATGAACAAAGGTATTTCTAAGGACCTAGTCCCGGTGGTCCAGTGGTCGAGCACCCCGCTTCTGAAGCAAGAAGACGCGTTGGAATTCTGGCTCATTCCAATGACTGTTCGAGTTTTTTTTCAAAAGTTATATGTATTTATTTCTGAGACTTTCGCGAATCACATTCATAACATTAAAACAACTTTTTAGGATTATACAGTACAGTATAGTGGGTTACTCCCATACAGTACAGTACACCATACAGTACACTCATACAGTGGGTGCTCTCTGTATCAATGAAAATAGCTTTTGCACGACTATCATCTTTTTGTTCATCACTCGTGAAAATGGTCTCTATAAAGAGTTCGAAATGTCAGGAAATAAATAAAAATAAGTAATAAATAAACGCGTTATAATCCTAAAAAGTTGTTTGAATGTTATAAAAAAGTTATATGTGATAAATATCGATGACTGAAAACTTTGTGCCCACCATACCATTTGGGACTTAAACACAATGACGCTTCGAGGCATAACAGCCACTTTCTAGACCTTCGGGTAGAAAAAAGCGTGAAGTTATGTTATTTCCAAGGACCTGCGGAATAGGAAAATGTTATAAAAACACAAAATTCCCTAAATAAACATGTTGATATCCTAGATCTCAGAGCTAAATTTCATTATAAATCTTGCGTCGAGTAATTACTAGTAACTGTGCGGTTTTTGTTTGTCTTTAGTCCGGGAAACTGATTAGCTCTGGAGTATGATGTTCTTGATAGAGAAGGCATGAAAACTATCTTCGTACCAGGTGTCAGTCATTATGGTCAAGTCTAACTTGTGTGACTTTCTCACCAGGTCTATGTGGTTTCAGGTACACTTATGAAGTTGCTCCTTCATTTACTTTAATAGAAATGAAAATTATGGATCACATTTTAAAAGTTTTTGGTATTCCCAATGGAGACGGTATATTTACTCCGGGCGGTAGTTCAGCTATCATGCACGGCATTGTGCTCGCGCGTTACCAGAAATTCCCGAACATCAAAACTAAAGGAATGAGGAGTCTACCTGAAATGATTCTGTTTACATCTGCAGACGTAAGTTGTACCATTAATTTTAATAGTTCTATTAATCATTGTTAAGAGTTGAAGAGAGAATTGAAAAATTGCATACTTTTGTATTTTTTTGGAGCCATTACTCCATAACTAAACAGCTCATTGGTTGGGATTTGGTACAGAACAGATCAGAAGAATACCAACCAATAATAGAGGGCAGATGATAATAGCGAAATTGGATGAAGCAATTCAGACGGAGAAGGATTTAGGTAGATGTCCTGTGTTTGTGAACGCAATGGCAGGTACCACAGTATTGGGAGCCATAGACGATATTGAAGCTGTTGCTGATGCGTGTCAGAAACATGGTGTTTGGATGCACGTGGATGTAAGTTTTGTACATTTTGAAAGATGTAAAGATTACCTGTCTGAATTAAGTGTATATAACCTATAAACTCTGAAACTTTAAGTTATTTTTTTTCTCCGTAAGAAACCTACTCTTTCAGAAAGAACAAAGGCATCTTATGCTTATTACTTCAGGTATGCTGGGGTGGTAGTTTGATGCTGTCATCCAAGTATAAAAATAAATTTCGAGGAATTGAAAGGTATAAATGAAATTCTAATTAAAAAGTATCGATTTACCCATTGATCTAAAAAACAAAAACAATTTCCACTTCTTTTCTCAGAGCTGATACTATATCATGGAACCCACACAAAATGATGGGTGCGCCTCTTCAGTTCTCCATGGTCCTGGTGCGGCATAGGGGTCTGTTACTCGAAGCCAACTCTGCAGCAGCGAAATATTTGTTCCAGCAGGACAAGTTTTACTACGTGTCATATGATATGGGTGACAAGAGTATCCAATGTATAAGACTATTTCTACAGTGGTAGAGTCAAGCAGTTCGCTACATAAATGGGCCGGCTTGACCGGAGAAATACCACAACCTCTCAGAAGATCGACGTAAAGTAGTTCATGCCGCGTTTCGTTCGGTGAGAGAGGTACCCTTGGGCACACCCCCCTTCCCCATCATTTCCTATCAAAAAAAGCCCTTAAAGGTCGGCAACGCAACGGTAACACTATATGTGTCTATGGGCGGCGCAGGCTGGTTACCATCGGTGACACGCTTGCTCGTTTGCCCTCCTATCCCCTAAAAAAATTGGTTAATAAACGATCCATTTTTTTTTATTATATATCCTGCTTAACACAGCGATCTGTCGTGGACATTTAGCTGCTCCTTTGTCTGAACTTTATCTGTGTATTAAGTTTCTAACAGCAGTAAGGAGTCCAGTGACTACTCTCACTATTATTTATTTAATCGGTTTATAAGATTCGGAACGCTGTTTCTCCTCAGTCTTGTGTTATGAATACTTCCGAAACCAGTTAATTTGACAGCTAGCTCATTGACATGTTTTGTTTGTTTATGTTGGTAGTTTTGGCTACGAGCAGTAATTTCCTCTTTAACAGTGTTAAGCCTCAGATCATGCAATATATATTTATTGTGGATGCATTTTGGAATGTTGAACATGGATCTGATAGTTTTAGTCTGAAACCTTTCCAGGATGTCTATGTTGCTATTACTTCTTGCTGTTCCCCAGAGCTCTATCCCATATGTCCAAACCGGCTTCAATATAGTTTTGTAGATCGCCATTTTGCTTTCGTTGTTTAGCTGAGACTTTTTACCAGTCAGCCAGTACATGGATCTGAGCTTTGTATCTAAGGCTTTCCTTTTGCACCAGATATGTTTCTGCCAGGTCAGCCTTCTATCTAAATGCATTCCTAGGTATTTCGCTGCGATGTCGTGTGGAATTTGTTCTCCGTTCAGTATGATTGGGGGACAGTCACCTTTTCTTAGGGTGAAGGTGACGCATTTTGCTTCTGTTTCCGGGGGTTTGGTGCAGGCATTAGTTGGATGGTCCACATTTAACACATCGGAAAGGTCTAAAGCATTGGTTTTTGGAGTGCCCAAATTGCACTGCAATACTTCTTTTTTCTTGTAGGGTGCTTCAATAGTAACTTTGACGTGGTTGATGTATTTTATGTTAAACATATCTTTATTACCAGCTCCTGGCTCTAAGTCTATGAAATATAGAGGTAGTTTTTCTTTAGTTGCCCTATGCAACACATTGACTATTTGACGTATCTCATGTCCTTTGGATTCCAGTTCTTCTTTGATAATCGCAGTATTTTCTGAAGCATGCAATCCTCTGCTCATTACTCGGCATGCCCTTTCATTCTTGAGTTTGTAAGTGTAGTGATTGATACTTAAACTTATCGATTAGACTGTTTCTTATTATTTTATAAGTTTCTATGTCGATAGGCATTAGCTTAATTATATGTCCTGATCTCAGCGTAGTCATGGTCAACCTGTTTATGTCCATAAGTTAATAGTTCTCTAAGAGGCGTTATATTAACTTTACCAGTCACAAAAATTGGTTCCGGTTTAGGTACATACTCTTTGTTTTCATTTGGCTGGCGCTAGGAACTGTAACCCACAGCCATGCATGCTCTTGGCGCGTTCTTTACCGTAGGATTGGGGTAAATTTTTATTGAGGGTTTCTACTTCGCAACACAGGCGGTGAAGCCAATGTCCCCGATTCCATAGCTACTATTGAGTAGCGGTGATGGAGATCATTTCCTACCTCCATCTGTTTGAACTTGATCAGGCTAATTAACCGCCGCCCGAAACTCGGCGTTGACCTTTTACGACTGGTTGGGTCTAGACTCAGTCAACCCTCCTCCTTTTGTATACGGGCTTGGGACCGTCAACGGCGGAGTTTAACGAGCCATTAAAACTTTATCTGTTTGATAGATTACAGCGATAGGGGATTTAATTTATTAAAGCTATATATTTACAACGCAAGGGATTCACGGAGTGTGTATTTAAATATACAATATTTATATACATTCCTTCATACACAATCGTTTATTTGAGTTTTAAAATTATAGAGCTGCCAATAAGCAAGGCAAAACATACACAGCTTATACCAATATTTTTTCATTAATAAACAAAGGGGTAGATTAAAAGGAGAGCCACGGAGTTTGCTGTATGAATAGGCTAGTTAGACTGGTGAAGTAGCACGACCTCTCAGAATATTGAAGTAAAGTGGCTCATGTCGCGTTTTGCTCGGTTCCTGTTCTCCTTTCCTCTACCCATCCCACGTCCGACCCGTTCCCTTATCCCATTGTAAGGGCCGGCAACTGTAACACTGTCTTGAGGTGTCCACGGGCAGCATTTGTTGTTTTCTATCGGGTGATACCCCCCCCCCATCGTAAGAAAAATATACATCATTGTCTAGATCAGCTATACTCTAAGTGTGTTCCGCGGAACCCTAGGGTTCCGTGATACCTCTGTCGGGGTTCCGCAAGAATTTAGAAATAAAAAAATCAAAACACCTCTCTCTGGTCGCTCCGCGGCTGTGCGGACTCCGCGGCCGCGCTATGAATGTTATTTAATTATTTATTTGTATTTGTATAAGCTTGTGTTACATTAGCTGGTACAATCTATACTTATATTATAAAGCGGAAAGTTTGTTTGTTTGTTTGAACGAGGTAATCTCAGAAGCCACCAGTCCGATTTCAAAAATTCTTTTAATGGCGTATAGTCCATTTATCGAGGAAGGTTTTAGGCTATATTATATTTTCAAATAAATTAGGGATCCCTACTATAAAACCAATAATGTAACCCAAGGTGTAAGTACGTGACCCTTACATTGCGAACGCTGCGAAAACTATTGAGTACAGTACAAAACAATGTACTACACTTTTATAGAGAGTATAATTGTCTACGAAAAAGGTCGCGAGAGCATATATCTAACTATTATAGTTATCGCACAATAATTTTTTTTTTTATTTTTTAAAATTAATTAAAATGATGTCGTTTTTCAAATTCTTTTTTTGTACCTTGGTATTAACTCTCCACAAAATAATTTGCTTCATTAAAAAGATAAATTTAAGGCCTTTCTAGAACTTTTTGAATGATCACATTTGGACATTTAATTCAAAAGATATTCACCGTGTACAAAATTTAAGTATTCAATTTCTAAGACAAATATGTTGCGCGGGGTCATGAGTGGATTTTTTTTACCTTTTTTAGGCGATACGAAGTTCGCGCGGTCTGCTAGTATCTCATAAGTTTGGTCTCAACAATTTTATACTTGTACAACGCGTTCGCTCTAAGTTTGCCGGTCTGTGGAATGCGCGTACCCTCCCCCACGTGACAACAAAACTTATAATGTGTCATAGTTTTACCCAAATATCTAACGTACACAATTTTTATTGTTACAATTAAATAAAAAATTTTGAACGTCATACACTCATACCTATCGCCAGCGGCAAACTTAAAACGAGCGGGTAGTATACTTGTAAGCGCTCAGTCTCTTTGATAAAAGCCGCCTCTGAATTAGACGCTATAGTTGTCAACAAGCGACTTTCGTCTCTAACTTCAAAGGATAAATTCGATATTGTTTACAACGCTATTTTTAAATGTCTGTTTTTATTTTTGCTTTTTGTTTATGAAAGGTGCCGACTCGAGTATTTTCGAGAATATTTGAGATCGAGTCTAGGACTAAGTATAAAAGCGGCGATCGCGCGTTGGCGTCGTCAGTTGATGATTAGCGTTCGGAGCGATAAGTTACTACCTACTTACAAGCTCGCTAGCGAGAAACTAGTGTCCATTGTTTTACTGCCTGCTGTATTCTGTTGTCTCAGTTTTATACATTTCTTCCCTGTAGGTTCTAAATTTAGTCTCTTATACGCAGTAACGATTGTGCATTATTTAAACCCCACTATCCCGACTTGTAACATTATAATTAAAGAAGAATGGAACGTTGGCTTAAAGGTGTTAACGTGTTCCAACAACATCTTCTAATGACGCTGAATGTTCAAAAGCAATGCGCGCGGAGAATTTAGCAATCACCGATCCAGAAGATGATGCCACGAGTGCCACGACGTCAAGCTCGACGGTTTCAAAGACGAAAAAAAGGAAGTATGATGAATCTTATATCAGTTTCGGATTTGTTGATTCCAACGGCTCACCTCTCTGCATGCTCTGTAGTAAACTGCTTCCTAATAGTTCCATGGCACCTGCCAAATTGCGTCGACATTTAGAAACCGTACACCCCGAGACTAAAGACAAGAATAAAGAATTTTTTGTTCGCAAAAAAGATCAGTTATTAGAAAGTCAAAAAAATATGATGCATGTAACACAAACTACCAACGAAAAGGCCACGGAGGCATCATATTTAGTTAGCTATCGCATTGCACAAGCAGGTGAAGCGCACACTATCGCTGAGAAATTAATAAAACCTATTAGACATAACAAAATGTATGCTTGATGAAAAATCTGCAAAGCATCTTTCTACTGTTCCGCTATCAAACGATACTGTTTCACGACGAATCCATGATCTGGCAAGCTACGTCAAACAAGAACTAGTTACACGTCTACAAAATACACGATTCGCTTTGCAAATGGACGAGTCGACTGATGTCGCTGGTTTGGCTATCCTGCTGGTTATTGTGAGATATCCATATAAAAGTTCTTTTGAAGAAGACATGCTTATGTGTTCATCGCTGCTTACAAACACTACCGGGGAAGAAATTTTTAATAAAATAAATATATTTTTTGAAGAACATAATCTCAGTTGGAACAATTGCATTGACATTTGTACAGATGGGGCCAAGGCGATGACAGGTAAAACAGCAGGAGCAGTGTCACGAATGAAAAATAAAGCGCCTAATTGTAGTTCCAGTCATTGTATTCTGCATAGACAAGCACTTGCGATGAAGCAAATGCCGTCTAATCTAAAATTAGTTATGGATGAAGCGGTAAAAATAATTAATTTTATCAAATCACGACCACTACAATCCCGATTGTTCTCATTATTGTGTGAAGATTATGGCAGCAAAAATAAAACACTGCTGCTCCATACAGAAGTGCGATGGCTGTCTCGGGGAAAAACTTTAACAAGGCTATTTGAACTTAGAGCCGAGTTACAAATGTTTTTTTCAGCAGATACTTCTTTTAATTTGAAGGACCGTTTGTATGATAAAACTTGGTTGTTCCGATTGTCTTTTATGGCGGATATCTTTTAAATTTATCGTTGCAAGGTAAACAGGCAACAGTGTTTCAGGCCTGTAATAAAATAACTGCTTTTAAAAGAAAATTAGATTTTTGGATCATTTGCATTGGTAAGAAAGAAATAGAAAGTTTTACGTTACTCAGTGAGTTTGTTAGCGAAGACGACTCAGAAATGTTTGAAGATAATGTGTTTGAAGAATTGGTTCAATATCTCAGTTCGATGCGCGCATCTTTTGAAAAGTATTTTCCCGAAGAACACAATACAAAAATTAAAGTGAACTCCTGGATTCATAATCCTTTATTACCCAACTTGGAAAAGCCTGAAAACATGTCAAATGAGATATATGAATCTCTTTTAGAAATGTCATCAGACACAAGTATGGAGTCATTGTTCAAAACGACGCCTCTTAATGATTTTTGGTGCAGAATCCAAGATGAATATGCAATGCTTGGCCAAATGGCTCTGGATATTCTTCTCCCGTTCCCAACTACATATTTGTGCGAAACAGGATTCTCTACCTACGCAGCCACGAAAACAAAATATCGCAATAGACTGGACGCCGAAGCTGATATGAGACTCCAACTTTCTTCCATCAAACCTGATATCAAGCAATTGATGAAAAATAAAAAACAGTTTCATACCTCCCACTAGTTAGATTTTTTCTTTTTTAATGTTTTCTATTATTGTCCTTACCAAGTGGTGAAGTAAACAATAATTAGTAACTGATACATTGTACTTTTATTATGCTGATTAATAAAGAATACACTTATAAAAATAATTGTTTTATTGTAGGGTTCCATCAAGTATTTTGCTTCCCAAAAGGGTTCCGTCATTTAAAAAGTTTGAGAACCGCTGGTCTAGATAGATATGTTATCTAAAATATATTTATAACTTTTCTGTCGAGGTAGATTCATTCAAGCTTTGGGTAATATGGAAAGCTCGTGGTGACTCAGGTCTAAGTCAGCTGGCTGATCGTGCCATGGAAATGGCGCAGTTCTGCCTCGATACTGTTGCATCTCGTCAAGGTTTCAAACTAGTATCTGATCAGCTCCAATGTCCCAACGTGTGTTTCCGGTACATTCCAAGTTTCATGAGAGCAAAGGAGCAGAATGAGGAATGGTGGGAGTGTATGCATAAGGTAATAGAATTATTGAAATCAAAATATAGCGGTTTTAACTCGTATTTGAAAATTGCACATGACGAATTGCAATGAACATGGTGCTACTTAATATCATTACATAGTAAAAAAACAAAGGCGCTATCCACTGTCTGTCCCAAATACAATAATAATAATAATGTCGCTAATCATGCAACGGATTTTAAAGTTTTAAGAGGGTGTCAACGGGGTGGTTTGTGTGTATAATTCATGTATAATGTAGTAAAGATAAAGTGATAAATTTCGAGAATTAGGACATTAATTGCAAACGCTGGCTGAACCCTAAGTCATATATCAAAACAATGTACCCCATTATTATACACCTTCAAACGGTCTACAAAAAATCTCTTAGAAATAACCCACAATGACCATTTTTATTTCTTCTAAGGCGAATCAAATCGCTGGGTCTACTAGTATTGAATAAAATAAAACCCCAGCTAAGTAAAGCATCATTGTTACTGCTTACAACTTCGGGTATTAAAGGCGTGTAATTTGTGTAAATTAACAATTTGTTACAATATGAATTCCTTAATGGATTTGAAAAAAAGCAGTAATTAGAAAATGGAAAAACTTAAATTAATAAATTATTTCATAATTTGTAATATTGTCGAACATATTTCAGGTTGTTCCGAAAATAAAAGAGTTATTGGTTCTTTCATCACGTCTGATGGTGTCATACTCTCCACTAGGACAACACAAGAATTTCTTCCGTTTAGCCTTCCAATTTCATCCAATCGTAGATAAGGCTCAAGTGCTGGAAATGCTGAAAGCTATTGAAGAAGTTGGAGAAACTGTCACTATGTCTATGTTAGTGTAAAAATGGTTTAGGGGTGGGAACATGATTCCAACCTTGAGGCTTTTGAAGAAGTCTTCATGGTAAACCATTAGGATATCGAAACATCTGCATTATGTATTATAGAGTACTACTAAGTAGATTTACTGTATTAAATTATTTACACATTCAAAAAGCTACTTTTTATTTTGCTGCATACTACAATTGTTGAAATTTGTGAATAATAACTTGGAAACATAATTATATGGTTATTAAATTAAACTTTATAATGACACACTAGCAGTAAATATAATTAATTTAGTTGTATAGCCACACAATTCGTTGCTGGAATGGGCGGGCTCGACTGGTGAAATTCCACGAACTCTCAAACAATTGACGTAAAGCTCGGTTGCTCTCTTCATTTTCCATCCTACTTCTGACCATAACCCATTTTGAAGGCCGGCAAAGCAACTGTAAAACTATCTGTGTCGCAGGTGTCCTATGGCGGCGTTAGATACTTACCATCAGATCACACGGCTGCTCATTTGCCACCCTCATCAAAAAAATTTATTTAATGATTACAAAATTTCATCTTTGGACATAATACTTGTAATATTGTTTAAATATTAGAGTCAGACCGAAACTGGTTTCCGGCCGAAACCGAAACCGAATGTTCGGCCGTCACTTCAGTTTCGGCCGAAACCGAAACCGAAACTCACGTGTTCAGTGTAAAACTTCATAAAATACTAAAATGCATCAAGCATTTTCCTCATTATTTTGCATTAATTAGAACATCAAATGAAAAACTATGGGTATATGTATTAATTTTGTTGCAATCAACAGCATAACATCACGCCTTTTTCAGTGCTAAGATGTAGGCAGAGGCTGTTAAGCCTCTACCGGCCAAATCGTTACATCCTAAAAGAAACATAGGCAGTGGCTGTTAAGCCTCGACTCGCCGTTATGTGCTGTGTGTGTGCTCAACTACTGGACTACCGAGACTATTATACCAAAAGAAATAGGTAAAAACTAATATTCAAATCGGTAATTTTTTTATGATAGAACGGGCAAACGAGCTTGGGGTTAAACTGATGGAAAGCGACTATCGTCGCCCATGGACATCTCCAACACCAGGGCCATTACATCAGCGTTGCTGACTTTTAAGGTGGGAATAAACTCGTTTCCTGAAGGTGCCTAGGTTGTAGCGGCCCGAAAGTACCGTTGCCGGCAACTGGTTCCATAACGGAATAGTGCGTGGCAAGAAGTGCCGCTGGAAACGCACAGTTGTCGTTCGCCAACTGGTCAGCCAATGCGGATGGCAACATTGGTGAGTTGAGCGCTGGAAAAAGCAGTAGGCGGTATTGATCCGAACAATTCCTCAGAGTACTTCACGTGGTATATGCGGTAGAGGTGGCATCTTTATGCATATAAGCATATCTCTCTCCGCAACGCCAGGGGATCAATCCGATCTGAAAGAACTTTGCTGTCAATAAGTCAAACCGCGCGTCGTTGTATGCGGTCAAATGGAGTAAGCTGGTACTGGGGTGCCCCCGCCCAAAGATGTAATCAGTATTCCACGTGAGGACGGACCTGCGCCTTGTATAATTGCAAGCGATGACCTGTCGTGAAATACTGTCCTGCTCTATTGAGCACACCAAGCTTTTTTGAAACCAATTTGGCCTTACCGTCCCGATGACCGCGGAACTGGACGTCAGTCGATAAGTCGACACAAAAAATTCCGATAGCGGCTGGGACGGGTAAGGGACTGCTTTCAAAACAGGGAGCTACGACAAAGGGTGTCTTTTTAGCGGTAAACGCGCAAATCTGTGTCTTCTTAGGGTTGAACTGGAGCAAGTGTAGTCAGCCCCAGTCTGAAACATGACTAAGCAAAGTTTCGATTTCAGACACAAGTTTTTTCCTGTGCTCGTCGAAGTTTTCCCGAGAAATTCGCGGGTGGACAGTATATAAGTCATCCCCCGTACTGTCATCCACATAACAATAAAGATTGCTGCTAAGCAGCATGTCATTGATATACAGAAGAAACAGCGTAGGGATAGCACAAACTCTGGGGGACTCCAGCATGACTCCAACAGTGGTAGAGCGAAGCAGTTCGCTGCATAAATGGGCTGGCTCGACCGGTGAAATACCACGAACTCTCAGAATATCAAAGTAAAGTGGCTCATTCCGAATTTCGATCGGTGAGAGAGGTACCCAAAGACCCACCCCCTTCCCCATCCTTTCCTGTCCTATTCCCTTAAAGGTCGACAGCGCAACGGTAACACTATATGTGTTGCTGTTGTCCATGGGCGGCGAAGGTTGCTTACCATCAAATGACACGCTTGCTCGTTTTCCCTCCTATTAATTTAATTCTCCGTGAGACAGCTGGAAACCCAATCGCATAATTTCTCGGGAAGCCCATAACATGGAAGCTTCGAAAGAAGTGCTTTGTCAAAGTGCCACAGTTGAGGCTCCTAATATCGCAACCCTCAGAACACGTTCTATATGGTCATGGATAGTGTCTTAGCCTTCATTGACTCCTACATCCATTGTGCTGTACTGATGACGGGTGCATGAAAATAATGATAAAGCCGTCGAAATGAGGTCACTGCGCAATATTTGCTCTATAAAGTTCACCGATCGCGTCGAAAAAAAAACGTTATTAGGAAAGAAGGTTTCAAAGAGGATTGGAAGAGAGTGTCAGTGTAAAAATTTAAGAAGGGCATACTCCGATCAACTCCGATGGTTTGGACATGTAGAAAGAATGATTGATGCAAAATTGACTAAGCTGATGTGGAGTATAGAAGCGGAAGGATGTTGGAGTCGATGAGGGCGACCACACACTTTCCATGATCTAATTAAACGTGTTCTTAGAAAGATGATGCCAGGAGTCTTCAAAACCGGCGAGCATGTATGACAATGTTAATTGAAAGTCAAAGAAGTGAGGTTTGGAAGAATCGTGCCTTATGACGCTGTTTTCTCTTTCTACCTCACAGAGACTTGGTGTAAAGACCAGACACTCTCAACAAAGCTAACCACAATTCAGAATTAGTACGATAATAGTTTCGGTTTCGGCAAAAGTTTCGGCTAAATTTGGCCGAAACCGAAACTTCCGCCGAAAGTGGATTTTTGGCCGAAACTCGGCCGAAACCGAAACCGAACTTTCGGTCGGACACTAGTAAATATAAAGTCATTAGGTACAACGCATTGTTAATCAGCCCACGCATAGTCATTACAACTATTTATACCACTTCACATGCTCTCATAAGAAGTCTGTCAAACAAGCCGTTATGGAATACTGCTCTTGTCATGTTTATTTTCATGGCGATTTGTCAACCAATGTGGCGTTTCGTTTAGCACTTTCCAACATTCCTATATTAGTTAGCACTTATCTACTATATACTTGACAATTGACAATTATAGTTCAACGACTTTTACGTTAACGATGAAAATTTAGTTGTCAAACATCATGTTATGTCATCGGGACTGATGAGAAGATAGGAAGATCGGTTTATTGTATATTTAAAAATATAACCTAAAATGTCATTTCGCGCCTTTTCGTAAGTATACTGTCGATAGTTTGAAGTTTCTATTAAATACTTGTACCTAATACTGGATATAATATATTTATTGAAGCCATACTTTTAATTATTACATATATGAAGGTTTAAGGTTATATATGCGTTAGTAAATTAAAATCTGGTATTTTCTACGATCCATGGTAGAAACTTCTCGACACTCGTGTAGATGCCAGGGTGGTTCGGTTCTCCACAGCGGACTCCCCACGATACCACACCCACAATGGTCCATCGACCACTCGGCATCTGATACATCAGGGGACCGCCACTGTCGCCCTGAAAAGAAAAAGAACTTATACATTACTTTTGTAAAAGTGCTGAATTGACACTTATTTGTTGTAAAAAAATCCAAACATTTAAGGTGACAGATGATTTTTTGTAATACCTGACAGGAATCCTTTCCACCCTCACGTCCACCTGCGCAGAGATTAGTGTCGAAGACACTTTCAGAGAATGAAGCGACACACTTGTCGTGGTCCCACACAGGAATCGTGACTTCCATCAGTACCGTGCTATGAGGTCCACCGAATAGCTGAGTGCCCCAACCTGAAGAACGCGTAAGTCACTTAAAACTTAGTAATAAATACGTGTAATCTTCAAATATGTTTATAGCAAATCACTGCAATCTTTAGTTGGAATAATAGTACACCACAGTATGCAATTACAACTTTATTTGATAGAGTCTAATTATTATTATCTAAATAAAAATTAAGTTTATTATGTGAACATTTCAGGAACCATAGAACCGACTTGAAAAAATCTTTCAGTTTTTTAGGACCTCTATTGTCTTCACGCTACGAGTACTGACTAAGAGGAGTGGAACCTTTATTCTGTTAATGGATTACAAAATGGTGCTAGGCAGTTCACTTTTATAATAAATAAATGTGAACATATAGCACGCACTATATAACTTTGAATAACAAAACTAGGACAAACCGCGTGAGCTCGGCTTATGGAAAAAAATCCTTATAACAGACAGTGCTATACTGATGATATTAGAGTTTTAATAAAAATGGAGTCATATTCCGTTCATAAAACTTACCTATTACAGTGACAGGTTCATCAGTGAGGGTCATCGCGAATGGTGGCAAACATATCGGCCATATGTAAGTGTTGAATATCGCGGGACGGTCCAGCTTCAATATAGCGATGTCATTCTTGTAGTTGGACAGTTGAAATTCTGCGTGCTGACGTATTTCTAGTACTTTGAAGTCGGATGTGCGAGAATCGTTTGTACGCCTGAAGTCATATTCGCCCAAACGTACCAAAAGCTCTTCCGCCTTCCATCTAAGATAATATTTAATACCTATTAATCTATCGGGAGCCAAAACTGATACCGGGGTTACTGCATATGGACTGCTGTCGTTATGCTAATAATACAACGCTTGTATTGTGTAGTTAAAGATTATTTTTTCAGCTGGGTAGATAATTTTAAATATAGATTTGAATGTCACAACAGTGACACGACATCTTTATAATAATACCTACTAAGATACTGTAATCGAACAATTATAATTGAGTAAATTAAATCCTAATTTTAATTTTTTTAACAAATCCAACCTTATATTTTTAGCTAAAAGCAATCAGGACGTTTACTCAATTAGGGTACCATAAACATACAAGCATACCTACGCAAATATCTAAAAAAACAACTTATTGCTAATACAATTGGAACAGAAATAAAGAACCCTACGTATTGGTATATTACCTTCTGGTGCAATGTGCGGCTGTCAGCACATGTCTGTCAGTAATAAGAGTTCCACCGCAGTATTGCTCGAAGCCCTCGGGGGTGATCGATGCTATCCACGGCCAGTCGCGGGGATTGGCTTGCTGGGCACCCAGCAACCGGCTCTGTTGACGTGTGCTTAGCCCACATCCTTAAAAGGTGGTATGTTACGTTGTCTCATTATTATTTATAACTTTCTTTAATTTTATGAATTTTGTAAAGATACGTGGCACATTATATAATTAAATATGTTTTTAATAACTGTCTTCTGCCTGCAGCTTCATCCGACGAAAAACTAAGAGATTGACAAAACTAACAACATTACAGGGCTTCAATTTTTTTGGAAAATCAAATATATTTAGGAAAAAGTTGACAACATAATCCTCATTTGACGTTGGTAATAAAATAATTCGATTAGGAAGTCTTCTATTTGATTTGTACGCCTACTGTAAAAATGTTAGCAATATTTCTTACTGCCGCACATTTCTATAGAATGCAATGAAATATTACTATGAAATAAATTACCTCTGTTTTCAGCTCTGATAACCTTCATAGCCGCTTCAAACTGCTCTTCTGCTGGGGCAACGGCGGGCAGATCACCCGCCAAGCCTTCTGCACCGCCATGCCTCAATGTATCTGGACAACATACGCCTACAGACCTGTACACAAACCAAAGGTTAGATTTATGTCTAGAACCACATTGAGATTTGTTTGTAATATCAAGAAATAAGTTGACTTAGATATTTTTTTACATATTTCCTTAAAGATACTACTCCAGAACTAAAAGATTACACTTTGGACGTTTCAGATCCTTTATTGTCTCCACACTTACTGCTAATGGAAGATATTACTCGTCCAAATGTAAAATAAAATATTCAAATTATTTTTATATATTGTAAAATGAAATATAAATATAATTAAATTATTATAACGAATACTGAGTGAATGCTGCATGAATGGGCCGACTCGACCGGTGAAATAAAACGAACTCTCAGAAGATCGACGTAAAGTAGCTCATGCTGCGTTTCGTTTGGTAAGAGAGGTACCCGGAGATAATCCTTTTCTTTCCTATCTTACTTCCATAAAGGTCGACAACGTAACGATAGCACTATATGTGTTGCAGGTGGTCAATTACAACCACGTGACACGCCCGCTCGTTTGCCCTCCTATCCCATAAAAAAACTTCTCGAATACATAAAAAAATCAGATTTTGTAATTTATTATAATATTAGGGCTAAATCCAAATAAATTCTTTAGAATAGAGTAAGAAAATGCTGTTTGAATACTGACGTGTGACCGAGAACGCAGGCATAATCGATAAATCTAACAAAGTTCTGGCTGAAGTCATCCTGTATACAATAACGGAGAGGTCTGCAAAATCCCGTCTTCCCATTTGGCAATAAGCAGGGCTGAGGTAAAAGAGGATTCTGAAAGAAATCATTACACAGAATAAAACAAAATCGCTTTCCGTTGTCTGTCACCTTATATGCTTAGGATCTTTGAAACTACGCAACGGATTTTGATGTGTTTTTTTTTTAATAGACGGGGTGGTTTCTGGTGTGGTGGGTACTATAGTAAAAAAATGATATTTTTCGAGATTTAGCACTGTTAACTGGGCTAAACCCTGAGTGACTAATCAAATGTACATGTACTATATTATTATACACCCTTAAAAGGTCTACAAAAAAGTCCGCGATGATGTATATCTGTCTCTTAGCGATAATTCACAATTATAATTTTTATTTCTTCTTATTCCTTCTGAGACGAAACAAAGTTCGCTGGGTCAACTAGTACATACCTTAATAATAAACATTTAATTATTATCCCAAAATTAATCAAATTTTAGCGTTTTAATAACCTAATAACTGCACGACCAATAAGTTATTCAGCAAATTCTAAGTGCAGTATCAGCTCGGAATTAGGTTAGTACTACGTTATTTTAATATTATTCAAGTACCCAGTTAAAGTTACCTTATACAACCTGTCTTGGAAAATAGTTTAGAAACTTCGCTATACATCTTACTTCAAAATCAAGTTAATTGCTCTACAATTAAAAATAAAATGCGTCGGGTTCGATTACGGACGTAAAAATTTGATGAATCGAGACTTTAGAACCGCTAGCTATACCTTCGGACAAAAAAGACCTGAAGTTTTAAAAAAAATCTGAATAACATTAAAACAACTTTTTAGGATTATATCGCGTTTATTCATTAGTTATGTTTATTTATATCCCAATGTTTCGAACTCTTTACAGAGATCATTTTCACGCGATAAAATCCTAAAAAGTTGTTTTAATGTTATGAATGTGATTAGCGAAAATTTGAGAAATAAATATAAAAAAGTCTAAATTTAAATGGGTTATGGGTATTAGTGTTTAATGGCGTCAGACATGTACAAATTAAACTAAATAACGCCTCTTTTCTTAGATTTATTAGATTCTATTAATCACTGTACGTGTATGGAAATAATAAAATATAATTAATATAAACGTTTTGTAAGTTCATTAAAATGTTGATTCTACGTCTGGTATTTATGCGTGTTATATTCTGGCGCCACTTCTTGCAAAACAACTAACTTGTCCGGGCGAGGCGGCCAGAGATTGGACACGGTACTAATTGAATTGTTGTACAGAATATGTAAATATCTGACATTATAAAATCAAACTTCTTTTACATAAACTTTGTTCTGTAATAAACATAAACTATGTATTTATTAATTTTATACTCTAGCTATATAACCAGATGACTGCGCGTACTACTTATCGCTATATTATAGGTAAGTATACATGTATATACTTTTACCGCTAAAAATATTAGGCTATTAGGTTTTCACTTCTATTGATAATAGCTTTTTTCGTTAAATGGACTATCCAACACAAACAATTTTTCAATTGAAATCAGTAATTCCTGATATAAGTGCATTCAAACAAATAAACTCTTCAGCTTTATAATATTAGTATAGTTTTAAAAAATCGCATAATATATC
The DNA here is from genome assembly GCA_905147225.2 of Euproctis similis. Taxonomy (NCBI): domain Eukaryota; kingdom Metazoa; phylum Arthropoda; class Insecta; order Lepidoptera; family Erebidae; genus Euproctis; species Euproctis similis. Next base: position 18,402,842 of record LR990109.1, read on the forward strand.
ACCTGGTTTTGAATGGTGATAAAACGTTTATTTCTCCCGATGCCCATGTGGAACCCTCCTTGGTCTATTACATCGTGCCATGCTGGATCCACGAGCTTGGCTGAAAACATTAGTTAAGTTTTAATTTATTCTTAACGAAACCAATAACAAGGTACTTTTCTTATTTTCGATCGGGAGATCTAAAATTTGCTTCAGTAGTTTTGGTACTAATTACATACATAATTTCATGTCAAATCCCTTGCGGAGTAGTGTCGATTTATGAGGCTCCTAACATCACCTTCCTCCAGAACACGTTCTATTTGTGTCTTGGCTATCCTCGACGCCGACATCCATCCGCTTTTGCATTGTATATCTGCTTAGTCAATCTTGCATCATCCATTCTTTCTACAACTCCGAACCAACGGGACCACCCTATCTTACTTTAGTAGTAATTAAAAAGATATTTACTCACACTTCAGGTCTTCTGAACTGGCCCCCACACCGGTGGCAATAAGTAATACCACGAACAGCATGCTCGCTTGACAAGAGACTAATCAGTGCGCAGTACTGGAGCAAATTGAAGACCACATCAGTCGTGTCCGGATACTGATGATAACTGTGGCATAATCCGCAGGATGCCGACACTGATACGCGGATCTGTACTAAAAAAATTTATCAAAACAGCATATTTGTATAAAAAAATACAATATTAATTATATTTTCGTAAACAATCAGTTTTGGCAGAATTTTAATATACATATTAATAGCTTTTTTACCACTTCACGCGCTTAATATCTGAGGGAGTGAGTAGCACCTTTACGTCAACAGAATTCATCTCTATGGTAAAGATAGTGAGTCCAATTACATATAGCGGAAACAATTTATCAGATATCCATAGTAATTATCACAATTCAAAAGCCGTTGGTATCATTTGGATTCAAATCCGGGAACCATCAACCAGAAGCTTCAGTTCTGAACTATAAGTCTGTCACGACAATTAACTAAATACTAAGTTAAAAATGTATTCATATATTTTAAATCCATACGGTTTATTACCCACTTGATCATCGTTCACTGAGCAATATTACCCACAAGAAATACCTTCACAAGGAGACTTTATTTTCACTTTCAAAGAAATGAATAAATGCAAGAAATTGAATCTTTATTATTTTCAACATCATAAAGAAAGAAAAAAAACAATCCCAAATATCTAAGAATATATATTTATCTTATAGTTAGTTAATAGTGTTACCAATATCACGCTTATGGATCTGTCCACATTTAAGTTGGCTTAAAACTTAATTAATTAAAATTAAGATTATAAGTAAATGTAGAAAGAACCTGTATAACAACTTTACCTTCATACGAAATCAACACATACACTCTAATGTATGATCAAGCTATACAAATATTGGGCTGCGCAGGCGCAATATTGTGTGGCAATTAAAATATCCCTCTCATTAAGCGGACTCAACAAGTTGCGTTCCGAGCTGTCGCCGTATAGTGCGATATTCAGTTTACCGTAGTCTGTACTACATAATTTGTTGTTTCCTCTTCTATGTCTGCGCAAATTCTAATATATGATGCAACAAAATGAGTGTTTTGTTCCTTTACTTTCTCGATGTTTGTAGCTTCATTAGTTTCTTACTTAAAAGTATATAGCTGTAACTGAACGGCGTGGTATTCAAACGAAACGACGATATAGGATTGTTGAGCGCATCATTATTATTAAGCTTCATTTGATTCTCTTCAAATATTTTGCCATCTATTATGATCGATTTTCATAAAAAAAACGGTTGACTATAAGGCTGTTTACTGACCATAGTTGAGCGTGACAACGTCATAAGTCATTCACTTTAAAAGAAATACATTTTAAATTACTTGTAATTTATAATTGTATAGCAGCTGGCAACGCGGACGCATCCCTTACTCAAGTAGGAAAGAGACAGATGCACTTCAACCCTGCGGCGTTATCTCCGTAACGCCGCAAGTGTGAGTCATGTTTTTTCGTGCTTGCATCTGGCTCAATCGAATTACAAGACGTTGCCCCTTAAAAACTCGTAGGTTCGAAGGTCTTTTGTGAATTCAAGCTAGTGCTTGAAGTGGTATGAGTATACTAGTTAAGGAGGTAGCAGAATTCACACATATCCTATAGCTTTGCTCTAGGCGTATAAGTTTCTAACTATGTGAGGACTATTACAGCAAAATTTACATATTGAGTATAGTTCATGAGCTGTATTTATTGATTAAGATAATTGTCAATCACTAATATTGCTATTAAGCGCTTTATTCAAGATTGTAAGTTTCAAAATCACCATTCATTAGTATACCAATTCCTAAAACAACTATCTGTTATTCAGATCCAAGGTGTACGGATCGTGCCAATCTCCTTTGTTCTTAACTGCATTATATACAATGGCGCTATAAGCTTTTATGCTGTCGTGTTCACTGTCGGTTCTTCTTCATAAAATCATATTTTATATTCCGGTCGAGATACGCCCACATCTGCAAATCCTCAACCGCCATGACGTTAGCTGTGAAACTGACCGAACTTAAGCTGACAAACTTCAGAGTTAAAAATTATTTTAACTATAACTTGACGTCTAGCTTGACAAGCTAGCTTATTAATTTTCTAATCCCAATATTTCACGCAATCTGGGTGTTGCACCACTCCTCTTCGGAATCAAGCAGTCGTTGGTTCGAATACGGGCTCTAATGACTTTTCGAAATGTATGTATGTAAGTTATGTTATATTACCAATGCTCCTAGTGTCACATGTTGGGCATAAACATGACAACATAACATAAATTCACGCTATTGTTACCCGAAGGTGTAGGCAGTGGCTGTTAAGCCTCGTCTCGCCGTTATGTTTACGTCCCAAATGGAATAGGTGGCGAACCTATTGTCATACCGGGCCCAAAGTTTTCAGTCATTGATATTTATTACACTTAACTTCCGAAAACAATTTCGAAGTGTGAGCCAGCATTATGTTGGACATAATTTGGTGTAAGCTAAAAATTGTATTCAGAATCTCTGAACTAGAATCTAGTATCTCATCGTCGTAAAGAATTGATGGTCTCTTAAGACAACGTGGTAGAGCCAAGCAGTTCGCTGCATGAATGGGCCGGCTCGACCGGTGAAATACCACGACCTCTCAGAAGACCGACGTAAAGTGGCTCATGCCGCGTTTCGTTCGGTGAGAGAGGTACCCGGAGGCCCACCCACCTTCCCCATCCTTTCCTATCCCCTATCCCTTAAAGGTCGGCAACGCAACAGTAACACTATATGTGTTGCTGGTGTCCATGGGCGGCGTCGGTTGCTTACCATCAGGTGACACGCCTGCTCGTTTGCCCTCCTATCCCATAAAAAAAAAACGACCTGGAATCACATCGTCATCGTATGTCATATTTATCACATAATTGACAATTTTACATGAATTATATAGGAAAGATAAAGAGAATTAGGTTCTTATAAAATGGGTATTGTGTCTGAAATATAAAAATTCTAGACTTTATTTTAGCCTTCATAAAATATATACCACTACTTGAGACCGTGAAATTTGTTTCGCTTTAAACGTAAAGAAATAAATATGACATAAACATACTCTTGGTTCTTCTACATTATTTTGATCAATCACTTATGGTTCAGCCAGCGTTTGCAATTAAAGTCCTTAATCTCGAAAATTATTACTTTTTCTTTAATACATTAAACATAAGTTATAGATACAAACTACCCTGTTGACCTCCTCTATCTACTAAAAAAAACCACATCAAAATTCGTTGCGTACTTTCAAAGATGTATACAAGGGGACAGATAGCGGAAAGCGACTTTGTTTTATACTATGTAATGATAATATCGTCTATTGATAGTGATACCAACTATTACAGGTATGGAATACAGAAAATACCGATGATCACTAGTTTTTTTGGTCTTGAGCGTGATCTCTCTTTTTTGTACATTTTGTACTATATGTATACAGGAATAAGTACCATCTGTTTGATGAAACATTATATTATTATTGATGTGATGTAATGTTGCTGGCTACCTTACTATCAATATTCTTTGGTGGTTAAATTGCGGTCAGCTTCCCTTGTAACCTCTGGAAATATCATATGACAACTGTTTCGTACTCATATAATATACCTACTAAATCATCTTTAAAATTAATTCAATATATCATAATTTCAATTCTCAAAAGTCTCGGTGGTCCAGTAGTCGAGCACGCGGCTTGTGATCCATAGGTCGCGGGTTCGAATCCTGACACTGGCTCACACCAATGACTTTTCGAAATTGGTTTCGGAAGTTGTGTGTGATAAATATCGATGACTGAAAACCTTGTGCCCGGTATGGCAATAGGTTCGCCACCTATTCCATTTGGGACCTAAACATAACGGCGAGACGAGGGTTAACAGCCACTGCCTACACTTTCGGGTAACGAAGGCGTGAAGTTATGTTATAATTTCAGTTAGAGTTCAAGTCTCTATGAAAATTCACTATGTTGATAGCTGATTTCAATAAGTCCTGTGTACTTATTTCCTTAAAAGTTTGCTTACTTGACCTTTATTTGCATTTAATTATACCCACTGAGCTATCGCGGGTCCATGTTGTTATGTAAAATGTATCTTCTATCCAGGTACATTCCAAACAATCGGGATACTTTTAGCGTCATCTATCTAATTTTTTCAAACAAGTTTGTCCTTGTATTTTCGCAAATAATACTTTAAGCAAATGAAATGTGTTCAGAATTGTTGTTTTCAAATGAGTTACATACGTCCTAATACTGAACCGCCACTCAAATCTGACAGTCAATAAAGTGCTATTTACTGCTCAAATTTCACGTATTCTGTGTAATGTGACAGCTACTTAAACGCTTAAGTAGCGCTTATATATTTGAGCGGCGGTTCAGTATTCGGGCTATAGCAAACCATTTCCAAAACATAACTCTTTTAAAAATACCTTCTTTCAAAGTTGTTGGGTCGACAACACTGAACGCCCATCATCAGGTAGGCAAAGTACCACAAGTCCTCAAGTCCTCAAGTACCTACCACAGTCTAAGCTTAATAGTATCTTAACAAACATATGAAGTCTTCAAGAAATCATCACGAACGTCACAGCTCCCACAATACTTATATACCTTTTTACCTCTTATCTTCCCTCTGTTCCCGTTTGATGAGTCAGTTGAGTGAAATGTGCAAAGCTAAAACTAGTTTATCAACCTCACTATCTGTTATGTCGTGATCTTTAAACTTGAACAATTATTTAACATCTCTGTCTGCACTTCATTGACAGTTATGTTGATAATTGTAGTTCTGGGAATATTAGCGATTAGTTAAAGTGTTATAAAAATGATAATATACTATATTTTAAATATATTTGTAAACTTATACGCTACAAATCTCTGTAAACAATTATCGGAAGCCATGTAAGATAAATATCCATTTTATTTTTTATTACAGTCTCGGTGGCGCAGTGGGCGAGCGCACGGCCTCTGATCCAGAGGTCCGGGGTTCGATTCCAGACACTGGCTCACACCAATGACTTTTCGAAATTGTTTTCGGAATTTATGTGTGATAAATACCGATGACTGACAAACTTTGTGCCCGGTATGGCAATAGGTTCGCCACCTATTCCATTTGGGACGTAAACATAACGGCGAGACGAGGCTTAACAGCCGCTGCCTACACCTTCGGGGAACAAAAGGCGTGAAGTTATGTTATGTGTTATGTTATGTAAGATAAATATCCATGACAAAAAATTGTGATTAATGCATAGCACCAGGTTCGCTCACTATTGTATTTTCTCTGATTGATGTTAAAGTACTAAAAAAATTGCAAGCTTCAATTTCAACATTCGGGAATACTCCATAAACTTGGAACAATTTAAGGAGTTTTTTTTATACTTCGTGAGTTGCTCGTTTGCCGTATACGGCAACCATATGTACTCTGACATAAGGTAAGTGAGCACTAAAATAATTCAATGCTATTGATGAATGAATCGAGTTATCATTGACATCGATTTATCTAGTAAGTACCTATTTAAGTACCCATGATACTACCTACACGATCCCTTCACCGTAGGTACCCAGTTATTGATATAAGATAATTATCGTTATTTAAATTTACAACTTCATCCTTCTACAAACTCTAGTATAATATATATAAATAATAACCAAGTGCTCTTCATCGTATTTGATGGTGCAAAAAACAGTATTTAATGAAGATATAGGATGGCCTTTTGGAAACTATTTTTCGGAACCAGGATCTCGCTGTCGCCCACAGGGATCCACATAAGAAGAAACACAAATATCAAAGACAAACTTATATTTGGTTAAACAAAATATTTGTTCTAACTCTTTCTGTCATCATAAAAAACGGCAAATCCGATAAGACGACGAAGGTTATCATTTATTTACTTCTAAATGTAAAAGTACCCCTGATTGTTCCTACCTTCTTTTTCATTTTATGTAGTTTTTATCAAGACAATGTTTCTTAGTCTTATGGACAGGAGCTATAATTTGATTTTATAAATGAATAAATAAAAAGAAAAAAGTATCCACTGATCCTAAATAATCCTAAATATATTATGAAATGTAGTCTCGCTGGTCCAATGGTCGAGCACACGGTTTTTTAATCTAGAGGTCGCAGGTTCGAATCCTGGCACACACTAAATGTCCTTTCTAAATTCCAATACCGGGCACAAAGTTTTCAGTCATCGATATTTATCACACATAACTTCCGAAAACTTCCGTTTTTTTATCACGACTAAATGAAGGATGCTACTAAATGTTTTAAAAACATACAGACAGATACTTTGAGTTTGTGAATATATTTATGCATATTTTATATATCGGTACTTTTATGTTTACTTTTGTAATGCAATTAAATATAATTATTAGAAACCAAACATTTAGTTAAGTTGAAATTGTTTACAATCAGGTAAATATTATTCCTAGGAATATAATATGTTAGACAATGAATAAAATGAACAATTACACTTATTGTTTTTTTTATGGGATAGGAGGGCAAACGAGCAGGCGTGTCACCTGATGGTAAGCAACCAACGCCGCTCATGGACACCAGCAACACATATAGTGTTAGTGTTGCCTTGCCGACCTTTAAGGGATAGGGGAAAGGAAAGGATGGGGAAAGGGGGGTGGGCCTCCGGGTACCTCTCTCACCGTAAGAAACGCGGCATGAGCTACTTTACGTCGATCTTCTGAGAAGTCGTGGTATTTCACCGGTCGAGCCGGCCCATTCATGAAGCGAACTGCGTGGCTGTACCACTGTCAAAATTCCTACAATCATATGAATAAATCAGTTCATTTTTAAAATGTATTTTAGCCGCCAGCATCACACAAATATTTGTCTGGAGATGAGAACGGAGTCGACTTTGGGGTAGTATCATTAGACCATGAGGTCCACTAATAACATTAAACCAAAGATTATATCTTTCATGACCTCAAACGTCGATATGTTTCATGATTGTCCATTTTATTATATTACCTACAGATAATTTCTAATAAACATAATAAACTATTACAGATAAGGTAATGATAAGAAAATCTAGTCAGGTCACAACGACCATGGACTTTGATTGATTATTTTATTAATTTCTACTTTAGTACCCACGCTACGACCCCAATATGAAAAAAAATGACACCGAGTTTTGCTTTGCGAAAGTTACGAGTACCTACTCGAAAGGAAGTACTGTGTTGTGAAGCGAAATGTGACGGATTTGTACAAGCGGATAAAATGTTTTTAAACTCTTGCTGTCAAACGAGAATGTTAAATAAAAATAAGTAAAAAATAAAATAAAATAAAACAGCCCTGTCCTGTTGTAATATGAGAGAGGTGTGACAGTACGTAAGATAAAGACGGCGTAACTCGCTTTTAAAATAAGAAAACCTTGTTTTTGAATATGTCTTTTTACTTTTTTGTTTGTTATTAAATAATGCTATAAATTATGACAGATCTGACGACTTGCCACAAGCTAATATCCATTAGTTTTTACGGCTACATGTAGTAAGACGGCAAAAATTATATACAATAGGCATTCATTCAAAGTTATTTAAATGACTCTTAGCTTTAAAAGCTTACAATTATCAGGACAAGTATCTTGCAGGAGAGTAGGCAGAATGACAAGAGAGTCATAAGACACAATTATTAGACTAGCTACTTTGACTTTCAGGTCGCTTGTCTGTTTTATAACCTCTAACGTCACCTGCTGATAACACAATCAATTTGGTAACGGAAAGTGAATCAATCACAAAAACATATCTACAACTTAAAACGGATGCAAGACACATACTAAAAATACTACAAATAAAATACAGATCTAAATGTCAGAAAACAGCAGCCGCTGCAATTATCAACTCTTTAAGTTTCGTACAAAAACTAAACGATTGAATGTTCTCAATGGCTTATTAGTAAGTCTCAATGGCTACTTAGTTGTTCAATGTGCTGCTCACGTCCAGATATTGTGAGTCCAGGGCTTGAATTAAAAAAAATGTGAGATGTTCTGCAGTAAATAAAGGATTAGATAGAAGGATTTATGATCAATTGGTTTTTAACCGAAGATTCGTTCGTTTCTATACATATTCGATTTAAGCGAAGTTAAAATTACCAATGAGTTCCTTTTCCTCCCTTTTGAGAAATTATTGATTCTACACCATTGCAAGAAATTACTAATTTAAAACGAATTATACCTAATACAGTATTCCTGTAAAATCTATAGAAATTTGAATCACGGGTAGTTTTTATATTTACAATACCTGTAGAAAATACTGTCATTCAAATTTCTATCGTTTCAAATCTGCTCAGACAAATATTGTAGGTTTTGATTAATAATTTAAAGCTGTATGTTGTATCAAAACTCTAAATAGTAAGCCTATATTTTTTTAACACTAATAATATATACTAACTTCTAGAACCTAGCAATTTCACAGTGGTAGAGCCATTTATTTCGCTCGGTAGCAATTGATAAAAAGTAGAAAGATAGAAAGTAAAAAAAAAGTAAAAAGTAGCTTACGTTTCTCCTTATTACACCAGACACCAAGGTTGAAATTAAAATCAAATCAATATCGCTCCAGCCATTCCAGAGATAAACGGACAGACAGACCACAAAATATAAAAGATACATTCATGATGCAAGCAGGTATTTCAATATTACAAACAGACACTTCAATATTATTTATATGTTTCGACTACAATTTGATAGTTCAATTAATTTTTGTAATATGTTAACTGTGACATACTTATAATTTATAATATTAATTACTACAACTATAGATGCAGTGTGTAGTATATTTTTTATATTATCTATCAGAGTACCTAGTTGTATAGAGAGTAAAGCCTAAGTGTTGTTTCTTTACAAACAGGAAGACGCACATCAAGATTATAATAAAGCGAAACTTGTATTAAAATAAAATGTATTTTATCGAGGCATGTTAATTTGAAAGGATTCCGATAACATTGATTTGACATTTAAGTAAAGAAAAAGATTCTGCTTTGATTAATGTATTCTAAAAACTTCATTTCTATATCTTTAATTTTAGGCAAACATCATTTCTATATAAATAATTTTAGGCATTGGTAAGTTTTCAGGCCATTTGGAAACTTAACACCTTTTATCAGGCAGTTCTGGCTTTCATAATATTACTTTCAATTCTGTAAGTATTTTTTATCGCAATCGGTATACCGTTTCATTCGTATATGGCTTTGAAAAACCAAAGATTGACTTGAATTGTCTAGAAGTGTGATGTTTGTGTCTTAAAACTCTTCTTCTAAGTAGGTATACATTATTTTATTGTTTTAACTGTTATCTAAAATCACGATGTCTTTCTTTAATTATAATTGGAAAAATATTATTAATGTCACCAGAACTCAATCCACAACTTAAGTTTAGTTTATCAAGCGTCAATGTACTAAGGTTGTCAGCAATTAGAGGTGCCTTTTTTTTAAATGTAGGTACAGTAAGTGCCGTTAGTGCCTCCAGGTCATTTCTATACAAGGAGACTGGTCCTGCCCAGCCGGAATGCGTCAATATTGAGCCGTGTTCACTGACGAGGTCCGGACTTCGGTCAACTTAGCGGGCACTAACTCCATTCATGAGAACTAAATATGAACCGGTTTAGATTTTTTTTTGTATCACCAACTATCTCAACGATGTTAGTGTTATTATGTAGTTCAGTTTTGATTGGCAGTTTGTATCGGTAGGTTTTTATACCATATTTGGAACATGTATTTGCTTCTATACAACTACTTATGTGTTTATTAAACTTTGAGTTTCCAATGGTCTTTTAATTTTATTTAAATTGGATTATTGTATTGAATTTTGGAAGCGATGACATTATGTATATTCTCTTCAAGATGCCAAATAATTTATTTACCAATTATAATTTAGTTATTAATCGATTACCAATCCAGTCGATATCACCATAATAAACAGACGGTCACACATAAATCATTTTTATTGATTTGATATTATTAAAGATTAAGTTGTCTTCCATTTTATACTTAATAATATTACGTTTTGAATGACGCTTAGCAGGAAGACATAAATTAATACGATTTTTTTTAATTTTACGAATCAATGATATTTAAAGTATACTTTTTATGGGAAAGAGCTTCAAAAGAGCGACCGCCTGGTGATAAGCGACTGTCACAGTCAACGGACATCTGCAACACCCAGAGGGTCACAAAATTCCACAATTGCGTTGTCCTTAAAATGAAATAGGGAAGTCGATGGGGACAGGAAGGAAAAGGGATTGGTTCTTCCTCATATCTCCCTCATAAGCCACTTTATGCCAAGTTTCTGAGAGGTCGTGATATTTTACCCAATCGAGCTGGTCCATTCATGTAGTATGCGTGGTTATGTCACAATAAAATCATATATAAATAAATTACATTTACCGTATAATGCGCATAGATTGGTAGAGAATAGCTACCAAAGTATTTCTGATCTAAGCAAGTACAAGTCTCCATATTAGCGTAATGATGTTGCAACTCGGCATCAAGATCTTCGTCATATATGAGTGACTGATGGTTGCCGCGGACGTAGCCTATTACAGCACACCGGGACTCCGTCATTACAGCTATTACTTTTATCTAAATATGTCATTCCCGCGGTGAAAACCATTACCTAATTTAGCTCCGATAAAACAAACACGTTTAGAATAAAACTCTTTAGGAAAGTATGTGTGAAATTCTTTTAAATCTGGAGATCTTAAGAAACATAACATAACATAACTTCACGCCTTTTGTAACCCGAAGGTGTAGGCAGCGGCTGTTAAGCCTCGTCTGGCCGTATGTTTACGTCCCAAATAGTACGTGGTGGCGAACCTATGGCCATACCGGGCACAAAGTTTTCAGTCATCGATATTTATCACACATAAGTTCCGAAAACAATTTCAGAAAGTCATTGGTGTGAGCCAGTGTCAGGAATCGAACCCGGGCCTCTGGATCAGAAGCCGTGTGATCGACCACTGGGCCACCGAGGCCTTTTTAGTCCTCTTCATCTTCAGAATATAGATGATTAGTATAAGATAACATAACTTTAAGCCTTTTTTTCTAATCGATGTTGTAGGCAGCGGCTGTTAATCCTCGACTCGTCGTTATGTCTACGTCCCAAATGATATAGGCGGAAACAAGGCACAAACTTCCTAAGATATATTCGAAAAGTCATTGGTGTGAGCCCGGGTTTGAACCGGGTTATTAAAATTTAAATAAATAGTAAATACAATTACATTCTCTAGTATTCTTAAACAGTATCCAGTATACTACCAGGACGTAGGTCAATTTTATAATGATTTTAGGTATTTTTTTACTGTTTGAAATTATTAATGGCAAGACAAATCTTAATTTGACAGTTGTCTGTCTTGCGAAATGTTTTGCGAAACCTTCTATTAGCCAATCTAAGTATAATATAGGTACTAATAATAATTATTATTTTTAAAGGAATTTTGTCTATGATTGTACATCACGTAAGTTACCAATAACACAGCAATATCACATTTAATCAAATGATTTAAGGTATGTTTTCTTTTCATCATCATCATCATCATCATCATGAGCCCAGATTAGTCCACTGCTGAACGTAGGCCTCCCCCTTAGCGCGCCATAACTCCCTATCTTGTGCCAGCTGCATCCAGCGACTCCCGGCTGTTTTTATGAGGTCGTCTGTCCATCTAGTGGGGGGACGGCCTACGCTACGCATACCAACCCGTGGTCGCCACTCAAGAACTTTTTTTCCCCATCGGTCGTCAGTTCTTCGAGTGATGTGGCCTGCCCACCTCCACTTCAGCGTGCTAACTTTATGGGCTATGTCAGTTATTCTCGTACGTCTACGGATCTCCGTATTTCGGATCTTATCCCGTAGAGATACACCGAGCATAGCCCTCTCCATAGCACGCTGAGCGACTTTGAGCTTCTTAATACGGCCAGCATTAAGAGACCATGTCTCAGAACCATATGTCATCGCTGGTAACACACACTGGTCATAGACCTTGGATTTAAGGCACTGAGGAATTTTGGACGAGAAGATATGCCTAAGCTTCCCGAACGCTGCCCAGCCGAGTTGGATCCGTCGGTTAATCTCTTTCTCGAAGTTCGCTCTACCTAGTTGAATAGTTTGTCCTAGGTAAACATAGTGATCGACAACTTCGAGGATCGCATCTCCAACAGTTACCGGTACTTGAATGACATGGACATTGGACATGACTTTTGTCTTGTCCATATTCATTCGTAGACCCACTTGTTGGGATAACTTGTTAAGATCCTTGAGCATTGCACCCAGATCCTCCAGCGACTCTGCCAAGACCACGATATCATCGGCAAATCGAAGGTGAGTGATGTATTCGCCGTTGATATTGATGCCTAGCCCGGTCCAATCTAGGAGCTTGAAGACGTCCTCCAATGCAGCGGTGAACAGCTTCGGAGATATAACATCTCCTTGTCTGACACCTTTCTGCAGTGGAATAGGCTCTGTACTCCCATCTTGGATTCGAACTGACATATTGGCGTTTCTATACAAACACTTCAGCACTTCGATGTATCGATAGTCAATTTGGCACCGCTGAAGAGACTGCAGCACCGCCCAAGTCTCGACGGAATCGAAGGCTTTCTCATAGTCCACAAACGCCAAGCATAGAGGTCGATTATATTCCTCGGTCTTCTCTATGATCTGGCGTAGAGTGTGGATGTGGTCTATGGTACTAAAGCCTTTTCGGAAACCGGCTTGTTCAGGAGGCTGGAAGTCGTCGAGTTTGCGCGAGAGTCGATTTGTAATGACTCTGGAGAACAGTTTGTAGACATGGCTCAGGAGCGAGATTGGCCTATAGTTTTTCAAGCGGGTCCTGTCACCCTTCTTAAAAAACAGCACCACCATACTCCTGGTCCATGCCTCTGGAACGTCGCCCCCGAGCACGACAGAATTGAAAAGCCTCTGAAGGGCTCTTAGAACCGGCTTGCCGCCTGCCTTCAGTAGCTCGGAAGTAATTCCATCGTCACCCGGTGCCTTCCCGTTCTTTAACTGTTTAAGAGCCATTTGGATCTCGTACAGACTGACGTCCGGGATATCTTGTTTTCTTTTAAACATATAAAATCACGTTGTTTGGTTAAAATTACACTACGGATTATAATATAATGCCTAATCTTTAGGTGTTACACGTATACCTGTAATAATTATTCTGATCTCATCCATTATATTGTTCCGTCAGGCACCTTAAAATAAATTCGCAAATGTTGCGTAGATTATAAATATAAATTGCCTTCGATTTCTGGGGCGTACCGTACATAAAATATTTAAGCTCTTTCCTTTTTTATGGTATAAGGGGCAAATTAGCAAGCAGGTCATCTGATGGTAAGCGATTACCGTCACCAATGGACACCTGCAAGACACCTACATTGCTGACTTTTAAGATGGTATAAAGAGGTAATAGGAACTGGGATGAGAAAGGCATAATAGAGGAGTTTGAAATACCTCTGAGAAAGCGCGTCATGAGCCACTTACATCGGTATACTGAATGGTCGTGGTATTTCCCTGATCGAGCCAGCCTATTCATGCTGGGAGATGCGTTTCTTTACCAATTATATGTGATGTTCTATTTTGAAGAATGTTCTATTTGAGACACGTGTGTTTTATATAACTAGCGGTCACAATATTTACAAAAATCTTCTTAATCTCCACATACAAACCATAATATGTCATAAATATATGTAATACAGTATTGTCTGACTGTCGGATTATGTTTTTTTCTTGCGAAAACCACAAATTCAAATTTATATACATCTTTTTATTTTGCGAGTAGTTTGTGTGGGCAGTCTTTTTAAAAAATAAAATTGTGTCAATCAAAACTTGGCTTATTCGTGCGTGTGTTTGATAATTTAGCTGTCATTTTGGTCAAAAGGTCAAAAGCTTGGCACCCAAACGCAAGCAACCCATGGACACCTGAACAGATATAGTGTTTCAGTTGCGATGCCGGGTCGGAAGTGGGATGGGATGGAGAGAGCGGAAGAGGTTAGGCCTCCTCCTAACTCTCTAACCGAATATGCCAGCTCGAATATGCAGCGAACTGCGGGGCTCTTCCACTGTAAAAGGATTAAAGAGTGTCTGAATTCCGTGGGTTATTGGACCATTCCAATTGCTTCCAAATTGTCTTCTTATACTAATTGTTAGTATATAACATGTACCTATTAATAAATTCTTAACTCGTTTACGGAACATCACATTACACGTATCGAACATCACATTATAGCTTCACGCCTTTTTCTAGCGGAAGATGTAGGCAGCGGCTGTTAAGCATCGACTCGCCGAATTTGTACTTCTCACTGGGCATAATGTTGTCAGTCATCGATATTCATGACTCATTACTTCCGAAAATAATTCCGAGATCTCATTTTCGTGACTTTTTGACTTCTTCTTGATTCCGAAGCGGGAAACCCAACCACTGAACAATCGAGACGACAGAAACAAGTTAGTTTCCTTTAAATCATCTCTATTTGCAGCTTTACTGGAATAGTACTGGCCATTAGCTTCTTTACAATTCATGTAAATAAGCTGTGGCTATTATATTCAACTAAATAAGCTATTTGTAAAGGAGCGATGTAAGCTATATGTACTCAGTTACAAGTGTGATTAAACAAGCTATAAACTGAGATATTTATTGAAATGTTCAAAGTGCCTGCCGGTGGCGGTCACGTGGTCAAAGCTGTTAAAATTTATGAGCTATAAAAAACAAGAAAGTTAATATCCAAAAAGTGATTAAAGCTTGTAAGATGGACCCTAGCTTTAGGCATGTGTTAAGATCTACGACTAATGAAAACTAATGAGTTATATTAGCCTATTACAGAGTTAATATATGCGTAAATAACTTTACGCCAAGTGCGTTACGGGGTAGGCAGAGAGAACAGGGCGCCATAAGGTACGATTTTTATGGCTTCGGACATCAACTTCCTCCAGGGCTCAGATTCTCCTGTACTATATTGAGGTTTTAATTAAAATCTTATTTTAAGGCCTCACATGAAATAAACGCATTTAGATTTGCGGTCAGTCCAAACTTATATTATTAAAAAAAATCAATTTTAGTTAACAATAAAAATGGTTGTGTTCGAAAAGGAAATACAATTCAGAACTTTTTGCTTATTAAGCTTTACAAGGTTATAGAGCACATTTTGTATCAGTAACACGTCTGTCTATTTCTAGGGTTCCGCATCATAGACAGAATAACTAAAAATCTAATTGCTATTTCATGTATAGCCTTCGTTCTTGTACAGACAGTTTTATAACACACGTTGCTAATAGCAGCTGGTAGTTGCTGGTAGTATTTACTTTGCGAACGGAAATGTACGAGACTAGTAACAGAGTGGTAGCCAATAGATGGCAGAAGAAACAGAGGTAGGCAAATGAATGGATGGGAGGATGACATAATGAAAATAGCGCGTCCAAGATAGATATGAATCGCAAAGAATAAGACAGAATGGTCATCTTTAGAGGAGGACCTATGTCGGAAGACAAGTTTTAGAATAAATGCCATTCGCCTGTTATATCTAATATAACTCTAATATATAAAATCCTCTTGTCACCATACTCCTCCGAAACTGCTCGGCCGATTTTCATTAAATTTTGTGTGCATATTAGGTAGGCCTGAGAATCTATTTGAACATTAATTTTTCCTCTATATGTTAAGGGTAGCTCACACTCATTTTTTTTTGAAACAGCATACAAGAATAATACATACGACGCTAATTTTTTACCTCTCTGCGATCAACTGAGTTTTATTTGTTGATGAAAAACTTTATTTTGTTGGCAAGATTACAAATTCTATAACAGATTAGTATAATAAGTTCAGGAACTTATAAATTTAGTAATATAAATTCACAGCAACAATAGAGTTTTTTTTTTTTATTTTATTATGGGAACTAAGTCGAAAACATATCTTTTTGGGGTGTCTTTATCAAGACTTTTTTAACAAAATCTATCAGCAGTAAACAGTTATTTCCTAATATATTTGTTTATTTGATGGCCTTAAAAGTTCCTGATAAAAGACAAAGGATAGAGAAGGACAGTTATATATTTGAGTAGACGCCGAGACCCTATCTAAATAAGGACCACTATTTTTGAAAAGATCTCTGCCCGTCTCCAAATATGTCCAACAATAAATTTTAAATGCATTGTGATAAATTTTGCACAATTACTAGTTTTATACAAAAACAGATTTCGTAGAGATTAATAAACAATACTGATAAAAAGAACCCTTGGTAGTGAATCATTTATTTTGTTGTACCAATTGTGGTCAGAGTTTTTTGTTTGTTTTTACCGAATCACAAAAATTCTTATCTATGTTAAATTAGGTAATTTAGATTGTAATATAATTATCTTTACATCTAAATAAAATCACAGTGTCTGTTTGTAATATAGGAATAATCGCATTTTACTACATGCATTTTTTGTGTGTCTGGTTGTCTGTCAGTCTGAAATGGTTGGACTGATTTTGTTGGGACTTTCATAGGCAGGTAGCTGATGTAATATGGAGTGATTTAGGCTACTTTAATTTGGAAAAAATTACTAAATCTCATTTATTGATCCGAGGTGAAACAAAGTTTGCCGGGTCAGTTAGTAGAGAGTAGTGAATATGTCGGAATTATTGTTCCGGGAAAATTCGCAATGAACTTTACGTATGACACCGTACGAATTGATGTTGTTTTGTTAGACAGAATTACGTTTGCTAACACAATCTGAAGTTTTTCAGTATTAAGGAGTCTAAAGTCGAATATTGCAGAATTTATAAAAAGTTTTGACGCTTTAGCAGATAACTTGAGATATGTTTTATTAACTTATGAAAAAAACGACTACAGGTAAAAAAAAATCGACGATACAAAAACAATAGACCGAGACGTGGGTATTTCGTGCGAACATGGTAATATGACGTTTAGTGGAGGACAGTCAGATTTATACTTTGGAATCCAGGGCCAGTCAATCAATCTTCATACAAATTTTTGAAATGTATTTGTAACAGCGTATAGAAAAATGGTACAAAAAGAATTGTCCCATTCACAGTAATTAGGGTACATTGACATACATGAAATGTTATTACATGCACTACAGAATTATAAATATACATATATTGCAAATAAAAAAAAATCTTTATTCTCAAAACTCACCGTTGCACCTACAGTCCTTTGGGACCCGAAGAATAAGTTTGTAATTGTTCTCTTTTAAAATATGAGTATAAACTTATAAAAAATAAAAGAAAAATCCGAACTTTTTTTGGTTGTGATTGAGACCAGTCAAAATATTTTTATATGCTGGATGTAGCCCTGAATTCCGAGTATTTGCAGTTTTTATTTCTTACGGTACTCCAAGAGTTGGTAATTTGGTATACTATTTTTACACGAATGAGGTTTGAAAACCAGAGATAAATGATATTGCAGTGTATCTGTGGATGCAACTATCGTAAGGACTATAATTAGGGGGACTATAATTAGGGGGACTATAATTGTACAGGAATGCGCAGCACAGAGTTGTTAGATTTTCTTTTTTTATTGGTTGATAAAACTTTGTCTGCTTCACAAATCACGACTTTAAAATTTATTGGTATAATATTAAGTAATCATTTTATTATAATCAAAACGTTATGCAGTAATAATGTAATTTATTACCAGTATTAAAATTATTAATGTTGAATTTCTGTGATTGACTTAATACTATTTATAATTTTTTAAACTTATATGTGAACGGAGCTAGTTTACACGAATTACCTTTTCGTCTCAGGTTCATAAATTTCACCAACATTAATACCGAATACAAACAATTATTTTGCATTTGTGATGACATTTATTTAAGTTTAAAGTAAGTAAGAGTTTGCAGTCTCGGTGGTCTAGAGGTCGAGAACCATGTTTCTAAATCATGGGATCGAATCCAGGCTCACATCAATTTCTTTTCAGATTTATCTTCAAAAATTATGTATGAACAAAATTTATGACTGACAGCATTGTGCCCGGTGTATGGGAATAGGTGCCACCTATTCCATTTGGACAAAAAAAATCGGCGATTAGAGGCTGAATAATAGCAATAACTTTAGGTAGAAAAGGCTATGGTAAAAAATAATATTAAATTAAAAGTTTTGCATGATGTAGACGCGAGAAATGACTGACGCGAGATCCTTAAACCATTACTACATTCTAAACACAAGGCAGGTGTTCATCGATCAAGTTATAATCTATGATAACAGGTTAGCGGGTTTAGAAGCCTGCAAATGAGAACCATGCGTTGATTTGACGAGAGGCTTTCGAAATATTAAGGTGATAAAATAATATTACGGTACAATTTTGCCATTAATACATTTTATAAGATAGTTAAACGCAATATTTGAGTAATTCTGTCTATCGTTGTTGACTGAACGTTAAACAAAGAATTATAAAACTAAAACATTGTACAGGATCATGTTAACCGGATCAAATATTTGTAGTACACGGTCCGGTTGTTTGTTTAAATGTATGTTCGTTTGTGTAGTTACACCCACATTACTAGATAATCCTGTGGGAACACAATTCTTTCTAGTTAAACGTGTTTTTTTCTTTTACTATTCGAGTAATTTTTTTTGTTTACGAAGCAAAGCTAACCTATTTACTTAAGAATAAATAAGTCGCTATATGTTTATCGAAGTATAATACCATTTTGGCACTATGCTAAAATGAATGCAAATAAATCTTTCAAAATGGCGCCAGCGCCATCTTGAAATTATAATCGCCTTGACCGTTCACGAAGACCTCGCACGAACTGAACAGGATCGATATGGTATTATAACCATAATAGGATACAAGAGTTAGTAACTATGTGAATAATATTTTACTTACGCCTAATCCCTTGGGGGGTAGGCAGAGAGAACAGAGAGTCATAAGCCACGATTCTTACACACTTTCTTCTTGGACTTTCATAACTCTTGTCATATGTCTTGTCCGAGCGTCGGTTTCTAACTTCGCCTCAAAAAAAAACAAACAACCATTCTGATTGATTATAATAAATGAAGATTATAATGGCTTTCATTAAATTACTGCGATAGGGCTATAATATTTCATTAGAGTTATTTTAGTCTCGGTCGAGAGTCTCCGTGGCGCATTGGTCGAGCACACGGCTTCTGATCCAGAGGTCCGGGTTCGATTCCAGACACTTCAAACACTTCCAGATTTTTCGAAATTGTTTTCAGAAGTTATGTGTGATAAATATAGATGACTGAAAAACTTTGTGCCTGGTATGGCAATAGGTTCGCCACCTATTCCATTTGGTACGTAAACATAACGGCGAGACGAGGCTTAACAGCCGCTGCCTACACCTTCGGGTAACAAAAGGCGTGAAGTTATGTGAAATTATGTTATGTAGAGTTATTTTAAAACACTTTATATTACCTATAATACTTCAAAAATAATCAAGTGTCAGTTTTATTAAATTTTATTAAATGTTTATATATTAATGCACGATGTTAATAATAGTATAATGTCGCTTTTATCTCGTACATTTTTATCACAAATAATGCATATTTTCACTAATTTAGTACTTTAATAGGTAAATATAATACTTTTTTTTAAGAATATTTAGATAAACACTTAACGATAAAACGAATTAGGTATTTTTAATTAAAAAAGCCACTCATTAGCAAATATAAATTCTATTGCCTCGCTAATAATTTTAATCAATTCATTACACACGTAATATATTTGTATCATCAATGATTTACGAGTCTATTAAGATATTAAAACACAATAGAAAATAACAAAGCCGATTGAAGACCTCAAAACACACACCTACGAGTTATAAAACCAGCGCCTACGGCCAACAGAAGCGAAGTGAAACTATAAACAACCAACTAAAATATAATGATCCCTAGTTGAAGAACAAGTTATTCAACAGCTGGAATTCTCCTTTGAAAATTAAGTAGAAAACATTGTACAGTTCAATATAACAGGCCAAGTTAAAATGGTGTTTGTAATGTAGAAAGTTCTGCCATACCATATCGAGCGAGTAAGTACGCACCGCCAACTCCTTATAAAATATCATATTTAATAATCTATCCGATAGGATAAGCAGACTTGATTTCTCGATTGCCTTCATATAGTAACAATGTAACGCCAATTAAGGATTTAAAATTTTTGGAGGCTTCAATTATAGATAAAAAAATTATCCATAATTGTCTTTATCCGTTCAATATCGCTGGCCAATTCAATATAAAAGAATTGTTATAACTTACGCAATGAGAATTGTTTGTGTTGTTTTTAAATATAACTTAACACATAGCTTCACGACGTTTTCTACCCGAAGGTGTGGGCTGCGGCTGTTAAGCCTTTCGCGGAATCGTTACGTTACGTCCCAAATGGAATAAGGTGGCGAACATTATGCCACACACCGGGCACAAATTTGTCAGTCTGTGTTATTTTTGCTGTATAAATACTGATAAAAAATTACAGTTAAGGGAATGTTCAAGCACCTACCTACTGATGTGAATATGTACAAAGCGAAAAATATTTGTTATACAATTTATTATACATTTATTATACAATTGGGCTGATAGCGATTGCATCAAATCTTAACTCAATCGTTTCAGAAGTCAGAAGGGATTCCCTCTGGAGGCAATGATTGTGACCATTGATAAGACATATTAGTTTCTATTAGTCGAACTTGTGCCCTTCGCAAAAATGGGTATTACTTATTAGGCACATATGGTAGACCCCGGGTCTGTTTCTTTGATATTAAAGTTAGTTTAAAAAAATATATGAGCTATTAAGGTAAAAAAATAATAGTTAAGTCCAGTTTTCCATGCATATTTTTAGATATTCTAACCTCAAATGTAATGAATTTGTATTTACAAAGCTATCACTTATTTTAGTGATAAATATTTATACTTTAACTAAATGATTAGTTATTACCCATAAATAAACGGGCGCGCGTTTCTAATGATCACAATTTATTCACATACATCACATATTTAAGAAATATCGCCTTAGGTCAAGCGCCACAATAAGCTTAGTCAATTTCTAAAAGACTGAAAGAAATCCGTCCAATAATTTCGGAGTTCAACTATGACATTCAGACAAATAAAAACTTTCAATAAACTATATTTTGTACTTGTCATGTAATAGATATTATTACTGTGTTTACCCTACATTCTATAGTTAATTTATGGTAATAAGTGTCGCAACCTTTTTTTATTAGTGATAGAGCCACGCAGTTCTCTGCATGAAAGGTACGGCTCGATCAGTGACATTCGCGACCTCTCAGAATATCGACGTAATATGGCTCTTGCCGCGTTTCACTCGGTGACTGAGATATCCGGAGGCACACCCTACTTCCGACCCATTGCAAATTGTGAGGGACGGCAACGCAATTGCGACACTATCTATGTTCAGGTGTCCATGGGTGGCGTTGGTTGCTTGCCATCTCCTGACACGCTGGCTTTTTTGCCCCTCCATTCCATTAAGAAATCTAATTAATAATAATAACTTTCGCCATCTATTTCATTCGCAGGTATAATATTCGGCAATCAAAGTAAAGACATAACGCCTTCGGATAAAAAAGGCGCAAATGAAATACGTATTTTTTACCTACTCATGGACAACAATGTGACCTAACTGTTCAATTATTATACCTCTAGGCATTTGTTAAGTATTTATCAGACGTGAGTTATCATTAATGTAATTATGATGTACCTCATAACCGGTTTGTACCAGATTCAGAGCTAATTTTACGAGCATACGTTACATTGCTATCACCGGTCGTATATTTACGGCGAAACCTTATATGAAGGTAGTTTCATTTCTACGAATAGTACAGAGAACAGTTTCTAACATAGAAATCATAGTTTAATTGTTGTCTGAACAGAGTCGCGGAATATAACTTGTGAGTGTTTAAAAAGTACTAGATATCACATACTTTTTTTGGTAAGTGGTCCAGTGGGTCGAGCTTCGTGGGTGGGTGAGTGGCTCCCATCCAGAGGTCCGGGTTCTAATCCTGACACTGGCTCACAGCAATGACTTCTCGAAATTGTTTTCGGAAGTTAAGTGTGATAAATATCGATTACTGAAAACTTTGTGCCCGGTATGGCATTAGGTTCGCCACCTATTCCATTTGGCACGTAAACGCAACGGCGAGACGAGGCTTAACAGCCGCTGCCTACACCTTCGGGTAACAAAGGCGTGAAGCTATGTCATGTTATGTTTTTTGGTATGTCATTCACATCTATGTTCACAGAAATGAATCGAAACAAATTTTGCAATGAAACTAAAAGCCATGGAGTGTAAACAAACTTGATAGTATGTATGATGCGTAAGTAGTTCAGGTACAGTAGATGTTAATATGTAAAACTATCAGAAAACACGAAATGGCTATTTACCACGTGAACGAAGTCGCGGTTAACGAGTAGTGTGAAATAAAACATGTTGTATTTTTTTTTTTCAAATAAGTCGGAAAAAAGAGATCGGCCTTGAAACCGACAAGGTGGGAATCGTTTCTTGAGATTTACCTGGAACTGTCCGTGGTATAAAAATAAAAGATTTCATATATACACCCACTTAATCGTAAAATGTCAAAGGAAAGATTACTAGCGTAATAAATAATAACATATAGGCTAAGAAACTTTGCATTCAATAGCTCTACGCGACACGTTAAACCTTTATAACTGGGGATTGATAGTAATTAAAAATAAATAACCCCAGTCAAAGAGCCATCACAAAATTCTTGTTCCCTTTCTAATTTCGGCAAATAATGTAGCTTGTGTTATTGCCGTAGTAACTTAGGCTTATATCCATCTAGCCTAACCAGTGTATGTCGGAGCAAATATACAAACCCGCACTCAAGAAACATAGCCTCCTTCTGAGACAGTCGCAAATTAAATCTTTTAGTCCAGTCATTTAAGGTTAAATTAGGTAAGAATCTCGGAATTTGAGATACCCGGCTGTAACTCTGTAAATATTTATATATTGACACCCTAAAAGTTGTCTCAAAACCTACATATGGTAGGGTGTCGGCAACTATTAAATTTTAAGGTCAAAAGTCACAAAAGTCGGTGTTTTGAGCTTTCTTCGTAAATATCTCATTTCCAATGAGATTTTTGTTATATTTATTATGTATCAATATTGTAGATTATTAAATTCTCTACAAATTTTGATGAGAAAATATTTTTTTACGGTGAACCATTTTAGAGATACAGCGCGGAGAGCGCGCAGTCACAGGACCACTTCAAGTCAACCAGTGCCTCCGCTCGAAAACGCGCCATATATAGTTGTTGAACTATCGATAAATCAATGAAATAAATATTTGTCACATAAACATAACTTCACGCCTTTTGATACCCGAAGTTTTTCAGTTATCGATATTTATCACACATGACTTCCGAAAACAATTTCGAAAAGTCATTGGTGTAAGCCAGTGTCTGGAATCGAACCCCGGACCTCTGGATCAGAGGCCGTGCGCTCGCCCACTGCGCCACCGAGACAATATTTGTCAATTTTTACATAACTTGAAATTATACCTTAACGGTGGAATTATCCCAGAAAATTGTATTTAGCAAATCGTCTGGAGCAGGTGGTAAAATTGTCAATGGGCAATACGATGGTTAGAAAGTTAGAAAGTTTGAACTGATAATATACTGGTGGAATATTTGAAAACTGTCCAGGTTTATTAGGTTTTGTAGACTTGACATAATGAAGATGATCGAGACTTTTCACAGATTTCGGATTAACAGCTACTGCTTAAACCTTCGGGTATAAAAAGGCGTGAAGTTATGAAATAATTGACAGTTCATCAACTATAAAGGCGCATTTTTAACCGCAGGCACCAGTCCAGTGACCGCGCGCTCTCCGCCTTTTATTTCTAAAACGGTTCAGCATAAAAAAATATTTTCTCATCAAAATTTGTAGAGAATTTAGTAATCTACAATATTGATACTGAATACAAATCGCAAAAATCCCATTGGAAATGAAATATTAACGAAGAAAGCGCAAAATACCGATTTTCGTGACTTTGGACCTTAAAATTTAATAGTTGCGTACACCCTACCATATGTAGGTTTTGAGACAACTTTTAGGGTGTCAATATATAAGTATTTACAGAGTTACAGCCGGGTATCTCAAATTCCGAGGTGAACTTACTATAATGACTGGACTATTTTGATTTTATAAATTCTATGAAATGTTCCAGCCATAAAGCAGTTAGTGCTAAGTTCATTTCCAACAGCGCAAGAGGCGTAGCGCGAACCTATGTACGTATGATTATTTTGTCTCGGTCTAGTTTATGTTTTTTCTTATAATTACTTCGTAGCTTTGAGGCAAATGTTTGTTCTCAAGATTAGATCGACTTCACCAGAATAGCATAGTTTTTTGTCTATGTAACAAGTTCTGCAATTTTCTCTCAAATTTATTTTAGCTATGTAGATATGTTTAAGTAAGCAAGAGTAACGCGTCACATCCTGTTTTTCATATCAGCTTTGATACAGCTATCTAGCTCATCATATAAACATATCTGCTTACTAGGAATTGTAGGAGCATAATGCAACACAAACAATGATCTCACCTACAGCTGGCATTATTTACTGCACGCAATGGTAGTTGTGTTGAAGCTTATCTGCTCTCGACCGCGAGCCAGGTTCTCAATACCCTATTCAGCTTTCTGTATAGGTACCTACATAGATTATGAGAAACAAGACACATAAAAACTTCAACGTATGGTAGGCACAATGTCAAGAATTGTCGGAGCTACAATTATTTTTATAGTTTACACTACTCTATGTTATTATATTAAACACGTTCGATTTAAAAATCGAATTTTATTTAACACGATTTAACTTTGCAAAAGCGTCATCTAGTAATAATTTAGTGGGCACTTCTTTTCAGAAAGTTTTAAGTTCCATGGTATTTGTGATTCCTTGGTATTTTTTACGGAAAAAAGTTGCGACAATTCCCATTGAATGCTCAAATCGATTGGATCATGGTTATATTACATTTGGTAAGACATTGTAGTAATA
Source organism: Euproctis similis (assembly GCA_905147225.2). Taxonomy (NCBI): domain Eukaryota; kingdom Metazoa; phylum Arthropoda; class Insecta; order Lepidoptera; family Erebidae; genus Euproctis; species Euproctis similis. Next base: position 18,428,328 of record LR990109.1, read on the forward strand.
TTGCTACATAACATTTAGAAGTTACTTATAGTCCTAAAAAGTAAAGTACCAAAGTTTTAATATCTTCCAGTGAATTAAATAAACTTCCAATCTGGGTTCCACAAAAATAATAACGCGGATACTTCGAGGATACTGTCAACAATTTCTTAATTTCTTGCATTTCATTATCCACGCACACCACCACAAGCCATTGGGTAAAGTGTGGTCAAGCTCTGGCTTATGTAAAGTAGGTACACACAAAACAAAAATACAAAACACAAAAAAATTCGCTCGCAAGCATATTTTGGTTAGGTTAACCACGATAAAATGTCTATGACGACAACGTTGCTCAAAGTCTATGGGAGATTTTTTTTATTTTACTGGACCACACATAGTGTCCTTGAAGAATTACATGCAAAACAATCTTTGTATATAAATTACGTTTCAACAATGTTGTCCATTGTAACACAGTTTTTATAGTTTAGGTACTGGTTTTTTTTATTACATAATACATTTTATGAAATTAAATTTATTTAGCCGTTGTTTACGACAGAGTTGTATGAACATTTGCTTACTTGTTTTGATGAGAATTTTAAAGTAATCTTGACAAGTAATAATTTCTATGATTAAATTGTAGTAGCAGAAGAACTGGTAAGATACATCATCATACAGGTAGGGCCGCTCGTTATGACATTCATGCTATTCGTGTTCAAAGACAGATGAAACTGGACTGATAGATGGGTGGATGGATGAATACAGTTAGTTCTATATGTAAATCACGGAAATAATGTTTTTTTTTGCGATGTGTCACTCAATTTATCTCCATTTTTTTTTAAAATCAAATTTCATGTTTTTTACAAGTTATTAAAGCCTACCATCCTATGAGTAATATACATCTACAATACTCCAACCAACTATGATATTGTGAATTTGGTCTGGTCTTTTCTTGACCGATAACTCATTGGTATGAGCCGGGAACTCGAAACTTCTGGAATCAGGAACGTGTTGCTCAGCTTCTAGACCACCGAGGATCTCTTTAAATTTTTTAGTTTTTTTAACGAGTTCCTTTTAACGTCTTCGGATGTTCTAGAAATCTAGCACTTCGCTATATTTCCTATCTTTTATTTATTCCTGTCTCGGCGGTCCCGCAATCAAGCACCCCGCTTCTGAATCAAGAGGTCGCGGGTTCAAATCCGTAAACATAACGGCTAGACGAGACTTAACAGCCGTTGCCTGCACCTTTGGGTAGAAAAAGGGTTCCACTCCACTTTTATCATTTGGTATTATTAAGCTTGTCTTAGTTAACGGGTCTACTTTACTAATAAGAAATTTAGTCTTTTCCTGTGTTCATATTTTGTATCTGATATCTTTAAATGTTTTTTTGATTACATTGATTATATAAGCATACAAACTCAGCATGCCAACTCTGTATCAACGATGAATTTCCATGGCTAATAGCATAGAATGTTAGACTTATTAAAGACAGTTCCGTTCCTTCGTTATTCACACATAACGTGCAATTTAACGCTTGTTAGACACGCTCTTGGTTATTTTTCAATCTTAAAGCCACACTGTGTCTTTGGTGAGTAATGAGATAGATTTAAATTGCTCAATAATATTAGTTTAAATTTATATTGCATTGCGTAATTCTTTCAAATAACTTAAATACGTTTTTAGACGGCGTCTATTTTTTACACCCATGAATCTACATACGCATCTCATCGCGTCTCATCGCTGATATGCTACAGTTTTTATCTTTATTATTATTACAGAATGTTAAGAAGTCTTATTAAATTATTGTTAGAACAATTTTGCATTTTATTAAATAAATAAATGGTGTTTGTTCAAATGCGCTAATATCAATAATGCGCTGCTAGTCCGATTTGAAAAGTCTCACCGCACTCTCTAGTCACTACCCAAGTGAGCAGAAATAATACTTATCAGTATTGGACAAAACTCTATACTATATATTCTAATCTAAAGTTAAAAATTATCTTTTTAAAAGTTTTATATCAGTATTGGACAAAATACAATACAATACAATACAAATAAGCTTTATTGTACACATGAAACATTACAATACACTATTCACAAATTATTAAATGTACAATTGGCGGCCTTATCGCTACAAGCGATCTCTTCCAGGCAACCTAAATGGAGACCTGGAAAAGGATAGTATCAGGGGTAGTGTGTACACATGCAGTTCCAATGATATGTACCTAATTATTATCATACTATGATTTAATCATTATAGCATAATAACAACCAGGCCAGTATAAACTACATAAATAGATAAATAAATATATACCTACCTATTATATACATACTTAGATTATATACATAAACTATAACATATAAGAGCAGAGGAAACAACAGATTCTGGTTACAGGGAATGCTAAGTCTGGATGTTACTTCATTAATAAAATAAGATTATATAAACATGTGATTATTACTGTGACAGATAATACTCCCTCACCAAGGACTTAAATTTGTGTAAGGACTTGGCACTTCTTATAGTTAACGGCAAAGCATTCCACAGACGAATTGCTTGTACTGTAAATGATCTGCCAAGATAGTCCGTGGAATGTGCAGGCATCTTCAGTAGTAACTTCCTGGATGTTCTCAAAAACCCTGAATGCGTGTCAGAAAATTGGAAGCGTTTTTTAAGATACAAAGGAGTTTGGATATTGAAAAGGATACTGTAGAGTAGAGAAAGAATGTGAGCATTCCGGCGAAAGCGGATAGGTAACCACTTGAGTTTGGTTCGAAATATAGAAACATGATCATATTTGCGTATACCAAAAATGAATCTAATACAGTAGTTCTGAAGTCGCTCAAGTCTGTTATACTTAAATTATTCTAACCTAAAGTTAAAAATTATCTTTTTAAAAGTTTTACCAATTTAGCTATTATTTTTGTTTTGTGTGCAAAATGTGCAAATAGATTTACTAATGCAATTTTGTTTAAATTTAAATGGTTTGTGTCCAAACATATGTTTTTCGGACACGAAATACACACGACTCTATAATTTTCTAAGCTAAGCAACTTCTGTTATGGAAACTAAATAACATATACTTAAAATACATGGAAAATATCCTAGACGCTGTAGAAACATTAATGCTCATCATAAATATATTCAGGTGGGAAATGATCCCTTTTACTTCCACTCAGCAATGGGTTATTTCATCATTTGAACCATGAGACCCGTCAAAATTTATCAAATTTAAATACACCATTTAAAGACAGAATGATAATAACTGGATAATAAAATTACGTTATAATATGATACTTTTCCCACACACGGGGAGGTACCTACGGAGACGATATCTCTGCCCAGCCCACGCCGAATTCACAGTACTTCGTTATAGTTTTTACTGACTGAGGAATTTCGTAACTCTTGATATATTCCAGCCACAATAATTTGAATAAAATTATTCATAAAAGAGATCTCAAATCTGCAATAAACGTAACACCTAATCAAATTTGGGTAAAATATTACGCATTGACAGCGATAATATATCTTAAATGGACACAGGTAGATATAACTCTACCTACGTCTTGAATAATATACAGATATTACTTAATATATTCCATTTACATTTATTTAAAAATGTTATAATGTTTAATAACCGTTTACATATTTTTGTTACTATGTACACGCTCGTTATAACGGAAGGTGTAGCCAGAAGTTCCCACGTTAGATAAAATATGTTACCAAGCGTACTGTATTTTACAAATGGCAGGTCCGATCTCATTTATCAGACATGTTTCAATGCCACCTACTAAAGGTACCTTTGTGTCTAAATCTAGGTTCTAATACAGAAATACGTACATCAATAGATTTATATGTTAGTAAATGTAAAATGACAGTCTTGATACCAAAAGGTGTAAGTCTATTACTAGTGCCAAATGTAAACAAGCAGAGAAACCTATTGGCATCGCACACAATATTGTTAGAAATCGTATAGAGTATATATGTTTTTATCTCACGTAATTTTTGTAAATTGTAAAATTTGAAGTAAGGTTTGAACCAGTACACAGTTATGAAAAGAGAGATGGTGTCCTTCTGATCGGATCATTCAATCACCTGGTACGATACCTAAGAGATAAGGTGACATCATCTTCTAGGAGGTACAAAATACCACAAACTTTAAACAACCACTCCACAAGAATGACCAAATAAATAATTTACGCGATCAATATTTAAATATGATCGATTTACATATTATTATTGATTTATTTTATATTTACATTACAAACAATGAGCCGGTCTAACATCCAAATACTAAAACCGTTTGCATTTGTTCATGCAAAACAAACTAAATCTTAACAAATGATGTTCCGATGCTATTACAAATCACTACAAGAGTCAAGGTTACAGAGCGCAACAAATCGGTATCAGATTTATCTTATCTCTGTAAGAGGCCTCGCTATCAAATGAGTATATTTAGAAGCTTCGTTTACAATAAGCCAACGGATAGTACTGATAGCGAAGAGATGACCTTTCTGATTAAGTGAATCAATATATATGGAACGGTGCCGTGCAGTCTGCATAAAAAAACATCATTCAGTCTTTGTTAAATGAGGTGAAAAAAAAAAATGGCAAATGCGTAAATTATAGTACCAAAAACATTGTACAGTTCAACTCTCCTGCTCCTCTAGTCCCCAGAGGGATATTCTAATGACCCCTCGACACCTTGATGTACAATAAATTTATTAGTTAGCAGGCTTGTTCAGACAGTTTTCTAATTTCAACGTAGAGACAATTAATACTACGGAAAAGGCAGTATGGTTTCTAGGCTTTAGCCTGTCCAAATTGCGTGAGTGAAAAGAAAATCTCCCGCGCTTTTTGAGTTCTGACGTATCCTAAAATTCCTAAATGAGGCAAATTGTGTGTATTGCTTATTATTTGATAATACCTGGAATTGTGGATGAAAAATTTAATCTCATATAACCTCGTAATAATAAATGAAAAATATATTAATATGGAATATAAATCAAAATTGATGAAACATTATTCGCTATAATACCTATATTAATACAAAGCCCGTAAAAATCCCGTAACAAGCTATACCATTTCAGATAAAACAAGCCATCTTAACATTATAGTACCCAGTTGAATATCAATTTAGTTAGTTAAAGTGACACTTAAAATAGATAATATGCTTAGTTTAAGATCAGATTTATAACATGAATTGAGATAAAATGTAATATCAAATACATTTTACGGTTAGTACATTATAATATTGTAAGCTGTACTAACCTACATTTTTTTTTTTTTTTTTTTTTTTTTTTTTGACGCAGTGGAATGCATTTACGCATACCCCGACGTCCCCACGGACGGCTCCGTGGCGACGTCGGGGGTATGTGGGACTCACCGGCTGGTGTGCAAGGCCGGAATACCCACTAAACCACTGCGGCGCACTTCTCCGTCGTTAGTTGGGGCGCCAGGGGGTCGCGATTAGCATTCTACCCTGACGCCCCGACGGAACCCGACCAGCCACGGAGCGCGCGAGCGCAGAGGGTGGCTTAGCCGGGCGACGACCTCATCGTAGGTACGCCCATTTAGGGCGGGGGGAGAAGGCGATCGTAGTGACGTCGCCTCCTCGCTGGCCTCGCTCGGCGGAGCGGGTCTGCGTCGGCAGCGTTTTCACGCTCCCGCTCCGCGGCCTCCTTCAGCGAGATCACCGACTCGCTGAAGTCGGCGACTGCCTGCCAGCACCTGTCGCTGCTGACCATCGCGCTCACCACTGCCGGCAACGACAGGTCCCCGCCTATGACGGCGATGAGGTCGTTCCTCTGCTCCTCCCAGGCGGCGCACACCTGGAGGGTGTGGCGCGCCGTGTCTTCAGGCGCGCCACACTCGACGCAGCCCGGATACCTCTCTCTCCGGGCGATCTGACACAGGTACTTACCGAAGCAGCCGTGCCCGGTAAGCACCTGCGTCAGTCGGAAAGTCAAAATACCGTGACGGCGGCCAACCCATCGACTGAGGACAGGAAGCACCGCCGCCACGGTTTCCGCTCCTGCAGATGGGGTTCTGAGATATTGACCCCATCTGCATAACATTACGTTTTGGGCCGCAGCCCTCACCCTCCCAGGATCAGGAATCTCGCCCCTACCGCGTGCTTCCGCGCGGTGGTGGTAGACCACTGCCAGGACGCGGGCCTGAAGCTCCCACGGTGGGTCGCCCGTGTACTAACCTACCTACGCCAATCATAGTATATATGTATATGTGAGTATAGTATGCAATGTTGTATGTTTATCTTATCATCAACGCATATAAAGGCCTTTGATAAGAGTACTGAGCGCTTGCATGGCTGTTAAATTGTGGAGGACATAAAAATAGTTATTAAGCAAAATAACTATACCTGTTATGAAATCTGGAATAAAGATTACGATTACGATACAGCCTAGTATTATTATAAGTCTATCTACTTAAATAATAATAAGTTACTACGCGTAGCTGAAGTATGCGTAGTACAGAAATTGTGGTTTCATTCTAAAAAAGTGGAGTGGGAGATAATACTTTACTATAATATTAAGAAGAAGAAGATAATAATAAGACTTACATTCATACACACATACATAACTTCAAGCTAAATCCCTTGCGGGGTAGGCAGAGAGAACGGAGCGCCATAAGGCACGATTCTTACACATCTCACTCGCTTTGTTGACTTTCATAACTCTTTTCATGCACGCGCGTCGATTTTTGAGGCTCCTAACATCACCTTCCTCCAGAACACGTTCTATTTGGTCATGGAATGTGTGTTTAGGCCGTCCTCGACTCCTACATCCATCCGCTTTTGCATTGTATATCTGCTTAGCTTAGTCAATCTTGCATCATCCATCCTTTCTACATGTCCGAACTATTGTAGCATGCCCTTTCTTATTTTTACACCGACACTCTCTTTCAATCCGACTTTTTTCCTTATAACCGCTTGTTTTCCACGCGGTCAGCGATGGTCACTCCGCAGATTTTGCGCAATGCCCTCATTTTGACCGCGTTTATCCTACTCTCGTGCACGCTCTGCTATACCCAGCTATTGCTTCTGTAAAATAAGACTTGAGATTTATTATTATTTATTATGTCTAACTTATTGTTCATTTTAGAAGGGTCATTAATTTCCTGCCCCGTTCCCATTATTTGGGGTCAGCGCAACAGGTTTTTCATTTCCACACTTTCATATCATTCGCATCTTCCACAATAACACTAATCATGTTGTCTTTCACACACTCCATCCATATTTTCTTAACTTTTTCTCTTCTCTTATTTCCCTGCACATTCAGATTTATCATTATTCTCGCAACATGAGTATCATCCCTGCTCATTACATGCCCATACCACACATTGCGATTCCCTTTTGTCTACTCATTTAATAGCGCAACTTACTTTCTCTAATCATCATTCTCTCTTACATCCCTTTCATAGCCCAAGATTCTAATCCATACATATTTATTTATTTAATCTACGGATTTTACCCATACAAGTGCATATATAATAGTAAATAATAATATTATGTAATTGTAACTATTTAATTAAATAACATAACATAACATAACATAACTTCACGCCTTTTGTTACCCGAAGGTGTAGGCAGCGGCTGTTAAGCCTCGTCTCGCCGTTATGTTTACGTCCCAAATGGAATAGGTGGCGAACCTATTGCCATACCGGGCACAAAGTTGGTCAGTCATCGGTATTTATCACACATAACTTCCGAAAACAATTTCGAAAAGTCATTGGTGTGAGCCAGTGTCTGGAATCGAACCCCGGACCTCTGGATCAGAGGCCGTGCGCTCGCCCACTGCGCCACCGAGACCATTTAATTAAATAATTATAGGTATTTAATCCTAGTGCTGTCGATATTGATAAAGCATTTCATCGTTTATCACTCGAGACTGAGAACCACCAGACTTTTTATGTTTTTAAAATAATCTTGATTAACACTACACTAATGAATTTTTAAATGTACGAAACACAATCACAGCAGTACTTTCAAAACGTATTAATTATTTTAAGAACCTGTTAAATTGTATGCATGAATTTCACCGTAATTAAACAACTTTATATAATTTCATTACGCTTGCCACCGCTTTTTGCATTCACATGGAGGTACTATGTGTTTGTAGGTAACCCGCTGTGAGATGAAGGGAGTGCAGCGTATATAACGCGGGCTTAAGGACTTGTATCCGCTGCCATAAAAAAAATGTGTACATTGCGGAATGATCATGAATGTGTAAAAAGATTTTTTAATTAAAATATTACGGTAATTTACATTATAGGAATATTTATTATGATTGAATTTATTTATTTCTAAGACTTTCGCGAATCACATTCATAACATTAAAATAACTTTTAGGATTATATCACGTTTATTTATTACTTATTTTTATTTATATCCCGACGTTTCGAACTCTTTACAGAGATTACTGGTGAAAATGGTCTCTGTAAAGAGTTAACTTTAGGATTAATAACTTGGTATAATATTATAATAGTCTCGGTAGTCCAGTGGTCGAGCACACGGCTTCTGATCCAGAGTTCGAATCCTGACACTGGCTTTTCCAAATTGTTTTCGGAAGTTATGTGTGTTATAAATATCGCTGACTGAAAACTGACCTGTGCCCGGTATGGCAATAAGTTCGCCACCTATTCCATTTGGAACGTAAACATAACGGCGAACCGAGGCTTGACAGCCTCTGCCTACACCCTCGGGTAACAACGGCGTGAAGTTATGTTATGTTATAATTAGTAATGGAATTAAAAGCGTTAACATGGTCAATGTATTTATTTCCATTAAATAATAAAATATGTAATTATGTACTTTGTATACAGTAAAGATTAACATAAACGAGACAGCCTCAAGAGTTGAACCCTTCGAGGCCAATATGGCGTTAATATTGTTGTTAACTTTATATTTTTTTACCCTACAATGTATAAGCAGCGACAAAATTCCCAAACATTAGGAAAAAAAAGGTCCGGATTGGAACTTGCGACCTCTCAATCAGCAGTCGGAGTCCTAATTAACTTGGCAATCGAAACGACCATAATATTAACTTGTATAATTTATATACACTTTGGGTTACTAAGAAGGCTAAATTATCGCAATAGCAATGTATCGATAAAAAATTTAAATTAACCACTACTACTAATACTATAACTGTGTGTTTTTATTAAATGGCCAGTTTGGTATTAGCATGAAGTATTTACTTTTGAGCAATATTACAGAGTATCGATGAAGAACTGATTTTTTTTTACTTAGACTGTAAATTGTATTCATAGTTTTGCCCAGATAGGGGACGTATCAAATTCCCAAATTTTTGTAAGTTTATAGGTTTGAAATTATCTGTAGCAGTGGTATAATTAAAACTAAAAATTGTTTTAAACTCCGATCAATGTTATTAAAATTATCTGTACGTTCACCATGACGACAGCCAAAACAAAAGTTTCATATTTCACGTATCAAGAGTAATAATAATAATTATTATTACAAAGGAAGTTGGTATCTACCTGTTAAAGTTTCATGTAGCCATGGTTGGGCGCAAACGAAGGTAGTCGCAGTCGTGCTAGCGGTCGGTGGCCCGTGCCCGCAAGGACGTTGGTGCGCGGGCGGAGGTAAGCGTTCGACAACTTCTTACCCAATCACTAATCGGCGTTGCGTGTGTGCGTAAGGCGTATAAGCGCGTAACTTTTTTTACTTGGCGGGCTTGACGTTTCCATTGTAATGTTGCCAGAATATCGTTTTTACCAGAAAAATGCCCAGTTAATGCAACTCACCGTTTCATAATTATTAAGTATTTAAAGTAAAACATTCTATTGATTTTTTTTTGTCACTGAAGGCCTGCCTTTTTATAATCAGATATATTTGTTTTATTATACAACCAATTACACCTTAATAAAAAATCTTTGGTTTTCGTGATTGCTGGTTGCGTATTTTTATTATATTCTTAGTTCTATAGAGCACGTATTTAAGAACACTGTAGTTTGATGGAATAATATCGCTTAACTCATGACAGTGTTAAACGTAATCTGTGAAATTAACTATAGTATTAATTTGTTATAGCATATCCTAATATTCTATTAAAAGCATTAATAAAAGCGAAAATGAATTATGATTGTTTTATGAGATGGTTATTTTGGGGTACGTCTAAAAGGAGTATGGCAACATTTTTGTAAACCTAACTCGCGCGCATATGCGTGCGTTGCATATTGTTTTGTTTATTTGGTGTGCCTCTCGCTCCTATAGCCTCCATTCACTCACACTGAGATACTGACACTGTACCGTAGAACATCGAACGCGGAGCTTGTGTGCGATGTTGTAAACTTTGTTTTTTTCTTTCGTACTCTGACTTCTTTTTTTTTTCTTATATATATCGTTTACCTGCAAATGTTTCAACCTTCTTGCCAAGTGTAGTCCTATTGGTTTTGATTCTAAGTGTTGATGTCAGTTGAAAACAAACTTGTTAGTGAACTTTGGGTGAAATCTCCATAAAGTGAGGTCCAGATGTTAGAGCGGACGGCAATAACCTCGTTTTGTGTCAACAAATAATAATAAACTGTGTTCGGACGAGTTACTTTGGTGTTAACAACAAAATCATCAACAAAAAGTATTGTATTAAAAGATGTTCCCAGCTCGAAATCCTGGAGAAGTATGGGTTTCGTTTGTATGAAGCTGAATATATTTACAGCTTCACCTACATTACTTATATGGTAAGTAAAAAAAGTTTACTTTCGTGAACGCGCCAAGTTTTAATACAACTTTATTACTTTTTTGTCGTCACGCCGATTTTGGTACGACGATGGTCTTTTTTATTTATGTTTTAACACTGAACGCGGTTGTTATGAAATATCTTTTTGTAGGTAGGTGCTATTGCGAGGCGTTTTGTGAAATTTGCTGTAGGTGCCATTATAAAACGTAGATTTGATTTAACTTGATTCAAGACGCTTCAATTTGTATAGTGTTGTTAACCCACACAATTTAATATTTGAAACATTTTACGATTGTAAAACCTTGAATAGATAATAGTAGTAAATTACTATGTGCTGTTTTTGTATGTAAAACTAAAGGCAAAATATACGTTAATCATATTCAATGTAAACAATAAATTTAAATTTGTAATAAATTTGTTTATAAATTAGTTGTTTAAATTCATGTTAGTACCTAAGTAGGATTTGTATTAAAGTAAACAGTATTCAACGTTCATTTATTCATTAATTTGTAAATACTTCGTCCACCGAATGTTGTAATTAGCTTGGATGCTGTAAAGTTGTTACAGCATCCAAGCTAATTACAGCTTGAATACTGTTAAAATACATTAATTTGAAAATAGTGGTCCGGGTTCGAATCCTGACACTGGCTCACACTAATGACTTTTCGAAATTGTTTTCAGAAGTTAAGTGTGATAAATATCGATGACTGAAAACTTTGTGCCCGGTATGGCAATAGGTTCGCCACCTATTCCATTTGGAACCTAAACATAACGGCGAGACGAGGCTTAATAGCCGCTGTCTACACCTTCGGGTAACAAAAGGCGTGAAGTTATGTTATGTTATAAAGATTTCTTAAATAATACCTATTATAAATATATCTAACTTGGATATAATGGATAGTCGTGTTTTCGTAACGCCTCCTGCTATCTGCCAAAATAGAGAAACTAAACCAAAATAAAAGTAAAGATAAGACAAAATATTTTAATGTCTATACGTTTTACGAGTTTTATGTGTATACATATTGTCATAAGTTACTCAGTCATCGACAATAATTTACATAAAACTTTCGAAAAGTCCGATAAGTCATTCGAACATAAGGGGCTCAAAGTTGGGTCTGTAGAAAAAAAACACAAATTTAACCGAAAGTGGGTCCATTTGTGGATCGTAGGAGCTTAACAAAAAATATCAGACTACATATTTATATTACAAACAGAGTATTTATTTGACTTCATTCAACACTAAAAAGGTGATATACATAAAATTAATATTTTTTTTTGTTTTATCATATTCCGCATTAGTCCAGAGATCATTAACACTGTGGCTATTATGCAAACCGCGTACGCCAAAGTTAAAAAAAAAACTTAAAATGTTAGGGGAAGGAATCACGCATGATACTCGTGATAGTAATAATAACACCGTTAATTTAAGTATATAGTACCAATAAACGTAAATTGTTTGTAACGATGGCCTTGTATCTGTGTTGGAGTTGTATTTGGGACCGATATTATATTTTCATTGTAGCCAATTAATATATAAGTACGTGTTTTATTCGACCTTGGGTTGTAATTTTTCAAATAGAGCTCTCAGACGACTACTACGAGGCATAGAGCAGTGTATTAATATATTTAAAATGCGAAGATAAATTCTCATCTTTGGTAATTTCTGTAGTGCCAGTGTTAACATTGATCAGCAGTTTCATATCTCTGAGATTAAAAATAATTCATTTTGTAGATAACTGTAACAACTATTTTTTTATTCCTTCTACTGATCAGATAAATTATAGCCGAATTTTTATTACTTCCTGTTTTATAATTATATTTTGGTTGTCAGTTTTTATGCTTATCTACTTACTTGATTACTAATATTTATAATAAAGTCTCGGTGGTCTGGAGGTCGAGCATGTTTCTGAATTGAGAATTCTTGTGTACAAATTTTGACTCACACCAATAACTTTTTTTTTATGGGATAGGAGGGCAAACGAGCAAACGTGTCACCTGATGGTAAGCAACCAACTCCGCCCATGGACACCAGCAACACATATTATGTTACTGTTGCGTTGCCGACCTTTAAGGTATAGGGGATAGGGAAGGATGGGGAAGGGGGGTGGGCCTCCGGGTACCTCTCTCACCGAACGAAACGCGGCATGAGCCACTTTACGTTGATCTTCTGAGAGGTCGTGGTATTACAGCGGTCGAGCCGGCCCATTCACGCAGCAAACTGCTTGGCTCTACCACTGTAAGCTTATATATTATAACTTGATATTTACAATAATCGGTCTTCAGTCTCCGTAGTCCACAGTGGTCGAGGACACGGTTTCTGAATCCAGAGGGTCGGGTGCGAATCCTGGCACACACCAATGACTTTTCGAAATTAAATAATTTAGAAAGTTATGTGTGTTAAATATAGTTGTCTAAAAACTTTGTACCCGGTATGGCAATAGGTTCGCCACCTATTCCATTTGGGACGTAAACGGTGAGTCGAGGCTTAACGGCGAGTCGAGACTTAAAGGCCACTCCCTACACCTTCGGATAGAAAAAGGCGTGAAGTTATGTTACACTACACGGTATTTAAACTTAAGCCCGCAATTTTAAATTATTAATTGGTTTTTCACCACAAACCTAAGTTTAAAAAACGTTGTAAAAAACTCCAAACATAAGTCAAAGCATACAAAAAACTAAGGCTATTTAGCTATTTTGAAAACATAGCTATCGTATAACGTTTTAATGGTACTTCGATAACCTTCTTGCCATCGGCAAGTGAGAATGACTTCAGATTCTCAGAAGAAGAGTATCTCTATAGAAGAATTTTCCTCACCGTATTTGATTTAGAGGACCAATATTCTGATATATATATGTTTATTTTTTTTATACCATAGTGAGTCATTTCTGTTGAAGTTAGCAAAAAATTAACTGTTGAGTGATCCACTTACACCCGCTGTTTGGTGTGAGGTTGATTACTGCCCCGCTCTGTTCCTACAGGAGGTTTAGCTAGGCAAGACGTGTCTTACCTTCCAAGTGTGACACTGACCACATACAATAAAAGTATTAATTATTCAAAAAGTAACTCTGTGTTTTGCTTATAACTCTCAACAATTTCCTGTGTAAAGTGATGTCAAATAGAAAACGACTTATGACCACTTCAATTTGATCGTTCTTTAGCTTGTTACCTCCTTTCTTGTTTTATGTATATTTCTGCGAAACGAGCTTTTTAGAACAACACACTAAAATGTATATTTACCTGGCTAACATAAAATGACCTAGAATAAATATATATATGGATGTACGGTGCCATTGCAAAATTGTCTTTTAAAATATACATCCGTATTTCTTCACACAATCTAGTTACATTTGCATAGTTTTGTAATTAGGTACATACGAAATTGTCTTTTCGCCAAACACCTTGGCGGTTAGTTAGAGATAATGGAGCGCTATAAAAAAATTACGTCAATGGCTTGTAAAAAAATTTGTGTCCGACCGGATGTCTATTTTTGGCCGAAGCCGAAGCCGATTAATCGGCAATCTTCACAACTTTCGCCCGAAGCCGAAGCCGAAGGTTATAAACTATAAGTAATTTAATAATTTTCTTTAATATTATCCACAACTAAAGAAGAATATCGGCATAAAGTGGCTCTTGCCGCTTTTTTCTCGGTGATAGAGGTATCCGCACTGAACTAAGTGCAGCCCCGTCCGTCAGTGAGTCACTCTTTCGTAACAGTTCGTTTAATTCCGACTGTTTTCAGACCTCCGGGGGAACCTTCGGCTTCGGCCCAGAATTTGGCCGAAGACGAAGTTCTCGCCGAAAATGGATTTTTGGCCGAAGGTGGCCGAAGGCGAAGCCGAAGCTTCACTAAAAAATACGAAAAAATAAAGACTCATATCAATTACAAATTTGAAAACGCCAGCTGGTAAAATACTAATGACATGGCTGACGTGTGCTTCGCAATTTTGTTGTACAAAATTAGTCGTTTCCAAACACAAGTTTATAGTAGGCTAATTTAATTTTTATCAAGACAGTAATAAACTTACAAATTACTGTAGCGCCTAATAGTAACCTACAATGCATCTGTAAAATTTGTAGATCAATTACGTATGTTGGTATATATTTGTATACGTAATAGACGAGAAAAGTTTTGCTCGTATTTAATCGTTCCGTATTTGAATACTGAAATGTCAATTTTGAATTGGGATTTTATTTTGTTCTTTTTTTGTTTCTAAGGATCGGGTTGCTATAAGTCAAATTTTTTTAAATTGCAGTGTACAAAAAATACCTGTACGGCCATGTATACCGCCCGTAGCGTGACTCGTCGGGGAGTGTTTATTACTATGAGTATTTTTAATTTGGTGTACTACATGTACAGATAAGCTGGATAAAGCTAGTGATAAAATAGGTCTTTTGTGTGAAGGAGCAAATAAATTAACAATTTTGTAACACCTTTTGCGTCAGCTTTGTTATATAAAAAGGGTGTTTGACCTCGTTTTTCTTTATTTTATGCGCACGGCCTCTGATCCAGAGGTCCGGGGTTCGATTCCAGACACTGGCTCACACCAATGACTTTTCGAAATTGTTTTCGGAAGTTACGAGTATGTGTGATAAATACCGATGACTGACAAACTTTGTGCCCGGTATTGCAATAGGTTCGCCACCTATTCCATTTGGGACGTAAACATAACGGCGAGACGAGGCTTAGCAGCCGCTGCCTACACCTTCGGGTAACAAAAGGCGTGAAGTTATGTTATGTGTGTTATGTTATGTATGAAGTCCATGATTTTCATTCTCAAGTACAAATATGTGTGTATATTTTGATGGTGTAATATGGCATCGTAATTATCAGTATTTTTAGAGTAATTCATCTTGTAAATAATGTTGTTTTTAGTTCAATTCTAATTATTTAAATTATATTCTGTATTAAAAAAAGTCATTACTCCACTACTGCAATATTCGCCTTTCGAAAATTAAATTTGCAGCATAATATCTCCAAATGTTGTATCGAATGTATATTATGCAAGTTAAATCTTGTCAATCCTTATTCAGATTGTCATTCCCATAAGGGTCATTCTGTTGGACATATAATTATATCTTCCTTAATTGAAGATAATCGCTTTATAAAATATTGGTTATGTAATGACGTAGGTAGATTGTGAGCGTCCATCTTTAATTTGTTTAACGCCATTTTCATATCCTTTATTATTTGAGGTCTCTTTCGTTTTTTCTATTTGTCTTGATAACCCTATTTATAACTATAAACTATATAATGATATTATTTTGAAATGGCTGTTGAAGAAGCAGTAAACATTTGAATCAGCGAATTGATTAAGTGATGAATATATGCCATTTTTTCAATCCAATATAATGATATTGCATAAACATGAGTAAAAATAATTGACAAAAAAATTACGGAATTGTAATCGATCGTACTAACTCCAATAGTGATGTGAATGCATCGCATCACTATCGAGTTCAACGGTTCCCCCGTAGCTATATCCGAGAAACAGTAGCCTTATTGTTTACGCTGTGTACAGAGCTCAACAGTCTGAGAGAACCCATTGTTCCTCGTCAATAGTTAGTTATGTTTCAATGACTTTCAATGTTTACAAAGTTTACTTTGAGTTCGATATGGCGAACATGCTGCCGGGCACGTAGCACACACCGATATACATACTGATTATATATACATACAAGTTTATCTTTATTGTTGTATGAGTGCACTTGAAAATAAATGGATTTGTAACATCTATACATATCTAAATACCTATCATCTTATCTAACTGCAACACTATGATTGATACAATCAACTTACCTATGTTTGTAAATTATAATAAACAAGTCCATGTCATCATCGTATCAGTATTACAGCACCATTTACCACCCCTTATCCAACTCTAATTGGGGTCGGCACAACATGTCATCTCTTTCCATTGTCGTCAATCATTTGACATGTCCGCACTCATTCCGTCATACTCATATTAAATTTTATAGGGTCTTACTTTCCCAAGGCGTCTCTCCACAGCCGTTTTTGTCACTCTTCGTGTAACTTGACTTTCTCCCCTTCTCATAACATGTCCATCCACGCCATACTGGATGTTTTTCCTGGATTGGTAATAATTTCATATTTCTTCTTATTTACTCATATATGATCCCATCAAATTTTGTCACACCACACATGCATTTTAACATTTGCATTTCTGTTGCACGTACTCTCCTTTTATCCCCTTCTTTCATTGGCCAACATTCAGATACAATACGACAGTTGTGACAACCGATTTGTATTTTTATTTTCGCTTTTAACTTATGCAGTATCAATGGACGCATCTTGTTCCTGAGACCTGGCGCCATTTCATCAATCCCACAATCATCTATTATTCACATCGCTACATCACTAACACTAGGTACAGGTTAAAATATGTTTAAAAACACACTTAAAAAGTTTCATAATAATTATTTATTTAAACTCTTCATACGAGTAGAACTTGTGTATATAATTATGATAAGATATGGTTTATCAATTTTACTATTCGTTATACACATAGAAACTTTACACTTGACGTAACTATATCGATATAGGTCGTAAACGATAGGTCCTTATCGATTCCAATCTTAAACGATTTGAAATTATTTTATAAGTAAATAACTTATGCCTTCTATCTAAAGCATTCTTTAAATAAATATATTTGTTCATGTAAGTTTACTTTCACTATCTCATGTATGTTGCAATGAGATTATCAACGACTGTATCTAATATAACAACTCGTCAGTTAAATATGTAACTGATAGAGAGGACTTATATTTATAATTGTAAAGTTGGGCAATACTTAGTTGAAGAAATTTGATTATAACTATTTAAAACCTTAAATAAATAAAAAAACTAAGCTACGTCTTACGTATATCTGAGACATGAAGTTACAGAAAACTTTATGTTACCCGCTGAATTCATCATTCAGAATTGGCGGCAAAACCTATTGCTATACGGTTTTTTTTTCTAAATGTTTTACGGCCTTGCTTTTGCAATACGTCGGTGATGTTGTCAGAGAGTTAGTGAAATAATATTCATGTTAAAATAGTTTTTTTTCTCTTATCGGCTTAATAGATTATTATATATTATTATTTCATACTTAGGCTGGTAATATAAACATATCTTTGATTAAATAGCCTTTGATCATAATACAATATCACTATTGTTTTCAATATTCAACTATGTTTCAATGGATATTATAAATCATAGAAAAATTCTAACAAATGTAACTTATAAATAAAATGTTTGTTCTTATCATAATTACAATATGATTAGTTATTGAAACTTTGGTGTTGAATGAACTACAAAGGAACTATTGACAAGTTATGATACTCTACTATATTTTATACCACTTATGGCAATGAACTAGACAGGCTCAATTTCTTAACGAGACGTTTCTTTAAGAAGTATAGCAGTATAAAACCATGTACGTAATAAATAATTAATTAAGTTGAGGTCTGGAACACGGAAAATCTGACCGAAGAAGGTTATCATAAATTTATCTTGAAGATTTTATGGCGCAGGATCGTGCGAAGCAGTGGTAATAATCGGAATAAAACGAAATCGAGTGTCGTTAAACTAAGAAAAAAAAAATCTAAATTCAAACATTCAATTTACCGCCTTTTTGGTTCTAATTTTTTTAAAGAGAGATATTATCGTGATTTTGAACATGTACCAGCCAGCTACTTACTATATTTAAATATTTAGACCATGTTATTAATATAGATATAACCTTATATCGGCGTGTTATCGCAATATATTTGCGCGTTAGCTTCTTTTTGAGATACCGTTTTGTGCCGCGCCTTTAAAAATACGGAAGCCATATCAGAATGTTTTTTTTTTCGATTTCAATTTAACAACCACTCAATATATATAGGTCGATGTTATTGAACCTACTTGAGATATAAAACATTATGTTATCAGTATACTACTGCTTTAATAGTTTTCATTTGACTGTGATTTCAATAAATCAGTTGCGTAATTCATGCAGACGTTCTGTCTGCATTGACTTGTAGGGACTATCTGACTAGGTCTGCTTGGAAATATGCATGTAAGGTATATGTATGAAATATATTTAACAGTTATTACATTTGAGTCACTTCAATGAGACAGAGTGAGTGTTTTACTGTATTTAACTAACGTATTATAGATTTTCTTTTAATTTCATTTATACTGACTACTTTTAAAAGCTTTAACTATTAATTTTTGAATCCTATTTATTCTTATCGCGTGCTTGACTCAGGGGCTTTTTGGGTCAAGTGTGTTATCTGATAACCAAACAACCAATGCTCTTACCCAGTTAAAAGACGTACCTCAAATTTAGTCTAGATCAGGCGACTACTGATCTAGAATAAATTTTAGGTCCCTCTTATATTGAATAGACTTAAAAAATCATAACATTTTCTCGAAATTAAAAATTTAAAAGTACTTATACAATACAGTGTTATGATTAGAACAACATTGCAAAACATGTTGACTAAAAAACACTAATCAATTTATTGATAAGAAAAAATATATTTATTCATATAGCCAGTACAAGTAATGGAAAGATAAAAGTGGTTACTACACCTCGTTAATCGATTCAAAACACTGTTATTTTCCTATTGTAAAATAAATAATATTTTTGTGCGGAACTAACGAGCGTGTGGGTTGCAAGCCGCGATTTTCGTACCCTTAGTTGAGGTGGAATAAAATACCAAATCGAATAGTATCTCATATTATTAATTATTATTAATTATTAATTTATGGGTGCAACCTTTAGGCGATAGGTGATACGAAAAATATCCATTTTAAAGGTTTTATTGTTATTTAGTTACAATATGTCGCCACAAAATTTATTTTATATCGATATAAAAATACTTTGGCGTTATATATTTCGACCATAAACAGCCTACGTAGGTGGCTCTACTTTTGTATTGTTTATTGACCAGAGACATGGTCATGCACTTCAGGTGGTCCTTAACTGGTTTGTATATATCAAAAAAATCTATTCAATTCTGCTAGAACAAAGCAAGCCATTCAAGAATTCTGGAACAGTTCTCTGTGTGGTAATTTTGGATTTGAAATTAACGGGTCTATCAAATTTTCTTACGTTTACGACTCCCTTTTATTAATAAGGACGAAGCTTGGGATTAGAAGAGGTTATTAGCAGTTTTTTTATTTGATAGGAGGACTCTCTCACAGAAAGAAACGCAATATCAGACAATTTATGTCGATCTTTTGAGAGGTCGTCTTATTTCACCGGTCGAGACGGCCTATTCATGCAGCGAACTGCTTTTCTCTACCACATTCCGACAAACAAAATCTGCTGCTTTATAATTAATACTAGCAGACCGCGCGAACTTCGTACCGCTATATTTTATACATTTTCCACTCAAAAGATTATTGCCGCAATCATATTAATACCCCAAAGCTTTCATCATAAATGGACTATCTAACGCTAATATTTATTTCAATTCAAGTTCTTGATACATACATACATAACTTCAGGCCAGATCCCTTGCGGGGTAGGCAGAGAAAACAAAGTGCCATATGGCACGATTATTACACGTGTCACTCGCTTAGCTAGTATGTATTAGCGTACTGCCAACCAAGACATTGATATTATTTACAACTTCAAAGAAAGCTTTATTAGCAATGCCACTTATGAACAATGAATATAGCAATGAACTTGTCCCAAGTTTTTGCTCAACCTTTAGTTTTTTTTAATACAACATAAACAACTTTTTTATATGGTCACTATTGTTGACTTCAACGAAAAAAACGGGCCACCATATGTTCAAACCGGGGTAGCTAACTCACAGTGAGTGTTTTTTTTTATAAGTCAAATGATGTCTAGCGATTAAGCTTATCGAAATAAATTTACTACATTTTAAAAGATATCACGATCTTAACAATGTAAAGTTTATTACATATATCTAGAATGTATTATAAATCAGTCACATCAGTCACACCTTGTCAGTGGTAAAGTCACGCAGTGTTCGCTGCATGAATGGGCCGGCTCGACCCGTGGAATACCACGACCTTTCAGATTATCGCTGAAAAGTGGCCTTAGCCGCGTTTTACTCGCTGAGAGAGGTGTTCGGAGGCCCAATACCTTTTCCCCTCCCCTACCGAAACCCACTCCTGACCCCACCCATATCCCATTGTAAGCGCCGGCAACGCAACTGTAACACTGCATGTGGTGAGGTGGCCATGGGCGGCGTTTGTAACTATCATCAGCCTGCTCGTTTGCCCCTTATACAATAAAAATGTAACCTAATTCCTATCCCATCCTACTTCTAATATATAAAATTCTCGTGTCACAATTTTACCATACTCCTTCGAAACGGCTTGACCGATTCTCATGAAATTTTGTATGCATATCGGGTAAATCTGAGAATTTTCAACCCCCTACGATCCACCCCTATTTTTTAAATTTAAGTTTTTGGCAAGACAACGTTTGCCGGGTCAGCTAGTAATATATAAATGTGAATGTAAGTTTGTTTGCGTGCTTTCACGCGATAACTACTCAATCGATCATCATGAAACTTTGTACACATATTCTTTAAAGTAATTTACGTATATCTGAACCCGAAGGAAAAACTTATAAAATAGTCTACAACAATATCCTACATACTCTTATAAAATTGTTACAGTCCAAAATTATTTATTTTTGTTACAGAGAAATATATTTTACCTTAAAAAAATGTTGTTAGTCATTGTAAGTAGTAATTTTAAAACCTAATAATTCCAGCCAAGCAATAAAACAGAGTTATCATATTGGTTAACTTCTATAGTAATGATCTTTGATATCTATTTAATGGATTTAATGCGAGTGAAGCCGCGGGTAAAAGCTAGTAACTTTTATAAATAAAAATACCATAAAATACGTTTAAATACTACAAATTTTAAACATAACATAACTTCACGCCTTTTGTTACCCGAAGGTGTAGGCAGCGGCTGTTAAGCCTCGTCTTGCCATTATGTTTACGTCCCAAATGGAATAGGTGGCGAACCTATTGCCATCCCGGGCACAAAGTTTGTCAGTCATCGATATTTATCACACATAACTTCTGAAAACAATTTCGAAAAGTCATTGGTGTGAGCCAGTGTCTGGAATCGAACCCCGGACCTCTGGATCAGAGGCCGTGCGCTCGCCCACTGCGCCACCGAGACTTTTTTAAATTTTAAATTCTAATTAAAGTATTGAGCGATATGATGACAAAGAGAGAAACAACAACAAAATACACATAACTTCAGAAAACAATTTCAAAAAGTCATTGCTGTGAGCCAGAACTCGAACCCGCGACTACTTTATACAGAAGTGGGGTTCTCGACAACTGGACCACCGGTACCTTTTAGCAAGAAACAAACGTAAAAAAATCTACCTGCTAGCTGTCGCGGTCCGAGCTGTCCGAGTCGGATACATCATCAGTGTAACTAAATATTTCCCTATGAAATGAATACTTACATTTTGTATTTTGCGATATCTTTGGAATTAAATGTCCGAATTGAATTATTCAAACAGTTCTAGAAAGGTATTGAATCTGTCTTTTTATTGAAGTAATTTATTTTCAGGAAAGTTAAATTCAAGGTACAAAATAAAGCATGTTTATAACGACATCAATTTAATTATTTTAAAAAACTCAAAAAACACTTATTGTGAGATAACTACAATAGTTAAACATATGCCGTCGCGGACTTTTTTATAGAAAAATTTATGTTCTGTAAAAGTGTAGTACATTGTTTTATTCTAGAATCAATAGTTTTCGCAGCGTTCACGATGTAAGAATTATTTTCGAGTCATTTTCTTACACTTTGGGTTACATTATTGGACTTATAGTAAGGATCCCTAATTAATTTGAAAATATAATATAGCCTAAAGCCTTCCTCGATAAGTGGACTATATACCACTGAAAGAATTTTTAAAATCGGACTGGTGGTTTCTGAGATTAGCGCGTTCAAACAAACAAACAAACAAACAAACAAACAAACAAACAAACAAACAAACAAACTCTTCCGCTTTATAATATAAGTATAGATTAGTATCTTATAATATATGTAAAAATCTGAACTGCAGAATCTATTCCGCAATTCATGCATATAGATTAACTGTTGAGCCTTGAATAAGGTTACCTCCAAGATATTATGTGCATTTCCGACTTGGAATAGGTATTACTTACAGGAAGGAAATGTCAGGGATGTAAATGCACATTTTTCTAAATGATAATAATTTATAATAAGCTACATGCGTCTGTCTGTCAAGTAATGAACTTGGTATTTCCCGTTGAAACTTTATAACAGAATGTCGCAAAACACAGTGTACCTACAGTAGTGTAGAAAACAGAATTATTATTAATAATAGTAATATCTTGGACACACAATACACACAACGCCCTCTAATTTCTAGCTAAGCAACTAAATTCTCATGTTATGGTAACAAGACGTTATGTATGTATTTACAAAAGAAAAGTTTAAATGTATTAATATCCCCTATATTAATACATGTAAACATTTCTTTTGTAAATTCATACATAAAATACATATAAAATGCATCTGGATGCAGTTTGGACCAGAGATAGATTATATTCTGTTTATGAGCTACTTTTTATCATGGACTAAGTTCTTGTTCGTTAATCTTCGTCCTGGCTTCGAGGTCTCTCATTACTTTTCTGTGTGTAATAGGAAACGAACTAATTCTTATAAATCGGACACAACTTTATCAATTAATTATAAAATATCATTTAATAATATCATGTCCATTCAAAAACTTAGTTAATAAAATCGATTCGTACATATAATTAACTAATGTTTAAATAATGTATAAAACGTGCAGGCTGGTTTGACAACCGTGATAATTTCTTTTTCTTTTCGAAGTAATAGTTTTTTTTTATTTCGTCTTAAGGGCGAAAGGAGACAATAATTTTCTGCCAACACACGTGACATCCGTCCATTGTTTGAATTTAGAAATGAAAACATCTGCGTGATTGAAAATAAGTATAGTGACACATGGTCGACTCATTTTTAGATTTCCGAACAGATTCATTCTATAGCTGTTTTTAGTATTATAAAAAACAATTTTAGTTCCTCAAAATTGGAACTACTGAGACTAAAAATCGTTCAGCTTGAATATTTGTGACAACAAATTAATTTCCAATCTTATGCACTTGTCTTTTATTCAGTCCAATTGGAGCTTTGAACTTCTCGGCTAAAGTTAGATATACAGGATTGACAGGTAGATAGACAAATGAACATAAATTGACAGTAGACGTCGATAATATATTTGAAGAACACTGCCTCAGTTGAAACCAGTTCTTCACAGTCAAGATAACCGAACGGCGGTGTACAAGAAATGCAATTAATTGATTTTTATTGCGATTCTCGGTCTTGCGAGTATACATAACGTAGAAGAGATTATTTTTAAGAACTGCAGTGATTTTATCAATCGTTTTTATTTCTGAAACTATTTACTAAATACTGCGTATGTTTGGAGTACCTTTGTCGTCAATTGTTCACTCATCGTGCGTGTGGATTCGTCCTGCCTCAGAAATAAAAGTTCCTGTTCAAAACAACTTCGTTACGAGACGTCACTTACAATGTAACTTACAAAGTCGAGCCATAAAATCTATGTCTATATATTTCCTAAGTTTAAAATAAATATCTGGATGACCGAGCTTTGCTCGGTATTTTCTTTTTTTTTTATAAACAACGCCATCTGCTGGAATAGCTTTAGTGTTGTTGTCGTTAAAGCAAGTTAGTTGCTCACAATTTAAAATAATTATAGCATTCGCCAATAGATGTCAGGAATTCCAAAAAGTAAGTTGATGTTTAAGTTGATTATCGATAAAACACGATAAAATGAAATTTTCTAAAAATGATTCCTAGCTAGATCGATTTATCGCCCCCGAAACCCCCTATATACTAAATTTCATGAAAATCGTTGGAGCCGATTCCGAGATTCCAATTATACATATACATATATACATATATATATACAAGAATTGCTCGTTTAAAGATATAAGATAAATCATTTTCCAGTTTGAATATATTTTATACATCAACAATCAACATGTTCAGTAATATCTTTCTAAATCTCAACAAGTGTTTGAGTTGCTCACCTTGTGTGATGCATAACTTGTTTTTTTTTTCTTTTTATTATTATCATTATGAAACTCAACACCCATAAAATTAACTGGCCGATGAATACGAACTATTCGAGAGCAATCTCGTCGCACAGTCACTATTATTACCTTCGATGCCTTAGGTGATGTAAATTGATGTTTTCACTTTACAGAGAATGTGTAGTACCAAGTTTCAAATAATAATTTACATTGGCATAAATAAAAGTCATTATATTTATGATAGATGTTACAAGTTTACTTTACTTTTTTTACTAGTTTATTTTTTTACTTTTTTACTATATTTTTTCCGTTCGTATTAACCTAGACTATTTAAAATTGGCTTGAATTACAAACATCTATATTGGAATAGAAAAAAATCACGATTTTAACTGGTGTTAAAATCAACAAATATTTCTAGAACCATAAAAATAGATTTATTCGTGAATAGATAATTTTAAAGACATTTCTCAATTACTTTTAAATAAGTGGTCCGTGGTACCGCTCTAGAACAATATTTCCACCGCATTGCTTCCTGTGGGTGTCGACATGGATTCGATTCGAATGACCACCTTCACTACGATATATTAGTGTTTCAATCAACTGCAAATTCAGATAATATTTTCCTGGAAGTTATAATGATTAACAAAATTGTACCGAACGTATGGGTTTCTCCATCTATCAACTTTTGGACAAAAAAATATCCGGTACGGTGAAGCATTACTAGCGTTGACTACGCCTCTGGTTACTACAAAAGTAATGTTACGGTTCCATATTTTGTATGTCTATTTCATATTATTTTCTATTGTTACAGATAAAATAAAAATAGTGACGATGTGGATATCAGTAAACAAAGTGGTCCTACTGGTCCTACTCAGCGCTCTAAGCAAGGGGGAACTGCCAGAAGATGATTTTAGGATAGTAAACAGACAAGGTAACATTGAGTTCTTGATTTTTTTTTCTATTTTTTTTCCATCACTAGTCATCTCAAGGTGATAGTTAGGAGCCTTAAAAATCGATTCGCGTGCATGAAAAGGGTTATGAAAGTCAACGAAGCGAGTGAGGCGTGTAAGAATCATGCCTTATGGCGCTCTGTTTTCTCTGCCTACCCCGCAAGTGATTTCGCGTGAAGTTATGTATGTAAGTACTGATCATCTCCACGCTTACACTCTTCATATTCATATCCACTCCTACGTAATCCATCCATCTCTTTTTCGTTCTTCCCCTTTGCAGTCATACATGGTTCTTAGAAAAAAATCAAGCCGTTTATTCTTTTTGTTTGGACATATACACCAACCCAAGCATCAAGCAATAAGCATCTCTTATGCTTATTTTAACGAATGTTTATATATTATTTATTCATTTATTTTAAACCGATAACAACTTACGAGTTATGATAATGGTTGCTGTCATCGCATCAGCTCGGATGTACGATTTACACACTTTTCGAAGCATGAAATACTTTAACACAAATATCATTAAGTTGTCACTTACACATAATTCTGTGATCGGTTGTTGCATTTGTTATTTCGTTTCGTTGAACTTGAAACTTATGAATACTTTAATGGTTAAATCTGGAAATAATTGAGAAAAATTACTTACTTATTCAATTCTTATTTTTCTCTCGTATTACAACGATTAAATTGGTCAACTACTAGTGTCCGACAGAAGGTCTATTTTTGGCCGAAGCTGATGCCGATTAATCGCCAATCTCCACAACCTTCGGCCGAAGCCGAAGGTTTATAAACTATTAGTAATTTAATAATTTTCTTCAATATTCTCCAGCCTCTCGCTCAGGCCGCTTTTTTGTCGGTGATAGAGGTATCCGCACTGAACAAGTGCAGTCCGGTCTGTCAGTCACTCTATCGTAACCGTTCGTTTAATTCCGACTGTTCTTAGACCTGCGGCGGGACCTTCGGGATCTCGCCGAAGATGGATTTTTGGCCGAAAGTGGCCGAAGGCGAAGCCAAAGCTTCGGTCGGACACTATCAACTACGTTATGTATCGTTACATAGTTGTATTATATGGTGAACGTTATTAATTGAAATTGTTTCTCTCTCCCAATAAACATATGTTATGTAAAGCTAAATGTAAGACTATGAGCTTCACGCATTCAGAGGTACAAAAGGGTGCGGACAGTGATCATCCATTTTATTTAATTAAATGTATTAGTCGGTAAATTCACATGACAGTTGCTGTGGTTTGTCTGTAATTTGGTAATGTCTGTAAGTTTAGAAACTTTGCGGTACTTGAACGTGTAAGCAGTGGAAAATATATCTAGATAGGCTTAAACAAAAAGAACTTGTTGGGAAATTTCATGAGCAGTAGAGCCAAGCAGTTCGCTGCATGAATGGGCTGGCAAGACCGGTGAAATACCACGACTTCTCAGAAGATCGACGTAAAGTGGCTCATACCGCGTTTCGTTCGGTGAGAGAGGTACCCGGAGGCCCACCCCCCTTCCCCATCCCTTCTTATCCTACTCCCTTAAAGGTCGGCAACGCAACTGTAACACTATATGTATTGGAGGTGTCCATGAGCGGCGCTATTCACTTACCATCAGGTGAAACGCCTGCTCGTTTGCCCTCCTATCCTATAAAAAAGTCCCTGTAATTCTGCAACATGTTTATTAATTTTTCCGTGTTTTTCTTCTAGAGATTGTGCCTGTCTTTGTTTGCGTCTTTTATGTTAAACCAAAGTACTCATTAGGCAATTACACTTGTAATTTGCATGTTTGTTAAGTCTGTATTGTAGTAACAGAGCGGTCTCGCATGTAGCATGTGTAATAGTACATTACGTGCCAAGGGAGGAAAGTAGGACATTTCAACCCGCGCGATATTGTCACCCGAGCCGAAGGCGAGGGTGACAAAAGCGTGGGTCGAAAAGTCCTGCTATCTTCCCGTGGCGCGTATACTATTTTTCATCATACCAGGACCGAAAGTTTAATGACATTGTATATAAGAAAAACGAATGTAGTTCAAATTATTCATTGAGGGGGTTCGGGGCGAAGCCCCGATGGGGTCCGGGGCGAAGCCCCGGTGGGGGGTTGGGGGGGCGAACCCCCCCCAAACGAAAAAAAAAAATTAATAGTTTTAATTATCTTAAACTTAATAGATATTATTAATAATATTCGACAATTTTTATATCGCTGTACCGATTTGGAGGGTGCTAAATTTTGAGTTATTTCCGCAGCTTCCGCAGCAATGTTTCGTCGCACTTCTTCATCTTCAGAGTCGTCACTTGAATAATCCGATGAATTCATTGTCGGGTTTTTTTTTACACAGCTGTATTCACTTATTTTTTATACACAAGTTTTTTTCTATGTATATTTTTGATGTAATTTTTATCAGAATCAGAAAATTTGACTCTTAGATAAATATTATTTTATTTTATTATTATTAAATGATGTTATTGCCGCGCGTATAATAATATGGGCTTGAAATAACAACTGCACGGTTACCATGGTAATAAGTTATTTCAAATAGATAACGGGAAGAAAATTAAAACAAAAATAGACTAAATTTTAAACTGTCACTAATTGTGAGCAGTCTGAAATATGCATCTTTCTTCCCGCAAACAAAAGAAGAAATTCAAACTTTCGGCCTCGGAATGATGAAAAAAGTTTTACAAGTCAAATGGAGTCGAAAGCTAATTATATGGTCGCTTAACTGTTAGTTATTGTGACTCAAATGTATGTATGTCCCATTTTGAATTACAATAGCGTACACGAGTTGTTGTTCCTACAAGCTTCGACCAAAGCTTTAATCGATGTTTGTAATTTGTAAACGTATATTCACTTGTACCTAACTTGTTTTGTAAGAGTATTCAATAAAATAGAATGAATGTTTAAAACTGACAATAATTTAATAGAAAAAACTTAAAAACGAACGTGATAAAAAATTTACTTGAGAAAAATAAACTTTACGTGGAGAAATGTCACTGGAGAAAGTGGAGAAAGTATACAATTTTAGTTAGAATAGTTTCAGTTTATACTAAACACATAAGAATCTGAAAACATATCAATATATTGTATGGTTCGATTCAACGAAATAATGATAGTCTAAAGAAGATAATCTAACCCAACAATCCGTACAGCTGCACAGATTTTTGCTGTATTCACCGAAAAAAAATATTGGTACTTATTCCCCATTGGGTTCATACAGAAATCTGTAAGCTTTTAATCAAGATCGAAAAAGTCGAGAACTCCTCGAGAAATTATAATAATATTATTTATATTTTATCAATAAATATTAAAATTTAAGATATTAACGTTTTTTCATGATATTTTTATGTTTTACAGCTACTTTTGTTCACAAGTTTTAAGTAGATTTTTTTCTGAATAACCAACCGAAAATGGTGCGGTAATTATGATTTAATAGATGTATTTGTTAAAGTTATTGGAATATGAAAAAACTTAGGTACGTAAATATAATTTTTTGAAAATAACCAAGAAAATTCTCGAGACCAGACAAATTGAAAAACTCGAGAAATCATGAACCCTAGTGACTTTGGCTACTTTTCCAGTCATCAGAAATAATTCGATAATTACATACTTCTGCTATGCAAATTATCTTTTATATTACATTAATTTCTGCTGATCTAAAATGGGCTATTTATTATTTATAGCAACTAAAATAGTGCAGTGAGATAACTAGTTTTTTTTTTTTTTTTTTTTTTTTTATTAAGTCCGGGCGCTATGGCCCGGCCCGCGAACTTATCCCCTAACATGATCAGGGATCTTATAGCTACCATGCAATTTAAATATACGCAGTATCTTTATTGTTATCATTTTTTCATAGATTATATTTTATTAAACATTACTTATTAGATTAAATAGATATAGATTTCATTATACATTATATTACATTTAATAAACAATTCAATATAACCTAGCCGGTTTCTAGCATCTTGTCTGTGCAAGACGCAGCACCTGTGGGTTTTTTTTTTTTTTTTTTTTTTTTTTACATCAGCAGCTATTTATGCAATAGATTTGCACAGTTTATAAGGCAAGGCACCGATACATTTACATATAATAGATTTTAAGAACAGAGAAGTATATTAAACATTAGCAGAAGGATGAGCAACACAATTCCACGACACAGACAGACCCAAGTTAAAACATTCAACATATTACAATTACATTATACATAAATACATTATTTAAATAGATTATACCAATACTTAAATTAAATTACTATAAATAAATAGAATTTCTTTATTGCAATAATAGATCATTTACCAATCATATTAAATTATGTCAAAAATGTCAGAATGTCCCACAGTTAATGATAATAGACGAAGCGTTATCTGAGTGCAGTTTACCAGATAGCCGTGATTCCACACGTTAGGGGTGAATAGTTCATACAATAAAGCCAATTAGCGCTATTTGAGCTTTTCAATACACTCTCCCTGTGCTCCCAGCCAGTTCCCAAGCTACCCTACGTCCTATTTCGCTCCAGGAGAATCCCTGCCAACTTTTTGGCATACTGCAGAAACTGATCCCGCATTTTTGCACTGGACACGATTGTGGATAAATTTCCTATCGTTACTGCTTTTTTAATTTTCTGTTCAACTTCATGCCTATCCCGTAAATGTATTGGGCAGTCCACCAGCACATGAATTATCCCTTCCGGTACATCCGGCCGGCACAGACACGAGGGGCTAGTCTTGCATTTGAATCTGTGTAGGTATTCAGAAAAGCCGCCATGCCCGGTCAGGACCTGTGTTGTAATCCCGTCCAGTGCCATCTTACGGATCACCGGATAGGCCTTCCCTGCATCAGGAAAAAACATTTTAGTGGTTGCAGCAACTGTACCCTGTTGATATTGCCGGTTCCACTCCTCAACTGATCTCTGCCTTATTGAGTTCTTTACAAGCGATACTGGACACCTGTCGTAGTCTGGCCTAGTTTCGGAGTTTTGGGCAGCCTCTTTGGCCAGTTTATCTGCTCTCTCGTTGCCAGTGAGTCCCACATGTGCCTTTATCCAATAAAGGGCTATCGTCTTCCCCTGCGAGATGCCCATGTCCAGGTGGTCCCTAGCGCCACATGCAAGGGGATGGAGCAGGCTGTTGTTTATGACAGCGTCAAGCGCCGCCCGAGAGTCACATATGATGCTATATTTTTTCCCTTGACCCTTTACCGCCAACTCCGCAGCACATCTCACCGCCAGAAGCTCGGCTTGGAAGACTGTGCAGTATGACGACAGTTTCAGTTTTTTTGCGGAT
Source organism: Euproctis similis (assembly GCA_905147225.2). Taxonomy (NCBI): domain Eukaryota; kingdom Metazoa; phylum Arthropoda; class Insecta; order Lepidoptera; family Erebidae; genus Euproctis; species Euproctis similis. The sequence continues at coordinate 18,459,346 of LR990109.1, forward strand.
ATCTCAGCACCACCCCTCCAGACAGATAGGGCAGCTCCAACTTCGTCTCCGATCTTACTGCCGTCCGTGTAGATGTTCGTTGCTTCGTCATCCATGGCCGCAATCTCTTCCTCGAGTGTTATGGTCGCATACTCACGCCCGATGCGCATCGCGGGATGTGGTCTGCTCTGATATAGCATTGGCTTCTCTATGTCTATGTCTATGAGATAACTAGTTAGTAACTGCGACTTTTATCTATTGCAACAAAACTATGTACTTATTTGACTTCCAAAGTAGTGCGTGGGCTGAACAACTTTAAACATAGGTATAATCCTACTGATTTGCAATCCAAACACGAATAGTAGACGCCGTATTGATATCAATATCGTTGTGAAAATTAATAGAAACTAGAAAATTAATTGTCCAAAAATAAATCTAAATATAAAACAAAGAAACTTATAAGCTTTTGAGTTTAGATTATGATGAGAGTGATTACTACATTCGAACTTTAAATGATGACTAACAAATTAAACTGTTAATTATAATATAATTATGTAATGTGGATGTGAGACTCAAGTTAGAAATATTTAATTGTATGTTTTCTTCTAATCTTTAGTATCGTCTCTTATAAATTTTTGTGTATCACAGTTATTTGGAGAGGCCAGGAGACCCATAGCACAGGGTTTCCCTAGTTTGGGCTCCTGTCTCCCTTTACTCAATTGTAATTAAATCAACAATGTCACTATTAGTTTTAAAGGGAGAAAATAAACGTTATTATTTTTATTTTTTTAAATTTTTAATATGGATAATATGAATCTTCATAATTAATTATAGATTTTAGACTATTATAGTCCCTTACTGTTTCGATGTAGACTGCTAGTGTGAAGTAAATTTAAAACCTCGGCTTCGTCCCTTTATAGTTTTTTGTGGTGAACCTATTTCTACGTGAAGATGCAAGCAGCGGTCCCAAATGGAATAATAGGTGGCGAAAATTATTGCCATAATTCGGGCACAGAGCTTCGAAATTTTTTATCACACATTTGAAAATACATTTACAAACTATTGAAAATAATTCTTTTATTTTTTTTATGGTATAGGAAGGCAAACGAGCAGGCGTGTCACCTGATGGTAAGTAACCAACGCCGCCCATGGACTCCAGTAACACATATAGTGTTACTGTTGCGTTGCCGACCTTTTAGGGATAGGGGATAGGAAAGGATGGGGAAAGGGGGTGGGCCTCCGGGTACCTCTCTCACCGAACAAAACGTGGCATGAGCCACTTTACGTCTGTTAATTTCTGAAAAGTCATTTGACGCCTTTTAATTCAGAAGTTGGTGCTCGACCTCCAGGCCAATGAAATAAGATAAATTATTATATACTCTTAGGTTTTTGAAGAGCATAACATAATTATTGTTGTAATTTATTTCTTCCAGATCTTCTAACATCAGAATACAGCGACACATTTGAGGACAACAGCACCAGATCATTCTCACGGCTGGTATTCGATGTTGCAAGGGATCAACTGATCGTGGGTGCAAGGTGACTGCTTAAATCTATTTATGTCCTGGACTGGTCCACTATGAGTTATTCAACCTGTTTCTAAGCATAGCTGATTTATACATTGAGCAAGTTCCTTGGAAAATTCAATAAATTGTAGGCTTTATCTAATACGTACTTGCTCACGACTCGCGGAGTGTTTGATTATGTTAAAATACATCTAATGATGTAATAATCAGATTAGTAATTCCTGGTGCTTTAATACTTTCAGCCTTTAATCTTCATAGGTGTAGGCAGCGTTATCTCCTTACGTTGATTGTTTCACGCGTGTATTGTATACCTATAGCGTTAACCATAAGGGGCCGTTCAAGTATTACGTAAGCAGATTTATTACAATTATTTACCCCCACCACTCCTCCTTTTCAAAATAATAATTTTCTAGAGACCATCTACACGATTGGTCTAAGGTTTTTTTTTTATAAAATTGAATAGCTACTGATGACGTAATCATCATCTGGACCCACCTATCCCCCATGTCATCAAAAATATGCAAAGCAAATACCCCCCTACCCCCCTATAGTGTTTATGTAATACTTGAACGGAAGCGCTATGAACACCTACTTTTTTAAGCTGCGTTGTATAGGCAGATTTAGTATAGCTTTTTATTTCTATCTCACAAATACATAACTTCACGCCTTTTTACCGGGGGTGTAGGCAGCGGCTGCTAAGCCTCGTCTAGCCGTTATGTTTACGTCCCAAATGGAATAGGTGGCAAACTATTGCCATACTGGGCACAAAGTTTTCAGTCATCGATATTTATCACACTTACTTTTCCAAAACAATTTAGAAAGTCATTGGTGTGAGCCAGTGTCAGGATTCGAACCCGGACCTAGATCAGAAGCCGTGTGCTTAACCACTGGGCTACCGAGACTTACCATATTATAATTTTATGTACCACTTTGAAGAATACATATTTTATAAGTATTTTAGAAATTTAGAAATAAAAATAAGTAGTATTAGATTGGACCATCGAGACTTGTCAAGAAAAAGCCTTTTAGTCTCTTCGTCTCTTCTTACGACATCCATTGGAAGAGATAGGGTGGCACTATTATTACTCGGAGGAGTCCACACAACCAAACTAGATTCATCAATCATCAATAGTCCTTTGAGGTCCACTGCTGGACATAGGCCTCCCCCATAGACCGGCACAACTGCCGGTCCGTTCAATCATGGGGGTTTTTGCCATAATCGCCACGCTTGGCAGGCGGGTTGGCGATCGCAGTAGGCTGTATTTTGTTGGGAGAGAATGCTGCTGCCCATTCTGATAGCCTTTCCCTTAGTCGCCTTTTACGACACCCACGGGAAGAGATGGGGTGGCGGTATTCTAAGCCGGCGCCACACAGCAAACTAGATTATAAGTATTTATTTTTATAAATAAAGTACATCTCATACGCATTGACATATCTTAAAGAGTTTTTAATAAACAAAACTTCATTAGACAAACATTAAAAGTCAACATGTAAATATGAAACAAGAAAATAATAGTAAAAAAAGAGTTCTGTTATCGTAATTAACTGCATTTTAATGTCATACGCTTAGAATACCGGTCGTTAGGTACAACTTGTTCAAACATCGCGTACATTCACCTGATAGGTATAACTTATGATATAAGATAAAGTTATCATTGGATATATTTACTGACGGACTGTACCTGGTTAGATCTTATTTTTTTTTTTAAATCGTATTTTTTTATATACATTTTTTCTATTTTTTTATTACTCTCTGTATGTATTTGAAGCCATTAAAAATGTGTTTTAATACCTTTACTTAAGACAGTTGTTAGACTATCGAGCTGATATACCAATTTGAATCCTCATGTAGACTTGCACTTCAATTTAAAAGTACATGTAGAATTCTTAATTTGTAATGTCTTTTAAAAAGCTTAGTAACCCGTGTATATTTAATAATTATCATTTAAATAATAATTTCGATATGTATAATCTTTAACATAGTCTCGGTGGTCTAGTGGTCGAGCACACGGCTTCTGATCCAGAGGTCCGAGTTCGAATCCTGACACTGGCTCACATCAATGACTTTTAGAAATTGTTTTCAGAAGTGTGATAAATATCGATGACTGAAAACTTTGTGCCTGGTATGGCAATAGGTTCGTCGCCTATTCCATTTGGGACGTAAACATAACGGCGAGACGAGGCTTAACAGCCGCTGCCTACACCTTCGGGTAATAAAGTCTTGAAGTTATGTTACGTGTATTATGTTTTACTAATTATAGTAATTGGGACGAATGTACTCCTTACGTAAAGCCTTGTGTGAAACGAAATAGGGAAATATGTTATCTAACTTATATGTATATCCTTTTAGAATGTGTTTTAAATCTAGATGTTGAAATTTACAAAGATTGAATTTAGTTTACTCTTTAAAATAGTTTTAATAATGTATTTTTGACGTGATGTTTGTTTTTTACAAAATATAATAATATCACGTGTCAATGTACTTCACACCTTTTTTACCCGACGGTGTAGGTAGCGGATGTTAAGCCGCGACAAGCTGTTATGTTTAGGTACGTCCCAAATGGAATAGGTGGAGTAGGTACCTTTACCATACACCGAGTACAGAATTTTCAGTTATCGATATTCATCTCACATAACTTCTGAAAATAATTTCGCAAAGCCATTAGTGTGAGCCCGGATTCGAATCCAGGATTTCTTGATTCAGACGCGGGGTGTTCGACCACTGGACCACCTATACTCAAAATAAGCAATAAAAAGAATTTTTACTACTGTTACTCGCTAGTTATTTTGTCTACTGATGAATTTTTATAAAGAACTTTATAAAAATGTTATAAGCAGCATTAAAATATTTGATGAATGTATTTAAGACTGGCACACGCACGAAGTTGCCATAAAATAAATTCTTAGAAATAAAAGTGAAATTCAGATAAACTTTGTGGCCAGTTATAAATGGTGGGTGTAGATTTACAATTAACATCAATTGAAGCTGAACTTGATTAAATGTTAATCTTATTAATCTACAATAAACATCCGTTAGTATATTCTTGTATAAGTATATATACACATAAACACTTATGTTTTTTACTCATTAGAGAAATCAACTACAAGCGTTGATCTTACTTCGGAAATGGATAATTTAGAACGATCTTGTTTTACAACTCTGTAACGATGTCGTATGAAGGGTACTGGATACTTTTTTATTGAGTTCCTACAAAACGTTGACTCATTAATAACCTGATGCCAGGTTAGAGTCGAGTTTTGAGCTTAATCATTATTGATAGTACAACTTCGACAGTCGAGAGACTCGATTCAGGCTTGATATAAATTATTTACTAATATAAAACGGAACAAATTTGCAGAGTACATTTTTATTTATTAATTTGAGAATCTAAATGTTTTATTACATGTTCTACTACTTATAAACAAAACGCAGGTTCAATAAAACCTTTTTTAGAAATCATAGTTTAAATTGTGTTTATGGCAAGATAAGAGAATGGGAAGACCTAAGAGGTAACGGATGGATTGGATGACTGAAGTGCACGATATGAAATTATGGAAAAATTACTTTAGAATACAAAACGTAATACTTTAATAAAGTCATCTTTAACTATTATAATATCTACAAATGTTACTCATTATTGAAGTCGGTGCAACACAATAGAGTACGTTACCTAGGCTGGCACCGACAGGATACTTCACAAGCAACACGCTAGCCCTACATACTACCAAGTAGTTTCTATCGAGCAATTGCAGTGCTGTCTTCAAACTCCTAACCGATGAGTAGTTTTGTGGGTTCTTCATCAGCAAAGCAGCATCAAATGTTGGCACCGTAAAGAATATCCCTAAGAAATCACTATTACGTAATAAAAACACCATACTCGCATACAACTTTTGGTGGATGCCTTCGATTTCTCCTGGTTCCCATCATCAGATCCTGACCTGGTGAAAATGGCACCATACAATGAAATTTTTGAAATCAGTCCATAATTGACGAAAATATCGGTGAACAAACATAAAAAAAAATATTATACATACAGACGAATTGAGAACCTCCTCCTTTTTTCGAAGTCGGTTAAAAAGCAGAAACTGATGCGACCCCAAATTACGGGAACACGATAGCACAGAGAGTATTTTATATTCCCAAATATAATAATAATTGAAATTAGTTAGACATCGATATTTAAACATAATTTCCTGAAAGTCAGGATAGCTGAACTGTGCTCCAGCACTAGACCATTGAGATATACGATCTCTTGTGTGATCCGAGTCCGAGTCACGTTAAATCCTCTCATATGTCACCTAAAGAGGATTATTCCTATTTAATCAAATTTACTGTAGGGGTATTTGGTAGTAAATAATTGGATCGGTGACTAGATATACAAAAATTAAATGTTAGTATAGATAAAAGCTTTTTAATATAGATATTTTAAAACATTTCTGAGAAAATAGTTCCGAACGACCACGAGAGAAATATTTACCGTAAATATTCATTGGGAATTTAGGTATAAAACATTAAGACTGCTATAAAATAATCAATTTCAATTAATGTTGAGAAAGTTTGCTAATGTATAGTACTCACACTTAAATAATAATATATACTAGCTGACCCAGCAAACGTTGTCTTTCCAAAAAAATAAAGGTTTTGATCAAAAAACAAAAACAATTGTGGTTGACTGTAGAGAAGTGAAAATGTTGGGTTGTTAAAAAAAATATTTGAAATTTAATAAAAAAAAATAGGGGTGGGCTAACATTTGACATTTAAGGGGATGATAAACAGATGTTGTCCGATTCTCAGACCTTCTCGATATGCTCCCAAAATTTCATGAGAATCTGTGAAGTTGTTTTGGAGGAGTATGGTAACTAACACGAGAATTTTATACGTGACAAGTTTTAAGATCTGATAGCCGCTAAGGTGGGATAGGGATAGAGTCGGAATGGAATTGTAGTCTTTTCTCTTGTATCGTCTTTCTCAAAAATCAGCCAAATTAATAGTTATAGATTCTATTATTAAATTCTATTATATCCTACAAAAATATAATCTTCAATCTTTTTACTTCAACTGTGGCAATTTAAATATAGATATAAAAAAAGAAATTGCTATTCATTTAATTCAGACCGTTTATCTCCAGTAAAACCACTTGTAAATGAGATCTCTTAGATAATTTTATAGTTTTAATCTGTTTGTCGTCCGTTTCTAAACTACTATAATGTAAGCCATGCTAATCAGCAATATTTGCATTTAATTGCAATGTTTGACTCGTTTCATGTTCACGAAGGAGGATGTTTACATTTACTTTCTAATATCCAATATCTATCATTTAAATGTTGATAGTTTAAAGATTAGTTCCGATAGTTACCTCGTCGAGGAATTCATAATTCGACCCCGAATCCTTGATTATATACGACTATAATATACATGCATATGTAATGTGTAAGCGAAAGTTGGTCGAAAATAGAGAAATGTGCGAAATACATTTTTTATTATCGAAATAGATAATTAACCTCTTTGTTCTATAACTCTTTGGTAACGGCAATGACAGTAAAAATGAAGTGAAGTGAATCTCTATGGGTAAAATTTGAATGCATGATTAACGAGATACAGTCGTTGATCTTATTATCATCGTCATTTTCCTGCCTTTATGCCTCTCCAAGTGGGGTCGGCACAACATGTTATCCTTCCTAACTATCAATGTTGTCCAAAGATTAGGCTGTGGTTTTATCTCCTTGGGAATATTTTCGTTGGTGGTTATTATATTCTCTCAATTACATTCTAATTTTGACCGATGTATGACATTACCTCCCGCGTAACATTCTCTACCCAAGTTTTTGAGTAAAATATACGTGAATTTGCAAAAAAAAACTATCAGTGCCATGAATGTTTGAGCGTTGTCTTTTTGTTTCTTATTTACATAAGGAATGCTTGTTTATAAGAGAGTCACATAACTTAAAATAATTATGTTGACCATAGACTTCTGGGCGTGGAAGTAATAAGACACTTGTATTTACTTTTCAAAAGGTTAAAGTTTCGAATAGCCAGTATCTGGTAGATGTTATATCTTGTATCATGAAGCGGCATATATCAAACGACGGGAAATATCAGTGTTGCCACATTATGTCAATATGTGTTGCCAGTGTGTACAGAACATTTGGCTGAGCCATTAACTTTTTTATTTGTTCACATGATTTTAGACTTCAATCAAGAGAAAGGCACGTGTTTTATTATGTTATAACTTTATTACATTAACATCAACATGGACAGTTAATATATAAATCTGTGCAAGGCAGTGAATGTTGCGTTTGTTGCTTCTACGCAGGATAAATTTAATTTCATTTAAGTTACATAACATACATATAGTATTATACTTTCATAGTCCAAGAAAGACAGGTTTGTCACCCGATAATAAATAAGCAATCAATTAACGGGCCCATGGACTACTGAAACACAGAAAGTGTTACATTTGCTTTGCCAGTTTTTAAAATGGGATAGGGAAGGAGTTGGGCCTCCGGACACCTTTCACACCGAAACGCGACATAAGCCACTTTACGCCGATATTCTAAGAAGTCTGATCCGGTAAGATGATATTTTACCGGATGACCTAGCACATTCATGAATCGAACTGCTGATGGCTCTACTGCTGTTAGAATGTGTGTGGTTAAATACCGCGTGTAATTTTCAGTAGCAGCTTTTCGCATGTGGACTGTTACTAACTCACTCACTTGGAGTCTGGTCTAAGATTGAGCCATTACCTTATCATTTTTAAGTAAAAATAATTACGTAGATAAATGGCTATGCTCGACATCTGTTACGCCTATGCGACCAAATATTTCATTCTTCTAGACGAGGTAACACTGCCCACACATTTTGATATAAATTCAATCTTTTACCATCACAACTTGAAACAAAGAATCGTGGAGATTAACGAGTGACTCGATGTATCTATGGTAATTTATGAATTCGTTATAGTTACCTATATATGCGTCAAAAAATCGATTCTTGGAATGAGACTAATCGATACTTTTACATTAAACGGCACATAATATTTTCTATAATATCGCAATAATTCCGTAAGCTATATATTTTTAATCTATTACAGAACGACATAAAAGCAGTTTTCTCCTATCTGGTTGTTAACTTTAATCGGAACGATCACCATTTCCATCTCGGTGTTACCTCAAGAGTAGCTACACGGCAGTGTACATTCCTCATGTCAATGAGTGATTTCGATACCGTTTCTATCGGTAGCATATCGATTACTGCGGTTTTATACATCGATATTTGATATTATAAAATCGATTTACAACCGATCAAATGTACCTACGTCCATTATGAATTTGTTAAGGTGATTTAATTTACCGTTGCATGTACACGCTTCTTAAAAATGACAAAATACACGATTTTGTTACGACAGATGCGTTTTATTTCTTCTATGTCGAATTAATTCATACTCATATTTACACTAACTTAACAAAGCTTCACGCCTCGTTCTACCCGAAGGTGTAGGCAGTGGCTGTTAAGCCTCGACTCGCCGTTATGTTTACGTCCCAAATGGTATAGGTGGCGAACCCATTGCCAAACCGGGCACAAGGTTTCCAGTTACCGATATTTATCACACATAATTTTCGAAAATAATTTCGAAAACTCATTAGTGTGAGCCAGGATTCGAACCCGCGACTTCTTGATTCAGCAGTGGGATGCTCAACCACTGGACCACCGAGACTATTATTTATACTACTTATGTGTACTTATTTATATCTTTAACATATTGCATTATTTTTATGCTCCACCTTCATGGAGACCGGGTTCATAGTTTTGAAAAATTTATTTTTTCTTGATTCATAAGAGTACCGCTTGTCGTCGAGACCACCGAGAAGACTAAACTCTTGCGCATCTTCATTCCATCGTATCATTTTGATCGATTCTCAGACACATATTATTTGGAATATAATATCTACGTTGTTATTAAATATCGGGCTTATTATGAAATATCAAGTAACTGGCTGCGGATACTGTTACCTTTGCGTGTAAGTAGCTACTTACTAATGTTCAAAATTGTGAATCCATGGCGTAACATGTCCGGAAACTTATTAAATTTAAACAGACATACATCTGGAGTTCAAGAAGTTTCTCACAATTACAGTAGCACAGTATTTTTTTTATGGGATTTTATATGGGGTTCGCTGCATGAATGGGCCGGCTCGACCGGTGAAATAACATGACCTTTCGGAATATCGTTTCGTTCTGTGAGAGAGGTATCCGGAGGCCCGATCGCCTTCCCCCTTTGCTCCTTTAAAGGACGGCAATGCACTACAGTTTTCATGTGCAGCGAGTAGTTGCTTACCGTCAGGTGATCCACTTGTCCGTTTGCTCTCCTATCCCATAAAAAACTCTGTAATCCCACTTTGAGGTGATTATTAGTATTTCTTGTCAAACTTGTCATCTATAGACCTGTCACTAATGTTACAGAACCTATCTAGGCTTCACATTGATAGCTGCGAGAAAGTCCTTAATAAAGGAATCTTTTCAAAGACTGTTTATTACTTGCATGTCGTTAAATGAGATTTTGCGCAGCTTCAAAGGTGACTCACAAAGTATTTAATTGAAACATAAATTTAATCTGTAAAAGTTGTTTTGATCGAGTGCCATATATGGTGTTAAAAAGATAATATGATTTAAAAGTTGGTATATAAATTTATAATTTCTTAACGGGCCTTAAGGACAGGACTTAAGATAAGTCAAAAAGTTATTACTCATTAAATTAACCGGTATTTGCTTTGATATACCGCCTGGGTGGACGTCATTGGGATCTGCTATAATAGAACGTACACCTGGAGAGTAGACCTGGAGGGAAACAAATTTCTGGATAATAATATAACTGTTACTCATAGCGATGTTCTTTCTAGGGACACTCTATTGCGCCTGTCACTGCGTGGGCTTGGAGTTCTTGAACGCGCGGATTGGTTAGCCTCCTCGGAGAAGATCAGGATGTGTCAATTAAAAGGTCAGACCGAGGAAGATTGCCACAACTTCGTGAAAGTATTGCTGGCTCATGAGAACAAGGTGTTCGCGTGTGGAACTCATGCCTTCAGTCCTGTTTGTAGTTGGAGAGAGGTTTGTAGTAATAGCAGTTAAATCAGCTCTCATTTATTTGACCTTATTCTAGTATAGCCTCATCTCATCTTCATAATCCTGCCAACAGGTTTTTTTTTCAAAAAACATAAGCGTATATTGATTTGATAGATTTGGCTTGGCTTTGGATTTGACACGTCGACTGCCTGACAAGCCTGCCAAGGAACCTAGCTTGGGAAATGGAGAAAGTCTTCGTTAACCAGAGGCACTAAGTTGTTTTGACCTATGGTGTGTGACGGGCTCTTAGTTGCATTTTACGCCACCCACAAGCGAGGCGAGTTTGGGTTGGTAGTTTTCGTAACCGCTACCACACAGCACCATCATAATTAACCATCGTCTTCTAATAAATTTCACTTTAAACTTTAGCAAGTAGTTGCTGTTATTGCTGAAAGCAGGGGCTATCATACCAAGATTAGTCGATATTTTTAGTACCAAATGGATTTAGTGGCGAAACCTACTGCCATATTTCGGGCACAATGTTGTCAGTCATCGATATTTATCACACGTAACTTCCGGAAAGAATTCTTTTAAGTCATTATTGTTATCCAGGATTGGATTTTACGACGTCTCGCTTGAGATGCGAGGTACACCACCTCCAGACCATAAAGGCGACTGATGTTATGAAGCTATGTTATTTAAAATAGCAATATTAACTTTGTCAACAGATTGAATCAATAAGTACAGTGTCTGAATGGGTGACCGGTGTTGCAAACTGTCCATATAATCCCCACTCTAATGTGACTGCCATATTGTCCAGCAACGGGGAGTATTACGCTGGAACACCTACAGATTTCACCAGCTCTGACACAGCGATATGCAGGTAATAATCAAATTTATACTATTTATCTATGTCTCCAAAAGCATTTTAAGTACCGATTTCAAGGAGCCAGCTAGTGACAGCTACCGTCATTCCATTATTAGTAGTTTTCCAGTAATAAGATGCAATATAGCCTATCGACTTCTTTAATACAGGTTATTAATTTTCTTATAACTACTTCTATACTCGGAGTTAGCGGTATTTAGCATAGGTACTTCGAGCAAAATCTTGTCACTCAGATTTCGGGGATTCCGAACCACTACGCCACCCAGTCGACTTTTACTAAAGTAATTCCAAATCATACGTATATATTATGTGTAACTAGAACTATTCCTTCATTCTTTACAATATTATAAATAGATCATTATATATAGATTTGTACGGAATAAACAAGACTATATTTAATTCAATAAGTAATCTTTTTGATAGATCCAGGTCATCATGTTTATAATTACGACGTCGTCCTTGCGTATCGGTATTCAGTGTTATATTACCGGCTTTTGCAATCCGAGTAGAGTTAGTTAGATTAGATTAATTTTACAATTTGATTACATTTGTACTAGAAATATCAAGCCTACCTATATATTTTTGCTCATCGCTTATTTTTGTTTGAATTACGGTGACTGAAATAATGTTCTATTATTATTATCTCTAATTTACACGAATGTCCAAGATGGAGGGCTACGTTTTTTTAGTTTACATATTTATTATTTACGCATGTCAAAATATTATAGGCTTCTTTACGTTTTGCAGATTATAAACATAATATGTATAATAATATTATTTTGACCTACCTAGGAAGCTATAAATAAAACATTTTTTTTCTAAAAATTAGCAGCATTTATTTCAATATTATAAACAGACATATATATTCTATTCATGTGTGTTAAATATTGATTAAGGACTTGATTGAATTATAAAATGGTGTATATTATTTCCAGGAGTGGTGGTGCAGCGTCACGTGATTCAGGCACCCTACGCACGGCCCAGTATGATCTGAACTGGCTTAACGAGCCCCAATTTGTGGGCAGCTTTGAAGACGAACATTACGTTTATTTCGTGTTCAGAGAGGTTGCCGTTGAGTTTATGAATTGTGGAAAAGTAAGTGTTTAACCGCCTCTTACAAGTTTAATAATAGTAGACACACAGCACAGAATTCAAGATCAAGATCTATTGATCGATTTCTGTGAGGTACCCGTTCTAAAACATAATTGGTACATACACTCTTTTAAAACTTCATTGTGGAACAAATATATCTCAACCAAAAAAAAAAATGCTCTAAATAATGTGGCCTATGTTAAAGTAATGATTAATACACCAATAAAAACATCACGTAAGCAAAAATGTATATTGTCATTTAGAAAACAGGGTGCACATTTGGGAGTGAAATTATAAAAAAAACGAGTTCCCTATGAATAAAACTCTATGAGAGTAACTTTATCTCACATTACATAAAAACTGCATCTATAGTAAATGTATAAAACTGTTTTCTTTATCAACAGCGCTGGCTAACGCACTATCTGCGTATGTGACAATTACTTCACTGTCTATTGACATTAAGAAAATAAGCTTTAGGTACTTCTTATCTACGGTAATTATTTCACGATAAATTACACAGTACGTTTGTAAAAGGAACAGTCTCGGTGGTCCACTATTGGAGCTCCCCGCTTCTGGTTCTAAAGAAGTTTGATAGATTCCAGGCTCACACCGATGACTTTACAGAATTATTTTTAGAAGTTATCATTACATCATTACATAGTATAAAATAAAGTCAGTTCCCGCTGTCTGTCCCCTTGTATGCTTATATCTTTGAAACTACGCAACGGATATTGATGCGGTTTTTTTTAATACATAGAGGGTGTCAACGGGGTGGTTTTTATCAATATAGTGTAGTAAAAAAACTGTAAATTTTGAAGTTTAGAAATTTAACCGCAAACGCTGCCTGAACCTAAAGTGATAAATCAAAACAATGTACTACATTGTTAAACACCTTCAAAAGATCTACAAAAAAGTCCGCGAAGGCATATATCTATCTCTTAGGGTAAAACCACAATGACCATTTTTATTTCATACCTTTTTACGTAAAATAATGGCTTATTTACCAAGCGATTTTAAACATAACAGCATTGTTCAGCCAGTTAATTGTCTTAAATAGATTGTGCATGTAATATAGATGATCCTGGCCCTTTACAGCATGCAATTTGAACGAATATTTTCGAAGATATTGCAGTATTAACATAGCGGGACAGCAGATTAAAGCCAATAAATAGCACAAATTGAACCTCATGATATCTAAAATCTACTTATTTATTACTTTTGATGCGGAACAAAGTTCGCCGGGTCAGCTAGTATATGATAAATTACGATGACTGACAAGTTTGTCCCTGGTTTCGACACCTATACTATTTGGGACGTACCTAACTATTCGATAAGTGGAGGCTTAACAACTGCTGCCTACACCTTCGGGTATAAAACGGCGTGAAGTTATGTTATGATTGTAATTTGGATCTAAACGCCCGTCCTTTTAGTAAAGTGACTGCTGATCTAAGTATCTTATGATCTTAGTTTCGAATTAGAGCTATCACCTACGGATTTGAAGCATGTATTTGGGATAACATGGACCACTAGCCGAATACGATGCTAAGAAAAATAGAATATCATAAAGACTTTCTAAGGTCTATATTTGTTAATTATTTAGTTTATTTTTTATTTTTTTTTTGTAAATGGAAAGTAGTTCGAATAAGGTTTTAATTAAAAAAAAAATCCTATCCCAGATATCTTTATCAACTTCATTCTATAATTTCGCTGTGTCGTAGGCAAGTACTAAATCTACAGCAAAACGTCTTAGCAGTTTCCTGTGTCTGTTGTTTGTTAGTCCGTTGTCTCAATTACGTTATTTAGGTTAATGTGATATAGTATATTACAGCGCCCTCTCTTGTTAACAAGAAAATTGTTATGTTATGTTGAGATATTGCTATCATTACGATTGTGAAAGGAACGATCTGATTACACACCATTTGAAGTTGTATCAGTGTTTGTGTGATGATGTACGAGTCTATACTTTATGTCACCTCAACTAAATGACTTAAATTCATTTAATTTAAACTACAACCAATACATCTCAGAACTCATATACTTTAATTTGCCAATTTAGTCAGTTGTAGAGATGAACAGTCTCAAAGAAATTTCGCTAAGAGACAGAGGCTATGTCTATCGTTTTTATACAAACTAACTTTTAATAATCAAGTTTTTAATGTACTACATATCGCGCCAGCTGTAACAGTTCTAGCAAGTAAATGACGCTTGTGTAAAGGAAGTAAATAATTATAGTAAGAACAAAATGCAGCATGTGAAATATTACGTCGACATTCTGAGAGACCGTTGTATTTCACCTGTCGAGCCGGCCCATTCATGCAGCGAACTGCGTGGCCGTACCACCGTCGAAACGTTGCAATTTTTCATGAACATTCTTGATCATCAACGAGGTCCTCCATCAAACATTTCATCAGCAATGGTCATTTTTAAAAATTAATTTAATTTATTCCAGATTATATATTCCCGTATCGCTCGAGTTTGCAAGAATGATCCAGGCGGTTACTTAGTTATGAAGGACAGCTGGAGTACGTTCCTCAAGGCGAGGATACAGTGTTCAGTGCCTGGCGACATACCTTTCAATTATGATGAAGTGCAAAGCGTCGAATATTTACCACAAGAAAAAATTTTAGTCGCCACCTTTACAACTCCAACGTAAGTGTAAAAAAAAGTTATTTAAAAATCTTTCTTTATATATATTGACATATTAATATATTTTTCTTACAGGCATTCTTACCTAAAAAAATGATGACACCAATCTTGTAGATAATTAAAAAGTATTTTTTCTGGGGAATCCTAACTAACTGTTAACTGAAAATATTTTATTCTTACATACAACATAACATAAAATAACTTCACGCCTTTTGTTACCCGAAAGTGTAGGCAGCGGCTGTTAAGCCTCGTCTCGCCGTTATGTTTACGTCCCAAATGGATTAGGTGGCGAACCTATTGCCATACCGGGCACAAACTATTCAGTCATCGATATTTATCACACATAACTTCCGAAAATAATTTCGAAAAGTCATTGGTGTGAGCCAGTGCCTGGAATCGAACCCGGACCTCTGGATCAGAACGTGTGCACGACCACTGCGCCACCGAGACCATTCTATTCTTGAGTTACTTTTGATTAAATTAGCTTTCTAATAGTGAAATAATTAATAAGATAGGTTCATTAGTTACAGAGTTTCATGATTATAAAAAAAATTACGTTCTCTTCATTATAAAAGCCGGGCCGGCCCGGATAAAAGACCACGATGACATTTTGTTGTAGCTAATACAGAAATATTAAAACCTTGTTTGATTTTTGAAATGTCGATGGTCATCGGAATCGGAGCAAACGTTGTCTTGCCAAAAAAATAAAGATATTGATCAACAAATAACAAATTGGGGTGGATCGTAGAGAAGTGAAAATTTAAGGTTGTATGTATTTTTGAATGCTGTTTCATAAAAAAAAAATCATATAATAAAAAAATATAGACATTAGGGCGATGAAAAATTTAATGAGAATTGGTCAAGCGTTTTCGGAGGAGTATGGTCACTAACTACTAGCTTTCATAATCCAATTAAAATTTTAAAATATCGTTTATTGTATCGGATCGTATATCGTATTGTTTCTGTAGACTTACATTATATTCAATTTTGCAAATACTGGTATGAAAATGACGAGAAATTTCTAAATGGAATATCAGTATCAATATTATTGGTTCCATTTATGGAATGTAATGTTACCTTATTCAGAACTAGGACAATCTTTCTACGAGTCCATAGACATTTAGTTTACTATGGTTAAGATATTTATTAGAATTATAATGAGAAAGAAAGTAGGATACTTCAAATAAATTTCTATACTCGTTATAAAATTTATTCATGTTTAATGGAGTAATTATAATAATAATATCTTGCACATAATATACACAGCGTCCTCTAGTTCCAAGCTAAGCAACTAAATTCTGGTGTTATGGAAACTGGATAACGGATATTATACATATATACATTCATAACTTCACGCCAAATCCCTTGCGGGGTAGGCAGAGAGAACAGAGCACGATTCTTACACGACTCACTTGCTTCGTTGACTTTCATAACTCTTTTCATGCACGCGCGTCGGTTTTTGAGGCTCCTAACATCACCTTCCTCCAGAACACGTTCTATTTGGTCATGGAATGTGTGTCTTGGCCGTCTTCGACTCCTACATTCATCCGCTTTTGCATTGTATATCTGCTTAGTCAATCTTGCATCAACCATCCTTTCTACATGTCCGAACCATCAGAGCATGCCCTTTCTTACTTTTACACCGACACTCTCTTTCAAACCAACTTTCCTTACATATATATTTTAATTTTTTAAATATATCCTTATAATACATAGAAAAACACCCAGACGTCATACAAACATTCTTGTTTATTAGAAATATTTGTGCTCGGGTGGGGAACGAACCCATCAATCTCGATTTCGCAGTCGGTAGTTTTAGTGTTAATAATATTAATAATAACAAATTATCGCTAAAAGCAATCTCTTCTAGGCCACCTTCTATTCTTCCAGCAACTATCCACGTTGTCAAAAGATTTATCTGTGGGTTTATGTCGACTGCCTTACGTCAAACCTCCTCGGGAATGTTTTCGTTATGTTTTATATTACAGATTAAATCATAGTTTTAGTTGGAAAGTTAATTTGTGTGTTTTCTTTTTTTAGGAATAGCATAGCTGGTAGTGCTGTCTGTATCTACAGCATGTCAGACATCATTTCAGTCTTTGAAGGACTGTACAAAGTGCAGAATCGTATTTGGGAATCACGATCTCCTTCCAAGCAATCGCGGGACCGTTTTAGGTGTATGTCTGATTCTAGGTACGAATATTATTATACTAATATTATATTATTTTGTAAATTTTTCAAGTCTCAAATGTAAGTCTTAATCGTATACAGTGGAAACAATATTTATCACTCCCGAAATGAACTCCGCAAACAGATTGGTGTCGGTCAGGATATGAAAGCGATAATTTTGATTGAGAAACGAGGGGCTGAAACTCCAGACCACAAAATATCTTCACGTTCTATGTGCACTGCAAGTTTAGTGTGCAGTCTTGATATTCCCAAGTTCTTTTAATAAGGCAAGATCCGTTCCAGGTCTCACGGGGACATAGAATATCGTCCATATCATTTGATGTACGAATCAGTTCAACCGGTCTCTGGAGAGCCAATCTATAAGATGACGTCAGAGCGTTTCAGCCACGTGACTGTTGACGTCACAACCGCCAAGTACATAGAGAAACAACTGGTTTTATACGTGGCTACCAGCGATGGGGATGTTCTGAAGTTAGCTGTACTGCCGAAGTTAGATGGAGCATGTCTAGTTGAGAAGTGGAAACTAAGTGACAAGGATGGATTTGATGTGTTGACAATGCAATTCGTCAAAGACACTGTGAGTATTATTTTATTTATAGTTAACATAGCATAGCTTTACGCCTTTGCTACCCGAAGGTGTAGGCAGTGGCTGTTAAGCCTTGTCTCATCGTTATGTAAATTGGGTGGCGAACCTAATGCCATACCGGGCACAAAGTTTTCAGTGATCGATGTTTATCACACATAACTTTCGAAAACAATTTCGAAAAGTCATTGGTGTGAGCCATAGTCAGGATTCGAACTCTCGACCTCTGGATCAGAAGCCGTGTGCTCGACCACTGGACCACCGAGACTGTAAATTATTTATAGTTCTTATTCTATATTGAGATGATAAAAGTAATGATAAAAATGCTTGAATGTAAACATCAATTAACGCCGAGTCCCTAACAGGGTAGGTAGAAAGTAATGAGGGCTAACGTTGACCGACTCATAATGTACACGCTCGTTGTTCTTTACTATTTTTAAGGCTACTGGTGCGTTGTTATTAAAACACGATAATTTGCACACTAGCAGTATATTGTGGCCTTCTTCGACAACTAAATCCATCTGTTTGGTCTAAGTCTTAAACATTGCGTACTTCTCAATGTATACCACTAACTCTTGGCTTCAGATAAACTCATCATCAACAATCCATATGAACTTTTTACTTTCAGATGTCAGTATATATTGGCAGCAGTACCGGTGTGATGCGTATATCAGGAGCGCGCTGTTCCCGCTACTCGAGTAGATCTGGCTGCGTGCAAGCTGGTGACCCTCACTGCGGATGGGATGATGCAAGGGAACTGTGTGTGACTGCCAGTTCCAGATTAGGAGATCCAGCTTTCATACAGGATACGAGAACTTGCAGGGCAGTGGACGCAGCAGGTAATTACAGTCTCAAATAGCTCAATATTCTATTCATATGTTTTAATGCTATTCTTTGCACAATATCCAAATAATTAAATGAGGTTTTATAGAAAATTTATATAACCTGTTTCTATCCGTAAAGTTGATGGTGGTTGGTCAACGTGGGCTAAATGGGAGCCCTGCATTCAGGATGGTCCTTCAGTGTCATCATTGTACGACGACGACAAGCCGGACATGTGCATGTGTCGGATTCGACGATGTGATAACCCACGACCGGCATACGGCGGGCAAAACTGTGAAGGTAAGCAGAGATTTATTCCTCCAGTGAGTTATCCCTCCTAAATGATGTTTATTGGTAGAATGTAATAAATATTTGTAATGTAAAAGAACACATACAGTAGCTTCACCCCAAATCCCTTGCGGAGTAGGTAGACAGAACTGAGCGCCGTAAGGCACGATTTTACACACCTCTTTGACTTTCAGAACTCTCTTTATGCACGTGCATCGATTTTTGAGGCTCCTAACTTCAGCTTCCTCCAGAACTCATCTGGTATCGTCTCCTACATCTATCCGCTTTTCAGACTTATCCTTATTGTTGAACTATAAAATTTATAAGTTCTTTAAAAGATCCTGAACTTTCTGGCGCCGCAGCATAAACAATGTGAAAACAGAAAATTACAAAAAATAAAATAAAAGTTTTGTTCAATAGGTGCCAGTATATCAGTAACCAACTGCACAGTGCACGGCGGCTGGTCCTCGTGGTCGGGCTGGTCCAAGTGCTCTGCGTCATGCGGTATCGCGATCAAGTCCAGACGCCGCACTTGTACTGCCCCCGAGCCCAAGTTCGGTGGTCGGGTCTGTGTTGGCCTTGATGTTGACGATGTCTACTGCAACTTACCGCCTTGTCCTGGTAAAAATAGTGTATTGGTAGGAGAAGAAATATCTAAGCATCTCATTTAAACAAGACAGCGTCTCCGAGTGTATATTTATTTCGCCTTTCTATCTTATTTAAACATTTGAAAGTAACGTAACGTAATTTCACGCTTTTTTACCCGAAGATGTAGGCAGCGGCTATTGAGCCCCAACTCGCCGTTATGTTTCGGCCCTAACAGAATAGGGGGCGAACCTATTGCCATACACCGGTACAAAGTTTTCAGTCCTCAATATTTATCATACATAACTTTCGAAAAGAATTTCGAAAAGTTATTGGTGTGAGCCAGGATATGTACCCACGACTTCTTGATTCAGAAGCGGGGTGCTCGAACACTGAAACACCGAGACGTTGAATGTTCACATAACCGATTAATAAACTGTTTTCAATGAATTTCGTAGAACTTCGCTCTACTCGTGATCAGATGATCAAAATACTGTATAGTGTATACTTAATGGATAACACTAGATAAAAGTATTTTTTCCCAGATCCAACTCTGGCTGCCGTAGATGGCGGTTGGACAGAATGGGGACCCTGGTCAGCATGCGCTAGTACCTCTGGTAGTCCCGGCTGTGGACCCTTGGGAGGTTTGAAGGAGAGAAAACGTGAATGTACGAATCCCGCTCCTAAAAACGGAGGAGCTGATTGTGAAGGAATGAATTTAGATCGCCAACCCTGTGATTTACTAGCGTGCGAGCAAAGAAAAGCCACTGCTTGGTCACCGTGGGTTCATATACCAGGTTAGCACATATGTCGACTTACTTGAACTTGCTGTTAAATATATAATCCATCTAAGGGTCGAGTTCGCCAACTATGACATAATGATGTGTTAGCTAAATAGAGCTCTAAATGTAATCGGGCCTAAATATAATAATGTCAAGTTCGTTACTCTAATAATTTTCTCTTTTCAGGGAATGATTCGGACGGTAGTTACACAGAGAAGAGATTCAAATTCCAATGTAGGGCTCCATCGCCGGAACAGTTAAAGGTAAATATTTGTGATATGAGATTTTTTTATGTTAGATAAATAAGAGAGAGTTGGGTATGCTACAGTGTGCATAAAAGTAGAATAAACGCGGTCAAAATGAGGGCACTGCGCAAAATCTGCGGAGCGGACCGCGTTGAAAACAAGGTTGAAAGGAAGGAAGTTCGATTGAAAGAGAATGTCGGTGTAAAAGTAAGAAACGGCATGCTTCGATGGTTCGGACATGTTAAAAGAATAGATGATGCAAGATTGTCTAAGCAGATATACAATGCAAAAGCCGATGGATGTAGGAGTCGAGGACGGCTAAGGCACACATTCCAGGACCAAGTAGATTGTGTTCTCGAGGAAGGTGAAATTAGGAGCCTCAAAAATCGATGCGCGTGCATGAAAAGAGTTATGAATTTCAACGAAGCGAGTGAGGCGTGTAATCATCGTGCCTAATGGCGCTCTGTTCTCTTTGCCTACGCCGCAAAGCATCAGTTCAGATTCAGAAGTCCTGGGAGCGATTCCGCGGTCATTTTTCGGATTTTATTTCGCAAAAATCGATGACCGGCAACTTTGTGCCTGATGCACGGCAATTGGTTCATTCCATTTGAGATATAACGAAATATTAGTCACTTGGTCAATTGCCTTTAAAAATATGCGTGTTATCTTCAACAGTTGTCTGTAGTCCGTGAAGACGTGAGGTATTGTACTGCTCGTGGTCGTTGTACCTCGGAGCGTATAGAGGAGGAATCCGGCTACGACACATGGGGTCCGTGGCAGGAGTGCTCCGCTCCTTGTGGAGGTGGACAGCAACGGAGAAGAAGACAGTGTCTTCGACCACCTTGCAGAGGATCTCCTGATATGTTACGCGCTTGCAATACGCAGGCTTGTACTGGTGAGATATATATTTATATATTTTTTATATTCAAACTCATAATAGACATTTAATAACTCATTTAATAACATAGCTCATCTAATTAAAATAAATGTGATTAAATTTTATGTATTTCTTTTAAATAGGTGAATGGGCCTGTTGGAGTGAGTGGAGCGAATGCAGTGGTGAATGTAACAAGATTACACAGAGTTCGGCGGGACATCGAACCCGCACCCGTATGTGCCTGTCTCCCGACGGGTGTGCCGATGCAGGCGCTGCTCTAGAGCGACGCGTCTGCGTTAACAACTGTGCTGGTCAGAGCTTAACACATTTAAAAACTAAAATATGTTTTAAGAACTAGGTTTTGTCATAAGTAACTTTTTAAGTATGAAGTACTCTTTATACTTTTCCGTATTCCTGACGAGGTTTATAAAAAGGTGAAATACTTTAGGCTCTAAAAAATAAAAATGACGAATAGTTACGTTCTTAGCTTAACTATTTAACAGTGGTAGAGTCTTGCGGTTCGCTTCATGAATGAGCCGGCTTAATCGGTAAAATACCACGACCTCGCGGAATATCGGCGTGAAGTGGCTCGTGGCGCGTTTCGTTCGGTGAGACAGGTATCCGGAGGCCTGATCTCCTCTCCCTCTCCTTTCCCTTCCTACTCCCTTAGAGGATGGCAACTCACCACGGTGATCATTGGCGGTGAGAAGTTACTTACTTATCACCTGATGGTGATCCACTTGCTCGTTTGCCCTTCCATCACAAATAATAATCATAATAATCAGTGGCGTAGCATGCCTTGGTGGGGCCCCGTATAATAATTTATTTGGGGGCCCATGTAGGGTAGGGATTTCTCACAACTTAGGCAAGTCGGGGGCCCCTGAACCCCGGGGGCCCCGTATAATTGATACGGCGGTAGCTACGTCCCTGATAATAATAAAACACTCCGAAAAAATGTTATACACAAAATATCACCTGACAATAATATAATTATATCCTTTAGACCCAGAAGCCGGTTGGGGAGAGTGGGGCGAATGGGAACCATGTATTGCCGGTGAAAGAGTACGTCGCCGGTCTTGTCTAGCTGGCGCCTGTCTTGGAGCTCAGCTGCAAGTGGCTATATGTGCTGATGGAGACGAAGAACTTGATAATGGTTAGTTATAGCATATTTTTATAGGATATATTGATAGATAAGATATATTTGATAGAATAATACACAATACAATATAAATAGACAAGTACGTATGTAAATAGTTATATGTTTGACTTTACTTGTTACCGTCAGATATAACTAACTCAAAACTGGGGCTAAGGTATATGACGTACAATTTGCTGAAAATTCTTCTTAAAATTGTTAACAATGGCATCAGAAGAGTTTTAAGTAAGCTATTATATCTTTTACAGAACTAAATGCGATGCCAGCTTACAGTCAAAACGTTGAGATGGCGTCATTTGTCATTACGTCGAACAAGGAAACTCTGAGCTTGGGTACAATTATAGGCTGTGTGGTAGCGGCCTTTGTTATGGGTGAGTGCTGTATTTTACTACGTAGTACGTCATTGTTTTACTAGATGGCGTTACTGACCATCTTTTCCAAATTCTAAGTCTTTTTGATAGAATTTCTATTGATTCTCAATTGTAAGTTAGCAAATTCATAATTTATAAAATTAATAATATTACATACTATCTATTGTAAGCAATATCAAAACGAAAATATGTTTACTTGTTAATGATATTGTAATATGTGCTAAATCGCACTATAAAAGTTCTGATCACCCTTAACACATGTACAAAAATTTTAACAGTTGTTGCCGTGTCTATTAAAAGGAGAGACGGTTAGCACTCCCCTTGACAAGGATGGAACACATAAATGGTTAAGGCACCTTGACCAAATTTTTTAACTCTGATATTTGGATTAAATATTATATCTGATATTTAAAATTATTTCCCTTTTTTATTTACCACTTGGTTTTATTATTATTGAAACGGACGATATAAATTTGCTTATTTTATGCACGTATGTCTTAGTGTAGCTTTTCGGAAATAATGTATTTATGTTTTAATTATAAATTATGAATAAATTGCATGTCCGTTATAATAACGTGATGCAAGTACATAAAAGTACTCTATCTACTACTATATAAATTCAAAGTAATAATGGGTTTATTTCTCAAACAATACTTAGCTACAACGTTAAACTTGATATTTAAAAAAAATTTTTTTATTCATTTAATAGAAATATCAGAGTAAGAGTTTTGTAGCTTCTGAAGCTAAATTATTTATATTCATTATTGCACCCAGGATGTCTGGTGTGTCTGGCTGCTGTGATATTCTGCCAACGACGAGGTAACCGCTTACCATGGCATCGACAGCAACGAGTTCCTTCTAGTCCTCATTACATAACGGCTAATCAAAATAGTTACGTCACTGTGCCACTGAAAGAAGTTGTAAGTATCAAAAAAATATTGCTTTATTAAGTTATTGTTCTAATATCGATATTTGTATAATGATATCGATATTAATTTTTATTTAAACGAACTAGTTGACCCAGCGAACTTGTTTCGCTTTAGATGACATAAAAATCGTTATTCTGAGTTACCCCTAGGATATAAAAATACATCATGGCTGTCGTTTTTATAGACCATTTAAAGGTGTTTATTGATGTAGTATAGTGTTTTGATTTATCATTTAGGGTTTAATTAAAATACAAAATCTCTTCTTAGTTAGTGCTAAATTATTTACATGAAATGAAATGCAATGCTCATTCCTAAGTATCATACTTCAATGTTTTTTTTAAAATATTATAGCCACGCAAAGCGAAGCGCCAACCGTCGTTCACGGGCATAGGCAGCACAAGTGGTGTACTACTATCGAAAGCGAACAACTTATCGAATGCAAACAATCACAACACTAGTATGGCAACACCAAAACTCTATCCCAAAGCGATAGCAAATGAATACGATTCCCTGGGCACACTTAAAAGACATTCCAATCAGCCGCACAAGAACAATTTTGACGTGGAAGAAGATAAATTCTATTGAATAAAGAATAATTAATTTTTATGTGAATTCTTTGCTGTGATACGACGTCGTACTATAATGCAATAGTGTCTTGAAGTGTTAACCTTTATGAGTGCTTTTATTGTCACGAGGAGTTTATTAGATCTGTTTACGACGCGATATTTTTTTAAATCCAACGTTAATAAAAGTTATTTTTATCGACTTATACTCTTGACATCTGGGAATTTTTATGCTAGTACTATGAGTGATGAATGGACAATAGTTGTTTTTATATAACTTAAGCCCGAATACTGAACCACCACTCAAATATATAAGCGCTACTTAAGCGTTTAAGTAGCTGTCACATTAGACAGAATACGTGAAATTTGAGTAGTAGTAGTAGCACTTTATTGATTATCAGATTTGAGTGAGTTCAGTATTTATTTGGGCGTTAATCACTTTCATAGCAAAATTAAAGGTTTTGTAAGAAAAAAATATCAAAGAATTTCGAGTTGTATCAACGGCAAATTCTAGAGGCTGAGTTTTAATATTTAAAAAGAGAATAGATACCTATAGATGCATCTTGTACTGACTATGCTTTATGCATAAAGATGAGTTGATCTACATAATGCAAGTGCAAGGTTTCTTGGGATTCTCTGTGGAAATGATGTGATTTTATAATCTATGGATGTTGAAAAAAAAACGCTCCTCAAAAAGGTTCTATATTAAAATAAAAATGGGAATTTCGTTTTTGCCTCTTTATCCCTCATTCTTGGAATATTTGATTTTAACTTCGTTTTTTGTGGTCTAAATTTCAATTACTCTTCAAATATTTCTGAGTTTGTTTTTTTTTTAATTCAAATTGTTTATTTCTTGTACAACGAAATTTGACGTCTATATTGTAGTTGTTTTAAAGTATTATATTTTATAGATACAAAATGTATATAGCATATTAATAGTTATAGGCAGTAGAAATCGAATCCTGTGCCATTGTTATTCTAAAAATGTAAATTATATAATGAATTATTTTAATTAATAGATTTTAATGGAGATACGACAAAGCCAACTATGTGCCATGTAAATAAGTGAATTTTAATGTATTTGTAATATGTATATAATATTATTATTTTATAAATGGGAATTATTTTTATATTATACAAGTATAATCAGCGTTGAGCAGTACAAATAGTGGTGCCTTCAGATTTTACGTATATTTTTGAAAAAGAATTATTGCTAGATGCTTATTTACAGTAACTTTTATAATAATCCTATTAAAATATACTTATATATTTAGAAAAAAATATATATAAATAGTGTCATGAGACTCTATGGACGCGTTCATGACATTTTTTGAATGTCAAACAAAGTAACTATTAGTGACATGAATATTTTGTTGAATTGATTTCGACATATCAACCGACTCACGTTGAGTTATATTGTGACAAATATATACTATTATATATTTAAATTTAGTTAGTTTTCTAAGAATGACCGTTTATGATTGTTGGTGACTTTGTCTTTATATTTTATATTTTACTTGGTTATATTTATAACCTTATTTCCTATTTATATCAATATATATATATATATATTAACGAAAGGAAAATATATAGAAAAACGTATAATTTTGTAACAGGATATTTACTGAGAGCTAAAACCCATAAATTGAAAGAACAGTTCTACAGATGAATATATTATTACCTGTATATTATGTTTCCAAATGAAGAATAAAAAAAACGTAAAAAGAAAAGTACATTAAACATATTATATTAAAAAAAATCAACGTAAAAAAGTAACGCTAAAAGAAATATGTCTCCAAAATCCTCGAGGAATAGCAAACCTTACTTACTAAAGTCGCTGTTGAAATGATGGGTGACAATAGTAAGTATCTTACGAAGCTCACATACGTACGTTGAAAACGCTCAGGCAAAGGCTGAATGTAGAATTCAGTCAGTCTTTGGATCTTAACGTTACTTTAGACCCAAGTAATTATACGCCATGCCAGTAATACCTACAATTTTTACTGTACCGAAGTACCGAATCAGTACCGAAATGTATAAAATTTTGAAATGTTTTAAATACATATTCTAACTTGAATATAGTGTCACTTGCTTTTATTTAAACTTTGGGAAACATGAATATTTCTTGAAATGTATCACTACACCTATCCGGTTATTAATGACCAAAAGTAAATAACGGCTGAAATAACGAAACAAATGTATTTGTTTTGATGCAATGAAATTATGACTATTAAACTATAAAATTAATCAATCTTTTTAAAACTTTTAGTTATATTATACTCTGAACGACCACTAGAATCGTATTCTCGATAGTCTGAATAATAAAATTTTACTACAAGTAGCCACCCAGCATTATCAATAACGGTTATATAGTTCAAATTACGGTCAAGTGTGAGTCCTTATTAGTATCAAGTGGGTGGTTAATACACATAGTTTCACTTACAAAGCTCGTTTCTAGTGACCACATAGGACGACGGTCAGCTTTTATGTGGAATGTAAGGCTGTAAACACATTGTTAACATTTTTGTTCTCTTTCTGCTATATTATTTACTATTATTGAAGGTTCTTCTGTACAGTTTTTAGTATCAAGTTCATATTTTTATTTAAAGGTATTTTTTTCGATTTTTCTTTAGTACCACGGTACAACGTGTGTTGTTCTTTTTCTACATTATATTTAGCTATTGAGACGGCAGTTAGTAAATTAATTTATGTATGAACTAGCTTTTACCGGCGACTTTGTCCGCGTTAAGAAGTATAGTTTTTGCGCCTTTACAAAGTACCTTTTATCTCCTCCTTTTATTTAATTTATCAAAATGCCTACGTCATAGTAGCTTTATGAATACAAAGTCTCAGCCCGATTGGTTTAAATTTGACAAAGTTTCATCCCCTATTTTAGCCCTTTAGGGGTGGTATTGATGAAAAATGTAAATGTATGCCAAGTTTCAGCCCGATTTGTCTTGTGCTTTGAGCTGTGCATTGATAAATAATTATGTCAGTCAGTCACCTTTGTGTTATATATATTTAGATATAGATTTGTGTTTCATAATACATACATAATTTATTTGAGGAAAATAACTTTAACTGGTATTTTAAAGCAAATAACAAACGACTAGGTGATTTACAGCAACGAGATATTGACTACCAATTGCTGTGTCATTTTTTCCCTCGACGCTACCGTTAATTGCATTCGCGTAGCAATAAATGACGACTTTTAATGAGTTTCCGTCTACATTATCGTACCAAAAACTGGCAATCGATCAGCAATCTGCTCGCTAATCGCCAATTGCTTAAAAGATACGTTTATACCCAGTTGGCAAATTACGTGACCGGATGTCCCCAGGATACCATCGTCTGTTTTTAAAAGCATTTATTTATTACAGTGAATATTTTTTAACAAATTTATATAATTTGCGTTTTTTTATATTATAATCATTTTAGTTATAAAAACGAACTGTGAAGAATAATGTTGTTGATTTAATCTTCTACAATTCCATTAGCTGTCTTTGATAATACGAATTTATTATTATTCTATGAATTATGTATGTGACACTCAATTTATTTTCAAGAGCTGTGTTCAAATGTCTTTGTAATTTCATAAATATTTTGGGAAATCTCGATTGGATTAGAGTCTGATAGAAAGATCTAACGAACTAACAGTCTACACGTGAAAAGTTTGTTTTTTTAGACATTTAACCTTCTTTAAAGAAACTGTGACGTTTGTATTCATAGATAACTTTTTTTTGTATATTGAATTCATCAAAACGTGATGTTGTAGACAGCAGTACATCAACTAACAAAATAAATATGAGACTTGTTATTTCGTGTTCAATAGTGTGCACAAAACCTTTGTATTGGCATCATTTAGTTTGAAACTATGTAAACCTTTTGACCATAAGTTTAAAAGCAAATCATTGTAACTGTAATTCGACTTTTAAAGCCTTTTAAAAAATAGATCATTTGTGTTATTGTAATAACTTTCTTGTTTCAATTTATTTTTGACTTCTTGAAACATGGAGCTATCAATGGTAGAAGTGAGATAGATTAATTATAAGGTCATTAGTTTTTATTTGAAGTGCTTCCATTGGTCTACTTGTGTGTTCAAACATTTGATATATTTTTATATATCTATAAATATTATTTATTCGATTAATTTTCAATTGAGCATTATTTTAATTGTGGTCTCAGTGGTCTAATGGTAGCCTGTCCTAAACGAATCTTAGTTCACACAAAAATATGTGTGACTGGCAGAAATGTGCTCGATGTTTCGGAATAGCTCATGCCACCTGTTACAGTTTTGGGGTAAACAAATCAGCGAGGGGACGCATTATGTCTATACCTTTACTTAGGTTAAAGCACGTACAGTTGCAAAAAAAAATTATTAAATATTCAGTAAACTTATTTTGTGGTTATTCATACAGAGTTTATTCTATAGCTAAACACAAAATTAATATCATTTATCAAAATACCTATATTTTGTGATATTTATTTTTAATGCTGTTGTTATATTTCATACTATAAACAAAAAGAAAATGTTAGCATCGCAACAAAATTAATCATTTTATTTCAAAATGACATTATATTTTTTGTGTTATAAATATATAATGTACTATTTTTCGTATTGTTTTATGCTATTATAGTACTGGAATTATTTTTGTACATATGTGATTGTCTGTCTGTAAGTTTATTAGTAATGCATGACTGGATTTAGTGTGCAGCTTCGTAGTGGACACTTTTATGTACGTACCACAAATTTATTGGCGATGTGCTTCTTTTACCAACATAAAGACAATACAAATAAATAATTAAAATGTTCACTGCAGATTTGTTTTTATGCAATTGATTTGTCCAAAAATTATGTGTATAATTTATTATTATTTTGTTATTGTAACTTATTACAAAGAAATTTACTAATTTAAACACATAACGTTAAAAATATTGGCATATTTGGTTGCCGTGTGCAAATTAGTAAAAAAAAGTAAACGTTCCAAATTTAAAAATGTCATTGTCTATTACTCAATATTTGAAAAAATAATGTAAGAATGATGTGTCTATATTGCAATATATTCTAATATTTTCATTGTTAAGAGGCTTTTATCTCATCAACTCACCGATAAAGAAGTAAGAGATTTGTTATATGTTTGTGAATGACGCGATGCTTAATTATTTCCTATAATTCTTTATATGAATGTTTTCTTTGTAAGAAATTGTAAATCGTTATTTTTATACTATTAAACATAAATAATAATAAAGACTGCTGGATTGAGTGTGATTTTTTATTTACCAAATTTATTTAGTCCCACAAAAAATGATATTGACAGTTAAAATTTTTTTTTATTGGATAAAAAAGCAAAAAAAGTCTCAGTGATCCAGTGGTCGAGCTTGATCGAGGTTGATTCAGAGGTACGGGTTCGAATCCTGACACAGACTAATGACTTTTCGAAATTATTTTCGGTAGTTAAGTGTGATAAATATCAATAACTGAAAACTTTGTACCTGGCATGGCAATAGGTTCGCCACCTATTCCATTTGGGACGTAAACACGGCGAGACGAGGCTTAACAGCCGCTGCCTACTACTTCGAGTTACAAAGGCGTGAAGTTATGTGATAAAAAAGCAAGTGTTTCACCTTTTGGTAAACGTCTTCCGCCGCCCATGGACATCCGGAACATAGATTGTATTACAGTTGCGTTGCCTACTTTCAAAAGAGTAGGATAGGAAAGTTAGGGAAAGGGGGTTGAGCCTCCAGATACATCTCTCGCCGAACGAAATACGGTAAGCCACTTTACGTTACCTTGGTTTGGTATCACCGGTCGAGCAGTACATGCAGCGAACTGCGTGATTACAACTGTTAGCACTAGAGTCATAGGGCGAATGCTACAAATTACCTATTTCTAATTGAAAAACAAGTTAAGTTTTTACTTAACGCTTTTCCTACCCGAAGGTGTAGGAAGCGGTCTCGCCGTTATGTTTACGTCCCAAATGAAGTAGGTGGCGAACCTATTGCCATACCGGGCACAAAGGTTTTAGTCATCGTTATTATCAGACATAACTTCCGAAAATTATTTCGTAAAGTCATAGGTGTGAGGCAGTATTCTAACTTGCGACCTCTTGATTCAGAAGTGGGGTGCTCGACCACTGGACCATCGAGACATCAAAGAGTTTTTATTTTTATAATCCTACAACATATTTAGGTTTTAAGATTATAAAAATAAATAAATAAGCAAGCCCTCGAACCAAACAAAACCATCAATATTTATGAAAACGTGCTTCAAATACCTATTAACAGTTGTTTATCTCGATGATCTGAGCGAATTTTCCACAACAGACAAAGTTCATAAATTTTAATCAGTCTGTTGTATTTAAGTTTGTCGGTATACAACACTTGTACCTGGGTACCTGGGACTGGGGGACATTGATCGTGATGGGATGGGGTAGTTATGTAAACAGAGGGATGAAGATTATTTAACGAGCACTCACCGTGTAAATATACAAAGGTTTTAAGCAGATATGTGTTTGTCTTAAAGGAAATTTGGGTAAGATATGTTTATTAAATTCACTGCATGTTTTGTGAAATTGAATCCAAGTAAAAATAGGTTCTTAAAGTAATAGACCATCCCTATATGACTAGAAACCACAGTTTTATAATTATAACAATAAACATAACATAACATAACTTCACGCCAAATCCCTTGCGGGGTAGGCAGAGAGAACGGAGCGCCATAGGGAACGGTTCTTACACACCTCACTCGCTTCGTTGCCTTTCATAACTCTTTTCATGCACACGCGTCGATTTTTGAGGCTCCTAACATCACCTTCCTCCAGAACACGTTCTATTTGGAATGGAATGTGTGTCTAGGCCGTCCTCAATTCCTACATCCATCCGCTTTTGCATTATATATCTGCTTAGTCAATCTTGCATCATCTATCCTTTCTACATGTCCGAACCATCGGAGCATGCCCTTTCTTACTTTTACACCGACACTCTCTTTCAATCCGACTTCCTTCCTTATAACCTTGTTTTCCACGTGGTCAGCGAGGGTCACTCCGCAGATTTTGTGCAATGCCATCAGTTCGACCGCGCTTATTCTACTTTCATGCACGCTCTGCCATACCCAGCTCTCGCTTCCATAAGTTAGCGTTGCGATCAGTATTGCATTGTGAATTGCTAGCTGGGCTTTTTTGCTAATGTTTTTTGCGCCCAGGAATCTGCCCAATGCTTCATTTACGCTATTTCCTATCGCCACTCGTCTTTCTACATCCGTGGTGTACCTTCCATCCCTGCTAAAAGCACATCCAAGATATGCAATTTCATTCACCTGCTCCAGCACTACATCGTCAACCAATATCCTTGCATCCGTTCTGGATTCCTCCCTTTCAAACACCATAACTTTCGTTTTCATCACATTCAATTGTAAGCCTTTCATCATGCAATCATCTTTCATAGTAGTGACTAGTGTTTGCAGGTCCGACGGCGATTCGGCTAGAAGCACGGCGTCATCTGCGTAAAACAGGCAGCTCACAACTAGGTCACCCATTCGGGATGCGAATGGGTGACCTAGCCTACCTACATTCGTCGATCTCACTCTCTGGAGACAACTGTCCAGGTACAGGATGAACAGCCGAGCGGTCAGCACGCAGCCCTGTCTGACGCCGATTTTGACGTCAAACCAGGGCGACAAGCCGCCGTCAACACGCTGTGCAGCCCTCATAAGTGGACTTCACGGCGCGCAGCAGTGCGCCGCTCACCCCGTAGCCCGGGAGTATGTCCCACAGATCCTTCCGTAACACCCTCTCAAACGCTTTTTCCAGATCTACAAAACCGCAGAAAACCTTTTTT
Organism: Euproctis similis; assembly: GCA_905147225.2. Classification (NCBI taxonomy): domain Eukaryota; kingdom Metazoa; phylum Arthropoda; class Insecta; order Lepidoptera; family Erebidae; genus Euproctis; species Euproctis similis. Next base: position 18,491,766 of record LR990109.1, read on the forward strand.
TCTCCGCAACATCGTGGAGAAACAACTGTCTGTTGACCGGAACAGCCAGTTGTTTCTCCACGATGTTGCGGAGAAAAAAAATCTGATCCATGCACCCTCTTCTGCTTCTGAATCAATACATACCTATCATAGTTTGATCGCCAAAATATATAACATATTTTCGTTTTAAAGGGCAGGCAGCAGCCTCGACTCATCAATTTTTGCATCTCAAATGAAATAAATTGTGGAACCTATTGCCGTGTATAGGGCACATTGTTGTCTGTCACCGTTTTTTACATCGATAACGGAAAATAAACAATAGATTTAATTACGGTGTTTTAAAAGTGGAGGCATAACTCTAAAAAATGCCAATATCTTAAGAAATGCCATTAAGACATTGTACTATTGCTTTGGATAGATAGATATTGTTTTAGGTCTCTATTAATCTAACATTACAAAACGTTAACTTTTGAAAATCTTTTTTGCCTATTTTACTATTACAGTTTAAATGTGCGTGATAATGTGCTTTTTTATGGGATAGGAGGGCAAACGAGCAGGCGTGTCACCTGATGGTAAGTAACTAGCGCCGCCCATGGACACCTGCAACGCATATAGTGTTACAGTTGCGTTGCCGACCTCTAAGGGAGTGGGATGGCAAAGGATGGGGAATGGGGGTGGGCCTCCGAAAACCTCTCTTACCGAACGAAACGCGGCATGGGCAACTTTACGCCAATCTTCTGAGAGGTGATATGATATTTCACAGGTCGAGCTGGCCCATTCATGCAGTGAACTGCTTGGCTCTACCACTCTTGAAGGCATGTTTTAAAATAAAATGTACGCGTGATATGTCGTTTGATCACTGTTGGTACTTGGAATTTATACTAACTGAGCTTACAAATTTCAGATTACGATTCAATTTATCAATAATGAAATAACTAGCGGTTTCGGTGGTCCAGTGGTCGAGCATGGCGCTTCTAAATGCACATGTCGCGGGTTCGAGTCCTCACATTGGCTCACACCATTGACTTTCGAAATTAATTTCGTAAGTTATGTGTGCATAATATCGATGACTAAAAACGTAGTGCCTGGTATTGCATAGGTTCGCCACCTATTCCATTTGAGACGTAAAAATAACGGCGAGACGAGGTTTAACAGCCGCTGCCTACACCTTTGGGTAGAAAAAGAGGTGAAGATATGTTATATTATGTTAAATAATAAATATAACGGTAAAATTATTTCGTGGAATTAATTTATGAACCTTTTTCTAAAATCGTTAATTAAAATTTGACATAAAAGGTACCGATTATGTGAAGGCTAATTAAAAAGCAGTTTCTTGTTATACGGTTGAAAAAAAAACCCTCAAAGTTTTTCAATTATTTCCCATTTCATTTTTTAATTATTTTTAATCATTATTTTAAAAATAATGAAGACGAACAGAAGCGGGTAATTTACAGAACAATAAAAGCTATAGACCTATCTACTCGTGTTCATTGGAAGTCCTGTTTGAACTCGAAAACTATTGTATGGATTAAGTTTCGTCTTATGACTTTAAATTTTTTAAAGGAAGTTGTATGTCTGTTAATAAATTTAGCACGAACTTGAGGAAGGCCAAGACACACATTCCATAGCCAAATAGAACGTGTCCTGGAGGAAGGTTTTGTTAGGAGTCGCAAAGATCGACGCGCGTTCATTAAAAGAGTTATGAATACCAAAGAGGCGAGTGATGAGTGTAAGAATCGTGCCTTATGGTGCTCTGTTCTGCCTACCCCGCAAAGGATTTGGCGTGAAGTTACATATGTACGATTAACTTGAGAGCTCCTGATAGCTGTCAAAGCGGCTCTTTAAGGACTCAAATGCCATAACGATACAAGCAAATGGCCTCAATTGAGCTCTTCCGCAACTCTTAATATAAGTCCGACAGTTTGGGCACAAGCTGATTTACAAGATGGCGTGGTTTTAGGGATTAATTGCGCTATCATGGTTATTTATTACTCTTTTTACTTACTACTCTTAGTCTCGGTGGTCCAATGGTCGAGCACACGGCTTTTGAATCCAGAGGTCACGGGTTCGAATCCCTGGCACACACCAACGACTTTTCGAAATTAATCTCTAAAGTTATGTGAGATTAATATCGATGACTAAAAACTTTATGCCCGGTCTGGCAATAGGTTCGCCACCTATTCCATTTGGGGCGTGAAGTTATGTTAAGTTATTACTCTTCGTGTTTTTGGGTTTTATGCTTAAATAATTACCAATTAATAGTGGTAGAGCCAAGCAGTTCGCTGCATGAATGGGCCGGCTCGACCGGTTAAATACCACGACCTCTCAGAATATCGAAGTAAAGTGGTTCATGCCGTGTTTCGTTCGGTGACAGAGGTACCCGGAGGCCCACCCCCTTCCCTATTCCTTCCTATCTTACTTCCATAAAGGTCAATAACGCAGCGGTAACACTATATATATGTAGCTTGTGTCTTTGGGTGGCGCAGGTTGCTTACCATCAGGTGACACGCTTGCTCGTTTGCCATCCTATCCTATAAAAAAATTATATTTTCATGTAGTGTTATAGATAACAGTTTTCATTGCACTTATTATTTGTTTTTGCGCTAGACATCGATACATTTAATGACTATTCAAAGGTGTGAATGAATCGTGCCTTACGGGGCAGTATTGTCTCTGCTTGCCTCACAAAAGACTTGGCGTGAGTTCTGTATCATTACATAGTATAAAAAAAGTTACTTTCCGCTGTCTGTCCCCTTATATGCTTATATCTTTGAAAGTACGCAACGGATTTTGAGCGGTTTGTTTTAATAGATAGAGGGTATCAACGGGGTGGTTATTATCTATAATTCATGTATAATGTAGTAATAAAAAAGTGATAAATCGAAAATTTACTTATTTATTACTTTTGTTGCAGAACAAAGTTCGCCGTGTCAACTAGTGTATGTATGTATTACCTTCCTTTAGTTTAACGTACTCTACGTGGTAGTAGGAAGCAAAGTGCAATCCTTAACGAAACGACTGGAATCGTATTTACAAGAAAAATAATGATCAAAAATTTTGGAAAATAAATGGTAAAAAGTGGTGGTAGTGGTGGCTTGAATAGTATTTCTGGAAGCCAGTAGGGTGATTACCTAACAGCAATAGATACGAGATCGCAATCAGGATTATTAACCGATCGGTCAGTGTCACTTTTTACTCCGACGCTAGCGCTAATTGCGATCGCATAGCAATCAACAGAAGATGTTAATCAATTAACGCGATCACAAATAGTGGAAACTTATTATATACGAGTTTCTAGCTAGTATCGAGGCAAAAACTCACATTTAGAACAGTCATCCAGATCTCACTAATTTCTGATTGGTTAAAGATACGTTTGCTGGGGCGTAATCAGTATGCTGGGGGGCAACCAGGATAGGTTGTTCCTTTTTCAACGACATATATCTTTCTGTATCCTATTTCCCTGAGGTGACATTTTGTAACTGTACGCTTTTAAATACATTCATATTTACCCTTTCATAAGTTGATTTCCGAGACACATTCATTCACATTCGATATTAATATTCTGACAAATTTACAAATGATATTATAGTTGAAAGTATTAAGCTTAGCGTTTATGCTACAGACCATTAATATAGGAGAAAAAAAAGTTCAGTTAACAACCAGTTCTGTACTTAGTAATGTGCGAAGTTCGAAGTTCACAACTTCGTGAAATATACTGCCTACTTGTGTTTGAAACTTTGGTAAGTGTGGATACGTATAAACTTTCTACTTTGCTCTTATGTCTACAAATTTCTGAGAGGTACACATGAATACTTTTTTAAGTAAACAAAGAACCTAACACTCGGGTTCGAATTCTGGTAGCATACCAAAGACTTTTGAGATGCTATGTGCTTTAAAATCTATGTTATTACAAAATATAGAATGATAATATTATTATATTAATTGTCAGTCTTTAATTTCTTACTCTGTTTAAGATCCCAATCGCAGTATATCATGCAAGACGATGTCTGCTGGGTCCGCCAGTCGAATATTTAATTTCTTAGATCGATAGAAAAGACAGTATTGTTTGCAGAATATTAATTGACGTTTTATTATGCTCAATATATGTATATAAATATATAGGAGATTGTGAACTCTCTCATTACGAAATCTCAGGAACTAAAGGGATTTTGTGAAAAGAACACGTTTTTTCAAGTACACATTGCTTTAACATATATCAAACTAGTTATCAAAATAATCAAATTCAACGTACCACCCTAGACTCAGAATAACTTAATTGATAAACTCTGTGGCTTGGTTAACTGTTCACTATTTTTATATTGAAACTAGGTTACACACTTGTGACGTCACCGGTGACATTTAACCGCTCGCGTTCGTAGTGTTACAAGTCTGGTGTTAAATATATAATAAAATTAATTAATAATTTTAATTAAGAATCAACCAAACACAAAATGGTATAAAAAAACGTAAGGTAACAATAGATTCGGGTGGAAAGATTTTATTTATTCGAATCTAGAAAGTAAAACTCACAATAAATACCTAGTTGGGTGGTGATATTACAGAATATTTGTATTTTTTTTTTATGGAAAAGGAGGGTAATGGGGCAAGTGAGTCACTTGTTGGTAAGTATCAAAAATTATAAAAAAAAAACTATCGATGACTGAAAAAATCCATAAACTAAACTTAAAACTTTAGTGTAAAAAAGCAAAAAAAACAACTGCAAGACTGACAATCAAAATCAGTTTTGTATAAATGTTTTTAAACTATATACCTTTTGTGTACTAAGTATCGGGAATTTGTTAATAAAACAAAAAATACAAATTATTCATCTAAATTTATTTTATCGCCTTCAAAGTAGGCCCCATCGCTTGCAATACAACATCTCCACCGCTCCACCCAGTCTTCCATACATTTTTCATAGGCTATTTGCGGTATGGCCTTTAGCTCATTCAGCAAATTTTCTTTTATGGCTTCTATTGACTCAAAACGTTTTCCTCGAAGTGGTAATTTTAACTTGGGAAATAAAAAAAAAGTCAGACGGAGCCATATCAGGTGAATAGGGTGCTTGGTCGAGAACGTTTGTTGAATTTTTCGCTAAAAACTCTTTCACTATAATGGCGTGTGTGATGGTGCATTATCATGGTGCAGCATCCATGAGTTGCGTCGCCACAAATCTGGACGTTTTCGGCGGATACTCTCACGCAAACGCTTCATGACGCCTAAATAATATTCTTTATTCACTGTTTCTCCCTCTGGAAGGAATTCGGAGTGTACCACACCACGGTAGTCAAAAAAAACTGTCAGCATCACCTTGATTTTGGTGCGACTTTGCCGCGGTTTTTTGGGTTTCGGCTCGTTTTCGAGACGCCATTCTGAAGACTGTTGGCTTGTTTGCATGTCATACTCATAAACCCATGTCGCGTCGCCAGTTATTATACGTTTCATAAAGGTCGGATCCGTAGAAGCTCGGGAAACCATGTCTTCAGCGACATGCTTTCGCTGCCCTTTTTGAACAAAATTGAGCTCTTTTGGAACTAGTCGAGCGGCGACGCGTTTCATGCCTAAAATGTCAATGAGAATATTGTGGACGGACTTAAAAGATATGTTCACCTCACTAGCCAACTCTTTCAGACTCATACGTCGATTTTCGAGCACTAGCTTCTTGATTCTGTCGATGTTTTCTTTGGTCGTAGCGGTTGAAGGTCTACCAGAACGAGGCAAGTCTACTACTACTTCTCGGCCTTCTTTAAAAGCCTTATACCATTCATAAGCCCTTGTTTTCGATATACATGATTCGCCATAGGTAGTTCGCAACATTTTTAGTGATTCACCATATGAAATATCATTCGAAACACAAAATTTAAGGCACACTCTTTGTTCAACAATATTTTCCATTGTAAAAATCGCCGAGGACTCAAAACTATGACCAACAAAAAGTTTAGTTTAAAACAAATTAAATGACAGATCCCGTTCAAATTTTGCGCGCTAAATCAGTACAGTGCTACCAACATGCAGTAAAAAAATTAGAACGACCTCTTTTACGCGGGTCTCTTTATTGACATATACCCGATACTTTTTACACAGAGTAGTATAATAATAATACTATTTATCAAACATATTTTTCTGTTTTCTCTGCCTACCCCGCAAGGGCTTTGGCGTGAAGTTATGTATGTATGTATGTAAATATATTTTAAAATATCTATTAGAATGTACGAAAACATCGAATCACCCGAACATGTGTACTTGACGGAGTGGGTTATGAATATATTACCGCCGAACGTCATGCTCCCACGAAACTCATTCAATACCAGCAGGGTAATGAAAAATTCATGCCTGCACGTAGCTGGTGGCTTTTATTGCTTATTAATTGTTCGTCCTGTTGTAACTTCACGACCTTAACACCTGGAGGTATAAGGCAGCGGCTGTTAAGCTTAAAAAAACAAACTGCAATGTCCCAAATGTAAAATTATCGTACGTTCTATGGTCAAGGTGCAATTTTGTAATAATGTTTAGACTAAGGTTGAAACAATGAAAACTGAAAACAATTTCGAAAAGTCATTGGTGTGAGCCAGTGTCAGGATTCGAACCCGGACCTCTGGATCAGAAGCCGTGTGTTCTCCCACTGGACCACCAAGACTCCCTATGACTTCCTATGTAAATTTTCAACGAATTCTGTTGTCGAATCCTGGCTCACACTAATGACTTTTCAAAAGTTATGTGTGATAAATACCGATGACTGAAAACTTTGGGCCCGGTATAGCAATAAGTTCGCCACGTATTCCATTTGGGACGTAACAACATAACGGTGAGCTGAGGCTCAATAGCCACTGCCTACACCTTGGGGTAAAAAGGCGTGAAGTTATGTTATGTTACTAGACTAATAACAGTAACAACATACCCTTTAAGTAAGTTTTGTATTATCGTTAAGATCTTTCCAATTATTTTTCAAGCAACTCATTTAGAATATGTAACCAGTGTCTATTATTTTGAAAACTTAACAAATTTGAATGTTCATCAAATGTAAATTTTTAAAATAAACCTAAATCAAATCTAAAATGAAATATTAATTGGAAAAGTTCAACTGAAAATTCCATTACGTGATCCAGTTTTATAATGAGATAGGTTTTCGAACTGTAAGATTATTTTTTCTGAGACAGAGTTCTTCAATTTTTTTATTCATAATTTTCAAAGACATTTTAGATTTAACAAAAGTACTGTACTGACTCATATGTTTACTAGTAAGAACTTTATTGAGATAAAAATTAAGCATATCATCTCGCTATGTAAAATCTTTGGACAGATTATTGGTGGCGTCTAAGAAGACGCTGATATTATGCCTCTGGTATTGCAGATGTCCATGGGCAGCTTTAGTTCTTTCAGTTGATCAGGTGAACTGCAAGCTCATTTGCTGCCTTCTACCATAATAAAAGCATCACATTGAAGTTGACGGGCCTCGTGGTGTATTGGTAAAACTACCGAATGCAGAATCAAGGTTGGCGGGCTCGATCTCCACCTGAGTACAAATATTTATAACAAGCAAGAATGTTGGTATGGCGTCTGGGTGTTTTTATATGCAATTTTAGTATAAATTTATGTATTTACCAAAAACAAAAGTATTTAAGTATTAATATCTGTTACCTAGTTATGGATACTAGGTAACAGATATTAGTACACAAGCATTTAGTTGCCTAGTTTGGAATGGTGCTGTGTGTATTATGTCGCAAGATATTATTATTTATTTATTTAATTTATCTATAATATCAGTTTTTTTAAGTTGTAAATCTATAAAAGTTCTATATCTGAGTTACCTGTACTTACATCATGAAATATGTATAAGGAAAATTTTAACCTGAAATTATTTATTTACAAGAAGTTTCAGCTAAAATGGTCCCCGGGGCGCAATTCAATATTCATGTTGTAGCATGAACCTATCGTTACATTAAATAAATATAAATGGCGTCCATTCAAGGCGAAGGCAATCGGGGCATAAATATTTAAGGAAATGTATACCTATATATAAAATTAGGTCGGTCGATATTTATGTTCACATCAGCTTAGTTTTAATAGATCGATTTAGTATTACTTGAATTCTCTCCCCATTCAATAAATTGGCATTTAAGAATATTTCCTTGACGGTCATCCATTTTGAATAGTTTTGAATTGATGATAGATAATGATGATAGTTAATGTTATACATATTTATTAATCAACAAAAATACGAATTATTCAATAATGGAAAAGCAAAATAAAAAGAGCGCGGATAGGACGGAATCTAAAAGTTCTAAAATAGAATCAGTTCAAAACATCACGATATCTCTGGAACCATAAGGCGTAGCGACTTGAAATTTGGTAGGATTATTCCTTTCGCCGAGTAGAGGTCCGCTAAGAACGGATTTTACGAAATTCCACCCACAAGGGTGGTTGCGGGGGTGTTAACAATGGAAAATTCCCATTTTTAACCTATAGCTGCTATCGACTTCAAATTTGTCGAAGATATTGCAGAATTAACATAGCGGGGCAGCAGTTATTACTTTTGATGCGAAACAGAGTTCGCCGGGTCAGCTAGTTAATAATATATAAGTATTTGCTTCTAGTCTATAGTTGAAACCATACATTGAATATATTTTTTTAGAATACTTGGGACATAATCTACAATCGATATCGGACCCAAAAATATGGGTTTTATAATATTTTTTTTTGTCTGTTTGTCTGTGTGTTTGTTACGGATAAACTCTAAAAGTACAGCACAATTCTATGTCTAATTTTGCATGAATATTGTCAAGAGGTCAGGATAACACATGTGAAGTGAAATAATACCCCGCTATCTTTATTTGGTGTGAGCACTGAATCCTTATAATGGCACGGCTTAGTAGTTTTTAACCGACTTCGAAAAAAGGACGAGGTTCTCAATTCGTCTGTATGTATATAATTTTTTTTTATGTCTGTTCACCAATATTTTCGTCAATCATGGACGGATTTAATTTTTTTTATGTTGGATAGTGTTTACCTTCGAAATGGTCCCATTGTCACCAGGTCAGGATCTGATGGTGGAAAATAGGAGAAAGCGAAGGCAACCGCTGAAAATTAATAATATAATAATAATATCTTGGAGACAATACACACAGCGCCCTCTAGTTCCAAGTTAGGAACTAAAGGCTTGTGTTATGGATACTAGTTAACGAATATTAATACATATATACTTTTCTTTTGTAAATAAATACTTATAATACATAGAAAAACAGCCAGACGCCACACAAATATTCATGTTTGTCACAAATATTTGTGCTCGGGTGGGAATTGAACCCCCGACCTCATTGCTGCAGCCAGTAGTTTTACCAATGCGCCACTAGGCCCGTCATTTGTATGCGATGCGATTCAATTGTATGCGAGTGTGGTGTTTTTGTTACGTAATAGTGATGTCTTAGGGATATGCTTTATGGTGTCAACATCTGATGCTGCTGTGCTGATGAAGAAGCCACCGAACTCCTCAACGGTTAGGAGTTTAAAGACAGCACTGAAATTTTTCGATAGAAACTACTTGGTATTATGTAGGGCTAACGTGTTGCTTGTGAGGTACACTTGATCGATCGATGAGCTTAAATCCATATCTGATACTGCAGTGCTGATGATGAAGCTACAGAACTCTTAAACGGTTATTTTCTGCAATACTTTCCAGGCTACGATTGGACTTCATTCGGGTTGTAGTATTATTGTTTCTACCCATGATAATAACAAAAATATAAATACTTGACAAGTATTATCAAACTCTTTTTACTAAGTACCTTTAATAGGTACTCCGACTCCAACATTAATGAGTTGTGAACTTGGATAGACGTTAGTTCATAAACATGGCTTTCACTTAATTAAATATACTATCACTAATTACAACTTCGTTTGTTAAATGGTTGATATATTTGCGGAGTTATAATTGTGATTAATAGGTACTTAGTTAAGAGTTTGATAATACTTGTCAAGTTTAAGCTTTTTATCGTCCACGCAGACGAAGTCGCGGGCAAAAGCTAGTCAAATAATATATTAGTTAATGCTTAGGGTCTGCTTCTGTGCACTGGATAATAATTATAATTAAATTATAATTAATTAAATTATAATAAATTATAATTAATCATAGTCTCGGTGGCGCACGGCCTCTGATCCAGAGGTCCGGGGTTCCATTCCAGACACTGGCTCACACCAATGACTTTTCGAAATTGTTTTCGGAAGTTATGTGTGATAAATACCGATGACTGACAAACTTTGTGCCCGGTATGGCAATAGGTTCGCCACCTATTCCATTTGGGACGTAAACATAACGGCGAGACGAGGCTTAACAGCCGCTGCCTACACCTTAGGGTAACAAAAGGCGTGAAGGTATGTTATGTTATGTTATAATTAAGCTTTAAATACAAAAAAGTGTAATATGCAATAACAACACTATTTTGTTGAAAGTTAATCAACTTAATATTATTTTATGAAACAAGATATTAAATGCAACTTAATTAATTATTTTCCTTTTATCAAAACCTTTTTCAATTGACAACTTCCGTTGCCAAATTGAAGGAAGAAAGTTATGCGTAAAACGAAACGAGATCTTATTTGGGAAAATTATATCATCTTAGAATATTTCTGTGTCCCTGAGAGTGAAGAAATTAGAGGACAGTCCAATAAAATAAAATAATTAGAATGCTATATCAACTCACTAAGGTTAGATTATAGTAGAATTCATTAATTCAAATTGCCATTGCATAAAAGAGGTACTTAAATACAAAACACTTTAATTTAAAATGTTAATAATTTAAAGGAAGGAAGTTGGTTTGAAAGAGAGTGTCGGTGTAAAAGTAAGAAAGGGCATGCTCCGATGGTTTGGACATGTACAAAGGATGGATGATGCAAGACTGACTAAGCAGATATACAATGCAAAAGTGGATGGATGTAGGAGTCGAGGACGGCCAAGACACACATTCCATGACTAAATAGAACGTGTTCTGGAGGAAGGTGATGTTAGGAGCTACAAAAACCGACGCGCGTGCATGAAAAGAATTATGAAATTCAACAAAGAGAGTGAGGCGTGTAAGAAACGTGCCTTATGGCGCTCTGTTCTCTCTGCCTACCCCGCAAGGGATTTGGCGTGAAGTTATGTATGTAGTAATTTGAAAGGTTCAACTAAATGTTCGAATTTCTTGAAATTTATTGCGGCGATTTTTCAAATAATAATATAACCTGATTCGTCACTGCTACAATCTCTGCCGTCTCTGAGAGAACTAGGAGAGCGTTATTTTTCACAGGTTGTTTCACGGGTACATATGGAATATACGTGTATATCTTGATAAGAAGTGAGAGATACATAGTGTAAAATATACGTTCAGCGTAGTCTTGGACTACTAATATTTTGTATGGAACTTTGTGACCATCTTTTGTTTTGCCATATTTTGACTAGTAACATTGGTAGAGCGGTTAAGTGGCTCATGCTGCGTATAGTTTGGTCTTTCCTATCCTACTCCCTTAAAGGTCGGCAATATCAACTCATTAGTGAGACCTGCAACTTTACGGTAGACCAAAACTTAAAATTCTGTTGGCACATAAACTAAAAAAAAGTAGTCAATGTTAAGTACTTGTAACTTAATTTACAATATAATATAATATAATTAAATATAACATTAATTTAAATCGTTGTTTTAATAATTAAAAATAAACAACGTTTATGTTTAATAATACAAAATTCACATTCAACAGATCAAAACCCCGATATGCCGATTAATAATTTAAATCTATCCGGCATTTTGTTTAGCGTTAATCATTAACCATTAGTCCTAGCATTCATTAGTATTTGAAACAGTATAGTACCTACAGTATAATTGTATATACTGAGCTGTTTGAAACGCTGATGCATTTTAGAAATTAAATAAATGTCAATCTCGAACAAATTTTTGACATTGATATTACTTTAAAAGACATTTAAAACAATATGGAGATGGTTTTAATTTTATCCGAGGCACCTGGTATTTAAATATAATAGTAGATTTTTTTCACTCAAATATTTATCAACACAAGTTTTATATTTGCAAACTTGTTGGTCGAGGCGTTGAATGCATTCACTTGTTAAACCATTGTCGCTATTTGTTTGTGGCTTTTTTAGTTTTAGCAAACGAAGCCTGTTCCTGTCATGTTGGTTTAAAAGAGTGTATGAATATGTGAGGTATACTCATTCATGGTTCACGGGTGTACGAGTTTAATAAGCACGTCGCTCTAGAATAATAGGCGACGGAGCGTGGGTCGACAATAGAGAACGTACTCACGTTAGTACGTCGAATGGAACGATAATGATATCGTTCTTAGAAAAAGCTTGCTTTCAAGTGTTCGTTGGAAGCAACGTTTCTATTTTTGAGTTATAAAAATTTACCGTTTATTTATGATATTATATAACTACATTTAGGCTGAAGAGTCTTCAAAATATGGCTATGTAATAACCCAAAAAAGTCATTAAAACAACTTTTTAGGATTATATCGCGTTAGCTTTGTTTAAGATCTTCGCACTTCCCCGTATGTTCCATTTTGGTGAGATTTTAACACACGTAGGAATGAGATTATGGTCACGGCATCTCTTCAAGAAATTTAATGATGTTAAAAATCTTGCGCGCTTAGTTTTGAGACCTTCTAATTGTCGAATTTTATTTGCGGTATTTATTCCGTATTCTTTTACATATTTATTTCTAAGACTTTCGCGAATCTCACTCATTAAAACAAGTTTTAGAAATAAATAACCAAAAAGGTCATCTTAACTTTGTAATAATCATCATTTCACTCGATATACTATCGAGTGAAATGATGTTTTTTAAGTAATATATATTTTTAATGTGAATTACATACCGTAAATTGAATTTATAAAACTCTTAGCTCGTAGTAAAGAGATATGGCAGAAATTTTGCTTTTCTGTGGTACCATAGACCGTTAGATGCTACTGAAATTAAGTCACATAGGTAAATGATTTAAATGCCATTTAAATAAAAAAAATATTCAACTTGAAACGAGTACTTATCAGTGTAAACAATAGTAATTAATATTAAAATGAAATATATTAGAGATTACCGAGAAAACAGAAGTTGTGAGCTTTCATTTTGACAATATTATCTTCAAAGCATCCATTAAGTGCTATTTTATCTAAACTAGGTCACATTTAAAGGGAACTTCGAATATTTCCGAAACACTCAACGTGTACCTACATTATATCTACAGACTGTTGAACAATTTCAATGGTTCCTCGCTCGCGTAATTTGGTTTTGAGTTAATGCCACAGGCCTTTCATGTCAGCCATGTTGGAGTTCCATTCCTCACGTTGATTGGACTGGAATTAGGTTGTTAAGATTTTTGAATCTAAATCCAGTTAATATTGGGACTGTGTAAAGCAGTAATAATATTAGTATTGCTTTTGAATAAACATCTAACATTATTTTTGAGTTATTTTAACACGAAATACGCGTTCCTGACGTATTAACATAATCTTTGTACTTGTCTTTCACACCGAGTTAGGTACCTACAAAACTCGTTACTTCATATGGATAAATGTAGGAGATATAAAAAGTATTAATATTGATTACTAGTATGAAACTCAAGAATTAAGATTCGTCAGTTAGTGTTGTTCAAAGTTCATCGGTTTACTCTCTCACGGTATTCGCTATTTTTTTACATTTCTGTATCATCTACAAAGGTTTTATTAAGTAAGTCATCAGTATTATAATAAAAATCCCGGTGTATTTTGTTGCAAATGGGATAACGAACATAAAAAACATTATTCTATCGCACTAGCTAATTTTAATTTTCATAAGTTCCCATTCAGACACCGCTTTGAAATTTATCAAAATAAAAAACTAATTATACTTTCAAATAATAATTAAAAACAAAGTAAGGCAATATTTCTTCAAAAATATAACGAACAACTAATAAATAATTCTCTTACTCTAAAATTACTTTCGAGTAACTAAACAGAATTTCATTAATGGGAAATAAACGACTTTAATTGTTAATGAGTTTTTACAGAAATTGCATAGAACTTCTTTAAGTAATATAATTCATATTGTTTCTTTATAAAATTTTACTTCCAATGCGATTATTATTTACGATTATGTTGTTATTCATAAAGCCTGATTGTAGGGGATATTAAAGTAAAATGGACAAGTTTAGAGTTCGAGTTCTTTAAAAAAATCTACCCAGTAAATATATTAGTGGCAAAACGGGCTTGGAATGATTTTTTTATTTATGGTATAGGGGGCAAACAAGCAGGCGTGTCACCTGCTGGCGAGCAACAAACGCCGCCCATGGACACCTGAACACATCCTTACAATAGGATATGGATGGGGTCGGGAGTGGGATAGAAAGGGGATCACGTGAGCGAAACGCGGCAAAAGCCACTTTACGCCGATATTCTGAGAGGTCATGGTATTTCACCGGTCGAGCCAGTCATTCGTGCAGCAAACTGCGTGACTCCACCACTGTATTATGTGTTTTGTTTTCGAGATAATAAAATTAAGGAAAATAAGAGAAGAACAAGTCCTGAGATAATATGGATGGATTGTGTCAAAGACGACCTGATTAAGATATGTGTTAATGTCGAAGAAGTGAATGATATCTAAGTGTGGAGAAAACAATACCCTAAATAATGGGAACAGCGCATGAAAACGATAGAGTTCTGTAAAGTAAAAAGAAAGCTTTTGTCGTCATAATATCGTACAGACAGTTTTATGTGAGATTTATATCATAAATGAAGAGTTATGGTGCGACACACAGAATATAAGGATTTATAACTCAATAAATATGTGAGTAAAGACAATATTATTGATGAAATGACAATAATAATATTTTGGGAGAATAATTGAACAACTGAGGCTCGTGGTAATGAAATGTTTTGAGGAGTAAAATTTTGAGAAACGATGACTTCTTCGTATATCCATATGATTTGGATGTGGCATTTTATCAAAGGCTTTAAGGCGCTAAAGTTATAATGTCACGATATTGATTCTATTTATATTTATAATATCAGTTATATTCGATTCTTTAAAGAATTTTATATTCTAAAGTCTTTGTTTAATTCCCACAAATCTCATACCTCCTATACATATGCAAATAGATAGAGGCGTGTCAAATATTCAGTGGGATCTTATATTTCTTTCAGGGAATATAAATTAAACCACCAATCACTTGTAATACTAAAGTTCCTTACAAATAACTGCTAGACCGTTCAATAAAATCTAATTCTAAATTTATTTACCTGAATAATATTTACTGATTAAAAGTTTCATGATAAGCCTTTTGTGTTCACTGAACTAAAGAGAAATGTTGAAGGTTGTACAGACAGGGTGTAGTGCTAGAGTCTGAAACTGGATGTGAGCCAATAGTTATAAAGTATGTGGAGGTCTGATCGACGTATGTTATGTACAGGTCATTTACCTCAACGTTTGGTAAAGTTTAAAAGATATGTTATATGTAGAGGAATTGTCGCGGATGTCATTCTAACAAATGGTATGTTAAATGGTGTTATTATAACCTTTTTGCGGTGAGTGGGATTAGCAAGTAAGCTATGCCGGTAATATTTACCTTTGCTGTTTAGCTGTCTACTGTTATTATTATTTTTATGAATGAGTTTGTTTTAATTTTATCTCGATGAGAATTTGAGGATAAACAGACAAATAGAAACAACTTCGTTTCCATGTCTTGCAGCACTGCATATTATATTATTTTTAAAACGTTTAATATACAAATAAAATCCAAATAACTTTAAAATATTATTGTGATATTGGATCATGTGTAAGGTAATATACATATTGTAGATAAAATTATTTAAATATGCGAATTTAAAACTTTAAAAGCAATTACTAGACATTTATTTATCATGAATTAATTTGAGCTGATGATGATTAAAAGCAATCACTATAATGAGTTCAGAATAATGACGTAACGTGGTTATATAAACTGTTTCAGCTCCTAGCTATTTTAATGCTGAAAGTAGGTTACATACCTGTGACGTCACGGGTGACATTTCACTACGTCACGAGATACATCACAACACGAGTGAAGTGATGGAACTTGTAATAACATTAACTTTTATGTTAAAGTATAAATATATTTTCACACTTCTGTGGTAAATTATTGATTCGAACACAAGACCGTGGTAAAGTGCATTTTCATTATTTTTATGCCCTTATACCACTTTAAGTGGGGTCGAAACATGTCATCTTTTCGAACTATCTATACTGTCAAAAGATTTGGCTGTGGTTTTATGATCGGCCGCCTGCCTGATATCAACTCTTCTTGGCTATGTTTTCGTTGGTGGGATATGGAAGATAGGTCAGTTGGAATTGGGATGTGGAGGGTTAAGGAGGGTTGAGGGAAAGGAGTTTGGCCTCCGGATATCTCTCTCTCAGCGAAACACGGCATGAGCCACGTTACGCCGATATTCTGTGAGGTAGTGGTATTTCACCGGTCGAACCAGCCCATTCATGCAGCGAACTGCATGGCCCTTACCACCACCACCACCACTGTTACTGTGAAATTAAAATTTAATATTCATTGTAATCATTCACGCAGTGTCTTGCTAAATATCAGTTTAACTTACGACCGAAATATCAGTATCTGTATATAATTAGAGGGCAAGCCTCCAGACACTGATTTGGCCAAAAACTTTATTAATACATATTAGAAAGTTAATAGACAAGTTAAATGCTTAAATGATTATTGTTTATTTCAATAAATATTTAGAGATATCGTTAAAACTATTACCTGCATCTGTTTGATATATTTTCTCAAATATGTCAGTCAGTGGAGCGAGATTCCCAATTCTGTGTACTTGAATTTCGTATTCACCCAAATTTTTTTTTGTTTTTTAACACCAACATTTTTCATTTTACTATCGGATAGCTTACTATCAATTATAAAATGACGTAATCTAATTAACAATAACAAAGATTAATAGAGAGTTTAACTTTTAATATTAGATCATTTTAATACTGATTATTAAAGTTATGGGATGCCGATGAAAACGACATGCTTTTATAATGAAATTATATTTAAAAAATATGGTTTTGGCGGCCTTCTGCTAGGGTGAGCTTTAAGCTTCAGCTTCAATAGGATATTATATTTTATATAGTAATAGTTAGTTCTCACTAACTCCAATAGTGGAATCTTGTCCAAACTGTTACTACTACCCATTGCTTCATATAGGTCTTGTGTTTTGACACAAGTCCTCATCTTGGTCCTGATCTTTATTATTTTTACTTTCATGATTTTGTATCAGTTCGAACACCAATATCCTTATCCTTTTCATTGTCAGACTGATCCGAAGCTAACACCAACTCAACTTCTTTATCGATTTTGAAATTATGAATCTCCTACAAATTTCGTTTCTCATACCGGGGACTGGCGGAAATTAGGAGAAATTAAGAAAATGTGAACATTGAGTAACCTTCGAGACTCCACGACATCTATATTTAAATGTAAACAATCTTTTTTTCTTCAAACAGAAATATGGTTAAATGTCATTATATTTCTTTAAAAGTTAATTAAAAACATCTTAAAAAGAATAGTAAAAATACAGGTAATTTACGAACATTTCATGATAATTTTCTAGTTCAGTAAACCTATAAAACAGCCCACCTCTTACTCTGATAACTTCGAACAGTCATCATTTTCAGAATGATCTTAGGACGAGATGAATCACTCTGTTCAAATGGTCAATATTTGCGTGTATACGAGAGATACGGTTTCCTACATCTGTCTTGCCGATTTCGTCTATGAGCTCTATTCCTTAAGGCATAAAAGTTATATTGGATCAGCCACTCACAAATTCATGAATTTCCCGAAGTCGCTTTGTACTCATGAATATGCTACATCTCATACGTTCATCCAGTCCATCAAGCTGTCACATCATGAACCCAATCTGCTTAATAGCATATGTTGAGACGTAACAGAATGATGACCGGACAATTTCAATCTTAATTTTATTTATGGGATAGTGGGCAAACGAACAAGTTGAATACCTGATAGTAGGCGAATAGAACATGAACATTTGCATCACAGATACTGCAATGCCGGCCTTTAAAGGAGTGGGATGGCATAGGATGGTGAGAAGGGATTGGACCTCTCGATATTTCTCTGATCGAACGCAACGCGGCTTGAAGTACTCTACGTTAATATTCATTATTTAGTGGCTCTAAAAGAGGAACAGAATGTTGGATACGTCAAAGACAAATTTAATCTTACCAAGAATACGCACTCAATCTGTCTGAAATTTGTATCCACAATATGTTTTTTTTTTATAACAAACATGAGATTAAATTAAAATATAGGGTTTTGTTATGACAGGACTCTCTAAATTGATGTAATGTACCCGTGAGATTGAATTAATGGGCCCTTTTCCCAATAACATGGATATAAGATACTCTTTTATAATTGGCGTATAAATAAAATAGCAACTCAATTTTAATATTTTAGTATAATTGTTTTGAATGCTGATCGTAAGCAAAAGCATTAATTTACATACTTTTCATGTAATTTTACGTCTTTTCTACCCGAAGGTGTAGGCAGCGGTTGCTAAAATTTGAATAGCCGAATTTTACGCCTCAAATGGAATACCATTTGAGGTGTAAAATTCGGCTATACAGGGCACAACTTACGGCCGAAATTAATAATCAATCTCCAATCTAAGATTGAAGCCAATCTAAGATCATTGTGTATCTGTCGATCGATTCCCCAAACAAAATCAATCCATGGATTGATTGTTGGCACGCATAGTATATGGATTGAAATATTGATCTTAGATAGCAAAATTTGGATTGGGATTGATTATTGGTTTCGACCGTATGTCAGTCTAAGATGTTTATCTAAATTTATCTAAGATAAAGATGATTGATGGGCTGGTCATGTCTGCCGAAGGACCGATGGTAGATGGAGTAAGAAGGTCATAGAGTGGAGACCGCGTCTTGGTAAAGGTAGCATAGGACGCCCACCAGCCCGTTGGTCAGACGACCTCAGAAAGGCTGCTGGTAAAGACTGGATGCGGAAGGCAGAGAATCGGATGCTGTGGCGCACATTGGGAGAGGCTTATGTCCAGCAGTGGACTGCAATTGGCTGATGATGATGATGATGATCTAAGATATTCCGTAAAGGATTCCTTGAGCCAGGAACCATCGATATATCTCAAGATTATCGATCCAAGAACTGGGTGCTCGACTATCAGACCAACGAGATAGCGTAAATTTATATTTTTATTATCTTTACAGATATATTCATATTAGTTAAGATTTATTTACATTTGTAAGAAGAAATAAATTGAGTTCAATATAATATAATTAAAAGACTAGCTGAAATCGTTTTTTTCCGCATTTCGGTCTACTGACAGATGACCGCATTGCTACGCTGAATGGCAATGCTAACCGTCTGTGCAAGAATAGACCAGCTATCAGGTCGCTAGAGGCCTAAATCAGTCTCTTTGCAAGATCTTTACAGAGTGCACGAGCATTCGGAGCTCATGTTCCTAGGGTCTCGATTCCAAACGGCACAAAAACACAAACCTATAAGGTTTCTGTGTTTGCTTGAGATTTTTTAATTTACTGTTAGGTAATGATTATTCGGAAAGGTCTTCAACAAAAGTCTTCAATAGTGTATTTATAAAAACCCGTTATTATATGTATGTTTATTTATATGATTAACATTGATTTGTGCTAAATACACAAAAGGAACTTAAGATAACATCAAACAAGACGGAAACCTATGTCCCAGCTCTAACACATGTACTTAAATAACAATATTAATGTATCACAACATTTAGTTTACAAAATGATAACAATCGTATCTGATCTTAATAAAATATTTAATAGTTTTGAGACACAATACAGTCACTTAAATTTCTAGAAGGATAAGGAGGAAGAAGCTGGTGGGTCTCCGAATACCTCTTGCACGCACGAAAAACTCGACTTGAGCCAGTTTACGACATTTCGTCAATTTTCTTAGATGTCATGGGAATTATCTATCGGCCCATTCATGCAGCGAACTGCGTGACTCTACAGACAAATATTTTATTAGCTGTAATGTTTCATGACTTGAACATGAATTTGGATTCAAATTGATTCAAGTAAGTAGTAGTTTTATTTGACTAGATCGTAACTAGACTATCATAATTTACTAAGCGAAAACCCAAAGTTTGTGCTCAGTTATGTCACAATTAACTCAAATAACCATTCGTAACTTACTCGTAAGAAGAATTGAAAATTCATAATTAAGAAAATAACTTATAACATACATAAAAATCTAGCTATAAAAATCGGCGAAAATACACATCTATAAACAGCTAATAGCTTAAAATATTAATTAACTTACAGCCTCAAAATCATGAAAACGAATTACATAAATCGCCGTTAAACTGTGCGATCTGAATATTAATTATATCATTTATATTTATCTCTATCTCTACTATATCTAATAATGAGTATCAGGTTAGAAAAGAGAAGTATAAAAGGGCAGTAAAAATACTACAGGGTCCAAATATAGATTATAATAATATACAATAGATTCTTTGAGTATCTATTCACACATAATATTCTCACTACGACTTTCTTTAGTTATTTCGCTTCAGCGAATTTTCCTTAAAACTATTAAATATAGGTATAATATTATATAAGTACGCTCCTCACTGTAACTTCACGCAATTAATAGGTGAAGGCAGAATTATTTCTTTTTAATTTTCTAGTCCCAAATGATTTATAAATGGGTAGAACTTTATCATACCCCGATATTTATCACACATAACTTCAGAAATGGCTTATGCCAAGGATTAAATCTCAGGATCTCTGAAGTAAAAATCGGAGTGATGAATCACGACCATCGTGATAAACGTAAGGGAGACAGTATATGGTCGAATTGCCTTTAATTGCCTTATAAAATACTCTCAGGAAAGGGTTGGCACTATTCTATAGAGCGGTGACATTCTTAATATATATATACTTCTTACATCCATTTAAGTAATTTTAAATATTATACAATAATCGATACTAAAACACTGAGGCCACTTTGGCCGTTATCCTAGAGTAATTTTACTTTAAATGCATCTGGTACAAATTTGTTAAGTAAAAGTTACATAGTAAAAGACAAATAAACACTGCATAATCTTTGCTGCCTTATTACTGGGGTAGGAAAACACTCACAGCTAAGACGAATCTCACGATAACTCGATATAAAATTGATTTAAACTTATAAAATAATAAAATCCCCAAAATATTCCACGAAAAATCTGTTCGTATTAGGAATGCAAAAATAAAAATAAAATGTAAAAACTGTAAAAATGAAAAAATGTAAAAACTGTGAATGTAATACGTGTAAAATTATGATCATGAAACATTATATTTTGATGTCAAATTTCCATTACATCTTCAAATATTTTTTCTTTGAAAATGAGTATTATATTTCTTAAAACAACGAAAACGTGTGTACCTATACTATTTGCCACACGCAACGTTAATAAATAATAATTTATATCGTACCTAATGTCTACAAATTTTACCATTTCTAAGTATATAATTCCTTGGTATATTGACTAGCTATTATGTGCTTGGCACGAAAAAACGCTAACAAACTTTCGTAATAATTTTACTTGTCCTATAAACACATCTAAAGTAGGTAAGTTTATAAACATTTTTAGACCGGGCAGATATAGTATTTACAGTTGACATTGAACTTTCCAGTTCAGTCTTCGCTCCTAATGGCATTTGTCTTCATACATTTATTGAGGCCTTCATTACTGAACACGCAACTGTTGAATCGATTGACAACGTCACGCACCTTACCTTTGCTTATAACCAATTCCTTGTCATAAGTCGGAGTAATTAGGCCTTTCTCGGTACCGTTACAAATAGCTTTATCATTAATTGTAGCAAAACTTGCACTTTGTGATTTCCTAAATTCCCTCACAGCAATATCGATATTATTGATGAGATCTTTTGCGACAAACGTTGCTATTTCATGCTTGATACGGTCTCTTTCACTTTGTATTTCATGAAGTGGTTTGTGATTGCTTTCCTTGGCCTCCGTTATATTCTGCTCTGGACTGTGGCTTTGTGTCAAAGAATGCGATGCTGGACTATCAGGCCCTTGGAAAGTTATGCTCGGGTTGTTTATAATAGTTGGCTCAGAGCAGCTTGTTTGGTAGTGATTCTCTTGGTTTCCCGGTTTCTTTTCGCCTATCAGCCAATATGTTGTCATTTTGCCTTTTCCCTGTAAATTTATTTATATATCTATATTGACATTATTTAGATTTTCTAATATTTTAAATTGTTATTTAATAATTGTATAAGCACATGCACATGCACAAGCACCCACTATGAAAACAACATAAATAATACTTTCAGATAACTCAGATTGAATATTATGTAAGCGTAATTCTGATGGATACATTTTATTTTACTTTAATTTACAAAATGTCGATTTAGATCTATTAAATTATGAGGTATTTTTGTTTCGAATATTATTAGTGTTTCCTTTTTTACCTTCATAGTGATTTCTCCTCTGCATTCCAACTGAAAACTATCATGAAGATCTAAAACTTCCTTGGTTTTAGGGCTGACGTGTATCTTAAGGGCTTCTCCGTGTGACTCCATCCGTGATGCCGTATTTACTGTATCACCAAATAGACAGTATCGAGGCATTTTTAGCCCTACTACTCCAGCTACACAAGGGCCTAGAAAAATAAAACCAGTAAGTCTTGACAAACATGTTATTTTGAACTTTACCTTAGCAACCAAACCGTCTTTTAACATCATCCATAAATACTTCTATAAGGAAATATATAATTAATAATAATGATATTAGAACTAAATCAAATTTTTAAAGTCATATTTAATTGATTAAATATATAGTATATAAAAATATATATTAATATAGTATTACAGTAGTAACATATATGATTTACCTGTATGCATTCCAATTCGTAGCAGTAGCCTTTCTCCAGGTCGATGTGGTACTGTCTTGACTCTCACACCGCCGAGAAGAGCAAGTGACATGCGCGCAATCTCTGCCGCATGCCTGTTACCGTTACGCATGGGCAAGCCAGATACAACCATGTATGCGTCTCCTATGGTCTCTACCTTTATCAAAGAGAGCATTTTTATAATTCTTTTGTTTTATTAAAATAGACAATAGCACTAAAAATAGCACGAAAGCATTATCATTAGTGTTAAAATCATATACTAATTGAAGTAACATGATGATGAAACTAGAGATATTCTAACATAAGAAATTTATGGAAGAAATCAAACGAAGGTTCTATCTTGCTACTGAATTATGTCAAATTATAACTATGACAGATGCCAAAAATAAATAAGTTACAGAAATTGTCAGGGGATAACTAAAATGTACTCTCTTACCGACATAATAAGTATGATTGTCTCGTTTGATAAATCAAATCAAAATCAAATATTTAGGTATATTTTTTATTTATTATGATTTAATTTAACAAACGTGGTCGCACATAATTTACTAAGCTCAGGAGCAAGCCTGACAAATTATTATCAAACCGAATACTAATTTCACTAAAATCGATTGTTAACACAGGTGTGGTCTAATTACTAAATGCGTATTGGTATTATTACTGGAATACCCACAGAAGCGATCGTGCCCAACCCTAATCAGACATTATTTATAGTTTAATAAATAACTAATATTAAATAGCCCATTGGCCCATATTATTTGATACATTCATTGTCATCCGTCAGTCAAATGTATAAGTTATTTAAATGACCAATTAATACTAAGGGAAAATAAATTAATATCATTATAAAATATTATCAAAACACACATAAGAGAATAGTAGCAAGTGATAGTTACTTTGTAAACATCGAAATTCTCGATGATAGAATCGAAGCTGGTGTAGAGATCGTTGAGCAAATCCACGACTTCAAGAGGTGTGGATTCAGCAGAGAGTTGAGTGAATCCAATAATATCACTGAAATATATAGTGACTTGGTCGTATGTCTCAGCCATTACCGGTTGGCCCATTATAAGCTGAGAAGCAACTGACCTGATAAAGAAATTAACAATAGTTAGTCTTTTACTACAGTAAATTACTGTAAGAGTATAATATTTTTTTACTAAACTATTTACTCCATATTGTGAAGATTGCCAAAATATTGCACATACAGAAGGAGATGCATGTATTCTAAACATGCATCTCCTTGCATCTAAAAGGTTTTTATGCTGTTTGGTATGGAAATAAAACACAGCCGTAGAATCTTATTCTACAATAAATAGCTTTTTTTTGCTATTAACTTTATTGAAACTAACGATAGCAAACATAGGTAACTGATTTGGATTGCACTGGTGGTTTACTAGACGAAAATCTTTTTAAATTTATTAGAAAAAAGTGTTAATTAAATTGTTTAGAGAACAATCTTACACCAATTACTCCAACCTTATAACTAGAAACGTACTTCTTTATAATTTTTGTATTTCCACGCTAAATATATTTCGTTGGTAAGAGGTCTTTTATAATCCCAGTTTAGTCACGTCCGTAATGGCAACATAATTCCACACAACAATTGGTACTAACAATAAAAAATAAAATAACTCACTTTGGTAACAATTGGTAGAGTAACTCTTCGCATTTACGTTTCTCCTCTAAATAATCCGAAGTCCTCTCTTCTACCAATGCCTCAAGATTATTTGCGTATTGTTCCACTTGAGTCAACAACATGTCCAGACGCGTAGACGTTTCGCAATCCCTGACAGGAAGATTTTAATTATTTCTTTTGTGCATTTGTAAATAATTAAACATAATTATGAAATATATGTTAATAATAAATTAATTTATTAAGTTGAAAATTGCGTGTTGTAATTTGTTTGGTGTAACGTTCTATATTAGGAATTGCAGAACCGATTTGAAATATACTTTCGTTATTAGACGGCTGTCGAATCGTCAATAAATGGGACAGTATAAGAGATAATGGAATTTGTATTTATAAATTTACAGCTTTAATATTGTGAGACATAGGCATTTTGCCTCATCAATATCTGATCTGGAGGTTGACTACTTCGTATCTGAATCACGATGTCCGTCTGGGGTTCAAATGATAACTCACAGAACTGACTTTTCAAAATTCATTTCGAAAACTATTTTTAATGACATTAAAACAACTTTTAGGATTATATCGCGTTTATTTATTACTTATTTTATTTATTTCCCGACAAAAAGTTGATGTTAAAAATGTTTTATTTCCAAAAAGTGGGTGCTCTCTGTATCAATGAAAATAGCTTTTGAACAAATACCATCTTTTTGTTCATCACTCGTGAAAATGATCTCTGTAAAGAGTTCGAAACGTCGGGAAATAAATAAAATAAGTAATAAATATACGCGATATAATCCGAAAAGTTGTTCATGTCATGATCGTGATTCGCGAAAGTCTTAGAGATAAATAACTATTTTAAACTAGCTGACCCGGCGCAATATTTGTCCCGCATCAAAAGTAATTTTTACAGCGTTTACAGTTAAAGTGCCCAATCTCGAATATTATCACTTTTTCTTTACAACATTATACATGAATTATACATAGAAACCACTCCGTTAGTACCCTCTATCTATTAAAACGAATTAAAATCCGTTGCGTAGTTTCAAAGATCTAAGCATACAAAGGGACAGACAGCGGAAAGCAACTTTGTTTTATACTATGTTATATTAATGATAAAAATGGATGTTCCATTTTAGGCGTAAAATACCACAAGTCGATGTGTAACAGATGCTACCTAGTCCTTTAAGTAGAAAAGTCCGTGAAGTTAAAAAAAGCTATATAAATTCCCTTCAGTATTCGACATTCAGATGGCCTCATAAGAATCTTTGAAACCACTAAAGCAAATGTTCAATTGTGGAACCGTGTCTACTATATAAATATGTGATTTAGATAAAAGAAGCTTAGTCCAAAACAGGGTAGTGGGTAAAATTAGGCCACGACACTATTGTTTCTTATGGATTTTCAGCTCTCACACTCTTTGTCCACTCCAATTTGGCAAACTCAATTAATTTGTCAATAAAGATTTAGTGATTACGTTTTTGCTCGGAGCAAATAATGAAGGGACAGTTTTCTTTCACAAGTTTTGATGTTAATATTCTAAGAAATTCTAAGAGTGAAAATCATTTCACTCCTTAAATGACTTTTTTATGCGTCCCACCTATTTATTGAATGTGATATTTTTTACTTTATATTTTGACGACCCTTTCAAATCAAATATACCCTAAATATAATATATGTATGGATTTTCACGACGGGCGTAAGTATAGTAAGATGGATTTTCACGACGGGCGAAAGTATAGTAAGGCCCTCGTCAGAAACAGTAAATTTTCCTTTGAGTTCAAAATCTGTTACTGAATTCACATAGCAGGTATTTTTTATTATAAAACTTACTTATTTATTTTGTGTATATTTTCTTTGAGGGCAGAAAAATCTGGGCGATCATCATCCGGCAGAGTCCAAGGTGGCTCTCCTGTTAGAGACTGTCGCGGTGATACGGACAGCGGGGATGTACCTCGATTCCGCATATCAGCACTACCTGTTAAGAATTGGAAAAAAAATTAACGATAGAAGTTATCATAATAAGTATATTAATATTTTAATTGCAAATTTTGCTTACGTTTAAATTTGTCTTCCAATATGGCTGCGCAGTAATCGCATGCTAAAGTGCAGTGTGGTCTGCGCATTTCTAACAGTGGACTGACTGCCCGCCGGGGACTCGGCGAGTCAGCTCCACCCGGAGGTACCAATGACATCTTTCTGTTGGCAAAATCATATTCTAAACAAGAGTACTTGCGTTGTTTGCTATATAAAATAATACGCAGTGTTAAATAGAATAAGAACATCTAGCGTTGATCTGAGTCTTGATGAGTCTTAGTTTTAATGTATTTAATAGGGTAAATTACATAATTTAGCCCTGATTTTAGTATGCAACAGCATCACAACTTTACTCCAAGTCCCATGTGACGTTGGCAAAAAGTATTCAAGGTTATAAGTTACGATTATTATGAACATAATTCTTGTCATGCACGTTCGTCACTTTTAGGGCTTCTGATGTCTCTTTCCATGATCAATTTGACTGTGTCCTATGTCGTCGAGTCTGTCGAGAATTTTTTGCATCATTTATTTTATTATATATCTGTTTAGTCTTTTTGGATCATGCATTTGGAAAAAATGGAAGATGCAAAAACGACTACCGTTGTACCCTTGCTGTATCACCTATTACTAACTTTACCAACTTTAATCACTAACAAAGAACTACTAACACTTTAATCACTAACAAAGATGCAAAGAGAGTCAGTTCATAAATTGTGCTCATCATTTGTACAAGAATACAGCAAAATATAAAGTTATACATAAATAAAAGCTTAGAGGAACATTGGCTTTTATCTTGTATGAGAAAAACTTATTCTTCTGGCTGTCTTACTCGTATGTCATAGTAATATCCTCTATATATTATTCTTAAAGTTCATGAAATGGTGAAGATTTGTTCGAGGTCGCTATCTATTATTATAATGTATACCATTTATGGTATGGTGTTCAAACAGAATACTATCATTACATAGTATAATAAATTATAAGCAAAAACCCTTTTTAAAGAAGCTTTTATTTATGTATAACTTTATATTTTGCTGTATTCTTATGCCCTTTTTAGAGCGCTTAAATAAATTTAAGCGCTCTAAAAATATGAAAATAATATTTCCTTAAAAATTTCAAGTATCAACTTAAAGCCTCAGTATGTACAATTTATATTATAATAAAAGCTTGTCGCGCGAGTTGTAAATAAACTACGTACTAATTTTACAATGTGAAATCAAACCAAAACAGCTTTATTTTCATGGGTCTTCACACACAGTTAAATAAGATATTTTAACTTATTATTTTATATTTAAAGCATAACATATTAAAACACGAGCGCTTGAGAAAAATGCTTCCTTGGAACAAAAATGCACGGACGATTCTGAGTGTACGGTTGTCATGAGAAGAAATGGGCAAAACACTCATGTAAATTAATCTACTAACTTTACTATATTATCCATTGCAATTTAATTACCTACTGATAGGGAGTCAAACCTTGTGACAAGCTTTTATTATTATATAAATTGTAAGTGTAATTTTTAAGGAAATATTATTTTCTTACTTTTAGAGCGCTTAAATAAAAGCTTCTTTAAAAAGGGTTTTTGCTTATAATTTATTTTTTTATTTATAGTTACAACTGGCTAGGTTAGTGTCATTTCATTCAACGCACCATTATTGCAAGTTAGTTTACCGCTTAATTTCAAACAGTTCAGCTCTTCAATAAGGAGATCATCTAATTCAATTTCAGCTTTGAGCTTTCTTTTCCATTTAATCGCAATGATGATTTTTAATTCATAGCCATATTGTAGAAATGCATCAAAAATATGTATGCCGTCATCTTGAATGGAAAAACCGTATTATATTTAGAATGACGTCACATTATTTTTCGAGTTATTCTTAACAAGCCCTTTCATTTGATACCCATATTGTAGAAATGCAAATATGGTGAAATATCCGCCATATTGGATTTAGAATGACGTCATATTATTTTTTGAGTTAATTTCATCAAGTCCTTTCATTTGATGCCCATATTGTTGAAATGCAAATATTTTTCCTGCCATATTGGATTTGGAATGACGTCATATTTTTTTTCGAGTTATTATTAACAAGCCCTTTCATTTGATACCCATATTGTAGAAATGCATTAAAAAAAAAACTGTTCCTCTATCTTGTATGTTCAGCCATATTGGATTTAGAATGACGTCACATTATTTTTTCAGTTACTCTTAATGAGCCCTTTCATTTGATACCCTTATTGTACAGAAGATTAAAATATGTTTTCCTCCATCTTGGATATTTCACCAAATTGGATTAAGAATGACGTCATATTATTTTTTGAGTTACACTCAATAAGCCCTTTCATTTGATACCCATATTGCAGAAATTCATTCAAAATATCCATTCCTCCATCTTGGGTGGTCTGCCATATTAGATATGAAAGGATGTCACACATCATATCATGCATTGTCATCCAAAGTAAACGTGTATACAAAATTTCAGCTCAATGGGTTGAAGATATCTACTTCAAAATTGAGTTGCAAGATTCCGACGAACATACATACTTACATACATACAGTGCAAGTTAAATAAAAGCTTTTAAAATAAAGTCTTCCGCTTCAAAGCTTTCCGCTGTCTGTCCTTATATGCTTAGATCTTTGAATCTACGAAACTGATTTTGATGCGTTGTTTTAATAGGTAGAGAGTGTCAACGGGGTAGTTTTTAGCTATAATGCATGTTGTAGTAAAGAAAAAGTGATAAATCCAAAATTTAATTATTTATTACTTTTGATGCGTAAAAATGTTCGCCGGGTCAGCTAGTAATCTATCCACCACTGAACCGTTTTCACGAAGGCATCAAGTAATTAAGTTTTTAAATGTTATTTATGGGGATGATCAAAAATCAGGTTTTAGTTATTTTAATTTTACTATGTTACAAAAATTTCGGTGGTACAGTGGTTGACCGCCCCGATTGAAAAAATAAATTGTGGGATTGATTGCAAGCTCACCAACGACTTTTCGGAAGTTATCTTAAGTATAAATATTGATGACTGACTACTTTGTTGCCCGGTGTATAGCAATAGGTTCTGCAACTTAGCAGCTGCTGCCTACAGCTTTGGTTCGAAAAGACTTGAAGTTATGAAAAAATCTCTGTATCTTAATAAACATATTAGAATTCTGTTCCCGTAACCCACATATGAACAGACTCATCTATAGTTCGACCTTGGCGTCCGATCTGATCTAATCAGACAAGAGCTACGTGACTGCAGAGTTTTGACTAACGTTTCATGTTCCCTTTTAACATATTATTATGGATTCTGCATTGGATATAATGTTCTTACTCCAGCAATTAAGTTTATATTAAACTATAAATTTCCGTAATAAAACTAATCTTGTCTCTCCTTGAGGCTGAAAATATAGTTACTCACTGGTGACGCGCGTTAATAGTATATGTATGTGTTTATTATTTAAATTTAGTAATACCTAATCATTATTTCATTAGTATTATATTTCGCTGTTGGTTGATCGTATGTACTTGTTGTGAGATGCGCTATCAAGGTATTACGCCAAGATCACGCTAGATGGCGTTGATTACGAGATGAACCATTCTCGTTCGTGGAAGTATCGAGGAGACTTGCAGCGCTGCCTCGATGAGACGGAGTCTCATCACTCTCATCACGCACTTCGTCACGCATAATCTTCACGAGAGTAAACCCGCTTTCTCTCGTTCGCCCAGAAGATTAATATCATCTTCTGAGAATAATTATCGCCCTCGTGAGTTCTATATCTTGTAGAGTGAGATCGCATACGCATAATTTCACAAAATTCTTTATAAACGCTATTTTCCGTCGCCGTGAGTGGTGAATAAACAATAATTACAAATTAAACTCTCAACGCTTAAAAAATATAGTGTTTCTATGTGCAACAATTTAGTGTTTAATAAACGCTATTAAAATCATCGAATTATCAATCGTCAAGTATTGCATGGAGAATGCTGTAGGTTGCCTATTGCTATCAACATCTTAGTGGTGCCATGAAACTCTGCAGAGGAGACTGCAAGAACTCTTGCGTGTGTAAGTGTTTACACTTCATTACTTGCGACAATCACAGCATACGTTTCCTAATACTTGGTACCTTCGCAATATCACATCAAATAAGATTGAGCTATTTACACGCTTCAATCAAGGTATGGTGTAGGGCAGTGGTTCTCAAACTTTTTAAATGACGGAACCCTTTTGGGAAGCAAAATACTTGATGGAACCCTACAATAAAACAATTATTTTTATAAGTGTATTCTTTATTAATCAGCATAATAAAAGTACAATGTATCAGTTACTAATTATTGTTTACTTCACCACTTGGTAAGGACAATAATAGAAAACATTAAAAAAGAAAAAATCTAACTAGTGGGAGGTATGAAACTGTTTTTTATTTTTCATCAATTGCTTGATATCAGGTTTGATGGAAGAAAGTTGGAGTCTCATATCAGCTTCGGCGTCCAGTCTATTGCGATATTTTGTTTTCGTGGCTGCGTAGGTAGAGAATCCTGTTTCGCACAAATATGTAGTTGGGAACGGGAGAAGAATATCCAGAGCCATTTGGCCAAGCATTGCATATTCATCTTGGATTCTGCACCAAAAATCATTAAGAGGCGTCGTTTTGAACAATGACTCCATACTTGTGTCTGATGACATTTCTAAAAGAGATTCATATATCTCATTTGACATGTTTTCAGGCTTTTCCAAGTTGGGTAAAAAAGGATTATGAATCCAGGAGTTCACTTTAATTTTTGTATTGTGTTCTTCGGGAAAATACTTTTCAAAAGATGCGCGCATCGAACTGAGATATTGGACCAATTCTTCAAACACATTATCTTCAAACATTTCTGAGTCGTTTTCGCTAACAAACTCACTGAGTAACGTAAAACTTTCTATTTCTTTCTTACCAATGCAAATGATCCAAAAATCTAATTTTCTTTTAAAAGCAGTTATTTTATTATAGGCCTGAAACACTGTTGTCTGTTTACCTTGCAACGATAAATTTAATTCGTTAAGTTTTTGAAAGATATCCGCCATAAAAGACAATCGGAACAACCAAGTTTTATCATACAAACGGTCCTTCAAATTAAAAGAAGTATCTGCTGAAAAAAACATTTGTAACTCGGCTCTAAGTTCAAATAGCCTTGTTAAAGTTTTTCCCCGAGACAGCCATCGCACTTCTGTATGGAGCAGCAGTGTTTTATGTTTGCTGCCATAATCTTCACACAATAATGAGAACAATCGGGATTGTAGTGGTCGTGATTTGATAAAATTAATTATTTTTACCGCTTCATCCATAACTAATTTTAGATTAGACGGCATTTGCTTCATCGCAAGTGCTTGTCTATGCAGAATACAATGACTGGAACTACAATTAGGCGCTTTATTTTTCATTCGTGACACTGCTCCTGCTGTTTTACCTGTCATCGCCTTGGCCCC
This sequence comes from Euproctis similis, assembly GCA_905147225.2. Lineage (NCBI taxonomy): Eukaryota > Metazoa > Arthropoda > Insecta > Lepidoptera > Erebidae > Euproctis > Euproctis similis. Next base: position 18,523,831 of record LR990109.1, read on the forward strand.
ATCTGTACAAATGTCAATGCAATTGTTCCAACTGAGATTATGTTCTTCAAAAAATATATTTATTTTATTAAAAATTTCTTCCCCGGTAGTGTTTGTAAGCAGCGATGAACACATAAGCATGTCTTCTTCAAAAGAACTTTTATATGGATATCTCACAATAACCAGCAGGATAGCCAAACCAGCGACATCAGTCGACTCGTCCATTTGCAAAGCGAATCGTGTATTTTGTAGACGTGTAACTAGTTCTTGTTTGACGTAGCTTGCCAGATCATGGATTCGTCGTGAAACAGTATGGTTTGATAGCGGAACAGTAGAAAGATGCTTTGCAGATTTTTCATCAAGCATACATTTTGTTATGTCTAATACACATGGTTTTATTAATTTCTCAGCGATAGTGTGCGCTTCACCTGCTTGTGCAATGCGATAGCTAACTAAATATGATGCCTCCGTGGCCTTTTCGTTGGTAGTTTGTGTTACATGCATCATATTTTTTTGACTTTCTAATAACTGACCTTTTTTGCGAACAAAAAATTCTTTATTCTTGTCTTTAGTCTCGGGGTGTACGGTTTCTAAATGTCGACGCAATTTGGCAGGTGCCATGGAACTATTAGGAAGCAGTTTACTACAGAGCATGCAGAGAGGTGAGCCGTTGGAATCAACAAATCCGAAACTGATATAAGATTCATCATACTTCCTTTTTTTCGTCTTTGAAACCGTCGAGCTTGACGTCGTGGCACTCGTGGCATCATCTTCTGGATCGGTGATTGCTAAATTCTCCGCGCGCATTGCTTTTGAACATTCAGCGTCATTAGAAGATGTTGTTGGAACACGTTTAACACCTTTAAGCCAACGTTCCATTCTTCTTTATTTATAATGTTACAAGTCAGGATAGTGGGGTTTAAATAATGCACAATCGTTACTGCGTATAAGAGACTAAATTTAGAACCTACAGGGAAGAAATGTATAAAACTGAGACAACAGAATACAGCAGGCAGTAAAACAATGGACACTAGTTTCTCGCTAGCGAGCTTGTAAGTAGGTAGTAACTTATCGCTCCGAACGCTAATCATCAACTGACGACGCCAACGCGCGATCGACGCTTTTATACTTAGTCCTAGACTCGATCTCAAATATTCTCGAAAATACTCGAGTCGGCACCTTTCATAAACAAAAAGCAAAAATAAAAACAGAAATTTAAAAATAGCGTTGTAAACAATATCGACTTTATCCTTTGAAGTTAGAGACGAAAGTCGCTTGTTGACAACTATAGCGTCTAATTCAGAGGCGGCTTTTATCAAAGAGACTGAGCGCTTACAAGTATACTACCCGCTCGTTTTAAGTTTGCCGCTGGCGATAGGTATGAGTGTATGACGTTCGAAATTTTTTATTTAATTGTAACAATAAAAATTGTGTACGTTAGATATTTGGGTAAAACTATGACACATTATAAGTTTTGTTGTCACGTGGGGGAGGGTACGCGCATTCCACAGACCGGCAAACTTAGAGCGAACGCGTTGTACAAGTATAAAATTGTTGAGACCAAACTTATGAAATACTAGCAGACCGCGCGAACTTCGTATCGCCTAAAAAAGGTAAAAAAAATCCACTCATGACCCCGCGCAACATATTTGTCTTAGAAATTGAATACTTAAATTTTGTACACGGTGAATATCTTTTGAATTAAATGTCCAAATGTGATCATTCAAAAAGTTCTAGAAAGGCCTTAAATTTATCTTTTTAATGAAGCAAATTATTTTGTGGAGAGTTAATACCAAGGTACAAAAAAAGAATTTGAAAAACGACATCATTTTAATTAATTTTAAAAAATCAAAAAACCCTTATTGTGCGATAACTATAATAGTTAGATATATGCTCTCGCGACCTTTTTCGTAGACAATTATACGCTCTATAAAAGTGTAGTACATTGTTTTGTTCTGTACTCAATAGTTTTCGCAGCGTTCGCAATGTAAGGGTCACGTACTTACACCTTGGGTTACATTATTGGTTTTATAGTAGGGATCCCTAATTTATTTGAAAATATAATATAGCCTAAAACCTTCCTCGATAAATGGACTATACGCCATTAAAAGAATTTTTGAAATCGGACTGGTGGCTTCTGAGATTACCTCGTTCAAACAAACAAACAAACAAACAAACTTTTCCGCTTTATAATATAAGTATAGATTGTACCAGCTAATGTAACACAAGCTTATACAAATACAAATAAATAATTAAATAACATTCATAGCGTTTTGTCTCCGCGCGGCCGCGGAGTCCGCACAGCCGCGGAGCGACCAGAGAGAGGTGTTTTGATTTTTTTATTTCTAAATTCTTGTGGAACCCCGACAGAGGTATCACGGAACCCTAGGGTTCCGCGGAACACACTTAGAGTATAGCTGGTGTAGGGAGATTCGCCCCTCCACTCACTTAAAAATATTTATGTAATAAGTTACTTATACATAAATATTTTCAATTAATCAATTCGTGTTTTTTTACACAAAACACACTGCGACCTCTATTTATGCAAATAAAGGCCTGTCTTACGAAAACTAGATAACATGTATACGTTTTAGTTTGGATACGCCACACAAACAGCCAAAATTATTATAAATATTCTTACTCGGATGGGGCTCGAATCCACCGAACTTAATTCTGCAGTCAGTTATTTCACCAATGGACCATGGGGCACGTTAAATATATTTTATAACTTCACATTAAGTTAACTCGCTGAATTTTTATGTCCCAAATGAAATAGGTCGTAGAACTTACGTTACCATACACCTGGAATAATATTGTCCGTTATTGATATTTAACATTACATAACATAACTTCATGTTTTTTCTACCCGAAGGTGTAGGTAGTAGCCTCGACTCACCGTTATGCTTACGTCCCAAATGGTGGCGGAACTTATTGCCATATCGCTCACAAAGTATTCAGTCACCGATATTTATCACACATAACTTTCGAAAAGAATTTCGAAGTCATTGGTGTGAGTTAGGATTAGAACGAGCGTCTTCGTGATTCAGAAACGGGTTGCTCGACCGCTGGACCACCGATACTATCAGACATAACTTCATAATTTTATAAGGATTATAAATATTATCATCTGTTACAATAAATATACTCGTATCATTTTATGTATGATGTCATCGTGGCCTTTGTGAGTGGGGTGATAAAACCTTAATAGCACACATTAGTAAATAAAATTGTGTGAGTAGGATTTAACCGCTTTATGATTTATGGAGCATAAACAGCTAACTGATGCTCGGGGTCGTAATGACCCGAGCTTAACGTCTGTACGTACGCGCTTAGTAAACATAACCGTACAATTGCTGTGATACTTACATTTCAAAGATATAATAAGATGGTTAAAATGGTAAGTGGAAACGAGCTATCGATGGTAGTCAGCTGATGGTAAATGACTAACGCTGATCGCTGTTCTGAATGCTGATCGCTGATCGTAAAATCCAATAATAATAGTATATAGATCCGATTCTGACACCGCGTAGGATATAGTCCTACAAAATGATAAAACTCAATAGAGGGTTAAGCTCGTCCTTGTTCATTAATTTACTGTAAATTAAATATTAATTTATTGTAAATTTGTATATTTCTTATTTTTGTGGTTACACAATAAAGTATAAACTAAAGTAAACTTAGAATAATGTAGCTTAAACATCAGAATCACTCATAGGTTACCATTTATAAAGATATTGTCCTAAATATGACTATAAGTCTTAAGGATAGAAGCAGACGCTACGAAAAACATGGACAATAGAATGAAAGGCTTAATCTTCAATATTAAAGACCACGTAAATAATTACAAAAAAGTTTGCGAGACCATATTATTATGTCCAACTATTGCAATCTTGTATACTATAACATAACATAACATAGCTTCACGCCATTGTTACCCGAAGGTGTAGGCAGCGGCTGGTAAGCCTCGTTTCGCCGCTATGTTTACGTCCCAAATGGAATAGGTGGCGAACCTATTGCCATACCGGGCACAAAGTTTTCAGTCATCGGTATTTATCACACATAACTTTCCGAAAACAATTTCGAAAAGTCATTGGTGTGAGCCAGTGTCAGGATTCGAACCACGACCTCTGGATTCAGAAACCGTGTGCTCGACCACTAACCCACCGAGACTTATATATACTATAAGTACATTTAAAATTTGGCAAAAAGCCAATCAAAATCAGATCGTTATATAAATATCTCTGTATAGATTTTCATAAAATTAATTACTTCCTAAACATATATCGTATCAATAGCTGACGATTATGTTTTAAATAATTATTACTTTTCAAATGTGACATTTACTTCTTAGATTTTCGCGAATTACATTCATAACATTAAAACTACTTTTATGGATTATATAGGATTTATTTCGAACTTATTTTCTATTTGTTTTCCGACGTTTCGAACTCTTTACAGATATACTTTTCCCGAGTAATAAAAAAAAATTGTTCGTTACTCTTTATGGGAGTAGGAGGGAAAATGAAGGGGAAAGGGGATCGGGCCTCCGGATATCTCCCTCACCGGATGAAACGCGACACAAGCCACTTCACGATGATGTTCCGAGATGTCGTGGTATATCGCCGGTCGAGCCGGCCCATTCACGCAGCGAACTGCAAGACTCTACTACTGTGAAATTATATGAGAAAAAGTAAAAATACGAGCAAAATGTATATGCAAAATGGTCCAATTGTCTTCAATTTTGTATACACACAAAGGCGATAAGCTATTTTATTCACCATCACGCTTCTATTAATATGAGTAAAACACTAGCCGTTTTTCGGAATACAGATATTCAATAAGGCGGTACAAAGTTTGCGCGGTTCTGCTATTATCTGCTATTTTAGTAGAGATATTAACTGATTTAGTATCTCTAGCTGCTATTTTAGTAGAGATATTAACTGATTTAGTATCTCTAGCTGATTAAGTATACTATAACATAACATAACACGCCTTTTCCACCCGAAGGTGTAGGCGGCTGTTAAGTCTCGTCTCGCCGTTATGTTTACGTTCCAAATGGAATAGGTGGCGAACTTATTACCATACCGGGCACAAAGTTTTCAGTCAACAATATATATTTTATCACACGTAACTTTAAAAATAAATTTAGAACCCGCGAACTCTTCATTCAAAAGTGGAGTGCCCGGCCAATGGACCACCGAGACTATATACTTAGTCTGGCCATAAATACTGTTACAACTAAAAATTAGAAAATATTACATTTGAATTTGGAATCTGTCATTTTTATACGATTGATCATTGTGTTTTCTCCTTTTGGCACCAATACATTGTACAATATTTTGCGATATTAAAATGGAGTGGGGTGATAAAGAGAACCGAATCGCTGTGATTGCATTACACAAAGTAGGTATGGAGCCAAATGCAATTTTTAAAACTCTCCATACTCTTGGTATTAGTCAAATGGTTGTGTACCGGGCTATTAATAGGTACAATGAGACCTCCCGTGTTTGTAACAGAAAAAGACCTGGCCGTCCACGTAGTGTTCGTACGAAAAAGGTGGTCAAAGCAGTAAGGGAAAGAATTCGAAGAAATCCTGTCCGCAAGCAAAAGATTCTCGGGAGATGAAGATAGCACCTAGACTAATGTCGCGTATTTTAAAAGATGACTTAGGACTTGCAGCCTATATGAGGCGCACTGGTCATTTATTAACTGATAATTTAAAAAAGAATAGGGTGTCAAAATCTAAACAACTACTGAAGCTGTACGCAAAGGGAGGTCACAGAAAAATATTGTTTACGGATGAAAAAGTTTTTACAATTGAGCAACATTTTTACAAACAAAATGACCGTATTTATGCTCAAAGCTCTAAGGAAGCTTCCCAATTAGTTGACAGAGTGCAACGTGGGCATTATCCGACTTCAGTGATGGTTTGGTGGGGTGTTAGCTACGAAGGAGTGACTGAGTCATATTTTTGTGAAAAAGGTATCAAAACATCGGCACAAGTGTATCAAGATACCATTCTTGAAAAGGTAGTCAAGCCCCTTAACAACACCATGTTCAATAACGAAGTATGGTCCTTCCATCAAGACTCGGCACTGGGTCATACAGTTCGGTCTCCGCAATCTTGGTTGGAAGCGAACGTTTCGGACTTCATTAGAGCTGAAGACTGGCCGTCGTCTAGTCCCGATCTTAATCCACTGGATTATGATTTGTGGTCAGTTTTAGAGAGTACGGCTTGCTCTATACGTCATAATAATTTAGAGTCCCTAAAACAATCCATACGATTGGCAGTGAAGAATTTTCCCATGGAAAGAGTGCGTGTTTCTATTGATAACTGGCCTCAACGTTTAAAGGCCTGTATTGCAGCCAATGGAGACCACTTCGAATAAGCTTTTTATATTTTATATTGTTTTATATTTATGTATTAAAGTAACACACTGTAAAAGTAATAAATGTTATTTGAAATTAAAAAAGAAATTTTTTCTTTGTTACAATATTTATGGCATGACTAAGTATAATACGAGTAGCTGTGAGAATACTGAAAAAATCTGCGGAGTGACCCTCGCTGACCGCGTGGAAAACAAGGTTATAAGGAAGGAAGGATTGAAAGAGAGTGTCGGTGTAAAAGTAAGAAAGGGCATGCTCCGATGGTTCGGACATGTAGAAAGGATGGATGATGGCAGATTCACTAACAGATATACAATGCAAGAGCGGATGGATGTAGGTGTCGAGGACGGCCTAGACACACATTTCATGACCAAACAGAACGTGTTCTGGAGGAAGGTGATGTTAGGAGCCTCAAAAATCGATGCGCGTGCATGAAAAGAGTTATGAAAGTCAACGAAGCGAGTGAGGTGTGTAAGAATCGTGCCTTATAGCGCTCCGTTCTCTCTGCCTACCCCGCAAGGGATTTTGCGTGAAGTTATGTATGTATGTGGGATACTGAAAAGATTAACGAAACTACACACGGTTTGTTTCACGAAGATAAATTGCGGTATAGTAATCTTTTATTTTGACATCGAATCCCTCAAGTGGCGGGCAGCGGCTAAGTTCCCAATGGAGACAATCCGTAAATCAATAGAACCATGACTGGAAAGATTGACGACTCATACTAATGCTAAAGCAGGTAAGTTCTATTTTTATATACACACAGCGCCCTCAAGTTTGCTAAGATTTTTAATTATTTTGTGTATAGTAAGTTAGATAGTGTAACTTCACGCCATTTTTATATCCGAAGGTGTAGGCAGTGGCCTCGATTCGCCGAATTGTTCCGTTAAGTCCCAAATAAAAAAATAAAAAAAAAAATAAAAAATGGAATAGGTGGCGAACCTATTGCCTGTTACACCGGGCATAGGCGTAAGTCGTCAGTCATCGATATCTATCATAACTTTCAAAAAGAATTGCAAAAAGTAATTGTAAGTCCGTAATCGAACCCACGGCTTTTAAATCAGAAGCGGGAACCTTGACGACTGGATCACCGAAACACGTATTAAAAGTCATCAAGTACAGGTAAGTCGGCAAATTCTAAGTTTGCATGTCTGTATTTAAATGTGAATAGACCGTTATAAAGTTAGACGGGGCGATTGGCTAGCTTTTTTATAATTTACTAGCTTTCCCAACAAACTTCGTATCGCTTAAGAATCAATAAATGTTCCATAATAATAAATGAAAATAATGAGAGACTTTTATATACGGAGGCTTTATAAATAACCGCTCAAATATCGATCCTACCCCAGGGTAGGATGTGCTATAAATTACCTTTCACGCTGAGTTTTACAAGTGAACGTTTACCGTCTGAAATAATAAATGGATTCACAAGTTAGACTTACGTGGGAACTTTGATATTTGCTAGCTATATTAATGATTATTAAATACCATTATAGAAAAATTAACATTAGTTTTTCTTTTTTTATGCTATCGGAGACCAAACAAGCATATGGGTCACCAGATCGTAAGTGACTTCTCATTGCCCATGCACACCGTGGTGCATTGCCGTCCTTTAAGGGAGTAGGAGGGGCAAAGGGGAATCGGACCTCCGGATACCTCTCTCACCGAACGAAACGCGGTACGAGCCACTTCTTGCGGATATTACGACCGGTCGTGGTATTTCAGCCGGCCCATTCATGCAGCGATACCACTGCAAAAAATTTCTACATTATTCTACATAGCATAACATAACTTCACGCCATTGTTACCCGAAGGTGTAGGCAGCGGTTGTTAATTATCGCCGTTATGTTTACGTCCCAAATGGAATAGGTGGCGAACATATTGCCATACCGGGCACAAAGTTTTCAGTCATCGGTATTTATCACACATAACTTTCCGAAAACAATTTCGAAAAGTCATTGGTGTGAGCCAGTGTCAGGATTCGAATCACGACCTCTGGATTCAGAAACCGTGTGCTCGACCACTAAACCACCGAGACTTATATATACTATAAGTACATTTAAAATTTGGCAAAAGGCCAATCAAAATCAGACCGATAAATATCTCTGTATAGATTTTCATAAAATTATATTTATTTATTATTATAGTAAATACATTACATTTACAAATGTTATAAAGCTAGAGCTTATATGTTTGAACGCTCTTATCTCAGGAACTACTGGTTCGTATTGAAAAACTATTCTTGTATAGGATAGTTTATTTATAGAGGAAGGCTCTGCATTTTATATAGCAGCACGCTATGAACAATAGAGGCGCAGCACTAATATTTGTAGTGGTAATACAGCTTAGCCGAAATAAATAAATAGCAATGCTAACTAACTATACTAGTATTTACAAACTTAATATTCTAACATTAGTCTCGGTAGGCTAGTAGTCGACCACCCCGCTTTTGAATCAAGAGACAATCAATGACTTTTCGAAATTAATTTCGAAAGTTATCTATACTTATATTATAAAGCGGAAGAGTTTGTTTGTTTGTTTGTTTGTTTGAACGCGCTAATCTCAGAAACCACCGATCCGATTTCAAAAATTCTTTCACTGGTGTATAGTCCATTTGTCGAGGAAGGCTCTAGGCTATAATATATTTTAAAAAAAATTAGGGATCCTTACTATAAGTTCAATAATGTAACCCAAGGTGTAAGAAAAAGACCCGAAAAAAATTCTTAAATCGCGAACGCTGCAAAAACTATTGATTATAGAACAAAATAATGTACTACACTTTTACAGAACATATAATTGTCGACAGAAAAGTCCGCGACGCCATATGTCTAACTATTGTAGTTATCGCACAATAAGTGTTTTTTGAATTTTTAAAAATAATTTTAATGAGGTCGTTTTAAAAGTTCTTTATTTTGTACTTTGGTATTAACTCTACTCAAAATAAATTACTTCAATATAAAGATAGATTCAATACTTTTGTAGAACTTTTTGAATGATTCAATTCGGACATTTAATTCAAAAGATATCGCAAAATACAAAATGTAAGTATACGTTTCTTAGGCAAATATTCCGCGCACATACTCGTATGTATATATGTTCGGGAGACCCGCCCGACTCGGTCATGAGCGCCGCTCATAGCTGGCAGGTAATTTTTTTTTTAATTTTCTTAGACTTTTTTTTCTTTTTGTCCTAATGAGTTTGTAGTATTTAATCGTCTTAGGTATTTGTATATTTGTTTTGTAATAATTAATAGGTAATGTGAACCTGTAACATCTGTGACCCCGTGTCTATTTAGACACATTAGATTAGAATTTGATCTAGTTAAGAGTATAATAAACGGGAAATAACACGACAAGTGTAGGTAAACAAATACTTACTTTTATTATTGGCTTGATGTTTCGGCCTGGTTACACTGGCCGTAGTCACAAGCAGACAGATAATTTGTTTACCTAAATGTGTCGCGTTATTTTCCGTTCATTATATTTATGTAATATGGAACGCGAATATTAAAAGATTTAAAAAGATTTTCATACTTAAGTAACCAAAGTCATGGGTCAAAGCTAGAGTTAGTTTATAGTTAGCTCTTCACGCAGATATTATAATATTATCTATAATTCTTTACAATATTGCAACTTCATTTAAATGGACGAAGCGCAAGATATCCCTACGCACCTCAATCTTGGCGTCTTTTGTTAAAATATAAAGACTTAGCGAGTTTGATACACATCTGCATACCACATAGTTGCCCATCTATATATATTTACATTTTTAATGTCGTGATCTCTTTTAAAATTTAGTGAATTTATTTTGAGAAATATAGAAAATAGAAAGTATAGAAATATAGAAAGAGTAATACCAATGTGCCAAATCGACATCATTTAAAATATAAAAAAAACACTCACTGTAAGTTAGCCATACTGATAAGAACATGTGGTGACCAGGTTTTTTTTTAAATCGACGACAATGACAAATAAAAAAAAAAGGTTCAAGTAGTATTAAAAAAACTAAAGATTGACAAAAAACTTCTGACAAAGTCCCTGGTATTACTATTGATTGAAGTTGATAATATTTTTTTTATGGGATAGGAGGGCAAAGGAGAAAGCGCCCATGGACACCGGCATCACTTATAGTGTTACCGTTGCGTTGCCGACCTTTAAGGGAGAAAGATGGGGAAGGGAGGTGGACCTCCGGGTACCTCTCTCACCTAACGAAACGCGGCATGAGCCACTTTACGTCGATCTTCTGGGAGGTGGTGGTATTTTACCGGTTGAGCCCATTCATGCATTCATTTAACTGCTTAATATTTTAACTGCCATTATTTTCCTCATATCTAGGTTGTTAGTCGCTAATATCAAAAGCTAAGCATTAAGGTGTGTAATAATCGTGCCTTATGACGCTTTGTACCCTTTACCTACCCCGCAAGGGATCTGGCGTGAAGTTATGTATGTATGTATCAGGAACTTGAATTGAAAAAAAATAGTGTTAGATAGTCCATTTATGAGGAAAGCTTTGAGGTATTAATATGATCGCGGCAATAATATTTTTAGTGTAAAATGTCTAAAATATGGCGGTAAGAAGTTCGCGCGGTCTGCTAGTATGTCATAAACATCGATGACTAAAAGCTTGGTTTGGCAATAGGTTCTCCACTTATTCCATTTGGAAGATAAACAAAACAGCAAAACGAGGCTTCGGGTAGAAAAAGGCGTGAAGATATGTTATATTATTCTTGTAACAATCTTGTTTATAAAATCGCTTCACTTCGCAATGCCACAGAGAGAAATAAAGATGTATGTGGATAAAGTTTGTCACACGTTCAGAATATTTTATGTACAGGAGATTACTCTAATATTGAGTCAAATTTGTTGGAAATACATTCGTACTTACTTGGATATTTACATTTATAAAGTTAGAAAAATTAGATGCAATAAAATAAAAACATTGAAAGCACTTTCCGGAAATAACGTGTGATAAATATGGATGACCAAAAAATTCTAGGCGCGCTTGTACGACTATAATTTAATTTGTCGAAGTATACTTACAATAACTTTGGTCATAACCGTTAAAAGCGTGAAGAAGCTATTTCAGTTATCGTTTTTTCCCTAAAAAAAATAGTAAACAACCAAAACATTAATTTAAATAATACTAGCTGCCCCCACCAAATATGGCTTGGAAAAATAAAATTGATGAACAAATAAATTTGTTGGGTCAATGAATGGGTTGATCGTAGCGGGTTGAAAATTCAGGTTTGTATGTATTTTATGAATACATTAAAAATTTTAAAAAAACTTAAAAATTTATGAATAAATTTAAGGTTCGACTACCCTTAACAAACATACCACAACTTATAGATGAAAATAGATGTTTTTTTATAGGATAAGAGGGTAAACGAGCAGGCGTAGCACCTGAAGGTGAGTGACCAGCACCGCCCATGGACACTTGCAACACATATCGTGTTACAATTGCGTTGCCGGACTTTAAGGTGTAGGGTAGGAAATGGGGAAGGGGGGTGGTCCTCCGGGTACCTCTCTCACCGAACGATATGCGGAATGACCCGATTACATCGATCTTCTGAGAGGTCGTGGTATTTCACCGGTCGAGCCGGTCCATTCATGCATCGAACTGCTGGGCTCTGCCACTGTTATCCAATGCTGTCCGATTCTCATACCTACCCCATAAGCAGTTTTGGAGGAGTTTAAACACAAACACCGTGACATGACAATTTTATGTATTTTACTTATTTTCAGGATAATATATTCTTGTATATATGAATAATGTTTAACTATAGCTAATATTTCTAGGTTATATTATTCTTTCCTAAATTGTGTATATCTTACATGCACTTGGTAATCACATCAGGGATTACAAGAGCGCAGACGTAATTATCTGGTTGTCTTAAAGCATGTTGTTGAGAATATATGTCCATTTATAGTGACTAGTAGTGACATCTAGTATTTCTACTGGGAATATCGAGTTTTAAAAAAGTAGATATCCATTTTTAATGTAACATAGAACGGACAGAGTCTAACCGAGAAAGGGTGAAAATATTATTAAATAAAATCTAAACAGAGATTAATCAAATACTAAAATGTTCATTATTTTTTTAAGAACATTAAAGTTTTATTTATAATATTAATGTAACATAGAACGGACAGAGTCTAACCGAGAAAGGGTGAAAATATTATTAAATAAAATCTAAACAGAGATTAATCAAATACTAAAATGTTCATTATTTTTTTAAGAACATTAAAGTTTTATTTATAATATATACAACTAAAAGACAAGCTGAAATTTAATTTATTCGTTTCTTGGTGAATTGGCTAACTATTAATGCTAATCATTTATAATATACACATAAAGGCTTGCAGTTGAATGCGACGAAAACGGAAGTTATGGTGTTTGAAAGGGAGGAATCCAGAACGGATGCAAGGATAACGGTTGATGATGTAGTGCTGGAACAGGTGAATGAAATTGTATATCTTGGATGCGCTTTTAGCAGGGATGAAAGGTACACCGCGGATGTAGAAAGACGGGTGGCAATAGGAAATAGCGTAAATGGAGCGTTGGGCAGATTCCTGGGCGCAAAAAAACATTAGCAGAAAAGCCCAGCTAGCAATCCACAATGCAGTCCTGATCCCAACCCTAACTTATGAAAGCGAGAGCTGGGTATGGCAGAGTGTGTATGAAAGTAGAATAAACGCGGTAGAAATGAGGGCACTGCGCATCTGCGGAGTGACTCTCACTGACCGCGTAGAAAACAAGGTTGTAAGGAAGGAAGTTGGTTTGAAAGAGAGTGTCGGTGTAAAAGTAAGAAAGGGCATGCTCCGATGGTTCGGACATGTAGAAAGAATGGATGATGCAAGACTGACTAAGCAGACATACAATGCAAAAGCAGATGGATGTAGGAGTCGAGGACGGCCAAGACACACATTCCATGACCAAACAGAACGTGCTCTGGAGGAAGGTGATGTTAGGAGCCTTAAAAACTGCAGCGCGTGCATGAAAAGAGTTAAGAAAGTCAACGAAGCGAGTGAGGCGTGTAAGAATCGTGCCTTATGGCGCTCTGTTCTCTCTGCCTACCCCGCAAGGGATTTGGCGTGAAGTTATGTATGTATGTATACACATAACATAACTTCACGTCTTTGTTACCCGAAAGTGTAGGCAGCGGCTGTTAAGCCTCGTCTCGCCGTTATGTTTACGTCCCAAATGGAATAGGTGGCGAACCTATTGCCATCCCGGGCACAAAGTTTTCAGTCATCAATATTTATCACACTTAACTTCCGAAAACAATTTCGAAAAGTCATTGGTGTGAGCCAGTGTAAGGATTCGAACCCGGACCTCTGGATCAGAAGCCGTGTGCTCGACCACTGGATCACCGAGACTATAATATAAGAATTAAAAATATTCGTATAAACATTCAAAGTACAGACGTCGTAGATGACGGTACATTTCAGCCGCCATTTCTCGCCAGGCAGTGCTCCTCGTTGGTAGAGTCTTGCAGTTCGCTGCATGAATGGGCCGGCTCGAACGGGTGCCCGGCAACGGTATTTTTATAAAGGCCCACAATGCAGATGTTATAACCCCTAATGTTTTAGATGACAATGGACTGCGGTAGGTGTCCCTTCCCCTTAATAATAATCAGCATATACTGTACCATACATATACCAAGACAGGTCTATACTTACTTACTTAAGTACATAAGTACTTATATACTATTCAGTACTATCCTTACTTTTTGCTATAAAACTTTGTTCACATATTATTGTTTGCTTTGCGCAAAGTTTATGAGTAATTTAGCTAAAGTACGCAACGAGTTTTGCAAGTCAACAAAATGTACTTTTTCTTTTTGTGAATGTAAATTAGAAGCAGGAGTTACAGCGAAGCTTTACGCACTACTTCTACCCGACGGTGTACGCAGCAACTGCTAAACTCTGACTCGCCGAAATTGTACGTCCCAAATGGCATAAGGTGGAAAACCTATTGTCACAAACCAGGCACAATGTTGTCTGTCATCGATATTTATTACGTATATCCTCCGAAAAAAATAAGTCACTGGCGTGAGTGTGGATTCGATCCCACGACTTCTTGATTCAGAAGCAAGCGGGTTGCTCGACTTCGATCGCTCGATCTCACCGAGACGACTAAATCAGATTGTATAAAACTTGATACCATTACTAAAATATTATTTGGTAAATATTATGTTTTTATATAGAACGGTGCGAAAAAAAAAATCATTTTGTCGCCAAAAGTAAGTCGTCAAGCATGTAATATGATACATAATACACATCACTAAAACATATTGTCAGTTTGACACACGCCCATCCCTTTGTCTCTTTGCAAGTATCACTTTCCTGCCTACGCAATAGGTAATCTATCAAACAAACCATAGACACACTATACAGGGTTATTTTTATCATCATTGTTATTATCATTATTATAACAAAAACCTTTTACTAGATGTTATTGTTAAAATATTTTATATGTAAATGTTTACTTCAATGGCATATCGTGTTAGAGAAAACTAAGGGCTTTTTTATGGAATTAGAGGTGTCACCTACTGGTAAACAACTACTGCCGCCCATGGACACCTGCAACACAGATAGTGTTACAGTTGCGTTGCCGGCCTTTAAAAGAATAGGAGAGGAAAGTTGAGGGAAGGGGAGTGGGCTCTCACTGAACGAAACACGGTATGATCCACTTTACCTCGATATTTGTAGAGGCCGTGGTATTTCACCGATCAAGCCATTTCATTCATGCATCCAAATGCGTTGCTACTTTTATTTATTTTACCCGACTATCGCAGAAGAATGGTTCAGCTTTTAAATAGACTTTAAAAACGGCCATTTTGTATTGTAGCCTAAACGAGTTTACGGATGGTCACTTTTTTGTCTTTAGAATCGATTTATTTTGATAAGGAGACAGAATCGATTTTTAAAACTGCCAATCACATCGTATCGTATGGATGGCAGCTGAGGATATAATATTACTCAAACTGTTAAAGATATCTCAATGAAAATTGAATGGCCATTGCTTTGATGGACGTCAACTTGATTCACCAATAACCTGTGGCAATTGAGATATAAGTTGAATAAATATGATATATCTATTATTCACTTCACTTCTTATTATTGGCTTCGCATACTAGCTAATGTGACTTAGCCACTCTCTTCATTTTCTACTTTGAACGCTTCAGACAAAAGAATTTGCACGGTTAGGAGGAGAATATGGCCAGTTAAGATGACCGTAGGATTTCTTCAACCAGCGTAGTAAATGAAATCGGAGTCCTCCTTCATTGGCGCGTATTTATAACGACTGGTTGTTATTTATATTCTGCCAGGCTTAGTTGCATTGATGTCATAAACCAGAGGAAACAGATGAAGAAAGGATTGTCTATTATTTGTGTTGGATGTCATTTTTGACAGACAAATTAAAAAAAAACTTTGAAAAGTACTCTGTATGACATAGACTATGTTTAATAAATGTCACGTCTAGGCACTGCGTATATTTTCACGTTTTCTAATATTTGCAGCACTTTCAGGGGTGATAAAAAAAAAAAACTTCCAGAGATACCCGCGTTTTATTATCTGTGTAGAAAATATTATAATAACACGTTCAGTAGTTTCGACATGAACTAACAATAAACAAACCGAGTTATACTAACATTAGAAAGAATGAACAAGTTCCGTGCAAAAATTACAAAGAAAAATAAAATCGAAGGTAATTCAAGAGAAACACGTTTTCACTGTTCGTTTGAACTGAACGTGTACGGAAACTTAGTAAACACACGTGTACTTAACGGGTTTGTTCATATATATTTACTATGGAACATACAGTTAATAATATAATTTCAATAATATTTTTTTTTTTTTTTTAACAAATAATATAAATAGAAATGAGGGCACTGCGCAAAATCTGCGGAGTGAGGTGTGTAAGAATCGTGCCTTAAGGCGCTCCGTTCTCTCTGCCTACCCCGCAAGGGATTTGGCGTGAGTTATGTATGTATGCATATGTGTGTTTTGATATCGTGTCGGCGGCTTAGAGGTTTACTTTGCTTCTGAATCAAGAATGAAAATGAAAATAAAAGTAAGATACTTCGAATTTTGGCTCATACCTACCAAATACTTCTCGGAATTATCTTTAGGAAGATTCCTAATATTAATTGTCAATATCTCCAATATACAGACATTCCTTTGTTACAATTTTATTATAAGGTTTTTATTCAGTTGGTTTTTATGTAGGCCTTTTTACCTTCACCAAGGTCATATAAAAGGGACTGTTATCTTCAAAGATTTCTCTTCCTTTGATATATGTGTCCTTTCCCAATTCTTTTATAATCCCAAGTATATAAGGCATACGTTACGGCAACCCGAGTAGGTTATTAAATGTCGCTGTCCTTTCACCTCGCTCGTCACGAATTCGAGAAAAATCGTGAAATATTTTTAGAGATCTTTTGTTTCGAGGGAAATTATGTTTTTGCAGCTCTCGAGTCTGCTATTTTATACTTATGTTTAAATTATTTGCTAAGAAACTAGAGGTATTTAATGCTTACAAAAAGTCTTAGGATAACTTATTCTATTTTGAAATCATTAAAATCATAACATAATTTCACGCCTTTTTCTACCCGAAGGTGTAGGCAGCGTCTGTTAAGCTTCGTCATGCCGTAATTTTTACCTCCTAAATAGAGTAGGTGGCGAAGTTAATGTCATAACGGGCATAAAGTTTTCTGTTTTCATTTTTTCTTAACACATGCCCTCCGACAGTAATTTTGTTAAGTCATTGGTTTCAAACCCGTGACTTGATCCCGTGATTCAGAAATGGTGTGCACGACCACTGGACCACCTTCTAAAAACAAAACCATTAAAACTATGTTAAACAAAAAACGATTTTCAAATTGAGACTAGCTAAAAATAAAGTAGCGTATTTCATTGGCAAATCCTCTAACTGTTTTAAGCTTTGGTTCCAATTTCAGTCACTATTTCAGCAATTAGATGACCCTTGTGGAGTAGTGAATGTTAAAGAGTTCTTTGAATTTAAACGTACCGACGGGATTTCTTTTAATATCTCTATCTTGACACCTCGTTACCTTATCTGTCGTCTATGCAGGTATTACTAAAGAGTTTAGGAGGATTAGGGAAACACATTTCTTTAGCATCGGAATGAAGATTTTGGAAACGTACCGTAAATATTTTAAAAATCTCAAAAATTCTGGCAATGTCCCATGACCTTCTAGATATACCTAAGTATATCTTGGGATTTAAGGGTATAATATTGTCATATAATTATGCTTTATGATGTCTAAAAATAAATTATAGTACTCGATTATTTATGTACCTACTAAAGGAAAAATTCAGCACTGATTTATCGCTGTCCATTATAAACAAAAGCGTGAAAAAAAATGGTTATCCACAAATATGAAGGCTGTGCAATATTTAAGACTAATGGATAAATAACTGAAATAAACTTATTTAGAAAAAGTAATTTAAATCATTTTGAATAAAGCAATATAATTCTCGTTTACGTAAGAAGAATGGGTTTTTCTTCCTACACCCACTCTGTGAAAAGTATGTAGAAATAAATTGTTGTGAATTACTTTAACGAAGCCGTTTAAGTATCCTGGCAGAGATTGTGCAATGCATGACTCCCACTCTTAATCGACCTTTGCTTGCTCCCTGTGGAGAAAACGACGCAATGTATATATTTAGCTTTCACCGCATGTATCATTTAATTCGATAAATTTTCACAATATTTTTATTTCCAGTGGTCGAGTACCCCGCTTCTGAATCGAGTTGTCGCAGGTTCGAATTCTGGCTCATACCAACGATTTTCCGGAATTAGTTTCGAAAGTTATGTGTGATAAATATCGATGACTGAAAACTTTGTGCCCGGTACGGCAATCGGTTCGCCACCTATTCCATTTGGGACGTAAACGTAACGGCGAGTAGAGGCTTAACAGCCACTGCCTACACCTTCAGGTAGAAAAAAGGCGTGAAGTTTTGTTTATGTTATGAAGAGAGGACAACATAGGTAGCAATTTCACTAATCTTTGGGCTTATTTCATTCTTTAAAATTTGATTAATAGCTTAGATTGGAGTGTTTTTTATGGGATAGGGAGGCAAACGGTCAGGTGTTTAATGAGCAACTAACGTCGCTTACTGGACACCTGCAGCACAGATAGTGTTACAGTTCCGTTGCCGACCTTTTAAAATAGAATAGGGAAGGGGTCGGAAGTGGGATGAGGAGGACAGGGAGGGATGGGATACTCCGGATACCTGTCTCACCAAGCGAAACGCGGCATGAGCGTAAAGTGTACGTTGATATTCTCTTAGCCCACTGTGAGACATACATACTCTACTACTGTAATATCTATTTTATTACAAAAATGATATTTGTGAGAAAAAATAAGATATTAGAAAGCTAGTAAAAACTGGTGTAGAGATATATAAAGTACAGAAATGATCTGACATTCATTAGTAGCTTTTGACATTGTAGGACTTTGCCAAAAAAAGCCTGATTGACGTTGGAACGCCGGGTCTATTACGGAAAATTTACATTAAAGCCGAGCTTATCTCTCGGATGCCGTCAGTAAATTCCTGAATTGTTTTGATGAAAATACTTTTAATATTGAGTCTGTCTAAAAAAAGACATAGATTATGATTTTTATACGAAATTACATTACAATTACATGCAAGTTTGGTTTCAATATAGTAGGTTTGTTATGTAGTTGTAGTCATCATAAATTACTATTTAATAATTATAGATTGAAGTAAGTTCTGTGTTTGTGAATGATGGTATATTTTTATCCTTTCACCTATTATATCTGAGGATATTTACACACATGTATTCTGTCACTTTTCCATGGCCCATTTTGTAAAAATAGAAACACAAAGCAATAAATCGTATAGAGTTTTTTAATGACAGGTTATTATAACGAACCTACTTTGTATTAGAATACAACCTATGATCTATGATGCACTAAGCTGACAATCAGAACCATAGATAAAAGAATAATAGATCGGCAATGGTCACCTAAACAATGAGACCAAAAATGGTTTGTTGATGTGTGAATTACTTATCTATGTGTGCGTAAAAAGCGCTTCAAAGTGTCAACTTTTACATATTTAATGTTCATGTGTTGAAATGTAAATCTTGAAAATCTAACATACGCTGTTGCGCTGTCAGTGATGATTATTAGTACATTTTTCCAGACATGTGTCATCTATTAAAGTCTATGCTAAATCTATGACCAGAACGACAATATTTACGCAATTGGTAAAGACAAAATTTTAAATATCCAGCTCTGTGAACGTCATTTTCAATTTACCAAAGTGGAGAGAGACATAAAAGTATATGGCGTCAAGTTTGTTAAAATTATTTAGACTATATAAATTGCCTTACAAAGATGTCCCTTTGAAAACTTAATTTCAAATAATGTTGTTTAGAAATAAATTCATAAATTTGTTTCTTAATTAAAACGTTTCGCTTCCGTAGCCTGGACATTTTCATGTATTTGCTTATTATGAGTAAAAAACTAATCACTGTTTTATATACCTAGTGATTTTATGTGGATTTTATTTTTTTGTGTGAAACTGTAATTAGCTGCAAGGATTACTTCTAAAAATTAGGGTAATTATCATGAAATCTAGATGCTCTGATAGGTGCATTTGATTATAGATGTCTATAGCTCTAATATGCGCTCACTTCAATGACTTCTAGGGTTTTCTTCAAAAGTTACTTGTCACAAACATCGATGACTGAATAAGTTGAGGCTGATGTACGGTAACAGTCTTCACTACCGAGGAAGAAAATAAATTTAACAATTTAACCTTCGGGTAACAAAGGCATTAAGATGTGTTATGTTAAAAAAAACGTAACATAACTTCACGCCTCTTGTTACCCGAAGTTGTAGACAGCGGCTATTAAGCCTCGTCTCGCCGTTATGTTTACGTCCCAAATGAAATATGTGGCGAACACTTCCGAAAACAATTTCTAAAAATCATTAGTGTGAGCCAGTGTCGAACAGATTCGAATCCGGACCTCTGGATCAGAAGCCGTGTGCTCGACCACAGGACCACCGAGACTGTTAGCTAGAAACAGTTATGGAATTTAGGTTCTCCCAATAACACATTAATTACAGCTTACCATTCTTATAAATTATTCAATTATTTATATTATAATAATTGTATTATGTACTTACAATCCCTATAAGAGAAACGAAAATCTTTTTGTTTAATTGATGCCATTTTTTGAGATATATCTTAGAAAAGAAGTTTACCGGATCCACATCAAGTGTCATATTACGAGATTGATTATATCCTGATGACGTGATTTATTATCTTCCTCCATGGACAATGCCACGACTGTGTCTCAATTATATATAACAACATAATATAGCATAACTTCAGTCCTTTATCTACCTGAAAGTGTAGGCAGCGACTGTTAAACCTCGACTCGCCGTTATGGTAACGTCCCGAATGGAATATATAGTGAACTTATTGCCATACACCGGGCACAAAGTTTTCGGTCATCGATATTTATGGAACATAACATCCGAAAAGTCGAAGTCGAATCCACGACTTTTTGTTTCAGAAGCAGGATGCTCGATCACAGGACCACCGAGAATTATAAAAAATATGAAAACAATAGTGTATTTTTTAACTCAAAAATGTAATATGTAAAATAAGTATTGAATATCCATACTGATTAATATGCGAATATGCAAAACAAATCCCCTCTTTATATTCATAATTTGAGAATTTGTTAAAATATATTCCAAAATGTATACTTCTATAACTTTATGGAAGCAGTCAGGCCGACGTCGAGTCACATCGTATTATGTTAAACATTTCAAATTAGTGAATTATCGTATTGTGATAGTGAGAGCAGATTTACCTTGTATTGCTTATATAATTCTTTGTTAAATATGAAGTGAAATCTTAAAGGGTATGGCAGAGTGTGCATGAAAGTAGAATAAACGCGGTAGAAATGAAGGCACTGCGCAAAATCAGCGGAGTGACTCGCGAACCGCGTCGAAAACAAGGTTGTAAGGAAGGAAGTTGGATTGAAAGAGAATGTCGGTGTAAAAGTAAGAAAGGGCATGCTCTGATATTTCGGACATGTAGAAAGGATGGATGATGCAATTTTGACTAAGCAGATATACAATGCAAAAGCGGATGGATGTAGCAGTCGAGGACGGTCAAGACACACATTCCATGAACAAATAGAACGTGTTCTGGAGGAAGGTGATGTTAGGAGCCTCTAAAATCGACGCGCATGAAAAGAGTTATGAAAGTCAACGAAGCGAGTGAGGCGTATAAGAATGATGCTTTATGGCGCTCTGTTCTCTCTGCCTACCCCGCAAGGGATTTGGCGTGATGTTATGTATATAAAATTTATTTATTTATTTAAACCTAATGCACAATAATTTAGTGCATAGGCGGATTTAAAGCCTTAAGGCATTCTCTTACAGTCAACCACGGGAAGTGCAGAGAAATGAGTTGAGTAGGTGCATGAGTTAACTAATTTATATTTATATATCTCCAAATACAAACATACTTAAATATACATATTCATACATGCGGATGTACGTATGTGTATACGTACATCCATATATATTTATATATATTCGGATGTACGTATGTGTATACGTACATCCATATATATTTATATATATTCATATACATACATACAAAAATAAATACATACACGTATATAAGATTATGTTTGTGACAGGGTAGTCAACTGACTTAGTACCAACAGCTTACGTACCTTAGCCTTGAAGCTAAGACGGTTGGTGGACATGATAACCTCAGAGGGGATTGCATTCCAGAGGATTACTAAATAATGTGTGATATTTGCTTGGTATAAGCAGCTAGTACGTATCATCTAAAATTTTAACACATAAGTTCAAAAAATATGTGAAAAGGTAACATGTGCCTGCTAAGACTAGAACCGTTTCTGACTTTAATCAAACTATGGGTTCATTTATACTGCTTCACAGTTCTTTATAGATAATAAAGTGCATCTGTAGTTGCAATTACAAGTGAACCATACAGACAGTATTAAGTTTTCTGAATGCAGACCGCATTGCAGTTAAATGGCTTCTAAGCAAACTTGAGATTGTTATCTGGAAAATGATTCGCAAGGCAATCTCATTTCATGATAAGATACTTCTCTATCACTATAACATATACCAACTTTTTGTAAAGGAAGATTTAGGGGTAGTTCAGGAGTTAGTGGGCCTGCTCGACCTGTGTCCGACCTCTCAGAGAATAGACGTAAAGTGGCTCATACCGCGTTTCGTTCACGTTACCATTTCTTCCCCATCCTTTCTTATCCTACTCCCTTAAAGGTCTGCAACCCAATTGTATAGCGGGTGCCTATTCAACATTCACCATCCAACCATAAGGTAAAACGCTTTCTCGTTTGTCCTCATATCCCAAAGTAATAAAAAAACGAAAATATAAGGGATAGGCTCGAAAAAAGAGGTGGAAGCGGGAGGTGTGCGGGAAGGGATCCAGGCCTTCCGACTTCTCTTACCGACCGCAACCCCGAGCCACTTCTGGTAAATATTCTGAGTGGTCGTAGTATTTTACCGGTTGAGCCAGCCCATTTATGCAGCGCAATATGTAGAGCTACCATTGCAAACTTAAAACATTAACTGTGCCCGCAGGTTTTCGTGGAATTTTCCTAACCGGTCTTTCTAACAGCGATAATTTTTACCAGATATTAATAAAAATAGGTTGAGTAGTTCCTTAGATATCCGAGTTTCCGTGTGGTGGGTAATGATATCCCTGTAGTAAAATGGTGGCTATATTTTAACTTAAACTTCTAGAGATCAAAGAAAGATCATTTTTAGAAGACGCAGTTTTTATCACAAACATACAGCCAGACAAACTAAAAATCTAAATATTTCATTTAGCTTCTATTGCACTAACAGTAAGTAACTTGATAGAGACATAGTCCTGTTACAAATTTATAACAAGTAACTAAAGATTTGTTACTAAATGAGAAAAGAGAGGAGTAGAGAATGAAGTTTTTTTGTCTATAAATAATACTACGAATAGTCTATCAGTGTTAGTGCTGTACATGGCCAAATGTCCCTATTGTTATACAGCCTATGGCCTTGTAACATTATTTGCTTCCATATATTATTATCATTACATGAATAAAACATAGTCGTTTTCCGCTGTCTATCCCCTTACATGCTTATATCTTTGTAACTACGTAACAGATTTTGATGTCAACGGAGTGGTTTGTACGTATAATTAATGTATATTGTAGCAAATAACAAGGGATAGTTTTCCAGATTGAGAATTTTAATTGCAAACGCTGACTGAATGCTAAGTGATAGATCAAAGACAATGTACTACATTATTATACACCTTCAAAAGGTCTACAAAAAAATCACCGATAGCATATGTCTATCTATCTCTTAGGTATAAAGCACAGTGACCATTTTTATTTATTTTCTGTGGGGAAACGAAGTTCGCTGCATCAACAGTATATCATATTATTATATTTCTTTATTGTTAATATTACACAACTTTTTTTTAAATATATTTAAACAAATAAAACAGCTGTTTTATAACAGTATATAGATCTAATCTGGTCTTATTTTTAACATTGAGCAATTCATATGAGGACTAGCGTGATAAGGGAAAAAAGCTAGTTGAAAGATGATGTGGTGACTAAGGTGGAGACAATCACCTATGATAAGATGGTTTGGTCATGTTGCATGATTGAATTAATACTGCCTGATCAAAAGAGTTGGCGAAGAGAATTTGAGCGACAGTTTGGATTGGATGACCAAGAATGTGCTACCACGACGGAATAAATAGTCTGTTGAAATGTATGACTGTTGATAAGGAAAACTATGTCAGTACGTAAATTGTGGAAAACCAAAATCTCTGCCTTCCCCTATGCGATACAGGCATGAGTATATATGTTATTTGAACAAATATCTTTATAGTTATAACCATTGCTTTGGAGAATATTCTCAGCATCCTATTAGTTTTTATTTGGGCGAGACTAAACGAGTTATTCACTAACAAAACCAATATAACTTTGATCCAAGTTAAATGCGATTTAGAAATGACCTTTACTTGTTTTTCTATTAAATACTAATAAAGCCATAAATACAGCTCGATTACTAAAACAGATATTTTTCTGTTATTTTATACATAAATGTCGTTATTAACTTATTAATATGATTAATAAGCTTTCTTTTTAATATTTTGGTTGCCGGACCTGGATTTTATTTTGAGCAAACCGTTTGAAAGACTATGGACTATGTGATTATATGTATGACGCAAGTTCCTAAATCTATAAGACTGTGTTCAGTAAAGGGTTCGGAATAGTTTTGTAATACCAAATTGAAAGCGTAATTACTTATTTAACATCACGCTAAATCTAATGAGGGTAGACAGAGAAAACAGAGCATCACACGGAATGATTCTTACACATCTCGACTTTCATAATTTTTGTCATGAAATCTAGTAAATTGTTGAAAGCATGAAATAAAAAAAAATATAGTCTTAAAGAGTCGACAGAAGAATAGCAGGAAAAATATTACCCAATATACTAACGATTGCTTCCTCAAATGGCTCCATTGCTCACTAACTTATATAAATAAAACCTATTGAAATTTTCCGTTCACAAAAAAGGCATTTAAAAGATCATTGACCTATTTCCTGAGAAGATCGTCCTCCTTCCGTCCTACCTTAGAGGCCTCAGGAGAATATTCCTTTGGCAAAAAAATATAATTATAATGACATACGGTCGCAAAAATTGTCTTATCATTTGTGTGTTATTTATATTAAAAAAAAATAATGTAACTTCAAACCTTTTGTACCCAAAATTAAGGCAGCGGTTATAATGATTCACACATGGCAAATTTTTGATGGCCAAACTTATTACAAAATACACTCAATTTAGTGTGCGTATATTTACGAGCATATTTTAGTATATATTACTAACAAACCCGACAGACGAAATTCAGAAACTTTGATTCACGTTTTACGTTTTATAACAGAAAACGAGAAAAAAATTAAATCCGCATAAGAATACGCTATTAAAACTATGTATCGATATTACTATTCAAATAAAAATCATCTACGCTTACAAAATAAAAATATTATTATGGATCCAGTCATTTAAGAAGAGTACTGCAACAATTTAAAATAAAAATCTGTAATCTTTTTATTCATTTTATTGTTAGCCTTATAACTAATGTAACTAACGTAATTGATGACTATCATAGTTTTATTCATTTAAACTAAGTAAAAGAATAAATATAATTGATAAATAATATAAAAATAATATAATAATAATATAGAATAAATATAATAAAAAAAATCTAATTAAAACTTAATGTCGATATAAATTAAGACAATAAAAACAATACTTACGGTAGTAAGAGGATCGAATTCGAAAGTCGAAAATAAAAGTCACTTTACACTCTCACAATACTCGTATATAGTTGAACACTGTTCTATATAGTTCTACGATTAATTTTCGTAGCACCAAACGCTACGGGCGTAGCTGTCTACGGGCGGGGCGCGACTGTCTCTACGACTAACGCACTGCCTACTCTACGGAGAGTCACAGAAGCTTATGTATTTCATGCTGGTGATCGATGAGACATCACGCCTCATGTGTGCTCCACGTTGGTCTTCCTTATGATTTATTTATATAAATTTATCTATTGGATTAGTTCAAAATTCATGTCTGTACAATGAAAATACTTAGTTATAGAAAAGCAGCCCTTGAGGCCAACATATAAATTTAAGTTTTTAATATGGTGATACGAGGTTCGACAGACCAGGAGTGGATGATTTATTTTATTGATATATTATGAAAATGTTCATCGAAATATTGCGTAGATATAAATAAAATACTTACTTATATTAACGCTCATATATCATGAAATGAATGAATGAATGAAATGAAATATATACAATGCAAAAGCGGACGGATGTAGGAGTCGAGGACGGCCAAGACACACATTCCAAGACCAAATAGAACGTGTTCTGGAAGAAGGTGATGTTAAGAGCCTCAAAAACCGACGCGCGTGCATGAAAAGAGTTATGAAAGTCAACGAAGCGAGTGAGGTGTGTAAGAATCGTGCCCTATGGCGCTCTGTTCTCTCTGCCTACCCCGCAAGGGATTTGGCGTGAAGTTATGTATGTATGTATGTATGTATATCATAAATGAGGAAATCTTTTAACACATTTAAACAGAATCAACGGACAATAAAATCAAACCTTCAGACACCAGATACCAGTCGGCTAAATTTAATAGTATGAAAAATTTAATGATCTATTACTACTGTATGATTAAATACTAAAGATTTTTTCTCTTTGTACTACAAGTACGTCATTAAAATCCGAGTTTTCTTGACAGATTTCTTTCACTGAATCGCATAAGATGTTTGCTTAATTGGAATATATATCATAGCTGTATACATAATTTTGTAAACATCTATAATGTAAACAGAAATTTCACATATACATGAAAACTTATTGGTTTTCAAGGTTGAAATATCTCAAGAAGAAGTTTTACAAATAGACCACTGAGGCATCTATATGATAACAATTTAAAATAAGATAACGTATTTTATCAGAAGCAAGAGCGCTACAACATCTTAAACACTTAAATTTATAGTTTCAAACATTGAAAATAGTTTGAACAGTTCGAGTTGTAAGATATGGGAATTTCTAATCCCAGAACTCCCAGATAAGTATAAAGGAGATGTCTGATTGGGGAAATTTACTGGACTAGCTCGCTAGGGCTTTCAGATTTACCACAATTTTCGTTGTAGCAAATATTCTTGTGAGTACTCTCTTGAGAATAGATATAAGAACATTGCAAATGTGATTACTGCCTCCAGAACATAGTATATATTCATTTCACAAAATGCCCAAAGAGTATTAAGGTTTATATTAAATAAAGGACTTCTTGATTCAGAAGCGGGGTGCTCGACCATTGGACCAACGAGACATCAGACAGAAACAGATAATATAATAATATAACTTAACTTATATTTTTATATAATCGTACTGGACATCAAAACATTATTTATATTAATTTGCGAATTTCAAGATATCGAGGAAAAATAAATAAAGACGAATTCGCGTTCAAGGGCTCAGATAGTTATCTGAAAGATGTGACCTCAAGTTTGACATTCGCAGCAATCAAATTTATATTCTCTTGACGTAATTTCCTTAATAATGTAGGCATTTTATCTAGAGGTTTTAAGAACCTTAATAGCTGAAGATGAAGTAAGAAGTAATTATGGACATCAAAGAAGTAATCAGCAGGCACGATGTGTTTGTCGCCCTGACCTCTCTGCCTTAGGAGCCTAAGTTAATTGGGATGAAGATATATTTATGTACATGTCTAAGTTTCTTAGCAATAAAATGAATAAAATTATTTCAACGCTTCAAGACTATGAATATTAATATAATACACAGAACAAAAACGTTTCTATTGCGAGATAATATTGTTATTATAAGCTTTTATTTACCTTGCACTGTATGTATGTATGTAAGTATGTATGTTCGGTGGAATCTTGTAACTCAATTTTGAAGTAGATACCTTCAACCGATTGAGCTGAAATTTTGTATACACGTTTATTTTGGATGACAATGCATGATATAATGTATGACATTATTCTATATCCAATATGGCGGACGACCCAAGATGGCGGAATGGATATTTTTAATGCATTTCTGCAATATGGGTATCAAATGAAAGGGTTTGTTGAGTGTAACTCAAAATATAATATGACGTCATTCTAAATCCAATATGGTGGAATATCCAAGATGAAGGAATATATATTTTAAGCTTTCGTACAATATGGGTATCAAATGAAAGGGCTCATTGGGAAAACTAAAAAAAATAATGTGACGTCATTCTAAATACAATATGGCGGATAATCCAAGATAGAGGAACAGTTTTTTTTAATGCATTTCTACAATATGGGTATCAAATGAAAGGGCTTGTTAATAGTAGCTCGGAAAATAATGTGACGTCATTCTAAATCCAATATAGTGGAATAAATATTTGCGTTTCTACTATATGCGTATCAAATGGTCCTTTCATTAAAGAGTTATATGAGAACTTCAAAAACTATGTCTCGGTGGTTCAGTAAACTAGCCCGCTTCTGAATCAGGAAGTCTTGGGTTCGAATTTGGCCTCACACCAATTCTTTCGAAATTCCTCTCGAAAGTCATGTGTAATAAATATTTTTGACTGACCACTTTGTGCTCGCTGTATGGCAACAGTGGTAGAGCCCAGCAATTCACTGTATGAATGGGCTGGCTCGACCGGTGAAATACCACAACCAGCTCACGCCTTGTTTCTTTGGGTGAGAGAGGTACCCGGAGACCTACTCCCCTTCCCCATCCCTTCCTACTCCCATATCCTATATCCTACTCCCTTATAGATCGTGAGACGTAAACATAGCGGCGAGTCGAGGCTTAATAGATGCTGCCTACACCTTCGGGTAGAAAAAGGAGTCAAGCTATGTTATGTTATTAATTAATGTTATAAACAAATTAGATTGTGTATAAATATTATATATATAATAGGGTTTTCAATATGAGCGGCTAGATACTAGTGGCCTGCTTGTTTGGGCAGTGTCAGTCAATCTGTTGTTTACTATTCAGTCACTGATGCCAAATCACCATGTCAAGATACAGGGTTAAGCGGCGCGTCCAAATTTATAATCAAAATGAGTTAGTGCTAACATTGAGAACCTTACGACCACTTTACGGCTGAGGCGGTAGTCCATCACAGTCGACGGCTTTCCGTTGACCTATGTTTTAATAGTTAACAGTGTTTTAATTGTGGTCAGCCACGCAATCTGCTGCATGAATGGGCCGGTTCGACCGGTGTAATGCCATGCCCTTTCAGGATACCGACGTAAATTGGACAGGATTTAATAACTTTAACATGATTGCTACACTAACGGATTTTAATGGTGTTATAGGTATTATTAGAATTAAACACAGTGGATGGTGGGAACGAACTATAACTTTTATTACAACTCACTCCTATGTTACACTCAGGTCAGCAAGTATAAAGTACTGATTAAAACAACAGATGGCGTTACACATCACAAGTAGTTAAACATATTTTGTTATTAAACAACAGTCCCACATAACAAAATTAAGTTGCAAAATCAACAAATAAGTTACAAAAAAATGTGTTTACTTAGGCTCGAAACTCTTTGCTGCTGGTCAAGCATACGCGGCCTTAAGTAGAGAAAAGACTTTAGGAGGTCTCCTCATTGAAGAGTTGGACTGTTCGAAATTAACTGCCAAATGACCTTGTAGCAATGATGCTTTGAATGAGATGAAGAGACTGAGAAACTTACCCATCGATAACTAAAAACTTGAAAATAATTTAATGAAAAAAAATTGGTTGCCTGTAAAGTCGGTATACGGGCGAAAGTTTTACGTGACAACGACTTTGAGTGGTAAAATAATTTTAATGTGAATATTCATTCGTATAGTAGGAAGAAGGATGAAATAATAGTAACAATTTAAAACATTTATTTATACAAAGAATTATATTTAAAACATTAATTTATACAAAGAATCTCGCACTGAATTTCATATTAACAAAATTTTATTTTTACCTTTACACATACATACGTATTTATATACAAATATACATGCAATAACTTGTCGCTCTGTCTCTCTCGCTCTTAGGCGGGCTAACTGTGCTCGAGTGGAAGGGACGCGTGCCTCTCACTCGCTCTCATTGTGAGCGCATAACGTGAGCGGAGCGTAACGCAGTTTCTTGAAGTTTCACCCGGCAAACCAATTTATAAGACGTTGTCACGTCAAAACTTTTTTAAAGAAGCTTTTATTTAAACGCTCTAAAAAGAATAAAATAATTTTAACCTTATACATTTTAACTATCAACTTATAACCTTATTATATACAATTTATGTGATAATAAAAGCTTGTCGCTATGTTCAACCCAACCCTTCCCCCCTCCTCTTCCCATCCCAATTCCGACCCCTTCCATTTCCCATGGAAAGGGCCGGCAACGGAACTGTACCACTATATGTGTTCGGGTGTCCATATATATGTTATAAACCAAAAAAATATATTTGGATAATGCGATCCGTCACAATAATCATTAGATCTAAAAAAATATTTCTAGATGGTTATGGATAGCCACCGATAGGTAATTAAACATAGCGCAAGCTTTTATTATCACATAAATTGTATATAATAAGGTTATAAGTTGATAGTTAAAATGTATAAGGTTAAAATTATTTTATTCTTTTTAGAGCGTTTAAATAAAAGCTTCTTTAAAAAAGTTTTTTTCATTAAATTATTTTTCCTAATGTGAAAACATAAAACTGTCTTTTCCATTTTCTTCCTGTTTACGCTTCGTTTTTAGATAGTGGAGAAATGCCTTTCTCTAAGTTCTCTTGACGCAAAAGCAGAGGTCTTTGTACTCCTCTAAAGACGATTGCCTCGAAGACCTTGTCTCGTGCGCTGTGGAAATATTTATGATATATCTTCTGCTATGAATTAATTTGATTAAGATTATTTAAATAACAAAATGTACAAAAACGTTGTTTTTATATGTGTACACATTTTTAAATATATATTATTGAATTAATTAGTGTTTCTTTCTTAAAATAATATTTTGAGCACAAATCACACAGCGCCCTCTAGTTTCAAATTAAGCTACAAAATGCTTTTGGTATGGATACTAAATAACGAATATACTTTTACATATATACTTTTCTTTTGTAAATACATACTTAAAATACATAGAAAAACACCCAGACGCCATACAAACATTCATGCATGTCACAAATATTTGTACTCGGGTAGGAATCGAACGCGCTAAACTCGAATTTGCAGTCCAACAATTTGCAACCAATGCACAACGAGGCTCGTCAATCTACGTTTCTATGTGTTATGTAAACGACATAACTCTTAGTTGCAGCATATGTAATGTGTTTTCTATCAACCAGCCATTCCAATTTCAACGCAACCTACTTTAAAGAGTGTGGCTTCACTTCGACATTAGGAAACCAGCTATTTGCTGTTGAAATACTATTAAATAATTAGTTTAAAAAGGGTGTTTGGATTAGCAGTTGCTTTACAACAAGTTATAAATTATATTTTTAGTTTTTCACAAACTTGAAGAAGTGATACGTATGTACATACTTAAATAACTTCACGCCAATACCCTTGCGGGGTAGGAACATAGAATTTCGACTGCCTTTATTCTATTTGCATGCACAATCTCCGAGGCATAATTCTCACTTCTATAAGTTAGCGTTGGGATCGCATTATGATGATGAATTAATAATTATATAGCCTTTTAATTTTTTCTTAACGCTTTATTAGTTCAATATTTACAAATCGTACACAAGAAAAACTCGTGCAGCTTACCTATTTAATAACATAACATAACATAACTTCACGCCATTGTTACCCGAAGGTGTAGGCAGCGGCTGTTAAGCCTCATCTCGCCGTTATGTTTACGTCCCAAATGGAATAGGTGGCGAACCTATTGCCATACCGGGCACAAAGTTTTCAGTCATCGGTATTTATCACACATAACTTTCCGAAAACAATTTCGAAGAGTCATTGGTGTGAGCCAGTGGCAGGATTCGAACCACGACCTCTGGATTCAGAAACCGTGTGCTCGACCACTAGGCCACCGAGACTTTTTGACCACCACCGAGACCTATTTAATAAGGTAATGGTTGAGCAACCGCTTCTAAATCGCTCGCGGGTTCGAATCCTCACACTGGCTCACACCAATGACTTTTCGAAGTTTCTTTTCGGAAGATATGTATTATGAGAAAAATATCGATGACTGAAAACTTTGTGCCAGGTTTGTCAATAGGGTCACCACCTATTCCATTTGGGACGTAAACATAACGGCGAGACGAAGCTTAACAGCCGCTACACCTTTGTGTAGAAAAAGGCGTGAAGTTACGTTTTGTTATGTTATTAAAAACCCAATCTTAAGCTAAAAGAGCAGCTGACAATTTTGGCGCCCTGGTCTTTAAGTACTGATTTTATATTTGGTCTCGTATGCAAAAGGTCATTTTCATATTTGATAGAGCAATCTAAAAGGCTCATTAGCCCAACCAGATTGTTTGGAGTCGATCCTCATAGCCTTAATCACTAGTGGAAAACAGACTGCTTTACAGTCAAGTTTTGTGTAAGCCTGTGTGGGGGACATGACTAACATGAGTTAATTTCATTACAGTTCCATCGTAAAACAATTTACTATGTAGACATCCTTCTTGTACGCAAATATTTTCTAATGCATATTATTAAGTCGTATAATGCAAATTTTTTGCGTCGGTGTTCTCTGACGAAAATGACGTGAGTCAGATTTGGCAAACCGCCATGTTTTCAATTCAATGACCCTACACATTTACCCACGTTTAGTAGCTACAACCTGGACGTTGAACTCTGATTTTTTTTTCTTTGTTTCGGTAGAGGGTTTCTGTTAAAAAGATTCCAGTCGAATCCTTTTTTTTTAACCCAGTGGAAATAATTTTAAAGGCACCTTCAGTTTGGAGCTGCTGGTGCCTATGCCCATTCCATTTCCAAATAGGACGGTAAACCGGCTAAAACCTCCTCACCACACTCAGCCTCGAGCTGAGGAAAAAATTCTACATATTGCCGCAATTGGCTTCAAATCTTACCAGTATTTGCAACTGTAAGCTTTGCAGTCACTTCGAAAAACTTTTCGATAAAAATGTGAAATCAAATATTATCGATCCCCGAAAGAAATGTGGCTTAAGAAATTTGGGAGAATATTTCTCCGAAATATATTTATAGACGTATTTAACAATAGATATATATGCTCGGTGTCCTAGTCTCGGTGGCCTTAGTGGTCGAGCACACGGCTTTTGATCCAGAGGTCCGGGTTCGATTCCTGACACTGGCTCACACCAATGACTTTGCGAAATTGTTTTCGGAAATTATGTGTGATAAATATCGATGACTGAAAACTTTGTGCCCGGTACGGCAATAGCTTCGCCACCTATTCCATTTGGGACGTAAACATAACGGCGAGACGAGGCTTAACAGCCGCTGCCTACACCTTCGGGTAACAAAAGACGTGAAGCTATGTTTATATATATGCTATTAGTGTTATAACATATATATAAAATTATATTTAGGTTTATCGACCTATAGTTTAGTTTTTTTATTTCGGAAACAAAACAAATATCACCACATAAGAATAAATATCTATCAGAATAGATCTATGGTCTGATACATAATGTCACTTGTCCAAAGTTCCGTACAAAGTGCGACCGTTAGTGTGAGTAAGGTGCTGTCACATGATGAACGGCATTTATTACCCTGTAGAGACCCTAAAGTTCTGTTGTCCAAGTTTAAACTGAATTTGTAAGAGCGATGGTATTAAAGCTTTAACAAGTTAGTGTCAGGTTACGTAAAACTGAAGAGTTATCGTAGTTTGTAAAGTTGATAGAATAATATATTGTTCATATAAAATATGTATTTCCTGGTAATCTCTCTTTCTTTCAGATAAACGCATTCAAACACACAATCAATATTTTCTATCTGTATTTTAATTTTATACCAAAAAGTAAATGCTACGTGTTGAGTTATTATATACTGTATGTTGAGAGAAGGGAGTAACTGATATAGCAATTAAAATTAGCTCGCTGAAGAGGAAATGGGCAGGCCACATGGCTCGAAGGCTCAAAGAAACGATGAACGCTGGGAATGGTTTTGTACGCTATGCTGTTCCTACACTAGGTGGACCGACGGTAGACAGCGGTACAGGATCGGGACTTATGCCCATATCAGCAGCCACCTGTCGCAGGTGGGCCCGGACATATCGGACTGTCAGTTCGGGTTCCGGCAGGGGCGCTCCACTATCGACGCTGTGCGTCGTGTGCGGGCCTTGTCGGAACCGGCAGTCCGATCGGGGCGGACGCACTGGCGGTATCATTAGACATCGTCAACGCCTTCGGGACCCTCCCCTGGCCGGCCATCAGGGAGGCCCTCGTCTACCACGAGGTGCCTCCCTACCTCAGGTCGGTCATCGGGGCCTACCTGCAGGAGAGACGGGTGGACTATGTCCACCAGAGCGTAGAGGTGTGCATAAAGCATTTCCTCGCGTAAAAAAAGGTCCGGGAGTTATGGCGTGCTAAGTAGAACCCTACGTTCAGCAGTGGACAAATCTAGGATGATGATTATGTATATTGTAATATTAAGAGATTGCGTAAAACATTTAGGGATCATTTATGATCATTGTTCTAGGTCGAAGAAGCATATTTGAGTGTTTGATTTAATCGTTTATTAAAACTGTATGTTTTTTATCTATAATTACAACAAGGAATTTATTTTGATGGCAAAAGCTATTTACAGGCTCTCTAAGGATCCATAAAGATAAAAGTCAGCTAATAAGTCAAATGAAACTGAAAATACTAGTTCAGCGGGTCAAATAATACAAGTTTTATCTTTATGTAAAAAGTATTTTTTTTTTATGGGAGAAGGGGCAAAGGAGCTTGCGGGTCACCTGATGGAAAGCAATCACCGCCGCCCATGGCGTCTGCAATACCAGGGGCATCACATCAGCCGGCCTTTCAGATGAGAATAAGCTCGTTTCTTGAAGGTTCCTAGTTCGTAGCGGTCCGGAAATACCGTCGCTGGCAACTGGTTCCATGAAGGAACAGTGTGTGGCAAGAAGTGCCTGTTGAAACGCACTGTTGTCGATCGCCAACCATTCAGCCAATGCGGGTGGTAGCGTTGGCGCGTCGAACGGTGGCGGAAATCAGCTGGCGGTATTAATCTAAACAATTCCTCAGAGCACTTCCCGTGGTATATTCGGTAGAGGATGCATAGAGATGCCACCTCTCTCCGCAACGCCAGAGGATCAAGCCGATCAGTAAGAGCTTGGTTGTCGACAAGCCGAACCGCGCGTCGTTGGATGCGGTCAAATGGAGTAAGCTGGTACTGGGGTGCCCCCGCCCAAAGATATGAACAGTATTCCACGTGAGGACGGACCTGCGCCTTGTAAAGTTGCAGGCGATGACCTGACGTGAAATACTGTCCCGCTCTATTGAGCACACCAAGTTTTTTGGAGGCCAATTTGGCCTTGCCCTCCAGATGACCGCGGAACTGGACGTCACTCGACAAGTCGACACCAAGAATTCCGATAGCGGCTGAGGCGGGTAAGGGAGTGCTCTCAAAACAGGGAGCTACGACAAAGGGTGTCTTTTTAGCGGTAAACGCGCAAACCTGTGTCTTCTTAGGGTTGAATTGGACTAAGTTTAGTCGGCCCCAGTCCGAAACCTGATTAAGCAGAGTTTCGATTTCAGACACAAGTTTATTCCGGTGCTCGTCGACTTTTTCCCGAGAAATACGCGGGTGGCCGGTATATAAGGCATCCCCGGTACTGTCATCCGCATAACAATGAAGATTGCTGCTAAGCAGCATGTCATTGATATGCAGAAGAAACAGCGTAGGGGATAGCACACAGCCCTGGGGGACTCCAGCATTCACAGGTTTTAAGTCGGAGCATGACCCGTCGACAACAACTTTAATGCTCCGAGCCGTGAAAAAGCTGGAAACCCAATCGCATAATTTCTTGGGAAGCCCATAACATGGAAGCTTCGAAAGAAGTGCTTTGTGCCAAACCCGATCAAAGGCCTTCGCTACGTCCAAACTAACGGCCAGCGCCTCTCCTTTACTCTCAACCGCTTCCGCCCACCGATGGGTTAAGTACGCTAAAAGATCACCAGCTGAGCGACCTTGACGGAATCCGTACTGACGGTCACATCAACTGGTGCTCTTCTAGATACTTAAGGAGTTGGCGGTTGATGAGTGTTTCCATTATTTTGGAGAATAGGGAGGTGATGGCGATAGGTAGTTGGACGGGTCTGAGCAGTAATTATGTACTGAGACTTTGCTACGGCTATAACTCTTTTGAAGGACCTGGAGGCAAGGTTGTACCTCTTCTTAAGAGAGCCGGTGTCAGAGTCCTGGGACGCCACTGCTTTTGCCCAGGCTTGATAGGACTCATGCTTAAAACGTAATGCCGTTTTGCATGAGCGATCAAACCAGGGCTGGGATCTGCCGCCGATTGGCACCACTGAGGATGGAACAAAGAGCTCCATTCCCTGCAGCACCACATCAGCAACAGAGTCGGTATATATAAGAAAACGGTGGTAACAATTAAACCATGTTAAGTTTAACTATATATTATGCCATGTTGAACTCTAAGTAGGTAGAAGGAGGTAATGGTAGTAACATTAAAACAACTTTTAGGATTTAATCGCGTTTATTTATTACTTATTTTTATTTATTTCCCGACGTTTCGAACTCTTTACAGAGATTATTTTTACGAGCGACGAACAAAAAGATAAAAGTAAATAAAAAATTAAGAATAAATAAAAATAAGTAATAAATAAACGCGAAATAATCCTAAAAATTTTTTTAAATGTTATGAATGTTTCGCGAAAGTCTGAGAAATAAATAGGTAATAGTAGTCTATGCAAAATATGGCTAGTGTTTTGGTTTACAGTGAGAGAGGTAGTATTTGCCTACTGTTGCCGTGTGCGTAAGAGAAAGGGGAGCCTCATAGTTCTGCGCCGTAACGTGTACCGTAACGCAGCGGACTATCTTACCACGAAAAGTTGTCACTTCAAACACTTCCCCGGAAGCTGTTACATAAATTGAAAGCCTAGATTATATACAAAAATCACGACTCAAAATAACAACGTAAATTGCTCATGCTGCGTTTCACTCGCTGAAATAGTCAGAGTTTACCTCTGAATACCTCTACCCCTGCCCCTTCCCCTCCCAATTAAGCAACCTCCCTCGCAATTATAGCACTATGTGTGTTCAGGTGTACATGGGTGACGTTTGCTGCTAACAATAGGCTGTACGTTTGCCGCTATATCCCATAAAAAGGTAATAGTTATTGAATATAGAAGTGGAGAATGCATTTAAATCAAGATTGTCTCTCAACTGTCCGCTTAGCGAGAGATGGAGTTGCGCTGTTCATGAATGCATAATGAATTCCGTTTGCGGACTATGATTTCAATGCTAATGAAACTAGAGACTATATATATATATACTCTATATATACTCTGTCCACGATAAGTATGGTTTTTTGACAGCACATGCCCATGAAGTTTCATATTGTGTCGGAAAAAATTCCATACAATTATTATTGTACTTCATGAAAGGGTAACACCCACTTAGTGATATTCCAAAAATACTTCTACAATTGTGCCACAGAAATACTTAATCGGTATATAATCGATGGAAATAAATGTATTTAGTACAGTATACATAAAAATAAAATTCTCTCTATTTGTAATATTGAAATAATTATTATTGGTGTATTTATTTTTATATTATAATAATAATAATTGTGTCATCATAATCATCATCACATAACATAACAAACATAACATAACATAACTTCACGCCTTTTGTTACCCGAAAGTGTAGGCAGCGGCTGTTAAGCCTCGTCTCGCCGTTATGTTTACGTCCCGAATGGAATAGGTGGCGAACCTATTGCCATACCAGTAACAAAGTTTTCAGTCATCGATATTTATCACACTTAACTTCCGAAAACAATTTCGAAAAGTCATTGCTGTGAGCCAGTGTCAGGTTTCGAACCCGGACCTGTGGATCAGAATCCGTGTGCTCTACCGCTTGACCACCGAGACTGGATTATCATCATCACTACATAGTATAAAACAAAGTCGCTTTCTCTGTCCCTATGTCCCTTTGTATGCTTAAATCTTTGAAACTACGCAACGGATTTTGATGCGGTTTATTTAATAGTTAGAGGGTGTCAACGGGGTGGTTTTGATCTATAATTCATGAATAGTGTTTTCAAGATTTAAAACTTTAATCGAAAACGCTGCCTGAACCCTAACTGATAAATCAAAACAATGTACTACATTATTATACACCTTTAAAAGGTCTATAAAAAAGTCCGCGAGGGCATATGTCTATGTCTTAGGGATAACCCACAATGACTATTATTATTTTTTTACTTTTTACGAGAAATAATAACTTATTTACGAAGCAATTTTAAACATTACAGCATTAGTTTTCATCCAATTAAGTGTCTTAAATAGATTGTGCTTTTAATATAGATTAATATAGCCATTTACAGCATGTAATTTAATCTAATATTTACGAAGATAGTTGCGTTTACGCGCCAAAACGCGTGCCGATAAATAGCACAAATTGAACTTTTTAAGATCCAAATATTCCTAATTTATTTCTTTTGATGCGGAACGAAGATCGCCGGGGTCAACTACTTACATAATATAAAACAAAGTCGCTTTCCGCTGTCTGTCTCCATATATGCTTAGATCTTTTAGAATACGCAACGGATTTTGATGTGTTTTTTTTAAATAGATATTATTATTATTGGTGTCAACGAGGTGGTTTTTATGTATAATTTAAGTATACTATAGCAAATAAAAAGTGGTAATATTTGAGATTTAGTTCTTTAATTGCAAACGCTGGCTGTACTCTTAGCGATAGATCAAAACAATGTTTTATCATTATACAGCGATAAAAGGTCTACAAAAAAGTCCTCCATGGCATATGTCTATCTCTTAGGAATAGTCCACAACGACCATTTTTATTTAGTTTCTGAGGCGAAACAAAGTTCCCAGGGTCAATTAACACTTTATATGCAACAAAGTACTCATTGATGAACGACAGAAAAAATTGCGTAATCGTATAAGTAAACAAGATAGAATATATCGATTAAATAGTACGAACGATCATACTTTCGGACATCATCAATCTTGTCAGTTGGCAACCTGTCAAAAAACCATTCTCATCGTGGACAAAGTATAGGCGGTGAATTTTGTAAAACTATTTAAGAGCTGTTGCACATTTCGCTTTGAATTACTAGCATATTATCGTGACCATAGATTTACGTACACACATACACTTAACTTCATGCCAAGTAGCCTTGCGAAATAGACAGAGAGAATAGAACGCCCTGAGGCATTCTTGTATAAGAATGCCTCAGGGCGTTCTATTCTCTCTGTATTATTCCTCACTTGCTTCTTCGATTTTCATAACTCTTGTCATACGCTCGTTGGTTCTGACATCATTATTTATCACCTGCAATCCGCAAGGACACTATTAATTCGGTCATCCTTTCTATTGTACCGTGGAGTTATCTTTAATAATACCTGTACAGTCAGCGATAATCATAGCATATAACTTCCGAGATCATTTAGTTTTTAGTATCAGACGTCTAGAAACTCGCCAACGGTCAAAATAGATAAACATTGGAATACACATAACAGTTTAATGCCACATACTACGGAAACACTATCCAACAAAATAAAAACAAATTCCACTAAACGGCTGGTTTATTATTTATTTCAATGAAGCATTTACCATAGCCATTAGAGCGACCAAGTTTTGATAAACGCAATGTCAGATTATCATGAAGTTCCCGGTCATTCTTTCCTTATTCAACCTCATTTTTTGAAGTTTTCCTTGTCTTCAAGTCCAAAATTGATGAAAAATAACTGTACGTTCATAGCTCGAATACGCTTACATACATTTCTGGAACTATTATTGGATATACATATCAAATAATGGTTGGATTAGTATTTTGGAAACAGAAAATTATATCCCAACATCTTTTTCTATATAATGTTTCAGAAGGACAAAAAGCGGATTCGGATGGTATTAAAATAATATTATTTCGCATAATATATATCACAGCACATAAAAGCCCGTCTCTCGTTAATATATCTTTGTCAGATATCGGAAAGGTCATTATTCCCTGGGAGTTGTTTACACAAAAATAAAGGTCTTTGCCCCCCTTTGAAGAAATGATAGCCGCCAGCCATGACATCTTCGTACAATCTTTAAATATTCTTCCTTTATTTTTTTAGGCGGTAACATCCTTATATGAATATTTTATCTGGATCTAATAAAACGGAAATAGGACAACATAAACTCTCATCTTTGTTCAGCTTAGTCACAAGACTGAACTTTGTTTATTTATCTATATTTAAAATAAAATTCGGAATAATGGTGATGAAACCGGAAACAACAGCTTCTAGAACATGTAAACACATTTTGAAGTGGAACTTTTGAAGTGGAACTTCTAATGTCTCTTGCAAAAGCGTTTAACGCTTTTAACGCCCCCTCGCGGGTATTATAGGTAATATAAAACACTAGAACATAAATCGGCTTATATAAACTAAGGAAGAGAATTTCCATAGCGTGATTAAAAACTGTACATAGACATCTAGTAGCTAGTAGCGGCACTGTTTTTATCGCACCGTGTCTCAAAAGTACTAACTGCATAAAAAATAAACCAAAAAATTCAAATAAACAAACAAGGCATTTTTTTAATGTTATATAATAATAATAACAAATAATAATTACTTTGACGTCACTATAACTGAAAAGCCAACCTTGGGAACCTTAATAAAAAGTATCTATAACACAGGAGTAACTCAACTAATTCAGTATTAGAATTGTAAAACATGTTTAGTAAACATGTACTTAGTTAATAAATAATATAGCTATTAAAATGCAATAGGTAGCAGGTAAAATAATGGCTTTTTTATTTCTGTATTTATTACTGTATTTAATTTCATTATATAAACTAAATTTTAATTTGTCTTAATTATTTTTACCTTATTGCAATCATTAGTGTACATGTACAAAAGTACAATTAGATTACAAATATGTTTAAGAAGTATAAAAAACAAAATGGGTAAAATAAATAATTTCTTTCTAATGTGCCGCTAAATAATCTATACATGTAATAAAATTGAATATTTTTATTGAAACTATACATTGAATATTTTTTGGCGTCCACGCAGATTAAGTTGCGAGCAACAACTAGTAGTTATTAAAATGCATTATGTAGCTGGTAAAATAAGGGCTTTTTTATTTCTTTGTATTTAATTACACTATATTAACTAAATTTTGATTTGTCTTAATTATTTTTACCTTATTGCAATTTCTTTCTAATTAATTCATTTTGTGCTATCTGTACTAGTACTTTTTTTTGTAAATCTCTAAATTTTTTTGTAACACAAGAAGTAGTTACGAAGCGGCTACCAAACATACCAGACGTATATTTGTTATTATAAAGATAATTAAATCGATATTTGTTATTTTGCAATGTATGTATGTAAGTATCTAAGTACATACGTTATATATGTAATAAACATGTTATGTGTTATGTATGTAATAAATATTTATTATGTATTGAATCTTAGAACTTAATTTTAAAGTTTTTATACACGTTAAGTTTGGATAATATTATTAACAGTCGCAGAGCCAAGCAGTCCGCTGCATGAATGGGCCGGCTCGACTGGTGAAACTCCACTGCCTCTCATTCAAATATAGTTTTAATGCTTTTTTACAATATGGGTATCAAATAAAAGGGCTTTTCGATAGTAACTTGAAAATGTGACGTCATTCTAAATCGAATGCATAAGTATTTTAATGCATTTTACAATATGGGTATCGAATGGGCTTAAGCTTGGGGGAGTACCTCAATCAAAGAACAATCCGACGTCGAATATGGCAGATCCTCCTAAATAAAGTAGTCACCAAATTCTACCCAGACCTATATTAAGAATTATACTTGAGTGGGGATCGAACCCGCCAATCTCCATTCCACAGTCAGTAGTGTAACCGTGTATTGGTGAAACTACCGACGGTGGAATGTAAGTAAGTTCTGCTCTTTATAAATTAAGCGTGTTATAAATGTACGTCTGTTAAAAAGTTCTACTTCAGTAGTGCGGAGGGACTCCACGTAATTTTTTTTTCTATAGAATTTCAATTTATAAAGGGGACAAAGGTTTCCCTAAGATAACGCTATAAGCAAATTGACATAATATATTTACAATTGTTTCTCAATTTATATATGCCAACATAATGTTTGTAGTAAAAATATTGAATAAATATGCTAAACATAGTATTACCGTATCATCACCTGTAGAAGTATACAATTATTTTTAGGGAATGGGCATACAGTTTTATAATGTATATTTTGGATTTGTCTCTCGATCGGTTTAGGCGGGCTGTAAAGGATGGTCTTCTTGTTGGTGCTTACTACATCATCAATGACTTCATGGCGGACAAGTCGTCTTGGGACCGTCTAGTTGTTTGCTCAGAGTGGATTGTGTAAATTGACGTCTTGGGCCTACCAACTCATAGTCTCTCACTCCAGGAGCAAAGCGGGAGGAGAGAACAACTCCCACGCACCCTCTGGCACGGACGTGCAGGTCCACTCCGGACCATAGGGCGACCATGCCACCGGGCAGGTCTTCGGCCTCACTCCCCTTTCGCTTTGTCTCCATCAAACATAAGGCATCCAGGCATCTCTCATTTATAACATCCATTATCTCATTCATTTTTCTTATCATAAGACCTCTAACATTCCACGTGCCTATACGGCACTCCTTGTTTAATAAATTTATTTTGATATTGTTTTTTTAAAATATATACAATATTTTGGGACATTTTTGGAGTATTCTGGCTGCTATGCACAACTTTACTGCTATCTTTTCAGTAGCGATATTATTATAATTATTAGCGATAGTATTTTATTATACATCGTTTGAAAAGAGTATTTGATACATGAGTTTTTTTGCCCTATTTTTTATATTAAACTAGGTGACTTGGCGAACTTTGTTCAGCATCAAAAATAATAAATGAGTAAATTTTGGATATCATGAGAATCAATTTGTGTCTGTCCCGCTATGTTAATACTGCAATATCTTCGAAAACATTCGTTTAAATTGCATGCTGTTAAGGGCCAGGATCACAGAAATAGATCTTGATCTATTTCTGTGGCCAGGATCATCTATATTACATGCACAATCTATTTAAGACACTTAATTGGATGAAAATTAATGCTGTAATGTTCAAAATCGCTAAGTAAATAAGCCATTATTTCTCGTAAAAAGTAAAAAAATAAAAACGGTCATTGTGGGTTACCAGTGAGAGATAGACATATGCCCTCGTGGTCTTTTTTGTAGACCTTCTGAAGGTGTTTATTAATTTAGAACATTTTTTTTGATCTATCACTTAGGGTTCAGCCAGCGTTTGCAATTAAAGTTCTAAATCTCGAAAATTATCATTTTTTCTTTACAACATCATATATGAATAGTAGATCAAAACCACCCAGTTGACACCCTCTAACTATTAAAAAAAAGCCGCATCATAATCCGTAGCGTAGTTTTAAAGATATACGCATATAAGGGGACAGACAGTGGAAAGTGATTTTGTTATATACTATGTAATGATTTAAATAAATTTAAAAACGTGTCTGGAAGCCCTAAGAAATATATATAGTCAGTTATTCAGATATTAAATTTTAGATTTTTAACTCGCAAAATTATCTTAATACATTTATTTTATTAACAATGATTTAAAAAAAATATATAAAATTAAGATTTGACACTGTAGTCGTTTTTAATTATAAAGTATACATAAAAAATCTACTCCACCTATTTACTTACGTACCATTACGAACGCGATGATGATGTCTAAGTAAAGCAAAAAATCATTATAATAACAGTTGAACTCTTTTCAAAAAGAAGCTATACCTACCTATTTACATACTATTTGTTTGAATTGCATCCAGAAATATTCCAATACACATAATTTATCTAACTTTCCCAGACGTTAAGGTAAATGACCTGTGTCATAACATACGTTGATCAGAAGTCTACATACTTTATGACCATTGGCTCACATCCAGTTTCAGACTTTATCACTACATCCCGTCTGTACAAATTTTAACATTTTTCCTTAGTTCGCCGTACATAGACAAGGTCTTATCATGTCATGTCAACATGTCTTTAAGAAAATGTCTCGATGGTCCAGTGGTCGAGCACCCCGCTTCTGAGTTTGGAGGTCGCGTATTCGAATCCTCACGCTGGCTCACACCAATGACTTTTCGAAGTTCTTTTTCTTCTTCGAAGTTATGTGTGAAAAATATCAATG
Organism: Euproctis similis; assembly: GCA_905147225.2. Classification (NCBI taxonomy): domain Eukaryota; kingdom Metazoa; phylum Arthropoda; class Insecta; order Lepidoptera; family Erebidae; genus Euproctis; species Euproctis similis. The sequence continues at coordinate 18,568,206 of LR990109.1, forward strand.
ACTTTACATCTTTAATGTTGGAAGTTATTGGTGGTATTTTTTTTTATATTCGCTGAAAGAAGTATGGGACCCACCCACGGAATATGGGAGACACTTCTAAACATTTTTGTAAATTGAAAAAAAAAACTTAAGAATATAACGTTTATTAAATCTATTGACTACAGCTACTATTAAGAAAAAATACTTATGTAACTTGTGTTTAGAACTTATTTGATTAAAGCACTTTCTAATCATCTGGACATTAAAATACGACCTTAAAGTAACATTATAAAACAAAAACTTCTTTAAACTTCACTTTTCACATAATTTCAATACCTCGACGAGCCTCAAATGTTAAATAATGCTCCGAAAATCTGATTTTTTTTTTATGGGGTTGGAGGCGCCGCCCATGGATACCTGCAACACATATAGTGTTACAGTTGCGTTGCCAACCTTTAAAGGAGTAGGATACGAACAGATGAGAAAGGGGGTGGGCCTGGGCTATCACAGAATATTATAACTTCATCAATAATATCGTCTTTACTCGTATACTTATTGAGTTATAAATCCTTATATTCTGTGTGACGTATCGTAACTCTTCATAAGATATAAATCTTACATAAAACTGTCGGTACGATATTATATGGGAAAAAGTTCCCTTTTTATTGTAGCGTACTCCGAGCAACAAAGAAACAAAGATGAAATTTTGACCACTTTAATGAAATGACTAATGCTATTTAATATTAGCGATTACCATACGAGAGTAAGAGCTGAGTTATGGGCTGAATGAATAACTTGATCTGATGGTGAGCCTGTGTCTCTCTTATATATTGAAGTCATCACCTGATGTCGGGGTTTAAACTAAATACGAATCCATGTGTGTTTAGCAGAAGTTATCATGATATATAGTGTGTAACAATGCATTGTACGCTCACTTTGGCCCGGCAAGCACCGAGAATAAACATCACTAAAGCTAATCTGAAGAAGTCGCGGGTTCGAATTCTGGCTCACACCAAATGACTTTTCGAAAGTTATGTGTGGTTAATATCGATTGACTTAAAACTTTGTGCCCGGTATGGCACTTAACACTTAACAGCCACTGCCTACACCTTCGGTTGGAGAAAAGCGTGAAGGTATGTAATGCTATGTATGTTAGTAATGTAAACTTAATCTGTGTTTCCATTATATATCGAAGTCATCCCCTATAGAACCAACACCTAAAAGCCCATGTTGACTGTAGTCTATTTAATAGACAGATACTTTGGAGTCCTGGATTCGACCACAACTCAACGTCGTCGTCGTCCACAACTAGGCTCTTTGAACGACAAAATATTCCTAATTATAAATAATTACATTATAAATTAACTGTTTAACAAAATGTTAGGATGGTGATGTTAGGAGCCTCAAAAATCGACGCGTGATGACTTTTTGACGATGAATTGTTAATGAGGATTTACAGAAATTGCAAAGAAAGTCTATAATTATTAATCTTTTTTATGCTAATTTAAACATACATACATAACTTCACGCCTTTTGTTACCCGAAGGTGTAGGCAGCGGCTGTTAAGCCTCGTCTCGCCGTTATGTTTACGTCTCAAATGAAATAGGTGGCGAACCTATTGCCATACCGGGCAAAAGTTTTCAGTCAGCGATATTTATGACACATAACTTCCGAACACAATTTCGAAAAGTCATTGGTGTGAGCCTGTGTCAGGAATCGAACCCGGACCTCTGGATCAGCAGGTGTGTGCTTGACCACTGCGCCACCGAGACTATATAACGACGAGGTCTAAATTGGGATGCGGAGAGGAGAAGAGGTTTTACTCTCAGATACCTCTCTTACCTAGCGAAACGCGGCATGAGCCAATTTACGTCGATATTCTGAGAGGCCGTGGTATTTCACTAGTCGAGCCAGCCAACTCATGCAGTGAACTGCGTGGCTCTACCACGTAGTAGAACACGTCTCACCTAAAGAAAGGATAAATATAATATGCAATCACAACAGCGTCCATGCTAAAATAACGCAACTAATAGCTTGAAAAATTGAAATATAACATATTTCTTCAATAACAATAATAAATAACAATATTACTGCTTTATTTTAACCAAAGATGAACTGAATTTCAATTCAAAAATCTTAACAACTTAATTCCAGTCCAATCAACGTGAGGAATGGAACTCCAACATGGCTGACATGAAAGGCCTGTGGCATTAACTCAAAACCAAATTTACGCGAGCGAGGAACCATTGAAATTGTTGAACAGCCTGTAGATATAATGTAGGTACACGTTGAGTGTTTCGGAAATATTCGAAGTTCCCTTTAAATGTGACCTAGTTTAGATAAAATAGCACTTTAGGTATGCTTTGAAGATAATATTGTCAAAATCCAAGCCTCAACAATTTCTGTTTCCTCTGAAATCTCTAATATGATTTATTGTAATAATAATTACTGTTGTTTACACTGATTATTTAAATGACATATATATAATTTAACTTTGTGACTTAATTTCACTTGCAACTTATGATCTATGGTACCACAACGAAGCAAATAACGGGCATATCTCTTCTTACAACTTTTACAAATTCAATTCACGGTATGTAACTCTCAATTCACGTTATATATACCTACATACACATTACTAAAAAGAACACTGTATTTGGTCTGATCAGAAGTAATAAATTCTCATCTTCTCGATGATATTTCGACTGAGTTGGCGATTATAACAAAATAAAGATGATTTTTGTTGGGGTTATTACGTAGCCACATTTAATTCATATTGGCAACATTTTGACGAATCTTCAGCCCCCATTCTTATAGGTACAAGACGATTTATCCAAAAATAAACAGTAAATTATTGTAGGTTAAAAGAAGAAACGTTACTTCCAACGAACACTTGAAAGCAAGCTTTTTTTGAGAACGATATCATTATCGTTCCATTCGACGTAGTAACGTAAGTACGTCTTCTATTCTCGACCCACGCTCCGTCGCCTATTATTCTAGAGCGGCAATCTTATTAAACTCGTACACCCGTGAACCATGCGTGAATATACCTCACATATTCACATTCTACTTTAAACCAACACGACAGGAACAGGTTAGATAGATAGATAACTCTTTATTTTGTACACCCTATAGAATAGGAAAACAAGAAACATACATTAGACTAAATAAATAAAAGTACAAATGGCGGCCTTATCACTAAAAGCAATTTCTTACAGGCAACCTTTGGATGGACAATAGTAAATACAAGACACGGGTAATCAGGTGTAATAATCCACAAAACATAATTAATAAATACATCATTCAGAATATACATAAATACATTAATGAACATATAGATATATACTTAATTAAATATATAAATAAATAAATAATTCTAAAATATAATACATTAAATAGTCAGTAAGCAAATAATAAAATATACACAGACCTACAGAATTACAGACATACGTATATACAAAAGTAACAGATATATAACAAATTAAAATGTTTCAAAATGTTGCGCCAGAAGAGATTTAAAACATGCTATGGATTTGGCTTTCCTGATTTCCACAGGCAAAGCATTCCAAAGCAGCACTGCCTGGATGGAAAACGATTGCCCATAGAAATGGGTGGAGTGTCTTGGGACAGCCAATCTCAACAGGCTCCGTTTATTAAAACAATAAAAGCCACAAACAACAGTAGCGACAATAGTTTAACAAGTGAATGCATTCAACGCCTCGACCAACAAGTTTACAAATATAAATAAATCAAATAAATATTTGAGTGAAAATTTATATATATATTTTTTTATGTGATAGGAGTGCAAACAAGCAGGCGTGTCACCTGATGGTAAGCAACCAACGCCGCCCATGGACACCAGCAACACATATAGTGTTACTGTTACGTTGCCGACCTTTAAGGGATAGGGGATAAGGAAGGATGGGGAAGGGGGGTGGGCCTCCGAGTACCTCTCTTACCGGGGGAATCGCGACATGAGCCACTTTACGTCGATCTTCTGAGAGGTCGTGGTATTTCACCGGTCGAGCCGGCCCATTCATGCAGCGAACTTCTTTGCTCTACCAATTTATTGTATTTAGATAACAAGTGTTTCGGTTAAAATTAAAAATACCTCCGTATTATTTAATTGTCTTTTAAAGGTATATCGATGATAAAAAATTGTTCTTCATTGACATCCATTAAATTCTAAAACCTAACTCAGTACATCCAAATGTACTCTGCGGTTCCAAACTTAACGTAAAAGTCTAGCATTAATAGTTAATAATTTCCCTAAACAAAATGGCGGAAAAATTTTAATGATTAATAACCAGATCGGTTTTTTGTTCTGTTTATTGAGAAACTCGTATTTTTAAATAAAAAATTCAATCAATACTGTTAATTATTCAAAATAACTTAAAAGTTTTCAGCAGTGGTAGAGCCAAGCAGTTTGCTGCATGAATGGGCCGGCTCGAGCTGTGAAATACCACCACCTCTCAGAAGATCGACGTAAGGTGGCTCATGTCGCGTTTCGTTCGGTGAAAGAGGTATACGCAGGCCCACCCCCTTACTCCTACTATTACTTTTCCTATCCTACTCCCTTAAAGGTCGGCAAAGAACGGTATATTATGTTCCCGGTGTCCATGGGTGGCGCAGATTAATATCATCAGGTGACATGCTTGCTCGTTTGCCTTCCTATCCCATAAAAAAAAATTATATTAGCAAACAAACGCACTAGTCTAATTTATAAAAGATGGCTACAAATATATGGTCCAATTTCTTACGTTCTTTTACGCTATATCTCTTTCACATTTTATCAACATATGCCTTATGTGCCCGTGAAACATTGTGTAAGTGTATACCGGTGAAAAATAACGCTTTTATTTCTCTCAGAGACAGTAGAGATTGTAGCAGTGATGGATTAGGTAATAATATTTAAAAAAAATTCTCAATACATACATAACTTCACGCCTTTGTTACCCGACGGTGTAGGCAGCGGCTGTTAAGCCTCGTCTCGCCGTTATGTTTACGTGCCAAATGTAATAGATGACGAATCTATTGCCATACCGGGCACAAAGTTTTCAGTCATCGATAAATTCTTTTTTCAATAACATAACATAACATAACTTCACGCCTTTGTCACCCGAAGGTGTAGGCAGTGGCTGTTAATCCTCGTCTCGCCGTTATGTTTACGTCCCAAATGGGATAGGTGGCGAACCTATTGCCATACCGGGCACAAAGTTTTCATTCATCGATATTTATCACACATAACTTCCGAAAACAATTTCGAAAAGTCATTGGTGTGAGCCAGTGTCAGGAATCGAACCCGGGCCTCTGGATCAGAAGCCGTGTGCTCGACCACTGCGCCACCGAGACTATTTTTCAATAAATTCTTATAATTCCGTACATGAAGTTTAAGCCTTTTAAATCATTAATATCTTAGTGTATATACTTTCATAACATATGTAATTATTCACGGTATAATTCATACTTATGCTGTATTTAAGTTCTTCATTCATACAATTGCAATATAAAATTTGTCGCGCTCCAAAATCAATTCTACTATAATCTAACCTTTGTAAGTTGATAAAGTATGCGGATTATTTTACAGAATTGACCTCTAACTTCACTTCCAGGGACACAGCAATATTCTTAGATGGTATTGTTTTCCCAAGAAGATCTCCTTGCGTTTTACGCATAACTTTCTTCCTTCAATTTGACAACGGAAGCTGAAAATTGAAAAAGCTTTTCTTAAAAAGTATGCAACTCCGATGAAGAATTAATTGTATTTTATTCGTTGGTCCCTCAATGTGAAATGTATCCAAAAATTTTATGTGAAGAGCTTTCAAAATAAAGCTATTTTGATTTGATATACTTATATATGAATGTTAAAATGTTTATAAATTTTGGGTTAATATTTCTCCCATATAGAACTATTACTCACTTGTACGCATAAAGTTTCTTTGTTAATAAGTAAGTAATTTTATCATTAAAATGTATGTACAACCTATAAATGGTCCAGTGGTAGAACTCACGGCTTCTGATCCAGAGGTCGCGGATTCGAATCCTGACACTGGCTCACACCAATTTCTTCTCGAAATTGTTTTCAGAAGTTATGTGTGATAAATATCGATGACTGAAAACCTTGTGCCCGGTATGGCAATAGGTTCGCCACCTATTCCATTTTGGGACGTAAACATAACGGCGAGTCGAGGCTGAACAGCCGCTGCCTACACCCTGTGAGCCAGTGTCAGAAATCGAACTCAGACTTCTGGATCAGAAGCCGTGTGCTGGACCACTGGGCCACCGAGATACAATTTAGAAGAAAATGCAATAACACCTGCAGTACATTATTAAATACGTACAAACAATTCTCACTATCGAATTATAAGTTAGTATTATAAGTTACTCCCTTGTTCTAATAGAGTATAAATTGGATCATTCTCTTAACTAAGTTAACTAACTCAGTTATCGTAACAACGTTTATTATTGTCCATGGTATTCTATAACATCTCGAAAGTTCAAAGACATTTAGTTGTTGACACTGTTCTTACATTAAATTTTCGTTTAATTTTACTAGTTTTATATTGTAGACACATTTTTATTATCTTAAGTTTAACTACTTCATAATTTGATGTTATTTTTATGAGTTGTATTTGGATGTATGTTAATAATTACAAGATTAATATCGCCACAGAAAGGTTTCGAGATAAAAAAAACATTGCTGTACTTACCAAAACGACTCTATAGTCGTTTTGGTAAGTGGTCTTCTATAAGACCAGTTAAATAGAAAACCTAAATTCTAGATTAGAAATTTGTGCATTAGTATCGACACTATATTTTGATTCAATAATAAAAAAATCAACATTAACAGAAGCAATATTATAATATAAATATAAATTCTATTTATAAAAGAACGCAATAAAACTTAGCCGAAAATTAATCAGCCATTACTTTGACAGCCTCGAGAAAGCAATATAAAGGGATTGGTCATTAAAAGCGTAGCACCACGTAACTAATAAGAGCGCCTTCACGTACCAACATTGTAGAAACGGTAAATTAATGATTCGGATGGAAGATTTATATCATCAGTTACTATTTAATTTTGTATTAGATCATGCCACCGGACACTACATCATGGTCAGACAATATTTATAAAGAAGTAGTCGTGCAGATAAAATTTTATGTGACAAGACAAAAAATGCCGCTGTTTTAAAAAAAGTATTTTGTTATGGGATAGGAGGACTAACGAGCAAGTGGGTCACCCGATGGTAAGTAACTTCGCACCGCTCATGAACACTGTGGTGCGTTGCCGTCCTTTAAGAGAGTAGAAGGGGAAAGAAAGGGGAAAGAGGATCAGACCTCCGGATCCCTCTCTATCCGAACAAAAAGCGGCACGAGCCACTTCACGCCAATATTCCGGTAGATCGTGGTATTTCACCGGTCGAGCCGGTCCATTTAAGCCGCGAACTACCAGACTCTACCTATCTAACAAGCGCTTTCGCGCCTTCACGTCCTATTCGCACTCCCTTCCTTTTCTTCTCTCTCACCACTCCCGTGACACTCCGTGACCATCTGTGTGGCGAGTCCATGGGGTGATTCTAGTTACCTACTACTACCAGGTGACCCGCTTGCTCGTTTCCCCCTAATCCACAAAAAGAATAATTTTGGAACAAGGTCAATAAATAATGACAGGAATGATGCCAATTTGTACATTGAAAGATTCAATTAAAAGAGGCTCGACTGGTTATTGTATGATTGATTTATAAATAAAAATCTATTCAAAAGGAACAACAAACAATAATAAATAAGGTTCAGATAATATAATAAGGTTATAGGTAAATAAGGTAATAACTTAGTAGGTAATAAACTAGTAGTTTAACGGGCTTATTTGTGAATTTAAACTTTTCTCGAATCCACTTGAACGCGTACAAACTTTTATGGTCCCAAATTATAGCTACAAAAGACTCTTGTTAAATTAGTATAATTTTAAATTTGTTTCCATTGTATTTATAATTCGAATTTAAAAGCTCCCCATCGGTTGAATGATATTCTGTTTAAAAATTTAAATCAGCAACAACTTTTATTTTTTTTATTGGAACGAAGTTCCTTATCGCGCGTTGTGAAAGGGGGCTAGATGGAAAAAATTGTCACGACACTTTTTCCATGCCAAACTGCAGTTTCAAGTATCGGCTTATTTAGAATGAATGAGTAACTACCCAAATGGTCTAGTGCAGTGGTTCTCAAACTTTTTAAATGACGGAACCCTTTTGGGAAGCAAAATACTTGATGGAACCCTACAATAAAACAATTATTTTTATAAGTGTATTCTTTATTAATCAGCATAATAAAAGTACAATGTATCAGTTACTAATTATTGTTTACTTCACCACTTGGTAAGGACAATAATAGAAAACATTAAAAAAGAAAAAATCTAACTAGTGGGAGGTATGAAACTGTTTTTTATTTTTCATCAATTGCTTGATATCAGGTTTGATGGAAGAAAGTTGGAGTCTCATATCAGCTTCGGCGTCCAGTCTATTGCGATATTTTGTTTTCGTGGCTGCGTAGGTAGAGAATCCTGTTTCGCACAAATATGTAGTTGGGAACGGGAGAAGAATATCCAGAGCCATTTGGCCAAGCATTGCATATTCATCTTGGATTCTGCACCAAAAATCATTAAGAGGCGTCGTTTTGAACAATGACTCCATACTTGTGTCTGATGACATTTCTAAAAGAGATTCATATATCTCATTTGACATGTTTTCAGGCTTTTCCAAGTTGGGTAAAAAAGGATTATGAATCCAGGAGTTCACTTTAATTTTTGTATTGTGTTCTTCGGGAAAATACTTTTCAAAAGATGCGCGCATCGAACTGAGATATTGGACCAATTCTTCAAACACATTATCTTCAAACATTTCTGAGTCGTTTTCGCTAACAAACTCACTGAGTAACGTAAAACTTTCTATTTCTTTCTTACCAATGCAAATGATCCAAAAATCTAATTTTCTTTTAAAAGCAGTTATTTTATTATAGGCCTGAAACACTGTTGTCTGTTTACCTTGCAACGATAAATTTAATTCGTTAAGTTTTTGAAAGATATCCGCCATAAAAGACAATCGGAACAACCAAGTTTTATCATACAAACGGTCCTTCAAATTAAAAGAAGTATCTGCTGAAAAAAACATTTGTAACTCGGCTCTAAGTTCAAATAGCCTTGTTAAAGTTTTTCCCCGAGACAGCCATCGCACTTCTGTATGGAGCAGCAGTGTTTTATGTTTGCTGCCATAATCTTCACACAATAATGAGAACAATCGGGATTGTAGTGGTCGTGATTTGATAAAATTAATTATTTTTACCGCTTCATCCATAACTAATTTTAGATTAGACGGCATTTGCTTCATCGCAAGTGCTTGTCTATGCAGAATACAATGACTGGAACTACAATTAGGCGTTTTATTTTTCATTCGTGACACTGCTCCTGCTGTTTTACCTGTCATCGCCTTGGCCCCATCTGTACAAATGTCAATGCAATTGTTCCAACTGAGATTATGTTCTTCAAAAAATATATTTATTTTATTAAAAATTTCTTCCCCGGTAGTGTTTGTAAGCAGCGATGAACACATAAGCATGTCTTCTTCAAAAGAACTTTTATATGGATATCTCACAATAACCAGCAGGATAGCCAAACCAGCGACATCAGTCGACTCGTCCATTTGCAAAGCGAATCGTGTATTTTGTAGACGTGTAACTAGTTCTTGTTTGACGTAGCTTGCCAGATCATGGATTCGTCGTGAAACAGTATCGTTTGATAGCGGAACAGTAGAAAGATGCTTTGTAGATTTTTCATCAAGCATACATTTTGTTATGTCTAATACACATTTTTTTATTAATTTCTCAGCGATAGTGTGCGCTTCACCTGCTTGTGCAATGCGATAGCTAACTAAATATGATGCCTCCGTGGCCTTTTCGTTGGTAGTTTGTGTTACATGCATCATATTTTTTTGACTTTCTAATAACTGATCTTTTTTGCGAACAAAAAATTCTTTATTCTTGTCTTTAGTCTCGGGGTGTACGGTTTCTAAATGTCGACGCAATTTGGCAGGTGCCATGGAACTATTAGGAAGCAGTTTACTACAGAGCATGCAGAGAGGTGAGCCGTTGGAATCAACAAATCCGAAACTGATATAAGATTCATCATACTTCCTTTTTTTCGTCTTTGAAACCGTCGAGCTTGACATCGTGGCACTCGTGGCATCATCTTCTGGATCGGTGATTGCTAAATTCTCCGCGCGCATTGCTTTTGAACATTCAGCGTCATTACAAGATGTTGTTGGAACACGTTTAACACCTTTAAGCCAACGTTCCATTCTTCTTTATTTATAATGTTACAAGTCAGGATAGTGGGGTTTAAATAATGCACAATCGTTACTGCGTATAAGAGACTAAATTTAGAACCTACAGGGAAGAAATGTATAAAACTGAGACAACAGAATACAGCAGGCAGTAAAACAATGGACACTAGTTTCTCGCTAGCGAGCTTGTAAGTAGGTAGTAACTTATCGCTCCGAACGCTAATCATCAACTGACGACGCCAACGCGCGATCGCCGCTTTTATACTTAGTCCTAGACTCGATCTCAAATATTCTCGAAAATACTCGAGTCGGCACCTTTCATAAACAAAAAGCAAAAATAAAAACAGAAATTTAAAAATATATCGACTTTATCCTTTGAAGTTAGAGACGAAAGTCGCTTGTTGACAACTATAGCGTCTAATTCAGAGGCGGCTTTTATCAAAGAGACTGAGCGCTTACAAGTATACTACCCGCTCGTTTTAAGTTTGCCGCTGGCGATAGGTATGAGTGTATGACGTTCGAAATTTTTTATTTAATTGTAACAATAAAAATTGTGTACGTTAGATATTTGGGTAAAACTATGACACATTATAAGTTTTGTTGTCACGTGGGGGAGGGTACGCGCATTCCACAGACCGGCAAACTTAGAGCGAACGCGTTGTACAAGTATAAAATTGTTGAGACCAAACTTATGAGATACTAGCAGACCGCGCGAACTTCGTATCGCCTAAAAAAGGTAAAAAAAATCCACTCATGACCCCGCGCAACATATTTGTCTTAGAAATTGAATACTTAAATTTTGTACACGGTGAATATCTTTTGAATTAAATGTCCAAATGTGATCATCCAAAAAGTTCTAGAAAGGCCTTAAATTTATCTTTTTAATGAAGCAAATTATTTTGTGGAGAGTTAATACCAAGGTACAAAAAAAGAATTTGAAAAACGACATCATTTTAATTAATTTTAAAAAATCAAAAAACCCTTATTGTGCGATAACTATAATAGTTAGATATATGCTCTCGCGACCTTTTTCGTAGACAATTATACGCTCTATAAAAGTGTAGTACATTGTTTTGTTCTGTACTCAATAGTTTTCGCAGCGTTCGCAATGTAAGGGTCACGTACTTACACCTTGGGTTACATTATTGGTTTTATAGTAGGGATCCCTAATTTATTTGAAAATATAATATAGCCTAAAACCTTCCTCGATAAATGGACTATACGCCATTAAAAGAATTTTTGAAATCGGACTGGTGGCTTCTGAGATTAGCTCGTTCAAACAAACAAACAAACTTTTCCGCTTTATAATATAAGTATAGATTGTACCAGCTAATGTAACACAAGCTTATACAAATACAAATAAATAATTAAATAACATTCATAGCGTTTTGTCTCCGCGCGGCCGCGGAGTCCGCACAGCCGCGGAGCGACCAGAGAGAGGTGTTTTGATTTTTTTATTTCTAAATTCTTGCGGAACCCCGACAGAGGTATCACGGAACCCTAGGGTTCCGCGGAACACACTTAGAGTATAGCTGGTCTAGTGGCTGGGATACCTTACACACATACAGGGGGCTCGGGTTCGAATCCCGGTATCGGAACTCTTTTTGAAGTTTTATTTTCCATGTTTTCATATTTTATATGTTTTTTTTAGTTCTAATATTTTATTACAATTCCTTCACTAATTAATCGAAAGGAAATTCGTTCCGTCCGGGTGTCCCTTGACACCTCTCAAGTTTTTTCATATCCTGTAGTATCGTCGCTTCAAAATATGTTCATGAATTATTTATACAGGATGTACAAATAATCGACACCAATATGGATATATAAAAGTAGTAAAACTAGAACTATAATAAAATCCTATAATATCCTAATGGATTATTTCTTTTGTACGTAAATAACAAAGTCTTTGTACCCGGGTATTTATGAAACAAATACTTAGTGAGTATAACAATAGATCTCAAGATGAAGGTATGTTAAATAAAGAGACCAGGCCTGTGAGCACTTCAAAGTTCTTTACAAATACTGACTCTTACTTTGAACAACGCATTATGTTATTATGATGAATAAAATTTTCTACATTGTATATATAAGTTGTTTTCTTGAAAATTGAATAAAGTTACGAGTTACGAAATATTAAATTCCTAATTCAGTTATTGCATTTCATTTTAAGGAATTTGGCATATTAACAGTTGTTTCACAATTTATATATGCCAATATAATGTTTGTTAGGAAAAACTTGAATAAATATACTAAAAATAGTGATGTTCATAATTTTAATACCAGAGGCAAGCATAAACTTGTGTTGCCGTGTCATCGCCTGCACAAAGTACATAAGTCTTTTCTGGGAATGGGTGTACAATTTTATAATAGAGTCCCTGCGCATATCCTGGCTCTGTCATTCGATCGGTTTAGTCGGGCGGTGAAGGATCGTCTCATTGCTGGTGCTTATTACACCATCAATGACTTCATGACGGACAAGTCATCTTGGGACCGTCAAGTTGCTTGCTCAACGCGGATTCTGTAGTTTGCGTGTTGAAATTTGTTCACATGTTCTGGAGTGGAGGCGTTCCGTAATAATTTCTGATAGTTATGTATATACACTTTTTAATTTATAATTTGCTTTGATATTGTTTATAATATATGTACATATAAGTTTCATTTATTGCACAACGTTACCACTCTAAATAAAAGATGTCGCGTCAGTTGCGCTCGACTAATATATTTGCTTAGTTTTTCTTTTTAGGACGTTGATGTTAATTTGCTGTGATGGTCGAGTATTCTGGCTGCTACACCTTTTATGCACGAGTCTACTGCTTTGTTTTCAGTAGCGATATTAATATTATTGTTATTTATGTCAAATAGTTTGAAAAGAGTATTTGGCACATGAGTTTCTTGCCCGATTCTTCTCATGATAGCCCCTACACTCGGAATCGGGCCGCTCGTGGCGATTGCGTCCGTGTTTTCTTGTTCCACGGACGCACTTTCCTCAAGCGCTCGTGTTAAGTAGTTTAATTAAAATAATAAAGTAAAATTGTACTTGTTGACTATTTTTAAGTGTCTGTGAAGACCTATGAAAATAAAGCTTATTTTGACTTTGACTTTGACATTAATTAACTAGCAGACCGCGCGAACTTCGTACCGCTATATTGTATGTAGCTACCCGCCTCACGGTGTTACTCGCGTACAAACAAAATGTCGATGACGACGATGATTACATATAGCCTATATTACTCAGTGATAATGTAGCTTTCTAAAGAAAAAGAATTATTAAAATCGGTCCAGTACTTTTCGAGTTTATTCGTTACATACAAAGTACAAAAATACAAATCTTTCCTCTTTATAATATTAGTATACATTGAAGATACGTCATGTATAACTTCAACTTTTTGTCAAAGTATATTTATCTAACAGTATCTGTAGTCCAGTTGTCGAGCACCCCGCTTCGGAATCAAGAAGTCGGGGGTTCAAAGCCTGGCTCACACCAATGACTTTTCGAAATTATTTTCGGCGTTATGTGTGATATATATCGATGACTGAAAACTTTGTGCCAGGTATGGTAATAGGTTCGCCGCCATTTGGGATGTAAACATAACGGTGAGACGAGGCTTAACAGCCGGTGCCTACACCTTCGGGTAGAAATAGGTGTGAAGTTATGTTATGTTATATTTATCTCTGCTACGTTGAACAAAATATAAAGTGCTTGTATAGTTCTTCTTTAATATAATAAATATGCATATTTAATTATCTTCATAGAGATATGGTTATTATAACACTGCATATATTGTTAAAACCTGACAAAACACACTGCTACACACTGCTGTATATTTTATTCATCGCTCTAGATGACTTTTGAGAGAATGATCTTAGCCCAACTAAGATTTAACAGTGCAAAATGTTATAAAAGAATTCTTAGAAGAAAAAGATTTAAGTATATTTTTACTCTTTAACATAACATACATAACATAATTTCACGCCTTTTTCTACTCGAAGGTGTAGGCAGTGTCTGTTAAGCCTCGACTCGCCGTTATGTTTACGTCACAAATGAAATAGGTGGCGAACCTATTGCCATGCCGTGCAGAAAGTTTTCAGTCATCGATATTTATCACACATAACTTTCCAAAATTTCCAGCAGTCATTGGTGTGTGCCAGGATTCGCACCCGCTACCTCTGGATTCAGAAGCCGTGTGATCGACCACTGAATCACCGAGACTATTATAAATAATATACTCTTTAAATAATACATTAAACTGGTCAATATATGTATGAATAAACCCAACAAATTTTGAAAAATATTATTTGTCACAAGCACCACGAGTATTGATAAAATAAAAATAACAAGCACAATACAATCTAAATGTCTAACATCACAGAGTTTCTTCTGTTTTTTTTGTGTTTTCATAACCAAAAGAATGTCAAATTTTGTTCATGTATAGACAAAAACCAAAAAATGGTATTTGTATTCATGATATAAGCTGCAATTTTTGGTATAATGTTGTCTCAAAAAATAAATTATAAGCAAAAACCCTTTTTAAAGAAGATTTTATTTAAGCGCTCTAAAAATAAGAAAATAATATTTCCTTAAAAATTTCAAGTATCAACTTAGAGCCTCAGTATGTACAATTTATATTATAATAAAAGCTTGTCGCGCGAGTTGTAATTTTGTAAATAAACTACGTACTAATTTTACAATGTGAAATCAAACCAAAATAGCTTTATTTTCATGGGTCTTCACACACAGTTAAATATAGTCCGTAAATACAGATATTTAACTTATTATTATATTTAAAGCATAACATATTAAAACACGAGCGCTTGAGAAAAATGCTTCCTTGGAACAAAAATGCACGGACGATTCAGAGAATAAGGTTGTCATGAGAAGAAATGGGCAAAACACTCATGTAAATTAATCTACTAACTACTATATTATCCATTGCAATTTAATTATCTACTGATAGGGAGTCAAACCTCGCGACAAGCTTTTATTATTATATAAATTGTACATACTGAGGCTCTAAGTTGATACTTGAAATTTTTAAGGAAATATTATTTTTTTATTTTTAGAGCGCTTAAATAAAAGTTTCTTTAAAAAGGGTTTTTGCTTATAATTTATTTTTTTATTTATAAGGCGACTAAGGGAAAAGGCTGGAAGAATGGGCAGCAGCATTCTCTCTCAACAAAATACAGTCTACTGCGATCGCCAACCCGCCTGCCAAGCGTGGCGATTATGGCAAAAGCCCCCCATGAGTAAACGGACCAGCAGTTGTGGCGCTCTATAGGGGAGGCCTGTCCAGCAGTGGACCTCAAAAGGCAAATGATGATGAATGATCCGCCATATTGGATTTAGAATGACGTCATATTATTTTTTGAGTTAACTTCAACAAGCCCTATCATTTGATACCCATATTCTTGAAATGCAAATATTTTTCCCACCATATTGGATTTGGAATAACGTCATATTTTTTTTCGAGTTACTATTAACAAGCCCTTTCATTTGATACCCATATTGTAGAAATGCATTAAAAAAACTGTTCCTCTATCTTGGATGATCCGCCATATTGGATTTAGAATGACGTCACGTTATTTTTTCAGTTACTCTTAATGAGCCCTTTCATTTGATACCCATATTGTACAGAAGCTTAAAATATGTTTTCCTCCATCTTGGATATTCCACCATATTGGATTTAGAATGACGTCATATTATTTTTTGAGTTACACTTAATAAACCCTTTCATTTAATACCCATATTGCAGAAATGCATTCAAAATATCCATTCCTCCACCTTGAGTGGTCCGCCATATTAGATATGGAAGGATGTCACACATCATATCATGCATTGTCATCCAAAGTAAACGTGTATACAAAATTTCAGTTGAATCGGTTGAAGATATCTACTTCAAAATTGAGTTGCAAGATTCCACCGAACATACATACTTACATACATACATACAGTGCAAGTTAAATAAAAGCTTTTAATATAGTATACAGATAATCTGCTTTGTCTTTTATGACAAATGTTGATGTTTGGCTTCTTGTTACCAGTTACAATTCTACAGTTTGATTCTCGTAAAACAGTTGTAGAGTCTTGCAACAGTGTTTAAGTCTTGCAGTTCGCTGCACGAATGGGCCGGTTCGATCCGTGAAATACTACGACCGCTCGGAATATCGGCGTGAAAAGACTCGTACCGCGTTTCGTTCGGTGATAAAGGTATCCGGAGGCCCAATCCCCTTTCCATTTCCTTTCTCCGCATACTTCCTTAAAGGACGGCAACTCACTACGGTGTACATGAGCGGTAAGATCCATTTGCTCGTTTGCCCTCGTATCCCATAAAATAAAATCTAATATGTGACTCAAAATGTCTTAGAACAAAAGCTTTTTGTATTACTACTAATTACGTAAATAGACTACATTCCTACCTACATACAAAATACCACGGTGCACCGGACCAGTGCATTTGATAGGATCCTGGCACATATTTCATGTTTCCTTTACTCTCATTACGCTTTCATACACGGTCGTCGGTTGTTACCACTCTTGACCTGGAGTTTCTCAAATAAATCATTGATTTTAACTATGGCAGAGTCACGTAGTTCGCTGCACCAATAGGCCGACTCGACCGCTGAATTACCTCTCAGAATATAGACGTAAAGTGGCTTTTGCCTCGTTTCGCGCGGTAAGAGATTCCCCACCCATCCCACTGAGGATCCCGTCCATACTTACTGTAAGGGCCGGCAACACAACTGTAAAACTATATGCGTTCAGGTGTCCATGGGCGGCATTTGTTGCTTACCATTAGGTGACACGCCTGGTCGTCTGCTCTCTATACCATAAAAAAAGAAATTTGATGGTGATACGTTTACCTACGTCGACCTTTACTGACTTATCCTTTATCATTTGTCTCATATATTTGTTACCTTAATAGATAGAAAACACGTGGTACATATATTCCCTTTATTTTAAAGCGAAATATCATTATAATGACGAGAATTTTGCTTCTGATAGATATCTGCTTGTTTGCCTTCGCTCATGGTCGAGAATTTCCTTGTTAAATGCACTCAGCTAACAACAATATGATTGTGTTAATTAGTAATTGTACTCTGAGTTCAAGATACTAAGGTTTTAATTTCCTAGATTGGGTGATATCTATAGAGTTGTGAAACTTTGAATGTGTCACTGGCAAGCTATTCAGTACGCTTGTGTATCTAGTTATAAATAATAGTAGCGCTACGGAAGAATCTTATTTATCTTTCAGATTTAAGCGTATATATTTTTTTCTATCCTTATCATACACTCACCCTTTTATGTAAAGGAACATCAAAGCTAAAGACGGATTGGACGTTTACATTACCATAGATCTATATATTTTTTTATTTTTGCCCGCGCTAGCAAGGATTTTCCCAAAATGGAAATCGAATTCATTTTCTAAAGATCCGTTCTTTAAACAAATAGGAAGTAGGAATATGTATTTATAATGAATCTTAATATCTTAGAAATAGACTTATTTAATCTTGGTTCCATTATATTAAATACTTTTTACTAAACTAAGGACATAGAAGTTTGAAATGTCCAGATAAATGAATAAAATAAGTTTAATAAATCGAATAACGTCCATGAGCGTTCTTTTGTCTTTAATTGTTATGAATGAGATTCACAATAACATAAGAGACAAATATTAACTACCTAACTCATTCAAATATATCTAAATCGCCGCTGTTAATGTGCCAGCAAGTAAATAAAACTTCGGTAAACAATTTAGATTATTTTAAATACTAAATGTTAAGTAGATACTATTGTCATAATGAAATAAGGTATAGTGAAGAGAAATAACGTTAAATCGTATTAAAAACTCATGTACAAACAAAATCTTGCTTCTTCAAAGAATATCAGAGCAAATAAAAGAATTTATCAAATATGGATTCGTATGTCACAAAGCTCGTTTATTCCGAATTCACGATGCTTTACGATTTCTGTCTCCAGTAAATCGAAAATGTTGGATTGGAAATATTACAAATTCCTAACTGACATGTTGTTCTATGTTTACTTGTGTTTCCTCCATCTTATCATGAAATTTTATCCGCATTCAATCTTGAATATAATTCAAAATTTTCAACTGTCGTTGCTTTTTTACAACATATTTTTTTTCTTTAAAATAATTATGAAAGTATCATAAAATAGGCAAATACTCATTCCATATTTTAGTTTAAGCTAGTCAGTGTATATTCATAGATCACCAATATACAAATTAAATCTCGAGCCTATCGTCCAGATCTTAGTAAATTAATTACAGAAATAAAAGAGAATTTTCTAACCTATGTCAGATTTGAAATTGAATTGGATCCGAATAACAATGCAATGAAATTCCATTCAAACAAATATCACTATTTTATTGTAATACTATAATTTTATTGTCTATCCTATTTACAAACGGTCATTATGTCTAGGGCGCCTCATCACTTCGAAGGGGGAGATATTGATTACGTCTGCTGGCAAACGGTCTGATAAATCTTTTTGGATGCATTGGTACTGGCTCGTATGATGATCTGGACTGTGCTTCATGAATGTTTGCCGCACTTACTGGGACAGGTGTTACAGAATAACCAGCTTCAATCAATGCTGCAAACTCCTCTGGAGTATATGCTTTGTTGTTTCTGGGGGGAGGCAGGCGCGCCCTTTGATCATCTAAATTTTGGCCGTGCTGTTCTAATTTTACTTTCTCATGGTGGGGTTGTAGTGGTTGTTCAACTTTAAGGCTTTGTTCTCTCAATTGTGGCTGGGGTCTGAGTGGTTTTCTAGGTACCAAGTTTTTGCTGACGTAGATAGAAGATTGTGGAGGTTTTATTGACTCAACTCTTTGCTCTGGTTTAATATGGAGTGGCGCTTCATATCGTGCCCTGTTATCATTACCTCTGTACATAGAACGTATGTAGTACTGTTGATCACCAATCTGTTGTGCGGGTTGAGCTGCTAAATTATCTGAAGTCACCGGATCATATATTCTGACTGATCTCATTTTTTCGTGTTCAGGGAACCGTTTCAAATATGTAACGGGTCTTTCAACAATTTGGCTTGCGGGACGCTGTTCCTGTGAACGTAGCTGTGGTCTTGGTGATTCAATAATTCTGTACTGCTGCGGTTGAGCTTCAGGTTGATTCTGATAAACGATTCTGTATTGTTGAGGTCTAGGCTGTTGTTGTTCTAATTTAGGTGCAGGAACTACGGTTAGGCCTTGGGGCTCAGGAGATTCATATAACACTTGCTGTGATATCTGTGATGGCTGAGGTACAGTGACATACCGTAAGGCCTGAGGTACTCTGTGTTGCTGCGGAGCTGTCCGATATACGGGTGTGGGTTGCTGTACGTGCTGTTGAAGAATCTGCTCTTCTGAACTCTGTGGCTGAGAATATTGTTGCTGTGAGCGTTGTGGTTGCGAGTGGGCCTTTTGCTGCTGCTGCTGTGCTTGAACATTTGTAGTTTCTATTAAATATTGTTGAGGCGCAGTTGCTGTTAATGGTTGTGCTACTGGGGCTTTGTTGCGAAGTTTGGTTTTCTTACTTGGTTTGGTAAGATATCTGTCCACCTGAAAATTTAAAATATATTTATTAATATAATATGTTAATGTATTTGTCTCCTAGTAAGTAGGCACAGGTTATAAAAGTTATTGTAATATTTTTTCATAACTATCAGATTTTCATGAAATACAGTTCATTTATCCCCCCAGGCAATGTTTAAATGAACCGAGAAATGGTGAAACTTTATATAAATTTAGTAAATACCCATAAAATATTATCTATATTGCAAGTTCTATCACTTGTTTGTGAAAACTTTATTTATGATCACCCTTATAAATGCTTTTTAAATGATACGAAGATATAAAAGTGCAAATAAAGATTAAATCTTTTGTTTTGATTTGTGCCTGCTCTAATAACAGCTTCTCATATTTATTTTCATTCATTATCAAATCAATGTAAAGCCAGCTTTGCTAAATTTTTTCTGTAAGTTTAGATATGGCGACAGTGATGTCTTTATTCTAATTACCTGCTGGTACTGAGGTGCAACGCTTTGGATTGTGGAAACTGGTTGAACAGGCTGTACGTGCTGGACTGGTTGAGGTTGAGAATATAGTATTTGGCGTGATTCATCCTGTCTTGCAGTGGACCGTCCAAGTAGGGCCAAAAGATCTTGATTGTATGGTGATACTGCACCAGAATTGCTGTTGCTATCGCTAACTGATAATGCAGCGCCCACCGAAGCTTCGCCTCCGTTAGAAGTATAGTCCGGACGTGCGATGACAGCATGCGATGGATGTAGTGCCACCTGAAAATTTAATGTAATTCTAGAAATAAATTGAGATATTTAAGGAGTCTCGGTGGTCCAGTGGTCAAGCACACGGCTTCTGATCCAGATGTCGCGGGTCCGAATCCTGACACTGGCTCACACTAATGACTTTTTGAAATTGTTTTCGGAAATTATGTGTGATAAATATCGATGACTGAAAACTTTGTGCCCGGTATGGGAATAGGTTCGCCACCTATTCCATTTGGGACGTAAACATAACGGCGAGACGAGGCTTAACAGCCACTGGCTACACCTTCGGGTAACAAAGGTGTGAAGTTATGTTATGAGATATTTAAGCCGCAATTGATGCGAAATCTTGTCAGTCAGAGTCATCCAATTTTCTACGCTGCTGAATAGGCTTGCTTGACAGGTGAATTACTATGTCCTCTTAGAAAATCGACATAAGTGTGTGAATAAGTAAGTGGCTCATTTGAAGGCACTCTTCGTTCACCCATTCCTCATAACAACCCTCGAATTGTTGGGAAAGGAGGTAAACAAACAAGTAAAGAAAGACCTACTTGTTTGTTTGCCCCTTTCTCGTAAAAAGATAACTACGGTAATCAAATTGTTAAATTACTAAATTGCATGTAGTATAACATAACATAACTTCACGCCTTTTGTTACCCGAAGGTGTAGGCAGCGGCTGTTAAGCCTCGTCTCGCCGTTATGTTTACGTCCCAAGTAGTTTATCTTTATTTTTATACGACGTGAAAATAAATAATATAAAAAGAAAGACCCAAATGTTATGTTGGGTCTTATGATATTCCGTTCGTCCCAATCTACACGGGAATGGGCATAAAGATTTGGCCTACTTAGATATAGATAATTTTAATTACCTGTCCTGTTTGTTGATCAACAAAGTATATCTGTTGTAGATTCTGTTTGTGCTCAGGCTGTGGGTTACTATACAGTGGTTGTAATAGCTGGTTGCTGGAAATAGGAGCTTTTCTCTCTTGCTGCAGTTCCAATAACTCTTGAGTGTTCAAAGAGAATACTTGTCCGGGGCGATATTGCTCGTTATCGGAGCGACTGAAAATAAAAAAGGATCTAATTTAAAACAAATATAATCCACTTGATATAATATTAGTATTCAGTAAAAATATATTCAAAATAATTATTATTATTAATTATTTATAAAATTTTCATTTGTTTAAGCTCTCTTAGCCCATTCATTTTTTTAGTAAGTGGACAAGTTTGCTATACTTTTCTAAACATCTTCAGAAAAAAACTTCTTGAGAACTTGAGATGATATTTATAAACACTAATATAGTAATTTTATCAGAAAAATATAACTTATCAAGTTAAATGACTATCTATTCGATCATTGGTTTTATAGATTACATAACATACATAACATAACTTCACGCCTTTTGTTACCCGTAGGTGTAGGCAGCGGCTGTTAAGCCTCGTCTCGCCGTTATGTTTACGTCCCAAATGGAATAGGTGGCGAACCTATTGCCATACCGGGCACAAAGTTTGTCAGCCATCGGTATTTATCACACATAACTTCCGAAAACAATTTCGAAAAGTCATTGGTGTGAGACAGTGTCTGGAATCGAACCCCGGACCTCTGGATCAGAGGCCGTGCGCTCGCCCACTGCGCCACCGAGACTTTTATAGATTATTATAGAGAATTCACCTTATACATATGACTCTATAGAATTAGCAACGTTAATTATGTCTCGATCGGCCGATCATTAATGGTAGAGCCTATTACCTACCGTAAAACTTCTCAAACAAGATACAATGATCTTCGAATTTACCTTAAAATTTTTAATGTTTTTTTTTTCACCAACAAGATACATAGAAGCCTTGTCCTGACAATATGAAGAGTAATTGTAAATTAAAAGGTCACTTTCAATTTTTTTTATTAGTTTTCTAAAGTTGTATGTGAATGTGTTGAGTGGAAAAAATATATCCAAGGTTACCCAAACTCATTAAAATAGGTACCATTTACCAAAACCTAATTTATTTCATGACGTTTATGCCTACATCTGCAAATATTAGAGACATGACAGTACATTATTTAATTATTACAATACTATCTTACCTATAAGGCTTGTCTTCTTCATTAGGTTCTTCGACTGGTGCCACTGGGTCCTGTAAAATATTAGAAATGTATACTAGCTAGTACATTTTGTATTGGAATTGTATTTATTCATATTTAAGGACACAAATCCGTATTGTTGTCAAAGCAAAAGTGTACCAAAACATTAAAAATGTACAGACAGTACTGAAGTTTCTTAAAAACACACATTAAAAGTGTAACAAATCGTCAGCTCCAATTCCAAAGCAAATTGCTTGTACAGTATGACAACACTACATGACAACATAACACAGAAGTCACCTTAATTATGTATTACATTAGTTACACCTACTTTAGTGAAAGCCGAGGGAAACAATGCGTGCAATTATCGGCCATTTTTGAAATAGAGGGCGGGGCGGTTGTACTCGAATGATATCCGGTCGAATTGCAATGTGTTATTGTACTGAATAAAACCTCTTTTTAATATTCTTGAAGATATTTAATAAATCATAGACAGTAAATAAGGATATGATTTCGTAACGTTTAACAAATGATTTCTATTTAGGGTATAGAATTTTCACCGGTAGAGGGCGCCATCCGTCGAGCAGCAAGTTTTAGTTTTATTGTCATTGACAGCTCTGTTTAATACTAAGCGCGACGTAAGTGCGTAAACATCGGTGCGTCCGAAATTCTAACGCAACCAATGTCAGAAAAGAGAACTAAGATCTCAGTTAATTAAACACATGACTTCACGCCTTTTATTACCCGAAGGTGTAGGCAGCGGCTGTTAAGCCTCGTCTCGCCGTTATATTTACGTCCCAAATGGAATAGGTGGCGAACCTATTGCCATACCGGGCACAAAGTTTTTCAGTCATCGATATTTATCACACATAACTTCCGAAAACAATTTCAAAAGTGATTGGTGTAAGCCAGTGTCTGGAATCGAACCCGGACTTCTGGATCAGAAGCCCAACCACTGCGCCACCGAGACTTCGAATTTAATTACAGTTAATTAAAATGAACATTAAACTATGGTAAAGCCTAGACCGTTCGGACTCGTGTATTCACATACGTTAAACATGACATAAACCGACCGTCACCCTTGCGGATCGAATGAAAAATAGCGTGTTAAGAGAGAAATGCAAGTTGAAGGGTGATGTGGTGATAAAAGTGGAGAGAAGTATGTTAAGATGGTTTGGTCATGTTGCAGGAATGGATGAAAGCTGACTGACTAAAAGAGTATACGAAGCGAATGTGAGTGGCAGGGTCGGGATCGGGAGACCACGAGCTACCACGAACAAATAAATGGTCTGTTTAAAAAAGGCAAAATGCGTAGCACCCGAAACCGACGTGAATGCATGACGAGATGTATGACTGTGATGAGGCGAAAAATGTTTGTCAGTATCGAAGCTTGTGGAAAACCAATGTCTCTGCCTACCCCCACGGGATACAGGCGTGAGCTTATGTATGTATGTAAACCGACCGGCCGTTTAACATCTCAAGAATATCTTTTATAGGTGTTTTTTGAATATATAACGCAACGGTCTTCTAACTAGATTTTATTGATTTCCACTCGATATGTGTCTAAATATATCTTAAATTTTGAATTCCTTATATCTAAGTGTCTATAAATAGCTTACATAACATAACATACATACATAACTTCACGCCTTTGTTACCCGAAGGTGTAAGGCAGCGGCTGTTAATGCTCGTCTCGCCGTTATGTTTACGTCCCAAATGGAATAGGTAACTTATTGCCATACCGGGATCAAAGTTTTCAGTCATCGATATTTATCACACATAACTTCCGAAAACAATTTCGAAAAGTCATTGGTGTGAGCCAGTGTTAGGATTAGAATCCGCGAGCTCTGGTACAGAAGCCGTGTGCTGGACTAAATAGCTTACGACAATTATAAACAATACTACCATTGCCTTAAAAAATACGAACTTAGGCTCTGCATAGTTATTGCGAAGAAGTGACGAGAGAATTGATAAAAGAGTGACACAAGTGAAAAGGAGCTATAAATCTGCTGAATTAGAATAATAGTAGAGAATAGTACAGAAATAAATCATTACATAGTATAAAACAAAGTCACTTTCTGCTGTCTGTCGCCTTATTTGTTTAAAAAAAAAATAACAAACATTCATGCTTGTTATACATATTTGTAGTTACTCGGGTTGGATCGAACTACCGACCTCTATTCTGCGGTTGTTTTATCACTGCACCACAAGGCCCGTATATAATTTTGCCCAGGATAGACACTTGATTGCCTTTTTTATGGGATAGGAGGGCAAACGAGCAGGCGTGTCACATGATGGTAAGCCACCAACGCCGCCCATGGACACCAGCAACACATATAGTGTTACTGTTGCGTTGCCGACCTTTAAGGGATAGGGGATAGGAAAGGATGGGGAAGGGGGGTGGGCCTCCGGGTACCTCTCTCGCCGAACGAAACGCGGCATGAGCCACCTTACGTCGGTATTCTGAGAGGTCGTGGTATTTCACCGGTCGAGCTGGCCCATTCATGCAGTGAACTGCTTGGCTCTACCACTGCTGCAGGCTGCTAAGCCTGGTCTCGCTTGTTACCTGGTGCCATTGTTACGTCCCAAATGGAATAGGTGGCGAACATATTGCCATAAGACGGACACAATCTTGTCAGTCATCGATATTTATCATAACTTCCGAAATGAGCTCCTAAGTCATTGATGCGAGCCGCCATCGAGACCACCCACGAGATTTCTTGATTCATAAGCGGGGTAGTGAACTTCTGGACAACCGAGACGACAAATTATAATATTAACATCAATTAATTTTTCGTTATTCTAAATCGCTAAATGTTTGTATCTAAACAAAAAATAACAAGAAAAGAAATTTATGTTGAACACAAATATAATCAAATGCCAACCGGCACAATTCGATGACTCACGTCCATTAATTGAATTAGATATTTATCTTGTAAAATTTACTTACAATGCCTTGGTGAAAGTTAATATATATGTTAGACTCGAACATTCCTAAACATATAATACTCATCTTTTAAACATACATACACACACATTTAAATATATATATAGTAAATAGTACCAAATTACTAGATCTTAAAAATAAGACGCGGTCTTTTCACGCCTTTTTTGACTCGCTATGTAGATAACAAAGGGAAAAATCTACATTTAGCTACTACTACAGATACAAAAGTCTCCTCGCAAAAGTCTAGAAACAAGAAAAAAAAACATTATTTGAAAAGAGCTGCATGAATAGACGGCTCGATCGGTGAATTACCACAACCTCTCATAATACCTTAAGTGGCTCAAGCCGCGTTACATTTAGTAAGGCAGGTACCAACCCCCCTTCCTCCTTTTCTATGCTATCCTATGCTAAAGGCCGGCAACGCGACTATAACAGTACTCTCTAGTCACATACCACCAAAATTTGTCAAGCCGTGTGGTCATCTTTTAACAAGATTTTCATGACATGCTTCACCTATCAAATATCATATGGAGAAACTTTCTGTTTAAACAAGCAAGCATGTCACCTGACAAGCAAATGACGCTGCTCATGGACTCCTGTAACACACATAGTGTTAGAGTAGCATTGTCATCCATTAAAATGGGATAGGAAAGGAGTCTATTGTGGAATGGGGAAGGGAGAAGAGAAGTATTTTGGCTTCCGGATACCTCTATCACTGAAATGCGGCAGGAGCCACATTACATCGATATTCTGAGAGGTCGTGGTATTTCATCGGTAGAGTCTGTGCCCATTCATGCAGCGAACTGGGTGGCTCTACCACTGTTAAATATATAAATATGAATTGAAATCACTGATTGATAACTTAAATGATCTTTATAAGAGCGAGTCTATTTGAACATCAATAAAGTTATTATTACAAAACATTATTTACACAATTGTACAATTTATTATCGCAAGTTGCTTTTATGTGTGCAATTACAAAATAACGGGAAATTCCTTTGTAAGTGTGTTGTTAGAGGCTGCAGCTGCAATCCAAATGATGCCTATTATCTCGTATCACAAGTGTGTGTCGCAAACTGACATTAAAAACGTATTAATTTGGCTACAAATTATATTTGCGTTGCATTTTCGAATGAAATTTTATTTTATAGAGATGTTTTAGGACACATTACAATATGTTGGTATAGAATAAACCGCGACTTTTTACACAATCATTACATAGATGGTGTTATAATAAATTTGACCTTCTCACATATTTTTTTTATCTGTGGTAGTTGAGATAGGAACAAGTGTTGAAAGCTAGTTTTTTTTTTCTGTAGGTACTCTATGTTCTCAACTCTAATAAACTAAAGATATTGCAATAAAACAATAAATTCGTGTCTATTTCTTCGTAGGATAGGCAGAGAGAACTGTAAAAACTCTCACTCTTTTCCTAGATTTCTCGATTCTTGTCACTTATATCTACTAGTTGATTTTTGTTTTTATGACTCTAAATCTCCTCTGTGGTAAGGTTCGAATGATTTGGTCAAAAAAATCGCGTTGTGGTCTTTCTCAGGTTGTAAGAATTTTTACTTTTGCGCTTTCTGAACCTTTTTAGAAACCCACGCTCTTTTTAATTAAATAAATATACATCTTGCAAAATAGGATTAATAATGCTTTGTTGGTAATCGAAGAGTTTAAGGGACCGGTACTTAGCCGTGACGAAATTTAGGTCACAGAGTGAAAGGGCGACTTGGGACAGTACACGGTGAATTGGCAGTATAACTATTTTAGATTAGTAAATTCAATGATTCTATGACTCAGCCAGTTTAAACAGAACCTAAGCCCTATTATACGAATAGAAACCACAATATATACAAATATATCATAATAATAGATGTAAGTCGGCAATTATACGAATTAATTGTCGTATTAAGTACGCAATAACTCTACTTGTGAGTCTGATTATAAGCCAGTTGTAAATACAATCAAATCATCGTCGGTTTTGAAATATGAGTAGTTTTGTGCTGGATCTAGTTACATTGAATTCTTTAACTGTTAATATTCGAAGATGTAGGCAGCGGCTTATTAACTTAATTTTCTAGTCATGAGTGTCATTACATAGTATAAAGTCGTTTTCCGCTGTCTGTCCCCTTATATGTTTATATCTTTGAAACTACGCAACGGATTTTGCTGCGGTTTTTTTTATAGAGAGATGTTGTCAACGGGGTGGTTTGTATCTATAATTAACCTATTTATTACTTTGATGCGGAACAAAGTTCGCTGGGTCAACTAGTGTCTAATAAATAGTTGGTGAAAACTGTTCCCATAACAGCGGGCAATTTTAATATCGCGTGACGCGACCACCCAGCACTCCTGTTTAAAAAGTCGAAGTTCAAATTCACTAGGTTATTGAGAGTTATGAAGGACGGCATAAGGTCAAAATATTATCTCTAAGAAGTCTTTATCAAAATTCTGATTTTCATCGCTTCACCGATAACTATGTTCATTATTTCAATATATATATTTACATAATTGTTTCATGTATTTTCATTATGTATTCACAAGAACGATTTCTATAACACAACCAATTAGTTTCTCGACTTCGAAAACTAGATGGCGCTGTGTGTGATACAATTTAAAATATTAAAACATTATTCATTTCTGAATAATGATCGATGTTTTTACTATAATTGACTTTAATTCGATAACTACCGCTTTTCTATACATCGTAACGTGGAACAGGAATTATATTTCCTAATAAATAATCCACACGTATTATCTATGCATAGAAAAAACATATCGTCGTTTTGCTAATTTGTTTCGTATTCATTAATAATAATTTTGCGTGTAGCCGTTATTTTTTTTTTTACAAAACAATAGGTAAAATGCTTCAAACAGTTTTAATCATATCATGAAACATGAAATATTTGAATGTTTTCACTCCTATATGCATAATAATAATAATTTACGGTAATTAATACAAAATGTATCGTATTTAGATACATAGTATTAAATGCAAACTGAAGTAGATTTAGAAGTTTGAAAAAATAAAGTTTGACCAATTAGAACGTGTTCTGGAGGAAGGTGATGTTAGGAGCCTCAAAAATCGACGCGCGCGCATGAAAAGAGTTATAAAAGTCGTTGAAAGCGAGTGAAGTGTATAAGAATCGTACCCTATGGCGCTCCGTTCTCTCTACCTACCCCGCAAGAGATTTGGCGTGAAGTTATGTATGTATGTAAAAAAAAAAACAATCTATGTCATTGTATTATATTGCAACAATATGCTTTTCTTAACCTTAATAAAAGTCTCATAAAACTATGATATAGTAATACCACGTCTCTTTCCTTTGGTTCTTCTAATAAGTCGTACAAATTTTATATATTATTTAATAGGTACTAATAGATCCTGAATTCCATGGCGAAGATTTGTATTTGCATTTAAGCATATTCTTCTTGTGCATGAACGGTTAAGTCAATATATATTTCGATCTGTGTGTAAGTCTTTGTATATTTCTTTGCATTGAACATATCTTACTTGTAATTACGAGGTAAATCTTGTAGATTTAAAAACGGGCCTTGTGGTGCATTGGTAAAAGTACTGACTGCAGCAACGAGGTCGGGAGTTCGATTCTCAACCGAGCACAAATATTTGTGATAAGCATAAATGTTTGTATGGCGTCTGGGTGTTTTTCTATGTATTATATGTCTGTATTTACAAACGAAAATTATATATGTATTAATATCCGTTAACTGGTATCCTTAACACAAGCATTTAGTTGCTTAGCTTGAAACTAGAGGGCGCTGTGTGTATTGTGTCCAAGGTATTGTTATTATTATTAAAAAATCATATTACGTAAATACTTATTAAACACGTAACATTTGTATTTTGGATTTAGATTCATTCATTTTATACATTAATTGGGATTAAAATTAACAAAGAAAAATCATTGTCATTTTTTATAATAATATTAAAAATGTTTAGATAATACACAGAATTAATTCAAGCGGCAGTGCGTACTAAGATTACGTGGTGAAATTAATATTTCATACACACCTGTTTGCGGGCCACTCTGTATTGTATTTGGGAGGGTACGAAGTCACCTAGTGTTTGTCTCTTGTCTTTGTTCGTCTCGGAGTCTGATGCCTTCTCTGTCTCTTTCACTTCGGCCGCATACACGCACACCGCGAATACTGAAACAAACAACATTTATAAGATAAATATAAATATTTTTTATAACTTTCACTAATTTTTTCACACGTTACAGTTACTTGTGAGTTAAATAAAAATGAGGCAGAATGTATGATGTTTTATCTTGAATCTAGTAATCATACTTTTAATGCCTAATGATGGATGTAGATGCCTAACAGCAATTTTATGGCAACACGCAGGATTGATTTACTAGTTCAATAGACGAAACCTATTGCCAGACTTCACGGTGTCAGTCACTAATTCATCACATATGAAGTCAAGACTTTGTATCTAGAAGTTAAAGGCGGTGTGTTATTACATGGTATAGAAATTCACTTATGTATAAATAAAGTCATGTAGCGCTACTTGACGCCACAAGATGGCGGATTTTATCCAGCTGATTTGTGTAATTATCGTATTTGTACTATATTATTTATTTTTATATTAAAAAAATAAATATGATTACAAATCATAATGTCATAACAAACTATTTCCTATCATATAATTCTGTCTATAATATTTACAGGATTTTGCTATTGATCTATTCACGAACAGATATTTATACGATACCGTGTGACTTTTCATAACTGCCATGAGGATTCGATGTATTGACGAGTAACCCATACAGATTACCTATTGATAATATTGCTGCTGATTATTATAATGGCAGCCGTAAGATTATTATTAGAAGACTTATGTTATAAGTATTTTGCATCATCGAAACATAAAAAGTACATCCCCTTGGAACGATAGCATTAGCATGTACTAACATAAAATTTTATGTCCCTTGCACTTGTCTTTCTACAAAATGGCTGGCGATAAAATAGTTTTAATATCGTCTTAACGATTTAAGTTTGGAATTCTATATATATTTGAAATGTCTATAATGCACATTGAATGGCAGAATGTTATAGCAATGGACTTGAATTATTTGATGCTTAATTATATAAATATAATGCCCTCTGAGCCAGTCACAGTCTACGCATGAGATAGTCACTCATGAGGTAGTCTAGTCTCATGAGTAGACTGTGACTATATATTGTAATGATCGCTCAACACCTTGCGATGGAAAACATGTATCATACAGTAAATAGTCTTGGATACAAACAAAAAATTGGGATAGGATAGGGACACGGATAGGGAGGTTTTGGCGGGAACGAGAAAGAATCGCGTTCGTTCTTTGCATTATTTTCTAAAATTAGGAATTCAATGGATATTATTGAATAAAATTCGTTGTGCTTTATTTGATAAGTATTCGTATATGAGTGCAGTGTACACCACTACACTCATATACAGCGCGTTTGTTTATATTGGGGACAAAATTTATTTAGAGTGACATGTATTAGACTTTTAATTATGTAAAATTAAATTAAAATAGGTGAAGAATACGTTATATAATAGCTAATCTGTAATATGAAAAAAAAGCTTGACTTATGGGTACCTAGTAACGAAGTCATTAAATCTAACAAAAAGGATGGGTCAGGCATTGTTTTATTTTAACATGGTTGAGATCATAGAGTCATAGAGAAGGTAGAGTTAAATGATACTATATACCAGCATCAATATTCGTTCATATATAATGAAATAAGAATCTTTAATTACTGACTTGAAGTTAGGTTCATGTCCAGTTCCAATTATGAGAATCCGATTACAAAAATCTCTGTTCCAATTATGAGGATTCTTAGAAAATGAGATCTACCAGTATTTTTTTTTTTGCTGATTCGTTTTAATGGAAATCTCTTGAGCCGAGAAATATTGACATAATTAGTTTAATAAGAAGAGTACTGATATTCCTACAATGAGTAAGTAACTCAGGTAAGTCTGTATTATAAAGATATTGGATAGAATAAATATATGGGATAATAAACTTAATCGGAGTAATAGAAGCGAAAGAATTAGGATATTTTGTCTGCCTATTTCTTCAGCCACGTAGAGACTAATCATTGTCTTCAATATGGCTTTCACCAAGGCATTGCTGGCGGTCTATTTTTAATTAATTAATTGATTAAACTTTGCTTTATTAAAATATGATGTCTATAAAATAAAACATCATTATTACCAACAAAATGTTAACAAAAAACGTATTTTTTGTGAGGTGGTGGGTTCGAATCCGGGCATACACCTAAGACTTTTCGTTATCAATTTCAAAAGTTACGTGTGTCTATGTAACGACGACTAAGAACTTTATGCCCTGTATGGCAATAGGTTTGCCACCTGTTTCATTTGGGACGTAAACATAACGGAAAGTCAAGGCTTAACAGCCACTGTCTACACCTTCGGGCATAAAAAGACGTGAAGCTACGTTATATATGTTATGTTGACTTTAAACTAAAACATCATTACCTACAAAATAATACGAAAATTCGTACTTTTTTTTATGTGATAGGAGGGCAAACGAGCAGGCGTGTCACCTGATGGTAAGCAACTAACGGCGCCAATAGACATCAGTAACACATATAGTGTTACTGTTGCGTTGCCAACCTTTAAGGGATAGGGGATAGGGAAGGATGGGGAAGAGGTGGGCCTCCGGGTACCTTTCTCACCGAACGAAACACAGCATAAGTCGTATTTTGTGTAGTTACTTGCCTTCTAAATAAATTTTAGGCATAGACAACGGTCTATGCCTAAAATTTATTTAGAAGGCAAGGGTTGTAGAGGATTATCGTTTACAAGTAGGTAAGCGGATATGCAAATGCTCCTAGAATATATTTGCTAACCGAATATTATATTGGTGAACTGAATATAGTAAAATCCTTTAAATCGAAGCAAGATCGATGAATAATCGAAGAACTAATATTATATATTTTTACGAGCAACTTATTTATTTAGTATTCATTGAAGACAAATTTATTATGTTTATAAAAATGTATGTATTTTTTGCTTTAATTTTTAATGTTAATAATATCCACTTCGGAATTATATAATGGTTAAGATATTCGCATTAGTTTATTTCTTATGTTTCCGTGTATACTTATTTATAACATGTATTATACAGTTTTTTAAAATTTATTGTGAGTATTTGATTAATTAATAAATTTAAGACTAGATTAATTTATTTTATTCTAGAGAGTTCACAGCCTCCATGCCTACAAGTGTGAGATATAGACACTATTTATGCGTAGCTATGTTTATATTATAATACTAAATATCAGATATTGAATGCCAGATGCAAATTCAAACTCGTCCAGTATATTAATTTTAACATTTATAGATTTGATGTATCTAGGTAATGTTACTTCATATGATTAGCCGAAATAATCATGTTTACCGGCCACAAAATTATAGATTTAAAACTATTAATGTCATAATCTCATTAGTATTTTTGTTAATTAGTGTCAAAAATATGTAATATTACTTTTAATAAATTCCATCTAAAGTGAAATGTCAAGTGGTCATCTTACTCTGAGCGATACCCAACCGTTGCGAAATCTTGAGAGCAATTAGAATAAAATTCAATAGGGACCACCATTTTTAATCTTATTAACTTGTTAATATTAATAATTTGTTATGTAAACACTAAATAAGTTGAATATTTCTAAATAATCATTAGTTATGTATTTTTATGGGATATGAAGGCAAGCAAACAGGCGTGTCGCTTCATAGTAAGCAACTAATGTCGCCCAAGGAACACCTGCAACACAGATTTTTACGGTTACCGGCCTTTAAAATCGGATAGGGTAGAGGTCGGAAAAAAGTTGGGAAAGGAAGAGGTTACGAGATTTCTATAGTGGTAGAGCCAAGCAGTTCGCTGCATGAATCGGCCGGCTCGACCGATGAAATACCACGACCTCTCAGAAGACCGAGGTAAAGTGACTCATGCCGCGTTTCGTTCGGTGAGAGAGGTACCCGGAGGCCCACCCCCCTTCTCCATCTTTTCCTATTCCTTATCCCTTAAAGGTCGGCAACGCAACAGTAACACTATATGTGTTGCTGGTGTCCATGGGCGGCGTTGGTTGCTTACCATCAGGTGCCACGCCTGCTCATTTGCTCTCCTATCCTATAAATAAAAAAATAAAAAAAAATCGCCTCCGAATACCTCTGTCACCGAGCGAAACGCCATCTGAGATACTTTACGTTAATATTCTTAGAGGTCGTGGTTTTCCACCGGTTGTGCCGGCCCATGGAGTCAGCGAGCTCCATCGCTCTACCACTGTTAATGTATTCACTATAAAATGTTACGTGTGTTTACTTGTTTTACGCGAGGAAATGCTTTATGCACACCTCCCGTCTGAGAACGGCAAGGGGTAGTTTGGGACTCCCAAAACAGTAAACTGCAATCCGATCCTAGGGTTACCCACTACAACCTTGCGGCGGCCTTCCTCCGGCGTTGGGGTGGCCCAGAACAGGGCGTCATCCCTCTGTTCCACCCTGCCATCGCCTCCCCTCTGTACGTGTGTTTACCTACTTTGCATTTTTTTTTATTAAATCAAATGCACTCTAACACTATAAAACACAATAGCTGTCTTAAAACTTTTTGTTTTATTCGCGAAAATATTGTTTACCTCTAACACCTACCAATATATTTCCATTGAAATGCTTTTGTTACTGGTATTTGTCTGAATTTTGCTTTATAATATGCCACGTCAAAACATGTTTATTATTGTCTCACCAAACCTTATAATAACTACCAGGGGAGTGTCATATATTATACTGCTGGCCAATAAAATTCCCACTACATACTTCACAGATACTACACTATTATACTTGGACGCCTGACTTTCAAACTTATAACCACCGTTTTTAATTATTAGATAACTATTTGATATTTTGTTTACATTTGTATCTAATGTTACTGCAGATTATTATCCAATAACTAAATATGTATATTATTACAAAATAAAATTAAAAAAATAGTTTACATGGAGCTAGGATAATGATATATTCCTACCGCTTATATAGACTTCCTACTTATAAGAGACTGTCAGATTGAGTTACCCGAGTACCACAACCTGTTTTAATATTAACGTAGATGTTGTGACAAGTAAGCTCTCGTCGCAACAAAACCAAGTTAGTTACTTCGGCTCGAGAGGGTAAAACGTTCCTGACATATTTAGAGCAAGAACATCTGTTTTGTTCTTTATTTATAATAAGTTATTACTTCTAGATCTGCTCGCAAGAGATTTGTGATGTCTCCAAAAGTTTCAAGCTGACATAAAATAGATTTAAAAATGAAACTTAGTTAATTTTTCAATTCGAGCAGAACTGAATGTCATTTTGTGAAAATCAGATCAAATTATGTATAGTATTTATTTAGATTTTCCTGCGGAATAAAATTATGTCGCTGCCATAAAATAGAGTTTAGGTTTTAAATTACATTCAAGAATGTAACAATAAATAGATCATAATATAAATAGACAGACAAAATATTCTACGAACAATGAGAGAACTTGTCTAAAGGGTGTTTTGGTCCATAAGTACATACTTAAGGACTAGTGTGTACTAAGCCATAAATTTTTTTTAGCTGTTAATGTATTAATACTAAGTAGATAAATTTGTACACATTATTAAGTCCTATAATTATTTTAGAAAAATCTTAACAATTTTTTTAGTAAATAGTGACTATATAGTCTACTACCAGCATTATATCCGGAGGATTTCATTTTATAGTGTAATCAAAACCCAAGTTAAAAAATGATATAAAGAAATATTTAGGACATGATCTACAATCGATACCGCACCTAAAAATATAATTTTAGAATTTTTGTTTATTTATCTTTTTGCCTGTATGTTTTGTTACGGATAAACTCTAAAAGTACTGCATGTTTTTTAATCCAATTTTGCATGAATATTGCCAAGAAGTCGGGTCAACACATAGACTAAATATAATCACGCTATCACTAATTGAAGGTGAGCAATGAACCCTTATAATGGCACAAGCACAGTATTTTTTCAGACCCTACTCTTCTCTGGCACTCGTCGCACTGGGGTCGCTGATATCTGATACCTGATAGCTATCATTATGATGTTATTTTATTATTATATAGTGTTATAATATAAGTATGTTAAGTCTTTGCATTGTAAATATTTCGACTTCAATTAAACACAATTATTGATGAAATTAACATCAAATATTATAATAAGAGTTTATGTATAGCAATTTGTAATATCGTTCAATGAAAACCTTGTAATCAAAAGCGGATCTGTTCAATAGGCATAATATATTGTAATATCTAATTTATTTCTTCCATTGATTTTTACAAGATCTGTGAAATGACAGAAGTCATTTATTATAATAGTCTATCGTTATAAAGAGGTTTTATAATCGACATCAGTTTTTGACTTTCATAAATTATATGCAATGTTATCTGCGGTGTTTTTTTCATTTTATTTTATTAAATGTTTTTTATTCCAAGTTATATTTTTCCTTTATTTTTTTATCGATATTTCAAATCTATCATAAAATCTAATCGCTCTTGTTAGTTTATACTCAAACGATTCCATTAAATGTTATCGTAGTTCAGTGTCAGCGGTGACACTGGCTAAACTGCTGCCAAGCTGTCATTTTTTTTTTTGGAATTTCATGCGTGTTTTTAATTGAATGTGTGAAACGCCTCGATTCGATAAATTTCTAGGTCCCATAATATTTTGGTTAAGCTATTTATTGATGGATCTCTAAAACTCTGTTTTTAGGATTTAACTAGGAACGTCCTAGACTAGTGCCTGGTATTGGTATTAGTATTCTAACTCGAGTGTGTAGGTAAAGGGAAGATGTGTGCATGTAAGTTGTATGCCACTGCTCATTAATATCTCATGTGACTGTAATACGGAACACGAGTCTGCGACCCGCTTGTCACATAAACCTAGATTTTAATTTTAAGAACCCCTTAATATACAGCTGTTGCATAAATATATATCACTAGAACTAGAATTATCGAATTTAATTTTAGATTAAATATTATGTACTGTGCCGTGTTATACATACATACATAAGCTCACGCCTGTATCCCATGGGGGTAGGCAGCTCCTTCCACAAGCTACGATCCTGACACACATCTTTCGCCTCATCCACAGTCATACATCTCGTCATGCATTTACGTCGGTTTCGGGTGCTACGCATTTTGCCTTTTTTAAACAGACCATTTATTTGGTCGTGGTA
The DNA here is from genome assembly GCA_905147225.2 of Euproctis similis. Classification (NCBI taxonomy): domain Eukaryota; kingdom Metazoa; phylum Arthropoda; class Insecta; order Lepidoptera; family Erebidae; genus Euproctis; species Euproctis similis. The sequence continues at coordinate 18,605,110 of LR990109.1, forward strand.
GCTCCGTCTTGGTCTCCCGATCCCGACCCTGCCACTCACATTCGCTTCGTATACTCTTTTAGTCATTCGGCTTCACCATCTTAACATACTTCTCTCCACTTTGGTCACCACATCATCCTTCAACTTGCATTTCTCCCTTATCACGCTATTTTTCATTCGATCCGCAATGGTGACTCTACACATACTTCTCAGAGAACGCATTTCCACTGCATTCACCTTACTTTCATGCTTCGCCTGCCACACCCAACACTCACACCCGTATGTCAGAGTTGGTACCAACACGATCAAGATCAAGATCAACGCAATCAAAATTACAACAATTACAAAGGAAACAAAACAAAATCATAAAAAATAATTTTCGGATTACCTTTTTTGACTCGGACGTATATTTTATACGAAAAAACCAAGATTATGAATATAAAACAACTTTATGTTCTCAATACCTGCCTTCTAATTAGAAAGATTTTAAATAAAACAATTCATACTAGCCTAAAATTTATAAAACAAATAGATATAACAAAGCGTAGTTCTCGACGCGCAAGCTTAATTGTTCTTCCCAAAAAAATTAGAACAAATTATGGGAAAAGAAATATTAATTTTGAAAGTGTACAACTTTATAATGATCTGCCCTCGCACATAAGAAATGCTAGCTCATTTGTCTTATTTCGATCTACCCTCATTCAACATATTTTAGATAAACGTTCACTATTAACTTGAAACATAATTCACTTTTTTTTTTCCTGACTTAATGGGACAAATGAGCTTAAAGCATTCTTAAAATTGTTGTAACGACCACTGTTATATAAATTTAATATTGTTCTCATATAAGTGACAAATGTAAGTCTTTTTTGAGAGTAAAGTCTTTAAACCTAACCTAATTAATGTAATAACATTTTAGAAAACGTTTTAGTATAAAAATCAATTCTAAGTAATAAACGTATGTGTGACCGACAAGTGCATTTTTTACTAAGTGTCTTCTTCTTCTTGTTCCTCTTCACTGCTGAAATTTGGCAGTCAGCTTCCCGAACTTGTCTCTATTTTGGGCTAAGTGGAAGAGTTCTTCCACAGAGATTATAAGTGTATTTTTGGTAAATTCACGCATTTTTCTACCCCAAAGAGTATGCTGTTATTACGAAAATTTTACGTCTAAAATTAAATACGTGGCAGAACTGTTGCCATACATTGGACCAAATGGTGCCAGTCAACGATATTTTTTGCACGTGACAAAAAAGAACAGGGATTTCCAAAAATCTGCTTGCTGTGAGACAGGATTAGAGAGAAAACCCACGATTTCCAAACCTCCAGATCACCAGGACAACCAGGACTTTTGTAAATTACTGCACTGTGATGAAACATTTCTTTCTGTATACAGTCAACATGTCTCACTCATAATATTATGTTACCGAATATTCAAATGAGGTTTAACGTTCTGATACTTAGTGAGTGTCCAAAGCAGCCGAAGGTTGTAGCCGCACGTGCATACTTACCAGTACAGACAGCAAAAAAAACAACATCTAATTTTAAAATAAACATGTTCTAATATAAACTTCTAGGTGACTGAATTATTTTCATTTCTATTTCATATACATAACATCACTTCACGTCTCTTTCTACTCGAAGGTGTAGGCAGCGGCTGCTAAGTCTCGACTCGTCGTCATGTTTATGTTCCAAATGGAACATAAACATGGCGAACCTATTGCCATACCGAGCACAAAGTTTTCAGTCATCGATATTTATCACACTTAACTTCCGATAACAATTTCGCAGTCATTGGTGTGAACCAGCGTCAGGATTCGAACCCGGACCTTTGGATCAGAAGCCGTGTTCTCGACCACTGGACCACCGAGACATGAACACATTTAAAAACAACGTTTAAAAATATTTAAGTTTAAGCTATTAACTTAATATTATAATTAGATATTATTGAAAATAATACTCTCGAGAGCAATGAATCCGGGTCACTTAAAGAATGTTAAAAATCTCGGAAACTAAAAATGATAGGTTAATGCAATAAATTGTATTTAATAGACAATGTAATACTCCTTAAATGAAAGTAAAAAAAATATGAGTCACCATACATTTTATTAACACAAAATTACATAAAGAAAAAATCTGCTGATCTCTCCTTAAAACAAAAATAGGAAACATGAAATTTTTGAACTTTATTACGATTTTCTTGAATTTTAATACTTCGTATTGCCTCCTCGTGCTTCCATTACTGCGTTTACGCGGTTTGGCATGCTGTACACCAAGTTCCTTATACGATTTTGGGGAATATTCTCCCATTCCTCTGTGAGAGCAATTTTGAGCTCACGAAGCGTGATTGGGGGAGGGTTTCGTTGTTTTACGCATCTGCCTAGCTCGTCCCAAGCATGCTCGATCGGGTTGATATCCGGGCTGCGCGCTGGCCACTCCATACGAGTAATGTTCATCTCTTGAAGGTAGTCATTCACAATCCTACCTGTATGAGGTCGGGCATTGTCATGCATAAATATAGCATCCTCACCTAAATTGACCATAAATGGACCAACGTGATCATTGAGGATTTCTTCCACATATCTTACGCTAGTTAAAGAGCCGTTTTCTATGATCACCAGCTCTGTGCGACTTTCAGAAGAAATTCCGGCCCACACAAGTACAGACCCACCACCGTAGGCTACTTTTTCCTCGATGCATGCTTGCTTGAATCTTTCCCCTGGTCTTCGATACACTCTGTGTCTTCCATCGTGCTTGTAGAGCATAAATTTTGATTCGTCGGAGAACATAACTTTTGACCAATCTTCAATACTCCAATTTACGTGGCTCTGGGCATATCTTAGTCTTGAAATACGATGCCCACGCTCCAGTTTAGGGCCGTTTGCAGGTCTAAGGGGTTTTAAGTTAGATTCAGCAAGCCGACGTCTTACTGTCCATGCACTTGGGTTACTTCCTCCGAGGCGTCGAAACTGATTGGTGAGTTCAGTTCCTGTGAGAAAGCGATTTCGAAGCATGGTGTTCACCAAGTATCGGTCTTCTCGTGCTGTGGTATACCTGATTCTGCCCGTTCCTGGTCTGCGTAGGTTAGAACCAGTTTCTTCGTAACGTCGGAGAACTCTTTGTACTGTTGACAGCGACACACCAACAGTCCTGGCTGTATCGCGCTGACTCCGGCCGGTTTCCAGCATTGTAAGTATTCTGGTGCATTCTTCAGGCGTAAGCGACATAATTTCAGCTTGAATAATGAATATAGAGCACTATCAACATGGTTTATGTACCCACATAAATGACAGATTACAAACAAAAGCAAAACCAAATGCTGTAATTTCGTAGTTCCATCTTCGAAAGTGGCCCTTTTTCAAATTTGATTTTTTTATGATATAACTTTACAATAACTAAGAAGTTTTAATACCTTCATTTAAGGAGTATTACATTGTCTATTAAATACAATTTATTGCATTAACCTAGCATTTTTAGTTTCCGAGATTTTTAACATTCTTTAAGTGACCCGGATTCATTGCTCTCGAGTGTATATTTTTTGTCTACATGTCGCTTTACGTAGAACAGTATTTTTGCAATAGAGCAACATATAGCTACAAAAATTACTTTAAAAAAAAAGTTAAACCGACTTCTAGAAACGTGAACCACAACAATCTATAAGTATATGAAAACAGTACCTCTATAACTAAAAAGCGATAAATAACGTAACTTCATTCATTCGTATATTTAATACAATATACAAAACGTAATACTTTAAGAAAGTCATCTTTAACTATTATAATATTTACAAATGTTACTCATTATTGAAGTCGGTGCAACACGATAGAGTACGATACCTAGACTGGCATCGACTCCAAAAATAAGTAACATTTGTAAATATTATAATAGTTAAAGATGACTATTAAAGTATTACGATTTGTATATTGTATTAGGTATACAAATAAGTAAATTACGTTATTTATCGCTTTTTAGTTATAGAGGTACTGTTTTCATATATACTTAAAGATTGTGTGGATTACGTTTCTAGAAGTCGGTTTAACTTTTTTTATAAAGTAATTTTTACATACATTTTTACATAATTGTGTTCTAACTCCTAATCGTATAAGAGTTTTGTAGCTACATCATCAGTACAGCAGTATCAGAAGTTGATTCAAGCATACCTCCCAAGCAACACGCTAGTCCTATATACTACTAAAAAGTTTCCATCGAATAACTGCAGTACTGTCGGTATTGCTTAAAAATCATGTTTCTGAGATATCGTCTTCGAAATGGAAAGAATGCTTCGAAAACTGATTGCACGAATGTAAAAGAGCATTAATCCCTTGTTTGGATTAATAATCCTTATTTTATTTCAATTTAAAGTCTATGCAAAAGTTTACCGCCACTAGATAACAATACTAGCTATATGTGTATATATAATTAGCTAACTCTAAAATAACCAGGTTATTCAGACTACGAAGTCATGTATCCCAAATCGTGGATTGAAAAAGTAAAAGTGGTCTTCATATTTTAGAAACATTTTTTTTTGCAGTCAGTACCGAGTCGGCCCAGTTCCCACAGATGTATATAATGTCAAACGTTCAAACGGCAGCTAATAATATACGTTTAGTAGTCTATTATGAATACATATTGTGTGAATGAGAGAATGACCTTCCTACTGTCAGTTTTCTACTACTTTTATGGAATCTCGTTGGTTTTCTAACAAAACCTTTATTATATTAGAGTTAGGTTTTTATTAATCGACAGTCTATGATTCAAACAGTTGATATTGGGACTTGAAACCGAAGAGAATTAAAAAAAAACAGCGAAAATCATTTTTTAAATGTTTATTTTTCATATAGTTTAAACTAAAGCCATAAAACGAGTTTCCTAAGACCATTCTCAAAGTCTCAGTCTCAAAGGCAAAGTCTAAAGTCCCACTTTTAGGGAAGACCTTTTATCTGTACTGGTACATAGCGAATCCACACTAATTTCTGATTCTAGAGAATATCCTGTTTCGAGTGACTGACTTGTATCATAATTGCCAGAGTCGATGGTAATCTCAGGGTTACCATTGCTAGATGATATTGCACTGTCGTCATCTGGATTTTTAATGTCAGCTTCAGGTATTTTAGTTTCAGTGACAATTGGTTTTGCCGCGAGTTGAATATTGGCACAATTATTGAGATATATATCCTCATCACTACTAACTTTCATAGATTTTTTTAGTTCTCTATATTTGTTAATGATTGGGTCGACATCCTTTGATCTTTTCTTGCTCTTAGACTTCGAAATACATTTTGGGAATAATTTACTTATATCGGTATCTTGAACTTCATTTAGTGAAGCTATATATTTATTTCTTTCTTGGATTTCAGCACTAAGTTTATTAAGGCCCTGCATTTCTGTACTAATTTTACTAATATAAGGATCTTCCAAATGCTGTAAACTGTCTGACAGTTCATCTAGAATTTTCTGAGTATTCCTATCTTCTTCCTCTCGTTTTAATCGTAGCGATATACTTTTTTCACTACTGCTACTACTTGGTAAATCAAAGTCATCTTCGTTTATTCTTTTAGAGTATTGATCGATTTCTTGTAATAATTTTTCACTTAACTTTTCCGCAAATTCGGTTAAGTGTTGGTTTCGATCTTGCTCAGGCCATTCTTCTTCAGTAGCTATCATATCTGACTTACAAGTGATTAAAGGTTCATTCTGTATTCTGTTAAAGCTTTCAGATTTTGAAATAGACTTTTCGGAATCAGTGCTTGATATAGAAATGGAATCATATGGTAACCTAGTTGGACTTCTGTGACTTTTACTTAGATTTTCATCGAGAGACCGACCTTCAGGTCGGTTGGGTGACAGTCTGTTTAAGCTCCACGTGGAATTACTAGTGCTACCTAGTTTAGGTGATCGATCTTTCGATCTTCTACCTGGTGATAGACGTTCGAGACTTGATACTTGTTACTATATGGATGTTGTAAAGTGTGTTATTATTGATATTAAAGTAGTTTTGAATTATGTTAAATATATAACATTAATTAATTAAATATCGAAACTCGATAAAGTCACACGAAAGTTAGTTAATGTTTCCCTAGCTCCAGTTAGTAGTTTTCTAGATTCGAACTTGGTAACAAGCAAATATGTACCTATATTTGATTGCTATCGAACGACAATCAACTAATTCGATTTCATTCGTTTTGAAAACACAACAATCAGATTTTTATTTATCGAAAAATACCAGTTGAACAAGACTTGATATTATGATACACAAATAATATAACGCATTTAAAACAAGAAAAATAGTACTTTCACATGTTTTTGAATGAGCATAAATTTATTTTAAAACAAAATTAATATGGCAAGAGATTTTTGAATATATTTTTTATAATATGTTTGTGTTGGGTCCTCTATCCCATAAAATAAAAAGCAAAGGAAGCGTGGTAGAGTAGGGTAAGGGTAGGGTATCCGGTGGGATACCCCTAATCCCCTCCACTCCCTTAAAGGCCGGCTATGCAACTGCAAAACTGTCAGTGTTGCAGGTGTCGGCGGTAGCTGCTTACCATCGGGTGGCCTTCTTGCTTGTTTGCCCTCTTATTCTATAAAAAGCGCAGCTGGTAGTGAGTGACTAGTACTGCTGCACCTCATCTGCGACACCAACGGGTCACATTTACCTTACCGAACTTCAAAATGCGTTGGGGAGATTAAATTGCGTATTAGAATACCTCCATCAACCACTATACAACCTTTTTCTAAGAGATCGTGCCTTGACAGCCGGCCCTTTCAGTTAACTGGGTGGCTTTACTACCAGCAAAAAAAAACTGCGCTATAAATAAAAAAATAACAGCCGCATTAGCAGTAGTTTGACTGTTGAATGCGTATACGACGCGACGTTACTCGGCTGAAAGTCGAAAGTGATTGCGTGCTCGTCGGAACGCATACCTACTGACTCGTCAGTCAGTAAAAGTAAAGTTCCTAATAGTGCGCATCTTACATACAATGTATAATTAATTATACGGATTACTCACGAGACCGGTTTGTAGAATTTAGAACTGTGTCAGTATCTTGGAAGGTCGTGTGAAGATTGTTTTTTTTTTAAATATTTCTGGCGTTTTGTTTTTGTTTAATATCCACTAACGATGGGAAGTTAGCTCTCGCTTCCTACTTGCTTGTTACATTTATGCTCGTATATACTTAAATATATACGAGATTCTGCAGATAGTAATGTAGATTGGTGCAGTCATATTTCAATCATTTTGACCCATATCTTAATAATACGATATTGTTTTTATTAAAAAAGGGACATAAAGTCTATCGGGAAAGTTTATTTTTTAATACATACATAACTTAACGCCAAATCCCTTGCAGAGTAGGCAGAGAGAACCGAGCCCCATAAGGCACGATTCTTAGACGCCTTACTTCTATGACATTCATTACTTTTCATGCATGCGCTTTTTTTTAAAAGGTTATTATTATATTTAAGAAAAACATATATTTTACAGAATACCTGAGCTTGTTAATAAAAATATTTAGTGATGTGTTTTTACACAAATATTCACATAAATTATTATCATCCGTTATTAGGGCAGATATTGCGCTAAAATCAAAAAGTACTTAACAATAATATTCAATTACATATTAGGTAAAAACTAGTGAATTGGATTTACAAATTTATTCACAATGTGTAAAATATTTTAATAATAAACAAATCGTCTCGTCTATCACAGTTATTTCACTCTCTCTCCCTCTCTCTAAACATTTTGCACGAACCGGTTATCGACCCCGAGACCTCGTAATTGTACCGACTAATTTGTGTTTATGACTCCATGAATGTCAACAGAGGCGGCAAATAATAATTAAAATGTATGATAATTTAGCATAAAATTAATGTGAAACAATGGAGATAATGTTTGTTTATGTGTTAACATGATTTTAATAATAATATAATTTATCAATAGTAATATTAACAACGCCTTTTACTACCCAAAGGCATAGGCAGCGGCTGTTAAGCCTCGACACGCCGTTATGTTTACGTCTCAAATGGAATAGTTGGCGAACCTATTGCCATACGCTGGGGATAAAGCTGTCACTCATCGATATTTATCGATTTATAAAAGAATTTCGAACTCATTGTTATGAGCCAGGATTGGAACCCACGATTTCTTGATTCAGTAACAAGGTGCTCGACTGGACCACCGAGACTATTCTGTAGTAATATTATGAAGAGGAAACATTATTTTGGATTGTTTAAGATCAGTAAACTCTAAAAGTAATAATTAATTGATATTAATAATTATTTAGCCGTTGCAAATCTGCACTGTTCAGAAAGAACATAGATAATACGACTTTGTTTTAAAATAATTAGGGCTCTGCACATAAGATGACATTTAAATTGTGTTTACTGTGTATATTTCGCTACGATTTTTTCACTTTTGCACGGGCGAAGCTTAGGGCAGAAGATAGAATACGTTACTTAGAATTTTCATTACATTTGCGGAAAAGCATATGATACTGTAGATTTCTCAGTTCTATACGAAATGTGGGGTTTTTAATCTATTGTATGGGCTTTTGAGGTCAGCTTTGGCATCTAGGTGTTAATTTTTATATTACCTACTACTTATCAAGCGGTTTCGTAGGAGTAGCGAACACTGTGATGGATAATAAAATAGGTTTAAATCATAATTTCAATTAAATACATTAATCAAAACATCGCAAATATATTGTTAACAATTTATTATTTCTTAAAATTTTCCTTAAAGACGTATAAATCACCGTAGAAATTGTCGACTCATTGATATTTTTGGGGTAAGAAATAAGGCATTGATCTTTGGCCTAATAAAATAGCGTCTACAGCCATCGCTATTGCTTTTCTTGTAATTGATTATTGTGGCCTTGGTGGAAGAGATTATACCTTGCGTAAATTCATTGTGCAGAAGAGGATATAATTTGGTAATTTATTTGAAATTTTCATTAGCAAGATAATAACGGTTATTACGCGAATATGAAATGCGTAATTATATTTTTGTAAAAATTTTACATTCTATGTGTAATCTGTAACACACATGTCATAATATTCGTTTTAATTGGATAAAAGAGATTGCACTTGTCTCACATTGTTGCAGTTCCGTGTCGCTGTCACAATAAGCTTACAGTTAATATATTATCCTGCAAATATGTATACGTGGTAATTAATTTTAATAAATTGCATATTAACTGTATCTTCCCAAGAAATAATGGCTTCCGCGATTAATTAAATATATAGGTATATAAAAATGATTTTATTCTAGAAAACTACTCGGCAATGAATTTATCAAAATACGCCTGTTTACGTGTACTAATTTTAGGTATGAAAATTTTTTTGAAATATCAACCTTTTTTTCATTGTTTGTTGATAAATATATTAGCTAAGATATGGATTTCTGGTTCAACCCTAGGCTTCTGTTCAGGCATCTCGAGTTCGAGTTAGGGTACACATCAATGACTCTTCATAGGGTGTGTGTATAAAAATATGTGGCAACAGACTTCACTATATATTACTAAGAACCATAATGTCACTAGGTGCCCGGGCATAACTTTTTAACTATCAGTGAGGTAAAGTTACAAAAAATGACAAAATTTAAACGTTTATTTTATCACTATCTGACCCGACGATCTTTGTTCCGTATCAATAGTAATTAATAAGTAAACTTTAGATTTCTCATTTTTTCTTTACCACATCATAAATGCATTTTATCTAAAAAGCACTATCTATTTATTAAAAGGAACCGCATCAAAATCAGTTGCGTAGTTTCAAAGATTTGAGCATATAACGGGACAGACAGCGAAAAGTGACTTTATTTTATACTGTGTAATCATTACATATTATAAAATAAAGTCGCCTTGTGCATAGATGGTGTCAACGGGGTGATTTTTATCTAGAATTCATGTATGATATATAAAAGAAGAAGTGATTAATCCAAAAGTTTAATTATTTATTACTTTCGATGCGGAACAATGTTCCCCGGGTCAGGTAGTATACCTATATATTATTACTAAATTCCAAATAAATGCCTGCTAACATATATTAAATAACACGTATAACTACAAACAAAAGCGTGAATGTAATTCCAATGTATTACATTTGTACATAAAGTTAAATCGTAATCAGCTTTGGTAATCGTGCAATTCCATTTCGCCAGTACGTAATTCTAATCTGCGAGACAAATAAAACAGCTTTAGGATCGTACAAAGCGGAGAACGTCGTGACGAATACTGGTTATTACGGTGTTTGTCAGCAAATTTAATGCCTCCTAATACAATAGTATTGTACAATACTGATTTATTGTATGCAAACTTATTTGTAATGTAGAGTACAATTACTATTTAAAAATAGATGGCTTGATTTTGTACGTATTGATTCAGCAATCAATAAAATAAAGGTCTCGGTGGTCCAGTTAGTCGAGTACTCCGCTTCTGAACCAAGTGGTCGCGGGTTCGTATCCTGGCTCACACTAATGACTTTTCTAAATTAATTTCGAAAGTTACGTGTGTATAAATATCGATGACTGAAAACTTTGTGCCCGGTATGGCAATAGGTTCGCCACCTATTTCATTTGGGATGTAAACATAACGGCGAGACGACGCTAACAGCCGCTACCTACACCTTCGGGTAGAAAATGGCGTGAAGTTATATTTATGTATGTTTAACGTAAACCGTATAATCAGACATTGGTAAATAACTATAAAACCAATCAATTAACTAAGTTAGTAGAACACACTCGCAACATTCTAAGAGAACATAATTTATCAAAGCAATTATTGAGAGCGGCTCGTGTGATCATGTTAGTATCAGTGGCAAATAACTTTGGCGAATGCATTGCAATAAATTAGTATTAGTTTGTTGATAGCTTACTAACATGATTTATTAATTATTTTTTAATTAATTATCATATCATCGCGGCGAATTAGTGTTTTCATTCTAGGTGAAAATACTTGGATTTATATCTGCGTAACATTAATAACTTTTGGAAAACTGTACGGGAATTAAGTATGTCGGCGCGTTTAACAATTATTTTAGAGTACGATATTTGACTCCACTCGAGCATTTATATCCTCTTTGCAGTCGAGTCAAATGTCACTCGGATGCAACACCGGGTGCTAGTGCGCAGGCGCGACCGACATGAGACATTACATATTTTGGTGAACTTGATCGAGTCGCATCTGGATAACGCGCTACGTGTTCGGTGGAGTGTTATTTAATTAAGAGTTATAATTAACCATAGTTTGAGACAACGATTATATTTTGTTAATTGCTACGCTGAGTATTTAATTCTCTTGCCCGACAACTCACGCCATTGAATAATGGAGCAAACTGACATTGTGGACGAATCTAGTGTTCCTTTATCAGAAGTGGGCATCCATCAAGAGAATATAATGAAACTCGCCACGATACGTCAGCGCATAACGTTTTACGAAGCATGAAATCGTTGTTATCAGGAATTTTAGAATCATCGTCGGCGTCGCAAGCCACCAACAACATGTCGACGCAGTTGGTACGGTTCAACCCAGATTATACCGACGCGGATATCGAAGGTTGGTGTAAGATAACCGAAATAGTGGTGAATAGCAGAAAATTAGAGGGCGCCGAACTTTTGTTAGCCCTCACGCACGCCTTGCGAGATCGGGCAGCAACGTGTCTTACCAAGTTTCAAAGTTCACAACTAACATGGGAGCATATAAAAGAAGTACTGCTAGCAAAATTTGGTACGCCTATGCAGCCACAGGATTATTTCGACGAAATTCTGCGATTCCAAATAGGTACTAAAGAAACCGCGAGTGAAGCCGCGGCTCGGCTTTGGCATATAATAGAACGCATTCCTCGAACTGAAATGTCAGAAGATGTCATCACGGGATTCGTTTCTTCGGTATTATGTGAAAAGGATGGCACCGTACGTCGAGAGATACAATCTTGCCATGTGTCTACTCGAATTCAACTCTTTCGGGTCCTCAACAGAATTTCATTGAAACGAAGACTCGACGTACAAGATTGTAGTGAATCTGATGCGAAAAGGATGCGGCCTGACACACGCTTTTCGGGAACTTGTCATCGCTGCGGTGTGGTAGGGCATCGAGCAGTGGACTGCCGTAAACCTCGTGAAGAGCCGACACCTAAACCAACTACGAAAGCTCCTGACCAGCCAGCGAAGACTCACAACTACTATAGGCCTGTCATATGCTTCGTTTGTGGTCATCAGGGCCATGTGGCGTCAGCTTGCCCAGAGCGCAAAGGGGGCGATGGACATGCTGCGGTCAAAGAGGTCAATTTATGTGGACGCAGACCAACAACCGGTACCTTCATGACATCCTCCGGTGAGCCCGTTTCTTTTCTTTTTGATAGTGGATCCACCTGCTTGCTAGTAATATGTAGCCTGGCTGACAGTTTAGGGGGTACTGTACATAGCGATTTGGTATATCTCACTGGTATAGGACAAAATATCGTGATAAAATGTAATTCACAGATTCTTAGCCACGTACAAATACGCTCACGAAAACCTACGTGCAGTACCCAGGGGTCATGAGGGCTTAGTAGATATAGCTAATACTTTACTAAATGATGATGAAGAGGAGGCCGAGACGGCGGACCAGGGTCAGATAGAGGGGAGGGTATCATCGGATGATGACAGTGACAGTTTACTTTCTGTGACCCGTGTTCGGCTAGCCTCACAGCTTCAGAGCGCGAGGAATTCTAAGATGTGAGTAAAGAAGTATTATTGTGAGAGTATACTGTCAGAATGTCCGGTCTGAATCACCATATGAGATGATGATCGGTCGAAGGGGCGCTGACACTGTAAGATCAGTACTTGTCATTATATGAGATAATGACCTGTACATAACTTGTCATTATATGAGATGATGACGTGTACCTAACCTGTCATCATATGAGATGATGATGGGCGGTGAGAGGATGAAGTCGGTTAGTATAGTGGCTATTTGTTTGCATGAGGTCAAACTGTAGCACTGTACATTGTGGGCGGTGAGAGGATGAAGTCGGCTAGTATAGTGGCTATTTGTTTGCATGAGGTTAAACTGTAGCACTGTACATTATGGGCGGTGAGAGGATGAAGTCGGCTAGTATAGTGGCTATTTGTTTGCATGAGGTCAGGCATATTTGTAGCACTGTACATTATGTGGGTGCTATTGTGTGAGAGCGTGTACAAAAAAGAGAAATGAAGAAGAGTGAAGAGAAACGAAGAGAATGGATATCCGAGAATATCCGAAATGTCAGGATAGGACGAGCAATATGAAAGTGATTTCCCTACATTTTTCTTATCTTTACAGATTAGCAGACCTATAGAGATGGAGCCGCACGAGGACGTGCTAATGTCAGTCTGGCCGTGTCGGCGCGTTTAACAATTATTTTAGAGTACGATATTTGACTCCACTCGAGCATTTATATCCTCTTTGCAGTCGAGTCAAATGTCACTCGGACGCAACACCGGGTGCTAGTGCGCAGGCGCGACCGACATGAGACATTACATATTTTGGTGAACTTGATCGAGTCGCATCTGGATAACACGCTACGTGTTCGGTGGAGTGTTATTTAATTAAGAGTTATAATTAACCATAGTTTGAGACAACGATTATATTTTGTTAATTGCTACGCTGAGTATTTAATTCTCTTGCCCGACAACTCACGCCATTGAATAATGGAGCAAACTGACATTGTGGACGAATCTAGTGTTCCTTTAAGTATAACTTATTGACTCGAGACGTCGACTTATATATTCAAAGATAATAAACTATTTAAGGTTTAACGTCTCGGTGGTCCAGTGGTCGAGCACCCCGCTTCAGAATCAAGAAGTCGCGGTTTCGAATCCTGGCTCACACCAAATGACTTTTCGAAATTCTTTTCGGAAGTTATGTGTGATAAATATCGATGACTGAAAACTTTGTGTCAATAGGAACGCCACCTATTCCAATTGGGGCGTAAACATAATGACGAGACGAGGCTTAACAGCCGCTGCCTTCACCTTCAGGTAGAAAAAGGCGTGAAGGTACATACCTTCACGCCTTCACGCCTTATGTAATAAACCATTGCTTATCGAGGCCTTCACCTTCGGGTAACAAAAGGCGTGAAGTTATGTTATGTTATCGAGGTATTAATATGCTATATTAATAAAAAAATAAAAAACAGAAGTGGAGTGAATAGGAAATATAATTATTTCCTATTCACTCCACTTCTGTTTTTTTTTTTCAGTGTAAAAATACGGGGGTCTATGGGCGTTTTATTAATCGGAATTCCCAACTAGAGTTATCACTTTTTAAAAGTTTGCGAAACATAGATTATTCTTTGTTCAGACAGGACAGGTGAGAGACATGACAGTGGTAGAGCCAAGCAGTTCGCTGCATGAATGGGCCGGCTCGACCGGTGAAATACCACGACCTCTCAGAAGATCGACGTAAAGTGGCTCATGCCGCGTTTCGTTCGGTGAGAGAGGTACCCGGAGGCCCACCCCCCTTTCCCCATCCTGTCTTTTCCCCTATCCCTTAAAGGTCGGCAACGCAACAGTAACATTATATGTATTGCTGGTGTCCATGGGCGGCGTTGGTTGCTTACCATCAGGTGACACGCCTGCTCGTTTGCCCTCCTATCCCATAAAAAAAAACACTTACTGTTTATATCTTTTTCAGACCTCCGAGCAGTTAGGTACTGAATACACGTTATAACTTCTTATTTATCATGCCTTAATATTGTTCCTCTTTTACTTTTTATGATCTAAGTATATATAGAAGGATTTGATATAAAAAAAACGAATCTACTACTTACTATCTGAAAGATGTTATTACACTTTCTGAGCACGCCGGGATTTGCTGGCACAGGATACGCAAACACATAAATCTTATTGTATTAGTTATAATATTCGAATCCTTTGGTGTTGAGGGAACAAGGATCTTATGTTCATAATAAGTGTAAATAAATCAAGTATTTCATTACTTTTATTCATATGAAAATATTATAATAACACTTATTATATAATACATTGACTCTTAAAACAATATACAAATTAGGAGCCTGAAAAATCGACGCGCGTGTATGAAAAAATTTGAGGTGTGTATCGTGGTGAATCGTGTCTTATGGCGCTCTGTTCTCTCTGTCTACCCCGTAATGCATTTAGCATGATGATTAAGCAGAAGTAAATCACGGGATTGACAACTATTTTGCGCTAGAGGTACGCAATATTTGCCAACTGAAGGTTGAAAAAGACTATATATAATACAAGTTCTTTATAATTTCACGCCAAATCTCTGGACAGAACAAATTGCATATCATATCCTGGGATAAAGAGACGAAATGATGAGACTTGTATTAAATCATTTACCCTATAAGCTATTTAATATATGAGATTAGATTTAGGACACAATTTATTTCGAATAAAACTCCACAGCAAGAAAAACCTAACCCAAGCAACAGTTGTACAAATATCAACAGAAATAATAATAATAAAAAAACAAACATTATTACAAGTAATTATCGTTAGATTGTTAGGGCCTTTACGAAAGGGAAAACCAAAAACTGCCATCATTATTGTCATGCGTAACCCTCCTATTTTAATGACCTCACGTACAATGAGGCACTTAAGTGAAAGTGTCACAGTGGACAAGAGAGAAATTTCACTATAATATAATATTATTTTTGCTTTTTACAAAAACTAGATTGTTGTGAATTTACATGTATGAATGTCGTTAGATAGAAGTTTTGTTTTATACTAGCTGACCCGACAAACTTTGTTACGCCACGAAAGCAATAAATAAAAGTATATTTTCACACAAGAAAGTAGCCTAAATTACTCCTTATTACATCAACTACCTACCAATAAAAGTCCCGTCGCTGAAAACTTTGTGCCCGGTATGGCAATAGTTTCGCCACCTATCTATTCCATTTAGGACGTAAACATAACGGCGTGTCGAGGCTCAAAAGACACTGTCAACACCTTGGAGTAGAAAAAGGCTTGAAGTTATGTTATTATTATAAACTAACTAACTAACTAATCGATTAAACTAACTAACCGATGTTATAAAATTGGTTAAATTGGATTAAAAAAATATTAGTTCATAAATTGAATAACATAACATAACATAACTTCACGCCTTTTGTTACCCGAAGGTGTAGGCAGCGGCTGTTAAGCCTCGTCTCGCCGTTATGTTTACGTCCCAAATGGAATAGGTGGCGAACCCATTGCCATACCGGCACAAAGTTTGTCAGTCATCGGTATTTATCACACATAACTTCCGAAAACAATTTCGAAAAGTCATTGATGTGAGCCAGTGTCTGGAATCGAACCCCGGACCTCTGGATCGAAGGCCGTGCGCTCGCCCACTGCGCCACCGAGACTGTTCTTATTGATGTTCTTATTGATAATAAATTGAATACTGAAAAAAATATTAATTATGTATCCATAGACGAGTAAATAGTACCGAGTACATAGTGCCCAGTACATAGTATCAAGTGCCAATTACATCGAATACCATTAAATACGGCAAAGTTATTTAGAAAGGATCAGATTATGTGAACAAGATGGGTCTAATTGATTGCTTCCCACACAAATTGTACCCACAAATGGATTCCCTTGATGAATATCTGTCATGAATCAGTCCTGCGTATGATAAATATGTTTACTGAGACACAAATAAATAAGGTTCTCTACGAACAATGACAATGACTAATTGGATGGTTTGATTATTTAAATTTTCAATTTATTGTATTGTAACTGCTGCTATTTACGGTGGTCCAGTGGGAGAGCACACGGCTTCTGATCCAGAGGTCCGGGTTCGAATCCTGACACTGGCTCACACCAATGACTTTTCGAAATTGTTTTCGGAAGTTATGTGTGAAAAATATCGATGACTGAAAAACTTTGTGCCCGGTATGGCAATAGGTTCGCCACCCATTCTATTTGGGACGTAAACATAACGGCGAGACGAGGCTTAAAAGCCGCTTCCTACGCCTTCGGGTAACAAAAGGCGTGAAGTTATGTTATGTATAGTCCAGCGTATAAGAGTTCAAGTAAGTATCACATTTTTTAACATTTAACGTCATCCTAAGGTCCCTGTGTTCTCTGAAAAACAGAGAATCAAACTCTTGGATCAATTCGGTCATGGATATCGTGGCCGTTGGTCGTCCTCCATCCTTCCACTTTTGCATTATATATCTGCTTAGTTAATGTTGCATCATCCATTATTTCTATATATCTGAAATATCGAAGCATGGCCTTTTTTACTTCGATACCCTCGTGCAATCTGTCTTCCTGTCTTATTTTCGAAGCGATCGGCGAGCATCACTCTGAAAATTTTGCCTATTACCCTTATTTTTACTTCGTTACACTTCTACTTTCATGCATAGTGCATACTCTGCCATACTCAACTCTCGCTTCCATAACAAAAGTAAAAGTATATAAAACTTATAATATATACGTTGTCTAGTCCCTGAGGTTCCTTAGTTATGCAGTAGATAGCGTAGCTTGAATAGCTTTCTTAACAATATTATTATTATTCACTTACTTTAAACATAAATTAGATTGAATTAGAATTGTATGAACACTGTAATAACAATTGCAATCATAATAGACATTTTTAATATTAAATTTTCATTTGAAATTATGGAACTTGTAACGTTATGCCAAGATTATTACAGTCAATAAAATTGTGACAATAAGGCGGAAGTAATAACATTTTATATGCGTTCAAATCCAGAGTTAACTTAATTGGAAGTAAGTGGAGAATTATTTTATAACCCATTCAATTGAAAATTATGATTACTTTTCACTGATTGTAGCTGAGTAAGATAACTAGTAGGAGATATTTTTGATTATGATAACATATATTTTGTTATATGTTTTAAAAAATCTGTGGTGATGTTTCGGCTTTGTATTTCCCTCTAAGGTCTTTAAAAAACTTGGAAGTTTTATTTAATTATTATTATTATTAAAGAATGCAGAAATCGTTATTTAATTACGACAATAAAACACACATCCAATTCCATTTGAGCAAATATTTCATCTGCTAATATAAAGCGGTTCATTTGGGTATTAAATATAATTTAATACGCATCCAATCGTGCATCCATAGCATCGAAGTCATTCCCGTCTCACCTCCCTTCGTGTTTCCCACCCTATCCCACATCCTTAAAGGCCGCCAACGCAATTGTAACACTATTAGTGTTGTAGGTGTCTGTGGGCATTTTAGTAGGTAACCCTAGGATCAGATTGCAGTTTACTGTTTTGAGAGTCCCACACTACCCCCTGCCGTACCCAGGCGGGGGGTGTGCATAAAGCATTTCCTCGCGTAAAAAAGGTGTCTATGGGCGGCGGTACTTGCTTACTATCCGTAACCCGCTTGCTCGTTTGCCCCTATTCCATAAAAAAAAACTCCCATTCCCAACCCATTTTTTGTTAGTAGAATTTATATATGAATTAAATTAGTATTTTTTACAATGCCAAATAAGCATTTCTACACCTTCAATTACATTATTTACATTTTAATTCCCTACATCGTGCCTAATGGACATCTTTCTTTGAATTGACCAAACGATATATATATTATATGGGCACATAGACCTTGAATAACATTAGAAACAGACAACATAAAAAGACATGTTCATGGCGTAAATGTTTCTACACGAACGGGGATCAAACCCATCGACCTTCGTGCAGTAGACAGTAACCGTTGTAATTTAGGAAATAACTGGGCGTAAATTCGTTTCGTGGTGAGTTATTCCCTTCATAATCTTCAACGGTTTTACATAACAGTGAACTTATTCCGAGGTTACATTATTCATATTAGGAAAGATCTGATTGTGTTTGAAATCTCACAGTCATTAGCGAATATGTACTAGGTCGAGATACTGATCCATTTATCATAATAAGTCCGCTATACTTTTAGCTAGAAGGCAATCATTTTTTCTTCTACAAGGTCCAAAACATCACGTTTGACATTTGAAACTATTATTACGAGTAAGTATGATTACATCAATATCCGGAGATGTTATCGATTAAAATGTTACAGTTCTTAAATTTAATTGATAGATGTGGAACGGAGTAATTACACGTTCTTCTACATTTTTATACTTGCACAAAATCACGCTTGTTTTCCATAGGGGTAGGCAGAGACTTAATCGTTTCCATTTGTTACGATCCTGTCATACATTTGTTGTTTTTGAAGTGGAACTTCTAATGTCTCGTGCAAAAGCGTTTAACGCTTTTAACGCCCCCTCGCGGGTATTATAGGTAATTTAAAACACTAAAACATAAATCGGCTTATATAAACCAAGGAAGAGAATTTCCATAGCGTGATTAAAAACTGTACATAGACATCTAGAAGCTAGTAGCGGCACTGTTTTTATCGCACCGTGTCTCAAAAGTACTAACTGCATAAAAAATATTGTTTTAAATTTTTAGGCTACTTAAAAAAAAGAACAAAACCAAAAATTCAAATATTAGTAGGAATATACAAACAAGGCATTTTTTAATGCTATATAATAATAATAATAACAAATAATAATTAGTTTGACGTCACTATAACTGAAAAACCAACCTTGGGAACCTTAATAAAAAGTATCCATACAGACACAGGAGTAACACAACTAGTTCAGTATTAGAATTGTAAAACATTAAGTAATTAGTCAATAAATAATATAGTTATTAAAATGCAATAGGTCGCAGGTAAAATAATGGCTTTTTTACTTCTGTATTTATTTCTGTATTTAATTTCATTATATAAACTAAATTTTAATTTGTCTTAATTATTTTTACCTTATTGCAACCATTAGTGTACATGTACAAAAGTACAATTAGATTACAAAAACGTTTAAGAAGTATGAAAAACAAAATGGGTAAAATAAATAATTTCTTTCTAATGTGTTTGTGAACCATTGTGAATTCTCAAGCGTGCGTTTTCAGACACAGCCTGACTACGCATCAAGGCACTATTAACTCTGTTACCCGCAGTCACTCTCCTTTCAATATCTTCCTTCGATTTTCCGTCTCTTGTAAACATACTTCCCAAATATACAAACTCATTCGATTGCTCCAATTTCTCGCCATATAATAATACACATAATATATATGTAATAACTACACTGCTTTTATACGAAAAGTCATTGGTGACAGCTAGGATTTTCAAGTAGGGACTCTGTATTAAAAGTTATATACTTGAAATAGTTATGGATATTTCGACAGGATGACATGTTGTGCCCATCGCTGATAGCGGAAGAACCCCGAACGACGACATTCACGAGGAAGGTTGACATAAGCAGGCAGCCGGCCATAAAACTACAACCAAATCTGTTGACAACATGGGTAGTTCCAAGGGTGACATGGTTAAGGCCCACTTAGAGTGAGCCAAATCCCACCCCCGCAGGAAAATGATGTTGACTCTGAAATGGGGTGCCTAAATTCGAAGCCATCGCTAAGATGACAATACACTTTTATGCTTAATCGGAAGACGTCTTTCGAAAAACAATTTAGTAATCGTATTATAAAGATTTTAGAATATATATGCTATGCAAAATTCATGACTATAAGCATGAATATATCTTATTGCCTTAAAGATTGACTTATTACCTTATTTAATAGACATCAGTCCAGATTTCAGCATGTTTTATTTGTAAAACAAGAAAGACATAAACGTTATTTGTAAGATATAATAGTATATATCAAAGCAATGAGTGTCTATAACAATTAAGTCTTATGTTCGCTGTCTCTGTTCTTTCTGTCTAAACCTCAATAAATATGACGAATTGTGAATCTCGAACTAAGAAATAAACAATTATAGGCAAATTGTTATCAAAAGCAATACGTAAGTATGTATACTGTATGTATACTTACAAGAAAAACACATTGTCAGTATGAGAACATATACAAGGCTCTTGCAAATATTTTGAGACAAAGGCATTGTTTTTATTGTAAAATAAAGGTTTTAACCTAAACAATAGTCTCGGTGGTCCAGTGATCGAACACGCGGTTCTGAATCCAGGGTTAGAAAATAATTTCGAAAGTTATGTGTGATAAATATCGATGACTAAAAACTTTGTGCCAGGTATGGCAATAGATTCGCCAACTATTCCATTTGGGACGTAAACATAACGGCGAATCGAGGCTTAACAGCCGTCGCCTACAACTTCGGGTAGAAAAGGGCGTGAAGTTACGTTAACAAAAACGTAAATATAAAGTGTAAAAGCCAAGCGTTATTTAAATTGAAAATTCCATTGAATTAACTTCTGAGATACGCCAAAATATATGGAACATACCTACATATAAATACATTCTAATTTAAATATTACGTGAGATGACAGTAATATTCTGTAATGGATTCTTCTTGGAGACAGATAAAGAACGCAATTTCCCAACCTAATTAGTTCTCGCGAATTTTGGGGTTATTATAATGGAAAAATCCAATAACATGAGATGGTAAGAGATGCTTACTAAATTTAAGAATATTTATCTCTAAGATTTTCGCGAATCACGTTCATGACATTAAAACAAACTTTAGGACTATACAAACCAAACTTTTTCTTTAGTAAATTTATCTTGTTAATAAATATTTAATTTTTTGTTTTATGGTCTGCTGTGGGTTACCTATAGTAAAAATCATATTTTTAACATCAACTTTTTGATTTTTATTTCCAAAAAGTGGGTGCTCTCTGTATCAATGAAAATAGCTTTTGAACAAATACCATCTTTTTGTTCATCACTCGTGAAAATGATCTCTGTAAAGAGTTCGAAACGTGGGGAAATTAATAAAATTGGTAATAAATAAACGCGATATAGTCCTAAAGTTTGTTTTAATGTCATAAATTTAAGAAATTTTGGTTGGAATTTTTATGAATAGATTATTTTAATAAATTTAGTTTAGTAAATAAACACACAAACATTTATTACAACCATCAAACAAAGTATTAATAACAATATTTGATTAGACAATAAATCCAGCCGCTTATGAATTCAGTAATCTGCGACGAATAGAAGAATTAAAGTGGCTCATGCCGTAACCCTTTCTTATTTTAAAGACCGGAAACACAATTGTAAAACTATCTGTGTTGCATATGTCCATTGGCGGCGTTAGTTGCTTACCATCAGGGGACACCCCTGACGTAGGCCCCCATCCCATAACAAAAATTAAAAAACCTGTACATTCAATAATCTAACCTCCGCCGCACTCCATTCCATAACTAATTGCCTATTACACCTTGCGATTGGATACAAGAATAAAAAATTGTGTGGTTTTATGAAACCACCGTAAAAGTGAAACTTTTTTTCACATTATAGACATTTAACTAAAAATTTTCGGAATAATATTCCATTAAGGGTATAAAAATTGCTTAATACTTTTGAAATATACATATACAAAATATTTTTTCAATAATTATTTTTCAATAATTTAGTTAGTAAGTTTTTTAAATTGATGATTCTGATAAAATGATTAACATTTATATTTTTTTAGAGTGCAACAGTGTAAAACAGTTACTTCACAGCAATTTTTTAAAAAGTTTGCTTTGGCTTCGTTTAACTTTAAGTTAAAGATTTAAATCAATTAATTCGATAATCTCATCATTTTCAAGTTCTTTGGAAGTTAACGACTGAAGATTAAGAATTCCTAGATGGCGCTACTAGGTTGCTACTATTGATGATTCTGCCGTAATATCGTATTATATCGATAGATGTCGCCCGAATCGACAAGTATTCCAGCTTCGGCACTAGGGATAACGCGACACCTATTAAACGTTAACAACATTACAACAAAGGATCTTTACAAAACAAAACGATATTTTTTCCTCCAGTAAATATGATATTTTGATTTATTATGAAAATGTGACAAATACATATATAAAGAGCACTATCTTATCGCTAATAAATTGACGAACATAACTAGTTTAATTTGAAATCGAACCGGACGTCACCGGCTTTCAGGGGATTGTGCGATAAGGGCTATTTTAATTTACTTGCCATCTTGTATTTGTTAATAGGGTTTAATAAATGTTTTTTATTTTACGTGGTCACGACAATAATTCCTAGATGGCGCTATTAGGTTGCTACTATTGATGATTCTGCCGTAATATCGTATTATATCGATAGATGTCGCCCGAATCGACAAGTATTCCAGCTACGGCACTAGGGATAACGCGACACCTATTAAACGTTAACAACATTACAACAAAGGATCTTTACAAAACAAAACGATATTTTTTCCTCCAGTAAATATGATATTTCGATTTATTATGAAAATGTGACAAATACATATTTAAAGAGCACTATCTTATCTTATATCTTTAAACGAGCAATTCTTGTATATATATATATATATATATAAAATTGGAATCTCGGAATCGGCTCCAACGATTTTCATGAAATTTCTATTCCAGCAGATGGCGTTGTTAACTAACACGAAGTCAATGTGTGTTTGCTTTGCTTTTATTACAGTTTATCACTGCAAAAAATTAAGTATATGTTTCTAATATAATATGTTAGTACATAGTATATATTAGTATATATTTATTATTCTGTCGGTAAGATCGAAAAATATTATTGATATTTCATTATTTTATTAGTATGTAATTCGTACTTAAATATAATTTTCAAAAAACACAATTTATAAAAAAAAAGAAAATGTATATGTATATAAAAATAATATGTATGTATGTAAAAAACAAACAAACAAACAAACCCGATCCTAGAAAATGTGTCGAAATTGGTAAAGAGGACGGTAATTAGACGATTATACATACGGCCCTCGTGGTGCATCGGTAAACCGCACTACCGATAACACAAGGTCGGGGCGGGTTCGATCCTCGTCTGGGGGTGTTTTTCTACATGTTTTTACGGTATTTATTTACAAAAATAAAGTGTATATTTGGGTAATTAATTAATAATAAATAAATAAATAAACGATAATAGACGTGAAAGGCGCTCTGACGAGCGCCTTTCACTTTATCCCTACTCCGCGGCCGACCGTCACGCGACATGCAACACGCAGACGAAAAAGTTTGAGACGATGTAATAAAAGTTTCACTTTAAAAATAAAATAAAGTAAAATATTTGAAATATTCACAAGTCATTTCAAATAATTTAACGACACCATAGTGATTTAGTGTTAGGTAGGTACGAAATGCCGAATTCGTGAGTATAAACAAACTGACGGGTTTGTAAATTACCCATGGAAAATCGAATATTCTCACAGATAGTTTTTGAGGGTATAGTTACAAATTTTTACATTTATTTTCGATATATTTTAAACTCTTATTTTAAGTAGTATCAGTTACTAGCAGACCCGGCGAACTTTGTTCCGCATCATAAATGAGTCAAATTTGGATATTAAAAATTTCAATTTGTACTATTTATCGGAACGCGTCTTGGCTGGTACTATGGCACGACGCAACTGCTATGTCCCGTTAAGTTAATACTGTAATATCTTCGTAAATATTCGCTTAAATTACATGCTGTAAAGGGTCCTATTGATCTATATTAAAAACGCAATATATTCAAAATAATCGTCTAGGTGGTCCATAGGTCGAACTCCCCGCTTTGGATTCAGAAGTTTTAGGTTCGGTTCCGAAAGCACACCAATGATTTCTCGCAATTCTTTTCGAAAGTTATGTGTGATAAATATTGATAACTGACAACTTTGTTTCTGCTGTAAGGACAATAGGTCACCTATTGCATTTGACATTTCGGCGAGTCGAGGCTTTAACAGACGCTGCCTACACCTTTGGGTAGATGTTCAGGCCTGAAGTTAAGTTAACGTACGTTTTAACAGCTAATTACACTATAGACGTATCTAATATTTATACCCCATGAATAGCCTATTTAATTTTTTTTTTTTTTTTTATGGAACAGGAGGGCAAACGAGCTGGCGTGTCACCTGATGGTAAGCAACCAACGCCGCCCATGGACACCAGCAATACATTTAGTGTTACTGTTGCGTTGCCGACCTTTAAGGGATAGGGGATAGGAAAGGATGGGGAAGGGGGGTGGGCCTCCGGGTACCTCTCTCACCGAACAAAATGCGGCATGAGCCACTTTACGTCGGTCTTCTGAAAGGTCGTGGTATTTCACCGGTCGAGCCGGCCCATTCATGCAGCGAACTGCTTGGCTCTACCACTGTTGAGATTAATTGAAATGTAGCATGATCTATCACATTTAACTTCTGCATGTATACCGGATTCGTATGCGGGACCTCCAGTCATCACACTATCGATACCTATCCCAGTACCTACTTAATGTTTTATTTTAACTTTGTAAGGTCATTCAAATTGGTTTATTCACATTCAGAGGTCACAAGAGTTATTTTCATTCAATAAATGTAATGAATGAACTTATCGTTTACGTT
Source organism: Euproctis similis (assembly GCA_905147225.2). Taxonomy (NCBI): domain Eukaryota; kingdom Metazoa; phylum Arthropoda; class Insecta; order Lepidoptera; family Erebidae; genus Euproctis; species Euproctis similis. Next base: position 18,630,427 of record LR990109.1, read on the forward strand.
AAAAGGTCATAAAATTTTATTTTACTGTAAACGAGTTGAATATACGCACAACGCCATCTAGTTTAATATTATACAACTAAGCTTTTTCTATGCACACAGTATTATGTATATATTTTAATAATTTAATTTTAAAGTTTATCAATGTACAAATATATTCTTAAAATACAGGAAGACGGTCATACCTATAAGATGTAATTTACATTAATATCTATTTAATTAACATAAATTATATTTTTGGAATTATATACTATCTGAATAAGGAAAACGCAATAAATAAAATATAATTTGCGCAAAAATTCGGGTACCGGTTTTATTAACCTGAATGTTTTTTTTTTTACGGAATCATATTTATTTTATCCTTGTTTTTAATTCTTTTCCCTTATATAGAACAAGGATTGGTCTGAACTTTAACATGCATCTGTGATCTAAATAATGAAATCGTCCGATATTGGAATCGATACCGGGCCCAAAAGTATGTTTCTTTTTTATTTTTCACTTTTTGTATTTGGCTGTTTATTTATTTGTCTTTATGTTTGTTACGGATAAGCTCCAAAAGTACTACTTGCTTTTATTTCCAATTTTGCATGAATATTACTAAGAGGTTGGGTCAACACATAGCCGCTAAATATGATCACGTTATTACTAATTAGGGGTGATCAATGAACCTTTATATTGGCACAGGCATATTATTTTTGATGTTTTATGCTATGCAGACGAAGTAGCGGTCATCAATTCATATTAAAATCAGGCGAATACCGAATAAAATATATTGTTTTATTTTCGTGGGACATTTCAAATGTTTTTTTTAAGCGTGGCGGGACCGCGAGATTAATTGTTGTTATGGGATAAGCATTCCATTAGCGACCAGCAAAGTGCTTCTAGCGGACAAATGAAAAAAAAAAACCTGAAACTTTTTAATCTGAATATCTGATACCTAGACTTCAGGAGGGAACGACTTTAATTGCTTGACAACCACTTTCTAGGCATTTTGGATTGAAACTTTAATGTTTAAGTCGCGGAATCAAGACAATCAAAATTAATAAAATAAATAAAACATAACTCGGTGGCTCAGTGGTCGAGCACACGGCTTCTGATCCAGAGTTCCGGGTTCGATTCCTGACATTCGCCATCTATTCCATTTAGGACGTAACATAACTATTATACGAGGCGAGGCTTAACAGCCGCTGCCTACATCTTCGAGTAACAAAAGGCGTGAAGTTATGTTAGGTTATAAATCATAAACTAACAGGTATAGACAGCTGCTGTTAAGCCGCGACTCGCCGAATCGTTATGTTCCGCCCCACATGGAATAGGTGGCGACTGGCGAACCTATTGTCATACAACGGTGGTTCGTCCTCGATATTTATCATACATAATTTCCGAAAACAATTCCGAGTAATCACCGTGTATCTCTTTATTTAGGTTGAAACATTGAAATAGTTATTTTTTTCTTCAGTCATAACATCTCGCTCGATCACCAGAGAACTCCTCAGGTGATCCAAAATCTGCTACTAAGCCCGTCACTTGACAATGAACTTCCAAATCTATCCATCATTATATAACATAAAGAAATGCAATAGACACATAGCAATTACAACACAAAAATTATAAAACTCCATCGCCTCAATGTTATTTGATAATAATAATTATAATTTTAAAATTTTAATGAATGAAAGTTAACAACGAGAAACAACGTAATGGTGAGACATTTGAAAACATTTGTATTTTTTATAATAAAAAAACTTAATATTTATTGTTCATCTATGTTACGAAAGTGTACAAACTAATATTAAGCGTGTATTTTTGTTGTTGTTGTTTATATCTTTACGCCTGTTAATAGCTTTAGGTGTAGATTCGATTAGATTCCCAAATAAGGTTGACGTCAGGCAGGTCATAAAACAACAGCCAAAACTTTTGACAACACTTGGGAGTCCCGCGTGGATAAGGGCAGAAAAACCATGATGATGTGTTTTATAATTTGCTATAACATGAATGTTTTCAAATACTCATAAGATACATATTATTTCTAATAAAAACTGCGTAAGAGAGTGACTCGCCAATCCGTAACAAATGAAAGTAAATGTGTTTTTTTTTAATTATATAATATTATACACACGTATTGTGTTGTAGTCGAAATTATATAGATGAAGATAAATAGTATCGAGATGAACTTGACCTTATATTTATTTTTATAATTAACGGAGTCTGTGGTAGTATTAGTAAAAGTGTCTACTGATCAATACCGGGTTCGATCTTAAACCTAGCTAAGACATTTGCGTTAATTAAGAATGTTTGAATACTATTTGAAATATAAGTATGTACGAATATATTCAGGATATAGTCTCGGTGGTCCAGTGGTCGAGCTCCCTGCTTCTGATACAGAAGTCGTGGGTTCGATTCGGACCAATTGGATCCACACTAATGATTTCTTGGAATTCCGTTCGGATGTTATGTGTGATAAATATCGATGACTGACAACTTTGTACGCGGCAAAGGCAATAGGTTCGCTACCTATTCCATTGTTTGAACTTTATATCGCATTAGAATTATTATGTTTTGGCCGATTTGCTGATATAACATTATTAACTTTGGGTAGCAGGTTTTTTTATGCAAGTCGGTTGGTCTTGTCCCTCTTAATGGTAAGTGACAAAGAGGCCGTAGATATTGTAGCGCACTGTCCAGTTAAGAGCCCCTTTACGCTATTTTTAACGGTGTGGGGATGATGAAGGGAGATTTAAAGAAGGTTCTAACGGGTGATATATCTACAACGGATGTAAGAGATAAGTAAAGACGTCCGGTAGTTCTTCCGATGATGGAAAGATGGATAGGATGGAGGTAACAGGTTGTGTACTTCTTTGCACGTAATGCAAAACAAGATTTTTCAAATGATACGGGTTATTGAAATATTTTTATTATTTATTAAAAAAAAATAACATGTGTACTTTGTTTCAATGTCAACAATGTATATCTTTATCAAACAAGAATAATAGAAAATGATTTAGACAACGCCATCTAGCCTCGAAATTAATATAAACCTTGTACACTGAGAACCACGAAATATATTATTATGTTATCTATGATTGTATTATAAAGATTTTTTTTATGGGATAGGAGGGCAAACGAGCAGGCGTGTCACCTGGTGGTAAGCAACCAACGCCGCCCATGGACACCAGCAACACATATAGTGTTACTGTTGTCCGGGTACCTCTCTCACCGAACGAAACGCGGCATGAGCCACTTTACGTCGATCTTCTGAGAGGTCGTGGTATTTCACCGGTCGAGCCGGCCCATTCATGCAGCCAACTGCTTGGCTCTACCACTATAAATATATAGTCCTAGTATTGTAAGTTTGTTTGTACGTCAGAAATATTTTTTGGAACAATGATACTTCTTTAGTATCCGATAAAGCCTTGGTAACTAGGTGATTTACTAATATTTAATTTCAAAATTATTTTTATGTATCCTTTAATGTAAATATATATAAAACTGAAAACACAATAGCAACATTACTGTTTAAAACTCATAATATTATCACTCTTATTCGCTCCGAAGCCACAATATTTTGCCAAACAACGGTACGAAGTCAGAATATTATCTCTAAATTTCGCCATACTCCTGTTGTAATAACACCGATCTCTACTAAATCTTACTTTATACCTATTATAAATTCGAAAGTTGGTAAAGACTTTTTAAATATTTGTTACTCAATCACGAGTCAACTGTTTAACAAAATTTTATAAGTGTTAGATGGCGACTTTTTGGGATTCGGGAGGTCCCCGCGGTGTACCCACGGGATAATACTTCAACGGAATCTGAAATTTTTAATTCATTCTTACATTTTTTACATTTTCTCTATAAATATAATAATAATATAATATCTTGGACACAATACACACAACGCCCTCTAGTTCCAAGCTATGCAACTAAATGCTTGTATTATTGATACTAGATGACGGATATTATTTTCTTTTGTAAATACATACGTATAATACATAGAAGAACACCCAGATGCCACACAAATATTCATGTTTGTCACAAATATTTGTGCTCGGGTGGGAATCGAACCCGCGACCTCATTGCTGCAGCCGGTAGTTTTACCAATGCGTGAATATGTGCGTGAAGGTACAATTTATTTAGTTACTGTTATCGTGAAACCACAAGAAAGTTACGTATTGAAATGATTCCCTTGAGAGACATTTAAATATACTTATATATAGGTATACGAGTAAAGTATACTAGCTGACCCGGCGAACTTTGTTCCGCATTAAAAAGTAATAAATAAGTAAATTTTGAATTTATCACTTTTACATCACCGTACATGAATTAGAGATACAAACCACCCCATCGAGTCCCTCTATCTATAAAAAAAAACCGCAAAATAACTGGAGCGTAATTTTAAAGATTTATGTGAAACTATGCACTAATTTAAGATGTTGTTTTTTATGAGATAGGGGAGCATCTGCTTAGCTCAGCTCTGCTTAGCTAAGCTCCTTACCTAGCTAGCTCCTTAGTACGGAGCTAAGCTAAGCAGCAGATGTGTGACCCAATGGCAAGCAACAAACGATGCCTTTGGACACCTGCAACACAGACAGTGCCACAGTTGCGTTGCCGGCCTTTAAAATACAATAGGAAGTGATCTGAAGTGGGGTCAGGCAGTGTATAGGAGAAGAGTAGAGGGGGAAGTGGTTAGGCCACCGGATATCTCTCGAACCGAGCGAAGAGCGGTATGAGCTAATTTACGCCAATAATCTGACTGGTCGTGGCTTCGCCGGTCCCACATATCTGTTAAGTTGATGACATATTTATATAATATTATGCCCATGATGTTTGATAGTTAATAATTACGCTGATGACGTAAGGATATGGCCGCCAAAATACATTTCTATGTGTCAATGAGGATCAAAAACTTCGTCCACTTTCGATATTAACATATTATTTATCAGTTTCACTTTTGACTAAAATAGTCATAATAATTTATTCTCATAAATATTTTTTATGTCTACTAGAAATTTTTTTATACGTGTCTTTATATAAAATAAACTAGAAACTGTTATCAGTTATAATTTATACAACAAATATAATATGTTTTTGAAGATGGGAATCTTAATTGCTTTGAGCTATTTAGTATGCTTAATAATTGTATGTGTTTTATTTATATTTATAAATAATTATTTTTAAATAATTATTTCAAGTATATCAAAAATAGCTATCTAATCAAACCAGTTTAAGTGAGTCGCTTAGAATTGAGATGAATATAAAGATTGAAGTAGTCAGTATTTGTGGATATTAAGACTAGTATTACTTGAGATGTACGAATACCTGTTACTGTGAATAACTGTTCCTATAAATAACTATTTCTGTTCTCTTTAAAGTGTTGCCTTTTAACACATTTTGTTGCAATTTCAATTTTTTTTTTGTTACTGAATGCGATTTGTGTATTAGCTACGATAATAAATGTTGTATCACTATAAAACAGTCGAAAACCGAGTTTACAAAATCCAATTTCACTGAATTCAAGATGATATGTCTTTATTGCTACCAACTAATCTTATTATTGCTTTTCTACTACTCGAGATGATTCGACTTTTTATCCCTACTGCGACAGTTGTGAAAAATATGTAGTTAGGTTTTGATGCAGCGTCCATCTTAGAAATATAACCGTTGTTGTTTTTTTTTTATCATAAAAACACGAAAGTACTTATATTTGCATGATAATAGCACACTTACAGGGCATGTTTAGAAAAGTAATGGGCTATTATTGAATAACAAGTATTATGCTATTTTTACGAAATAAAATAGCAGGTATTTTGCTTTGCTTACCCAACACTAGAGTCATTTTCGCAACTTGACTCTTGAGTTTTGGTCAAACGGTACCTACCAAGCTCTGTCCCGCTAGCAATGCAAAATCAAGATCATATTAAGATGATGATTAAATTAATTAAATGTTTTTTAATTATATTGTATTACTATATTTTTTATATTTTGTTTTTGAAATTCTTAACTGTCTGTTAAATAGGTTCCATCTCTCTTGTTAAAAATACTTAATAAACCTTATTTTATAACAGCATCGGCGGTGCAGTAGTCGAGCACCCAGCTTCTGAATGAGGAAGTCGCGGGATCGAATTTGGGCTCACACCAATTACTTATCTAAATTATTTTCGGAAGGTATGTGTGATACATATCGATATCTGAAAACTTTGTGCGTAGTGTATAAATGATGGCAATAGGTTCGCCACCTATTTGGGACGTAAACATAACGGTGAGTCGAAGTTTAACAGCCGATGCCTACACCTTTGGGTAGAAAAAGGCGTGAAGATATTTTATGTTATCTTAGATATACCGTTTGTTACCCATAATCTCTATTTGTTTATTTAAACCTAGTTCAAAAGATTCTATAAATCGTAAACTATTGTAGAAAGTACACAGACAATTATTTCTAAGTAACGATTCTAATTAAAATATAATTTTTCAGTTAGAAAATATCTGATCGCGAGTGAAATCGTGTGGTGAAGTTAGTTATACGCGAGATTTATAAGAGATTATGGTCATATTTCAATTTGTTATTATATTAGAAAAATGTTGTTGAATTGATGTTATTTTTAATAATATCTTTTTTATTCTTTGCAACACGAAAACTTAGATAGCTGCAGCTAAGTCTCGACTCGCAGAATTGGTACATTCCAACGGCACATTCTCCTTTACCACAACGTTCTTAGTCATCGTTATTTATAACACATAATTTACAAAACTGAACATCAATGACTTTTCGAAATTAAAAAGTTTGATTTTAATGATTGCTTTTTAATAACTATCAAATAAGATATATCAAGCAATTCTAAAACAAAATCATGTTTTGGGTACTGTAACGAGCTCAGACTATCGAGTCTCTCATGTATATATAGGGTTCATCTCTCAGCTCCTCAATTTATTGAATACAAGGAACGCCGCAATGAGAACCTCCTCTTAAATGAAAATCTAACGTAAAAGATTGCTCTGTTATAGGGGTATTATAAGCTCAGTGCATGTGTGTTAAATAAATAGGCAGATAAATTAAATCATTGATATATTATTCATGATATTAAAATAAAATTTGATACGTGCCAAATCTGTGTCATGGGTTTTCAATACTGCATTATCCCTGGGCGCCTCGTCTAGGTCCCAGCATCATCATTGCTCCTCTCCACCTCAATGCTCGCTTAATCAATTTCTTTTAATACGACTTATATATTAATCATATAAACTTGAACTCCCGTATTTAAAAATCATACGATCTCTTCAAAATGTATTTTACCACTCCTATTTTATTCTATATTTTACAGAAAATTCTATTAATCAAAGATATCTTTTTAAAAATTCAAAAGTGCAAATTTAGAAATATGTAAAAGAGTTTATATTTAAAAATACTAAAGAGTTCACATCATCCTCACAGTACCTAATTAATCATAAATAACGATTTATTTCAGATATCATATTGGACATCATTAGTAGTCAGTAAAGTGGATTGTAAAAAATCTAGTTGAACGTTAATTGATCTGAGATCCTAACATCGTCGTAAAACTGACCATGAATATGCTCTGTAAACCACTGATTAGCCGCTCTTTTTTGCTGACATGAAATAGAGAACACGATATCTCGATTACTCAATAGTTTCTGTTTCTGATCCTAGATTCGAATACTATGAAACTCATTTGTTTATTAATCTATACAATTAATAACGAAATAAAAACTACTTCTCGAAAATAATAGCCTGACTATATAATGAAAAAGCATATCGATTAATATTTTATCTATTACAAAAAATACGCATGCTTTATAGCATAACCATGTCAGGAATTATTTTCTTGAATAGTGGAGATCTTTTGTAGGTATGGAGCCGTTGTACCGGCTGTTATTGGTGCCGAAGGTCGACAAGCCATTCGAATTCTACCTTTTAATAGACGATAGAGTCTATTACCATATATCCAGACAAATTTTCTTAGTTATGATTAGTTATTTATTCATTCGTTATGAATATATCATACGTAGGTAACTTCACTCCAAATCCATTGCAGTGTAAGCTGAAAGGATAGAGCGTCAAAAGGCATGATTCTTCCATGCCTCACTCGCTTCTTTCACTTTCAAAACTGCTCCTGACATCACATTTCTCCAGAACTCGTTCTATTTGGTTATGGAAGGTGTGTCGTCCACGACTCCTACGTCTATCCGCTTTTGCATTGTATATCTGCTTGGACAATCTTGCGACGTACATTCTTTCTACGTGTCCTAACTATTAGTCACACAAAAATATCGAGATTCGAACTTGCAAATTCTCAATGGAATGTCGCAATATTTAACTTAACGGAATCTATCAAAAAGTTATAAAGAAAACTTTGTTTGTTCTTTTTTTATTTATTTAATTATCTTTGATTTCGCTACAGATTTGCTGTGCCTGTACGGATGCAATTATTTTAACAAACCAACTTGTAGAGAACGGTAATTTTAGCCAACATTCATATCCTAGTATTTAACAGTAGCTGGCAGGATATTACGTAATCATCTGACAAGCGTTAAGCGGTAAACTAACCCGTTATTGAGTTGGACTATTTAACATTTAAATATTATGTTTATATAAAGCAATATATTTACTAAATTATATTTAATTACTTTATCTGCCTAACCTACACTAGATGCGATATAATTTAATGTTTATTGGACTTATAATTGTTAATTTGTATCATTTAAATCTCCCTCAAATGCATCAAAACCTTGCAAAATAATCCCCAACGGAAAATTGAGAAGTGAAACTCATTTCTATATTGACAGTACTTTGACGTATTATAGCTTTGACGGGCCTTGTGGCGCATTATTAAAACTACCGGCTGGAGCAATGAGGTCGGGGGTTCGATTCCCACTCGAGCACAATTATTTGTGATAAACATGAATATTTGTGTGGTGCCTGGGTGTTTTTCTATGTATTATAAGTATGTATTTACAAAAGAAAAGTATATATGTATTTATATCCGTTATCTAGTATGCATAACACAAGCATTTAGTTGCTTAGCTTGGAACTAGAGGGCGCTGTGTGTATTGTGTAAAAAAAAATAAAAAAATAAACCATATACATATATGATTAAAGTTAAGCAAACTAGGCAAAATCAAAATATGGATTGTAAAGAAGCCCTTGGTAGTTAATAGAGAAACAAATTTAAAAAAGTAATTAACATAGATGCTTACATACATAACTTCACGTCTTTTTCTACCTGAACGTGTAGGCAGTGGATATTAAGACTCGCCGAATCGTTACCTAATGCCACAAACCGGGCACAAAGTTTTCAGAATTCTGAAAAATTATCGGTGTGAATCCGGAATAAATCTCACGACTTCTGAATCAGAAGCGGGGAACTCTACCACCGAGACTACCTAACTAACAAAATTATTAATTCGTGAGATAACGGTTTATATTTTTGCGCTCAAAATTGATCTAATTTTTATAAAATAAATGTTATTACTTTCTATTCATCTTTGTGTGTTGGTAATTTATAATATTTGCATAATACTATTCTCCTTATTAAATTTCAACGCTTAGTTTTTTGTAGGATTTATATTAAAACACACAATGTGACTAACTTACGTTTTAGTTGTAACAACATTTCAGACGTGTAAAATAAAAATTTCAAAGTTTTACTGGGTATAGTTATGAATTTTATAATAAAAAAGATTTACGTAAAAAATATCAAGAATTGACCACTGTTTGTTGGATGGTTGCTAGATGCATGTTTTTGTTTTTCAAATACTTATGAAAAGCAGTAGATACGTTATTAAACGGTGGTCTGAAGGTCGTGCATCCCGGTTCGTAATTAAAAAGGGAAGTTATGTATGATAAATATCGATGACTGACAGCATTGTGCCACCCGGTATATGGCAATAGGTTTCGCCACCTATGTCATTAGTAGTAAAAATGCGGCGAGTCTCGGCTTAACACACTGGGCCTAAACCTTCGTGTAGAACAATTTAAAAAAATTAAAAAACTGACAAATAGGTTTCGGTGGTCCAATGGTAGAGCTGCTTCTTAATCAGGAAGTTATGGGTTCGAATCCTGGCCCCACACCAATGACTTTTTGAAATTGTTTTCGGACGTTATGTGTGATAAATATCGATGACTAATAACATTGTGCCCGGTATGGCAATAGGTTCGCTACCTTATTCTATTTGAGCCGTAAACATAATGGCGAGACGAGGCTTAATAGCCGCTGCCTACACCTTTGGGTAGAAAAGGCATAAAGTTATGTTATGTTATATTCTAACAAACAACAGAAGCGCGTTATTGAATCATTTAATGCAACACCAAGAGACTTTAGCCATCAAGTATATATACACAAGAGTCCGCACATATTTTTGAACAAATGGTCACCATTTTGGAAAAAGAACTCTCGCCGGCAGAGAGCGCTTTCCATGGAGAAGCACTGGACTTTTAAATTTTTCAACGAGTGTTTATTTGCAATAATAATAATAGGACATGACGTGTACATAAACATCAATGCGTCCGAAATTATAGCGCAGCCAGTGGCAGAAATAAGAACTAAGATCTCAGTTTATTATTGTGTTCATTAATAGTGTAGAAAAACCTATACCATTCGGACTCCTGTGTATTTATACATTATGTATAAATACATAGGAGGTGTATTTAGACATTGACCATCAACGCAAACAATATTGAGCACATCTCGATTAGATCTCGTTAATAAACAAAGGAATTATACACAACAATATACAAACGTGTATAAAACAATACGAATGCTAAACGTAGCTAAATAATCTTAAAGGTTAATATACATTTTCATGTTCAATGTTATCTCGTTATCAAAATTATATTTATGACGTCATAGATTACATGTTCAAATTGGTCCTTCATATGCGCGTGTGAATTTAGTTTGCAGAACTTCTGCGACGTCTTGGTGGTTTGGAGGTCTGGAGCATCTCAATTTTGAATCACAAAGTCGCAAGATCGAATGCTGGCTCATACTAATATTTTTTCAGAAATGAAGCGTACCCGCCGCTGTCTACAGGTTGGCATAGAAAAAGGTGTGAAGTTACAAAAACACTTTTATCACCTTTAAAGCATCTACGTGCATAGCAATTACAAGGCCATAACAAGCCATAATAAAGTGACAATTCACATGATCATAAAAATAATCGCTCATATAAATAAAGTAAGTACATAATAATTGCAAATTTACTTGTTCACAGACATGGAATAATAATCATATCTGATTCTAAAGCTAACGAATCTACATCGCTTATTCTATGAAAGCTTTCAAATGTAAGGGCTAACTTACTAGCTAGCTTCAACTCTAATGTATTGTGGCAGAAAAGATACAGCCCAAGACACATTTAATGTCCACAATTCTCGGAAAAGGATGTCGTGTGGGATTTTGAAAGACTATTTGATGGATACTTTATATCTTTACATATAACTAAAAATAAAATTGGAGTTATTTTTTTGGTTATATTGAAATAACTGCTTTTTCCTATAGCATGCATATGAATATTTACACGGTACATACACCAAAATTCCACACCAAGTTCTTTCCGGCTAATCTCTGAGATGGCTCGACAGATTTTGACGACTTTTTTTGTAATCAGAACATTTTTTATTGATTTTATTGTAAAATATAACGTCACTTAATTATTTGATATGGGTATCCACTGATGCTGATGTTTTCCACCCGAAGATCAGTTAAATACACTTAAATTGTAAATGTAAGTATGTTTTTTATTTAAAATTTACATACATATATAAGCTCACGCCTGTATCCTATGGGGGTAGGCAGAGACTTTGGCTTTGGCTTTGGCTGACACACATCACCACCGCAACACTATTCAGTCTCTTTCAGATTTGTCAGGCAACTATCCATATAGAGATTGAAGAGCCATGGTGTCGCCCCATTTACCCTGATACAGGCTCTAGAATTCTCGTATAGAGAATTTAAAGCCCGCACAAGGCGTTCAACTACATATGTACTCGACACTGTTGACCATAATTCATTCCTGGGTACACGATCATAAGCCTTCTCCAGATCTACAAATCTATCTACAGATCTTCTAATTTAGTACTGCTAATTTTATAATTCGTAATTTAAGATTTTATAGACATACACTGGGATGTCCAGTCTTTTTTGTATAATTGTTATTGCACATTTCTTTTTTAGTTACAATTACAATGCTTTAAAAAAAAATGTTTCTTTTCGCTTTTCGCATAATAATTTTAAACTTTCACCCTATGTGTGTATACTTTAACTATAAAAATACTAAATATGTTATGAACTAAATTAAGTTACTAATATTTTCAACCGTGGTAGAGCCAAGTAGTTCGCTGCTTGAATGCTTGAAACCTCTCAGAAGATCGACGTAAAGTGGCTCATGCCGCGTTTCATTTGGTGAGAGAGGTCCCCGGAGGCCCACCCCCTTTCCCCATCCTTTCCAATCATTTCCTATCCTTCCTTATCCCCTATCCCTTAAAGGTCAGCAACGCAACAGTAATAATATATGTGTTGCTGGTGTCCATGGGCGGCGTTGGTTGCTTACTATCAGATGACACGCCTGCTCGTTTGCCCTCCTATCGCATCAAAAAGTGCACATGATTTCTAGTTCCTAATTAATTTTAGGCCACTTACTTGTTGATATTTTTATTACTTACAGTCAACAAAGGTAGTAAGTATACCAATATACCGACTACTTAATTCAACACTTGTTGTTGCTTGCTGCTTTGTCCGTTTGGCCTTAATATTGACAGTATTTTTATTTCTCACACAAATAATTAAAGATACAAAGGATAGGTCATTTGCTAAGCGAAGGTCATTCAATGTCTAAAAAATGGACAAAATGCATCCAATAGTTTCAGAGTCCAGAGAAGACAGACAACAGATTTTAAAGTCTTTTTATATGTGTTTATCTCTTTTACTTTCTTTATTACTTTTAAATAACTCTAATATATAAATTTCTTTAGTTTTCGTTTCCATACTCTTCCCAAACGGCTTGACCGATTCTCATGAAATTTTGTGTGCATCAAGTCTGAGAATAGGACAACATCTATTTTACATCCCCCTAAATCACAAGGGTAGCCCAACCCTCAATATTTTTTTTTAATTTTTCGATATATTTCTGTTTCTTATTTTTTTTATATATATTTATTATATTATTATATATAATATATTTTTAACAGTCTCGGTGGCGCAGTGGGCGAGCGCACGGCCTCTGATCCAGAGGTCCGGGGTTCGATTCCAGACACTGGCTCACACCAATGACTTTTCGAAATTGTTTTCGGAAGTTATGTGTGATAAATATCGATGACTGACAAACTTTGTGCCCGGTATGGCAATAGGTTCGCCACCTATTCCATTTGGGACGTAAACATAACGGCGAGACGAGGCTTAACAGCCGCTGCCTACACCTTCGGGTAACAAAAGGCGTGAAGTTATGTAAGTTATTATTATGTTATGTTTTTTATAAAACGGGATACAAAAATACATACAACCCTAAATTTTCAACCCCCTACGATCAACCCCTATTTTTTAAATTTTATTTTTCGGCAAGACAACGTTTGCCGGGTCAGCTAGTACTTTGTAATTACGAATTTAAATTTTCTACTCATTTACTCTATGTAATAAAGTTGAGAATTATACTATCCCAAATAATATAGCCTGTAGGCCCAAAAACCTCTTTGCATATTTAACTAAGAAAAGACGATTTAGGTAAGGGTGTCTGCAAAGGTTATCCAAATAAGTTAGAGATAGATAGGCCGAGGGGTTTGTCCAAATTTGACCTTATAACTTGGGATGAATACCTAATGATACTGTTTAGATTACACCACTTTAAGGTTACAATATGTTTTGCATTGATATTATGTTTTATTCACTCAAAATTTATTCTATAAATAAAATATCACAATTTTTTTTCTGTCTATTCCCCTAGGGACTTGAAATAGTGATAAAACAGCTGACTGCGAAATATGATCAATTCTCACCCGACTAATATTGTTGAGCATGGAAGTTATTATGCCTTCTGGGCGTTTGTCTCTGCATTAACAAAAAAGTTAATATTCGTAATCTAGTTTTTATAAGATAAGCATTTACTTGCTTAGCTTAAAACACCAGAGATCGCTGTGTGTATTATGTCCCAAACATCATAAAAAAATGATACTTTATAAAATATAGTCTCGGTGATCCAGTGGTCGAGCACCCCTCATCTGAATCCGGAGATCGCAGGTTCGAATCCTGGCACACACCAATGACTTTTCGAAGGTTATGTGTGATAGAAATCGATGACGGAAAACTTTGTGCCCGGTATGGCAATAGGTTCGCCACATATTCCATTTGGGACGTAACCATAACAGCGAGTCGAGGCTTAACAGAGGCCTCTAACTTCGGGTAAGAAAGGCGTGAAATTATGTAGAAGTTAGGATAAACTAACAGACATCCAAACTGGACTCAAAGCAGCTTTGTTTTGATGAGGTACATTCTCTTTAATAGTCATAGAGAGTAATAAGAAACTGGAATATTTCTCGCAGTTTCACCACACTGGAATGTTCCATACGGTTGACCTTCAAGACCCTGTGACCTCAATGCGTTTGTTATTTCACGAAGCTTTTAGCAATATTGCAATTATGTTATAAATTTAGTTATTAACATAATTCCATTAAGATTTCATAATAACTTATTTTAGAAATAAACGTATGTTTATTTCATATTTCACATGTGAATCTAAAAATATCAAAAAAAAAGTGTAAGATTCAACAGAAACGATAGTCTAGATGTTGAACATCCCGCTTTTGAATCAAAAAGTGGTCGGTTTGAATCCCGGCTCACAGCAATCACTTTTCGAAATTCTTATCGGAAGTTATGTGTAATAAATATCGGTGACTGGCAACTTTGTGCCCAGTGTATGGCAATAGATGTGTGGCACCTATTCCATTTGGGACGTAAGCATAACGGCGACTCGAGGCTTAACCGCCGCTGCCTTCCCCTTTGGGTAGAAAAAGGCGTGAAGTTATGTTAAAGAAAAGAAATATTGTCCGAAAAGTGATATTGGTTTGTGCCAGATTCGATTCCTTTTAAACAGAAGTTTAAAGTCTTTACGTTAATCTAATAAGTGGAATATATACTGCCATAGAATACAATGAAACAGTTATGTTTGACTAAAAATGCCTAAATGTTCAATTGTCTAAACAAATAACTTCACATTCAGAGATCTAGAACAAGTATAGGTAGTAAAAAGTTTACTGGAACAAGACAATCTCATATAAACGTATAAAAAATTTAGATAATAGTTCTCATAGCAGTTTGTAAGGCTCGAAGGATCAGTATGAGAACCCGTTGCAGATCAATATCAACTAATTGTATTACTCTATCTCACACATTCCCACGGCAGTAAAAAAAAGTAAATAATGCAACAAATAAACTGTTCATTCGAGGAAATCCTTCGTCAAATACTTGTTTTGTTTGAAAGCGAAATTGTTTTGTTTTTGACAAAAATAAACGCGTATGTATGCGCAAGGTTTATACCTAATTGTCTACTAATTCATACAAAACTAGGTTTAACATTTGCGAATAAAACAATAGTGAACGCCAAAAACAGCTGACTAACTTAACAAATGTGTGTGTTTTAAATGATTTCTATCATAAAACATGAATGCCTTTTTCCCACAAGTTTCTAAATGACAATAAAGTGCTTAACCTAAAAGCACAGTATGAATCATAATTTCGATTCCCATAAACGTACTCTTAACCTTCAAAATATTTAACTTAAATACGTCTGGTTCCTGAAATTGTACCTTTTAATCAATCATTTCAGAATAAGAAATTTATTAAACGTCTGATCATATTGTCTCTAAAACATAGCGTGAATATTTCGCGTAAATTTTAAAAAAAATCCTATGAATTATACTATAATATAATATGTATACTCACGCTTCACACTAAGTGACTAGGGAGAGATAACAGAGCGCCATAAGACGATTCTTACACGCCTCACTCGCTTCTTTAACTTTCATAAGTCTGTCATACACG
Organism: Euproctis similis; assembly: GCA_905147225.2. Classification (NCBI taxonomy): domain Eukaryota; kingdom Metazoa; phylum Arthropoda; class Insecta; order Lepidoptera; family Erebidae; genus Euproctis; species Euproctis similis. The sequence continues at coordinate 18,646,470 of LR990109.1, forward strand.
CTCGTCGATTTTTAAGGCTCCTGATATCACCTTCCTCCAGGTCTCGTTCTGTTCGATCATGGAAAGTGTATTGTGCCCTTCTTCGACTCCTACATCCATCCGATTTTGCATCGTATATCTCTTTAGTCAATCATCTAGTTAATCTATATGTTCGAACCATCGGAGCATGCACAACGTTATTTTTATTCATAAGGATGGAATATTTTGAAAGCTAAGCTGCATAAATAATCATATTAAATAAAGAAAGATTATTATACAGAACTATTTGACCGGATGAAAGAAATTGAGGCACTATAGCGATAATGGCTGCCGCTCAATATATTTTTATGATCCCTATAAGCTAGCACTTAAACCACACCCTTGAATTGATTCATAAAAGTAAAGAAAATTAACTTTTTAATGTACGTAATGTACTTCATATGAGACTAGCATTCTTTTTTATACCTTGACACTTTTAATATCTGGAAGTGTAGGTAGTGCGATATCGTATAACCAAACGAAATATTTGAATCCAAATTAACAATAGCTGACATATAAAAAAGAAATACTTATATTTTTTAATAATGTGCTTATAGAAAAAAAAATCTGTAATATATGAATATTACTAGAGTAGTGAGATGCAATCTCTCTAAGTCAATAAGTAGATAAAAGTGAATATCATTTCAATGAGTTTTTTATTTAATTATTGGCTAAAGACAGCTTATAATAATGAATTAAGATTGTTAACTGTCCAATCAGTAATTAATTGTTAATTGAAAATTTAATTATTTTTCACCTTTTGTTTCTGAACACAATTACAATAATTAATCAATTCCATCATTCATTATATAGATCTATTAAGCCAATAAACACTTTAGGTATCAAATATAATGATCTAGTGATTTGCGACGCTAACTTCTGTTATGAAGGTAACGAGTTCGAACCCTGGCACATAACATATTTAGAGGAACAAAAACTAGATATTGATCTTTTCCGGTAACAAGGTTTATCTTACACTGAAATTACATTTCCTACTTATATAATACATAATAGGATAATAATGACATTATAAAAATACTTATGCAGAAGAAAATAGCCTGACGGGAAATACGTCGGCCATTGCTTACGCAAAGAAAAAAAAATGTTCTGCCTATGTTCCACGCATTGTTCAGTAAATACTTAGATAATTATGTCTCACTATGTTATTGTATTATCATGTTTTTCATATCACCTACCGTGTATTGTACAAATGGAATCATAGAAAACTTCTTAGAAAATTACTGAAAAGGTTTAAACAAGCTTGAGATTTTATATTTTTTAGATTAGGTATCCATGCTAACAAAAACTGTGAAAGAGTTTAGTGAAAAAAGTTTTAAAAAGTTTCTTAATAACATTGAAGTAATTGATGCTCAAAACTAAGCTTGTTAAACTTTTAAATGGTATCTACCTAATAGTATTTACACTGATGAGTCTAAGTTTTTCAACAGTAAAAGTTCAGTATTGAGTTAATTAAGATCATCTCAGCTAAATACGAGATGTTGACGTAGTAATTGGTAATTTATAAGTATATATATCTTACACCTCGCTTCTGAAACTTTGGGATTCAAATTTTAGCTCCTGGCAATGACTTTTTGAAATTCTTTCGGAACATGAGTATGTTTCGACCGGGCGAACTTTATTTGGACCTGTCCAAATAAAGTTATTATCTTGTTTTTATCTTGTTAATATCCTGATATTAACAAGATAAAAACAAGATAATAACATAATACAAGATATTAACTCGTATGCTCTAAAATCAAAATAGTCTAAGTTACTCCTTATTGCATTAGCTAGTTCCCGTCAAAATCTGTACAACCATTTCTGAGATGAGCCAGAACAAACAGACAGAATATAATGCAAGCGGCATTTCGATATTACAAACAGACACTCCAATTCAAATTAACACATAGCATATTCAAATAATTATTAATAATTAATCGATGACATACACATAAATCTGTGTTACTAATAAGAAGTTAAATATCCAAGAATTTCTACTAAATTTCGTAAGTATAAATGTGTTTGAAATCCAACATGTGAAATCTACTAATATTTGGGTCTGCCTCATTCTTAATCCACATACATTTTTCGCAATATATATTTAACCTTTCATTCAATAGACAAGAAAGAATATTTGTCTATTCATTGTAAGAAATAATTAGGTGAAATACCTTACAAATACGACCATTATAAGTTTTACTTCACATGAAATGATTGCATAGGTTAGTTTAAAAATTAAAAAAATACATAGCCCCATATGAATGACTACACTACACTCGGAATCGGGCCGCTTTTGGCGATTGCGTTCATGGTTTTGTTTCACAGAGGTATAATCCTTCAGAACTTGTGTTAGTACGTAATTTAAATTTATTAATTTTCAAGTGTCTGCGAAGACATATGCACATAAAGCAATTTTGATTTGTATAATGAACCGCAGTATTTTATTTGTTTATATTTATGAAACTATTTTATATCTATACAGATAGAGAGGGAGGAGGAATATTATTATTGCCAATTCTTAGGATCAAATAAGTTCGCGGTAATGACCGACGGTATATGTAAATGTATTTGTATACTACACATACCTCCCACCGATCAAATAGAGACCAATTAGCTTAATAACAATTCGTGGGAAACTACATATACTTCATCATCATCATCATAAGCCCTTTTGAGGTCCACTGCTGGACATAGGCCTCCCCCATAGAGCGCCACAACTCTTGGTCCGCGCAATCATGGGGGGTTTTTGCCATAATCGCCACATATACTTACCAGTATTTATTTCTGGTAATTAAGTAAAAGAGTATTTGGATATGATATATTTTCTGTTAAACATAAGCATTTATTAACATTTTATAAATCGTCTTTAATATTATTTATTAAAAAGAAATTAAGGTGAAACCATAGATATAAGAATAATAGATTGGCAATAGTCTGGGTGACTATTGCCAATCTGTTATTCTTATATCACAACGAGACCAACAATGGGTTGTTGATGTGTGAGTGACTTATCAATGTGTGCGTAAAAAGCGATTCAAAGTGTCGACTTTTACATAGATAATGTTCATGTGTTGAAATGAAAATCCTGAAAATCTAATATACGCGGTTGCGCTGTACATTTTTCCTGACATGTGCCATCTATGTCTGTCTGTGCTAAATCTATGGATGAAACATTATTGAAATCATTGATGTATTAGACCTATTATATTATTTTAATTCAATCAGATCCAATAACCAACCATAGTATTAAGGCAATTTACTGAGGAAATAATTCCATTGTACAATAATTTCAAAATGAAGGATATCATTCACATATCTAAATAAATAAAATAGTTTATTTGTTTAGAATAATATCGTAATTTTTTAATATGGCAAACGTGAATACTATGGTGCTAAGAAAAAAAAGAAAAAAAACTTTCATTAAAGACAATTAATTTGTATGTTACGTTGTGTGATTACAACATTATTTTTCGATTATAACTAATGCATAGAAAAGAATTCGTTGGAGTTTGAATACGTTAAAGAAATCTAATGTTCAAAACAACGTTCAGGATTATATCGCGTTTATTGATCAACGAGTGAGATTCGCGAAAATCTTAGAAACAAAAAAAAAAAAAGTGTGTGTGTCCGCTCCGACGCACGACTGGAGTTTACTCCTCAAGAACGATTATAAAATAAAATAATAAATATTTACTGTCTACAAATATGAACACATTTCTTCGTAATAGAGAATGGCGTATCGCTATAAAGAGTGTTTCTATAAAGAGCTCAGGACATTGTATGGAGTGCCGACTCTTATTTATATGCTCTGTGACTATAGCGCATAACGCATTTCGTGTGACATGCTATACTCTCTAGTACGATTTTGGTCCCCATAATTTTCATACCCCGGGCCTATATATGTAAATCGATTCTTAAGGAGTAAACTCCAAAAATCTAATGTTTTTTTTTTTCACAAAAGTACCAAATATGCCAGTTGCTCAGAGATCCGTCAAACTGTTTGGGAATGAAAAGCCGCAAGCAGTTCTTCTGAGCAAAAGTCGCGTCGGGCAAGCGTCGGAAAAGAATTGTTGCAAGCATTATTCTATTTATTTCAAACATTTTTCATAAATTTGTAAGAAAAAAATACGCGTTGATTTATATAATACGGACTTGTAAATAACAAAGAAATCTATATTAATTTCGACAGTCAACGTCGGGTCACGGAAAAACAAGATTAAAATTGTGTATTTAAGGTTCTGCAAATATTAAATTTTTAGATTAAACCACGGAGACGTACAAACACTTATGTTACATTCCCTAAAGGCATTTATTTGCGTATTAAAATATTATTTTTGTAAGACAGTTTTTAGATTACGTCAATTTTACGCTTTACACTTCACTTTCATATTATGATAATACAATATTTATAAAAAAATCTCAAAATAATTAGTGAATTTTTAAGGGTTAATTAAATTTATTGTACCTATAAATTTTTAATTAATAGATCCCACATATATATTCAAATAAATATTAGAGTAAAACCATTGCGATTACGTTATATAAAAGAGACCTTGCCCTTGAATCTGTCATCAACAAAACTACATCAAAATCCGTTGCTAAAGTTTAAAGATACATGGGTACAGATAGACAGACAATAGGAAGCGACTTTGTTGTATAATAAGCACTATGCAGTGATACTTTACGATCTGTTTCACTGCAAAAATGTAGTTATTAATTAGGTCACAGTAAAGATTTTGAAGTCGATACAAAATATTAATTTATATGTTACGCTCATAAAACAATAGCATGCATGCGTGTATTTTATCGTATTTTACACCATGAAAAAAACACATATTATCATTTTATTCAGCACGCATGTTCATTATATCCATCCATTTTTCATAACTTCCTAATGGAAAACAAGGTCTATTTAACCAACGGCACGCAATTTGGTGTTAAGAACAATGCAGCCTCTGATAAGATTTCTAATGTTGGCGAATAAACAGCGTCAAAAACTACCGAGCGTATTAAATTTCACTTGTGAATTTTCAATATCCAGTTACTCTGTTGCGGTTATATTTTATGTTAACGAAAGACAACACGCGCCTCGCCGTGACCAGATTAGCGGAAAATTGACTTGTGTTCTTTTCCTTTTTTTTTACGAACTGCGCTGTATAACCGCCATTTAGAATTTTCATGGTTTGTTAATCGAGATGATTATGTATCTTGTGTTTATTGAAATTTTACTAGTAGGCATACCTTATTTATTATGTTATTTACTGAATAAAAATAATACAAAAAAAACTCAAATGTAAAAAAACTTACCAAAAAATAAATAAAACTTCATGGTAACTGATTTTTCGGCTCGCAACACTGACACAAGTTTCAAATACAGAATCGAGTTCGAAATTTGAATTTCAACGGCGGCGTTCGTCGTGGTCCGACGGCGGTCCGCGTGTGTCAGATGCGCGGGCGCCACCACCGCCGGTGGCCACCTTCACTTTCTACGTGGAGGGGCTCAGGAGCAAGGAAAACAAGGGTTTGTTGACATTACTGCATACACACGACACATAAAGATTAGATAATTAGCAACATTACACGCCAGTTGGATTTTATACAAATTTAAATTAATAAATACAGAACTTAATAAGTACTACGGTTAGAATCATTTATAGTATTTGAAAATATATTTATTTTATTTACACTTAATTATAATAATAAGATTTTCGCACATTCACTTAATTAACATCGCCGCCACAAGTAAACGTAATGCCACATATTTCGCAGCATGAATAGGTCGGCTTGAGCTGTGAAATACCAAGACTTCCCGGAATTTCAACGTAAAGGAGCGTACGCTAAGATTCACTCGATGAGAGAGGTCTCTGGAGGCCCAACCCATTCCCCTCTCCCCTTCCCTATTCAATTTTAAAGGCCGGCAACGCAACTGTAAAACCATCTGTGTTGCAAGGGTCCATGGCTGGCGTTATTTGCTTACTATCAGGTAACATGCCTGCTTGTTTGGCCCACTATCCCAAAAAAAAGTCATTTTTATCGCAATATTAATTTATTTATCGTCCTATTATCGATTCTGGCGTCGTTACATATATACGAGTCTAAGAGATAAATTAACATTTAAATTAACATTAACATTTATGGAACCTGCATACTGTGATATCCAATGTTATTGAAGTTATTTAACATTTCCTCAAAAATGTTTAAGTCTTTTTAGAATTAACAACAACAAAACATACATAAAATAATATAATATGTTACGTTTACGTTACGATTACATAACAAGTTCATTTTCTGATCTCCTTTTGTGCATGACTACCACGCGACATTTCTTATTATTGCTTCTTCATCAAATACACCCCAAGGTCCCCAACGTTTTGAAAAATAATTTCAGCACAGCTGAACACCGAGACGGTGCGGCGGACGAATAATATTTGAAAAATTGTATTTCGGTACAATTACGGTATAATATTAGTCAGGGTGGTCCAGTGGCCGAGTTCCCCGCTTCTGATTTAGAAGTCGTGGGATCGATTCCGGGCTCACAGCAATGACTTCTGAGAATTATTTTCTTTCATTATGGGATAGGGAAGCAAGCGTATCACTTGGTGGTAAGCAACTACTACCGCCTAGGGACACCTATAACACATTTTTTTATGGGATAAGAGGGCAAACGAGCAGGCGTGTCACCTGATGGTAAGCAACCAACGCCCCCCATGGACACCAGCAACACATATAGTGTTAATGTTGCGTTGCCGACCTTTAAGGAATAGGGAAGAGGAATGGATGGGGAAGGGGGAATGGGCCTCCGGCTACCTCTCTCATCGAACGAAACGCGGCATGAGCCACTTTACGACGGTCTTCTGAGAGGTCGTGCTATTTCACCGGTCGAGCCGGCCCATTCATGCAGCGAACTGCTCGGCTCTACCACTGTTACCAAATGGTTTTCGTTGCCGGCCTTTAAAATGGATGATAGATGAATAGGGATGATATAAGAAGCGGAATGAAGAGCGTAAAATGGGAATGGATTTGGACCCGCTTCGTTTCTAACGGAGCGAAACACGGCAGTTCGATCGTGGTATTTCACTGGTCTAGCTGGCCTTTTTTATCAGGGACCTGCTCTACCAGTCTTGGGTGATTATATTTATTTTTGAATATTTATTACTATATAATTTGAATTTAATATAAGAAGGACATATTAATGTTACACCTGTACAACTAAAAAACCCCTAAGAGAATAAATACTAATAAAAAAATGAACTCATATGAGAATTAAGCTATTACGTTGTATGTCAGTAGTCTTATCATTATATTGTTGTCAATAAACATTATTATTATTACTATTAGTTATACAATTGCGCTTGGCCATTATGTCTTTCTTGTTCGTAAGTTAATTTGAAACACACCATTGACTCCTGTCATTATGTGTTACATTAATGTCACAGAATTTAGAAAGCGTTATTTTTTTTTTTTTCATTTGTTATTATGTCACTCGTATTATTCAATGTCCCTTGGCAGTTAGATTTCTACATTTACGCACAATATTACAAGCTTCAGTTAAATTAATCACTTCTTCTTTCTGGCATCGTATTCCTGCTGTTACGACTTTGTCTCCTGAAATGAGAAGTTATAGAGCCACGCAGCTCGTTGCATAGTAGAATACCACGACCTCTGAGAATATCGACGTAAAGTGGCGCATATTGCGTTTCGTTCACACCCCGCTTCCCGTCCCATTCCACACACTTACAGACTGGAACTGTAACAATTATGTACGGTATGAATCATAATTAATTTACTGTGTTGCAGGTGTCTATAGGTGGCGCTATTTCCTTAACATCAACCCTTACTCGTTTTCTCCTATCCCAGAAAAATAAAGAATCAGAACTAGTGGTGAGGAGAATGTGGTCGGTTGGCGCTTGATGCTCTGCCATGTATTCTGTATCTTTAAGTCATAACTCCAAAAGTGCTTAAAATATAAGCGACAGAGAGCTGACCCGGCAAACATTATCTTGCCGAAAAATAAAATTTAAAAAATAGGGGTTTTTTATGGGATAGGAGGGCAAACGAGCAGGCGTGTCACCTGATGGTAAGCAACTAACGCCGCCCATAGACACCAGCAGCACACATAGTGTTACTGTTGCGTTGCCGACCTTTAAGGGAAGGGGATAGGAAAGGATGGAGAAGGGGTTGGGCCTCCGGGTACCTCTCTCACCGAACGAAACGTGGCATGGGCCACTTTACGTCGGTCTTCTGAGAGGTCGTGGTATTTCACCGGTCGAGCCGGCCCATTTATGCAGTAAACTGCTTGGCTCTGCCACTGTTAAATTGTTGGGTTGATCGTAGGGTGTTGAAAATTTAGGGTTGTATGTATTTTGATATCCCGTTTTATAAATATATATATAAATAAATATAAATATCTGGATGACCGAGCTTTGCTCGGTATTTTCTTTTTTTTTATAAACAACGCCATCTGCTGGAATAGCTTTAGTGTTGTTGTCGTTAAAGCAAGTTAGTTGCTCACAATTTAAAATAGTAATAGCATTCGCCAATAGATGTAAGGAATTCCAATAAAAAAGTAAGTTGATGTTTAAGTTGATTATCGATAAAACACGATAAAATGAAATTTTCTAAAAATGATTCCTAGCTAGATCGATTTATCGCCCCCGAAACCCCCTATATACTAAATTTCATGAAAATCGTTGGAGCCGATTCCGAGATTCCAATTATACATATATGTACATATATACATATATATATATACATATATATATACAAGAATTGCTCGTTTAAAGATATAAGATATATCGAAAAATTTTAAAAAAATACCCTTGTGATTCAGGGGGATGAAAAATAGATGTTGTCCTATTCTCAGACTTACCCCATATACACACAAAATTTCATGAGAATCGGTCAAGCCGTTTCGGAGGAGTATGGGAACGAAAACTGTGATACGAGATTTTTATATGTTAGATATGGTGTTTTTTACTCCATCGCAAGTTTACCGTTGAATATAACTACATGAATAATTGGATAAAGGGTATTCGTATAAGAAAATACAAGGCTTAGGTTGTCCATTATTAAGTTTTTAAAATGATTTTGTATTTTACATGTACACGAGGGAAACCAGGGATGTAAACAAATGTTTTTAGTAAATAATGGTATTTCATTATGGTTTTAAGACACTCTATCAACAGTGGTAGAGACACGGAGCTCGATGCATTAATGGACTCAACTACCGGTGAAATACTAGGACCTCGAAGAATATCGACGTAAAGTGGCTCTTGCCGCGTTTATCCGGTACTATCCGGAAGCCCAAACCATTTCCCCCCTGTTCCCATCACACTTCCGACCGAAAAGTTATAATGGGATACGGAAGGCGTATGCCATTATAACTTTAAAAAAATCTGGATTATTTTTCCGTTAAAACCATCACTTAATGAGGATGTCTCTTAAAAGAGACCATCAATTCACAAAATATAATACAATTTATTCAAATGAAAATCCGCTAATTGCTTACAACGCGTTTGCAAACGATTTTTTTATGCAAAACACTGAATGGACGCATAAAATATTAAATTAAAACGTAATGAACATTTATTTATGTTTTATTATGCACATAATTAATTCAATTAAAATAATAGTTTAATAAAAAGCGAACAAGATAGAAAAAAAGTTACCTTTTGATCATAATAATCAACATTTAAACAAGTATTTTTGTAGGTACATATTGTACTATAATTTATTTACATTATTAAGAAAACATAAATTAATTACATTATTTACAATAAATAACAGTTGAAAAACTATCTGAAATCAAATTTCTCCGCATCTCCGTCTACTGGCAGCGTGCCTAGAAGACTGGTCCCATTGCCTCGCTGAATGGCAATGCTAATCCTCTGTGTGAAGAATAGACCAGCCCTCTGGTCAGCCTCTTTAAAAGATCTTTATAAAGTGCACGAGCAGTCGGACCCCATGTATCCAAAGTCTCACCCCCAAACGGCTCAAACACATAATCACCTACAAGGTTTCTGTATTTGTGCCGCTTGAGATTTTATGCCGAAGCAGCAGCAGCACTGGCCACCTCCACCGTGCTTGGAAGATGCGATGGCGCAAGGGTGTCGCAAGTACGCGTCCCACACCAAAGGCCTACCCATCTTCCAAAACAAAAGAGACATCCCGTCCGGTCTCTTGCCATCATCGCGCACCAAACCGTTCGGTTCCAGGAGGCTGTTACACCTGCGGTGACAAGAGCACGTCGGATAATGTCGTTGATGTTGGCGTGACGGTAAATGCGGCCGGCGCTCCTGGCGCATGATAGGCCATGATGTCCCTTGCTGTCGACAACCTCTCCGCAGCGACATAAATGCGAGGAAACACAGGGAGCACCTAAACGAAGACAAGTTTCGTTACGGAAAGTCATATTATCTAATAATGTTCCTATATTGAGCGATGGCAGTACCTTAAGCCAAACACCGGCCTCCCACTATCCCACAGCCCGCAAACGAGCGCGCTCAGCATCACCTACAGAACCACTAAAAGTGATTCTTTTAAGATGGCGCAGAGCGGGTCGTCCCACTGTCTCTGGGAAAATGGGATGGTCGGTAAATTTGAGTTAGTACATGCCAGTTTCCGGGCATTTACTGCGTCAGTCTTGCATAACACTTCAGAATTACCTAGTGTATGAGTGAGAATTTCCCTGGTTAATTCTTCTGTGCTATGGACTGAAGACAGAAAAGCCAGTAAACTTACATTGTAAAATTTCGAATACCTAGTCCCCCTAAACGAACTGGTAGGGATGCCTGTTGCCATGCCCGGTCGTTTAGCGATATATTAAGAATTTTACTAAAGGTGGTTTTTACAATATCATCTATTTTTTGTAAAAATGCCGGATGTTTAAAGAATTGTGAACAAACAAACAATAACGCATAATGGTGAAAGCTGAATACATGTTAATTTTAAGTATACGGTCCGAAACTTGATGAAAATTTAGAATTTTCATAGATTGGAGACCCTAGGAGGCGTAATGAACTGTTTTCTAATATTTTTATACTGGGTGCCAAAGAATTCAATTTTGACAAAGCCGAAATTTTATCTATTTTATCATTAAAATAGATTTCACATGTATTTAACTCCAAGCCAATAGACTTAATGTTATTTTTTAACCTAGCCAAATCTTTGAATACTGTGTCTATTGTTCTTCCAAGAGCTCCATCATCTCTAGATGATAGAGACAGAGATACCAGACATTAAATTTGGAATTCAGCTGTTTTATGATAGGATGTATCGTATCGTATCGTATATAAACTGAAAATTACTGGTCCAAGAGGGTCACCCTGCTGACAACCAACAGCTGACTCCAAAAGGTTATCTTTATATAATAATTTTGAAGGATTTCTATAGCACTGCAAAAGGAATTTGAAAATTTTAGGTGTCTCTGTTTTGGCTTTATTTAGCAGAGTATCCCTTTTCACCGAGTTAAAAAAAAAGTATATATGTATTCATATCCGTTATCTAGTATTCATAGCACAAGCATTTAGTTGCTTAATTTGGAACTAGAGGGCACTGTGTGTATTGTACTTACATTTTTGTGTGGTTTTATAATAGTTGCCTAATCTTCATTCGAATCATTAATTCATTCATTTCATCTTTCATTCGAAAAAAGTGCATGGTGTGGCGTCCCTCCGCGTGGGAGAAGTGATACTTTGTTTATCCTATTCATATAATTTAAAAATAAAACCCCCTTAAATTATATGTACATCAAAATGAAATGAAAAAACTATGTAAACAGTAATGAATATTTGAAATGAAAATAGACCAAATAGTACGTACTTTAGCTAATTTTATGACGCTTAATCTGCATACTTTCCCGCCTAAGAGAATACCATTATTATCGACGTTATATTCTCTCTGCTTACACCGCAACGGAGTAAACGTGAGGTTGTGTTGTTGATTGTTGTGGTAAAGCAACAATATATACATTCAATATATTTTATACCAGACTTACTTAGAACAGCAGTATTTTCATTTCAGTTCACGTCATCTATCGTGTCATGACATAAACATTAGTATCTAATTGCGCGAAAAAATGCTTAGTTTAATTTCGATGAATTTAGTTATAATATCATTATATTATTATAGTATAAAATAAAGTCGCTTTCCGTTGTCTGTCTCCTTATATGCTTATATCTTTAAAACTACGCACCGGATTTTGTTGCAGTTTTTTTAATAGATAAATTGTATCAACGGGGTGGTTTGTATCTATAATTTTGTAAAGAAAAAGTAATAAATCCAAATGTTTTATTTATTACTTTTGATGCGGAACGAAGTTCGCCGTGTCAACTAGTCATCATACATATTCGAAACCAATATAACAAGTGGTTTACTTCAAATGCCCTTCTTATTAAAAAGTACAATTTCATTATACATGTTATGTACGAAGAAAATCAATATTATTAAATTTGTTTAATAATGACGGTGATCATTATTTTTATTCAGGAGTACCTAAGCATTAAACGTTTAAAGCATCATTGTTGGTTAAGGCATTAGAATTCCATTTCCAAAAATTCGAGAAGTTTCTTGTCTAACTAATTATTCTTAAGCCACAATTTTTATATTATCCTCCTCCCTGATTGTAGCGTGATAAAATTAGGTAGCAGATAAGTTTGTGAGTTACAAAAATCTTTTTCAGTTCAGGCTGTAAATACTAAACAAGTTTTTAATAATATTTATCATCTACCTAAATTAATAAAATGTTCTGATGAATTCCTATTCTAGTATTGTAGTCTATTCTAGTCTCTATTCTAGTATTCTAGTCTCTGTTCTAATCTCTGTCTAAAAAGAATAATCGGTGGCCGACCAACTTTAGCCGTTTGGCAATTAGCAATACGATCCCCCAATGAGTATATGTATATCGGTTATACTGAATAAAGTAGCATTTCAAGGTTATTCATTATTAAAATCGGCTCTTCACCTTAGGAGTTTATAGATTACTGTTTTGGAATTCCCACACTAACCACACGGGTGTGCGTAAAGCATTTCCTCGCGTAAAAAAAAATTACAATTAAACAAATACCTATGCTCTTTATAACAGGAGTAAAACTGGACAAAAGTAGATTAAAATAGTCAACTATTATTACAAATATTATCTACTATTATAATTTGTGATGAAATGCTATAATACTTCTTCATATAAAATATCACACCTTCACGCCTTTTTCTACCCGAAGGTTTTGGCTGCTAAGCCTTGACTCGCCGTTATGTTTGCCATACCGGGCGCAAAGGAATTGCGAAAAGTTACAGTTGTGAGCCAGGATTCAAGCCCGTGTCTTCTTGATTCAGATGCCGTGTGCTCTACCACTGGATCACCGAGACTCTTTAAATAATATAATAAATTAATGTTTCTGAAAAAGGGCCTACAAAAGGAATGTTTCAAATTAACAACAGCCTTTTTATAAAGGCAAATAAAAATTGTAACCCTTTTTACGGTCTACCGCCCGTAGAATCTTTAGCTGAAAAATATCACTAACTAGAAAATATTTTTATAAAAATGTTTGTGGTTTGTTTTTCTATTCTAAATATAACATACGTTTCCCATAATTGAAAAATTGTTATTTAAATAGTTGTATCTGTGAGGGAATTGCCTAAAGTAAAAAATTTTCTTTAGAAATGCCACAGGAATGGCATTATTAAGTTAGATTGATTTGCATTTGTAGTAGAAGTAATATTAGTAGCATAAATGTCGAGTTTTGTAAACTCACGCCTTTTTCTACTCAAAGGTGTACGCAGGGGCTGTTGTGTGTGCTGTGCCAAAATTTTGCGTCCCAAATCCAATAGGTGGTAAAACATTGCACTACGTCAGGCACAATAAAAAGTCATAGATATTTACTATTCCTAGCTTTCGAAATGACAACTATTATTTGATATCAAGACGTCAGAAATTCGGAAGCGGGTTGCTCCAACACAAGACCTCAGAGACGACTTCAAAAATAGATATAATCATCACATAGTATAGAACAAAGTCGCTTTCCGCTGTCTATCCCCTTATATGCTTATATCTGTGAAACTCCGCAACGGATTTACATAAAATAATGGCATATTTACGAAGCGATTTTAAACATTACAGCATTAATTTTCATCCAGTTAAGTGACTTAAATAGATTGTGCTTTGACGTAGACCATAATGGGCCTTTACAGCATGTAATTGAAACGAATATTTACGAAGATATTACAATATTCCATGATTATTACATGAATTAGATAGAAACCACCCCGTTAAAACCCTCTATCGATTAAAAAAACCCTCATCAAAATCCGTTGCGTATTTTTAAAAATATAATCATATAAGGGGACAGACGAAAGAAGGTTCTAGAGTGGCAACCACGGACTGGACTGCGCAGCGTAGGTCGTCCCCCCACTAGGTGGTCCGACGACCTAGTGAGAACCGCTGGGAGTCGTTGGATGCTATCGGCACAGGACCGGGAGTTATGGCATGCTAAGCGGGAGGCCTACGTTCAGCAGTGGACAGATCTGGGCTGATGATGATGATGATGAAGGGGACAGACAGCGGAAAGTGACTTTGTTTTATACCATGTAATAATGATAACATAATGACTAAGTTAGACAAACATTTGTTCGGATTCAAAGTTGTTTGAATCAAAGTAAATGTCGGAGTAACTCATCATCATCATCATCATCAGCCTATTGCAGTCCACTACTGGACATAGGCCTCTCCCAATGTGCGCCACAACATCCGATTCTCTGCCTTCCGCATCCAGTCTTTTCCAGCAGTCCTTCTGAGGTCGTCTGACCATCGGGCTGGTGGGCGTCCTACGCTACGTTTACCAAGACGTGGTCTCCACTCTATGACCTTCTTACTCCATCTACCGTCGGTCCTTCGGCAGATATGACCAGCCCATTGCCACTTCAGCGAGCTTATTCTACGAGCTATGTCGGTTACCCCAGTTTTCTGGCGGATATACTCATTCCTGAGTTTATCTTTCAGAAATACTCCGAGCATAGCCCGCTCCATAGCTCGCTGAGCAACTTTAAATTTGTGGACTAGCCCCACCGTGAGTGTCCACGTTTCGGCACCGTAGGTCATCACCGGTAAGACGTACTGGTCAAAGACTTTGGTCTTCAGACATTGCGGTATAGGCGAGCTGAAGACTCGATGCAGTTTGCCGAATGCAGCCCAACCAAGCTGAATCCGCCTTTCGGCCTCCTTTTCAAAGTCGTTGGAGTAACTGAGTCAGCTCAATTAGTTTCGATCAAAGATGTAATGAAATATCTTCAGTAAGTAAATCGGAACCGACTCAATTAAAAGTTCAAACTTGTTTGTTCCTTGGGTTGACGTTGAATTTACATATATTTTATTTAAAGCAAAATAAAAATACAAGTCTTCAAAGAAAGTTTATGCTATCATAAATATTTTGCAAAACTATTATCAGTGGTAGAGACTTGCAGCTCGCTGCATGAATGAGCCGGCTCGACCCGTGAAATACCACGATCTCTCGGAATGTCGACGTGAAGTGGCTCGTGCCGCATTTTGTTCGGTGAGAGAGGTATCCAGAGGGCCGATCCCCTTTCCCCCCTCTTACTTTTTTAAAGGACGGCAACGCACCACGGTGTTCATGGGCGGTGAGAAATTGCCTACCATTAAGTGACCTTGTTACTCGTTTACCCTCCTATCACATAAAAAAAAACTATAGTTATGCAACATCGACAAAGAACTTGGCCTCTTATCATTTTCAAGTTCTGCATGGCTTGTTCAAGATTTACTTAAAATTCTCCTTTTTTCAAAATTCACATTCACACTATATTATTTAGTACGCCACGTGCATTTTACTTAATTAATGGTTGGTGGAGCCTATTGGTAAAATGCAACAACACGTCTTAAAATTAACGCAAAGTGATTTATGCTAGCCCCTTAACAACATAAATTGATACGTACAGTGTCTCTATGAAATAAAACTAGTTCTAGAGTTACGCAATTTCGTTACACTAAATATAGGTATTTTGAAATACTATTTAAACCATCTCTCATAATAATTAGATATCAAACGATCTATCATTTTTCAAATATACATACAAACTTGTTATTGCAACATTGCTATTGCAATTTAGTAAATATCATTTGAGATATGCACTGCATATTATATTTCTTTACATTTAAATTCTGTATAATAATCTGTGCATTTAAATCTTTTCTTGTATGTAAAGAGAAGCAAACGAGCAAGCATATCAGCTAGTAGTAAGAGACAGCTCATTTTATGAACATCTGCAACACCTAGAGGTTTACAATTGCATTACTATACTTTAGGGTTAGATGAAGAAGGAGGGAAAGTTGATGTTGAGATTCCGGATCGCCGACCGAAATGAGGCATAAGCGACTTTACGTCGATTTTCTAAGAAGTAGTGGTATTTTTCTTGTCGAGCCGGTCAATTTTACTACTCTACCTTTAAAGAGATTTAAAATATTATTAAGGTTGTTAGTGTTGTTTTTAGCAATAAGTTTATATGTGTTTATGAGTAGCTATTCGACAAGGTATTTTTATACACATAATTATGACTCTCGGTGGTCCATCGGTCGAGCCGTCCCATTTCTAAATCAAGTTGTCGGGGGTGCAAATCCTGGCTCACACCAATGACTTTTGTATGATAAATATAGATTACTGGAAACTTTGTGCCCGATATGGCAATAAAGTAACCTATTCCATTTGGGACGTAAACATAACGGCGAGACGACGTTTAACAGCCGCTGCCTACACCTTCGCGAGGAAAAGGCGTGAATTTATGTTATGTTATATATGTTTGTTGTATATGTTTTTCTATGTATTACAAGTATGTATTTACAAAAGAAAAGTATATATGTATTAATATCCATTATCTAGTATCCATAACACAAGAACTTAGTTGCTTAGCTTGGAATTAGAGGGCGCTGTGTGTATTGTGTCCAAGATATTATTATTATTATTAAAAAAAAAATGTACAATAAATACCGAGCATATTCAAGATTTCATTGAAACCCCTTAGTGGTGGTACAGTAATTAATTGAAGTAATAATTGGCTTCTGAAGTTCTTTTTTTTGGTGCCAAATTAAAGATGATAAGTCGTTATATTCTACCTTGAGATGAGAAAGGCTTTATGCAAAACTACTAGTCCAAATTTTATTCATGCAGACTTATTACAAAGATGACGACATAATCTCACTATGTCGTCATCTTTGTTATAAGTCTTTTATAATTTTAAAATTTAAGTTGCTTTGAAATAAATCTCTTCCGTGTGTTGATTTAAATCTAATATTTATTACTTATTTACAACTTGTAACCTGATTTTAAAATGCACTTTCGTCAAAAAACACGTTTTGTGTTTTATAAGTCTCGGTTGTCCAGTGGTCGAGGACCCCGCTTCTTAATCAAGAGGTCGTCGGTTCGACTCCTTACACTGGCTCGCACCAATGACGTTTCGAAGTTCTTTTCTGAAGTTATGTGTGAAAAATATAGATGACTGAAAACTATGTGCCCGGTATGGCAATAGGTACGCCACCTATTCCATTTGGGATGTAATCATAACGCCGAGACGAGGCTTAACAGCCGCTGCCTACACCTTCGGTTAGAAAAAGGCGTGAAATTATGTTTTTAGTTATGATATGTCTACTGTTGACTGGAGCTGTGAACTATATCAGACAGCCTGATACCACTAATAACCATCGGCTCTCCTACGACCCCAATTAGTGGGGTTACGTCCCCATGCAGCGTCGTCCTCTTTGTGGTCACGACTTCGAAACCTGCTTTCCCCAACATCTGTCGATTAATCTAGCTGTGCCCGACCATGTTCAATTCAGATTTGCCCTATAAATAAATGGTTAGAAACCTTTGGAATATTCTCCGCTTCTGCAGTGTATATCTGCTTAGTCAATGTGTTATCATCTATTGTTTCTAGGTGCCCTCTGTCTCTTGAGAAAACTAGTTGAGCCAGCGAACTTTGTTTCAGCTCAAAAAATAAAGACAAATGGTATATAGGTAATCCCTAAACAAATACCACAACGTGGACTTTTTTGTAGATCTTCTTAAAGTATAAAAAAATCTAGTGCATTAATAATATAATATCTTGGACACAATACACACAGCGCCCTCTAGTTCCAAGCTAAGCAACTAAATGCTTGTGTTATAGATACTAGATAACGGATATTAATACAAATATACTTTTCTTTTGTAAATACATACTTATAATACATATAGAAACACCCAGAGGCCAAACAAACAATCACCTTTATCACAAATATTTGTGCTCGGGTAGGAATCGAACCCCGACCTCATTGCTGCAGCCGGTAGTTTTTACCAATGCGCCAAGAGGCCCGTCAAATTGATCTATCGCTTATAATTCAGCCAGCGTTTGCAATTGAAGTGCAAAATCTCGACATTATCACTTTTATTTACTACATTATACATGAATTATACATACAAACCACCCCATTAACACCCTATATCTAATAATAAGTAATACATAACTTTTAACAGTGGTAGAGCCAAGCAGTTCGCTGCATGAATGGGCCGGCTCGACCGGTGAAATACCACGACCTCTCAGAAGATCGACGTAAAGTGGCTCATGCCGCGTTTCGCTCGGTGAGAGAGGTACCCGGAAGCTCACCCCTCTTCCCCATTCTTCCCTATCCCCTATCCCGTAAAGGTCGGCAACGCAACAGTAACACTATATGTGTTGCTGGTGTCCATGGGCGGCGTTGGTTGCTTACCATCAGGTGACACGCCTGCTCGTTTGCCCTCCTATCACATAATAAAAAAAATAACTTTGAAGGAAAATAAAACTTAACCTACATAACTTAGATATGTAAAACGGATCAGCCATTAGAAACTATATTGCAATGTACAAAATATGGTCATGTATCTTATCTATATTACACAACATCATTAATCTCCTATAATCCATTATATCTTTAACAATAAAACTAATCTGATCTAGTCATAATTAAATTAAATGAAGGCAAACCACCTATGTTGATGGCGCAGCAACAGAAAAAAAAATTGTTTTACTGTAAAAACCTGGGGTCAGTGTAATGGATTTTTTCCCCCTAGTAAAGAGGCAGATGGAGAAATGGATTCCCTTGGTGATAATCCACTGGACTCACTCATAGACAGCTACAATTCCAATTGTTCATCTTTAACATAAATTTCTGTGTTGTTGGCCTTTAAGGGGGTAGGAACTCCAGATACATTTGTCGCCGAACAAAACACAGAATAAGCTACTTATTTCGATTTTCTAATAAGCAGTGGTGGTTCACTGGTCAAGCAAGCCCATTCATGCAACGAATAGTTGGGGCTGAAAACATCGACATATTTGTCACTTTACATTTAAGTTATAGATAAATATAGCGTAAAACAGCGTATAACAGTCTCGGTGGCGCAGTTGTTGAGCACACGGCTTCTGATCCAGAGGTCCGGGGTTCGATTCCAGACACTGGCTCACACCAATGACTTTTCGAAATGGTTTTCGGAAGTTATGTGTGATAAATATCGATGACTGAAAAACTTTGTGCCCAGTATGGCAATAGGTTCGCCACCTATTCCATTTGGGACGTAAACATAACGGCGAGACGAGGCTTAACAGCAGCCGCCTACACCTTCGGGTAACAAAAAGGCGTGAAGTTATGTTATGTTATGTTAAGTTATAGCGTAGTAGCTAATTCAGCACATATCGTTTTAATTATTTTGCACAATGCATTACCTATAAGTTGTAAGGTTTCGACAAAATAATAATACAATAAACTTAAGTGCCCTCAAGTGGTTTCCTTCCCGATTCAGCGAATGTGATTATTACTACTAGCAATACGGTAAATACTAGTTCTAAATATATAAGACGCCGATAAAATTAAATAATCGTAAACAATTAAATCTATAAAATACGAGTATATTTGTAATTTTGTAATTATCTGTTCCAATTATTCTACAATATACCTACCATATACAATTCCAGTCTATTCCGCTGAGAATAGCCAGAGAAAAAAAAACTTTGTACCCGGTATCGCAATAGGTTCGCCACCTATTCCATTTGGGACGTAAACATAACGGCGAAAGGAGGCTTAACAGCCGCTGCCTACGAGTAATAAAGGCGTCAAGTTATGTTATGTTATTGCCAAAGTCGACTAAGAGACTTATGCTAATTAAAATAATAGGCTGAGGAAAAGGTCATTTCGCAAATAGTATGTATGAACTTGTAATAAAATATCTTTGGCTATGTATTATACCCTACCTATGTATTGGTTGCCATGACAACTGTCAAACATTCAATTAACCTAACAGTTAGTAAACAAACAACATCATATTTTTTTATTGTGTTAATAATGACAAATTTTGTGCCGGAAAGTGATGATATGCGGAAAGCATTAATTTTTTGTTTCCATTTGAAAAAAACTGCTGCAAAATCACATCGAATGCTTGTCGCAGCATATGGCGATCATGCTCTATCAGAAGCAACATGCAAGAGATGGTTTCAACGATTCAAATGTAATGATTTTGATGTAAGAAATAAAGAACGTGGCAACTGCAAGCCATATTGGATGAAGATGATACTTTGAGTCAGAAGCAAATGGCAGCTATGTTAAATATTGCACAACAAACAATTTCAGACCGTTTGAAAGCTATGGGAAAAATTCAAAAGTGTGGAAAATGGGTGCCACATGAATTGAATGAAAGACAAATGGAAAACCGGAAAAACACTTGTGAAATTTTGCTTCAAAGACACGAAAGAAAATCAGTTTTGCATCGAATTATCACTGGCGATGAAAAATGGATTTATTTTAAGAATCCTAAACGGAGAAAATCATGGGTTAATCTGGGACAACCATCAGCATCGACTACAAAACCAGATCGTTTCGGGAAGAAGGCAATGCTCTGTGTTTGGTGGGATCAGAAGGGTGTGGTGTATTATGAACTCTTAAAACCTGGTGAAACTGTTAATACTAGTCGCTACAAACAAAAATGATCAATTTGAACAACGCATTGATCGAAAAACGACCAGAATGGGCCAGAAGACACGGCAAAGTAATTTTGTTACACGACAATGCACAAACACACAAAGGAAAATCGGTTGAGGATACAATCAAAGTACTTGGCTGGGAGTTGCTACCCCACCCGCCGTATTCACCAGACTTGGCTCCTTCCCTTGGCTCCATTTATTTTCATCGATGGGACACGCATTGGCTGAGCAGCGGTTCGATTCCTATGCGAAAGTGGAAAATTGGGTGTCTGATTGGTTTGCTTCAAAAGAAAAACATTGCTATTGGCATGGTATCCACAAATTACCAAAAAGGTGGACAAAATGTGTAGAAAGTGATGGACAATATTTTGAATTTTTTTTTTATCTAATCAAAATATTTATTATATAATATTTATATATAAAAATTATGAAATAATATAATAATTATATATAAAATATTAATATAATATTTTATTTTCACAAAAAACGCTCATTTCATACCGGTACGTACACCTATGTATAGTTGAGGTTCTTTTTGTCTGTCAAATAAACAAATCAGTACTGGCCTGGATGTACAGACTTTGTACGATGCAAAAAAAGGTTTTGTTATTATTACGAGTGGAATCTGCCCTCCAGCAACACTTCTTTGTGAAAAGACTCTTTTGTCCAAATTTAAAGGATAAATGAGTTTGCATAAAATAATATAGGCGCGTGAATTGTGCTTCTTTATGATGATATCGTATTTAAGATTTTTTTTTGATAGAAGGTGCCAAAACGATATATTGCAAACTGAACTCAAACTCGCATAAATATAAATGTGTATTATCGTTTTAAGCTATCAAGCTAAGCAACTAACAATACGTTATTTATTTAAATAAAATTTAAGGGTCTTGGTGGTCCAGTGGTTGAGAACTCCGCTTCTTAATCAAGAAGTCGCGGGTTCAAATCTTGGCACACACCTATGGCTTTTTGAAAGTATTTTCGGAATTAAAGTAATATCAAATACTGACTATTCCATTTGAGTCGTAAACATAACGGTGAGACCAGACGTAACAACCTTCGGATAGAAAAGGCCGTGAAGTTATGTTATGACAAGTAAGGGTTTCCAAACGTGCGCAATGAACGTGTTTTAATGTTCAAGTAATTCTGTTACTTAATAGCGAATACTTCTTACCATGAATGCTGACACAAGTCTTGTCTGTGACATAATTTTTCCCGTCTTCTTGTTTCTTCTTTTTTTGAATTCATTTATATATGGGCTTAGCATAATACAGGCTAGCAAGTGAATCCCACAAAGTAAAACACAAAAAAGTTATAAATATTTTGTCCTTCAGCAACACTTTATTTCACGCGTAGTAACAAATAATGTAGCCTAAATTATCTAAAGACATCGTAGACGAAATAGAACGTGTTCTGGAGAAAGATGATTTTAGGAGCCTCAAAAATCGACGCGCGTGTTTGAAAAGAGTTAAGAAAGTCAACGAAGCGAGTGAGGTGTGTAAAAATCGTGCCTTATTGCGCTCTATTCTCTCTGCCTACCCCGCAAGGGATTTGAGGTGAAGTTCTATATATTATGTATGTATGTATAGACACTAAACCAAAAATCGATAAAACACAATTCACATTTGTTTATATTGATACGAAACTCATTTTAATAATTGCTTCGTATAAGACGCACTAATAATACCAAAAATAGTCTGGTTTGGTGATATTTAAGCATCAGTCAGTCAGATTATGTTAAAACGTCGTTAACGATTTAGGCGACAGATATATGAATAAATTTTCTATTTTATAATATACTTTTGGCTGGTCTTAGAATTCTTAATAACAATTAATAGATAGAAAAAAATCCTAATTCTAATAAACATATGATATATAATTTTAATATTGTTACATAAAATAAGTAGATGATAAATTTGATGAATTGAAATTTGAACGGTTCATTGAAATTATTATTTTTAACGAATAGAACGACAAACGAGCATCACGTGGTGGTAAGTAACTTTTCACCGCCCATGTACACCGTCGTGCGTTGCCGTCTTTTAAGGGAGTAGGAGGAAAAATGAAAGGGGAAAGGGAATCGGGCCTCCAGATACCTCTCTCACCGAACGAATCGCGGCACGAGCCATTTCACGCAAATATTCCGAGAGGTCGTGGTATTTTACCGATCAAGCCGGCCTATTCATGCAGCGAACTGCAAGACTCTACCACTGTTATAGATCTTTGAAATGCTCTTGAGATTGATTGGATACAGCCTGCTTTGCAAGTCATGACAGAATCATTATGTACTTGATCTACAGAGATATATGACATTTGTAGGAATGATTTAGTGCTTTAGCAAGCCGCCTTCTGTTTTATAAGTCGCAGGTTTGCATCCAGATATATACTAAGTAAGTCTAGAGCCTTCGGAAGTTTTTTATTAATAATAATATAATTTCCGATAATTATAGATAATTTGTGTTCAATTTAAACAGTCTCGGTGGCGCAGTGGCTAGCACTCCGCTTCTGATTCAAGAAGTAGTGGGTTCAAATCCTGGCACACACCAATGACTTTTCGAAATTTTCGGAAGTTACATGTGATAAATATCGATGACTGACAACTTTGTGCCCGGTATGGCAATAGGTTCGCCACCTATTCCATTTGGGACGTAAACGGCGAGACGAGGTTTAACAGTCATTGCCTCTACCTTCGGGTAGAAAAAGGCGTGAAGTTATGTTATGTTACCTACAAATCCATCTTTTCTGTAGGACCTGTTAGGTATATATTTTACTATGATTACAAGTTCGAAAGAAAATATACAATATGATACCGACTTGCACGCGTACCACATAAAATTAAAATAATGTCCATGACCTCAATATATCCAAGAAGATTTATCGCTTCATTATAGAAAAAAGTTCATTTAACAAATCTTTCCAATACTGCCATTAGATGTAAACCGGTGCGTAAGTAAATAAAAAAAAATGTTCGCTCATATATATATTTGTGATTGCCAATTTTCAGAGATGTCGACACATCAAATTCGGCTGTTAACTCGCTCGTGAACACGCCTATTTGATTTACGCATTAGTAAAATAGGCTTTCGAGGCAAATTAAATGCTTATTGAAAGTAATATTGGTACATTGATTAAAAAGCTTCGTATTTATAATGCCTATTGAGATACTGATGAAATTACATTTTAATATGTAAAAGGCTTTCAGTACTTTACCAAATTTTGATGTGTTCGATAAAAAACGTTGCAATATCAGCTAACCATACAATATATTTATAGATTTTAGTGTAAAGCTTAAAGTTTGAACGTTTCTAAAGAAACACTATTTAAAAAAAAATTGGCAGAGAGAATAGAGGGTCAAAGAAAGGAGTGAGGCCTCAGGCTGCCTTCTTTGACTTTCATACCTCTTGTCTCTTGTTTTTTAAGGCTCCTGACATCACCTTCCTCCAGTACTCGTTCTATTTGGTTTTGGAAAGTGTGTCGTGGCCGTCCTCGACTGTGGAAAGCGATTTAAATTGCGTCGTCTATTCTTTCTAAAAGTGCGAACCATTGTAGCATCTCCTTTTTTACTAACTCGTTCCCTCCAACTTACCTACTTCTTTACATTCATGTTTTCAACGCGGTCAGCTAGAGTCACTCCGCAAATTTTGCGCAGGGCCCGCATTTAGACCACGTTTATTTTGCATTCATGATTACGTTGCCATATCCAAAACTCGCATCTTTAAAAAATAGCTAAATAAATACAAATTACACTCTCCCTGGTCTACAGGTTCAATATACCGCTTTTAAAGCAAAACTTACAGTAAGGAAACAGTTAAAATCAAGTTACTACAAGATCTGATACGTTAATATATAAACAGTAAAATTTAGGTGCAAAAGTAAATTTTACATAAACTTCATTGCTCAATAATTACCAAAACTGTGGAATAATTTAATTTAAATTGTTATTCTCATCAGCTTAGTCAGCATTGCAATGAGTTTGGCAATGTAACAAAAATGCACCGTTTCGTAAGAATGCAATTGTAAGCGGAAGATCCATGTTGGTTTATTGCATATTTTCAAAGTATGTAATTGAAATGCGCCAATTGTTAACGATTGCGCCAAAGAAGTGTCGACTTACTAATCGCTAACTTCCATAAAATTAGAAGACGTACAATTAGAAAGAACTTTTTGCTAGGAAAATATATTTAGTATTTATAATTCATATGCATTTATAACATTAAAAAATAAAATAACATTAGAAAATATATTTAGTATTTATAATTCATATGCATTTGCCGAAAATGCCAAATTTATTAATATGTACCGCAAAGTAAATCACAAATTCAATTAAATAATCACATTTTTATTCGTGAACACTGCCATCTTATGATCAAACATACTAACTATAACAAAGCTGCAAGCCTCAGACCTTTTCCGGTAACTTACGTTAGAAACCTTTCCGTGCAAACACCTACAATGTTATAATGGCGTCTTAACGGGTACGACAATGTATTCATAGATGGCACTGCCACCAATAATAAATCAAATAGTTAAGATTATGTCCATAGCAGAATGCTATAAATTTATCCAAATACCTGTTCAATAATTAAATTCCTAGCTTTTTATCATGATATTAATTAGTGAAGTGAACGTAAAAATTCACACAATTGAAATTGATATAGAGAAAATGAGTACAAAGCAATTATTTAAAATATACATTCAAAACTCAATATATGACTGAAAATAAATATTATACACAACGTCCATTATGAAACACCATAATAATTGTGACATCTTTATTATTATATGTATATTTATACAATGTACGTGTCACGTTGTTTGTCCGCGATGGACTCCCAAACTACTTATCTGATTTTAATCATATTTCTACATACACACATGTATATGCAATTTGATCCAACTTAAAATATAGGATATTTCGTGAAACTTTTTTTATTAAACTCAAGCGAGGGCGTTCGATTAAGAAAAAGACACGTTTTTAATATGATACAAACTCAAAATATTCTTCTGGGCTTGATATTAATCACTAACTAACTCCACTGGAATGGCTGGAATGATTTTGATGTAATTTGTGTGAATATTGGGAATTTATAGATAGTTTTTTTATAGTATCGGGGGCGGAGTCTTGCGATAGTTTTCCAAATTTTACTTATCAATGGAACAAAGACAGTTTTCCGATATTAGAACTAACTCGAAGTGGTCGGGACAACTAACCTTTTTTCCTTTTGCACAATACGTTACCCGAAAAGTGACCTTTTGAACAAAGTGACTTTTTACGAAAAGGGTTTTTTTAGACGTATTTGTATAGAATTGAAGAGTTTTAACGAAATTGGTAGTAGTCATTTTAATTTATGATACTTTGGAGTAAAAGTTCCATTTATTGGTACTTTCGGAATACTATTACCTAGATGAAGTAGTTACATAATCACCCCCTTTGATAATCCCTCTTTTCTGATTTACGTTTAAAGATATAAATAAAATTGGTCTGACTGTTTTGTAATCTTAAAATAGCCTTTGTTTACATACATACATAACATACCTTCACGCCTTTTGTTACCCGAAGGTGTAGGCAGCGGCTGTTAAGCCTCGTCTCGCCGTTATGTTTACGTCCCAAATGGAATAGGTGGCGAACCTATTGCCATAGCGGGCACAAAGTTTTCAGTCATCGATATTTATCACACATAACTTCCGAAAACAATTTCGGAAAGTGATTGGTGTGAGCCAGTGTCAGGATTCGAACCCGGTCATCTAGATCAGAAGCCGAGTGCTCTACCACTGGACCACCCAGACTATTAGCCTCTGTTTACTCTTTTATAATCTTTGTCTGTTTGCCAGTTTGTTCCAGCTTATCTTTCAAACAGCTGCAATAATATTGGTCAAGCTTTCACAGACAGCTTGATCTATTAAGCATAAATAACTTTTTAACTTAAGCTAACTTTTTAAGCTACTAAAATTTTAGAAATTTCTTTGAATAACGACACCAACAAAATCTATATAATTATTATATAAATAACTCGTGTAATTAACTTATTAATATAAAAAATATTTAAAATTTAAGATGAAGCAGACTCGAAAGAGAAAGACTAGAGGTAGAATGAGAATAATATTACACTTTTCTTCATATTTTTGTGTTTCTATTTTGAATTCCGAGACTTTATTTTCGATGGTCTTTTATGAAGATGACAAAGGCACTATTTTTTTATGGGATAGGATGGCAAATGAGCAAGTGGTTCACCGGATGGTAAGAAACTACTCACCGCCCATGTACACCGTGATGAGTTACTGTCCTTTAAGGGAGTAGGAGCGGAAAGGGAATCGGGCCTCCAGATACCACTCTCACCGACCGAAGCGCGGCACGAGCCTCTTCACGCCGATATTCCAAGATATCGTGGTATTTCACCGGTTATAAAGACCACGCTGTGGGCTATAACTGAACACATTAAATAATATTTCGAACAAATATCAGCTTCAAAGCATTTCAGTCAAGAGCTAGTGGAAAAAAGACCATTGTACATATTAACTTTTTTTTTTCTTACTTACATTTCAAACGTTTTCCAAAGGAAAATTAAATTAAGTGGTTTCCTTTGACTTTGAAAGCGGTTTGTAACAAAATTTAATATCGAATTTGTTCGAATAAGCCCACAACTATAAGTATACCTACGTTCTTGAACAAGTTATTTTGACGGACTTTCTGAAGAGAGTTTTGGTTAGAAACTTTAACGTTCTTAGGGATAACCCACAATGAGCATTTTTATTTCTTTTGAGACGAAACAAAGTTCGATGGGTCAACTAGTTATGATATAAAACTGATTGTCTATTTTTTTTCTATCTACTGCAATGTCAATAAGCGTAAAAAACAAGTTCTAGTTTACAGAAAATAGGACTAAATAGTAAAGAAAAACTAAAATAAAATTAATGTTATTATGATAGATCTTACTCAATAAGTTCAATATCTTTATTTACAATAATAAAGAAGAAATAAATTAATTACTTTATTTACAATTAAAAAACTACCTGAAATCAAATTTCTCCGCATCTCGGTCTACTGGCAGCGTGCCCAGAAGACTGGCCGCATTGCCACGCTGAATGGCAATGCTAATCCTTTGTGCGAAGAATAGACCAGCCCTCTGGTCGCGAGAGGCTTCGATCAGCCTCTTTGCAAGATCTTTGTAAAGTGCACGAGCACTCGGACCCCATGTCCCCAAAGTCTCAACCCCAAACGGCTCAAATACATAATCACCTACAAGGTTTCTGTATTTGTGCCGCTTGAGGTTTACATAAGTTTGTATAAGTTCAATTATTAATTAATTACTGCATACTACGTGTTGCCCGCGTTTCAGTCTGCGTGGATGCCACAAAGCAGCGATAATAGATACTATGCCTGCGCATATATTATTATTGCATTGATTGTTCACCAGAAATTTTTGATAGCGTGATAATATTTAGTCTGTGTATGGACCGGATAACTCGGTAATATGCACTGAAATTGGAAATAAAAGCATGCACTAATTTTATAGTGTATCCGTAACAAACATACAGACGATCAGACAAAAATTCTGGAAACCATATTTTTTGGTTCGGCATTTATTGTAGATCACCTAGGGACATGATCTACTATACTTAATATATACTATACTACTATTCTTAAAAAAATATATTCAATGTACAGTTTCGAATTTCCTGTGATTTTATTAAATGAATATTTAAATAATAATGAAAAGAGTTATGAAAGTCAACGAAGCGAGTGAGGCGTGTAAGAATCGTGCCTTATGGCGCTCTGTTCTCTCTGCCTACCCCGCAAGGGATTTGGCGTGAAGTTATGTATGTATGTATGTATATGAATGTAAATAGTAATAATAATCATCATTTATTGTAGGCAACAGAGCCTATAAATAAATAATTAAAAATAAATTCGGTGTTGCGTGTAGCATTCAATATTTTTTTTAGTAAATATCATAACATAACATAACTTCACGCCTTTTGTTACCCGAAGGTGTAGGCAGCGACTGTTAAGCCTCGTCTCGCCGTTATGTTTACGTCCCAAATGGAATAGGTGGCGAACCTATTGCCATACCGGGCACAAAGTTTGTCAGTCATCGATATTTATTACACATAACTTCCGAAAACAATTTCGAAAAGTCATTGGTGTGAGCCAGTATCTGGAATCGAACCCCGGATCTCTGGATCAGAGGCCGTGCGCTCGCCCACTGCGCCACCGAGACTGTTAAAGTAAATATCGTAGATTGAAAATCGTCATGGTTTCCACCGATAATTCTTGAATCGCCCAGAGTGTGGCCGTTTATCGTCTTCAAGCAAAATATTTTGCAGGTTTAGCTCTTTTGTAGTAGCGACGGTGAAATGAGTATGTGTACATACCTATTGATATACTCATCTTCCTTCTTCCACAGCAGCATCAGCTTCCTAGTCATATCATTTTACACAATTCATCCATGTTTTCTTCGGTCTCCCTCTTCTCTTGTTTCCTTCCACATTCAGGTTCATCATTCTTTTGACGACATGTTTTGACACATCCTCCTCATTACATGCCCATACCACGCAAGGCTATTTCCTCTTATCTTCTCAGTTATAGGCGCAACTTTCCAACTTCCTCTTTTATAATCATTCCGTATTTTATCCATTTTTGTCACTCCACACATCCATCTTAACATTTTCATCTCCGTAGCATGCATTCTTTTTTCATCCATCACTTTCATAGCCCAACATTCTGTTACATGACATATACATGACGACAGGTCTGATAATGATAGCAAAAATACTTGACGAAGGATAAGGTTATGAATCTAAACCTTATTACCTCCGAAACCATAATAATTGCATGTGTTTCTAAAGAAAAATGAAACGCGTAAGTTGAATTTTTAAAACATTTATTTGACTAGTTCTAAAAAAAAAATAGCTTAATCCCTTATTTAAGTAAACAAAAATATATATTATTTAAAATGAAATAACTTAAATACAAACAGTGTATGAACAGCATTTAAAGATAAGATTCATTCATTGCACATGATGTTTGTGGCAACCAAATGGAAGAATTCACGATTTTCAATTCTGCTTAATATATTAAATGTAAAAAAAAAACATTAAATTACGCCACTACCTCTCATAATATAGACGTAAAGTGGCTCATGTCGCAATTCCCTCGGTGAGAGAGGTATCCGGAGGCCCAACTCTACCCTTCCCTTCCCAATTCCGATACCCTTCCATATCCTCTTGTAAGGGCCGGCAACGCAGCTGTAACACTATATTCTATATTCAGATGTCCATGTGCGACGTTTGTTGCTTGCGATTTTATCCCATAAAAAATACTAAATAATATAAAAATAATTTTCAGTAATATAAAAGTCGAAGTGAGTGGAGTGAGTATTTTGGGGAAATGTACGAGTATGTTCCGGATGTGGGCGCCGCGAGTGAGCCTACGGCTGACACCGCTGCGCCAACATCTGATGAGGACATTACTATGGAAGAGATTGAATGGTCGATACGAAGTATGAAAAATGGTAAGGCAGCTGGAATTGATATGATGTCTGCTGAAATGATCAAACACGGTGGATCCTGTGTCCGGGACTCTTTCCTGACCTTGAGCAATCTGTGCTGGAGGTCGGGTAAGGTTCCCATGGACTGGAGGCGCGCTGTCATCGTGCCCTTGTATAAAGGTAAGGGATCACGTATGCAGTGCGCCAGTTACAGGGCCATCAGTTTGATCAGTTTAGCAGCAAAAGTGTATGGGAAAATTATTGAAAGGAGAATGAGGGTGATATCTGATGGAGTGTTGTGGGAGGCTCAGGGTGGTTTCAGAAGCGGACGAGGGTGCATGGATCAGATTTTTTCTCTCCGCAACATCGTGGAGAAACAACTGGCTGTTAACCGGAAGGTTTTCTGCGGTTTTGTGGATCTGGAAAAAGCGTTTGACAGAGTGTTACGAAAGGATCTGTGGGATTTACTCCCGGGCTACGGGGTGAGCGGAGCACTGCTGCGCGCTGTGCAGTCCACTTATGAGGGCTGCACAGCGTGTGTGCGTGTTGACGGCGGCTTGTCCCCCTGGTTTGACGTCAATATCGGCGTCAGACAGGGTTGCGTGCTGTCCGCTCGACTGTTCATCCTGTACCTGGACAGTTGTCTCCAGAGAATGAGATCGATGGATGTAGGGATGCGAATGGGTGACTTAGTTGTGAGCTGCCTGCTTTACGCAGATGACGCCGTGCTTCTAGCCGAATCGCCGTCGGACCTGCAAACACTAGTCACTACTATGAAAGATGATTGCATGATTAAAGGCTTGCAGTTGAATGCGACGAAAACGAAAGTAATGGTGTTTGAAAGGGAGGAATCCAGAACAGATGCAAGGATAATGGTTGATGATGTAGTGCTGGAACAGGTGAATGAAATTGTATATCTTGGATGCGCTTTTAGCAGAGATGGAAGGTACACCGCGGATGTAGAAAGACGAGTGGCGATAGGAAATAGCGTAAACGGAGTGCTGGGCAGATTCCTGGGCGCAAAAAATATTAGCAGAAAGGCCCAGTTAGCAATCCACAATGCAGTCCTGATCCCAACACTAACTTATGGAAGCGAGAGCTGGGTATGGCAGAGTGTGCATGAAAGTAGAATAAACGCGGTAGAAATGAGGGCTCTACGCAAAATCTGCGGAGTGACTCTCGCTGACCGCGTAGAAAACAAGGTTGTAAGGAAGGAAGTTGGTTTGAAAGAGAGTGTCGGTGTAAAAGTAAGAAAGGGCATGCTCCGATGGTTCGGACATGTAGAAAGAATGGTTGACGCAAGACTGACTAAGCAGATATACAATGCAAAAGCGGACGGATGTAGGAGTCGAGGACGGCCAAGACACACATTCCAAGACCAAATAGAACGTGTTCTGGAGGAAGGTGATGTTAAGAGCCTCAAAAACCGACGCGCGTGCATGAAAAGAGTTATGAAAGTCAACGAAGCGAGTGAGGTGTGTAAGAATCGTGCCCTATGGCGCTCTGTTCTCTCTGCCTACCCCGCAAGGGATTTGGCGTGAAGTTATGTATGTATGTATGTATGTAAAAGTCGAAATAAATCCTAATGAAATTTATCACTACTCAGATCTGTATCTGGAACTCCGCGCGCCCCTTCCGCCAAATCAAATCAAATACGTCAAATCCTTACCTACTGTAAATGAAGAGTTATATCTATATTACTAAAGTTCCCCAAGACATGTGGGTCAACGGATTTTAAACAAATCACAAACATTCTTAATATTTTGACTGATTACAAATCTTTACAGTGTGACATTATTTTGTTTGTTTATGTACTTCACAACTCATCAAATCACTATTTAACTATTCTTAAAGTATTTTAAGAATTCACTTATTCCATTAAACTAAGACTATTATTATATTGATTTCTACCGTAGCCATTTAATTGCTAGTGTTAGACATAAATAAAATATTTTCGATTTTTCAATTGCTATATTCTTAAGTAATAAGAAATTAATTATACCTAAAACCGTCAAGGTATATATTAATTTACCTAAAAAACAACCTTAATTACACTGTTCCCGACCTTATGTGCAAAGAAATAATGATAAATTTAACTTAGAACTTATTCAATAGAGTATTGTTTACTAAATAAGAAATATAGAGTAATATTGAAATATAGAGTAATGTTGCGTTCAATGAATTTGAATTCCGAATATATAATAATTTTAATTATTTGAATTTCGAATATTTTCCAACAGTTTTTAATTTTTTCACTGAATATGGTACTAACTCCTGAAGCCAAGTATGTTTATTTTATTTGTTATTTTTTTCAAATTAATTAATTATTCAATAGCACTGCTATCTACATTACTCAAAACAAATTAAAATCATATAAGATATATTGGATACACAAAAATCAGTATGAACAAAACTCATTAGAAATATTGTAATTAATGATTATTAAAAATTTATATTTTAAAAAATATATAATACGTAATATTATAGGTAACTTTTAAAGCGCGCATTTTACTTACTTACAAAGTTATAATATCGAATATATATAATATAATAATTTAAATAAAATTTGTCTATACTTAAACGAAATATATCGCAAATAGGTAACTTAAATATCATCACGATTTTGATGTGGTTTTAGACTTAAAAATGTATCTATAAATTATTTATAATTTTGCAATTATAAAATTAACCTCAGGTATATTATATGAATAATTAACAAATTATAGTTATTTTTTTTTTATTCAGAGCCGTCGAATTTCTGAGTCTATTCAATTTTGTTAAACATCATCAAACTAAATTTTTTCAATGTTAGGTATCTCTAACTAAAAGTTGCTAAAGTGCTATCGTGGTGAGTTTAAACATTGTTTTAACATCGTACTTAATCTAACCAAAAATATTTCGGATACAGCCACGTCTGTATTTATTATTTAAACTTGAATAATTAAAACTAGATTTTTTTTTCAATATATATCAATCAACATATACAAATAGTATCACTTTATTAGTTTGCAGAAGTGAGAAACTAATTACATACGTATAGTCTATTTGCCAGTTTTGTACTGTTCTAGATTGGACGCTATTCTATTTATTATTCCGACTGAAGGACTTTATATCCATGGTTGTGAAATAAATTGAAAATGTTCTATTTGTCATTTGCCATATTACGCAACGCTGAATTCCACGTTGTCGCAACTCCTGCGCTTGCCCAACTGCAGACATAATGGCGCTGATCCCACGATGTCTCCTAGGAACACGCTTAACAAGTAAAACTCTTTGGCATGATCCGGCGACCGTTTGTAATTTCTGAAACACATAATAAAACATATGGCATTACATTTCTTCTTGTTATCACGGCCCTTAATTTACTCAGATATGGGCAGCATCAATTATGCCTTGACATTAGTCAATAGTTACACTGCGGACACAACGTTGTCAGACATTGATATTTATCAGAAATCGCTTCTTATAACTTCGTTCAAAATCAAGATCTTTCAATAAACACAAGTACAAGTTAAGGAAGGACAAGGAAGTACAAGTTATTAAGCTATCGAGACTGTTTTTTTTTTATATTGGGAATATTTTCTTAAGTGGTCGTTAATTGTGAGCTATGACAAATGTTATATTTAGTTAAAAGCTACTAATTATAATAATAAAGCTACTAAAATCAGAACAACTTCACGCATTTTATACCCAAAGGTGTAATCAGTGGTGTTTTATGACTGGACTCGAAAATATTTTACCTACCAAATTTTCAATGTTTATTTCGTTCAATTTTGCCTTAATTTCATAAGCATCAAAAATCATTACCGCTATAAACATGGCTGACAACTATTCAGGTACAAACATGAGATATGTACCTGTGCTATTTGAAAAAAAGCATATAATATTAAGCAAGCTTAAGTATTCGGTCACAAAGTATATATACACAGGAGTCCGAACGGTAGAGGCTTTTCCAAAGTATATATAGTACGCAATAATATTTCAAAGCGTGTTTACGTGTAATAATAATAATAATCGTATGTACTATGACAGAAAAGAGAACTAGGATCTCAATATTTAACAGTGGTAGAGCCAAGCAGTTTGCTGCATGAATGGGCCGGCTCGACCGGTGAAATACCGCGACCTCTCAGAAGATGGACGTAAAGTGGCTCATGTCGCGTTTCGTTCGGTGAGAGAGGTGCCCGTAGGCCCACCTGCCATCCTTTCCAATCCTACTCCCTAAAGGTCGTCAACCCAACTGTAACACTATATGAGTTGCAGGTGTTCATTAGCGGCGCTGGTCACTTACCATCAGGTGACACGCATGCTCGTTTGCACTCCGATCCCATAAAAAAGTATTATTGTGTACATTAATATCTACTATATATTAACGTACACCGTTCGGACTCATACACACATATAAAGTTTAGTTAAAAAATAAAGGTGTTTTTTTTTTGTACCACATTTTATACATTTGCCATATTTGGTTTAAATATTATCTCGCCACATTTTTCACTAACTTTCCATCCATCTATAAACTTATCATTCAGATTATGTATAGGTATATATGTTCGCCCAATTCTGTATTTTATCCGTATTTTGTTACAAACAAATAAGATGAGACAATTGACAGGGTACGTAACTTTTTCAAGGGACAAAATCGAGTATCTGATCATATTAGAAAAAGGCAGAGGGATCAAAGAAAACCCTTGTAGTACAAATACGAGTATGCATAAATTGTAGTAAAACTTTTTTAATACCATTTATCTTTTCTTTGATAACGCTACACCGCTTATTGTTAATTTATTGCCCCGGCGAACTTTGTTTTGCATCAAAAGTAATAAATAAGTAAATTTTGGAATGAAACTTATTCCTACTACATCATATATTAATTATAGATAAAACCACCCCGTTGATACCCTATATGTATTAAAAATACCGCATCACAATCCGTTCCGTAGTTTCTAAGATCTAAGCATATAAGGGGACAGACAGCGGAATGCGACTTTGTTTTATAATATGTAATGATGAAACTTACTATTGCCGTATATGCTAAAAGGAACTACACAAAGAAATAGTTAACAAAATAATAAAATAAAATAAATTAAATTTTGATATAATATCTTCTTACCGACAAAGGTATTATATCCTCACGCCTTTTAATACTTGAAGATATAAGCTACGTTTCCATGTATTCATTTCATATAAACGTAACTTCACGCCTTTTTCTACCCAAAGATGTAGACTTGCGGTTCGTCACGTTCTAAACGGAATAGGTGGCGAAATCCAAACACCAAACCATACACCAACACCAAACCATACACCGGGTACAAAGTTTTCTACCATCGATATTTATCGTACAAAGAGAAATAATCGGTGTGAATCCGGAATCGTACCCACCACTTCTAAATCAAAAGCGACGTGCACTAAATATTGAATCTGAGACCTTTTGCACTGAGACTTCGTATTAAACCGGGTTATTATGACTACTCAGACCGGCAGACATTTGAATGGTGAAAGTATATGATAGATGCATTATTGCACAATATCTGTTCACCTTGTACGTCATACTAAATACATATTTATCCAAAGAGCTTCAGTATCATTACATTGTATAAAACGAAGTCGCTTTCCGCTGTCTGTCCCCTTATATGCTTATATCTTGGAAACTACGCAATTGATTTTGATGCGTTTTTTTTAATACATAGAGGGTGTCAACGGGGTGGTTTGTATCTATATCTCATTTATGATGTAGTAAAGAAAAAGTGATTTTTTTTTTAGATTTAGCACTTTAATTGCAAACGCTGTAAAAATTACTTCTGATGTGGAACAAAGTTCGCCGAGTCAGTAGTTAGTTAGTATATATATGTAGGCTTAGAATTGCATTGCACTGCTTCTTACCAATAAAAACTTGTTAATGTATATGTCTAAACTATATATTAATTTAATCGGCAAAAAACGTGTGTGGGTAGTCTCTGACTACCCCCATGGAAAAAAGGTGTGATTGTATGCATGTATTTACTATTTTACGGCTTAACTTTGGGCAAGACAATCTCT
The DNA here is from genome assembly GCA_905147225.2 of Euproctis similis. NCBI lineage: Eukaryota > Metazoa > Arthropoda > Insecta > Lepidoptera > Erebidae > Euproctis > Euproctis similis. Next base: position 18,682,994 of record LR990109.1, read on the forward strand.
AACTTATTGAAGTGCCTCCGTAAATTAGAATAATAGGACCCTTAATACTTGGACATAGAGTCCATACTCAAACTAAATTTCTGATACTGCTAATGCTCAAGAACCTGGAATAATCGAAGGAGTATCGTTCTAGATAAAAATTCAATATTTTTCGGAAACCTTTGTGCCCGGTATAGCAATAGGGTTGAGACTGTCACCCATTCCATTTGGGACGTAAACATAACGGCGAGACGATCCATAACAGCCGCTGCCTACACCTTCAGGTAGAAAAAGACGTGAAGTTATGTTTCTCGGGAATAAACGTGTTATGTCATTATGTGATGCTGAACATCTGAGTGTTAATAGCTCAGGGTTTTGAGCAATGCACTAGTAATACAGTGGATTACCACTAATTACATGTTTTTTATGGAATGTTTTTTTAAACAAGCAAACGAGTTTCCTGATGGTAAGCAACTACCGCCACCTATGGACACCCGTAACACAGATAGTGTCACAGTTGTGTTGCCGACCTTTAAGGGGATAGGATGGGAATGGTGTGTGAAGGGGTGGGCCTCTGGATACCACTTTAAGCAGATATTCTGAGAGGCCGTGGTATTTCACCGGCTCTACCGCTGTCAAGAATGATTGTATACTGTATGGCTAAATAGCTTTATGTCAAAGATTTTGTATCTTTGATTCAATAAAAAAAGACTGCGACATCATTATTATAACTTAAGATTAAGTCACCTTAAAAATTTTCACCTCCAAAATTTTGATAATTCCCACAAGGTAAGGTTTCAATTTAATTTCAATGGATAATCCCCAAGTTTCATAGGTGTCGTGCTGCAGACCTTGGTGAATACTTAACATATTTTAATCTTGCAAAAGAATAGAAACTTTTTACAATTAAAAAAGGTATTTTTTTTTTTTGTAATTATAGATGTCCTTATGATAATCTAAAATTCACAACATTCACATTTTTAATAAAATTTAAAAAAAGAGGAATTATTTATGATTACCTCAAAGTTATTTTAGTTTATTTTAGTCTCGGTGGCGCAGTGGGCGAGCGCACGGCCTCTGATCCAGAGGTCCGGGGTTCGATTCCAGACACTGGCTCACACCAATGACTTTTCGAAATTGTTTTCGGAAGTTATGTGTGATAAATATCGATGACTGACAAACTTTGTGCCCGGTATGGCAATAGGCTCGCCACCTATTCCATTTGGGACGTAAACATAACGGCGAGACGAGGCTTAACAGCCGCTGCCTACACCTTCGGGTAACAAAAGGCGTGAAGTTATGTTATGTTATGTTACCTCAAAGATAACGTGTGCACACACTTCGTTACCTAATCCCCCCTTCCTCCATACCGAATCTTTAAACCGGCTAATTACCTAAACTATATAGCAATTCTGTTTATTTTTTTTTTTTTCAAAAATTTAAAATATGAAATAACCCAGTTTATCGTTGGCCCAAAATTTCGAGATAAAATAAATTCAATGCTCTTTATTGACTAGCCACTTCATTCTTGAGTTATAACTAAACAGGCAACAAACTATAAGGTTTTTTTATGGCTTAGGAGGGCAAGCGAGCAAGCATGTCACCTGATGGAAAGCAACCTACGCCGCCCATGGACACCAGCAACACATATAGTGTTACCGTTGCATTGCCGACCTTTAAGGGAGTAGGATAGGAAAGGATGGGGAAGGGGATGGGCCTCCGGGTATCTCTCTCAGCGAACGAAACGCGGCATGAGCCATTTTACGTCGATCTTCTGAGAGGTCGTGGTTTTTCACCGGTCCGATAAATTCATGCAGTGAATTGCTTAGCTCTACACTTGTTAAACTATAAGGTATCATAAAACTATTGTAATAAAAAAAATGTGCAATTCTCTACGGCATACGAACGACTATTTCGATGAGTCTCGGTTGCGTATCACTTGTTACATGGCTGTCCCACTTGCATTGGACAGTCTGCGGCGGTAAGTAGCCAGTGTTGTCCAACAAGGCAACAAACTGACCTCCTTCCAACCGACGAGTGGTTCGTTCACATAATTACAGATGGCATTGAAAACCATTTGAATAAATCGTTATGAAATATGCATAGAAACTCAGCGTTGGATGAACCTGCGGGTCAAGGACGCTATTTGGACACGGAGTCAGACACGTTAGGGCTTAGAAAGACATGGATAGAATAAAGATGTTTGATTGCGAAAGTAACTTGTGCGAATGTGTTAATGATGTAGTTTTATTTATAGATAATGATTAATGATAGTATATTTTTACAACTAACATATTATAATTGGAGCTAAATATTAAAATATCTAAAGAATACGTTAAATTACTTTATTTGAATATCTAGTTGAAATTCTCATTCAATATAAAAAATTGACGGGTCTCGGGGTGCATTGGTAAAACTATGGACTGCAGTATCGAGGTTGGCGGGTTCGAGTCCCACCCGATTACAAATATTTATGACAAGCATGAATGTTTGTATAGCGTCTGGGTGTTTTCTATCATTACATAGTATAAAACAAAGTCACTTTTCGCTGTCTGTCCACTTATATGCGCATATCTTTAAAACTAAGCAACGGATTTTGATGCGGTATTTATAATTATTAGAGGATGTCAACGGAGTGGTTTTGATCTATAATTTATTTATAGGTAGTGTAGTAAAAAAAGTGATAATTTTCAAGATTTAGAACTTTAATCGCAAACGCTGCCTGAACCCTAAGTGGTAAATCAAAACAACGTTAATCAAACTACATTAATATATATAATATATATATATATATATAATAAAATATATAATAATATATATAATATATATATAAATAATATATTTAATATAATATATATATATATACCTTTAAAGGGTCTACAAAAAGGTCCGGGAGAGCATATGTCTATATCTTAAGGATAACCCACAGTGACTATTTTTATTTTTTACTTTTTACGAGAAATAATGGCCTATTTACGAAGCGATTTTAAACATTACAGCATTAATATTCATCCAATTAAGCGTCTTAAATAGATTTAACATGTAATATAGATGATCGTGGCCCTTTACAGCATCCAATTTAAACAAATATTCTCAAAGATATTGCAGTATTAACATAGCGGGACAGCAGATATTACTTTTGATGCGGAACAAAGTTCGCCGGGTCAGCTAGTGTATTATAAGTAGGTATATATTTACAAAAGAAAAGTATATAGGTATTAATATCCGTTAAATAGTTTCCAAAACACAAGAATTGAGTTGCTGAGCTTGAAATTAGAGGGCGCTGTTAAATCGCGTCTAAGATATAAAAAAAAACTTATTTGTTTGGACGCCTCATAAACATGACGTGTCCATGAACCCAAAGAGAAGAACATTGTCGGATCATTAAAAAAAAGCTCTTTAATCTTACAGTTTGAAAAAGACGTAGAATAATTAAGACAGAATAAATATAATTTTAAATGAAATACCATATTATAATTAAGTCATATTATGGATAAAACTATATAGTTACCTAAAAACATCGGGCCAGTCGAGTTGTTGTCGAGGTTGTTCGGTGGCTCGAGTTGCATGATGAGCACAGACTCGCTCGAAAATACATGCTTTTTCACCAAACTCGCTAACAATGTATTTCTCTACATCAGTCACTTCGTAAGGCTCCAGATCGGATAATGGTAGCTCACGACGGTTACGCGAACGATAGGTTGCTGAAACAGGGAAAAAACCAATTACTTGCAATATATAATTAAAAATATGTTACGTATAGCACTGCATTGCTACAGTTTGAGTTAGTTTTTTTTTTAATATTTTACACTTTTAATACCCTAACTTATAAGTACGAGTAGTGTGCTGGAGCAATTGCCGTTTAGCCATCAGTCATTTTAGAGGTTAATTTATGAAGAGTGGCAAGTGTGGTCCAGGATTTGATTCAATGACCTTTTATAGGCCTCATTCTAAGCCTGATTTAAGATTTCTTGCAAAAACCAAATATTAATGGAAATTGGCAATGCCAAAAATGGAAATGGGATCAGCACATATTCCGTGTCACTAAATAATTAATTCGACGACACGGAGTCATCTAACGCCTACAAATTCGGGCACGAAAAGCCTTACAAAATATTCACAACATTATGTTAAATAATCAACATAATTTCTCCGTGGTCCAGTAGCACACGGCTTCTAAATCCAAAGGTCGCGGGTTGGAATACAAACCAATGACTTTTCGAAATTAATTTCGAAAGTTATGTGTGATAAATATCGATGACTAAAAACTTTGTGTCCGGTATTGCAATATGTTCGCCAACTATTCTAATATATTTGGGGCGTAAACATTACGGCGAGTCGAGGCTTAACAGACACTGCCTACATCTTCGGGTTTAAAAAGGCGTGAAGTTATGTATATGTAATCAACATAATTTACTTTGAAACTATTAAGATTTTCACGTGTACGTAATGGCAAAGTCAAATTAATAAAGCACGTTACAATATTTCACTGAGCAAGACCATTAGCTGACCCGTGCTGGCTGTCTAGCGTTACTTTGGCCCAATTAGTGAAACACTTTATCACTCCAGTAACAAGTAACTGCATGATGCAGCTTGCTGTTCTCAGCATGTAGTTTAGATTTAATAATTTTTAACTTTACACCTGTTTCTACTTGAAGGTGTAGCCAATGGTTTTTAAGTCTTGACACGCCAAATTTTTACGTCCCAAAAGGAATAGCTTGTGAGGCCTAATGCCATACATTGGGTACAACGTTGTCGGTCATCGATATTTATAACACATAGCATGCGATTTGTGAGTCTTGGTAGTCCAGTGGTCGAGCACCCCGCTTCTGAATCAGGAAGTCGCGGGTTCAAATCCTGGCTCACACCAATGACTTTCCGAAATTAGTTTCAGAAGTTATGTGTGACAAATACGACTGACACCTATGACTGACAACTTTGTGCCCGGTATGGCAATAGATTCGCCACCTATTCTATTTGGGACGTCCAACCTAACGGCGAGACGAGGCTTACCAGCTGCTGCCTACAATTTCGGGTAGAAAAAGGCGTTAAGTTATATGTTATAACATCTGAAAATAATTCCGAGAAATCACGGATTCAGAAGCGGCGACTTTAAATATTAAAGTACTACTTATATTTATTTAAGTTTAAACATATTGGGTCACTGTTTTTTGTTTAACAATTCAACATAATTATTTTTAACTGGCTAGACCTACATTCCCCAATACGTAACAGACGAGTTAAATGTGTATGAGGTAATATTAGAGTAACCTAAAAAGCTGTTGAATAAAAAAATACCCGTTGAATAGTTACAGTACATCTATAGTAGTCATCAATAGTTACATGTAATCAATAGTAGGTATATCTTTGCACATATAAATAACTGCTCTCTACTACATTCATATGAATTTATATACGATACATACACTAAAATAACATTTTATTTTTTACAATTTTTTCTGTCTGTTTGTTACGAGTAATCTCTGAAATGACGGGAGCTAACTTAGGCAACTTTTTATTATTAGATATTTTTATTTATTTATTGCTATTGCGAGACAATGTTCGCGGGACAGGTAGTCTATACTAATATTATAAAGCTTGAAGAGGTTTGTTTGCTTAAACGTGCTAATCTCAGGAACTACTTGTTTAAATGGAAAAAAAAACTACTTTTGCATCGAATAGTCCATTTTTTTTTTTTTATGGGATACGAGGGCAAACGAGCAGGCGTGTCACCTGATGGTAAGCAACTAACGCCGCCCATGGACACCAGAAGCACACATAGTGTTACTGTTGCGTTGCCGACCTTTAAGGGAAGGGGATAGGAAAGGATGGGGAAGGGGGTGGGCCTCCGGGTACCTCTCTCACCGAACGAAACGTGGCATGGGCCACTTTACGTCGATTATCCATCCAGTCCATTTATCGAAGAAGGTTTTAGGTTGTATATCATTAGTGGTAAAAAAGCTTGGTGGTAAAAATATATACACCGCGGATGTAGAAAGACGAGTGGTGATAGGAAATAGCGTAAACGGAGCGTTGGGCAGATTCCTGGGCGCAAAAAATATTAGCAGAAAAGCCCAGTTAGCAATCCACAATGCAGTCCTGATCCCAACGCTAACTTATGGAAGCGAGAGCTGGGTATGGCAGAGTTTGCATGAAAGTAGAATAACCGAATAACAAAAACCGACGCGCGTGCATGAAAAGAGTTATGAAAGTCAACGAAGCGAGTGAGGTGTGTAAGAATCGTGCCCTATGGCGCTCTGTTCTCTCTGCCTACCCCGCAAGGGATTTGGCGTGAAGTTATGTATGTATGTGTAAAAATATACATTATAGCAATACGAAGTCGGCAAGTAATATATGTTATAGAATAGGTATGACGATTGGTAATAATAAAGACAATTCAAAAGTAAACAACATTATATGTGGAAAAAGATAACTGTAATGTACCATCGAGTTGATGCCAAAAAATAGACAAAATAGAAGCAGCCTATCAGGAATAGTTTGAAAAGCGGTCTTGGCAAGCCGCCTGGGATGAAACTAGACGGAAATAAAGTATCCTCGTAAATCACGATGAACGACTACGGCAAATTCTTTTAACTCATAAGCTAAAGAGCTAACAATTTCAAATTATATAAGTTTTCTGGGTCAAACGTATATTGGTAGGTAGCTAAGTTTGTATAGTTTGTTTTGTAAAGTTCTTTCGTAAAACTTTATACATTGAAATGGATTCTAATGTTAAGTATAGATGTGTATCTATACTTAACATTAGAATCCATCTCAATGATAATAATAAAATAATAATAATATTGTATATATTGAGGTAATTCTGAAATAAATGTCATCGTCCCTCTGAAAATACAAAATAATAAATTTGAACTTAACTTTTACGAAATTACTAATTGTAACTCAATCAGAAATAATTCTGCTGAAGTTGTTACAAAGTTCGTAAGGTTCGATTTTAATGAAATGAAAATGCTGATGGCGCTCGACGAGTTTTAATTGTAATATATAAATATGAATTTTATGAAAATTATAAGCAAATACTAAGTAAATATTATATTATTTAATTTAATTATATTTAATTATATCGATGTAGGGCCATAACGTTGATATCAAAAGACCTACATATATTACCCTGCATTCATATAATTATAACTTAAGTAACATGTGATGTTAATTCTTGAGTTATTGGTAATTCGTAAATTGTATGTATAAAGTGTAACGGTTACGAATATAATATAAATAATAGGCTGAATCAAGCAATCAACCAGCGCATTGCAATCAATCATAGATGATAGTTTTCGTCCGATTACGACAGAAACCGGTTTTCCGTTTTGCACAATATGTCTATCGCTGCCATTTGCCAGGGCCACGAACTACTTAACCATAAAAAGCCCATTAATAACAATTGTCAAATGAAGAAAATACTATTTCATTAGTTCATCAATTCTACCATTAATATTGCGCACAAGCTAGATTCTAATTTTATGGCTGTAGAGGCATATTATGCTCAGATTTGGCCAATGTCTGTTTTGCGCATAAAAGACACCTGACGGGGCCTGTCAACTGTCACTTGTTGACAGGTAAACAATTTTTTTTTTCTTACCTGGACTTAACGAATATGAAAACTTTTTGATGAAATTGGACAATCTCACGCTGGCTATAATGAAAGGGAATCCTATAAGCTGTACAGGTAATTCAAAATCACCCACATCACTTTTCACGTCCTCACAAAAATTAAATAATAACAGAATAACAAATAAAAACATAAATATGGAACACTTCATTTTACGCAACGTAAATAAAATGCAACAACAAAATTTATAATTGTAAATACAAATGAATTATTGAATGAAAAACTAATTATCAAAATTATTATTTCTTAAAAAATATTTGCAAATAACGAAACGCTATTTACATTTTGTGCTTTATTATTGTTAGATTATAGTCAACTAGTCAGTAGGACGGTCAAGATTGTACTGCAAAAGATATCTTACGTGAGAAGGAACGTAACGCAATCTTACCGAGTGCTTTTATGTAATAATTATGTAGGTCAATCAGCGCAAGTCGTGTGGCATTTTACTTATTTAAATTATACACATGTATACTTATTTACTAATTAGCCTATTAGTGGGATGAGTAGTATAATTCAAGTAAGAGATAGATTGATAATTCTTTATTTGTACGTGCTATTTGCAGTGTGGCGCCGGCTTAGAATACCGCCACCCCATCTCTTCCCGTGGGTGTAGTAAAAGGCGACTAAGGGAAAAGCTACAAGAATGAGCAGCAGCATTATCTCTCAAGAAAATACAGCCTACTGCGATCGCCAACCCGCCTGCCAAGTGTGGCGATTATGGCAAAAACCCCCTTGATTGAACGGACTGGCAGTTGTGCCGCTCTATGGGGGAGGCCTATGTCCAACAGTGGACTACAAAGGGCTATTGATGATGATGATGATGATGACGTGCTATGAACTATATACCTTAAGACCTTAGAGTACAAGTGGTGGACCCATCTGTAAAATTAATTTCTACGAAATAACCTTTGAAAAGCCGGGTTTATTGTTGTTTAAATATCTCTAAATCTATGGCATTAATAAATATACTTAAATAACAACTACCTGTTGTTATTTAAGTATATGTATTAAGTATATGGATATATAATCTGTATATCAAATCTGAACGCTTCCAAACAAATACATATATAACAATAATGAGCTGGTGTAACGTTTGACATATATTTCAAAATAACATTTTGTGTACTATTTTTATGCGTTAGAGGGCAAACGAGCATGTGCGTCACCCGATGGCAAGCAACCCCGGCCATGGACACCTGAACACAGATAGTGTTACAGTTGCAATGCGGCTCTTACGATGGGATATGCAAGGGGCTGGAAGTGGAATGGGAAAGGGAGAAGGGAAAGAGTTGTGCCTCCAGATACCACTCACACCGAGCGAAATGCGGCATGAACCAGGTAACGTCGATATTTTGAGAGGTCGTGGTATTACACCGGTGAAGCCGCGTGCAGCAAAATGTGTAGCTATACCACTGTTTGTGTTTGCAACTTTGTAGATCTGCAACACCCCAATGAAAGCATTTATGTGAAGAGCAGCCATCACATAAGTGACAGATAGTTAAAACTGTCATAACAGTATTAGAAAATGTAGTTCTTTTGCTAATAAGTTGAGAATATATGTGTGAATATATAAGAATATATCCCTCGTAATTTTAGTATTGTATTTTGTACTATAACTTGGTATTAGTTTTTTGAAAGATCCGTGGTGAAGTAACCCTTATGTCCCGAAAATCCAATATTGTAAGTGTACGCAAACTAAAATCAGTGATTCGGAGAGGAAACTTTATTTCCTGAGTTGTGAATAATGTATGGACTCAATCTCATGATCAATTCTAACTCTACAAAATCGTTCTTTTGTTGCTATTTTTGAAGGATTTTTATTCGTTTAAATTACATAGTTTAAAGGGCGATGTTGATCTATATTACATGCACAATCTATTTAAGACACTTAATTGGATGAAAATGAATGCTGTAGTGTTTAAAATTTCTTTGTAAATAAGCCATTGTTTCTCGTAAAAAGTAAAAATGTTCATTGTGGGTTACACCTAAGAAATAGCCATATGCTATCGTGGACTTTTTTGTAGACCTTTTGTAGGTCAATAATAATGTAATACATTGTTTTGATCTATCACTTAGGGTTTAGGCAGCATGTGCAATTAAACTTCTAAATCTCACAAATTATCACTTTTTATATCCTAGAGTATACATAAATTATGGATAAAAACTACTCCGTCGACACTGTCTTTCAATTAAAAAAACCGCATCAAAATCCGTTGAGTAGTTTCAAAAATATAAGCGTATAAGGGGACAGACAGCGAAAAACTACTTTGTTATAAACTATGTAAAGATTCATTCATTCAGCCATCAAGAAAAAATTCCAAAACGAAATATTTCTTAATCACATGAAAGTTAGTACATATTTGTACGCAACTTTAAAATATTTTAATACGCTAATATTATAATATTCGTCACACGATCCTATTAACTTTTTAATAATGGCCGGCCACTCGGTCAAGGTTTCTTTTAATTACATAATAATTGTAACTAACTAACGAATCGGGCACGTCAAGTGAAATTTTTAATACATTTTTGATTGATCCACAACAATGTGAAGTAAAGACGTTATTTTTTATTCTTTATGGTATAAGGAGGCAAGCGAGCAGGCGTATCACCTGATGATGAGCAACAAACGCCGCCCATGGACATCTGAACACGTATGGTGTTACAGTTGCGTTGCCGGCCCTTACAATAGGATACGGACGGGTTCGTGAGGGAGATGGGAAGCGGAGGGGAAATGGGTTGGGCCTCCGGATACCTCTGTCACCAAGCAAAAGCAAAAGCCACTTTACGTCGATATTCTGAGAGATCGTAGTCTTTAACCGGTCGAGCCGGCCCATTCGTGCTGCGAACTGCGAACCACCATTAGATATTTTTAGATGATTTATAATTTTAAATTTCAATAATTTCAAATGTCTTCATACAACTAGAAGACTAGAATATACTTTAGATGGACCTAGATGTCCTTAAGACTTAGGGTCATTCAAACTCTTTATAATATTTGTAGTTCATATTGCCCGTATAGCCCTTATAAATACTGTAGGTATTTTTACAATTTAATTACATACATAATTTTTAATGGAGCAGGTTTAATTCAACTGGGATTACGAAATCCACTTGAATATTGGTTGAATAACTTCAGATGTAATCGATTAAAAGACATGTAGTAAAATGGAGTTAATCCTCCTAGCCATAGACTAGGGGTCTTACTTAGAAAATGAACACTATTTTAATAAACAAAGAAATATGCCATGTTAGAGACGCTGCAGTGGTTTCTGCGCGACATACGTACTAACAAATATAAGGGCAGAAATTTCTAAAGAAAATAATGTTTCATCTTCAGCGCTTACAAATACACCTACTTTTATTATTTGTCTTAAACTTCTAATTTCTAAATCCTTATTTTTATTTAAACACCATACGATATAGTATTTTTATGGTGTTCTATTTAATTGGTGGTATTATAGTATTCTTCATACCTTCGTTAATTAACATTTAATGATTCGATACTCATTAATAAGAAAATAGTTTGTGTAACTAATACCTACTCAGTATTGTAATTTCGTAATTACCTGGACTCAATGCGTAAGAGAGTTTCTTCACAAAATTCGTCATCCTCACTGCCAATATTATGAAAGGGAATCCGACTAGTTGTATAGGCAATTCGAAAGATCCTTCCATTAAACATTCGAACAAAAGTAGAGACAACAGGGTCCATATATAACAAACTTTTTTCACATCCATTTTTTATCACTTTGTATTTTTTTGTTAATTAGATTATATAAGTCGATTTTTGGTGTCAAACCTTTATGATTGATAAATATCGATTTTTATTCCTTTAATTTTCGATACACGGCTACTATATTGGACTACACGGTATATAACTGACCGTGTCCAACCTCCATATTGTTGGCGAGTGTTATATTATTACGAAACATTATCAATGCAGTCCGACCACATTGCTAAATCATCATCATATAACATCAATTGACAACTGGAATATCAAGTACATATATATATAATATTTCGCAAAATGCTGGCATTTTTTATTGATCGATGATTGATCAATCTGGTTACAAAATTGACAATAAATATTTATAGCCAACAACAATCGAATTATTTAAGAAATTTAACAACACGTTTAGACGTTGAAAAATCAACTGAAGAAAATTTGTTTTCTTGAGTATTTAGTGCTGTAATGTGGTATCATTATTCTTACTTTATTACTCTAACTTACAAAACTAATCTAATGAAGTCTTATAATCTAAAATCTTTTAGTTCTTAATTTAAAATCCCAAATTAATTGGTCAGACATTTCAACAAATATATTTTCGTGTTAAGTGCCATGGCAAATATTATATGGCCTGTACTATCAAAATAAAAAACAACCTAACTCCGTAAGCACTTTTTTCACAGACTCCACTAATTGGACTTGGTAAAGTATAGAGCTAGTTATTTTTGAATATATTATATTATATTCAATAGTTTACTTTGATGTGCATAATAAATAAGCAAAACATACTGAACTTAACTTTTAACAATGTTTCGTTAAAGTTTTGTGTGATTTAGAACAATTTTACTTAAAAAAAGGTTATTCTAAGGCCCCAAGAAGAAGCGTATTTTATTAAATGCATATTGCATATTCATTGTTGCTCGCGACTCCGCACGCGGTCTTTATTCTAACTACTATAACTTTTTTCACAGGCGTCAGATATTAATGAACAAAAGTGTATTTATCGCGTCAAATAACTTAACCGAACTACAAAACCCTTTGGAAAACTGTTAAATACTTTCTTGAGATTCTGATGATGTTAACTTTCTTTATCTATATATATATAAGAGATTTCCACCTATATATTGACTCATCACGATATCTCTGGAACCATAAGGCGTAGCGACTTGAAATTTGGTAGGATTATTCCTTTCGCCGAGTAGAGGTCAGCTAAGAACGGATTTTACGAAATTCCACCCACAAGGGGGGTTGCGGGGGTGTTAACAATGGAAAATTCCCATTTTTAACCTATAGCTGCTATCGACTTCAAATTTGTCGAAGATATTGCAGTATTAACATAGCGGGGCAGCAGTTATTACTTTTGATGCGAAACAGAGTTCGCCGGGTCAGCTAGTATAAGTATAATATTCATGTCACAATCATCAATTTTCATTTCTAATTGTTGTATTTTTTTATCAGGTCAACGTTGTTTTATTACTCTATCGCACCAGTAAGAGGGTTTATTTTTCCTAGTTCTATGAGAGCATCTGAAAAAATAACCCCCTACATTACTTTGGCAGGTTTTAAGCACAGATTTTAGTCACGGAACTGCAACTACTTTAGTATTAACTATGAGAAGGACAGCTAATTTATCTTAACGCATTACCACTATGGAGCAAGAATTAGGCCCATTTTGATTATCTGGTTTTTATTTATGAATATTGACATTACTCAATTAAATATTTCTTTTAGTTTATATTTTTTTATTATGTAAAGATATTCATATTATTATAATGATAACATTTTTTTAGTGTCCGACCAAAGCTTCGGCTTCGGCTTCGGCTTCGTCCACCTTTGGCCAAAAATCCATCTTCGGCGAGATCTTCGGCTTCAGCCGGATTCTGGGCTGAAGCCGAAGGTCCCGCCAAAGGTCCGAGAACAGTCGGAATTAATCGAACTGTTACGAAAGAGTGAGTGAGTGATGGACCGGACTGAACTTAGTTCAGTGTGGATACCTCTATCACTGATAAAAAAGCGGCATGAGCCACTTTATGCCGATATTCTTCTTTAGCTGTGGATAATATTGAAAAAAATATTAAATTATTAATAGTTTATAAACATTCGGCTTCGGCCGAAGGTTGTGGAGATTGCCGATTAATCGGCTTCGGCCTAAAATAGACCTTCGGCCGGACACCACATTTTTTACTTTGGTTTAGATGATTGATGATGATTGTGCCACATGTGTTCTTTTACCACAGATTCAGTATACATCTAATTTTTATAACTCAACGATATATATATAATAATTAACAAACGTACATACACTACAACGCCCATTACTTAGATAACAAACAAGAAATACACAACATAGAACTGTATTTTAAATTTTTTAATTATTTGCAAATTAACGTAATTTAACTCTTAATTTTGCAATTAAATATTTGCAAATTATTATATATTTATATATAAAGTTTGCAACATTGTATAAGAGGTACACGATTTAAACACGCAACGTTTTTGCAAGGTGATGGAAAGTGACCGGGCTGCGTGCACGTGTAAGAGACCGACGATGGGCGCACGCAATGGTAACCAAAATACTTAAAACACTGTATTAAGACAAGATAGATCCATGGATGGCTATGCAACCCCTCCTGCATGACTATAGTAATGACTTAAAACATTAAGCAACGTTACGAATGCAATCTAGATAAGATTGTACAATCAGATGTACACATCGCTTTTGTAAAGAATTCTAGAGGAATAGTTAGTTGCTTATTACAACAGTTACATGACAATACACTGGCAATTGGTTGTTGTATTATATTGGTTGGAACAACGCAGATATTATTCTCGGCATAATCATCAGCTTCCCGAAACTGGTGGTACCAGGTTTTCATTGGGTTACGTGTAAAAAAGTGGCAGATATTGTCCTGTCACATTGTAAGTTTTATGACTTTATAGATTAGTTCTTGTAAAATTTGTTTAAGGGTACCTTATCGCAATGTAGATAGGTACGCTGCAGAACCCCGTGTTACCCAAAACCCATATTCGTTCCTAGTAATTTCGTTGTCCAATTTCGGTCGGAGATGTCCCATTGACTTTGGGCACATTTTTTATTTAAAATTTCGAAAATATTTCGGAAAGGTTAATGTGTGTGTAGCAGGCATATGAAGCTTTTAATTTCACAATTACAAAACAAATTCATGCTGATTAACTTGAAGGGTGCCAACGCAGAAAGAACTTACTACACGATACAATTCTTACATACCTCGCTCGCTTCTTTGACTTTCATCTCAACATAATTCTTGTCTTATTTACATTTGTATTTATTAGTTCATAGCATATATGTTCATATATTTTACCGGTCAAGTCAGCCTATATATGCAGCAAACATGTTGCAATTTGCTGCATGTATAGGCGTGCCTCCGCAACTATCAGTATACAAAAACATTTTGCACATTGGAAATGTCATATGCCGCAGATTTACGAAATAGATATTTGTGAACACATTTTCTTCCTCACGAAATAATAAACCTATACAAAAGATATTCTAGAGAGTTATTTATAATAGCTAAGTATTTATTGAATAGTAGTATTAGTAAATAATTTAGTTACAATACTTCTCGTACATCCTATTTATAATACATATTATTATTTACTAATAACATTACCTTGTACATTTTATAAAGGATCGCGAATATTACAATATTATAATACTTTAATATTCAAGGGTATATAACTACAATGCAAAAAGATTCCTTGCAAAGATTTTATTTGAGTTTTTTTTATATTTCATTATTTCTTAAATACGCGAGCTTGTGTGAGAATTTATTCTTAAATAACTTAATACCATTCTCAAAGCCAACAAATATTTTGAGATTTTCTTATCACTAAATTGTATAATGTAATATAATATTGAGAATGTACTTAAAGACATTCTACATTTCTTTTGATGGATCACGATGACTTCCTTCGGAAATTGACTTGCCCTTAATCTTTCAAGACATTCAATATATTGTAAGTGACATATCGCTGAAGTATATTTGGACTATTATAGACTTTAATATGAGTTTTTTTGTATTATACTTTAATATCGCCTTTACGAGAAAATATATTATTTTCCTTACTCGAATTCTATCTGTAGAAACGTAATCGTTCTGTTTCTTAATAAGTTCTAAAATAATTAATGTGATATAAAACTTGAGACAACATCTGGACCAAAATTTTAATATCAAATAAAAGCAAATCTACAAAAAAATATTGATTCTGAAGTTCGCCAAACCTCTATTCACTATTTGTTTTTACTTTATGCGTTACTAGTAACTATATTATTTCAAAGTGGCAGAACTAAGTGATAGAGCCACGCCATTCGCTGCATGAATAGACTAACTCAACGGGTGAAATACTATAATATCTAAAAAAGCTCATGCAGCATTTCGTTCAAAGAAAGAGGCCTTCGAACGCTGGATCGCTTGCTTTCTTTCTGAATCAGAAGTCTCGCGTTTAAATCCACCATTGGATCTACCACTTGTAACTACCTCTGCCTACACCTCTAAGAGTTAAGCGCACACAAGTTTTGTTTTAAATCTTTTCAAACAATTGTTAGTGAAATTTCAAAAGTAAGTGAAGTTTCCACTCATTACAGCAGAACAAAATAAAACAGAAATTTTCGACATTAAGTATAGCGGATGATTCCCGCAAGTTCTCCCTTGACAAAGGGTACATGTAAGTATCCTATTACACGACGCCACAAAGAGGCTTGATATTTCAGTATTACAAGCGTTTATGGCGCCGAATAAAAACAAGTTCATTTCTCACCTATTTTTCAGTTTAATGGCGCACGGGAACCTTTTCTGTTTACGTTGTTACTTAGTTCAATAATCTAAAATATCATAAACTGGTTGATACAACGAACTTTATCTTTCCTCAGAAGTAACAAATGAGTCAATTTTGAATTTATTCATATTCATTTCAGCCAGGCTTTGCAATTAAAGCTCCAATTTTTGCAAATTTTCATTTAACTCTCCACTATATTAAGCATCACAAACCTCTCTGTTGAAATCGTCTATCTATTTTTAAAAAAAACACATCAAAATCCGTTGCGTAATTTCAAAGATCTAAGCATATAAGAGGACAAACAGCAGAAAGCGACTTTGTTCTATACTATTGATAATTATGATGGTGTAAGAAAAGTTCACGCCTTTTTCTACTCGACGGTATAAGCAGCGAATGTAACGCCTCAACACGTCAAATTATTACGACCTCAGTAGATTAGGTATAGTGTTAAATTAATTAATGTATAGTGCTTGAAATGTAACTAAATATATTTTACCATAAAAAAAACATAACTGCGATAGACTGCGGCTGTTATGCCTCGACTCGCCGGTATTTTTACGTCCCAAATGGAATAGGTGGCGAACACCGGGCACAAAGTATTTAAGAATCGATTATTTATTACATATAACTTCCGAACAGTATTTCGAGAAATTCTTGGTGTAAGCTCAAATTCGAACCCACGGCTTCTTGATTCAGAAGCCGGGTGCTCGACCACTGGACCACAGAGACTTCGTATTTTATTATGTCAAAAATGTATTTCTTTTCCACATAGATAAGAAAATATGCTGAATAATAAATCTCTGGCGCACGAGTTATTATTATACCCGCGTGTTATGACAGACGCACCTCAGATTACTTACAACATACTACAAGACTCACCCCTGAGGATTGTTACAATCTCTTTGTTTTCCCTTCCGCTGATACCCGGGGGATAAAAGTGGAACGAGCTTATTATATAAATAACGTAAAATTGTGGATGAAAATAATAAATGTACATGTTACGTTTTCAAGATTTAAGTAAACCACCAATTTCCTTATCTATTTCATTTGGTATGTAAAAGTAGAGTCGATGCCATAATAGCAGGTAAACGTCATGAAATTTAGAGAGATATGAATACAAAATAAATATAGAGAACAGATAATATGCATAAAAACGACAATCTGGATCATGAATATCTCACTAGCTTTTTGCATCGCAAATCTTTTGCCATGATATCATATAATGTAAAATATTGTAACGAACTAGCTGTTAACTCTCTAAAAACTATACCTATCAAATTATAACATTTTACTACAGATTTCTCAATTTCATCATCAGAATTTTTTTATTATGCTTATGATAAAATGGTGCCTATATTTTAAGTTACAGATACATGGAGGAAAAACATACGATGAAGCAGTAATAGTATAAATAAGACACCTTAGCAAATATTCATATTGATATTATTTTACGAGAGAAAATGGGAAACGCGCAATCGGGTCACCTGGTGGTAAGGGAGTAGCGCCACCCATAGACATATGCAACACTAAGAGGGTCACAGTTGCATTGCATCCTCTAAGATGGGATAGCGAGAGGGTATGAGGAGGGCATGAGAAAGGGCCTCTTGATACCTCTCTAACCGAACAAGCACCAACAATCATTATCATTACATAGTATAAAACAAAGTCGCGTTCCGCCATCTGTCCCCTTTAATGCTAAGATCTTTGCAACTGTGCAACTGTTTTTGATGTGATTTTTGTTTCTTTGATAGTGGGGATCAACGGGGTGGTTTTAATTTTATTTTTTATGGGATAGGAGGGCAAACGAGCAAGTGGGTCACCTCATGGTAAGTAACTTCTCACCGCCCATGAACACCCAGGTGTGTCGCCGTCCTATAACGTAGTAGAAGGCCTAATATAATTCATTTATAATAATATAGTATTTTTTTTTTAGATTTAGCACTATATTTAAAAACATTAGCTGAACCCTGAAGTGATAAATGAGAACAATTTAAACACCGGCACCTCATTATTAGATCCCTTCAAAAAGTCTACAAAAAGTTTCATGATGATTGATGTATGTGTCGTAATGATAACCCATAATGACCATTTATATTTCTATTAAGGCAAAACAACGTTTGGGTCAACTAGTTTAAAATATATCATTTGACGGAATGAGACAGCATTACCTTTATAAACTAAGGAAGTGAAGGTACAAACAAAATTGAAAGTGATTTATAAATTGCACTTAATAATTCATAATTCACTTGTAGGTAGCTAACATTTAATAATTTCACAAAGGTTTATTTCTTTCACTAATAATAAGGAAAAATTCAAATGTTTTATGGGCCTTACTTTCATTAAGATTCTAAATTACCGGTATTAATCACGTTTTCCTCGACTGTAATTGTATATAAACGCCGTTTGACTAGAACGTGCCCGACTTATATTAATGTAATAAGATTTATTCCCAGAAAGTAAACTTTTATAATAGTATCAAAATTAGAAAAAAAATATGGTAATTTGGACTAGATGAGCAAAGTTTGCAAGGATTAATTGTACTAAGAAAGAAAATTTAACAGTTATTATAGTTAATTAATCTTGGTCTAGTTGGTCCAGTGGTCGACAGCGATTCAGAAGTCACGGGTTGCATTCCGGAAGTTATGTGTTAGATATGTCTCGGTGGTCCAGTGGTGGAGCACACGGTTTCTGAATCCTGAGGTCGCGGGTTCGAATCCTGACACACACCAATTACTTTTCGAAAGTAATGTGTGATAAATATCGACGACTAAAAACTTTGAGCCCGGTATGGCAAGGTGTGCCACCTGGGCGATCCATTTGGAACGTAAACATGACGGCGAGGTGAGGCGTAACAGCCACTGCCTACACCTTCTGGTAGAAAAGGGCGTGAAGCTATGTTATGTAATGTAATGAGTTGTGTCCGGCGTAATGGCAATAGCCAAATGGCAATAATTCGCCACTTATTCCATTTAGGACGTTACGTAACGTTTCGGCGAGTCGAGGCTTTCTTTATTAGTCTCTGCCTACACCTTTAAGTAGAAATAGGCGTGACGATAAGTATATTAAATGAATACGGGTCACTCAGAAGTTTGCTTGCAATACTGGTTAATTGATAGGTTGATTGATAGGATTGAACCTATCAACTAAAAAAATAGGGAATTGTATGGTGTCTTTCTGTGTATGTATTTATCATATAATATACACCATACATATACTCTTTAGTATGTAATAATAAAAAACATAACAAAAACATTATTTATTAAATACTGTCTGCTATCATTTCACTAATATTACTTGCTTATTTTAGATAAAGATGACGCTGTATGAATTGGATTCAAATCAATATTTAAAAAGCGTAATCTTTGTTAGAATAACAAGCAAATAAAAACTTTACGACGATTAATTATTGATGTATATTTTAAATTTCAAGAGTTCACAAATTGTCATTTTATATTTCACATTTTAAAAATCAAAAATAACTCACCTCTCGCATCTGATATTTGACATTCAAATATAGCTAACACAAAAATACACGAAGCGTACTTGCAGAACATTCTGTTTGCCACACCGTTACTTTTTAAACCGAATGTTAAGATACTATCACGGCACAGACACAGGTGATGTGACGGTCGCTTGCATACGAATGCCAGTTTTGGGTCGAAAAAAATTTCTAAGACACAAAATTAAAACTATACATATATGTATTGACTTGTGTTACAAAAATACGACCACTTGTCTTCAATCAAGTATCCAATATCTCTTTGCGTATATCTGATATGAATACGAGTTACCATAAATGGTGGGGAGAGAGGGGTAACTTGTTTTTTTTTTTTATAAACAGTATTCATATAATTTATATAACAGGTAAAAGTAACGTACAGAATGAAAGTAGCATTTAAGTGAAAATATAATATTGAACGATTTTGCTTTGCGAGTGGTAGAGCCGAGCAGTTGGCTGCATTAGTCGACTCGACCGGTGAAATGCCACATCTAAGAAGGTCAACCTAAAGTAGCTCATGCTGCGTTTATTTCTTTTAATGAGGTACTCGGAGACCTACCCCTCCTCCATGGGTGGCAATGGTTGCTTACCGTAAGCTGATATGCCTGCTCGTTTGCCCACCTGTCATAAAAAAAATGCATATGGGATAGGTGGCGGACCCAATTGATAAACATTGACCACACTGTTGTCAGTCATCTATATTTAAAACACTGCACACATAGCTTGAGAAAAGGCGTATGCCAGGGTTAGATCATACGACTTTTTGATTCAGAACCAAGGTGGTTGACCTCGTATGATATTTTTTATTACTTTCATTTATTGAATAATTTACTCAATAGAGTTTTATGATAATTATAAGTCGGCGGTGATAATAACCTGGTGATAATTATCTGAAAATACTGCTGATACTGGTTCGTTAAATGTTTTATTGAATAAATTTTATTTTATTCTTTCATTATTGTTTAACTGCAAATTTTGTTACTAATTTAAGTTAGATGTTTTTCTTTTAATTCCAATAATTATAAGCTATACAAAATATCCCAGTATACTGTAAACTATCATAGTCATCAGATTAAGTTGAAGAAATTAACAGGAACATTCATAGGTACTTATAGATACTTATAGGTATTACTATAAGTATTTTAAACAGTGGTAGCGCCAAGCAGTTCATTGCATGAATGGGACGGCTCGACCGGTGAAATACCACGACCTCTCAGAAGATCGACGTAAAGTGGCTCATGCCGCGTTTCGTTCGGCGAGAGAGGTATCCGGAGGCCCATCCCCCTTCCCCATCCTTTCCTATCCTACTCCCTTAAAGGTCGGCAACGCAACGGTAACACTATATGTGTTGCTGCTGTTCATGGGCGGCGTAGGTTGCTTACCATCAGGTGACACGCTTGCTCGTTTGCCATCCTATCCCATAAAAAAATATAGAATTTTATCTTAGGACATAATGTGTTGATATTAACTTGAAATCAGTGAAAATATTATGAATGGCAAAATTAGAGATTACTCCTACTAAGTACCTAATTATAATTTCAAAATCGCCATGTACACTATCAATAACTATATACTCGTACATATATGATTCCAATAATAATAGTTCTAACTAGCAGACTCGGAAACAATAAATAAATATACAACCGATTTTTTCTAAAAAAAACAAAAAACAGTCTCGGTGCCCAAGTGCGTGGCTTCTGATCCAGAGGTCAGGGTTCGATTCCTGACACTGGTTCACCCCAATGACTATTCGAAATTGTTTTCGGAAGTTATGTGTGATAAATATCGATGAATGAAAACTTTGTGCCCGGTATCCGGTTCGCCACCTATTCCATTTGAGACGTAAACATATCGGCGAGACGAGGCTTATCAGCCGCTGCCTACACCTTCGGGTAACAAAAGGCGTGAAGTTATGTATGTTTTCTAAAAAAAAGTTGCCTAAGTTAACCTTATTACAACAGCTACCTACTAATAAAGTCCCGTCAAAATTGGTGGAGCCATTTCAAAGATTAGCCGGAACAAACAGACAGGCAGACAAAAATCATTTTACTGTATGTATCATAAATGTAGAAAACAGTTATTTCAATATTACACACAGACACTTCACTTTTATTTATATGGATAGATATTCAGGTAGGTAAAGTATCCATTGATTAACTAATCTGGAGATTGGTCTAGGTTGGCTCTAACGGCCGAAACCAATAATCAATCTCCAATCTAAGATTGAAGCCAATCTAAGATCATTGTCTATCTGTCGATCGATTCCCTAAACAATATCAATCCATGGATTGATTATTGGCACGCTTATTAGTAGAAATTAGTGTTGAGTAGGACATACAAGAGGCGCTTCATTTGTCCCGGACATGACGTCAAAAAGTAAGAGTGCCTCGAAATTAAAAATTGTACTACTTCAATTTTTTTGTCGCGGTCGTCCGAGGCAGACAAACAGCAAATACGTCAAGTCACAATCGTCGCGTCTGACATTTCGAGAGAGGGAGAAATATATTGTCGTCCATGCGAACTGCGAAGCCAGGTTCCAGCCAGAAGAGGCGTATTTAAAATTTATTTAATAATCTTACGTTGTTTAAAGAGTCAGTGCCATTTAATTAGTATTTTTTTCTGATAAACCATATCGCACAGCACCCTCTAGTCATGCAAATTCAAAGATTTTTTATATTACTTGATGCTTATCGTTATGTTTTGGATAATTAACACCACAACTATAAATTATAGCCTATTTGTTATTCTGATGTAATTATAAGTTATATTCTTGTAAAGTTTGATTACAATCCATTCAGTAGTTTTTGAGTGAAAAAGTAACAAACATTCATCCCACATCCATCCTCACAAACTTTCGCGTTTATTTTTAACAGGTATATTAGATGAGAAATTTTATATTCGTAATCATTAGGTTTGAATACCTAAAAGACTACAAACACATAAAATTATTTTATATACCTGTAAGATTTATAATTACAAAATATTTGTAATAACAAACAAATAACATGACAAAAGCACGTCGCGTCTGACATTTGAGGCACCAGGAGGCGCGCGTATTTCGTACTACAATAACTTCAAATGGTTCAGTACGCCTCGCCTCATTTGAAGTGGGACATTGTACTGTCTTAGGACAAAAACAGGTTATCTTACAAACTCTTTTTTAAGTCGTGTCCTACTCAACACTACATTTGAGGCACCAGGAGGCGCGCGTATTTCGTACTACAATAACTTCAAATGATTCAGTACGCCTCGCCTCATTTGAAGTGGGACATTGTACTGGCTCAGGATAAAAAAGAGGCTACTCTTACAAACTCTTTTTCAAGTCGTGTCCTACTCAACACTAGTAGAAATGGATTGAAATATTGATCTTAAATAGCAAAATTCGGATTGGGATTGATTATTGATTTCGGCCGTAAATCAAGAAGGGGTACGAATCGTATGAGCCATACAAATGACTTTTCGAAAGTTAGGTGCCCTAAAAAATTATAATAATATCTCGGACACAATACACACAGCGCCCTCTAGTCCAAACTAAGCAACTAATTAATTGTGCTATGGATACTAGATAACGGATATTAATACACATATACTTTTATTTTGTAAATAAAATACATATTTATAATACATAGAAAAACACCCAGACGCCATACAAACATTCATGCTTGTCACTAATATTTGTACTCGGATGGGATTCGAACCTCGATTCTGCAGTCGGTTTACCAATGCACCACGAGGCCCGTAAATATCGACGACTGACAACATTGTGCGATGTATAGAAACATTGAGTGACGAGATAACACTGACTATGACTGTTCATAGGCTAAAACATTCGGCATGTTGAGTTGTAACAGCCGCTACCTTCACCTACGCCTAGAAAAAGGAGTGATGTTACGAAAAACAAACTGTGAATTAACATTGAAACAACTTTTTATGGATTATATCGCGTTTATTTAGAACTTACTTTTTATTTTGATTATAGACTCGTATCTATATCTGGTTATATAGACTCGTGAAAATGATCTCTGTAAAGAGTTCGAAATGTCGGGAAATAAAAAAAAAAAGTTCCAAATAAACGCGATATTATCCATAAAAAGTTGTTTCATTTTTATGAATGTGATTCGCGAAAATATAAGAAGTAAATAAATTGTGAATTCATCGTTTAAGTGTTTATTAACAACAAGTTTCGCTAGTCGACATAACATAATTATTAAACTTTCATAAAATATTTTAGTGAAAGCAAAATGTATAATAATAAAACTTTATCATTTGACACATCATATTACTCAACTATATAATAATAACGGCAACAATTTTATATTGCATTATTAATTTAAACACTGGCCTAGTTTTTTTTATACCGAAATAATTTAGAGGGAGAGTTCAATTTCTATTTATCATATAATCATTATATAATCGAACTTTTCATAATTACTAAGCAAGCAAAAGGGCTATTGTTTTTATTTTTTTTGAAATCCTGATATATCTTAATAAAATTAATAACTGAATATGCAGAATCGTATTCGCTGTTATGATATACTTATTGGGTATGGTCAGAGTCGCTTACAGTAAATTAACTACAACATGTGTAACAGCACTTCTAACACTCAATTTTATTCGTAAATAAATTGAAAGATTTGATTAAAAAGTCTGAAAGATATTTATGATTAATGTGACATTTAATCATAATCACAATGAAATTTGTGTTTGATTACATTTAACAATATCCTTTGACAACTAATTCACAAAATGTAATAATAATATTTTATTTAAATAATAAAATTAGAATGCCTTGATACAGCTACACGACTGTGAAGAATCAGCCACGAGTGTGGGAAAGAAGGTACTGAATGCTTCGAAACAATCATCATTGACAATGAAGTCCTGGACATCACGCTATTTGATCAGGAAAATTCCTACAAGACCATAAAAACACGGCGTGACTGTGAAGGACAGCCACGCTCGTGGGAAAGAAGGTACTGAATGCTTCGAAACAATCATCATTGACAGAGTAGCTCTGTTCTGAACTAAGATGTCTCGGGTTCGATTTCGGACTCACACCAATGATATCTGGGAATTCTTTTTGGAAGTTTTGTGTTATAAATATCGACAACTGACCAGCTTGTGACCGGCTTAATGGCAATGGGTTCGACATGTATTCCATTTGGGACATAACGTAAAGATTGAACGAATCGAGACTTTAACTGCCGCTGCCTGCAGCTTCGGGTATAAAAAGGCGTAAAGTTACGTTTACGTTATCTCTTTTCATATTTGTTCTGTATTGTTACATTTTTTAATACCAAATAACTTGTTTATATCCCTAATTACAAAGTATTCTGTAGTAAAAGACCCAGTCTTATATCTTCTTTAAATTCGTTAACAAATGATTTGCAATACTTCACAACCTAAACTAATACGTATGCGGTAACATTTGATCAATAAATAATTAATGTCGCAGCCCCAAGTCATTAGCAAATCATTATGATGGTGTTACAATACGCCTAAAGCCTCCTACATACTTAATCACGTACACAACATAACGTTTTAACCAATTTATTTATGAATAAACCTACTTTTGAATTCAGAACACTTGTATTCAAACGAGGAACTTTTCTTGTTTTTTTTTTGACGAACTATACTTAATGTTAAAAGATTTGGCTGTGGTTTTATGACAAGCCCCCTGCCTGATCGCAAACCTCCTTTCGAACCCTCCTTTTTTAAAGTAGATATTTAAATTGATTGTGTTTTTGTAATAATATCGCAGACTAAAAATATGGATAACGTAATTCTTGTGACTTAGATAGAAATTTTGGAACTTAATATAAGGAGCACAATCCTTGTAGTGTGTACTTTTATATTCTATCATAATTTTTGTTGTCTCCAAATTGTTTTACATTGGAGCATTATTTAAGAAAAACACGAAAAACATTTAAAAACCCTTTAAGTACATTGTTTCATTGTTTCTCTTAATGGTCCTTATGTTTAGCACAGGAGAGTTCGCAATATTATGTGAACTGTATTTTTTTTTAGATATATTTAAAAGTTTCAGTCATTACATTAAAATTACACAATCAGTTTCGCGATTGTGTAGTTGTTATTAAGTACCGTAACTTAACACAACTGTTTTAAACTTTATTTAATTCTGATAGAGTTATTTGAAATATGCTATATTTATAGAGAGTATATTTATTTCAAGAAACATAATATAACCTTACGACTTTTTCTACCCAAAGATCCTACGCATACTTGACTCGAGGAATCGTTACTTTAGTCTGCTATTGGAATTGGAATCATCGATATTTATCACTCATAACTTCCGCAAATAATTTCTAGAAATCATTGGTGTGAGCCCTTAGTAGAACCCACGACTTCTCAATCCGCGAAACTCGATCACTGAACCATTAGGAGTATATTTATTTAATGAAGAAAGTTTTTTTGCCCTTGTTAAAAACAACCTTGATCAATAATTTTGTAATCTCGGAATATCGAGCAAAGCGATGGCTTTCGAATAAAAAAATCACATCAATATCTTATCATCATTACACTAGAACAAGTTATGGGAAAATACTCAGAGTTCAACAAAAACCTATATATAGCCTTCATCGATTACACAAAAGCCTTTGACAGTCTCTATCATAACTCTATCTGGCAAGCTCTACACAACTGCAACATAGACCCAATGATTATTAGTACCATAAAAAATATCAAAACAGTGTGAGTAGAGTAAAGCTAGAGGCTCGAGGTGAAGAGATCAAAATAGCCCGAGGTGTCAGGCAAGGAGACCCACTGTCCCCAAAATTATTTATTGCTGTCTTGCAGTGCATATTTTCCAAACTAAATTGGGCTTCTGAAGGCTTGGCTGTCAACAACGTACGTCTCACCCACCTAAGATTTGCTGACGACATAGTAGTCTTTGCTGAAAGCTCAAAAAAGCTACAAAATATGATATCTCAATTAAATAAAGAGAGCAAACGTGTAGGATTACATATGAATCTTAGCAAAACAAAGATAATGACAAATGGCAAGAAAGACAAGATAATGTTAGACGGTGTTGAACTTGAATATGTAGAACAGTATATATACTTAGGAAAACAAGTATCGTTTTCCAAAACAAACAATAACGACGAAGTCCACAGAAGAGTCACGTGTAGCTGGAACAAATATTGGGCCTACAAGGAAATTCTCAAAGGTAACTACGATCTAAATACAAAGAAGACCATCATGGACACTTGTATTCTCCCCTGCTTGACCTATGGCTCTCAAACATGGACGTTTACAAACAAAATATGTAACAAAATAAAAACAAGTCAGCGAGCAATGGAGAGAAGCCTACTACACCTGAGAAAAATCCAAAAAACAAGAAGTGTCGAAATAAGAAAAAAGACAAAATTGAATGATGCATTAGAACAAGCTTTAAAACTAAAATGGAGCTGGGCCGGACATGTAGCAAGATGCACAGATCGGCGTTGGACCCTCGAAAGCACGAGATGGGCTGGCCCACAAGGAAAAAGAAACGTAGGCAGACCGCAGAAACGTTGGGCGGACGAAATAGCTTCGACAGCTGGAAATAGCTGGATTAAATTAGCACAGGATAGAGAGAAATGGAAGAAATTGGAGGAGGCCTATACCCTATCAAGGGGTTCCTATAATAACAAACTTGATGATAACTAGCACTAGCTTTATTTAAAACGCACTAATATAGAATTAATTAATTAAAATATAGATATATCTTGTAACCTACTTTTATAATTTATAGGAAATAAAAAGACTTTATTATTATTATCTTATCATCGATATTCTTTTCAAAAAGCTATGTAAAATGACTGACAACATTGTACCAGTTATATGGCAACAGATTCCGATACCTTTTCAACTTGGGGCGTAAAAATTCTCCGAGTCGACGTTTAGCAGGTAGACCAACAATTTCAGGTAGAGAGAGACAAAGTTATAAAAAAAATATCTATTAATTTCGTCATTGTAATAACGCGTGCGTGCCGTACATTTCATAATGAACAAACAGACAATTGTCAACTGCGAGGGAAATGAGCATGAAACTTAACTAGCGTGAATATTCACGAAGCGACAAAATACACACCGTCGGATTGCTCCACAAGTTACGTATAATAATAATACTGTTGACATATTCTTATATCTCAATAGAGCAAGATATTGTGGTAGCATCTTATAACTTAACTTACAATACAAATAACAACTTACAAAACTTATATATTGTCAATGACAAATATTTAGGGAAAATGACGTATAGCTTTTCAAAGACTATTCTTGTTAGTAAGTAGGAGATCGGTATACTCTACAGCTAAGCTTAATAAGTTAAGCTATTTTTATCACACTAAGGTGTGATAAAAATTCACGATTCAGTACCATTTTGGTGGTCCAATGATCAAGCACCACACTTCTAATTCAGAAGTCGTGGGTTCAATTACGGACACACACCAATGATTTCTTTTCGCAAGCAACTTTGGGACGCGTAACGTAACGATTCGGTGGGTCAAGGTCTAACAGCCGCTGTCTACACCCTTGTGGTAGAAGTTATCATATGTTATTAAGCATGATTCAGCTAGACCTTCAAATGTCAGAAAATTTATGCATTTTTATACTAGCTATATCAAATATATAAGATGCGCCAACTTGTGCAATCATTTCATTTAAAAACATCGGTTGATTGATGAAATTGGTTACAAATAACGATACAGACGGGAATGGGGTGGGTTTCGACCCAAGTGCGCATCATTGTCTAATAGTCTCGGCACTGATCTGATATGGAGTCATTAATATTCCTTTTCACTTATAGATAAAGCAAAAGGAAGTCAAACATGCTGCCGACCGGGTTTCGGTTTTGAAGAGGGTCCCTAATCTTAACGCATACATACAGTTAATTTAACGGAAATTAATATTAACAACCGATACACGGAAGCAGAGGCCGCTCTACTGTCTGGAAATGACAATACAGCGAGGATAAGGTCCGGCCCCTCGCCAAGGCCGGTCTTAACGACAGCATCGGACTCCCCGAAAACATCAACGATATATTTTGCTTATAAGATAACTTAACTGAAAACTTTAATATTGCGATTCAGACATTCGATTCTGATTGGTTAAAATGTAATTTAAGATTCGTGCGGTTCCAGTCAATGCACTCGAACAGTAAAAAATAAGAGGCCGCAGCAAAGAAGTTACTCTAGCGGCACAATCATTATATTGTCTTGAGGCAAAATGTTTTTTAATAATATACCATGAAGGCATACAGTCTCTTACCACACAAAGATACTTTGCTTGCTTAATATTGGCATTTACACGAGTTGAAACGACAACTTAATGGTTATACGTCTTAAGTATTATTTCTTCCGTTGCTTTGGAAACAACACGGATTGGCACAATCTCTCTATCGCGCGGTTTCACAAAAAGACATTAAATTTAGTCTATAGTTCTAACCTTATAGAAATCCATTCGAATCGTTTGAAAACAACACTATAATCAATTTTAGTCATTCAAGACAATGAACTTTAATTAAAAAATAAAGGTGAAACTTTCTTACAGCCAATTGGCTTAAGGATCTACAATAAGAACAATCTAATACATGAATACTAATCCGAAGCTTGTTGAATAAAGCTTGAGTATATCCAAAACCAACAGAAACGACCAACAGAACAAAAACGGTACAGCATGTCGAACAGTCTAACAACGAGCATTTATTTCTGGAAGAAGAATTTGGACATCTCTTTCTTATAAGTTGTACCTAAAACTTGTTTTGAAAACAAAAAACATATTGTTTTGTTGCGAAGAAAGCGTAGTCTCTACACAACTAACAAAGATTATTAGTAATTGTTTTATATTAGAGTCGTCGTAAATTATTATTACAAATATTATTACAAAAAAGAGTTCTCATTTTTACAAATCTTGCAAAAAAGTAACGACTCCTCTTGAAATAATATTTTTAGAGCGAGACCAAAATAAAATACACCTGTAATATCCTATTAATATTATAAAGGCGAAAGTTTGTATGTATGGATGTTTGTTACTCTTTCACGTAAAAACTACTGAATGGATTTGAATGAAACTTTACCACAATATAGCTTATACATCAGAATAACACATAGGCTACAATTTTTGAGGTCTCGAACTCCTCCAAAACGGCTAGACCGATTTTAATGAAATTTGGTATACATATTCGTTAGGTCTGCGAATAGGTTTTTATCTATTTTTCATCCCCCTAAATCACAACCCTAACCCACCCCTCAATATTTTTTTTTAATTTTTCGAAATATTTCTGTTTCTTTTTTTTTATAAAACGGGATACAAAAATACATACAACCCTAAATTTTCAACCCCCTACAATCAACCCCTATTTTTTAAACTTTATTTTTTGGCAAGACGAAGTTTGCCGGGTCAGCTAGTGTATAAATAATTTTAATTATAATCTAATTTTCAAAATTTGGTATTTCAAAGAAATTGCCAGCGCAATTTTTAAGAATCTATGTAATCTGACTCTATGTATAGTAGACTCTATTATATAGTAACTATTTGACCGTAACAAAAGGCGTGAAGTTATGTTATGTTATGTATTTGACCCAGCGTACTTTGTTTCCCCTCAGAAAAGAAATATAAATGGTCGTTGTGGGATCCCTAAGAGATAGAGATATGCCATCGCAGACTTTTTGTAGACCTGATTGTAGATTGAAGGTGTATAATAATGTAGTACACTATTTTGATCTATCAATACTCCCAGCGCTTGTAATTAAAGTGCTAAATGTAGAAAATTATCACTTTTAATTTGCTTTATTAAACATTAATTCTAATATACAAAATTCTTGTGTCACAATTTTCGTTCCCATACTCCTCCGCAACGGTTTGACCGATTCTCATCAAATTTTGTGTGCATATCGGGTAAGTCAGAGAATCGCTTACTATCTATTTTTAAGGGTAGCCCTCCCCTAAACATTTTTTTTTAAATTTTTGATACATTTCTGTTTTCTATTTTTTTTATAAAACGAAATACAAGTCGACACACAACCCTAAATATTCAACCCCCTATGATCAAACCCTATTTTTTAAATTTATTTTTTGGCAAGACAAAGTTTGTCGGGCAGCTAGTATTTTTTTTTAAACTAATAAAAAGCAACCTGTTGACACCTTCTATCCATTCAAAAAGACCGCATCAAAATCCGTTGCGTAGTTTCAAATTCAAATTAATATTTATTTGCTTAAAATGTAGGTAACAGAGGTGTAGTTATGTCAATAACAGTAAGTCCCAAATACATTTTACCGTGCAACGGTATGCAAATTACAATATCTTCAATAAAATATAGTATATTTTAGAAATGTCATAAACAAGGTAAATTAAAATGATTCTAATAAATAAAAACAATTAACTTTTTCAAGCAGTCAAGAATATTTATACCCTATTTAGGAACTTATATACCATTTTAATAATAAATGTTAATAATTGTTATCTGATGTCAAATTATAAATTAAATGTCAAAAAAATGCAAACAATTTCTAGGTCACATGTCCAATTGTCCACTATTAGGCTGTAGACTAATTAAGTAATTCTGATAATGAATATAAAAATTTTTCTTGAAGCCATGATTTCAGATCTCTGTTACATTTTTTATATGGTAGACCACGAATATCCATAGGAATTTTATTAAATATGCGCCCACACATAGCATAACAACTCTTAAGATACAAGGTTGATTTCGGCACTCTATGCAAAACTATTCTATTAGGATCCCTTGTATTTCTTGGGTATATTTCCTTTGCTGTTTTAAACATACTAGGATTCTGTTTTACAAATTTGACAGCTTCGAGAACATACATGCTTTTTTCATCTCAGCAATTTCATAAGGGTCAGTTATTGTCAAATTGTAATTGTTATTTATGCTAGTTATGAATTCTAAATATCTGATATTTGTTGATTCTGCTTTTATTAATTCCCATGATGATTTGCCTATATTTTTTGAGTTTATGAGAAACTTTTGATTATAATTTTTTATTGATTGATCAATACATCGACGCAGCAGCTTAGAGTATCTCTTATAGTGAGTCTTATGCCTCTTATGCCTGTCTTGTGTGAATGACACTTGTGACGGAGCATACGCTTTTGTTTACAGCTAATCTTTATACCTTTGGATAGCCACTTTGGTGTTTTCATTTTATTGGATGACTTAATCCGTAATATAGGGAAACATAATTGATAAAATAAACAGAAAGTCTCATGAAATATTTCAAATGCAGGTCCAAAGTTAACTTCTCTATACATGTCACTAGACGAGAGACTAGATAGGCACTTATTAAACTTACATAAATTGTGATCACTGTAGTCACGTCTGTAAAAAAAATAACCTGGACATGGTATTTCCTTATTACTTACAGGAACATTTAAAAATTGAGCAGTATTGTGATCAGAAATATCCAATTGTAGCAATTCAGCTGTGGCATTAGGGATATTGCTTATAATCTGGTCAATACAAGAGCTGAAACGAGTAGAATCTTTTATATATAATTTTAAATTGAAATTTTTCAAAGATATAAGGGACAGACGGCGGAAAACCTCATTGTTTTAAGCTATGTAATGATATAGCACGTATAGTTGACTTAAAGTAGAAGGTATAGGCATAACAACTTAACAATTAGATGTTATCATTGTATTTCTATGTACTACGGTTTACTGCTACCTTGTAGAAAAAACGGGTGGTATTATGAATAAAAATATTTATTCTCTGTACTAAGTGTGAACCAGCTTTCTGGTCAACAGTCAACAGATATATATTTTGGATTTTACTACGTAACTTGTTTAATATGAAATGTATGTAGTTCAAGCTATTTTTATGGGAAAAGCTCAATCGAGCAAGCGGGTTACTTAATGATTGTAAGAGACCAGCGCCGCCCATGGATACCTATAAAACAGATACTCACAGTATTTTTGCCAGCGTTTAAGTAAGGCGTCAAGTGGAAAGAGATGGAAAAGCAGGGTGAACATCCGGATATATTTTTCACAGAACGAAGCGTGGTTTAGCCACTTTACGTCAATAGAGAGGTCGTGGTATTTTACCGATCGAGCCAGCCCATCCACGCAACTGCGTGGCTCTACTATTAGAAGCATAAGTACAAGCTGACAATAAAAAATGAAATATTTCGTAATCACATTCCAACCAGTACATCCTTTATGCGTAAGTATCAGTATAGATATCACATAACATAACATAACTTCACGCCTTTTGTTACCCGAAGGTGTAGGCAGTGGCTGTTAAGCCTCGTCTCGCCGTTTTGTTTACGTCCCAAATGGAATAAGGTGGCGAACCTATTGCCATACCGGGCACAATTTTTCAGTCATCGATATTTATCACACTTAACTTCCGAAAGCAATTTCGAAAAGTCATTGGTGTGAGCCAGTGTTAGGATTCGAACCCGGACCTCTGGATCAGAAGCCGTGGCTCTCCCACTGGACCACCGAGACTCATCAGTATACAGTTCTCAATAATATTATTATAGTAATAAATTAATGCTAGTTTCTTAAATATCTAGTTTATTAAATAACACTAATTAAGCTAATTAGGTTCATTATAGTTGTTTACTAATATGCACCTACCTAACCTCCTACAGCCAGGCAAATAATCTCATATATACGAGTAAGTATATAGATGAAATTTCCGACGATATGAGATCCAGGATCCCAAACGGTATGAAGTTATTTTTTATGGGATATGAGGGCAAATGAACAGGCGTGTCACCTAATGTTAAGTGGCTACCGCCGCCCATGGACACCTGAATCACATACAGTGTGACAGTTATGTTGTTGGGGTATTAAATAGAATGGTAAGTTATGGGAAAGGGAGGTGGGCCTCCGCATACTTCTGTCACTGAACAAAATACGCCACGAAACTCGCCATGAAACACTATACGTAGATCTTCTGAGAGTTTGTGGTATTTCACTGATCGAGCCGGCATGATCATGCAACGAAGTGTTTAGCTCTACCACTGTCTATATAAAATTTTAACTGGATCTTTACTTGTCGTGTGAACCGATCGAATTTAATTATAATATGATGTAATGAGTAGTATTTAACTGTATTGCATCCAACTGAATTTACTTACATATTTTGTTAGTGAAACTGGAAGGTCGCTTGTACTTATAGCAAAGGATCTCCTAT
The DNA here is from genome assembly GCA_905147225.2 of Euproctis similis. Lineage (NCBI taxonomy): Eukaryota > Metazoa > Arthropoda > Insecta > Lepidoptera > Erebidae > Euproctis > Euproctis similis. Next base: position 18,716,815 of record LR990109.1, read on the forward strand.
TTGAAGCACCAGCAGAACTTTACAATTTAGACATTAATATCTACCTACTGTATTTTTGTACTAATTTTATTTATTTATATATGAAATTATTATCCAATCCCAAGAAGGCTGTTGGTAAGGTAAACTAAATGATAATAGTAGCCTATTATTTTCAGACTTTACTATATTGTTAGCACAGTATTAATGTATAATAATATGTTGTTTGGTGTCTATTTCCCTATTGGCAAAGGCCTACTCTGTCTCCATTATTGTCTTTCATGTGCTGTCGTTGTCCATCTTGTACCTGCTAGAGCTTTTATCACGTGGCTTGTGAATAATATATTTTCATATTGATGGCTATGATAGGTTCTTGATTTCCATTTGTCATGGCCTTTGTTTTTGCTATCTTATTAACTTAAATTAATAATAATGGATTCCTAAAGTTGGATTTGTTGCTTAAAACAGTTCAAAAATCTCTGAACACCCTTCCTAACATTGTTGAACAGACAACGTGACTTGCAAATGACCAGCTGAGCGACCTCAAAGATTAAAGGTCCATTAATTACAAGCGAGTGATGCCTACACAAAGTTGCAGAGCCATATTTTACATATCTACAGATATCTGTTTCATAAAAGCTGTAGGTTCTTTTCACGTCTGAAGTCGCGAGCAACCGCTAATAACTAACCAATTGAACAACATCGAAAATTATGAATGCATACAATGTACAGATCGTAAAGCAAATAGTATTTTTCCAAAATAAACAACTAGTTGTATGAAAAATGTTAAGTCGTACCTATATTACAAAAGCAAGAGAGTCTTTAATAGATGTGGAATTATAACGGATAAACTTATTTCATAGGCAGAGCAGAGAGTGTTATAATATGACCTCCTATATTCAGCGAAGGACCCGACGAACGATAAACAATGACAATTAGCATATAATTCCTACCAAAAAGTTCAGAATTAATATGATAAAGAAACAGTTAGACAAACATGATAGAAACGCCTCCAGATTTATGTTAGCAAACCGCGTTGATGAAGCAATGATGTCAAGAAAAGGGAAAAGAGATGAATTGAACAACGTCTTTTTAGGGAAAGACATGCTCCAGCAGTTCGGCCCTCTACCATGTGATATGAAGGTAGAGGGATCGCCGCCGCCGACGGGCCACGAGGGCGCACAGCCCGCGGGACTTTACTTCACTCTTATCATACACGCGCGTCGTTTTTTAAGGCTCTTGACATCACCTTGTTTATCAATAACCTTCCTCCATAATTCGTTCTATTTGGTCTAAGTAAAATAAAATCAAAAGAAAATAATAAATTACCATCATTCACAGTGAAGACAAAGCAAATAAGCATTAGGCTGTGACAAAAGAAATATATATAGCAGTTAGTATGTAATTCTCTAATATATGCAGATTCGAAGATCAAATCTCCGCTCAACACAACACAATTTCCTTCAAAATCCAATCTCCATTGAACTCTTAAATCCAACTTCATTGAACGCAAATCCAACCCAAGCGTAAAAAGATATACGTAAACCGTCTTAAAAATGAATGAGATCTTGTATTCTCTTGTAGGAATTCACATATTTTTTAAATATTAATAATTATTAATATCCATTAAGGTCTCGGTGGTCCAGTTGTCCAGCACCCCGCTTCTGAATCTAGAGATCGCGAGTTCGAATCCTGGCTCACACCAATTAGTTTTCGAAGTTCTTTTCGGAAGTTATGTGTGATAAATATCGATAACTGAAATCCTTGTGCCCGGTATGTCAATAAGTTCGCCACCAATTCCATTTTGGGACGTAAACATAACGGCGAGTCGAGGCTTAACAGCCACTGCCTACACCTTCAGGTAGAAAAAGGCGTGAAGTTATGTTATGTTATTCATTGTTTTGGAAAGTTCATACGCCAGCTATCTCCATCGGTAAGTTTAGAATATTAAGCAAAACGAAGCATTGCCAAGCGAGTTGATATAATTACTGTCAAGACAAGAACATCAACGGTATATAAATACGTATTTATATGAAGTAACAACGACTCGAAGTACTAGTTACCTTTGTAATAATAAACGCAAAGTTATGTACTCACCAGTTACAACCCGTAGGGAACGATTCTGTGTCTCATTTTCAGTGGAGTGAAAGCAGCTTTTGAGTGCGAACGTAACTTTTGTTCTTAGACTTTCCACCTCGGAAAACTCTACGTAACTTCAAAATAAATTATATGACATAAATAATTATAATTTAACGATAACATATAAACGTGGTTTAAACGTGAAATAGTGATGATTGTTTAAAAGTGGTTTTGTGGTTAGTTAAATTTGAACAGTGATCGCATTACAAACGGAAGGTAAGAAAGAGGTTTTGTCAAATTATATTGAAGTGGGTACTAGACTAGGCGTACAATGTAGTTGACATTTCGGGATTTGGGTCGACGTCATTGTTCGAAATTCAAACTTTTTTTACTTTTCAGTATTATATGACATAATTATATGACACCAGAATGTGTAATATAGTCTATGGTTTCTTCAAGCTTTGTTTGTGTAACACAATTTTCAGTTCATATCTACTCTATGTAAAGCTTTGGGAAATTCGAAATCTTCGAAACTGTTTAAAAGATTTTTATTCAATTTTAGTATAAGTAGTTCTATTAATAAACTTTTTTTTATAGTATAATGCCCCAGTTCAGAATATACAAGTTACCTTTATAAATAATAGTCCATAACAGCATTAACAAGAACAAAATCATGTATGGAGTTTCATCGCACGAATAAATAAAAGAAATCTGTAGAGCAATATGAATTTTTTACAACTTTTTCATGAAATAAGAGGGCAAATGAAGAAGTGAATCAGTTGATAGTAAGCGACAGGCGTTGCCAGCAACACAGATAATGTTACAGTTGCGTTCCCTTCCCTTACTCCTCCAGGAGAGTAGGCCTCTGGATACCTCTCTCACCGAACAAAACACGATATTAACCACTTTTCGTCAATAGGTTTAAGACTTTTTCAAGAATAACCTAACAAATCCTAATTAAAAAAAATAACTATGTAATGTTTTTTGAAAGTTTTTTTCAATTAGCAAGCGGGCTAAATTAAATGTCAAATTGTAATATTTATGCTACACTTAAACTGTTATTTACGTTCATTTTTACACACAGACACGCACACACACACACACACACACACACACACACACACACACACACACACACATTTTCCACTCAAGCTATATTTTCAATATATTAATGACGTGATAGTACATTATTTCATTAAAAAAAAACATTGAAGTATATAATAATAAATTTTATGTTAAGATTTAATTTTAATTTTTTTTTATGGGATAGGAGGGCAAACGAGCAGGCGTGTCACCTGATGGTAAGCAATTAACGCCGCCCATGGACACCAGCAACACATATAGTGTTACTGTTGCGTTGCCGACCTTTAAGGGATAGGGGATGGGGAAGTAAGGGGAAGGGGGGTGGGCCTCCGGTTACCTCTCTCACCGAACGAAACGCGACATGAGCCACTTTATGTCGATCTTCTGAGAGGTCGTGGTATTTCACCGATCGAGCCGGCCCATTCATGCAGCGAACTGCTTGCCTCTACTACTGTTATCATTGAAAATCCTGCTGTCGATAGCATGAATCATGTAATTCTTTTGAATACACAACAAAGTAAGGCCCACTTTTCTCTTTATGTAAGTGACAGCTCTCTGAAATTGTTGGTAAACTCTCATGTATAAATGAACCCAAAATGGATACTGGGTTTTATTTAATAATTGTTCAACTAAATAAAACACTCATTACGCGATCACTCCATAAAAGATGATAATGTTTTCCAAGTATGTATGTTATATTTACGTTCTATGATTTTTATATTATAACAAAACATAACATAACTTCACGCCTTTTTGTACCTGATGGTAGATAGCGGCTGTTAAGCCTCGTCTCGCCGTTATGTTTACGTCCGTAATGGAATAGGTGGCGAGCTTACTGCCATACCGGGCACAAAGTTTTCAGTCATCCATAATTGTCACACATAACTTCCGAAAATAATTTGGAATATGCATTGATGTGAGCCGGGATTCAAACCCGCGACTTCTTTATTCACAATCGGGGTACTCGAGCACTGGTCCAGTGAGACTACTATTTTTATAATCAAATAAATATTTTTCATTTTTCATTTTCATTTTTCATATTATAACTTGCTGATTTGTAGGCTAGGTATGTGTATGTTTCATAAAGGCTAATTTGTCATAACTGTAGTAATCCTATTTTTATATTCCTTATTGATTTTGTTTATTACTATCAAATCATATCTAGACGATGTTTTACTTTATAATTTATATTTCGACTGATAATCACACTGGATCTCGTACTCATACGCAATAAATAAAACCAAAGAATTAAAACTTCTATAAGTCTTCCACTCTCAATTTCCGTTCGCCTCGCCATATCACACTTTTCGTCACGCATGTCAATGTCAAATCACCAAGAAAAAAATGCGTAAAAAAGTTTCACTTCAAGAAACAGACGTGCGTTGTTTGCTGTAATAAAATATATATACACACATATAAAAAGAGTGCGTGACTGTCGGTCGGTTGTTGTATGAACTCATGATATCGACCGCGTATTGTGCCACCAGGTCACTAGCCGTCCCTACAACACAATATCGATTTTACCACAGACATTCAGATATTAGCTGCGACGACTAAATTTTGTTATACAATAGTGCTGTATGCGTAACAGCTGACACTCGATAATAATACGCACTGCGGTTAAAGAAACAATCGAATATAATTCATTTCAAATTGTAGACATTTTCTCCATATTTTAGAGGTGGATTGACAAGATGAGAAGTCCAGCGTGTGTAAGTATATTTGTCGCTGTCTACACCGTTGACTAATAAAGGAGTGATGCTTAGTTTCATGATATCGTATCTATTCTATAATTACGAGTAACGAGGAAACAGATTTTAGAAGCATTACAAAATTAAACTACAAAATAAGCAAACCTGGCACTAAAATCTAAATTAAGTTCCCTTATACCATACTCTCCTCTATTTCTAAAGGCTTCTCGAAAGCCCCCTTCATAACATTGCAGTGAATGTGTAAGGCTTGAGAGTGGTGAGTTTTATAACTGTAAGCTGCAAAGAATAAGTGATAGTGACAAGAATAATTGGCACATATACCGAATTTCCTACACCAGAAAAGAGAGTTGAAAAACCAAAGTGTTACCATTTTAGAGCTAAACTGTCAATATATTCGAAAGCAGCTAAAACGATAATAGATAACATATATAATTTTACAGGCGGCCTCGGTGGTCCAGTGGTCGATCACCCCTCTTCTGAATCCAGAAGTCACGGGTTCGAATCCTGGCTCACACCGATGACTTTTCGAAATTGTTTTCGGAAGTTATGTGTTATAAATATCGTTGACTGAAAACTTTGTGCCCGATATGGCATTAGGTCCGTCACCTATTCTAGTATGGGACAAAAACGTAACGGCGAGACAGGGCTTAATAGCCGCTGCCTATACCTTCAGATGTGAAAATGCGTCAAGTTATGTTATGTTAAAATGGAGCAGCACTCCACCTCTTACTCAGATCTCAGAGACCGTAGCAAAATAATACAACTTTTTTATAGTGCAAAGTTCCAGCTTGCTTTAGATGTCGGGGTTGCTAGATATATTTAGATATATTGTTATGTACTAGATAATGGTCTTTATTTAATTGCTGCAGTTCATCACACATTACTTACTACTACAACTAACCGGACATTAACTAAAAGCACCATGTCAATGCACCGCTGTGTAGTCTGTGTACGTCTTCACATTCTTCAAGTATTTAAAATAATTATTCATTTTAACAACCGTAATGCACTCACCGACTAGATGAGGAGAAAATATAAACAGGACCTGAACCCTTTTTTTTATTAATGGCACATGTGGGAACACTTTAGTTTCCCCACGTGGGCTACCTCAAGATTAATGTCGACGATAATAATAAATGGTGGGATAAGTTTTTGAACCCTTTGGGAGTATGTTTATGGCTCATTGACGTAACATTATTAGAAAGTTTGCATGAATTTCAGCTTTAAACCTTTACCTTATTAGACACAGTAGTTTTCATATTAATGCATGAGTATGTCATATACTATACGAGTAACTAGCTGACCCGCCGAACATCTAAAGTGCTACATAAATTATTACATACAAACCACCCGTTGACACCTTTTATGTATTAAAAGAAACCGCATCCAAATCCGTTGCGTAGTTTCAAAGATCTAAGCATATAAGTGTACAGACAGCGGAAAGTAGGACATCGAATTGTAAAATTAAATATGTTCATTTGAGTTCGTTGTAATCTTATTTGTCGTTTTAATTTCTTATATTGAAATTAACTAGGTACTATAAGACTACATGGTTCCTACTAACCTAACTTTTGAATATTATATCATTACATAGTATAAAACAAAGTCACTTTCCGCTGTCTGTCTCCTTATATACGCATATCTTTAAAACTACGCAACGGATTTTGATGCGGTTTCTTTTAATAGTTAAAGGATGTCAACGGTGTAGTTTTTATTTATAATTCATCTATAGTGTTGAAATAAAAAGTGATAATTTTCAATATTTAAAACTTTAATCACATCGCTGCCTGAACCCTAAGTGATAAATCAAAACAATGCTCTGCATTATTAAAGACCTCTAGAAAGTCTACAAAAAAGTCCGCGAGGGCATATGTCTATCTCTTAGGGATAAACCACAATGTTGATTATTATTCCTTTACTTTTTACGAGATATAGTGGCTTATTTACGAAGCGATTTTAAACATTACAGCATTCATTTTCATCCAATTAAGTATTTTAAATAGATTGTGTATGTAATATAGATGATCCTGGCCCTTTACAGCATGTAATTTAAACGTATATTTACGAAGATATTACAGTATAAACATAGCGGGACTAAGCAGTTGCGTTCCGCGCCAAAACGCGTGCCGATAAATAGCATTCTGATGCGGAACAAAGTTCGCCGTGTCAGCTAGTATGATATAAAACCTACCGCATTGCAAGTACTTCATAAATATTTATAGCTAGAGTTCTAAATTAAATTAAAATGTACATTCTATTTTGCCACTCGAATACCATGCTAATCTCCTAAATGGCTCAACAAATTTCCATACACTTTTCACGGTTAAGACCCATAATAGTTTCGTCATATAATAATATTGCAATGTTTATTCATAGTGCGTGCAAGCAAATATGAGGCAGTGTAAATTTGCACAACCTTCCATATATTTTAAGATGATTACGACAAAACTACCCAATAAGGGTGGCCGTTAACCCTCTATCGTATGTGTTGTACAAGGGTTTATCACAACAATATCTCAGTGTGGCAGGTTGTTTATTATAACCTTTGTGAATATAGCCTTAACAAACAAATAGGCTATTGTATATCTTTAGATCAATTGTTTCTATCTCTAACTACTAAATACAAAGCGCTTTGTGGCTATATATATACGCATTTAAAATAATAGACTTACTTACCCACGTACTTTCCTGAAGCGCTCGTGTTTAAGAATATTAAATATTAGTTTAATTTTAACAATTTTGTACATTGACTATTTTTAAGTGTCTGTGAAGACCTACGAAAATAAGGCTACTTTAACTTTGACTTTGTACTTAACTTGTCATCAAGTATATTACAGCCTCAAGTAGAAAGAACAAATCATCATGAGATATGACTCCCCGACACCTCGTTAGTTTTAGTCTTCTCATATAGCTAGTCCATTTTACAGGCTCCTAAAATCTTCCTCATTGAATTAACTTATGAACTACTAGTTGACCCGGAAAACTTTGGTCCGCATCAAAAGTAATAAATAAGTAAATTTAAGATGTATGACATAGATAAAAGTCTCGGTGGCGCAGTGGTCGATCACACGGCTTCAGATCCAGAGGTCCTGGTTCGATTCCAGACACTGACTCACACCAATGACTTTTCGAAATTGTTTTCGGAAGTTATGTGTGATAAATATCGATGACTGAAAAACTTTGTGCTCGGTATGACAATAGGTTCGCCACCTATTCCATTTGGGACGTAAACATAACGGCAAGACGAGGCTTAACAGCCGCTGCCTACACCTTCGGGTAACAAAAGGCGTGAAGTTATATTAAATGTTGTTATGTATGTTTATGATATAGATCTTTTCTATATCAAACATTAATTATAGATAAAAATCACCCCGTTGATGTATTATAAAACCCGCATCAACATTCGTTGCGTAGTATCAAAGATCTAAGCATATAAGGGGACAGACGGCGGAAAGCGACTTTGTTTTATACTATGCAATGATGTGTGATGTGATGACTTACTCGACACCTACATCTTTCAGGTTTCGTCAATCTTCTATTATTACCACATGCCCGAAAATCAAAGCATGCCCTTAAGTATTACCAACTGGAAAGCTTCCAAATGTTTTGAGAATCAACTTAAGCAGACCATGTGTCGATCTAGGAGTATATTTTATTATTTATGAAACGTGAAAACTTAAACCATAAATGCACCATATACTAGGTTGAGTTATTAAAGTGATATCTGACGGTAGAGTAATCTGAGATAGTAGGAACAGTGGCCAGGTTTCGTTAAGCTGAGCCTGTTGGATGTTGTCATGTTTTAAGGGGCAGCAAATAGAATGGGCTATCTGATGCCATACATTATATCAGTAAACTCGAATCATGACATAAAAATGTAATATTTATGTTAATAATAACTTTCGGAAGTTATGTGTGATATATATCGATGACTGAAAACTTTGTGCCCGGGATGGCCGTAGATTTGCCACCTATTCTATATCCTATATCCTAAACTTAGCGGCGAGGCGAGGCTTAACAGCCGCTGCCTACACTTTCGGGTAGAAAGAGGCGTGAAGTGATGTCATGTTAAGTTTATAATTATATTTGAATGTTTCTCTAACATAATCTAATACACAAAATCATTAACTCAATGGTTTAATTGTTTTATTTAGAAAAGTTTCGACAAATTCTGACTTTAAAAATGTTGAAATACCGCGTTATATTGTCCAATCGATTATTATGAGTAAAGTTGATTGTTCATAAGTAAGTAAAAGCATTGTTATTTCATATTAATCGTATTATTATTATACGTTTCAAAAAAGGCTATACTATGTAACTTTATGATTTGATCTATTTTCATCAACTTATGCAAATTTTATAATCGTCTTAATGAATAATAATCGTTAAAATCCAAACAGATGTTCCGCTTAGTGGAAATATTTGTAATATATGTACTAAGAACTGTCCGCGGCTCTGTTTATGAGGGAACGTAAGATACGCAAAAGAGTGACAATAACATATTGAATGCTTAGATTGGTTCATTACTTTTAGAATCTATTGATAACAAACGTAGTTGTTTTTATCTACTAATAGTATAATAGACTTAAATTTCTGTAATATTAACGCTTTTAAAGGTTATTTGCCCCCGATGGGGATTGGGGGCAAATAAGTAGGCAAATAATGTGATTCATTTCCAGGTTCAATCATCAATTCAGGTCCAGGTACATTCGAAAACTGCATTCTCTGTTTGCTGCAGTTAAACCAGTCACAGAAATATCGTTCAATCGTAAATTCTTTTGAGTACATTCAAAGTGAACTGTTTCACGTTTGAACAAATATATAATGTTCAATATATTTATCAAATAAAATATAGTTCTAAATTATAGGTTATTTATTTCATTTCATTTCATGTAAATTATCATCAACTTTTTTCATTAGTCATGTGAGATTAGCTAGTGACGTATTCAAAATTAATCCAGTAAACGTTTGTAGGATCATGGATTGTCGATGAATATATCAGTGATAGAAGACCGAAAAAGAGATGAATGGATTGTGTAAGAGTGGATATGAATATGAAGAGTAGTGTTGACAAGTGATAGAATAAAAAGGAAAAAGGTGACACATTGTCCCGACCCTAACTAGTGTGAGATAAGGGCAAGAATATTACGAATTGAATAGTATCTACCGACAATCACATAAATCAGATGTATTTTCGTTGGTTATACACTCGAGAGCAATGAATCCGGGTCACTTAAAGAATCCTAAAAATCTCGGAAACTAAAAATGCTAGGTTAATGCAATAAATTGTATTTAATAGACAATGTAATACTCCTTAAATGAAGGTATTAAAACTTTTTAGTTATTGTAAAGTTATATCATAAAAAAATCAAATTTGAAAAAGGGCCACTTTCGAAGATGGAACTACGAAATTACAGCATTTGGTTTTGCTTTTGTTTGTAATCTGTCATTTATGTGGGTACATAAACCATGTTGATAGTGCTCTATATTCATTATTCAAGCTGAAATTATGTCGCTTACGCCTGAAGAATGCACCAGAATACTTACAATGCTGGAAACCGGCCGGAGTCAGCGCGATACAGCCAGGACTGTTGGTGTGTCGCTGTCAACAGTACAAAGAGTTCTCCGACGTTACGAAGAAACTGGTTCTAACCTACGCAGACCAGGAACGGGCAGAACCAGGTATACCACAGCACGAGAAGACCGATACTTGGTGAACACCATGCTTCGAAATCGCTTTCTCACAGGAACTGAACTCACCAATCAGTTTCGACGCCTCGGAGGAAGTAACCCAAGTGCATGGACAGTAAGACGTCGGCTTGCTGAATCTAACTTAAAACCCCTTAGACCTGCAAACGGCCCTAAACTGGAGCGTGGGCATCGTATTTCAAGACTAAGATATGCCCAGAGCCACGTAAATTGGAGTATTGAAGATTGGTCAAAAGTTATGTTCTCCGACGAATCAAAATTTATGCTCTACAAGCACGATGGAAGACACAGAGTGTATCGAAGACCAGGGGAAAGATTCAAGCAAGCATGCATCGAGGAAAAAGTAGCCTACGGTGGTGGGTCTGTACTTGTGTGGGCCGGAATTTCTTCTGAAAGTCGCACAGAGCTGGTGATCATAGAAAACGGCTCTTTAACTAGCGTAAGATATGTGGAAGAAATCCTCAATGATCACGTTGGTCCATTTATGGTCAATTTAGGTGAGGATGCTATATTTATGCATGACAATGCCCGACCTCATACAGGTAGGATTGTGAATGACTACCTTCAAGAGATGAACATTACTCGTATGGAGTGGCCAGCGCGCAGCCCGGATATCAACCCGATCGAGCATGCTTGGGACGAGCTAGGCAGATGCGTAAAACAACGAAACCCTCCCCCAATCACGCTTCGTGAGCTCAAAATTGCTCTCACAGAGGAATGGGAGAATATTCCCCAAAATCGTATAAGGAACTTGATGTACAGCATGCCAAACCGCGTAAACGCAGTAATGGAAGCACGAGGAGGCAATACGAAGTATTAAAATTCAAGAAAATCGTAATAAAGTTCAAAAATTTCATGTTTCCTATTTTTGTTTTAAGGAGAGATCAGCAGATTTTTTCTTTATGTAATTTTGTGTTAATAAAATGTATGGTGACTCATATTTTTTTTACTTTCATTTAAGGAGTATTACATTGTCTATTAAATACAATTTATTGCATTAACCTATCATTTTTAGTTTCCGAGATTTTTAACATTCTTTAAGTGACCCGGATTCATTGCTCTCGAGAGTACGTTCATTTTTCATGGCATTTAATGCATTTTCCTGTATCAACATTTTCCATATAAATTCATTTTAGTCGAAACTAGGTCACTGTCTATTTTTGTCTGTCTTCTCAAATCGTTCGTAACTTATACATGCATATTCTTTGCTTGTGTTCAAGATAGTTTCGTTTATACGAATACTAGTTGACTTGGCGAGCTTTGTTTCGCCATCAAGAATTCTTATAGAATTTTGCAGGTGTATAATTTAGTAGTAAATTAGTACATTATTATGATCTGTCACTTAGTCTTCAGCCAGCGTTTGCAATTAAAGTCCTACATTTCGAAAATTATCATTTTTTATTTGCTACATTATACAGCCCTCTATCTATTAAAAAGAAACACATCAAAATTCGTTGTGTATTTTCAAAGATCTAAGCATATAAGGGGATAGACTACAGAAAGCTACTTTGTTTTATAGTATGTAATGATATGATCAGTGTTAGTATAAATAATTATCATAATAATTATACAGGAGTTTTAAATAAAATGAGCTTTCGTATCTACTGCTGCGAGCTACTTTGATGAGCAACTAGAAGATTTGTAGTGGTAATTTAAGCTTACTCACCTAATCTCCGTAAGTTATGTGATTAATCCTGAAACTTTGACACTACTTATTGTTGAAGTCTTAACCAATTAAGGTCTGAGAATAGTTAGTTAGTTTAAAATGAAGGAGCACGGTTAGCTAAATTTTCAGAGAAACTTAAACGAATATTTTCTTGATTATAACGATGTATGTATGCATCATTTTGGATTGAATGAAAATCAAATGCAAATGAAATTGGGTTGTCATTGGTCAAATAAATAACCAACATGCGGAGAAATTTGATTTCAGGTAGTTTTTTCGATTATATATATTGTAAATATGTAATTTATTTATTTCTTTTTATTATTGTAAATAATAAATAACATAACATAACCTCACGCCTTTGTTACCCGAAGGTGTAGGCAGCGGCTGTTAAGCCTCGTCTCGCCGTTATGTTTACGTCCCAAATGGAATAGGTGGCCTACCTATTGCTATACCGGGCACAAAGTTTTCAGTCATCTATATTTATCACACTTAACTTACGAAAACAATTTCGTGAAGTCATTGGTGTGAGCCAGTGTCAGGGTTCAAACCCGGACCTCTGGATCAGAAGCCGTGTGCTTGACCACTGGAGCACCGAGACTCCGATAGTAAATAAATAAACAATATTTCCATAAACACAGTGGGTGCTGGTTATAAAGCTGGTTTAATAAAATGAAGGGGTAGATTTAAATGCAAAATGTTTAATCATTCATACAAATAAATTCAAGTCCAAAGTGAATTTTGTAATTCATATAGATGTGTAGATTCTGAAATGATCTAATCCAAACGCCATATTGCCGGTACTTGTTACGTTAATAATTGTGTAGGATCTCTTTGAACTGGATCCTAGTTACTGGAACGGACGAAGTTAGCATAACTTTGCCTATCCGTTAAAGCTGTATAATGGTACATATCTTTGAAATTTGAATAGACACGACCGTAGTGGAAAAGAGGTGAAGGTATTGTGTAAAAGTGAATATGAGTTTTAGGGGTGTGTGTGGAGATGATGAGTGGCAGAGGAGAATGGAAAGGGAACAAGTATTGTCCCTGTCACACACCTAGGCGGGTTAACGGCAAGAGAACGATGACCACCTGTTTCACTAAGATAATTCGTCGAAGTTATCTTTAAAATAAAAGTTCCTAACCAACTTTTAATTGAAATGATATTCTATTTTAGATAATATTGTGCTGTTGTAACGTTGACTAAACATTGTTCATAATTGTTTTGTTAAAACTTTAGGGTTTCCCTAAACAAAACATTTTTGGTGTTACAATCTCATACTTTTTCACAGGTTTACCTTAATATTGCGAATGTTTTAAATATTTTTCTTTTAGGTTTTTACAATTTTAATTACACCAATGCAAAGTAAACAAAAAAATGATTTTAGAAAAAAAACTACAAACAAATATCAAAAATAACTTAATACATATTAGTACAGTAAGGTTGTTTTTTTTTTATTTATTTATTTTAAGTTTTTAAGTATAAAAATAATTGGGCCGTATTGGGAAAGATTAATTTTTTACTGTGTTATTTTGTGTTTGTTTCAATTTTGTTTTGGTTGTATTATTTTTAGTTCTAATTATTATATGTTGCTTACGGCATGCGTTTATCTTTACTTTCTGCACTTTTTAAGTAATAGAGTTTAGCATACCAGGACTTACGGTTTCTGATTTTTTCCGTTTCTCATTTTCCACTTAACTCAGATATTTTTTTTTCTTTGGTTTTTTTTCTGTTAAGTTGTTATGGTTAGTAATACAAGGCAAATTTTCACCGTGTCATCTCTCTTTGTACCCAGTCGTGGGATTTTATCTATATTTCTTGTTTCGACCTCCACTGCTATTTATTTTGGGATAATTATTCATTAATAAAATTTTCTCATTTTTCTTTTTTGGCTCGGGTTACTCGTGAATTATTATATTGTTTCTTCTTGTACTTTCATTGAGATGCGATGTTTTATTACTAAGCCATTTTTTCGTTTGTTCTTGTTTATTGTTAGCATCATAATAGGTTTCCATTTTTCCTAAACTTTCTGCACGACCACTGTTGTGATGTTTTCGGTTACATCTGCCGTTTGTGTTTTATCTGACATCTCAGGTGCTGGCTGACAAGTTGTGGTAGACGAAACGTTATAGGTCCTTCTGACCGAAAGTACAGGATTGGATACTATGTTGGTATTGTTGAGCTACGACTCACTGAGCTACGATTGTTACTATCTAGGATTATTTTGAGATTAACTTTTAATCTAAAGTAGTAATTTAGGTTTTTTTATCTTTTTCATTTTTAATCCTCGATATTTTGGTGATCCATTTTGATGATTTAGTTGACCTGCATTTATTTAATGGTTCGCGGTTCTTGATAAGTTTACGAGAGCTTTTGACAAGTGTTTTACTTCTAACAAATAATACTTTAGATAATATATATTAATAAATCATGAAACTGTGGTCAAAACTATTTGAACACAAAAGTTTGTAACAAGAAAGACAGGAATTAAACCCACATTTATAACTGTGTTGATAACAATAATGTTCAAAACTTTCAGATCCGAACATTAAATTATTTAATGAATCGTTCATTTATCATAACTTGTAAACTGTTTTGATTAAGTTATAATTCATAGAATAGTGTCGTGTTACTGCTATTATCGGTGCTTGAAGCTTGATTAAATTATGTCTGAACCTTATATCTTCCTCCACTGCCTACACCTTCCGGTAGAAAAAGGCGTGAATTTATGTTATGTTATTATAATCAAAATGCCAGTATATTGTATTCTACTAAACACGAACATTTTTAAAAAAAAATATTATAATTCTCATTTTTTTAAAAACACCCCTATTTTAAGTAATTTAAAGTTAAGTACCATTTGAATTAAAACTTGATAAGCCACGTCACCAACTTTACTGTTAATTATAACTTTGGGGATGAAACGACACGAAAGGGGTAGTGCGCCACTTGTGTGTAAATAATTGAATTACCCGAGTGGTACAGGTGCGCTTCTCTTGAACAAATTACAATGTAACGTTCAACGACTTCTCGTGTTAGGTTCTATTCCGTTTTACGACCTTAATACAATAGAACTTTTATATTTCACTGGCAGTTATTTACATGCAATGTAATTAAATAAATACGACCAATTGTGAGGTTGTATTTTTGCATCGTTCGAAGTACTTGTATAACTTTTCTTCATTTATTTTAATGACTCCATCCAGGGTTGTCTTTCATAAATATTACTTTTAATATTTACAATGGGTTCTACCCGCGCTAACGTATAAAAGTAAGACTTGGGAATAGCAAAGTGTGCAAGAAAGCAGGATAGACGCCATCGAAATAAGGTCACCGCCCAAAATTAGCGGAGTGACGCTCGCTAACCGCGTCGAAAACTAGTAAAGCACTGAAGTATGTAAGAATCGTGCCTTACGTGCGTTCTGTTCGTTGTGCTTTTCCTTATATATAACATAACATAACTTCACGCTTTTTATTACCCGAAGGTGTAGGCAGCGGCTGTTAAGCTTCGTCTCGCCGTTATGTTTACGTCCTAAATGGAATAGGTGGCGAACCTATTGCCATACCGGGCACAAAGTTGGGATGAAAGATTTTTTTTTTTTAAATAAGTAGGTACACAAGTTTTTAATACAAGCACAAAACTATCTCAATTTTTAAAACACGATTTGATAATATTTCAAAACGAAACAACGAAGTTTTGAACACGATACCAATTATATTTTTTTAATAATTGGAACATGTATATTTTACAAATATGAATTTATGAAATATTTTTTTCAACGAAACATTTTTTTTTTAAATAGTTGCTGTTCACAAATTGTAAATAATTTCTCAGAACAATTTCCATGATTTCAGGATGACTATTCAAATTATAATGTCAATGATTAAAATTTCGGGAGGAAAAAATATTGTTAGGAGTGTTTATACCATATCATTAGATGATTCTTAATAATAGTCGGCAATACTGGTATGGTACATTATTTTAGCGAGATCCATTTATTCTACAGATTTACGATTATTTAATTAAATAAAATTTATAAAATAAAATTATATAAGATTTGAAATTTGCTCAGTCGTCGCTAATTATACATAAACTCATTCATTAGATAGATTCACCAAAAAACATTATACCAAATCCGGGACCTTCTGTATAGCACTCTCAGTGCTATAGTACTAAACTAACGAAAATCCTATATTATAATTAATATATTTCATTAATTATTTAATTAATATATTTAATTAAAACAAAGCGATGTTTCGTAATATTAAAAATAGAAGAAATCCAGCGGTTATCTGGACTACGTATTCGATATTATGTTCCCCTACTGTTTGCTGTTTGTTTTTTATCGCATACAAATGAGAGGCTAAAAAAATGTAATCAATAATATCGCGAATTGCACTTCACTTCAGTTAGTACATACACAGTTGTAAATAGTTCACGTCAGCAATCATCGCATAATGAAATTGGACGCTTTCCGGAAACTTTGTAAACAATGAATTTACATTGAAGGTATTTCGATTCTGAGTACTATATTGTATTTTAAAAATATAATATTTATTTTTAATTATTTAGTGTTATTTGGCCGTGATAACCTGAAAGAATAGGATTACAAAGAAACTTGTGCTAAAATGAATAATGTGCCATAACGTTAATGAAGGTTTTAGTAATATAACATATTTGTAGCAAGGTCTTGCCTGAATATAAAAGATTTTAGAGAAAAATTACTTTAAAAAAAAAGTTAAACCGACTTCTATAAACGTAAACCACAAAATCTATAAGTATATGAAAACAGTACCTCTATAACTAAAAAGCGATAAATAACGTAACTTACTCATTTGTATACTTATACAATATACAAAACGTAATACTTTAATTAAATAAATTGCTAAATACTTTAATAAATTCAATAACGAGTAACATTTGTAATTGTTATAATAGTTAAATATGACTTTATTAAAGTATTACGTTTTGTATATTGTATAAGTATACAAATAAGTAAGTTACGTTATTTATCGCTTTTTTAACCGACTTCGAAAAAAGGAAAGGAAAAAGGTTCTCAATTCGTCTGTATGAATAATATTTTTTTTTTTTATGTATGTTCACCGATATTTTCGTCAATTATGGATCGATTTCAAAATTTATTTTTCCGTTGTATAGTGTAATAAACCACACAATCTATAAGTATATGAAAACAGGACCTCTATACCTAAAAAGCGATAAATAACGTAACTTACTCATTCATATCGTTCCGTAGCTTCATCATCAGCACAGCAGCATCAGACGTTGATTCAAGCATACCACCCAAGCAACACGTTAGTCCTATATACTACTAAACAGTTTCCATCGACTAACTGCAGTATTGTCTCCCAACTCCTAACCGTTAAGGAGTTCTGTGGCTTCTTTATCAGTATAGCAGCATCAGGTGTATATTTCAGCATACTTCACAAGCAACACGCTGGCCCTACATACTATCAAATAATTTCTATCCACCAATTGCAGTGCTGTCTTCAAACTCCTAACCGTTGAGGAGTTTTGTGGCTTCTTCATCAGCATAGCAGCATCAAATGTTGGCATCATAATGAATATCCCTAATACATCACTATCGTCGTCTCGGTGGCCTAGTGGTCGAGCACACGGATTCTGAATCCAGAGGTCGTGGTTCGAATCCTGACACTGGCTCACACCAATGACTTTTCAAAATTGTTTTCGGAAATTTATGTGTGATAAATATCGATGACTGAAAACTTTGTGCCCGGTATGGCAATAGGTTTGCCACCTATTCCATTTGGGACGTAAACATAACGGCGAGACGAGGCTTAACAGCCGCTGCCTACACCTTCGGGTAACAATGGCGTGAAGTTATGTTATGTATGTTATGTGACATCACTATTACGTAATAAAAACACCATACTCGCTTATAACTTTTGGTGGATGCCTTCGATTTCTCCTGGTTCACATCATCAGATCCTGACCTGGTGAATATGGGACCATCTCGGAAGTAAACACTATACAACGAAAAATAAAATTTTGGAAATCGGTCCATAATTGACGAAAATATCGGTGAACATACATAAATAAAATATTATACATTCAGACGAATTGAGAACCTCCTCCTTTTTTTGAAGTCGGTTAAAAATCTAATAAAGAGGAATACAAGTTAAAATAAAACTTTTTATTTTTTTATGTGATAGTAATTTTATTCCACGGACGTAGATTTCCAAGGTTCATTAAGTTCTACTTGCCACAGGAGTATAATTTGGTCAGTTATACACACATAACATAGAGTTATTAATAAGGCTTTTTTGAGAGGATGACCAGTATCGCATTTTGTCACCCAAGTCTATTTAGGATGGGTGGCATATTTATTCAGTAAGACTACTTTTTTTTCAGTTAGGCCAGTAAAAGATGGCAAATAAGCATAAGCAATAAGGTAATATGGCAAAAGGAGTAGGGTAAAAGGAATCTTAAGTCACAATCTTTACATACAAATTTTATTTACTATCAAGATAGAGACAAACTCATGAAGCGTAAGTTCTTGATATTATTTTAGATAAACTTAAAACCTAAGTTTGTGACAAAAATATGCATGTTCACATGGACGTTTTCATTTCTGCACCAGAGAATAATTTTAACTTACGCTCGAGAAAATCTGAAGAAATATTCTCTAAGTACTGAAACGGTATTCAGTTGATCCAATTCGTGTTAAAGTCCCCCTCGCTAGCTTACATTTGCATCTAGTGCCAACTTACATACTTTGAATATACTTGTTTCGATATCTGAATATAATGTTATAGCTAGTTTTTTTTTAATCTCTATTAGGTTTAATTTCTGATTTAGCCTTCCAAGTAGTATTTTCAAAAGTCTCTTTCCTTTGAAAAATAAAACAGTAGCGGGTAACTAGTAAGCGGGTCATCTGATGGTAAGTGACTATGTATAGTATAGTGACACATATGAGGTGTCATCGTTTAGGGTAGGATAGACAGGGGTCTATCCTTCGTCGATATTTTGATAAGTCGCGGTATTTTAATTAAAGTTATCATTTTATTTTAATTAAATTCTTCATGTTGTTCTTCTCACCGATCATTTAGAAGCCAGTTAAACTTTCTTGATATGAATTGTAAATTTGATTGAAACCAGATCGCACTCTGTTTCAAGAGCTCAGTCTGTATTCAGTAATATTGCTTCATTTATCTGGAATATAATCCATTAGTGAATTGATTTCGAGGAACACGATACACTGACTGTATACATTAAGTTGAAATACAACAGCAGTAATGGATAGTGTAATTACCCAGTAATTATATTAATTTGTTTCTACCCGTTCCAAGTTAATTTTAATCACTTAGATTAGAAATATTTATAATAGTATAATAATAATATCTTGGACACAAATCACACAGCGCCCTCTAGTTCCAAACTAAGCAACTAAATGCTTGTGCTATGGATACTAGATAACGGATACTAATACATATATACTTTTCTTTTGTAAATACATACTTATAATACATAGAAAAACACCCAGACGCCGCACAAATATTCATGTTTGTCACAAATATTTGTGCTCGGGTGGGAATCGAACCCCCGACCTCAGTGCTGCAGCCGGTAGTTTTTCCAATGCGCCACGAGGCCCGTCAATATTGCATGTTGTGATTTAATATGGGCTTCTTACTGGGTGATCTTGATTTTGAATCCGGATAGGTTAAGTTTGACAACGCTGTTATATTTGATGAACTTGAATCATTGAAAAAATTGTGATATACTATTATTATTATTACAGTGGTAGAGGCAAGCAGTTCGCTGCATGAATGGGCCGGCTCGACCGGTGAAATACCACGACCTCTCAGAAGACCGACGTAAAGTGGCTCGTGCCGCATTTCGTTCGGTGAGAGAGGTACCCGGAGGCCCACTCTCTTCCCCATCCTTTCCTATCCCCTATCCCTTAAAGGTTGGCAACGCAACAGTAACACTATATGTGTTGCTGGTGTCCATGGGCGGCGTTGGTTGCTTACCATCACCAGGTGACACGCCTGCTCGTTTGCCCCCCTAACCCATAAAAAAAAATATGGTAAATCTGTTGATGCCAAACTATTTTGTTGGTCTTCATTTGTTAAATTGATATTATTTTGTTAATATTTAGGAACAGTGTGTAACGGTTATTATAATAATATTTTATAAGTCTAACTATATTTCACAATTATATACTGCAAACAAATATATTAAGAGCGTAAAAATAAAAATGCTACTAGTATGTAACTTTAAACTACAAAGTACAGGCTTGTAGAATTAATAAATAATAGTTTAAAAAAACTAAAAAACACGCTTTTTATAGAAAACCGAACTAAAAAATAGAAAAAAAAATTATTTTATTTTAAAAAAAACGTGGGGTGCATGGTGTCAATAGTTATAAATATTTTATTATTAAAAGCTTTTATTTACCTTGCACTGTATGTATGTATGTATGAATGTATGTATGTATGTATGTAAGTATGTATGTTCGGTGGAATCTTGCAACTCAATTTTGAAGTAGATATCCTTAACCGATTGAGCTGAAATTTTGTATACACGTTTACTTTGGATGACAATGCATGGTATGATGTGTGACATTATTCTACATCCAACATGGCGGACCACCCAAGATGAAGGAATGGATATTTTGAATGCATTTCTGCAATATGGGTATCAAATGAAAGGGCTTATTGAGTGTAACTCAAAAAATAATATGACGTCATTCTAAATCCAATATGGTGGAATATCCAAGATGGAGGAAAACATGGTTTAAGCTTCTGTACAATATGAATATCAAATGAAAGGGCTCATTAAGAGTAACTGAAAAAATCATGTGACGTCATTCTAAATCCAATATGGCGGATCATCCAAGATAGAGGAACTGTTTTTTTTTATGCATTTCTACAATATGGGTATCAAATGAAAGGACTTGTTAATAGTAACTCGAAAAAAAATATGACATCAATCCAAATCCAATATGGCGGGAAAAATATTTGCGTTTCTACAATATGGGTATCAAATGAAAGGACTTGTTAATAGTAACTCAAAAAATAATATGACGTCATTCTAAATCCAATATGGTGGAATATCCAAGATGGAGGAAAACATATTTTAAGCTTCTGTACAATATGGGTTTCAAATGAAAGGGCTCATTGAGAGTAACTGAAAAAATTATGTGATGTCATTCTAAATCCAATATGGCGGATCATCCAAGATTGAGGAACTGTTTTTTTAATGCATTTCTACAATATGGGTATCAAATAAAAGGGCTTGTTAATAGTAACTCGAAAAAAAATATGACGTCATTCCAAATCCAATATAGCGGGAAAAATATTTGCGTTTCTACAATATGGGTATCAAATAGGTATCAATCTTGTTAATAGTAACTCAAAAAATAATAAGACGTCATTCTAAATCTAATATGGTGAAATATCCAAGATGGAGGAAAACTTAATTTAAGCTTCTGTACAATATGGGTATCAAATGGAAGCGCTCATTCAGAGTAACTGAAAAAATAATGTGACGTCATTCTAAATCCAATATAACGGATCATCCAATATAGAGGAACAGTTTTTTTTAATGCATTTCTACAATATGGGTATCAAATTAAAGGGCTTGTTGAGAATAACTCGAAAAATAATGTGACGTCATTCTAAATACAATACGGTGGACCATCCAAGATGACGGCATACATATTTTTGATGCATTTCTACAATATGGCTATGAATTAAAAATCATCATTGCGATTAAATGGAAAAGAAAGATCTAAGCTGAAATTGATTAAGATGATCTCCTTATTGAAGAGCTGGACTGTTTGAAATTAAGCGGTAAACTAACTTGCAATAATGATGCGTTGAATGAAATGACACTTACCTAGCCAGCTATAACTAAAAATAATAAAATAAATTAATAGCAAAAATCATTTTTAAAGAAGCTTTTATATATGCGCTCTAAAAATAAGAAAATAATATTTCCTTAAAAATTTCAAGTATCAACTTAGAGCCTCAGTATGTCCAATTTATATAATAATAAAAGCTTGTCGCGAGGTTTGACTCCCTATCAGTAGGTAATTAAATTGCAATAGATAATATAGTAAAGTTTGTAGATTAATTTACATGAGTGTTTTGCCCATTTCTTTTCATGACAACCTTACACTCAGAATCGTCCGTGCGTTTTTGTTCCAATGAGGCAATTTTCTCAAGCGCTCGTGTTTTAATATGTTATGCTTTAAATATAATAAATAAGTCAAATATCTGTATTTACGGGACTATATTTAACTATGTGTGAAGACTCAAGAAAATAAAGCTATTTTGATTTGATTTGACATTATAAAATTAGTACAGTTTATTTACAACTCGCGCGACAAGCTTTTATTATTATATAAATTGGACATACTGAGGCTCTAAGTTGATACTTGAAATTTTTAAGGAAATATTATTTTCTTATTTTTAGAGCGCTTAAATAAAAGCTTCTTTAAAAATGATTTTTGCTATTAATTTATTGATAGATATGAGTAGAGTGATTATCATTTCGATAATATCTTAAAAAGCACCCCACGCTTTTTTTAAAATAAAATATATTTTTTTTCTATTTTTTAGTTCGGTTTTCTATAAAAAGCGTGTTTTTTAGTTTTATTAAACTATTATTTTTAAAACTATTTTTAAAAAATTTGCAAATTGAAAAATGGAATAATTTTATCAAATTAGTGTATTGTCATCGGTCCTCAATAAATCTACAAAGTTTGAACGAAATCTGGCCGTTTAAAGTGGGTCAAAAACCCGCCCAAAGAAGTCGGTTACAAACATACAAACATACAGGTGAAGCTAATAAAAAGCTAATAAAAATATATATTGCTTCAACAATGTTCTCGTTGATGTGTTAACAAAATTTTAAAGATGGCCCATTCCCTATTACCTCAAATAATTTTACTGAAATGCACACTACAATCTAGATTGGACAAATAATTTTTAGGTCAGCAGACAGCTGTGTGGGGCAACAAAATTAGAAAGCGACCTGGTTCGTATCAAATATAGTCAGATACGAAAACAGCATCAACCACCTAATGATATTTGCAAATATAATTTATCAAATAACATTTTAAAATATAAAATAATCATAAAGACATAGATAACGCTATTAGAGAAAAATGTTGACTAATCATAGAAAATCTCTCACATTTTTTAAACCATATTACTCTAATATACTATGTATATACGTAATTGTATCTATCCAGTGTATTTTTATTGAATTGGAACATAATTTACTTAAAACTTATACATAAAAAATATACCGGTAGACCAGGAATCGAACCCTAGACGCCTAGATTAAGAAGCGGCGTTCTCGGCCTATACATAAAGTAGCAAAAAAATAATCAAATTGTTTTCGACTGCATTTCGAAATATCTTGGTTAAATCATAACAATTTTGTGCTTATACAATGTGACAAAATCTAACGTAACGTCTGTATTATGAGTACATATAAAAAATATTTTTTGTATTTCCCACGCGCTGGTATTAAAAGTAATGCGAAGAAAAAAGAATAATTTAGAAAGGCTTTCTTTATACAACTTATTGATTTTATTCTCTTCGTAGGTGAACACTTTTTAGGATACGATACTATACGGTTCGACGTTTCACTCTGACCTCACTTCAGAGGCGTGATAAGAATTCTAGTTATCTCTTGATATGAGTACACAGAGAAAACGGGAACAGCAGTCGAATACTTCCTTCACTTTAAAATATCAAGGCAGCATTTGATAACACTTTGAATGACTTAGAAGCTTTGTAATACGAACTAAGTTTAGTTACCGTCTAGTGTAGATCTCCAGATGTATGTTGACAAAGGAACTTTGCTTTTCTAATATGAAAAGTGATACGCCTTTTTAGCTGTTGAATTTTTACAGCTAATTTAACAGTAGTAGAGTGGTGTTGCATGATGTTTCAGAAGTATCTCAACAGATATAGCAGTTCAGTAAGTCAGTTAATTCCTAATCTTATATTTTTGAGCGTTTGCTATTGGAAAACATAAGTGCAGTCTCAGGTACCAATGGCATGTGCTTTTTTATCAATTTGGCATTCATGTTAAGGTTTTGTTACACTTTATTTACAGAGTTATAGATAAAAGAAAACTATAATAAAACAATATTATCTAACAGTGGTAGAGCCAAGCAGTTCACTGCATGAATGGGCCGGCTCGACCGGTGAAATACCACGACCTCTCAGAAGACCGACGTAAAGTGGCTCATGCCGCGTTTCGTTCGGTGAGAGAGGTACGCGGAGGCCCACCCCCCTTCCCCATACTTTCCTATCCCCTATCCCTTAAAGTTCGGCAAAGCAACAGTAACACTATATGTGTTGCTGGTGTCCATGGGCGGCGTTGGTTGCTTACCATCAGGTGACACGCCTGCTCGTTTGCCCTCCTATCTCATAAAAAAAAAGAATTATTAAGTGTTGTGTTACATAGAACCACTTGAGTTCCAGTTTTTATTTATCATTAAAATTTTGTATACATTGTTTGATTTGTAATGAGGATGGAAATATTACTCTCTCTGTCTCTCTTACTCACTCACTCTAATATCAATGTCATCAATATCCAATTAGACGTCCCATCGGAAGTGAATCAATATATGAGGCCGACAGAGGTTCCTTAAGAAATAAATTCTAATTGATTGATTTGATCCACATTCTTACGTTACATATATAACCAAGTAAATTTCTAGCTCAATTATTCCCTTAATATATTACTAGTTTCAAGAATATTTTGTAGTCTAATCATACTAGTGCTTAAACAGCCAGCCTCTAATTCAGACGTATCGAATTCGAACGACATTATAGTTATTTTAATTAATATATAGGTTAGGTCAAAGAAAATACAGCGCCCTCTAGTTATTTAAACATAGCGTATTGCTTTGTTGCTTGAGTATAGGAAAATAAAATATGAAAATTCATTTCAAATACAAAAACGTGACTAAAATGGGATTGATACAACTGTAAAATTTCCAACCGAGTAAACTGTGGATCGATCAGCATTCAGTATTAAGCGTGATTATGTCCCTGGAGTAACTTTAATTGTCTTTGTCGAAGTTTGTTACTTCAAGGATTCAGGTCATTTATATCGAACTAAATTATACAGGGGAGCTTTTTATTTTATAAAATTTCCTTAACTGTATACCGTTAAAGTTGGACTATTTGACATATTTGTCGAGAAATATATCATACCAAATATATACTTTATTTATGTCTGCTATGGGAAAAGTTATTTTTTTATTTGATATCTTTGTGCTATGTTTTTATTAATACACCTTATCGCTATGCAAATTATGTACCTACTCTTGAAAATTCATGTACGTTGATTTATCAGTGATAAAAATTTCGTAAAAAGTTTACTAAAATAATTCTAAATGCAATTCGTGTGGCGTGTAGAAGTTTTAGCCGTAATATAAGATACATGATGTACTACGTTGTGGGTTCCATTCCTGAATCACGACAATGATTGCTCGGAATTATTGTCGGAAGTTATGTGTGATACTGCTAAATATCGATGACTGACAAATTTGTGTCCGGTGTATGGCAATAGGGTCCCCACCTATTCCTTTTGGGACGTAATGTAACTTCGACGAGTCGAGGCTTTAACAGCGCTGCCTACACCTTCGAGTAGAAAAAGGCGTGAACTTACGTTACATATAGTTCGTAAAAAAATTACGATAATAATAATATCTTGGACACAAATCACACAGCGCCCTCTAGTTATGGATACTAGATAACGGATTATAATACATATATACTTTTCTTTTGTAAGTACAGTGGTAGATGCGGGCAGTTCGCTGTATGAATGGGCCGGCTCGTCCGGTGAAAAACCACGACCTCTCAGAAGATCGACGTAAAGTAGCTCATGCCGCGTTTCGATTGGTGAGAACGGTACCCGGAGGCCCATCCTCCTTCCCCATCCTATCCTATCCTACTCCCTCAAAGGTCGGCAACGCAACGGTAACACTATATTTAGTTACCGATATCCATGGGCGGCGCAGGTTGCTTACCTTCAGGTTACACGCTTGCTCGTTTGCCCTCCTATCCCATAAAAAAAATACATGGAAAAACACCCAGACGCCATACAAAACATTCAGTCTTGTCACAAATATTTGTACTCGGGTGGAATCGAACCTGCCAACAGCGATTCTACAGTAGGTAGCTTTACCAATGCACCACATAAAAGACGGAAAAATTAATAACATATATATATATATTTATATATATATATATATATATAAATAACTGTATCTAGTGCTAATTACTTCAAATTGGGTTAAAATAACTAAAATTAAGGAATTTCATATCCACAATAAATAAACTCCTCCTATCCAAAATCAAAAAATCAAAATCAAAATCTCATTTATTCAGTTTAGGTCATTAAAGACACTTATGAACGTCAATAATTTCAATCCGCCAATTCGATTACTCACGTCCTGAGAAGAATTGGCAAGAAACTCAGGGGAGTCTTTTTTTTTTCTTTTTACTTAATTTTAAGTAAACTAAATTACAAATTATTAGAATAATTTATAGAGCAAGATGAGGTTCCTCACGTAAAACTTAGGACACAGTACGTTAATATTCTTTGGACGCTTGAACAGACCAGTCCCCACAAACAGCACCCGTTCACGAGCATGACCCATATCTCAGCCATCGCCTCCCTCGCCATATTTTAGGGAAGGTGGCGACCCGATCAACGACGCCGCTATAAGCAAGGACTTTTCAGTGAGCATGACTTATTCAAGATCCCAGACAAAACAAAAAAAGAAAATAGTAAGCTTGCCGGTGAGAAACGTCATATTGCACACAATCCTACTAATTAACAGTAATGTTTAGTTAGCAGATTAACAATATTTTGCTACAGCAAATACAAACAATATAACACAAGAGAAGCAATTCAATTCCAAACGGTTTTATCATTGATATAATCTGCGATACAGTAATAAGCCCTTGAATATAGTCTACTTTTAACATATTTCTTAAATTTACATAACGATAATTCAACCGCGTCGTTTGGAAGCTTATTATAAAAGCGTATACATTGACCTGGAAACGCGTTAGAAATTTTATGGAGCCTAGTAGTGGACACAGCAAGTTTGTTTTTATTTCTTAAGTTTAATTGATGAATATCACTGTTTTTCTTAAATTTAGTTATATTTTTATGAACATAGATTAAATTATCATAAATATATTGTGAATGTAACGTCATTATTCGTATCTCTTTAAATTTACTTCTCAGTGTATCCCTGGGACTCATCATATAGATAGCACGAATAGCTCGTTTCTGGAGCACAAAGACCGAGTCTACATCCGCAGCACTACCCCAAAGCAATAGACCATATGACATAATGCTGTGAAAATAACTAAAATATACTAAACGTGCAGTATCAACGTCGGTCAGTTGACGTATTTTCTTTACAGCGTAAGCGGCTGAGCTAAGTCTACCAGATAACGTCTCTATATGTGGGCCCCACTGTAGTTTAGAGTCTAATGTTATCCCAAGAAAGACAACCTTATTGACCAATTCCAGTCTCCTGTTGTCCATCACGACACTGGTTTTTACTTGTTTAACATTTTTTGTGAAAAATCTAACATATTTGGTTTTGCTACCATTTAAAAGCAAATTATTAGCACTAAACCAGTTTACTATCTTTGAAAGAGCATTGTTTACATCGTCAATTAATGATAGTTGTCTCTTTACCTTAAAAACTAAAGAAGTATCATCTGCAAACAAAACTATTTCATGATTGTCCTTTACAAGATAAGGTAGATCATTAATGTACAAAAGAAACAGGAAAGGTCCCAAGATAGAGCCCTGCGGCACCCCCATTGCTACGGCTGATCCATGTGATCTCTTTCCGTTAACATCTACTGTTTGGATCCTATTACGTAGGTAAGAAGTAAGAAGATCCAAAGCAATGCCCCTTATGCCATAGTGATGTAGTTTTCTGACCAGAGTCTTATGCTGGACACAATCAAAAGCTTTAGATAGGTCACAAAATACCCCATAGGCATCCTGCGACTCCTCCCAAGCCTCAAATATACTTTCGAGTAATTTTACCCCAGCATCACATGTTGACCGTCCTCGAGTGAAACCGAATTGTTTATTATGCAGCAGACTATTTTCATTAAAGTATTTAAGTAACTGAGCGAGGATTAGTTTTTCGAAAATTTTACTTAATGTAGGTAGTACAGATATTGGTCTAAAGTTAGTGGGTTCTAATGTACTACCTGATTTATGCAACGGAATAATCTTGCTTAGTTTCATCAGGTCAGGAAACACACCACAATCAATACATTTATTAAAAATCACAATTAAAGCGGGAGCGATAGTGCTAAATAAAGATTTTATAATATATACAGAAATGCCCCACAAATCAGCCGTCCTCTTAATATTAATTGATTTAAGCGCGACATTTAGATCAAACCTATCGACATGACGAAACTTAAAACCGTTAAAAAATTCAGGCACGTTTTCTTTAAGTAACGAGTCTGCAAGGGAGGTGGAAGAGCCTAGAGCACTAGTAAGATTGACGGGGAAAACAGAAAAAAAATCTTCAAAGGCATTGGCCACCTCATAATCTGAGCTGGTCTCATGGCCATCGACACATAACTTAAATTCTGAATCCCTAGCCAGACTCCTACCAGTCTCTTCACTGATGACTCTCCAAGTGGCTTTGATTGTGTTACTACTATTTCTTATTTTACATTTAATGAAAATAGATTTCGCTACTTTACAAACACGTTTGAAAATCTTTGAATATAATTTTACATAATTGCCAAACTCTTCACTGCGGTTGAATTGTCTTTCATAGTACAACATGTACAAAGTTTGCCTACTTTTATGAATCCCTGTGGTTGCCCAGTCGCCAAAGACGGGGCTATTAGCAACAGTGATCTCCCTGGGAGTAAATATTTGGTTAAATTCGCGAAGAAAACAATTAAAAAATAAACTATACATTGAATTCGGTTCTAATTCATTATCTAAAAAAGGTAAGTTATTGGCTAAGTTAGCTTTCATACATTTCAAGCGACCAGCTGTTACTGGCACAAAAGTAATTTTTTTCTTCGCTTCATTTTTATTTTTTAATTTTATTGTAATCATTTGCCCAGAATGATCAGAATCTAATTTATTAATAATACTTTTTTGTGTAGGATTAATATCTGTATATATATTATCCAAACAGGTAGCTGTAGTAGCAGTTGTTCTAGTAGGCTCCATAAATAAATTAACCAAATTATGGGATTTAAAAAGACTTAGAATTTTACAAGTTGCAGTTGTATTAGCAAGAATATTCACATTAAAATCTCCACATACTAAAATACTTTTATCTGAATTACCAACTTTGCATAGGGCTTCATCCATGATTTCTATGAAAGAGTTAAGGTCCGCAGCAGGTGGTTTGTATACACATAAAACAATGAACTGCTCCAATTGTACACAGGACAGTTCTATGGAACATTCTACAGAGAGGGACACAATATCTTTCCGTTCTTTAAATTTAAGGTTTTTATTAAGCAAGATAAGCGACCCCCCATGTACTGTGTTGACCCTGCAGAATGAACTGCCTACCTGGTGGTTGCTGAAATTAAACATAAGCTGATGCTTCTTCAACCAATGTTCAGTGATACACATAATACTAATGTTATCAGCGTTCATGAATAATTCCAGTTCTAGTTGCTTGCCTTCAGTCATACAATATATATTCTGATGCACCAGGTTAATATCATTAACTGTATTATTTTTTTTACATTTATGTGGGCAGTGTGACCTGTTATATTTATCATTTGATTGTATTGCTAAATCAATTAATTGAGAATGTAATGAATTAGAGCTAGAGGTGGTTACCTCTGTTGTCTCATTGACTAATTTAAATGATTTATAATAGGAATGTCAGACATAAGCTTAATAGAAGCTAAATTATAATTAATGTCATTGTTTAATGAACAGGTACTGGAAGATTCTATACCAATAGTCTTCCCAATACAGGTATAATTAGTAGCCAGGTTATTGGCTACAATATCAAAAAAATAGGATAGCGAAAGTGCTATCTGTCGCTTAAAACTATTATTGAGGTAATATCTACCTTTTGTCAGATTGTAAAATTTTGTGCTAACAAAACTGTTAGTATCAATCAAATGAAGTTTATCATTATATGTACTTATTGTATGAAGCACATTATTCAACTTATACCTAAGATTATTTTCTGCTTCTGACAGCTTCTTACAGTAGGGGAATGTGAACAAAATTATACTATTTAAGTTAAGGGACAACAAATAGTCACAATAATTAACAATATCTTGTTTGTTCACATTTCCTGTATTTTCTACTAGAATAATGAGATTATTATGTTTGTTTAATTTTAAATTTGTAATTTTTTTCATAATTATCTCAAAAGATGCTGATGGAAAACAATGGTTCACAACTGACTGTCCTCCTAAAAGTGAATTTAACTGAGGGCCCATATTCTTTCCAATACTATCACTAAACATAATAGTACTTTCCACATCACTTGGTATACAACATGTTACATCTAATGACTGGTCTGTGGTAATACTAGCATGGGAGCCATCACACAAGGTCTTAGTACTGTCACTGGAAACCATGGGCACACACACAGACTGTGGAGAACTAACATAAGCACACTTAAATGACTGAGTATTAGAAAGTGAATCAAAGTAGTCTACATTTAAATTACTCACTTCTAAAAGATTATCCACAGCCTCCGAGTACCCTTTAATCTCTTTCTCTAACAAATCATATTTATTTTTATTTAAGTTTAAGGATTCAGTGAGATAATTAATCTTCAAGTGCAAAGCCTGTGTGTTAGCTTCATACTCAATTCTACTATGTTCTAACTCTAATGTACTCAGTTCCAAATCATCATATAATTGTAGTTTTTCTTTTGTGGATTTGGCACATTTAGATATAAATTTTTGTTTTTTTAATAACTTTTGCGTTTTTTTAATGATTCTGTTAACTTTTATATATTTTTTTAGTTTATTCCTACCACAATTTAACATACACACTGACTGTTGTTTCTTTATTACACTATTGTTTGTTACACTACCCACTGGACATTGAGGAGTGTCAGTATGTTTGCATATTGCAGGAGAAACCAACTGCGGGGCACTCTCTACTAGCTCACTAAACAGACTTATATTCTGCTGCACAGTGATGTTGTGTGCATCCTCTTGCAGTTGTGAGATGTATGTGTGTGCCTCTCGAAGCTCCTGTTCCAGTGTGTATATTCTAGTAAGGGCCTGCTCATATTCATCACTGCAGCAATCATACTTATCAACTAGGATTTTGAGAGTGTCCCGCTCCTCAACAATTGAACTAAGTTCCTGTTGCAGGGCAGTCATGTCTCTTTTTAGTTTGGAGTTAGTGTTCAAAATATTTGTGAATTCTTTATCATTGTCGTCTCTTTCAATTTCCAATTGTTTGCACAACTCCTTAGAAATTTTTAATTCTTGTAGTGTCAGTTGGAGTTTGGTGTCCTCCTGACGCGATAATGCTCTACGAGTCATCATATTGTTAAAAAGGTTATTAAAAACAGAAGCAGTCAGAAGTTATTAAGGATACTTGAGATTTTAAATATTATTTATATAAAATAATTATACCCACAATTAAGGTTTTCTTAAAATTTTATGCAATGAAATAAAAAGTTTTTACCTTATGAAAGTAACCTCAGGAATTTCTCTAAAACTAAACAATAGACACTAGTTAATTTTTTAAAATAATTTAGTTTTGTTTTTGATGTGACAACAACGGCGACAGTGAAAACAAATTTATTTTTCTCTTTATACTATCTACGTTTACGCAGGTCAGTTACACTTAGAACACAAAATACGCAAGTACTAACCTTATTAACTTTATTTCAATATTTGTAATCCTAATAAATGGCAAATAAACTTTGTGCACAGCAATAAATTAATATTTAAATATGAAAATTAAAATTTACTAAGAGAGAAAAATAAAAAGCAGCTGTTCAACTCAGTGTTGCCATATCCACTGAAATCTTTCGTGCAAAATTACCAAAGTTTTATTCGAAAACTTGGGGCAAGTTGATACTGGATGTTGTAACTTATTGGACAACCGACCACCGATTACCCATTCTGTTGTAATAACTTTTAGTCTATTTTACATACATACATACATACATAACTTCACGCCAAATCCCTTGCGGGGTAGGCAGAGAGAACAGAGCGCCATAGGGCACGATTCTTACACACCTCACTCGCTTCGTTGACTTTCATAACTCTTTTCATGCACGCGCGTCGGTTTTTGAGGCTCTTAACATCACCTATTTTTTATTTATTAATTGTATATAAAAGTTCACAAAATTCCATTCACAAAATTCCTTAAGCCTTTAGCTTATAATTATCAATAAATAAGTAAAAATTAAATATTTTTACTGATTTTATTTAATTAAATATTTAAACAATAAAAAATATAACTCTCCCACCGAATGAAATGCGACATGAGTTGTTTTATGTCTATTTGCTGTGAGGTCGTGGAATTTCACCGATCGAGGCGGCCCATACATGTAACAAAGTACGTTGCTCTGCTGCTATTCAAATAAATTATTCCATACAAGTTTATTAATTCAAATTCCAATTTCATTATTTAATTGTAAATATATGATGATAGCAGATTATTTATTTAATACCTTAAAGGGAAAATAATTTCACGTTACTACCCCGGCTTTCTCACCACCGACATACAAGCTTTGTCACACGGCTTCACCAATTATCCCCATGACATGGGTACAATGCCTTGTATTCCCGGAACAGTAAAAGCTAGTGCAAATATTTCGTCCATTATCTTTATTACATACTGCGAATTTCTAATTAAACTACGGGTTTCTGCGTATGGCACTTTGACATAAATAAGTTTGTACGAATGGACTCTGTTATTAACTACACTGATCCTCTACGCTCTAATATTTAATGCTTTAAAATTAATTTAACTTCCATAAATATAACGAATTATTGTATTACAACTTTGGGGATAACGACCCGATGAATTACGAAGTTCTTGATTAAATTTGTTATGTATTTACGGGCCTTGTGGTGATTGATAAATTAACCGACCGCTGAATAAAAGTCAGTTCGATGCCAACTCGAATCAAAATTTGTAATGAGCAATGGACGTTAGTATAGTAATCTGGATGTTTTCATTACATGTGTCAAGGTGACAAGTTACATGGTGCAAGCATTAGTTGCTTATCGTGTAAACTAGGTGGCGCTCGGTGGGGGGCGCCGTCAGACCACCTCCACGTGCGCCCGGACGCTCCTTCCGGGCCGGTGCCCCCTGGGCAGGGCCTGACGGAGTAAATGCCGTCGGGTCCTGGCTGAGAGTCTGACACCAGTGGCGTAATCGTAACCCAGTCCGTGGGGCTGGGACGATGGCCGCCGCAAGGGGGCCGCGAGGAAGAAAACCTCTATAAAAAATCACCTTGCGGAGCTCCGCCTACCCTCTGTGTATCAGAGGGTAGAGTGAGACGGTACTGTGTAGGGTGGCAGTTTGCCACGGCTCAGGGCGACGGACCAGGGGTCGCGGACCCCCCCGCTCGGCCTGCAGCGTGTTTCGGGGTAGGGGCGATGGACCAGGGATTGTGAATCCCCCCGTTCGGCCCTACCGAAACGTAGGAGCGCGGGACAGGGCGTCGGTCAGGGGTTGTGAACCCCGCCGTTCGGCCTGTCCCGGTATTCGAGGAGGGAAGGGGCGACGGACCAGGGCTTGTGAACCCCCCCGCTCGCCCCTACCTGGGACGGTCTTCTGGAGAGGGGCGGTGGACCAGGGGTTGCTAACCCCCCCATTCGGTCCTCTCCGAGGAAGGCGCTCCGGGGCGACGGACCGTGGGTCGTAGACCTCACCGCTCGGCCCGGCCCGCAACCCTCATTGAGAGGCGTGGGGGTCATCGGACCGCGTGGAGTTAACCACTTTAAAAATCCGTGAATCCTAAGCTTTGATGCCCGGCGAAGGGATGCATGTTCGACGCGGAGGTCGGACCCGAGGGCATCACTTTGGGGGAGCTGACCCCTGGGCAGGAGGGAAAAAAGCCGAGGGAACTCACCCTCGTTAATCAAAGTTCAACAATAATGGCAAGTAGCAAAACATAATACCTCAGGTGGGTACCGGCGAAGCCGGAGAATCCCACCCTGGCGGAGTCCCGCCAGGCAGCCCCTTCGTATCTGAGGGGGGCACTAACTGCCAGGCTGTCGTTGGGGGCAGCATTGCGGACGCGACCGACGCATCACGCGTCACCACACGAGGTCGCTTTTGGAGGGATGGAGTGTCGGAGGGGGGCGAGCCCAGTTCGGGCCGTTCCCGTAGCTCCTCCAGGAGTAAGAAAGAGATTGAGAAGCAGGGTGCTCCTCTACTCCAATTCAAGAGACCGGACTCGCCCCGTCCTAAGACGAGGACATCCACAACGGCGGATGGCGGCGGGGATAGCGATAGCGCTATGTCCGCCGTCTCCGCCACGTCGGAAGCCTCCAGTAGTCTCGGGGTGCGGGCGCGTAAGCGCAAACCGCGGAGCCCCGTAGACCCACGGGGAGGCAAAAAGAGGCCATCTGACGGCGGAAAACTCGCCGAAGAAGAGAAGCCGCCGAACTCTGCTGAGCTCGGTGCCGAGATTCTGGAGACTTTGGCGTCCGTGGAGCGGACGGCTGAGCGGGCGAAGGGCTCGAGGGCCGACCTGGCTAGGGTCGTCCGATCGAGCCTTGGCCCAATGAGGGACGGCATCGCCGAGCTCTGCGCTCGGGCCGGGACCCGTGATAGCGAGAACGATATGTTCCGCTCGCAGATCGCGGAGCTATCGGCCCGAATAATGGAGCTCGCGAGAGAAAACGCAGACCTAAAAACAAGAATGGCCGAAATGGCGTCTAAATTAGAGACGCCTCAATTGCAGGCGGCGGGTACATCGCGGGTAGACTCTGCTTCCCCGGTGGCGCCTCCGCCTGCTAAGAACAAGAAGAAGAGGACGAAGCAGACTGCGGACACGTCGACCCCTGCGAAACACGCGGAGGCCACGCCGCCGCAGCCTCCTATCGCCCCGGACTTGGACCAAGTGCTGGCGTACATGGAGCGTCAATTCGCCCGGTACCAGTCTGAGGCGTTGGATGTGCTTTTCCCCGGTATGGGGAAGATGCCTTTCCAGGGACAAAAACGGACCATCGCGGCAAATCCGGCTCAGCCAGAGCCGCAGATGCCCCAGAAAAAAAAGAAAAAGATAAATAGAAGGGAGATGGGGTTATCGACGGCGGAACGCTCGCAGGCGCCGCCGGCTGCGCCTTCGGCCAGGCCTGCGGCGGGAGCAGGAGCTGATGGCGAGACCTGGGCGACAGTGGTCGGCCGCAAGGCCGCCGCCGCCGCGAGAAAGGCTCGTGCCGCCGCCGCCGCTCCTTCACCAAAGAAGGCCAAACTCGCGGGGCTTCCAAAGCCCCCCAGTGCCGCTGCGGTAGTGGTTACGGTGCGTCCGGACGCCGGCACCACGGTCGCGGCGGTCATGGAGGTTGCCAAGAGCCGCATTAAACTTGCGGATCTTGGCATCTCCGGGGGGCTAAAGACCCGGAGGACTATGACCGGGGCTCTCATGCTGGAGATCCCCGGTCCAGATAGCTCCATCAAGGCCGACTCCTTGGCGGAGAAAATGAGGGTGGCCGTGGCTGACACGGGCGCGATAATCTCGCGCCCTTGTAAAATGGGCGATTTGAGGGTGATGGACTTAGACGAGTCCATCACCCCCGCGGTCGTCGCTACGGTGATCGCCGAGGCGGGCGGATGCGCTCCGACCGACGTAAAGGTCGGGGAGATCCGCTCCAGCCCGTCTCGGTTGGGCTCGGCCTGGGTCCGGTGCCCGCTCGGAGTCGCCAGGAAACTGGCGGCTCAAAGGCGGATCCTGATCGGGTGGACCTCGGCGCGCATCGAGGCACTGGCGGCAAGGCCACTGCAATGCTTCCGGTGCCTCGAGAAGGGGCACGTCCGAGCGAAGTGCCCCTGCGCCGTGGACAGGAGCGGGCGGTGCTACCGATGTGGCATAGCAGGCCATATCGCTAGCGTCTGCACCGCTCCCGCTCCTCGCTGCCCGGTCTGCTCGGACCTGGGCTGCAGGGCGGATCACCGGTTGGGGGGCAAGAAGTGCTCCCCACCTAAAAGGAAGGCGGCGGCCGCGAGGCCACCCTCCCCTGCTAGGGGACAGGCGGGCGCAATGGAGGTCCAATAACGGACCTCCGCGCCCGCTTCCTCCAGGGCAACCTGAACCACTGCCGCGCTGCGCAAGATTTGCTTGCGCAGACGCTGGTAGAATGGTCGGTTGCCCTGGCGGTGGTCGCCGAGCCCTACCGCGTCCCCGTCCACCCGCGATGGTTCGGGGACGTCACGGGCTCGGTGGCAATACATTGGGCAGAAAGGAGCTACTGCTCTCTCCTATGGAAAGGTCCAGGCTACGTCGCCGTGGAGTGGGGATCCACGGTCGTAGTGGGTTGCTACATCTCCCCTAACTGCGGCCTCGATGTCTTCGAGGCATACCTGGGCGGGCTGGCGAGTCGCCTTAGCGGCTACGCTGCCCGTCCGGTATTCGTCCTGGGTGATTTTAACGCCCACTCCAGGGAGTGGGGGGACACCCGGGACGACGTCAGGGGGGAGTCGGTTTTGGAGTGGGCGTCAGGGCTTGACCTCCGGCTACTAAACCGGGGGTCGGTCAGCACCTGCGTGTGGTGGCAGGGGGAGTCGATAGTTGACCTATCGTGGGCGACTCCCTCTGCGGCCGTCACAGTGACAGGATGGCGGGTGGTGGAGGAGGTGGTCAATTTATCTGACCACCGACACATCTTTTTGGATGTGTCGCTCCGCCGCCCAAGCCGCCCACGCCAGACTAGCGGCCCTCCGCGGCGCTGGTCTCTCAAGCGGCTCGACCAAGACATGGTCGTGGCCGCCGCCAGCGTCGCGGACTGGACGGAGGGAGCGGTATCGCCCGATCCCGAGGCGTAAGCGGCCTGGCTGCGCGACACGATGACGTCGATCTGCAACGCGTCGATGCCGCGAGTCAGGCCGCCCCGGCGGGGCTCGGTGTACTGGTGGAGCGAGGAGATCGAGCGGCTCAAAAAGGCCGCCTTCGTTGCTCGCCGCCGGTACCTGAGAGCCCGGAAAAGAAGGCGAACCACGGTCGAGGAGGCTCTCAGAGCCAGACGGGAATACGGGGCCGCCGCGCACGCCGTATGCGTCGCCATCGCTGCGGCTCGCTAGCGGTCCTGGAACGAGCTCGTCGAGGGACTGGACAGGGACCCATGGGGACGCCCGTACAAAATGGTACTGGGCAAGCTGACCCCGTGGGTCCCTCCATTGACGGAATCCCTGGACCCGGAAGTCGTAGGAAGAGTCGTAGACGTACTCTTCCCTAGGGTCCAGGGCGGTCCCTCGGTTCCTCCGTCTCAGTCGGACCACACTCCGTGGTCCGACGAGCTGGAGGTGACGGAGGACGAGCTCGGGCGAGCCGTCGCGCGGCTCGCCTCCCGCAGCGCCGCTCCTGGCCCGGACGGAGTTCCGGGCCGGGTCCTGGCGCTCGCTCTGGGAGTCCTTGGGAGCAAGATGAGGCAGCTGTTCACCAGCTGCCTCCGCCGCGGGGTGTTCCCCCTCGACTGGAAGTCGGCGAGGCTGGTGCTTATCAGGAAGCAAGGGAGGACCGGAGACGCTCCGTCATCGTTCCGGCCGATATGCCTGCTGAACGAGGCGGGGAAGCTCTTTGAAAGGGTTATCTCCGCCCGTATCAGCAGCCACCTGTCGCAGGTGGGCCCGGACATATCGGACTGCCAGTTCGGGTTCCGGCAGGGGCGCTCCACAATCGACGCGGTGCGTCGTGTGCGGGCCCTGTCGGAACAGGCAGTCCGATCGGGGGGGGTCGCGCTGGCGGTGTCGCTAGACATCGTCAACGCCTTCGGGACCCTCCCCTGGCCGGCCATCAGGGAGGCCCTCGAATACCACGAGGTGCCTCCCTACCTAAGGGCGGTCATCGGGGCCTACCTGCAGGAGAGACGGGTGGACTATGTCGACCGGAACGGGACGGAGCAGAGGAAGGCGGTGACGTGCGGGGTTCCGCAGGGGTCCGTGCTCGGGCCCCTGCTGTGGAACCTCGCCTATGATCCGGTCCTCCGCACCAGTCTGCCCCGTGGCGTGAGTGTCGTTTGCTACGCAGACGACACTCTGGTGGTCGCCACGGGGCCCGACTTCGAGCGGACGCTCAGGTTCGCCGAGCTGGGGGTGGCAATCATCGTCAGACGGATCCGCGGGCTGGGCCTGGAGGTGGCGCCTCACAAAAGTGAGGCGCTATGGTTCCACCGCCTCACCAGAGGCAGGGAACCCCCGGCCTCGCGGATCCAGGTGGGTGACACGGCTGTCCCGGTGGGGCGGTACATGAAGTACCTCGGCCTCACCCTGGACAGCCGCTGGAGCTTCGAGGAGCACTTCGTACGGATGGTCCCCCGAGCGCGACGGGTGGCGGGCGCTCTACACCGCCTGCTGCCCAACCTCGGGGGACCGGGGGAGGGAGTTCGCCGCCTCTACGGTGGCGTCGTGCGGTCCATGGCCCTGTACGGGGCCCCCGTTTGGTCGCGAGACCTCGCGGGGGCCTCCCGCTCCAGGGCTCTGCTGAGGAGCCTGGAGCGGATCATGGCCATACGGATCGTGCGAGGCTACCGTACAATCTCATACGAGGCGGCGACGGTCCTCGCGCGTTCCCCCCCCTTCATCATCCTGGCCGAGATGTACGCAGCCGCGTACGATCTCGGCCGGGGAGGGGGGGACCCGGACGCGCGGGGACGCGAAGTGCGGAGGCGGGAGGCCTTCCGGCGGGTCCTGGGGGACTGGCGCGACGCGCTGGTCCTCCAGGGTGGTACGCGTTCGCGCGCCGTCGGGGCCGTCCTGCCCCACCTCGAGGCCTGGGTGCTCCGTAAATGGGGCACTGTCACCTACAGGTTGACTCAGATACTCACCGGGCACGGGTGCTTCGGTGAGTATCTGAGTCGAATAAAACGTGAAGAGACGGCGAGATGCCACCATTGCGCATCCGACCTGGACTCGGCCCAGCACACGCTGGAGGTCTGCCCGGCCTGGGCGGCCGAACGCCGAGTCTTGGTCGACGGGATCGGGCGAGACTTGTCCCCGCCGGCGTTGGTCGCGGCAATGCTGGCGGGCGAGGAGGAGTGGAGGGCTGTGGTCTCCTTCTGCGATGCTGTCATGCTCCAGAAGGAGGCCGCCGAGCGGGGTCGGGAGAGAGCCGATCCCGCTCGAAGGCGGCGGCGGCGAGCTCAGTGATCGCCGCCGCCGACGGGCCACGAGGGCGCACACCCCGCGGGTGCGCCCGGGTCGCGGCCCGGGAAGGATGACCCCCCGGTGCGGCCGGGGAGGGTCGTCGGGGGCGCCGCTGACCGCGCGCCTCTTTACAGCGCGCGGTCGGAGCCGCCCCGCCCGGGGGAGCCTCGCCGAGGCTCCCTGAGGATGAGCACCCCCTCCTAACAGAGGGGGGGCGACGGCGGGGTGGACCAGAGGGGTTTAACCGAATCCTGGACCACCCCAACGCCGGAGGAAGGCCGCCGCGAGGTTTTAGTGGGTAACCCTAGGATCGGATTTCAGTTTACTGTTTTGGGAGTCCCACACTACCCCCTGCCGTCCCCAGGCGGGGGGTATGCATAAAGCATTTCCTCGCGTAATAAAAAAAAAAAAAAAAAAAAAAGGTGGCGCTCGGTGACTTTTGAATAAGAACTCTCGAGAAACTGTATGGTTAATATTAATACACCAAAAAAGAAACCAAAACTTATGAAAGTAAAAAAATACGAGTATAATAAACATATTGTAAGTGTTATTTTTATTATTTCAATCATCTTTAAATGCTTATATCACTTACAGTCAAGTAAAACAAAATGAAAAAGGGTTAATCCTCGGATCGTAAGAAAATTTGCTGTAAGTTTTCGTAAGCCTTGTTTTGGTGCCTTAATGATTGGTAGAAAAGTCTCATAATATTATAGTGATCACTTGTCGGCGTCACAAGTTAGTCAAGATCAAAGGTTGAATGGACTATGACGCATGTCATATGCGTAAGTTAATTTCAAAGAAAGAATCACTGTCCCGTATTGTGGACTCTACAGTGCCCGTATAACTGTTAAGGAAAGATAAAATATCGCAAAGAGAATGATATAATAGGTGAGCTTAAGTGAGAACTGTGCCAGACGCTTGACTCCAAGTCATGTTAACATTAAAGCTTA
Source organism: Euproctis similis (assembly GCA_905147225.2). Taxonomy (NCBI): domain Eukaryota; kingdom Metazoa; phylum Arthropoda; class Insecta; order Lepidoptera; family Erebidae; genus Euproctis; species Euproctis similis. Next base: position 18,757,340 of record LR990109.1, read on the forward strand.
TTGTTCTGCTGGAGATATTCTATGCTATTAGCACCTTAAATTACAGCCCTATTGAAAGTTTAACTAAATATCATCTTTCTTAAATGTTGAAATAGGAAAATTCAAATATTCTAATACTAAATACTGTTTTATTAAATACTTTTTAGTTGCAAGGATTGTATTTCTGAAGATGTAAGTATCAATATTACTCATTACACTTTCAGGCATTGGGTCTTATAATATTTATTCTGACATAAACTCACACACACATACTTGATGCCAGTTCCTGTTTCAATATTTATTTGAAATAACGTTCGGATAATTCTGAAAAAAATCACGTAGGTAATACATAATACCGAGGGTTGAGCTAAATGTATATATATTTCATGTATTTTACCATTTCTGGTTTATCTATAAATAGAAAACAGCGCGTGAATTCACCAAGGATGATTCAATATATAACTTCACCGTATTTAGTTCAGTGATAGAGCCAAACAGTTTCATGCATGAATGGGTCGGCTCGACCGGTAAAATACCACGACCTCTCAGAAGACCGACGTAAAGTGGTTCATGCCGCGTTTCGCTTGGTGAGAGAGGTACCCGGATTCCCCATCCTTTCCAATCCCCTATCCCTTTAAGGTCGGCAACGCAACAGTAACACTATATGTGTTGCTGGTGTCCATGGGCGGCGTTGGTTGCTTACCATCAGGTGACACGCCTGCTCGTTTGCCCTCCTAACCCATAAAAAAAAGAATGCTGTGTGATTACTGTGATAATTTATACTCAGACAATACACTGAACTAGGATCTCACATTTACCAAGATAAATAATATTATATACTGAATGTTGACAATTTTGGAAGAAAGTTGGACTTTTAAATTTTTGGGAAAACAAAAAAAAATATCGAAACAAAAGTCACGTTATACAATCTAAGACAATTATCCTCATATTTTCCCTCAATAACGATCGTTCGAATATTTATCACATTACTAAATCACCAACATTTAACCTAAGACTAGCGAAACTTGTTTAAATGTTTCCAATTGTTGCCATTTCGATTTAGCCTGAGAAACTAGCAACCGCTACTTATACCATTAAAGCACAAAACCATATAATAATCCATATACATAAACATTTCATGATTTGACGATAGTTTTCTACTGGCTAATTATAATCTATATTAATATTATAAATAGATTTGTACCGAAGAAACTCAATAATTACTGGACCGATTTCGAAAATTTTATCACCATTGGAAAGCTGCATTCACCAAGAGTATGACAGGCAACATTTTAAATTATTTTTTTGTACGGGAATAACACCACGAGGTGGAAATCTATATAAAATATAGGGGTACGAAGTTCGCGCGATCTGCTAAATTTTTATAAAGGACTAACTGACCCCGCAAACTTCGTACGGCCATCTTATATATTTTTACCACTAAAAAGGTTATTGATCTGCTAACATTAGCAGTAGCATGACGTTTGAACCAAGAGATTACTTGGTCCAATGATTATGTTTTAGAAAGTGAACACGTTGGGGAGGGGGCAAGTTTGTATAACTTGCCCCCTCCCCTACGTGTTCACTTTCGTTGAGGTAGAATTTCCGAAAGTCTGATCTGATTCCTATCGGATTCGTACATTATACGAAGAACACGTTTAATTAAATTTCAAGTTTAATCGATCAGCGATTTAAGCTTTTCGTTGATCAGAGAGTAATTCAGAACAAAGCATTTTATGGTACATAGTTGAATTTTAATATCGAAATAACTTTGTAATAGAATGTCCGATTTCAATCATTCGAAGTGTAATCATCGGGTATTGATACAATTATGCTTACCTACAAAGTAATGTATTTTGCTAAAAATCAATAATAATATATATATTCTCTCTGCCTACCCCGCAAGGGATTTGGCGTGAAGTTATGTATGTGTGTAATCTAATGTATTCATTAGGTCTGAGAATCGGCTACTATCTATTTTTCATCCACCTAAATATTAAGGGTCCACCCCTAAATTTTTGTTTTTAATTTTTCGATATATTTCTTTTTATATATACCTATATATAAAACAGGATACAAAAGTACATACACACTAAATTGTCAACCCCTATTCTTTAAATTTCATTTTTAGCAATTCAACGTTTGTTGTTTTCTGTTCTCTCTGCCTACCCCGCAAGGTTTTTAGCGGGAAGTTATGTATGCCACGTATTTATGTACAACGTTTGCCGGGTCAGCTAGTAAATATATAAAATATTAAGTAAAATAAATGTACTGGTTCTAAAATTATCATCAACTGGTCATTACGTTAATGAGTACGGATTAACTCATGTCCAGTTGTCACTTTGAGTCAGGTAGCGTCCCTGTCGTATCATACTTCGTACCGAAAGTTAAATATTAATAGACAATACGGTGGAAAACTCCACTCGAAACCGAAATATGCTTATCCAATTTGAGTATCTAAGGTAGAAATATACTATGTTTTTGTGGATGTAAAAATACTTCACGTTTAGTTGGCAGAAAGGACAGAGAGTTGTAAGACATGATTCTTACACATCTCTCTCTCTCTGTCTTTTCCTTTACTTTCATAACTCTTATGCAAACTCCTCAGTTTTATGGTTTCTGACGTCACTATCAATTTGATTCTGGGAAATGTGATATCAAATATATATATTTATCTTTTCCATATTTCTCTGTATATCTGCTTAATAAATCATATATTCTCTCCGCATGCTCCTAACTAACTAAGTAATAAATGAACTTTTTAATGTAATCTTCAGTTATACGGATCTATACTCTATACCTCTATCCATTCCTTAAAAGCAGAGTCATTTAGAGCTTTGTGACGAGTTAACAATAATTCCCATCCAGTGTCCATCACTGGAGGCGAGATTTTTTTTTATCTAAGCGGATGGACCTAGAAACAAGTTACTGAACCAAGACTTTGACAGTGACAAATTACTTACAATAACTAAGTACATTTGTTATGAAGAAGAATCAAACGTTGTACGACACTATTGGGTATTCGGTGTTTTTTATTTAAAATTAACATTAAAAATGTTAATAAATAAACAGTTTTATCCTTATTCCTTCTACTTGTATATTCAAAGTTACCAATGTAAGTATATTATCGGGTAAAACAAAGTGCACATGTAAGCAAATTTTTCGGTGACGCCCGCTGAGCGAGTCGAAAACGACGTCGTAAAGCAGGAAGTCGAATTGAAGAAGAGGGAAGTGCATGCTCCGATGGTTCGGGCATGTGTTGAAAATGCAAGTATAACTAAACCTATATACAGTACAGAAGCGAAAAGATGTCCGATTTGGTAATGGCCATGACGCACGTTCTATAACCTAATTGAACATGTTCTAGTGGAAGGAGACCAAAGGATCCTAAAAAATCGACTGGCTATCGACGGGCGAGTGAGGTATGTAAGAGTCGTATCTTTTTAAGCTGGGTTCTTTATGCTTAGACTGTAAAGGACTTGGCGTAAAGTTAAATAAGTAGGTAAGTGAATCTACTATTTTAATCACATATATTGCTAGTGGCAATCACCATAAATCGCTTTGTTCAGCTTGTAAATTTAGTAGTTAATTACAGATACAAACAATTGATCTGAAGATATACAATAGCATTTTGTTTGTTAAGGCTACGTTCACAATGGCTATAGTAGACAACTTGCCACATTATATATTGGTGTGATAAAATCTAGTCCAACGCGTACGAGAGACCCTTATTGGGTAGTTTTGTCGTAATTATTTTAAAATATATGGAAAGTTGTATGGGTTTTGTACTCTATCTCATATCTACTTGTGCACACTATGAATAAATCTTGACAAATTATCTGAAAACCATTTTTCAGAGACCAAATAGAAGCCGCCATATGACTATTAAAGTGTGTGTTATTACAAGTGAAATGTGCATGAAATACCTGTTAAACCATTTTGGAGACTAACATTTTTTCTCTTTCTAATAAACTAGTTGAAACGGCGAACATTTTTCCGCAACAAAAGTAATAAATAAGTAAATTTTGAATTTATCACTTTTTCTTTACTATAAGTATCATACGTGAATTATGGATCGAAAAAAACGCATCAAAATCCGCGTAGTTTCAAAGATATAAGCTTATAAGAGGACAGACAGAGTAAAACTATTTTATACTATGTAATGATGATGGTATTTTTGTGGTAAAATTGAGAACATATTTTCAATTAGACCTCTAGTTAAATGTATGTGTAAAAACCGTACGAAACACTTGTATTTATGTAATTCAGTTACTGTGCTCTCTTCGTTCCAATAGCACTCAACAAGCTTGTTTTGAATCTGATTGCTACTAAGAAGCTGAAATCTCTAAATCCCACTAAAATAATATTACTACAAACCGACTAAACCGTAACTGCAATAAATTCCATTCATTAATAAGAAAACTGCAGCATCGAATACGGTTAGTGTCCGACGGAAGGTCTATTTTTGGCCGAAGCCGATTAATCGGCAATCTCCACAACCTTCGGCCGAAGCCGAAGCCGAAGTTCTATAAACTATTAGTAATTTAATCATTTTCTTCAATATTATCCACAGCTAAAGAAGAATATTGGCATAAAGTGGCTCTTAACTTAACCGCTTTTCTCTCGGTGATAGAGGTATCCGTACTGAACTAAGAGCAGTCCAGTCCAACAGTCACTCATTCGTTCGTAACAGCTCGTTTAATTCCGACTGTTCTGGGATCTTCGGCGGGACCTTCAGCTTCGGCCCAGAATCCGACCGAAGCCGAAGATCTCCCCGAAGATGGATTTTTGGCCGAAGGTGGCCGAAGCCGAAGCCAAAGCTTCGGTCGGACACTAAATACGGTACAGGTGAAAAGATGACTTTAGTGAAAACTTGCTAATAATGTTACGTCAATGAGCTATAAACATATTCCCGAGAGTTCAGAAACTTATTCCACCATTTATTATTATCGTCGACATTAATCTTGAGGTGGTCCACGTGGGGAAACTAAGGTGTTCCCACATGTGCCATTAATAAAAAAGGGTTCAGGTCCTGTAAAAATTCTTCCCTCATCTAGTAGATTAGTGGATGACGAGTATGAAATATGAGTATGTTTATGTTGTGAAAAAAAATATGTTTAAATAAAAAAACGTGCCTTGACATGTCGTATTTAGTTAGATCCACACACCATTTCATAGTCATGTCATCGTTATTAATGATATAATTTGGGATAATAAATAATCTGGTTCAATGCTTTGAATAATTATCTAAGCTATATAAAGGACTCTTCCGCTGGGGAATTTAAGTTCCGCGTACTTTTGATAGATACATATAAGTATTTTAGATTGATTTGAGTACTTTTTTACTTAATGTCAATTTGGACTACGTGAAGTTGATGGTCCAGCGTTATCATGGTTTCGCAATTCTCTTTTCTAGTAAAATACCTTCTGTTCTTGTTATTATCACTTATTCTTGGCAGCTTACAGTTATAAAACCTTCACCACTCTCAAGCCTTTTATGTACACTACGATGTTACGAAGGGGGCTTTCGAGAAGCCTTTGGAAGTAGACGAGAATTTCCTGGAGGGAACTTAATATAAATCTTAGTTAACAGTGCCTGGTTTACTAATTTTTTAAATTAATATAAATTTTATATATGTTTTTTAGACTGTATGAATAGAGTAGGTACATTTAAAGTAAAAGTACCGAATACCTAATTGCTGCTGCGTACAACAATTGCGTAAGTATATATTTATAATAATTTTACATAGTCATTGTAAATAATTTGTCACTGTCAGAGTATTGATTCAGTAAAATATTTGTACGGTCATTCGCTTAGATAAATGAAATCTCTCCTCCAGTGTTGGACACTGGATGGCATTTATAGTTCGTCACAAGCTCTAAATTATTCGACAGTCTGAGGGAATAGGTACATATGTTGTTTTATGGGATAGTAGGGCAAACGAGCATACGTGTCACTTGATGGTAAGTGACCAGCGCCGACAACACACATAGTGTTACAGTTGCGTTGCCGACTTTTAAGGGAGTAGGATGGGAAGGGGTGGGGAAGGTATGGTGAAGGAAGGTGGGCCTCCGGGTACCTCTCCACCGAACGGAACGCGGCATGAGCCACTTTACGTCGATCTTCTGAGAGGTCGTGGTATTTCACCGGTCGAACCGGCCCATTCACGCAGCGGCTCTACTGCTGTTAAAATCTGATATGTAACTAAAGATTAAAAATAACAAACTTATTATTCATTTTCGATGAATATGTGATATAGGTAATGTGTAAAGTTACACAGAGAAGAACGTGGAAAACCTGTATGATGTCTTATGTGACATTTTCTACGAGCAAACTGACAGTCTCCTATCTAAAAATGATGACTAGAACCTTAAAAACCGCCGAAAGCGAATGACAAGTATTATGAAAGTCAAAGAAGCAACTGAATTGTGGAATGATCGTGTTTAAGGGCGCTCTGTTCTTCCTGCCCACTCCACAAACGTCAAGTGTTGTTGTAGATATAAAACACAGTTTTTTTCTTCTACCTTAGACACTCATACTGGAGCAGTTTATTTCGGTTTCCTGTGGAGTTTACCTATTAATATTTAATTTTCGGTACGAAGTATGATACGACAGGGACGCTACCTGACTCAAAAGTGACAACATGAGCTAATCCAAATTAATGTAATGATGGGCTAATGAATTATTTTTTGAATTTTACCTATATGTTTTACATTTTTTTTAATATTCTCTCATTAATTAGCTGGTATTTATCATTTATACATATATACATAACTTCACGCCAAATCCCTTGCGGGGTAGGCAGAGAGAACGGAGTGCCATAGGGCACGATTCTTACACACCTCACTCGCTTCGTTGACTTTCATAACTCTTTTCATGCACGCGCGTCGATTTTTGTGGCTCCTAACATCACCTTCCTCCAGAACACGTACTATTTGGTCATGGAATCATTTATCCTAACAAAAAAGGCTTTATGTATAATACTATCTCTCAAGTATTACTCATGGATTATTCCAAACTCTTATACCTACTGCATTGACAGTGCGACAGTTAATTTCGATAGGTTTTTGTATGTATATGTAAAAAATGTATTCAATGAACACATTCGTTGTCTAGTTCCAAATACAAGGTATAATTTGATATCTAGAATCTAAATCTAATTTAAAACATTTAAGTTTTATTGGTTACGAGATAAATTGTGTAGTAATTTGTCGTAATGGACGCTATTAATTTAAAATAAAAGGATGATTGCCCTATATTGCATTAAATTCCTTTCGTTTCTTTTCATTTACAGAAATACTTTTAACTTTTTCTCGGGGTGCATAAATTTTCTGAATAACATTACAATACGATATTTTATAACTTTCATAATGTGAGTTACTTGTTCGGTGTATATTAATTTAGCAAGTATAATGTGGTCAGATGGACTTTTAAAATGGGAGGAAGATAATTATGATTCTTTTTTTTATGGGATAAGAGGGCAAACGAGCAGGCGTATCACCAGATGATAAGCAACCAACACCGTCCATGGACACCGGCAACACATATAGTGGTACTGTTGCGTTGCCGACTTTTAAGGGGTAGGGGATAGGAAAGGATATGGAAGAGAGGTGGGTACCTCTCTCACCGAACAAAACGCGGCATGAGCCACTTTACGTCGGTCTTCTGAGAGGTCGTGGTATTTCACCGGTCGAGCCGGCCCATTTATGCAGCGGACTGCTTGGCACTACGACTGTTAGAGTCAAGCTACTCTTATTGATGTATTGAACCATCCTTAGTGAAGTCACGCTCTGTTTCCTATTTAATACAAATAAAACGACAAATGATAAAATAAATGAACGTGATAGGTATATTGCTCAACCCTTGTTCATGATATTACATGCTTTTTACAGAATTATCCAAACGCTAATTCAAATAAATATTGAAACACGAACTGGCATCAAATATTTACGTTCTATATCGTTTGTGTGTGTGTCTGTGTGTTTATGTCAGAATAAATATTTTAAAAACCAATGAGGTGTACCGAATATTCATCAAAAGAGTCTGTATTAATCTGCTCAGTCAGTTTTTTTATGGGATAGGAAAACAAACGAGCATGCGTGTCAGCCGATGGCAAGCAACTAACGCCGCCCATAGACAGCTGTAACATAGTATATCGTTGCGTTGCCGACCTTTAAGGGAGTGGGATTCGACCTGAGTCTCTTTATAACGATATTCTAAGGGATCGTGCTATTTCACTGGTGAATCCAGCCCTTTCATGCAGCGAACTGCTCAGTACATCATTCTCAAATAAATTTACATACTATAAATTACTAGGTACCTACCTATATGAGTTATATTTTAGATATTTTTTTTTCATGAAAGTGTAAGAAAACCTTATTTTGCTTCCAAAAACTTTTGCTGAATTTATTACTAGTTATAATGAGTACATGATGATACAAATTATATTTTTAATTTACTATTAACTTGTACCAAAATCCAAATGCCAAAGATTGTTATCGGGTAATAACAACTTATGGGGTATATAGAAACAGCATACTAAACTGTTAAAAATCTGCCGAAATATATTTTTAGTTTTAACCCTCTCTATTTTTAAATATAAATTTTGTGATAATGAGTTCAATAGGCACAAATCCAATCCTTGCAAACAAATAAACTCTTTAGATATACTTATTTCAACATTTAAGAAAGACACTACTTTTAAAGTAACTGTCGGATAACTATCATTTCATGTGTTAATAGTACAGACTGTCTCCAGCAGAACAATAAGCTTTAATGTTAACATGACTTGGAGTCAAGCGTCTGACCCAGTTCTCACTTAAGCTCACCTATCATTTCATTCTCTTTGCGATATTTTATCTTTCCTTAACAGTTATACGGGCACTGTAGAATTCATAATACGGGACAGTGATTCTGTGATTTATCAATTTAATCTACTTCGCATCCGATATGCGTAAGTGATATAATATATATTAACGCCTTTATCTAGCCGAGGGTGTAGGCAGCGGCTGTTAAGCCTCGAAAAGCTGATTTCTTACATCCCAAATGGAATAGGTGGCAGAACTTATTGTAATACACCGGTCACCATTACTCAGAAGATATTGGTGTGGCAAGATATTGGACTTCTTTATTCAGAAGTCACATTTTCAATATTCGAATAAGTTCTTCTACGTTCTACGTTCGTTTTTTCTACTTTTGTATTTAGTTTATATTTTTCATACCACCTTGTTTTATGTTTTGTTGTCTACCGACAAAATAAAATAAAATATAACATCGACATAATTTTATCATGGGTATTGTTGAGGTGTAATATTCGTGATATAGTTGCCGGAGACTTTTGATTCAAAGGCGTATTAAATGATCAATAATGATCTTATCGCAGCCACGCAGCCATCATATGCAATTAACACAGCGACACAATTCGCTGCATTATGAGTTACTCTCAACAAGTGTATTAAAAATAACTATTCATCTATCTTGAATAATCCGCCATATTGAATTTAGAATAACGTCACATTCGTTTTTTGAGTTACTTTCAATAAACCTATTCATTTAATACCCACATTGTAGAAACGTATTTAAAATAACAATTTCGTCGTCTTGGTTGATCCGTCATATTGGATTTAGAATGATATCGTACACCATATCGTGCGTGTGATCCAATCGAAACATAACTTCACGCCTTTGTTACCCGAAAGTGTAGGCAGCGGCTGCTAAGCCTCATCTTGCCGTTATGTTTACGTCCCAAATAGAATAGGTGGCAAACCTATTGCCATACCGGGCACAAAGTTTTCAGTCATATCGAATATGATAAATATCGATTTAGCACACATAACTTTCGAAAACAATTTCGAAAAGTCATTGGTGTGAGCCAGTGTCAGGATTTGAACTAGTGACTTCCGGATTCTGAAGTGGGGTGCTCGACCACTGAACCACCGAGACCAAACGAAACATTAATACAAAATTGCAGGTCAACTGGTTGAAGATATCTACTTCAAAATATAGTTGAAAAGTCCACCCAAACATTTTTTTTTCATCAGCCCTTTGAAGTCCACTGCCGGACGTAGGCCTCCCCCATAGAGCACCACAACTGCCGGTCCTGTGCAACCTGCATCCATCGGCCTCCCGCGGATTTCACCAGGTCGTCTGTCCACCTAGTGGGTGGACGGCCTACTCCGTGTTGACCAGTATGTGGTCGCCACTCGAGCACATTTCTACCCCAGCAGTAACCGGTTCGTCGAGCGATGTGGTCAGCCCATCTCTACTTCAACGTGCTAACCTTACGGGCTATGTCGGTCACGCCAAATCTCTTACGTAACTCCGTATTGTGGATTTTATCGCGCAGAGAGATTCCAAGCATAGCCCGTTGAGCTTCGTCATGAGGCCATTCAGAGACCACGTCTCAGCTCCGTATGTCATCACTGGTAACACACATTGGTCATAGACCTTAGACATCAGGCACTGTGGGATTTTGCTAGGTAAATATACTGGTCGACAACTTCGAGGATCGCATCGCATTGCAAAGCTCTTGATATAAATGACCTGAATTCTAGCAGTAACAAACTTCGACAAAGTCAATTAAAGTTACTCCAGGGACATAATCACTCATAATACTGAATGCTGATCGATGCAGTTTACTCGGTTGGAAATTTTACAGTTGTATCAACCCCATTTTAGTCACGTTTTTCACGCCTGATCGTTTGCAGGTGTGTCACCATACTCCTATCCTCTATAAAAAATCTGAGGAATATATAGGAACTTTTGCATTTGTAATAAATTTCTTTCCTACAAAAATCACCTTATTGTTACAGTCAAAAAGAATAAGGAAAATCGGACGAGCAGATCTCGTGTTTTGCATCATTTTTTCTTTGATCAAAACAATGTACTACATTATTATACAGCTTAAGAAGTTCGCGATGGTGTATGTCTATATCTTAAGTATAACCCGCAATGACCATTCTTATTTCAATGAAGGTTAATTTATTCCTTCAGAGGCGAAACTAAGTTAGCAGGGTCAACTAGTATACAATAATATTCTATATTCACATTACTTTAACTGTAATAGTTATGGTGAAAAAGGTTTTATGTAAAGTCGTTTGTTAAAAGAACACAGTTATTAAGCTATAAATTCTGCAATATTCTATTACACAAAAACCATTTATCTATTCAAAAAAATGTAGTAGCAAGTTCACTCACACATGAACCAACTAGGTCACAAACCAACCAGTATCTTATAGATATACCTATCTGCATCATAAATCTAACCCTCGACGAGTTTATATACGTTATAATAAATATATGACGGGTCCCTTAATCCCCTAAGAGCCGTCCACAAGTGACATAGCATCAACTATCAATAATTCAAGCGGCGATCTCGGTGGCTTATATTATTTTAATAACTCTCACTATATGTGAGACACGAACTTCGTTTATCAAGCTTTGTTATAGCTATATTATTATTTTATTAGGATAGGCGGCAAACGACTAAGCTGGGCGCATGTCGGAAAGTGACTAGCGATGCCCATAGACACGAGAAACAGATTGTGTTACAAGTTGCGTTACCGGCCTCTAAGGTGGAATAGAGAAGGGTCGGAAGTAGTACTGTGAGGGATAAGGAAAAAGGGTTTGGACTGCGGATACCTTGTTAGGAACTAGTTTACGTCAATATTCTGAAAGGTCATGGTATTTTCCAGGCTAGCGACCTGCATGGTTCTACCACAGGTAAAGTCAATCAGTGACAAAATTGTACCCTATATGAGGTAACAGGTTACGCCTACCTATTTCATTTACGAAGAAAAATGTGAGTGAGTTGCGACGTTATAACCTCTGCACACACCTTCATGTAAAAAGCGGGAAGCTACAAAATAAACGAAAGAGCAGAAATAAATATAAGCACGTTTTTGTATTACACACAATACAATACGATGAGTTGTCCTTAACCCTCTTTAGAGTCCAAATAAGGATCTCTGTTGCGTCATGACATGTATATATAGGTCTATAGGAACAAACTTTGGATTTTACGTGACCCACTTCCGGTTTAATTTGGTCTGTTTGTTGGCATTTGATGATACGTTTTCCGAATATTACCTACGATATGGACCTTTTGTCACTGGTTAGGGCGATAAGTGTTTAGAAAAATAACATACCTATCACTAGCTGATATTATAATTTTTACTCATTAAGTCGGTCCATGCTCTGCTTTTGTTGGTGGTAACGTGATCTTATATAGTACGAAGCCTTAAATAACTCCAAATTAAATGGCTATTCCAATACAACAACATTTATTAATTATTAATACCAAGCAGTTCGCTGTATGAATAGGCCGGCTCGACCGGTGAAATACCACGACCTCTCAGAAGATCGACGTAAAGTGGCTCATGCCGCGTTTTACTCGGTGAGAGAGGTACCCGAAGACCCACCCCCCTTCCCCATCCTTTCCTATCCTACTCCCTTAAAGGTCGGCAACGCAACGGTAACGCAATATGACATATTGTGTTACCCAATATGTCATATTGTGCCCATGGGCGGTGTAGGCTGCTTACTATCAGGTGACACGCGTGCTCGTTCGCCTTTCTATCACAAAAAAAAAACTTTGTTACAAACTTATGTTTTAAGTTTATCTGTAGTGTACAACTGGCAACATTATATTTTTTAGGCAATCAGGAGTTGGAACTGTAGCAGAATAAACTTTAGAAATCCTATGTCCATGGAGTCATTATTGTGTGATGTATCACCAAAAATATCAAACAATGTTTTTTTAAACTTCCATTGCTGTAAAAAAAGCAGTTTTGATGATGTAAATTACTCTCTTTCACAAGTTCATGATTGGTTTACAGCTAATAATTTAGTCCTAAATTCGAATAAAACCAAAATAATAAAGTTTACTATGCCCAATGTTAGGTTAGTCAGGTTATAAATATATCTTTAAATAACAGAATTCTAGACCCAGTAAATACAACTGTATTTTTAGGTATTACTCTAGATAATACGCTCCAGTGGGGTCCTCAAGTAAAATGTTTAGCCGGAAAACTTAGCTCTGCTGCCTACGCGGTTCGAAAAGTTCGACAGCTTACTGATGTTGCAACCGCCAGACTAGTTTATTTCAGTTATTTTCATAGTGTCCTGTCTTATGGCATTTTGCTGTGGGGTAGAGCAGCTGAAATTCAGTCTATTTTTGTGCTTCAAAAACGAGCTATTCGGGCAATTTATAATCCGGGGACCAAAGTCTCCCTTAGAGAACGGTTTAAGGAAATTGGAATATTAACAGTTGCTTCTCAATTTATATATGACAATATAATGTTTGTTAGGAAAAACTTAGTAGTAGATATACTAAACATAGTGATGTACATAATTTTAATACCAGAGGCAAGCATAAACTTGTGTTAAAGTGTCATCGCCTGCACAAAGTACATAAGTCGTTTTTGGGAATGGGTGTACAGTTCTATAATAGGAGCCCTGCGCAAATTCTGGCTCTCTCTTTCGATCGGTTAAAGGCGCGCTGTGAAGGATCGTCTCGTTGCCGGTGCTTATTACACCATCAATGACTTCATGACGCACAAGTCGTCTTGAGACCGTCAAATTGCTTGCTCAACGCGGATTGTGTAGTTTGCGTATTGGAATTTGTTCACTTATTTTGGAGTGGAGACGTGCTGCAAACATTTCTATTTCTAATAGTAATCAACATTTATTATTATGAGTTTGCATTGATGTTGTTTTTATAAAAGATTTATATATAATTTTTTATTATTGTACTTGCTTGTTGCACAACGTTACCATTCTAAATAGAAGATGTCGCATCAATTGTGCTCGACTAATATCATATATGTAATTTCTCTCATTACTTGTACTACGATGATTTTAAGTTGGTTGGATCATAAATGTGATTGTCGAGTAGTCTGGCTGCTACACCTTTTATGCGATATTTTTCAGTAGCGTTGATAATACTATTGTGTAAATTTTCAATGGTTTTGAAAAGAGTATTGGCACATGAGTTTCTTGCCCGATTCTTCTCATGAAAGCCCCTACACTCGGAATCGGGCCGCTCGTGGCGATTGCTTCCGTGTTTTTTTTGTTCCACGGAGGCACTTGCGTCAAGCGCTCGTGTTTAAATTTTTAAATATTATTTTAATTTGAAACATTTTTGTAAATTGACTATTTTTAAGTGTCTGTGAAGACCTATGAAAATAAAACCACTTTGACTTTGACATTGTTTTTCTCAAAAATCTTTAGCATACAGGCAACAAGCTGCTACAATGCAGTTGATTATTAAAACAGTACAGTACAGGATTCTTTTGCCGAAAAGCCTGTTATGAATCCTTAGAGAATACCACAAATAAATAAAACTATGTCAGTTCGATGAAAATATTATAGCGCTCGAATATTTCATAAAATTAATCAGAGTCGAAATGCCTTCAATGTAAATTAATTGTTTACAAAGTTCCCGGAAAGCGTCCAATTTCATTATGTGATGAGTGCTGACGCCAACTATATTTAAAACTGTATATGTACCAGCTGAAGTGAAGTGCAATACGCGATAATATTGATTACATTTTATATACCACTATAAAATTCATATCTAAATGGTTTTGGTATTATTAAAAAGTTTTAATTTGAAAGAAAACAATTCCAAATTAAAGTTAGACAAATGTGTGACGTTCATTTGTTATTTTATTGTTTAAATTAGTGAATCTAATGAGGAAATTCGATGCTTTTTACAATTTCACTACAAAAAAGGTAAAAATGCAACATGCAATAAAAAAAATTGTCATGTTTATGGACCTAATGCAGTATCTGCGTGAGTACCGCAAATTTTGATGCAGAGCTTTCAATTCGGAAATTTCAAATACAAAGATCGCGGAAGTCGCTCTGTTACGGACAGCAATATCATTTTTGAAAAAGTGAAGCTAGTTGGGCATATTGTTAGATACCATGTACCCAAAAATTGGGAATTGACCACTAAAATTGCAGATGTTAATCAAAATCAAATAAGCTTTATTTTCGTAGGTCTTCACAGACACTAAAAATAGTCAAGGTACAAAAATATTTAAAATCAGATTAATATTTAAAACTCTTTCTTTCATTAACTTGCAGGACGATGATTTTAAATTGGTTGGGTTATAAATGTGATGTCATGTGATATTAATACTATTGTATCAATTTTAAATGGTTTTGAAAAGAGTATTTGGCAGATTCTTGCCAGGTTCTTCTCACGATAGCTTCTACACTCGGAATCGGTCCGCTAGTGGCGATTGCGTCCGTGTTTTTTTGTTCCACGGAGGCACTTTCCTCGAACGATCGGTTCCGGTCGTCTGTGAAGCGACACTCTGAAGGACGATGAACCTTGCGGGAAATTTGTGAATCGTCCATTGAAAGGACCATACAGAGAGGTACCATAAACCATTGTTTATATAAACAGTTTTTGCTCTCACTCTTTGGCACACAAAGAAATCGATTCACAATGAGCTCACATCCCAGATACCAAGAATGTTTACATAATTAATGAAATGTGAGACCCACTTACGTGTCGTTTCAAGAGGCCCGTTTTTTGTCCAAAGTTTTTAACTATGTCTGGTATAAACAAATGTTCTGGAACGTAAGCGATTTTGTTTTTATTTCATTATATACATTGTATTCTTCAAGAAACAGATGTTGTACATCTTGCAAAGTGATAATTATATTTATAATTGGAAAATAAAACACGTATTTTGAATGTACCATTTTATTACGTAAATAAATTGTAAATCTAATAACATTGCAGTTTAATTTATGAATCCGCATTAGGTGAACTAATTGTTTACATAATTCTAGATGGAATAATACATAATTTAAGGTAGATTTAGAGAAAATCAGGATTTTTTAAACATATACCCACAAAAGACCCCTTCTGTCAACAGTCCTTCAGAGTGTCGACACAGATCCCCCCCCCCCCCGTGGGTTGTCACATAAAAACAGTATAAAACGGAATACAAAAATACATACAACCCTAAAATTTCAACCCCCTACGATCAACCCTTATTTTTTAAATTTTATTTTTTGGCAAGACAACGTTTGCGGGGTCAGCTAGTAGTCTATTAGTCGAGCACAATTGTGTTGTAGTGTTGTGTTGTTGTTAATTAACTTCATAAAAACCGTTTGATTTTTCATATAAAATGCGAAAAATCTTTTTCCCTAATAAATATTAATCTTGATCGTATAATGGTTAAGCACGACCAGTTTTATTTAGAAGTTCTCGGCTAAGTGTAATGATTATTAGTAAAATTATCTTATTAACGATTTTGTTAGTGATTATCACTATTCATAAATGCACAATTTTCCGGTTTTTTTATTTTTAATAATTAAATTAAATCACACATTTTGAAACAAATAACTTTCATACACCAGCATTGCCAAGTGTTAACAATCATCAAGTGATATTGTAAATAAATTGCAAATAATATTTTGTTCATTCCGAAATACTCATCATGTAATTTAAAAAGCTTTCTCAAAATCGTAACAATTGTTCGCAGAAATGTTTTTCCATTCGCGAATAGCAAATCATTTTTAAAAATGGTTTAGTGGAAAAAAATAAATATAATAAATATACAGGCTTCACACCTATACTAAAAATGTATAATTGGTATCATGTCTCAAGATGTTGTTTTGGTATTTCAAATAATACTCTATTATTAAAAGCTGGGATAACTTTGTATTAAACACTTGTGTATTTAAAAAAAAACTAAATAACTACAAATGATTTTAAGCACCTACTTTTTAAAGCAATAACATTATCTATACATATAATAAAATTGTAGAAAAGTCAAAACTGTACATTGAATATTTTTTAAAAAGAATACTTGGTGTGTGATCTGCAATCGATACCGAAGCCAAAAATATACTTTTTAGAATTTTTGTCTGTTTGTCTGTTTGTCTGTTTGTCTGTTTGTCTGTTTGTCTGTATGTATGTCCGGGATAAACTCAAAAAGTACTGCATGGATTTACTTCAAATTTGGCACGAAAATTATTAAGAAGTCGGGTCAACATATAGGCTACATATTATCACGCTATCACCTACGAGGAACGAGCAGTGAACCTTTATTTCTTCAATGTATTCTGTAGCAACGTGTAATCTAACGACGCATATTTGTATGTTGTTATGGTGTTATTATGTTAATAACCATGCTTTAATCTATACATATAATAATAATAATAATATAATATAAGTTAGCTTCACATTTTAATTAACTTATGCCGTTAAACATAACAGACAATTTTAAAACAGTGCCATCTATGAGATTTACAAAACAGAAAACATTAAGTTGAATTACACGTGTAAGCACTTTTTGGTTTTAGATATAAATAAATCTTTGAGATTTTAAAAACATCAAGTCGAATTACATGTTTAAACACTTTTTGAATATAAATAATTGAAATTTCATCATGCGCTTGCGGTCAATAGATGTTTTTAAGAGTCATAGATGGAGTTGTGCATTTTCTTCTTTAAAATTGTATCGTTAATTCTTTTCAGAGATGAGCAAGACAATTAAAAAAATGTATTTGTATATGCTAAAAACTGTTAATATTTTTGTTCGGTATTTATTGGTGTAATGATTGCTTCGTAATTTTATAATTTTACACCATTAAAAAAAAATGTTTCCTATTCGCTAACTAGATGGCGTTGGCGTCGAATTAGATCGCGCTATAATTTCGTTCACCAAAAGTGATGTTATGAGTACGGATGTCGCCGCGACAACTCATAGAAACTGGGGTTACCTCCGTTGCTATAAGTTATCGTGTGCTTAGTCGAATTTAACGTGAAAACTGAAAATACTTTCCTGAAATATAATTAAAAAAAAAATATTTACTTAAATAAACTTCATTCGGAATCGGACTACTGCTTACTGCTTAGCTATCATTATCTGTGTGTAAATTCTCAGCGTGTAAATTATTTTCTGTTATTTTTCAAACTTAAAATAATCAAAATGCCTAGAAAACGGTCTAATCTATCCCAATCCTCAAACGATAGTCGAAGGAAAAGGTTAGCTCGATCTCTTGAAACCACCATTGAGCGTGAGGCAAGGATAGCTACTCTTCGAGAACACAATGCGGAAATTCGAGATGGAGAAAGTAGTACGTCGCGCCAGTCCCGATTAGATACTATGCGCACTCAAAATGCATCGTTGCGGTCTCTGGAAAGTATAGAAGCATACGAAATGCGGCTATTAAATGATCGGAAGCGCCATGCTGAGTCTCGCGCGTCAGAGACATACACGCAACAAGAGACAAGACTGAGTTTGCAGCGCAGCCGCACTTATGCCGCTCGATCGTGCGAGAGTGCTGAAATTCGAGAAGCTCGATTGGAAAGCGACCGGGAGCGTCACGCTGAGTCTCGCGCGTCAGAGACGTACACGCAGCTAGAGACGAGGTTGAGTTCCCAGCGCTCTCGCACAGATGCAGCTCGATTTTGTGAGAGTGTCGAAGCGCGAGAAGCTCGACTGGAAAGCGACCGGGAGCGCCACGCTGAGTCTCGCGCGTCAGAGACGTACACGCAGCTAGAGACGAGGTTGAGTTCCCAGCGCTCTCGCACAGATGCAGCTCGATTTTGTGAGAGTGTCGAAGCGCGAAAAGCTCGACTGGAAAGCGACCGGGAGCGCCACGCTGAGTCTCGCGCGTCAGAGACGTACACGCAGCAAGAGACGAGGTTGAGTTCCCAGCGCTCTCGCACAGATGCAGCTCGATTTTGTGAGAGTGTCGAAGCGCGAGAAGCTCGACTGGAAAGCGACCGGGAGCGCCACGCTGAGTCTCGCGCGTCAGAGACGTACACGCAGCAAGAGACGAGGTTGAGTTCCCAGCGCTCTCGCTCAGATGCCGCTCGATTTTATGAGAGTGTCGAAGCGCGAGAAGCGCGACTGGAAAGCGACCGGGAGCGCCACGCCGAGTCTCGCGCGTCAGAGACATACACGCAGCGAGAGACGAGGTTGAATTCGCAGCGGAGTCGCACTTCTCTTTCTCGGTCGATCGAAGATCATGAAGAGCGGATGACCCGGTTAAGAAGAGATCGTTCTCAGCATGCCCTTTCACGGTCGTTAGAGAACGATGAGCAGCGTGAAGAACGTCGTGCAGCTGCTCGGCAGCGGTACCACGACGTGTGTGGCGATACGTCTGCTCATCTATCGCTAGAACGGGATAGAATTCAAGAGTTTCGAGGATCTTGGTCGGGTGAACAGCGTGCGGCACAACTAGAACTAGATCGTCTGCGGCGTAGCATGAATCAACTTTCAACATCTGACGATGAATCCATGGTTTACGATATCGAAGAGCAATCGTGGCTAAATAAAGAGGGAAGTGGATTTATGTACAATGTTGCGATTAACTACGCCGCACACGGAGATATTGGTGTCTTAGAAGAAGTGTGTGCCCACTGTCAAGCCCGCAAATGGAAAGGAGAGCCCAATGGGATGTGTTGTGCATCTGGTAAGGTACGCTTGGAGTCTATGCAAGACCCACCAGATCTGTTAAGAATCTTACTAAATGGCGAACATCCGAAGTCCAGCCATTTTTTGAAAAACATCCGAGCTTATAACAGCGCCTTCCAGATGACTTCGTTTGGTGCAAATCAAATCGTTGAAGCAGGTTTCATGCCGACATTCAAGGTCCAGGGGCAAGTTTACCATCAAATCGGTTCGCTGCTACCTACAGACATTCCAAAATTTTTGCAAATTTATTTTGTAAGTGATTTTGAAGAACAAGCAAACCTACGAAGTAGACACATCCCCAATTTGGACCCTGTTCTGGTCAGAGGATTGCAAAGTATGTTGCATAACGTTAATCCGCACATTGGCAACTTCAAAGCCGCTCTGGCGTCGGTGCCTGAGAACGAGCGCAACCGCTTTAAGTTTGTCATCAGTGCAGATAGAAAGCCGATTGCAGCCCATCCGGGACGATATAATGCGCCAACGACGAATGAGGTCGCCGTTCTCTTAGTCGATCAGGAGTGTGATAAAAGAGATATCGTCTTACGCACTGTTATGAGCCTCTAGGAAAATGGTTTTTTAAAAAAGAAATTGAAAGACTTGATTATTAATTAGGACAGCCGTCGTATTAGGAAGTTGGAATGAGACTGATGTATGGATGGACGGTCTGTGCGGACATAGCGGCAAAATGCTGATGTAGCATAGTGGAGTGCAGGGATGGCCAAAAGGGGTACATTGTATGTCTATAACACCTCCCCGGGTAAGACTAAACATCGGGGTTGATCATCGATGTTTAGGAAAACTTCTACGGAAGCTTACACATTTCTCCTGATGCTGGGAGATGATATATTTTCCATTTCTATGGGGTGTTTGTTTATTTTGACAGGGATTACAGGTTCAGGATCTGGAGTATGTTCAGATGGTGAATCTATTGAAAGTGAGCGGGAGAGTTTGGGAAACAGATGGGAGAGACGGCTGTTTGATTTAATACATAAAAATATTTTATACATACAAAATAGAACAATCAAAATTATTATTATTAATGTTACGATGGAGTAATGAGTCTCATATTTAATTAGAGTGTGCTCATTTAAAATTTTGTTTGTGTCGTCATACAAGGATTTTAATTTAGAATTATCTTGTGTAAAAATATCTAGATCGATATTTTGTAACTTCAAATGGGGCTCATTACTCGTTAACTTATTGCTAAACTTACTTAACGTACAACATGAATCGTTTATTAAATTAAAGTCAGAATGGACAACAGTTATGTTCCATTTTATACTATTAAATTTAGGTATCAATTTTGTGTTCTTACAATACGCGATACAATTATTCGGAATACTTAGAATTCCTGTGCCAATGATGTTCAAATCATTAATCTTTTTATCACGACATTCAATATGTAATTTACCTTTTTGCGATTGTATATATATCCAACTATTGTTATGGAGTGGTTTCCACAAGTTTATATATCCATGAATAAAATCGGTTTTGCACTGCACTGGTAAAACACTTATCACTTTTGATATTAATTCACTTTCACAGCTCGGGTTCGCACTCGTAGGGAACACCGACGGGACGTCGCAGACGTACTCGTATCGGTTTATCGCTATGCATTCCTTAAGTGAGTCAAGGTTGCAGTATTCTGTTTTGTCTTTGGTCATTGCAATATATCTATTACTTGGTATTACAAAGCTGAAGGAAGATGGATTTACATTGTCGTGTGGAATGGGTAACGCTAAGTTATGAAATAAATTGTATTCCTTATGGGACACTAAAGGTATCTTCAAAATAAAAACGATCTTATTGTTTACACTATAACATACTAATCTAGAAATATTCATAAGTATATGAATATTATTTAATGCTAGACTTACAGGTAACTTAACATCTACAGGCAAGTATCTATAGTTATCGACAATTTCTTGGTACAAATGTGTGGGTGATAACATGCTCGGATGCAGGATGTTTTGACTGCACATAGTGATAGCATTCGTAATATCTTGTAATTGGAATGAAAGTGTGAGTATGGAAGCTTCTAAACTGTTTAAAATGTAGTTCATATTTGTTTTAATAATTAATTCGTTAGAAATGATTGTAAAGTTTTTTAATTTTAGCGAGAGATTGTCGATAGCTTGGTTGAGGCTGGCCTCATTAAGTTTTATTTCGTGTAACGTGGTATTAAATTTTGATAATATTGATGAAGTCACTAAAATATTTTCTTTCATTAATGAGCCCAGTCTTTCTTGCGTATTTTCAATGTTTCTAATGGCGTTGTCATACTTGACAGCGTCATCTTCGTTTAAAGTACCAAATATGGTTTTGGAGAGAGTCCCAATACCCCCTATCCAGGCGGCTCGTTTGAACCTCCTATCGACTAAGTGTGATATCGCAGAAAATTCGGAAACGATATCCTGATATCTCACAGTTAGTGGTTGTAGAGTATTGTGACATTCGAGCTCGTTTGAAGTTTCGATTTCAATTTGGTTGCATATGTGCCGTAGTGTGCCTAATACTGAGTTGATATTTTGTATATGGTGTTCGATATGTGATATATCGAATGATGTGACTATATCTAAGTTGCTTACGCGAATTTTGAGCTCACCAATTGGGTCAAAGTATATGCCAGGGCTGGTGTTGATTTGTTGGGTAAATTCCGAGCGACCCTGTGCCAGTATGCTGCAAGTAAAGGAGATGTATGCCTATATAATATTTGCCTCTACACTACTTATACTAAAACGAAGTGTATAATTATATTAATAAGTTTAAATGTATATACTTTAAAATAAAATAATATAAAATAAATTTGTTTCGATAAACTAATCATTTATAAATATATGTATGTATATATAGGTATATAAACTGATAACTCAGTTTGCGATTTGCTTTACTGTGTTTCCACATGCTTCACTTCGTCGAAGTGATGTCTTACGTGTCTTCTATTAATGAGTAGTGATAACGTATTGTTGCCATGTATTTTAACGATCTTATACGGGCCTTTCCAAAGAGGTGATAAGGCTTTGCGGAGCCTAAGATGATTTTTTAACATGACGTACTCGCCTACTTTGTACACAATTTGGCGAGTGTTGGTGTCATAGTAATTTTTTGAGTATGTTTTCGATTTTTGAATAAATTCCACAGCTCTATCCCGGGTATGTTTCAGACGGTGTTTTAACATTTTTACGTATTCCGGATATGTGGTCTCCGAACAATCATTATAAATGGAGTCCGGTATTCGTGGCTTGTGTCCGAACAATAACTCGAAAGGTGAATAATGTGTAGTAGAATGTACCGCGGTGTTATACGCCAACATGGCAGTATACACGTATCTCGGCCAGTTATCTTGATTTTCATTGACATAGGATTTTAGGTATTCTTTAAGAGTAGAATGCGATCTTTCGAGAGCGCCCTGCGTCTGTGGGTGATAGGGAGTCGACCAGAGTTGCTTGATTTTTAGAAAGTCGCATGTCCTTTTAAAAAGTTCGGCTGTGAAATTTGTACCTTGATCGGTGAGAATTTGTTTGGGTATTCCAAATACGGTTATAAAATGTAAGAGGCTTTCGGCTGATTCTTCGGCAGTGGTGCTTCGAAGAGGGTAGGCTACAGAGTACTTCGTGAGATCGTCTTGCATGGTTAGAATGAATTTGAGTTTTGCAGTGCCGGATTCAGGTAATGGCCCTACAATGTCGATAGATACTCTCTCGAACGGGGAAGTTGAAGTGGACGTTATTGTCATTGGGGCTCTGTTAATTTTGCGTAGAGCTTTGTTAGTTTGGCAGGAAGAACATTTTTTTATATAATTTTCGATATCGCTACGCATATTCTTCCAGTAGAATTTGTCTTTGATGCGGCTTAGCATTCTTATTGCTCCTAAATGTCCTGCTATTGGAATATCATGATTTTCTTTGAGAATCTTTGGTATTTCATTTAGAGCGGGGTATATAATTTTGTTATGATAAATATGGATATTTATATTCGTTCTGTCGAATAAATAGCTGAACATATTATATATTTTAGTGAAGGAGTGTTTATCAAAAGGGTTTCTAAAATCAGAGGTACTGATCTCATGAATCGTAGGATAGGACATAATAATTTCGTCGCGAGCGCATTTCAGTGATTTAAATATATCAGGGTAAGAAGGGTCATCAAAATGGTGCACCTTAGTAAAAAGGAAAAGAAAAGTTTTATTTTCGATATTAAGTGGTAAAAAGGAGTGAAGAGATCTTTCTTGTTTCAGGAATTCCTCTCGTTTACTGATTGGACAGTTATCGAGGATTTCTTGTACATAGGGCATGGACTCGTCCATGTCTATTGACGTAGGTATAATTACTAAGTTTTGCGCCCCTTTGAGTAAATGCTCATTGTGTTCTGTGATAAAAGTGTTTCGTGATGTTTCAGGTGACTTTAAGAATTTACTATATGTGTCATCGTGTGAAGATGTGATTTCTGTGATTGAAAGGTTTTCTATATTTGGTAGTGAAGGGACTGGTGAGGTTGTTTGATGCTGTTCAGTTTCAGTTTGCGTTTCTATTGATGTCGAAGGAATGTCAACAGGTCGTACAGGTTCTATAGGAGTTGAGTCGTCTAGTAGGTTGAGATCGATATTCAGGTCGTCAGTTGGGCTACAGGCAGTACCTAAAATTTCTTCAAGGCTCTCCTGTGAAAATTCTGGCAGAGGAGATTCTGTAGAGGTTGGTTGAGCGTCATCGATAATATTAGGATTCAGGTCATTTTTATTTTCAGGAAGGATAGGGTTTACGGGGTATCTAGAGAGTGCGTCAGCAGCGGAATTTAGTTTGCCTTTACGGTAGACTATTTCGTAATCATATTCTTCTAGTTTTAACCGCCAGCGTTGGAGTTTGCTGCTGGGGTCTTTATGGTTAAAGAGCCACCTTAGTGGTCGGTGATCAGTGACGATTTGGAATTTGTTTCCATAGAGATAAGGACGAAACGTTTTGCAGCCGTAAAGTATAGCTAACAGTTCTTTTTCTGTCGTACTATAATTGCACTCACTTTTGTTAAGAGTTCGTGACGCATATGCTACAGGTTGATCTTTTGCGATTTGTCCCTGTGAGAGGATGGCTCCCACAGCATGGTTTGAGGAATCACAAGTGAGAATGAAGGGCTTAGTAAAGTCAGGATATATTAATAAGGGTGCAGTTGTCAGTTTTCGTTTCAAAGTGTCAAAGGCGAGTTGTTCCTGGTTTTCCCATTTAAAGGTTACATCTTTCTTTAAGAGACTAGTAAGGGCTTTAGCTGTTTTAGAAAAATCAGGTATGAAACGACGATAATAGGAAACAAGTCCAAGGAATGATTTTATATCTTTGGGTGATTTTGGTACGGGGAATCTAGTAACTGCGTGGATTTTGTCAGGATTGGGTTTTACGCCTTGTTCGGTTATGACATGGCCTAGGTAACATACTTCATGACGGAGAAACTCACATTTGTCGGGTTGTAGTTTCAGGTTGTGGTTTCTTATTCTTTGAAAAATAGATTTAAGGTTTGAAATATGGGAATGCAAGTCAAAACCATGGCATACGATGTCATCCAAATAGACGAAGCATCTGGTACCTTGCAGTCCCGACAGAGCTGAGTTCATTAGTCTTTGAAACGTTGAAGGAGCGTTTTTGAGACCGAATGGCATTCTAGTAAATTGAAAATGTCCTTCTGGGACAGTAAAAGCAGTTTTGGATTTGTCGGCCTCATTTAATAAAATTTGATGAAATCCGGATGCGAGATCTAGGGTGGAGAAGTATTTGCTGTTACCTAGTTGGTCTAGGATTTCTGTGATCGGAGGTATAGGATAAGTGTCACCAATGGTAATGTCGTTTAGTTTTCGATAGTCGATCACAACACGCCATTTCTGCGTGTTTGATGCGTCAAGTTTCTTTGGCACGACCCATATAGGGGACGACCATGGAGAGTCTGATGGTTCAATAATATTTTGTTGAAGCATCTTGTCTATTTGGTTTCGCACTTCGGTTTTGTGGACTTCAGGAAATCGGTAAGTTTTAGTGTGTATAGGTATATCGGTTGTAGTTTTAATATCATGCCTGAGCGCATTCGTGAAGGTGAGTTTTTCGTCAGGTAGGTGGAAGATATCAGAAAATTCAGAACATAGTTGGAAAAGGGCGTCTTTCTCTTCGCTATTCAGGTGACTAACACGCAATTGTTTTAGTACTTCGTCGGTTCTAGTAGCGCAGTTAGATGTGATATGATTCAAGGAACTAGTGTTAGGAAGGTGTTCTGGGAATTGTTGCAAGGTAATAGGAATAAGTTCCAAGTTTAGGTTTGAATTTAGTGTGAAAGGTTTTTCTGAAGTATTTACAACCGATATGTTTATCCTGTTGTTTTTTTTTACTTGAACAATGCTATTAGCGATTAAGAGGGTATTGGAGAGTTTCTGATCAAGAACTAGTCCTGTTTTTAGTTCGGGATTACGGACAGAACATTCAATAATGGTTTCAGTTCTTGGAGGAATTAAATATGCAGGATCATGGAAATATAATTTAAGGGATGATTTACCGAGATGGAGTAGGTCATGGGTGTAGTCGATGTTACAGCTAAATGCGTTGAGCATATCGGAGCCTATTATTCCGTCGTAAGGTAGATATATTTTATCAGTTACATGAAATTTATGTGCTATGTTGGATTTTGGTAGGTGCAATTTTAATTGAAAGTGACCTCTGGTTTCTATAGCTTCTTCAGAGGAGTCTATACCTTTCAATTGGATTTTGTTATTAACTAGCTTTGGATATTTCTGCAAGGAAGAGTGTTTTATTAAGCTTACTGATGAACCTGAATCTACCAGTAACGATAAGGGAATATCGGATACAGCCGAATCAACGAGCACATGAGGCAGTAACATCGTTGCAGGATTATTCGTTATTTCGAATACATTGGATTCAGTGATTTTTTGCAGTTCAGATTTCTGCTTGGATACAGTGGATATTGGCGAACTAGTATTTTGCCTGGATTCAGTGAGTTTTGGCAGTTTAGTATTCTGCTTGGATACAGTGGATATTGGCGAACTAGTACTTTGCCTGGATGCAGTGAGTTTTGGCAGTTTAATATTCTGCTTGGATACAGTGGATATTGGCGAACTAGTACCTTGCCTGGATTCAGTGAGTTTTGGCAGCTCATCATGTACCGATGGCTGCACTGGATTTGAGAGAGTCGTATGTTGACGCCCATGTAGCGGGGTCAGTTTGGGTTTAGCGATAAGATTTGGGGTGTCGTTTCTTAGTTTGTAAGGTCCCGTCCGACACCTAGGCGAGACGGTTACTCGTTTTTTGTTACAGAGTCGACGGTGTCGTAGCCGTCAGTTATTTCTACATAATTCTGGTCATCAGGGGTATCGTGGATTACATGGATTCGTTGAGGTGTCTTTGAAGGACCTTGTTCGATTCTGAACCGTTCATTGTTGTATTGACGTTTGCGACATTGTTCTAAGGTATGGCCGGGGGCCTTGCAATATCTACAAAATAGGTTCGAGGAGTTATTATTATATGAACGGTTTGAATTTATGCCGGAGTTTGCTTGGTTAGAGTTCGCGGACGGTGATTGATTTTGGGTTCGGCGTGTAAATGAGTTGTTATTTGATTTCGGAAAAGCTGTCCTTTGTTGAGGTATAGATGGGCCTGACCGTTGCCTAGCTAGAGATTGCTGGATCTTTTCTTCGCAAATTGCTATGTTAATAGCTTCGTTTAGCGTTTTATTCGGCTTACATCTAACTATATCGGAAATGCGGGGTGTTAGACCCATTTGGAAATGATGGAGGGCTAGTTCCTCCATGGCTGCGGTTCTTCCTATCATTTCTCTACTTTTATTACCGTGTGTTAAGGATATTTCTGTTAATAGTTGTGATAGGCATGTCTCGATTCTAAGAGCATACTGACTTACGGGTTCGTTAATTTGTTGCTTACACTCTTGTAAGTCCGTGAGGAGATGTGCGTAGTGTTTTCTTTCGCTGAATTGCATTTTTAAGAAGTCTTTTAACTGTTGCCAGTTACTAAATTCTTTAATAGAGCAGGCAGTTTCTGCCTTGCCCTCTAATTGGCACAATATATATTTAAACAAAATGTCCCTTTGAGACTCGGAAGCTAACTCGTAAGCATTGTTGCAATTTACTAAAAATGAATTGAGTTTTTCTCTACACCCGTCGAAAGGTTTTATGAACTTTAATAGTGTAGACAAATCGACTTCTAATTTGGATACAATAATTTTTTTCTTAGATCTAGTGCCTGGTCCCTGTGGTGGAGGACAGTGAGTTTGGTCCTCCTCCTCAGTGTCTGCCGTAATTATAAATTCGGGCTTTTCGAATTTAGGACTCTGTGATCTCTCAGCCATTTTGAATATTTATAGTAGAATGAAAATAATAGATTAAATGATAAATAAATTTGAATTTAAACACGACAATTGAAACAGAGTACACAAAAGAAAATAAAAATACAAAGCAAAAATACAAAGTAAAAGTACAAAGTAAAATTACAAAGTAGAAGTACAAAGTATGTAAGTAAAATGATTGCAATGACCAAGTATGAATAAAGAATAACTCACAGGAATGATAGCGCGATAACAGTCTTCATCCTGTCTCGGAGACTTCGTAGAATTTTGCAGTTGTATCTGCGTAGGTGTCGTATCGCCGCGACCACAGTTTCTTGAAGAAATCGTGTCACAGTATCGGCAATTACGCGGCAGTAGGATAATATTCTTGGAATTAGTTGGGAGCTGGCTATACACGGTTTATGCCCAGCAATGGGCCTTCCACAATAATCTTCTTGAATATGAACACACAATGTTTTTGTTTGGAAAACACGCACAACGCACCTGCGTCGTTTTTTTTTTTAAATTATAAAGTTTTATGTATTTTGAAAAACTTTGAGACACTGTCACACACACGCGTCGATTTTAATTGAGACGTTCCGGGGATTATTTTTTCAATCCCTTTACGCTGCCACCAAATGTTATGAGCCTCTAGGAAAATGGTTTTTTAAAAAAGAAATTGAAAGACTTGATTATTAATTAGGACAGCCGTCGTATTAGGAAGTTGGAATGAGACTGATGTATGGATGGACGGTCTGTGCGGACATAGCGGCAAAATGCTGATGTAGCATAGTGGAGTGCAGGGATGGCCAAAAGGGGTACATTGTATGTCTATAACAGCACGCACGATGACCGGCTTCAAAGGATCAGCGAAACTCACCGCGCGTACGATTCTCTTCAATATCCGCTCATGTTTTGTCGCGGAGAGGATGGCTACCATTTCGCCCACTATAATGTAGACCCCCAGACAGGCTCCCCAAATTATAACAAAAAAACGTCCGCCATGCAGTTCTACAGCTTCTTGATCCAGCTGAGGGTGAACAATGGCTCTTATCTCCACCATCATCGTACACTCTTTAGTCAGTTTCTGGTGGACATGTATGCCAAAATTGAGACAGAGCGTTTGGTATTTATAAGGTCCAATCAAAGAAAGCTGAGAGCTGAGAACTACGTCCATCTCAGAGATGCCATGCAGAATGATGCCAATGCTCAAGATGTAGGAAGGATGGTCATTCTCCCCTCCACCTTCACAGGAGGTCCGCGGTACATGCACGAGAGGACCCAAGATGCATTTTGCTATGTGCGAAAGTTTGGTCGCCCGGACCTCTTTATTACTATCACTACCAACCCAAAGTGGCCTGAAATAACAGCTCAACTCCTTGCAGGACAGGTTTCGTACGACAGGCACGACTTGATCTCTCGCGTATTCCACCTGAAGTTGAAATGCCTTATGGATCTTCTAACAAAGGCAAAAGTGTTTGGTACAGTCCGATGTCATATGTACTCCGTGGAATGGCAAAAACGCGGCTTGCCACACGCGCATCTGCTTTTGTGGTTGGAAGAAAAGATCAGGCCTATCCAGATTGATCAAGTCATAAGTGCAGAGCTTCCGGACCCTGACGTTGATCCTGTTCTGCATCAAATTGTTAAAAGTCACATGGTGCATGGCCCCTGTGGCACGTTAAATCCAAGTTCCCCTTGTATGAAAGACGGACGTTGTACAAAAAGATTCGCAAAAAAATTTACCAACGAAACCATTACTGGTGAGGATGGATATCCCTCATACCGGCGCCGATCACCAGCAGAGGGCGGGCATTCCACTGAGCTGAGCGTGCGTGGCCAGGCGCGACCGGTCGATAACCGATGGATTGTTCCTTACTCACCAGTACTGTCCAGGACCTTCCAGACGCACATCAACGTCGAGTCGTGCACCAGCGTCGGGTCGATCAAATATATCTGCAAATACGTGAACAAAGGTAGCGATCAGGCGACGTTTGCTTTACAGAACACTGACAGAGACGAGGTGACCAAGTATCAGTCCGGTCGCTACATCAGCACGTCTGAAGCAGTTTGGCGGATACTGGCGTTCTCTATACATGACAGGCATCCTGCCGTCATGCATTTAGACGTCCACCTAGAAAACGGTCAGCGCATATATTTTGATCCCAACAACGTTGCTGAGCGCTTAGAAAATCCGCGCCAAACAACTCTCTTGGCATTTTTCAGGCTCTGCGAAATCGACCAGTTTGCGAGGTTCCTTACGTATGACGAGGTGCCTTCATATTACACGTACGACAAGCAAAGGGGAATATTTAACCGACGTCGAAGAGGAGGTGCTGTCGAAGGTTTTCCGGGAATTTTCAAGGACACCGTATTGGGTAGAGTTTATACCGTGCACCCGAATAATGGCGAATGCTATTTTCTGCGGTTATTACTTCACACGATCCGAGGCCCAACGTCTTTTGCCTTTCTGAGAACATTTGATGGCGTGGAGTATCCCACTTACCGCGCAGCCTGTGTAGCACGTCACCTTCTCGACGGTGACCAAAACTGGGATGACACCCTCGCGGAGGCGAGCGTCAGTAACAGCCCCAGCCGTATGCGTCATCTGTTTGCCGTCATCTTGGTGTTTTGTGGAGTCACGAACCCGGTAGCTTTGTGGGAAAAATATCGACATCATCTATCTGAAGATTTTCTACGAGCTTTGAGGCGTGCTACTGGAGACGAAGTCGAAGTAACTGATGAACGCGTGCTGAACACCTGTCTTAGTTCACTTCAAGACGTGGTCATTTCCATCGGCGGCAATCCATTGGTCGAATATGGGTTACCAGCTCCCCAATCATCACCGCATCAAGACCGTGGAAATCGAGAGTATAACGCTGAGACAATTTACGATCCGAGCGAAATGACCACCATACGAAATCACCATGTCGCTTTGTTCTCTTCAGAGCAAAAACAAATTTATGACACTGTTCTTAAAAGCGTTGGGCAAAACCAGGGTAAAATGTTTTTCTTGGATGCTCCTGGTGGAACAGGAAAAACATTTGTTACCACTGGCATACTTGCAGAGGTCAGGAGGCAAGGCAAAATTGCCATTGCTGTAGCGTCGTCGGGAATCGCTGCCACACTGCTTCCGGGTGGCAAGACAGCACATGCCATGTTTAAAATTCCCATCGATTTAGAGAGCACCGAAACGCCTGTTTGTGGTGTGTCACGCAATAGTGATAAGGGACACGTGCTGAAGGATTGCTCTCTGATCGTATGGGATGAGTGTACGATGGCCAATAGAAAAGCAGTTGAGGCCGTGGACAGAACCCTGCAGGACATCCGCAGGAACGAACACTTGATGGGTGGTGTCACAGTTCTATTCAGTGGCGATTTCCGACAAACGCTTCCCGTGGTGACGCGGGGATCGAGGGCTGACGAGGTGAATGCTTCGTTGAAACGATCTTCGCTGTGGTCACGAGTTCGTACGCTGCGCTTGACCATTAATATGAGAGCTCGGCTCGGCGGCAATGCACGTGCTCAAGAATTCTCCGATGTTCTTCTAAGTCTTGGCGAAGGCACTCTACCAGAGGAGAGAGGTGGGCAGGTGGTGCTTCCAGAGTCTCTCGGTAGAGTCGTATCCAGCTTAGAAGAACTCATTCGCTGTGTGTACGGGGACATCAGTCATATACCGCACCAGCAGAATTCTTGGGTATGTGAGCGGGCAATTTTGACGCCCAAAAATGGTCAGGCTGAAGCAATCAACGAATGCATTCTCTCGAAAATTGAGGGGAATGAAGTGGTTTACACCTCTATAAACACTGTCATCGAGCAAGATGATGCCACACATTATCCCGTGGAATTTCTGAACTCTCTGTCAGCAAGTGGACTTCCAGCGCATACTATCAAGCTGAAAGTCGGTGTCCCGATTATGCTTCTTCGGAACCTATCTCCTCCGAAGTTGTGTAACGGGACCCGCCTTAAAGTCATCTCGCTCCACAGACACAGCATTGAGGCGGAAATTCTTACGGGTTGTGGCGTAGGCGAGGCAGTATTTGTACCACGCATTCCCCTCATACCTCATAACTTCCCGTTCCAGTTCAAGCGCGTACAGTTCCCCGTGAGTGTTTGCTTCGCGATGACCATCAATAAGTCGCAGGGGCAGACACTGAGAGCAGCGGGTGTCGACCTCAGGACGAGCTGCTTCTCACACGGGCAGCTGTACGTCGCTTGCTCCCGCGTCACCAGTCCTGACTCTCTTTACATTTTGGCTGCGGAGAGCCAAACCAGCAATGTTGTTTATAGAGAAGTTTTATAAGTATATATTTTTATCCTTTTCTATATTTATATTTTCTTATTCATTATTTTCTACATTTGCTTCAGTCGCAACTTATTACTTAATTCAGCAGAATCACCATAAAGTCATTTATTCAAAGCAGACTGAAAATCAGCACTTTTGAAGTTCAACAATTTTACAAAAGACAGTCTCCCTCTGTTACTGTACTTTCTGTATTTATGAAATGTAAAGAAGTAACGGGTAAATAAATGTTATTTTAAAAGGTATAATCGTAGGTATTTTTGGTGCTGTATAGCGTTCAGGCAGATGACGTCGCGGGCTACAGCTATACTACAAAAATTCCTGTTAAAATGAAAATAAACAATGCGGGCAACAACCATTGCTACCGCAATCTGTACTTATCCTACCAGTTACAATTTCATTTTAGAGGTAATTACTTCTCAACTGTCTATGTAAAAATATAGCTATCTGATCACAAATTCCACGCGTACGAAGTCGCGGGCACAGCTAGTTATCATAATAAAGTTCACACAGTGCGATCTAGTTGGAATCTGAGAAAGTTAAGCTTGTATTTTGGAGTTAGACAATGGACATAATATTAATTATAAAAATATTTGTGCTCGGATGGCCAAAGACCTCTGCGTACTTCGCGTAGTAGCATTTACTACGTAAATGTGCGTAATAATAAAGGGAGTAACGTGACGTAAAGAGCTTTAAAAACAGACGAGCGTAAATGACCAGATTTATTAAAGTTAACGCAGCAACTGAGGTGTGCAGGAATCGTGACTTACGGCACTCTGTTTACTCTGCCATCCCTGCAAGGGACTTGACGTAAAGATACTCGTAAGTAAGTAAACTAATACGCGACGAGTAGATAGAGTCTAGTCTTTAGTTATTTGACACTTACTTTCAAAAGTCTTTCATTGAAGATGTTTATTGTGTTTAATTGTCTCGGTGATCCAGTGGTCGAGCATCCCGATCTCTGAATCTAGAAGTCGTGGGTTCCAATCCTGGCTCACACCAATGACTTTTCGAAATTATTTTTGGATTATGTGTGATAATTACCGATGACTGAAAACCCTGTGCCCGGTATGATGATAGGTTCGCCACCTATTCCATTTGGGACGTCAACATAACAATGAGTCGAGGCCGTTATCTAAGTCATGTTATTTTATGAAAATGTTTTTGATTGATAGTTACTAAATTCAAAGCAGATATATAGTGACTAATAATAACTCAATGCTCAATTCAGACAAAATAGTGGTCAATTTAAAAACATCAGTAACGAACGATTCCATTATATATTATACTAATGTTCCCTTTAGGAAAATATCATTTTAGGCGATTTCTCAAAAAATGTTACTACGGTGAGAGAATTCGAATATTACAGTTAAAATTCCTGGAATATCCAGTACTTTATTACCATTTTAATTGGATCCACGACCCAAATTTATTTGTCTGCAGGTATACTTTTTGTGATTTTTTTCGGAGCTAATTTGAGTATACATGACGATAGACTAAGTAAATACTCGTTTGTATCTTTAAACAAAATTAGGAGTCAGTCATTCTTTCTTTTTGTGTGATTTTTGCAGCCATTTTGTTTTTTAACGCATAGAAGTTATTTGCTTTGCATCTTTTTTTGCAACAACAGAATACTGTTTAGTATCCTAATAAAATTAGTCAAGTGAGGTTCGTATTCATACATATGGTATTCAATACCATTTCTAGAATTTGGTGTTATAGCGGTCACGTAATTTCATCATCTATGAAATGAAATCCTAACTATCTAGCTAGTATTAAGGTTCATAAGATACAACCTGAAGACCGCCAGGCCGAGGGATAGTGAATGCTTGGTCTTGTACGAAATCCTAATTAAATTCTGTGTCTTTGTTCTTCAACTACGGAGCTCACCTATATAATATTAAGATTAATAAATGTCAATATGTGCTTAAATTTTTATCTCATACTTAATTAAATTATTGCTTTTATCTTATCTTTACCCTATCTCTTGAAATATAAACCTCCAATTTTGTTTGAATAAAGAGTACACATAAAATATAGATAAAAGTTGATTGAAACCTTGGTTGAGGTCATTAAAATAAATGAGAAAAAGTCGTAAAAGTACCTATTACAATGCAAAAGTACCTATTACAATGCAAAAGTACTTATTACAATGCAAAAGTACAACCTCACAATTGGTCGTATTTATTTAATTACATTGCATGTAAACAACTACAAGTGTAATATAAAAGTTCTATTGAATTAAGGTCGTCAAACGGAATAGAACCTAACAAAAGCAGTCGTTGAACAATACATTGTAATTTGTTCAAGAGAAGCGCACCTGTACCGCTCAGGTAATTCAATTATTTACACACAAGTGGCGCACTACCCCTTTCGTATCGTTTCATCCCCGAAGTTATAATTAAAACTAAAGTTTGTGAGGTGGCTTATCAACTTTTAATTCAAATGGTACTTTTTACTTTATTAAATTTATACTGTTTTTATTCTCTTCAGACAACTAAAAATGGTTATATGAGATATTTTTTTAATATTTCTGTAAAAGCTCTCGTGTTAAATATCTCAGATAGCACAATACCTGATCATAAGAACTTACCTCTATCGGATTTAAAGAAATTGTATCATAATTCTTAATTAATAATCTATAAATTCAACCGTATATTCGACCAGTGAAACCACGACCTATCGAGGTAAAGTGCCTTGTTTAGTTCGGTGAAAGATATACTACTGGATGACATTTTAATTATTATCTAACATGATTTATACATTAAAATGGTGAGCGAAAAAAAAAATATATTTGTTATACAAACATACGCAATGTTTTGTTAGCGGGAAACCCTAAAGTTTTGACAAAACAATCATGAAAAATGTTTAGTCAACGTTATAACGACACAACATTACCTTAACTTGAGTACCATTTCAATTAAAACTTGCTGAAGAACTTTATATATTATTATTAGATATTATTTAAAAATAACTTGAACGATGAAATGTCTTAGTTACACAGGTGGTCATCATTCTCCTGCCCTTAATCCACCTACACGGGGTTGGGACAATACGTATTCTCTTTCCATTCTCCTCTGCCACTCATCATTTCAAAACTTAAACCCCTAAAACTCATATCCAGTGTTACACAATACCTCCATCTCTTATCCACTATGGTCGTATCTATTCAAACAGATAGTTAAAGTTATGCTAACTTCCTCTGTTACAGTAACTAGGATCCAGTTCAAAGAGATCCTTGAAAATTATTTACGTAACAAGTACCGGCAATATGGTGTTAGTTACTGAAATAAGCTCATTCCAGAATGTACGCAACTATTAGAATGAAACGTTCTCCCTGTTCTTAAGTTTCTTTGGAAAAATTAGCATTTAGCATTTAAATCTATCTCTGAGATTTTTTATTATCCCATGTCTTTAACCAACGCTTCTTTCTAATGAATGGTTGAAAATATTTTGTTTTTTGTGAGGATAATACAAATGCACTAGTTTATTACATAGATATTTCGACACGGTCATATAAATATTAAATTAACAACTAACTAGCTTCCTTCAAATTCATTCGTTATTGTAACTGTCGGAGAACTATTATTACAGGTGTTAATAGTACAGAATGTCTCCAGCAGAACAATAAGCTTTAATGTTAATATGACTTGGAGTCAAACGTCTGACCCAGTTCTCACATAAGCTCACCTTTTATTTCATTCTCTTTGCGATATTTTATCTTTCCTTAACAGTTATACGGGCACTGTAGAGTCCACAATACGGGACAATGATTCAATTTTGAATACAACTAACGCATCCGATATGCGTAAGAGATATTATATAAATTAACACTTTATTCCACCCGAAGATGTAGTCAGCGGCTGTTAAGCTTCGACTAGCTGAATTTTTATATCCCAAATGGAAAATGTGGCAGAACCTATTGGCACAATGTTAGTAGTCATATTAATCGCACCTAACTTTCGAAAATAATACTGAAGAGATATTGGTGTGAGCTCGGATTCAATACAACAAATTCTTGATTCAAAGCCACATTTACAATATTCGAATACGTTCTTGTGATGCATTTTTCCTACTTTCGAATTAAGTTTCTCTTTTTTTACCACTTTGTATTATGCTTTGTTGTTTATGGACTAAAATAACATAGATACAATATAATATCGACATAATTTTGTTTAGGGTATTGTTGAGGTGTATTAATATTCGTGATATAGTTGCCAGAGAGTTTTGATTCAAAAGCGTATTAAGCAATCGATAATTATCATATCACAGCCACGCCACCATATTAATTAATACAGCCACACAGTTCGCTACATTATGCGTTACTCTCAACAAATGCATTAAACATAACTATTCCTCTATGAGAATTTGCCATATTGAATTTAGAATGACGTCACAATCGTTTTTCGAGTTACTTTAGTCCATATTGTAGAAATGTTAGTCCATATTGTGGAAATGCATTAAACATAACATTTTCGTCGTCTTGGTTGATCCGCCATATTGGATTTGGAATGACACACCATATAGTGCATTGTCATCCAAACGAAACGTTTATAAAAAAATTCAGTTCAATTGGCTGGATTTATCTACTTTAAAATTCAGTTCAAAGAGTCCACCCGAACATAATTACATATAGGTATTTCCAGTTAAATAAAAACTGTTTTAGAAAATAAATAAAAGTTATTACAACAGAATGAGGTACACACAAACGAGAGACCTTGGCCAATATTTCGGTTGTCCAATGAGTTACGACATCCAGTATCAACTTGCCCAAGTTTTCGAATAAAACTTTGGTAATTTTGCACGAAAGATTTCAGTGGATAGGAGGAGTTTATTCATTGTGGATATGAAATTTCTTATATCTTACCTAATATCGACTTAATGTTACATATCAAGAATAAAATTTAAAATTACGTCTCAACGTTTGCTTTTAATTTAATGTAAAGGGCATACGAAATTGACAGTAAACTTATGAGTATTTCATACTAGACGCAATAGATTGTTGACAAATATATTAAATAAATACACTTTAGTTGAACATATTATAAAGGGACAATTTTAATATTGTAGAAACTACAAATAGTGGAAGAGCTACGTACGTGCTAGTTCGCTGCATGAACGGGGAGGCTTGGCTGGTGAAATACTACGACGTCTCAGAATATCGATGTAAAGTGGTTTATGCCGCGTTTCATTCGGTGAGAGAGGTATCCAGAGACCTCGTTCCCCTACTTTCCCATCTTAATTACTGTACAAGTACCGGCAACGGAACTATAATTCTATGTGTGTTGCAGGTGTCCATGGACAGCGTTTGTTGCTCACCATCGCTTGCTCGTTTGCCCGCTATCCCATAAAAAAAGAATAAAATTCTTCCTTGTATCATTTTCCTCGATATAAATGACCTAAATTCTTGAAGTAACAAACTCCGACAAAGACAATTAAAGTTACTCCAGGGACATAATCACTCTTAATACTGTTTAGTTTTTTTTAGTAGTTAGTAGTTTTTAGTTTAGTTTACTACTAAATTATTAAGCTATAAATTCTGCAATATTCTATTACACAAAAACCATTTGTCTATCCAAAAAAATGTAGTAGCAAGTTCACTCACACATGAACAAACTAGGTCACAAACCAACCAGTATTTTTATAGATATACCTATCTGCATCATAAATCTAACCCTCGGCGAGTTCATATACGTTATAATAAATATATGACGGGTCCCTTAATCCCCCAAGAGCCGTCCACAAGTGACATAGCATCAACTATCAAT
The DNA here is from genome assembly GCA_905147225.2 of Euproctis similis. Taxonomy (NCBI): domain Eukaryota; kingdom Metazoa; phylum Arthropoda; class Insecta; order Lepidoptera; family Erebidae; genus Euproctis; species Euproctis similis. The sequence goes on from LR990109.1 coordinate 18,795,167, forward strand.
AATTCAAGCGGCGATCTCGGTGGCTTATATTATTTTAATAACTCACTATATGTGAGACACAAACTTTGTTTATCGAGCTTTGTTGTAACTATATTATTATTTTATTAGGATAGGCAGCAAACGACTAAGCTGGGCGCATGTTGGTAAGTGACTAGCGACGCCCATGGACACGAGAAATACGGATAGTGTAACAGTTGCGTTACCGGCCTCTAAGGTGGAATAGAGAAGGTGTCGGAAGTAGTAATGGGAGGGCTAAGAAAAAGGGTTTGGACTGCGGATACCTGTATCAATGAACAAAACTTGTTACCAGTTTACGTCAATATTCTGAAAGGTCATGGTATTTTCCAGGCTAGCGACCTGCATGGTTCTACCACAGGTAAAGTCAATCAGTGACAAAATTGTACCCGATATGAGGTAACAGGTAATAGGAAAAATGTAAGTGAGTTGAAACGTTATAACCTCTGCACACACCTTCATGTAAAAAAGCTCAAAGTTACAAATTAAACGAACACAACACACAATACAATACGATGAGTTGCTCTTAACCCTATTTAGAGTCTAAATATGACATGCATGATACAACAGAGATCCTTATTTAGACTATAATATATAAGACTATATATATGGGTCTATAGGAACAAGTTTGGATTTTACGTGACCCACTTCCGGTTTAATTTGGTCTGTTTGTTGGCATTTAATGATGCGTTTTTAGAATATTACCTAACCGATATGGACCTTTTGTCACTGGTTGGTGTAATAAGTGTTTAGAAAAATAACATACCTATTACTAGCTAATATTATATTTTTCATTCATTAAGTCAGTCCATGCTCTGCTCTTGTTGGTAGTAGCGTGAAATGGCTCCGAATGGCCTTAAATGGCTCCGAATTAAATGGTCTTTCCAATACAACAATATTTATTAATTATTAATGCCAAGCAGTTCGCTGCATGAATGGGCCGGCCCGATCGGTGAAATACCACAACCTCTCAGTAGATCGACGTAAAGTGGCTCATGCCGTGTTTCGTTCGGTGAGAGAGGTAGCCGGAGGCCCACCCCCTTCCCCATCCTTTCCTATCCTACTCCCTTAAAGGACGGCAACGCAAAAGTAACACAATATGTGTTGCTGGTGTCCATGGGCGGCGTAGGTTGGTTACCATCAGGTGACACGCCTGAACGTTCGCCTTCCTATCCCAAAAAAAAATTCAAAGTATTCTCAAATAGTGCCTTGATATTGTAAAGAGAAGGAAGTATTCGACTGCTGTCCCCGTTTTCTCTGTGTACTCATATCAAGAGACAACTAGAATTCTTATCACGCCTCTGAAGTGAGGTCAGAGTGAAACGTCGAACCGTATAGTATCGTATCCTCAAAAAGTATTCGTCTACGAGGAAAATAAGATCAATAATTTGGGTTAAGGAAGCCTTCCTGTGATATTTTAAAAGCTTTTATTTTCAAATTACTTTTAATGCCACTGCTTCGAAAAAATCGGAAGTCTATTCTGAACGAGTCATCTATTAGTATTTAAAATTGTTTAAAAATTTAAAGATCTTATTCGATAAATTTAATTTGCAAATAGCATTACGTGGTTGATGCTGTTTTCGTATCTGACTATATTTGATACAAACCAGGTCGCTTTCTAATTTTGTTCCCCCCACACTGCTATCTGCTGACCTAAAAATTATTTGTCCAATTTAGATTACTGAGTGCTTATTCCAGTATAATTATTTTATATATAATTAAAAATTGATAGTCTATAAAGTTATTTAATAAATTATCTAGAATAAGACTTTATTCAAAGCTTTTATTTAGCTTGCACTGTATGTATTTATGTATGTATGTAAGTATGTATGTTCGGTGGAATTTTGCAACTCAATTTTGAAGTAGATATCTTCAACCGATTGAGCTGAAATTTTGTATACACGTTTACTTTGGATGACAATGCATGATATAATGTGTGACATTATTCTATATCCAATATGGCGGACCACCCAAAATGGAGGAATGGATATTTTGAATGCATTTCTGCAATATGGGTATCAAATGAAAGGACTTATTTAGTGTAACTCCAAAAATAATATGACGTCATTCTAAATCCAATATGGTGGAAGATCCAAGAAGGAGGAAAACATAGTTTAAGCTTCTGTACAATATGGATATCAAATGAAAGGGCTCATTGAGAGTAACTGAAAAAATAATGTGAAGTCATTCTAAATCTAATATGGCGGATCATCCAAGATAGAGGAACTGTTTTTTTAATGCATTTCTACAATATGGGTATCAAATGAAAGAGCTTGTTAATAGTAACTCGAAAAAAATATGACGTCATTCCAAATTCAATATGGCGGGAAAAATATTTGAGTTTCTACAATATGGGTATCAAATGAAAGGGCTTGTTAATAGCAACTCAAAAAATAATATGACGTCATTATAAATCCAATATGGTGGAATATCCAAGATGGAGGAAAACATATTTTAAGCTTCTGTACAATATGGGTATCAAATGAAAGGGCTCATTGAGAGTAACTGAAAAAATAATGTGACGTCATTCTAAATCCAATATAACGGATCAACCAAGATAGAGGAACAGTTTTTTTTTAATGCATTTCTACAATATGGGTATCAAATGAAAAGGCTTGTTGAGAATAACTCGAAAAATAATGTGACGTCATTCTAAATACAATACGGTGGACCATCCAAGATGACGGCATACATATTTTTGATGCATTTCTACAATATGGCTATGAATTAAAAATCATCATTGCTATTAAATGGAAAAGAAAGCTCTAAGCTGAAATTGAATTAGATGATCTCCTTATTGAAGAGCTGGACTGTTTGAAATTAAACGGTAAACTAACTTGCAATGATGATGCGTTGAATGAAATGACACTAACCTAGCCAGCTATAACTAAAAATAAGAAAATAAATTAAAAGCAAAAATCCTTTTTAAAGAAGCTTTTATTTAAGCACTCTAAAAATAAAGTAATAATATTTCCTTAAAAATTTCAAGTATCAACTTAGAGCCTCAGTATGTACAATTTATATAATAATAAAAGCTTGTCGCGAGGTTTGAAACCCTATCAGTAGGTAATTAAATTGCAATAGATAATATAGTAAAGTTAGTAGATTAATTTACATGAGTGTTTTTCCCATTTCTTCTCATGACAACCTTACACTCAGAATCATACGTGCGTTTTTGTTCCAATGAGGCAATTTTCTCAAACGCTCGTGTTTTAATATGCTTTAAATATATAATAGTCTCGGTGGCCCAGTGGTCGAGCACACGGCTTCTGATCCAGAGGTCCGGGTTCGATTCCTGACACTGGCTCACACCAATAACTTTTCGAAATTATTAAGTTATGTGTGATAAATATCGATGACTGAAAACTTTGTGCCCGGTATGGCAATAGGTTCGCCACCTATTCCATTAGGGACGTAAACATAACGGCGAGACGAGGCTTAACAGCCGCTGCCTACACCTTCGGGTAACAAAAGGCGTGAAGTTATGTTATGTTATAATAATAAGTTAAATATCTGTATTTACGGACTATATTTAACTGTGTGTGAAGACCCATGAAAATAAAGCTATTTTGATTTGATTTGACATTATAAAATTAGTACAGTTTATTTACAACTTGCGCGACAAGCTTTTATTATTATATAAATTGTACATACTGAGGCTCTAAGTTGATACTTGAAATTTTTAAGGAAATATTATTTTTTTATTTTTAGAGCGCTTAAATAAAAGCTTCTTTAAAAAGGATTTTTGCTTTTAATTTATTTTATAAGATGCATTCATATATCCGGCTTCTAAAGATCAAAGTTACATATTTGTACCATTTCTTTATTTTCAAATCTACGTTTACATAAATAGACTATTAGTATATAGATAGATAGAATAGTGATTATGAAATCTAGATGAAATTATAAACATCACGCATTATTTTTAAAGATCTGCAGAAATAAATCCAGTTTAAAAAATAAATACCAATCTCTTTCCCACTCTTGACCCCTTCCTATCTGAATTTTATTAAAAAGTAGGTAAAGACAGTGTTACTGGCTATCGGAAATATATTAAACGCTAAGTCATTTAAATTTCAACATTTTTTATGAACAGATAAATGAACTGAATAAAAAGAAACACTATATTCAACTATACAAACAAGTATATTCGAAGTATCTTATAAGCTATGTTATAAGTTGGCACTAGATGCAAATGTAAGTTAGCGAGGGGCACTTTAACACAAATTGGATCAGCTGAATAGCGTTTCAGTACTTGGAGAACATTTCTTCAGATTTTCTGGAGCATAAGTTAAAAATATTCTCTCGTGCGGAAGTAAAAATGTCGATATAAACAAGAATATTTTGTCACAAACTTAAGTTTTAAGTTTACCTAAAATAATAAACATATCTTCGTAAGTGATCTCTATCTTGATTCTGAACAAAATTGCTGAAATTTGTAGCTTTAGATTGTTTGTACCCTACCCCTAACCCACCCTTTCTTTTTTTGAATGGGCTTGAGGACCAGTGAAATACCACGACCTCTCGAAATATCGGCGTGAAGTGGCTCGTGCCGTGATTCGTTTGGAAACAGAGGTATCAGGAGTCCCGATCCCCTTTCCCCTTCCTTTTTCCTCCAACTACCTTAAAGGATGGTAATGAACCACGGTGTATATGTGTGGTGAGAAGTTTCTCACCATTAGGTGACTCGCTTGCACGTTTGCCATCCTATCCCATAAAAAATCGCTTAATTGTCATATTGCCTTCTTGCTTAAAATTAAGGTATAGAATTATTTTGCTGAAAAGCCTGTTATGAATCCCATCCTTACAGAATACCACAAATAAATAACACCATGCCTATATTCATAAAATGCCATTTCATAAAACTAATCAGAATCGAAATGCCTTCAATGGAAATTTTTTGTGTACAAAGTTCCCGGAACCGTCCAATTTCATAATGCGATGAGTACTGACGTGAACTATATTTAAAACTGTGTATATACGAGCTGAAGTGAACTGCAATACGCGATAATATTGATTATATTTTTTATAACATTTGTAGCTGGCTGGTTTTAGTATCATTAAAAAGTTTTAATTTTAAAGGAGGTAATTCCAAATAAAATATGAAAATGTATGATTTTCATTTGTTTTCTTGTTGTTAAAAAGAGTGAATCTAATGAAGAAAGTCGATGCTTTTTACAATTTTACTACAAAAATGTAAAAATGCAACACAAGCCGCAAAAAAAATTGTCATTTTTATGGACCTAATGCAGTATCTGTGAGAGTACCGTAAATTTGGTTGAAGCATTTTCAATACGGAAATTTGAAATACAAAATTTCGGAAGTTGCTCTGTTACGGACGAAATAAATGCCATTTTTAAAAAAGTGGAATATGATCGGCATATTCGTAGATACGATGTAACTGGACAACTGGGAATTGATCACTAAATGGTTTTGGCGTATTTGAAAATTGCTGGGTACACAAAAATGCTCGATATATGGGTGCCTCATTAGCTCACTGGAAGTAACCTAATACACCGTGTACTCATTTGTGATTCTCTACACCAGTTTTGAAGAAGCTGGTGATTAAAAGTGGATCACGTACGACAAGAAGGTGAAGAAAAAGATCATGACAGTTCACAGACTGTGGTGAAACCCGGGCTAAGTCGCAAGGAAGTAATGCTGTATGTATGGTGGGATTGGGGGGCATTAGTAATGACTAATGCCCTCCCAATCCCACCATACATAATGATGAGCTGTTATCGCCAGGCCAAAGATCATCGATTCTAAACTGTACTGCAAACAACTAATGAGATTAGGGCAAAAAGTTGAAAGCGGCCAGAATTAATCAACAGAAGAGGTTGAATTTTTCACTATGATAACCTACACCTAACACATCTTTAACAACTCAGCGAAAGAATAATCAAATGATATTGTAAATTAAATGCAAATAATATTTTGTTTATGCCGAAATTCTCATCATATATTATATTAAATTGCTTTCCCAAAATCGTAAAAATTGTTCACAGAAATGTTTTTCATTTCGGGGATAGCAATCATTTTTAAACATGTTTGGTAGAAGTAAAATATACAGGCTTCATTCGTATACCAAAAATGTATAATTGGTATCGTGTTTCAAGTTGTTGTTTTGGTTTAAAATAATACACACAGGGATACGTTTGTGTTAAACACTTGTGTATTTAAAAAAAACTACAAATGATTTCAAGCACCTACTTTTTAAAGCAATAACATTGATATCATAATCTAGTTCAAACAGTGCGATCTAGTTGTATGCCGAGAAAATTAAGCTTATATTTTTGAGCTAGACAATGGACACAAAATTTTTTTTATAAACATATACAGAGGCGTGACCAAACACCTCTGCGTACTCTGCGTAGTGTATTAAATGAATGTAACAATAAAATGCGTAACGTGACGTAAAGAGACATTTTGATGTTTAATTGTCTTGGAGATCAAAGATCGAGCACCCCGCTTTCTTAATTAAGAAGTCGCTGGTTCGAATACTGGTTCACACTTGGCTGACTTTTCGAAATTATTTTCGGAAGCTATGTGTATATATTTGCAAATATTTACGTAAAATTCGGCTGTTCAGAGCCCAACACTCGCTGTCTACACCTTCGGGTAGAAAAAGGCGTGAAGTTGTATTATGCTATGAAGATGTTTTTGATAGTTTCGACATTTAAAGCAGATTTATAGTTATTCTAGTTAAACTTTGTGCCCGGTATGGTAATAGGTTCGCTACCTATTCCATTTGGGACGTAAACATAACGGCGAGACGAGGCTTAACAGCCGCTGCCTACACCTTCGGGTAACAAGGGTTACCCGAAGGTGTATGTGTACCCGAAGGTTATGAAGTTATGTCATGTTATATAGTTACTCTTAATAGTTCAATGCTCAACTCAGACTCAAAATCTTGGTCAATTTATGAACACCAGTAATTTTACGATTCCATTTCATATTCTAGTGATGTTTCGAGAATTAAACTCCGGTTTTCCCTTTAAGAAAATATCATTTCAGCTATGCGGGTTCCACTCACAAAATGTTACTAGGGTGAGAGAATTTGAATATTACAGTTAAAATTCCTGGAATATCCAGTACTTTATTACCATTTTAATTGGATCCACGACCCAAATTAATTTGTCTGCAGGTATACTTTTCTGATTTTTTCGAAGCTAATTTGAGTATACATGACGATAGACTAAGTAAATACTCGTTTGTATCTTTATACAAAATTGTGAGCCAGACCTTTTTTCTTTTTGTGTGATATTTGCCAATTTTTTTTTAACGCCTAATTTTTTTAATTTGCTTTGCATCTTTTTTTACAATTATTATCGATTTTTATTAAAACAACTTTTAGGATTATATCGCGTTTATTTCTTATTTATTTATATTTATTTCCCGACGTTTCGAACTCTTTACAGAGATCATTTTCACGAGTGAAAATGATCTCTGTAAAGAGTTCGTTGTTTTAATGAGTGAGATTCGCGAAAATCTTAGAAATAAATATTATCAATTTTGTGTAAAAAAAATTACTGTTTGTTACTGTTTGTTTGTATCATAATAAAATTAGTGAAGTGTGGATCTTACCCATACATATAGCATTCAATACTATATGTATGTCATCGCAAATCAATCAGCAATTAGCAATTCACATTTTAGTATTTGGTGTTATAGCGGTCACAGTATTTCATCATCTATGAAAATGCCAACTATCTAGCTAGTATTAAGGTTCATAAGATACAGCCTGAAGACCGCTAGGCAGACGGATAGTGAGGTTTTGGTCTTGTACGAAATCCTAACGAAATTCTATGTCTTTGTTCTTCTACTCCGGAGCTCATCTATGTAATATTTAGATTTATAAATGTCTATAAGTGCTTTAATTTTTATCACATACTTTAATAAATGATCGCGTTCATCTTATCTTTACTCTTGAAATATAAACCTCCAATCTTGTTTGATTACATAGTACACACAAAATATTGATAAAAGTTGATTGAAAGCTTGGAGTAGGTCATTAAAATAAATGAGAAAAGTCGTAAAGTACAACCTCACAATTGGTCGTATTTATTTAAGTACATTGCATGTAAACAACTACCAGTGAAATATAAAAGTTCTATTGCATTAAGGTCGTAAAACGGAATAGAACCTAACACAAGAAGTTGTTGAACATTACATTGTAATTTGTTCAAGAGAAGCGCACCTGTACCGCTCGGGTAATTCAATTATTTACACACAAGTGGTGCACTACCCCTTTCCTGTCGTTTCATCCCCGAAGTTATAATTAAAAGTAAAGTTGGTGACGTGGCTTATCAAGTTTTAATTCAAATGGTACTTTTTACTTTATTTATTTATTTATATACTCTTTATTGCACATATATTAAAGGAATACAAAATGGAATTGAAATACAAAATAGTACAACGGGCGGCCTTATTGCTTTCAGCAATTTCTGCCAGGCAACCTTGGGATGGACATAAGAAAAAAGAAAGTGGGCAGGTGTTGCGTGCAAAGTATGAACAATGTATCAATGCATTGCACATACGAGGGGTATTATCAATATATATACATACATATACACACATACATGAAACTACATATATACATATATATATATATATAACCATACTATACATACTAAACCAATACACATATAAATACTAGCATACAAAGACATACACATACATACGAACATATAAAAATACATACAAAGTCGATCGATGATATCCTTTGTAACTTGTATATCTATGATAATAGATCAAGATAATGCTGTTTCACCATTTTTTTAAATCTTGCTAAGGTTTTAGCCCGTCGAATTTCAACTGGTAAGTCGTTCCACAAGGTTACGGCCTTAACGGTGAAGGATTTGGCGTAGAGACTTGTAGAATGTGTTGGGATTTTTAGTTTAAAATTGTGCGAAGACCTTAAATTCTGACAATGAGTGTCATGTAGATACTGAAAACGTACTTTGAGATAGGTAGGGGTCGAAGGGTTGAACAGTATTTTATACAACACTGAAAGGATATGAGCATTCCGGCGAAATCTTATTGGTAACCACTTGAGTTGTTTACGGAATTGTGATACGTGATCATATTTGCATAATCCAAATATGAATCTTATGCAATAATTTTGAAGACGCTCAAGTTTATCTAGTTGGTATTCGGCGAGATCGGGATAGCTGACATCTGCATAATCAAGGGTGGGCAGAAGAATAGACTGAGCAAGCGCAATTTTGGTGGCAATGGGTAAAAAATTACGAAGTCTGTTGAGTGACTGTCCTGAAGCAAACAGTTTCCGGCTCACCTCTTGAAACTGTGGTCCCCAAGTTAAATTAGCGTCGATGATAAGACCAAGATTCTTTGCCTTGTCACTTAAGTTAATCACTGTACTCTCGAAGGCAATTTGTGGTAATTGCGACTTGTCAATTCTCGAAGTGAGCCGACTACTTCCTATCAATATTATTTGGGTCTTAGATGGGCTCCATGCACCTATCCGAGCCAAGTCCTCATTGAGGATATGCAACGTGTTCGACAACTGCGCTGGTTCGGTTTGTAAATAAATTTGTAGATCATCTGCATAAAGGTGGTATGAAGAAACAAGGTTATTAGATATGGAATTTATAAAAATTGCAAAAAGTAAGGGAGATAGCACGCCACCTTGAGGGACACCGACATTGGTATTGCACCAGGAGGAGCAGACGTTTTCGATGATAATACGCTGCCGGCGTCCACACAAGTAACTATGAAACCAATCTATCACCGTAGGAGATATGTTAAGAGAGCGAAGAAGGGTAAGGAAAATGTCAAAGTCCACAGTATTGAAGGCGTTACTAAAATCAAGGAGCGCCAATACCGTGAGCTTTCCAACGTCTATCCCAGACCTGATGTCATCCATAACATTGAGAAGGGCAGTGGTGGTACTATGACCTGGGCGGAATCCAGGTTGGAGAGGATTATGGAGCTTGTTTTTACAGAGGAATGTACTTAATTGATTATAGGTGATATAGGATTATAGGTTCTAGGACTTTGGATAGGAAGGTAATATTGATTGATATAGGTCTATAGTCAGAGGAAGATACGGGCTTACACTTTTTAGGTATAGGAATGATTTGGGCATCTTTCCACGCTGCGGGAAAGACACCTTTGGTCAAGGAAAAATTCAGGATATGACAGATGACGGGAAGAAGTTGGTCAAGGGTGGGTAGGATCATGTTACGGCTGACACAGTCACATCCTATTGCATTAGACGTAATCGACAGTATGTTCTTCTTAACATCCCAGGCAGTGACAAGATTAAAAATAAATGAGGCATAGTCCGGGGTAGGAAGAGATGAAAGATTTTGTATTGTAAGAGCCTTTTGTGTCCCATCAAACTTGGAACCGGCCGAGAAATGTTGATTGAGTAAATCAATGTTGACAGTTTGTGATTGTATGCCCTGTTGACGTTTTCCAACCCCCAGAGTTTTAAGGAACTTCCAGACTCTAGCTGAGTCTCCATTTTGAACTTATATTTATTAAATTTATACTTTTTTTTTCTCTTCAGGCAACTAAATATGGCTATATGAGAATTTATCTACACTAATATTATAAAGGGGGGTCATGTCAAGAGCGTGCGCGTCGCGATCCCTGCCGTCCCAGTGGGACGCAATCTTGACCAAAGCAAACTCAGCCGGACGGGCTGCTAGGGCGTGCCCCGGAAGCGACGGGCACCGATTAGCCCCCGTCGGTGCGGCTGCATGCGCATGCGGCGAAGGGGGCCGCCACCCTTCACGCACGGACGAGGAGAGGGGAGTGCCGTATAGGCACGTGGAATGTTAGAGGTAGCATAGCAAGAAAGATGAATGAGATGATGGATGTATTAAATGAGAGATGCCTGGATGCCTTATGTTTGACGGAGACAAAGCGGAGGAGGAGGGAGACCGAGGACCTCCCCGGTGGCATGGTAGCCCTATGGTCCGGAGTGGATCCGGACGTCCGTGCCAGTGGGGGTGTTGGAGTCGTTCTCTCCTCCCGCTTTGCTTCCGGAGTGAAAGATTATGAGTTGGTAGGCCCAAGACATCTTTGGGTTCGAATAAAACTGGGGATCACGCGAGTTTTCCTGGTCGCAGCTTATGCTCCCGTTAGCTCCGCGGATCCCCGCGAACTCGAGGAGTTTTGGGAAACTGTTAGGGATATTCTGGATCTAGCTGAGGAAAATGAAAGGATAATTCTGTGTGGTGATCTTAATGGGTGGGTCGGAACCAAGCGAGACGGCCTGGAGGCTGTCCTTGGTCCGAATGGTGACAAGAGAGTGAATGATGCTGGTAAGCCGATATTGGACGTATGCCTGGAACGGAACCTCCTTGTGTCTAACACATTATTCCGTCATAAAGATATTCACACGTATACGTGGAGACGGAATGAGCAAAAGAGTATGATAGATTTGATTTTGATAGATAGTCGTCTCCGAAATACTCTAAGGGATACAAGAGCCTACAGAGGCCCCGCTCTTGATACGGACCACTACCTGGTGGTAAGCCGATTCGTGGGCCTTTTCAAGAAGTGGAGACACTGGCGAGTGCGTACCCATTTCGGAGAGCTTGAAAGGATAAAATGTGAGAAATTAGAAGATGAAAGTGTACGGAGTATGTATGTAGGCCTAGTCAGTAAAGGACTCAATGAGACGAGTCTTTCTGACCTAGGTGTTGAAGAATGCTGGGAAAGAATGAAAGAAAGTATAGTGAATAGTGCAAAAGAAGTATGGGTAGTGCAAAGAGGCATAAGATTCTGAGAGGTGACGCCTGGTGGGACGCGGATGTGAAATCCAGCGTCGAAAGAAAGAAAAAAGCATGGTTGGATTATGTCTCAAGTTTGAACCAGAATGATAGTATGACAGAGAAAAAGTATGAGAGCTACCGCCGCTGCAGGAATGTTACCAAAGCCTTAGTGAAAGAGAAGCGTGAAAGACTTGTTGCGAATGAGGAAGTGAGGTTGACGGAGAACTTCGAGGCGAATAACAAACTCTTCTGGAGGGAAGTTAGAAAGTCTCGGGGTTCTTCGTCAACATCCAGAATGGACAAAATTATTCTAAGTTTGGTGACATTCTTGCAAACCCAAGCGATGTATTGGGCAGGTGGAGTGAGTATTTTGGGGAAATGTACGAGTATGTTCCGGATGTGGGCGCCGCGAGTGAGCCTACGGCTGACACCGCTGCGCCAACATCTGATGAGGACATTACTATGGAAGAGATTGAATGGTCGATACGAAGTATGAAAAATGGTAAGGCAGCTGGAATTGATATGATGTCTGCTGAAATGATCAAACACGGCGGATCCTGTGTCCGGGACGCTTTCCTGACCTTGAGCAATCTGTGCTGGAGGTCGGGTAAGGTTCCCATGGACTGGAGGCGCGCTGTCATCGTGCCCTTGTATAAAGGTAAGGGATCACGTATGCAGTGCGCCAGTTACAGGGCCATCAGTTTGATCAGTTTAGCAGCAAAAGTGTATGGGAAAATTATTGAAAGGAGAATGAGGGTGATATTTGATGGAGTGTTGTGGGAGGCTCAGGGTGGTTTCAGAAGCGGACGAGGGTGCATGGATCAGATTTTTTCTCTCCACAACATCGTGGAGAAACAACTGGCTGTTAACCGGAAGGTTTTCTGCGGTTTTGTGGATCTGGAAAAAGCGTTTGACAGAGTGTTACGAAAGGATCTGTGGGATATACTCCCGGGCTACGGGGTGAGCGGAGCACTGGTGCGCGCTGTGCAGTCCACTTATGAGGGCTGCACAGCGTGTGTGCGTGTTGACGGCGGCTTGTCCCCCTGGTTTGACGTCAATATCGGCGTCAGACAGGGTTGCGTGCTGTCCGCTCGACTGTTCATCCTGTACCTGGACAGTTGTCTCCAGAGAATGAGATCGATGGATGTAGGGATGCGAATGGGTGACCTAGTTGTGAGCTGCCTGCATTACGCAGATGACGCCGTGCTTCTAGCCGATTCGCCGTCGGACCTGCAAACACTAGTCACTACTATGAAAGATGATTGCATGATTAAAGGCTTGCAGTTGAATGCGACGAAAACGAAAGTAATGGTGTTTGAAAGGGAGGTATCCAGAACAGATGCAAGGATAATGGTTGATGATGTAGTGCTGGAACAAGTTGGTTTGAAAGAGAGTGTCGGTGTAAAAGTAAGAAAGGGCATGTTCCGATGGTTCGGACATGTAGAAAGAATGGTTGACGCAAGACTGACTAAGCAGATATACAATGCAAAAGCGGACGGATGTAGGAGTCGAGGACGGCCAAGACACACATTCAAAGATCAAATAGAACGTGTTCTGGAGGAAGGTGATGTTAAGAGCCTCAAAAACCGACGCGCGTGCATGAAAAGAGTTATGAAAGTCAACGAAGCGAGTGAGGCGTGTAAGAATTGTGCCCTATGACGCTCTGTTCTCTCTGCCTACCCCGCAAGGGATTTGGCGTGAAGTTATGTATGTATGTATGTATGTAATATTATAAAGAGGAAAGATTTGTATTTTTGTATGTAACGAATAAACTCAAAAAGTACTAGACCGATTTTAATAATTCTTTTTTTTTAGAAAGCTACATTATCACTGAGTAACATAGGCTATATGTAATCATCGTCGTCATCGACATTTTGTTTGTACGCGAGTAACACCGTGCGGCGGGAAGCTACATACAATATAGCGGTACGAAATTCGCGCGGTCTGCTAGTATTTAATAGTTCTGTAAAAGCTTTCGTGTTAAATATCTAAGATAGCACACTACCTGATCATAAGAACTAATCTCTCTCAGATATAAGGTAATAGTATCATTATCTTCAAATCTAACATAACAGGTAGAGTTACGCAGTTTGCTGTGTGCAAGGCTCGACCAGTGAAACCGCGACCTAGTAAAGTAGCTTATGCCTTGTTTAGTTCGGTGAAAGATATACTACTGGCTAATATTTTAATTACTATCTAACATGATTTATATATTGAAATGGTGAGCGAAAGAAAAAAAAATATTTGTCATAAAACCATACGGAATATAACGGGTACGATATAGAAGCACCAAAAATGTTTTGTTAGCGGGAAACCCTAAAGTTTTGACAAAACAATCATGAAAAATATTTAGTCAACGTTATCTCAACTTGAGTATCATTTCAATTAAAACTTGCTGAAGAACTTTAATTTAAAAATAACTTGAACGATGAAATGTCTTATTTACACAGGTGGTCAACATTTTCCTGCCCTTAATCCACCTACACGGGGTTGGGACAATACGTATTCTCTTTCCATTCTCCTCTGCCACTCATCATTTCAAAACTTAAACCCCTAAAACTCATATCCAGTGTTACACAATACCTCCATCTCTTATCCACTATGGTCGTATCTATTCAAACAGATAGTTAAAGTTATGCTAACTTCCTCTGTTACAGTAACTAGGATCCAGTTCAAAGAGATCCTTGAAAATTATTTACGTAACAAGTACCGGCAATATGGTGTTAGTTACTGAAATAAGCTCATTACAGAATGTACGCAACTATAAGAATGAAACGTTCTCTCTGTACTTTTCTTTTGAAACCCACCCCCCTTCCCCATCCCTTCCTATCCTACTCCCTTAAAGGTCAGCAAGGCAACGGTAACACTAATAGGGGTTGCTGGTGTCCATGGGCGGCGCGGGTTGCTTACCATCAGGTCACGCGATTGCTCCTTTGCCCTCCTATGCTATAAAAAAACTAGCTGTAATCAAATTTTACTGCATATTTTTTTTTAGTGAGGACAAATTCACTTGCACTAGTTTATTATTAAATCCAAAATGGTACATAGATAACAGATATATCGACATGGTCATGTAAATAATAATTTAACTTCCAACTCGTTTCCTTGAAGTTTCTCTACAAATTCTACTTACCTTACTTCTTCATACTGAACTAGATAACTACTCCCATACCTTAATTGGTTAAGACCTAGACAATAAGTAGGTAGTATTTAAAGTTTCCGGATCACATAACTTACGTAAATTCGGTGAGTAAGCTTAAAATTACAACAACAAATCTCCTAGTTGCTTCTCACGTATAGATGTGAAAACTATTTTTATTTAAAGGACATGATTTCTTTATATATAATATGTCAATTATTTAGACTAAAACTTTATTTATTAACAAATATGTCTGGAACACAAGCAAAAAAACTTGCTGCACGTACAAGCTAGGAGCGATTTTAGAAGACGTTTAAAAATAGACAGTGACCCAGTTTCAAATAAAATAAATTTATATGGAAAATGGTGAAATAGCAAACTGCATTAAATGTAGTGAAAGATGAACGTATATATATAACTTCACACCAAAACTCACGCAGGGTAGGCAAGAGTCTAATAATTGACTCGTTGCTGGTAGGCGGTATACCGATTTACATTCTCTTACCCTTATCCAACCTTAGTTAGGGTCGGCACAATATTTCATCCTTATCCATTCTCTTCTATAACTCATCATCTTTACGCTTCTTATTCTTATCCTCTCTTACACAATCCATCCATCTCTTTATCGATCTATCACCACCAAATATCCATCCACAGTTTATGATGGCAACCCAAACATTGACTGGATTAATTTTGACTATGTCATTAGTTAATCTCACATAAGTAATGAGAATGTTGTTGATGACTGACAAAAAATAAACAAATATCATTTAGAACTACATTTTCTTTAAGAGTTCATAAATCCATTAAACATTACATATTTGTTCAAACGTGAAACAGTTCACTTTGAATGTACTCAAAAGAATTTACGATTATACGACATTTCTGTGACTGGTTTAACTGAAGCGAATAGAGAATGCAGTTTTCGAATGTATCTAGACCTGATATGGATTTTTAAACGACTGCCCTAAAAGAGAAGATTAATGTTTCAGGTCTCAAATCCTATGTATCCGATACTTTCAATTCCATCACAGCTTTATGAGAACTGAACAGATTTATACTTATGCGGTGTAGTAAAATCCTTACATAATCCCGATGTAGGCTTTATTTATAACCTAACCTGGAGTTTCATGTGATAAATTTTTAAATGTGAAGAATTTGTTTTTTATTAATTGTGTATATTTTAAGGGAATGTGGTGTGGCTGAAAGGAAAATAACGAGATGGTCGTGTATCAAAAATAATGGGTTATAACGCCTAGAATTATTAGAGCTTTTTATTTCGGGTAGTATTCCTACTACCACCTGAGATTAATGTCTGTCAGATATTAATTCAAGAACTCAACTCAGCATATATGTGGTGGTGAAATCGAATTTAATAACCTCCTGAATCTGGAGATTTTTCTTTGGTGGGTAAGGCGCAATCGAGAAAGCGTGTCACTTGACGGCAAGCAACAAACGCCGTTCATGGACACCTGAGCCTAACAATGGGATATGGAAGGGAACGGAAATGAGATGGGAAGGGGAGAGGCGAAGGGGTTGGCCCTCCGTATACTTCTCTCACCGAGCGAAACGCAGCATGAGCCACTTTACATCGATACTCTAAGAAATCGTAACATTTCACCGATTGTGCCAGCCCAATTCTGTAGCGAACTTCGAGGCTCTACCACTGTCGCTTTTATGTCACGTTGCTCAAGTTAATATATATATAGTATATATATAGTATCATAACAGTTGGAAGTTATTCAATTGGTTATACAATTATCTAATCTAAGATATCATTTACAGTCGTTCGATGGAGCAAACGACTAAAAGTAAGAGATAATAACAATACATAGTATAAAACAAAGTCGCTTTCCGCTGTCAGTCCCCTTATATGCTTAGATCTTTGAAAATACACAGCGGAATTTGATGCGGTTTTCTTTAATAGGCAGAGGGTTTCAACGGGTTGGTTTTTGTGCATAATTAATGTATAATGTAGTAAAAAACAAGTGATGATTTTCGAGATTGAACACTTTAAGCGCTAACGCTGGCCTATAGACTTCAAAAGGTCTATAAAAAAGTCCGCGACGGTGTATATCTATCTCTTAAGGACAACCCACAGTGATCATTTTTATTTCTTCTGCGGAGAAACAAAGTTCGCTAGTTCAACTAGTATCAAATAGAATGCACACAAGGCACTAAATAACACATAACAATTGAACTGCTTTATAACGATAAATTATGGATTTTAGTGTCGTACTGAATTAGGAAAAAATCTTCAGATGTGTTCTCACTTTCATGTAATTAATCAAATTAACTAAAGCAAAAGAACCTTAAAAATATACAACAGAAGATCGAAAGTGGCACAAAGAAACACCCCTTGAATTTGAAACTTACACAAGTATACGTATATACAGATTGATACAGCGTGTTCTAAATTGTATCGGGTCACCACAACGTCATTTTTAAGTCTATAGCAAAAGATACGCCCCGATAGATATGTGTGTCAATACTTGGATATTTTTTTTTACAAAATCCAACTTAATTGAAAGTTAAAACAAAGAATCTTTTATTACTTTGAAGAAGCCTGCAATTGGGAAGGCTCTAATTACAGTTTGAATACATATATCTGTTAATTACTAAAGTGACTCCTGTTAGGTACTTGAATTGTAAAGTCTCATTGGACTAAATTATTTATCGTATTTTTAATTAAACCCCTGAAAGTGGACGGGTTTAAGCCCCTTATAAAAAAGTCGGATATTCTCCTTTTTATATCATGCAGCGCTGTATATTAGTAAGTAAATATTAATGGGATAACAGGTCACTTTGAAAACAAAACCGTATTTAAAGAAATTTTAGAATAAAGAAATGTATATAATTTTTAATACGAATATTTTCTACGGCTTTAAAACTCAGTGCTAAATGGAATTGTTGTTTTTAGTTTACCTACACTTTTAAGGATAAAGGTGTTGAGACAAAAAATAGAAATTAAAAAACAATGCTGCATAAAACCAAATACAGTTCTATCTGCCTTCGTGTGAAGCTAAGTATGGAAATAAAAAATAAAAATCTTATTCGTTTTCACAGATAAGCAATCGAGGGAACGTACATGAATAAAATAAATTCGTTCTTTATGATGATAGAATAAATTGGACTTATTCCTCACGTGGCCTTGCCTTAAAAATAACGGGGAAATAAACGGTGAAAAGTTATTGATCTCTTTCAATGGTCGAAAAGCGAACGTGAATCTTAACGTTTCAAGAATATAAACGACCCTATTGGATTTCTCACCGTGATCCGTGACCTCTCTTCAGGAGAGCAATGAGTATTTTCTGTTGCTCTTGACATATATATCTATTTCTCTTTCTCCCTCTTTCAGAAATATATAGAAACCCAGATAGCTCTCAGTCCACACTTAATTTTGTGTTTTCAATTTTCAAAACAGTATTTAAGAGCTCCTTGAATCTTGTTTTATGTACTTTTGTACATTAATTTACAGTTCAACACCATCCATGAAAGTGTAAGAATTATCAATAGCATCTGATGTTAATTTACTTATTATGTAATCTATAATTTAAAATTATGAAATTAATATTAAAACCAAATAATATTTTTTTGAAGTTATTCGCTCGATTCGAAATGATCAAACACGGTGGAACTTGTGTCCGGGACGCCTTCCTGACCTTGTGCAATCTGTGCTGGAGGTCGGGTAAGGTTCCCATGGACTGGAGGCGCGCTGTCATAGTGCCCTTGTATAAAGGTAAGGGATCACGTATGCAGTGCGCCAGTTACAGGGCCATCAGTTTGATCAGTTTAGCAGCAAAAGTGTATGGGAAAATTATTGAAAGGAGAATGAGGGTGATATCTGATGGAGTGGTGCATGGATCAGATTTTTTCTCTCCGCAACATCGTGGAGAAACAACTGGCTGTTAACCGGAAGGTTTTCTGCGGTTTTGTGGATCTGGAAAAAGCGTTTGACAGAGTGTTACGAAAGGATCTGTGGGGCATACTCCCGGGCTACGGGGTGAGCGGGGCACTGCTGCGCGCTGTGCAGTCCACTTATGAGGGCTGCACAGCGTGTGTGCGTGTTGACGGCGGCTTGTCCCCCTGGTTTGACGTCAATATCGGCGTCAGACAGGGTTGCGTGCTGTCCGCTCGACTGTTCATCCTGTACCTGGACAGTTGTCTCCAGAGAGTGAGATCGATGGATGTAGGGATGCGAATGGGTGACCTCTGCTTTACGCAGATGACGCCGTGCTTCTAGCCGAATCGCCGTCGGACCTGCAAACACTAGTCACTATTATGTAAGATGATTGCATGATTAAAGGCTTGCAGTTGAATGCGACGAAAACGAAAGTTATGGTGTTTGAAAGGGAGGAATCCAGAACAGATGCAAGGATAATGGTTGATGATGTAGTGCTGGAACAGGTGAATGAAATTGTATATCTTGGATGCGCTTTTAGCAGGGATGGAAGGTACACCGCGGATGTAGAGAGGCGAGTGCCGATAGGAAATAGCGTAAATGGAGCGTTGGGCAGATTCCTGGGCGCAAAAAACATTAGCAGAAAAGCCCAGCTAGCAATCCACAATGCAGTCCTGATCCCTACGCTAACTTATGGAAGCGAGAGCTGGGTATGGCAGAGTGTGCATGAAAGTAGAATAAACGCGGTGGAAATGAGGGCACTACGCAAAATCTGCGGAGTGACTCTCGCTGACAACAAGGTTGTACGGAAGGAAGTTGGTTTGAAAGAGAGTGTCGGTGTAAAAATAAGAAAGGGCATGCTCCGATGGTTCGGACATGTAGAAAGAATGGTTGATGCAAGACTGACTAAGCAGATATACAATGCAAAAGCGGATGGATGTAGGAGTCGAGGACGACCAAGACACACATTCCATGACCAAATAGAACGTGTTCTGGAGGAAGGTGATGTTAAGAGCCTCAAAAACCGACGCGCGTGCATGAAAAGAGTCATGAATGTCAACGAAGCGAGTGAGGCGTGTAAGAATCGTGCCCTATGGCGCTCTGTTCTCTCTGCCTACCCCGCAAGGGATTTGGCGTGAAGTTATGTATGTGTGTATGTATGTATTCGCTCGATTCACTCTTAGAAGTCGATTTGTTTTGTAAATTAAAAAAGTGGTGAGATAAATCTTAATAAACAATTACAGCATAGTTTTGATTAGTTAAGATTTAGTTGGAGAAGTAACAGAAACAGTTGTACTAATAAAACGATACATACGATACGGCGATACATTAGACAAGTTTACCAAACAACTTGTGCTTATTATATTAAATCAGTTTTTGATTGATTTTCGCGTCCGTTCACAATATACCTGTCAAAAATAATAGATGAGTTTTAGTACAATATAGCACAGCTGTTTTGGAGAACTGAATATTTCCAGTAATTTTTTTTCTGAATCACATATATGATGAATCTCGCCTGATGGTAAGTAGTCATGTCTGGATGGATGTCTGCAACATCAGAATCATCACATGGTTTTTCATAGTAACCTATTCAACCCCTTTTGTAGGGTCCCATTCTACCACAGTATGTATGTATGTAACAGTACAGATAACGGTATCAAATCCTCAGAAAACGTGTTATTTTTGAAAGTATAAGTTAAAACAAAGAATCTTTTATTACATGGTTCTGTAATAAAAGATTCTTTGTTTTAACTTATACTTTCAAAAATAACACGTTTTCTGAGGATTTGATACCGTTATCTGTACTGTTACATACATACATACTGTGGTAGAATGGGACCCTACAAAAGGGGTTGAATAGGTTACTATGAAAAACCATGTGATGATTCTGATGTTGCAGACATCCATCCAGACATGACTACTTACCATCAGGCGAGATTCATCATATATGTGATTCAGAAAAAAAATTACTGGAAATATTCAGTTCTCCAAAACAGCTGTGCTATATTGTACTAAAACTCATCTATTATTTTTGACAGGTATATTGTGAACGGACGCGAAAATCAATCAAAAACTGATTTAATATAATAAGCACAAGTTGTTTGGTAAACTTGTCTAATGTATCGCCGTATCGTATGTATCGTTTTATTAGTACAACTGTTTCTGTTACTTCTCCAACTAAATCTTAACTAATCAAAACTATGCTGTAATTGTTTATTAAGATTTATCTCACCACTTTTTTAATTTACAAAACAAATCGACTTCTAAGAGTGAATCGAGCGAATACATACATACACACATACATAACTTCACGCCAAATCCCTTGCGGGGTAGGCAGAGAGAACAGAGCGCCATAGGGCACGATTCTTACACGCCTCACTCGCTTCGTTGACATTCATGACTCTTTTCATGCACGCGCGTCGGTTTTTGAGGCTCTTAACATCACCTTCCTCCAGAACACGTTCTATTTGGTCATGGAATGTGTGTCTTGGTCGTCCTCGACTCCTACATCCATCCGCTTTTGCATTGTATATCTGCTTAGTCAGTCTTGCATCAACCATTCTTTCTACATGTCCGAACCATCGGAGCATGCCCTTTCTTATTTTTACACCGACACTCTCTTTCAAACCAACTTCCTTCCGTACAACCTTGTTGTCAGCGAGAGTCACTCCGCAGATTTTGCGTAGTGCCCTCATTTCCACCGCGTTTATTCTACTTTCATGCACACTCTGCCATACCCAGCTCTCGCTTCCATAAGTTAGCGTAGGGATCAGGACTGCATTGTGGATTGCTAGCTGGGCTTTTCTGCTAATGTTTTTTGCGCCCAGGAATCTGCCCAACGCTCCATTTACGCTATTTCCTATCGGCACTCGCCTCTCTACATCCGCGGTGTACCTTCCATCCCTGCTAAAAGCGCATCCAAGATATACAATTTCATTCACCTGTTCCAGCACTACATCATCAACCATTATCCTTGCATCTGTTCTGGATTCCTCCCTTTCAAACACCATAACTTTCGTTTTCGTCGCATTCAACTGCAAGCCTTTAATCATGCAATCATCTTACATAATAGTGACTAGTGTTTGCAGGTCCGACGGCGATTCGGCTAGAAGCACGGCGTCATCTGCGTAAAGCAGAGGTCACCCATTCGCATCCCTACATCCATCGATCTCACTCTCTGGAGACAACTGTCCAGGTACAGGATGAACAGTCGAGCGGACAGCACGCAACCCTGTCTGACGCCGATATTGACGTCAAACCAGGGGGACAAGCCGCCGTCAACACGCACACACGCTGTGCAGCCCTCATAAGTGGACTGCACAGCGCGCAGCAGTGCCCCGCTCACCCCGTAGCCCGGGAGTATGCCCCACAGATCCTTTCGTAACACTCTGTCAAACGCTTTTTCCAGATCCACAAAACCGCAGAAAACCTTCCGGTTAACAGCCAGTTGTTTCTCCACGATGTTGCGGAGAGAAAAAATCTGATATCACCCTCATTCTCCTTTCAATAATTTTCCCATACACTTTTGCTGCTAAACTGATCAAACTGATGGCCCTGTAACTGGCGCACTGCATACGTGATCCCTTACCTTTATACAAGGGCACTATGACAGCGCGCCTCCAGTCCATGGGAACCTTACCCGACCTCCAGCACAGATTGCACAAGGTCAGGAAGGCGTCCCGGACACAAGTTCCACCGTGTTTGATCATTTCGAATCGAGCGAATAACTTCAAAAAAATATTATTTGGTTTTAATATTAATTTCATAATTTTAAATTATAGATTACATAATAAGTAAATTAACATCAGATGCTATTGATAATTCTTACACTTTCATGGATGGTGTTGAACTGTAAATTAATGTACAAAAGTACATAAAACAAGATTCAAGGAGCTCTTAAATACTGTTTTGAAAATTGAAAACACAAAATTAAGTGTGGACTGAGAGCTATCTGGGTTTCTATATATTTCTGAAAGAGGGAGAAAGAGAAATAGATATATATGTCAAGAGCAACAGAAAATACTCATTGCTCTCCTGAAGAGAGGTCACGGATCACGGTGAGAAATCCAATAGGGTCGTTTATATTCTTGAAACGTTAAGATTCACGTTCGCTTTTCGACCATTGAAAGAGATCAATAACTTTTCACCGTTTATTTCCCCGTTATTTTTAAGGCAAGGCCACGTGAGGAATAAGTCCAATTTATTCTATCATCATAAAGAACGAATTTATTTTATTCATGTACGTTCCCTCGATTGCTTATCTGTGAAAACGAATAAGATTTTTATTTTTTATTTCCATACTTAGCTTCACACGAAGGCAGATAGAACTGTATTTGGTTTTATGCAGCATTGTTTTTTAATTTCTATTTTTTGTCTCAACACCTTTATCCTTAAAAGTGTAGGTAAACTAAAAACAACAATTCCATTTAGCACTGAGTTTTAAAGCCGTAGAAAATATTCGTATTAAAAATTATATACATTTCTTTATTCTAAAATTTCTTTAAATACGGTTTTGTTTTCAAAGTGACCTGTTATCCCATTAATATTTACTTACTAATATACAGCGCTGCATGATATAAAAAGGAGAATATCCGACTTTTTTATAAGGGGCTTAAACCCGTCCACTTTCAGGGGTTTAATTAAAAATACGATAAATAATTTAGTCCAATGAGACTTTACAATTCAAGTACCTAACAGGAGTCACTTTAGTAATTAACAGATATATGTATTCAAACTGTAATTAGAGCCTTCCCAATTGCAGGCTTCTTCAAAGTATTAAATAATAATTTAAATATAGTCTATAGGTCGCGATGGTCCAGTGGTTGAGCACACGGCTTCTGATCCAGAGGTCCGGGTTCGATTCCTGATACTGGCGCACACCAATGACTTTTCGAATTTGTTTTCGGAAGTTATGTGTGATTAATATCGATGACTGTAAACTTTGTGCCCGGTATGGTTAGCCACCTATACCATTTGGGACGAAAACATAACGGCGAGACGAGGCTTAACAGCTGCTGCCTACACCTTCGGGAAACAAAGGCGTGAAGTTATGTTGAATGTTATGTTAAATATAGTCTAATTAAATGATATTACATAATACTAAGTATTATCTTATGTAATTATAGGAGAGCATTTTTAGATTTTGAAAATAAAAACAACGCCATGTACGTCATTTTTTATTTGTATGTACGCCATTACTTGAACTAAGCATCAATCAATTCAGTGTTTTAACAATAATATGTTAACTCTGCTTACCTTTTCAACCACACAACCCTGAACATAATTCCATTATCAACATTTACTTTTTAAAACAGTTGTTGTCGGTCAACAAAATTTAAATTTCAAACAAAAAGTACCGAGCTCATTAAAACATAAATTGAATGTTCTACAATTACGTAGGGCTGTTTGTTAAATAAATTTTATTTTTATTAAATTTAAATTTAGATAGACTGATCAGTAATTATTAATTTACTTGGTATTTTTCAAGGTAAAATACAAAACACGGTGGTAGAGCCACGCAGTTCGGTGATTGAATGAATGAATAAATGGGCTCGTTCAACCGATGACATACCACAACCAGAAATTTTACGTAAAGTGATTGAAGCTGCATTCCCTTTATCTTAAATATTGACTACTGTGTGATTGAATTATGTAAATATACTATATGTATTCATATGTGTCTTTAATAACCTAAATTGAATAAATGAGATTTTGATTTTTTTATTTTGACTTTAAAGGTCGTCATCGCAACTATGGCCTTCTCGGTGCTATAGTTGTCCATGTCTGGCTAATGGCTAACCATCAAGTGACCCACGTACTCACTTGCTAACTCTCCCAAAATCAAATGAATATTATGTTCACGACGAGTAATTTATTTTTCCATTCGCCCAATTTGGACAGGCTAAAGCTTAGGAGCCATACTGCCTTGTCTGTAGAAACTTTTATTGTCTTAGGTATCAATAATTATAATATTTGATCAGTATTTTTTGTCTTTTCTGAATGTCTTCAGTAAGTCATTAAAGTAGTTTCTTTATTAGTTTTTTTTTTCACTTCTCATACTTTCATGCATTTTCCCCTTTCCGGTTAATATTTTTCCTTCAATTCACGACGAGTCGAGTTATTTGGTAAGGGTGCGACCACATACTAATGCATTCTACAACTTAAGACCTCATGGGATCTGATTACCAAAAAAATGACACTCATTTAAAAAAATAGAATAATCTTAACTAACGATTGAATTATACAACAATAAGTAGGTAAATGCCTACTACAGACAGATTCAAAGATGGAATCACACAGCTCGGCACAATCCAATTTCCTCCAAATCCAATCTCCATTGCACTCTTAAATCCACCTTCAGCGAAGGCAAATCTAAAACGAACGTAAAAACGCAATTTAACATAAAAACGGATGAGTTCTCGTATACTCTTATAGGTGTGTGCGGAATCTTTGCGATATTCAAATAATACATATCAATATAAACATTTATTTCTCTCTTTTTTCTTCTATCATCATCTTATTATGATCATGAGCTTTGATGTTAGCTTTTTTTTTTTTAAATTAATCTATATATTATTTATATAGAAGTTCGGTTTTTTTTTGTTTCAACCACGGAGCTCATGGTACATTGGTAAAACAAAGCTAAAAAAAAGTTGATAGGTTGGATTCCCACTCGAGATCAAATTGAGTGTTTGTATAGAGTCTTTGAGTGCAATAAAAAAGTTCGTCGATAATAATATGATATTCGTTATTTAGTAACAAATAACACAAATATTAGCTACTTAGTTCGGAAACAGTTAAATACTATTCATAACTAAACTATCCATAATAATGTGACATAGCTGATGAATAGCTGATGGTAAGCTACTTGTGCCACACACCCATCTTCAATACCGAGACGCTCACAACTGTGTTACAATCATTAAGGATAGGATGTAGAAATCACGAGGAAGAGGAAGGGTGTCACATTTTTAATTCAATTACTTCTACTAGCAGTCTCGGTGGTCCAGTGGTCGAGCACACGGCTTTTGAATCCAGGGGTCGCGGGATCGAATCCCGGCACACACCAATGACTTTTCGAAATTAATTTCGAAAGTTACGTGTAATAAATATTGATGACTGAATACTTTGTGCCCGGTATGGCCATTTGGAATGTAAACATAACAGTGAGTTGAAGCTTAACAGCCACTGCCTACACCTTCCGGTAGAGAAAGGCGTGAAGTTATGTTATTTTAATTACTTCTACAAGTAAATAATTTATTCAATTTGTTATCGGACAGGATCAGAATAGTTTCAACTCGATCACAGAATTTTACGACAATGTTTAAACTTAATGTCCAGGGAATATCATGTTGTACTTAATTACCATTTTAATTGAATTCTAACCTCAAATTAATTAAGCTATACGTTTATAGCCTTTCAGAATGGAACACGTTACACGTGGCACGCTGTGCTGTGGTTTCGTTTTGACTTGATGTGCAAAATATTAAGAAAAAAAAATGGAATAAGTTTTAATATTATTAAGAAAAACTAATAAGAATTATCACTCATATAGCAACAGTATAATGCCACAATTAATGAGACGACCCTAAATTAATAAAAAGGCAAATTCAAAATACGTTTGATGAAAGTAAAAAAAAAAATGTAAGTTACACAGTTAGCATCTATTGCTTGCCTAAAGTATTCAATCGATCAATAAAATTTGTTCAGAATGGTAATTAATTAAGACGTAAGAACACAGAATGTTAAGCCAACCTAGAAAGCTATCTACATCTATTTAACAAAGAAACAGAGACTGTTTTACAAAACTACCTAACTACTACTAGAAATATTAATATTTATAATTTTATCAGAACATACAAATTGTGTAATAAATTGACAAAACCTTTACACTGATCAAAGCAAAGCAACTTACACGCTTACTAACAACTCACAAACACGATACCTTCCTCCAGCAGTACTAAGCTTTCAGTGCCGTAAAGGCAGCTTTTCCGAGCGGACGTCACCGTCGCTGCCATCTACCTTCGCGAAGATTTTAAATCTCGTAAAACTCTACGTAACTTGAACAAATTAATAAACAAAATACATACAATACATTATTCACACAATTTATATACTTTTAAAATGTGACATAGTGCTGTTCTCCAAAGTAATTCCAGTCTTGGATTGACACTAAAAAAATATACTGTTCTGAGGTGAGATATTTTTAATGTATCGCTTTTAATGTAGATACAATAAAATAGCATAACATATACTTCACGCCTTTTTTTACCCAAAGGTGTAGGCAGCGACTTTAAGCCTAGTCTCGCCGTTATGTTTACGTCCCAAATGAAATAGGTGGCGAACGTATCGCCATACACCGGACACAAAGTTGTCAGTCATCGATATTTTTCACACATAACTTGCGAAAAGAATTTTGAAAAGTCATTGGTGTGAGCCTAGATTAGAAACCAAGACTTCTTGATTCAGTAGCAAGGTGCTCGTCCACTGGACCACAGAGAAATTAAGTCTTATGATGTAGGTAAGAAGAATTTGTGATGAAATAAATTCAAGTTTCGTACCTTAGCAAATTATCTTTAGGGTAAAATGGGTCGTTTATCATCAACGTCAACAACCTTAATACCGGAGATGTTCTGTTAGTGACTCTAATGGTTTTGACTCTTGAATTATTAACCGACAGTGCCAGAAGAACGGTAATGTTTTTTAGTTTATACATTTTTATAGCTTTTTCAGTATGCACTGTAACACATAATTTCTCCAAAGTCATTGGTGTGGGTCAAGATTCATACCTGATACTTCTAGATGCAATAGCGGGGTGCTTGATTACCAGACCACTAACACTACTTGAGTAAACATCTATCGATTTTGAGTTTGAGGTTCTAGGATCATTAAGTTTTTGGAAATTAGTAGGTACTGTAGTGAAAATAGATGCCGTAAATTGATTAATGACGTAATTAAATATAGGCTGACTCTATTCATCCGGTTATTGTACGAATAATTTGTTATTATTTATCCGGTTACTGTACTAATCATTTGTAATTATTTATCCGGATACCGTACGAATAATTTTATTTTAGGCTGACTCTATTCATCCGGTTATTGTACGAATTATTTGTTATTATTTATCCGGATACCGTACGAATAATTTTATTTTATTTATCCGGCTATTTTGAAATTTTATACGAATGCATAAATAATTTCTTTTATTTTAACATAAAACCTGTGCTTTTATTATTTTTATACAGTAAAATGTGTTGGTCTAAAAATACAGTAGGAAATTCTATTTTAATTTTTCTGTAAGTAATGCTCTTACAAATAGCCCTAATATAACCTACCTAAAAATAACAAAAAAGTATTAAATATATATGTCTTGAAATACAAAACACGTTTAGAGTTAACACAACATTTATTGGTTTTGAAACTATACAAAATTTGCTGGGATAGCCGACTATGTTATAAGCATAACTCAAGCACAAGTGGCAGCAGCTCGCTGAAATTGTTAGTTAATTCTCATGCTAACTTAATGCTAATTTAAACAGCAATCACTGTACAGAAGCTTATTTAGTTAGGAACTAAATCAATATTTTTTTTATCATATCAAATAAAATAACTTTTGTAATGGGGCTCTAAAGTTTTAAACTTAAATATAGTCCAAACCAGAAATGACAAATCTCATTAGATATTATCATATCTTTAAGTGCATGCTTACAAAGCGACATCTAGTTACTAAGCGAGTAAACTTTATAAAAATAAATACTTATTATTTACAGAAAAAGTAAATATACTGACGTTGGTACTCGAACCCGCCAATCTCTATTGAGGTGCTCTGCACCACTAGGCCGTCAAATATATTTTGCACGAGGAATTGAACCCGTAACTCAACCGCTCTACCCGAATAACACAGTTCAAAACAATTTACGGCCGTAAAACTAACTTCGGTCGCATTCCAAATGGCGCGTGTTTCGACCCCGCCATAAGTTTCCCTGAGATTTATTATACTATTGTCAACGTACAATAAGTAAGCAATGCTATTTCTATATATCGAACAAATATTTTGTATTTGTTACGTCTTATAAGTTATGGATTGACAAAAATGGATAAAATACGTAATGGTAATAAGAATATTGAGGAAGGATGATACACATGTCGCGAAAAGTAAGAGAAGAGGAAGACCTAAGTAAACATGGATGTTTTGCGTGAAAGTACTGAATGATAAGGAATTTGGAAAAGGAAAACTGTAGTGCCGATCCCAAATGATGGGAACAGTGCTGGAAAATGAGGATTAAGTATAATTCTTAAATTTACTCAAAAAGGGTACCTTTTAATGTGTTACCTTATTAAATTAAAAGTTCTGCAAACACTGAACTGATGACTGAATTACTTTTATAAACCTACCTGAACAAGATAGCGTCGCATGCAATAATATTAATATTTCTATAAGTATTTTAATTAGGATCATGTTAGAGCGTACTGCGCCCACATTGTTATAACACCGACAGGCCCAAAGTCAAATATTTGAAACAACGAATCCTAATTACATACCGTTGGCCTGATTATTTGTTCTGTTAAATTTTACATCTGGCTGGCAATTGTATACTAATTATTAAGAAAAAATAAATAAAATATTGGGGGTCATGTCAAGAGCGTGCACGTCGCGACCCCTGCCGTCCCAGTGAGACGCAATCTTGACCGAAGCAAACTCAGCCGGACGGGCTGCTAGGGCGTGCCCCGTAAGCGACGGGCACCGATTAGCCTCCGTCGGTGCGGCTGCATGCGCATGCAGCGAAGGTGGCCGCCACCCTTCACGCAGCGCCAATCCTGGCGGGACGAGGAGAGGGGAGTGCCGTATAGGCACGTGGAATGTCAGAGGTAGTATGACAAGAAAGATGAATGAGATGATGGATGTAATAAATGAGAGATGCCTGGATGCCTTATGTTTGACGGAGACAAAGCGGAGGGGGAGTGAGACCGAGGACCTCCCTGGTGGCATGGTAGCCCTATGGTCCGGAGTGGACCCGGACGTCCGTGCCAGTGGGGGTGTTGGAGTCGTTCTCTCCTCCCGATTTGCTTCCGGAGTGAAAGATTATGACTTGGTAGGCCCGAGACATCTTTGGGTTCGTATAAAACTGGGGATCACGCGAGTTTTCCTGGTCGTAGCTTATGCTCCCGTCAGCTCCGCGGATCCCCGCGAACTCGAGGAGTTTTGGGAAACTGTTAGGGATATTCTGGATCTGGTTGAGGGAAATGAAAGGACGATTCTGTGTGGTGATCTTAATGGATGGGTCGGAACCAAGAGAGATGGCCTGGAGGCTGTCCTTGGTCCGAATGGTGACAAGAGAGTGAATGATGCTGGTAAGCCGATATTGGATGTATGCCTGGAACGGAACCTCATTGTGTCTAACACATTATTCCGTCATAAAGATATTCACACGTATACGTGGAGACGGAATGAACAAAAGAGTATGATTGATTTGATTTTGGTAGATAGTCGTCTCCGAAATACTCTAAGGGATAAAAGAGCCTACAGAGGCCCCACTCTTGATACGGACCACTTCCTGGTGGTAAGCCGTTTCGTGGGCCTTTTCAAGAAGTGGAGACACTGGCGAGTGTGAGTGAGAAATTAGAAGATGGAAGTGTACGGAGTATGTATGTAGACCTAGTCAGTAAAATACTCAGTGAGACGAGTCTTTCTGACCTAGGTGTTGAAGAATGCTGGGAAAGAATGAAAGTTAATATAGTGGACAGTGCAAAAGAAGTATGTGGTAGTGCAAAGAGGCATAAGATTCTGAGAGGTGATGCCTGGTGGGACGCGGATGTGAAATCCAGCGTCGAAAGAAAGAAAAAAGCATGGTTGGATTATGTCTCAAGTTTGAATCAGAATGATAGTATGACAGAGAAAAAGTATGAGAGCTACCGCCGCTGCAGGAATGTTACCAAAGCCTTAGTGAAAGAGAAGCGTGAAAGACTAGTTGCGAATGAGGAAGTGAGGTTGACGGAGAACTTCCAGGCGAATAACAAACTCTTCTGGAGGGAAGTTAGAAAGTCTCGGGGTTCTTCGTCAACATCCAGAATGGACAAAATTATGTCTAAGACTGGTGACATTCTTGCAAACCCAAGCGATATATTGGGCAGGTGGAGTGAGTATTTTGGGGAAATGTACGACTATGTTCCGGATGTGGGCGCCGCGAGTGAGCCTACGGCTGACACCGCTGCACCAGCATCTGACGATGATATTACTATGGAAGAGATTGAATGGTCGATACGAAGTATGAAAAATGGTAAGGCAGCTGGAATTGATATGATGTCTGCTGAAATGATCAAACACGGTGGAACTTGTGTCCGGGAGGCTTTCCTGACCTTGAGCAATCTGTGCTGGAGGTCGGGTAGGGTTTCCATGGACTGGAGGCGCGCTGTCATAGTGCCCTTGTATAAAGGTAAGGGATCACGTATGCAGTGCGCCAGTTACAGGGCCATCAGTTTGATCAGTTTAGCAGCAAAAGTGTATGGGAAAATTATTGAAAGGAGAATGAGGGTGATATCTGATGGAGTGTTGTGGGAGGCTCAGGGTGGTTTTAGAAGCGGACGAGGGTGCATGGATCAGATTTTTTCTCTCTGCAACTTCGTGGAGAAACAACTGGCTGTTAACCGGAAGGTTTTCTGCGGTTTTGTGGATCTGGAAAAAGCTTTTGACAGAGTGTTACGAAAGGATCTGTGGGGCATACTCCCGGGCTACGGGGTGAGCGGGGCACTGCTGCGCGCTGTGCAGTCCACTTATGAGGGCTGCACAGCGTGTGTGCGTGTTGACGGCGGCTTGTCCCCCTGGTTTGACGTCAATATCGGCGTCAGACAGGATTGCGTGCTGTCCGCTCGACTGTTCATCCTGTACCTGGACAGAGAGTGAGATCGATGGATGTAGGGATGCGAATGGGTGACCTAGTTGTGAGCTACCTGCTTTACGCAGATGACGCCGTGCTTCTAGCCGAATAGCCGTCGGACCTGCAAACACTAGTCACTATTATGACAGATAATTGCATGATTAAAGGCTTGCAGTTGAATGCAAAGAAAACGAAAGTTATGGTGTTTGAAAGGGAGGAATCCAGAACTAATGCAAGGATAATGGTTGATGATGTAGTGCTGGAACAGGTGAATGAAATTGTATATCTTGGATGCGCTTTTAGCAGAGATGGAAGGTACACCGCGGATATAGAAAGACGAGTGGCGATAGGAAATAGCGTAAATGGAGCGTTGGGCAGATTCCTGGGCGCAAAAAACATTAGCAGAAGAGCCCAGCTAGCAATCCACAATGTAGTCCTGATCCCAACGCTAACTTATGGAAGTGAGAGCTGGGTATGGCAGAGTGTGCATGAAAGTAGAATAAACGCGGTGGAAATGAGGGCACTACGCAAAATCTGCGGAGTGACTCTCTCTGACCGTGTAGAAAACAAGGTTGTACGGAAGGAAGTTGGTTTGAAAGAGAATGTCGGTGTAAAAGTAAGAAAGGGCATGCTCCGATGGTTCGGACATGTAGAAAGAATGGTTGATGCAAGACTGACTAAGCAGATATACAATGCAAAAGCGGATGGATGTAGGAGTCGAGGACGGCCAAGACACACATTCCATGACCAAATAGAACGTGTTCTGGAGGAAGGTGATGTTAAGAGCCTCAAAAACCGACGCGCGTGCATGAAAAGAGTCATGAATGTCAACGAAGCGAGTGAGGCGTGTAAGAATCGTGCCCTATGGCGCTCTGTTCTCTCTGCCTACCCCGCAAGGGATTTGGCGTGAAGCTATGTATGTGTATGTGTATGTGTGTGTGTGTAAATAAAATAATACTGGCCTCTTTAGTGTTACCCAATTCGATTTTTAAAAAATCGATGACATTTGTCGCTTATTGCTGGAACTTTTTTTAATTCTTTCATGATGGATATCTAAATACTTATATACCATAATGTTATATTGAACTTTTTTAATTATTTACTCTGTAACTGAAAAAAAAATAAGCGTGTTAAAGAGTGCGTGACTGTCGGTCGGTGGTTGTATGAACTCGCGATATCGACCGCGTGTTGTGCCACCCGGTCACTAGCCGTCCCTACAACACAATATCGATTTTACCACAGACATTCAGATATTACCAGCGACAACTGAATTCGATTACTCAACAGTGACGTGGGCGTAATAGCCCGCGTCCGATTCTAATACGCAATGCGGTTAATGAGAAATTAATTTAGAATTAATTTCAATACTGAACCTATTAGCAACATCTATTTAATTCAAACTATACCCAACAGTAGGCTGGTTTTGCTCACAATTGCACAGTTCAATTACACGGTTTCCATGGTCTTAGAAGCCAAAGTCCTGGCAATAATTTCTGTCCTACCAGGTTTAGGTCCTTTTTTTATGCGAGGAAATGCTTTATGCACCCCCAACCTGTTTTGCTTCCTAAGTTGTTGCAATAAAAAAAATAATTATCTATGATGAATGAATTGTATTTTAGATGAATTGTATACAATTAGATATCAATTTTGATTTCAATAATAGCGTTAAAGCAATTCTAACCTTTTCAATCTTTCTCTTCTTTAATTCTTCAATAAATGTATTAATTGTAAACGTTGAGCGAACGTAAATTTACCTGAGTTAAGTTGATCTGATCCATCATTAAGTAAGTACAGCCAGCAATAAACCTGATTTATGTAAAAAGATTAGACGTAAATACCAACTACTGCTCTAATTAACGATGTCTACTCAGCGTGCGGCCTGTATTTCCTTGTTATTCCTGTGTAATTGAGCATTCAAGTAAAAAAAAGGTCGATACAAGCTTACAAAAGTAATCGCTGATTTGTGTTACAGTCTCGCAACTTTAAATAATTGTATTTTATTTTGTTTAAGACAAATTGTTACCAATGATGTCTCAGAATTCTACTCGCAAGTTATGTGTGATAAAATATCGATTACTAACAACTTTTTACCCGATATGATGGCAATAGGTTCGCCACTTATTCGGGTAAAAAATAGCGTGAATTTACGTAAGTCACGCAGTTCACTGCATAAAAGGACGTTCAATTGGTATAATACTACGACTGCTCAGAATACCGAGGTTGAGTAGCTCATTCTGCGTTCCATTCGATGCAAAATATATCCGAAGGCCTCTACATCATCTTAAAGGCCGGCAACGCAACTGTAACACGATTTGTGTTGCAGATATCCATTAGCAACGCTAGTCGCGTACGGGTGAGGTGCTCGCTAGCTAGCTCTCCCACAAAAAATAATGTCTTGTCCGTCCAAAATTGTAGGCAGTATTTTCATAAATTAGCCGATCTAAGGTCCCCTTGGTATTGTTAGTTTGTAGTAAAGTAAAAAGCCGGGCAGATTTCCCAGAACATCGGTATTCGTTTCAAACTATAATAAAAATGAATATTTTAATTGGTTGATAAAATAAAAAAATCATCGATACAGCGCAACAGTTCATTAACTTTAATTACAATTATTCCTTCAACTGTAAAATGTTAACAGAAATACAATATTGAATTGCGTTTGTGCTGCAAGTAAGCTCGTATTGATATTTAAAGTTCGAAATTGTTGATTGATTAACAGTGGTAGAGCCAAGCAGGTCGCTGCATGAATGGGCCGGCTCGAACGATGAAATACCACGACCTCTCAGAAGACCGACGTAAAGTGGCTCGTGCCGCGTTTCGTTCGGTGAGAGAGGTACCCGGAGGCCCACCCCCCTTCCCCATCCTTTCCTATCCCCTATCCCTTAAAGGTCGGCAACGCAACAGTAACACTATGTGTTGCTGGTGTCCATGGGCGGCGTTGGTTGCTTACCATCAGGTGACACGCCTGCTCGTTTGACTCCTATCCCATAAAAAAAAAATTTTTCAGAGAGCTTCATGAGTATTTTAGCGAACCATTTGAGCCATAAAAACGAGCGGGTATCACAAGAATTTCGAAAGTCTGTAAGGAACTTGGCATGGAGTTATGTATGTATATATTTCGTAAACTAGGTATACAGACTTTTTTAACTGCGACAGTAGCCAAGGAGCACATGAAGCCCTACTTGAAGCCCAGTCCAGTTCAGGCAGACTTGATGACCACTCACGGGCATCACACAAACAAATTTTCATCCCTTTGTAAATCTATTCACATAACTTTATTCACTGAAGCTTTTTAGAGATTTTTATAGCTATAGATATAGCTGAAGATTTCTATATATTTAGAGCTTTTTATGGGGGTAGAGTTACGCAGTTCGCTGCACGAATGGGCCGACTCCACTGGTGAAATATCACGGCCTCTCAGAATATCGACGTAACGTGGCTTTTGCCGCGTTTCGTTTGGTAAGAGAGGTATCCGGTGACCTAATCCCTTTCCTCCTATTTCCATCCCAGTTGCGACCACGTCCATATCCTTTTGTTAGAGCCGGCAACGAAACTGTAACACTATATGTGTTCAGATGTCCATGGGCGGCGTTTGTTGCTCACCATCAGGTGACACGCCTGCTCGTTTGTCGCCTATACCATAAAAAAAGAAAAGAGAGGAGGTTTTTTTCTGTAGCATACACTAAATAATCTCCTAAAAATTCTGGTTATGGTCGGTTCTGGTTATATTTTCAATCTTAAACTACTTAGATAATAGTGTAAACAGTGTATTGCAGTGGTGACAACATTCACTTGTCTCTGTACAATAACACCGGAACAAATCCACTGCATATTTTATGCGATCCTCGTTGCTTAAACACGACAACACTTTTACAATGCACTTACTAGGTCAGCGAGAGAGCCGGGAATAGCTGGAATAAGCTTATTTTACATTTTTCAAAAAATAGAAGAGTATTCCTTGAAGAATTGTTAATGCTAGTTTTCTGGTAAATTCTGTAACTTATAGATGCAGACTTTTGTTTGGAAATTATTCATGTTCAAACAAGCAAATGTTGTTTGTTATGTGTTCAAATTATCGACGATTGAACTTACTATAAAGTGTCGGTGTAAAAGTAAGAAAGGGCATGCTCCGATGTTTCGGACAGGTAGAAAGAATGGATGATGCAAGATTGACTAAGCAGATATACAATACAAAAGCGGATGGATATAGGAGTCGAGGACGGTCAAGACACACATTCCATGACCATGGTTACGTTAGTAGCCTCAAAAATCGACGCGCGTGCATGAAAAGAGTTATAAAAGTCAAAGAAGTGAGTGAGGCGTGTAAGAATCGTGCCTGATGGTGCTCTATTCATTTTGCCTACCCCGCCACGGATCTGGCGTAAAGTCACGTATGTATGTAACTTATTACTACTACATAATAAGTTACATACATACATAACTTTGAATACTCAGTGCATTTAGTATTAATGATTTTTTGCCCATTTCCCTCCTTTGGGGTCGGCACAACAGATTCCCCTATTTCACGCTTCCCTTCATTCGCTTCTTCAACACCAACACTCTTCCCAATCATATCATCATCTTTCACAAACTCCATCATTGTTTTCTTAAGTCATCCTGTTCTCTTGTTTCCTTCCACATTCAGACATATCAATATTTTATTATTATTATTTCTCCTAATTACATTGTAGTCACTCTAATTAATTGGATCTAATATATATATAGTAATAGATCTAGGAGTAAATAGGTATCCATTAATAGATACGATTGTTCTTAACGTCAAGTATCGTTATAACACAAATATTCCTAATGTATCTTTAAATCCTTGCTGTAGTAACTTCACAATACGAATTCCGAACCGAGATGCAAACATATCTGTGCATTTTATACTTATTCCTTCTGTCTGTACGTTTTATCTTCTAGCGCTGTGTATTCCCATTTCAGTTTACGAGCGTGAAACACAATTCTACCTAAGTTTTTATAACTGTCTTTACTCACACATTCGTGGAGACAATACCACGACGCAGTAAAAACGAAATTTCTTGACGAATATTACCTTGTTAAAGGTTATGTTCGCAGTTAATGTAATATGTATTTTAATACTTGACTGTCATGCCTTTGCCTTTGCTAGTCAAGATAATGGGTTACAAAGTATTACTACAACCCATTCTTGCTTTAAGCAGCAAGTCAAGTTGCCTTGTATAATGCATGATACAAGATATGAGAAGCTATAATTTTATGCATCTTCACATGACCAATATATCAATTGCTCCCTTCCAACTATATTGGTACCATCCCCTTTGGGTGTTTTCATTGGATTTTAAGTACAGGTTGAATTTATACTTATTTCATGTCCATTTTTAATGTGGAGAATCTATAAATCCATTGACCCTCAACCACTGACACTTACTACAAAACACTTAGTATTTTTTCCGAAAGCCTTAGTGAGTAGTACAAAATTTTATGATGTAGTAAAATGAAGAACGGGTCTTAAACACGGAACTTCCGCATCACATGTGCTATTATCTAACTGTTGAACTATCGAGGATCCAGGATGTACTATCTAGGTAGGTACTTATTACTATTATAATTGACTTCACTACGGCTTAATTTTACGAAACCTCCTTTTCGGGGTGGGCAGAGAGGTCAGAGTACCATAAATGACAATTCTTGCACGCTACATTCACTTCTTCGACTTTCATGATTTTTTTCATAGGTTTTTAAAGCTCCTGACATCACCTACAGCAAGGACACTTTCAATTAGGATTACTACTACTAAATAATTGACGTACAATCAATTAAATAGAAGACAGTTAATCTGTTTACTCGTAATATATTCTGTTAGTAACGTTGACGGAAAACCTTACTAAATAGTTAATACAGCTTTTCGCAAGTGTGTGCAACACATTAGAAATTTAAGGAACAACTGAGACCCTCTAAGGATAATACTTCTGGGTAGATACTAAAGCAGCTTAAAATGTAACTTGAAGTAGATATTTAAATAGAAAACAAGTAGGTACCTACTTATAACTCGTCGAAACTTTTAACAACATCAAACCTACTAGCTGTCTTTTGCTGAATAAATATATCGTATATATTAATTGGACCAAAATATTAGATAATATTACATAATTAGTACAACAAAAATATTATATTTTAGACCACACATGTTTATCTCGATTCTAATTTTCGTTAGCCATTTACCAGACTACTCCCAAAATGAATATTACTACGAATAATACTTTCCGCTATGATTAGAATGTTTATTTATACGAAATTTACCGATTTTAAAACGCAAAGAAAAGGCAGTTATAGTTTACAAACTCATTTGTTAATAAAAAAAAAAAATATAAAAACGTGAAAAGATTTTTGATAGCCCTTTGAAAGTATATTAGCACGCAAATATACACTCCATTCGCTAAACAAAAGGAATTCGCACAGAGTAATAAAAACTTATGCTCAGAAAAATAATACTAACAAAAATGTGTGTTATTGCGCTTCTGGAAGGTTGGGGTCGGCTACAGGGATGAGAACTTCATTTTGTGCTAAATAAATCCAGTTATTTATTATAATTATTCCAGCTATACATAAAGCTATTTCCGCAAAATTATTTTAGTGTTTAAATCAAGATTATTTTAATATTATTTTAATAATTGCTTACAATAGCAACAGTGGTTGAGCCAAGCAGTTCCCTGCGTAAATGGGCCGCCTCGATCGGTGAAATACCACGACCTCTCAGAAGATAAACGCAAAGTGGCTCATGCTGCGTTTCGTTCGGTGAGAGAGGTACCTGGAGGCCCAACCTTCTCTATCCCCTATCCCTTAAAGGTCGGCAACGCAATAGTAACACAAAATGTGTTGCTGGTCTCCATGGGCGGCGTTGGTTGCTTACCATCAGGTGACACGTCAGCTAGTTTGCCCTCCTGTCCGATAAAAAAAATGTTCTTAACACCACAAATATACTTTGTTGTAAAATCAATTATAAGTGACTCAAATTCGCATTGTTTCTATTTGAAAATCAACATTATTACTACTGGGGCTGATTGAAAAGTTCTCGGCCTGGCCTATATTTTTCAATCAGCCTTTGTATGAGCGAATAAAAAACACATAAAAAATTCTAAAATTGTTTAAAATGTTTGTGTACCGAAAGAATTCAAGTACTCCGATATTGGTATAAAAGATATTTTTGAAACACAAAGACAAAACTTTCATGAGTAGGTAACCGTCAAGTAATTTGTTTAGAAGATGACAATTTTATTTTGCATTGTATTTTATTTGCAAAAAAAGTTCAAGTTCTTTTTGCTCTTGTAAATATAAGTTAACAAAAAATAACAGTTACATTCTTGCTTGGTTATTATTTTAAATAAATTACTTTTGAGATAAATCCAATATTTATGTAGGCATTGTTCCTAATAGAACGCTTTATTAGGAACATTGGATTAACTGACACTGGAAGGTAATTGTGATAAACAGCGATGACTGAAAACTTTGTGCCCGGTATGGCAATAGGTTCGCCACCTATTCCATTTGGGACGTAAACATAACGGCGAGACGAGGCTTAACAGCCGCTGCCTACACCTTTGGGTCACAAGAGGCGTGAAGTTATGTTATGTTATTAACTATTTGTATTAACGCTCTTAATGAAGTGAATGATAGGGTCGCATGGAAAAGAAAAACCAGGGAAGATGATGATGATTATCGCCCTTAATTCCCGAACGTGTAGGTAGTACTAATAAATTTCTCAACATGCCAAAGGAACTATTTTTGATCCAATGGAATACATATTAGCTATACGATAATGATTATTTTAATAGTAATAATAACATCCACTGCCTAAAGTTTCGAGTAGAAAAGGCGTGAAGTTATTTTATGATAAGTTTTATCTCGACGCGGTCTGTGATGTGCTCAAATCTTTTATGAATAAACATGGTCCTACTTATGTTTTTGTATCATATAAAGTTATCATAATACAGCTTTTTCCTTGAAGAGAGAATATTCGTAGCAAAAGCGAAAAGATTCATATTTATTCACAAGAGGCGGCTATAATATGTTATCGTACTAAATCAGCGTTTTATTCTATGTTTGTTCAGGTAATGTGTCCCAAGTAACATCGATTTATTGCAGTATACGATAGTTATACCCTTATTTCTACATGTTAGTACCTATAAAATATAGTCGTTTTGTTTTTTTTTTATGGAAAAGGGGACAAATAAGCAAACCAGTCACTCGATGTTAAGCTGTTAGCGTCGCCCATGGACGTCGGCAAAACCAAGAGTGTCGCAGTTCCGTTGTCGTAGGTTTTTTTAGCTACATAGATCGAATTCAGGTTTTACTGACGATTGTATTTGAAAAAAAAAACTATCCTTCCATAGATAATTTCTACTTTTTTGTTAACTGTCACAGTTTTGTCATTTTATACGTAACGGTCTGTAGATTGAACACTTATATGGATGGACTTATAAAGAGTAAATTAGCTGTAGTACATCACACGATGACGACGACGATTAAAATTGTTTTTTCAAACCTGAGACATAAAATATTCAACTACATGGACCTTATGAAATACCTATTGATAATACCGCATTATCTTTGTGAAATAAAGTCATCGTATTGACTGAAAAAAATACCTATTTTTAATACTTAAATTAATTCCTGAAAAGCAGAGATAGATTCTTCACTAGAATATATAAGACGCTATTGAAAAGCTATCTCCATCTGTTTCAAGTAATACTATGGTATTTTTATATGTATAAATAAGTACAATGTAATCCATTAGTGAAATGATATTGGATGAATGAGGGGATACATATCTGTGTATATAACTTACTGTATTTAATCTCTAATAGCCACTGCAATTATGATTTAATATTAATATTAAATAGCATTGAAACAACTTTTTATGGATTATATCGCGTTCATTTAGAACTTATTTTCTATTTATTTCCCGACGTTTCGAACTCTTTACAAAGATCATTATCACGAGTAATGAACAAAAAGATGGTAGTCGTTCAGAAGCTATTTTCAATTATCAATGATAATATAATCCATAAAAAGTTGTTTCAATGTTATGAATGTGATTCGCGAAAATCTAAGAAATTAATATTAAATGTTATTAGTTGATACAGCGAACTTTGTTTCGCCTTGGAAAAAATAAAAACGGTCACTGTGAGTCATCCCAAAGAGACAGGCATACACCATCGCGGACTTTTTTCTAGACCTTTTGAAGGTGTGTAGGTAATAATGTTGTTTTCTATTTTTTTTTTTCATTTATCACTTAAGCCAGCAAACGTTCGCAATTAAAGTGCTAAATCACGAAAATTATCACTATTTTTATTAGCTTTTTATTAGCTTCACCTGTATGTTTGTATGTTTGTTTGTAACCGACTTCTTTGGGCGCGATTTTGACCCACTTTAAACGGCCAGATTTCGTTCAAACTTTGTAGATTTATTGAGGACCGATGACAATACACTAATTTGATAAAATTATTCAATTTTTCAATTTGCAAAATATGATTTTTGTTAATTTTTTAGTGTTCATAGTTCACTTCTCGCACCATCTAGTGGCAATCAGCGGAAAGTCTACGTTATCAACTTGAAACGAGTTCCTTGTTTATACAAGGAACTCGTTTCAAGTTGATAACGTAGACTTTGAGGAATTGAATTTGAGGATTAAATACAGTAAGTTATATACACAGATATGTATCCCCTCATTCATCCAATATCATTTCACTAATGGATTACATTGTACTTATTTATACATATAAAAATAACACAGTATTACTTGAAACAGATGGAGATAGCTTTTCAATAGCGTCTTATATATTCTAGTGAAGAATCTATCTCTGCTTTTCAGGAATTAATTTAAGTATTAAAAATAGGTTTTTTTTCAGTCAATACGATGACTTTATTTCACAAAGATAATGTGGTATTATCAATAGGTATTTCATAAGGTCCATGTAGTTGAATATTTTATGTCTCAGGTTTCAAAAAACAATTTTAATCGTCGTCGTCATCGTGTGATGTACTACAGCTAAATTACTCTGAAGAATTACTTTGAAACTGAATTTGAGGAATATTCCTCAAATTCGGTTTTGATATCCGTTGTTAGCAGGCTTTAAAATAGTTAAGCAATAGTTTAAAAAACTAAGAAACGCGCTCGTTATAGAAAACCGAACTAAAAAATATAAAATAAATAATAGTTTAAAAAAACTAAAAAACACGCTTTTTATAGAAAACCGAACTAAAAAATAGAAAATAAATTTTAATGAATTTAAATTAAGAAAATAGTAAAAATTTCAATGAATATAAATTAATAATAGTGTGAATAAAAAAAAATTACATTATTTTAAAAAAAGCGTGGGGTGCTTTTTAAGATATTATCGAAATGATAATCACTCTACTCATATCTGTCAATAAAATATTTATAACTATTGACACCATGCACCCCACGCTTTTTTAAAATAATTTTTTTTTTTTATTCACACTATTATTAATTTATATTCATTGAAATTTTTAACACTATTTTCTTAATTTAAATTCATTAAAATTTATTTTCTATTTTTTAGTTCGGTTTTCTATAAAAAACGTGTTTTTTAGTTTTTTTTAAACTATTATTTATTTTACTACATTATACATGAATTATACAAACAAACTCTATCTAATAAAAAATACACAGTCGTTGCGTAGTTTCAAAGATCTAAGCATAATAATGGGATAGACAACGGAAAAACAACTATATTTTATACTATGTAATGGTGAATGGAAATGAACTATGGTGAGTATAGTTATGATAAGTTTCATTTGTATATGGATAAATAATGTATTACTTATTTGCACCAATAAAGCTTTTATATTCATAAATATATATACTTCAAGGTGCAGACCTCATCAGCCTCCAGGTCAGTGCTGGCGTAATATAAATAGACACTTCAGCAGTCAGACCACAGTTAACCTATTCATTTGTGGTTTGATTTTGAAAACTTGTTTGGCCAAGTACTCTAGAGCATTGAAACTGTACAGCTTTTGAATACCTCTGAACAGATAATTGAAATATTATTAACTAACTTCACGCCTTTTTCTACCCGAAGGTGTAGGCAGCGGCAGTAAAGCCTCGTTTCGCCGTTATGTTTGCGTCCCAAATGGGATAGGTGGCGAACCTATTGCCGTACCGGGCACAAAGTTTTCAGTCATCGATATTTTTCACACATAACTTCCGAAAATAACTGCCAAAACTCATTGGTGTGAGCCAGTGTGAGGATTCGAACCCGCGACTTCTAGATTTGGAAGCGGGTGCTCGACCACTGGACCACCGAGACTATTATTAACTTTATAAAATGAAATAAGTTAGTAATTTAGTTAGTCAGTTATTTACATACATAAAAAGCATACATTTTTCCAAAGACTACATTATATTTTGAATTTCTTGCGGGAACAAGAATAGCAGATTGTTTTGCGTACGTATATTATAAAAAATGAAATCGTTTGAGGTATATGAACTATATATTTTTTTATTATATTCTGTATGTCTCGTTAGTCCAGTGGTCGAGCACCCCGCTACAGAATTAAGAGGTTAGAGGTTAGAATACTGGCTCACTCACACCAATGACTTTTCGAAGTTATTTTCGGAAGTTATGTGTGATAATATCAATGACTGAAAACTTTGTCCCCGGTATGGCAATAGGTTCGCCACCTATTCCTTTTGGACGTAAACGTAACGGCGAGGCTTAACAGTCGCTGTCTACACCTACGACTAGAAAAAGGCGTGAAGTAATGTCACATAATCCCGGAGATTTAGACAGCGCCTGTTACACCTCGTCTTGCCAAAATACTACATTTCACGTAAAATGTATTTAATTCCACATAAGTGGTTTATATTTTATATTTATATTTATTTATTTATTTATAGATACATACAACATCAAGTAAATTACAAATAGTTATTAACAATAGTAACCAGAATACAGTGAGCAGCTGGTACTTAATATAGGTTACCCTGTGCTATAAGTACCAGCATCCTTCCAGTGATACAGAAATACATGTATACTACAATAGTAATACTACATAAGTGGTGTAACCTATTGCCACATCATGCACAATATTTGTCACATATAACTTCCGAAAATAATTCCCCAAAATCAATGGTGTGAGCTAGGATTCGATCCCGAGACTAATTGATACAGATGTGTGGTGCTCGACCAATAAACCACCGAGATGACAAATTTATACATACTCACCTATTTATTATAATGGACTTGATCCAAAGAAGCGTTTTACTTTTCAAACATCAAACCTGTCACCAAGTTTCTTAATCAACAAAAATAATAATGCTCAATTTTCCTTAAAGAATTTTTGATGTTATTATCTTTGAAATATAAATTATCGATAAGACTTCTAGGCTGACAAAATCGTTTAAAATGTGTCACTGAAAGCTGAAAATGTTTTAATATTAGATGTGACGTCGAGACTAACGTCTGACCTAGTTTGGAACCAAAGCTTAAGCTATTATTATTTAACTGACTTAGTGATTTTCTACATTATTAGGATTTAATGTTAGCGTGTTAGTCCCGGTGGTC
This sequence comes from Euproctis similis, assembly GCA_905147225.2. Classification (NCBI taxonomy): domain Eukaryota; kingdom Metazoa; phylum Arthropoda; class Insecta; order Lepidoptera; family Erebidae; genus Euproctis; species Euproctis similis. Next base: position 18,839,416 of record LR990109.1, read on the forward strand.
CAGTGGGAGAGCACACGGCTTCTGATCCAGAGGTCTGGGTTCGAATCCTGACGCTGGCTCACACCAATGACTTTTTGAAATTGTTTTCGGAAGTTAAGTGTGATAAATATCGATGACTGGAAACTTTGTGCCCGGTATGGCAATAGGTCCGCCACCTATTCCATTTGGGACGTAAACATAACGGCGAGATGAAACTTAACAGCCGCTGCCTACACCCTCGGGTAACAAAAAGCGTGAAGGTATGTTATGTTAATGTTAGCGGCATAGACACAAGTACCTATGGCATTTGAAGATACTGCATTTCTATAACTTCCCTAAAATTTAAAATTTTCATTTGTTTTATTCTTGCGATGCATGAATCATTTGTCAGATGTTACCAGTTATTCTGCTGAATATGATAACTACCATTGTGCACCCATGCTTCTATGACTTTTTGGTGATCACTTTTAGATATTCACAGTAAGTTTAGATTTTTGATTAATAATAGAAATATCCAAACACATGTGTTCATGTATTATATAAAACGCTCATCATTAAATCTTTGTAATCGGCTGAGAATAACCTCATATCTTTAAAAAATCCTACCATTGGGACTCCCTATTTGTTATAATAAATATATGATAGACGCTTAATCCCACATAAACCGTAACAAGTGACATAACGTTAGCTAACAATAACTTAGCCGACACTCCTGTTGGCTCATACTAATTTAATAACCTTTAAGCCCGAATACTGAACCGCCACTCAAATATATAAGCGCTACTTAATCGTTTAAGTCGCTGTCACATTATACAGAATACGTGAAATTTGAGCAGTAAGTAGCACTTTATTGATTGTCAGATTTGAGTGGCGGTTCAGTATTCGGGCGTTAGTATAGGAAAGATAATTCATTATTGTGAACTTTAGGTGTAATACTTTTGTTAATCTATTGCTACATAATATAACTCCACGCCAAGTTGCCTACAGCGTAGGCAGAGAGAACAGAGCGCCACGATTCTTAAACTTAAATAAGTTATTCCGTAAGCTCTTGTATCTTTTAAGGCGTTTGGAAGACGACTATCTACCAAAATCAGATCAAGCATACTCTTTTGCGCATTCCGCCTCCACGTATACGTGTCAATATCTTTATGACTTTATTTATTTTAATATTCCTATACTTTGATATTTGTACAAATAACTATAAATGTGAATCATAACATTCATAAATTCACGCAAACAAATTGTTGACTAAAATTTCTTTAATTCCAGAAACACTTTGATCTACTAGCTTATTCAGGGGTAAATTTAAAATGTATCAGCATGCCCTTATCCCACTCTAACTGGGGGCGGTACGGTCATCCTTTCGAATTATCCAGGTTGTCAAAAGATTTGCCGCCTGCCTGATGTCTAGCCTCTTTGGGAATGTATCCATTAGTGGTATATCCCCCATCAGGTTAAAAATAATGTATCATCATTAGCCTATTGCAGTCCACTGCTGGACATAGGCCTCTCCCAATGTGCGCCATAACATCCGATTCTCTGCCTTCCGCATCCAGTCTTTTCCAGCAGCCTTTCTGAGGTCGTCTGACCATCGGGCTGGTGGGCGTCATACGCTACGTTTACCAAGACGCGGTCTCCACTTAATGACCTTCTTACTCCATCTACCGTCGGTCCTTCGGCAGATATGACCAGCCCATTGCCACTTTAGCGAGCTTATTCTGCGAGCTATGTCGGTTACCCCAGTTCTCTGGCGGATATAGTCATTCCTGAGTTTATCCTTCAGAGATACCCCGAGCATAGCCCGCTCCATAGCTCGCTGAGCGACTTTAAATTTATGGACTAGCCCCACCGTGAGTGTCCACGTTTCGGCATCGTAGGTCATTACCGGTAGGACGCACTGGTCAAAGACTTTGGTATTCAGACATTGCGGTATAGGCAAGCTGAAGACCCGACGCAGTTTGCCAAATGCAGCCCAACCCAGCTGAGTCCTCCTTTCGGCCTCCTTCTCGAAGTTTCGTCTACCTAACTGGATAGTTTGGCCTAGGTAGACGTATTTGTTGAACTGACCCTTCGACGCTTATCGGTACGGGCACGACATGTTCATTGAACATGACTTTGGTCTTGTCCAAGTTCATGCCCAAACCGACACGCCAGGAGGAACCAAAGATGTGAGATGTACTCACCATTCACGTTGATACCCTGTCCAGTCCAATCCAGGGTCTTGAAGACGTCCTCTAGAGCGTTGGTGAAGAGTTTGGGAGATATGACATCTCCCTGTCTTACACCTCGATTCAGCTCGATAGAGTTCGTCACCTGGTCCTGTATCTGGACAGCCATCGTGGCGGTGTCATACAAGCATCTCAACACCTCTATATAACGCCAGTCAATCCGACATCGCTGCAATGCATCCAGAACTGCCCAAGTTTCGATGGAGTCGAAGGCTTTTTCATAATCCAAGAATGCCATACACAGCGGCTGATTGTACTCTTTGGTCTTCTGTACAATCTGCCGAACAGTATGGATGTGGTCCACCGTACTGAAGCCTTTTCGAAACCCGGCCTGCTCCGGAGGCTGGAATTCGTCGAGTCTTACAGCGAGACGATTCGTGACGACCCTCGAGAACAACTTGTAGATATGGCTCAGGAGTGAGATGGGTCTGTAATTCTTCAGTAAGGTTTTATCACCTTTTTTGAAGAACAGCACCACCGTACTCCTGCCCCAAGCCTGTGGTGTTATGCCCTGGTGTATGACGGAATTAAAAAGACTTGCTAATTCCTTTAGGATAGGAGTCCCGCCGGATTTTAGAAGTTCTGTAGTAATTCCGTCATCACCGGGTGCCTTGTTGTTCTGAAGTTACCCGAGAGCCGCCCTAATCTCGCTTTCTGAAAAGTCGGGGATGTCCTCACTGTAGTGAGGCGTTAGCGGGGCTCTGTGGTCATCATCGCTATGTCTCGTCGGCTTAGTCATCCGTGTGGAATAAAGGAGCCCATAAAAAGATTCTATCTCTGCGAGAATCTCAGGTTTAGAGGTGACGACACGTCCATCCGCAGTTTTCAGCTTCGTCAGATGGGGCCTTCCAAGCTGCTCAGCGAACACTTTCGACCCTTTGTTGCGGTCGATCGCGTCCTCGATTGCTCGAGTATTCGATCGACGAAGGTCGCGCCGCATCAGCTTTCTAATACGCTGGTTTAGGCTTTTCCATTCTGACGAAGACAGCTGATCGGATGGAGTTTCTCGCCTTTGCCTCATCAGCTCGAGTGTCTCAGCAGAGAGCTTGGACTCCTTTTTCTGCCATCTCGGGAACAGCCTTTGAGACACTTTCCTCAGCGTGTTGACCACAGTGTCGACTTTTTCGTCCACGTTGCCTGTGGTTTCCAGCAGATCGAATCGATTTTTAAGTTCCGTTTGGAACTTTTCGGTTTCGGCTATTTGGAGTGGCGTAGGTCGGAGAATAGACCTTATCTTCCGGGTCCTTTCAGCCTTGAAGTTAATATTTAGAGAGCCTCGAAGAAGTCGGTGATCACTTCCAGTATTGAACCTGTTGATCACAGAGACATCTCTAAATATATGCTTACTATCCGTAATGATAAAATCTATCTCGTTCCTTGTCACAGGATCGGGGCTTCGCCAAGTCCACCTCCTGTGGAGACTCTTCTTGAAGAAAGAATTCACCAAGAAAAGCCCTTCAGACTCCAGGAAGTTGCCCAGCATCTGCCCCCTGTGATTTCGGCACCCCAAGCCATATGGACCGATTTTCGTTTTGCCGCGTTCTTGTACTCCCACTTTGGCATTGAAGTCCCCCATAACAACGCTGTAGTGAGCCTTGGCGGTACCATGTATTGCTTTTGCAATATCTTCGTACATCGCCTCGGCTATCTCGTCAGAGTATGTCGAGGTCGGCGCATACACCTGTATTACCTTCAGGGTGTACCTGTTGGTAAGTTTCAGTACAAGGTACGCTACCCTGGTCGACACACTACTGATCTCCACAACGCTGCTAACGAGGTCCTTGTGAACGAGGAAACCGACACCTCCCTGGGAGAGCTGGTCACCTTCCCGAAAGTAGAGTAAGTTGCCTGACTGTAGGGTTATCGTGTCCTCCCCCTCTCGCCGGACTTCAGATAGCCCTAGAATATGCCAGTTCAAGCAACCCAGCTCTACCTCGAGTTCGGTGAGGTGTTGGTCCAGCCGAAGACTGCGTCCATTATAAGTGGCCACGAGTAGTTGTTTTTGGCAGCCCCTTAGCACCCCCTGTCCCGCCGTTACCACGACCGCTGCCTTGGCCGGGAATAGTGGGACCACTGGGAACGGGGGGCCGTTGCATTGGTGCTATTTTCATTGGGAGGTTTATGCCGATAGTCCCCACGCTGGGCAAACGGGTTGGAGACCGCAGGGGTGACCCTTTTTTAGATAGGGACGCTGCTGCCCGCCCCTACCAAGAACATTTAGGGTGACCCATATTTTATGAATGGTTATACCGCCATTCTTCGGTGTAGTGCTGTGTAAGCTTGTCAGCCATATGTTTTTCTTTCGCTCCCAGCTGACTGAGAGACATAAAATTAATGTATGCAGAATGTAAAATGTAAATCAATTTCTTTTTCAGCACACCAATGACGATGACCGGCCGTCAATCAATATGGAGGTGAAGAAGCACGAGAAGTCTGGCAGTTTGTCGCCAGTGAGACCTGTACTGAAGCGTAATAGTGGCGACGACCTGCGAACCTCTCGTTCCAGTAGCAAGTCTGAGAAAGAGTTGAGATTACCACCAGAAAAGTCGCCATGCGATGATAGTAACTTGAGAAAGGAAAGAAGACTTTCCAAGGCTAGTGATAGTTCTAAGGATACCTTTGAGAGGTAAGTTTTGTTTTTAAACCAAACTAGTAGTAGGTGAATTGGGGGTTCAATCAGACGAACGAATAAATGTAGTAATATATGTATTTAATACATATATTTTCAGGTGAGATTTTAAAATATTCAAATGTAAAGGCTAATAGTCATTAGTTCATTGAAATAATATTTTGATGGCAAACTTAACAATTCGAAAACTGAATTTAAAATACAAGAAATAATGTAGGATTAAAAACTGAGGAGGTTTCTTCAAAATGAAATACATATTATATATTATAGTTGACGGAGAAGTGTGGGCGATTATCTTTATTCATCCTTTTCACTACTGAAGGGATTTAAAATTAAAAACGTTACTTTTAATTACTATTTTTATTTCAATAGTTCACAATAAAATGGGCACCGGTGCGCTTCTCGAGAGCCGATGCGCGAATGTCCCTTGCATTTTTTTTTTTAATGACTTCTAATTGTTAGCCTTTCGGCTGTTACAATTTTACGCGGACTTTTGGTGAGCGCAGAGGGCTCTCAACCTTAGGAGATTTAAACAACCTGGTCCAAGGGCACCCCCTGTGGGGTACGAACCTCGGCTTGGACGGTTGTTGACAATGTGGTTTGTACCACGTTTCTGACTTTTACGCGAGCGAGTTTGCGCCCTCGGCGGCGAGGACGAAACCGCGGCCTACCGTGAGTCGAGATGGCTTCGCGAGCCTTTTGAGCCGCGATTTGCGCGAGGGTGGTGGCGTCATCCTGCTCGGTGAGGATGTGACGGGATCTAGTCCTCCTCGATATGCGGGAGGGTGTGTAATTGCTAGCCGCAACCACTAGCAGGTTGGGGTGTGTGGCAGCAGAGTCAAAGAACTTAATAGAACACTGTTCCATGAATTGCCTGATAGTAGGCAGAAGCAGGTCAACGTGGAGGTCTAGATTACGAACGAACCACGGGGCCCCCGTGGCTCTTCGTAATAATCTATTTTGAAGTGTCTGTAGCCTATGGATCCTGTGTGGCTGTGTGTGGGCGAATACGGTGCTCGCGTATGTCATGATGGGCCTAATACAAGACGTGTAAAGCCTAACCTTGTTGGATAGTGATAGTTTTGACTTGGGATTTATGAGGGAATGGAGTCTGCCCATGACTAGGGCGGCACGGGAGCGCACACGTTTAATGTGCGGTTTAAAACTGAGTTTATCATCAAGGATTACTCCGAGGTATTTGGCTTGCCTATCCCAAGGGATAGGTTTGCCGAAAATTTGGACATTAGGGAAAGATTTGACGGGATACAGGTCGGAACGTCGCCTGTGAAACAAGACAGCTTGACTTTTGTCGGGATTGATTTCTATTCTCCATTTGGAAAACCAGACGCTTAGGGCGTCGGCTGCCTTCTGGAGTTGAATAGAGACGGAAGAAGGGCCGCAACCGGCATAATAGATGGCAGTGTCGTCTGCGAAAAGGGCAAGCTAGACCGGACTAAGTTTTGGGAGGTCGCTGGTGAACAGCGCGAAGAGTAGAGGTGAGAGTACCGAGCCCTGAGCGACACCGGCATGAATCGGACGTGGAGGTCCCTTGTAATGTAACGTGTCCCTTGCAATGCATTGGGCGGCTTTTTATACCTCGTTTTCGATGTTATTCCGAATACACCCAAGTCGATGTTGGCTTGACGTTCCGAATCTCCGACATATTCATATTCAGCGTCGAAAGAAAGAAAGCAATCAAGACAATGTAACTTATATTTTGCGAAATAAACGGCTTCTACACCTAATTCGACGCAATATGGACTCAATGAAAAGACATATTATGTATGTACGATCAGATAAAATGGTAGGTATAAATATTTCAGCAACGCAGTGGTCTTATATACCTACCTAGTTACAGGTAAATAGGCACCTATAATATGTAAAAATATGCTAGATACCCCTCGTAAAACTTAAGTGTGTCGTTATTTTTTATACCTCTATTGACATTTTGGGACGGCACAACGGTTTCGTTGTTTTGCATAAAACATTTACAATATACACACCAGTAGATATATATATTCAAAAAGACAAGAAATTGGAAATATTAATAAAAATTCAAATATTTTTCTTTCCACTATGAGCATGCTATTTTCGAAGACTTAAACAAGTAATACTTTATTATTTTTGAATATTGTAATACAAATGAAAAAGTTAGGGAATTGGCATAATAAGTTACATACATAACAAGTTATTACATATTTTAAGTTATATTAGCTGAACAGCACTGGGGAAAATAGACAGATCTAAATTTTTGTGAGCAATACCGAGAAAACTGGATTAAACAATCTTGACATTGTGCTTTTATATTCAACTAGGTGATCCGGCGAACTTTGTTCTGTATCAAAAATATTTTCTACAGCGTTTGCAATTAAAGTGCTAAATCTTTTCTTTACTACATCATACTTGAATTATAGATAAAAAAACCCACCCCGTTGACACCCTCTATCTATTAAAAAACTTCATCAAAATCCGTTGCCTGGTTTCAAAGATATAAGCATATGAGGGAACAGACAGATCACAACGACGTTGGTATATATACCAACGTCGTTGTGGTATACCATGGTATACCATGGTATACCATGTAATGATAATAGTATATACTTTTTACACATTACTCACAGCGGCCTCTAGTGCTAAGCTTAAGCAACTGATTCCTTGTGTAGTACCGTAGTTTCCTAGTATCCATAACAAAGGTATAATAATACATATAAATACTTTTCTTTTTTAAATACATACTTATACATATAAAACACCCTGCAAATATTCATGCTTATCACAAATATTCGTACTGGGGTCGGGATCGTACACGAGGCATGACAAAATTAAAAACCTGCGAAATGCGATGGTTACAAGGTATATAAAATGAATAAAAATGTATAAATGGATGGAATAAATAAATGGCTCGCCATCAAAACTTTCAAATGTACAATTAAATTGTTTTTTTAATAACACCGATTTGTTTTATTATCAATCTGCTAATACCACTTCCTATTCATATTTATAAAACCAACTTTTTCCTGCATTACATCCGTTATCATTTCTATCATGTAAGAAAAATAGTAAAAATATAATAACAATATACTAAAAGGATCAAAGTTAGTAATCGAATCCAAGTTGCCGCTCAAGTGTTCCAAGCTCTTTACAAACGAAGACAGGTGACAGTTGATATTGTCATATTATTTATTACAAAAATCTTATCCGATAAATCTTTAGCTACAAACATTTATCCATTACATTTATTTTTTATCTTTAATTGCACCTGGAATAGGTACCAGACCCCATTGCCATGCACCTGGCACAAATTTTGCAGTCATCGCATTTATTAAACAGAACTTCTGAAAATAAATATCGAAAAGACATTGATGTGAGCCCGAATACGATCCCACGACTTCTAATTCAGAAGTCTTGATGCTCAAAGGCAATGTATTTATTTTTAGATTCTTCTGAAGCATGTTCTTCGTCACATATCCATCCGGAAATAGAAGGTAGCCAAGCACATACTTTATCGGATGTCCATCCAGAAATCGAGGAACCCACTTGCACACAAATTCACAGCAATTTCACACAAACTATTCTTGACCATGAAAAGTCACAGCAGCATATTAGTGCCTCACTCTCTTATAATAATTGGTTGCAAGGAAATACCATCGATACTCTATTGAAAAGTGAAATCGATAGTAAAATTACATTCTGGAGAGATGTACTGCATCGTATAATTAATGTTATAATTACTTTAGTATCTTGTAATCTACCTTTGAGGGGGCATGATTCTGATTCTGGCAATTTTATGGCAATTTCACGTCTGCTATCTAACTATGATGCAACTTTAAAAGAACTTCTTCTAAAACCTTTCGGTTTTTCGGTGAAATAAATTATTTAAGCCCTACGATTCAAAACGAAATTATTAGTTTGCTTGGTACCACCGTTAGGAACAATATTATCTCAGAAATTAAAAAAGCTCCATTTCTGACAATAATTCTGGATACAACACAAGACTTGTCAAAAATTGACCAACTATCTGTAGTTTTTCGATATATCTCGGTTACAGAAAATGATGATAATGTGCCTAAAGAAATAAAAATCTGCGAGTCCTTTTTAGGATTTATAGCAGTAACTGATTGCAGTGCTGCAGGTCTGAAAACTGTCATTTTAAATTTGACTAAAGAATATGGAATTGATTTGACTAAATGTAGAGGACAGAGATACGATGGAGCAAATGTTATGTCGGGTGTGCATGGAGGATTACAAACCCTAATAAAAGAGCATGCTCCAAATGCCGGTTATGTTAATTGTGCTGCGCACGCTTGAAACTTGGTTTTGAACGATGCTGCGAGACATGTTCGTGAAGTATCGACTTTTTTCGATAATTTAGAAAAAATATATACTTTTTTTGGCAATAGTATAAAACGCTGCGCTATGCTAAGTGACGATTCATCTGAAAAATATTTGATTACCCTTAAAAAGGTATGTCCTACCAGATGGTCTTCTAGGAACGACGGTTTATTAGCAGTAAAGAAAAATTTTTTACTAATCATGAAAACTTTGTACCAACTAAATTTAATTTCAAATAAAAAAGTTGAACGTGAAGAATGTAAAAGTATAATTAATATTTTAGAGAGTTTTGATTTCTTAGTGCTCGTTACATTTTTTTCTTCACTATTTGAAATTATTAATCCTGTTTCTAAAGCTCCACAGCATGAAAATAATGACTTACAGAAATCTAGTATTTTATTAAGTAATCTTTTAAATAGACTGTGCCAATTAAGAAATCAGAATTCATTTAATAGTTTGCTAAATGAATCCAAAGATTTAGCAAAAGAGTGGAGGGTAACAACTGTTTTTAAAAAGAGTAGGCGAAAGATAACGAAGCGTTTTTTTGATGAGTTACCACAAGATGAGGGAATTTCCGACCCGGAATCCTATCTCAAAGTCAATGTATACTATTGCTGTTTAGATATATTAATTTCTCAGACTAAAGAAAGATTTCAGAGCCTTTGCAACCTGAGTAGTATATTCGAAATATTACAACCGGAGAAACTCCTATCTTCTTCAAGCGAAGAGATATTAAACGCTTCCGGAAAACTGTCCGCTAAATACAGTAAAGACATCTCACTTAATCTTTGTGACCAATTAAAGGTTCTAAAAACGTGCTTAAATTCTGAAATTAAAAAAAATTATTCCATTAAAGAACTCATTGAATTATTGCTAGTAAAATTCACTAGTCTTGCATCCAGTTTTCCCGAGGTAATCACAGCATGCTTTTTATTCTTGGCCCTTCCAGTTACAACCGCAACGGCAGAAAGAAGTTTTTCAAAATTAAAACTAATAAAAAAATACTTAAGAACTTCGATGGGACAAGAACGGCTGTCAGACATCTCACTATTGTCCATAGAGGCAGAAACTTTAGAAAAACTAAAATCATCATCAGCCATAAATGATTTAATAAATCAGTTTGCCGAAAAAAAGGCAAGGAGAGTGAATATTTAAAATTCGATTTTTATTTGTAAAATGGGTAAATTATGTGATAAATAAATATTTCTTCTCACAATATTTTTTTTTGTGAAAAATCTTTACCTCCATATAAGGGCCTCCAAAAAAATTTTTATACGGGGCCCCGACAAGGCATGCTACGCCACTGTTGGTGGGCCTCTGGATACCTCTCTCACCGAACGAAATGCGGCATGAGCCGCTTTACCTTTGTATTCTGATATTGTGTATGGTAGTAGTGTAGCGAACTGCTTTGTTCAACCACAGTTAAAAAAGTTTTTTTAGATACTTCAAGATACATTTTCAACTTTGTGAAACTCTCATAAAATAGATGTCACAGTTTAACGATGTGCGATACCTATCAGCTAATCAATTCGCTTCACTAATCCCTTCAAAGATATAATGAAGAGATCGAGAATCGATAATTAAAAGCTATCGTGTAATCTATCATTGTGACTCGATGATCGATGAGATATTTGCATTCGGTCCAGTACTTAATAACTGAGCAAATTCCGTGACTAGAAATCGTTAATTGCGTGATCGTATTACGCCTTAAACAATTGATAATTGCTTATATTTATCGTTTTATTATTTTAGTTATATGAGATGATTGTTAAATGCAATAAGTCGTCTCAGTCGTGAAGCATCCGCTTCTGAATCACGAAATCTCAGGTTCAAATCCAAACGACTTCTCCAAAAAATTTCGGACGTCTTATGGAATATAGATGAGGGAGAACATCGTGCCCGGTTTATATCAATAGGTTCCCTGATCATTTTCCATTAGGATTTAAAAATTCGACGAGTCAAAGGCCGTTATAAAAAAATCTAATTATAACCACCTAGATATAACATACATAATTTCACCCCTTTTTCTACCCGAGGGTGTAGGCAGTGGCTGTTAAGCCTCGATTCACCGTTGTGTTTACGTCCCAAATGGAATACCTTTTGGCAAACCTGCCAAACCTACCTTTTGCCATACCAGAAAGTTGTCAGTCATCGATATTTATCACACATAATTTCCTAAAAGAATTTCGAGAAATCATTGTTGCAATCGAATCAGAAGTGGGGAGCTCGACCACTGGACCACCGAGACTAAACAAGAAACTAGAAGTAACAAAATTTTATAATTAATTACTGCTTGCATTAATTGTTACTTACTTAAACTCCTTCTATGTAAATATTCGGAACAATTTCCAAAAGTATTGTACCGGGGTAGGCTCTGGGTGGATTAATTTGGCAGACTCCTGTGGTGCAGAAAACCACAGATAAATTTTACTATACATTGAAGCTATGCTGCATTCTCTACCGGACAAACTTAGGATACAGACAGTGGTAAAGCCAAGCAGTCCTCTGCATGAATGGGCCGGCTCGACCGGTGAAATACCACGGAAGATCGACGTAAAGTGACTCATGCCTCGTTTCGTTTGGTGGCAGAGGTACCCGGAGGCCCACTCCTCCTTCCTCATCCTTTCTTATACTCCTCCCTTAAAGGTCGGCAACGCAACAGTACCGCTATATGTGTTGCTGGTGTGCATGGCTCGTTTGCCTTCCTATCCCATAAAAAAGCATAAACAATATTGACTTGGAGAGTGTTTGTGTATGCAATTTGACAGATGACATAATAAAGGTTTACTTAGAAGGTTCTCAGAAGCCCATTCAGAAGATATATGTGTACGTCACCGAAAATTCTATAACTTGATAGATATACTTAGTCATGTCATAAATATTGTTACAAAGAAAAAAAAATTTTTTTAATTGCAAATAACATTTATTACTTTTACAGTGTGTTACTTTAATACATAAATATAAAACGATATAAAATATAAAAAGCTTATTCGAAGTGGTCTCCATTGGCTGCAATACAGGCCGTTAAACGTTGAGGCCAGTTATGAATAGAAGCACGCACTCTTTCGATGGAAAAATTCTTCACTGCCAATCGTATGGATTGTTTTAGGGACTCTAAATTATTATGACGTTTAGAGCAAGCCGTACTCTCTAACACTGACCACAAATCATAATCCAGTGGATTAAGATCGGGACTAGACGACGGCCAGTCTTCAGCTCTAATGAAGTCCGAAACGTTCGCTTCCAACCAAGATGGCGTGGACCGAGCTTTATGACCCGGTGCCGAGTCTTGCTAGAAGGACCATACTTCGTTATTGAACATGGTGTTGTTAATGGGCTTGACTACCTTTTCTAGAATGGTATCTTGATACACTTGTGCCGATGTTTTGATACCTTTTTCACAAAAATATGGCTCAGTCACTCCTTCGTAGCTAACACCCCACCAAACCATCACTGAAGTCGGATAATGCCCACGTTGCACTCTGTCAACTAATTGGGAAGCTTCCTTAGAGCTTTGAGCATAAATACGGTCATTTTGTTTGTTAAAATGTTGCTCAATTGTAAAAACTTTTTCATCCGTAAACAATATTTTTCTGTGACCTCACTTTTCGTACCGCTTCAGTAGTTGTTTAGATTTTAACACCCTATTCTTTTTTAAATTATCAGTTAATAAATGACCAGTGCGCCTCTTGTAGGCTGCAAGTCCTAAGTCATCTTTTAAAATACGCTACATTGTTCTAGGTGCTATCTTCATCTCCCGAGATAAAATCTTTTGCTTGCGGACAGGATTTCTTCGAATTCTTTCCCTTACTGCTTTGACCACCTTTTCCGTACGAACACTACGTGGACGGCCGGGTCTTTTTCTGTCACAAACAGAGGAGATCTCATTGTACCTATTAATAGCCCGGTACACAAACATTTGACTAATACCAAGTGTATGGAGAGTTTTAAAAATTGCATTTGGCTCCATACCTACTTCGTGTAATTCAATCACAGCGATTCGGTTCTCTTTATCACCCCACTCCCTTTTAATATCGCAAAATATTGTACAATGTATTGGCGCCAAAACGAGAAAACACAATGAACAATCGTATAAACATGACAGATTCCAAATTCAAATGTAATATTTTTTATTTTTAGTTGTAACAGTATTTATGGCCAGACTAAGTATAATATGTCATGTCTTGATAGTTTACAAAACTCTTATTTTTAATTATGTAATATTTTTTAAATTCTAATTTACCTTAAAGCTTCACCTGAAATAGAGATGACAAGAGTAAAATGTAAAATATAGTATTTTACAAAACAAAAATAACTATCAAAAATTTATTACCAATTTTCACGGCTGAGGAAATATAAGTCTATGTATACATGGATAATTTAAAGATAATTAACAGAGAGTTCGAATCCTGGTTCACACTAATAAATTTTCTACTACTGCCCACACCTTCATAACATAACTACACGCCTTTGTAACCCGAAGGTCTAGGCAGCGGCTGTTAAGCCTCGTCTCGCCGTTATGTTTACGTCACAAATGGAAAAGGTGGCGAACCTATTGCCATACCGAGCACAAAGTTTTTCAGTCATCGATATGTATCACACTTAACTTCAGAAAACAATTTCGAAAACTCATTGATTTGAGCCAGTGTCAGCATTCGAACCCGGACCTCTGGTTCAGAAGCCGTGTGCTTGACTTCGAACTAAAAAAGAGGATATTTACAAAAAATGCCCAATAATTTAAGGTTCCGTTGTGGGGACAAAATTAAAATGTAACGGTGTAATTAACTACTGGGATAACAGCTGGGATAAGATACGATTATTTAGTACAGATATTTATATGTATTAGCTGAAACACGGCCAAGTTATAATTACGAGCGTTCATCATATAAAAACACTTTTAAAGTATCACATTATTTTCCTAACCACAGTCAAATAGCCAGTAAAATGTCACGTAAACAAATTACTTTCAAGTGTACTGTTTCAACGCTTGAATAACTCATGCGAATATTTTATTATCATTATTTTCTTCTAGAATGAATAAAAAAACTAATACTAAACGAATAATGAATAAAAATAGCTTTACATACTAATTCAAATGTAACCGCACCAAAATAGGAAAATCAGTTGCAGAGATTAGTCTGTGAAACATGTTAAGCCCAGGTTCGACATTAAATGTTATCTGTAAAATGTCGAAATCTAAATTGCGTTTGGGAATTGGCATGTATGTAGGTATTTTATTCTAAAAATCAACACAAACTTGAAAACTCGTTGGCAACTTTGTAACGTTTGATCTGTTAACAAGATAGCCAACAACAAACTGCGCCACATTCTGCAAAGTGTGTTTGTCTCTGGCTGTCTGCGGTTGTAATATAGTTGACCGTAAGGCGCATATCTGTGCTAGTACTAATACAGAGGCTCATTATAAAGATTCCAATATTAAATTCGGAAATACAATTTTAAATATCATTCAATAAATACTAACAGCCATTCTCCGAAGTTTTGTACCATTATACACAGTATTTATTTCTTTGTTGCTGCGCACTTAGTAAGTTATTGATCTCTTGACATCGGCTAAAAGCGCTGCATCTCATCAATTTTGTATTAACTAATACCTTAACTATAATGATAATAATATCTTGGACACAAACGCATGGCGCCGGCCAGTTTCAAACTAAGCAACTAGATGTTTAGTACATCTAGTTGCTTAGTTGGAATTACATGTGCTATGCAATATGCAATAGCAACTAAATGTGCTATGGATACAAGTTAACGTATATGAATACACATATACTTTTTGTAAATACATACATAGAAAAACATTGATCAAAACAACTTTTAGGATTATATCGCGTTTATTTCTTACTTATTTATATTTATTTTCCGACGTTTCATCTTCTCTATTGAAATTCTTTGGATGTTTTTTGATTTCAATAGCCTCGCGTATCATCCTGAGACGATAATGTTGTTCTTTGGCGAGGATTTGTGGTTTGTCAAACCTGATGTAGTGTTTTGGGCCCGTCCTACAGTGTTCACAAACAGCAGACTTATTATAGCGATTGTGTTTCACATCCGCTATGTGTTCTTTGATCCTGGTTTTAATGGACCTCTTTGTTTGTCCGATATAAGAGAATCTACAATCACAGTCCAGCTTATATACTCCTGGGTCTTGCAAGGGGATGTGGCACTTGACAGATGGTAGAAATTGACTAACTTTCTTGGGTGGCTTAAAGTATGTTTTAATCGAAGCACGTTTTAAAATATAGCCAATTTTGTCAGTGATTCCCTTTATGTACGGCAAGATGGCAGGTTGGCGCTCAACTGTGGCTTGTTTCACTCGGTTTTTGTGATGATTTCTGGGAACTTTAAGCTGATTGGCATGTAAGACTTTTTTCACATGCTGAATCTCCTCTGCTATGTGTTCCTGGTCACAAATCTCTCGTGCTCTCTGAAACAAAGATTTTGACACGGCAGCTAACTGTGAAGGATGATGGTGAGATTCACCATTCAGGTATCACTTTGATCAATGAGTGAGATTCGCGAAAGTCTTAGAAATAAATACATAGAAAAACACTCAGACACCATAAAAACATTCATGCTTGTCACAAATATTTGTACTCGGATGGAAATCGAACCCGCCAACCTCGATTCTGCAGTCGGTAGTTTTACCATTGCACCACGAGGCTCGTCTAAACT
Source organism: Euproctis similis (assembly GCA_905147225.2). Lineage (NCBI taxonomy): Eukaryota > Metazoa > Arthropoda > Insecta > Lepidoptera > Erebidae > Euproctis > Euproctis similis. The sequence goes on from LR990109.1 coordinate 18,855,277, forward strand.
ATATATTAATATGCAACCTAAAATACCCTATATAAATAACACACAGACTAAATAAGCAAAACCTCATAAAAATACGTTTAGTCGTTTGTGAGATCATCCAGAATTATCACGAATATGTTTAAATTAATCATCATTTTATTTTATGTATTGGTCTAGTCATAAAACATAGTTCTTTGTTTGCTATTAACAGGCAGGACTCCAAGCAAACACTATCAAGTCCGAAAGTTTCTAGAAAGTACTTCACAAACTGGCGGCAGGCATGTGACAAAACTAAGGACAAGACAAAAGAGTTGCTCAAACGTTGGAGAACGTTGCCTGAAAGTGAAGGAGTGGAAACACCAATGCAGCCTGCCGGCCATAGTGAAGAAGACAAACATGGAGGATGGAGTGTCCACGTTTGGAGTGAGTAAAGTAAACTTGTAATATTTACCAAGTATAAGAACACTGCCTATTAATAGATAATAAAATGTTACTATGCTATTGAAGCAGACACTATTTCATAACATAACTTCACGCCTTTTTCTATCCAAAGATGTAGGCAGCAGTTAAGCCTCGATTAGCCGAATCGTTAGGTTACACGTCCCAAATGGAATAGGTGTAGAACCTATTGCTATACACCGGGCACAAAGTTGTCAGTCATCGATACTTATCACACATAACTTTAGAAAAGAATTCCGATAGATCATTGGTGTGAAATCCCGGAATCGAACCCTAGACTTTTGAATCAGATGCGGGGAGCCCGACTACTGGTCCACCGAGATTTTTACACTATTTCATTCCGTTACTTTATTTACCCATTCAAGCAAATTTGAGAGTGATATTTTTTATTTGTTTACGTAAAGGATTTTAATCACAAAATGAGTATTTCTTAGATTAGATCTAATAACTTGTTGATCACGACATCTTAGCTGACCATTGCATCAGCAATGGCTTTGGGGATAACATAGATACTAAATCGATTTATTTTTAGAAGTGTTTTTTTATTTATTTTTTCTTTGCATAATTTGCAAATTTATTTTAATCTGACGATGTTACGATATGAGGTTACTGCATCTCTTTAAATTTGATTTTCACCAATGTATACTTAAAATACACGCTTAAAATGTATTCCTGAACTCAAAGAACACAGGGATATCCTTTAATCACGCTAGTTAGGAGAGCAACTATGTCAAGTTTCGATTAAGCTTTATCTGGAGGGATAAATAAAAATTGATTGTTATTGGTGTACAAATAAAAATATATTTTAAAAAATCCCCATCAGATAGACTTCGCGGTCGAAAATCCAGTTACAAACTGGTCTGCATTAAATTCACTTTCATCTTTGCTATGTTTACAAACCATTTAAACAACACAATTCGAAAAAGGCAAGTCTACTGAAGCCAGCTACTCAAAATTACTACAATATTTTCCTATAATAGTTGCAAATTTTTGAAATAGCTGACATAAAGTGTCCGCTAGCCGTGGTCCTAATACAAAGTAAATTTAAATATGAAGTGAAGTATCCTCTCTTATTAAAATTTGTAGAGGGCCTTACATTTGGCCTTGACACGCCAATTTAATTTTGCAAGTAACCCATCCAACGAAATGTTATAGTTCAGACAGGTGTTGTCAGGAACACTCAGCCTCTCCCAAATGGCAAATTCAAAGAGCAGTTACAGCCTGTGCGGTTTCAATTTATTGTACATTCAAAATGATTTCCATGTTGATGGTTTGTAAAAATGAAAATGAAAATGACATCTATGACAATAATAATAAGAAGATAATAATAATAATATCTTGGACACAAATCACACAGCGCCCTCCAGTTCCAAACTAAGCAACTAAATGCTTGTGCTATGGATACTAGATAACAGATACTAATACATATATACTTTTCTTTTGTAAATACATACTTATAATACATAGAAAAACACCCAGACGCCGCACAAATATTTGTGCTCGGGTGGGAATCGAACCCCCGACCTCAGTGCTGCAGCCGGTAGTTTTACCAATGCGCCACGAGGCCCGTCATGTGAAATAACTTTAAAATTAAATCATGACAAATATACTTGAAAAAAAATACTTGAAAGAGCGTGACGGTCAGTTTTAAATAAAGCAAGGAAAGTTATGGATCATCCATTCTTTTTAAATGTCAAGATTTAACTAAGCAGATATATACAGCAAAGGTGTATGTTGGAGTCGAGGCCAAGAGAATTATAAACCTACGAGCGTGTTTGATAAGAGTTAGAAAAATAAAAGAACTGCATGAGGTTCGTAAGAATTGTGCCTTATCGTGCTCTCTTCTCTTTCTCAGTTTGAAGTAACTTGGAAGTTAATAACGCCATACTTCATACCGTCACGACAGTAAAAATATATATATATACACAATTTCATATCAAGATAAGACTCACTGACCTTTCCATGAGACACATATGATTGGATTACCAATCACGGTCTTCAGACCTTATAATGTAACTATTGCCATCATTTACACATTAAAAAATTAATACGAAAATTAATGGATAATGAAACTAAAATATAAATGATCAAACAATTACATGAACTTCATAAATAAACTATATATTTCTAAACAGTTGATCTCTATTTGTGACCTCTTTCTAACCCGAAATATGAGTCTATTTCAGGCCCTACTTGTTTATTATTAATACTTCAAAGCTTTTAGAGATACAGAGGAATATTGATCCATTTATAGATTGAATACAAGATTGATTCGTTGCTGTGCTCAGACTTATTGATAGCCTTTATATGATACTATGGCATGTCCAGTTGTCGATATATTGTAGTACATTGCAATCAAGGCGGTACGTCTTCCCAAATTGGATATTGTGAGGTCTTGGCTTTGTTAAATTATAGTTTAATAGTTCGAGACTATTCTCCAGCAGGACCTTCACCGAGTCCAAATTTGTATCCGATGATTTAAGAATTTAAATTTTTTAAACTTGAACGTTAGACTACTCCTTGTAATAAAATTAATTCACACTACTACTACTACTACTACTACTACTAATAAAACACTTCAGAATAATTTTTTTAATAATTCGTATATAATTTTTTTTTTTTTTGAGTCGGCAACTACAAAGCTAATATACGTTAAGGGTTGATGGTTTAAATATAATATATTGAAGCCAGTACTGAATTTTTCGGAAACAACTAAACGTTACATTTGTTCCCTCCCAATAATATTATATTAGGATTGTTTTTCATAGTAAAAAAGTGCACGACTTCAACCAGTTTCTCGTTAACGCCTTGGTTTATATGTTTTTCTTTAATTCCGACAACTATATGTTTCATAAATAAAGTCGCTCACGTACCGAAACAAATAAAGATTGATTACTATTTGTTAAAAAAATATGTAGAATTTGATGATTTGTTGAAGATTGTTTCACTTTGTTAATTCAGCAATCAAACGACATTTTTAAATAAAATGTTTGCGGTCTTTTCCTGTAAATTAAATAAGTTGGTCACTGTATAAATACATTCTGAATTAGTCTCTTGAAACAGTATTCATAGTGAATGAAATTTGAATAGTATAATTTTGTAAATAAACATATTTGAATGACTAATATGAAACATAAGCATCAGCAAGTAACTAAAATAGTGTGAAACTGCTGACTGTTGTTGTTGTTGTTTTGGAATACATTTGCATACAGAACACATATTAACATAACATTACGAACTGCGCTTTACAAATCAGTGCAAACTGTTAAATCATAACATCACGCTATTAAATATTTATCCAACAAATAAACACTTCAATGACGATAATTGAATTATGTATATTTTTGTTTGCTTTTTCTCTAAATCACGAACTATTGACTACCACACGGCTCTTCTGCTGATCTCTGATCCCAGAAGGCTTAGTTTTTTTTATGATATAGGACGGCAAACGAGCAAGTGGGTCACCTGATGGTAAGTAACTTCTCACCGCCCATGAACACCGTGGTGCGTTACCGTTTAAAGGAGTAGGAAAGCAAAGGAAGGGGAAAGGGGAATCAGGCCTCCGATAACCTTTCTCACCGAACGAAACAACGACAAGCCACTTCACGCCAATATTCCGAGAGGTATTTCTCCAGTCGAGCCGGCCCATTTATGCAGCGAACTGCGTGGCTCTACCACTGGTTTTTTATCATATATCGCAGTCATGCTAACAGCACTTCTATAGAGAAATAATTCTGGGCATATGGTTTGCGTGATTAAAAACTATGTGAAGAAACAAATCGTTTGAAGAGAGAATATAATTATGTGGTTACATCTGTTAGGGATCAAAGTAGAGTATGAAATCAGGAATGAAATTACAGTAAGTACTTGTAAGTGTACTTCTCTGCGACATATCTTCATTGACCGTGATTTTCTGTAAAGAAACCTCTTTATTGCAATAGGATATTCATCCTGACCCTTAAATTCCAGCTCATCAGATAAAAACTTTATTTTTCATTAATGACTGGATACACAAAGATATTTTAGGTCTCGCAAAACTAATAAAAAAACACACCCGGCATTCGTAAACACGCAATATTCATACGCTATTATCAAAATGTTGCAAAACCCACATCAAAAACCTTCTATCACATTCTGCCTTCCTTAGGTGGGTAGGCAACAAAAGTATTTAATGCTCGGGGAGCGGTAACGATAAATCTGATAGCATTAATGGTTTGTGCCCCAACAAACCTCGCTGCGCCCGGCCATTAAACGAAGAATCAAATTTTATTCGATATTTATATTTAACGTAACTTTCAAACCAGTAACGAGGGAACTTTGTCTAACTGGCGATTTCACCGAGAAGCGACATTGTTATTTTAGAAAAAAAAAACAGCTCACCTTGTACTTACAATAATTTCTTGGAAAGTATTAATTCACGAAAATAAAACCATGTGTCCGTCGTCAAACATATTATGGTACACACGTGCCAAGTTTCACACAGTTAATTTTATGTATACTAATAATCAAATAGTTACAGGAATATTGATCGTTTGAAGATATTGGAAAAAAATATGAACATAAAGGCTCTTCGTAAAAGTTGGGGAGGTACCTCGGCCTCACCCTGAACAGCCGCTGGAGCTTCGAGGAGTACTTCGTGAGGATGGTCCCCCGAGCGCGACAGTTGGCAGGTGCGCTACACCGCGTGCTGCCCAATCTCGGGGGACCGGGAGAGGGATGGGGGACCAGGGCTCTGCTGAGGAGCCTGGAGCGGGTCATGCCCATTCGGGTATACGGGGCTACCGTACGATCTCATGCGAGGCGGCGACGGTCTTGGCGCATTCCCCCCCCCCCCTTCATCATCCTTGCTGAGATGTACGCCGCCGCGTACGATCTCGGCCGGGACGAGGGGGGACCGGACGCGCGCGGAGACACGAAATGCAGAGGCGGGAGGCCATCCTGCGGGTTTTGGGGGACTGGCGCGACGCGCTGGTCCTCCAGGGCCGTGCGCGTCAGCGCGGCGTCGGTGCCGTCCTGCCTCACCTCAAGACCTGGGTGCTCCGTAAACGGGGCACTGTCACCTAAAGGTTGACTCAGATACTCACAGCGAGACAGCGAGATGCCACCATCGCGCATCCGACTCGGCCCAGCACACGCTGCAGGTCTGCCCGGCCTGAGCGCCGAGTCCTGGTTGACGGGATCGGGCGAGACTTGTCTCCGCCGGCTTTGATCGCGGCAATGCTGGCGGGCGAGGAGGAGTAGAGGGTCGTGGTCTCCTTCTACGAAGCTGTGATGCTCCAGCAGGAGGCCGCCGAGTGGGATTGGGAGAGAGCCGATCCCGCCCTGGAGAGCCCATCCTGGACCACCCCAACACCGGAGAAAGGCCGCCGCGAGATTTTAGTGGGTAGCCCCAGGATCGGAATGCAGTTTACTGTTTTGGGAGTCCCACACTACCCCCAGCCGTTCCCTAATACTTTCGCGTGAAGTTATGTATCCAATTTTACTGATGTGTCCTTCTTTCTTTTCTAATGTATTATGTCTTTGTTATATATTATTCAAAGGCATAATTGAAGGGAAAAAGGCGCTGCGCGATGTTTATGAACTGAAGACAGATCGATGACCAAGTCACATTGTGTCAGAGGCTAACAATGTCCATATTGAATCCTTTGTTTGTATTTGTCAAAGGCAACCATTACCTACATAGTACCGGCAAATTAATGGTATAACATAATAGTATACCGTATAGGTATTTAAATATATAATTTTCCACCTTATAGTACTATACCTTACCTACTATATACCTATACCTATATACTATACCTTACCTATACCTTATAGTACTATAGTACTAATTCATGATAATCATAAATAGTAGGTTGAGTTAACTGCAAAAGCGGATGGGTGTAATAGTCGAGGACGGCCAAGACACATTCCATGAGGAATGAAAGGAGTTCTGGAGGAAAATGATGTCAGGAGCCTTAAAAATCAACGCGCGAGCATGAAAAGATTTATGAAAGCCAAAATAGCGAGTGAGGCATGCAAGAATCGTGCTAAATCAGTTTGAGTTAGCTAAAATTGTGACGTGATGTTTATATGCATTACAGATCTCCAAAACAACAATTTTAAATTATTTAATTAATTTATAAGACTAATAATCTTCCTTATCTGTCAGATTATTATTCAGCTTACATTTTTAAAAACAGATTATCCTGATAACGAATACTTGTATTAATACCTAAAATAATCAACACTTCATATTTTAGGAGCGACAATACCTACTAGCTCTTATATTAGTAGTGCCATGCATTTGGTACATAAATGGACTCACTCGATCTGTGAAATACCACATGGAAAATTGAATTAAAGTGGCTCATGCTGCGTTTTAAATTATACAGATTTTATTTTATTCTAAACTAGCTAACCCGGCGAACTTTGTTTCACATCAAAAGTAATAACTGCTGTCCCGCTATGTTAATACTGCAATATCTACGAAAATATTTGTTTAAATTGCATGCTGTAATGCCAGGATCATCTCAAATTTAATCTCAAAATTAATATGGTAATGTTTAAAATCGCTTCGTAAATAGGCCATTATTTCTCGTAAAAAGTAAAAAAGTAAAAATGGTAATTGTGGGTTATCCCTACGAGATAGACATATGCCCTCGCAGACTTTTTTGTAGACCTTTTAAAGGTGTATAATAATGTAGTAGATTGTTTTGATTTATCACTAAGGGTTCAGGCAGCGTTTGCGATTAAACTTCTAAATCTTGAAAATTATCACTTTTTTACTATATAATACATGAATTTTAGATCAAAACCACCCCGTTGACACCCTCTAACTATTAAAATAAACCGCATATAAATCCGTTTCGTAGTTTTAAAGATATGCGCATATAAGGGGACAGACAGCGGAAAGTGACTTTGTTTTATACTATAATGATGATTAACATGTTAAGTCCGTGACCAACAAAAAAAGTTAGCATGGTGCACCAAAAAAAAAGTTTTTCCAAAAAGTTTCATCGCCATATTATCTTTCAGGAAGTTAAATCTGAATGAGCAAAAGTTGTTCATTGTCCAAACCGGAAACTGCTCGAAACTCCGTCCTCGGTTTAGTTTAATTTTGTGATTTTGTCAAAACAATGGATTTCGCAGTGCGGCGTAATCATTCCGGCTGGATGTGTGGAGGACATCTGTGAATTTCAATTACATTTATTTTCGAATTTTAATAAAGTAATATATTACTTACACTTTTCATGCAATGTATCTTTGTAACTACACGCTCTTAAAAGCCAAAGGTGTAGGCAGCTGCGACTATGCTTGTTTTAACTATGCTTTTAACTGTGGTAGAACCACGCAGTTCGCTGCATTAATGGGCCGGCTCGACCGGTGAAATACGACGACCTCTCGGAATAACGGCGTGAAGTGGCTCGCGCTGCGTTTCTTTCGGTGATAGAGGTATCCGGGGGCCCGATCCCCTGGTCCCTTCCTTTCCTCTCCTACTCCCTTAAAGTACGGCAACGTATCAGGTGGCCCCACTTGCTCGTTTGCCCTCCTATCTCATAAAAAAAGCTGAGAAATTTATTGTGCCTTATTGAGTATTACTTTTTACCAGACCATCTAAATAATATTACTAGAGTGAACATTTATTATATTATAATTAGTAAAACCAGCTTTTGTGCCTCGCGGTTTCGAGGGCTTTAAATTTGATTATTTAATATTAAATACTGTATGATATTCAGAAATTATGTGGGATAAACATCAATGCCTGACAATTTTCACAACCTATTTAGCTAATTAACATAACATAAATTCACGAATTTTTCTATCCGAAGGTATAGGCCGCCTCGTCTCGCCGTTATGTTTACGTCCCAAATTGAATAGGTGGCGAACCTATTGCCATACCATATTTAGCTAAATAATCTTACGTAATCAAAAAGGGCGTTAATATATATATATGCATTAATTTTCTTTTAATAAAGTAATTCGAACTATAACAGTTGTCGAGCCAAGCAGTTCGCTGCATGAATAGGCCTGCTCGACCGGTAAAAAACCACGACCTGTCAGAAGATTGACGTAAAGTGGCTCATGACTCGTTTCGTTCGATAAAAGAGGCACCGGAGGCTCACCCCCTTCCACATCCTTTCCTATCCTACTGTAACAGTACGCAACTGTAACACTATTTGTGTTGCAGGTGTCCATGGGCGAAGCTGATCACTTACCATCAGGTGACACGCCTACTAATTTGCCCAATTATCTCATAAAAAAAACTAACACAATCTATTTCTTCCTTTACAAATACGTTTCAAAAAAGCGTTCCCACAAAACCACTAACCGGTTCAAAGTATCCATTCTCGTTTTGTTCGTATATTTTCTTTATTAATATTATCGTTTACATTGAAATATTTATTTAGTTAAGTATTTACTAAACTTGGAGGTGAACAACATTATTTTTATTTAATCTGAGGTTATTATCGGTCGAAAGACTTCATTCGCCACACCCTAAAACAAACATCGATTATGAACGGGATTAAATAAAAAGCTGTTTTCATTTTCATTTGGAATTTGAACATTTAGCATATCTTGTATACAGCGTGTAACATAATTTTATGATATAATTTCTTGTAAGCAAAAAATTTAAATTAAATACATTATCACCTTCCTGCCCTGTTCCCATCATTTGGGATAGGCACAACAGGTTTTCTTTCCACGCTTCCCTATCACTCGCTTCTTCCACAGCAACACCCTTCCTAATCATATCATTTTTCACACAATTCATCCACGTTTTCATCGGTCTCCCTCTTCTCTTGTTTCCTTCCACATACAGGTTCATCATTCTTTTCGCGACATGTGTATCATCCCTCCTTATTATATGCCCCGCAAGGAGATTTCCTCTTATCTCAATTATGGGCGCAACTTTCAAGCTTCTTCTTACATATTTCCGTATTTTATCCATTTCCATCACTCCACACATCCGTCTCAAAATTTTCATATCTGTAGCATGTATTATTTTATCATCCGTCCCTTTCATGGGTTCTGATGCATACAAGACGACCGGCCTGATAATAGTTTTATATATTTTGCCCTTCAATTTGAGAAGCATTCGGGGGTTATGTAGTAATTTGCTTGCTTGCCCCCTATCCCAAAAAAGGTCCAATACTAAAGTATAATAAAATCCCCCCCCCCCCTCTTCCATCCCAAATATTAATACCTTATCAATACTATATTATAATAAAAGTACTATAGTATTTAAATTTTTTTTCGGATGGGGGCAAACAAGCAAGAGGTACCTCATGCTAAGCGACAAGCGCTGCCCATGGACACCTGCAACGGAGACAGTGTTACAGTTGCTGCTACCGTTTTGACTTGGATGTTATTTGATTTTTATCACTAAAGTGTAATAGCTTGAATGATTGATTTTTTTTAATCCATATGATTGTGACTGATTATAACTGATAACAACTTAAGAAAGTAGATACATATTATTTCCGATAATATTAAGAATTATTAAAAAAGATTTATTTTATGGCTATAGGTTCGCCACCTATTCCATTTGGGGCGTACACATAACGGCGAGTCGAGGCTTAACAGCCACTGCCTACACCTTCGGGTACAAAAGGCGTGAAGTTATGTTATGTTATTAAAAAAGATATTCTCTATACAATGAATACTATTCTTTTTGTTATAAAAAAAATAACAGAATATTCTATTTATAAAATTAAAACCAATGTTTCTCGTCACTTAATAGCTGTGCATAGGAATTAACTTGAAAAATTTGTACCGGTTTGATAGTTGAAATACTACGACGTCGCAGATAATCGACGCATAAGAATTAAGATAATTATACGGAGCCCCCACCCGTCAAAGGCAGATAACACTGCTGTCACCCATTCTAAGACTCGACTATAGATGACGATGGACGGCGCTGTTGCTTACCATCAGGTGACCCGCTTGCTCGTTTGCCATCTCTATCGAGAAAATACGGCTCAGCAGTAAGGAGACAGAAAAATCAAAGATACAATTATGCAAATAATTCTATCTATGATTGTTTGAATAAAATTATAAAAATACATACTCGACCTTTCTGTAGAATTAACTTAGTAATTTAAAAACAACAAAGCTTCGGGCTGATGTTACCTTTTTTGTTCTTCAGTTATTATTCGACGCGAATAAAGAAATAATGAAATATTTATTCTGGACTGCATCGTTACGTTCAGAAACGTCCTCTTTGTAAATAGGAAACCTAAAGAGCCTACCTAAACGTAAAGAGCTTAGCAAACTTGAATATTGATTTATACGATATTGATTTATATCTTCAAGGCTTTATCAAAGAGAAAAATGAAGATCAACCGTTTGATCTACTCAATAAAAACAGAATAGACACAAAAAAAAACTTACAGAAATGTACCGAAACCTTACAAAAGATCATAAGTAAAAAAGCGTGAGTCTTCTTTTAACATAGACACACCCATTCGAAAATAAAGAAAAAAAAACTATAATAATATATATACATGTGATAACAACTTATAAATTCAATGTCATTGTTATATGACGTAACTAGACATTCAAATTAGTACCTACGTTTGAAAACTAACAAAATAAATATTTTCAACGTCGTCTACCAATTACGAGTACAATTTCACACCAAGTGCCTAGTGGGATAGGCAGAACAGAACAGAGTGCCAGAAGGCACGATTCTTACACACTTCACTCGCTTCTTTGACATTCATAACTTCTGTTATACACGCGCGTCGATTTTCAGGACTCCTTCCTCGAGGACTCGATCTATTTGGCGGGCCTCAGCTCCTACATTCATTCACTTTTGCACTGTATATCTGCTTACTCAATCTACACATCAAATATCATATACCAAATACGTAACACTTATTTATTCGTTAGAAAGATCGGACTGTTTAGACTGTCACACCTCCAAATCGTCAATTAGCACTATCGTGATATTATTTACAATACGTGCCTCCCGTAACTCCGGTTAGAGAATTAATATTTGATATGAGATAAACAACAAAAAAATACACGATACGATTACATCGTAATACGTCACATAAGTTGTTTTCAATTGACATTAGCGCGTCTGTAAGTCAAACAGCACTGACATTTGGAACTATAAAACAGTCGAAAACAAGATTCCTCGTAATAGTATACGCGCGAAACTCCGTTGAGAATGTACGACAAGTTACCGAACCATAAGCTGAGTGAGTTACATTTTTATGTGCAATTTTAAAAAAAAATATTACATAGAGTTTTAAATTTATATATTTAATATTGTTATGCCAGGAGTATTAGAAACCGATGAGCGTGTATGACAAGGGTTATGAAAGACGAAGAGGCGAGTGATTGTGTAAAAACCTCTTTGCCTTATAGTGCTCTGTTCTCTCTGCCTACCACGCAAAGGATTTTATGTGAACTTATGTATGTAATATTAAATAAGTTTTAAGGTTGTGTATACGTAAATTATCTAATATATAAAATTCTCGTGTCACAGTTTTCGTTCCCATACTCCTCCAAAACGGCTTGACCGATTCTAATGAAATTTTGTGTGCATCGATATTACCCGATATTATCTCAGACTTACCCGATGGTAAGTCTGAGAGTCAAAATCACAAGGGTAACCCACCCCTCAATATTTTTTTTTGTTATTTTTCGATATATTTCTGTTTTTTATTTTTTTTACTGGATTTACAACGGGATACAAAAATACATACAACCCTAAATTTTCAACCCCTTACAATGAACCCCTATTTTTGAAATTTTATTTTTTGGCAAGACAACGCTTGCTGGGTCAGTTAGTAATATATAAAGCAATGGAATGATAGAAATGTTTCAATAAATAAATATGCGATACAATTATATACATGTATTTTAATTTTAAAATTATTCATGCAGTATTTATTTTATTTAATATGTTACTTTGCAGTACTCTATATTTTAATTCGTCTGTATAGTCACGGTCTAGTGATTTAATTATTTCTACTGCAGAGTTCCCGAGTTATAAAACGAGTATATATAAACAAATTATTTTTCTTAAATTTTTCGATAATTATGTACGAGAACTATCGTTGACTTAACTTATTGTAATGAATTTTTATTATTATAATTTCTCTCTAAGGGATCATAAACATATAATATGTCTTAATTTAAAACAATATATTCGGACCGGTAGGAACTAGTATCAAATCTTGTACATTAACGAAAACTTATACAAAAATGGCAATAGATATGCCATCTATTTCATTTGGGACGTAAACATAACGGCGAGACGAGGATTAACAGCTACTGCCTACACCTTCGGGTAGAAAAAGGCGTGAAGTTATGTTTTATTCTACAAAAATCCTAAGTCAATTTTGTTTGTCAATTTCAAATCAAAGAACATGTCATGCAGATGGGGTGCAAGTTCAGATATTTATTCAACCTTCCGCAGTGCGACAAAGCGATACCAGCCACCCTTAATATCAAAAGGAAAACAGTACCTACCTCCTTAAGTCTTTAAGCATCCGGTCTACAAGATCGTTTGTTTATGTGGCCCTTTTGTTATGAAATAGTCTTTGATAGAGATTAAAGTGTCCTAAAAATTTACAAAACATAGAATAGTAGAGAATGCTGTTATCGAATTATTTTTTTATGTATCACACTTTTTCTCCTCAACTACTCTACTGATTTGAATAATATTTAGAACAGCATGTCAACTTTTAGCCAACTTTAGGATACCTAATTATTACTAATCACTTTTGACAGAACAAAGTCTATTCTTACATCTAGTTTTTGTAATAACATCTAGACTATATAGTACAGTATTGAGGTTGCAATATATTGCAGTTAAAATAACGAAATTTGGTATATAATTTTATTAATTTTAAAAACATTTTTTTTTTATAAATACCGCTGCAGCCAACTGTACGAGTGTACTGAAAAGTGGCTCAAGGAAAAGGTCACAGTTATTGAAATATTCACGAATAATATGATATTCAATGAAATGAATATGAAACATCAGCCCTTTGCATATTTTACGATACAATTTTTTACATGACAATATGCAAAGAAAATTAATTCTCTCCACAAAGGTTTTTCACAAAAGAGGAAAAAATCCGCCATGTGGTTCGTACTCCGCTTAATTCATTTTATATTTTCATTGGCGTCAACCCAACTCAACAAAACTATTTATCACTCCTATTCTAGTCCGAATGGGAGGTTACTCTGGAGTACTATGACTTAAATGTGTCCCTGATGTAGATACACTGATAATAAACAAAAAAATTACTCTTACTTCTTATAAGTATTAATAATGCTTAAAAAATATATAAAACTCAAATAATAGTATTAGTGTCATATTAGTGGTTTACAATGAAATCATGGTGTATAGCTTTTATTATGTCTTGTCAATCCGGTGCAAACCGGTGAGCGCATATAAAATAAAAAAAATTAGTATTGAATTACTGCTATCGTTGTGGAAAGCTAGAATATTTCTACTCGAGATGCTTGCATGTTGTCTCTACTTTATTTTGAAGCTACTGAGCTATGACAGCTACTGACTATCTTGCTGTCATTTAAGCTTGTCCTCGAAACTGAAACCGGTTGTTTTTAATAGCTTCATTTGAGCGATAATTGCTTATTTAAATCATCTAATATACGGGTCGTTGGCATTGGTTTTATTATTTATTTGTGAAGGTTATCAGAACCTGCATGGTGGTTACTAAAAAACCACTTAATTTGGAATTTCAAATAAATACATAAACACATTATTATCCAAGTAAGTCCCTTTATTTCAAACCAGGCTTTCAAAACTTTAGTGTAGATTAATAAGACAACAAATACAATGTACAATTTTATAATATCCAGATACCATGCAAACGTCCTTGTACATTACTTGTCCTGTTGTTATCGTACTCTTGACCTCAACGCAGAAACCGGTACTCAAAACTACTTTTTATGCTTTTCGCTGTGAAATTCAAAATACCATCGCACTGAGAGGAGTTGGTAAAGGAGGACATGGTTACTTCTACTCCCTTGCTATGAGAAGCGGAGCTTGCATCCACTGCAGTTTTTTGCGCTCCTATTCAGCGGCTGTCTTTCGCCGGATTGTCATATCGGTTAAGCCCGCCTTTATTTCACAGCATCTGTCACTGTCCAGCGTCGACTTCAGTCAACTCGCTCGCTTTCGTCTAGCCGCCAATATTGTTTAAACTAATTAAACACTTGTTAATTTCTAACAGGTTGCTGTTTCTTGCTTACAAAATAATTTTAATTTAAAATGCGAACGACGTATTTCAATTACACTAACTTAGCTCTAGTTTTGTGAACAAAATTCGTTAAACTTTTGCATCGAGTACAGAATAATTTGTGTCTAGAAACAATTAATTCTTTTCAACATTTGTAAATACAAAAAAAATGTTTATTGCAGGACGCGCTAGCATTTTTAGTTCTTTTTTTACTTTCTCTGAAACAATTACTGTGTAAGTAGGTACACTGTACTTACTTATTCAACTTTTTTCACACATACTAATAATGTCTATGATGTTGGAACGAGTGACTGTATATTAATTTTCATGTAGAAAAAAAAGTAAACATAACACATAACATAACTTCACGCCTTTTTCTACCCGACGGTGTAGGCAGTGGCTGTTAGGCCTCGACACACCGTTATGTTTAAGTCCCAAATGGGTGGCGAACTTATTGCCATAACGGGCACAAGTCTTCGATATTTATCACACATAACTTTTGAAATTAATTTGGAAAAGTCATTGGTGTAATCTCTCAAGCCTCTAGATTCAGAAGCGGGAAGAAGTAATATAGCAATATAAGTTATACCATGATATAGAAAGGAGTTAAATACATAATGCAGTAAAAAGAGAATGACTTGATATGTCAGCACTACGTAAACTGTGTGAAGTGAAACAAGATTTCAAGCAAGAGAACCAGGCCGAGATCTCTTGATATATACAAGAATTAGGTCAGGAGAACTAACGTGAACGAGAAGACTTTAAGAGAGTTGGCGAAGTTGTTATCTTTACAATGTAACATTCCTAACAGAATTTCACGTCTTTTTCTACACGAAGGTGTAGGCAGCGGCTGTTAAGCCTCGACGCGCCGTTATGTTTACGTTACAAATGAAATAGGTTGCGAACCTATTGTCATACGCCGGGCACAATGTTGTCGGTCATCGATATTTATCACACGTAACTTCCAAAAAATAATTTCCAAAAGTCATTGGTGTGAGTCTGGATTCGAACCCACGACTTCATGATTCAGAAGCGGGACTATTTATAATGTATATCATTTGGTGAGAGTGGCCTGAAATTACATACAGTTAAGGAGTTAAGGGATCCGTAATCAATCGTTCGACATGTACCTTACTAATGATAAACAATCCATTTACTTAATTGTGGGCACGATCAACCTTTGTGGAGTAAACCAGAATTAATAGTTCTCCATTACACTTTACTGGAGGCTATATGGTACTATTAATGACAGGAGTTGCTTTCGGAACAATTAAAAATCTAATAAAAGTTTTTAGCATTTCCGATTCCGTGTCGTGAATACTAAACCGCCTTGTTCTGTTGCAAATAGAGAGAGAGTTACATTATCATATATTTTTTCTGATATATTTTGAGATTTCTCTAAAATAACATTGACTAATTCGATTAAAAATATAGATATTATTTGTGTAACCTGCTTTTTTTCACAATTTCACCTGATGGTGAGCAACTATGGCCGCCCGGATCGCCGAAAGTTTGCGTTTGTAGTTAGCAGTTTTTTTTTTGTAGTTTGGCAATACAGTGGACACAATATTTTTCACACATAACTCCCGAAAATGATTCTGTTAGGTCATTGGTATGAGCTAGGATTCGATCTCAGGACTTCTTGATTCAGAAGCGGGTGAATCAGTCGGCGGGTCAGTGCTAGACTTCCAGGTCATTTTCTTCTACCGGGAGAAATTTTATTACGAATACAAATACTTATAACGGAGCATTGAAATGTTTTATTTCCGAAAGCCATAAATGTCAATAACCGACAAAATCCAAACCAAAATTATAAATTTCGCCAACTATTAGGTACATTTGGGTATAGAAAATTGGTTATTATCTACACCTTCTGCCATTACCCCATAAAATTAGAGATGGTTATAACATAACATACACATAACTTCACGCCTTTTTCTACTCGAAGGTGTAGGCAGTGACTGTTAACCCTCGACTCGCCGTTATGTTTACGTCCTAAATAGTACAATGGGGCAATAGGTTGCGAACCTATTGCCATACCGGGCACAAAGTTTTTAATGATCGATATTTATCACACATTAATTACGACAAGTCATTGGTGTGTGCCAGGATTCGAACCTGCGACCTCTGAATTCAGAAGCCGTGTGCTCGAACACTGGACCACCAGACTAAAGGTGGTTTTATTTTCATGTAATGCCATTGTGCCACAGCTACATGGGTGAACCGTTGCAGTGAAGACTTGGAATGTCTGGACTTGGAAGAGGAGCAACCGCTTGCTGAACTTAGCTCTATGCAGACGGACAAGTTGACATTGTTCTTCACAGAGCTTCTCGATCACGATCGCGACGATGTCATCTGTGATCAGGATTTCGACCAGTTCTTCGAGGTAGGAAGGTATCAAGTTTATGTGTAAATTAACCCATATGTATGGCATCAAATAATGAGTGTTTTCTTGATTTAATGTACCTACGTATGTAAAATTAAAGTAAAAATAGTAAAAGTAAAGTATTTATATATCCATTATCTAGTTTCCATAACACATCCATTTAGTTGCTTAGCTTGGAACTAGAGGGCGATGTGTGTATTGTGTCTAAGATATTATTATTATCTTCTTAATAAGCTTTAATTTTGCTCTACGCAGATGGAGTCATAAGTCCATTAGGTTGTTTAATCATAAGTCTTAGGTTGAGAGGCCTCTGCGCTCACCAAAAGTCCGCGTAAAATTCTAACAGCCGTCAGGCTAACAATTAGAAGTCATTCAAAAAAAAAAAAATAATAATTAAATTTACCTCTAAAATATAGTGGACCTATTCAAACAAAGTTAGAGTCAGAATCTAACGCCCAGCTTTCCAAATAGACATTCAAGGAAAACAATGTTTACTTTACAAAATCAACATTAATTCATTTTAAAATCTCCCATTTTCTAATACCAATCCAAATATTAACTCGAAGCAAATATATTCTAAATTAATATAACGTTCTAATTTCCAGAGATTAGCACACTTTGCTGACTGGTCCCCTAATTCGTCCGAGTTTCACATATTGCTCGAAGTGAAGAGGGAATTCATAGAACATTTTATAAATCCACTGCCGTCCAAGTAAGTCCAATTATTCTACGTTCTATTCACTCTGACTAAATTCTACTTTCTATTCTATTCTACTCTAGATGTAATTTAAAATATACTGAATATGTATGTATATTTCTCCATGAATTGAGATATTGTATCGGAGGTAATTTCAATTGCTTTTACGTTGATTCATAATGGACTGATTTTTAACATAACATAACTTCACGCCTTTTTCTACCTGAAGGTGTAGGCAGCGGCTGTTAAACCTCGTCTCGCCATTACGTTTACATCCCAAATTGTATAAGTTGCGAACCTACTGCTATGCCGGGCATAAAGTTTTCAGTCATCGGTATTTATCTCACATAACTTTCCAAAGTCATTGGCGTGAGCCAAGAGTCGAATCCGCGACTTTTTTATTCAAGCGGGTAGCTCGACCACAGGACCAACGAGACCGAGACCACCAGACTGATTTTTATTGTTAATTTTCGATATAATTTGATGTTTTCATATATTTACAGTTCATACACGCCCCCTATTTGCCGTCAGTCTGTCGACAGCAAACCAAAAATATGAACACTTTAAATGTGACATAACGTAATATGCAATTTCACAGGCTGTAAATTTTCATGAGTGTCGTTTTCACGAAAACTCGACTGCTTTTTGCATTTAAGTGTGCTATGATATATGATATTGACATAACTGTGGAAATAAATTACCAACATTCATATTTCGTTTGAAATAAATAGTTATAAGATCCCCGAACTCCATAAACTTTACGTTTTTTCTTATGGCCTAAATAATGTAATATAATAATAGTTTGTAAATTTTTAAGAACCGACAAATAGTTTTTTTTATTTTCATTATTTACGTGTAGAATATTTAAATTTACATTTAATAGCCCGGAAGTTAAGTGTGATAAATATCGATGACTGATAACATTGTGCCCGGCATGGCGATAAGTTCGCCAATTCCATTTGGGGTGTAAGCATAGCGGCGAGACGAGGCTTAACAGCCGCTGCCTACACCTTCGGGTATCAAAGGCGTTCAATTATGTTATGTTATGTAATAGCCCAAAAATATTCTCTATGATATTGGTCTCGTGGGATCAAATATTTAAAATGGGATGAAATGTCATATTGGCGGTTAAATATTTAATTATATTTGTTTCATTTACATATTGATAATTATTCATATTTTACGCGTAATAAGTGTAGTATTATGCATAATTATATTACATTCTCTTGTTATTTTTATAATAATTAGCATTTTATAATCACAAAGATTTTTATTTTTAAAAGTATACTACCTAATTTTATAATCATTATCGGTTAAGGAACTTTTTTAGCATTCGTTTAATAAATATAATATGTTGGTTTTATTCTTCTTTCTAAACTAGATGGGGTGATCTGCCTTACTACAGAAGAGTGTGTGGTCCAGAGGCTTCTGGCATAAACATGCCAGGTAGGACGACATTGGAAGGATGGCTTGCTCGATGGGCATTACACCTCAGCGTCATGAAACGTTTTACAGATCTACCGTTGTACCTGCAATATCTTTGCAAAATACTGTTTCATGTCGTCGACAGAACAGGTAAAAACACTTTTCTTCTAATAATAATGATGATATTTTCTTGTAACAACCAGTTTGGTAACAATAGCAGTAGAGCCTTGCAGATCGATGCAGGAATGGACCGGTGATATACCACGACCTTTCAGAACCTCGGCGTAAAGTGGCTAAGGTCGCTTTTCACTGGGTGAGATAGGTATTCGGAGGCTCAGGCTGGCTGGCAACGCAACTATAAATAACACTATCTGTGATGCAGGTGTCCAGGAGCAGCCTTAGTTGCTTATCATCAAGTGACGCGCCCTCTTGTTTGCCACTCTATCGCTTAAAATCACCACGACAATTGACAAAACCGACGTAAAATGGCTCGTACCAACGTAAAAACGGTTTCGTTCGGTGGGCGAGGTATCCGGAGGCCCTTCACCTTTCCCTTGACTTCCCAATCCCCACACCATAGGGTGGTAAACCAACTGCATCTCTCTAGGTGCTGCAATAGCCCATCGGCGTCGTTAGTCACTTACCGTCTATAACACATCTTCGCTTCTGCCCTCTCTTCATATAAACAAATGTTGTTAAATAGTTTTCCTTTTTAAATAGTAAAATAATATAACTTACCGTACTTATTATAAAATGTGTGTGGTCCAGTGGTCGAGCACACGGATACTGATCCAGAGGTCTGGGTTATAATCCTGACATTGGCTCACACCAATGACTTAACAAAATTATTTTCGGAAGTTATGTGTGAAAAATATCGATGACTGAAAAACTTTGTGCCAAGTATGGCAATAGGTTCGCCGCCTATTCCATTTGGGACATAAACATAACGGTGATACGAGGCTTAACAGCCGCTGCCTACAACTTAGGGTAACAAAGGCGTGAAGTTATGTTATGTTTGGTGTTAGTAATATTTTTTTTTTTATAATAAATTCATTTTTCTTTCCAATTTCGGCAACAAAGGTTTTATTAATGAGGAAAATCCTCACGCTATTCGGAATACAAAAATATATCTTTCGTACGCCAGCAATAATCCAGCTACTTAATCTCACTTGCAGTTTTGATTTCAGTATACGAGTCTTCTTCATTTGCATTAACCTACTTTTAAAATAATTTCGACTGCTTTTTTTATAGAACGAAACATTCCGCACTCCTCTTAAAAAACTTTCCTTTATGACCCGACTTTGCTAAATGGATGGTTCTTTTTTTTCGAGTGTATGTAGGTAGGTATGTACCTAAATTTCTTTGGCTTTCTATTTAGTCCAAATGGCCCTAATGGATTTCGCTTTAAACAGTTTCCTTATATTTTCTGTAAGTGCAAAGTAACATAATGTAAACGAGGAAAAAATTTAACATAACTAACTTCACGCCTTTTTCTACCCAAAGGTGCAGCCAGTGGCTGTTAAGCCACGAAACCTATTGCCATACCGGGCACAAAGTTTTTAGTCATCGATATTTATCACACATAACTTTCGAAATTAATTAATTTCGAATAGTCATTGGTGTCAGCCAATGTGAAGATTGGAACCCGCACCTCTGGATTCAGAAACCGTGTGCTCGACCACAGGACCACCGAGACTACGGAAAAAATGTAGTCGCCAGATATTATCATTTTAAACCAAAACAAACTTCTATCATTTTATTAAATCACATTTTGCATTATACCTATGTGTGATATCGCTCTAGAGAATATAGCCATTACAATATTTGACTTTGCGTATTGATTCAGAGCATCCCTTGTATCGTTGGTCTCCATGGCCTAGGAGTCTCTACTCCTTCTTCCAGTGAGATCCTCGATTCGAATCTCGGCTCACACCACTGACTTCCCAGAAGTTATGTGTTGTATCAACATCGATGACCACAAAATTTTTATTGTGTAATCGAATTTTAAACAATATAATTTTACAAATAATTTGTTTTAATCGTATTATCTTGCGCAATTTATATCATTAGGTAAATAATTAGTGCATAACAATAATATTAATTGACATTAATAAAACTAATGTTGGAATGTTATTTAATTCAAAATTTATTATATTGCACCACTATATTTCATATTATTTACATATTCAATAAATCAAATTTAAAAATTATTAAAATTGTAACAAGATTTGGTTGTACTCCAAATGTTTTAAAATTTTGGCATCTCACATAGTGTACGCAGCCAAAAACGCAGAGCTTGTAAGAAAATGCTAATATTGCAGAGCTATGTTTGGCTTTTACTAAGATTTTTATCTAACAAAGCCCTTTTTAAATGTAATACACGTTTTGTACAAGAGGATTATGAAAATAAATAATATTCCCCGCCATCGGAAAATGGTTAACGGCAAAGTTTCTTAATTATAAACTTATAAAATATTTTCAATAACGTCTTTTGTTACATTTATACCGACGCTATATAGTAAGTTAGAAACATGTACTTAATTAATATTTACTTTAGCTAATTGTTTCTCTATTAAAAATTGTTCAAGGCTAGTATATATTTTAAAATATTAATATTATTATAATCCTTTGTGTATTGTTTTTTTTTAAGTCTCGGTGGCGCAGTGGTTGAGCGCACGGCTTCTAATCCGGAGGTCTCGGTTCAAATCCTGACACTGGCTCACACCAATAACTTTTCGAAATTGTTTTCGGAAATTATTTGTGATAAATATCGATGACTGAAAAACTTTGTGCCCGGTATGGCAATAGGTTCGCCACCTATTTCATTTGGGACGTAAACATAACGGCGAGACGAGGCTTAACAGCCGCTGCCTACACCTTCGGGTAACAAAGGCGTAAAGTTATGTTATGTTATTGTTTCTTTTTTATGGGATATAAGGGCAAACGAGCAAGTGGGTCACCTGATGTTAAGCAACTACTCACCGCTCAGGAACACCGTGGTGCGTTGCCGTCCTTTTAGGGAGTAGGAGGGGAAAGGAAGGGGAAATGGGATCGGGCCTCCGGATACCTCTCTCACCAAACTAAAAATGGTTATTCAGTGAAGAAATAAAAACTTTGTTTTATATTATGTAATGATTATGATTGTTTGTTGTTTACCCAGGCACAGGCGCCATTACGAAGACTGCCTTGGCTGCCTTCTATCGCTCAGTCATCGGCCTGAATTCAAATCGCGTGGATGAAATCATAGACACTGCCTACGACCGTATGACAAGTGTAAGTCGTAGTATTTTTTTTTTTAATATATATATGTATTTATTTTTGAAAAGTGAATGGATGTCGAGGATAGCCACGACGCACCTTCCATAACCAAATAGAAAGTCCTGAAGGAAGGCGGTGTCAGGCGATCTTAAAAATTGGCGAGCGTGTTATGAAAGACAAAGAAGCGAGTAAAGCGAGTGAAGCGTGTAAGAATAAGAATCTGTTTTCTTCGTCTACCCCGCAAGGGACAGTTTGGTGTGAAGTTATGTATGTATAAAATATATTACAGATTATTTTCATACCTATTAAAAGTGCCCCAATATTTCAAAATTTGCATCTATTTAATTAAAGATGACCATAATAATGACCATTACTATAAAAAAATATTAACCATATCTGTTAATATCAAACGTCCATCAATCATTGGGTGATGATTTCATGGTCCGTTCACATAGTTGTGATTTATACACATAATAATAATAGTAAATACCACATCTTTTAGAAATAATAATTAAAGCATGTCGCAAAAGAAAGATAAGGAATATTTTTCTTTTTCATTAGCCCAATTTGGACAGGCTAAAGCTTATGGGCCATATTGCCGTAAACATATCTTCAAAGTATAAAATTTAATCTAACTTAAACTAGCTTAAAATAAGCTAAACTAACTTAAATTAACCTATCCTAATTACCCTTATAGGAGTTTTAACGACAACAAGAGAGACGAAGAGCCACGCTACACACGATATTTACACCATTCACCACATTTGTACACTTACGAACACTTGTTAAATAAAACGCCAAGAATTTTGTTCAATTTTATCCATTAAAAAATTTTAGAAAATAATGCAAAGAACAGACATGACTCTTCTACATTCCCGCCAAAACTCTCAGATAATTAAGTACAAACTCTGGACCGGATTGATTCGCTGCATTACTGGACTGGAATAACGTGATCCGAGCATAAAACATGAGAAATGTCGCCGCTTGTATATAGCCATAAATATGTCCGGATGTTGTATTCCCAAACATAAATAAAGGGTGTAAATCTTGGCGCTGAAAGCCGCAGCTCGATATGAAAAGGGGGCAAAATATATATACATATATCATCCATTTCAACCGCATATATATCTAACAATGTTTACGGTAACATCCCATGGAACCATTTGTTATCTTATATCAAGATTAACACAGAACGTAGTCCTTATACCTTTTATTTTGTAGTCGGCGTATAGAAATTAGTTTGATAATCGGCGTGAAATAAGTGTAAATAAGTTCTCTAAAAGAATTTTTGGATATTTATCTCTAAGATTTTCGCGAATCACGTTCATGACCATACCAAAACAAACTTCAGGATTATATCGCGTTTATTTATTAATTTCCCGACGTTTCGAACTCTTTACAGAGATAATTTTCACGAGTGATGAACAAAAAGATGGTATCTGTTCAAAAGCTATTTTCATTGATACAGAGAGCACCCACTTTTTGGAAATAAAAATCAAAAAGTTGATGTTAAAAATATGATTTTTACTATTGGTAACCCACATCAGACCATGAAACAAAAATTAAATAATTAACAAGATGTATTTACTAAAGAAAAAGTTTGGTTTGTACAGATCCTTTGTTGAGCGGGTGCTCTCTGTGTCAATGAAAATAGCTTTTAAACAGATACCATCTTTTTGTTCATCACTCGTGAAAATGATCTCTGTAAAGAGTTCGAAACGTCGGGAAATTAATAAATAAACGCGATATAATCCTGTAGTTTGTTTTGGTGTCATGAATTTTTGAATGTAAGAGTTAAGATCCGTTCGGTTTGCAGTCTTGTATGATACCAGATTATGTACATATAAACTTATAATACACAGAAAAACATCTATACCTATCATATACATTAGGGTGGAGCGAAATTTTTTTTTTTTCGTTATCGCTTTATAATACCTGTAAAAAGTTGCTCTTTTGTTTCACGAAGACATACACAATTTTTCATTTAACTCCTAATATCTTTAGAGGTGCCCCCAAACTCATAAATATTTGAAAAAAATGCGAAAATTGGTAAAAAAATACTTTCGTCATGTTTCCGCTTAATTTGATTCTGAACGTTGCCCTGTTTGTTTATGATACAAATATTTAACCCCGAGACGTGTTAGTTGATGCGAGGGACGGAAGTACGCGGGGTACGCGGGGAGGAGGTCATTTCACTACTCTCATCAAACGTTGTTTGAACGCCACTTAGTCGACATACGCGCGCGGATTGTTATTGTATTATTTGTGAGAGGCTTCGTTTTTAACAGCTGAGATTAAAAATACAACTCATGTAAGTAGTATTTACAATGTAATGTTGACAGTTAATTTAATATAGATCGAATTACAGTACTTTTGATTTGAATTAATACCTATTAATTTTGTTTATTACAGTACAATGTCTCAAGTCAAAACTCGACAAACGACGTCTTGTCCCGTGTTTGGTTTGCCAGAGAAGTTACCAGTGTCTCAGTTGCCTACTTATAGTGATGTTATGAAGTATTATATATTCATTAAATATCAATTAAAGACAGACAAAACAACAAAAGAGCCGACTGTCCATGACATATCCGAAATATTGGCTGAAGAAATATTAACTATATGGCAAAAAGCTTCGCTGCCAACAGTGAGCCGTAAGAGAGTATTACAGTTAATTCGCACCTATCATGATAAATACAGAAGTTTAATGAAACCTTATCATGGTCGTCAAACCAACATAAACTATCAACAGAAAATTAATACATTTACAGCTGAGTCTCATAGATTATTTGATATTTGCAGTTGCAAATGCAAACTTACCTCAAACTGTTCTTGTTTGAAAGACAGTCGTGTTCCCAAAGAAGAATTACCCTTTCTACTCGATCAAAGAACAACAAGAAAAATGATAATAGGTGGTGTAGATCTAGCTGCAACTATAAAAAATAAGAAAAAAGAAGAAAGAAAACAAAAAAGTTCATTGCGTAGCAGAGAGACAATTGATTCCGAGAAACCGTGCTGTTCCCGATTCTTAACAGATAATGTGACATCGGCGATCGAAAGTACTAGTGCTAGTTCCAGCAATAGCGAAACCTCTAGTCCAATAAAAAACCCATTTGCCGCGCCATCAGCAAAAAAGAAGAGGTTAAGTTTACCATCTTTAGCTCTTGCGTGTGATCGCACTGGAGTTTCTGACAGAGCCGCTGCTATGATAGCTTCTTCGGTGTTGAAAGATGTGGGAATTGTTTCTTCAAACGATACCGGTAGCGTCATTGATAGATCTAAGTTGCGCCGTGAGAGAACTAAAGTCAGAACAGCTTTACAGAATGAAGATTGCGATAAAATCATATGTGGTATTTATTTTGATGGTAGAAAAGACAAAACTTTGGTTAGTATTCAAAAGGAAGGTAAATTTTACAGAAAAAGAGTTACAGAAGACCATTATGTGATTTTATCGGAGCCAGGAAGTGAATACTTCGGACATGTCACGTGTGACTCGGGCACTGCGAAAGGTATTGAAAGTACTATTTTAACTTACTTAAAATCCAAATCGGTAGAACTCGGCGAAATATCTGTTGTTGGTTGCGATGGAACAGTAGTTAACACAGGTTCTAAAGGTGGTGTGATTCGCTTGATGGAAGAAGAACTTAAAAAACCATTACAGTGGTTTATCTGTCAATTACATTCAAATGAATTACCACTGCGTCACCTGTTATTGCGTTTGGATGGAAAAACTACAGGGCCTAAGTGCTTTTCAGGTCCCATTGGATCCGAATTACAAAAATGTGAAATTATGCCAATAGTGGAATTCACTGCCATTTCGTCAACGTTACCTGAGATAACAGCTAATGATTTAAGTACGGACCAAAAATATCTATACGATATAATGACGGCTGTAAGAACTGGTGTTTGTTCTTCCGATTTAGCTAATATGGAACCTGGGCCTCTCAACCATTCTAGATGGCTTACGACAGCGAACCGAATTTTAAGATTATATATTACGAAAACAGATCCCGACGAAAAACTGGTGATATTAGCTACGTACGTGATGAAAGTTTATGGTCCGATGTGGTTTACAATAAAAAGTAATCCTTCGTGTATTAATGGAGCTAAACACCTGTGGCAAACTATTAGTCTGAGTCGCTATTTGAAATCGGATATGAAGAAGATCGTTGACAATGTAATTCAACGAAATGGATATTTCGGTCATCCAGAGAATGTTCTTGTCGCCATGCTTGGAGATGACATGGAAAGCATACGTCAGCTGGCATATCAACAAATCTTGACAGCAAGATCAGAGACTGCTCCAGGTATTCGAACATTTAAAGTACCTACTTTAAATTTTGACGCCGAAGATTATACGCAAATTATTAAGTGGCAAGACTTGAAAATAACTGAGCCACCGCTGACTGCTAAATTATCGGATGAAGCTTTGAAATCAATTGTGAAAAGTGGTTTGGGTACAATTCCAAATATAAAAAAATATCCATGCCACACTCAAGCCGTAGAGCGCTGCATCAAGTTAGTGACAGAAGCTTCAAGTGCTGTTTGTGGAGAACATAAACGAGACGGTTTCATCAGGGCAAGGCTACTTTCGCGTCAGCAAATGCCACATTTCGATACAAAAAAACAATTTCATGTTTAACTAAAATTATGTAATTTTATTTTTTCTTTTAATTAATAAATTGTTCGAAATAAGTTACGGCTCTTTTAATTATCGTATTTCCAGGTAATTATAATTATATTTATTAATTGATAGCAGAATGATACAATAATTGAACAATTTGACAGTGTGATAACAAAATGTAAAAAGTAGTTATATTTACCTATTTTCAATCAAGCTGGGGCACCTCGAAATATTATAATAGATTAACGAGATTTCGTATGTTTGATTCTCTCATTCAAAGACAACTTTATATCGCTATGCCGTTCAAAAAAAAAAAATTTTTTTTTTTTTCATATATAATCACTCCACCCTAATATACATATATATATTTATACTTGGATGGGGATCAAACCGGGCGACCCCTATTCCGAAGTCGATTGTTTTACGGCACCTCAAGACCCGCAAATATTACAAGATAATATTTAAATAATTAGTAATTATAGCTATGGATGAAGAAACTGACAAAACGAGTTTACGAAGCGAATGTGAGTGGCAGAGTCGGGATCGGGAGACCGAGAAGCTACTACAAGCAAATAATGTTTCGCGACGGGAATGCATGCGATGAGATATTATATGGCTGTGTATATGGGTAATATAAGTATGTCAGAATCGTAGGTTGAGAAAAGTCAAAGTCTATGCTTACCCCTATGTGATACAGGTGTAAGTATATTTTTGTAACCATAGACGATTTCTTATTGTATTTTTATTTCAGAACGACTATCTAATACTGGACTACGGGACCTACGTGCACTGTTTTACTAACTGGCTGATGGGAAAAAATCCCAACGGTCCTGGACAGTGGGTGCTGGTGCCTCCGAAAGACTCATTGCCCCAACCACCGTTCCCGGTCGACTACAGCGCTTTAAACACGGAACCAGCAAAACTAGAACCATACGCACCTGATAGAAAAACAAACAGGCATTCCGTCATAGTCTGAATTGTTATAAAGAGCAATAAAAATAGGATTACGAAATAATGTACCGGATTCTTTATCCGGGATTTGGCGAGCGCAAAAGGCACACATTTATTCGGGAATTATGTGATAATGGAGAAGAACATGAAGAATATTGTTATATAAAACACAAAATAAATTGAATACAATAAGATTCTTTATAAGACACTCGTCTTAAAAGGTCTGAGTATTGTTTATTCCGCTGATGTTATTATCTTTTCTTTTTTAATATAATATTGTAAAATAAAGGAGGTTTTTACTAAGAAGTTTTATCAGCGTATGTTATATTGTCTGTATTTTTTTTCTAACACTAAAATTCAACACAGTTTCATTATACAATAATAACTTTATACAATTATAATTTATTAAGATTTAACAACGAAACGGATCTCGTCGTAGTTATCAAGTTGATGTAGAATAAACGAATTTTATTATAATACCTATTAGTATAATAATAAAACTATTAATAATATCGTAGTACATAAATAATTGCTATTAAAAAACTAAAATGTGCAATTGATTAGAATGTTTAGATTACCTATAAATACCTACATAATTATGGAAGCCTGTCCCTGCATCGGGAATTTATAAATAAAAATCAATTATGTGTCTCAAAAAAATAGAATAACCACTATATGTTTTAAAAATAATAATTATATAATACAGAATACTAATATCCTTGAGGACTGAACCTTAATTTGGTAAATTTCTATTAATACTTTCCTTAAAATTAAATGATTCAGTTCACTTTAGAAATTGTTGGAACGTAAAAAAATATACGCTTTATCTATGGTAAAAAAAAACGTGCAATTCGACCAATCCTTGTCTTTATACATTTGTAATATAAAAATAACGTTGTAAATATTGTAGTTTAAAATGATGCACGGTATGCAAGAACTGCCTTAAAATAAGCATATTCACGTTTCACGACATAGCCTTATTTTGTACCTTAGATGTACCTTTATATTTATAAGTATCTCTAGATTATAATTATAAATTTTAAGAATATAATAGTTATCTACACATTGATTCACAAATAAACTCTTTCATTTGTTTTATTTATTTTTTATTTATATAAAATGCTTCTAAACTGATTTACACAGTTAATCTTGATTCATAATTTTCCTGCCCTTGCACCACCTTAAGTGGGGTCGGCACAACATGTCATCCTTTTGAAAGTTTTGACTGTGGTTTTATGACCGACCGCCTGCCTGACGTTAACCATAATTAAAACAGTGTAGGTATGTTAAGGGGACATTGTTTTTATCGTGTCTATGCATATAACCTGAAAATCAATTAATATAGCTCTGTTTTCATAGATTTTCACAGAGTAATCCTTAAAAATAGTCAATAAGTACAAAGATACCTAATATTCATTATGATGAAAGTTGGTATATTTCAATAAATACCAGTATACCAGTATACCAAGTCATATCATAATTTTTCTAGTCCTGAATCTTGTGGATAGAGCAAACACTGAAAACTTAACCATACCCGTGCCCACGCGTAAGGCCTTGATAATATAATGAGGGCCGTATTATGAAGAGACAACAACGGTGGCAGCCGGTTGCTTGACAATGATGGAATAGCTTGTAGTGTGCGGTTCTCTGGCACAGTGGTAAAGTGGTCGAGCCAAGGAGTTCGCTGCATGAATGGGCCGGCTCGACCGGTGAAATACCACGACCTCTCAGAAGACCGACGTAAAGTGACTCATGCCGCGTTTAGTTCGGTGAGAGAGGTACCCGGAGGGCCACCTCCTTCCCCATCCTTTCCTATCCCCTACCCCTTAAAGGTTGGCAACGCAACAGTAACACTATATGTGTTGCTGGTGTCCACGAGCGGCGTTGGTTGCTTACCACCAGGAGACCCGCTTGCTCATTTGCCCTCCTATCCCATAAAAAAAAACATGCGAAAACATCTGATCTATGGTGGGTGGTTATCTAAACAGCAATAGTAACGCAATTTACGACCGACCCAGCTACACAATAGCAATCGACGAGAACATTGAGAAATTGATTGACAATTTATAGTGTCGATGCATAATTACCGCCGCCTGCATCTTCGGCTGTTATGAGCTTGAAGTTACACATATATTCGGCATAGTGAAGCAAGCCTTATTTAATTCATGTAAACAAATCGCCGTACAACTCTCAAGAACGCGCCACCCCACCCGATCATTACGGTTACAAATACGACCATTTTTGTAAGAAAAGGAAAAGTAGGTATTCATAAATAAATAGCATTTCAGAACATAAAGTATTTTAAAAGCCTGTTACAAGATTGATGGTCGGCCGAAAAAAAGTTCCCAACACACTCCGAGCGATTTTTTGATTGCACGACGAGACGACGCGACGGCAAATTATCATTAATCATTTAATTTTATGACAAACTTCACATTACATAAGCGAAAATTAACAAAAATAGATATTATTTAACATATTTTTATTGAGCATCACACCATCCGGCCACTGTGGAGATAACCAATAAAGCTGCTTTCACCGGCGAGGATTAGCATTTGCAGAAAAATACGTAGTGTCTGTCTCTGTGTGTGTCTGTGTACTCTGGTATGTATCTGATCCATCTAAAGAAATATTTCAAAGAGAATAAGAGGAAACGCTTAATACCTTTTCATGTCGTCAAGATGTGAATTAATGAAAGTACCTACTAAAAATTACGATACTTAGATATTCTTATCCATTACATTATCATTAAGCATTTTTGTAACTCAGAATTGCTCATAACTGCTATGGTCCATCGCTGTAGACTCGTGCGAGATTTGTATTAAAAAAAAACATTCCAAAAACTTTGATCTTCGTCTGAAAATGAGCTTTCATCAACAGAAGGTCTTTTAAAAGCTTAATATGATTGATGGATAGCGGGTTAAAAAGATATCCTCCCAAAGACACTCCCACTTTGGGTAAGCGTTCTATTTAGTTTCACAAATTAACGTTTAAAGTTTAAAGTAAAGAAATAAAAATGGTTATTTTGGGCTATCATTAAGAGATGAACATCGCGTACTTTTTTGTACACCTTAAAATGTAGTAAAACGTAGCGTTTGCATTTAAAGCACTCAACCTCGAAAAATGTACACTATTTCTCCACAATAATTATGCATAGATCTTTAAATCCTTCATTTATTAAAAAATGCGTGGAGTCCCTCCGCGCGTTAGAAGTGTAACTTCATATTGTAGAAAAGAAAATAAAAAGGGTTAGAAATTGATTCAGAAATAGAGAAAAATAATCGCTGCATGAATAGGCCGGCTCGTCCGGTGAAATATCACGACCTCTCAGAAGATCGACGTAAAGTGGCTCATGCCGCGTCTCGTTCGTTGAGAGAGGTACCCGGAGGCCCATCCCCCTTTCCCATTCTTTCCTATCCAACTCCCTTAAAGGTCGGCAACGCAACTGTAACACTATATGTGTTACAGGTGTCCATGGGCGGCGCTGGTCACTTACCATCAGGTGACGCGCTTGCTCGTTTGCCCTCGTTTGCCCGGTATGGCCACCTATTCCATTTGGGACGTAAACATAACGGCGAGTGGAGACTTAAAACCACTGCCTAGACCTTCGGGTAGAAAAGGCGTGAAGTTATGTTACTATATGTGCGCGCAATACATATTTGCCTAAAAATCTAATATATAATCGTGTATATTGCAATATCTTTTGAATGAAATCTCCGAATTAAATAATTTAAAAAGTTCTAGGGAGCTATTGAATCTATCTTGATTTGTAAATAATTTATTTTAATCAGAATTAGTACCAAAGTACAAAATAAAGGGCTTTTAAAACATCATCATTCAAATAATTAAAAAAAAAAAATAAACACTTATTGTGAGATAACTACAATAGTTAGACACATGGTGTCGCGACCATTTGTGTAGACAACTATATATTCTGTAAAGTTGTAGTTCATTTTTTTGCTCTACAATCAATACTTTTTGCAGCGTACGCGATGTAATCATATTTTTTTTGGTCCTTTTTTTACACCTTGGGTTACATTATCGGACTTTTAGTAAAGATCCCTAATTGTTTAGAAAAAATAATATAGCCTAAATCCTTCCTCTATAAATGGACTATCCACTACTGAAAGAATTTTTAAAATAGAACCAGAGGTGTCTGAGATTAGCGCGTTCAAAGAAACAAACTATTATGCTTTATAAGTATTAAATGAGTAGTATAGTGCCACCACTAGCTACTAGATGTCTATGTACAGATAAAAATCACGCTTAAGCAATTCTCTTCCTGGATTTATATAAAGACTGGTTCTAAATAGTTTAAATCCGTCCTTTTAATATTATATAATATGTTTTGTGGCCGCAAGGGGGCGTTAAAAGCGTTAAACGGTTGCACGAGACATTAGAAGTTACACTTCAAAAAAAGCACATCAAAGTCTGTTGCGTAGTTTTAATGATCCAAACAAGCGGGAAGCAACTTTGTTTTATACTACGTAGTGATAATCCAATAGTAGGATTAATTACGCATAAATACCTGAAGTATATTAAGTAGTAAAAAATATATTATATTAGGTAACATAATATATTGATTAGAAACAAAATTAACCAAAGAGTTTTCGCTAGTAAAAATCACTGTGTTCCCTGTCCCTATTCTTTAGTACAACGAAAGAAGGTATAAAACATATAAAACTTCATGTCAAATTTGTCCATCTACATGATTTTTCCAGAATCATTTTATCATTCCAAGGTAACTAGATTATCATTTAAATATCTGCAGCAACTGAATTCACACAAAAATGACACTAACAATATTGTAGAATCTCGTAGGCTTATAAAGAATGGCGTCATTTATGAAATAAACAGAATACAAATTTACCATAAATAATAACTGCAATTAAAATGAATAAAAGAAAGTTAAATAAAATACAGAAATCAAAAAATAATATTGCTTCGAAAAGAAACAAACACCAGAGACGGACTAGAATGAGCAACATCAAAGAAATTGGATATTATTTATTCAAGAACATGATGAAACGTCATATTGAGTTACAATCCAATACTAATCCAATGAATCTCACTATAATCAATACAAGATATATCAAAAATAACAAGTCTTCAAAGTGAGATGATATCATCACATAATTAAGGATCGGTTTCAGGTCACAAGATAGTTGATTTTGTTTTAATAAGTAACATATAATTATTATTACATTTTAAATTAAATATAAACATCAGTAAATAAATAATGTTTTTGATTTAATTAGTCCATTGAAATGTTACAATTTTAGAACCGAATATTGCATTTCTTAGCGGACGCAGTTTTATTTTTCGAGACATGTGGGGGGTCAATAGAAGCTTAACTTTAAGTTTGTGGGGTCGGCACCCTTGTTATCTGGCCGCCATCTTGACAAAAGGGGTGAAAACACTTTTTTCGCGAAATTTCGGAAACTATGCGTCTTACAAAAAAATGTTAGGACATAATATGTGGCAAATTATCTTGCAGATTATTAAATGTATTTAATACCTACACCTCTTTTTGAAAATTCTATTCTATATAAAAAAAATATGCTAATTAATAAAAGTCTTTTCAGGCCACTCATCAAAGAAAATACGCCTCAAATAGGCTTGGTAAATTAATGTTCACGGACGTCGGGCGAAACCGGCCTATTTGTACTTACTACTTATACACCGGTGACTTCAGGAAACCCGCTGGAAAAAGTCTAGCGGGGTCAAATCGCACAATCTTGGTGGATAATTCGCGATAACTTTACCGTCAAATCGTTCGAATGTCCGTCGTGGCATTCGCTGTGTGGCCCAATTTCGTGCTGCTGAAACCTGAAATGTTGTAGAATCCAGGTATTTTTCAATTTGGGCCATAGGAAATCGGATAACATTGTTCTGTAGCGCTCGCCGTTGGCGGTAATGGTCTCACAAACGTTGTTTTCAAAAATAATACGGACCAATGACGATGATCGGGCTGATCGGGCTTTCCTTTGACGTACGGGTGTTGGCTGATTGAACCGGTCGTCTCGAATTTGTCCACCAAACGTCGGAGAGTCAACTGTGAAGGATCATCATGTCGGCTTTAAAATGAATGGTCGTAATACTCCAAATGTTTGCACTAATGAACACTCATTTTGATTATAAAGTTTTATCATTTGGACGCGCTATTCAACCGTGTAGCTTGCCATGGTTATTTGGCATCAGTGACGGAATAGTAAACAACAGATTCGACAGACGCTGCCCAACAAACAAACCGCAGCTACCCGCTCTAATTGCTCTAATAAAACCCTTTAGCAAAGACTATAAGAGAAGATGAGTGTGGTGTGTATGTCTGAACACGTTTCCTAGGTTTAAATCAGTCAGCACGCGTCATTTACCGAAGCTAGAGACTATTTTGCTTTTTAAGGGTCAAAGAAAGTCATTTTTTTATAAGCAAATATGAAAGACAAGAGAAATAAAAAAGTTGGAAAACTCAGCGAGCGCAAGTTGATATAAAAAATATTCTTATGAATGTGAGACTTCCTTACAGAAAGAACTTCAAAAATGTATATAGCTTAGCGCTTGTCGTTGTTATGTGATGATGAGACAGACTCTTTGTGGTGGGGTCGGTTGTGAATGTAACACTCTTACCGACTTTTTTTAATTTCATCGTATGACTAAATACTAATACAGTCCTTAAACAGAACAACATATAT
This sequence comes from Euproctis similis, assembly GCA_905147225.2. Classification (NCBI taxonomy): domain Eukaryota; kingdom Metazoa; phylum Arthropoda; class Insecta; order Lepidoptera; family Erebidae; genus Euproctis; species Euproctis similis. Next base: position 18,889,955 of record LR990109.1, read on the forward strand.
ATATATATGCAACGTATATAATCCAATTATGATTTGTGTTACTTTTTTGCCAGCTAACTAATAAATTAACAGAATTATCGGCGGCCAAAGCAAAACCACCCACTTTCCCCTAATTACCAAATCCTGTAGGAACCCGAGAACAATATATCAGATCTTCGGTAGGTACTATATACAGAATCCTACTAAATAATTCAAACAATTCTATGAGTGAATTTGCGACAAAATGGGTGACCTGCCTAGTACAGAATGCGCATAATCAATGCAGATTATGTACCAATATTTCCATCATTATAATTTCAAATTGATTTTCAGATTAATTGGAATTTTCGAGATTTATAAGTTATCAGTTGATCCGGCTAACTTTCTTCCGCATCAAAAGTAATAAATAAGTAGATTTTGTATTTATCACATTTTCTACATCAATTGTACACTACGTTAATTATAAACAAAAATCAACCGGTTGACCTTCTATCTCCAAAAAAACCGCATTCAAATTCGTTGCGTAGTTTCGAAGATATAAGACGAGGCTTCATAGCCGTTGCCAACAACTTCGGGTAGAAAAAGGCGTCAAAATTATGCAGCCCCGGATCTTCAATTTCTTTTAAGCGGGGCACAAACTGAAAAATGCCGCCCCCGCCCACTTACATTTATTTTTTCATGTATCATCCATGATTTCAACATGACGCAATAAATGCCTGAAAACTGGCCTGTCCCCACTCTAATTTACTGACCAACCCATTTTCCGAGAGACAGTAGGACGACCCACTCTGCGCCATCTTAAAAGAATCACTTATTAGTGGTTCTGAAGGTGCTGCTGAGCGTGTTCGTTTGCTCGCTGTGGGACACTGGGAGTGCGGTGTTTGGCTTAAGGCACTGCCATCGCCCAATATAGGAACATTATTAGATAATACGACTTTCCGTATCGCAACGTGCTTTCGTTTAGGTGTTCCATAATATGTGTTTCTTCGCATTTATGTCGCTACGGAGAGGTTGTCAACAGCAAAGGACATCATGGCCTCTCAAGCGCCAGGAGCACCGGCCGCATTTCCCATCACGCCATTATCAAAGACATTATTAGTCGTGCTCTTTTAACGCCGGTGTACCAGCCGTTCTAGAACCGACCGGTTTTGTGCGCGATAAAGACAAGAGACCGGACGGGATGTCTCTTTTGCCTAGGAAGATGGGTAGGCCTTTGGTGTGGGACGCTACTTGCGTCGATACTCTTCCGCCATCACACCCTTAAAGCACGGTAAGGACGGTCGGTGCTGCTGCTGTTTTAGCAGAAAATCTTAAGTGGCACAAATATAGAAAACTTTTGAGATTTAAGGGACATAGATTCCGAGTGCTCCTGCTCTCTATATAGATCTTGCAAAGAGACTGATCGAGGCCTCTCGCGACAAGAGGGTTGGTCTATTCTTCGCACTGAGGATTAGCATTGCCATTCAGTGTGGCAATGTGGCCAATCTTTTGGACATGCTAGCAGAAGACCGAGATGCGGAAGAATTTCATTTCAGCTATTTTTTAATTGTATTGTAAACAATATAATTAAGTTATTTTTCGTACCTTTGCAGTTCGTCAATTGACATTTTCAAAATATTGGTTCTATCAAGAAAAGCAAAATTCAAATTCAGTTTGGTAGTACAATAAAACCTGTTTTTCATTTCTGGCTTGACTATATCGAATACTATCAATATTTTTTTAGTAAAGTTCTTGTAAGTTGGAGTGTTTGTGATTTGTCTTCACACATATCATTAAAATATTTTTTTGTGTTTCGGAATCCGTTTGTGTAGGTATAAGAAGATCTACACCACATTTTCAGCAACTTCTCCAGCTTCTTTTATCCGATACTCCGTTGGATTCTGACCAACTTGTTTTAAAACTTTGAGCCGACCATCCATTAGAGTGACGGAATAGGAATTTCAATAATCACTCAATTGATAATATTGAATTCCGTTAAATTAAGAATAATTTTAGTAGTTAAGAGATGACAATGAATTTTAGAATTTAGTTTCACTTAGCCCCCTTGTTCGCTGCATGAATGCTTCAGCTAGATCGGCGAAATACCACGATCTCTCAGAATATCGTTGAAAAGTGGGTCATGCCTAATTTCACTCGATGAGACAGGTATCTGGAGAGCCCCTTCTCACTGTCGATTATCTAAATTATCAATGGTCAATATTTATAACATCTGTTAAATCTGTCTTTCCACCAACTACTATCACTTGATGTCTTGATCATACACTCTTTGTGAATTTGAGTTACTTCATGTTCGGTTAATATCTCTGAAACTTTCTCCAATCTAAAAAAAACCCTGTCAAACACAATACAGGTAGAATAAGGTTCCTGGTAAATCTTGCAACACGCACAAAAATTGCAGAGTTGGTCTCAGGAAATATAAGCCAAGTACCACTTAGACGCTGTTAAATAGATCTCAGAATTCCATGTTAAGTAGATCTAAATTCAATGTTCCTGAATTGATTTTCTGCTAATAATACAGCCTGATTGCTAAAGAAAGACCGTTGTTGGTCAGTATTTTTTTTTTACTTGTACTGATATTTATTCCGTCAAAGTTAAGTAATTTACCTAGTCTGTAAAATGTGGATTTGGCCGCCCCCTGAACTTGCCGCCCGGGGCATGGGCCCCGGCTTGCCCCCTCCCTAGATCCGGGGCTGAAATTATGTTATGTTAATATACTTGGTTTTTTTTCTCGGTAAGTGTAACTTTGTTCTTTTAAACGTAATAAACAAAACCCTAGACAAGGTATAATCAAGAATCAATAAGTTACCCGCTCGCTGAAATGATAGAATATTATACAACATAATTTTCTAAATATCGTCATTTCTCTACCACTCCAAAATCGTGATCTGCTTGCGGTCTTATCTCATTCGGCATTTATTTCACCCTCGGGATAGGAGAGAGGACAGGACAGTTTCTTTTTTGGTTCATTTTGTATTCCGTCAGTCACCGCATGGAAAAGTAGCTTCACGACACCTTCTACCCGAAAGTGTAGGCAGCTGCTCTTAATCCTTGCCTCGCCGAATTGTTAAAATAGAATAGATTGCGGAGACTGTTATCATCACAGAAATAGATCAAGATAGAACGGCCGCGATGTCATATTTCCATACATTTCGAGCGTGTCACTTTTTTAAAAACCACGCCCACAGCGTGACGTCATTTTCATTGTTAGCGACTAGCGAGCGAGCGACTAGTTAGGAGACACACACATTAGATTATCGATGTTAATATCGGCAACGTGTGTTAATTTTATTATTTTTATATTTTACCAACTTTATTGATTTTGTGTAACGATAATCATAGAAAGTAAAACATGTTAAATACTTTAATCCGACATATTAAAACCTAAAACATATTTTTTCAACAGTATATAAAATTTAGTTATAATTATTATACTGTCCTTGAAACTATACATATTTATTAAATATTTGCCTTTGTGTAAGGGTTGGCCTCACAGTCCTGGTTAAATAACGAAGCCGAACGTCTACATATACCTCGGTTACTGCCCGTTTGAGAAGAACGAAATGATTTTCCATCGGCGATTGGTCAAATTGGTGAAAACTTATACTGTCAAATAAACTGCTGCCAATGTAATTACGAAGCACTTTGGTTGAAATTTGTGGTGTTAGAATAAAGTAGGGACAAAGCAAGACATGAGCTGATACTCAAATTATTATTGAATTAATTTATCGATAAGTCCTAAGACTCAACGATACATGGAGTGCCCATCTCTAACATTCGAAGGCCAAACACAGCGATTAACAGACACAGCGATCAACTAGCAGGTGTATTGTGTATTTCGTTCGATTCGACGTGCATTACGCGTATAATTTATACGCGCAATGTTTTTGTATACGAGCGTTGAATGCGGACAGCAATGGATATTTATCATAACGAAAAAATATACAACTTGTGATCGTAATTATTGAACATAGTAAAAGTAAAACAATAATTTATAATCTCAAAAAAATACTTTCTACTGATTTTCTGTACTTACTGATCATACGAAATATTTCCTTTTTTCATATTTGATTCACTACTTTTGTTTTTAGAATTTGCCACAGCATAATAAGGCATATATGTGAAGTTTTATCTATTTTTTTACGTCCTGAACGCATGGCAGGAACGCTCGTTGCGTAATGAGAGCGAGTTTCGAAAAGCATGCAATATAGTGCATGGTTTTGGCACGCTTGCCACGCCTATTCGCCGTTCTATCTTGATCTATTTCTGTGGTTATCATACATTACGCACAAGAAATAAAATAAATGGAATTTAAAATTTCATTAGTTTAGTTTTAGCCGGCTTAAAATACCGCCACCCCATCTCTTCCCGTGGGTGTCGTAAAAGGCGACTAAGGGAAAAGCTAGAAGAATGGGCAGCAGCATTCTCTCTCAAGAAAATACAGCCTACTACGATCACAAACCCGCCTGCCAAGCGTGGCGAGCATGGCAAAAACACCCCATGATTGAGCGGATCGGCAGTTATGGCGCTCTATGGGGGAGGCCTATGTCCAGCAGTGGACCTCAAAAGGCTAATGATGATGATGAATGATGATTATTATTTTAATTTGTTTATCATCAACACTTCATTACATTACAATATAGTCATTACAATCTAATATATAAAATTCTCGTGTCACAGTTTTCGTTCCCATACTCCTCCGAAACGGAGCCGATTCTCATGAAATTTTGTGTGCATATCGGGTAAGTCTGAGAATAGGACAACATTTATTTTTCATCCCCCTAAATCACAAGGGTAGCCCACCCCTCAATATTTTTTTAAATTTTTCGATATATTTCTGTTTCTTATTTTTTTTATAAAACGGGATACAAAAATACATACAACCCTAAATTTTCAACCCCCTACAATCAACCCCTATCTTTTTCATTTTATTTTTCGGCAAGACAACTTTTGCCGGGTCAGCTAGTTTAATATAAATCTAATATATAAAATGATCTATCTGATGGAGTGTTGTGGGAGGCTCAGGGTGGTTTTAGAAGCGGACGAGGGTGCATGGATCAGATTTTTTCTGTCCGCAGCATCGTGGAGAAACAACTGGCTGTAAACCGGAAGGTTTTCTGCGGTTTTGTGGATCTGGAAGAAGCGTTTGACAGAGTGTTACGAGAGGATCTGTGGGGCATACTCCCGGGCTACGGGGTGAGCGGGGCACTGCTGCGCGCTGTGCAGTCCACTTATGAGGGCTGCACACTAGCGTGTGTGCGTGTTGACGGCGGCTTCTCCCTCTGGTTTGACGTCAATATCGGCGTCAGACAGGGTTGCGTGCTGTCCACTCGACTGTTCATCCTGTACCTGGACAGTTGTCTCCAGAGAGTGAGATCGATGGATGTAGGGATGCGAATGGGTGACCTGAGCTGAGCTGTCTGCTTTACGCAGATCTAGCCGAATCGCCGTCGGACCTGCAAACACTAGTCACTACTATGAAAGATGATTGCATGATTAAAGGCTTGCATTTGAATGCGACGAAAACGAAAGTTATGATGTTTGAAAGGGAGGAATCCAAAACGGATGCAAGTATAACGGTTGATGATGTAGTGCTGGAACAGGTGAATGAAATTGTATATCTTGGATGCGCTTTTAGCAGAGATGGAAGGTACACCGCGGATGTAGAAAGACGAGTGGCGATAGGAAATAGCGTAAATGGAGCGTTGGGCAGATTCCTGGGAAAAAACATTAGCAGAAAAGCCAGCTAGCAATCCACAATGCAGTCCTGATTCCAACGCTAACTTATGGAAGCGAGAGCTGGGTATGGCAGTGTGCATTAAAGTAGAATAAACGCGGTAGAAATGAGGGCACTGCGCAAAATCTGCGGAGTGACTCTCGCTGACCGCGTAGAAAACAAGGTTGTAAGGAAGGAAGTTGGTTTGTAAGAGAGTGTCGGTGTAAAAATCAGAAAGGGCATGCTCCGATGGTTCGGACATCTAGAAAGAATGGATGATGTAAGACTGACTAAGCAGATATTATACAATGCAAAAGCGGATGGATGTAGGAGTCGAGGACGGCCAAGACACACATTCCATGACCAAATTGAACGTGTTCTGGAGGAAGGTGATGTTAGGAGCCTCAAAAACCGACGCGCGTCGGTGCATGAAAGTCAACGAAGCGAGTGAGGCGTGTAAGAATCGTGCCTTATGGCGCTCTGTTCTCTCTGCCTACCCCGCAAGGGATTTGGCGTGAAGTTATGTATGTGTATGTATGTAATATATAAAATTCTCGTGTCACGGCCTACGAAACGGCTTGACCGATTTCTCGTGAAATTTTGTGTGCATATATGGACCATCCCGCTAAATATTATCTACGTGTATTCTACCACGAAATAAGGTATTTTTTCTTTTTAGATATACATATTTATTATTATTTTTTTATGAAACAGTATACAAACCTAAACTTTCACCACTCTACGATCAACCCCTGTTTCAAACCATTTACTTATACGAGTATTGGCAAGACAACGTTTGCTGGGTCACCTAGTAGCAAAATAATAACTAGGATTAAAAAACATTTTATATAATTCAAAAATAACTACGCTTCGACTAGAGTACTAGTCGAAGCGTAGTTATTTTTGAATTACTACTACTTTTTCTATCTCGCTTACCTTTTTCTATCTCAACTATTCACGAGATTAAATGAATATCCGATTGGGGTTCGATTCTTTTGTTTCGTTCATGAAATATTTATCAGAACTAGCAGAGTTCCGTTCAGAACCGCTATGTACCTAACTGGTATTACCAATGTTGCAGAACTGTGTGCTGACTGATCCTAGCTTTGTTGTATGTGAGTTAAGATCCTGTAGAATTGGGTCTTTCATCCACCAATCAGTACCTAACATCCATCACATAGCATCTACTCTGTTCCATTCCAATCAATTAAGTACAACATTATAAAATTCTCGGTGGTCCAGTGGTTGAGCACCCCGCTTCTGAATCAAGAGTTCGCTGGTTCGAATCCTGGCTCACACCAATTACTTTTTGAAATTGTTTTCGGATGTTGTGCGATACATATCGATGACTGAAAACTTTGTGCCCGGTATGGCAATAGGTTCGCCACCTATTCCATTTGGGACGTAAACATAACCGCGAGTCGAGGCTTAACAGCCACTGCCTACACCTTCCGGTTTTGTTTACAACATTATAAAAGGTAAATTTTTTCCATGTTTCTTATATTTTCAATAATCATTGGATTTAAATAAGTATAATAGGTATTATAACGACGAAAAGATACGGTTTTAGACACGAAGTAACATTCTACAAAGAGTCACGTAGTTCGCTGGATGAAAATGCACCAACTCTCAGAGAACTTACCTACTTAAAGTGGCTCATACTCATTCGGAAGCCCACCCCTTAACCCTTCTCTCTTCATCTCCTACGCAACTATGACCTTCTGGGTATTGCACTAGTCGTGTGCCATCAGGTGACGCGCCTGCTGGTTTTCCCACGAAAAGCCATAGATATAATTAAATTATTACCAACTCGTTGATAAATTCATTCACATATAAAATGATTAATAAATTCCAACCGCAATACTTACAGTGAAATTTGTGCCAATCATTCATACGTGTCGTTAAAGTTAAACAATGAAAAGCGACGTCGTTCGTATAAAATTAAATACAAAAATATACGCATATATTGAATTGCCGAATAATAATATCATTGGATTGAAAGCTGCGGTTCAATATTTAAAAAAAATAGTTCACTGCTTGAATGTCTCGACCGGTGAAATAGCACGGCCAGTCAGAACATCGACGTAAAGTGGCTCATGTCGCGTTTCATTCGGTGAGAGGTAACTGAAGGCCCAAACCTTTTTTCCTCTCTTTTCTTATCCTATTCCCTATTAAATTCTATACCAGTCTGTATAATATAACACAATGCGAGGTCAACATACACAATATTGGACTCGGAAGAGTGACCGCAAGCGGTATGGGACTCTGGGACATTATCAATTGTTCTTTCATATCGACCAAAATGGGAAAGCAATTAATTCAAAATATGTCAAATTAATGTCTTTATCGAAAATAAATGGTCTTATAAATTATTTTATAATTCACATTTAACTGATAGTCTTATAAAATTAAATATTATTATGAATTCATAACGCGATTAATTTCCGACACAAAAACCTAATATGTACGTGTACCAAAACTCACAGAGAATAATTCCACCCAATCTCAAATTAAATCCAAATATCAATCAAATTAAAAATTTTCCACCTATTCCATTTGAGACGTAACATAAAGGCGAGTCGAGACTTAACAGCCGCTGCCTACACCTTCGGGTAGGAAAAGTCGTGAAGTTGTGTTATGTTAAAATTTTTCCTTAGAACCGATTAAGTTGAAATTTGGAGGAATATTCTTATCAAAAAATCCCAATTTATGTGTGTGCAAAGGTTGTAGAATCTTGTATAATGGGAGAGATCAATCACGCCTATGAAGTTATTTGGACAACCCTTTGAAATTTTAAACATGTTCTATATATTTAACCAATTTTTCACAAGTATTCAGTAATTTCAACTTATGTCTCAGCCTAATTCGGATCCAGAATGGCCCAAAAAATATATATTCAAGTTAAATAAAGGAACGTGATGCAAATGAAATGTTGCCTTCAATATACAGTAGGGCTCGTGAAACGTACCTATACAAAATCGAGGTTTGTTTTCTATAAATATTTTATACAATGAAACAGCTACTATCCCGCTATTCCTCTAGCAACGTTGTTATGCCCAAAATCCTTATGCAAACGCCATACTTTGTTTTTCTTCTTTCTTAAAATCTTCTAAAAATATCCTACATTATTAATCTGCATTTATATTACAAAATTGTTATGTCAAAATTATTTATGTTTTAAAGAAAAATTTGCTTGTTGTTGTTGTTGTATCCGTTTGTTGTTGCATATCAATAAAGTATATTGTAAGTTTTGTAAACGTCATTGTATGTTGTAATTTTAATCATTGATAATCCCAGCTAAGCAATAAAATAGAGTTATCATATTGATTCATCTTTGATACTTATTTAATGGCTGCAATGCGAGCGAAGCCGCGGATAAAAGCTAGTAAGTGATAAATTCATCGGGTGAAAAAGCGAAATAACAGTTTTAATATAGTAAGTATGCTATCATTCCTGGACCGGCTGATTTTTAGTGTCAAATGTGGTGAGTAGATAGGAATCGATTGCTATAGTTATATGGTTAAGTTCTATCAAACTTACAATGAAATATTTTCTCCCTCTAAATTTCATGACACGGATGAATCGGAATTTCAGCTTCTCTTTATCTAATAAAGACCATTCATAATGGTTCTTCTTCTACTGTAACAAAATTTAACAGCTAGTTTTGTAATATGCTCACGTTTATATCTCATACGGAAGGCAGAGCCCTTTTTTCCCACAATCTAAACCCCACCCCTATTCCCCATATTTTCCTATCCCCTATCCCTTAAAGGTCGGCAACGCAACAGTAACACTATATGTATGTGTTGCTGGTGTCCATGGGCGGCGTTGGTTGCTTACCATCAGGTGACACGACTGCTCGTTGGACATTCACGTCGGTTCGGGTGAATAAACCAAAGTCAAAATCAAAATAAGCTTTATTTTCATAGGTCTTCACAGACACTTAAAAACAGTCAACAAGTACAATTTAACTTATTATTTAAAATGAAATACTTAACACGAGCGCTTGAGGAAAGTGCCTCCGTGGAAAAAAAAACACGGACGCAATCGCCACGGGCGGCCCGATTCCGAGTGTAGGGGCTATCATGAGAAGATTCAATATGAAGATTCAGGCAAGAAACTCATGTGCCAGATACTCTTTTCCCATTATTAAATAAAAATAACAATAATATTAATAGACCTTTTTGAAACCATTTTTGACCATTTATTTGGTCGTGGTAACTCCTCCTGCAGGCCTATAATGAGCTCTTCATTCTATCATGCTTACACGGTGCCCTGCAATTTCGTATTTCCAACGACTAATTCCAGCCGCAAATTCGATTTATCAAATACTACTTTCATCTAGTCAGTGATGAGTAGTCACTGACAAGCTGGAGTTAGTCGTTGGAAATGCTAAATTGCAAGAGGGCGCATAAGCTGGCTGGAATTAAGAGCTCATAATAGGGCCGCTGCATTTCTCGAACTCTCGATGTCTGAACTATAAGCTGAAGCTTAAGTTGGCTTTCATTCTTTTTTTATAACATCTCCAAACCATCTTGACATACTTCTCAAAAATAGATATGGGTTAATTTAAAATTAAGAAATGATACACAGTTAACAATATTATAATTACAATTAAGTTTTTTTATTATCTTACATAATTTCTTTCATATTTGTGACGACACTCTCATCAGTTATCCAGATGACTTCACTGTCTCCTGTTCCCATACTCAGGGCATTCTCTAACTTTGGTAAATATTTAACTCGTTTGCATGAACTGTGAACAATTTCACAGCCAATTTCGGTAAATTTCTTCACATTGTCAACTGTTACACCGGCACCTGGCATAATCTGGATTTTGTGACCAAAACTCTTCATCAAATCTTCGATAAGTTCAATAGCTTGATCGTCACACGCTGATGATTTTTGACCACTGGTGAGCACTCTATTAAAACCTAACTCGTAAATTTTATGAATAGCTTCATGGGGATCAAGACACATGTCAAAAGCTCTGTGAAATGTAACTGGAATGGGATAAGCCTCTTGTATTATCTTGGTGCACAAAACCTCGTCGACATTTAGTTCACTAGTTAGAGCACCAAAAACGAATCTATCCACACTGGACTGTTTAAATACTTCTATATCTGACAGCATGGTATCCATTTCTTCTTTCGTGTAGTGGAAATCTGAACCGGTCCGACATCTAATCATAACATTCAGTTTTGGTATCTGCAAATATCAATTGTAATTTGCTATTATTAGGTATGTTATAAGTCAGTTGGCTACACTGTCACATACACAATCTCATGTACAAGTATGTATATATTTTTACACACATACATAAATACATACAATAACATATTTATTTAAGTTTGTGTTTGGAAACATGACTATTGGTTGTCTGTAAGAGAATGCCTCGAGGCATTAAGTCCGCGTATGTACTGTATTGTTGTGAATTAAGTTTAAATAAATAATGCCGATGTCGGATTGACTGGCGTTATATCAAGGTGTTGAGATGCTTGTATGACACCGCCACGATGGCTGTCCAGATACAGGACCAGGTGACGAACTCCATCGAGCTGAGTCGAGGTGTAAGACAGGGAGAAGTCATATCTCCCAAACTCTTCACCAATGCTCTGGAGGACGTCTTCAAGACACTGGATTGGACTGGACAGGGTATCAACGTGAATGGTGAGTACATCTCGCATCTTCGGTTTGCCGACGACGTCGTTGTCATGGCAGAGTCGCTGGAACAGCTAAGCGGAATGCTGCGCAGCCTAGACGAGTCCTCCCGGCGTGTCGGTTTGGGCATGAATTTGGACAAGACCAAGGTCATGTTCAATGAACATGTCGTGCCCGGACCGATAAGCGTCGAAGGGTCAGTTCTCGAAGTCGTAAACAAATACGTCTACCTAGGCCAAATTATCCAGTTAGGTAGACGAAACTTCGAGAAAGAGGCCGAAAGGAGGATTCAGCTGGGTTGGGCTGCATTCGGAAAACTGCGTCGAGTCTTCAGCTCGCCTATACCGCAATGTCTGAAGACCAAAGTCTTTGACCAGTGCGTCCTACCGGTGATGACCTACGGTGCCGAAACGTGGACACTCATGGTGGGGCTAGTCCACAAATTTAAAGTCGCTCAGCGAGCTATGGAGCGGGCTATGCTCGGGGTATCTCTGAAAGATAAACTCAGGAATGAGTATATCCGCCAGAGAACTAGAGTAACCGACATAGCTCGTAGAATAAGCTCGCTGAAGTGCCAATGGGCTGGTCATATCTGCAGAAGGACCGACGGTAGATGGAGTAAGAAGGTCATAGAGTGGAGACCGCGTCTTGGCAAACGTAGCGTAGGACGCCCACCAGCCCGATGGTCAGACGACCTCAGAAAGGCTGCTGAAAAAGACTGGATGCGGAAGGCAGAGAATCGGATGTTGTGGCGCATATTGGGAGAGGCCTATGTCCAGCAGTGGACTGCAATAGGCTGATGATGATGATGATGATGACATCATTATTGGGTATTTCATTAATTAATTAACTTACCTTGGTCAATTTATCGCAACGACATTGATGACAAGTGTCACGTATAGTCCTCTTTGGTGACAAGGCTAAGTTGTCAATCTAAACAAAAAAATAAACCTTTACTTAAAACACATGACTAAGGATGGTGCTATAATTTCTGAATATAGTCAAATAGTCTTTTTACAAATATTGATTTACAATGAAAATAATATTCATTGGAAATCAATATTTGTAAAAAGACCAATACTAGGCTAGCATTCTTAAAAAATATTGAATATAATGCAAATTGTTAATTTAATAATGAAACAGTATCTAAAAAAAGCAGACGAATTGATAATCTCCTATTGACTTAAAGCTCCTAGTAACCAGGTCATTAAAACCCGAAAAATGAACCTCCTTCTTATTTGAAGTCGGTTAAAAAGTTAATGCGTGGCTTTTCTGAACTTGATAATTTTATTACTAATCGAACCAATGCTCACTACGCCTTAAGTAGAAGAATATATATGTATCATGTAACCTTTTAAATTTTTGTATGACTTTCCATTTGTGCGTGTAATTATTTCGGCTAATTTCAGGACCCAGTGGGCCTTTTTTAACGTGACTTTCCCAGACAGATAGCTGATGTAATAAGAAGTAAAATAAGTTTTTTTGACATTTATATTACTTTTCTTGATAAATTCCAAGCGTAGTAGCGAGCACAGCTAGTATTAGATAAACATGTTTGTTTATATTGTTTGCTAAAGAACCGAATGAAAAAAAAACACATTCATAACTTACCATTTTTCGTATTTGAATCACGAGTCCTGCTGATGGTGTGAGTCCACCTTCAGAGAGTGAGCTACATACTTCCAACTCATCTGCACCTCCGTGGATTGCATTTATCGCAGACTCTAAACTATCCACGCAGACTTCTAGCATTTTCTCTAAAAATAAGTTAAGGTTTCATTAATACAAAACTGGTTGTAGGTAGCGACCTCTGTTATGATAAATTCAAATTAAAATATTAGTATCCGAAAATATTAGTTACTCAATTCCACACTAGATTGCCATAAAATAAATTTTATACCAACTAGTACATTGTGTGCATACATAGTAACATGCACATTACTGTCTCATAAATTATTTTTAATTTACTTAAATAGGTTTAAACCATTAGTAATAATTAACTTGCCTAAAAAGATTTGAATTTTGAGTATCACAGTAAAATAAAATAAGCATAAGTTGAGTGTTATATTCCAATACACAAATATGAACAAAGACGTACGACGCATAACCGGCATAACACACTACACCACAGAGTATAATAATACATATGAAAAAGAGTGCGCGGAATTTTTGTGCAAACATGTCCACTAGCGCTCCTTTTAATTGAATCCGGAACTAATTGGTTATATATATATATATATATATATATATATATATATATATATATATATTTAAATCGCCAAGGACTTGTTGCGTCTTTTCAAAGTCGAATCCTATGGCGTCCCCCATTTCCAATGACTTTTTAATAGTTATTAGTGCGAATATAGTTACATTGCTGTCATGTGAATTTGGTTGTCGACAGGAGATTTTATTTTAGTACGAAAATTAGATATTCAATTTGAAATAATTCTCGGTGGTTTTTTGCGTCCCTTCTCGATGGAAATCATGTAACACATTGTATATTTTTGTATTCGTTCCATGCATTTAATAGTTTTTCCTACATCTATCTAAATATATGGATACATTGATACCGTATACTGTACTGTATTATTTCCATGCATTATACTAATTAAATGACTCTTTACTATATTTGAGATTAAATCGGTACCGTATATTATTTTTTGTATGTACGCCGTGATCTGTTAGGTTTGTTGCATCCTCATAACCTTATATCGATACATACATAGGTACCTATCCCAATAAATTCATTGTGTGACGTAGTCTTTGTCTACCCCAATGGGGGACAGGAGTGACGATATAGACGAATAGAAGTCGATTAAAATAAAATACCTATTTATATAACTTGCGAGTACATAATAAATAAAGACTAATGCAGGGAAAGAAAAGCCAATAAAATCATAAATAAATAACCGAAATAAACAAAAGTGAGCAACTGCGTAGAGAAAGAAAAACTAAACGGACTAATACGATGAAGAATTATATAGCAAAAACAGGAGTTATAAGAAAAGCACTGAAAGATCTAAATCCCACAAAGAATTGGATACCTGGTATGAAAAATAAAGACGGTAAAAGCACAGCAAAAAGACCCGATATACTAAAAGTTGCCACAGAATTCTATAGGAGGCTATATCTAAGCCAAAGTGTAGAAGAAACTGAAAACTGAACACACAAAAGCTCCCGGATCAGATCGCATTACAGATGAATTACTGGAAGCCACGTTACCAGTGATAGCGCCAAAACTTACAGGAATTATTTAATGAAATTATCAAAACGGAAAGATTCCTGAGGATTAGATTAAATCAACCATCATACTATTGCATAAGAAAGGTGAGAAACCAAACTTAGCAAACTATAGGCCAATTAGCTTAATGTCTAATATTTACAAGATATTTTCTAAAATAATTTTGTCAAAAATTACCAACACACTCGAAGAAAATCAACCCAAAGAACAAGCTGGATTTCGTCGCAATTCTTCAACCATAGACCATATCCACACCCTTAGACAAATATTACAAAAATATAAAGAATATACAAGATCTACTACTAATATCTGTGGTTTGTTGATTTTAACAAAGAATTTGACACACTGGAACATAGTTATATCTGGGATGCATTAAAATCACATAGGGTACAAAATAGGGTACAAACAATAAAAATGGCTTAGAAAATTATTGAAATAAAATAAATCAGTCCAAAAATAAAAATTACACAGCAATACTCTTATAATAAATATAATTTTATATTGTAAGGAAGGAAGTTGGTTTGAAAGAGAGTGTCGGTGTAAAAGTAAGAAAGGGCATGCTCCGATGGTTCGGACATGTAGAAAGAATGGTTGACGCAAGACTGACTAAGCAGATATACAATGCAAAAGCGGACGGATGTAGGAGTCGAGGACGGCCAAGACACACATTCCAAGACCAAATAGAACGTGTTCTGGAGGAAGGTGATGTTAAGAGCCTCAAAAACCGACGCGCGTGCATGAAAAGAGTTATGAAAGTCAACGAAGCGAGTGAGGTGTGTAAGAATCGTGCCCTATGGTGCTCTGTTCTCTCTGCCTACCCCGCAAGGGATTTGGCGTGAAGTTATGTATGTATGTATGTAATACTCTTATTTGGAAAGTATGGTGATGAAAAAGTAAACGAGAGTGGCTCCAGCTTGTTACAAGTGTGTGTGGAAAAGGACTTTGTGGTTACGAATACTCTGTTCCACTACATGGATATCCATAAATATACATGGGAAAGGAATGAAAGTAGGAGTATGATCGATTTTGTGATTCTACAATAGGCTCAAAAGTAAAGTAGTAGATACCAGGACCTATCGTGGCGTCAGTGTGGGAACAGATCACTATTTCGTGGTAAATCGAATTAGGGATGTTTTTTTTTATGGGATTGGAGGGCAAACGAGCAGGCGTGTCAACTGATAGTAAGCAACAAACAAAGTGTTTAAAGCCTGGCGTCACTGGAACAAAATGCCGACTACGAGCCTTTGCCGAATAAAAGTTCAAAGATTGACTGACATAGACGTACGTACGAACGGAATATTAGGGGGAAATGGTAGAAAGTATAAATCATGTATGGGATGTTTCATATGCGGGAGGAATGAATGATATCTGGGAGGTTGTAAAAGGCAGTATGGTTGGAGCAGCTGCCAAAGTATGTGGAGTGGTAAATAGAAAGAAAGGACGGTCGTTGGATGAATGTTGGTAGGATGCAGAAGTTAAAAGTAGAGAAGAGTAGTGGAGTGTAAGAAAAACAAGTGGTTGGATGGACTAGCCATCAAAGCGAAAGGTAATGAAAGGTAAACACAGAACGTATAGCATATAGTAAAAATGTGTGCATGCGGAAGCAAAAAAGAGAGCTAAAATTGTGGTACAGGAAAAGAAGAAGTGTATGAAAGAGAAGTTTGACAGAAAGATGTCTGAAAATTTCAGAGCCAATTTAAAACTGTTCTGGAAGCAGGTTAAATTGGCTCGAGGAGGTTCAAGCTCATCTGAGTTGGACGTTATAAGAGATAAAGATAGATGACTGTTGAGTAACGAAAGAGATGTTCTGCATCGTTGGAAAAGTCACTTTGAGGAACTTTTTGAGTGTACTGAGGGACATCCGTAATATAAGCCAGAAAACATCCCAACTTCCACTCACTCACAAAACGATGCAGATCAGGAAATTATGGAAGATGAAATAATGGATGCGATTAAAAGTACGAAATTTGGTAAGTCTGCAGAGTATAACAGGGTAACTACCGAGATGCTGGAAAGTGGCAAGGGAGTGGAGTTGTAAGAATGTTGCGACTACTTTTTAATATGTGTTGGCGAGATGGCTGTGTTCTAGATGACTGGACTAAAGCAGTCATCAGCAGCAGCAGCAGTACTTGCAAAAGGGAAAGGGGTCGCGACAAGATTGCAAAAACTACCGAGGCATTCGTTTTCTCAGTGTTGTAGGTAAATTGTATGCGAGGATTCTTATTGCAAGAGTGACGAATGTAACTGATGAGAAATTGTGGGATGTACAAGCGGAATTTAGGAGAGGACGCGGGTGCATCGATCAGATCTTCTCTTTGAGAACTATATCTGAAAAGTATCTAGCTAAGTCTAAAAAAGTATTCTGTGCTTTTATAGCTCTAAAGAAGGCTTACGATCGTGTACCCAAGAATGAATCATGGTCAACACTGTCTAGTACATATGAGGTTGAGGAGCGCCTTGTGCGGTCGAAAATTCTAGAGTCTGTATCAGGGTGAATATATGTGTGTTGCACTATATGTGTTGCAGGTGTCCATGGGCGGCGCTGGTCACTTACCATCAGGTGACACGTCAGCTCGTTTGCCTTCCTACCCATAAAAATAAAATAAAAAGATAGCCTCGCATGCCCTTCTAGTACTCTGTAACCATATATTGTATCTTACTTGTATACCCTATGTATAATACAATATTTATACCACAAGCATCATTACGTCCGCGCTGGCCGGCAAAAAATATAAAAAATAACATGCCACTTGTATACCGCGTGCGAACTCCGCCCCCTCACCTCTGTCACCCCCTCGTCTCTTCTGAGGCGATGTCCTTGACATCGCCTCAGAAGAGACGAGATGTGACGCAATTAAATCACACATTAGAATTGATAAAAACTTTTATTGTATACAGAAGCCACATTATCGGGGTGTTAGACGTAGACAAAGTATCGAATATACGCCACTGATATACGGCGCACAGGAGCGCCCTCCAAAATTCGCGCGCCAAACGGCGGAACTAAGAAATACGCCGAAAAGCACTCCGGTGACAAAACAACGTCCGCGCCAATATTTCACCCAGTCATTGTACTAACCTTTACAATGCTTCTGGCTGAATTTGAGGGTTGGTCAATCTTGCGTCCGTATACAGGATGCAACAAGTCACTCGGACGCAGCATCATCGGTAAAAATCGCCATATAGGATGTAACATCGACTTCGCGATGTAAATATATATATAGGTAACTATATATATATACATATCGGATACCTTTACCTATATTTATGCGTATCGTATATATACCTATATATACACACGGTATTTGTTTGATCACTCTCAATGATATTATTTTAAGACAGTTATACCAAGTAATATTAAACTTGGTTTAACTGTCTTAAAATAATATCATTGAGAGTGATCCAACAAATACCGTGTGTACCTGTAATATGAGATGAGAATATGAGTGACAAATTTGTCTTCAGTTTCAGCAAATATAATAATATGATTAATTTGATACAATGGAAATAATAAAACAAGTACTTATAATTTAATTATTTTTATTTCTTATTTTTATAATGCTTGTGCTTATTGTGATACATTTGAGCTTTAATTTTCATTTCATCTTCTCCATTATAACTAATTTTTCCTGATAAAATGCGATTTATAGATCTGCACCAACTATGTAGTATTATATTTAAAGTCACATTCAAGAAATATTCCTTTAATTTTTGTTGGTGCAGACTACAGTTAAAGGGGTAATCAATTAAAACATCTGCAAACAAATTAATAGATTTTCTTATATTATGCTTTTGAGTCGTTTTTTTTAGAAACGATTGTGTTAAGTTTTGCAGGTCATGAAAACAATTTTGCAAGTGCATATTCGGATAACACAACCACGGCGTTTTATTATATTCTTTGGCTTTTATGAAACTGTTGTTATCGTTTGACTTGTTGGTATCTAATAGGTCATGTCTGCAATATTTACAAGATTTCACAATATTTTTTAAGCATTTTGTAAGGACCCAGCCACATACATAATTTCTTTGGCCAGCATCAGCCTCTTTGCTTTGCTCAATTAATACTTCATCGCTAAAAGTAATATTAATATTTTCTGCAATAGGAACATCAGTAGTTTCATGACCCCTCTCGGTGAGATAAACTCACAAACTCACCTTTTTTCGAAGTCAGTTAAAAATCGAAGCAGCCGAAATTACTCTGTATTACATGAGCTATCTGCCAGTGAAAGTCCTGTCAAAATCGGTTCAGCCGTTTGCAAAATTAGTGGTTGAACTTCCCTTTTTTTCGAACGGACCACGTTTCTGAATCCAGAGGTCCCGGGATCGAACCCGACCCACACCAATGACTTTTTTTTTTTAGTTATTTTCGGAAGTTATGTGTGATAAATATAGATGACTGACAGAAATTTGTGCCTGATATGTCAGTAGGTTCGCCACCTACTACATCTGGGACGTAATAACAGCCACTGCCTACACCTTTGGGTATAAAAAAGGCGTGAAGTTATTTTTTTTTCAGTTAAAAATTAAAGCAGCGCTATCTGCCAGTGAAAATCCCGTCAAAATCGGTCTGATGTTTCTAAAGTTAGAGGTCGAACTCCCCTTTTTTTGAAGTTGGTTAAAAATCAAAGTAGCCTATGTTACCCGCTATTACATCAGCTATCTGCCAGAAAAAGTCTCGTCCAAATCGGTCCAGCCGTTTCCGAGATTACCGGGCACAGACAGACAGACATACAAAAATTTTTTTAAATGCAAATTCGGTTTATGTATTTAGTAAAAAGTAGTTATTTTAACATTA
The DNA here is from genome assembly GCA_905147225.2 of Euproctis similis. Classification (NCBI taxonomy): domain Eukaryota; kingdom Metazoa; phylum Arthropoda; class Insecta; order Lepidoptera; family Erebidae; genus Euproctis; species Euproctis similis. The sequence goes on from LR990109.1 coordinate 18,909,344, forward strand.
AAAAACAGACACTCCATTCTTATTATATGTATATAGATAAGTGTTGCCAATATTACTTTATGTTACTAATACTTTTGGGAAAAGATTGTTGTTATACATAATACTCTTTACCTTTTGCCCTCGTTGTAATAGACCTGCTGACCACGGTGTAGTTATGGTCCTTCATTACTGTAGACACACTGAGAGTGTCATCATGTGAAGAAGAAGGTTGACTGAGGTTCATTTCAGCATCACTCAAACTAGAGGCCAGCATAATACTTTCAGAATTACCTGTGATGTGTGATAAACATTAATAGGCAAATTATAAATCTCAAAGTCACTCAATAATTTAATACTTATATGCACTTAAATCTTGATTTTGGAGGGGTTTTTTTTATCAGATAAAATGATTTCAGAGGAAGGTTTGTAAGTATAATACACAAATAATTTAATGGAGAAACAGTGATTCTTTTAGGTTTTATTTTTTTTGCTTACATTGCAAACCCTTACTGAACCCAACAAGATAGATAAAATTAATGTACCACAGTATTGTGCAAATGTAAATGAAAACATAACTTCACTCCGATTATACCCGAAGGTGTGGATAATGGCAATAATCACCTCAAATCACCAATTTTATTTAGTCCCAAATGTATGGCAATAGTTTCCACCACCTAATAATATTTGCCACTTAATAATAAAATTGCCAAACATTTTAACCTATTATGTGGTGGAACCTATTGCCATACATTGGGCACTGTACAAATGAAAAAAATACTTACCATGTAAATAAAGTGATGGGACTGCTAATACATTTAACCTGTTATTACGGTTTCTATCTGCAGCAGTGAAATGTTTATCACATACCAATTTCTGTTGGTAAAATTTGAAATCATCGACTGTGTCTAGTTTTCCGCCAATAAGGTCAACCCAACATTTAAAACGCTCAGGAAACTTATCAGCCTTTGGAAAACGATGCATTGGAACACCTAAAATTAGAAGATACCAGAAGTTATGTAATGGTTCACGCATAAATTTACTCTAAGTAGTGATTATTTGCACTCAACTGCTTTCATAACTAAGTTTTTTATGTAAACAATATCAATTAGAACACGACAAGGTCATTAAGTAAGTTTATGTTATGTTAGATGGTACCGATGGCTGGCAGTGGCTAATAATTTTATTGAGAAGCCTTGCTTCTCACACATGATCATCATATGATGCTTTTGGGTTTGCACGTAGAAGTATGTAATAGGGGTAGCAGGAAGATGATAATGTGAACTTACCACTGGGAACACATCCAAATGCGCACAACTTAGGCATTGTATCAATAATACAAAATCTCTTAAACACACTAACTAAAACGTTGTTCGAGGCAAATTCACAACAGTAAGGCGCAGAAACTAAAAACTCAACTCTACGCCTCTCCTGACAGATTTCACAACCAATAAAACGGAAAAAATCTCCAAATGCTCAAACGTCGCAACTTCGGCAACTTAGATTATTCTTCCATTTTGTTTTTTCAAATCAAATCTGTCCGTTGTTTTTGTATTTAAAGTTTGCGCCATCTGTTGAAATTTAGCTAAATAATTAAAAACTAAAGTTCCGGAAACAACATTTAGATGGAGCATCTTCTTCTTTGGTTCCTTGGACAAGATGTCTTAAGACACCACTTAGCCAATGACGGTGGTACAGACGAAGCTCTCCATAAGTTAAAGCTAGAAGCGAGGAAAATTTGCTCGGTTGAAGATGAGGGAGATTCTTCTGTTTTCAACAGTGAGCTGTCTTGCTTCTCCAGTTTTTGCGCAACTAGCTGTCTTCACGTACTCTGCTCTTATCCGTCACGTTGGAGTCGTAAATCAAGCGAGTGAGTAAGGTGGACAGAAATTTGTCCCATTTAAATAATTAAAACAATAGTATTATACCACCAGGATTATAAATCTACAACCAGAGACAGGACAACACATAGGGTGTAAAATGTTAGTATGTTGGATTGACATAACAGACACACACAAAAACAACACAATATCAATAACTAGTTGTTAGTAGGGATTATTTACATAGAATTTACAATTGTATACAATTCCTATTTACAAATTTACACAAAAGGGAATTAATGCTGGGAGAATAAATATGGTAAAGGAGCCAATTAAGGGAAATGGGGCGAGGGATTTCTGGGGGGAGAAAGTCGTAGAGGGAGTGACGTAGTTTAGGACAGGAGAAGAAGATATGGTTTACGTCTCCTTCGTCAAGGCCGCATTCACATATAGAATTGTTCCTTATCCTGAGCTTGGCGAGGAAGACGGGAGTACATGAGTGACCCAGTCTCAATCGGCAGATGACAGAGGCCGTTTTTTTGTTCACTTTGCGATACTTAAAAAACCATGGGGAGGGAGGGATGTTCGGTTGTAAGTTCGCATAGTGCTTACCTTTATAAATTTTCGAGGAATCCCAAAAAGCATTCCATGATTTTTGGAGAAGACGCCCGGCGATGAGACATAGATCTTGGGAGTAGGATTGGAAGTGATCTAGAGTACCAATGTGAGCAGCTGATCTAGCGCAAGAGTCAGCATTCTCATTACCTGGTATTCCAGAATGCCCTGGAATCCAGGCTAGTACCACATTTATATTCTCTTTGTGGCACTCTAGGAGGAGTTCTTTGATTTTTAATATAACAGGGAGGACAGGGTGTCGGAAAGGATTGGATAGGATGGATTGAAGGCAGCTTAGGGAGTCTGAGAATATGACTGAGTTATTGAGGAGGTGAGATTTGACAAATTTGATGGCCTCTAACACTGCAAGTGATTCACCAGTGAAGACAGATGCAGTGGGAGGACATTTGAAACTAAGCGAAATTCTGGAAGAGGGAATCCACACTGCCACTCCAACATTGCTATCTGCAGACAATTTGGAAGCATCAGTGAAGATAGTATGCCAGCCACAAAATCTCTGGTAATATTCATTGTTAAAAATATCTCGTGCATTGGTGTCAAATTTGTTTAAGCCAAAATGAAGAAGGACGTTGGGATGAAAAACTAACGCGTCGTAAGGGGTTAGATATAACGGGTTCATTGGAAGCTGGACTACCGGGTTTGGGACTTGGATGAGTGTTTTTAGACTGACAAGGAGGTATGGTATTTTATCAGGATTATTAAAAGAGATGGATAGCTGGTGTAGTTTGGGAAGGAGAGGGTGGTTTGAATTTTGGATGGTTTTGAAAAGGAATCTGTCTGAAAGGAATTGTCTGCGTAGATGTAATGGAGGTTCGCCACATTCCACCTGCATTGCATTGATAGGCGAAGATTTCATAGCTCCAATTACAATACGCAGACACTTGGATTGGATTCTATCTAACATATCTAATTTGGATTTATTAAAACTACTCATGAGGAAGGAGGCGTAGTCAAGATGACTACGAACTATGGAGTTATAGAGGAGTTTTTGGGAGTAAGGGTGTGAGCCCCACCAAGCACCCGAGAGAGAACGTAGCACGTTGGTGTTTTTCTCACACTTCTGTGATACTAAGGAAATGTGAGAGGATCCCGTCATTCTAGAGTCCAATGACATTCCCAGGAATTTGACAGCGTTAGCTTGAGGGATGATCTCATTGTGAATAAAAAGGCTAATAGAAGGGATGGATCTTTTTTTTGTGAATATGACAGTACTGCTTTTGGATGGGGAAAGGGATAAGCCGTTATTACCTAACCATTGGTTAAGGTAATTAAGAGCTTGGTTAAGACGGTGTGTTGCTTCTTCTACGGATGAAGAAGTTGTGTATAAGGCAAGGTCGTCGGCGTATTGGAGAATGTTACAAAAGGAGTTTACTGAGTATTCGAGATCATATGTGTATAGGTTAAAAAGGAGTGGGCTTAGGACGGAACCTTGAGGTAATCCACGCCACACTATTCTGGGCGGAAGATAACCAGAGTTGGACCTGACAACGACAGATCTTTCCACGAGCAAATTGTGGATGAAATGTGCTAACTTCTCAGGGATTCTCAGCTGATTGAGCTTGCTCCTGAGAACCGGAAGTAAGACATTATCGTAAGCTGCCGTTATGTCCAAGAAAACCCCTATAAGATATTTTTTTGACACGAATGCTTGTTGAATATCTGTGGCAAGAATGGCTAGGTTGTCCATAGCGCTCATACCCTTCCTGAAACCAAATTGGAATCTGGAAAGAATGGCACCATTTTCGACCAACCATTCCAGTCGGTGTTTGACTAAGTGCTCCGCTATCTTTGCTATGGTCGGTGACAAGGCTATGGGTCTGTAGTTTGATGGGTCACTAGGATCTCTACCAGGTTTAGGAATCGGGATAATGACTTGGGATTTAAATTGTGCAGGTACTATTCCGGAATTAAATAAGGAATTTATTAAGGAGAGGAGAATGGATTTAGCATTATCTGATGATTTAGTGAAAAAGGAGTAGGGAATGCCGTCGATGCCGGGGGCTGAGTCAGTCAGTCCGTCGAGTACTAGGGAAAGTTCATAAAATGTGAAAGGATTATCCAAACTATTCTGGGGATGAGAGACGGAAGGGGATAGTGGTAGGGAAGCAAAACAAGGTACATAAGGGGGAGCAAGATTATCCGAAAAGGCCTCTAGCCATGACGAGGGGTCATTAGCTGAAGTGTTTTCAATGTTACAGGATCCCCTAAACCGGCGAATCTGTTTCCAGACGACCGATGAAGGGGTCCCAGGCGACAAGGATTCACAGAAGCTAATCCAACCAAGTCTTTTCTTTTTTTTGGCAAGTTTAGTGAATTTAGCAGCTTTCTGTTTATATATAAGGAAATTGTCTACAGACATATCGCGATTGTAGCACCTCTCAGCCTCCCTTCGCTCCGCTACCGCTGCAGAACACTCAGCGTCCCACCAAGGTGGGGAGGCGGTATGATCTTTGGCAGTTTGCTTCAGAGGAACATGAAGGTTGGCACTCGAGATGATACTCTCGACATACATACTGTAGAAATGGAGAGGAGAATGAGAAATATTTACTGGCAGGGAGCTAAGTTTACGATCTAAGGTTTTAGAGTAGGCGGACCAGTCTGCTCTGGAGAGCTTATACTTCATAGAAGAAGAAAAGTTACGTTGAGGGAATACGCGATTAGAAAGTGACATGGATATTACTATAGGAAAGTGGTCACTACCATGTGTGAAAGGTAAAAGTTTCCAACTCATATTTGGGAGAAGACAAGGGGAGCAAAGTGAAAGATCAACAGCACTTTTCGGGTCTTGAGAGGGGAGGGTTCTGCGTGTAGGGGAGCCGTCATTCAGAAGGCACAAATTGACCTCGTCAATGATGTCCAGAAGGGAGTGGCCAAATGAATCCGTAAGGTTATGCCCCCACACAGCATTATGGGCATTAAAATCACCCATAACAACCATAGGGGAAGGAATGGATGATAGAAGGAGAAGGATATCTGGAATTATGGCGGAGTTAGGATGAGGGATATAAATAGATACAAAGGAAATGTCAAGGGACCTGATGGCAACAATGTTGATACCAGGAGGGTGAGGTGGGAGGGGGATTTGGGAAAAGGGGAGAGACCGCTTTACTAGTAAAGCGGTCCCTGCATAGCCATCAGTTCCATCCTCCCGGAGACAGGAGAAACCCGAGACCCAAAAACGGGAATCCGGCCTCAACCATGTCTCCGAGATGGCTATAACCGATGGGTTAAAAGTGTGAATTAAATGGGATAATTCATGTTTCTTTAATCGTATGCTCCGACAGTTCCACTGAAGGAGGGTTTGCTGATCCATTAAAGGACGATAAAGATACTAATTGAGAGAGTTTTTGGGCAACGTTGGACGGTAAATGAAGTGAGTCTGTCAGTAATGCGTCTATTAAAAGGGATAACAGAGTTTCTAGGAGGTTCTCTGTTTTTTGGGACTTTTTGTTGGGAACAAGTGCACAGCCGTTAGGCATTGATGGCGGAGGCGAGGAAACGATGTTACTGTGAGCAATCTTGTCATAAGATTTGCTCAGTGGTGCTCTAGGGTGCTGTTTGGAATACTGTAAGGATTTGTGCTGAGATTGTACTATGTGAACGGGATATCTTGAATATGACGGGTTAGAAGTGACAGGGATCTGTTTTTGTAGGGAATTGGCAAAGAGGGGTTGGGATAAAGATTCCCGGGTAATTTCTGAATAAAGTCGGGATACTTGGGGGAATTGAGAGGAAGCTTCAACATAGGATACTCCATTTTGTGCCATAACTAGTTTTATGGAGCGTTGTCGTTCATGTTCAGGACAGGAATTGTTGGTGGAAAAGTGTCTACCTGAGCAGTGTAGACAGGATGATTGTGATTCTGGAACTTCACAAGTGTCACCCGTATGTTCCTTAGAACACCGGAAACATCTTGGGTTCGACCTACACTGAGATTTGACGTGACCAAATCTACAGCATGAGTGACATTGGATGGTAGGGAAAATGTACAATTCAACAGGGAGTGATGTATAGTAGAGGAAAACTCTGGAAGGCAAGGATTGACCCTGAAATGTCACCACAACTGTTTGTGTCGGAATCCATGTGGTCTGTCCGTCTTCTATTTTTTTTCTGTTAAGTCTTCGTGCCTTTAATACTGTACCACAGCCTTCGGGAAGAACCAAATCTTTAGCAAATTCGTCCATCGACATATCTGTGGGGACCTGTCTTACCAAACCCATTCTGCTTATATTGAAATTAGGAATGATAGCAGAGTATTTACATAGGGACAGTATAGGTGAGGAAGTGAAATCGTTTGCCTCTTGTGCAGATTGGAACTGAACCGAAATTTTATTTCGACCAACTCTTTTGACACCATCTATGCAGACATTTTTAAATTTGTGGGTAGCAAGAAATTGACCGAATTTAATAGGGCGGATGGAAGCGCCAGCCGCAGGATCTGGAACAGTCCGTGAGACGTGAACTATAAACGGACCTTTGTCCGTGTTCGAGTAAAAATTTACTGTGCCAATGACGTAGGAGGGGTGGGTATAAACTGTTTGGATTGAGGGTACTGCTGTTTCGGGAGAAGTTATATGCTTTTTGGCGGGAGTAGTGCCACTCGTCTCTAGACGACGTTTAGTGGCGTTCCCAGAGGAATTTGCCGCAGTACTTACATCCATCTTTTCAATATTTAGATCTGGTGGGTCAGGAGGGGCAGGAGCCGGCCTCCGTGCCAGCGGATCATCGTTGTCTTCGCTCTGCATGTTTGAGGCTAACCTCAAACGCAGACACGAACACGTGTTATACTTTAAGAATTAAATTAAAACTTACCGCCACCGAACACAGATAAAAATATATACAAATTATAATTAACACCACCAAATAATCAAATTGGTAATACTATTTTAGGTAAAAACTCTTGTAATATGAAAACAAAAATAGCTAAACTCGGCTTCACGTTTATTCACCAACGCTTCCGGAAACAGAGTCAGATGGAGCATCATCTTTGTACTTTTGTGATTCTATGCCACTGTCCCCCCCCCTTGCACTACACTTACTAACAATACGTCAATACTATAACCACATTAACCTTAATAACTACTACCATTCATGTTATCAATCAGTCAACAAAGACAATAGATAATTAACTATGGGTATTTATAATATATATTATTAAAATAGATGCGCCACGACATAATAAATGTCAGAGTTAGCGTTCCGCGATTACTGGATGGCGTTATAATTAAGTAATGAACGAGCCGCCAGATGGCGTATTCGCTAGTCTAAGGCTACATTAAATAAATCTTGAATAAATTAATAACTCAACACACTCTTACTTGATATAAATTAATAAATGATATTATAAACAAATGAAGATTTATCTGCATTAATTTGCATCATATCAATTCCTGCTGCCTTACCATTTTGTATGCTTCGTATATTCGTATCGGTCGAGCCGCCCCATTCATGCAGCAAACTGCAATACTCTACCACTGTTTCCCTCAAGCATTTAAAATCTCAATAATACCACCGATATATAAATCAGGTGGCAGAAACTAAGTAGCCAATTTCAGTCTAACCCGTGCTCTCGTTGTTATAGTTTCTAAAAAAGAAAAGATTCTGTTTGAAAATCAATATGGATTTAGAGCGTGGCTTGGCCCAACTCTATTTTTAATTTATATCAATTTAATATCAATAGCCTCAGTATTCGCAAATTTAACAACTGTAGGAGTTTTACCTACGCTGATGACACCGCCCTTATTTTTACGGCAAGTCTTGGTTTCAGTTAAAACTTTCGTTGAAACTTGGCTCCAAGACATATCTGAGTGGCGGTCGTAAAATCTGTTGACTCTAAATATCTAAAAAACTAAGTATTTGACTCTTGCGCCAAGTTACATGGATTTGATGGAAAGCATATCGAAATTATGTTATCGAATAATCAAATAACATGAATTAAGAAAGTGTATCTGACTTGGGGATGCAGAGATAATGGCTTCAACGATTTGTTGTATCACAATCTGTATCGTTTGCCTGGGGCCTAGTTAAGAACATTTGATTAGTTAATTATAATTAAATAAAATACGAACAAACAATTTTACATTCGGACACAAACGAGCAAAAAATTAAAAACCCAAAAAAGAGGGACTTAGTTCAGTGAGCCCTTTTGGCCATCGTTTCTCAAGGCTGATTACCTAACAGCAATAGCAATACGTCAGCAATCAGCAGGACACCTACATATCTATAAGGTATCTGCTTTCACTGATTACTTACCAACTACCTCATCTACCTGTATAGCTACCAACGGAAGTAGTTGAAAATCTAGTGTGGAATAGAATAATTTCGTGAGGGTGCTGGTACCTGCTTGAAGTTGCTACATGCTTGGTCACGTCTGACTGATCGAGTGTGAAGTGAGTAATAAGATGCCAAGTTCCATCAGTTCCATGTGATGAAATTTAGGCAGTATATCTCCATCTCTAGTCCTTTTGACATTTGAGTTGGATGTAAAAGGACACGCGAACGACGGCAAAATATCGCCAACGTTCGCTTTATTTTAAGGTATTTCAGTTTTTATACTAAAAGTAGAAACGGTAAACTGCAAATAAAACTTCTTAAATAAAGTTACGCCCTGGCTTTGACTAAAAAAATTAATTATTCGTTTAATCATCATTGAGGTTATATCGATGTCTGTGCCACATAGAGCTGGAAACTTTCTATAAATTTTGTATTAATTATCAATAGTTTTGTGTTTTAAAGTGGAATATTTTTATATTCAGTTATGTCACGAAACAAACAACATGAGGAAACTGATAAACTTACACGTATCGCTATTGTGAACGCTGATCGGTGTAAACCTAAAAGATGTAGGCAAGAGTGCAAGAAGAGTTGTCCAGTGGTGCGTATGGGAAAGCTCTGTATCGAGGTAACTCCCAACGACAAAATCGCCACCATCTCAGAAGAATTATGCATAGGATGTGGTATATGTGTCAAGGTAAGAACTTAAAAACTTAATTATTTGATTGTAACAAATAAAACAAAGATTCATTAAGTTTAATAAATAAATGGAGGTTTTTCTCCTTCAGTAAAAGTTCTATCTTTGGTATTAAACATTTTGTAAAGAGTTACATTATAGTTATTGATTACCATATGGCACTAATTTCTAAATGAATTATCTCATACTTCACAGAAATGTCCATTTGATGCTATAACTATCATCAATGTACCTTCCAATTTGGAGAAGCATACAACCCATCGTTACTCTAAGAACTCCTTCAAGCTTCATCGTTTGCCCATTCCTAGACCTGGAGAAGTGTTAGGGCTGGTAGGTCAGAATGGTATAGGAAAATCAACTGCTCTGAAGATTCTTGCTGGAAAACAGAAACCTAACCTGGGGCGTTATGCAGTAAGATATTATATTTATATGTTACATTAATAATGAACAGTTCTTCTCTATTCAAAACCTAACCTAGTTAATAATTGAAAATGTATTGTAATATTTCATGTTTGTTTTGTTAAAAAGTCTATATTCCTTAATTTGGATAAGATATACATTTAAATTAACTATTACTGAGTCAACTATTTGTTTTTATCTTTAACTAGGATCCTCCAGATTGGCAAGAAATTCTCTCTCATTTCCGTGGCTCTGAGCTTCAAAACTACTTTACCAAAATTCTGGAAGATGATCTTAAAGCTCTGATTAAGCCTCAGTATGTAGATCAAATCCCAAAGGCTGTTAAAGGCACTGTTGGTCAACTTCTCAACAAGAAAGATGAAAGAAAAAACCAGGTTGAAATTTGCAAAATGCTTGGTAAGATGAGTTTTATATTAGCCAGTGTTCATAATTGTAATTTAAGATTGTGGTTTAGACATGGTTATTATTGAAAGCTTCAGGAATATTAAAAACCAAAAAACATAAACATAAATGCAAATACTTAGCAGTAACATGTTTTGTATTTATAAACACACTAGCTGACCCAGTGAACTTTGTTCCGCATCAAAAGTAATAACTGCTGTCCCGCTGTGTTAATACTACAATATCTTCGAAAATATTCGTTTAAATTGCTTGCTGTAAATGGCCAGGATCATCTATATTACATGCAAAATCTATGACACTAAATTGGATGAAATTATTGCTGTAATGTTTAAAATCGCTTCGTAAATAGGCCAATTATTTCTCATAAAAAATAAAAATGATCATTGTGGGTTATCCCTAAGAGATATGCCCTCACGGACTTGTTTGTAGACCTTTTAAAGGTGTATAATAATGTAGTACGTTGTTTTGATATATCACTTACGGTTCAGGCAGTGTTTGCGATTAAAATACTAAATCTTGAAAATTATCACTTTTTTTACTGACACCCTCTAAGGGGACAGCCAGCAGAAAGGGACTTTGTTTTATACTATGTAATAATTATTACAAGATAAATCCAATGAAATTTCTAAAACTTTTTCCATTGTTGTTATTACATAAAAAAGAAGAATTGTAATGGGTTTATTGTTACATTATACATATCATAGTTTGTGGTGTCCTATTTTAATCTGTTCAGATTATCTATGTTCTATGGCCAACTTGGCTTTTTAGTTGACTATATTTATTTAAAAAATAACACTTAATATTATCCTCACATATCGAGTTGCAAACATAATATTTCTTCAATTTAAAGTTACTTTTTTAATGCTAATTATTGCTAACAAAAATTGATTTTGTTGTAGATTTATCACATATTCGCGATCGTGAAATATCAGCATTATCTGGTGGAGAACTACAACGTTTTGCGTGTGCTATGGTGTGCATTCAAAATGGTGACATTTTCATGTTTGACGAACCCTCTTCCTACTTGGATGTTAAGCAACGTCTCAATGCTGCGCGCACAATCAGATCCCTGATCCATCCTGACAAGTAAAAAATTATGTTTTGATCATAAAACGGTTATATTACATGATAATATTAAATAATGTGCTAATGAATAATCAAAATACTTTTTATAGGTTTATCATAGTGGTGGAGCATGACTTGTCAGTGCTGGATTATTTGTCGGACTTCATTTGCTGTCTTTATGGATTGCCTGGTGCTTATGGTGTGGTAACTATGCCCTTTTCGGTAAGAGAAGGTAAGTATCAACCAAAACCTCCTATCAGAAAAGTTCCAACAGACATATCTTTTGAGATATAATGTCATGATTTAATTATTATTTATGTTACCTAAAAAATTTTGCCCTTTTTCAGGTATTAATATATTCCTCGATGGGTTTGTGCCTACTGAAAACATGAGATTCAGGACTGAGTCGTTAGTATTTAAAGTTGCTGAATCTGCAACTGAGGAGGAAGTAAGTTTATATTATTATATTGTTCTTATTCTATTCTTACATTGGCCTACAATAATTTGTTATTATTAATTGCTGTTATTTCCTTATGAGGATGACTGGTTTTAGGTGTAACATAATTTATCCTTTACAGATTAAAAGGATGAACCATTATGAATATCCCCAAATGTCTAAAAAGATGGGGGATTTCAATTTGGCAGTTCAGGCTGGTGAATTCTCTGATTCTGAAATTTTAGTTTTGCTTGGTGAAAATGGAACTGGGAAAACTACTTTTATAAGAATGCTGGCTGGCAACCTGGAGCCAGATACCGGTAACTTATTTATTATTACATCAATTACATTTTGTCTTTTTGTAAAAATCTCCACTAAACAATATGGAATTGCTTAATTAATTATATCACAAGACTTAGACAGTTACAACTATTAGTTAAGTCCTATAATTTATTTTTCATATTTGAAAGCATTTTTAGTATACCATAGACAAAATGACCCCTAATATTTAAATACTTGGTATGTTTGTTCATCCAAATGCCACAGCTATTTCATCTATAAATTTTATCATATACACTGAAAATAAAAGAAGAAAGTAATAAATACAGAATTTTATATCAATGATTGAAATATTTCGAGAGCCTTTCTATACGTGTAAGAGAAGTTTGTTTTTTTACGAAACATATATTTGCGCAATTTTTTCATGATAATAAACGTTACAAACACCACAACTTGAATGGAACAAAACTAGTATATTGACATATTATAAAAAGCAATAATTGGGTTATCCAGCCACCAAAAGTGAAAGATTACGTATTAACCTAACCACAACCTAAAATAATAATTGAAACAACCTGCCCAATGCTATATAATAATAATATTGGTCACCCAAGCCACATTAAAAATGGCTTTATCTCATATAAAAAATCATCCAAATCCGTTTAATATTATAATCCAAAAACTGGGGACATTATAGGATTTTTATTTGTTAAATTGTAGATTTTATTATTACTAATTAATCTTATAACCATTGAAATATCAAATACCCACTTATATCTCGAAATCACCACATACGCCGCATCGTTCAAGTAACTCTGCATCCATGGCTATAAAATAATCTAAAAATTGCTAAAATATACTGCATCCAAGTCAGTAAACCTATAAAGAAAAATGAAGTGACACAATCGTGAAAGTTGTCAAATTCGTTGAATGCGTTTCGGTTTTGTTGTTTTTTAACACATTTTAACAATAATTTTGGTATATTTGTGATATTAAACCAATATGAATCATATAAGTTGCAACTCCGATTAATTTACGTTGTGAAATGTAGATGTCTTATAAGATATTAGGTTAAATGGTGTATGAATCTAGTGTATTATAGTGATTACAAAACGATCTATATGTATTTGAAATGGCTAGAACTGAATTGTTTGATTTATTTTTTCACCCTATATTCCAAAAATGTTTGAGGCATGCAGAATCAGAGGCCACAAATGAAGGTATTATATGTATGATTTTAGAATTTCTAATAATTAGGGTGTAGCTCCCTGTACTATATAAGTTACAATATCTTTTTTTTTAATTAAACCTTCCTTAGATATATATTTATATTAAATATTGTGGGTTTTGGTAAACAAGAACGCAATATTGACTATGGTTAAGTTCCTATAACCAACAATTTATACATGTGATAAAACATATTTGTTAAGTGTCCTTAGTCAAGTTCTGTGCTATTTTTGTAGAACAACCAGTTTGATCATAGCAACAGGGATATATGAGAATGGTGAGCATTAAGTTAATTGAAATGACTCCAAGTCTCGTGCTGGGTATGCAGCAAGAACAAAGTGTCATAAGGTGTCATTCTTATATGCATAATTAATTTTGGGTAAAATAATTCTTGACATACAATCTCATCAATTTTTCAAGGCTGACCAAATAGGATAACTGACATCACATTCCTCAAAGAATTATTCTATAGGAAAATTTGATTAATAAAATAATTATAGCTATAATAGTTTATAGTTTTAATAATAATTTTTATATGATCACAAGTAAATGTTACAATTGTTCAAATGAACTCATGTGTTTCAAATGAAAGCATTTATAAAAAAATTTGACGAAAACGACTGACTAAAAGAGTATACGAAGCGAATGTGAGTGGCAGGGTCGGGATCGGGAGACCAAGACGGAGCTACCACGACCAAATAAATGGTCTGTTTAAAATAGGCAAAATGCGTAGCACCCGAAACCGACGCGAATGCATGACAAGATGTATGCCTGTGGATGAAACGAAAGATGTATGTCACAATCGTAGTTTGTGGAAAGCCAAAGTCTCTGCCTACCCTCATGGGATACAGGCGTGAGCTTATGTATGTATGTATAAACAAATTTAAGGAGAAAATGTTATAACACTGATTATAATTGTACTTATATTCTGTTGTTCAGGCTCAGGACAGCTGCCCCAGCTACACATTAGTTATAAGCCACAGAAGATTTCTCCCAAGTCACAGGGAGTTGTGCGCAACTTGCTCCATGAGAAGATTAGAGATGCCTATGTCCATCCTCAGGTATAAAAACTTCCCTTATATAGTGATATTCTCTAATGCTTGCCATTATTTTTATAACTTCACACCTTTTCATTCCTATTGTCGCTAACAGTTATGCCTCATAATGCCAAATTTTACCGGTCCCTTAATAAACAGTCATGAGCAAGCACTATTACATTTATCATCTACATTTATTCATACTTGAGATTTTAATTTTATAAGAAGGGTCTACAATCTCCAGGTCATTGGAACTTTAGAAATATGCAATGTCTAATTGAAGGTTTACATATTTTTACATTATGTTACATATTCCTTAATTACCTTTTATATATTATCTTCTTTGATTTTCCTATTTCACTTGTTATCTCTGCACTTTAATTATGCTACTCTTGAACCAGTGAATAAGACGTATATCAAAGCACATTGTAAATATAATATTTTCTATATTACAGTTTATCACCGATGTCATGAAACCAATGAAGATAGAGGAAATTATGGACCAGGAAGTTCAAAACTTGTCTGGTGGTGAATTGCAGCGTGTTGCCTTGGTGCTTTGTCTTGGGAAGCCAGCTGATGTATATCTTATTGATGAGCCCTCTGCTTATTTAGATTCTGAACAGCGTCTTGTTGCTGCCAAAGTTATCAAAAGGTAAATATTTATAGTATGTTATTGAAATTTAACATACCTTGATAATCTATTTATCAGTTAAATGGTCATACATGGTTAAATCATGGTCATACAGTACAGTTTTTTGTGTGTTTAAATACATTTACAACAATACAGACAAAATAAATGTATTTGTAAACTATTTTATGATCAGAATTCCTTAATGATCTCTTCAATACAATAAGCTGAGATTTTAATTGCATGATTAGATTTGAATTAGTTGACATTTCTATCATGTAATGTACAAATTTTAAATATTTTTGTTTTATTTTTCCCAGGTTTATCCTACACGCCAAACGCACAGGCTTTGTTGTCGAGCACGATTTCATAATGGCAACTTACTTAGCGGACCGTGTCATAGTGTTTGAAGGGACACCATCATCAGATGCAACTGCACACGCGCCTCAGTCACTTCTTAACGGAATGAACCGCTTCCTAGAATTATTGGGAATAACCTTCAGAAGGGATCCTAATAATTTCCGCCCGAGGATAAACAAACACGCATCTGTTAAGGTAAATACTGTATAAATAAAAAAAGTCATGTTGCCATACACTAAAAATTTTATCTATAAGTAATAAGCATAACTTAGTTGTTTAAATAATATGCCACATGGTGAATAAAAAAAAAGTATTAGGTAGTTAAATTCTATATAAATATAATATTGATCATACATAACAATAATGTTATAACAATAAATATTAGTGATTTTATAAATAAACTAGCTGACCTGGCAAACGTTGTCTTGCCGAAAAATAAAATTTAAAAAATAGGGGTTGATCGTAGGGGTTTGAAAATTTAGGGTTGTATGTATTTTTGTATCCCGTTTTTTATAAAAAAAAATAAGAAACAGAAATATGTCGAAAAATTAAAAAAAAATATTGAGGGGTGGGCTACCCTTGTGATTTAGGGGGATGAAAAATAGATGTTGTTCTATTCTCAGACCTACCCGATATGCACACAAAATTTCATGAGAATCGGTCTAGCCGTTTCGGAGAAGTTCAATAACGCACCCCGTGACACAAGAACTTTATATATTAGATATACATTAAGCTCATTAAAAACCTCTCAAACAAACGTTATCAAGAAGTCTACTACAGAATTTTGTATTGTTTAATTTTTTACAGGACATGGAACAAAAACGGGCAGGCCAATACTTCTTCTTGGAAGATTAAAAGAAAGAAATAATATATTAATGTATATTGAATGTCACAACAGCAATTGATGGTCTGCCGCATGTGTATTTTCTAATTAAATGTATTATTGTAATAAATCATGTTTTATACACACATTCCATCATGTTATTTGTTGGGAAGCGAAACGATCGCCAATAAATGGATAATTTTACCGCTGGTTATTTAAATTCTCTACTAACTGGTGATTGAAATAACAGAAACAGTAATTAAATGTGCACAATTGGTACTAAAATAATAATCCATTTTCCTAAGCCAGCCATATCCATAAACCGTCGAAACACGGGCAACTAGATATTATATTAGTAGGGGAGCCCAAGCGGGGATTTACTAAAGCGCGGCAGATTAATATACAGGGGAATACCTTGTACCCGGTTAAGTACCTCCACAAAACATGAGGCCCATATATAAGGCCGCCCGTGAAGGATACAGTATCAGATTAGTAAAAAAAAATTAACCATCAGAAATTCTCGAGCACGTCAGATTAAGGTAGGGTGAGTTAATTACATCCTAAAAAGTATATTCCACTAATCTGACAATTTGAGAGTGACATAAAAAAGGGGAGGGCAACAAAGTTGTAAAAAAAACGTCATCTCGACATTCTCGAGCGTAGCTAATTTTTTTTTTATTTTGAAGGAAATATTCAATAGTAATGAAAAATATATAGTCTGACGATTTCCGCAAGCCAAGCAATAACAAAAATTCGTCGATAAAGTTAAATGCGTGCAGGTGCGTGCACTTATTTATTTGCATGCTATTTCCTGAGCTTTTCAATTAATTAAGTTCAATGATTTAAAAAAAAATTTTTTGACTTCCCGCTAGTAAAAATTTTAAACAATTCAGGAAGTTATTGGTAGTACCCCGTTTTGCGAAAATCAAGCTTTCATCAGATCTTGACCTTTTAGGTCATAGGAAGCTTCCCTGACTACCCCCGTGATGTTACTATGTCTGTATGTATATGTGTGTGTATGACTCGCTTATAACTTTTGAACGAATAAACCGATCGGAATCTACTAAACGGCGTTCTAAAGATTTCCCTTAAAATTAGATTTCCTGTGAATTTTAACCGATTCGGACCGATAGATTTTGAGAAATGTTGAAAAATCTCAAAAATCGATCGATAAGGCCGGTTAGGCCTTATCGATCAACTTCAAAAACTAATCCGCCTTTGAGCTTTAAAAACCACGTCGATCGCCACCAAGCTGGTCAAAATCGGTTGATTCGTTCGAGAGATATCGTGAACGAAAGAAACCCAAAAAAGTGTTTTTTCGGGATTACTCCGAAATTTGTGGTTCGATCAATTAAAATACTTATGAGGATGATAAATGATGCGTCGCCAACCGCGTAAAAATTGCTTCATCCATTCAAAAGTTATTGCGGTTTGAAAATTCCAAAAATAGTGTTCTATGAAACTTCTATCAGACTTTCGAGCTGGGAGAGCTCAAATGCCTAAAAATATTATTTCTTTGAACTCAGCGAGCTCAAAATATCACATAAATTATATTTTGAGCTCAAAAATGTCAAAAGTACAATTTTAAGCGTCCAGAAATGGAATTAGCGGGAAGTTGCAGGGATGGCCTTTATGAAAGGTGGTTTTTCTAATTTTTTTTTGTCAGATCAGGCGAATCCCTCTAGATAATCGTCAGATTATGAGACAGCACGTTTAGAACATAAAGCTGAACCATATATATCTTAATCTGACGCGCTTGAGTATTTCAAAATGGCGAATTTTTTTGCACATTATGAAAATGGCCGTGAGATTGCGTCCCATCGAAATCGTCAGATTAGTGAATGAGAGCTTTTTTTGGTGCACTTAACACTCCCTTAGAAAATCTGACGCGCTCGATTAAATTTTTTTTTTTTTCATTTAAGCCCTTACATGCAACCACCCGCATCATGCAATCGATCAGATTAACATACGTACATTATTAAAAATACGTAGGGCATTGATGCTATCAATATCTGACGCGCTCGAGGATGTCCATGCAACAGGTATTTTTACATATTTAAAAATCTATAGCCGCTTCCCCCACCGATGTAAAGGTATATATCATATAACATTTTTTCTTCTTATCATCTAAGCTTTGCAACCCAATAGGTCTCTACGACGCTCGAGTAAATCCCCATTTAGCATCGTGGGCTCCCCTTCTATATAGTGTGATTATTTAAAATTTGTGGAAACCAGGAAAGGAAGGAAGTTGGATTGATAGAGAGTTTTGTTGTAAAAGTAAGTACGGGTTTGATGGACATGTGGAAAGAATGAATGATGCAGTTGTAACGGCTAAGCAGATATACATTTTAAAAGCAGATGGATGTAGGAGTAGATAACGGCAATTACACACTTTCCACAGCCAAAAAGAACGAGTCTTCCAGGAACGTACGAAAAGAGTTATGAAATTGAAAGAAGCAAGTGAGGCCTGCAAGAATCGTGCTTTATGGCGCTCTGTTCTCTATGCCTACCCTGCAAGGGACTTAGCGTAAATATGTAGTATAAAATGAATAATTTCTAATTTTTTGTATGACACAATAATTGCATATTATCAATACAAAACTTTGGCGTCATATATGGTGTGGGGTCGTTTAAGAGTGCCAATTGTATGTAACTCTTGGATGGAACAGTCGCCTGTAGTAGGTACATGTTCTTAGAATAATGACATGACACATAATTATGGGTACATCTAGGTAGGTAGGTACTTAAAGCTTATGTGGGAAAATACTGAAATGTTGAAGAAAAGTTTAATATGCTTGTGACATCCTTCAAGATGCTATAAAATGGTTTCTCTTTTTTGAGTCAGTCAAGTAAAATCGCATTACTCACACAATCTCAGGATGATCTCATCAATCACGAGATATTAAATTCGTGCAGTAGGTACACTGAACTAAATTTCATAGGAACTGTTTTATGTGATTCCATATTGGAATCAGCTGAGTAATATTTGATGGGTTCCGTTTTATCACTATTCAGGTAGGTAAGGAAAACAAATGTGTTTTAGAACCCTTAATTTTTACCATTATATCATCAACCCTAATGAGGGGATGAAGTTCTCCAGATCAGGTAGTATTGTAGCCACAGAAATAGATCAAGATAGAACGGCCGCGATGGCATATTTCCATACATTTCGAGCGTGTCACTTTTTTGAAAAACCACGCCCTCAGCGTGACGTCATTTTCATTGTGAGCGGCGCGACTAGTTAGGAGACACTCACATTAGATTATCGATGTTAATATCGGCAACGTGTGTTAATTTTATTATTTTTATATTTTACTAACTTTATTGATTTTCTGTAACGATAATCATAGAAAGTAAAACATGTTAAATACTTCAATCCGACATATTAAAACCTAAAACATATTTTTCCAACAGTATATAAAATTTAATTATAAATATTTTACTGTCCTTGAAACTATACATATTTATTAAATATTTGCCTTTTTGTAAGGGTTGGCCTCACAGTCCTGGTTAAATAACGAAGCCGAACGTCTACATATACCTCGGTTACTGCCCATTTGAGAAGAACGAGATGATTTTCCATCGGCGATTGGTCAAATTGGTGAAAACTTATACTGTCAAATAAACTGCTGCCAATGTAATTACGAAACACTTTGGTTGAAATTTGTGGTGTTAGAATAAAGTAGGGACAAAGCAAGATATGAGCTGATACTCAAATTATTATTGAATTAATTTATCGATAAGTCCTAAGACTTATCGATAAATGGATAAATCGACATGGAGTGCCCATCTCTAACATTCGAATCACAGCGATTAACAGACACAGCGATCAACCGGCAGGTGTATTGTGTATTTCGTTCGATTCCACGTACATTACGCGTATAATTTATACGCGTAATGTTTTTGTATACGAGCGTTGAATGCGGACAGCAATGGATATTTATCATAACGAAAAAATATACAACGTGTGATCGTAATTATTGAACATAATAAAAGTAAAACAATAATTTATAATCTCAAAAAAATACTTTCTACTGATTTTCTGTACTTACTGATCATACGAAATATTTCCTTTTTTCATATTTGATTCACTACCTACTTTTGTTTTTACAATTTTTCACAGCATAATAAGGCGTATATGTGACGTTTTATCTATTTTTTTACGTCCTGAACGCATGGCAGGAACGCTCGTTGCGTAATGTAATGAGAGCGAGTTTCGAAAAGCATGCAATATAGTGCAGGGTTTTGGCACGCTTGCCACGCCTATTCGCCGTTCTATCTTGATCTATTTCTGTGATTGTAGCTATGGCTTGGGATTACAAGCTTTTGAAAAACCGTTAAAAATATAAGCATGAGTCACAAGTACGCACTCAAGTTCCGTAAACATTTTTAGGTAAATATATTAAATCGATGTAGGTAATAGGTAACACCAACTGTTACAGAAATTAAACAGAATGTTGTTACGATATGCGTGAACCATCTGTAGTTATGTGTAATTTAGTAATTTAAAAAAAAATGGTACATATTTGTAATTATTATCTTAATTATGTACCTTTTTATGACTCGGTGGCGCAGTGGTCGAGCACACGGGTTCTGATCCGGAGGTTCGGGTTCGATTCCAGACACTGGCTCACACCAATGACTTTTCGAAATTGTTTTCGGAAGTTATGTGTGATAAATATCGATGACTGAAAACTTTGTGCCCGGTATGGCAATAGGTTCGCCACCTATTCCAATTGGGGCGTAAACATAATGACGAGACGAGGCTTTACAGCCGCTGCCTACCTTCGGGTAACAAAAGGCGTGAAGTTATGTTTATGACTCGGTGGTCGAGTTCATATTTATATGCTCTGTGGTCGAGTGGTCGAGCACCCCGCTTCTGAATCAAGAAGTTGGGTTCGAATCTTGGCTCACACTAAGGATTTTTCGAAATTCTTTTCGGAAGTTATATATATCGATGACTGACAATTTGATGTCCGGTGTATGGCAATAGGTTCACCACGTAAATACCTATTCCATTTAGGACGTACATAAACAGGGTTAGTCAAGGCTTAACAGCCGCTGCCTTCACATTCAGGTAAAAAAATTGTGAAGTTATGTTTTTTTTTCCTGTAAAGATCCTCAAAGTGTTGACGAAGTTTACATTACGTAATTAAAAAAAGTCCTGTTTGCTATCACCTCGAGCGACTCCATCTTAATTGTAGAACCTATAAGAAGAACTTGGCTAAGACATATATATATATATATTATATAAACTACTGGAAAAAATTAAGGGATCAAAAAAAATTCCAAATTTTTCGGTAGTTTTCAACAGGCCGTAACTTTGAGAGAAATGGTCGTACAGGAAATAAAAAAATGGAAATTGTAGCTCCAAGTGTCTAGTTTTTGGATTAGAACTTCAAAATTTTGTGGCCTCCGCGGTTTCTGAGTAATCGTAGAAAAACCAGCAGCATAAAAATTCTCAAATTTTTTTTAGTTTTTTTTTGGTCTACGAGCGTGGAAAAAATTTTTTTAGCTTAACCACCATAAGGATCGGATACTTTGTTCAGTTAGCTTTAATTTCTTTTTTTAAACACCCTGATACGTCCACTCCTCGCTGAGATATCGGTCTTCAAATGGAAAAGGATCTTTTTGTCTTTGATTATCGATATCTCAGCAACCAATGATCGCACAGAAAGTTAGAGGTGGGTTTCAAAGAACATAAATGAATTTCCCTTAACAGCTGTCCATTGTTTTTTCGAAAAAGCACCATCTGAAACGATAATGTGGAAAAAGCTCGAAAAAAAACAATTGTTTTTTCTCATTTTTAAAAATTATGAGCTTTTCAGAGCAAAAAACGTGATCCTTTAATTTTTTCAAAAATTCGATCAAGTGAAACAAAAAAACGGCTGGCTGGATTAATTTGATTCTTTGTAGGGTTTTTGTGGACATATTGAACTGTAAAAGGCACACTTAACATTAGCGGTTTCCTCAATATTTTCGATCCAGCGCTTGATTTTCCAAAAAACCACCAAAAGCCCTTTTTTTGTTGCATTTTCAAATTCATGTGACAGAACGAAAAAATTTTTTTTTCGAAAAAACAATGGACAGCTGTTAAGGGAAATTCATTTAAGTTCTTGAAACCCACCTCTAACTTTCTGTGCGATCATTGGTTGCTGAGATATCGATAATCAAAGACAAAAAGATCCTTTTCCATTTGAAGACCGATATCTCAGCGAGGAGTGGACGTATCAGGGTGTTTAAAAAAAGAAATTATAGCTAACTGAACAAAGTATCCGATCATTATGGTGGTTAAGCTAAAAAAAATTTTTCCACGCCCGTAGACCAAAAAAAAAATAAAAAAAATTTGAGAATTTTTTTGCTGCTGGTTTTTCTACGATTACTCAGAAACCGCGGAGGCTACAAAATTTTCTAATCCAAAAACTAGACACTTGGAGCTACAATTTCCTTTTTTTTTATTTCCTGTACGACTATTTCTCTCAAAGTTACGGCCTGTTGAAAACTACCGAAAAATATGGAATTTTTTTTTGATCCCTTAATTTTTTCCAGTAGTATATATATATAGCATTTTGTAAGTAGCTTCACGCTTTTCCTACTCGAAAATGTAGGAGTCGTTGGAACCTATTTACACACATCAATTGTAATTTTATTAGTCATCGATGCCTATCGCACATAACTTCAGAAAAATCGATCCTGTGAGCAGATTCTGAACTGTTGGCTGATGTAAAGGACTCTTAAATCGAGACTTCTGGATTCAGAAACTGCGGGCTTGATCTCTAGACCACCGAGACGCGACGAAAAGATAGTACTTTTTCAATATGTAAGTAAAAATAAAACAATGAGATAAAATTATCCTCTGTAGGCACACACTTGAATAATTTCCAAACAGTAGCTCAAGTGCGAACTCCATTACACATTTCAAATGAACCAATCGAAAAACTTTTAGTGAAGATCTTCGCAAAAAAAATCTGACAAATTTTGATTAAAGTATTTGTTGTTTGAACGTATTGGCATATGGCGGGCACACTGTTTTCAGTCATCTATATTTATCAGACTTAATTTCCGAAAAGAACTTCGAAAAGTCATTGGTCAGTCAATCCACGACTTCTTGATTCAGACGCGGTGCGCTAGACCACCGCACTAGCGAGACTATAAAATAAGAAAAATGTAGTACCTACCTACCTAACATTACATGGCTTCTGTAGCATTCTGTAGGTAGGTATCTACTGATCTCTTGGAGCTTGAATTGTTGTTAAAACCACTTTTTGGGCCAGGTATTTATCATAACGTAGTATAAAACAAAGTCGCTTTCCGCTGTCTGTCCCCTTAAAGGCTTATATCTTTAAAACTACGCAACGGATTTTCATGCGGTTTTTTAATAGATAGAGGGTCGGCAAGGTGCTTTTTATCTATAATTCATGTATGATGTAGTAAAGAAAAAGTAATAAATTCAAAATTTACTTCATAATTACTACTAATGCGGAACAAAGTTCGCCGGGTCGGCTAGTATATATTTTGATATTAATACACCTATACTCAGGTTGACAATTTTTGAAGTGTTGTCTGTTTGTAGAGCTTATATTGTTTGCAAATTCTACTATTCAGCCTCTATTCTGGCACAATGTCACGGCTTGTTAGCCGGTGGCCGGTGCACACAACGCGGCGCCACAGTTGCCGCAAAAGTCGACCGAATTGAAATGACATCATCCAATCTTTCGTAGACACACGTATACATTAGCAGCAATAGCAGCTCCAAAAAATACGTGGCACAAGAAAAGACAGGGGTTAACACAGAGACGATACTCCATTCCTTTTATATAAAATAATATTCATTTATAGACAGATTGAGTACATATTATTATGGTATTTTGTTTGGTTAATAAAATGAAATGTAAACTTGATGGTTGAAGTGGCGAGACATGGCCACGCTATGCCCACTAGATGACGGGAAATTTATGCTATATGTAGTCTATAGGTAATAGGGTGTTATTGTACTGTATTATGTTATATATGAAGTGTCATCATTTTGGAAAAAAATCATAAATAATAATATATTTATTAGCTTTTTATTAACTTCACCTGTATGTTTGTAGGTTTGTTTGTAACCGACTTCTTTTTTAGTGTTCATAGTTCACAAATCGCACCATCTAGTGGCAATCAGCGGAAAGTTTACGTTATCAACTTGAAACGAGTTCCTTGTATAAGTCACAGATGGCGCTATTCCTCAAATTCGAAACTAAGAAACGCGCTTGTTATAGAAAACCGAACTAAAAAATATAAAATAAATAATAGTTTAAAAAAACTAAAAAACACGCTTTTTATAGAAAACCGAACTAAAAAATAGAAAATAAATTTTGATGAATTTAAATTAAGAAAATAGTGTTAAAAATTTCAATGAATATAAATTAAAAAAAGCGTGGTGCTTTTTAAGATATTATCGAAATGATAATCACTCTACTCATATCTGTCAATAAAATATTTATAACTATTGACAGCATGCACCCCACGCTTTTTTTAATTTATATTCATTGAAATTTTTAACACTATTTTCTTAATTCAAATTCATTAAAATTTATTTGCTATTTTTTAGTTCGGTTTTCTATAAAAAGCGTGTTTTTAGTTTTTTTAAACTATTATTTATTTTATTATCATGACCTATTTTATTAGTTATGTACTTTTGTGCCTAGTATTATTCGTATAAAATAACATCGATGTTTCACATCTGCCAGTTGTCCCGTGATGGCTTACAGCTCACGCTTTTTAAAATTTTAAATTTGATAATAATTAAGCATTTTTTATCCACTTACAGTTCACAACAAAAAAATCAAAACTCATGCATTAAATAAACAAATAAATAAAGAGTATGTTGCAAGGGATTTATTTTAATCTGCAATATACGATCACTGGGTTGTATCAAATAAAGATAAATTATTGTACCATTATTATAGGCATGATACTCTCCAAAAGGTTTGTACCCACTGGTTGATTGAAGCGGGAGGGCGAACGGAACGTATTCAACATTTTCAACCTCACTCAGCGGAGTTTCATTCGACGAGTCGTGTGTGTGTTACGGAATTAAATTCGTTGTACTTTGGGTGTGTCAGCGATTAAAAGTACGTAATATTTTATTTTATAAACCAAGTATATTGTAGATTTCATTAATTTATTCACCAGAAATATATTCTACATTAGTCCGATAATTCCATATATTGTTTTAACGTGTAAGTCAAGTGTAGGTCGATATTAAACAGGCGCGGTATGCCGCCTTGTTTTTTCACGATAAAAGCCGGTCTCTGCAGTATTAGAAACGCATACTTTTATTTTTAGCTGTTACCTATGTGTATGAAAATATGTTTTTTGTAATTTACTTTTCTTTTTTTATATTTTAGGAATCTCAACATGAGTGGACAACAGTATTACCCCTACAAGGTATGTTAAAGTTAAACCATACAATAACCTATAAGCTTGTCAAGCTACACCTCTATATAAATATATTTGTATAGATTTCTCACGGGATGATGTCATCTTTTGGCGAGGGAAGGTTATTCGCTAGTCAGTCTCAAAGTTTGAAGAATTGAATGTTGTACATAGGTAATTACATTCTATAAACCTGTAGGTGTATCTGTTTTTTTGAATTATGTTAAAAATGAGTTCCGTTAATTCATCCCTTGGATAATTGCTATGAGAATCGATTTTCAAGAAGATATCTTATTCATAATTACCCAATTAAGTATACCATAAAATAAAACTAAACAATAGTCGGCACCTATATTCTTTTTTGGATTTATCAATACTCATGTTTTACCAAAAATCGAATAAAAAATGGCTTCAAGCTTAACTGAGACGAAAATTTCCCGTGTAGATCGCTATAGGTAGTAATCTCTAAAGAAAACTACATTGATTAACAGGAAATATATAATATGTTTTTTAACTTATAAAATAATGGGTTTATCTAAATATGTATTTAAATTAAAAACACGCCTAGTTTAAGATAAATATTAAACTGAATTATACTCATTTTAATTAGATTGAAAAAACAATTGCTACTACGATGACAACTCTTAAACGTTGTATTGTTAAAACCTAAACAGCAGTTTATTAGATATGACTGACTTATGTACACAAGTATATTCAGTGTTAACTTTAATAAATAATACCTAACTGTTGTTGGTTTGCTATGCGGATTAAACTCTTCATCATTTATTTTTCTTTAAATGCCATGTTTGGATTTGATAACTGTTGTTACATAGACTAATAAAGGTTATTTGAACACAGTGTACCCCAACGGTTTACCCAGCGGAGCCTTTCGACCCCGCTGGAGATGCGGAAACCTTGAAGAAGGCTATGAAAGGTTTCGGCACCGACGAGAAGGCAATCATCGATGTACTATGTAGACGCGGTATCGTTCAACGCCTTGAGATCGCCGAGACCTTCAAGACTAATTATGGCAAGGTAAAAATTTAGTCAATCATTGATTAGAACCATTAATTTCTCGACCCCACCTTACTATACGTATGAAGCACATAAGTTGCTACTTTATTATTCGTTTTTTTTTCAGTATCATTTATAAATTAAAATAATGTTTTATCATCGCTCCTTTATTAGCCCCTTTTAAAGCCTCGGTGGTCAAGTAGTCACTTCAGAAGGGATCGAATCCTGGCTCACACCAATTACTTATCAATTTTTGTTTCGGAAGTTATGTGTGATAAATATCGATCGAAAATCGAGGTCGAGGCCTAACAGCCACTGCCTACACCTTCAGGTAAAAAACCAGGTTTAGTCCTTAATCATTGATGTGTCGGGGATTAAGTTACGCTCAGACCATTCCCCGCACCTAGCTGCAAAACTGAGATGACGATTTCAATAAGTTAAACCTAAGACATGGATTCACTTATTTGGGTTTGGGGACCTCATTGCATTCGATTTTATTATTCAATATTTTCCAATATTGAATAATAAAATCGAATGCAAAAAATGACGTCGACATCGAGCAATATATATGGGTTTTAAACTAGTGAAGGCTTAGACTTAGACTTAACAGCTAGAGCCCTAACAAGCATCAGATTTCATTAATAACGCGAACTAATGTTTACTTTACTAAGGTCAAACATAACAAAAAGTTTCCTTTCGACGTGACTCATTCTTCATCCAGTAACTGCTGACAAGTTAAAGCAGTCGGCAGTAACAAATGTTATGAGTACAATATTTTCGGTTAAAAACCTTGTAGTAACTGGTAAATGGTAAACAGGCACTATTATTCACAGTAGCGGCCTTGTCCATACATAATTCTTCCGTTGACTTAGTCACCGTTGATTCATGGTGATGATTCCACTGATTGCATTGGCATTCAACGAAGTGTTTCTACTAAACAAAAAAATCCTAGGATGATGTTAGAATTTCAAAGAAATAATGCCATTCCATTATTTTATTAATTTAAGAATTAGGTATATTGACCATTTAACACATCAAATTAATTCGAATATATCGATTATTACCCGCCAAATAAATATCTGAATTCAAACACTAGGAATAGGCACAATATGTAAATTTTCAGTACAGAGGCCATCAATTATTGTCGACAGGACACACGTATTCAAATTAACTTCATTCCACTTTCAAAATGGAAGCTAATATGGCTCTGCATCCATAAAAAAATAATCTACGTAGCCAAACAATGACCTAGAATATTTATGAAGAAAATAATAATATAATACTGAGTTGTTGCACTTAGGACGGGACACCAAGGAGACATTTTAGTTTGATCACATTTTTTGCCTATCTCTAATTCTATATCGATACCCTAATTCGCAAACCTAATAACTCCACTTTTTTTCGAAAATGGCATTTTGATACCGGCAGAAACTAGACATTATCTAGATTCGAAAAAAGTGGAGTTAGTAGGTTTGCGAATTAGGGTATCGATATGTATATTTCGCCGTCGTTTAGATACCGATTCATCTGAGCTTGTAGCCTTAAGACATGTGTCTCTTCAAAAGGGCTATCCTTGTTAAAAGTGTGACGCGGGTTGGGCTCCTACTGCTCCTAGTAACCTCTTTGCAATAAAACAGTTTAACATAGCCATTATGTACATCTAGATACATACTGTTACATACATGTCTATGTCTATGTAGATACTCATCCGTACATTTCACTTGAATTATCTTATCTGTTTGATCACATTGTTTGCTATGTTATAAATGTGACATGACGAAGTTGACGAGACTTGTAATTTTCAATTTCCACAGTTACTCACCATACGAAACTATTTTTCATTCCTCCATATTCGTGCATAAAACTCTTTATTCGAAAATTCGAAATTCAAATTTAATAGATTCGAATTGAGTTTGTTTCTTTTTTTTTTGCTTCATGCTTATGTTGATATACAGTCTAATTAGTGTGGCAGACTTTACCTTAACGCGTACGAAAACTTTAATTAAGTCACTTGTAACTGTAACAGCTATAACAATATAACAGTAACTAATTTTAAATTTCTTATAAATATATGTCAGGTAACTAACTTACTTATAACAGCAAATATTGTTTGAGCATTTACGTTCTGAAATTGTCTTTAGACCATTATTCTAAACTAATCTTTAGATAAAGAGATACAGATTATATTTTTTATGATGTGAGCTACATTTCGTAAATAAATAATAGGCCTATATTATTTTTATTTGAACTTTAATTTCAAGTATGAAGTAATCATAAAACCGAGTGCTACGACTTACCTTGTTTCGAACTTGACTCGGACTGACCTTGAAATACATATATTTTTACCTATTGTATTCTTTAATAACAATCTGTGTCTATCTGTCTGGCTTTATTGTAATTTAAAAATATGTTATTTAGATTATTTATATAGATTACCATTTTTATTAATATTTTTTGTTGGTTATTAATGTTTTTCGCTCTTTAAAGATTAATTACTAATTATTATATGGCAATGAGATTAACCCGTATTCCGTATAATACATACACATACACAGAACAGAAAAGCCTAATAATACAAAGGAATAACTAGAAAAAACAATGTCGCTATACGAAGTTTGTTAGATAGTATGCACATTATAATCGTTAAAAAATATATAAAAGTGGATATTTTAATGCAATTTTACTGTAGCTTTAACAATATCTTAATTTAATATATATATTCTTAATTAGGGCTATCGTCAGCAATAGGTCCCATAGGTACCCAACGAGGTAAAGAGAAATGACAATATTGAATCAAAAACAAGTCAATACAAAGAAACTCCGAAAGCTTCTTTGTATTGACTTGTTTTTGATTCAATATTGTTATTTAACAGTTGTTATAGTAAGTAATTAAGGAAAACCGTATTCTGCCGGCTGCATAACTACATAGCTCTATTATTGTTATTATCAAAGACGTAAGCAACATACCGTGTCTTAGGGAAACAGGTTAAAATTAGATCCTGGTATTTAATATAAGTACTAACTGACCCGGCGAACTTTGTTCCGCATCAAAAGTAATAAATGAGTAACATTTGGATATTAAAAAGTTCAATTTGTGCTATTTTTGGCCAATACTACTGCTCGAATAAGAATAAAGAAAGAAGTGTAAGAATCGTGCCTTATGGCGCTCTGTTCTCTCTGCCTACCCCGCAAGGGATTTGGCGTGAAGTTATGTATGTATGTACTACTGCTCGACGCAACTGCTATGTATAAGAAATAGAAAATATAATTGTCATCGTTAAGAGATAGACATAATAAGCTATCGCGGACTTTTTTGTAGACCTTTTAAAGATCTATAATAACGTAGCACATCGTTTTGATTTATCACTTAGGGTTCAGCTAGCGTTTGCAATTAAATTGTTAAATTTCGAAAATGATACATTTTTAACAATATACCCTACATTACTATTATTTTTTACTAAATTATACATTAATTTTACACAAAAACCACCCCGTTGTCAAGTTATATCTATTAAAGAAAACTGCATCAAAATCGTTGCGTAGTTTCAAAGATTTAAACATATATGGGGACAGGCAGCTGAAGATTACTTTATTTTATACTATGTAATGATCATTATATTTTTTTATGTAATTAGACTCCTTAATATGTTATAATTAAAAGCTGCATATATCGAGATTATATATACACTGCATTTATAATTTCATAGACGATTGTTAATTTAGCTTTGGAAATATTTTACTTTTTTTAAATTAGCTTACTTCACTTCTATGACGCATGCCATTGACTAACCAATTACTACACATAGGGGTAAATTTTATCTCTTATCAATATTTATATAACAGTAGTAGACGTACGTGCCCGCGAGTGCGTCTACCTGGAAAATAAATTAGAATTATATCAGCTGAAGGGGTAGAGCCAAGCAGTTCGCTGCATGAGTGGGCCGGCTCGACCGGTGAAATACCACGACCTCTCAGAAGATCGACGTAAAGTGGCTCATACCGCATTTCGTTCGGTGAGAGAGGTACCCGGAGGCCCATCTCCCTTCCCCATCCTTCTCTATCCCCTATCCCTTAAAGGTCGGCAACGCAACAGTAACACTATATGTGTTGCTGGTGTCCATGGGCGGCTTTAGTTGCTTACCATCAGGTGACACGCCTGCTCCTTTGCCCTCCTATCCTATAAAAAAAAAGCTTTCTGTCAGTGAAAATGCAGCCGTTACAGAGATATCCGGAATTATTACAAACAGACTCTACTACTTTACTTGCATGGATACATATCTTACGAAAAGTCGTTGGTGTGGTAGATTTCAACTCATCACTTCCATATCAGATGCGGAGTGCTGAATCACTAGGTCACCAGACTCTGATCTATGATTCATGTGGGCGATTAAGGTTTTAAACGATTTGGTCACACTCATTCATTATACCGGATGTAATGATGCGTCTTGCTAGTAAGTTACTTTATTCAACACATAGTTATATGATGAAATACTTAAAAATAAATTTAAGTTTTAACAGTGGTAGAGCCAAGCAGTTCGCTGCATGAATAATGCATGGTTCGTCCGGTGAAATACCACGACCTCTCAGAAGATTGACGTAAAGTGGCTCATGCCGCGTTTCGTTCGGTGAGAGAGGTACCCGGAGGCCCACCCCCTTCCCCATCCTTTCCTATCCACTACCTCTTAAAGGTTGGCAACGCAACAGTAACACTACATGTGTTGCTGGTGTCCAAGGGCGGCGTTGGTTGCTTACCACCAGGTGACCCGCCTGCTCGTTTGCCCTCCTATCCCTAATATCTGAAATATTATTATGACTGAAAACTTCGTGCGCGGTATGGCAATAGGTTCGCCACCTATTCCATTTGGGACGTAAAACATAACGACGAGACGAGGCTTAACAGCCGCTACCTACACCCTCGTGTAACAAAAGTCGTGAAGTTATACGTAAGGTAACGTACGTACGGTTATGTTTATTATTATATTATATGTGGACACACATTTCAAACTCCGGTTCACTGTAATAAAATTACTCTGCGAAGCGCGTTACATGCTGAATAAAATTAACTATTGTTGGCTAGTGTGTTGAATTCTCCAATACCATCACTGAAGCTAGCATAGCTTGGAATGTTCCTATTCATTAGTGAACATATACAATTAACTGTTTGTAATCTTGTGGGCTCAAGTTGTATGGAATAGGCTTGGTTTTTTACGAGAATAGGGGGTAAACGAGCGACACTAAGGAATCATAATTGCTTTGACGGCCTCTAAGATGATATAGGGAATGTGATGGGAAAATGAAGGGGAAGAAGGGTGAGCCCCTCGATGCCTTTCTACCGAACGAAAGTCACAGTCGTGCCGACCTATTTAGGCAGCGAACTTACGTAACTCTACCACTGTTAAAATAACGCTTGTAATATTAATTAATCTGCAAGTAAAGAACAAAGCTTTGGAATAATATCACGATAACACAAACACTTCTTTCGTGTGAATCGAGAGTTAAGTAATTTAGGTGACAGCAAATGCTAAGTTTCTTCTTTGAGTGGGTCGGGTGCTGCACGCAATGTCTGTTCGGATTTATCTCTAGTAATCACTACATATAAATAAAATTGAAGCGTATCTTTGTAATATGCATAAATAATTGCTTTCTACTACATGCATATGAATATATACGGTACATACATCAGATTTTTTTTTACAATTGCATAGGCTGGACCAATTTTGACGGGAATTTTATTGGCAGGTAGCTGGTGTAATAAGAAGTAACTTAGGCTTACTCAAAAATATTCTTCTTTGTTTAAGGATCTGGTCAGCGAGCTGAAGAGTGAGCTCAGTGGTAATTTGGAGAATGTTATCGTCGCTCTGATGACTCCACTTCCACATTTCTACGCTAAGGAGCTCCACGATGCCGTCGCGGGGATGGGCACTGATGAGGAAGCCATCATTGAAATCCTCTGCACCCTTTCTAACTACGGCATCCGTACTATCTCTGCTTTCTACGAGCAATGTAAGTAAAAATATTTTTACGAAACTTCTTCATTGACTTTTACCGAATGGATGCTCTGCGCTTCCTTATTTATTTTTACAGGTTGAATTAGATAATGTATAAAGTCTTAAGTTAGTTAGTAACATACATACATAACTTCACGCCAAATCCCTTGCGGAGTAGGCAGATAGAACAGAGCGCCATAAGGCACGATTCATACACGCCTCGCTTCTTTGACTTTCATTACTCTTTTCATGCACGCGCGTCGATTTTTAAGGCTCCTAAAATCACCTTCCTCCAAAAAACGTTCTATTTGGTAACAGTTTTCATAATTATAAAGTAAACGCGTGTGTTATAAAAATATGAGGTTGGCATCAAAATTAAAATAAGTGTAATTAAAAATAATCAGATAGCCAGGTTGTTTGTGTTACGTAATTGGAAAATTTAATGTGGTAGGTAATTAAATTGACAGTGGTAGAGCCAAGCAGTTCGCTTGGCTCTACCACGAAATTACCACGACCTCTCAGAAGATCGACGTAAAGTGGCTCATGCCGCGTGGTAGCGAGGTCCCCGGAGGCCCACCCGCCTTTCCCCATCCTTTCCTTTCCCCTATCCCTTAAAGGTCGGCAACGCAACAGTAACATTATATGTGTTGCTGGTGTCCATGGGCGGCGTTGGTTGCTTACCATCAGATGACACGCCTGCTCGTTTGCCCTCCTATCCCATAAAAAAAAATATCAACATAGAATAATAGCGTCATATAAATAGTGTGCCTCAAATATATTACTTTCAACCAAGAAAATGCGCTCATCACCTAATCATAGATAGCGTGATGCGTATATATCTACTTATTAGAATTTATTTTTTTCAGATGAATTAAGTAATCATTACATAGTATAAAACTAAGTCACTTCCGCTGTCTGTCCCCATAAATGCGCATATCTTCAAAACTACGCTACGGATTTTGATGCGTTTTTTTTAATAGTTCGAGGGTGTCAACGTCCCCGTTGACACCCTCGAACTATTAAAAAAAATCAAAACCTTAATCCCGGTTTTGATCTAATACATGTATAGTGTAGTAAAAAAAAGTGATAATTTTCAAGATTTAGAACTTTAATCGCAAACGCTGCCTGAACCCTAAGTGATAAATAAAAACAACGTACTACATCATTAAACACCTTTAAAAGGTCTACAAAAAAGTCCGCGAGGGCATATGTCTATCTCTTAGGGATAACCCGCAATGACCATTTTTATTTTTTTACATTTTACGAGAAATAATGGCCTCTTTACGAAGCGATTCTAAACAGTATTAATTTCCATCCAATTAAGTGTCTTAAATAGATTGTGCATGTAATATAGATGATCCTGGCCCTTTACAGCATGCAATTTAAACAAATATTTTTGAAGATATTGCAGTATTAACATAGCGGGACAGCAGTTATTACTTTTGATGCGAAACAAAGTTCGCCGGGTCAGCTAGTTTGTTGATTGATAAAAAAAAAATTATTTTCGTAAATGAATTAATTAGACTTTCTAATTCATTTGCGAAAATAAAACATTTTTTTTTGTAAAATCTCAATAATCGAAATGTTGGATACTTACTAACTTAAATCCGTGCCTAGTACTTTACGGGGTAGGCAGAGAGAACGCACCGTCATAATACGTTACAATCATGTTCTTAGTCCATCAGTTTGATTTCCACAAATCTTGTCATACACGTTCATAATACTAAAGTCAACTTCCGTTAAGACAAGTTTAATTTGGTCACAGAGAGTGTGTCGCGGCTTTCTTCGACTCATACATCCTTACTTTATCACCGGCACTTTCAGTCTAGCCTTACAACCGTATTTTGGATGCAGTCGGTCAACTCTGCAAATGTTACTCAATGCCCGCATTTCGACAATATTTATCCTACTTTCCCACCCACATACCGCGCTCTCACTTTTTAAAGTTGTTCTGTACCTTTCATCCCTG
Source organism: Euproctis similis (assembly GCA_905147225.2). Classification (NCBI taxonomy): domain Eukaryota; kingdom Metazoa; phylum Arthropoda; class Insecta; order Lepidoptera; family Erebidae; genus Euproctis; species Euproctis similis. The sequence goes on from LR990109.1 coordinate 18,943,810, forward strand.
CTAAAAGCACAACCAGAATAGTCTCATCTAATCTCAATCAAAAAGCAATTAGTTAAAAAAAAAAACCTTTTTGAATTATAATATATTGTACTAGCTGACCCGGCGAACTTCGTTCCGAACAACAGTCAATAAACGAGCCGAATGCGTTTTGTTGTACCACTGATAAAGAATTAATGTCTAGGTAATGTTTATACTTATTGATATTTTTTATCATGTGGCATTAAAGAAGCAAGATGTGAGATTTTTTTGACCAACATTTTTTTTTTAAATAAATAAACATAAATTTGAGCCTGTCACTTCTGATTCCTCCTTTCATGATGGTCGTCTGAATAGTTTTTGCATGAAAGGGTAACAAACAAACTAACTTTCGTATTTATAACATTAATTATGATTATATTAGTTAATTGTCTTTATTTATGCGGGTATGTAAAACTGTTGTTTATGGGTTGTTTTACCCGTATAGCGTCCGAAAGTTAAATAAACGAAATAATATGAATAATAATTTCTTTCCCGGATTAAACACTTGATAGAAATCATCTTCAGCTAACTTTTTATTTGTTTATTTGTCATCGCGTTGACAAGTGCAATGCTGAAAAGTAAATGCACGCTCTGCTGATAACCCTCACCTTGTCTGGGGTTCAGTTGATTATCAATATGTTTTTCAATTCTTTTAATTGTAGAACAATTGAGCTGTTGATACAAAGTATATAATGACCCTGCATATAAAAATTACGTCGGTTGTTTATAAAATAATTATTACTGTGACGTAATACTATCCCTCATTTTAAATGGGCGGCTGAGAATTATCTTATAGTTAAAAAAAAATATTATATAGTCTCGGTGACTTGTCGAAATTGTTTTCGGAAGTGTGATAAATATCGATGACTTAAAAACTTTGTGCCCGGTATTTCAATAGGTTCGCCACCTATTCCATTTGGGACGTAAACATAAGGGCGAGACGAGGCTTTACAACCGCTGCCTACATTCGGGTAACAATGGCGTGAAGTTATGTTATGATAAGTAAAAAAAACTGTCTTAAAAAGTTCACTTCACTTCACTTCTTGATACTGGCTTCGCATACTAGCTAATGCGACTTAGCCACTCTATTCACTTTCTACTTAAAAACGCTTCAGACAGAAGAATTTGCACGGTAAGGAGGAGAATTTGGCCAGTTATGATGACCGCAGGATTTCTTCAACCAGCGTAGTAAATGAAATCGGAGTCCTCCTTTATTGGCGCGTATTTATAATGACTGGTTGTTATTTATATTCTGCCAGGCTTAGTTTCATTGATGTCATAAACCAGAGGAAACAAATGAAGAAAGAAATTAAATAAACATAATTTCGATTGAGTATTTTATGACCTATATGATTTAAACAATCAACTACTTTCTACCTAAAACAAAAAAATACAAACACTATTAACACACTATTAACACTATTACACTGATAACTACCAACACACTTATAAAAACAAAAATACGAATTTAAAAACTAGCGACATTAATATTATAATTATTTACTACTACAGTCTACAAGAAAATATTGTTTTTTTTAACAAATTTACATAAGATGTACCGCACTGAAGGTGAAGAAATGAGAGAGAGTAGGCATTTGAGAGATGTAGGACGAGGAATTTCGGAGGGAAGGACATCATAGAGGGATTGACGCAATCTCGGACATGAGAAAAAAATGTGATTGACATTTCCCTCATCCAGGCCACATTCGCAAAGAGATGAATTCCTGATCCTGAGCTTAGCTCTTAAAAAGTTTACAAAACCTACTACAAACGTGATTTAATTTTTGACATTTGTCATAATTGTCAAAGTAGGTGCCTACTTCAAATTAAAAATTGAATGAAATCAATCATTCATTCAAATGAAACTTTTCCGTTCATCTATATATTGTTCATTTCGTGCAATCAGTCCATGTGCCAAACATATTTTTTTCCTTTTTCCTGTACGAGTATAGGGAATTTAATTATTGCCATTACAAATTTCATTAATTAAGTAAATAAATCATATTGCTTATCGGCAATTATAATAAAAAAAGTGTTGCTCATTAATGAAACAAAATGGGATTATTTGTTTTGTTCCTTCGCTAGGTAATTCGCATAGCCACTTATCAGTAAATATTATAATTAAATTGTAGGAATGATTTATACCAAAGGAGACTTGATTTGTCATTCCATGTAGCTAACAAATAAAACTATAATTTATTTAATGATATAATGTAAGAATGTAATTATATTTACATCATTAACCCAATACAAATGAAACATATTATTAAAACTTTTTTTCTTGCCAATGAATCATAGTGCTCTTTACAGTTAACCTCAATATTATTGTATATCTACTTGTTTATTACTTCAGATGTTTACAGCGCACGTATTACCACAAAAGCAAATAGACACTTATATTAAAAAGGGTAAAAAAACCGAGAGTCACCATAAAATAAACTTGTTTTTTCGTCGGCTTTGAGCTCCATAAATTTTAAACAAATATTTCAGGATGAACATTATACCATTGCTGCTATAATAAAGAAGAAACAAATCATACAATCATATTTATGACATTAAAACAAACTTTAGGATTATATCGCGTTTATTTATTATTAATTTTATTCATTTCCCGACGTTTCGAACTCTTTACAGAGATCATTTTCACGAGTGATGAACAAAAAGATGGTATTTGTTCAAAAGCTATTTTCATTGATTGATCAATCAAATAGCTTTTCAACCAAATCAACCAAAATGATATGTAGTTTTATGTTAAAATAATACAATATGTATGTACCATTGAATTCAAAGTGTATATCGATTTTTATAATTTACGTATTTATTACCTATATTTTTTTTATTTTTTTTTTAGTGTACGGCAAAAGCTTGGAATCTGATCTGAAGGGTGATACGTCTGGTCATTTCAAGAGATTGTGCGTATCATTGTGCATGGCTAACCGTGATGAGAACCAAGGTATCGATGAGGGCGCTGCCAAGGCTGATGCCGAGGCACTCGCTGCAGCTGGTGAAGGACAATGGGGCACAGAAGAGTCCGTGTTCAACTCTATTCTTATCACACGCTCCTACCAGCAATTGAGACAGGTAATTATAAGAGTCTTTTATGGTATAGTAGAGCAAACGAGCAAGTGGGTCACCTGATGGTAAGCAACTACTCCCCGCCTATGACCACCGTGGTACGTTGCCGTCTTTTAATGGGGTAGAAGGGGATAGGAAGGTGAAAGGGGATCGGACCTCCGGATACCTCTCTCACCGAACGAAACGCGGTCCGCCAATATTCCGACAGGTGGTGGTATTCCACCGGTCGAGCCGGCCCATTGACGCAGCGAAGTCCAAGACTCTATCTGCCACTGGAATGACTGCCCAAATGTAAAATTTTTAGTGTTGATAAAAGCTTTTTGAATGACAAGTATATTAGATGAGGTTCAAGATTTTGAGATTCCCATTAAAAATAAACATGTTTGTGTTGTAATTAATTTATGAGGTTTAAATATAACTTTGGCTAGATAATACTGTATTTAATTCCATCTTAGTTGTAACGAAACAACACACGACACAAACTAAATGAGTCATAATATTCAAATTAATTACATTGACACGTAATGTTCCGTAATTTATTATTGACGGTTCTAAAGGCTGACGTAATTGATCTATTTTGTATGTTCCTATAGATCTTCGCCGAGTTCGAGGTAATCACCGGCAAGGACATCGAGGAATCGATCAAGAAAGAATTCTCTGGAAGCGTCGAGAAGGGCATGCTTGCTATTGGTGAGTTGAAAGTTGTAATTACTAATTATTTCATCTCTATTATTAATAGCATTTGGAGACACTATTGTATATCGTCATATCTAATAAATCAATCTGTGAGTCACCGAGCTGCACTGGTTGAGCAATGAGTACAAAGTTTTGTTCACATTTTTGAGGTCCACGCGATTTATACACGTCATCGTGGTATAACAAAATTACTGCGTTACAACAAATCTATTGAAATTCAAACAAAGGACTAAGAGGATCACCTGATGGTAAGCAACCACCGCGGCATATGTATACGTGATCACACGTGCAATCACAGAGTGCTACAGTTACGTTGCCGGCCTTTAAAGGAGTAGGATGCGATGGGAGAGGCGGGGGAGCGGGAGTGGGCCACCTGATACAACTCTTACCGAATGAAACGCGGCATTAACCACTTTACGTCTATATTTTGAGAGGCCGTGGTATTTCACCGGTCTAGCCGGCTTAAAGGGTTTGGGAATAATCAACAGCCATTAGATTTTACAGAATACAAAGAGAAGATTTGACAATCTTTTTTCAGCTGAACTGTGCAGCACTAAACAGCAATCTATACAGATTAGTGTACATTAGTAGAAAATAGTATGTCTGCGATGATAATGAATTTAATGACTGTAATATTATCATTTGTTTAGCATTAGTATGTAAAACGTAAGTAAGATTCGACAGTTAAATGATTCAAGGTTGTGGAATAGGAACTCGTGTATATACATGACCTTGGTCAGTCATTGAACTTGTTATGAAACATTTATTGGACTATACAATATGTATTACCGGTGTAATTTTACGAAAAAGATAGTTACCTACATAACTTCACGCCTTTTTTACCCGAAGGTGTAGGCAGCGGCTGTTAAGCCTCGTCTCGCCGTTATGTTTACGTCCCAAATGGAATAGGTGGCGAACCAATTTCCATACCAGGCACAAAGTTTTCAGTCATCGATATTTATCACACTTAACTTCCGAAAAGTGTGTGAAAAAAACCGCTCAAACGCCTGTGTGCCTCGTGCAAACCTGTAGAATAATATACTTACCGACTTAAAGGTTTAAGGTAATCGGAATTTTATTTACAAAATATTCTTAAAATTTTCTAGTTAAATGTGTAAAGAGCAAAGTCGGTTTCTTCGCCGAGCGCCTGTACTACTCCATGAAGGGTCTGGGCACAAACGACAAAACTCTCATCAGAATCGTTGTCAGCCGTTCCGAAATTGACCTTGGAGACATCAAGCAAGCTTTCCTTGATAAATATGGAAAGACTCTCGAGAGCTGGATTGCTGTGAGTAAACATTTTTTTTGTTTTTTTATCAAAACCATTATTTGACAATGGTTTCAAATATATTGCACATGGACGAAAAAAATAACAGTATTCCAAGAATCCACATTAATTGACATCAATAATGATTTTTATTCATATTAATTGATGAATTTACATTTCATTCAAATGAAGACGTCAATGTGATCAATTATAGTGGGTGGCATGTTTTAAATTAGACTTGCAACGAATAATATATTTGACCGTATTGCCTCGAATATTCGGCAAATTTCCAAGCCGAATATTCGGCGAACTCGCTGGCCAAATATTCGCTAGTCATTCAGCCTGCGACGCCAAAAATATTCACCGCCCTTGGCACCGCACTGGTACCTGGGCTAAGGATGGGACCTTGGTAAAAATATCAATCTGTCATTATATAACTCAAAACTACTTTCATTATTGTAATTGAATTAAAAAATATATATTATTAAATGAACTTATTATTATATGAACTCTCAGTAGAATATGATAAATTATCATATTCTACTGAGAGTTTATAATACTATAGCTGATACACGTTGCAAGTTTATTTTATACATAGAAATTTACTTACTTTGTTTTGTTCAAACTAACATTTCTGTCTTGGTTTTACGATATTGTTATAATATTTTATATTAACAATAAACATCTAGTAGTTTTTTACAATTTTTAAATCAGTAAAAAACAAACAGTACACTGTAACGTTACTAGTAATTTGTCCCTTGCCTACCTGTATATATATTCGTAATTAAATATTGAAACACTAATAGCATGATTATATGTATGTAATATGTATAAATATAAACTGACCCATTACTTATGACTAGATCAATTGTATGTCATACTAACTGCTACGCATACAAAATAACTCATTCAATATGCATGAGTATTTCACAATCATCACACAAATCGATTATGTATCAAACAGTTATTTTTAAATGTCATCAATATTTGAATCTCATTCGGTCATTCCATATTATGTAATCGTTCATTCCAAAAAGTGTCAGTGATATGTCATAAGTGTCATAACAAGATTATACAGATCTCTAAATGTTCTAAATTCAAATTATTGTGGTGTTTTTTTTTTATTTAACCAAATGTTCATAACGATTTATTTATATATATTATTATTTTTTTTTAATAAAATAATAAAAATGAGTTTTCTAAATTAAGGATAGAAGTTTTAGTGGAGTGGTGTAAGAACAGTGGCCTGTTTTGATTGCAGGATGACACATCCGGGGATTACAAGAAAGCTATGTTGACCCTTGTTGAATAAATTGTGGGCATACGATATCAACAGTTCACAACGAACGTGTTTTAACCACCTCGAATATTTTAAGTTCTGTCACTGTCAATTGTTAGGTTATTAAGTGATTTTGTTTCTTTATTGACTGTCTGTATGACTAAACGTTTAAGCATTACTGATGACCTCATACTACCTTCAGACTTAATATAGTCGTAATGCCATAAACGATCAAGTCATCAGATATCTATAGCGGGTATAAATTTCGTTTTTAAAAGATCTGTATATTTTGCTATAAATGCTCTTTATATATTCATGATCATGATTTTCGCACAGTAGCTAACTTGCTTCTCGTTTGGCTGCGGTAGGTAGCGGTGTATATTAATCGCCGTATTTTTTTTAGTTTTCATTTTTTTACAGTAGATGTTACGATTTTTCAGGAGGACTTAGGAGGTACCCTCGGTGCTCTCCTATCTACTATGTGTTACTAAAAGCTGCTACAAAATCTTTAATTACTAGTGATGTGACGCAGTGTGGAGTTTCACTTATATATTTAATCGATATTAATCGAATACATTTACATACATTACTCGATGCATTTTAAAATACATTTATTATTATTAATTTGTAAAATATATTTTCGTATGCTTTTTTTTTGTAAAATTTGTATGCACAATGTGTGTGATAAGGAATGGGCCAGGTTTTTTTTTTGGTGTTATCTTAATAAGCATGTGCAAACTGTAGATTTATTTGGCTGTTCTTTCCAGGACGACCTTACCGGTGACTTCGGAAAGGTGCTAGTTACATTGTGCGCTTAAATCGATCAGCATATTTATATATTTTTTTATTATTATTTACAACTTATTAATTAATATGTTAAGTTTAGCATGTTTTAAAGAAACGTGAGCTTGTTACAAATTGTAATGTAATCATTTGCAGGATGATACGAAAGGCGACTACAAGCGAGTCTTGCTTACTTTAGTGTCGTAAGTGAAATAATGCATAATACAAGAATAAAATACCGGAATATAGTTCCATATTGTTTACTACTACTGCCTTTACACATTGTATTACTGTTGAGATGTTTAAAAATTTAAAAAGCTTTCGATATTTTTGTGGAAATAAAAATTGTATATTTATTGGTGCTGTAGTTTTGTTTACAATATACATAAATATTTACATTAATTATTAAATGAACTACAATGCTAGTTGTTGTTTTTGTTTTAATCTATGTCCCTTATACCTTCCGAGGTTATCTGAAAAAAAAAAAAAACGAATCAGGTCGTAATTAAAACATGTCCATAAACTGTTGCAAATTAAAATATAGCATTCATTATGAATGTATTGATTGATGGATTTACACATAAAATAACTGCACGCCTTTTTCTACCAGAAGGTGTAGGCAGCGGCTGTTAAGCCTCGTCTCGTAGTTATGTTAATGTTCCAAATGGAATAGGTGGCGAACCTATTGCCATACCGGGCATAAAGTTTTCAGTCATCGATATTTTTCACACATAACTTCCAAAAAGAACTTCTTAAAGTGGTGTGAGCCAGTGTGAGGATTCGAACCCGCGACCTAGATTCAGAAGCAGGGTGTTCGACCGCTGGACCACGGAGACCCATTTAAATAGATTTACACTTTTAAAATATATCATTAAACTTTTAAATTGTTGATATTATATGAAGCGATCCTACTTTTTTACCAGATTTCGCCAGAGGTAGAGCTATATGTATTTCTTCGGCGCGCTTTCTAGCTCCAAGTCATTTCGGTGGTCAGTAAGTTGAAGCACCTCACTTCTGAATCTAAGAAGTCGAGGGATCGAATCAGATACCACACCAAAAACTTCTCGGAAGTTATGTGTGATAAATATCCATGTCTGACATCATATAGGCTTTGCCACCTTCCTGAAATCTTACGTAAGTTTTACGTGAAAATTCGTCAAGTAGAAGATTAACAGTTCCGGTAGAAAATGGAGGAATTTTAAAACTGATCATCAATCAGGTTTACCTGGAACCTTGCCACAGAACGTGCAGCTATATTACTTTTGAGCAGTAAGGCGACACGTTCTTTTGGATCTTGTGGTGCGGGTGGGGTGGACAGCAGTATCCTCACGTTACACCGGTGTGCCCACGCGTCTCCCAGCGCACCCACTACTGAACCACCACTCAATCCTACACGAGTGCTCATCTCATTTGTCAAAAGCACCTGTTATAGACGCAACAGTGTTAGGTCAAGTCTGCAAAAATACCTTTTTTTGGACGAAAACCGTGATATTTGTATGTAATTACAAATATCACGGTTTTCGTCCAATACTGAATACTTATTTTACAGAATATACTGATATCGACGTATAACAAAAAAAAAATTAACTTGAAACTGAGTACCCCGTTTCTGATTCAAGAAGACGCGGGTTCAAATCCTGGCTCACACGAAAGACTTCGAAAATAATTTTAAAAGTTGTGTGATAAATAAAGATGACTGAAAACTTTGTGCCCACGGCAATAGGTTCACGACCTATTCCATTTGGGACGTAAACATAACGGCCACTGCCTACACCTTCGGGTAACAAAGGCGTTATGTTATGGAATGTATATTGTTTTGTATATTCTACAGCACCAGGAATACAAATAGAAGCTATGCGTCCTATTTTATTGTTAAGAACTTTGAATTTCCTATGAGTAACAGAGGAATACTAAATTTGTATACCCGTGTGAATTTCGGGATAGCGTAATTCGTACGGCAACTCTCATGCCAGAATCTGTGGATACCGTTATGGCCACAGGTTGTGCTACAGAAATATTAATAAATACACTTAAAAAACAAAATTCATTCAAATGGCCCAAAACATAGTCTATAATTTAATTATACAAGTATTTTACGAGGTTATCTAATATACCCATGACAAAGTAAAACATGAATAAGATATTCCTTAGTAAATATAAATTCCATATTTAAAAAAAAATGTCAACTAACGGCAATCTGATTCCGAATAGCAACCCTTTGCAACTCTGCCATTTGTCTAAACAGCAATCCCGTCCTCTGTTTAGTAGATATACCATCCTTAAAGGGATATGCTATCGAATCTATTACTATTAATTTTATCTGAAATTAAATAAAATTAAAGTCAATAGAAAAATAATAAAAAAATTGTTCATTCTCCAACACCACGTGTATTTAGCTATCAAAAGCAACACAAACTTTGAAGATTTCTTGCTTGTGTTAATGTTTTGATGGAAAAAATTCGTACCTAAAAATTTTATGTCCAATCATAACAATATCATCAACATATAAATAAAATTCAAGTGTCTGTAATATTTAAGTACTCTACTACTTAATATGAATGTAGTAGAGTATGTAGTAAATAGTGTATACCTACATTACATACACAAAAATATCATTTTTTACAATTTCTGTTTGTTCCGGGTACCTAATCTCTTACGGGACTTTTATTGACAGGTAGCTGGTGTTTTATGTAGTAACTTAAGCTAGGCTTTTATAAATTCCCTAGGACGCAAAACAGAGTTTGCCGCGTCAGCCAAGCTATAGTATACATATATTAAAATTACAGACTACCTTTTTGTGTAATTAAAAATATAATAATTTAAAAAGAAAATACCTACTTTAGGATGGTCAACTAGGAACTCAGGAAGCCTATGCATCAGAGCACAATAGTTTTCTAGTCCAAATGTGTTCACATAATGTAATTTCTTGAGGGCATCATCCTCTGTTATTTTTAAAGGAGTTTCTAATATACTTTGACATCTATCCAAGCTGGAGCTCAAAATTTCTGAAGCACAAGACTCGAAATTATGACGTACACTGAAGAGACAAAACAGCACATCTTTAAGTCTTTTTACCCGAAGGTGTAGGCAGCGGCTGTTAAGCCTCGATTCGCCGTTATGTTTACGTCCCAAATGGAATAATAGGTGGCGAACCTATTGCCACACACCAGGCATAAAGTTGTGTTCCGAAAAGTCATTGGTGTGAGCCAGGATTCGAACCCACGACTTCTTGAATCAGAAGCGGAGAGCTCGCCACTTGACCAACGAGACATGAAGACATGCTCTTTTTAAAAATGCATAACAGTGGCCCCACTGTAGGACCTCTCAGGATATATTAGAGATAAAAAAGGCATTAAAAATAGTCAGTGCCTACTTAGTTTAAAGAAATAAATAAGATTTATAAAGTTTTTTTGACTTATTTTCGTCTGCTTGTTTGTTTTGGCTAATTTTTAAAGTGAAACTTTTATTACATCGTCTCAAACTTTTTCGTCTGTGTGTTGCATGTCGCGTGACGGTCGGCCGCGGAGTAGGGATAAAGTGAAAGGCGCTCGTCAGAGCGCCTTTCACTTTATCCGAGGCCAATATGGCGGCCATGTTGTTGTTTATGGATTTATTTCAATTTTGAGTGCTTGAATTTATTAATTAACTTATTTTGTATGAATATTAAATTAAGTCTTTTTATTTATATTCGGTCCATTCAATATATTTAATTTTATTTAACATTTATTTTTAGTTAAATGTCTATAATGTGAAAAATAGTTTCACTTTTACGGTGGTGTCATAAAACCACACAATCTTTTTTAAACTACTAGACAGATTTTTCGATATCTAAGTTGTAGACAGCGGCAATATGACTTATCAAGCAACTTATTGTTAGTCATTATTATATGGCACATATACATTTGAAGAAGTCACCGGTGTCAACCAAGATTAAAAATAATAACCTCTGAACAAGAAGTCCAAATGCTACTACACCATAGCAACTTAAACACAAGCCGTCTTATTACAAAACACAGACTAAGGAAAGAGTCAGGTTTATAACAAGTAACAAATAAAATTCTTATTACAAAATGAAGATTATCGCAAATAGGTGGTCTATGTTTGGAAAAAAAGTTAGTCTCGCCAGACCCCTAGTTTAACGATGGTACCAACTCCATAAACGTCAAAATTGTTTACTTTTGAGGTTAGCTTGAGTTGTTGTATTGCTCATCATTATGGAAATATTTTTTAAAATGGAAGACAATAGGACTAATTAAATTGATTTGAAGATTTAAAATTAATCCAAACTATTCACCAACCACTAAAACAACAGTCTCATATGAATTCGTAAAAGTGATGACAATTTTCGCAATCAATATAGAAGATTTTGGTAAACAGATTATTAAATTAATAAGAGGATTTATCCAATGATTCTCGTGGAGAAATCCAGGTAGCATGTGCATTGCGAAGTTGGGCAGTAAGTAATAGTGTATTTAACATAATAGTTAACATAATAGTTTACGATTGTATTCCTTTATAAACATACATAGCATATCTTCACCTCTTTTTCTACCCAAAGGTGTAGGCAGTGGCTGTTAAGCCTGAACTCGCCGTTATGTTTACGTCCCAACTAGAATGGGTGGCAAACCAATTGCCATATCTAGCACAAAGTTTTAAGTCATCGATATGTATCACTCTTATCATTCAAAATTAATCAATTTCGAAAAATCATTGGTGTGAGCCAGGATTTGAACCCGAGGCCTCTGGATTTAGAAACCATGTGCTTGACCACTGGACCACCAAGACTATATATTCTTATGATAACTAGTGAATTTATTTTTATAGGTTCATAACATTTCCATTGATAAGAAGGAAGGCTTGTTTCCAGCAGAAGATGACAATGTTGGTGGCTAAATCTAGTGGTCTTGAAAGAATACCACCCATTGTAACAAATACTGTACATGGAAATATAAAAAAAAAACAATCAATTCCAAATTGCTTTTAATATGTCTTAAAACGGTATCATTAATTATAATAACTCATTTAATATTAATGGATAAGTTGAAAGCAATGGAAAGCTCTCTGAAAATCTGTAAGCAAAACATGTTAGTAATTATTATTATCCTTTGATGGTGATAGGATAAAAATATAGTTAAAAGGAACATTTTAATTATTAACACATATGTATTGTTTTGTTGACCTTTTTTCTATAATTAAATTTATCTTATTGTCTAGGTAGCAAATCTTAATTTTTAATTTATATTGACTATTTTAATATTATATGAGTGTTCAACTTTCAATAACTACAACTATTAGATAGCAATATTGAATACTAAAAGAAAACCTCTTTAACGGAATATCTTTTAGTATCTTTCCTGTAAATTTAAGTAAAAAATACTTTTAGTAATAAAATACAATATTTATATATAAACATCATAAGAGACCACATGTATTAAGAATAAGAATATTTTATATACATATTTTTGTGAATAGAAGTACGACTGATATTCTGCATTGTTAAGAAAAGAATTTAGGTTTGTTTTACTATGCTGAAGTAATCATTTGTAAATATAGTATATTTTATTAAATTGAAAATATATTTTATAAGACATTTATTATCCTGTTGCACCAATAAAATCAGAAATAATATTACAACATTAAATCAATTAAAATATTGTTTTTATCACTAACCTTCTTTCTCAATTCTTAGTTATTTTCTATGTCAACGGGTGTTTCTGAACTACATACAGCTTGGTGCACTGACATCAACATCTGGACCATTATAAATCTATAGCAAAATAACATTAAGTACATGCTTTACTATAATAAAAGAATACATATCATTAAGTTAGTATGTACTGTTGCAACCCGAAGAACTTAAATCATTGCCTGCACGGCATCACTGTCAAAGTTAACACCACAATACTATAATCACGAGGACAGATTTTAATTACTGCTTGGCCCTGTGAAAGTGATAATGGGTTATCACTACCAGCTGTCTGAATCTGTAGTTGCTAAAAGATGATCACCTTTTTCAAGCCAATTTAAGTTCACTTTCTTAACTTGTGTTCCCTGTTAGTATGTATAATCTAGAAATTTAACATCATATAAAATTGCTTAATTAGTGCAAATTATAGACAACAAATTATACTTACTTATTGAAAATACTCTCATTCTTTTTGTTTCTTCAAAGTTAGTGATTTTATATTCTAATATATGTTTCGACTCGGAAATCAGCTGGCGTTATATTTCCTGTCAAGATATTTTTCAGGACTCCAGTTTCACCACTTTGTATCTTTTATTGATCCATTTTAAAATATAAAAGCTATATCCATGAATCTAAAACGACCTAATCACAAGAAGTAGTCAAAGATACTGAATGCTTGCGTGGCGTACAGTTCACACACTTATTGCATCATTTTACAAATATATTACAATTGTTATTTACATTCCGGGACAATAAATTGCTTTATCAAGGCTTCTTCGTTATTGGCAAAGTGGGGACCACTGGACCACCGCCAGGTTATACCTTTCAAAAATGAACGATAAGACCGAATTCAATTCAAATCAATGAATCATTGTGTACTCTACTCTGTGAGGGGAGATGCCAAACTTAGTACAATCAAGGCATGGTATAGTTTGCGTTTTGTAATGAGGAGGAGCACTAACCATTTGGTATCGAATCAGCCCACGATCCGATAAACCAGCCTAACTAGCTGTTTTAGTACATCGTTTTGTAATAAGACGGAAGGAGTTAAGTTATGACCTGAGGGTAACGTTCCCTTGTACCATATTATATATGCGTGTTTCTAATCCATTCAAGATTGTTGATTAATTGTTGGTTTTTGTGGTATTGTTAGTCAACAATCTTGAATGGTGAGGATGAGAACCTCGCCTATGGGCGAGGGTGAACCTGATTGTTATATGAAAAATAGTTGACCCAGCGAACTTTCTTTCGCCTCAGAAAATAAATAAAAATAGTCATTGTGGGATACCCCTAAGAGATAGACACAATTTGCTATCGCAGACTTTTCTGTAGACCTATTGAAGGTGTATTAAATGCAGTACATTGTTTTGATCTATCACTTAAAAAAGGGCCCCAGCGTTTGCAATTAAAGTGCTAAATCTCGATAATTATCATTGCTACAGTATCTATGAATTGTACATAAAAACCGCCCCGATGACACCTTGTATCTATTAAAAAAGACCGCATCAAAATCCGTTGCGTAGTTTCAAATATCTAAGCATATAATGGGAAGGGGATAGACAGTGGAAAACGACTTTGTTTTATACTATGTAATGATGTTAGAAACATAACTTTACGCCTTTTTCTACCCAAAGGTGTAGGCAGTGGCTGTTAAGCCTTAACTCACCGTTATGTTTAAGTCCCAAATGGAATAGGTGGCGAACCTATTCCCATACCAGGGACAAAGTTTTCAGTCATCGATATGTACCTATCACACATACCTAACTATCGAAATTAATTTCGAAATGTCTTTGGTGTGAGCCAGGATTTGATCCCGCGTCCTCTCGATTCAGAAGCGGGGTGCTCGACCACTGGGCCTTAGAGACTTAATGATGTTTGTTTCAGACTTAATTTCTTTAGTTTCTGTAATAATGTGCCTTTTATTATGCCCTAATCCCACTCTAAGTGGGGTACAACATATTAGGTCGGGGAAAAAGTCTTTTCGCATAACGTAGGTATAAACTTATTATAAAATTTCTTTGACTGTACTATTTGTGTCTGGCTGGTTTTGGTAACATTAAAAAGGTTACATTATAAAGAAAAGAAAAAAATAAAAAAAAGTTGTTTCCCGCTATTTTTAATTTGTTTTTCTCTCCGTAAAAATGAGTGAATCTAATGAAGAAATTCGATACATTTTAAAATTTTATTATAAAAAAGGCAAAAATGCAAAAAGGCAAAAAGGCAAGCAGTGAAAAAAATTTGTGATGTTTATGGACCTGATGCAGTGTCAGTAAGAGTAGCACAAATTTGGTTCAAACGTTTTCAGTCCGGAAATTTTGATGTTAAAGATGCACCTCGCTCTGGTCGCCCTGTTACGAATAAAATGGACGCCATTTTTGAAAGAGTGGAGCAAGATCGGCATATTAGTAGTTACGATGTACCTGAAGAACTGGGAATTGACCACAAAACAGTTTTGACCCATTTGAAGAAAGCTGGTTATACAAAAAAGCTCGATATTTGGGTGCCACACGAGCTCACTCAAAGAAACTTAATGAACCGTGTACTCATTTGCGATTCATTATTGAGACGTAATGAAACCGAGCCGTTTTTGAAGAGATTGATAACTGGCGCTGAAAAGTGGATCACGTACGACAAGAACGTGCGAAAAAGGTCGTGGTCGAAAGTTGGCCAGGCTTCACAGACTGTGGCCAAACCTGGCCTAACACGAAATAAGGTGATGCTGTGTGTATGGTGGGATTGGAAGGGCATTGTTCATTATGAGCTTTTACCGTCCGGCAAAACCATCGATTCTGATCTTTACTGCCAGCAACTGATGAGATTAAAGGAAGCAGTCGAGAGAAAACGGCCGGAATTGATCAACAGGAAGGGTGTGGTCTTTCATCACGATAACGCTAGACCACACACATCTTTAGCCACTCAGCAAAAATTAAGAGAGTTCGACTGGGAGGTCCTAGTGCATCCACCATATAGCCCTGACCTTGCGCCTTCAGATTTTCACCTGTTTCGGTCTCTTCAGAATTCTTTAGGTTCTGTAAGGTTGACCTCAAGAGAGGACTGCCAAAACAATTTGTCCCGTTTTTTTGATCAGAAGTCCCAAAGTTTCTACAGTAACGGGATAATGTTTCTGCCCACAAAATGGCAGAAAGTTATTCAACAAAACGGTACATATATATTGTAAATAAATGTAAATAAACTTTGAAAAAAATGTCTTGAATTTTCATACAAAAATACGAAAATACTTTTTCCCCAACCTATTATATTTTTTTTCATATACATTCCCTTCATATAACATAACTAGCTGAACCGACGAACTTTGTTCCGCATCAAAAGTATGCTATTCCGCTACGTTAATACTGCAATATTTTCGAAAATATTTGTTTAAATTTCATGCTGTAAAGGGCCAAGATCATCTATATTACATGCACGATCAATTTAAGACATATTTGGATGAAAATTAATACTGTAATGTTTAAAAACGCTTCGTAAATAGGACGTTATTTCTCGTAAAAAGAAAAAAAATAAAAATGGTCATTGTGGGTTATCCCTAAGAGATAGACATATGCCCTCGCAGACTTTTTTGTAGACCTTTTAAAGGTGTATAATAATGTACTACGTTTTTTTTATTTATCACATAGGATTCAGGCAACATTTGTGATTAAACTTCTAAATCTTGAAAATTATCACTTTTTTTTACTACACTGTTCATGATTTATATATCAAAACCACCCCGTTGATATTAAACCCTCTAGATATTAAAAAAAACCGCATCAAAATCCGTTGCGTAGTTTTAAAGATATGCGCATATAAGGGGACAGACAGTGGAAAGTGACTTTGTTTTATACTATGTAATAAAGTAAGTGAAGTATCACATACTTAAGATAAAGAGTTGTCAATAAAGTATAATTAAAAAAGTTCCTACCTCTAAACCTAGACAGTGTGAAATTTGTGTTTGTATCTATAAATAATGCCTCCGCATCTAATCCACCAAGCTCTTTGGGTATCTGTATTGATGCACACAATTGCAAACTGAAATATATATACATAGTGGATATATTTCTTGGACATGAAATAAGGATATTTATCGACAGTAAATAAGTCACCTGCTTTGGTGTTCCCCGTTAGCTATGACATAGATCTCTTCAAAAGAAGAGTGAATAGGGTACTGACTGGACAATGTGCTTCACCATCAACAGCCTTGTCGTCACTTACCATCAGGTGAAACAAGGTCAAGCGCTGTCCAGTAAAATATTTTTAAAAAAGTATTTATGGACTATTTTTTATCAAATATATAAAAATAATAGTTACAATTATCAGTAACTAAAAACAACAGTAATAAATATGTATGTGTACATTAAAAATAATTTCCTCCTCATGTTTACATTAAAACTCACTGATACTGAAGAGTAAGTAAGTAAGAGACAGGAGTTGCTATACCAAAATGCTGACCAGAACTATAAGTTTTACTATATTCTTACCATAATTGAGTTTTCCCAGAACCAGGTAAACCAAGTAGCTCAGTGATACTGCCCAATTGCACACCATCACTACCTAACATATTATCAAAATTTTGGCTGAAACTTGCTACTGATGGTAAGCTGGTTTCCTTCTACAAATATAATAAAATCCATATATCATTCATTGCAAACAAATATGGGAACATATCATGCCAGGTATGGACCATAATCAATACAATTACAAAAATTCAAGCAACGAAACATGTTTTATTTTTGTTAGTTCATTTTAGATAGGTCATCTCGAAGTAGCGGCTTAACACCCGCTACTTACACCCGCACTGGCGTTATAAAAATCTGTTCAGAGATTTTGTGATAAATATCGATGAGTTACTTTTAGCCCGATATAAAGTGATAAACCTCTTCCTCGGGACTTGGCGTGTTGTAGTCTGCAGTTGTAGGCATTGTTATTGCTGCTTATATCTTCGTGCATTGAAGACTTAAAAGTTTTACAAAAATTTTCAAATTGTACTAACTTGCCATATATCTGTTACTTTGCAAATCGTAAGATTATTCATGTTTTTTGCCAATTAATAAATGAAATCAAATTTCAATCATCTTACAAATGCCCACAATCACAATATTTTGAAATATTTGAAATATGTACCATGAAGGATTTCATTCTTCTTTCGTTATTGGCGACTATGACCCTACTGCTACTAGTCACTTTTGGCCATTAATAAACGGATAACTTCGCGACGATTTCCTTTTCTTAACTGTCAATATCTACATAATAGGGGTACGTTCCACTGATAGCCCGCAACGACCGCGACCACGACCGCGGAAATTGCCGTTCCACTAACGTTTATCGCCGCGAGCATTGTGTGCGAATGTTTTAAGTGGAACGCACAACTTGAGCGCTGTGTGCTAGCAATATGGCGGCATGGTGAAAACTTTCAGCAAAGTTATGAGTAAATATTTTGCATGAATATAAAATATAATTTAATTCAATATGGATCCTCATGAAGAAAGTGAATGAAGCAGCGTTGTTGACAAAACGAATGAGAGTTGACTCGGAAAATTTATCAATTTCTGATAACATATTTTGTCATTTTGGAATTTCCGCCATTTTATTAAAAGCCCACTAGGACCTACCAATATTTTGCGGGCGAAGCGGGCGCGATGCGGTCCCGAACAGTGACGTCAATCGATCGCTCGCAACGACCACGGGCCTTATGTGGAGCGCTACTGTGGGTGTTACGGTCGTCGTGGGCTCTAAGTGGAACGCACTCTATAAGTATGAGTATCTACTATAATAAATATACTGCCAGCTACTTTTGTACCTAAGAGCAGTATCTACTATTATGAAGATAGTATTTAGTAGTCGAATCGGGAGACGAAGATGGAGGTACCACGAACAAATAAATGGTCAGTTCAGTAAAGGACAAAATGCGTAGCAGCCGATTCAAACTGAAACCATTCAGGTTTCAGTCATCATGATCAGATATTTAACTTTGAATGACTCGAAAGAAGTGTGTCAGAAACGATCGTAGCCTGTAGAAAGTCAAAGGGTCTGCCTACATGCCTGGATACATGCGTCAGCATAAGTATGTAAATATCAATGCGTCAAATGATCACTAGAGTGCATTATATGTATCAAGTTATACATAATTTGACACAGTAGAACTTAAAATTATCTACAAAATCAAACATTTTTTATGAATCATCTACAGAACAGTCGTATAAGTTGGTAGTTATTTATGTTTTATTGTGAGATAACTCCTACTGGGAACCTTAGAAATTTTTTATTGAAAGTACATATTTATATTGAAAGTATCGGTGGCCCAGTGGTCGAGCACACGGCTTCTGATCTGGTAGGTCCGGTTTCGATTCCTGACACTGGCTCATACCACTGACTTTACAAAATTGTTTTTTGGAAGTTATGTGTTAATATCGATGACTGAAAACTTTGTGCCCGGTATGGCAATAGGTTCGCCACCTATTCCATTTGGGACGTAAACATAACGGCGAGACGAGGCTTAACAGCCGCTGCCTACACCTTCGGATAATTAAAGGCTTGAAGTTATGTTTGTGTTTATTTATATATTGACAACTGTCATTATTTTAGTAGTCGTGTCACTAAAGTATAATTGTACTAAAAGACTGGAACTGAAAGTATGCAGTATTAATTTTATTAAAACCAACAGTACTGACGTAGTGTCGCGTCACTACTTTTCAGCTGTCAGTTGTCACTGTCGTCTGTCACTCTTTTAGGAAAAAGTCCCAAGTCGTATCAGCTGGGATACAAACAAAACTCTGACTTGAGATTTACAGGCAGATTGTTATTAATATTTGCGGATATTGGCACATTCTACAGTAACTGCAACAACCTAAGATTTGAAAGATGAACCACAATCAGATGAACATGCATGTTCCTATGAATGCAGTAGGTGCAGCGTCAAATATGGGAATGCAAATGCCTGTACAGGGCACAATAATGCAACAGCAGTCACCGCAACAAATGCAAGTGCAACCACAGCCAATGCCTCAACAGACTCAACAGGATAAAATGGATAACATATCTAAAGTTAAAACACTAATGGGTTCTCTTCGGGAGTCTATACCTGTATGATATTTTCAGTTTCGTTTCTTCTTTTATTACCTACATAACTTGGCATACGCAAATATATATCTACTTCACTCTTTCAGATGACTTTGAAATCAGCAGCTCAAATTCTACATCAAAATCACAATGTGGATTCTAATACTCAGTAAGTAAAGACTTTCTGATATTATAAACTCAAGAATAAACTTTGCATTCCTCGTGTACTACATCACAAATCCCTCACTAAAAATCTTTCTGAATGTAAATATTGAATTTAAATTATAATAACACAATTGCCTGTCTTCCTATGGGATTACCTCCATATCAAATTCTATGTAGGTTGATTAGTATAAAACAAATAAAATGAGGTAAAAAAAAAACTACTACTTTAACATTTATAATATTTGTATGGACATCATCATTGAGAGATACTTTATAAAGTTACTTGAATCATATTTTTATTATTATCATACAAATGAGTATTTAATATGTTTCTTGGTAATTCCAGAAAAGGCATCGACAATCCTGTACCAAGGTTTGACAAAAATTTAGAAGAATTTTTCTCTGTCTGTGATCAAATGGAATTGCACTTGGTGAGATTTATTTACTATTAAAATGATTTAAACTCAACTAAAATGTTGTATTTTAAATATAAAAGATAAAATGAAATTTAGATGAAGCCAGAGAAACTGTTGTCTCTTTTTTAGAGCAAAAAATAATACACAGCACATTGTTTATTTAATATATAAGATGCATTTTCTTCTAGAAGAGTTCTCTACACACTTATATTAATATGCTGGCATTTATCAGGCGCATCTTATTAACAGTATAATCAATACTGGCCATGAATGTTTGCTAACAGAATGCTACTTGGAAATACTGAGCACTTGTTATATGTGTTAATAAATGTTGATCATGTATTTGTGTGTGCCTATTAAATTGTTGATGTAGTAACTGTCCTTAATATATATTTATTATTAAATTTTTATCTGTGAAACATGTGCACATGTCATAAAAGATAAGGCCAATAGATATTTTAAAATTTTTATACATTTATATTATAGCCAGTATTTTTTATAGCCATACTTTTGTATATAAACCTCATTTGTAGTTTAACATATATTTTTATTATTTTGTTTCATATAATCAGCGTACAGCAATAACATGTATCCAGCAAGCACAGTCTGCTGCCCACTATCTACCGCTATCTGTGACTCCATCGAGACTTGACTCAGGACCAACAACACAAGTAAATATAATTTGAAAAATAATGTTATTAATATCTGTCTCTCCCTTGATGTCTTTGATCACTGAAGATGTAGGCACCATTTTTATGCCCTAATAATGTGTGCAAAGAGACCAAATACAACACTTATAATTTGTTTAGTTATCTATGATCTGTGAAGAAGTTAAACATCATAGCTTTTTTTATGGGCGGGAGGGCAAACAACAAGTTGAGTACTCTCACTCAACTTCTTAGGTAATTGACAAACACCTCCCATGGCCACTAGCAACACAGATTGCGCCTTGTTGTTAAGAGTTTTATGAAAAAAAAAGTCATTAGAAATTGATTGCAGTTATAGCCTACAGAGTGTGTCTTTGTTTGTTGTCTTTTACTTAAGTTACTTTGCTGTTGATGGCTTGGTATATTCTGTCCACTATTTATGTATTTTAAAGTACACATATACATACATAACTTCACGCCAAATCCCTTGCGAGGTAGGCAGGGAGAACGGAGCGCCATAAGGCACGATTCTTACACACCTCACTCGCTTCGTTGACTTTCATAATTCTTTTCAAGCACGCGCGTCGATTTTTGAGACTCCTAACATCACCTCCCTCCAGAACACGTTCTATTTGGTCATGAAATGTGTGTCTAGGCCGTCCTCGACTCCTACATCCATCCACTTTTGCATTGTATGTCTGCTTAATCAATCTTGCATCATCCATCCTTTCTACATGTCCGAACCATCGGAGCATGCCCTTTCTTACTTTTACACCGACACTCTCTTTCAATCCGACTTCCTTCCTTATAACCTTGTTTTCCACGCGGTCAGCGAGGGTCACTCCGCGGATTTTGCGCAATGTTCTCATTTCGACCGCGTTTATCCTACTTTCATGCACGCTCTGCCATACCCAGCTCTCGCTTCCATAAGTTGGGATCAGTATTGCATTGTGAATTGCTAGCTGGGCTTTTCTGCTAATATCTTTTGCGCCCAGGAATCTGCCCAACGCCCCATTTACTTTATTTCCTAACGCTACTCTTCTTTCTACATCAGCGGTTACGGGATAAAGTACACATATGTTTATGTGTATATATACATATATCTTACAACTGAAGTATGAATTAATTTAAAGATTATGAACAAGAGTTCAAAATGACCTTTATCAGAGAAAGTAGAAGATTGGTACTTTTTGTATTTAATATTTATACTTTAGCCTATTTTATTAACTTTTATTACTTTTTCAGGAAACAACACTGAGTTATCCACAATATTTGAATACTGTACGACTACAAATTTCCTACGCGAAAGATATTCACGACACCTTAGTAGCTGCTGCCCAGAACATATCGCCTACTGAATAACCCAACATAATATACATATATAGATTTTTAAGTTAATTATAAGTTTTTTGTAGTTATTCATAATTATAAGGTATAAACATAAAAGTTTTGATGAAGCTTCCATGTAGACGTCAGAAGTTAGATTTACACTCGAATTAATGTAATGAACGGAACTGACAATGAATGAAAACTTGAATAAAATTGTGACTACACAACTAGTATATTGATTTTTGTATATATTATATTATTATTAGATTCTATATATAGGATCTATATATTGTTCTAGAAAGATTTTTATGTGTGATAAATAGCGATGACTGATAACGTAGACTACAGGCACTAGACATAAAAACAGTGCGTGGAGTCCCTCCGCGCTAAAGAAATGAAACTTTGCAACAAATATACATTTATACCACTCGTAATGTAAAAAGAGCACATCTTACTTACACAACAACGGGCTTTGTGGTGCATTGGGAAAGTTACCGACTGTGGAATTGAATATAAATCTTTATCTGGGTCTGGGTAAAATCTGGTATAAATACTACAAGAATTTATTATCTTTGTAAAGTCAATTATGAGTAGAATAGTACCACCATCCACTACTAGATGTCTACGTACAGTTTTAAAAGGAATCATTATTTACAATAGATGTCGCTGTATCCTAAATTAAATTGAAAATAGCTGTTTAAATCTACATCGGTAATCTTCAAAGTAGTTTTACTTTATGGACATAGATGGCGACACGTTTAATTCGTTTATTGGAATGAAGTTCCTTATCGCGCGTTGTGAAAGGGGGCTAGACGGAAAAAATTCTTCCGAAAAGTTGTCACGACACAATACATCTTTTATTTAGAACAATGTGTAACTACCCAAATGGTCTAGTGGTTGGGATACCTTGCTCTCATACAGGGGGCTCGGGTTCGAATCCCGGTATCGGAACTCTTTTTGAAGTTTTATTTTCCATGTTTTCATATCTTTTCTTCTTAACATATATAAATCTCCTGTCACGATGTTTGTCCGCGATGGATGCCTAAACTACTTAACCGATTTTATTCAAATTTGCACACCGTATGCAGTTTGGTCCAACTTAAAAGATAGGATCATAAGATAGGTTCATATCTCAATTTATTATCGCGATTTTATTTTATTGCAAATTATTTGTCCATTTTATTTGTTAACTCCAAACTATTCTAACAGATGGCGATATCTGTTGACTAAACGTTTGTCTACTTCATTTATTGGTTCCAAGCAATTCTAACAGACGGTGATAAAATTAATAAACTATTTGTCTTTCACTTCTTTTAGCGATTAGGATATTAAACAAAATACATATCTTTATCGCTTGGTATAAAAAATATTATTATAACTTAAAAAAATAAAATTTTATTACAATTCCTTCACTGATTAATCGAAAGGAACTTCGTTCCATCCGGGTGTCCCTTGACACCTCTCAAGTTTTTTTTATTATATTGACTGGTTAATTTATTGCCTCTGTAACCAACGTTCAAAGCGTTTGGACACGCCGGTCTTGATCGATCACAAATTTAAGCGACGTTGGGCGTGGTAAGCACTTGGCGTGTGACCATGATGACACATGGGTGACCGTTTTTGTTCGGGTAAAATTGTTCACAATATTGCAATAAATACAATACAATCGCATTGTAATAAATACAATTATTGTAAAAAAATGAAATAAAGAAAAAAAACAAAAGCTATATCTGCAGCTAACGGTGGGTTAAATACGTTAAACGTTTGTACGTCGCATAAGAAGTTTCACTTCAAAAATTAACATGTGTATTGACAAATTAGATTGAAAATGATCCAAAGTTGAAAAAAACAAAATTTTCGCTATTCTCACAGATACTGTGTTAGGTCTAAAAACATCACAATTTTTTTTCGCCGCTTGTGTTGCGTTTACCTTTTTTGTAGTAAGATTTTAAAATTCGATACCTACTATCGATTACTACTATTCTACATTAAATTTTCTCTTTTTAACAATAAGAAAATCGAACGAAAATACCTCACTTTTCCTAATTTGTATTTGGAATTGTAAAATTGAATCCTTTTAATGATACCAAAACCAGCCATATGTTATAGCCAAAGATATTTAATTACAAGTTCATACATAGGTACTATGTATATGCGATAAGAAGGCCGTTTTTTTAAAAAGCTTTCATTTGTGGAATAAAATCACTTTTGGGATGCAATTGCAAGTATTGCAGTTCGCTGCATGAATGGGCCCGGCTTGACCGATGAAATACCACGACTTCAAGGAATGTCGGCGTAAAGTGGCTTGTTCCGTATTTCGTTCGGTGAGAGAGGTATCCGGAGGCCCGATCTCCTTTTCCCTTTCTTTTTCCTCCTACTCCCAAAAAGGACGGCAACGCACCACGGTGGGTCACCTGTTCGTTTGCCGTCGTATTCCATAAAGAAAAATACTCTCCTTCAATTAGAATTTTGCGGTCATCTCATTAGTCAGGCGTCGAAATTAATATTAAAAGCCTGTGGAAAATGTTAGGTGTTTATTTAAATATAATTTGTACATTAAAAAAAAAAGTTAAACCGACTTCTAGAAAAGTAAACCACAAAATCTTTAAGTAGATGAAAACAGTACCTCCGTAACTAAAAAGCGATAAGTAACGTAACCAATTTGTATACTTAATACAATATACAAAAAGTAATACAAAGTCATCTTTAACTAGTAAAATATTTAAAATTGTCACTCATTATAAAACTCGGTGCAACACAACAGGGTACTATTGGGTACTATAGTCGTATTTTTAATTATTTAGACAAAGCTAGCTGACAGTAGTTAATACCACTTTGTAAAATAATGTTGCCAAATTTAAATAATAGTGATGCATTCCGTTCTTTTTCAATCAGATGAATGAACAATGAGTGAAATAATTAATCATCTCAAATTATATAAAATACTCTAAAACTTATACTACTCAATTTAATAAATAACTTGACTCGGTAACAATATTGTTAAATACTTTATAACAAAGTTTCTAAAACTTTATGTAACAAATAAGTCTCGGTGGCGCAATGGTCGAGCACACGGCTTCTGATCCAGAGGTCCGGGTTCGATTCCAGACACTATGTGTGATAAATATCGATCACTGAAAACTTTGTGCCCGGTATGGCAATAGGTTCGCCACCAATTCCATTTTGGGACGTAAACATAACGGCGAGACGAGGCTCAACAGCCGCTGCCTACACCTTCGGGTAACAAAAGGCGTCAAGTTATATTATGTTATTTATTTTACTCAGAATTTTCAAAAACTGTACAAAAATTTAAGGTCTTAAAAATGTCATTACGGTGAAAATTTTCCATCAGAAGATGAATATAACAAAAACATGTAATAAACGATGTTTTTTTTATTACCTACCTATAATTGTTATATTTTATACATCTATAGTTGCATTTACGGGACGTATTGAAAATGGGAAAATCTTACAAGTTTCCGAACTACGATAGTGTAACTTTTCCCAAGCTAAGCAATCGTGGTAATTTTATTCATTCAAGAGCTTTTTCATTCATTCGCTTTGCTACAACACTATTTTTTTTCATTAAAAACTAACACCGTAAACGTCAGTGGTTGTTGTATAATTAAAAATCCGACTATAGATACCTAGGCTGGCACCGACTCCAAAGATAACTAAAGTTATGTTGCTTTCTCTCATCTCTTGTACCTTCATTGCGTCTTCTCCTATAACTTACCATCACTACGTTTCTCTTTCTCCAATAATTATTTTCCTTTTCGTTTCTCCACAGAATTCGTCCCCACCTATTTATGCATTATTAATGCATGAGCATTACATATACATAAATATATCTTGCTACTAGGAGCTTATCAACATGACAACTGCCTTATAGGAAACTAGGAACGGAAGGATGCAGATAAAATGAAATGTGGCAATTATAATTTTATAAAATATATTATCATTTAAAGCGTACCTTAAGTCTACATTAACAGAAAACATTTTTAACAAATCTAAATTAAATGGGTTTACCACAGAAATAGATCAAGATAGAACGGCCGCGATGGCATATTTCCATACATTTCGAGCGTGTCACTTTTTTGAAAAACCACGCCCTCAGCGTGACGTCATTTTCATTGTGAGCGGCGCGACTAGTTAGGAGACACTCACATTAGATTATCGATGTTAATATCGGCAACGTGTGCTAATTTTATTATTTTTATATTTTACTAACTTTATTGATTTTCTGTAACGATAATCATAGAAAGTAAAACATGTTAATTACTTCAATCCGACATATTAAAACCTAAAACATATTTTTCCAACAGTATATAAAATTTAATTATAAATATTTTACTGTCCTTGAAACTATACATATTTATTAAATATTTGCCTTTTTGTAAGGGTTGGCCTCACAGTCCTGGTTAAATAACGAAGCCGAACGTCTACATATACCTTGGTTACTACCCATTTGAGAAGAACGAGATGATTTTCCATCGGCGATTGGTCAAATTGGTGAAAACTTATACTGTCAAATAAACTGCTGCCAATGTAATTACGAAACACTTTGGTTGAAATTTGTGGTGTTAGAATAAAGTAGGGACAAAGCAAGATATGAGCTGATACTCAAATTATTATTGAATTAATTTATCGATAAGTCCTAAGACTCAACGATACATGGAGTGCCCATCTCTAACATTCGAATCACAGCGATTAACAGACACAGCAATTAACTGGCAGGTGTATTGTGTATTTCGTTCGATTCGACGTACATTACGCGTATAATTTATACGCGCAATGTTTTTGTATACGAGCGTTGAATGCGGACAGCAATGGATATTGATCATAACGAAAAAATATACAACTTGTGATCGTAATTATTGAACATAGTAAAAGTAAAACAATAATTTATAATCTCAAAAAAATACTTTCTACTGATTTTCTGTACTTACTGATCATACGAAATATTTCCTTTTTTCATATTTGATTCACTACTTTTGTTTTTACAATTTTTCACAGCATAATAAGGCATATATGTGACGTTTTATCTATTTTTTTACGTCCTGAACGCATGGCAGGAACGCTCGTTGCGTAATGAGAGCGAGTTTCGAAAAGCATGCAATATAGTGCAGGGTTTTGGCACGCTTGCCACGCCTATTCGCCGTTCTATCTTGATCTATTTCTGTGGGGTTTACTTTATACGGTGTCTAAATAAAATAAGGTGGCCTCATAACTATTATAAGTAGGTACATAAACGTTATTTTCGACATCGTAAACGACTCTTTGCCGCCATATTCTCTTTTTTAGTATTTTTGTGTAATGCTTTTTACAACAAATTCCCTTTTTGAAATTATTAATGACAATACATAGGCATCCGTTCAGTAAAAATTTATTATGATTTAATGCATCATACCTACCTAAAAATACACGTAACCACTATTTGTAACGTCAATCCTATATTAGAACAATAAAAAAAACTATTCTTGACATAAACAATATACATAGACCATAAACTATATAGGTATTTATTACGATTTGCCAACGTGAGTAGTTTCCAATAAAAAATATCAAGTTTGTCAAATTAAAATATTAAATACATTTATAATAAATTTTTCGTTAACATTTCCACATTTTCGAGATCACAAAATATCATACTTATTATAAATTTAAGTTCTTTTTTGTTTTTTATTTTTCATATTTAACTCTCTAGTTTTTGCGATCAATATTTAAAATTAGAACATAAATTCGAAGCAGAGATTCTGACGGTTCGACGCCGGCGACCGCGACTCAGCGTATTGCTTGGATTGAGATGCGACTTATTATCAATTTTTAAATTTAACTATCACAATATAGGAAGATAATAAAATACTATCAGTCTTTTTAAGACACAAGGAACATTAGTTTACTCCAATCATGTACGTGTACCTGTAATTAAAACAAAAACATTAATTTATAAATTATTTTTTTAATGATTAATAAATAATAATAATGATAATATCTTGGACACAAATCACACAGCGCCCTCCAGTTCCAAACTAAGCAACTAAATGCTTGTGCTATGGATACTAGATAGCGGATACTAATACATATATACTTTTCTTTTGTAAATACAGTCGACTCTCGTTAATTCGAAACTCGAGGGATTCTTAAAATATTACGAATTATCGAGTGTTCGAAATATTAAATAGTTCGAAATTTGTGAGAGAAATTAAAGAAAACTTCGAATTATTAAGTGTTGATTAATTCTTATTTATTAACTGCTATTCTTTAACAATGACAGAACTTTAGAGGTACATTCGTGTACATACACTTACGTAGGTATTCATAATGTTAATTAATTATTATTTTGAAAGAACTCTGTAATACTGGTTTACCTTCCGAAAATACCATAACTTCTGAAAAGAATTTCGAAAAGTCATTGGTATGTGCCAGTGTCAGGATTTGAACCCACTACTTCTTGAATTAGAATATACATGGTCGATATTAGCATGGCTGTCGATTTTCACATTTACATGCTCATTATTAGCAATGTATCAACACACATGCTACTATTGAGCACTTGCTTGGTAATGGCATGCTTTCGTACTAATAAAAAGCATGTGTAACAGTACCATTAGTCAAACACTGTAATCATAGCCTAAACAAAGGCTCAAATAACAAACAAGATAATACAAGTTTGATCTTGTCGCAAAATGTATGTACATACTTACAATCTTTCTCTCTGCAACTTCGAATTGTCGAGTAATGTCGAGTGTTGGACGCCGATAAGTTCGAATTAATGCGTCGTTTTGTTATATAGCAATGATATTTTCGTACGAATTACCAAGAGTTTAAAAATGTATTGATTTAGTTCGAAATATAAAGAGATTTTGTAGGGAACTCGTGATATCTTTGAATTATCGAGAGGTTTGAATTATCGCAGGTTTGAATTAACAAGAGTCGACTGTACATACTTATAATACACCCAGACGCCGCACAAATATACATGTTTGTCACAAATATTTGTGCTCGGGTGGGAATCGAACCCCCGACCTCAGTGCTGCAGCCGGTAGTTTTACCAATGCGCCACGAGGCCCGTCAAATGTCAATCAGCTTTAAGTCACAGTTAAATTTTAAATTCTATTTTACTGGGATTATTGTTTGACAATACTTCGCCTGATGGTAAAGAGTAGTGAAGTGAAAGATCGTTGGTGATGAAGCGTACTGGCCTGTTAAGTACCTACATAAGTACGTATTATTACATACTTACATAACTTCACGCCATCGATACCCGAAGGTGTAGGCAGCGGCCTCGTCTCGCCGTTATGTTTACGTCCCAAATGGAATGTGGTGAACCTATTGCCATACGGGGCACAATGTTTTCAATCATCGATATTTGTCACACTTAACTTCCGAAAACAATTTCGAAAATTAAATATTCAGTCTTAAAAATGTTGACATTGCAATTAGTTACGAACGGCAATGCAGAAAATGTGTAATATTTCTTTTAGAACTTCACGCTTTATTCTAACAAAGTTTTAGGCAGCCGTTAAGCCTCGACTCGTCAATTTTGTAAGTCTCAAATGAAATAGGTGGTGGAACCGCCCATGGACCTTTAAGGTCGGCAACGCAACGGTAACACTATGTGTAACTATGGGAGTAGGATAGGAAAGGAAATCTCTCACCGAACGAAACGCGGCATGAGCCACTTTACTTCGATCTTCTGAGAGGTCGTGGTATTTCACCGGTTGAGCCGGCCCATTCATGCAGCAAACTGCTTGGCTCTACCACAAGAAATAATTTCAGAGAAATCATGTGTAAGCCCGGATTAGATCCCGCGACTTCTTGACTTTTGTCTCCAGATCACCGAGACAAGAGATATGTTTATAATGTGCCTAAACATATAATAAATAAGAAACAAATTAATTTGAATTTGACATATTTCATTGTTTAAACTATTCAGTATTATCTACTTCAAAAGTAGAATATTTGAAAAAATAGTTTTATTATGAAAAAAAATCTTAGCCAAGAAATTTGCATAGTTCATAATATATAATGGAATCTTCAATATACTTAACAGCTTAGGTAGTACCTACAAACTCGTGGAATCGTTTAACTTGTTATTTATAATATTTATTGACTTTTCTTATCAGCATCTAGAAACAACTAGAATATTTACTTGACAACAGGCCACGGGGGAGCATCAAAATACTGAGGAAAGGATACATAAATCTAAATGTAAATAGAATAAAGAGAAATACAGTACAGCCAACGGCAGTTGTCAGCCATTTAGTTGTGTTTGTGCATAGTGACCTCAGATAAACTTATTAATATGTTGACATAAATAGTGTTGCCTTTAGCGTTGTGGAATAAAACAGGTTCCTGAATTCTCGTTGTCAATTGAATATTCTTTTGAGAAGTCTTGCGCATTTGTTTATAAGATTAATATATTCCTATTTCGACCGCTATCTCCCGGACAATAAGTACGAATGTGTTTATATTTCTATACGTATTAAGTATAAAGAACTTAAATATAAGATACAATTTACTACCAATGAGGACATTAACATAAATGGATTGATTGATTTTTAAACAGATTGCAATTACTTACACACATAACTTGATTTTTCTACCCGAATGTGTATACAGCGGCTGTTAAGCCTCGACTCCCCGAATGTTACGTCCTAAATAGGTGGCGAACCTATTGCCATACAACGTGCACACAGTTGTCAGCCATCGATATTTATCACCACAGAAATAGATCAAGATAGAACGGCCGCGATGGCATATTTCCATACATTTCGAGCGTGTCACTTTTTTGAAAAACCACGCCCTCAGCGTGACGTCATTTTCATTGTGAGCGGCGCGACTAGTTAGGAGACACTCACATTAGATTATCGATGTTAATATCGGCAACGTGTGCTAATTTTATTATTTTTATATTTTACTAACTTTATTGATTTTCTGTAACGATAATCATAGAAAGTAAAACATGTTAATTACTTCAATCCGACATATTAAAACC
Organism: Euproctis similis; assembly: GCA_905147225.2. Classification (NCBI taxonomy): domain Eukaryota; kingdom Metazoa; phylum Arthropoda; class Insecta; order Lepidoptera; family Erebidae; genus Euproctis; species Euproctis similis. Next base: position 18,975,225 of record LR990109.1, read on the forward strand.
TAAAACATATTTTTCCAACAGTATATAAAATTTAATTATAAATATTTTACTGTCCTTGAAACTATACATATTTATTAAATATTTGCCTTTTTGTAAGGGTTGGCCTCACAGTCCTGGTTAAATAACGAAGCCGAACGTCTACATATACCTTGGTTACTACCCATTTGAGAAGAACGAGATGATTTTCCATCGGCGATTGGTCAAATTGGTGAAAACTTATACTGTCAAATAAACTGCTGCCAATGTAATTACGAAACACTTTGGTTGAAATTTGTGGTGTTAGAATAAAGTAGGGACAAAGCAAGATATGAGCTGATACTCAAATTATTATTGAATTAATTTATCGATAAGTCCTAAGACTCAACGATACATGGAGTGCCCATCTCTAACATTCGAATCACAGCGATTAACAGACACAGCAATTAACTGGCAGGTGTATTGTGTATTTCGTTCGATTCGACGTACATTACGCGTATAATTTATACGCGCAATGTTTTTGTATACGAGCGTTGAATGCGGACAGCAATGGATATTTATCATAACGAAAAAATATACAACTTGTGATCGTAATTATTGAACATAGTAAAAGTAAAACAATAATTTATAATCTCAAAAAAATACTTTCTACTGATTTTCTGTACTTACTGATCATACGAAATATTTCCTTTTTTCATATTTGATTCACTACTTTTGTTTTTACAATTTTTCACAGCATAATAAGGCATATATGTGACGTTTTATCTATTTTTTTACGTCCTGAACGCATGGCAGGAACGCTCGTTGCGTAATGAGAGCGAGTTTCGAAAAGCATGCAATATAGTGCAGGGTTTTGGCACGCTTGCCACGCCTATTCGCCGTTCTATCTTGATCTATTTCTGTGTTTATCACACATAACAGATATATCAGAGATATCATTGGTGTGAGCACCAATCGAACCCACGACTTCAGAATCAGAAGCGAGGAGAACGACCACTCAACCACCGAGACAGATTAGGTACCGAATAAAAGATGGTGCAAACACCAAGAACGTGATTATATAGTTCGCGCCTTCCACCAACACGACTGGGTGGCGGCGCATAATGATATTTTCGCCTTTTATATGCAGAACAAACAAATACATATCATATTAATTAGTCATAGGTTTGTGTAATTTAGAATGACAAGGAGATCGGAAATGGCTGTACTTGTCCGGACGAAATATGGGAATAATATAAATGTACCAGTATTCCGTTCGGTTTTTAAGTTTTATTGTGGAAAAACAAGCAGTTTCAGTGTAATAGAATTTAGACAACACAATCATACATACATGACTTCACGCCAAATCCCTTGCGAGATAGGCTGAGCGAGTAGAGCGCCAAATGGCACGATTCTTACACACCTCACTCGCTTCTTTGACTTTCATAACTGTTTTCATGCACACGCGTCGATTATAGAGGCTCCTAGCATCACCTTACTCCAGAACACGTTTTATTTGGTCATGGAATGTGTGTCTTGGACATCCATCCGCTTTTGCATTTTATATATGCTTAGTCAATCTTACATCATCCATTCTTTCTACATGTCCGAACCATCGGAGCATGCCCTTACTTACTTTTACACTGATACTCTCTTTCAATCCAACTTTCTTCCTTACAAGCTTCCGCATCGAGAACAAGGGTTCTCGACGCGGTCAGCGAGGGTCACTCTGCAGATTTTTCGCGATGCCCTTATTACGACCGCGTTTATCCTACTTTCATGCACACTCTGCCATACCTCTCATATATCCATAGCCATGCCATAGCTCTCGCTTCAATAAGTTAGCGTTGGGATCAGTACCAACGCAATCACGGGCCAAAAAATGTATCAAGATGAATTTCATTACGAAACGTTATTCACGAACACCTTGAAGTCATATTAATAATAGCATTTTTAATTTAAATTAATCAAGTAGGTACTTACAATTAAGTGGGTGTCAATAACAAAGCGATAAGCAACAAAATTATGACTGGGTATAGGTATAGGTGGGCATTCATAAAATATCTATATTTATTAATTATTATTAATTTGTATTACAATGCAATGTCACAATGTCAAATGTCACATGAGCATCAATTTTTTTATGTTACCGATGATTCAGTAAGAAAAAGGTTGAGCATAGAATATCCTTTAACATAACTTCACGCCTTTGTTACCCGAAGGTGTAGGCAGCGGCTGTTAAGCCTCGTCTCGCCGTTATGTTTACGTCCCAAATAGAATAGGTGGCGAACCTATTGCCATATCGGGCACAAAGTTTTTCAGTCATCGATATTTATCACACATAACTTCCGAAAACAATTTCGAAAGGTCATTGGTGTGAGCCAGTGTCAGGATTCGAACCCGGACCTCCGGATCAGAAGCCGTGTGGTCGACCACTGCGCCACCGAGACTTTATTTTTAACCTTTATTTTTTTTTTATATTTCCCGCCCGATGTCATGCACTTTTGAAAAGGATTAGGAATGTTTGAGAGGTGTTTCTCTATTTATAGCTACATCTTAAACATAGCTTCAAATATACTGTTTACAGTCTTTTCTTATTAGGTAGGCTATACACGCCACTTAAAACTCATAGGTTATTATGATATTTTAGTTTATGTCGATATTATGACAGCAATTCAAATCAATATAAATCAATGATCTGATGAAATTAGTATTAAAATTCTAACGCGCATGTAACAAATCATTGATAACGGGATAAGATAATTAAGAGTAGCTTATCTAAGCGCAGCACAGTTAGCAACAAACGCGATAACAGTTCATTCACCCCGGCAACAAATCAACATTATATAATTGCCATGATGCGAAATGTTATGCCATATCATATGGCAATAACAAGTTAAGTTTCGCTTTCCGATATTAATTACATGTTATCTTTGTCCAGCTATAAAAAAAAAAAAAAAAACAATTGGCCATGTATATTTTTCCATCAACATTGTATCCGTGGCCTGTGACTGTCGATAAAATAGAAGCTGCCAGACAGCGGCAAAAATAAATTTTTATTTCGCAAACACTGATAAACATTTATCTGTATAGGTCGCGCGGTCCTGTGGAAAACTTAACGAGTTATTTTTATTTTATTTTTCTTCTAATTTAAAACAGACAGTACTAAATAACATAACTTGTGATTTCTCTAAAAGGCTAATAATATGTATGTACCATGGTTAGGTGAGAATTAATGATGATTCTTCCTGCAATTGCGAATTGCGATTCGTCCTGCAATATCCATGCACGATGTACCATCAATAAATTAGCAATGTCGTAGGTATTCATTTAACGACAATACGACATAGATAACTTACTGTTATCATTTTTATAATATGAAGACACATATTCCAATAAATCATTGTTTGTTTTTCTCCTAGGTGATAAATCTACCTTAAATACATATAATATATAAATGATACGCCCACAATCGTCCACATTGTTGCAATCTACATTTTATATTTAACGCAACAAGTAAACATATATTTTTAATTATTAAATTTGTAAACATTATGCGGTACTTCGATTTTAATATGCCAAAGTAACAAGATTAATATAAGGGTGTTCTAAGAATTCTGTGACTTAGAAAACTAAAGGAAATTTACTACATAATCTGTTTCCTTGTTGGCATATAACTAAATTGGGTAAATAATTACTGTATTTATTTTAATATAGATAAATATATCTATCATCGCACTATCGACAATGTGTATACATATTATTGTACTAAGAAAACATTTAACCCCTAATGTCATTTGTACACGGCCAAATAAGCATTATCACATCACGAGGTTTCAAATAAAAATACAAAAAAAAAATACATATTGCTTTAAATGTCTAAAATTAGAAGGTCAATAATAAATTTAATTATGTTTGTTTGGTTATTATTAGATATTTTTATAAACTGATTTATGGTATGTGTAGGTTGGTTCGTTTATGTTTATCAATACTTTATCTAGATAAATTAATAAACATAATATTTATTTTATTTTTCTACAATTTTGACTTATGACTATGACATACCTCGAGTCGAGAGAGAGGAGAGAGGGTATGACGCATCTGGATACGCGCGATTTAACTTTGTTGTGACGTAATTACTTTCAAATTAGATTATTTTTAATCGCCGTTAAAAGGGTCAAACTATATCTTTTCGGACTTTTCCTATTTCATTCTTTTCCTTTTTCTATTGGTTTTAGTGAAGTCCTCAAGATGAGGATTTTCTAACAGTTCTAAATTTCCAATAGGTGACAGTATTGTCAGTATTGTATACAATACTGTCACTTGTGCCCGGTGACACAGTGAAGTGACAGTATTGTATACAATACTGCCACTTGAATACTGAAAATAATTGTGTAAATTAATTGTATTTATAAATATACGTTGATCTTGATATCAATTAATGTTACTTACACTGATTGCTCATCCAAAGACTTGTTGTGCAGCATAAGTTATGTGCAGGTAACCATCTCTGTTTCTGAACTGTTCATACGCTTGCGCCATGGTCATGCTGTGGCTCGCCAGAACTTTATCATTCACCAACAAGTACAACGCCTGGGACCAATCATAAATAGCCATATAAATTATTACAATTTATATACAAATACAAAAGTGTATTGACGCTACCATATCGCATAATAATTACCAGTTTCTATCGGAGTCAATTAGGTGTCGATATAGAAATCGTTTTCTATGACCAATGAAATGAAATATGTAATATTTTTAAAATGATTTTTTTATATTTACTATAGACGTACCTGTGAATCTCTTAGTTTCATCTTTGTCCTTATGATGTACAAGAACTGTGACATAGTCAGCTCTTGTGGCACCAGGAATTTATTTCTACCCAGCACAGGAACTTCTCTTTCTCTCGCATAGCGCTCAACGTACAGCTGTAACAATATATTTTAATTAGTATCAACATAACATACATAACTTCACGCCTTTTTCTACCCAAAGGTGTTAAGCCTTAAATCGGACGGAGTTAATAGAACCTATTGCCATACACCGGGCACTAAGTTTTTCAGACAAAAATATTTATCACACAAATCATACGAAAAGAATATCGTAAAGTCATTGTAATCATTCAGGATTAGAAGCCGGGACTTTTTATAAGTGGAGTAATAAACCCCCATGTCACCGAGACGACTTAAATAGCTATATAAATTTATAAACACAGTTTACAAAACAGTCTCGGTGGCGCAGTGGGTAGCACCCTGCTTCTTATTCAAGAAGTAGTGGGTTCAAATCCTGGCACACACCAATGATTTTTCGAAATTTTCGGAAGTTACGTGTGATAAATATCGATGACTGACAACTTTGTGCCCGGTATGGCAATAGGTTCGCCACCTATTCCATTTGGGACGTAAACATAACGGCGAGATGAGGCTTTACAGCCGCTGCCTACACCTTCGGGTATAAAAAGGCGTGAAGTTATGTTATGTGTGTTATGTTATGTTATAAATTTATAAACACTTGGTTTTTTATTTGATTATGATGCAGAAATTAATGACTCTTAAAATAATCCCTAGGTGAACATAAAAAGCAAATAATGGTCGATACTAACCGGTATTTTGTTGGGGAACCTGTGTCTTATGGCTTCGACCTCTCTGTTTGACACTTTCCCGTTCATCTCTGCGACAAAAATAAAAAATCGTATTTTAACAATACTCTAAAATTCATAAACATTTTAGGTCTATATAACGTTGACAAAACCCGCGTTGTGGCGCAGTCGGTTAAAAGTAACAAATATTTTAGAATACTTTATTTAAATTCATTTTTAATATGCTATCAATAATTTAAAAGATAAATATTGATGTTGTTGATACTTGATACGCGACCTGACGGTCATAATGCAGGTACACGAATGCTCTGAGATTACCTACATTGTAGAATAATCACAATAATAACGTTAACGAAAAAATTAAAATACCCCTATTTCAGTATTTTTGTTTTGATTGTCAGGTGAGATATCAAATATCAATAATCATTCAAATCCAAATCATTCATTCAATCAATCATTCTTAATAGGAGTTTTAAATCAGAGTTACCCAACAGTTTCATTGATTGGAAATTAGTGACATTTACAACATTCTTAATTAATTTAGGAAATACCACTTTGAACATTTAATTTGTTGATAGAACTCTTTTTTTTGTTGCCAATTAGGTGGTATGTTATTTTTAATATATTAAATAACTTGTATAACTATTTTTGACAGTTTAGGTTTTAATCCCTCTAATTTTCAACGCTCGATACGAGTATCGATACAACTAATTTTCATCGCTCGATAAGAGTATCGATACAAAACTGATTACGTATACCTACAGAATAAATATGTTTGTGACGCACAGGGATCAATTGGAAATTAACACTACACATGCGTTTAAAGAGGAGTACAAAATTGTTTTCCACTCACCATCTTTGTAGCCGAAGACTTCTTGAGTTGCATATGTGATGTAAAGGAACCCATCTTCGTCTCCATAATTCTCATAAGCCTGAGCCATTGTCAGACTCATGCTCAGCATTGATTTGTTATTTATTATCAAGTACAGTGCCTGTAATATAATAAGATATAGTAGAAAAAGAGTAATAAAAAAATCAGAATTTATTACAGAATTGATTAAAACAGAATTATTATTATTGTTGTGGCCAGAATGATTACAGTATCAATTCAATTAATTAATACATATTATCTGGATAACTAATTGAATGATCTTTGACGATTATATAAATCATACTTTTACTTAATAATAGCTTACAATTAGATAAAGTAATTTTATACTGGTATGTGTTGGATGCTTGGGTCGTCACCGGGCGACACGATGCGCATGCGCGTAAGGACGTGACATTTATCGGCTACAGAGGTTTAAGGTTTGAGATAACCGACCTTTGGATTTAATTAAACCTTTAATTTTCTAGCCTTTTTAAACATATTATGTATGTATATATTGGTGATTATTAAAAGTGCAAACATAAAACACAAGCGCCTTCTTCTTATAATTTTGACGGGGGTTAACTTCAGGCAGACGGCTGGCGACAGCCAAATCTTTGACGACATGGATAGTTCGAAAGGATGACATGTTATGCCAACCGCACTTAGAGTGGCATAAGGGCAAGTGTTAAGTTGAAAAACAATTAAACAAAAACTCACTTGGTTTGGTTTAATTTTAATCCTATTGCGTATTATTACTAGAAATTGCGACATAGTGGTGTCTTCGGGCACCAAGAACTTCGTTTTGTCCAATGTTGGCAATGTTCTCTCTTTGTAGTATCTCTCGAGTATTAACTACGACAGAACAATAAACATATTATATTATTTTATATTATTTAACGCTACGAGACTTTTTATACGATAATTTAAAAAAATCCAAATGCATTATAATTACCGGTATTTTGGTAGGATATTTGCTTTTAATCGCCATCACCTCTTCCTTTCTGCTAACTGCAAAACAACAATATAAATAATTTCCAATGAACACTGCTAGTTATAAAATTATAACTTGTCAGACCCGCTGGCGTATTATGAACTCTTAGTTCTAGGCAGCTTACGCGCTGCCTTACAAATTCGTATTTTAAACGACTAATTTCAGCTAATCGGTAACGAGTAGTCAATTTCAAATTCACTCTAAATTCGATTTATCAACGATAAATTCCATTTAGTCAGGAGTAGTCTAGACTAGCTGAAATTAATAGTTGGCAGTACGCATTCGCTAAGCAGCGCGTTAGCTGGCTGGAATTAAGAGCTCTTAATAGGGTGTCGTATTGTATGGATCTGAATGTTGGCCAATTAAAGAGGTGTAGGTACAAAAATGGATAGGATAAGAAAAGAGTACCCATAGCATGAAAGTAGCACCAATCATGGAAAAATCTAGAAGTCGTAGGTACTTTGGCGTAGTATGGACGCATTATGAGAATGGACGAAAGTCATTTAGGCCATGTTACAAGGAGAGTGATGAGAAAGACTGTGGATGGACACATCCGAAAAAAAGATATATGGCCTGTGTAAAAGTTGATATGAATATAAAGGGAGTAAGTAAGCGTGGAGACGGAGAGTGATAGAAGGGAATGGAAAAGGATGAGGTGATGTGCCGACGAATGAACGGCTGTTAAACCTCGACTCGCCGTATTTTTACCCAAATGGCGTTCCAATGGCAGAATAATATAGTACCTACTTAATCGATATTTATCACACATAACACATAATTCCGAGAAGTCATAGGCGTGAGCCTGTATTCGATACCTTGACTTCTTGGTTCAGAAGCGGGGTGCCTGACCTCTACAACACAGACACCACTATATTTATTTACTTAACAGTCAATATGATATTCTCGAGTTCTCTGCCATTGTTATCATGAATGCATCCACAATAAAACATGCGTAAGTACATATGTACTTAGATATAAATATTTATTATTTTTTTTTCATAAAATCACGTCGATATCTATTTTAAGTGTTCTTTTTGTTAAATAAATATAAAATAAATAATATTTTGATAAGTACCGATTTAAATAAATACTTTGTAGTCTCGGTGGAAACAAGAAGTCGCGAGTAGGTACGAATGCTGGCTCAAACTAATGACATTTCGAAATTATTTTAGGAAATTATGTGTGATTGATATCGGTGACTGAAAACTTTGCGCCCGGTATTTTAAATAGTTTCGCCAATCCCATTTGGGAGGTAAAATGAACGGCGAGTCGATTTTATATAAGCATGTAGGGAATATGTCCAGAACTTAACAAAACACCAATTGAATTGAATAATTAGTCATAGACATCTATCACAATTCCGAAAATTTCATATAATTCTGTTTTATACTAATCTGGATTCGAACTCCGGACTCCTCAATCTGAAGACCGAATGCTAAGCCTAGACAGCTGACGAGATTACTGATAAAAAAACTATGTCATGTATCTCAAATGTAACTAAATGTCAGTAAACAATATTTATCACACATAACTTCTGAAAAACCATTGGTGTGAGCCCGGAATCGATCCTACGAGTTCGGAATCAGAAGCCTGAACACTGGACCACCGATATCTCATAAGAGATTATTGATAGCTAAGTAGATAGATATTTTAAACAAAACAACTATTCAAAAGTAGATATAGACCCCCCACAAAAGTCAACATTATTTTACTATACAACCAACAAGGGTCACAACGAAATTAGATCAGCTTAATTACGCAACTTTAACGCGCCGCGATAACATACAAACATATTTATCTATTTAGTTATTATATACAAAATCTACATAACAGTTCAACGAACTTGACGATCACTCCGCAGTTATAGGCAACTATGTATTATAATTCTAATTACCTACTAAGTATTTAGCAGCTCATTGACATAAATCTAGATAATTACAATAATTGATTTGTGCCATTCGACCTTTATCATAATTAAATGGACGACAGTGTTTATGATATAATGAAGATTTTAATTGAGAGCTAAACCGTTTCATATGACCGCATGAAAATCTTAGGCTCGTCTTATTTAGCAATTAGATACTTTTGAAATATACCGTCAAATGGGATGACTTGGTATGTAAGGGTGAATAGAAATGAAATTTTACCACCTCAAATCTATTTAAGTCTAAACTTAAATGCATAAGTTTTTTTGTTTTATCTGCAAATAGGGAAACTATTTCGTTACTAAGCAAGAAAGTATTAGTTGTACTGTACTGGTTACTAAGTAATTGAGGTGGAAAATTTCATTTCTATTGACCCTTAGATTCCAAGTCACCCCATTTGACGGTACTTGTCCGAATTATTTAAAAATAGAATAAGATTAAATTTTAAAAAAATATACACAAAATTTAAATCGACCTTTTTTAAATCATTATAAATAATAATAAAACTTTTAAATTTGGAACAGAACTCTTCTCGAAAAAGAAATTAGAGCAGCATTAAGAAGCATAATAAATAATTTATTATATGCGGACTTCTTGTAAATCTCGATAGCATGTAGGTCCACTACTCTGAATTCTATTTCAGAGCTTTCCATTTCGAATTTTGACACATATCTACCAATGACACGTTTTACACTCTTTTATTTAAATGTGCAATAAAAATTTATGACTAACAAAATAGACATAGATTTTGTGTAATAAAAGGGATTGTTTGATACAGAAGCCGTAATCTAATTGGGAAATGGATACGTATAGAGACGATATAGGGTGGCTAGAATACCTTCATAAAACAAACATGTACATGAAGTCCTTTCTTGAAATCGGTTAAAGACTAAATCGGGTATTGGTAAAATATTAAATAAATAGTAGTTATTAATTCACATTTTATTTCTTAGATCTAACAAGAGTTGAAACTATTTTGTGGGATTAAGATTGGTAGCTGATAGATGATACAACCAATAAGGAATTAGGGATATAATAAGACTATTATGAGGTAGTTTAACTTGCAAGATGCAACTCTAATAGGTGCCTACGTGCCCGCTAGGAGTCACTCGCGGGTTCATAATTTTAAACGTCCTAATTATGATAACAAGGGAAATAAACGGGTAATTTTCCACAATAATTTTAGACAACATCATTATAATTATATACGATAAAGTATGTATGTATTACCTACTTATTTAATACTTAAATTTATAATTATTTTCTTTAAAAAACTTCAAAAATAGGTATCCTTAATTTTATCCACGTTAAGAATGCATTCTATAAGATATTCAATACTCTTTAAAATAATTAAATAAATAATCATTCGATTTTATTTTACAAATAGGCATAGGTATGATTTAATATTCGACTGACAACTTTTAGCGCAGACGGTTCCTTCCGAATTACATTATTTTAAAAAATGGTGTAGGTACATATTTATTAATTAACTTACTGAAATTCTTTTTAGATTTGAAGCACTGTTTCACATTATGATTTACATCGTGTTTGATCAATGTGGTTATAAAATTTAATTCCATTTTGAAATTGCCGAGCGCTCGGTAGCTCAACGATTGGTTCTCGCGGCGGTCCATGTATCTACACTGTCTGGTGGACTCTGGTGTATTGGTGACAACTAAACGAATGTAAATAACATCAACGCTATTATCAGTACAAACCCTACAGAGTACCAACTCGTTAGTGATAGTAATAAATATATGCTTTATAATTTCAAACACATCTCACTTTGATACTGGCATACTATTACTGACTGTCTGTCACGTTCACAGTGAATTAATCTAATGCTTTCAGTTATTTTTATGTAGGTTATTAGAATTCTATTGATACTATTGATTTAACCGTATTATTCTTTTATTAAGATATAGGTACCTACTTTTAATAATTTAGTTATAAAAAGTAGGTAGAGAGCAAAAATTTAAGACCGGCTTAGTTTCCTAGAAGTCAACAAACAAATCGCGGTATAAGAACCAGATGAACGTATCTACAAAAAATCAAAAAAGTTTTTTTTTCATAAAACGGTTCACAATATAGTCCTTTATGAATTGCCAAAACGACGTAACGGTAAAGTCAGTATTTATCAAATTCCAAAAAAACGAAATAGCATAAGAATAATTTTCAATGGAACCAGAAACACGTATTATGAATACCGTTTAAATAGTTCTAATTATCTTCCTACCTCTTTAGAGCTATAGGAACGTATTTCTAAAAACAATATTTTTATTCTTAGAATATAGTTTGTTTGGCAATATTATACAAACCATATGAACGTAAAAGCTTATACGTTGTTTTGGTCGTAACAGAATTTTGTTTTGATGCTTAGTTTAAAGAGCAAGTGTAACGTTTGTGTATTTACGTTTTATTGGCACAAACAATTTTGTTAGATAAATAATACAAGTCAATGGCCAAAGCGATGTATTACGATTTAAGTTTTTGTGGTAGTACTATTTTTTTTAATTACTATTATAGTCCATTGACAAAATATTAACTTACGTTACTTTGACACCTAAAAGTTGATGTAAGGTCCCAACGAGTTGAAACACGCAGTGCGGGGAGCCCCATGATTTGAAGTTACTTCAGAAGGAGATACTTATTTTTTTTGCTTTTACTTCGTAATAGTGATTTTAAGTAACAATAATACAGTGATTCAATAAAAAGAAGAAGAACAGTAGAAATTGGAAGATTTTGGAATAGTTGGAACGAAGAGCACCATCTCAGGTTCACGGCGAATTCTATCAGATTTTTGAACAGGTGAGTTATCTTTAATACCTATGTTTTAGTCTTGACTGTTATGAATTTGCATTAAACGGTAATTCCCGGGTAAGGTAAGTGTAACAGAGTTTGAGCTCGGATAGTACTAATAGTAGGTAATAATAATATTGTGTTACGATTTAAATTTACTAATGTTATAAAACTAAACCCTTTTTACTCATTAGGGTGAATACTAAGTACCTATACCTAAAGCAATGGTATTATTTACTTTACAGTTAAACAGTTTTGTTTTGTTTTGTCTCAGGAACCAACTCATTCAATCGAGACCATCTGCAATGCTGCCTTTGGAGACATCAACAATTGCTTAAGCCCTTGTCCTCAACCATCCTTTAGTAACTTAACGACAACTTTAGAAAATTAATCTCTCTCTATTTTTGGTAAATCTAGACCGTCACCCACACAATTACTGACATTGGAAACTTCTTGTTTTGGTCTTTTTGGTCACTATTGGTCACTTATTGATTTAAACGAGGATTTGTATTTATCACATTCAAGCAATGATGGCGAGCTCGCACCAGATGAATGTATCTTGTCATCGAGTGATTTTTCAATTTCGGAAACAAGAAATAATGTTCAAATAAATGATATTATGACCCAAAACATTCCTTATTCTAGTAATATTCTTGATACAAACATAGAAACTAATACTACCGATATTTCTGGGGTTGAGTCTATCATACCTGGTCTTCAAAATCGAAAACGCAAGCGCAAAGGTCAAGCGGAGCCCAAGCAATGGAAGAAGAATTTGAGAAAAAACAGAAGACAAAAAGTGAACATTACCTCTCCAGTAAAGGTGTTTTAAAACGAGAAAAATTATATACCTTTATTTCACCCATGTGGATTCTATACAATTATAAGAAAAGCTTCCCGAAAAAATCCATATGACGTCCATGAAATGGGAACAGAAGAATTCGTAGATATTAAATACCTAAAAACTATATTAGTTAAAAATGCTAAGGTGGACTGTGATGGCAATGCTGTCAACTGGTTAAAAATAAGATGGCTGCAGTATCGTAAAGAAGACAATAAACATATATATTTTAAATATGATCTGGAGGATGATGATTTTAAAATGATTAAGAATATCAGAAGAGGCAAAAGACTACCTGTGGAACAAATTGTGTTGAAAAATGCATATGACAAACCCTGACCCATTTCTAGTGAAAAGTATGACGATTTACAAGACTTATGCAGACCAATACCATGATTTTTATAAAAAGTTTTCAGTTGGAACTCCAACAACAGATGTAGACGATAATTAATATTTTTCTAAACGCTGATATGCTGATTACAGGTTTTATTATTTAAATTGTACTATTTCAGGAGTAAATAAAGATTATTAATTTATTACCTATTTTATTACACATTTTATCACTACAGACATATTATTATAAAAAATTAACTTCACAATTGACGTATTTAAGTTTGACAACAACATAAGTTTGAAAATAATTAAGGGCCACACTAGCGTATATCAACCGAATTTTAAAAATATATATATTGCGTCAATGTAAGCAAATATAAATAAATAATTTCAATTTCTTTCAAAGCTCTAAGAGTATGGCAATACATAGAATAAAACTTTTTTTTCCATATTAGTATTTTATTTGTACTAAAAAGCTGGTAAAGTTTAAAGAGTCGAATTTTGACAGTATTTTTGCTGTCCTGTAAAATTGAGAAATTGTAGATACGTTTATCTGACTGACTGACACAATATCGCGAAATAATAGTTGGTTTAACTTAATATCCAATGTAGTTGATATTAAATATTAATAATAGATAGCACACTTTCTACTTTTACTCATACATGTGCCATAATGGCTATACTACTGTACTCGTGTGTCTAACTCGGCGCCGCGACGCACTTTACAGTGCCGAGACGTACAACACGGCGTCGCGACGCACAATTTAACGCCACGATGCACAACTCAACGCCGCAACGCACAGCCCAGCGCCGCGACGCACAATATATCACCACGCAACACAGCACCGCGACGCACAATCAGCACCGTGACGCCAAAACAGCACGGCGTCGAACTTTAAAGCGTCGCGACACTGGACTCGGCGCCGCGACGCATTTTACACCGCCGCAACGCACAATGCGGCACGCCATGCACAGCTTAACGCCGCGACGCACAACTCATCGAAGTGACGCACAATATATCACCTCGCAACACAGCGCCACGACGCGCAAACTGCGCCGCGACGCACAATATAGCGTTCTGACGTGCAACACAGCGCCGCAACGCACAATAAAGCACCGCGACGCACAACAACGCGACACGCAAAACGGTGGCTACTAACCTGTGTATCTCGAACTCGAGTTAGGATTCTTACTCTGACTTGACACATTACTGAAGTTGGTTGTCGGCTCAAGCATTTGAAAACTATTGTAATTAGTCGATAGCTATTATCATATATCGCGTTTTCGCGAATAATATTTTGACGAGCCTAGTGGGGCATTGGTAAAACTACCGGCTGCAGCACTGAGGTAGGGGGTTCGATTCCCACCCGAGCACAAATATTTGTGACAAACATGAATATTTGTGCGGCGTCTGGGTGTTTTTCTATGTATTATAAGTACGTATTTACAAAAGAAAAGTACATATATACGAGTATGTATTAGTATCCGTTATCTAGTATCCATAGCACAAGCATTTAGTTGCTTAGTTTGGAACTGGAGGGCGCTGTGTGATTTGTGTCCAAGATATTAATATTAATTTGTGTGGTGTCTGGGTGTATTTTTATGTATTATAAGTATTCATTTACAAAAGAAAAGTATATAGGGTAAACGCCGTAAACGGGCAGTCATTGGACAATTAAGCGAATAAAATAGTTTGAAGATTTTTTTTCCTTCGACTATTTCAGTATCTCATAAACTGTAGAGATATTTGGAAACTAGATAAAATGAGCTATCATAACAATTAATTAAAAACCTTACTTCTTGTGAACAGTTGAAAAATATTATTATATTTAAAAAAATGAACAAAAAACACAGTTATTGGACAAAAATTATAATTATTGGACGGTCGGAAACAATTATTGGACAGTCAATTAATATAGTGAAATTATAGTTAAACACGTAATAAAACAACTCTCAGTCAGCCGGGAGCGAAAGAAAAACATATGGCTGACATGCTTACACAGCACTACACCAAAGAATGGCGGTATAAACATTCATAAAATATGGGTCACCCTAAATGTTCTTGGTAGGGGCGGGCAGCAGCGTCCCTATCTAAAAAAGGTTTGCCCCTGCGGTCTCCTACCCGTTTGCCCAGCGTGGGGACTATAGGCATAAACCTCCCAATGAAAATAGCATCAATGCAACGGCCCCCAGTTCCCGGTGGACCCACTATTCCCGGCCAAGGCAGCGGTCGTGGTAACGGTGGGACAGGGGGTGCTAAGAATCTCCGGGTTACGGCAGGCTGCCAAAAACAACTACTCGTGCCCACTTACGCAGTCTTCGGCTGGACCAACACCTCACCGAACTCGAGGTAGAGCTGGGTTGCTTGAACTGGCATATTTTAGGGCTATCTGAAGTCCAGCGAGAGGGGGAGGACACGATAACCCTACAGTCAGGCAACTTACTCTACTTTCGGGAAGGTGAACAGCTCTCCCAGGGGGTGTCGGTTTCCTCGTTCACAAGGACCTCGTTAGCAGCGTTGTGGAGATCAGTAGTGTGTCGACCAGGGTAGCGTACCTTGTACTGAAACTTACCAACAGGTACACCCTGAAGGTAATACAGGTGTATGCGCCGACCTCGACATACTCTGACGAGATAGCCGAGGCGATGTACGCAGATATTGCAAAAGCAATACATGGTACCGCCAAGGCTCACTACAGCGTTGTTATGGGGGACTTCAATGCCAAAGTGGGAGTACAAGAACGCGGCGAAACCAAAATCGGTCCATATGGCTTGGGGTGCCGAAGTCACAGGGGGCAGATGCTGGTCAACTTCCTGGAGTCTGAAGGGCTTTTCTTGATGAATTCTTTCTTCAAGAAGAGTCTCCACAGGAGGTGGACTTGGCGAAGCCCCGATTCTGTGACAAGGAACGAGATAGATTTTATCATTACGGATAGTAAGCATATATTTAGAGATGTCTCTGTGATCAACAGGTTCAATACTGGAAGTGATCACGGAATTCTTCGAGGCTCTCTAAATATTAACTTCGAAGCTGAAAGGACCCGGACAATAAGGTCTATTCTCCGACCTACGCCACTCCAAATAGCCGAAACCAAAAAGTTCCAAACGGAACTTAAAAATCGATTCGATCTGCTGGAAACCACCCTGGAAATACCCTTATTATTTTCAATTTTTAAAGGAAAACCCTTCTTCATTAACCTTATAATCCAAAGTTCTAAGATAGACTCTTCATCATTTGTTAAAACTGGTTGCGGTCCGAAGGAAGTCCTATGATCAGGATTTTTTAATTTAAAATGCAGTGTGGACTTTGGAATGTCATATTTTCGGGCAATTTCTCTTAACTTTGGGTTTTCCGTTTCCTGTAATTCCCTGAGTGCTAAAAGCATATTATTAGAGTCATAATTTTGCTTTTTTCCCTTAGGCATTTTTGAAACTTCAACCTGCAAGCAAACAATTATTGGACAGTGTCCAATAACTGACAGAATAGTCTGTGATACTTGAAATTGAAAGTACGTCATATGGAATTTAAATGTTTAAAATGAACGCAAAAAACGTCATAGAAACTCAAAACTCTGAAAAAAAATAGTTATTGGACACTGTCCAATAATAGATTTTTTCAAATTGTACCATACAATTACTGGACAGGTGAAAATAACCTCAAAATATAATATTTATGAGATAAAAGTCCATTTATCATGTAAAATGTATGATATCTTACCAATCTCCGAGGTGCCAAAACAATATCAATCACCACTATGCCAAAATCGTAATAAAACTCTAGACTCAATCTTATAAAAACAATTATTTTTCAAGACAATTATCCGTTTCCGTGACAGCCGCCGCGAAATATTTTTTTGACAGTTTACTACTGCCATCTGTTACAAAATATATGAATTATACCAATGTTAGGAACTTAAAGATTTAAGTAATAGATATAGATGTCACTTTTTATTTGTTGTTATCTTATTTTTAGCAAATCAAAAGGTACTGTCCAATAACTATTCGGTGTCCAATGACTGCCCGTTTACGGTATGTATTAATTAATATCCGTTAACTAGTATCCAGAACACAAGCATTTAGTTGCTTTGCTTGGAACTAGAGGGCGCTGTGTGTATTGTGTCCAAGATATTATTATTTTTTAATTAAATAAACATTTATGTATATCTAGCAAAATAACTAACTTAACACACAATGTACAGATCTGAGTGTTAAAAAGTTAAAGCACTCAGATCTTACGAGTTTAAAGAGCGTCATGCATTTAGCCACGCCTTAAGCGTAAATGTTGGCAGATAACAGCGAAAATTCAACAATTGCCATTTTTCGATCACAGGCACTAAGTACTCTGGCTAAGCAGTTGAAAAATGACTGCTGTTTGACATTATTTGACATTTGTCTGTTGATGGTTGAAGTAGGTAGTGAGTTTCTCGTGCGGGGCTAACCCCTATATATCCTAAGATTAGAATTAAATTATTATATATATTGTTGTTATAAAAGCTGATATAAAAACGTACTATGCAAATTTACATCTTAAGTTGTCGTTATACACTCCTTTTTTGGGTATTGTAATTACTTTTTAATGTGAAAATAATATACTGCATTGGTGGACTTTAGAATCAATAACCCAATTCTAAAAAAATATAATTTTATTATATGTTACGCGTGTTGCATAAAATAATGTTATAAAAAAGATTTGAGAATCTAAGCGAGCTGTAACCATGCTTTTCACGCCAATATATATTGCAATGACCTTTATAAAATCCTGGCGAATTCGTTCATTCAGAGCTCGTCTTCTTGAGTTTATAAGTGGAAATACGAGTGTTGCATTCTGCAAAGTTCCCGAAAATGCAGCAGGTAAGTCTTACTTAGAATGACTAAACTATAACACAATTTTTAATTACCAATTTTAATATTTAATCTACCATAGGCTCATTAATAATATGATTTAAATTCGATAATTACACTAAATTTATCCAGTATTAATTTGCTATAAAATTTTTACAAAACATGAAAAATATTGAAATATATATTTCATGGATTATAACGCGTTTATTTACAACTTATTTTTCTATTTTTACTTAGTTTTAATGTTATGAATGTGATTCGCGAATATCTAAGAAATAAATAAATATATTTTGTTAATATTTGCAGAAACCCCTACATTAAGTTCCAAGTTATGTACTAACCCAAAGAATGCATATCTCTGCGACTTATTAGACTACACAAACACCACAAGAATATGTAGCATGAAACCAATGCAATGTATCGAAATCAATGACTGGGTGTCATGTGCTGGTGGGCTACCACTTGGTTCAGGTGACTCATGTCCCATCACCGATCTGGATGTAGACATTCTGTTTGAGTGTGAAATGGATCCTCATGAAAGCAGCGGACAAGAAATTGTAACAGTAAGAAGTTCCTTATTATTTCTTTTAATAAGAATGTAGATGCTTTTTTATAGAAGTTGTGGTTTGTTACACAATAAAAAAATAGGTTTAGATTCTATAATAATATCTCATTATGTTTATTTACTTTTTATATATTAACATAGTAAAGTTTGTAAGAAACAATTTTAATATTTTAGAGCTTTACTATTTTTTTGTTTTTCAGCACACAAATTAAAATTGAATGTGACAGTTAAATTTATAAATAATAGTCCAAATTAGTGTGGCTACTGTAACATAAGCAAAGACATTAGATTAATTTAATCTATAATAATTATTATACTAGTTGACCTGGCAAACTTTGAGTAAATTTGGGATTTATCTGTCTATCTTTTTCTTTACTACAACATACATGCATTATAGCTAAAAAACATCCTGTTGAAACCCTCTATCTATAAAAAAAAACGCATTGAAATCCGTTGTTTAGTTACAAAGATCTAAGACAGACAGCTGAAAGCCAGTTTATTTTATACTTTGTAATGATGAATGACTATAACATTTATTTGTTGTAGCTGGAATCAATGGGACAACCAATAGCTTGGAAGGCAGGATCCCACTTGGCCATAGTGCTAAAAACGAACATAGAACATCTCAGCGTTATAGGATTCAATTTTGTTGGTGGAGAATTTGTTATAGAACACAACCTTCCTGTTGTCAGAATTCAAAGTGAGTAATTGAATACTTGAAATGATTTTAGAGTGGTAGAGCCATTCACTTCGCTGGGCATATCGGCTATCTTGACCTGTGAAATATTGCGCCACCCCCCCTTTCCCTTCACTTCCCATCCTAAATCCTTTAAGGTCAGCAACTCAATCTATACTGTAGGTGTCCATGGGCAGCCATAGTCATTTTCCACCTGGTGACCTGCTTGCTTGTTTGCCTTCCACACCTTTTCTTATAGATGAGTATGTATATTGTTGTTTTATTCCTTTTACTGTAATTTCGAAAAAATATATTTAAATTCCTTCGTGATATAGTTACTAGGATTTTTAACAGGGGTAGAGTCACGCAATTCACTGCATGAATCGCAATTCACTGCATGAATGAGCCGGCTCGACCACTGAACTCTCAGAATATCGACGTAAAGTGGCTTTTGCCGAGTTTCGCTCGGTGAGAGAGTTATCCGGACGCCCAGTTCCTTTCTCCTTCCCCTTCCCATTCCACTCCCAACACCGTCCATATAATTTTTTTTATGCGAGGAAATGCGAGGAATTCGTTTACCCCTCTGGACCACCCCGCCGTCGCCCCCCTCTGTTACAAGGGGCCCATCTTCGACCGGCCTCCCTAGCGCGGGACGGCTCCGACCGTGCGCTGTAAAGAGGCGAGTGGTTGGTGGCGCCTCCGATGACCATCAATTATAAGGATCGGCAACGCAATTATAACACTATATGTGTTAAGGCGTCCATGGGCGGCGTTTGTTGCTCACCATCAGCTGACACGCCTGCTCGTTTGCCCCCTATGCAATAAAAAAAAGATTATATATACTGTGTTGATCCATTCATTTTTTTTCAGCTGTTCAACTCTCAGGAGAACCAAATAAAGCATCAGATCCATCAATGAGAAGTTTGCGTAGTGACATCCAATACAGTCTTAAACAATCCGTTAATCAATTCCAGTGGCCAATCCATGCAGCTATGCTAAGGAAGCTGTCTAAAGTTGTTGATATTAAGTCAGATAATAGACACCCTGTACATCTAAATGGGAGTAGTGATCTAGTAATAGAGCCAACACCTGTCAAAAGACCAGTAACCCTGGCCGATGTCAGCGTTAACACAGGTAAATCACTCTCAGCTGAAGAGGATAAATTGGAAGCTGATGATAAAATCACTGAAGTTGTACAAAAGACTGTAGAAAAAATTGATAATCCAGAAGTGTTGCCCGATGACAAGGAAGTTGTTGTTGAAAATGTGACTGTAGAAATACAACACAATATCACACCTAAAAAGTCTAGTTTAAAACTCGATCTAAAGAAAGGGACAAGCCAGCTTTCTAATTCTCTAATAAACATATCTAGCCAAATAAAATCAGTTACCACTCATAAGAGGATAGTTAGTACAACTGGACCAAAGAGGCCGCAATCTCAGACCGAATGCTATGCACCAGCGAAGGATGAGAAACCGGGTTGTTCTACATCACAACAAAATACTCCAAAATCTGTTAAAAGTTCCCGTCCATTAGTGAATACGAAATCACCGAATGTGTTGATATATTCTGATAGCGTAGTAGCTAGAGATAATTTAGAAGCATCTCTTAAGAAGGTGCTGGATTGTGATAGGTGAGTGTGAGTGTCAATTTCTAAACTGTTTGTTATACACGGATATAAAACTTCATAATCTTCCGCATCATGCGAATGGAGTTATTTAATGGAAGAAAGGTGACAGCCTATTTCGACACGTAAGCCGTGGTCCTCGGTCAACAGAAGTAGAGCGACGCAGTGAGCACATGCTGCGTTTTGTGAGAGTGGTTATAGTACTCAACTATCGCACTTCCGACGCCTTTCTTATTCCATTTGAAAGTCCGTCAACGCAACTATAACACTATCTGTTTTGCAGGTGTCCATGGGCGGCGTTATTTGCTTACCATCATGTGACACGCATACTTGTTTGCCTATCTATGCCATAAAGAAAAAAAGGATCACTGGTTTTTTTTTATGGGATAGGAAGGCAAACGAGCAGGCGTGTCAGTCATCTGATGTTAAGTGACCAGCGCAGCCCATGGACACCTGAAACACATATAGTGTTAGAGTTGCGTTGCCTATCTTTAAGGGAAGATAGGAAGTAATGGGGAAGGGTGGTGGTCCTCTAGGTACCTCTCTCACCGAACGAAACGCGGCATGAGCCACTTTTCGTCGATCTTCTGAGAGGTGGTGGTATTTCACCGGTCGAGCCGGCCCATTCATGCAGCGAACTGCTTGGCTCTACCACACTAGCTTATTGATTGAATCTCGAGTGATACATTGAGGAGTCCATGTCCATGGTCCAGTCCCCGGTGCAGTGTATAGTGTAGACGCGGGTGGTGTTCAGGTACACGCTGTACGTGGTGTCGCGCGAGACGCTGGAGGGCGGCGCGTGGGTGGGGCGGGCGGCGTTAGTGGCCGTGGCAGGCTGCGTGGCGCGCGCGGCTCCACTGCTGCTGGCGCACATGCTGTCGGGCGGCCGCCTGCTGGCGCTCTGCTCCGACCTGCTGCACGCCGTTCTGCCCTACTACAAGACTGCCGAGGTATAACACTCACTTCTTCCTTCACTAATCTTTAACTCACAGTTTCAATTTGTATACATAACTTCACGCCGATTCCCTTGCGGGGTAGGCAGAGGGATCAGAGCGCACTAAGCACCATCAATTTTGAAGGCTCATGACATCACCTTCCTCCACAGCTCGTTCTATTTAGTCATTATGTCTTAGTCATCATCCTCGACTCCTATACCCATCCGATTTTTCTATATCTGCTTAGTCAATCTTACATCATCCATTCTTTCTACATGGCCGAACCATCGGAGCATGCCGTTTCCTACTTTTAAACCGACACTCTCTTTCAATCCAACTTCCTTCCTTTCAACCTTGTTCACAATTTTAAAGTTGTTTTTTTTTCAATTTATTTGCTTTAAAATCAAGTCACAACAATTTCGGTCCTTTCCCCACCATTAGTTATAATAATTCCATATACATTTTTCTCAGAGAAATCTTTAATCATCATATCTATTTAAATTAATTTTTAAATTCTTTATCTTTTATAAAATCATAAATCATGCTAATACAGGTGCGTGAAAATGAAATAGTACAATTTACCTATGAAAAGTGGAAGTCTGTAAAGATGAAACATCACATATTTTGCTATCAAGCGTCTCCAGCCAAGAAACAGTTCTCAACGGAAAGTGACAGACAGTGAGTTATTTACAACTTTTATTTTAGCATGAAGTACATACAATATAAGTGCGTTATATATATAGTGAGGCCAACGAGACGAGATAAAAACTATAAACAAACGGACCCTTACCGAGATATCTTGCGACAGTTAGCGTTTGACACGAATATCCGAGCGATTGCTATCTCTGTCCTTGTTAATCCTACGTAGTAAAGACGTCACTTAGTCTAAAACAGCTATCGTTGCGCACTTCGTGGTACATGATAGCAGTTGATACCGTGGTCGTCAACAGTTAGTACGCAATTTCGTTAATAATTTAATTTTGTTCATTCCTGTATGAAAAGCGTTCGAAGTATTTTCGTTTCCCGTATTTGGTTGTTTTTTCTTGTTATTAATCCGTTACTGTTTTAGTTCTCTTGTTAAATTTGCTGTTATTGTTATTATTGTTACTAATTACTTTTTGTATTTAGTCATGAAAACAAATGATAAATGTTTTGAACCCCTGAAACTTTGTTTATATTTTTTATCTCGTCTTAATGTAAAGGGTTATGCTATAATATTAAATGTGTACTGGAAAATAATACTTTATAAATTTTTCCAGAGCAAGTCAAGAAAATAATATGTATCGGTATGAAAACAGATACTAATTACATTAGTTTTTTTTTTTCGCTTTTGAGCAATGATTATAACACTATCTATAGTTAGTAATATAGTACTAGTTACCTAAATAGAAACAGATTAGCGGTTTATGAATATTTAAATAATTTTATTTCATATACATACTCTACATGCATAATTTGAAAGGTAAATAAAGGAATGATTTAAATTCATATTTTACATAAATGCATGAATTGCTTTAATAGTTTTAGTTTTTAAATAGATCTTAAAATCAAATATATTATATGAATTATGCTTAAAACATTATAATTATAATAAGGATTTCTAGTTTTGGTCATCTCGAATCAAGAAGACGTGTGTTCGAATCCGGGCTCGCACCAATGATTATTCGAAATTCTTTTCGGAAGTTATAGTGATAAATATCGATGACTGACAACATTGTGCGCGGTGATTGGCAGTAGGTTCCGCCACCGATTCCATTTGGGACGTAAATTGCGGCTAGTTGATGCTTAATAGTTTGGCTATTAAGCATCAACTAGCTAGTTAATCTAGTTATGTATGTGTGTATATTTATTATATTCTTGCATATTTCACAAAGCGCCTGCTTGTGAGTGTGCTTATTCTTGTATCATCATTTATGATATGATGTGTCTGAAATATAGAATCATTATTTTAATTGAACTTAGAATTATTTAATCGATTAAATATTAATTTGTATGTATTGATCGCCATTCCTTTTAATAGACTTCTTTATTTTTTTAAATTATAGTTTTAAAATGATTCTGCAATACATAGGTACATAGGTTTACACATATAAAACCTGTAATTTTAATTATAACAAACAAATACAGCAAAATTATTTTTTATATTCAGCACATTTTTACAGATATGTCATATTTTACACTTTACACATCGCGTTGTCTACTTCCTACAACGCGTTTTATTATTAATTATTTTTTATTCATATAAAATTTCAATATCTTTAAAACTCACTTTTACAGTTTCCAGTTCACTTACAATGCTCGCCAGCAAGATGACCACATTTTTTTTTGTAGTTTTAGAGATTCTTCATTTTACCTTGGGACTAGATAATTATATTCTTGTGGAACCCAGTGGCAAAATTATAAATTAAAAATATACCTACATCGGGCAAAAACCACAATATGTATACCATACAGTAGTTTTTCTCCTATGTATGTACCACCAACATACATACCGACATTTTGGTTCTGTTTCTTTAATAAATAACCCCTTATTAATAACTAGCTGACCCGGCGAACTTTGTTCCGTATCAAAAGTATTTTTTACAACGCTTACAACTAAAGTGCTAAATCTCGAATTTATTACTTTTTTTTACTAAATTATACATATGTTGCTAATGAGACCTTCTATCTATTATAAAAAACCGCATCAAAATCCATTGCGTAGTTTTAAAGGTCTACGCATATAAGGGGACAGCGAAAATGGACTTTGTTGTATACTATGTAATGATTTAGACATAAATAATCCGGTTATAATTCTATTACAAGTGTAGATTTGTATGCCAATGTTGAATAAGATGTCTCTTTAAACAATTCTTCAAGAAATCTTTGTTATTTTAATAATTACAGACCTTCTAAATATACTGGACACCCTGGCCACGAATTGGACATTCAGGTGTTAGCTTCTGAGGAGACATGGCGTACTCCCTCATTGTTACAGGCCACAGATCTTACTAACAGCGGGATAGCTATATTCTCTCAAGTAAGTGATTTATTATAATGCCAGTAAAAAATCGTTTACAAGTTTTTTGGCACAAAAGACTGTTTTAAAATTATAACATAACTTCACGCCTTTTGTTACCCGAAGGTGTAGGCAGCGGCTGTTAAGCCTCGTCTCACCGTTATGTTTACGTCCCAAATGGAATAGGTGGCGAACCTATTGCCATACCGGGCACAAAGTTTTCAGTCATTGATATTTATCACACATAACTTCTGAAAACAATTTCGAAAATTCATTGGTGTGAGCCAGTGTCAGGAATCGAACCCGGACCCCTGGATCAGAAGCCGTGTGCTCGAACACTGCGCCACATCTTTAGTCTGTAATCCACCCAAGTGACTGAAGGATAATTTTACTAAACAGTTTTCACGTTTTAGATACATTTAGAAGCTGACCCGAGTGACTATTTGGGCGAGGAGGGAATGAAGAGTAATGAAGCTCGTCTTGGAATAATTCACAAAATTTTGGGGGAAATTCTCGGTCTTCATGTGAAGGATCCAAAGGAGGTGGCGCAAATTGATTACACAAGAGGTTTCTTCCTTGGAAACCACGTGGTAAGTTCATATTATGCATGACTCTCTCACTAAATATCGCCTAATACACAGTACCTACCAGCAAAGTAGACATTTATATGTTAGATAATGTTATGTATCTAGTTATATAGTTTTCCGTATATCATGATATTACTGCTTCATTTTAATATGAAAATATACTTTGTGTGTCGGTGTGAAAGTAAGAAAGACCATGCTCTGATGGTTCGGACATGTAGAAAGAATGGATGATGCAAGATTGATTAAGCAGATATACAATGCAACAGCGCATGGATGTAGGAGTCGAGGACAGCCAAGACACACACTCCATGACCAAATAGAACGTGTTCTGGGAGAAGGTGATGTTAGGTGCCTCAAAAATCGACGCACGTGCATGAAAAGAGTTATGAAAGTCAACGAAGCGATTGAGGTATGTAAGAATCGTGCCTTATGGCGCTCCGTTCTCTCTGCTTGGCGTGAAGTTATGTATGTAAAATATACTCTCAATATGAACTATATTATCAATATGAAATTATGTTACTTTGTTGTTTGTGTTGTGGATGGTGCGTAAAAGTTTGTGTGCGTATACGAGCGTGACTGCGTACATGTCCTTACGTACAAAATACGTCATAATTATGGCAAACGTCTTTGGCAGTTACAATATGATGATAATTTTAAATGACCAAAGTTTTATTGAAATGGCTCCATTTAAGTTTATTCAAAATCTGATGATTTTAATTCATTCACCTTTTTTAATCATATGACTAGCTTTCAACTATTACAGTGAACTCCATTTTGTCTCATATTTATATTGAAGCGAACAAAGCAAAAAACACATATTTATACATCCTGTATATTGTGAATATCTATTCTCTCATGAAGAATTAAGTTAATATTAGTACCATTTTGTATTTTTATTGTCTATTAGAGCAAAAGTAAATAAGGCGTTTATAAAATGGCTGCTCATATTCACGAAGGAACATCAGATTTTTTTTTATTGTTCATCAAGCTTCTGTATTTTGAAACATAAAAATACTTTTAGTTACTGTTGCCTTTCTGATGATTCTGAGTGAATTTGAGCATTGTTTTGCAAATACCTCTTAAATATAGAGGTGTTGTCATTAGGGGGCGTGGCGAAAGACTTCGGGCGGCGCCCCCGGCCACCTGACTGTGTGATGGCCGGTGAGACGAACTAGCTTCACGCCAATTTTCATTCGTAACGATATAATACAATGATAAGGTTTCAAGAGTGAGATATATATCTGTCATACCACAAACTAGATCTGCCCGAAGTTATCAAACAATAATTAAATGAGACTAGTTCATGAAATGTCCCAATATCTTGTCAAAATTGAACATATGAAACTCCTTACGTTTACATTACTTTAGTGATGCGTGTAGGAATAATAGATAGAGAGTTTGATAGGTGTGGGATGATATTCCACTGTCAGAGTAACAGTTATTTGTCTTACATTATAGTGTGTATCATATGCATAGGAGAAATTGTCTTGAGCAACTATGTATGGACCATATGATAATATTTATTTATTTATTGCACATCACATAATATTGTAATTAATGTTCACTTGATTAATTTTGTTTCATTGTCCGATACTGTTTTATCCTGGTATTAGTCTACAGTAGCGC
This sequence comes from Euproctis similis, assembly GCA_905147225.2. Classification (NCBI taxonomy): domain Eukaryota; kingdom Metazoa; phylum Arthropoda; class Insecta; order Lepidoptera; family Erebidae; genus Euproctis; species Euproctis similis. The sequence goes on from LR990109.1 coordinate 19,002,398, forward strand.
CACCTATTTGGTTTTGACTCATTGTTAGGTATTGTTCTTGTGCGTCCATTGTCCTTCCCAGCAAAAAACCCCGAGCATCCTTATTTATAAAATACTTAACGCAAATTTTTACCATTGTTCCTGTTTGGATATTTGTGACAACAATATTGTCCTAAAACTCACTCTTGAAATTTTCGTTTGATTCAATAAAACGATGCTTCTATTCTGTGTTTAGTAATTAAAATTACTTATTACTAATATGTATTGGTCTAAGTGCACGCAAATGGCTTACATTAATTATTGATCTTGGTTTTTTTTATCTCGAATTTTACTTATGCTACGTAATTATTATTATTCACCCTCATTTTATGTAACCACAATAATGGGCCCATAATCTATTAATCCATTTTAACCACATCAAATCATTGATTAGGTTTTTTTTAATCACATTGCAACAACACAAAATACATGCTGTATAGGAATTGTGCTTCGCGACTTATGGCTATTTTAAATTATTGTATCTACCCACTTCAAAAATAAATTTTAATCTTATTTCTATTTATCAATATTGTGTATATATGTTGCATGTAAATTTTTTGAAACTTTCTGTGTGGTATCAAATTTTCCAGTAGGTTTTCTCGTTAGGGGAAGACTCAACATGGGCATCATAGAAAAAAGCTATACTTTGTTTACTTATTTCATTTGTCAATAGACAAGTTTGTAATTGTATAGTTAGGTATTATTAGCTAGATCTTATTTACACGAGTATCATGCAGCTAGTTAACTTGAGGGGATAACTTATTGGCGGTCTATAGGTATAGCAAATTAGACAGAAAGTTTCAAGTGGATTATTGAAAATGTATTAGCTGTATACAGTTAAGTTCATCCCTAAAATTGTTGTGTATGTGTGCGCAGAACAAACTGCAAGTGTTGGAGCGGTGTCCGTCGGTGGACGGGGCGCGGCTGCAGAAGTGCGATGGGGTCACACTGCAGTGGTGTCTGCGCGGCGAGACCCCCCTGCACCCACCCTCCGAGTCGTTCCTCCCCGTTCACGTGTACGAGTGTCCTGAACATTTCTCCACTGTCGAATATTTTGATGTAAGTAATGTTTAGTATGGTTTAAATATTCCGCCTATAAAGCATAAATATTTAATGATTCACGGAATTGGCTATTTTTTTCTAGTTGTGTAACAATAATATACAGATAAATTATATTGGATTCTTGATTCGAAACCTATAGGTAAAAATGTTACAGTAGACATGATGACAGTTACGACTGTACGTGTAAAGTGTCCTTTCTCGACAGTGAGTTATTTCGTGTAACAATTGATTGATACCAGAACCTAACATCGAGCAAGTTGGGTCGGCTGGTGGTGTACGCGGACGTGATGGCGAGCACGCACGTGGTGGCGGCGGCGCCACTAGCGCACGGCGCGGGCGCGGTGGCGCTCCGGCTCACGGCGGCGCGCGGCCGCGCCGGCAACACGTGGCTCGCGCCGCGCGGGCAGGCCTGCATGTCGCTACAGGTACACACACAGGCACAGTCTCACATACACAGCCACACACACCCACTCGCACACAGGCACAGTCTCAAATACACAGCTACACACACCCACTTTCGCTCACACTCGCCCGCACAGTCTCTCTCACGTACACAGACTCACCCGCAATTTCACTCACACGCGCACGCACACAGTCCCAGTCACACACAAGCACAGTCGCACTTGCTCACACAAACAAGCAGTCTTACTCACATTGCATCTACACCTGTGTGACAAGTTGCACACACATTTGTGCAGCCGTACACTTCAGCCATCCATAACACATAGCCAATATTCATTTACAAAAATGATGCAACGTCGCACGCTCGATTTTATGAGTTTGGGTACTACTCATTACCTTTTGTCTACGATGTTGACAGGTACTAGTAACAAGTGTGACAATGTGTTGTAGGTGTGGCAGAAAGTGAGTCCCGTATTGCCACTGCTGCAGCACGCGGCCGCGCTCGCCGCAGTGCGCGCCGTGCGGGCAGTACCCGCGTACGAACATCTCGATATTAGGTAACTGACCCGGTGAATTTTGTTCCGCGTCAAGAGTAATTTTTACAGCGTTTACAATTTAAGTGCTAAATCTCGAAAATTGACACTTTCTCTTTAATTTAATATACATGAATTTTACTTAAAAACCACCGTCGTTTATATACTGAAAAAAAACCGCATCAAAATCCATTGCGTAGTTTCAAAGACCTAAGTATATAAGGAGACAGACAGCGGAAAGCGACTTTGTTTTATACTATGTAATGATGATGATAAGGTGTTTTAATCTGGCAGTTATTTAAATAACTTTCTATTTTTTTCAAGGATAAAATGGCCAAACGATGTGTATTACGGTCGAGAATATAAGATTGGGGGCACGATCACTACTGCCAATTGTTACGGTGATAACGTGTACGTCAACATAGGTAATACTAATAAGTGTATACTATCTAATTTAAGTTTTAATATCAAACTATATTCGGGTTTCTAAAATTAAAATATATTTTATTACTTTGATCCCCCCCAGGTACTGGTGTGAACGTATCAAATAGTGTGCCTACAACATGTATAAACGATATAATATCGGAATACAACAAAGAGCACGGCACATCCCTAGCGCCGTGGTCCATAGAGAAATACTTGGCGCGGTACGCGTCACAGCTAGAAAGGATCCTTGAGTACATCACTAGTGAAGGAGGTGTTGATGCGTTCTTAGAGCAATATTACCAATATTGGTTACACACGTGAGTGTTGTCTTACTATTTATTTACAAGCTAGCCGATTCGGCGAGATTTGTTTCGCCTCGAAAGCAATAAATAAAAGAATTCTCGAAAAAAACGTCCTGCCAATAAAAGTCCCGTCCGTTTGTTCCGGGTAATCTCTGATATAGCTGGATCGATATTTCAGAGATTACCCGGAACATACAGACAAAAATTGTAAAAAAAAAACAATATTTTGATGTGTGTACAGTATATATAGTTAAGTAGTTATTTCAATATTACAAACAGACATTTTTCAGGCGTCGGGTTCGATCCTCATCCGAGTACAAACATTTGTATGATTGGCATGGCATTTTATTTTTTGCTTCTATACTGTTAGTATAGACGTTTAACGTTTAAATCTCAGTCGTCCAGTGGTCGAGCACACGGCTTCTGATCCAGAGGTCTGGGTTCGAATCCTGACACTGGCTCACACTAATGACTATTCGAAATTGTTTTCGGAAGTTAAGTGTGATAAATATCGATGACTGAAAACTTTGTGCCCGGTATGGCAATAGGTTCACCACCTATTCCATTTGAGACATAAACATAACGGCGAGACGAGGCTTAACAGCAGCTGCCTACACCTTCCTGTAACAAAGGCGTGAAGTTATGTTATATGTTTAAACAAATTTACTCATTACATTTTTCAAGCTGTGTTGCACTTGTAATATTTGTAATGTAATTGTAGCGACGAAGCGGTCCGGATTCAATGCGAAGAGACTTCCAACCCGGTCGACGGCACCATAAAGGGTTTGGACGAAGCGGGTTGGCTCGTTGTGAGGACGGCCGCCGGGGACGTGCGCGTACAACCCGACGGTAACTCTTTAGATATCATGAGTGGACTTATAGCGCCCAAAATCACATCTCAAAGAAATACCACGACCTGAGCTGGACTTGGAATCTGTTTATTAATTATTTTAGGGGTAATTCGGTTATAAATAAATAATACTTAATATTGGTGTGAGGAGAAACTTGGAAGTTAGTGTTCTATAGAGGAAATACTACACGTTATAATATTTATTTGCGATATTTGACTCAACATAAGTATATAGATAAACTATATTATTTACATCTTATTTGAAGATACTAAATATCGTAATATTGATAAATATTATAGGTAGGTGTATATACGGAATTCAATAAAATACACTAATCTTAGTTATTATTGTTATAGTTTTTTGGCCAAAGTTGAAATTCTATTTTAATTATAAACAATAAAGTACAAGACGAGACTGTTATTATTTTATGGTACTGATTTCTGTTGTCGCTTTTTTCATATATACAATAACTAGCTGACCCGGCGAACTTTGTTCCGCATCAAAAGTATTATCTGCTGTCCCGCTATGTTAATACTGCAATATCTTCAAAAATATATGTTTAAATTGCATGCTGTAAAGGGCCAAGATCATCTATATTACATGCGCAATCTATTTAAGACACTTAATTGGATGAAAATTAATACTGTAATGTTTAAAATCGCTTCGTAAATAGGCCATTATTTCTCGTAAAAAGTAAGAAAATAAAAATGGTCATTGTGGGTTATCCCTAAGAGTTATCCCTTTTTTGTAGCCCTTTTAAAGGTGTATAATAATGTAGTACGTTGTTTTGATTTATCACTTAGGCTTCAGGCAGCGTTTGCGATTAAAGTTCTAAATCTTGAAAATTATCACTTTTTTTTTACTACACTATAATAATAATATCTTGGACACAAATCACACAGCGCCTTCCAGTTCCAAACTAAGCAACTAAATTCTTGTGCTATGGATACTAGATAACGGATACTAATACATATTATATACTTTGCTTTTGTAAATACATACTTATAATACATAGAAAAACACCCAGACGCCGCACAAATATTCATGTTTGTAACAAATATTTGTGCTCGGGTGGGAATCGAACCCCCGACCTCAGTGCTGCAGCCTGTAGTTTTACCAATGCGCCACGAGGCCCGTACATGAATTATAGATAAAAACCACCCCGTTGACACCCTCTAACTATTAAAAAAACCGCATCAAAATCTGTTGTGTAGTTTTAATGATATGCGCATATAAGGGACAGACAGCGGAAAGTGATGTTACTTAGCATGACATTCGAACTATGCTATGCCTTTGCGTTTGAATAAATTCTAAAATTAAATTTCAAGTAAGACTTTTTTATATATGTGATTTTTTTTCTATTAAACTACAGATCTTAAATATATGGGTATATTAGGTACAATAAATTTTGCTTGCATATGCTTATATGATATCATACTTAAAATTATGGTTTTTAAAGTTCACGTGGGTTAAAATGGTATACGCTGCATGGGCGTGCCAGAACGTATACCATGCGTCCCCATGAACGTATACAAGGGGACGCACGCACGCATTGCTAAACTTTTCGAAAATCTATTCACTCCCCTTTTGAGCTGATTAATAATGTGAACAACTTGAGGAACAATATTGCTCTGCTGTCCACATAGCGAATCCTTATATTAGCTAAATTGGTACGCCCTTGATTAGATATCATATATGTGTATAGGTCTATGAATATCTTTAGATTGTAAGTAATCATTTTAATGTTGATAATTACCAAAAAATTAAATGTAGCACATATTGAATTGAACACAGCTACATCACTGCCAGTGCTCTTATATCAATTAGATTGTAGTTTTTATGTAAAGTATATATATATAGTAAATTTTGCTGTTTATACATCCGTTCACTATTGTATGTTCGTTCTGTATAATATATATTAATTGTTATTAAGTCAATTAGAGGTATATTACACTAGTGTGATTCATCCATGTGTATTCTTGTTCATGGGCCAGGTTTGAATCGTCTGCTTGTATTTAAATTTAACGTTTTTATTATGATATATGTATGTTTTGGTCCATCGACTAATTTCAGAATTTACTGCATAGTGATACTCCTATATTATAATATTCTTAGTAATACATTTAGAGATGAGTCGATTGTTTATTTGTGTTGGTATAGGCAGTGTATTTTATTTAAGCCCAAGCTATTTGGGTGAAAAGTGGTAAGATGGAAAGAAAAAATAATTATTGTTGTGACCCTTTTTGTCTGTCAATATATTTAAATTTTAATGTAAACTTGCATGTGATTATAATTATGGAGAAAATTGGTTATGAAATATAAATAATAAAAGTGTTTTCTTGTAATATTTTAGAAAATTTCTCATAACTGTATTGTTTTTAATTTTTATTTAGGTAATTTAAACACTCAATAATTTTTTTACTACTGAGGGTCTGCTTAACATTGTAATAATGGATACAAAATATTTAATTCATAATCACAAGTAATATAAAGCTTTTGTCGTTGATTATATGTGAGAAAACAATGTGCCTAAACAAAGTTATCATAATAATTATTTCAAATTAATTCATTAAATTATATATGAATAGTTATTAATTTATTGGGTAGTGTTTATTATGCGGCAATCTAGAATATTCTAACGAATTGTGTAATCTTGAGCTTGGTTTACGCTATGATAGAGAATTGACCCTTGAACAGATTGATTGGACGGTTAGGTACCTAACAGCAATAGCTACGCCACGAATTATAGATATACAGTAGTCCAAACGTAGTTTTGAATCCCTCCATTCAGGGGAAAGAATACTCGCCGATAGAGGACGCCATCCTTTCGAGAAGCACTCGAATTTTCAACGCGTTCAATAATAATCGTATGTACGTAATCATTGGTGCGTCCAAAATTCTAGCTCAGCCAGTGGCAGAAAAGAGAACTAAGATCTCAGTTTACTATAGTGTACATTAATACTATGGAAATGCCGATACCGTTCGGACACCTGTGTGATACTTCGTGAGCTACGCGATTACAATGAGGATTATACTGTCACTTTTTGTTACGACCCTAGCGCCAATTGTTGCGTGGCAATTAATGGAAACTGATATCTGTTTAGGCGATTGTAATTGGCGGAAACTGATTGCTATCGCACTGCTATTGCTATTAAGTAACCTCCCTGCAGAACTAAAATTAATCATAATCATTATTGTTATATTTTTCATAGAATTTAATAAAGTTTTCTAGATTTCTCATTATTCTATTTCTGTGCAACAACATTTTAAACATGTCATGTAAAAACACGTCTCTAGTGGTTAAAAAACAATATTTGTTGTCATAATATTAATATATGATGATCAGTTTTCTAGTCACCTCGCTGTTGTCTTGTGATATACTACTGTTTCAAGAGTTCAAAGATGGTCAGGTGGTTAAGTGAACAAAATTTTTGCCTTTTTTAGTTCAACCAGATTATAATATAACCCACATAACGAAACCGATTTAATACTAAAATTTAAATCAAGTAATACCTGCCGGGGTTTTCATAGTTGTTATTACTTATTACTGCCATCAAAACTGGCAGGATAGAAATTTAAAATCAAATCTTTTGACCGTCTTAGATGCTCTTAGATGTTATTTATTGAATAGAGTTTAAAGTGTTATTAGTATCTTGTTATTAACTCTGGTTGTATTCATGTGCTCTAAATAAATTATTTGATTAATATTTATTCGGTTTATTTTCATTTTGATTATAATTTTTAATTGCTTCGTGGTAGGTACATAAGGAGTATGTTTTGGGTTCATCTATTTCTTACAGCATAGACTAGAGATAGAGTAAACATAAGACATATAAACTACTTAACTGCACATATTTTATTCCTATAATACTGAACCAATGGTTCAGCACTTCGATTGCTGGTGGAGGGGTCCCGTTTTCAAATTCGAGCACACATGAAGAGCTTTTTCGCCCGATCTATGGCAATAGGCTTTATTACCTCCCATTCAGTACATGGGACAGAATAACTCATCCGATAGGTCAAGTTATGATTGGTGTCTTCAGCCTCTGGTATTATAAAAAAAAATACAAAAGGTTAATATCAATTATTTTTATTTATACTCATATTTCATATCAATATTCTATATAATGTAATTATTACTATAATAATTTACAATTACGATTCCTTACATCTAGCACAATACTTTACCATATTATTATCCTAGTTAGAAGAGATAGAGTTAGATATAGTCAATATAGAAATGAGCATATTGATATATCTATATTGACTGTTATGGATTGCAAATAAAATTTTGTTTATAAACAGATTATTGTTGTTTTGATCTGCTTTATATTAATTACTCTGATTATTAGCAGATCAAAATATTAGACGCAAATATTAGAGTTGACAAAATATTATTTTGTCAACTCTATATATGATGGAAATTTTTAAAATGTCTTTGTCGCAAAATTCATAACATACCATATCAAACAAAAAACTTATCTAACATTCATTTTATTTTACAAAAACCTTAGCAATTATAGAGAAACAAAATATGCGCAATACATAGCCTCATTAGATAGAGACTACCGGCAAATATTCTTGATATCGCGGAATGAATGTTTAATATTAAACTATTGAATATACTTATCTTGTGTATGTATAACTTATCACTCATCATCATCAATGAATCAATCATCCTGATTTAGGGTAATATACCCAATTTAAATATTGTTGCTAATAATATAATGCACAGTGTTGTTAAATCGAGAGTCTAATACAAATAATATGTCAGACATCCTAATAACTACAACAAAGTTCTGTTTCGTATTAATTTTGCACATTTCCGGAACTACATCACACCTACCATTATTCTAGATATTGACACCCTCTTTCGTATTATCATCAGATCTGATTCCATTTGAAGACGTAAGTACGCAAAATATGTTAACACTTCACAAATTGAAAAAGAAACAATTGTGCTTTAGGCCACACGGTTGAAATAAAATTTCTTTAGTTTCATATGTATGTACATACTATCACTAACTAATATCTCCTTTTGAACTTCTCTAAACGATCACATTTTTCGTCACGCATTCTCATGTCGAGCGTGCGTTAAGAAGTTTCACACCAACAACGATAAAGAAAGAGTAGGAAAAAGGAGTGTCAATAATTCCGTAGCGTGTTACGAGCAAGTGAGTTTTACCGTGCACGTTACAGCTGAATAGTTCGCGAGTTGTCCGGCGCGGGCTGCGGGCGCTAGGCGTGCGGCGCCGCGAGCTCCGCGGGCGCGTCCGGCGCCGGCGCCGCGCCCCCCGCGCCGCCCGCCGCCCCCGCGCCCGCGCCCGGCGCCACGGCCGCTGCGCCCGCCGCTCCGCTCTCAGCCTGTAACCTGCACACAAGACACCAACATAGTAGAAACTAGAAACGGTAACTTTCTCAACAATATTTTTTTGATTATCGTGTAACCTAACCTAACATAACTTCACGCCTTTTCTACCCTAAGGTGTAGGCGGCGGCTGTTAAGTCTCATCTCGCCGTTATGTTTACGTCCCAAATGGAATAGGTGGCGAGCCTATTACCATACCGGGCGCAAAGTTTTTAGTCATCGATATTTATCACACATAACTTACGAAAAATAATTTCGAAATATCATTGGTGTGAGCCAGTGTCAGGAATCGAACGCGGACCTTTGGATTAGAAGCCGTATGCTCGTCCAGTGGGCCACCGAGACTGAACATTATGATACTGAACATGTGTTTTAATATTATGTTCTTTGAAATACACCATATTAGTAAGTATATTTCATATAGTGTTTTACCTCTGGTGCGCCTGATGCCTAGCACGAAATTCGGCTGCTTTTAATTGTTCCAAGTGAAATTGTTGTCGCTCTTGAATTAACTGCTGCCGCTGGTACTCCAAACCTTTAAAACAAATTTGTGTAAGAGTAAACTATAAAAATTATTGAGTCCATATAGGTGATACGAAATATTTTTACTTAATAGTAAACTGTACTAAAGTTTAAATCATATAACTAAATTTGGCCAGAATCATGACCAATAACCTAGAATTTATCTACACCTTAATGAGTTATATATTGAATTACCTTCTCGTTCCCTCTCCATGGTCGCTTCTAATTCCTCGAAATGACGCAATTTAATCTCCAGTTTTTTCATCTGTGTCTCAACAAGAAGTGCGACAAGCGATTTTATTTTACGTTCCTCGACACCGGCTAAGTGCTTCGCTTTCACAGCCGCAGCGGCTAATGCTGCTGCCGCTGCTGATTGTAGTTTAGCATCCACTGCAGCCGGAGCTTCTGATTTATCTATATATATAAATACAAAAAACAGTAGAGTACCACACATTTGATGAGTACAGAATCCTAGTATATATTTCCACATAAATTCGGTAAAATAATTTTGAATTGGCCACTTACCAGCTTGTGGTGATGGTTCGTCTTTGGGTTCCTTGTCAGCTTCTGGTACGGACGGGGGAGCTTCAGAACTTTCCTCCTTCACTTTGGCATCACCCTCTTCCACTTCCATAGGTTCAGCTTTGATATCGGACGAATTTTCTTTCTTGGTTTCTAAACAAAAATTATAGCTTTGAATTAATCTGCTGCTAAGTAAATTTATTATATATTAAAAGATGTGGGTTGGTGCGTGTGGGGTAGGGGTGGTGGGATGGTGGTTGAGGTGTGTTGGAGTGGTGTGTGTGTGTGGTAGGATGATGTGTGAGTATGTTGTGGTGGTATGTGTGTGTGGTAGGATGATGTGTATGTGTGTTGGGGTGGTGTGTGTGTTGTGGGATGGTGTGTGAGTGTGCTGGGGTGGTGGGATGATGAGTGGTGGCAGTACCTGCGGGCGCGGGTTCGGGCGCGGTGCCGGCGATGCCGGTGGCGGCGAGCGAGGCGCCGGGCCCGTGCGCGCCGGCCGCTTTCACGTGCGCTTCCATCATGGCGGCCGGCACCTCGTCCTGCACACAACACACCCAGATAACACAGCACATTAGTAATTATTATGAAAATTAATATAATTCAGTGCAACTTTTTGAGGCCATTTGAGTTTTGACTTCTTATCAATTTATACAATATAAATAAGTACTATATAAAATTTGTAATTATTGATGTTGATACCTTTATCGCAGCAAACTCATCCATGGCAGCCCTAGTCGCCTTGGAAGCGATGCGCGGATCTACGACCGAGGCGAGGAACGCCACTGTGCTCATCACAGGGTTTCCTGTCTTACTGAACGGGATGGGCTGGTACGCCAACGGACCCAGCACACCGCCTAAAACCAAGACCCTTCGATAGTGCATCGATTACGTAATAAACCTATAACAAACATTGATATTATTCCCAAGACTGCGGACTGACCCGCGGCGCTGTCGTGCAGGTAGGGCTCCTCGATGGGCAGGCGCAGGAAGTGCAGGATGCACTCGTCCTGGGTGCGCGTGCCCACGTGCGCCGCCACGCGGTTCCAGTCGTCGCGGTGCAGCTCCAGCGCCTCCAGCAGCAGCAGCGTCTCCTGCTCGCTCCACTCGCGCCCGCGCGCCCCGCCGCGGTACTGCACACGCAACATCACTATTACTAGCCCGACTAGCCGAGTAAAACAAATTTCCAAACGCCCTCCTATGTGTGATTCTAGTACACACAACAAACAATGCATGAGGTATTTACGTTAACAGGCACAAGTCGGAAGGTGAGTGTGCACATACCTGGTCCAGTTTGAGTCCGGGCGCGGCGCTGATGTCGAGGGTGGCCGGCTCAGGCTTGACGGGCTGGGGAGCCGTAGGGAGACCGACGCCAGCTGCCCCCGCCTCGGCGCCGTTGGGCAGCCCCGGTTCCACTTTCGGTACGTTCTCCGCTGCGCATACAACATTATTACAACATAGCGGGCTCAACTATCACGAACACTTTATTAAAAAGCAATTACAGAAATACCAGTGTAGACAAATAATTAAGAACTAGTAATTCGCCCGTAATGAGATACGTACCGGGGCGTGGTTGTGCGGGCCTGTTGACGAGCGTCTGTAGACCGGACGGTGTGTCGGACAGCACGTGGAAGTGCGACGTGGGCGGTGGTCCCATCGCTGTGGGACGGGATTCAGCTTCCAACTGATAATTAAAAAGCAAAAATAAAAAATAATTTACAAAATTAGGTATTACAAAAATAAAAAATAATAGAACCTGTTCTGGAGGAAGGTGATGTTAAGAGCCTCAAAAACCGACGCGCGTGCATGAAAAGAGTTATGAAAGTCAACGAAGCGAGTGAGGCGTGTAAGAATCGTGCCCTATGGCACTCTGTTCTCCCTGCCTACCCCGCAAGGGATTTGGCGTGAAGTTATGTATGTGTATGTATGTATGTAAAAAAATAAAGTAATTCTCGCTCCTAACTGTTTAACTCAAGTTTCAAGCATAAGACCAGGACAACGATTTCGGAGGATACACTCGTTAATTAATAAAACTGTTACATTAAGGGATACCTGATAATTGATTAGCCCCCATTGTTCCAGAAATCCGTGCACCCTCATGATGGCGCACACGTCTCCCGCCAGATTGCGTCTGCTGGCTGTGCTAGTCAAGTATTCCGTGGGATTCAGCCGATAAGTGTCTATCATGAAGTTCCTAGTACAAATTAATAAATTTTAAAAATTAGAAGTGACAGGAAAAGTTTGATTTGTACAGATCCTTTGTTGTATGATTTAATAGGTAACAGTTGTTATTTTTAATTATTATTATTAAATCATACAACAAAGGATCTGTACAAACCAAACTTTTTCTTTAGTACTTAGTCTGGCCATAAATACTGTTACAACTAAAAATAAAAATATATTACATTTGAATTTAGAATCTGTCATTTTTATACGATTGTTCATTGTGTTTTCTCGTTTTGGCGCTAATACATTGTACAATATTTTGCGATATTAAAATAGAGTGGGGTGATAAAAAGAACCGAATCGCTGTGATTGTATTACACAAAGTACGAGGGGAGGTCCAAAAGTTCGTGGAATGAAAGGGTTTTAGTAAAAATGAAACAGTAAATTTATTTTTCCTTTTCAATATAATCACCCTTAAGCTGAATACATTTATTAGATCTATGAATTAATTTTTCTAAACCATCGTAAAAATATTTTTTATCTTTTCCCTCAAAATGAGCCAAAATTGCCTCCTTTACCTCATTGTCGTCGGAAAATTTCCTTCCCCTTAAGTCTTTTTTTAAATTGGGGAACAAATAAAAATCACTTGGGGCCAGATCTGGACTATAGGGTGGGTGGACTAGTGATTCGAAGCCATGCGTGTGTAGAGCAGCCATTGCAACTGTGAACCATTGCAACTGTGAACCGGCGCGTTGTCTTGCAAGAGCAGCACGCCCTTGGTCAATTTTCCCCGACGTTTTTCTTTGATGGCATCCTTTAATTTTTCTAGTATTGTTGCGTAGTATTCTCCGGTTATGGTCCTGCCCTTTTCTTTATAATCAATCAGTATTATCCCCTCACAATCCCAAAAAACAGTAGCCATCAACTTTCCAGCCGACTTCGACACTTTGAATTTCTTTGGCGGTGGTGTCCCCTTTTTATGCCATTGCATGGACTCTTGTTTGGACTCAGGCTCAAAATGATGAACCCATGTTTCATCGCCGGTAACAATTCGCTCCAAAATCGGTCCAGGATCGTCGCCACACAACTCCAAAAAATGTTTTGACGCTTCGACGCGCTGCTGTTTTTGAAGCGGCGTGAGCATTCTCGGTACCCATCTTGCACTGACTTTTGTCATACCCAGGTGGTCATGTAGGATTCGCAAAATGGTGGTATCTGATACTCCAACTAATGCAGATAACTGTTTTTTCTTCAAACGGGTGTCCTCCAGTACAATTTTTTCCACTTTTTCGACGATGTCTGATGTGGTGGCCTCAACTGGCCTTCCTGAGCGGGGGTCGTCTTCAATCGACTCCCGACCATGTTTAAAAAGACCATGCCACTTGTAAATCATTGATTTACTAGGGCACTGTTCCCCGTAAACAGTTTCCATTTCATTCAAAATGGTCTGAGCGTTCTTTCCTTGCTTGGTAAGGAATTTAATGACCGCACGGTGTTCAATTTTCTCCATAGTTTCAGTTTTCTTCCGGATTGACGTGTTTAGCAGGCGAGTGTTCGTAAACGAATGTCGCAATAGGGCTGAAACTCCATTTATATACTAATTATGAGTCCCCAATTAGTATGACACTAAGCGAGCGCCCCTATCCCCACTCCATCCCCTCCATTCCACGAACTTTTGGACCTCCCCTCGTAGGTATGGAGCCAAATGCAATTTTTAAAACTCTCCATACACTTGGTATTAGTCAAATGTTTGTGTACCGGGCTATTAATAGGTACTTAGAGGTATAGGACCTCCTCTGTTTGTGACAGAAAAAGACCAGGCCGTCCACGTAGTGTTCGTACGAAAAAGGTGGTCAAAGCAGTAAGGGAAAGAATTCGAAGAAATCCTGACCGCAAGCAAAAGATTTTATCTTGGGAGATGAAGATAGCACCTAGAACAATGTCGCGTATTTTAAAAGATGACTTAGGACTTGCAATCTATAAGAGGCGCACTGGTCATTTATTAACTGATAATTTAAAAAAGAATAGGGTGTTAAAATCTAAACAACTACTGAAGCGGTACGCAAAGGGAGGTCACAGAAAAATATTGTTTACGGATGAAAAAGTTTTTACAATTGAGCAACATTTTAAGAAACAAAATGACCGTCTTTATGCTCAAAGCTCTAAGGAAGCTTCCCAATTAGTTGACAGAGTGCAACGTGGGCATTATCCGACTTCAGTGATGGTTTGGTGGGGTGTTAGCTACGAAGGAGTGACTGAGCCATATTTTTGTGAAAAAGGTATCAAAACATCGGCACAAGTGTATCAAGATACCATTCTTGAAAAGGTAGTCAAGCCCCTTAACAACACCATGTTCAATAACGAAGTATGGTCCTTCCAGCAAGACTCGGCACCGGGTCATAAAGCTCGGTCCACGCAATCTTGGTTGGAAGCGAACGTTTCGGCTTCATTAGAGCTGAAGACTGGCCGTCGCGTCGTCTAGTCCCGATCTTAATCCACTGGATTATGATTTGTGGTCAGTTTTAGAGAGTACGGCTTGCTCTAAACGTCATAATAATTTAGAGTCCCTAAAACAATCCATACGATTGGCAGTGAAGAATTTTCCCATGGAAAGAGTGCGTGTTTCTATTGATAACTGGCCTCAACGTTTAAAGGCCTCTATTGCAGCCAATGGAGACCACTTTGAATAAGCTTTTTATATTTTATATCGTTTTATATTTATGTATTAAAGTAACACACTGTAAAAGTAATAAATGTTATTTGCAATTAATAAAAAAAAATTTTTTCTTTGTTACAATATTTATGGCATGACTAAGTAAATATATCTTATAAATAAATATTTAATTTTTTGTTTCATGGTCTGATGTGGGTTCATCATATTTTTAACATCAACTTTTTGATTTTTATTTCCAAAAAGTGGCTGCTCCCTGTATTAATGAAAATAGCTTTTGAACAAATACCATCTTTTTGTTCGTCACTCGTGAAAATGATCTCTGTAAAGAGTTCGAAACGTCGGGAAATAAATAAAATAAGTAATGAATAAACGCGATATGATCCTGAAAGTTGCGCTCGCGAAATTCTTAGAGATAAATAATTAGAAGTGAATTGAGTGCCATGGTATAGACATATATTGAGAAGGGACGACAGTCATGTCACAGGGAAAGCGATGAGCATGATTGGACGATGATGAGGATGGAAACATTGGTAATGGAAAACCCAAAATGAGATGTACTAGACTGTGTAAAAAATGATATGAATATGAAGGAAGTAATTGTGAACACAATGAGTGACAGAAGAGAATGAAAAAGGATGACATGTTGACCCACTTACAAATAGTTCTAGTGGAATACGGACAGAAAAATGATGTTTGTTTTTCTTTTGTAACTTTACTCTATTATTATCAAATTGCGTAGAAACATGTAAAAAACTTACCTGTATGCGAGATATATTTCTGGTGTCTTAGACTTGTTCTTTGTGTTGAAGAACTCGGGTAACGCTCGCTTCTCTATCGTGTGTATAGAGTTGTAGTCGAACCAGGCCGAGTATGATGGCACAACAATGTGATGTGTTTGGTCTGTCACATTGTCCTCGAGCTCCTCCTTTGTTAGTGTTTCCTGTTTAACATATCACTTAAAGTCGTATTTTTAATTATACAAAACTAGCTGACAGTAGTTAATGTCACTTTGTAAAATAATGTTGCCACATTTAAAGCAATAGTGATGCATTCAGTTCTTATTCAATCAGATGAATGAACGATGAGTGAAATTGTTAATCATCTCAAATTATACAAAACACTCTAAAACTTATTCTACTCAATTTAATAAATAATTTGACTCATAAACAACATTTTTAAATACTTTATAACAAAGTTTCTAAAATTTTTTGTAACAAACAATATTCTTTAACAGAATTTTTAAAAACTGTATAAAAATTTAAGTCTTAAAAATGTCATGATAGTGAAAATTTTTCATCTGAAGATGAATATAACAAAAAATATGTAATAAACGATCTTTTTTCATTTTTATTACCTACCTATAATTGTTGTATTTTATACATCTATAGTTTCAATTACGTGATGTATTGAAAATGGGACAATCTTACAAGTTTCTGAACTACTATGGACTAAGTATTCCCAAGCTAAACAATCGTGGAAATTTTATTCATTCAAGAGTTTTTTCATTCATTCATATTGCTACAACACTATTTTTTTTTTCATCAAAAACTGACAACACCGTAAACGTCAGTGGTTGTTGTTTAATTAAAAATCCGACCATAATTATATAATGCTAAATTTATATTGTTATAGCAAGAATAAAATAAAAAAATCCTAGTAATAGAGAAGCAATTAATTTACTCGGCGCTGTTTACATTAA
Organism: Euproctis similis; assembly: GCA_905147225.2. Taxonomy (NCBI): domain Eukaryota; kingdom Metazoa; phylum Arthropoda; class Insecta; order Lepidoptera; family Erebidae; genus Euproctis; species Euproctis similis. The sequence goes on from LR990109.1 coordinate 19,018,943, forward strand.
GCATCATCTAGGCAAGTTGGGAAATCCAAATATATTTATATTCACTAGTTTCTTCTAGGAGCTTCGCCCGAGCAAGAATAGAAAAAATCTTGCCTTTTTCATCAAAATATGTTATACTAAACGTTACTTATAAAAAGTGTATTTCGAAAGCGTTGGAAACGGTTAAAATATAAATGACAATATAATAGAAAGCGTTCGACTTTAGACAGTCTTTTTCATCGAAATAGGGCAAACATGCAGACGTATCACCTGATGGTAAAAACGCCGCCCATGGACATCTGTAACACAGCCAGTGTTACAGTTGCGTTGCCGGCCTTTAAAATGGGATAGGGAAGAGAGGGAAAAAGTGGGACAGAGAGGGGAAGAGATTGAGCCTGCAAAACGCAAATCTACTTAACGCCGATATTCTGAGTAGTCGTGGTTTAACAGTGGTAGAGCCAAGCAGTTTGCTGCACGAATAGGCCGGCTCGACCGGTGAAATACAGAACCTCTCAGAATATCGGCGTAAAGTGGCTCATGCCACGTTTCGCTCGGTGAGAGGTATCCGGAGGCCCACCCCCTTTCCCATCCTTTCTTATCCTACTCCAATGTGTCACACTATAGGTATTGCAGGTGTCCATGGGCGTAGCTGGTCGCTTACCATCAGGTGACACGCCTGCTTGTTTGCCCTCTCTATCACATAAAAATATATACTTTTATATATTAGATCGCTCGAACCGGTTCCCTGCCACTGTCGAAAGAATGACAGTACAACATGTTGGCCAGGGTGATAGGTACCTGCGTGTTGGAGTCGCTGTGCTTCCCCTGCGAGTCGTCGTGCGCGTCCAGCGGCGCGGGCGTGGCGGGCGCGTCGGGGCCGGGCGCCGCGTCGGGCGCCGCGCTCGGCGCGGGGGGCGCGGCGGGTACAGCTGCAACACACAAACGTACATTACAACGCTACCCACTAGATGGCTCTGTTTTAAATTACGCTAACTGTATTTCAATGTGTTTACTTCATTATCATTACATAGTATAAAATAAAGTCGCTTTCCGTTGTCTGTCCCTTTATATGCTTAGATCTTTGAAACTACGCAACAGATTTTGATGCAGTTTTTTATTATTAGGTAGAGGGTGTCAACCGGGTGATGTTTAGCTGTAATGCATGTATGTTGTAGTAAAGAAAAAGTGATAAATCCAAAATTTACTTATTACTTTTTATGCGTAACAAAGTTCGTCGGGTCAGCTAGTGTTACATAAAAACGAATTGTATCTGGAGTCCCTCCACGCTAAAGAAGTGAACTTTTGTAATTTAAATTCACTAAATTTGAAAATAAAACATTTCATAGGGTAGTTATTAAATTATACGTCTCAAATGAAAATAGAACAACAGGTAAGTATTTCAGTCACTTTTCACGAAACTTACAGTTTTTTTGTTAAATATTTTAGACACAATAAAACAGCGCCCTCTACTTCTAAGTTAAGCAAGTTAATGACAATGTTATAGATAGATACTAAGCAACGGATATTAGTACATGTATACTTTATAACCTAATAATAAATACCTTTTATGGCCGCATGGGGGCTACCATATTAGAATATTAGAAGTTTCACCTCAATAATAATTGCAACAGAAATAAATTTCAGCCACAAACAGTTCATTATGGAGATTGTGATTGTCAAGTGATATAACTAAATAGAATATGATAAATGCTTACGTTCAGCAGGTCTCTCCTCGGGCGTCGGTACTGCGGTGTCAGTGTTGTCTCTGGAAGCGTTGTCCTCTTCCTCGTCCACTTCGTTCTCACGGCGTTTTGTTGAACGGCTAATGGAAATAATAAAATCTTAAATTTAAACAAACGATTAACAATCTTTAATATTCTTACAATTAACAACGGTAGGGCCAAGCATGTCACTGCATGAATGGGCCGGCTCGACAACGAACACGGCCTCTCAGAAAATCGACGTAAAGGGGCTCATGCCGCGTTTCGTTCGGTGAGTTATGTACCCGGAGGCCACCTTCAAGGTCGGCAACGCAACTGTAACACTTTATGTGTTAACTGTGTTTGTGTGTTGTACAGGTGTCCATGGGCAGCGCTGGTCACTTACCACCAGGTATCACGCCTGCTTGTTTGCCCTCTATCCCTAATATAATAATAAATGCATTTCTTTTATAAGCACAGTTGCGACATTGTTTTTTTTTTTGGAATTCATCTTACCTCTTCCTCTTGCCGTGTTTCTGTGGCGGGGGTGACGGCGAGCGCTTCCTCTTGCTGCCTTTCTTAGATTTACTGGAAGGCTCAGCGCCGGGTAGCAAATCATCAACAGAGAGACGCAATTTGTGGACCTAGCACGATACATACATAGTATTAGACAGATAGTGTTTTATATGCAAGAATCAAATCAAGTTTCAATCAAGTCAAAATATTAAGCTTTAAAACCAATCTCTTATTATTGTCCTATCCAATCTACAAATCAAACAAATTTATAAACATTCTAAAGTAAAATAAGAACGTCAAACATATTTTTTTGTGCTAAAATGGACACGTCTGTTCAAATGAATAACAACAAACACCTTTTTCTTGCCGTGGCTGTCAACTTCGTAGTCCTCCTCGTTCATCCATTCATTATACTGGGGCAGGTCCAGCACCCATGACGCAGATACTCGCCAGGGATCTGAACGTGTACATTCCCAGCTCACAGACTCCGGTACATCTACCTGAAATGCATTCAAATTGTCATCCTTGTTTTTATGATATAGCCTGGAGTTGTTTAGGAAGTAGAGATGTACACCAATATTCGCAAGAAAATATTTTAATTTTTTTAACTGACTGACAACTTTGTGCCCGGTGTGTGGCAATAGGTGCGCCACCTATTCTATTTGGGATATAACATAAAGATTCGGCGAGTCAAGGATTAACAGCCGCTACCTACACCTTCGGGTAGATAAAGGCCGGCAAAAGCAAATTTAAAATAAATAAATAGTTATGATCCTATCTCATTCGCACTTTGCACATTGCTAACAAGATGTATACGTACAGGCAGGTCCGCCTGCGCCCACGTGTCGTGGCTGTCCGGGAAATAGTACCAATGCACTAGAACGTGATTGCCGCGACGCACCACCGGCCTGGCGTACTCCTCCTCCGCCGGGTCCACTGTTGGATATATTATATGTGTTGCGTCCTCTTCGTCTTCTGTTTCAAAAGAAAATACGTACACATTAAGCAATTTCTAAAGAGAAAATATCGTTTGTGCGTTTTAATAGATTATCTATATAAATCATGAACATATAAATAAAAATAATTTGGGTCTGAGTTCATGATTTCACGCTGTACAGGCGGTACACGACTTGCGTCGTTTCAAGTTACGTCGGACAACGTTTTAGCACTATCCCTCAACAAATGTTTCGATTTCTGGTATAGGAGAATTCACTTGACGCGAGATTAATAACGAAATCTTTCAGTGTTTTATCAATACTATTAAATTTATCAACACACAAATACCAAAAATAACTAGCAATTTTATAACCAAAACCTTTTGTTTCACATTTAAGCATGTGAAAAATATGACCGGACTCACGTCGTTTTCCATTGCATACATAACTTTACGCCAAATCCCTTGCGGGGTAGGCAGAGAGAACGGAGCGCCACAAGGCACGATTCTTACATACCTCACTCGCTTAGTTGACTTTCATAACTCTTTACATGCACGCGCGTCGATTTTTGAGGTTTTCCATTAACGTGGCGTATTTCGAAAACCTAACAGCCCTAAGCACGAGGACTGCTTGTATATTAAAGAACCAACATCAATTTTTTCAATTCATAAATTGTTAATAATTCCTTGTAAACCAAAACCTGAACAGTAGACTAGTGGTCGAACATCCGCTTCTGAACCAAGAGGTCCCAGGTTTGACCAATGACTTTTCGAAAGTTATCACAAATCGATGACTGAAAACTTTGTGCCCGGCACGGAAATAGGTTCGCCACCTATTCCATTTGTGAACGTAAACATTACGGCGAGTCGAGGCTTAACAGCCACTGCCTACACCTTGGCGTAGAAAAGGCGTGTGAAGTTATATTATGTAATAAAAATTCAATTGTATGTATCATACCGCAAATCTCTCCTTGGTGATTGACGACGATATCTTTGACTTTGTTAGCAGTAGTTTTGTCGACGTCCGCGCGCACGTATACGCACGGTGAGCGTATGATCTCGGCGCTCATCAGCGCACTCTCGATTTCCATCATCATCTGCACGTTCAAGTCCTTGCGCGACGGGTTCTGCAAATGTTGGGGAGACGGGAATGGGAACAGAAACAATGTTTAGTGTTAGTCGATAGAATTAAGAATATAACAAAGAAAAAACTTAATATCAATGATAAGATGTTTCGAACAAATCATCACTTTTGTTCCCACTTCAAGATTATATATCTAACAGCTGTTGTTAGCAGCATATGTTTCATTGATATTTTAAATTTGATAATATTATTTTCATCAGTTTATAATTGAAAAATAAATTTCAGATTCACTTATTTAGTTGAAGATGCTTTGTATGCCTAAATATAATACAGCTGTGTTCCATATATTATATTTCTCAAGAAAATATAAGATGTTAATGTTAAATAGACTGAACAGATTTGACTGAATCACAATCAAGAATTAGTTTCCTTCACATCAGGGTAGAAGACCAACGGACTTTTGGCTAAAACAAAAAAAAATTGTAAATTTAAATCCTGACAAAAAAGTGACACTTAAAAGTTTTAATTTACAGATAACGATTACTGATTAGGTTGTGAGAAACGGCCCACGACAACTTACCTGGTATATTACTATTTACTTTAAAACAAGCTCTTAATAAGTTATATTGAAAATAAAACTCGGTACAGTTATTTGAAAGCTAAGGCTAAAATCAAATCATGTATGTTCTAATGCTAATTTTATTCCTATCCTAACAAAGAAAGAACAACGCGTATAAAAGCAAGCCGTGTTTGGATTTAAAAAGTGAAGTGTGAAAAATAAAAAAGTGAAACCACGATTATTCGCATCCAAGAATAAAATAGTTTATAATAAAATATATATAAAACTCCAAATTGTAAAAACGAGGAAACTTTTATTGGAAACTGTGTCGAATATGAAAAACAATCTGATCAAATAAAACATAAAAATCTATGCATGCATGGTTACGTATTAATCGAGAAATCCCACATTACAAATTAGTCGTTTAAAAACAAGAATATGATTATTTTTTAATCACACACAAACAAACAAAACATGACATGTGTTATGACAAAAAAAAAATAGTTTGTTAAACCTTTGAACAAAACAATATAATGTTGTTGCCCACATAATGTATCCTTATGAAATGATAATGAGAAACCTTGAAAGCAATAGAAAATTTGATGTATTTCGTAGAATCCTTCCCTAGTATTTTATATACAAATGAGTGATTTATTTAATAATATGATTGATAACAACACATCACTACAAGAAATTAAATAAAAATATTAAACTACTTTTGTGTTCAAGACAATTAACCTATAACTAACATAATATAGTCTAGGTGGTCCAGTGGTCGAGCACCCCGATTCTGAATCAAGAAGTCGTGCGTACGAATGCTGGCGCACACCAATGACTTTCCGAAAGTTATGTGTGATAATTATCCGATGACTGAAAACTTTGTTCCCGCTGCCTGGCAATAGGTTCGCCGCCTATTCCATTTGGGACGTAATGTCGACAAAACGTCGAGTTGAGGCTTATCAGCCGCTACCTAATACCTTGGGGTAGAAAATTATTTACATTGTGATTTAAAAACTGTGCTATTGTGAAAAGTTGTGCTACTTATTGAGAACGCGCCCGCTTTTGTCATGTTTTTTTATGTCGCATTGCGCAGTGCATTTCCTTGTTATAGCGGCTACGGAACCACTTAGGTGCCTTAAATATCTTTTTTAGTGCTTAAAACAAGAAGTCTGCTCGTTAACTATATTAGCTATTGTTAGAGTGTAAATTTACTGAAAGTACATATAAAAAATATATTGCATCAAAAACCGGAATACTTCACGCCGAAACATATGCGGGATAGGCAAAATGAATCGACTGCTATAAGACACAATCCTCATAAGCGTCCTAGCTGATGAGTTTTTAAGGCGCATTCGGGTCTTCTCCCTATTAGATATTCGTCATTTTTTTACAGATAACTCAAGTCAGAGAGAAATAACTAAAACCAACTAAGAAATAAGAATTAGACTACGAGATTTTCATTCACATTTCAAATCATTTAAAAAATCTACAGTTTAAAAACAAAAATCAGCTTAAGTCTGTTGACTGTATCCTGTTAAATCTGATGCTCATTTTGATATCAACTAATTGGTGTTAGAAACAAGTGATGCATTGTTAGGGCGTCGCATGTTGGCGATCTGGTGGGGTCAGCGGGGGGGGCTGTGGTGAGCGAGGCGATCGTGCGGGTGAAGTGCATACCTTACCGACCTGGAAGTCGAACTTGCGCCACCGCTGCTCCGACTTGAAACGGAACATGGTGGCGAGCACCGTGCACAGGGACCCGCCCGGCTTCATGTCCATAAACACTTTCATCTGCAACACAATATGCAATTTATACTCACACCTGTAATTAAAGTAATATAGGAATTTTAAATAACCTTTTTCTACTCAAAAATGTAGGTAGCGACTGTTAAGCATCGTCTCGCCGAATCTTCACGTTCCAAGTGGAGTAAGTGGCGGAACCTATTGCCATACACTAGGCAAAAAATAGCCTGTCATCGATATTTTAGCACACATAACTTTTAGCCACGCAATAGATTCCGCCTAGGTGGCGTTCCATTTGAAACGTGACAATTCAGCGACTCCATACTTGCGTCCAACTTCGAGTAGAAAAAGGCGTGAAGTAATACAACAATCAAAATCGATATAGATAACCCAAAAATCGAAAAGGCCGAGAGCCAATTGAAGAACGGGTTCTTACAGTTTCGTTTAAAATTGTTTGTTTAGGTCAATTAAAATGGCAAGCATGCAGTAATTCACGAAAAAATAAATAAACACCAAGATCAAGGTTGTATACGTTTGTTTCCTTTTTGGTGTGATATAATACATTCGAGATTTGTTTAGCCGCTTTATTGTGCACTAAAAAGGAAGCAGAATGTTTTCAATAGGCCATTATGCAGTGCAAAATGACATCTATATTTGTCTAGTGTATAAAAAAATCATTAAACCTATATTACTTCCTAAACGTCATCTACGTGGCCAATTTAAATGGCACACAGCTAAATTATCTCTAATCCTAATAGACGGTGGTAGAGCCACGCAGTCCGCTGCATGAATTGGCCGGCTCGAACCGGTGAAATACTACGACCTGTTAGAATATCGACGTAAAGTGGCTCTTGCCGCGCTTCGCTTGGTGAGAGAGGTACCCGGAGGCCCAACCCCTTCCCCTCTCACTTCCAACCCCTTCTATATCCTATTATGTGGGCCGGTAACGCAACTGTAACACTATTTGTGTTCAGGTTTCCATGGGCGGCGTTTGTTGCTCACCACCATCATTGACTTCCAATACCATAAAAGAAATTCATAATAGATCCCTTTTTATTTTGGAAATACGATAAAAAAGGATGCATTAGTCGTCTCGGTGGAAGGACAAGCATCCTGCTTCTGAATCAATGAGGGATGGAATGCCTTACACTAATCCTCGGAATTCTTTTCCAGAATTTATGTGTTATAAATATCGATGACTGATAACATGTTCCATTTTGGACGTGAACATTCGGCGAGTCGAGGCTTAACAGTTGCTGCCTATACCTTCGGGTAGAATAAAGGTGTGTACAACAAAATCAATTTCTCATAAATCCTTCATCGTAGGCAAATGCGGCAATAATATCGAGGCTGTTTAGCTCTATGGCCGGTTAGACAAGTGCGTTAATATGAACTGCAATAGATGATTGTGGACCTTGATGATGAGAGTGGCAGTACAGGAACCAATTAATTATACTTTATCTCTTTATTTTCCTGTACAATTATTATTTATTGTATCTATATCATCGAGATATATTGTTTGTTTATTTCAAAGACCAAAATACTACCATATCCATCCGGGGTAAAATATGTTTATTATGGGTCGGAAACGAATATGTTGTTGTGTGTGTCCCTAGGCTACGGTACCCGACGGGCCGCGAGGGCGCACACCCCGCGAGTGCGCCCGGGTCGCGGCCCGGGAAGGATGACCCCCCGGTGCGGCCGGGAAGGGTCGTCGGGGGCGCCGCCGGCCGCGCGCCTCTTTACAGCGCGCGGTCGGAGCCGCCCCGCCCGGGGGAGCCTCGTCAGGCTCCCCGAGGATGAGCACCCCCTCGTGACTGAGGGGGGGCGACGGCGGGGTGGACCAGAGGGGTTTATCCGAATCCTGGACCACCCCAACGCCGGAGGAAGGCCGCCGCGAGGTTTTAGTGGGTAACCCTAGGATCGGATTTCAGTTTACTGTTTTGGGAGTCCCACACTACCCCCTGCCGTCCCCGGGCGGGGGGTGTGCATAAAGCATTTCCTCGCGTTAAAAAAAAAAAAAAAAAAAAGGCTACGGTACCCGTATGAAACGGGCTGTTTGCCATTGTCAGACTTTGAGAATGGAAATAATAACATTAAATCCTAAACTTATTTTAGCCGTGACACAGTTTCCACAAGAATGCCACGCAATAATTTATAAGTGCTTAATTTGATTCAAAACTACAATTTAGAAAGGCACTTATGATTTTCTTAAATATCTAAAAGACAATAGAGTATATAGAAATAAAACTATTAGTATTGTTCTTGGCAAAAATATTATAAATCAATCAAATACAACGGCATCACCATCATCTTCTTGTCGTGCTCCTATCATCATTTCACTCCACTTCCCTATCATTCGCATCTTCCATATCAACACTTTTCGTAATCATAATAATATCATCTTTCACACAATCCATCCATATATCTATTTTGAAGTTTTCCTCTTCTCTTGTTTCCTTCGAAATTCAAATGTATCATTATTCTCGCGACTCTCTCTCTCGCAATATCATGATAAAAACAACAATAACTATATAATTATAACTTATCATAACTTGACGCCTTTTTTCTACCCGAAAGGTGTAGACAGTGGCTGTTAAGCCTCGACTCGCAGTTATGTTTACGTCCCAAATGGCATCACACATAACTTTTGAAATCAATTTCGAAAAGTCGTTGGTGTGAGCCAGGCTTCGAACCCCTGACCTCTTGATTCAGAAACGGGGTGCTCGACCACTTTATAATTATAATTCAACTATAATTTGATAATAATTCCAACAGTTAAGTCCTTGGATATATAACACGCTTCCGCGGCTTATTGACATGACATCCGAACCGTGACTCAGTGAAGGTAGATGAATCATTTAAATGAGATCTAATTAATATTGTAATTAGTGATTTTTTCAAACAAGACAAGAGAAGCGAATTTAGAAGGTCGACTTATTTAATGTCAAGTGTATTAGTACAAATTTAACATTGAAAATGGGATAATTTGCATACAGGTAATACAAAAAATCTAAAAAATAATTATAATCTGATGAAGCGAACAAATCAATCAATCAATCGAGCAGAGCGGAACAGATTTGCACTGAACCCACTAAAAAGGATATAGGTACGTAACACGGACAAGTCATTGGTGTGAACTCTGTTTTAAATTCGTAAAAAATATTACGTAGGTTGGTTAATCTTTTAAGAAAAAGGTATTCAAAGCATGCTCCATATTTTTATAAGCTTTTATTTAACTTGCACTGTATGTATGTATATATTAGTGACAGCGGCGGCCTTACCCATTGCGAGGCTCCGGGCGGCAGGCCCTTTGCGAGGCCCTTTGCTCTTCGTGAAATGTATGTGATGCGAAAGTAGGTCTGGTTGTTTGGTTTAGGTATTTGTCATGTTTGACGAGAAATGCTAAAGTTATACAAATGAATAAAATTTGAGTTTTAAAATATTTATATATTTATACATAGAAAGATTTACCAAATTAACAAATACAGAGATGATAAATTTTAAAATTGATGTTTGCGGCTTTTCCTAAGACTAAAATCTTTAATTAAAGCACAATAATCCAACGAATGAGCTACGTCATTTTCGATTGAAAGAATAGCAAGGGCTGAAAGCCGATCTTGTGTCATCGAATTCCTCAAATATGTTTTAATAATTTTAAGCCTCGAAAAACTCCTTTCAGCAGACGCAACTGTCACAGGTGTGGTGGCAATAATTCTCAGGACTATTTCGATAGTGGGGTAAACTTCAGTTAATTTGTTTTCTATTATGTATTTCAGCACCGAGATAATATCGTCGTTTCCTTCATACACACGCATGAACATACTCAGTTCTTCGTACAATTCATGTCCATCAATATCACATGATTCTCCTACTGTCATAGATATTTGCAAGTCGCTGCATTGCTTCAAAAGTTCACTATCACTAATTTCCTTTAATCTTTTTATATTATACATGAAACCAAATATGCTCTCATGATGTTTAAGTGCCTCAAACCTAGGATGGCAGCTTGCGCGCACATTGTCGACAATGACATAAAAATAGTTTATTTTGAAAATCTCTTCCGCATTCAATTCATGACCTTCATCTTCTCCTTCATAATCAAAATGCCTTTTTTTACGTCGTCTTCTGACTTCTTTGAACTGCCTGTCAATGTCATTTTCCTCGGCTATTTCTCTCGCTGTTACAAGGGATGCCTGGAAACCATTTTCTCGATAATTATCGAGCCAATTTGTGAATGCGTCTAGGTGTTGTATAGCCACATCTAAGTGCATGTTTTCACTTTGCCACATTTTGCTTATAACATTTATCTTTGTAAGAATGTCATACCATATGACAAGTGAAACTACAAATTCGTAGGTAGTTATTTCCTTTTCTATAGAATGGCATTCACTGACCAATTGACAATTTGTTGTATTTTCTGCTAAATCCTTTAAAGCATCACATATATCGCTTAGTTGGTATTTAACGGCCTTCACCGATGCTACCCTGCACTCCCATCTAGTTTCAGAAAGTGGTTTCAGCGATAATGATTTTACATGAGCATTTAAAATAGCCCACCTCTGACTTGAGCCGGCAAACAGAGTGTACAACCTTTGTAGCAAACCAAAAAAAGATTTTGCTTGGACACAAGACGATGCTGCATCTCCTAGGATGAGATTCCAGCTATGACTCCCACATGGTAAAAAATAAGCAAGTGGATTAATTTCAAGAATACGTTTTTGGACACCACTTTTTTCACCACGCATATTTGCACCATTATCATATCCTTGGCCTCTGCAGTTTTGCAATGATATACCTAACTGTTCTAATTCTGTGATTATATAATTAGTTAAACTCTCAGCTGTGGTTTTTTCGACGGCTAAGAAACCAATAAAATGTTCTTCAATTTCAGCTGTATTTGTATTAAAAAATCTTATAATAATTGAAAGTTGCTCAACACGAGAAACGTCGCGAGTACAATCAAGAATAATCGAGTAATATTTATTTTTTATTATTTTTTCAACAATTTGAGTCTTTACGTGACTTGCCATTAATTGTATGAGCTCATTTTGAATATTTTTTCCGATGTAGTGGTCATTAATCGTCTTATCCTTTACTTGTTTTAGGTGAAGTCTCAGCACAGGATCAAATCGGGCTATTAACTTTACTAAATCTATAAAGTTGCCGCTTGTCTCACTCGAATCTGAGTCAGATGTTAACTTCTCTCTATGACCTCTGAAGGCCAAATTGTGAGATGCTAAAAAATTTACAATTGCTAGCAATCGTTCTAAAATATCTCTCCAACGTTGCCTTTCTTGTTCAATTTGTGACTGGGCCAAGGAGTCAATAGTGGAACAGCTTTTTAAACCATTTTCTAAATTAATCCATTTCAACATACAATCTTTGTGCTGTCGAGTAGATTCGTGAGATTTTAGGTAATCACCCAAATGTTTCCAATCACACACTCCTTCACTTGATCCAATCTTTGTATTTTCTAGCCCGAATATTCGACACGGAAAGCAGTAAACGGCATCCTTTGTTTGTGAATAAATCATCCAGCGCCTGTCAAGCTTTTCACCGTTAACTAATATCTTATTATAATGATATTCGCTGAATCGTCGTCCATTATCATTCACGGGAAATAAATCAACTTTAACCCGGATTGGACCTTTTAACACAATCTCAGTTCGGTCTACATCAGTAATTGTTATGGGCCACAAACCGGGGTCATTTTGAGGATTCAGATTTTCCATTCCAGCAATCATGAATGTAGACATAGACTCGGGCTCAGATTCGTGTTCTTGACTGGATAGCGTTGACGGCGGCACCGGTGACCTAAGAGACAATGATGTAGTTAATTCATCATCATCCTGGCTGTTTTTACTTGATGACGGCGGCGGCTCCCATGATGTGGAAGGAATGTTTTCACTTGCATCAGGATTAGAGTCACTTTCAGTCAATAAATGTTTTGTAGAGGTTTCTTGATCATCACTTTTTATATATTTATATAAAGATCCCCGTAGATTTTCTTGTACCTGCTTTCTTTTGATAGCTCGTTTCCTTTTTGAACTACCTGATTCAAATTTTCTACCGGCATCACGATCACGCGAACTCATTTCGTAAATCTTGTTTTGTTTCGCTAAAATATTTCCAAGATGACAAAAGTTGACGAACGAAATAAAACACGGGGATTCCCCGAGCGATAGAAGAGGCTACATCTAGCGGACTTCTCATGTAGCGTCTGGTCACAGGGTACCTAAATCATACAGAGTCCAAGCTTCCATACAACGGTGCGCGCGCGACCCCCCGGCCCCGACTCCCCGGCGACGACGCCCGGCGGGGACAAAATTTCCCCCGCCACGCTCCGCGCCGCGTACGTGACAAGCGGTGGTGGACAAGCACACATGTGCCCGCGCTCTTGTTGTAGTGCAACCGTTTCGCGCGGGCTCTATGAATCTTGACCTCTGTATAATATTTACTTTGTTTTCTGGTAAACTACAGTTGAAGGCGCTATTCTAATACTTACTACTACTGTTAGATGGCGCTGGGAGATAGCTCGGGAAGTTTCGGCGTGCCTAGACGCGAGCAACCGATATGCTACAACGCTGCGCGAACATTCTAGATTCGTGCGAGCGCATTATATAAGGCCTAGCGCGCACTTCCTTGCGGTGAACGTGTCTGCGTTTATTTTGCCACTTCATACTTCATGACACTTTTATGACACTTCATACTTCACAGATTAGGTACCTATACGTTAAACGCAAGGCAGTGCGCGCTAGGCCTAAGCTCTCTTACTATAGTGGCTAAATTTTTATTGAATCGAACCTCCTAGCTCGTAACAATAATTAAGGATCAAAATCAAAAGTTTTAAATTAAAAAAATCTATATTTTTTAAAATTTGCGTCTGTGGGTTGTTGCGCGAGGCCCCTGCAAGAGCGAGGCCCCGGGCGATTGCCCTGTTCGCCACCCCCTAAGGCCGCCGCTGATTAGTGATGTTACGAATGTTGGATTTTGGACATTCGCGAATGCGAATATTTCTTAAAAACATTCGCGAATGCGAATATTTCTTTGAAGCCTTCGCGAATGCGAATGCGAATATTTCTTTTACGCCTTCGCAAATGTTTTCAGACCTAAAATGCACACAAAATTTCATCTAAATCGGTCAAGCCACATTGGTGCAGTTATTTAATTATTAATATCACTCGTAGAACAATATTTTGAAAAAGGTTCATAGTTAATAACACGTTTATTTTCCTGATGTAACGCTCTCGTGTTCAATCTTGCCGTTGGAGTTTTATAAAAAAAAATGAACTGGAATTTTTAAGTTGGATCAAACTGCTAAGAGCCTCAAAAACCGACGCGCGTGCATGAAAAGAGTTATGAAAGTCAACGAAGCGAGTGAGGTGTGTAAGAATCGTGCCCTATGGCGCTCTGTTCTCTCTGCCTACCCCGCAAGGGATTTGGCGTGAAGTTATGTATGTATGTATGTATGTATGTATCAAACTGCCTACGGTATGAAAATTGATTAAAATCGATTTGAGTTAGGTATGGCAGGGTTTGCACGAAAGGATAAACGCAGTCGAAATGAGGGTACTGTGCAAAATCTGCGGAGTGACTCTCGTAGACCGCGTCGAAAACAAGTTTGTGAGGAAGGAAGAAGTATTGAAAGAGAGTGTCGATGTTTAAGTAAGAAAGGGTAAACTCCGGTAATTTGGAAATATAGAATGAAAGGATGATGCCAGATTGAACCAGCAGATAATACAATGCAAAACCGGAAGAATGTAGGATACGCAGACTGCCACGACATACAAATAGAACGAGTCCTGGAGGAAGGTGATGTCAGGAGCCTTAAAGGTCGACGACCGTGTATGACGAGAATTATGAAACTCAAAGAAACGAGTGAGGCGTGTATGAATCAATCGTCCCTTATGGCGCTCTGTTCTCTCTGCCTACCCCGCAAGGGACTTGACGTGCAGTTATTTATATAATTAATGGCTAATATCATTATTATGCTACTACTTGAATTCGACTTCATCAAAACCAAAAATATAAATTGTATTCTATCAGCTTTACAAGAGATTTTGTGGAACCCGAAGGAGTGATTTACGAGTTTTAAAGTATCTTCCTTTGCTGCTATTTACGGGCGCCACGGTATTACACATTTAATGATATTCATAAGCTAGTTATTTCAATCTGATTGATTGCTAACGACTTAGCGAAAATGTAACAGGCTTAGTTTCTCTACTGTCAATAATTTATACTGTGCCATTGTTTACTACATTAGCGAAATACATTCACTATGAACAATAATTCAAGTACAGCCACAAGTACTTAGCAGGGTAACTGCGCTTGAACCACAGAATAGAATCAACAGTGACGTTCAGCACAACGGACGTCGCACGCCTTGACACGGAAAAAACAGCGATCATGATTCTTAAAAGTGAATTCGTTTTTACTGTGCTTATAGCGTGTTGCTCAGCGTTTAGGGCTACCACACCTTTAATAAAAAATGTAAGTAAAATGTACCAATAACTTGTTTTTGTAAATTTATAACTAGCTGACCCAGCAAACTTTGTTTCGCCTCGGAAGCAGTAAATAAATAAATAAACTAATAATAATAAATAAATTCTGAAAAAAAAATAGCAGCCTAAGTTACTCCTTATTACACCAGCTACCTGTCAATAAAAGTCATAAAAGTCCCGTCAAAATCGGTCCAGCCATTTCAAACATCACCCGGAACAAACGAAAAACCTTACTGATATTGTAAATTCAGAAGTTATCCGTGCTTGTTTTTTTCAATAGTGGATAAAATTTAAAGTTTTAAGACTGAGTATAGTATATAGTTATGGCTTAAAGGTTGGTACTGTCTACTGTTTATCAAGTTTACTCGTTAAAATTTTTGTATCAATTATTTTACGAAATATAGAACAGTGTGCAAAAAAGTGGCAGTGGCTTACAATTGAATGTGATGAAAACAAAAGTTATGGTGTTTGAAAGGGAGGAATCCAGAACGGATGCAAGGATAATGGTTGACGATGTAGTGCTGGAACAGGTGAATGAAGTTGTATATCTTGGATGCGCTTTTAGCAGGGATGGAAAGTACACCGCTGATGTAGAAAGAAGAGTAGCGTTAGGAAATAAAGTAAATGGGGCGTTGGGCAGATTCCTGGGCGCAAAAGATATTAGCAGAAAAGCCCAGCTAGCATTTCACAATGCAATATTGATCCGAACGCTAACTTATGGAAGCGAGAGCTGGGTATGGCAGAGCGTGCATGAAAGTAGGATAAACGCGATCGAAATGAGGGCATTGCGCAAAATCTGCGGAGTGACCCTCGCTGACCGCGTGGAAAACAAGGTTATAAGGAAGGAAGTCGGATTGAAAGAGAGTGTCGATGTAAAAGTAAGAATGGGCATAATCCGATGGTTCGGACATGTAGAAAGGATGGATGATGCAAGATTGACTAAGCAGAAATACAATGCAAAAGCGGATGGATGTAGGAGTCGAGGACGGCCTAGACACACATTCCATGACCAAATAGAACGTGTTCTGGAGGAAGGTGATGTTAGGAGCCTCAAAAATCGACGCGCGTAAATGAAAAGACTTATAAAAGTCAACGAAGCGAGTGAGATGTGTAAGAATCGTGCCTTATGGCGCTCCGTTCTTTCTGCCTACCCCGCAAGGGATTTGGCGTGAAGTTATGTTATTGTTGTGCATAAAATGTAATATTAACAATTTATGTATAATCATTTACTTTTTATGTACAGATACAACGTGGGGGTAAACATTTTGAAGGCCCTCATTGGTCTACCGCTGAGAACGCTTTGTACTGGGTGGACATTAGCGGACAAAAAGTATACAAACTCGACTCTCAAACTAATAATGTTACTTCGAAAGCAATTGGTAGGTTATCGGATTTTGTAATTGTTACTAAATTAAGTGAAATGTTGTGATAATTTTATCGACTATTTTTATGTTAACTCGCCACAAATACTTGTGTGATAAACATTACTTTTTAGTTTTTTCATAGTGTTAGCTTTGCTAATGCTTTCGTCTGCATGAAATTTAATTTAAAAAATCTAAAATATATGTCGCCTATGCTACTCCTTAATACATCAGCTATCTGTCAGCTGTTTCCGAGATTAGGTGAAAGGGGCAGACAATTATAGCAGTATTATTTTGTACTGTATACCAGTATACCCTTGTGCCTGCTTATTTCTACTAAATAATTAAAGATATATTCATTTATTTTTTGTTATTGACGGTCTAAAATCTAAACTTAATATCTGAGCATTATGATTAAACACTTTTAATAAATAATTGCAATAATCAATAAATAAATAAATTATTATTATCAATTAATAATTAATTAATGATCCACAAATAATATTGCTATGACTGATTACAGGTTATGGTCCAGTATCCCTCGTCGTAACAGTGAAAGACAATCCAAATTTAATTCTTATCACAGTAAGATCAGAATTATATTTGCTCAACTGGAATGCCTCTAATGGGGACAGTTCCCTACGGCTGCTAAGTGTGGTCGACTTGGGACGTCCAGACAACAGATGCAATGATGGAAAGGTCGATGCTAAAGGAAGACTTTGGTTTGGTACATATGTTTTATACATAGAATTAGAGACAGACAGTAACTGAAAATTATGGCGCACCAAATGCCATTGATGCACAATGAAGTTAGTCTAAAAATCAAAACAAGCAAAATTGGATAGTATGAGATTCTACTCCTAGATGTTATGTGATTTTATTAATCTACTGGTTTACAAGAGTCTCGGTGGTCCAGTGCTAGAGTACACGGTTTCTGATCTATTGGTCCGGGTTCGAATCCTGACACTGGCTCACACCAAAGACTTTTCGAAATTGTTTTCGGGAGTTAAGTGTGATAAATATCGATGACTGAAAACTTTGTGCCCGCTATGGTAATAGGTTCACCCACCTATTCTATTTGGGACGTGAACGTAACGACGACAAGAGGCTTAACATCCGCTGCCTACACCTTCGGGTAACAAAGGCGTGAAGCTATGTTATGTTACAAGAGCTGCATATGGTGGATAGTGGAAAATAGAAATGGAAGGTGAAGATTGAAAACTACAATATTGGCCTTGTGTTTTAAATCAGGTACCATGGGCAAAGAAGTGCGAGAAGTAGTAGAACCAGACCAAGGCACTTTGTACATGATGGACGAGGACAATTTTATAGATGCAGTGCCTATGGTCCGACCAGTGACCACATCCAACGGCATCGCATGGACATCAGATAATAAATTCATGTTCTACATCGACACGCCGACAAGAAAT
Source organism: Euproctis similis (assembly GCA_905147225.2). Lineage (NCBI taxonomy): Eukaryota > Metazoa > Arthropoda > Insecta > Lepidoptera > Erebidae > Euproctis > Euproctis similis. Next base: position 19,036,753 of record LR990109.1, read on the forward strand.
ATAGACGTTTTTAATTTTGATCTTACAAATGGGTCGATTCGTAAGTATATAGAGGCATTCCGTAAATATGTTTGGCAAAGAGACGTAGTAGTTAAGCCTATTGGCGCAAAAAAAGTCGTGTTTTTCTTTATCTTGGCATTGTTTTTCAAAATATTAGCAACTTATGTGTAATGTTGTTAAGTGGTACAATATATTGGTAATGGTAATTCTTTGACAGGTAGTGACAATAATAAAAATAGCCTTGGTGGTCGAGCACCCCGCTTCTGAATTAAGAAGCCACGGCTTTGAATCCCGGCTTACACCAATGACTTTTTGTAATTATTTTAGTAAGTTATGTGAGATAAATATTGATGAATGAAAACTTTGTGCCCGCTATGGCGATAGGTTCGCCGCCTCTTTCATTTGCGACGTAAACATAACGGCGAGACGGGGCTTAACAGTCGCTGCCTACACCTTCAGGTAGACAAAGACGTGAAGTTATGTTATTTTTCTTTGTTATCTATATTTATATACCAGTTACCAGGTTGGAAAACTGGTTTGTTTTTGGAAAAAACCGACCAACAATCTGTACCACTACTGACCATACTATGGTGTCAGCCTGGTTTAAAAAAATAATGTAAACATAATTGCAGGCAATAGAAGAACACTTTTTAGCTTTCAAGCGAACAATGTTACTGGCTATCCTGATGGGATGACTATTGACAGTGATGGCAATTTATGGGTGGCTTGTTTTAACGGATGGAAGGTAATTTCAATACTAAAATAATAAGGCAGGTGGACAAATGATTACCAGAATGATAAATGGTGGCCCAGTGGTCGAGCACCCTGAGTTTCTGAATCAAGAAGTCACGGGTTCGAATCCAGACTCCTCTCACTAATGAATTTTTGAAATTATTTTCGAAAGTTATGTGTGATAAACAAATACTGATGACTGAAAACTTTGTGCTCTGTATGGCAATAGGTTCGCCACCTATTCTGTTTGGAACTTAAACATAACGGCGAGACACCACCTACACCTTCAGGTAGAAAAATAGTGAAGTTATGTTACGTTATAAGTACTCATAGTATGTCTTTATAAGTATTTATCATTCTGGCAATCAAACAAAAATATCTAGGATTGATGTTATAATTTTACAAAGTTGTGCTAGCTAAAAAACACTATTTTTAATACACACTCTAGTTTTGATCATAAAATTATTACATGTTTATGATAAATAAGTTTTATATAGAATTTTATAGTGTAAATTTATTAGATATGCCAGTTATGTTGAATCTCCATCAATCATTAAAATAATACTATCTTTTAAGTGCAATAAAACAAAATTTTACTAAAATCTGTTCTACCTTTAGAATTCTGTTACACAACTCCTGCAGACAAATGTGGCCTTTATATAAAGGTAAAGTATTGAATTTTTTCCTAAAACAATTCTTAGGTCATCAAAATTGACTCCAGAGCTGGCAAACTATTGGAACAACATAAGTTGCCTGTTGCAAAAGTGACATCAGTTATGTGGGGTGGTCATGACTTGTCCACATTATTTGTAACAACAAGCCGTGTAGGACTGACAGAAGCAGAACTTAGCAATCAGCCAGAAGCGGGATCTCTTTATGCTATAGAAGGAACAGGATCTAAAGGATTGCCAGAAAACCAATTTGTATTTACTGATGCAGCAAATTATTGAATGGTTTCGTAGTCATGAAAAGTTCAAGCTATGTTATGTTTCAGAATTAGTTGAATAAAGCATTTAATTTTAATTTTTTTTCAATCATAAACAAACTCATGCCATAAATTCATGAAAAACTTACTGGAAGCCTCAAAAATGGTGGATCAGATGCATTCTTTCCTAATTTGTTTTCTTGATATTGAATAAGTTGTATGACAAGTTGGGCAAGACCCTCTTTAGTTGGAGGATCTGTCTGCACATGCTGAAAACATAGGACATTTTATTGTTTGTTTTACAATGCTCTACACATATTTAATATTTAGATTCCAAGTAATTGATTTTTTATACAATTTTAAAGTATCAGTAATCAGCCATAGGAAGTTACTCATTACTTAATTAGGGCAAGAGAACTACATTAATCAAGCACAAATATAACCTAACAAATTTGTTGGTGATTTTTCATTAGAGCTTGTGAAATATGTTAACATTTCAGGAAATTTTACTATCAAAACTATATACTAAACCCCAGCTATTTAATTAAAGAGAGTTATGAACATAAAAGTATCATTGGAGTTATTTCAGTTTTGCGTCTTTGCAAAAGTATTTGTTTTACTTTCATTTAGACAAATGCTAATTCTTAGGAACAATAAATAAAGTTTATATTATTGTTACCCGCAACAAAAATGCTCAATTTAAATATTATTTTGTTAGGCTACAGGAAAGAATTAAAGAAAGATTTACTTTAATCCGAGTCTAAACCGGTCTCATGTTTATTCAACATTAATGTATGGTTACGATTTAGTAATGGTTGATGTTCTTATACATTGGCAGTACATTTTATTATCATGATATAATTAATGAGATACATTCATTGTACAAACCTTTTTACAGTTTTTTTGTAACCAAACACGTATTTGGTCAAATTGTGATAGAGACTCGGAACACTGAAAATAATCGATATTGGGTGCCCCATCTTTCTTCGGACCTATAGTTGCCATTTTGAGTTTCTTTGTCGCACTTGACTGAGTTTCACAAAATTCTTAACTAGATTAAATTTAGGAGTTTAACTATATAGGTATCTTTGAACAAAAAACGATGCCGAACTTTCAATTTATCAAAGCGTCGCTATCGCTGTCAGTTACAATTACAAGTTGTGTCAACTGTCAAGTCATTTTTTTTTAAATCGTATGACCTGGTAACAAATACCTCTAATACCGCTACCATACACTCGACGAATAGCGTAGCGCGGGAAAGAGGAAGGGACGTAGTGTGGACACGATATTCATCCTGCCGCGAATCATTCCGGCAATGTGAACGCGAGTGGCTGACCACATTATTCGCGCGATTGCAGCGCAGTCGGCTAGGGCTGTTTATAATATCAGATTTTCGACATATCGATATTTTTATATATATCAATCTATAAATAATATCTTACTTACATTACGATGGTGCATTGGTAAAACTACCAAAAATATCGACAGCCCTAATATCCAAGTTCAGCGCGTCACGAATATTTGCGCGAATATTCGTGCGAGTAGAACAATGTGTGGCCAGAAATGATAACATCGCGGCAACGCGAACGCGAACGGCGAATAGCTGTGTGTGGTACAACTGTAAGTCTTATCAAGTCAAATTGACAAACATAAACACAGAGATTTCGAGTAAAATTTAAAAATAATTTAAAACCTAGTTCAAATTTTGATTTAAGCTTAGTTTTTTAAAATGTTACTAATTTAATTGAATGACAGCAAATTGAGAAACACTCCTTGAGTCCCTGCTGGTATAAATATTGCAAGGTTAATAATAAATTGGAGCAGTTTCCCCAACGTCAATTCGTCAAGTGTATGTTTGTGCTAGCATATTCGTTAGCATACATAAATTTGAAACTTCATAAACCAGAATAAATAAGTGCGTAAAAAAGAACTACTAATTTTAATATAACCTTAATCATACGTTGTAAATCGTAAACTGAAAATGACTTTCTTCATTTTAGGCACTTTTGCTACAGTAGCGCTAATATCAAATACTGATGAACATTAATGATATCTGAATACACTGAATTACACGGTGAATATTCCTGGACACTCATGAAATTACTGAAAGAAGATATCTTTTAAACTTTGATGTATATAAAAATTAGAGATAAATACCTGAATACAACTGTAATTACTAACTGCTGTCTGATGATCATATGTAACCAAGGGCTGTCAGTATAAGGTATTAAACTTGTGATCGCACATTATTCATGGTAATTTGTCTAGATTACATTAATTTATTTTGGCAGAAAGTCTTATTTAGTGACGACAAATACGGGATCATATAATTAAAGTAACAAACATTGACTAAAAAAACACAGCTTATACATGGATTTTTTTTAATGATACAATAAAGCACAGTAAAATTGAGCTATAGCTCACCAATTTTAACATCTACATACATTACATTAGTGAATATCAACAACTTTGAATTAAACGTCTGCTAAATACATGCTTATATTTAACTAGTTTTTTCTCATTTAATTGACAATACATTGATGTGTAATATTAATTTAATAACACTTAGTAGATCGTTACGTTTATTTCGGAAACTGCGTCAAACCATGTCTTACTGATGTCTTCTATTTTCGATATTTTTATTTTATATTCGATTCATTTGTCATATTTTGTTCCAAGACTTGTTAAAACGTACAAAATACGGCTTTACAAGTTAAAAGTATTTAGTTATAAATCACATCTGACATTAAATCTGTTAATTATCCTCATTAACAGGTTTGCTTGCTTGGTGGTATAATAGGTGGCGCTGTGTGGATTGAGTCCAGAAAACCGGTGATTTCAGTATGCAAATTCTTTGAATTTATGAAACTTTTAATTAAACAGGATAACTATGCCAGTTGGAGAATTTTGATCAATAAATTTATTTGGAATTCTATAATATAAACTTTGCGTTTGATTATATGTTTAGACGACACAGTAAAACAGTTTCGTTTGTGAGGTGAAGTCATGCGATAGGTAGTGTTATTTCTTATTAATATTTTATTTTATGTCATAATAGAACATTTATGGTACTAAATACATAAGTTATTGTCATAAAACACACACATACACCCACATATTACATACATATATATCAACATCAAATGTTCAGTATGTTTTTTATATTCAACTTTCAGCTGCTCATAATTGAACGATTCTTTTTTTAAATTTTATTGTTTAGAAGTAGTGTCCGACCACCTTCGGCCAAAAAACCATCTTCGGTGAGAACTTCGGGTTCGGCCAAATTCTGGGCCGAAGCCGAAGGTCCCGCCGAAGGTCCGAAAACAGTCGGAATTTAACGAACTGTTACGAAAGAGTGAGTGACTAACGGACCGGACTGCACTTAGGTTAGTGCGGATACCTCTATCACCGAGAAAAAAGCGGCAAGAGCCACTTTACGCCGATATTCTTCTTTAGCTGTGGATAATATTGAAGAAAATTATTAAATTACTTATAGTTTATATCGGCTTCGGCCGAAGGTTGTGGAGATTGCCGATTAATCGGCTTCGGGTTCGGCTAAAAATAGACCTTCGGTCGGACACTACTTTTACAAGTCTAAGTATCCAGCAAAATATCCGTTTGGAATATTTATATCAAATCACACAATATATCTAATTAAACCAAAAGCCAGGATCGTAATCGTCACGACTATATCATGATGCGAACTTACGACTATGGTAAAATGAAAAATTTTTGTAACATTTTCATAATCAGACATAAAAAAATGCATATGAAGTAGGTATAAGGAAGTAGAGACTTCCTCCTTATTGCGATCAGCCAAATTAACGAAAATACCAAATATCCAAAAACATTTGCAACATTATGCACTATCAAAGTGTAGAATTGCGTTAACGAATCAGCTGTGGATTTATTGTGACAGGTTTATTTTATATTCTGCTCATGAAATGGACGGCTCGTAAGAAATGCATGACTAAATAAAAAAATAATATTGCACTAAAGTAAGAATGAAAGCAAGGAGTTTGTACTGTAGTATGTAGAGTTACTTTCGAAAATAAAACTTTTTGGAGTGAGACACTTTACAAACGCTCATATCCTTGCATTAATCATATTTTTGTAACCAGTATGGGCAAGTCATGATTATGTATTATAACTACTTAGCATAAATAGTTGATTAAATGTTCTTTTGCTAAGCCATTTTATTACACTTCTTTTTAGCAAAGTGATACCACTTAAATAACTTTATTTTGCTTTGTTTTTTTTTGTTCAAAACTAAAACCTATCCTCGTTTCACTTCCATTTACCTTAAATGTGTTTCATTATCACATCAACATATCATTAGATTTTTCACTTTAAGTTTTAAACAGGGTCAAAAGGATGTTAAAATAACAGCTCCTAAATTAACAATGCGGTAACTATTATTTATTCGAGTTATCAACAATGGTGCTAAATAATAGCTTCAGAGATCTTGAATTGACATCATAGATGATTTTACTATACATCAATAAACACCACTAAACATTAATGATATTCAATTATTGTCTTTTTCCTTTTACACATTGGAAGATTGTTTTAACCAAAAACTTTGCGCTAACAATGTCATACATCAGGCCTGTCTAAACCATCGGTACACAGAATCTTTTCTTGCAACGAATTTTCTTTAGGTATGTTGTCAGTCTGTAATGTTTTTAGTAAAATACGTTTGCGTATCTCCGCAATACGGAGATACGCAAGGGATCTGGCGTGACCGACATAGCCCGGAAGGTTAGCACGTTGAAGTGGAGATGGGCTGGCCACATCGCTCGACGAACCGATTACCGCTGGGGTAGAAAGGTGCTCGAGTGGCGACCACGAGTAGGCCGTCCCCCCACTAGGTGGACCGACGACCTGGTGAAATCCGCGGGAGGCCGATGGATGCAGGCTGCACAGGACCGGCAGTTGTGGCGCTCTATGGGGGAGGCCTACGTCCAGCAGTGGACCTCAAAAGGCTGATGATTAATGTTTTTTGTCATTTTTGTTGGCTCCGAGTGCCATCTAGTTTGGGACAGCCCTGACATACATCATTGTGTGGCAAAGTACCTATAGTCAAGACAATATGAGCATTTACAAACTGTTACTTGAAGCATATGGAGTAAGAAAGTAGACATTAGCATATTATTAATTATAACTAAATAAAAGATATGTTAATTATAATGCTATTTCAAGTAACATTTGTAAATGCACTCAATAAGAGGGTGACAAGTGTTACCTAAATCTAAATATTTTATAGACAGATGTTTTATGATTAAATAAAAAGACTGTAGCAAGCCAAAAATATTAGCTTTCAAGCCTTTTCGAAGCGTGTATATTAACATTTAAAAAAGTATTATTAGCAAAGCGTCATAAGATAAGAAGAAGTAATAAAAAAAATGATTCAACAACTATACATTTATAAATATAATAACAATTAAAATATAAAATTTTATACATTTGGCAAAATAAAAATTCATTATAATTACAATAATTTAACAAATGAGTTACATCACTTCCATGAATCATAACAACAAAAGTAACAAAACAACCTATTGCAAAATATATACAAGTAGTAAGTCAAAATTAATTGGACCGTTGAGAACATATTAGGTTTAACATGACTGGTTTTTCTACAAGTTCATACACCATTCATAGACAAGTATAGTAAGGCCAACGAGACAAGATAAAAATTATAGACAAACAGACCTTTACCGAGCTATCTTGCGACAGTTAGCGATTGACACGAATATCCGAGCGATTGCTATCTCTATCCTTGTTACTCCTATGCAGTGATGACGTAAGTGACTTACGTCTAAAACAGCTATCGTTGCGCACTTCGTGGTACATAATAGCAGTTGATACCGTGTTTGTCAACAGTTGGTCCGCAATTTTATTGACAACTACTAACAAGTTCATTACTGCATGAAAAGCGTTCTAAGTGACTCGTATTTTATTTTATATTTTGAATTTCAATTTAAGTTGTTGATTTTAATCATGGAGAAATGATAAATGTTTTGAGCCCCTGAAACTTTGTTTATACTTTTTATCTCGTCTTGTTGGCCTTACTACAGATATATTCTAGTATTATGGCTGCAGAGGCAATGTTAGCGTCCATTTCGAAAATAACACAGATCATAAACATGAATTAGGGTTCTGTGATAATTTGACAGGAGAAAAAAACCCCTAATAATTACTGATGTATGTTACTTTTAGTAAAAATATATTTAATGCAAAACAAGCAGTCCTCATCATGGTCCAACATAAAGCATATATTATTATATAATATCTACATTCACTGGAAGTATTACTTGGAAATAGATATTAAATATAAAATACTACATATTTTTAAATAGAAATTGAATTAAAAATGTGTTTAAAATTACATTAGATTTAATTTAAGTATTGTTTTTTATCTGCCATTTTAAACACACTTTTAATTTTATACAAAAACATAAAAGCATGAAATTCCACTAATTTATTAAGTATAATTAATTATCATTGGGTTTTAAGGACGTGAATTATGGGGTATAACTTTAGTCAGCTACCATTTCATAACAAAAATGGGTTCAAAATACAAATAACATTTATCCCGCCATTACACACGTTAAAAATACAGGAGAGCAAATATTACAGGCGAGCTTAACTTAGAACCAGTTGACGACTTATTATATTGCAAATACATGATTAATTCAGCGTTTTAATTTATTCAAGAGAGACATTAACACATAACTTTGTCCTTACTTTGTATTCATAATGGATGGCTACTTTTTAATAATAGACACCAGTAAAATATTCTTTTTTTTTTTAATTTATAAACTATTGTATTTAAGATGTAAAAACTGAACGCGAAGTAGGGGACAGTGTGCATTACAATAAGGAGGCGTCCATAAATTACGTGAGGCAGTTGTTTTTAAACTCTCTTTCCAACGTAAGATTAGATGAGATTTGGCTGGAACCCCTCCCCTCCTTAAACATCTCACGTAGTGTATGGATGTCCCCTAATACATTTTCATTATAGATTTTCATATCATACTGAGGTGATTACTTGAGGCCCATAAGTCGCTCAGCGATACCAATGTAGTATACAGTCTGAGCGATACCAAATAGTGGGGCGATCACGATCATACGACAGGCGCCTCCCTTGAAGAATGCCGTTACCCCCTCGTGTTTGAGCGTTTGCCTGTAGACATACATTGCAAAGTGAACATTAGAGATTATATCTGTTTGGGCTGATTGACATGCAATGTATTGTAAAGTAAGCAATAGACTCATCTGTATGTATATATGTATGTTTATGAAGTATGAAATATAGGAGTCCGAATGTAGTGTTGAACGAATGGTCTCAATTTAGGGCAAATAATTATAGCCGGTAGAGGGCGCCATCCTTCGAAAAGCACTCGTTCAATCTCTTATTGTCGCCGTTAGCAGCTCTGTTTAATTCCTTACGCGATGTACGTACTACGTATGTAATTATCGGTACGTCGGAAATTCTAGCGCAGCCAGTTGCAGAAAAGAGAACTAATATCTCAGTTTATTATTGTGTACCTTAATAATATGAAAAAGCCTAGACCGTTCGGACTTCTGTGTTTCTGTGCTTTGTGTGTATATGTTTGAGTTTGTTATATTCAGACCATAGGCAATCTGTGGATGGATTTAGGGTTGTAACTCGTAAACCATTCACTCACTCGAATGGGTGTATCTTGAAAATGGGTACGCATAATTGTGTAATTTCAACAGTTTTCTTCTTATACATTCAATATTTAGACAACATTAGTAAGTCTCATTAAACAAAATATTTAGTTTTATGAAATTAATGGGACAGTGTTCCCAACAGACTTATATTAGGTCGGGGAAAAAGTCTTTTCGCATAACGTAGGTATAAACTTATTATAAAATTTCTTTGACTGTACTATTTGTGTCTGGCTGGTTTTGGTAACATTAAAAAGGTTACATTATAAAGAAAAGAAAAAAAAAAAAAAAGTGGTTTCCCGCTATTTTTCATTTGTTTTTCTCTCCGTAAAAATGAGTGAATCTAATAAAGAAATTCGATACATTTTAAAATTTTATTATAAAAAAGGCAAAAATGCAACTCAAGCAGTGAAAAAAATTTGTGATGTTTATGGACCTGATGCAGTGTCAGTAAGAGTAGCACAAATTTGGTTCAAACGTTTTCAGTCCGGAAATTTTGATGTTAAAGATGCACCTCGCTCTGGTCGCCCTGTTACGAATAAAATGGACGCCATTTTTGAAAGAGTGGAGCAAGATCGGCATATTAGTAGTTACGATGTAGCTGAAGAACTGGGAATTGACCACAAAACAGTTTTGACCCATTTGAAGAAAGCTGGTTATACAAAAAAGCTCGATATTTGGGTGCCACACGAGCTCACTCAAAGAAACTTAATGAACCGTGTACTCATTTGCGATTCATTATTGAGACGTAATGAAACCGAGCCGTTTTTGAAGAGATTGATAACTGGCGATGAAAAGTGGATCACGTACGACAAGAACGTGCGAAAAAGGTCGTGGTCGAAAGTTGGCCAGGCTTCACAGACTGTGGCCAAACCTGGCCTAACACGAAATAAGGTGATGCTGTGTGTATGGTGGGATTGGAAGGGCATTGTTCATTATGAGCTTTTAACGTCCGGCAAAACCATCGATTCTGATCTTTACTGCCAGCAACTGATGAGATTAAAGGAAGCAGTCGAGAGAAAACGGCCGGAACTGATCAACAGGAAGGGTGTGGTCTTTCATCACGATAACGCTAGACCACACACATCTTTAGCCACTCAGCAAAAATTAAGAGAGTTCGACTGGGAGGTCCTAGTGCATCCACCATATAGCCCTGACCTTGCGCCTTCAGATTTTCACCTGTTTCGGTCTCTTCAGAATTCTTTAGGTTCTGTAAGGTTGACCTCAAGAGAGGACTGCCAAAACTATTTGTCCCGTTTTTTTGATCAGAAGTCCCAAAGTTTCTACAGTAACGGGATAATGTCTCTGCCCACAAAATGGCAGAAAGTTATTCAACAAAACGGTACATATATATTGTAAATAAATGTAAATAAACTTTGAAAAAAATGTCTTGACTTTTCATACAAAAATACGAAAATACTTTTTCCCCAACCTATTATGTTGTCAAATTTTGTTGTTGACGAGCCTCGTGGTGCAGTGGAAAAGCTACCGACTGCAGAATCGAGGTTGGCGGATACGATTCCGACCCGTGTACAAATATTTGTGACAAGCATGAATGTTTATATGGCGTTTGGGTGTTTTTCTATATATTATAAGTATGTATTTACAAAAGAAAAGTATATGTGTATTATTATCCGTTATCTATTATCCATAGCACAAGCATTTAGTTGCTTAATTTGGAAGTAGAGGGCGCTGTGAAATTTGTGTCCAATATATTATTATTAATTAATCTATATATATATAAGAGATTTCCACCTATATATTGACTCATCACGATATCTCTGGAACCATAAGGCGTAGCGACTTGAAATTTGGTAGGATTATTCCTTTCGCCGAGTAGAGGTCAGCTAACAACTTTACTTAACAGCTAACACGATTTTACGAAATTACACCCACAAGGGGGGTTGCGGGGGTGTTAACAATGGAAAATTCCCATTTTTAACCTATAGCTGCTATCGACTTCAAATTTGTCGAAGATATTGCAGTATTAACATAGCGGGGCAGCAGTTATTACTTTTTATGCGAAACAGAGTTCGCCGGGTCAGCTAGTGTTATATATAATCTCCAAGAAGTTATTGTACCAGAACACAAGTTGATATGTAAAGCACACTTTAAAATGGCTGATCATGAAATAAATATTAATTGTACAATATTTTTTTAACTGGAGAATGTACTCACGTAATACAGTCCATGATGGATGAGTATTGTCGTTCACCGGTTCCCTTGGTGAGTGTCTGCATGCGAGTTTTCACCACATCCATTGGATTCACGCAGAGAGCAGCTGTAGATCCCGCTGCACACCCAGACAGGAACGACCACCTGGCATCATCACATACTGTGTTATATCTTCAATTATTTTCAATATGGTAGAGCCATGCAGTTCATAGTATGAATGGGTCGGCCCAACTGGTGAAGACCAGAATATCGACGTAAAGTAGCTCATGTCGCGTTTCGCTGGATGAGAGAGGTATCCGGATGCCCAATCCCTTTCTCATCCCACTTTCGGCATCTTCCATATCCTATTGTAAGGGTCGACAATGCAACTATAACACTATCTGTGTTCAGGTGGCGTTTGTTGCTTGCCATCGGGTGACACACCTGCTTGTTTGCCCCCTATCCCATAAAAAACTCACATCTTTACGCCTCCCCCCTTATAGGGTAGGCAGAAACGAGACGATAACGACGATATAAACTTGGAAAAAATACCAGAAAGGTGGTGTTGCACCGGGAGTTGAATCTTTAACACCCAGCTGTGCGAGGGTTGCGAACAACGGGAAGTATATGACACTGAAGCTGACGTCACGGGCGGCGGTAGCTGACAGTCCCTTGTATAGACCGAGGATACCGCGCTCCGCCAACAACCGCCTCGTCAGAGCCAAGGCAGTCAGCCGCTCAACTGTTCTGCCCTCTGCAAAAAAAAGTAATTTAATAAAATATTTTGTATCAATCTATAAATTTACACAGACAAACAACTCCGTACCGAAAACAATCATTTAGAATAACAACAACAGAGGCTGAGCGACAATCTACAGCTAAAAAATGCTCCAAATTCAACCAGTAATTACTTATTATCTTCCTTGCATATATCTCCTCATAAAGGTTGCCTGGAAGAGATTGCTGTAAGCGATAAGGCCGCCGTTTGTGCTCCTAGCTATAAGACTTTTCTATACATATTGTTTTTTTACAAGATGTAATGTTTATGGTGTGCAAATAAAGAGTATTATTATTATTATTATTATATGTAATCTAATCTAAAGAATAATTTAAAGAATCTAGTTAATCTAATTTAAAGAAGACTATAGTTTTTATTTAAATTAGTTTAAATTTATCGAATATTTTCTTTTATATATCAATTGTAATCGTAAATTTCAACATTTCAGTAAGTTTTTACAAATACCACATTACCGGTTTTGGCTTGAGCAGCAACTCTGCCAGCGTCCTGCATCTGAATCTTGAGTAATTCCATAGGAGTAGTGATGATTATTTGGCACGCGCCTGCCAATCCGCCGGCGATCATTTGACGAGAGATCGGCAAACTTCTGCAATGGCATACAATAACATTTAAAAAATAATACATAAATCTTGGCATTATTGTACACATCTGGTGAGGATAAATTGTATCTCAAATTAGGTCGAGATATGGATACGCAGGATCCTTATAGAGGGGGAGCCTCCAGAGGGCTGTAGCTATCCTGGACCACCCACATGCCAGAGAATGGCCGCGGCGGGGTTTTAGTGGGTAGCCCTGGGATTGGATTGCATCTATCTATCTATATAAAAGTGATATATAAATGAGTCCCACACCCTGTCGTCCCGTGCCGTGCCCTTGGGTGAAAATTATAAGTAGCTATAAATAATGCTACGAATTTTGGTTCTAAACCTATCTTCCACCCTATCTTTTCTGGTGTGGCTTATGTTCATGGGTGGCGTTAGTCGATTACCATCAGGCAACTCGCTTTCCTGTTTAATCCCGTTCTCATAAAAATAAACACTAAACCCGAAACCATTACTGGCGTTAAAACGCGATTTAAGTGACGCGATTTTTATTTCTGATAACATTAATCGCCCAATATCAAACACCATATTTACAACACTTGTTTAATATTATGATAAGTCGTAAGTGACAACACTTGCGATCAAAGTCTCCAGTCATTACAATAACAATATCACCCGTAGCACTTTGTGCAGTACAAAGTATAAAAAACTTCGAGTAAACAAAGCGGTGAAGTTATGTTATCTTATGATGTAAAAATACTATTTAGTATTTTTACAACAACAATTTTTACAACAATCGATTTCTCACTAGTGGACACGATCGCAGGCGGGCCAGTAGTGTCCGACCGAAAGTCTATTTTTGGCTAAAGCCGATTAATCGGCAATCTCCACAACCTTCGGCCGAAGCCGAATGTTTATAAACTATTAGTAATTTAATAATTTTCTTCATTATCCACAGCTGAAGAAGAATATCGGCGTAATGACGCTTTTCTCTCGGTGATAGAGGTTTCCGCACTGAACTACGTGCAGTCCGTCCGTCAGGTCCGCAGTCCGGTCCGTCAGTCACTCAGACTGAAGAAGAACAATCGGACCTTCAGATCTCGCCGAAGGTGGATTTTTGGTCGAAGGTGGCCGAATCCGAAGCTTCGGTCGGAAACTACGGGCTAGCGACTTCGCGCGTAAACGAAGCGTTAAAAATTCAACGAAAATCGGCTAGGCCGAATACTCGGCTTCTTTGTAACCGTCTAATCGGCCAAAGTAATCATCAGCACATATTAAAAATTTTATACACACCCGTCTTTTTTCGTGAGGTAATGTCGGAACATATCGTTGGCGGCTAATTTAATAGCTTTCTCTGGGGTGATCAGTATAATGTTGACAGCTGAACCTCTGTACATGCCGAAGTAACCTTCTGCGGCGTAAGTTTTTTTGAAGCAATCCAACCTGTAACATTCATCATATCTATAAAATCTACGTAAATCAAACAAGCCGATTTGAAATTCCTAAGGATAATGTTAATTCAATTAGACTCGGTGTCCTAGTTGTCCAACTCTCTACTTCCGATTCCGGAGAACTCGAGTTCGAGACCGTGTAGATACATCCACATTTCTTTTCGGAATTTATGTATGATAGTTAAATAATTGTTCCAATACCTTACTATTTGTAGTGAGAAAAAAATAGAAGAAATTATACTAACATGCTTTTGTACTGTTTCTCGCCATTCGGACCTACAGTCTGGTTCTGCAGACGAGTCTTCACCAAGTCCAAGGGAAACACCACTGATACACCAATAATGCCGGCAATACCTCCATTGACGATCTTTGGCAATAATCTGAAACAATAATAGTGTTTACCACGTAGGCACATTATCACATCATTCCATATGTGTCGTTCCATATGTACCAACCACCCACCTACTTAGTGTGAAGTTATGTATGTAATGTAGGTACCAATCACTCTACATTGACAACACTTTTTGACTTTCCACCAGCTCGGGAAAGCTGTTAGTTATCCATCATGATTACACCTCTAACATTCAAAGGTGTATCCTCTAACAGCAGCAATTATATTGCGTAAGCCGACTGAATTACTTAGCTCCAGGGAGTAGTTAGCGGAACCTATGCCTACATAGGTTCCGCTACCTACTCCATTCGATTCGTAAGCTGATATGGGCATTTTTTTCCAAAATATATTGATACCTCAAATTAATAGCCTAGAAATTTCTATACTCAATCTTGGGGCGTTCTAGTGTAGTACCTAATACAATCAATTTTTAGTTAACATTTCATGGAACTCAATGGTTTTCATGAGAAATTTACAATTATGGTATATGTATGACAATGCTACAATTCATCAATGGACGTAGCCACGAGTCACATGCTTGCATCATATTAAGCTACAGTTGTTATATAATCTACAGTTTTCGAGATGCGATCAGTAAGCTGAGAGGACATGTACAAAAATGTACTGAGCTATTCTTATCAACGCTTATCACATCTTCCATCAAATACCGATACAGTATTCTAAATTTGAATCAATCTTATTTTGATTGGTAAACAACTCCCGATAGATATTTTTTTTAGATTAAAACCCGTTTTTATTGTCAGCCAGAAGCAATTTTAAAAATCTTAAGTTCTTCGGTCTGGTAAGAACAACTAAAATAGAATAGGTGATTAAAGATTCGATCACATGCTACCACACGCTACATATAGTTACGTATCCTTGGCAGAGAATTGTAAAAAGCGTGTAAGTTGGATTGGCGCCCAGAAAATTTGTATCGACCGAGACATGCCCCCTTATTCTTTACGTCACCAATATGGTGTGACGAGGCGGAAGCGGGCAACTCATTGTGACGAATGCAAGAGTATTTTCTGCTAAAAACTATATCCAGGTTCTACTTCTGTTCAATTCCAAATTTTGTGCAAATGTTTTTCAAACATTACAGCGACAATCTATACGGGAGGCGTTATTTTGTTTATTATCATCGCAAATTAATGAAGGTCAAACTTCCTAGGTAAAACTGGGTCGCAGGAAAACAATATTAAAATTAGAGTTATCCACATCAGACCATGAAACAAAAATGTTGTATCACGGTCTGATGTGGGTTACCAATAGTAAAAATCATATTTTTAACATCAACTTTTTGATTTTTATTTCCAAAAAGTGGGTGCTCTCTGTATCAATGAAAATAACAGTGGTAGAGCCAAACAGTTCGCTGCATGAATGGGCCGGCTCGACCGGTGAAATACCACGACCTCTCAGAAGACCGACGTAAAGTGGCTCATGCCGCGTTTCGTTCGGTGAGAGAGGTACCCGGAGGCCCAACCCCTTCCCCATCCTTTCCTATCCCCTACCCCTTAAGGGTTGGCAACGCAACAGTAACACTATATGTGTTGCTGGTGTCCATGGGCCGCGTTGGTTGCTTACCACCAAGCCTGCTCGTTTGCCCTCCTATCCCATAAAAAAAAAAGCTTTTGAACGACTACCATCTTTTTGTTCATCACTCGTGAAAATGATCTCTGTAAAGAGTTCGAAATCGGGAAATAAATAAAAATGAGTAATAAATAAACGCGATATAATCCTAAAAAATTGTTTAAATGTTATTTTAATGTTAGAGTTATATCGCGAATAATTTAGAGTGCAATAGCTATCATGAGAGGAACTGGGTATGACTCATTTTTATACACAACAACGCGCTGACTGACTCTAAGACCTTTAACAAAAATACCATCTGATATAATTTGGCTGGGGTTTGGTATACCTAATCTGGATAGTCATTAAATAAAAACTTATGGAAAGAGACTGCATATTATTACTGTACATCATACATACATAACTTTACGCCAAATCACTTGCCTGGTAGGCAGAACAGAGCGCCATAAGGCACGATTCGTATACGCCTCACTAGCTTCGTTAACTTTCATAACTCATTTAATGCACGCGCGTCGATGTTCGAGGCTCCCAACATCACCTTCCTCTAGAACACGTTCAAACTGGTCATGGAATGTGTGTGTCTTGGCGGTCCTCGACTCTTACATCCATCAGCTTTTGCATTGTATATCTGCTTAGTCAATCTTGCATCATCCATTCTTTCTACATGTTTGAAGCATCTGAGGCAATCCTTTCCTACTTTTAAACCACCACTCTCTTTCAATGCAACCTTGTTTTCGACGAGGTCATCGAGAGTCACTCCGCAGATTTTGCGCAGTGCCCTAATTTCGACCGCGTTTATCTGCCATACCCAACTCTCGCTTCCCTATATTTGTATCTCATTTGTACCTTTATACATAAAAATCAGAACTGTTTTCATTATACTAGTGTCACATGACACATTGGACTCCATTTTAGTATGTTACTGGTTTGTATTCATACATAAACAAATATATAAAATCTTTTTAAAGATATTACTTGACCATGAGTGAAATATATATACCATAGTTATTCCTCTGCTATCTAGTTAAGACTAATTATGTATAATAAAGAGCAATATTTTTAGAAGGTCATAACATAACTAATTCTAATACATAGTGTGTACTAATGTTACAGAGTAAAAAGTAAAATTATTTTCAAAATAAAAAACCATTAAACAATTTTGAATTCTTTGTTAAATAAAGGCCACATATGCTTGATAATAGTGTCTGAAAAACAAAGTTAAGAGAGTTATACCGTAGTATAGACTTTAGAGGGTGGAACTAATAGTATCCCTGATCCCTGTGATAATTTAAGTAAACTACTTTACAACTTCTAGGGTCACATTCCATCTTTCAAGCTTGTTTGCCCTGCTTTTTTATCATAAAAAAATCATCAGAATGGGTAATATGTTAAAAAATTTAGCCACTTGCCATAACAT
Organism: Euproctis similis; assembly: GCA_905147225.2. NCBI lineage: Eukaryota > Metazoa > Arthropoda > Insecta > Lepidoptera > Erebidae > Euproctis > Euproctis similis. Next base: position 19,054,452 of record LR990109.1, read on the forward strand.
ATACATGCATGACATGTTACCAACTTTTTGGAGACCTGTTATGATCACCTTTCCAATTTTTTAATTCTAGTACTCTTTTCACCAACCTGACATAAGTACTTGAACATAAAAGGTTGTAAATCATGATAATAAGCAAATAATAAAATAGTTTCAGGGAGAGAAACATATCCATAACAGTGGTAGTCTAGCAGTTCGCTGCATGGATGGGCCACCTCAAGGAATATCATTCAGTGACAGAGGTATCCGGAGGTACGATCCCCTTTCCCCTCCAGCTCCCTTAAATGGGAGACCTGATTTATATCATCAACTTAAATTTAATTCCCTACTTTTATATTCACATTGCTTAATTTAAGAAATACAAAACTAAAAATAAAATGTTATAAATATGCTTACGAAAATGTTTGTGCTGGCGGAAGCGGTTTTCCTCCTTCTTTTGTGCTCATTTTGTATGTGTTCTGTTTTAGATTTTCTGTCAAATATAAATATATTATTAAATACTTCACTTAAAAAGAGAACTTTTGATATTGTCAACTGCATGGAAATTAATAAACCCAGGCCACAGATAATACAAACTGTACTCATCCATTCAACATTGCAATATTATAAATTTTTCGAGGCCTAGAGGTAAAATAGAAAATGGTACTTGGACAGCTATCCTGATAACTCAAATCAAACATGTCATCCAATACATGATAATAATAAGTAATTTATTAAATATTTTTCAAAACAATATACCCAATTATGTACTGCTTGATATTACATTAAGAATATGTTTGCTGTACAAATCACTGTAAAAACAAAAAAAATATTTGCATTTATTTTTTGAAGTTGAATTGTTATAATGAAATATATAACACCCAGATTAAATCAATAATGAGCCTACTGTTTATTGCACATCTTAATATAAATTTATCAAAATAATGTATTTAGTAATTTATTAGTTTAGAGGAAGATATTAACATACTGTACCATACGGCAGGTATCAATTAAAAATAATTTTACACAACAGTAAGTAGTAAATTCCCTTATTTTTACTTAATTATTAAATTAAAAAAATACTAACCAAATTAAGCAACAGCGGGTTTAGCTTTAGCTTATGCTTAGTAACCATGAATTAAATTACAAATCCATTTAATCAATAAAAATTTAAAAGAAGGAATAAAACACGAAATGAGTGCGAAAGAAGAAATGTCAGTAGAGTGCAATTTCGATCGGATTGATCAGTCAGACTGACACCTGACACAGACAGAATAGTTATAGCTATTGGGCAGTGTAATAGACAACATTTTGAAATGACTAGAAAATTCTGATCTCATTATTATATATTTATTAAACACGAAGTTATTAAATTTAGATTAGCTCGAATAAAATACCCAGTGTATAGAGTTCGTCAATTAAACTTTACAATTTGCCTGTAGAGTAACAGACACAAACCGACTCCGGTCAAATTAAGCAGATATGATAAATGTAAATACGGGGTCGGAATTATATTCAAATTGATTACAGTTTATAAAATAGATAATAACATCATTACTAATAGTTATAGCTAAGAAAACCATAATAATTTGGTAATATTTTGTATAGGATGTTATAGATTCCGCGATATATTATTTTTGGATTATATATTTGATTTATAAGTTAATGTTGCAAAAATCTTTGAAATTACTTTATTACAGAGACTAGATATCAAGCATTCAGTAATTAGTTCATTACATAAAAGTGTTAGCATGCCGGTTTTACATGTGGCAAATACTCAATGCAAGCATGTCAAAATGTAATAAAAAAAAAGGTGTTGGTTGGCGTTGATCACCTTTGAAAATAAAAAAAATACGTTTTTATCTTTTCATGTAAATGACCTCTATTTATTTTTTAACGCGAGGAAATGCTTTATGTACACCCCCCGCCTGAGGATGGCAGGGAGTAGTCTGGGACTCCCAAGCAGTGACCTACCCACTAAAACCTCGCGGCGGCCCTCTTCCGGCGTTAGGGTGGTCCAGGATACGGTTAACCCATCTAGACCACCCCGCCCACGGCCCTCCCCCCCTGTTACGAGCGGGGCTCTTCCTCAGGGAGCCTCGGTGTGAGGTTCCGTTCGGGGATGTCCTCACTATAGATTATGCCAGGAGTCTTAAAAATCGGCGACCATGTATGACAATGTTGATTGAAAGTCAAAGAAGTGAGGGATGTAAGAATCGTAACTTAAGGCGCTCTATTTTGTCTGCTTACCCCACAAAGACTTGGTGTACAGATATGAATGTACTATGTACTATTACACTCTAAAGATAATCACAAGTCAAAATTAGTACGGTAATAGTCACGGTTTCGGCAAAAGTTTCGGCCAAATATGAATTGGGCCGAAACTGAAACTGCCGCCGAACCTTGATTTTTGGCCGAAACTCGGCCGAAACCAAACTTTCGGTTTGACACTAGTTGTGGTCTCCTTCTGCGAAGCTGTGGTGCTCCAGAAGCAGGCCGCTCGAAGGCGGCGGCGGCGAGCTCAGTGATCGCCGCCGCCGACGGGCGCCGATGGCGCACAGCCCGCGCGTGCGGCCTAAGAAGAATGACCCCCCCGCGGAGGGTCGTCGGGGGCGCCGCCGGCCGCGCGCCTATTTACAGCGCGCGGTTGGAGCCGCCCTGCGGATGAGCCCCCCCCCCTCGTAACAAGGGAGGCGACGACGGGGTGGTCCAGAGGGGTTAACCGTATCCAGGACCACCCCAACGCCGGAGAAAGGCCGCCGCGGGGTTTTAGTGGGTAGTCCTAGGATCGGATTGCAGTTTACTGTTTTGCAAGTCCCACACTCCCCCCTACCGTCCCTAGGCGGTGGGTGTGCATAAAGCATTTCCTCACGTAAAAAAGGTACATTCATATGAATGTACGTTACGTACACCATAACAACATTTTTTTTTTTACTTTTTTTTTCTGTCTGCCGGTCTGTAATCCGAGTAATCTCTGAAATGTCTGTACTGATTTTTATTGGACGGGACTTTTATTGGATTTAATAAGGAGGAAATTATTATGGAAGCTACTCGTACTTTTTTATCATCATCATCATTAGCCTATTGCAGTCCACTGCTGGACATAGGCCTCTCCCAATTTGCGCCACAACATCCGATTCTCTGCCTTCCGCATCCAGTCTTTTCCAGCAGCCTTTCTGAGGTCGTCTGACCATCGGGCTGGTGGGCGTCCTACACTACGCTTACCAAGTCGCGGTCTCCACTCAGTGACCTTCTTGCTCCATCTACCATCGGTCCTTCGGCAGATGTGACCAGCCCATTGCCACTTCAACGAGCTTATTCTACGAGCTATGTCGGTTACTCCAGTTCTCTGTCGGATATACTCATTTCGGAGTTTATCCTTCAGAGATACCCCGAGCATAGCTCGCTCCATAGCTCGTTGAGCGACTTTAAATTTGTGGACTAGCCCCACCGTAAGTGTCCACGTTTCGGCACCGTAGGTCATAACTGGTAAGAGGAAGACTTTGGTCTTCAGGCATTGCGGTATAGGCGAGCCGAAAACTCGACGCAGTTTGCCAAATGCGGCCCAACCCAGCTGAATCCTCCTGTCGGCTTCCTTCTCGAAGTTTCGTCTACCTAACTGGATAGTTTGACCCAGGTAGACGTATTTGTTTACAACTTCGAGAATCGACCCTCCGACATTTATCGGTCTGGGCACGACATGTTCATTGAACATGACCTTCGTCTTGTCCAAGTTCATGCCCAAACCGACACGCCGGGAGGATTCGTCTAGGCTGCGCAGCATTCCGCTTAACTGTTCCAGCGACTCTGCCATTACAACGATGTCGTCGGCGAACCGAAGATGTGAGATGTACTCACCATTCACGTTGATATTTGTTTTTTAGAAAAAACAAATATTTATTGCTTTTGAAGCGAAGCAAAGTTTGCCCGGTCAGCTAATAATGAACATAATGGATAATAATGATTATGAAAATAAAGTAAATAGGGATTACTTACCTGTTTTTGAAACGAGTCTTAGGGAACGGTTAAATTGATCCTGAACTGTGCGAATGATGCATTCTTTGGTGCTATTGTGACAGTGGCTAATTTACTATATTACTATCTTGAGACATCTATTCCTAGATATATTTCATCTATATATATTTAGATACTATCTACCTATTACGACGCTTCTGCGCTGAAGAAAGTATAACAATTCCCATTAAACTATCTATGTGATAGGTTCAGATCAGACCGTAATTAACCATCGACCAATCCCTTTCTATTTACAAAAGGTTTCCGCATTAGATCATATAAATTGATCCATATCGCGTCATTTTTCATCAGATTGTATTTTGAAGAGCCGCAGGAAACAACATATAAGATGAATTTCCACGTTTTGGTGAGTTACTATAAAATTAAATTCGTTTTAGGTACATGTATCTACGCCATAACTTTTCAGAGGTATAAAGGTGAGTGTCACCCTATCTCTTACCGTGGGTGACGAATTAGGGAGCGTCCATAAATTACGTCAGGTGTTTTTCTTTTTAATTTTCTGCAGTAAATTGCGAAACTTGCGGGACCCCTTTCTCTCTAACGCAAAATTAGATAAGATTTGACTCGAACTCCTCCCCCCTTAAAAATCTCACGTAGGTTATAGACATCCCAGTTAAGCTCCACTTACTTTTACGTAACTAATTATCTATATACTAAGGAATTTTAAGTATTTATTGCAGGCCATAGACTCTCATGTCATAAACTCGATAGCCTCGTGATTCAATACTCCGACTTCCAGTCCAATGAACCCGAGTTAATTTTTTTTTAACCCACTACAATTTAAGATGTTGAATATATGTATATATGATATTAACGATGCCTACTGTACAATACAGGACGAGATTGAGGCGAAGTTACAGGAGAGCAGACCGAGAATTGCATTCCAGGGAAGTCTTAACTTATCGCTCACGGGTAGTACCCACTTATGGTCAATATAGATGAGAAACAGAACTGGGCCCGATTTATGATAAACAGTTTCGTACAGAGGCCTGATGTAAGGCTATATAAATACAACACTTCAATTTAGCATTTTGTTTATGACCCGGTCAAGACTTTAAAACCCAGGTTGAAGAAATCCACCAGCAAAAATAAGCAAATTCGATGTTGCGCAGGTGACCGAACATCTTGTTTGAACTAAGTTTTGGGATGAATTACGACAGAAGTGTACCCACTAGTACCCACTAATGTCAGCGTAGAAAAATAAATAGTAAAATGCGTTTTTTTTTTCAGAATTATAAGTCGACATACTATTTGAAAATTGGGAATAACATAAATAATATTTTAGTATTTGATATTAATCAAATGTAAATTCTGAAAATTATTCTAAAAATCGATAACTTCTTGTTGAAGAAGAGCTTTTTGAGCAGATAGATGCTGGACTACTAGATCAAAGAGACGATTGAGATCTATAATTAATGATCAATTATATGTTGTTATAGATCTCGGTGGTCTCGGGGTCGAGAACACGGTCTCTGAATCCAGAGGTCTTGTTTCGAATCCTGACACTGGCTCACGCCAATGACTTTTCGAAATTGTTTTAGGAAAGTTATGTGTGATAAATATCGATGACTGAAAACTTTGTGCCCGGTATGGCAATAGGTTCGCTACCTATTCCATTTGGGACGTAAACATAACGGCGAGACGAGGCTTAACAACCGCTGCATACACCTTCGGATAACAATGGCGTGAAGTTATGTATATGTTGTTTGATATTGCGTGGTTGGTCGCTTCCAGTTTTAAACCTGCTTTTATATTCCAACAGGCGTTGGCTCTCACCGTGTCCACGTACGTGGTGGCAACTAGTACTAACCAACCAGACAAAAGAAGTATCATCCCTGAACCAGCAGTCTGGCCAGTCGCTGCTTGGGTTCAACATGGTACTTAATTATAAATATTATAATAATATATGATTTATTTATATACAATGCTAAAACGGATGGACACACATTCCATGACCAAATAGAACGTGTTCTGGAGGAAGGTGATGTTAGGAGCCTCACAAATCGACGCGCGTGCATAAAAAGAGTTATGAATGTCAAAGAAGCGAGTGAGGCGTGTAAGAATCGTGCCTTATGGCGTTCTGTTCTCTCTGCCTACCCCACAAGGCATATGTATTTATATCATTTTATATTAAATAATAGTTGTTGCAAAAAGGTGATAACAACGTTTTTAATGTAAGAGAAGATCTACAACCAAATGTTTATTATAACAAAGTCATCTTTTGTCTATTCCTTTAACGAGTTTTGACTCTTCTTCAAATTCAATCTCGAATAATTCAGATAATAACTGCGGTAATTTTAGATGCCATATCGTACAAAAGGTACTCTTAAAAGTGCGTGCGGTACTTCGTAAACAACTTAATGCATTGATTGTGCAATTTTATTTTTTCTCGTATTGTCTCAAGGAACTTGGTCATCGGACGCAAGTTCCGATATTGCTGGAACGGTAGCAGCGGCTAAAGCGGCAGCAGCTGCTGTGATGGCAGCACAGCATGACGTGACTGCAGCAAAGCACGCTGCGATTGAACATCAAAGATTTGCCAGTGCCAAGGAAGCAGCTGCAGCTCGCGCAGCTCATAGGAGGTTACTTATACTATTTGATGACTATATATTATTATTAAACGATTCTTCAAACACTTTTCCTATGAAACTAATAAGAGTTGCGAATGATTGACAGTTAGTCCGAATAGAGAAATTTCTTAAATGAATAAGTAGAGCATGCAACTTTTTTTTTGTTTTACACGTCAATGCCTAGTGAGGAGGCAGCGAGATATGCTCGCGCACATGCCCTGGAAGCAGCACAAGCAGCAGTTCAGGCCCAAGCCCAGCTTGCTAGTGCTAAAGCCAGGGCGGCCGTCGCGCAGAAGATCGCTGCCGCTAGAGAGGCAGCCGCTGCAAAAGCTATACAACGTGCTGCTAGCCACCAAGCAGCCAGACTCCATAACGCCGGTTAATATATTATATTATTAGTTATATTAATAATATTTTTGGACACAAGGGCTTGGACACAGGTACGCATTGTGTGTAATCATGTATTGGGATATTAATTAATTAGATAACATAGACCGAGGTAAAAGAAATTATTTGGGGTCTTAAAAAAAACAAATCCACTATTTATTTTTATTCTATTGATCATAATATAGCTTTTTTTATGGGGACAGATATAGAGGCTTTGAAACTGTCAGTGATTCAAAGCTCGGGCGCTGCTGGTGCTGCAGGTGCAGCCGAACACGCAGCTGTTGCAGCTGCCGCCGCATTGCGTCCTCATACTGCAGAATGGCCTAACAAACCCTGGGGCTCTACCTCTTGGATACCTTCGAACACACCTTGGGACTGGGCTTAAAATGGATTCCTGCTAACGATGCAACAACGGAATCTGACTCGGGTCTTTCTCTTTCGCAAACCCACTGAATAGGCACTTGTCTTATAAGCACTTGTTTTGTTTACATGTAAGCTATTGTTAATATTTTAAAATAAATAAGAAGCAATAAATAAATAACGAAAATAATCCGTATTTGATTCACATATTCACACATCATTACTGAGTACCGTAAACTACTGATAGTCGGCTCCGAATCCAGATGTCGCGAGTTCGAATCTTGGCACACACCAATGAGTTTTCGAAATTAATTTCATAGGTTATGTCTGATAAATATAGATGACTAAAAATTTTGTGCCCGATTTGGTATAGGTTCGCCACCATTTGGGACGTAAACATTACGGCGAGTCGAGGATTAACAGCCACTGCCTACACTTTCGGGTAGAAAAAGACGTGAAGTTATGTTATGTTATGTTATGTAGGTAAATGTATCGCTCGGTCGACTAACCAAAGATAAAATGCTTTGAAGGTCTTCCGTTGTTTTTTTCCATCGTAGGCACTACACATCGTATTGTTATAAAGATAAACTATTGTCTCACGACCAGGCACGGCTAACTCTTTGTAAATGGTTGGCCAGTACCTTCAGTAGTTTAGATAACCATTTGTTTATATATTTATATAAACAAATGGCGGCTCTTTTAACGCTGAACTTTTAGAAATGAAAAGGGTAAAATAAAATAAAATATTTATCTTCGGAAACTTGTACAATAAGCGCTATACTATGTTTTGTTAGGGAACCTCAAAGAATAAATAAAAAACATAATAATAAAAAAAAATAACTAACTAACTACAGAAAATATTAATATACTATTAATAAAATAAATAGAAATATATAATATATTTACTTTTAGTAAAATAAATATATAGTTATATGTAAATATGAGTTAGTTTTATGTGTGAAGCTTAAATAAAGGTTTTTTTTTATTTTATTTTATTTATGTTTTGTTATTAACCAGAACCAGACATTTGTTGAGCCTAATAAGTAATACAAAGTAATATGTTGCTGTGTAAATCTCGCAAAAATAATTTCGATAGCGGCGCCGGCGCCCCTACTGGCCTGGCGCCTGTGTGCGCCGCACACTTCGCACACAGGGGCGTGGCTCTACCACACTTCTCACACCTACTGTACATTTGCACTCTATTTCGTTTTATAAAATCATTAATTAATCGCGTGGAACAGTTAGATATTTGTTATAGCTACGAAAGATCACTGTTATTTTATCACTGTGAATTTATTTGCTATTCTTCTCTAGCGCTGCGTACTGGGTATAGGTAACGTAAAGTAGGTCGTATAATTTCGTATAAAATAGCATGTATTCTAATATTTCTTCAGATAATACTTTGAAGACACAACCAACAATATGCTCTTCACTTGGGTAAGTTATTATCATATATCTTTTGGATAATTTGTCTACAATCAACATAAATGTGAATTTAAAAACCCGAATCCTCTTTTGCCCCATATATTTTTAAAGCTTGGAAGAAAAAACTCAGTCAGATGAGTTCTTTTCTTAGAAGATCGTTAGATCCAGGTAGTCAAAGAGGGGAGTAGTCTTAGGTAGTCCTACATCTGAGTTTCAGACGCAAGATCTGTATTTCGCAAGGCATTAAAATAGAAGCTGCGATGAATGATGGTCCATTTTTGTCTACCTTCATGCCTTTCATACGCGATGGTGTACACAGCAGCTGTTATGATTTGACTCGTGAAATTCTTTTCTGTTCCAAATATAAAATAGTTAGCAGAACTTACTATCATACATAGGGTTCGACGTTTGTCATTCAACGATATTTATATCTTCCGGAAAGTCATATGTGAGCCATGATTTGTACCTACCCGAGACTTCCACTGATACGATTATTATTACATAATATAAAATAAAGTCGCTTTTCGCTGTCTGTCCCCTTATATGCTTAGATATTTGAGGCTATGCTGATGATATGATGTTTTTTTTATATATGGAGGGTGTCAACGTGGTGCGTTTTTAGGTATAATGCATGTATGAATGATGTAGAAAAAAGAACTGATAAATCTTTGATGCGGAACAAAGTTCGCCGGCTCAACTACATAAAGCAATAAGTAAATTTTATTATGTTTCTACATATTAAGATAATAACAGATGCGATGAAATTAGTGTTTGAAAAATTCAAAGAAAAAAAAAACGTGCTTATGCACGAATCAGGATCACCTTATTTGTGTATATGTATAAGCAAATTTTTCCAAGCGAAACCGACTTAAAAAAAAAATTACTATTCCGAAAATGTTAAACAACATAAAAACAACAATAACACAAAAGAGTTGCATACATAATTAAACCACGCTATTTAAAACTAGAGATGTGCCAACTCAGACAAACAACATCATATGAAATTTAAAAAAAATACTCAATCCGAATTTTACTGCTACCGTTTTTATGCGCTAAGCATGAAAAGATCAAGTAAATTGGTCAGAGATCCAAGTTTATTTGTTTGTAAAGCACGAAAAGAAAAATATAGATGTCTTGTAATAATATGTAGTTGTTTTTATCAAATTAGGTGTTTGTTATCAACGTGTACATTCATGTGGTGACAACTGCAACAGGTCATCTCTTTATTAATATGTATCAACTGCTTAAAAGATGTGTAACTATAGGTATGTCATCAAGTAAAACAAGCCTATCAAAAAACTGATCTCCATTTTGTCTTGGTATCCTAGAATGGAAAATATGAGAAATATATCTACCTATATTAATAACAAATAGTCATATAGAAGTAGGTTCATGAAGCTTCATCTTAGAATCATCTTGTTTCATCTTGGCTTAACTACTACTCAATCTCATTTATATGACTTCTCTCCTCAAATATCGAGATTATAATTGCTATGACACCTATATTACAATCCACACTTTATATTTTAGTCTCATTCGCGCGCCCATTTTCTGGGCATACTCATACATTTTTCCCAAAGTAGGTACTCACTCCATCAACACAACCCACAATGTCCTTTACTGCACAAAACTTCTTTTTTTTTCTTTAATTTTAACAAGAATTATCTTGTCCATTCTGAACCTTGACAAAGAAAAAAAAAAGAAGTTTTGTGCAGTAAAGGATATGTTATAACATAGTAGACACCGTTTATTGTCATGGGTATTAGTTGAATAGGTACTTCGATTACAAATTCATGATCCGCTCCTTACATTTTCACATTGTTCCGAGACTTTCCGACGCCTTATGTTTTTTGCATTTTACACTCAACATAAAGCTTAACCAGCTTTTTAATTAAGTATTGAAATGAAACTTTAACTGAAATTACAATTAATTTTCTTCTTGTTCGTTTCCCCCGTGATGACATGGCTTTTCAGATGAGATGAAAAATATAACTGACCTGGTGGAAACGGCAATGGCAGGAATGGAAGGTGCTGCTGCAGCGCAACAAAATGCTCTTGATCAAATAATGGCTACTGCTCCTGGACATTTGAGGTTAGAATATTATATTTAATGAATATAGTTGTGACTTTTTCATAGATTCACTTAATAATACATCGATCGGATGAAAATAGCACAGAACCATCAAGTTCTATTGCTATTGTGGAACCGAACAACTCATTATACATTTTACTACAATTAAATAATAATATGAATAATACATATTAGTTCTGAAATTTGCGACCCCCGTATGCCTCTCAAATTGAAAGGCGAGATTTACAAAACTAGTATGAGACCTGTCGTCATGTATGGATGTGTGGAGTGACGAAAAGGGATAAAATACGGAATGATTATGTAAGAGGAAGCCTGAAAGTTGCGCCTATAACTGAGAAGATAAGAAGAAATCGCCTTGCGTGGTATGGGCATGTAATGAAGAGGGATGATGCACATGTCGTCAAAAGAATGATGAACTTGAATGTTGAAGGAAACAAGAGAAGAGGGAGACCGAAGAGAACATGGATGAATTGTGTGAAAGAGGATATGAATAGGAAAGGTGTTGCTGTGGAAGAAGCGAATGATAGGGAAGCGTGGGAAAGAAAAACCTATTGTGCCGACCCAAAATGATGGGAGAAGGGCAGGAAGATGATGACATATTAGTTCTGAAAATAGTAGCTTATTAAAGATGACCATACAGTCACCGTGCAGTGGACCTTGCTTAAATTAGATTTGACTGAATTAAATTTTATTAGCAGCGTAAAAAATAAAGCATAAGCAAAAAAATAGGGATAATCGGTTAATGTTACAAAGATAAAATGATAATAACTATAGAAAACAAAGGAAGAAATGTACTCAGGTTTTTACTATATAATAACTAGTTGACCTAGCAAACTTGGTTTCGCGTGAGAAGCAATAAATGACTAACTACTAGACTACTGACTAGATTTTATTATTATGTTCATTTGGCGCTATTTATCGGCACGAGGTGGCCGGTACCTTTGCTCTGCACAATGCAGGTTGCTGGAGACGTCTCTAAGAAGCTCACTAATGCTGGCTAGAGTAGCAGCTGCAACTAAATATTGCTATATGTTTGCTTAGTTTAAGAAACTTAGGAATTATGTAATTTCAATAAAACTACATTCCATCACATCTTTACCGCTTTCTTTCATTTATTTATTTTTGCCTGATGAAGAGACATGTAGTTTTGTCCAAAGCTACAATAACTGCAATGTATCAATTGGGAAATGCATCGCAGTAGGTATAATAACATCATTTATAATTAGTAGACTCCCATTACATGAAACCATTGTAACACGCCTGAAAAGGTCCTTTGCTGGCATAAACTGTAGACATTGATGTGTCTCCCCCCACAGGAGAAGAAATAGTGAAAGCCATCCGAATATTGAAGAGTGGTAAAGCCCCACGCGTGGTACTAATAACAGCGCAAATGCTTAAAGCCGGCATGCTTAATGCTGACTCCTCTTTTAAGAACACCTAGTCAGCTGAGGAATTATCCGATTACTGGAACAAGGGCATTTTTAATAAGGTTCCGAAAACGGAAGACCTCAGTGACCGTACCAGCTGGAGAGGTATCACTTTGCTCTCAATATCGTGCAAACTGCTGTGCAGGTTCTGGACATTCTTTCCAGTGCGGTCGAACCTCTTCTTCGTGGAGAACAGGTTTGCTTCCCACCCAACAGGTCGTGCACGGATTAGATCAACAATCAGATCAATCATTGCGGATAATCCTCGAACAAGCATCAGAATGGCAGAGCGAAATGTACTTAACCTTCGATACGCTGCGATGGAGCTACGTCTGGGATCGACTACGTGAAATTGGGGTCCCCGAGAAGAACTCATACTTAACCTACTTCCTGTAGAGTAACTTAGGACGGCCTCGGAGGAAATACAGGTCCAGGCAGGTGTACGGCAGGGCCGTCTCCTTTCGCCTCCCCTCTTTCTAGTTGTCTTGGATGGCATCATGTACAACACCACTAACAGCAAACGCTGTAGTATAGAGTGGGGATTGTCCAACGTTTTGGAAGATTTGGATTACACCGATGACCATTGCCTATTAAACCATACACATCGACGGGAATCTCTTGAGACGGGACTTAAAATCAACACTCGAAAGACTCAGCAAAAGAGTTGCGGAGCAATAAGTTCTTTTGAAACTGACCCGGAGAGTTAGACCTAAGATATTTTGGTCCAATATAAAAACTGTGTTGCTGTACGGATTCGCAACATGGAAGGTCGCTAAGGACCGCGTGTTGGCTGCAGGTCTTCATAAACCCCTGTATACGCCGTATAGTCGGAGCCTGTGAAAATCTTCAACGACCTCAAGGAACGCGGCGATGAGACTCCGATCGACAAGCAGATCAAACGTCGCAGGTGGCAATGGATCGGCCAAGAATCCAGAACACATACCGAGGCAAACCCTAGAATGGAATCCCTAAGGAAAACGGAAATGCGTCCGCTTTAAGCAGACATAGTTACGGACTATCACTGTTGAAGCGAAGGGAATAGGGATGACGCGAAATAAAACGCTAAGCTCATGACCGTTCGGGATAGCGACGCGCGACATATTGTGGACGCACTCTGCCCTACCTAAGGAACATAGGGCAGTAAAGCCCGAATACTGAACCGCCACTCAAATATATAAGCGCTACTTAAGCGTTTAAGTAGCTGTCACATTAGACAGAATACGTGAAATTTGAGCAGTAAGTAGCACTTTATTGATTGTCAGATTTGAGTGCCGGTTCAGTATTCGGGCGTAAGTCAAGTTAAGTTGGCCTTCAATTAGATTTACCAAACAAATAATATCGTTTGTAACAGTTAGCTGTTATAATAATGATCACTGTTATTTTGTCACTGTAATTTTACTTGTTATACATCTCTAGCAGCGCATTAGCTATGGCTCGTTATATGTTACAATAGCAACACTTACCTAGTAAGTCGTATAATTTAGTATAAATTAGTACACGTTCCAATATTTCCTCAGATAATATTCTGAAGACAACGATGTACACAACGAACAATATGTTCTTCGCCTTGGTAAGTTATATTTTAGTCGATCTAACGCCCGAATACTGAACCGCTACTCAAATATATAAGCGCTGCTTAAGCGTTTAAGTAGCTGTCACATTAGATAGAATACGACAGAATTTGAGCAGTAAGTAACACTTTATTGATTGTCAGATTTGAGTGGCGGTTCAGTATTCGGGTGTAAGTAAGGATATTGTCTTTTTTATGTTATAAGAGGGCGAACGAGCGAGGGGATCACCTGATGGTAAGTAACTTCTCATCGCCCATGAACACCGTGGTGCGTTGCCGTCCTCTACGGGAGTAGGAAGGGAAAGGAAGGAGCAAGGGGATCGGGCCTTCGGAAACCTCTCTCACCGATATTCCCAGAGGTCATCGTATTTCGTCGGTCGAGCTGGCCCATTCATGCAGCGAACTGCAAGACTAGCACTTACATATATATAGACATTACAACGTTTTTATGTACGTTTCACGCGAAATTATTAACTGAAAAAATTCAGCTTATACAAGCATATTTTGACAATTTTTCGCCGTGTATACTTGAAAGTGAAAATACTTAGCAACGACAGCGATGTTTTGACTTCTCAAATTATTTTTTGTCCCAAATGTAGAGTCGGCGCTTAATATCATATACATACTAATACAGTCAGTAACAGTCTCGGTGGCGCAGTGGTCGAGCACACGACTTCTGATCCAGAGGTCCGGGTTCGATTCCAGACACTGGTTCACACCAATGACTTTTCGAAATTGTTTTCGGAAGTTATGTGTGATACATATTTATCTCTATTTTCGCGAATCACGTTCATGACATTAAAACAAACTTTAGGATGATATCGCGTTTATTTATTAATTTCCCGACGTTTTTGTGTTGTTGTTGTTGTTGATTATGTGTGATAAATATCGATGACTGACAAACTTTGTGCCCGGTATGGCAATAGGTTCGCCACCTATTCCATTTGGGACGTAAACATAACGTTGAGACGAGGCTTAACAGCCGCTGCCTACACCTTCGGGTAACAAAAGGCGTGAAGTTATGTATGTACATAGCGCACAATTTTGTAAGTCACCTATATTTATCAGTTATAACTTTCGATCAATAATAACGATTTGTGTTTAAAGTATACGAAAAGAAATAAATGAAAAGCAAAAATCCTTTTTAAAGAAGCTTTTATTTAAGCGCTCTAAAAATAAGAAAATAATATTTCCTTAAAAATTTCAAGTATCAACTTAGAGCCTCAGTATGTACAATTTATATAATATTAAAAGCTTGTCGCGCGAGTTGTAAATAATCTGTACTAATTTTATAATGTCAAATCAAATCAGAATAGCTTTATTTATACAGTTAAATATAGTCCGTAAATACAGATATTTAACGCATATTATATTTTATTATATTTAAAGCATAACATATTAAAACACGAGCGCTTGAGAAAATTGCTTCCTTGGAACAAAAACGCACAGACGATTCTGAGTGTAAGGTTGTCATGAGGATAAATGGGCAAAACACTCATGTAAATTAATCTACTAACTTTACTATATTATCTATTGCAATTTAATTACCTGCTTATAGGGAGTTAAACCTCGCGACAAGCTTTTATTATTATATTATCTATTGCAATTTAATTACCTGCTTATAGGGAGTCAAACCTCGCGACAAGCTTTTATTATTATATTATCTATTGCAATTTAATTACCTGCTTATAGGGAGTCAAACCTCGCGACAAGCTTTTATTATTATATTATCTATTGCAATTTAATTACCTGCTTATAGGGAGTCAAACCTCGCGACAAGCTTTTATCTTATATCTTTAAACGAGCAATTCTTGTATATATATATATAATATACAGGGTGCTTCACAGACCCTATTCTAACCACTTATATCTAGAATCTAGACATGCTTTGAAATCTAGATATCCTATAGAAAGTAAAAAAAGGCAAAAAAATTTTTTTTTTACTTTTTTTACAAAAATTATCCCGCAGAAATATGAACCATGATCACCCTACTTATGACCTACGACAACTGAGTTCATTGTGACTACTCGCCTAAAGTATTTCATTCATTTTTCCATTTCGATCATCAATAGGGTTGTCATCTCTAATTTTTAATAATTATGTGAAGTTACAATAAAAATTTAAGCTGACTACATTCTGATCTTCTTTCTAATCATTCTTTAAGAAACCACATGGAATTACCATGAAACATAATCAGTAAATAGTTTTCCCTGTCTACACTCTCATGTATTTGAGGCGTGAAGTTACACAAAAAAAGCTATCTGTATTCGGTTCGCATTAAGAAATCTTATAAAATTACTATGAAACATAATCAATAAGTAATTTTCGCTGCCTACACCCGCATGTATTTGGGGCGTGAAGTTACAAAAAAATTTAAGCTGACTACATTCTGATCTGTTTAAGAAATCATATGGAATTACCATGAAACATAATCAGTAAATAGTTTTCCCTGCCTACACTCTCATGTATTTGAGGCGTGAAGTTACACAAAAAAAGGCTATCTGTATTCGGTTCGCAATAAGAAATCATATAAAATTACCATGAAACATAATCAATAAGTAATTTTCGTTGCCTACACCCGCATGTATTTGGGGCGTGAAGTTACAAAAAAATATTAAGCTGACTACATTCTGATCTGTTTAAGAAACCACATGGAATTACCATGAAACATAATCAGTAAATAGTTTTCACTGCTTACACTCTCATGTATTTGAGGCGTGAAGTTACACAAAAAAGCTATCTGTATTCGGTTCGCAATAAGAAATCATATAAAATTACCATGAAACATAATCAATAAGTAATTGTCGCTGCCTACACCCGCATGTATTTGGGGCGTGAAGTTACAAAAAAATATTAAGCTGACTACATTCTGATCTGTTTAAGAAACCACATGGAATTACCATGAAACATAATCAGTAAATAGTATTCACTGCTTACACTCTCATGTATTTGAGGCGTGAAGTTACACAAAAAAAGCTATCTGTATTCGGTTCGCAATAAGAAATCATATAAAATTACCATGAAACATAATCAATAAGTAATTTTCGTTGCCTACACCCGCATGTATTTGGGGCGTGAAGTTACAAAAAAATATTAAGCTGACTACATTCTGATCTGCTTAAGAAACCACATGGAATTACCATGAAACATATTCAGTAAATAGTTTTCACTGCTTACACTCTCATGTATTTGAGGCGTGAAGTTACACAAAAAAGCTATCTGTATTCGGTTCGCAATAAGAAATCATATAAAATTACCATGAAACATAATCAATAAGTAATTTTCGCTGCCTACACCCGCATGTATTTGGGGCGTGAAGTTACAAAAAAATATTAAGCTGACTACATTCTGATCTGTTTAAGAAACCACATGGAATTACCATGAAACATAATCAGTAAATAGTATTCACTGCTTACACTCTCATGTATTTCAGGCGTGAAGTTACACAAAAAAAGCTATCTGTATTCGGTTCGCAATAAGAAATCATATAAAATTACCATGAAACATAATCAATAAGTAATTTTCGCTGCCTACACCCGCATGTATTTGGGGCGTGAAGTTACAAAAAAATATTAAGCTGACTACATTCTGATCTGTTTAAGAAATCATATGGAATTACCATGAAACATAATCAGTAAATAGTTTTCCCTGTCTACACTCTCATGTATTTGAGGCGTGAAGTTACACAAAAAAAGGCTATCTGTATTCGGTTCGCAATAAGAAATCATATAAAATTACCATGAAACATAATCAATAAGTAATTTTCGTTGCCTACACCCGCATGTATTTGGGGCGTGAAGTTACAAAAAAATATTAAGCTGACTACATTCTGATCTGTTTAAGAAACCACATGGAATTACCATGAAACATAATCAGTAAATAGTTTTCACTGCTTACACTCTCATGTATTTGAGGCGTGAAGTTACACAAAAAAGCTATCTGTATTCGGTTCGCAATAAGAAATCATATAAAATTACCATGAAACATAATCAATAAGTAATTTTCGCTGCCTACACCCGCATGTATTTGGGGCGTGAAGTTACAAAAAAATATTAAGCTGACTACATTCTGATCTGTTTAAGAAACCACATGGAATTACCATGAAACATAATCAGTAAATAGTATTCACTGCTTACACTCTCATGTATTTCAGGCGTGAAGTTACACAAAAAAAGCTATCTGTATTCGGTTCGCAATAAGAAATCATATAAAATTACCATGAAACATAATCAATAAGTAATTTTCGCTGCCTACACCCGCATGTATTTGGGGCGTGAAGTTACAAAAAAATATTAAGCTGACTACATTCTGATCTGTTTAAGAAATCATATGGAATTACCATGAAACATAATCAGTAAATAGTTTTCCCTGTCTACACTCTCATGTATTTGAGGCGTGAAGTTACACAAAAAAAGCTATCTGTATTCGGTTCGCAATAAGAAATCATATAAAATTACCATGAAACATAATCAGTAAATAGTATTCGCTGCCTACACTCTCATGTATTTGAGGCGTGAAGTTACACAAAAAACTGTGAACCCTACATATTGATTCATTTGTAGGTCATGTGTATATGTGCTGTGTATATGTGTGCACCTCTTACACGTGCTGTGACCTGTTACACGCGCCCGAAACTTCCTTTGAAAATTGCCGCCTGCCTTTCGGCTCGCACAAGATAACCTTGAACTCATCAGGCGGCATTTATAAAAAGAATTTGTCGGCATTTCTAAATTTACAGTGAAATATTTTGAAATATTAATATGTATTATTTATTATGGGTCCGTATAATTTTAATGTACCAACGCAAATTAATAAAGTATATTATTATTATCATTATGTTGCATAACACGTGAAAGCTTAAAAAGTATTACGTAGGTAAATCCTAGGAGTCTCGGTGGTCCAATGGGAGAGCACAAGGCTTCTGATCCAGAGGTCCGGGTTCGAATCCTGACACTGGCTCACACCAATGACTTTTTAAAATCGTTTGCGGAAGTTAAGTGTGATAAATATCGATGTCTGAAAACTTTGTGCCCGGTATGGCAATAGGTTCGCCACCTATTCCATTTGGGACGTAAACATAAGGGCGAGACGGGGCTTAACGGCCGCTGCCTACACCTTCGGGTAAGGCGTGAAGTTATGTTATGTTAAATCCGGTATTCGGTATTGTGTGTATTATTACTTAAAATTTAGAGATTTTCTAAAATACTATTCCAATTTGCTTTGGATGAGATTTGAGTGAAATTAAAATATCTAGTAGACTCTGTAGTACAGAGACTAGTATTTTTAAAGTTATTATAAAAAAATAAGTTATCGTATAAAGGTTCCGTATTTTGGTATAACGGTACCCTAAGAAATTAAAAATGGCAGAGACACTAGTATTTAGGAATGTGACATTAAACATAAGAAAACGATTTTTGATTAAACGATTAATTGATTACAATGAAAAAATCGATTAATTAATAATCGTATTTATTTAAGAAAATAATCGATTCATTTAAATTAATGGATTTTTAAATTTTTGGGCAATATGTACAATTAGTTTTAGGGGGTCTTATCAAGAGCGTGCACGTCGCGACCCCTGCCGTCCCAGTGGGACGCAAACTTGACCGAAGCAAACTGAGCCGGACGGGCTGCTCCGGCGTGCCCCGGAAGCGACGGGCACCGATTAGCCCCCGTTGGTGCGGCTGCATGCGCATGCGGCGAAGGAGGCCGCCACTCTTCACGCACCGCCAACCCTGGTGGGACGAGGAGAGGGGAGTGCCGTATAGGCACGTGGAATGTTAGAGGTAGTATGATCAGAAAGATGAATGAGATGATGGATGTAATAAATGAGAGATGCCTGGATGCCTTATGTTTGACGGAGACAAAGCGAAGGGGGAGTGAGACCGAGGACCTCTCCGGTGGCATGGTAGCCCTATGGTCCGGAGTGGACCAGGACGTCCGTGCTAGTGGGGGTGTTGGAGTCATTCTCTCCTCCCACTTTGCTTCCGGAGTGAAAGATTATGAGTTGGTAGGCCCAAGACATCTTTGGGTTCGAATAAAACTGGGGATCACACGAGATTTTTTCTGGAGAAACAACTGGCTGTTAACCGGAAGGTTTTCTGCGGTTTTGTGTATCTGGAAAAAGCGTTTGTCAGAGTGTTACGAAAGGATCTGTGGGATATACTCCCGGGCTACGGGGTGAGCGGAGCACTGCTGCGCGCTGTGCAGTCCACTTATGAGGACTGCACAGCGTGTGTGCGTGTTGACGGCGGCTTGTCCCCCTGGTTTGACGTCAATATCGGCGTCAGACAGGGTTGCGTGCTGTCCGCTCGACTGTTCATCCTATACCTGGACAGTTGTCTCCAGAGAGTGAGATCGATGGATGTAGTGATGCGAATGGGTGACCTAGTTGTGAGCTGCCTGCTTTACGCAGATGACGCCGTGCTTCTGGCCGAATTGCCGTCGGACCTGCAAACACTAGTCACTACTATGAAAGATGATTGCATGATTAAAGGCTTGCAGTTGAATGCGACGAAAAGGAAAGTTATGGTGTTTGAAAGGGAAGAATCCAGAACAGATGCAAGGATAATGATTGATGATGTAGTGCTGGAACAGGTGAATGAAATTGTATATCTTGGATGCGCTTTTAGCAGGGATGGAAGGTACACCACGGATGTAGAAAAACGAGTGGCGATAGGAAATAGCGTAAATGGAGCGTTGGCCAGATTCCTGGGCGCAAAAAACGTCAGCAGAAAAGTCCAGCTAGCAATCCACAATGCAATCCTGATCCCAACGCTAACTTATGGAAACGAGAGCTGGGTATGGCAGAGTGTGCATGAAAGTAGAATAAACGCGGTAGAAATGAGGGCACTGCGCAAAATCTGCGGAGTGACTCTCGCTGACCGCGTAGGAAACAAGGTTGTAAGGAAGGAAGTTGGTTTGAAAGAGTGTCGGTGTAAAAGTAAGAAAGGGCATGGTTGGTTCGATGGTTCGGACATGTAGAAAGGATGGATGATGCAAGACTGACCGATCATTTAACACGATTGACCAGATATACAATGCAAAAGCGGATGGATGTAGGAGTCGAGGACGGCCAAGACACACATTACATGACCAAATAGAACGTGTTCTGGAGGAAGGTGATGTTAGGAGCCTCAAAAACCGACGCGCGTGCTTGAAAAGAGTTATGAAAGTTAACGAAGCGAGTGAGTATCCATGTAATATTTAGTAATTTGGAAATATACAATAAAAGAGAACATATCAACCAAATGTCGGCTTATAAAATTGTATTATTCATCGACTCCATCTAGTGAATATTTGAATAAATAAATAACTAAACTGTTTCAAAGGTATAGAAGGAATGCGGTCATTGATGGCGTTAACAAATAAATAACATTATGGAAAAAGTATTCTTTAGCAGTTTTCGTTCCGGGCCAGAAGACCAAACTTAATATCGGGGCGTTGCAGATGAAAAAAAGTCGGTAATATGTAATTGATTGATTAATAAAATAATCGGTTATTAATCGATTAGTCATATAAAAATAATTACTAAATTTAATAGATTTTTTTACTTTTAGAAGTTGATTTTTAATCGAATATTTCAATAATCAATTATTTTTTCACATCCTTACTAATGTTCGTTAGTGATTATTTTTTTACACGCTCTTCATTATTGTTCGCTTGTTCTATCGGTCAGTGTCATCCATCGGTGTCAAGTTAGTGAAAGTGCTTTCGTTATTTCGTAATTTTATAATGGCGGAGTATTCAAATGCAGAGTACTATGATATGATTATGTATGTGGGTGCATCGGAGGGAATCCTTACTGCAGCGCGCGAACTTTATCGACAACGTAACATTGATGGAAGAGAGCTGGAGAATCAGCGAAGACTTCCTTCTTATGCATGCTTCAGGAGGCTGATCAACCGTTTGCACTCAAACGGTTCTTTCCACAGTCCAAACTCTGAAGGACGATCGTGTGACCGTGCGGATGCTCGTGTAGAACAGAATATTTTGGATCACTTTGCTGAAGATCCAACTAGAAGTACTAGAAAAGCCTCTGTCGTATTAGGTGTGTCTAGAATGAAAGTATGGAGAACTTTAAAAAAAGATAGTCAGCATCCTTACCATTACCAGCGCACACAACAGCTGACAGAAGCAGATTTTTTATTAAGACTGCGATTCTGTGTGTGGTATCGTAGTCAGGTTACTGCTGACCATATGTTTGCGTCTCGGGTTCTATGGTCTGATGAGGCTACCTTTACTCGTTTTGGACTATCCAATAGCCACAACGAGCACTACTGATCCCATGAAAATCCACATGCTTTTCGTCAAAGCCATTTTCAGCACAGGTGGAAAATTAATGTGTGGGCCGGTATCATCGGTGACAAATTGATAGGCCCTGTATTTTTGCCGGACCGGTTGAACGGTGAAATCTACTTGGAAATGTTGAGGACCACCTTGGAGGAAGAACTTGAAGGCCTTCCTTTGTTAGTTTACCGCGACATGATTTTCCAGCAAGACGGCGCGCCAGCGCATTACACTCGTTCTGTACGCGAATATCTGGACGATCGCTTTCATGCGTGGATTGGACGTTCTGGAACTGTTCCATGGCCACCACGGTCGCCCATTTAACGCCAATGGACTTTTTTTTGTGGGGATATTTGAAAAGTGTGGTGTATGCTACGCAGTGTGAAACTGTGAATGATATGCGCCAAAAAATTGTGGAAGCTTGTGGTACTCTAACACCGGAGTATCTGAGCCGTGCCACACAATCTGTATCGCGGCGTGTAAACCTATGTGTTATGAGAGGAGGACAGCACATTGAACCTTTTTTGTAGTCACACTGAGAAATGGTAAGTGTTCACCATAAATCTTAAACGAAAAATCTGGTTAGATATGTATTAAACTATGAATGAATTTTATTTATTCAGAATGAAATACAAAATTTTTATTTTATATCTCACCATAACTTAGCAATATCGGCTCTACTACTACAGAATAAGGTCTAAATTTTTATATCCGTGTTGTAGGTACACAAGAAATCGTACCATATGTTACGATTTCTTGTGTATGTGTGTATGTGATATCAATGAAAGTCTTTATAGTAGGGTGACCATGTCAAATATTATTATTTGCGGACTCAGTAGGAATTATTAATTTTTTTTCAGATCTAAAATTTCGACTTATTGCATTTTAAATATAGCCATCCGATAGGCAATTCCATCCTGTATACAGCCCTCGCGGCTTGATATACCCAATGTGGGACACGCTGTATAATTGGAATCTCGGAATCGGCTCCAACAATTTTCATGAAATTTAGTATATAGGGGGTTTCGGGGGCGATAAATCGATGTAGCTAGGAATCATTTTTAGAAAATGACATTTTATCGTGTTTTATCGTGTCGTATCGTATCGTGTTTCACAGTTCATATTTTTTTATTATTCTGTCGGTAAGATCGAAAAATATTATTCATATTTAATTAATTTATTAGTAGATATGTAATTCGTACTTAAATATAATTTAAAAAAAAACACAATTTATGTAAAAAAAAGAAAATACCGAGCAAAGCTCGGTCGTCCAGGTACTTATTATACAGGGTGGAATCCACTCATATGTAATAATTGATACCAGATGTAGATCATAATTTCAGTAAACGTTGTACAAAATATTAAGACGATCGGTACAGTAATTAGGTCAATAACGACAGTTTTCATTTTCATGTAATTGAACACCCCCTATAAATGTATGAACTGGAATAAACTCTTCTCAGCTGTTCGTCCTGTCAAGGCCGCTTCGACTTTGTCATAAACGAAAATCATTCACAAAGAAGCCGACGTGTGCGCATAAGGCGGGCGCGGGTTGAAGTGCGTGGCCCCCCCGCTTGAAGTACGGGGGGGGTTTTGAAATTAGGGGCACGAAACAATTATCGTCCGTCACACCTTAGAAATTAATAAAAAAAAGTAGTTTTATGTGTTGGGATTTTCATTCAATTTATAATTAATGGAATTTATAGCTTTAGTTACGACATTTTATTTTCAGAAATATTATAACTGTAATCATTTTAAAGAATTGACTAAATATCTAACTAAAGTACAAAACTTTAAAAGCTTACATTTATTTGTTGTTATGATATTTCTGAACAAAGGAGAACAGTTTAAAAAATTGTATTTATGACAATGTTATTTAAGGAAATATCCCCTGGACAAATCAAATCTAAATAGACAGTAGGTACATAGGTAGGTTACATAGTAGAATAAGATAAATCGTGAAAAAACCCTTTATTATCATTTCTTTTATGATACAACTTTTAAAATCGTAATAACACAAACATTCTTATTCTAATGTAATTATAATTTTTCTAAAGCGCATTGACATAAATGGGGTCGTTTACCCTATTTACCTATGATTTTCGACAGATTTTTTATTACCAATAATTTTGCTTTTAGTTGACCGCCTGTTCCGCTTTGTGTGTGACGTATCGCCTGCAAATTACTCTTTTCGAATTTGTATTATTTATTAGTCTAAGTTATTTTATTGTTTTTTTTTTATTAACACTTAGTTATTTGAGTTTTGTGTGTGTTATAGTGTTATTTATAGTAAAACACTTTTGTGCAACTTTTATAAAGTGCCACGACATTTTTATACCGCTAGTGAATATACGGACATGGTACTTATGTATGGTGAGTGTGGGATTGATTTCTTTTTGTGGGGGTTCATTAAAAATGAAGTTTACTCCCAAGTTTTCAATAGTGCAGTCGAATTGCGGAACCGTATAGTCATCGCCTTTGACAAATTAATAGCCATGGCCTCCGATCCCGCACGGAATCTATTTAATAAAATTCGCTATGTATTGCTGCTCGTGGTGGACATTTTGAAAACTTGAAGATTTAATTTTGTGCCTACTTAATCCGCTTTAACGGAATTTAGTTAGTTCAGTGTAGTTAACATTAATTCATGTTAACAATAGACGTAGGTACCTATTCGTAAAATGACAAATTACTATCAACTAGTGACAGTGAAATTTGATAGTCAAAAGAAAAGTCAGTGCCACACGCACACGTTGCCACATCGTGTACCTCTGACGGTGTGGCAACGTGTGCGTGTGTTCTCTATACGGGTGATTTAGTTTTGATGCATTTTAATGCAATTTAGTTTGTTTGAAATTTGTATTTTTTTTAAATTCACCCAGGAGTTAAAATGTTATTTTTAAGAGACTCCTATGGACTAGTACTACATCTGATTTCGTTTATATCATAAGAGTAAAATCCATATTGTATAAATTGTACATACTGAGGCTCTAAGTTGATACTTGAAATTTTTAAGGAAATATTATTTTCTTATTTTTAGAGCGCTTAAATAAAAGCTTCTTTAAAAAGGATTTTTGCTTTTAATTTATTTTTTTATTTTTAGTTATCCCTGGCTAGGTTAGTATCATTTCATTCCACGCATCATTATAGCAAGTCAGTTTACCGCTTAATTTCAAACAATCCAGCTCTCCAATAAGGAGATCATCTAATTCAATTTCAGCTTGGAGCTTTCTTTTCCATTTAATTAATTAATTAAAAATTAAAAAATTAAATTAATTAATGATGATTTTTAATTCATAGCCATATTGTAGAAATGCATCAAAAATATGTATGCCTTCGTCTTGGATGGTCCACCGTATTGTATTTAGAATGACGTCACATTATTTTTCGAGTTATTCTCAACAAGCCCTTTCATTTGATACCCAAATTGTAGATAGATATGCAAATATGGTGGAATATCCGCCATATTGGATTTAGAATGACGTCATATTATTTTTGGAGTTTACTCCTTAAGAATCGATTTACATATATAGGCCCGGGGTATGAAAATTATGGGGACCAAAATCGTACTAGTCACCTGAGTGTCACACGAAATGCGTTATGCGCTATAGTCACAGAGCATATAAATAAGAGTCGGCACTCCATACAATGTCCTGAGCTCTTTATAGAAACACTCTTTATAGCGATACGCCATTCTCTATTACGAAGAAATGTGTTCATATTTGTAGACAGTAAATATTTATTTTTGTAAATAAATACCGTAAAAACATGTAGAAAAAAACACCCCCAGAGGAGGGATCGAACCCGCCCCGACCTTGTGTTATCGGTAGTGCGGTTTACCGATGCACCACGAGGGCCGTATGTATAATCGTCTAATTACCGTCCTCTTTACCAATTTCGACACATTTTCTAGGATCGGGTTTGTTTGTTTGTTTGTTTTTTACATACATACATATACGTAAGTACGTATTGCAGGCGGAGAAAAAAAAATTATATTATTTATAAATTGTGTTTTTATAAATTGTGTTTTTTGAAAATTATATTTAAGTACGAATTACATACTAATAAAATAATGAAATATCAATAATATTTTTCGATCTTTGGTAATGAAACGAGGGGCGCCACAGTAGCATCGCCAACATCGTACTCCTAATAAAAAGTGTGTGAATCTCGGAATCGGCTCCAACGATTTTCATGAAATTTAGTATATAGGGGGTTTCGGGGGCTATAAATCGATCTAGCTAGGAATCATTTTTAGAAAATTTCATTTTATCGTGTTTTATCGATAATTAACTTAAACATCAACTTACTTTTTTATTGGAATTCCTGACATCTATTGGCGAATGTGAATTATTTTAAATTGTGAGCACTTAACTTGCTTTAACGACAACAACACTAAAGCTATTCCAGCAGATGGCGTTGTTAACTAATTCCAGCAGATGGCGTTGTTAACTAATTACTATTTGTTTCTAATATAATATGTTAGTACATAGTATATATTAGTATATATTTATTATTGGAGTTTACTCCTTAAGAATCGATTTACAATGTATAATAATAAGAGTCGGCACTCCATACAATGTCCTGAGCTCTTTATAGTCACAGAGCATATAAATAAGAGTCGGCACTCCATACAATGTCCTGAGCTCTTTATAGTCACAGAGCATATAAATAAGAGTCGGCACTCCATACAATGTCCTGAGCTCTTTATAGAAACACTCTTTATAGCGATACGCCATTCTCTATTACGAAGAAATGTGTTCATATTTGTAGACAGTAAATATTTATTATTTTATTTTATAATCGTTCTTGAGGAGTAAACTCCAGTCGTGCGTCGGAGCGGACACACACTTTTACTTTTTTGAGTTAATTTCATCAAGTCTTTTCATTTGATACCCATATTGTTGAAATGCAAATATTTTTCCCGCCATATTGGATTTGGAATGACGTCATATTTTTTTTCGAGTTACTATTAAGAAGCCCTTTCATTTGATACCCATATTGTAGAAATGCATTAAAAAAACTGTTTCTCTACCTTGGATGATCCGCCATATTGGATTTAGAATGACGTTACATTATTTTTTCAGTTACTCTCAATGAGCCCTTTCATATGATACCCATATTGTACAGAAGCTTAAAATATGTTTCCCTCCATCTTGGATATTCCACCATATTGGAATTAGAATGACGTCATATTATTTTTTGAGTTACACTCAATAAGCCCTTTCATTTGATACCCATATTGCAGAAATGCATTCAAAATATCCATTCCTCCATCCGGACTGGTCCGCCATATTGGATATAGAATAATGTCACACATCATATCATGCATTGTCATCCAAAGTAAACGTGTATACAAAATTTCAGCTCAATCGGTTGAAGATATCTACTTCAAAATTGAGTTGCAAGATTCCACCGAACATACATACTTACATACATACATACATACAGTGCAAGTTAAATAAAAGCTTTTAAAAAGAAACCGCTTGATTTACACGGATGAGATAAGATCAGTCATCAGATCAATACTTACTTACTATTCAAAAAGTATTAAAGGTGTACAGCGTACCTACCTAAATAGCAACGCTATCTAAAACTAGAGGTGTGCCAACTCAGACAAACAACTCAATTTAAAGGTAGAGTACCCCGTTTCTGAATCTAGATGGTATTAGTAGAGCCAAGCAGTTCGCTGCATGAATGGGCCGGCTCGACCGGTGAAATACCACGACGTCTCAGAAGATCGACGTAAAGTGGCTCATGCCGCGTTTCGTTCGGTGAGAGAGGTACCCGGAGGCCCACCCCCCTTTCCCCATCCTTTCCTTTTCCTATCCCATAAAGGTCGGCAACGCAACATTAACACTATATGTGTGGCTGGTGTCCATGAGCGGCGTTGGTTGCTTACCATCAGGTGACACGCCTGCTCGTTAGCCCTCCTATCTTTTATAAAAAAAAACAGACAGCGGAAAGTGAATTTGTTTTATACTATGTAATGATAATGATATTGATACATACATACATCACATTCCATAATATAATATAAAATGATTACTTTTTCATTAGAGTCCGCCAAAAAAGCCATTGTGGTAATAAGTAAGTGAAAAAAACAAGATAGAATAAAATAGATTCCTACATATTTTAAAATATTTAGGCCTGTAATTGTACTTACTAGTAGCAAATAGCTTGGTTTTCCTCTAATGCCTATAGAAAACCGGAAATATTTTTTTCACATGAGGTCTGAGAAATTTCGACTTTTTTTCATTTTACCTTGAAATAAATTGAAAGTTAAACGAATACTAAGAAAATTAAACAAACCTAATCATATTTCACGACCTCTATTTCTTTACTTTTATGCGATAAGGAGGGAAATGAGCAGGTGTGCCATCTAATGGTGAGCAACTAACGCTGCCCATGAACACCGGCAACAGAGATAGTATTACAGTTGCTTTGCTGTTCCTTAAAATGAGATAGGGAGGGAGTCGGAGGTAGGATGGAGAAGGGAGAAGTGAAGAGGTTGAGTCTGAGGATATATGATGATCATAATATACGATAGCATGGCTTTTCAGATCTAGCAGCCGCTATACAGGCAGGACAGGCCAGTGCTGCAGCAGCGCAACAAAATGCTCTTAAGCAAGTAAGTGCTGCTAGTCCTGGACAAAATAACAGGTTAGAACATTTAATGATTATCGATGCATCGGATGCAATTCGCGTAGAGCCATCTAGTTTCAAAATAGAGCACTTAAACCTATACTCATTACTGAATCACAGAACTCGTGTTATTGAATTATACTTTTTATTGGTAAACTAGTTGACCCAGCTAACTTTGTTTCACCTGAAAAGCAATAAATAAGTAGATTTTGGATTGTTTAAGAACATTTGGCAGCCTGTAGCTCTGCGACTGCTACATTAGGTATAAATCTGTGATTTCTTAAAAAAATATTTATTTGAATTACATGCTGTAAAAGACCACGTTGATCTATTGATAGTGCATTTGATATGCACAATCTATTTAAGAAGTTTAAATGGACGAAAATTAATGCTCTAATGGTTAAAATTGCTTCGTAAATAACCCATTATTTCTCATAAAAATTAAATAAATAAAATGGTCATTGCTGGTTATCCCTAAGAGTCCGCGATATCGTATGTCTATATACGATATCGCGGACTCTTTGGAGACCTTCTGAAGGTGTATGTTAATGTAGTACATTGTTCTTTGGGTTCAGCCAGCGTTTGCAATTAAAGTACTTAATCTCGAAAATTATCACTTTTTTTGCTACAATAATTATTTATTTATTACATTTATTTCACAGTGGGAACACAGCGCAACAGATTCTACAACAAGCGCAATCATCAGTTCAAAATGGTATTCCAGCAAGTACTGGCGGCGCTCAGAAGCTTACTCCTGCATTCTAGAGACCTGGATACAGCTAAATGTTGCTGTTAGGTTGTCAAATACAAGCGCTAGAACGTCTTATTTAACAATAATATTATTTCAATTGAACCACATTTCTTTTTTTTTATGGGATAGGAGGGCGTGTCACCTGATGGTAAGCAACGCCGCCCATGGACCCCAGCAACACATATAGTGTTACTGTTGCGTTGCCGACCTTTAAGGGATAGGGGACAGGAAAGGATGGGGAGGGGGGGTGGGCCTCCGGGTACCTCTCTCACCGAACGAAACGCGGCATGAGCAACTTTAAGTCGATATTCTGAGAGGTCGTGGTATTTTACCGGTCGAGCTGGCACATTCATGCAGCAAATTGCGTGGCTCTACCACTGGTATTAAGAACTCAACATGTCGTCTTCTCATGTCATTGAGATAATTTCTGACGATAATTCCATTTTGGGCTGTTATATTTTAACAATTGGCTGTTAAAATGTCGTTAACACTTAATGCCATTCATTTCTGTGTGTAAAAATAACTTGACGGTTTTGGTACTGGATTTAAATAAATAAATACCCAGCCGCTGACCCCTCTGTCTATCAAGAAGTCAGGTGCAAGCTGATACTTTATAATGCCTACACTATGGAATTTCTAATTTCTAAGAATTTTTAAAGTCAGAATATCATTTAAAGTCACATATCTCGACCACTATTTTGGAGGGAACAATCACATGCCTTTCCACATTAAAAATTAAAAAAAAAACCGCTCTTAAATAATACTTCACCAATAATATATAGATCACCATTCACGTGACTGTAAAAAAGTGAGTTTTATACCACAATCATTAAAAGCGATCCTTAATCTTAACCTATTTATCTTATCTTTATGGGATAATTAGGTAGCTATATTTAATAGCCTTCAAATAGATTCTTCAAATAAATTGTTATATCGAATAATGAAGGTTATTTTGTCACGGCCAATATGTTTGTTATACGTTACATTTGAAGAAATCATTTACGTAGTCGGTCGTGTAAATTGATCCAAAATTTTGGCATTTTATCACAACAAATTTCCAAGTCGAGGTGCAAACAATTTCTAAATAACATGAATTGTTACATTTTAGTAAGTTATTACATTTTGTCTATTGGATAATCTTATACTATTGAGTTGGCAAGCTTATGACGCTCCGATTGGCCGCATATGCAGTACCTTAACCAGGTAGTTCTTGCTCAAATATGTAACGCATTATGGACCATCCATAAGACCCAAACTGAATTAACACAACGGGTATCCAGGACTTCCCTTCAAGCCAGGCGTCAGGATGGAATCTACAATGAAGAAAGTCACCGGACTCTGAGAATATCCACGTTAAGTGGCTCATGCTCCGTTTTGCTCGGTGAGAGAAGTATACGGAGGCCCAAGCACTTTCCCATTCCCATACTAATTCCGACCCCTTCTGTATCCCGTTGTAAGGCCGGCAACGCAACTGTAACACTAAATGTGTGGGCTGTATCCATGGGGGGCGTTTGTTGCTTGCCATCTGGTGACACGCCTGCTCGTATGCCTCCCTGCCTGCCATAAGAAAACGTATTATATTTCAACTCCAAAAATTTTTACTTTGAAAATAAATTTGTTCTTTATTAAAGAGGTAGATAATACCTACCAAGTTAATTTACAACGTTATCTATAAGCTAGAAATGAGTGAGAATATATAAAATATATAAAATACTTTAAACATTTGTATTTTCAACTGTTTATATAAATGTGTGTGAGACGGTCTTCTTGTTACTTCATTCTTGATTTTTGCTGCGGGGCCGTTCAAGTATTACCTAAGCAGATTTATTACAATTATTTACCCCCACCCCCCCTGTCAGCAAAAGTAAGCAAAGTTCTTACCCCCTTCCCCCAAAACTATTTAATCATTATTCAAAAAAATAATTTTCAAGAGACCATCTGCACGATTAGTCTAAGGTTTTTTTGTAAAATTGAATAGCTATTGATGACGTAATGATCATTTGGACCCCTCTATCCCACATGTCATAAAAAATAGCCCCCCTATAGTGCTCACGTAATACTTGAATGGCCCGTATAGAAAAAATCATGGCAATATTATAATGCGTAGGTTTTTTTGTTCCACTAGGTGTTTATTATCAACGCATGCATTTATTTGGTGACATCTAGTACAGATCAACCAGCCGATAATGGTAACATATCTCTTCATTAATATTATCTACATTCACACTATTTATTATCACGTTGCTAGTAGACCGAGATGCGGAGAAATTTCATGGCAACTAGTCTTTTGATTGTATATATTGTAAATAATGTAATTAATTTATTCCACGTAATTGTATAGCTATGTATGGCATTTAAGATGTATCATCAAGATCAATAATTTCTTTACTTCATATAGTCCAGGAACAAAACTTATTTTTGTGAAGACAAAAATGGGGAAATTAAGAATAAGTAGTTAGAATTAAGTAACGTTATAAATTCTATCTTCTTATTACTTAACTTTTCTAACAAATTTAATAATTTGTACGTAGTTATCCGAACAAAATAGCTCCGCTTTATAGCTTTTAAGCCCATTTTTTTTTATATTTGACAAAAAAGAACTGCTTACTATTTCTATATCTCCTCCAGGAACTACAAATCTGTGGAGAATCTTGGAAATGGGGGTTTGGAGTTATGTAAAGAGAGAATAGTACCAGTATATATTTACGTCTATTAACTAACCACAACATGAACAAAACGCGGCATAAGCCATTTTAAGTCGATATTCCGATGAAATGCCTAATATATAATAACATGCTTTTAAGGAAATAGTTTGTCAGATACGATCAAAAATCTGACTGAGACGATAGCAGCAGCTATAAGGCTAACAGGAAACATCAAATCACCTGAGGCGAGACAAAATCTTTTAAGCCAAATAGTAGCTTTGGCTCGAAGACAGAATATCAGGTAAGAGCACATTACGTGACCGAGTACAGATACATTAAAATAACATAGAATATGCTCTAAGTAATCGGTCCCTCATGTCTAAGAATCGTGATAAGCATCAAGCTTGCATTTGGCGCGAATAATCTGCCTCCACCGGTTTCTGGTTTCAAACGCATCCCTCACAGTCGTGCAAAACCTAGAGGATGACGCACAGAAATAGATCAAGATAGAACGGCCGCGATGTCATATTTCCATACATTTCGAGCGTGTCACTTTTTTGAAAAACCACGCCCACAGCGTGACGTCGTTTTCATTGTGAGCGGGGCGACTAGTTAGGAGACACACACGATGATGTTTATCGATGTTAATATCGGCAACGTGTGTTAATTTTATTATTTTTATATTTTACCAACTTTATTGATTTTGTGTAACGATAATCATAGAAAGTAAAACATGTTAAATACTTTAATCCCACATATTAAAACCTAAAACATATTTTTCCAACAGTATATAAAATTTAGTTATAATTATTATACTGTCCTTGAAACTATACATATTTATTAAATATTTGCCTTTTTGTAAGGGTTGGCCTCACAGTCCTGGTTAAATAACGAAGCCGAACGTCTACATATACCTCGGTTACTGCCCGTTTGAGAAGAACGAAATGATTTTCCATCGGCGATTGGTCAAATTGGTGAAAACTTATACTGTCAAATAAACTGCAGCCAATGTAATTACGAAGCACTTTGGTTGAAATTTGTGGTGTTAGAATAAAGTAGGGACAAAGCAAAGCTGATACTCAAATTATTATTGAATTAATTTATCGATAAGTCCTAAGACTCAACGATACATGGAGTGCCCATCTCTAACATTCGAAGGCCAAACACAGCGATTAACAGACACAGCGATCAACTAGCAGGTGTATTGTGTATTTCGTTCGATTCGACGTACATTACGCGTATAATTTATAACGTTCTATCTTGATCTATTTCTGTGGGATGACGAGACCTTTAGGGGCCGTCCATTAATCACGTGAGGTTAGAAAGGGGGGAGGGGTCTGGCAAAAATCACGAAATATCACGAGGGGGGAGGGGGGGTGTAGTAAGATATCACTTTCTTCAGGTTTCTCCATAGAATTTGCAGTGTTGCGCACTTATACGTCTAAATAAATATGGGTGCATATTAAAACATAAACATGTCTTGGTGGTCTCAGGTTATAAGCATCCCGCTTCTGTTTCCAGATGTCTCAGGTTCAAATCTTGGTTAAAACTCTAAAAGCAATTATATGACTTTTCGGAAGTTATGTGCAATAAATATCGATAACCGATTAAATCTGTGCTTGAGATGATGTAAATTTAATATAGCTATATTTTTGACCCACAAATAACGAAGTTTTCTATTGGTAAGGATATTGGTAAATGAAGGTATTTTGAGGGTGAAGTTGCTTGGTTGGTTGTTGCTTTTAATTTGTACCTAATTTAATGTATTTTTATGTTTTATATTCTTATAGGAAAATACTGTTTATTTTTTATGCCAACCCTAATTATTAAATCAAAATAAATATTTAGGTAGGTATAGAATTACAAATTTTATGATAAAAAAATATTTAATGGCGAAAAAAAATGTTACTATCGATTTACGGCATAGCCTGCTACTAGCTTGAAGGGAGAGAAAAGAAAACCGTTTATTATATTATTGATGATAT
Source organism: Euproctis similis (assembly GCA_905147225.2). Taxonomy (NCBI): domain Eukaryota; kingdom Metazoa; phylum Arthropoda; class Insecta; order Lepidoptera; family Erebidae; genus Euproctis; species Euproctis similis. The sequence continues at coordinate 19,088,610 of LR990109.1, forward strand.
TATCATAAATCGAACCACAATCGAATTTCGTGCTTGGTTCTTTATTTCTAATTATATAGTCACCTGTTATTGGTGTATATTGGGGATAATTGTTGAAGGTATTGCGACTGTAACCTCGACTCGCCGAATCCTTACGTTACGTCCAAAATAGAATAGATGACAAACCTATTGCCATACGCCGGGCAAAAATAACTTTCGAAAAGAATTTCGAGAAATCAGTAGCAGGCAGCTCGACCTCTGGACCACCGAGACCTTCAATTATTACCTTAAGAGGAAATTGGACTCTGTTCTTTTAATAATTGCGCTAGATTAATAGTAACTATGAAGATTATTTATTATGCAGTGAGGATACAGTGAAGTTTATTCTACAACAAGCTCAATCAGGGGTTCAGGATGGTATTGGTCTACCGATGGTTGCTGCGGCCATCAGTCAGGACTTCACATCTCGTGGCTAGAGTCTCGCGGCTGATGCCGATTGTTGCTGTAAGACTTTCAACTGGGAGCGCAAGTTTTCTTACTTTGAAAAGCAATTGATTGAATATTAATTAAACTGAATTCCTTCAAATTATTTTATATTTAATCTGTCCCTTTCTTCCATACACTTTATTCACACATAGTCACAGTGGATGAGTAATATGAATGGAGCGGGTCGACCGCTAAAATACCACGATCTCTCAGAAAATCGACTTAACCGGATGTGTTTTAGTTTAACGACAGAAATATCTGGAGGCATAAAACATTATAACGTTTTTTAACTTGTAATTAATACAATATGTAAATATAATACTTTCTTTCGAAGTTATAAATACGTACACTTTAATTTTTACTACACTACAGTTAATCCGGAGGGTTTTTTTGCCATTTAGTCATAAAATACAACAAAATAAACTCTCTCTTGACACATCTTCTAGGATAGATAGGAAAAAGAAAAAAGTTTATTTACTAAATCGAAAAGGCAAAAAAATAATATTTATTTTATTTACTACTAGTTGACCCAGCGAACTTCGTTCCGCATCAAAAGTAATAAATAAGTAAATTTTGCATTTATCACTTGTTCTTTACTTGAAATAAAGATACAAACTACCCCGTTGAAACCCTCTATCTATTAAAAAAACTGCATCAAAATTTGAATATTTTTTTAAAATTTTAATGCACTTGTGAAAAATTACAGAAGCAGTACCTAATATAAATAAAAAATAATAGTACTACTATAGATAGAAACTGCACATAGATACATATACATACATAGATATAGTTACTGAAAATAGGACTGGTTTTATTGAATCATTTGTTACGCCTGCGCGATGGTCCTGAATGCTGAGATATCCCATCTACCTTACGTCACAGCATCCTCTCATCTGATCCTCTCAAAACTAAAAATATTGTGTTATGTTATCCAAAACAGAAACAATTATGTAGGTAATTGTTTTAAAAAAGTACAGTTCACAATAAAGGTAAGTTTAAAGATAATGTATTATTCCTATCACATTAAATTGATGAAGAGAGTGACTGAAATTTTTTATGTAACCTAAATTTTAACTCATAGTAGTGACGTAATTAATAGTGAGGTCAAATAACATTTTCAATTAAATATTTATAGATAAAAGTCACGTTCAGAGTAACCGAATTTTTAGTCGTGCAAAAGAAATTGATATAAGTTTTTGTTATCATGATATTTAAAAAAAATGTAATTGAGATAGATTTTGACAATCTAAGCAATATTGTAGATATATGTGTAATCAAATACGACTTAAACTTTTAATTATAATAATTTTCTTAAAACCAATTTCATAATAAATGTGATAAATACTCCCCATTTCAATATCAAAACGCCATTCAACGCGACCCATTTCAACTCTACTAATAAAAAACTACTGATGATTTTATAGCTAATACTTACTCTTGTTATGGCAGAAATGGCAAAAATGTGTTGGTGCCACTTAATATTGGCAGCTTTCTTGTGTGGACAACTCGTAACTGGTGATAACACGTCGGCAGAACGTCGACGATATTCGAACCCAACCTATTACAATGTAGGAGGAGTGCTTTCAAGCAACGAATCGATCGCATTCTTTAAGGACACAATATCGGTATGTCAAATCATATACCTATTCCAAAATCAAAATTTGAATTTCTGTTAATATACAGTGCAAATGTGGAAGGATGTAGGAGTCGAGGACGGCCATGACATAAATACATGACCAAATTTAACGTGTCCTTACGGTGGTTGATGTCAGGACTCTTAAAAATCGACTAGCGTGTGATGGATGTATGACGAGAGCTTTAAAAGAGAAGTGAGATGTGTAAGAATCGTCCCTCTAGTACCTCTGGTACCTCGCAAGGAACTGAATTACTGGATGAATGGAGGAAATGAAATTACTGATACTTATATATAATAATAATTTAATAACATAGTATAAAACAAAGTCACTTTCCGCTGTCTGTCCCCTTATATGCGTAGTTCTTTAAAACTACGCAACGGATTTTGAAGCGGTTTTTTTAATAGTTAGAGGGTGTTACTGGGTGGTTTTGATCTATAATTCATATATGATGTTGTAAAGAAAAAATGATAATTTTCGAGATTTAGAACTTTTATTGGAAATGCTGGCTGAACCCTGAGTGATAGATCAAAACAATATTCTACATTATTAAATACCTACAGAAAGTCTCCAAAAAAGTCCGCGAGGGCATATGTCTATCTCTTAAGGATAACCCACAATGACTATTTTTATTTTATTACTTTTTACGAGAAATAATGGCTTATTTACGAGGCAATTTTAAACATTACAGCATTAATTTTCATCCAGTTAAGTGTCTTAAATAAATTGTGCTTTTGAGTACAAGTACAAGTAAATGTATTTTGACGCGATATCTAAGAGTCGAAGATACGAAAGCATCTAGGCCTTGTACAATTGGAATAAGTGATTATCGGAATGGTTCATATGCAGTTAATACCGCGGGTGTAGTAGAATTTAAATTTGTGCCGTTTCCAGGTAGTTATTCACTGGTTTAGCAACATGAGGCCGGACATTATCATGTAGCAAAAACAATTTCGTTGTACCTGACGGCCTTTTTTCCATAACAATAAGACTTATTACGAAATAATTAAGAATAAACCGCATTATTTCAGTCTCACATTTGATTTGTTTTTAGACTTGAAGGTAAGAAAGACTTATTAACCGATTCACTGTTTTCAGAACCTGAACTTCAAAGATCAGTATGTGCCGAGAGGTGTTACTTATCACGACTACTCCATGCTGATGGATCCAAATCCAATCAAAACTGCACTAAATGTCTGCAAGAACCTTATTTACCATCGAGTATGTAATCATAATAATTTATAAATATATATAATGCCTACTTAGCTTGGCGTTAAGCTACTGGACTTGTCTTCAGTGTTAGGTTTACCCACCTATAAGAAAACGGCCTTATACAAAATATACACAAAAAACTATAGCGTTTCATATTTATTACAAAAATGTGTGATCTTGTGTCGAAAATTTCTCCGCGTCTCGGTCTACTGGCCCTATTGCTGCATTGCATCTGTGTGAAGAATAAATCAGCCCCCTGGCCGCGAAAGGCATCGATCTCTAATGAAATTATATTTATAGGTGTACGCAGTAGTGGTGTCTCATCCTCTAACAGGAGACTTATCACCAGCAGCTGTGTCATATACCAGCGGTTTCTATCACATACCAGTCATTGGAATATCATCCAGAGATTCTGCGTTCTCCGACAAAAATATCCACGTATCGTTTCTTCGAACAGTGCCACCGTATTCTCATCAGGCCGATGTTTGGGTTGATGTCTTGAAGCATTTCAATTATATGAAGGTTATATTCATCCATAGCTCTGATACTGATGGACGAGCTATTTTAGGAAGGTAAGATACCGGTTATTCGAATTGAATTAGTTTTAATGAATAGATAGCTGAAAAATATGTTTCAATGGTTTTCCAGGTTCCAGACAACATCGCAAAGCGTCGATGAAGATGTAGACAGAAAAGTAGTTGTGGAACAGGTGATTGAATTCGAGCCTGGATTAGACTCTTTCAGTGAAAGTCTTATGGATGTGAAAGGTGCTCAGGCTAGAGTCTTCCTTATGTACGCAAGGTATAGTGTCCAACAGACTTAGACATTAAGACAGACACTGGTAATTCATATGGTCCCAAATGTTTGAATGTTTTTATATCTCTTCTAGTAAAACTGATGCAGAGATTATATTCCGTGATGCGACGTTTTTGAATATGACCACAGTCGGATATGTGTGGATGGTGACTGAACAAGCATTGGATGCGGCTAATGCACCTGAAGGTCTACTTGGCTTAAGACTGGTCAACGCAACAAATGAGCATGCACACATACAGGATTCCATGTAAGATTCAATAACTCTGAAAATATCCCGTTTGATTTTGTGTTATTTATTATGAACTACAAAAAAATTGCTCACTCGCAATGTACAATGGGGTTTATACCGTTTGGGAAGGATAGGTCTACACCATGGAACGCAACAACTCACGGTCCTGTGTCTTCTGAATCCAATGGCCTTAAGCGATTTTGATTAGGTCGTCGGTACCTAGTGAGGGGACGTATCACTCCAAAATAACAATATTTAGCATTCTGAAATTGGATAATAATATATGTACGTATACCAAACCTATTTTTCTTATACATACAATAATTCTTAAAAAATAAATTCACCCAACCATTTCAGCTACGTATTTGCTTCGGCAATTCGTGATATGAACAAATCAGACGAAATTCTTGCTCCACCATCAGACTGTGACAATTCAGGGACCACCTGGAACACGGGTCGTCTTCTGTTCGATTATATTAGGAAACAAAGATTGGAGAATGGTGCAACAGGTCATGTGGCTTTTGATGACCACGGTGACAGAGTACACGCTGAATATGACATGGTTAACGTCAGAGCCCAAGGGGAACATGTGGCTGTAGGGAAATATTTCTATTTTAAGGTAACGACTTTTATATATATTTCTTTGATACATACCAATACTGTCACATAATTTTGGGGCTCATAAAGCAATCGTCCTGATGTGTTAGTATATCCCTCTCTCTTCGTATTAAATCTGCCTAATGCTGATATATCATCCAGGTCTAGTTGTTCCGGAACTATTTAAAATATCGTTTAATTTATTTTGCTTCAGGATACGCATAAAATGAGACTGGAATTAAAAGAACAGGAAATTATATGGATGGGTCGAAGCACTTCGAAGCCAGAAGGATTTATGATACCAACTCATCTAAAGGTTATACTTACATTATAGTAGAAATAAGATTTCAAGCACATTTTACGAATGGTCCAATATGAAAATCGAATCGGTAACGAGCTCATTGCCCCAAATCATTTCCAGGACAAGAAACTAGTATAAGGGTAGCATTTCAAAGCCTAGTATTGGATTTTCATTAATGTAATAGGACGGAATGGATCTCCGGATGCCTCTCTCACCGAACGAGACGCGGCATGAGCCACTTTACGTCAATATTCTGAGAGGAAGTGGTATTTCTCCGGTCGCGTCGGCCCATTCATGCAGCCAACTACGTGGCTCTACTACTGTTAAAACTTACTTGTTTACTTTCAATGCTCATTTAGACTATAGAACTGTAGTTAGCAGTCAGTAGGACTAAACATATTCTGCACACAGCGAGCCACTACAGAATGTCGCCATTACGGGTCCAACATTAATTCTGGAGTAATACAAAGTTTATCTGGTTAGTAAATAACTAATAAAACCTAGGTACCTGTTGTATAGGTTTTCCATATGCTTGTTATTATAGCTATATGAGATAGTATATGTTGATAAGTAGGTTTTTTTTTTATGGGATAGGAGGGCAAACGAGCAGGCGTGTCACCTGATGTTAAGTGACCAACGCCGCCCATGGACACCTGAAACACACCTGTTACAGTTTCGTTGCCAACCTTTAAAAGAGTAGGATAGGAAAGGATGAGGAAGGGGGATGGGCCTCCGGGTACCTCTCTCACCGAACGAAACGCGGCATGAGCCACTTTACGTCGATCTTCTGAGAGGTGGTGGTATTTCACCGGTCGAGCCGGCCCAATCATGCAGCAAACTGCTTGGCTCTACCACTCTTGAAGTACCTATTATTGTAGTACATATATTTTCAAATGTGACAGTGTTAATTTTTTTTTTCAATGCATTACGTATAGGTGTTAACGATTGAAGAAAAGCCTTTCGTGTACACTCGCCGTATTGACGACGGGAGTGATTGTAATCCAGACGAAATTCCATGCCCTCATTACAATGCCAGCGAAGATACAGGTACCAATACTTGACATCTGTAATTACGAACTTCTCAATGAAAGTATTACAATATAATATTATTATAGCTGACTAAATACTTCTTTCTCAAAAAACTAGTCTAAGTTACTCCTTATTATACCAGCTACCTGCCAATAAAAGTCCTTTCTAAATCGGTCTAGCCAGACAGACAAAAATTGTAAAGAAATGTCATATTGGTGTACATATATTTATATGAATGTAGTAGAACGCAGTTGTTTCATTATTACAAACAGACATTTCAATTTTATTTATATGTACAGATGTTAAAAACGTCAAATGTTTTAGATCAACTTTATTGCTGCAAGGGATTCTGTATGGATCTCCTTCGTCATTTGTCAGAAAAGATAAATTTTACTTACTCCCTGGCTCTTTCGCCGGATGGTCAATTTGGGAATTATATTATAAGGAACTTCACCCAACCGGGTGCCAAAAAGGAATGGACTGGACTTATAGGTATGTAGCATATAGCGTGACTCGCTGAACTTTTCTGTCCCAGATGGAATAGGTGGCAGAAACCTGGGCACAATGTTAGCAGTCATCGATATTTACAACTAACTTCCGAAAATAGTTAGCCCAGAATCAACCACAGACTGGACCATTGAGACTGATTATAAGATTTATAAGATATTAAAAAGTGTAAAAAAAATAATGAAAATAATATGAAACAAAAAACACAAACATAACAAAACTTCACGCCTGGGTTTACCCATAGGTATGCAGCGGCTGTTAGGCCTCGTCTCGCCGTTATGTTTACGTCCCAAATGGAATAAGTGGCGAACCTATTGCTATACCTGGCACAGAGTTTTCAATCATCGATATTTATAACACATAACTTTCAAAAATAATTTCGGAAAGTCATTGGTGTGAGCCAGGATTCGAACCCGTAACCTCTGGATTCAGAAGCGGAGTGCTCGACCTTTGGACCACCGAGACTTAAACGTATATATAAAATTTAAAAAAATACACACATTTTATAAATATTTTGAATTGAACAGGGGAATTGGTGTACGAGAGAGCTGACATGATCGTTGCGCCGTTGACTATCAACCCGGAGAGAGCGGAGTTCATTGAATTCAGTAAGCCTTTCAAATATCAAGGAATTACTATTCTAGAAAAGAAAGTAAGCATTATTTAGATCGTAATACTTATTTGTTAACAGATATAAAGTTTAAAAAATATCGAAGTATGTGTAATAAATTACATTAAATAAGTGTAAAGAGCTGAATATATTAATTAGCTAGGTTCAATCAATATTTCTTAATTTACTACGTGCATTATTAATGAAGTAAAGATGTTTCTACGTATCTGCATGCCTTTTTCTACCCGAAGGTGTTGATAAAGCTTCGACCTGTCGAATCGTTACGTTCCGTCCCAAATGTATAGGTGGCGAAACTATTGCCATTGCACCGGCACAAAGTTGTCAGTGTCCAATATTTATCTCGCATAACTTCCGAAAAAAATTCCGAGAAACCCTTGGTGTGAGTCCGGTATAGTACCCACGACTTTAGAATCAGAAGTGTGGAGCTGGACCATTAGACCACCAAGACTTAAACGAGTAATGACAATAATTAATAGAAGTAAAGAAATAAAACGCTCTTTCTAAGCTCCTCAACGTGTTTTCCGATGAAATTTTATTTTTGTATACATATATTGAACTTATTTAAATGAGAATACAAATATAGAAAGCAAAGAATGTTTTTTCTATGGTATCTCGGTTGAGTATTATCTGGAGGATCTTAACCTCCTAATCTCACGAACCTAATGCTTAGTATAAAATCTTTTTTGATTATTTCTAGCCTTCACGTTCATCAACTCTGGTATCGTTTTTACAACCATTCTCCAACACTCTTTGGATTCTAGTAATGGTTTCCGTTCATGTGGTAGCTCTGGTGCTGTATCTACTGGATAGATTCTCTCCATTTGGTAGATTCAAACTGGCGAATATTGACGGCACTGAAGAAGATGCTTTGAATTTATCAAGTGCCATTTGGTTTGCTTGGGGTGTCCTTCTCAACAGCGGTATAGGTGAAGGTATGTATGAAAACTAAGTAATATCTAACTTACCTCTTAATTTTATCCAAGTTTTTCATAGATTCTGAGTGACATATTAGTTTTATAATAATACTAATAGGTACAATAATATTCCAGGCACGCCGCGAAGCTTCTCAGCTCGAGTTTTGGGAATGGTTTGGGCTGGATTCGCGATGATTATTGTAGCATCATATACTGCTAACTTGGCGGCCTTTCTCGTGCTTGAACGTCCTAAGACAAAGCTTACAGGAATCAATGATGCCAGGGTAAATATATTTAATAACTGTAAAGATAATTAAATAATTTGAACTGTGCCAAAAATACATGGAACGAGAATTGAGCATGAAAGAAAAAAATCAAATTCAAAACCAAAAGTAGTACTGAAAGAAAATGACGGGAGAGGAAGATGTGAGAAGAACATAAGATGCAGGACTATCTATGCAGATATACCTACAGTGCACAGACAGAAGGACACTTTCCATGACCAAATTAACAATGTCCTCTAGTTTGTTCTTTCTACCAACACGACAAAGCATTGTGAATCCCATTTTAATTCTCTGATAGAATTAGAAGTGTCTACATGATAATTGCTTGCTTTCAGCTCCGTAATACAATGGAAAACTTAACATGTGCGACTGTCAAAGGTTCTGCTGTTGATATGTATTTTAGGCGGCAAGTTGAATTGTCGAACATGTACCGAACTATGGAGGCAAATAATTATGATAATGCAGAACAGGCGATTGAGGATGTCAAAGACGGGTAAATACACAACTTCGTTCTTAATATTCATATTTGTTTTTCTTAAATTATTTTATGAGTACCTATATATTTTTTTCAGAAAACTTATGGCTTTTATTTGGGATTCCTCCCGTTTGGAATTCGAAGCGGCTCAAGATTGTGAACTGGTGACGGCTGGCGAATTGTTTGGACGCTCCGGATACGGCGTGGGTTTACAAAAAGGCTCTCCTTGGGCGGATTTCGTTACACTGGCGATATTGGATTTCCATGAAAGTAAGTCCTAAAAACTGGGTATCATATACTAACATAACCTATACCTACCGTTTCAAAACCGGAAGGTTTGGGCGGCGACTATTAACTACTTGCCGAACTGTTGCGCCCCAAATGGAATAGGTAATGGAACCTATTGCTATACACCGGGCATGAAGTTGTCAGTCATCGTTATTTTAGTCATATATAACTTACGAGAAAACCCTGGTGTGAGGCCGGAATCGATGCGACGACTTCAGAATCAGAAGCCGGGAGCTCGACCACTGGACCGCTGGCATTATTAAATATACATTCCTAGTACGAAATGAATGCATGTGACATAAAATGGATAAAAATGTTGATTTAAAATGGATAAAAATGTTGATTTAATTTAAAATAATATTCTTAATTCGGCACGAAACAGCTTTAAAGACTTAAAGAGAAATGATAAAAATAAAACAAAAAAGGAAATTATTTTATGGAAATTCTCCGACAGACAATAATCTCGACAAATATAATATTAAGAAGTATGTTTAACTTTTAGGTGGCATTATGGAGCATCTGGATAAAACTTGGATACTGAGAAATAATCTTCTGAACTGCGAGGAGAATGAGAAAACGCCAAACACTTTAGGATTGAAAAACATGGCCGGAGTGTTCATACTAGTGTTAGCAGGCATTATAGGGGGGATAGTTCTTATAGTCATCGAGGTGGTTTACAAACGTCACCAGATCAAGAAGCAGAAGAGGATGGAAATTGCGCGCCATGCCGCCGACAGATGGCGTGGTGCAGTTGAGGTAAACAGAGTAAAGGCTGACGCCCTGGCTGTGGAACATTTCGACATCATCAAACAACAATATGAGAGTAAAATATAGCTGACCACTGACGACTAATACGCTATTGCCTACATGTAGGTCTGGGATAGCGAACTGATATAAAAATATTTTATATAAAATATATATGATTATACATTTCAATTTATAAAAATCGAATTACTTAGTAACTATTAATAATTTTACTAACCAGTTTCTAGTTCGAAACAAATTTACCTATATGGCGTAGGAAAATTTATAGATAAGTTTGCTATCCCCGATGTAATGTTATAATGGAATACGGAGATATTGTTAACGACCAATATTTAATTATTTAAAAAATAAACACGTTTCATGTTCAATTAAATTTTACTCATTCACTCAATCACTGAGCCCCCTGCTGCTTTATGGAGCTTTACAACTCGCTGAAAACGGTAATTAGCATTGCTGTAGTAGAGAACAAACAAAAAAGTTCTTTTTGAGGTATTATTTTTTAAAATTTTAATACCTCGTTTCAGAAACGAAAGTCGCTGCGAGCATCAACTCTGACATCGCAGCGTAGAGTCAAATCAAATGGCGTGAAGGAGACGGGCAGTATCAGTTTGGCAGTTGATCGCGGTGCCAGGAGACGCGATGAGCCGCGAGTACCCCGGTACTTACCGGCCTATACACCAGATGTTTCACATCTTGTTGTCTAATATTACAAATTAAATTTGCGTACAATTTAATTAATGAATAAAAATTCTCGAGGTAGATATTCCTCAAATGAATGTTTGTGAACAGATTATGGGCCTAGCTAAGGCCTAAACGTTATCCACAGTAAACGTATTACATATATTGTGAGTTACAATTAAAAGTATTATCTTTATGTAACGTAAGGGTTATTCTTTGTGACAATTATAGTTAATGGATATATTTTAGACTAGTTTCCATCCGCTGTTTCTCATGTAATCGAACCAGGATTGGGTATTATCGACTCGAGAGCATCAACGGATTTATCGAACGTTTTATGGTCTACTTAAAGTTTTTTTTTTAAATAATATTTAATTGACGTACTCTCACAAGGGATTACGTTATGGTGTGAAAAATCTATATACTCTCGTCCAGTCCAGGAAATTTTCTATTTGTAAGGCAATTTTCATTTAATACAATTCGACAGCTGACCCGGGATTGAATAGCAATTCTAGCCTATTACTAGATACTAGCGGCCTACCAGGTTGTTAAAAAAAGATAAAAATAGCGGCATATTTACTAGATTTTGAGCTCGGCATCATGCATGTGTACTTAGGTATTGGGATAAAACTGACATCTGAATTTTGTATACCTAGTATTATTTTTTGACTATATTTACTAACTTTTTTTTAGGGGATCGTAATGAATTTTAGAGTTGTATAAGTTTTTACGATATCTAATTATATAACTTTTATTTACGTAAGAGTAAAATACTCCAGTCCAATAATAAAGCACTAGATTACATACGCTTATGAAAAGGGATTAAGTAGAAGCGTAGATGGTAACATTGTCTTATGATAAATATAATATAATAATAATAACTATTTTCAAATTAATTATAAAAATAAATCTGAACTTGAAGTTGGGCTACAGGGCGTGTCAATATCAAAGAAATATACATACATGCATTCGAAAACACCATCCTTCTCGCGCAGTCGGGTAAACAGTTAGGGTAAGAAACCTATAAAATTGTTGTAACCCAGCTAAAGTGATGAATATAAAAATTGTTACTAGAATTTTTTATTAATTTCTAAGCGGTTATGCACTGATTGTTAAGAAAATTATATGTCATGTTTTAATATTGTTATATTTTGCATTTGTATGATTCCTTTACGAAAAATAATTTCATGTGACATAAAAAATAAACAATTCGATGTTTACTTGGTTTTTTTTCTTAAAGATCCTTTTTCCTATTTAGAAGGGAAAATTTTCAAAGAGGTATTTTTCAAAAATTTTTTAAATAAAACACTATTTTCAACACATCTATATATTTACATTACAAGGATTTTAACAGTGCTATATATATGTATATGGGAATTATACTTTCAATAGGAGAGCTATAAATCTTTAATATACTGACTTAAGCAAGCCAATATGTATTGCCAGGATAAAAAAAAATTGGAATGTTTTTGGTAATTGTAAGATTCCATTGTAACACCACACTGTGGTCAGCCAAATTTTTACATCAATTTAAGTGAACATAGCATGGGATGCTGCCGTTACACTAAAACCTTACAACCAAACCATAAACATATTTTGTTATTGTGAATCATCAGACCAGTTGTAACCAAGCCAACCATAGACTCATTTTTTTTTCTTTTAACTTTGCAATCAGATTTTAAAACTTTCAACTATACAATACTTGTATAGCCTCACAAAATCAGTAAGTAAAAATGGATTATTAGATTTTTATTTTTTTAAAATGACTTACTTGCCAAGAAGATTTGAATATAGAATACCATGGCTATGTCATTGTGCTTTATAATTACTACTGGACTGGTTAGCCCTTACTTTAATATTACTGTAGATAAAGGCTATATATGCCAAGCCTATTGAATGGTAACACCTTAATTAAAACCATTTCCAAATCCTATAAACTACATTCTCTAAAATACATAATATAATATATACGTGTTAAGAATGAATTGTAAAAATAAAATATACATTTAAGATTGATTATTAGCAGGCGAATACTAATGTACAGTTAGAATGCAATACAATTGTAATGTGATATTACTTATTGACAGAAATCAGAAATCCACATGATCATAACAGATGAAATTAAATTAGCTCATATTTAATGTCTATTATCTTAGGAGACAACAATACATTCATAATAATACTCTAAGAGCAATAAAATTGTACGCATTATTACAATATAATTAATTAGGCAAAGGAAAACACTTATAATAAATATTTTAGCTCTACTAGTTATGAAATTTTTTTAAAAATAATATATGTTAGTAAATAACAGGTGTGTGTATATAGTTGTCAATGACAACTTTAATCGGTGAATTTACGGTTAGGGTTGCGTCCGAAGAGTGCGGTACGTATCTCCGGCAATAGCTGGGCAGCTATTAACTCCAGACGAGACTCCAAGGTGTTGCAGATCTAAAAAATTAACAAACTCGTTAAGTTATAGTCATCAAAATAAAAAATAAACCACATTAGTTGGTGACTATGCTTTCCATGTACAGTTGCATGTTAACTTTAACACTACATACATAAAGAACTATTATTTTTCATTGACTTTGTTCATGTTGAACCTGTCACTTCAGGAATAGCTTAATCTTAATATTATATGCATAAGCATCTGTTAAATAATTTCAGTTGCTAAAGCAAAATTGTACTACATTAAAGCAGCATGAGCAAATCCAGGGATATGTTTTCCCCTTAACAGATTTTGTTATTACAGAGGTCCATGAATAAAAAGTGGCGTCACCTTTATGCGTCCCTTGGCAGCAATAAGTTCTATGCCACCGCATGTATTTGCCGGCAGGAATTTTTCAGAGTCGACCTTCAAGTGGGTGTCCTTCTTGATCTTGTTCTTATAATCTGTCTGTGCTTGATCAAGCACCGATTCAACGAGACTCTTGTCTGTATCACGCACACGGATGGTAACATTGGGTTCCATCAGCTAAAAAATGTTTGTTCAGGGAGATTGAATCAGTACTAGAAGTAGTTATAATTAATATTTTTGGCTACTATAAATACTTAACATAAACAGAAAATCTAACCTACAAATCTTAAGTTCATTACATAAATAATTGTTTAGGAATCAAGCTGTGATTTTTTTATATATTTATTTTTATATTTTTATTGCTCAATCATTGTTAATAATAACGATGCTGTGATATAAATACTGTATTTTCGTAAAAACTTATTTTGAAATATTAAATCACGAAAAAGATCTGAGAAAGTAAGTAAATGTGAATTTTAAAAGAGAAAAATAATATTTTGACCGACCTGGAAAAGAGCCTGTACAATGAGTGTTGTGAGCAGCTCTCCATACATCTTGTTGTCCTTGGGAACCTCAGCCAGGCGTTTACGGGCCTCGTCCAAAAGGCTACGTACATGATCTTCACGTACTTTGAGTACCCTCAGACGGGCCTGGTTCAGCATGTTCGATGATTGGCTATTAAATAATATTCATTATTACAAAATTTGTTCCTAGTTCAGATTTAATTTTTCTAATATTATTAAAAAAAAATGTAACGTAACATAACCTTATGCTGTTAAGCCTGCACTCGCCATTATGTTTAAGTCCCAAATGGAATAGATGACAGAGATTCCTTAGGCTAAACACTTGTGCATTGTGTCACTCATCTACTTTCATAAACTTATATACAAACAATTTAATTTCATATATTGTTTATGTGAATATTCCACTTTTTAATAGTACTATAATAATTTAACATCTTGTAAAGGCTAATTACAGATTATATATAAATATGCAATATATAAGTGTATTGCCATATACACAAAATACATTTAATGTTGTAACATGTGAAAATCACATATAGTTATCACTTGCGCTAAGATCTGTAATGAAGGATATCATCAGTTCAATGTTTCGTTTCTTTAATAAGATTCCTGATAATGTAATTGAGATGCCGTTTACTAAATTTAAGGCGTATGTTAAAAGATGTCTCATCAGCAAAGCTTATTATAGTATCAACGATTTTTTGGAGGACGACAAAGTTTTTAAATAAACCGCTCATTACTTCTTACACTTGTAACAATTTGAATTGTTAGTGCATTTTGTTGTGTAAATGATAGTAATAAAAAAAAAACAAAAAAAAAAAAAACCTCCCTGAGTTTCTTGCCAATTCTTCTCAGTGCGAGAGTAATCGAACTGGCGGAAGTAAAAAAAAAAAAAAAAGTGACCTTCATAAGTGTCTGACAAGACCTAAACTGAATAAATGAGTTTTGATTTTGATTTTGAATGATGTAGAGTTGAGCAAAACTTGTGTCTACAAAATATATGTCAAGATATATTAAAGTATTCATTCATACAGAAGGGATCAATTATGTCGAGAATATTTATATAATGTTTCATCCTCTTCTATTTGTAGTTCTGGTATGATTAGACATTATAAAATAGATACATAATCTCATAATAAAGACTACCTATATTTTGTATGGTACATGATTGTAGTGAACAAAAAATTAATACTTCACACACGACATTGACAACAGAAAAGTTATGCTACTTGCAGATCACATGACAGTACTACTTATTGATAAAGCATGCAAAAATATAATTTTTTTTATTTGTATTATCCTCAAAATACTCTGATGAAATAATTTTAGTTGGATTTTTTAATAGTGGTTCAGAGGTGTTTTCTATTTTTTGTTTGACCCACTTAAAAATTTAAGACATCAGAAATTTTTACTAGTGATATGAAGGAAATTACATACCAATTGAGTGTTATTAGACACATATATTATCAGTAATAATTTCATAGTAAATAATTAAGAATGTCTGATGTAAAACAAGTATCTCCTTTCAACTAAGGAAATACTATAGATTAATACTTTATATGAATGTATGGCTTCATAAGCTAAGCATTTATAACACTGGTAGAGCCAAGCAGTTCGCTGCATGAATGGGCCGGCTCGACCGGTGAAATACCACGACCTCTCAGAAGACCGACGTAAAGTGGCTCATGCCGCGTTTCGTTCGGTGAGAGAGGTACCCGGAGGCCCACCCCCCACCCCCCTTCCCCATCCTTTCCTATCCCCTGTCCCTTAAAGGTCGGCAACGCAACAGTAACACTATATGTGTTGCTGGTGTCCATGGGTGGCGTTAGTTGCTTACCATCAGGTGACACGCCTGCTCGTTTGCCCTCCTATCCCAAAAAAAAAAAAAAAAAAAAAAAAAAAAAAAAAGCCTATGCCTTTTACATGACAAACTTCTTAGTGAGGAATAGGGTCATAGTTGCTTATGCTGTTGTGGAACTAAAGTAAATCTCCGCTGTAATTGAGGTCAATACCACTTATAAAACATTTTGGTTATATATATAGTTATAAGCATTTTTGTTACTTGCAGATGCATTAGATTTTTATAACATAATCATGTAAAGACACCTACATCTTCTTCTGGAGTTCAACTTGCTTCTCCTTTTTCTCATAATATTCCATGATCTTGAGCCGTTGCTGCTGTACAAGACGACCCTTCTCAATGTTGAACTCTTCCTCAGCCTTAGCATCGATTTCTTCGGCTTTTTCATTGGCCTCTTGTTCGATGAAGGCCATCATGTGTTTGATCTAATGATGAATAATGAACCATTTTAATGAAAAGCATTCTTACAAGAGCCATTTCTATTCAATTTCCACTTTCGATGTCCTCTAAAGATTCTACAACTTTTTCTATGAACCTGATTTTGGATCAATTATTCTGACAAATTCGTGTGTCGACAAGTCCAATAGAGATTTCTGTGAATGTTTTAATTCATAATCATACCTGTTTTTGAACATCTGCATCGCTGAGTGCCATGGCTTTTGGTTACTATTGAACACCACTAACACGAAAAACAACCGATAAAGGACCAGAAAATTAAAATCTGGCTGGAAGAAGTAAGTCAACGCCTATCAGACGTGCTTCTTCGTTGAACAATCATATGATCTTGGTGTTGCCATGCGAAGAGCATAAGCTAGCTAATTATCATTGTCTATGGTTTACGATTCTCTTTTCCATACGATAAATCGTGCAGAACTAAGTCCCTTGTAATAGTAGTGTATTTAATTAAACGTTAATATCAGCAAACAACTGAACTGAACTTCCTATTTAGAATACAATAAATATAAATTGTATACATACTTTAAATAAAACTTTGGCAAAATAGAAACTATTATAATATGCCTCTGTGCCATAAAATAGGAATCTTCCGAAGTATCGATCTAACTAAAACATAAATTCAAATCTTTTTTAGTCTTAGTGGTCCAGTGGTCGGCCCCACGACTTTAAATCAGAAGCAGGGAGCTGCTTCCGATTTAGAATTCGTGGGGCCGGTTTTGGGCTTATACTAATGATATCTCGGAGTGTGTTAAATATGTATAAACATATGGTGTAGATTCCGGTAGTGTCCGGTACCTGTTCCATTTGGTTCGTAACATAGCGGTTCGCCGAGTCGAGGCATACAACCGCTACCGCTACAGCCTATACCTACGGTTAGAAAAAGGTGTGAAATAATCTTATAGATTATTTAGAATACTGACTAATGTAAGAACTAATTATTTATCTGTTGTGGAAGTTGTTGTTATCGAAACCACTTAATGAGACAAATTTCAAAAGATTGTAAATGTGGGCAGTTGTATATTTATAAATAGACAAACGAGTTGAATGTTGTCTCGGTGGTCCAGTAATGTCTCGGTGGTCCAATGGTCGAGCACATGGGTTCTGATCCAGAGGTCCGGGTTCGAATCCTGACACTGGCTCACATCAATGACTTTTTGAAATTGCTTTCGGAAGTTAAGTGTGATAAATATCGATGACTGAAAACTTTGTGCCCGGTATGGCAATAGGTTCGCCACATATTCCATTTGAGACGTAAACATAACGGCGAGACGAGACATAACAGCCGCTGCCTACACCTTCGGGTAACAATGGAGTGAAGTTATGTTACGTTATGTTATGTTTGAGAATGAGTTGGTTGAATTGAATAAAATAAGATTATAAGAAGAAGATTGGAAATGTTGCATTATCAATGGCAGCAGACTTGTCCAGATGTGGTACGCAGTAGGCATTTAAACAAATGTAAGACGTGAGATTGACGTGGATTATGTAGAAGAAGTTCCACAATAACACAAATATTTAGAGCATCAATATATTTGTGTTATTGTGATTATATCTACTGGGTATTTCGAACAATAGTAACTGCTACTATCGCGATTATGCGTCTGTACCTGTTTATTACTGAAGACCACCAAGGTTATTATGAACAAATACAAGGATATCTATCTTTAAGGAACAGTGATGTAAGACAACAATGCGATAAGAGAATTGTCTTCGTGCTCTGGTTTTCATTGTGAATTCATAGAATAGGTTAAAATTTTCCACCTGTCCCTCCCTAAACATGTCGTTTTATAAACAATCTATCCATGCTTTCTTACGCTGTCTATTTTCAATTTTTATTTTTTATTTGATAGGAAGGCAAACGAGCAAGTGGGTTACCTGATGATATATGCAACTAATCACCGCCTATGAACACCGTGGTGCTTTGTCGTCCTTTAAGGGAGTAGGAGGGGAAAGGGGATTGGTTCTCCGGGTACCTTAATTTTTAACCGAACGAAACGCCGATATTCCGAGAGGTTGTGGCATCTCACAAGTCCAGCCGGCCCATTCATGCAGAGAACTGCAAGACTCTACTACTTAAGAAAATAATAATACACAGACAGTAAATATAAACAGACAGCCCTACGAAAGCATATTTGAACTTTTCGAGGAACTTCTGGAAAGAAGGCCAACTCACTAGACATTACTATGAGTACAGCGGGAAATCTTGATTAAATCGTGTTTTTTTTTATCACATACAGACCAGTGCTTGACAACACTTTACCTGTTGGTTAGTGAAATCGTTGGTGGTAAATCGCCCTGGCCTCTTAAGAACCTGTCCACTCTGCTTTTGAAGACGCTCACGTTAAAATAGTTCGGGAACACCGACGCAGGCAGTTTGTTCCACTCGTTGGCAGTGCGTATAATAAACGAGGATGCAAACCGTTTCGTCCGGACAGGTGGTACGTTCACAACATACGGGTGGGTGCGGTATGTGCGTCGGGTGGTTCGCCTATAAAAAGGGGATGGAGGAATCAGTTCATGCAGTTCCTGTGCACACTCTCCAGAGTGTAGCCTGTAGAACACAGGGAGGCTGGCTACCTTCTGCCTATGCTCAAGGCTATCCTGATTAGAGTTAAGTAGCATAGGATCACTCATAGCACGCCTCTCCATCGAGTCCAATATTGAAAGGTGACACTTAGCAGATTATATCGAATTACATCAAGAGTAAATGATGTAGTTTAAGTTAAAATTTTAGGCGGCTCTTCACCGACAGTATTTTTTTATTAATATAAATTTGTAGAATCTTCATATAAAGATGACATTCGTAAGTTTCAATGATAAACATGTATTTAGAAGCTGGTGAATTGTTATAGTGAAATAATTTTCTTACTACTAATAAACATATTGGAATCTCCAATGACTCTTATTTACAACTGGCAATAATAAAATGCGTGTTGGCTTAGTCAATATATCTACTATTATATTAATGTTTCAGATTTTGTATGATTAAGCATTAGATGTGTACTGAAATATTATGTTTCACTAAATTTCGTAATTATTAGCGTTTGATTATTGGAAATATTCCCATGTTATTGGATAGTAACCCAAGAAGTTATTTATGACTTAAAAAATTTCCGTCTGCTTTCAACAATATGGCCGCTAGTTGTTTAGAGTAATGTGGCGTTCGACAAAACTGAGTGAAATTGTAAAAATATTTAAAAGTGACGTAAAGATGAATCAAGTTTTCAGGTTTTTATAGCAGTGTTACAAGCAAAGACATCTCTTAGTTTGCCTGAAAAATTTTGAATGCATATTAATCGTAATCTAAATTGGACAGTCAACAAACTTTTGTTTATTTCGTTGGGAGTGAATTTTATAATTGTGCGAGAAATACTTTATTATGAACCATACAAACTAATTTTTATTTAGTGTACAAGAACTGACGACGACACATTAGGTAAACATTTGGAATACTAAGAGATCAATTGTAAAACGGGTCGCCATTGTTTGCCAGAGGAAGGATAACCGTTGATCAATGCACAATAATGGTGAAAAATAGTGAACTTACTTAATTCATTTGTTTTTAAGAGATAATACGATCTGCAATTCTATAACTTCGTATGCTTTGCCTTAACATCTCTATATTATATCATACAGTTTAGCTTCATATGTTTCTGGGTGCTGATGCTATCTAATAGGAATTAAAAATGTGTTATTAATTCTACAGAAAGGTTCTAAGTTTAAAAAAATCTTAACAATATAGCTAAGACTGTTTGGAGTAAGCTTAGTCTTCAAATAGCTGCCTACCTGCATCAATAATATAGTTAATTCTTTAGTATTACTAGACTGTATGGTAAAACATTTATTGTTTCCTATTTAAGGCCCATCCAGATGTTAAACATTCATGTCCAACCTGAGTACTTATATGGAAACTTTTAAAACATCAAGTTGAAGATTTTTGAAAAAGATTTTATTGAGCCTTCTGTGTAAAATGTTAGTATTTATGTGCACATATTAATAGTGCAGGGCTGTTTGAAATTAATGACTAAGCTCCACTTTCACCTATGATTTGAAAATCTCATATTGTAAAATAATATTTAACAATTTTAATATTTCAACAAAGTTTTGATTCAAGATAATTGATATTTTGTTTAGAATTAGTCCAATAGGTATCCACAGTTTACTTAACTTTGTTTATTATAGTGGTGTAGATGTAGTTTCTATATTTATCCCGGACAAAAAGCAGGGTATATAAAATTCTGCTAAAAAAATATGTAGATAAATATTTTGTATTGCATTTCTAGATATTTTCTAGATAATTTGAACCTTTTCTGTTTATTAATAACCTAATATATATTGTTTTATAGTTAGCTAGTTGGTTACTTAACATTTTTAATATATAATTATTTAATGATTATTATAAATATGCATATACATACATATACATGCAATATACTTCTGTGATTAAACTGCCAAATGGCTTGACTAACTGTAATAATATATTTACATATGTATTTTTTGTTAGGGCTACAGACATCATATATTCACAATTGACACTGATAAGTGTGTTTAGACCCAGGTCTTTGACAAAATTACATCTGCTGCAAAACAAAACTACTCCATGGAATCTTTATGAACTGCTAAAAATATTATTGAATATATTGTTTAAAAAATTGTATTGTATTGTGTGTGCAAACAAAACATAACTTTATTGTCACTGAACCACATAAGACCAAAGACTTTATAGAAAATAACAAAATATAAATTGTTTAAACTGATACCACAAATAATTGGATGTGTATATCTCAAATCCTTATTAATATACTATGACTTGTGTGATTGCAGATAGAAAAATATAATAACAAAAATTACAAGAAAATGTGTACATATAATGTTGTTAGAATAGTGGTTAATTTATGACCACTTTGATTTATAAAATTCTTAATTTATCTAAATCTGTCAAGATATCATTTTGATGGTCTTTTCACATTTGATTTTTAGGTGTACCTAGTCATTTCAGTACCAGAACATTAGTTAAAATGACAGCCTCTAAAATAATGTTAAACAATTTTATTGTAAGGGTATTTTATATGTGAATTAATAAAATATTACAGGTTATGGCAAACTTGAACTTTCAACAAGCACCTAGAAGCCTAGCAAGTGGAGGTGTGGGCAGTCGAATGAGTACTGGGCTGGTGGGAGGTGTCTCAGGCCATGTGACACCAACATTCGGTGGGGCGCTTTCGCCTGGCCGAGGGACCTCTGTTATGCCTGGAGGTGCTCCTCCCTCTATGGCATCTCGTTCTACACTTTTCGGCCAAAGGGCTTTTGCGGACCGCAGAGTGCCCATACCAAATGCTTTAACGCAATCTAATTCAAATTCCATGGTAAGAGAAATTAATATAATAATAATATATAATGTAATATTATGTACTTCTTAATTACTGCCAAAAATATAATATTTTACTTGGAAGCTAAAGATGCAAGATAACAAAGTATGATATAAATGCTTTCTGCTATTATAAAATTCTCTAAAAAACTGGAAGAAATCCATTTAATAGTTTCTGAGTCGAAAAGTACTGATTTTCTTCTTTTCCATCTACACTTATTTTTAACTTTCTACTGAAGAGAAAGTGACATCATGGATCTTACAAAATTGACCCATTTTGATCTTATATTGGGGGTAGCTTAAAATTTTTAATTTATTTGTTTTCTCCAAAATATATATTACTTGGGTTTTGTTGCTATGGACTTCTAAACTACTGAACTGTTTTAATTAACCAAAAAACTTATTTGTTATTTAATTATTACCTCTCATGTGACCAAAAAGTGTATTATATGTTTTATGATGATTGCCAATAATTAAATGTTACCAAAATACATTGTATTCAAGGCAAGGCTTCGTATTTGTGATGTAGAGTTTTAGTATTGGGTCAGTTTTTATCTTAATAATAAGTTAATATTAGTAGCAATATTGGTTTACTGCAATACTTTTAATTGACTGTTCTGATGAATTATATTTTAATTATTTGACAGTCAAGTATGGGCAACCTGTCTCGGTTCAATGCGAGCAGTAATTACCATTCTGTGTTTGGAGAAGGAGGTGATACATCAACACCACCCTTGTTAGACCTCAGTGAATTCCCTTCACTAACAGCACGAGGGGCTGGCGACCAGGCGCCCACTGCCGCGCCTCCACCACCTGGCTCTAAACCTTACGGTGGGAATAATCGTTTACAACTCTTTAAACAAACTTGAATAAACAAAAACAGTTTAGCTTTCTAAGTGGTAATTTATGTATGTGAATGTAATTTACAAATTAATATAACACGTTTTCGCGGAATCACACAAATGACTTCTCGGAATGTCTGGCAATAGGTTCCACCACTTATTCCATCTGGGACGTAAAATATCTGCGAGTGGAGGCTTAATAGTACTGCCTCATTTTTGAAAAATGAGAAAAATGAGCCTGATTTATGACGACGTATCTTTGGGCTAATAATGTCAGTTGATGAAATGAATTGTTGGAGCTGTATGCCTACCGGTGTTATACTTAGTTTTCTTGCCCCGTTCTTCTCATAATAGCCCTTCCACTGGGAATGTAGTCGCTTGTGGCGATTTTTTCTTGTTCCTCGGAACAACCTCAAGCACGTTATAATATGTGAACTAAATTTAATGATAACCTATATTTAATGTCTCTATTGATTATTTTTAAGTGTCAAGTACCTCTAATTTTCTTCCAATATACAATCTGTGAATACCTTTGAGGTGAGTTGAAAGTCTAATTTTAATAAATATAAATTATTTTTCACAGTGGGTATGGTGAAGCAGCCTACATCGGAACAGTCCGAGTTTACTATGTCATCAGAGGATTTCCCTGCACTACCCGGCACCTCCAGCAGTGGTGGTGCGGCGCCGCAGCCTCCACCCGGGCCTGCTCCTCCACCACCTGATTTTGCCAATCACAATGCTGACAAACCTAGGAAAGGAATACAGACATCACCTGAAGGTATATATTTTGATATATTTGATTTGGCCACCAACTTTCTTAGGTATCTGATACGTCAGGACATAAATATGCAAACTGTTTCAATTGTTATACGTAATACTAACTTTGTGAAAGTATATGAGTGTAAAATCTCTGGACAATATCCAAAGAGCCTATATTTTAGATTAATTCAATATAGTTAAATGAATAGAAGCTATAAGACAAGCATTGTTTTGTATGTCGAGTTATGGAATTAAAATTGTGTCCACACATTATCATTAATAGTGACATTGAAGGTTGAAGTTCATAGAAATACTAACATATCATTTATTTAGGCCCGTAAGATCAATCACAGTTTAAACTATTTTATCTAGTTTAAACCTCATCTGTCGTTTATTTGGTAAGATCAATGCTAGATAAACCTCCAATAACAGTTTAAACTATAGTTTAGCTTATACCAGAAGATTTTGCCGTTTAAACTGTGGTCCTGCCTAGTTTAAAAATGGCGGTCGTTTATCAGCTGACATCTGACACAACGATTGTGGGTTCATACATAGATTTAGCATAGACTACAATAGATGGCACATGTCAGGAAAAATTTACTAATAGCATCGAATAACTGACAGCGTAACTGCGTATATTAGATTTTGGGGATATTTATATTTCCACCCATTAACATTACACCCAACACTATGTAAAAGTTAACGCTTTGAAGCGCTTTTTACGAACACATCATATCATAAGCCCTTTTGACGTCCACTGCTGGACATAGGCCTCCCTCATAAAGCGCCACAACTGCCGGTCCGCGCAATCATGGGGGGTTTTTGCCATAATCGCCACGCTTGGCAGGCGGGTTGGCGATCGCAGTAGGCTGTAGTGTCTTGAGAAAGAATGCTGCTGCCCATTCTTCTAGCTTTTCCATTTTCCCTTAGAACACATTGATAATAATAATAATATCTTGGACACAAATCACACAGCGCCAGTTCCAAACTAAGCAACTAAATGTTTGTGCTATAGTTACTAGAGAACGGATACTAATACATATATACTTTTCTTTTGTAAATATGTAAATACATACTTATAATACATAGAAAAACGCCCAGACGCCGCACAAATATTAATGTTTGTCATAAATATTTGTACTCGGGCGAAAATCGAACCCCCGACCTCAGTGCAGCACTGAGGTCGGGGGTTCGATTTTCGCCCGAGTCGAGCCGGTTGTTTTACCAATGCGCCACGAGCCCCGTAAGTCACTCACACATTAACAACCCATTTTTGGTCACGTTGTTTGGGTGACTATTGCCGATCTATTTTTCTTAAATCTATGGTCACACTATAAAACTTCATAAAAGAAAGAGAAAAAGAGTTTTTTTCACGAAATATGCCACAGACAATGTACAAAAGAGTGAATGATGAGCGAAATATGGACTTTAAATAACCAAATGTTGCCATCTGTCGAAAACTTACAGTTTTAATCATCGACACACATCGACAGTTTTAACTATGATTGATCTTACGGGCCTTAGGCCCGTAAGATCAATCATAGTTAAAACTGTCGATTTTCTAAACTATAGTCAATTTTAATCTAGAGTTTAAACCTGCCTCGTAAGATCAACAGCGAAATGGACATAGATTACGTAAACTAAGTTTAGTTTTCGACAGATGGCAACATTTGGTTATTTAAAGTCCATATTTCGCTCATCATTCACTCTTTTGTACATTGTCTGTGGCATATTTCGTGAAAAAAACTCTTTTTCTCTTTCTTTTATGAAGTTTTATAGTGTGACCATAGATTTAAGAAAAATAGATCGGCAATAGTCACCCAAACAACATGACCAAAAATGGGTTGTTAATGTGTGAGTGACTTACGGGGCTCGTGGCGCATTGGTAAAACAACCGGCTGCAGCACTGAGGTCGGGGGTTCGATTTTCGCCCGAGTACAAATATTTATGACAAACATTAATATTTGTGCGGCGTCTGGGCGTTTTTCTATGTATTATAAGTATGTATTTACATATTTACAAAAGAAAAGTATATATGATTAGTATCCGTTCTCTAGTAACTATAGCACAAACATTTAGTTGCTTAGTTTGGAACTGGCGCTGTGTGATTTGTGTCCAAGATATTATTATTATTATCAATGTGTTCTAAGGGAAAATGGAAAAGCTAGAAGAATGGGCAGCAGCATTCTTTCTCAAGACACTACAGCCTACTGCGATCGCCAACCCGCCTGCCAAGCGTGGCGATTATGGCAAAAACCCCCCATGATTGCGCGGACCGGCAGTTGTGGCGCTTTATGAGGGAGGTCCAGCAGTGGACGTCAAAAGGGCTTATGATATGATGTGTTCGTAAAAAGCGCTTCAAAGCGTTAACTTTTACATAGTGTTGGGTGTAATGTTAATGGGTGGAAATATAAATATCCCCAAAATCTAATATACGCAGTTACGCTGTCAGTTATTCGATGCTATTAGTAAATTTTTCCTGACATGTGCCATCTATTGTAGTCTATGCTAAATCTATGTATGAACCCACAATCGTTGTGTCAGATGTCAGCTGATAAACGACCGCCATTTTTAAACTAGGCAGGACCACAGTTTAAACGGCAAAATCTTCTGGTATAAGCTAAACTATAGTTTAAACTGTTTTTGGAGGTTTATCTAGCATTGATCTTACCAAATAAACGACAGATGAGGTTTAAACTAGATAAAATAGTTTAAACTGTGATTGATCTTACGGGCCTTAGTCCAGTAGTAGACATTTCAATAAAGTGGTAAATTGATATGAAAGTTTTGTTTACTCACAGAATGATAGGTTTGAGTTGAAAAAAAACTAAATTATTACTTCGGTTAAGTGGCAATTTTTTAATGCCATGCTCATCAATATACTTTGTACTTCTTGGGCAAATAAGAGATCTGCCTTGATGGTATATTCATATGTGTATTTTTTTTGTCCTTAAAGTTGTCAATCAAGGAGCACACATGGAATATTATGGTGTGTATTTGTTATGTAGGATAAAGTATGTAGATGTATTAGATTAGTTCTGATAGATACCTTATTTTTCTTAATTGTCCACTTCAGTAAATAATCTCCAGCCTGTACATTAAACATCATCATACAAAATGTAAAGAATGATTTTCCAGTTATCAATTTTGGTTTATTATCAAAGCAATTTAAAAATTTGTGGTTAGCTTTTTACAAATTAAATGTGCTAAGATTGTTGACTGCATTGGTTGTTCAGAAAAATTGTGTGTATAGTTCAAATATGTAGTAATCTTGGTGCATGATTGTTAAGACAAAATTGGGCAGCGTATTTGGTATTTGTTGTCACATTATTCTTCCCCCTTTCCTAGAGGTGTCAGCTACTGGAGAGAAATAATGTGTTATATCTAAGGATGAATTGCAGTATTGTTTGCAATAGTTAGTAACTAGATGTAAAATAACTACAATAATTATGTTAATTTATACAGCAAATACCAATCACAAAGTCTGATTGCATCTTTGGTATGTTTCATACAGATGGTGGATATATGAAAGAAATTTATTTAGTGAAGTAATATTGTTGTGTGTTTTAGGTAAAGTAACGAATATACCGGAGACAATGATACCAAACCAATTTGGTATTGTGGGACTATTGACGTTTATTCGAGCAGCTGAGTCTGATCCGAGTTTAGTTTCACTGGCGTTAGGGCAAGACTTAACTGCGCTTGGACTAAATCTAAATTCACCAGACAATCTTTATCTCACTTTTGCTGGACCTTGGGCGGATACGCCTTGCAGGTGAATTTTCTTTTTATTAGTAATTGAAAGTACAAGATGTCTATTGCTTTTTGATAAGCACACTGCCCGGTTTCTGGCCTCTGAAAGTTTTGTGATAGAAAAATACCATTACCTTTCTGTGGGATCGACGTGGAATTATAACAGTCGCGCTAACACACGGCAAAATAATGTATGGACACAATTTAAACTTTGGTAGAAAAGTATCAATTACTCTTCAGATTTGCGTTATGAACATTAGACAAAAATTAAATACATGATGTAATTTATTACAAAATTTTACGACGGCAAGCTTGCCTTCATAGTAATTGGACTTGTAGTCAGACAAAATAATTTACGCCTTGTGGGGTAGGCATTTTGGGCTAAGAATTTAAGCCTATAGGTAGACCCAACCCGATGCACGGTACTTGATACCAATGCTTTAAATTCAGATTGGGTATGGCAGAGTGCGCTTGATGGTAGAATGAACGCGGTCAAGATGCCAGCACAAGCAAAGTTTGCAGATTGCTGCAATATCGTTGTAAGGCAGAGACTTGGACTGAAAGAGAGTGTAGGTATTAAGGTAAGAAAAGGTATATTTCGGTGGTTCGGGCCTAAAAAAGCAGTGGAAAATAAAAGAATGTGCCTAATATGATATAATAATGCAGTGCAGATGCGACAAGCGTGTGTGACAAGTGTAAAGTAAAAGACAAGAGTAAAAGCGTAATAATCGTGTCTTCGGGCACTCAAGTCTCTCTGCCTACCCCGCAAGAAGGTTAGGGCGTTATTGTTGAAATGAAATGTAATGTAATCATTGTATTTAAATCTTATTTTATACCCTAGTATTATAAAAAGGGACTGTATTTTTTTAATTTTTATTCTATAAAGCTTTGGCAGATATTTATTCAATGACAACTAAATATAAATTTTTAAATTTCCAGGCCGCAGGACATGGACTATCATGTGCCTCCTGAATATCTAATCAATGGTTCCATTAGAGAAAAACTAGCACCTTTGAGGCTTAGTCGATATAAGGAGGACCTATTATTTTATTTGTTCTACTGCTTCGTTGGAGACGTGCTGCAAATTGCAGCTGCGGCCGAACTGTGAGTTCTTGTTACCTAACCTACGAAACAATCATATATGTAGGCAGCTTTTCGTATCCACAGCATGAAATATGTTGCTCCAATATTTACGAAGTTGACTGGCTGGAGCCATACATTGAACAATAGTTCAACATTATCATCATCTAGACAATATATAATGACCATAGGTCCGTTGTAGGTAGAGTGATTTACGGTTATTGACGACCAACGTAGAGGATAATATAGATATGCCTCCAAAATACAGAAACTACTATTATTTAATCATAAATTATGGATAAAATGTCATCTAATATATAAAAGTCTCGAGTCTAGATGTGCGTAATTGAACTCCTCCGAAACGGCTTGACCGATTCTCATGAAATTTTATGTGCGTGTCGGGTAGGTCTGAGAATAGGACAACATCTATTTTTCATCCCCCTAAATCACAAAGGTTTCAAGTCACCCCTCAATTTTTTTTTTTAATTTTTCGACATATTTCTGTTTCTTATTTTTTTTATAAAACGGGATACAAAAATACATGCAACCCTAAATTTTCAACCCCCTACGATCAACCCCTATTTTTTAAATTTTATTTTTCGGCAAGACGTTTGCTGGGTCAGCTAGTCTAATACATGTATATAAAATCCCGTCCGCAACTACCTGCGCCCCTAAATCACCCTCTCAGTATCATTGGCATGAAAAAACTTTGCTTTAGACATTTCTTAGATTCTCAGTTTTTCACTGTGTTTAAATTATGGGCTGTTTAAACTTTCAGAAGTGATGCATGTAATATGGTAGTAACGATTATAACTTAAAAAATGAGAGGAAAAAGTTAAAGAAGTACTTAAAAAGTTGTTGAAACTATGGAAGTTAGTGATTAAACCCAATCAATGTGTCTAATTTTACCAAAACATACATTTTTTTTTAGAAATAAACCTTATTTTGAATATAGTTTCTTTTCTTGCTGACGGTACCCTTTGAGTGAAGTCATATCGCCAACGTCAAACTTAGCGCGAATTAGTACAATTTTCCACAATTACGTTCATTCCGTTCCAGGAAAAAGTCTATTTATTATTTGAATTGCTAAAGAATAAGGATAAAAGTGTTGCAAACAATCCGCAAATTACAAAACTTGGTCACATAAACAAGTCTTTTATATATTTTATTGGTGGTTATAAAGTCGATCATTTATTTATGATTATTATTTTACATTTTAATAAATGTGATCAATCATCTTTAATCTTTAAGAATTACAATAAGTTTTGTTTTAATAATTACAGTTACAACCGTGAGTGGCGGTATCACATGGAGGAAAAGGTGTGGATCTCTCAAGCGCCGGGTATGCCGATGGTAGAAAAAACATCGACATATGAACGTGGCACTTATTATTTTTTTGATGCGCACAACTGGCGCAAGGTACACATTTCTATGTCTATTTCAACTAATAATATAAATGGAAAAGTAACTCTGTCTGTCACTTGGTAACTGACTGGATTTGGATGGAATTGACAAGAAACGACTTATCAAGGCAGGGTTTTTAGTAGGAAATTAATGATGTTTTGGTTAGGGATTGTAAACTCATTGTGATTTGTTAATGAGTGAGTGAAATAAGAAATTTTTGCTTGTGTCAGAAACCAGTCTTGTAGTTAATTTTACTGGGCTAACAAGTCATACTTTTATTCCTAATCATTATATTATAGTCTGTAATATCCGTTAAGTAGCAGTGAAAGTATGGAGTGGACTAGATATATATACTATACTAGTTAGAGCTACTTGACTATGAGCACTCTCCAACAAGTTGTTTCCCATTGAAAAATTTTTGGTACTGTACTGGTATTTTTGCTTCTTTAGTGTTATTGGTTACGATTATGTGATACCCAGGCTAATATTTTAAGTATATGATACCTTATGTATTTCCTAATATTTGTGGATTTATTATGTTTATGTTTGTTCAGGTGGCGAAAGAATTTCACTTAGATTACAGCAAGCTGGAGGGACGACCGCAGCTGCCGCCGCACGTGCTTACGTAGCGTCCCCGCCGCGTCCTCTCTCAAACACCTATTGTAGTTTTGTTATATAAAAAGTACAAGTTTAAAAAAAGAATACTCGTGTTTTATTATTAATTTTTATAAGCCAGCATTCAGTCCTCTGGGACGTTTCGGATGAATACTACTATAATAAAATATTTTTCCAGGGAAAGAAACTATGTCCTGCTTGATTGAAGATCATCTCATTTAACATTAACTGGTAATGCATATAAACAACAAAGTAAAAAGCAGTTATTGCAATATAATATATATTGTAGAATCTCATGTTTGTTAGTAAAATGTACACAATATGACCACTGGTATTTAGAGAGGTAATTATTATCCATAACAATCAGGTAGATTAATTAATTACAGAAACAAAAAAGATAAAATTATATTTTACAATTGGACTTTACAAAAAATAAAAATTCATCATAATACTCTCTCTTGGATTAGGAAAGTTATATTACGATAATTCTTAATGGTTGCATATAGTAAGTAGTTCTAGCATTTTTTAAAGATTTTTGAGGTTTATTATGTTTGCAAATAGTACACTTAGTTTAATCAGTCTACTTCCTCAATACTGGCTGATGGTTTGGGGGCACTTGAATCCTGAGAGGATTCGCCAGCATTCTCTTTCATGGTGGGTTCATCATCACCAGTCTTGCCAGGAACCCATAGGCCTGCATCCACACATCTCTTCATGTAATATATGGCTTCTTGTTCTGGCATTTTGGCAATAGTTTCTTGAAGCAGTGGGACATCTTGAGCATCAAAGCACTTCTTTAGTTCCTGTAAAGAGATATTAGATATTAAATTGTGAAAGCATAGTCTTTTAAGTCAGTAAATGAAACACTTACATCAGGCAGCTCTTCATACACCTCCACAGGGTCTAGACCACCTGGTCCGAGTCTGGCCTTCCTTTCCTCTTCTTCTTGCTCCTTAATAGCTTCTTCAATTTTCTCAGCAGCTCTCTTTTTAATCCTAGCCTTGAACTGCTCTAGCTCATCATCAAATGAATCCTTGTAAGTCTTCTCAGCAATTTGAATTCTGTAACAAGCAATGATTGGTTAGTCTTAAACTAAGAACAAGTAACAATTGTGATGTATAGATTTCTTTATACACACACAACCAGACTGCATATATTTATAATTTGGATGGCAAAGGAAACCTGCCAAAGTCAACAATATCAAGATGAATATAAAACAGAATGTGCAATCTCTGTTTTAGACAAAGATACATACTTAGAGAAAAATGATCCAACACAAGCCCTGGGGTCCACATCCAGCTGTTTTGATAGCTCCAATATATATTGCATACAAATGGTTTGATGTGCCACATGAGTCATCAGATCATGTTTCTGAAAAAGTTAAAAGGGTAAAATTAAAATACTGCTACTTTAAACAGTTATTCTGCCTTAGATTTTAACCAATTATATGTATATGTCAGTTCTAATATAATTTAAATAGTATCCTGAGAGACATGACCTAATATTTGAAGAATGTAAAATATGTGAGTCTATAAGTACTTACACCTTCCATTTCTAAATTAATGCACCAAATAACAAGATAATTAGCAGTTTCCTCACAGACAAGTTGACTATTATCTTGCAACATTTGTCTGGAATCCTCATATTTTCGTAGCATTCCAAATTGCTTCAACAACTTTTCGTTTTGAGAAATAAACTTCTTCATCTTGGCTTCTTTTTCTTCTTCAGTCAAGTTCTCCTCTTGTGGTCTAGGGGGCTTTGTATTTATAACAGTTTTGTTAAAGCCAGGTTCACTAATTGTGTCAACATTCCATGGCGTCTGCTTTTCCTTTTTTTTAAGGTCTTCCTCTTTCTGTTTCAACGCTTTTTCTTCTTTTTCAAGCTCCGCTAAAGTTTTTTTAAGTGATTCGAGATTCGGACCACTGGATTCGGCCAGCTTTTTTCGGGTTTCGTTGAGCCTTCGAATGTTTTCATTCTTCTTTTGATTATGTTCTTCAGTTTCTCGGCGGCGTTCTTCCATACGCTCAACGCGTGCTTGGTGTCGCCAACGAAACAGAGACGGTGTGTCGATGTTAGGGTGGGTTTCATCTTCATCATCGGATATCTGCAGTTTTCAAAATGTATTGTGGATATATTCGATATTTTTGACAAACAGTTATTAATATTATTTGTATTTCTATACTCACTTCTATATCCTTCCATTTGCTATAGTCTACCATGTTTATTTTCTCTCGACAGAGAAGGATTATATTTAGAATAATTATACCACCACCTATCTGCTATTTAATTAATTTCGAAGACGGGTTTATATATGAATCCGGAAAATTCTCGTAACTTTTGTTACAGAGTACTTAACAGAGCAGCTTTGTTTTATTCATCATTTTTTTAGATATTCATTTTATGAACATGGCTGCAAAGTCCTTCAATCGGAATAATAAATTTAACAGAACAATTTATTAAACTTAATCAAACCAAAACGAACCCAAAGCAACTTTAACTAACCATACTTGATCATCTATGAAGTCGTGGCTCGGATTATGCAAGATGTTCCAAGGGAGTTTTGACGACAATATAGCAGAGCATGCTACACACGTTAATTACACCATTTTCCACATTTGCACACTTATATGACATATACAGTTTAACAGTGGTACAGCCAAGCAGTTCGCTGCATGAATGGGCCGGCTCGACCGGTGAAATACCACGACCTCTCAGAAGACCGACGTAAAGTGGCTCATGTCGCGTTTCGTTCGGTGAGAGAGGTACCCGGAGGCCCATCCCCTTCTCCTACCCCAAGGTTAAAGGTTGGCAACGCAACAGTAACACTATATGTGTTGCTGGTGTCCATAGGCGGCGTTGGATGCTTACCACCAGGTGACCCACCTGCTCGTTTGCCCTTCTATCCCATAAAAAAAAACATATACAACCACTTAAAACGCTAAGAGTTTTATTCAATAAAATCCGTTCAAACACAAATTTGAGAAAATAATGCAAATATCAGAAACAACTCTGGTAGAGCCCAGAAGTTCGTTACATGAATGTGCCGGTTCGACCGGTGAAATACAAAAACCTCTCAGAAGATCGACGTAAAATGGTTCATGCCGTGGCTCGTTCGGTGAGAAAGGTACCCGGAGGCTCACTGAAAATTAATATCTCATATTATATCTCAAAATGAAGAATACTGCTAATAAATTATCAAATGTCAATTTTTTAAATTTTTGTCTGTACGCGTGTCTGTTAGTTCCATGTACTCTTTGAAATGGCTGGAATGATTATGACGGGACTTTTATTAGCAGGAGCTGGTGTAATAAGGGTAAACTTAGGTTACTTCTTTATAGAAAAAATCTTTTATTTTATGCTTCCGAGGCGAAACACATTTTGCCGGATTAGCTACTTTAGGATACAATTCCCTGCATTTTACTGAAGTGTTCATGTTCATATCAGAGAGTCAGACATTATACACACAATGAACACAGTCACAATGAACGTAGGACATATCCACATAATATAAGTTTTATTCTATTGACCACAATAATACATAATATAATTATTCCACTACCTTTTTATAGGATTGATAAAATAGTGTGATTAAGGATTATTAAAACTTATAATATTTAAAAAAGTCGTAAAAATTGGAAAAATAAATACATTTTAGTGTACCTATGTTGCACCTTAAATACTACTAATAATATTGACCTACCTGCTCGTTTGTCCCCTTAACCCATAAAAACTGTTAGATTTAGTCATAAAACAGAGAAACCTAAGTCCATGAACTTTAAAAACAGTTAACATTTTGTCTTTACGTAAGACAACTGACGACAATAGATATTTAAAGATATCACGAATTCACGAGAATTCAAGAGGTGTCTCTCATTAGGCTAGATTTTCGAATATCATAGATAGTAATACCCAGAGCAGCTACAGATACATGCTAGATACTAATCTAAGATCTAAATAGAGTGTTCTCCATCATAATGACTTGAAGTAGCGATTATCTAATTTAAAAAAATAAAACAAAAAAAAAATTCTAATTCTTCTTTTTCTTCTTGGCGATGGTGGTTAAGAGAGTGGTCATGACAGTAGTGGTGGTAGTCATTGCTTCTGTTGACAGACTGGTAACATTGTATGGGTCTTGGTCATTTTCTGCAGCCTGGTTTTGACTTTCATCTGGTATACTTATTTGGAACTGTAGCAATACGACGAGATAGGTGACCATTGTAGCCATCAACTGCAAGGATTATTATAATTATTGAATGGTATTTCATTAGCTTAGTATTATTTTAGCAAAATGGCAAGTTTTGTAAATATAAATAAATACGCTTCCTGGAGTAACCACAGCGCTGTTGCTTAGAGTACTTATAGTACGAGACCTAGCAACATCGGGAAAACAAGGAATTTAGGTCGGCCAGTTTTAAGATATGTTATTGGGATTCCTCTTATCTCAAAATTTCAGCCATACTAAATTGATTTGAAAAATCGAAAATTTATCCATCTTAAATTGCGTCTGGCACAGTTTTAGCAACATCAGAACATCATCATCATCATCATCAGCCCTTCGAGGTCCACTGCTGGACGTAGGCCTCCCCCATAGAGCGCCACAACTGCCGGTCCTGTGCAACCTGCATCCATCGGCCTCCCGCGGATTTCACCAGGTCGTCGGTCCACCTAGTGGGGGGACGGCCTACTCCGCGTTGACCGGTACGTGGTCGCCACTCGATCACCTTTCTACCCCAGCGGTAATCGGTTCGTCGACCGATGTGGCCAGCCCATCTCCACTTCAACGTGCTAACTTTCCGGGCTATGTCGGTCACGCCAGATCTCTTGCGTATCTCCGTATTGCGGATTTTGTCGCGCAGAGAGATTCCAAGCATAGCCCGTTCCATAGCACGCTGAGCCACCTTGAGCTTCGTCATGAGGCCAACATTCAGAGACCACGTCTCAGCTCCGTATGTCATCACTGGTAACACACATTGGTCATAGACCTTAGACTTCAGGCACTGTGGGATTTTGGACGAGAAGATTTCCCTTAGTTTCCCGAACGCTGCCCAACCGAGTTGATTCCGTCGGTTTATCTCTTTCTCGAAGTTGGCTCTACCTAGCTGGACTGTTTGTCCTAGGTAAACATAGTGGTCGACAACTTCGAGGATCGCATCGCCAACAGTAACCGGTGCTTGAATGACATGGGCATTGAACATTATTTTGGTTTTGTCCATGTTCATTCTGAGACCTACTTGTTGGGAAAATCTGCTGAGATCCTTGAGCATTGTACCAAGGTCCTCCAGTGACTCTGTCATGACCACGATATCGTCGGCAAATCGAAGGTGAGTGATGTATTCGCCGTTGATGTTGATGCCTAGTCCAGACCAATCCAAGAGCTTGAATACGTCCTCCAATGCAGCGGTGAACAGCTTCGGGGAAATTACATCCCCTTGTCTGACACCTTTCTGCAATGGAATGGGATTCGTACTCCCAGACCCAATCCGGACTGACATAGTGGCGTTTCTATACAAACACTGCAACACTTCGATATACCGATAGTCAATTTGGCATCTCTGGGGGGACTGCAGCACTGCCCAAGTTTCGACGGAATCAAAGGCTTTCTCATAGTCCACAAACGCCAGGCACAAAGGCTGATTATACTCCTGGTCCACGCACCTGGAACGTCGCCCTCGAGCACGACAGAATTAAAAAGTTTCTGAAGGGCCTTAAGGATCGGTGTACCACCCGCCTTCAGAAGAAACATCAGAACGGTCTGGCAAAATTAATATATGTTGCAAACACTTCAATAAACATAATGTAATAAACAAAAATCTTAAAATGATTGAAAAATGGATATTTTACGTGTCCGAGATTACCGAGAAATAATCTTTACCCAGATTATTCAACACTTACTGATTTGAACAAAGTCCTGTCAACATTAAAAAATCCTCCCAAACTAATTTGGGACGGGTTCATTTCAGTGGCCCTCAGAAACATGTTCACTTCCGTTTGAGCATCGGTATTCATCCAAGATAATTCTACCATCAATAATTTCTTCTGGAAGTTAGTTCGTACCTGAACAAAAAATTAACAGTTATGTCGCCGTATCAGATATTTTACTTGTATCTAATTATGCTGTTTGAATTAAGGATCTTGTAAACCGGCTATTTATATATTATTTTATATATGGATAGGTAAAGTAAGTACTTAAGAATATACTTACATTATGTGAAGCATAATGGGCCTCATCACAAATAAAGAATAGTAGAAATATACTGCAGAAAGCAGTTAATGCAAGCCCAATATCCTTGATACCGAATCCTTCTGAGATCTGACTTAATAGTCCGTAAATAGATAGAGTTATAATCAGAAAGAGGTATAAGTTAACAAATGTGAAAGTATAGCAGTTGGCGATCCCAGTGTCACG
The DNA here is from genome assembly GCA_905147225.2 of Euproctis similis. Lineage (NCBI taxonomy): Eukaryota > Metazoa > Arthropoda > Insecta > Lepidoptera > Erebidae > Euproctis > Euproctis similis. The sequence goes on from LR990109.1 coordinate 19,125,303, forward strand.
AGATAATTTACTTAAACGTAGCCAGAGTGCGCGATATTCAGCCACTTTACCCGCAGGTCCAATATGTCGGAGAGCCTAAAAATAAAATTGAAATATGATTGTATTTAAATGGTCTGGCATTAAAAGGTTGGAAAATTAACGGCTGACGATTCTAGAGTTTTGGGGCTTATTTGGCGCATGGTTTACTGTTCAGAAAGCCATTCAATTCCTTTGCTCTGATTACCGTTCTGTAATTTTTCAGTTCGCATGAAAAAGTTAACATGAAGTAACTACTCTCGAGAGCAATGAATCCGGGTCACTTAAAGAATGTTAAAAATCTCGGAAACTAAAAATGATAGGTTAATGCAATAAATTGTATATAATAGACAATGTAATACTCCTTAAATGAAAGTAAAAAAAATATGAGTCACCATACATTTTATTAACACAAAATTACATAAAGAAAAAATCTGCTGATCTCTCCTTAAAACAAAAATAGGAAACATGAAATTTTTGAACTTTATTACGATTTTCTTGAATTTTAATACTTCGTATTGCCTCCTCGTGCTTCCATTACTGCGTTTACGCGGTTTGGCATGCTGTACACCAAGTTCCTTATACGATTTTGGGGAATATTCTCCCATTCCTCTGTGAGAGCAATTTTGAGCTCACGAAGCGTGATTGGGGGAGGGTTTCGTTGTTTTACGCATCTGCCTAGCTCGTCCCAAGCATGCTCGATCGGGTTGATATCCGGGCTGCGCGCTGGCCACTCCATACGAGTAATGTTCATCTCTTGAAGGTAGTCATTCACAATCCTACCTGTATGAGGTCGGGCATTGTCATGCATAAATATAGCATCCTCACCTAAATTGACCATAAATGGACCAACGTGATCATTGAGGATTTCTTCCACATATCTTACGCTAGTTAAAGAGCCGTTTTCTATGATCACCAGCTCTGTGCGACTTTCAGAAGAAATTCCGGCCCACACAAGTACAGACCCACCACCGTAGGCTACTTTTTCCTCGATGCATGCTTGCTTGAATTTTTCCCCTGGTCTTTGATACACTCTGTGTCTTCCATCGTGCTTGTAGAGCATAAATTTTGATTCGTCGGAGAACATAACTTTTGACCAATCTTCAATACTCCAATTTACGTGGCTCTGGGCATATCTTAGTCTTGAAATACGATGCCCACGCTCCAGTTTAGGGCCGTTTGCAGGTCTAAGGGGTTTTAAGTTAGATTCAGCAAGCCGACGTCTTACTGTCCATGCACTTGGGTTACTTCCTCCGAGGCGTCGAAACTGATTGGTGAGTTCAGTTCCTGTGAGAAAGCGATTTCGAAGCATGGTGTTCACCAAGTATCGGTCTTCTCGTGCTGTGGTATACCTGGTTCTGCCCGTTCCTGGTCTGCGTAGGTTAGAACCAGTTTCTTCGTAACGTCGGAGAACTCTTTGTACTGTTGACAGCGACACACCAACAGTCCTGGCTGTATCGCGCTGACTCCGGCCGGTTTCCAGCATTGTAAGTATTCTGGTGCATTCTTCAGGCGTAAGCGACATAATTTCAGCTTGAATAATGAATATAGAGCACTATCAACATGGTTTATGTACCCACATAAATGACAGATTACAAACAAAAGCAAAACCAAATGCTGTAATTTCGTAGTTCCATCTTCGAAAGTGGCCCTTTTTCAAATTTGATTTTTTTATGATATAACTTTACAATAACTAAGAAGTTTTAATACCTTCATTTAAGGAGTATTACATTGTCTATTAAATACAATTTATTGCATTAACCTAGCATTTTTAGTTTCCGAGATTTTTAGGATTCTTTAAGTGACCCGGATTCATTGCTCTCGAGTGTACTTCTAAAATATAATTTTGTAAACATGAAAATAAAAATAACGGTTTGAACGTAACTACAGTCTTTCAATATTAGGATTGAAGTAGAGGATAAACAGTGTTGGGGAATCAGGGAGCCCCGAGCCGGGCATCTGAAAGTGTACCTAATATGCATAAAGTGAAGGCAGAAAGAAGTGAATAGTTCTCTCTTACTGTCTGATATCATTATGAGGTCCGCTCTAACCAATTACTCATACATTAGTGCCAAGAGTTAAGAGTTGGGTATTTTGCCGATTAACTATAATTCAACAAAATATATGATTGAGAAAGTTTTTTTGTCTTGGTGGTCCAGTGGCCGAGCACCCCGCGTCTGATTCAAGAAGTCGCGAAGAAGGATTTGAATCCTGGATCACAAATATAACGGCGAGTCAAGGCTTAGCAGTTGCTGCCTACACCTTCGGGTAGAAAATAGCGTGAAGTTATGTTATGTTAAAGTCGATAGCTACAAGGGAAGAAAAATCATGACACTGACCTGTTGGAAATCTTCTGCCAATACATTGGCACATATGCTTAGTATCTCACAGAGGAGATACCAGTAACCGCCGAGCATGTATGTCAATATTTCTAAAAATACATACGGCACAAGTTGTAAGGGCTTGAAGTGCACCATAGTTACATGGGTGACAATGACTGTAGTGGTCGATAAAATGGGTATTATAATTGCGATCACTAATGACTTCTTGTATAGCTTTATAGGTAGAGAACGTGCGGATAACTGTTTGTAGATTATCTGAAATCAAATACGATCAGAACTAACTAATTTATATAATTATCGATGACTGAATACTTTGTGCATGGCAATAGGTTCGCCACCCATTCCATTTGGGACGTTAACATAACGGCGAGGCTTTATCTTGAGGCTTAACAGCCGCTACCCATACCTTCGGGTGATAAAGACGTGAAGTTATGTCCAGTGGCGGATTTATAGATTTGCCGCCCGTAGGCTATTCAATTTTTGCCGCCTCTAAATTTTGATATCTTAGTCCACAATCATATCAATTTTCTATCAATAAAATTCCAACTTTATAATTTGTGCTCCATCATCCTCGTTACATCAACTTTTCCCATATAGTTATTATTATTTAGAACTATGGTACCGTGTTAGATCCTTGATTATTTTTATAGCAAAGAATTATTAAAAAACATTATTTTAAGGAAAAAATATCTCAATCATATACCACTTTTAAAGTAAGGTAAGGTATGTCTTAAAACTATACAATACTTACATAATATGAAATAAGCTTACGTAAAAAACATACATTTGGCGAACGTTGATTAACATTTATTATTACACTCACAGTTTAAAAACAATACAATAAATATATCTTTTCTTAATTATTTGTCAGCATTATGATTTAAGTTAAATTATAAAAGCATTACAATACTTTTTTGCGAGACTTTGAATTCGCAAAATCATTTATTATATCGTCGTACGAAATCTTGCTCATTAGCTCTGACTCTATGCACAAGAGAGCTAAAGCGTTTAGCTTTTCTTGACTTAAAGTCGATCGTAGGTAGTTCTTTACTCTCTTCAAGCAAGAGAATTCTTTCACCTGAACAATTTGCCGCTGGTGTACAAAGAGCCATACGAAGTGCTATATCCAAGTTTGGATAAATGTTTCCTAGATTCTGTTCTCGCAGGAATGAAGACAGACTTATTAATGATCCAGAAATTGGTTTTATTGAAATTCTTTCAGACGAAAGGTAGCTTTGAAAGTGTAGTAATTCCTGAACTAAGTCTGTTTCTAAATCATTAGGATACATTTTTTCTAAAAAAACTGGCTTTTTCCGTCAGAACTGATGGTAACAACTCATTCATTTTGGTAAGAAATGAAAATTTTTCGTTAAATCTTTGATAAGCCTCTTGCCGTTTTGCTAACTCGGATATGAGTCTATCTATGACAACGAGAAACGTATTAACCCTGAAGTAATCACTCGCAGCTATTCCAATATCTTCATCTGGTGTCTCATCAAATCTTTTTTTTCTTTTTGGTTGTCTTTTTTTCATCTCTCTTGTATATTCTTTCGATACACTTAACTCGATCGCCTTTTCTTCGAAGTACTTGAAATTCTCTCGTTCAGCTATGAAAAACTTACGAAGTGATTCGTAAAGATCAGCAACAGTAATCAAATCTATGTTAGAAGTCTGAATTTGAACATTCACTTTGTTTATTCTCTCCAAAAAAATCCCATACAACAACCATTACCGCCGTTTCCAGTTTTTCTAAATTCAAAAGTATTCCCGCCGCTTCCTGTCGCGTTACAGGCTTTTCGGTACAGTCATCTTTGATTGATTGCAAAGTTTTAAGAACTTCGGGCCAAGATTCTTTTAAACTTTTACATGCATCCTCTCTAGCTGACCAACGTGTCAGATTTACCCTTTTAACACTTTTTCCTTTTCCGATTTCAGTCATTAATTTTTGCCAGCGTTGTGTGGAGTTCACAAAAAAAACGTAGATTTCCTGTAGCAACATGAAGAAGCGACACGCTTCTGTAGACGATTCAGCAGCCGCAGTTGCCACTAAATTCAAAGAATGGGCAGAACATGGCACAAAAAAAGCGAAAGGGCGAGCCCCTTTCGCTTTTTTTGTGTGTCACGAATTTTTGCTTGCAAGCCATTGTACATGCCAGACATATTCGCGGCATTATCATATGATTATCCTCGGCAGTCTTCAATATTTATACCCAGTGTTTCGAGTTCGGAAGTAATGGCAGAAAACATTTCTTCAGCTTTATGTCCCACTGACGGCAAAAACTTGAGAAAGAAGAAGAGCCCGCTTCGGCTCACGCAGTATTCCGCAGTAACCCTATCGCGCTGCACTTGTGCTATCCATTCAGCCAGACACTCTTACCGAATCGTCATGTCGTTTGTTTTGTTAATTTCTAAAATTGAATTTGACAAGTTGCAAACTTGCTGCAGCAATCATGATTAGACCATCGATATTATATCAAGATTGAATTGGGTAAGCAGATCTCATAATTATTAGGTACACGGAGAAAAAATTATAGCAGTTATCAGTGAAGAATATATGTAAAAATTACTTAATTTCGATTATAATATCGAATCGCTATTGCGATATTCTAAAAGTTCATAATCAGTAATGTATAATTAGTAAAGAAAGCGTTTAGAAAATGTTCATGCAGAGATGTTGAAATATTTATTAATTATCACTGTATATGAGAATATTTCGATTTTTGTTAAATATTTTAATTTCTCTCCAATTTTCGAAATTCGTATTATGTGTGTATAATAATTTTTTTTTAAATTTGTAAACCGAAATAAAAAATTTATGAACTAAATTTGCCGCCCCTTAAAATTTGCCGCCCTAGGCTCCAGCCTACTCAGCCTGCTGGTAAATCCGCCACTGGTTATGTCACGGGATTGGATAATTAAGAATCGCAAAACCTAATTTGTCATCAGCACTTTGCGCGCCTGCAATAAAGTTAAGATCCTGTTCACAGTTTTAAATGTTAACTAGGAAATAGCATGTTGCAATTGATAAGCAACTATCCCACGAAAAAAAAATCTTGAAATCCGATAATCCGAAATATCGGTGAACATACATAAAAAAAATAAAGAAAAAAAATATTATACATACAGACGAATTGAGAACCTCCTCCTTTTTTTGAAATCGGTTAAAATATCTTTTTAAAACTAAATCAAGCCACTGAATAACTAAAATTGGACGTAGCTTCTAATCAGTAGGAATTACATTTGATTTTCTATGATTATGATACTTTTCGATTCACACAAACAGTTCGGTTAAACGGTGATTAGTTAATTTAGGTGCTGAGAAATCCCTTGAGCTTATACATATGAAATTAGACTTTGATGTTGCAATCTGTATCATAGCAAATGTGGCCCATTTGGTAGATATTAACAAGGAGCGCGCCAAACAGAAGGAATGGAAAAAGCTAATACGCGACCTGGTATTGCAGAGGGGGACTTCCCTACTTAATATAGGTAATAATATGACAAAGTGTCTTAGGCAAAGAAATGTAAAAAACGTACTGGCAGAATTAATCAGACATCTGTAAAATCCAAAGTTAAACCAGCGTGGTGGATTTTTATTATAGCACTAGTTGATCCGGCAAACTTTGTTTCGCATCAAAAGTAATAAATAAGTAAATTTTGGATTCATCACGTTTTCTTTATTACATAATACATGAGTTATAGATACAAACCGCCTCGTTGATACCCTCTATACGTTAAAAAAACAGCATCAAAATCTATTGCGTAGTTTCATAAATATGATGCGTATAAGGGGACAGACGGCGAAAAGAGACTGTTTTATACTATGTAATGATAATGATTAATAGAATATTCTGTTTAATTCTTCTATTGCTGTATTTGCAAAAATAAATGTGGTCACCAGAAATATTACTATATAGTTCAATCTTAATAATCTTACCTCGAAATCATACCATCCGTTAAGTACTTCAGCTATTTTGCGTGTTTCGTACCACAATACGGGGACAACAATCATTGGAAATAAATAAACCGTGAACAGGTATTCAATGACAGCTTCTTCGAATTTTCCTTCAGCCGTCCGCAGGATCTGGACTTTGTGCAGAGATAGGTATAAAACGTAGCCGATGAGAGAACAATATAGCAAGAATGAATACAACATCGGCGGAGAAGCGATTTGAAATTGGTTCATGCCTGTTGCAGGTCGCGTGATAGGAAGCACTCCCATTATCCTCAATAGGGTGAACACTGGCTTAATATTTTGGTATATAATGTCGCTGGAGAAGCTATCATTTACGAGATTATTTCTCATAGGCGCTATAGCGTTCGCGGATATCGGCTTTACAGGTGTTCTAGCGGGCGTAACATCCAAAAAAATTATCTTATGTTTTGGTTTTTCCTGTATCTGAACGGGAAATCCATTTGGGATAGGTACTGTTGTAGGAAACAAACTATTATTCGTGTAATACGACATTGTAAAAAGTTTTTAATCAATTTAAAAAAAGGTTCAGATTATATTCTCCACTGTTTTTTTTAGGCTTACGACCGTCTCCAATGTTAAATTACTTGACACTGGCTGAAAAGAGTTTCTTTATTCAAAAGGAAGTTTAATGTTCAAGGGCATAACACCATCATATATCAAAATTGACTAGTTGATTGACGCTGCTTGATCTTCGTCATATGACTCGCCCTTGTGTTAAATTTTAATGCAATTGTAACCTTGCTTTAGACCTTCACTAGTATATAGCTTGTTTGACAAATATGTATTACATGCATATGAAATTACAGGATATATGATGTATTACTGGAGCAGGTGAACGAAATTGTAAATCTTGGATGCGCTTTGAGCAGGAATGGCCGGAACATCGCGGATGTAGAGAGGAGAATGGCGTTAGAAAACAGGGTAAATGGAGTGTTCAACAGATTCCTGGGCGCAAAGAACGTTAGAATAAAAGCCCAGCCCAAGTGGTACTGATCCCAACGCTTACGGAACTTATGGAAGCGAGAGTTGGGTATGGCAAAGTAAATTCACTTGCCATTTACGGTCACGCATATACACAAAATAATAATTTATTCTTAATACTCAAAAGGTATAGGCGGCGTTAAAATAAATGAATAATTAATCCAATCCAATAGCCAATCCCATGCCACTATTACAATATTCAGACGTCGATAATTAAATACGTTACCTATCAAAAATAATCACTACAATTATTTCCGGAAAATCATTGTCGTTTCCCAATATTAAAAGCGGTATCTCTGCGCAAGTTCACGATATAGGTATACACTAAAATTGAAAATAACAATAACTAAAATATTTCTCTCTGCCTACCCAGCAAGGGATTCAGGGGTTCAAGGGCCCCCGACATGCGTAAGTTGTGAGAAATCCCTCCCCTACATGGGCCCCTAAATATTATTTTTATACGGGGCCCCACTAAGGCACGCTACGCCACTGGCGTGAAGGTATGTGGTAGGTAAAATATTTGGGATACGATTCGGCGAATCGAGGCTTAACAGCCGCTGCCACTTTTAATAACATAACCACACGCCTTAAAAAAAGCGTGAAGTTATGTCATTGCTTGAATGTTAATTATATTGTTTTACAATATTAGAATAATCATTTCTAAGGCATAATTTCTGTTAAACGAAGTGATTTTCCCATCAGCCAACCTCTATAGTTTGAGTCAATTTACCTAATCCTCGATTAACCCGGGCCGGGATGCAGCAAAATTTGATTGTGAGCGGTTTAAGAAACCCCTGTGGCTAACCTTTCGTAGTGATTGCTCTCTAAGGACCGGTCCTATATCTTGGATGCTTTATATAAACCCGACTGCTACGTTTATTGATCAGCTTTATCACGGAGCTTGATCGCGGACTGACCGTGAAATGATCTTTATCACACCACTTGATTCTCAGTGCATGTATTTAAGTATCAGACGGGAAAATTTTGTTATTCTATGAATAACAAGACTTATAAATGAAACTCTCATTAAATTTCTGATGATCATATGTATTGGATATTCTTCAAAGTCACTGCACGTATTAACAAAAAAAACTATTTCATCGTTATCCGTGATGGATTATAACATAGCTCATAGTTGTTATTGATTATATTAATAATATGGAATTCACGTGGCATAGCTGTGGCCTACAACTAATTTAAACATACATAACATAACTTCACGCCTTTTGTTACCCGAAGGTGTAGGCAGCGTTGTTAAGCCTCGTCTCGCCGTTATGTTTACGTCCCAAATGGAATAGGTGGCGAACCTATTGCCATACCGGGCACAAAGTTTACAGTCATCGATATTTATTACACATAACTTCCGAAATCAATTTCGAAAAGTCATTGGTGTGAGCCAGTGTCAGGAATCGAACCCGTACCTCTACCGTACTCTGGATCAGAAGCTGTGCGCTCGACCACTGGACCAACGAGACTCGATAAATATAAATACAATAAATTTAAATTATTATAATAAAATCGTAGGAATGTTGAAACTGGACATTGGATATTTTTAAGAATACTTGAGACATACAGAGGTATCTACAATCGATACCGGAACCAAAAATATGGTTTCCATAATTTTCTATTTAAATGTTTGGCTGTATGTTTGTTACGGATAATTTATAAAAGTAATGCATGTCTTCCTTTCCAATTTTCCATGAATATTCCCAAGAGATAGGGTCAACACATAGGGCAAATATTATTACGTTATACTAATTCGGGGGTGAGCAATAATATAATAGCGCAGGCATAGGATTTTTGCTGCTTTACGGTGTCCACGCAGACTAAGCCGCGGGCAACAGCTAGTAAATAATAAAAGTAAAACACGATGTTTTTTCCGAAGACATTTATACTGAGTAAAATAAATAACCACCCCTCTCCCCTGATTTCCATATTTCACGATAAACATAAAAATACAAATACAAACTAATCATGCGTCCATAAATAATAGAGAAAATATGGAAAGCAAAATAAAGGACATACATACGCATTGTCTCCGATTTTATTACTGTCGTTGAAATAAGGTCAATACTGTTCATCATATACGACCTCATGATTCAAAAACGTCCTTGTTTACCCCTCGTGTGTCTTCAAGCGTAATTTCACACAAATATTCTAATGGCTTCAGATTTTAAGATAATTATCAAAACGTCATACGACTTCATGTAGCAACTATAGCTACTACTCACCACCCATGAACACCGTGGTGCGTTGCCGTTCTTCAAGAAGTAGGAGGGGATAGGAAGGGGAAAGGGGATTGTGCCTCCAGATACCTCTCGCGAACGAAACGCGGCACGAGCCACTTCACGCCGATTCCGAGAGGTCGTGGAATTTCACCGGTCGAGCAGGCCCATTCATGCAGGGAAGTCTACCACTGTTAAAACGACTTTATATAGCTTACTATAACTAGGTACATATTTCGAAGAACGCTGTTGGTGAATTCAATGTCTGTCGCCGATTTTTAAGTAATAAGCCTTATGTACTTAGAAAAACTTATACACTGATTTCTCGGAATTATTTTCGGAAGTTATGTGTGATTGATAAATATCAATGACTGACAACTTTGTGGCCGGTGTAAGCATGGCAATAGGTTCGCCACATATTTGATATTGCATTTGGGATACTGGTACCTTCGGGTAGAAAGAAGCGTGAAGTTATGTTTTACCCTTTTGAAAATTTTAATAGTTTTGGGCGCCTTCTTTATATGATAAAAGCAGCAATCTTTGCTGCAATTTGGAAAAAGCGTGTTCCCGAGATCTAAAAAATAGTCGTAGTCAGATCCTGTAAATTTTATCACCAATAGGTTTTCGGGATTCCACAAAAGAACTATTAGAAAGATCCTTCATATTATTATCTATTGTACCTACAGCTTTTAATTTTCCAGAACAAAATTAATATATAAAATTCTCGTGTCTCAGTCTTTGTTACCATACTCCTCCGACACCGCTCGACCGATTCTCATGAAATTTTGTGTGCATGTCGGGTAAATCTGAGAATCGCACAGCCATTTTTTTTTTTAATTTTTAGACATATCTTAATTTAAATTTTTAGCATGAAAAATACATACAACCATTGAACTATATTACTAGCGTACGTAGTAGTAGTACCTCAATGCATACAACCCTAAATTTTCACCTGTCTACCCGTATTTTTTATTTGTTGATTAAAAACTTCATTTTTTGTTTGCTGGGTCAGCTAGTATATTTATAATTGAATAGTTTTATTACGAATAAGTACCTATACAGCCAATTTTTATTGCGAATACGATTACCTATATAGTCAATTTCTTTAGAATATACGTAATTCATATCGCAAGGATTCATATCATCAATAAACGGATCAAATTAAACTGCACGTGCGTCTGACGGATACCACTTGATAACCACTTGACGTCTTGCAAAGATTTTAATATGTCAACCCCTACGGAATCTCACTCTATCCAAGGATATTTATGGTACATTTCTTTACTTTATAGAGATTTTCTCGGGATTTACCAAAAGATTAATAGTTATGAGTGGTAAGCTTATTTTAAATACGATATTCGGCAATAGTATAGAACCTGGACATCTGTTTTACAGGGTTCGAAACCAGGTAAACAGTAATGTGTGGAATACTGACAGCATACGAAATGCACGATGTAAGTACTTAAATAGGGACATTTTTTTTTCAAATGTTTACATAAAACTCAAGGGTTAGGTTATGAAATTGCTAATTATTTTTGATATTTGTGTGTTTTTAATGTTAATAACTATGATAGTACACTGAAAGGCTGCACTAGTTTTGTTATTAACCCCGTGTTAAGTGAATTCTCATAAGTCAGAAATCGCAACAAATGACGTATACTTATCATTGACTTGTATATATGGACGAGACGGATATTATTCTATACGTACATTTGCTTCTATTAATATTAGGCATTTGGACGGCGCACACATAAACATATATCTGTCTCTTAACTCTTTCTTAATTAGCACTGTTACTCGCATGAAAACAGTATAACAGTATTTCAGCACGTACATCATGTGAATGAATACGGAAATAAGTTTATACCTAAATACCTCACTGACGCCCAAATTCCGCAAAGTATGACGGATTTTCTGTCAGTTCAGCCGGTGAAAAACTGTTGGGAAGAATTTTACCGACAAAATTTCTTTGCGGAATTATCTAAATAAATTAGATTTATTTCGGAACGAGTAAAAACCTATTGTAAATTCGCTAAATATGTAATAATTGACTGATCTCAGACTGGAAGTCATAAAAGATGCATTTGTTACAAAAAAATATTTTGAAGATGTTTCGTTTTTTTATTATGCGGTCCCTTTATAAGTTTAAAATTTGAATCATTCTCATTTACTGTGGGGCGCTCCTATCTAGAGGTATGTTGCAGTAGTGTTTTACTTACTTTATAGTCAGAAACTTAATTATAATAGTTTGTAAAATAGAGGTAACTAGTCTAAGAAAAACATTTACTCTTATTTTGATATCCAAAATTTACTAATACTTACTACTACTACTATTTAAGTATCGATTCTACAAATAATTAATACTCAACATTAATTAAAATAACATTAACCAAGGACATTTATCGATAAATAAAAATCTTTTGCGCAGCACTAAACCGCCATTTTATGCGGCCATATGACGTCCTACCGGCTTCAACTATCTGTTGATATGCCACTTCCCTAAGTTTCCTTCTTCATTGATACTTATATGTTTGAGGAATAGTGACATAATATTGTTCGACGTTACTTGAAACGACGTAAGTCGAGGACTGTCTGTCTGTACTTAAAAGAATTATAGATGTCGATAATCAAATTATGACCGTAGGAGAGTCAAAACTGTGCCTTGAATGTTATTCTTTTAGAATAATTGCAACATGATATACAATTGATACTGAACTTAAAAATATTTTTTTAGAATTTTTGTCTGTTTGTCTATATGTTTGTAACGGATCAACTCTGCATGCTTTTGTATCAAATTTTGTATAAATATTACTAAGAGGTTGGGTTAACACATAGGCGAAATATTATCACGCTATCATTAATTGGGGGTGAGCAATGAACTCTTATAATAGCACAGGCATAGTATTTTTACTGCTTTATGGGCGACAGCAACTTACATCATTATAATAACAGTGTGAGGCCGTAATTCAATCTTCTAATTCCGAATCCCTTTTTTCCCACACAAAGAAGTTAATAACATACAAAAATACTCTCCTTCCTGTTATTAAAAACGATAAATGATATAAAATATACCTACTACAATTTCTTTCAAATACAAATTTCATCCAATTTTTTTCGTAATAGGCATATTTATACGTGACCATTGTACCTAAGGTAGAAGTAGGCAGCTCTATTACCAATTTAACTGCTCCTAAATCTTAAAAAAAAGAATGTGGAATAAATGCTAACCAAAAAGCCAGTCAAACCTCATTAACTAAAAAGAGGACCCTTTTATGTATACCTCATAGTCAGGTGCGGTCTCCAATGGCCTAATAAACGTTATTTTTTTTCCAATAAATCCGTCTAAACCAATCAGCCCTCGAAGCTTAATTTATTTCTGATTCTTTTATTAATATACAATCACACTCTTGTAGGTAGATACATATTAAATAACATAGATAACTTCACGCCAAGCCCTTCGCGGGTTAAACAGAGGTAACGGAGCGCCATAAACAAGGTTCTTACACACATCACTTGCTTCTTCGACTTTCATACTCTTCTCATGCACGCATTTCATACATACATATATACATAACTTCACCCCACATCCCTGCGGGGTAAGCAGAGAGAATAGAGCGCCATAAGGCACGATTCTTACACGCCTCACTCGCTTCGCTGATTTTCATAACACTTATAATGCATGCGCGTCGATTTTTGAGGGTCCTAACGTCACCTTCCTTCAGGACACGTTCTATTTGGTCATGTAATGTGTGTCTTGGCCGTCCACGACTCCTAAATCCATACGATTTTGTATTGTATATCTGCTTGGTCAATCTTGCAACATCCATTCTTTCTACATGTCCGCACCATCGGAGCATGCCCATTCTTACTTTTACACCGATACTCTCTTTCAATTCAAATTTCTTCCTTACAACCTTGTTTTTGAACAGTAACGTATTTCATCAGAAAAATAGTTTTTAAGGACAATTAAGTATACAATTGACGGGACAGGAATTCTGAGTAACCTAATGGCCAATGTTTGTTTATTGCCCAGTGTCTTGCTTAAGTATGGTAGAGCCAAGCAGTTCGCTGCATGAATGGGCCGGCTCGACTTGTGAAATACCACGATCACTCAGAAGATCGACGTAAAGTGTGAGCCACTTTACGTCGCTCTTCTGAGTGGTCGTGGCCGCGTTTCGTTCGGTGAGAGAGGTACCCGGAGGCCCATCCCCCTTCCCCATCCTTCCCTATCCCGTATCCCTTAAAGGTCGGCAACGCAACAGCAACACTATATGTGTTGCCGGTGTCCATGGGCGGCGTTGGTTGCTTACCATCTGGTGACTCGCCTGCTCGTTCGCCCTCCTATCCCATAAAAAAGAGCGACCTGTTCTACCTATTCGCTTGACACTGATTTAATTGGAACTTAAATGATTAAAGTTAGTTATTATAAATATGCCTTTTAGGTGGTACATATACCTATGTTTAAATGTGAATTAGAATGTTAGTATAATAAAAATCAAATGTCTAAAATCAGTTCCCTTGACATCGTATTCTACTATTGTAAGAAAGAATCTTTTTACTGAATATCTATATCTGTCCGCTGAATTCTCAGTATTCTACTAAAATAAAAAGGAGTAGTGAGAAAATTTCATTTGTGGAGTTGAGGACACATAAATATTCATGAGTGTCAGCGTGAAGCGGCGACTGTTGAACTCAAGTGCACCGCGCATTAGTTGACTGCCTTCCTGCAAGTGGAATTAGTAGGTACCCAGACTACCCAGTGTACCTACCTGATTTATATTTGCTTTCTGTCTTCCTTTATTGCAAATTTTCAGAGATGCATTTCCTTTATTGCAGATTTTTTAAATGGAATAGGAGGGCAAGCAACAAACACCACCCATTATCCATGGGTAAAGTAAAAATGGATAAAATATTAATAAATAAATGAATGATGATGAATAAATGAATCTCGGTGGCCTAGTGGTCGAGCAGACGTCAGCAGACGTCGGCTTCTGATCCTGAGGTCCGGGTTCGATTCCTGACACTGGTTCACACCAATTAATTTTCGAAATGGTTTTCGGAAGTTATGTGTGATAAATATCGATGACTGAAACCTTTGTGGTATGGCAATAGGTTCGCCACCTATTCCATTTGGGACGTAAACATAACGGCGAGACGAGGCTTAACAGCCGCTGCCTACACCTTCGTGTAACAAAAGGCGTGAAGTTATGTTATGTCATTACATAGTATAAAACAAAGTCACTTTCCGCCGTCTGTCCACTTATATGCGCATATCTTTAAAACTACGCAACGGATTTTGATGTGGTTTTTTTAATAGTTAGAGGGTGTTAACAGGGTGGTTTTTATCTATAATTCATGTATAGTGTAGTAAAAAAAAGTGATAATTTTCAAGCTTTAGAACTTTAATGGCAAACGCTGCCTGAACCCTAAGTGATAAATCAAAACAACGTACTACATTATTATACACTGCACCCATATTTATCATACGTAACTTCCGAATTTAATTGCGAGAAGTCATTGGTGCAAGCCCGGATTCGATCCCACAACTTTTTGTTTTCGAAGCCTATAATACTATACTACTACTATACTATATCCACGCGTATAACTATAATTATTGTAAATATATATTATTGTTACTTACACTTGCAAAGTAACATACATAACTTCACGCCCTTTGTCATCCCAAGGCGTAGGCAGCGGCTGTTAAGCCTCGTCTCGCCGCTATGCTAAGTCCCAAATGGAATAGGTGGCGAACCTAATGCCATATCGAGCACAACGTTTTTCAGTCATCGATTTTTATCTCACAATAACTTCCGAAAACAATTTCGAAAAGTCATTGGTGTGAGCCAGTGTCTGGAATCGAACCCGGACCTCTGGATCAGAAGCCGTGTGCTCGACCACTGCGCCACCGAGACTACTTGCAAGTAAGCAGTAGGTATTATTATTAGTAGATGGTAGTATTTATCTAATAATCTAAAATTATTTTATTTTCCATTTTAAAGTAGCTAGAAAGGTATTTATTTTAATTCATAAGTATAAAGGTACCTACTTACATATGTATTAATTGAAAAAAAGCGTGGGGTGCTTTTTAAGATATTATCGAAATGATAATCACTCTACTCATCTGTCAATAAAATATTTATAACTATTGACACCATGCACCCCACGCTTTTTTAAAAATAAAATATATACATATTTTTTATTTTTCTATTTTTTAGTTCGGTTTTCTATAAAAAGCGTGTTTTTTAGTTTTTTTAAACTATTATTTATTTTATATTTTTTAGTTCGGTTTTCTATAACAAGCGCGTTAATAGCGCCATCTGTGACTTATACAAGGAACTCGTTTCAAGTTGATAACGTAGACTTTCCGCTGATTGCCACTAGATGGTGGTACGAGAAGTGAACTATGAACACTAAAAAGAAGTCGCTTACAAACAAACATACAAACCTACAAACATACAAACCTACAAACCTACAAACAAACATACAGGTGAAGCTAATAAAAAGCTAATAATAAAAAAGAACTTCTAGCATATTTTTTTTTAGATACTAAATTATTGGTATATACCTTAAAGCATTTTTTGTTAAAGTAAATACTTATAAAGTAGATAGCTTCTAATACCAACATTTCTCTACATTTTCGTATAAAAGAGATTCAACTCCTAATACAAATGAGGCTCATTAAATAAAGGTAGCTACGTGAACCGTTCTTCGAGTGATGTACGATTTAAAGTCGTCTTTGCTCTATTAGGCTTTTAAGTATCTCCGATTATTTATTTCACAACTGAAAATACTTCTGCTGTGGTTACAAGATCGGTATTTAAAAATATTTATAAGAAAAGGAAAGGTTTTATGAAGAAACTAAAAAATGTGATCGTTTTTAATTAAACACATTACCAAATAACTCTACTTAATCAAAAATTAATTACCTTTTTAATAAACGCAATTTGTTTTTTTTTCATCACAGAATTGGTTGTCGTGTGTGGTTTTACTCGCGTGGTATTTCTTTTATCAATCAACCCTAATTTTCGCAGTAATCAGATTTGAATGAATGATACTAAGGTAATTTAATGAAAAAAGTAAAAAGAGCGATATGTACGTAATATTGAACGGGAACTATTTGATACAGGACATCTTCCTTCGGTGGGCTTCATCTTAGTTCGATTATAGCGAGTTGGCCTTGCTAATACAAATTACAATAAAATGAACAATGCATTAATTACAATAAAATGAACCAAGAACGTTTATCGATAAATAAAATTCTTCTGCGCAGCACTAAACCGCCATTTTATGCGGCCAAATGACGTCACACCCGGCTTCAATTTTGTGTCGACATGCCACTTCCATAGGTTTTCTTCTTCATTGGTTCATTCCCGTATGAAAACCGTTCTAAGTGACTCGTATTTTCGTTTCCCGTATTTGGTTCTCTTAATCTTGTTATTTTACTGTTTTACTTGTTAATTTTTGCTGTTATTGTTGTTATTGTTTATATTTTTCTCTCGTCTCGTTGGCCTCACTATAGATGAGACTGAAAATGTTTCAGGTTGGGGTAAATAGTGTTCATGATATCGTTGACTTCATAAGTTGTAGTAATAAAATTTTTGTGTAAATTATTTTAAATGCTAATAAATCGCGTGTGGTGGTCTTTTGTCAGTACGTTAACATAAATATAGAAATAAATAAAAACATAAATGAAGAAAGACCAACAATATATAAATTTATTATTTATTTATTTTATCTGAACACCATGTTACATTATTGTTAAACTAGTCGACCCAGCAATCTTTGTTTCGCCTCAGAAGAAATAAAAATGATCACTGTGGGTTATCCCGAATTGATAGACGCATACTCCATCGTCGACTTTTTGCATTGGTCTATTGAAGATGCTTAATAATATAGTATCTACATTTTTTAAGTTATTACTTATGGTTCAGCCAGCGTTTGCAATTAAATATCTGTTTTTATGTTGTACATGAATTAAAGATACAAACCACCCCGTTGACACCCTCTATCGATTAAAGAAACCGCATCAAAATCCGCTGCGTAGTTTCAAAGAACTAAGCATATAAGGGGACAGACAGCAGAAAGCGATTTTGTTTTATATTACGTAATGATAGTGATCCTGCACTTCTGATTGAGTGTTCTACAAACCGCCTATCGTAGAAATTGGCAAAGTTGTAGGTATTAGCTCACCATATTCATGTTTAGATAGGTCAGTGACAGTCAGACGTCAGTGACTGTAACTGTCATAACAGTCAATGTCAAAATAATTACTTTTATTTTACTTATTCACGGGAATATATTGAAAATTATATAAATAGATTAATTATTATTAGCATATTTCATTACATTGTCTTATTTTATGGGTACTCTTTAAGTTAAAAATCTAGTCTTATACAGAATTAATTTCCAAGAATCAGGACAAGGCAACAAAATTAAATTAGCAAAGGTCACAAGACTGATGAATTTGATTAAAATAGTTTAAAAACTTTTTGCCCTACATAAATTTATTAAATATTAGATTACATAAATATATTTATTTAATATGTCTGATATATCCCAGGAATATATAACTCTGATATTAGAAAGAGTCGCCAATGTAGAAAGATTAAAAAATTGGCATTATACCACAGAAAGATTTGAAATAATTGCTCAAAATTACTTTGGAATTATTATTCCCATTACATTGCTCGGTGAAGCTGAAGATAATAATAGTCAAGAAGTCAGAATTGAATGTGTTTTAAAACTGGCGCCAATAGATGAAAGATATCGTGTAAGTGGTGCAGTAACTGCAATGTTTGCAAGAGAGATCTTTGTATATAATGTTTTATTTAAGGCATATAAAAATATATTGGAATCTTTCCCTAAAAATTTACATTTTATTATACCACACTGCTACTATGTACAGGAGGAATATTGTAAAGAGGCAATAGTAATGGAAAATATGGTGAATGATGGTTTTAAACCATTTACATGTCAGATGTTTCTTACCTTAGATCACATTATTGTCTCATTAAAGAGTTTAGCTAAACTACATGGGTTATCTTTTATTATTGAGAATAAGAATAAAGATATGTATAGTGAAATGTCAAAAAAATTTGAACCATTAACTGAAAATACAAATAAGAGATACATGGATGTAATGAGGAATAGGTTGGAACAGGCAATTAAAAAGTTTGATGGTACAGAGTATATTCCTATGTTACAAAACTTGAGACAGAACTGTGCACAATTTTTTGATTGTGTCATAAATTCAGTACAGAAAACATGCCTTTGCCATGGTGATATTTGGAAGGAGAATATATTGTATAAATATGAGGTAATTATTCAAAAACATATTATGACTGGCTGCATAATAATATTTTTGCTTTTAAATTTGCTTTGTTAGTTTTGGGACATATGTGAAATTTTATTTATTTATTTTATTTATGCGATAGGAGGTCAAACAAGCAAGCGTGTCACCTGATGGTAAGCAACCAACGCCGCCCATGGACACCAACAACCCATTTTGTGTTACTGTTGCATTGTCGACCTTTAAGGGATAGGGGATAGGGAAGGATGGTGAGGGGGTGTGCCTCCGGGTACCTCTCTTACCGAAGGAAACGGGGCATATGAGCCCCTTTACGTTGATCTTCTGAGATGTTGTGGTATTTCACCGGTCGAGCTGGGCCATACATGTAGTGAACAACTTGGCTTTACCACTCTACCACAAATATATCTGAACGTCTATGTTCATAGTTAGGATGTACCTAATAAGAGAAATAATTAAAAAAAAACAGCTAATGTTTTCCACAAAAACAAAATCAAAAGCACTGCGTGGGGAAGAGTAACACGGACTGTGTTACTCTGTGTCTGTCTGTGTTACGTTTATACTGGAAGTTAATGGGATTCCCTATATGAAAAATCCCTAAACAAAAGTCAATAATATAAAGCTATTTAAAGTTCTGCACAATATTTCACATACAATGACTTGATGGGTAAGTCGGTAATAAGTATTGAACTTTAGATTTTACTAATTTCTAAGGTTTTGGGTCAACAAATTTGTAATATTATTTATTTTCTATATTTTACCTATTTTTTTATTGTTTTTTTTAATTTACAAATATTATAAATTATAGGTAACATAAAAAAAGCTAACTCATAATTGTTTGTTTCTCTTGCAGAACAACAAACCAGTGTCAGCCTGCTTGATAGATTATCAGTCAGTACGAGTATCTTGTCCAGCATTCGATACTCTTTATCTCATTATGAGTAGTACCTCTACTGAGACCAGACAGAATCATTACAAAGAAATGCTGGACATATATTACCAAACATTTGCTGATATGATCAAAGAAGGTGGTTTGGACTCGAACAAAGTTTATTCTAGACAAATGTTTGATCAGGATTTGAGGGTAGTTGCACCAGCATGTATAATCACTGCCAACTGTGCGTTATGGTTATCAAATGGTTTGCAGGAAGAGGGTCATGTTAGAAGTAAGATAGTTTTGAGTACTCAAGAGGAGAAAGACACTGCTGTGCAAAGATATAAAAATATTGTGAAAGCTATCATTGACAACTGTTGTAGTTATGGCTATATAACACTCTAGTGAAGTTGTAAGTACATGGTTGTGCAGATAGTGAATACAAATTATTCTAACTACAGTGCCATATATATTCCAAATAAATAGAATTGACATATTCTTGTATGTATCTAATATTAGTTAAACCTCTTTTTCCTAAATACTTGCATATGGCAAGTATGTATGTATAGTATAAAAAAAGGCTAAGCCAATCTCGAAAGGATTTGCAGTGGCAAATAAATGATATTAAGGAGTAATATAATACAAATTTTATATAATAATATGATAATAATAAGTATGTGGCATTTTGAAATACATTTTCAGGGTATTATTATTAGGGGGATTATTTCACGATTTTTAAATCTAGATATACAAAGAGTAAATTATTATAATAGTTTTGAAAATTTGATGTTTATTTAACTATACAAAAAAGTCGTTTACTTTTAAGATTTAAAAAACCGCAAACAAAATGTACATTATTATTTTCATCGTTATTTTGAAATCCCTAGAAAAATTATAAAAACTATTAACTTACTACTTAAAAGTTATACCTACCTAAAGTAGGAAAATCTGTCTTTAGGTATCTCAATTTCTTACTCTCATCTCTCATCTCATCTCAAGCGTATGCTGAACTGCACACGGATTAAATTAACGTAGGAATTTGTTATGCACTAAGAGCAGCGACAGCAAACAGCGCTACGTGCCGAGACATTTGAAGTCGAGACGACTAGGAGAGTGCTGCCTATCGAGCGATGTTTGATCCAGCTTAGACCTTCCATTAGTACCTATATATCTTTTATATAATAATTTAATAACTTGTTGAGAATAGTTTACAAAGAAGAGTCGATTAGACACCATTCTTTCTATCTATCCCGCAAGCAATAATTAGAGAAAGGTGGCATCAGGAGCCTAACAAATCGGACGAGCATGTATGCAGTTTTTTATGGGAATGAAGGAAAACGCCCAAGTGGGTCACCGGATGGTAAGCAACCAGCGCCTGCAACACTGTGATGGTTGCAATGCCACTTTACGTCAATTTTATGAGAGGTCTTCATATGTCAATGGTCGAGTGGGCCTAAAAAAGATCATACAGGATTCTGCATGGCTCTACAATCGATAATATATATATATATATAAATATATATATATATATATATACAGTGTAAACTCTTTATAACGTTATCCTTTATAACGATAAACTCCCTATAACGTTGGAGTGAGCCCAAGTTGGTTGGTTTGCGTTAAAACTCACATATTGAAACACTCTTTATAGCGATACGCCATTCTCTATTACGAAGAAATGTGTTCATATTTGTAGACAGTAAATATTTATTATCGGTATTATTGTTTATGTTATGTTATCAGGTAACAAAAGACTTTGAAGCTCCGAAACATCCGAGGTCGGTCTAGCTTTTGTTATCCTTAATTGCCTTGTACACGTGCAGTATGACGCATTGTTTTCTCGGAAGTGATGGTCTTCGACCAAGCATATTGGGTACCTATCGTATTATCAGTCGTAAACCTACTTTGAAACTGTTAACATGGCCAGTAAACGGAAAGCGATTAGTGTTGACGAAAAAGTTTGTGTGATACGTGCGATTGAAAAGGGAGAAAAGAAAAGTGACATTGGAAGGCGTTTTGAACTAAGTTTTTTTGTTCACTCCTTAAAACGATAACTCTCTATAACGACAAAAAATGCTCAGCCCCTCGAGTTTCGTTATAAAGAGTTTACACTGTATATATATATATATATATATATATATATATATATATATATAAAGTTTAATATAAAGTTCGCCGGGCCAGCTAGTATATAAGTTGCCGCAAATCAAAGAACGCCTCTCTGCTTTGTGGCAGTTGTGTTTTTTTTATGTTTACTGTAGGTACTTCCAGATTTAAAACTCAATGTAGGGTTTATTTTCTTAAATTCTGACAACATGTATGTAGTTACTTTTATACAAATTAAATCCGTCCACAGATTGTGTATTTAGGTTGTTTTATTTAAGTACGCGGTACGTCTGTGTGAAACTCAAATTTATATAGGGATATAATAATTAATATAAACTTTTGTTATTTTTACTTGTCAAGAAGTGACGCATTGTTATTTGTGCGTATCAAATCTTAAATAATATCGCAGGTTCTAATCTGGAAAGATAATAAAAAACATTAATCATCAAAAAGTTTTCATTTACATATGAATTTTCCACTCATTTATCATCATACATATCAATGTATAAACTTTGAAGATATAGTTTATTATATGGATTGTCTCTTGTAAAGTCAATACTCTAAACCAGTTTCTAATTGATACCTAATTGACAGTTACCAGTTAGTACTTGTTTAGTTTGAATACTAATAACCTTAATAATAATTTGGAGTTAACTAGTTTTAGGTGAGATAATTTGGCACAACAAATTAATTAAACTGTTGAAATTTTGTAGTATCCTACTATACCTACTTCTACGCTAAAACATGATGACACGTAGAAAGTAAAAGCAATAAATTAAAAAGTTAGTTCGACAAATTGAAAGGTTTGCGGCCGGCGAAATGATTTAGGGATTTAAATTAAGTTTCTCGATTACCGTTTCTAATGATTAATCTGATTCGTCGAGGGCCGAGACTGAAGTTACTGTAATGATCCGTGAAACGTGTTAAATATCCTCGGGTTAGAATCCGGCTACAAAGTGATGTTTTTTTTATTTTACGTTATGTATCTATGACTGCCGAAATCGAGTTTCGATTCCTGGCATGTGATTACGATTGTTCCTTGAGACAGCTAATTTAATTGAGGTGATGAGACGTAATGTCACTACTTACCTATAGACTTGGATGTTCACGGTATAAATTAACGTTTTGCATGCACCTACTACTAAACTAATAGTACATAGTCTCGGTGGCCCAGTGGTCGAACACACAGCTTCTGATCCGGAGGTCCGGGTTCGAATCCTGACACTGGGTCACATCAATGACTTTTCGAAATTGTTCTCGGAAGTTAAGTGTGATAAATATCGATGACTGAAAACTTTGTGCCCGGTATGGCAATAGGTTCGCCACCAATTCCATTTGGGACGTATACATAACGGCGAGACGAGGTTTAACAGCCGCTGCCTACACCTTCGGGTAACAAAGGCGTGAAGTTATTTTATAATTATACCATTGTTAATCAATTTATCTTGGCCGTGGGGTCCCCGTTTAGTCGAGAGACCTCGCGGGGGCCTCCCGCTCCAGGGCTCTGCTGAGGAGCCTGGAGCGGATCATGGCCATCCGGGTCGTACGGGGCTACCGAACCATTTCGTACGAGGCGGCGACGGTTCCCCCCACTCCATCATCCTGGCCGAGATGTACGCAGCCGCGTACGATCTCGGCCGGGGAGGCGGGGACCCGGACGCTTGGGGACACGAAGTGCGGAAGCGAGAGGCCTTCCGGCGGGTCCTGGGGGACTGGCGTGACGCGCTGGTCCTCCAGAGTAGCGTGCGTCAGTGCGTCGTCGGTGCCGTCCTGCCCAAACTTGAGGCCTGGGTGCTCCGTAAATGGGGCACTGTCACCTACAGGTTGATTCAGATGCTCACTGGGCATGGGTGCTTCGGTGAGAATCTGAGTCGAATAAAACGAGAAGAGACGGCGAGATGCCACCATTGCGCATCCGGCCTGGACTCGGCCCAGCACACGCTGGAGTTCTGCCCGGCCTGGGCGGCCGAGGACCGAGTCCTGGTCGACGGGATCGGGCGAGGCTTGTTTCCGCCGGCGTTGATCGCGGCAATGCTGGCGGGGAGAGGAGGAGTGGAGGGTCGTGGTCTCCTTCTGTGAAGTAGTAATGCTATAGAAGGAGGCCGGGGTTTTAGTGGGTAACCCTAGGATCGGATAGCAGTTTACTGTTTTGGGAGTCCCACACTACCTCATGCCATCCCTAGGCGTAAAAAAAAGGCAGAGAGAAAAGAGCGTCATAAAGCATGATTTTTACACACATCGATTCGTAACTTTCATAACTATTGTTATACTTCTTTGTCGGCCGGCAACTGTTTTGCAGGTGTCAGTTGCTTACCATCAGGAGTCACGTTTGCTCGTTTGCCTCCTTATCCCATAAAAAATCTTCTCTATACACTATAATTTCTAAGGTTAGTCAAATAGCCGTAGGCAGTAATAAATCTAGTTTAATATAACTAGGAATTTCAATGGTATTACTAACCTATAGCAAGGTATTTCCGATGAGCTCAAGCGAATCAAGACCGAGCGTGCTTCACGAGCGAGTTCCTGGATTACTAAGGTTTAATGTCATAATTCAGTTTGCGAAGATTTTGTCTATAATAAAAGTAGAACAACACATTTATTTAAAGCAGGAATAGGTATTTATTTAGGAAACAAGAGACGAGGGAGACCGAAGGAAAAGTGGCATGAACCACTTTACACTTTTCTATTAGGTGGTGGTATTTCATCGGTCGACTCATGCAGTTTATTCCTATGAACAAAGAGGATTAGTTATTTTTTCAATTTTATTTGTTCAAAATGTAAATAGCTGATGTGATTTATGAAATGAATAAATGAATATGTATAGTAACGACTACATGAATTTTCCATTAGTATTCTAAAATAAATGATGTTGTAATTTTTCAAATGTGTAACATTAATTGTTGGAAAGAATAGGTTTTCCCGCGAGAGACTCTGGTGATGTCATTCAGTGATCCTGTCACAAAACACTCATCTACATACAGTATAGGTAATGAAATTACAATTGTATTATGTTCTCACGTAGGTGTTATATTTTTGTTTAAGATAAGTTTTTTACAGTGGTAGAGCTAAGCAGTTTGCTGCATGAATAGGCTGGCTTGACCGAGGAAATACCACGACCTCTCAGTAGATCGACGTAAAGTGGCCCTTGCTGCGCCACGGCACACTCGTTTCCCATTCTTTTCTATCCCACTCCCACAGAAATAGATCAAGATAGAACGGCCGCGATGTCATATTTTCATACATTTCGAGCGTGTCACTTTTTTGAAAAACCACGCCCACAGCGTGACGTCATTTTCATTGTGAGCGTGGCGACTAGTGAGAAGACACACTCATTAGATTATCGATATCGATATCGATATCGATATCTGAAACGTGTTAAACTTTATTGATTTTGTGTAACGATAATCATAGAAAATAAAACATGTTAAATACTTTAGTCAGACATCTTTAATATCACATAAGTATAAGTATGTAATTCACAATTCAAAATTCAAGCTGAGTATCCTGTTTTCCCAATAGTATATAAACTTTATTAATAAATATTTTATTGTCCTTGAAACAATACATATTTTTATCTCTAAGACTTTCGCGAATCACGTTCATGACATTAAAACAAACTTTAGGATTTTATCGCGTTTATTTATTACCAATTTTATTAATTTCCCGACGTTACGAACTCTTTCCGGAGATCATTTTCACGAGTGATGAACAAAACGATGGTAGTCGTTCAAAAGCTATTTTCATTGATACAGAGAGTACCCACTTTTTGGAAATAAAAATCAAAAAGTTGATGTTAACAATATGATTTTTGCTATTGGTAACCCATATAAGACCATGAAACAAAAAAAATAATATTTATTTATAAGATATATTTCCTAAAGGAAAATTTTTGTTTGTAAAGATCCTTTGTTGTATGATTTAATAGGTAACAGTTGTTATTGTTAATTATTAGTTATTTATCTTATTTTCTTAATTAATTTTGGTACAATAACAAATTGACTGATTGACAATTCACTTATATATATATGTAAATATTTTTTTAGTTTTATTAAAAACTTTACGCAACACGCTTATTAATGTTGTTGGAATAAAGGTAGGAACAAATCAAGACATGAGCTGATACTCGAATTAATATTGAATTAATTCATCGACAAGACTCAACGATACACGGAGCGTCGCATCTCTAAATCTCTCGTTGCAAGCACAAAGACCAATCACAGCGATTCAATGACATATGACCTCTAAGTTGTTACTGGTGCAGTGTATTGTGTACATTGCGCGTACAATATATGCGCGCAATGTTTTTGTATACAAGCGTTGAATGTGGACAGCAATGGATATTTATCATAATAAAAAAATATACAACTTATTATCGTAATTAATTAACATGGTAAAAGTAAAACAATTATTTAGAATCTCAAAAAAATACTTTCTACTGAATTTCAATACTTACTGATGATATGAAATATTTCCTTTATTCATATTTGCTTCACTACTTTTGTTTTTACAATTTGCCACAGCACAATAAGGCATATTTGTGAAGTTTTATGTATTTTGTTACGTCCTGAACGCAGGGTAGGAACGCTCGTTGCGTAATGAGAGCGAGTTTCGAAAAGCATGCAATATAGTGCATGGTTCTGGCACGCTTGCCACGCCTATTCGCCGTTCTATCTTGATATATTTCTGTGCCCACTCCCTTAAAGGTCGGTAACGCAACGGAAACACTATATGTGTTGCAGGTGGCTACGAACGGCGTTTATCGCTCACCATCAAGTGACATGCCTGCTCGTTTTTCGTCTCTAAAATTATTCAATTTTTTACCAATTTTGTTTTTATAGAGTCCTTATAGAGTCCTCTTGTCATATTAAGTCACTTCGACTTATTCAATATAATATTCATAATTACAACAGATGTAACAGTGAAGCGTAAGGATCTCGAATTTGGAAAAAATACGTAGGTACTAAGCTCGTATAGAATAGCCTATTGTTTAACTAAAGTTTGGATGGAGAGTCTAAAATGTATGAATTGAGATGTGTCAGAATTAAAAACAATAACAATTAATATGTTAACTCTGTTCTGTCTGTTTCGTTTTAGTATGTATGACATAAAGTTAATAACAATTAAAAAAAGAAGTTAACTAACTATAAATATCGATGACTGACTGATGAGAGGTCCGGGTTCGATTCCAGACACTGGGTCACACCAATGACTTTTTGAAATTATATTCGGAAGTTATGTGTGATAAACATCGATGACTAAAAACTTTGTACCCGGTATGGCAATAGGTTCGCCACCTATTCCATTTGGGACGTAAAGATAACGGCGAAACGAGGCTTAACAGCCGCTGCCTACACCTTCGGGTAACAAAAGGCGTGAAGTTATGTTATGTTAACTAACTATAAAATATGAGCAGATATTAAACAATTCCTGTTTAGCTAGGGCAAATGAATGCCCTCAAAAAACAAACACAGACTCAAAACGCTATAGTGGTTTAACCAAATTCGGAACATAAAAAATGTAACCGCGGAATAAAACGTCGAGTCTGAAGATGAAATAGTGAAGTTGAGTGTTGTTTCGGGCTGTCTGTACATTAGATATTTTGAAGGAAAACTAATGTATTTATTAGAGCTATCAAAGCAAAATATATTCAAGAATTTTTGTCCGTCAGTTTGGCTGTCTAACATAAATACAGACTTCGTAGATGTTTCGTAGAACATTCGTAGAAGCTCCAGAACACCACGGTAACACATAGCGTCATTCCGTGGTAAAAGCAGGCGTCTCTAAAAATAATAAATAGATATTTTTGTTAAGTCGTTTTACCCTATACAAAATTATATTTTGCTACACTAAAATCCTTTGCTATGTTAAAAATGGCCATCATTTAAAGATCAAAATTTAATTCTATACAAATTACCAATTGGAGATATTAAAAAAAAAATAAGAAAAGCTTATTAATATGCATATAATTTCCAAAATACTCTACCTTGTCCGTGTCCAGTAGTGGGCTGCTAATCAAGTTGACGCTATTTCAGAAGAATTGTTCACACGAGTGAATACAGGTTAATTCGTAGGTTTTTTAAATGATCAAAGGCCTAAAAGCAGGCATATGTAGTGTTTGTATTAGAGATTGTAATGAACAATTGATGCAGCGCTAACTGCACAACTTCGGATCCCGAATTTTGATTCGGAAAGAATCGATTAACTTCATCACAAATTACAACTAGTGTTAATGCTTAGAATACATTGAAAGAATTGTCTGGAACATTATATTCCTTAAAATTCAAACATTACTTTTGGAAATCCCTACTTACAATATAGTATGTTCACACATTTAATTCCAAATATGTATAAAGCATTTCATAATTGTAATGTACATAAAAATTTCCAAGAAATAAAATGTGGGATTCTGTTCTCCATACTTTTTTTTTATTAGATAGATAAATACGATTTACATAATCCAATTCACATTTCATTGTGCGCCACATAATTCGGCGTGCAAATATTAAGTGTGCCTGCCTTGAATGATAAACGGGGTACGCAATGCCCTTATGCACAGGCTGTGCTGGGCTGAAGATAAATAGTAACAAAAGTTAGTACAATACAATAGAAATCGACGTAGCTGCTAGATATTTCTTACAAGACATCACGGCTGCTAGATTTTTTGTTACAAGAGATCCTTCCAAAATATATGTAAATGAATATTACTGTAAGTTTACTAGTAATATCATCTTCCATTGACCTACTTTGAAGGGTGATGTCTACTTTTATTTTCATCACACTACCCACACTTCCACTCGATATCTGAACTTAGATTAAAAAACTTTTTGCAAATTTTATTAGTTTAGAAGTTGACTGACTGACATTTCGGATTTAATTTGTAGTTGGGAAAAACAAAAAAAGTAGACAAAAAGAAATTTATTTTACTAAAATTTATTGAACTCATAGCCACTAACTAAATAAATAGCTATCTATTTAATAATTTAGTGATGATTGTTTGCTTTTTTATTGCTTTACATGAGTTTCTTAAATTTTGTTCTTACTTTAGTTTTCACCAAATTAGGTAGTAAGATTGGCCACATGTGTCCAAAATCTGGTCATGAGTGAGCACAGGGATTGTCCCTGTGCTTAAACCTCGGTGTTATCGAGACAAATATGGTAACATCACGCTTATTCTCTGATGTTTTGTTAGATCAGGCTCATAATTTTCCTGCCCTTATCCCATTCTAAGTTGGGTCGGTATAACATGTCATTCTCTGGACTATCAATGCTATCAAAAGTTTTTTCTATTGTTTTATCAGACTGCAGAAGTAAATTCAAAAGATTTCAATAATAAGTTTTAACAAGAAATTCACTGTGGTACCGTGGATGCCATATAATATTATCTCAAATAACAGTTTTGTTCAATTGTGTTCCATAAAGTACAATCTTCTTGCTCTTTATGCTTTCGATCTATATTGCCAAAGAACAAAAGTGACTTTAGTTTCAAAATGAATTCTATGTTATGTGACTCCTTTAAATGCAGATGTAATAAAATGAACGTAGTTAAGGGTTGAAATCTGAAATTCAAATCTAAGGACTTCCACGATCACTAGAATAATATATTGAGTTTCCTTTGAAAGGAATGTTATATAATATTGTTATTTTGTATTAGTTTTTCATCAAAACTGTCAAGATATAAACGTTTCAATTATCATTAATTATTAAGAAAAAAATTTAGCAATGCTATTCTTTCCCGGAATTTCACGCTAGTGATCGATTAATATATTAAGTTTGCCTTAAAAAGAATGATATAAAAATGTAATATAGTTTAATTTTAAATTTATTGTATGTATACATGTCTTTCGTATCTTTACCAGCTTCATCAGTACCTACAAGAAGCTTTTTCATTGAAATACCAAATAGATATACAAGTTTTAATTTTAATTAACACATAAAACATACATAACTTCACGCCTTTTTCTACCCGAAGGTGTAGGCAGTGGCTGTTAAGCCTCGACTCGCCGTTATGTTTACGTCCACAATGGAATAGGTGGCGAACCTATTGCCATACCAGGCACAAAATTGTCAGTCATCGATATTTATAACATAACTTTCGAAAAGATTTTCGAAAACCCGCGACCTCTTGATTTACAATCGGGATGCTCGACCTATCGACCACCGAGATTATAAACCTATTCCATTTCTGAATAATAATTGAGCAATGGGGATAGAATTTTTAAAATTAGTTCGTTAATCGATTATTAACAAACAAATCGTTACGTAACATGTTCCAGTTTTTTTTATTTTTTTTATGGGATAGGAGGGCAAACGAGCAGGCGGGTCACCTGGTGGTAAGCAACCAACGCCGCCCATGGACACCAGCTACACATATAGTGTTACTGTTGCTTTGCCAACCTTTAAGGGGTAGGGGATAGGAAAGGATGGGGAAGGGGGTGGGCCTCCGGGTACCTCTCTCACCGAACGAAACGGGGCGCGAGCCACTTTACGTCAGCCTTCTGAGAGGTCGTGGTCGAGCCGCCCCATTCATGCAGCGAACTGCTTCAAGAAAAAAGTCCTACTATTAATATCCTTTCTAAAGTTTCATAGCACATACCTTACTTACTTAACAGCTGTTGTTCTGCAGTGAAATAGCTCATTGTAAATTATAATTTACACTGATAGCCTTGCTATAACGTTGGAGTGATAAATTATAACCAGGTAAATAATAAATCAGCGGCAATAATAATTAAAAAAAGTAAAAGTGTGTGTCCGCTCCGACGCACGACTGGAGTTTACTCCTCAAGAACGATTATAAAATAAAATAATAAATATTTACTGTCTACAAATATGAACACATTTCTTCGTAATAGAGAATGGCGTATCGCTATAAAGAGTGTTTCTATAAAGAGCTCAGGACATTGTATGGAGTGCCGACTCTTATTTATATGCTCTGTGACTATAAAGAGCTCAGGACATTGTATGGAGTGCCGACTCTTATTTATATGCTCTGTGACTATAAAGAGCTCAGGACATTGTATGGAGTGCCGACTCTTATTTATATGCTCTGTGACTGCATAACGCATTTCGTGTGACAGTCACGTGACTAGTACGATTTTGGTCCCCATAATTTTCATACCCCGGGCCTATATATGTAAATCGATTCTTAAGGAGTAAACTCCAATAAACTCCAAAAAACTTATTAAACAAAGCACTTATCACTCATAAAATCTCCTGTAAAATCAAATTAAAGAGCTCGTGTTGAAACAACCTCTGGCGTAAAAGATTTCATCTAAATAAAGATGTCTGGAAAGTCTTTTAGAGGTTTTAATAGCTCTTATAATAATCTGTATTAAAATGTGTCTTTATGATTGAACAAAATAAAGGATTTCGTAACATCAGGTACCTAGAAATTCGACGAATCGAGGAATAGCTAATTGCCGGTTTATGCAACTAAGAGTAAAAAGTTTGAAATTAAGACACATAACATAACTACACGCCATTTTCTACCCGAAGCTGTAGGCAGTGGCTGTTAAGCCTCGTCTCGCCGTTATGTTACGTCCCAAATGGAATAGTTGGCGAACCTATTTCCATACCGGGCACAAAGTTTTCAGTCATCGAGATTTTTCACACATAACTTCGTAAAAGAACTCCGAATAGCCATTGGTGTGAGCCAGTGAGAGGATTGAAACCCGCGACCTCTAAATTCAGATGCGGGGTGCTCGATCACTGGACCACCGAGACTAAATGTTTGAAATTACAGAAAAGCATCTGAATCTTTCACTTTTAAAGACATTAGAAGGAATTTTGGAGTATATATTACATTTTGTTTTCGAAATATATTAATTTGTCATGTATCTACTACGACGACCTCATCTGTATGGAATATAATATTAATATAAATGTGTAATTACAGCCACAGTGGCCTTTTTTGACCCACTGGTAACCTTAAGTGGACACCATTATTTTTGGGGTATTTTAGAGTTTCTTAGATGACGGCATACCAGTTGAAATAGCAGGCGAGTCATCTGATGGTAAGTGACTAACGCCGGTCATGGACAATTGCACTATCGAGAGGGCCAAAGTTGCGTTGCTGACCTTTATCTAGGACAAGATAAAGAGGAAAAAGGAGACACCTCTCTCACTGAACGTAACGTGGCATGAGCAATTTTACATCGATTTTCTGAAATATCGTGGTATTTCATCGAGGCAGATTTCTTGTGATTTATGAAAAGTATATTTTTTCATTTGTATTTTTATACATATAAAAAATGGCGTCTGGCACTTCATTATGTTAACAAAGGCGGGCAAACGAAATTTTTGCGAAAATCTTTTTCGATTTATTCGACATGAACGACTATTACTGGAGAATTATAGAAGTGGAAAGTGAGACTCTTTAATCGATTTACAGACGCGCTCGATCCTTCTCAACGATATATTCCAATCCTCATAACTCTTTGTTAGTGTTTCCAAATATGATGTAGTCCAAAATTATCTTCTATTGATCGAGATTTCGTCGAAAATAATATAATAGTAGATTTCTATATTCTACTATTAGGCGTTCTATTTACTATTAAGTCTAAATAGACTTAATAATAAATAGAATGCCTACCTATAAGAAAGGCAGCGAACTGATAATTTTCTTCTGCCTGCCCTTCGTTTACCTTCCACCTTTCCAATCATTATAGTACGCAGCAGTCGGTAGTTTTCATAGTCTAAAGAGGTGACCCAGGTATCCGACTTTTCTCTGCTTTATAGTTCGAACAAGGTCCATATTCTTGGCCATTCGTTTTAAGACCTCCTCGTTCGTAATTTTGTCGGTCCATTTGATGCGGTGCATATCGCCATTATGTTTATGTCCCAAATGGAATAGGTGACGAACCTATTGCCATGCCGGGCACACATTTCAAAAAGTCATTGGTGTGAGGCAGGATTCGAACCCGCGACTTCTTGATTCAGAAGCAGGGTGCTCGACCGCTGGACCACCGACCATTTCAAAAATATAGAAAACATAAAGACGTATCAGCTGATGACAAAATAATGACTCTGTTTGGTTTTGTAATTCATTAATTAATAAATAGATTAATTTACTGAAAAAGAAAAGATAAGCTTACAGTTATATATTTCCTACCGTTTTCTATATATTGCGATATGGAACCGTAATTATTGCACTTTTATTTTTACCTATTGGACACAATCTGTAAGTTTATGCGAAGTTTTACTATTCAGACAGAGGGCTCAGGTGCTATATAAAGGCTTTCAAGAGGTCTAAAAATATTTACAAAGTAAACTTCGTAGAGGTTTATGTGTCGACTTTTCCGATTAAAAAAATACGACCCGGTTTTAAAATTCTTTAAGAACGCGGCAAGGAAAATCTAATTTATGTATGTATCTTAGTGTCTTGTATTTTTTGTGCCTTCTTTACACCAGAAGGCGTAGACAGAGGCAATTGTACAACTACATTGCAGATTAGTTTACTAATCCCAAATACCGCTGCCATACACTCGACGAATAGTTCGGCGAATAGCGAGGGAAGGAGGCAGAGACGTAGTGGCCACCTTACTCGTCATGCCGCATATGATTCCGGCAATGCGAGCGCTGCTTAAAATATCGGATTTTCGACGTATAGATATTTTTAAATATATCAATGTATAAATCTATATATATAAAATTCTTCTGTCACAGTGTTTGTCCTCGAACTCCTCCAAAACGGCTGGACCGATTTTATTAAAATTTGGTATACATATTCGTTAGGTCTGCGAATAGGTTTTTATCTATTTTTCATCTCCCTGAATCACAAGGGTAGCCCACCCCTCAATATTTTTTATTTTATTTTTCGACATATTTCTGTTTCTTTTTTTTTTATAAAACGGGATACAAAAATACATAAAACCCTAAATTTTCAACCCCCTACGATCAACCCCTATTTTTTAAACTTTATTTTTTGGCAAGACGAAGTTTGCCCGGTCAGCTAGTACTATCTAAAAAGATAGCCTCAAAAATCGACGCGCGTGCATGAAAAGAGTTATGAAAGTCAACGAAGCGAGTGAAGTGTGTAAGAATCGTGCCTTATGGCGCTCCGTTCTCTCTTCCTACCCTTAAGGAATTTGGCGTGAAGTTATGTATGGATGTATGTAAATAATATCTTACTTACATTACAACGTACCTGGTGGTGTATTGGCAAAACTACCAACTGTGGAATCGAGATTGGCGGGTTCGATCACCACTCGTGTATAAATATTTATGGTCTGGGTCTACCCAGTCCAGGATAAATTTTACGCCCCTATTTTGGATGATATACTATTTCTAATGACGTAATATTATTTTTCAAGTTACTCTCAACAAGCCCTATAATTTGATACCCATATTGTAGAAATGGCACAATGATTAAATCCTGGCACACACCAATGACTTTTCGAAATTGTCGGAAGTTACGTGTGATAAATATCGATGACTGACAACTTTATTTATTTATATACACTTTATTGCACACAACAGACAATAGATACATGGTAAACACTTTATAACAATAGTAGATAGTACAAGGGGCGGCCTTATTGCTGTAAGCAATTTCTGCCAGGCAACCTTGGGATGGAAAAAGTAAAAAATAGAATGAGCGGTTAATATTGCGTACAATTTAAATTAATTTTACTATACTAATAGTAGTTAATATATGTATATATACATACAAATACCTACATATACCTACATACATTATTTCAATATACACACATTTACTTACACGTACATATATATAAACACATACATACACATACATACATTGAATATAAATGATAATAAGTTGACGTAAGTGTAGTAGCAGTAGACTTATACTTATTGCGATGATTCCAGGTAGTGCTCATGCACCAATTTCTTGAACGCTCTAAGGGTTTTAGCACCTCGAATTTCCATCGGTAGAACATTCCACAAGCTTACAGCCTTAACGGTAAAGAATTTGGCGTAGAAACTAGTGGAATGTTGTGGAATTTTAAGTCTAAAATTGTGCGATGACCTCAAATTCTGGCAATGAGTGTCATGCAAGTACTGAAAGTGTACTTTGAGATAGGAAGGCGTTAAAGGGTCGAACAGTATTTTGTATAAAACTGAAAGGATACGAGCATTCCGGCGTAATCTTATGGGTAACCACTTGAGTTGTTTTCGGAATTCTGAAACATGATCATATTTGCGCAAGCCAAATATAAATCTTATGCAAAAGTTTTGGAGACGCTCAATTTTATCTAATTGGTATTCGGCGAGATCAGGATAGCTGACATCTGCATAATCAAGGGCGGGCAGAAGAACAGAATTTGCAAGCGCAACTTTGGTGGCTATGGGTAGGAAATTCCGAAGTCTCTTAAGAGACCCTCCGGAAGCAAACTTTGTGCCCGGTATGGCAATAGGTTCGCCACCTATTCCATTTGGGACGTAAATGTAACGGCGAGACGGGGCTTAACAGCCGCTGCCTACACCTTCGGGTAGAAAAAGGCGTGAAGTTATGTTATGTTATTTAA
The DNA here is from genome assembly GCA_905147225.2 of Euproctis similis. Lineage (NCBI taxonomy): Eukaryota > Metazoa > Arthropoda > Insecta > Lepidoptera > Erebidae > Euproctis > Euproctis similis. The sequence continues at coordinate 19,160,619 of LR990109.1, forward strand.
AAATATCTGCTCCGCCATATTATATTATTAAAAGCTACGTGTGTAAAGCTAGAAAGGTCAAGTCAGCAGAATCACTTGTTTTATATCTCAAAATTTAGTGCTCATTTAGTGCTAATTTAGTGTTGATAACAGATATTTAGTGCTGTGATAGGGGGACTGAAAATGAGATTTCTGCTAACTTTACATTAAGCTAGCAGTGTACCATTCGTCTCAGTCTGTCTCAGTCGGCAGAATCACTCGTTTTATATCTCAAAATTTAGTGCTCATTTAGTGCTAATTTAGTGTTGATAACAGATATTTAGTGCTGTGATAGGGGGACTGAAAATGAGATTTCTGCTAACTTTACATTAAGCTAGCAGTGTACTATTCGTCTCAGTCTGTCTCAGTCGGCAGAATCACTTGTTTTATATCTCAAAATTTAGTGCTCATTTAGTGCTAATTTAGTGTTGATAACAGATATTTAGTGCTGTGATAGGGGGACTGAAAATGAGATTTCTGCTAACTTTACATTAAGCTAGCAGTGTACCATTCGTCTCAGTCTGTCTCAGTCGGCAGAATCACTCGTTTTATATCTCAAAATTTAGTGCTCATTTAGTGCTAATTTAGTGTTGATAACAGATATTTAGTGCTGTGATAGGGGGACTGAAAATGAGATTTCTGCTAACTTTACATTAAGCTAGCAGTGTACTATTCGTCTCAGTCTGTCTCAGTCGGCAGAATCACTCGTTTTATATCTCAAAATTTAGTGCTCATTTAGTGCTAATTTAGTGCTGATAACAGATATTTCGTGCTGTGATAGGGGGACTGAAAATGAGAACACTGCTAACTTTTCATTAAGCTATCAGTGTACCATTCGTCTCAGTCTGTGTCAGTCGGCAGAATCACTCGTTTTATATCTCAAAATTTAGTGCTCATTTAGTGCTAATTTAGTGCTGATAACAGATATTTAGTGCTGTGATAGGGGGACTGAAAATGAGAACACTGCTAACTTTACATTAAGCTAGCAGTGTACTATTCGTCTCAGTCTGTCTCAGTCGGCAGAATCACTTGTTTTATATCTCAAAATTTAGTGCTCATTTAGTGCTAATTTAGTGTTGATAACAGATATTTAGTGCTGTGATAGGGGGACTGAAAATGAGATTTCTGCTAACTTTACATTAAGCTAGCAGTGTACCATTCGTCTCAGTCTGTCTCAGTCGGCAGAATCACTCGTTTTATATCTCAAAATTTAGTGCTCATTTAGTGCTAATTTAGTGCTGATAACAGATATTTCGTGCTGTGATAGGGGGACTGAAAATGAGAACACTGCTAACTTTTCATTAAGCTATCAGTGTACCATTCGTCTCAGTCTGTCTCAGTCGGCAGAATCACTTGTTTTATATCTCAAAATTTAGTGCTCATTTAGTGCTAATTTAGTGTTGATAACAGATATTTAGTGCTGTGATAGGGGGACTGAAAATGAGAACACTGCTAACTTTTCATTAAGCTAGCAGTGTACCATTCGTCTCAGTCTGTCTCAGTCGGCAGTATCACTCGTTTTATATCTCAAAATTTAGTGCTCATTTAGTGTCAATGTAGTGCTGATAACAGATATTTGGAGCTGTGATAGGGGGACTAAAAATGAGAACACTGCTAACTTTTCACTAAGCTAGCAGTGTACCATTCGTCTCAGTCTGACTCAGTCGGCAGATTCACTGAGTCAGACAAACGAGTTATTCTGCTGACTGAGACTGAGACGAATGGTACACTGCTAGCTTAGTGAAAAGTTAGCAGTGTTCTCATTTTCAGTCCCCCTATCACAGCTCCAAATATCTGTTATCAGCACTAATTTAGCACTAAATGAGCACTAAATTTTGAGATATAAAACAAGTGATTCTGCCGAGTGAGACAGACTGAGACGAATAGTACACTGCTAGCTTAATGTAAAGTTAGCAGTGTTCTCATTTTCAGTCCCCCTATCACAGCACTAAATATCTGTTATCAGCACTAAATTAGCACTAAATGAGCACTAAATTTTGAGATATAAAACGAGTGATTCTGCCGACTGACACAGACTGAGATGAATGGTACACTGATAGCTTAATGAAAAGTTAGCAGTGTTCTCATTTTCAGTCCCCCTATCACAGCACGAAATATCTGTTATCAGCACTAAATTAGCACTAAATGAGCACTAAATTTTGAGATATAAAACGAGTGATTCTGCCGACTGAGACAGACTGAGACGAATGGTACACTGCTAGCTTAATGTAAAGTTAGCAGAAATCTCATTTTCAGTCCCCATATCACAGCACTAAATATCTGTTATCAACACTAAATTAGCACTAAATGAGCACTAAATTTTGAGATATAAAACAAGTGATTCTGCCGACTGAGACAGACTGAGACGAATAGTACACTGCTAGCTTAATGTAAAGTTAGCAGAAATCTCATTTTCAGTCCCCCTATCACAGCACTAAATATCTGTTATCAACACTAAATTAGCACTAAATGAGCACTAAATTTTGAGATATAAAACGAGTGATTCTGCCGACTGAGACAGACTGAGACGAATGGTACACTGCTAGCTTAATGTAAAGTTAGCAGTGTTCTCATTTTCAGTCCCCCTATCACAGCTCCAAATATCTGTTATCAGCACTAATTTAGCACTAAATGAGCACTAAATTTTGAGATATAAAACGAGTGATTCTGCCGACTGAGACAGACTGAGACGAATGGTACACTGATAGCTTAATGTAAAGTTAGCAGTGTTCTCATTTTCAGTCCCCCTATCACAGCACGAAATATCTGTTATCAGCACTAAATTAGCACTAAATGAGCACTAAATTTTGAGATATAAAACGAGTGATTCTGCCGACTGAGACAGACTGAGACGAATGGTACACTGATAGCTTAATGAAAAGTTAGCAGTGTTCTCATTTTCAGTCCCCCTATCACAGCACGAAATATCTGTTATCAGCACTAAATTAGCACTAAATGAGCACTAAATTTTGAGATATAAAACGAGTGATTCTGCCGACTGAGACAGACTGAGACGAATGGTACACTGCTAGCTTAATGTAAAGTTAGCAGAAATCTCATTTTCAGTCCCCCTATCACAGCACTAAATATCTGTTATCAACACTAAGTTAGCACTAAATGAGCACTAAATTTTGAGATATAAAACAAGTGATTCTGCCGACTGAGACAGACTGAGACGAATAGTACACTGCTAGCTTAATGTAAAGTTAGAAGAAATCTCATTTTCAGTCCCCCTATCACAGCACTAAATATCTGTTATCAACACTAAATTAGCACTAAATGAGCACTAAATTTTGAGATATAAAACGAGTGATTCTGCCGACTGAGACAGACTGAGACGAATGGTACACTGCTAGCTTAATGTAAAGTTAGCAGTGTTCTCATTTTCAGTCCCCCTATCACAGCACTAAATATCTGTTATCAACACTAAATTAGCACTAAATGAGCACTAAATTTTGAGATATAAAACAAGTGATTCTGCTGACTTGACCTTTCTAGCTTTACACACGTTTAAAAGCTTTTATTTAACTTGCACTGTATGTATGTATGTATGTACGTATGTATGTTCGGTGGAATCTTGCAACTCAATTTTGAAGTAGATATCTTCAACCGATTGAGCTGAAATTTTGTATACATGTATACTTTGGATGACAATGCATGATATGATGTGTGACATTATTCTATATCCAATATGGCGGACCACCCAAGAAGGAGGAATGGATATTTTGAATGCATTTCTTCAATATGGGTATCAAATGAAAGGGCTTATTGAGTGTAACTCAAAAAATAATATGATGTTATTCTAAATCCAATATGGTGGAATATCCAAGATGGAGGAAAACATATTTTAAGCCTTTGTACAATATGGGTATCAAATGAAAGGGCTCATTGAGAGTAACTGAAAAAATAATGTGACGTCATTCTAAATCCAATATGGCGGATCATCCAATATAGAGGAACAGTGTTTAATGCATTTCTACAATATGGGTATCAAATGAAAGGGCTTATTAATAGTAACTCAAAAAAAATATGACGTCATTCCAAATCCAATATGGCGGGAAAAATATTTGCATTTCTACAATATGGGTATCAAATGAAAGGGCTTGTTGAGAATAACTCGAAAAATAATGTGACGTCATTCTAAATACAATACGGTGGACCATCCAAGATGACGGCATACATAGTTTTGATGCATTTCTACAATATATGAATTAAAAATCATCATGCGGAGCTTTCTTTTCTATTTAGAAAAGAAAGCTCCAATCTGAAATTGAATTAGATGATCTTCTTATTGAAGAGCTGGACTGTTTGAAATTAAACGGTAAACTAACTTTCAATAATGATGCGTTGAATGAAATGACACAAACCTAGCCATCTATAACTAAAAATAAAAAAATAAATTAAAGCAAAAACCCTTTTTAAAGAAGCTTTTATTTAAGCGCTCTAAAAATAAGAAAATAATATTTCCTTAAAAATTTCAAGTATCAACTTAGAGCCTCAGTATGTACAATTTATATAATAATAAAAGCTTGTCGCGCGAGTTGTAAATAAACTGTACTAATTTTATAATGTTAAATTAAATCACACACACAGTTAAATATAGTCCGTAAATACAGCTATTTAACTTATTATTGCCAAGAAATACTTAGAATTATTTCCAATCCCAGAAACAAAAGAACTTAAAGGATCTGCTGGTGGCTCCAATTGTGATGATTTTCCTTTGCCTCCGGCACATATAACAGTACATAGATCATTGTATTTCAACGCCAAACAATAATTAAAATTTATTATAATATCTACAATTTTCACCGAGCTGTCGGCACAATAATCGATTCATAGTGAAATGCCGCTCGTTCCAAAATTACAGGAGCACTGCGTCTGAGGAATCGCTTAATTTTTTTTATGTCGTGAGGCTGTTTTTAACCGACTTCGAAAAAAGGAGGAAGTTCTCAATTCGTCTGTATGTATAATATTTTTTTTATGTATGTTCACCGATATTTTCATCAATTATGGACGAATTTCAAAAAGTTTTTCTCTTTTTTTGTATAGTGTTTACCTCCGAGATGGTTCCATTTTCACCAGGTCAGGATCTGATGATGGGAACCAGGAGAAATCGAAGGTATCCACCAAAAGTTGTATGCAAGTATGGTGTTTTTGTTACGTAATGGTGATGTCTTAGGGATATTATATCTTATATATATCTTAGCACCATATTTGCATAGAGATTAAAGAAATTCAAGAATATTCTTTATGGTGTAAACATTTGATGTTGCTGTGCTGATGAAGAAGCCACAGAACTCCTCAACGGTTTGGAGTTTAAAGACAGCACTGCAATTAATCGACCGAAACTACTTTGTACTATGTAGGGCTAGCTTGTGAAGTATGCTTGAATATACACCTGATGCTGCTATGCTGATGAAAAAGTCACAGAACTCCTTAACGGTTAGGAGTTGGGAGATAGTACTGGAGTTAGTCAATGGAAACTGTTTAGTAGTATATAGGAATAACGTGTTGCTTGGGAGGTATGCTTGAATCAACTTCTGATACTGCTGTACTGATAATGAAGCTACAGAACTCTTAAACGATTAAGAGTTAGGACACAATTCCGTAAAAATGTTTTTTATTTTCTGCAATAGTTTCCAGCCTACGATTGGCCTTCATTCGGGCTGCAGTGTTATCTAGCCATGATAATTACAAAAATATAACTACTTAGCAAGTATTATCATACTCTTTTATCTAAGTACTTATTTATGGCAATTATAGTTCCCTAAAAATATTAACCATTTAACAAACGGACTTGTTCCTTTTGTTGTTGTGTTATTCATAATATATTTAATAAACTGGAAGCCATGTAAATGAAGTAACTCCTATCGAAGTTACATATAATATTTACAAACATCACTTATTTTTGGAGTCGGTGCAAGCCTAGGTAAAGTACTCTATTGTATTGCACCGACTTCAATAATGAGTGGCAATTGTATATATTTTAACAGTTAAAGATGACTTTATTAAAGTATTACGTTTTGTATAATGTATTAATTATAGAAATTAAGTTATTCATCCATTTTTAGTTATAGAAGTATTGTTTTCATATACTTAAAGATTTTGTGGTTTACGTTTCTAGAAGTCGGTTTAACATTTTTTATGAGTATTTTTTTGTGTTTGATGTGCTCGACATGATTATATTAAAAAAACACAATTCTGACATACGACTCTTGATCAATCTCGCTCTAGTCATCAGTGCGCATGTCAGTGAGCACATGAGATGGCTCTGCGCACATTACATAGACTGCGACTACCATCGTCTTCTCCTCAGCATCATAATATCTAATTAATTAAAGTAAGAAAGGTTCTCGCGTACTTAGCAGTGAAGTGCCAAACTATCCCAAGATCAATAACAGTGGTAGAGCTAAGCAGTTCGCTGCCTGAATGGGCCGGCTCGACCGGTGAAAAACCACGACCTCTCAAAAGATTGACGTAAAGTGGGGTGGTCATGCCGCGTTCCGTTCGGTGAGAGAGGTACCCGGAGGCCCACCCCCTTTCCCCATCCTTTCCTATCCTAGGGGATAATCCCTTAAAGGTCGGCAACGCAATAGTAACACTATAAGTGTTCTTGGTGTCCATGGGCGGCGTTGGTTGCTTACCATCAGGTGACGCGCCTGCTCGTTTGCCCTCCTATTCTATAAATAAAAACGATCAACAGATATAAATCACATAATGTATATTATTACAATTTATAATTACATTAATATACATAACTTCACGCCTTTTTGTATCCGAAGGTGTAGGCAGCGGCTGTTAAGCCTCGTCATCAATATTTATCACACAATCGGGTTTGAATCGTGGCTCCCACCAATGGGTTCGAACCCGTGACTTCTTGATTTAAAAGCGAGGTGCTCGACAACTGGATCACCGAGACCTACTTGTAGTTATTTGACGAATGTCAACATTCATAATTTTTTATGTTACTGTCACCATTATTTTCCTGCCCTTATCATCATCAGTCATACTATCCAAACTATCCATATTGGCATAGTTTTGCTCTTTCTAGTTGTCTTGATTTGTCCTAATAGTAGTAGTATTTGCGGTGCTATTTCAGTATCCTGTAGATCATGGTTGCCAGGGTGTCAGGTTCAAAACCGTTCCTTCTATTGAAGAATAGAGGCGGTATCGAAATGTGTGCTCGTAATTTATTGATCCGTTCTTGAATTGCACTATGAGGAAGTTGGACTAATCAGAGAGACGACTCACCACATCTTATTCATCTATAGTAGATGCAATCTGAACTGATAAATCATTGTCATGTTCTTGTTTTTCATTGTCATTGATAAATCATTGTTGTAAGCTTGAACAACTTTGACAAAAACCTGGCATCCCGGTGCTGGTTTTCGTTACCGCCTCTGTGATGCCTTCTCCAAACCAATGCTTGATTATTTTATTAAAAATAACTTATCCAAATATTTACTTATTTTTAATATTTATGAATTGCAATGGGGACCGAGCCTCTAGACCTTTACGCCAACTGGTGGTAGAAATGGTAACCTTATGGGCAAAAATATTAACTAGTAGTGTGTGATAAATTGTTTATTTACTATTATTGAAATAAATTTTGAAATTATTCACAATGCCTTTATCAATAAAATCATGTTGTATAAAAGGTTGTACGGAAAAGTCTCGCAGAGAGCGGCATATAAACTTACCTGTAAAATTTTATCGTTTTCCATTAACTACTATTGGTGTCTCGTGGAAAGACGACAAGCGTATGAAATGGATAAATGCAGTAAAAAATTATGTGTAAGTAATGAATAATTATAATTAATAATTAACACTAATATTTATTATTTTGCCTACATCACAACAAACTTGAGAAACATAAAAATCATATAAATCTTTTGTTATAGAATTTTCTTCACTATAAACTCGGTTACATGCTTGAAGACTAAGTATGTCTGTCACTAATTTTTTAATCTTATTTTCTACATTTTTTTGTTCATTGATTTGTATTAAATTAACAAGTGATTCTGCGGCAATTATTTCTGTTTTACTTTTTTTCTCGAGATTAACCATCGTAAGAAGAGGCACATCTCGAGGAAAGAGTCTAGAAAAACCTGAGATTCGACTTTATACGGCTCAACATGAGAAAATTCGCTTTCCCGGTAGGGTGGTGGAGGGAACATCTCACTAATTCGAACCCCTTTTTGATATTGCTGTAATTGACGTTGAGAAGGTTTACCCCATTCCTGGCTACGGCTAGTTTTAGAAGACGCAGTTTCTGGTGAATTGATAAAATGAATAACAGCACAAATGTGTTTACATTTTCCGGCTAATCCAGCTTTACAGCTACACTCAGCCTGACTTATGTTGCAATAGTCGTCTAGCTAAACCATAAATAAATAAATTAAATTATAAGTCGTTTTTTTTTATTATAGTATTAATTTTGTACAAAAAGAGTAATATTAAAAAATAAATTCAAATTTACTGTAATTTTAACATTATATGCTTTTGACACACTGGTCTGGGCTGGGCAACAACATTCGCGGTTATAACCACAGGACTATTTGCCTGTTTTTTTTCTAAAACATTCACAACGTGATTCGATTTAAATAATTTTTCACCTTTAATATTATTTCGACCACGAATATTATTAAAAATTATCGGCTGAAATCCGTATTTAATTATTTTTTCCATTATTTATAAATTATGACATTTGTTGTCAATAAATTTTTGCCCATTTAATTCCTAATTTCCACACTAGGGCGCGCGGTGAACTTTATGGGATGTTTTTAAAGGTCAAATTGCCTTGTGTGTCAAAGTGTAAACGAAACGTTTGTATGGGAAAATTAAATTGTATTTTTTAGTATTTTACTCGCAATTTATCCCTATTTTCTCTATCCTATGTGTTATTCCTGGCTCTAAGCTACCTCTCCACCAATTTTCCGCCAAATCTGTATGGCTGTTCACAGTTATAAGTGTTGTAACAAACACGACTTTCTTTTATATATATAGATTTCATCTGCGAAGAGGTGTTGAATGTGTAAAACGACTGCACGTCGCTTATGAAATTCCACTTCAAAAATATCGATATACAGATTTTTTTTCATACATAGATATATATAGATATTTTTGGACATACTTCCAGAAAATTAATCTAACTTCTAATACGACTTTAATCATAATTTGCACACCACATTTTTTAGAGTTTTGATCTAACTGAAAAAGATATTTTTATGTAAAACTCCAACCTCAAGATTGAAAACGAGAGCCTTACATAAGGAAAACGAAACGTTTTTTAAGTATGTAACTTTGACAAAATGTTCTTTTTGGGATAATATTAATCACTAAAAACTGCACCGAAATGGCTCGACAGATTTTGATAAAATTTCGTGTGCATTGTAGATCTGAGAATCATTCGAACGCGTTCGCGAAGGTATCTAAGAAATATTCGCACTCGCATTTGCGAATGTTTTAAAGAAATATTCGCATACGCATTCGCGAATATCGTAAATCTGACATTCGTGACATCACTAATTTATACATAATATATAAGTGTCATGGCGTCTGAAAGATAAGCCACGCGTACTTCGGAAATCGTTCATTTTTTTAGAGTCTAGTGAGCTCAGCTTTACAAGATAAGATAAGGAAAAAATAACATAAGAAATGGCTGTATGGTCAACGACCTTTGCCTACTCACATTGAGTGAATTATTATATCATCATTATACATAATATACTTTTTTCTAAATACATACTTATTTCTTATACATACACATACATACATAACTTCACGCCAAATCTTGCGGGGTAGGCAGAGAGAACGGAGCGCATAATGCACGATTCTTACACACCTTACTCGCTTCGTTGACTTCATAACTCTTTTCATGGCTCCTAACATCACTTTCTTCCTGAACACGTTCTATTTGGTCATGCAATGTGTGTCTTGGCCGTCCTCAACTCTTACATCCATCCGCTTTTACATTGTATATGAGTATATCTGTTTAGTCAATCTTGCATCATTGCTACATGTCCAAACCATCGGAGCATGCCCTTTCTTACACACACTCTCTTTCAATCCAATTTCTTTCTACATTACAACCTTGTTTTCGACGCGGTCCACGAGGGTCACTCCGCAGATTTTGCGCAGTGCCCTCATTTCGACCGCGTTTATCTTACTTTCATGCACACTCTGCTGATTATCGGAAATCAATCTGTCAATAAAGTTCTTCTCATCCATTGTAATTTTTCAGCTGGAAGGAATAATAGACACGTTTAATTTTTGTAGGAGAGATAGGGATTACTCGTTGGCACTATGAACTATGACAGTCAATATGTTTTCACTAAATAAGTATCTACTTACCCCTTAAATATCCTGAACTCTCGTTAACCCCAGATTAGTACAATCCTTTAAATTACGATGTAAGTCCTCCTATTGTAATTTATCAAGCAACCTCAAAATTTCTAAACGTTTTCAGAGGACATATAAGAGAAAAAGTCAACGCCTTTTACTTGTGAATTTATTTTTATTCAAAGAATATCATATAAAAACTATAAGCGTATAGATAGTTGGTAACATTTATTGTTTCTGAGGATTTTTATCTATTCCAGTAATTGAATTTGTAAATAAGATTTGTTCTGCATTGTCTGATAAAGTTTGTGTTAGTCTAAGAGCGTCTTTTATATTTAAAAGTTCTTGCAAGAAATTTTGTAATATATCCTATAGGACCCTTATCCTATAGGATAAGGGCTCAGTGAGCTGGGCAGAGCAAGCGAGTTGTCTTGGGGTGACTATGGTGGTAAGTTATCAGCATCACCGATGGATAATCGTAACGCAGGTAATGTTACAGTTGTAGCCGGACGTGGAGTGGGAAGTGATGCTATAGGGAAAGGGTGTGGACCTCCAGATACCTCATTCACCAAATGAAACGCGGAATGAGTCGATTTACGTCGATATTCTGAGAAACGGTCGATCCTGCTAATTCTTGCGAACTGCATGGCCCTACCACTGGCCCTGGCCCTGGCCCTGGACATAATCTAATATTTTGATTTCATAAGTACATTTCTTTTTTACTTTGGTTCTGTAGCTTTTGAAAGTCTTACTCTCGATGTGACAATAGAAAAGGCAATGAAGCCTTTATGAGCGTCATATCCGTCCTTATAAAAACCAAATTCTCAGTCATTTTAAAGTTTTTACTGATGTAATATAAAAGTAATTATATTATTTGATGGGTACTTATACATATTGTAACGTCTGTTTTATGAAGTGTAAACAGTGTCGATAAAACACAATGTTTAAAGTTGTTAGTTGCAGTTACGACATTTTTGAGTTTTGACAATTGTTCGAGTGGTCGTCTCCGGATACTTCACTTCTACTTCCCTTCCCCTCTCCCCTTCCCATCCTAATTTCGACCGCTTCTTAACCATGTAACTTGGCATCGTTATTTGGCATGACAAAAAAAGCAAGTCACTACAGGCCCCCAATATCTAGTCACTCTTATTGTAAAATCCAAAAAAAGAATTAACACCAGCGTCATTTTATTTAATGCTATCTATTTCGTGGACACATTTTGAGACGAACCGCTAAATGAATTTTTGTTCATTCTCTCGACCTACAGATTAAGTTATACCTGACACAGAGTACATGTGATATGTATAGAGTCTGGTGATATGTATAGACTACTTTTACCATAAAAGCCACAGTACAGCGTAACTTCAACTGCGATTTAAGTAACGTCTATCTATGCAATACTTTCATTGCTTCTTCTATTTTGAGGATTCAAACAGAAATAATTGTAGTGCGCTTGGCGGTCGGCCTTAGCTCGTATAAAATGTATAGTTTGGAAGCCTTTGGGAGCCTTTAGGAAGTATATGCTTTTCGAATTCGTTTTCACATAAAATCGCGAGGATCGCGGTTCCGTGTCAACGTATGAACTATGACCGATGTGCTGGAATACGTTCCAGAAAGGGAAACTGAAGTAAAGATGCAAACGCTGGGAAATCGCCATTTCGCTGTCTTATAAAATTATAAAGTTACTTTAAATTATATCTTCTATAAAAAGTCTTTAAAAACAAAAGTACTTTAAAAAAAATTGTGTGGTTTTATGAAACCACCGTAAAAGTGAAACTTTTTTTCACATTATAGACATTTAGGTTATTGATTTTTAAATCTACTTTTTAAATATACATAAACAAAATATTTTTTCAATAATTATTTTTCAATAATTTAGTTAGTAAGTTTTTTAAATTGATGATTCTGATAAAATGATTAACATTTATATTTTTTTAGAGTGCAACAGTGTAAAACAGTTACTTCACAGCAATTTTTTTAAAAGTTTGCTTTGGCTTCGTTTAACTTTAAGTTAAAGATTTAAATCAATTAATTCGATAATCTCATCATTTTCAAGTTCTTTGGAAGTTAACGACTGAAGATTAAGAATTCCTAGATGGCGCTACTAGGTTGCTACTATTGATGATTCTGCCGTAATATCGTATTATATCGATAGATGTCGCCCGAATCGACAAGTATTCCAGCTTCGGCACTAGGGATAACGCGACACCTATTAAACGTTAACAACATTACAATAAAGGATCTTTACAAAACAAAACGATATTTTTTCCTCCAGTAAATATGATATTTTGATTTATTATGAAAATGTGACAAATATAAAGAGCACTATCTTATCGCTAATAAATTGACGAACATAACTGTGTCACATATATGTAGTTCCGGTGGTCCAGTGGTCGAGCACACGGCTTCCGAATCGCATAGGTCGCGTGTTCGAATCCTGGCACACTTTTTGGAATTGGAAAGTTAAGTAAAGTAAGAAAGGCAGTCTGCTTCCTCCACTAATTCGTTAGTTACAAGTCAGTGGCAGTTTTGCAAAGAGAGAGAAAACTAGTTTAATTTGAAATCGAACCGGACGTCACCGGCTTTCAGGGGATTGTGCGATAAGGGCTATTTTAATTTACTTGCCATCTTGTATTTGTTAATAGGGTTTAATAAATGTTTTTTATTTTACGTGGTCACGACAATAATTCCTAGATGGCGCTACTAGGTTGCTACTATTGATGATTCTGCCGTAATATCGTATTATATCGATAGATGTCGCCCGAATCGACAAGTATTTCAGCTACGGCACTAGGGATAACGCGACACCTATTAAACGTTAACAACATTACAACAAAGGATCTTTACAAAACAAAACGATATTTTTTCCTCCAGTAAATATGATATTTCGATTTATTATGAAAATGTGACAAATACATATATAAAGAGCACTATCTTATCTTATATTTTTAAACGAGCAATTCTTGTATATATATATATATATATATATAAAATTGGAATCTCGGAATCGGCTCCAACGATTTTCATGAAATTTCTATTCCAGCAGATCGCGTTGTTAACTAACACGAAGTCAATGTGTGTTTGCTTTGCTTTTATTACAGTTTATCACTGCAAAAAATTAAGTATATGTTTCTAATATAATATGTTAGTACATAGTATATATTAGTATATATTTATTATTCTGTCGGTAAGATCGAAAAATATTATTGATATTTCATTATTTTATTAGTATGTAATTCGTACTTAAATATAATTTTCAAAAAACACAATTTATAAATAATATATTTTTTTTTTCTCCGCCTGCAATACGTACGTACGTATATGTATGTATGTAAAAAACAAACAAACAAACAAACCCGATCCTAGAAAATGTGTCGAAATTGGTAAAGAGGACGGTAATTAGACGATTATACATACGGCCCTCGTGGTGCATCGGTAAACCGCACTACCGATAACACAAGGTCGGGGCGGGTTCGATCCCTCGTCTGGGGGTGTTTTTCTACATGTTTTTACGGTATTTATTTACAAAAATAAAGTGTATATTTGGGTAATTAATTAATAATAAATAAATAAATAAACGATAATAGACGTGTAAGGCGCTCTGACGAGCGCCTTTCACTTTATCCCTACTCCGCGGCCGACCGTCACGCGACATGCAACACGCAGACGAAAAAGTTTGAGCCAAGTAATAAAAGTTTCACTTTAAAAGGCTCGGTGGTCCAGTGGTCGAGCACCCCGCTTCTGAATCCAATGACTTTTCGAAATTAATTTTGTAAGTTATGTGTGATAAATATCGATAACTAAACACTTTGTGCCCGGTATGTCAATAGGTTTTTCACCTATTCCATTGGGAACGTTAACGTATCGGCGAGACGAGGCTTAAGCGCCGCTGCCTGCATCTTCGGGTAGAAAAAGGCCTGTAATTATGTATGTTGAGTGAATACGGTACTTACAAAACTTTCTTTACATTAAATAAGAACAAAAAATATTAACTAAACAGAATCCATAAATTGTTTCTACTATCTGTGAATAGTTAGTCAGAATTCCATGTAATAAATATTGAATTCTGACTAACTATTCACAGATAGCTAGACAAATTAATTATATAAAATAGGCAAATATCCTTCTTATCAATTCTCACCAGATAAAGCACGTAGCTAAGAATTAGTAAACACACAAAAGCGTTGTGATAAAACATTCACGAACTTTACGAGACAGTAAAAAAAACATGAACTGAAAATTCTTTATATAGCCCGGAGAAGTTAAAAAACCTCCACGTCGCCGCGCCCCTTCCAGGAGTAATTCTTTTGTTGATAGTCTGAAACTTGGTAAAAAATTTAAAGTACAAACCGTTATTCTTAAATTGTACAGCAGCATCAAACTTTATATATAAATAAATTGTACTCATCTTTACTTAAATAAATTAGCTTTTAATTAATATAATATTTATTAGCGCCTTCTATTACCAAGCTAAACAACTAAATGCTTGTGTTCTGGAAACTAGTCAACGGATGCTTATATCATATGAATATGATCTTGGTAGCTAAAATCTTAATAAAAAGACTGATTGGTAAACCATTAGGTACTTAGAATTACGAGTAATAAATAATTTTCTTTTTGACTTAATCCTACTCGTGTAAAAAAGTAAGCACCTATACTGGTTCTAATTTTGTAGCAACTATTTACAATTATTATGTTAGCTGGTAGAATTAAATGTACACATTTTTTTATAGGATAGGGGGGCCAACGAGCAGGCGTGTGGGCAACGATGGCAAGCAACAAAGGCCGCCCATGCGTTGTCGGCCCTTACCATGGAATATGGAAGGGGTCGGAAATGGGATAGGACGAAAAATCGAAAGCGGCTGACCCTCGGGATAGCCCTCTCACCGAGCGTAACGTGACATGAGCCACCTTACCTCGACTTTCTGAGAAGTTGTGTTATTTCACCGGTCGTTCCGGCCCATATTGATCACTAACAAATATGTTATCATCTCCTGTGATAAATCTTCTTTTCGTCAAAATAAGAGAATTTTCTCCCATTAATATACGAGTCACGTTTCATTGGTCCGGTGCGAATAGACGTTACGCTCCCAAGACAATTATTCTCGACTGGTATTGGTATTGCTATTAGTTTTGTGGATAGTTTAGATGTAGACTTTGTTAATATGTGGCAAATAAAACAACCTTTTGGCGATCTATTGAGTTTATAGTACTCATTTATTGTTAGATGTCGGATGACTTACAATGAAATATTATCAAAATAGCCTTAAAGTAGGTAGGTGTTATGTAAGAGTCAAGGATGGCCGTTATATACTTTCCATGACCAAATTGAATTCTTGCGTTAAAAACAGACGAACCAGTATGAATAATAATGAAAGTTGAAGAAGCGCGCTGTTCTCTCTGATCACCCCACCAGGGACTATACGTGAAGTTTTCTATGTAGCTAAGTCAGTATTTTGAGTGGATTACAAATCATTGAACAAAAGATATTTCAAAATAAAAAAATATTATAACACAGTTATTTAATATACTTATTTCATGAAAATCAACCCGAAGTCGTTTTTTTTCCATTCTCCGTATTAACATATTTTAATGGCGTCTATACAATAACTTTTGTCCATAATATATTTGAACGTATCTTAATAATTGATCTTGCTTCAGGAGTTTTATGTCGATGGAAAATTTTTAATGGCGTCTCACAACATAATCAGATCGGGAGACTTATGTGGATTCTTTTGTATCTTTTTTTGTTGTTGTTGAAATTATGAATACAATTGTATTGGAGTACCTACGTATGTTATCATGATTTCATTTAATCAAATAATCTAGTGATATTTGATGATTTTTGATATGGAATTTTATCGTGTTTATTTTAATATTTAGTGAAGAAATAGTTGAGGGAAGATTTTTTATTTCTTGCGCTTTCAAAACTGTGAGTAAATTTGCTAGTCACACTTAAAATACTAAAAGATTTCTGTGAAGTTTTCACATTTACTGTGAAGTCATAATTTGCTACCAGTGTTAGTGCTACATCATTTGGCTATAAAATCGTATACTGTATTTACATAAATTCAACTAACATCTCTTTTGTTTTTTTTATGGGATAGGTGGGCAAACGAGCAGGCGTGTCACCTGATGTTAAGTGACCAGCGCTCACCGAACGAAACGTCTAATAAGCCACTTTACGTCGATCTTCCGAGAGGTCGTGGTATTTCACCGGTCGAGCCGGCCTATTCATGCAGCGAACTGCTTGGCCCTACCACTTAAAAATCTCTAGGTGAGTAGGTAGAAAAAACAGAACGCCATAAGATTGTCAAAACACTCTCGTCTGTTTCGAAAACTCCACATATTACCATCCTTTAGAATATGGTAATTATTAGAACACAATATAATATTTTAAATTAATATATCATCAGAACTATGTAGTAATAATCCTTATCTTATGCTGTTTTGGTAATTGAACCATGGGTTGATAAATTAAACAGCTGAAGATTTGGAAATCATTGCGTGAAACCAATTATTTATACTGGCCAGATTGAGTAACGTAACACACGAAAATTAGAGGCCTGTGAGCGTAGAAGGAAATATTAACTATATGAAATTCAGGTAACATTAGATTCGAAAATCGCCGTGGATTTTTCTATATACCTATAGCATTCTTATCATTCTGTCTAAAAGTATATGAATGAACTTCTGAAAAGAGTAAGAAGTAGAGAGAGAGAAATAAGAGTGAGAGAAGTAGAGTGCCGGTGTAAAAGTAAGAAAGACACACAGCCAGACAAGACACACATTCCATGACCAAATAGAACGTGTTATGGAGGAAGGTGATGTTAGGAGCCTCAAAAACCGACGCGCGTGCATGAAAAGAGTTATGAAAGTCAACGAAGCGAGTGAGGCGTGTAATAATCGTGCCTTATGGCGCTCTGTTCTCTCTGCCTACCCCGCAAGGGATTTGGCGTGGTGTTATGTGAAAAGTCACTGGCTAGTCTAAAACATCTATTTGTTTCACAAATTCAACATTTTCTAGTCTAGAGTGAAGTATTTGACGATCAAAGATTTAAACTTCATCTGAAATGCCTTCCAGTACGAGCAGTAATGGAGACGCTCTCACTCAGGGCCCGTATGTTAACAGCGAAGACGCTATCCAGCAGTCAAATATGGATTCCCTTATTTACCTATTCGTATTATGTTGTAAAGTATGTTAATTTATAGTAGGTATTATTGAGATTGGTAGATTCGTATTGAAATTGGGCTACAGTAATAATATTTTGGGTTTATTATGGGATAGGGGAAAATTGAGCTAGCGGGTGGTATCAGATGGTAAGTGATTAGCGCCGGCTGTGTACATCTGCAACTTAGTATAGTGTTATAGTTGCGTTGCCGGCTTTTAAGCTAGGATAGGAAGTGGAATGGCATGCCCGTATCACCGATTCAAAGCAGCGTGAGCCACTTCACGTCGAATTGAAAGAGATGTGTTGCATTTCACCGGTCGCGCCTGCCCAATCATGTAGCGTACGAAATGTTATAATACCTTATATAGAAATACTATTGAATAAAAAATAAAATAACCGTGAGGCTCTACCACTGTAAAAAAACGATAAAGTTTTCCATAGTTATGCCTGTTAATATTGATGGCTTGCAAATTGTGTGCATGGCAACCATTATTTATTACATGGGATTAAAATGTAAGCATATATTGATGGATAGTTATTCCGAAATTTGCACAATGTTTTTATTCACGAAAACACAATATACTGCTTTATATTCGTCGTTTCCTATACTTAATTAACTATTAAGTACTTAACTCCCTTTATCGAGGGCCGGCCCAAAAGTTCAACCTTGAGGAGAGTATAAAAAACAAACCCTTCCCGTTTTACACCGTAACAAAAATAACTTTATATATTTTAACTTTCTAATGGAGTTTTGGAATGGTGAAACTTGTTATTTTTTTTATTGAAGGAAATTAACAAGGCTTATCTTATTAAATGAAACAAAACTCACACAGTCAGAAATGCTATGACCACTAGCCAATATAAATACACTAAAAAAAGGCGTTATGTTGAATTTTTAGAGTACCCAAGAAAGAATGGATCAGTAGAAGTGAAATTTATTATTGTCTCTGACTAAGACTGGTATAAATAGGCAATTCGGAAGGACACGTCGAGCGTAAGCTATCAAATACTCTGAGATTCGTGTTATCTTAAATAGAATCGGAGCAGATATTAAATCACTTTGACCCGAACTTTGTACGGATCGTTTTAAATTAAAAATAAGAGTGTATATGTTGCCGTTCTTAATGCTAAATGCTTAATAGTACTTTATGGCGCTCTAGAGAATAGCGTTACTACATTTTTCCCCTCAGGAATTGTAGGAGCCGATCCAAAGATCTACTGCGGACCATATATCGTGTCATAATTGACCTAGTTATTCAGACGTCTAGTTCAGGTCGTCTCAAGTGCAAATCCTAGTTTACTCCAATATGTTTTTGGAAGTGATTTGTGATGAATATCTACGACTGGCAATTTTTTGTTCGATTAATTGCAATAAGTTTCACCACCACGTATTAGCGTTACCATATTACCACCTACTAGCATTTGGGATCAGCATAAATGCCACTGCCTATACGCTGAGAGCGTGTAGTTTTAGTTATACCAAGTAAGTTTTACAGTTCGGTTTTTGTTTTTAAACTTTTATGTGTGTATTGTGTTTGTTTTTCTTTCATTGGTTAACCATGGATCAGATTTGGGTCAAAGTTGGATAATGGCATCATGGGAAATTCGCTCAAAACAATGGTCTTTACCCGTGTTTTGAGCGAATTTGGATGTGTTTTTGCCTTATTTATGTAGGTGAAGCTGCTAGCTGCAGTAGTTAGTTTACAGTAGGTAGTATATAATTTAAAATATTACATGATAGAAATATTAAATTATGTATATTTATGAAAATCTAGACAAATTTATTACCGGACCAATGGATTCACGCACGTATCACATTAGGGGCACAGGTTGGATATTGCCCAGGGGATGTTAAAAATGACAATACATAACTCGTTCGGAAACAAAAATCTTTCTAACTCCATACGATATAAAAGGAGTTTTTTTGTTAATTTAACAATCCTAGTGTTGTTGTGTTATAAGTTAATAGCGATTCAATAGGACGGCACGAAATAAATGGCATAAACGTGTAGCGAATTGGTTTACTTTTTAATCTGAGACGGATGGGAAATCCGAGCGTCGGAGATAACGCTGTACTGAAAATTGACTGTTAAATATTTCACAAAGCGCCATCTATATACGGAGAATTGAAACAGTCGACTATAATACTTTTGTTATGTAAGTATTAGAAGATAGTTTCAGATTTGATAATGGAAACACAGATTTTAGAAATTTGAAGTGAATGACAAGGGTAGATATATGAATGTCTAGCCCGTAGCAGACTTAGTGTGAAGTTGTCTTTGTTTATTATAATACTGTGCTCGGAATCAGATAAAATCAGAAATACCGAGATACGCAGGAGATAAGGCGTGACCGACATAGTCTGAAATACTTAGCACGCTAAAGTGGAGCTGTACATGCCACATCACTCGATGAGCCGAGAACCGTTGGAATAGAAAGGATCTCGAGTGTCGTCCACGAACCAGTTGACGTGGAGTAAGACGTCCCCCCACTAGGTGGGCTGACGACTTAGTAAAGATAGCTGTTAGTAGCTGGATGCGATACTCATAGCATCAAAAACTGTGGCGTTCGATGTGGCTGACCTACGTCTAATGGTGGTTATCCTAAAGCTGATGATGATTTTATTTTTTATGGGATAGGAGGGCAAACGAGGAGGCGTGTCACCTGATGGTAAGCAATCACCGCCGCCCATGGACACCAGCAACACATATAGTGTTACTGTAGCGTTGCCGACCTTTAAGGGATAGGGGATAGGAAAGGACGAGGAAGGGGGGTGGGCCTCCGGGTACCTCTCTCACCGAACGAAACGCGGCATGAGCCACTTTACGTCGGTCTTCTGAGAGGTCGTGGTATTTCACCGGTCGAGCCGGCCCATTCATGCAGCGAACTGCTTGACTCTACCACTGTTATGATTGTATCTCTTTTAATTATTGGAGTTCAAATGATTGTATGATAACTTCTAAACATAAATAAAAAGTTTAAAATGATATACGGCATTCTCCGTATGAAATAATTCTTAGTTAAAATCAATAGATAGTAAAATAGTTAGTAGCGATCGCAGTATGAGACAACACCTATACCTATTGTACTTCATTCCAACCCTCTTTTCATCATTTGGAGTCAACACAACAGATTTTCTTAGTCCACCCTTCCCTATCATACACT
Organism: Euproctis similis; assembly: GCA_905147225.2. NCBI lineage: Eukaryota > Metazoa > Arthropoda > Insecta > Lepidoptera > Erebidae > Euproctis > Euproctis similis. Next base: position 19,181,315 of record LR990109.1, read on the forward strand.
TATTCCATACCACACCCTTTCTAATCATATCATCTGTCACACAATCCATCTATCTTTTCTTTGTTTCTTCTTCTCTGGTTCTTCCTTCCAATTCAGATTGATCATACTTCTCACAACATGTGTATCATCACGTTGTTATTTCTTATTGTAAATCTTGTACTCATCGGTGATCCTCTGGTGGAGCACCCCGCTTCTGATTCAAGAAAAGGTGGGTTCGAAACCTGTCTCACACCAATGACAATTCTTGAGATTAATTTCGAAAGTTATGTGTGATAAATATCGATAACTGAAAGCTTTGTGCCCGGTATGGCAATAGGTTCGCCACCTATTCCATTTGCCACAGCATTCTTCTTAACAGCCTCTGCGTACACCTTCGGGTAGAAAAAGGCGTGAAGTTATCTATGTGTTCTTAAATCTTATAATTGTGGAAGTTCAACTAAAACAAAGTTATCATAATTCACATAATAATATTTAACTTCAATATTCATCACTCCCCTCGTGATGCAGTTTATGCAGACACAATTCATTCATTCATTCGATCAAGTCTCTCACTCGTACGTCTGCTAGGAGACCGTTATTACGTGTTATTCAATTCCTCGCTATTCTCAATGTAAACATTCAAACTGCATACAAATACCAATTGTGTTATTAGTTCAATGCTAAAACTCAATAACGTTCAGAACATTTAAGTTGCTAATTTTGATAAATCTAAATTGTGACAAACTGTGAAATAAGAATAAATAATATATATAACTACCTTCACGATATCATTAATTGTGTCATTTCATTCTGAGCTTATAACAACATAAATTAATTATAGGTAATAATTCCCCTATATAAGGTAGAGTGTTTTAATTAGATTTTTTTATGAGGGCAAACATGCAAGCACGTCACCAGTTGGTAAGAAATTACCGTCGCCCATGGACACCTGCTACACAGATAATGTCACAGTAGCGTTGCCAGATTGTGTCACAGTTACGTTGGGAACCTGTAAGAGAGTCAGATGGGAGAAGGAGGGGAAGAGGCGTGGGCTCTAGATACCTCTTTCACCGAACGAGACGCGGTATGAGCCACTTTACGTCGATATTCTTAGAGGCCGTGGTATTTCGTAGTGTTAAAGTTCAATCAAAATACTCCATCAAACCCTCATTTACTATAATCAGTTAGAAGTTACAAACACAATAAAAGGCTAAACGTAATTTTGTGCTACAAAAGATTTCTAATCTAACTGTAATATTTTCGCAAACCTGTAATAGCTTTGAACGGGGAAAAGTGGCATTATTCCTTTGGGCAGGTTTTGTTCACCAAAAAACAATAAATTTGTACTGAAAAGGTCTTAATACCTTTACCCTTTAAATATCTAGGCCTTTTATTATAATGAAAGTGTTATACTTAATTTGTAACAACCCCTATTTAACAAATAAGGATTTCATTACTCTGAAGTTTGTTACAGATAAAATAATTAAACCACGTTGATAAAGTTGACTTGTTATTAAAACAATAAATTTAAATGTCCCGAGATGTTGTGAATAACGAATATATAACGTTGTTCTAAGGTGATTGAAGACGAACGCAGTTAAGGTGCCTTACTTGGTTACAGTTGCAATGCCGATCCTTGCAATGCGATATGGAAGGGATCGGAAGTGGAGAGGAGAAGTTGGGGCACCGGATCAATCTTTTTCACCTCTTTCATCAAGCAGAACGTGCCATAAGCCACTTTAGTCGAGCCAGCCCGCGCGGCTCTACCACGGTAGAAAGTTAAGGATTAATTCACTAAGCGGGACCTTAAGCGTATGAACAAAAATCTAGCCTATTTAGGAAATTTTCTTCTAGCCTGTACAGTAATCTATATGCTAATTTGGATCGAACTATATTCAACGAATGACCCGTGATTGAGTAACGAGCATTTAAATACATATCTTCACAAAATTTCGCATTTACAATTTGTATTAAAATAAAAGGAGGAGGAAAGGAGCCTCAAAAATCGACGCGCGTTCTTGAAAAGAGTTATGAAAGTCAACGAAGCGCGTGAGGCGTGTAAGAATCTTGCCTTATGGTGCTCTGTTCTCTCTGCCTACCCCGCAAGGGATTTGGCGTAAAGTTCTGTATGTATGTATTAAAATAATCTCCCAGTAACGTCAGTGAATTTCACGGTGAAATTGAAATCTTTTGTACACGGTTTTACAGTGAGCTCACAATGAGTACAGTATTGTTGGCCACAAAGGAAAAAAAAACATAGTTTACACGCAAAAGAGAACCAAACAGCGACGAATGTTTACAACAAATTAAAAGTATCTGCATAAGGATAGTAATTATTCAAATGCACATTTATACTTTTAATATTTATTAATAATTAAGCTACATATTTAAAGAAGAAAAAAATAAAATGGCTAATTGACGTGATTTTTTTCATTTCTTTTCTCATTTGGTTTTTTTTAAACATGGATTTATAAGAAGGGAAGGAAGGAAGTCTTTGGGCATAATTGTCTCAGTTATCGATGTTTATTACAAAGAACTTCCCAAATACGCAATTTAATAGTGGTGGAGCCAAGCAGTTCGCCGTATGAAAAGGCTGGCTTGGCCGGTGAAATACCAAGGCCCCTAAGAATATCGAAGTAAAGTTGATCAAGCCGCTCGGTGAGAAAGGTACCCGGAGGCCGACGCCCCTACCCTTCTTTCTTAACCTACTCAATCAAAGGACGGCATCGCAACTGTAACACTATCTATGTTGCAGGTGTCTATGGGCGGTGATAGTTGCTTAACAATAACTGAACCGCTTGCTCGTTTGCCTATTCCATAAAAATATTTCACAACTAGGATTGGCTTAAGTCACCTTCTTGGCAATCGAGAGTACAGATACATATCTACAGAATTTAACATAAAACTAGCTATTCACAAATAAAATAAATCGTGAAACGATTTCACACGGCGCCACTGGTCTTACGTTCACTTTAAAGTTATTGCTGTGAACTATTTAATTAATTTGATACACGTAGTCATACAGATTTTATTTATGTACAAGCTGACCCAGGAAAATCTTCCCATCGCTACAAGGTCATAAAAATGAGCAAGATTTGCCGTCATTTTTTGATTTGCTGACACTATTCCTTTAGCTTGGACAGTAGTTTTAATAAACTGGTTGTATAATGCCCGAACATTTCTCCATAACGCAGTATATAACTAAATCTTGAGGTTATAAAAAGAAACAAGATCTACTATTTTATATATATATATATATATATATATTTGTTGTATGTATATATGTATGTATGTATGTATATATATATATATATTTGTATATTTGTTGTATATATAATTGTAAACAGTTTATTAATAAACAAATAGGTTTTTAACGGAAGCGGAGCACATTAGCTATGTATGTTAGTACTTACTTGGCCTTTTCAATTTTCTTTCCAACATCTTAAGGGGAAAAGGAAAAAATAATGTGGGATTAAGATTTGTTATTTAGGAAGGAGAATGTTCGTGTTTGGCTCGCATCCAAAAGGAAAAACTTTCAAGATCAATGTCGCGAGTGATAATATTGTTAGCCAATTTTATCTTACAACCCATCACGTAATTACTTTGTTATTGTAAGCTTATATTCATTCCAGCTCTAAATTTAAAAAACATTGGAGAGAAAGCGTTAAAAGAACAGAAGAAACTAAAATATTATTTCGAACTTTTCTACATTTCTCTTTGTGTTTCTGCTATAAAATTCGTGGAGTTTTTTTTTGTAGTAGATACGCTTTTCGTCGATTTGTAGTGAAACGTTTAATTTAAAATATAGCCACGATTTTAACTCAGGAATATTGAAAATTTAGGAGAAAATCTGACCAACCTCGGTGGTCTAGTGGTCAAGCATCCCGCTTTTGAATCAAGAAGATGCGGGTTCGAATCCTGGCTCACACCAATGACTTTTCAAAATCAATTTCGAAAGTTATGTGTGACAAATATTGATAACTGAAAATGTTGTGCCTCGTTTGGCATTAGGTTCGACACCTATTCCATTTGGCACATCAACATAACGGTGAGTCGATCAGCTACCGCCTATACCTTTGGGTAGAAATAGGCATGAAGTTATATTATGTTGGGACAAAATTTAGCAATAATTTTACAGTTTAATATATTTAAAAATACTTGCTTTGTTAACTAACATTAAAACTTGCTTCGTTAGGTTGTTAATATTATGAAAATTATTTATTTGATTTCCATTTTATTCCTTTGATACTAGTAGAGACTAGAAAAAGGAGTGGGTTCAGAAAGTACGGTACCTATTTTATTTGGTTCACTTGTTATATTTTCTGTGTACGAGTATGTGTGGAGTCACCCTTGCAGATCGAATGAAAAATAGCGTGATAAGGGAGAAATGCAAGTTGAAGGGTGATGTGGTGACCAAAGTGGAGAGAAGTATGTTAAGATGGTTTGGTCATGTTGCAAGAATGAATGAAAGCCGACTGATCAAGACGGGGCTACCACGTTCAAATAAATGATCTGTTTAAAATGGCAAAATGCGTAGTACCCGAAATCGACGCGAGTGCATGATGAGATGTATGACTGTGGATGAGGCGAAAAAGGTGTGTCAGAATCGTAGCTTGTGGAAAACCAAAGTCTCTGTCTACCCCTATAGGATACAGGCGTGAGTTAATGTATGGATGTATTTTTTTTTCTTATACCCGGATTTACCATAAAATTCTACCCGAAGGTGTAGGCAGCGGCTGTTAAGCCTCGTCTTGCCGTTATGTATGCGTCTCAAATAGGATAGGTGACGAACCTATTGCCATACCGGGCACAAGGTCTTCCGTCATCGATATTTATCACACATAACTTCCGAAACTAATTTCACAAAGCCAAAATTGGCATTAGCCAGGATTTGAACCCGTGACTTCTCGATTCAGAAGCAGGGTGCTCGACCGCGAAATGCGGGCAAACGAGCGTGCGGGCCACCTGATGGAAAGTGATGTATTTTTGTATCCCGTTTTATAAAAAAATAAAAAACAAATATATCGAAAAACTAAAAAAAAATTTAAGGGTGGATTACCCTTAACATTTAGGGGGATGAAAAATAGATGTTGTCCGATTCTCAGACCTACTTAATATGCACACAAATTTTCATGAGAATCGGTAAAGCCGTTTCGGATGAGTTTAACCACAAACACCGCGACACTGTAATTTTATATAATACTAGCTGACCCGGCAAACGTTATCTTGCCGAAAAATAAAATTTTAAAAATAGGGTTATTCATAGGGGGTAAAAAATTTAGGATTGCATGTATTTTTGTATCCCGTTTTATAAAAAAAAATAAGAAACAGAAATATATCGAAAAATAAAAATAAAATATTGAGGGGTGGGCTACCCTTGTGATTTAGGGGGATGAAAAATAGATGTTGTCCTATTCTCAGACTTACCCGATATGCACACAAAATTTCATGAGAATCGGTCAAGCCGTTTCGGAGGAGTATGGGAACGAAAACTATGACACGAAAAAAATAAGTCTTTAATTGTCTTTTGTTATAAAATATTATAATAAAATTATATTATATGTATAATTATATATATTATATTATATATATTATAATTATATATATTCTATATTATATTATATATATATATATTATATTTATTATATATATGATATTATATTATATGTATAATTAAATTATATGTATTATATGTATGTATGTATAAAATTATATTATATTTAGCGTTTTCTGTAATGTCTTCGCAATACAGAGATACTCAAGAGATCTAAAAAGTCAGCACTCTAAGTTTGAGATGAGCTGACCATATCACTCGACGAACCCAAAATCGTTGGCGTAGAAAAGATCTCGAGTGGCGACCACAAACTGGAGTGAGTGGATGCGAGTGGCGCAGGAATGTAAGCAGCGTAATATAGGGGAGGCATACGTCCAGTAGTCCAGACCTTGAAAGGCTTTTGATGATGATGACAATAATATCATTAGGTAATTAATATATGTGGCCAATGAATTTAGAGAGAAAATGTACAAGATGTAGGAGACACAACAAAGTGGACGAGGGCGTGATTAAAAGTTGGCACAAAAAACTAAAACCGCCCGCCATGATATAAACATAAATATTAAGTAGTAAATTATTCCCTACTCCGAAACATTAAAACAAACTTTATTTAGGTAATAATTCAACAACTTTAGGACACTAAGAAATATACTGCCTTGTTTTTGTTCCTCGATACAAACATTGTTTTTGTATTCATATCGTTCAGTAGCTGTAGCTTAGGGTTGAGACGACTACCTACAGGATACTTTACCTGATGGAAATACCATTAAATCTTATACGATGACTTTTCTTACTAAACAAGAAATACTTTAGATGAAATTGTTATTCTCGTCTAGTTCAGTGGGTTGTAGTGCTCAAATATTATGCATGAAGGCTCGATTCTTAACCAAAATTAACACAATTGTTGGATTTATTGTTACCTCCATACTTGTGCGGTGTCTCAGAGTTATTTTTGTGACTTGTAATCTGGGGGCTTAGTAATCTCATCTCTTATGATAAACTGAAAGAACACGATGTCGTATATGATAATGATTAATAGCAAACTTATTAAGCAACTATCGACTTTACACTTTTTTATGCCATCAGCGAATCGATTAAGCTACCAATTTCTAGAGTTCGTGATGTAAATGCTTGTAGAGTTAGGACGTGTAGGGTTTAGAAGTTTTGCTCCACAAAAGATCAAAAAACTTTTTGACAGCGCGAAACATGTGGTCGGGTCTTGGAAACGTTTTATATGAAAACGGTTCTGGTGGGATTTTGTATTCACAAAATCGTACATCTGTTTGGGATTTCCCAGAACACAACACTAGGCTTAGTTTGGAACAAGACATCGCTTCGTTTATTAAAGTTAATCCTCGTATACCATTACAAGATTCATCATGTTTACAGTATTTGTATATCAACATATTTAGCGATATTTATGTATTAATGTGTAGATATAGATATGTAACATATTATATGTAGATCAGCTAGTTATATATACCAACAACACAACTCGTTTGGTAGGCAGAAAGGACCGAGTGCCATAAGTACATGTCATCTCTTGGGATTGGTTTGTGGTCATATACGCGACTCGTCGCTTTTCAGCAGCTAGACTTCATCTTCAGATAGATCCACGGTCAATAGATATATATTATTCATAATTCAACAGTGGTAGAGTCTTGCAGTTCGCTGCATAAATGGGCCGGCTCGACTGGTGAAATAGCACGACCTCTCGGAATATCGGCGTGAAGTGGCTCGTGCTGAGTTTCGTTTGGTGAGAGAGATATCCGGAGGCCCGATACCCTTTCTTCTTCTTTTCTCCTCCTACTCCCTTAAAGGACGGCAACGCACCACGGCGTTCATGGGCGGTGAGTAAAAGTAGAATGCTTACCATCAGGCTTCCCACTTGCTCGTTTGCCCTCCTATCCCATGAAAAATATCTTTAGGAAATATTAATGCGAGAATTTGTCGCCGTAGCTTAAATAATCGACAGACAAAAAAAAAGAATATTTATAATAACATTTCTTACAACTATTATTTACGATATTGTTAAGTTAATGTGAAATTGTTTCAATATTATGCTCGTACACTGGCGGTTTAGCGTTATTCTATGTCAAGTAATATCTGTACTATCACGTAAATCATACTTAGTTGTAATCCCTTGTATATTATTTTGCTTAGAAAACATTCTCGCAAAGTTGCATTTTTGCATTTTCTGAGGTGTAGGTAATTTTGCTCTAGCGATGTTTTTAAATAGAAATATGTGAATGAATTCGAAGTAGGTAAGTATAAAATAAAAATAATAACTCGTTAGTAAAAAGATATTAAAGCAACAAAACTGTTATATAACTGACTAGTTGATCCAGCGAACTTTAATTCACCTCAGAAGAAATAAATATGAAGTAATTATCATCAGGGCTTATCCCTAAGAGATATGCATATACCATCGCGGACTTTTTGTAGACATTTTGAAGGTGTATAAAAATGTGGTACCTACATTGTGTAGATTTATCACTTAGGGTTCAGCCAGCGTTTGCAATAAAAGCAATAAATCTCGAAAGCGAATTTGTTTATATTATGTAATGATTCATAGCCGATGGTTACCATATGGAATCGAGTGGACGGTAAACATTTCTGCCCCTAAAAGCAATAAATATCGTATTAAGATTTGCTTTTGACCGAAATAATGGTATTAAGTTCCACTAATTAACAGAAAGGACTTATTGTTATGTGTAGATTAAAATTTCATAATTAATTTCATAGAAACTGTTGATTTGCAAAAATATGAACCTACTTTTCTGATATTTTTTTACATGGATATACTCAACTAACGGACTATGATGAAAAAAAATTGAAGTTTTTTTATAAACTTATGCCTTTGTCTACCCTAAGGTAAGCAGCGGCTTTTAGGCGTCGTATCACTAAATTTTTACGCCCAAATGAAATAGGTTGAGTTACGGCTGAGGAAGCGACAGTTGGGATGGCAGAGTGTGCAGGAGGAGGTGCGTAGGATAAATGCGGTCGAAATGAGGGCACTGCGCAAAATCTGCGGAGTGACTCTCGGTGTTCTAAGGTTCTAAGGAAGGAATTTGGGCATGCTTCGATGGTTCTGACATGTAGAAAGAATAGATGATGCAAAATTGACTAAACAGGTACATATACACTGCAAAATCGAATGGATGTAGGAGTCGAGGACGGCTACGACACACCCTCCATGACCAAATCGACGTGCGCGCATGGAAAGAGTTATGAAAGTCAAAGAAGCAAGTTAGGCGTAAAATAATCTGTTTTCGCTACCTTGGCTTGAATTTGGCTTGAGGTTATATATGTCTATAATAATAATAATATCTTGGACACAAATCACACAGCGCCCTCCAGTTCCAAACTAAGCAACTAAATGCTTGTGCTATGGATACTAGATAACGGATACTAATACATATATACTTTTCTTTTGTAAATACATACTTATAATATATAGAAAAACACCCAGACGCCGCTAATATTCATATTTGTCACAAATATTTGTGCTCGGGTGGGAATCGAACCCCCGACTTCAGTGCTGCAGCCGGTAGTTTTACCAATGTGCCACGAGGTCCGTCTATGTATGTAGAAAAAACATTCTGATATTCGATGTTTCAGGTTTGTACAATTAGATAAACTATGCGATGAAATGCAATGAATTATTAATTTCTCTACAATCATAATAATTTGGAAGCAAACTTTGACGAGTCGTGATTGCTGGTGGAAAACTCAATAGTGAGTTAAGATTGCCTTTGTACATAATTTCATTATATATTTGTAAATTTCTGTAATGTTGTTCTTGTTGTGTGCAATAAAGTAAAAATAATAATATAACAGCCGGCGCCGCCGCCTACAGCTCAGGGTAGAAAAGTGCAAAGTTACAAAAAACAAATCCTGATGAATGGTATACTGGCTCCCTACAATAACGCTTCACGGTACAGTGTACTTAATTGTTCAGTTGGTTGTTCGTTATTAGTGCATTATCATGTTCCTCAACTTTGGTTTCCTTTAATAGGAAAAATGCTTTATATTTTCTGAGCTATTTATTTTTTAATACTTTGCTCTAAAGCGCATAAGACAGTAAAATATGATGAACAGGAAAATGAAATAACCATGCATGACCATCGACCTGGCTGAATCTTTTCCTTTCAGGCCATTTTGGTATTGTTATTAGTTGTCTCGATGGTCAGAACATTCCGCTTCTGAATCAATAAATCTCGGATTCGAATCTAGGCTCACGTCAATAACTTTTCTGAAATTTATAAATATCCATCGGAAGTGTGATAAATAACGATGATTGACAAAATTGTGCCCGGTATGGCAATAGGTTCGCCACTATTCCATTTGGCACGTAAACACGGCGAGACGAGGCTTAGCATCCGCTGCCTACATGTTCGGGTAATAAATGTTATGTTAAACAAACATGAGTATTAGAATTTTATTTCATTTCTTTATTATTTTTAATATCCTAATCAACTGGTATATCTTATTTGACAACGCTTGGTTTGGTTCAACTAGTGTAATTATAGGTCTTCAGCGACCTAATGCTTTGTCACTGTGGATGATATACGTGTTTAAGTAAAGTTACATTAAATTACCAGAAACTATTTCATTATGGCAATAGGTTCGCCATCTATTCCACTTGGGACGTAAACATAACGGTGAGTTGAGGCTTAACAGCCACGGCCTACACCTTCAGGTAGAAACAGGTGTGAAGTTATGTATGTATGTATTTCATTATTCTCCACCTAATCGATTAAAAGAGGTGGAATGAGGCTCGAATATAGTAAAAAGACACCAATTTTAAAATATTGATCGTCACAAAAATAGACGCAGATTATATTTATGTGCTTATTTATGTTTGCTGGTAATCCGACCACGCATTTTCAATGCTATAACAAGACCTTTTAAGGATATAATATTATTAGCTGGCTGATAAATTTTCTGATAAAATAAATAACGCTCAGGTAAATTGTATTTATTTATATCAGTCAAGAATATATACACAAAGGTGCTTTTTTATTTTGTTGTATTCTTAATTGCCACAACGAGGTTGGTTTGTGTGAACATTTATAGAAATCCGATGTATATTATCTAATAACTCAAAACTTTCTTTTATGCTGCATGAATGCAGGAATTCAGCTCGACCGTTGAAATAACAAAACTACTATCGGCGTAAAGTGCCTTATGCCGCGTTTCGCTCGATGAGAAAGGTATCCGGAGGCCAAACCCTTTCTCCTATCTTCCCGCTCCATCCGATTTCAACCTCTTTCCTATCGCATTGTAGTGGCTGGCAACGCAAGCAACACTATTTGAGTTGCAGCTGTTCTTGCGCTGAGCTAGTTGATTACCATCAGGTGACGCGACTACTCTTTTATCCCCTATCCCACAGAAAAATATGTGTCAATCACCTTTTCCCAAAAAATACAACAAGCACCAGTGAGACGAAGTTATTTAAAAAACTCTAATTTTAATAGTATATTTTACTTCAATTTGTTAGTTACTTATTTTTTATCACAATTTTACGGTTGCCACAAAAGGATTCTTGAAATATATGGTGAAATTTATTATACATACTATCACCAACCGATTCCTGGCAGAACGCCAGCATTTAAAAGGCATGTCATATACCACACGTAAATCTTCACACGTGACCTAAATTGTGTATATATTAGGGACAGTGCAGAACTGGATAATGTCTCCTTACTATCAACCCAAATATAAAGAGTATGATTTTGATAGTGAAATGTAATTTACTGTGATCCATTTCGTATGCCCTCCCTTTTCCCAAAATAAAAAAATTATATCAAAAACCTTAATATTATAGCTTATCAATAACTTTGCGCAACTAAGTTATTGTTTCGTGATTAAAATAAAATAATGTTGTACAATGGTAATAGAACTTTTATTCATTCTTGTTTTTCTTTGATTTCTTAGAACGCATGTTAAGTACATATTGGACTATCTTACGAGTAATGACACCTATTATTGATAACACTAGCAATAAGTCTAAATAGAATCTTTGGTAGAAGTAGACGGTGAGACTTGGAGAACGTAGGTGACGGGCTCCTCGTGTCTTTACCACGTACTGTACCCAATAGGCAATATCTGCGCCTACCTTCATTGGGCGGTCGTGGTATATTGACGATAATTCTATCGCTCTATCTTTGTATCTACAAATAAAACAACAAACAAATAAATTACCAGTATTCATAACGAACAAGTCTCGATGGTACAGTGGGTAAGCACCCCGTTTCTGAATCCAGAGTTCGCGGGTTCGAATCCTCACATTGGCTCACACCAATGACTTTTCAAAATTAGTTTCGTAAGTGATTTGTGATAAATATCGATGACTCTAAACTTTGTGCCCGGTATGGCAATAGGTTCGCCATCTATTCCATTTGGGACGTAAACATAACGGCGAGACGAGGCTTAACAGCTGCTGTCTACACCTTCGGGTAAAAAACGGCGCTATGTTATGTTTTATGTTATACATAAGCATTCAAAATTACATTAGCATTGTTACCGTCCGATGACTTGATTTAACTGCTTAAATTTATTGTATTCAGTACTTTGATTTTAATTTATAAGCGTTTGACATACTTCAAGCTAAGTTCTGTCAGGAACAGTTTTGAAGTCAGACATACATAAAATATATTTTTATTTTGTTGTTTTCCATTTTATAACAGTCCATATAAGTTTTCAATGAATTTCGGAAAAGCACGGCCACGCATATTTAATTATATTATGTTTTTCTTACGATTTATCCGTTAGAACTTTTCTGATTGCAGCATCGAGTTCTTCTGCCATATCTTCAGCAATTTTAACTTTAATACCGAAGCCTTTACTTTCTACTGTTCCCATGTTAATGTGTTGATCTCCGTGGACAGGCAAGCCTACCAGTGGCACACCATAGTGTATAGCTTCAACGGTTGAAAGTTGACCGCCGTGAGTTATGAAGAGTCGTAGGTTTGGATGAGCTGCATTAATTAAAAAGTATTACAAAGAGAAACGAACATTATACTATTTGAGTTCGACAGAAAATCGAAGTAAAGTCGCTCATGGCTCATTTCTCTCTTTAGGAGAGCACTCTGGAAGAGGCCACACTATTTCCACTCCCCTAGCCATAGTCCTCTCCATGCCATCTTAAAGGCGCATTTGTGACCATCTTAGAATTGTCAATGTCCTTGGGCGGCGCTCCATACTTAGGGCCAGGTGAACTGTTTGTTTTTATGCTGACTTTACCATAAAAAGTAAACTCGTATTAGAGCAAAGTTACTTACACAATATGCTGGGCTGTGGAGCCCACTTCACAAGATGTACATTTTTCGGAACATCATTTAGATCGCTTTCATATTTCCAAATTACTGTCTGGTCTAACTTGCTAAATAGGTTAAGCAATGATCTCTTCATTCCTTCGGACATACCATCACTGAGCAAGCTGGAGCCCATGCTGAAATATATTACCCCGTGTTTTGCTTCATCCATTATTTTTTGAAGATCCTGGGATTGACAAAATTGTTGATTATTAATTTTTCCTCAATTACCAATATCTATTCATCGCCGGTAATATATCAATTATAGCATATCAAATATGCATGAATTGCATAGAGAAAACTGTATTACTTCTAGTAAATTTCTAAAATATAATGATACAAATATCATCGGTATAGTGGAAAAACTAAATATAAACTCAACATTTAAAGATGCGAGATACGGTTTACTGTTTTGGACACTTTTTCAATATTATCATCAAATGTAGAACAATTTTACCGCCCGCATCTTTATATGCTTTAAGCATGTTAGCCGTTGGCTCAATCAAACTAATTACAGTAATTACTTTCATAAACCAAACAGATAAAAAAAACAGAAACCAAGTTTGGATAACTTGGGTCTGGAGTTTTAAAATTCCGCCACAGCAGGATTTTTGAAATAAACCGTAGTTAGCTAATTCTTCGTGGTAGTTATTCAGTTTTCCCAGAAAGAAAGATGAAGGTGAATACACGAATTCTGGTAAACTAAGTACACTTATTGAGTTGAATTGAATAACTTGACTGGTTTCATTTTCGTTCGCGGCAGAAATAAATAACTGATTCAATTTGATCAAAAGTGATCAAAAGTCACAATTATTTCATTTATTTGTAGATATAGTTTTTGTAATAATATTCAATGTTCATTGTTTTCCAATCTTTTTTAACAAAAAAAGCTATATTTTTGGATTGGATTAAGATAATAATAATATGTAGATGTTTGTTAGATCAAAAGATTCGACACATTCATTCATTCATTCATTCAGTCATTTTGGGGATCACCAAAATGGTAAAACGTCAGTTTGGTCACAATGTGACTTATTTAGTTCTACCATTATAACGACGATATATTTCAATTCTTAACTCAGCCGGGTGAAAAATTGTAAACAATTTATGTCTATATTATCAAGTTTTTTTTTTTAATTTACGATTAAAAAATATTCAAGTACCTTCGGTAGAGGTTGCACCTGGTCTTTGATATGGTATCCAGCAACATTAATGGCGTTTTGTGGCAACTTCATTGCACCGCCAAGAGCTGGATGGGAATTGATGAACATAAGAGATCCATTATACAATGCATCATTGTAGGAAGGCATGGTGACTCCTCTCTTTGCAGCTATTTCAGGATAAACGCTGTTGTAAGTCCATTTTTCCAATGGAATTATTACTAAACTGTAAAAATATTAGATTCTTCTCTTTATATATTTCCATTTTACTAAATAAAACGTCAGAAATAAAAAAAAAAAATTAAAGTAGTCCATTGAAATGTAACATAAATAGAAATATTATGGAAATTTTCTCATTTCTCAATATGCTTTTAACTTCTTTAATTTTAATATAAGGGTTGAGGTTTGTATGAACATATTTTGAACAAAAACATTTGCTACAAATTCTGCTTTCACGATTTTTTTTTAGGACGTTCCTTTACTTCTTTCTATTGTAGATAGTTGAGATGGAGTCTAGATATTGAATCTGGTTATGTATATGTACTTAGATAACTCCACGCCGTCACAGTCTATTGTAAGGTAGGCAAGATCTTTACACCCCTCACTCGCCTCTTTGACTTTCATAAGTCTTGTCATACAAAGTCGACGATTTTTAAGACTCTTGACATCACCAGTGATGGACACCAGACAATGACATGTTCAATTTGGTTATAAAATTAGTTAAATGTGTAAAATGTTACTCACTTCAGAAATAGGTATTTCTTAATAGTATTCCAAAGTTGGTCAACCCTTTGACCAAAGCTCAAGGGGGGTCTATAGCTGGCAAATATATCAATACTGTATGCCGGATTAGGGATTTCATCGATAAGCCTTAACGATTGCCAGTGTGGGTCAGTTGAACAAACCCAGATTAATGGTGCTTCGAACAGTGGGGGTATACTGTAAAAAAATTAAAGTATTAAGATTTATTTTCTTAATATTATTAGGTACACTAAATTTATCTGAATAGAGAAAAGTAACAGAAATCTAATAGCTAAGTTAAAATGCACTACACATCTTTATTAGAATTGAAAACAATTGGTTGTGCTAATATGGATAGGACGCAGTGAAAGGGGAAATTAAAGATTTCGTTAAAGAATTTCTCAAACATTCTAAGTGCAAAATAAAAATAATAATATCTTGGACACAATACACACAGCGCCCTCTAATTCCAAGCTAAGCAACTAAATGCTTGTGCTATGGATACTAGATAGATAACGGATATTAACACATATATACTTTTCTTTTGTAAATACATACTTATAATACATAGAAAAACACGCAGATGCCATACAAACATTCATGCTTGTCACAAATATTTGTATTCGGGTGGGAATCGAACCCGTCAACCTCGATTCTGCAGTCGGTAGCTTTACCAATGCACTACGAGGCTTGTCAAAAATATAATAATGACATTTTATATAATTATTAATAATAAGCATCTTGATGCTTAAGCGTGTGATAAGTATGGATAAGTATGTTTTATGTTTAAAAATACTATTAGTGTCTTACGGAACTTTATAGATACATACCCTACAGTTATTTCTGAAATGAACCAGTCCAAAATGACAACATCGAACTTCTCATTGGGATCACTAAGCAATTTCACCACATTGGGTTCTTCAATTAGTTTTTTATGCATCATATAAGTGTAAATGGGTAGTAATAATGTATCTCCAGCACTGCTGCCGATCATATTTTTCAGTTTGTATGATTCAGCTGAAAAAAATAGAACATTATGAAATAAGATTAAAAAAAGTAAGCATCCTCTTTATTTAATTGGACTAAACGAATAGAACGAACGAATTTTCTCTGTTTATACTTTCACGTATTTAATGCATGAAGATCTCAAAATATTTAATAGTTTTTTGGGAAGGTGCAGGCAAAGTCCAAATTAAGCCTCGGCTTTCTGAATTTTAGGTCCCAAAGTCAGCTATTGGCATTAAACAAGCACAATTTTATGAGTCAGCGATATTTCATTAATAAAGTTCCAAGAAAAATTAGTTTGATTAGTGTGAGCCAAAATTCGAAATCGAGACATTTTGCTTCAGAAGCAGAGTGCTTAACCTCCAGACCGCCGAGACATTTGGTCTTAACTAGGTAAACTCTGTACTTATAACAGTGGTAGAGCCAAGCAGTTCGCTGCATGATTGGGCCGGCCGATGAAATACCACGACCTCTCAGAAGACCGACGTAAAGTGGCTCATGCCGCGTATCGTTTGGTGAGAGAGGTACCCGGAGGCCCACCCCCTTCCCCATCCTTTCCTATCCCCTACCCCTTAAAGGTTGGCAACGCAACAGTAACACTATATGTGTTGCTGGTGTCCATGGGCGGCGTTGGTTGCTTACCACCAGGTGACCTGCCTGCTCGTTTGCTCTCCTATCCCATAAAAAAAAACAAAAAAAAACTTATATAAAGACAGGGATCTCCCTGCTTCTGATTCAGAAGTCATGGGTTCGATTACGGACTCATACCAATGATTTCTCAGAATTCTGTTCTGAAGTTATGGGTAATAATTAACTATAACTGTCAACTATGTACTCGGTGTAATAGCAATAGGTGTTTTTTATTTATTTAGCAAAATACAACAAATTAAAATAAAATCACACGTATTATCAATCACAATCACAAGGTATTAGTAGTAGTAAGTATTAGTAGTAGGTATTAGTCTTACACTGTTTTGTGTCGTTCACAATACTTTGACTTATAGATGATGAATTTATCTCCTTTAATTTTGGTACTACTTTTTCTCGCGGGTATGAAGTAATATGTACCACCTGAAACATTAACGTCATATAAATTAACTATCAAAAAGTAAATAATCGTATAAATATGGGCACTGGTTTTTGTGGCTGGATTTGCTTTGATAAAATAATTTCATTTAATTTCCCCAGAGGTTGGAGTCCGACAAGAAGTCTCCCAAACTATTGTCAAACTTATAAATTATCTATACATGTAAATAAAATTGAACTGTCTGTTTGTAAAATTGACATAGCTGCTTTATATTACAATCATATGAATATATACGGTACAGCCACCAAAACACGTATTTCTTTATAATTGTTGTCTATCTGTCTGCTTGTTCCGGGTAATCTCTGAAATGGATGGACCAATTTTTGGATCGATGGACGGGACTTTTATCAGCAGGTAGCTGTGGTGTAATAAGGAGTACTTTGGCTACTTTTTCTCAAATCTTTTGTTTATTTTCTATTTGCTTGCGACGCGAAACAAAGTTCGCCTGCCTAGTCATTTAAGTCGTTAATAAGTTTTCACCAATGGTAGTAAAACTTACTTCGTGTCCAGCTTCTAGCAGTCGGTCAACAATTCCATGTCCCAATATGCTATGACTTTTCGCTATCATGGGAAAACATACCAATACTCTTAACGCGTCGTTTGTTGCCACTAATGATAACAGCAAAAGGACAAATGGAGTCCTGTACTTCATCTGGAATGTTCAGTTAGTTTTGTATATTCATATATGAGTTTAATTGCTATGCCTTGTTAGTATATATATATATATTTAGGTTTTTACATCCTTAATTCCTGAATGTATAGATAGAATTATCAGTAACCTTCTATCACTCAATAATATGTTTGTTTTTATCGAATAAACAGAGAATCCAAATTATAAGATCACATAAAAATCGATAGACAGTACATACATAGCAATCGCAATTTTTGGTGTCGAGGCATAATCGCTACTGTCTGCTTAAAAGTAATCATAGGGCATGCAGTAATACATCTAATAAGGAGTATTATAGACTAAAAAGAGATGGAACTTGAACCTATCGTTGTACCGTTAGTACGCCAAGGTTTGACCGTATGTCAAACCTTGACGTACGTTTCACTGAGCAAACTACTGTTGCCAATATCTACTTGCTTTTTAAAATATTTACTTTTGTTTTCACTTCTTGGTGGTCCAGTGGGAGAGCACACGGCTTCTGATCCAGAGGTCCGGGTTCGAATCCTGACACTGGTTCACACCAATAACTTTTCGAAATTGTTTTCGGAAGTTAAGTGTGATAAATATCGATGACTGAAAACTTTGTGCCCGGTATGACAATAGGTTCGCCACCTATTCCATTTGGGACGTAAATATAACGGCGAGAAGAGACTTAACGGCCGCTGCCTACACCTTTGGGTAACAATAGGCGTGAAGTTATGTTATGTTATGTTTGTTACTTTCATTTTTCGCGTCATCTTATCGGAAATTATAAAAATTCATAACCATTCTCAGGTCACGCATTGCTTTTACTGGTACTTATAAGCTATGTCTTAGTTATACCTAATCCCAATTATTATATAAAATTGTTAGTTCATTAACAAAGTTAATGTACACTCCAACAAAATAACTATTTAAGAAATCATGACCTGAAAGATGATCCAAGTACAGTAGTACTCGAGTTACAGCTCTTAGCAACATATTTAGTGATTCATTTTCATTTACTTAAAGATACATGTTTCAGATACGATAATAGTATAATGATATTATATCAGTCTACATAACTGGAGTTTTATAGTAAATTGACGTAAATATTGTTAGATTAGATAAAGTAAAGCCGTCGTACTAAAATATTAATCTTTTTACTTATAAATTATATGTCTCATTGTTTGACCGCTAGGGTCTCCTACTAAAACGATTACGAACGCAACTTTAAGGCTTCTCTTAAATACTCATTCCGCATCCTATCCATTTCCGTCACTGCACACATTCATCCCAATATTCGCATCTGACCTGACTGACATATATTCCATTAAGACTTTTTAAGATTAAGATTAAAACAGGCGTTACTGTGAAAGAAGTGGACGATACAGAATTGGGGAAAATAAAAACCCCCAAAAATCCCAAATAATGGCAGTAAAATTAGAAATTATTAATAAGTTTAATTTGTAAAATAATTGCTGTGTGGCGCCGGTATAGAATACCGCCACCCCATTTCTTCCCGTTGGTGTCGTAAAAGGCGACTAAGGGAAAAAACTGGAAGAATGGGCAGCAGCATTCTCTCTCAAGAAAATACTGCCTACTGCGATCGCCTACCCGCCTGCCAAGCGTGGCGATTATGGCAAAAACCCCCATGATTGCGCGGACCGGCAGTTGTGGCGCTCTATGGGGGAGGCCTATGTCCAGCAGTGGACGTCAAAAAGGCTAATGATGATGATGTAAAATAATAGAAAAAAAAGTCAAAATATTACTCACGTTTTAATCAATTGTAAACAACACATAAAAATAATAATTTATTTGTAATGCAAATATTATTGTAAATAATAGTGATAAGATATACTACGCGGGGAGGTCCAAAAGTTCGTGGAATGGAGGGGATGGAGTGGGGATAGGGGCGCTCGCTTAGTGTCATACTAATTGGGGACTCATAATTAGTATATAAATGGAGTTTCAGCCCTATTGCGTCATTCGTTTACGAACACTCGCCTGCTAAACACGTCAATCCGGAAGAAAACTGAAACTATGGAGAAAATTGAACACCGTGCGGTCATTAAATTCCTTACCAAGCAAGGAAAGAACGCTCAGACCATTTTGAATGAAATGGAAACTGTTTACGGGGAATAGTGCCCTAGTAAATCAATGATTTACAAGT
Source organism: Euproctis similis (assembly GCA_905147225.2). NCBI lineage: Eukaryota > Metazoa > Arthropoda > Insecta > Lepidoptera > Erebidae > Euproctis > Euproctis similis. Next base: position 19,200,961 of record LR990109.1, read on the forward strand.
GGCATGGTCTTTTTAAACATGGTCGGGAGTCGATTGAAGACGACCCCCGCTCAGGAAGGCCAGTTGAGGCCACCACATCAGACATCGTCGAAAAAGTGGAAAAAATTGTACTGGGGGACACCCGTTTGAAGAAAAAACAGTTATCTGCATTAGTTGGAGTATCAGATACCACCATTTTGCGAATCCTACATGACCACCTGGGTATGACAAAAGTCAGTGCAAGATGGGTACCGAGAATGCTCACGCCGCTTCAAAAACAGCAGCGCGTCGAAGCGTCAAAACATTTTTTGGAGTTGTGTGGCGACGATCCTGGACCGATTTTGGAGCGAATTGTTACCGGCGATGAAACATGGGTTCATCATTTTGAGCCTGAGTCCAAACAAGAGTCCATGCAATGGCATAAAAAGGGGACACCACCGCCAAAGAAATTCAAAGTGTCGGAGTCGGCTGGAAAGTTGATGGCTACTGTTTTTTGGGATTGTGAGGGGATAATACTGATTGATTATAAAGAAAAGGGCAGGACCATAACCGGAGAATACTACGCAACAATACTAGAAAAATTAAAGGATGCCATCAAAGAAAAACGTCGGGGAAAATTGACCAAGGGCGTGTTGCTCTTGCAAGACAACGCGCCGGTTCACAAGAGCAAAGTTGCAATGGCTGCTCTACACACGCATGGCTTCGAATCACTAGTCCACCCACCCTATAGTCCAGATCTGGCCCTAAGTGATTTTTATTTGTTCCCCAATTTAAAAAAAGACTTAAGGGGAAGGAAATTTTCCGACGACAATGAGGTAAAGGATGCAATTTTGGCTCATTTTGAGGGAAAAGATAAAAAATATTTTTACGATGGTTTAGAAAAATTAATTCATAGATCTAATAAATGTATTCAGCATAAGGGTGATTATATTGAAAAGGAAAAATAAATTTACTGTTTCATTTTTACTAAAACCCTTTCATTCCACGAACTTTTGGACCTCCCCTCGTATATAATCTTTGTTATTATTTAATCCTGATTTAGTCGTGTATCCACTAGTATTGTAGAACGGCGAGTGAGTATTTAGTAGATAACAATGCCATTTTATAGGGAATATACTCGCAATGACAATATGTTATGATGTAATACACAGATTACCTAAATATAGTCGTAATTCTTAAGATCACATGTGGAATATATGTGGTGCAATAAGTAATATTTAGTATTATCTATATATTTTCAAGCTATTAATATTTGAAGGTGTTCTCAAATACACTTCCTATCTTCGAATAAAATTGTGAGCTCCTGAATAAAATAAAAGTAAGTCTGATCGCCACATATCGAGCATAATTTGGTATGTTATAATAATAGGGAATATATAGAACAGTCGCTGGAGGTGTATCCCATTTAAACTCGGAAACTTTTTATCAGAAATCTAAGAGCTAAGCCGCATTGAGCCTATGGTTTATACTTTTTTTTCACCAATACACAGCGCTTTCTAGTTATTTAACCTATTATTATTACTATTAACGGATTAATACTTCTATACATTATTTTTGTAAACACTCGACACCTACATCCATCCGCTTTTGCATTGTAGATCTGCTTAGTCAATCTTGCATCATTCGTCCTTTCTACATGTCCGAACCATCGGAGCATGCCCTTCCTTACCTTTACACCGACACAAGTTTTTAGTGGTAGAGCCAAGCAGTTCGCTGCATGGCTCGACCGGTGAAATACCACGACCTCACAGAAGACCGACGTAAAGTGGCTCATGCTGCGTTTCATTCGGTGAGAGAGGTACCCGGAGGCCCACCCCTCTTCCCCATCCTTTCCTATCCCCTATCCCTAAAAGGTCGGCAACGCAACAGTAACACTATATGTGTTGCTGGTGTCCATGGGCGGTGTTGGTTGCTTACCATCAGGTGACACGCCTGCTCGTTTGCCCTCTTATCCTATAAAAAAAACTCTTTCAAACCGACTTCCTACCTTGTTTTCGACGCGGTCAGCGAGGGTCACTCCGCGGATTTTGCGCAATGCCCTCATTTCGACCGCGTTTATCCTACTTTCATGCACACTCTGCCATACCCAGCTCTCACTCCCATAAGTTAGCGTTAGGATCAGTATTGCATTGTGGATTGCTAGCTAGGCTTTTCTGCTAATATTTTTTGCGCCCAGGAATCTGCCCAACCCTCCATTCACACTATTTCCTAACGCCATTCTTCTTTCTACATCCGCGGTATACCTTCCATCCCTGCTAAAAGCGCATCCAAGATATAGAATTTCATTCACCTCTTCCAGCACTACATCGTCAACCATTATCCTTGTATCCGTTCTGTATTCCTCCATTTCAAACACCATAACTTTCGTTTTTATCACATTCAATTGTAAGCCTTTCATCAAACAGTCATTTTTCATAATGGTGACTAGGTTTGCAGGTAAGACGGCGATTCGGCTAGAAGCACGGCGTCATCTGCGTAAAGCAGGCAGCTCACAACTAGGTCACCCATTCGCATTCCTCCATTCGTCGATCTCACTCTCTGGAGACAACTGTCCAGGTACAGGATGAACAGCCGAGCGGACAGCACGCAACTCTGTCTGACGCCGATATTGACGTCAAACCAGTAACAGATTCTTATGATATATAGAAATATATGACCACAACAGAAGCATTTATGCTCATAATAAATACTTCTACTAGCGTGTGGATGGAGTCCACCTATAAGAGGTCGTCATTTATTGAAATTGATTTCATGTTTTAGAAAATTACTCATCATTTTCCTGCCCTCATAGTGGCCCTGTGGCCCTCATAAGTGGGGTCATATCAATATGTCTTCTATTTTGAACTATCCAAGTTATCCAAAGATTTGACTGTGGTTTTATAACCGGCCGTCTGCCTGATGTCAACTCTTCTTGGGGATGCTTTTGTTGTTGTTATTCCCCACCAGGAGGAAAAGTATGTATGCAGAATGATTCTCAGTCAGCTTTTACAGATGTATTTGTTTTAGCTCCTGGTCTGCCTGTCACCTCTTTAACACATTCACCTTAAGAACGACGCACCATTTCCTTCTGTTTATCAGCCTCCTTCTCCTAATTGTCTTAATTTGTCCTAATAGCTGAGTTATATTTTCATATATCCCAGTGTTAATGTTATTTATTGTTTCGGTAATTACTATGCGCTCATTATGTAAGTTATCTAGACCTCGATCGGCACGTTACAGATAAAACTTTATCTGGTCATTATAATATCGATGGATGGTATTATCATTCCGACGATACTGTAACTATCTTTCTGGCTATGATTTATTATAATAAAAACAAACCCAAAAAAACCCACGTTATCAGTTGTGTTATATATTTTGATATTAGTATTTCTAGTAATCTTATTAATCTTCTTTATTAGGATTTGGCTGAAGAACTTCTAATTGAGGCGTGCTGAGTTTGACTACGGATACACTAATTTACTTTTGAACTACAAGTATTTTATTTAATACTAGCAGACCGCGCGAATTTTGTACCGTTATATTGTATATAGCTTCCCGCCTCGCGGTGTTACTCGCGTACAAACAAAATGTCGATGATGACGATGATTACATATAGCCTATTTCACTCAGTGATAATGTAGCTTTCTAAAGAAAAAAGAAATATTAATATCAGTCTAGTACTTTTTGAGTTTATTCGTTACATACAAAAATACAAAAAAAACAAGGTGAGAAGTTACTTACCATCAGGTGAGCCACATACTCGTTTGCCGGCCTAACTTATAAAAAAGTTATGTTATTTTATGTTAAATATCACAATAATTATTCACTAATCATCACTCGTCTGTAGAACTCTTTTCATCCGATAACGAATCTTCGTTGACAAGGATACTGAAAGTTTGTTATACCACATTATGAAAAGCCAATAACAGTCGATCGACTAACCACATCCCTAAGCATCACAGTGACCTTGTAATGAAATATGACGTATTGACGCCTAATTTTATTTCGGAGCTTTAAGTTATGACGCTGGAACAAAGTTAAAGCAACAAGTATTCGTGAGCTGTCTAAAATACAATAATACAATTCAATCTAATTTCCTGATATGTATAAGAACGTAATATGTTGATTCCAGAGCTCGCTCCTAAATTCCATTGCAATTCAAAGGCCCTTTGCGTCAAGTAATTTATTTTTCTGTCTTATTTTGATTGACACTTTAACTAAATTTTAAAATGTAACTACAATAGTTGGATGATCTTGCAAACTTTTTTGTATATATATATTTATTATAGTACAACAAAAAAGTATATATTCCTGAGTTGTCTACTTCCAAAATATAAAATTCAGTTACTAATCAAATCTTGGAACAAAATGACGTTGTGTGAATTATATTTACAGGCTCTTTTACATTTTTATGGTCTAGAATTAAGTAAACAAAAATAACAAATTTAAACTTTGAATATAGCCCTCCACAAAATTAAAGCGTTAGCAATAATGTACAAAGTAGATAATCTCGACGTTAAAAATCTAATTCCATGGAGGCTATTGTTTTGTACATAATGAGTTTTTTGTAAATTTCTTTTTTCTACACAAATGAGTTGATTTTATACGAAATAATTAAAACAGACTGTATATTAGTGCGGCTCTGTTGTTTTATTTTCTTGGCTCTCAGATTTTGTAGCGACACCAGTTTAATTCCAACAAATAGTTTACCCTACTTTTTTAATAGTATTTTCTACTCTTTTATGTTTACATATTGGGGCAAACAAATAAACTGAATCATTGAGATATTAAAGCAAACTGTGGTCGAAATCATTTCATATACTCAAATGTTTGACCCGGCAATTTGTTTTGCTTTAGAAATAACATATGAATAAATTTTGGTCCGTATTAAGTTCAATTGGCGCTATTATAGACACGTGTCCGTTGGTACCACGGCACGGCTCAACAGTCATGTACCTGAATTTTAAGTCGGTGTTAATTTAGAAAATATTTATTTATATTTCATTTTTACAAGACCGTATGATCTATATTAAATGCAAAGTGCATTTAACGTACACAATTCAATAAGGATTAGGCATTATTTCTCGTAAAAAAGTAAAGAAATGAAGTGGTAATTGTGGGTTATCCCTAGGAGATAGACATACCTACACCATCGCGGACTTTTTAAATAATATAGTACATATTTAGATCTATCACTATTTGGTTCAGCCAGTTTGAAATTAAAGCTCCAAACCTTATAATGTTTTCAATACTATATTAAGCAAACCTTCTACATATTTAAACACCGCATCAAAATCCGTTGCATAGTTTAAAAGATCTAAGCATGTAACAGACAGATTAATGCGACTTTGTTTTATAATATGTAACGACATTATGCATGTAAAAATTGAATGACAGTAAATCATTTGCCATTCATGAAAATAATAAATTCAACTAATTTTTCCTACACAAGATAGAAGAAGAAGGAAAAATTATCACCGTACCGGAACAACTCCGTCACATATAACGCTGTCCATATTTACTTGTTTCTAAAAGTCACTTCTTCACCCTAATAATAACAGACAAAACTACGCAACTGATTTTAAGTTTTAACGCAATTTCAAGAAAGTTGCTAAGAGTCGGGTTACGGCTACGTGCTGTGTGCTACAAGTGTGAGTTTCTGCTACGTGCTACGAGAATCAGCTACGAGGACGAGCTACGAGTCCGATATACATTAAATTATGTAAGACATGTTTCTTTATATCCCACCTTCTTCTAAGAGGTTCATTATATATATTATATCATTTCATTCGAATAACGTTTTGTTGGTTATTTGGCTCCTCGACTAATCTTCCGATAGGAAATAGTTAAATTGATAATGGTCCACGTCATTTCGCACTATATACGAGGGGAGGTCCAAAAGTTCGTGGAATGAAAGGGTTTTAGTAAAAATGAAACAGTAAATTTATTTTTCCTTTTCAATATAATCACCCTTAAGCTGAATACATTTATTAGATCTATGAATTAATTTTTCTAAACCATCGTAAAAATATTTTTTATCTTTTCCCTCAAAATGAGCCAAAATTGCCTCCTTTACCTCATTGTCGTCGGAAAATTTCCTTCCCCTTAAGTCTTTTTTTAAATTGGGGAACAAATAAAAATCACTTGGGGCCAGATCTGGACTATAGGGTGGGTGGACTAGTGATTCGAAGCCATGCGTGTGTAGAGCAGCCATTGCAACTTTGCTCTTGTGAACCGGCGCGTTGTCTTGCAAGAGCAACACGCCCTTGGTCAATTTTCCTCGACGTTTTTCTTTGATGGCATCCTTTAATTTTTCTAGTATTGTTGCGTAGTATTCTCCGGTTATGGTCCTGCCCTTTTCTTTATAATCAATCAGTATTATCCCCTCACAATCCCAAAAAACAGTAGCCATCAACTTTCCAGCCGACTCCGACACTTTGAATTTCTTTGGCGGTGGTGTCCCCTTTTTATGCCATTGCATGGACTCTTGTTTGGACTCAGGCTCAAAATGATGAACCCATGTTTCATCGCCGGTAACAATTCGCTCCAAAATCGGTCCAGGATCGTCGCCACACAACTCCAAAAAATGTTTTGACGCTTCGACGCGCTGCTGTTTTTGAAGCGGCGTGAGCATTCTCGGTACCCATCTTGCACTGACTTTTGTCATACCCAGGTGGTCATGTAGGATTCGCAAAATGGTGGTATCTGATACTCCAACTAATGCAGATAACTGTTTTTTCTTCAAACGGGTGTCCTCCAGTACAATTTTTCCACTTTTTCGACGATGTCTGATGTGGTGGCCTCAACTGGCCTTCCTGAGCGGGGGTCGTCTTCAATCGACTCCCGACCATGTTTAAAAAGACCATGCCACTTGTAAATCATTGATTTACTAGGGCACTGTTCCCCGTAAACAGTTTCCATTTCATTCAAAATGGTCTGAGCGTTCTTTCCTTGCTTGGTAAGGAATTTAATGACCGCACGGTGTTCAATTTTCTCCATAGTTTCAGTTTTCTTCCGGATTGACGTGTTTAGCAGGCGAGTGTTCGTAAACGAATGACGCAATAGGGCTGAAACTCCATTTATATACTAATTATGAGTCCCCAATTAGTATGACACTAAGCGAGCGCCCCTATCCCCACTCCATCCCCTCCATTCCACGAACTTTTGGACCTCCCCGCGTATGTGCTTAATAGTGCGAAATGTAGTAGATGTGATAGAAATGTAATAGATTGCTTCTATTTCAGGACACATTTTTATAATTTAATAATAATACCAATCTGTCAGGCCAATTCTGTGCTCTTTTATAAGTCTTACTGGTCGAGTGGTTGAGCTCTCCGAGTTGTGGGATTCCGGGCGCACACCAAAAATTTCTTGTAATGCTTTTTGGAAGTTACGTGTGATAGATATCGCTGACTGAAAACTTTGTGCCCGGTGTATCTCAATAGGTTCACCACCTATTCTGCTTGGGACGTAACATAACGATTCGGCGAGTCGAGCCATAACAGTCGCTGTCTACACCTATGCTTTATAACATTCTTTCATTCTTAAAAACATGCTAATTCACAATTCCCAAATTGAATATAAGTACTTAAGTTTAAGTTGTTAGGAGCCTCAAAAATCGATGCGCGTGCATGAAAAGAGTGAGTATGAAAGTCAACGAAGCGTGAGGTGTGTAAGAATCCTGGGCCTTATCCCCATAACTTGATAAAGCACCATTCTTACACCCTATTCTCTCTGCCTACCCCGCAAAGAATTTGCCGTGAATTTATGTATGTATGTATATACTTAAGTCTAAAGCTCACATCAATTCTCTATTTCAAGTTATTCAGAGGTAATATATACTATTTTTCACGAGCTACTTATGTGCCGATTTGATTACACTGAGCACCTGACTTCAAGTCCAAGTGTATCTTCTATCGCATGATATCGTTTTCTTTACGTTACCGTTCCAGTCATACGATACTTACTAGTCTGCACTCATTTCATTGTAACATTTAATGCTTCACATTCAGTGCACGGACGAACTAAAACGTGACCACCTGACCACAGGGTCCATACAAGTACGTATCTACACGACACAAATAAAGTGTTCATCTAAAGGTGTATGTTGAACTGACCATTAGAGAATGCTGTAACTGTATATTCTACTAGTTGCCCTAGCGAACTTGGTTTTTTTTTTGGGATAGGAGGGCAAACAAGCAGGCGTGTCACCTAATGGTGACACAGCAACCAACGCCGCCCATGGACACCAGCAACACATATAGTGTTATTGTTGCGTAGCCGACTTTAAGGGATAGGTGATAGGGAAGGATGGGGAAGGAGGGTGGGTCTCCGAGTACCTCTCTCACCGAACGAAACGCGACATGAGCCACTTAGCGTCGATCTTCTGAGAGGTCGTGGTATTTCACCGGTCTTGGCTCTACCACTGTTAAACTTTGTTTCGCCTCAGTAGCAATAAATAAGTAAATTTTAGATTTTATTAATTTCAATTGGCGGTCCTTAACGTACATATATTATACATACAAACCATTCCGCTGACTGCTTCTTCCTATTAAAAAAATACTACATAAAAATAGGTTACGTACTTTCAAAGATCCAAACATATAAGGGGACTGACAGTGTAAGGCGACCTTGTTTTATACTATGTAATGGTAATTAGTAATTAATAATTATTTTTCATAATTTACGTATCTTTCTCCCCTTATTAGTGTAGAAAGATTTTTTTGTTAAATTTGATGTCAGAGGACACTGTGCGCAAAAGAAAAATTCGTTGAGTTCAGGAGTAGCAACCGCTGCCTCCATCTTTAAGTTGAAAAGGCGTAAAGTTACCAAAAACATAACATAAAACTATCTATATACCAAACTGTTTATTTTTAGAACCTACTCATCAATTCAATGTGAAAATACAAAAGCAAAAGCACTTTGTAAATTGTATACTTTGATTTGGAATGTTTGCAATAGTGCAGACATTGCAAACAATAAACCGCGCTGGCGTGATGCGCTAAAAGTATTGGATTTCACGAAAACGTGGAGGGATTCCAATTCAAGAGAGTCTTTCCCGGCTAATATTTAAGAAAGTATCAAGTGACAAATTTGATGTCAAAATCCTTTTAACTCCACGTCGCCACTGAACGGACACCTGCAATATAGATAGTGTTACAGTTGCGTTGTCGGTCTTTAAAATAGGATAGGCAGAATAGAAAGAATAGAATACCTCTCTCACCGAGCGAAACGCGGCACTTCTATATTCTGTGAGGTCGTGGTATTTCACCGGTCGAGCCAGCTCATTCATACACCAAACTGCTTGGCTTCTACCATTCTAACTGTATATGTATAGCAATAATAGCATTCAAATAAATCATTAGATATTCCTGTTTACATTAAACCTATAAATACACATTTTCAACTTCGCGCAGATCAAAGGGAAAAACTTTTAAAACCGAACAGTCCAATATCATAGAACGTACCAACGTTTCCAATCAAAGTTTTCTTCGTTTTCACGTGCTCACCACAACTGCCAATTAAAAGTCGGAAGCTATCAAATTAATAATCAACCCATTAATCTGAACATTACGCTAGGGTGAAACTTTAATCCCATTAGTTAGGCGAGGTTTTTTTTAATTTCGAAGCGTATTCAACTTTTTGAACTATACACAAATGTTGCGAATTTCCCGCTGAAACCCTTTAGGTTAAAGGCGAACTATTCTCCATATAAAAGTTTCATTATTAATTTTACTTGTAACTGCACGCCTTTTATACTTAAGGCAGTAGGCAAACACAACTAACAACTTTTTATATCCGGTAAATGTACATATTTCTTATGAATTAGAATTTCATGTAAAATCCATAATATAGACGCACTGCAAAATTTCATGTAAAATAACAGCTACCAAATGATATTGTACCGTTTTTTTATTCTAAATGAATTAGGTTTTTTTTATTTTTATCTTACTCATTTTAATGTTACATTAATTACAGAAACAATAAATGTTTGATATTTCTTGGTTTGTAAATTATTTTGCAATCACAAGGGCTTTGTACCCATGTTTATGATATTTTTTAAATACTACCCACCGATTCAAGTAATAACGGAGTGGTATAAAACTCCTGAACAATAATCACAGTCCATAAAGCCACAGAAACATGTCAATTCCTCAATTGCGACTGATACAGATTTATACTGCTACACTTGTATCACCTGTATCACTTTCACAAAAATAAATACAATAATTATTTTCAGTAAAAAAAACATTAATATTGTGGTTTATATACGATTATTGCATAAAAAATCTTTAGAAACAAAAAACTACAAAAAAGTAAATTGCGTCCAATAATTCTACGTAGTTTAAACAATCCATTGATTTAGCATAGACTATAACCTAAGGCACATGTCAGGAAAAATGTACTAATATTCATCACTGACAGCGCAACCGCGTATATTAGATTTTCAGGATATTTACATTTCAACACATGAACGTTAAGTATGTAAAAGTTGACACTTTGAAGCGCTTTTTACGCACACATTGATAAGTCACTCATCTACAACCCATTTTTGGTCTCGTTGTTTGGGTGACTATTGCCCATCTGATATTCTTTTATCTATGATACAATCTATGTAAAGTGCGTAATATTTTTTGAAAAAAAAAAAACACATGTTATTCAGCGATAAAGTTTATAGATGTTATTTCAGCTTTTTAATATGGACCCGTTTCGAACACCAATTTTTGAACCTATATTGTTTTTGTTCTACTTAACCACATTGTCACTGGCCGTCAGTATTTGATTAAAAAACTTTCTCAAATTAGTTTTGGAATTGTGTAATATTTTGAATTTAATCAAATGTCAAACATGTCACATATCATACACATAACGGAGGTAGGATATGACGTAAGTTTTAAATTACAAATTACGTATTTTAACTAGAGAAAACATATACGTATAACATAACTTCACGCCGTGTTTCTACCCGAAAGTGTAGGCAGCGGCTGTTAAGCCTCGGCCCGCCGTTATGTTTACGTCCCAAATGGAATAGGTGGAGAACCCAAGACTACAAAGTTTTCAGTCATCGATATTTATCAAACAAAACTTCCGAAAATAATTTCGAAAAGTCAGTGGTGGGAGCCATTCGTACTAGCGGCATCTTAATTCAGAAGCGAGATGCTCGACCAGTGGACCACCGTTACATATACGTATACTTACTTATGATATCATGAAGAGAAAAATTAAACAATTAAATTAATTGTAAACGGTGTATACTCGGAGTCGAATTTCTGACCGCTGAGTTTGAACTGGACTGTTCAACCAAGAGACAAAAAAAAATATTTTTTAAGCGCGCGAAATAACATATTGTAGAAAATAATTGGGAAAGAAAGTGATTTACAGCTTCATTTGTCAACGTCGAAACTGAAACGTTCTTTTTTGCAAACATAGTATCTTAACTAAACGCTTTGACAAGGTTACATATTCAAAAAAACAGATCATTATATTAAACGTATATTTGGCAGATCAGAGATCTATAGTCCTGACTATCTGATCTTTCTCTTTAAGGCTAATATCAATATAATATATATATATATTGAATATGAAATATTCTATTTCTGGGATAGTTTTCAATAGGTTGTTATTTATTGGGTAGGTATATGGAAGTCTTTTTTTCTGGATTAGAGAGCTATCGAGCAAGCGGGTGACTGGTAGTAAGTAACTAGCACTCCCTTGGACACCTGCAACATTCAATAGGGTTACAGTTGCATTGCCAGACCTTAAAATGGATTTATAGTGGGTTGCCAAGAGAGGAGAAAGTAGGGTGGGCCTCTGGATATCTCTGAGCGCAAAAAAACGTGGAATCAGCCGTTTTATGTCGGTATCTATTCTGAGAGGTAGTGATATCTCACTCCCACAGAAAAAAAAACGTGATGTGAGCCACTTTACGTCAGTATTCGGAGATGGCATGTTATCTCTCGGACGAGCTGGCCCATTCATGCAGGGAACTGTTTGACTCTCTCACCACTGTACTATTAAAGATAAGTGCTGATAATAAGTTAAATGAAATTAGTAATTAGTGAAGGATGATCAAAGTACTATCGTTGAAGTAGGAAACGGTTTATGAGAATCCTCAGTGTTACAAAAAGTGAACTCAAATTTCCTACATTTTTATAAAAAGTTACTTAGACTATCAACAACAGTTTAAAATTGCTACCTCTGAAAGGCGGCGCTAGGGAACTTTTTAACTTTACTTTGCGATCTAAAGAATTTTTAGTTAGTGAATTTTCTTTGTGAAGTTCATGCATCTTTTATCAGTAGACTCTTTATTTAGCCGTTTTATTGTGGATATAGGAGATAATTTTCTCTCTTTGTTATTGTGACATAATAAAGTATCCAATCTGCTTCTTGAGCATTTAGGAGGACTTATTAAATTATGATTTTAATTTTACAAATATTGACAAGACAGACTAACAGCCCCATTTTTTATCTATACTATTAATACTTCTTTTTGGGATATGGGGCAAAGAAACAGGCGTGTCTCTTGATGGTAAGCAACCAACTCTGCCCATGGACAACTGCAACAATAGTGTTACAGTTGCGTTGCCACCCTTTAAATCGCATAGTGAAGGGGTCGGAAGTGGAATGGGGAAAGGAGAGGGGAAGAGGTTGGGCCTCCGGATACCTCTCTCATCGAGCCAAACGTGACATGATCCTCTTTGCGTCGATATTTTGAGAGGTCGTGGTATTTCACCAGTGTCGATATTTTGAAATTAATATTAGTTTTACGGTTTGCTCGCATAAACTTTAGAATTGTGTTTAAACTTTTTGCATCATCAGCCTATTGCAGTCCACTGCTGGACATAGGCCTCTCCCAAACTTTTTTAACGTTATTTATTTCTGAAGCTATGAAGATTATACTCTTTATGAGCCTTAAACTCTTGCTTTACTTTAGTTTCCAATAGTGTAATATTTTGTCAAATATGCATGGTTAAGTATAATTATAAAAATAAATAATAGTTTAAAAAAACTAAAAAACACGCTTTTTATTGAAAACCGAACTAAAAAATAGAAAAAAAAAAAAATACTTTATTTTAAAAAAAGCGTGGGGTGCTTTTTAAGATATTATCGAAATGATAATTACTCTACTCATATCTGTCAATAAAATATTTATAACTATTGACACCATGCACCCCACGCTTTTTTTAAAATAAAGTATTTTTTTTTATTTTTCTATTTTTTAGTTCGGTTTTCAATAAAAAGCGTGTTTTTTAGTTTTTTTTAAACTATTATTTATTTTAAATTTTTTAGTTCGGTTTTGTATGACAGCGCGTTTCTTAGTTTCGAATTTGAGGAATAGCGCCATCTGTGACTTACATAAGGAACTCGTTTCAAGTTGATAACGTAAACTTTCCGCTGATTGCCTATCGTTCAAAAAAGCGTGGGGTGCATGGTGTCAATAGTTATAAATATTTTATTGACAGATATGAGTAGTGATTATCATTTCGATAATATCTTAAAAAGCACCCCACGCTTTTTTTAATTTATATTCATTGAAATTTTTAACACTATTTTCTTAATATAAATTCATTAAAATTTATTTTCTATTTTTTAGTTCGGTTTTCTAGTCTAGAACTTTCATAGTTCACAAATCGCACCATCTAGTGGCAATCAGCGGAAACTAAAAAAGAAGTCGGTTACAAACAAACCTACAAACATACAAATATACAAACATACAAACATACAAACATACAAACATACATACAGGTGAAGCTAATAAAAAGCTAATAAAAAGAAAATTAATGACCACTATATATTTTTTATTTATTAATTCTTTCATTCGAACGAATCCACGAAAATCGAAATAACTTAGCTTTATGAAACTGGTTCGACTGTTCTAAATGGTATTAAATTAAATTATAGATACGTTCATTGCTCAACTACTTTACAAATTAGATATTGGATACATTTATTATACGTGGCAATTTAGTAAGTAGGTTAAGTACTCATAAAATTTGCAAATCACTCTAAGGTGTTCATGAGAAACCTGCTGATCCTTAAAATCAAAACCGGTAATTTCCTAATGTGTAACCCAGACTAATATACTTAACTATTTGGTTACGTCGTATACAGCTAAAGGTATGGATAGAGTTGTACAATATTTAACAAACAATCTACAGTACAGTGTTATCTCCAACTCTCGGATCTCCTTCCGACCGTCTCAGATTAAAAAGTGGACCTTTCATTAAAAATTCACTCGCACTGCCGTAGAGTTGATGTGTGTGTGAGAGAAATTTAGTTAAATAGAAATATCATACTGTCCAATGCTCTAATTGTTGAACTATGGAGAATACATACATAGCTTCACGTCAATTCCCTTGAAGGGTAGGCAGAGACAACAGGGTACTCTGTTGTCTCTGCCTACCCTTTAAGGCACGATTCTTACACTCTTAACTGGCTTTTTTAACTCTCATAATAATTGTCATACACGTTTGTCAATTTTTACAGCTCCTGATATAACCTTCCTTAAGGAATCGTTCTATTTGATCATGGAAAGTTTATCGTAGCCGTCCTCAACTCTTACATCCATCCCGCAAACCTTTAGGACATTAACTATTACAATAAGTTTATTGTGAGACCTAAGTTGCGGTCATCGGTGAGCTTGACTCTAAAAATACCAGCGCGCTCCACTAATTTTTTTGACAAATCTTTCTCAGTCTAGGCTATGTTAGGCTACTACCTACTACGTATGATATACTATCGTAACTTATTCTTAAAACGGTGTACAATAAAATGTATTCTATTCTATTCTAAACATTCCAATCTCTTGCGTACAAAAATTATTACGCCATCTATCGAATCGATAACATTTTAACAATGCTATACGAGTTAAAGTTTTACATCCTTCTCACCTTCAAAACGTATGATCATGAACCCATATCAGGACAGATTAGTGTCAGTAATTACTAAATTTCCATCACTACCGCAGCGATTGCCAAAGTAATGGGTATGTACGAGGGTTCCAACTATTATACTTTCAAACAGTACGTGGAATTCTGTTCGGTATGTATATACTTAGTCATGCCATAAATATTGTAACAAAGAAAAAGTTTTTTTTTTAATTGCAAGAACTTTTATTACTTTTACAGTATGTTACTTTAATACACAAATATAAAACGATATAAAATATAAAAAGCTTATTCGAAGTGGTCTCCATTGGCTGCAGTACAGGCCTTTAAACGTTGAGGCCAGTTATCAATAGAAACACGCACTCTTTCCATGGGAAAATTCTTCACTGCCAATCGTATAGATTGTTTTAGGGACTCTAAATTATTATAATGTTTCACCACAAATCATAATCCAATGAATTAAGATCGGGACTAGACGACGGCCAGTCTTCAGCTCTAATGAAGTCCGAAACGTTCGCTTCCAACCAAGATTGCGTGGACCGAGCTTTATGACCCGGTGCCGAGTCTTGCTGGAAGGACCATACTTCGTTATTGAACATGGTGTTGTTAAGGGGCTTGAATACCTTTTCAAGAATGGTATCTTGATACACTTGTGCCGATGTTTTGATACCTTTTTCACAAAAGTATGGCTCAGTCACTCCTTCGTAGCTAACACCCCACCAAACCATCACTAAAGTCGGATAATGCCCACGTTGCACTCTGTCAACTAATTGGGAAGCTTCCTTAGAGCTTTGAGCACATTGACTTATATGTTCTAGACTTGTAGTAACCTTCTCAAAGCGTGACCACTGACCATAAGCCTACAGGCTTATGCGAAGCTTATGTCAATTCAGTCATCTGTCAGACGCGAACCGAATAACAATAGGTACAAAATGGGTAAATGCGTAGTAAAAGAGTGTGATTCAAGATCGGAAACCCATAAGAAATTAACCGGAATTACTTTCCACACGTAATATTAATGTTTTCATTAATATTAAAATTTTACCTTCGAATAAAATTTGTATTATGCTTCCAATGACGTCCGAAGTCATTATGAGAGTACGTCACGTCCCTTGCCCGCCATGGCGTTACTTCCGCTATCATATTGCACCAATAGCGCTCCATATCCGGCGCGCCTAGCGCCATCTATCAACTTCGACTGTTACCGATTCTTCTTATGAACACAAGCCGCCATTTTGGTCATTGTTCGGCTCATAATGATATAGCACCAGAAAGACATTACTGGGACTTCGGACGTCATTGGAAGCATAATACAAATTTTATTCGAAGGTAAAATTTTAATATTATGCGTTCCGTTTGACGTCCGAAGTCATTATGAGAGACCTGTTTGTTATCTTCTGGTGGCTTGTAGGTTTAATATAGAATTTAAACGCAACAATGTGAAGGAGCGTCATATAAAGTAAACTTAAAGGCGCGATTAATAAAGTGCCCTGTATAAACAATGTATTATTATTTCATCTAAGTTATGGAAAATTTTCTCGAGTGATTTACAAGTTAAGTTCCTGATTTGTCAAACTTAACGAAAAAATATTGTCGGTTCGTTTTTGGCTTGCATACAATTAATATAGTAATTGTCTGTAGCCAGATGAAGTGCTATACCACTGATTTATAAATCAGCTTTTTTTCACCAATCATTGTAACTGTGGCTGAACTTGAAGAGTTTCTAATGCTACGAATTTACTATAGTTCCGTGGATCTTCGACGTGTATTTTACCAGAGTTTACACTGTAATGTGAAATGACTGCATCAATGTTTTTGGTACACGCAGATAAAAATATACTAATGAATTGAGGATGAATGTTGAAAATCCGGGTATCTATAAAATGCAGACTTAGTAAACTGTCAAAGAGTAATATCATATGACACCACAACAGTTTAATCAAAACCTTTGCATTTGGAATGACATTAGGAAAAGACGGTTTCGTAAAGTATAATAAAATATGTAAATATACGTATCAATAAAATGTCTTGGCAAGATTTGGAATTTGAACGGCAGACATAATTGTAGCAATTACAGACGATTAGAATGTAAATTATTAGTAAAAGAAACCCATCACATAAATGTAACAGATATTCAACTGCAGTGACTAGTCCAGTAAGTTAATGTCACTTCAGCACATTGTTTCCAACACTATTATGTATCGATTGGTGTTTAAACACGATGAGCCTTGTGGTGCATTGATAAAACAACCCACTACGGAATTGAGGTTGGCGGATTGCAGGCAAATTCGAGTACAAACAGCTCTCATAAGCACGAATGTTTGTATCGGCGTTTAGATAGTTTCCATGCGTTATAAGCATGTATTCATAAAATAAAAGTATGTACGTTAACATGCATAACAACGTTTAGTTGCTCAGCTTGGAAAACCGAGGGCGCTCTTGTAAATTGTGTCCTACATAACATTAGTATTCTTATAATTAGTGATGTAATTTTGTTTAATTATTATTATGATTAGCGTTTAAGTATATAGCCTAATAGCCTTCTAAGCCAGTGGTAGTATTGTCGCTATGTTCAGCGACGTGTTCTTTAGTTTGAAATGAACAGATTGTACCAGCTTAAAGCTGCGTTTCGGCGATCACACTGGGTGATAGGCTGGCTGGTTATTTCACGACATTTTACTCATTAAAGTAGACATTGAGTCTGACTTCCATAGTATATTGTTATGAGATGTTATATTTGACAATGCAAACTTCCCGCAGTGTGATGGCGGTGGCGAAGTTATTCGAGTCTTACCCACAAATTTGTCGTACTTTGGCAATGTAGCCTTCCCCGGAGGGTGTTGAAGGTTACAAAGTTGGCTGTACTGATTTTACACAAACAAGTTGGGTCTGGTGTGCGTGTGTCTCATGGTGAAAAATTTTCAATGTTACTTAATCCAATGCAACTCGCAGTAGTGACGTTTCGTGAATTAGATCTTAGAGTCGACGTGATTTGGTCCACTAGTTTCAGACGCGGTCAAGCTGCCGGTCGATGTGATCGTGTTAATCCTCCATTCCTCTTCATTATCCATTTCCCCCCCAATACTCCATTTTTCAATTTCTCTGTTTTAGCTCCGCTGAATCTGTCGAATAACGATGTTCCCTCGCTGCGGTCGAAATGCGGACTATAGAATATTATTGTAGAGATTTACTTCGTATAGCAAAAGCGTTTACGTGGTGTAGCTGTCGAAAACTTCATTATATTTGTAATTTCTATCGAATTGACGTGGAATGTCCGGCGCGTGAGTTGTAGTGTTCCGTGGACTTCCTTTTAATGCCAATTACAAAACGAAATATTCGCGCACGTTCTCTGTATACTAAATCTGCCATCTGAGACACTGCTAATGCTCACAGTAAATGGTAACGCGATCTTCTCCAGCGACCTTAAAACTTCACGGCCAATATGTAGTGTCTGTTTATTCTGGTTTTTAAAATACGGTATCGAGCCGAATTTGAAAAATCTGATAAGTTTCTTCTATTCTTAGAAAGTAAAACTTGTAAATGATGACAAAAAACTCAGGTGACCTAATAGGCATTGCGCCTGTTTTAGGATTAAATCGTCCAGCTCAAGTTCTGGTAATATCAAGTGACGATTTTTTAGTAACTTGGCAATACAACTTTTTGTTGAAAGTTATGACGGTTATCAAACTGGCGTTTGACGATCCCATTAACAGTCGTGCTTGGAATAACTGAAGAATTGGTTAAAAATTGAAATGCAACCTTTTCCAGGGTATGGTGATAGTTGCATAAATTTAATGTTTAAGTACACATCGCGCCTGCTTTAGATTCGATTACTGACCGCAGGTTATTTTCGGAATATGTGACCTATTTATTGTTATTTGGAAATGCAACTTTTCGGAAAGTATAGACTTTTCCAAATTTGGTGGATCCTACTAGGTGCTGTGATTGCTTTAGGTTCCCACTTCAGGCCACAAGTTATACTCGGAAAACTTGATGTACGAAATGTACGAAAACGCTTATAATTTCGCAACGCAACTTTCTTGTTAAGTACGTAGTGACTGTTGCAAAGTTGGAGTGTCCTAATAGGCATTGCACCTGTTATAGGTTCCAACTGCGGGCTGCGAGTGGCGCTCAAAACATCTGTCGTATTGATCGCAATTTGACAAGGCAAACTTCCCGCAGTGTGATGGCGGTGGCGAAGTTATTCAAGTCTTACCCACAAATTTTATCGTACTTTGGCAATGTAGCCTTCCCCGGAGGGTGATGAAGGTTACAAAGTTGGTGTCCTAATAGGCGTTGTGCCTGTTTTAGAAAGCTCGAAAAATCGGTACCAACTGCCGACAGAGGTCGGCAGTTGGTACCGATTTTTCGAGCAACTCTCTAGTTGCTCGAAAAATCGATAGGCCTTGGAAGTGTCGTTGTCGATTTTTCTTTTACCAACTCAAACCGGTCCTTAGCCGTATGGCAATTTTTTCTTGAACTGTGAACGTGTTTCAATGCTAATGTGTTATTAAAGAATTGTTTGGAATCATAGCAGAAACACCCTTCTTGGGATTAGTTTTAGCTGTTCAGTTACATACAGCGCGACGAAAATCCTTTGCAGCACTTGTTGGTTGTCGGCTGTAGTATTCAACAATGATATCCGATTTGAAGAAAGACGAGGAAATCCATAGCCGGTAGCTCACATTAACAGTCATCCAATTTCCATCCATTTAGGTAATGTGACACTTCGGAATTGGTGACAATTCGGAAAATAAAAATATGCTATCTATCGAGGCACAACTTCCACTGCACTCTTCTGGACGATTAGCTGTAAAGTTTCTGGCTGCGCCACTTCACTTAATTAGGATTTGATGTTTGCTTGATATGAAATAATGACGTTAAAGCGTGATGCTTTGTTCTAACGTCAAAAATATTAAAAGCCCATGTCGGTGTCTTGTTAAATGGTATTTTAAATACGTTATTAACATTCATAAAGATGAGGGTAGATTAAAATAAACGGCGTTTTATTTTAGTTTTTGGTGAACGGAGAGGATGTTCTGTTTTGTATTCTCTCCCCCTCCTTTTTTCTGCGACGAATTATTATAATTTGATACTAAAAATCCTTGAAATCTGTTTATGACGTATATCGATTTTATAGTAGGTGTAGGGCCAACTTCAATACGACTTTAATGAAGTATAAAGTCATTTTTTCATACACAAATTATGTAACATGTCGTAAGACAATGTCTATAATTACAATCAAATTGGTCTAAAATTTTGTGAATTAAGATCACCATAAAGGGAGTCTACAGGGACAAGACTCAAACACACGACGATATAAAATAGCTTAGTAGAGAACTATGAAACAGAATCGTTGTATATTAATATATGAGGGTATTTACACATAATACAGTGCAACCCTTGCAGAAAACGCAAACTTTGAAAATAAAATTCAAATAACTCACGAGGTTGCTGGTATCAAACCTGTATTTTCGATCCCATGAACCATGTGACCATTCGTGGAGATCCATTGTTGGCCTCGATTATTTAAGTAATCCAAATAAATACTTCTGCTGCTTTTCTTAATAGGTGCGATAGCGGTAAACTAAAATACTAATTTGTTTTATTTAATTTATGTAAAATTTGGGGCAAATAAAATATTAATTATTTTTAACTCTAATGTTTAAATATTTAGAGTTTTTCGTAACGACCATGCGCTCGGTTCGGAAAACGACGCAACAATGACCAAAATGGCGGCTTGTGTTCATAAGAAGAATCGGTAACAGTCGAAGTTGATAGATGGCGCTAGGCGCGCCGGATATGGAGCGCTATTGGTGCAATATGATAGCGGAAGTAACGCCATGGCGGGCAAGGGACGTGACGTACTCTCATAATGACTTCGGACGTCAAACGGAACGCATAATATTAAAAAACAGTAAAATAGATAAAATGTTGAATTTTCATAATTAGCTTCAGTGATACCACTAAAAACTTAGTTTTAGTTTCCCACATTTGTGGGAGGGTTATTAATTTATTGAAAAGGAGATCTTAAATATTTTTTGTTATAATAATAACGCTGCAGGGTGCCTAAAGATGCAGCACGCCGTGTCAAGTGGGTGAAAATTATCCGATTGCTGAGAAAAGAAACTGACTGGCTACCTGCACCCGGGAGATCATTTATCGTCAATTCAAGTTGATCATTCGCTTTTATTAATAAATGCCATCTATACTTATATTATAAAGCGGAAGTTTGTTTGTTTGTTTGTTTGAACGCGCTAATCTCAGAAACCACCAGTCCGATTTTAAAAATTCTTTCAGTGGTATATAGTCCATTTATCGAGGAAGGCTTTAGGCTATATTATATTTTCAAATTAATTAGGGATCCTTACTATAAGTCCAATAATGTAACCCAAGGTGTAAGAAAATGACTCGAAAATAATTGATTAATCAATGAGTGAGATTCGTGAAAGTCTTAGAAACAAATCGAAAATAATTCTTACATCGTGAACGCTGCGAAAACTATTGGTTCTAGAACAAAACAATGTACTACACTTTTACAGAACATAAATTTGTCTATACAAAAGTCCGCGACACCATATGTCTAACTATTGTAGTTATCTCACAATAAGTGTTTTTTGAATTTTTTAAAATAATTAAATTGATGTCGTTATAAAAATGCTTTATTTTGTTCCTTGATATTAATTCTCTTTAAAATAAATTACTTCAATAAAAAGATAAATTCAATACCTTTCTAGAACTTTTTGAATAATTTAATTCGAACATTTAATTCAAAAGATATCGCAAAATACAAAATGTAAGTATTCATTTCATAGGGAAATATTTAGTTACACTACGGATGATGTATCCGACTCGGACAGCTCGGACCGCGACAGCTAGCAGGTAGATTTTTATACGTTTGTTTCTTGCTAAAAGGTATCGGTGGTAGTATTAAAAAAAACTAAAGGTTGACAAAAAACTTGGGACAAGTTCATTGCTATATTCATTGTTCATAAGTGGCATTGCTAATATAGCTTTCTTTGAAGTTGTAAATATCATCAATGTCTTGGTTGTCAGTACGCTAATACATACTAGCTAAGCGAGTGAGGCGTGTAATAATCGTGCCTTATAGCACTTTGTTCTCTCTGCCTACCCCGTAAGGAATTTGGATTTTAAGTTATGTATGTATGTATCAAGAACTTGAATTGAAATAAATATTAGTGTTAGATAGTCCATTTATGAGGAAAGCTTTGGGGTATTAATATGATTGCGGCAATAATCTTTCTAATGGAAAATGTATAAAATATGGCGGTACGAAGTTCGCGCGGTCTACTAGTAATTAATAAATACTTAAAAATAAGATTGTATCACGAAAGCAAATTATCCACTCAGACTTATAAAAAAGAGACTAAAAGGCAATTTTATACAAAACTTATGTTACACAGCGGTGTATGATCAATAATTCATCTGCCTAGCTTTTTCCCAATTATGTTGGGGTCGGCTTCCAATCTAACCGGGTGCAGCCGAGTACTAGTGTTTTACATGGAGCGACTGCCTATCTGACCTCCACAACCCAGTTGCGTGGGCAACACAATCCCCCTTGGTAAGTCTGGTTGTTAGACTTTCTGGCTTCTGACTACCCGTAACGACTACCAAAGATGTTCAAATGACAGCCAGGACCCACCAATTTAACGTGCCTTCCGAAACATGGAGGAACTCGTCATGATAAGATGGTCACCCATCCACGGACCGACCGCGCCAAGCGTTGCTTAACTTTATGATCGATCGACCCGTGCGGCTGTTAGGCCCTGTCCACGTTAAATAAAATAATTCCCTTTCAATTTATTGAATGTAAGTACATTATTTTACTACTCAAGCGTTTTCACTATTTTGCGACACTACAGCGATTTAAATCGCTGCTCTAAGGCAGGTGTACACAATTAGGTATGAGTGTGATCCAATTTTTTTCGGAACAGCCGATCTAGTACGGAGTACACAGAGATCGTTGATCCATTCATTATTTCAGTTATCTACTAATACATCTGATAAGAAATTAATAAGTAATAGTAAAATATTGAATTTATATTTATTAAATATTTTTACGAGTACATGGCTTGAAAAAGTTGGGTAAAATTTCGTATGGGCAGGCCACCCCACTCCGCCATTGCAAATTTATATTGCCATCTTTGTCTAATCAAAGTGACGGCAATGTATTTGCGATTTGTGTGACTGAGATAGATATATGTTTCATTTTAAATGTGTAGTGGTTTCAAAGCTACGTCATTGCATCTAAAAAGTGGACACACATTTTGTGAGGCATTTGAATGAGGTTTGCTCCTCTTGTATATTGAACTCAGTGTTTGAGCATAAATACGGTCATTTTGTTTGTTAAAATGTTGCTCAAATGTAAAAACTTGTTCATCCGTAAACAATATTTTTCTGTGACCTCCCTTTGCATACCGCTTCAGTAGTTGTTTAGATTTAAACACCCTATTCTTTTTTAAATTATCAGTTAATAAATGACCAGTGCGCCTCTTATAGGCTGCAAGTCCTAAGTCATCTTTTAAAATACGCGACATTGTTCTAGGTGCTATCTTCATCTCCCGAGATAAAATCTTTTGCTTGCGGACAGGATTTCTTCGAATTCTTTCCCTTACTGCTTTGACCACCTTTTTCGTACGAACACTACGTGGCCAGGTCTTTTTCTGTCACAAACAAAGGAGGTCTCATTGTACCTATTAATAGCCCGGTACACAAACATTTGATTAATACCAAGTGTATGGAGAGTTTTAAAAATTGCATTTGGCTCCATACCTACTTTGTGTAATGCAATCACAGCGATTCGGTTCTCTTTATCGCCCCACTCCATTTTAATATCGCAAAATATTGTACAATGTATTGGCGCCAAAACCAGAAAACACAATGAACAATCGTATAAAAATGACAGATTCCAATTTCAAATTTAATTTCAAATATATATATATATATATATATATCGCTCACCTAGCAGTATAATGGCACATTTACAAAAATAGCGAAATTTAGTTTTTACGGCATAAGTATTCAATAGTGTATAATTTATAAAGTGATAAAACGGGACGGCGTTAGTTTTCCTATTTGTTGAGAGAGGGCGTTCAGTGTCAATGTAGTACCTTGTAAATTCCCCCCGCCTCCGCGCAGAACATCGGCTTATTTATCAGTTGTGCGGATTTTCGGATCTTTAAACAAGTTTATGAAATACCTACCTTTTCTTTTTAATTATATTCATACTCCTATTATATTCGTTCTTAATAAGTAGGTAAAAAAAGAAGATGTTGTCTGGTTTAAATTTTCGTAACTAGGTATACCTACATGTAACCTCGTAGTTAGCTGCTAATATTGCCTAATAAGCTTATAGTTTTGATTGCTGATTACTGCAATTAATAAAGATACTTAAAGGTTAAGTAAACTATTTTAAAATTTTGGAATGATAAGGTAAAACTTGATTTAAATCTGAATTTCATTATCGAACCTTTATCAAAACTTAAACTGCCAGGCTTTTAGTGAGATAGTTACTCTCTGTTCTAAAAAAAAAAGACTTTTGTTTATACAACGCAGACTACCTAACTATCACACCAAAATTTAAAAAAATTATGATGATTACCCACCTTTACAATTAAGAGAAGATACGTGATTATACTTTATTTTAATTCTTATAGTTTGATGTGGACTATTTCTTAATTATTCACAAGCCAAATATAGGTTATTATAATATTTTAGTTGAACTTTTTATGTATGTTAATTTCGGAATAAATCTTTTGTTTTCTATTAACCAATTGTCTTAATTTCTTGGTTTTCAAATCCTGTATGATTATGGCTTTGGGGCATATATGACATTTTTGGAAGTTGTTAAAAGTATAACGGCATAATTGCGTGACTCTTCTTTTTCTTTGACTGTTATGAAGCAACTCCTGGAAACCTGAAGTGGTTTCTTTTATCCCTAAGTATCTATTAAGGTCTGTACGAGTTGCTAAAACCATACAATCCATAATAAAATGTAAAATTAAGTCATAACTTCGGTTCAAACACTCAAAATCTTTGACTCTCATTTCTGTAAAATAAGAAAAAAGTAGATGTGTCATTATACTACTAGGTGAGCGATATATATTAGTGAACCTGCTACCTCCGTTGCTACGTTCCCTGTTAATTAGACTTGAACTTTATATACGCGTAATTAATAATGATAATCCAACAAACCGGTAATGGAACTGCCAGAATAAACACTTCTCAGCCTTCGGCCGATATAATTCAGTGAATAGAACACACAGTCGGTTTAGTATGATTGAATGAAGACCGGGATTGCAGTAATCAGCGCCGTCAGCGTTTGCGTTCAGCTCTGATGTATGCTGGCTAATTGTTCTGATTCACTATTTGAAGTCTTATATCATTGCTTAGATTATAACCATTTTATGTATCAGAAATTTATTTCCTTTGCCGTATTAAAATAAAAAAAAACTAATGCAATGCATTATAAAAAAAGCAATATTGTGTCTTTCTTTGCTTTTATTATTAGTTTTTATTATCTAAAGTTGAGTTTTTGAACTAATTCGTTTGAAATAAAGCGTTAAAAAATGCGTTAACTAAATTAGACTGTTTATTTTTTAACAGAAAAAAGGGGAAAAGGGCATGCAGTTTACCTGATGATAAGCAACTACCGTGGCTCAGCACAGTGGCGTTGCCGACCTTTAACATGGATGGATGATGGATAGACAGAGGGGAGGAGAGGAGGCGGAAGGACCCTGTCTCACATAACCAAACGCGGCCAAACCTCTTTACGCCAAGGTATTGCAACGATGCAAGCGGGAAATAAAAATAGCTATATCGCATTATTCTATTTTATTCGAAAGTTCGAAAAAAATTCGTTTATTCGAAGAGAAAACTGTAATATTGTCTGGATAAGTTATTTCAGTTACACAATCGATTTGGTTCGATAATTCGTTTTAATCCTTGTTTAGCAGGTCAAACTTGTAGGAAATCAATCAAATTCTTGCTACGATGCATTCCTTGGCTCTTCCCCAATACGGACATATCATCGTCGATTTAACGCTCCAACTATTCTTGGATATTAGTATGGACTGACGATTTATTATTTATCTCGTATTATATTCTACGTGGGATTCCAGGAGCTTCCTACTTGATGGAATAGACGATGTTAACGATAGATTTCATATAATTGTCTATTTGTTTACTGTGTGCTGTACTGCACATGCATTTTCTCTTGTTTTCTTCCACATCTCTTCCCTCTTGATTAACCTAACACTGTTGAATGGAATTAGAGCTCCAAATATCTAAAATTTTGTATAGTAAGTATCAAGTAAGTATAATTCAAGACGATTTTACAAATTTGTAGTGAATTTGTTTGTGTATGTAAAAGCAATACGCAATCAATCAATCAAATCATTTATTTTGCGAATATGGGTACAAATAGGAGTCATTATACAATAAAAGATCTTAATTAACCATATTCCACCATCTGGCATGCAAAATACGCTTACAAATTTATTTAAAATATGATTAATCTTCCCATTTTCTCTGTAAACAAAAGGGAAATAGAGGACGACATGTGGCTTCTCTTAAAACTTGACAAATTGTCCTAAATTTTAATATTTATGTGTGGTGAAGAAAAGAAACCATTCTAAATTACCAACAAATACTTACGTACTCTGAGCTCGGTGGTTCAGTGAGCATCTGGGACAATGTTCAACCCAAGATTATTCTTAAACTAAACAAATTGCTCTGAATCAACTCTATATCTAAGCTAAGCTATAGTAAGCTAAATGCGAATAAGCTAAAATTGTTTAGGCATCGTTCTAATCCTTGGGTCAGCATTAAATTAAGCCTTACGAGTTAACTCCCACGGCACCTATTTGTTAAATATATTTGGTTTCTAGCGAGCAAACTAATTTCTGGAGAAACGATCACAATCGCAGACTTCTACTGATTACGAATTAGTTAACCTTCAAGTTAGATATGACCTTCAATTAATAAGAATCCTATGTTAATCTGGATCCTAATTACCTACGTAGCGTTTATAGAATATCCAGAAATAGTTACTCAGATACATTTTTTGTAGGCTCTGTGGTCCAGCTCTTCGCTTCTGATTAAGATGTCCTGGATTATTGACTCCCAGCAGTGATTTCTTTTTAGAAGTTATGTGTATCGATGATTGACAACATTTGGCCTGGTGTATGGCCATAGATTTTGCCACCTATTCCATTTGGGACGCAACGATTCCGCGAATAGTGGCTTGACAGACGCTACCTACACCTCCGGGTAGAAAAAAGGCGTTATGTTATATTGATGTAATATAATTATACAAAATTAATATCGATGACTGAAAACTTTGTGCCAAGTATGGCTAAAGGTTCGCCACCTATTCCATTTGGGACGTAAACATAACGACAAGACGAGGCTTAACAACCGCTGCCTACACCATCGGGTAGAAAAAGACGTTATGTTATATTGATGTAATGAAGTTATGTTATGTTGTGTGATATGTTAATTGTGAAATAAATTCCATAAATGTTATGTCTTTTGTTGATTACAATGAAGTTTAATACACTAAAACTGTCCAAGTTCCTAGTCTTTGCTTAGGTCCTGCTCCATCCCAACATTTTTATTTAGCTTGAAGTCAGTTATTTTTCTACTTACTCGCTTTTATTTTAATAATTAGTTTATAACATAATTAAAAGTTTGTATATTTGACACGAATAAATTTGTAAAAAAAAATATTAAAATTAAATTGTCGTATTTTTTTCCATTCGCATTTTGATAAATAAGAAATACACGAAAATAAATAAGATAGATGATATTATTCAAAAGATTACAGATATATAACAAAATATTATGTATTATGTTCTTTAATAAATGTATTGTAATAAATTACAAGCTAGGATTTCTTATAATCTATATTACCAGCGAGTAATATTGACATTCCGTCTGGCCAACAATAAGAACATTGAAACCAAAAAGATATAGTAAAATATATTATTGAAATGTATTCTTTTAGTATACGCATTTCTTCACAACTTATATTATATACTATACTAAGTCCTCGGTGGTCCAGTGGTCGAGTACCTAGCTTCTGAATCTAGAGGTCGCGGGTTCGAATCCTCACACTGGCTCACACCAATGACTTTTCGAAATTAATTTCGTAAGTTTTGTGTTATAAATATCGATGACTAAAAACTTTGTGGCCGGTATGGCAATAGGTTAGCCACCTATTCCATTTGGGACGTAAACATAACGGCGAGACAGTCGCTGCCTACACCTTCGGGTAGAAAAAGGCGTGAAGCTATATTTATATTATACTGATTCTCTCTGCCTATCCCGCAAGGGATTTGGCCTGAAGTTATGTTTGTATATTAAGACACACTCCCAAAAACACTCTATCAGTCCCTTTGGAAGATCGAGGCCTCTCCCGACCAGAGGGCTAGTCTATACTTCACACAGAGAATTAGCATTGCCATTCAGCGTGACAATCCGGCCAGGCTTCTGCGCACGCTGCCAGAAGACTGAGATGCGGAGAAATTTGAATTCAGCTGGTTTTTTATTTGTAAATAATGTAATTAATTTATCTTAAAAAGCTATTTTTAAAGTTTATTGATATATTGATGTCAATTATAAATATTATTGTCGTTCAATTAGTAGCAGCCATACATATTTATAGTTCAGAAAACATATAAAACGTCTTATTCCAATTGAAATGCTTGAAAAATTAACTTAAAGGCTCACGGAATTATAAAGAAACCTCGCATTAACATTAAATCAGGGTTTAACAGCTTAGTCTCGGCCCGTTGGCTTTGTGGAAGCCAGTTGATTTTTCGAAAGGAAATGCCATTTTTTTTGTGTGTAATACGATATTGTTGTGAAAATTATTTGTATATTTAAAAAAGGACACAAAAGGAAAATTATTTGTATATTTATTAATTTATAGGTTGAGATATCTCTTGTATTTGTTATGATACAGTATCAATTAACACCGGGATTTATAATGTCGTCAGTGGTACAGCCGCACAGTTCCCTGTATGGGCCGGCTCGACTGGTTAAATACCACCACCTCTCAGAATATCGACGCAAAGTAGCACATACCGCGTTTCGTTTGGTGACAGAGGTATCCGAAGGATCCCCCTTCCTTCACTTTTTCTATTCTAATCCCTAAAAGGCCGACAACGCTACTGTAACTATATGCGTTGCAGATGACCAAGGGTGGCCTTGGTTACTTACCGCCCGGTGACCCGCTATATGTATAACCCCATAACCTTCTCCGACATGGAGAAGGTTTTATTATTAGCATTATTATTCTAGTTCCAATATGGTTGTATATGGCCTATAGCATCGTAAATCCCTAGTACTTGGACTCGAAAACTAACTCAGTTCTTTCTGTGGCAGGGTCTGTAGAGTGTGTCGTGCGTACTGGCTTACATACCAAAGTAATGGCTTACAGCGACCATGACTACATTTTATCAAATCTAACTCAATTTTGGTAATATGTATTATATATGACAGAAGCAGTAAATCAGTAAGAATTTTTTATTTCTAAATAAATATAGTCTAAGTTTCTCCTCATTGGATCGGCTACCAGCAAATAAAAGTATCATCAAAATCAACCAGCCATTAGAAAGATTAGCCGGAACAAACAGACAGAAAGTTAGATGGACAAAAATTTACGATTAAAAAATTTACAAATAATCTACGGTCGTGCATGACAATATTTATGAAAGTCTAAGAAGCAAGTGAAGTGTATAAGAATCGCTCTGTTTTGTCTACCTATCCCTCAGAGAACTTGTCGTGAAGTTAAGTATATATGTTAACTTGGGGACTTACTGTGAAGATGTTATCATATAATGTATACAATCATTCAGATATATCTCAATATATCATGTAAATGTTTTTCTGTTGCTGAATAGAATATACGAAGCCGTAAATCAAGCTAAATTGTTTTGCCTAACAAATGTCCATTGAACCTGCATTCTGCTATGTATTTACGAGTTAAGTTTGGCTTTGTAAAGGATTTATTAGTTTTCAACGATTAATTATTTTTGTACATACATAACTTCACGTCAAGGCCCTTGCGGGATAAGCAATACTCTTGTCACAGACGCTTGTTGATTTTCGAGGGACTAGAGATTGCAACCCGGTATGTCTCAACCCGGCCCGAGCCGGTGGTTTTTGTCGCCAACCGGTCGAGCGACGACCCCGCCGGCATCGAACCTTACAAGTATTTTATAAAAATGTATAGTGCTCTGGACATGACCCCCATATTATTTATTTTTAAATCTAGCAATAGGTGCTAAATAATAAAAAAAGTATCAGGCTCATATATTACACTAATACACGACACTTAACGAATACATATGTCTACACCATAAACAGACACATAAATATTAGCTCAAAACCTGGATATATTGATGTTTGAACATTATCTCTGAACCAGTAAATTTAATAATTATCAATTGACATTTGTCAAAATTAAAATTATTACGCTTTCATGAGTGTGTTCCGGCGATACCGAGAAACACAATTAACTAATACTTACAACACTAACAAATACAACATCATCGTGTAAATCTATATTGCAATTCAATTTGTTCTTATGTTGATTTATTCCAAGTATATATATATTATATGTATATATGTCAGTCTGCTTGTGACCACGGCCAGTGCAACCTGGCGGAAACGTCAAGCTAATCAAGGTAAATATTTGTTTACCTAAAAAAGTGTCGCGTTAATTCCCGTTCATCATTATCACTGAGTAATATGCAACGCGAGAGCCTAAAAGTTTTTATATATGTATATTGTTTATGTATCTACGCATTGTATTTATTTATGTTTATATATGTGTAAACTGTTTGTATATGTGTATTTTGTGTGTATTTATTTAGTTTAGCTACACACATCTCAACATATATTTATGTAGCTAAAAAACCCGGCTTCGCCCGGGAGTTGATATGAGATGACGTGGTAGAGTCGAAATAAAAAATAAACTATGACGTAAAAAGTAAAAAAAAAGTTTATTGAAAACGTTTTCTCATTATTTACAATACTTGTTTATAAACAACATTTTTCATTTTATTGTCCGGAGTATATATACATAAATTTTTTGGATTTCCTACTCTTGAGCAAGCTACATATAGCTGACCGTGAGAGAAGCAGGATTCTTTGAGGTTAATGCCACAATATTTTAAAGTTTGTCCTTGCGCTTTGTTAATTGTAAAACTAAAGGCTAATTTTATTGGAAACTGCAGTCTTTTAAATTGAAATGGCAATTCCGAAGAGATCAGAGGTATTCTAGGTATAAATACTGTCTGTCCTTTGGTCTTTCCAGAAATAAGTTCAGCTTCAATGATATTATTCGATAGCTGTTTTACGATCATTCTAGTTCCATTACATAATTTTGGGGAGTTGAGATTTCTGAGTAGTATGATTGGAGTTCCAATTTTCAGACGAAGGCAGTGTAATGGCATTCCTGGTACTTGTAAAGAGTTTAGAAATTCAGTGGGGAAGTTGACACTTTCTTCAATGGATACCATCGTGTCGATCGATTTATATATTTTCTCTTCACCAGGTATTTTCTTTAGAATATTAAAATTGATATCGTCAACAATATTATTTTTAGTGGCCAAAATTGCTCTTTGAAATAACCACTCTGCATTAGTATAGTTCTGAATAATATTTGGATAAATTTTGTCGATTAGTTCGTCTTCAGTAGTGGCTATATTACAGAAATCACTATTAAGTTCAATGAGGCCGGTCGTTTGGTGAGTAGGATATGTACCTTCGCCGATTTGTAAAAGTATTTTAGCAAATTGAGCTGTTGTTTCATCTCTTGATAATTCAACTCTCATGTTTTTTGTTAATTGCAGTATTTGTACTTGTGGCCAGAGATGTGATTTTTTCAAGCATGCATTGATCTCGTCTGCTGATGTTGACTTGGGAATAACTGGAAGTGTTTGTCGAAAATCTCCTGAGAGTATGAGTAGAGCTCCTCCCATTCATTCAGAGTTTTTTCGCAATTCTTGTAATGTTCTGTCCATGGCTTCTATAATTTTTTTATGGGCCATGGTGCATTCATCCCAGATGATAATTTTAGCTTGTTTTAAAATTTGACCACGTCCAGATTTTCCTGAAATTTTACATACCGGGAATTGTTGTTCGGCTATATTCAATGGTAGTTGTAAGGCAGAGTGTGGCTGCAATGCCAGATGATGCTAGTGCCAGTGCGATGAGTTTTTTAGCACGTATTTCCGCCAGTATTAGATTTATGAGAAACGTTTTACCAGTGCCTCCTGGTGCGTCCAAGTAAATAATTCCACCAATATTGTTATTTATCCGGCTCATTATAACGTCGTAAACTTTTTTTTGATTGTCATTGAGAAGTGGTTTGTTGTGAGCAATGTATTCAAGTAGTTCATTGATGTTGTAACTTTTTTCCTTCATAATTTCGTAGTTTAGCACACTAAAAGCATTTCTTTGTGGTGCTGGCATTCCAAGTTCTACTAAGGCCTGATTATTTATTGCTAAACATTTATCTTCTAAGCGAATGAGTGTTTCATTGAAGATCTCGTCATTGAATTCTATAGTCAGTTCAGGATTAGCTTGTCGGACTTGGTACAATATATCATCACTCATACTCCTTTTGAAAGAGTCCCATAGCTGTTTTGGGTTTGATGGGTTACATGTTGTTAATATTATAGCGAATAACTCTCGAATTTGTTCAGCTGAAGCTGTGAGTGTGGCTTCTTGTAGTGTTAATTCCCAGTGGTTGTCGTTTTCCAATAATCCTAAGCGTTGACATGCTTCTCTGTAAGTCTGGCATAGGTAGCCATTAACGGTCCTGAGATCTGTAAAACTTGTTGGTCCCCGTATTTCGTGTAACAACATCCGGAGATAAAAACATTCGGCATTGTTTGGATGTACAGTGAATACTCGACCTATTGCGTTAGTTTTTATGATTTCTGGATGACCCTCCTCTGGCATTCCTTGTTTCCGACGTTGAAAAATTTTCCTTGTTTTGTCCCACGTATAATAAATAGGGACGTCGACATACAATAACTTTCTGGCGAATGGATCTGTTTGACACAGTTATATACAATACTCACACGTGATACTTCTAAATAAAGGCTCACAGATAACTTCTCTTCTTTTCGTTTTGAAATCGCTCGTTTCGCTGTTCAAATTAAACTAACTCTGGTGAGCGACACCGGGCTCTTATATATTCAGAGAGCTAGGCTCTAGAATATTCGAGAAAATTTGAAAATATTTTCTCTCTCACACCTTCTAGAGTATTCTGGTCATTATCGTCCGCCATAATAAAAGGTTAAAGGATAACTAAAATTATGTCGCTTTAACGCCAAAATATACGTTAAATAATGACGTATAAATACACAAAATTTAACAACTTTATTATAGTAACAAATGAAATTTAAGATTTTATTGAAATTGGAATTTTAAATTTCGCGCCACTACTACACATGCTGCAATGGCTCACAACTATGGAGACTATACACTATGACTATTGGAGTGTATAGTCTCCATAGTTGTCTTGAACGAAGTTCAAATATTCGATAACAGATGGCGCAACTGGACTTAATTTCCAAGTTGAAGGGTCGGAAAGTCCCTTATATCTTTAAAAACATGCCCTTTAGATTAAAACGGGAACTTTCTTGTTCGAGGAGGGATAAAGGGCTATCACACCACATAAGTCCCTTTATTGTGTCGGGACTCCTTTTTAAGTTTTATCGGCACGCACATTTTATCGACTTAGTTTTATTATATAATATAGATATAGATATATTTAAATAGTACACCCCAGCTCCCATTTTTGGTACTGACAAGTCCATCCAAAGGTTGTCTGTAAGACATCGCTGTAAGCGATAAGACCGCCCATTGTACCTGCTTGTGTTTAAATTGTAAGTTCTTGTGTATTTTCTTTCTTTTTGTGGTGTACAATAAAGATTATTCTATTCTATTCTATTCTAAACACAACACTACAATATTCACAAAAGTAACGTAACGTAAGTATTGCTATAGATATTGTAACTAATCTTCTTACTTTACTCTGTTTCTCCATAAGATGTAGTAAAGCTGCACAAATGGGCCGGCTCGATCGGTGAATTATCCCTCTCAGAAAATCCACGTAAAGCGGCTTATGAAAGAATCCGGCAACGCCACTTTGCCCCTTTCAATAATGAAGATGGCCGCGCTAATCGCTTACCATATTTAACTTTACAGTCTCGGTGGCACAGTGGTCGCGGGTTCAAATCCTGGCACACACCAATGATTTATCGATATTAATTTCCAAAGTTATGTGTGATTAATATCGATGACTGAAAACATTGTGCCCGGTATGGCAATAGGTTCACCACCTATACCATTTGGGACGTAAACATAATGGCGAGTCGAGGATTAATAGCCGCTGCCTACACCTTCGGGTATAAAAAGGCATGAAGTTATGTTATGTGTTATTTGCAATATTAAAATGCAGAGTTAATAATGACATAGAGGAACGGTGTCGATATTTGCTCGAGAACAGGTCTTAATTGAAGCGCACTCAAGTGTAGTGTGTTTTTTCAGGAGGTTCCTAGTAAAATGTTTGCTCAAAACTTCCAAAACATCCAAAACGCTACGTTCAATAATGGAGCTTACGGGGACACTTTTCGATCCGGAGGCCTCTAAGCTCACTATCCATCAGAAATCTAAATCTAATGGTCTCGTGGCGTAGTCTGGTATATTGTATTGGTATAGCTTGACCTTATGTATTGTATTTGATCCTATTATAATTTAACACATAACATAACTTCACTTTTTTTAGTAAGCCGTTATGTTTACGTCCCAAATAAAATAGGTGACTAATCTATTGCCATGCTGGGCACAAAGT
Organism: Euproctis similis; assembly: GCA_905147225.2. Classification (NCBI taxonomy): domain Eukaryota; kingdom Metazoa; phylum Arthropoda; class Insecta; order Lepidoptera; family Erebidae; genus Euproctis; species Euproctis similis. The sequence goes on from LR990109.1 coordinate 19,235,707, forward strand.
TTTCAGTCATCGATATTTATTATACATAACTTCCGAAAAGAAGAATCATTGGTGTTAGCCAGTACTCGAACTCGCAATTTCTTGAATCAGAAGCGGGGTGCTCGACCATTGAACCACCGAGACCTATTATAATCTTATTGTAAATATTCTTTATTTATAAAAAGTGTTAAATGCACGCGTGACAGCAAACATGACGTGGCCGTCCGAAAAAACCGTTTTGCCTTCCATTGTTAGTAGTTATTACCTACTAACAACGGAAGGCAAAACGGTTTTGTTCAGTTAGTCCGACTATTTGTATTTGTTCCTCGTGTACGTAAAAAGTGCAACATCGTTTTGAATTTGATTTACCCTAAACTGTAGATAGAAGACATTTAAAATATAGACATTAGTTCACCACAGATATCATTTTAACCATTTAATTTCACATGAAAATCTTTATAACTGCTTAACAAATTTTTTATATGATTTTCACACACATGTTTACCATTCTGACGAAATAAATAATAAATTTTAGTAATATGTTTCAGTTTAAACTGTTATCTAGTTAATTAATAATGTAAAATTAATAAATACAGTTCATACGTAAACTATATATTGAGCACTTAAATAAACATTTCAAATTTATTGGCAACATAATAACACACATTGCCGGCTGGCTCATTCATTATACACTATAGAGATCGTAAATGTTTACTACATATAATTACAGATGTACCCCTGAATGAAAGTTCATGTTACCTAACTATTAAGTTGAACTATGCGGTTTAAAATAACGTTATTTTAATTAATTGGAAGTACGCGTAGGTAGAGTTACGCAGTTAGTTGCATGAATGGATCGGCTCAAAGTGGAAACAGAAAATAATCGTAAAGTGGATTATGCCGTTGTTTCCTTAGTTTTATTTAGGTTCGAATTATACTAAACACCTGTAAAGATACTAATTTTATTTAAAGGAGGGCAAACGAGCAGGCGTGTCACCTGATGTTAACTGACTAACGCCGCCCATGGACACCTGCAACACATATAGTGTTACAGTTGCGTTGCCAACCTTTAAAGGAGTAGGATAGGAAGGGATGGGGAAGGGGGGTGGACCTCCGGGTACCTCTCTCACCGAACGAAACGCGGCATAAGTCACTTTACGTCGATCTTCTGAGAGGTGGTGGTATTTCACCGGTCGAGCCGGCCCATTTATGCAGCGAACTGCTTGGCTCTATGGCTCTGAATTAATTTGGTATTAATTAATTAAGCTTTATTATTATTATGTTCAAATTTAACAGGTTGTAGGTTAAAGGTGTAGATTACTGTAGCTTCCATTGCGGAACAAAATATTTGAGTTCATAGATTAGTTCACAAAAAGATCACCATACATACACTATTGAGTAAAATGAATGTAAAAGCTGTCCATAGAATTATTTCTTCTGCCCACGATCTCCAGAATATATTGGCTATGGTTGAATATTGTTCTCCGAGAAATATCACTCACTTTATTATGTATGTACTGACTGCTATCAGGATTATTTTGAAACAGAAAAAGAAATATATAGGACTGTTATTGAGGAAGGAAAACCGTTTGCCTTTGGCTCATGTCCAAAAAAACAACTTTCAAGATCAATGTCGCCAAAACTACAATTATTAATCGCTAGTTGTTTTCCGCAGCTCCGTCCGTGTGAATTTTCTTTATTTGGTAATGTATCACAACAGGAAACAAATATTAGAATTAAGAAAGAAGCATGAAAAACAGTTGAGAAGTTTGTATTAGAGACGGTGACATACGAACTAAAGTTAGGGTATTTCTGTAAAACAAATTGTATCCATACTTTAAGATTAATGAGTAAACGTAGAAGAAAAACTCAAGTGAATAAACAAATGAATTTACTGTATTTACAGAAACATAGATTTTACAATTGGGTAATGTATGAAGTATCGTGCCCGGTTTATGGCAATAGGTTCCATTTGGGATGTAACTTAACGACAACTCGAGGCTTAACAGTAGGCCCTTCGGGTAGAAAAAGGCGTCAAATTATGTTATGTTACGTGAACTAAAAATTACATTACATACATACATCTCGTAGTACCTATGGTTTGGCTACCATATTAAAATTGAAATTAAATTTCCTATTTTGTATTACAAACTCATTACGGATGTAATGATCGTACATCATACGTACGTTGTACGCTGCGACAGTGTATTAATTTCAGGAAGTTAATCATTGTGCAATAATTAGAGCGTCACATTCACCCATAGCAACTTTACAGTTCCCACGATCTGTACCTACAGGCTTATATTATGCAATAATGGCTGTTACTACAATCAATACTTTTAAGTAAATATGTATATTGCAAACTAGTTGAAGAACTTTGACAACTATAAATGATATTACAGTTAAAGTCTTTGTACTAAGTAGTACTACCTAGCGCTGCTTTGCGATTGAGCGTTACCAAACACGAAATTCTGATTTTTGTAATTCCAAATTGCGAAATTACTCTATTCTGCGTATCCATCGGCGTTTAGCTTATGTCAGAACGGAATGTCAGAGATAATAAACAAATGCAGTCATCGATCGATATGAAAAGAATTGCAAAATCTTATTAGTGTGATTCAGGATTCAATTCCACGGCTTCGTCATGTAGTACATGTGCGCCTGACTTCCAGACCACCGACTTGCACTCCAGTCAGAGATAGATATGAATAAGTGTACAGATATAGTCCTTAAATATCTATCTGCACTCATGTATTAATCACATTTTATATAATTATTAACTTATGTGCCTCATTAATTCATAAAAAACTATTAGTTTAATATTTTTTAGCTATACAATTAGTAAAGCTTAGATTTGTTTTTAAGCTATAAGTGAGTTCTAGAGATAGACGGCAAGCAATGTTCGCGACGTCTATTTTAATGATCTGATAAACGGCATTGATTGGATAACGGAACCATTCAGCAGAGTTATTGCTGTCTCGATCTGAAACCACTTTTATTAGTCTATGCATAATTCAAGGCTAAGTTTTATTTGAAAGCAGATAGATGCTGAATTCATCTATAATAATTATTGATTTTTGTCTGATTTCATTGTGTAATTAAACTAAATACATTCTACCCGGTTTATGGGAATACACTCGAGAGCAATGAATCCGGGTCACTTAAAGAATCCTAAAAATCTCGGAAACTAAAAATGCTAGGTTAATGCAATAAATTGTATTTAATAGACAATGTAATACTCCTTAAATGAAGGTATTAAAACTTCTTAGTTATTGTAAAGTTATATCATAAAAAAATCAAATTTGAAAAAGGGCCACTTTCGAAGATGGAACTACGAAATTACAGCATTTGGTTTTGCTTTTGTTTGTAATCTGTCATTTATGTGGGTACATAAACCATGTTGATAGTGCTCTATATTCATTATTCAAGCTGAAATTATGTCGCTTACGCCTGAAGAATGCACCAGAATACTTACAATGCTGGAAACCGGCCGGAGTCAGCGCGATACAGCCAGGACTGTTGGTGTGTCGCTGTCAACAGTACAAAGAGTTCTCCGACGTTACGAAGAAACTGGTTCTAACCTACGCAGACCAGGAACGGGCAGAACCAGGTATACCACAGCACGAGAAGACCGATACTTGGTGAACACCATGCTTCGAAATCGCTTTCTCACAGGAACTGAACTCACCAATCAGTTTCGACGCCTCGGAGGAAGTAACCCAAGTGCATGGACAGTAAGACGTCGGCTTGCTGAATCTAACTTAAAACCCCTTAGACCTGCAAACGGCCCTAAACTGGAGCGTGGGCATCGTATTTCAAGACTAAGATATGCCCAGAGCCACGTAAATTGGAGTATTGAAGATTGGTCAAAAGTTATGTTCTCCGACGAATCAAAATTTATGCTCTACAAGCACGATGGAAGACACAGAGTGTATCGAAGACCAGGGGAAAGATTCAAGCAAGCATGCATCGAGGAAAAAGTAGCCTACGGTGGTGGGTCTGTACTTGTGTGGGCCGGAATTTCTTCTGAAAGTCGCACAGAGCTGGTGATCATAGAAAACGGCTCTTTAACTAGCGTAAGATATGTGGAAGAAATCCTCAATGATCACGTTGGTCCATTTATGGTCAATTTAGGTGAGGATGCTATATTTATGCATGACAATGCCCGACCTCATACAGGTAGGATTGTGAATGACTACCTTCAAGAGATGAACATTACTCGTATGGAGTGGCCAGCGCGCAGCCCGGATATCAACCCGATCGAGCATGCTTGGGACGAGCTAGGCAGATGCGTAAAACAACGAAACCCTCCCCCAATCACGCTTCGTGAGCTCAAAATTGCTCTCACAGAGGAATGGGAGAATATTCCCCAAAATCGTATAAGGAACTTGGTGTACAGCATGCCAAACCGCATAAACGCAGTAATGGAAGCACGAGGAGGCAATACGAAGTATTAAAATTCAAGAAAATCGTAATAAAGTTCAAAAATTTCATGTTTCCTATTTTTGTTTTAAGGAGAGATCAGCAGATTTTTTCTTTATGTAATTTTGTGTTAATAAAATGTATGGTGACTCATATTTTTTTTACTTTCATTTAAGGAGTATTACATTGTCTATTAAATACAATTTATTGCATTAACCTATCATTTTTAGTTTCCGAGATTTTTAACATTCTTTAAGTGACCCGGATTCATTGCTCTCGAGAGTAGATTCCGCTATCTATTCCATTTCGAACGTAACGATTCCGCTAGTCGCGGCTTATCATCCACTGCCTACACCTTCGGGTAGAAAAAGGCGTAAATTTATGTTGTATTATGTATTGTTTTAATATTATTTTATTTAAATAATCATTAATTAGGAAATCTTTGTAATGAATAACATTACTGGCGATATTCAATTCCGAATCTTTTTAAAATTACTATTTCAAATCTCTCATCATATGTCCCTCTAATTAATATTGCAATTATGCAGAGGCAGCGCTATGAGATGAGTCGGGACGAGCGGATATTGTCGTGGAGGGAGACATCTTGTTAAACTCTCACGTAACTGGTGGTTCCGGCAAACATGCTGACATTTGTGTAATGGCTTCTGTCTATAACTTTTAAAGTTTCTGTTTTATGTGAAAATAGATAAATATTACTATAGAATTCTTTAAAAAAAGTGTATTTTTTTATTTGATAAAACATAATAATAATATCCGTTTTTTAAATAATAATTTTTTTTTTTTCTCTTCAGTAAGTACGTTAATTGAACATGACCTTGGTCTTGTCCAAGTTCATGCTCTCACCGACATTTCGAGAGGATTCGTCTAGGCTGCGCAACATTCCGCTTAACTGTTCCAGCCACAGAAATAGATCAAGATAGAACGGCTGCGATGTCATATTTCCATACATTTCAAGCGTGTCACTTTTTTGAAAAACCACGCCCACAGCGTGACGTCATTTTCATTGTGAGCGGGGCGACTAGTTAGGAGACACACTCATTAGATTATCGATGTTAATATCGGCAACGTGTGTTAATTTTATTATTTTTATATTGTACCAACTTTATTGATTTTGTGTAACGATAATCATAGAAAGTAAAACATGTTAAATACTTTAATCCGACATATTAATACCTAAAACATATTTTTCCAACAGTATATAAAATTTAATTATAAATATTTTACTGTCCTTGAAACTATACATATTTATTAAATATTTGCCATTTTGTAAGGGTTGGCCTCACAGTCCTGGTTAAATAACGAAGCCGAACGTCGACATATACCTCGGTTACTGCCCGTTTGAGAAGAACGAGATGATTTTCCATCGGCGATTGGTCAAATTGGTAAAAACTTATACTGTCAAATAAACTGCTGCCAATGTAATTACGAAGCACTTTGGTTGAAATTTGTGGTGTTAGAATAAAGTAGGGACAAAGCAAGACATGAGCTGATACTCGAATTATTATTGAATCAATTTATCGATAAGTCCTAAGACTCAACGATACATGGAGTGCCCATCTCTAACATTCGAAGACCAATCACAGCGATTAACAGACACAGCGATCAACTGGCAGGTGTATTGTGTATTTCGTTCGATTCGACGTACATTACGCGTATAATTTATACGCGCAATGTTTTTGTATACGAGCGTTGAATGCGGACAGCAATGGATATTTATCATAACGAAAAAATATACATCTTGTGATCGTAATTATTGAACATAGTAAAAGTAAAACAATAATTTATAATCTCAAAAAAACACTTTCTACTGATTTTCTATACTTACTGATCATACGAAATATTTCCTTTTTTCATATTTGATTCACTACTTTTGTTTTTACAATTTGCCACAGCACAATAAGGCATATATGTGACGTTTTATCTATTTTTTTACGTCCTGAACGCAGGGCAGGAACGGTCGTTGCGTAATGAGAGCGAGTTTCGAAAAGCATGCAATATAGTGCATGGTTTTGGCACGCTTGCCACGCCCATTCGCCGTTCTATCTTGATCTATTTCTGTGGTTCCAGCACTCTGCCATTACAACGATGTCGTCGGCGAAACGAAGATGCAAGATGTACTCACCATTCACGTTGATACCCTGTCCAGTCGAGTCCAAGGTCTTAAAGACGTCCTCTAGAGCGTTGGTGAATTGTTTGGGAGATATGACATCTCCCTGCCTTACACCTAATAATATTAATAAAGATAATAAATATTAAATAAATTATATATAATCTAAAAATTAAATATAAAATAAAATTATATAAATATTAAATAATAAATATAATATATTAACTATTACTAGAATTGATTACACACGACACTGACACTGAAGAAGTGTAAATTGTCAAAATAAAAAAAAAAACTAATTTAGAATGCGATCTCTAGCCAGTTACATGCTGATATTTCAAAGACCATTTATTAGTTTTGAGCAGTTAATTTCAGAACATACCTAATTAAGAAAGTCTGGTGATAACATGAGTTTTTTATGTAAGCTATTACTTATAACGAACTCTGTAAAAGTTTTCTATTAAGCGATTGAACTGTGCCACAGGTTCAAGTGACACAGTTACGGCTGACAAATTCCGGTTGCCGCGGATTTTCCATTTCCTCGCTCACCGTTTTCCGTAACTAGTTTTGATTCGTTTATCCACCCACCATCTGTCGTTTATAAATATTATGTTTTATTTTATTTTTTTCTCAGATGAATATTTATTAAAAAAATAACATAATATATCTTCACACATTTTTCTACCCGAAGGTATAGACAGCGAATGTCGAGTCACTGAATCTTTACGTTTCAAATAGAACAGGTGACAGTATCTATTGCCATACGCAACGTTGTCAGTCATGGAAATTTGTCACATATATCTTCCGAAAGGAATTTTGGTATGAGGCCAGAATAAATTCCCCAATTTCTGGATCAGAATTGGGGAGCTCCACCACGAACCACCGAGAGTGTTAAAAATATTTTCGTAATAAGTATGTGTTTGGCATTTTGATCAGTTGGATTGAATGGCGGATGCTTCCGAATGATTTTTTCAGTTCCATTCAAATCTAATTCATTTGTTGGTCAATCAATATCTGTATCTGATACTAGATAAACCAGCTATATATACCAGCCATGACCACACAGTTCATTTTAAATATTTTATACTCAGAAATTTTAATGTGATCAAATCTGATCTTTTTTAGATACTATATTTTAATATAAATATAGTTTAAAAAACTAAAAAACACGTTTTCATATCATACAAAACAAACTAAAAATGTAAAATAATTTTTAAAAACGTAGGTAGGGCGCATTGTGCCACGTTTTCGTAAGTCGAGAACTTCACGTTTTTAGAGTAAGACAGAGATAGAGCTAGTCGAAAAGAAATTATTGAAACCTGGCGAATCTAATCAGGTTAATAAGATATTTTGATAGAATTATTGCATTATCATTGATTTCTGATTGGTGTGCAAAGTTTAAATAAAATGGGATCGTTCTAATTAGGAGAAAATCGAGCTCAAAAAGTTTGATGACATATATACTAACATACATACGGGTGAGGACAATAAAACGTATTACATACATACATAACTTCACGCCAAATCCCTTGCGGGGTAGGCAGAGAGAACAGATAATTAAAACGTATTAATTATACGCAAATTGTCTCGGTGGTCCAGTGGTCGAGCACACGACTTCTGAATCCAGGGGTTGCGGGTTCGCATCCTGGCACTCACCAATGACTTTGCAAAATTAATTTCTAAAGTTACGTGTGATAAATATCGATGAGTAAAAACTTTGTGCCCAGCGTGGCAATAGGTTTGCCACTCGAGTCACGCCACTGCCTACACCTTTGGGTAGAGAAAGGTGTGAAGTTATGTATTTAATAGGTACTGTAACGACTTCGTTCTCTTGGCTTCCCAATCTATATGATATTGGTAGAACCAACGTGAGAACCACTATATAATATAATTCAGCTCAGTTATTCATTCCTAGGGTATTTAGGAGCTCAGTGCATGTGTATCAAATAATAATGCCAACAGATTAAATCATAGTATATATTAGAGAATTATATGTACGTGACCTTTTTTAGTTTGTAGCGTTGTTCATTGCACCACATCAGTCTTCTTCGTAGTTCTGTCCTTTGCACCACATCAGACTTCTTTTATATTACAATTCTAAATGATACGTATAATAATCTCGCAATTCTCCTTTGGTATTTTATACAACTTCCTCTTGTGGGAGTCAATCTCTAAGTTCCCTTTTTTATTTATTGACATTCAAATCTTTTTTAAATCAAAATGTTTTTTAAAAATTCAAATTTCGAAACACACGTATTAAAATCGTAGTTCTGTCCTTTGCACCACATCAGACTTCTTTTAAATTACAATTCTAAATGATACGTATAATAATCTCGCAATTCTCCTTTGGTATTTTATACAACTTCCTCTTGTGGGAGTCAATCTCTAAGTTCCCTTTTTTATTTATTGACATTCAAATCTTTTTTAAATCAAAATGTTTTTTAAAAATTCAAATTCAAATTTCGAAACACACGTATTAAAAATATCAAAAAGTTTATATCTAAAATACCAAAGAGTTTACAGTACCCTTAAACCAGTAACAAGTATTATAATTAACAAGGATGGTATCCTTCTTGAATTACAGTTATGCTACTTTTTTAAATAATGCTTACGGTTGGATAAATATCATTATGATTGCAAATAACAAATTGCAATTGCAGCAATCAGCATCGTCAGCGCTTGATGTTCAGCTCCGATGTATGCGGGTTAATTGTTTTGATTCACTATTTGAGATGTTAAATCACCCTCAAATAACTAGATTGTCTAATTAATTTGAGGCTTGCTTTAATTACCACAGTATTATTGTTTAACACAGAAAAGAGAGATTTGCTAGATGAGCATAGCTGCGTCGAGGGAATGCTCTTGTAATTATTAGTATGCTTTGGCGGTCTGCTTTAAGATTATAGTAATCAATACGTAAACATAACATAACTTTACGCCTTTTTCTACCCGAAGGTGTAGGCAGTGGCGGTTAAGCCTCGACTCGCCGTTATGTTTATGTCCCAAATGGAATAGATGGCGAACCTATTGCCATACCGAGCACAAAGTTTTAGGCATCGATATTTATCACACATAACTTTCCAAATTAATTTCGAATAGTAATTGGCGTGTGCCAGGATTCGAACATGCAACCTTTGGATTTAACAGCCGTGTGCTGGATCACCGAGACTATTATACTACTCAAGAGCCAGTTTTATTAAGGACCTAAATATGCTAAGTGGTGAGTATAATAAATAGGTTAGTAGAGAACTGTTTGCGTTTATCGAAATTAAGTAATATTCATAATTGAACAAAATAATCGATTAATTAGTATTGTCGAAGTGTAAAACCAAATAAGGAGAAAATAAATCGGATTCACTGTTAAGTTCATTTTCCTGGCTTCCCTCCCCACACCCTAGTAGGCTTCCCCCAAAGTGAAGACGTTTCATTGTCGATTTGACGTTCAAATGCTTCTTAGAAATGCGTACAACTAGATATTTTATCTTTTCATGTGCGGCATTTACAATATCGAACCTGATGTCGTAACTACAAACCAGTTTCGCTTTCGTTAATACTAAAACCAATTTAGAGGTAGCGCGACGCAATTTGCTGCTAAACAATGGGCTGAAAATGACTGGGGGAAATATCACAACCTCTCAGAATGTAAAGGGGCTCACGCCGCGTTTTATTCGGTGAGAGATATCCACCTCCTTCACCCTCCTTTCCCATCCTACTTACTCTCTTAAAGATCGCTTGCATGTTTGGCACCCTATCCTAAAAAAGTAAAGGTGCACTCATATATTTCAATAATAATAATATATTTAACTTTAAAAATGGTGTGAGAGACCTCGTGGTGCATTTGTACATCAACCGACTGCTGAGAGTAGACTTCGAGGTTCGATTCCCACTAGATATAATTATTTATGATGATATTTATGATAATCGTGGAGAGGAGTTCTTTGGTTTAGTTCCAATTCCAATTATTTAGTTGTTTAGCTTGGAAAACTAGATGGCGTTGTGTGTATTGTGTTCAAAGCATTATAACTGTTATTAACTCGTAATTTACATATGAACGACCGAGCGTGTAGACATGACCTATTTGTGTACTAACTATCTACATTGTTTTATGAAATTGTAGAATGACAGCAGATTGACATATAGGAAAATTAAAAAAATGAATTTTAAACTAATATAATGAGTCGGAACATGCTCAATAGACTTTCATAGATATATTCAAATTTAAGTACAAAATGATGTGAAAAATTGCAACAGACAGTGGTAGAGCCAAGAACGGACCGGCTCGACAGGTGAAATACCACGACCTCTCAGAAGATTAACGTAAACTCTCTCACCAAACGAAACGCGGCATGAGCGCGTTTCGTTTGGTGAGAGAGGTACCCGGAGGCCCACCCCCGTTCCCCTTTCTTTCCTATCTTACTCCCTTAAAGGTCGACAACGCAACAGTAACACTATATGTGTTGCTGGTGTCCCTGGGAGGCGCAGGTTGGGTACCATCAGGTGACACGCTTGCTCGTTTGCCATTCTATCCCATAAATAAAGGAAAAAGGGATTTTAGAGGCATAAATAATTTTTTAGAGGCATAAAGAGTTTTTACATAATAACGTTTATGTTTCCACAGAACTGAATTTTGGCATATTTAAGAACATTATACTTTACTTCGATTTTGAATAAAACATTTACAATCGGAAGAAGATCCCGTTTCTGATATTTAGGCCATAGATCCCCAAAATTTTAGAAAGTTTCATCATCATCAGTCTCTCCCATGGAACGCCATAACTCACGGTCCTGTACCATCCGCATCCCGTGGCTCCCACTGATCTTGACTAGTTCGTCAGTCCACCTAGTTGGGGACTACACGTCGACTATTTCGTGGTCGCCACTCAAGTACCATTCTGCCCCAACCGTTATCAGCTCGTCGAGCGCTTTTGTAAAGTTAACTTTTGAATAAAGATTTATTTAAGTGTTTTTTTTTTACAAACATCGGACTTTTTTAAATTCCGACCTGTTTTCACTGGTATAAAGGTCACAATGATTTAATATCTCCCCTGATCCCCTTTAAGATAACACGAATCTCAGAGTATTTGATAGCTTACGCTCGACGTGTCCTTCCAAATTGCCTATTTATACCAGTCTTAGTCAGAGACAATAATAAATTTCACTTCTACTGATATATGGACCACTTCAAGAATTCTTTGTGGATTGAAACGTAATGCGCTTTTTAATTTATTTCCATTGTTACGCTAAAACCGATTAATCTTACTGTCTGATATTATTATTTAACTTCACACCTTTTTCTACCCGAAGGTATAGGCAGTGGCTGTTAAGCCTCGTCTCGCCATTATGTTTACGTCCCAAATGGAAATGGCGAACCTATTGCCATACCGGGCACAAAGTTTTCAGTCATCGATATTTATCACATACAACTTTCGAAAAGAATTTCGGAAAGTCATTGGTGTGAACCAGGATACGAACCCGCGAACTCTTGATTAGAAGTGTGGTGCTCGACTACTGGACTACCGAGACTTTTAAAATTATTAAAAACATAATAATCCATCAGCAGAAGTCGAGTAAAAAGTAACATGTATGATATAATTCAGATAATAATAGATCAGTACTATAAATCGTCTCGGTGGTCTGGAGATATAACACACGGCTTCTGAATGAAGAACATCTGGGATCGAATCTGGGCGCACACTAATGTCTTTCGGGAATCTTTTCGGAAGTTGTGTATGACAAATATCGATGACAGACAACATTGTGCCAGGTAAATAGGTTCCGCCATCTATTCCTTTTGAAACGTAAAAATCAGTCGCTTTATTAGCAATTGCTGCCTGCATTTTCAGGTAGAAAAAGGCGTGAAGTTGTAAACAAAGCTAAGTAATATCGTTCAGTAAAATGTTCTAGCGAAACAACCGTCTCGCATGAAGAAACTGTATGAACATGAAGTAGGTACGTACAAATAAAGCAACTCAATTTGTTACAAGCATATGAAACATTTCACGTACCAAGAACCTCCAAATTGACGTCAAACTCAACTATACAACTATGACATGCAATATATTTATGTAACGACGATTATTTAAAAGAAAAAACGGGTTGTTTTAAATAGCTATTAAAGGCACTTAGCCTTTAGTTTAAAATAAATATTTCTTTGGTTTCTAATTAACTAGCTAATTATAAAAATATCCCTACAGAATCATTTATTATTTTGCTAATATTTTATTCATGCTATATTGAACTGCATTGGATATGAAGAAGATGACAATCTTACAATTTATAGTTCTCAAATAAAAAAAAAACGAAATAGCGTAGACTCAGCAAAATTCATTTCGGTTTATAATCGATAATAATTTGTACTCGATATTCGAAGTTTTTAGTATCTTGTTATTACCGTTAAAATGTATATTTATTCTGAACAGATACACAGTAGCGAAGCAGATAAACTGGGCAAATGTGAAATGATGCAATCATCGCCACGATTTTCTATAATCAAAATAAATGGTCCTTGTGGAATGATGTATAATAACAAGAGTTAAGAGAGTCACAGAAGCGAGTTTAGTGTACTAAAATCGTCTCTTTTGGCCTCCCATTTTCTTTGCCTAGCTCACAAGGGATTTGGCGTGAAGTTAAGTAAGAACTAATTATTCTACGTTCATCTTAATTCAATGAAGTTTTTTCTGTGCGTTCTAAGTTAAAAAATGTGATGATATTGACACGTAAACAATTTCTTAATTAATGGATGGTGACTATGAAAAGGTATATATAAAATTTATTGTTACGTCTATATGTTATGTAGACTAGTTACACATGAAGTTAGGTGACGTTGTATATTCAGAAAGTGAATTAGTAATGAAATACCAACCAATAATTAACTAAAGTAAGCGCAATAATATCAAGTTATTCAAAATCTTTATAATTTGAAAATAGAATGACATGAAGATCGTGCATAATATGTACTGATATTAGAGCAAAGAGGTTTATAGGTTTCAAAAACTAACAGATAGACATATTTTTTGGTTCAATTAGGTAGCCTTTTTATTGAGACATTCTAGGCTATATATAATCAACGTTTCGGTGGTCCAGTGCTCGAGCTCCCCGCTTCTGCGCTTCTGAATCAAGAGGTCGCGGGTTCAAAACCTGGCTCACACAAGAAACTTTTCGAAATTAATTTCTAAAGTTATGTGTGATAAATCGATGACTTAAACTGGTATGACAATACGTTCACCGCTTATTTCATTTGGAACTTAAACATAATGGCAAGTCGAGGCTTAGCAGCCACTGCCTATATCTTAGGGTAGAAAAGGGCGTCCAGTTAAGTTATGTTGTTTCTTATATAAGCATACTACTACCAAGACGGACAGAGTTGTAGAAAGAAATGTCAATAAATTTATTTGTTTCTAAGATTTTCGCGAATCTCACTCATTGATCAAAACAACTTTTAGGACTGTATCGCGTTTATTTATTATTCATTTATATTTATTTCCCGACGTTTCGAACTCTTTACAGTACAGTACTACATACAACTTTAATTTAAAATCAATGAATATTCATAAAATAGTCATACTTTAATCTCAACCAACTTAGAAAATATGAGATCATGTTTCAAAAGGCCATACGACGACACACTTTCAGTGACCAAATAGAACGAGTCCTTCAAGAAGGTGATGTCAAAAGCATTAAAAATCGACGAGCATGTGTGACAAGAGTTATGAATAATTTGTAATAATTTAATAATAACAACTTTTACTTATTAAATCATATAACAAAGGATCTTTAGAAGCAGGATATATTAATGCATCTTATAAATAAGTAGTTAACTTTTGTTCTCATGGTCTGATGTGGGTTACCAATAGTAAAAATCATATTTTTAACATCAACTTTTTGATTTTTATTTCCAAAAAGTGGGTGCTCTCTGTATCAATGAGGATAGCTTTTGAACAACTCCCATCTTTTTGTTCATACTCGTGAAAATGATCTCTGTAAAGAGTTCGAAACGTCGGGAAATAAATATAAATGAATAATAAATAAACGCGATACAGTCCTAAAAGTTGTTTTGATCAATGTCAATAAATTTGCCAAAATATATTGATTATAAGGCGATACGCAATTTTTTAGGTTAGTTGACGAGTTAATTTTCATATTTTTTATGTATATTAGATTTTATATCTATTGTTAGTAGAAAAAATAAGGGCAGTTTTAATAAGATTACTCAATATATTTTCAGGTTATTATTATCCTTGTTATATCAGATTGTTATTCCAATACGAAATTTAGGACGATGTACAATAAGATTATTCCAAAACCCCAACAAATTATTCTGGATCCTCTTTATATTTAGATTAAGCTAGAGAGAAATAAACTAAAATTGTTTCGGTATCATCCAAATCCTTGGGTCAGATTAAATTAAGCTTTGAGAGTTTACTCCAGCGGCGTCAGTTTCTTAGACGATGTTCAGCGTCTAGTGAGCACTGGTGTGATTATACATGTCTGGCTTACGATTCTTTTAATGAATCTATTTTTATACCTTAACGACTTTAGCTCCAGAAGGTGTAGGCAGTGGTAATTATCCTTGTTTGAGAGGTTACCTATTGCCATATATCAAGCACAGTTTTGTTTGTCTACACTCATATTATAAAGATTTGTATTTTTTGTATGTAACGAATGAACTCAAAAACTACTTGGCGATTTAAAAAAATCTTTCACCAATGAAAAGCTGCATTCACTCAGATTGACATAGGTTATATTTAATCATCATCATCATCGCCATTTTGTTTATACGCGAGTAACACCGCGAGGCGGAAAGCTAGTGTTTGATGTCTATAACACGAATTTTTGAGGATTTAGTTTTACTTCTTTTCAATATCGTACTACTAAGAACACAAACAAGAAATTAATATGATAAACAAAAATTAATATGAAAGAAAAAAAAAAGTTTTTTTTTATATATAGTCCTATTAACAAAGGCGAAAAGCAGATTACAAATTCTTCTGACAGGGCGATATATTAAGGCATCGTTATTCTTCATTAGCGAACCATAAGTAGGAAGATTTTTTTTTAATTAAAAAATATAATTTATATAGATGAACCTTAATTTTTCATGCGACCTTTCTTTTGCGTTTTTGCTCTTTGCATTTGAAGGTTCTAATATAAAGATGTTGTTGGTTGAGAGCAGAATGGGAAGGGTTGGTTTTTATACCTTAATCGAGGTTGACCTTTCGCTTCGTCGATCAAGAAATTTATGTAATAGTTAACCGAGTTTATGGTGAAACATAAAAGACCGACGTATCGATTTTGTTATTAAAACATGGCTTGAATTTGGTGCACGCCGCAAAATTTTGGTCTAAATGTGTGTATTGTATATTGTTGTCATTTTATCTACAAATTTCCAAGAATTGGTCTTATTTCCTGATCCTTAAATTTATTTTTTATTATTATTATTTTATTTGTAGCATTTGTTTATCCGCCAGAGAACTGGGGTAAACGACATAGCTCGTAGAATAAGCTCGCTGAAGTGGCAATGGGCTGGTCATATCTGTCGAAGGACCGACGGTAGATGGAGTAAGATGGTCCATAGAGTGGAGATCTCGTCTTGGTCAACGTAGCGTAGGACGCCCACCAGCCCGATGGTCAGACAACCTCAGAAAGGCTGCTGGAAAAGACTGGATGCGGAAAGCAGAGAATCGGATGTTGAGGAGCACATTGGGAGAGGCCTATGTCCAGCAGTGGACTGCAATAGGCTGATGATGATGATGATGTAACATTCTCGTCTTGCCGTTATGTTTACATCTCAAATGGAATCTATTGCCATACCGACCACAAAGTTATCGGCCATCGATATTTATCACATATAACTATGGACATTAATTAAGAAAAGTCAATGGTGTGAGGTGTGGGGATTAGAAGCCGCGACTTCTTGATTCAGAAACAGGGTGCTCTACCACTGGACCACCGAAACTGTATATTATTATATATCCTCTAAATAAAATTAATTATTAACCCTAGGTGAAACTGTCTACAAAAACTCAACATTTGACACCAACACGCTTGGTATGTAAAACTGTAGGAATGTTACTGCGATTTGTTTTAAATTTAAGGTTTTTTCTTAGCTGCTCCTTGACTGCAAGGATATGAAAAATTCAAGTCTCAAATGTTTTTCATTAATACCCACGCTTAAATGTTATGTGAAGAGAACTCTTCAGGGTCACAATAAAATCATGTTTCAACAGATTAACCTCGCAGCGCTTGCTTGTTATTTGCGAATGGCTCCCTAGAGGGTTACTCTGTTTACGCGTGAAATTGGCTGCACGCGGTCTTCTTGCAGGAACGTTTATTATGAACAACAACATTAAAATCATTAATATTAATTAATTAGCTTAAGGCTTGATTGTATTTTTTAAAAAATAATCTAAAACACGACAGTATTGTCTTTGGCAAAAAAGGTGAAAGGTGAAAGTGAAAAATGGCTTTGTTTTACAGTTTTAAAGCAATAATTAACTTTTAAAAATTATAAATAACACAAGTAGCTTTATTTTACCTACATGAAATAAGCATTGCCTTGTTATCCACATCACTATCCAACTGTACGAGGGAGAAACACCATAATATACATCAAGTAAGAATTAAATTTAAACACATACCTAATTAAAATTTAAACATTTCAAATTGTACTTACTCTAACTGTCATAATAGTGTTATAACAGTATTTTTTTTTTATGGAACAGGAGGGCAAACGAGCTAGCGTGTCACCTGATGGTAAGCAACCAACGCCGCCCATGGACACCAGCAACACATTTAGTGTTACTGTTGCGTTGGCGACCTTTAAGCGATAGGGGATAGGAAAGGATGGGGAAGGGGGGTGGGCCTCCGGGTACCTCTCTCACCGAACGAAACGCGGCATGAGCCACTTTACGTCGGTCTTCTGAGAGGTCGTGGTATTTCACCGGTCGAGCTGGCCCATTCATGCAGCGAACTGCATGGCTCTACCACTGTATTGTAAAAGTATTGTATTATAATAGTATTGTAGTGTTTAGATTTAATGGTAATATTATTAAAAATAATAGCACTATTAAATCTAAAAGATCTATTTAAAAATTGAAGGAAGGATGTTCGACTGAAACAGAGTGTCGGTGTAAAAGTAAGAAAGGGCATGCTCGTATGGTTTAGTCATATAGA
Source organism: Euproctis similis (assembly GCA_905147225.2). Taxonomy (NCBI): domain Eukaryota; kingdom Metazoa; phylum Arthropoda; class Insecta; order Lepidoptera; family Erebidae; genus Euproctis; species Euproctis similis. The sequence goes on from LR990109.1 coordinate 19,253,408, forward strand.
AATACAATGCAAAAGCGGATGGATGCAGGAGTCGAAAACGGCCACGACACACCTTCCATGACCAAATAGAACAGGCTCTGGAAGAAGATGATGTTAGGAGCCTTAATAATCAACGCTCGTGTATAAAAAGAGTTATGAAATTCAACGAAGCGAGTGAGGCGTGTAAGAATCGTGCCTTATGGCGCTCTATTCTCTTTGCCTACCCCGCAAGGGATTTGGCGTCAAGTTATGTATGTACGTATTATTAAAAACACATTTTTCAAAAATGCTGCAGCATTTCATCTTTATAAATATCTCAGCATTACTAAAAATTACAGTCAATTAGTACTTACACTCTGAAAATTGTTTTTATATACGTACTTACCTATTGCAGAAGAACCTACTGCAGCGGTGAAATAAAATTAGTCAATCATAGTTTCAAAAGTCTCTTTACAAAATGGGAGCCAGCAAAAATATTTCCATTCATAGCAATGCTGATGGAACACTCGAGGCAATTTGCGGTGGCCATTAAAATATTCTGCACGGTAACCTCCCTATATAGAGTGAGTTTAGTTTTTTTCTGTAAAGACTTCAGATGAAGAGTTCAGTTCGTTTTTTTTTGCTAAACTTTGTTGTCTTTGAACTGCATTGCAAATCTATACTTTGATTTCAACAATTTTAAAACGTAAAATATATACAAAATAGTTATATGTAAGAGTTTTTTTGTGTTAATACCGTCATTTTTATGGATTTATTATTATCATTACATAGTTTAAAACAAAGACGCTTTCCGCTGTCTGTCCCTTTATATGCTTATATTTTGGAAACTACGCAACGGATATTAATACGGATTTTAATAAATAGAGGGTGTTTACTGTACTCATTATATATTATATACTTTATATTATTACACTTATTTTTTGTATATATTTGTTAAACTATTTATATAAATATCATAATCCTATATTTAATTTATATATCTATATAATTAACTAGCAAACTTTGCTATCATTTCATCTTTGATATCGGATGAAGACTCCTTCTATTCAGCCTGCGGTAGCTCCCTTACTTCTGATAATGAATCCTTGTTGGTGGCCGGAAATTTGAGCTTTGACTTACAGCGTTTCGTCGTTTGGTCCATATTCTTTCCATGACTATCATATCAACTCGTAAAGCATTACCCAACACCATTCAGAGCTGTCAGACAGCTGGTTTTTATATATAGTTCATGTATAATGTAGTAAAGAAAAAGTGATTTTTTTTAGATTTAGTACACTGTTAAAATACTGTTGATGAGCGAACAAAGTTCCCCGGGTCATAGTTAGTCTTAAGATACTGAGCTGATGACTCATCTGAAGCATTGGTTTTTACTTTAGTCCACGGAACACCTCTTCGATTCCAATATATTGACAACAGAACAAAAGTTACCTTTAGTTATTTTTAAATGTTGCATACTTGTTATGAATGTTTAGTTTACAGACAAGTAAATTAAAACAGTCTTTAATATTTTAAATAATGAATAAAATCATCATCACAGTGGTGGAGCCGAGTAGAGCCAAGTACGCTGCATGAATGGGCCGGCTCTACCGGTGAAATACCACGACTTCTCAAAAGATCGACATAAAGTGGCTCATGCTGCGTTTCGTTCTCTTAGAGAGGTACCCAAAGGCCCACCTCCCTTCCCAATCCTTTCCCATCCTACTCCCTTAAAAGTCGGCAACGCAACTGTAACACTATATGTGTTACACGTGTCCATGGGCGGCGCTGGTCACTTATAATCAGGTGACACGCATGCTCGTTTGCCTTCCTATCCTGTAAAAAGGTATTTTTCTCCTTAAAAAGAACAAGAAGATGAAAATACAATAAAATGTTTCTTAAGGCTTCATATTTGAATCATCAAAAACATGATAGCAATAATTATAAAAACGTTTACAAACTTAGATGTTTGTTGGTGTAAGGGATATTACACCTTGTGGCACGTACATGTACGTGCCATCAATAGTATATAACCACTGTACGCACAGTATGCAGTAGTGGTCGGTGTGCAGCGACACACAGTTGTCGCTGACACAAATAAATGACAAGATCGTGATTACGTCTTTCATTTACCGGCCGCTCAACCACCATCTAGAAGAATCAACACTCACGATATACCATCATCCATTGCGACAGTCACCTGTAACTAGCTACCGTTACATTGGTGACCCCGACGAACACGCAATGAAGAAACCCCGACGTGATCTGAACACAACCTTCTGATGACGAACACCATCACCGAAGAACATCCGCCTCACGATGACATCAACCATAAGAACAGTCATCAGTAACAACCTACCGTTACATTGGCATTGCAAAGTTGACTATTTGCAAAAAAACGAGTACTTAGTTCTGCATCTTTATCCGATTAAGTTCTACCCACTCTTAAAACTTGGCATGACATAAACTCCTACAGCGAGATCCATTATGATACCTCACAGAAATGTATTAAGGAGAAACTTCATAAGTATCCGATTGATATATAAATTGTACTAATATTATAGATAATTAACTTTATTTACAATAATAAGAACAAATAAATTAATTACATTATTTACAATATATACAATTAAAAAACTACCTGAAATCAAATTTCTCCGCATCTCGGTCTACTGGCAGCGTGCTCAGAAGACTGGCCGCATTGCCACGCTGAATGGCAATGCTAATCCTCTGTGCGAAGAATAGACAATTTTTATTTTTATATTATAGATTAACATAACATAACTCCCCGCCTTTTTATATCTGAAGGCAGCGGCTATTAAGCCTCGTCTCGCCGTTATGTTGACGTCCCAAATGGAATAAGTGGCGAACCACCATACCGGGCACAAAGTTTTCAATCATTGATATTTATCACACATAACTTTCGAAAATAATTTCAAAAGTCATTGGTGTGAGCCAGGATTCGAACCCGTGACCTCCTGATTAAGAAGCGGGGTGCTTTACGTACCGAGACTATTTTAATTACTATTATAGTTAATAGTATAGATTCCTGGGCGCAATGTAGAAAACCTCAGCTAGCAATCCTCAATGCCGTTTTATCCCATGCTTAATTATATAAGCGAGAGTAGGGTATGGCAGAGTATGCAGGAAAGTAAAGTAGTAAAGTAAACGCGGTCGAAATGAGGGCACTGAGCAATATCTACGGAATGGCTCACGCTGAACGCTTCGAAAACAAGGTTGTTAGGAAGGAAGCTGAATTGAAAGAGTCGGCAGTCGACGTCAAAAATCGACGTGCATGCATGAAAAGTGTATATAGCTAATTATTAAAAAAATAACCTTATTTAAAATTGAATATTGTTATTTTCATAATTCAACTTGCAATTTACATTACTTTGCTAGCTTTATTGCCTAGTTTTTTTATTTTAGGGACTTTATTTAGAAGGTTACTGGGTTTGAATTCGAACATAAGAGGGAGCATTGATTACATTAACTGGTTATCATTACATTATTAAATAATCTTGTCAAGATACTAGCTTGTTAAGACTGTGATTTATTTTATGTAACAGTAAACTATTTCCCATGTAAACTATCTCTTTGTAAACACATTTATTTCTAAGACTTTCGCGAATCTCACTCATTGATCAAAACAACCTTCAGGATTATATCGCGGTTATTTATTAATCATTTATATTCATTTCCCGACGTTTCGAACGCGATATAATCCTGAAGGTTGTTTTGATCAATAAATACACACATTTCAAATGGTTCGACGGCTTCAGAGTAAAGTTGCAACAGATAGACTGACAAAGTTACTTCTACATTTAACTTTCTAATTATATTTTGGATTAATACCATAATAGTTTTTTTTTATAGGCGGGGAATAAAACAAATATATTCATAGAAAAAATAATTTATATAAATTTATACGACAGCTCATTTAAAATTAATTGCAATACAATAATAATGATTTAGTTAGTCTATTCACAATACTACAATGTTAAACTGAAACTTCAGCGGAATGTATACAATGAATAAATTTACTATTAATATTGTTAATAATAATATTATCTATAGCTCAGTGTTATTTTACACTAATACTTCTAATTAATCATAATTTTGAGATACAAGAGGATACTTAAAACAAGGCTGTTTTTCATATATTTACAAACGTATCGTAGCTTCACGCTTTTTTCTACCCGAAGGTGTAGGTGTGTAGGCAGCGGGTGTTAAAGCCTCGACTCGCCTTTACGTTACGTGCGAAATGGGATAGGTTGCGTACTTATTGCCATACACTGGGCACTAAATTATCAGTCATTGATATTTGTCACACATACATTCCGAAAAGAATTTCGCGAAACCATTGGTGTGAGCCTGAAATCGAATCCACGACTTCTTCATATGTACAAATACATAAAATTTATTACTCAAAGATAAATAAATAAATAAATCTTTTAACGTAAGCTATCCACGGAATTAACACGCTTACTGTGACAAAGCTTGAGCAGAAAAATAATTGTACTGGAAGGAAGGTCTGACCACATTGGACAAATGAAACGTGACCAGGTTCGAAGATGAGATAAGAGTAAATTAATTTTACCGTTGGAAGATTCGCCGCAGGAAAAGGCACGCAATGTACTTCGGGCAAAGAAACAATTTGTTAACCAATTTTGTTCGATTACAGAAATTTTTATACAAGTATTTGGTTTTCTTTTTATGGAATAGGAGGGCAGACGATCAGCTTACCCGTTGGCCCTCAATCCTATTAAAAAAGAAACAAGAGAAATAACATAAAAAAATGATAATTCAAATTTATTTGTTACCATAATTTAGGTAATTATATTTATAGTAATTTGTTCAATAAAGAAAAATCTACAAGATTAGTTCACAACTTTTCTTCCGTTAGTCAAAAAATTCAAAGAATATTAAGATAATCGTTCCTGAAATTTGGAAATTAGAATTACATATTTTTTTTCTGATATAATAAGATATTGAAATAAAAGTCTTTTACTTAAGAGTTGAAATTAAATACATAATATACATAGATGTATACATAACTTGAGATTAAATCCCTTGCAGAGGCAGAGGGACCAGAGCGCCATAAGACATGATTCTTAAACGCCTCTTTGGTAACTCAATATAATTATATATAATTTGATAACTTTCATAACTCTTTTAGACACGTGCCTCGATTTTTATAATTCCTACATTATTTACCTTACCATCGGACATGAAGAAATCATCAATATCTTACTTTTATGCCGACACTCTTTCAATTCAACTTCCTTACAACCTTGTTTTCGACGCGGTCAGCGAGAATCACTCCGCAGATTTAGCGCAGTACCCTCATTTCGACCACGTTTATCTTAATTTCGTGCACACTCCGCCATACCCAACTCTCGCATCCATAAGTTAGCGTTGGAATCAGTACCATTAGATATTATGTATTTCAAATATTTAATAGAAACAGTGAAAAATTTTATTCATATTGAAATATTTTATTATATTAGATATTTTATTTTATTTACATATTTTATTTTATTTATTTAATAAGGTAAGTAAAATCAACAGCTACTGACTTTCTTACGTCAACGTAAAATTTATTTTTCAAATATCTCAATCAGTAGAGCGTTGTACTTTTAATAATACTCAGGTTCCATCCTATTTCATTTCTATTCGGGTGAATACATTTTAGCAGTCAAACTATATAAAAATGTTTCTGGAATATCTGTTATAGACAATTTAATGCATCGAAATAACATATTATACACGTCAATTCAATAATAATTTGACATTTCCATTATTACTAAATATGTACATACAGAGCGATAATATTTTTCGGTATTAATATGAGTATTTGGAAAGTGAACATAAATAATATTTACATTTAATAACCAAATAATAAAATTAATGGCATTAATCTCATAAACAACAATATTAATATATACAAACGATCATATCAATATAGACATACAATATTAGTTATGGAAAATATCAAAATCACTAATTTACACAAATAATAGATGATATTATACACAGATATCTATTAAATCACAGCTCCCGATTGATTTCTCATAATGATGAAAAGTCATGACTAGAATAAAATAATCTATACGGCATATTAAATAGCCATATTTTTAGTTATAGACACAATCAAATTTATAATAAAAATAAATACATATTTACACAAATATTCTTACATGTCGCAAATTAGCAGAATATTACTTACACAATAAACAGTTAAATTTTATTTAATTTGAGATTACTTCAGCTTTAGTTTGATAAGTCACTTTTTTCTTTACATTTTTCTTTATAGACGGTTTTCTACTGTCACTATCTAAGCTCACTTCACTTACTGACTCTGAATCTAGACAATATGGTACATTATCAGCGCTCAAATGCCTTTCAACACATTCTATCGGCTCATCAAAACTATGTTCCAATGTTCTCATGCGGTAAGTATTGCATGTATGCCGGTCACTGCGGCGGCTAGCACGTAGTGAACGGCGGTCCCTGCATCAGGAACACCTAGCTCTGGGCGCGCGGAAAGTTCCCGCACGAGCTTGATGTCACAAACGACACATCTCATGCTGAGACACCGACGAATACATCATTGTCGAAACAGGATACTGAAAAGTAATAACAATATTACCCCACAATATTTACTATCTTTAAAAAATCGGTGGGATCCGTAGTGGAAACGTCAATTTGAAATGTTGAAACAGAATAACGAGAATTCTTGATCATGCATCTCACAATACTTATAACGGAATCAAGACAAAGGCACAATGAAACATTTATTCAAACTGTATTAAGATACCAATAACAAGACAATTAATAATGGAAAAATTTGAGAACGGGGGATAAGTTATTAATAAATAATATTCATAAAAATAGACAATTGAATCAATGATACATATAAAGCATATTTAGAACAAGGTAATAAAAATTATACCAAACTATATGATAGTGGAATAACTATACGCAATCATGCAAACCAGTTTTAATAAATCCATGGTGACGTGAATGAAACCTGAACGACAATTATCAACCTTGCGTTCACATGCAAGTTTTTGATTTCAATCATATATCAATCAATATTTGTACTCGTTGCAAATGATATAGAAGAGTTTATCAAGATCAGTGTTGTACAGGAAGAAGGGGTGCACTTATATTTTCAATTAAAATTATACACAATGTGCAGAAATCTTGTTAATTAATAATAATATAATTAGGGGAGGAATGTACAGATATAAAAATAGAACACTGCTGATATAGTCATAGACTTCACGTACCTCTAAATGACCATGTGAACTTTTCAAGAGGAACCATTGTATATCATAATATTATTTATAGCAATTAAAACTTGACCGCTATCAAAGGAATAATAGTTAGTTCATTGGTAATATTGCATAAAATGCAAGAAGCATGTTTTGAAAATTCGTCAAGGCACTTGCGAGATATTATGGACAATATTGTGAAGTTGTATAAAATGAAGCAGATTTGCTATATGTAGGTCTGTTCGCAGGAGTTTTGCCTGATCTGTTGTATGCCCATAAGTTCGCTTGATGAATAATATCGTCTGGTGGTGCGCAACTGAAAATTAAAATAACAAATTCATGATAATCTAAAAAAGAAGCTTTATATTTCGCAACCGAATTAACTGAATTCCATCTGTTTGCGGTTTTCGAGTGCCAAAAAAAAGTAAAAATAAAAACTTAGTTAATAATGTTACTGTGTAAACTCGTTAAATACTCACTTGGGACTGTTTGAACCGAAGTTGAGGTTGATATTTCCGTCGCAACTTTCTGGGACAGCACACGCATAGAATTCTAAGGAACGCTCTGTAACAATAAGAAATATAATATAACATAATATATATATATATTTCGTATATATTAAATTTTATATATTTTTTTGAGATATATATTTTGCAGCTTCACACTTTATAATACTCGAATGTGTAATTAGCAGCATTTGTGACGTGACACGGAAATATTTAAGCATTTGGGTTCCAAATATATTAAGCTACACATCCCATCCTTTTGCTTATCAATTTACAATAGGCTTGTTTAAACTAAGAATGAAGCAGACAGATTACAGTTTCTAGCTATTGATTAATATTTATTATTCAGATTAAAAAATACTAATTACTACTAATACTATTATTTTTTAAAAGTAAAATTTTATAAATCAGACATTGAGACACGTGACAGTGAACGGCAATCAGAAAATGGCGTCATGCCGTGTTAAAAATCATCAATAAAATTGACAAGGTCCTTACAACAAATATGTTTGCCACAGCGCCTTTTCAAGACACCATGACAGCCTGCGTTTATGTGCAGAAAAACTGTTTTTAAAATGCAAAATACATATTGTAAATGCAACTTTTTAGGTATTTCATCCTTATAAATATAATTATAGAGTTACAATTTTAAAAATTGCATTTGATTTTTTTTATGGGATAGGAGGGCAAACGAGCGGACGTGTCACCAGATGGTAAGCTTAAGCAACCGACGCCGCCCATGGACACCAGCAACACATATGTGTTACTGTTGCGTTGCCGACCTTTAAGGAATAGGGGATAGGAAAGGATGGGGAAGGGGGGGGGGGGGGGTGGGCCTCCGGTTACCTCTCTCACCAAATGAAACGCGGCATGAGCCACTTTACGTCGATCTTCTGAGAGGCAGTGGTATTTCACCGGTCAAGCCGGCCGGCCCATTCGTGCAGCGAACCATTGTTAAATTAATCTACGAAATTAACATCTCTTTGTATATAATACGGGAATATTTAATGCGTTGTCCTATAACAATAATATAATTTGTTGACATTTCTGCTGGTTTGAATTGCTTTTGTGAATTACTTGTTGTACAAAGGTCTGTTTAGGTTTGGATGAGCGATCTTGAAAGGTGAAAGAACAATGGAAAAAATAACGAATATATTTTTTAAGAATATATAAATAGCCACAATACCTAGTCACAGACGAAGGCTGTGAAATTAAAATTAGATAGACATAATAGATTATCACGATCCATCGACCAAACTTAGCGAAGCTCACTGCCATACACTTGTGTTTTTATTAAGGATAAAAAAATTTTTTCATTTCTAAATGATCTATGCTACATATAGTAGGGTGAAATTGAATATTTATTTTTTGAATATTTTAATTGAATATTTTATATTTAAAAAAAATAAAGTAAAAAGTCGCTTCTGTCGCTGTCTGTCCCCTTATATCCATAAATCTTTGAAACTACGTAACAGATTTTAATGCGGGTTATTTAACGGATAGAGGATTTGAACGGGGTAGTTTCTATCTATAATTCATGTTTAATGTACAGGGTGGGCCTCGAAGATTTGCGCATTTAAAAACGCTATAGCGTTGGAACAGGTTAAGGGAGCGGGACGCGGGAGGTGGGGATGTCTAGCTTGGTTCTCGGAAATTTAATGTACTAAGGAAAAAATGATGATTTTTGAGATTTAGCACTTTAATTTCAAACGCTGGCGACGCTGGCTAACCCTAAGTGATAGATCAAAACAATGTACTACGTTATTATACACCCGTGTCTACCTCTTAGGGATAACCCACAATTATAATTTTTATTTTTAACCTTTTCACGTAAAATAATGGCTTATTTACGCAGCAATTTTAAACATTGTTCATTTAGTTAAGTGTCTTTAATAGGTTGTACTTATAATAGAATTAATATGTCCCTTTACAGCATGTAATTTAAATAAATATATACGAAGATATTACAGTATTAACATAGCTGGACATAGCAGTTGCGTCCCGCAGTAGTACCGGCCAAGACGCGTGCCGATAAAAAATACAAATTGAACTTTTTGATATCCAAATTTTACGTAGTTTTTACTTTGATGCGGAACTAAGTTCGCCGGGTCAGCTAGTTATAAATACTTCACTCATTATGTTTCAAAAAGTTATTGTCAAACTTCACTTCATCCAGAAAATAAATATATTAATATTTCCAAATCTTATACGTTCATTGTGGTAGAATCAGGCACTTTGCTACATGGCTCGACCGGTGAAATAACGCGACGTATCCGGAGGCCCATCTCTTCTTTCCTCCCCACCGCGATTCCGATCCTATAAAGGCCTGAAACGCAATTGTAAAACTTTCTGTATTGCAAGTGTCCATGGACGGAGTAAGCTGCTTACCATCAGGTGAAATGCCTGCTTGTTAACCCTTGCCATTATCCCAAAAAAACACTAAATATGGTTACCAATTATATATAAATGTAATAGTATTAAACGATAAAAATACAGCCTCACAGCACCGGTGGCTGACAGGTTCATTTACGATGATTACCGCGGAAGAAATTCCACGAAGACTCGCAAAAGTTCATTAGTACAGTAATTTACTTTTCCGTTTCAATAGACTGGAAATATTAGATAAAAAATAAATACCAGTCGAAGATTAATAAGTCTGCAGTACTACAAAAGTACTATAAAACTTATAAATATAAAAGAATTTTTTTATTAAACTAAGATCGTGAAGGTTGGTTTTTAATGGGATTGGGGGAAAACGAGCAAGCGGGTGACCTAATAAAAAGCCTCGATGGTCCAATGGTCAATCACACGGTTTTTGAACCCAGAGGTCGCGGTTTCGAATCCTGGCACACACCAATGACTAAAAACTTTGTGCCCGGTATGGCAATAGGTTCGCCTTCTATTCCATTTGGGACGTAAACATAACGGCGAGTCGATGCTTAACAGCCACTGCCTACACCTTCGGGTAGAAAAGGGCGTGAAGTTATGTTATGTTATGTACTAAGAGCGTGAAGGTTGGAATTTTATGGGATTGGGGGCAAACGAGCAAGAGGTCACCTAATGAAAAGCAACCAGCGCTGCCCATGGATACCTGCAAGACAAATAGTGTTACAGTAGCGTTAAGGGAGTGGGATGGGCAGGGAAATGGGCGTGGACCTCTCTTGCCATACGAATGAAACATGTGCCACTTTACGTCGATATTCTGAGAGGTCGTGTTCCAATGTTATTATTATTATGATTTATTACATCCAAAATGTGAGTAAAGGCTATTGAACCTGGGACATTACTAGACTTCAAGCTTGTTAAAAATATATGTAATTAAAAAAGAGGTACATCTGTAAATAAGAACATCATTAAAAAATAAATCTATGCAAGTCGAGTGAGCAGTAAGTTTTGGTGGGGTTGAAGTGGGCTCGCAGACCTTTCCCCGCACCAAACATTTAACTTGTAGAAACTAAGCAACGTTACTACAGCCTCAATTATTAAAGACGTAAGTACAGGTAAAAGTTGTTGAGTTATTTAATGTAAACCTAACCTTAAATTGTCAGTTAATTTAAGTCTAAATGGGAAAAGTCTTTAAAGAAAGCAAATGAAACTCTATTTTAATTTGTTTTGGCTTGACCGGAGGCACAACCCCCTTAACGGCCGACAACGCAGCTATGACCCCACTGAAGTTACAAATGTCCATGGATGACTTTCCATAAAAAAAAAACAATAATAATCTCCTAAGTAAGGCAATTCACGAATAAAATGAGTTAGGTTAAAAAATCACTTCTAGGTATATTTGTTTACACATACATTTTTACTATTTCGACCCTTTTTGGGACGTCGGGTAACCTTTATTAACTTGAGTGAAAAACCTTCCCGTCTCGCCCCATTAACGGCAAAGCGAGGTGCTTTGCGCGGCTTCCACTTGAAAAAATGTCAGAAGCTTACACTTTGTTCCGATAAAAGAAATCCTGAGAATCTAAAAAAGAACAACTAACTCGATATATTTAGTGTATAATTTAATTACGTCCTGAAATACGCCAAAATCAATACAAAATCGTTTGATCAGCTATTTATTTATAAATTGATACTCGGATACCAGTCCGCTTTTAACGAATCCAAAGGTTTAACGATTTTAGTATTGAACATTTTTAACATAGCTGAATACATCATCATTTTCACACTCCTATTATTTGGGTTCAGCACCACGGGTTTTTCTTTTACACACTTCCCTATCTTTCAATTCTTCTATACTAACATCTTGTCTAATCAATAACCTCTCATAAAATCCATCTATTTTATTAGGTCGCTCTTCTCTATTTGTTTTTTCCATATTCTGTTTTATCATTCCTTCTCATTACATGCCCTTAACATAATTAAAACAGTGTCCAAATTTTCAAATTATACCCATTAACTGGCACAGGAAGCAAGTTTTGTTCTATATTACATTTAGTGTAGATATTTAAACTGGAATAGGGTTTCATTAAAGTGCGCCGGAAACGTGGACGTACTTGTATAGTGTTGTTTTAGATGAAGCCGACGCTACCGGCTGCCAAAACATGTTTGCGTTAGGTTCAGTCTAACGCTTCACTCTCAACTTGTTTTAGTTGTTCAGTGTGTTTACAAAAGTTTTGTATATTTATAGGTTAATTTCAGTAATGGTTTAAACTGGTGTTGAACATAGTAACCTCACGGCTAGGAACGACATGATATTGGATTGGCATCGCAAAGGCAACTAGTTATTAGAACAAATTAAGACAATTAGGATATCGACGCTTAAAAAAATACTGGCCAACATCAAATATTGCTGAATTTACCTCCTGGTAGAGAACTAACCCATGAAAACATTCCCTGTGAGGGTTGACGTCTAATGGACGGCCGGTCATAAAACCACAGCCAAATCATTTGACAACATGGATAGTTTGACAGGATGACATGTTGTACCAACCCCACTTGAAGTGGGATAAGGGCAGGATTATAATAATAGTTTTTGTAGCAGGCAAACGAGCATTTGGATCATTCGATTGTAAGCGACTTGCGCGCCCATGGACAACTGCAACATAAATAGTATTACAGTTACGTTGCGGGCTTTTTAGATGAGTTAGAGAGGAAGAGCCACTTTACGTGAATATTATTAAAACAGATTATTGTATTTCTCCACTGGATACATGTACCGAATCTCGTGGATCTACCACTTTTATAACTGTGTAGGTTTCGATTCCTCACAAATAACTAAGAAATAACATGAAACGAATGAAATAATATTTGTTTCTAAGATATTTGTTTCTAAGATTTTCGCGAATCTCACTCATTGATTAAAACGTTACGATTAAAACGTCGGGAAATAAATATAAATAAATAATAAATAAACGCGATACAATCCTAAAGGTTGTTTTAATCAATGAATGAAATAATGTTGACTTTGAAAAATATGTTTGCACATTAATTTTAGTAGCTGCAGTCTAACTTCGGGACTATTAATATAAAACTGGCTTGTTTTCCGTTCTCAACAAGAATACGAAATTCAAGTTTAAGTTTTTTCCTATTTTAGCCACAATAACATACATCAACATTAAAATAGGATGGAAAATTTGGCTATGTAATTAGTGCACGATGTCTATAAGATATCTGACAAATATATAAAAAATAGTCTACCTTCCAATATTTGATAGCGAATATTTCCACGTATCAATCGGTTATGTGTCTTCAGTAACGACATACGTGTATGCGCGACCCACTCGTATAAGGCATGACACGTACCAAGTAATTTATAAGGTTACATATGGCGAAATTGCGCCCTTATCAACATCAATTGGAAATATCGTTACACGCAAAAAGAAAATCGGAGGGAGGCTCGCATCGATGACTGAATCAATATAAATGAATTTCATATTGCCTTATCTGATTTCATGGTTTATGTAAAAAGTAATCTCATAACATAACATAACTTCACGTCTTTGTTACCCGAAGGTGTAAGCAGCGGCTGTTAAGCCTCGTGTCGCCGTTATGTTAACGTCCCAAATAGAATAGGTGGAGAACCTATTGCCATACCGGGCACAAAGCTTTCATTCATCGATATTTATCACACATAACTTACGAAAACAATTTCGAAAAATCATTGGTGTTAGCCAGTGTCAGGATTGGACCCGTGAGTTCCGGATTCAGAAGTAGGGTGCTCGACTACTGGACCACCGAGATTGTAAGTAATTTCATAAAGTTAGATTGCAGATCCTATTTTATTTGTCTTTATGTAGAGTCTTAACTGGTATTAGCACGGAGTATAGAAAGACAGGACTCCGTACGGTCTAGGTTTTTCCGTAATATTGATGTACACAATAATAAATTGAGATTTTAGTTCTGTTTAAGGCCACTGGCTGCGCTAGTATTTCGCACACACCGATGATTACGGACATATATCGCGTTTAATATTAAACAGAGCTGTCAATGGCGATAAAACTTACCACGTATGGATTTGAACAAGTGCTTTTGGAAGAATGGCGCCCTCAACTTGCGAAAATTCTTTCCCCTAATTAGAGACATTACGTTCAGATTTCTGTGTTTCTTTACTTGGTGGATATTAGTGATAATAAATTATGAATTAAAGAAAAGGGCACATCCTATATAGTAGTAAACCATTAGCCTTGTGTTGGAGACGCAAGCCATATTAATCGATCGTTGTAAATCCTTTGAAACTAATTTCTTAGTATCCAACTGAAAAGAAGTCTTTTTAAGCTTTTAGAGAATACAAGAATACAGAAGTTACTAAAGGAACACTTTCTTAGGATGCTCATTGATCCTTATTGATCCTCGAAATCTTATATATGTCGAGGAATTGAATTTCATTAGAAATTAATATTTTAATTTAAGAAATAGAAATCTTTATAGAGAATTAATTGAGTTATGAAATGCGTCATTTTTTTCAAACTTTACTTTATCTCTGCTCGGAAGTATAAAAACTTTAAAGGTGATCAAAATATCAATACATTTTTTTATATTCTTCGCCTTTTTATCCGAAGGCGGATGATTATAATGAAATAGTAGGCGGAACCTATTACTATAGATCGGGCACAATTTGAACGTCATCGATATTTCTAAAACTCTCAGTCAGCCGGGAGCGAAAGAAAAACATATGGCTGACAAGCTTACACAACACAACACCGAAGAATGGCGGGATAACCATTCCAAAATATGGGTCAACCTAAATGTTCTGGTAGGGGCGGGCAGCAGCGTCCCTATCTTTAAAAGGTTCACCCCTGCGGTCTCCAACACGTCTGCATAACGTGGAGAGTAGGGGCAAAAACCTCCCATGAGAAAAGCGCAAATCCAACGGCCGCCAGTTCCCAGTGGTCCCACTATTCCCGTCCAAGACAGTAGTCGTGGTCACGATGGGACAGGGGGTGGTTGTGGCGCAAATTGGGAGAGGCCTATGTCCAGCAGTGGACTGCAACAGGCTAATGATGAATGATGATGATGACTGTTTGATTCAGAGACAGGCTGCCAAACCTGCAGACCACGGAGACGACGTATCCGTTCCATTATTCGATTCTTAGTTTCCCATTATCATACCCAGCTAGCTCAATAAAAGGTTTTTCTGTTAAATAATAATTGTTGTATAATTTTAAATTTTCAAACCACAAACGTTTAAGAAATGTAGGCATATATATTTGAACATTATCTAACAACGGGTACTTTATTAACAGGATACAAAAGTAACTCTCTGCAACAAGTTATGAAATTTCAATTTAGCAGGCTTCCTCCCTTTGTTGGTCAGGATGTATTATTATTAAAGAGTTTTATGTGGGTTAGGTCTTTGTACATACTTTATATATATACTTACTTATGAGAGTTATTTGTGCGGTTTGCTTATTTGGAGCCTATTATTTGTTGATAATAATAAATTTCAATATCTTTGTTGCACAAAGCGACATACGTACTTACTTTTTTTTCGTATAAAGCGATGTCGAATGTAATGAGGGTATTCCTTGAGGAAATCTATTCTCAGAGTTCGCTTTTACTTCCAAGTGAATATACACATAAAAAAAACTTCAATCAGACGATTCTTGGTTTTCAGAAATAAACTCAACTCAAATAAACTCTTTGCATGTCTGTAAAAGTTTACAATATATATATACATAACTATATTTATTTTTACAATATTTATTCGCAAATAAATTTAATTAACGCCGACTTATGTTTTAGATTTTTAGCTATGTTAAATGATAAGATTGTGGTGCGTTTTCAAAAATAAATACATAACTTCACGCCGAATCCCTTGCGATGTAGGCAGATACAACAGATCGTTTTCAAAGATATTGTCTTGGAAGGTTCTGTTTGGGCAATTTTGTTTAGAAGGTTCCGGATTTAAATCCTGGCAGACCAAAGACTATTACCAGAAGAATTACTGATGACTGAACCAACTCAGGTCGGATTATCACTATACAATATATATTATCCAAGGACTATACGATAGACACAAATGGATATGCTGTCTTCCACTTTCAATATTAAAGGCGTTAAAGTTTCATAATATTAATCTTTCAAGTACTATTTGAAAGTTGTCATTTCATAAATAAAAGTTAACTAATAAAAGTTAACTGGGTTAATTCCCATCACACTGAGTGTTGATACTTTGACGGACAAAAGTAATTTTTTATCCGACCCTTTGTACAGGGACACCGCCACTTGAAAGAAACGTGAATAGGTAAATAAATTGTGCTTTTGATCGACAATTTATCACTCAGACTTTATTAAAAAAAAAAAAAGGTTGTTGCTTGTGGCGAAATTCATCGTATTTGTTAATCTTGATATTTTCCTGTTGAAAAAAATAAGCGCATTTATATTTAATAATAATATATATAAGTTGAAAAGATAGATTCATTTCACAGAGTTCTGATATTTATTTTAATACGTTCAATTAATTGTGAATATCATTACAAAAATTAGAAACGTTAACGTAACTGTTGAGAAACTCCTACATAAATATTCACAGCAATATGCAATGCGTCGCATGAGTATCTGTGCTCCGTCACATACAGACTATTTTTTTCACTGATCTGTCAGCATTCATTGTGAGAGGTTCAATTACATTATACAAGCATATATTTCTATAAAAGTCTAGTTTCACTTTATTTTAGCTACCTGAGATTCCTAACCAGTAACAATGTTGATTATAACGTTTTCACAGCCAAATTACCGCCTAAACCTTTGAAAAATCCAAGATAATGTCATAATTTCCGCCAAAAACATTGCTTAGTCTCGGTGCTCCAGTGGTAGAGCACACGGCTTCTTAATCCAGAGGTCGCGGGTTCGAATCCTGACACCTACCAACGGCTTTTGAAAATTAATTAATTTCAAAAGTTATGTGTGATAAATATCGAAGACTAAAAACTTTGTGACGATGCAAACATAACGGCGAGTCGAAGCTTACCAGTCGCTGCCTACACCTTCGGGTAAAAAAAGGCTTGAAGTTATGTTATGTATATTATGTTATATTACAATTCTGATACTAATATCTCTACACTAAAATTACTCTACTTACGGTACATTTACTTTAAGTTGGTATTCTTGTGCAGTTAATAACGTTTTAGAAGTCTGTATATATACTGTCATTAATGGGAGACCTGCTTTTGATAGTATTGGCTGGTCTCAGTTTAAAAAAAAAAACAATATTTAACTAAAAAGCAAAAACCAATGTACGATTGAATCAGTTGAATTGAAGCGTTAAAACGATGGGAGCACGAATGGTTGTACACATTCTGTGATAAATTATCGGTTTGTTTTCCATTACTTTTTTTTACAAAACAGTATTTAAGTTGTGGCTTAAAAAATTTTTCAGTGTACTATCGATCATGGAATTAAAAATATCATTATTACATAGTATAAAATAAAGTCACTTTCCGTTGTCTTTCCCCTTATTATACTTAGTCATGCCTTAAATATTGTAACAAAAGTTTTTTTTATTGCAAATAACATTTATTACTTTTACAGTGTGTTACTTTTATACATAAATATAAAACGATATAAAATATAAAAAGCTCATTCGAAGTGGTCTCCATTGGCTGCAATACAGGCCTTTAAACGTTGAGGCCAGTTATCAATAGAAACACGCACTCTTTCCATGGGAAAATTCTTCACTG
Source organism: Euproctis similis (assembly GCA_905147225.2). Classification (NCBI taxonomy): domain Eukaryota; kingdom Metazoa; phylum Arthropoda; class Insecta; order Lepidoptera; family Erebidae; genus Euproctis; species Euproctis similis. The sequence continues at coordinate 19,271,270 of LR990109.1, forward strand.
CCAATCGTATGGATGGTTTTAGGGACTCTAAATTATTATGACGCCTAGAGCAAGCCGTACTCTCTAAAACTGACCACAAATCATAATCCAGTGGATTAAGATTGGGACTAGACGACGGCCAGTCTTCAGCTCTAATGAAGTCCGAAACGTTCGCTTCCAACCAAGATTGCGTGGACCGAGCTTTATGACCCGGTGCCGAGTCTTGCTGGAAGGACCATACTTCGTTATTGAACATGGTGTTGTTAAGGGGCTTGACTACCTTTTCAAGAATGGTATCTTGATACACTTGTGCTGATGTTTTGATACCTTTTCTGTCACAAACAGAGGAGGTCTCATTGTACCTATTAATAGCCCGGTACACAATCATTTGACTAATACCAAGTGTATGGAGAGTTTTAAAAATTGCATTTGACTCTATACCTACTTTGTGTAATGCAATCACAGTGATTCGGTTCTCTTTATCACCCCACTCCATTTTAATATCGCAAAATATTGTACAATGTATTGGTGCCAAAACGAGAAAACAATGAACAATCGTATAAAAATGACAGATTCCAAATTCAAATGTAATATTTTTTTATTTTTAGTTGTAACAGTATTTATGGCCAGACTAAGTATATTATATATTTGAAAGTACGCAACAGATTTTAATGCAGTTTTTTTTAATAGATAAAGGACATCAACATAAAATAAAGGCATACACAATATAAAGGTTTTTATTTTTTCTGTCTTCTCTCTCTTTTCTTCTTTTCATAAAGAAAAAGTGATAAATCTAAAATTTACTTATTTGTTACTTTTGATGCGAAACAAAGTGCTCCTGGTCAGTTAGTATTTTATAACAATTAGTGTAGTGTTGACCTTCTTTTTTAAGGGATACGAATGGAACGAGCAGCCGTGTGAACAAGACGTGACAGTAAGCAACAAACGCCGCACATGGTCACTATCAACACATATAGTGTTACTGTTGCGTTGCCGACCTATAAGGGATAGGGGATAGGAAAGGATGGGGATGGGGGCTGGGCCTCCGGGTACCTCTCTCACCGAACGAAACCCGGCTTGAGCCACTTTACGCCGATTTTGTGAGAGGTCGTGGTATTTCACCGGGTCGAGCCGGCCCATTTATGCAGCGAACTGCTTGGATCTACCACTGTTAAATTTTACCACCTTTTCTCAATAATAAAAATATGTTTAACAAATTAATTAGATTCAAGACCTATAGTTAAAATATGATTATTTATTGCTATTTATTTTAAATAACTTACTACATTTTCGAGTTCCAAAATTAGGTAATGCTGAACTAAGCGTCGAACAAAGTTTTCATTTTCATGAAAATGAATTGGACACTTAAACTTAAAATATTATTTACCATGTGGTATTGTACAGTTTCATTATTTTAACATAACTTCACGCCTTTTGTTACCCGAAGGTGTAGGCAGCGGCTGTTAAGCCTCATCTCGCCGTTATGTTTACGTCTCAAATGGAATATGCCATGCCAATGGAATGGGGTGACTATTGCCATACCGGGCACAAAGTTTTCAGGCATCGATATTTATCACACATAACTTCCGAAAAACAATTTCGAAAAGTCATTGGTGTGAGCCAGTGTCAGGAATCGAACCCGGACCTCTGGATCAGATGCCGTTTGCTCGACCACTGCGCCACCGAGACTATATTAAATCATTATTTTATTTATTATCATTATTTTAGGTATTTTTTTTTAGTTGTGAATTTACTAAGCATCGGTAGTAAAATTATTGGTTAGTTTATGTCCCTACATCCAAGTTACTAAAAGAACGTGCAAAAAAAAAAGAATGTTATAACTAAATTAAGGAATTTCATTACGTCTAGTGGTACAAAATTTAGAAGTCATTAGTGTCGCTTAATCACCGTTTAAGTTATCTAATGTTACTAATATAACAAACCAGTAGGCCCGTGAGAGAAACTGGAGACACAAATGAATTACGAGCACCTAAATCCGTATCACATTAAACTCCCCTTTGGGGTTAAAACACGGACACGATAATGGCAATAATCCAGCCGGGTTTAGTAATTAAAACAGAAATCCTGTGTGAGTGGGTTGTATTCCAGACTCGGCTTTTGCAATATCACTGTCAGGTTGTTTGCTACTTTGTACAGATCGAGATAAACTGCATACTTATTTAGTAACCATATAACATATGTATGTGATTCGCGAAAGTCTGAGAAATAAATATAATAAAAAAAACATATATTTTTTATGGGATAGGACAGCACGCCTGCTCGCTTAAGGTAAGCAACCGCCACCGCCCATGGACACCAGCAACACATATAGTGTTACTGTTGCGTTGCCGACCTTTAAGGGATAGGGGATAGGGAAGGATGGAGAAGGGGGAGTTGGCCTCCGGGTACCACTCTCACCGAACGAAACGCGGCATTAGTCACTTTACGTCGATCTTCTGAGAGGTTGTGGTATTTCACAGGACGAGCCGGCCCATTCATGCAGCGAACTGCTTTCGTCTACCACTGTTATCGTTACAAATATATCGTTATAAACAACCCCGTTGATACCCTCTATCCATTAAAAAAAACTGCATCAAAATCCATTGCATAGTTTCAAAGATCTAAGCATACAAGGGGACAGATAGCGGAAAGTGTCTTAGTTTTATATTATGTAATAATAAAATAATTATAGCCTTATATATTTAAATTTATATCTCCAACACACAGGGTAATTCAGAGATTTATAAGTGAACTTCCAAACCTTCGTCAATTCCAAACAGACTTGAATAATCCTGCTTAGAAAGAGTACGATATAGAACAACGTACAAGAGTACGTAATGAGCGAATGGGGTCTCGTTGAGGTAGAACAAATCTATTTATTTTTGATTATTTTTGTAGAATCTTTACAAAAGGCAGAAAGACATAAGGACTCTTACATACATAAATAGGTTCTGTTGACTTTCATAACTCTTGTCAAAATTATCGTTTAAACAAATATTATCCAAATCGATATACCTACTATACAGAATGTTCTCAAGTAATATTACGAGTTACGAAAATACGCAACCAAAGTTTCACTATCGTATTTCACGAGAGAAAAGTTCCCTATTTTCTTATTAAGTTATCTATAATTCGACTTTGAAATATAAAAACGATATGTACAAACAATTTAACAGGATATTGGATTATACAAACATAGCTAGATATATATACATACATATATATGTAGTTAATATGTTGAAGATATTCGAGTTTAATACGAAAATCATATTAATTTTCTACATGACTTGTTTCAACCTCTTTACGTATATTAAAAGCATCTGTTTAAGTAGCTTGATTAACTCTTATACAGATTTTATTTTCGTCTCGTAACTTAAGGCCAGTTCTATGTTCTTTTTAATATATATAATATTACCTTCTGTAATAATTTGTCTATAATTTACATATAGTAAGGCCAGGAACTAATTTAATATCATGATGTATCTTTGTAGTTATCATATTTTTCATTGGATATTTTGTAATCATTCCGAAATCGCAACTAAATGGTCTTACCATTAAAATTGGATATTTCACATCGTTTTCTGGGACCGTTAGTGACTTACTATGAGGTGAATTGCTTGCCCGTAAATTACCCGCCATTCTAAGGCAAAGGGTCCCATAAACTAACATCCTAAAGTACAAAAGAAAAAAAAACTAAAACAACGCGTGGGAGCAATTCTTATCCACAACATTAGGCCTCTAAACCCCCCAAGATGTATTGAGCCATAAAAAAGCAGTTTTCTTAATTATAAAGTAATAACAATAAATTCTGATAGCATCTCTGAGAATGTAACCTAACTGTAAAGAATTCATACGCATTTCGTTCAAAAAGTATTTACGATGAAGCCATTGGGGCAAAAAAACTCTATGAAAAACGATGTTCATACTTAATCACCGCGCACGCCAGTTTTTGTCCCCCTTTGCCAATGCCAAAGCGACGAGGGTGAAACTCTTCTATGACAGACGTCAGTAAAAATCGTTTATTATTTTTAGAAAAAACAACTTTTTTACCTGTATTCTATATTTAAATTGAAATATTTTTAAAATTGGAAAGGCTATATTTATACACATAATAAAATCGTACGAGGGTCGAAACTGTACATTGAATAATATTTTTTTGGGACTTTGGATATAATCAGCAATCGATACAGAATCCAAAAATATGGTTTTTAGAATTTTTGAGTGTTTGTCTGTATGTTTGTTACGGATAAACTCTAAAAGTACTGCATGCTTTTATATCCAATTTCGCATGAATATTGCCAAGAGGTCGGTCAACACATAGGCTAAATATCATCACGCATCACAAATTGGGGGTGAGCAATGAACCCTTGTGGTCCGGCGGTCGAGCACCCCGCTTCTGAATCAAGAGTGGTGTGAGCCAAGATTCGAAACTGCGACAGTTTCGAATCTTGGCTCACACCTATGACTTTTCGAAATTAATTCCGAAAATTATGTGTGACTGGAAACGTTGTGAATAGTTGGCGAACCTATTGTAATACCGACAAAAGGTTCGCCACCTATTTCATTTGGGACGAAAACATAACGGTGAGTCGAGACTTACAGCCACTGCTCAAACATTCGAGTAGAAAAAGGCGTGAAGTTATGTGTATGTTTAAGTACAGCTAAAATTATAAATAATGTGTCAGGCATTCTTTATGGCAAACTAACGATATTAAATAGTTGGTATTAGAGACCGTTGTACTCGAAAAAAAATAGCTATTTAGCAGCCGGTGAAAAATATTGTTACTACTTAATATGACCCGTGTGGATTCAGAACAAAAGAAATTGATGACAATTCCATTGACTACCCAGATGTCGGTTATTGTTAAGATAAATATTAAAAAAGGTTCTAATAGGTTTATTATAAAACCACAAAAGTACAACTAATCCCATCTTAAATGCCAGCGCCATTCTGTTGGTGTTGCAGTTATCTATATGTGGCGTTTGTTGCTTACCACCAGGAGACCTGCAACCTCCAAAACTATCATCCCAGGGGATCGCATCACGGGTATTATTGAATTTACTAATAGTGATATAAATAAAGATCAGATTAACATTTAATTTAACTAACAGTGGTTGAGCCTTGCAGTTCGCTGCATAAATGGGCCGGATTAACAGGTGAAATACCATGATCTCTCAGAAAATCGGCGTGAAGTGGCTAGTGCCGCGTTTCGTTCGGTGAGAGAGGTACCCGAAGTCCCGATCTCCTTACCCTTTCTTTTCCTTTCCCATTCCCTTAAAGCATGGTGACGCACCACGGTGTTCATGGGCGGTGAGTACCCACGAGTGTGTACGAGTGAGTATACCACGGGAAATACTGAGAAGATTTGTTCGGTCTACTACCATCTGCTGATTTTCGCCATTATATGTCACGTTAGTGCTACCATCCGCATCTGTCTAATATTTGGCAATTAACGACTGTGTTCTTGAGCCGTCACTTCTTTCCACGCACTGCATTCTTCTCTATGGAACCAGTTAGGGCAACGGTACTTCCAGACCATAACGACTTAAAAACCTTCAAAAAAGAAACGCACACATATCTCAAAGCCGGCAATGCCGATGTGAGATGAATGCAGATGATGGTTGTCGCCTTCCTTCAGTTGACCCGCGTGCTCATTTTCCCTTTGTCTCACAAAAAAAATGCGCGCAAACCTAATTGAAACTAATAATTGTGTTTGTTTTTTTATCTCACTTTAGAGTAATGAAACAGAAAATTTTAATATGACAGGCCTCCCGAACAGAGTAGCTGCAATACCTCTGGGAAATAATAGGCGTATTGCAAGTACATTACTTACTCTGTCAGATTGATGTAATGTTTTATTAAGTTTTTATATCTTACGGCTTTTTTTACAATTGAAAAGAAAATAATAAATACTTTAGAAGGAATTTATTTATTTATCTGGAGCAATCGAAATATTTAAAAGCTGTCTTTAATGTTAATATATTATTATGTTCTTATAACTGTGCAAAACAACAGGTAGCAAATACTCTTACCGCGGCTCTGCTCGTGTATACGCGCTTAGATCAATATATTATTTATACATTATACATTTAGGTATATTATTACTAAGAAAAGTCAGCAGAAATGTCTGTCCTCTCAACGAGTTTACGAAGCGTAAGTTGCTACGAGGGCTTAGGGTCGGAAACTCATAATGTATAACATATTCAGCTGGATATTCAGTTTTAATATTGTTGTGAAAAAAGTTTTTTAATTTATATTATTTAATTCATTATAAAATATATCAGTACACTTTCAATCTACAGTTTGGTAATAAATTATTGTTTTTAATTCAAAAAACGGTTTGTATTCAATTAAATAATACTATAGTGCCAAGAGAAAAAATGTAATCTTCAATTAAAAAACTTGTTTTTTAAAGCTCACTTCACGCCGTATCGTATCTGAACGTTTATGTGTAAAGTATCTAATAATTGTTGGTGTTCTGACTCGTTGAAAAACAAAATCTATATTTTTACTTTGTTCCAGTACAATTTATTGCGTAAACTGTAAACTTTGTATTAGGTTTATATTTGGTTTACGCAAATATGACCACATCACCGAATTTCGTAATAGGCTCAAGTGGTCCATTCGCGTTCCAAAGAATACTCATATTCTTTGTCTTCTGAGCAACATTATTTTCAATCCTGCTACTCCGCACTATCTCAAAAAACGTTTCACGTTCCTCCATGACACACATACAAGATACTTGAGATCATCTGTAAGCTTGACTCTGGAAATACCGGAACACTACACCAGTTTCCTCGACAAATCTTTCTCTGTGCAAACAGCTCGCTTGTGGAATGAATTGCCACTGACCATTCGACACGCGCGACATTGGCAACTTTCAAAAAACTTCTCAAAGAGCACTACTTATCACTGTAATCGACCCTATTATATCAGTATATATTTATTTAATATTATTTTCATTTATATTATACATACATATTTATGTGTACTATTTTATATGTAACTAATTTTATATATAATCTGTATGTATTTTTATTTTATAGTGTTTGTATGTAACTATGTATGTGTATTAGTATGTATGTATGTACGCGTATGTGTATGTCTATTTTATGTGTATATATGTATTTATCATGGTGATATTGATAGTATATATACATATATGTCTATACAAACAACTGTACACCGCATATTTCATTTCTGAATTTATATGTCCATCTGAAGGTTGCCTGGCAGAGATCGCAGCATACGATAAGACCGCTTCTTGTACTTGCCAAACATTTACCATGTACTATAACTGTAATATATTCTATTAATGGTGTACAATAAAGTGTATTCTATTCTATTCTATGTAGACTTAAAAGTTAAATAGTCAACTTTCTAACATAGGGGACAATGAATAATGTTAATGCTGGTAACATTGCGCTAAGCAAAGTTGTTAGTTCCGGCGGCATTCCAAGTCTGAACGGAACTCGGTTGAGTTCTATACAAAGCGATACATATATACTTTGTGTTTACGATTTCGTATTTTACGATTTTGTTTACGATTTCGCACTTTCACGAGAGAAAAATAAATTATAACGGACTGTTTTAAATTTATTACCTAACAATTTTCATTTAGATTTGTTCAGCCATTTTTGCAATCACACTTCATGTCAAAGAGTGCATGTATTCAATGTATTAAATAATCAATAAAGACTTTTAGATTGAGGTAAAAAAAATGGACATAGTTTTAAGCACCATCATAGGTGATTTTTTAAAATATTTACATAACATAATCAATTTACGAGGATTTGTTGACAGTAAGGCTGATTCGATCTCATTGTTTACATAAAAACATAGATATTTAAGTCGAACATTTTATAAATAAAATTGTAAAATAAATGTAATCATAATGAAGTTAAAATATAACAAAACATAACATAACTTCACGCCTTTTGTTACCCGAAAGTATAGGCAGCGGCTGTTAAGCCTCGTCTCGCCGCTATGTTTACGTCACATATGGAATAGGTGGCGAACCTATTGCCATACCGGGCACAGAGTTTTCAACGACCAGTATTTATCACACATAACTTCCGAAAACAATTTCGAAAAGTCATTGGTGTGCGCCAGTGTCAGGAATCGAACCCCGACCACTGCGCCACCGAGAGTTAAAATATTAAAATATACTTATCATTTAATGATTTCCAGTAAAGAAAACGAAAACGAACACATTCCATTTTAATATTCAATAATTTTGGACAAGATACGAGTCTGTCACGCAAAGTTTTGAAGGTGGAACTTGTGACATGAGCCTCTACAATCTTAGAATATTATATTTTCACATTGGAATTGTTAATTACCACGTACTTTAGCCACTTAGGCAAATATCAAACTTCCAACTTTAAGGTATTTCATTATGAAAATTCGCGTGTTATGATAACGTTAGGTTTTAGTATAGAATTTGGATTAATCAATTGGTGTGAGCCAGGAATTGAGCTTGGAACTTCAAGCTAGAATGCTGAGGTAACTATAGGATTACTCATAACTATTCCTTTAGTTACTTACATACATAACTTCACGCCAAATCCCTTGCGGGGTAGGCAGAGCGAACAGAACGCCATAAGGCACGATTCTTACACGCCTCACTCGCTTCGTTGACTTTCATAACTCTTTTCATGCACGCGCGTCAGTTTTTGAGGCTCCTAACATCACCTTCCTCCAGAACACGTTCTATTTGGTCATGGAATGTGTGTCTTGGCCGTCCTCGACTTCTACATCCAGTTTAGTTACTTCTTATGATAATAACAATATAATCAGATAAGATATTAAATTTTAAGACACACAACATAGCTTAATATAACTTCACGCCTTTTTCTACCCGAAGGTAGAATTTTATATTTTAAGATATATTAAAATTGGTCATTGGTCTCGGTGGTCCAGTGGTCTAAAATCCGCTTCTAAATCTAGAGGTCGCGGATTTGAATTCTCATACTGGCTCACACCAATGACTTTTCGGAAGTTACGTCTGAAAAATATCGATGACTGAAAACTTTGTGGGTATAATAGGTTCGCCAACTATTCCATTCGCAACGTAAACATAACGGCGAGACGAGGCTTAACAGCACCTTCGGGTAGAAAAACGCGTGAAGTTAACTTACATTATATATTAAAATAATTTACGTTGTACGTAAACTTTTTCACAATTTGTCAGCTTCTCTCTCAATTTTTGTATAGAACGTTTATTTTAAAAGCTATTCCACAATAGAAGACACGATTTAATGGCCTGACATTGTCTACCAGTATTGAGGAGTCAAAACAATTAGTTGGTAGCTTCTCTACAGCTGTGTATTTAGCTTTGTGATTGCAGCAAAACAGACACAATTCTATTGTTAGTGTTTTAAACACTAGCTGGCAATTTCCATCCTACGTTCCATCCTTTTAACGTACATAGCAACTATAATTTAGGAATACACTTCAGCCTATATAACAGCAAAAACAATAGCCTGGCGCCAGTTGGTAAGTCGAGCGATCGCTAATAATTCTTATTGTAATGTTTTGAAACAATAGTCTAGTGCAGGAAACCGTTCTACTATAGATTGTAATGACCGAGTTTGTTCCAACGATTTGAACAACAACGGTACAGATTGGATTTCAGTATTAGAAATTTCCTGTGAAGTGCGTCCTATTTCTTATATAAAAACTGCTGTAGGCTATTTCCTTTGCATTAGTTATGTATAGCACTTTGTTTTGTGTCGATAATACAATTACACACGTGTAAACTGATGATAAATGATTGGCCATAGATTAAGTCCTACGGCTTGACTGAACTTTACTGCATCAAGTCATCCGATATAATAACACACAAACATGTCATCATCATCATTTGCCACTTGAGGTCCACTGCTGGACAGGCCCTCCCATAGAGCGCCACAACTGCTGGTCCGTTCACTCATGGGGAGTTTTTGCCATAATCGCCACGCTTGGCAGGCGGGTTGGCGATCGCAGTAGGCTGTATTTTGTTGAGAGAGAATGCTGCTGCCCATTCTTCCAGCCTTTTCCCTTAGTCGCCTTTTACGACACCCACGGGAAGAGATGGGGCGGTATTCTAAGCCGGCGCCACACACAAACATGTTCTTGCACATATATAAATAATTGATAAATAAACATACACATAACATCGTTAAATAAAATTAGCAATAATTACGAAAAAAGCTTATTAGATTATTATTAATTAATTACAAATCCGCCTAGATCCATTTACTTATTGTCTAAGTCTGAAGCTATTTAATCAAAGCTTTATGAAATGTTATAAATACGTCAACATACGAATTGTCTATGATGAAAGTAACAAATATAAAAACGACACCATTTTATTACTGAAAAAGTAAGATATAACTCAAAAATATATTTCGCGTCATGGAATGAGTTGGATACATTTAGCCAAATATTAGACCATAATTTGTTGACGAATTTTTTATCCACCTACTCGACCGGCAAAAAGTTTTTAATGTGTATACCATGCTTCAAACTTGGGACCGTTAGCAAAAACAGCTACCACGTCGTGTTTGATGTAGAGTGGTTCTGTGGCTGTAGCCTTTATCTCCTTTAGGAGACTTAAGCGGGACGAAGAGTCCACCATACAGCACCTTTAAGAGGCATAGAGCATAGTTAACAGATATTTACATAATACCTACCAACCCGAATATATTGCAAGTAGTACTAGTTATATATTTTGCTGTTAGTTTATTTCGTTTTTGCACTATACAGAAGTAATTTCCGAACTAAAAGCTGTGATTTTCATTTAGTAATATACAGGATCTTAAATCCTGGCAGCTATTCGCAATATCCGTGTGCAGTGCGCCAACGATGCCTGGCATTTTCAATTTGTTCTTTAAAAGGGGGAAAATGTTCCAAGTAGCCGAGATAATAATGCGAAAGACCCAAAGGTTCACATTTCATATTTCTCTGCAACTGAACAAACTAAATTATATCATGGTTTAGGTTCAGGTACGAAATGAATAATGTAACGCGGGTTTCAAAAAGGATTTGACGACTTAACAAAAGTGTATAAATATTGCTGAGTCCAACAAAGAACCTCACTTATATTATTGCTTGCCCAAATAGTTATTATAACTTGTTATTAAATAATGTTTGTTATTGGAGTAGAACTTCACATGCGACGTGCAAAAGTTCAACGCACTTAACGCGGATATAATAGGTAATTTATAGTAGTAATATATAAGCCCATCAATATTTTTACTGTACAGAGACATCTAGTAGCGGGTAATGGATTGATTTTACAAAGATAATACACTCAGTTATTGTCTATGTTAATTGTTAGGACTTAAAGACAGATATTGTTTAATTCTTCTCAAATTAATATCAATTAATATTGCAATAATAATTCAATATTCATATTCTACTTAAAATGTTTGTTGTATTTAAATACTTCTATTGATCAACTATTTTTTATAAGCTTTCCAATAGTTTTTTTTCAGATGTATGCATGTACTTAACTGTAAATACCGTTAGCAATAAATTAATACGTAGGGAAAATCCTGAGAAGTAAGAAAAACAAACAGTATTTTATATATATCTCAGGCTAAGTATATTAATGTAACTTCTGGTGGTAAAATTTATATACATCGGAAGACGTTTCATATAATACGTAATGTTGGGTATTTTCTGTTGACAAAAAGTCGTCGTTTGGCCCCAAGTCTCCTCCATTTGGCGGGTCGACATTTGTACGGCCCAAAGAGATCGTAACACTTTTTTATTCGCAAGATTACGATGTCAGTAAAATGTAAAGTGATTCCTTTTTCTGAACATGATCGTCGGTTGTATTAGAGTGATATATATATTTTTTTAAATAAATTTAACTACTGGCTGAGATTTCTTCGAAACAATTTTTTTTTGTGTTGTTGAAGTTTTAAATGCGAATCAGGTGAATTCAAAATTAGAACCTTAGCTTTTTATAGATGAACTTTTTAAAAATCAATTAGGGCGAGTTACATTATTGCACATTTAATGCAATTTAATTGATTTCCAATAAAATTATCAGCTTGTGAATTAATGAATGAAAAAGTAAGTATTTATTCTGAAAGACAACAGTGGTAGAGCCAGGCAGTTCGTTGCGTGAATGGGCCGGCTCAACCGGTGAAATAGCACGACCTCTCAGAAGATCGACGTAAAGTGGCTCATGCTGCGTTTCGTTCGGTGAGAGACGTACCCGAAGGCCCACCCCCTTCCCCATCCCTTCCTATCCTACGCTCTTAAAGGTCTGCCACACAACGGTAACACTATATGTGTTGCTGCTGTCCATGGGCGACGCAGGTTGCTTGCCATCAGGTGACACGCTTGCTCATTTGCCTTCCTATCCCATAAAAAAAAATATTCAGAGTCTTCAGGCTTACTACATTACTCGTGAAACTGAAATCCAGGCACATCTCATGAAAACAGCCATTTTGTAGTGCCGATTATGTTGAAATTTTTTGTATAAAATATGATATGTAATGTCTTATCTGATCTACTGAATTGGATGGGATCATTAAAACTGGTTAATAAACAAGTCCAATGCCCGAATATTTTTCTTTAACTTTTGATAAATTGATAGTCACAAAGTAAAAGCTTTGTGACTGTCAATCGCGTATACAGCGTCTTCGTAGACAATGGCGCGACGTTCAAGTGAAATCCCTAGCGAACACTTGTAGAACAATAGAGAACTTTGGTGTCTTCTACACTCACTCTCGCTGGATAAAACCAGTATCGCACTAACTAAACCAATTTATTTCGTTTGACAATTTGTATGCTACGAAGAGTTTATTGCATTCGAACACCTTAAAAAGTATATAATTAAAGTTTCTGGTATAGCTAGAGATTTAATAGTTTTTGTTGCTGTGAGAATTGTTGATTTATTTTTTATTTTATCTTTGTCTTTATGTAGAATACCAGAAATGGTATCGTAGGATTATGTATATCAAAATGATTTAATTTCTAGATATATGTAACAAAACCTAAATAAGTAGATTCAATCATTGTATTTCTACGCATCACGGTCTACGGATAACGTGACCAGAAAACTGACAGTATCGCCGCTCGGAATGAAAATACTAATCCTCTGTGCGAAGTTTTGCCCTATAAACAGGTCAGAAGTGGCCTCTGTTAGTCATTTCTTAAGCTAAAACACTAAACACGAAGAGCATGAGAATATAATCTCCAGCGAGGCTTATTCAACTGCAAATATTTATAATATGTAATTCTTAAACTTAGTATATTTTAATAATATTTTTTAGTTACAATAAATACTCTGTGATACTTCGACTGAACACACTCCTTTCCTCTACCAGCCCCTTGCTAGGATATATAAACATGTATTCTGAGGACGTATTTTATATTTTTTGCTGACTCAAGCTCATATTTGAATAATATTTTTCTAAAGTGATGTATGTGTGGATCGCCATCTTACTTCATTTGATTTTTTCAGCATAAATTGCACGAAACTTGGCAGTTTTTATTGGCTAATAAAAGGGCAAACGGACAAGCGTGTCACCTGATCGTAAGCAACTAACACCGACCATGGATACCTGCAACATAGATAGTGTAGGATAATGGCTGGCAACCGCAACTGTAATTGTGAATCGGCCAGAAGTGCGATGGGGACGAGAGGGAAAGAGATCGGGCCTCTGGAAACTCAGAATAAGCCACTTTACGTGGAAATTCTAAAATGCCATGTTATTTCACCGTTGGAGCCGTGAATATTCATGCAGTGAACTGCATGGCTCTACCATTGTTTAAAAAGGCGTGAACATATATGCTTATCATAGAAAATCTCTTTGTTTATTTACCTAATTATTATGAATAAAATGTTATCCTTTATAATAAGGTAGACTGCCTGGAAAAGCTTTAAATTCCTTGCAAGAAGTGAAGATTACGCTGTCGTTTAGAAGTATGCCAAAAACCAGAATTTTAAGTAACCAACGCCTTTTCAGATTTTGAGTGATGAGAGCGAAATCACACGAAATCCTGTGTATTTATCAGTATGAAACTGATGACTACAAAATTATTTTCGTGTAGTGCAATAGATTCTCCACCTATTCCATTTGGGACTAGCCTAGACTCGTCGTTATGTGTACATAACGACGAGTCTAGGCTTAATAGCTGTCTACGCCTTCGGTTAGAAAAGGCGTTATGTTTTATTTTGTTAAATACAAAAATTATTACAAAAAGATATAATTTTAAACCGGGACACAACAAATAATTAAATCAAGCAAATAGCTTATATAAAACTTGCCATTGAATTGTAAATATAATTGTTCTGTCGACTTACGCGTAATTGGGTACAACCTCTTATCTGTTTTCATATCATCAACGAACGTAATACGAATTCGCGAATGCTATTTTTGATGCTAATTTTAAGCTGATTATTTTATGTAAAGTTTGTATTTTTTTTCTAGAAAAATCTTTCTATTCCAAAGAGTATTACAAAATAAAATTAACGATGATACTTTTGGCAGCTGTTGTAAAAAAAAGCAAATGCTTATTCTCTGATTTGTTCAACATGTGTAATATTCCAATCAAAATAATTAATAATGTTATAAACATAACATAACTTAACTTCACGCCTGTTTACATCCGAAAGGTGTAGGCGGCGACTTTAACTCGCTGTTATGTTTACGTCCCAAATGGGAATGGTGGCGAACCTATTACCATACCCCGGATAAAAAGTTGTCATTTATCGATATTTATCATATATAACTTCCGAAAAAAAATCGAAAAGTCATAAGTATATAATGTTGAACTTGAGAGTTTCGTAGTTCACGCTCTTATATACTTATATACGTATTATACACAACAATGTCTACTACAATTATAACTGTTGTAAGTACATGTACCTGTAATTATTTTTGAAACCTACCACTACTTTTAAGCTGGAGATGCAGCTAACATTCTACTTAAGAAAAATAGCAGCAAACGCTAGAAGAAAAGGCAAAGCTCTCTTTGTCTTTTGTCAGAAGTGGGTCGTGGACCCTTTAACGAATGCAAAAGCGAAGGCGTTGATGCAAACTATGACCTCTTTGAAGACGTACTTACAGCTTACATTGCAAGGATATTAAAAGTGTTAAAACTGCGCAGTTGTTTAAATACACATGACGAATCATAAAAAAGTATAAATTATAAGGTTTAACTATTTCATTACTAATTATGATAGTGACAATGTAAAATTAAAAATCAAATGGCCTAGTGGTTCAACAGTCAGACTTTTATTTCACAGTTTATCAGTCAGTTTATATCAGTGTTCGTATCCTGATACAATCACACACACACAGACACACACATATACACACCGATAGTTTTCCGGAAGTTATTTGTGTAACATATCGATAACAGATTGCGTCCGGTGGTTGGCAATCGATTTCGTCCTCGTTCCTCTCAGGATATCAGTGTAAATGAATGAATATCAGAAAATCAGTGTAAAGTGGCTTATGTCGCGTTTCGCTCGGTATCCGGAGGCCCACCCCTCTCTCGCTTTCCCATCCCACTTCGAACCTCTTCCCTACCCTCCAACGAATAACTTCCCAAGGAGGGCTGACGTTAGTAGTCACAAAACCGCAGATAGTTCGAAAGGATGACGTGTGCCGACCCCACGAGCATCAAAATGATGAATGAATAGTTGACATTAGATTTCGCCTTAACTGAGACTGGACAACAAAATTAATCCAACGTATCGATGTATTATTGCCGCTGTCTACACCTTCAATTATAAAAAGCATGGTGCTATGTTATTCAGTGTATTATAGTAATACATACCAATATACTGTATACAGTTGAGTTTAAGCTTCGAATGTCAATATTGATAGGTTGTAGCGTAGGATTAATCTGAACTAGAGATGGCTTATGTCACATTAATACAGATTTGCACCGCAAAATGCGCAGGCATTTGCATTAAAGTAGTATATAAATGTGGATGTTGTGAAAGTAATACCCATCAATGGTTTTTTAAGATTTTGTTTTGATACGTAATAGTTTACAATTATACATTCATGCCTTTATTATTCCAAAGGAGTAAGCAAGGTCTACTCGTCATGTCAAATGAAATCTCGCGGATTGGTAACGATTTGTTGAGATATGTAACTCAATTAATTATGACACAAAATCTCTGAAATTTTAGTTCTTACACGTACATTCTTTTAAAATGTTGAGCACACCGTGATAACACCATTGCAAAGTAGGTCATGCCGCATTTCGCTCGGTGAGAGAAGTGTCCGGAGGCCAACCAGTGTTTCCTCCTTTCCTACTCATCCCACTTCTGAGCCAGGTGGCTCAGAGCATAGGATAGGTATCCTATCTTAAATGCTGGTAACGTAATTGTGACACTATCTGTGCTACAGACGTCTATGGGTTGCGTTAGCCACTTACCACCAGGTGAACCGGTTCCTCGGTTGTAATCGAAGCCGCAAAAAAATATACTGAGCACATTGCGAGCAATATTAAATAGGATAGTTTTGAGATTAGGTCACTCTGTTTTCCCTTATTCAATCTCTTTCTTGTTAAAAGTCCTCTCCTTTAACTGTTGCCGTTATTTCCTCACACGATAGCCTATCCTAAGCACCTTTGTAATTGTAATTGAAAGGCTCATGAAATCATTGATGTGCACTATTTTTTCTTACATCGCTGGTTTATCTTCTGGTTAAATGTCCGAGGTAGATTAGAACTCTCTATTGACCGAAGTGTTGGTCTGTTTACTTCTAAAGTAAAATTACTGCATTATTTCTCATAAGAACAATAGAAATCTTCATGCCTTTAAAGCATCATAGCGGACGATTAGTGGCAATATAATGTCGTTTATCAGCGGATCTGTATAGCAATATAACTCGGCTGTATATTAGTTTACTACAGGGTACAATATACTTCTAAGTGCGACTGCGCTGTTTGTATAAAGATTATATCATAATTGCACTGGAAAATAAAACAAAACTTTGAACAGAATTTTACTAGAATATTACGAATATTACGCATATTTTATCTTGAGTTTGTGGTCTGGTTTTACTTGTGAAAGCAACCAATTCGCTCTGGGCGATTGCATTTCAACCCTTACTTTTACAGAGATAATCTTGCTCCAGGCTTTATGCGAGTAGATGGGAATTTAATAGCTGTGATAAAGTTTGGAATTTTGACTTGGATTTTAAAAAAAAACTATTACCAATATTATTTGATGTCATGATGATATGAGATGATACGTTATTAGGCACGAAAATAAAATGAATAACAAAAAAGATAAAACTTTATGCCACATGGCGAGATTTTAGTTTTTTCTTGTGTACAATTTTATAAAACTTAGAACGCCAAGACAGTAGAGCATCTAGTGTATATAGAAAGTCTGGTAGTCACGCAATTTGCTGCTTGATGGACCGGCTCGACCAGTGGATATAACAAGACCTCTTAGAACATCGGCATACAGTGGCTTATGCCGTAAGAGAGGTATCCAGAGGCACAATCCCTTCCACTCTACCCACCCTATCCCATTTCCGACCCATTATCTATTCCATTTTAAAGGCCAGCAACGCAACTGTAACGCTATTGGTGTTGCAGGTCGTACGATCGATTCCTGGTCCACACCAACGATTTCTTGGAATCTTTTTCGGAAGTTATGTGTGATAAATGTCGATGACTCAAAATTTTGCGCCCAGTTTGCAATGGCAATAGGTACCACCATTTATTACATTTGGCACGTAACATAACTATTGGGCGAGTCGAGGCTTAACAGCCGCTGCCTACACCTTCGGATAAAAAAGGCATGAAGTTATGTGTTTTTTTTTGTTAATCAAAGCGAAGACTATTCTATGTATTCTAAAGCATAATCAAAAACAGTTTTACGTTATTTTTATTCAAAAAGTGAACAAATACCCTAAGACAATGTCGGTCTATTGTTACAGGTACTACATATGTTTTATTTTACCCTCATTGTGTAGCTAACATGGGTGTTCAATAATCCTTTATTAACGTAACACATAAGATAATGTCAGGTGATATTAGTTCATGTTTCATAATACGCACATGACATGTATTGTCTACCATATTATAGTCCTTTATTATTATATTTACCTCTAAATAATAACAGGTATGAATGTTATTGTCAAGTAACTATTCAGAACTGCTTGTAATTTAATATTCTTAAATTATGCTTTATAGCCAGGAAGTAGGATAATAAGAATTATTTTTCATTAATTACATTATTTACAATATATACAATTAAAACACTACCTGAAATCAAATTTCTAAGCATCTCGGTCTACTGGCAGCGTGCCCAGAAGACTGGCTGCATTGCCGCGCTGAATAGCAATGCTAATCCTCTGAGCGAAGAATAGACCAGCCCTCTGGTCGTGAGAGGTTTCGATCAGCCTCTTTGCAAGATCTTTGTAAAGTGCACGAGCACTCGGACCCCATGTCCCCAAAAACTTAACCCCAAACCGCCGCTCGAGATTTTCTGCCGAAGCAGCAGCAGCACCGGCCACCTCTACCGTGCTTGGAAGATGCGATGGATGGAAATAGGATTAATAAAGAGTGTTGGAGTTATAACATGGAAGTTTTAAGAGTGACTATGCAGACATAAAGTAAAAAAAAACGGAATGATGTAGCAGTCTAATAAGGGCACGACAAACTATCTATGACCAGATGAAACTTGTTCTCATTGAATATGACATTAAGAGCCTTTTAAAAAACCACCGTAGTTGACAGGAGTTATGAAAGGCAATGAAACGAGTGAGGTATGTAAATTAGTGTTATTTTGGCGTCCTGTTTCTTTCTTTCCTTTCTTCAAGTTAGGTCAGTAAGTATACATGTAATCTACAAAAGTAGTTCTAAATATAAATATAAGGACTACTCGAGAAAAGACAAAGAGCATTAAGAGCTCGTAAGTCGCGTATAAAACTATAGCTGTATCTTTAACTTATAAAATAAATATTAACATCTGCTACAGCAAAGCCACGGATTACTCTGACTTAAACGCCCCGCTTAAGGCTTGCCAAGTTTTAAGTATCTTAGGTACATTTACTTATAATACTTAAATAGTTATTTTAATGATAGGACATGTTCTCACTAAGCTAATTTAAATATACCTACCTGCAGACAACTACGCCTGGTTTTTAATAGTTTCATAATTTTTATAGGTGCCAACCTACTACAAATTGATTTAATTTACGTGACGAACACAAAAATAAAATAAATATAAGTTCTGTTAATAATGCATTTTGTTACACTATATCAATTTATTTATTTTTGGAATTATAAAATTAATTTCAATGAATAGTCATTGTAGACTGTTTTTTGAACATATTAAACAATGAGTTGATGCTACTTCGTCAGACAAGTGTATAATGCATGGTGTTCATACAGGAAGACTCAAGTTCAAAGTCTAGTAACAAAGGAAGGCTGTTCACACCTACGAGTATTAAGTATATGGCGATACGTAACAATTATATTTCTATTAAAAAAGATAACTAGCCTGTTTCTTTAGAAAATGTACATACATACATACATAACTTCACGCCAAATCCCTTGCGGGGTAGGCAGAGAGAACAGTGCGCTATAAGGCACGATTCTTACACGCCTCACTCGCTTCGTTGACTTTCATTACTCTTTTCATGCGCGTCGGTTTTTGAGGCTCCTAACATCACCTTCCTCCAGAACACGTTCTATTTGGTCATGGAAGTGTGTCTTGGCCGTCCTCGACTCCTACATTCATCTGTTTTTGCATTGTATATCTGCTTAGTCAGTCTTGCATCATCCATTCTTTCTACATGTCCGAACCATCGGAGCATGCCCTTTCTTACTTTTACACCGATACTCTCTTTCAAACCAACTTCCTTCCTTACAACCTTGTTTTCTACGCGGTCAGTCACTCCGCATATTTTGCGCAGTACCCTCATTTCTACCGCGTTTATTCTACTTTCATGCACACTCTGCTATACCCTGCTCTCGCTTCCATAAGTTAGCGTTGGGATCAGGACTGCATTGTGGATTGCTAGCAGGGCTTTTCTGCTGATGTTTTTTGTGCCCAGGAATCTGCCCAACGCTCCATTTACGCTATTTCCTATCGCCACTCGTCTTTCTACATCCGCGCCACCTTCCATCCCTGCTAAAAGCGCATCCAAGATATACAATTTCATTCACCTGTTCCAGCACTACATCATCAACCGTTATCCGTGCATCCGTTCTGGATTCCTCCCTTTCAAACACCATAACTTTCGTTTTCGTCGCATTCAACTGCAAGCCTTTAATCATGCAATCATATTTCATAGTAGTGACTAGTATTTACAGGTCCGACGGCGATTCGGCTAGAAGCACGGCGTCATCTGCGTAAAGCAGGCAGCTCAAACTAGGTCACCCATTCGCATCCCTAAATCCACCGATCTCACTCTCTGGAGACAACTGTCCAGGTATAGGATGAACAGTCGAGCGGATAGCACGCAACCCTGTCTGACGCCGATATTGACGTCAAACCAGGGAGACAAGCCGCTGTCAACACGCACACACTGCACAGCGCGCAGCAGTGCGCCGCTCACCCCGTAGCCCGGGAGTATGTCCCACAGATCCTTTCGTAACACTCTGTCGAAAAAGAAGAAATTGTAGACTTCACAAAATGTAAGGATATATTATTTTGGTATGCAAATTATCTCAAATTTTCTGACAGTTTTAAACACTTTCAATAAGACTCTGAAGCAATACGAATTTCATTGTGATGGATAATGAACGTCATATTGTCGTCATTATTTAATTTCTCAATACTCTCAAAGAAAGGAAGAGCAGAATAAAGGAGAGTAAAGAACTTTCTCTGAGTTTGTTCCAACTTGAAAAAAAATGCCAAAAAATCATTCTGATATATGTAAACCCAGCCTAGTTCAGGCGAAGTCAAAATCATGATCGGACTGTGTTGTCTATAAACTTTAAACGGTTTATCAACCTCGATGAGAATCGCCCGAGGTCCCAACCGCTCCGAGGGAAGATTATGATTAATAGAATTCGCCTGTTAAATCAATCAGGAAAATATTGTCACTTTTGCCACAAAAGGCTATTAAGTGTTTGTGAGACGAGGCGAAATAGAACAAGATTGATCGCCACATTATTTTTATAACAAAATTTGATAGGGTAATTTACTTTGCAGAATTTAATGAAGAATTAAATCGTAAAACTTTTTGGTGTTTTTCACAGAATCAAAAATATTTTAGTGATATACTTTATACTTGGTTTGTTTCCTTAGAGGTTTAGTGAGTGGGTACGCAGTAGAGTTTTATGAATTTTCAATATGTTACATAATACATCAGCCTAGTAACAAAGTATCTTAGGATTTTCTCGCTAAGAAATATGTAGCCGCAGAACAACTTTTTTATGATTTTGATCACGGAGACAACTTAGCTATCATAAAAAGAAATATGTTAAAAAAATGTGTCCCTTCTCTGAGCTAAAAACTATTAAATTATTTGTTTATTAAATTTTTGACCTTCTTGTGAAACGGTGGCTGGATAATATCCAAATATCGCGAGATAGATAATATAAGTTAAGGCTATAAAATCCATAATTATTTGTATGAAATTATTTGTGGTTTTAAAGTTATGCTCAGAAACAGATACTATTTGTGGTGTCATAATTCAGAAAGGGCAAATTAAAAAATCTTTATTTTTGTAACTTCGAGGAATTTTTTCATCAATCAATATAATTATCAATTTTTTTTTCATCTAGTATTACCGCGAACATTCATTTAGTGAAATTGATAAGTACGACATATTCATATTTCTGAATTTTTTTTTAATGTTAACATGCGCCAAGACGAAAAGACAAGGTAAGGGGGGTGGTAGTTAATCTTTACCAACATTTGTATTTTAATAATTTAGCAAAGAAGTGTTTTTCCGTACTTATCCAATATCCATATAATATGTAAATTTGATATAAAAAGGAATAAAAACTAGTAACAATATAACCCGCAAATATACATGCTAAATGAAATGAGTAATAAGGTTTCTATACCTAACCTCCCTGAGTTTCTTGCCAATTCTTCTCAGTGCGAGAGTAATCGAATTGGCGGAAGTAAAAAAAAAAAAAAAAAAAGTGACCTTCATAAGTGTCTGACAAGACCTAAACTGAATAAATGAGTTTTGATTTTGATTTTGACCACCCTTTTGAGAGAAGAGCACCCTAAAAACAGTTCGGCGGTAAGCACAAATATCAGAGAAAGACAATAAAACCACTTGTCTGGACCGAGATGACATTGCTCTCGTCCTTTCAGTGTAAACAAATATATTCCGATGAGATACTGGATGATACTTGGCGAATATTATGGCAAGTTTGAACTATAGTATACACATAAGAACGAGAAATCGGGATTTATGTAATATTTATGTGTTTTTTTATGAGAAAAGAGGGTAAATGAGCAAGCGTATCAATCGATAGTAAACTAATACGGTCACCCATGGATATCTGCAACATCTAGAGACGTAGCCGAGTGGCATGAGCGACCTTACGTCGGGTTTCTGAGATGTCGTGGTATTTTACCGGCCAAACCAGCCTATTCATGCAGGGAACTGCGTGGCTATGTTTCTTAGATTCTGATTTTGTCTTAGAATGATTCGTCACTTCGTCGCTCGTAAAGACAGCGTGGTAGAAATATTGTATGCGAAATACACCTTTTGTAGTATGCTATGTACTCCCACTATTTTCCTTTTAAGGGGGTTTTTTAAATACTCACATACAAAGTACATAATTTTTGTTAAATAATTTCTTAGTTATAATGATGAACGGGAATTAACGCGACACTTTTTTAGGTAAACAAATATACAAATACATTGGTCAGCGTGTTGACCATAGTGGCGGTCTTTTCATCCACGTTGCCTGTGGTTTCCAGCAGGTCGAACTGATTTTTGAGTTCCGTTTGGAACTTTTCGGTTTCGGCTATTTGGAGTGGCGTAGGTCAGAGAATAGACCTCATCTTCCGGGTCCTTTCAGCTTTCAAGTTAATATTTAGAGAGCCTCGAAGAAGTCGGTGACCACTTCCAGTATTGAACCTGTTGATCACAGAGACATCTCTGAATATATGCTTACTATCCGTAATGATAAAATCTATCTCGTTCCTTGTCACGGAATTGTCACAGAAGTCCACCTCCTGGGGAGACTCTTCTTGAAGAATGAATTCAGCAAGAAAAGCCCTTCAGACTCCAGGAAGTTGACCAGCATCTGGCCCCTGTGATTTCGGCACCCCAAGCCATATGGACCGATTTTCGTTTCACCGCGTTCTTGTACTCCTACTTTGGCATTGAAGTCCCTCATAACAACGTTGTAGTGAGCCTTGGCGGTACCATGTATTGCTTTCGCAATATCCTCGTACATCGCCTCGGCTATCTCGTCAGAGTATGTCGAGGTCGGCGCATATACCTGTATTACCTTCAGGGTGTACCTGTTGGTGAGTTTCAGTACAAGGTACGCTACCCTGGTCGACACACTACTAATCTCCGCAACGCTGCTAATGAGGTCCTTGTGAACGAGAAAACCGCCATTCCCCTGGGAGAGCTGGTCACCTTCCCGAAAGTAGAGTAAGTTGGCCGACTGTAGGGTTATCGTGTCCTCCCCCTCTCGCCGGACTTCAGATAGCCCCAGAATATGCCAGTTCAAGCAACCCAGCTCTAGCTCGAATTCGGTGAGGTGTTCGTCCAGCCGAAGACTGCGTCCATTATAAGTGGCCACGAGTAGTTGTTTTTGGCAGCCTGCCGTAACCCTCTTAGCAGAAGAGACTCTTAGCACCCCCTGTCCCACCGTTATCATGACCGCTGCCTTTGCCGAGAATAGTGGGACCACCGGGAACTGGGGGCCGTTGCATTGGTGCTTTCATCAGGAGGTTTTTGCCCATAGTCCCCACACTGGGCAAACGGGTTGGAGACCGCAGGGGTAAACTTTTTTTAGATAGGGACGCTGCTACGCGCCCCTACCATGAACATTTAGGTTGACCAATATTTAAGAATGGTTATACCGCCATTCTTCGGTGTTGTGCTGTGTAAGCTTGTCAGCCATATGTTGTTCTTTCGCTCCCGGCTGACTGAGAGACTTTGTGCCCGGTGTATGGCAATAGGTTCGCCACCATTCCATTTCGGAAGTAAACATAACGGCGAGTCGATGCTTAACAGCCGCTGCCTACACCTTCGGGTAGAAAAGGGCGTGAAGTTATGTTATGTTTTAAAGTTATTGGTATATTATTATTATTAAAATACATATATGAGTGCAACTTTACTTTTTTGGGATAGGGTTAAGGTAGAAAAGGTATCTCCAGCAAGGCCATGTCTATCACGACCTCTTTCGTGAACGACATATTCGAACGCGTCCCGTCTGGCTCACTACAACAAGAGATCGACCATCACCTACAGGGAGGTGCAGACATCTGTCAGGCTCTTGTTGCCCGGTGAGCTCGCCAAGCACGCTATCAGCAAGGGCACCAAGGCCGTCACCAAATACACCAGCTCCAAGTAGACGACGACGACGACAACAACATAGACAGACCTATGAAAACGGCCCTTTTCAGGGCCACAAATCTATTCATGTTTTGTCCATTTCTATTATGAATGATAACAGTCATCATAGACAGTCGCGCACAAACACCTAACACGCGTAATTACACTTGATACAACAATTAATGCGACACATACATACATACCTACTACTACTACTACAACTATTGTAAAAATGTTCAATTTTCATTATGAACTTGTGCTTAGTACGTATTACAACTGTGCACATAGGTAACTATGCCATGTATCATAAACAAACTATTATATCAATACTATCAATATAAGTATATACTTATATATATGCGATAACAGTGCATGCATAAACACATATATAAAAAAAAAAGTTTTAACCAATATTCTCGCTAAGGTACGTTAAGGTTTTATTTCCTTTTTTTTTTCAAGTTCTAAAAAAAATGCCTGTTTGCTATATTTAAAAAAAGGGCCTGGTTAAGATCTTTGTTAGTGTAAATATATGTCAACACAATTAGGCGCTGTAGCATGATGCTAGGCGCTATCAAACAAATCTTATATAAAATTTGCATATTTAAGTAAAGTATTTTGCATTTCATAATTTTACACGCTTGTTTATTTTGAAAGCAAATTATTTACATAGCACATTTCATATACGTAGTTATATATAAATATCACCCTTAGGTTTTGGGGAGCCATGACTATTCACTATTTTAACAATACGAGTACCAAATCTTTCGCAATCTCTTCTGAACCTGAAAGTCTCGAGTTCTGGGACTAAGGATATTTGACGAACCCAAAGATAATGGCCATGCTGGCTGCGTGGCTACAATCTTATATAAAAAACAAATCTTATATAAAATGTGCATATTTAAGTAAAGTATTTTGCATTTCATAATTTTACACGCTTGTTTATTTTTAAAGCAAATTATTTACATAGCACATTTCATATACGTAGTTATATAATATAAATAGCACCCTTATGTTCCGGGGAGCCATGACTGTTCACTATTTTAACAATACGAGTACCAAATCTTTCGCAATCTCTTCTGAACCTGAAAGTCTCGAGTTCTGGGACTAAGGATATTTGACGAACCCAAAGATAATGGCCATGCTGGCTGCGTGGCTACAATGCTGAGCTGTAGCTCAATTTATTACACTTAACTTATAACACTGAAAACGAGATGGATGGTATGAATAAGAGTGGATTTAAAATCTATATATATATAAGAGATTTCCACCTATATATTGACTCATCACGATATCTCTGGAACCATAAGGCGTAGCGACTTGAAATTTGGTAGGATTATTCCTTTCGCCGAGTAGAGGTCAGCTAAGAACGGATTTTACGAAATTCCACCCACAAGGGGGGTTGCGGGGGTGTTAACAATGGAAAATTCCCATTTTTAACCTATAGCTGCTATCGACTTCAAATTTGTCGAAGATATTGCAGTATTAACATAGCGGGGCAGCAGTTATTACTTTTGATGCGAAACAGAGTTCGCCGGGTCACCTAGTATAAGTATAAAGGGAGTAAGCGTAGAGCTAACAAGTGACAAAAGAGAATGGAAAAGGATGAGAAACCTAGCTTGCGAGTAAATGATGATGAACTTAATATGAAAAAGTCCTTGGTGTGTGTTCGAATTTAGGACTTTCCAGTAAAAAATGCATTGTTTAACCACTAGGCCTATAATATAAAACTATTCATAATGTATTCATCATGCTAGAGCACGTTTTACATCAGAACTGGGTCACCGGAACATTCATAAAAGTGCATTTATAGCCCCCAATCAGTCAGTAGAAATTATTCGTAATTACATTCACGAACTAAATATGACTCGGCATGATACGAATGAATGGGGTCAAATATAAATGAAATAATTATATATAAGTATTAATAAATCTTAGAAGCATTATGTTTGCTTTTGTATAAATATAGCGCCACGCTTGTTTAGTTATATGGTTTATTTAGAGTAAACATAACTACACGCCTTTTTCTACCCGAATACTCGATGTCTATCTCTTAGGGATAATCCGCAATGACAATTTTCATTTTTTCTTATGACTTCTGAGGCGAAACAAAGTTCGCTGGGTCAGCTAATATATATATATAATTAATTATATATATATATTATGAGATAGGAGGGCAAACGAGCAGGCGTGTCACCAGATGATAAGCAACCAACGCCGCCCATGTACATATAGTGCTACTGTTGGGTTGCCGACCTTTAAGGGATAGGGAATAGGGGATAGGGAAAGATGGGGAAGGGGGGTGGGCCTCCAGGTACCTGTCTCACCGAACGAAACGCGGCATGAGCCACTTTACGTCAATCTTCTGAGAGGTTGTGGTATTTCCACGAACCAGCCCATTCATGCAGCGAACTGCTGGGCTCTACCACTGTTAATAATTGCTATAAAATATTGTAATAATTAGGTGTGTAATATCAATGTTGAATTATAATTATTCGTTACATAAGTACGCATATAGAACAATATATTATTCTAATGCCCATCCTCAATTTATATCGTCACAAATACTCTAACGTAGAAATGATTTAATGGAAACGTATCTGTATCATAATGGTGTTGATTTACGAGATCGTTCGTATTCCAGACACGAACGGACAAATGCCTCGTACAACTCAAAATCTCTCTTAATTGACATCAGCCGTGATTTAGTAGCGGGGAATCCTGCTCACCTCCTTGTGTGTAAAATAATACAATAAACAGTGGTAGAGCTACGCAGAAATACTACAACTTTTCAGAATGTCGACCTTTAAGTGGCTCATGTCGCGATTCGCTCAGTGAGAGAGGTGTCCGAAGGCCCAAGTCCTTCCGCTCTCCACTTCCGACCCCTTCCATATCCCATTGTAAGGGCTGATAACGCAACTGTAACAGTGTTCAGGTGTCCATGGGCGGCGATTGTTTCTTTCAATCGAGTGAAACGCCTGCTCGTTTGCCCCATAAAAAATGTCTGAAACAGGTTATAAGGATAATGGCACTGGCTGATATTTTGAAATCGAAGGGTTTGATATATCTTTGACATTACTTTCGTATTTTTTTAATCTGTTACAAAACGTTATGTTACTTGATTAAATAAGAAATTTTAATTAATGGACCGTTTGGCTAGTTGATGTTTAACAGCCGCTGACTGGGTAGGAAAAGGCGTGAAGTTGAAATTGCTGTTTAATAAATCATTTCCAAGGATCACACTACAGAGACATATAATGAGAATACAATTCTTATGAAATCGCGGGTTTTATGCAACGAAGAGAATATAATTAGAGGTATTCCGTGGTCCTGTGGTCGAGCACCAAATTTCTGAATTAAAAAGTCGTGGATTTGAATCCTGGCTCATACAAATAACTTTACGAAACATTTTTTGGAAGTTAAATGTGATAAATATCGATGACTGAAACTTTGTGCCCGGCGTCTGGCAATAGGTTCGCCACCTATTCCATTTAGAACGTAAAAATACGCCGAGTCGAGACAACAGCCGCCGACTAAACCTTCGGGTAGAAAAAGGCGTGAAGTTATACAATGTTATCAACAATATAAAGTTACCTAGAATATACAAAGTTGAAATACTGACGACTTAAACAAAAAAAAGTTATTTGGGCAAATGCTACACCAACACAGTCTGTGGTTGCTCAGAGTGTAAAATATATTCAAATATTTCTAACGAAACAAAACATAATAAAACCACTAGCTATTTACAGTTTTACACTCTCAAACGATTCCAAAAGGTTTAATCAAACACACAAGCACTCTCGAACTACAGTGTTGCCCTCTGTGTACAACTAGTGAGTGACCTTTGTCGTCCCACTAAAATGTTGGCAGCTTAAATTAAACCATTCTATTGAGAGTTTCACCTCACAATCTGTGCACATTGTGTTATTTGAATATAGATCGACGCCATTTTATTTTATAGTTTCTTGTTAAATAATACTATTCTTTTAGATAAACGTATCAACTTTAAGAGTTATTACGATGATTTTATTCAGTATTCATCAATCATTCATCAAGCTAGCTTATATTTCTTAGTTTGGTGATATAGATTATATTAATCTTAATATTAATTCTAAGTAGCCAAGATATTGAATTTTTATTTTACCCTCGTAAAAAGGAAAATGGTTATATCCCATACATGAATAAAAATAATACAAATAAATACACTATAATGTAATAAAGATTATTATAACTGAAATTAAATGTACACATGAAGACAGCTTACCTTCTAAAATCTCTACTCCAACAGGCATATATGACAGGGTTCATGGAGGAGTTGACCCAACCGAGCCACGTCACCACCACGTTCACGATCTCCTCGTGCGCAATGCACGCTGAACAGATGCCCGACAGTAAGTTCACCACGAAAAATGGCAACCAACATACTATAAATACACCCATCACTATACCTAGAGTTTTAGCCGCCTTCTTCTCCTTGGCAAACTTTGCTAACTTTCTTGAAAGTGAAAAGTTTTTAGGTAAATTTTTTCCATGCGTTACGTTAGTTAGACGCGTTGAGGAGCGCGACAGACCATTATTTTGCAATGCCGTTAACGGTTCCTGATCAGCTTCCTCTGGAGTGCACACACCGTGACAGGCGTCACTGCGCTGTCTGACTGTACCACCTCTATGAATTCTTAGTGTCAATTCTAGTTCACCACTGGGTCTCATCACTTGTTTAGTCCCTATTTTCAACGAACGTGTCTGTATAGTGGCTGCACGATATATACGATAATATGTGAACACCATCACGAAAAGGGGTAAATAAAAGGATATTGTCGATGAGAATATTAAATATTCCAAGTTATCCGTGAAGGGGCATTTGTAATCTGGCACTTCTTCTACGCGGACAGCTCGCCACCATGCAATCGCTGGGAATGATATTGCACCTGAGCACACCCACACAGCAGCTATAAGAAATGCCGCTTTCCGTCCACTCATGCGCATTGGATAGGTGATTGGGTCCGTAATTGCCCAATATCGGTCCAATGAGATCACACACAAATTTAATATTGAGGCCGTGCTGAATAGTACGTCTAACGATCGCCACACGTCACACCAGTCCACACCAAAGAACCACGTGTGCTCTAATACTTCATAGAGTGCAGAAAAGGGCATCACCACTAATCCTACTAAACAGTCCGCTACTGCAAGTGAGGTAACAAAATAATTTGTTGATGTGTGAAGGTAACGTTCTCTAACCACAGCCAGGATGACAAGCATATTGCCAAAAACTGTCGTCAATGAAAACAAGAGAAGGAAGGACACTAATACTGCTCTGTCCTGAAGCAGTTCAATGTACTTATTCCACTGTTCCTCTGAATTTTCGGAGCTATTATAAGTTGTGTTTCCAAAGCTGACATTGAAATCGATGGCTGTGTTAAAGACTGCGCGCGTGGACTCCAGCATGTACTCTGGTCCTCTATAAAGTATATCCAGTTGGCCTCTTGCCACAAGTACATCTAGATCCGTCACGTTCATATTTTTTCTGATAGCTACTAGCTTGTTAGCGCCATGGTGAGTGTTTATGTTTCCCTTGTTTTGCCCGCAGCCATTTTGAGATTACGTTCTTGGCAGGCATTGTATTCCAGTACTCGAATTTCTGGCACATGTTTTCTTGGCATATTTTCTTAGCCACAATCTGTAAAAAAAATATGTTAAGATAAGAACATATTTTATGTAATTTACAAATAATGAAGGGAAAATATCATACTTCTAAGACTGGTTACCTAAATTAATAACTACTGTATATTTTTTAACCATTGGAGAAATTGAACCAAGATATTGATTTCCAAAGGCAAATTTGTGTGCGGAAATAGGTCGGCAACTGAATAATTATTATGTATTGTATATATTATATATTATATTATGTATTGTAATTTATTTTTAAGTATTTATGGGCCATATTGTCTGCAATAAATGATAAATGGTAAAAAAATAGGCAGCGTTAAATCGTGTCGAATGAAATATTTGTTCTTTTGAAAGATGATATTACTTTCACATATATAATTAATTACAACACACTATTTTCGAAAAGTCATCACTGTGTCAGGCCATGAATCCAGGACCGTCCAAATGGAAATTCATGTGCTTGATCGCATGTTTTTCAAATTTTTAGAGATTTAGTTTATCAAGTAAATGTGTCATTACTAGAAGGGTGATACAGTAGCGTCATCAACGCCAGGTGGCCTGGCCTTGCTGGGACATAAATAGCGAGCCGAGCAGCCGTCGAGATCAAACAAATTGTGTGCCGTGGGCCGTGTGCAGTCCGTCCACATGACAGCGTCTGAACCAATCCACGCCCGTTCCCCAACCCAGCTCCCCTCAATGGTCCTGAACTTTACGTTAACTCGTGGCTTGAGTCATCGCGCGAGCAATGTAAGTAAATAAGAAGGCATACTTTGTTTGTAATCAAAATTTCATAATATGAAATATCTATTTCTGCTATGGAAGCTATTAGGTTTTATGTTATAATTCTAATTTGAGAATGGTAGTCTATGTAGTCTACAACTCTGTAATCATTGTTTATTTATAGGTTTCTAAGAATTTTATTTTGCCTTGATTTTATAAAAAGTTGATGGAACCATAAATGTAAGCATTAACTTCAAACTTCTAGTATACATGGAATGGCTATTCTATTCTTAAACATCAGGGGCAAAACTTAGTAATCAATATTTATAACTTTTCAGATGCACACTGGGGAGCACTAAGTAAGAACCGGAATGCTGAAACACAAGGTCATCGAAAATGTTAAGTTCCATCAAGAGACCAATCAATATTAATAGCTGAAGGGACACTAAAAACCCTAATCTCATAGGGATCAAAATAGCAGAAAGTATTTTTACTTTTATTACGTTGATTTAATCAAACTTGAACAATATGAATGCACAATAAGAAAGTGTTTATAGCATTATTGCAAGTGTATGCAATTTTACACTACACATAAGTTCACGCCAAGTGCCTTGCGGGGTAGGCAGAGGAACGGAGCGCCATAGGGCACAATTTTTACACACCTCACTCGCTCCGTTGACTTCCATAACTCTTTTACACTAATTCCACAGTAAACTTTATAAAGGAAACAGTTGTCTTTATTCGAGTATTTTCTATTTGTAATTCAGTAAATTTTACACTTGAGAGCCTGTTATCAGCACTTTCTATGTTTAAAGTATCTTCATGTTTCAAAAGTTTGATCTCATTTACCTGAGTTGAGGAACACGTATACAAAAGTTTATTGTTTCTTCTTGTCAGTGGAAGTACAATTTAGCTTTGTGTCGTGAATCATTTATTACACATACCGACGGGTTTTTAGGCTTTATTTATAAGTTTAAAATTATTGCATGGAAATGGATCTTTGTCTTGGTGAGTAGGTACGGAATTTCACACATACTAATCCACGGGCAACATCTGGTTGTTAATATAAAAGCAAAATGGTCTTCTTCAGCAGTACAAGGGCAGGAGTATGACGCCCGCCCTTATCCTACTACTACTATGGCGTTAGTGCAGCATTCTATCACTCGTCATCTCAGCACACTTCAACTTATATCAACTTTTAGACAGTCCACCCAGCTCTTTTTTTTTCCTTTGATTTGTCATCGGTCATCTCATCAGTCATCCTGGAAACATGACTTTCTTTCTTTTTCTATATCACCCCAATCTACCAATTAAATTCTTTAAAAACATAATTTGTTCGTTGTTTGTCCGTTTATGAGAACTCTCAAGCTGAGATCTCATAATATAGTTACGATGCAGTAGTTTCTAATACATTGATAGATTTTCAAGTACCTAATATCTATTTAAACATATTAGATGCAAGAAAATCTGCTACATAAATGTCTAACTCATCCATGAAAATAAGCTCCAAATCTTTTATGTTGCCAACTAGTCTAGATAATAATAAAAAAGTAATCAGATAGTCCATGGTCAATCTTGGGGCATTGGCGAAGAGAGAGATAAATAAGTTTCCAAAATTGCGTTTGTCTTTTATAGCATACCTTAATTAACTGATTTTATCTACAGTAAGATAAGTAGCAACTACTCGTACAATTATTAATTCGTTGTATTTAGCGCTCGTAACACACTTGGAAATTGTGCGCTTGCAATTGTTTTCAAAAGTTTTCTACAAGATTTTAATAAAACAAAGTCTACGCTTTTATGTGAATGCCATTTAAGGAAAATCATATTAAAATTCGTTAAGTAGTTTCAGATATTCCCGATTTTACCGAGGAGGGGATTATTTCTGCAGTAGAATGGTGCTATATATTAAATTGTGTACATACGAAGCTAAAACTATATTAAAGAATATGCAGTAGTTTTATGTGATGCGAGCGGAAACATACAGCTAGACTAGTCTTGTGGCATAGTTTAAAATGTTATATAACTTCAAAAAAATATTTAAAACAATATTTTGAAAATTCAGCCGATTGTGAGGTCAAATGCGTGTAACGGTTTCATTTGTGCTATAAATATATACACGGTTATTTTAACATTTTTGCACTATTTATGTAGAACCAATATGGCTTTTGGATATGAGACAATTAAAATTCTGATTTGAAATGATTCTAACTAAATCGTAAGCAAGCTATTGTGTTATAAGCTATTTAGCGTGTGAAATAATCATTTGTACCTACTGCACCAACAGGGAAATGAATTTTGAGAGCGATTTGAGATGACACACGAATTGGCAATCAATCTTGAAATATCCTCTTGGTCATTGATTCTCATATCTCACTTTATCTCCTAGTGAGTTAATGCGATTTGGGAATTTACGCTTCAGTGGGATTTGATTCAATCAATTTCTAATCGGCTGCTTGGGTTCATCTTACGAGATAAGTAGAAAAGTTACATAATCAGATAATACTCTGGTCATGTTGCAATGCGTTAACCTAATATTGTTTTTTTTTTATAATATTTTTTCTCCTTTTTCTACTAATCTAGGCAGAGGCGGAACATATTTCCATTCATCGATATTAATCACACATTACTTCCGAAAATAATTTCGAGAAGTCAGTGGTGTGAGCCCGGATTACAAACCACAACTTCTTGGTTCAGAAGGGGTTCGATCTCTAGATCATCGAACTGTACTATAGAAGTCTTATTATTTCTTCCTTTGTACTTTACTTTCGTTTCATTAGAACAAGTCTTGGCTTTCTCCTATACAAAAACATCTACGGATCTCCGTAGTCTCAAGGGTTTATCCATCCAATCAGCTTAGACGTCAGTCCAAATTTTCACTCATCGCAAAGAATTGGACGGATAAACTTGAATTTTTGTACAGTTAAAAGCTACCATATATCTTAATATAATAAACAAAATTTTACTAAACTGGTCTTTTTCATAATAAACAGCGACAAAATATTAATCAAACTATAATTAGTTTTTGTTATCTTTGGTAAAAAAAAATGCTAAGAATTACTGAAACAGATTACATAAGAGTGTTCTACTGTATATTTATTTTTGTCCTATTATTAATTAATCAATGTTCTGAATATTATTAAACTGTGACCTACTTACTATCAAAAGAAATCAGATTGCAGACATCGGATGAATAGGCGAATTGAATTTATTAAGTAAAAAATAACTACGTGCGCAGTTCCTAAGCGATCGAAGTAGAACCTTTCAAAAATTAAATCAGAGGGGTTTTTTTAACGTAACGTTAAACTGTGATAAATAAAATAAGACTGGATACAGCTAGTTAAAACTTTAAAATCAAATATGTTTGTCATTTTTGTAAAAGATGAATTATACAATTTGTACTGTTTTAGATTAGTCTAGGTGAAATCGAACACTTCGCTAAACTTAATTAGAAAGTCTCAATTAAAGTTTATGTGGAATAATAAGAATGAACATATATATTGTAATTAAGAGTAATACGTATTAGTTTTATAGGTATTTTTCTATAAATAGTTATATTATATAGGTAAGCTAACAGATTTTGAATGAAGCATAAGGCTTTTTTTACGCAATAAATAAACTTTAATACAATTGGATGTTGGAAGAAATAGCTAAATATATATATATATAAATTAAATCTGACAATATGCCCACTCTTTAAACATAAAAATAATATTTTATTACGCGATTTTAATACATACATCGAAGATTTTTATAAAAGAAATAGTTAAATATCTAAAAATAGTTCCACTTTCATCAACACTCAATCACCACAAACTATCACATTTTTTTTTTAATAAGGTCCTGTTTACGAGTAAAGGCCCGCATCCATTTCTTTCAAAGAGTGTTATCGAGCTGCTCTATTTATTTCATCTACCCACTTTTCTCTTTCGTGGTCTCACTTTATTTTAGAAATAGTGATATAGTCTCGGTGGCGCAGTGGCGAGCACCCTACTTCTGATTCAAGAAACGTTCTTTTGGTTCAAATACTGGCACACACCAATGACTTTTCGAATTTTTTCGGAAGTTATGTGTGATAAATATCTATGACTGACAACTTTGTGCCCGGTATGGACGAAAACATAAGGGCGAGACGAGGCTTAACAGCCGCTGCCTACACCTTCGGGTAGAAAAACGCGTGAAGTTGTGATATGTTCGTTATCATATATCAATTTATTTTTTATGAAATAAAAGTTAGATTATAATTTTCTTAAAACGTTCCTGAAATATACTTAGCTTTAGATAGGCCAGATATGAATTGCAAATTGTGTTATGCTAAATAGGTTAAATCAAACACATTCCATGTGGGCGGGGCTGTGGGTAGAAGCTAGCTAGTAATAAAATCACTGATTTTGTCACATTTCATGTCTACTTTAACAAGGTCTTGCAAAGAGGCTAGTGGAGGTTACACGTGATCAGAGGGCTGCCTTTTTCTGTGTAAAAAGAATAAGCATGCCCATTCAACGTGGCAATGTTGCCAGTCTTCTGGACACATTTCTCATTGACCACGATGCGGATGAATTCTGAATTTTTATTATTTCTCTTTTATATTATTACTTATAATTACGTACGGGTTCGGACATGTAAAAAGAATGGATGATGCAAGATTGACTAAGCAGAGATAGAGAATACAAAAGCGGATGGATGTAGGAGTCGAGGACGGCTACGACATAATTTCTATGTCCAAATAGTACGAGTTCTGGATGAGGTGATGTTAGGAGCCTTAAAAATCGACGCGCGTTTATAAAAAGAGTTATGAAAGTCAATGTAGCGAGTGAGGCGTGTAATAATCGTGATTTATGGCGCTCTCTTCTCTCAACCTTTTGGAACCTCAACGATTTGGAATGAAATTATATGTCTTTACTTTAATTTATTAAATTTAGTTTAAAAAATAAAATAAAACATGACTCTGCTTTTTGTAAGCAATAGCTATTAAAACTAAGTCTCGTATATGCGGTATGTGTAATCTAAAAAAACGCTCAAACATCTGCCCCTCGTTCCGGAAACCCCGTACGTCGCTAAACTGAATTTTCTTTTTTCACGAGCTTTTTTTGCAATTTCATCTTCGCAGAATTACTTTTTGCTAAACTTTGTGCCTGTAATAATAGTATTAAGCAGAGTACAGTTCTGTATTATAATACTATTTGCTATATTTTAATCAAAATATTTGTAACTAAGGAGTAAAATTAACTAAATTAAATATAGCATTGGTGATTTGCCCATTTGAAGGAAGCGATATTTCAGTTAGTTTTCTTAATATCGTAATGAGATAATTCTCTTTAATAAATTTACTTTTATTAAATAATATATTTATTTAAAACTTTATGTACATGGTACAAAGGCGTAGTTAATGCCTAAGGCATTTTCCCCTAGTCAACCTTTGGGCGGTGGAGAAAAATACAATAGGTGCTTTCGTTACAGGTTTATACAGTAGATAATATATTATGTATAAATCAAACTAGGTTTCATTAATACAAGTATAGAATTAAAATTCCTGCCAACATTCAATTGTAATAAAACAAAGTTATCAGAGAAAGTATTATTGAACTGTAAAAAACGTAAAATCTGTTAGGCATTTTCGAATATTTTCGATTCTCCTAAGATTCTCGATTCTCGATTAAACTTTGAGGTATATATTGATATGAACTATATTAAAGACGATACTGTATTTTTTACGTGATATAACCACAAACAAAAAAAATGCAAACTGTTGTTTTGACTTCTATGTACTCTATGTGACTCGTAAGAAAGCTAAACTTTAAAGTGTTCCTCCAATATCTACAACGTACCTAACAGACTTAAACCTGTTATAATTTCCATAGTTCTTAATACTAGTAAAATATAAATTTCACAAGTAAGTCGCAGTTCACATTTAATACTTCAACCAGTACAGTAAAAGCGAATCCGTTTACCAATTTCTCTTCCTTAGTAGGGGTTCTAGGTGATTAATAGTTGCACATTCTTGAAAGACAAGAAAGGGCCTACAACGCGGACACGTTGTAGAATACTCGGGTTGATATCACATGTAATTAATTTACGGTTCATTGGTAGGGGAATTTAAATAGCTTACTATACTCAATCAATGTCTACATAATATTATTTTATTTATTTATGTATGTGCGTATTATGTACGTAATTTAATACAATATAAATATTTAAAGTCAAATTAATATTTTTTCGGCACAGGGCATTGGCATTGCCATTCAGCATGGCAATGCGGCCAGTCTTTTGGGCACGCCGGCAGTAGACCGAGATGCAAAGAACTAGTTTCTTAATTGTATACATTGTAAACACTGTAATTTATTTATTTCTTCTTACTAAATTAAACTGTGTAATGAAATTTTCTTTTCGTAATATATGTCACAGAGGGTTTCTCTGTAAAAAACAGTTTTAGTAAATTTATATCATAATTATAAGATTTATTACACAATTTCACTTTTACGCGTCTAAATACAGTAATTACTAATGTAACTTGTAATTTTTTGATGAAATATCTTACCGACCAATTATAAGTTTTCTTCCAAAAAAAAAAGTGCA
Source organism: Euproctis similis (assembly GCA_905147225.2). NCBI lineage: Eukaryota > Metazoa > Arthropoda > Insecta > Lepidoptera > Erebidae > Euproctis > Euproctis similis. The sequence goes on from LR990109.1 coordinate 19,308,683, forward strand.
AAGAAATATTTTAAAACTCCAACTACAGTTTAAACTTATAGTTTCCAAAGTACCTACAGCTTTTCTTAGTACATCTATTATAAGCGGGCTAAGAAAATAATCCAGCTGTTTAATCCTTCAGTAGCTCGATGAGAAGCTGGGCACAAGGAGAGGTGGTATTCACCCCCTCAACGTTACGTAATTAGGTAGTTATCTGGAGAGCCCAGCGGTTTGTGATAATTTGCCCCGACTTCTATTTAAACGTGGCCTTTCATTCGGTTCAGCTATTAAAGTAGGTAAATATATTGTATATATTTTTATGCCGTAATATCGTTCATATATTTCTGATTTTATATACGGCAAGTAATCACTGTAGGTACCTGAGTATTCTTAATTATAAAAAAGGTATATAACCAATTGAGGTCTTCTAGATTTTTGGATAAAAATATAATATTCAAATCTTCCTTTTTAGTAAGTAAAAAATTCTGGTGATCATTAATTTTTATTCCAACGAGTCTCGTGGGCGTTTGTTTTATATTATCTCTTTGTAACACGTTATGTTTGTAATGACTCGACTACTAAATTACAATAGGTAATTAAAATTTTACTAATAATTAACTAAAATATCAAACTAACTATAGATAATGAGTAATTTTACATTATACCGTATCGTACGAGCTTTTTAAAATGGTAGTCGCCAGTCTCTCTCTGGGTTAATAAGTTTGACACCCCTCAAGCTTCAATCCATGCAAACATTTTGAAAAACATGACCTTTCCACCAGCCCATTCGGCTATGATAATAAGATAAAACTACAACTGCACATTTTTTTCTACCCCAGGGTATAAGGCAGTGACTCTTAAACGTCGACTCGCCGCTTTTTTTAGTCCCAAATGGAAAAGTCATTGATATTTATCACACTTAACCTCCTGCCTACCAGACATACTATTTTTCGAGTACGATTCTGAAACTATGGGATTATCTTCATAATAGATCAACATGCCCCGGAAAAATAGTGAAAAAATTCCTACTCTTCGGAAATTGGTTTTTCACTATGTGCTTTATAAAGTACAAAAGTATAATATTACTATGTCGCTCACATAGGACATAGAAAGTTAAGTTCGATAAAGTGTAAGTAGAATCGCATTTTAGCCTATAAACAAAACAATATTTCAATTACCATACTTTTATTAAAAAAATCAAAATAAAAAGAACAAAAATTAAACATTTTCTCAAAAAAACTATTAAAAACAATCAAGGTTATACATTTTTCTCCAAAAAAAACATAAATGAACAAATAATCAACATTTATACTATTCAGTCGTAAATTAGGAACCAAATTAGAGATCAAAATTAAAGATCAATCAGTTAAAATCAAACTTACATACTAAGAATACTAATTACCCATATGAAAATTGGCATAACAATTTCGATTTGGAGTGAAACAAAGGTAAATGTCACATTTCTTACAAAAAACCGTTGTTTTTTTGTCACATCCGTTTGCTCTACAGCGCGATTGTTTCGGACCATATTCAGGTAAGTGTAATGCAGATTTTTGGCGTTGTTCTTGGGACGGAATTGGTTTTATAAGAGCCTTACGCTTCTTATGTTTAGGTTCAAGTTCTTCATATTCTTCTTCGCACTCTTCACCACTATCTTCTTCGTTGTCTAACACAAGTTTTGTCCCTAAATTCAATTTATATTCTCTCATCTGTACAATATATTTTGTTGCTGTACCCTTTTGTCTTTCTACCATCCTGTATTGTAGCCATGCATTGACTACAGCAAGGTCAAAAAGGTGGGAAATTACTCGAATGGTCCATTTTCTTGTTCGATTACGAGATGGACAGACTGAAAGCATTCGGTCAGCGAGATCTACTCCACCCATATTCTGGTTATACATTTTAATCACTTCAGGTCTTCTTACCTTTTCGTATCTTTTTTCTGGTGTAAGTACAGGTAGTAGCAGGCAGTAGCAGGTGTAAGTACGCGACCACGTCCACGACCACGTCCATGACCACGTCCACGTCTTGTTCTTCCAAGTCCTCGTGAACGAGATCGCGTTGAAGAGGATGCAAGAATGGAATCGAGTGACAGCGCTGGAGAATCTGGTGGAGTGATTTGCGCATAATCTTCGTCGTCAGAGCTGCTGGACGCACATGTTAGCTGGTTATTTGCTCTCTGAGTCAATTCTGGGAGTAGGAATTCCGGATCATTGTCGCAGTCATCCCCGGAAAAGTCAAGATCGGAATCATTTAACGCTTCAATTATGTCGCGCTCTGAAAAACCTGGAAAAAATTGTAACTAAATGAAAATGTACTACACAAAGTACAACAGTAGTACAACAACTGAAACTTTAATTACCTACATTTGTTCTTTACAAAGGACATAGAAAAGTAGCTCAAGGTTACTGCAACATATTTTATTTTTATGCAAAAATAATACAGTGTTGATATGTACTGGACTGTTAATTACTCAATTATTGTTAGAAATCGTCAAATCAATAAAAAAATCATAAGATTAAAATAGCTTGACTTACCCATGCGTGAGCGCACGGCCGCATCATCACTCGTCGACGCCATTTTGAAATATAATGACAGATGAGAAGCGCCACTTTTATTTTTTCTTACTTTCCCATACATCCAATAGATGTCTCTATTAAGTTAAATTTGAATTTTCGTTCAAAACAGAGGCGGGAGAATTTTTAAATTCTTATGTTCTATCAGTAGTACAGATGTAGCCAAGAGGTTAACATCCGAAAAAAATTCGAGAAGTCATTGATTTGAATGGGATTCGAGCTCAAAACTTCCTGATTGAGAAGCGGCCTGTCAACGCCCAGACTGTCCTTAAGAACTAAAATCAAGGCTATGCCGGAAATAGTTGAACATAACTTATAGTTACCATTTCTTTTCCCTCATCGGCTTTTCCATCGCGAGTCTTTTCATTTAGTCGGTGACAGTAACAAATCTGTCAGTTTTGGCAAGAAGGGGGGCCTTCTTGCCAAGATGATTTATATAGGCCTCCGCAGACACGGACTAACAAGCAACTACATCAAAGGATCTGTCATTGAGATTAAATTGAGAACCTTGTTTATTATAACGCGCGAGTTATTTTCGGACAGTTTTTTTTTTGCAAATAGGAATTATATTAACATTTATTTTCGGCAAAGCGAGTGTCTATTTACAAAGTTAATGATCATGATAAATTTTTTTTCGTATGAAATTAATATTATTTGTAATTATTATAGAGATATTGTAATTGTTATATTTGTGTTTTGTTTTAGATAGTCGATTCATAGAGGAAGGCTGTAGGTTAGATGTAGGCATTATGATCAAAATAAACTGAGTAGTAATATTTATAATGGAAAATATACTAAACCAAATTACAAGCGGATTTGTAGAGCCACGCAGTTCGCTGAATGAACGGACCGGCTCGATTGCTAAAATACCACGAGCTTTCTGAGCTCGACATAAAGTGGTTCACGCCGAGATTTTCACAACTGTAACACTATCTGGGTGTACATGTGCGGCGTTACTTATTTACTATCAGGGGACACGCCTGCTCTTTTGGCCCCGTGTCACATAAAAAAATACATATACTTTTTTATGGGATAGGAGGTCAAACGAGCAGGCGTGTCACCTGATGGTAAGCAACCAACGCCGCCTATGGGCACCAGCAACATATAAAGTGTTACTGTAGCGTTGCTGACCTTAAGGGATAGGGGATATGGAAGGATGGGGAAAGGGGGTGAGCCTCCGGGTACCTCTCTCACCGAACGAAACGTGGCATGAGCCAATTTACGTCTATCTTCCGAGAGGTCGTGGTATTTGGCTCTACCACTGTTTAATATTTTACATTATATTTATGTATACTAGTAGTTATTTTAGTTAGTAACAAAATTACACCAGAAGTAATATAGTTGCTTTGTGAGACACAAACCCTGTGATCAACCGAGGAGGCCATGATTAATGATGGCGTCCCGTTGTCGAAACGGAACAGCCTTTCTGTGAACTAGAAACTTATTTCCCCATAAATTTATCAAAACTCTTTTCATATTCACACGTCTACGCGTGTTCCCTTTCATGATGAATTTGTATTTTTATTTTGCTATAGTCGATTTTTTTATGTTACATATTTCTGAATTAAAGTGGTTTATATATCGAAAGAACTTTTTAGTGCGTTAATTTTTACGTTTATTTCAGTTTTCCAAACTAATTTCAGGTTAATTTTCTGTAATTAGCATAAAATAATATAAGTGATGCAGTGATTCAGTATTTCCCTTAGGCTCAATATATTTTATTATACTGTTTTATACTCTTTGACAGCGGCTGTTAAGCCTCCACTCATTGAATAGGTGTCGGAACCGTGGAGAGTGAAGGGTGTAACACTAGTGCCCTATGGCGCACTGTTCTCTCTGTCTACCACGCAAGAGATTTGGCGTGAAGTTATCTTTGTATATATTTCGAAATACCAGCAATAATATTGTCAGTCATCGATATTTATCATTCATATTTATCATCTTAGAGAAGAATTTCTAAGTCACCCGTATACAATCCCACGACTTCTTGATTAAGGTATCTCGATCTCCAGACCACAGAGACATTTGATAAACTGGTACCAATAAACACAATATACCCGGAATTTTCAGGATTCGGTATTACATAGGTATAGAAATGTTCATCAGTATAGTGTTACCAGTGATGCATTCCTGAAATTAAGTGGCGTTGTTTTCCCCGAGTTGATCCATCACATTGTTTTTTATTGTCAACGAATATTTTCTGCCAAAAAATATTAATAAACAGTCGTAAATATTTATGATTCAGGTGTGGCTAGACAAAAAAAACTAATAGTTCAACCCAACTGCGACCTCGACAGTAATATGGTAAGGTACCATGATTGATGATAGTATACATATTCTTGTACACCCTACCTTTGCCCAGTAACCTAGTTCTGCGAAGTCACAACAAAACTTTCGCTAAACTAATCATTATTGAGAACCACCCATCTTTTGAATGGGAATCTATATCTTTTCTTGAAAAAAATAAAGAAACAACATTATGTATTTTCTTTATGAAGCTCAGAAGCTACCATTTATCAAATAATTTGATAGAAGACTTGTTTGTTAGTTGGAAAAGTTAACTAGGTTATTACTAGTACTCTACTATACGGATATAATGGTTTTGAGAGTACGTATGCATTTTTATGAATAGTATTTTTTTTTATGGGATAGGAGGGCAAACGAGCAGGCGTGTCACCTGATGGTAAGCAACCAACGCCGCCCATGGACACCAGCAACACATATAGTGTTACTTTTGCGTTGCCGACCTTTAGGGGATAGGGGAAAGGAAAGGATGGGGAAAGAGGGTGGGCCTCCGGGTACCTCTCTCACCGAACGAAACGCGGCATGAGCCATTTTACGTCGATCTTCTGAGAGGTCGTGGTATTTCACCGGTCGAGCCGGCCCATTCATGCAGCGAACTGCTTGGCTCTACCACTGTTGCTTGGCTCTACCACTGTGTTTATATATTTCTTTGACACGCGCTGTAGTCTAATTTTAAGTCTCCCTGCCGTTGGTTTCATCTTAATTAGGAGAGACATGTATTGTTTCTTGAAATCTAAAATACAAGAATTACACTAGTAATTTCAGTCATTTTATAACTATTCACCTTTTTCTACCGGAAGGTGTTTAAGTCTCCACTCGCCGAATTATTATGTCCAATGCCAATTGCTATACACCAGGTACACTGCTGTCAGTCAACAATGTTTATGACCTTACGACTTTCGAAAACATTTCCGAAAAGCCATTGATGTGAGTCCGAAATTGATCATATGACTTCTTGATTCAGAAGCCACTGGACCACTGCGACTAAATAAAATATTTCAAACAAGAAACAAACATACAAGTTTTTTGTACGTGTATTTTCAATAATTAGGTATTAAATTAATAATTTTATTAATAAACTAGAGCCCCCAAAATAATTAAACATCACTCAAATTAAGAAAATCCCATACGTATTACTAGTACTATTAATACCCCTCAGAAACTTAACCATAACTTTTAAAGTACAACGCACTTAGCAGATAAAGTAGGCACCATGCGAAATGGTGTATATATAAATGGAACGAGAATCGTTTTACCTTCAAATAAGTTCTAAATTAAACCAAAACATTTCGATAAAATAAGCCAAGCAAGAGGAAACCGTTTAACACAAACATTGATTAATAATTCCGAGCATTTCCAATCTTTTACAAAACAAAATATCAAAAGCGGTTTTCCAAGCTGCTTTAATATTGAAAAACCATCAGGCTACAACAGTTTTCTTTCGGCATAAATGAATCAATTAATAAAATTATTTTGTGAGACTTACCACCTGACGTCAAGCAAAAAGTATTGAGAAATGCAGGTTGTATACCAATATTTCAGTCTTAATATAAAAGCAGTTTATTGGTATTGGAATATCGCTGCGCTATGTTCTTACTATTATGTCTTTATATTAACTACAAATAATGAAATCAATGGTTTTGCTAAAATATATCTTTTTTTTTATGGGATTTGAGGGCAAACGAGCAGGCGTGTCACCTGATGGTAAGCAACCAACGCCGCCCATGGACACCAGCAACACATATAGTGTTACTGTTGCGTTGCCGACATTTAAGGGATAGGGGATAGGAAAGGACGGGGAAGGGGGTGTGTTCATCAGGGTACCTCTCTCACCGAACGAAACGCGGCATGAGCCACTTTAGGTCGGTCTTCTGAGAGGTCGTGGTATTTCACCGGTCAAGCCGGCTCATTCATGCAACGAACTGTTTGGCTCTAACACTGTTAAAATATATTAATTAAATTAGTGTTCTAAAATATTAATTAAATTTTCTTGCAATCTCTTTATTTTTTTATATATAACCTCAAATAAGGCACTGCTCTACATAATGTAGTTTCTAACCACTCATAACAGAACTAAGAAAAGTCATTGGTCTAAGCCAGGGTTGAAATTGAGGCCTCGGGTTCAGATACGGGATGCTTTAACCTCGAGACCACAGACAACAAATACTTACACCATAGCATAGATTTTAAATAGCCGACTTAAAAAATCGCGAATGACATTACATTACATACATGATACATTACCTACATATTTGATATTATGAGGAAGAAGGTATCAAAATTGAAAATTCAATAGGGAATGATAAAATAATACGACGTACCTACATGTAGCAAGGTAGGTTTTATAGGTGGTAGAGCCATGCAGTTCGCTTCATGAATAGTCCGGCTCGACCGGCGAAATACCACGACCTCTCAGAAGATCGACGTCAAGTGGCTCATGCCGTGTTTCGTTCGGTGAGAGAGGTACCCGGAGGCCCAGTCCCCTTTCCTATCCCCTATCCCATAAGAGTCGGCAACGCATCAGTAACACTATCGCCCGAATACTGAGCCGCCACTCAAATCTGACAATCAATAAAGTGCTACTTACTGCTCAAATTTCACGTATTCTGTCTAATGTGACAGCTACTTAAACGCTTAAGTAGCGCTTATATATTTGAGTGGCGGTTCAGTATTCGGGCTTACATGTCTTAACATTAAAATAACTTTTCAGGATTATATCGCGTTTATTTATTACTTATTACTTATTGAAATAAATAAACGCGATATAATCCTGATATAATACAATGATGCGATATAATCCTGTTTTAATGTTATGAATGTGATTCGCGAAAATCTAAATCTAAATATATGTCTTGCTGGTGTCCGGTGTCTTGGTGGGCGGCGTTGGTGACACCATCAGGTGACACGTCTGCTCGTTTACCCTCCTATCCCATAAAAAAAGCAAAGTTATGTATCAAGAAATTCAAAGTTTAAACGGCATTACATCATGGGATATGGCAGGTAAGTATTATTGTTCAAACTAATGACACCTTTCATGGCCAAATAGAACGAGTTCTGGAGGAAGGTGATGTCTGGGACCTTCAACATCGACGAAAAGAGTTATTTAAGTCAAAGAAGCGAGTAAGGAGTGAGGCGTGTAATAATCATGCCTTAAGACGGTACATTCTCTCTGCCTATTCCGCAAAGAAGTTGAAAGTGAAGCTATGTATGTTTGTAATGACATGTAATATATTACTCAGGTAATAAAGTATATATGTATTAAGTCACTCAAGTAACGTACTTAACTTTCTCCGGTTAATTTTGAACTTTATTAATTTAAGTAAGTGAGAGTAAAAGATCCGTAGAGCTACATTTATATGAAATTAATTATTTTAATAACGCCTTTGTGTGGCATATCAAAGTTTTTCGTGACATGAATACACGTACAAGAATAGATACAGACAGTTATATCATGTTGGAATTATTGAAAACTTTTGTTCCCAGCTGAAATTGATACTCCAAAACACAATTTGGCTGGTTCATTGCTTTCTGACATGATAAGTCACAAATGTAACCAAATATAACAGTCTCGGTGGCGCAGTGGCTATCACCCCGCGTCTGATTCAAGAAGTAGTGGGTTCAAATCCTGGCTCACAGAAATGAATTTTCGAAATTTTCGGAAGTTACGTGTGATAAATATCGATGACTGACAACTTTGTGCCCGGTATGGCAATAGGTTCGCCACCTATTCCATTTGGGACGTAAACATAACGGCGAGACGAGGCTTAACAGCCGCTGCCTACACCTTCGGGTAGAAAAAGGCGTGAAGTTATGTTATATGTGTATGTTGTATAACTTTCCCAAGATTTGCAGTAAGATCAAAAGAGTCCTAATTTTTTTTCTGCATTAGAACTCGAAACGGGAAATTCTTCATAAATACATTTTCAATTCCATCGCCAAGTATGCATATAAATTTCATAATTAAGGATCAATATATCATGCTATAGACATTTCTCTTTGCGCTACTATTCACAGTGACAATCGTGCAAGACGCTATACTCAGTAGTCTATAACATAGCATAAATTTATGTATTTTTCTACTCGAAAGTGTAGGCAGCGGCTGTTAAGCCTCGTCTTTGCCATACCGGGCAAAAAGTTTTTATTCATCGATATTTATCACACATAACTTTCGAAATTAATTTCGAAAAGTCATTGGTGTGACCCAGGATTCGAACCAGCCTCCTCTGGATTCAGAAGCGGAGTGCTCGACCACTGGACCACCAAGCGTATAAAGTCTATAAAAAAGTAATAAATATTCTTTTTCGTTGTATATATAACAACAAAGACGATTGTAATAAATTTTCAATAAAGGGCCACATAGTAGGGGCCGCCCCCAACCTATCCAGTTATGAGATGGTAAAAAACATTATGTAAAGTAGAAAATCCCATTTGCCACGTGTTTCGCTGTGACGCCAGAGGTCTGAAACAACGTAATAGACCAGTTTATATACAGAAAATGAATTCACACACTTTCGAAATAACCATTTTTATTTATATACCTTACATTTACCTATATTTTTTTCTCAAATAATGCTATAAAAATTATGTCGAAAGCTTCCGAATAATATTTCGTGACGATAGGTACTGTTGACTTATTGGAAATCTTTTGGAAAGTGATGAATACCAAAGACTGACAATTTTGTCCCGGAACATATGCGTAAGTATTCACTTCTTTTTTTATGAGAAAGGAGGGCAAACGAGCATGCGTGCCATCTGATGATAAGTGACCAGCGCCGCCCATGGACACGTGAAAACGTACAGTGTTACAGTTGCGTTGCCGAGTAGGATGGGAAAGAATGGGGAAGGGAGTCGGGCCTCTGGGTACCTCTCTCACCAAACAAATCGCCGCATGAGCCACTTCACGTCGATCTTCTGAGAGTTTGTGGTATTTCAGCGGTCGATCCGGTCCATTCATGCAGCGATGCAGCACTTGGTTCTATCACTGTTAAATTTTAAGAAAAAATGTACCAAAGACTTAATTGGCACTTCCAACAACTTCTAGTATTATACGAATGAAGCTATAGAAATCCATTTACCAGCTAGGTGATTGCTGTAGTTTTTTATTGGTGTAAATTCACCTCACAGAGAAAGAGCTGTTCAAAAGAGTAGTGATATCAAGTGACAGTAACAGCTCCTTTAAAGAATTCAATTACTATTCGATTTTCTCTCTATGTTTCTTTCTTCTTCTTCCTTTATTTATTGCATCTAATATGTGGAAGAACATCTCGTTAACTTCTACTGATTTTAAACGTAATATTATAGTCTTTTTTAAAAATGCATTCTTCTTAAAACCGTTTGAAATATACGCTTTTAATTTCACTGTGTTTATTGTTCAGTAAATGCGATTGATAAAAGTTGACTCGCAGAAATCTTTGTGCCCCAAAAGGAAAAGGTGTTGGAACCTATTGCCTGACCGGCACAGGGTTGTCAGTCATCGATATTTATCACGTATAACTTCCTCACTTTTTAAGTCACAGGTGTGAGTCCGGACTCGATTACACGTCTTCTTGATTCAGAAGCGGTGTACTTCACCGAGACTGTTTAGTAAAGTGATTTATGAAATTAAAAATGAACGTTTGTTACCATTTGGAAACGTTACTGCGTTTTACCAACGAGTTTAAGAGGTTAAAATATCTGCAAAGGTAATTAACATATTTACCAAGAGCGCTTCACTTTTGTAGACAATAACGAGTTCTATACGAAAATATATTTAAAAAAGAATGTTTTCAAAAATAAACGCAATTAAAATGCAAATGAGTTTTTGAATAACCATCGCAATATAATTTACCCAGTGTTAATGATATACAGAGTACTTTGGTACAAACGTGCATAAATTGGTTTCAGGGTTTTTTCAACTTCAACTATTTTACATTAGATTATACAGATTTTAAATTATAATATAATCTTCCAATCTTCACTTATAAAGAACTCCATGACTTTTAACGGGTTAGCAAGTTTATCACTAAAGTTTATTCTAAGTATTTTTGATTTTATAGAATCGGGGGCTGTAAATGAGCATGCGAGTAAGCCACTAACGCTGCCTATTACCATCTGTAACACCGAGAGTATATAAATAGGAAGGGAATAGGGGCAGGTCTTATCTAACAAAAAGCGGCTTGAGCCACTATTATAAAAGGTCGTGGTCGAAATGCGTGGTTCTAGCATTATCGAATGTTTGCATTAGAAAAATAACAAACGTACACTTAAACTTTTTATCTTAGAACAGTGCCTTCTATGTTACCTTTCGGCTGAGAATTATATTCTCAAATACAAAGTATTCTGCTTTGTGTTTGAGACTGTTTTCTGTGAATAAACGATGAAAAGCCATTACCTCAGTTTAATCATCTTGTTTATGGTACAACTTTACAACACCATCAAACCCTGATACAAATAAATAAGGAATGATTTTTTTACTCAGTGTCGTATTTACAATCGCTTTTAGAACTTTCTAAGGCCGTTTTACTGCTGTATTGCACTTGAGACGTCCCTTCCGGACGTCAGAATTACGTGGGCATTTATTACTTAAATGAGTAACATCTTACTTCGATGAACGTGCTGAATATGAAATGAAAAATTTAGTTATGTGTGTGTTTAATTATGATCATTTTTTGTACTTTCAACCAAATACCATATGCCTTCTCTATGGTCTGGAGGGTATACACGTGTAAGTCACTTATCACCAGGTGACTCGCTCGGTCGTATGCGCCTATCGTAAAAAAAAGCTCCTAAAACCATCTACTGTCAAGGAAGACGCTTCAAATAGTAAGTGTTTTGAGCAAACATTGATTCAAAACTGGGTCGAGCAACTGTTACCTGTTGTGTTTCAGGAACTTACTTTCTCTCTCTCTCTCGCTTTCTCTCTCTCTCTCTATATATATATATAACATTTTTATAATACACAGTCATTTTATAAATCCTTAAGGGAGATGGTTAGCAGTGGATTTATTATTGACTACTAATACTATATACTAATATAAACCCCTTCTTAAGTTCCTAATATCATATTATTATAATAGTTATACATACATACATAACTTCACGCCAAATCCCTTGCCGGGTAGGCAGAGAGAACAGAGCGCCATAAGGCACGATTCTTACACGCCTCACTCGCTTCGTTGACTTTCATAACTCTTTTCATGCACGCGCGTCGGTTTTTGAGGCTCTTAACATCACCTTCCTCCAGAGCACGTTCTATTTGGTCTAGTTCTATATGGTATAGTTATGATATATTTTATATTTATACAATCTACGTAAATGTGTTTAATATAAAAACCATTAAGGGAAATATCAGGTAAAAGGTTCAGAAGCCTTTGTATCGATTACGGTTTCAAACCAATGATTTCTTGGAATTATTTTTAAAATTTATGTGTGGTAAACATTGACGACTGACAACTTTGTGTCCGTTGGTTAGCAAATTGGTTCGCCACCTATTCACCTACACTTATTACTTCGACTAGGAAAATACGCGAGATTGTATTACGTCAGGTACATTTTGCAATTTTTCAATATGAGTATTTATAGTCTAACAATATTTGTTTAAAGATTTTAAAGTATATGCTCGATTTGGCGATAGGAGAGTAAATATTAGTTATGATAAGTATTATATCACATCAACTCGGCCTACAAATGTATTAGTATGCTAATCTTTTTTAGTATTACGATGGTATTTTATTTCGTTGCATGTTGCTCTTTAACATTTTTAAATAAAATATCTCTAAAATTACCTTTCGAGAAGCAAAAAAGAAAAGAACTTCCCAGTCAGTACGGTCAACCAAATCCATCTTTTCCTTTCGATACCGTCGAAAGGAAAAGGTGGATTTGATTGACCGTAGACCGATATAAATGTAGTAAATTGAATTGTGTAGTAAAATGAATTCTTAAATTTTCATTATTTTACGACTTTGCTAAAAAGTAATGTTTACTCGCATAATTAAGTATTTTGGTGTCATAAATATTTCATATCAAACTAACAAATAGAGATCCCATAGAGCTTATAAATTATAGAGAACCTTGTACAATATTAATTACAATGCGGGGAAGCCTTGTCCTACACTTGTCCTCGCTAATAAACATTAAAGTACATGTACGTATTAAGCAATACCACAATATAACATTAATATTACTATTGAAATTAAATTTCTATATTCATCTGTGTTGGTTGATTACGTTAAATTAGTTCCGTATCTTTATTAGAACCACAAGAATAAAAGCAAAGTTTTTAAGCAGATCGCGTGACACTGCTACATCATCTTTTATACAATATACCTAACTCCAAATTAAAATCAACGCATTATTTTATTAACAGTAATTGTATGAATAAAGGATCTCCGAAGATATATAACCAATTTTTATGCGATTTTACTCATTAGGCTTTCTTGTTAAATGGGTAATACATTTTGCTCAATTTTAATTCAATGTTGGGGAAACCCGTTCTAGGCACTTAGGAATTCTAAATTGCAATTACTGATAAATGTTATATGTAGAAACTTAATAGTACAAATATGTTATATAAAACAGGAGTATAGTTAAAAAACGCTAACTTAAGAAAGGGAGGCTAGGGTATAGCTGAGTGTGTGTAAAAGTAGGATAAATACAGTCGCAATGAGGGCACTGCACAAAATTTGCGGAGTTGACTCTCGCTGACCGCGTCGAAAGCAGGTTTGTAAGGAAGGAATTGGGAATGAATAAGAGTGTGTCGGTGTAAAAGTGAGAAAGGGCATGCTGCGGTGGTTCGGACATGTAGAAAGAATGGATGAAGCTAGATAGACTAAGCAGATATAAAATACTAAAGCTGATAGATGTAGGAGTCGAGGACGACTACGACATATTTTCCATGATCCAATAGATCGAGTCCTAGAGTATGATGTTAAGAGCCTTAAAAATCGACGAGCATGTATGGCGAGAGTTGAGTAAGTCAAAGAAAGCAGGTGAGTAAAAATCGTGCATTATGGTGTTCTTTTCTCTCTGCCTACCCAGCAAGGGACTTGGAGTGAAGTTATGTGTATATGTGCTATGTATGTATCATAAAAGTCCAACAAATTTTATATGTTTTAATGACAAAAGTGAAATGTGCAACGTAATTGTTAGAATGAAGATATTCTTTGATCAGGCTGTGATGGGCCTAATTACCTCGGAATAATTTGAGGAAGTGCTTAGTCGTGGAACTTGTATGAGCAGTAATGATGAGTTGATGATTCAGCGGGAACGCCAGTAACTAAATCTGAGAGGAGGTCACAAATAATTTTGTATAATGTTTATATTTTTTAATGTTACGAAGTATAATACTGTTTGTAGTTTACTGAGGGAATTGCAGTTAGGATAATTCGGAGGAATTGAATCCAATAACATTTGGGAAATATATTTGCTGAGATTATTTGTGATTTTTCTCGCTTCTGAATTCAGAAGTCGCGGGTTCGAATCCTGGCTCACATTCCATTCGGGACGTAAATATAACGGCGACTCGAGGCTTCACATCCACTGAAAAACCACAGGTGTAGACCTTCGGGTAGAAAAGGCGAATTTATTTTATGTTATAATTTGTGATAACTATCGATAAATGGGCGAATAGTGACTAAATCTAGCCACCTATTTCATGACACTAAATATTTTAGCATGTAATGCTGTATAGAGACACTGTAATAATTAGATTACTTCATGATCACAAAAAATATACTACCTTTTTTACGAGTGGCTTTTTATGTTAATATTGAAACTTAGCAAAATCTTCTGGGTCAATGTATCAGCGTTTGGTCATAAGGTGCCCAGTAAATAGCGGAAGTAATCTATCACGCCATTCTAACTGTTGTTTCTACGGAAAGTGCAAATCGCGTAGCATCGATCAAAGTCCGATCATTCATCAGAAGCGACCCCACTAAACGGTGCCGCTGACAGTAACACAAAAAAGAACCTTCCTAGAGATTTGCACATTGTTAGACGAATGTTAAATTTTAAAGAAAACCCACTAATATTTGTTTTGGACCGGTTTCTGAGGCCCCATTAACAAAAATAACATGAACAATATTTTTGTTAGCAATGTAAGCCAAGCAGTCCGCTGCATGAATGGGCCGGCTCGACCGGTGCAATACCACGACCTCTCAGAAGATCGACGTAAATTGGCTCATGCCGCATTTCGTTCGGTGAGAGAGGTACACGGAGGCCAACCCCCCCTTCCCCATTCCTTCCTATCCCCTATCCCTTAAAGGTCGGCAACGCAACAGTAACACTATATGTGTTGCTGGTGTCCATGGGCGGGTTAGTTGCTTACCATGAGGTGACACGCCTGCTCGTTTGCCTTCCTATCCAATAAAAAATAATCCAGGAGTTGAGTACAAAGCCTATTGAAAATCTGAGCTTTAAAAAAAACATATTAACTAGCTGACCCGGCGAACTTTGATGCATCAAAAATAATGAAGAAGTAAATTTTGGATTTGTAACATTTTCTTTACTACATCATACATGAATTATGGATTAAAACCATGCCGCTACTTCTATCTATTAAAAAAACCACATCAAAATCCGTTGCATAGTTTCAAAGATATAAGCATATAAGGAGACATAAAGCGGAAAGCGACTTCGTTTTATACTATGTAATGATAAATCATTTAAATGAAAGCAAAATGTAATTTATGATTGAATCTTGTAATAAAGTTTATTTCGTTAGGAATCATCTTATTGATTACATCTAGTAACAACGCTGAAGGTAGAAACTCAATAATATAGAAATGGTTTTCTATTGAGAAAATAGAAATATCTTGTCCCAAATATAAATGTGTGATATGTTAGAGAATAGCAAGCGAATCACCTGGAAATAAGCAACTACCGTTGTCCATGGACACCTGTAACACAGATTGTATTACACTTGCTGTTTTTGGTGTTTAAAATGAGATAGTAAATGGGTCAAAAGTGGGATAGAATGGGGAGAGGGGAAGGTCATAAATCGCGGCATGCCCCACTTTACGTTTATATTCTGAGAGTTTGTTGGTTGTTGTTAGTTTTTCACCGGTCGAGGTGGCCTATTCATGCAGCGAGCTGCATGCGGCACTACCACTGATAAAGTAACGAAAGATAACTAGAAACCTGGATCTCCATAATTCAAAAAAGGATTCCTATTAAAACCCTTTTGACCTCTTTGCTACATTTTCAGCCAAAAATATTAATATGATAGGCATATGTATGTACATACAATATAGACAGAAATATGTCATTTTGTATGGCAACCGAGAAAGGAGCCATTGTTGGTAGATCTTTTATTAAATATTCCAGTGGTTTCGTTCAGAATCTCAATATTTTTTTTTTTTATGAATAAAGTAATTTTTAATGTCATCTTTATTTGCTTTATTGCTATATTTTTAAAAATGAATACAGCATTGTGATGTTTCTTTGAAATTTAAATGGTTACCTAGTAAAGTCTTATGGGATGTCAGTTCTTTTGATGCCTTAGTAGTTTAGGATGATGCCTGTGTTTGAAAAAAATAAGCGTAACATAACTTCACGCCTTTTTCTACCCGAAGGTTAACTAAAGCAGCTAGTTAACTGTAGGCAGCGGCTGTTAAGCCTTGTTTCGCCGTTATAAATCAGTTATTTGATATATCAATGGCACCCGAATTTTAGACAAGTAATAATAATTTCCTCAGCTTCATCAATGAGCATATCTCGTCTTTATGTGATCGCTCTCAAGTGAGATTTAACAAATTTGGAAGAATCTGATACATGGTAATGTAGATCTTGAATTTTTCCCAATGGCAATGAAGAACTGACATAAAGTATAAAGTTATACAAAAATGAGTAAAAACCCTTGTTTTCTGATATGAGGAAGCAGAAAATGGCAAGCCAGCGAATATATACTCTGAATATGGAAGCCAATTATTCTTGGAAAAATGTGTACCAACAGTCTAAAACAACTGTTGTATGCTTTCAGAATGACAAATATTATATTAAAACAACTCTTGCCATTTACATGTAATGTTGTTTGTTCTTTTTGTGTAATCAATGATAATACTTGTCTGTTATTATATATTAAAGTCCCGCCAAAACTCTATATATAATAAATATATAGAGTTTTGGCGGGACTTTGGAGGAGACATGTCCGTTATTTGCATTATATTCTCAAATTTGTGTTTCAATTGATATTATTGAATAAAATTCATGGCGTTTTGTTTAATAAGTGTTCGTATATGAGTGCAAATGTGGGGAAATGGTGTAAATATCGTGTTTAGTGTGCTCTTCTACATTGTCGTCAAAACTCCCTTGCAACATCATGCATAAAGTGCCACGATTTTATGAATGATTAGGTTGGGTTAGGTTAAGATTTAAGGTAGATTAGATTTAAGGTTAATTAAGTTAATTTAAGAAAGGTTAATTAAGAAGTTAATTGTATATTTTCTTCTAAGACTTTCGCGAATCTCATCCATTGATCAAAACAACTTTTAGGATTATATCGCGTTTATTTATTACTTATTTATATTTATTTCCCGACGTTTAAAGAGAGAGACTCTTTATAGAGTGAAATAAATTAAAACAAAAACCCTTTTTAAAGAAGCTTTTATTAAAGCGCTCTAAACAAACAATTTATATAATAATAAAAGCTTGTCACGCGAGTGTTAAATAAACTGTACTAATTTTATAATGTCAACAGTTAAAAATCCGTAAATACAGCTATTTAACTTATTATTGTATTTAAAGCATAACATATTAAAACACGAGCGCTTGAAATTGCCTCCTTGGAACAAAAACGCACGGACGATTCTGAGTGTAAGGTTGTCATGAGAAGAAATGGGCAAAACACTCATGTAAATTAATCTACTAACTTATAGGGAGTCAAAATTCGCGACAAGCTTTTATTATTATATAAATTGTACATACTGATGCTCTAAGTTGATATTTGAAATTTTTAAGGAAATATTAATTTCATATTTTTAGAGCGCTTTAATAAAAGCTTCTTTAAAAAAGGTTTTTGCTTTAATTTATTTTTTTATTTTTAGTTATAGCTGGCTAGGTTAGTGTCATTTCATTCAACGCATAATTATTGCAAGTTAGTTTACCGTTTAATTTCAAACAGTCCAGCTCTTCAATAAGGAGATCATCTAATTCAATTTCAGCTAATCTATTTAATCGCAATGATGATTTTTAATTCATATATTGTAGAAATGCAAAAAATGTATGGCGTCATCTTGGATGGTCCACGTCATTCTAAATACAATTAGAATGACGTCACATTATTTTTCGAGTTATTCTCAACAAGTCCTTTCATTTGATACCCATATTGTAGAAATGCAAATATTTTTCCCGCCATATTTGATTAGTAATGACGTCATTTTTTTTTTGAGTTACTATTAACAAGCCCTTTCATTTGATACCCATATTATAGAAATGCATTAAAAACTGTTCCTCTATCTTGGATGATCCGCCATATTAGATTTAGAATGACGTCACATTATTTTTTCAGTTACTCTCAATGAGCCCTTTCATTTGATACTCATATTGTACAGAAGCTTAAAATATATTTTCCTCCATCTTGGATATTCCACCATATCGAATTTAGAATGACGTCATATTATTTTTTGAGTTACACTCAATAAGCCCTTTCATTTGATACCCATATTGCAGAAATGCATTCAAAATATCCATTCCTCCATCTTGGGTGGTCCGCCATATTGGATATAAAATAATGTCACATATAATATCATGCATTGTCATCCAAAGTAAACGTGTATACAAAATTTCAGCTCAATCGGTTGTAGATATCTACTTCAAAATTGAGTTGCAAGATTCCACCGAACATACATACATACATACAGTGCAAGTTAAATAAAAGCTTTTAAAATGAAAATGATTGCTGTAAAGAGTTCGAAACGTCGGGAAATAAATATAAATAAGTAATAAATGAACGCGATATAATCCTAAAAGTTGTTTTGATCAAGTTAATTGTAATAAAAAGACTCGACTTAAAGGTCCTAGCAACCAGGTCGTTAAATTATATTAAAAAAAAATATTATATATACTCTTTTATAGGTATGTTTATAAAAAAAAACACAATTTAAAAAAGGTTTAAATACACATTTTTGTCTAAATTATACCTAATTTGAGCAGATATAGATTCTGGTATTTAATAGTAAATACAACAATGATATCACAGAAGAATGTGCGGTTCCAGTAGAATTTCGTATTATAGTAGTAGCGGGGGACTAAATACTTCATAAAAATATATAAATAGTAAGTTTGAGGTTTCTAAATATTATAATTCCATAGTTATTACGCTTTTCTCTGAGTGTAGTGAGGAAGTGGAGCATCGATCTTTTGGATCAAGATGTCATGGGACTTTTTTTCGTTAGTTACCTATACATGTTAAACATTGATGAATGACAGAGCTTGTATCGGGTGTATGGCAATAGGTTCCATCCATTTCAGTCGTCGAAATTCGGCAAGTCGCTTTATAGGCGCTGCGTACACGTTTGGGTAGAAAAAGCATGAATTATAAAAAAAAAATCTAGTGCTTTGATGATAGGATTTACCTGAAGTCCAAGTTAAATGTTGTTCTAAATCCGTAAGTACATTTATAAATGATCGCTTTCATTTAGATATTATTACACTTGGAATTTCTTTTGTTATGGAAATCTTTATGATTTCAATAAAATGCAAATATTTTGCGATGTTACCACGACTTGACGATTGGTTTTGCTCAATCGATTTTGTTTCGTTAAACCTACTGGCCTGTTTTAGCGCCATTCCACCAGGATTAGTGTTAAGTTTTTGAAATGTATTTAGTTTGACTAGTTTCCATTATCTAGTTTCTTGTTTCTAAATTAAGTATGTATTAATATTAGTAGGACTTTCACAATTTAAAATAATATATTTTGTGGTTAAAGGTTATGGAATTGACGACATTTTATTGAAATTATATTGTTTCATTCGTGTCTCGGTGGTCCAAGTGGTTGAGCACACGCCTTCTGATCCAGTGGTACGGGTTCGAATCCTGACACTGGCTCATACCAATGACTATTCGAAACTTGTTTTCGGAAGTTAAGCGTGATAAATATCGATGACTGAAAAACTTTGTGCCCGGTATGGCAATAGGTTCGCCACCTATTCCATTTGGGACGTAAACATAACGGCGAGACGAGGCTTAACAGCCACTGCCTACACCTTCGGGTAACAAAGGCGTGAAGTTATGTTTATTATGTTATGTTTATATTGTTCAAAAACAAACATCACACAGTCGTTCGTTTTGAATCGTGTAGAAAATGGATCAATATATTTTGAAGTAAAAAAAAAAATGCTTTCGCAGAAGGCCCATATTATATAATGAATAATAAAGTTTTTAAAGGGCGAGACCCTTCATGCCATCACAAAATACATATAAATAGGAAAATTACAACACTTGCAGTGTTGTTTCCCACCTTTTCTTGTAAAAATAAGACGGCCATAAAGTAAATTTATCACTGGCAGTAAATAAAGCGTAACATATTGCGTTTGCGAGTAGTAAAGAGACATCGCAGTACTGATACAATGTCGTTAAATGATGACAATGTGATTCCAGTGTATCGCGGTTAAAAAGGGCTTACGATAAAACAATGAATAAGAAAATTTTAAGGCGAAAGATTATATATATCCACATCAGTAGGTAAAACCAAACTTTTACGAAGCAAAGTATAGAAATAAACAGACAACTTGACGGTGTAGGCAGCGCCTGCTAAAACCTCGACTCTTCGATAACGAAGTAACATAAGTTACGCCCGAAATGGAATAGATGGCGAACCTATAGACATACACCGAGCACAAGGTTGTCAGTCATCGATATTTATCACACATAACTTCCGAAAAGAATACCGAGAAATCATTGGCGTGAGCCCGGAATCGAATCCATGACTTTTGAATCAGAAGCAGGAAGCTCGACCATTGGACCACTGAGACTATAGCAGCGTATCTAAGCAGAGTGTCTTGGTTTGTATGCGCTTATGTCCAAAAGTACGGCTGCTTTTAAAACAATGTTTTGTGATCAGGTAACCCAGATACATATTAATGAATATTATTTATCATTAGACAGCACTAGGCAAAATTTATTATTTTGGATTGATAATTTGTGATTTCCGCAGTCGAGCATATAAATCAGCGGTTTTATATATCAGTATAGATAAAACATCATCGAAAATTTTGTTATAATTTTAAATGAAACGAATAATTCATTTTGATGATAAATTGAGAGGCCATATCTCTTTCCGCCGCTGATACTAAACTTTTGGGCGAAAAATATTTATAGCCGATGATGAGTAAAAGAGCGCGGTCGCTATGCAATAAAATACAAACCAAAAGTCAAATATACATAATAAATGTTTAATTAAGTGGAAAGATAAATCTGAAGATCTTTTTCAATTCTTTTGTTTTACAACTCTGCCCTTATGCCACACTGAACCTTCCTTTTTTTTGTAATGCAAGGAAATGCTTTATGCAAAACCTCGCCTAGAGATGGCAGTTGGTAGTGTGGGACTCCCAAAGCAGTAAACTGCAACCCAATCCTAGCTACTCACTAAAGCCCCGCGCTATGTGATACTTTGGGTGCGATGCTAGTGTGGTTGATATCTCGTAACAATGAATGGTAACTTATATTTAGTTTCATTGATCGTGACACAGATTATTAAGGACCTCGTGATGGATTTGTTAAACTACCGACTGCGGAACGAGTACAAATATTTGTCATAAACATGAATATTTTTAATGACGTATATTTTATTATGAATTATAAGTATGTATCTATAAACTATATTTATATTAATATTTACAAAGTATATTTGTATTAATATCAGTTGTCTAGTTTCCATAACACAAACATTTAGTTGGTTAGCTTGGAACTAGAGACCGCTGTGTGTATTGTGTCTAAGATATTATTATATCATTTATAAGTCTCGGTGGTCCAGTGGTAGAGCACACGGCTTCTGATCCAGAGGCCCGGGTTTGAATCTTGACACTGGCTTACACCAATGACTTTTCGAAAATGTTTTCGGAAGTTATGTGTGATTAATATCGATGACTGAAAAACTTTGTGCCCGGTATGGAAATAGGTTCGCCACCTATTCCATTTGGGACGTAAACATAACGGCGAGACGAGGCTTAACAGCCGCTGCCTAGACCTTCGGGTAACAAAAGGCGTGAAGTTATGTTATATTTTATATTATAATGTACTCACTAAGCGTTGATTGCTAAAGCTACATATTAGCCCTACGAGTTACCTACTGATATAACGAGGATACAATATATCCAATGCACTTCCGGCATACACAATTCGGAGATATATTGCTGCTGCATATACCTCCAGTCATTAAAGGTGTAAAGTCATAATTACAGCGTGGCTTGATTATGACGATTACTATTACTTTCAAAGACATCGATTTTTCTTCATAAAAAGATGTATTTAACGCTTCAGAGATTATCAAAGCCTAAACGATTTGTGATAACCGCATCCAAATCTGTTGAGTAGACTCCGATTATCCATTGAGGTAAATGATATTCTTGCAGTAAAATGATTAGTATATTGAAAATTGGACCTCTTTAAATGACGAAGTGAAGATTGTTTTAAGAAAATGTAATTTTAAGTCTCGGTGGTCCAGTGGTTGAGCACCCCATCTGAATCAATAAGTCACGGGTTCGAATCCTGGCTCACGCCAATAACTTTTCAAAAGTGATGTGTGATAAATATCGATGACTGAAAAATTTGTGCCTGGTGTGGCAAAAGGTCCGCCGCCTATCCCATTTGGGACATATACTAACGGCGAGTCGATGCCTAACAGCCACTGCCTACACTTTCGGGTAGAATAAGGCGTGAAGTTATGTTATGTAATGTTATAAGAAAGTGCAGTAGTTATTGTGTAATGTGAGGACCAACAGAGAGACTGATTACGGACAAAAATTGGAAGCCATATTGTCCAAGTAAAAGATCTCATAATATTGTTGTTACTCATTATCTTTAATTTATGATGATCACAAATGTAACGTTGTTTAAAATAATTCTATTTTGTATTATACGAAATAAAAATTATCCAAAGAAAGTCAGATTTGACATATTCATTAGTTCGCTTTGTTGTCTTCCTTTTATATCTTGAATCTTAATATCTGTTAAGTGCTTTTGATTTTTTTAGATATAATTGGGGAAAAATATCGAAATATATATATATTAAAACAACTTATATATTTAGTCTCGGTGGCGCAGTGGTCGAGCACACGGCTTCTGATCCAGAGGTCCGGGTTCGATTCCTGACACTGGCTCACACCAATGACTTTTCGAAATAGTTTTCGGAAGTTATGTGTGATAAATATCGATGACTGACAAACTTTGTGCCCGGTATGGCAATAGGTTCGCCACCTATTCCATTTGGGACGTAAACATAACGCCAAGACGAGGCTTAACAGCCGCTGCTTACACCTTCGGTTAACAAAAGGCGTGAAGTTATGTTATATTATGGCTATTATATACATTTAAAGTGCTAAACAGTTTTTTTGTTTTATTCTTCAAATCAAACAAATGTTCTAAATCTAGAATTCTCGGGTTCAAATCTTGGCTCCACCATTGATTTTTCGGAAGTTACGCGTGTTAAATATAGAAGACTAATAAAATTGTGATCGATACACGGTAATAGGTTCCCCGTATATTTCACCTGGAACGTAAAACTTCGCTAGGTCGAGGCGTACCAGCTAGCAAAACCTTATGGTAGAAAAAGGCATGAAATTATCTGTGACCATATCAAAAGTAAATAGTCATTTTTGTGTGTATTTAAATAAAAATACGAGCTTAAGAAATTATTTTAAGGGGCTTAATTTTGTACTTGCAAAACCTTTTTTCGTAACGAGAGTGATCATTACTTCACCACAATTCTAGGTTTTTTTGTATTTTTACCCTATTTGTTCCGGTCCAACAGATTTACAAATGTCCATGATGTCATACGTTAAAGAGATATGCCTACAATTTATCAGCACTGTTTGCGTGGAAACTATGGACGTCATATTGCGAAAAATCATCAATTTTCATATTACATAAAGGATTGGTGGCCGGTAAGTTGATGAAAATGTATTTTCCTTGATCAGATGTTCCCTTTAAGAATTACCTATTTAAGCTTAATACTTCATTACGCATTTATTCAATTTTTATGGTCAATGAAAAAAATCTCGATAACATAAAAAGATTGTTAGAAAACAGTCTGTCGAATGTTGAATGTCAGCAAAAAAAGTCCAGCTAGCTATCTACAATGCAGTACTGATCCCAATGCTAACTTACGTAAGTAAAAGTTGGGTATGTCAGAGTGTGCATGAAAGTAGAATAAATGTAGACAAAATGAAGGCACTGCGCACAATTTGCAGAGTGACTGTCGCTGACCGCGTCGAAAACAAGGTTATAAGGAAGGAGGTTGGATTATTGGTATAAAAGTTAAAAAATTGCTCTGATCATTCGGACATGTAGAAAGAATGGACGACACAAGATTGACACTAGCAATAGAACGAGACAGAGACGAAGACACTAGCAATAGAACGAGTTCTGGAGGAAGATGATGTCAAGATCCATAAAAATCGAAGCTTGTATGACAAGAGCTATAAAAGTCAAAGAAGCAAATGATGTGTGTAAGAATCATGTTCAATGGCGATCTGTTCTTTCTGCCTACTCCGCAAGGGATTTGGCGCGTAGATAAGTATATATATGCACGTATTGTAACTTTTACGTTGTTCTCGCATTGAAGAATTTCAGGGCATTAAATCTAAATAAAAAAAGTTGCTGTAATCTCATAAATATAGAAGCAGCTAAATAAATATACTTTACTTTATAAATAAACACGGATTATCTAAAAATAGCTACCTACTACGATAAAATTGCATTTCTAAAGTGAAATGTTTAGAATCCACAAGCGCACTCACTATTACGAAACCAGTTCCACAACAAGTCTGATAAGATTATGGCTTATCTAGTTAATGTTCAACGTATTGTGTTATATCTGTAATATAATTTAACGCAACAGCCACATATTATCATTAGATAATGGATTTTCTCTATAGCCATGTAAATAAATGACATTATTTACTAGATTTTCATATATTACTAGCTGACCCAGCAAACGTTGTCTTGCCAAGAAAAGAGGTGAAAATTTTTGGTTGTATTTTAGTATGATATTTAAAAAAAAATATCGCAAAATATAAAAAAATCGGTGTTGACTACCCTTGACATTTACGTGGATGAATAATAGATGTTGTCCTATTCTCAGACCTACCCGATATGCACACAAAATTTCATGAGAATCGGCCAAGCCCTTTCGGAGGAGTTTAATACCGTACACCGTGAGACGAGAATTTTATATATTAGAAGATATTAGACTCGGATAACAACATTCCACTTCTAATTCAAAAGGATCCTTGTTTTCAGGAGATCGATTCGAAAGTTTTGTGATAAGTATCTCCTTTGACAGAATTTTTGTATGGTGTAAGATAAATAGGCTAGCAAAAAAGGTGTGGCTTGTTTAGACATTTTCACCGCTGCCTACACCTTTTTTTCAAGACTTGAACGAAATAAAATTAGGTATTTTTCAATTCAATTCCTCAAGCTATGTGTAGAGGTTTGCAAAATTGTTTGCGATCAGTTCTCAAACCTATTCGATCCAGTCGTTTCGGTGGAGTGTGGTTTTCTATATAAAAAAGCAATGCAATTGCAACCCACCCCTGTTGCAGATGTCCGTGGGCGGCGTCGCTGAACATCAGATGATCTACTTGTCTATTTGCACCCTATTCATAAAAAAACATAAACGAAAATTTTATAAATTAAATAACTGGAGGTATTATTAAGGGTCTATTACAGTCCACTATGCATTCGCAGTAGTATCGAGGTTGGCGGGTTCGATCCCCACCCGAGTACAAATATTTATGGCAAGCATGAATGTTTAGATGTCGGGGGTCATGTCAAGAGCGTGCACGTCGCGACCCCTGCCGTCCCAGTGGGACGCAATCTTGACCGAAGCAAACTCAGCCGGACGGGCTGCTAGGGCGTGCCCCGTAAGCGACGGGCACCGATTAGCCCCCGTTGCATGCGCATGCGGCGAAGAGGGCCGCCACCCTTCACGCAGCGCCAACCCTGGCGGGACGAGGAGAGGGGAGTGCCGTATAGGCACGTGGAATGTTAGAGGTAGTATGACAAGAAAGATGAATGAGATGATGGATGTAATAAATGAGAGATGCCTGGATGCCTTATGTTTGACAGACACAAAGCGGAAGGGGAGTGAGACCGAGGACCTCCCCGGTGGCATGGTAGCCCTATGGTCCGGAGTGGACCCGGACGTCCGTGCCAGTGGGGGTGTTGGAGTCGTTCTCTCCTCCCGCTTTGCTTCAGGAGTGAAAGATTATGAGTTGGTAGGCCCGAGACATCTTTGGGTTCGAATAAAACTGGGGATCACGCGAGTTTTCCTGGTCGCAGCTTATGCTCCCGTCAGCTCCGCGGATCCCCGCGAACTCGAGGAGTTTTGGGAAACTGTTAGGGATATTCTGGATCTGGTTGAGGGAAATGAAAGGATAATTCTGTGTGGTGATCTTAATGGATGGGTCGGAACCAAGAGAGATAGCCTGGAGGCTGTCCTTGGTCCGAATGGTGACAAGAGAGTGAATGATGCTGGTAAGCCGATATTGGACATATGCCTGGAACGGAACCTCCTTGTGTCTAACACATTATTCCGTCATAAAGATATTCACACGTATACGTGGAGACGGAATGAACAAAAGTTTCGTGGGCCTTTTCAAGAAGTGGAGACACTGGCGAGTGCGTACCCATTTCGGAGAGCTTGAAAGGATAAAATGCGAGAAATTAGAAGATGGAAGTGTACGGAGTATGTATGTAGACCTAGTCAGTAAAAGACTCAGTGAGAAGAGTCTTTCTGACCTAGGTGTTGAAGAATGCTGGGAAAGAATGAAAGATAGTATAGAGGATAGTGCAAAAGAAGTATGTGGTAGTGCAAAGAGGCATAAGATTCTGAGAGGTGATGCCTGGTGGGACGCGGATGTGAAAGCCAGCGTCGAAAGAAAGAAAAAAGCATGTTTGGATTATGTCTCAAGTTTGAATCAGAATGATAGTATGACAGAGAAAAAGTATGAAAGCTACCGCCGCTGCAGGAATGTTACCAAAGCCTTAGTGAAAGAGAAGCGTGAAAGACTAGTTGCGAATGAGGAAGTGAGGTTGACGGAGAACTTCGAGGCGAATAACAAACTCTTCTGGAGGGAAGTTAGAAAGCTTCGGGGTGAAACATCCAGAATGGACAAAATTATGTCTAAGACTGGTGACATTCTTGCAAACCCAAGCGATGTATTGGGCAGGTGGAGGGAGTATTTTGGGGAAATGTACGAGTATGTTCCGGATGTGGGCGCCGCGGGTGAGCCTACGGCTGATACCGCTGCGCCAACATCTGACGAGGACATTACTATGGAAGAGATTGAATGGTCGATACGAAGTATGAAAAATGGTAAGGCAGCTGGAATTGATATGATGTCTGCTGAAATGATCAAATACGGTGGAACCTGTGTCCGGGACGCTTTCCTGACCTTGAGCAATCTGTGCTGGAGGTCGGGTAAGGTTCCCATGGACTGGAGGCGCGCTGTCATTGTACCCTTGTATAAAGGATCACGTATGCAGTGTTCCAGTTACAGGGCCATCAGTTTGATTAATTTAGCAGCAAAAGTGTATGGGAAAATTATTGAAAGGAGAATGAGGGTGATATCTGATGGAGTGTTGTGGGAGGCTCAGGGTGGTTTTAGAAGTGGACGAGGGTGCATGGATCAGATTTTTTCTCTCCGCAACATCGTGGAGAAACAACTGGCTGTTAACCGGAAGGTTTTCTGCGGTTTTGTGGATTTGGAAAAAAGCGTTTGACAGAGTGTTACGAAAGGATCTGTGGGGCATACTCCCGGGCTACGGGGTGAGCGGAGCACTGCTGCGCGCTGTGAAGTCCACTTATGAGGGCTGCGTGCGTGTTGACGGCGGCTTGTCCCCCTGGTTTGACGTCAATATCGGCGTCAGACAGGGTTGCGTGCTGTCCGCTCGACTGTTCATCCTGTACCTGGACAGTTGTCTCCAGAGAGTGAGAACGATGGATGTAGGGATGCGAATGGGTGACCTAGTTGTGAGCTGCCTGCTTTACACAGATGACGCCGTGCTTCTAGCCGAATCGCCGTCGGACCTGCAAACACTAGTCACTGCTATGAAAGATGATTGCATGATTAAAGGCTTGCAGTTGAATGCGACGAAAACAAAAGTTATGGTGTTTGAAAGGGAGGAATCCAGAACAGATGCAAGGATAATGATTGATGATGTAGTGTTGGAACAAGTGAATGACATTGTATATCTTGGATGCGCTTTTAGCAGAGATGGAAGGTACACCGCGGATGTAGAAAGACGAGTGGCGATAGGAAATAGCGTAAATGGAGCGTTGGGCAGATTCCTGGGCGCGAAAAACATTAGCAGAAAAGCCCAGCTAGCAATCCACAATGCAGTCCTGATCCCAACACTAACTTATGGAAGCGAGAGCTGGGTATGGCAGAGTGTGCATGAAAGTAGAATAAACGCGGTAGAAATGAGGGCACTACGCAAAATCTGCGGAGTGACTCTCGCTGACCGCATAGAAAACAAGGTTGCAAGGAAGGAAGTTGGTTTGAAAGAGAGTGTCGGTGTAAAAGTAAGAAAGGGCATGCTCCGATGGTTCGGACATCTACATGTATCTATATGTACAGAATGGTTGATGCAAGACTGACTAAGCAGATATACAATGCAAAAGCGGATGGATGTTGGAGTCGAGGACGGCCAAGACACACATTCCATGACCAAATAGAACGTGTTCTGGAGGAAGGTGATGTTAAGAGCCTCAAAAACCGACGCGCGTGCATGAAAAGAGTTATGAAAGTCAACGAAGCGAGTGAGGCGTGTAAGAATCGTGCCTTATGGCGCTCTGTTCTCTCTGCCTACCCCGCAAGGGATTTGGCGTGAAGTTATGTATGTGTGTATGTATGTATGAATGTTTAGATGGCGTCTGGGTATTTTTCAATGTATTATAAGTATGCTTCAAAAAACAAACTATTAATTTAATATCCGTTATGTATATACCGTTGTATAAGCATTTAGTTGCATGATTTGGAACTAGAGGGTGCTGTGTGTATTGTGTTCAAGATATTATAAGATAATTATTATCACAAGCAAATACTAAAACACGTTATGCGTAAACAAAATGTTTCAAACGGCAATTTTGTAAATTTACCTTTAAACTTTCAGCTGTTATGATAACGCTGGTTCGAACCAGGAATATTAATTAAACCCACGTTTACAATGGCCACAGAGTAACTTTCGACATTTGAACTTTGTTTCAACATAATAACACTCAGATCAAATTATAGACTTTTTGAGAGATTGCTCCTTTGCCTAATGAAAAAAATAAAAATTTGAAGTTAGATATGCTATTATTGTTTACAGCAAACTAAGTTGTTTATGTATTTATCGTACTTCGGCATTATAAGTCTACTTAATACCTATATTCCGTTTATAAAAAGTCTTCTTATTGATCTAGTGGTTCATCTTCTCATTCCAAGGAAGTTGTTTCTGAATAAAAAGGTTCTGTTTCGAATCCTATAACTTTTCAAAAACAATGTCGGTAATATCCACGAATAATAAAAATGTGACTAAGATGTCGTCATCACATGCAAGAGATAAAAAAAACGCTATGTCCAGATACATAAACTCCATAAACTACGAACGTGAAGTTTCCAAATATTAATCAATTTCTATTAGGCACTAAGCATTAAGCTTAGCATCTTTGCCAAGATTAAAAGCCATGAAAACAAGAAATATAATGTACCTACATTGATTAAAAAAAAATGAACCAACCAGAGTTACATCAAAATCTTGGACATGCGATTGAAAATTGCATTTTAAATAGCAAAAAAGATTTCTCTCGGAAAAAATGTGTCACCTTCATATCATAATCTTTATATTCTTATATAAAGATAGCGCCTGCTAGATCAGCTTTTTCCGAGAATCATGAAAACTTGGAGTGTCGCCGCAATGAAACGGCATACTATTTCTATTGTTTCAAATAATCCATCAAGCTTCATTCTCGAGTCTATGTGCATGAAATATAATGAAATTCCTTTTACTTTTGAAATAATTTTCAAGCGGAGTAGTGTTTGTTTTTTTTTTTGTTGTTTTTTTAAGTTAATGTGTTTTTTTTAACACGACGTTTATACTGACGAACTACGTATTCCGTGCCATTTGATTATTAATTTGTGATCACCAAACTCAGAAAATAAAACTATGAATTTTACTAAATCGATATCATTTTTCGGCTTTGATGAGTCTTGATTTATATAGTTTTTTGACCCGATTTAAGTATCACTAGTGAAGCGAAATTCAAAACTCGCTTCTGAATCAAGAAGTCATTGGTTTGAGATTGGATTGGATTGGTCAAGGGTTTGAGTTTTAATGATGACTGAAAACTTCGTGACCGGTGTATGGCAATGGTCTTACTACCTATTTCATTTGGTTAAGCGTGAAGTTACGTCGTGATTTCTTTTTCAATACCTCTGGTGGTATGTAACTTATTCATTTTACGTGAATAAGTCACATATCATTCGAATACTATAAAAATATATGGTTATTTTATCAGTACATTTACGACCGTTGATAACCGAAGATGTAGGTAAGGGAATAGGAATTATGCCTCGACATGAAGATGGATTTACGTATTTATAAGAGTATTTGTACCGATTCAGTAATATTAGGTTAGGAAAAAGTTCTATCGCATTTTATATAAAAAATCTTAAGGGTTTTTTTATTAAGTTTATTCACATTTGACTAAAGTATGGAGGGGCCATTTGGATAACCTTTTACCATCGTGTAGGTAGGGACGTTTTCCCAGTGCTATAAAATATTTGAAGCTTCTGATCAAAAAATTATGACAAGCGTTTTTGGCAGTCCTCTTGTGATGTTCATCTAAAACTATATATGGAATTCTGCAGAAACCGTAACAGGTGAAATTCCGAAGCTGCAGGGTCAGGACTATACGGCAGATTCATTAACACCTCCTAGCCAAACTGTCGCAATTTTCGCTAAGTGGCTAAAGGAGTGTGACTATCATGGTGACTACATACTACATAACTACACCCCGTCTGCTGATTAATTCCGGCCGCTTTCTCTCAGTTTAGAGTCGCTCGTCCTGCCTGGCGATAAAAGCTCATAATGAATAATGCGCTTCCAATCCCCCATACATGCAGCATCATCTTGTTACAACTTAACCTGGGTTTTGCCACAGTCTGTGAAGCCTGATTGGCCTTTAACCACGATCTTTTACGCAAGTTCTTGTCGTACGTGGTCCACTTTTCATTATCTTCTCAGTTATCTCTTCTTAAAAAGTGGTTCAGTTTCATTACTTCGTAATAAAGAATCTGAAAGATTTTTTCTACAACTTTGAACCTATTGTCATAAATTAGACACTACAAAATATTAATGACTGACAAAATTGTGCCAGATGTGTGGCAATAGATTCGCCATCTTTTCCATTTTGGGAAGTAATGTAACGATACGTCAATTCGAGCCTTTAATAGCCGCTGCCTACACCATCGGATAAAAAAATGGCGTAAAGTTACGTTACCCTTACTATCAACTGTAAACGTTCCCGATTCTCCTATTTCTATTCCCAGAAAATTCTGACTTTTGAATCAATATTTCACATGTTATGGGATAAAAAAACGCAGTATGTTATTCCAGGGTAGTATCAAGATGAGTATTGCAAATTTAAAAGTGGAGCACACAACGCTAAAAAAGAAATAAATGCAGTTCCACCACGAAATCGTTGAAATGTGTATTTGGGCGTTATATGTGTGACGCGATGTGGAACGTGTATGTTTGAATAAATCTAGAAAACCTTTGCCACAGAGATAAATTTTCTGTTTCTAATTTAAATACGTTATAAGATTTTTTTAACGAGTTAGTGGGTCTCCTAGTTTAATGCAACTAGCGCTGGGCATAGAAATCTGCAACACTATAAGGGGACTACAGTTACGCTGCCATTCTTAAAGATGTGATAAGGGTAGGCGAAAGTAATGAGCGTTCGGTTAACTCTCGTCGTTTTTCTGAGACGTAGGTCGAGCCAATCTGTTCATGCAACAAACTTCATAGCTTTATCACAATAACTGGACCAAAGTTGTCCTGACCAAATAAAACGAGTGTGAAATGCCATTGACTTCAAGATTTCTGTTGGTTGCCACCTTAATTCATCTTTTTTTAATTAGGAGTGACAAAGGCAAAGATTTCATACTAATCTTAAATAAAAACTCATCGTATAAAAACCAATAATAAAACATCATGTCAACTTAAGAGCGGTAAAAACTCCGGATAACTTGAAAATAACCCGGTACGAACCCCTGAGTAATATTCAATGGTTGATCCTTTTAAAATAACCCTTTTAAAATCTGTTCAAACAAGATTCTATTCAAATAATATGCCATATATATATTCTATATATATATTCTATGTATGTCGGTATCGTATCCAATGTAGAAACTTATTTCATCATATATCGACGGTTTTTTTTATTTAGGTATATCTTTATAAAGAAGTAAAAATGGAGAAATACTAGTTGAGTTCCTTCTTGAGCAAAACCTGACACTTCTAAACTCCAAGTTTCGTAAAAAACCCAAGAATAAATGGACATGGATATCACCAGACGGAAAGGTTAGAAACGAAATCGACTACATAATAACTAACAAAGTGAAGGTATTCAGCGATACGCATATAATACAGAAACTAAATTTCAACACAAACCATCGTATGGTTCGCAGTTGTCTAGTTGAAAGAAGTCCAAGAGCTCCTAGACATCATGTAAACAATATGCAAATAAATAACATTCATAGAGAAACAGACAACACGATAGAAGACCTGACGGAAGTTGTAAATTCGAATTTGGACCTAAATGAAAAATACACAAAATTAGAGAACAAACTTAAAGCACAGGTAGGAAAACAAACAACTAAGTGTAAAGAAAACTTTCTAAGTGAAAGTACGTTAAAACTAATTGAAAACAGAAAGAACTTGATAACAGAAAGGGATAAAAAGAAAAACCAAAATGCTATATCTAACCTTAGCAAACAGATCCGCGAAAATATGAGGAAAGACAGAAAAATCAGAAGAAACAAAACATTAGAGAATCACATAAACAGAACGGGAGGGACGAAAAAAGCGCTTAAGGAACTTCGTGAGAAAGAGAAAGAATGGATACCAAAGTTAAGAGATAAAGAAAACGAACTGCCAGCTACTACACGGAGTTCTATCCAAAATGTGGCAACTAATTACTATCGGTTACTCTATTCAAATCAGTCAAATTTTAATGCACACAATAGTAGACACAAGCAGAAGTGTATGACTGAGGATAACGAGGAATTACCAGCAATATTAGTAGCGGAAGTAGAAAAAGCGATAAAAAGCCAAAAAATGGAAAAAGCACCTGGCCCCGACCGGATCACAAACGAACTTATGAGAGGTACAATCACAGAACTAAGTCCGCTACTGGGGAAAATATTTAACGAGATTCTAAATACTGCCTGCGTCCCTAGCCAATGGGCAGAATCCCATATAATACTTCTTTACAAGAAAGGTTTGAAAGAAGATATCGGAAATTACAGACCCATATCTCTCATCTCAAATGTATACAAAGTTTTCGCAAAGATCATTTTGGACAGAATTTCAATTAAACTTGATGAAAATCAACCCGTGGAACAAGCAGGGTTCAGGAAAGATTTCAGCACAATAGACCATATTCACACTATCAAACAGCTTCTAGAAAAATATAACGAATATAGAAAAACTATTTACGTTGCCTTTATAGACTACGCTAAGGCTTTTGATAGTCTCAAACATGAAGTCGTATGGCAAAGCTTAAAAGAACAAGGCATTCAAAATATGTATATCAACATTATCAAGAAAATTTACAGTGAAAGTAAAGGTAGAATAAAATTGGAATCAACAGGAGATGCTTTTCCAATAGAAAGAGGTGTCAGGCAAGGCGATCCACTTTCACCAAAGCTGTTTACAGCAGTGGTGGAGCAAATGTTCAGGAAGTTGGATTGGGAGCATCTGGGTCTAAAGATAAATGGTTCGAGGCTAAATCATCTCAGATTTGCGGATGACCTGGTGCTATTGGAAGAAGATGCAAAATTACTAGAGCTCATGATACAAGCCCTAGCAGATAAAAGTCGTGAATTAGGCCTAGAGATGAATTCCAGCAAAACTAAAATTATGACTAATTCAATTCCTGTAGACATCATAGTTAATGGACAAAAGCTGGAGTATGTAGAGGAATATGTTTATCTCGGCCAGATAATATCGCCTAGTGACCAGATGTCGAAAGAAATACACAAACGAATTGCAAATGGATGGAAAATCTACTGGGCTTTGAAAGAAATCACCAAAAGCAAGGAAATAGGCATTAATATAAAAAAGAAGACTTTTGATACCTGTATTTTACCCTGCATTACATATGGCTGCGAGACCTGGGCTTTAACAAATCACCACAGGGCTAAGCTTGCAAGTTGTCAGAGAAGTATGGAAAGAAGCATGTTAGGTTTAAAACTAGCAGACAAAGTAAGAAGTACAGACATCAGGCATAAAACAAAATTAACCGACATCCTGGCTCGTATTGATCAACTAAAATGGAGGTGGACTGGGCATATGCTCAGGTGTAAAAAGGAGAAATGGAGCAAACAGGTGACCATCTGGTATCCAAGAGATGGTAATAGGAGTCGAGGTCGCAAAAAGAGAAGATGGGAAGATGACTTCAAAATGACTTTAGGTCCGTTATGGACAAGAGTGGCGGCGGACAGAAATCAATGGAAAGAGTTGGAGGAGGCCTTTGCCGTAAGGCACACCGAACTGAGAGATCTTTTATAAATTAGAAGATATATTTTGTTACCGATTTTAAATGTATAAAATTGTTAAAGTTCGGAAATAAAGGTTTTAATATTATTATTATTATTATATATATCTTTATAATACAGAAGTTCATATTTTGCGTTAGTATATATAAAATATTTACCAAGTATTTCGTTTAAATGTCGTCAATCGTCATTATTCCCATTCTAAATTTTAAACTCAGATTACCGCGCGCCCCACAAAAGTGTAAGTAATAAAAATTCCGTATGAGACATGTTCCCTTTGCGTTTCACAGCTTCAAAATAAAAATGTTAATTGACATTCTTTTCAGTGAAAAAAAATTTTTTACTTGGCTTTATTTTGCTGCCTGCGGCCTATGAAATGTCACATTCGTTACGCAAATAAATCACTAAAAGGAACACATTTTGTTAGGGAAATACCGTTTGCTATTAATCACATTTTACTTGTCATATAATACACTCAAGTACAAGAACATGTATTCGTATGTATATATATTTAAAATTATGTGGAAATATATACCTGAGAGTTGCAGAACAAATTATATTTCAAGCTAACATAAATTTATTTCAATGTATGGTTATTTATTTCTAATTCATTCCATTTAGTATTTACTACCCACGTGAGTTTTAATTATTCAAGATCCGTGAAATAAATTGTATTCAATACTTCTATTGGAATATGATGTTTAAATTTCATCTAACGTTGTTTGTTCGTTATAAACTTTAAAACTGCTAAAGTGATTTTAATGAAATTTTAGGCATGACATGACAGTTTAAATTTTCTTATTGTTTTATTTATTTCTAATAACTTTTGCACAGAGCGATGTCTGCCTGCTCAACTGGTGCACCAGAGTACCTCATCTTTGCACCTTGAAGCTGTATCTACGGATATACATCCCTACATTGTTAATTTACCCACAATAAAACTTGTTAATGGAACTATTAAAACTAAAATTTAATTTGTTTAAATAATACATTAAGTCAAAAACATAAACTAACTTTCACAATTTACTTGTTTTCACAACAATATTCACGATTAATTTTACTAGAGAGAACCTGTTCCTGACAGTTGCTGAGGGACGCTTGATTGATTGAAAATAGTCACGCAGTATGGTTCTAGTTTTCCACGTCTACTCTACATTATATAGTACATGTAATATATAAAATAGTCTCGGTGGTCCAGTGGCAAAGCACACGATTTCTGAATCCAAAGGTCGCGGGTTCGAATCCTGGCACATCAATGACTTTTCAAAATTAATTAATCACGAAAGATTTGTGTGATAAATATCGATGACTAAAAACTTTGTGCCCGGTATGGCAATAGGTTCGCCATCTATTCCATTTGGGACGTAAACATAACGGCGAGTCTAGGCTTAACAGCCGCTGCTTCCACATACCACGTCCTCTCAGAATATCGACGTACAGTGGCTCATGCCACGTTTCTTTCGGTGAGGGAGGTTTTTGGAGGCCCACACCACTTCCCCTCTCTTTCCAATCCTTATCCCATAAAGGCCGGCAACGCTACTTTAACACTGTATGTGTTGCAGGTGTCTATGGGCGGCGGTAGTTGCGTAACATCCGGTGACCCGCTTGCTCGTTTGCCCTACTATTCCATAAAAAAGCAAAAAAATGATAACAAAAACTGTACATTGTATGTATAAATGCAAATATGCATACATATGTCGGAGCGTGAACACAGTGGCGCCGTCTTTAGATAATTAAATAGACTACTTTTGGTTCGTTAAAATACTGGTAGTATTAATGAAAGAAAGTGATTAGTTTACAGGCGCACCAATCATGTGCGCCCGATACATTCGTTTCATACGCCGACGATTACAAAAAGCAGGAATTCACAACTTTGTGAAGACGTAGTTTTGGTGACCGCCTCGAGGTAAACGGGCGGCCACCGAAGGAGACCGAAGTTCTTTTATGGACGAACATTGATGTAAAGTATTGTCGTAGCTACGCGACAGTATCTGCCGGTGTCGTAATAATGCACTCTGTCATATTTTACAATAATAATTCTGCACTTATTTACACATTTTCTGACATTATTTGGAAGCTGTACTGCAGCATGATGTTCACTCACCACCGTTCGGGCCAGTTGTGACACAATCTAACACAGAGTGTGTTAGATTGTGTCACAACTCTATTTTCTATACATATATTTATTAAGAAAACCTTGCGAAATCTCTGACAAATAAATACGCTCACACCTTCATAGATTACCAATAAAAATGTTTATTATTGGGGACGAGCAAACGTCAGGTATGATGGCAAGAAGGAATATTCCGACACTCGGCAGAATTTTTCCCACCTTTTCTTATGAAAATAAGACAGCCATAAAGTAAATTTATCACTGGCAGTAAATAAAGCGTAACATATTGCGTTTGCGAGTAGTAAAGAGACATCGCAGTACTGATACAATGTCGTTAAATTATAACAATGTGAGTGCAGTGTTGCGAGTCTGACGAGATCTTACCAAGATGTCTTGTAATTACGCGAAGACTGTTTCCTACATTATTATGAAATAAATTGTAGACAAATATATTGTGTTTAAATAGTAATCTTTGTACAATTATAATAATTTATCTATACCTACTAGGAGTATAAAACATCAGAATGTGTTTCATCATCATCACTTGCCTTTTGAGGTCCACTGCTGGAGATAGGCCTCCCCCATAGAGCGCCACAACTGCCGGTCCGCTCAATCATGGCGAGTTTTTGCCATAATCGCCACGCTTGGCAGGCGGATTGGCTATCGCAGTAGGCTGTATTTTCTTGAGAGAGAATGCTGCTGCCCATTCTTCTAGCTTTTCCCTTAGTCGCTTTTTACGACACCCACGGGAAGAGATGGGGTGGCGGTATTCTAAGCCGGCGCCACACAGCATAGAATGTGTATAGTTAGAATTAATTGCAAAAAAGAAATCTAAGAAATAACTTATATGAATTCAAATTTTTTTTTTCGGCATTCTGCCGAGTTCTTATCATGACGACCCTTACAATTGGTATCGGGTCTGAGTGAGACTAAAAATAAAAATAATAAAAAAATATATATTAATTATTATTTGCACTATGGACTGCATTCGATAGTTATAATTTAATTTATCCTTTCATTTAAAATCAACAATAAAATTTACGATTTTTCATTTAATAAATACTATTTAAATTTTAGGTAACTACATCTATATCTATCCAAAATAATATTAAAAATGTATACTATTCGTAGATATCTACAATTTATGCCACAGTATATGACTACATATGCAGATAAGGGTTGAGTAATACGTAGTATATGCAAATAATGTTAAACAGTCATCAATAGGAGTGGCTCATCAGCTTACAATGTTGATACTCTGTGGCTATAACAAACAACGTGTTTATTGAATGCATCTGAATTGATTCCCGAATAGTTTAAACAGCTGCATTAATATAACTGTAGTGGTAGGATCAAACAGATGGCTACTCGAATGGGCCTGCTCGACCGGAGAAATACAAAAACTTCTCAGAATGTCCACGTGAATTGGCTCATGTTGCAATTTTGCGATTTTGGCAATTGCGTCCGTGTTTTTTTGTTCTACGGAGGAACTTTCCTCAAGCGTTCGTGTTTAAATATTAAATGTAACTATAATAATATATTTAAATCTGTATTTATTGACTATTTTTGCGTGTCTATAAGGACCTATGAAAGTAAAGCTACTTTATTTTTTATTTCTTTCCACGTTATTAAGATGCCCAAACTGCTCCTTCCGTCCCTTCCTACATATGTACTATAGTCATTCATATACTAAATAAGGGCGCTATCTGTGTTACAGTTGTCCATGGGTGGCATTATGTGCTTAACATCAGTTGACCCGCTTGCTTGCTTGCCCTTTATCCCATAACAAAAAAAACTATCCTATGACTAATAAAAATGGAATAAAACCAGCTAGATTAATAATCGAATAGAAAACAATGACGCTGAATCATGTAGGATGATCATAAATAGGTTATATATCAGTACTAATTACGATGTACAAGTCTCGGCAGCGCAGTGGTCGAGCACACGGCTTTTGATCCAGAGGTCCGGGTTCGATTCCAGACACTGGCTCACACCAATGACTTTTTGAAATTGTTTTCGGAAGTTATGTGTGATAAATATCGATGCCTGAAAAACTTTGTGCCTGGTATGGCAATAGGTTCGCCACCTAATCTATTTGGGATGTAAACATAACGGCGAGACGAGGCTTAACAGCCGCTGCCTACACCTTCGGGTAACAAAAGGCGTGAAGTTATGTTGTGTGTTGTTGTAAAACTACGACAACAATTTTGAGAATCGATTTTTTATTGATAGCATTTAAAATAGAATCCAATTTTGTAACGGTTTAGAATCCCTGTCACGATTCATAGTAAATATTTACATAAATTTCGGAAAAACTGACAAAACTTGTTGAATGTAAAGAAATACGTGAGTTTCCTGGATCTGCTAGTAAATGAAATAAAAGAAGTTGGTATTGTGTGAACTCTCTTAACAGCGCTAACAAAATTCCGTGGAGCTTAACTTCTTTAATAAGTACATAAATTAGATGCCTTTGGTGTATTTTGTAACTTGTGACGCAATTCGAGAATAATGGATCCATTGTTTTTTGTTTTCAGATAATCAAAGAAGTCATTCAAATATCTTCTAATGGAGTTTAAATATTTTTTTTATGGGATAGGATGCGAGCAGGTATGTCACCTGATGGTAAGCAACCAACGCCGCCCATGGACACCAGCAACACATATAGTGTTACTGTTGCGTTGCCGACCTTTAAGGGATAGGGGATAGGGAAGGATGGGGAAGGGGAATGGACCTCCAGGTACCTCTCTCACCGAAGGAAACGCGGCATGAACCAGCTTACGTCGATCTTCCGAGAGGTCGTGGTATTTCACCGGTCGAGCCGGCCCATTCATGCAGCGAACTGCTTAGCTCTACCATACTTTATATGTAAAGTATGTAAGGAAATTATGATATTCAGTTTTAAACTTATTTTTATCTCTAAGACTTTCGCGAATCACGTTCATGACATTAAAACAACTTTTAGGATTATATCGCGTTTATTCATTACCAATTTTATTTATTTCCCGACGTTTCAAACTCTTTACAGAGATCATTTTTAAACTTTTACTTGTAATAAATAACCTATAATAATAAATAAAAATACACATATGTATACCTAATAAAGCACTTTTTGACATTTTATCATTGTGGAAACAATACATAAACAAAAGTCAAATCAAGTTAACGAACTTTTCATCTCTTTGTCTGTGACTAACGCACTATATATAAACTTTTATTCCTTAGAGTATGCACTTAAATATGTTTTAACATACTTAGCAGTAGATTGTTGATTGTGAAATTTACTTTCATAGTTTTTTAAGATGAAAGATAGCCGGAACTTACGTTGCTAGCCGAGCCATGGTTTTTTCACCGCTCACCGAATTTCTGGGTCAGGTTTTTTGCATTTAAAGAAAAATCCCTGACCTACTATTATACTGAGTTCTTATAACCATATAATCTACTAGCTACTCAAAAGAGATAAAATCAAAACATAGCTTTTGTGTAACCGTTATAATTTTAGCAGTATCTACGTCTTGCAATAAAGAATGGATGTAATTTTTAAACTAAAAGATGTGAATACACTACTGTTTAATAATGTTCTTTAATAAAACGTAACTTCACGACTTTTTTTACCCGAAGGTGTAGGCAGAGGCAGATAAGACTCGTCTCGCTGTTATGTTTACGTCCCAAATGGATTAGGTGGCGAACCTATTGCCATACTGAGCACAATTTTTTCAGTCATTATTATTTATCACACATAACAACAATCTACTGCTAAGTATGTTAACAGTACTGCTTAGTCTGAATCTAGACGGAGTTCAAATAGAAAGACGCACTGTGAAAAACGTTTATTCTAATGAATAATCCAGTTATCCCGTTTGGAAACCACCCAACTCAATACTATCAGGAATACCTAATAAGGTTGAGAGAATAATAATTGTGAGATCGAGAATTGTTCGCTACAGTCGAACTATCGATCGGATGGTCCTTCGGACAGGATTATCACGGATTGTTAATACAGTTTGCAGAGATTTCTACTTATTCAAATATATAAAATAGCTTAATTTGAATATAAGAACAAACGAATTTATTCTGTTATTACGGTATTATGAAATACTAGCTGATCCGGCGAACTTTGTTCCGCATCAAAAGTAACAAATGAGTAAATTTTGGATTTATCACTTTTTCTTCACTATTTCATACATGAATTATAGATACAAACCACCCTGTTGAGACCCTATATCTAGTAAAAAAAAACCGAATCACAATTCGTTGCGTAGTTTCAAAGATATAAGCATATAAGCGGACAGACAGCGGAAAGCATTTGAAAGCTTTATTTTATACTATGTAATGATTTGTCGTGAAATATTTGAAAGGGCTTTAACATTATCACAGCTCTCGTTAAAACTAATTTCTAATCAGAACTCTCCTGTTCAAATCTGAGTACACGCCAATAACTTTCCGGAAATATTTTTGGAAGTTATGTGGGACAAATATTGATGACAGCTAAAATTTGGGCCGCTGTATGGCAATAGGCTACACCGCCTACTCTATGGGACCAAACTACAAACCTGGCCTCTAGAAGAATTGCTTTCAATGCCTATACTTTTTAAAATAAATAGCGTGAAGTTTGCTTTTCAAAACATCCATACCGATTTACTAAATAAGATTGTTCCACATCTTCCAAATACTAAGTTACCACGACTTGTAGAATCAACCTATGAAAATTTCTACCGTACTGATATTAATTTAATTTGTATAATTTGCTATAAATAATTAATTTTGTTAAGCATAATTATAATTAAGTGAATAATTAATTAATGAATAAAGGCGAAGTAGATATTTAGATCACCAGGTCAACATTCTTTATCGTGTTATCATTTGCACGGATCTGAAGATTCTGTCTTATTTTAATCTCCATTCCAATGTGATCTCATTTAGAAGATGTCAGAACGAAACGTACCTTTTTTAGTATTACGATATTTTTGAACCGTTTTACAAACCTGTCCTAAAATAATTTATCAAATAATTTGTTTTTTTTTTTTTAACTTTACGCCAATATTATCCACAGATCTGCGTGTTACTTGGCAGAACCTATTGCAATACATTAGGTCTAAATCCAATTATTGACATGTATGTCATATATGAAAGTGCTTTAACGACCGCGCCGTATAAGCCGAGGAGGAATACCTAGTATATTGAACTCCTAGTCTTATTGAAAGCAAATAGTGGAACTTAGTGACTGGTTTAACTTCCAGCTTTTCCAAGCTAGTGTTATGTTACCCATGTTTAGTTAACCCTATGTTTACACTGGGTAAAAAAGGCCACTTATGGAATTCATGTACAAACCTATCGGGCCATTAGCGCCCCTAATAAAACTCTCTCGCCAATGAGCTTGAGTGAACTTACTCATTCGCGTAATAACGTTACATGGTTCAGCTACTTTCCCAGCTTGGCTGCCCCATTAGAGCTATAAATTTCACTATATCTTAACCTCTCTTGAAATGAAACGTAATTTTACGCCTTATTCTACCCGAAGGTGCAGGCAGCGGCTGTTAAAGCCCGACCGCAACGTTGTACCAATTTTGGCGATCGCTGTTTGCGTTCTAGAAACACATTTTATAATTGTTATCATTGACATACATGGGTACATTCTTAATTTCAAGACTTTATGAAAGAAAGGAATGAAGTATGTATCTTGTCTTATAGCGTCTATATATCTTTTATTTATTCCTAAGCTAAATAAATTGTGTTAGTTTTATATTGTCATACGGTACACAATCTCATACACCAAAGTAATATTTTTTCAATTGTTGTCAGT
This sequence comes from Euproctis similis, assembly GCA_905147225.2. Taxonomy (NCBI): domain Eukaryota; kingdom Metazoa; phylum Arthropoda; class Insecta; order Lepidoptera; family Erebidae; genus Euproctis; species Euproctis similis. The sequence goes on from LR990109.1 coordinate 19,351,419, forward strand.
ATGTCTGTTTGGTCCGGGTAATCTCTGAAATGGCTGGACCGATTTTGACACGACTTTTATTCAGAGATAGCTCTTGTAGTAAGAAATAACTTAGGCTTTGTAACTTTTTTAAAAAAGCTTTTATTTTTTGCTTCCGAGATGAAATAAAGTTTACCGAGTCAGCTAGTAAAACATACAGTTTTAAGTTACTTTAAAGTATAATAAATTATTTGTTCGAATAGAAATATAGCAGGAAGTATGTGAGTAATTCATGATACCAATTTTATATCTAAATTTGTTCAGGCAAACGAGACCGACGCGAACCTACCTTATACGTGACACAATTTCAATTTGAGCTTTTTGCAGTTTCGCTGTCGAGAAAATCCCGCTGACAAAATGTCTAGCAACAAAGAACAACCATATTTTGAATGGTAGATACATTTGTAAAGAATTTTTAAACGCCACTGGCATAGTTTTTATGGCATCTTTTTTAACGTGTAATTATTATAGGGTTAAATGAGTATTTCAAATGCTATTTTAATCTGACCGTTGGTGGAACAGTGTGATCTTACGCTTAATTATGTAAGCACCCATCTTGACATATCCACATTTTTAACGGAAATATAATATTGAATTTAAATTGTAATGATTTTGTCTACTAATACAAAAATTGATGTAACTTAATGCCACTCACACACCGGCTCAATGGGTGAAATAACACGATCTCTCAGAACATCGACGTAAAGTAGGTATCCTGAGGCCTTTTCCCTATCCCTTTAAAAGGCCTGCAAAGTAATTGTAACACAGTGTTGTAGGTGTCCATGGGCGCCGTTAGTCGCTTACCACCAGGTGACACGCGTACTCGTTTACCCCCCTATCTCATAAAAAGGTGGACGAGCCTTAAAAACCGGTAGTTGTCAATAACAAGATTTATGAAAATCAAAGTAGCGCTTGAGGTGTGATAGAATCTCTGAAATCGGATTTTTCTGCCTACCACGCAAGGGATTTGGCGTGAAGTAATATATGTGCCTATGTGATAAATATAGATGACTGACAAAATTCTGTATCTAAAAAGAGGTCACCTTGTAAATAAATCTTAAGACCGCAGGGTTATATCATCAAACCCAATTTTATTTCAAGCATAAATGCGTAATGTAACGAATATTCCTCAAAGCTCCAAAACATCCCTAAACGATTATGCAACGCTAAAACGTAAATGTATATTTGAATAGACGCGCCTGAGTGAAAGGAAGGAAATTCGTAAATGGCCAAACAAACTGTCCCACCATTTTAGCTAACTGCTCGTCGACCTAATAAAATAAAAGGGGTCAGCTATTCATAACTTATATCCGAATTTATATACAATATACATCCAGTAGATGCTTACTGGTTGTTTAAAAAACAACAGCGAGAATCAATGTAATACTGAATTAAAAAAGATCAATTTTTTTGTTATGAGTTGTAGAGAGGCCACAACCACATGTATGAAAGAGATAATGAGAGTGGAGGAAGCAAGGTACATATCTTGCTTCCTCCACTCTCCTTGTGTCAGGATCATAGCAAATGGAAATAACTAGTCTCTGTCTACCCCTATGGGAGAAAGGCGTGACTGTATGACTGTGTGTATGTCGGTGTCGATTTGAGGAAACAAAAAGTTGGAGCGAATAGTTGTCAAAATCATTAATATTTGGAACATCAAGAGCGAGAGATGGTGAGCTCTCACATATATAAGTTATGAAACTCAAATCGGGTCTATCTCTGTAGGATATTATTGTGCGTATGAACTCGGACCACTTTCCTTAAAGGACGAGACAAATACTAGCTGAGAGAATTATCAATTATTTGACGAACAGTTTCACGTGATTGTACCTTTCTATAAGTATTCTATAGACTGGATGGTGCGCAGGAGAAATAACAACAGAGGTTAAAGAAAAGAAAACAAAAACGAAATACTTAATCCTGTTTTGAGGGGCTAACAAAAGACGAGAGCGAAAAAGCAGCAGTTTCTTAATTATATATATTGTAAATAATGTAATTAATTTATTTGTTCTTATTATTGTAAATAAATACTATGTTTCTATGCAATTGTGATTATTATGTTGCGTCGCTTATGTCATTTAGCATGGTTGCCACGACTACCTCATATGATCCTTCCGGTCTTCTAGGGTAATCTATGATAGGAGTAATTAGATTTACAATGGTAGAACCACAAAGTTCTCTGCGTGAAAGGGGTGAGTAAAACCGGTGAAATACCTGATTGAATACCTAATTTTTTGAGAGGTACTTACCTCTCAAAAAATTGACGTATTGCCTAGTATTATATGCTGCGTTTTGTCCGATGAGAGAGGTTTAAATTTTAAGGCCGTCAACGTTACTGTGACGTTCTCGGTGCTGCAGCTGTCCATGGGCAGCGCAAGTTACTTACCACTAGCTGACCGCGTGCTCGATCGCCCGCTTCCCATAAAAAATATTAAAAAGTAGACACCGTACTCCGCAGAATATAGGCATCCACCATTATCTATGGTTACCATCATAATACACTATTAAATGAGTGCAGTTGGATGAAATTCAAGCCGCAATCATAAAAAAAAAGATTTCTAAGCTACCTTTATTTTAATCAGTTCTGAAGAATCAATTCCATTAACAAGCTGCGTATACTATTCTTTGCTCAATATCTGACTTATAGGATACGATCAGTTTTATGAATCGGCGGGTTTCAATAGTTTGCTAAACCTTAACTTACAGTAAAAGTCACGTAAAAATCAGTGGTAGTGATATCAAATCGCTAACCAAATATTTATTCTTGATACTGGTGAAATTATATTGCAATAAAAAGAATTGACTCAACGTAGTGATTTTAAAGAGTTTTCTTTATAGATAAGTGTTGATTTCTAAGGACTTAGAATCACTTGACTACTGTAGGATCTAGTAAAATATATAAATCATGTACCTGTAGTGCGCTGGCTAAAACTAGTGTAAAGTTTGAGTACAATAATAAGATTCAAAGAGAATTCTTGAGAAATAATTGGCAGTGATTTGTATCTCAATTGAGGGTCAAGTTTCCACCCTACTAACTGCTAAGCTGCTACAATTTATGGGTTCACCATAATATATATTATCATCATGTGGAGGATTTCCTGTATACCTTTAAATAGAGTTTCTATTTACCAAAAACAAAACTTATATATTATTTGTCATTATAATGCATTTGATTAGCAATATACACAGAGATGTCGAAATTGGATTAAAAAAAAAAAACTAAAAAACACGCTTTTTATTGAAAACCGAACTAAAAAATAGAAAAATAAAAAAAAATACTTTATTTTAAAAAAAGCGTGGGGTGCTTTTTAAGATATTATCGAAATGATAATCACTCTACTCATATCTGTCAATAAAATATTTATAACTATTGACACCATGCACCCCACGCTTTTTTTAAAATAAAGTATTTTTTTTTATTTTTCTATTTTTTAGTTCGGTTTTCAATAAAAAGCGTGTTTTTTAGTTTTTTTAAACTATTATTTATTTTAAATTTTTTAGTTCGGTTTTGTATGACAGCGCGTTTCTTAGTTTCGAATTTGAGGAATAGCGTCATCTGTGACTTATATAAGGAACTCGTTTCAAGTTGATAACGTAAACTTTCCGCTGATTGCCACTAGATGGTGCGATTTGCGAACTTTCATAGTTCACAAATCGCACCATCTATCGTTCAAAAGCGTGGGGTGCATGGTGTCAATAGTTATAAATATTTTATTGACAGATATGAGTAGAGTGATTATCATTTCGATAATATCTTAAAAAGCACCCCACGCTTTTTTTAATTTATATTCATTGAAATTTTTAACACTATTTTCTTAATTTAAATTCATTAAAATTTATTTTCTATTTTTTAGTTCGGTTTTATAGTCTAGAACTTTCATAGTTCACAAATCGCACCATCTAGTGGCAATCAGCGGAAACTAAAAAAGAAGTCGGTTACAAACAAACCTACAAACCTACAAACCTACAAACCTACAAACATACAAACATACATACAGGTGAAGCTAATAAAAAGCTAATAATAATTACAACGTGAACAAAAAACTAATCAGGCGTTACTGAATACTAAATACTTTTGAATACTAAATACGCAATAACTGAAAAAAACGTTTTCTTTTTCATTTGCCCATTTCGGGCAGGCTTAAGCTTAAAACCCATACTGCCTTTTCTGTAATATAAGGTTATTTGTTTTTAATATGCCAATACAATTATTTTTCCAATATTCTCTTGGCAACATGGCACTTGACACGAAGTTTCCGGGGAATTGACGATAAGACAGAGGAGCACATTGCACTACATATATAATATTAAAAACACTTATTTATTAAAAAAAACACCACTTATTTAATTCTTCAATAGCTAATAAAATGAAAACAATACAAAGCACTCAAATTCATTTACATTCCCGCCAAAACTCTCTGAAAATCAACTCTTACTCTGTCACTACACTATGATTAAATCTAGACTATAATCTTAGAATAGATACTAATTTGAATCTGTGTTCGGTATTCACGACAACAATTAGTAAAATGATTCTTTAATTGCGAACTAGTAATTAAATCAAAAGTAAAATGTAGTGACTTATTTGACGACACAAATTATGTTTTATCAAATAGCAAATAAATCAAAAAGAATGTCAGTTATTAATGTTATTGTGTTCAATGAATGATAAATATTTGTACAGTGCGTGTCCCATTTCAATTAAGAATATTTCCAATGTACTACAAATGAAAGAGTCTATATTTGGAGCGTATAAAATTCATCATTCTGTCGCGGTACTATTATTTTTTCACGCTGGTACAATTGAAACACAATGATTTATATACTTTTTGCTGTCACTCGGTAATTTATATAAATATATAAAATAACATAACACATAACATAATATAACTTCACGCCTTTTTGTTTCCCGGAAGGTGTAGGCAGCGACTTTCAAGACTCGTCTCGCCGTTATGTTTACGTCCCAAATGAAATAGCTGGCAAACCTATTGCCATACCGGACACAAAGTTTTTTCAGTCATCGATATTTATCACACATTACTTTCTAAAAACAATTTCGAAAAGTCATTGGTGTGAGCCAGTGTCAGGATTCGAACCACGACCTCTGGATTCAGAAACCGTGTGCTCGACCACTAGACCACCGAGACTACAAAACATATCAAAGTACGTTAAAATTCGATTATTTTAATGAGTACCTGTTTTTTAATGTCAGAGAGAACAGGGTGCCTTAAGACACGATCTTTACTCGCATCTTTGACTTCATAACTTACATACATGCGTGACGATTTTTATGACTCGTAACACCATCTTAATCCAGAACTCGTTCTATTTGATCATGTAAACCCCTACATCCATCCGCTTTTGCATTTTATATCTGCTTAGTCGATCTTGCATCGGCCATTCTTTCTACATGTACACTCTCTTTCAATCCAATCTCATTTTGGACGCAAATTTTGCGCAGTGCCCTCATTTCTCCCGCCAGCTTATTTTCATGCAAACTCTGCCATACCCAACTCTCGTTTCCATAAGTTAGCGTTGGGTACAATATCGCATTGTAGATAGCTCACTAGGCTTTTTTGCTAACATTATTTGCGTCCAGAAATCTGCCCAACGCTCCAATTATAGATAGCTATCATTAGTCAACTTAAAATAATTTGAAAAAATAAATAATGTTAATTATTCCTTTATACGGTAAAATTAGCTCAGCTATTGATAAATTTACATATTTTTTTAAACACTTTCCAATATATCTTTGTTCATATATCTTTGTGATGATTCGAACTCGCAACTAAAACCAAAAGCCCTGGTTACAATCACCAAGAGTGTTCATTAGTAGAATAAACTCATTCTTACTTGAACACCTGAACAATTCGTCTAATATTATACTTGGCTATGAACACATATAGCTAGTTAGCTGCGCCAACTGCTGAATCATCAAACAGTCTAGTCTCACAACTGGTTCGTTCGTTAGATTTTAGTCCATAGTATACTAAGGCTTATCCACATTATTATTCCTTGAATCGTTTTATAAGACCTACCCTAGTGATTAAAGGTGTGAAGTTACAGTTCTCGGTTGCACTGTAATAATTTAAAAAAGTAACTTAATTAATACTAAAAGGAATCTTTGATTGCTTAAAAGTATCCTGAAAAAATGCTACATAAGAACATCACTGTTAAAAAGTATTACGTAATACGAGTGAATATATACACTTGAAAACAATTTTATTTACCAAATATAAGAGTATTTTACTTTAAGCATCGACTATAAATCTCAGTGGATGTCCTCAATCTTCCAAATAAGCTGACTCATCGAAACAAAGAGAAAAGGAGCACAGGGTTTGAAAAAACAAAAAAGAAACTAAAACTTTCGAAACAGCTTCTTACAGCTGCAAACGTGCAGTAATTTATTATAGCGTACGCTTTATATATTCTGCGTAAACTTTTCTGCATATTTCAATAAATATATACTACGCTTTTTAATACATTTTGTGAACAAATTTCGATATGCTTCTCATGACGTGAACAAATTTGAAATACTGTTAAATATTCGTAAAAGTTGTTCCGCTTTGCCAATGTTACTACTTTGCCACTCATTAACGGGAATCCTTAGTAAGTTACTATTTTAATTTCAACTCAGCTCGCACATAATATGGGTTGAATTTTGTAAATTTAAAAGCGGTATAGTCTCGTTGGTCCAGTGGTCGAGCACACGGTTTCTGAATTCAGAGGTCGCAGGTTCGAATCCTGGCATACATCTATGACTTTTCTAAATTAATTATTTTCAAAAGTTATGTGTGATACATATCGCTGACTGAAAACTCTATGCCCGGTATGGCAATAGGTTCGCCATCTATTCCATTTTGGGACGTAAACTTAACGGCGAGTCGAGGCCTAACAGCCACTGCCTACACCTTCCGGTAGAAAAGGGCGTAAGTTATGTAATTCTATTTAAGCGGGGTTATCGCAGCGTATAAAGAAATAATTGTATTTATTTATTGGACATTTAGAAATCGTCTGTAACAACTTAGTGGTTAAATGGCTGAATAAAATGTAACAGATAGAATTGGCGATACGGCAATGGATGGACTTAATATTTCAATAAGCTAAATGAATATGCTACTTCTGTCAGAGAATTATTAAAAAAAAAGTAGTGCATGTGGATGAAGATTCCGTTACATGTGGATGAGAGAAGCTTCGTATTATATAATCAAGACTCTTCTGGTAATTACTTTTGCCATACATTGTTTTTCAATATCGATTTTTGAAAATTTACTACTTGTACCAAAGTTCGAATAATGACTGTTAAATTTTACTTCAGCAGCAGTCAAAGTCCATGGAAAATACGTGAAATATGCTCATGGGCCTATGGAAAGCTATATTTGGGTGTTTTAAGTTTCGTTTTGAAACATAAATTGAAAAAAAATGTTGTCCACTTGTTATACGTACTCCATATAAAGCAAATAGCGCAAATAAGATATGAAATTATTAAAAATTAAATTGTTATAAAAATCTCTCTGGTCCAGTGAACTAGCTCCCTGCTTCGGATTTAGAAGTTGTGGGTTCGATTTCCGACTAAAACCAATGATTTCTTGGAAGTAATGTGTAATAAATGTCGATGACTGACAACTTCGTGCCCGGTGTATGGTAATAGGTTCGCCATCTTTTCCATTGGGACGCAGCGTAACGATTTGGCGGGTCGAAGCTTTAAAAGTCGTTGCCTACACCTTCGGGTAACAAAAGCCTTATTAGTTACATTGCTATATATACCTATTCCATATAAAGCAAGTAGCATTTTACAAAATTATTAACATATTTAAATTAACATGCTAAATATATTATTTGTCCAAATAATTACATTCTTTGTAAGCAAACAAATCCTTTTAAAACTGGTGGCCGGTATTTCTGTGATCTCGGTCAGAGAGGTCTAGTTAGGTAGACGCAAAGCGGCCGCAACCTACCGTGTTTAATGCTAATAAGGTTTTCACGGTTTCAACAAGAACAATTTTATTACAGCTAACTGATTCATTTATGTATCTATTTTATTTTTAACACATATTTATTTAAATGATTTCAAGCTGAGCTGAATCTGTTGGTATGAATCTCTTTTTTATGGAATAGAGGGACAAACAAGCAAGCGTGTCACCTAATGGTAAGTAACTAACGCTGCCCTTGGACACCTGCAACATAGATAGTGTAACCTTTGCGCTGCCAGCCTTTAAATTATGATAGGAAAGACGTCAGAACTGGGATGGAAAGGGACAAGGAAGAGGAAGAGGAAAGGTGGGACGTGGCTTGACATACTTTACGTCGATGTTCTAACAGGTCCTGGTATTTTAGCGGTCGAGCCGGTGCATTCAGTTGTGTGACTCTACCACTGTTAAAATCATCTGATTCAGACCAATGACTTCAGTGACGGTGAAGAAGAACACTCCTATGGTTTTAGTCAGTATACCATAGAAAAGAAGGCTGATACCAATAAAAAGTTTCTTTTACGTAGAAAAAAAGCCACCGATATCATTAGAGTTCACTCTATTGAGTACATAAAGAGAGACTGGTTCTGTAATTGTAAACTAACGTCTCCGTGCTTAATCATCAATCTTCTCAGCTGACATTATACTTACTTTAGTCTATAATTTTCATATAACTACTAATAAGCATGGTACTAACAATAATAAGCATAATACAGGTTATTGGCCCAGATCTCAAAACATTCCATATATTCACGTCAGTTCAAATCGACATGATTTGTCTTGTTCAAACTCCTCGATCAATGTTCAAGTAAATATTAAATGGACTGAATATGAAATAATTTTAAGACTTTATTCTTTGAACGTCCGATGTCTCTCGGTAATTATTTGATTTATCATCATTAAATCAAATCAAATATTTATAAAACTCGCTAGCAAAGTAATTTTTTTCCTCCATAATTGCCGCTCTGAAGAGATTAAAATATAATTTTATCTCTAAATAATAATATAACTTAAGTAAGTGCTGGATATTTCAATAAGCAATATATTTTTTATTAAATTCGCTACTTCTATTTATAAATGCGAATATTATAACTGTTCGCATCCAAACTGTACAAATTTTATTGAATTTGAAAGATTACATGTTATTTCCTTGTAATAAATATATAAAACATCTTAATTCTGTCAAGATTATCCGACCGAAGATAATCCTTGATATAACCTAAATTAGAAAATAATTTGAAAATAAAATTAGAAATTTAATCTGTATCTAATATATAAAATTCTCGTGTCACGGTGTTTGTAATTATACTCCTTCAAAATGGCTTGACCGACATTCGTGAAATTTTGTGTACATAACCGTTAGGTCTGAGAATAGGACAACATCTGGTGACCCCTAAATATTTTTTATTTAATTTTCCTAAATATTTCTGTTTTTTTTTTTTTTTTTTTTCTTATAAAACAGGATACAAAAATACATACAACCCTAAATTTATTTTCAACCGCTGTTTTTTTAATTGAATTTTTTGAAAAGACAACGTTTGCCCGGTCAGCTAATATATATATATATATATATATATATATGTAAATCAAAACAATGTCCCACATTGTTATACACCTTTAAAAGATCTACATAAAAGTCCGCGATGGCATAATATGTCTATCTCTTAGGGATAAACTACAATAACCATTTTTATTTCTAACCTTTTTACGTAAAATAATGGCGTATTTAAAATATAATAGCATTAATTTTCGTCCAGTAAAGTGGACTAAAATAGGTTGTGCTTTTAATATAGATCAATATGGCCCTTTACAGCATGTAATTTAGACTAATATTTCCGAAGATATTACAGTATTAACATAGCGGGACATAGCAGTTGTGACGCGTGCCGATAAATAATACAAATTGAACTTTTCAATATCCAAATTTTACTAATTTGTTACTTTTATGCGGAACAAAGTTCGCCGGGTCAGCTAGTTTACTCAAGTTTTTATTTGTTCAAATAAAATAGGTAAAAAAGGATCTTTAATTCGACTTACACACGTTTTGTTTTGATATAAGACATTGTTACACGCCCGTGTAACTTGTCAGTTTTTGATATGGAACAGCCATAAATCACCATCATCTTCTTAAATGGAATGTCACAATTTTTACGGAACATGAGCCATTAAAGGAAAATTTGGAAGTCCTCAAGAATGCGTATCTAACACATATAGAAAGATTTGAGGGCTATGTAGCGTGTAGCGATATTATCTTATAAATTTCTCTTATGAAAAATTACTTATGGATTTGATTAGAGATTAGACGTTTCTGATGGTACTGGACTGGTCTAGGAACAGTGATACATGAGATACATGCAATATCTATAATATAATATATATAATACCGTTACAGATAGCCATGGGCAGTGATAACCGCTTTCTATCAGGTGACCCACTTGTCAATATGTCCATAAAAAAACGAAAAGATATATATAACCAGCCATTTATAGCATACAGTTGGCAAAACGTGAAAATCAAACCTCAGAAAGATTAATTGTTGAGTAAACTTCCACTTCAATAAATGTATTTGTGTCAAAGCTCTGTCGAACGGACAGTGTTCATTAATGTCAACACCTTGAGTAGAACTTCTTGAATTACCTGTTATTATCACTTTACGGCCATAATATGTGAAGAAGTAGACACTTAGACAATGACATTATTGAGTCAAATCTGAGCCATGACATTCGCAGTGTCATCTAGAATTTAGATTGTAGACAATGCAAAAAAAATTGCTGGTAGCATTGATGTACTTCTTAAAGAACCAGATTAATTCTTAGTTTAGCTCAGCTAAACATTTTGAGACAAGTATTCATGTGTATTTATATATACATGACATTGTAATAGTAAGTTTTATTATATAGTTCACAAACTTAAAGTCGCTCAACGATCTATTGAGCGAGCCATGCTCGGGGTATCTCTGAAAGATAAACTCAGGAATGAGTATATACGACAGAGAACTGAAGTAACTTACAAAGCGTAGAATAAGCTCACTGAAATGAGAATGGGCTGGTCATATCTGCCAAAGGACCGTTGGTAGATTGATTAAGAAGGTCATGGAGTAGATACCGCGACTTGGTAAACGTAGTGTAGGACGCCCATCAGCCCGAAGATCAGACGATCTCAGAAAGTCTGCTGTAAAAGACTGGATGCAAAAGGCGGAGAATCAGATGTTGTGGCGCAAATTGCGAGAGGTCTATATCCAGTGGTGGACTGCAATAGGCTGATCATGATGCTTTCAGTGACATATTATTTATTATTATCAGTTATTACATCAAGAACAATTTAAGGTAGCAATAAGAGAAACTTGTTACATCATGTCCACTCGAAACCACAGATTTGGACGTGTTTACATTCTCTTAGTCATAAACTTTTCGGGATTCCGAACATTAAACGTAGGAGAAAGCTGTGAGCTTCCTCAAAAACATTTCGTCTCTATTGTGTTGGATCGTTTCGACAGACATTAAGTGGTATTTACGAGCAGCCAATTTTAGACAGGATTTAAGTACTCCCTTAATGTGCCTCTCCTGTCGAAGTTTTGGAATGATCTGTCAAAGTAGTACCTATAATTTGATTGTAATTTTAAAATTCGATAATGAAGGTATGTTACGATTTACTTTTTATATAATAATATCATTGCTTATTAAAATATTTTATGTTACTGGTGTTTTATTTTATTCTTAAAAGCTGTTCTCATGTTTTATCCTCATAGCTACAGTCATATCATTATCATCATTTGATTACATAGTATAAAACAAAGTCGCATTTCACTTTATGTTCCCTTACATGCTTAGATCTTTGAAACTACGTAACGGATTTTGATGCGGTCTTTTGTAATATATTCATGTATTATGTTGTTAAGAAAAAGTGATAGTTTAAGAGATTGACGCCCGAATACTGAACCGCCACTCAAATCTGACAATCAATAAAGTGCTACTTACTGCTCAAATTTCACGTATTCTGTCTAATGTGATAGCTACTTAAACGCTTAAGTAGCGTTTATATATTTGAGTGGCAGTTCAGTATTCGGGCTTTAGCACTTTAATTGTAAGCGCTGTAAAAATAACTTTTGATGCGAAACATATAGTAGTATTTTATAAAACTAACCAGTATGGTCATTCTGTTATGTGACGAAGTTTTTATTTTATATTTATACAAATTTGATTTTGTGTAAACATTTAATTTTGTAGATTTTTTTTCATCCGTTTCTTCTCCATCTATTCAATTTGTTTAATACTGTATAATGAAAAGAATAATGAAGTAATGTTATTTACAGATAATAATAATATCTTGGACACAATACACCCAGCGTCCTCTAGTTCTAAGCTAAGCAACTAAATGCATCTGTTATAGATACAAGATAACGCATATTAATACTTATATACTTTTTTTGTAAATACATACTTAAAATACATATCAAATGAATATATCGACGCTTATAAAAAACTCATCATGGTTACGAGTAAAAACTGATATTTTAAGTGGAAAGTGATCTGGAAACTGTAATCCAATCAAAAACTTATCAACACTGTAACATTTTTAGTGTATTTTTCTTTATTTTCGTGTTTAACCATTATTTACATTGACATTATAATTATATAAGATATGTTTTTTTATGGTATAGGAGAGCAAACGAGCAGGCGTGTCACCTGATGGTAAGTGACTAGCGCCGCCCATGGACACCTACAATACGTAAAGTGTAACAGTTGCGTTGCCGACCTTTTTTAATGGAATAGGAGGGCAAACGAGCAGACGTGTTCCCTGATGCTAAGTGACTATCGCCGCCCATGGACACCTGCAATACATAAAGTGTAACAGTTGCGTTACTGACCTTTAAGGGAGTAGGATAGGAAGGGATGGGGAAGGGGGTGGGCCTCCGGGTACCTCTCTCACCGAACGATACGCGGCATGAGCCATTTTACGTCGATCTTCTGAGAGGTCGTGGTATTTCACCGGTCGAGCCATTCATGCAGTGAACTCCTTGGCTCTACCACTGTTATGTTAAACGACATTTTACATTGACTTCATAATTATTTAAGATTTTTATGTATCTTAATATTCCAGCCTAAAAAACATTTAAAACATGGAACGTCGGCGAGAAAATGTTAATGGTTGCAAGATGATTTAGCGTTTCTTACTTATAACATGAATAATGCAGACGCGATAACGGAAAATAATGCCTTTATCAAAAGCTCGCTACACATGTTCCGTCAATTTGCTACCTTAATATGTGTCATAATAGCCTATTAATGTCTTATAGCGATTACCTGTATATGAAAAAGGCTAATTTATGCTCCCATGCCTCAACATACTGTTTTGTATTAGAGATGGTATCGTGATATAAAATAATTATTAATCTTGCATTAATTCATAATAATATAATTTTATTACAGTGGCATAAAATTTATGGAATTTATATATGTTAATCAAAATAAAATAAATAAAATAAGGCAATGCCGATGGTAACTATTTAAAGATTTCCAAATGTCATTGCATGCATTGCATCATGCTGAAATATTTATTACGGTGAATTACTTTTTTTTATGGGATAGGAGGGCAAACCACCAGACGTGTCACCTGATGTTAAGTGACCAGCTCCGCCCATGGACACCTGCCACACATATAGTGTTACAGGTCCCATTCATGCAGCGAACTGCTTGTTTCTACTACTCCAGAAACACAACATAACATAACTTCAGGCCTTTTTCTACCCGAAGGTGTAGGCAGTGCTGTTAAGCCTCGACTCGCCGTTATGTTTACGTCCCAAATGGAATAGGTGGCTACCATACCGGGCACAAATTTTTCAGTCATCTATATTTATCACACGTAACTTCGGAAAAGTCATTGGTGTGGCCCAGGAACTCGTGACTTCTTGAATCAGAAGCTGGGTGCTCAACCACTTGTTCACCGAGACCTTGAATTGATTGACCTTGAATAAATTACTATCAGAATTTAATCGATTCTGGTCTCGCCGGATCGAACGTTTAATATTAACAGTAAAATATTTTATTTCTCACAATTTATGCAGAACATTTGCAATAACATTAAAGTTGGTAATAAACACTCGACTATCGATTTGAAACTAACATTCAGAACATAGATATTGAAACTATAGATTCATGAGGAAATAAGTCGAGTAGGGACTTTGTTATAACTGTATAATAGCCCAATAACAGCGCCCCATTCCAAAAGATTTTCCATTAATATTTTCGGGGACATACTCAATTTATTGCATAGTCGCCGAGTCTTGTAATATATTTGTATGAATATAATTTAATAGTTGTAACTTACGCAATTTACTGGAGTATTCTTGAATTTAATTTGCATTATAAAACTAAAGGGTACTTAATGGCTTTAGTTGTTTTATATTATAAAGAAAGATTGTCTCGAGAATATTATGAATGATAATAAAAATGAAATATGATGACTTTTATCTAGTAAATTAGCGTTTGTAATACTAACTGCATCGTAAAAAACCCCTCGTTAACAATTCTAAACAAATTGGGTATAGCAGAGTGTACACGAAGGTAAGATAAAAGCGTTAAAAATGAGGAGACTGCACAAAATTTGGCATGTAATATTCAATCACCACTTCAAAATAAGATTTACAGTGTTACAAGAAAATTGGATTGAAAAGAGCGTCGGTGTAAAAGTAAGGTAGGTGTGCTCCGATGGTTCGCACATGTAAAAAGAATGGATAATGCAAGATTGAGTAAGCAGATATACAATGCAAAAGCGGAAAGATGTGGTAGTCAAGGACGGCCATGACACATTTTCTATGAACAAATTCAACGAGTCCTTGAGGAAAGTTATGTCAGGACCCTTAAGAACCGCCGAGTGTGCATGGCAAGTGTTATGAAAGTCAAAAAGCGGGTAAGGTGTGTAAGAATCGTGCCCCTTGGTGCTCTGTTTTCTCTTCTCCCCACAAGGGACTTAGCGTGAAGTTGTGTATGTATGTGTACCTTTTTAAAATACCTTTTTGAACAAAACTCATAATGCATTCCAGGCTCTCTAAGTAAAGCTTATATTATTTAACTAAGCGTCGAATTTGATGATTTAGGTAACTTCTTCTTATCATTATCATTACTCATTAATATTATCATTACATAGTATAAAACAAACTCACTTTCCGCAGTGTATGTACTTGTATGCTTATATCTTTAAAACTACGCAACGGATTTTGATGCGGTTTTTTTCAATAGTTAGAGGGTGTCAACGGGGTGGTTTTGATCTTTAATTTATACATGATATTGTAAAGAAAAAATTATGATTTTCGTAATTTAGCACTTTAATTGCAAACGCTGGCTGTACCCTAAGTGACAGATCAAAAAAATGTTCTACGTTATTAAACACCTTCAGAAGATCTACAAAAAACAGCAATAATTTTCATCCAATTAAATGTCTTAAATAGATTGTGCATGTAATATAGATGATCCTGGCCCTTCACGATATCCAAAATTTACTCATTTATTACTTTTGATGCGGAACAAAGTTCGCCGGGTCAGCTAGTAACAATATATTTATGTTCATGGATATAAGACACATCGAGACGCTATACAAATAACATCAAACCGTCGAACACAAATATTTGTTTATCGATATGGATCAAAGTAGCCGACCGCTACGAGATCGATCTATTCGTTTTTACAAATATTTAAAGACAGATTCAACAAATTATGACCGATTGAAAAATTCAATTATGACTAATTGAAAAATTATGCCCACTCAACCTCTTTTCTATGCGACCATTTTTTTTTCTCTAAACTTACGGTAAGTGTGGTTATCAAGATATAAGAATTAATAAGATCAATTTAAAAACAAGTAGATTATTTGCCAATGTCGTTTTCGTGATTTTGTTATTTTGACACGCTAAAAACCAAAGTGATATGAATAATTTTAGTCCTATTTTCCTTATTTAATGTAAATTTTTGTGTTGATGATTAGCACCACTGTCTATACTAATATTATGAATGCCAAAGTCCCTTTGTTAGTTAACTTTTAACGCGTAACATAAAATACTTTTTATTTATAAAAAATATTTTTTTTACTAAAAATAAAGATAAAAATCTCGCAATATGATTACTTTAACACTTAATATAATATGATATGATATAATGAAAATAAAATATCATTATAAACATCATCTAGCCATTAATTCATAATCAGTGGTATAGCAAAATGCATTCTGCTCATTCATTGATTCCGTACACCAGCTTGTAAGCGACTAACGCCGCCCATGGACCTCTGCGATACTCGAAGAGTCTTCCTTAATATTATCTTGCCGCCTTTAAGACGAGATATGGAGGGAATGAGGTGAGGTTGGGAAAGGGGCCTCTGGATAACCTCTCTAATCGGACAAAAGGCGTCATGAATTATTACGTCGTTTTTTTTAAAGGGCATAATATTTCACCTGTCGAGGCCAAGCAATGAACAAGTTCAAACAAAACTTACATTTAATAAAACTTACACAATTACTGCATATATTTATTTCTTAGATTTTCGCGAATCACATTCATAACATTGAAACAACTTTTTATGGATTGTATCGCGTTTATTTAGAACTCTTTACAGAGATCATTTTCATGAGTTCTTTGTAAAGAGTTCATAGAAATAAATAGAAAATAAGTTCTAAATAAACGCGATATAATCCATAAAAAGTTGTTTCAATGTTATGAATTGCTGCATATTTCTGTTTATAACTACACGCCTTTTTCTACTCGTGCAGCGGTGAAGGTGTAGGCAGCGTTTGTTAAGCCTCGACTCATCGAGTTTTAGGTCCCAAATTGAATAACTGGCTAAGTTTACTACACTGTCGGCCATCAATATATTATGTCACATAATTTCCGAAAATCATTTCGATTAGTCATTGGTGTGAGCCATGATTAGGATACCAGGACTTCTTCTTTCTTGTCTCAGGTGCTTTGCCTTCAGATCACCATATCGACTATATTACCAATAGCTTTTAAATGTCTTTGGAGGTGTGACTTAATATCAAATATTTGATTATATTTATCAACTTAATACATTAATTATATTATTCTTCGCACAGAGGATTATCATTGCCATTCAGGGTGGCAATGCGGCTAGTCTTCTGGGCACGCTGCCAGTAGACCGGGATGCGGAGAAATTTGATTTCAGGTAGTTTTTTAATTGTATATATTGTAAATAATGTAATTAATTTATTTGTTCTTATTATTATCAATAAAAATTTTTGAAAACATTGAGCAACCTCACTCATTACAAGAAAGATAATCCTCGTGAACGCGTAACTCTGAATTAGTATTAAAAAGGTTTATCCATTTACGTATATTATGTAATCATTAATAATTATTTATGTTACAATTATTTTTACCTGACTGT
Organism: Euproctis similis; assembly: GCA_905147225.2. Lineage (NCBI taxonomy): Eukaryota > Metazoa > Arthropoda > Insecta > Lepidoptera > Erebidae > Euproctis > Euproctis similis. The sequence goes on from LR990109.1 coordinate 19,368,803, forward strand.
GTAGTTAAGACGAATAAGTTTTTGACGTGTTTATGTACATATTTTTGTTTGTATATTGTAAGTCTTTATTAGGGTGTAATCGCATAAAAATATTATATTGCAGTTTAATAACAGGTAAACAAAATGTTGAATGCTTTGTTAGTTCAAAATAAATAAATACTAAATAACAATGAGGGCAAATTAATTCTAATATTTACAAGTTTTAATTAATTCCAACGCCAGTCAATATTGAAAGAACACAAAACGTTAAAAAGTAAAACCAAAACGTTTGTACAAACATTCGCTGAATAAATAATTGATAAATTTCACAAATCTGTGGAATACTGAAAATCGTTTAGCGTCTTTTTGTAATTCGAGATAGATCGTTGTGTATTATTATAACTTCACGCCTTCTAAATATCTCAACACCTTAGTAGAGTAACTTTATCTTAATCAAATAAAAAAAAATGGTCTTAAGCACTATTAATGTTGTATATATATTTTTATTTTATTTTATGCGATAGGAGGGCAAACGAGCAAGTATGTAATGTAACTTAATATATTAACTTAATATATTGAAATGGTAAGTAACTTCTTACCGCCCATGAACACCTTGGTGCTTTACCGTCCTTTAAAGGAGTAGGAGGGGAAAGGAAAGGGAAAGGGTATCTGGAGGGATATCTCTCTCACCGAACGAAACACGACACGAGCCTTTTCACGCTGATATTCCGAGAGGTCGTGGTATTTCACCGGTCGAGCCGGCCCGTTCACGCAGCGAACTGCGTGGCTCTACCACAGTCACCAGTATGTTTATAGAAAATCTAGCATTATTTACCTTTGCTTGACCTACATCATTACATGGTATAAAACAAAGTCGCTTTTCGTTGTCTGTCCCCTTATATGTTTCTTCATTAAAACCATCCAACGGATTTTGGTGCGGTTTTTTTTAATAGATAGAAGGTGTCAACGGAGTGGTTTTTATCTATGATTCATGTATAATGTAGTAACGAATTAATGATGAATACAAAATTATCTCTCAGTCAGTCGGGAGCGAAAGAAAAACGTAGGTCTGACAAGCTTACACAGCACAACACCGAAAAATGGCGGGATAACCATTCTAAAATATAGGTCAACCTAAATGCACTTGGTAGGGGTGGGCAGCAGCGTCCCTATCTTTAAATAGTTCACCCCCTGCGGTCTCCAACACGTCTGCCCAGCGTGGGGACTATGAGCAAAAACCTCCCATGAGAAAAGCGCGATTGTGGCGCACATTGGGAGAGGTCTATGTCCAGCAGTGGACTGCAATAGGCTGATGATGATGACAAAATTAACTTCTTTATTACTTTTGATGCGGAACAATGATGTTTGTAATTCTAATCCTCCGAAACGGCTCGACCGGTTCTCGTGAAATTTTGTGTGCGTATTGGGTAGGTCTGAGAATAGGACAACATCTATTTTTCATCTGATACAATAGTTTCTACGTCGAATAAGTTTGTTTCCCGCTGACGTCAAAATAACAAACATCTTTGTTGCGTATAGGATTGACAGTAAAAGATATTGAACAAATGTACTTTAGCTAGCAGTAGGAAGAAAGTTGAGGAGACTTCTCAATAACTCGACAGATGGGAATAACTTGGCTATTGGCACTTACTTCGCGGAGCTGCGGTCCCGCGGTAGAAGTTGGTCGCATTCGATTTGAAACAAGTTGAGAACTGCTTGTAAGTAGAATTTTGGCTTTTTAAAGTATTTATGTACATTCATTACCACATTACTCTATATAAATCCTTTGTGATATCAATTAACGAGCCTTGTGGCGCATTGGTAAAGCTACCGACTGCAGAATCGAGGTTGATGGTTTCGATTCCCACCCGAGTACAAATATTTGTACCAATCATGAATGTTAGTATGGCGTCCGGGTGATTTCTATGTATTTTAAGCATGTATTTACATAAGAAAAGTATATATGAATTAATACCCGTTATCTAGTATCCATAACACAAGTATTTAGTTGCTTTGTTTGGAACTAGAGGGCGCTGTGTTCAAGATATTATTATTATTTAATTCTAAGGTCAAAGACTCTTTTTGAATCGAAGCTATTTCTCACAAATTAATACTAGGAATAATATTTTTTTAAGTAAAACAGCACCTAATACTAATATTTATATAATAAATGAATTAAAGAACAGTTAACAAACAATATAATTTACCAACTACCCTTCATAATTCTCAAGTGAATAGAATTCATTTCAAATAAAATATCTTTTAATCATAAGGTTACGTGTTTGACCTTTGTGTTTATCTGTTACTATATTGTGATAGACATAAAGTAAAATACGAAAATTTACCAAACTCAAGTAACCCAAGAAACTTTTGCGCGTGAACCACGAAGTCCGATAACATCGACTTGATTAGATGGCACCGAGTAAATTAACATTTTCAAAGTCTTGCGCCTATCTGATTTGTTTGTTCGAGAGATAAAAAATTTCTAAGAAAAAGAAACTGGAGCAAAATGAATATCAAAGTTTGAAATACATTTTATAATTGTTTTTTTTTCTCTCCCTTATATTACACGTTATCGGGACAGGCGAAATTAAAAGTTATAGATCAAAACGCGTCAAAAGTTTTCAAGATTATACTAAAGATAATTGTGAAAAAAGAAAATGAAATATTCTTTGTAGTTTTGTAATTTAATTGAAAATTTATGAATAGTAAATGGCTGGTGGTATTCATAATAGAATAGAATAGAATACGCTTTATTGTACGCCATTTAAGTAATTAAAAAATAGTAAAAGTTTACATACATCAAGTACAAAAGGCGCTCTTATCGCATTTTGCGATCTCTTCCAGACAACCTTTGGATGGACATGTTGAACTAGAAAGAGTAATACGCGGTGTACAGCTTGTTTGAAATCTATATCATCGTTGCACATCTAGATAAATACATAAATATCTACACAAATACATATACATATACATACGTATGTATGTATATGTATATACATACAAAAATACATATATATACACATAAACACATACACATATCTATATAAATACAACAGGATATATATAGCTAAGCAGTAATAGTGTCATTTACAGTGACAAGTAATATTCAATCAAATGTTTTTTAAACGTCGCCAATGTCTGTGCGAGTCGAATGGTTACTGGCAGTTCATTCCACAATCGTGATGCTTGAACTGAGAAAGATTTATCAAGAAAAATTTGTGGAATGCACTGGTATATCCAGAGTCAAGCTTACTGATGATCTCAAATATCTCGCATGTGTGTCATGGAGAAACGTAAAACGTTTTTAAAGATAGTGAGGAGCAGCAGGATTAAAAAGAGTATTGTACAGAAGACAGAGAATGTGAGTATTCCTTCGAAGGCGAATGGGCAATAAGTTTACGACTTTTTCCTGGCGAACGTGTAGACAGCGGTTACTAAGCCGAATTGTTACGTAGCACATAGGTGGCGTAAACAGGCAAACATCGGGCACAACTTGTCAGTTGTCGATGTTTATCACACGTAACTTCCGAGAAGAATTTCGAGAAGTCATTGGTGTGACCCGGGAGTGATCTCACACCTGGTTCATTTAGTAGCACGGTGTTAATACATGAAGAAACTATTGTTATTTCAGTTCTTTTTAGGGCAGCAGCAGGCGTGTCAGGTTACCGGATGGTAAACAACTAACGTCACCCATAGACATCTGCAGCACCGAAAGTGTTACAGTTGCGTTGCCAGCCTTTAAAAAGGGATAGGGAAGGGATTACAAGTGGGATGAGGGGAGGGGGAGTGGGGAAAGGGTTGGGCCTCGGGATAACTTGCTCACCAAGCAAAACATGGCATGAGGCACTTTACACCGATATTTTGAGAGTCGAGCTGGGCCATTCATGCAGCGATCTGCGTGGCTCTATCACTGTTGTGATTATCTCTAGACTATCTGTATTATGTAATTTTGTATGTAATTTGTTTTTTCATACATCTTTCGTAAAAAAATGTATATTTAAGTAACAATTAATGTTTAACAATAAAATTCCTCGGCTTCCGATTAAGTCCGATAACCTGATGCTTTCAAACTTCGCAATCCTACCATCGAATTAATCTGAAGTACTTCTGAGGGTCAAACGACAGCATTAATTCACTAAGCCCATTTAAGAAGCCTATTTCTGGAATAACGATAAATAGTTTAACTGTACAGAATTGCATACAATTAAATAAATTTTCAACTTTAAAGGTATATTCGCCTTACTAGGCTCGGTGGCTCGGTGGTGGGCTCGGTGGCTCCAGAGGTCGCAGGTTCAAATCTTGGCTCACACCAATGACTTTTCGAAATTCTTTTTGAAAGTTATGTGTGATAGATATGATTGAAAACGAATGACGATGACGAATGATGACTGAAAACTTTGTGCCCGGTATGGCAATAGGTTCGCCACCATTTGTGACGTAAACATAACGGCGAGTCGAGGCTTAACAGCCACTGCCTACACTTTTCGGTAGCAAAAGGCGTAAAGTTATGTTATGCTATGTTTATTCGCTTTTATCATTCAGTCGCAAATTTAAAATAATAAAGCATCTAAGTACTTCTATTTAGTTAAAAAAAAAGTTTCGCTGAATTATTCGTAGAATTTGTAAAACAATCGTAACTTTTAAAGACTGTTCGTTTGAAGTTCGTTCATTACAGTTTTAAATTCTATTTCGTTAAAAAAGTCATTCTAAGAGCAGTAAAAAGGTAGAGTTCGACCACTTGAAGGAGCAATGAAAAGAGCCTCCCGAATTTGTTCTTTATTTGTATACATTCACACCATTAATATTCGAAGAATGAATAGCATTTTTTATGGGATAGGAGGGCAAACGAGCAAGTGGGTCACCTGATAGTAAGTAACTACTCACCGCCCGTGAACACCGTGGTTCGGTGCCGTCGTTTAAGGGAGTAGAAGGGGAAAGGGAGGGGAAAGGGAATCGGGCCTACGGATACTTCTCTCACCGAACGAAACACGACACAAGCCACTTCACGCCCATATTCCGAGAGATCGTGATATTTCACCGGTCGAGCCGGCCCATTCATGTAGCGAGCTACAAAACACTACCACTGTTCTAAAGCATTTCCTTGTATTGCACAATTTAATATTTGATCCCGTGCATGCAGTAGATAGTGTATCTCTTACTACAGAAGTAAGAAGCTAATGTCTAAGAACTAAAGCATTAACGGAATACACTATAATGGAACAGCTTAAGCTGGTACCCTACCGGAGTACGTTGACTTTTGATTGGGCGATCATTTGATTGGTCTAGAAGAGTCACAAATTAAAAATAACTTGCTAAATGAATTGAACTATATAAAGCTAAAAGCACTGACAGTAACAGTGTGTAATGATACCTATAATCCATAATTTAAATTGAAACATAATTTATTAAAAATCCTGTACAATTCCAACCACGACCTTGGCTGACATTGATAAAGAGGTCCAATAAAAACCTGATAAAAATGTAATATATATATTTTCTTTTTTACTTTGATACGTATTGTATACACAATAAATCTATGGTTGTAAACATTTTTATCTGCTATCGTGCCAGCTAGCAATATCGAGTGTTATAAAGAGAACAACCCCACAAATAGACATGAAATAATTTAACATCTCCCACTTACTGTGGGAACAAATGGCTCTATAAAATAATACGGGGTCCCTGTGTAATGGCAATTTACCTTGTGACAAATACCCCTGAGGATTTGCAACCCCCACACTCGTACGTATTTAAGCTTAAGACGTTGTACCCATTGCTACAGATATGACAAGATTTGTATCAGCGTTTTGTGTACTCATGCTTGTATTTTAAGTATTAAAGATCAGCAGCTCTTTGCTTTGTGTTCGTGTAAAAGTGTATTTAAATAAAAATAAAATTACAGATAAGGCCATTAAAGAGTTTATACAAAGAATTTGGACTATTATCGGCCAAATATGACCATAATTTGCAGGTCTCGGTGATCCATTGGTCGAGCAACCCGCTTCTGAATCAAGAAATCGCGGGTTCGAATCCTGACTCACACCATTATCTTTTCGAAATTAAATTCTTAAATAAAAATTATTTGTGATACATATCGATGACTGACAACTTTGTGCCCGGTATGGCAATAGGTTCGCTATTTGGGACGTAAAGATCGAGTCGATACGGTGAGTCGAAGCTTATCAGCCACTGCCTGCACCTTCGGGTAGAAAAAGTTGTGAAGTTATGTTACTTTATGTATGTATGACCATAATAAATAAATATTAACATGTACGATTCAAAAACTACATGAGTAAAACTTATATATGGATAGAACCGCGCAGTTTTATACTCATATCTAGTATAGGAGCTATCACAAGAAGAACCGGACAAGAGTCGAATATGAGAAAAGTATCACGAAGTTAGCTTGATAATATTATATAATTTCACATGCTAAATACACTAAAACCTATTAAAAAATCAAGCATACGTCGGGCCCAATTTGGATAGTCATCGAAGTTAGTCACATAAAATTTCCGGAAAGGTTTCATTTTGTAAGACTGGAATTCAAGATCTCTAAATATTAGCGGAGTACTAAACCATGGGCCATTAATATTTGTGTTCCCTATACTAGTAACTAAAGGTCTCTGATTCCTACTTACCACAAATAGACTCGTTACGGATCTCTGAAACGTGGCTCAAACACAGGTGGCCGCTGTTTTTCTTAACTGTATATTTTTTGTTTACTCCAAAAATATAATAGACTCGTAAAGTTTACAAAGCTTGTATAATTCTAAAACCAGTTCTGGTAACAAATAATACATTTAAATTAAAGAGATTTACATTTAGTTTGACAGAAATAAGTAAAATTTAATTTATATCCACCGACAAAAGGTTTATCTAATTCCTCTTAATTTTGTGTTCCAAATTTATTCATCTAATAATATTGTACAATCAAACTTACATCCTAAAGTACTTACTAATAATGTAAAGTTCATTATAACTTATAATAATTGTAATTAAACGATGCCTGTACTTTGAACATATTGGCGAATGGTCCATATCTTTATTACAGCTTAAGAAATATTTATAAAATTTAATATGTTCACCAATTTTTTATGGGATAGGGGGGCAAACGACCCCTACTAACCGCCCATAAACACCGTGGTGCGAAGCCGTCCTTTAAGGGAGTAGGTGGGAAAAGGAAGGGGAAAGATCGGACCTCCGTATACCTCTCTCACCGAACGAAACGCGGCACGAGCCACTTCACGCCGATATTCCGAGAGGTCGTGGTATTTCACCGGTCGAGCCGGTCCATTCATGCAGCAGAAATAGCATTGAGACATGTGATAAAGTCGGATATTTCCAACTAGCTAGTGAAAAGATTTCTATACATATAACCCAAAATAGCAGGTACAAGTTATTCTAAAGTAAAATTCAGCTCACGCTTTTGAAATTCTGAACAAATATGAAAATTTCAAACTGCCACTTGAGAGTCAAATTAAATTCTTATCGCCTTGCCAATTGTATTATCTTTTCTATCCCCCTTAAGGGGGGATAGGTACGACGTGATTTTGTCTCGACTAAAATGGAGCAGCATTTTCTGTTTACTAATTTGGAATACCAAAGTCAATAACAGTGACTTTTGATAGTTTTACATTCTTACGTGTGAATCGAGTTTCCAGGTCCCTTGAGGGTATTACATTGACAATGGAGGACCAATATTCTATTAGCTGTTTAATAAGTCTATACACAAGCTTACAAAGAAGGCCTTTTTATAAGGGTTGTATGGATAGTTTTTGAAAAGCTTTCAATAACAGGTAATACATCTGATGTTTTACGTGTCAGTAGGCCACAATAATCGCTTATCATGAGTACAGCAGAGTATTTTTTTTAAATACGTTATTTTAAACAACAAAAGTGAAATGGAAAAAGTTTTTTTTCTTTTTTTAGGGATGAGAGGGCAAACGAGCAGGCGTGTCACCATGAGGTGACACGCGGCGGCATTGGTTGCTTACCTGATGGTAAGCAACCAGCCGCCCATGGACACCAGCAACACATATAGTGTTATTGTTGCGTTGCCGACCTTTAAGGGATAGGGGATAGGAAAGGATGGGGAAGGGGGGTGGGCCTCCGGATACCTCTCTCACCGAACGAAACGCAGCATGAGTCACTTTACGTCGGTCTTCTGAGAGGTCGTGGTATTTCACCGGTCGAGCCGGCCCATTCATGCAGCGAACTGCTTGGCTCTACCACTGTTAAATGAAAATTGGCTGAAATGAAGAACAGTGATACAAACTATAGCCTGTTATAGGAACACTAATACAGAAGAATATATGACTTCCTTCAAATGGGATTCCCTGCGGATGAAGTTTTATCTATTTTCAAACAAACAATAAAAGTCTTAGGCGTGTTTTAAAAATTATAACTGCTTTTGAAGACATAAGTATCGAAAAAGTTATTAAAATAAAAATAAATTGACACTAAAATCTGTAATTTATAGTAATTAATGATTTATTTTTATAGGATAGGAGGCCAAACGAGCAGGCGTGTCACCTGATGGTAAGCAACTAACACCGCCCATGAACACCAGCAACACATATAGTGTTACTTTTGCGTTACCGACCTTTAAAGGATAGGTATAGAAGATAGGGAAGGATAGGGAAGGGGGTGGGCCTCCCGGTACCTCTCTCACCGAACGAAACGCGGCATAAGCCACTTTACGTAGATCTTCTGAGAGGTCGTGGTATTTCACCGGTCAAGCCAATTCATGCAGCGAACTGCTTGGCTCTACCACTGTTGAAATTCCAGTTTCGATGAATTGTAGTTAGTTTGGTAGTTATATCTTAGGTCAGATTTGCTCACGATTAAGTGCTGTTTTACATTTAACTTGATGATGAACTCAACAATACCACAATGTGTACTTGTTCATAGCTTAAATTATTGTCATTTTAACGTTAAATACTAACCGTCTTATTACAAAACGATGTACTAAAACAGCTAGTTAGGCTGGTTTATCGGATCGTGGGCTGATTCGATACCAAATGGTTAGTGCTCCTCCTCATTACAAATCGCAAACTATACCGAGTCTTGATTGTACTAAGATTGACATCTCCCCTCACAGAGTAGAGTACACAATGATTCATTGATTTGAATGTAATTCGGTCTTATCGTTCAGTTTTGAAAGGTATAACCTGGCGGTGGTCCAGTGGTCCCCACTTTGCCAATAACGAAAGAAGCCTTGATAAAGCAATTTATTGTCCCGGAATGTAAATAACAATTGTAATATATTTGTAAAATGATGCGATAAGTGTGTGAACTGGACGCCACGCAAGCATTCAGTATCTTTGACTACTTCTTGTCATTAGGTCGTTTTAGATTCATGGATATAGCTTTTATATTTTAAAATGGATCAATAAAAGATACAAAGTGGTAAAACTGGAGTCCTGAAATATATCTGGACAGGAAATATAACGCCAGCTGATTTCCGAGTCGAAACATATAGTAGAATATAAATTCTTACATACACATACATACATAACTTCACGCCAAATCCCTTGCGGGGTAGGCAGGGAGAACAGAGCGCCAGAGGGCACGATTCTTACACGCCTCACTCGCTTCTTTGACATTCATAACTCTTTTCATGCACGCGCGTCGGTTTTTGAGGCTTTTAACATCACCTTCCTCCAGAACACGTTCTATTTGGTCATGGAATGTGTGTCTAGGCCGTCCTCGACTCCTACATCCATCCGCTTTTGCATTGTATATCTGCTTAGTCAGTCTCGCATCAACCATTCTTTCTACATATCCGAACCATCGGAGCATGCCCTTTCTTACTTTTACACCGACACTCTCTTTCAAACCAACTTCCTTCCGTACAACCTTGTTTTCTACGCGGTCAGCGAGAGTCACTCCGCAGATTTTGCGTAGTGCCCTCATTTCCACCGCGTTTATTCTACTTTCATGCACACTCTGCCATACCCAGCTCTCACTTCCATAAGTTAGCGTTGGGATCAGGACTGCATTGTGGATTGCTAGCTGGGCTTTTCTGCTAATGTTTTTTGCGCCCAGGAATCTGCCCAACGCTCCATTTACGCTATTTCCTATCGCCACTCGTCTTTCTACTATATAAAATACTATATAAATTCTTAATCTCTAATAAAACTTTGAAGAAACAAAAAGAATGAGAGTATTTTAAATAAGTAAGTACAATTTGCTGCCTATAATTTGCACTAATTAAGCAATTTTATATGATGTTAAATTTCTAGATTATACATACTAACAGGGAACACAAGTTAAGAAAGTGAAGTTAAATTGGCTTGGAAAAGGCGATCATCTTTTAGCAACTACAGATTCAGAGAGCTGGTAGTGAAAACCCACCATCAGTTTCACAGGACCAAGCAGTAATTAAAATCTGTCCTCGTGATTATGGTATTGTGGCGTTAACTTTGACAGTGATGCAGTGCAGGCAATGATTTAAGTTCTTCGGGTTATGTATTCTTTTATTATAGTAAAGTATGTACTTAATATTATTTTGCTATAGATTTATAATGGTCCAGATGTTGATGTCAGTGAACCGAGCTGTATGTAGTTCAGAAACACCCGTTAACATAGAAAATAACCAAGAATTGCGAAAAAAGGTTAGTGATAAAAACAATATTCTAATTGATTTAATATTGTAATATTATTTTTAATTTTATTGGTGTAACAGGATAAAAAATGTCTTATAAAATGTATTTTCAATTTAATAAAATATTCCATATTTTACAAATGATTACTTCAGCACAGTGAAACAAAACTAAATTCTTTTCTTAATAATGCAGAATATCAGTAGTACTTCTATTCACAAAAATATGTATATAAAATATTCTTATACTTAATACATGTGGTCTATTATGATGTTTATATATAAATATTGTATTTTATTACTAAAAGTATTTTTTATTTAAATTTACAGGAAAGATACTAAAAGATATTCCGTTAAAGAGGTTTTCTTTTAGTATTCAATATTGCTATCTAATAGTTGTAGTTATTGAAAGTTGAACACTCATATAATATTAAAATTGTCAATATAAATTAAAAATTAAGATTTGCTACCTAGACAATAAGATAAATTTAATTATAGAAAAAAGGTCAACTAAACAATACATATGTGTTAATAATTAAAATGTTCTTTTTACCTTTATTTTTTTATCCTATCACCATCAAAGGATAATAATAATTACTAACAGGTTTTGCTTACAGATATCCGCTGCTTTCAAGTTATCCATTAATATTAAATGAGTTATTATAATTAATGATACCATTTTAAGACATATTAAAAGTAATTTGGAATTGATTGTTTTTTTTTTAATATTTCCATGTACAGTATTGGTTACAATAGGTGGTATTCTTTCAAGACCACTAGATTTGGCCACCAACATTGTCATCTTCTGCTGGAAACAAGCCTTCCTTCTTATCAATGGAAATGTTATGAACCTATAAAAATAAATTCACTAGTTATTGTAAGAATATATAGTCTTGGTGGTCCAGTGGTCGAGCACATGGTTTCTGAATCCAGAGGGTGCGGGTTCCATTCCTGGCTCACACCAATGATTTTTCGAAATTGATTAATTTCGAATGTTATGCGTGATAAATATCGATGACAAACTTTGTGCTAGATATGGCAATTGGTTTGCCACCTATTGGGACGTATCCCACATATTTGGGACGTAAACATAACGGCGAGTTCAGGCTTAACAGCCACTGCCTACACCTTTGGGTAGAAAAAGAGGTGAAGTTATGCTATGTATGTTTATAAAGGAATACAATCGTAAACTATTATGTTAACTATTATGTTAAATACACTATTACTTACTGCCCAACTTCGCAATGCACATGCTACCTGGATTTCTCCACGAGAATCATTGGATAAATCCTCTTATTAATATATTAATCTGTTTACCAAAATCTTCTATATTGATTGCGAAAATTGTCATCACTTTACTCTCACTTTATTTACGTATTCATATGAGACTGTTGTTTTAGAGGTCGGTGAATAGTTTGGATTAATTTTAAATCTTCAAAATCCATTTAATTAGTCCTATTGTCTTCCATTTTATAAAATATTTCCATAATTATGAGAAATACAACAACTCAAGCTAACCTCAAAAGTAAACAATTTTGACGTTTATGCAGTTGGTACCATCGTTAAACTAGGGGTCTGGCGAGACTAACTTTTTTTCCAAACATAGACCACCTATTTGCGATAATCTTCATTTTGTAATAAGAATTTTATTTGTTACTTATCATAAACCTGACTCTTTCCTTAGTCTGTGTTTTGTAATAAGACGGTAAGGGTCAAACTTTAGATTTCCTAAAATACATTACTATCAAATACGACGCTGCATTGCAGGACTCTAGGTCAGTTGTGTCAACTAGCCACTTTACGTCGATTTTTTGAGAAGTCGTGATATTTTACTCGTCGAACTGGTCCATTTATGTAGTGAATTGCTGAGTTCTATTACTGCAATGAAATCTGTCCTCGAGTAGATTAAGTATCCACTTACATTACAAATTTATTACATATTTTTATGGAGGACAGTAAGTTCATCGACTTTGATTCTAATGTTCATTGTCTACATCAAACGATCATAAATTTGGTAATTAGAAACAGCTAGACAACTAATAAACTAATATAACCTCTAAATAATATTCTAGATTTTATTACGCACTAACTTCTGGGCACAGTTTCGCCTGCGCAAGATGTAACAAATCGTCTAGGCCTTTTTAATTTTTTCAAGAAAATATAAACTATAAGAAGGTCTACAAAAAAGTCCGCGATGATATGTCTCTTATCTTTTAGAGATAAACGAAAAAAAAAAATTGAAACTTATCGTGTAGTTCTATCCATAAAATTTAAAAATAAAAATATTTTAAACTAGCAGACCGCGCGAACTTCGTACCGCTATATTGTATGTAGCCTCCCGCCTCACGGTGTTACTCGCGTACAAACAAAATGTCGATGACGACGATGATTACATATAGAGTATGTTACTCAGTGATAATTTAGCTTTCTAAAGAAAAAAATATTATTAAAATCGGTCCAGTACTTTTTGACTTTATTTGTTACATACAAAAATACAAATCTTTCCTCTTTATAATATTAGTGTAGATTATACACCAAATCAAACGTAAAAAGCAATTTATTTGGAATTCAGATTTAATACTACTTATTAGGGCTTGTGTTAAAAATGGCAGTAGTTGTGACGCTTAGAAAGAAGTGAACAAACAAAAAAGCAAAAAACTTGAAGATTTGATTAAGTAGTAGGTAAAAACTCTTCTACTCAGATTACAAACAAACATTTCTATTTTATTTAATTTTAGATATAGATTCTGTACTATTATAATATTTTTATTGATTACCCTCAAGTAAGAATATTCTTATAAAAGCTTTCAATCAATATTAAAGAAAAGTTTTGGATCACTCTCAATCTTTTTTGTATCAGAAAATTGACTTTTAAATTTACATTTTTAACCCTTACGGATTAATTTAAGAGATTATCTATTAGGAAATTGCTATGACTATTACTGGGTTCAAAACGATAGTAACTCGGGCTTAATAAATAAGAATGAAAGCCAAAGGCCAAACAAAGGTAAACTAACATTATGTAACAAAAGGAAAAAAAAACATCAACAGAATTCATGTTTCCCAACGTCAAACAATTTCACTTAACCATCAATGTCGCTAAGAGTCACATATTTTGTTGAAAGTTAACCTTGATCGAAAAACGAAACGAAATTCATTGTTATACATATAAAGGAACGCAGACAAAACCCAGTCTACCATAATTGTATTATCAGGCACGCATATACTGAAATACCCTCCGGAATCGATAAATCGGACCTTACTATTTTTCCTTTTTTTTATTAAACACAACTGCGTTATATCTCGAGAAACTTTGTAGATATACAAATACATATTTGAACCTGATAAGCAACCCATAATAACATTTTTTTATGGGATAGAGGGCAAACGAGCAGGCGTGTCACCTGATGGTAAGCAACCAACGCCGCCCATGGACACCAGCAACACATATAGTGTTGCTGTTGCGTTGCCGACCTCTAAGGGATGGGGGATAGGGAAGGATGGGGAAGGGGTAGGCCTGCGGGTACCTCCCTTAAAGGTCGGCAATGCAACAGTAACACTATATGTGTTGCTGGTGTCCATGGGTGGCGTTGGTTGCTTACCATCAGGTGACACGCCTGCTCGTTTGCCCTCCTATCCCATAAAAAAAAAGTCAGTTCTTTAAAATCTATCTAAAATAATATTTGGCTGTTTAACTTTTATGAGTGAACTACTAACCCGTTACATAATTGTAAAATCATTCCGAATACTTTTGTCTCTGAAACTAACCTATGTATTTACACAGGCTAAACTGGTGTGATATGTCAAAGAACTTCGCTTTTACGGCCATTTCATTTACTGCTCACGTAACAGGAGAGGTTGACACAAAATAAGAGGGATTGTTTTAGGGTAAACCATAAAACTAGTAACAGTAGAGTTGGACATAGAATAATTGGTAATTCTACCTGTGGACTGCTTACTGTTCACGTGGAAAATGATCGTCGGAAATGGCATCATGTCAGTAAATGTTTTCCGCTAACATCGATCAATCCACATATTTACTATTGAATGTTGTATGCACTATTGAAGGAACCATTCCAATATTGCCTCACTTAATACAAATGCAATTTCTATCTTTTACAATTTTTAACACGACAATTAATAAAAAATAAAAAGGGACTTTTAATGTTGACAACTGATTCAAGTAAAGTTGGTTAATATTAAATAGTAAAGGAACATTACTTGCAAATTATTATAGTAGCATAACTTTACTGACATAGATGAACAAAATTACAAGAAAACATTTAATTGGATATTTTGTTACGTGTTTTTTTTTGCGGTAAATACAAAATGGCTTTGTTTTTAAAGTCACAACACGAATACCAAGTGTAGTAAGAAAAGAAAAACAATTCGTAAATCTTTGATAAATGCGTATTATTGGCGTTCGGTACGAGACCTCATGTCGCCAATACTCGGCATAAAAATATTAAACCCAAATAACGGCTCATAAGTTTGTCTATTTAGGACGGACAGAAAATAGAACTAAGACCACAATGGCCTAATATCAATATCCATGAGGTTGGATAAGATATAAGTATTTTCTGAAACTTCGTTGTAATAGCAATTAATGTGGGCAGCGTGTAATCGACTTGGTAAATAATCGATATCGATTCAATGATCGAGAAATAATAATGTAGAAAGAAGTTAAACAAATAAGAAAATATGGATGTAATGTGTAAATGACGAATTAATCAAGCAGGGTGTTGGTGTGGAAGATGAGAATGATAGGGAGAAGTGCGGAAAAGATAAACCAGTAGTGCCGACCCCAAATGAATAAAAAAATTCATCTCAAACTCTTGATAACATAAAAAGAGCTGTGGTAGAGCCAAGCAGTTCGCTGCATGAATGGGCCGGCTCGACATCAGGTGACACGCCTGCTCGTTTGCCCTCCTATCACATAAAAAAAAAATGAAATTTTGGCTTATTAACATAGTGGTGTTTTTTTTTTTATGGGATAGGAGGGCAAACGAGCAGGCGTGTCACCTGATGGTAAGCAACCAACGCCGCCCATGGACACCAGCAACACATATAGTGTTACTGTTGCGTTGCCGACCTTTAAGGGATAGGGGATAGGAAAGGACGGGGAAGGGGGGTGGGCCTCCGGGTACCTCTCTCACCGAACGAAACGCGGCACGAGCCACTTTACGTCGGTCTTCTGAGAGGTCGTGGTATTTCACCGGTCGAGCCGGCCCATTCATGCAGCGAACTGATAGGCTCTACCACTGTTTTGTCTATTCTTTTGATATTATTCAATACTAGCTGTTACCCGCTACTTCGTCTGCGTGGACGCTCTAAAGCAGCATAAATATTGTGCCTATGCCCATAAAAGAGATCATTGCTCACCCCAATTAGTGATAGCGTGATAATATTTAGCCTATGTGTTGACCCGAACTCTTGGCTATATTTATGCAAAATTTTACTTTTTAATTTACTTTTAGAGTTTATCCGTAACATACACACAGACAAAAAGACAAAAATTCTAAAAACCATATTTTTGGGTCCGATATCGATTATAGATCATGTTCCAAGCATTAAAAAAAAAATATTAAATGTACAGTTTCAACTTTCCTACAATTTTCTTACATGTATAGAAGATGCTATTATATCATCAAAGCAGTACCAAGTATTCTTCTTAATAACGACATCAAGGAGGTTTATACAGACCAACAAAGTGAATGCTAATAGAGAAAAATAAGAGACATTTATTTCCACAAATAGTTACCGACGCTCTGGGCACCAATTTATTTTTATCTCAACTTAGCACTTGTAAGGAGAAAACGGTTTGTTACAATCACACCCACGCCACATTGCCAACATTATAATTGAGAATGAAGTATTGTTGACGTTAGACAGCAAATAATTCAAGAAACCCCGAACATTCACTAAAAAAATATTTGCTGTACACAATTTATATAAATAATCAACAATTTGTATCAAATTATTTATTAACTAGCCAAATGCTTCGTACCGGTATGTTGTACAGGTACCTTTACTAATAAAACTAACAATGATCGTATCCTCTAGTTCATAGCGTCATGATATACCTTAAGTGTTCCTCGATAAATAGAAAACACAAAAACATTTTTTTCATTTCAAACCAGTAGTAGTTCCTGAGATTAACGGGTTCTTAAAATAAAATTAGTCAGCGTCATTATATTATAAGAAAAAGTATTTAATATTTAAGTCACTGGGAACATTACATTTTTAGACAATTGTCATACATTGTACATAATTTGTTATGTCTATGTATGTACCAATAATTAAAAAGCTAATGAAAAATTGCCAGAAAAATACTTAATGTATGGTAGAAATCAAACTCAATACCTTTGTAAGCAGATGTACCCATTTGTCACGGCTAAAACTTTTCTTAATAATATGTTTAAAAAGTTCGAAGTGCTCAAATCATTACATTTGCATTATACAACAAGTCTGAAAAGTTTCCGAGACTCGAATCCTGTTCGTTATAAGTGAAGCTGCGGATTTGATTTTCGTAAGAATCTCGTCTCCACTCACACTTAGACAATTCGAAGAGTATCTCTGGATTATTCGTTCAATAACCTTTCGGAGAAAGTTTACCACCCTTTGCAGCACTCTCAAATCATGTTTTATTTTGCGTAAGAAATCTAAATTACACCCGGGATTGTGTAAACGTACACATCAAAGTCACCGGTTGGTTTGACCGCGTGATATGTATCTTTGCTAGTTATATGCAAATAAATATGATGTCGCCTTTACGCCAATAATACTTAAGTATTAAAGGCGTATTGCAATCAACATATATTTAGCGCAGACAGATAGCAGAGTTTTATACGCTAACACTCTGCACTCTGTCTGCGTATGCCTCCGCACTCGCAAAGTCCAAGAGACGTGCCTAACTCCTGTCATGCAGCAAAACAAGGTTGTAAGGAAGAAACCGATCTTTCAGTAAGACACGTTGCAGGTCACCATGGGAGACGCTGGTTGCTTTCTATTAGGTGACCCATTTACTCCTTTGACCCCTATCCCAAAACAAAACACCAGATGACTCCTGCGTGTTCGTTTGCTCCACTATCCCATAAAAAAAGATTCATAAAATTAAAATATGGCTGGAAGTTCTATTTGCTTGGAAGATGCGAGTTATAATATACGATATGGGATCATGAAGTGTGAAACTAACTTGATTAATTACCTCCGTGACAGTTCACTATCAAAATTAATATTGTATATAGCAACAGGTGAACATCATTAACGGAGACAAGTTATCAACTGCAGGGCGGGAGCTATCTTTAATAATTTGTTATTTAATTAATAAAACTATTTATATACATAACACATGACGTTGCTCCCACTTAATTTAAGTATTTGTGAATTAATTTAGCGAACAAATTTATTCGACATACATTTTTTGACGATTCTTCTTAACAAAAGCAAAAATTAACACGAAATAGCACTGCGTTAATTCGTCTTTTTTTTTCATTTAACTGGTGACTTATAAATATGTAATATTGGATTTCTCTGGGCAGTTGTAGACATTTGTGACTACAACTTTTAATTGGAGATATTACTTTGTTTCATAACATAACATACCTTCACGCCTTTTTCTACCCGAAGGTATAGACAGCGGTTGTTAACCTCGTCTCGCCGTAATGTTAATGATAAGGTAATTAAAACTTATAATAGTTTACAAAATATAAGGTAACCAGCGGTAAAAAAAAACCACTTATCGCTTGTAAGTGGCATCAGATAACAAAAGGCTATGTTCGCAAAGATTGTAATTAATAAGTTTGTGCTTTGAAAGGCGCCGTTTAATCTAGCTAAATCATCGCCCTAAGATTTATATTAGTTACAACTTTATCTTTTGTTAATAATATAACCGGAAAATTTATTGCCTCAATTCGACTACAGATTTCCTTTCTCACTTTAAATATACTTCTTTCTTCAAGATAAATTCAGGCACTCTGACCGCATTACTAGATTCATTCATTAATACTATCTAAAATAAACAATAGATAAATTAGGTTTCATAATCTCACTCACCTAAGTGCCTGTTATATATCCGGACATAGATCTTATCTAAGAATGAGTTTAGTCTCAATGGGATAAAATCATAAAGCCAACGTCACATCCTGGAGAGTCCACCAAGAGTCACCAAGGTCTCCACTTAGGCATTTAAAAAAGAGTTTAGTAACAAAAACAGTGACTCCAGGATTTTATATACAAGATTAAAATTATGGAGTTCTAAGTTTATACAGAATATATCTCCGACTTCGCTAGCACACCGACTTCTAATTTAATGATACAGAATTCAAATCCTGACTCACGGTAATGACTTTCCCGAAGTTTTGTGTCATATATTGCATGCAATACAGAGACGGCGAACAAATCTAATACTTAGATACCTAAGTGCCTGTTATATATCCGGACATAGATCTTATCTAAGAATGAGTTTAGTCTCGATGGGATAAAATCGTAAAGCCAACGTCACATCCTGGAGAGTTTGTATAATTCCCCTTGCGAATAGACATTAAGAGCGTGAAGGTACAGAATACTCAATTGTCTTTCTATTGAAATACCATAGCCTCTCAAAGTATCGACGTCGGAACGTAGCTCATGCAAGATTTTGTTCGGTGTAAAAGATATCCGCAACACCACCACTCTTATAAGCCCATAATGCAGAAGTGATTCCCACAGCGGTGTAGATATCCGTGGGTGACGCTAGGCGTTCACCATCAGGTGTCCCGCTTGTCTGTACTTGTAATCTTTGCTATACAAAGAATATTAAAAAATATCACAAAAAAAATAATGAAAATCTCAACATTTTCTACATCAATATAAACTGTTGATATTAAATGTATAGGGGAGGAACATTTTCACGGTTAGTTACATAACCCATTAGATGATCAGGCGACGGTAATGGTTATGATATCAGGTATCGCGGGGCACAAGATATGAAGCTTTATTATTGTTGTACCAACCTTATAATGTGTACGAATAATGTTTATGATATTAGTACTGAAGTTATATTAAATATATAGAAATATATAGACAAATAGAACGTGTTCTGGAGGAAGGTGATGTTAGGAGCCTCAAAAACCGACGCGCGTGCATGAAAAGAGTTATGAAAGTCAACGAAGCGAGTGAGGAGTGTAAGAATCGTGCCCTATGGCGCTCTGTTCTCTCTGCCTACCCTGCAAGGGATTTGGCGTGAAGTTATGTATGTATGTATGTAAGTTATATTAAATTATGTATGGATATATATTTATTATTCTAACTTCACGTCCTACTCCGGAAGGTGTAGACAGCGACAATTCACTGTGGCAGAGCCACACAGTTCCCTGCACGTGTGGCCTTGCGCTATCGGTAAAATAACACGATCTCAGAATATCGACGTAAAGTGGTTCATACTGGATTTTGTTCGATAAGAGAGGTACCCAAAGTCCAAACTCTCTCCCCTCTTCCTATACTACTGCCACTTCTCAATCCCATATGAAGACATCTATACCTGTAATACTGCGAGTTAGGTAGTCGCTTAAGATTAAGTAACCAGCTTGCTGGTTTGCCCCAAATTCTATAAAAAGAGAAAGAATTGGGAAAATTTCCAAGGTCTCCACTTAGGCATTTGAAAAAGAGTTTAGTAACAAAAACAGTGACTCCAGGATTTTATATACAAGATTCAAATTATGGAGTTCTAAGTTGATACAGAACATATCTCCGACTTCGCTAGCACACCGACTTCTAATTTAATGATACAGAATTCAAATCCTGACTCACGGTAATGACTTTCCCGAAGTTTTGTGTCATATATTGCATGCAATACAGAGACGGCGAACAAATCTAATACATAGATTAGATTTAGATTTGTCAGGGTAGAATGCGTTCCGCGAGAGAAGTGCGCCGCAGTGGTTTAGTGGATATTCCAGCCTTCCAATGCAAACGAGTTCCACATAACTCCGTCGGTTGTTCGTTCTCTAACAGAATTAACGAAAAAAGAGTTTGGATTTACTCAATCTTTCTCTGTTGTTGTTGCCAATAATACCAATACTGATGGTAAAGGTGAATACGATTTCTAATGATTTTTCTGTGCATTTCTATGTTAAAATGTAGCAGAAAATCGTTGACCTTTTCGTGACCAACATATTAAAAATCAATAAGTTCAGCGAGCGGAAAAACAAACTTAGACTATGACAAATTTGTTGGAAAAATACTGCGACTATATATCTCGAACGGGTATTAATACTGGGTCAGATTTAGTCCCTGACAGAGGATATTATTTACTAGAACCTTTATAGGTCGGTTATTGTATGACTATTAAATATTTCTACTATATAAACTAGTAAACTATATTTGAATTTTTTCATCATTGAATCTTAAGTGAGCATCATAACGTGAATCTCTAATGATTTAACGTTTCAACACTGACTTCTAGTTGGAACGAAGTCCGAAACGCGCGTTGTGAAAGGGGGCTAGACGGAAAAAAAATACGAAAAGTTGTCACGACACAATACATCTTTTATTGGCTTATTTAGAACAATGTATAACTACAATAATGGTCTAGTGGCTGGGATACCTTGCTCTCATACAGGGGGCTCGGGTTCAAATCCCGGTATCGGAACTCTTTTTGAAGTTTTATTTTCCATGTTTTCATATTTTATATATGTTTTTTTAGCTCTCTCTCTCTCTCTCTTATAGAAAGCAAGCCAGATATTTTCATTTCTATTTCGCATTGAACAGTGTGGTGTCGCGACGATTATTTTTGTTGAGTGTATACAGGTTTTTTGTAAATAATAAATATTAAAAAATAATAATAATAATGAATCCTGACAGCGTTTCTGCACAAGTTCCGGATATTGCTGATGGAGTTAGGTAAGTAGAGATTATATACAGACAATATTAAATGCTTTTGTATTGTTAGCAAGTACGCATTATAACCTCTCTTTATTATTGTGCTAACCAAGTCATACGCATTATAATCTCTCCATTTTGTGCGTTTAGCAAGTGTACGCGTCATAATTTTAATAAATTCAAAAACTATCTACCTACCTACAATCCTATTTTAATATTACAATATCAGAACGTATGTATTTAGCAAGCCGTGCGTGTTCTAACCTATATGCTGTTGTGTTTACGAAGTCGAGAGAGTGTATATATATATATATAATCGAAAGGAACTTATATTAATATCCTTGACTGACTGACACGATGACGTCGAGGCCTTATTGTCATTCAGAACACATATGTGCAGTCGTATTTTTCAAAATAAAATTAATTAAAAGTTATACATTAAAGTTCAAATTGTGTACATCATACGGTTCCAGCACACACTGTTAGGAAATAATAACGTCCCAAGGGATTGCTGGACCGTCAGATATTAAGCTCCTTTTACCTGTCAAGTGAATTTGGTTCACTTGACAGGTAAAAGTCTCACACATTTCCGTATTCATGAATAATAAACCAAAAAAGATATTTATAAAATGTCTTACATAAAAATACAATGTTTTGTCAACCTATAAACGTACTGAACTATATTTAAACTGTTTTTTTGTTGTAAATTCACGCCTTTTTACCTTCCGGTAAAATAGGTAGGTCCAGCTAGGTAGGTAGCGCCTGTTAAGCTTCGACTCCCAAGCTTCGGCTTTTACGTCCTAAAAGGAACCTATTGCCCTATTGCACAAAGCTGTAACTCATCGATATTTATCACACTTAACTTCTGAAAAGAATTTCAAGACGACATTGGTATGCATTTTGCAATGGTGAGCACGGAATCAACCTCACAATTTCTTGAAACATAAGTGAATCCCGCGATCTCCATACCACAGAGAATTCTTTACTATAAATACATACCTACTTGCTGTAAAAAAAAATTTACAGCTTTACTATTTTGACAACTTACATTATAATGCAGTCATTAAACTCAACTGTTACATACTCCATACGTTCAATATTTCAGCTAAATATTAAACGGTAGCAAGTAATGTTAGACTTGCCCGAGTTCAATCTGAACACAACTAAAAATCTTAAGTGTTTTCATTGCTACTTTAGATTTGCCTAAAGCTAAGCTAGTAAGTAGAAAACCTTATCGGAATTTAATTTTCTGATTGCATAAATAAGGATATTTTTTTGGAGTTCTAGCCACATAGGTAAATTTAGGATTATATTCGATATAAATCTTGTTCATAGTGCCTGAATACTTTTAACCCAAATAATTCAGCATTACTCTGTATTATAAGTATGTATTTACAATACAAAAGTATATGTGTATTAATATCCGTTATCTAGTATCCATAACACAAGCATTTAGTTGCTTAGCTTGGAACTAGAGGGCGCTGTGTGTATTGTGTTCAAGATATTATTATTCAAGATTTTTTTTTCGGGCGAGAAGAAATAATATGATGTTTTTTTTGCTACATACTAACTTAGAATATTTTATAGTCTATTTTACATACATTAAACTGTATGTATCTAAAGTTTACAGAAGACGTATTTACATATAAATTCTTAATGTTGGAACAACCCGTAAATGTCTTATGAAGTGGCGACCATATTTCCTCTGTTATACTCTGTGATTAATTTCAAAGTTGACTCTATTATAAACATTCCCACGCACTGTCGCCAAATTTATAGCTGCGATAAATAAGACTTGTACGAAATGATTCCTATGAAAATACACTTTCTGATGAATTTAATTTCTGACAAAATAACAAACAGCACCGATATTCTATCGCCCACTAAGTTAGTGGACAATAAGATATATTCCCTCATTTAGATATTTATTATATTTGAATTTACTGTATAAACTGTATATAAAATATATATATTGTTAATTACAGAATAACAGTGGTAGAGTCAAGCAGTTCGCTGAATGAATGGGCCGGACCGACCGGTGAATTACCAAGACCTATCAGAAGATCGAGGTAAAGTTGCTCACCCCGCGTTTCGTTCGGTGAGGGAGGTACTCGTAGGCCTACCCCGCTTCCCCATCCATCCCTATCCCCTACCCCTTAAAGGTCGGCAACGCAACAGTAACACTATATGTGTTGCTGATGTCCATGGGCGGCGTTAGTTGCTGACCATCAGGTGACACGCCTGCTCATTTGCCCTCCTATCCCATAAAAAAAAACATTTATGTACATACATACATAACTACACACCAAGTCTCTTGAACGGATCGCTATAAGGCAGGAATCATACACACCACACACTCGCTCTTCTTTCGATCCGACTTTGTGCTTTACAAAAAATTATTACAAATATGCAAAAGGAGTATTACCAAGAGGCATTCGAATGATAATTGTAAATGTCGGTAGAAAATTGTTACCTATACGTTTCTTAATTACATCTAACTATTTATATATAGTATACTAGTTTATCCCCGCGGCTTCGCTCACATTGAAAAGTATCCTATGTTACTTCTAATACCTTCAAGAGTATATGTACAAAGTTTCATGATGATCGGTTCAGTAGTTTTTGCGTGAAAGCGTAACAAACAAACTTACATTCGCATTTCGTTACCGCCGGTAATACAATGGGACGGTATTACAGTATTCAGGGTTGAAACTTCATTACTGTAAAACTTCATTACTGAAGAAAAAAATTTTTTTTAATATAAGGTACCCTATGTTACTTCTAATACCTTCATGAGTATATGTACAAAGTTTCATGATGATCGGTTCAGTAGTTTTTGCGTGAAAGCGTAACAAACAAACTTACTTTACTTATTCGCATTTATAATATTAAGTATGAAGTATGATTCGTGTTCTACGAAAGAGGAAGATCTGCAAGTTAAGTTATTTATTCATAAATATGTCAATGCTGCAAGTTTCCTGGCACAATTTGTTACTACCTTTTGAATGGCATCATGTTGCAAATTTTCTAAATAAATTTAGTTATTTTTGTGACCTCTGCCAATGAATATGTATGTTAATTTATTTCCTTGGAGGTATTTTTTTTTTGCATTTTGACTTGACTTGTAATAAGAACATGGTTTTATGTGGACTAAAAATTCATTAATTTGGGAATTTTACAAAATATACTATCTATGTACTATCTAAATTTATCTAGAAGACGGTTTTATTTTTGATTGTATATATCAAGTAGTTTACAATATTAAATCTTTGATATATGAAATTGACTCTGATAAAAACTGCAGCATGGATACAACTGGCACAGGACAGTAGTAGACCTCGAAGGGCTAATGATGATGATGGTGAAATATTAGAAGTTCAGATTGATTGCAGAGGTATATTATAATCTAAAACGATTCCTTTTCGTCATGATATCAATGAAAAAAAGTCTTAATATGTGTTGTAGCATTTTGTAGCATGTTGTAGTGCATGTTGTAGCATTTATGTACTTTTACTTTAAGAATCTATTACGCTTTAACGCTTTTTTCCAATGAATTAAGATGACTAGACTTTAATTATTAACAGACTATTCTTAAATGTTAGCATACCTTACCATTCCAATGTATTTTTTTCCAATTTAACTTTACAGTACATTTATATAATATAACAGAGTTTTTAGTTTAAATTAGAATTAAAAAACATATAAATAATTACCTGATTGAGACATAGAACAGATATTGAATTATAATTAATTCACATAAATTGTACCAATAGCGGAATAGATTAGTGGGTTACTGGCTGTATGTAGCATGCAGAAGGTCTTCGGTTCAAACATTGTACATATACATCAGTAGGCTAGCAATTTGTTAGACATCTATCACAGGAAAATCTACCAGTATAGGAACGTGTAAAAATGCATTTTATCTTTTGACTAACTATATCTTACAAATAAAGGATAGTTGCAGAGACACGTAGATTACTGCATGAATGGGTCGGTTCGATCCGTGAAATACGACAAAATATCTTTCATGCCATATTTCGTTCGGAGACGTATCCGGAGGTCCACCCCCCAGGGTGGCAACGCAACTGTAACACAATATGCGCTGCAGGTGTCCACGGGCAGCGGTAGTTGTTTATCACCAGGTGACCGCTTGCTAGTTTGCCCTTCTTTTCAATAAAATAGCAGCCTGAAACTACTATCTAACTTGAATAAAAGCTTTGAACTTTTTGATTTTGAAGTTGTGATTAAAAATATTTTTCTATTTTTACTTTGCAATAATAAATTAAATTACCCCCTTGCCATTTATTGCCTTTTGTCTTGCTGGCTTAATTTGTTTTGTGCACTTAAATTAAGTGTCGCAATTATAAGTTTTCCAACTTTATAACTTTGGTAAAAATAAAAACAGTTTTATGGCCAGTAATAATGTTATAGACTTTTATTATTTGTTTTTATACAGCTTCACCCCCTTTTCTATCCGAAAGTGTAGGCAATGGTTGTTTATCATTGACTCGCCGATTTTTACGACAGGATTACAGGGGAACATATTGCCATACGTTGGGCACAATTTGTCAGTCATCGATATTTATCACATATAACACACGAAAAGAATTCCGTGAAGTCATTGGTGCGAGACCGGAATCGATCCCTTTGACTTCTCGACCTCTAGATCAGCGAAACTGACCCTGGAACAACTGAATGTCTGATGCTCCAGTTAATTATTATATACATTACTTTTATAAATAAATCTATAACCAAAGGATATTTTCAAGCATATCAATAATTTTGATTCCAAGCGGAAACTTCACTACCAGTCTACAAACAACTATACAAGAAAATATCTCTCTATGTTAGACAATAGATATTACCTACGATGTGAAGATATTCCTCCAATGGCATGTACGATATTAAAAACTTCCTTGAGACTTATGAGATCCTCACATCGAAGTCATGATAATTCACTCATACTCTATTCAACATTTGAGGACTCATATTTATACGCCCACGTGACAGACGCTTCTGCATAACAAATGAAGGTTTCCGCTACCTTATTAATTTCTTTTTTATGCAAGTAGAATATGTATAAAGAATGGATGATGCAAGAATATCTCACTAGATCTATAGTACAAAATCGGAGGAATGTAGTAGTTGCAGACGACCATGACACTTTGTCCATGAACAACTTTAACGTCTCCATATGAAGGACGATGTCAGCAACCTTACTAAATCAGCGGCTTTGTATATCAAAAGTTACGAGAGTCGAAGAATAGTATGTGGTGTGTAAGAATGGTGCCTTGAGATGTTCGGTTTTCTCTGCTTACTCTTCTAGGAAGCTGGCGTGAAGTAACGGTTTTGTTGTTGTTAAATACAAGATAAAATCAAGGTTTTCATGTTGAATGAAATATATTTTGTCCCACAGGATATTTGGCGAACTCTGATCCGTACATCCGGTCCAGCATAATATTGCCATCGGACCTAACCAAACCGCATGCAAAATTCTGTTCATAAAAAAATATTGCCTACGGAAACTCGATACGTCCATGAAACTCATCCAAATAAATACGAATTAATGAATAATAGAGGTCAGAACTTCCTGTAATTCTCCACAGTCACGTGATTGTAATAGCTTCTATTAAAGGTAATATGATAAGATAATTACGAAAGATATAGAAGGAAAAATTTCTATCTTCTTCTATCTATTTGCCCTCCTGGGCAAACGTGTAAGTGAGTCACTTGATGGCAAATAACTTCTCACCGCCTATGACACCGTGGCGCGTTACCAACCTTGAAGGGAGTAGGAGGAGAAAGGAAGAGGAAAATGGATCGGGCCTCCGGATACCTCTCTCACCGAACGAAACGTGGCAGGAGACAATTCACGCCGATATTTCGAGATTTTTAACGGTCGCTCTACGACTGTTAAAAATCATCCATAAATAGCATACCAGCAATTTACTGGTTGTGGTTTCTTTATGGAGTATACATAATCAATAATGTAAGTGCATTGCTCATCTATATTGCTATATTTTAAAATAATAGGTCTTGGTGATCCAGTGTTCGAGCTCCAAACTTCTGATTCTCAGAAGTCGTGGGATCGAATCCGCCCCAACACCAATGACTTTTGGAAATTATTTTCGGAAGTTATGTGTGGTCAATATCGGTGACTGACAACTTTGTGCCTGGTATATGCCTATATGTTCGCGACCTATTCCATCTGGGACGTGACATAACGATTTGGTAAGTCAAGGCTTAATATCGCCTGCCTACACCTTCGAGTCAGAAAAAAACTAGTAATACCAGCCTGCTCAAACCAAACAAGTTCAGGTATTGCTATTTAATTTTTGAAGCGTACTATTATTTGCCAGTTCCTCTAGCTATGAGAATATTTGTTCCCGTAGCTTATATGGAACTGAAGCTACGTATGCCTGGATGTTACGGTAGCAAAAACTCTAGTATTTTTAACGCTATTTATATGTTAAACCAAAGTTTTTTTTTATGGTGTAAGGGAGCAAACGAGCGTGTCACCCGATAGCAAGCAACAAACGCTGCCTATGCACATCAGAAGGAACACATAGTATTACAGTTGCGTTGCCAGTCCTTTAAATGAGATATGGAAGGAGTTGGAAGTGGAATGGGCAGAGGAGAGAGGAAGGTGTTGGGCCTCCAGATACCTCTCTCAACGAGCGAAACGCACAGACACTATACGTCGATATTATGAGAGGTCGTGGTCGTTCGTCGTATTTTACTGGTCGAGCCGACTCATTCATGTCGCAAACTGCGTGGCTCTACCATTGCTACGACGATTTTTTTAATAAAAAATATGAATAGTTATAAAAACCACATCAATGATTTTGATATTTAGGTCGAGATAAAATAAAATAAATAAACTATGTATTACAATTAAAATGCAACGATATTTTTATGCAAAAAGAACTTCTTTTCAAAAAGTTCAAAAAGTTTTCAAAAAAAAGACATAAAAAGAAAAGTCACAGGGTCGTTGTGACCGATAGCAAAAGTAGCGGAAAGCGGAATTTCTAGGAATTTATATTAGTCTTGTAGGCGCCACCAACGATTATTGATTTTCAACATTTCCAACGACGCGCTTAATCACGTTGAACAATAACCCTTTCATTGGAATATATAAAGTAATGCTTTCAAAATAAACTTGTTTAAATTAAGATCTATATATTATTTCCAAGTTATATGCTCGCAGCTCCGCCTGTGTGGCCTTTCTAATTATGATGACGTTCTATCAAAGAAATTTAGATTAAAAATGAAACAACGGTTTTATGAAAATCGTTTAGAAATGAAAATAGAGATTTGTGAGGTAAAAAGTGTGCCTATATTGTAAATTACCAATCGTCGCATAAGCTACTTTACGTCGATTTTCTGAGTGGTCGTGGTAGTTCGAGCTGGCTTATACATGCAGCGATTGCATAGGCAGTAGAGCATATAGATAAGTTGTTACATTTAAGCTTATATAACTTAGTATAAAATAAAACTATTTCAATATAAAAATTTCATTATATTCCAGTGTAACGGGTGTATCCTTATCCTTATTTTGACACGAACATTCTTAATACCTGATTCTCAATCATTATCTGTTGTGTTGATCACGATATTGACGGGCCTCGTGGCGCAATGGTAAAACTACCGGCTGCAGCAATGAGGTCGGGGGTTCGATTCCAACCCGAGCACAAATATTTGTGACAAACATGAATATTTGTGTGGCGTCTGGGTGTTTTTCTATGTATTATAAGTATGTATTTACAAAAGAAAAGTATATATGTATTAATATCCGTTATCTAGTATCCATAACACAAGCATTTAGTTGCTTAGCTTAGAACTAGAGGGCGCTGTGTGTATTGTGTCCGAGATATTATTATTTATTTATATATACTCACTGAATACATGACATATAGTTCGCTTCTACACCTGGTTTTATTTTGCTTTAATAATCACTCTGCCATTTTAACCTCCGCTACTATACGTCAGCGGGTTGGTCCAGTATTATGGATAGCGAGCTGGGATTACTGGCTCAGGATTTTAGAAACCGAATGTTTATCCAACGATCCCTTCAGCCCTAATCCATAAATTGATTTGTTTTTTATCTCTTATCAGTAAATAAACGTGTTTAATATGCAAACAAATTTTAGCATTTTTTGAGCAATACTGAAGAAATGCAGAATAGAATGATATACAGTTCGTTGCATGAATTGAGAGGCTCTAGCCTCTAGACCGGTAATATACGATGATCAATCTCAGACCTCTGTCAGAATATCTACGTAAAGTGGCCGCTGTCGGGTTTCGTTTGGTGAGAGAAGCCTCCAGGGAGGCCCACCCTCTTTCACCCATCCCGTCCCATCCCACGCAACCTGCAACGCAACTGTGACCACTACTGTTGCAAATGTCTATGGGCAGCGGTAGCTGCTTATCAGCAAGTGATCCGTTTGCTCGATTGCCCTAAAAAATCACCGTTTAATGTACAAAAGTATAAAAGTACTTTTATTGCACTTAATTTTATACTCCTACTATTCATGACGCATCTAAGTTCATTACACTGATTCGTTCTACCCCGAATATTTTTAACAAACTGTTCTCAGAACTTATCTTGTCTGGCTCATTCAAAAACAATTTCAAAGTACTATAAAGACTCAAAAGAATCTCTGAGGAAGTTTATATTATTCTTGTCCAAGTCTTATTTCTTTTTCTTTTTAATTTTCTTTGAATTTAATTATCTTTAATGAATTTCCTTCGAAGCTGGTGCATTTCTAATGTAAATTTATAATTAGTGTTCAAATGTAAATTGTAAAAAAAAACTGGTTCTGTTTTGTAAAATGTTTGAAAGCTATTTTAATCCCTCCTCTGCAATGCCATACATTATATTAATAATTAATATAGTATTAATACTTCAAAAACAACAATACAAATTTGTCTTTTTTAATTTGGAATTGTTTACGATTTTGCAGAATTATCTAGTTAATAATAATATTCTTGGTGGTCCAGTGGTTGAGCACCCCGCTTCTGCATCCAGAGATCGCGGGTTCGAATCCTGACACACCAATCACACCTCATCCTGTCACACCAATGACTTTTCGAAATTAATTTTGAAAGTGTGTGTGATAAATATCGATGACTAAAAACTTTGTGCCCGGTATGGGGCCACCCATGATTCCATTTGGAACGTTAACATAACGGCGAAACGAGGCTTAACAGGCACTGCCTACACCTTTGGGTAGAAAAAGGCGTGCAGTTAAATTATGTTATGCTAATAATATTCTTTGTTTACATCAGTGTCAAAATCTTATTGGTCATAACAGTTAGCACCTCAGTATTCTTTCATGGAGGGTGCATCGATCAGATCTTCTCTTTGAGAACCAAATGTGAAAAATATTTCAAGTTCTAAGTCCAAAAAAGTATTCTGTGCTTTCATAGATCTAGAGAAGGCTTACGATGTGTACCCAGGAATGAATTATGGTCAGCACTGTCGAGTACAAATGTGGTTGACGAGCGCCTAGTGTGGGCTTTAAATTCCCTAAATGGGAATTCTCGAGCCTGTATCAGGGTAAATGGGGCGCACTTAGACTGGTTTAATATCTATAAAGATGTTCAACAAGGATGTGTATCAAGGTTTTTCAATCTTTATATGGACAGACTTGCCTGTCAAGTGCCTATTGTACGCCGATGACCAGGTGTTACTCGCTCCGAGCGAGTAGTCGCTCCATCGGCGTCGGAGTTACAAGACATGCTAATCTTGGTGAATGTAAGGTATAGAGAAAAAGGTATAAAAATAAATGTAAGCAAGATGAAAGTTATGGTTGTGGAGAGAGAGAAAGAGGTCACGGCGTGTGATATAACTTAGGGTGGCGAGAAATTAGAGCAAGCGAATGAGTTTGTATATTTGGGTATATTTACCAGAGACGGTTAATGTGAGGAAGATATTGAAAGGAGAGTGACTGCTGGTAATAAAGTCCATGGTGCATTACATGCCCTGATGCGTAGTCAGCCTGCGTCTGACAAGGCACGCTTGACGATTCACAGTGGTGCGTTGGTACCAACTCTAACATACGGGAGTGAGTGTTGGGTGTAGCAGGTGAAGCATGAAAGTAAGGTGAATGCAGTGGAAACGCGTTCTCTGGGAAGTGTGTGAGGAGTGACCCTTGAGGATTGAATTAAAAATAGCGTGATAAGTGACAAATGCAAGTTGAAGGATGATGTGGTGACCAAGGTGGAGAGAAGTATGTTAAAATGGTTTGGTCATGTTGCAAGAATGTATGAAAGCGTACTAAAAGATTATACGAAGCGAATGTGAGCGGCAGGATACAACATGTCATCGTTTGGAACTATTCATGTCATCAAATGTTTTGCCTGGGGTTTTATAATCCGGCACCTACATGACGGCAACCCTCTTTGTTTCCGTTATATCCCCATCAAGTATCGGCCCAACAAGTCATCCTTATCTTTCTTATATTTATATTTTTAGCTACAAGTGTGAATAGGACTATACATTTTAACTTTAAATAAATATGCATACGTCTATCTCAATTAATAAAAAAATACGTTTGTTTGTGTTGACGGTAAGTAAAGCAAATGTAAGAAAATATACCTTATCCCTTGGGAATCTTGAACAGCTCAGATCAGTTATGGTAACTTGAGAATTACAGTCTATTCTCTATTGGTTTTTAATACGGAATTGAAAAATATATGAGTATACACGGCACAAATATAAATAGAATAAATAAAACAAGTACTGGAGGAAGTTGAAATCAGGACCCTTAAAATGGACTGGAATTGGGCCTTATGGCGCTCTGTTTTCTCTGCCTATCCCGCAAGGGGCTTTACAACGAGTTATATAAACTTTAATCAAAGGTGTGATGATTTAAAGCACCCTAATCATTGGTACACTATGCATTCGAGGATATAAAACTATCTCAATAGCAGAAATATCATATTTATGTTCGATCGCGACATTCTCTTGCTCAATTTAACGACAATCTATTGCGGAAATCAAGTGTGAAAACGAGCAAACATAGGAAGGAGCACGAGCTTGTCCGTTTGATATGTAGCAAAGGACTCGTTCCTGTACAACGACAATATTACGTTATATACAATGTCAGTAACAATGATATACTCGTAACTTACACACAAATAAAAATGAAGTCAGTTTCAAATGCAGAAATGCAACCTTTCTTATTGAAAATTTTAGACAGAGAACAAGAGGACATATAATATATTAATAAAACTGCCGATATAAAAATCATTCATTCATATTCTGGGTGGTCCAGTGAGCCCCGCATTGGATTGAAAAGTCGTGGGATCGATTCCGGGTTGAATCAATGATTTTTCGGAATTACTTTTGCCAGTTATGTGCGATAAATATTGATGACTTGTAACTTTGCGCCCACACCGGGCACAAAGTTGCAATAGGTTCACCACAATTTGGGACGTAAAAATTATCACACATTACTTCTGAAAAAATATCATTGGTGTATATGTCACGGTAAGAGTGAATAATTGAAGATTATTAATAATTATCTATTATTATTAATAATTACCGAAAGTCGAGGTTAAAGTGATAAATTAATCACATTTGTCGGTTATTATTAATAATTTAACCCTAGTAGTGATAAATGTAATAAGTGGCTCGGCTTAGTTGGCTCGGTGTTATTGTTTTAAAAGCACGTGCACGTTATTTATTGTTGCTTACTAGGGTTAGTTAGTTGTTTAGTTTAGGTTTAATTTAGGTTAGGTTAGGTTTTTTTTTCTAGGCAGGAGTCGGAATCCTCGTGGACACCCAAACTACGTCACGTATGAGGTAGTTTGGGTAGTGCCCGACTCTAACCGACTAAACCTGTCTCCTGCCCTCTATACTTTCTCCATAGACTGAGACTCCATAGACTGTTACAACTTTTACCAATATGTGTCGTGAATTATTAATAATTACTACTAAAATTAATAAATTTCGATCGTTTATTCACATTTACCAAAACATGTGGTTATTATTAATAATTTTGTAAAAATATTAATAATTTTCAATTAATCAGATTTACCGTAACATATATACGGTTTCGAAATCGGAAAGTCTCCATTCGAAGTCCGAGTGCGAATTAGAATGTCGTGAACATTTTCAAAATAATACAATTATTATTTACATTTTTAATATGATTTATTATTTATTTATAATTTTGAAGTGGGTGGTAGTTCAAGGATTGATAGCGCTGTATAACTCAAATTATTAGAATTACTTTTATTCTGCGCCTACATCTTGCTAGTTCCAAAACAGAAATTTCAAGATAATATTAGTATAACTCATTAGATGTAGGAGTCGAACACGCCTACGAAACAGTTTCCATGACCAAATAGAACGAGTTCTGACGAAAGATGATTTCATGAGCTTTAAAAATCGACACACGTGAATGACAAGAGTTATGAAACTTAAAAAAGCGAATGAGGAGTGTAAGAATCGTGCCTTATAGCGCTTTGAGCTCCCTGCCTACCCTGCAAACGATTTGGTATGTAATGTTGTATGTATGTAACGTAATATAACATAACTTCACGCGGATTAACGCGACACTTTTTTAGGTAAACAAATATTTACCTTGATTAGCTTGACGTTTCGGCTTCGACCACGGCCAGTGCAACCTGGCCGAAACGTCAAGCTAATCAAGGTAAATATTTGTTTACCTAAAAAAGTGTCGCGTTAATTCCCGTTCATCAGTATCACTGAGTAATATGCAACGCGAAAGCCTAAAAGTTTTTAAAGTGAAACTTTTATTACATCGTCTCAAACTTTTTCGTCTGCGTGTTGCATGTCGCGTGACGGTCGGCCGCGGAGTAGGGATAAAGTGAAAGGCGCTCGTCAGAGCGCCTTTCACGTCTATTATCGTTTATTTATTATTAATTAATTACCCAAATATACACTTTATTTTTGTAAATAAATACCGTAAAAACATGTAGAAAAACACCCCCAGACGAGGGATCGAACCCGCCCCGACCTTGTGTTATCGGTAGTGCGGTTTACCGATGCACCACGAGGGCCGTATGTATAATCGTCTAATTACCGTCCTCTTTACCAATTTCGACACATTTTCTAGGATCGGGTTTGTTTGTTTGTTTGTTTTTTACATACATACATATACGTACGTACGTATTGCAGGCGGAGAAAAAAAAAAATATATTATTAATATAACAAATGACACGATGAAAGGGAATATAATAAATTCGTATGTATTGTAAACGACGGAGGCGTAGGCGGCGGCTTTTAAGTTTCCAATTCCAAAAAGTGAACTACATATATGTGACACAGTTATGTTCGTCAATTTAGTAGTGAATATCTGGATGACCGAGCTTTGCTCGGTATTTTCTTTTTTTTTATAAATTGTGTTTTTTGAAAATTATATTTAAGTACGAATTACATACTAATAAAATAATGAAATATCAATAATATTTTTCGATCTTACCGACAGAATAATAAATATATACTAATATATCCTATGTACTAACATATTATATTAGAAACATATACTTAATTTTTTGCAGTGATAAACTGTAATAAAAGCAAAGCAAACACACATTGACTTCGTGTTAGTTAACAACGCCATCTGCTGGAATAGAAATTTCATGAAAATCGTTGGAGCCGATTCCGAGATTCCAATTTTATATATATATATATATACAAGAATTGCTCGTTTAAAGATATAAGATAAGATAGTGCTCTTTATATATGTATTTGTCACATTTTCATAATAAATCGAAATATCATATTTACTGGAGGAAAAAATATCGTTTTGTTTTGTAAAGATCCTTTGTTGTAATGTTGTTAACGTTTAATAGGTGTCGCGTTATCCCTAGTGCCGTAGCTGGAATACTTGTCGATTCGGGCGACATCTATCGATATAATACGATATTACGGCAGAATCATCAATAGTAGCAACCTAGTAGCGCCATCTAGGAATTATTGTCGTGACCACGTAAAATAAAAAACATTTATTAAACCCTATTAACAAATACAAGATGGCAAGTAAATTAAAATAGCCCTTATCGCACAATCCCCTGAAAGCCGGTGACGTCCGGTTCGATTTCAAATTAAACTAGTTTTCTCTCTCTTTGCAAAACTGCCACTGACTTGTAACTAACGAATTAGTGGAGGAAGCAGACTGACGCCTTTCTTACTTTACTTAAGTTTCCAATTCCAAAAAGTGTGCCAGGATTCGAACACGCGACCTATGCGATTCGGAAGCCGTGTGCTCGACCACTGGACCACCGGAACTACATATATGTGACACAGTTATGTTCGTCAATTTATTAGCGATAAGATAGTGCTCTTTATATATGTATTTGTCACATTTTCATAATAAATCAAAATATCATATTTACTGGAGGAAAAAATATCGTTTTGTTTTGTAAAGATCCTTTGTTGTAATGTTGTTAACGTTTAATAGGTGTCGCGTTATCCCTAGTGCCGAAGCTGGAATACTTGTCGATTCGGGCGACATCTATCGATATAATACGATATTACGGCAGAATCATCAATAGTAGCAACCTAGTAGCGCCATCTAGGAATTCTTAATCTTCAGTCGTTAACTTCCAAAGAACTTGAAAATGATGAGATTATCGAATTAATTGATTTAAATCTTTAACTTAAAGTTAAACGAAGCCAAAGCAAACTTTTAAAAAAATTGCTGTGAAGTAACTGTTTTACACTGTTGCACTCTAAAAAAATATAAATGTTAATCATTTTATCAGAATCATCAATTTAAAAAACTTACTAACTAAATTATTGAAAAATAATTATTGAAAAAATATTTTGTTTATGTATATTTAAAAAGTAGATTTAAAAATCAATAACCCAAGACTCAATTTTAAAAGTTTCACTTTTACGGTGGTTTCATAAAACCACACAATTTTTTTTATAACTTCACGCCTTTGTTTACCAGAAGGTGTAGGCAGCGGCTGTTAAGCCTCGTCTCGCCGTTATGTTTACGTCCCAAATGGAATAAATAGGTGGCGAACCTATTGCCATAACGGGCACAAAGTTTTCAGTCATCGATATTTATCACACTTAACTTCCGAAATTCAAATCAAATTCAAGATTTCAAAAAGTCATTGGTGTGAGCCAGTATCAGGATTCGAACCCGGACCTCCGAATCAGAAGCCGTGTGCTCGACCACTGGAACACCGAGACTACTATGTATATAAATGCTCACTATTTCAATTCTACTGATTGATACCTACATTTTAAATAATAGACCCGTCTATAAAAAAGTAATAAATACGTTCTTAGTATTTCAAATACAATTGATATCTTATTTTGAAATTCCAGAAAACAATATGAAATAGAACTTTGCTTGTTGCAATATTATGTCTGAACACATTTAACTTCCAAGGAGAACATATTTTATACTGATGCAATCGAACAAAATATCTTCGGAAAACTTTTTCAAAGAGACAATATTTCAATTGTATTAAGAAAGTCTGAGATATGTGACAAATGTATGTTTTCTTTAGTTTGCAGATAAAATTTTGAAATTCAGAAAAATAATTAATAATTAATTTCATATTTGAAATATGTTACATTTTGGATTAATTGAAATAATTACATTGGAAAGAAAGTAATATGAAAGAAAAAGTAATGACTATTTCTTGTCACTATTCAGTAAGACTAGCACTCTTAAAACAAGAATCTCGAAAATCAAAAATATACAACATATAACTTCACCCCTTTGTTACCCGAAGGTGTAGACAATGGCTGTTAAGCCTCGTCTCGCCGTTATGTTTGTTTAGGTCCCAAATGGAACCTATTTCCATACCGAGCACAAAGTTTTCAGTCATCGATATTTATCACACATAATTTTCCGAAAAGAATTTCGAAAATACGAAAAGTGAGCCAGTGTCAGGATTCGAACCCGCGACATCTGGATTCAGAAAACGTGTGCTCGACCATTGGACCACCGAAACAAAAATATACAATGTGTAAGTATACTGCATAATAATTTTACTACAACGAAAGGTTGACCTTCGAATATATTAGTTGGTTAAGAATCGCAGATTTGGCAAAAAAATAATTTGGCTTACAGCCAGTAGACCTCATACGCATGACTGCATGGAAAACAATAAATCCTTTAGTGACGCAACTTACACGACCTTCTATGATATCAGCCATTTTATTGATAAGATTGTCACAAATATTCATTGGGTATCCTTTTTATTTGCATTTAGTGTATATTCCTACCCTAAGTTTACTACTGTTTTACAGCTGGGATTGTAAAAGCATCCGGGTTAATTGCACAATATAACTGACGGAAATCTTTTTGAAATTCTATTCTAAATAGAAGCAATACAAATAAAAAAAAATGACTGAACAAAATGTTCTCGATTTAGGGCAATGTGCTTCCCAGCTATTGTGTGGGAGTAAATATTATATTCGGCAAACGCGTAACGCTGCATGTACTGTGAGGTTAAATATAAAAAAAAACCGTACGTGGAGTCCCTCCGCGCGAAAGAAGTGTAACTTCATATTATTGTAAAAAAAATTTGCATTTAGTCCTGGGACCTCTTAAACCAGTGGAACTGCTTGCCTCATCGTCTCGCCCGTAAAAATTTATTTATCTTAATAACTAGCTGACCCTGCGATCTTCGTACCCACTAAAAGTATATTCTTTCTTTTTTAATACTTATTCTACAATTCGAGAACTGCATATTAGAAAAGAAATAACAATCCTACAATAATTTTATTGTTTGACTTAATATTATTATATCAAACTATAAAAAACACACATAACATTATATTTTATTCTATTTTGCCATTTTTTTGTTTGAGTAATAATAATAATAATATTCATCATCCCTGTTTATGGACCAACCTCGTATTTCAAGAAATATTAAAAAAAAATTTGCGAAATCGGTTTAGTTTTTCTCGAGTTTTGTACTTACTAACACATTCAGTTACTTATTTGCAGAGATGTACAAAATGGATTTAAAAAAGCATTTAAATACAAAAACGAAACGCGACATGAGCCACTTTACGTTGGTCTTCTGAGAAGTCGTGGTATTTCACGATACGGTACGGGGCTATGCGGTACGGCGGATGCCATATATACTGGCCACCCGCGGATTTCTCGGGAAAACGTCGATTCGTACCGGAATAAACTGTGTCTACAATCGAAACTCTGCCTAGTCAGATTTCGGACTAAGGCCGACTCAACTTAGCTAATTCCACCCTAAGAAGACACAGGTCTGCGCGTTTCCCGCTGAAAATGCACACTTTGTTGCCTCCCTTTTTTGAGGGCACTCGGTTACCCGCCTTAACCGATATCGGAATTTTTGGGGTCCACTTGTCCAGTTTCGCGGTTATCTGGAGGGCAAAGCGAAATTGGCTTAGAAAAAAGACGGTATTTCACGTCAGGTAATCGCTTGCAGCTATATAAAGCGCATTTCCGACCTCACATGGAATACTGTTCTCATCTTTGGGGGGGGGGGGTGACCCTGCTAAAAGATGAGTACCAGCTTACCCCATTTTACACACTGTTCCGTTGTGGAACGAGTTGTCGGCAACGGTATTTCCGGACCGCTACGACCTAGGCACCTTCAAGAAACGAGCCTATTCCCACCTTAAAGGCCGGCAACGCTGATGTGATAACCCTGGTGTTGCAGATGTCCATGAGCGTAGTAGTAGTCGCTAGTAGGTAGTCGCTTTCCATAATGTGACCCGCAAGCTCCTTTGCCTCCTTATATCATTAAAAAAAAACAATTACGATCAAATATGCGAGTGAGGCGTGCTTTATGTGCTCTGTTCTCTCTGCCTACTTCGCAATCGATTTGGCGTGAGGTTATGTATGTATGTATAACTTTCAAAAATCATTTCGAAAAGTCATTAGTGTGAGCCAGGATTTGAACCCACAACAACTTCTTGATTCAAAAGCGGTGTGCTCGACCACTGAACCACCTAGTAAATTTTACCTATAAAATTATAATAACCTATAAAAACTTTAAAATTTTAATACATACGATAAATAACAAACTATACTAAAATTGTACTTACAAAAAGAAATGGCATGAATTTGGCTCAAATTAATCAGAAAGTATTTTGTATTTTGAAATGACTATTCAAAATACCTCTCGAGAGGTATTTCAAATAAAATAACTTTAACAAAATGCTTTCAACAAAAAGGTATTTAAATACAAAATAGGTATTTTGTATTTGTATTTTAAATAAAAGTATTTCAAATAAGTCACATCTCTGCTTATTTGTACATTGTAGATGTATGTGAATGCGTCAATATATATTTTCAAATTAAAAAACAATCAAATAAATCTTCAAGACACGTACCTTGGCATTGTAACTATAAATCCGTCGCATTATCTCTTGGATTGTTATCACTCATTATTTATAAATCTTATCCACTAAATTCTAAAATAAAATCACTCCACTATTAAATTATAAGTATTAAATTAAATTAAAAAAAAAAACAAATAAGCGATGATATAAATATTATAAACACGTAAACAAACTAATTACACACTGCTAACTTCGCTTCGCGAAAAATCACAAAAAACAATATTTTTGAGTGATATTGATTCACTCTATCTCTTTCCTCTTCTCTCTCTTTCCTCTTCTCTCTCTTTCCTCTTCTCTAACCTTTATCATTCTTTCTCTTTTCCTCTCGTTTTGTAATGTTCTGCTGTCAAAAGAAACAACTAACATTTTTTTGCAAATTGAATTACATACTTAATAGTTGGAAACATCTGACTTAACAAATATTTATGATAATCATGATAATAAATATGATAAACAAACAATAATTTGTTTGTTTGGTGTCTAGGTGCTTTTCTATGTGTTTTAAGTAAATGTTTAGAAAAGAAAATTAGATAAAAAGTATTAATAGCAAGGACATCTATTGGAAACTAGTGGTACTACAACGAAGCGAGTGAAGTATCTATTAAGAATCCGAGTGCTGTGGAATTATCATCAAAACAGTGACTATATAACTTGAAAATTACTTAGGCCTCATAATTATAAATGTAGTGTATTTCACCGATGTCCATATTAGATTTTAGTAATATATTCACATAAATATCAACATGTAATTATGTATAATAAATCAATTACCTAAAATGATAAACGGCTATAGTTAACTACAGTTGCCGCTAGATAGCGCCCTGCGTCAATATTTGAAACTTTATTATTGAACAAAATAATGTTCGTTCTTAATTCGGCGAATATAAATTATTCGCCGGTTTAAAGTCGAAAGGATTTTTTGTTTTTTAATGACTTTAGCTATAATGTAATCATAAATATTTTCACAATATAATAACTTTTATCATCTTAGTGGTTGGAGCTGCGGCTGTGGCCACATCTAGCAGCGGATTGTGGTACTATTCCACTAATAATTTATACCTATCAATTATGCGCTAATAGTACCACTATGCGCTACTAGATGTCTATATACTGCGAATAATCAGGCTTAAGCAATTTGCTTCGTGGATTTATATATAGACCGGTTCAGTTTCGCCTACAGTATAAACATTTAATATATGTAGCGGCCGCAAGGGGGCGTTAAAAGCGTTAAATGGTTGCACGAGCCATTAGAAGTTACACTTCAAAAAACGAACTACTATCTTTTTTTTTGTAACGTTCAAATGTTAGCGCACTAGTTTTATGAAAGAACGCGTTCAAACGGCAACGCACTAGTTTTATAAAAGAAGAAAACTTGAGAATATCTGCAATGAAGGATTCGTCAGATCGTAAAGTCATAGAATTGCAAGTTTGAATTCATGTTGAAAGCGTCCTCGGATGTTTTAGTACCTACCGATTTATTGGTCAGATAAACTGTGTCTGAGTTAAACTCGAAGTTGTGTTATATTGTTTAGTTTATTTTTTGTTTGCGTTCAGGCGATAAAAGTATCAAAAACGGAATTCACTGTTTTCAACTTTGTCGTGGAGTTTGAGTTCCATCTGTGATTCAAATTAAATGCAGTACTGTTTTAGTTATAATATTATCGTACCAGAGAGAAATATCAAACAAAGAGTTTGTCTTAAATTTTGCATGGATTTTTCAAACTCGTGGAGTTTCGTGTTGAAAATCAGTAGAAATATTTAAGAAAACTAACGAAGAATCACCTTTATTTAAATGTACTTGTGAGTAATACAATGCCGTCAATACTAGTGAAGATATAATAAAAATGATGCCCAGGTACACCATCAACAATAGCACTGATGTTGAACATCGCATAAGGAAATAGAGAACGAAAATCCTAATTGAAGCTTGAAATAGATATTAGAGTCTCGGTGGTCCAGTGGTCGAGCACCCTGCTTCTGAATCCAGAAGTCGCAGGTTCGAATCCTGGCTCACCACCACCAGCAATGACTTTTCGAAGTTATGTGTGATTGATTCAATGGCTGAAAACTTTGTGCCCGGTATG
The DNA here is from genome assembly GCA_905147225.2 of Euproctis similis. Lineage (NCBI taxonomy): Eukaryota > Metazoa > Arthropoda > Insecta > Lepidoptera > Erebidae > Euproctis > Euproctis similis. The sequence continues at coordinate 19,410,666 of LR990109.1, forward strand.
GCAATAGGTTCGCCACCTTTTCCATTTGGAACGTAAACATAACGGCGAGTGGAGGCTTAACAGCCACTGCTTATACCTTCGGGTAGAAAAGGCGTGAACTTATGTTGTTATGTTAAATAGATAGCTGCAAAACTCACGAGTCTACCCGTTAGTATTTTACATAATCACTAACGGTACAAAACATATTACCGCTCGACAAGTTCCAAAAATACTCTGTAAGTTTCTTTAAAATCCCCAATTCTATAAGACTCTTTGAGAATATACTGGAACGAGTCGGTTCTGACCCAACATTCGTTTAATTTTTATTTTATTTTATTTTACTGGAGACGAGAAGTATTTTTACGAGTTTGACATAGAAAACCGGTCAATAAAACAAAACATGCCAAAGTTGAATAAAATCCAAATCGCGTTAACCATCTTTGACATGACTATCACTGCGTTGAAAACAACAATATATAGATGCTGTTTAAATAAGTTACTGTTGAAAACTGTCTTTCTACACATAGTAAGGGACGGTGTGTAAATTTCTTCAAACCACTCACCACACCACCCTCTAAACAGAACGACACATTACAAAGCATAATGCTATTTTTTTTCTTATTCTTTACAACTTTATACCCGAAAGGGTAGGTAGCGTTTGCTCGTGATGCAGAATGTAATATTTTACATAGCATAATAATATGAAATTATTTGTCACTTTTCCAGTCCAGCATATATTTACTATTTTTTTTCTTTTCTAATTACCTACGTCTCGGAGGTCCAGTGATCGATAAATGAATTTTCGAAATTTATGTGTGATATATCGACGACTGAAAACTTTGTGTCCAGTATGGCAATAGGTTCGCCACCTATTCCATTTGGGACGTAAACATAATGGCGAGTCGAGGCTTAATAGTCACTGCCCACACCTTCGGGTAGAAAACTTTCGGGTGATGCTATGTTATGTTCTAATTACCTATATTCATTAGAATTATGCATTTCGTTGAAAATCCCACTGTGTAGGTAAGTTCATCACTATAATTTTAGTTATGGTAATAAAACGATCGATTTTATTTTTCTAGACATATAACTTATTGGCATTGAAACGGAATCCTTGGGGAACCAAATTAATTTTAAGTTCAATGTATAAATAAAAACGTCTAGAATAATAAAGGTGAAACTTCGTTAAAATTTAACCGTCATACATCAAAGAGGGTAACATTATTTTTTTAGTTAAACCCCTACAAAAACAAAGGGAACAAAGAAGTATATAAATTACACTGTTACGTTATACCGGTGACCAAAAAAAGAGTCATCTAATACTTAAAGGCTTATCAAAATAATTCACAACATTTTAATAGGTGCTGTGAGGTCTGGTAGACATATACAGGTGTGATAGTTATATCATATCTATGAGGTAGAGTTACTTTTAGTGTAAGATATTATGATATGCCTAGTATCTCAATCTCTTCAATTGCTTTGATTCCTGTTGGATTATGTTTAAAGCACATTCATATTTTATCCTGCCCTGGAGCCTCAAAAACCGACGCGCGTGCATGAAAAGAGTTATGAAAGTCAACGAAGGCGTGTAAGAATCGTGCCTTATGGCGTTCTGTTCTCTCTGCCTACCCCGCAAGGGTTTTGGTGTAAAGTTATGTATGTATGCATGTATCCTGCCCTGTTGTCACAATTTGGGGTAGGCGTAAGTGATTTTTCTTATCCACACTTCTCTATCACCCACTTCTTCCACACCAACGAGTTTCTTAATCATGTGTTCTTTGACTCAATCCATATTTTCTTAGGTCTTCCTCTTCTCTTATTTCCCTTCACATTCAGATTTATCATTCTTTTCGCAATGTGTATTAACCTTACACATTACATGCCCATATCACTCAAGGCGTTTAAAGACTTATTAAAGGCGTATTTAAAACCACAAAATGTTGCTGTTACAATCTCGTTTAAGTTTTAAGAAAATTGTGTAAATTTCTGGACAATTGTACTTATTTATATCGGCCATTGATATGATCATTCAATTTATCAAGATAATACGTCAAGCTGTAATGATAATTTGAGTTCAGATAGTGCCGGCGGACAGACGGGCGGGTTCTGAATTATTGTTAGCTAACTGAAATACAATAGCGCGTTTAACTCCCTTTAAAGTTGGAAACTTCAACCATTAGAACGCCATAATTCAACATTATTCCGGTTGTTCTAGTTTTCGCTTCAACAGCTTCGCGGTACTCTAATTATTAGCAGGTTGACGTCTTACAATAGAACTATCAAGTTGTATTGGAACAATCTATATATGCTTTTTGTCTATTGCATATATGTCAGATTTGTATGTTTTATTTCTATTATAACTTCACACTTTTAACACTAATGTGATAATACTAATACCTGAACAATTTGTAATCCTAAATGTAATACTTATTGTCAAACATCAGGCACACATTTTGCTAACAAATTATTTCGATATTAAAATTGTTAAGAGTTGTGAATTTACGAAAATTATATTTTCGGAAATTCGTGGTTACTAAGTCCCGAATTATGTGCAACAAATTCTAGCGTTCGCGACTTTTATATGTGCGGATATACCAATATTTATTTCATGATGTTGCATGATTTTATAATATTGCTCAAGTGAGATTACTAGAATAATTGTCTTATTGTGACATCGAAGAATTTCGAAAATATATAAGAATATAGTCCAGCTTTCTTCCTTTTTATAAACAGATGGCTATTTTATTCACCAAGTATCTATTAAGTTGCGTTAACAAATGTAGACCGATCGATTCTTTGAATAAAATTTTCATCACATAGAAATGGTAAGTTTATTTTTACCTATAGGCCATTTAAACTTGTTCTAATTTGTTTCTATTTCTATATCTTTACGCTTCCTTTATTGGATTATTCATAGTAATGCATTTCAAAGCTTTTCACCAGTTATCCTCGGATTAATCCTAGACTTCTGTCATAGAGTAATTTTTAATAATTGCTAGGTAGGTACCCTTATTGCAAAATGAATAATAGATCAAATCAAACAAACCTTTCTTTACTCTCATGTTGATATCTTCCTCTTTTTAATGAACAAATTTTTTTTAGTCTGAAGCACCAAAACTTTTACAGTAAAAAACATCTTTAACTTCACTATTTAATGACTCTTTTTATTAATTTTTCACATTTATTATTCCTCTAATGGAACCAATTCATTCTTTAACCGTACAATTTTGCCAAATCCCTACACGCATTATCCCTTAAACTATTTAAATTTTAAAACAAAAACTTATTCCAATTTTAAATGAACGTCATCGCTTATAACATCTGTGATAAGTTTTTCGCGGGAAAGCTCGGAAATGGCGCTTAATGTCAGCGCAAGGACGACGCGCTTGCTTTCCATCGAGGTACTAGCACATCGGGTGCGAGTAAGTCCGTTGTGCTTATGCGCGGTAAGATGCGCGGTTGTCTAAATAATTTTCACTTCATTTAGTTCTATATCTATTTATTTTTTCTAATACTTTTAAAAGTTAGTGTGTGTTTAGGATAACATCGTCTTTTGTTGGTAATACATTCTGTAAAACATTATAAATATCAACAAATGTATCTCTCGTCATAACGAAAATTCAGTAAGCTGTAATTCAAACCTCACGCCATAACCATGCACTTCACGTCCCTTATATACGAAGACGTAGACAGCGTCGCGGCGATTGAAAACTTTGTACCCGGTATGGCAATAGGTTCGCCATCTATTTCATTTGGGACTACAAAAAACGGCGAGTCACTTAACAGCCACTGCCTACACCTTCGGGTAGAAAAATGCGTGCAGTTATGTTTTAGACCGCGACCACCATGCCGAGACAAGCTGGAATATGGTGAACCTGTTCCTAAAAGAAATGGTATATTGGGCATTGGCATTATTGGCTACAATTGCTACAAAACCCATAATCAACATCCACAGGAGGGACAGGATGATAATATTCTTTTATTTATCTTGACCGTACTTGCCACGTGTTTAATATATTAATAAGACCATAATAGATAATTAATAATAGAGATTATTAATAATAAATTTTAACCTATTTATTTAATAAAATCTAACCATCAGTATGTGTAGATCATTGTAGATTGATAGTTACATTTTAATCTGTCTTTTTCATCAACCCAGCACTATAAAGGGAAATATTGTAAATTATTAATCGCAAATCGATATTATTTGTGCAGTATGTTATACATAGAATACTCAGAGTAAACTATTATCATAATTATAACATATCATAATTATAACATCATAAAAAAAACTTCAAAAACCGACGCGCGTGCATGAAAAGAGTTATGAAAGTCAACGAAGCGAGTGCGGCGTGTAAGAATCGTGCCTTATGGCGCTCTGTTCTCTCTGCAAGGGATTTGGCGTGAAGTTATGTATGTATGTATGTATAACATCATAACTTTACGCCCTTTTCTACCGAAAGGTGTTGGCAGTGGCTGTTAAGCCTCGACTCGCCGTTATATTTACGTCGCCGCACACCAAACACAAAGTTTTCAGTCGTCGATATTTATCACACATAACTTTCGAAAAGTGGCTAATACGCAAACCGCGTTCGCAATTATTAAAAAAAAAATTTTTTCGAAATAAATTCCGAAATGTCATTGGTGTGATCCAGGATTCGAACCCGCGCGCGTCTCATCATCATATTTATCCTAAGTATTTACTCGTAAGTTGAAAAATAACGTCAATGCTATCCAGCAATATGAGTCATAATCTATTCCTAGTTTTATCTTATCTGTTCTGCCTGTTCAGCACGTGTCCAACTACTATATAGTTTTTAGAATGGTATTACCCAACTATTTGGTATTACCCCGGTTTATAGATACATACATATATATACCACACGAGGCCCTTTTTCAAAGGAATCCCTGATTATCTCGCTCCCGTAATGTTAAACATATAGATCCCGTGAGACAGATAATTCCTGTTTGAACTTAATTGCAGATAATAGAATAAAATATACCTGGGTATAAGGTATATTATAAATGTATAACATTTAAACATTACATAACATACATAACTGCACGCCTTTTTCTACCCGAATGTGTAGGCAGCGGCTGTTGAATCGATATGTTACGTCCCATGTGGAATACCTGGTGGCGAACCTAATGCCATACAACGAGCACAAAGTTGTTGGTCGTCGATATATTTATCACTCAGAGCTTCCGAAAAGAATTCTGTAACATCATTGGTGTGAGCCCAGAATTGAATCCACGATTTCTGAATCATAAGAAGGAAGTTTGACCACTGGATCCAGACAAATATAACATTAAAAATTACGTACATTTTACTTATTAAAATAAGGTTGTGTTATTCAGTACGAAAGGTTAGCTTACCATCAGGTGATCGTGACAGAAGACCGAATTATGATCTTAACTTTATAACAAAATCAACAATATAACCAAGCACAGGGTTACAGAAAAAACTTGAGAAAACAAAAAACAAGTTGAAATTAAAAATGTGAATGCCCTCGTACATTAAGAAATATTTAAACGCGTATATTATTATTATGAGTGGTTAATAAAAAAACATGCTATCAGCCGTGTCATAAAACAATACAAACACAGAAAGTACCCGTTATCTAAAACTATAGAAACATTGAAATACATAGATAAGTTTTATAACTATTAGTTACAAGCTTGGGCATAAACATTTCTGTCTAGATATGATATGAATCAGAAATTTATGATATTACAGATAATTATATAAAAGTAATCTAATATTAAGACACTATTTATGTTATTAAAAGCTATAGTTTCGGTCTAAAATGTTTCGGCAGTCCAGTGGTTGCATCTGAATCAAGAAGTTGTGGATTTGAATTCGGGTTCAATGGCGATAGGTTCCGCCACCCATTTCATTTGGGACGTAAAAATTTGTTAAAGTTATAAAAAATAACTAAATTGATTAACTTCATTAAATTGATTGATAACATCTATTTTTTTTTTATGGGATAGGAGGGCAAACGAGCAGGCGTGTCACCTGATGGTAAACAACCAACGCCGCCCATGGACACCAGCAACACATATAGTGTTACTGTTGCGTTGCCGACCTTCAAGGGATAGGGGATAGGAAAGGACGGGGAAGGGGGGTGGGCCTCCGGGTACCTCTCTCACCGAACGAAACGCGGCATGAGCCACTTTACGTCGGTCTGCTTGGCTCTACCACTGTTAATCTAACACAACCATGATAATTAAATTCGCAATTTATATTTTGGCTAAGAAGAAAGTGATACTTTTAGACCTTAATATTATAACAGGGGCTGTTTTATCTATTTACATACATACATAACTTCACGCCTTTTGTTACCCGAAGGTGTAGGCAGCGGCTGTTAAACCTCGTCTTGCCGTTATGTTTACGTCCCAAATGGAATAGGTGGCGAACCTATTGCCATACCGGGCACAAAGTTTTCAGTCATCGATATTTATCACACATAACTTCCGAAAATAATTTCGAAAAATCATTGGTGTGAGCCAGTGTCTGGAATCGAACCCGGACCTCTGGATCAGAAGCCGTGTGCTCGACCACTGCGCCACCGATACTTATATCTATTTATTTATATTTTACTACCAGATCCTCTCATAAAATTTGTTTCACTTATCATTTATTTTTTTTTGGAAGCCAAAATACAGGCACAGAAATATATATTAAGTAATATTAACCTTTTTTTTTCTACCATTTCAGCCAAAAGTAGTTTTCGCAAAGTTCCAGTAAAAGTATTAACTTGTCTAGATAGAAAAATGACTTGTGAGTAAATTATGGGTTTGTCCTAAATTTCTTTGTGGACTTTGATAGTGAAAAGGATATCGGGTTATACCATATCGCATTGAAAGATCCAACTCAATAAATTCCAGTACAATGAGTTGATAGACAGAACAGAAATACAGAAATTTTCTTGAAAAATTCGAAGAATAATAAAAAATACGGCATTTAGATAGGATACGAGTAAAAGAGTCGTCAAGATACAAGAGGTATCGTGAGAGATGGCCCTTGTCAAATTATGAATTATCATCAGTGATTAAAAATCATCATAATTTTCCTTCCCTTATCCGACATGAAAGTGTGATAGGCCCAAGACGTCATTCTTTCCCATTATCTTCTATCACTCGTCATCTCCTCACTTACTCTTACTCATATCAACTTTTACACCTTGGTCTTCCTCTATACATACATAGTCATTTTGACCACTCGTAACATGACTTTCTTCCCTTCTCATAACATATCCATACTACGCCAATGTACCACTTCTAAAGGAATGATGGAATTATCCAAAGATAATTGATGAAGACGAGTTGGTACCTACTTACAGGCAAGCAAGAAAAAACTTGAGGAGTCACCCTACCGCCCCATGTACATGTTTTTTATCAATGGCCGATGCATTCATCATCATCATCAGCCTGTTGGACGTAGACATGGATTATGGAGCTGATATTGAAGGAATATCGACAAGATGCATGATACCAACAGTCACCTTGAACTGCACCGCTCATCATCGATTGGATGTAGGTATTACCCATAATTTTAGAGGGATTTCCTCTCCCAAGTCAAACTTCAAACTCGTTTATAAACTCGTTTTTACCTGAGAATATCAGCATTAGAAATGGAGTAATAGGAGTTAATAAGGTAAGTAGATAATATTTCTGTGACATCGGCGACGTGCATGCGAGAATATCATTGAAATATTCCTCATGTCGTCTATAATGTGACAAGTAAGTGCTCATCCAATTGTTGTTACACAGAATCATAAATAACTAACGGTTTAGCCACGTACTTAAATGCCACGGACGTGACATTCAGAATACTTCGATTCTATGACGATAATACTAATGTGGACACGGGTGCCTTTCTTTTTTTTACCACGTTGCTAATGTAATAAGAAATTTTGCCTAACATACCAACGGCTCGTTGGTCTAGGGGTATGATTTTCGCTTAGGGTGCGAGAGGTCCCGGGTTCAAATCCCGGACGAGCCCAAATCTCTTTTTTTGAATATTATTATTATAATCATTGTTTTCATATATCTCTTTATTAAATAATTACTTAAAGAAATAATTCATTGAAAACAATCTCCTTTTCATTTTATATATTATATTTTATATATATTCATACATTTGAAAGATCGTAACTTTCTATTTATAGCTGTTTATATGTACCAGCATGTAAATCATCTCGTTTAACGTGTAACTGAACCCACGTTTCGTAAGATATTAATTAACGCTTAACTGAGTGTTAAACAATGTTAAGAGCTGAAAACTTTGAAGTGTTAGGGAGACTTGCTTCACAAATTTCAAGATATATTGCGAATTAAGACTATGTTGTCATTTACTTGTAAAAATACACCTAAACTTCTGCATGTATAAGATAAGGTAAGGGACCGTCCGTTAATCACGTGAGATTTGACCTACCCTGCCTACACCTTCAGGTAGAAAAAGGAGTGAAGTCATGTGATATTATCTACTTAAAAATAACTTCATTATGACAGCATCTATTTCCATACATGCACTATCGTCATCAAAGGTCAGTTATAAATATTGGCACAGCAAGCTGAGTATATTTTAGCAATATGGAGCATAAATAATTAGACCCGATGTCGGCTAAGGTCACGGTCTTTATTTCATGGATTATACCGGGCCAGTCAACAAGGGGTAAAGATTACATTCCAGAATTTGGCAGTATAATGACAGGACCTTTTCACTTTCCACACATTCAAAGTAGGTGACTGAAAAAAAAAAAACTGTTGGGAAAATACATCGACCAAGTTACCTCGCGCAGAAAATAACCTTCTGACCCTAATGTTTGAGAGAGATCTCGTATATAGGTATTCTGAAAAGTTATCTGCAAGATTAAACAGTAATCTGTACTGAAATGAATTTTCCAACGTTATTTGTTAGCGTTGAATACTAACTAATGATAATTGGTTTCAATTACTCAGTGGTCCAGTGGTCGAGCTCCCCGCTTTTAATTCAGTGGTTGTGGAATCGATTCCGGGCTCACACCAATGATTTTTCGGAATTGTTTTTGGAAGTTGTGTAATAAAATAACTTGTACTTAAATAACCTACAACTTTGTGCCCGATCTATTACAACAGGTTCGCCATTTAGGACAAAGGATTCGACGCGCCGAGAGCTTAACAGTCGCTGGCAACACCTTCGGGTAGAAAAAGACGTGACGTTATATATCTTTTATTTAAGTTACTACATGGAATAAAATTTTATGTATCTATAGTAGATATGACACGGATATCCAGTAAGTATCCGGTATCCGGCCTATCCGGCGACCTTAATACTATACGGCCAAATACCGGATAATTACTATTTGGCCGAATAGGTATCAGGCCGAATTAAAAAAAAATCTGGATAAAAAAAAATATTTTAAAATAATTATTTGCTTCATTTAGTTAGCTTTAGTATCACATAAGAAACATAATTAGTTTAAATATTTAATCACACAATTGCAAAATTAATGTAATAGAAAGAAAATTAATTAATTAGTACTCATACTATACTAAGGGCAAATTATGGTGAATAAATACTAATTTCTCTGCATTGAGAGGTAGCAAGCGGGAAAAGTCTTTCGCTGTACACACTGCTGCAAGGTGCTGAAATATAGATCTTGGCGAACTTTGTTAAATTTGGGTATTGTTTGCCATTAGCTGCCCACCAAGAATAAGGGTCACGATTGCGATTAATTCACACAGACTTGAGATAAAAATCCAGCTCACAGGTTATCGCGTTTCTTTCTTCACGAAAAGACCCGAATCCAACCGAGTGCAATGCACCAAACGGTTAAGCTCTGTCGAATATCCGGCGGCCGGATACTCGGCTATTCGGCCACATGGTTGGCCGAATATCCGGTATCCAGCCAAACTACTATCCGTCACATCTCTAATCTATAGTTGTTTTTTTTTACATTTGCGCTTTTAACATACAGCAATTATACTACGACATGAATTTATTTGATCCATTGAAATAAGTGCCAGGTTATCTCTTCATGTTTTTGAACTTTATGTGCTCGTTCGTCGGTAAAACCAGCGACTTTTGAGTAGTGGCCGATAGGTTTGGTTCCCATATTTATTACTGACCCGGCGAATTTTATTTCGTCTCAGAAGCAATAAATGAATAAATTAAAGAATTAACTTAACCTTACAATTCTAAAATTAATGAATAGAAAGCTAGATATTGGGACCATGGAGACTTTTCACACAAAAGTCATCTAGAGGATTTCTATTTATTCCAATTGCAAACTAACATCACCTACAAATTTAAAAAGAAGATAGGTATGAAACATTAATTAAACTTAAAAACACAAGTACTTGTATAATTTATTTATTGCCTTACAAATTATTAAAATAAATAAATTAAGTGTCACGAGTGGGTGACAATAAGTAAGCCGCCATTAGTGACAAGTCGTGGAATCTAATTATTCAAATTCTCACAGATCCTTCTCGGTGAAATCTAATTGGCGTCCGAGATTTCGTTAAATTTGTTCAACAAATACAAATCTACACATTTTTTTTTGTTTGTTTTTTGTTTTACTTTGTGTTATTTTACAAAGTTATACACATTATAAGGAAAGCAAAGAAATGAAAAATCTTAATTTTATCTACGACTTGTATGTTCCTAATAATAAACTGACGCCTTTTTGAACACTATTACTTAAGTTTTAAGGCAGTGTTGCTGTTTGTTTTACACGAATCTTTCTCCAGTTGCTTTGTATCCGTTTTTTTTAATTCTCTTTTACGATAAAATATTTAATATAAAATAAAATTGAACACAACACAATCATTCTGAATATACAAACTCAGTATCTACTTATCCAAGAAAATAAAATCACAAAGTTAAGTTAACTACTTAAGTAACTAATCATTAGAAAAAAAAAACATTGGCGTGTTATGTTTCATGTAGAACATAATACGACAATATTACTATACGTAATTTCATAAAATTTACGAGTAAGATTAGATAACTTTTAAAGATATCAAACTAACTGCAGACAAATATCTGATAAATGATAGGTATATCCTTCTAACCTGACATTATTAGACTACACGACTTACAAATTTAAAAAAAAAGTCTTTTTTCGAATCATACAGAGAGAATTCAAAGCTTGACAAGGTTTTTTTTTCAGTAATATTGAAATAGATAGACAAATATTTTTGATGCATACACAGTGATATCACGCTATTTAAATAAAAACACAATGGCAAACAGTTATTAGATTTTTTTAGCAATTGTTATCTATAAACTAAGGACCTGAAATTTCTATCGGTGGTAAATCTTGTAAATTATTAAACAATAGTCATTTCTTGATACAATAATGTGACATGGTTTCAGACTAAGTTTACCAAACTATATTAATATCGTTAATATACCAAGAAATATGTAGTCCAAATACAAATAAATAGTTTATTGTTGAACTGTCTTCAGATATTCATCATTTTCATAACATATTCAGAAGAAAACATTTCCCAGTGATGCGTAGATATTATTTTAGGGCACGCATTCGCTGCGGTCCGCGTTATCGGGCCAATCGCATACGTTCAACTTTACGTTAAAAATGGTACCAGGCTGGCATGTGAACTCAACACCTTCACCGTTCACACATCTCCAGTACTGAAAAATAAGATTTGCTATTGTAAATTCACTTCCATAATATATCTAGGTATAGGCAGCGGCTTTTTTATTACTCCTAGATATAATAAACAAATAGCGAAACATATTGCCATCCATTAGATATTTATTTAAAGTCAATTCATGATTCAAAGTCGGGACCGTTAAACTAAAAGTCATAATGCTGAACCACTAGAACATCGAAGCTTACCATGATGGTGACAAGTTAAATTTCTTTGTCTCCTCTTACAATACTAGGCGGAAAAAGTCTAGAGTAACTAGGTAATCACTAGAGTACCTAGTGCTACACTCGGGTATATCCAAAGATTTAATATATTTACTTTATCTTACTTATTATATAGTTACTAAAATATTTGTGGTAAATAATACATATTTCTAAATAAACGTCTCCATCTCTATATACATACGCTTTAAAGCTGATGTTTTATCTCTTTAAAGAAATAAATATTATGAAAATTTATTCATACTGCAGGAATAAAACTCACACCATTATGTTCATATTATAAAATTAACATAGACATATACAAGATTTACAACTGCTTCTTGCGAAATAGAGTAAAAAGATTTTTATCATTACATAATATGAAACAAAGTCGCTTTCCGTTGTCTGTCCTCTTATATGATTAGATCTTTGAAACTTCGCGCAACAGACTACTTATACATAACTTCACGCCTTTTGTTACCCGCAGGTGTAGGCAGCGGCTGTTAAGCCTCGTCTCGCCGTTATGTTTACGTCCCAAATGGAATAGGTGGCGAACCTATTGCCATGCCGGCCACAAAGTTTTTCAGTCATCGATATAAATAAATCACACATAACTTTCGAAAACAATTTCGAAAAGTCATTGGTGTGAGCCAGTGTCTGCAATCGAACCCGGACCTGGATCAGAAACCGTGTGCTCGACCACTGCGCCATCGAGACAAATACTACTTATACTACTACTACTACTTATAATGTAGTAAAAAAGTGACAATTTTCGAGATTTAGTAAATAATTTCAGCTAGTTTCAACTAAAATCAAGAGATCTGATTCGTTATTGCTTCTATATGTATTTTTTAATACACTACTGGAAAAAATTAAGGGATCAAAAAAAATTCCAAATTTTTCGGTAGTTTTCAACAGGCCGTAACTTTGAGAGAAATGGTCGTACAGGAAATAAAAAACTAGGAAATTGTAGCTCCAAGTGTCTAGTTTTTGGATTAGAACTTCAAAATTTTGTAGCCTCCGCGGTTTCTGAGTAATCGTAGAAAAACCAGCAGCATAAAAATTCTCAAAATTTTTTTAGTTTTTTTTTTGGTCTACGGGCGTGGAAAAAATTTTTTTAGCTTAACCACCATATATTGACGGTATATCTTAATAATAACTTATATGATGTCATCTCAATGGTGTGGAGGTTGAGCACTCTGCTTTCAAGCAAGAAGGTAGTGGATCAATATATACCAAGAGTTTCTAGAACCCAACGAACGTAGATAACTGGAGTTATATTATTATTAAGTCAAAGATACTAAATGGTATATAGTGATCCATTCTTTCTTCCTATCTACCACATAAAATACTTGGTGTGAAGTTGTGTTATTGTTTTAAAAATAACATTGTGAAAATATTTATCACCTTATCACATTTCTTTTTGTCAGGCACGTAATCGTCCGCCGAACTGCAAATATCTGCCGGGTTTGAAATTTCATTGTCCTGAAATTCAAATGAAATTTACGTCAATCCTTAGATACGACAATGAAACACTTTTGAAAACAATTCAGTAGATTTCAGCAAATATTTGGTATTCAGTAAGTATTTACACAATTTTTATAACATCAAAATAATTGCAAATACGAATCGAATTTACATTTTGAAAACATAAACTATATATAATAATAACTATTTACTTACAGTGGCAGATTCGGGTTTTTCTGGAGACGCCGGTGCTTCCGGGACTTCCGGAGATGCGGGCACTTCTGGCTCTTTTGGAATCTCAGGTCTCACAGCAATATCATTTTCATCATCATCAGGGTGTATTGGCGCTGGTTGAATTGTAGTAGAAGGTTCGTATGTGGTAGTTCTCTCCGTCGTGACCGGTTTCGCTGTAGTCACAGCCGGGATAGGTTCACCCTCGCTCGCGTCAGATGGCGTGGAAGGCGGACGCGCCCATTCAGGCTGGAGATTAATATCAATATGAATAATGGACAAACCATTTGTTATTTGTGGCGATTTATTACATATAGCTTACATATATTTTTCTCCTGTCGTAACATTTTTGGGTGACCAATATTTTTTAGGCCAAATTTATTTATGTATTCTTCATAATTCTCAAGTAAATTGGCTCTACCTCCAATCAAGATGTCTTTTCTTATTTGACTTTACTACAATCCCCTCGCGGGGTAAGCAGAAAGAACAGAGTGCAATCCAAACACGATTCTTACAAACCTCACTCGCTTCTTCTATTTGAACAACACTTCTCGGTTTTTAAGGCTTCTGTCATCGCCTTTCATAAAAGCACGTTTTATTTGGTCATGGAAAATATGTCGTGGCCGTTCTCACCTCCTGCATCCTTCCGCTTTTGCTCTTTATATCTAGATATGTTACTTAATTAAATTATGATTATTTATAGTTTCTTACCGTAGGTGTAGTGTTACCGGTTCTAGGCGGAGGGACAGTGTAAGTACTCATATGTTTATGCAGTAATTTAATCAAAGGATTTGCTTCCCCACAAAGACCTTTGAAGTCATCCATATCGATTGCCCAGTTCATTGCCCCGAGATATCCCTTCTCCTTTATCCAGTTCATCTTTATTTCAACGCTGCGGGTATCTTCATAACCAACCCATTGGGTACCTTTGTACGCGTAAGGACATTTGCCGTGTTCATCCCACTTCTTAGTCCAACCCGAAGATTCATTGTCCACTTCCGTACAAATCTGTGTGAAACAGGTATAATTTAGAGGTAATGTAATTAAAAAGTAATTAACGCTCTAGTCCATTTATAATTGTTAAAATATTATATAAATAAGAAAACTTTGTTCTTTATTAATTTTTCATTTCCTTTTAAAGTCGTCACAAAAACTAAACAGGTATATCGCTTTTATTTTGATTTGTTTAGATGATTAACGTCTTACATAAAGGTTTAAAGGCTTTTAAATCAATAATAAAACACCTTTAAGAAATTTAACACATATTTAAGTCTCGATGGTCTAGTGGTCGAGCTTCTGATTCAGAAGTCCACGATTCGATTCCAAACTCACACCTATGATTTCTCGGAATTCTTTTCGGAAGTTATGTGTGATACAACAGATTCGACACCTATTACATTTAAGACGTGTTACATGGAGCGAGTCGAAGCCTAACGACCGCTGCCTACACCTTTGGGTAGAAAAAGACCTAAAGTTATGTTATGTTATTAAAACACCAATCCATTTTATACCCGACTAAAAATATTTTAGCAAATCTATTTACAATAGGGATGGAGTTGACCCCGTAAAATAGAGAAAAAAGGTATATTCATAAACATCAGAATTGAAGCTTCTCGAAGTCAGTCTTCAAAACTCATTTATAAAAAGTATGCTGTATTTAGGCGCTCGGTGGTTGCGGAAAAAATGTGACTACTATGAATACAAGCCGAAGCTAACAGCTCAAGAACGAACGACCGACGATTCACTGGAATTTTTTACATCGTAAAAAAGAAAAAAAATGAAAATATTCATCATGAAATGGAGAATTATTCTTAGTAAAAGTTGATTTATTATTTTCAAAAATCCTTAAAGCGAATGAAGTCATGTAAAATGAGGGCAAGTAGCGCGAGTGAAAAATCTTTAAAGACAAACATCATGGCATTTAATTCATATTATTCAATATGTTAATTTTAAGGAAATTACTCGAACGGTTTTATCTAAAATACAGTAAATAACTACAAGATAATATCTCTATCCTACCCTTTACGAAAAAATAATAGGGTAGAACAGGTTTTACTATAGTATCTTTTGTGGGATAGGGGGGTAAACGAGCAGGGGTGTCTTGAAATTATTAAATTTACCTCATAATAAGCCCAGAATCCGGTAGCATTGGTGTACGGAGCGGGCTCACCACCGCCAGCCTCCTTGTTGATGTATGTGCCGAGGCCGTAGTTATTGTTCCCAGCTGACAGAGTGAACGAGCGGCCGTAGAATGGAATACCGACCACTAATTTGTTTGACGGACAGCCTTTTTCTTCCCACAAGGCGAGACCGTCGTTCTAAAAATGCATACATTTTGAGATATTAAAATAGGGTTAAGAGGGGAATGGTAATATTTATAAATATTATTTGTATTAGAATATTTCAAAAAATCATAAATAAAGTAGTTCAATGAGTAAACCTTCAGTGACTATTAATAATTAAGTCATCAATGCCAAGCAGTCAGCTTCTGGATCAACAAGTCGCACTTCTGGCTCACATCAATGACTTTCCAAATTATTTTCGGAGAATAAGTGATATAAAAACCGACGACTGACCATATTTTGTCTAATGTTTGACAGTTTATTTGGGACGCAAAAAAATCAGCGAGTAGAGGCGTAACAGTCGCTGCCTTCAACTTCGGGTAAACTTTGAATATTTCAATTAGAATTAACAAAAATGTCAATAAAAAAATACACTAGACTTACCACATTGAGTTTTTCATAAGCCCACTGGTCATGTGGACGTTTGTATAAGGGTGAGTGTACATCAGCAAAACCGGCCCAGTTACCGCGCAGATCGTACGACATTACGTGGATAGCGTCCAGTTCTCTGCAAGCGGACAAACAAAAAAACTTTAATACCACACACAACAGAAGTTGGACATATATATATATATCACTTTAGAATTGCGTTTTGGTCTGTTGTAACATTTTGCAGCAAGTTTACACTATCATTTACAATACTGCTGCATTAACTTTAAATGAGATTCCTCTCTTGTTGCTCCAAAACGTGAATAACTTCATACAGTAATTTACACCTGAGTAATAAAACTATAAAGTGGTAGGTATTAAACACCGGTAGAGCCACGCAGTTCGCTGTAGGCATGGGCTTTCACGATTAGTAAAATACCACGACCTCTCCCACAATATTGACCTAACAAATCGTCGTGCCGCGATTCACTCAGAGAGAGAGGCTCAATCCCTTCCGCACTCCTTTCCCCATCCTACTTCCTACTATTTCCCAATCCCATTTTAAATGCATTTGCCCATGGGTAGTCATGATAGTTTATAAAGGTGAAAAAGATAGTGTACGAAAAAGATAACGTAGATATTCATATCTCATCATAATTTGAGTGCATTTCAAGATTCATATTTTCCCTAATGGAAATAAGCACTAATGGAATACGTCTAGTTCGACTTTTTAATACCTACCTACCTTACATATAACTCAGTATTTACTAAGTAGAGAGATACATAGCATACTCACTGGCACAGGTCAGGTACATGGTATCCCTCCATCAGTCTGAAATTAGCCAGAGGCACCGCCGCAGTCAGCTCCCAGCCTTTACCGGCGCGTATAAATGCCCTCTTAAGCTCCTGTACTAGGAATAAGAAGCGATCCTTGTCCGAGAAAGAACCACCGCGATCGGCTGCACCGGGATATTCCCAATCCAGATCAAGACCGTCAAAGTCGTACTTCTTCAAAAAATCTAAAAGGAGAAAATAATTAAGTAATATCTTAGATCATTCTAGAATTCACGTACTGGCATAGGAGCAAGATTATTACACAAACTACTAAACTAAACTACTTTAGTAAAATTCCCATTACAAATGTAAAAAAAAATCGACTAGGTGGTTGACCTCTCCGCTTCTGATTCTGAAGACGTGGGATCGATCCCGGGCTCACACCAATAATTTCTCGGAATTCTTTTCGGACCTTCTGTGTGATAAATATTGACTGAAAACCGTTTTGCCCTATGTAATGACAACAGATTCGGCACCTATACCATTCGCGAGTCGCGGCGTAACAGCCGCTGCCTAAACCTTCGGGTAGAAAAAGGCGTGAAGTTATGTTATGTTTTTACAGATGGATATACAAATACAGTATAAACCCATTAACTGTTCTAATGATTTTCGTTGTAAATTTATTACAATTTAAAATAACTCTCAATCTTCATCCGAGTGTTCTAATGATTGTCTCAAAATAAACCATCTGACAGCATCGATAAATGTCTAAACAATTTTGATTTACGAGCTTTCTCTCAAATGTTTACAATTTTGTTTAGTGTATATTTTGGTACATTGAAATTTGTACCTGTCGAGTGGTATTATATTGGATTTCTTGACTTAATGGATAGGTTCCTCCAGTCATATTCAAAGAATAGTTCATGTTAGTTCAAATGGAGTGTCTGTTTGTAATATTTAAATAACATAGATTAAATAAATTCACGCCTTTTCTAACCGAAGGTGTAGGCAGCGGCTGTTAAGCCTCGTCTCGCCGTTATGTTTACGTCCCAAATGGAATAGGTGGCATACCTATTGCTATACCGGGCACAAAGTTTCAGTCATGGATATTTATCACACTTCTTCTGAAAACAATTTCGAAAAGTCATTGGTGTGAGCCAGGATTCAAACACATTCTATCTTATACTTTTGGAAATATATAAAAGTCTTTCTTGTTTACCTAACAAGGGGGTGTCACACGTAAATTGGAAAAAAAAGATCGAATATGAAGCCCTTGATTAAGTATATTCCTTGCCGCTATATAATAAAGCAGTCAAAAGTATACGTTTTACAACCAAAATATTATTTTTTGTGTAAAATAAGAAGAATTTAAATAACAGTTGATCAAAACATTTACATAATTTTAATATTATGTAATTATAATCAGAATGTTGTAAAGATATAAGAAATATGAATTATTTTTTGTTGAGGTTTTATTCAAATTATCAGTTTGTTTACGTCTTGATCGTTATTAAATTAATAAAAATATTTATATTAAATATTTGTTAATATATAATATAAAAAATTAAAAGCCTCTTCTTATTTCTTTGTAAATGAACCTTTTGTATTACTTACCGACTACGCTTTTGATGAAGGCCATCCTGGTCTGTTTCTGTCCAACCATATGTGAGTATTTAGAGCCACCTTCAGCCCATCCTCCGACAGCCACCATGAACTTAACATCGGGATGAGATTTGCGGAGAGCGGTGAAATTTTTGAATCCATTCTCCTCCACGTCCAACTTGAAGAATAAATATTGTTTTAAATAAGTTTCACGCAAAACGGTTTTACTCAACAGAATCATAAACATCTAATTGAAGAATTAACGATAAACAAAAACATTCCCAAAGAGGGTTTGTCGTCAGGCAGGCGACCAGCCATTAAACCATAACTAAATCTTGTGACAACATGGATAGTTTGAAAGGATGGCGTGTTGTACTTGCCCCACTTAGAATGGGATAAGGGTAGGAAAATAACGAAAGATCTACCTAATTGTAATAGAATTAAAAAATATTAATCATTGTTGTTGCAAAAACAAATCCAGGAATGCATCTTCTTTCGTCTTTATTTTGATCTATCATTGTAATTATTATGAAAAATAAAATATAGGCTTTATTACCTTAGGGTCAATAATAAGAACTTCATTAGATTTTTCAGTGACTCCAATGAATGAGTAGATAATATGGGTGCACAAGTTCACAGGTATGTCTTCAATGCCATAGCGTCCTACTCCCGGCCGATACACCGCCCAGTTGCTGAAGTAGCATACTACGCGCGCTCTGCTGTCCGCTGCAACATATATATTTTTTAAACATTATTACTAGAAATTACCACATAATTAGAACTTATTTACAAATACGTAAGTACCTAACTACATGTCTTATAATTTTATCTGAAGATGTCGTCGGAAACTAAAATCAGAGGCTCGTGAAAAACAATTGTTATGAAAATAATTATGTAAATATATTATACTTTGGACAGAATACACACAGCGCCCTCTAGTTCCAAGCTAAGCAGATAAATGCTTGTGTTATGGATAATAAACAACGGATATTAATACATGTATATATACACGTTTTACCAGACGTTACACAAATATACATGCTTATCACAAATTTTTGATACTCGGGTGGGGATCGAACAAGCCGACAACGATTCCGCAGTCGGTAGTTTCTACCAAAGCACCATTACACTGTTACAAAACCATATAAAATCATTAACGCGAGTCGGGAACTGTCCAAGAATCGTGTTTGATGGCACTTAGTTCACTCTATTTATCCTTTAAGGGATAATTTGTTGTACATTAAACACGTATACACATACAACGCCCGAATACTGAACCCCCACTCAAATCTGACAATCAATAAAGTGCTACTTACTGATCAAATTTTACTTATTCTGTCTAATGTGACAGCTACTTAAACGCTTAAGTAGCGCTTATATTGACTTAATCCTGGTACTATACATAAAATACCGAGCATCTTGTAGGTATAACTATACAGAATTACAACGCTGTGTAAGCAAAGTTTAAGATAAGAATATTGAACCGCAGTCAAACACGATTGATTTATGTCGAGAGAACCTTCTCACCGGCCTCGTTAATCTGTTTATATGAAGTTTGAACTCATCAACAATTCGACTATCACCATAAGTATCACCTTCTAATTCAAGAAGTATATATACACCGGAGTCCGAACGACCTCTCAGAAGATAGATCGACGTAAAGTGGCTGATGCCGCGTTTCGTTCGGTGAGAGAGGTACCCGGAGGCCCACCCCCTTCCCCATGCTTTCCTATCCTACTCCCTTAAAGGTCGGCAACGCAACAGTATACTATATGTGTTGCTGGTGTCCATGGGCGGCGCAAGTTGCTTACCATCTGGCGAAACGCTTGCTCTTTTGCCCTCTTATCCCATAAAAAAACTAAAGCCAGTAAGTTATTTTCCATACATATATTAGTCAAGCTGTTACTTAAAACTCTAAGACACATTAACAAGACGTAACACTTTTCTTTGAACGGTATCTCATCCTCTTAAGGTCGAAGAACCAGTTCTAGACGGAAGTCCAAAACTTTGTAAATCAACTCTTAACTAAATCTCTCATTTAACATTCTGTCTTTCCTCTGAGCAATTAAAAAGTATTAAGTAGTGTCTAACCTTCAATTGCAGTTGTTAGAACTGCCAGGACGGCTAACGTCGCTAGTATCGCTCGCATTTTGCACCTGAAAACAAAAAAAAACTTTGAACAACAAAAAAAAACTGAAATAATTTAAGTATATAATTATTTTATTTTATTTATAGATACTTTTACGACTTTTTGCTACCGGAACGTGAGGGAGTAGCTCTTATACCTTGACTCGCTCAACCTTTAATGTTCCAAAAAAAAAAGGTGGTAGAACCTATTGTCAATCACCGGGCACAATTTTGTCAGTAATCGATATTTATCACACATAACTTCCGAAAAGACCCCGAAATCGATTCTGAGCGCAAGCTTGACCCCTAGAATATTTATAATAAAAGTAGGTAAACAAATATAAATTCACGCTGTTCATATCACAAGGTATAGATAGCATTTTAATTGAGGCACATTGCCACAATATGCCTCAATTAAAATGCCAATCGGCGAAGGTCAATAGTCTGCCTAGTGGGTTTTAAAGATGGGTTATTTGTGACCAGGTTTGGAAAGGTTATTCAGCCATCCGCCTCGTTCTCTCCTGTTAGTCACATTAGATCCGACTAATAGCCACCCAGGTTATCTAATCGTAAAATTATATTTATCCCTTAGGGCTTAAAACGGACGATAATTGAAATGCCAGGACAGTTTAACGGTTATAGTGCCGTATCTGATTAAAGTATACAATTTAATTCGGTACAGTTGGGAATAATAAAAACCAAATAACCGCAAATGTAACTTCACGCCCGTTACACTGTTTGATGTAGACAGCGACAGCTATGACTCAACGAACTTTTAGGTTCCCAATACAATACAATCGGATGCAATTTTGTCAGTCACATTTATTTAAAGAGACATGCTTTTGAATTTGATCGATCAAGTCAAGTAATTGCTAACCGTCAAGATTCGAACTCCTGACTTCTTGATTCCAAAGTGGGTTCTTTTTTTATGCGATATGATATTTTTATGCGATTTTTTTTTTATACCGTATCACCCGATGGCCAGCAACAAACGCTGCCCATGGGCACCTGAACACAAATGGGAAGTGAGATGGTAACGGGAGGAGGAAAGGGGTTGGGCCTCTGGATACCTCTCTCACCGACCGAAACGCGGCAATAGCTACTTTACGTCGATATTCTGAGAGGTCGTGGTATTTCACCGCTCGAGCCGGCCCATACATGCAGCAAGCTGCGTGGCTCTACCACTGTGCCACCGCCAGGATTTTGGATTCCGTATGAGTAAGAATGCGTCTAATGATACCTGATACAGTTATTTGTTCCCATGGTATTTGCCGACCTCTAATGGTATACGGTTAACGGGTATGGACTCGTTCTATAGCTGACATCTTAAGGCACGTATATTATTTATTATATTGTATCTTACTTTCAATTATCGATAGCAAATCGTTTACTTAAATCATTAAAATGTATTTGTTTATTTGCATAAATAATATTAACATGATCGGTTAAGTTTATATCGGACTAGTCGTGGCAAATAGCCGCATACTCGTGGCATTTTTTGCACTTAATCATATTTTAATAAAGCAGTTTATTAAAAGCTTCAGGTATTTCAGAAAAATTTAGGTATCAAATTGTTAAAAAAGGATTTAAATTTGTTTACATAATTTAAGATATATATGCAATATTTATTCCCATATGACTAAATAGTAACAGACTGGCAAAATGGTACCTATATTTTATGTTATAACTCTAGCTAAACCATCGGTAAAAAAATCATGTTATATACGGTATATACTTTTTTTATGTACGAGATAGCCATTAAAACCCTTCCCCTTACAAACATAAAGACAAAAGTTCTAAATATATATATTGGTGCATAATAATAGGAGAAAAATATAAAAAAAAAGTTTGATGTTCCATTTAATATTCAAATGACAGTTTAGAAACTCGTAAACAACATATAACGAGTGATAATAGTGAACAAGATAAGTGTGAGTGAGTGAGTGAGTATGTAACGATAAGTATACGCACTGTGCTAAAATTAATCTAACGTTGTTTTAAACCCATAAGCACATGCGTACTTGTTCATTGATTTGATTTGACTAATTAAAACTAATTAATTTATTAATATATTTCATTAGGAATATAAAAACGATATTTGTTTATGCCCAATATTACTGGTCATCATTGGCCTACCCAACCGAAACGCTCTGTCATAATTAATTGTATCAATTTGTCCAAAGCCTTACTCTTAAGAAAAACTTACTCATTAATATTATATATTAAGCAATTATTAAACTTATTATTACCTTATAATTACTAACACCACTGATCTGCTTTTTACACTTCATTTTTTTTTCTCATAATACATTCATGTCCAGTTGTTGAGACAGTACATTTCCAATTCATTAAACAATTTAACCGTTATTAGAGAACTATATGTATACTCTAAAGTATTTAGAATGCTTTGGCAAATAAATAATGACAAAATAAATTAATGAAGTGACAATGGGCTGGTCATATCTGCCAAAGGACCGATGGTAGATGGAATAGGAAGGTCATATAGTGGATACCGCGTCTTGGTAAACATAGTGTAGGACGCCCACCAGCCCGATGGTCAGGCGACCTCAGGCTACTGGAAAAGACTGGATGCGGAAGGCGGAGAATCGGATGCTGTGGCGCACATTAAGAAAGGCCTATGTCCAGCGGTGGACTGCAATAGGCTGAAGATGAAGATAAAAATAAATTAAAGTATAAAACAAATATTAAGTTAAATTAATAGCGATAATATTTGAATTAGCCGCTGTCATTTGCCGCAGCGGTACGCTGACACAGTGCGTTCGCAGTATAACGGTACCCGGCGCTCTAGTTGTGTCAAACGTTCGCGGTACTCGCCCACTAACCTACCAAACACTCTCATTGTGTTTATCTAGGCTTCACAAATAACCAGCCATACGCAGAAGTGAACTGATTTATTTCATTGCTGTTTTCCTTTTCGGTTCAGTCAACTAAAAGCTTCGCAAGAAGTGTCATCAACAATCGTACTCGATGTTTAAATTTGCATAAAATTTACCATTTTATAAAATTGACTGTTAGATTCCGAACTACAATAAAGGTGAACTTATATTACTAAAATAAATAAAAGACATCAGGTACATTCAAAAAGAAAAGGTAATAAAAACTACAAACTTCAAATGATCTTATAACCTCGAAATCTACGACGGTTTACTCATCATACTAACTTTTAGGAGCTTATGTTAAAGTCAAATAATGTACTGACATTTGAATTCACAGCCATATCTAAGCTGAATTGAACATTCTAATAAATTGCGAGAGCTTAAATCTAAACCACAAATGAATCGAACCTCATTTTTTTTATGAGATAGGAGGGCAAACGAGCAGGCGTGTCACCTGATGGTAAGCAACCAACGCCGCCCATGGACACCAGCAACACAAAGTGTTACTGTTGCGTTGCCGACCTTTAAGGGTATAGGGGATAGGGGATAGGAAAGTACGGGGAAGGGGGGTGGGCCTCCGGGTACCTCTCTCACCGAACGAAACGCGGCATAAGCCACTTTACGTCGGTCTTCTGAGAGGTCGTGGTATTTCACCGGCCGAGCCGGCCCCATTCATGCAGCGAACTGCTTGGCTCTACCACTGTCATGACAATGGGATTACGAAGATTTGATATTATTGAATGCTTTCTATCATGCAACCTAAAATTACTAAAACAATTAATTAATTACATCTGAGCCAAGAAGTCGTGACGATTCGAGTCCTGGCTCACGCCAATGACTTTTCGAAATTGTTTTCGGAAGTTATGTGAGATAAATATCGATGACTGCAAAATTTGTGTCCGTTGTATGATGATAGGTAGGCCGGTACCTTCGAGCAGAAAAAGGCGTGATGTCATGTCATGTTATTATCTTCTAACATTTCAATAACAGCAAACAATGTTTACTACAATAATTTAGTGTCGCAATAGTTCTAATGAAGGTATAGGTCGATAAATACAGCCTCGATATTATTCGATTCTTCGCTAACCTTTCCCGCCCTTAGCATCTAGTTAAATTTATATTACATTGAACTTTACTTCAGAACTGGAGTTCTCACAATTCTAAGAATGGTTTATTGAATTTTGATAATAATATTTATATATTTAGGTAAATGAACACCAGAAATGCATTCGGTAGATTAATCCGACAAGTTGTGAGTTCGATGCCCGACGCCCAGTTCAGCAATCCACTTCTAAATAAGAATCCGATTTTTTTTCTCAGGTAATTTCTAATCAATTCTCAATAGGTACTGTCCAAATTACACCTTACATATGGCAATAAGTCCCCATAATTAGTCATTGACATTTATAAGATATAATTCCGCAAAAGATTTCTAGAAAGGACCTCATAATCGGAAATAGTGCTAAAACGCTAAGAGACCAAGTTATCAGGTATCGGTGATTTAAAAAGTAAACAAAACAGACCACACTTTCACGAATATTATTAGTCCGTGTTTATACAAAAGTAGGTAAATTTCGTCGACACCGCGAAGTTTGTCGTTTATTCTGGGAACAATAAAGAACCGGTTGAACATCTGCTAAAAGTCAAACGCAGATTCCATCAGCAATGCAAATTTATAAATGAAGCAGTAGGTAGGTAGGTAGGTACTGACTCATCGTGAAAATTAAGCGTTTGTATAAACAAAAAGTTTATTACAGAATTTTAGACTTGATTCTCTGGACGATTTGATTTAATTAAAATACAATTCGTTTATGGCAATACGGAAAACGGTGAACAATTGTCGTTCTCAAACGCAAGATCTAATACGAAACCATTTGCCACAAAAATTACAAGAAATTATTTCACCAATAAAAGTTTTTTCCGTCTCGAGAGTTGCCATTCATTGATTTTCCAAAGTTAAAATTTTAGCAATTAACCCAAGAACAGTATTGTTTTTAACTGAATTACATTAATTTACAGAATTAATGTAAGATAAATCTAGAATAGATTGTATGGATTTCATCCTTTCATTTCTTTAATCCAAAACAAGTTAATGTTAAGTCAAGTTATGGGACATCCCAACATTTACTTTGTGTGTAACTTTTGTTTATAAACATTATCAAGTTATATTTTATTGTAAAAGACGATATTAGACCACAAAGATAAAGAAAGAAGAAGAAGACTCTCCACTATAGCTTCGACATATAAGATATTTTGTTATATTTTTAAGTTAATATTCCATTCATGTCAAGTTCGCCAAACTACAGAGTCAATGTACGCGACTTCTTGTAAATAATATAGAATTAAACTTGAATTTTGCAACAACAACAATTAAATTTTCCAAGATAATAATGTACTTTTATTAAGAACTCTTCTTTGTTATTTATTATTCACGGAATATTTAGTTTTATAATTAAGATTATTATTGCGTTTTATCCCACTTCAGTTGTGCAGTGATAACTTGTTATTTTTCAAATATCGATCGAAAAAAATTAAGTCCTTATGTCGGGATCGGGAGGCCAAGACGGAACTACCAGGACCAAATAAATGGTCTGTATAAGAAATGACAAATGCGTAGCATCCAAAATCGACATGAATGGATGCTGTACATATGTTTTTAAGATTTAAAATTTAAATCATACCCGTAGTAAGTAAAGTCCAAACAACGAAAGATAAATTTACTGACAATAATAGAAAAGAATTGTTTATTTGTCTCGATGGTTCAGTGGTCGAGCACCCCGCTTCTGAATCAAAATGTCGCGAGTTCGAATCCTGGCTCACACCAATGACTTCTTGAAATTATTTTCGAAAGTTATGTGTGATAAATACCGATGACTGAAAACTTTGCCCGGTATGGCGACAGGTTCGCCATCTATTCCATTTGTTTCGTAAACATAACAGCGAGACGAGGCTTTACAGCCGCTGCCTACACCTTCTGGTATGTTGCTTAGATTATGAGAACAAATATTAGAGTCAACGTAACTGTGGAATTTGCAATTCTAAATGATGAGGGCTTTTATAGGGAAACCGCAAAATAGGTTTTCGGAAGATCTCGTTAGTCGTTGATACAAACCAACCTTACTCAGATAAAATTAATCAATAAACTATTTGTAGGGACGCAGATAAAATACCATTAATGGAACCCCAAAGAATACTTCGGGTTTGAGCAACTTGTAAATCCTCGAATTTGCATTTTATCTACAAGTAATTGATAAAATATAATCAACTATGTCTATATCTTATATGTTAATAATAAAATTAATAATGAACTCATTAAAATAATACAAATTACTCTATGGTAGGTAACATACATAATTCTTGTATCTGTATTTCATCCAAAGACTATATTTGGTGACAGTCTTCTTTTTTATTTTTAAATTTAGAACAAGTCCTTTAATATAATATAATACCCACATTTCGCGCCAATTATGTAAAAAATGTGTCACGGTATGTTAACATATTAATAAATAGTTAAGTAATTATTGGAAAATAAACAACGTATAGTCTAACATTGATGCAGTTATTCTGCTTTCAACATTGTTTGTTTACTTATCGAATAATTTGCGCATTTAGGTAAACTACTCCGAGGACATAATTGCATAGTTTACGTGCATTCATATAAGGTCCACGTGTTCAGTTTTAATTTATTCTTATTAAAATTAGCCTATTTGCATAATCTTGAATAAATAATAACTATAATGATCCATGAAAATTTTCCTTGTTTATGAAAGCAACTTTTGAAATTGCCTTTCAAATAAAATCCCATGTTATTTTATTTAAAAAGATGAATGGTAAATATTTGAAATGTTTTACAAAGGCTTTTCGAAACAGAGACTGGAATTAAGAACATTCCACGCAAGAGCATCTTGTTACGACAAATTGTCGCATATTTTTCTTTGTTACGTCCATTGTGAACTATCTTGTGTGGATGGCGGAAAAGATAATAACTTAACGCCAAGATGGTTTTAAAGAACAAAGTATTTGCACAATTATTAAATTTATTTTGAAAACTTGTGACGAACTATGTAATTAAAGTGCCCAAAAACCTCACGAAAAAAAAAATTAACGGTTAAATACGAGGAATATTTTAACTTTATTTTAATAAAACTAAAATAAAATAAGAAGATAAAATTATTTACTGTGCATGATATATTAAATATGTTTGATCAGATTGCTAAGGCAATATTTATCCTTTGAAGGACATAGCTAGGATGGCAGACTCTAAGCTAAGCCTGCTTCAATCTAATCTATAGACACAACGAGTTGATTGATTAATATAATATCTCTATTCATTCTGTTTTCATTCTCATATTGTTATAACTAATTTTATATAAACTGAATTGCTAAGGGAAGTTAGATATTTTCTTAATAATTAAAAACACAAAATACTTGAAACATTTCGATGTTTCGCAAAGACAAATCTAACAAACCCCAGACCACATTAAACACCAAACTGTTTAATATTACCAGATGGTTTTCAATACCATTTTCCCGGTTATTGTCCATGACAAGCCAGAAGGTAATTCACATCAGTATATAAATATAGTAATTCATTCGATTCCGCATGCATTGTCCCACGGATACCGACGAGCAAGTCTCCTGCATACTAAGAAGCTGATACGTTCATTACTAATGTCGATAATCTACCTCTAAGGTTAGCGGCCTAAAGTGAAAACCCTTTGTCCAACTTTGACTTATAATATATTTAACATAGCTGTCATATCTAATAACATCTTTACTATAAATAAATAACCAAATAAAATTTATCAAAACATAAATCGAGAAATTTTAATCCACAGAGTCTAGCACTCCAATATTGGCTAATTTATTATCCATACATTTATGCAAAAAAAAATGATTTGGGTAAGCGGTTACTTACTGATATCCGTTTAAGAAATAAATATTAAATATATTACAAAAGTAATTAGCTCGTTAATATCAATCTCGAATTATTATTTTTAGAAACACGAGCAGAAAATTAATATTTGTAATATTTGTAAACAAAGAGAATCCATTAACAATATTAAGCAATTCTTTTCTTTCCAGATATGTAATTCGGAAATAACGGCACCTGCAATATTACAATTGCAGTTGCAAATTTCAAAAAATCTATTTTGTCAAAATGCGGACATTCATGATTTTTAAACAGAAGAAAAGTCATTATTGGTTCAACAAAACTGCTAAAAAACTAAAACACCCAAGACAAGTATTTTCGCAAACGAAAGTTTTAATTTAAAATAATATTAACACGTGTAACTCACCTACACTACTCGTAAAAATAACATAGTGCGTAAAGTACTGTTAGAAGTAAGATTTTTGATTTGAAAGGTTAGATTTTTTTTTATTTACTCCAGACTGGCCTATAACAAAGCCCTATAAATAGGTTCATCTGTAAAATTATTTCCTAATAACATTATCTTGCGTGGTTATAACATAACAACAGCAACAAATTGTAATTGTTTAACAACATATTGTAGTCTCGGTGGCGCAGTGGTCGAGCACACGGCTTCTGATCCAGAGGTCTGGGTTCGATCCCAGATACTGGCTCACACCAATGACTTTTCGAAATTGTTTTCGGAAGTTATGTGTGATAAATATCGATGACTGAAAACTTTGTGCCCGGTATGGCAATAGGTTCGCCACCTATTCCATTTGGGACGTAAACATAACGGCGAGACGAGGCTTAACAGCCGCTGCCTACACCTTCGGGTAACAAAAGGCATGAAGTTATCTTATGTTATAACATATTTTATGATGTCATGTTAGATTTTACACAACAGAAAAAACACTGGATTATTACATAAAACAGCACTTGAATTTCTATTCAATAAAAAAGTAATGGGCTATACGCGTGACAATAAATTAATTATTTACGCGCGAGATTTTATTTGCCGCCATATTTTGACATTGTCATGTATTGACGTGTAATAAAATATTCTAAATAAATAAATTACATTAAGAGCAAATTGCCGTGATCAAAGAAGTAATAATAATAAATATATTACATACTGATTCCACGAAATAAATAAATAGAATTTTTAGAAAAAAAAAAAGAAACTAAAATAATGTTGTTCCCTCATAAATAAAACGAGCGTGCTATTCGAAATATTGACAATAATGTAAACAAAACATCAACACACGCTTAAAAAGTAGGTTTTAGAAGACATAAAATTATCATAATATGTGTATAGTTTCTCAAAAATTTAAATATTTTATTAAATTATTATAATTTATATAAATAGTTTTAGATTTAATTAAAATATCATACTTAAAAATAAATTAATTATAACAAAAACAAATCCACCAGTCTGGTAGAAGATTTGTGTGTAGGTTAATTATACCGCATAATTGTGGTGAAGGTTTATGCCCTACATTGGGAAAATAATTAATCAGAATGAACTTTTTCACTTTTTGTATTTGTTTTGTTTACATGTTTACGTTTTTGTATATTATGAGTCATGTGTCGTAAAACGGGTGACTATAATGAAAAAAAAACTTTACTTTGTAATTATTACTCATAACATAGATGTAGAATTATCCATAAAAAATAATAAATATTATTGTAAGTATTAAACTTTAAAATAACAGTCATTTTCAATAGCTTCTAATCGATCTCGATATCGGGTTATCGGAACAAAATTAATTTAATTTTGCATAGTTTTTTTATTGATACCCATAATTAATTTGTTTCCGATAATATAATGAGTTTTTTTTTTATGAATACTCACAGTTGCGGTGTGGCTCGGCTGCCGGAGTTCTTGTGTGTCACTTTCGTATCTGCAGCCCGGTTATATGCGCAGACGCAGCCCGCTGATCCACGCGGCTCACACACAGGGTGGTCAATAAAGACAATTATTGGAACGAAGTTCCTTATCGCACGTTGTGAAAGGGGGCTAGACGGAAAAAATTGTCACGACACTTTTTCCATGCCAAACTGCACTTTCAAGTATCGGTTTATTTAGAAAAATGTATAACTACCCAAATGGTCTAGTGGCTGGGATACCTTGCTCTCATACAGGGGGCTCGGGTTCGAATCCCGGTATCGGAACTCTTTTTGAAGTTTTATTTTCCATGTTTTCATATTTTATATATGTTAGTTCTAAAATTTTATTACAATTCCTTCACTAATTAATCGAAAGGAACTTCGTTCCATCCGGATGTCCCTTGACACCTCTCAAGTTTTTATTTCTTTATTATTTGCCCGATTGAGTCCTATGTATTAAAAATGTTGACGTATTGATTAATTAGTATTCCACAAAACCAGAAGCAAATATTACACTGATAGCTTATATAGAAGGTATTATTATAAACTTCTAAAAATAATACTTTAATTACAATACATGACTTAACAAAAAAGATGTAACTTATTCTCTAATATAAATAGATAGATTGTTTGAGATCTGCAACTACTAACCCAATATTAATTACTGATACACAGTGCAAAGAATGTGTCGAGGACGGTCTCGGCATACTTTCCATGTTCAAGTTGAAGATAGCCTTGAAAAAAGTAATGTCGGGAGCCTAAAAAACTGATAAATGTGCACAACAAGAGTTATGAAAGTCAAAGAAGCGAGTAAGGTCTGTAAATCGCCGCTTTGTTCTATCTGCATAACCTGTAAGGGGATTGACGTGAAACTATTTAAGTAAGTTTTAATTACAATTAAATGTTAGTGTTGCCAATAATTTAACTAGTAAAGTCATTTATCAAATTTTTTTTAAGTTAAAGGAAATATATCGTAAGAAAACGTTATTCTCGTGCTTATTTTTTATAATTAGAGCACATTTTTTATGTCAGGAATTATGAACCGATATTTAATCCATATATTTAATTTTTTAAGTGTAAAGTCTTTAAACTTGGGGTAATATTTTTTATATAAATTTAACTAAGAAGTGATTAACACACTAACCAAAGGGATAACAAAGAGTAATTACATTACCCTAATTAAGTTTGGAGCCTCAAAAACCGATGCACGTTCATGAAAAGAGTTATGAAAGTTAACGAAGCGAGTAAGGTGTGTAAGAATCGTGCCTTATGGCGCTCTGTTCTCTCTGCCTACCCCGCAAGGGATTTGGCGTGAAGTTATGTATGTATGTTTGCATTTAACAGAGTAATATTAATACCTGCTGCTACCTGATTATTGGTCTGCTGTCCGCAGAAGTTATCTATGGTAATTACCCGCATGAAAAGCGTAGGTACGACTATGATTAAACATTTTTTATATTGTACAAATAGAAAAAAAAAACATGTCAACAAATCGAAGGTAAAAATTAAAAACTACTATTAATAAACTATGAAATCAAATAATACAAATAATAATATAAGGAGAATAGATAAAAAAATATTATAAAACAACAACCTGTATGTATTTTGATTGAACATGCGACACTTCTCAAAAGTGCAATGTCTCGAACAATAAGATCGATATTGGGTGCTTCGGTCGACCAACGGTAACCAGGTAAACCAGTACTCGGTACCAGTAATGGTACTATAACAATTATCAACCTTATTTACATTTAATTTATGTCAATGATAAAATGTCCCGTTCATGCCAACAAACTCCCAAATTTAAACGTTCCTTATTCAAAGTTCGCCTTTAATGTAACAAAGTTAATAATAATAATATCTCTTTAGATGTTTTGTTCCTCAAGAGTGTACTTGTGACTGTAACTGTACTTCATCCGAATTATTATCTAGTTGATTTATATTTGAAGTTATAATTTTAATATTTCATAGGTACAAATTTTGTTCATTGGCCTTATTATAACCATAGTCAATAATTAAGTTTTTTTTTTATTTGTTGTAAGGAAGAAAGTCAGATTGAAAGAGGGTGTCGGTGTAAAAGTAACAAAGGGCATGCTCCAATGGTACGGACATGTAGAAAGGATGGATGATGCAAGATTGACAAAACAGTTAAACAATGCAAAAGCGTATGGATGTACGACTCGTATACAGCCAAGAAACACATTCCATGAGCAAATAGAACATGTTCAGGAGTAAGGTGATGTTAGGCAGCCTCAAAAATCGAAAAGAGTTATGAAAGTCAACGAAGCGAGTGAGGCGTGTAAGAATCATGCCTTATGGCGGTGAAGTTATGTATGTTTGTAAATTTTTTTTTCGCCAGAAGTAATTATTATTTTGATAATAATTTTATTTAAATAATTTTATGATTTTTTTTATTTGAACATACTTCAATGATAAAAGCTTTTTGTCTGAAAAAGAATTCGCGGTATTTTTCTGTTATCTTCGTCGCTGCGACGGATTTTGGCGGAAAAACGTGTCTTAGAATTTTTGAGAAGTTTAGTCTGTCTGATGTTTTTTGTAAAACGAGTTAAATTGTCAGGATTTTAAACAAAACAAAAGTTTCGAATTAATAAATTTGAAAATAAGAGCTCTACCCGCTGTTGTACTAACTAAAATAAAAAATCAAATATATATTTGGGACGAACATTTTCTGCATCACACCCGTCCCTGTTGCACTGATAAATTACAGGCCCTTTTCTCGAACTTTATGAGAACAGACAGTAGTAGGTATATAATCACTGAGTATAAAGTATGTTAATGGTATAAAACTGGTATAATGACAGTTTTAGAGTCTTGCAGTTCGCTGTATGAATAGGCTGGCTAGACCCACTTCCTACCTTCCTTTCCTTTGCTACTCCCTTAAAGGACGGCAACGCAGCGCGGTGTTGATGGGCGATGAGTAGTTGCTTACCATCAGGTAACCCACTTGCTCGTTTGCCCTTATTTATTTATTTTATTTTATTTATTCTTTATTGTACACAAAGACATAATTACAGAATGGTATAAATTCATAACAAATGTACGTACAAAGGTAACTTACTATTGGGTTTTCCACCAGCAAACCCTTTGAGTAATAGAGGAGATAGTGTTCTAGGTAACTAAGTGCACAACAATCACGAGAAAACATACATAATACTCTCCTAAAAGGGAGAGAAGAAAATAATAAATTAAAATAATCTATCTATTGTTTATAACATAACTTCACGCCTTTTGTTACCCGAAGGTGTAGGCAGGGGCTGTTAAGCCTCGTCTCGCCGTTATGTTTACGTCCCAAATGGAATAGGTGGCGAACCTATTGCCATAACGGGCACAAAGTTTTCAATCATCACATAACTTCCGAAAACAATTTCGAAAAGTCATTGGTGTGAGCCAGTATCTGGAATCGAACCCGGACCTCTGGATCAGAAGCCGTGTGCTCAACCACTGCGCCTCCGAGACTGCATAAATTTATAAATACATATAATATATGCATACAGACATATACATATATATCAAAAAGGCATATATACATTTAAATAAATATACATATTGCCGATTAATATTTAGATCCCTTCTATCCCATAAGAAAAATGATTAAGATATTAATAATATAACACAACATATTAATTTCGATGAGGCTCAAATTAAGCAGTAGATTGAGCTAGGCTATTGAGAATTTGACGTTTAACTTTATGGGTAGGGTGGACATTTATAAAATTAAACTTGAGCTACTTAAAAACAATAGGAGCTTCATTTGCAATGATTTAGAACAAGAAAGTATGTAAAAAAAACTGAGCTAACATAATTACTATTCGATAACAACAACCAAAACACAGTATCACAGAACTTCAGAAAAATTCTAATATTGACATCAATGACCTTTCAATATTATATGGTCTCCATAGTGTTTTTTTAAAGAGTAAGCGATACAATATCTGTCTATTGCACGATATAGAATCCTAAGGCTTCATAGCTTTTACCTTACCTTCTGTTTACCCTTTCAATATACACTGTCTCCATTGTATAAAATATAAGCTTTTCCAATTTTTTATTGCATTACTTTAAGAATTATTTTTTGTGGGATAGGGGAGCAAACGACCAGGCGTGTTACCCGATGCTTACCAACAAACGCTGCCCATGGACACTTGAACACAGATAGTGTTAGAGTAGCGCTACTGGCCCTTACGATAGGATATAGAAGTGGTCGAAAGCGAGTTGGGAAGGCGAGATGAAAAGAGGTTGGGCCTCCGGATACCTGTCCAACCAAACAAAACCTGGCATTAGTCACTTTACGTGGATATTCTGAGAAGTGATTTTAAATCACCTTTTGAGCCGACCCATTCATGCAGCTAACTCAGTTAGCTCTACCACTGTTTATAATTTCTTTTCATCTTTTGCTTTTCAACGAAGTGTGCCAACTATCAGTAGGACAATAAAAACTTAGTCGATCTCCAGATACAACAAAACATTCGAAATGCGGAGAAAACATATGTAAATTCTAAGTGTTAAAACTTGTAAGTTTGGTATTCATATAGATATCAGAAACAGTCTGACGATATAATTTACATACATATTTCTTCTAAGTCCAATGCGGGGTTGGTAGAAATTAGTGCATACAAAGACGAGTTTTTGTCACGCCTGATATTGAGATTCCTAATACGACTTTCTCATAAAATACGGCCGATTATGCCGTTCGTAGAAATAATGGGTATCTTACTAAAAATAACAAAGACGCACACCTCAGTGCGGGTTACTCCAGAAGTCCAGATCCAGATAACATATAGGTACGTCATAGGACTTTGGAAAATCTGACTCTAATTGAGTTCGAAGTTTCAAATTCAGATCATTTTCTTTGCAGATATTAAAACTTAAGACGAGTTCGTTGTACCTACGAGTACATACCAAATAAATTACCCACCCATCGGTTAAGAAGGGTATACATTTACATAAGAAATTTACGATACATTATTTAGTTTGTTTCACGAAATAATAATGATTCTGGTTGAAGTTATTATACCATATATCAAGCTATGGCGATGAAAGTAAACCAACCTCGACCAATAATAATTATAGTTAAATGTCATATAAGTTATAACGATGGAATCACCAAACCCCTAATTGTATTTTTATACGTACCCTTATAATAACTCGATTAGAGGCACACCAGTGCAACCTTATTAATGAGGTTGTATTTTCGACCTCATATTACGGGCGGAATAAAACTTTTGAATGAATCGATGTTTTTATGGACCTCATCATTTTTTACACCCTTAGGTGCAGATAGAGTATCAGCACCTAAGGGTGTAAAAATTAAGTATTCACCAAAATATTTATCAGATTAAATGAGGTAGGTACATTGCATAGTGTATTTTTATACATGACACAAAACTTCTTTGGTCATCAATACAGATTCAATAACAAAAAGCGAAAAATGAACAGATTAGTCCAAATTTAAGGTCTCGGTGGTCCGCTTCTGAATCAAGAACTCGCGGGTAGTCGAACCCTGGCTCACACCAATGACTTTTTGAAATTATTTTCGAAGTTATTTCTGATAATATCGATGACTAAAAACTTTGTGCCCAGCATAGCAATAGGTTCGCCACCTATTCCATTTGCGGCGTAAACATAATGGCGAGACGAGGCTTAACAGCCGCTGCCTATAGCTGCGGGTAGAAAAGGCGTGAAGCTATGTTATGTTATGTCTTAGTCCAAATTATTTTCTACATAAAACCATGAAAGGAGAAAGGTATGGTATACCAACCTAGTATCGTGCATCATATAGGTATTATCAACGTGTGCAGCTATAAGCGTAGTATTTAATTGAGTACAAATAAACAGATAACTGGTACTTAAGTAATAGAGAATAAGAAAAGTACCGCTGAAGTAAGGAGACAAGTAAAAGTGTCAATATAAAGAACTAATATAACTTATCACGTATTAACTTTCCCTTTTAGCTTAGTATCTATTAATGGAAAACCTATTTGTGTTTATATTTTATTTTGTGGTCACAAAGTGAAAATATTATTCATGATAAAAAACAAGTCTCGCAGCGATCCCACCGGTTTGGAGACATTTTAAATGCCATTCATTAAGTTTTAATTCTGCCCGGATCATAATAATACCTCACGTGGACCGTAAAATTAAGGTATGAATTATTATAATTATGTACCCCGCAGTTCTGTGGGATAATGGGATAATCCTAATTTGGACTTAATGTATCGTTATATTGTAAACGTGAAAACTAAGCGTAGTAATGAACGGGGCGAACTAATATAATTAGGGCTTTTGTTAGTAATTAATTTTCACGCGGTAAAATATATTCTTAGTTAAAACAATTTGTGAACAATTTTACTGTTCGCAGGATTTGGCGTGAAGTTATGTATGTATGTGAACAATTTTATGTTTTGTCTGTTATTTGTAAATAATAAATTTTATATACAACTAAAACTTTAGAGAAATGCTGTCAACTATCAGAAAAGCTTTTATAATATCTTCTTGCTAATGTTTTCTGAAAACTCACAAAATCGTCTAGGGAATCCGGGTATTCTCATTCCACTAAGCGGTACTGTTGGTCTACTGGAAACATGTTGAGGGGAAATGATGTGTTTATTTTTTTCCTTTAAGGTATTTAATTTACTAAGCAAATATTAAAAATGTTAAATTTTCTTTCTACATAGTTGGCTGCACGAATGGGCCAGCTCGACCGGTGAAATAAAACGACCTCTCAGAAAATTGATGTAAATTTCCTCATGCCACGTTTTGTTCAATTATAGAGGTGTCCGTAGATCTACTCTTTTCGCTTTCCTTTCCTATCCCATTCAAAGGAATGGCAACACAACTGTGACATTCTTCGTATTGCAGGTGTCTATGGGTGACGCTAGTCACTTACCAACAGATGATAAGCTAGCTCGTTTCCCTCTTTATCGTAAAAAAGAAGCTATAAAATCAAAATATAATAAGTATAATATCGAATCATCAGAATCTATTGACATAGTTTAAAACAATATACTCAAACAACATCTACAATATATTAGGTACCGTATGACACCATTATTTATTTAAATGATTTGAATCATTCTATTGACAATTACAATGAATTTAATATCCGAACGTGTCTCGAGATAGTATCTACACTAAAAATAACGGAAGGAAGACATTTGCATGTAACATTGAGATAGATTCATGTCGATATCGACGCACCAGACCCGAATATTAATCTTAACGTGGACAAAGTATTTTTGTATAAAGTAAATCTTAATACGGACAAAGTATTCTGTTTCCTCTGGTCACCTTACCTTAATAACACATTCGTATAGTCAGGAAGTCGATCAAATGTGGTTTTTTTTTCACAACAATTTTCCCGCTCGATTCTTGACAGTATTGTTTTTACCCACAGATAATATTTATTTTAAAAATGTTAAACATTTATATGAATCCGTTATTCTTTATTTAATGTTTTTTACAATTGTTCATATAACTTGTATATATAGAGGTATACACATTCGCACGACAAGAAAATCTATGATACTCTAACGCATGCAGTTATCCAAGTATATCGAGTAGGGTTTTAACGGAAGTTGTTATGTATTGAACTGCAAGAATATTGTTACAAAACCATTGTATAACAATAAAAAAAAATTATTGAATATTCGCATATAAAAGTATGAATCTTTAGTACTAATATATAATTTCGTAACGCATATAAATCATATGGCTGCCAGAAAGATTTATTTGACGCGCTAGAAGAAATGTTTAAGTTGTAGTTCCTTCCTGTAATTAGAAATGATTAACTACTAGCAAATTGCTACAAAGGATAGTTAGGTTATGCTTTCTTCGTAAGATAGTTAAAGTGTAAGGTCATTATAGTTATTAAATCAAATGTAAACTAATAATTTTCTTATAAAACACATTGAGTTAAAAATAATTTTCTTAAATGTTCTAATCCTAAAATACACCAATATTAATATTTCTGAAGCTATTTGTGATAAATATATACCTATGTTCCAAGAAATACTTAAAATCGTAACTGTTGTATAATTACGGGCACATGGCAGTGGTACAGTAACAGAGCCACACAGTTTGATGCATGAATGAATGGGTCACCACGGTCTCTCAGAATATCGACGTAAGCTGGCTTATGCCACGTTTCCTCTTCCTATCCCATTTCAGACCGCTGCGATATCTCTATGGAAGGGCCGGCAACGCAACTTTAACATTATCTGTGTGAGGTGTCCTGGGTGTCCACGTGCAGCGTTTGTTGCTTGCTGACTCTAATGCTCGATTGCTCCCCTATCCCATAAAAAAATAATTTATAGAACTAATATAATAAATGTAAATGAAAAAAAGAAAAATTTTTTTTTATTAGTTGCAAAGGTACACAAAAAATGGTAAGCTGAGGTAGCCGTGGCTGTGTTTCAGCTGAATACAGCTGAATAAATGAAACCAATTGTCAGCATTATAGAAAAGTTTAATTTCATTTATTATAAATGAATGACGCATAATATAAATAAGTTATAACTAAAAAAAAATATTTTTAGAAGCGGGGGAACGCCTTGTAAAAAAATAGTGCAATGACGCGTAACAACGTGAACTCGTTACCGGTCGGCTTTAAAAATGGTTTTTAAGTATTCTATGTACATTATATTAGATTATTACAACAATACAGGTAATTAAAGGCCTACAGGGGAGGCCTACGTTAAAAAGTAAAAACATAAAATAGCCTTAAACTATAAAATAAAAAAGACGATAGTTGTACATATGAGGTATTGTCTTATTTATTATTAACATTAGACGATTCGATAATACAATGTTTGTACATGTGAAAAAGGTCTGGTAGTAGTTATATATGAAAGTCCATGTTACGTTACTTACCAATAATCTTGTAGACTACCAAATTGTAAAAGATTATTAGTCAAAATATTATTTAAATTAAATAAAAATACACAATTAATTGTATAAATTAGATCAATTAGAATCAGTTACAACATAATCACTCATCAATTTATTCACCTGCGTGATTAAAGGATTCGGAGTACCACAGAGACCGTTGAAATCATCCAAGTCGAGGGACCAGACCATTGCGCCGAGATACCCTTTTTCCATGATCCACTTCATCTTTATTTCTATACTGCGACGGTTTTCATATCCCACCCATTGCTTACCTTTGTAGGCGAAAGGACACATACCAAATTCGGCCCAGTCCTTGGTCCAGCCCTGATCCTCGCTGTTGACTTGTTCACAAATCTATATAAAGAGATTAAAATACGTACATATATAAATATAATATCTCACCAAGTTCATTTCGGTACAGGCAAAGAGAACAAAGCACCAAAAGGCACGATTCTTACATATCTCCCTCGCTTGTTCACCTATCATAACTGTTCACCTCTTATTAAATACCCTAGACGGTTTTTAAGGCTACTGATATAATGTTCTGGAAAGACACGTTCAATTTGGTTATGAAAAGTGGTTCGTGGCTGTCCCGGACTGCTACATCCTTTCGTCTTTCCACTATATAACTATCTGTTTAGTCTCATTTCAAAGTACAAGAAGCTGAAACACATACCTCATAATATGCCAAAATCCCTTTAGTATGTGTAAATCGTCCTGGTTCACCACCTTCAGCTTTCTTGTCGACGGGTGCGCCGATATCGTGCTCCCTACGTGATAATAGCGTGAAAGTACGACCGTAAAATGGAACACCTACTACCAGCTTATTCCGTGGGCAGCCTCTTTTTTCCCATAGCTCAAGACCATCGTTCTACGAGGAAAAAAATATTATTAAAATAGATATTATTATCTTAATTATATGTAATTATGAGTGATATTAATCTAGTGATAGTTTAGGTTTAGGGCCTGGTAATCTGTATGACAGGGAATCCTAGTTCAAATGCCAGTCCCCCACAAAGGATTGAGAACGTTACTATGTAATTTTAATGTATGTGCCTAGAATATATAAGTCACCTTTGTGGAGGAGAACAATAAATTTATTATTATTATTTTACCACATTAATTAATAATAACATATAACAGTGATAATTTAACAGTCTCGGTGGCGCAGTGGGCGAGCGCACGGCCTCTGATCCAGAGGTCCGGGGTTCGATTCCAGACACTGGCTCACACCAATGACTTTTCGAAATTGTTTTCGGAAGTTATGTGTGATAAATACCGATGACTGACAAACTTTGTGCCCGGTATGGCAATAGGTTCGCCACCTATTCCATTTGGGACGTAAACATAACGGCGAGACGAGGCTTAACAGCCGCTGCCTACACCTTCGGGTAACAAAAGGCGTGAAGTTATGTTATGTTATGTTATGTTTACCACATTAATTTTTTCATTCCGCCCTTCATCCTGAGGACCTTGATATAATGGTGAATGTACATCTGCATAGCCAACCCAGCTTCCGCGTAGATCGTAAGCCATCGCATGGACAGCGTCCAGCACTCTGCATGAAAGATAAACTCAGAATTTTAATACGGAAATTAATTATCTAAAACTCTAAGATATTTTTTTATAACTTTACGCTTTTTAAACCTAAACGTTGCTGCTTAAACGCTTAGGTTTAAAAGCGTAAAGTTATAATCTAGTATCTTTAAATATTTTTAATTGAATAATACAGAATATATTTGAAATATATAAATGAAAGGGGTAAAATGTAACTGTGTTTATATCCAACAAGATTTTGTTAATGTTTTTACCGACCCTGTCCAATTCAACTTGTAAACTAACTAAGAACTAGTTAAGAATTAGTTAAAAAGTAATAAATATTTTTTTAGATCAGTAAGGATACTCACTGGCACAGTTCCTCTACGTTATAACCGTTATCTACCGTTTCAGGATAGATTGATACTGCAGCAGTCAGTATTAGGTCTCTATCGTTTTCATCGAACTTCCTCTTGAGATGTTTCGTGAAATACACAAAACGTTCCCTATCCGTATCAGATCCACCGCTATTGGCGTTCCCAGGGAATTCCCAATGAAGATCGAGACCGTCGAACTCGTATTTGACTAAGAACTCTAAAAATAGACAAGAAATGTTATAATATAAAACATGTACAAAACAATATAATGTTTAAGCTGAGACAAAGAGTAAGAGAGACAGATGATTTCTTCACTATTTTGAAAAACTTATGCTGAAAATAACTCAATCTAATCAAGATATGGATCGCTTAGTGAAATAAGCAAACTATTAATGATTAATGCAGGTTAGGAACAAAGTTTTTCACTTATGGAGCTTCTTGAACCAATTATTACTTAAAATCGGTACAATGGACGAACGAAATACCATTTTCATAACCACCAAACTTTGGTGTTAGACCAAAAGATGCGGAATGGATATAAACATAATGAGCATTAAATGTTATTAGAAAAATTATCTAACTCTACAAATAAATTGACAACTGTAACTTTCCATCGGTTGAGGATTACTTGAGTAGGCTCTATAAACTAAATTGAGTTATTTGTTTTCCCCGCGAACAAAAATATTCTAATGAAACCACTCAAGTAAGGTGCAAAGATTTGTGGGAAAACTGAATAACTGTCGTGGAGAATTAGCCAATTAAGTACGACATGTTTGCAATATCTTAGCTTAGCAGAATTGTACAATTGTATTGGAGTTTATATAATTTGTTTCGTTCATAAAAGAATTTAGTTTGATTGATCACAGGATCAAATTTTTCTCCGTTTGATTATAACTTATGTCAAAAAAAAACCAGTAAATCATGATTATCTCGAAACTTGAAAATTTGAGTTATTCAGTTCTCACATTATAACGACGGTTTATTGTATCTGGGTGTTTACCTGTGATAGTAAGTATTCTGTATGATTTTTTATAATCTCGGTGGTCCAGTGGTCGAGCACACGGCTTCTGATTCAGAGGCCGCGGGTTAGAATCCTGACACTGGCACTGGCCTGACACTTTTCGATATCGTTTTCGGAAGTTTTGTGTCATAAATATCGATGACTAAAAACTTTATGCCCGGTATGGCGATAGGTTCGCCACCTATTCCATTTGGGACGTAAACATAACGGCGAGACGAGGCTTAACAGCCTCTGCCTACACCTTCGGGTAACAAAGCCGTGAAGTTATGTTATGTTATATATGATTTGAGAGATATGTAGGTCTTATACCATAAAACAATTACTAAGCTTTTATAAACAGCTTTACTCAAACAATTCTATTATAATTTTGCATTCTTTTTATAACTTCACGCCTTTTTCTATGTAAAGGATTAGGTTATGCTTGATTACGAAATGGGTTGGCCCTCCCGACCTTCGAGACTTTTAACTTTATAATTGTACTCAGACCCTAATCGATTGAAATAATTATAAATAATATCTAGTGGAGAGCATAACAAACCCATTTATCAGTGCAAAATGGTACACGAGAAAGTTAATAATACGCCCAGAAATGATATTTGTACGAAAACAACTATATCCGGTTTGATCCAAAATAGCGTTTCTGATTTAGTTTATTGTAGTCTGTAACAGTATTATGATAGTTACTAGTGTGATATTAGTCTAGACTACTAATATCTTAGACTACTATTATCATCTTTACAGTTTTAGTAACAAAACTTATTCTGCAAATAACACTAATCTCGATCTCACTAAGTCACGGTGGTCCCGTGATTCAGAAAGCGGGGTTCAATTCCGGGCAAGTTATGAGTAATAAATATCGATGACTGACAACTTTGTGCCCCGTATATGGCAGTAGGTTTGCCACCTATTCTATTTGGCATGTAACATAACGATTCGGCGAGTCGAGGCTTAACAGCCGGTGCCTACACCTTCGAGTAGAAAAAGGCGTAAGGTTATGTTATGTTTAAATAAAACTAATAACTTACCGATAATATTTCTGGTGAATCTACGTACGGAGTCATCGTCAGCAACCATTATAGAATATTTGTTTCCATCTTCATTCCAACCTCCCAGAGCCACCATGAACTTCACATTAGGGTTACTTTGGCGCAGATCAGTGAAATTTCTGAATCCGTTGTTCTTCACGTCAGCCTTTATCAGAAAATATGTTTTTATGATAAATCAAATAAATTAAGTTTACATCTATTTATATAATAGTCTGATGAATGCACCGCCAAATTACTTATTGAAAGCTATTTGTGATAGTTATCTATATGTAACTAAAAAAATTGTCCATTAATCATCCTAAATATACCTAGCAATTTTGTTAGTGGGCGTTTGTTTTAGAAGTTCCGGTTTCGACCCCTAGTAATTGATAGTGATCAATTTCAGTTAATTATTTTATTATATATAATTTAACCTGATGAATTTAAAATGTGCAAATGTGCATTACCATACAATTTCGTGATACCAAATTTTAAATTTATTTATTAACAAACCGGGAAACCAACGAATAAGTTATCTATAACTATAGGGGAAGGCGGACAAAAATAGTGCATGGAGTCCCTTCGAGCTAAAGAAGGAAAACTTGGGAACATACTACTTTATATTATTATTACCTACTATGATCGCATGTGGGCGTTAAAAGCGTTAAACGACTGCAACAGAAATAAGAAGTTTCACTTAAAAATTTTCTTTAAAATATTACATATAATATAACATAACTTCACTCCTTTTGTTACCCGAAGGTGTAGGCAGCGGCTGTTAAGCCTCGTTTCGCCGTTATGTTTACGTCCCAAATGGAATAGGTGACGAACCTATTGCCATACCGGGCACAAAGTTTTTCAGTCTTCGATATTTATCACACATAACGTCCGAAAACAATTTCGGAAAGTCATTGGTGTGAGCCAGTGTCTGAAATCGAACCCAGACCTCTGGATCAGAAGCCGTGTGCTCGACCACTGCGCCACCGAGACTTAAAATATTATACTTTAAAATATTAATAGTAAAATGTACCTTTGGATCTGTTATGAGAACTTGATTCGTGTCCTCCGTGAGACCTATATACGAGTAGATGATGTGTGTACACAGGTCGGCAGGTATGTTGTCAACAGTGTAACGTCCCACTCCCTTCCGATAGTAGGCCCAATTTGTGAAATAGCATACTATACGAGCATTTTCGTCAGCTGAAAAAGAAACATAACTTCACGCCTTTTTCTACCTGAAGGTGTAAGCAGCAGCTGTTAGGCCTCGTCTCGCCGTTATGTTTACGTCCGAAATGGTATTGGTGGCGAACATATTGCTATACCAGGTACAAATTTTTTAGTCATCGATATTTATCACACATAACTTACGAAATTAATTTCGAAAAAGTAATAATTAAAAAAGGATTACTCGAAATTACCGTCTTAGGACTTTGCTTTTGCTTTAGACATTTAATGAATAAACAAAACTTTGCTCTCAAGTTTCTTTGGTTATCGAGACTCTATGTTAAGCATCAAAACTTTTTTTTCTATCTCACCTTTGATTAAAACTTTAAAAACCGCCAGAAATGCTAACGTTAAGAATATGTCTCGCATTTTGCTCCTGCAATCAAAAAAAACACTCATTTACGGTAGGTGCTTAATAATT
The DNA here is from genome assembly GCA_905147225.2 of Euproctis similis. NCBI lineage: Eukaryota > Metazoa > Arthropoda > Insecta > Lepidoptera > Erebidae > Euproctis > Euproctis similis. Next base: position 19,455,637 of record LR990109.1, read on the forward strand.
CCAAAAAAAATGAGCAATTACTTGGATAGAACTTTAGTGTCAGAATAACTCATATTGTTGTTGATTGGACAGGCTTCCTTTTAACCATGTACTCTCTGCAATGATTGTTTATAAACTAAATTAAATGATCAAGCTTAAATGGTACTATAAGTTTATTTATAATCTGTAAGGAAAATTTTACACCTTTTCTATATCCGCATATTTCCGAATAAAATTTATTTGCAAGGCTATTTCAATCACTTAAAAATAAAAATTATTTGTAAATTTATTATAATTATGACAATAGATTCATAATAATAACTGAGAAGTGCCTGAGAACTGAGAATTCACGAATCTGTTGAGATTTACTCCAGACTTGAGGCCAAATTTCAAACCATTTCATGATCTTCATGAAGTTTCTTAACCCAGTAAAAAGGTTTTCCTCTGAACCCGTTACAACAACAGTAGTTTTATATTTTAATTTTATAGTGGTGGCGAAATTACAGTGTAAAGTCTACGACATTTCTTTTACAAAATCACAATTGCATTAAAATTTAGTATAATGTCCATTTTCTTTCTTTTTTATTTTATTTTATTTTATTTTATCTAACGTACTCACAGTTGTGATGTAGCTTTGCAAACGATAGTGTGTCTCACTGAATACCAGCAACTGATTATATGTAGAGTCCACCATTGTCTAAGGTTGCGTAATAATATTAAATGAAAAATAATCGTGTCGTCCCATTCATTCACACATACTCAAGTAAAATTACTCACGACCCTTAAGGGGAAGGTAATTAGAAGGCTTCTGATGAGTTGAGAGCATCTAATAATAATAATACGCTAAGTAATAACAAGGCAGGCTCACATACTACCTAAAAATATCACGTGTTAACTGGGTAACTCTTTATTAGACATTACGGGGAAGAAGCAACATGCGACCTCTACTCAGCACCCTGCAATTTTCTAGTTTATTTAATAATATTTTGGATGTTAATATGTGTTTTAACTATACATTTACACGTTACAACATTTATACAGTATTATGGTGTATTATATCTCTCTCCGTAACGTTTAGTTATTTATTTTGAGACCAGAGAAAACTCTATCAATCGTCTCCAAAACATTAGTATTACTAAAATAATTTCATACCATCATACTCTACACTTTTGATATCACACAATTCATAGCTAACCTTAAAAGACGATGATGTGTTCAAAGGCGCTTGAAAGGAATGATTTTTGCCAAATTTTTCAACATCTTTAATGGAAGCTTCGCTCATATTGATCACTGCGTAATTTTATAAAAGCTAAAGGAATCGTCAAAAAATGTTTTAGTTTAACAGAAAAAGTATTCACTGGATGTGTGATTAGCGCCTTCAACCAAACAAACAAACTCTTCATCTTTCTATTTATTATAATTTGGACAATCGAGCAATAAATTGTAATAGATAATCGAACGATCGGATATAGAAGTAAAACTCCACTAAAATTATTCTGCAACCATTCAAATATCTAAAAAACAGTTAGATACAGGTCAACCATCTTTATATAATAGGTTATAGTCATCACAATAGGTAGGTATATAGCGCGGACAATCACATTTTTAAAAAATCCCGGCGATTAAGTTAATGTGTTATTTGTTGTTTTCGTCGTTTTAGAATCAACACTTGTTTTATTACTATTCATAATTAAGTAGCATAACTAAGCATCGATTAAAATAAACAATACTTTACGGCAAGTCCCTTGCGGGGTAAGCAGAGAGAACAGAGCGTCATAAGGCACGATTTTTTCATACCTCGTTTCTTTTTTTGATTTACATATTTCTTGACATACATTACAATACGATTACTAAGGCTTCTGATATGACCTTCCCTAAGGACTCCTTTGGTCATTGAAAGTGTGTTGTGGTACTCCTGGACTTCCACATCCATCAGCTTTTACATTGTATATCTGCTTAGCCAACTTTTTGCTTTTCATTATTCATTCTTTTTAAATAGCCCAAGAGCCAGCGACTGCCAGACCTTCGTTATTTTATAAAGCCTGAAAGTTTGTCAGCTCGTAGTCCCAGTACATGTAAGAACGATGGCCAATTATAATGTTTGGACCATAGTTACTTTGGCAGGTACGGGGTACCAAAGATGGAAATAAATTATTCTACTTTCGTTATTTTATAAAGGTTGAGCTTTTGATATTATCTTCAGAATAATATTAAAAACCACGATTTTAATTGCCGGATAGTTCGCATGGTGGAAACCCCTTGCCAGACAGCCTAAACGTTCATGAAATTATAGATGACCTACATACCGATCTACTTTCGTCAATGTATAAAGCTTCATACATATAACTTCACGCCTCTTTCTACCTGAAAGTGTAGGCAGTGGCTGTTAAGTCTCTACTCGCCATTTTGTTTATGACCCAAATGGAATAGGTGTCAAACCTATTGGCGTACCGGGTACAAAGTTTCACTTTGACAAAAGTTGAATAGCCTATATTATTTTTAACATAACATAACTTCACTCCTTTTGTTACCCGAAGGTGTAGGCAGCGGCTGTTAAGCCTCGTCTCGCGGTTATGTTTACGTCCCAAATGGAACAGGTGGCGAACCTATTGCCATACCGGGCACAAAGTTCTAAGTCATTTATATTTATCACACTTAACTTCCGAAAACAATTTCGAAAAGTCATTGGTAAGCCAGTGTCAGGATTCGAACTCGGACCTCTGGATCAGAAGTCGTGTGTGGCTCGACCGCTGCACCACTATAAACTTATTTTTTTTGTATTTTACCGGGTAGCGACGAGGCCGTTGATGGTAAAGCGCACTGTCCCGTTAGTTTCACTCTCTATGTCATGGCTAAAGGGGAACACCGACGCAGGCAGTTTGTTCTATTCACCAGCTGTGCGGATGATGAAGGAAGATCCAAAGCGCTTAGTTCGTACAGGTGGGATTTCAACTACGTGTGGGTGTAGACGGTAAGTTCGTCGGGTAGTTCGCCGATAGAAAGGGGATCAGGTTGTGTAACTCTTGCGTACACTCACCAGAATGTAGCCTATAGAGCACCGAGAGGCTGGACACCTTCGCCTGTGCTCTAGGCTTTGCAGCTCATTGTCGAACGTCATAGGATCGCCAATTAATCTTTTAGCTCGCCTCTCCGTTGAATTTTATAAATATTTTATATTTATAAATAACATTTTATCTAATATATAAAATTCTCGAGTCTGTGATGATTGAACTTGTGCTGATGAGATGTGCGTAATTGAACTCCTCCGAAACGGCTTGACCGATTCTCATGAAATTTTATGTGCGTGTCGGGTAGGTCTGAGAATAGGACAAAATCTATTTTTCATCCCCCTAAATCACAAGGGTAGCCCACCCCTCAATTTTTTTTTTAATTTTTCGACATATTTCTGTTTCTTATTTTTTTTTATAAAACGGGATACAAAAATACATGCAACCCTAAATTTTCAACCTCCTACGATCAACCCCTATTTTTTAAATTTTATTTTTCGGCAAGACAACGTTTGCTGGGTCAGCTAGTATTTATATAATTTTATAAACACATTAAGGGAATCTGGCAAAAACGTTTAATGTTGTCACAACGAGTTGCCAGGATGCTAAAGGTCTGGTAATATGTGTTTTTTAATAATATCCTGAAGGTAAAATTCTAATATAAAGCTTTCTACTTTGACGAAAGCAGAATTACCTATAATTTTATGAATATATAAGGGGTGTTTGGCTAGGGGTTGCTACGACGCTTTGTGTTTGGCAATTGACAACGTGATTTCTAATAATATTCCGAAGGAAAATTACAAAAATGAATCCTTATACATTGACGAAAGTCGATCGGTATGTAGGTCATCTATAATTTCATGAACGTTTAGGCTGTCTGGCAAGGGGTTGCCACCATGGGAACTGTCCGGCAATTAAAATCATGGTTTTTAATATTATTCTGAAGATAATATCAAAAGCTCAACCTTTATAAAATGACGAAAGTAGAATAATTTATTTCCATCTTTGGTACCCCGTACCTGCCAAAATAACTATGGTCCAAACATAATAATTGGCTATCGTTCTTATATGTGCTGGGACTACGAGCTGACAAACTTTCAGGCTTTATAAAATAACGAAGGTCTGGCGGTCGCTGGCTCTTACTCTAAAATGACCGGACCATCGGCGCAACTTCTAAACAAAATTTTTTTGGCGAGAAACTTGCAAGAGCAGTGCAAGGCACATCTTGACGTCTTTCACGCTGGCGATTATTGTATTTGTAGATAAGGCACCCATCTGTCAAGCTATTATAGGTAAAGACGCATTATTTTTAATGTATTTCTACAATATGAATATCAAATGAAATGGCTGGTTGAGAGTAACAAGAAAAATAATGTGACGTAATTAAAAATAAATATGGCGGATCATCAAAGATAGAGGAGTGGTTATTCAAATGCATTGTTTCAATATGGTTATCAAATGAAAGGGCTTGTTGAGAGTAATTGTTGAATTGTTGAAAGAGTAATTTTTTGGACGCATTTTAGCGGTATATTTATTATTAAGTGATTAAAATAATCTTCATAGTATTTAGAAACTAGAAACTATTTTAGTTAAGTTTCCTGTTAATGTTTAATGTTAATATGAATACTGATGCTGTATGGATATTCATTATTAATATTTTCATAATCAATATCGCAATTCTAAATAATTCCTAGACATTCTATGCAATATTTACATAATAATAGAAACTTAATTGTAAAACATCCTGGTAGCGCCATCCGTCATAGAATAGTGAAATGTTTGAGTATTATATTCAATATTTTATATTATTACTAGCTGACCCGGCGAATTTTGTTCCGCATCAAAAGTAATAAATTAGTAAATTTGGGATACCATGAGGTTCAATTTGTGCTATTTATCGGCTTTAACTGCTGTCCCGCTATGTTAATACTGCAATTACTTCGAAAATATAGGTTCAAATTGCATGCTGTAAAGGGCCAGGATCATCTATATCTGTTTAAGATACTTAATTGGATGAAAATTAATGCTGTAATGTATAAAACCGCTTCGTAAATATCCCATTATATCTCGTAAAAAGTAAAAAAATCAAAATGGTCATTGAGGGTTATCCCTGAGAGATAGACATATGTCCTTACGGATTTTATTTGTAGACCTTTTAAAGGTGTTTAATAATGTAGAACATTGTTTTGATCTATCACTTAAATTTCAGCCAGTGTTTACAATTAAAGTGCTAAATCAAAAAAATTATCATTTTTTCTTTACAACATCATATATGAATTATAGATTAAAACCCTTGACACCCTCTAACTATTAAAAAAAACCGCATCAAAATCCGTTGCGTAGTCTTAAAGATATAAGCATATAAAGGGACAGACAGCGGAAAGTGACCTTGTTTTATACTATGTAATGATAAAGTATTTCTTACTAGTATTGATGTTATTTCTTATAGACATTGGTAAGACGTTTCACAAGCATGCTGCTTCTTTACACTATCACCTAATTATAGAAACACATATATTAAAAACATATTATTATATAAACTTTGGATTTGAGTATTTCAGTTAAATTATTACTGTTTGATGAAAAAAGTTTACAAGTTGCGTCATTTGCTCGGTTCTTCTCATGGTAGCCCTTACAATCGGATTTGAGTTACTGGTGAAGAATGCTTACCTTGTGTAGGTATATAACTAAAATAAATTACATATTATGAAAAAGAGTTTCGGTAAAAGTAAGAAAGGGCATGCTCCGATGGTTGGGACATGTAAAAAGAATGGATGATGCAAGATTGACTAAGCAGATTTACATTGCAAAAGCAGATGGATGTTGGAATCGAGGACGGCCAAGACACGAATTTCATGGCCAAATAGAACGTGTTCTGCAGGATAGTGAATTTAGGAGCCTTAAAAATTGACGCGCCTGCTTGAAAAGAGTTATATATTAGTCAACGAAAGTTGAAGAAGCGTGTCAGGCATGTAGTACAAGTAATCGTGTTATAGGGCGCTCTGTTCTCTCTGCCTCCACGCAAGGGATTTGGCTTGAAGTTATGTAGGTATGATGTATATTCAGTATGACGACGAGCGTTTATGACAAGAATTATGAAAGTAGAACAAGCGAGTGCGGTATGTAATAATCGTGCCTTACGGCGCTCGGTTCTCTCTGCTTACCACGCAACTGACTTTGTGTGAAGTTATACATGTATATTATATAAATCAGGTATCTTTTTGTTGTTTCATTTCGTAAACGATACTTGTCTTTTCTCTTCACATTTAGTCTATAAACTTCGTCCTGACATCCCTCTTAGCCTGTTATTATTTTGTCGTTTTGATTAATTGTATTTAAAAACCTTTCGCTCATAAACTTCAGTAAGATCCAGATAATTGTTTAAATACAAGGATGACGGAATTTGGCTCTTTGAAATAGCTTTTAAATGCCTACCTCTATTACTCCGAGTCTCAAATATTTCTGGTTACAAGCGAGCGTTTCATCTGTTGGTAAGCTATTGTGCTGCCCATGGACATCTGCAACACCTAAATGGTAACGGTTGCATTTGCTGGTTTTTAAGACTGGATAGGGTGGGTATGGGCATCAGTTAACGAAACAAGGCATGAACCACTTTATGTCGATTTTCTGAGTGATCGAGGTATTTTAAGGGTCGAGCCGACCCATTCATACATGGCTTTACTGCTATAAGAACTCACTTCAATGAGGAACGCATATCCTTGAATTGTTGCGTATTGTGCTTGTTTTCGGGAGTAAGCTTTGGTGAATGCTTATGAGACAGTGGTCGAAACAAATTACTAGAGAAATACAAGTTAGAGAAGATGAAAAGACAGAAAGATACGTTTCATAAGAGAAAGAAAAGATGTGAGTACACATTTTCTAATTTACCTTTCTTTCTTCTTTTACTGTTCTTCGTTTAAGTTGGACTCTACTCGTATGGTCTCAAGCACACTCGTTTTGTGTACGTTTTATAAATTCAATGCTACATTAAATAACATAACTTCACGCCTTTATCTACCCGAAGGTGAAGCCAGTGGCTGTTAAACCTAGACTCGCCGTTATGTTTACGTCCCAAATGGAATAGGTGGCGAACCTATTGCAATGCCGGGCACAAAGTTTTTAGTCATCGTTATTTATCACACATAACTTTCGAAATTACTTTATAAATATTATGTCCATATAAAATATGCGAGCACTAAATCTTTGTCTATTCCAACATTATCATTAGATAGAGTTAGGTTCTTTTTATTTTTTAATATCTTCTATATTTATTATTATGATGTAAATTTGTGTTTTAAACGTTTAATGAAAATTTTAAATTACCCATAAAACGATCCTTTTAAAAGGAGTGTATTTAAAATTGTTGTTGACCATTCAATTAAGCGGTTAATGGCGGAGTAAATATTGGTGATTACCCAATGTCCTTCATCGGCCGGTGTCATTCATACCAACAACAGCAAATCCTCTAAAACTGTAACCATTTGAAAATAAGCTCCTTCAATGGCTTAACTAGTTACTGCATTTTAGTAAATTTATGTTGCCAAATTAAAATATTTTTACATATTGACTTATAATGAAATATATCTATTTGACTATTATGACATAAGCACAACATGATCCAAAATAAAATTGAACTGACAGCCGATACTCTTAGATTCTGGTTTAGTCATTAATTGTATTTTATAATAAACTAGCTGTCAGCCTCGCGGTCTTACTTGCATGGTGAAAGAATTTTTAAAATTGGTCCAGTAATTTCCGAGTTTATTATACAAAATACAAATCTCTCCTCCTTATAATATTAGTATAGATAGTATAGAGCAGGAAATAATATTTGTAATCCCAACAATAGAGTCATCACAATTTCGTAAAAAAGTCAAATATGAATACCTGAAGGAGTTGGCAGCGGCTGTTAAGCCTCGTCTGGCCGTTACGTTTACGTCCCTAATGGAAAAGGTGGCGAACCTATTGCCATACCGTACGTACAATGTTTTCAGTCATCGATATATTATTTTATCACACATAACTTCGGAAAATAATTTCGAAAAGTCATTGGTGTGAGCCAGTATTTCAACAAGATTTTTTTTTGATTCAGAAACGGGTTCGCTCACCACCCGAGACTACAAGTGAATTACGAAACTAATAAATACACACGGGTGTTTAAAGCCTAGACATTTACATTTTCAAAAATATTCATTAGTTTCTTCTTCTATTCTTTTTCTACCCCTCAATAGTTACTTTTGTACAACACACATACACATAACACCGATGATTTTTATATCATTATTTTCGGTTTTTTATCTTCTCTGAGTGATAAATATCGTGACATTAAAACAACTTTTAGGATTATATCGCGTTTATTTATTACTTATTTTTATTTGTTTCCCGACGTTTCGAACTCTTTACAGAGATCATTTTCACGAGTGATGAACAAAAAGGTGGTAGTTGTTCAAAAGCTATTTTCATTGATACAGAGAGCACCCACTTTTTGGAAATAAAAATCAAAAAGTTGATGTTAAAAATATGATTTTTACTATTGGTAACCCACATCAGACCATGAAACAAAAAATTAAATATTTATTTATAAGATATATTTACTAAAGAAAAAGTTTTGTTTGTACAGATCCTTTGTTGTATGATTTAATAGGTAACAGTTGTTATTTTTAATTACCTACCTATACTTCTATACTTATATTATAAGGCGGAAGAGTTTGTTTGTTTGTTTGAACGCGCCAATCACGGAAACCACCGGTCCGATTTCAAAAAAATTCTTTACTGGTGTATAGTCCATTTATCGAGGAAGGCTTTAGGCTATATTAAATTTTCAAATAAATTAGGGATATAATTGTCGACAAAAAAGTCCGCGACGCTATGTCTAACTATTGTAGTAATCCCACCATAAGTGTTATTTGTATTTTTTAAAATAATTATAATGAGGTCGTTTTAAAAGTTCTTTATTTTATACCTTGGTATTAACTCTCCTCAAAATAAATTACTTTAATATAAAGATAGATTCAATACCTTTCTAGAACTTTTTGAATGATTTAATTCGGGCATTTAATTCAAAAGATATCGCAAAATACAAAATGTAAGTATTCGTTTCTTAGGCAAATATTCCGCGCACATATATAAGATCGGGAGTCCCGCCCGACTCGGTCATGAGCGCCGCTCATAGCTGGCAGGTAAATCGTTTTTAATTTTTTTTTGTTTCTTTTTGTCTTGAGTTTGTATTATTTAATCGTCCTTTGGGGTATATATATATTTTTATTTTGTAATAATTTATAGGTGATGTGAACATGTAACATCTGTGACCCCGTGTCTATTTAGACACATAGATTAGAATTTGATCTATTTAACTATCTATTTTACTTTTAATTAGCTTGACGTTTCGGCCTGGTTGCACTGGCCGTAGTCACAAAGCAGACAGATAATTTGTTTACCTAAATGTGTCGCGTTTTTTCCCGTTCATTATATTTATGTAATATGCGACGCGAATATTAAAATATTTAAAGAAGAAACCAAAGTCATGGGTTAAAGCTAGAGTTTACAGTTAGTTCTTCACGCAGATATTATAATATTAACTATAATTCTTTACAATATTGCAACTTCATATAAATGGACGGAGCGCAAGCGTCTTTTGTTCAAATATAAAGACTTTGCGGGTTTGTTACACGTCTGCATACCACATACAGTTGCCCATCTATATTTACATTTTTAAGATCGTGATGTCTTAAAATTTAGTGAATTTATTTTCATAAGAGTAATACCAAGGTGCCAAATCGACATCATTTAAATTATAAAAAACACTCACTGTGAGTTAGCCATACTGGTAAGAACATGTGGTGACCAGGTTTTTTTTTTAATCGACGACAATGACCAATTAAAAAAAAAAGGTTCAAGTAGTATTAAAAAAAACTAAAGACTGACAAAAACTAATGACAAAGTCCCTGGTATTGCTATTGATTGAAGTTGATATTTTTTTTTATGGGATAGGAGGGCAAAGGAGCAAGCGTGTCACCTGATGGTACGCAACCTGTGCTGCCCATGGACACCGGCAACACATAAGGTGTTACCGTTGCGTTGCCGACCTTTAAGGGAGAAGGATGGGGAAGGGAGGTGGACTTCCGGGTACCTCTCTCACCGAACGAAATGCGGCATTAGCCACTTTACGTCGATCTTTCGAGAGGTCGTGGTATTTCACCGGTTGAGCCGGCCCATTCATGCAGCGAACTGCTTATTATTTTAACTGCTATTATTTTCATCATATCTAGGTTGTTAGTCGCTAATATCAACAGCTAAGCAAGTAAGGTGTGTAATAATCGTGCCTTATGGCGCTTTGTTCTCTCTACCTACCCCGCAATGGATCTGGCGTGAAGTTATGTATGCATCCAGAACTTGAATTGAAAAAAAAAAATTAGTGTAAGACCGTCCATTTATGAGGAAAGCTTTGGGGTATTAATATGATCGCGGCAATAATCTTTTTAGTGGAAAATGTATAAAATATGACGTTACGAAGTTCGCGCGGTCTGCTAGTATTATCTATAATTCTTTACAATATTGCAACTTCATATAAATGGACGAAGCGTAAGATATGCCTACGCACCTCGATCTTGGCGCCTTTTGCAAAAATATAAAGACTGCGGGTATGTTACACGTCTGCGTACCACATAGAGTTGCCCATCTATATTTACATTTTTTTAATATCGTGATCGCTTTTAAAATTTAGTGAATTTATTTTGATAAGAGTGCCAATCGTGGTGCCAAATCGACATCATTTAAATTATAAAAAAACACTCATTGTGAGTTAGCCATACTGGTAAGAACATGTTTTTTTTCTAAACCGACGACAATGACCAATTAAAAAAAAAGGTTTAAGTAGTATTAAAAAAAAACTAAAGATTGACAATAAACTTCTGACAAAGTCCCTGGTATTGCTATTGATTGAAGTTGATAATTTTTTTTTATGGGATAGGAGGGCAAAGGAGCAAGCGTGTGACCTGATGGTAAGCAACCTGCGCCGCCCATGGACACCGGCAATACTTATAGTGTTACCGTTGCGTTGCCGACCTTTAAGAGAGAAGGATGGGGAAGGGAGGTGGACCTCTGGGTACCTCTTTCACCGAACGAAACGCGGCATGAGCCACTTTATGTCGATCTTCTGAGAGGTGGTATTTCACCGGTTGAGCCGGCTCTTTTCATCATATCTTCGTTGTTAGTCGCTAATATCATCAGCTAAGCAAGTAAGGTGTGTAATAATCGTGCCTTATGGCGCTTTGTACTCTCTACTTACCCCGCAAGGGATCTGGCGTGAAGTTATGTATGTATGTATCAGGAACTTGAATTGAAAAATAAATAGTGTTAAGTGTGAAAAAATAGTGCTTTGCGGTATTAATATGATTACGGCAATAATCTTTTTAGTGGAAAATGTATAAAATATGGCGGTACGAAGTTCGCGCGGTCTGCTAATTAAAAATAACAACTTTTACCTATTAAATCATACAACAAAGGATCTGAATCTGATCTGATCTTAATTATTAAAAATAACAACTGTTACCTATTAAATCATACAACAAAGGATCTGAACAAACAAAACTTTTTCTTTAGTAAATATATCTTATAAATAAATATTTAATTTTTTGTTTCATGGTCTGATGTGGGTTACCAATAGTAAAAATCATATTTATAACATCAACTTTTTGATTGAGGAGTGGAGAGTGCCGTATAGGCACATGGAATGTTAGAGGTAGTATGACAAGAAAGATGAATGAGATGATGAATGTAATAAATGAGAGATGCCTGGATGCCTTATGTTTGACGGAGACAAAGCGGAAGGGGAGTGAGACCGAGGACCTCCAGGGTGGCATGGTAGCCCTATGGTCCGGAGTGGACCCAGACGTCCGTGCCAGTGGGGGTGTTGGAGTCGTTCTCTCCTCCCGCTTTGCTTCCGGAGTGAAAGATTATGAGTAGGTAGGCCCAGAGACATCTTTGGGTTCGAATAAAACTGGGGATCACGCGAGTCTACCTGGTCGCAGCTTATGCTCCCGTCACCTCCACCGATCCCCACGAACTCGAGGAGTTTTGGGAAACTGTTAGGGATATTCTGAATCTGGTTGAGGGAAATGAAAGGATAATTCTGTGTGGTGATCTTAATGGATGGGTCGGAACCAAGAGAGATGGCATGGAGGCTGTCCTTGGTCCGAATGGTGACAAGAGAGTGAATGATGCTGGTAAGCCGATCTTGGACGTATGCCTGGAACGGAGCCTCCTTGTGTCACACACTATTCCGTCATAAAGATATTCACACGTGGAGACGGAATTAACAAAAGAGTATGATTGATTTGATTTTGGTAGATAGTCGTCTCCGACTATCTACCAAAATCGACCGACCAACCAACGTTTTCGGCCATCTGACAGTGCAAGGCAGCCCAACAACATCGGGGAGGAGACTTCTGTGGAGCACCAGGACACCCCTGCAGTGAGCCTTCGCGGGTCACTCGGCATCAGGTCGTACCTGCTCCCTTTCTAAGAATTTTGGTAGCCACAAATTGAGGAGCAACTCGTTGTTAAAATAAAAAATTTTAATTATTGAGTGAATCTTTATTTATCTACCCCGACCGCGTTACACTTTTTGATTTTTATTTCCAAAAAGTGGGTGCTCTCTGTATCGATGAGGATAGCTTTTGAACGAATACCATCTTTTTGTTCATCACTCGTGAAAATGATCTCTGTAAAGAGTTCGAAACGTCGGGAAATAAATAAAATTGGTAGTGAATAAACGCGACATAATCCTGAAGGTTGTTTTAACGTTTGACAGAGTGTTACGAAAGGATCTGTGGGACATACTCCCGGGCTACTGGGTGAACGGAGCACTGCTGCGCGCTGTGCAGTCCACTTATGAGGGCTGCACAGCGTGTGTGCGTGTTCACGGCGGCTTGTCGCCCTGGATTGACGTCAATATCGTTGTCAGACAGGGTTGCGTGCTGTCCGCTCGACTGTTCATCCTGTACCTGGACAGTTGTCTCCAGAGAGTGAGGTCGATGGATGTAGGGATGCGAATGGGTGACCTAGTTGTGAGCTGCCTGCTTTACGCAGATGACGCCGTGCTTCTAGCCGAATCGCCGTCGGACCTGCAAACACTAGTCACTACTATGAAAGATGATAGCATGATTAAAGGCTTGCAGTTGAATGCGACGAAAACGAAAGTTATGGTGTTTGAAAGGGAGGAATCCAGAACGGATGCAAGGATAACGGTTGATGATGTAGTGCTGGAACAGGTGAATGAAATTGTATAATTTGGATGCGCTTTTAGCAGGGATGGAAGGTACACCGCGGATGTAGAAAGACGAGTGGCGATAGGAAATAGCGTAAATGGAGCGTTGGGCAGATTCCTGGGCGCAAAAACTTTAGCAGAAAAGCCCAGCTAGCAATCCACAATGCAGTCCTGATCCCAACGCTAACTTATGGAAGCGAGAGCAGGGTATGGCAGAGTGTGCATTAAAGTAGAATAAACGCGGTAGAAATGAGGGCACTGCGCAAAATCTGCGGAGTGACCCTCGCTGACCGCGTAGAAAACAAGGTTGTAAGGAAGGAAGTTGGTTTGAAAGAGAGTGTCGGTGTAAAAGTAAGAAAGGTCATGCTCCGATGGTTCGGACATGTTAAAAGAATGATTGATGCAAGACTGACTAAGCAGATATACAATGCAAAAGCGGATGGATGTAGGAGTCGAGGACGGCCAAGACACACATTCCATGACCAAATAAAACGTGTTCTGGAGGAAGGTGATGTTAGGAGCCTCAAAAACCGACGCGCGTGCATGAAAAGAGTTATGTAAGTCAACGAAGCGAGTGAGGCGTGTAGGAATCGTGCCTTATGGCGCTCTGTTCTCTCTGCCTACCCCGCAAGGGATTTGGCGTGGAGTTATGTATATATGTATGTAACTTTTTGATTTTTATTTCCAAAAAGTGGGTGCTCTCAGTATCAATGAAAATAGCTTTTGAACAACTACCATCTTTTTGTTCATCACTCGTAAAAATGATCTCTGTAAAGAGTTCGAAACGTCGGGAAATAAATAAAAATAAGTAATAAATAAACGCGACATAATCCTAAAAGTTGTTTTAATGTCATGAGCGTGATTCGCGAAAGTCTTAGAGATAAATATGATAAATATCGATTACTGACCAACTTGTGCCCGATTTATTGGATGCTGCATGGAATGCTTCCATCCTTCAAGTATCGAAACTAGATAGACAGGCGGGGGTCTACCGGTCGCGCGTTCATTTTTAGAAAGAAACTTTGGAATATTGTATAGTACACAGCATCACAGGAATGTACCAGCACATAGTATGTACTCTTAAATTTTTTTGTATAATCTGCGATGGTTAAAGAATATTTTTTTTCTCTATTCTTATAATGGAGCTTGACTGGTTTGTTTTACTAAACTGTCATCGTAGTCATTTTTTGACAGCAATGATTTTTTTCCGCAGAAGTGAAAATTTCAACGTGCACGTTTCTGTTTCCATTTTTTGCAGTGCAATGGAAAATTTAAGAATAATTGTGAGATATTATATTAACGAGAGATTTTTTTTTTCTATCCAAAGGTGCAAACGAGTAGGCGTGTCACCCGATGGCAAGCAAAAAACGCCGCCCATGGACACCTGAACACTTACAGTGGTGCAGTTGCGTTGCCGGCCCTTACAATTGGATATGAAATGGACCGGAAGTAGGATGGCAACAGGAGAGATTGGAGCCGCTACCTCTCTCACCGAGCGAATCGCGGCATGAGCCACTTTACCTCGATTCTCTGAGAGTTCGTGGTATTTCAATGGCCGAGCCGGCTCAATCATGCAGCAAAGTGCGTGGCTCTACCCATATAGTTATTTATCTATGGCTCTGCCACTATTAAATAGAGCTATTTTCACATTTTAATAACTTAATATTATTGTACATACGAGTAGGTATACGTTTATATATTAAATACAGAGAATACTTAAAAATAAATTTATTTATTTTTTTTTAAAGTAAAAAATAATGCGAGAGTAACAATTTGTTTATTCCTAGATCAGGGTACAGTATAATTATTCAGTTGCTCATATATTTTCGAAATCAAAGGATTCTGATCTCCACAGAGGCCCTTGAAGTCATCTAAGTCAATAGCCCAAATCATAGCACCAAGGTATCCCCTGTCCTTGATCCAGTTCATCTTTACTTCTATACTCCGAGGATCTTCGTATCCGACCCACTGACGTCCTTTATAGGCGTAGGGGCACATGCCAAATTCAGCCCATTTTTTGACCCAATTGGAATCATCTCTGTCCACTTCTCTGCAGATCTGAGTCAACAAACATAAATACATGTTACGAAATGTTTTCTTTCCTACTTACATGACACATACGTAAATATATTGTAAGAATAAATTTGCGTTGCGTGCTGTCCGCTCGACTGTTCATCCTGTACCTGGACAGTTGTCTCCAGAGAGTGAGGTCGATGGATGTAGGGATGCGAATGGGTGACCTAGTTGTGAGCTGCTTGCTTTACGCAGATGACGCCGTGCTTCTAGCCGAATCGCCGTCGGACCTGCAAACACTAGTCACTACTATGAAAGATGATAGCATGATTAAAGGCTTGCAGTTGAATGCGACGAAAACGAAAGTTATGGTGTTTGAAAGGGAGGAATCCAGAACGGATGCAAGGATAACGGTTGATGATGTAGTGCTGGAACAGGTGAATGAAATTGTATAACTTGGATGCGCTTTTAGCAGGGATGGAAGGTACACCGCGGATGTAGAAAGACGAGTGGCGATAGGAAATAGCGTAAATGGAGCGTTGGGCAGATTCCTGGGCGCAAAAACTTTAGCAGAAAAGCCCAGCTAGCAATCCACAATGCAGTCCTGATCCCAACGCTAACTTATGGAAGCGAGAGCAGGGTATGGCAGAGTGTGCATTAAAGTAGAATAAACGCGGTAGAAATGAGGGCACTGCGCAAAATCTGCGGAGTGACCCTCGCTGACCGCGTAGAAAACAAGGTTGTAAGGAAGGAAGTTGGTTTGAAAGAGAGTGTCGGTGTAAAAGTAAGAAAGGTCATGCTCCGATGGTTCGGACATGTTAAAAGAATGATTGATGCAAGACTGACTAAGCAGATATACAATGCAAAAGCGGATGGATGTAGGAGTCGAGGACGGCCAAGACACACATTCCATGACCAAATAAAACGTGTTCTGGAGGAAGGTGATGTTAGGAGCCTCAAAAACCGACGCGCGTGCATGAAAAGAGTTATGTAAGTCAACGAAGCGAGTGAGGCGTGTAGGAATCGTGCCTTATGGCGCTCTGTTCTCTCTGCCTACCCCGCAAGGGATTTGGCGTGGAGTTATGTATATATGTATGTAACTTTTTGATTTTTATTTCCAAAAAGTGGGTGCTCTCAGTATCAATGAAAATAGCTTTTGAACAACTACCATCTTTTTGTTCATCACTCGTAAAAATGATCTCTGTAAAGAGTTCGAAACGTCGGGAAATAAATAAAAATAAGTAATAAATAAACGCGACATAATCCTAAAAGTTGTTTTAATGTCATGAGCGTGATTCGCGAAAGTCTTAGAGATAAATATGATAAATATCGATTACTGACCAACTTGTGCCCGATTTATTGGATGCTGCATGGAATGCTTCCATCCTTCAAGTATCGAAACTAGATAGACAGGCGGGGGTCTACCGGTCGCGCGTTCATTTTTAGAAAGAAACTTTGGAATATTGTATAGTACACAGCATCACAGGAATGTACCAGCACATAGTATGTACTCTTAAATTTTTTTGTATAATCTGCGATGGTTAAAGAATATTTTTTTTCTCTATTCTTATAATGGAGCTTGACTGGTTTGTTTTACTAAACTGTCATCGTAGTCATTTTTTGACAGCAATGATTTTTTTCCGCAGAAGTGAAAATTTCAACGTGCACGTTTCTGTTTCCATTTTTTGCAGTGCAATGGAAAATTTAAGAATAATTGTGAGATATTATACTAACGAGAGATTTTTTTTTTCTATCCAAAGGTGCAAACGAGTAGGCGTGTCACCCGATGGCAAGCAAAAAACGCCGCCCATGGACACCTGAACACTTACAGTGGTGCAGTTGCGTTGCCGGCCCTTACAATTGGATATGAAATGGACCGGAAGTAGGATGGCAACAGGAGAGATTGGAGCCGGTACCTCTCTCACCGAGCGAATCGCGGCATGAGCCACTTTACCTCGATTCTCTGAGAGTTCGTGGTATTTCAATGGCCGAGCCGGCTCAATCATGCAGCAAAGTGCGTGGCTCTACCCATATAGTTATTTATCTATGGCTCTGCCACTATTAAATAGAGCTATTTTCACATTTTAATAACTTAATATTATTGTACATACGAGTAGGTATACGTTTATATATTAAATACAGAGAATACTTACAAATAAATTTATTTATTTTTTTTTTAAAGTAAAAAATAATGCGAGAGTAACAATTTGTTTATTCCTAGATCAGGGTACAGTATAATTATTCAGTTGCTCATATATTTTCGAAATCAAAGGATTCTGATCTCCACAGAGGCCCTTGAAGTCATCTAAGTCAATAGCCCAAATCATAGCACCAAGGTATCCCCTGTCCTTGATCCAGTTCATCTTTACTTCTATACTCCGAGGATCTTCGTATCCGACCCACTGACGTCCTTTATAGGCGTAGGGGCACATGCCAAATTCAGCCCATTTTTTGACCCAATTGGAATCATCTCTGTCCACTTCTCTGCAGATCTGAGTCAACAAACATAAATACATGTTACGAAATGTTTTCTTTCCTACTTACATGACACATACGTAAATATATTGTAAGAATAAATAATTACACAGCAGAATAAATATACAGCGTAATCAATAAAATATCTAAGTTTAGCTTAATTGGTGACATTGTCCCGATTCCTAGAACTAAAACACTTAATATGTAAATTCAGAATGCCTAAAAAAGGAAACATCAAAACTATCATATTGGTTCAATATAATAATTAATAATAACATAATCCTAACTTCAAACTTTGCATTTGAAATTATTTTACAATCTACACTTAATATCATAAAAAGGAAAACTTTGTTTTTTTTTTTGTAATGAATAGGCACAAAAACTATTGACCCAATTTAAAAAAATTCTCTTACCATTCGAAAGCTACATTAGCCACGAGTAACATAGGCTATTTTTTTAGAAAAAAATAGGGTCCCCTATTATATTTGGGATCTTCGGACACAATGTATAAAAAACGTTTTTCCCAGTTTTCGTTTTAAGGCGTTCTTGTACTCCCACTTTGGCATGGAAGTCCCCTATAACAACGTAGCAGTGAGCCTTGGCGGTACCATATATTGCTTTTGCAATATCCTCGTACATCACCAACTTCGTCAGAGTATGCCGAGAATATGTCGCTGAGTTTCAGTGCAAGGTACGCTACCCTGGTCGACACACTACTAATCCCCATAACACTGCTAACGAGGTCCTTGTGAACGTGGACACCGACACCCCCGTGGAAGAACTGGTCAGGTGACCAGCTCTTCCACTGGGGTGTCGGTGTCCGGCAAGATGGCAACTTACTTTATTTTCGATAAGGTTATCGAAAATAAAGTAAGTTGCCATCTTGCCGGACTTCAGAAGTTCAGATAGCCCCAGAATATCCTTACTAACCCCTACACCAATATACCAGTTCAAGACCCAGCTCTACCTCGAGTTCCTTGAGGTGTTGGCTAACCCGAAGATTGCGTCTGCTGTATGTAACCACGCTTAGTTATTTTTGACAGTCTGCCGTAATCCGGAGATTCTTAGTACCCCCCTGTCCCACCGTTACCACGACCGCTGCCTTGGCCAGGAATAGCAGGACCACCACGAACTTGGGGCCGCTCTGCGCTTTTCTTGATGGGAAGTTTTTGCCCATAAAACCCGGGCTGACGTGTAGGTGAACGCAGGCGTGAACCTTTTATAGATAGGGACGCTGCTGCCCGTCCCTACCAAGAACATTTGGGTTGACTTTATAATCGAATGGTTATCCCACCATTCTTCGGTGTTATGCTGTATAAGATATGCTGTTGTCAGCCATATTTTTTTCATTCGCTCCCGACTAAATTATATAATCACCTCGTAATAAGCTAAGAATCCTGTCATTTGAGTGTAGGGACCGGCATCTCCACCTTCAACTGAGGTGTCTATCGGCGCGCCGATGCCATGTCGATTACGTGATTCCAGCCTGAATGACCGACCATAGAATGGAATACCAACTACAATCTTGTTTGCTGGACAGCCCATTTTTTCCCACACTCCAACACCGTCATTCTGTTAAAAGTATATTTCCAAAATTATAGATTTTGAGAAGAATAAACAAAACATTTTAGTAATCGTTTTTAATAAGTAGCAATTTTTTTAGTAATTGCAAATTTATAAATAGAGGGAAAACTGAAAGAAGCAACCAATTACAGAAAAAATATCATAAAGATGAAAAAAAAACAATGGAACGATGATGAATTAGAAATTTAATGAATTTGCGAGCAGAAGCTAGTTTCTAACAAAGACAGAGTATCTGCGAGTAAAATTTTCAGTTAATCTAATATATAAAATTCTCGAGTCTAGATGTGCGTAATTGAACTCCTCCGAAACGGCTTGACCGATTCTCATGAAATTTTATGTGCGTGTCGGGTAGGTCTGAGAATAGGACAACATCTATTTTTCATCCCCCTAAATCACAAGGGTAGCCCACCCCTCAATTTTTTTTTTTAATTTTTCGTCATATTTCTGTTTCTTATTTTTTTTATAAAACGGGATACAAAAATACATGCAACCCTAAATTTTCAACCCCCTACGATCAACCCCTATTTTTTAAATTTTATTTTTCGGCAAGACAACGTTTGCTGGGTCAGCTAGTTGTAGATATAAAAATAAACATAACTGCTTACCACATTGAGCATTTCGTTACCGCCTTCATCTTGAGGACCTCTGTATAGAGGTGAGTGCACATCAGCATATCCAATCCAGTTACCGCGGAGGTCATAAGCCATCGCATGAACGGCATCCAACACCCTGTGTGAAATATAAATTCATTAATACGTCTTACTGCAAATCATAAGTTTTTTCAAAGTTTTACAAAAATTACCAAAGGTTTGCACAAAAAAAAATATAAATGATGACGATGTGGCATCAGAGTAAGATGAGTGAGATTTTAAACTTTTATTTGTAGATTAATAAAATTAACTTACCGACACAATTCTCTTACGCGATATCCTTGTCTCACATTATAAGCGGAGATAGAGACAGCAGCAGTTAGTTGCAGGTCTTTTCCAGACTCATCAAAGGTCGATCTGAGTACTTGAACGAAATACAAGAATCGCTCCTTGTCTCTCTCGGATCCACCACGGTCAACGTTGCCAGGATATTCCCAATCAAGATCCAGACCATCAAAATCATGTTTAATTACGAAATCTAAAAACAAAAACAATTTTATTTTGCAAGGGACTTTTTATCTTTATCTATTCTTCATTATAAACATTTTTTAAATTTCTATCCACGGGATACGACCAGCTGGGTACATCTCACTCAAAGTGGAAGAAAATGCCTCATCCTAACAGTAAGTCAAAACGCAGTAACTATTTTTGGTGGCTTTGTTTCTTCCAGTAAAGATGTTGATGTGATTCAAAATTTAATCTCAAGCTATCAGAATTCCGTTCAAATGATGGCAAAATAGCAAATTTTATATTGCATAAGCTGTCTTTGCAAGGAATGTATAATTTTTACATTTAAATTTACATTTAAATGTATCTATAATAATGTTATGATTACATACCAGTAAGACTTCTAGCAAAAGTGAACAGAGACTCATCGTCGGCAACCATGTTTGAATACTTCCTGCCACCTTCATTCCAGCCTCCCACGGCTACCATGAACTTAACATCTGGGTTGTCTCGACGTAATCTTACGAATTTTCTGAATCCGCGACGCGTCTCATCAGCCTTATTACATGAAAATATTAGGTCGGTTATCTTTTTTTCTTTGTAATAGACCCCACACTTATGATCTATAGGTACGTATAAATAAAAATTAAGTGTCTGTTTTACTGCTTTCTATTACATTTATATTCAAAAATGTCACTCTGGTGAATACGGTACATACACCAAAATGACATTTTTTCACCAAAATCTCTGAAGCGTCTAGACCGACTACTAGCAGGTAGCTGGTGTAATATATAGTAACTTGGACCAATAGCTTTAATAAAAAATCTTATTTATTGCTTTCGAGGGAAAACAAAGTTCGCCGGGTCAGCTAATCTAAAATATATTTACCTCTGGGTCAATAATAAGAACTTGATTTGTGCCTTCCTCGAGTCCAATGAATGAATAGATAACATGGGTACACATGGACACAGGAATATCCTCAATCCTGTATCTCCCCTCACCTGGTCTGTATATCGACCAACTCGTGTAATAACATACTATACGAGGTTGAGTATCCGCTACAACAATACATTACCCATATAAAATCCAAGAACTTCTAAGCGAGTATTTTGTACGAAATACAAATTCTACATCCCCTAATTAACTGCCAGCAAACAAATTTCACGTCTTTTATACCCTAAGGGGTAGACAACAAAATATTATTTGTTATAAGAATTAGGGGGCAAACGAGCAGACGGCGGCGGCGAGCTCAGTGATGGCCGCCGCCGACGGGCCGTGAGGGCGCTTCACCCGCGGCCCTGGAAGGATGATCACCCGGTGCAGCCGGGGAGGGTCGTCGGGGGCGCCGCCGGCCGCGCGCCTCTTTACAGCGCACGATCGGAGCCGCCCCGCCCTGGGGACCCTCACGCTGAGGCTCCCCGAGGATGAGCTCCCCTCGTAAAAGAGGGGGGCGACGGCAGGGTGGTCTACAGGGTCAGGGGTACCCGTATCCTGGACCACCCTTACACCGGAGGAAGGTCGCCGCGAGGTTTTAGTGGGTAGCCCTAGGATCAGATTGCAGTGTACAGCTTTGGGAGTCCCACACTACCCCCTGCCGTACCCAGGCGGTGGGTGTGCATAAATCATTTCCTCGCGTTAAAAGAAAGGGGCAAACGAGCAATGACATGACATCGTTGATGATATAAATATGATATATATTTATATCATCTACGATGTCAAGTCATTACGAACTATATAGGAGCAGAGCTTTTTTAACACTATGTTCAAATTTCAGCTTACCTCTAACAGTGGTTGTTGAAATAGCCAGAAGAGCAAAGGCCGCTAGTATCACACGCATATTGCACCTGCAAAAAAAAATTATAAACATGTTCACGGTAAAAAGAGATGCCAAAATTTATGAAGATGTATGAAGAGGTGGATGAAATGGTTGGCTCCCATTGAGCTGATAAAGAGTGGCAAATAGATAGCAAAATTTCCTGGATTAACCTGGGCAACTATTTTTCATCCCAGTAACGTGTACCCTCTTATGGTAACGTTTCAATTGAAATGTTCCCTAAGAAATCACATTAGTAAAATGACACCTTACCCATAAATCATGAGAAAATTCCGTTGATTGATTCACCTGGGATATTAGTTCACTTTTATGTTAATTAAATTATGTTTATTTGAGTACATGTGCGCGAGCTGGGCCATGGGTTGCACTTGATTATATAATAAAACATTGCAATCACATTTAAAGTCTGAGTACAAAATAAAAATAAAATATACAAAATAAGAAATAAAGGATTTAATATAACAGCTTAGCCTAGTAAATTCGCTTTATGACATAACGAAGCTTGATGGAAAAAAAAGAAAAAGATAAGAGAATTAAACCACACAAAAAGGTAAAGGTAGCATGTTGTATTGTTAATAATGAATATTATATTCAAAACAATCATAGACAGGGTTAAACATTTTCAGGAGTTCATATGTTTATATTGAAAATCAGTTACAATTTAATTATTGTCGTGTAATTTAAAAATTACATAAATATCAACTAATAAAGACAGAGCAGACAGAGAGTTCTGACAGTGGTAGAGCAAAGCAGTTCGCTGCATGAATGGGCCGGCTCGACCGGTGAAATACCACGACCTCTCAGAAGATCCCCCTTTCCCCTATCCCTTAAAGGTCGGCAACGCAACAGTAACACTATATGTTTCTGGTGTCCATGGGTGGCGTTGGTTGCTTACCATCAGGTGACACGCCTGCTCGTTTGCCCTCCTATCCCATAAAAAAAGAGTTGAGTCATAAGGCAGGCAGACAGAGAAAAATGTTTTAATATTATCGCTAAATCCATACATAACAATTGTTTTTAACGAACTATATTTATTGCTTTCAAAACAGTGCTTAATTACATAAAGTAATATATCTAAAAGCAAACTACATTATATTATATCATCTTTTTTGTGTAATGCACAATAATACAATGGAATTGGTGAACGCTAAAACACTTTTAGGGAATTTATATTAAAATTAAATAACTAAGTATATGTATTCTAGTTTATTTTCTATTTCAATTATAAAAATAGCAAATAATGTGTTGCGTGATGACAACAAAGGATTTAATGGAACAATAATTGATTCGCAACTGGCATTAGTTATTGAACTAATTAGGACTAATTTGTTCAATAACTAATGACAGTTGTGAAACAAACAGATACAGAAAATGAAATACAGAAAAACTTCTATAGGACTATAGAAGTTTTTCTGTAAAGAAAAAAATATCAATAAAAATACTTTACTTTTATAAACGTCATTACACGTGCACTCGCAAGAAGAATATCACATTAAAAATTCTACAGAATTCCGTTGCCCAAAATTATTTGCGATAATATCAAAATAAGATAGAAAAAAGTAATAAAAAGTAGATAGTAATTGCGTGATCTATCAGATCCGACATGTATGCTTGTGATGCCGCAAGCTGTAGGCTCCTTATAATGTAATGTTTTGTTCCATTAAGAAAGTGACGCTTACGTTTTGTGTACCCAGACTCGAACCCAGGACCTTCTATCTGAACACATCTGCCACTTCTATTTACGATATTACTGGTTTGTCGGAAATTATAACCAAAAAAATATTCACCCGATCTGTCAGATCGGTCTAAACAGCTCATGGCCAATATCATGCCCGGAGATAAATATGGAAGTGCGGAATTAACTTTGGGTAAGTAGTTAAAAACACTCAATTCTCACCCCAGTGGTAGTTTTTTGAGTTTTAGAATTAGGTAAATAGTGGATCCCTAGTACAATGTAATGTTTATTATGAAAATAGAAAAGGTTATAAAATATAGAATAAAAAAAAAAGAATAAAATAAATAAAGTATTAGAATGGTCGTAGGTTCTAAGACTTCTAACCTAATGAACTTACATAATTTTATTTTTATTAACGTAAAACCTAACGTAATTTACCGTTTTTCCAGTTTCTACCAGAAGGTGTAGACATCGGCTGTTAAAGCCCATACTCGCTCTATCGTTACGTTACATCCCTTATGGAATAGGTGGCGAACCTATCGCCATTACACAGGCACCTAGTTGTCAACTATATTTATCACACATAATTTCCGAAAAGAATTCCGATAAATCATTGGTGTGAATCCGGAATCGAACACACCACTTCTTAATCAGAAGCGGGCTGTTCGAGCACTGGACCACCGAGAGAATAATGTAAAGGTATGTATGTATGTATGTCTGTTCACGTAAAGTGATCTAAGACTATTTTTCATATGATTGTACTTACTTGTGGTGTGTATGCGACCAGTGTGCTTGTGTGCTTGTGTGCCCTAGCGGCAATGCATCGCGATTATATCTACCGAAGACAATCTAGCAGCGACTCCGGAAACGATAAACCGTATTAGATGCATTTAATGTTAACATATATTTTGAAATACGTCAAATTGTTTAGAGTGTAGAGCGTCACAAACAATTGAAGAATAAAACAGTTTCACGCCTGGCTCTTCTCGTGATAGCGCCTACAATCGTAAGCTAGCCGCCCTGTTGTCTATGACACATTCCACATGCGCACATACTAATATGTAATTTAAAATTGCATTTTTTGACAATATTAAGTATTTTATTTTCTACTGACTATTTTTAAGAATATGTGAAAAACTGTACAAATAAAGCAATTTTAATTTAGTTAATAATATCTGCAGGATAAAACCTGCAGTGTGCAAAATTCTCTAGTACTTATTGAGTCTTATTTGAGTTCTGTTATAAACATTCTCTAACATTTGTTTTTCTTGAAAGATTTGAACGACGTATCTCGATTGAGTAATGATGTTGACGCTGATTTACACAACACATTGTTTGAGATGAAAAAATCATTTCCAACTTGCATTTTACGAAAGACATGGTATCAGCTGCTATATGCTAACAAATTTTCACCCTTACACATCACATTCTCGTGTCGGTTTTTACTACGTTTATAATATGTATATAAAACTGCGTAAATTGTGCGGAGCCATTCTCGCTGACCACGTCGAAAACAAGGTTGTAAGGAAGGGAGTGTGTAAAAGGAAGAAAGAGAATGCTCCGATAGTTCGGACATGTAGAAAGAATGGATGAGACAAGATTGACTTAGCCGATATACAATGTAAAAGCGGATGGATGTTGGAGTCGAGGACGGCCAAGAAGTCAAGCCAAAGTCGCGAGCAAGAGCTCGTGATATATAAAATAACCTTGAAACAGTGCAGTACCTACAGTGAAAATTAATTGCAGGTGCATTTGTATCTATGCGGCCAACATCAATAAAAAACAGCAGTGGATTGCAGTAAATATGAGCAGTCCACATTAAAAAGACATAAAAAATTCAGACAATCACATATACTAATGTAATAATCATGCCGTCTGCTGTCTTAAAAGGCATTTGATCAATTACTTGACACAATTAAATATGAAATAAAATAAAAAAATAATCATACATATTCCAAGACTCGGTGGTCCAGTGGTCGAGCACCCCGCTTCTGAATTAATAAGTTGCGGGTTTGAATCCTGGCTCACACCATTGACTTTTCGAAAGTTATGTGTGAGATATTTATCACAAATATCTTTCGATGACCGAAAACTTTGTGTCCGGTATGACAATAGCTTCGCCACCTATTCCATTTGGGACGTAAACATAACGGCGAGTCGAGGTTTAACAGTCACTGCCTACACCTTCGGCTAGAAAAAGGTATGAAGTTATGATAAGTTATGTTAAACATGTGAATAACATAACTTGTTGTTGTATCACTGTTAATTTTAAAATCGCCATTTAATCTCTTCATATTGATTTATTCGCTGTAGTCCAGTGGTCAAACACCACGCTTCTGATTCAGAACTCGTGTGTTTGATTCCAGGCTGATACCAATGATTTCTCAGAATTATTTATGTATGATAAATATCCATGACTAACAACTTTGCGCCCAGTATATGGTAATAGGTTCGCCACGTATTCCATTTGGGACGCGTAATATAACGATTCGGCGAGTCGAGGCTTATCAGTCGCTACCTACACCTTCAGGCAGAAAAAGTCGTGAAGTTATTTTGTTATTTTATTTACCTCTGCATTTATTTACATGGTAAATTTTTTTATTAATATAGACATCAACGCTAAAATTTCGTTGTTTTTCCTGAATCAAATAATTTAACATACCAATAATTCAAAACATAAAATATCACGAACTGTTTGGCTAACTACAACTGTATCGAACGATTATCATGAACGATTATCATATTTGTTTGGATCAAGAATCGGTCATTAAATCGTTTTCAAACCTTTAAGTGATAAAGTTTGTGGTTGGCAATTTCTTTCTATTTTATTTTGATTGGTTAAAAGCTATATACATCGCTAACCAAAATTTTGAATCCTCTATCATCAACCGCTATTATCAGCTCGTAAGCGCGTTTGTGTGACTCAAACTAGTGCAGATACACCGACTTCCAGAGAGGCTCTTGAACCTAGTTTTTGGTCGGTCGCTTCAACCTTGGAATTCATTTTGGAAGTTATCTGTGATAAATATCAATGACTGATAACATTGATTCCTACGTAAACATTTGGCTCATTGGGACTTAATTTTTTTTATTCATTATTCTAAATGTTTATATCAATAGTAGGTACCTATTGGAGAAGGTGAAATTCTAAATATTTTATATTAATTTAGGTAGAGATGTTGATTAGTTGAGTCACGCAGTCCTCTGCTTGAATAGGTTGGCGCTACCAGTGATATGTCACGACCCCTTATAATGTGGACGTTAAGTGGTTCCTGCCGCGTTTCACTGCGACAAATAGAGTTATCCGGAGGCCTAACCCTTTCCCTCTCCCCTTCCCATCCCACTTCCAAACCTTTTCCTATCCCGCTTTATTGGACGGCAACCCAACTGCAACGCTATCTGTGTTTAGGTGTCCGTTTGTCCCGCTCTCACATAAAAAAAAGTTTCATGAGATCCAGTCAGGCTTACTGTCTGTCGTTTCGACTTCTATTTGGGACCCATAAACGAGGATCAGGTCTATAAACAAAATTAAAGGCCGAGTAACCATAATATAGTTTAAAAGTGCTTACACTCAACTCTGGTTTTTCTATTTCAGTATGGAAGGAATCCACAAGGAGTGTTATTATCAGATAGTTATTTAATTAGTGTTGTAACTGATATATTACTTTTAACTTAAAGCATATTATACCCCAGAGGTATGTATGCCTTGATAAAGCCTTTGGTAGTATGTTCTAGATGGTGCGTTGCCTGTTACGATAGGTACATCAGGAAATATTTTTGTAAATCATCGCTAGTTGTTACATACAACTTCCGATTATCCGTTCCCTTCACTATCCCATTTTAAAGGCTGTCAACACAACTGTAACTCTATCAGTGTTTCAGGTATCCATGGGCGGAGTTACTTGCTTACCATCAGGTGTCAAACCCGCTAGTTTGCCTTCCTATGCCATCATAAATAATAATGTAAATAATTCGTAAATAAAACCACTGCTAGCTTAAAATTATATATTTTTCAGACAAGTGAACAATATACGTTCTATAATTGCAAGGATTAATGTATACATACAATAGGTACAGTTACTAATATAAAACAATATGCACAATTCCCTGTACGTCATTTACACAACAACTCATTATAAGGCAGTTAAAATATTATGTAACTAATTCTTTTTACATGGGCTGTTGGAATAGTGGGGATATGACCATCCGAAGCGAGCAATCAGTGAATTATATGGATTTACTATGTGATCTACTAAAGAAAACAATAACCTATTTTTATATTTCACATAATCTGTGTTTATTTAAAGAAGTTGGTATTTCCTGATATTTCCAGGGTCAAGCTCGCCAATGATCTCAAGTATCTCGCACGTGTGTCATGGAGAAACATGAAACGTTTTTGCAAGATAGCAAGAATAAACATAATTGAAAAGAGTATTGTACAGAAAACAGAGAATATGGGTATTCCTTCGAAGACGAATGGACAACCGCTTAAGCTTATTACGAAATTCAGTGATGTCCGGTGACGTAATTCACGGTCTTTTTTTATCCAAAGGTTGTGGTTATGTCTCTTCAGGCGTACACAACAAACAACCCTATTATAATTCACTGATATACTTGCTTCGATCAAATTGCCAGTTAACACAAAATTAACTTTCTATTTCAAAACATATACACTTAATAGGATCATAATTCTATAGGATAGTTCACTACAATATACACACATCATTTTTCAATAAAAAAAAAAAAACAAATGACTTACATATTTTTAGCAAAAAAAGGAGGTAACTCTAGGAAGTAAGGATTTTTAAGTAAGTAGATGTATAAAAATCAGCAAATATAATTATGATTATTTTTATACGATCAGTTAATATAACTACGCGGTTGATCTATGCCGTTTAATAACGTTTATAAACAGTTAGACCTATAAAATAAAAATAATAACTGATAAGATAAATTTGATTAGTACTTTTACATCTCTGTTAAAAGATAGTTGGAAGTGATTTTAAAACTTTAGACCAGGAAGTATAGGTACACAGGAGTCCGAACGGTATAGGCTTATCCATACTAATATTGTACACAATTCTAAACTCAGATCTTATTTGCCTTTTCTGCCACTGGCTGCGCTAGAATTAAGGACGCACTGATGCTTACGATTATTCTTATCACACGTAAACACGTGTTGAAAGTTGAAAAGTCGAGTGTTTATTTCGTTATTTCTCCTGAATGGAGACCATTCGTTCAACATCACGTTCGGACTTCTGTATATCGTTAACTTGAATCATTCGTTCAAGAATGGCGAAATAGCGCTCAGAGTTATTTTATGATAATATAGTGTAGTTATTGACGTTTTTTAATGGTTAATTTTTATTCTATTTGAATTACTTTCAAATTGAAAATTCACCTTTCATTTAGTTTTAATATAAGCTATTGTGTCTAATTTATTACACAATTGTATAAATATTACTGATCATATCATAAAAATAATTGAGGTATGAAGATTAAATAACTCAGTCTTTGCACATATTGGTAGCTATATAGATAAATATATTTGATATAAAGGGGACAATAATGCAAAGTTATCTATTATATTATCTATATTTTATAATCTTATTATTAAAAAAAATACTGCAATTTACACGATGGCACTAAACTAATCAACTGTTCTAGAAATAATGTTATCAACAAAATGCCCACATGCTGTTCAATTTCTAAGTAACAAAGCCTTTTTATAAATTTAAGTATATTTATTTATATGATTATATATAATAAAAGGTACAGTTGAACATGTAATTAAATATATAATGAAATAATTTCAATAAACAGGCATATTTTAAAGCTTACAAATATATTCATAATGTTAGCTTTTAGTAATTGTACTTTTATGTTTAATTTTTTTAGAACTTTTAAATAAATTAATTCTTTAGAAAAAGGAGGCACTGCCAAATTGATTACTACAGTCTAGTAATAGAACATTTTTTTATTCGTTGTTGCCTAAAGATTTGCAAGCGTTGGATTCATATTCAATTTATTAAGTTTTTAATGAAAAAAATCTCTATAAACTATATCTTGTAGAAAATTCATAGAGTAGTTTTGAAATCCATAGAGTATAACACAAATACAAACGGCCAATTTATTTTTTTTCTTTTTATGCTGTCGGTTTTTTGTCGATCAAACTAATTTTTTACTATTTAAGTAATTTCCACAGATGATGATTTTATTTTACTTGCAAAGTATGTTAGAGTTAAATAATAATATGATTCCCAATTTGTAAACATTATATTATTGTACAGAGAGTTTATATTACAAATATGACACATTTTTTAAAACACCTACTGTGGGGTTTTCTTTTACCCGACTGCGCCGGAAGGAGGGTCACTATCTTAGCTAGTAAAACAAGTGTTAAATACATGATACTAGATACAAAATAATTGACAATCTAACCGTCTACACATCAACATATAAAGCCACAACTATTTCTTTTTTAAGTACCTTTTATATTATTTACATGTGAATACAAAAAAAAAATAACGAAATAATACTAAAACGCATTGTTTTCCGCTTTCTAAGGACTATCTATTTCTAATAATATAAATTTGCAATTTCTAAATTAATAAACATGGCAACACTGCATACAATCATATCATCTATGTATATATTTACTATATAATCATTAATACATGTATATTAATTACGCTACTGATAGTAACAGTTGAAGGCCTTTTACAGAGACAACTTATTAGTCGTAATAACAAACGTACCTACATAGATTATATATATATACACAAAGGCATCACTAGGCATCTCAATACTAAAAATGTATTAACCCAATTCTATTTTGCTAATATTCTGTTAAATTTTACAAAATATGTCAAACAATGAAAAGAATGTCTAAATATTGTTAAAAAATGAAGCAATATCAGTATAATTTTTTTTAGTATTATAATATTATTTATTGGAGGATTAATAGGAATGTCACGATATTGAGCAGCAACTATTTTTATTCATAAATATTACGAAGCTAATAAAAAGATATGCTATTTATTTAGATATGTGTGGAAGCAATAAGTATGTAAGGCCTAAATGTAATATAACGTAGCATTAAAAATGGTGGTACGATAAAAATCTATTACTAAATTAATAAATTTGTTACTGACAGTTTTTTTTTTTTTATATTTTAATAGCATGGTATTATAATCGCACCGCCAAATATTCACGCAGTTTAACGTTACATTGATACTTTGACCATCAAACAATATTCAAATAGGACAATTTAATTACATCAGTATCATTCATTACACTTTTAGTTTTATGTTTTTTTTTTCTTTTCATTATAATGTTGATGGTTTTAAGAATTTTTCATTTTTTTTAATGTACTTTATTTTTTTATTCATATTGCCAGGTATAACTATCTACACCGAAAATCTACACCTTTATTCTAAATTAAGACAATATCGGACATTTATCATCTGGTATAAGCACAAGTATTTTTATAAATTACAAAACGCTATAGTCAACACATCTATCTACTTTTAACATATTTTTTTTTAGTTTAAAGCCCCAACTTGCTTACATTTTCCATTTTAAATAGTTTCAATACACCACACATTTCACTCTAGACACAATTGTATAGATCTAAACTACAGTTACATGTTGATTTTTAGTCCCTATTAACATGGTCAGTCTCTTGCACAACATCCAAAAACTAATCTTCAGATGTATTGCAAAGGAGCCATTCACAAAAACATTTTTTACATTATTCCATTTTTTCTGTATCTTGTTCCAAGATTGAAGTTTTATTTTTTTCTCAAATTATGTAAAGAAGTTATCTCTTTGCTGATATATCGGCAGTTCAACATCGGGAGAGCGATCATCATATTCGTCACCAACATTTTGGGGCAGTTCTTCTAACGCTTTAACTGGTAAATAAGAAAACAATAACAACATTACAATCTATATAAGAGCATAATCTATATAGAGTATATGTTAAATATTAATTTAGATTCCAAAATCAAAATGCAAAACAAAAAGGCATCTAAAACAAATACATTCGTATTAAATTTAAAAAAAAAAAACAAAGAAACTAAAAGCTTAAATATATGATCTACTCACAACTAAATGCACAAAACGAAACCCATGCTGCAACAAACTGGACAGAAGGCACCTTCTAAGGACCGTCTGAATAGCCAATTTACTTACACGTATACAAAAGTTTGAAGAAGAATGACGAGTCACATGAGAAGGGTATAGGCAGAAGTGTTATAGATAAAAATATGTTAAAAGATAAATTATGTTAATTTGGTTGGTGTATATTGCATAATATAAAAGTAAATGAGTCTTATATTTGTGATATAAGGGTATATAATATAAGGGTGTGATGTATAAGGTATGGCTAATCAGTGGTTGGATGCAGACGGTCCATGCTCAGTGTTGGTTCCTGCACAAAACGGGACAAACGACATCAAGCACATGGTTATGTAAGTAGCGTGAACTTCACACGTGGTGGTTAGTCACACCAAACGTAAAAATAATTAACAAATTGATCTAACACGAGTTATAAATCGATTGGAAACTGATTTCGATTCATGTTCGCTTTAATAAACTATACGTCAAGTTAAATATCTCAATCTTTTGAAGACAATTAGTATTGCAGAAAATGCAGTATGCCTTTCAAGCTTTAGGCTGTCCTCATTGGACGAATGAAAAAATTTAAAAATTAAACATCTCACATTATTCAAATAATTGTGTTATATATAATTATCGATTTAAAACTCGTGTTCATCCACAGATTCGAAAATTTGTTGCGTCAATTAATGATTATCGTGTAGGAAGGTATTCAATATATTAAAAATATTTGAACATCAAAGTATTGCAATGAGAAATTTATATCAATAATATTATGAGCTCAAAATATTTATGATGATCATACGAAATAAAACCACTTACTACACGTATATAAAAATAACATACCTTATGCTTAAAAGCAACAATTTCAGTTCAAACTCATTCGAAAATGTATTAAAACAACGTTAAGAAAACTATATAGTTCCATAACTCCTGCTGGCTATTATAAAAATTATTTATTTATTTTTATATATTATGGAATATTTCTCAATCTAGATATAGAATATTTTTTTAGCTAAATTCCTTAATTTTAAAAATGTACTCAAAGGTTTTATGGAACTAATATAAAATAACGATTATAAACATCACAAATCGATTTAACGCATATTATTCAAAAATAACCGTTTATTTCAAGCGTTTAGTTGCTTAAATTCGGAACTAGATGGCACTGTGTGTATTATGTAGAGAAAAACTTTTAAAAAGTCATTAATTCTTACCTGCAATAATTTTGCTCATCTCGGTAACCTGCTTGGCCAGTATCTGGTTCATTTGTAGCAAGTGTTCGCGTTGCCGCTTATCACCAGCATCCGGGCTCTAACAATTTATCATACAAGCATGTACATTGAATTGAGCCAATTTACATATTTACAGCCAAACATTCTAAGCGATTCTAGATCGTTGTAGTGTTTGCAGACAGAATATTACGAGATCTGGGCTTTAAGCCAAATATAAAAAAAAAAACAGTTCTATGAATCAAATATACACGTTCTGAGACCGTTAAATTTATTAGAAAATATAAGATGTTATTTTCTTTTCATGATGTATTTTATACTGCCTATTTTTGACTGTGGATGGACACATCAGTACAGGAAAACCAAAAAGAGATGGACTGGATGGACTGTATTAAAGTTAATACGAGTATGAAGGGAGTAAATGCGCAGACAATTAGTGACAGAAGCGAAGAAAACGGAAAAGAATGTCATGTTGTGCCGACTTAGAATGGGACAAGAGCAGGAAAATTATGATTATGTATAAATATAATTAAAGTATATCTATTACACTCTTAATTACATCTCGTTTCGCCAGTCTGTCTACAGACACCACGCTGTTTACATTATATCAATGGTACATATATAATGTATTCTATAATTTATTGAAAGGTCATGCAAAATGTATAGAAAAAGTCTGAAGTAACAACATCGAAAGCTTAGCCAACTAATACACGGTGCAATGTCGAGTGTTGTGAATAACTTCCTAAGAGGATTAAAACTAAAACTATATACAATTTAATTATATGAATTACAACTCAGATAAGTGAATTTATTAATATTATTAATGAACAGGTACCATGAGGAAGCCACGCAGAGTAAAATTTAGAAGAGAAGTGAGCAAATGATTTAGCCGACTTTCCAAAATGGAGTTGTGTGAGATAAATAAAAACGCGTTTTTAGCGCAGTTGGATATTTAGGTATTCCGTTATTCCGCCACATTAACAACTAAGCTGCCAGTATGATTTGTTCAAAGTATTTTTTTCATCTCAACACATGAGTTTCTTGTCCGATTTTTCTCATCTCGGAATCGGAATCAGGCCGCTTGTGAAGATTGCGACCACAGAAATAGATCAAGATAGAACAGCTGCGATGTCATATTTCCATACATTTCGAGCGTGTCACTTTTTTGAAAAACCACGCCCACAGCGTGACGTCATTTTCATTGTGAGCGGGGCGACTAGTTAGGAGACACACACATTAGATTATCGATGTTAATATCGGCAACGTGTGTTAATTTTATTATTTTTATATTTTACTAACTTTATTGATTTTGTGTAACGATAATCATAGAAAGTAAAACATGTTAAATACTTTAATCCGACATATTAAAACCTAAAACATATTTTTCCAACAGTATATAAAATTTAGTTATAATTATTATACTGTCCTTGAAACTATACATATTTATTAAATATTTGCCTTTTTGTAAGGGTTGGCCTCACAGTCCTGGTTAAATAACGAAGCCGAACGTCTACATATACCTCGGTTACTGCCCGTTTGAGAAGAACGAAATGATTTTCCATCGGCGATTGGTCAAATTGATGAAAACTTATACTGTCAAATAAACTGCTGCCAATGTAATTACGAAGCACTTTGGTTGAAATTTGTGGTGTTAGAATAAAGTAGGGACAAAGCAAGACATGAGCTGATACTCAAATTATTATTGAATTAATTTATCGATAAGTCCTAAGACTCAACGATACATGGAGTGCCCATCTCTAACATTCGAAGGCCAAACACAGCGATTAACAGACACAGCGATCAACTAGCAGGTGTAATGTGTATTTCGTTCGATTCGACGTACATTACGCGTATAATTTATACGCGCAATGTTTTTGTATACGAGCGTTGAATGCGGACAGCAATGGATATTTATCATAACGAAAAAATATACAACTTGTGATCGTAATTATTGAACATAGTAAAAGTAAAACAATAATTTATAATCTCAAAAAAATACTTCCTACTGATTTTCTGTACTTACTGATCTTACGAAATATTTCCTTTTTTCATATTTGATTCACTACTTTTGTTTTTATAATTTGCCACAGCATAATAAGGCATATATGTGAAGTTTTATCTATTTTTTTACGTCCTGAACGCATGGCAGGAACGCTCGTTGCGTAATGAGAGCGAGTTTCGAAAAGCATGCAATATAGTGCATGGTTTTGGCACGCTTGTCACGCCTATTCGCCGTTCTATCTTGATCTATTTCTGTGATTGCGACCGTGTTTTTTTTTTGTTTCACGGAGGCACTTTCCTCAAGCGCTTGTGTTTAGTATTTCATTTTAAATAATATGTTAAATCTGTACTTGTTAACTATTTTTAAATGTCTATGAAGATCTATGAAAATTGCTTGTGAAAAGAACTTTTTTGACTTTGACTTTGACGTGCTAATAATTCAACTCGAAACGATTTTTTTCTCCATTATGTAGAATTCAATTAGATCGAGTATGAAACAAGTTAGAAATTACTCTGTAAAAGTAAAGAAAGAAAACAATAATACAGGTTTGTATAAGGAAAAAATATCTGCGTTACCTTGCTAGGGTCGGCTGAAGTACTTGTTAACATTTTCTTGATAGATTCCACCTTCTCTTGCCTCTTCTGTTGCTCCTCAGGAGATAATTCTGGGGGCTGTTTTGGAAAAGATATTGTATATTTTTAGGTTCGTATTATTTTTGTAATAGACCCTATAAAGCCAATACCAGGCACACATTACATACCATATAAAGTTATTTTTAAATGTTTCAGTAAGGACAGAATCCAACGATCTTTAAGCGTCAGCCAGTATCAGTAGTCATTACACCAAAGTTTAAACGTGTAGATGAAAATTTGGAATATGAATCTCAAATTCACTTTAAAGCCAAATTTGTTAACACTGTTTGCCCAAGATATGTGCTATGCAGAGATATACGGAGATGTTGATGATCTTGAAATGAAATTTATTTGTATCAATAAAGGTAGATACTATTCAGTTTTCATTTTATCCGGCTGGCTTTGTTCCGCATCAAAAGTAATAAAGTAGTACATTTTGGATTTATCACTTTTATTTTACTACATTATACATAAATTAGAGGGTGTCAACGGGGTGGTTTTGATCTATTATTCATATATGATGTCGTAAAGAAAAAATGATAATTTTCGAGATTTAGCACTTTAATTGCAAACGCTGGCTGAACCATAAGTGATAGATCAAAACAATGTTTTACATTATTAAACACCTTCAGAAGGTCTACAAAAAAGTCCGCGAGAACATATGTCGATCTCTTAGGGATAACCCACACTGACCATTTTTATTTTTTTACTTCTTCCAAGAAATAATGGCTTATTTACGAAGCGATTTTAACGAACAATTTCGAAGATATTGCAGTATTAAAATAGCGGGACAGCAGTTAAAGCCGATAAATAACACAAATTGTATCGTATCCAAAATTTACTCATTTATTACTTTTGATGCGCTACAAAGTTCGCCCGGTCAGCTAGTTATTGATAAAAGCCACTCCGTTGACAAACTCTATCTATAAAAAAACCAGATCGAAATCCGTAATTTCAAAGATCTAACCATATAAGGGGACTGAGAATGGAAAACGAATTTATTTTATAGCATGTAATGATATTGGTACCTTCTCGGGTATGTACCGCTCCGGTATGAGTATCTTCTGCGGCGCGGCCAGCAGCTGGTCGATGGTGCTGTCGGCCAGGCGCAGGCTGGGCGGCGGCAGCGCCGAGCGCACCACGTCCGGCGCCGCGCCGCGCAGCACGCGCTCCATGTCCGCGTCGTCCGCCGCGCGACTCGCCTTCTACAAGCACAACGACTATGTATATACTTGAGTTACGTAAAACCACGAAGACCGAGACTCTCAAATCACCGACGTAAAGTGGCTCATGCCGCCCACCCCCCTTCCCCATCTCTTCCAATCCTACTTCCTTTAAAATCGGTAACGCAACCGTAACAGTGTTGCAGTCGTCCATGGGGTGCGCTGATCGCTTACCATCAGGTGACACGCTTGCTCGTTTGCCCTCCTATCCCATAAAAAATATCCTTCATCTCGCTATCCTATGCAGTACCGATCCCAACGCTAACTTATGGAAGCAATAGTCAGGTACGATAAAGTGTGCGTAAGTCGGATAAATATCGAAATAAGGTCACTGCATGACATTTATGAAGTGACGCTCGCTAACCGCATCAAAAACAAGATTGTTAGAAAAGAAGTTCGATTGAAAGAGATTCGGACGTGTAGAAAGAGTTGATGATGCAAGATTTACTAAACAGATACAGAATAGCAATACAAACGCGAAACGATGTAGGAGTCGAGGGCACGACCAAATAGAACGAGTCCTACATGAAAATTATGTCAGGAGCCTTAAAATCCATGTATGAAAAGTATTATGAAAGTCAAAGAAGTGAGTGATGTATGTAGAAATCGTGCCATATGGCGCTCTGTTCGCTCTGCCTACCCCGTAAGGGACTTGACGTAAAGCTATGTATGTATATGTAATTTCGTTCCTATACCCAGAAGGGTGCCACCCTACTCCAGAATCACTCACCACTGAATAACGAACAATCTTTCTGCATTTTGTTTCGGACTGACGAAATTATGCTGAATTGCCACTGTGCATTAAATTTTGGGATAAACAATAAGTTTTGTTAATCTGGGCATAATTTCAACTGATTAAATCTTGGAGCATTAAAAGCAGCGAAACAGTGGTAGAAAAAAAATTAACAGTGTTACAACAGTGGTGGAGCCAAGCAACTCGCTGCAAGAATGGCCGGCCTATTCTTGACCAGTGAAATCCCTTTTAGAATATCGACGTAGACTGGCTCATGTCACGTTTCGTTCGGTGAGATATCGGCCCACCTCCCTTCCCCCGATTCCTTACAGGCCTGTAAGTTCCATGATATTTCCATGGGCGGCGGTAAATGCAGACAATCCGCTTCCTCGTTTGCCCCTTTCCCATAAAAAAATAAGTTCAGGTTAAAAAACCATTTAGGCTATTTACACCAGTTATAACTCTATAACAGCTAGCCCGGTTGTTATGATTTGACTCCACTAATAATACCAAAGAATTGTTGTCCTAAATGAGAAATAGCTATTGTATACTAACGTCTTGATTGAATGCATCTTTCGGCATCTCGTTCAATGTCTTGGCACTCAGATGATGCGGTGCTGTATAATGCCTTCTCTTCTCCTTCGGGACTTGTCTTCTATGCAAAGAACCGTTCCTTGGAGCATCACCTGCCATCTCTGTTATTATCTGTTTAGCCGCTTCACTCTTAAATATTGGAGACAATTCCATATGTGATCTTGTCAAGCTAACAACACTGCTTGTTTTTGACAATGGATCGTTTGTCAACGTTCTAGAACTATCTGTAGGACTGTTCAGATATTGCGTAGAAAGAGAAACTGTTCTATCATATCCTGATTTGTCATGGTTTTTATTGTAACTGCTGCTGAGAGAAGACATGTTCTGTGAGTAATCATAGTTTGAAAGTGATGGACTCGATACATATTTGGGGCTGAGTTCCATATTGGGTTGTAGATAGTTGTGTTGTTCCGGTTGTGGGTAGTAGTGTTCGTATTTATCGCCTCTTGGCAAGGACGAGGCTCTGGTATAATTAGCTGATTGTATAAATTCTTCTTCAAGGAACTGGTCCAGGTTAGCAGTGATGTTGTTCGAAGGCCAATCGGTCATCGGTTGCAGGGAACGTTCCCTGTCCCTTTGTCGTCTTTCGCTTTCTCGTTTGACGATACGAACAGTTTTTATTTCTTGTTTCTCCACGTTCGTCAGGTTTCCTGCGAGAATAAATATACGGTAAATCAAATATATCAAAACTTCATAAAATAAAAAACAAAAAATAATTTCGGATGCGACTTCAAGTCGGGAACTCTATATAACAAGTGAAGCGTTCAAACTACTCGGCTATATAGGATCCAAAAAGATCTTTTTCACATAATTACTACAAATTAACAAAATATGTAACCGAGGTTGATTATATTCTGCCACTCACCAAATCCAGCGTGTTGTAGATCTTCACTGTTCAATGGAGAAGTGACATCATTCCCAGGTCCCCTCGTATCAACATACAAGGGGGTCTGAACATTACTCGGCTGGTAATGCCCTGGTGGTAACAATGGGCCTACGTCATAATCATAATCAGAATGTCCATGGTCAATAGTATGACCTGTGTCGAGATTGGTCTCTTGCCACGCTGTGATTGGGCGACGTTTACCTGTAAAGGAGCACGTGTTTAAAAGGTTTCTGAATCTAATTAACTAACAATTTGAAACACAAAATCCAAATTTGAAGTTATGATCCAAGCGGTGTCGTAGACTCTCTCAGAAGAATCTCAGAAGATCGACGTAAAGTGGCTCATGGCGCGTTTCGTTCGGTGAGAGAGGAAGCCGGAGGCTCACCCCCCTTCCCCGTCCCTTCCTATACCCTATCCCTCAAAGGTCGGCAACGCAACAATAACACTATATGTGTTGCTGGTGTCTATAGGCGGAGTTGGGTGCTTTCCGTCAGGTGACACGCCTGCTCGTTAACCCTCCTATCCCATAAAAAAGACACAAACTTTAGGACAGTATAATAAAATTAGTTTTGCACTGATTATAATGGGTAGACGTTCTGGATTTGTGAAATTCCTTGTAGTCTCATTATTAACATTTTTGTGCAGGTCATTCTATGATTCCTTGCTACTATTTGTACTAATGTACAAAATAACTTAATAGTCTCGTCGGTCAAGTGGTCCAACACCACGCTTCTGATTAAGAAGTTGTGAGTACGATTCCTGACAAACGATTCGGTGAGTCGAGGCTTAACAGCCGCTACCTACATTTGCGGGTATAAAAAGATTACATTTTTCCTAGCGAAAGAACGAATATGTATTTTTTATAATGGCGCTGAGTGAATCGTGAAACCATATTACTGTTAGTTACAGTATACGCACCAGGCATAGCATCATGAGTGGATTGTAAAGCATGTGACTGTTGGGTCAGATGTCTGACAGCACGGCTGAGCTCCTGGCGTTGTCGCTGTAATGCCGAGACCAGCTGCTGAACGCGCGATACTTCTGCAAGAGTTTTTTAAGGCCCATCAATAATGGTTCGTGGTAAAAAAAATAGTTAAATACTCCTTTGATACATAATGTCACTACACATTTAATGGATAATCTTAAACATTCCAGTTGGTTCAGGCATTTTAACAGCATTATGCTACTAAGGTGGTTTGGTAATGCTTACCATATTTACATATTCTTGCCCAATAAGAAGAAAAAAATTGCCTTTATGAATTATTCACTAACAGAATTAACATGTAAAAACAATATACGAACCATCCTCAAGCATTGCTGTAGGGTTGGACACTTGAGCATGTTGGTGGTTGGGTCCAGCTGCCCTTCGAGCTTGTAAAGCTCTTCGTAGCTGTTGCAGTTCGCGTTCCAATCGGGCATTATCAGCAACAGTCTGTTCCAGTTTCTAAAAAAGTCATTCTTACATGAACAGATAGTTGATATATAGAGTATACTTAGTCATGCCATAAATATTGTAACACAGAAAATTTTTTTTTTTAATTTCAAATAACATTTATTACTTTTACAGTGTGTTACTTTAATACATAAATATAAAACGATATAAAATATAAAAAGCTTATTCGAAGTGGTCTCCATTGGCTGCAATACAGGCCTTTAAACGTTGAGGCCAGTTATCAATAGAAACACGCACTCTTTCCATGGGAAAATTCTTTACTGCCAATCGTATGGATTTTTTTAGGGACTCTAAATTATTATGACGTTTAGAGCAAGCCGTACTCTCTAAAACTGACCACAAATCATAATCCAGTGGATTAAGATCGGGACTAGACGACGGCCAGTCTTCAGCTCTAATGAAGTCCGAAACGTTCGCTTCCAACCAAGATTGCGTGGACCGAGCTTTATGACCCGGAGCCGAGTCTTGCTGGAAGGACCATACTTCGTTATTGAACATGGTGTTGTTAAGGGGCTTGACTACCTTTTCAAGAATGGTATCTTGATACACTTGTGCCGATGTTTTGATACCTTGTTCACAAAAATATGGCTCAGTCACTCCTTCGTAGCTAACACCCCACCAAACCTTCACTGAAGTCGGATAATGCCCACGTTGCACTCTGTCAACTAATTGGGAAGCTTCCTTAGAGCTTTGAGCATAAATACGGTCATTTTGTTTGTTAAAATGTTGCTCAATTGTAAAAACTTTTTCATCCGTAAACAATATATTTCTGTGACCTCCCTTTGCGTACCGCTTCAGTAGTTGTTTAGATTTTAACACCTTA
This sequence comes from Euproctis similis, assembly GCA_905147225.2. NCBI lineage: Eukaryota > Metazoa > Arthropoda > Insecta > Lepidoptera > Erebidae > Euproctis > Euproctis similis. The sequence goes on from LR990109.1 coordinate 19,497,268, forward strand.
TTCTTTTTTAAATTATCAGTTAATAAATGACCAGTCTTATAGGCTGCAAGTCCTAAGTCATCTTTTAAAATACGCGACATTGTTCTAGGTGCTATCTTCATCTCCCGAGATAAAATGTTTTGCTTGCGGACAGGATTTCTTCGAATTCTTTCCCTTACTGCTTTGACCACCTTTTTCGTACGAACACTACGTGGACGGCCAGGTCTTTTTCTGTCACAAACAGAGGTAGTCTCATTGTACCTATTAATAGCCGGGCTATTAATAGGTACAATGAGACTACCTCTGTTTCCGGTACACAAACATTTGACTAATACCAAGTGTATGGAGAGTTTTAAAAATTGCATTTGGCTCCATACCTACTTTGTGTAATACAATCACAGCGATTCGAAAAATATTGTACAATGTATTGGCGCCAAAACGAGAAAACACAATGAACAATCGTATAAAAATGACAGATTCCAAATTCAAATGTAATATTTTTTTAATTTTAGTTGTAACAGTATTTATGGCCAGACTAAGTATACTAACTATATGTTGCCATTTAAAATTTATATTTATAGATCATACTAGCTCAATCTGTGGAACCAACTCAGTGGTATTTAGAAGGTTATCGCTACTAATATTAAATATACGAAAGTGCGTTTGTTATTTACCTTTTCGCGGAAAACTACTCAACCGATCATCGTGAAACTTTGTACGCATGCTCTTGGAGATATCAAGAGGAGCAAAAGAGGATATTTCTCTGTTTGTAAAAATAAATTAAATTATTTGTAAATTTTGTGATAACGAAACGCATTCTGCTCATTCATTGGTGCGGAACGAAGAACGCCGGGTCAACTTACTTAATTTGAATAATTTCTCAAAAATAGCTTAGTTTTTAAAACAGACAGAAAACAAATAACTTTAAATATGAAAATTGTATATAAGCTTAAATGGTAGTAAAGTAACATGCAACGCCCCCTTACAATTAGGTACACATATAAATCAAATTAAAAAACAATAGTGGCGTGCTTCAAATAAAATTGTATATAAATAATATAAGTAAATTAATAAATAAAAATAAAAGTGCATGATATAGACGAAAACCTTATAAACCTTAGAATTGTGTGCCAACATTTCCTGGACTCGTACTAACTCCGCTTCTAAGCCACCTCCAGTACTATTATTGGTTGATGTGTTGTGTTGTGATGTCGCGGATGGCATATTGACTTCCATGGGACGATCGTTTTTATGAGAGCGTTGGAACTTATCGCGAACACCTAAAAATAATTGTTTCATTTTTTAACATTCCACATTTTAAAGCCCGACAACGCAACATTAACACTGTTCGTGTTGCAGGTGTCCATTCGCGGCGTCAGTTACTTACTATCAGGGGATACGCCTGCTCATTTGCCCCTACCTCTGCCCCCTTACTCCATAAAATAATACATATTTACATACCTGAGAGCAAATCTTCAATAGCATCTTTGTCAGTTTTCATGCCCTGTAATATGGCTGCCTCGTCGGAAAGTTCTTGTTCCAACGCCCACAATTCTGCAACTCTTGCTCTCGCCGCCTCTGTTTCCAATGATTTACCTGCAGCAACACTCTCTAACCACCTGGAAATAAACATTTTATAGGTATTTCATATTGTTACTAATAAATAATTTAGATTCCTAACTTTTCTATTCATTTTTTTGAACCTTTACCTTTGTTGTTCAAGCGCATGTTCAGCTAAAACTTTTTGCCTCAGCCTCTGGTTTCTTTCAAGGCGTTCGATAGTCGACCCAGGTCTATTATAAAGAGATCCCAATTTAACCATGTTGTCAACTAACTGGACAAGTGGTTTGCTCTTTTCGTAGTGATGTTCCAATTCCATTAGTTGAGCTTTGAGCTGCTCTAAGCGCTGAAGATTCTCTTCGCGTTCCTTTGCTTTTAAAGAACTTAGACAATCCTACAAAAGATATAAAATACTCATTTAATAATCATTCATCAAATGTAATGAATTAATTTATTTGTCAGCTAATAAAATAATAATATAAGCAAAAATCAAAATAGTAACTAGCAACTAGACTAATAAATATAGCACGAACAAACACCTCAATACTACTGATTTGTGAACAGCACTGCTCCATCGCTCGATGTGTGGCAGCATGACGCCTTCGCAATTGGATCAAAAGTAACACCAACTCTTCATGGGTCCGACCCAATAATTCACCAGCTGTGGGTATCTCGTCCAACTGTTCGGCCTGGTATTTCTGCTGCACCGCAGTTTGCTATTACAGTGATACAAAACGCAACGTATACATACACAAAGCAAAAACTAAACATAAACATAACAAAGGAAAATTAATAACATTAACTACTATTTAAAGAAATATTCAATCTAATAGGGTGTCTTACCATATCGTCAGTCTCTGTGTTTCTTCGTATTCTTGGACTAACGGCCCTTATGGGCTGTTGTGAGGCCCTTGATGGTGACCTCACTATAGTCCAAGAATCCTCCATGGTTGATGTGTTCAACTGTAAAAAAGTTTCCATGTATCTTTACAATGATGGACATGAGGCGAAATTAATGAAATATATCATATTCATTGTTTTATCTTACATTATGCTGTGACGAAGATAGATTTTGAGAGCCATAATGGTCATTAGAGGGCTTATCTTCGACCCATCTCACCCTAGGGCTTACTGCTCGCACTGGTATGCTAGCATCACGGTTGCTCCGTCCGATAGATGTATTGCTTCCAAGAAAGGCCTTCTTAGACAGCGTTTGTGTATTTGTTAAACTATTATTTATACCGTATTCTTTATGCGCGCCTGATATTGTCATAGATGCTGAAATTTGCATAGAAATATTCCTTATAATATCAAGTGTAAATTTACACACTACTAATAAACTATTTATTATACAATAATAGTCTAGGTACGTTGACAAATTGGCAAAACATGATAAAGTGTGCTTCTTAACGTGTATTAGTATATTTATTGCTATATACAAAATTGCAGTCCATGTTAAAGTCGCATGCTTGTTTGCTTTACACCTTATCGTGTTTAAACCGTGAAACCAATGATTAAAATTTTGATAACGATGAAAAAAAAATACAAAAATGCCAAATTTACAATTGTTTAAGAAGAACAATGACTTTGCTTTGCCGTAATACAATAAAAGAAATATAACTTACATAGTTGTACCTTACGGGACCATAGAACGTTATAAGATACCTTCATTGCTTGCACTATCAGTTCCAGTATCCGTGCTACAGGCAGCACCTCCAATGCTAGCATTAGCACCTGAACCCCGCACGTGACTAGCCCTACCCTTCATCAAACCGCTGGACATTAAATCCCACTGCCTCAATTTTTCTCTATCTATTTCAAATCTCTTCCTGATTCTCTCTTCATCACTAACATAGTTATCGTTTTTACGATCCATTGATATATTTAAAGAATCTACTGCCAACTGTTCATATACCCGTTCTTCTGTATTACTTGAGTACCTTTCCGTATTTTCTGCAAGACTTACATAAACATCATTCTCATCAAATTTCTGATGGCCTTCAATTAAATGACAATGAAAGTTTGGAATATTTTCCGTATTCCTCAAAGCTCTGCCTTGAATATCGCAATTGACGTAGGTAGCATTCCTAGAAATTTGATTTGTAGCATCTTTTTTTAACCTTTTTATGCTGTTCATACTAAATGTTTCTACATTTGGCTGTCTTGATACTAAAGACCCTCTAGGCATTGAATCTAAATCGTCCATAGATCTTGCGTGCCTATGAGAAACTCTTCTTAGATTATCTCTCCATAGTGAATCTTCGTCCCAATGCTTATCTCCTTGACAGATCACATTTTCATAAGCACAGGCGTCAGCTTCAGCATCATAGTAAACAGTATTCGATGAATTTCCACTGCAATGCGATGACATACTTGTACTGGACAATTTTTTTAAAGTATTTGCATTCAATACATTTGAATCTGATGATAAGTTTTCGTTAAAACTATTATTGACTGACCCTCTTTTGCAACCTAAGCCTGATAAATTCATAGATTCTGGAATTTTAGAATTTCTACCTCCAGTAGACTCATATATATTTTTCATGTCAATTTCTGGATCCTTGTCGGTTGCACTTAAAAACTCCACAGATACGCTCCTCGCTGATGTTGCTAATGGGAATGATGATTCAGCCAGTACCGCTTGGCTATTTTTAATTGGGTTATGAATATGTGATATATCATTCTTTTTATGTAATGGACCTCTGCGTCTTTGATTATTGAGTTTACGATGTAGATTAGTGTTTTTCAAGTAATGAGAAGCAGGCATGACGTTAATCTGTTCTTGTGAGGATAAATCGGAATAATAATAGGGTGCACTATGTTCTGTAGAACTTTCTCTACTGTGAAAACTCGTAGAAATTGATGAAGTATTTGTATCATTTCCATTAGTTTTAAGGTGTACTTTTTCATTATCAAATTCCTTCACTTTATCACAAAAAGCGTCATTGTTCAAATTCTTACTGAAAAGTTTTTCTTTATCGTTGTTTTTGCAATAGTATGACATCGGAGACCTTGGTATTCCTGAAGAGCTACAAGAACTCTGTGAACCCATGTAACTTTCGGTTTGATCCCTAGAACATTGAAACCCAATAGAGGTTCTGCTTCCGTAGCTATTCAACACACTGTTTTGATTCACTGGAGTGCTTGAACAACGGGAATGTGCAATAGTTGGATGAAATGTATTATTTTTACTATTAGAAGATTCTGGTGCGGAAGTATTCAAGTGCTGGTGATAAATGTCACTGGTGCTTGTCTGTAAATTATCTAAATATCTATCCAAATCGACAAAAGTCGGTACATCATTATTGGGCATAGGTATTTCCGCTTTAACTAATTCAAATAGTGAATCATCAGAGAGGGGTCGTCGTTTTATCATCATCTCTAAATCACGATATCCCAGAGGATGTCTAAAGTCCAGAGCTAATTCACTATCATTTAAACTAGTTACTTCAGATGACAAATTCGATGGCACAGTTTCAAATTTACTACTAACGTCCGATTCTAATGATATTTGAGAAGAACCTCTATCTATACTACAACTTCGCAATGAATCAGTTTCTAAACTGCTTGAGTGATTATAATCAAGTAAGGTGCTACTTAATAAATTACTAGTAAATTCATTGATTTTACTTCGTTCATTACAAAGACTGGCTCGACTATTGCGAATCTTTTCTCCTCTTGATAGTGTATCATGGATTGATGTTTTGCTTCCATATATCATAAGTGACGTAGGTTTCTTCTTTGCAGTATTCATTTTCTGATTTTCGCACGTCAACATTTTTAAAATTGAGTTATCTTGCGACATATTTGATTGGTCTAACTTATCTAATACATATTTTGATAAAGCATCGTCCGATAAATCATCACAAGGAGGCGATGAACTAGGTATGGGTGGCGGTGAAACTAATTCTCTGTCTGGACTCTCATCTTGATCTAAAGTATTATTGCTAGCGTTTAAATAGTATGAAGCAGGGCGGAATGTGTCAGATATACTAAATCTGTTGAAAGGTATATCTAAAGAAACATCTTTGCTTTTATCGTCATCAATATCAGAACATTCTATATTTTCATTCAGGGTTTTATCATTTTTAGAACTTCGTTTTAACGTATGATTATTAGTTTCAGCAAAGTTCGATGCAATATCTATCGACTGTGTACCTGCTATCTCACTTTTATGTTTGTTTGCGTCAGATATGGCATTGTTAAGTTCCATATAAACTGGTTCTACTTTACCATTATTTACACAAACGATTTCGTATGTCTGAGTATCATCCTCTTCATTTCCTATATTCATTTCAACATACGGATTATCTTCAAATGCTTGAGGCGTAGATTGGTCAAATTTACTTAAACTTTCCAATATTGCTATATGAGGAGGTTCAATTACAGAAATTTTTCGAGGACTCATCGGTAAATAATGATTCTCTCCTGTATTTGACGACCCAAATGGAGGGGTTCTCGGTGTCACCTGAGTGGCCTCCTCAGCATTATCGTCATTAATTTTATCTGAAGATTCTCCTTCACTGTTTTCATGCACAACAATGTTAGTGGGAGTATCATCATCAGACTGCAATAATACTTCATCTAAATCATTATCAGTATACTCTATTTGCGTTTCTGAAACCGCTTCGCTGTCACTCGTTTCGTATCCACCTTCTAGATTTGTTACATTTTGAGTACTCTCAGGTCTACCAATTTTATTTTCGTAATCTAATTCTCTTCTTGAACAAAGAACATTTTGATAAGCGTTTTCCACTTCATCACTACTTTTAGTCTTTTCAATATGAGTTAAGGGTTCTATTTGAGGAATAGTGGACGCGTGCGGGGTTATAGGTCTCATACTGATTGGACTTGTCTTATTCATATTATGAGACCTTCCTGCCTGCATATCTCTGGGATTTTGTAGATCAGTGCCCGATGTTTCCTCTGAGGTGCAAAAGTGAAACCAATAATTTCTAAGTCGATAATAATTATTAATACAAATTCGGAGTATTTTGATGTTCACCAAATTGTTAGTAGAGTCATTTTATATGTTAGAATGATGCATACTACTTTAGTAAATATACAAAACAGAACGTTTTTAACCCACCACCAGATAAAAAGAAATACTAATAAAATCGATAATCTCATGTTAGTGGCACAAATTCCCCGCAGGCAGGAAGGTACCTCTCCGCAAAGCGAAGTCATAATATTACTACTGCAGGATCTATGTAGGTATGTAATGAAACAAAACATATAGCAGAATTACGCTTCTAGTAAAATGGCATTTTCATATTTTTAAATTTTATAAATATATATATAATTTAAGAATGTATGTTGTTATTGTAAAATTAAAATTATTAATGCATATATGAATTATAAATGGCTTTTGTAATCATTCATATAATTAAATTTTGTTTCGTATATAGGCATGATATTGGATTATTATTTTACTGAGGATAGTACACTACCATAATTTTAAACATAATACAATACATGTAGATTATTGCAATAAAAATACATTAATTTAAAGATATTTAATAATATGAATCTGAATAATCGAAGTATGTCCATGCATAATAGATTATTTATGCGTAATAATATTCAAAAAATGATACATGCTTTCTAAAAATAAATTGGATTCAAATATTCTTTACATATCATGCTATATAATAATAGCTACTACCAAACATATACATAAGTAGTACATAAATAAATATTCTTATACAAATTCAAAAGCATACCTTCATCGTCGGAGGAGTAACTGTTGTAAGAAGCATTTGTATAGGTTTTTGGTTTATACTGTTCAGATCTTAATGACTGTCGACTTTGATTCAAAGATCTTGCCAAAGATATTGTAGCTGGAGTACTTTTCCTAGTTAATGGTGATTGTAACATTCTTTGTTTCCACTCCAGTAGCCTCTTCATCGATTCCTCCCGCTGAAAAAAAAAATATTCCGCACTTAAACTCAATACTTTTATGTCATTACTCAAAATAGTAGATTTAAAAAAGGTATGTTGAATAATTTCGATAAAAATTATTATTTTTATTGCATAAAATCCATATTAGTTGAATACTATTTTTTTGAATATGAAGCTTCTTATAGTAAACTAATAATTACATCACAAATATTTATATATTGACCGTTATTTATTTGTGACTAATATGTAGCTAGTATGTTGTTGTCACCCTTCCAGACAAGACATAAAAAAATAATTTGTGTTAGTAAATAAACCATTTTGCTTTTGCTGGCGGAGAGCGACTGTGATTGTGATAACGCGTAAGTGTGTTGTAACATCGTCCATTGCTTAACTCTTACCTGTTGAATTTTCTTTTCCCCTTCCTTTTCTATAGCAGTCGAAGGTAACCTTGCACTAGCAGATCTCATGAAACCTTCAGCTGTATCATCATATCTGACAGATTCCTTAATATATCCACTAACATTTGAGCCGTCACTCATTACACTGCCGCTTCTGTTCAGGTAATCTTTCTGGTTCTCAACTTTCTCCTTTAGGGTCCAATTAGAATTAAGACTTTCTACATCACCATATTTTGGATTGCTACTAACGTTATCCCTATTGGAACTAGCTTCGCTCTCATAGTTGTTAGTTGTCATTTGAGAGTATGCTGTACTTAGTTGCTTCTTAGCTAAACCACTTGCATATTTTGCCAAAGGTATATCCATGTTTCTTGGCCCCCCTGCTAGACCTTGTTGCAAATACTGAGCAGATTGACGCATCTTTTCAGCATAGCTTTCCTCTGAGTAATATCTATCAGAGCTAGGGTCATAGTGAGAGTTAATATCTAAACTAGATTTTGGTCGTTGTGGCTGTTTATGTGATGCATAAGCAGGACGGTTTGGAACACTTTTATTTGACATCTCAGCTTTTGACTCATACTCAAGAAAATCAGCACTATGGGGTCGCGGCATAGGTGGTGGGATTCCGCTTGACTGCATTTTTTTTCTCCGTAATACTGCTGGGCCAGTAAAAGTTTTCTCCTGCGTCTGGAATATAATTATTCTTTTAATGTAATATGATTTTGGACACAAAACACACAGCGCCTCGCGAGGCTCGTTACTATATAATATACGTAAATAGTAGACTATATAGTTAATACTCTTATAACAACTGGAATTATGACATTCAGTTTATTAATATCAGGTGAAGATGACCAGTGACAAGAAATGGTTTACTGTAAGCTAACATTAATACTAGAATGTAATCAGAAGAATTTTGCAAAAAAGCTTAAAATGTTATAAATAATTAAAATGGTAACGTACGTAGTTTCCAGTAGGTTTTTGTTGCTGTTGAAAATTACTTGATATACTGTGACTATCATTGTCTTGACTTGGATTTGGTGATTTGACATACGATTTACCGTATTCATTCCCATTAGTATACTGTCCATATATGTCTTCGTAATCTCCAATCTTGTTTTTCGTGTATGCTGACATAGATGTAGTTCTTCCATAGGCATCAGGTGTACGCCTTTCAGCTATCAATCTTTCGTTGACCACACTACCTGATCTACTAGCTTTTATGCCTAGTTCTCCATATACATCCCTATTATGATTAACACCTGTTTGAACATGTTGTCTATTTCCACTACCAACTTCTCTTTGAGTCTTTTGGCTTTGGTCTTCTTGTATATTATTTCGACTGTTGAGTAATTCTATATTTGAGCTTTCTTCTTGATTATTTGTATCTTGCATAAAGGGATTCTGTTGTGTCTTTCCATCGTAGAATTGTTCCATATTTTTCTGCACTACTTGTTCTTGATTTCGCATCCTATCAAAATAAGGTGATTGTGGATTACAAGTATACATATTCGACGTGTGAACTTGATCCTCGAGTTGGTTGGTTGTGTTTGTTAAAGGCAGAGATAGATGTTGCGGGTCAAAATGTCGTTTGTTGTGATATTGTGTCTGATGTGATGTCGGTGGTGATTGCGGACTGCTTGTATATGTTGATTCTTGGTTTGGACTAGCTGCGTAATTTATGTGGTCCTCATATCGTGCATGACTAGTGCCTTGACTGTAGTGTGATGTTGACTTTTTTAGTAAATCGTAGTTTGGATCGTACCTGTAATAAGGGCATAAAACAATAAAAGAAACATTACCAATATTTGTATATATCCAAGTAACTGTGGCTTTGTTTAAATTTTAATAGTATTTTCATAAATTTTAATAAATTGTGCACTGAGGAAGAATCTGAATATGTATCCTGAGGGAATCGAAGCCATTCTTGTCATAAATCTTATCATAAGATTGTAGAGTAGGTGCTATCAATAATATTCTTACATATCTGGACTAGGCGAGTTATATCCTTCATTGGAACGTCTTGGTTTAGGTGGAGCATTAGCATATGTTGGTATATCATCACCGTCCTGTGAAAAATCAAGTAAAGATTATTTAACTTAATAATTTTATTAATATTGTCATTTTTGTATATTGTATATTGGAATAAATTTGCGGCTATCCTCTGTATCTACTATTATTTGCAGTTATAACAACGACATAATAAGTGTCCTTAGTTCCGCTCTGACAAACTAATTGTTGGTGATCACCTGCACCGGTACATAATACGTGTTCATAGCAATACTCACTTCTGGCTTTGCAGCTGACCGGTCGTTCTCTTTTTGTGGTTGATCACTGAAAATAACAATCATATTCTTGAAATTTGTGTAGCTCACGCTTCAATAACGTAGACAAAATTATTATCAGTCATGCTATGTTGCTTCTGTACCCATAATTTAAAAAAACAGTAATATTTTACATTTGATTTGATACTTCGTTATTTCAAAAGTAACTTAATAAAAACATAAAAAGTGAGAAGAGAACTGTCATTAATTATACATAAAAGACATTAGGCTAAATCTTAAACCTTTTACAGAAATCGTTTAGTGAAATCAAAATTCATGAGAGAGACAATAAGAAATAACCCTAATATTTACCTTAAATAATATTTATCTTAATATTTACCTAATATTTATCCTAATATTTAGTCATTTACCTAATATTTATCCTGACCTCAGAACCTTACCTCAGATTTTGCATAAGAGCAGCCATAGTCAACGATTTGACCCATTTCATCATGGCGTCTTGATCTGGTGCAGCAAGAATGTAAGTCCTCATATTGGCATGTTCCAATTTAAATGAAAACTTGCGTAACACTTTATCTTCGGCAGTGCAAGCAGACACTTTATAAGATGGCAAAAGTACTGAGCCTAAAAGTTTCGCTTCATCTTGGCCTGTAATTATACAATCTTACTTTTACAACAGATCTACACAACATTCTTTCCTTTTCCTCGGAAAACTAGTCGATTAAAATGAGAAGGAGTCTAATATGTTTCTCTTATTACTTTAGGCATTACATGATCTTTAAATCAACGATAGTAAACAAAAAACGGCATAAAAATAGATAGATTGTTAAGTCCCTCGTAGTTCAGCATTCTGAGATTAATAACTTTTCAATACGTTTTTGAACTGTGAGTCATTTTATAATTAATGATAACTGTAAAAAATGTGACAAGTATATAACTGGTGCGTGGGCTGGCCATCTGTCCCATTTGACCGAAAATTAAATTCGGAGAAGTGAGGTATCGCTGCTAGCAGAATTAGGAACGTAAGAAATCCAAAAATTGAATAGTTCCAAATAACTCCAATCTTATGTAATGAGATAATCTTTTGTAATATATATAAGAATTTCACAACTTACTTTTATAGTAGAATAAACAATATTCCGACAAGACGAACCAACGTTTCCGCCAGACTTTTAAACCATCTGATCCCTGTTTGTACAGAATTCCTGACATAGTTACAGGAGCAGAAGGTATCCGCTGTGCTATAGGTGATCTTAATGTTTGATTACCACCACTACTTCTTCTACTCTCCGTTGAAGGTGATTTCACACTGGGAGTGCTCGATTCGCTGGACTTCATAGGTGATACAACACCGATGTTCTTTTGACTTTGATTATTGTAATCAGAAGGAGGGTATTGATTGGCTGCCTCGATCTCTTGAAACCTTCTATGCTGTTCTTTTTCTCCATATGCCATTTGTTGATTTTGCCATTGTGAGTCATGATATTGTGTTTGCTTTTCATATTCTTTGTACTCGTGATTTTTAATGTAAGTGTCCATATCTTTTTGTATATCCGGACTACTGTATTCTTTGAAATCGTTTTTACTACTGTATCGATCTGAATCTCTGTATGAACCGTCAGAGTAAATGCTATTTTGCAAATTCGCCGGCGGTTGAACACCATGAATTTGTTGTAGCAATAATTGTCGTTCAGCAAACTTTTGCTGTTGATGCATTTGCGCTTGATTTTGGTAATGCAGCTGTTGTTGGAGTTTCATTTGCTGAATTTCACTATACTGTCTTCTTAATAATTCCGTATTACTGTGCGGTCCTATTCTACTTGAATATGGAAGATATGGCTTTGAACCATATTGATTAGGATTAACATTAGATCTATAGGTAGGTTGATGATTTTGGTATATTTGGTTGGTTTCTTTCGGTGGGTTACGTTTTAAATAATCTTGATACACTTCCGCGTTATATCCCTTTGGAATATTTTGTAGTAATTCGTGATTCACGTTGTGGTCTGTGTGCACTTCCATTCTTTCATGCCTCGGAGGTGACTGTGGATAGTTATTATAGTTATCATTGGCCGCATATTGTCTGGCGTAATCTTGATTAAGACCAGTACCATACAAATTAGTATGTCTATTTTCTAGGAGCGGAGATCTGGCATTCATGTTCGAATGGTATTGGCTCTGTAATAATTGGTGCATGACGCCATTTGGTTGAATTTGACCGGCTTGTGAAGAACTTATGTGGGTTAGTTGAGGATGTTGCTGTGTATAGACCTGATCGGGGTGAACGTGATGGGCCATAAGATGTTGTTGTGTGAGCGGCTGCTGGGTTGCCGGAACTAATTTTTTGTTCTCCATTTGATATTGGGTTTGTGCAGACGGAGGATCAAGCCTGAAACAAAAATATTTTGAATTATAATACAGTCGATAAATTGTCTAGTAAAATTAAATGAGTTTGTAGTTCTAGCTTTTAAAAAGATACAAGATGGTGTTTTACCTCAAGTAACCTGACGCAAATATTAAAATAACCAACAAAACTAGGCTACTGATGATCTATCCATCATCTCCATCCATCTCACAAGCTTCCGGCAGTGACAGCTACCTACGATACTTAACTCTAATGGCCGGAAGGTGCACAAACATCTATAAGCCGCTGTCATTATATTCATTTTCCGTTCGTCCACTTCCTCTTCACTAATTATAATTAGCCGTGGCCATCAATAACTTTCATGTATTCATTTGTAGTTCATTTTAATAATGTATTTCTAACACAGAGAGATCAAATATAAGGTATAATATATAGGTATAATATAATGTATAGGTAAAATAGTAATCTTAAATAATATTTTTAACCTGTACGAAGTCTATGCATCATAATTCATATTATGTATTAGTATTTTTAATGGCTAACCATAAAACTAGGAAAAAAGGTAAGTAAATTATGCTGTTAAGTGTTACTAAGAGCATACCTACATAGAATATTTGCATAAACAAGGTCATATTGACCTGGACTTGTGTAATTTGTAATGACACTAAATTAATATTACGTAGTTCATGTTCATGATGACAGGACTTAAGTTAAAAACATTCACTCTCATATGATCAAGCAGATTTATGGTTCAAATTTGACTTGTTTGAGCTTGTCTCATTTCAACTGGTATTTTGCACTTTTCCCCGGGGTTGTTATAATTGTCTTGATCCAAATATTCAAACGGAATTATAATTTTGGCAAAAGTTCAAATTTCAATTGTAACATACAGTCCAGACGTTAAAATATTAAACTCAGACGTCTGAGAATTTGTCATAGTTATCACAGTTCTATTTATTCATAGCGTTTGCCTTGATTTGTTTGCAACTAATCTTGAGATGATCATATAAGATCTTACGTGAGGCCGGGTTATATGAGAGACTGCTCCATTTGGCTGTCTGCCAACAATGTGGTGAACGCCAGTGGAACACTTAATGTACAAAACGATGAGCCATTAATTTATGATTCAATGTCAAACTTAACTCAGTTTGACCTAACTCTCTTGACAGATGATTTAATAAGCAATACCTTTACCCTTGAGGAATATCAAAGATTTTATTTTTAACTTGTATACTCTTGATGACAGCAATGACGAAAAGTTTTTGGACACACGTCAGATTTTAATTAAAACATACTTCTTGCGTTATGTTAAGGATTATCAATCAATCAAGCTGTTCAAGGAAGAAATCCATCTAACATTTTTAGGAAATAACATAAAAGGATAAAACAATATACTTAAAAGGTATTTCTTTTCCTTATCTTCTGAATTAAATAATAAATAAATAGTATTATTTGTAATGCAACAAAATTTACCTTTAAATGCTTGATTTTTACCCAGACTGTTTCATGCCTCTCATGAATTCCATTTAAGTAAATGTCAATAAAAGTTCTGACGCTTATATTTCCGTATAAAGTACGTTGAAACAAAGGGCCAGCAACAGAACGGCCCGTACCTTGGTCAGTCCATATAAACGAGCTTGCTGACCAACATTATGGCACTAAAACTGGTCCCTTTGCCACATCGCTTCACGGACGGTTAATGTGTACATAACAGTACTTATATCACTTGTACTAAGTGACATTGCCTTAAAACACTTGTGTTGAGTACTTGAGAGGTAAACTTGTTTACGGAATGTAAGGCTTTAGTTATCAAAACAAAGACCTTTGAACAAAGACTTTGGAATAGCAATTCATAATCTAACATATATTTTATATGATTATCTCTCTCTAGCGAGGTAGTCAGCGTTAATTTTTTTTTTGTACTTTTTTGGTCTTCATAACCCAGGTAATGCCTTGATTTGTTAGTCATCGATATTTATTACTAGTTTATTCCCGTCACTTTGTTCCTGTACATGGACTTTAAAATCATATAATTGACCTGCTGGAAATATTGTACGAATTATAGTGTATGCCATTAACTAATAAACTGTTATAGGAAATCTAATAATGGGTTGAAAACTGCGCATTTATAATACTTGTAAGATTAATTTAAGGGTATCTCTCTAACTCAATTAAAAAATAACCAGTAAAATAAAATAGCAGTATCTAAGCAGTAAATAAGCTCCAATAAATAATGATATTATCACAAGAGCATTTTAAACGTCATCCAATGTCTATCGGCAAACTGCTGGCTCTCTCTCTTACCGTTAAGCCCTCAGAACGTAACACGCGTCACCTACAATGGCCTACATACAGTTCAATGTTGACATATCAAGATCCTTCAGAATCTAAAACAGTATTGAATGACATCACTATGAAGCCGTATTTATAAAACACTCACCTATATCGTAAGCTCTATAAATAAAGCAGACGGGTGTTAAGGATTAAGCACGACGAATAAATACATAAACATTATACATACTATCATTGTGGAACTGGCTGAAGGCGTCCATTTTTGAAGTGTAACTTCTAATGTCTCGTGCAACCGTTTAACGCTTTTAACGCCCCCTTGCGGCCACAAAACATATTATATAATAATAAAAAGGACGAATTTGAACCAGTCTATATATAAATCCAGGAAGAGAATTGCTTAAGCGTGATTGTTATCTGTACATAGACATCTAGTAGCTAGTGGTGGCACTATACCACTCATTTAATACTCGTACTTATAAAGCATAATAGTTTGTTTCATTCAACGCGCTAATCTCAGAAACCGCTGGTTCTATTTTAAAAATTCTTTCAGTGGTGGATAGTGCATTTATAGAGGAAGGATTTAGGTTATATTATATTTTCTAAACAATTAGGGATCTTTACTAAAAGTCCGATAATGTAACCCAAGGTGTAAAAAAATCACCTAAAAAAATGTTTACATTGCGTACGCGGCAAAAAGTATTGATTGTAGAGCAAAAAAATGAACTACAACTTTGCAGAATATATAGTTGTCAACACAAATGGTCGCGAGAGCATGTGTCTAACTATTGTAGTTATCTCACAATAAGTGTTAATTTAATTTTTTAAAATAATTTGAATGATGATGTTTTAAAAGCCCTTTATTTTGTACTGTGGTGTTAATTCTGATTAAAATAAATTATTTACAATTCAAGATAGATTCAATAGCTTCCTGGAACTTTTTGAATTATTTAATTCGGACATTTCATTCAAAAGATATCGCAATATCCACGATATAAGTATTCGATTTTTAGGCAAATATGTATTGCGCGCACATATAGTAACATAACTTCACGCCTTTTCTACCCGAAGTTCTAGGCAGTGGCTTTTAATTCGACGTTATGTTTACGTCCCAAATGGAATAGGTGGCCATACCGGGCAAACGAGGGCAAACGAGCAAGCGCGTCACCTGATGGTAAGTGACTAGCGCCGCCCATGGACACTTAGTTGCAACACATATAGTGTTACAGTTGCGTTTCCGGCCTTTAAGGAAATAGGAATAGGAAAGTATGGGAAAGGGGGAAGCGCCTCCGAGTACCTCTCTCCCCGAACGAAACGCGGCATGAGCCACTTTACGTTGATCTTCCGAGAGGTCGTGGTATTTCACCGGTAGAGCCGGCCCATTCATGCAGCGAACTGCTTGGCTCCACTACTACCATTCAATTTGTTAAGCTTGAATTTCATTACTACACAGACATCAGTTTAGGTTTAGGTACTGTAATTGATTTTTAAAATCAATCATAGTACCTCCACCCGCCACTAGATGTATGGAGGAACTATAATTGAAACTTGAAACGCGGCCTTTAGTGTCAACTACATTCCTTTAAAACTGTATTTGATTGAATGTATTATTATATTTCTAAAATCCATTGAAGAAATAAATACCTAACATTTATAATTAAGTGTTGTTGAACTGATTTTTTTAATATTTTACCAAATTTGTCAATATGTTCTTAAATACTTATATAAACTCCATGGAGTGAAACCATAGCGCGATTTAAAATTGACGAATAGTGACCTCTATGGCCGAGTCGAATAAAACATTATAATATAATAAACTTCAATAAGACATGATACACATTTATAGTGATGGTTAAGTAACCTTATAAAAAATCTTTTATACAGCGTGTCCCACAATGGGTATATCAAGCCGCGATGGGTGGATACAGGATGGAATTGCCTATCGGATGGCTATATTTAAAATGTGATAAGTCGAAATTTTAGATCTGAAAAAAAAAAAAATAATTCCTACTGAGTCCGCAAATAATAATATTTGACATGGTCACCCTACTATAAAGACTTTCATTGATATCACATACACACATACACAAGAAATCGTAACATATGGTACAATTTCTTGTGTACCTACAACACGGATATAAAAATTTAGACCTTATTCTGTAGTAGTAGAGCCGATATTGCTAAGTTATGGTGAGATATAAAATAAAAATTTTGTATTTCATTCTGATTAAATAAAATTCATTCATAGTTTAATACATATCTAACCAGATTTTTCGTTTAAGATTTATGGTGAACACTTACCATTTCTCAGTGTGGCTACAAAAAAGGTTCAATGTGCTGTCCTCCTCTCGTAACACATAGGTTTACACGCCGCGATACAGATTGTGTGGCGCGGCTCAGATACTCCGGTGTTAGAGTACCACAAGCTTCCACAATTTTTTGACGCATATCATTCACAGTTTCACACTGCGTAGCATACACCACACTTTTCAAATATCCCCACAAAAAAAAGTCCATTGGCGTTAAATCGGGCGACCGTGGTGGCCATGGAACAGTTCCAGAACGTCCAATCCACGCATGAAAGCGATCGTCCAGATATTCGCGTACAGAACGAGTGTAATGCGCTGGCGCGCCGTCTTGCTGGAAAATCATGTCGCGGTAAACTAACAAAGGAAGGCCTTCAAGTTCTTCCTCCAAGGTGGTCCTCAACATTTCCAAGTAGATTTCACCGTTCAACCGGTCCGGCAAAAATACAGGGCCTATCAATTTGTCACCGATGATACCGGCCCACACATTAATTTTCCACCTGTGCTGAAAATGGCTTTGACGAAAAGCATGTGGATTTTCATGGGACCAGTAGTGCTCGTTGTGGCTATTGGATAGTCCAAAACGAGTAAAGGTAGCCTCATCAGACCATAGAACCCGAGACGAAAACATAGGGTCAGCAGTAACCTGACTACGATACCACTCACAGAATCGCAGTCTCAATAAAAAATCTGCTTCTGTCAGCTGTTGTGTGCGCTGGTAATGGTAAGCATGCTGATTATCTTTTTTTAAAGTTCTCCATACTTTCATTCTAGACACACCTAATACGACAGAGGCTTTTCTAGTACTTCTAGTTGGATCTTCAGCAAAGTGATCCAAAATATTCTGTTCCACACGAGCATCCGCACGGTCACTCGATCGTCCTTCAGAGTTTGGACTGTGGAAAGAACCGTTTGAGTGCAAACGGTTGACCAGCCTCCTGAAGCATGCATAAGAAGGAAGTCTTCGCTGATTCTCCAGCTCTCTTCCATCAATGTGACGTTGTCGATAAAGTTCGCGCGCTGCAGTAAGGATTCCCTCCGATGCACCCACACACATAATCATATCATAGTACTCTGCATTTGAATACTCCGCCATTATAAAATTACGAAATAACGAAAGCACTTTCACTAACTTGACACCGATATATGATACTGACCGATAGAACAAGCGAACAATAATGAAGAGCGTCTAAAAAAATAATGACTAACGAACATTAGTAAGGATGTGAAAAAATAATTGATTATTGAAATAATCGATTAAAAATCAACATCTAAAAGAAAAAAAAAATATTAAATTTAGTAATTATTTTTATATGACTAATCGATTAATAACCGATTATTTTATTAATCATTCAATTACATATTACCGACTTTATTTCATCTGCAACGCCCCGATATTAAGTTTGGCCCGGAACGAAAACTACTAAAGAATACTTTTTCCATAATGTTATTTTTAACGCCATCAATGACCGCATTCCTTCTATACCTTTGAAACAGTTTAGTTATTTATTTATTCCAATATTTACTAGATGGAGTCGATGAATAATTCAATTTTATCAGCCGACATTTGGTTGATATGTTCTCTTTTATTGTATATTTCCAAATTACTAAATATTACATGGATACTTTTTAAATGTCTCGGTGGCGCAGTGGGCGAGCGCACGGCCTCTGATCCAGAGGTCCGGGGTTCGATTCCAGACACTGGCTCACACCAATGACTTTTCGAAATTGTTTTCGGAAGTTATGTGTGATAAATACCGATGACTGACAAACTTTGTGCCCGGTATGGCAATAGGTTCGCCACCTATTCCATTTGGGACGTACATAACGGCGAGACGAGGCTTAACAGCCGCTGCTTACACCTTCGGGTACAAAAGGCGTGAAGTTATGTTATGTTATGTTACATGGATACTCACGCGCTTCGTTGACTTTCATAACTCTTTTCATGCACGCGCGTCGGTTTTTGAGGCTCCTAACATCACCTTCCTCCATAACACGTTCTATTTGGTCATGTAATGTGTGTCTTGGCCGTCCTCGACTCCTACATACATCCGCTTTTGCATTGTATATCTGGTCAATCGTGTCAAATGCTCGGTCAGTCTTGCATCATCCATCCTTTCTACATGTCCGAACCATCGAACCAACCATGCCCTTTCTTACTTTTACACCGACACTCTCTTTCAAACCAACTTCCTTCCTTACAACCTTGTTTCCTACGCGGTCAGCGAGAGTCACTCCGCAGATTTTGCGCAGTGACCTCATTTCTACCGCGTTTATTCTACTTTCATGCACACTCTACCATACCCAGCTCTCGTTTCCATAAGTTAGCGTTGGGATCAGGACTGCATTGTGGATTGCTAGCTGGGCTTTCTGCTGACGTTTTTTGCGCCCAGGAATCTGGCCAACGCTCCATTTACGCTATTTCCTATCGCCACTCGTCTCATCCGTGGTGTACCTTCCATCCTTGCTAAAAGCGCATCCAAGATATACTATTTCATTCACCTGTTCCAGCACTACATCATCAACCATTATCCTTGCATCTGTTCTGGATTCCTCCCTTTCAAACACCATAACTTTCGTTTTCGTCGCATTCAACTGCAAGCCTTTAATCATGCAATCATCTTTCATAGTAGTGACTAGTATTTGCAGGTCCGACGGCAATTCGGCCAGAAGCACGGCGTCATCTGCGTAAAGCAGGCAGCTCACAACTAGGTCACCCATTTGCATCACTACATCCATCGATCTCACTCTCTGGAGACAACTGTCCAGGTATAGGATGAACAGTCGAGCGGACAGCACGCAACCCTGTTTGACGCCGATATTGACGTCAAACCAGGGGGACAAGCCGCCGTCAGCACGCACACACGCTGTGCAGTCCTCGTAAGTGGACTGCACAGCGCGCAGCAGTGCTCCGCTCACCCCGTAGCCCGGGAGTATATCCCACAGATCCTTTCGTAACACTCTGTCAAACGCTTTTTCCAGATACACAAAACCGCAGAAAACCTTCCGGTTAACAGCCAGTTGTTTCTCCACGATGTCGCGGAGAGAAAAAATCTGATCCATGCACCCTCGTCCGCTTCTAAAACCACCCTGAGCCTCCCACAACACTCCATCAGATATCACCCTCATTCTCCTTTCAATAATTTTCCCATACACTTTTGCTGCTAAACTGATCAAACTGATGGCCCTGTAACTGGCGCACTGCATACGTGATCCCGGCACGTATGCAGTGCGCCTCCAGTCCGTGGGAACCTTACCTGACCTCCAGCACAGATTGCTCAAAGTCAGGAAAGAGTCCCGGGCACAGGTTCCACCGTATTTGATCATTAAGCAGACATCATATCAATTCCAGCTACCTTGCCAGAAACATAGAAACATACCAGGAACATACTCGTACATTTCCCCAAAATACTCGCTCCACCTGCCTAATACATCGCTTGGGTTTGCAAGAATGTCACCAGCCTTAGACATAATTTCCAGGCATACGTCCAAGATGGGCTTACCAGCATCATTGACTCTCTTGTCACCATTCGGAACAAGTACAGCCTCCAGGCCATCTCTCTTGGTTCCGACCCATCCATTAAGATCACCACACAGAATTATCCTTTCATGTCCCTCAGCCAGATTCAGAATATCCCTAACAGATTCCCAAGACTCCTCGAGTTCGCGGGGATCCGCGGAGCTTACGGGAGCATAAGCTGCGACCAGGAAAACTCGCGTGATCCCCAGTTTTATTCGACCCCAAAGATGTCTTGGGCCTACCAACTCATAATCTTTCACTCCGGAAGCAAAGTGGGAGGAGAGAACGACTCCAACACCCCCACTAGGACGGACGTCCTGGTCCACTCCGGACCATAGGGCTACCATGCCACCGGGGAGGTCCTCGGTCTCACTCCCCCTCCGCTTTGTCTCCGTCAAACATAAGGCATCCAGGCATCTCTCATTTATTACATTCATCATCTCATTCATCTTTCTGATCATACTACCTCTAACATTCCACGTGCCTATACGGCACTCCCCTCTCCTCGTCCCACCAGGATTGGCGCTGCGTGAAGGGTGGCGTCCCCCTTCGCCGCATGCGCATGCAGCCGCACCGACGGGGGCTAATCGGTGCCCGTCGCTTCTGGGGCACGCCGGAGCAGCCCGTCCGGCTCAGTTTGCTTCGGTCAAGATTGCGTCCAACTGGGACGGCAGGGGTCGCGACGTGCACGCTCTTGACATGACCCCCTAAAACTAATTGTACATATTGCCCAAAAATTTAAAAATCCATTAATTTAAATAAATCGATTATTAATTATCGATTTTTTCATTGTAATAAATTAATCGTTTAATCAAAAATCGTTTTCTTATGTTTAATGTCACATTCCTAAATACTAGTGTCTCTGCCATTTTTAATTTCTTAGGGTACCGTTATACCAAAATACGGAACCTTTATACGATAACTTATTTTTTTATAATAACTTTAAAAATACTAGTCGCTGTACTACAGAGTCTACTAGATATTTTAATTTCACTCAAATCTCATCCAAAGCAAATTGGAATAGTATTTTAGAAAATCTCTAAATTTTAAGTAATAATACGCACAATACCGAAGGTGTAGGCAGCGGCCGTTAAGCCCTGTCTCGCCCTTATGTTTACGTCCCAAATGGAATAGGTGGCGAACCTATTGCCATACCGGGCACAAAGTTTTCAGACATCGATATTTATCACACTTAACTTCCGCAAACGATTTTGAAAAGTCATTGGTGTGAGCCAGTGTCAGGATTCGAACCCAGACCTCTGGATCAGAAGCCTTGTGCTCTCCTATTGGACCACCGAGACTCATAGGATTTACCTACGTAATACTTTTTAAGCTTTCACGTGTTATGCAACATAATGATAATAATAATATACTTTATTAATTTGCGTTGGTACATTAAAATTATACGGACCCATAATAAATAATATTAATATTTCAAAATATTTCACTGTAAATTTAAAAATGCCGACAAATTCTTTTTATAAATGCCGCCTGA
Source organism: Euproctis similis (assembly GCA_905147225.2). Lineage (NCBI taxonomy): Eukaryota > Metazoa > Arthropoda > Insecta > Lepidoptera > Erebidae > Euproctis > Euproctis similis. The sequence goes on from LR990109.1 coordinate 19,519,366, forward strand.
TGAGTTCAAGGTTACCTTGTGCGAGCCGAAAGGCAGGCGGCAATTCTCAAAGGAAGTTTCGGGCGCGTGTAACAGGTCACAGCACGTGTAAGAGGTGCACACATATACACAGCACATATACACATGACCTACAAATGAATCATTAAGTAGGGTTCACAGTTTTTTGTGTAACTTCACGCCTCAAATACATGAGAGTGTAGGCAGCGAATACTATTTACTGATTATGTTTCATGGTAATTTTATATGATTTCTTATTGCGAACCGAATACAGATAGCTTTTTTTGTGTAACTTCACGCCTCAAATACATGAGAGTGTAAGCAGTGAAAACTATTTACTGATTATGTTTCATGGTAATTCCATGTGGTTTCTTAAACAGATCAGAATGTAGTCAGCTTAATATTTTTTTGTAACTTCACGCCCCAAATACATGCGGGTGTAGGCAGCGAAAATTACTTATTGATTATGTTTCATGGTAATTTTATATGATTTCTTATTGCGAACCGAATACAGATAGCTTTTTTTGTGTAACTTCACGCCTCAAATACATGAGAGTGTAAGCAGTGAATACTATTTACTGATTATGTTTCATGGTAATTCCATGTGGTTTCTTAAACAGATCAGAATGTAGTCAGCTTAATATTTTTTTGTAACTTCACGCCCCAAATACATGCGGGTGTAGGCAGCGAAAATTACTTATTGATTATGTTTCATGGTAATTTTATATGATTTCTTATTGCGAACCGAATACAGATAGCTTTTTTGTGGAACTTCACGCCTCAAATACATGAGAGTGTAAGCAGTGAAAACTATTTACTGATTATGTTTCATGGTAATTCCATGTGGTTTCTTAAACAGATCAGAATGTAGTCAGCTTAATATTTTTTTGTAGCTTCACGCCCCAAATACATGCGGGTGTAGGCAGCGAAAATTACTTATTGATTATGTTTCATGGTAATTTTATATGATTTCTTATTGCGAACCGAATACAGATAGCTTTTTTTGTGTAACTTCACGCCTCAAATACATACATGAGAGTGTAAGCGGTGAAAACTATTTACTGATTATGTTTCATGGTAATTCCATGTGGTTTCTTAAACAGATCAGAATGTAGTCAGCTTAATATTTTTTTGTAACTTCACGCCCCAAATACATGCGGGTGTAGGCAGCGAAAATTACTTATTGATTATGTTTCATGGTAATTTTATATGATTTCTTATTGCGAACCGAATACAGATAGCCTTTTTTTGTGTAACTTCACGCCTCAAATACATGAGAGTGTAGGCAGGGAAAACTATTTACTGATTATGTTTCATGGTAATTCCATATGATTTCTTAAACAGATCAGAATGTAGTCAGCTTAAATTTTTTTGTAACTTCACGCCCCAAATACATGCGGGTGTAGGCAGCGAAAATTACTTATTGATTATGTTTCATAGTAATTTTATAAGATTTCTTAATGCGAACCGAATACAGATAGCTTTTTTGTGTAACTTCACGCCTCAAATACATGAGAGTGTAGACCGGGAAAACTATTTACTGATTATGTTTTATGGTAATTCCATGTGGTTTCTTAAAGAATGATTAGAAAGAAGATCAGAATGTTGTCAGCTTAAATTTTTTTTGTAACTTCACATAATTATTAAAAATTAGAGATGACAACCCTATTGATAATCGAAATGGAAAAATGAATGAAATACTTTAGGCGAGTAGTCACAATGAACTCAGTTGTCGTAGGTCATAAGTAGGGTGATCATGGTTCATATTTCTGCGGGATAATTTTTGTAAAAAAAGTAAAAAAAATTTTTTTTTGCCTTTTTTTACTTTCTATAGGATATCTAGATTTCAAAGCATGTCTAGATTCTAGATATAAGTGGTTAGAATAGGGTCTGTGAAGCACCCTGTATAATAATCTGTTTATGATCCTCGGTTCAAATAATTTTCATCAGTATGTTGCATTCTTATACACAAATTTAAACTTAGTTACCATTTCTCATAATCAGTCCCATTTTTAATAGTACCTATAATATAATAGTAATAATTATTAATAGTCTCGGTGGTCCAGTTATGTAGTCGAGCTCTCCGATTCTGGAGTCCTGGGATCGATTCCGGGCTCACATCAATGATTTCTCGGATTTTTTTAGTATCTTACTATAGTTAATTTTAGGTACTATGGTATTTTTATGGTATTTTTTATGGCAAATCTAAGGGAGTAGGATATGAAAGGATGGGGAAGGAGAGTGGGCCTCCGGGTACCTCTCTACCGAACGAAACGCGGCATGAGCCAGTTTACGTCGATCTTCTGAGAGGTCGTGGTATTTCACCTGTCGAGCCGGTCTATTCATGCAGTGATTATTTTTCTCTATTTCTGAATCAATTTCTAACCCTGTTTATTTTCCTTTCTACAACACGAAGTTACACTTCCAACGCGTGGCTTCCACGCATATTTTTTTTACTATCCAGTCGTGCCATGAGGAACTATGTTGCCTATCCTTGAAAAATACTTTATTTGTTTTGCGGATAAATTCTGATGCGTTGTCATATATTTAAGTTTGATTAAACTATTACATTAAAATTGTCTTTTTTTAATACTTAAAATTATTAACTTTACCAAGTTCTGTTAAATACATTCTCAACAATATGAAAAATAGGACGATATAATGTAAAAGAAATCAATATCACAATTATAAGGAATCCAAACTAAAATATACAATTTTCAAGAAGTTACGCTATACCTAGGTCACCTGCAGGAAATGCATAGACAGGTCCATACAAATACGGTAGACGATTCACTCATATCACTCTAAAAAAAACTCATCTTGTGTAGTCAGGGAAAAGAATTACTTAATATATGACAAAATCCTTATTTCAATATTCACACGATTGTTGAAAAACAGGCGAATAACAATGAAACTGTCGAAACAACTTAAATGCATCATTATTGTTATATTATTGTAACGTAACTTTTGTGTTATGTAAATTTTACACGCAAATTTCTGTGACCCTTCATAATATTTGTTCGCAAAAATCTTTCCTAATATAGTTCTATATTATATTTCTCGTAGACTGTCGTACATTAGACACCCTCGTGTAGCACTTAAATGGAGACTTACTAATTGTAGCAACCGAACCGACTAATACGTTTAACCGTCAAGCTAGAGTTTCATTATCACTTGACTTAATGGTAAAAACAATAGTAATATATGTTTAAAAAAGTAGAAAATACAAGTGAGGTGTGTAAGTATCGCGTTTTACTTTCTGCCTACCCTACAAGGGCCTTAACGCAAAGTTGTTTTTTCTAGTATACTACTTATCTGTAGCTTTTATAAGACTTGAATTCAATATAATATCTAATTTCAAACTAAATTAATGCTGACAAATTTCGCCATTAAATGCATGGTTTGGCTGTAACAAGAAGTTTAAAAACACTAATCATCGCAGCTAAGATTTAAAAAGAAACAGAAAGCTCTGAAGAAAATGGGCCATCATTGGTAGGAACTAATGCGTGTATATGTTTGACATGTTTATAACCCAATGGATACGAAGCTACGACTTTAAAACTCATTAACGGCCACCGGCATCACTGAGTTAATTCAAAGATTTGTAAATATACGAAGTGAAACTCATGTGAATGCCACAGTTCAATGAAGAACGATTGCGTTGCAACAGACCTGTTCTGTAGTACTGAATGAGAAAGAGGCAAGTATTAGAATACCCAAGCAAAAGAAAGATCAAAGCTGCCGTCTCACAAACGGTACTTTCTGCAGTCGTATTTAACAAAGATATTATCAAACATTACCGCGGCCGTATTTTCTCTACTGCTTTAGTACTTGGTACTTACTTCTGAACAACAATCGTAATACGTAGTACACTATACCAGTTATGGTAGTATTAGGTATACCTGCTAATAACTATTGAGGTATTATATTACCCATGCCAGCGTATAATATAGTGTTATTGAAACATTCTGATCTTGTTATTTAGATAAAGATATTGTTATTCAGACGGGCCTCGTGGCGCATTGGTAAAACTACCGGCTGCAGCAATGAGGTCGGTGGTTCGATTCCCACCCGAGCACAAATATTTGTGACAAACATGAATATTGGTGTGGCGTCTGGGTGTTTTTCTATGTATTATAAGTATGTATTTATAAAAGAAAAGTATATATGTATTAATATCCGATATCTAGTATCCATAACACAAGCATTCAGTTGCTTAGCTTGGAACTAGAGGGCGCTGTGTGTATTGTATCCAAGATATTATTATATTATAATTTACTAAAAAAAAATATAGTAACTATGAAAGAGTATGAATGGGCGACGTATTGAAACAGTTACACATAAAAAAATACTGAAAACTATGAGTAGTCCAAAATTTACTTCCATTCAGATATTGTAAAATACTTACATATTGATTGCGTAGTGCGGAAGTACGGAACAATATATTTAGACTCCCGTCCTGAGGTAAGCTATTTTAGGATATTAGTAAACTATTTTAGTAGTTTTATATAAATAAATGAAATGTCAATTTGCTTGCGAGGCAAAGAATATGAACCAACCTATCCGTAGTTAAGTTAGTCATCTAAATTAGTTTGCAAATAACGCATCATTTTGATACAATATAATATAATATAGTAAGTCTTGTCCTTTTTCACACAAATCAAAGACTAAGAAACTTAAGCTGATGGTAAGTCACACACAGACTCACACATTCGCAATTTATTCCGTTCATCATATTTATAACTTGTTCTAAATACATTCCGTACTAATAAATATAACATTTTATTCTCTATACAAACACATAGTGATATTTTTTGTTGCAATTCCGTGCGTTACTTTTATAAATAACCTTTACTGAACTTGGTTGCGCTGAACATTCATTATCATCATATCTATTGGCATATTCTAATGGCATTCAAGCGAGCTATTGAAGTTGTACGATTCACCGCAGTGGAATTCAATGGTGGTGTCGATTGGTTGGCGCGGTCCGACCTGACACCGCAAGCGGTAGGTTTCCTCGACGTTCCCGCGCATTCTTGCCGTCGAGGTGAACAACCGGCGGTACACGTCGTCGTCCTTGGAGCCGCGTGCTCCTTTCTATACAGCCTCCGTCAACTGGGACAAGGGTTGTCACATAAATCCATCAAAATGGATACCTTTAAAACTCAGTTCAGTTCAAACAGTATTCATACCAACTAAGTAACTTATTATATATGTGTAACAAAATTCAATGTAAGGAGATAATATTTTGAATTCGTAATGGTAGTTACCCATTTACATTTACATGTAATAATAATTATTCACATATACTTAAATGTATTATCATTACATAGTATAAAACAAAGTCACTTTCCGCTGTCTGTCCCCTTATATGCTTATATCTTTAAAACTACGCAACGGATTTTGATGCGAGTTTTTTTAATAGTTAGAGGGTGTCAATGGTTTTGATTTATATTTCATATATGATGTTGTAAAGAGAAAATTATATTTTTCGAGATTTAGCACTTTAATTGCAAACGCTGGCTGAACCATAAGTGATAGATTAAAACAATGTTCTACATTATTAAACACCTTCAGAAGGTCTACAAAAAAGTCCGCGAGGGCATAGGTCTATCTCTTAGGGATAACCCACAATGACCATTTTTATTTTTTTATTTTTTACGAAAAATAATGGCTTATTTACGAAGCGATTTTAAACATTACAACATTAATTTTCATCCAATTAATTGTCTTTAATAGATTGTCCATATAATATAGATGATCCTGGACCTTTACAGAATTCTATTTAAACGAATATTTTCAAAGATATTGCAGTATTAACGTAGCGGGACAGCAGTTAAAGCCGATAAATAGCACAAATTGAACCTCATGCTATCCAAAATTTACTCATTTATTACTTTTGATGCGGAACAAAGTTCACCGTGTCAGCTAGTGTATATATAAATATCAAAATATAGCCTATCTCACTTCAATAGTCTCGGTGGACCAGTGGTCGAGCACCCCCTTCTGAATCGCGGGGCCGAATCCTGACCCATACAAGTGACTTTTGGAAAATTAATTTCGTAAGTTATCTATAATAAATATCGGTCGACTGAAAAACTTTCTGCCCGGTATGGCAATAGGTTCGCCACCTAGTCCATTTGAGACGTTAACAACGGCGAGTAAGGTTTAACAGCCACTGCCAAGACCTTCGGGTAGAAAAGGAGTGAAGCTATGTTTATGTATGTTTTTTTACTGGCAGCCCTACAAACCTGCTGTACTCAATCTGACGTGGTTAGATAAGTCCCATGTCGGTGTTGAACTGTAACCCGACTACCGTGACTATGAATAGTGATGTGATGGTATCCTTCATGCCCATCATATTCATACATATAAATATTTTTTCCCACATCTACGATCAACCGTGAATATGAAATGTGCAAATAAAAAATAAAATTATTATTATATGTAAAATCAATTATGTACAGTTGCTATAACTATATATAATCGATGCTAACGAATATATATAGTTATAACGAAATAATTTTAAATGTAATAATTTTGTTGGGTTAGAAAAAAGACTGGAACTCGATCACAGCGCCACCTATGAATTGAATTTGCAAATATTGCATTCATATTAAAATAATACCAATACCATAATAAATACCAAGTACCATTTTTTGCACAACCGATTCAAGACCAGTAATTAGATTAGGTAAAAAGTATATATATAATTGTTATTAAACAAAAAACATTTAATTAGTCAGTTAATATAAAATTACATTAGTCTCGGTGGGCCAGTGGTCGAGCACACGGCTTCAGGTCCGGGTTCGATTCCTGACACTGGCTCACACCAATGACTTTTCGAAATTGTTTTCGGCAGTTATGTGTGATAAATATCGATGACTGAAAACTTTGTGCCCGGTATGGCGATAGATTCGCCAGCCGCCACCTATATTCCATTTGGGACGTAAACATAACGGTGAGACGAGGCTTAACAGCCGCTGCCTACACCTTCGGGTAACAAAAGGCATGAATTTATGTATGTAAACAAAAAACATGTGTATTAGTGACACCAGAGATAGTAGGTACTACGTTAATGAATATTAACATATTGTGTCTAGTAAAAGCGAAAACAAGCACGTAATTACTAAGTTTCACCTCAAAGTGCGCAGACATTAACAACTATTTACAAATAATATAAATTAATGAACATAATAAAATTATAGGTACTTATTTGGTGTTATATTGTTGGTCTGAAGATCGAGCACCCCACTTCTGAATCAAGATAAGTTGGTTTCGAATACTGGCTCACACCATTGACTTTTCAGGCGTATGCATAAATGGTAAAGATACGAATTCCTGTACAAAATTGTGGCCGATAGGTTCCGCCATTTATTTTCATTCGGCATAAAAGCCGCTGCCTACACTTACAGACAAAATATGTGTGAAGTTAAAATACTGTTGCGCCTTTATCGTAGATCTCATTGTCTTTATAGTGCGCCTATATAATGTTTACACATGTTTCCAGTATAAACATTTATCCAGTGGAAAAATTCGTAGACGTGTTTTTTTTTCTTTCTGATAATTATAACTTACGCATAGTTTCCAGAAATTAGCGTCTACCAAATCCACAACTACTCAGCCCATTTAAACAGAAATCCCTCCGTCAAGCCATTACATTATCGAGACAACAAATCTTTTTTTTAACTTATACAAACTAAACTACTTTATTTAAATTCTATTGCAAGTATTATTTCTTTTATACGAAATAGTAAATAAGCAACTTATTCGTTAGTTAATAACACATAAAAGGTGTAACTCAACAGATACAGTATTAATCAAAAACAAATTTAGGTACATCTCAAAGTCACAATCTTAAACTAAGTTAAATTAGGAAGATGGCACGCTTTAATTAAACCGTTTAGTTATGTTTTTCATCATCTTGTTAAAACTAATTCGCGGTTTATCTTACTTAAACACGATAATTACATTGTAATGTTCATCAGACCGTTAAAACTCTACAAAGAGTGTGAACACAATGAGTTTTATTTTTGTTGTGGTTGACTATTGTGTGGGAGCCCGTCTGTCGGTGTAGCATTACCGCGACACAGGTCAAAACGTTAAACGAAATAATGTCTCAACTGAGTTCACTAAACCAAAAACAATGGGACAACCAGAAATTAACGGTACATTTATGTTGAAGTAAACCACAATTAAGTACCAAATACAACATAATATTAAGCGTTTATCTTGTTCTCTTAATATTTATGACAATGCATTTCTTCGTGATGAAACCTATTTTGGTACATGGGGGACACACTATTTTTATGGAATTGGGGACAAACTAGCAGGCTAGTCACCCGATGGCAATCAACAAACACCGCCTATGGTCACCTGAACACAAATAGTGTTACAGTTGCGTTGCCCTCCATTAGAATGGGATATGGAATGGATTGGAGGTGCGATGGAAAGGGAAAGAGGAAGGGGTTCAGCCTCCGGATACCTCTGTTACCGACCGAAACGGGTCATGAGCGTTCCCGGCGTTACCTATGTAAAATGTATTAGTTTTAGCCACGATTCATAGCACTGAACTAGAATTTTGAATTCTAAAACATGAGAGATGGTCTGCGTAAGGTCCCCTTTATCCACGACATGTTGTAACATCCAGGAGAAGGGAACATTTCCAGACATTTCCACCATAGAAAAATCAGTTTTTATGCTCAGGTGGAGAACCGACGCACCTTTACTCAAGACATCCAATAGGAGGACAACTACCGCGTCACCTGGCTAATATAACTTGTCTACACGATTTGGTGCTTGCATATTATTATGCTAATATTATTGGCATGCTAATATTATTTATGAATAATTCTTAATATTTAAATGACTGTGTGGGATGTGTTTTTGTACTGCTAATGCAGACAGACGGGCATGTCAGCATGAATCTTTATAGCGTGATGTCAGACCATCAGGTCCCACCTTATAGATAATAGATCGGTGATATTTGGATATTGGATAAGCTTATTATTTGCTAAAAACCCTACTCGTGAAATAGAACTTAAGAGCGACATTTTTATATTATGTGTATCAGGAAAGTAACAAAGGTTTAGTCATGTCGCAAGAATGATGGAAATCCTATTGACAAAAAAGGAGAGTAGGATTCAAGATGAGGCTACCATGCCCAAATTAATAATCTATTTCACAAAGGAGAAATCCGTAGATCCCAAAACAAACACGAATACATGATATTTGTATCATATCATAGCAAGACTGTGGATGAAACGAAATAAAATATATCAGGTTCGAAGCCTGTGGAAAGAGAAACTCTATGCCTACCTGCCAAAGGCTGCTGGCGTAAGGAAATTAACATAAAATAATCTTTGATAATATTACTAGAGTCTATCTATATGTAGGTAATAATGTTATAAATATGTATATACTAGTTGTCTTATAATTCAAACATATTATGTTTAAAATCTCTCGAGAAACTGGTACAGCTTTTAATAATAGTAATAATAATAATAATAAATGTTTATTAATAGACTACTAAAGGTCCACTTGTTAGTATACAGTTGCTTAAAAAACTACGTTAGTAAACAAGACATAATAACATAACACAGTAACTCGTAATCTTAAATTGCTACTATTGGCTACGATCTTACTAAAATTTTCATGAAATGTTCAAACATGGGAGAACATGGGAATATTTTTCAGCAAAGATGCTATTGGTACTTGAGCGCACTCTTTCTAGCAGTGACGCAGTCCTGTTTCTTATAATACTATAAAAGTCATTTGTGATATTCTGTGCAAACATATTAGATGCGCTACAGAAACGCGGCAGGCCCAACAGCATCCTGAAACTATTGTTGTATTGAACGCGAAGCGTGCTCAGAGCTTGCAGGGAATACCTAGCCCACAGGCTACTAGTGTAAAGAGTTTGGCAGTAAGCTTTAAACAGTGTTATTTTTACATCTCTACTGCAGCGAGAAAACCTGTGTACCAGCATGTTACTTCTAACAGCAAGAGCCCTACGTTCACGTTCAATATCATTATGATCCTTGAGGTCCTCGGTCAAGTAGTGACCCAGGTATTTGAATTTGTTTACATTTTTAAGTGGACGATCATTTAGTTTTATGTGCGAGTTAACGGGTATATTTTTGCCGGGGACCCCGAAGATCATGTATACACTTTTAATACAATTATATAAAAGTCCATGGTCAGAGGCATAGTCTTCACATTCTTTTAACAGTTCTCTTATGGAGCTGGCTGTTGGACCCAGCAGCACCATGTCCTCCGCATAGCTAGCATAGTTTATGCAACAAATAATAAATTGATTTTTAATTGGAAAGTCTGTACATATTGTGTAATGAATTGGTTTGCTAAATAGCTATGACGGTAGAGATTGCTACATTGACGAGTCAATGATATCTGTACACATATTTAAAGTAAATTCATATTTCTATACCTACTTTAGACATAGTTAAAATTGTAACTCCACTGTAAACGGCAAGCTTTTCAAATGCTAGACTATAGATAAATAATAGACAGAAGAGACGAGGCTATAGAAAATACTTCATTTAATAACATATAGGCATATGAATTTATATTTTTTTATGGGATAGGAGGGCAAACGAGCAAGTTTAAATGTAAGTAAGCAACTTCTCACCGCCCATGAACACCGTGGTGCGTGCCGTCCTTTAAGAGAGTAGGAGAGGAAAGGAAGGGAAAAGGGGATCGGGCCTCCGGATACCTCTTTTACCGAACGAAACGCGGTACGTGCCACTTCACGCCGTTATTCCAAGAGGTCGTGGTATTTCACCAGTCGAGCCGGTCCATTCACGCAGCGAACAGCAAGACTCTACTACTGTTACAAAATCATAAAATACCTAGGTTTTATATAGGTTCTTGATTCGGTTTATTTCGGTTATTATTTCAATAATTATAAACGGGAAGGCATACAATATTTTAAAACTTAGATATCCCACTAAACAAATTCTGAAAACTGTAATAGGGATAAGGTAAAATAAAGGTTACTCGTCTAAAAAGCTAAAACGAATGTTTATTTACAATTACCGGTAAAGGTTACTAAATATTGTGACGTTCGTCTATCACACAGATAGGCTTTTTCAAAGAACTGTGGACTATGCGGGTGCATTAGCTGGCTCGATGTAAACAATACGACGATTTAAAAATAACTATTGCAGGCAAATTATATATACAATGGTTCGTTTTTATTTCTAATCAGCTGGCGTATTAAGAACTCGTAATTCCCGCCAGTTTACGCGCTGCCTTGCAAATTCGTATTTTAAGCAACTAATTTCAGTTGGTTGACGAGAAGTTACTGTTAAATTCACTCTAAATTCGATTTATCAACGACTAATTCCATTTAGTCAGTCATGGGTAGTCTAGACTAGCTAAAATTAGTCGTTGAAAATACGAATTCGATAGGCAGCGAAAGCTGGCTGGAGTTAAGAGCTCATAATAGGCCCCCTGTTCAATCAGCTGAAGTGGCAATGAGCCAGTCACGTTTGTCGTAGGGCCAGCCGACCGAGACCGTGTGCAATGGTATTGGTGTCACAATACTAGATAAATAGATCAGTAGGTAAGTACTTCATATTATCCATACTAATATTATAAATGCGAAAGTAACTCTGTCTGTCTGTCTGTCTGTTACTCTGTCAGTAGCATCAGATGACCCGATTGCTCGTTTGCGAACAAAATGTTTTAATAAAGATGAGAAATGAGATTTACAATATAATTAATCATTCTGAACGTGAAAACAAATCCAAAATGGTTTAGCATCAACAATTTGGTGAATCGTTCGAAATATCTCGGAACTATAGCTTGAATTTTTCCCCGTGCATAGTTTAGTGATTGAATAGACTTAGCGAAATAAATAAATAGTAATATAAAACGGAAGTTCATGGAGCATGAACTAGGCTTTATTTCATTTAGAGTTATTTTATTATAGAAGTGGGCAAACGAGCTTGCCGATCTCCTAATGGTAAGTGACTACCGTCGCCCATGGAGTTTTTTTGCTTCATACACACATAACTTCACACGTCGCACTCGCTTCTTTGACTTTCATAACTCTTCAATATTTTAAAATATGCTGAATTGTGCTACCTAAATTTGTTCTAGCATTAAAAAACAACAATTTAACAAATAATTTGTCTTCTATTTCCAATTTCTCAACTCAAAACACATTACTAATTGTTAATTTAAAAAAACAAAGATTCTAACATATAGAGTAAGTATAATATATTACTACATATAATAATAAATTCTACTTGAATACAATTACCTAAAACTTAACACTAGCAATAAATGACTTTCAACGAAACGCGTGAAAATATTTAATAGTTTTGTTTATGAATAATGCATTCTTAATGTTTAACAAGTAATTATACAATACGCGATAATTAACACGTTTTAAATTTGTTAAATGTCTTATTTATTTATTTTTTCACCTAGCTGAACAAATGAATTGTTGGTATGCAAGGACAAACGCTCGTGGACTAGTCGACAGAAATGTTGAATTATTAGAAAATTTTGATTAGACACGTCGCCCTGTATATTGCGCGCTTTGTCATGAAAATGATTGATTTATATTGCAAGGCATGGTTGAAATAAATATCGTTAAAGATTCTGATAGGCAAATCTAAATGGACGGGATCCATATAGACCGAAATAAGTGACAGAGACACACAGTTCGTTGCATGAATAAAGTAGCTTCAGAATATCGGTGTAAAGTAGCTTATGCCACGTTTCGCTCGGTGAGAAAGGTATACGGAGTCCCCACCACCTTCCACCTTCCATGTCCCTTTCCATTCCCATTTTACTTCCAACTCCTTCCCTATCCCATCTAAAGGCTAGCAACTCAACTGTAACACTATTTCTGTTGCAGGTGTCCATGGGCGTGTTAATCGTTTACATATAAAGTTATATTGCATATAAAGGGACAGACAGCGGAAAGCGACTTTGTTTTAAACTATTATCATTTTTACGATTTCATACTATGGTCATATTTATTATTGTTTACCATGGATTCACGACGATTTGGCTATTTCGATATTTAATAACTTTATCTTTTTTTTAGTGACTAACTTCTAAAAGCTTTCACAATGTGTGCCAAAATGTGTAAACCTGAGACGGAACTCATACGTTGTGATAATAAGTGTATTGGGGTTTCTCACTTCATTGTGAGATTTGAGATGATTCATCATTTTACTAAGAACTTTGTGTCAAATTACAGTAAGCAGGTCATATTATAAATATATTAGACAATTCTAAGTACCAGTTATAACATAACCAAACAAACTGGTACAATTAGGTATTTGAAAAAAAAAAATATTGATTCTTTTTTATGTATTTTAAAACTTTATTATTAATAATATTGATATTTAATGCAAAAACTTCAAAAAATTATTTTTTCAATTAATTATAAACAATTAAAAATTGATGAAATTTAAATAAAAATCACGTGACTATAAACGCGCCATGATTGGTCACTATAGTTGTGACGTCATAATGTTATAGCTATTTAATAACAGTACAGCGTTTACGGCTAATACTCATGTCTAGACAATAATATTGAAAATTTATTGCTAAAATACGAGTTGTTAGTTGATTTAAATTAGTTATGTGTGATAAAGGATTTATTAAGGCAAAGTCTGATAATATTCCTGATGTTGATATATTTATGATCACCGATTTTTTAAGAAATGACGTTCGACGACGACGACGACGACGTTTCTTGAGAAAGAATTAAGAGTAAAAATAACGCGTCCGGGGATGTATCTTGTACCTAGTTATCCGATTTTTGCAGCATCTCCTGATGGAATGACAAGCAATGCCATTGTTGAAGTAAAATGTCCCACCAGTCATAAATCATTGGATATTTTTCTAGCAAAAGGTAAAGTCAGCTTGAAGTGTAATGCCCAAATGCAACTACAAATGTTATTGACTGGTAAAAAATAAAGTATCTTTTGTGTTGCTGATCCACATTTTGAAGAAAATAAAACTATTTACATTAAAAAATTTATTTACTGAACTTTCCTTAAATATATAATAATTATTTGATTTGTATACTTAGATAAATAATAATTAATAAAAATGGTATTAAGAAATACTTACATCGAAATGATCTTCACAACAAAAAAAATTCGATTTTGTTTGGGGATTATCACGGTGCACTGCTTGAAACCATTTATTTCGACATTTGTCATCTTGGGGAACATTTAAAAACATTTTATCAGGAGTTGCCTTTGTAGTATTCGTACATAATGGTACAAAACAAGAAGGATAACTTTTGAGGTTCGACATTTTTAATATAAATTTAAATATTTAATAATGACAACAAAATTAAATAGATCAAAACACTGTATTTATTATTTTTCTATCAACTGCAATGAGTGAAAACTAACATTAAGACGTCACACGCGCTCGGGTTTGTTCGGGAGTTGTCGGCGTGTCTTCGGTACTGGATTCAAAAATTTATTTTTATTTTGAAATAACTTTTGAATTATTGCGAAAAAAAAAAAAAAAATGTTTTGTTATAAAACTAATATACAATAATCTTTCAATTTATCACAAAAAAATTTTTTTTCAAATACCCAATTCTATGAAATGCAATCTCTCAGCTTCCGCAAATGAAACAGGAATATCGAGTGGTAATTTTTCGAGCCTCGCGTACAGAGTAAAACCCTTCGCCGTAACTGTAAGCTCAATAACCGGAACCGATGACTTAATAATCTTCAAAGTATTTTTTCTTTGATATCGAGGTAGAATTTAAATGATTTATTAATTGGCATATTTGTTTCTTATTGCTTGGCGATAGAAACATTGGAATTCTTGAAATATCGGGTAAATATATATATTTACCCGATACACATATATGTGTGTATATGTACCTAATTTAAAATTATTTTGTTTTTAATTATCGATGGGAAATAATAATGTTTTGGGAAAAAATATATATATTTGAGCGCGATGCAACAAACAATTAATTATAATTATCAGCATCTGCTCAAATAATTTTCACCTTTGTCTACAAGCTTGTAAAGTTACCGATCTCGGAAAATTTACTTTGACTGGATGTTTATAATGTAAATGCAGGTGTACATGTCTCAAGATGATACACCAAAAAGATAAATGGTCCAAGGACTTAACGGAGTGACGTCTAAGATTGGAACAAATAAAAACAGAAAAAAAGGTAGCCACGTTGATAAGACAGAGAACAGAGTAGTAAGATACGAGAACATAATACTCTGGGACACGCTTTATCAGAGAGCTAGGTTGGACATATTCGTGAAACTAGTGGCAAACAAGATAAAAAAAATCATAGTAAGTATTTATACCTAAGAGAAATGTAAGATTGTTGATTAAAAAGTTTGTCTCAAGTACCCACCTACTTACTTAGCAATGTAATACTTTAATTATCCTTCATAAATTAAACATAACTTCACGCCCTTTTCTACTCGAAGATGTAGGCAGTGGCTGATAAGCCTCGAATCGCCGTTATATCTACGACCCAAATTGAATAGGTGGCGAACCTATTGCTATAAAGGCACAAAGTTTTTAGTCATCGATATAAATTAAATTAAAAATCATAAATTAAATTGTGATAATTTGTGGCGTACGAGTCAGAAAATAACTGACACGTGGATCAAGCTTGAAATAAAAACAGACCAAGTCACAAACAGAAATGCGGGTAATATTAATCCTATTAGTTTTTTTTTTATGGAACAGGAGTGTCACCTGATGGTAAGCAACCAACGCCGCCCATGGACACCAGCAACACATTTAGTGTTACTGTTGCGTTGCCGACCTTTAAGGGATAGGGGATAGGAAAGGATAGGGAAGGGGGGTGGGCCTCCGGGTACCCGCACCTCACCGAACGAAACGCGGCATGAGCCACTTTACGTCGGTCTTCAGAGAGGTCGTGCTATTTCACCGGTCGAGCCGGCCCATTCATGCAGCAAATTGCTTGGCTCTACCACTGTTGAAATGTGTGTCTTCAAAATTTGAGAGTAAAATTGAATTTTTATATTATGCGATGTTTGATTTGTATTATTTGTCTTGTATTATTTTAATGTTATGTTATGGAAGTGCGGAGTCTATGTGGTACAGGTATTCAATACCTAAAAGATAACTCACGCGAATCTTTGTAGAAATATTTTTAAATCTATAAATCTTATAAAAAGTTATGTGTTATTTACTAGTACCTACTGATCTGCTTGACCGGCTAAGGAAAACTGAAGTATGATAGGTTGAGTACTTAACATCACATTATGGGTAATACCAACCGTATTCTTAGATATTGAGGTGATTCAAAAGACATGAGGCTCAAATGGGTTGATAAGTTATGGTAATGTAAAACTTTTTTATCTAAGTAACCTAACGTTCTTAGTTCTTTTGAATTGTTTTTGGGGTCACTATTTGTGACTGATGACGGTGATGGAGCGATGATCGACAGATGATGATATATTAAATTCAATGAAAGATTTCCATAGCTTCTTATTCGCTATATTATTGTTTGGACCATTTTGTAATTAAAGATTTTTATCGCTTATTGCATTAAATCTCGCAAAACCTCAAATGTCAAGCAGTTCGCTGCATGAATGGGCCGGCTCGACCGGTAAAATACCATGACTTCTCAGAAGATCGACCTAAAGTGGCTCATGCCGCGTTACGTTCGGAGAGAGAGGCCCACCCCCCTTCCCCATCCTTTCCTATCCTACCACTTAAAGGTCGGCCACACAACTGTAACACTTATGTGTTGCAGGTGTCCATGGGCGGCGCTGGTCACTTACCATCAGGTGACATACGAGTTTGAATTTGTTGATTGAAGAATTGTAAATAAATAAATAAAAAAACAAAATATAATGATATTCTCAAATTCAAATGATGGATTTAATCGTATTCTACGGTAAAATTACAATCATACACAGTTTAATAAAATACAATTAAAACCGATACTTATCGCCGTCGAATTGAGACAAAGTCGTGAGAGAGGAAAGTTACACCGTCAACAAGTACAAAGTACACTGTCAACAAGCTTTCCTTATCTTTCTTGAAAGTAACTCATGCAGTTGGTGCATTGCATCACTTAAAAGTTTCATAATTGTCGATAATTAACTGAAAAATAAGGCCTGAATACAAATACTTGCTTATCTTAAATAAATAAATGCAGTAATCTTACATAAGTACAAGTTTTCAACTTTCCATATTTACTAGTAATCATTCATGGCTTTCCAAAAGAAGCAGATAAACGAGTTAATAGCTGTAAATACTTGCTTCAATGACATAACAGTAACCTTTTGAAAAATATTATTTTTCTCCATAATAGCTTATGTTTAGACTCATACATTTATAACTAAATGAACAATTGATCCCCCGGTTTCTTTATTATTCGTTGTTAAAGCGAAATATCTATTAATCTATATAACTGAATTTTTCGTGCACTTACACGATTTTTCGATTTCCATTATAACGCTGAGGAGTTTGTTTGTATGAACGCGCTAATAATATTCCCTAATATAATAATCCTTCATTTACCGAGGAAGACTGTAGGCTATAATATACGCGCTGCGACCAAAGGGACTGGAGCAATAAGCGTTTCAATGGTAAAGTACATATGGCATGGTAAGGACTAACTCCTTACCATGCCAAATCTGCATAATATGCAGATGATGATATATGATGATGATGATATATTAAGCACTATCAGACTGCATATTATGCAGTCTGATAGTGCTATATAGATTTAACTTAAAGCATGTTATCTCATAAGCTCTAACCGTGTCAGATGGTGAAACCTTCATATTTAATTATAACCGGTAGCTTATATAGCTTCTTTATAGTCTCGTTGATAGCAATCACCACGTGAACACAACGAAATGAAACCAAATCGTGAGACATGAAAGTCATTGTCACACACGGTGTTACAACTAAGAGATTTCATAAACAATTCTAAGACCTATACCTATGAAAATAAGAGACAAAATTGTTTGCCTATACAATACTTAATTTAACTGAAATGACTCACAAAATAAACTACAATTTTGTTTGTAACAAAATTCATGTAAAACTGCATAAAAATGAATTCGTAACCAAAATACATCCACACATTTAGGGTACAGAGCTAGTCAATAAAGAGATACTCAAGAAACATAACCTTCTAGAGCAGTCTTACAAAAATACAGCGACCATTAATTGGTCAAACTAGTTACCGCGTAAATACCATATTGGTGGTATGTTGTAACAGTAAATCATAACTTGTTAGTTACCAAGAAACTAACGGCACAAGATTAGTTAACAAAATTTCCAAGTTACGCGACCCTCGGGCCGGTCGGTACGACGAAATACTACACCTTATAAATTAGTAAGTAGCTTTACCTAAACGACCACAATTATAGGTCATCGGGTTTAGTTTTTCTTTACAATATCTATTTAGTATGTAATACAATAAGCTCACAATTCGGTAACAACACGCGATAAGCAGCTTATATTTATTATAAACACAAAGAAATTAATATTCACAAAAATGTAATTGAAAGAAAGCCCTTGAAGCTAGTATGCTCTGTTTTTTAAATTTTTTGCTAACCTCTGTATGCACTAGACTGTAAGACAAAACGTTTTAAGGTGAATCTTATACTATTTGAATGGCCCTGAATGGCAATGCCAATGCCTTTGTGCGAAATATTAGCTAGCTGCCTGGTTACGATATCATTAATTTATTCTTCATATACGAAAAAATAATAGATTAGTCGGACTGCCAGTCAATTAGATAAGGAAATCGCAGTAAGGGTAAGAAAATAGGTATCTTTATATTCTAGCCTTAACTATTTGAGATCTTGTGTATAATCGACCACATATCATATGTATGTATAGATGAAATGGTTTTTAGAGTCTATAGATACAGTCACGCCTTTATCCCATAAATGCAAATAGATAGAGATTGTTTCATTTGCTACAATCCTGACTGCAGTCTCTCAAATTGTTCTACAGATATTCATCACGCGCTTCTAATTACCAGTTTTAATAAATCATCAATCAACTTTCCTGCCCTTATCCCACTTTAAGTGGGGTCGGTACAACATGTCAACCTTTCGAACTATCCATGTTGTCAAAAGATTTGGCTGTGGTTTTAAGACCGGCCACCTGCCTGACGTATTTCACAGGTCGAGCCAGCCCATTCATACAATAAAATGCATGGCTCTACTAATCCATTCAATAATCAATTAACTATAATGATACTTTAATTATTTTTTATTTGGATCTATGTGCTGTAACTACAAATCTGTGACACATGTGTTTAATTTGGTCCTAAGACCCTAGTTAATAATGCTTGTAGCCTTGCCAGGCGGCTTCTAAGGTAAACATGCTACAGTAGTGTCGAGATAAGAACCGCCTGCTGCAGGTCTTGCGTAATATCGTATCACACTGCAACGTACCGACCTCAATATAACTTATTTATAAAGTTCAAAAACTAATTACCTAGCTAGACATAAAAACAAAAATACTTTTTGCAATATTTGCAAAGAATGAAATTCAGAATCTATAGAAATTGTAATTAATACCAGCAACTACTTTAGTGGTTTTTAACTTATAAACCGGAACAACATTGATTACTTACAATTAGTGTCCGACCGAAAGTCTATTTTTGGCCGAAGCCGATTAATCGGCAATCTACACAACTTACGGCCGAAGCCGAAGGTTTATAAACTAATAGTAAATTAATAATTTTCTTCAATATTATCCACAGCTAAAGAAGAATATCGGCGTAAAATAGCTCATGCCGCTTTTCTCTCGGTGATAAAGGTATCCGCACTGAACTAAGTGCAGTCCGGTCCGTCAGTCACTCACTCTTTCGTAACAGTTCGTTTAATTCCGACTGTTCTTCGACCTTCGGCTTCGGCCCAGAATCCGGCCGAAGCAGAAGATCTCGCCGAAAATGGATTTTTGGCCAAAGGTGACCGAAGCCGCAACTTCGGTCGGACACTACTTACAATACATAACTTCACGTCAATTGCCTTGCGGAGTATGCAGAGAGATCAGTGCGCCATAAGACACTATTCTTACAAACCTCACTCGCTTCTTTGACATTCGTAACTCTTGTCATACACTCTCGTCGGTTTTTAGGCCCCTTACATCACCTTCCTCAAGGACTGATTAGCTGTCTGATTAATATTAGGAATAAAAAGAATATCAAGAAACTGTGCTGGATTAAGAAAAAATGGGTATATTTACGCTGCAGTCACAATAGAACCTATATAACAGTGGTAGAGCCACGCAATTCGCTGTATGAATGGGCCGTCCCAACTGGTAAAATACCACGACCTCGCGGAATATCGGCGTGAAGTGGCTCGTGCCGCGTTTAGTGAGAGAGGCCGGATCCCCTCTCCTTTCTTTTCCTACGCACGGCAACGCACCACGGTGTTCATAGGCGGTGAGAACTTGAGAAGTTACTTACTATCAGGTGACCCACTTGCTTGTTTGATCTCCTATCCCATGGAAAAATTTCATTGAAAGATATATAAAAAAGGTTACGACGTCATTGTCGTTTATCTGAAGCTTAATAAAAAAGATCTACGCAATATTCCATCGCTTATATGTCGTAAATGAAATGCCTTTCAGCATTATCTCTCGAAAAAGGACCCGCTAGCATCCATGTTTAAATTAAATGTTTAGTTTATATATTGGAACATTTTTGCAATTAATAAATACCAAAACAAGACAATAAAAACACTTAATAATTTAGTCTGTTGTGAGGTCAATTAACATCTAACTTAATTCACTATATTGCTTTGTTATTTTTAATAATAAAATATATTGTTAATTTGATTGATATTGGGGAATCATCTGGCCGGGTCATGTGATTATTTTAATTATTTTTTACAAATCTTAATCTTTACATGATAGCATAAAATTAGTTGTCTGTTAGTTTGCTTACATCTCATAAACAATTCAACGGATTTTAATGCAGTTTCAGCAAACGAGTGATTCAAGATGGAAGTTTATTTACATACATACATAACAAGAAAAAAGTACAGAGTCGGAAAAAAAATAATTAAAAGGGATTGAGAGAGAGTGTCGGTTTTAAAGTAAAAAGGGCATGCTCCGATGGTTCGGACATGTAGAAAGAATGGACGATGCAAGATTGACTAAGCAGATATACAAAGAAAAAGCGGATGGATGTACTAGTCGACGACGGCCACGACACACCTTCCATGACCGAGATATGATACGAGATAGAATAGAACAAGTTTTGGAGGACGGTGATGTTAGGAGCCTTAAAAATCGACGCGCGCGCCTCAAAAGAGTTATGAAAGTCATCAAAGCCAGGAAGGCGAGTAAGAATCATGTCTTAAGGCGCTCTGTTCTTTCTGCCCACCCCACAAGGGATTTGACGTGAATTTATGTATTTGTATGTAAAAGGAAAGCTGGAAGGTTTAGCTAGTGTGCATTGTAGTATTTATATCCTAAAGTAAGATTACTGATTTAAGTAAGGCTTACAATATCAAGTCACGAACTACTTTTGTGAGAACTATATTATAAATTTCACATAAAACATAGGTTCTTTATTGTTTAAAAAAGCTTCCAGAAGACTAATGATCTATATGAATCATGATGGAATTAAAAGAACAACAACATGCTCTTGAACTTAAATATAACTGTTACGAATAAAACTAAACAGACCGCACAGGACAGGACAAAAAATGTTTTGTTTAACATTGATACCTAATGTGCGGGCGGTCACGGCGCAGGGCCACTCACCCTGCGGTGAAGAGCGTCGGAGGCGAGGGGAAATGTGCCTCATTAACACAGACCCCTATAAACATATCCTGCACTACCCCATACTTCAGCTGTGAAGTGCGGAAGTGCTTATTGGAGTGTTTTATAGTTTATTACTGGCAATCTCTTGATTGAAATTTACAAATAAACTCAACTCAATCTAAAATAGGTGATGTCTTGAATTTTAAAATAGAACATGCTTTTATGTTATTGCCGAATTCCACGGAGTCTTCTGTACTGTCTGTAATATTCATAACATAGAATAAACATGTAACAAAGAAATATTACAAAGATATGCCATGTAGTTGGAATGTGAGTGCCGTTATTTTATGACGATGAGCAGACTCGCCTTTGTCCTGTCCCAGGTCAATTTTTTTTTACAGCGACTAGATTTTTTTTCCATCACAGGAGTAATTCCAACAATTCCATTGATAATTAATTTCACAGAGCGTTCATCAAGACTTTTTTTTTACTATTTGTTACCTGCACCTGCTTGGTGTTTCTAATGGATTTATTTCAGACATTAGATGGATCTCATTCTTAAAACCAAGGTCAAGTAATATTTTGATTAGAGATTAAGATGGGAAGTAATCTTGGAATTCTGGGTCAAAGAAGATTACTTCCAGAAGAGAACTTGGAGGTTCAGCTGATAATATCTAGAAACGATAACGTATAATTTCAGCAATATGTCTGAGTTTTTACTGCATCGCGTCTTGCTGTGTCTTGTCTCAATTTAAGACTGCAATTTGACTTAAAACACGGTTTCGATATTATTGCCTAATAGTTCATAAGAAAATCTGGTCTCTAGCCCGTCTACACGTTTAAATGAGGTTTCGTACAAAACTATCTGTCTTTAAATCATCTGACATTAAGTATAATACGCCCGACAAGTGCGAAATCTGTACCATTCTCAGACATTCTTTGTTCAGCAAGACGGTTTTTTTAATATTTCTGGGCGTTCATTGTTATGGCTTTGATTAACTTTGTCATTACTAGACTAGTTCTATTGTTACAAACAATTATTATAACACCATGTATGTATACTATTATGCAAAATGGCCTCGTTCTCTAAAAATTATGTGACAATTAGCAAATCGTTATTAAGTGTAACGTAATCTTTTGTTTTTCATTATTTAAACAATTTACATTAATTTTATTAATGTACTTTTAAGTTAAAAAACAGCTTTTAAATTTCGTTACGAAATAATCACAATAATGATTGACAACACATATGCTAAATATCATCACGCTATCACTAATTCGGGGTGAGCAATGAACCCCTATAATGGCACAGGCATGGTATTTTTCTGCTTTATGGCGTGTCCACGCAATCGAAGTGGCGGGCAACAGCCAATAGGTAAACAAAGTTACATCTTAGACTACTAGCTTTAAAAGTACATACATATAGTGATGAAACAAATATTTTCTAGGCTACTACATTGTTGAATATTGTAGTCTTTTATATGGGGCCATTCAAATCCCCAAGATAAAGGTGCAAGATAAAAACTCTTCGCCAGCAAAAGGATCGTTCAACTACCTGCTCGCATGCACACATTTAAGAAAAACCAAGGGCCAAAGCTTATTATTAAATTTTAAGACGCATTATTTGACGAGCCTCGAGGTGCATTGGTAAAACTACCGGCTGCAGCAATAAGGTCGGGGGTTCGATTCCCACCCGAGCACAAATATTTGTGTGGCGTCTGGGTGTTTTCTATGTATTATAAGTATGTATTTATAAAAGAAAAGTATTTATGTATTATTCATTATCCGTTAGCTAGTATCCAAGGCACAAGCATTCAGTTGCTTAGTTTGGAACTAGAGGGCGCTGTGTGATTTGTGTCCAAGATGTTATTATTTACATTATGATTCGTAATATTGTGACACTTTTGCTATGAAATGAGTCACGCACTTTTTAAGATTTTTATCCTAAGAGTTTTCTAGAAGCATCCATGTGTTAATTCTCTCTCTTACTGTGAATTAGACATGGGATTAATGTATCAGTGAAAAGAAAAGATGCATATGAATCTTTTGATCACTGCGATATGCATCACTCTTTTCTATCACTATATCACTTTGTATCGCGCGACGCGCTCCGCGCGACAACTCACCACTCATTCTACTCAGCATGATTCATTTGATCACTGAGTGATCAATTTCAAAAGTGAATATATTCACTCTTTTAAATCATTATATATTTTCGTATCAACAAGCGTTCCTCCGTGCATAATCCATGGCTGCCCATGTTCAACATGGTTCGTTCGTTATTTTAGAAAAGATACCGAGCCCTACAATGAATTTGAATTTTATTATTAATACTATTGTATTAGTATTTAATAATATTAATAACTATATTATTATAATATATTTTTTACATATTATTCTTAATACTAACTACATTATAAATTTATAGTAAAAAAATGGAGTATTATTAGTAATAATAACTATACTATAAATATACAGTGGGAGCGTCTTGCAGTTCGCTGCATGAACGGGCTGGCTCGACCGGTGAAATACTGAGAGATCGTGGTTTTCACTAGTCGAGCCAGCCCATTCATGCAGCGAACTGCTTGGCTCCACAACTTTTTGTGTATATTATTATTTAAATAAAATTAAGCCTTAGCAACCAAATAAAATTATTGATTGTTTAATAATATTATATTGATAGAATTAAATTACTCGTACTAAACTAAATATTGTAATTTTGTAATAATATATTAACGCATCATAAATCAGAATCATGGCATACCATAATTCAAACAAAACGCGTGGTTCATTCTACGAAACGAACTTATGTTGACGTAATCACTCATCGCCGAAATACATCCGATGCGATCACTCCTAGTCAGTGATCGCTATGATCGCCAATGATCGCGATTCAAAAGATTGAAAAGATACACTGATAGATTCATAAAGTAAGTGATAGATAGAGTGATGGATAGAAAGAGACAGATACATATCATTTTTATCTATCTCTCCTGAGTTACTCACCTCTACTGTGAATATAGAAGACTCAAGAGTTTATTCAAGTGTTTTTTTTACAAATAGTTATCGCATTGAATTTCATTGAAATTACGTACACGCCATGAAGTATTTATATAAATTTTAGTAAATCTAGAAATATTAAGATTATAAAAAAGAAAATATAGTTACAACTCACACTAAATATCGAAAGATTTCTTTAAAATGAGAAGGTATTTATGTTATTTGAATTTACTTCTGATTTACATGTAGGTACTTTCGTTTATAACTGAATATATTTTTAATATTAATATCAGTCTCTGTGGTTCAGTGTGGTTCTGTCGCTCTTCTGAATTAAGACGTCGTGGGATCGAATCCGAGCTTACCAATGTCTTTTCAGAATTATTTTCAGAAGACATTTGGGGAGAATATGGATGACTGATAAAATTGTTTCCAATGTATGGCAATTTAGCGAGTCGTGACTCGTGACTTAACCGCTGCCTACATCTTCGTGTAGAAAAAGGCGTGACGTTAACAAACAAAATATACCTAGAAATATTTTTATGCAATGCACTTTGGTAAATGTTCTATTGCGTTGAATGTGTGCGTACATTTTAACCATAAAGATAATCTTTGACATTTATGATTACAAGAAAACTAGTAAATAGGTCGAGCGATTATTTTGTGAATTGATAAGTGTTGTAACTACTTTATAACATTAAAAAGTCCTAGAAAAGAAAATAAATAAACATATATGTATATTACTAATAAAAATAACTACCTATAGTATTGATACCTAAGTTTATGTAGACGTTTGTTTTGAATACAGCCTCCACATATGGCATGAAGCTGAAGCATGGAAGCCAAAGCTTGCAAAATGTCGCGTAAATACAATCTATTTAGTGTCAGAATTTTAAATATTTTGAATAATATTCACGACGAAGTAACAAATATATATATACGTTAAGTATCATATTTTATATGTATTTATTAAAGTCTCGTTCCATTAAAAAAAGTTAGGTATTAAAAAAGCAAACAACAAGTTTAACTGCTGCTGCACCTGTTAATATTAGCACCTGACGCAGACAAAATAGAGAATGGCTTTTTGATATACCCATCCTCTAAGTGCTTTACTTAAACCTTACAATATTTTTTTATATTTCAAACTTGCGTGAGCAAACCGATGGACTTGAAATGCATTCGACACACTTCGAAAAAGCTCAACAAAGACAAAAAGTTATGGAAACTTCTTTGAGCTTTGAAACATATCTTAAATAATTATTGTAAAACCAGTCAAACTGCTGTCTACTAACTAGTTTATTATCCGGTTTACAGTACCTTATTCGATGGCGGCATCAAACACTCCTCTACCTCAAAGGTGTATCGCTTCATTTACTATAAACTTCTATTAGTTACAAAAACACAGTAAAAACACTTTGACACAGCACGATAACTTTTATTATTATCTCCTCTCATCGTAGTTCATCACAAACTAAACATTTATTTATTTTTGATGTGATAAATACGCGAATTATTTTTCATTTACAATTTTCACTTTTTTCCGGTTTTTGTTTAAACAAACGTTCTTAAAAATATTTATAGTACCGATAACAACATTACAATCTACTAACGGCCGTCAGCCGCGGACTGTTCAACTTCAAGCGGTTACGTACTACCCGCGAAGCGATCGCCAGCATCGAGTGGGAGGAGAGACGTGAGATAGCGTTATAGAAAATGTACAAGTTAGAACGAGAAAGATATATAAGTACAATTCGGACGTCATCACTGAACATATATAATACTACTAGTGATAACTGTCTTTTAAACTAATTAAATAACTCGCTAAGCCTCGAGTATACAATTTAACCGTATTATACCGGGGTTACCTGTGCCAGGCTCTGTCCAACAGCCAGGGTCTATTGCATGCCGATGGTTATATTCATATATTGGATTTATTCGAGTGTGAATAAGATGAAAGATACGTCGAGGGCTCTTTTTGCCGACCAGGTTCACACATTTAAATTATTATTAAGAAATTAAATTTGAATATTCGATTCGTTAACGATCACGGTGTATATGAGGGAGTCAGTCACACGGGTAAATCCAGATATCTATAATTCCGTCCGCTATTGATATTTAATAAACCGGTTGAATATCATTTGCAAACGGTTTTTTTAACACGAATTAAACATTTTTCCATAGATATCAAACACTTTCTAAATGATAAAATCAATATCGATGCAGCGAAATGAGTATGAAATACCATTATTATTGTTTTTAATTCAGAAACCAATCAACCGAATTGGTTACGCAAACATTAAAACAAAGAATTGGTTATACTTGAGATGATATGATGCAAAATCTGAAACTCGTCTATTGATCTTTCTTATTATTGTGTAAATAATAGCTTCGCTTTTACCAATTAACTTCGTGGCGCTTGAGCGGCCAACAGTCTTGGCTTTGTTTCCCAAAAAAAAAAGTGAAAATCTCCTCCGATGTCGACATACTTTCGTTAAGTACACCTGCGATGCGGCAAATTTTCTTGTGGCACATTTTTTTTAAAGCTAACGGTGTTACTTTACTTTTATCGAAACACAAGTAATAAGTCTGCTTTGGGAAATTTTAAATTGCAATTTCAGATAAGACGTTCTCCTCCTTCCTAACCTATAAAAGTGTCTGCAAAAAAAGTTATTTATTACAATTAACGCTGGAAAAAAGACTCGATTTGAATAATTTTCAAAATATTACTATCAAAATTTTCAAAATATTACTAGTCTCGGTGGCGCACTGGTCGAGCACACGGCTTCTGATTCATAGGCCCGGGTTCGATTCCAGACACTGGCTCACACCAATTACTTTTCGAAATTGTTTTCGGAAATTATGTGTGATAACAGTGGTAGAGCCAAGCAGTTTACTGCATAAATGGGCGGGCTCGACCGGTGAAATACCACGACCTCTCAGAAGACTGACGTAAAGTGGCCCATACCACGCTTTGTTCGGTAAGAGAGGTACCCGGAGGCCCACTCCCTTCCCCATCCTTTCCTATCCCCTTCCCTTAAAGGTCGGCAACGCAACAGTAACACTAAATGTGCTGCTGGTGTCCAGGGGCGGCGTTAGTTGCTTACCATCAGGTGACACGCCTGCTCGTTTGCCCTCATCCCATAAAAAAAACAAAAAAATATCGATGATTGACAAACTTTGTACCCGGTATGGCAATAGGTTCGCCACTTTATTCCATTTGGGACGTAAACATAACGGCGCGACGAGGCTTAACAGCCGCTGCCTACGCCTTCGGGTAACAAAAGGCGTGAAGTTATGTTTTGTTATTACTCTGTATTCTAGTAGTAACAGATTACTGAAAGAAAAGGCAACAATTCTGTTCAAAGCGCTGTGAATAGGTAAATTTATCAAAAAATATTTTGTTTAATTTTCTTGAACTTCAATACTCCTTTAGTACATTTAGAATGATGATAAATCACTATTATCAAACCCATATTAATGTTATTGGTAATATTTGTTACTAATTAAGTAACTATTTATTATTACTAGTTGTCCCGGCGAACTTTGTTCCGCATCAAAACTAATATATAAGTAAATTTTGGGTTTCACTTTCATCATCAATTTTTAAATGCTACTCCATACATCAATTAAAAACATTATCTATAACAAACACTACGCCGGTGACACCCTCTTTCTATTAAAAAAAAACCACATCAAAATCCGTTGCGTAGTTTCAAAGACCAAAGCATTTATGCGACTTTCTTTTTATATTTCGAGAAATAATATAAATAATATAAATAGAGAAAAATAATCACTGCATGAATAGACCGGCTCGACAGGTGAAATACCACGACCTCTCAGAAGATCGACGTAAACTGGCTCATGCCGCGTTTCGTTCGGTAGAGAGGTACCCGGAGGCCCACTCTCCTTCCCCATCCTTTCATATCCTACTCCCTTAGATTTGCCATAAAAAATACCATAAAAATACCATAGTACCTAAAATTAACTATAGTAAGATACTAAAAAAATCCGAGAAATCATTGATGTGAGCCCGGAATCGATCCCAGGACTCCAGAATCGGAGAGCTCGACTACATAACTGGACCACCGAGACTATTAATAATTATTACTATTATATTATAGGTACTATTAAAAATGGGACTGATTATGAGAAATGGTAACTAAGTTTAAATTTGTGTATAAGAATGCAACATACTGATGAAAATTATTTGAACCGAGGATCATAAACAGATTATTATATAAAAGATTTTTTATAAGGTTACTTAACCATCACTATAAATGTGTATCATGTCTTATTGAAGTTTATTATATTATAATGTTTTATTCGACTCGGCCATAGAGGTCACTATTCGTCAATTTTAAATCGCGCTATGGTTTCACTCCATGGAGTTTATATAAGTATTTAAGAACATATTGACAAATTTGGTAAAATATTAAAAAAATCAGTTCAACAACACTTAATTATAAATGTTAGGTATTTATTTCTTCAATGGATTTTAGAAATATAATAATACATTCAATCAAATACAGTTTTAAAGGAATGTAGTTGACACTAAAGGCCGCGTTTCAAGTTTCAATTATAGTTCCTCCATACATCTAGTGGCGGGTGGAGGTACTATGATTGATTTTAAAAATCAATTACAGTACCTAAACCTAAACTGATGTCTGTGTAGTAATGAAATTCAAGCTTAACAAATTGAATGGTAGTAGTGGAGCCAAGCAGTTCGCTGCATGAATGGGCCGGCTCTACCGGTGAAATACCACGACCTCTCGGAAGATCAACGTAAAGTGGCTCATGCCGCGTTTCGTTCGGGGAGAGAGGTACTCGGAGGCGCTTCCCCCTTTCCCATACTTTCCTATTCCTATTTCCTTAAAGGCCGGAAACGCAACTGTAACACTATATGTGTTGCAACTAAGTGTCCATGGGCGGCGCTAGTCACTTACCATCAGGTGACGCGCTTGCTCGTTTGCCCTCGTTTGCCCGGTATGGCCACCTATTCCATTTGGGACGTAAACATAACGTCGAATTAAAAGCCACTGCCTAGAACTTCGGGTAGAAAAGGCGTGAAGTTATGTTACTATATGTGCGCGCAATACATATTTGCCTAAAAATCGAATACTTATATCGTGGATATTGCGATATCTTTTGAATGAAATGTCCGAATTAAATAATTCAAAAAGTTCCAGGAAGCTATTGAATCTATCTTGAATTGTAAATAATTTATTTTAATCAGAATTAACACCACAGTACAAAATAAAGGGCTTTTAAAACATCATCATTCAAATTATTTTAAAAAATTAAATTAACACTTATTGTGAGATAACTACAATAGTTAGACACATGCTCTCGCGACCATTTGTGTTGACAACTATATATTCTGCAAAGTTGTAGTTCATTTTTTTGCTCTACAATCAATACTTTTTGCCGCGTACGCAATGTAAACATTTTTTTAGGTGATTTTTTTACACCTTGGGTTACATTATCGGACTTTTAGTAAAGATCCCTAATTGTTTAGAAAATATAATATAACCTAAATCCTTCCTCTATAAATGCACTATCCACCACTGAAAGAATTTTTAAAATAGAACCAGCGGTTTCTGAGATTAGCGCGTTGAATGAAACAAACTATTATGCTTTATAAGTACGAGTATTAAATGAGTGGTATAGTGCCACCACTAGCTACTAGATGTCTATGTACAGATAACAATCACGCTTAAGCAATTCTCTTCCTGGATTTATATATAGACTGGTTCAAATTCGTCCTTTTTATTATTATATAATATGTTTTGTGGCCGCAAGGGGGCGTTAAAAGCGTTAAACGGTTGCACGAGACATTAGAAGTTACACTTCAAAAAAAGTTACATCTTAACGATTTGCTTCCAAATGCAAAGAAAGTAGTTGACCCATTTTCAAATTGTTGGATTAAATTGCTGGATAAGTAAATAGTTTTAACCACTTCTGAAGTAGTAGGTAGTAGTATGCAGTAAAATTCTTGTATAAAGATAGATAAGATTTCACCAAGGTTGTAGAGAAAGCCGATACTTTCCCATTTGTATCTATTATATAAAAACAACAACAATATAATTTACTTTTAAACAAAATACACGGAATGTATGGACGTGCACAAAATATTGTGCTAGGTAAAACTTTAAAGGAATTCAGGTTAGGGCATCTTAACACATAACTTCACGCTTTTTTCTACCCGAAGGTGTAGGTAGCGGCTGTTAAACCTCGTCTCGCTGTTATGTATTAGTCCGAAAAGGAGGTGGCGAACCTATTGCCATATTGCCAGAGAGTTTTCAGTCATCGATATTTATCACACATAATTAATTACTTCCGAAAATTATTTCGGATTCGAACGGCTCACCAGAATTCGAATCCGCGAATTTGGATTCAGATGAGAGGTGCTCGACCACTGGAATACCGAGACCCAAGGCATTTTATTTATTCTAAGACGTATTTGGTTCTTTTTTTATCTTGAAGCGTTTTTCGAAAAAGAAAGAATGCTGTAAGGCTTGTCCAGTCTTGAAACTGCACTAGACGAATTTTAACGCCTCAAATGGATTAAGTGGATTAATTTATAGCCCCACTGGTAGCCCCGGCGAACTTTGTTCCACATCTGCGATAACAATTTGACGGCTAAATGATTTTTATAATGTATTTTTTTTAAAATTACAATATCTATACTCATATTATAAACAGGAAAGATTTGTATTTTTGTATGTAACCAATAAACTCAAAAAGTACTGGACCGATTTTAATAATTCTTTTTTCTTTAGAAAGCTATATTATCACTGAGTAACATAGGCTATGTGTAATCATCGTCGTCATCGACATTTTGTTTGTACGCGAGTAACACCGTGAGGCGGGAGCCTACAGTATAGCGGTACGAAGTTCGCGCGGTCTGCTAGTCTCATATTATCATATGGGGTTAAAGTAGTCAGATCGACAAAATTATTTTTCGTAATTAATTTTTTAATTAAAAGTATCCTCTTTTACTTTTGGTACCTCCAAGAGTATGTGCCAAAAGTTTCGTAATGATCGACAGGCTAGTTTTTGAGTGAAAAGGTAACAAAGAAACTTACCCTCGCATTTATAATATTAGTATGATATCATCCGTAATAGTGTAATAGTAATTTTATCAGGAGTAAGTGCAAGCGGCAAAGTATAACGCGAAATAAGGGTGGGTACATATTTTTAACTAGCAGACCGTGCGAATTTCGTAATGCTATATTTTATATAGCTTCCCGCCTCACGGTGTTACTCGCGTACAAACAAAATGTCGATGACTACGATGATTACGTATAGCCGATGTTAATCAGTGATAATGTAGCTTTCTAAAGAAAAAAAAACTTGTGTGGTTTTATGAAACCACCGTAAAAGTGAAACTTTTTTTCACATTATAGACATTTAACTAAAAATTTTCGAAATATTATTTTTTTCGAAAATCGAATGTAAGTCACTGTTCACGTATTTTAGTTACCATAAAATATTGGTTACGATTTTAATTTACTTGCCATCTTGTATTTGTTAATAGGGTTTAATAAATGTTTTTTATTTTACGTGGTCACGACAATAATTCCTAGATGGCGCTACTAGGTTGCTACTATTGATGATTCTGCCGTAATATCGTATTATATCGATAGATGTCGCCCGAATCGACAAGTATTCCAGCTACGGCACTAGGGATAACGCGACACCTATTAAACGTTAACAACATTACAACAAAGGATCTTTACAAAACAAAACGATATTTTTTCCTCCAGTAAATATGATATTTTGATTTATTATGAAAATGTGACAAATACATATATAAAGAGCACTATCTTATCGCTAATAAATTGACGAACATAACTGTGTCACATATATGTAGTTCCGGTGGTCCAGTGGTCGAGCACACGGCTTCCGAATCGCATAGGTCGCGTGTTCGAATCCTGGCACACTTTTTGGAATTGGAAACTTAAGTAAAGTAAGAAAGGCGTCAGTCTGCTTCCTCCACTAATTCGTTAGTTACAAGTCAGTGGCAGTTTTGCAAAGAGAGAGAAAACTAGTTTAATTTGAAATCGAACCGGACGTCACCGGCTTTCAGGGGATTGTGCGATAGGGGCGATTTTAATTTAGTTGCCATCTTGTATTTGTTAATAGGGTTTAATAAATGTTTTTTATTTTACGTGGTCACGACAATAATTCCTAGATGGCGCTACTAGGTTGCTACTATTGATGATTCTGCCGTAATATCGTATTATATCGATAGATGTCACCCGAATCGACAAGTATTCCAGCTACGGCACTAGGGTTAACGCGACACCTATTAAACGTTAACAACATTACAACAAAGGATCTTTACAAAACAAAACGATATTTTTTCCTCCAGTAAATATGATATTTTGATTTATTATGAAAATGTGACAAATACATATATAAAGAGCACTATCTTATCGCTAATAAATTGACGAACATAACTGTGTCACATATATGTAGTTCACTTTTTGGAATTGGAAACTTAAAAGCCTCCGTCGTTTACAATACATACGAATTTATTATATTCCCTTTCATCGTGTCATTTGTTATATTAATAATATAATTTTTTTTTTCTCCGCCTGCAATACGTACGTACGTATGTGTATGTATGTAAAAAACAAACAAACAAACAAACAAACCCGATCCTAGAAAATGTGTCGAAATTGGTAAAGAGGACGGTAATTAGACAATCATTCATACGGGCCTCGTGGTGCATCGGTAAACCGCACTACCGATAACACGAAGTCGGGGCGGGTTCGATCCCCACCCGAGTGCAAACAAACAAATAGATTTATTGTGTTGTTTGTACGGCGTCTGGGGGTGTTTTTCTACATGTTTTTACGGTATTTATTTACAAAAATAAAGTGTATATTTGGGTAATTAATTAATAATAAATAAACGATAATAGACGTGAAAGGCGCTCTGACGAGCGCCTTTCACTTTATCCCTACTCCGCGGCCGACCGTCACGCGACATGCAACACGCAGACGAAAAAGTTTGAGACGATGTAATAAAAGTTTCACTTTAAAAAGAATTATTAAAATCGGTCTAGTACTTTTTGAGTTATTCGTTACATACAAAAATATAAATCTTTCCTCTTTATAATATTAGTGCAGATTAGTTTGACATACGAAATCTATATACGTCCACATACATAGATTAATCGTGAAAATATTGGGGTAATTGTAAGGGCCTCAAAATCGACGCGCGTGCATGAAAAGAGATAAGAAAGTCAAAGAAGCGAGTGAGGCGTATCTTATGGCGCTCTGTTCTCTCTGCCTACCCCGCAAGGGATTTGGCATGGAATTATGTTATGTATGTATGTCATTTTGCAACATTAATATAATAAAACAAGTTTCCATATGCTTTAGGTGCAAGGCCACCTTTTTTATTTAGTCAAAAAATTAAAATATGACAGCTATTTCGGCGCGAATAGTATTCGAGCAACCACAAAAGACACAATGAGTACCTAGGTACCTACTTATGTCCAACCTTATGTTCGCTTAAATCAATAGATAGTAGAAACCTCTTTACTTGAAGGAGAGTTTTGAATTTAGAAAAGTCTATATTTTCACCAGATGTCACCACGCTATCTGAATGCTGAATGAGGTGAGTCAATGGAAATCGGACCGACGACTGACCTGCTTAAACGATGAATAGTAATGACCCTACTTGGATTGTTCACGGCACACCTCGTATATACACACCGAAGTTATATATGTGTAAGTAAGCATATTATGGATCAAAGTTTTAGTGGGTTACAAAGCTCGTGGAGCCGGATTCGATATTGTAGTTGGCCACGTTTCGTATTGACAGCTAGTAATACATCACGACTCTGATAGTATATATTTTATACCAGCTGTTGATTTATCTTAAATCTGATCACGCCAGACTGCGCCCCACAATCTCGACCTTACAGTAAAAACGTATTAGTCAACATAACTTCACGCCTTTTGTTATCCGAAGGTGTAGGCAGCGGCTGTTAAGCCTCGTCTCGCCGTTATGTTTACGTCCCAAATGGAATAGGTGGCTAACCTATTGCCATACCGGGAACAAAGTTTTCAGTCATCGATATTTATCACACTTAACTTTCGAAAACAATTTCGAAAAGTCATTGGTGTGAGCCAGTGCCAGGATTCGAACCCGGACCTCTGGATCAGAAGCCGTGTGCTCTACCATTGGACCACCGAGACTATGTATTAGTCGATTCTTGGAATCTAGTTTGTAATGATAATTCCTTATGTTTTTAATATTCGTCGCGTCGATGTGTGAAAGTGTTCCCGCGACCCTGCCGTATATGGTGAAGAAGAACACCCCAGTATTTTTATCCGGTATACTATCCTATTATCCGGCATAACTATTGAAAAAGTTTTTCATACCCAGGTAGGTACTTAAAGTATCGCCAAATTAAAGATTTTATAATACTCGCTTCCAGCAAAGTACATATTTTTATGGGATAGGAAGGCAAACCAGCACGCGTGTCACCTGATGGTAAGTGACTAGCGTCGCCCATGGACACCTGCAACACATATAGCAACAGTTGCTTTGCCGACCTTTAAGGGAGTAGGATGGAAAAGGAAGAGGAAGGAACGGGGGCCTCCGAATACGTCTCTCACCGAACGAAACGCGGCATTAGCCACTTTACGTCGATCTTGTGAGAGGTCGTGGTATTTCACCGGTCGAGCCGTCTCATTCTGCTGAGCGAACTGCTTGCCTCTACTACTGTTAATTCATTTCATAAATAAACTCATCATGTGAGAGTGTCGTCGGTGTGAAAATTAAGAAGGGCGTGCCCCGATGGTTCAGTCATACGGAAAGAATGAATGATGTAAGATTAACTAAGCAGATATACAGCGTAAAAACGGAAGGATGCATAAGTCGAGGACGGCCACAACACAATTTCAATGTCCAAATTCAACTTATCCTTTTAGATTTTATCAAATTTTAAAGATTAACGAGCGTATATGAAAAGAGTTACGAAAGTCAAAAAAAGCGAGTGAGGTATGTAAGAATCGTTGCTTAAGGCGCTCTTTTCTCTCTTTTTAACCCACCTTTGTGGGTACATTGGCGTAAAGTTATTTATGTTTCTGTCCTATCGTAAAAATACCTACATAAAAGTAAAAAAACTTTGGAGGTGTCAAGGGACACCCGGATGGAACGAAGTTCCTTTCGATTAATTCACTAATTAATCGAAAGGAACTTCGTTCCATCCGGGAGGAATTGTAATAAAATTTAATTTTTTTTAAGTTATAATATTTTTTTATTAACAAATATAATGTAATATAAACTTAATCAGTAGGCTCAATTTTCGTAATAATTGGCTTATGGTAACTGAAGTAGGAAACATATGTTTGGGATTCTATTTTATTTAAATGACTTGAAAAAAAATAAAACTTCAAAAAGAGTTCCGATACCGGGATTCAAACCCGAGCCCCCTGTATGAGAGCAAGGTATCCCAGCCACTAGACCATTTGGGTAGTTATACATTGTTCTAAATAAGCCAATAAAAGATGTATTGTGTCGTGACAACTTTTCGTAAGAATTTTTTCCGTCTAGCGCCCTTTCACAATGCTCGACAGGGAACTTCGTTCCAAAACATACATACGTCTATGTAAAGTCTATCTGATCTACTTATAGGACATCCATCTATATTTAATGAAGCCAGCAAAGTCAATACTCCATAATTGAGGGATGATTAAGTTTCAGTCACGAATACTCTACTATATTATTTAAGTATGGAGTAAAACAAAGAAACAATAGACAGACATATTGTATTATTATTTATCCATAGTTCATTTATATCCTACTATCGGTCATAGACAAAATTTTGAATCAATAACGTAACGTTAATTTGGAACAACAAACAAACACTCATACATCACACACCATAATTAATGCAATACTTGAGTAGAGATGAGAGACAATCTCCTATTTTCGAGCGATCTGTCTAGACTTCGCATCATGGCGAACAAAAGCGGAAGTAAGATACATAGATAGGTACTGACGCTATGCCTTTATAAAACGTACTGTCTATGGAGATAAGTTACTTAGAAAAATAAGTAGATAAATATAGAGAGAGAAACTCCAATCATTCTCTTCGAGGATCTCTTTCTTTGAATTATTTGTATAATTGAAGAGTAAAAATGCCAACGAACGTCTTTCCTCTTAATATATTGGGTATAGAAGATACAATATTTTTAGGGGCAATATGGTTTATTAGCAATATTAAATTAATGATCAAACGAACTTACCTGTACGTGAAGTTCGATCATAATTATATGATCAGCTTCATTCTTAGCGATTAGTTTACATATTGTAGTTGAGCTCCCAGTCTCCAGCCTTGCACGGATGTTTAGAAAGTAGGGTAAATAAAAATCTCCCTACTGGCAACCACCTCTTGACTATGGCAACACCACGTCTCACTGATATTCATTTTGTTCATAGCTTAGTTGGTTTTCCAATTACAGAGCATTGTGCGACTCAGTGCAGCACAATGCCGAATTATGCTAAAGCTTAATTGGAACGTGAATTAGTTTTTAAATGCGCCAGTAGAGTGCGCTAAGTTTAGTGTTCACAATCTAAGTGCAATATAAAAAGTCAACTTGTACCTTCATCCATATGTTAATTAGCTTTGATTATTTCCAAAAAAATACGAAACGAGTTTTTTTTTTTTTTTTTTATAATTAATATTATCACAAAAGATAATATAAAAAAATGATAATATGATAAATGCCAACTAAAGAAAAAACACTTGATCATTTTCTGTCAATGTTTTGGTAATGTTGGTATTACTTGGAATCCACCACACGCATCAAACGAAAGCAGTACTTTTAAAAGTGCCCGATTGTGCGTAGCGATGCTGTAGTTGGAACATCAACGTTAAGCATTTTGCCGCATAATGCGCTAAAATGCTGTAACTGGAATACAAGATTAATTTATTCACAATTTTAGGGTGGGGTTAACCTGGGAGGGTTATTACTAATCGCTAAGAATGAAGCTGATCATATAATTATGATCGAACTTCACGTACAGGTAAGTTCGTTTGATCATTAATTATATTTCACAGCTTCATTCTTAGCGATTAGTTTACATATTGTAGGATGTTTAGAGATTAAAATCAAATTGTGAAGAAATGATTAACTGTAATTTTAATGGATTTCATTAGTCTATAATCACGATAATATATATGTAACTAAAGTGAGCACAATCTCTTATTGTTGTTCACAATAATCGTTTGATAAGACGGATTGAGAAAAGATATTACTATCTTTAATAATTCTCGATTATTAAATTATCCAAACACCGAGGATGAATTGCTCCAACCGGCAGTTTTGCGAATCAAGTTCTGCGTAGATACTATAAGCAGTAAATATGGTTTTCTGTAACTTAATAATAAATTATCAGATGAACGCTTAATAACGAAAATATGTTTTTTTTTTTTAAATGGCTGGGAATTTTTGACAATTAATAATACAAATTTTTATTCAAGCCAAAGTTTGTAATCGGTGTGCAGTCACAAGTGCTAATAACATTGCTAACTTTTTTGAAAAGTTTTTTAAATCCGACTCACTACGCCATAACTGAGCCAAGTAATGTAAAACGATATTAGGATCCCATGTAAATTCGTACTTTGGAGTGCTAGGCCTGTGGTGAAAAACTCCTTTCATAAATCGTGTCACACTCTCATCGTTAAGATAACATGATCCTAACAGCAAGGATATAGCAGATTTATGAGAATTAATCTTACCATATTGGGCACCGTTTTCAAAAAGATTATTACATTTTCAATAGATGGTCTTAAATGCTGTATACTATTTACTGTACAATACCGTAACCAATTTTTAAAACAACTACCATACTGCTTGTAAGTGTTTTGTGTAAGGGAAGACAATGTAATTTGGATAGAACCTTCATTCAATGATCCCTATGTATATTCTACAACTTCAGTCCGTTCTCGTTGCCAGACCAGGCACCCGAACCACTGAGAGATGCGTCCGACAAAATTACTAAATTAAAATTGTTAAGTCTGAATGGATTAAGTTAGTTAATTTTAGTTAAAAACTATTTGAAAGACGAAGAAATTTATGTCTTTCAAATTGTTTCAAGTAGAGCCACCCATACTGAATGGCTGGACATGCTGATAATAATATACCTAAAAATGTGGCAAGATGACGTAATTTGCATGTCTTAAGAGATTTATTTATATTGAGTTAGCAGTTTTGGATCTGAATTATTTTCCTCTCTGGCAATTAGGAATCAAATACAAATCCTAGAAATGTGCACTGCAAATGTGCTTTTATCTATATCTAAGATATATAACAGACACATAACCCCTTTGACCTTAGGCATTCCATGACGGGTTTCAACATCTTTGTAAAAACAAAGCCCTAAATGGAGGCAATTAAATTCATATAAAATATCATTCAAACTGAATCTCAGATATTTTTAAATTTTTCATGTATATTTATTAAAAAATATGTATCTTTCGTGTCAATAGAGATCATATAACACCACCATCATTTTAAAATGGTTGATTTTAATGAATTTATGCAAACAATTTTAAAATTTAAAATAAACCTTTGGTCTCCATTTGGCTTTGGTACAAATATATATATATATTTGAGATAAACTCATGTTTACGAGTGTACACTCTGAAATAGCCTTTATTTTTAATAATTATACTATGAAACTTTTATAATCACCGTGGCCAGTATTTTAATTACCTTGTACACATAGTACGGAAAAAGGAGCTATGAATGGGATTTTATATCCCTCATGATAAGATAACATAATAGGATCAGTTGTAACCTGGTCCCATTCCGAGACAAAATATCTAAGGCGACCCGAATATACCTGGTCAGCGACTCCTGGTATTCCCTGCAGCCGCTTTCCGCTCTGATGTCTCCCGATGACCCCGCTGTTGAGAGCTGGTGTATGTCGATGAGCGCTGGTTCTGACGAGTCTCGTTTATGTAGATATTCGGAGGTGCCTTTCTAGGCGTAGTGTTCCAGTTTAAGCGAGTGTTTAAACCTTATTTTGACTTTGTATAAAATTATTTTTGTTGAATATGCTATTTTTTGTTCAGAGTTTGTATGAGATCAGCAGCGGATCTTTTTACTAACTTTTATTTTAATTAGATTTTAATTTTCCAGAAATATATTTTCTAAAGAGCAAGTTATCCCGTTTTCTTTCGATGAGAGTTTCTTTCATCTCTGGGTTAATGGATGACAGTACGAAACCACGCCCTGTCCTTGTACCATTAAAATGACTGTCGCAGAGGAGTCTGCATGCATCACTAAGTCACTGTGGTCTAGTGGTTGAGTACCCGCTTCTGAATCCAGAGGTCGCGGTTTTGAATCCTCACATTGGCTCACACCAATGACTTTTCCGTATTTCGTAAGTTATGTGTGGTAAATATCGATGACTAAAAACTTTGTGCCCGGTATGGCAATAGGTTCGCTACCTATTCCATTTGGGACGTAAACATAACGGCGAGACTAGGCTTAACAGCCACTGCCTACACCTTCAATTTAGAAAAAGGGGTGAAGTTATGTTATATCTGTTTCTGTTTTGTCAAAAGTGATGTGTCTCTTGACCAAATTGTGAACTATAGCTACCTTCCCCTCGGGGTTAAGCGATGGTGGTATATGCATGTTGCAGTTTCTTGGAATTATGTATTCTTCCAATATTTTTTCTTTTTGCCAATCCTTTTCAAGTATCTCCTGCGACCTACAAGCTACGAGTAGTTCCTTGTATGTAGGTTTTCCAAATTTGATGTCGTATTTTGGTGCTTCACCGAGCAATGCAAATATCTCGCTATCTAATTGTGGCGCCGAATCCTGAACGTCGGCATTCAATTCCACTGCAGGCGATGACAAAAAAGGTGCATCTGTATTAGATGACGTCAATGTAATCAGATCATATCAAGCGTGAAAGA
Source organism: Euproctis similis (assembly GCA_905147225.2). NCBI lineage: Eukaryota > Metazoa > Arthropoda > Insecta > Lepidoptera > Erebidae > Euproctis > Euproctis similis. The sequence continues at coordinate 19,560,080 of LR990109.1, forward strand.
GATAGCCCACTTGGCGTCTCACATCACTATCACAGTACCTATATGTATACGAAGAAATTACGAATTATAATATGTGCGGATACCCACACTTTTAAAATGAAAGTGGTGGCCCATTTGGCGCCTCGCATCACAATTCAGTGAATACTTTGTATTTCAACGAAAAATTAATTCCGTAGCATTATTAAGTGACAGAGATAGCCTAGTTTAGCGTCTAGCATCACAATGCATTAGCTTTGTAGTCATTCAACTAAATATTCATATAAGTAGGTAATTCTGTGCTATTATTACGTGACAGAGATAGCCCAGTTGGCGTCTCGCATCACTATCACAGTACCTATATGTATACGAAGAAATTACGAATTATAATATGTGCGGATACCCACATTTTTAAAATGAAAGTGGTGGCCCATTTGGCGCCTCGCATCACAATTTAGTGATTACTTTGTATTTTAACGAAAAATTAATTCCGTAGCATCATTAAGTGACAGAGATAGCCCAGTTTAGCGTCTCGCATCACAATGCATTAGCTTTGTAGCTATTCAACTAAATATTCATATAAGTAGGTAATTCTGTGCTATTATTACGTGACAGAGATAGCCCAGTTGGCGTCTCGCATCACAATAGCATTTAACCAATAAAGTTACCAATCATTACATAGCATAAAATAAAGTCGCTTTCTGGTTAAGGATTTCAAGGCGTTTGTTTTTTTTTTTTTTTTTTTTTTTTTTTTAGGTGATAAATCCAAAATTAACTTGTTCATTACTTTGAATGCGGAACAAATTCCGCCGGGTCAGCTAGTTCATTATAAATGTATAGATTATAGATATGTTACTAACCTGCAATGTTAGAATCAGGTTCGGTTTCACTATCCGAATAAACGCTCAGCCGCCTTTTTTTTTGTAATTGTGACTCTAATTTCCTTATTTTGGATTTTATACATTCACTTTCGTTATAATTCTTAATTTCTATTGTTATTATTATATTTTGAAGGTAATTTGTTGAAATTTGTTGGTAGGCACGTGCGAAGGCTTGAGCACGGAAACACAGAATGAATATCAGTGAGACGTGGTGTTGCCATAGTCAAGAGGTGGTTGCCAGTAGGGAGATTTTTATTTACCCTACTTTCTAAACATCCGTGCAAGGCTGGAGACTGGGAGCTCAACTACAATATGTAAACTAATCGCTAAGAATGAAGCTGTGAAATATAATTATTATTTTTTTTTGTATAATAAAAGATATACAATAAATTACAGCAGATAGAATTTTATGTCTCCTATAAAGCCACAATAAAAAAAAACAAAGAAGCATAAAATTAAATGTACAACCAAGGTATGTTCATCAATTTAACAGTGGTAGAGCCAAGCAGTACGCTGAATGAATGGGCCGGCTCGACTGTTTCACTCGGTGAGAGAGATATCCAGAGACCCAACGCAAATCCCAAAAATATTAGCAGGAAAGCCCAGCTAGTAAATTTACAATGCAATACTGATCCCAACGTTAACTTATGGAACCGAGAGCTGGGTATGGCAGAGTATGCACAAAAGTAGGATAAACGCGGTGGAAATGAGGGCACTGCGCAAAATCCCTCGCTGACCGAGTAGAAAACAAGGTTGTAAGGAAGGAAATCGGATTGAAAGAGAGTGTCGGTGTAAAAGTAAGAAAGGGCATGACCCGATGGTTCGGACATGTAGAAAGAATGGATGATGCAAGATTGACTAAGCAGATATACAATGCAAAAGCGGATGGATGTAGGAGTCGTAGACGGCCAAGACACACATTCCATGACCAAATAGAACGTGTTCTGGAGGAAGGTGCTGTTAGGAGCCTCAAAAATCGACATGCGTGCATGAAAAGAGTTATGAAAGTCAACAAAGCAAGTGAGGTGTGTAAGAATCGTGCCTTATGGCGCTCCGTTCTCTCTGCCTACCCCGCAAAGTATTTGGCGTGAAGTTATGTATGTATGTACGTATGATGTTGATCAAAATTAAAAATAAAACACTATTTCAATATGTTACACATTGAAGTCATTAGTACTTTGTTACTCAATAATTTACATTTCAAACGGTGTGTCTATTTATATTTTATAGATGGTTCATCCGTCGAATATTCGAGTATGATTGAAAAATCAATAGCTAGTTTAAAAGGTAAAATAATATACAAAACCATTATCATATTGGGCCTTGAAAGGCATGGATGAAATAAAAATACATGCTGCAGAGATGCGAACGCTGAAATGGATGTGTGGAGGGACGAAGTGGATAAAATGTAATGAATAAAGATAAAATGGATAATATATGGAATGAATATGCAAGAGGAAGTATTAAAGTTGCGTCAATTACTGATGGGATACGAGAAAATCACCTTTCTTGGTATGGGCATATAATGAGGAAGAATGATACAAATGTTGCGAAAAGAATGATAAACCTGAATGTGGAAGACGACAATATGATGGATTGTGTGAAAGACGACATGATTAAGAAAGGTGTTAGTGTACAAGAACTGAACGATAGAGAAGTGTAGAAAAGAAAAACCTGTCGTGCCAACCGCAAATAATGAGACCAAGGCAGGGAGAAGAAGAGTATTATTTCTTAAACTCAAAATATAACGAAAATTATCTTAATGGCAACTAAAGAAATAAAATAATTCCTATTAATCATTTGCTTATAAAAAATGAAGCAGGTACATAGAGTTTAAATTTCGTATTTTATTGAATTTATTTAACACGCCAGAATAAAAAACAAAATTTCCGGTAGAGTCCGATTAATTTCAAATTAATTTAGGAAAGATTATGATGTATTTGATTTAAGATATAAGGTCACAAGTCAACATTATTTGTACAAGAAAGAATTTCTAATTCATTAACATACCTAATTTGTCCTCAAAACCTAACTTAGATTTAAACAAATTCTAGTCTATTAAACAATTAAAAAATCTGGCTATATTACCGGCAATACTTTTAAACTTATTTTTTTGCTTAATTACGTAATTCAAACTAAAATGATTTTTTTTGTAATCTTAACGCAACGTATACGTATAACAAATAAAAACTTTAACCGCCAATTTTTTTTTCATCGACTGCTGAAAGAAAAGATTTTGATTCTACTAAAATGATTTCCAAATAAATAGCATGAAAACTCCATAAATGACATTGGTGAACGACGTTGTAAGCAAAATTTAACGATTATACTTCCTAATTGCTCTTTTTCACGGAAGTCGTTACAAAACTTTTAATGTGACGCAACGGCTCATATTGTAATATAATTTTGGTGCCGAGTTTAAAAATAAAACGCTAAATGTTTCAATAAATGATTTTCTTTATATTTACACTCACCATTCCCAAAGATGTACGAGGCAGTCGAACATAACACAACCATGTTCTGTGCTCATACATGACGCCGCCGGTGCCGCGGCCGCCATCTTGGATTCTTCAAAACAATCGACTACCCTCACATCCGATATAATTTCACTTACATAATAAGTACGTGTTCAGTACCAACGGGTGATGTTGGTTTCGACGCCTAATAATTTTGTGAAGGTACACTCTCTGAAAAGAGAAAAGTGCCAATTAGATTGATATGTTCGTGATTGAGTGAGATGAAAGTGAAATTATATGTGTCGATGTTCATTGTTTATTGATGTATCACCATCCTCTAACTGACATAATTTGTACAGGAAATTGTTGGGACCAAATAAAAGACCACGATGACTATTATGATATAATAAATAAAATTACTTATTTAATAAAAATAATAATAGATACTACTAGGAATTAGTAAATTTGAAATCCGCGGTGACGCTTTCGCATTTACTAGACCAAGCTGTGTTCAGGCCATTCGGCTAAGACCCACAGCATAAAATTCTAAGGGAAGCAAATTTAGTCAGACTTCTTTTTATTACTTACGAAACAAAATGGATTGACTTAAAATGCAAATTTGTGAGAATTTAATTAGAATATATATAGAAAAGGTCAAAAAGAGGTATTTGTTAGTAGGATATACTAAGTATGATTCCGTCGAGTGTTGTTCCTTGTCAGACTCGAGACAAAACTAATTGGGATACATTAATTAAAAATGCTGCATACAGCAATATAATACACGCGAAAAACAATTACGAATTAAGAGTGGTAGAGCCAAGCAGTTTGCTGCATGAATGGGCCGGCTCGACCGGTGAAATACCACCACCTCTTAGACGATCGACGTAAAGTGGCTCATGCCGCGTTTCGTTCGGTGAGAGAGGTACCCGGAGGCCCATCCCCCTTCCCCATCCCTTCCTATCCTACTCCTTTAAAGGTTGGCAACGCAACTGTAACACTATATGTGTTGCAGGTGTCCATGGGCGGCGTTGGTCACTTAACATCAGGTGGCACGCCTGCTCGTTTGCCCTCCTATCCCATAAAAAAAAAAAAAAAAAAAAAAAAAAAAAAAAAAAACGTTACTTTAACTATGGCACCGTCAAAGTCAATGGTGAAGAACAACAAATTATTTTTAATTGAAATAAATTATATTAGTGCACTAAATATTACATAAACCAACATTGACAAGCCTATTAATAGCCTATTCCGTATCGAACAAGTTAAAAGGAATTACTTATAATTACGTATGTACTTAAATGAAAATGTCTATGTAAGAGGTTATGTATTTTCTACCAATTTAAATGTAAATGTCTACACAGGCTACGTAATCTTTACCAATTCTGATTCTTCTAATCGATTTGTAAAAACAGTGGATTAGTACAGTCAGTTCATTCGTAATTTCAAATATACGAATAGACGGAAATTCATCCCAACGATATATATAAATACTTCCCCCAATAATAAACAAGTTGGAGGATGCTCCCTTCAAATACCAAGCCAACCCTAAGTTTCTGGATGCGTAATTTACGCACTTACTTAATATCACGCAGACGAATGGAATATCTGTTGATGGGGTAGTAAAATACTAAGCTACCCGAAAGCAAGATTGCCAAGTTCATTGGGAATTTAATTAAAAATAGTTTTCGATAGAGGCCATCTATATGTGGCCAGTATTAATATCAATACTTTTTGAAAGAGTTTTTTTTAAATTCTCTTTAAAAAAACGATTACTTGTCATTTGAATTAGGAATAAAGTTCGAACTCAAGAGACTTGCCTGCTCTCACATTTAGTTCTTATCAACATAGGTACTGCTGTTAATTCGCAAATCTAAGGGTACCGGAGACAAGCGGCTAGACAGGACAGGGGTGGAAAGCATGGCACCGAGCCATAGAATCACACAATTAAGGTCAATGACACTCGTAGTATTGGAATCTTTTACAAGGAAGAAGGTATTTTTTCCTATTTTGATTTCTCTGAGAGAGAAGAGATATTGTAATCAATTTTATATTGTTGTGTATATGAATTGTGGTGAGATGTGACCAAGATTATATTACTATAATTTTGATTACATATCACTGTTTGATCATAGGAGTAATTTGATAGAATACCTAGGAAGGTATATTAGCAGAGTAGGTACATATTTTTACCTCATAGCAACGACGACATGTGATTAAATGAATTAATTACCGAACTACGGAACTACGAAATACCGGAACCAAACTACGATATGTTAAGCTTTTTCCGTATTACAAACTTTTTGTAAAATTTATATATATACTTTAAGAGGAAAATTTATTTTTGTTAAACCGATATAATAAAAAATACAGACAAGAAATAATTTATTGAATTGTTTAGGTATTGCTTAATATTTTAATTCTGAAATGTTTAAGATTATTCTAATTTGTACGCTTTAAATTATATTCACGATGCGTCTTGGAAGAAGAATAAATATAACTAGGTCATCGTGATATGCCGATAATTATTTTACTCACCTAGTCCGAAGCGATTTTGCGTCGTAGTACTTTATGGTTCGTAAACATTTCAAACAAATCACAGTTCCTATTGCACTGATACTGATGATACAAGAAAGAAAATGCGAAATTGTTATTAATAATACATATGTGGTATTTTGTTAAAAAAATTATTAATGTAGTCATGCGAAACGTTGTATTGATTGACCGACGCTCAACCACCGAGTGAGCGGAGGCAAGCGCCACCCCATGCCTGCGCGAGTTTTCCACGTTTTCCCGCCACATAGTATAGCGCGGCGAGGGTGTTTGATACGGAAATATTGCGAAGCAGATATTACAACATCTACTACACTTTTTTTTTTAAATATAGTCAAGTTAAAGGTAAATTTGTATGTAGTATCTAGTGTAGTAGTATCTGTATACGTAATATTTTTGATATTAACTTTTATTTTTCTACAGTGGTAAATCCGCGCAGTTCGCTGCATGAATGGGCCGGCTCCACCGATGAAATACCACGGCGTCTCAGAATATCCACGTAAAGTAGCACAAGTCGCGTTTCGCTCGATGAGAGAGATATCCGGAGACTCCAATCTCCCCCTCTCACTTTCTGTCTCCTTTCCCATCTTACTCCCTTTAAGGGTGGCAACGCAATTGTAACACTATCTGTGTTACAGGTGTCCATGGGTGGCGGTAGTTGCTTACCATCAGATGACCTAATCGGTAGTCTGTCCTCCTACACAAAAAACACGTTTCATGATAACTTTTTTTTTTCATGGGATAGGAGGGCAAACGAGCAGGCGTGTCACCTGATGGTAAGCAACCAACGCCGCCCATGGACACCAGCAACACATATAGTGTTACTGCTGCGTTGCCGACCTTTAAGGGATAGGGAAGAGGAATGGATGGGGAAAGGGGGGTGGGCCTCCGGGTACCTCTCACACCGAACGAAACGCGGCATGAGCCACTTTACGTCGACCTTCTGAGAGGTCGTGGTATTTCATCGGTCGAGCCGGCCCATTCATGCAGCGAACTGCTTGGCTCTACCACTGTAAAATGAGGATGGATTTATACAGATATTTTAATAGTTTACTTCGTATTCTCAGCGTGATATTATTTATATCGGTTGCATATATAACGCAAAAGAATAATACTAATAAGTGCATAACAAATGTAATTCTAAATTAAATCACATTCTATAATATATCACACACAATACTCCTTTCTAAGAAAAATACTGTAAAGATAAATTATTAATCATAATTGTATAAATTGCTAGTTGACCTACTAAAAGTTGTCTTGAATAAAAGTTAAAAATGTACCCGATATGTCTAAAAATTTTATGAGAATCAGTTAAGCCGCTTCGGAGGAGTTCAATAACGCATAAACATTTTAATAATTTTGACTGTAACTGTGTGTAGAGCCACGCATTTCGCTGCAGGAATGAGCCGCCTCGACTGGTGAAATACCACGTTAGAATATATCGATATTCCTTTAAAGGTAAACTGCCTCATGCCAAGTTTCGCTCGATGAAAGAGGTATCCGGAGGCTCAACATCTTTCCTTTTCTCGTTCCCATCCCACTTCCGACACTTTCCATATCCAATTGTAAAGTACGGAATTGCAACTGTAACACTATGTGTTACAGGGTGTCCGTGGACGGCGTTTATTGCTTGCCGTTGGGTGACACGCCTGTTCTTTTGCCCCCCTATCCTATAAAAAAGCACACACAAGACACGAGGATGTTATATATTAGATGTGCATTGATCAGTACTACAGCAACACTTAATCTTTCTAACGATAGGGTAGAGTGAGCACTGCAGGAAGAGGGGCTTTTTCTAGTCCCCGTGCTAAATGGGAATTAAGTGTTTCCACAACACAGCCGATACTCGCTCATCATGGACCGGCTAAGCATGTGCTATAACTACACTTCAAAACTTTTTGCAGTTTCGCCTTCTTCGTAACTCATCATGTACCTAAATATATTATCTGAATGTAAATACTATTTTATTCTTACATCTTTAAATGAATTTTACTTATACATACTTGAATTAAGTACATTATTATTATTATCAAATAAGATAAGATAATTCTTTATTGTACATAAAGTGAATAAAGATACACAATAAGATATTTTACAATTCACTACAATGCATAGATACAGATCTTTTTGGAGTTTACTCCTTAAGAATCGATTTACATATATAGGCCCGGGGTATGAAAATTATGGGGACCAAAATCGTACTAGAGAGTATAGCATGTCACACGAAATGCGTTATGCGCTATAGTCACAGAGCATATAAATAAGAGTCGGCACTCCATACAATGTCCTGAGCTCTTTATAGAAACACTCTTTATAGCGATACGCCATTCTCTATTACGAAGAAATGTGTTCATATTTGTAGACAGTAAATATTTATTATTTTATTTTATAATCGTTCTTGAGGAGTAAACTCCAGTCGTGCGTCGGAGCGGACACACACACTTTTTTATTATAAATTGAAATAAATTCTATTCCTAATGCCTTATACATGGCGACGCATTTATATTATGTATGCCAGTTTCTTCATATTTTCAGTTGTACAATAATAATATACAAGTAAATTAAATTGTAATTTAATTAAAATAATCTTTTGAAGAATTAAACCATTCCATCAGTATTTTCTACCGATTACGTCTACTTCCGACCGTAAGTTTGGTTTCGGTTTCGGCCGAGTTTTGGCGGAAGTTTCGGTTTCCGCCAAATTTTGCCGAAACTTTTGCCGAAACTGAAACTATCGTCGTACTTATTCTGACTTGTTATCTTTGTTGAGAGTGTACATGGTAGTACATACTTATATATCTTTACACCAAGTCTCTGTACGGGTAGGCAGAGAAAACAGAGCGCCATAAGGCACGATTCTTACATCCCTCACTTCTTTGACTTTCAATCAACATTGGCGTCGGTTTTTAAGACTCCTGGCATTACCTGTCTTTAAGGACACGTTTAATTTGATCATGCAAAGTATGTGGTCGCCTCCGTGACTCCAATATCCTTCCACTTCTATACTGTGCATCTGCTTAGTCAATCTTGCATCAATCATACCTTCTAAGCGTCCAAACCATCGGAGTGTGCACTTCCTTAATTTTTAAACTGACACTCTCTTCTAATCCTGTTTTAAACGTTCCTATCTTATAACCTTTTTTTCGACGTGATCGGTGAACCTCATACCGCGAATTTTGCGCAGTGACCTCATTTCGACTACTTTATTGTTATTTTCATGCACCTTCTGCCATGCCCATCTCTCGCTTTCATAAGTTAGTGTTGGGATCAGTACCGCACTGTGAAGTGTGAATAGCGAGCTGGGTTTTGTTGATCAGGTTGTTCGCGCCCAGGTATCCGCCCAACGCTCTATTTACATCTCTTTCACCGATCGAAACGCGGCATGAGCCACTTTACGTGATCTTGATCTTCTGAAAGGTCGTGGTCAGCGGTCGAGCCAGCCTATTCATGTAGCGTACTGCTTGGCTCTACCAGTGTAGAGAGATTAGTGATTCTTCTGAGTACAAATAGAAAACAAAGCATTATTACTAAATAGTAATATCTCAAAATACCTTATTTCATGAAATACGAAGTACCTCGTATTTCATGAAATAAAATCATATTATTCTTTCTTATGACGCCACGTTCAACTATTGCCAGTAAACCTACTTAACAGGCAACCGATTTTATTAATTGTAATTTGATGTTTTTATGGGATAGTAAGGAAAATGAGCAGGCGTGTCACCCGATGGTAAGTGACCAGCGCCCCCATGGACACCTGTAACACATATAGTGTTACAGTTGCGTTGCCGACCTTTAAGGGAGTAGGATAAGAATGTAAGGGGAACGGGAATGGGTCTCCGGGTACCTCTCTCACCGAACAAAACGTGGCATGAGCCACTTTACGTCGATCTTCTGGTAAGTCGTGGTATTTCACTGATCGAGCCGGCCCATTTATGCAGCAAAGTGCTTGGCTCTACCACAATAGACGGTGGTAGAGCTAATCTCTCTATCTATGTACAATATTATTAAATTAGATTTCACTAATAGACTTGACATTGGGATGATTAAGTTTAATTATACATAATCATCCTAATGTCAAGTCAAGTTACGCTTTATTTGTAAATAGTTATACTTTGTCCACTATATGGGTGGTTTTTTGACAGCTCATGCCCATGAAGTTTCGTATTGTGTCAGATAAACATTTCATAGAAACACTCTAAAAAAATAATGTACTCATGGACAGTCACCGCCCACTTAGTGACGTGCCAAAAATAACCATTTCCACAATTTTGCCTTAGAAATAAATAATCGGTAGAAATAAATGCTAGTATGTAAATAGTATGTAATCTATACCTATGAATTTTTCCATTGTACATATTCAAAATTAAAACGTTGAGTATTATCCTTGAAACAAAGATGTCATAGATGAACAATAGAAAAAAAAAACGTACGTGGAGTCCCTCCGCGCGAAAGAAGTGTAACTTCGTATTGTAAAAAAAAATTGCATTTACTCCTGGGACCTCCAGTGGAAATGCTTGCCTCATCGTCTCGCCCTTAAAAATGTATTTATCTTAATAACTAGCTGACTCTGGGATCTTCGTACCTACTAAAAGTATATTCATTCTTTTTTAATACTTATTCTACAATTCGAGAACTGCATATCAGAAAAGAAATAACACAATAAAATTATTGTAGCATAACAATAATTTTATTGTTTGACATAATATTATATGTACTTTTTTCACGACAAAATCTTCAGTGAGTCTCAGTGGTCCAGTGGTTGAGCGTTTGCGGTTGAGAATCTAGGAACATGGGTTCCCAGTACACTCTATAAAGATCTTGCAAAGAAACTGATCGAGGGCTCTGTCAACCAGGGGGCTGGTCCATTCTTCGCACAGGGGATTAGCATTGACGTGGCAATGCGGTCGGTCTTTTGGCCACTCTGCCAGTAGATCGAGAAGCGGATTCGAAATCATGCGATTGGGTCTCCAGCTTTCATGCGGCTCGCCGCATTAAGGTCGTTGTCGACGAGTCATGCTCCGACTTAAAATCCGTGAGTGCTGGAGTCCCCCAGGGCTGAGTGCTATCCCCTACGCTGTTTCTTCCGCATATCAATGACATGCTGCATTACAGCAATCTTCATTGTAATGCGGATACGGTACGCCACTCCACTCGCGGATTTCTCGGGAAAACGTCGATTTGTACCGGAATAAACTGTGTCTACAATCGAAACTCTGGGTAGTCAGATTTCGGACTAAGGCCGACTCAACTTAGCTAATTTTCCCCCTTCCCTTCGGACCGCTGTCATACGTGGACGTGTGTCGTGTTGTAGCTCTAACTGTTTTATTTAATTTTAACTCATTTTATAAAATAAATTGATACAAAAGTTATTTAAAGTACTAGGCGCGCACAGTGTCTAGGAGTCTGTGTGTGTTGTGTGAGTGAGAGAAAAGTAACTTCACTCGTTCGTCTCTGTCAATCGCATCTAAGTCAACCCTTGGCCCCGCCCTATTTAATCGCAATTATTATATTATAAACGCCTAACTATCTGTCCTGTGCAATACACACTAAAGATATCTTTACGAACGATCATTGAAAAGGGCCTTTTAACTGCGATATGATGAAAAGAACACCTCCAAAGGCCAACAATGAGACCTTGGCTCACTGCCGCTCAGACCCCAACTTGACAATGGCGGACCCGGAAATCATTCTCGATAGAATTGCTCAACGACAGAAACGTAAACATACTCACGAGCAAGCTGTTGATATCAAATCCCTTCGCGAGGACATCATGTCTTCAATTGCAACCTTGAGATCAGAGCAGAATGAGAAATTTGGTTTACTGCAAGGTAATCTGGAACATATCAAAACTCAGAATACCGAGTTACAAAAGACAGTTGAATTTTTAAGCTGCAAATATGAAGACATTTTAAGTAAGGTTGCTGAATTGGAGCTTGACAGAAGAAATTGTCTAGGATATATAAAGACTTTGGAGGATAAAGTGGAGTCTTTGGAGCGAACAGTGAAATCATCAAGTTTAGAATTTCGTAATGTACCCAAAAAAACTGGTGAAACAAAGGAAGATTTAGTAAACATTATAAAAGCCATAGGAGTAGCCATCAATAATAAAGTACAAGACCATGAGCTAAAAGACATTTACCGGCAGAATAATAATAGACACCCTGAAATTAGTGGCCCTATAACAGTGGAATTTGCATCTAATATTACTAAAGACAAGCTCCTTACAAATATTAAAAAATATAACCGAGACCATAAGTCTGACCGCCTTAATACTAGGCATGTCAACATGACGGGGAATAGTCCCATATACGTTTCAGAAAGTCTCACCTTCAAAACCAGAAAATTGTACTACCAGGTTCGTGAATTTGCTCGACTAAATGATTATGCATACTATTGGACGTCACATGGTCACATCTACATAAGGAAGAAAGAGGGAGCACCTGTAAGAAGAATAAACTGTGACTCTGATCTTGAAGGTTTGAAGCAACAAGATATATGACTTTCTGATATAATTTCTATACATCACTTCCAGTTCATTGATTATTGTATATTTTTTTTTCTTACTACCCACTACGCGGACGAATCTGCTTCACTTAAAAATATAAAAAATACTATCATTTACACAATTCTATTTAATAAGTTCAAGCGCATGCCTAATAACACTATTTTATATACATTTATACCGTTAACATATTGTACACTGCACAAATCACCTACCTCACGTTTTTGCAAGCATCATATTTGTTTTAGTTTATTTCCTCGCAAAAAGTGCTGTTATGATATAATGTTACTGCCACTCCTGTTACGATGTTGGATGTGGCTTATTATTATAGTTATTTGTTGCTGGGACAAGTTAATCGTTTATTACAAATTACACGCAAATATTAAACATCTCTTATACTATACATGTTGTGCCAAGCATGCATCAAATTATGCGCTGTTAATATATTGTTTTGTTAATCGCCTGGTTCTACTGTCACCATGTACACTTCTATATACAATAAGTGTTCGAATATCGTATATTCCTAAAATCTTAATACTGTATTACCTGTCCCACTACTCGTGGGTATACATATTGCTTAAATCAGTCTTAATATGGTCACCGATTATAGTCATTAATTTTATTATATAACATTCGATCGTCACGTAAATATGGTTGTATCTGAGGAGGTAGACATAACTGATGTCATTGAGTGTATATCTGTTAGTGAGACAAGATCTTATTCGGGTATTTTTGGTTGTGGTCTTTATACCGGAGATTTACTTACAATTGTTAGTGTAAACATTAGGAGTATTAACTGTAATTTCGACTACTTATTGGCCTTTATTACGGCCCTTGAAGTGCGTGTGGATGTAATAGTTTTGTCTGAGTGTTGGACTAGTATAAACAACCCTCCTCCCGATATTGACGACTATGGTAAATATTGGACTAGAGATTCTATTAATAAGAACGATGGCGTAGTAGTTTATGTGCATAATGTAGTTAAGGTTTTGTGTGCTTATGAGCCGAAGGTGTCTGAGGGTAATTGTTACGTAATTTCTATAGTGCCAGATTACACAATTATCTGTTCTTATCGTCCACCGTGTTTTAAAAATCATAGAAAATATCTGGATTCACTCGATGACCTGCTAAGTAAAATTAGGACCAATAATGTAATATTCACGGGAGACATTAATATTGATATTATGCCAGAAAATTTAACTCCAAGCGCCCATGATTATCTGAACCTAATGGCCATGCACGGACTAAGGATTGGTATAGACAAACCTACTCGTATCAAGTCCTGCATTGATCACTTCATGGTTAAATGTCCTCTTACTTGCAAAACTGCCATATTCGAGGAACCAATTACAGATCATTCTCCAATAGCTCTATGTGTTTGCACAGAGAAAATTCAAAAAATGCATAGCGTTCATAATAAAGCTAGGTTGGACTACAGGAAAGTTAGTAATATGATTGGTAATGAAAACTGGGGTTGTATTTACAACACCACAAATCCTAATACCGCATCGGAGATAATCACAAAAAAACTAATGAACATCATTACAAATAGTACAATCAACGTAAGGATCTCTAATAGGCTAAGACCATTAAAACCGTGGATAACGAGAGGTATCGTGAAATGTATACGAAAGAGGGATAAACTATATAAGGATACATTAAAAACTCCTCAAAATATACTGATAAGGACTAAATACCTTAAATATAGAAATACATGTAATTCTATTATAAAAAACTTAAAGAATATTTATTATCAGAATAAATTTGAGAATAGTAGAGGTGATATTAAAGAAACTTGGAAGGTTATTAAAGAAGTCAGTGACACAAAGAAAAAACTTGAACCAAATCTTGAATTACTAGCTATTGATGCTATACCAACTAAGTCTCTTGATGAGGTTAATCGTTATTTTACTAGTATTGGAGAATCACTAGCAAATGAAATACTGTGCAGAATGAAGAAAACTGAGCATGAACTTACTTATGAAGCTACAACGGGTTTATCACCTTTAAATTCCATGTCGTTCAGGCCTACGGATCATCATGAGGTGAGCGGTATCATTCTTAGATTAAGATCATCCAGTGCCCCTGGATGGGATAATATCACCGCACAAATATTGAAGCAAAATTTATTATTACTTGTACATCCCATCACTCACTTATGTAACCTGAGTCTGACTACCGGTTCATTTCCGCAAATATTCAAGTATGCTACTGTTTGTCCTGTATACAAATCTGGGAATAAGAAGGAACCTAACAACTATCGACCTATCTCTCTTTTATCTGTACTATCAAAAATACTGGAGCAGATTGTTGGTAAGCAGCTTTTGGATTATTTGGAGACTAACAAGTTGCTTAGTGAGTCGCAATACGGTTTTAGAAAGGGTAGGTCGACAGAGGACGCTGTTCTTTCACTGTTATCAACAGTAGTTGCCCATATAGATCGTGGAGAAAAGTGTTTGGGGGTATTTTTGGATTTACAAAAAGCATTTGATACTGTGTCCATTCCAATCCTAATTGCACGTATGGAGAATGTAGGTATAAGGGGTCTTGTTTTGAAATGGTTCATGGACTACTTGTCTCATAGGTGCCAACGTGTTAGAGTCGCAAGTCATGAAAGTCAAAGTTGTTCCTGTGGATATGGCGTACCTCAGGGTAGTACTCTTGGGCCTACATTATTCCTTATTTATATAAATGAATTGTGTTGTGCATCTAAATTACCATATTTGGATCTTTTTATGTTTGCTGATGATACGGTACTGGTGGCTCATGGTCAAACCTGGGATATGACGTTTAGAATGGCTGAAACTGGATTGGCTAAGGTGACTTCGTGGTTAGAGAACAGCCTTATGTCACTGAACACGGGTAAGACCAAATATGTTTGTTTTAGCAAAACAACAGTAGGGAAACCAGCAGCTACAAGAGTCTTCAAGATTCACAGTTTTCCTTGTAATCGGGGTGAAATACCTGCAAATTGTGACTGTGTGGTACTGTCTAGGGCTGAATGTGTGAGATACCTAGGAATAATTCTTGATGATAAGCTTAACTGGATTCCACACATTTCAGCAACTATAGCTAGAATTAGAAAACTTGTTTATATCTTTAAAAAATTGCGAACAGTTGCAAATGACAAACTCCTAGTGCAAATATACCGAGCTTTGTGTGAGTGTCTTATTCGTTATTGTATTTGTGCATGGGGAGGTGCAGCAAAGACTCATATGCTTGAGGTTGAGCGTGCCCAGCGTATGATTCTTAAGGTACTTTTGCGTCTACCTTATCGCTATCCTACTTCAGCCCTTTATAATCTCTCTGATGTACTATCTGTGAGAAAATTGTACATGTACGAAATGCTGAGACGTTACCATAAGATATATGTTCCAAAGTTTCCACCATCACAGAAGCGCATAGAACGCTGTCCAGTGCCACGCACTCGGTCAACATTTGCACAAAGACACTTTGATTATATGGCTCCGTACATTTATAATAAAATGAATAAAAATAAAAACATGTTCAAAATTAGTAATCACCAATTTAAACTTAATTTGGCTAATTGGCTCAAGCCTATGGATTATGATGATGTGGAGGCAATCCTACAATCGAACTAATATAGTATAATAGATATGTAGCTCAAATATGATGCACCCCCCCCCCCCCACACACATACACACACAGATGCCGCACACGCACTCCTCACACACTCTCTCACACACACATACACACACGGACGCACACGTACGCTCACACACACGAACACGCGCACACACACACACACACACACACACACACACACACACACACACACACACACACACACACACACACGTACGCGCCATACGGTGTTTTAATTTTGTATTATGTGACATCAAATATGAGGGAAGACACTGACACCTGCAACACAGTTTTTACTACCGTGGGTGTCAGAAGATCCCATAATGTAATACTTGTTTGTTTTTAAAATAAAAATTATTATTATTATTATTATTATTATAATTCCACCCTAAGAAGACACAGGTCTGCGCGTTTCCCGCTGAAAAGGCACATTTTGTTGTCCCCCTTTTTTGAGGGTACTCGGTTACCCGCCTTAACCGATATCGGAATTCTTGGGGTTGACTTGTTCAGTTTCGCGGTTATCTGGAGGGCAAGGCGAAATCAGCTCAGAAAAAGGACGGTATTTCACGTCAGGAAATCGCTTGCAGCTATATAAAGCGCATTTCCGACCTCACATGGAATACTGTTCTCATCTTTGGGCGGGGTGCCTCTGTCAAAAGATGAGTCAACCAAACTCTGTCAGATCGGCTTAGCCCCTTGGCACTTCTCTCCACGCACTGTTCCGTTGTGGAACGAGTTGCCGGCAAAGGTATTTCAGGACCGCCTTTCCATCAGGTGACCCGCAAGCTCCTTTGCCTCCTTATACTATTAAAAAAACAATTAAGATCAAATAAGCGTGCGTATAATAGGCGTGCAAGAGTCGTGCCTTATGTGCTCTGTTCTCTCTGCCTACTTCGCAATCGATTTGGCATGAGGTTATGTATCACTACATAGTATAAAACAAAGTCGCTTTCTCTATCCCTATCCCCTATTTGTATGCTTAAATCTTTGAAACTACGCAACGGATTTTGATGCGGTTTTTTTTAATAGTTAGAGGGTGTAAACGGGGTGGTTTTGATCTATAATTCATGAATAGTGTAGTGAAAAAAAAGGATAATTTTCAAGATTTAAAACTTTAATCGAAAACGCTGCCTGAACCCTAAGTGATAAATCAAAACAATGTACTACATTATTATACACCTTTAAAAGGTATATAAAAAAGTCCGCGAGGGCATATGTCTATATCTTAGGGATAACCCACAATTACCATAATTATTTTTTTACTTTTTACGAGAAATAATGGCTTCTTTACGAAGCAATTTTAAACATTACAGCATTAATTTTCATCCAATTAAGTGTCTTAAATAGATTGTGATTGTGTGATTTTAATATAGATTAATATAGCCATTTACAGCATGTAATTTAAACTAATATTTACGAAGATATTACAGTATTAACATAGCGGTACATAGCAGTTGCGTTTGCGCGCCAAAATGCGTGCCGATAAATAGCACAAATTGAACTTTTTAAGATCCAAGTATTACTAATTTATTTCTTTTGATGCGGACTGAAGTCCGCCGGGTCAACTAGTGTATATATAACTTTCAAAAATCATTTCGAAAAGTCATTAGTGTGAGCCAGGATTTGAACCCACAACAACTTCTTGATTTAAAAGCGGGGTGCTCGACCACTGGACCACCTATTAAATTTTACCTATAAAATTATAATAACCTATAAAAACTTTAAAATTTTAGTACATACGATAAATAACAAACTATACTAAATTTGTACTTACAAAAAGAAATGGCATCTTATGAATGAATTTGGCTAAAATTAATCACAAAATATTTTGTATTTTGAAATGAATATTCAAAATACAAAATACCTCTCGAGAGGTATTTCAAATAAAATAAAAAACGCTTTCAACAAAAAGGTATTTAAATACAAAATGGGTATTTTGTATTTGTATTTTAAATAGAAATATTTCAAATAAGTCAGATCTCTGCTTATTTGTACTTTGTAGATGTAGGTGAATGCGTCATTAAATATTTTCAAATTAAAAAACAATCAAATATATCTTCACCTTGGCATTGTAACTTTAAATCCGTCGCATTATCTCTTGGATTGTTATCACTCATTATTTATAAATCTTATCCACTAAATTCGAAAATAAAATCACTGCACTATTAAATTAAAAGTGATAAATTAAATTTAAAAAAAAAAATGCGATGATATAAATATTTTAAACACGTAAACAAACTAATTACACACTGCTAACTTTGCTTCGGGAAAAATCACAAAAAACAATATTTTTTGAGTGATATTGACCCACTCTCTCTCTTTCCTCTTTCCTAACCTTTATCATTCTTTCTCTTTTCCTCTCGTTTTGTAATGTTCTGCCGTCAAAAGAAACAACTAACATTTTTTTTTAAAATGAATTACATACATATTCGGAAACAGGCACAAATGCCTATGTGCCTATATTTTTTATTATTTTTTTACAAGCTCCACAAATAAATGTACATTAAACTCATTTTTATTAATAACTATTTAAAAAGAATTTATCTGACTTACATTACGACGCGCATAGGAGTGCATTCACTAAAAAAAACCGTCTGCGAAATTAAGGTCGGTTCTATCAAACAAATATTTATGATAATCATTACTGTTTGTATGGTGTCTAGGTTCTTTTCTATGTGTTTTAAGTATATTTTTAGAAAAGAAAATTAGATAAAAAGTATTAATAGCAAGGACATCTACTGAAAACCAGTGGTACTACATCGAAGCGAGTGAAGTATCTATTAAATAAACCGTGTGCTGTGGAATTATCATCAAAACAGTGACTATATAACTTGAAAATTACTTCACCGATGTTCATATTAGATTTTAGTAATATATTCACATAAATATCAACATGTAATTATGTATAATAAATCAATTACCTAAAATGATAAACGGCTATAGTTGACTACAGTTGCCGCTAGATAGCGCCCTGCGTCAATATTTGAAACTTTATTAAATAAAACTTAAAGTTTAATTTCGGTGACTTTTGTAATATGATGTTTAATGTAATCATATATATTTTCACAATATAATAACTTTTACTTTATCTTAATCGTGGTAGCAGCGGGCGTGGCAACATGTAGCTTCTAGAAACATCACAATATAAAAAATATTGACTACTTGCTTTTCTGATTGCAAGGTATGTTTGAACGATGTCTTTGAAAACAGATATTATTATATTTTAGCACAGTTTAAATTAATTTTTATCTTTAATATTGCTATGGAAACGGATAGTACTAGTACTAGGATAGTTACTAGGATCAAACATAACTGAGTTAATTATATTTGCAATATAATTAACACCACCCGCTACTACATGTCTATTATTGTACAAAATAATGTTCGTTCTTAATTCGGCGAATATAAACTATTCGCCGGTTTAAAGTCGAAAGGATTTTTTGTTTTTTAATGACTTTAGCTATAATGTAATCATAAATATTTTCACAATATAATAGCTTTTATCATCTTAGTGGTTGGAGCTGCGACTGTGGCAGCATCTAGCAGCGGATGGTGGTACTATTCCACTAATAATTTATACCTATCAATTATGCGCTAATAGTACCACTATGCGCTACTAGATGTCTATATACTGCGAATAATTAGGCTTAACCAATTTGCTTCGTGGATTTATATATAGACCGGTTCAGTTTCGCCATTCATACTAATATATAATATATTCAGCGGCCGCAAGGGGGCGTTAAAAGCGTTAAACGGTTGCACGAGCCATTAGAAGTTACACTTCAAAAATACGTAATCGATTATGATTTTATAAAATTGAAGATTTAGTAATATCGATTGTTTAATACGATCGCTCTTACTTTCGGGCATCACCAACTATGTCAGTTGGCGACCTGTCAAAAACGATTCTTATCGTGGACAGAGTATAACATTACGCAGGATGAAGTTCGGGATATATTTAAAATATGTTTAACTAGTCTCAAATGTAATGAACGCAGCTCCCCGGTCACAATTTTTTAATCATTTTAAATTTAATCTTACATATCATTCGGTAAGAGCTTAAGTAGGCCAAGTTTCAAATTTGGGATTTGTTAAAAATAATCCGTGTGTAAAAATAGTCGTGAACTTACAGTAGGTATATTTCGCTGGCAATTACTTTTCAGATCAATCAAACCATACCAGTTTAATGCAGTTTATTAATAATGAAAATTATGTTTTTTTAAGTATGAAAATAAAGTGCAAAAAAACATATTCAGACGTTCTTGCACTGACAAGCCCTCTTGTGATACATAATGAAATTTCGTATTTAGGCATGGAATTCATAGATGTTGCTGTTTCAGGAAGAACAACGACGTTATTTTCCATCAAAACCGTCACCATAGGGGCCGTCCATTAAACACGTGAGTTTAGAAAGGGGGGAGGGCTAGTTTCAAATGTCACCACGTATCACCATGGGGGAGGGGGAGTCAAAAAATGATGAAAAAAAAACATCACGTAATTAATGGACGGCCCCATAGATACCGTCACCGGCAATGAAGAAGGAAACCTATGCAAGTGGCATGTTGACACAAAATTGAAGGGGTGTGACGTCATTTGGCCGCATAAAATGGCGGTCCAGTGCTGCGCAGAAGAATTTTATTTATCGATAAACGTACTTGGCTCATTTTATTGTAATTAATTTTGAGTATTACTTATTTATAGAATTAATACTTAAATAGGAAGTAAGTAGATCGTTATGCTAAATGCGCGCCCCACAGTGCGCCCCACAGTAATTAAGAATGATTCAAATTTTAAACTTATAAAGGGACCGCGTGTTAAGCAAAACGAAACATCTGCAGACCATTGTTTTAGTTACAAATGCATTTCTTATGACTTTCAGTCTAAGGTCAGTTAATTATCACATTACTCTACCGACTAGGGCTTTTTTCCTTGAATGGAGACCATCCGTTCAAAATTACGCTCAGATTCTTGTGTATACTTCCAAATTCCAACGAATTGCAAATACCTACATCACTGTCGCTAGTTATCTATAAGTTTTTAAGTTTTATTTGTTAATTCCCAATAGCTCGTTTTTTCACGCTTGTTCAATAGCTTTTAAATTAGTTTTCCTATTACAATACATCTAAATCAAGAAATTGTGTGTGTATGTCCAACAGATAACGGCAATAGTTGGTATTTGTACTTGTAAAACCAATATTCATGTTGAATGTCTTCGTAGTACAATTTACTGTTATGTGCAATCTATTACAGTTCATGATTTATACAAACATACATACATAACTTCACGCCAAATCCCTTGTGGGGTAGGCAGAAAGAATGGAGCGCCATAAGGCACGATTCTTGCACACCTCACTCGCTTCGTTGACTTTCATAACTTTTTCATGCATGCGCGTCGATTTTTGAGGCTCCCAACATCACCTTCCTCCAGAACACGTTCTATTTGGTCTTGGAATGTGTGTCTAGGCCGTGATTTATCGATGCAAATAACAGTAAAAGTGCACTACATAATCATTTCAGTCACATATAATTATTAATACTGAAAAGTTTAATAATCAGATAATAATAAATTTTAAATAGTACTCTTGGCTAATGCTCAAACCGAGTGAGTTAAAAAAAGTTGACGTGAATGACGTGTTTGAAATTTAAAATTTAACGTTCGCTCATTCCATTTTATGAGAGTAGTGTGGACGAATGTTATAAAATGGCAATTAATTGTAAAGAAAAAGTGTTAGAATTAGAATCCAAAATAATAAATCATGAAGCCTATGGAACTGCGTAAGGCAAATTAATTTAGTTACTTTTGTTTGCTTTTGTTATGAAATTAATTTCACTGTTCCGTATTAAATGTTTTATTTCAGTTATAAATGGTCACCTCGAGATTTTGAGCTAGGATCTGCTCTAGGACAAGGTAAATTTGGACATGTTCACGTCGCCAGAGAAAAGAAAACTGGATATTTAGTTGCTATCAAAACATTATTCAAATCACAAATCGTGAGATCTAAATGTGAACGACAAGTGATGAGAGAAATTGAAATACAATCACATTTAAAGTAAGTAATAAAAGATACATATATTCCCAGAATCCTGTGTTTGATGTGAGAAAATTAGATGTATTACACTCCCAGAATATTTAGACTACAAGTATTAAAATTTTGAATAAGAGAGAAATTGCTTACCCTGATGAGTAATAAATTGGAGAACGTCAAGTAAATAGTGTGCTGTTGATAAAATACACTTTCTTTTATATTAACTGTAAGGGTAAGTTAATATTTTCTGTTTTAGGCATCCAAATGTCTTGCGCCTTCTGACATGGTTCCATGATGAAGCACGCATCTACCTAGTAGTTGAATTTGCAGCATTAGGAGAACTATACAAACATTTAACCAACTCACCAAGAGGACGATTTCCAGAAGCCAAAGCTGCTAGGTATATTTACCAGGTACAAATGCAAATGTATCCCTACATTTACTTGAATACATTACATACATGTTTATTAGTTAACTAGACATTTCAATATAGAGGATATTGAAAAAAAATATATGAGGATTGATCAAATCAATTATTGAAATAATATTCTTATCAGATAACCACAATACAATATTGTTGTTAATAAAAAAATAAGTAAAAAATAAATTAATAAAAAATCAAAACTTCTTTAAATTTATTATTTATGTAAGCTTATTTACTTGATGCATACAAACATAACTAAACACCAAATCCCTTGCGAGGTAGGCAGAGAGAATGAAGCACCATAAGGCACAATTCTTATACCTCACTCGCTTCATTGACTTTCATATTTTTTCATGCACGCGCGTCGATTTTTGAGGCTCCTAACATCACCTTCCTCCAGAACATGTTCTATTTGGTCATGGAATGCGTGTCTTGGCCGTCCTCAATACTTTATACCAAACCAAACATATGGTTTTAAGAATTTTTGTCTGTTTTTCTGTATTTTTGTTACGGATAAACTCTAAAAGTACTTTATGCTTTTATGTCCAATTTTGCATAAATGCTATATTTATTCAGAGGTGTGGTCAATTTATCAACTGGTCAAATTATCACGCTATCACTAACTGGGGGTGAGCAATGAACCCTTATAATGGCACAGGCATAGTACTTTTGCTTTCCCACACCGACAAAGTTGCTGGCAACAGCTAGTATATTAATAAAAATAAATCATTATATCTGCCGTAGACAGCAATATGAGTCATCATTCTTAATCATTTCTTTTAAATAGGTTGCAGATGCTGTAGATTACTGTCATAAGCATCATGTCATTCATAGAGATATAAAACCTGAGAACATATTAGTTGATTTCAATGGCAATTTGAAACTTGCTGATTTCGGCTGGTCTGTACATGCACCATCAGAGAGGTAAGCTCAGAGTAATTGCACTGTACTGCTCACCAATATACTTATGTTAATTTATCTCGCTGAGTTCACAAAATGCAATTTGTATAAAAATAGTTGAAGGAACAATCAATTATAATACTGTTTGTCTTGGTATTATTGTATATTTGATTTACAATTTGAAATCATCATCTTATCTTAGGAACTACAGCCTCTAGTTGCTTTCTAATGTTTTTTCAAATAATATTTAAAATTAGTCTTAGTCACAAATATGCAGAAATGGAGTTTGACCCTTCACTATACAAAATGAGTAAAATAGACAGTACAGTTCTTAAGAATCTTTGAATGTTTTTGCTCTTCAGAGACAAATTATATTCTTCAATCAATAAATTAAACTTTTCCAGATATAAATCATAGTGCCACTTCATACCATTTAGCAGAGTCAATCTAATAATGAACTCAATTTCTGTATTATAGTGCCGCAACAAATGTAAAAAAGTAGTGTATTCAATAAAATTAATTTTATTTCTTACAGACGTAAAACCATGTGTGGTACACTAGATTACTTACCACCAGAGATGATAAAAAGAGAAGTGTATGATGTGTCTGTAGATCACTGGTGCATTGGTGTACTTTTATATGAGTTTCTTGTTGGTAAACCACCCTTTGAGAGTGAAGGTCAAGACAAAACATATGCCAGAATATTAGCATTGGATATGGTGTTTCCTGAGTATATATCAGATGGAGCAAAGGATCTCATTTCAAAGGTATTTATTAATTTATGGTCATCATATTTAAGACATAATATATGTACAATTAATTTATTTTCTAGTTTCATTAGTGTAGTCAGCTTCAAGTGTAAATAAACTTATTTATTATTTATGAAATGTGTTGCAAAACTACTTTTAGAAGGTTTTAAATTACACACAAATTAATTTCTTTTACAACATACTTTTGAACCAGTGAAAATAAAATAACTTAAGTTAACGATTTTTTCTACCCGACGGTGAAGGCAGGGGCTATTAAAACCTTGACTCTCCGAATCATAACGTTACGTCCCAAAAGTAAAAGTTGTTGTCGTCAATATTTATCACACAATTCCATGACTTATGAATCTGAAGGCTCTTAATGCTGTTTTAAATTTTGTTTATGTTTTATATTTTAAAATGTTATTTAAAAATGTACTAACTAACTCCTTATCTTATTTCACTTCTAAGAGCTGAAAATGCAGGCAGCTATAATTAAAAAAATTTACTATTACAGCTTCTTCGGCAGTCTGGCAAAGATCGTCTGTCACTAGAAGGTGTGAAGAATCATTACTGGGTGCAACAATTCCAAGATGACAAAATACAATGATGACTTACATAATTTATTAATTCACAGTTTTATTATTATTATTAAATGTAAGTAGATTACTCTATAAAATACATCATATCTATTGCATATTTTATTTGAAATAAAAGAACCTAAAATGAACCATTCATTAGATCTTCCAGATTAACATCTATAATAATTTAGTTTGGCCACTTTTATTTACAATTGGTATATAATTTACAGAAGCAATAATATTCTTTACAAAAAAAAAATTGTCATATTAGATAAATTAATATAGGTAAATTTCATCTAATATAAAATTAGTATCAGTTTTTTGGTGAAAGTTAGTTGTTTAAAGAATATCCATAACTTTCAACCCAGCCGAGACCATCCTTGGTTTTGTGCGCAGGCTTGTACTCAAGACCTACCCAATCAGTGTAACCATTGATTGAGAGCTGTTGAAGCACATATTTATAGTTAATTTCTCCTGGTGTGTCAGGCTCGTTGCGATCAGGTACTTGGGCTATCTGTAATTTATTTAATATTTATAGAATTAGTATTGCTATTTCATTCTGCTGCAACCATACCTAAACATATTAAGAATGTGGAAAACTACGAAAGCATTTAGGTCTCAGAAAAGGATTTTGGCAAAATAGTTACACATATTATTATCACACATGGTTATCATGAAATTTGTAAAGAGGTATACATATCATTGATTAAAAGATAAAGAAAAAAGAAACTTATATAATGACTAGTATTGCAAGGTTTAAGAAATTTGATATATTTGATTTCAGCTAGTTTTTTAATTGAATATTGTGAATAATGTAATTTATTTATTTCTTCTTATATATATATTAGTTAGATCTTCTATATATATTAGTTAGATCAATACCTGGACATGGCCAATATACGGAATGAATTTCAGAATGCTCTTAGTTATGTCACCATTAATGTGTTGTAAATGAAAGATGTCTAACATCAACTTCAAATTAGGACTGTTGATACGTTTGATTATCTCCACAGCTGAAAAACAAAAACAAATTAGTCTGTAATAAATCATCATAATATAAATGTATAATAAATAATTGACAAAGAATGAATCAAGGAATTTACAAATATTTTCTGATTATAATAGATCTCAAAAAATTGTGTAACCTGGCATGTAAGCCGCCATGAATACAACAAAACCAAGACTTGATTTTATAAACTATCTTAGTCTATTACTAAAATAAAATTCTGTTTAATAATTATATACCGACCTTTGTTGAAGTCACTTAAAAAGTAGTCAGGTACTGCATATTTATTTATGGGCTCAATGAGACCAACAATGTTTTCATTTTTTAACACATCTGCTGCATATTTCAAATTCTCTTCATATGTCTGCCAATTTTGTGACGTAGGATTGGCCAGTTTTCCCGCCATAATATGTATTTTTTTTGTATTCAGAGCTTTGGCATAGTTGACAGTTATGTTTAAATTTTCTTTGAATTCATTCTCTTTTCCAGGAATGGCTGTCACCCCTAATTCTCCTTTTGTTACGTCTCCTAAAACATATGTTATAAGTGCATTTATTTTATTGCCAGCCTCTAAGAATTAATTTATTTAGCTCTTTCCTAGTCCTTCTAGTTTAATCGATAGTGGATGACCTTGTGTAAATTTATTAAATAAAAAAATATTACTACATACTAAAGTAAACAAATTCTAACTGCACAATTAAGAAGTTATCAGTACGCTAGAATATATGAAAAAGTATCTAGTATTAGGTATCTCAACACTTAAAAAAATTACCTGTTTTCAAATTAATCAAAACTTGTTCGACACCGGCATTTTCCTTCGCTTCTTTCACTTGTTCCAATGTAAAACCGAATGGAAATCCACTTTCTACCGCCTTAAAACCGGCATCTTTGGCTAAAGCATATCTTTCTAAAAAAGAAGAGACCTCGGTAAACATAAAAGATAAGTTAGCCGCGAACTTCATAATGTTTATTTATTTTCTGTTTGTAATGAAAGTTAGGTTATGTGTGGACAGTCACAAGAGACGTGCCAGCGTAAAATAGCGTTTAGTTTTTGTTCTCAGATCTTTTTAACAGTTGTTAGTGAATACCTCCAACTGATAACTTATCTTACCGCAATTTGACTTGTGAACTACTATTATCAATATACCTATCTGTAGTGATATTTTTATCACCGCAATCAAAACAACCACGGGATACAAGCATTTTTAATGTTCCTCCTATCATATCCTCATTTGACAACAGTGATATAAAAGATGATTGTGGTGCATATTATTATTTTCTGATTTAATTTTAATGTGACTAAATACATGACTCTAGATAATGTTTTCGAGCTGCACTCCTTAATACCCGAAAGCGTGTGCAAATTTTCTTTAGTGCAAAAGCTCCTTATAGTTTTTAACCGACTTCGAAAAAAGGAGGAGGTTCTCAATTCGTCTGTATGTATAATTTTTTTTTCTAATAGCAATCTACGTGTGAAAAAGAACAGCGGCATCTACAATCTGATTTATATAATGGACTAATTGTATATTCGAGGCATAATTAAAGCAAATCCCTAAGTTATTCAATTTATCCAGGTAGCATACTATATATGGACTGAAATTGTAATCAACACCTGTCTCCAGCTTTTTTTTTATCTGGCTTTAGAACACTTAGGTAGGTTTAGAACTTTAGGTATTCCTTCATACTCACTTGCCTCTTTGACTATCAACACTGTCGTCGTAACTTCTTCGGTATCAATTTGGTCATGAAACAAGGATCATACTAACTTGGGAACTTGGTAGGTACATCTGTGTACCGTTACGAAATACCGTTACGATTCTGGATTCAAAATAATAGTCATATACCTAATGATAATGTTTTTAATATCAATACAATATACATTCATATAAAACTATAAATTTAGAAATCATTTATAACAATGTAGGTAGATACTTGTGACAAACAATTTAATAAAATTCATGCGTGATGATATAAAAGACAATATGTATGTATTACACTATCAATGCTCTATATTTAAGTTGATTATTATAAGCTATAATAAAATCATAAAATAAATCATAGGAAATGGCCACTTCTAATATCCACTTCAACATTATTATTGAAGCTGCATAGCTTCTTACTTATATAAATGGAATGTTTGTTTTAATCAGCACAAGGATCAAGATAATAGGTAGTGGTAATAGTTTTAAAGTTTTGTTGATACTTAAAATGAATACCAATTTTATAAAGCACCTAGTAGTAAAGGCATCACACTAAACAGCCATGAATAAAAAAGACACAAAATATATAAACTATCTCTCTCACCATCAGAGGACCTCATGCACCTTGCCTATCCAATTTTAGGTCAGTTGCCATAGAGTGAACCAGTATTAAAATCATGAAATATTATTTATTATGAAGTCGCTTCTCATAGGAAAATTTCATTAGGGTTACTGAGAACAAAAAGTTTCCTCACAAAGCTATCTATAGCTATTATCAAACACTGTATCCAGAGTGACAAAAATGTGTACAAATTGTTTCATTACAAAGTACCATAATACCAAAAATTTAGTATTCAGTATGATTGTTATTATTGCTTTGGAAGTTGCAACGTCTTTGTCCAAACACTGGTAATCATATAAAAGTGTATCAACATCGTATCATAAGTAGATATTATTTTAAAATTATCAAGAAATTAATAATTAATGATAATTAGGAGTGTTAAAATTTTCAAATTCGTGTGTTGGCAGGACACAGTCTTATAACAAGAGGTATTTGCGGTTATAACATTTTATATAAATATGTTTTTGATATAAACACAGCCATATTTTAATATTCTGTAACTATAAACTACTTAGAGTATGCTGTATGATTGGCATATTATGGAAAACATTTACTTAATTATTCTAAAAAATAAAACAATTCATGTCCACCACGAACTATAGAAACACCGATAAGTCCAAACGTAATGTTAAACGAAAAGTGTTCTTTGGAGAATGAATTTCATCCAGTAGAGGGCGCTATTTTTCAAGAAATAGCTTGGGTTGTTTTCTTGCCGTTGAGACGTTGACAACATGTTTAATACTAAACACGAGTTATTACGCTAGATTTATTTTTTCAACGCACGTTTACGTGAGATAGCAATAATAGTATTATTTTTCGTTAGGAAAAAAGTAAAGATCTTCGTTCGTAGGTGCTCCTGTGTATCTATACTTCGTGAGGTCACTTTGAGCAGTTTGTCTAGTATCCTGTAACGCACTTCGGGGCTGTGCAAGTATTACGTAAGCAGATTTATTACAATTATTTACCCCCCCCCACCCCCCTCTGACGTAATTGGTGATGGTTACGTAATTACGTAACCATCTGTACGATTGGTCTAGGGTTTTTTTGTAAAATTGAATAGCTACTGATGACGTAATCATCATCTGAACCCCTCTACCCCCCAATGTCATCAAAAATAATCAAAGCAAAGGCCCCCACCCCCCTATAGTGCCTATGTAATACTTGAATGACCCCTTACATAATGAGCGCTAATGGTAACTGAGTTACAAGACTGAGGCAGTTCAGTATTAAGTGACGTAATTTCCGTTCTCCCTAAATCCTTACGTGTTTCAGCGTTGCCAACTTGTCTTGCATAAGTGAAGAAAATTACATTACTTAATACATGAAGGGCCCAAAAGTGCTTATAGCTAGTATTTAAATGCATCTGGTGAATTATTATATCTATATCTGACGACTACAATCTGGTAATATTATAAAAATACTATAACAACAACGCGTACAGCGTTTTTTTTCTAGATAGAACAAATGCGTTGTTACTATTTTCAAATTAAGTCAGACTACATAGTTGAATTAAATTACGAAAAAAAAAAAACTTCGATAAAACCTTTTTTAACGGTTATATGGTGACATAAAAATGAATTTAAATATTATTCACGAATAATGTAAGTTTGGCACTTTGAAGAATGCTAAAAATCCAAATCAATGTATTAAATACTAAATTTATTTTAGAGACACCATATAATCCGCAAAAAAGGTTATTTAACCTGTATTTGCGTAAACATCAGAAATTTATAAAAAAATAAACTAACAAAATGGCGAATTGAATAAGTTAAATAATTAATACAATTACTACATACTTATCTACGCGAGCTACGGTAATGAAATTATCCGTTACGTATTTGTATTCCAAATTATTAAAAAAAAAATTGATTCAACAGATATCTTGTTCTAAAATCAAGAAACATTTCATTTGAATTTCGAATATGTAGCCTAAAACTGAACTAAACTATAATAAATGTTTTAAATGAAATTGGCGCGAATTAATTGTTTTTTTTTATACTTATTTCGGTGGAAGAAACTTCGCCTCTTTCTGGAAGACATAATTTATTTGATTAAAACTGATGTCTACTAGATTATCACTTGAAAACTTATCGATATACCACTATCGATAGGAACTACCAATCGATTAGTTTTAAAGAGACCGGTGTCTTGGGAGCTAGTAAGAAGTCGAACTGTACGTCTAACTCGCCATCAAACTCGACGCGCCATCTCTGCATTATCTGAAATCATTAATCTTTTGTTTGACCATCATAGTTCGTAATATCTACTTTGAATTTCGTTAAGCACCTTATGAAGGTTAATTGGGGTCGCCTCAGATAGATATTTTTTATTACTATATTGATCACATTCAAAATAAAATTACAATAAATATCAAAGCAATATATTTTTTAACCGACTTCGAAAAAAGGAGGAGGTTCTCAATTCGTCTGTATGTATAATTTTTTTTTTCTAATGTATGTTCACCGATAGTTTTAAATGTCAAAAAAATGATGAAAAAAACGTCACGTGATTAATGGAACTAAGGTACTAACACTAATAATTTAAAAATGGCGTTATTGTACCTTCGCAAGCAATACGTGCAACTCCATGTCGACAAATCGTTTCCCGGGACACATCCGCTTGCCCCGTCCGAATGGCGCCACCAGTCCCGGTGAGTGTGGCGCAACTGGCTTCAACCACCGTTCTGGCAAAAATTCTTGTGCTCGCCAGAAATTCTCTTCTCGCCGACAAGCTGCACCGGTGTGGGCCAGTACGAAAGTCTACAAACAAAACACGGTGAACAATTAAACATCATTACATAGTATAAAAGTTGCTTTGAAGCAGCGGAAAGCAACTTTTTTATTGCAGTTTTTTTAAGAGGTAGAGGATATCAACGGGGTGGTTTTTATCTATAATTCATGTACGATGTAGTAAAGAAAAAGTAAGAAATATAAAATTGACTTAATCATTACTTTCGTTTCGGAACAAACTTCGCCGGGTCAACTAGTATTATCGAAATAAGCTAAAATTTCTTGAATTTAGAAGATGAGTTTCTTTAAATTTAATCTTGTACAAAAGTTAATTACATTTACCTATTCAACTGAAAAGGTAAATGTAAAAAACTAAAATTTTAGGTAAATAGATTTATATCCTTCAAACCAAATATTTGAACTTAGAGAAATGAAATTATAGTTCAAATAATTATATTTATAAACTCACCCCCGCGGGCAACTTATGTCCATCAATAGTCATCGGGGTATCCAAAAGCCTAGCCAAAAAGGGCGCAGTTGGTAAAAGCCGGAATGCTTCATATATGGCAGCATGAACTGATGGAGCAGCTGCTAAGTTCTCGGCAGTCAATGAGCCACATACGGGTAGTTCAGAGTTGATCAACTTCTGCCAGTCTGGACGGCCGCTCAGTAAATATAACAGGAACACGAGACTGTTAGATAACTGTAAATAATTATGTGAAATTAATTTATTGCCCAAAAGTCACGTTTCCTCTCTTTTAGACTTTAAGAGTAAGAAATTATAGATAACTTCAGATTCACGATGTACTGTTACCCAAAAAGAGGGCACCGTATGGACATCTCTATTGGGTATAGTTAAAAACTATATTTATAATTTCTGATGCAACAGAATTTGTAGAAAAACGGTGGGATATCACACTTGAAAAGTATACATAAGAATTTAGTTGATAACTAGGACTACTAGATGGCGCTGTGTGTATTGTGTCAATATCATAACATTAAATTTATTATTGCGTGCTAGCCTGCACTTAAAACTCGGAACTGCCATACCGTGTCAAATCCAGCCGTAATGAAGTCTATGACTGCCGCTTTTTTGTCTCGCATGTCAAGAGCAGGGTTTTCAAGAATCTTCAAGAAGATCTCCCTCATAGCATCATCACTAGCTGTCCCCTCTTTCATCGATTTAGCTTCCTCCATCAGCTCCGATACTATCCTGCCAGTAATTTTGTTTTAAAGTTGTCATGTATTGATTATTAAATTATATCACAGAGTATTCTTTTATCGTCTAGCTAGTTTGAAGATCGAGCACCCCGCGTCTGAATCAAGGAGTCGTGGGATCGAATCCGGGCTCACACCAATGACGTCTCGGAATTCTTTTTGGAAGTTATGTGTGATAAATATCGATGACTGACAACTTTGTGGCCGGTATATGACAATGGATTCTGCCACTCATTTGGGACGTAAAAACATCTATCAGTTTATCAGTCAGTAATAGATCCGATAACAATATATTTAAGCACACATACAATATATTTTAATATAATTTAAATTAAAATACATTATAAAATTAGTAGAGCCACGCAATTCACTGCATGAAAGGGCCGGCTCGACTGGTGAAATACCACGACCTCTCAGAATATCGACTGTGTGTATCGATGTGGCTCATACTGCGTTTTGCTGAGAGAGGTATCCGAAGGACCAACTTCCCTTCTCCCCTTCCCATTCCATTTCCAACCTCTTCCATATCTCATTGTATTTTAAGGGCAACGCAACTGTAACACTATCTGTGTTTAAGTCTCCATGGGCGGCTTTCGGGTGACACATCTGTTCGTTTGCCTCCCAATTCAATAAAAAAAATATAAATCACGTGTCACATTGTCCGTAAAGTTTCTATAAGATTTTGCACCTTTAACTCACTTGCAAATTTGTCTGTTTTTGAGAATGGGGGCAAACGAGCAAGCGGGATAACTGCTGGTAAGCGATTAGCGCCGCCCATGGACGTCCGTAACACCGAGAGTGATACAGTTGCACTTTCAGCTTTTAAAGATACTTTTTATCGGCTTTGCGTATCGCCAGAAATCAATCTGTCCGGCTTATTATAATTCTCGTACACATTTATGAATTATATAAATAGTTAATGTTATATTAAACTGAGATTTAAAGTTTGATGTGCATAAATTTTACATTAGCGGTAATGATAAAAAAGCTGCACACTGAATAAATAACACATTAGCACATATCAAAGGTCAACGGCACAATTTAGCGAGACATTACTTTTTATTCCTATTTAGTTCACAAGCAAATATTATACCAGAACTAGTTACTTATTAGTGCCTACTTGAGTCATCATTATTATGATTAATTTTAAAATAAATAAGTAGCAAAAAAAGGCTATAAAACTATTGTTTAGTAGATAAGTGTTAGATTATTATTATATTCATAAGAAATACACAGTGCCTAGGTATTTAAGCTATAGCGTGACCAATTTATGATTTTTAAAATAACGCTAATATTACCTAATTATAAATATCAAATACGTACTATAGCTTTCCAGGCGGTCTAACGCGCGAACAAACAAAATGGCTATGTTCCTCTGGGTGAATTAAGCTTTCCAGTGATGAAAGAATTTTCAAAATCGCTAGTTTTTGAATTTATTTGTTACATACAAAATTCAGAAGGTCTACAAAAAAGTCCGCGAGGGCATATGTCTATCTCTTAAGGATAACCCACAATAACCATTTTTTTTACTGTTTACGATGGAAATAGTGGCTTATTTACGAAGCGATTTCAAACATTACAGCATTAATTTTCATCCAATTAAGTATCTTAAATGGATTGTGTATGTAATATTGATGATTCTGGCATCCCTTTACAGCATGCAATGTAAACGAATATTTTCGAAGATATTGCAGTATTAACATAGCGGGACATTATTTAAAGCCGATAAATAGCACAAATTGAACAAAATTATACAAAATTTACTCATTTATTACTTTTGATGTGGAACAAAGTGGATTCATTATAAAATGGATCAATGAAATCTAGTTACTGTGGTAGCATATATTTGTAGGCAGACTACAAGTAAAGCTTCAGTGCTACGTGTTGACAACGAAGGACTTCAGCTTTTACATATTAAAAAAAACTCTCAAAAGCTTACAAACAAACCTGGTTTTAAAAAGTACCTTCACGCTTTTAATACTTACCAGCAGCGGTGGCAGAACCTATTGACATACGTCTGGCACGATAATGTAATAGACCTATATTTCATTCACATAACTTACGAAAATATCTTTGAACACTCAGATTTGAAGCTGGGTCTTATTACAGAAACTAGGCCGTCGAAACGATAAAAAAATCAATATGATAATTACAGAGCTTCCTACAATTATATTGAACTCACGTGTGTATAGTTTCCTCGCTCTTAACAAAAGTCCTATAAATTGTGGTCGGCGCAAACTTCCACAATGGTGCACCGTAGTATGAATCTCTCTGTGCTCTGAAGTGAGCCTTGACAGCTACCGCCAGGGTGGCAGCCCGTCCCGACATCCAACGCTCCAGGAATCCGAACCTTGTTCCCAGCATGAGACTGCATACCGCTGCAATATATTTATATCTATAATTAAAAATTTTATCAGCGTATTAATCTTTTAATAAGTGAATTATGTTACTTTAAACCATGTTTAAGGGATTCCCAAAGCACAAAATCAGTGACTCGGTATAATATCGATAGGAAAAAAAACCTGCATGTATGCATATTGAAACTTTTGGACAAAGAGTCAAGCCATGCCCAAAAAAGTTATGAAATCCGAGATTTATATTTAAACATAGTACCTAACTTTTGAATATTAACTCCATGTTACCGCACCACAGGTCATGGTAGACTTTTATCTACACTCATTCTTAACTAAATACTTCACAAAGATTCTTGAAACGATTAGCTTATCTATATTAAGAATCATTCAGCGTAATGACAAAGTCAAAATTCCAAGTTAGACTTATCACGCGACGCGAACTATGTGATCATCAAGAAACCAATTTTTTATTTATTTGCGATGCACTGTGAAAATGATTTTTAAAAAAAGTAAGTCGTGTAAGTTTCAGGCTGTGTCGTAGAAATAAATACACATCCATTCACCATCTTCCTACCCTTTCCCACTATTTAGGGTCGGCACAACTGGTTTATCATTTCCCCACTGTCATTCGCATCATCCTCACTAACACCCTTCTCAATCATGTCGTCTTTCACACAATCCATCCATATTTTCTTAGGTCTTCCTCTTCCGTTATTGACTTCCACATCAAGGTTTATAATTCTTCTTGCAACATGTGTATCGTCCCTCCTCATTACATGCCCATAACACCCAAAGCGATTCCTCTTATCCTCTCAGTTATTGTCGCAACTAAACATTCTCTTAGCTTGCAATACATGCACTTGAAAACTAACCTTTCCTAAGCAATAGATAAGCAAAGACAAAGGCTAAAAACAAGATAACACACCCATTACCTTCCGTTAATGAGAACTACAGAATAACTGACTAGATACCGGTGCTGTGTAATGAGTTTTTGATGTTACAATTGCTGCCTATTACCTATATTCTAGTACTTAATATAACGAATGTTAGAATTTTCACATTCGCGAATTTGAATATTTCTTTTAAACATTACTATTCTCAGACCTATCTAATATGTACGCAATATTTCAATAAAAATCTGTCGAAACATTTCCGCGGAGTTTGTTAGTGATTAAAATCATACCAAAAAGAATTTTTGACCAAGTTTCACACTTAAAACGTGAAAAACACTTAATTTAAGGCCCCCCGATTTTCCTAGAGGTTGGAGTTTTATTAAAAAAAAAAATATCATCTACATATAAAATCCTCTATCATTAAAGTTGGATCAAATAAAATATAAATATTATTCGTCGTATTATCATTCTGTATACATTTTTTTACATACATACATAACTTCACGCTAAATCCCTTGCGGGGTAGGCAGAGAAATCACAGCGCCATAAGGCACGATTCTTACACGCCTCACTCGCTTCGTTGACTTACATAACTCTTTTCATGCACGTGCGTCGATTTTTAAGGCTGCTAACATCACCTTCCTCCGGAACACGTTTTTGGTCATGGAATTTCTAATTTCATTTTATTTTTTTGTTATTGTTAAAACCGTTCGCCAAACATTCGCAATGTTTCTTGCGAATGCGAATATCTGATATGCGAATAATAAACTCGTATAATTTATCAACTATGCAACTTCAAGTAGATAAGTCTACTCATATCGTAATTCTATTTTCTACATGAAATGACCCATATCTTTATCACAACTGGCGTCATGTTCGTCTCAATACCATCTGAAGTCTCTATCAATATAAGACCTAGTGACATAAGCATTTGAACTCGACGACAATGCAAATATCAAGAGGCATAGATAGCAATGAAAATACTAAACAAACGCATTATGTAAATAATTTATGAATGATAAATATCTAAGTTTGTTTTGTGCCATAATTAAATCTGCACAATTATTATCCTATTGATATAATTATAATTCCCTCTGTAATGTTTAATAATAGCTATACATATAATTTAAGATATTAATAAGTCATATTATTTTTCTCTAGTCGTTAGGCATTCAGATTTTATATATACCAAACTGTTATTAATGTTCTCAGATCTCCTGAAAGGTGGAAAATGGAGTGTAAAAGTTTGCTGATCGTTTAATGTTACGAATCGGACCTTTACATACATACATACATAACTTCACGCCGAATCCCATGCGGGGTAGGCAGAGAGAACGGAGCGCCATAAGGCACGATTCTTACACACCTCTCTCGCTTCGTTGACTTTCATAACACTTCATGCACGTGCGTCGTTTTTCGAGGCTCCTAACATCACTTTCCTCCAGAACACGTTCTATTTGGTCATGGAATGTGTGTCTAGGCCGTCTGCGACTCCTACATCCATCCGCTTTTACACTGTATATCTGCTTAGTCAATTTTGCATCATCCATCCTATCTACATGTCCGAACCATCGGAGCATGCCCTTTCCTACCTTTACACCGACACTCTCTTTCAATCCGACTTCCTTCCTTATAACCTTGTTTTCGATGCGATCAGCGAGGGTCACTCCGCAGATATTGCGCAATGCCCTTATTTCGACAGCGTTTATCCTACTTTCATGCACACCCTGCCATACCCAGCTCTCGCTTCTATAAGTTACCGTTGGGATCATTGTGGATTGCTCTATATCTGTTCGGAAAATCAATTTCATTTTTATTAAATAAAAAAACTAACAAAAGAACGAATCTCCACGTTGTTACAAATGTACAAAGTATTCTTCTTAAAAAAAAACGTAACTTCACGCTTTTTTCTACCCGAACGTGTAGCAGCGGCTGTCAAGCCTCGGCTCGCCGAATCGTTAATTACGTCCCAAATGGCGCAAAGTTGTCAGTCATCGATAAATAATAACTTCCCAACAGAATTATGAGAAATCATTGGTGTGAGCCTTTCAAGTATTAAACACTATAGGGGGGCTGGGGGGTCTTTGCTTTGCTTATTGTGGATGACATGGGGGGTAGAAGGGTCCAGATGATTATAACGTCATCAGTAGTTATTTAATTATCCAAAAAAGCCCTTGAACCAATCTTGAAAATGGTCTCTTGTGATTTTTTTTTTAAAATGTTTACGTAATTATGGGGGAAGGGGGTAAGAGCTTTGTTTACTTTTGTTGACAAGGGTGGTGGAGGGTAAATAATTGTAATAAATCTGCTTACGTTATACTTGAATGGGCCCTAATCGAATTAGGAGCAGGGAGCTCAACCACTGGACCACCGACACTTTAATATTTATTTTATTCTTGAATTCTTTTGGGTTAACACTTACATTCTAGTCCCATTCTGTTCGTCAACTGATCAAAACCGACGACAGTGCCATCAGCCTTGCGGCAAGAGTCCAGAAGTTCCAAGAAG
The DNA here is from genome assembly GCA_905147225.2 of Euproctis similis. Classification (NCBI taxonomy): domain Eukaryota; kingdom Metazoa; phylum Arthropoda; class Insecta; order Lepidoptera; family Erebidae; genus Euproctis; species Euproctis similis. Next base: position 19,597,761 of record LR990109.1, read on the forward strand.
TCATCACAAATGTTGTTCATGTCGGGTAGAAACCTTTGCATGGTACTTGGACTCGTCAACTCGCCAGTTAGATGCTTCCGAAGGTGTTGCCATGTTTCACCTTGTCTGAAATTAATCTTCATGTTTATTATTCTAAACTACGTATAGAACGAGAAGACTTATTGAAGAAAATAATTTTAGGGAATATTGAAAAATGCTTCCTACATTTGTTGTCAATTTATTGTTATGTCTTTGGACACAATACACACAGCGCCTTCTAGTTCCCAGCTATATTGTGTTATGGGAACTAGAAAACAAAGAAAACACACTCAGACGCCATACAAACATTCATGTTTCTTATAAATATTTTTACTCAGATGGGGATGAACCCGTCAACCTCGATTCCGCAGCCGGTTATTTTACCAATGCACCACGAGGCATGTTTTTCAGTCAATTCGAAATTTGATATCGCCACCCTTCCACCACATATACTTTGATTTAACATTGGTAGAACCACGCAGTTCGCTGCAAGTTTGCGACCCGCAGGTACCAACGAGTGTTTAATAATATTATAGTTTTATTGACCTTGAAATATACCTGCCAAAACGTGATCAGTTTTTTTTTATATTGTCGATAAAGGGAACTGCCATTAAGGCACTTGTAATCAAGGTCTTTACTACTTGTTATTCATTCTACAACAGTGGATTGCCGCTATAATACGTACTAGCAAATAGTACAAGTGATCTGTACTTCTTACCGTACCTTCTTACTGGAAAACTCGCATTTGGCCCCTTGTTATTTTTTGTTGAAAAAACACGGAAACATAGCATAGTCCGATAAGCTCTTATTCAATTATTTGTTACTCACCTACTTATTTATAACTACTACTTATATTACGAATTTAGTTTACTAAAAAATACGCATTTAATACATTAATGTTCAATCTGATATAGTTTTTTGTTTTGAGTTTACTCATAATTTGTACTTACTCATTCACGAGACCGGTGGAGGCGTATCTTTCGGGTTTACTTCTTCTGTAAACTTCTACTATTTCAGTAGGTGGTCGGTACGGTCGTTTGGCTGGAGTTCGGAGTACTGCCTCGAGTGCCGTCCTTTCAGCAATGGACACCACCATAGCACCACCTGGCATTGTCTCCACAAACACAGGCCCGTAACGCTTGAACATATCTGTAGGAACATCTATTATTGGACTCACAGCTAAATTAGCTTTTCTTTTTCCAATGCTTTTAGACATTTAAGAATTAGTAATTGTTCAATGACTCAAGTTAAGTAGGTAAATAAGTTATGAATGAAATATGAAATCTTTTTTAACATTAGACTTTATTGCTTCTTAATTATGTAAACTGCTCTACAGCTTTTTTTTGTTTTGTTTCTAGGCAAAATGTTGCGTTCAGACTTAGATTCAATTAACATCATGAAAAATAAAGAATCTCTATTTTTTTATCTAGCACTTTTTTTAATCTCGGTGGCGCAGTGGTCGAGCACACAGCTTCTGATCCAGAGGTCCGGGTTCGAATCCAGACACTGGCTCACACCAATTACTTTTCGAAATTGTTTTCGGAAGTTGTGTGTGATAAATATCGATGACTGAAAAACTTTGTGCTCGGTATGGCAATAGGTTCGCCACCTATTCCATTAGGGACGTAAACATAACGGCGAGACGAGGGTTAATAGCCGTTGCCTACACCTTCGGGTAACACAAGGCGTGAAGTTATGTTATATGTATTATGTTATGCTCACCTGCATAAGCTTCGTGGAGCTTGTTCATCTTATATCGACTCCAAAATAACCACCGAGTCCCGAGAAGCGGTAGAGCCTGGGGACCCGGCAGTCTAGTAGACGGTCTATTATCTGCTGCACGTGATACCAGAACAGTGACCAACGCTACTACCAGGATAAAGGTCAGCGCCAGAGTTGGAATACATGACCAATCCAATAAAGGTCGCGGCGAGTTCTGTAAATAAAAGTGTCTTTAGAATAATGTCATAATTACTTACTTAAAATCCAAAATTTTACTAATTAATCCATTGAAATGTTACAATTAAGGAGGAATGCAACAAGTTTTGGGACATCTATTAAGGGTCAATAGAGCCCAACCCCAAGTTTGTCGGGTTGTCACCTTTAACCCCCGAACGCCCAATTAAAAAAAGAATTATCTTTAAGCTTTTTTAGGATGCATTGTTTCCGAGATATCGCAAAAAGGTGTCTGCACCCTTTTCTCCAAGATGGGGTTAAGCCTATATCCTCTAAAAATGTAAATCTCATTTTATTTCAACAATATTTTTATTCTACGTTGTTTAATTTGTGTCTGGCCAAATAAATGCAAATAGAGTATGTAAATTGTAATATTTTTAGGTTCATCCCATGGCATCACGGGATCTAAGGCATAACAGTCCAGTCAGTCTTACAGTAAGCCACAGCCAAATCTCACTTTTTAATTTTATGTCGTTTTCGGGTTGCATAAAGGTTTTATAATCGTATGATTTCTTCAAGAGTGCATTGGCTTTCGAATTTGGAAATGGAATGTTGTTCCTTTTTTAAATAACCGCCTGGTGTTGGCGCCTTGAACAACAAGTTTTATCGTTATAAATTTTGTTTGTTATGGCGGTCGTCAACCTCGCGGGTGTGTTGATATGTCGATGGCACAATGTTGACGCAGCGCGCGTTCTTGAGCTTGACATTGGCATAACTGTCTCTTGTTACGTAATGTGACGCCGCCACCGCCTTGTAGGCAGGCAACGGACACGCAACGGGCGTCAATGGCCGACCATCTCAATAACTGCACTTAGCGACAGTTTTCTTATTTACGTATCAGTTGTTAATGTAATTTTTAAATAACTACAATGAAAATATCAAGTTTTACAATTGTGCAAACGTTTACCTAGAGATTTTGTGTAGAGTTGTTGTGATGTTCAAATGTTAAAAACCCTACTCACAATGAGTCGAATAAATTATTATTATCATTTAGTGATAATGATGAACGGGAATTAACGCGACACTTTTTTAGGTAAACAAATATTTACCTTGATTAGCTTGACGTTTCGGCCAGGTTGCATGAGGTAGATGTATATCTACCCTCATAATGAGGGTAGATATACAAACATCTACCTCATCTACGGAGTCGTGAGGGCGCCACTTCAGTCTGCTTGTGACCACGGCCAGTGCAACCTGGCCGAAACGTCAAGCTAATCAAGGTAAATATTTGTTTACCTAAAAAAGTGTCGCGTTAATTCCCGTTCATCATTATCACTAAGTAATATGCAACGCGAAAGCCTAAAAGTTATTATTATCATACAACGAAAATATCCACAGAGTTTATAAGTTACGATTTATACAAGTTCTTTAAAACATGACTTTTGATTAGATAGGTCTTACTCTCCTTATTTCCAACGTGTGTATCCATCATTCCTCAGCATTACATTCCCATAGAGGTATTGTGTTAAAGTTATAAGATTAATAGACAAGTAAGTATTAGTAATCAAGGAATTTATCACGAATATATATTATGACGATAATAATTAACTTAACATAACTTCACGCCTTTTTCTACCCAAAGGTGTAGGCAACGGCTGTTAAGCCTCGTCTCGCCGTTATGTTTACGTCAATAAATAGATATAAATAAAATATAAATAGAATAGGTGGCGAACCATGCCATATTAGGCACAAATTTTCAGTCATCGATATTTATCACACATAATTTCCGAAAATAATTTCGAAAAGTCATTGGTGTGAGCCAGTATTCAAACCCGCGACTTCTTGATTCAGAAGCGGGGTGCTCAACCACTGGGCCACCGAGACCTTAATAATAATTATGTAAAGATATATTAAACATGTATATATTAATAGAGGTAAAGTTTGTCGTTCCAATATCATGCAAGTTTTCCGATTTCTAATTATTTATTATTAGTAAATTCAATACAATCACACTCTGACTCATAATTAATACACACTAACATAATTGCAATAATCACTTCAGCCCTCAAGGAGAGGAACAAGGCCGTTTAAAAATAAATTAACTGTTCACTTATCAAACGCACCCACGTTGAGAATTGTTTTTCTTACTAACCGCGCTACTGCTACGCGGATCAAATATTAACATGAAATTATTTTATAATTGTTATTTCAATTATTTTCCACAATTTTGTTTGCATAATACCGCTCTTCGAAAGAAACAAAACCGTAAAATAAAAGTTGAGTCCCTCTTTTATCACTTTTTACAAATATGAGTTGTTTTTTTAAGTAAGGTTAGTAGTAGGGGGGAAAATGTTTTCGCATATAAAAGATAAAGATATTTTATTAAAAGTTCATATACTTCAGTATGTATGAACTTGTAATAAAATATCTTTTTAAATTGGCTTTACCACGTGTATCTGGCTGGTTTTGATATCATTAAAAGTTTTAATTTTAAAGAAGAGAATACCAAATTCAAATTAGTGAATCTAAGGAAGAAATGCGATACATATTAAATTTTTTACAATAAAGATAAAAATGCAACACAAGCCGCGAAAAAAAAATGTGATGTGTATGGAATTAATGCAGTATCTGTATATCTATATAATACTATATACATAGGTGTACCGGTATTAAATGAGCGTTGTTTTTTTTAATTAAAATATTAATTTTGATTAGATAAAAAAAAAATTATTCAAAATATTGTCCATCACTTTCTACACATTTTGTCCACCTTTTTGGTAATTTGTGGATACCATGTCAATAGAAATGTTCTTCTTTTGAAGCAAACCAATCAGACACCCAATTTTCCACTTCCGCGTAGGAATCGAACCGCTACTCAGCTAATGCGTGTCCCATCGATGAAAATAAATGGTAATCGGAAGGAGCCAAGTCTGGTGAATACGGCGGGTGGGGTAGCAACTCCCAGCCAAGTACTTTGATTGTATCCTCAACCGATTTCGCTTTGTGTGCAGGTGCATTGTCGTGTAACAAAATTACTTTGCCGTGTCTTCTGGCCCATTCTGATCGTTTTTCGATCAATGTTTTGTTCAAATCGATCATTTGTTGTTTGTAGCGACTAGTATTAACAGTTTCACCAGGTTTTAGGAGTTCATAATACACCACACCCCTCTGATCCCACCAAACACAGAGCATTGCCTTTTTCCCGAAACGATCTGGTTTTGCAGTCGATGCTGATGGTTGTCCTGGATTAACCCATGATTTTCTCCGTTTAGGAATCTTAAAATAAATCCATTTTTCATCGCCAGTGACAATTCGATGCAAAACTGATTTTCTTTCGTGTCTTTGAAGCAAAATTTCACAAGTGTTTTTCTGGTTTTCCATTTGTCTTTCATTCAATTCATGTGGCACCCATTTTCCACACTTTTGAATTTTTCCCATAGCTTTCAAACGGTCTGAAATTGTTTGTTGTGCAACATTTAACATAGCTGCCATTTGCTTCTGACTCAAAGTATCATCTTCATCCAATATGGCTTGCAGTTTGGCGTCTTCGATTTTTTTTGGTGGTCTACCACGTTCTTCATTTCTCACATCAAAATCATTACATTTGAATCGTTGAAACCATCTCTTGCATGTTGCTTCTGATAGAGCATGATCACCATATGCTTCGACAAGCATTCGATGTGATTCTGCAGCATTTTTTTTCAAATGGAAACAAAAAATTAAAGCTTTCCGCAAATCATCACTTTCCGGCACAAAATTTGTCATTTTTAACACAATAAAAAAATATGATGTTGTTTGTTTACTAACTGTTAGGTTAATTGAATGTTTGACAGTTGTCATGGCAACCAAACAGAAAAAAAAATAAGGCTTATTCACAACAAATAACCCCTACCAACACATTTGTATTTTAACGCTCATTTCATACCGGTACACCTGGTATATGTAATCTATACTATTATTATAAAGAGGAAAGATTTGTATTTTTGTACAGTAGAAACTCTTTTATCCGGCCCTAAATTATACGGATTCGCGATTATCCGGACTAGCAACCGCGACCAATTTATATGTTGATGTACCTACAAGTCGAATTTATGCAAGTATTAACCAATCGGAACGTGCATATTGATGTGGAAACTGATACGGGAGCATCTCATGATGTAGCATTTCATGCCCTGTATGTTTCCTGCTGTTCCTCTTTGGTAGTTTGAAAAACAAACAGAGTGCTAGTGTGAGTTTACTACACCTTTATTCGTAATATAGCTGCAATGAAGAGAAAAGATTTACAATTACCAAATATTTTATACCAAATTAAACTTATTACGCACTGTACCTATGTATTTCATGATGACCAAATTCAAAATTGTAAACAAATTATTCGTAAATACGTACGAAAATATGTTATTTCATGATTAATGCGGCAGTAGTTCAGTACATATTAGGTATGTATGTGAGTAATTTTAAAAAATAACTAAGTACATACATACAGAATAATAAGTATGAATTTAAAAAATAAGTGTGAATTTCTTTATTGTTTCTTCATTGATTTTTGTTGATTTTTATTAAGCACTTAACATTATTCTTCATACTTTCGATTATCCGGATTTTCGATTATCCGAATGCCTACCGACCTCAATTAGTCCGGTTAATCGAGTTTCTACTGTATGTAACGAATAAACTCAAAAAGTACTATACCGATTTTAATAATTATTTTTTCTTTAGAAAGCTACACTATCACTGAGTAACATAGGATATGTGTAATCATCGTCGTCATCGACATTTTGTTTGTACGCGAGTAACACCGTGAGGCGAGATACATACATACATATATTTAAACACATACATACAATATAGCGGTACGAAGTTCGCGCGGTCTGCTAGTGGAACCTCGCCTACGATTCGGTCCTCCACACCAGTCTGCCCCGTGCCGTAAGTGTTATGTGTTACGCTGAAGACACTGTGCTGGTCGCCACGGGGCCCGACATCGAGGTACGCTTGAGGACCTGGACGCGGGGTCACGAAGTGCGGAGATGGCTTTCCAGCGGGTCCTGGGGGACTGGCGCGACGCGCTGGGATGTAAACATAACGGCGAGACGAGGCTTAACAGCCGCTGCCTATACCTTGGGGTAGAAAAAGGCGTGAAGTTATTTTTATGTTTATTATATGTCTGTCAAATTTCAAATTTAGTTTCAGACTAGATCCTGTGAACTATGTACAAATTCGGTCCCTTGTTTTTGTAATACCTATTCATTCAGTCATGTGCATCACTATATTTGCATATGAAAGTATAATTGCTAATGCCTACACTTTCCGGTAAATTAAACGCGTCAAGTTTCGCATGTGTGCGCAAGTGTAAGTGCAAGATTATGTGATGTGAACATATATTAATTTTAAACAATGTCAGTTGAAGGTCATTGCAGGTTTAAACAAAGACAAGTTCACATAAATGTGCATTATATTTATTTGTATAATAATTGGTTGCTTACACGATGAAGGCAACAGATAAGATAGAGGTGGATCAAATAAATAAACACTGCCGTCTTTGTTACCCGACTTTACAACTTTACATGTTACAATGTCTGCTGAATGCTCCTTGTTCAATTTAAAGATAAATCAAGGACGACTGATGTCATAATTATTTGTGATTCTGTATTTAACGTACAGTTATAGGAAGTCACACAATCGGACTTTTCATCGAATTTATGATTAAAGAAGGCAAAGAAATTTAACTTTTTCTTTTTGATTTCAATACATATTGTAGCGAAATTGGTCAAATTGATGGCATTCTTGCAGACGGTGATGTCATTAGCCATAAAAACCGGCCATCTTGTGGGGCAAGAGTTATGAAAATCTAAAAAAATAGTAAGGTGTGCGGGAATCTTATGTGGCTCTGTTCTTTCTGTTCTCCCACAAGGAACTGGACTTCAAGTTATGTAAGCGAGTAACATATATCTTGTCACTGTCACTTTTTACATAAATTTACATATTTAGTGCAATAGGCTAAAAAGTAACCTTATATGTATTATTAATTATTATCCCGCCTATTTTATATAAAAAAAAACAATAACACGCTAGCAACAAACATAACATAACATAACTTCACGCCTTTTGTTACCCGGAGGTGTAGGCAGCGGCTGTTAAACCTTGTCTCGCCGTTATGTTTACGTCCCAAATGGAATAGGTGGCGAACCTATTGCCATACCGGGCACAAAGTTATCAGTCATCGACATTTATCACACATAACTTCCGAAAACAATTTCGAAAAGTCATTGGTGTGAGCCAGTGTCAGGAATCGAACACGGACGTCTGGATCAGAAGCCGTGTGCTCGACCACTGGGCTACCGAGACAGTTGTAGCAACAACTGGTAAGAGTATTAATTATTAAGTAAGAGCATTTTGTTACCAAGTCATATTGTAATTACTTGATATCGATTAATATAGAGAGATAATGCAAAATGCAGATCACGCCACTGCATGACCAACATAAGACTGTCTTGATAACAACTATATCAATGAAATCCTTGCACTTCATGTTCAAATTAACTGCACACTTACTCTCGAGAGCAATGAATCCGCGTCACTTAAAGAATGTTAAAAATCTCGGAAACTAAAAATGATAGGTTAATGCAATAAATTGTATTTAATAGACAATGTAATACTCCTTAAATGAAAGTAAAAAAAATATGAGTCACCATACATTTTATTAACACAAAATTACATAAAGAAAAAATCTGCTGATCTCTCCTTAAAACAAAAATAGGAAACATGAAATTTTTGAACTTTATTACGATTTTCTTGAATTTTAATACTTCGTATTGCCTCCTCGTGCTTCCATTACTGCGTTTACGCGGTTTGGCATGCTGTACACCAAGTTCCTTATACGATTTTGGGGAATATTCTCCCATTCCTCTGTGAGAGCAATTTTGAGCTCACGAAGCGTGATTGGGGGAGGGTTTCGTTGTTTTACGCATCTGCCTAGCTCGTCCCAAGCATGCTCGATCGGGTTGATATCCGGGCTGCGCGCTGGCCACTCCATACGAGTAATGTTCATCTCTTGAAGGTAGTCATTCACAATCCTACCTGTATGAGGTCGGGCATTGTCATGCATAAATATAGCATCCTCACCTAAATTGACCATAAATGGACCAACGTGATCATTGAGGATTTCTTCCACATATCTTACGCTAGTTAAAGAGCCGTTTTCTATGATCACCAGCTCTGTGCGACTTTCAGAAGAAATTCCGGCCCACACAAGTACAGACCCACCACCGTAGGCTACTTTTTCCTCGATGCATGCTTGCTTGAATCTTTCCCCTGGTCTTCGATACACTCTGTGTCTTCCATCGTGCTTGTAGAGCATACATTTTGATTCGTCGGAGAACATAACTTTTGACCAATCTTCAATACTCCAATTTACGTGGCTCTGGGCATATCTTAGTCTTGAAATACGATGCCCACGCTCCAGTTTAGGGCCGTTTGCAGGTCTAAGGGGTTTTAAGTTAGATTCAGCAAGCCGACGTCTTACTGTCCATGCACTTGGGTTACTTCCTCCGAGGCGTCGAAACTGATTGGTGAGTTCAGTTCCTGTGAGAAAGCGATTTCGAAGCATGGTGTTCACCAAGTATCGGTCTTCTCGTGCTGTGGTATACCTGGTTCTGCCCGTTCCTGGTCTGCGTAGGTTAGAACCAGTTTCTTCGTAACGTCGGAGAACTCTTTGTACTGTTGACAGCGACACACCAACAGTCCTGGCTGTATCGCGCTGACTCCGGCCGGTTTCCAGCATTGTAAGTATTCTGGTGCATTCTTCAGGCGTAAGCGACATAATTTCAGCTTGAATAATGAATATAGAGCACTATCAACATGGTTTATGTACCCACATAAATGACAGATTACAAACAAAAGCAAAACCAAATGCTGTAATTTCGTAGTTCCATCTTCGAAAGTGGCCCTTTTTCAAATTTGATTTTTTTATGATATAACTTTACAATAACTAAGAAGTTTTAATACCTTCATTTAAGGAGTATTACATTGTCTATTAAATACAATTTATTGCATTAACCTAGCATTTTTAGTTTCCGAGATTTTTAGGATTCTTTAAGTGACCCGGATTCATTGCTCTCGAGTGTATTTATATTTAATATTGTTTTTCAACGGGTCTAAGTCAATCGATATTGATGTGAAACAATTTATTTACAGAGTAATGGATTATAAAAATTATATTTACATTTCATTATATTTTATGCTATTTAAATGTTTATTACACGTTTTGAAAGGATTTGGAAAGTAATTAAGTTATATTTCTGTATCAATCAAGAAAGTAGCGCAGGAGAATTTTGAATGATTTTTATACATTTATAAGAGGTGGTTTATCTTACCTGTCAACTAAATTATTAATTAATTATATTATTAGTAATTTCTCTAACTGATCTGGGCAATCGGGTTTTGTTTATTTTAATTTCAGTTCAGTTCTTGAGGTATCAGAAAGTATTATATTTATCGTAAGTATACAAGCATACTGGTGCAAAAACTACACTTATAAGAAGAAATTGGCTCTATTTGTAATCTATTTATAGTTATCGAGACATGAAACAGATATCGATTATTCCAATCGTATGGGTTAGACTAGAGTTAGAATCTTATAACATACACTGCTCTTTCTATTCTACTGAAGAAGAGTGTACGAAGAGTGCACTCTACATACTTAATTTGATGGGAAGGATCCGTTGTACTTCCTCAATGATTTAGCCGTCGTAGCCAGTCAATTAGACGGGCCCGTTGCGTATTGGTAAAACTATCGGCTGCAGCAATGAGGTCCGGGGGTTCGATTCCCACCCGAGCAACAAATATTTGTGACAAACATGAATATTTGTGTGGCGTCTGGGTGTTTTTCTATATATTATAAATGTATTTAAGAAAAGTATATTTCTATTAATATCCGTTATCTAGTATCCATAACACAAGCACATAGTTGCTTAGCTTGGAACTAGAGGGCGCTGTGTGTATTGTGTCCAAGATATTATTATAATTAATGACAGTTTAGAGAATTGCCTGGTTTTTGGCTATAATTTGTTAGTGCTTATCAACAGTGGCGTATATAAGAACTAATACATATTTCGACTGCACCTACATGCGTTAAAGGCGTGATAGTACATACACAATTGAATTATTGTTCCATGTGATTTAGATTTAAAAGTAAACAAACGTGAATCTCTAAAAAAACATTGTCAAAATATTTTTTTAAAGTCCCAAGTAAATTTATCTCTGCATTGTACAACAAACACGATAAGGCAGTGATATAAGAATATGCAAATATGTAACAGAAAATAAAACCAGATATTTATCTGTGGGTACATGACACATAAAAGTTAAATAACAATTTTTTTTAATGAAATTTTCCGTTTTCCCGAAATTTAAGTAACCAATGCGCGATTTTTTTTATTGATTGATGATTACTCCCTATTAATTTATTTTATACGGCCGGACCCCACAGGAGAAGAGTTACGAAAGACAGAGCACAGTGGAAATCATTAGAGGAGGCCCTATGCCAAGAGGCACACTGAAAGAAGGGATATTCTTTGAAAATTCCAAATAATTTACTTACTTTTAAATTTTTAGAAATAACCGCTCTTTTCAGGAGAATAAAGGCTTTTTATTATTTATCTATTATTATAATTTATTTTATAAGATGATTTATTCCAGAAAGCTCAATACGTGTAGATATGATTACGTATAGTTAAACCTTACTTAATTTCTATTAAATTCTATTACGATGACAGATATGAGAGTATAGAGTACTGTGAATTTAAATATCTACTCTAATAAAGTGTAGCCTGTTTATATTGATAACTGTAAAAAAATATCTAAAATACCGAATGGCTCTACAAGCATACGTGACAAATGACGATACCGCATCACTCAAAATATTATGATTCCTCGTGTGTGTTTATTTTGGGAACATAGAATACACAGAGCAAACCGGAAGTTGTATCACGCATAAATCGATAACAAGGACAATAAATAGGCGGTAATCGTATACCCGAGGAAACATAAAAAAACTAACTAATGCAGCGGGTAACCAACCAACCAAGGTAACCAATAGCAAGAATTTCTTGGACACAATTCGAGAATCTTAATATAATCTGGTGCATCTTATTAAAGGAAAAGTATTCCAGGAAGATGAAGAACATTTTACGGAGTCTCGGTGGTCCAGTGGTCCAGCACCCTCACTTCTAAATCAAGAAGTCGCGGGCTCGAATCCTGGCTCACACCAATGACCTTTCGAAATTATTTTCAAAAGTTATATGTGATAAATATCGATGAATGAAAACTTTTTGCCCGGAATGGCCACCAATTCCATTTGGGACGTAAACATAACGGCAAGTCGAGGCTTAACCGCCTCTACCTACACCTTCGGGTAGAAAAAGGCGTGAAGTTATGTTACGTATGTTTATGAAGAACATTTTGGTTGATAATCCACAAACAAAAGTGAACTGCCGCAACTGGAACTTCAAAGCATCTAAGATTCAGGTGTCTGTCTTCGCCTTTCGGTGATATTAATAAAATAACATTTCGGGTAAATTTTAGCGATACCCAATTGCTAAAATTTACCCGAAATGTCTTTTAATATAATTGGGAAATTTTAGACCTCTCTGTTATGCAGTTCGTATTTAATTATTGATATTTGTGCAATTGAACGTTGATTTATGCGTGGATCACTTTTCTACAATTAATTCACTTGTCACAAGTTATGAAACGTAACATCAGAGAAAGATATCGTGATAATTCTACCATTCCTCACAGGCTAGAACTTAAAAGCCATACTTGTTTGCTTATCCGAATCGTCTAATTCAAGATCTAGGTATCTATTATGTTTTTTTACTTTGCATATGTGGTTTATCAAGGTATGACTTGGACCAAGGAACATTTATGTATTTTATGAAACAGTACAACTTTGTTTAAACTGTCTTATTTTTTTTATTATTTATAATGTTTTCCAAATGTTGGAGGTTATCTCAAAAGAACTGACGATAATAATTTATCTTTATTGTTATTTTATCTATGTTATTTCTCTTTTAACAAAGTAGTTACCTGGGTCAAAAAACTCGTTAAATTCGCCGCAGTGCTTATCGAATATTTAAACAATAATTTATTTATTTTTTTCAAGTTAACTTTGTACTCTTATTGAGTTATCATTTTTGTTTATATCCGGATTTGTCGTACATATTTCAACTGGCTGCTGGTTAACAAAGACAACTAGCTATATTGTACCAATGATAACGTGAACATTTTCGTTCTAATAATACTACTCTGTGTAAAAAGTATCGGGAATATGTCATTATAGAGACCCGCGTAAAAGAGGTCGTTCTAATTTTTTTACTGCATGTTGGTAGCACTGTACTGATTTAGCGCGCAAAATTTGAACGGGATCTGTCATTTAATTTGTTTTAAACTAAACTTTTTGTTGGTCATAGTTTTGAGTCCTCGGCGATTTTTACAATGGAAAATATTGTTGAACAAAGAGTGTGCCTTAAATTTTGTGTTTCGAATGATATTTCATGTGGTGAATCACTAAAAATGTTGCGAAATACCTACGGCGAATCATGTATATCGAAAACAAGGGCTTATGAATGGTATAAGGCTTTTAAAGAAGGCCGAGAAGTAGTAGTAGACTTGCCTCGTTCTGGTAGACCTTCAACCGCTACGACCAAAGAAAACATCGACAGAATCAAGAAGCTAGTGCTCGAAAATCGACGTATGAGTCTGAGAGAGTTGGCTAGTGAGGTGAACTATCTTTTAAGTCCATCCACAATATTCTCATTGACATTTTAGGCATGAAACGCGTCGCCGCTCGACTAGTTCCAAAAGAGCTCAATTTTGTTCAAAAAGGGCAGCGAAAGCATGTCGCTGAAGACATGGTTTCCCGAGCTTCTACGGATCCGACCTTTATGAAACGTATAATAACTGGCGACGAGACATGGGTTTATGAGTATGACATGCAAACAAGCCAACAGTCTTCAGAATGGCGTCTCGAAAACGAGCCGAAACCCAAAAAACCGCGGCAAAGTCGCACCAAAATCAAGGTGATGCTGTCAGTTTTTTTTGACTACCGTGGTGTGGTTCACTCCGAATTCCTTCCAGAGGGAGAAACAGTGAATAAAGAATATTATTTAGGCATCATGAAGCGTTTGCGTGAGAGTATCCGGCGAAAACATCCAGATTTGTGGCGACACAACTCATGGATGCTGCACCATGATAATGCACCATCACACACAGCCATTATAGTGAAAGAGTTTTTAGCAAAAAATTCAACAAACGTTCTCGACCAAGCACCCTATTCACCTGATATGGCTCCGTCTGACTTTTTTTTATTTCCCAAGTTAAAATTACCACTTCGATGAAAACGTTTTGAGTCAATAGAAGACATAAAAAAAAATCGCTGAATGAGCTAAAGGCCATACCGCAAATAGCCTATGAAAAATGTATGGAAGACTGGGTGAAGCGGTGGAGATGTTGTATTGCAAGCGATGGGGCCTACTTTGAAGGCGATAAAATAAATTTAGATGAATAATTTGTATTTTTTGTTTTATTGACAAATTCCCGATACTTAGTACACAGAAGGTATAATTTAAAACTATGACTGTTTTAAAGAGTTTTTGAGATCGATTATTTAAATATTAGATTTATCTTAATAATTTAACTACAAAACTAGATAGTTGTAGAATGAAGTCATCTGCATCGCTTGCTCGTTTTCCCTCCTACTCGATAAAAAAAAATGTTTGCCAATTTCAGCACGAATCTTAAAATACGTACGTTTGTTTTCTAAAATTATATTTCCCTCATGAACAAAACTTACTTAATACCGTTTATAAGACCGACAAAATACTTCACATTTATGCACATAACGGGAATCAAACCCGATTTCCTTATAACAGTTGTTAATAATAATAGATGTCTAACAAAGAACAGGAAATTATACACAAAATAAATAACAACCATCTCATATTTGGATTCCATAGTATCTGCACGATGATAATCTGATGATTATATAAATGCATTATCAAGTACTTTATTAATTTATCAATTTAAAATGCTATCAGAATTTCATCACACCTTGCACATTTTTTATTGTGTATTTGTTGGAGGACTTGTAAATAATTACCAATACGATAAGAAACTATTTCAGATGACGAATGTTGTGAAATTAATTTAAAACTAAAAGTCCCGCCAAACAAGAGTATGAAGAGGAAACAGAAAACCTTGAAACGTAAACAGTAAATTTACGCCTTTATCTAACCAACGGCTGTTGAAGCCTCGAGTCGCCGAATCATTACGTTGCGCCCCAAATGGAATGTGTGGTGAATCTATTGCCATTACACCGTGTACAATGTTGTCAGCCATTGATAATTATCACACATAACTTCCGAAAATAATTCCGAGAAACATTGGTGTTTGGCGAGAGCGTATGTTTCCCATTTCTAGAGTATGCATCAGAGTATGCATAAATAATCCTTACATTAATAGCTCCATCCTGAAGAACTAATGAAGCTCACTATAGCAGTGTCTGTCATTGCGCTGATAAAGAAAGTTTTCTACGAATAGTAGCGTCCGTCAAAAGACGGGTACATACTTAGGGTTGCTTAACAAAGGCGGAATACAACAAGGAAGTAGGAATATTAGAAAACAGACTTAGTGTGTAAATTACAAGTAGATACCATGTTTAATAACAACAAATGATTATGCAGTTATATGCAGTCTACAAAAAATACTTTTTAGAAAAATATCTGATTTCGGGCATCTTAATTTTATACTTGAAATATGGAAATGATAAAATAGGACTCCGAACTAATATTGTACTTTAAAATTCCTTAAACCAAAATTGGTCGGGTAAAGGTCCCATTATTTCTAAGTTGTTCGTCATATCGCACTTCGCGTTTTTTTAAAAAATAAAATGCTTCATTGTTTTCTAATTTAATCTAAATTTAATTAAGAATATTCTACATAAATCTAGTTCAATCGCTAATTGTTAAACAATAATTAATTCTTGTAAACAGTACAATTGTATTGAAGGTTACATTTGGGTGCACATATATTAAATTTTAACAAGGTTCGGTTACAATCGTAAGGTTATCGTTGGTAGTTGAAATAACATGTGCCTGGCTGATTAAAGAACTATGCACATTCATTTTAAAAAAAGTAATATAATGCTTTTTTTAACAAAAAAAAAGTTTAATAGAAATGAGGGTGCATTATCTGTTCAATATACAAACACATTGGAGAAATAATGTAAGTTTGACACCACAGAATTGAGGTATATTCGATTATAAACAATTCGTCACCCGCCCGCATTAGATTCCTCATGTTCTACTGTCCATAGTCTGAGGACCCAGCCAGCATCACTCAAATTAGATCAACTCAATACAACCCACACAAATACCATGTTACATAGCTACTGGTGTGTTGCTGAAGCTTTTAGGTAATTAACCATAAATTATAACATTATCACACATAACTTCCGAAAAGAATTCCGAGAAATCATTGATACGAGCCTGGCTGGAATCTCATTACAGCATGTGTGACACATGATGACAAAAAACTTTGTGCCCGGTGTATGACAATATTGACAATAAGTTCGCCACCTATTCCATTTATGATGTAACGTAACAATTCGGCAAGTCGAAGCTTAACAGCCGCTGCCTACACCTTTGGGTAGAAAAAGGCGGTTTTGTCTCTTATAACAAGCAATAGCAACGCGAACCGATAGCTCCAATTGCAACGCGTAGAAATCAATGCAAACTTATAATTAGTTCACGCGATTAAACCGTCATTGGCCAAAATCTATTTATCATGTTAGGTAAGCGTCCTACTTTATATGAATTATATATTGGCAAGGACCAAGTTTGAAATACCTCGACTTTTTGCGATGGCAAGAAAGTCACATAAGAGCGTCGCCAAAGGACCGATTGTATTATAGTCGGTTAGGTCAATGAGTTAAAAATGATAGCGGATATAATATAATGCATATTTATAACAATAATAATAAAACAATTACTTATGTAAATGTGCTTGTTTCAAGAAAAAATATAACTCGAGAAAGAAATATAACATAACTTCACGCCTTTTTCTACCCGAAGGTGTAGGCAGCGGCTAAGTTAAGCCTCGTCTCGTCGTTATGTTTACGTCCCAAATGGAATACCGGTGGCGAACCTATTGCCATACCGGGCACAAAAAACAACTAACTCAAGAAATAACTAACTATATAAGTCGTCATTCTAGTCTTGAAATATATTATGTATCTCGTTGATATTAATATCCATACGTCAACATTACACAAACCAAATTACGATCATCGACTTCGATAAACATCTTGACACTTACCATGATGATTTGAAAACATTCCTTTATCAATTCATATTTTTACAAAGTTAAGTAAACTATCTATTCGTAAATATACATTTCAAAGATGGAATCGTGAAATGGAAACAAGTTTTTTTCTGCTTCAATTAAAGTATATCTACTATAGGATAAAACAGTTTTAATTAAATATTACATATGGAATATCCATATGTAATATTTAATTAAAACTGTTTTGTCGCGTTTATTTGTCTCGTTTCGATCAAGTTAGCTTTCCGTTAAATAGTTTTTATGTCTAACGATTATATTTTTAAAACGAATCTGTGATATAATCCTCCTCTAAAAACTGGACTGAGTAAGAGATTTAAAAAAAAATCAATTTAAAGAGAGTAAATTAGATCAGCCCGCGAAAAACAACGTTTTTATTAGCTTTTTATTAGCTTCACCTGTATGTATGTTTGTATATTTGTATGTTTGTAGGTTTGTTTGTAACCGACTTCTTTTTTAGTTTCCGCTGATTGCCACTAGATGGTGCGATTTGTGAACTATGTAAATAATAGTTTAAAAAAACTAAAAAACACGCTTTTTATAGAAAACCGAACTAAAAAATAGAAAATAAATTTTAATGAATTTAAATTAAGAAAATAGTTGTTTCTAAGATTTTCGCGAATCTCACTCATTGATTAAAACAACTTTAGGATTATATCTACTTCTAACTTTTAGGATATTATCGAAATGATAATCACTCTACTCATATCTGTCAATAAAATATTTATAACTATTGACACCATGCACCCCACGCTTTTTTGAACGATAGATGGTGCGATTTGTGAACTATGAAAGTTCATAAATCGCACCATCTAGTGGCAATCAGCGGAAAGTTTACGTTATCAACTTGAAACGAGTTCCTTATAAAAGTCACAGATGGCGCTATTCCTCAAATTCGAAACTAAGAAACGCGCTTGTTTTAGAAACCCGAACTAAAAAATATAAAATAAATAATAGTTTAAAAAAACTAAAAAACACGCTTTTTATAGAAAACCGAACTAAAAAACAGAAAAATAAAAAAAAATATTTTATTTTAAAAAAAGCGTGGGGTGCATGGTGTCAATAGTTATAAATATTTTATTGACAGATATGAGTAGAGTGATTATCATTTCGATAATATCTTAAAAAGCACCCCACGCTTTTGTTAAAATAAAATATTTTTTTTTATTTTTCTGTTTTTTAGTTCGGTTTTCTATAAAAAGCGTGTTTTTTAGTTTTTTTAAACTATTATTTATTTTATTTTTAATAGATTATTTACATAGATTATATGGCCAGCGCTAAAGTTTGAAAGTTGAATTTCGTTTTTTTGCTGCAATCACCGGTTTTATAACCTATTGCCAATTTTAACAGCTCTCTGTGCTAGTCTTATTGAGAACAATACATAGTTTTCCTTCAGATAAAATTACTACAACATTTTTTTTACAGAAGATACATTTAACTAAACCAGAGCAATCGATGCTGAAGTTGTCAGATCTTCCGCATATTATTGAGGTCGGTTCATCTAGTTCATAGACACTCTTCCTTGACTGTCTACACTTCATCGCCTGATATTCTAATATCGTCTTAACTCATTTATGTATAATAAAATATGTTGCTATCAACAGTGCAATGCTCTTCATGCATTTATTAATGAAAGCGTGATGAGGTCATAGTAATATTCTTTTTATAATATAATCTCATTCAGTGTTACTTCTTTCCTTCGTCTTTCAATAAAAAAACTTTCCAAGTTTTGATATCACAAAGCATATTTTAGGCAGTCATTTGCTACAAATGACATCTTCACGATTTTTCTGTAGGACGCGCAGTTTCTGAGATATCCGTCGGCCGCCATCTTTTCCAAGATGGAGGCCGAGGCACAAAGGTGCCAACGCCGAAAAATTGGGGTTAAGCTTCTGTTGATCTCCCCGTCCCAAGAATAAAATTGGGTCTTCTAAGAAATACAATAATCGGCCCTTAATTTTTAACATTTCGATGGACTATATTGCGAATTTTACAATTTGATTTCGTATATGCTCTAGTGTGAAGTAATGTGCCTTTTGAAAACTGACATTAATAACCGACTCAGAGTGACTGTGCTTTGGTCACATTTGAAACGACTTAATATATTTAAACAGGGCGTCAAAATAATATACATTGGCATATATATTTAGTGCTCCTTTAATTTCATAACACAAAATATTATGATTCACATAGGTAACCAAGTTGTGCAAAAACACAATGCAGCGTAATTGGAAACTATAAATAACATCGTTGATATAAGGATTGAAAATTTTGCACATTCTTATTAATGTTAACTAGGTAATGTAAGTGAATTGGAACTTCACTGATACACTTAATATTTCAAATGTTTTGTATTGCAAATATATCATACATTTTCAATTTTATTAATTATGAAAATTAATTATATATGGATAGATAAGTGTATTTATATAAGACTGCATTAAATAACTATCACACATTATTCGTAATAGCCACTTCAGACGCTCATTCATACTTTTTCACCACGTGTTAAAAGTTGACCCGAAGTCATTTGCTGCCTCTGCCATGGTAACAACCTATTTTTATTTTATTTTATTTAATATCCTATAAGAAAAAATTCATTAGCAGTCTTGGCGGTCCAGTGGTCGAGCTTCTGAAGTCGTGGGATCGAGTGGGAATCGGTGTGATTTTGTAGAATTATTTTCGGAAGTTATGTGTGATGACTGGCAACTTTGTGATTGGTAGCTACCTATTATTCCATTTGGGATGTTACATGCCTACACCTTCGAATAAAAATGGCGTGAAGCCATGTCATGTATGTCAAATATTTCATTCGGCAGGACGAGACATTAGCAATGCTTACTACTTCGAGTATTAAGGGCGTAAAGAAAACTAGATTGAAAACATGTAATAATATTATGTCGTCGGCTGGCCTATTCAATGTTTCTTTTAACTCCGAGGGTCACACCCTACTAAAAGCAAGTTTAGTTTGCCTGCTGCTAAGTACAAGCCTTGGCAACGCAACGCAACGCAAAGCTAAATTTGCTTATCTCATTCTTTACAATATTTTTACTATCTACTACCATCAAAATGTATCGGAATTTAAACCGGCCACCTATTAAACATCAAAAAGTTTAATAGGTAACCTTTAAACGTCATTAACTCGGTCCGTAACAAGGTATATAGTTGTAAAAGTTGTAAAATGTAGCATACTAAAATAGTATACAAAAAAAATTACGACCTAATAAACACTAGCATAATAATAGCATATCTGAACGTTCTGCATCATTTTGTCTCGTAAGCACTCAAAGTATCATGTCGGTACTGAAATACTTTTTAACTTAAATACAACAATTAATTAGAGTGGATGGGTTAGTAATTCCTCCCTACGGTCTGCGCGGAGGGCGGGCCTGATTCGTTTTGGTCCCCGAAGGTCGACCGGTCCCCGACGTCTCGCCGCATCGGATATGTGTCACTATAACACTATACATAAAACTTCCCTCCATAACGACAGCCAGTCTCAGGCGTGTTATTGAAATAAGAAGCTTACTTGACCTTCAATTCGTCTAACACAAGTCTTTTGGCTATTAATAAATTAGGGCGGGAATTTCACTTGATGGTACCAACCTTACAATTCGAAATTTGAAAAGAAATTTTCTTTATTTAAATTTCCTGATTTTAATTTGATTTTGATTATTATTATTATCATTTTTCACCTTCAACATGTAAATTGTGGGTCAATTCTCATACTTGTGAAGATGTGTGATAAACAGTATGTTTGTGAGGTTCCTTAATCGATATTTTCTTCAAACCCATAAAATACACGTTTGTTTTATATATTTGAAACTGCCCCTAGGTTTTGTTTGTCGAGATATTTTTATGATTGGATTAAACTATATAATAACACGTGGTCAAAGTCTAGTATACATATAAGTATTTCTGCGCTGGTTACATTAGCACAAAATTAAAACTTATAAACATAAAATTAAGTTGGAACTAGACTTTGTGTAAAAAATAAATAATTTTACACACCTAAAGTGGTCGAGTCATGGTGGAATACCATGACTCGACCAGTTTAGGTGTGTGACCACTCGCGTGATTACTCCTTACTCGACCAATTAGAACATTTCTTATAAATTTTAATAAAGTGGAAATAATGACACCTGCTTACTATACTGGGTATGCTTATTTTGAAATCGTCTAAGCTAAAGTTTCTAAGTTTAGTTAATCTCTCTTAGTCTTACACAGAATCTTACAATTGCAAATATCAATTAAAACAACCAGAGAATAAATTTATATTGTGTGACAATATGCATTAGAAAATAAAGAAAAGAAAGATATTCATGAATACAATTAATTGTAATGTCTGATTTTAATGTCATTTTTTTAGTTATTTACTAAGCAGGTATATTATTATCTCATGCTATAGGAGAATCAGATAAATATGTAGCGATGTGTGCTTAACAGTGGTAGAGCAGTTTGCTTCATGTATGGGCCAACCGGACCAGTGAAATACCATGGCCTCTCTCAGAATACCGATGTGAAGTGAATCATGCCGCGTTTCATTAGATGAAAGAGGTATTCGGAGCCCCACCCCCTTTCCCCGCTCTCGCTCTACATTTCTTCAGTGTTAAAATTTACGTTATAACTACAAAATCATTTAAAAATTAAAGCTACACAATTATAGTCTCGGTGGGCGATTGGTCGAGCACACTGTTTCTGAATCCAGAGGTCGCGGGTTCAAATCCTGGTACACACCAATGACTTTTCGAAATTAATTAATTTCGAAAGTTATGTGTGATAAATATCGATGACTAAAAATTTTGTGCCCGGTATGGCAATAGGTTCGCCACCTATTCCATAACGGCGAGTCGAGGATTAACAGCCACTGCCTACTCCTTCGGGTAGAAAAAGGCATGAAGTTATGTGTGTTATGTTAACTACAAAATTATTTAAAAGTTAAAGATACACAATTAAGTATAGTTTGATCTCATCAATTTACCCTCACAATTTTTAATTTGAAGTTCAAGGTAGAGGCTATTTCGGCCATGAACGTCTCCATCATAGTCGATAGAATTTTACGATGCCAAATTACATTAACGATTCGATTCAGTAATCGATTTGCATATTAATAGGGTAGTTCTACAAAGAACCCGTTCGGAAAGGCTAGAAAAAAAAACAACAACGAAACGTTTTTAATCAAAGCACGACTTCGACCCACTTATACATTTATGACAGTAAATAAAAGTTTTGACAGATTTACTTTATGACCATGTCTGCTCCATTCTGTTGCAGGAGTACGATTATACATACATCTATATATATATATATAAATATCCGTTATATGTAAAGGTTGATCCAGTAAGACGTTAAAAGAAATGTTGATCCACCTTTTTGCAGTGTATAACTAGCTCTTTAAAAATATAACTGATATACTTTGATCCAAATTTGAAATGGAAGGGTTGTTTGTGGATCTGCATCGGTCGCTTTGCAACATACTTGCCATCAAAATATACAATAGCAACATGTTTTTTTTGATCCGTAACGGTCGCAAAAATTATACCGACGAGTCAAATGTGCATCCGTTTTATATTCATATTCCTGCCAAATCTTACTAACTAACGTTGATCCGAGGCCATTTGACCTTGAACCTATCGACGCCCGCGCGGTGGGTCCGCTATATTTCTTTATTTAAACGAAATCAGCAGTAGTGTTTATTACAAAATATTGCATAAAATTAATTTTCGAGTCAGAAAAGTAGGTGCCTACTTGATCCCTTTTATTATGTACTCTGTTAATATAATAAATGTTATTTGCATTATTTTCATGTTTTTGACATAGAGATATATAACTAAAGTACGATCACCCAGCTTCTGAATCCGGAAGTCGCGGGTTCAATTCCTGACACTGGCTCACACCAATGACTTTTCGAAATTGTTTTCGGAAGTTATGTGTGATAAATATCGATGACTGACAAACTTTGTGCCCGGTATAGCAATAGGTTCTCCACCTATTCCATTTGGGACGTAAACATAACGACGAGACGAGGCTTAACAGCCACTGCCTACACCTTCGGGTAACAAGAGCTTGAAGTAAAGGAATAAAATTAGTCAAAAAATATTATTGATCTGGAAAAAAGTTCGCCGGGTCAGCTAGTAAATATAACTCTTTAACACTCTTCCGGCGCGGTCCTGCATGGATTTGATTCCGGGCTCACACCAATAATTTTTCGGAATCTTTTCGGAAGTTATGTGTGATAAATATAATTTTAATATATTTATAATAATCTTGTCCGCGGTGTATGGAAATAGGCAACCTATTCCATTTCGGACGTGCAAAGTGATTCTTTGGTCATTAGCCCCGATGATTTTTTTGAAGTAACTATATAATTCTAGTCTTTTTTTAATCGACTCCAAAAAAGGAGGAGGTTCTCAATTCGTCGGGATCTTTTTTTATGTATGTTCAGCGATTACTCAAAGACGTCTGGACCGATTTGCAAAATTCTTTTTTTATTCGAAAGGGTATGCTTCCCAGATGCTCCCATTGTCACCAAGTCAATTTCTGATAATGGGATCCAGGAAAAATCAAAGGCGACCACCAAAAAATTTAGGCTTGTGTAGTGTGTTTGTTGCGTCATGTGTTGGGTATTTACTTTAAGGTATCAAAATCGGATGCTGCTGAGCTGATGATGATGCTCACAGAACTCCTTAATGGCTAGGAGCTTAGAAACAGAATTGCTATTGGTCTATAAAAACTACTTAAGGTATGTAGGGTTAACTTGTTGCTTGGGACGTATGCTTGAATCAACACCTGACGCTGCTGTGCTGATGATAGGAGTATAGGAGGAGATGATAGGTGACGAGTTGGTTACGATTACGAGTTGGGAGACAGTAATACAATTAGTCGATGAAAACTACTTAGCAGTTTAGCAGTAAATAAACACGAACATCTAATTAAGTTCACAACTCATAAACACAACTAATAATTTAGAAATAAAATTACTTAAAAAAAAGTCAAACCGACTTCAAGAACACAAACGACAAAAAAGTACCTACTTACGTAACTAAAAAGCGTTAAATAACGCAAATAATTTTTCTACTTAATACAATATACAAAACGTAATTAACTAAGTCAACTACTTTAACTGTCTGCCAGCAGTGGTAGGGCCAAGCAGTTCGCTGCATGAATGGGTCGGCTCGACCGATGAAATACCACGACCTCTCTAAAGACTAACGTAAAGTGGCTCATGCCGCGTTTCGTTCGGTAAGAGAGGTACCCGGAGGCCCATCCCTATCCCCATCTTTTCCTATCCCCTATCCCTTAAAGGTTGGCAACGCAACAGTAATACTATATGTGTGTTGCTGGTGTCCATGGGCGGCGTTGGTTGCTTACCATCAGGTGACACGCCTGCTCGTTTGTCCTCCTATCCCATAAAAAAGTCATCTTTAACTATAAAAATATTTACAATCATCATCTATTATTATTGAAGTCGGAGTTGGTTAAAAGTTACCCCGTATTCTATTTCGTCGTGTGACTTTGACGGCCGCGCATATCATACAACACAATAGACTACGTTCCCTAGGCTGGCACCGACTCCAATAATAACTGACAATTGTAAATATATTTAACAGTCTCGGTGGTCCAGTGGTAGAGCACACGGCTTCTGAGTTCTGATTCAGAGGTCCGGGTTCGAATCCTGACACTGACTCACACCAATGATTTTTCGAAATTATTTTCGGAAGATAAGTGTGATAAATATCGATGACTGAAAACTTTGTGCTCGGTATAGCAATAGGTTCGTAACCTATTCCATTTGGGACGTAAGACGGTAAACATAACGGCGAGACGAGGCTTAACAGCCGCTGCCTACACCTTCGGGTAACAAAAGGCGTGAAGTTATGTTATGTTTGTTATGTAAATATATTTATAGTTAAAGATGACTTAGTTATAGTATTACGTTTTGTATATTGTATTAAGTAGTTAAACTGTTTGCGTTATTTATCGCTTTTTAATTACGTTAGTAGGTACTTTTTTGTCGTCTGTTTGTCTTAATTAAGTTAGCTGACTTTTTTTAAAAGTATTCTAAATAACGATGCTTGAATTGAACTTGCTTGAAGGTATATAATAATAGTTTCATATCTGTATGCATTAACATCACAATAAGCGCGGAGAGGTAATTTTCTAAATTAAAATTAATAAAAAAAATACTTGTGCTAATTAATAAATGTGTCAATAATATGCATAGAGTCTAATGGATAATATTAATAGATTTATATTTAGCATGAAGCTTAACTTAATATAACATAACTTCACGCCTTTGTTACCCGAGGGTGTAGGCAGCGGCTGTTAACCTTCATCTCGCCTTTATGTTTACGTCCCAAATAGAATAGGTGGCGAACCTATTGCCATACCAGTCATCGATATTTATCACACTTAACTTCCGAAAATAACTTCTAAAAGACATTGGTGTGAACCAGTGACAGGATTCGAACCCGGACCTCTGGGTCAGAAGCCGTGAGCTCGACTACTGCGCCACCGAGACTTTAGCATTTATATTTATAACTTCTATAGCCATTCATCAAATTAAAGATTTCGTAAATAGAAAATCATGCTGTGGGGCGCCGGCTTAGAATACCGCCACCCCATCTCTTCTCGTGGGTGTCGTAAAAGGCGACAAAGGGAAAAGGCTGGAAGAATGGGCAGCAGCATTCTCTCTCAACAAGGTCGCTTTGCAACATACTTGCCATCAAAATGTACAAAAACAACATTTTTTTGTTGATCCGTAACGGTCGCAAAAATTATAATTTTTACCGTATACCGACGAGTCAAATGTGCATCCGTTTTATATTCATATTCCTGCCAAATCTTATTAACTCGACGAGCCTCGTGGCGCCTTGGTAAAACTACCGGCTGCAGCAACGAGGTCGGGGGTTCGATTCCCACACGAGCACAAATATTTATGACAAACATGAATATTTGTGTGGCGTCTGGGTGTTTTTCTATGTATTTTAAGTATGTATTTACAAAAGAAAAGTATATATGTATTAATATCCGTTATCTAGTATCCATAACACAAGCATTTAGTTGCTTAGCTTGGAACTAGAGGAAGCTGTGTGATTTATGTCCAAGATATTATTATTATTATAACTAACGTTGATCCGAGGCCATTTGACCTTGAACCCATCGACGCCCGCGCCGTCGGTCCGCTATATTTCTTTATTTAAACGAAATTAGCAGTAGTGTTTATTACAAAATATTACATAAAATTAATTTTCGAGTCAGAAAAGTAGGTGCCTACTTGATCCCTTTTATTATGTACTTTGTTACCATGTATTTTTCGTTTATGACAAAGTCGAAGCGGCCTTGACAGGACGAACAGCTGAGAAGAGTTTATTCCAGTTCATACATTTATAGGGAGTGTTCAATTACATGAAAATGAAAACTGTCGTTATTGACCTAATTACTGTACCGATCGTCTTAATATTTTGTACAACGTTTACTGAAATTATGATCTACATCTGGTATCAATTACTACATATGACTGGATTCCAGCCTGTATAGGCGTCCATCAAATGAAAGATTTCGTACAGAAAATCTAGAATAGTGGAAATAGGTAATATAGTTTAATAAAACTTATTATGAATTTTTATATTTATTATAATCATGAGTAGACCCAATAACACTGCAGCCCGTATGAAGGGCAATCCTAGCCTGGAAAGTATTGCAGATTTTTTTTTCAGAATTCATAAGTATGTCTTAACTCCTAACCGTTTAAGAGTTCTGTACCTTCATCATCAGCACAGTAGTATCAGATGTTGATTCAATCATACCTCCCAAGCAACACATTAGTCCTGTATACTACTAAACAGTTTCCTACAATCGACTGCCGTACTGTCCAACTCCTAACCGTTTAGGACTTCTATGGCTTCTTAATCAGCACAGCAGCATCAGCTGTAGATTCTAGCATACCTAATAAGCAGCAAGCTAGCCCTACATAGTATCAAGTAGATAATATTTACCAATTGTAGTACTTTCTTCGAACTCCTTACCTTTTAAGAGTTATGTGTCTTCTTCATCAGCACAGCAGAATCAGATGTTGACAGCTTAAAGCATATCCTTAAGACCTATTACGTAACAAAAACACCATACTCGTACACGATTTTCAGTAGTTGCATCGATTTCTCGTGGTTTCCATCATCAGATCCTGACCTGGTGAAAATGGGACCATCTTGGAGGTGAACACTATCCAAAAAAAAAATGGAAATCTGTTCATAATTGACGAAAATGTCGGTGAACAGACATAAAAAAATACTAAACATAAAGACGGAATGAGAACCTCCTCCTGTTTTCGAAGTCGGTTAATAAGTTAAAACATTAAGATTCGTAAAAAAAATATGCGCTTTATAGATTTCGCACACATGCGCATAGCGCATGTGTGCAAAATCCGTATACATGTCCAGCAGGACAGTAGGAGGACTTGCCTTCTGATTGGCCCATTTGAATCGGATCAACAACTATCGAAGTGGATTCGTATATCGGATCAACATTTCGGTTGGGTTTCCTAAGCTTCAACGGAGTAAATTGTTGATCCGTCCGGAACCACATTTGTATGAAAAATATTATATTGGATCAACAAAAACCACCCGGATCAACATAGGTTTTCGGATCAACAAAATGCTCGCCATACAGCACGCATGATCAACAAATGACGGATTGAGATAACTATATATATATATATATATATATATATATATATATATCTAATATATAAAATTCTCGAGTCTAGATGTGCGTAATTGAACTCCTCCGAAACGGCTTGACCGATTCTCATGAAATTTCATGTGCGTGTCGGGTAGGTCAGAGAATAGGACAACATCTATTTTTCATCCCCCTAAATCAGAAGGGTAGCCCACCCCTCAATTTGTTTTTTTAATTTTTCGACATATTTCTGTTTCTTATTTTTTTTATAAAACGGGATACAAAAATACATGCAACCCTAAATTTTCAACCCCCTACGATCAACCCCTATTTTTTAAATTTTATTTTTCGGCAAGACAACGTTTGCTGGGTCAGCTAGTATATATATATATTGTATATATAAAAACTCACGTATCACTGTATCCTTCCTGTATCCTTCCCCGGGGTTCACCTGTTCAGAAGAACATACTACAGTGGTGGAGTCTTGCAGTTCGGTGCATGAATATGCCGGCTCGACCGGTGAAATGCCACGACCACTCGGAATATCGGCATGAAGTGGCTAGTGCCGCGTTTCTTTCAGGTATCCGAAGGCCCGATCCTCTTTCCTCCAAGGGGCTCGTTTGCCCTGCACTTGCTACTTATCCCATAAAAAAAACTATGATGTGTGTGTATGTTCATTTAAACATTCGCATAGATTACGGACTCGACGATCTTATTTTGGCTTTAGAGTCTAGTAAATTTGTCTAATTTAATATTAACAACTTCACACCTCTTTCTACCTGAAGATGTAGGCAGCGGCTGTTAAACCACGACTCGCCGAATCGTAATGTTTGCTATGAAATCATTGGTGTGAGCCCGGAATCGATATCACGACTTCTGAACCAGAAGAAGGGACCTCGTCCACGGACCACCGTGACTTTTAATATGTAATAATAAAAAAAAACTTATGCATAGCAATTTTTTTTAGATACTTATGATGTTATTTTAAGAGAATCTATTCCATTCTCACCAATAGATAATATTAGAAAATAAAATAACGATTTGATACTTGACATCCGGTGAATTTGAAGTTACACTCCATGAGATAAGACTCGTGTTCCCAAACCGAAAATACTCGAACTATGAATCAGGGAATATTTGAAGTGTATCCCGTAGCCCACACTATGGCATGCCCTTCCTTCATTTATATACCAAAGTGTTATATGCAATTAATATGCCTCACCACACGGAATAAATTACTTGGTCCCATGTAATACGTAACGAAACCTAGTGCCACAAATCAGTCACTATTTTGTTCAGTCATCGATATCTATTACACATGTCATATTTACGAAAAGATTGAAGTAGATTGGATAACTCGAAAAAATAATGCTGCTCTACCAGGGATCCCCTGGTAAAGCATAAACCACCAACGAAAACGTTCCCGAGAGGGGTTGACGTCAGACAGTCGACCGGTCCTAAAACCACAGACAAATCTTTTGACAACATGGATGGTTTAAAAGCATGACATGTTGTGCCCACCCAACTTACAGTGGGATAACGGCAGGAGAATGATGATTTACGAAAAGATTTCTAAAACTTCAATGGTCAAATACTCATTAATCTGAGTGTAAATTTATTTACAATTAGCTGACCTGGCGAACAGCGTTTGATATGAAAGCGCTAAATCTCGAAAATTATAGTTTTTTTTTACTACAATTAACATGAATTATGCATATAAACCGCCCCGTTGATACCCTCTATATATCAAAAGAAAACCACATCAAAATCCGTTGCGTAGTCTTAAATAAGGGGGATAGACAACGGAAAACGACTTTTTTTATACTGTGTAATAAGAAAATAGTAAAAAGTTGCCTGGAAGAAATCGCTGTCAGTGATAAGGCCGCCTATTGTACAGTATTTACCTACGTATTATAAATAGTGTTTAAGCATAGTTTTAAGCAGTAAATGTACAATAAAGTGTAAATAAAATAAAATAATAAATAAATAAAAAAAAAATTACAATATTTACAATTAAAAGCTATTAGCTGAAAGCTAATTGCTAATGCTATTAGCAATTAGCTGAAATTAAATCTTTCCGCATTTCGGTCTACTAGCATCATTGCCATGCTGAATGGCAATGCCACTCTTATCCTCTGTGCGAAGAATAAACTGCGTAAAACGACTGCAGCACTGAAAAAATAACCACCGTATTTGAAGTTTTCTAATTTTATTTAATGCCATAGGTTATCTGACAGCCAGATACAATTACGTTTTAACGCAAAAAAAGCTTAACCTTGATTGTGAACGAGAACGAGGAGCAAGTGAATGATTGAATATTAATTTAATTATGATTAATTTATTACGATGAGTGAACACTGTTAACAGATGTTGAATGTTAAGGCGTCTCGCTCAAGCAGTCTCACGCACTCCAGCTTGTCCAACACATTGATAACATGGTCTTGCTGAGGTAATTAATATGATTCTTCATTAAAAAAATATGCTATACTTCTCCATCATACGTCAAGACCCAACAAGCATTACATAGTAGTGTAAATCGTCTTATTACAAGCATTGGAAGATCAAGTCAAACTCTCTTATAAGTTATAATTTAAAGAATAATATACAATGGTCCCGCATAAATAATATGCAATATATGTACTGACATAAATCTTTATATACAATAATAAAAAAAAAAATTAATTACATTATTATATATGTACTGAATTGTTTTATAGTTCGGTTTCTGATAGAGTATTTCCGTCTTTTGAATTGGGGACACACCAATTACTTTTCAGATATTTGTGTCACAATTATTGATGGAGAATAGAACCCGATTTGTGGTAATAGGCTACGCCATTTATGTAGTTGTGTTGTTTATCTGAGAATACAAAAATCGACCGAGAGCGAGTGCGACTCACACATGAAGGGTACAAGAAGCGTTAAAGTTATTTATTGTGAGGGAGCCCCCTTAGTTATTCATTTCATTTTAACTAATAGATTTAAAGATAGCATACAACTAAATATTCTGTAAATTAGTTAAAGCGTCTACTTG
The DNA here is from genome assembly GCA_905147225.2 of Euproctis similis. NCBI lineage: Eukaryota > Metazoa > Arthropoda > Insecta > Lepidoptera > Erebidae > Euproctis > Euproctis similis. Next base: position 19,628,782 of record LR990109.1, read on the forward strand.
TCACCGTTCTTAGTATCGACCAAGAAACTGTAAAATTTAAGAATTTAATTTGTTATATGGGAGCCCCCTTAAATATTTATTTTATTTTATTTGTTCTTATAGCGGCAATAGAAATACATCATGTGCGATAGTTTCAACTGTCCAACTATTACGTTTCTTGATTTACAACCTGGTGACAGACGGACGACCAGCAAAGTCACAGTAATAGGTAATAGTTTTAGGTACGGAACGCTAATAAAAATGATATATGACAAAAATATGAAATCGTAAAATAAGTAGCACTGGTTTACAGACCCACTTAATTCTTAATTACCTATCCATTTTCAAAACTATTATTTCACTATTTGTTTATGTAGCTATAAAAAAATATAGGATAAACGCTAACCCATATTTATTTAAGAATTGTGTTTTATCTGCGATACAAAAAAAAATCGATAAAGTAATTACCTATTAACACTACTTAACAAAGAGAAAATAATTGTTGAACTTTACAAAATAATTCAACCGTAACTTTTGTTACGGATGATTTGGCCTATATTTAAAAAAAAAGTAGCACTCCCGTACCGTTCTATTAATCCGATGCAACATCGTTACTTATAGGTCAACTTTTACATACTACAATTTAATACTCTTTTCACTTGTCTACACAGCGATGAAAAAAAACGCTTTTAGAATTAACTTCCAAGTTAACATCACCAAAACACGCAAGCTAAGACATACGAGTACGTAGTAAGTATATCGCTTCATAATTCGCAAGAAAAATATCTGAATAATGTATATTCTTCTAGTTGCAAACAATAGGTTCTTACACTTTATGCTTCGTGTATTGTAATGTACATGTTCTTTACTATCTTGACATTATCATAGAGCAAAACTGGGAAAAGTGTTAAATTAACAACCATTTTTTTTTCACAAAAATACTCAATAGTAGGTATATTGTTAATTTTGTGTAGGTGTAAAGGCAAAAGCCGTTTTAAATATAGTTAATAATTTTTCATTTAGAATTCTTTAAAATAACTATTTCAAACAGAATAAATTATTACAAAAAGCGCGAGCCAGCAAGCTCGCTGAACGATTTCATAGAATTAGTAAAATAATATTTGTAAAGTTTATACAAAATATATCTAAATAATTTAATAGCTTGTAACTATTTACGCCACGTCCCTAGAGAGGTAGGCAGAAAGAATAATAACAATTATAATTAAACTTTTTTTTTTAAATACATATTCTTAAGACTCACCAAAAAGTTTTCTACGTAGTGTGGAAAAAGGAATACTCCTGCAAATGACATTGTTGACACCGGGTAGCTTCGAAACGAGTCTGCCAGATATAACAGGCTGTAGTTTTTTTTAAACACTTATTGTTTACTAACATCACACGGGAACTATGTATATTCTGCCGGCAGGTTGTTTAAATGTTTCGCTCACGTGTGTCGCCGAGCAGCGGGCGAGCCTCGCCAGTGACGAACTGACGACTGAGTTACCACCAACACGTTGCGCCCCTATATACCTAATTACTTCTTGTTGTGCCTGAATGATTTAATTCACGCTCTATATCCAAGTATTAATAATGATTATGCATTCTGTAATATTGTACTGTACGTCTTCACTGCATACGACCAAATGCAACTACTTTGAAAAACACCAACACTGTGTCCGACTTTTTATGGTCGATCTAATTGTATTGACCTAATAAATTTATCTAAAGGGAAGGGCACGATTGTGAAAAAAAAATTGTGTAGTGAAATTAGTTCAAGGTGATTTGTACTTATGATTAATAAATAGTTCGGATTTGTCACGTATCTCTCCTTTGAGGCACTATTTAAAAGCCGACGTCTAAATTATCTACTGATGTTTGTTTATTTATAGCCTACGTAACTAGTTGGTGCCTGCTGCTTCATGGCATAACTTTATTTAAGGATGTTAGATTTTAATTAAATGGAAGTTAGTATGTAGGAGGTAGAGTAGGGTAGGTATGTAGGATTTTTAACTGTCCTGTAGTTCTATGTTTCATAGATTATACTAAGGCCTTTGACTGCGTATGATGGATCAAGTTGTGGACTGTGCTACATGATATGGGTACCCCAGATCATTTGATTGTATTGGTCAAACAGCTATACGTTGCGAATCGCTTTTTTGTCGCGATCGGCACCGACTGTTCTAATGTATTCAAATCAAAGATAGGAGTACGACAAGTCTGCGTCCTGTCTCCAGGCCTCTTCAATATATATGGGGAATTTATTATGCGGAAAATGATCGAAACTTGGGATAAAGGCTTTCCGGTCGGAGGGAAACGGATATCGAACTTTAGATATGCTGACGATACGGTCCTCTTAGCAACTTCTTTGGATGATATGCAGGAGCTGTTTCAGTATCTCGAGATCGAAAATAATAACATGAGTCTCGCAGTAAAGAGGAGCAAGACCAAATTAATGGACCGTGCTGGAAAACTACCTAATTCCATCCTAGGAGTAGACACTGTGGACCGCTATATCGACTTGGGTGCACTGATATGCAATGATGGCAGCTGTGCACCTGAGATAAAGCGTAGACGTATAGCTATAGCCAAGGATGCTATGACCAGACTCAATAACATCTGGAAGAGAAGGGGCATTACCAATACCACAAAGATCCACTTAGTACGCGCTTTGATATTCCCAATTTTCCTGTATGAAGTGAAGACGTGGACGATACGAGCTAGAGAACGTAAAGAATAGACGCTTTCGAAATGTGGTGCTGGAGACGTATGCTTCGAATACCATGGACAGCAAAGCGCACCAATGTGTCGCTCCTTTCTCAACTTCGTATTTGAACTCGCCTCTCTACAGTGTGCCAACAACTAATACTGTCATACTTTAGCTTCATAGACAGAAAGGGAACCGAGACCCTGGAGAAGTTGGTTGTCGTCGGTAATACTGAGGGTAAACGAGGATGTGGACGATCACCAGCTAGATGGAGTGATCAAATGAGGAACCCACCTGAAAAGTTTTGCTCGATTGTCAGGGCCGCGATGAATCTTCATAGATGAAGGCAGATTATAGGATCAAGGTGTGACACATCACCGTCATCCTCATTCAGTGATGACCGCGATCCTCAGACATGAGGGACCGACCAAAGAGAGATAGAGATGTAGAAGGTAAGTTGAGGCAAATCTCTAGTCTATCTAAATACCCAAGAAATACTTTACTCAGGCGACGTATTAACGCATAATACCTGTAATTTTAGTAGTTGTATTGTTTAATGGATTGATTACAATTTTTAAGTGTCTGTAAAAACTGACGATTTGAGAGTATTTTGAGTTGATGAGACGGTAAGATATGCACAATGAAAATCAAATTGGTAAGTGAGAATTCGAACTCAGTATCTCTGAACCAGAAGTTGGGAACTACTAATCCAGGTTTAATCTCTTCGTTATTATATTGTACAGATGAATTGACCCTTTTTTCGACTGTATGTACACCTGCCCAGGGCGGTCCACAGGGACCCCCTTGATAATGTCAGATCACCAAGTGATATCTTGAAAAAGAGCGCCTCATAACTTGTTAAATAAGGGTTTTTGCTAGCACACAAGATACTTTACTCTTAACTAATATTAAGGTTTTTGATTTTAGTACGCAAAAGCAAGCTCGTCTAAATACAAAAGGATATAATTTTCTAATAATCTTCTCGAAGTTGTAAACAAATATGTCTACCTGGGCCAAACAATCCAGCTAGGTAGACGAAACTTCGAGAAGGAAGCCGATAGGAGGATTCAGCTGGGTTGGGCCGCATTTGGCAAACTGCGTCGAGTTTTCGACTCGCCTATACCGCAATGCCTGAAGACCAAAGTCTTCAACCAGTGCGTCCTACCAGTTATGACCTACGGTGCCGAAACGTGGACACTTACGGTGGGGCTAGTCCACAAATTTAAAGTCGCTCAGCGAGCTATGGAGCGAGCTATGCTTGGAGTATCTCTGAAGGATAAATTCAGAAATGAGTATATCCGACAGAGAACTGGAGTAACCGATATAGCTTGTAGAATAAGCTCGCTGAAGTGGCAATGGGCTGGTCACATCTGCCGAAGGACCGATGGTAGATGGAGCAAGAAGGTCATTGAGTGGAGACCGCGCCTTGGTAAGCGTAGTGTAGGACGCCCACCAGCCCGATGGTCAGACGACCTCAGAAAGGCTGGTGGAAAAGACTGGATGGAGAAGGCAGAGAATCGGATGTTGTGGCGCAAATTGGCAGAGGTCTATGTCCAGCAGTGGACTGCAATAGGCTAATAATGATGATGATGATGATAATTTTCTAGAAAAAAAAATATCATTACCGTTAGAAATAATAACCTACTGTAACTGACTGCATACAAAATTTCATCAGGACCGGATAAATAATATCCGTTGTTTACTTTCATATAACAAGCCTTGGAGACATGATGAAAGCATTTGAAATGATGTATATTTAATTATATGATCAAACTTTTTCAGTACCTAATGTCAAGGCATCGCAACATCACCAAAGCCCCAAAAGTCCGCCTGATGAGAAGCTTAGTCTTCTCGATATTTCTTTACGGAGCAGAAAGAATTCGCCTCAAAGATCGACGCAAAACAGATGCACTTGAGATGTGGTGCTGGTGGCGACTGCTGCGGCTTCCCTGGACAGCGTTTTGGACCAACGTTTCGATTCTAGAGGAGCTAAGAATTAATCAAAGATTATCGTCGACTGTGCAAACATTAATTTTGAAATATTTTGGACATATGTATTACTCGTTACGAATACTCCATGGAACGACTCGTAGTCCAGGGGCATGTGGAGGGTAAGCGATCGCGAGGGCGATCGCCTGCGCGCTGAACGGATCTTATTAAAACCATGACACAAGCCTCTGTAGTACTGTGTTTCCGAAATGCTGCGGACCGAAACAAAAGGAAGCGCATCGCAGGGGATACCTTATCCGGTATTTGTGCATCATCAGCAGCCACGACCACTCCGTCAGGAGTGAACGACTAAAAAAGAATGTCAAGGCACGATTTGCTATGCTCTGATATTCCAGAAATTGTGTCCCAGGGAAGAGAAATTCTCTGGGACTCGATTCCACTCTATTCCAAATTTAATAATTAATAAACATAAAACATAACTTCACGCCTTCGTTACCCGAAGGTGTAGGCAGCGGCGGTTAAGCCTCGTCTCGCCGTTATATTTACGTCCCAAATGGAATAGGTGGCGAACCTATTGCCATACCGGACACAAAGCGTTCAGTCATCGTTTTCGGAAGTTATCACACATAACTTCCAAAAAAATTTTCGAAAAGTCATTGGTGTGAGCCAGTGTCAAGATTCGAACCCGCGACTTCTGGATTCAGAAGCGGGGTGCTCGACCATAATTATTTTTATAAATATTTAATCAAAAATAACAAATTATTTAAATTTAATAATTGATTTTAAAAAGCTGTTTAAATTTAAGCATCCTCTTGTGATTCTATTCGTCATTTTATCAAGATGATAATATTAATACTCACGACTGTGCAATCATGATGACATTTATTTATATTTATATATACTTTATTGCACACATACAAAAAAAAATACAGATACATGATAAAAACTTATACAAAAACAACAGTACAATGGGCGGCCTTATTGCTGTAAGCAATTTCTGCCAGGCAACCTTAGGATGGATAGAAATAAAAAGTAGAGGGCAGTGAATGTTGTGTACAATTTAATTTAGTTGGATAATATAATTAAATATTCTATAGATCTATATTAATAATTCTATACACATACATATACATACACATACATACACATACATACTAACATGCACATACATAAAAATAAATATAAATGACGATAAATAATTAAGTTTATATTTGTTTGTCGCTCTATTCTCTCTGCCTACCTGCCAAGGGACTTGGCAGTAATTTATGTATGTATTTATTTATACATAGGTAATACTTATTATACCACTTTACTCATCTATTTGTTAAATCAAAGGGTCTCTACAAGGTCAGTAGGGCTTCTCATTAGCTTAATTTAAGTTCTATTTAAAAACAAAACATATTTTTTTAATGAACTTGAGACTTTAGGTTCCCTTATCTGCAAGTTAGATTTTCAATTCGACTAATTAAGAATGTGTGTAATTATTTAACATAACTAAAAAACTTAAGATTAAAATACAAATGGGTAACGAAAACTGTCAAACCCGCTACAATATTAAACAATGGACATGTTCTAATATATTCAACAGAAAGTTCCTAAACAAGTCTGACAACATTGCCTGCAGCCAAAACCCGATTAGAAGAACAAGTCCTTCTCACTACTTTAAGAGAATCGTGGAGTTACATACATTGTATCCAACCAAGCAATGCTGGATGATGATTAATACTATTATTGTTAAATAGATGGCACTAGTAGTCCATAAGAAAATTCTTGATGATACTTATTTGCTTTGTATTAATATTGGGTGTATGTGATAATTATATTGTTCCGATTGGAAGCTGTTTTGTTGTAAAATACAGGTAGGTATAATAAGAATACCGTTAAAAGCGTTCTGGGCACAGAAATAGATCAAGATAGAACGGCGAATAGGCGTGGCAAGCGTGCCAAAACCCTGCACTATATTGCATGCTTTTCGAAACTCGCTCTCATTACGCAACGAGCGTTCCTGCCATGCGTTCAGGACGTAAAAAAATAGATAAAACGTCACATATATGCCTTATTATGCTGTGAAAAATTGTAAAAACAAAAGCAGTGAATCAAATATGAAAAAAGGAAATATTTCGTATGATCAGTAAGTATAGAAAATCAGTAGAAAGTATTTTTTTGAGATTATAAATTATTGTTTTACTTTTACTATGTTCAATAATTACGATCACAAGTTGTATATTTTTTCGTTATGATAAATATCAATTGCTGTTCGCATTCAACGCTCGTATACAAAAACCATTGCGCGCATTAATTATACGCGTAATGTACGTCGAATCGAACGAAATACACAATACACCTACCAGTTGATCGCTGTGTCTGTTAATCGCTGTGATTCGAATGTTAGAGATGGGCACTCCATGTATCGTTGAGTCTTAGGACTTATCGATAAATTAATTCAATAATAATTTGAGTATCAGCTCATATCTTGCTTTGTCCCTACTTTATTCTAACACCACAAATTTCAACCAAAGTGTTTCGTAATTACATTGGCAGCAGTTTATTTGACAGTATAAGTTTTCACCAATTTGACCAATCGCCGATGGAAAATCATCTCGTTCTTCTCAAATGGGCAGTAACCGAGGTATATGTAGACGTTCGGCTTCGTTATTTAACCAGGACTGTGAGGCCAACCCTTACAAAAAGGCAAATATTTAATAAATATGTATAGTTTCAAGGACAGTAAAATATTTATAATTAAATTTTATATACTGTTGGAAAAATATGTTTTAGGTTTTAATATGTCGGATTGAAGTATTTAACATGTTTTACTTTCTATGATTATCGTTACAGAAAATCAATAAAGTTAGTAAAATATAAAAATACTAAAATTAACACACGTTGCCGATATTAACATCGATAATCTAATGTGAGTGTCTCCTAACTAGTCGGCCCGCTCACAATGAAAATGACGTCACGCTGAGGGCGTGGTTTTTCAAAAAAGTGACACGCTCGAAATGTATGGAAATATGCCATCGCGGCCGTTCTATCTTGATATATTTCTGTGGTTCTGGGGCTGTACTGGGTTGTGTAGACCTTACTACTAACAATTGCCCGACTGAAATATGAAAACTTCCAGCACCTAAATAAATCGAATAAAAGTTGCACGATTCTTAACATTTTTTGTTATTGAGAAGCGCAGTTGATAAACTATAATAACTTTTGTAATAACTCAAAAAATCTGTAACCGACCATGTTGTAACATATATAAGTGGGTCACGGGAACGGAATTATACGCGGTTCCGACCCCATTGGACTCCATCACGAAGTATAGATACAAGGAGTCTAACACAATAATAAACAGAATGTAGAACGTACCTACCAATGCTATTATTATTATTACACGTAGGTAAACACAGGTTGAAAAAGTAAATTTAAAATATCTCGAAAAAATAATCTAAATTATATTCACTCCCGTTTAGTATAAAACTGAAACAGAGCTGTTAACGGCAAAAAAACTTCCCGCGCAAGGATTTAAACGAGTACTTCTTGAAAAGTGGCGCGCTCTACCAGCGAAAATTCTGTCCATTAAATGGACCAGTCAACATTCAACTGTCAACATTACTTTCGGACTCCTTGTATCTATACTTCGTGGACTCCATCATCAGGCTCACGTTATGTCCAAGTCGACAGAACAAATCTTACGAAGCCAAACACGACACCCAAACACGTTGTTACCGTAATCTACTAGTCTCCAGGCAAAGACAAGTGAACTCATTTTAAAAGCTTTTAATTATTAACTTGTAGTGTATGTATATTCGGATGTATTCTTTGAACTCAATTTTGATGTAAGGTATCTTCAACAGATTGAGCTGAAATTTGTTATACCTACATGTTTAGTTTGGATAACAATGCACGATAAGTTGTTTGACATCATTCTAAATCCAATATGGCGGAATGGATATTTATAATGCATTTCTACAATATGGGTATCGAATGAAAGGGCTTGTTGAGAGTTACTCAAAAATAATTTTACGTTATTCTAAATCCAAAATGGTGGGTCATCAAAGGTAGAAGAATATATACTTTAACCATTTCCACAATATGCCTTTGATAGGCATATTGTAGAAATGGGATTGTTAAGAATAACTCGAAAAAAATGTAATGTCATTCTAAATCCAATATGTCGAAAATTCCAAGATCACGGAATAGATATTTTTCATCCATTTCTACATTAAGGATATTAAATAAAAAGCCTCATTGCGAGTAAATTGAAAAGAGAGCTCCAAACTGAAATAGAAGGTCCATATTGAAGAGCTGGACTGTTCGCAATTAAGCGGTAAACTACCTTGCAACAATGATGCGTTGAATGAGCTGAACAGACTTGGCAACTTAGTCAGCTATAACTAAAAAATAATAGCAACAAACCCTTCATTTAAACTCTCAAATATATTTTTCTTAAAATTTCAAGTACCTATCAATTTATAGCCTCATTATGTACAATGTTTTTTGTGGGACATTTGGCCAATCGAGCAGGCGTGTCACTTGATGGTAAGCGACCAGCGCCGCCCATGGACACCTGCAACACATATAGTGTTACAGTTGCGTTGCCGACATATAAGGGAGTAGGAAGAAAGGATAGGGAAGGGGAGTGAGCCTTCGGGTACCTCCCGGGTGTAATACCACGACCTCTCAGAAGATAGACGTAAAGTGGTCCATGCCGCGTTTCTCTCGGTCTCTCACCGATCTTGAAATATCGCTATTAATTTTATGTAGAGTGTAAGGTAGGTTTACACTTCTACATAAAATTATCATGATCGTATTTTTATTAGACTGTTTGATGAATTATATGTTTAAGTCATGAATAGAAAGACAGATTTATGAGCAAAATTTGGATTAAAAATAACAAAAGCTGTGCAGTTTTTTTTTGCATTCATTAAATTTATTTAGTCTAAACATATATTTATTCATGTACCTACCGTAAACGGAAATTTAAGGACATTATTAATAATAATAGTCTCGGTGGTCCAGTGGCCGAGCACACGGCTCTCACACCAATGATTTTTCGAAATTAATTTCGTAAGTTAAGTGTGATAAATACCGATGAGTAAAAACTTTGTGCCCGATATGGCAATAGGTTCACCACCTATTCCATTTCGGACGTAAACTACTGCCTACACCATCGGGTAGAAAAAGGCGTGAAGTTAAGTTATGTAATAATTGTAAAGTGTCAGCCTGGTGATATTTCCAACTAACCTCTTATTGATCTTAACTCACTCCAATTTGCGGGTGAATTGGCATTGCAAATATTTTAGCGTTTTTTATTTAAATCCACATATCAAATCACTTATTTAATAAGAAAGAAAAGAACGAGACTTCAAAGATTTTTACTTCTAAACTGTTAAAATTCGTTTTAATTCTTCTGAAATATCGTATTAAGGTTTCATTTTGTTTCAATTCACCCCATTTGACGGTATGAAACGCAACTTTTAACATAGCGCCATTGAATACTAACATAGTACAATAATCAGATATTGCCATTTATGGATCGTTTGGAGTTAACAAATAAAATGGAGAAATAAATTGCAACTAAATAAAATCGCGACTATAAATTGAGATATGAACTATACTATCTTCTTTAGTTGGATCAAACTGCATATGGTTAGCAAATTTGATTAGAGTCGGTTATGTAGTTTGAGAGTCCATCGCGGACAAACGTGACATGTACTTTTTATATATTATGAAGATGTATACTTCACTAATTAGTGAAATGAAATTCTAAAAATATAGTAAAACCTCAATATCCAACAATGTAAATTTATTAAAATTATCTTTATGTACCCGACAAAGTACCTTTAGAGACCCGTCAAAGTAAAAACAGTTTAGCAAGTATATACAAACATACACAACTTACACATACATATATATTGGACCATTTGATTTTATTCTAACAGATTAATTGAAAGTTCTGAGAATTTAAATATTATAATATTTACAATGCGATACGAGGACATGACTATATATAAAAAAAAACTTTCTTTCTTTTTTATCAAAGTGTAACACCATGTTATGTTTGCAAAATTGTAAGCTCAGCTTAAAACTTTATACAACTAGCACCTCTATTTTTGGTTAAATTTTTGCAGACAACAGATAATGTAAATATTTTTTAACATTTGTATGGAGGTAAACCAAACAACTCGGGCTTGAAGTCTTCCAAAGATTTAAGCACTAATGTCGCTTCGGCAGTAAGTGCCGGATCCAGCTGAGGGTCTGGCACCATGACTACTTGCATACCAGCGGCGCGAGCTGCCTTCACGCCGTTAACAGAATCTTCAAACACCAAACACTGGAAATAACGAACAGTGAAAATTATTCATCAATTTACACAAAATAACTATGATAATAATAAATTATATTCAGATGATTTCGATGATGATGATTGAAATCTAAAATAGTGTTTAAAATAAGTTGTTGAACACCCATTTTCTGAAGCAAGTTAGTCTTAATCATAATTTAACCATTAAGATTTGTTTAGTACCTTCACAACCCTGAACAGCACGAGTAGAAATTACGCCTTGATACGAAAAATCCAACTCACTCGTTTTGGAATTATAAATAGCAAGCCTATTGCCATATAATATAGGGGATAGAAAGTTGTTAGTCTTCAATAGGTATCAGACATGTGTCAGCAAAAGTTTTCCCGAGAAGCCTTTGGTGGTTCCCCGAATACGAACTCAGTATCGGAGTGTCAAGTCTATGTGACTAGATTTTTATTTTGCACTAATACCATTTCACTAATTACATTATTTTATAATTGTGTGATTAAGTGATGAAAGTCAAAGAAACGAGTGAAGTATGTAAGAATCGTCCCTCTGTTCTCTCTGCTTATCCGGTAACCGGGACTTGGCGTGAATTTATGTATTTTTAATAAGACGAATTGTCTCTATAATTCATTTTCGTCTACCATAAGCAGGGAATTATGTCTTTGGCTTTTAAAGTAATCTTACAAGAAATTTATGCTCAAAATACCTTATCAGGAGATGGCTTTTCTACAAATTTATTCGCAGCAATAATAAATATGTCCGGGTACGGCTTGCCCCTCTTCACTTCGGGATCTGACGAGCCCAGCGTTCTGTGCGTGAAGAGGTCGAACAATTCCTGATGATTCACAATTTTCATGTCCACCGTCTCTTTACTGCTGCTTGTTGCTAGCCCCATGCCAATATTGTGTGTGTGCAAGTGGTGCATTAATTTTTTTACTCCTGAAAAAATTCTCTTTATAATTACAATGTTGTAGTTACTTTTCTCTGAGCTAATATTTTCATTTTTTTTCTGGCTGTTGGCTATTGAATAATACTATAGCTTTGTTAGCTTCTACAAGATTTTATAAAGATTTTTTAAAGTGATTTATTGATTAAAGTTATTAACGTATATCGTATTTATTTCTAAGACTTTCGCGAATCTCACTCATTGATTAAAACAACTTTTAGGATTATATCGCGTTTATTTATTACTTATTTATATTTATTTCCCGACGTTTCGAACTCTTTACAGAAACTCGTGAAAATGATCTCTGTAAAGAGTTCGAAATGTCGGGAAATAAAATATTTAGGTAATAAACAAACGCGATATAATCCTAAAAGTTGTTTTAATCAACGTTTATCGTGTTCTGGAGGAAGGTGATGTCAGGAATCTCAATCAGGAATGTCAGGGATCTCAAAAATCAAGGTGCATGAAAAGAGTTATGTAAGTCAACGAAGCGAGTGAGGTGTGTAAGAATCGTGTCTTATGGCGCTCCGTTTTCTCTGCCTGCCCCTGCAAGGGATTTGGCGTGAAGTTATGTATGTATTTATGGTTAATCTATTATAAGTAATTTCCGCCTATGGACTCCCGCAACACAGACGGTGTTACAGTTGCGTTGCCGTCCTTTAGGGGAGTAGCATTGGCATCTCTCACCGAAAGAAACGCGGCAAAGGCCACTTTACTACGATATTCTGAGAGGTCATGGTAATTCACCGGTCAAGCTGGTGCATTCATGCAGCGAACTGCATGCCTCTACCACTGTTGTCTACTACAGATTACATTATATTTTGATTCTTTTTCTTTCTTTATTTCAACCAATACATACATACTGATATAATCGAGACCTTTAATTATTTTCAGTTACTGGGGGCATATTATGATCTCTCAAACTTAGAGCCAACATACAGACCACCTAATCACATAATGTGATAGCTACATAATACTTACCAGGCAGTACTTCACATTTGGGAAATAAATTTTGAAAAATTGCTCTTGTTTCAAACAAGAATTGTTCGACAGTGATGGGTAGATCCAGTTCTTTAATAATTCTCTCAGCAAACTCTTGACTGTGCATTCCCATAATTTTACTTTTCACTTCAAACGTAAACTTCTTGCCATATTTTGATGCGACTTGTTCAAATCCCTTTGTATATAATTCCTCTGTATCTGTAATCAAGTAAATATTTATGTGTATTACCCATAGAAGTATTAGCTTGGCTCATTATTATAAAATGTATATTGGAAACTTACATAATAAGACAAAAAAAAAATTAAAATAAAGGAACAGTTACATAATGGTTTAAGTATTCTAGTCTTTATTTATTAACAACTAATATGTAACAAAAAAATTAACTCTAAGTCAACTTTAATTTATTTCCTAAAGATTTTTGATATGAAACTACAATTTTAATAAATTTTATTTTGCGGGTGCTGCGTGTTAGAATCGTGAAGTATATAAATGCATATTGCATGTATCGTGACAAAAATAAAATAATTCGGTGTCATTCCATTTTGGTAATTGGCGCTAAATTATTATCTATCTAATAAGATAGAACTGTACTGACAACTTTGTGTCCGATTTAATGACAATAAGTTGGCCACCTAGTCCATTTCGGACGTAACGTAACGATTCGGCGAGATGGGACTTAACAGCCGCTGCCTAAGCCGTCGGGTAGAGAAAGGCGTGAAGTTACGGCGAGTTGAGGCTTTATCAGCCGCTACCTAAAACTTCGGGTAGAAAAAGGCGTGAAGTTACGTTTTTTTTATGCGTTGTTTATTGCTAACATATCAAGGTTAAATCTTATCTATATTAATCATTATGACTTGTTAAAATGATTTCATTATCAATTAACTATCATAATATAAAGTTATAAAATAATATGAACTGATACTCAGAAAAGCTATTTGGATATTTTCTTATCTATGTCTATATATATAACTAAATAATATAATTATTAAATTAAGTCAGAATGTCTTCTTATGATGGAATATAGACATTAATAAATATTTTTATAGTTATACTAATATGGTATGTAATTGAAGAAAAGGTATTTACATGAATATTTGCAATTAAAATCATGTGAACAATCCAAATTCAAATAAATTACAATACTGTTGGAAAATATGAACAAAAAATGACAATATCACATATTTATAAACAATTAATTAAACCAATATAGTATAGTCTAAAATAAAATTAATATTTCTATAATATATATATATTTATTTATACCATTTCTTTTATATTAGTTTTCTATTATAAAATATATATGTTTTTTATAATATCTCGCGAATCTTACTCATAGATTAAAACAACTTTTAGGATTATATCGCTTTTATTTTTTACTTATTTATATTTATTTTCCGACGTTTCGAACTCTTTACAGAGATCATTTTCACATAAACACGATATAATCCTAAAAGTTGTTTTAATCTATGAGTAAGATTCGCGAAATTCTTAGAAATAAATACTTTAATATCTTATTTTATAAATCTTTATTCTTTTATATAGTTATAATATGGTTTTGTAATTTGTATTGGGGAATGTATACTGCATATATTTATATTTAAAAAAAAAAAGAAAATAAATATTATCTTAACTTCTCCCTATTGTATGCTTAGACATAAACTCTTTTAACTCCATATAAGTATAATATAAAGTACTATGTAAAGAAAATATATTAAGTATTATTCCATTTATAAGTAAATGTAAATGTCCAAGATATTATTAAATAAATATAAAACCAAATTTTTAGATAATTTAACAGTCAACACATTAGCCTTTCATGTTTCAAGTTACAATTATATTAGTCAGAGATGCTTGATAGAACATTTTAAAAATAACTTTGCAAAAAAAAGCTGCCTGTAAAACAGTAACTTAAAATTTAGATTAGTAAATCCTCTGATTCAGTGTTTCTTTACTAGGCTTTCAATACCCTCATAATAATATTAGGAATCTATACACCAAATGGAGGAAGACCAAATAACTCAGGTTTGAAATCTTCCAAGCTGTTGAGTACAAGAGTGGCTTCGGAAGTTAAGCTTCTGTCGAGTTTTCGGTCTGGCACCATTACAACTTGCATTCCTGCCGCTCTCCCTGCTAAGACACCATTAACAGCATCCTCAAATACTAAACACTAAAAATATTATAGTATTATAAGAACTGCCTGTATTTTATAAAATGTAAGCTTTACCAAATTAAAAAGCTAAGAATAAGATTAGTTTCTTAGAGGTTGAAGATAGATACCTGCTCAGGCTTTGGTTTGTCTGGAAATCTACCAGCAGTAATCAGAAATATATCGGGCTGGGGTTTGCCATTTTTCACCTCAGGATCAGAAGAGCCTAATGTTTTTATTGGAAATAGAGAGAACAACTGCTTATGATGTTTATTTGTTTTTAACTTGAATCCCTCTTCACTTGAACTAGTTGCTAGTGCAATAGGAATATTGTTCTTATGCAGATGTTCAATTATTTTTTTTGCACCTAAAAAATATTTTTAGAGTAAAGTTCAGTTATTTAATTTTTTGTCTGCCATTGATTATCATTAATTAACACATTGGGATTTACCTGGCATAAGTTGGGAATCAGAAAATAAGACCTCAAATTGTTTCTTGGTTTCTGTAAGCCACTCTTGCACTGTCATTGGCAAATTATACTCAGATATTACTCTTTGTGCAGCTTCAGTTGCCTGCAGCCCCATGAGCTTAACTTTAAACTCCCAAGTATATATTTTTTCATAGGGTGTCAACACATTCTGATAGGCAATCGTGTATAAATCTTCTGTATCTATGAATCGTAACAGTTGAACATTATTTAATATATCTAACCTATTCGGCGAATTTTAACTTACAAATGGCATAAAGTTAAAATAAAGTAAAGAGTCCGCAAAAAACTATTATACGAAAAATTCATAAAACGATACACAAATACATTTAGATGAATAAAAGTTTTTTTCCATGATGAAATTATTATATAAACGACGAATCCATGCAGTATTTAAATCTAATGTAATAATTCTTAAAACTTACTTAGTAATAAACCATCCATATCGAACAGAACATGGGTCACGGGTTGGAAACTCATTGCAATTTGTGAACTTCTTATTACTTGGTAAAATAATACAGAAAAATATTGCGATTAAATAAGCAATCAAGGAAACCGCTCCGTGAATCTGTAAAATAAAAATATGATGTATGAACAGTAGGAAACCTATGGAAGTGGCATGTCGACACAAAATTGAAGCAGGGTGTGACGTCATTTTGGCCGCATAAAATGGCGGTTTAGTGCTGCGCAGAAGAATTTTATTTATCGATAAACGTTCTTGGCTCAATTTACAATAAATTGAGCCAAGAACGATAATATAATATTAATGTTGAGTATTACTTATTTATAGAATTAATACTTAAATAGGAAGTAAGTATATGGTTATGCTAAATATTCTGTTTTGGATTTCAAAATAAGAGTACATGTTTTTCTTAGACTACTTACCTCTATTTTACAAACAAAGGAAAGAATTTTCGCCAGTTGAGAGCGCCATCCTTCAAGAATCATGACAGCTCTATTTATTACCAAAAGCGACAAACGTTACGGACTTTTGTCGCGTCACCAAATTCTAGCGCAGGCAGTGACAAAGAACTCGGCTTATACGTACAATGGAAAAACCGACACCGTTCGGACTCCTGTCTTTTTATACTTCGTGCCTGAAAGTAGCGCATCCACAATGGGACTGGCAGGGTTGGCAGCAAGAAACGAGAATAATCTTGTTTAGACTCGATCGTACGCTTTATGGGAATACTGTTTCTCAATATAGCTTAAATAACGGAGATCTCAAACCGAAAGAAAGCAGATGACCTGCTATTGCTAAAAGAAGAAATCCAAATTATTTATAGGTCTACCAGGATCTAATGGCAAAAAAAAGTTTGAAAAATAACGATTAACAATTTTCATATGGCAAGAAAAGCAAAATGTCATCTGTCAACTGAAATTTCGCGGAATTGTTTTTGGTTTAATTTCAAATTTCCTCTAACAAGTGGTGAAAACGTTGAAGAGAACTCTTCGATCACACGCAAGAAATATTGTTTTCAATGTTTACCAAAAATACTTGATGAACAAGGTGCAGAACAAACACAATCATCGATATTGAACCATGTGCAAGCGTTGACTGGTTAGTAGGAATGACACGTCTTGATACTTCGGCTTATTTCATTTTTCGTGTGTATTATAATATGTATACTAAACTTTGGTTTATTTTAGGGGTTTCTAATTCTATAGCAGGTGGCAAAAAAAAAATAAACTTGTATAATTTTGATTTAGAATAGGTCAGAAACAAAATAAATGAGTTTTACATTGTAGGAAAAGAAATACCCACTGTCATCGAATTGCTACAAATTTTCGGGAGCAAATCAATTTAAATGGAGGAAGAGAATTATAAGGTAACAGAAAATGAATTTAATTTTCTCTTAGTTTGAATATAATCTAAAAACATAGTAATCTAAAAATAACTATTTTATTTTGTCTTCAGACTTATTTTGAAAGACATCGGATTCGTATTCGTGAAGTGCCAATCAAAAAGGACTATTTTAATGGAGCGACATATCATATATATGAATGATCATATATAAGAATATATCCGATGAAGACTTTTTTATGGATTCGCATTATTTGGAACCATTTACAAGTTCTGGTAGCCTTTAATTAATTAATAAACTCATGAACAAAATAATCGAAGTTTTCATCTAAATTTTGAACGTCACATTAGCCACAGTAAGATTTTCAAAAATTATCCTTAATCATTGGATATAATTCTATATTTGCATGTATCACACAGAATCAGCCTGTATAAGGAAAAAATAAGTATCAAAACGTCTTACTCCAATTTCCACAGTATGGCTAGCGTTAATTTCTTTTTTCCTTTTTTGCCATGAGATTCTGGTAGACCTATAATACATTTTTTTCAATAACATGCCTAAGTTATTAAAGTGTTGATCTAAAAGCATTACTACAAAGCCTACATAAATTCCACTTATTGGTTATAAGTAACTATTCATAGTCAAGAGCCGTTGGATTTATTTGTAATTTTGATACGATTTAATACGCGTCGTAAATGATTCTTATTGAAAGACTTGGCTTCCGTGGTTAAAAGATATAAAACACAATTTAAAAGAAAATATTTTCAAAAACTTGTTTTGTTTGGTTTGCTTGGCATTTTATTTTATTCAACTGCGTAGCTAATGTGTCTACTTAATTATTACGGAATATTTGTGATTTATGAATTACTTGAAATCCTTTGTGTCTATTATATTGCACTGTGAATGTTAATTTGTAAGATTTTTGTGAAATGTCAAAATGGATGGGCCAGGAATGAGTTTATTTCAAGGCGCCGCCAGTATACATATAAACAATAGTGCTCAAGACAGACTTGAGGAGCAAGAAGAACTCGAGGATCAGAAGCGACGAAACGAAGAGGTAGTAAACATTACAAACATTAGAAGTGTTTGCAAAATTTTATTACAGATTCAATAATACTATCTTTTAATACTTCGGTTACATCTTGTTATACTGCTGTTTATTACGACTAGTACTATACTTCAGTAATATTCCTCCTCTTCTTTATATTACCTAGCTAAGAGGAGAAAGGTCAATTTCTATTTTTATCATTGTCTATACTGCATCACCATTTTATTTATTAATGTGAAGTGATGTGTTTTTCTTTTGTAGCTAAAACATAAGTTGGCTAATGCATTTGACGATCTATTGGATGATGATGAAGTTAGCTCTGTTAATAGTAGTGGTAATTATACATTGGACCCACAGCCAAGTAATGGTGGTAAGTGCTTGATAAAATTGCTTTTCACAATCTTGTTCTACTTTTGAACTTTACTTGTAATTTTGTACTTTAAGTTAATTGAGTGAACCTAGTTACTCTATTACTTAATATTAAAATTAATATGTATTTACCATCAACAGAGAGTACATCAATTTTTAAACAAGAGTGCTGTTAGAGAACAGTGTGAATAAACTTCCTTACATAGTATAAAACAAAGTCACTTTCTGCTGTCTGTCCCCTTATATGCTTATATCGTTAAAAACTATGCACCGGTTTTTGATGCAGTGTTTTTATAGATAGAGCGTGTCAACGGGATGGTTTTGATCTATTTGTTTTTTATTTATTTATTTTTTATTTTTATTTGTTATTTCATATGATTAATAATGCTTGCGTAATGATTTTGAGTGTTCCAGTGTATTAATTTATGGTTTTAAAATTTCAGTGCCTCAAACAAGAACAGGCCAGCCTCCGACTTATGTGGAGTCACTCAACCACTTGAAAGAAAATCAGCAGTGTTCAGAATCTCCTAAAATGTATTATGATACACCTAAAAACCACATAAGTCACATAAGACATCAAGAAGAAGATATTAGAGTGCAAGTTAGTCCTTATGGTGCTGGAGATGGACAAAATCATTATTTTCAGCAAGAATACAGAGGCAAGTTGCTCATTATAAATTTTAATCTATCCATATAATAAAATTGTAGGAAAGTTGAAACTGTGCATAAAATATTTTTCTTTTAGGGACTTGGGACATGATCTACAATTGATACCAAAGCCAGAAAAAAAAATGTTTTTTTGTCTGTATGTTTGTTATGGATAAACTTTAAAAGTACTGTATGCTTTTACGTTTAATCTTGCATAAATATAGCCAAGAGGTTGGGTCAACACATATGCCAAATATTATCACGCTAATAAGGGGTGAGCAATGAACCCTTATAATGGCACAGGCACAGTAATTTTTCTGATTTATGGTGTCCACTCAGACGAAGTAGCGGGCAACAGCTAGTAATAGATATATCTGTTTATGATTCTATTGTTTAAACACATGTATTAAATACATTTTTGACAATCAGTAAATAGGTATTAAAAGTGAGTTATTTATTATAAGCGAGGTAAATTCTCAAACTAAAGAAAACTAATTTACGCAAGATTTTTATGATTACAATTTTTCTTAGGTAATTTTCCCCTATTTATTATAATATAATTTATTATTTATTTATATTTATAATTATATTTAATAGAATAATTACCATTAATTTCAGGTCATATAAATGGAATAAATAATTGTGATAGGAAGGACTACATGAACCATGAACAACTCAAAGTTATGTATGAGGTCAGTAATGAGTAGTTTTATTATAATTGTAAATATCCGTCAAGTCTTAAGCAAACTGTTCATTTAATAGTATGTGGACATGTAAATAAATGCAATAAAATATAATATAGGTTATATCAAAGTAATCTTTATCCTGCAGATGCGGGTAAAAGAATGCCAGCAGTTAGCTGCACAGATGCAAAAATTGGATTCAGAGATAGATGGCCTGCGTGCCAGATTAGGTGCAGCTATAAATGACAGAGAAAAGGCTGAATTCTCATTGCAGGAAGCGCATCATTTGCTTGGTATGTTTTAAGTAAAGTAACACTACTACATATATTACAGGTTACCACTAACTTGTATTGTTTTGTATTCATACTTATTTATGTGTTTGCTGTGTAGCATCAAGTAAACACAAAATGATTGAACTTGAACAACAAGTTACAAATCTGACAGAGAAACTAATGCAGACTGATCAAGAAAAAGAACAGCTCAAGTTAGAACTATGCTCTGCGAATTTAAGCCTTCAGGAGGTTCAGCAAAGATTACACACCTTACAGGTATATTTTTTTTGTTTATGTAACTGAACAAATTCAATCTGACCACCTAAATTTGGTGGAAAATGTCTTTGCTAGAAGTTTGAATGTATGTATTTTCTTTTTGTAAACTTAAAAAATAGCAAAATGATTTTGTTTTGTTTCAGGTTGCTCACACACACGACACAGATGCAATGTTTAGAGAACAACAAGACAGGTCTATATTTTTATAAAAATTAGATTTTTCCAATTGAGTTCTGGAGCCACTGTTTTGCCATTTAAATATCAAAAATTTGAACTGCACATGTTTTTGCAGCCTGTTTAACACTAAGTGATTCCGTATTGTTACTAGAAAACTGTAGGTTTTCTAAACATTAGCGACACTATTTTTTAGAGGGTATAAAATCATGTCAGAATATTAAATATTCCTACTATATATTTAACTAGGCAAAAAAAAACAATATAAATTTCTGTTATTTTTTTAGGCATAGAGAAGAAATGGACAGGCTACATAATGACTTGACAAAAGCAAAATGCCGGCTCGATGAAAAAGTAAGTAGTCATGATAGGTGGAACAAACTTTTCCTTTTTCTACGTTCTCAATATTGTTCAAAAAAGTAATCTCTCTTGTTACTTTTTAGTTACATTAACACCACTTACTAAAGAGTACTAATATATTATTATATTTTTTGTAATGTTTCAATTAACTAGAAAATTAAGTTTAAAGTATTAAAATTACTTCATTAAAAACCATATTAGCAACATTTATTTTTGACAGTATAAGTGCATTGAACTTTAAACAGGAGAACGAAATAAAAACACTTGAACGTCGTTGCATGGAGAAAGACAGGGAGAAGGAGGACATACTAATAGAAAAAGGGACAACAATAAACAGGCTAGCGAGTGAACTGGAGGCTGCACAGAGTCGCCTCGTGAGCGGAGAGTCGATACGACTCAAAGAGAAACTGTCGCAGTTGACGACTGAACGAAACATGGCGAAGGAACAAGTCAAAGAGTTAGGGGTAAGTTCCCACCATACTATTGTTCTATACCAATAGTAATAATACCAAAGTCAAAGTAGCTTTAATTTCATAGGTCTGAGTCTTTTATAGGACACTTAAAAATAGTCAAAAAATACAAAGATTAAGTTGATTATTTTCAATAACGTATATAAACACGAGTGCTTGAGGAAAGTGCCTCCGTGGAACAAGGAATCACGAACGCAATCGTCACGAGCGGCCCGATTCCTTGGGTAGGGGCTATCATGAGAGGAACCGGACGATAAACTCACGGGCTGAAGAATCTTTTCAAGTCATGTATAATTTATGGTCATGATTCATCATGTAAATAATTTCGACGTAAAATGGCTCATGCCGCGTTTCCTACGGTGGGAAAGGTGTCCGGAGGCCCATTCCCCTTCCCATTTCCTATTCAATTCTAAAGGTAGGCAGCCTCGGCTTACCACCAGTGGACTGACCCGCTTGCACGTTTGTACACTTAAAAAATATGTTACGCAGTAAACATTTTTTTGTAGGAACCATAAGAATACTTTTTTGCGTAGTCAACTTTTAATTTTTTTTATATTTTAATTGTTACTACTTTATTTATTCCCAGTCCAAATTGGAAGTGACCGCTCACGAACTAGTGCTGTACAGAAATAAATTAACTGCGACCCAAAAAGAATACGAGCATTGGAGGACCACCTTGCATCAAATATTAATGGAGTCACTACCAGAAAGCACATATCTTGGTGAGTGAATTTTAAATTAAAGCTTATTTTATTGCCATCTTGATGGTGGTTTTAGAAATGTTTGATTTATTTTTTGTTTATATACTCTAAAATTCATTGACTACATATTAAATAATTTTAATTTCATACAAGTCTCTCAATGTTAGTTTAGCATTTTCGGAAATCTCTTGAAAGTTTTATTTCATACTAGCTGTTGCCCGCTATTTCGTCTTCGCGGACGCCATAAAGCAGCAAAAATACTATGCCTGAGCTATTATAAGGGTTCATTGAATCATTGCTCACTCCCAATTAGTGATAGCGTGATGATATTTTAGCCTCTGTCTTAACCCGACCTCTTGGCTATATTCATGCAAAATCGGATATAAAAGCAACAACCGTAACAAACTTACAGATAAACAGACAAAAATTCTAATAACCATATTTTTAGTTTCGGTATCGTGTCCCAAGTATTCAAAAAAATAATATTCAATATACAGTTTTGACTTTCCTACGATTTTATTATATATATAGATATATCAGTCACTCAATCAATTGTGCTGCAGTCAGTTTAATAAAAAAGTATAAACGGTGTGGATGTACATATGCTTATGCAAACATATCCTATATGTATATATATATATATATATATATATGTCTCTCTCACTCTTTCAATGTTCTCGTTCTTGTCATACAATTAGCTAATTTTCCCTAATAATAATATCTATTAATATATTTTTAGGTGAACCTCCATCGCCAGGCAAGTTGTCAACATTAAAAGAAATTTTGAGCCGGTACAAACAACAATTGCAAAGACTTTCTACATTACAAGAAGAAGTAACTAAGAGGTGAGCCCCTCGATCCGCCGTTATGTTTACGTCCCAAATGGAATAGGTTCCGAACCGAAAAGTCATTGGTGTGGGCCAGGATTCGAACCCGCGACCTCTGGATTCAGAAGCCGTGTGTGTGCTCGACCACTGGACCACCGAGACTATTTCATTTTCCAGTTTGCAAAAGTCGCAGTCTGTGACGTCATGTTCTGAACTTAGCTTTACAATTTTTCTGTAAATTTTCAGAGACAAGAAAATAGAACTGCATCGGAAGCAAGAACTAGATCTTCGAGCGAAACTAGAGGAGCAGAAAGGCATAGAGATGCAATTGAATTCTCGGGTGGCGGTGTTGCAAAATAAATTGGAACTGCTCGGCAGTAACTCGGACAGTGAATTATTAGACAACTACAAACAGCAAAATGAAAGGTTACAAATTGAAATAGACACAGTGAGGAGCGAGTTGAAAGATGTGAGTAATTATAAATTTTTTACATAACATAACTTCACGCCTTTTTCTATCTGAATGTGTAGGCAGCGGATGAAGTCTTGAATCGCCGAATCGTTACATAACGTTCTAAATGGGCGAATATATTGCCACACAACCATACAACGGGCACAAAGCTGTCACATGTAACTTCCGAAAAGAATTCTGAGAATCATTTGTGTGTGCCCGGAATCGATCCCACAACTTCTGAATCAGAAGCGGGTGTGCTTGTCTCAAGACGGTTCTTTATATCACTATACCTTGCACATAGAAAATATTCGATTTTTAAAGAGTACTATTAGGTAATATTATCGTATCAGGTGTTCTAAACACTCGTAATCGTACTTAGACTAGCTAATATCTAGGTTTTGAACATTGCTTTATAAGCTATAAAACAATATCACTTATTATTAAGTATTACTTTCATACATAACATTTTCGTTCGACAATTAAACTCACAAGTAATCATTTAAAACACAAAAAAAATAGTGAAAGAGCCAACTTACACGTCATAATACTTATAATATAGCCTCTTATAATTATTACATTTCTACTTATAGCTTGATCTCAAATACACCCAACTAGAAATAGACTACGACAAGTTGAAATCGGAAAAGGGCAGTCGCGCGTCAATAGTCCAGGAGGCTAATGCTGATTTGTTGCGTGAATTGGAACGTTACAGCGGGCAGCTTAAGGATACGCTCAAGGAGAATGGTGAACTGAAATCATTATATTTACAGGTATTTGACTGTTTTATATTTATATGATGAATGACATAGTATAAAACAAAGTCACTTTCCACTGTCTGTCCCCTTATACGCTTATATCTTTAAAACTACGCAATGGATTTTTTTAATAGTTAGAAGGTGTCAACGGTGTGGTTTTGATACATACAACACACATATACATACAATACAACAATAAAGATCAAATAGTTTTTTTTTTGCTATAGGCGTGCAGTTCTCGGGACGCGGTATCTAGAGAATTTAAAGATCTCCAATCGAAAATACAAAAAGACAGCGACCTACATAACACACAAGAGAAGGAGTATGTGGAAAGATTGGAAAAACACAAACAGCACATTGAGAAGTTGACCGCCGATTTGAACAATTCGAAGGAGGAGTTGGACAGAGCCAATAAGAGAATATCAGAGTTGCAAAGAGAGTTTACAGACAAACAGAGGGAGTTCACTGAGAAGCTTGATAGGTATTTAGAAGGTAACATTTTATTTAGTAATATCAATACTTCATATATATATATACAGGGTGGAATCCACTCATATGTAATAATTGATACCAGATGTAGATCATAATTTCAGTAAACGTCGTACAAAATATTAAGACGATCGGTACAGTAATTAGGTCAATAACGACAGTTTTCATTTTCATGTAATTGAACACTCCCTATAGATGTATGAACTGGAATAAACTCTTCTCAGCTGTTCGTCCTGTCAAGGCCGCTTCGACTTTGTCATAAACGAAAATCATTCACAAAGAAGCCGACGTGTGCGCATAAGGCGGGCGCGGGTTGAAGTGCGTGGCCCCCCCGCTTGAAGTACGGGGGGGGTTTTGAAATTAGGGGCACGAAACAATTATCGTCCGTCACACCTTAGAAATTAATAAAAAATACTGAAGTAGTTTTATGTGTTGGGATTTTCATTCAATTTATAATTAATGGAATTTATAGCTTTAGTTACGACATTTTATTTTCAGAAATATTATAACTGTAATCATTTTAAAGAATTTACTAAATATCTAACTAAAGTACAAAACTTTAAAAGCTTACATTTATTTGTTGTTATGATATTTCTGAACAAAGAAGAACAGTTTAAAAAATTGTATTTATGACAATGTTATTTAAGGAAATATCCCCTGGACAAATCAAATCTAAATAGACAGTAGGTACATAGGTAGGTTACATAGTAGAATAAGATAAATCGTGAAAAAACCCTTTATTATCATTTCTTTTATGATACAACTTTTAAAATCGTAATAACACAAATATTCTTATTCTAATGTAATTATAATTTTTCTAAAGCGCATTGACATAAATGTGGTCGTTTACCCTATTTACCTATGATTTTCGACAGATTTTTTATTTTGCTTTTAGTTGACCGCCTGTTCCGCTTTGTGTGTGACGTATCGCCTGCAAATTACTCTTTTCGAATTTGTATTATTTATTAGTTTAAGTTATTTTATTGTTTTTTTTTATTAACACTTAGTTATTTGAGTTTTGTGTGTGTTATAGTGTTATTTATAGTAAAACACTTTTGTGCAACTTTTATAAAATGCCACGACATTTTTATACCGCTAGTGAATATACGGATATGGTACTGTATGGTGAGTGTGGGATTGATTTCTTTTTGTGGGGGTTCATTAAAAATGAAGTTTACTCAGTTAATGTACGCTATGTATTGCTGCTCGTGGTGGACATTTTGAAAACTTGAAGATTTAATTTTGTGCCTAAATAATCCGCTTTAACGGAATTTAGTTAGTTCAGTGTGGTTAACAATAGACGTAGGTACCTATTCGTAAAATGACAAGATATACTATCAACTAGTGACAGTGAAATTTGATAGTCAAAAGAAAAGTCAGTGCCACACGCACACGTTGGCACACCGTGTACCTCTGACGGTGTGGCAACGTGTGCGTGTGTTCTCTATACGGGTGATTTAGTTTTGATGCATTTTAATGCGATTTAGTTTGTTTGAAATTTGTATTTTTTTTAAATTCGCCCAGGAGTTAAAATGTTATTTTTAAGAGACTCCTATGGACTAGTACTACATCTGATTTCGTTTATATCATAAGAGTAAAATCCATATTGTATATATGCTTTATTAAATGAAAAAATACCCTTTTCTCCCTTAAGTGTGGCTTTTGTTATTTTGATCCGAAAACTCTTACAAGGTGAAAGATAAAATTAAAAAAAAATTGCTAAAATAAAAAGCAAACTAGCAATATCTGACTGCTAATACGTTGGTTATTACTAATTTGCCGAGATTGTAACCATAATAATTTTTATGTAAAATTTTAGTGGTATTCTAGTGTACTAGATGTTCAGCCATATTTTAGTTTGATGGAGTTTTTGTCATATTGTGATGGTTTGTAGTTCCTTTATTGTTAAATGTACTGTGAGAAAAATCTTTTTTCTTCAGATGAGAAAACTGCAATGCGTCAGGAGCGTGAACCGTGCATGCAATGTGAGAAACATGTCAAACACATTCGTCAGTTGGAGGAACAGATTAACAAATTCACTGTTAAATTGGGTGAGTTTGTTGAAAATTTGCTGCAACCTTGTTTTCGATTAAAAACACAATAAAATATGTTCCATCTTCCAACAGCAAATCAGGAGAGCAATGAAACTCTAATGAAAGAGTTGAAAGGCAAAGCCGAATTCTTCCAGCAGTATATAATAGATCGTTTCAACAAACTGAAAGAGCAACATTCCGTGGCGACCAACACAGAGGAATGGACATCGCCGTCTTCCAACTTGGTCGAAGATGCGGTGCATGAGGAGGAAATGGTACACAACGGTGAAGACGCTATTGCCGCTAAGGTATTCCTTTAAAATTTACTCATACTGTCTTCCTTCAAAGTTTTGTCTGAAAACCAAGTCTTTTGGCACCTACTCGCCCATGGTCCATAACAGTATTAACGTAAACCGCATAGAAACAGCTAGAAAGAGCACGACTTATATCAATTAATTAAATAGCGGCAAACTATTTTGTAGTCAATTTCCCGAAAAAGGTACAATAAAAAATCCATTGCAAAAAATGCCTAATAGACATATACACACGTAACTTCACACCAAATCGCTTGCGGGGTAGGCAGAGAAAACAGAGCCAGGCACGATTCTTACACGGCTCACTCGCTTTGTTGACTTTCATAACTCTTCTCATGCACGCGCGTAGATTTTCATGGCCATGGAATCATGGTGATGGAATGTGTGACTTGGCCGTCCTTGACTCCTCGCTCCGTTTTTACATTCTATATCTGCTTAGTCAATCTTTCTTACTTTTACACCGACACTCTCTTTCAATCCAACTTCCTTCTTTACAACTAGCGACGCAATCAGCGAGACACTCCGCAGATTTTGCGCAGGGCCCTGATTTCTACCGCGTTTAATAGACTAATAATAATGTGTGTATTTTATGAATAAAGGAGATGATAATAATATTAATAAATTATTTAGTCTTACTCTATTACTGATATTCGCGTTACAGACAGCTCTTATGATGAAGGAAAAAGCAATTAGGGAACAAATAGCTGAAAAGTTCACCTTAGAAATAAAAACTATAGAAATGAACTGCGCTCGGCGGATAAAAGAGACAGAGAAAGAACATTTAGAAACAGCTGCGAAACTGAAGGAATTACTTGAGAGGAAAGCAAAGGAAGTTGAGGTATTGAAAGAATTCATTCTTGCGGAGAGAGCGAAAATCACGCAAATTTTAGAATCTAAAGAGAACGAAATATCGGAACTAATAAAAGAACATAATGAATTACAAATTGAAATACAAAAAGTTAGAGACAGCGCGTTAGACTGGAAACAAAAAGCCGAGAGGTACAAAGAAAGAGCGTCAAGACTTGGCTCTTTGGAGGATGTTTTGAAGAACGAAAGAGAAGATTGGAAACAGAGAAGTAGTTCCTCTACGAAGGAATGCACGCTGATGAAGAATAAAGTGTCAGAGTTGCAATCCAAAATGTTTCAATTGGAACAGAAGTATGAGCACTTACAATCTGAATTGAAAGTTGTTCAAGATAAATATAAAAATGCCAAGAAAGCCATATTTACTTACAAGGTATGGTTTACGTTAAATAAAGTGAATTTACCAAAAAATATGGAATTGACAATTACTGATTCTGCGTGAAGGTACAGGCAGACACTTATTGCATAGTATTCAAGGGGAAAACACTTATCTTTGTTTCGTTTCAGGATTACATATCAAAAAAAGACGCTCACGTGACGAGCGAAATTAGTAGAATACAAGACGAATATAGAAAAATATTTATTAAACTACAGGGTCAAATCAATTATTACGTTCAATGTAGGATACAAGAGGATAAGATGGATAAGCAAGCACAAACTCCTCGCTCACAGGAGACCGATGTAAGTTATACGGAATAACTTTAACCATATTTTTAACTGTGGTAGAGCCATGTAGCTCGCTGCTTAAATGGGCCGGCTCGACCGCTGAAATACAAGAAGTTCTTATGATATTACTAGCTGACCCGGCGACCTTTGTTCCGCATCCAAAGTAATAAATGAGTTAATTTTGGATATCATGGGGTTCAATTTGTGCTATTTATCGGCTTTAACTGCTGTCCCGCTACGTTAATATTGCAGTATCTTCGAAAATATTCGTTTAAATTACATTCTGTTAAGGGCCAGGATTATCTATATTACTTGCACAATCTATTTAAGACACTCAATTGGAGGAAAATTAATGATGTAATGTTTAAAATCGCTTCGTAAATAAGCCATTATTTCTTGTAAAAAGTAAAAAAAATAAAAATGGTCTTTGTGGGTTAACCTTAAGAGATGACATATGCCCTCACGGACTTTTTTGTAGACCTTCTAAAGGTATTTAATGATGTAGAACATTGTTTTGATCTATCACTTAGGGTTCAGGCAGCGTTTGCTATTAAAGTGCTAAATCTTGAAAATTATCATTTTTTCTTTACAACATCATAATATATGAATTATAGATCAAAACCACCCCGTTGACACCCTCTAACTATTAAAAAAAAACCGATTCAAAATCCGTTGCGTAGTTTCAATGATATAAGCATATAAGGGGACAGACAGCGGGAAGTGACTTTATTTTATACTATGTAATGATATCTTATTCGTTTATTTAAATATTATTTCAGTACTCGGAAACCATAAACAAATTGAGTGAGGATTTCAAGCGGTTGGCGCAGTCGACGTACAAAGATGGGCCAGAATTTAAATGACAAAAAACCATTACATGTTATGTCAAATATACTATAAAGTTTTACTTGTTGTAGGTATGTACTTAATGTATTATAGAACATCAGGGATGTTTTATAGTTTTATCGTCGTACGCTTTTGTTGAACTTTGCAAAGAATTATAGATTACCTCTAGAAATAAATAATAAGATGAAACCAAGGCCTACAGGTTAAACGTGGCGCCTTATTTACCTATATTATAAAAAAAGAGATGTTTGTTTGTTTGAGAGTAGGGATCTCACAAACAGCTGATACGGTTTGTGTCTGTGTCTTGCTATAAACTAACTCATTACGCTTTTATTCCAAGCAAGCATTCCTGTCGTTCCTGCTAGAACGACCAATGACAGCATGCTGGGCATTCTGCAATGCGAGTTAGTAAAATTTAAATAAAACAAATACTGTTAATTAAAATGGTAAATTTTACGTACAAACTAGCTAGTAGCCCCAATATTATTATTATAATCTATAATAATTATTATTGTATAGTATAAAATTAATGGAGTATTATAAAAACTATATATCGAGACAGCATTAAAAAAAAACAGATAATATTATTATATCACAAGAACTGAAAGGAATCATAAGACTGTATTAATTCTGCAACATTCGCTCAAGCCCCAATAATAAAATTAATTATTTATATTATTATGTATCTTTATGTACGCTAACCTATAAGTGTAGTTCTTGGAACTAAATGCTGCTTTACGATTAAATGAAGTTAAATAATAATGTTTTAAACACAATACACACAGCAACTAAATGCCTGTGTTATGTAGATAACACAACAAATATTCATGCTTATCATAAATATTTCGGGTGGGTTTCGAACCCTCCGACCTAGATTCCGCGGTCGGTTGTTTTACCAATACACCACGAGGCCCGTCAATTATAAAAAAAACTAATGTTCTAAGTAACCAAGAGTATATAAATAGGATAGGATTAAGAATTTGAATCAATAAAGTGAAAACCCAATGGCTTTTTTGTTGTGGCTTAGTCTTCTTGTCTTATAAACAAGAACTCTTGGAGCTATATATGAAAAAAGTTTACCTCGACCATCTACTTAGGGGGCCGTCCATTAACGCGTACTTTTTTAAGCATTTTAGCCTCCCCTTTCTCGCTGGGTGATATGTGGTGAGATTTAAAGCTAAGATGACTGACATTGTGCCCGGTGTATGGCAATAGGTTCCGCCACTTATTGTATTTGGTACGTGTAAATTCGGAGAATCGAGACTTAACAGCCGCTGAGAAAAGAATAAATAGATGCGTGTTATTATATTACTATTCTTAAATATTATCTTTGAATACAGTTATAGAGTATCATCTTCTTTTATTCTGAAACATAGGAAAAAATGAATAAACGTGACATATTACTATATCCCCTCCTCCCTTTGTGATATTTCTTGATATTTGTCAAATCCCCTCCCCCTTTCAAGTCTCACGTGATTAATGGACGACCCTTTATATTTTATTTGATCAAAGTCAGGGGATGCAACTCAAATATAAAAAAAAAATATTATATCGTCACTTATTATGAACTTGATCATTGAAGCCCTCTAGGCTTCAATGATCAAGTTCACTCACTTAGTTTTGGTCGAACTATGAAATGAAGTGTTTAAAACTATATTATTTTGTGATTGAACTGGTGTCTCACAGATTATTTTGTCTAAATCTGCTGTTGACCAAGTTGTCTGATTCGAGTTTGTGATAAAACTCGAAATATACGATTCTTCTCATGATAGCCCCTACACTCGGAATCGGGCCACTCGTGGAGATTGCGTCCCTGTTTATTCTTTCCTCAAGCGCTCGAGTTTAGTATTTTATTTTAAATGATATGTTTAATCAGTACTTTTAACTATTTTTAAGTGTTTGTGAAGACCTATGAAAATAAAACTTTCTGACTTTGAAGATTTTGGAAAATGCTCTGTAATGTTCTCTGATATTAGTGGGTATTTGTTTGTTTTATATTTATTTACTGAAGGAAATTAATGTTATTTATCCTTAGAAAGAGGATTTTTTTTTAACAGATGGATTTTGACTTACTCTGTCTTTTTCCCCATAGTGATTGACCTATTCACAGCTGTGGTTTTATAATTTTCTAAAATTTAAAAGAGCATTAGTTAAATATTCTTTCTTTGTTTAAAATATAAAATTATTTAATGATTTAAAATGTTAATCACAATATTCTAATAACACTGGACAATAATACTAGCCTAATGATAGGGTTGAGGATTTTCAATTGGCATAAGAAAGTCATATTGGTTGTTGTTATCTATGTAAATATCGTATCTGTATTGACGAAATATATGTGTTTAAATTTGTATAAGTAACCATTAGAATGCCTAAATAATTTAATATTTTTAATTTAATTATCAATAGTTTCTTAGTAATTAGAAGCGCAATAATCCCAAGTATGTTGTGTGACATATTTTAATATTAAATGTTATCAGATCATTCCATTATAGTAATAATGAATTGTTCCTGTGATAGTAAGTACATCGTAGTTTAATGAAATAATAACCAGTATTTTAAATAGTTCAAACGTATCTCACATTCCTTGTGACATTGCCATTTTGTTTTTTGTTTTTTAATATTGACATGTAAACAAATAGACAGATGCGTATAACTATTTAAGGCCTGTTTTAAACAAGACTTGTTGTATTAATGTTATATGAAAAAAAAAAGTTTTTATTATAATTTTCGTTGTAAGTTCTTGAAAGATTGCTCAGCAACAAAATTATTTTAAGGATCGTTATGTCTGTTGCGTATCTATTATGTAAATAAAAGTATAATTTCAATTGCAGGCCGTTTTTATTTCTTTATGTAATATTTTGAGGGTACGAAAGGCATTTTAGCTACAGCACAGGTGATATCCTTGCCTCTAATATTCGCCAGCAATTCGGTACCAGGTTTCTTGAATGACTCTGTTACATAGCCCATAGCTACGTTGCCACCAATCGAAGGTGAGGGACATCCACTTGTAATCGTACCGATCGTGTCCAATGTCTTTGGGTCTTTCAAAATAACGCCTTGTCGTGCTGGAGGTCCACTCTCCATTCGAATTCCTACTCTCCTCTTAAATACTCCATCCTTTATTTGACGTAGAATTATTTGTGAACCTGGGAAGTTGTTTTCTGCCCTCCTGCGTTTAGCTATCAACCACGTCAGAGCTGCCTCAACTGGAGTGATAGTTTCGTCGATATCGTTACCATACAGACAAAGTCCAGCTTCTAGACGCAGAGAATCCCTTGCTCCAAGACCGGCCAGTTTCACATCATCATACTGCAATAAAGATTCTGTAACAGCTTCAGCACTTTCCGCGGGAATTGATATTTCAAAACCATCCTCGCCGGTATATCCACAACGAGTAACACGACACTCGACTCCCGCCACAGTACCCACTACAGAAGTCATAAACATCAAATCATTTAGTGGTAATTTGGTAATATTTTGTAATATTGACACTGCTTTGGGACCTTGTAGAGCAATAAGCGCTCTTTCGTTGGCGTCCAAAAATTCAACGTGCACATCTTTGCCTTGTTTTCTGTAGATTTCTGATGTTTCTTTCATATGCTGCTTATCCACTTCCATGCGGCCGGCATTAGAAACTACATATAAAGATTCTTCACTGACTTTAGTAACAATCAAATCATCAATTATCCCACCTTTGCTAGTCAAGAACACTGTAAGTGAACCACTGCCGATTGGCATTCCTTTCAAATCGACGGGACACAGCGATTCGAACCAAGCCACACAATCTTTCCCGCGCACATTTGTTTGTAACATATGAGAAACGTCGAATATCGATGCGTTTTTTCTTGTAAACAAATGCGACGCCGACAAACTCAAGTCCGAATATTGTACCGGCAAAAGGAATCCAGCAAAATCAACTAATTTCCCACCATGTTTTGTGTGCAAATCAAACAACGGGGTCTTTCTCGGTGTTCCTTCATAGCTGTACAAGCGATAGACGGAAGTCTCTGGCACTATACGTTTAGACACAATTCTTGAAAGAAGGTGAGCTCTGCTGATTATTACAGAGGACATTGTTACAGTCTTGAGCACAGAAATGAAATGCTTACAAAATTGATCATGTCTGCATTATCAGTAGAACGAATAACAAAGGGTCAATGGTCAATCAATAATAAACTACTGATAAGCTAATAGTGTTAAACAACAGACCCATTTCGTAATTTCGGCACTTATCTTCACGGTAGGTAATTACATATTTGATGCCAAACACAATCAGATTTCTCAGGCATGTTGTTGATAAAGTTAGAACTTGCCTTCACTTCTCCCTATGAACAGTAAGTGTAAAGACAGTTTAAACAATGTTTTGGAAACTTAAATTACAGTGATAAAACCACCCGGTTGGCTGCACGAATGGGCCGGCTCGACCAGTGAAATACCATTACACACATGGCACGTTGCATTTCGTTCGGTGAAAGAGGTATGTGGACTCCCACATCGTTCTATTAAAGGCACAAATTTTAAAGTCGTTAAAAATACGAATTTGCAAGGCAGCGCGTAAGCTGGCTGGAATTAAGAGTTCATAATACGCCAGCTGATTTAACTTCAGAAAAATAGTAATCAAGCTAAAAATTCAGAAATTCCTGATTCTTCTTATGACTTCTTTAATATTAATGATTCCCTTAATTACTTAAACTCAAATATTCTCCATGAGGTCCGCTTACCTGCTTGAAAATAAAAACAATGCTATATAAATATATTGATTGTATGGACACAACTATTATTACTGATGAAAAGTAAACAAATTACAACACAATGTGTTGTAGTAGTACATTTGTGTTGAAGGCCAACTGTCACAAAAAACAATGTTGAGAATATTATTTTTAAGCAAGTAAACATCTATAGGTGACTAGATTATAATTTCAAAATGCAAAAGTAACAATCCAATCTAAAATTTATTATCTAGTTTTTTATTTCTCTAGGAGTTTATGAAACTATTAATTCTAAATAATCTTCATGTGTTAGTAATTCATTCTTGGTAGCTTCAGAAATAGCAATACTTGATAAAATAACAGCAATAAAACCATCAGAATCTGGCATTTCCTTGAGCAATTCTGGGTGTTCCAATAATTCCTCATTTACTTCAACCAAAGTGCCTCTCATACCGCAAGGTATGTTAAAACTTGTACCATCAGTATATTCCACTTTGCAAATCACTGAATTCGGTACTAGACATTGGCCACCCTTCTTACCTTTACCCTTGACAGAATTACTCAGTCTGTCAACTTTGCCTGCAGAGAAATTAATTTTATATTCTCCATCTTTCTTAAAAAAGAAGTGACTTGGAGCCAAGCTGAGCAAAGCTATTCTGTTGGAGTGGAACATAATCATAATATCATTCTTCTCAATACCATCAAAGTTTAAAATATATCGCTTGCTGAAATATCTTTCTGTAAATGATTTCAAATTGTTTAAGTCTGGAATTGAATCTAGAATATCATATTTTAACACCTCCATATTTAGAATTAGTTTAACTTTTATGCGTGTTGTTCAGTAGATGCTTGGGCTGCAATTCGAGCTCTTACTTCGGCGTTGCGTTTACGGGATTCCGCAAAACTTGCTTGTTGTCTTTGTATTCGTTCTGCTTTCAAGCATCTCCTCACATCATCATCATAATCATTGCAATATCCCAAAAATTTTCTGAAAGAATGCTGAAAAATTATAGGTTTTTGTGTTATATTAAATAGCTAACAATAATTGGAAAATAATATACAATTGTATATAAATCCGTACTATAATTAAATCAATCAGAGGTTATGCCAACAGGTTATAAATTGTAGTATACGGTATAACCTACTATTTCATTTATTAATTTTTTAAATTCATATAAACACACAAAGGGAAACAAATTTAAAAATTTGTTATTTATTTAGCACTTCCTTACCTCGGTATGACAGTCTTTCAATTTTTGAATAAAAACATTGCATTCAGAGGTATGTAGATGAGGCGATAAATCTGAGTGCATAACTTTAGGTAAATAATCTATAGATATAAATATAAATTAAAGCCCTTTCTTTCCTTTCAAATAAAATAAAATATTCGATGGAAATTTATTAGTTGACAATGATAGGAAAGATAGCAATTAAATAACCTCGCAAGTCGCATGTATTTTGACTTTTTTTAAGGGTTTTAATGACCTGGTAACTAAGACCTTTAAGTCAAAATGTATTTTGACGTAACTATTATAACTAATAAGGACACGAAAAAAGTATCGATACTTTGTTGCTTGTGGTATGGAGATGTTTTCCTTTCGATACCGATACTTTTGTACTCGATACTTTGCATTTGATACTTTTACTCAACGAGCACTTTTCATTGAGTAAAAAAGTCATATGCAGGTTTTATTTCTACTAGTATCGATACTTTCTATTTAATTCCGTGTCCGTCATTAGACTTTTTTAAAGGTACATACTCGATACTTTGAGGTATCGATACTTTTCTTTCAATACTTTTATGAGTACGATACTTTTCTTTCGATACGATAAAAATACCTACGCCGCGTAGACCCTGCGGGTCATGCCAGAGAAAAACTCAAAAAGTACCTGATACTATGAATTATCGACTCTTGTACGAGTACTATGTTTTTTACTGATACTACCTATGAGTTCAGTATCGATACTTTCTATTCCATACCGAAATCTTCATTAGATCGTAACTGATCTTGAGAAAAGTACTCGAAACTTTTAAGTATCGTTTCTTTCTAAGGGCCTATGCCGTATAGGTCCTGCGGGGCCCAGCCTGAGAAAAACTTAAATAGTTTGAGTTATCAATTGTTTTACGAGTACTATGTTTTACTATCAATACTACTTGAATACAGTGGGCAAGTTCCACTAAGCGACCGCGGCGACCGCGGCGACCACAACGCCTGTGGGCGTTGTAATACCTACGCCGCGCCGCGTAGACCCTGCGGGTCATGCCAGAGAAAAACTCAAAAAGTACCTGATACTATGAATTATCGACTCTTGTACGAGTACTATGTTTTTTACTGATACTACCTATGAGTTCAGTATCGATACTTTCTATTCCATACCGAAATCTTCATTAGATCGTAACTGATCTTGAGAAAAGTACTCGAAACTTTTAAGTATCGTTTCTTTCTAAGGGCCTATGCCGTATAGGTCCTGCGGGGCCCAGCCTGAGAAAAACTTAAATAGTTTGAGTTATCAATTGTTTTACGAGTACTATGTTTTACTATCGATACTACTTGAATACAGTGGGCAAGTTCCACTAAGCGACCGCGGCGACCGCGGCGACCACAACGCCCACAGTAGCGCTCCACATAAAGCCCGCGGTCGTTCCGAGCAATCGCTCGACGTCATAGATGACGTCACTGTTCGCGACCGCTTCGCGCCCAAAATATTGGTAGGTCTTGGTGGGCTTTCAATAAAAAATTACATATGTCATCAGAACTGATGATGATTTTTCCGAGCCGCCATATTGCTTGCACACTGCGGTCGAGTTATGCGTTCCACTTATAATATTCGCCCACAACGCCCGCGGCGTTTTTTCGTTAGTGGGACGGCAATTTCCGCGGTCACGGTCGCGGTCTTGGTGGGCTTTAAGTGGAATGTACTCAGTATCGATACTTTCTGTTCGATCCCGAAATCCTCATTAGACCTCGACTGACCTTGAGAAAAGTACTCGATTCTTAGAAGAAGTTTGGAGTATCGATGTTTTTTTTCGATACTTTTATGAGTACGATACTTTTCTTTCGTTACTACTCACGAGTACAGCATCGATACTTTCAATTCGATACTGTGTCCCTAGTAACTAATATCAGCACAGTTTTTTTTGGGTTTTAATGACCTGGTAACTAAGACCTTTATGTCAAGACCAATCAGCACAGAGTAGGGGTAGAGTAAACTAGTGTTGGGCCTTGAAAGAGGTGGATGGAAGAGGACTACATTTATAAAAAGTTCATGTTTCTTTTCAAGTTTAATTACTGTTAAAAAAAGAGTTTACATTTGCTCATTTTAGGTCTTTTACAACCTTTTTCTGTGCTCTCGTGCATTAGGTGGCCAGGTCATCGCGGCTAACTAATTATAACATGCCATATGAGAGAGCGCGCACTAGGCGGCCAGCGGCCAGCGTCTACGTCTTGGCTGCGCGACCACCCAAATCATCGCGATACACGCGGCCACTGGCCAATGATTACGTTGGTCACGACGGTATTTTTTGTGTATGCAGGAAGGCGTTTGATACGGAGCGATTCATTTTAGAAACAGAAAACAGAAAAAATGCACTCCCGAAAAGAGCTGGATCTATTATTATGTGGTTTTAGTATATTCAAAATCACGGTGGAACCTGTGTCCGGGACGCTTTCCTGACCTTGAGCAATCTGTGCTGGAGGTCGGGTAAGGTTCCCATGGACTGGAGGCGCGCTGTCATCGTGCCCTTGTATAAAGGTAAGGGATCACGTATGCAGTGCGCCAGTTACAGGGCCATCAGTTTGATCAGTTTAGCAGCAAAAGTGTATGGGAAAATTATTGAAAGGAGAATGAGGGTGATATCTGATGGAGTGTTGTGGGAGGCTCAGGGTGGTTTTAGAAGCGGACGAGGGTGCATGGATCAGATTTTTTCTCTCCGCAACATCGTGGAGAAACAACTGGCTGTTATCCGGAAGGTTTTCTGCGGTTTTGTGGATCTGGAAAAAGCGTTTGACAGAGTGTTACGAAAGGATCTGTGGGATATACTCCCGGGCTACGGGGTGAGCGGGGCACTGCTGCGCGCTGTGCAGTCCACCTATGAGGGCTGCACAGCGTGTGTGCGTATTGACGGCGGCTTGGCCCCTGGTTTGACGTCAATATCGGCGTCAGACAGGGTTGCGTGCTGTCCGCTCGACTGTTCATCCTGTACCTGGACAACTGTCTCCAGAGAATGAGATCGATGGATGTAGGGATGCGAATGGGTGACCTAGTGGTGAGCTGCCTGCTTTACGCAGATGACGCCGTGCTTCTAGCCGAATCGCCGTCGGACCTGCAAACACTAGTCACTACTATGAAAGATGATTGCATGATTAAAGGCTTGCAGTTGAATGCGACGAAAACGAAAGTTATGGTGTTTGAAAGGGAGGAATCCAGAACAGATGCAAGGATAATGGTTGATGATGTAGTGCTGGAACAGATGAATGAAATATCTTGGATGCGCTTTTAGCAGAGATGGAAGGTACACCGCGGATGTAGAAAGACGAGTGGCGATAGGAAATAGCGTAAACGGAGCGTTGGGCAGATTCCTGGGCGCAAAAAATATTAGCATAACAGCCCAGTTAGCAATCCACAATGCAGTCCTGATCCCAACGCTAACTTATGGAAGCGAGAGCTGGGTATGGCAGAGTGTGCATGAAAGTAGAATAAACGCGGTAGAAATGAGGGCTCTACGCAAAATCTGCGGAGTGACTCTCGCTGACCGCGTAGAAAACAAGGTTGTAAGGAAGGAAGTTGGTTTGAAAGAGAGTGTCGGTGTAAAAGTAAGAAAGGGCATGCTCCGATGGTTTGGACATGTAGAAAGAATGGTTGATGCAAGACTGACTAAGCAGATATACAATGCAAAAGCGGACGGATGTAGGAGTCGAGGACGGCCAAGACACACATTCCAAGACCAAATAGAACGTGTTCTGGAGGAGGGTGATGTTAAGAGCCTCAAAAACCGACGCGAGTGCATGAAAAGAGTTATGAAAGTCAACGAAGCGAGTGAGGTGTGTAAGAATTGTGCCCTATGGCGCTCTGTTCTCTCTGCCTACCCCGCAAGGGATTTGGCGTGAAGTTATGTATGTATGTATCCACTTTATAAAGATTGTAAATATTGTAATGTCTCATAATTTATTGAATGTCTGTTTTAGTGTTTGTTTTTTACTTTTAAATAAAAAAATAAAGAGGTCTTTCTCTGGCTATGCCTTAAAATAGCTGAAGAAATTATTACAGAACTTTCATTAATAGATAGCTAATGTAATAAAATGAGCTTTATTTTTAAATTCCACCTACGTGCTTATTATAAATTAGCAGAGCTCATGAGCCCGTCTGCGTGCCCGTCTTACATATTACGTACATATTATTGATTAAAACAACTTTTAGGATTTACATTGATTCTTTACAGAGATCATTTTCACGAGTATGATCTCTGTAAAGAGTTCGAAACGTCGGGAAATAAATATAAATAGATAATAAATAAACGCGATACAATCCTAAAAGTTGTTTTAATCAATGAGTGAGATTCGCGAAAGTCTTAGAAACAAATACGTACATATTACATAGGTACACGCCTTTTTCTACCCGAAGGTATAGGCAGAAGCCGTTAATACCTCGACCAGCCGAATCGTTACGTTACATCCAAATGGTAGCGAATCTATTGCCATACACCTAGCACAAAATTGTCAGTCAACGTTTTTAACACACATTACATCCAAAAAGAATTCCGAGAAATCATTGTTGTGAGTCCGGAATGGAACCTACAACTTTTGAATCAGAAGAGCTCCACCACTGGACCACCGTGACTATATAACTACAAAAAAGTATCTTGGACACATTACACACGGCACCCTCTAGTTACAAGTTGTCTAGTTACAAATGCTTGGCTAACCAAAAGCGCTGGGTAACTAGTTTACATTAAAATAGATCTTGCTGGGCCACCAGGTATCAATCTATATTAGATACTAGTTGACCCGGCAAACTTTGTTCCGCAACAAAATAAATAAGTAAATTTTGGATTATCACTTTTACTTTAATAAATTATACATGAGTTATAGATAAAATCCACCCCGTTGATACCCTCTTTCTATTAAAAAAACCGCATCATAATGCGTTGCGTAGTTTTAAAGATATGAGCATATAAGGGGACAGACAGCGGAAAGCAACTTTATTTTATACTATGTAATGATGAGGAAATAAAAACACAAATAATTCTATTTAGATTTTACTTAATAAATAGTCACATAGTGTCTCATTAATAACTTTATTCAACAAAAAATAAATTACTAGAACGACGAGCATGTACGGTATTACAACTACCTAAGTAGGTAAAGGGAGTTATCCCCATGTTGACATCACTTCACTGAACTATATATTAAAATAAAACAGACTAACAAAGTTTAATAACTATGACTAGTAATTCCTTGCGTTTTGAGACATGTCGTATAAAAAGA
This sequence comes from Euproctis similis, assembly GCA_905147225.2. Classification (NCBI taxonomy): domain Eukaryota; kingdom Metazoa; phylum Arthropoda; class Insecta; order Lepidoptera; family Erebidae; genus Euproctis; species Euproctis similis. Next base: position 19,669,556 of record LR990109.1, read on the forward strand.
CATAGTAAGTTTGGAAGTTGTCTTGCGTTTCTTAACATCACTAATATTAAACGCCCCAAAAAAAAATCACAATATGTTCATACATCATTCAATTCATATATAAAAAAAACAGGAACAATAAGCGAGTATTTTAAGCAAAATAAATTACAGAAATGCGTTATGAAGAAAGAAAACAGTAACTACAGTTTCGATGCCCAATTAGATAAACAAATGCAAAATGTGCCCAAATAAATAGCTTTATCCAATCCAATTGGCTAAAATTAAGAAAGCGGGTGTAGAATGGTGCAAGGTTCGTTCGTTCGCGTAGCTATCAACTCTTGGGCATGCCCTGGGGCGTGGATGTTTCGACCATCTTCTTGTATTTGCCCACTAGCTCGGGCAGATCGTACGCTATGGCGACATCGAGCCGCGTGATGGGGCAGCCCCGGAAGTACGTGCACGTCGACGACAGCTGCGAAAACTCGAACAGGGGATTCAATCGGAAGAAATCCCTGTAGGTTTCAGGATCCGGTAAGTCATACCTAAACATAAATAATATTTAATTACTCCGTTTTTAGGTAAATATTAAAATAATACATACGTTATACCAACTGTTATCATACCTAAAACTAATGTAGAAGAAAACTACCGAACTCACCTAGAAATATTTGTTAGTGTGCTGAGACCCTCGTAAATGTGATAGTTTTGAGGGTTTTCAATAATGGCATCAGCAATGAGCTTCCTGTTGCCAAATATTGTCTTGTGGTTGTAGTACGTGGTTAGATAGCAATCAACCATCTTGGCGTGATTTCTTACTCGAACCTGTAAACATGTTTTTGTAAAATTAACATATAGGACAAATGAACGCAGAATTTAAGCTTAAAAAGGGATTAGGACTCCGGATAGTAAAGTGCCACTTTACGTCGATATAATCTAGAATCTAGAATTTACCAGTAAAATATTAGATTAGAGATCATCAGTTCGGCTGCAATCACTAGATTATATTGAATTATACATTAACTAATATTTACAATTAGAGAATAGTAGATAAACAATATAAATACTCAGATTAGTTTAAGTACTTACAGCGAATCTTCTAGCGCTGGCTATTTTGTTTTCAATGCGCTTATCAATAGCTTGTCGCAAGTCCCGCAGCAGCTCACGCTCCTGGGCTTGCAGGAGGCGCACAGGGGCCCCCGCCTCGAAGGGCATCGACCACAGCGACACCGTGTACATGACGGGGGGCTGTGCGGAGCTCATAAGTGGCGAGATGTTCCAGATCAGCGCGCTCTGCACACGCATCAGCTCCTCCGGCTTCACGGTATCCGCTTTGTTCAATAGTATTCGAGTCTGTGCCAAACAAACAATATTCGTTTGTCAGTTTTGAATTGATAAAAATGAATTAAAAAAATCTAATAAGAGGGGTAACTACTTATAAGAGATTATTATTACCTGCGACTCCCTGCCTTTGAGTTGGTCGAGTATAGCTTCAGTTTCTGGACCTACATCCAATTTGGACGGATCGTAAACCAAGAAAATGATATCAGCGCGGTCAATGAACCATTGGCAAGCATCGTTGAAGGGGAAAACTCGTGAGACCTGCTTCCTTACTTCTAGTATACCAGGAATTTCAACGATGTTCACCTGAAAAATATTCATTTACTAATAATGAATGCAAACATTTCGTAACTAACATAAGTAACATCCACCTGGTACTATAAAAGTTATCCTATATAAGGTAAAAACTATTTTATGTATTTCATACAGGAGGTACCTTTTCCAAAATTTTGCTTGGGTATCTCAAACCTCGCAAGCGTTCTTCTAATCCTTGTCCGAATTTTTGAAGTCCCGAGAATGTCCAATCAGCTGCTAACTGAGTACCATCCAATACTTGTGGATCTTTGCCATGCATAAGAATATTGAAATATGCTGGTGATGGTTCCGCACCTGAAACCAAGAGGTAGAGATTTATTGAGCATTTAATTGTAACTTTCCTTCCAAATTTAATAAAAACATTTAAAATATGCTTTTGATATGTTTTATTCGCCGGGCTGTTGGCATTTGTGACATGGCAAATTCTATGCTCCGGTAAGTGGAAAATACAAAAGATGAAACAACTAATAAGATAAACAACTCAAGAATGAAGAGTAGAAGTTGAGGAAGGCGACATACTTTTTATGACCAAAAACCAATAAAAGTCAAAGAAATTAGTGAATTGAAGTTATTTGTGATAAATATCAATGACTGAAATCTTTTTGCCCGGTCTATGGCCACCTATTCTATTTGGGACGTAAAAATAACGGCGAGTCGAGGCTTAGCAGCCACTGCCTTTTTTTTGTGTTTTTTTTTTAACGTGAGGAAATGCTTTATGCACACCCCCCGCCTGGTAACGGCAGGAGGTAGTATGGGACTCCCAAAGCAGCGAGCTGCAATCCGATCCTAGGGCTACCCACTAAAACCTCGCGGTGGCCGTCCTCCGGCGTTGGGGTGGTCCAGGATTCGGATAAACCCCTCTGGTCCACCCCGCCGTCGCTCCCCTTCTGTCACGAAGGGGTGCTCATCCTCGGGGAGCCTCTGCGAGGCTACCCCGGGCGGGGCGGCTCCGACCGCGCGCTGTAAAGAGGCGCGCGGCCGGCGGCGCCCCTGACGACCTCCCCGGCCGTACCGGGGGGTCATCCTTCCCAGGCCGCGACCCGGGCGCACCCGCGCTGTGTGCGCCCTCGCGGCCCGTCGAGCCCGTGCGAGCTCAGTGATCGCCGCCGCCGCCTTCGAGCGGGATTGGCTCTCTCCCGACCCCGCTCGGCGGCCTCCTTCTGGAGCATTACAGCTTCACAGAAGGAGACCACGACCCTCCACTCCTCCTCCCCCGCCAGCATTGCCGCGATCAATGCCGGTGGGGACAAGTCTCGCCCGATCCAGTCGACCAGGACTCGGCGCTCGGCCGCCCAGGCCGGGCAGACCTCCAGCGTGGGCTAGGCCGAGTCCAGGTCGGATGCGCAATGGTGGCATCTCGCCGTCTCTTCACGTTTTATTCGACTCAGTTCTGTGAATATCTGAGTCAACAAGTAGGTGACAGTGCCCCATTTACGGAGCACCCAGGCCTCGAGCCACTGCCTTCGGGTAGAACAAGGCGTGAAATTAACCATAACTTCACGTAATATATCGCATAACTACACATAACATAACAATGTTATGTGTTGGAATCATGTTTTGTAGCGGTCAGTTCTTTTTGGATACCCTACAAAACACTTTTTAAAAGGTTAGATTTCTTGCTAAAGGCAAGTAAGATATAATTAATCAAGCGCTAGGTACAAAAGGAAAAATCCATGCAGTGTTTTTCATATGCAGAGGTGGCAATTACAGAGAGGTAAAATAAATTAAAAATATAGTTTTATCTTCTATTGGCTCTAATAATCTCCAAAGTGCACGCAACCCTGTTGCATCTGTGCACAATAAAATTGTGTAAAGGGAGTGCTGGAGAGGTTCATATGAACCAAAGAATTGCTAAGACTGAGTCGATGCATACGAAAAAAATATGTAACCAGCGGTTACTCTTAAATCAGTGTGGTTAAATAAAAAAAAAATGTGTATTACCTGTTCTGAGAGACCATTCAGTAAACTCAAGTCCGGTTAAATAATTTAAAATACTGGATTTTCCGCCACTCCATGGCCCCATGAACAGCACCAGTGGTTTAGAGAAAATTTCTGGATCACCAAAGTGTCGGTTGCTCAAATCTCTATATTTATAAACACCTTCTAAGGGTTTGATGGAGTTCTCATATAATCTTTTCAAATCTCTGAGAATAATTTCAGCCGATTTATCAACGGTTAATTCTGCTTCGCTTGCTTCCTCATCTAATCTCAAAATTTTACTAATATGCTCTCGAGATCTTAAATTCTCAGGTACTTCAATGGTCTGAAACCATGTAATGAATAAATTATTGGCACATAAAAATTGCTTGGTAGGTTTGCATGTGAAGTTCATGGTATACTCCAATGGAAATAATATGAATCATTATTTGTGAAATTTAAGTGCAAAAACTAAGCAAAATTACAGCTTATCCCTACACCAATAGCCAAAACTACTTATATCTCTTCTTCTTACAAACTCCATATTATGAGTGAGCAAACTTTGAGAGTAAAATATGTTAGAATATTTCCGAAGTTTTTACCCACGGCTTTGCTCGTGAACGTACGTGTATCTACTTATATCAAAATCTTTTAAATAAACTAAAAAGCTGAACTGCCCATAGGAATTATTAAATAAAAAGAGAGGACTTGAGATTACTACTCTACTTGTAAGTAGTGTTTTCTTTAAAAATATATTTACCAGTAGTAAATCTTCTTCCGGAACTCCTTCTTCTGTTTCGGAAGTTTCTTCTGTACTATCTTCTGTTTCGGGTTTTTCTTCAATACTATCATCTGTGTTGCTCTTTTTTTCTTCTGAGGCTTCATTATCTTCTAAACTTTTTGTATTTTCGTCTGATTTGTCTCCATCTTTATCATCTTTTTCTTTTGATTGACCATCATCTGCCTCAGTATTTTCAGCAGAGGCTTCTTGACTTTCTATGGGGCCATTTACTTTTTCTGCTGATTCATCGGTCTCTTCAACTGAAGCCTCATCTTTTTCTCCTTCACCCTTCTCATCACTAACCTGATTGGTCTCTTCTTCCGACTGCTGTTTATTTTCTTCAGAATCATCTGCACCTTCTGCAGTTTGCTCCTTTTCTTCACCTGATTCCTCTTTGGTTTCAGCATCTGATTCAACTACCGTTTCTTTAGATTCATCGGAATTTTCTTTGTTATCGGTTTCCTCTTCGGAGTCATCAGCCTTTTCTAGAGATCTGCTATGTCTTTTTGCGCTAACATCGTCATTATTGTCCTCTCCAGATTCTTCAATAGCTTCCTTCGATTGTTCATTATCATCTGCGGAGTCTTGTTCGGTTTCCTCCCCGGCCTCGGTTTCTTTGCTATCATCTTCCTGGCTGTCAATTTTGGATGCGTTGTCACTTTCTTCCTTGGAATTGTCTCTTTCCTCTGTACTCTCTGAAGGTAATAGCTAAATTAGATTAGACTTAAAAGTGTTACGTGAGCTTTTTCATCAAAAATAATATTACTAAACTAACATTCACTCAAGTTCATTATTTATGAATAGTAGTGAAAGTACTATGAAGAAAATCTGTATACCCGAAAATCTTGATACTCAGTAGATGCATTTTGCCCATTGAAATATTAAATAACCATGACTAAAATCTAAACCCAGAAAAGAAAGCTATTCTTTAATTACCTTTAATTACATGCCCCCAATAATGATATAGAGGCAACAACATTCCTAGAACCGTAACCGATTTAAATTATAGGTATTTAATCATTAAAGGTATCTACCATATTTAATTACTTTTTTACAGTTTTTGTGTTTGTTAATAATAATACCTTATAATATATTATTATTGATAAAATAATACCTTTTTCAACTGCTTCATCTTCAGCAGATGCTTCGTCAGCTTGTTGTTCATTACTGTCTCCGTCTACATTTTCAGTAGTAGATTCTTCCTTAGAATCTGGGTCATCATTTCCACCTTCGAGAACTTCGACAGAACTCTGGGGTATGTATGGCTCATCAGCTATTTCTACTGACGGATCATCGTTTTCTGCACTATCCCCTGCTTCAGTTGTGTCAACCCCATTTTCAATTGAAATATTTTCTTTCCTATCGTCCCCGTCGTCAATACTTACTTCACTACTGTCGTTTTTCTCGGCGGAATCTATAACAATTGATTAATTATAATATCTGTTTTGTAATCAATCATTACCGAAGAAGGTGACAAACTTTTCATGACGATTTGGTGAAACGGAACGTAATTTACTTTTATTTAATAGTAATTTACGTTTGAAACACTGTCTTACATATCAGATCTAACAAGTTAGAAGTCAAACAAATAGATTTAATAAGTACTGTCATCGTCTAGTGGTTTGTATAAAACAGTATACATATTTGAAGCTTGTGTGCGAAATTATTTCGTTACGTCCTATTGCAATAATATGATTTGAGTATTTGAGCTTGTTACATAAACATAAACAAGTCTCATTAAATTTACAATTGTAGAAGGACTTGGTTCTAAGTGAGAAGGTAAAATGATGAACATCTTTGGACTTAAATACTTTAACATATATATTCTTAAAGGTGCATCATCTTGTTGTACAAAAGGTTAAACTTTATTACATCTGTTTGTGTAATAAATAAATACCGTAATGTTTTATTATCGTACGAAATATTTTTATAATTTTATATATGAATATTTTTTGTTACGAATTATCATTATTCCGATATCATTATTCAAATTTAATTAAGCTTTCATTCTCTCATTTTTGAAGTGTAACTTCTAATATCTCGTGCAACCGTTTAACGCTTTAACGCCCCCTTGCGGCCACAAAACATATTATATAATAATATAAAAGACGAATTTGAACCAGTTTTGTATATAAATCCAGGAAGAGAATTGCTTAAGAGTGATTTTTATCTGTGCATAGACATCTAGTAGCTAGTGGTGGCACTATACCACTCATTTAATACTTATAAATCATAATAGCTTGTTTCTTTGAACGCGCTAATCTCAGAAACCGCTGGTTCTATTTTAAAAATTCTTTCAGTGGTGGATAGTCCATTTATAGAGGAATGATTAAGGCTATATTATATTTTCTAAACAATTAGGGATCTTTACTAAAAGTCCGATAATGTAAGCCAAGGTGTAAAAAAGGACCTAAAAATGATTATATCGCGTACGCTGCAAAAAGTATTGATTATAGGGCAAAAAAATGTACTACAACTTTGCAGAATATATAGTTGTCTAACAAATGGTCGCGACACCATGTGTCTAACTATTGTAGTTATCTCACAATAAGTTTTTATTTAATTTTTTAAAATAATTTGAATGATGATGTTATAAAAGCTCTTTATTTTGTACTTTGGTATTAATTCTGATTAAACTAAATTATTTACAATTCAGGAGTTTCCTAGAACTTTTTGAATTATTAAATTCGGACATTTCATTCAAAAGATATCGCAATATACACGATATAAGTATTAGATTTTTAGGCAAATATGTATTGCGCGCACATATAGTAACATCAGTACTATATAGTATAGTACAGTAGTATAGTATAGTACCTCTCAGTCAGCCGGGAGCGAAATAAAAACATATGGCTGACAAGCTTACACAGCACAACACCGAAAAATGGCGGGATAACCATTCAAAAATTTGGGTAAACCTAAATGTTCTTGATGGGGGCGGGCAGCAGCGTCCCTATCTACAAGAGGTTTACCCCTGCGGTCTCCAACCCGTTTGCCCAGCGTGGGGACTATGGGCATAAACCTCCCTATGGAAAAAGCACCAAAACAACGGCCCCCAGTTCCCGGTGGTCCCGCTATTCCCGGCCAAGGCAGCGGTCGTGGTAACGGTGGGACAGGGGGTGCGAAGAATCTCCGGGTTACGGCAGGCTGCCAAAAACAACTACTCGTGGCCACTTATAATGGACGCAGTCTTCGGCTGGACCAACACCTCACCGAACTCGAGGTAGAGCTGAGTTGCTTGAACTGGCATATTCTAGGGCTATCTGAAGTCCGGCGAGAGGGGGAGGACACGATAACCCTACAGTCAGGCAACTTACTCTACTTTCGGGAAGGTGATCAGCTCTCCCAGGGGGGTGTCGGTTTCCTCGTTCACAAAGACCTCGTTAGCAGCGTTGTGGAGATCAGTAGTGTGTCGACCAGGGTAGCGTACCTTGTACTGAAACTCACCAACAGGTACACCCTGAAGGTTATACAGGTATATGCGCCGACCTCGACATACTCTGACGAGATAGCCGAGGCTATGTACGAGGATATTGCGAAAGCAATACATTGTACCGCCAAGGCTCACTACAGCGTTGTTATGGGGGACTTCAATGCCAAAGTGGGAGTACAAGAACGCGGCGAATCGAAAATCGGTCCATATGGCTTGGGGTGCCGGAATCACAGGGGCCAGATGCTGGTCAACTTCCTGGAGTCTGAAGGGCTTTTCTTGATGAATTCATTCTTCAAGAAGAGTCTCCACAGGAGGTGGACTTGGCGAAGCCCCGATTCTGTGACAAGGAACGAGATAGATTTTATCATTACGGATAGTAAGCATATATTTAGAGATGTCTCTGTGATCAACAGGTTCAATACTGGAAGTGATCACCGACTTCTTCGAGGCTCTCTAAACATTAACTTCAAAGCTGAAAGGACCCGGAAGATAAGGTCTATTCTCCGACCTACGCCACTCCAAATAGCCGAAACCGAAAAGTTCCAAACGGAACTTAAAAATCGATTCGATCTGCTGGAAACCACAGGCAACGTGGACGAAAAAGTCGACACTGTGGTCAACACGCTGAGGAAAGTGTCTCAAAGGCTGTTCCCGAAATCGCAGAAAAAGGAGTCCAAGCTCTCTGCTGAGACACTCGAGCTGACGAGGCAAAGACGAGAAACTCCATCCGACCAGCTGTCTTCGTCAGAATGGAAAAGCCTAAACTAGCGTATTAGAAAGCTGATGCGGCGTGACCTTCGTCGATCGAATACTCGAGCAATCGAGGACGCGATCGACCGCAACAAAGGGTCGAAAGTGTTCGCTCAGCAGCTTGGAAGGCCCCATCTGACGAAGCTGAAAACTGCGGATGGACGTGTCGTCACCTCTAAGCCTGAGATTCTCGCAGAGATAGAATCTTTTTATGGGCTCCTTTATTCCACACGGATGACCAAGCCGACGAGACACAGCGATGATGACCACAGAGCCCCGCTAACGCGTCACTATAGTGAGGACATTCCCGATGTCACTGAAAGCGAGATTAGTGCGGCTCTCGGGCAACTTCAGAACAACAAGGCACCCGGTGATGACGGAATTACTACAGAGCTTCTAAAAGCCGGCGGGACTCCTATCCTAAAGGAATTAGCAAGTCTTTTTAATTCCGTCATACACCGGGGCATAACACCACAGGCTTGGGGCAGGAGTGCGGTGGTGCTGTTCTTCAAAAAAGGTGATAAAACCTTACTGAAGAATTACAGACCCATCTCACTCCTGAGCCATATCTACAAGTTGTTCTCGAGGGTCGTCACGAATCGTCTCGCTGCAAGACTCGACGAATTCCAGCCTCCGGAGCAGGCCGGGTTTCGAAAAGGCTTTAGTACCGTGGACCACATCCATACTGTTCGGCAGATTGTACAGAAGACCGAAGAGTACAATCAGCCGCTGTGTATGGCATTCGTGGACTACGAAAAAGCCTTCGACTCCATCGAAACTTGGGCAGTTCTGGATGCACTGCAGCGATGTCGGATTGACTGGCGTTATATCGAGGTGTTGAGATGCTTGTATGACACCGCCACGATGGCTGTCCAGATACAGGACCAGGCGACGACCGCCATTGAGCTGAATAGAGGTGTAAGACAGGGAGATGTTATATCTCCCAAACTCTTCACCAATGCTCTGGAGGACGTTTTTAAGACACTGGATTGGACTGGACAGGGTATCAACGTGAACGGTGAGTACATCTCGCATCTTCGGTTTGCCGACGACATTGTTGTAATGGCAGAGTCGCTGGAACAGTTAAGCGGAATGCTGCGCAGCCTGGACGAGTCCTCCCGGCGCGTCGGTTTGGGCATGAACTTGGACAAGACCAAGGTCATGTTCAATGAACATGTCGTGCCCGGACCGATAAGCGTCGAAGGGTCAATTCTCGAAGTCGTTAACAAATACGTCTACCTAGGCCAAATCATCCAGTTAGGTAGACGAAACTTCGAGAAGGAGGCCGAAAGGAGGATTCAGCTTGGTTGGGCTGCATTCGGCAAACTGCGTCGAGTCTTCAGCTCGCCTATACCGCAATGTCTGAAGACCAAAGTCTTTGACCAGTGCGTCTTACCGGTAATGACCTACGGTGCCGAGACGTGGACACTCACGGTGGGGCTAGTCCACAAATTCAAAGTCGCTCAGCGAGCTATGGAGCGGGCTATGCTCGGGGTATCTCTGAAAGATAAACTCAGGAATGAGTATATCCGCCAGAGAACTGGAGTAACCGACATAGCTCGTAGAATAAGCTCGCTGAAGTGGCAATGGGCTGGTCACATCTGCCGAAGGACCGACGGTAGATGGAGCAAGAAGGTCATAGAGTGGAGACCGCGTCTTGGCAAACGCAGCGTAGGACGCCCACCAGCCCGATGGTCAGATGACCTCAGAAAGGCTGCTGGTAAAGACTGGATGCGGAAGGCAGAGAATCGGATGTTGTGGCGCACATTGGGAGAGGCCTATGTCCAGCAGTGGACTGCAATAGGCTGATGATGATGATAGTAACATAACTTCACGCCTTTTCTACCCGAAGGTCTAGGCAGTGGCTTTTAAGTCTCCACTTGCCGTTATGTTTACGTCCCAAATGGAATAGGTGGCCATACCGGGCAAACGAGGGCAAACGAGCAAGCTCGTCACCAGATGGTAAGTGACCAGCGCCGATCATGGACACCCGGAACACATACTCGTATAGTGTTACAGTTGCGTTGCCGACCTTTAAGGGAGAAGGAACTAGTAATAGGAAAGGATGGGAAAGTGGGATGGGCCTCCGGGTACCTCTCTCACCGAACGAAACGCGGTATGAGCCACTTTACGTCGATTTTCCGAGAGGTCGTGGTATTTCACCGGTAGAGCCGGCCCATTCATGCAGCGAACTGCTTGGCTCCACCACTACCATTCAATTTGTTAAGCTTGAATTTCATTACTACACAGACATCAGTTTAGGTTTAGGTACTGTAATTGATTTTTAAAATCAATCATAGTACCCTCCACCCGCCACTAGATGTATGGAGGTATTTTAATTGATACTTGAAACACGGCCTTTAGTGTCAACTACATTCCTATATAACTGTATTTGATTGAATGTATTATTTTATTTCTAAAATCCATTGAAGAAATAAATACCTAACATTTATATTTAAGTGTTGTCAGTTGTAGAACTGATTTTTTTAATATTTTACTAAAACCCATAATTATGTTCTTAAATACTTATATAAACTCCATGGAGTGAAACCATAGCGCGATTTAAAATTGACGAATAGTGACCTCTATAGCCGAGTCGAATAAAACATTATAATATAATAAACTTCAATCAAGACATGATACACATTTATAGTGATGGTTAAGTAACCTTATAAAAAAACTATTATATAATAATCTGTTTATGATACTCGGTTCAAATAATTTTCATCAGTATGTTGCATTCCTATACACATATTTAAATAAAATATTAGATAGGAACTTAGTTACCTTTTCTCATAATCAGTCCCATTTTTAATAGTAGGTACCTATAATATATTAGTAATAAGTATTAATAGTCTCGGTGGTCCAGTTAAGTAGTCGAGCTCTCCGATTCTGGAGTCCTGGGATCGATTCCGGGTACACACCAATGATTTCTCGATTTTTTTTTGGTATCTTACTTGAGTTAATTTTAGGTACCCTATGGTATTTTTTCTATGGGATAAAAGGCAAACCTAAGGGAGTAGGATAGGAAAAGATGGGGAAGGAGGGTGGGCTTCCGGGTACCTCTCTCACCGAAGGAAATGCGGCATGAGCCACTTTACGTCGATCTTCTGAGAGGTCGTGGTATTTCACCGGTCGAGTGCATGAATTATTTTTCTCTATTTCTGAATCAATTTCTAACCCTTTTAATTAAAAGCTTTTATTTAACTTGCACTGTATGTATGTATGTATGTAAGTAAGTATGTATGTTCGGTGGAATCTTGCAACTCAATTTTGAAGTAGATATCTGCAACCGATTGAGCTGAAATTTTATATACACGTTTACTATGGATGACAATGCATGATATGATGTGTGACATCCTTCCATATCCAATATGGCGGACCACCCAAGATGGAAGAATGGATATTTTGAATGCATTTCTGCAATATGGGTATCAAATGAAAGGGCGTATTGAGTGTAACTCAAAAATAATATGACGTCATTCTAAATCCAATATGGTGGAATATCCAAGATGGAGGAAAACATATTTTAAGCTTCTGTACAATATGGGTATCAAATGAAAGGGCTCATTGAGAGTAACTGAAAAAATAATGTGACGACATTCTAAATCCCATATGGCGGATCAGCCAAGATAGAGCAGTTTTTTTAATGCGTTTCTACAATATGGGTATCAAATGAAAGGGCTTGTTAATGGTATCTAACTCTAAAAAAATATGACGCCATTCCAAATCCAATATGGCGGGAAAAATATTTGCATTTCTACAATATGGGTATCAAATAAAAGGGCTTGTTGAGATTAACTCGAAAAATAATGTGACGTTATTCTAAATACAATACGGTGGACCATCCAAGATGACGGCATACATATTTTTGATGCATTTCTACAATATATGAATTAAAAATCATCATTGCGATTAAATAAAAAAGAAAGCTCCAAGCTGAAATTGAATTAGATGATCTCCTTATTGAAGAGCTGGACTGTTTGAAATTAAACGGTAAACTAACTTGCAATAATGATGCGTTAAATGAAATGACACTAACCTAGCCAGCTATAACTAAAAATAAAAAAATAAATTAAAGCAAAAACCCTTTTTAAAGAAGCTTTTATTTAAGCGCTCTAAAAATAAGAAAATAATATTTCCTTATAAATTTCAAGTATCAACTTAGAGCCTCAGTATGTACAATTTATATAATAATAAAAGCTTATCGCGAGGTTTGACTCAGTAGGTAATTAAATTGCAATAGATAATATATTAAAGTTAGTAGATTAATTTATATGAGTGTTTTGCCCATTTCTTCTCATGACAACCTTACACTCAGAATCGTCCGTGCGTTTTTGTTCCAAGGAGGCAATTTCAAGCGCTCGTGTTTTAATATGTTATGCTTTAAATACAATAATAAGTTAAATAGCTGTATTTACGGACTATATTTAACTGTTGATTTGACATTATAAAATTAGTACAGTTTATTTACAACTCGCCCGACAAGCTTTTATTATTATATAAATTGTACATACTGAGGCTCTAAGTTGATACTTGAAATTTTTAAGGAAATATTATTTTCATATTTTTAGAGCGCTTAAATAAAAGCTTCTTTTAAAAGGGTTTTTGCTTTAATTTATTTTCTTTTCTACAATACGAAGTTACACTTCTAACGCGCGGAGGGACTCCACGCATTTTTTTTTCTTTTTTATATGAAGTAACACATGTATTATATTAAGTACTAGCTGACCCGGCGAACTCTGTTTCGCATCAAAAGTAATAACTGCTGCCCCGCTATGTTAATACTGCAATATCTTCGACAATTTTGAAGTCGATAGCAGCTATAGGTTAAAAATGGGAATTTTCCATTGTTAACACCCCCGCAACCCCCCTTGTGGGTGGAATTTCGTAAAATCCGTTCTTAGCTGACCTCTACTCGGCGAAAGGAATAATCCTACCAAATTTCAAGTCGCTACGCCTTATGGTGCCAGAGAAATCGTGATGAGTCAATATATAGGTGGAAATCTCTTATATATATATCCCTTTCAGACCCGATTTTTTTTATTTTCGGGTATCAATCCGAAAAAAAGCCTGCAGCTAGACTATTGTAAATAGATCTAAAGAAAAATAAATAAAAAAATCCTGATTGCAAGCTTTTCAAGAAAAATAGGTTTTTCTTTTTGTGTACAATTGTACACATCCGTCCTACGTAATAGAAATTTTAGTGTTTAGGAATGATTATCTGTAATGAAAAAACATTTATTTTACAACTTTTTAGTAGTAAATACAAAGCATTATTATGAAATATGAATTTTAATATGAACTCCTTATGAAAATTAACAAAAATTGGGGTTTTTTTGGGCAGATAGAACAAATTGCACATAAATTACAGTCTGAATTCTAAAATCAAAGGCTTTATTATATAGCATCCTGTGTACGATATTATAAATATTTCTAATTCTTTTGGCAGTAGTAGGTTTAAACCTTAGTTTATTGGGATGTGTAGCATATCAGTTTGCAATTTCAGCCATAATTTGAAATAATCGTTTAGGCTCGTATCTGTTGTAATAATCCACTGGGCTTTCGACTCTGGGATCAAAAGCAATGTGTGAAAACCAAGCTGGCGACATTGTGTTTACTATTTCTTTGTGTCTCCACCTAATACTATGCTTTGCCATAATATCCTGTAAAAGTGTTAGTGGCGGAAGGTACTTCTGGTCAAAAGTTATCACACAAGTGTAAACACCCAAGTTATGCCAGCTTTTCACCATCAACATCTGAAGCTGGGGGGAATACTTCTCGCTGGTTCCATCTGATGAGATCTGACACTTCGTAGCTCCCGTTCAGACAAAGGCCGTTCAAACAAAGGCCGTTCAGACATAGTTCCTTCGTCATAAGAAGATAACTCTAAATCAGAAAGGCATCTTTCTTCTGGTGCTCTTATAGCGTCGCGTGACAACATTTTGGTATTTTTTTTTTTATATGAAAATAGTAGTAACCCAATTTGTAACATCAAACAACAAAATTACACTATTTCATTACAATTATAATTTATTTTTAGTAATACCTACACATCAGATATACATCATATGCGCCTGATGTGTACATTTGTGTACAAATATACACATCAGATATACTTCATATGCGCCTGATGTGTACATTTGTGCACAAATATAAAAATCAAGAAAATATGTAGAAAAATCAACCAAAAACCAAGAACATAATGTGTAACATACAGACAACAGTATAACACATCAACCTATATTTTTTTCATTACATATATTTTGATATTTTCAACTTTTTAGAAATACAATATTGACCTTACCCGCACAATTCAAACTTCGGCCGTCTACTTGGACAAACTAGGTAAAAAACTGTCTTGAAACGTTAAAAGATGGCGTTGGGAGTAAAATTTTCGGTAGTTTAATATGTGTACTAATAAATCCAACCGTTTTTAGTTGAAAATAATGTGAAATAATTACTAAAATTTATATTTTTATTATATGTGTACAATTGTGTACGCCGGGTCTGAAAGGGATATATAGATTTAAGCAACATGTTCCTTCAAATGTGGATTTCAATCCTGGTTTTCCAATTACAAGGCATTATGTGACTCAGTGCCGCACAATGCCGAATTGTGCTGAAGCCTAATTGGAACGCGAATTGGTTAAAATGCGCCAGTAGAGTGCGCTAAGTTCAGTTTTCACATTAAATGTGGATTAAAAAAATCAATGCTTGTACCTTCATCCATATTTATATTACTTTTTATAACACAGGTTGAATTAACTTTGATTATTTCTGTAACAGTTGGTTACAGGTGAGTATGTTGCTGGATGATGTTATCGTGAGGCGGATGGTTTTCGGTAATGGTAAATAAGTGGTCGATTAATGAAAGACGTAATTACGCTCTTGTCATCTTTATTTGTGTCAGTGACAACTGTCTGTCGCTGCACACCGACCACTGCCGCATATTATGCGTACAGTGGTTATACACTATTGCTGGCACGTACATGTACGTGCGTGCATGTCGCTTCATAGCGGTCCGGAAATACCGTTGCCGGCCACTCGTTCCACAACGGAACAGTGCGTGGCAAGAATTGCCAAGGGGCTAAGCCGATCTGACAGAGCTTGGTTGACGGCAAGCCGAACCGCGCCTCGTTGGATGCGTTAAAATGGGGTAAGCTGGTACTCATCTTCGGGCAGAGGCACCCCGCCCAAAGATGAGAATAGTATGCCACGTGAGGTCGGAAATGCGCTTTATATAGCTGCAAGCGATTACCTGACGTGAAATACCGTCCTTTTTCTAAGCCAATGTGGCCTTGCCCTCCAGATAACCGCGAAACTGGACGTCTCTCGACAAGTCGACCCCAAGAATTCCGATATCGGTTGAGGCGGGTAACCGAGTGCCTTAAAAAAGGGAGATACAACAAAGGGTGCCTTTTCAGCGGTAAACGTGCAGACCTGTGTCTTCTTAGGGTTGAATTAAACTAAGTTGAGCGGCCTCAGTCCGAAATCTGACTAGGCAGAGTTTCGATTGTAGACACAGTTTATTCCGGTACGAATCGACATTCTCCCGAGAAATCCGCGGATGGCCAGTATATATGGCATCCGCCTTACCGCATAGCCCCGCACCGTATCTGCATAACAATGAAGATTGCTATAATGCAGCATGTCTGAATCATACTGAAGAAACAGCGTAGGGGATAGCACACAGCCCCGGGGGACTCCAATGCTCACGGATTTTAAGTCGGAGCATGACCCGTCGACAATGACCTTAATACGCAGAGCCGCGAGAAAACTGGAGACCCAATCGCATAATTTCAAACCCGCTTCTCGATCTACTGGCAGAATGCCCAGAAGACCCACCGCATTGCCACGTCAAATGGCAATGCTAATTCCCTGTGCGAAGAATAGACCAGCCCCCTGGTCGAGAGAGCCCTCGATCAGTTTCTTTGCAAGATCTTTATAGAGTCCACGAGCACTTGGACCCCATGTTCCTAGAGTCTCAACCCCAAACGCTCAACCACTGGACCACTGAGACTCATTGAAGATTTCGTCAAAAAGTATTTTATTTTGAAAAAAGTATTTTGAAAATACCTATTTTGCATTTGATATACAAAACGAAAAACTATTTAGTATTTTGCATTTGAAATAGTGAATCTGAAAAGTATTTTGTATTTAAATGCTTTTTTAAAACCATTTTGTACATCTCTGGTCAGCGACAACTGTCTGTCGCTGCACACCGACCACTGCCGTATACATACTGTGCGTACAGTGGTTATATACTATTGCTAGCACGTACATCTACGTGCCATGACGTGTAATATCCCTTACATTTCTAAGAAACTACAACGAAACGAAAGCTATAATTTTTTTATCAAACATTATTATTACTAGAGAAAATTTATTTAAAATATTGTGATTAATGCCAACATAAAGAAAAAACACTTATTATTTTTCTGTCAATGAGTTGGTAATGTTGGTATCCATGGCACGCATCATGCGAAAGTGGCACGCATTTTTCGAGTGGCCGATTGTGTGTAGCGATGCTGTAGTTGGAACATAACGTTAGGCATTATGCCGCATAATGCGCTAAAATGCTGTAATTGGAAAACCAGCAATGTGTCCCTGTTCTCTGTTCTGTGCAGTGCACAGAATCTTGAATAAAAAAAAGAATTAAAGATCTTGATGGTCGTCTGAAAATAGACCTTTTTATTTATAACTCCAGCGAGCGTATACGAAAACGTCAAAGAAGTAATAATGTAACGCAGGGACAATAATGAAAATTATGACTGTAGTGACGCGTAAGAAAGTAAATATAAAAGAGTTTTAAGCGTTTAATTCTTAAAAAATTACTGCTACATTAGCAAATAAAGTACGTAGGGATATGAATAAATGAATATAAATAATAGGTACGGGAATATACCTAAAATAATTGCAACAGTCATATATTACAGAGATAATAAAAAATGGAATGTCTATGAATGTCTATATTCATGGATGGTTCGGACATGTAGAAAGGATGGATGATGCAAGATTGATTAAGCAGATATACAATGCAAAAGCGGATGTATGTAGGAGTCGAGGACGGCCAAGACACACATTCCATGACCAAATAGAACGTATTCTGGAGGAAGATGATGTTAGGAGCCTCAAAAATCGACGCCCGTGCATAAAAAGTGTTATAAAAGTCAACGAAGCGAGTGAGTTATGTAAGAATCGTGCCTTGTGTCGCTCTGTTCCCCTGCCTACCCTGCAAGGGATTTGGCGTGAAGTTATGTATGTATGTATAAAAAAATGGTGCGTCATCTCTTGAATATAATTTTTATTTTTATCTATCTTAGAAATAAATATGTCATTATGATAAACTTATAGATGAAAAATAGGCAGAAGGAAGAACATGTTCCTTTCATTAGAGATGTGATCCTTCCGTGTAGAGAACAGTAATTATTCTAAGGTACAGCTTTGGTAGTTCGACTTTCTATTGCAGAAATACTATCGTCATGTATCATTTTTATTAAATTTGCAAGCAGTAGACATCTACCGAGATATTTCCAACAAATTTATTAAATGACAACATGTTATAACGTAAAAAATACCATAGTCTACCTACTAGATATAATAAATCGTTCTGGCTAGCATTCCACATAATCTTTCATAGTCTATATTCGATCTAGGTCATCTACTTGTGAATTAATCTGCCTACACATATCTACTTCATTTGCGGGTTGCTCTCTCTAACATTGGCAGTAAACATTAAGTTACATAACTTCACACCAAGTCCCTTGTGATATAAGACAGAATTCTTTTGAACTTTCCACTATACCTTCTCTTATGAACTCCAAGCAATCTTCCACGTCTAAGTCTCCCAAAACAACAAGCTTGATAGTAAAATTATGGCAAATGGATAATGTTCCGTCAACATAAATTAATTCTTATCATTAACGCTGACGTTCTTGAAGAGTTTGGCGAGATATTTTATCTAATGCAGTTAATTATGCATATCAATGCGTAATTATAAATACATATAGAGAATAATAAAAGGGACCGTCTCATCAAGAAGTTTTGTCCGTTGTGGAAGAGAGTTGAAAGAAATAGCTCGTCGCGGAGTTGTAAAAAATACATTTAGTAGTTTTGATTTTAATAATATTGATGCAAGATTGATTATGCAGATATCGAATTCAAAACCATCCGTTTTTGCATTGTATATCTGCAAAGTGTAAGAGTCGAGACCTGCCACGACACACCTTCTATGACCCCAATAAAATGGGCTTTGGAGGAAGGTGATGTTAGGAGCCTTAAAAATCGACGAGCGTGGATAAAAAGGCTTATGAAAGTCAAAGAAGCGAGTGAGGCGGGTAAGAATCTTGTATTAAGATGCTCTGTCCTCTCTGCTTACCCTGGAAGGGATTTGGCGATTATTTTATTTTTTTATTTTATTTATTAGCTTAATGCACTATATGTATAACGGCGGAGTTAATGCCTTAAGGCATTTTCTACCAGTCAACCTTTGGGTGGTGTAGGAGACGGAGAATTGTAGGTGCGCATATAAATAAGAGACCAAGGTTAAAAAGAAGAAATATATAAATGAATGTACATACATAGATAAATAAGTATATATATATATATATATATATATATATATATATATATATATATATATATATATATATATATATATATATATATATATATATATATATATATATATATAGACAGTATACAAACTAATGTATGTAAATAAACCAACGCAAATTGTTAGCTACAACTAGATCGAACTTCAAAGTATAATTGGTGAACTCTAAACTTAAATTTTTTACGAGGTTTGGACCTCCTGATTTCAAGAGGGAGTGCATTCCAAAGGAGAATAGCTTGAATATGGAATGAAGAGTGAACAAGGCTAGATGAGTGTCGTGGACGATTTAACAGAAGATTATTTGAAGAACGAAGATTAGAATTGTGGGTAGAGCAAAGATATCTAAAGTCCGAAGATAAGTAGTTAGGAGTATTATTAGAGTTAAGGAGTGAGTACAGTAATGATAGTGCGTGTAAGCTCCGGCGCTGACGAATGGGAAGCCAATTCAGTTCTCGCCGAAAAGAAGAGACATGATCATATTTGCGGAGATTAAAAACGAATCGAATGCAATTATTAAGAAGACGGTCAAGTTTATTGAGGAGATCTGCATTCAGGTCGAGATAGCACACATCAGCATAGTCAATAATAGGGAAAACTAATATTCGAATGAGCATAACCTTTGTTTTAGGTGGCAAGAATTCCTCAGACGATAAAGAGAACGCAGGGTACCGGTAACCTTCCTGCTAATATGCGTTACTTGGCTACTCCAATCTGAATCACTGTCAATGTGTACCTAGGCCAAGATCTTTCACACTCGAGACTAACGGTAGGATTCGGTTACAGTAAGTCACTGTAGGAATTGTGGATATTGATGTCATGTATGTGATATCGATGTCACATATGTAAGCAAAACCTCAATTTGATTTATCTACAAATCAAATTGAGGTTGTTTACGGACTTCTACACGCACGTTTAACTTGCCCTTGTCCAATTTACTCTCTTTAATTAACTAATGTAGATATATTATTATGTCGACGAGGACCTAGGTTATTTTAGTTATACGTATGTAAATAAGATTTGCCAAACGTTTCGGTACATCAGTTCTTAGTACGTTTACAGGCGATTTGGCAAGACGTGTGTGCCAAGTGCCAACCACCAGTCTTTACAATTATTTAATTAATTCTGAGCTTTCAAAGTTAAATGTCTATTCAAGTGTTAATTGCGGTTGGCACCCAATGAACAAGGAATAGGGCGTCCTTGATATATAATTTATAAATATTAAATAGAAATATAACTGAGTGCATCAAATACTACCATACATAAAAAAATGCAGTACCAAATCAAACCTATATTCTGTGATTGCACAAGAATTTTCTTTAATAATAAATAAACTTTAGAGAAAAATTACATGGTTTATACCTCTTTCTAGTTGTTGCCCGCGACTTCGTCTGCCTGGAAGCAGCAAAAAGCAGCACAAATACTATGGCTGTGCCTTTAAAAAGGTTAATTGCTCACCCCCAATTAGTGATAGCGTGAAAAATATTTAGCCTATGTGTTGATCCGAGCTCTTGGCAATATTTATGCAAAATTGGACAGAGCAAGAATGCAGTTCTTTTAGAGTTAATCCGTAGCAAACATACAGACAAACAAACAAAACTTCCAAAACCCATATTTTTGGGTTCTGTATCGATCGTAGATCATGTCCCAAGTATTCCAAAAGAAAAAATATTCAATGTACAGTTTTAACTTTCCTACGATTTTATTAAATGTACTACTATAGATAATAGTAAGTTTATTTACGCAGGTGTATGATAATCAACTTTAAAATAAGGACAAACTGAAACTTTTATTTCATAATAAAATAGTGAACGTTGTTATTTCGGTCGACATTAATATCCATTATTCCGCAATCGTTAATAATATCGATGATGCGGATTCAGTGGCATTTAAAATAGATCCAACATCCGACAATACTGACATTGGCAAAACGGTATCGGACCGATTTTAATGGACAGGCAAATTTAATGGGTATCACACGAAACAGATTGTAAATAACTATTTTGTTAGCGTCGTAGGTATCTGCGGTATCTATAAATGTGTCAACTGACGGACTGACTTTCAAAGTAATAAAAATAAGTATGGACTTCTTAAAAAATATTTAACATTACCAGGATATTATAATCTTATTGGAATCTTTGGCATGTCGCATTTATTAACGTCAGGAGCTGCTAATTTGTTTTTTTTTCTGTCCAGGAATATCTATTCCATTGTGTGAACGAGCTATGTTCGTTCGATAATTTAATAAATAGATTCAATATCTATCAAATACAAAGCATGAACCGACTGGGAAATATATTTTACATCTCGGCTAAAAACCATTGCTACAACTGATATACCGTTGTGGTAATGGTTTTAGAAATAATACACTTTTTGAATTTAGGTATCTAAATATTGATTCATTAAATTAATGAATATCATCATCATTAAATTACTAACAATAGCTCTTATTCCAAAAATATCATTGCTTTAATAACTTGTGGAAGTTGTTGATATTAGTGAACGTGTCCTCGCTCTATGATAACATCACTTATTATTAAAATAAAACGAGTATTATGTAAACTAAAACGTATCTTGATCATCATCTTCCTGACCTGTTCCCATTATTTGGGGTTGGCACAACAGCTTTTCTTTACCAAACTTCTCTATCATTTGTATGTTCCACACGAATACCGTTCTTAAACATGTCTTCTTTCACACAATCCACCTCATCCATATTTTTGTAGGTCTTGCTCTTCTCTTGTTTACCTTCACATTCAGGTTTACCATTATTCTCAAGACGTGTATCACCCTCCCTCTTACATGCCCATACCACGAAAGTCTATATCCTTTCAACCTGTAAGTTATTGGCGCAACTTCCATATTCCATAAATTCCTCTTACATTCTCATTCTGTATTATTGTGTATTTCTCATTATGTATTTTATCACTTATGTTATCGTCACTCCACACATTTATCTTAACATTCATAACTCACACAACAGTCTCGGTGGTGCAGTGGCTAGCACCATCCTTCTGATTCAAGAAGTAGTAGGTTCAAATCCTGGCACACACCAAAGACTTTTCGAAATTTTCAGAAGTTACGTGTGTTAGATATCGATGACTGACAACTTTGTGCCCGGTATGGCAATAGGTTCGCCACCTATTCCATTTGGGACGTAAACATAACAGCGAGACGAGGCTTAACAGCCGCTGCCTACACCTTCGGGTAGAAAAGACCTGAAGTTATGTTATGTTATTCACATCTTCATGTATTCTTCTTTCATCCATCCCTTGCGTGGTCCAGCGTTCTGATCCATACGTTTTCGTGTGTTTTACACTTCACCTTGAGAGGTATTCGGAGGTCGCACATCATCCATACAACTCTATGCAGTATGTAACAATTCTATGCAGTATGTCACGGTCGATGTCACCATCGCTTTGTACTTTAGATCCCAGGCATTTAAATTCAGAGTAAACCCGCAATAACACACGCTGGCGCAATCTATTGTAAATTGTTTCATATGGCATAACAGAGGTTTTAATACCTTTTAAAAGTTGTCATAAGTAAACTATTAAAATTAAACAGATGAAATTATAGGTATGTTGAGGTACCTGGTTCCACATCTCCTGATTCGAGCTCTTTGAGTGCTTTTTCGATATAAGGCCGGCATTGTGATTCTGATGGTACTTCCTCGTCAGCTGAAAACGAAAATATTTATAAGTTTACATTAGGAAGTATATTTAGAACATTTATAAGTTATAACGTAATAAGGTTTTATAAACGAATAAGTACAGATAATTTAAGAGTATTCATAGTAAATTACTCAAAATTCTTCTTTCCGCTTCTGTATCAAGAAGTCATGGGTGCTAATCCAGTGACATTTCGACATTCTATTCGGAAGGTATGTGTGATGAATAGCGATGATTGAAAACTTTGTGCCCGGTGTACAGTAATAAGTTTGCCACCTATTCCTTTTGGGAGATAAACATAACGGCTAGTCGACCCTTAAAGTTATGTTTATATTTGTTTTCATAGTAGTTTCGGTAAGTACTGTACCCCTGAATTATTTACTATTATGGACTAATGACTAACTACCAAGAGACATAAAACTGGCACTAATACAGAAAGGTACTATTTTGTTAAGATCTAATTTAAAAGCAAATTTAATTAATGTATATCCATGTTCTTTTTCTTTAAACATCTTACACACTTTATATATAAAATATTTGATATTAATAATTATTATTAACTAGCCGACCCGCTGAAATTTTTTCCGCATCAAAAGTAATAAATGAGTAAATTTTGGATACACATAATGAAACTGCTGTCCCGATATGATAATACCCGGTTTCAACGGGGTGGTATGTATGTATAATTCATTTATAATGTAGTAAAGAAAAAGCGATAATTTTCGAGATTTAGCACTGTATTTATACCTAAACGCTGTAAAAATCACTTTTAATGCGGAACAAAGTTCGCCGGTTCATCTAGTAATAAAATAAATTATTCCATTTAATTTTCCAAGGTAAACAACTAAATTCTAATGTAGGTAATGTGAACTAGACATCGGATATGAATATACACTTAAAATACTTCTTTGTAAATACATGCCTTCTGCTGTCTAGGCATAGACGCAATGCTCATCATAAATATTCTACATAGAACGGATCGAACCTGCCAATCTCTAATCAGCAGTCGCTAGATTTTACCAATGCACAACGAGTCATGTTTCATTTATACCTACTTACATGTGGTGGTCTCCATGACATAGTCGCCTAAAGAAAAGCGTTTTCAATTTTAGAAAACCTACTAAATATAGACCTAGTCGCTCGACTTATAGGCAAATGCAATTATGACTGAAGTATTCTGGTTCTTAAGAAATAGGTGGCAGGGTCACTGCTGTCATTCATCGATATTAATCACTCATAAAATACCTATCCCTTTGGAGTGGGATACAACTTCGGATCCACGAGACCATAAATTTTAATGTAACTTTGACTTTAATTAATCAGATAAAGTATTTTGTACACTTATGAAAGCATAAATGCTATTCCATTTCCTGTCAACTATTGTCTGATTAGTTGACTGATTGATTATCACGTATTGTTACTGATTGACTTTTAATTTTGTATTTATAACTTATGGAAGCGAGAGTTGGGTATGGCAGAGTGTGCACGAAAGTAGGATAAACTCGGTCGAAATTAGGGCACTGCGCAAGACCTGCGAAGAGTCCTTTCCTGACCGCGTCGAAAACAAGGTTGTAAGGAAGGAAGTCGGATTGAAAGACAGTGTCGGTGAAGTAAGAAAGAGCATGCTCCGATGGTTCAGACATATAGAAAGAATGGATGATGCAAGATTGACTAAGCAAATATACAATGTGGATGGATGTAAGAGTCGTGGACGGCCAATACACACATTCCATGACCAAATAGAACGTGAACCCAATAGAACGTGTTCCAGAACACGTTCTATTTGGACATGGAAGGTGATGTTAGAAGCCTTAAAAATCGACGCGCATGCATGAAAAGAGTTATGAAAGTCAACGAAGCGAGTGAGGAGTGTAAGAATCGTGCCTTATGGCGCTCTGTGCTCTCTGCCTACCTCGCAAGGGATTTGGCGTGAAGTTATGTATGTAGTATGTATGTTTGTATGTATTACTTTTAAAATATGATAACAGGTAAGAACAGACAACTAGTAAGTAACAGATTTTTGAAGAGGTCCTATTGAACACTAAAATAAATTATCTATGTACTTGGTCGTTATATTTTTACGTTTACCGTTTTAGTAATTATAATAAAGTTTTAACCTACATTACAGAGTTTTCAGTGAGAAGAAACGAAACTAAACTTGTATGTTGCGTTCGCTGTTCACATCCAGGGTATGGTATTTTGAGAGATCTGTTGGAACAGTCGACCTTGGTGCGTCAGTCCACTGCAAGGTGTTTGTGTTTTATATTAACGGCCACGTCAGCTGACATTGACAACTTTAATTGACACGATGCCATCAATATTTTGCAGGAAATAAAAACACATTTTTTTTTTTAATTTTAGGAAATTTTATCAGTTTTTTTAACCTTGATTTTAATTTGACTAGTATCTATATTAACCCACGACTGGCCACATCTACAAGGCAATCCAGACTATAATCTGTGATTGGTATCAAAGATAACGAATTAAACTGGTTTGGCGGAATTTATCTACCTATCTGTATATAATTTTTAAATTGTAAGAAATCTTATGACAAAGTTTTTCTTTGCTCCTTATTTTGCGTAGGTACCACTTTTTTGGGCCATTAAAATAAAAAAAATATCTAAAATAAGATAAAACTATAAAACTCGTAACAACCCGGCGAGTCGAGGCTAGAAAAGGCGTGAAGTTACGTGTTTGTATTTTAAGTTTGCAATATAAATCTTTTGGTGAAATCTGCCCATGTAAATGAATATCGTCGCGCTGAATGCCTAGCTGTGTTTCCAGTCTACTTTTTTTATGGGATTGGGGGGGGCAAACGAGCAGGCGTGTCACCCGATGGTGAGCAACAAACGCCGCCCATGGAACACCTGGCATATGGAAGGGGTCGGAAGTGGGATGGGAAGGGGACCGGGGCACGGGTTGGGCCTCCGGATTTCTCTCACCGAGCAAAACTCGGCATGAGCCACTTTATTAGTCGTGGTATTTCACCGGTCGAGCCGGCCCATTTATGTAGCGAACTGTAATGAGGAAGGTACCAATAAAGTAAAACATACAATAACAACACAAAGTTTTTAGATTTTGCAAAATAGTTTTAAACTGACCTAAATTTATGTCATACTTTTATAAAGTCGTCACGCGCGACTCACGATCCTATCGTTTTTCACAAGATGGCGACGCACAACGACAGATCCCTGTATTTCTATTTGCGTAACTAGCTTTGTGTTGTAGTGAGCGGATCGCGCTTAACACTCTTCAACACGCTCTTATTATCGACTTAACAGAGAATAGACATGTTCGGATTTATAACTCGGTCACTGGATCAGTTTGTCATAGAAAAACTCAACTAAGGTTATCGCCAAAAATAGCGCACATACGTGAGCTTTTTACATAATTTCAGCGCAAGTTACGCCGAAAATAGCAGCGATGTAATGACGCAGAGTGCGAACGAAGATTGTCTCCCACACAAGATGATACAAGAACTTACCTCTAGCCACCGCAGCCAAGGCTGACACCGCCAACAACATGTACAGTGTAAACCTCCATATCGTTAATCCTTTGGTCCGCATGTTGTATTACTTAAGCCCGTAAAGACGAGCTATCAGTCATTTGCACACACACCCGCGCACCTGGTCGGCCGATCTAAACAAGCTCTACACTACACCAGCGATCCACTTAAGCCCACGGCTCAAAACGACTTGCATTCGCATAGGAATGCTATTCGAATTAAGACCGTTAACATTGAACAGCGGTTAAATATAGTTAATACCAAAATAAAAGTGTGAAACTGTTAAGAAAGGGTGCTTTGTGTATAATATAAATTATTTGACGATAACTAAATTGTCAACCGCTATTCAATGTGTTAAATATTGGCTGAAGCGGCGAACGTTTCGCGACAGTTGCACACGCAAAGACGACGTACTCTATTTCCGGAGACAGCACAGCATCGCTGGTCGGAGGGGTACTGGCGTACGAGCTAGCCTCTCCCCGCGCCAGAGCTTTCAGCGATATTCAGCTTGGTGCGTTTGCCAACACGTCATCATCAACCTCATACGCCAGTTCAAGCCACCAGCCACCATGTCTGTTTCTCTTCCTAAATCGAATTTCTCAATAAAGCTTTAAGTTGTTTATATTCCTAACGACTTGTTTTAATGCTCTACTGATCGACGACTTCGATTGAAGCAAAATAAATATATATACAAAAACCCGGCGCAAGAAAAACAAATCTGTCGAGAATATTACACTAATTTTATTGAAAGTTTAATTTCACTGACATCTATTTATAAGCATTTCATTGGTTTACTGACTGACTTGTTTGGCAAAAGTGGGCCTAGATACTGATTTTATAAAACTCTCTTATAGTACTTTTCTGCAACCCTATTCCTGGGCAACCCACTAAAACCCCTCGGTGGCCGAGAGGGTGATTTAAGACCTCCGGCGTGCGGGTGGACCAACACCGGTTTGGCCCGTTGATCCACCCTACCGTCGCCCCCTTCACGAAGGGCGCTCATCCTCAGCCTCGGTGTGACACTGCACAACGTAAGGCTCCGACCACGCGCTGTAAAGAGGCGCGCAGCCGGCGCCAGCGACAACCCTCCCCGACCGCGCCGATCATCCCTGTCAGGCCTCGTCACTACGGGCCCCAGATACGGGGTTTAGTGTTACAACCATTGACCTATATGTTTATGTATATTGAACTCAGTGGTTACAACCGACTGATTTTATTAAAATACAAATGAAATTTAGTTGGTCCTAATAATGTTAATGTTTGAGCTATTTTATTGAAAGAAAGATTGTTAAAGTTTATTTTCTACTAACTGAATAAAACAATATTTTTGTCATTACGTATATTCCAGTATATATTTTTTGCAACCCGTCCTTCCATAGATATGTATTAATATCCGTTAACTAGTTTCCACAACACAGGAATTTAGTGGCTTAGCTTGGAACTAGATGGCGCTGTGTGTATTGTATCCATAATATTATCATTGTTAATCTCAGAAATAGTTTATCCAATCTAGATGTAGTTTTCAGATATACCTTCTGTGTACTAAGTATCGGGAATTTGTCAATAAAACAAAAAATACAAATTATTCATCTAAATTTATTTTATCGCCTTCAAAGTAGGCCCCATCGCTTGCAATACAACATACAACATTCACCCAGTCTTCCATACATTTTTCATAGGCTATTTGCGGTACGGCCTTTAGCTCATTCAGCGAATTTTCTTTTATGGCTTCTATTGACTCAAAACGTTTTCCTCGAAGTGGTAATTTTAACTTGGGAAATAAAAAAAAGTCAGACGGAGCCATATCAGGTGAATAGGGTGCTTGGTCGAGAACGTTTGTTGAATTTTTCGCTAAAAACTCTTTCACTATAATGGCTGTGTGTGATGGTGCATTATCATGGTGCAGCATCCATGAGTTGTGTCGCCACAAATCTGGACGTTTTCGGCGGATACTCTCACGCAAACGCTTCATGACGCCTAAATAATATTCTTTATTCACTGTTTCTCCCTCTGGAGGGAATTCGGAGTGAACCACACCACGGTAGTCAAAAAAAACTGTCAGCATCACCTTGATTTTGGTGCGACTTTGCCGCGGTTTTTTGGGTTTCGGTTCGTTTTCGAGACGCCATTCTGAAGACTGTTGGCTTGTATGCATGTCATACTCATAAACCCATGTCTCGTCGCCAGTTATTATACGTTTCATAAAGGTCGGATCCGTAGAAGCTCGGGAAACCATGTCTTCAGCGACATGCTTTCGCTGCCCTTTTTGAACAAAATTGAGCTCTTTTGGAACTAGTCGAGCGACGACGCGTTTCATGCCTAAAATGTCAATGAGAATATTGTGGACGGACTTAAAAGATATGTTCACCTCACTAGCCAACTCTCTCAGACTCATACGTTGATTTTCGAGCACTAGCTTCTTGATTCTGTCGATGTTTTCTTTGGTCGTAGCGGTTGAAGGTCTACCAGAACGAGGCAAGTCTACTACTACTTCTCGGCCTTCTTTAAAAGCCTTATACCATTCATAAGCCCTTGTTTTCGATATACATGATTCGCCGTAGGTATTTCGCAACATTTTTAGTGATTCACCACATGAAATATCATTCGAAACACAAAATTTAAGGCACACTCTTTGTTCAACAATATTTTCCATTGTAAAAATCGCCGAGGACTCAAAACTATGACCAACAAAAAGTTTAGTTTAAAACAAATTAAATGACAGATCCCGTTCAAATTTTGCGCGCTAAATCAGTACAGTGCTACCACCATGCAGTAAAAAAATTAGAACGACCTCTTTTACGCGGGTCTCTTTATTGACATATTCCCGATACTTTTTACACAGAGTAGTATGTCATGTCAATCATGTCATGGCATATTTATGATGCTTTCCTTAAAATTCAGCCTTTTTTAATGTCAATCGGTTCATAAATAAAAACGTTATGTAAATTTAACAATCACGTCATTCACGTCGCACTTGGACGTTTGTAGGCGAGGATATAGAGAGATAGAATACACGCCGAGAGCCGCACCGTTACAAAGCATAAGCAGTGAACACTATTTTATACATACATAACTTCACGCCAAATCCCTTGCGGGGTTGGCAGAGAGAACAGAGCGACTCCTACATCCATCCGCTTTTGCATTGTTTATCTGCTTAGTGAATCTTGTGTCATCAATTCTTTCTACATGTCCGAACCATTGAAGCATACAAATTCAAATTATCTTTATTACTTAGCCTTTACAAAGTACTTAGAATCGACACAAAAAAACTACTAGCTAAAATTCGCGGAGATTAGATTCCCTTTCACATACACTCTCTCTTTCAATCCAAATTCCACTCTCTTTCAATCCACTGTTTTATTTGGAGTAGAGTGTGGAGCAGAGTTATGCAAGATCAACAATTTACCAGATTTTTTTTATGGTATACGAGGGCAAACGAGCAAGCGTGTCACCTGATGGTAAGCAACCAACGCCGCCCATGGACACCAGGAACACAGATAGTGTTACTGTTGCGTTGCCGACCTTTAAGGAATAGGGGAAAGGAAGGGATGGGGAAAAGCGGTGGGCCCCCTGGTACCTCTCTCACCGAGCGAAACGCGACATGAGCCACTTTACGCCGATCTTCTGAGAGGTCGTGGTAATTCACCGGTCGGGCCGGCCCATTCATGCAGCTAATTGCTTAGCACTGCCACTGTAATCCATTAGATTTTTTAGAATCCTTCAGTGCTCCTGGAATACCAGCATATAGAATAAATAAAAAGTTGCCGTACCAACAACTATTCTTATAAATATAAGCACGCCCAAACTTTGCAGAGGTATCACCAAATTAACCAACAGCAAAGCCTGATAGAAGCACAAATTTTTACAGATTGCGGTATAGGTCCTGAATCAATCCAGATCCTGGAATTCCTCAGATTCCAAAGAATTTTCCTTTAGTTTTAAACTATTCAAGTTGTTAATTAACCTAGAAACTGTTTTCGCGACAAAAATATTAACAAAGCCCAAAGCCAGATGCTACAAATAGTATGTGTAGAACTAAGTATTGGCTAATAAGTGGCTGTCATCTGTATCTTGGCCGACGTGTGCTATTATCCCCAATTGCTACACGTGTAATAGCGTGAAGCCCTCGAGGATCCAATCTAATAAATGACGAGACTTCACGAGACGAAAGTAAGCTCGAGCAACGTCACCCCAACTGCTTAATCTCTAATAATCTCGTGTCACGGTATTTGTAATTCTACTCCTGCGAAATGGCTCGACCGATTGTCATGAAATTCTGTGTGCATATCGGGTAGGTCTTAGAATAGAACATCTATTTTTCGTGCCCGGTATGGCAATTGGTTGGCCGCCACCTATTCCATTTGGGACATAACCATAACGGTGAAACATAACATAACCATTCGGGTAGAAAAAGGCGAAAATGTACACATTCCATGACCAAATAGAACGTGTTCGGGAGGAAGGTGATGTTCGGATCGTCAAAAACCGACACGCGTGCATGAAAATAGTTATGAAAGTCAACGAAGCATGTGAGGCGTGTAAGAATCGTGCCTTATTGCGCTCTGCTCTCTCTGCCTACCCCGCTAGGGATTTGGCGTGAACTTATGTATGTATGTGTAGGTGTAGGCAGCGGCTGTTAAGCCTTGACTCGTTATGTTTACGTCCCAAATGGAAAATGTGGCGAACCTATTGCCATACCGGGCACAAAGTTTTTAGTCATTGATATTTATCACATGACTTTCGAAATATTATAATTAATCATTACATAGTATAAAACAAAGTCACTTTCCGCTGTCTGTCCCCTTATATGCGCATATCTTTAAAACTACGCAACGGATTTTGATGTGGTTTTCTTTAATAGTTAGAGGGTGTCAACGGGGTGGTTTTGATCTATAATTCATGTATAGTGTAGTAAAAAAAAAAGTGATAATTTTCAAGATTTTGAACTTTAATTGCAAACGCTGCTTGAACCCTAAGTGATAAATCAAAATAATGTACTACATTATTATACACCTTTAAAAGATCTACAAAAAAGTCCGCGAGGGCATATGTCTATCTCTTAGGGATTGAACACACAATGACCATTTTTATTTTTTTACTTTTTACGGGAAATAATGGCTTATTTACGAAGCGATTTTAAACATTACAGTATTATCTTTCATCCAATTAAGTGTTTTTAATAGATAGTGCGTGTAATATAGATGATCCTGGCCCTTTACAGCATGCAATTTAAACAAATATTTTCAAAGATATTTCAGTATTAACATAGCGAGACAGCAGTTATTAATTTTGATGCGGAACAAAGTTCGCCTGGTCAGCTAGTAATAATATAATTATTACTTTCGAATGTAATATCGTCATTGGTGTGCCAGGATTCGAACCCGCGACCTCTGGATTCAGAGCTGAGTGCTCAATCACTGGACCACCGAGACTATTCAATAACAGATATTCAATAACACCGAGACAATTCATTCAGGAGAAGTAAAAGATTTTTTAGGTTTCTTACATTTATTAATTGATTATCCTAATCTTTACCTTATCTCTATACAAATTATAATATTTTTATCCTAATCAATAAAATTAAAATTATTGTAGAGGTAATATGCATTTTCATTTTCTTACAATTATTTTATAACCGTAGAAAACAAGGTTGTAAGGAAGGAAGTTGGTTTGAAAGAGAGTGTCGGTGTAAAAGTAAGAAAGGGCATGCTCCAAATGGTTCGGACATGTAGAAAGAATGGTTGACGCAAGACTGACTAAGCAGCATATACAATGCAAAAGCGGATGGATGTAGGAGTCGAGGACGGCCAAGACACATTCCAAGACCAAATAGAACGTGTTCTGGAGGAAGGTGATGTTAAGAGCCTCAAAAACCGACGCGCGTGCATGAAAAGAGTTATGAAAGTCAACGAAGCGAGTGAGGTGTGTAAGAATCGTGCCCTATGGCGCTCTGTTCTCTCTGCCTACCCCGCAAGGGATTTGGCGTGAAGTTATGTAGGTATGTATTTTATAACCCTCAACTAATGCTGTGAATTGCTGCTGTTTATTGAAAGTTGGTCCAGTAGTACCTTTTATAAACACAATTTTTATGTCTTTATAATAACATTAGTAAATTTTTTTTGATAAAAATGTATCATAATTACAGTGACAATAATTATGTTCTTATGTAAAAAAATATATTTTCCACTATAGTACCAATTATACCATATAGATTCATAATTAATGAATATATTTCCCAGACTGTCCACAGTGATACAAAATTGGAATCTTTCTCAATGGTCAATTATGATCAACTCATCAATACTCCAATCTTCATAGGAATGGTCAGGCAGATATCTTCTGATGATTATTGGAATTTTGCCATGTTTCAATTCCTTCATTGCTATCTGTAAAGGATCTGTTTCACCTTCTAATTCCACCATGACTGGTGCACACATTGCTATTTGTAGTGCTCTTGTACCTACAACATAAATATAGATTGATATATAACTCTTTATTTGTACATGTTATAGACTAAGAGAAAGCATACATTAGCCTAAATAGATAAAGTACAAATGGCAGCCTTATAGCTAAAAGCAATTTCTTCCAGGCAACCTTGGAAGGACAGTAGTGAATATAAGACCACAGATAATCTTAGGCGACCAAACATAAAGAATAAATACATAATTAGACATATAAGTAAATACATAACTAAATTTAAATAATAATAATATATTATTAACACATTAAATAGTAAATAAATAAATATTAAGAATATTTACAGACATAACCCTACAGATTTACAGACACACATGTATACAGAGGAAACAGATATATAACAAGTTAAAATGTTTCAAGGTGTTGTGATAGAACAGTTTTAAAACATTTGATAGATTTTGCTTTCCTGATCTCCACAGGCAAAGCATTCCATAGCAGTTCTGCCTAGACAGAAAATGATTGCCCATACAAATGGGTGGAATGTCTGGGCACTGCCAACCTCAAGTTTTCAGATGAAAATTATATATATAAATATTAAACTTCTAAAATGAAAATTGATTGCAGTTTCGGCAGTTTGACATTTTAAAACTTTTCATGCACAAGTATATGGCGGCTTGATGTCTCCAAAACAAACAATGTGAATCAAACTGTGTCCTGCCTGTAATTATATATCTTTCGAAAATTTGCAATTGAGATTTTTTCGCACACTATTAATGGTTCAATAAAACTTATTAAAAAAAAATGAAACCAAGTAAACATGTTATAACCTCACCTAATACTCTAGCTCTTTCGTATTTAGTCATGTATCTTGTAGTGATACGTTTGGATTTCTCAACGCCTCCACCTGCCTGTCCAGGTGCAAGGCATTGCACGTTGTAACCGTCTTCCTCTTGTTCCTCTGTCTCCTCAATGTTGTCATCTTCCTCAGCAATGTCGTCGTAATCTGCCCCGGCATCTTCTGCCTCGTATTCTTCGTCAGCCATGTCTGAATTGATAAATTTAATTCAACACTTGAATATCTGTCTGTTGTCTCTATCTATGTCTCTATAAACTTCACTCTATTGAAATTAAAGGCCTTCTAATATCATGTTCTCAGTTTTGTGCAAAATTTGAGTTTTTTGAAAATGAAGGAAGAGTGCTGTGTTGACAATTTTTTTATTTATTTCATAACCATGGCTGCAAAGTTCAAAGAAGAGTATATAAATGGCAAAGTTCTTCAATCAAAGTGCCGCCAAAACATTAAGCAGTAAGTAGAGTAGGTGGAATCGCACAACAGAGTTCCCAGTACACAATCTATCAATCAAGCAAGGCAAGGAGTTTTTAGCAGGAATGGAAAAAAGCCATATTATTAAAAAAAAAATGTTTTTCAATGGATATTATTGAATAAAACTCGTGGCGTTTTATTTAATAAGTGTTCGAATATGTGTTCCAATGTGAGAAATGGTGTAAATATCGTGTGTATCGTGCTCTTCTACATTGTCGTCAAACCTGCCTTATAGAGTCTGGCCAACGAAAGCTGTCCATGTATTATTTTCAGAAGTTTTGATATGGCAATAATTTAAGACTGTCAAAATTGACACTTTGACGTTTCGTACTTGAGTCATCTTCTGTTTACGTTGGTTTATGTGCATCATATTTTCATTGATTTTGTTTAAAATAATGCCGAGAACAATTAAAAGTTCGACGAGGAAGCTTCTATTTACTATGATTGACAAATATAAAGACATAAAAAGTGATTTAAATCAGAAATCTGCAGAGAAAATACTACGACTGGATTCAATCCTTTCACTTTCAGGTTAGTTTATTGAATTTCTAATGAACCATTTTGATACTTTTAGACTATTTAAGACAAATCGCAATATTTTTCATGGTGTATCTACTTTTCAGGAAGTATTAACAACGAGGAGACAAAACTTAAAATTGTGGAAGCAGTACAGAAATTGAAAACTCTCGAAAAAAACGAAATGGCGACTTCTGAAACACATTATTTAGAAAAGATATCTTCAATGACAGGTATTACTTTAGAAATTATAGATTTTAACAGTTACTTCGAAGAGTTATATAAATTTATGACAATGTATGGATGGCTAAATTAAATAATATATTATGGTTTTGTAATAATGTCTTTGTATATTATTATGGTTTTTGACTTTAATGACTAATAATTAATAATATACTGTTACATACATAATTTATTGTATTTGTTATCTTCAGATGTCAGTGTGAAGACTCTAAGAAGAATTAAAATTGAAGGGTCCAAAAATCAAGGACAGTGGAATACTCCGGGGAAAAATCGTCCACATTCAGCAACAGTTTCCAATTTGGATAATTTTGATATTTCAGCTATAAGAAACAAAATAAACGAATTTTATGGAGTTAGAAAACAAGTCCCAACACTGAGAAGCCTGCACAATGAGCTGAAGGAAGCAATTGAATTTAAGGGATGCCGTGAAACCC
Organism: Euproctis similis; assembly: GCA_905147225.2. Classification (NCBI taxonomy): domain Eukaryota; kingdom Metazoa; phylum Arthropoda; class Insecta; order Lepidoptera; family Erebidae; genus Euproctis; species Euproctis similis. The sequence continues at coordinate 19,704,794 of LR990109.1, forward strand.
TTAGAAAAATTTTACACAAGAACGGGTTTGAGTTTCAAAACAATAAAAATGAACGGGCTTTACTTACAGAAAAATATGAAATTGCGGCATGGAGACATAGATTCCTGAGGACAATACATAAAAAGAGGCTAGAAGGTAAACAGATTATTTACCTTGATGAGACATATGTACATCAGAACTATAAAGTTAAAAAATCATGGCAAGGACCTTCAACAAGCGGTGTCACTACTAATATATCATCAGGAAAATATTATTGTGCATGCCGGATCGGAGGAAGGGTTTGTGCCAGGTGCATTATTGGTATTCAGCACAAAATCCAAATCAGCTGACTACCATGATGATATGAATGCTACCAACTTTATGAAATGGTTTGAGGAAATGTTGATACCTAATCTCACTAAACCTAGTGTAATCGTGATGGACAATGCAAGTTACCATGTGAAACAAGTAAACAAACCCCCTACTATGTCTGATTCTAAAGCTAATCTCCGAATATGGCTTCAAGAAAATAATATTCATTTCGAAGAATATCACACCAAAGCTGAATTAATGTGTTTGGTGAAAGATAATAAACCTGCCGTTGTTTACGAAGCAGAAGTGCTTCTAAAAAACACAGTCATATCCACAATCACGAAATTTTGTTGTTGCCACCGTATCATTGTGACCTCAATGCTATTGAGCTTGTATGGAGTCAAGCGAAGAGAAAAGTAGCAAGCAAAAATATAGGAATACCAGGGTCTGAAATGCAAAATTTAATAAAAGAATGTTTTCTATCCATAACTGCTGATGACTGGAAGAAGTACACTGATCATGTACTAAATGTGGAAAATCAGTACAAATTAAGGGACCATATTACTGAAAACGAACTTGAACTATTCATAATACATGTTGGGGACAGTAGCAGTAGCAGCGAAGAAAGCAATGAAGCTGATTCAATATCAGGTGTAGAGTTTTTGGAATCCGATTTTAACTATGACTCATAGCTCCTATATTTGTACGGCTCCTCGGGGTCCTCGACTGTACATAAATAATAGATTATTTGAAAATAATAAAAAGACAGAATTAAAAGTTTAAAATCTTTTATTTGATATTCTTCATAATACAATCGAAAATTGCAACAACAGTTGTTAACAAAACAAAATTTTTTCAACTCGAAAAAAATGTACTTGCTGAAAAATAAATAGTATTAACTCCGTTTATGCAGTGTATAGCCAGGGTTAACAGCTCTTGATTTTTTAAAATTCCCGCCTTTTTTCTTGGACAGCTTTCGTTGGCCAGACTCTAACATCATGCATAAAATGCCACGACTTTATGGATGCTTATATTAGGTTAGTTTAAGACACTTTATTTAAATTTTGTTTGGGTTAGTTTATGTAAAAATAAGTATAATAAAATGACCCATTCAATTCGCATCCACGGCCATGAAATATTTTTTTTTAAATCAAGCAAGTCAAGCAATAAACTACTGTTACACATGCTCATGATTAGCATGAGAGCATGCTAGTATCGAGCATGATCGAAAATCGACAGCCATGCTAATATCGACCATATATAATAATAGAGTATAATATGGATATGCCTCCAAAATACCGGAACTACATATTTGTAATTAGCTTTTTAGAATTTTGTTATTATAGCTTAAATTTGTGTCTAAGGTGAAAAAAATAGTAAATTAAATATTTTAATTATAATATACAGTCAAAACATAAAAATTTGTATCCGATGAGGATTAAAAATAATGTATTTTGGTTTTTGTTTAATTCATAATAAAAATGAAATTGCATATCTATAATAAAATATCTTGTAGCAAGTACCTAAAATCACTCTACCTACTCTAACCTGTCAATAATAATAGCCATATTTTTTCATTATCAACTAAAAATCACCAACCAAGCTAAAAAATGGCAATTGCAATCAATATCCCTTAAATATCAACTTAACACTTTTAAAAATATCACATTTAGATTATTTATCTAAATGTGATATTTTTAATGCCACAGCTTTTTTTTGGTGTATGTCTAACAGTGGTAGAGCCAAGCCGGTGAAATACCACGGACCTCTCAGAAGATCGACGTAAAGTGGCTCATCCCATATTTCGTTCGGTGAGAGAGGTATCCGGAGGCCCACCCCCCTTCTCCATCCTTCCCTATCCACTATTTAAAGGTCGGCAACGCAACAGTAACACGATATGTGTTGCTGGTGTCTATAGGCAGCATTGATTGCTTGCTATCAGGTGACACGCATGGTCGTTAACCCTCGTATCCCATAAAAAAAAAGTTTAATATAACTTAAATTTTATAGGTTAGTAGCTGACCCAGCGAACTTTTTTTCGCCCTAGAAGTATTAATTAAGTGATGTTTTATTGTATTAATTTTACATTATATTTTAGACGCAAAGCAGCTCGTTGATATCCTATCCCTTATGAAAAAGATCACATCAGAATCCGTTGCGTAGATTCAAAGATATAAGCATATAGAGGACAAACAGCGAAAAGAGACTTAGTAATGATAATAATGTTATACTTAATTGTACTTGATTGTACATAAAATATATACCGGGTCAGAAATCACGTTTAAATTTTATTTTAATACTCAGCAAAAAAACCTTGAGAATTACATATCAAAGCAATGGTCTCTATTACTGTATCCATATCAATTAAAATTATTATAACTTTCTGAGCTGTTATCGATATCTTACAATGTAGTTACTAGTGAATCGAGTGTCAATTGAATCTCTATAGTGTGTCTATGGAACCGTATTTTAGTCTCTGATAGCTAACGATACAAGACGACAGACGAGCTTTCCTTTTCCGGTTCTGCATCAAAGCTGTAACCATGCCGGTGTGTATTTTTCTAAAACAAAGTAAAATATTCCATGGTGTTTGATTACTTTATGCGTTTTCTGTGTTTTTTAAAATCTTCCCCAATTTTAAATAATTACTAATAGTGCTTGTGAAGTTATGGAGATAACGCGTATATGTCGAAACGAGTGGATACACATGGCACAATTTGACATGTCAAATAATCCTTATAGAAACATATCTTTATGTGTAAATCGACTGAAAATGTTGTCATATCGAGGGCTTAATTTGGAAGCACTTATAATCTTTTACGCGTACATATGTGTACTTAAAAAATATAGAGTGTGCCAATAATAACCTAAACATGCGTTTCTGCATTCCAGCTCGCAATTGATTTACTGCATCCTTCTCCCGCGTCGGAGAAAAGAAAGCACAAGTTAAAGAGGTTGGTGCCACATCCGAATTCATATTTCATGGATGTAAAGTGTCCTGGCTGTTACAAAATCACAACTGTATTCAGTCACGCGCAAAGGGTAGTCGTATGTGCAGGTTGCTCAACGATCCTTTGCCAGCCCACCGGTGGTCGCGCTAGATTAACGGAGGGTAAGTAAATTTCTAAACAATCAAATTGATAATGTATTTGTCTTTAAACTCATTTTAGTGTTGATTGTTGCATATTTAATGATAACTCACTAGTCTGAGTCACATTCGTGTGTTTTTGTTTATTTCACAATATGGCATTTTACCTGACCAGATTGGAAGTATTTCACTCTTGTTTGTAAACACAAATAAAATGTGTTTGTTACGAACAAAGAAATACACAAATTTAAGATGAAGTTCAAATGGATCACTATTATACTATTCAATATTGTTTAATCATGCCAGGAAATACTTTTAGTACAATTTAAACTATATTTTTCAGTCAATGGAATTCATAATAATCTAGTTGCACAACTTTTGAAACATGTATAAATTAAGGCCATTCAACATAATAAATTGTGTATTAATTTAGAAATGATTTTGAATAATATCAATTTGCTTTCTACATTAAATTATATATTTCTCCATTTAATAATTCTAAATGAAACTATAAATTCTTCCACTTAATAACAATTTTGCAACTATTATAGACCAAATTGCACAACTTTTGCAAGAAATGTGTAAAGCAGCGAATGAAATGTCATTAGGTCATTATTATTATATTAATATGTTTCTGATAAATAAACTCAATCAAGTTAGTAAAAAAATAAACAATACAAATGTTGGCCTATGAGTGATTGGGTACTTTAAAGTATACATGTTACCGCCACCTTTTAATCAGCATTTGTTATGTCGGTCGATATGTTTGGAAACTGAATATGGACTTTACGGGGGAATTAATGAATAAATAAAGAGGATTCCAATATAGTTTACAAAAAATAATATAGTTTGATTTAATGACAAACATAAAACATAACTTCACACCTTTGTTACTCGAAGGTGTAGACAGTGGCTGTTAAACCTAGTCTCGCCATTATGTTTACGTCCAAAATGGAATAGCTGGTATAATTTAAATACACAATGGCTGTAGTAACAGACTTGATTTTTCTTTGCCTCTAATCAGTAGATTAGAAGGCTAAGAAAAATATGTCTAAAATAGTTGCTTATTCTTGAGAATTGATTTCATGTTCCTGTTCAAATTAACAAATGTATGGTTCTAAAATTATAGATTACTTATTATTTATTAAATACCAAACATGATAGATGGACAAATGTTATTCTAGCAAAATACAATTGCACAAGTTGAACACAGATTCATGGTCAACTACATATCAGGATTCAGGCATTTTTATGGCAAAAGAAGGCTTAGCTTTTACATTTATATAATTACTAGCGGACCCAACATACGTTGTCCTGCTTAATATACCAAGCGATAAAGATATTTTGTTTAATATACTAATTGCTAAAAGAAATGAAAGACAAATAATTTATTAGTTTTATCGCCATCTGTTGGAATTGCTTGGAACGAATAAATGAAGTAGACAAATGTTTAGTCAACAGATATCGCCATCTGTTAAAATAGTTTGGAATTAACAAATAAAATGGACAAATAATTTGCAATAAAATAAAATCGCGATAATAAATTGAGATATAAATTATCCTATCTTTTAAGTTGGACCAAACTGTGCATATTGCGTGCAAATTTGTACGAAATGTGTTAAGCGGTTTAGTAGGCCATCGCGAACAAACATCATGACAGGAGATTTATATTTATTAAGATATTCATCCATCAATAATCATCCACCCTTATGTTAATGTCATCTCATGTCACTAACTCATAATAAACAGTAACACTTGAAAACTACTTTTGATCATACAGTTGCAGTTGATGCCTTTGATATCAATTTAATATACCAATGTGATAGTGTGCACCTTACACCAATATACACAAATCAAACCTAATAATCTAATCCAATTCACTTATGTCACCTTATTTTATTGTGTCCACCTAAAAGTCTAGTTAGTAATATTTTTCCAAAAGAAATCTTGGTAGTAAAAAGTAGTGCTATTGTAAAAGATATATTTAAATCTATATTTTATAGCCGATGTGGGGGCTGCAGTACTAGAGTTAAAGCAAAAGGCGTACTTTAAACTGCTAACCCCAAAGCTTTCTACTCAACTATAGCCACTCACATAGAGACTATCATTATGTAATAAAAATAGTTTAAATAAGAGATATAGCAAAAAATAAAGAGACATAATTTTAAGTCTAAATTGTAAGCAGGAAATAAATGTTAATATAATAAGTTGAGTAAATATAATATAATGATTATTTAAATAAACAAAAGAAAACACATACACTTCATAATTATCTCAAGGCCGGTAAGTGACCGGTAACCGTGTAAGTGTAAAATAGAACTGTTTTATTTACAAAGTAATAAGATAAATTAATTACTTTATTTAAAACTAGCCGACCCGACGAACTTTGTTCCGCATCAAAAGTAATAAATGAGTCAAATTTGGACATTAAAAAGTTCAATTTGTGCTATTTATCGGCACGTGTTTTGGCGCGCAACGCAACTACTATGTCCCACTATGATAATACTGTAATATCTTCCTAAATATTCGTGTAAATTGCATACTGTAAAGAGCCCTATTGATCTATAATAAAAGCACAATCTATTTAAGATACTTATTTGGAGGAAAATTATGCTGTAATGTTTAAAATTGTTTCGTAAATAAGGCATTATTTCTCGTAAGAAGTAAAAGAATAAAAATTATCGATGTGAGTTATCCTCAAGAGATTAACATGCCCTCGCGGACTTTTGAAGGTGTTTAATAATGTAGTAGCAATAATGTAAAAAAACAGCATAAAAATTCGTTGCGTATTTTTAAAGATATAAGCATATTAGTCAGCATTTAGTCTCGGTGGCGCAGTGGTTGAGCACACACACGGCTTCTGAACCAGAGGTCCGGGTTCGATTTCAGACACTGGCTCACACCAATGACTTTTCGAAATTATTTTCGGAGGTTATGTGTGATAAATGACTGTGATGACTGACAAACTTTGTGCCCGGTATGGCAATAGGTTCGTCATTTATTCCATTTGGGACGTAAACATAACGGCGAGACGAGGCTTAACACCCGCTGCCTACACCTTTGGGTAACAAAGCCGTGAAGTTATGTTATATATGTTATAAACATATATGGGGACAGACAGCGGAAAGTGACTTTCTTTTATACTTTGTAATGATATATACAATAAAAAACTAGCTAAAATGAGAATGGATGTGAATCACAGAACTAATTCGGGATGGGTGAAATGGCGACAGGTTTCAGGAACAGGATGCGACCCACAGATGCCCCTTAAATTAAAGGGGAAAATATACTAATCAATTGTCAGACCTGTCGTATTGTATGGCTCTGATCGCTCGCCAATGAAAGGAGAGACAGAAATGCGTATGTTAAGATGGATGTGTGGTGTGACAAAAATGGATAGAATAAGAAATAAGTGGCACCAATGACGGAAAAAATTAGAAGTTGTAGATTGGCGTGGTATGTACACATTATTAGAAGGGACGAAAGTCATGTCACAAGGAGATGGGAATGACTGTGGATGGACGCATTAGTAGAGAAGGCCAAAAAAGAGACGGATTGACTGTGTAAAAGTTGATATGAGTATGAAGTAAAAAGTAGGGAGTAAATGTGAACACAACAAGTGATATAAGAGAATGAAAAAACATGACATGTTGTGCTGACCCCACTCAGAGTGAGACAAGGGCAGGAAAATTATGAAAAACTAGCTAAAATAAAATTTCTCCACGCTGAATGGCAATGCTAATCCTCTGTGCGAATACCAGCTGTCTGGTTGTAAGAGGCCTCAATTAGTCTCTTTGCAAGATCTTTATAAAGTGCAGAGCACACAAACCCCCATGTCCCCAGAGAGATAAAAAAAAATTGTATATAATAAACATAATATTATTTTAATAAACACTTCAATATATAGCGATCAAGGTTCAAAACCAGGTTTACATTTACACATAGTGCAAAACCTTAAACAGGTGAGGGTTTATTCTAACCATATGAGGATTATATTTAATTTTGTTATTTTTGTTTCAGGATGTTCATTTAGAAGAAAACAACATTAACTTTCCTGGAGAGAGCCCCATTAATTTTCTAAGATTTAAGATTCTTTTTTTTTCTGTTGTAAGGAGGAATGATATTTACAAGTTTGTGAAAATGAATCCAGTCAAGCAGTACCATTAAAGGCTTTTTCAAAAGGAACACTGTTATTTTATTTATATTAAAAAAAAAAAACATTTTATGTAAAATTTATATTTTATCCTATTTAATACATAAATATTACACATTACTCACAATATCACATATGATACAAATGTCATCTTAATAAATGATATAAATCTTATTGCATATACCACATAAATTTGCTACATGGTTTTGTATATGACATCCAACTGCCATCTCAATTGTTATTAGATTCTTTCTCAAGAGCAGGTAACATATGCTCATTGATAATGTAATATTTGAGGTTCTCTAAGCAGTTGCTGCATTATGCAATAAGCATATAACAAGTTTTAATAATATTAAACATCTTCAATAAAAAAAAACAAATAGGTAAATAAAATTTAGAATGCATAACAGAAGTTCATATAAGTCTTGATTCAATAAAATGGCATTAGGTCAACTAAAATTCATAATAATGCATATAAATATGCACTATAATTCTTTAGTAAAATACTCATTAGTTTTCAGCAATTGTGCTTCAGGTAACTCAAGACTTTGTTCTGCATTGGAAATGTCCTGTTTGATAGCCTGTATCAAGTCTTCTAGTGAAGTAAAGTTTTTTTCATTTCTCAAGTAACCTACAAGACATATCTTCAAATGGGATCCATAGAAATCACTGTCAAATTTATGCATGATGTGAGTTTCCTAAAACAAAGATTGAGTAATTAGAGCCTTAAGTTTATTAACAAAATAAAAAACAAACTGCTACTATTTAAAATTTACAGTAAATATTGAGTCCAGGCTGTTAATAGAACTTACGTTCACATGTGCAAACATTTACTCAGTGCTATCAAAAATATATACAGCAGAATCTCACTAATTTGACATATCCAATACATAATCATCTTCCACTTTCGCCTTCCTCGTTACTCATGCAACATGCCTGGAAAGGTGTTACAGCAAGGACCTCAAACTGCATAAAAGCATTTGAACATAATTTGAAATTCTTAGTGTGAATTTTTTTTTAATTATAATACAGTAAATGGAACATTTCAATAATATGGCCCTCTCTAAGTATCAGATTAGTGAGATTATTCTGTTTAACTAATATTGACGCTGTAAACAATTACTAACTAACCACAGACATTTCCTTATTTTGGTAAAATGGGCACCAGCCAATGTTAGCCACCATTTTATGTACAGGACCACTGTCTACTTGAGCCCATCCATAATATACTCCTGGGTCTAATTCTTTTGGAAGCAACTGTACAACTGCTAATGGATAATTTGCTGAAAAACGTTACATTTTATTAAAATTTCACAATATGTAAGTTACAAAAACATCTGTACAAATAAATTCATAGCTAGTTACTGAAGTTGGTTTGCCAGCAGAAACCTTAAAACACAAAGTAACTGTACGCGACTGTTAATAAGCTAATGACGCATGTTTTACAAATCATTAGCCGTAAATATTAATTAGAGCTTAACAAATAGGTTCGATTATTATTTAAAATAATATTTATATAGATATAAAATTCAAATTTATAAAAGATATTACCTGTTGGACATCCAAGTTCTTTGGACCCTCTTCCGAATCCTATAACTACTTCTCCCCTAAGAAAAATTGGTAAGTATTTTGACATAGTTTCTCAGGAAATTAAACTGACATATACATACAAACGCAACGTAAAACAAGAACGTGTCGGGCGCGTCGTGTCCACAATCGCACTTTCACATACTGGCATCAGGCATACTGCTATAGTCGGATTTTTATTAATTAACTACTTACAACACAACAACCACTGACGTTTACGGTGTTGTCAGTTTTTGATGAAAAAAAAAATAGTGTTGTAGCAAAGCGAATGAATGAATAAAATTGCCACGGTTGTATAGCTTGGAAATAATTAGTCTATCATAGATCAGAAACTTGTAAGATTGTCCCATTTTCAATACATCACGTAATTGTAACCATAGATTTATAAAATATAACAATAATAGGTAAGTAATAAAAAAACATCGTTCATTACATATTTTTTGTTATATTCATCTTCAGATAAAAAATTTTCACTATCATGACATTTTTATACATTTTTAAAAAATTCTGATAAAGAAAATTATTTGTTACATAAAGTTTTAGAAACTTTGTTATAAAGTATTTAGTAATGTTGTTAGTGAGTCAAATTATTTAATAAATTGAGTAGTATAGGATTTAGAGTGTTTAGTATAATGTGATGATTAACTATTTCACTCATTGTTCATTCATCTGATTGAATAAGATCTGAATGCATCACCATTACTTTAAATGTGGCAACATTATTTTTCAAAGTTACCATAACTACTGTCAGCTAGCTTTGACTAATTAAAAATACGACCACCTCTAACTCGAGTTCAAATACTTGATTAGATTGACACGGAAGGACGTGAGATGACGAGCAGATAAGTCGTCATGTTTTATGACTACATTCGTACAAAACAATCAGTGTCTTATTTGTGTTGTAAATTTAATTTTTGTCCTGTTTTTGTCAAATAACTTTCGTCTCTAAATATCTTGTAACAAGATAAAACTATAAATTTTAGTTCTTCATATCATGATATATATTACTTAGGCCCGTAAGATCAATCACAGTTTAAACTATTTTCCCTAGTTTAAACCTCATCTGTCGTTTATTTCGTAAGATCAATGCTAGATAAACTTCCAAATACAGTTTAAACTATAGTTTAGCTTACACCAGGAGATATTGCCGTTTAAACTGTGGTCCTGCCTAGTTTAAAAATGGCGGTCGTTTATCAGCTGACATCTGACACAACGATTGTGGGTTCATACATAGATTTAGCATAGACTACAATAGATGGTACATGTCAGGAAAAATTTACTAATAGCATCGAATCACTGACAGCGCAACCGCTTATATTAGATTTTGGGAACCGCGTATATTTTATTTACGTTTCCACACATAAACATTAACTTTGTAAAAGTTAACGTTACGAACACATTGATAATAATAATAATATCTTGGACACAAATCACACAGGGCCCTCCAGTTCCAAACTAAGCAACTAAATGCTTGTGCTATGGATACTAGATAACGGATAGTAATACATATATATATACTTATATATATATATATATATACTTTTCTTTAGTAAATACATTCTTATAATACACAGAAAAACACCCAGACGCTGCACAAATATTAATGTTTGTCATAAATATTTGTGCTCGGGTGAAAATCGAACCCCCGACCTCAGTGCTGCAGCCGGTTGTTTTACCAATGCGCCACGAGGCCCGTAAGTCACTCACACATTAACAACCCATTTTCGTCACGTTGTTTGGGTGACTATCGCCGATCTATTATTCTTAGATCTATGGTCACACTATAAAACTTCATAAAAGAAAGAGAAAAAGATTTCTTTGTTTTTGTTTTAATAATTCACTCAATGTGAGTAGGCAAAGGTCGTTGACCATACAGACATTTCTTATGTTATTTCTTGTTATTAGTTGATAGGTAAAAAAAAAATACAAATAGGAATCAAAAAGATTTCTTTTTCACGAAATATGCCACAGACAATGTACAAAAGAGTGAACAATGAGCGAAATATGGACAATAAATAACCAAATGTTGCCATCTGTCGAAAACTAAACTTAGTTTACGTAATCTATGTCCATTTCGCTGTTGATCTTACGGGGCAGGTTTAAACTCTAGATTAAAATTGACTATAGTTTAGAAAATCGACAGTTTTAACTATGATTGATCTTACGGGCCTTAGTGATAATGATGAACGGGAATTAACGCGACACTTTTTTTGGTAAACAAATATTTACCTTGATTAGCTTGAGTGGTCACAAGCAGACTGAAGTGGCGCCCTCACGACTCCGTAGATGAGGTAGATGTTTGTATATCTACCCTCATCGCTTGGTGCTGTTTTTTCTTCATTTTTCTAAATACCGTCACACTACACTTATAACGTCCCTATTCTGTACGCCCTACGACGCGTGTCTATTCTGATAGATTAGCCGACTGTGAACTAAAGCGAGGTGTTACTATTTTATTAATCACTGGATTCCATGTTGCGGAGAGCTTGAATCCATCCTCCCGATTGAAATTCTTGTGTTTTTTAATTTCAATCGCTTCACGCACAGCTCTTGGATAATAGTGGCGATCATTGGAGAGGACTTCCGGATGGTCGAACTCGATCCAGTGATTAATACCGCCGAGAATTATGTGTTCGGCTATCGCTGATTTGTTCACCTGTCGGTTCTTCACTGCGGCTTTGTGTTCCTTGACCCTTTCAGCTATTGTTCGCTTAGTCTGGCCTATATACGAACTACCACAGCCGCAATTTATCTTGTAGACCCCAGGTGTTTGTAACGGCAAGACATCCTTCGGCGTGCCCAAGATATTTGTTACCTTTGTCCCCGGTGTGTATACTGTGGGGACTGAATATCTTTTCAGTAGTGTGCCTATCTTGTCTGTCACCCCTTTGACATAAGGCATGTAGGCTGGCTGTCGGTTCACTTCCGGATGTTTGCATCGTCTCGACCGTCGTTTGTTTCCTCGGTTAACCTGATATCCGTTGTTCCTTAGTACCTCCTGAACATGATCAAGTTCTTGCTGTAAATGTTCAGAGTCACAGAGATCCTCGGCTCTATTCTTCAAAGAAGTCACAACGGATTGCAAGTGTCGAGGGTGATGGTGTGACGAGGCGTGTAGGTACCTATCAGTGTGTGTGGGTTTCCGGTATACACAGTGAGCTAAGGACCCATCAGATTTCACGCTGAGCCTGACGTCTGAGAAGGGCAGCGACCGGTTCACCTCCATCTCATATGTAAACTTTATTTTGGGGTGAACTGAATTAAGATGTGTTAGGCATTGATCCACTTCATTTTTGCTGCCTTTGATGATACAGAAGATATCGTCTACATATCTTTTCCAGAGTCTGACCGTCTTTGGGCCGTGGCTTAGAGTTTTCTGCTCAAAATGTTCCATCCAGAGGTTGGCAAGCACTGGAGCTACGGGGCTCCCCATTGCGACTCCATCTATCTGAAGGTTGTATTGACCCTGGAAAAGGAAGAAATTGCCTTCTAGGCAGTGTTTCAGTAGATCAATATAATTCAACGGCATCTCGTTGTCCCTCAATTTATCGGCCACTACCTCCAGGCATTCCTTAATTGGCACGTTGGTGAATAACGAAGAAATAATATAACGAAAATGAAGAAAAAACAGCACCAAGCGATGAGGGTAGATATACAAACATCTACCTCATCTACGGAGTCGTGAGGGCGCCACTTCAGTCTGCATGTGACCACGGCCAGTGCAACCTGGCCGAAACCTCAAGCTAATCAAGGTAAATATTTGTTTACCAAAAAAAGTGTCGCGTTAATTCCCGTTCATCATTATCACTAAGTAATATGCAACGCGAAAGCCTAAAAGTTTTTATGATATATATTATATAATACCCCGCGAAGTTTACTCCGCATCAAAAGTAAAATTTGAATATTAAAGAGTTTAATTTGGGATAAGTCTCGGTGGCGTAGTGGCTAGTACCCCGCTTCTGATTCAAGAATTAGTGGGTTCAAATGCCATACACCCATGACTTTTCAAAATTTTCGGAAGTTACGTGTGATAAATATCGATCGTCACAACTGCTACGTCCCGCTATATTGATACAGTATCTTCGTAAATATTCGTTTAAAGGGCCATAATCGACCATATTGATCTATAGTAAAAGCACAATCTATTTAATAGACTGAATTGGACGAAAAATAATGCTGTTATGTTTAAAATCGTTTCGTAAATTTGTTTGTTTACGTAAAAATGTAAAAAATAAAAATGGTCATATTATCCCTAAGAGATATGCTAGGGCCACGGAGTGCCGCCTAGCTACGCTGAATGTGCAGGGAGGAATGATTCAAAAGACCTAGAGGAATACATTGGCGTAATATGTGGCGAGCATTATCGCCGCCTTCGGTTTATTTTTTTTAGTTGTCATTTTGTTCCCACGAATAGCTAGGGAAATGAAGTGTCACCACAATGCAGAGCCCCGCATGCAAAGCGAAGTTTAAATAGTATCTGGGGGCACCACTTCCAGATATCCGGTACGCTAGCATGCAGACTCGCCCCTGCACATGCATCCTTTGGCGCGGCAGACCAATGGATTGGCGGAAAAGGTGAGGGAGAGGGTGAACATAAGAACTATTATAGATAAGTTAGGATACCGCTGTGACGGAAGGACTGGGATTTAGCAGCAGCAGCTCGAGGAGGTTGGGATCGCACACCCAAATCTCACCAATAGACCTCTGACCTGAAGGTGTATAACAATGAACAATGTACTACACATTGTTTTGATTTATCACTTAGGGTTCAGGCAGCGCAGATATAAGCATAAAAAGGGACAGACAGCGGGAAGTGACTATACTATAAAATGATGATAATGATCATTCCTCAAAATAAGATAATAAAATGAATATTTTTCTTTTGTTTTTAGCTATAAATATATACGAACATATCTTGTTTTAAATATGTTGTAGCGAATATAACTCAGTTTGAACTTATTATATTTTAAATGACTCATTTTAAATTTATCTGAAACTATTCCGAAAAATCTTTTTGCCTACTTATACCGGTTTTTAATGACCAATATTTAGTGACTAGACAGTTGGGTTATATTGTGAAACATATATGCCCAGTTCTAAAAGTAATCTATAATTATCCTTTCCTTGTGACTGGCGCTCCTCGGTCAAAATTTTTTTTGATAACAGTGCATAATTTTTAGTTGCCCTCAATCAATCAATTAATCGTTTTTTATTCACACTGCTTAACTCGAGTTACGTGTATGTACTCAAGCAGACACAAGTTACCTCAAGAAAATATTTAATTTTATTATTTCTATGTTATAAAACATTATGTAACTGGATAGTTTAATAGACCATAGCCCATAAGCTAGTGAAAACTACAGTTGAAACTTTAAATTTATCAAATACGTAGTCAAAAACCACATACACTTGTTTCTCTAATAGCTTATTCTAGAGTAGTTTTTTTATTAAATATGTTGTGACTATATAAATATAATATTGTGAATGTGTCCTAGTAACTGAAATAATTGATTATTTTCATTAACATTGGTTATTGTGTTTTATGGGATAGGAGGGCAAACGAGCAGACGTGTAACCTGAGGGTAAGCAACGAACGCCGCCCGTGGACACCAGCAACACATATAGTGTTACTGCTGCATTGCCAACCTTTAAGGGAGAGGGGATAGAGAAGGATGGCGAAGGGGGTGGGCCACCAGTTACCCCTCTCAATGAACGAAACACGGCATGAGCCACTTTACTTCGGTCTTCTGAGAGGTCGTGGTATTTCACCGGCTGAGCCGGCTCATTCATGCAGCAAACTGCTTGGTCTACCACTGTTTAAATTATAATACATATATGAGAAAAGTATGAAACTTGCCCTTTTGAACCCATCTACTGTTTTTTGATGAGAGAACTGTTGTTTTTTATTTGATTGGGCTGGCAACACTGGGTACTAATACACCATGCTATTAGAGAGCAAGCTCATGAACTGTTTACACGTGCTACCAATAGGCATGCTAGTTTCAAACATATTACTTGCATACTCAGTAGACAAACCTGTTCACACGCGCTAAAATCACCCGCCTTCCACCCACGCCTCAGAAAGCATGCTCATTAATCGAACGGCTGTCGATTTTCGAGCATGCTCGAAACTAGCATGCTCATTACCAGCAAGATCTGTACACACATGCTAGTATCGAGCAAGTGTGTACAGATCTTGCTGATGTACTACTACTAGCGAAAAAATTACAGAGAAAGGATTGAAAACAATGAAAATTATCTATATACAAACAAAAAAATGTCCGATGGTTCAGACTATTGGACAAGTAGGATGATGCAAGATTGGATAATCATCATTACATAGTATAAAACAAGGTCACTTTCCGCTGTCTGTCCCCTTATATGCGCATATCTTTAAAACTACGCAACGGATTTTGATGCGGTTTTTTTTAATAGTTAGAGGGTGTAAACGGGGTGGTTTTGATCTATAATACATGTATAGTGTAGAAAAAAAAATTACGCGGAGTCCCTACGCGCTACTGAAGTGGAACTTTTTAACAGACGAACATTTATAATACGCTTATTTTATAAAGAGCACAACTTACATTCCACAGTCGGTAGTTTTACCAATACACGGTAAAACTACTGACTGTGGAATGGAGATTGGCGGGTTCTATCCCCACTCGAGTATCCCTATCTTAAGGTCTGGGTAGAATTTGGTGACTATTTTATTTAGGAGGATGTGCCATATTCGACGTCGCATTGTTCTTTGCACAGAAATATATCAAGATAGAACGGCCGCGATGTCATATTTCCATACATTTCTAGCGTGTCACTTTTTTAAGAACCACGCCCACAGCGTGACGCCATTTTCATTGTGAGCGGGGCAACTAGTGAGGAGACACACTCATTAGATTATCGATAATAATATCTGCAACGTGTGTTAAATTTATTATCTCTATGTGGTACCAAATTTATTGATTTTGTGTAACGAACGGTAATCATAGACAATAAAAAAAAGTTAAATACTTTAATCCTATAACATATTTTCCCAATAGTATATAAACTTTATTTATAAATATTTTATTGTCCTTGAAAACTATACATATTTATTAAATATTTGCTTTTTTGTAAGAGTTGGCCTCACAGTCACACAGTCTCACAGTGGTTAAATAACGAAGCCGAACGTCGACATTATACTTCCGTCACTGTCGTAAGAGAAGTACAAGATGATTTTCCGTCGGCAATTGGTCAAATTGGTGAAAACTTATACTGTCAAATAAACTGCTAAACCAATAAAATTATGAAGCACTTTGGTTGAAATTTATGGTGTTCGAATAAAGGTAGGGACAAAGCAAGACGTGAGCTGATACTCGAATTAATATTGAATTAATTTATCGATAAGTCCTAAGACTTAACTATACATGGAGTGTCCATCTCTAACATTCGAAGACCAATCACAGCGATTAACAGACACAGCGATCAACTGGCAGGTATATTGTGTATTTCGTTCGATTCGACGTACATTACGCGTATAATATAATTAAGGGCGCAATGTTTTTTACGAGCGTTGAATGTGGACAGCAATGGATATTCATCATAACGAAAATGTATACAACTTATGATTGTCATTATTGAACATGGTAAAAGTAAAACAATTATTTAGAATCTCAAAAAAATACTTGCTACTGATTTTCTATACTTACTGATCATACGAAATATTTCCTTTCTTCATATTTGCTTCACTACTTTTGTCACAGCACAATTAGGTATATATGTGAAGTTTTATCTATTTTTTTACGTCCTGAACGCAGGATCGGGACGCTCGATCCATAATGAGAGCGAGTTTCGAAAAGCATGCAATATAGTGCATGGTTTTGGCACGCTTGCCACGCCTATTCGCCGTTCTATCTTGATCTATTTCTGTGGTTCTTTGATTTAGGTACTCCCCCAAGCTCAAGCCCATTCGATACCCATATTGTAAAATGCATTAAAATACTTATAGCATTGGATTTAGAATGACGCCACATTTTCAAGTTACTATCGAAAAGCCCTTTCATTTGATACCTATATTGTAAAAAAGCATTAAAACTATATTTGAATGAGTGGCGGTGGAGTTTCACCGGTCGAGCCAGCCCATTCATGCAGCGAACTCCTTGGCTTTACGACTGTTAATAATATTATCCAAACTTAGCGTGTATAAAAACTTTAAAATTGAGTTCTAAGATTCAATACATTATAAATATTTATTACATACTTATTATATACATACTTAGATACTTACATACATTGCAAAATAACAAGTATCGATTTAATTATCCTTATAATAACAAATATACGTCTGGCATGTTCGGTAGCCGCTTCGTACCTACTTGTTGTGTTACAAAAAAAATAGAGATTTACAAAAAAAAATACTAGTACAGATAGCACAAAAAGAATTAATTAGAAAGAAATTGCAATAAGGTAAAAATAATTAAGACAAATCAAAATTTAGTTTATGTAATGAAATTAAATATAAAGAAATTAAAAAGCCCTTATTTTACTAGCTACATATGCATTTTAATAACTATACTAGTTGTTGCTCGCTACTTCATCTGCGTGGACGCCAAAAAAGCAGGAAGAATACTGTGCCTGTGCCATTATACGGGTTCATCGCTCACCCCCAATTAGTGATAGCGTGATAATATTTAGCCTGTGTTGACCTGCCCCACTTGGCTATATTTAAGCAAAATTCGACGTAAAAGCATGCAGTACTTTTACAGTTTATCCGTAACAGACAAACAGACAAAAATTCTAAAAACTATATTTTGAGGTTCGGTATCGATTGTAGATCATATCCCAAGAATTATGCAAATGAAATATTCAATGAAACTCAATGAAATATTCAACTTTCCTACAATTTTATTACATGTATAGATTATTTGGCGGCACATTAGAAAGAAATTATTTATTTTACCCATTTTGTTTTTCATACTTCTTAAACGTATTATAACGTATTTGTGTGATATCTGTGCTCGACGCCTCGGCAGCCTTGAAGGAAGGGACCTATCGACCCTCTGGCTGCGTGTTGATAGCGACGACCACCCCCGCATCTACGCATGTCTTTATAGGTCCCATAGCGGTAATACCGAAACAGACCGACTCATGGACCACGTTCAAACGGCTGCAGATTCCGTACTTCAACAGGTCCCATCCGCGGAAATCGTTATTCTGGGCGATTTCAATGCCCACCACGTCGATTGGCTTGGATCTCGCACCACCGACCACGCGGGTAGATCTGTTCATGACTTTGCTCTAGCATATGATCTAACACAACTGGTTACCGCACCCACGCGAATCCCAGATGTTGATAATCATATACCTTCCCTGTTGGATCTTCTGCTGACCTCCCATCCGGACAGATATGTGGTTTCTGTAGACGCCCCTTTGGGTTCTTCGGACCACTGTCTGATAAGGAGTACGGTGCCACTCACGTGCCCACTTCGACCGCACATTGCGAGTCGCCGCCGTGTGTGGCACTATAGGTCAGCGGACTGGGATGGGATGCGAAATTTCTTCGCATCTTACCCATGGGGGCAAGTTTGCTTCTCGCCGGATGATCCTGACGTCGTTGCCGACTCTGTTGCTGACGTGGTACTGCAGGGAATGGAGCTCTTTGTTCCATCCTCAGTGGTGCCAATCGGCGGCAGATCCCAGCCCTGGTTTGATCGCTCATGCAAAACGGCATTACGTTTTAAGCATGAGTGTTATCAAGCCTGGGCAAAAGCAGTGGCGTCCCAGGACTCTGACACCGGCCCTCTTAAGAAGAAGTACAACCTTGCCTCCAGGTCCTTCAAAAGAGTTATAGCCGTAGCAAAGTCTCAGTACATAGGCAAAATTGGCGAGAAACTAGTTCGCCTTCCCTCGGGAACCCGTGCGTTCTGGTCGCTCGCCAAGGCTGTTCTTGGGAATTTTTGTAAGCCGTCTCTTCCACCGTTGCACCGGGAGGACCAGTCACTAGCCCACGACGCAAAAGAGAAAGCCGACCTTCTTGGCACTCTTTTTGCGTCCAACTCGACCTTGGACGATATGGGTAACATCGCACCGACTATTCCACATTGCGGTCACGCCATGCCGGAGGTTCGTTTCCGGCAAAGTACTGTGCGACGCATACTTCTATCCCTGGATGTCCACAAGTCGAGTGGGCCTGACGGAATCCCAGCAATTGTGCTGAAGACGTGTGCTCCAGAGTTGGCACCGGTTCTAACGCGTCTTTTCCGGTACTCCTACTCTCTCGGCGCTGTGCCAGCATCATGGAAGGTTGCTTTAGTCCATCCGATCCCTAAAAAAGGTGACCGCTCAGATCCGTCCAACTACAGACCTATCGCCATCACCTCCCTATTCTCCAAAATAATGGAAACACTCATCAACCGCCAGCTCCTTAAGTATCTAGAGGAGCACCAGTTGATAAGTGACCGTCAGTACGGATTCCGTCAAGGTCGCTCAGCTGGTGATCTTTTAGCGTACTTAACCCATCGGTGGGCGGAAGCGGTTGAGAGTAAAGGAGAGGCGCTGGCCGTTAGTTTGGACGTAGCGAAGGCCTTTGATCGGGTTTGGCACAAAGCACTTCTTTCGAAGCTTCCATGTTATGGGCTTCCCGAGAAATTATGCGATTGGGTTTCCAGCTTTCTCACGGCTCGGAGCATTAAAGTTGTTGTCGACGGGTCATGCTCCGACTTAAAACCTGTGAATGCTGGAGTCCCCCAGGGCTGTGTGCTATCCCCTACGCTGTTTCTTCTGCATATCAATGACATGCTGCTTAGCAGCAATCTTCATTGTTATGCAGATGACAGTACCGGGGATGCCTTATATACCGGCCACCCGCGTATTTCTCGGGAAAACGTCGACGAGCACCGGAATAAACTTGTGTCTGAAATCGAAACTCTGCTTAGTCAGGTTTCGGAATGGGGCCGACTAAACTTAGTCCAATTCAACCCTAAGAAGACACAGGTTTGCGCGTTTACCGCTAAAAAGACACCCTTTGTCGTAGCTCCCTGTTTTGAGAGCACTCCCTTACCCGCCTCAGCCGCTATCGGAATTCTTGGTGTCGACTTGTCGAGTGACGTCCAGTTCCGCGGTCATCTGGAGGGCAAGGCCAAATTGGCTTCCAAAAAGCTTGGTGTGCTCAATAGAGCGGGACAGTATTTCACGTCAGGTCATCGCCTGCAACTTTACAAGGCGCAGGTCCGTCCTCACGTGGAATACTGTTCACATCTTTGGGTGGGGGCACCCCAGTACCAGCTTACTCCATTTGACCGCATCCAACGACGCGCGGTTAGGCTTGTCGACAACCAAGCTCTTACTGATCGGCTTGATCCTCTGGCGTTGCGGAGAGAGGTGGCATCTCTATGTATCCTCTACCGCATATACCACGGGGAGTGCTCTGAGGAATTGTTCGGATTAATACCGCCAGCTGATTTCCGCCACCGTTCGACGCGCCAACGCTACCACCCGCATTGGCTGAATGGTTGGCGGTCGACAACAGTGCGTTTTAACAGGCACTTCTTGCCACGCACTGTTCCTTCATGGAACCAGTTGCCGGCGACGGTATTTCCGGACCGCTACGACCTAGGAACCTTCAAGAAACGAGCCTATTCCCATCTGAAAGGGCGGCAACGCTGATGTGATGCCCCTGGTATTGCAGACGCCATGGGCGGCGGTGATTGCTTTCCATCAGGTGACCCGCAAGCTCGTTTGCCCCTTATCCCGTAAAAAAAAAAAAAAAAAAAAAATTGTAATCTAATTGTACTTTTGTACATGTACCTTCTGTGTACTAAGTATCGGGAATTTGTCAATAAAACAAAAAATACAAATTATTCATCTAAATTTATTTTATCGCCTTCAAAGTAGGCCCCATCGCTTACAATACAACATCTCCACCGCTTCACCCAGTCTTCCATACATTTTTCATAGCCTATTTGCGGTATGGCCTTTAGCTCATTCAGCGAATTTTCTTTAATGGCTTCTATTGACTCAAAACGTTTTCCTCGAAGTGGTAATTTTAGCTTGGGAAATAAAAAAAAGTCAGACGGAGCCATATCAGGTGAATAGGGTGCTTGGTCGAGAACGTTTGTTGAATTTTTCGCTAAAAACTCTTTCACTATAATGGCTGTGTGTGATGGTGCATTATCATGGTGCAGCATCCATGAGTTGTGTCGCCACAAATCTGGACGTTTTCGGCGGATACTCTCACGCAAACGCTTCATGACCCCTAAATAATATTCTTTATTCACTGTTTCTCCCTCTGGAAGGAATTCGGAGTGAACCACACCACGGTAGTCAAAAAAAACTGTCAGCATCACCTTGATTTTGGTGCGACTTTGCCGCGGTTTTTTGGGTTTCGGCTCGTTTTCGAGACGCCATTCTGAAGACTGTTGGCTTGTTTGCATGTCATACTCATAAACCCATGTCTCGTCGCCAGTTATTATACGTTTCATAAAGGTCGGATCCGTAGAAGCTCGGGAAACCATGTCTTCAGCGACATGCTTTCGCTGCCCTTTTTGAACAAAATTGACCTCTTTTGGAACTAGTCGAGCGACGACGCGTTTCATGCCTAAAATGTCAATGAGAATATTGTGGACGGACTTAAAAGATATGTTCACCTCACTAGCCAACTCTCTCAGACTCATACGTTGATTTTCGAGCACTAGCTTCTTGATTCTGTCGATGTTTTCTTTGGTCGTAGCGGTTGAAGGTCTACCAGAACGAGGCAAGTCTACTACTACTTCTCGGCCTTCTTTAAAAGCCTTATACCATTCATAAGCCCTTGTTTTCGATATACATGATTCGCCGTAGGTATTTCGCAACATTTTTAGTGATTCATCACATGAAATATCATTCGAAACACAAAATTTAAGGCACACTCTTTGTTCAACAATATTTTCCATTGAAAAATCGCCGAGGACTCAAAACTATGACCAACAAAAAGTTTAGTTTAAAACAAATTAAATGACAGATCCCGTTCAAATTTTGCGCGCTAAATTAGTACAGTGCTACCAACATGCAGTAAAAAAATTAGAACGACCTCTTTTACGCGGGTCTCTTTATTGACATATCCCCGATACTTTTTACACAGAGTAGTACACTAATGGTGCAACCATAAGGTAAAAATAATTAAGACAAATTAAAATTTAGTTTATATAATGAAATTAAATACAGTAATAAATACAGAAGTAAAAAAGCCATTATTTTACCTGGGACCTATTGCATTTTAATAACTATATTATTTATTGACTAATTACTTAATGTTTTATAATTCTAATACTGAACTAGTTGTGTTACTCCTGTGTCTGTATGGATACTTTTTATTAAGGTTCCCAAGGTTGGTTTTTCAGTTATAGCGACGTCAAACTAATTATTATTTGTTATTATTATTATTATATAGCATTAAAAAATGCCTTGTTTGTATATTCCTACTAATATTAGAATTTTTGGTTTTGTTCTTTTTTTTTAAGTAGCATATAAATTTAAAAATTAAAAACAATATTTTTATGCAGTTAGTACTTTTGAGACACGGTGCGATAAATATAGTGCCGCTACTAGCTACTAGATGTCTATGTACAGTTTTTAATCACGCTATGGAAGTTCTCTTCCTTGGTTTATTTAAGCCGATTTATGTTTTAGTGTTTTATATTATCTATAATACCCGCGAGGGGGCGTTAAAAGCGTTAAACGCTTTTGCACGCGACATTAGTAGAAGTTCCACTTCAAAAAGTGATAATTTTCAAGATTTAGAACTTTAATGGCAAACGCTGCCTGAACACTAAGTGATAAATCAAAACAACTTACTACATTATTATACACCTGTAAAAGGTCTACAAAAATGTTTGCGCGGGCAAATGTCTTGATCTTCTTTTTAAAAATTTTATAGTAACTGATGGTTTCTCTAGTAATCTTAAGATCAATATTTAAATTATTTGAATAAATATTTGTCCTAAAAATTAAATGGTCTGATTAAAGAGTCCCCTTTTTCCAACATGTATCGAATTAATTTTGCTTTTTTTTTAATTGATTAGTATTTATATAGTCTTTTGATACAGAAGCCGTGGGTTCGATTCCAGACGCATACCAATTATTTTTCGTATTTTTTCGAAAATTATTAATATCGGGGACTGACAACTTTGTGTCCGGCGAGTCAAGGCTTTAACAGCCACTGCCTACACCTTCTGGTAGAAAAAGGCGTGAAGTTATGTTTTTAGTATTATTATAACTTAACTTTCATATTATCAAATCAAGCGGTGCATTATGCTCGACAGAAGTAGTACCTAAAGATATAAAATTAATAAGCTGAATTTTCATGATTAGCTTCTTTCGATGAGACGCTCAAAAATTTCCTTTGCGAAAACTATCTATAGTCGTAGGTAATATGAGTAGCCGGATTAAAATATTGATTGATTAGTTAAATTGATAATGCTCAAAAAACCATTACTATTTTTACCAGGTACTAGCTGACCCGGGGAAATAGTAATAATAATAATTCGCCTAAGTTACTCGTTATTACACCAGCAAATAAAAGTTTCGTTAAGATAGGTCCACCCATTTCAGAGATTACCCGGAACAAACAGGCGGACGGACAAAATTGAAAAAGACAATTCATATGAAAACATATGATATATACATATATTATGATACATATGAATGTAGTAGAATGCAGTAATTTCAATATTACAAACACGCATTTCAATTTTATATAAATGTTTAGATTTGTGATATAACTTGATAGTAATCAGGTGCAAAAATTGCTATTATGTACCTACAATTAGAAGACATTAACTATACATTTATACCACACGTCAACTGATACAAATATCTGTCAAATTTCTTCGAATGATTAATCGATTGATGAAATTTTACAGATCTGCATAACACAACGTGCCCAGACGACGTCTGATTTACTACTGAATTGTAGTCATTTAGTTCGTGAACGCACTATGTGCAATAACTATAGATAAATATTAATAAATATACAAAAAACTATGTAGGTAAATTATGAGTGAGACGCCCAAATGTTTCTTTACGAAAACTATCTCTAGTGGTAGGTAATATAGTAGCAGGAATAAAATATGTTAATTATAATAACTATGTATAAATATACAAAAAACTATGTAGGTTATAGGTATCTATGCTCGGTCCCTTTGACTCGGGCTAAAAAACCGACAACAAATGGAAGTTGTGCGAGGCGAGGCAAAGTTGGACGAGGTAGGGCGAAGTGCGTTCCCACATGACAAGCACTTCAACTCCGTACAACTTTTCCTAGCCGTGTGGACGGTCGGATCAACTTCCGAAAGTAGTCCGAGGCGAGGCAAAGTTGGACGAGGTAGGGCGAAGTGCCTTCCTACATACTCGTGTTCGCCCAACTCTGTACAACTTTCCTAGCCATGTGGAGGCCGGGTAACAAGAGAGTTAAGAAAGCTAAAGAAGCTAGTAATGCGTGTAAGAATTGTGTCTTGTAGCTCTCTGTTCTCTTTGCTGCCTGCTCTGCAAGGGATTTATTTTGAAGTAATATTATATTAAAACTAAAATTTACAGTTTTCTTTTTGTTATAGGAAATACATTGGAGATGAAAGATAAGTGACTGGAACAGAACAAAAATAAATATATATGTCAATTTCGCTTTGTTTATTATGAACGAATGTATAAATTATCACGGCTCCATTAAAGGTCTCACTAACTCCGTTCCATGTCGGTTTATTTAGTATTTGAACTGAGTTGGAGGTAGTCAACTCGAGTTGACGCGAGTCAAGGTCAACTCGAGTTGCCATCACTTTGCAAGTTATTTCCATAGACATATTACAGATAGGTAGCTACGGACTAATACAAATCTATCTATGGTTTTATTTCATCAAGTCAAGATATTTTTCCTGTAATTCATGTGGGTGATATTTCAACTATGCAGTTAATACGTAAATTGTTAAAGATAACCGTAACAGAACTATCGAATAAAAGAATTAGCTAGTTTATATACATTATAATATTTACTCTACGCAGGCTCATAAATAGCATATTGTTAAACCATGGTATTTTTTATTATTGTTGTTTATTTGCGATGTAATGGAGATGTTTAAAGTGCAATGAAATTCTGTTTTTGGAGCAGTAATATTAAAAGGATTGTTTACAGTGCAATTATCTTCAATTAGTAGTTTCTTGAACAGTATGGGACACTTTCAATAGACAATGTCAGATAAAAGCCACGAAGGGTCTTCGTCGTGGGATATCGCTGGACCATCGTCTCTGGCAGCTATTCTGAATACTGTATTTACTTCTACAGAATCTGACACACAACAGAGGAACGGTATATATTTTTCTTTTTTTTGCATAATAAAACAACTCTCTTAAAAATTGATGGATGTGTATTTTCTTTGTTAATTGTCATAATTTTATTGTATCAGCTAAGAAGGTGTTATGTAGTAAGGTTGCAATTAAGTCTTATTAATTGTTAGCTGGTTTCTGGTTTTCTGTTGAAGAAAATGAAGAAAGTCCAAATTTCACTTAAAACATTAACCAATCGTTTTTAACAATGACCATTTATAAAGTTACATAAATTTTATTGCTTACAGAACAAATGGAATGCGATGCACTGTTTGCAGAAAGTGATGACGAAGTAGAAGTATTGCCAGCAACTGCAGACCCATCTACTGCAACTGAAAATAGGCAAATACCTAAACCAGTTTCATCCAACTATGTCAACTCAACGACTCCCAATTATGAAATGAGTATATCGTCTGTTGCACATCCAGCTGGCTCACGCACACCTATTCCAGAAGAGTATCAGCCTCTGCCAGACAGCTCTAGTTCCTTAATATACTCTTTTGACTCAAATAATCCTGATGGCAATGTAACTAATGGCGTTAGAAGAAGAATACCTGATGTTAACATTCGTTATCAACCAAAAGTTCAAAATTCAAACTACTATTATCCAAATTATCATGATCTAAACCCTTCAGTATATAAATATACTCCAATATATCCTAATAATTTAGTAGTACTCGGCGATAGTAGAAATTATGCATCTCATCCATTATCATATGCAATGCCCAACAGGACTCAAACGGTGGAAAATAACCCAGAATATCAAAACTTAGATTTGAGAACTAGTAATGCTTATAATTTGGCGACTGCTCAAAGTAATTCCAACCAACCGAATGCATTAGAAAGACCTAGTCGGAAGCTCAACATATCCCCAAGGAGAAGACAATCAAAAGAAACAGAAGCAATGCATGTAATTGATGTTTGTTCTGAAGATGAAGAAGATCATGTAAATGTGCCCAGAAAGAAACAATGTGATACTGATGCCAGAATTAGGTCTGATAATGGCAGTGGGAGTAGTCACCAGTGCAACAATGGTTTCACTCAAAGGGTTGAAATTAAAGCGGAACCAGTACACAATCTGAATGATACCCAAGGTGCAAGATCTGCTATACAAGAAACACAAAAT
The DNA here is from genome assembly GCA_905147225.2 of Euproctis similis. Lineage (NCBI taxonomy): Eukaryota > Metazoa > Arthropoda > Insecta > Lepidoptera > Erebidae > Euproctis > Euproctis similis. The sequence goes on from LR990109.1 coordinate 19,731,365, forward strand.
GAACATAGCTTACAACAGGTAGGTTGTAGTGTACAATTGCTGGTTAAACAAGAAAATCCTGGCCGTGTTACATGTAATAATAGTGACAAAAATGTTGTTTCTGCTGCTGCTTCTAATAATGTATACTGCAACAGTTGTAAAATTTGCCATAGTGGTTCTGAACCCTGTAGGATTAGTGCTGTTAACTCAAATAACACCCATACTAGTAGTTCACAGTCATCATTTTTGCAAATTAAAGAGGAGCCTAGTGATCAAGGTGCAGTAATAAAGCAAGAGTCAGCAAAGAGTCCTCCAGCAACAGTCTCATCCCACCCTGTCAAGACAGAGACTGTAGAATCTCATCAGATTAAAATGGAACCCAGCACATCTAATTCAAATTCTAGTTTGGGACAAAGAATAACCATAAAGCCAGAATGTGACAATGTTCCAAGAGTACAAGATGGCAGTGGTGATGTTATATTAAACAGAACTCATGAAACATCACCACAGCCTGGAACAAGTTACAGAAAAACAGAGGATACTAAACCGACAAATAATCAGGTAAATATTTAAGATATCATCTAAAACTAATTAACAACCTCTAAATATAGAGGTTGTTAATAAATATTTATTTTTTATTACTGGCAAGATTAGAATATTTAGAAATATTTATAGACTTTTGGTTCTATCGGGGCATACTACACTGTCTTGATTAAAAGCTTAAGTATGCAAGCAGTTAAATCCTTAGTCATCAAAAAAAAATCCCCAATCTAAATTAAATTCTTACTGTTTTTAATATAACTAATTATTATCATTTTCACTACCTTCTATGATGTAAATTCTAATTTAACCAGGGATTGCAAGCTACTGAACCAGTGTCCGGTGGATACCCTTCGGCTCCGGATCTACAACTCGACTGGCTCTCAGATTCCAGTTCTGATGATGGTGTAATTGTAGTCGAGAAGGATACAGCCAGTGTAAGTAATTAAAATATAATATGTACCACTTACAATTTGGGAAAATAATCTTCAATATGTTGAACTGAAAAATTGTTAATCTTTCTGTCATCAATATGTTAAATAATTAGAATCTTAAATCCATTTTGATCACTTTACAAATGCTTTTATAATTAACTTAGCTGACCCGGCGAACTTTGTTCCGCTTCAAAAGTAATATACTACTGTCCACCTATGTTAATACTGCAATATCTTCGAAAATATTCGTTTAAATTGCATACTGTAAAGGGCCAGGATCATCTATATTACATGCACAATCTATTTAAGACACTTAATTGGAAGAAAATTAATGCTGTAATGTTTAAAATTGCTTTGTAAATAGGCCCTTATTTCTCGTAAAAAGTAACATAACATAACTTCACGCCTTTTGTTACCCGAAGGTGTAGGCAGCGGCTGTTAAGCCTCGTCTCGCCGTTATGTTTACGTCCCAAATGGAATAGGTGGCGAACCTATTGCCATACCGGGCACAAAGTTTGTCAGTCATCGATATTTATCACACATACGAGGGGAGGTCCAAAAGTTCGTGGAATGAAAGGGTTTTAGTAAAAATGAAACAGTAAATTTATTTTTCCTTTTCAATATAATCACCCTTAAGCTGAATACATTTATTAGATCTATGAATTAATTTTTCTAAACCATCGTAAAAATATTTTTTATCTTTTCCCTCAAAATGAGCCAAAATTGCCTCCTTTACCTCATTGTCGTCGGAAAATTTCCTTCCCCTTAAGTCTTTTTTTAAATTGGGGAACAAATAAAAATCACTTGGGGCCAGATCTGGACTATAGGGTGGGTGGACTAGTGATTCGAAGCCATGCGTGTGTAGAGCAGCCATTGCAACTTTGCTCTTGTGAACCGGCGCGTTGTCTTGCAAGAGCAACACGCCCTTGGTCAATTTTCCCCGACGTTTTTCTTTGATGGCATCCTTTAATTTTTCTAGTATTGTTGCGTAGTATTCTCCGGTTATGGTCCTGCCCTTTTCTTTATAACCAATCAGTATTATCCCCTCACAATCCCAAAAAACAGTAGCCATCAACTTTCCAGCCGACTCCGACACTTTGAATTTCTTTGGCGGTGGTGTCCCCTTTTTATGCCATTGCATGGACTCTTGTTTGGACTCAGGCTCAAAATGATGAACCCATGTTTCATCGCCGGTAACAATTCGCTCCAAAATCGGTCCAGGATCGTCGCCACACAACTCCAAAAAATGTTTTGACGCTTCGACGCGCTGCTGTTTTTGAAGCGGCGTGAGCATTCTCGGTACCCATCTTGCACTGACTTTTGTCATACCCAGGTGGTCATGTAGGATTCGCAAAATGGTGGTATCTGATACTCCAACTAATGCAGATAACTGTTTTTTCTTCAAACGGGTGTCCTCCAGTACAATTTTTTCCACTTTTTCGACGATGTCTGATGTGGTGGCCTCAACTGGCCTTCCTGAGCGGGGGTCGTCTTCAATCGACTCCCGACCATGTTTAAAAAGACCATGCCACTTGTAAATCATTGATTTACTAGGGCACTGTTCCCCGTAAACAGTTTCCATTTCATTCAAAATGGTCTGAGCGTTCTTTCCTTGCTTGGTAAGGAATTTAATGACCGCACGGTGTTCAATTTTCTCCATAGTTTCAGTTTTCTTCCGGATTGACGTGTTTAGCAGGCGAGTGTTCGTAAACGAATGACGCAATAGGGCTGAAACTCCATTTATATACTAATTATGAGTCCCCAATTAGTATGACACTAAGCGAGCGCCCCTATCCCCACTCCATCCCCTCCATTCCACGAACTTTTGGACCTCCCCTCGTAACTTCCGAAAACAATTTCGAAAAGTCATTGGTGTGAGCCAGTGTCTGGAATCGAACCCCGGACCTCTGGATCAGAGGCCGTGCGCTCGCCCACTGCGCCACCGAGACTGTTGTAACTGTCGTAATAAGTAAAAAAATAAAAAAGGTCATTGTGGATTATCCCTAAGAGATAGACATATGCCTTCGCGGATTTCTTTGTAGACCTTTTAAACGTGTATAATAATGTAGTATGTTGTTTTGATTTATCACTTAGGGTTCAGGCAGCGTTTGCGATAAAGTTCTAAATCTTCAAAATTATCACTTTTTATAAGCTTTGTATTTAAATAAGTTTTTACACCTAGTTTGATATGAACTTCAATATTTTAATATTTTTCCTATTATATAATATAACTCCAACCTTTTTGGTCGCATTATATGAATTAGTTCTATAATCGAGTCCGTTTCTGAGTCCGTCGCGGGTTCGAATCCCGGCTCACACCAATGACTGTACGAAAGTTATTTGTGATAAATATTGATGACTGCATACTTTGTGCTCCACATGGCTATAGATTTGCCACATATTCTATTAAGGAGGTAAACAACAAAATATTTTCTGTTTTAGCAACAGGAAGTTATCATCGATCTAACAGGATCGCCATCTAGAAGTGCTACAGACACTCGAAGTAATGAGACACCTGTTGATGAACCAAGTCCAGGATGGACAAGTGGCGTGAGACGTTTGATACGTGGTTATCCTCGATATGATCATCCACCGATGCTCATCAGTGAAATGCCAGAAGTGCCAGCATCAATACTCAGAAGCAGGTTAATACTATATTTAATTTAAACTTCAAAGTTTTATTAAAACACAGGCCCTTACATTTTATGTGTTTAAAACTAGCTGACCTATTGGCGAACTTTGTTACCTCTCAGGGGGCCTGTTATGAGCTCTTAATTCCAGCCAGCTAAGGCACTGCCTAGCGAATTCGTATTTCCAACGACTAATTTCAGCTAGTCTAGACTACTCATGACTGACTAAATGGAATTAGTCGTTGATAAATTGAATTTAGAATGAATTTAATAGTGACTACTCGTCACCAACTATCTGAAATTAGTCGTTGAAAAAACGAATTTGCAAGGTCGCGCGTTAGCTGGCTGGAATTAACGAGTTCATAATACGCCAACAGAAGTAATAAATAAGTTAATTTTAGTTTTGATTAATTTCAATTGGCTATATTTATCAGCCCGTCGGCGCATAGTGACGTCGGCTGCGCAACGCAACCACCATGTTGTCTTCGCATTTTAAATCTGTTGAAAATATTTATTTAAATAACATGCTGTAAAGGGCCATATTAATCTATATTATATGCACAGAGCACAGTACAAGGAGTACAAGCAGTTTCCTAGTACTAAAATAAATTAAGCTCTGAATACCCAGGCCCACAGTTGTTGATATCTTGGTTAACCAAGGTGTTTATTTTATGGGTACTTTGTTATTAATTTAGGGTTACCAGAGAGGAAAAAGCTACAAAATATTATGTTCTTTATTTATCATATTAGATGACAGGAAATATTTTGTTCTAGTAATCATACCTCGTGTGCATAATGTTCCTTTCTAATTAAGGATTAGATAATGATTAATGCTGTAATGTTTATAATCGCTTCGTAAATGACGCGTTATTTCTCGTAAAAAGTAAACAAATAAAAATATTCTTTGTGGGTTGCCTTTAAGAGATAGATAGACATACAACATTGCAGATTTAGATCTTGTTTAAAGGTAAATAATAATGTACCTAGTACATTATTTTGCTCTATCACTTAGGGTTCAGCCAACGTTGGTAGTTAATGCTCGAAACTTCGAAAATTATCCGTTTTTTTCTACTATATTATGAACAGACATTATATGCACACCATTCTGTTCAAAATTTCTATGTATTAAAAAAACCACTTCAATGTCGGTTGCGTAGTTTCCAAGTTCTAAGGATGTTAGGGGACTTTGTTTTAACGGGTTGTTATATCTACATTGTAGGAATGGTCTCTTTTAGAACAGTGTTAGGTTAAAAGCCCAATCACTCGAGGGATTAATCATTAAACAGTATAAAATAAAGAAGCTTTCCGCTGTCTGTCCCCTTGTATGCTTATATCTTTGAAACTACGCAACGGATTTTGTTGCGGTTTTTTTTAATAGATTTTCAACGATGTCAACAGGGTGTATGATGTCATGCGTAGTTGCTGAATTTGGAACTAAAGGGCGCTGTGTGATTTGTGTCCAAGATATTATTTTTATTGACGTAGTAAAAAAAGTGCTACATCGGAAATTTACTTATTTATTACTTTTGATGCGGCACAAAGTTCGCCGGGTCGGCTGTAGAAATATATGCAGTTCGTATTTCCACACGGTATATAATATGTTGTGAGTAGATCGATGACGGGTGCGTGGTCGTGCAGGTACGTGTGCCGCGGGCGCGGGGCGTGCGGCGCGTGCCGGCGCTGCTGCTGCGCGCACGGCGCCCCGCACCCCGCGCACCAGCCGCCGCCGCACCTCCCCGCGCACCTCGCGCCGCCCCTCGCCCCGCCCCTCGCGCCGCCCGCGCCGCCCGCCCCGCCTGCACACAGGCAGTATTACTCATTATACTCTGTCCATGGAGTACATTATTTTTTTTTGTATCTTGAACATGTTATCTGATACAATACGAAACTTCATGGGCGTCAGTTGTCAAAAAACCACTCATATAGTGTACAGAGTATAACTGTCAAATGGGCAGGATCGATAGTTACAACTGTAATAAATACTGTAATGCTGTTTGAAATAGACGCCTCTGTAAGAGTTTGATGAAGTTTCTTTACAGTGGAGTTCGATCCAATCGCCGTGACAAATTTATTGATGTCATGATTTATGTCGATACGTTACGAATTTTTTAAATGTCAACCCTGTTTTTCTCATAACAGTGGGTGATCGCGGCAGAGATGGACTGTCTGTCTCGCAGCCGTACCTAGTCCATGAGCGACTGTGGCAAAGGCAACATCACATACTGGTGAGTTTGAGCTCAATAGTTCTGCATTTATACCCGCAAAATGTTCACTAATGTATGGCATACTTCATCCTATTTGTTTTACAGGAGATGCAACGTCGCAACATGATAGGTGACTGCTACGGCCGCGTTTTGCCGCCGGTACCGGTTCCAGTGCCGCCCACGGCTGTGCTCGCTGTAAGTACCGTTTATTTAATACTCATTATTCTATCATACTTGGTATTGACTTTAAAAAGAACACCTAAATCATAACTGATTAGCAAAACTAAAATTACTTCTTCATGTTAGTACAGGTACTATTAAATAGTTGGACTAAATAACCACAAATTACGTGAGGTGATTTTTAAAATTTTCTGTCGCTTCCTCCCTTTGTGGTGAGGTGTTGAAAACTATAATATAGTATACATATGTATGTATGTATTATTCTCTACTTAAATATGGATTGAAAGCGATTTTGTTTGATAATTATTCAGAAAAAAGTAAAATATTGAAGAAATCATGTTATTGTTAAAGTAATAAATATCTTGTATTAGTTCCCTGACGAATTGGACCGTGACTACGCTACTGGAGCTCAAGAATCTATGCTATTGTAAGTATGCAAATGTAACACATTTACACCATTAAAATCTTGAAGAATTCCAGTTTGATTATGCTTATCAAAACTGCCATACTACAGTGGCAACTTATATCCTGTTTGAAGTGTGGACCAGCCTATAAATCAAGTTCAAAGCTGGTCTTGTATGGCCAGGAGGAATTAGCTGTTTATTTTTTTAAATTTATCGCGTCAGTAATTTTATCTGTTATGCTATACATACTTTTACGCCAAGTTCTTTGCGAGGTAGGCAGAGAGATCAGAGCGCCGTACATTGTTGTTGTAATCCTGCAAGCGTGGTTGGGATTTGTTCCTAAAGTTTATATGAGAATTGAAGGCGAGTTGAATTTGTACAGCTGATAAACAATATCTGCTACTACCAACCTTGATAAAAATGAAGACTTAAAAACTTAACATTTATATTATAATTATGTTTCAGAGACAGACCGCATGTACATCACCACCACATGCATCACTACTTGCAGATGCATCCGCCTCCACATTTACACATCTCTATACAACCGTTCGCTGTTAGACAGGTAATCATGATAATGCCTCTTACTTAAATTATCGCCTGTAATTCCTCAGTACAGATCTTTTGTTGTTGAGGATAAAGGCATATTAGGTATTACTTTTATAACATTATTTATAATATATTTGTAATTATATGTGAAAATTTGGATACTGTTTGAAACGCCTCCCTGTATATACAGTACAGACAACAATAGTTTTTTTCCAATTTTTGTCCATCTGTTTATTTTGGCACCGATTTTGACAGTGTCATTAGGAGTAACTTAGGCTTATTATTTACTAATAAAAAAAAAACTTTTATTTATTACTTCCGACGCGAAACGATACTATATTAACATGGGTGTGACGTCATGTGCGCAGGGCGGAGCGCGCGGCTGGCGCACGCGGGGCGCGTCCCCGGCCGTGATCGAGCGCAACACGTACCGCCACGCCTACCGCCCCGCGCCCTCGCACGCGGACGAGAAGTGCACCATCTGCCTCTCCCTCTTCGAGATCGACTCCGACTGCAGGTAGGGCTGCCACCATGTGTCAGTAGTGTGTAGCGCATAGGCATAATACCACAAATGTGCTTCTTGTACCAGTAATTTCATGAAATCTTATTGTTACTGTAAACTCCACTTCGATAAAATAGCAATATTGGTCTACTACTATGCCCCGTGTTCACCAAGATATGATTAAATCTTATTCAGGCGATTACGCCGTAAACGGGTCTTTAACAATATTTTGCTGTTCACCAAGCACTTAACATTTGATTAAGTGCTGAAATCGACCGATTATCTTAATATACCTCAAAGACCTCGTTTAACCGGCGGTTATTGTAAACAAATGTGACATTTCGTAAATAAAGTAAGGTGAACGATCTAATAATGGACACTTGTACTACAGTGTTCATCAAATGTAAAAGCAATTAGTACAAAACATAGACCAAGAGTCATTAGAAAATATCATATCAATATTCTCAAGAATGCGTAGTAGTATTTATTACAGATACTTGAAGTTATGTATGTAATTATTAATATATTGTTATGAATACCTGAATAATTTTCTGGGAAATTAATTGTATATTGAACGGGGTAAACTCGCAAGAGGGTAACCTGCTGGTAAGTGACAAACGCGGCCCATACACACATAGATAGTATTCTAGTCGTGTTACAAGGCTTTCAGTTAAAATAGTGAGTGGAATGGTATGGGAGAGGGAAAGGGTGTGGGTATACCTCTCTTACCAAACGAAATGCGGCATGAGTCAAATTACTTCGATATTCTGAGAAGCCGTGGTATTTCGAGAATGCGTAGTAGAAGTAGCTGTAATAAATTCTTAGAAATTTGAGAAGGTATAGGAAAATCTAAAATCACCATTGATAGACATTTAGGATCAAGTTGTATATTCCCAGTTATGTCACAGACACTACCCAGCATTAGATATCCAGTCATTGACATTGTTTTTTGTCGTGTATTTAGGAGACGAATAAATGAAATCACGTTAAATTAAATTTATTTAAAACTTAACTATTTTAACCATATAGCCATTCCTTATTCAGTTTATAACTTTAAAACCATCGAAAAACTATGTTTTCTTTGAATAAATAAAATAAAACCATCTCTCGTTTATAGTCCATTATTGGAACCTCTACCCTAAACAAAATATAATGGAAGTCGCTATAAATTACATTTTAGATGAAAATAATGTTTTAGACTTTTTTAAATACTCGTAAGCGAATTATACGGGCACCCCATTTATTCCAAATATGACGAAATTATTTCGAAAATATGACGAGAAAGCAAAATAATAAAACGTATTCAACATGTTGTCATGGCAAGGTCTGAGTTGCCATGACAACAGAGATCAACAGAATAAAACATAATGCTAATAAATAACAAAGGCGTTTATGGTAACTGATCGCATTGCCATAACACGGTTCACATTTTGCAGTATATATTATTATCCTAACATTTTTGGATGTCGCTCGGATGTAAGTAAATGTATACAGTTTGCACACATTTTACTTTATTTTAATAAGTAGCATTATACTACTCATTCTTTTACTATTCATTCGTTCTAATTACAACTGATTACGTAGCAGTCCCCATTTTATTTTTGGTGAACAGCATTAACTTTAAAGGTCCGATTATATTTAGAGCTCTATTTAGCTAACACATCGTTATGTCATAGTTCATGAGTCATAACTGGGAATAGACAACTGGATATTAAATGTATATCAATGGTGATTTTCGATTTTCCTATACCTTCTCAAATTTCTAAGAATTTATTACAGCTACTTCTACTACGCATTCTCGAAATACCACGGCTTCTCAGAATATCGAAGTAATGTGACTCATGCCGCATTTCGTTTGGTAAGAGAGGTATACCCACACCCTTTCCCTTTCCCATACCATTCCACTCACTATCTTAACTGAAAGCCTTGTAACACGACTAGAATACTATCTATGTGTGTATGGGCCGCGTTTGTCACTTACCAGCAGGTTACCCTCTTGCGAGTTTACCCCCTTCAATATACAATTAATTTCCCAGAAAATTATTCAGGTATTCATAACAATATATTAATAATTACATACATAACTTCAAGTATCTATAATAAATTCTACTACGCGTTCTTGAGAATATTGATATGATATTTTACTAATGACTCTTGGTCTGTGTTTTGTACTAATTGCTTGTATTGCTTTTACATTTGTCGAACACTGTAGTACAAGTGTCCATTGTTAGATCCTTCACCTTACTTTATTTATGAAATGTCACATTTGTTTACAATAACCGCCGGTTAAACGAGGTCTTTGAGGTATATTAAGATAATCGGTCGATTACAGCACTTAATCAATGTTATGTGCTTGGTGAACAGCAAAATATTGTTAAAGACCTGTTGACGGCGTAATCGCCTGAATAAGATTTAATCATATCTTCGTGAACACGGGGCTTAAAGTGCTAAGCCGATGTAGATTATATTTGCCATGAAAAATTCCATTTCCATAGGAATTTCCAAAAATGATGTATTTACACAGTAGTTTTCACAAAAACAAGCAGGTGTTAAATAAGTGGAATGTTACCAACATGCTTATTATTATTTTGCAGGCGTTTGCCATGTATGCATCTGTTCCACATGGAGTGTGTGGATCAGTGGTTGGGCACGAACAAACACTGCCCCATCTGTCGCGTGGATATTGAAACACATCTCAATAAGGATGCCACTTTTTAAATGTGCAGGTATGTATTAAACTATAAGTATAAAGAATCAGTAGAAAAAATCTGTCAGTAGTAGTTAAATATTTATCAAAAAATTTATGTATATTTAGAAGGTTATACTACAAAGTCTGGTGTCTGCTAGGTGTTGGCCAAAAATAAAACTCTAGTAGCTAATAAAATTAAGAACAGAATCATATTGGAAGCTTAGTTGTTAGCTATAAATGTTCTATAAAATGTTGATAATTAAACTACAATATGTGTATGTTTGCAAAGTATTAATAATTTAATATCCTATTATTTACAATTTTGGTATATTTTTAACTGTAGTAGTTTTGTAGTATAATAATTTTTGTACATCCCCACCACATTCTTATTAAAAGATCTATTCAGGTTTTCTTCCTATGATGGTTTTTTTCATTTTCACTTTTTAATTTATCTTCCAGTTGAGGTGAAGTCAAGATGGCTTGTTGCTGTAGCTCCAAGCTCTCCTGCTGAAGCTCATGAGTCAACTGTTTCTGTGTGTTGCATGTCCTGAAAGCACACTGCCACTATGTAAAATACAGAATAAATACATAAGATTAAGGCTATGTTTCTACACATTTTTCATGTGTCTATTATTATATTGTTAAGGTGTGACTTGTTGTTTCTAATTATTTGGATATGAATTAATTTGAATAATGTGTATTAAATTGTAATAAAAACTCAATTTGTTAATTTTGAGCACCCTTCTAAAACTGACATTTTTAAAAAATGTAAAATTTTAATAAAATATAAAAGTTATCACAAAAATATGCTTTAATAAATTTTTTTATTTATTTTTCCTGTTTTATTTTACCTGCATGCATGATCAATTCTTTCGCAAATGGCATCAGATGCAGCTAAATTCCCAGATAAATATGATATCTCAGCAGCAACTGTTGCCAATTTCTCAGCGTAATCCATATAACCTGGGAAACGAGATTTAATAAATTGTTTGGTACACAATCTGCTTAGTGAATAATATAAATTCAGACTAAACAACTTCACTTTGAGATCACATGTCAAATATGCATGAACATTTATGAACAAGTAGTTACTCACTAAATAAAGTTCGAAGATTATGTTTCAAATCACATAAGTTTCCTCTGACAGCAACTAATTGGTCCCAATGATGTGGTGGAGTCCCATCTTCTCCCCACTCTAAGGCTTGCTTCACAAGACAAATCTCTCTAGACAGTGAATCACGTAACCTAAGTTGCAGTGAGATAAATAACATGTTTATTTTTTAGTTACAATGAATTATAACAAAAATGATACATATATGTTTCTCTTTAACCGCAGTCCCTTGTGGGCTAGGAATGGAGTATAGAAAGCCTCAGAAAGGCTGCTGGAAAAGACTGGATGCGGAAGGCAGAGAATCGGATGTTGTGTCCCACATTGGGGGAGGCCTATGTCCAGCAGTGGACTGCAATAGGCTGATGGTGATGATGATGATCCTATTTGACATCATGGATTTGACAGAAGATATTTAGTATGTCATGGAATATCTACTTTTAAAGATAACATTATAAAAATAATAGCAAAACAAGTTCTAAAACCTTTCACTGGTGTCTTGTATAGCGACCAATGTTACAGTTAGCAATTGAGTAGCAGCATTAACGTTTACAGTTGTGGCTTGCTTAATGAGGAAATCATGTTCTAGTTCTCCATCATCCCACATCTCATCGAACTGTTTGCGTTTCTCATCGCAATGTGCAGTGGCCACTAATCCTATGGTTAAAGGAGTAATATGTCGCATTTTAACAACAGCCGCTTTACTATAACAACGATAAGCATTTCTTATAAAATAATGTATTTTTCGTGTAAACATTGTATGCGTGGGATGCGAAACTGAGTTTGTTTAATGAAAAATTCGTTTGTTCACACCATCATTTTGTTTTTTTGAAGTTTTTTCAGTTTTTGTACTTTTTTGTATGTATGACACAGAGTAAGTGAAATAGCACATAGCATAGGAATAAAAACCATAGATTTAGCATAGACTATAATAGATGGCACATGCCAGTAAAAATGTACCTACTGATATTCATCACTGTCATCGCAACCACGTATATTAGATTTTCAGGATATCTACATTTCAATACATGAACATTAACAGAAAATATCGTACAAGGGGGCGATGGTCCTCGCGCGTTCCCCCCCTTCATCATCCTGGCTGAGATGTATACAGCCGCGTACGATCTCGGCTGGGGAGGGGGGACCCGGACGCGCGGGGATACGATGCGCGAAGGCGGGAGGCCTTCCGGCGGGTCCTGAAGGACTGGCGAGACGCGCTGGTCCTCCAGGGCTGTGTGCGTCAGCGCGCCGTCGGTGCCGTCCTGCCCCACCTCGAGGCCTGGGTGCTCCGTAATTGGGGCACTGTCACCTACAGGTTGACTCAGATACTCACCGGGCATGGGTGCTTCGGTGAGTATCTGAGTCGAATAAAACGTGAACAGACGGCGAGATACCACCATTGCGCATCCGACCTGGACTCGGGCCAGCACACGCTGGAGGTCTGCCCGGCCTGGGCGGCCGAGCGCCGAGACCTGGTCGACGGGATCGGGCGAGACTTGTCCCCGCCGGCGTTGGTCGCGGCAATGCTGGCGGGCGAGGAGGAGTGGAGAGCTGTGGTCTCCTTCTGCGAAGCTGTGGTGCTCCAGAAGGAGGCCGCGGAGCGGGTTCGGGAGAGAGCCGATCCCGTTCGAAGGCGGCGGCTGGGGAGGGTCGGCGGGGGCGCCGCCGGCCGCGCGCCTCTCTACAGCGCGCAGTTGGAGCTGCACCGCCCGGGGGAGCCTCGCCGTGGCTCCCTGAGGATGAGCACCCTCTCGTGACAGAGGGGGGGTGACGGCAGGGTGGACCAGAGGGCTGCCGCACTGTCCTGGGCCACCCCAACGCCGGAGGAAGGCCGCCGCGAGGTTTTAGTGGGTAACCCTAGGATCGGATTGCAGTTCACTGTTTTGAGAGTCCCACACTACCCCCTGCCGTTCCCAGGCGGGGGGTGTGCATAAAGCATTTCCTCGCGTAAAAAAAAAGGTAAAACATGACACTTTGAAGCGCTTTTCACGCACACATTGATAAGTCACTCACACATCAACAACCCATTTTTGGTCTCGTTGTTTGGGTGACTATTGCCGATCTAATATTCTTATATCTCGATAAAAACATTTTACACTGACGGCTGACCATTGACCTGTTCTGTAATATTTATAGGTCTTACCACCACAGTCTGTGGTATAGGTATTCTACATAATTGCGGCTGACCCTCTTTACTCTTACCTACTATTAGTATTGCTGATGAGGAATGTAATAAGCTATTATCCGACTAGAAAAATAATAAAATGTGTGTGTCCGCTCCGACGCACGACTGGAGTTTACTCCTCAAGAACGATTATAAAATAAAACAGGACATTGTATGGAGTACCGACTCTTATTTATATGCTCTGTGACTATAGCGCATAACGCATTTCGTGTGACATGCTATACTCTCTAGTACGATTTTGGTCCCCATAATTTTCATACCCCGGGCCTATATATGTAAATCGATTCTTAAGGAGTAAACTCCAAAAACTCCAAAAAGGTCGTAGTTCCTATCGTCATAAGTACCTATTTACTCTTAGTTACCAAACCTAGATGTCGCACTACAACTATAATTATCCTAGGTATAGGAATAATCGATCGGCCATAGTCAGCCAAACAACGAGACCAAAAATGGGTTGTTGATGTGTGAGTGACTTATCAATCTGTGCGTGAAAGGCGCTTCAAAGTGTCAACTTTTACTTATTGTTCATGTGTTGAAATGTAAATTTAAATATCCTGAAAATGTAATATACGCGGTTGCGCTGTCAGTAACGAATATTATTACATTTTTCCTGACATGTGCCATCCTTTATAGTCTATGATAATTATAGTTTGTATCAGAATTGCATAAATAATTAAACAAAAACCAGAGTTTTTAGAGCAGAGTTTATTACACACATAGTATTTATCAACAGTATTTAAATTAAGAACTTAATTTTAACTGTACACACACACTTATCTTCAACAATCTCCATCAGAATATATTTAAACAACATCTATACTGTCAATTGGGCAAAGCCATGCTGTTGAACAGTAATAAAGGAAACAGGCTTATGTGGCTGGCTGATTTCTGATATCTACATAGAAAAACATTTAATTGCGTAAATCTCTATCTGTAATCTGTCTACAAGCACTTTTAATGAAAAATGTGACCAGAATAGTCTCTGCATTCTTGGGATGAATAATCGATGTTGAAGTTCAAAACCGCAATCCCTCGGTCCACGGCGGTAATCAGCTTCGTTGAGTCGAAATCAAGACAGTACACCGGCGATGGGTTCTTTTGAGTGAAGTACATCTGTAGAACATTTTGAAAAATAAATAAATATATATAATGACTAGCTGACCCGGCGAACTTTGTTCCGCATCAAAAGTAATAAAATCGCATCAATAGTAAATTTTGGATATCACGAGGTTCAATTTGTGCTATTTATCGGCTTTAACTGCTGTCCCGCTGTGTTAATACTGCAATGTCTTCGAAAATATTCATTTGAATTACATACTGTAAAGGGCAATATTGATCTATATTAAATGCACAATCTATTTAATACGCTTATCTAGATGAAAATTAATGCTGTAATGTTTAAAATTTTAAGTTAACTAACTAACTTTTGAAGGTGTATAACAATGTAGTACATTATTTTGTTTTATCACTTAGGGTTCAGGCAGTGTTTGCGATTAAAGATCTAAATCTTGAAAATAGTGAAATATAGATCAAAACCACCCCGTTGACACCCTCTAACTATTAAAAAAAAACCGCATCAAAATCCGTTGCGTAGTTTTAAAGATATACGCATACAAGGGGACAGACAGCGGAAAGTGACTTTGTTTTATACTATGTAATGATATGCACGTGATAGTCCAGTGGGTAATAAGTGCGCCACCTATTCCAATTGGGACGTAAACATAACAGCGGGTCTATGCCTTAACAGCCGCTGCCTATATTGTCGGGTAGAAAAAATCGTGAAGTTATTATATGCAAGCAAAATAATTATAATTTTTAAAACATCCCAATTTTTTTTAATAATTCTTATCGTATTTGTTTGAGATTATAAAAAATGATATAAACAAAAGAAAGGTAATGTGCCTAGACGACTATACTTATTCTCTGTACAAAGAACAAGCCAGCCTTCTGGTCACGTCTATAACTCTGTAAATAAATTGTAAATATTTTCCTAATATTAGTTTGATAATTTGTTTAGTTGGTGTAGCACCCGGAGTCCAATCCCAGACTTCAACAGAGTAATGAACCATTATGCCACTGAGATTCTTTCCAGTTATTCTCAATACTGATTTCAGACTACATCAGCGCCATCTAAGACAGAACTAAAAGATAGTAGGGATTGTTTATTAAAAATATATTTACCTGCACGTGGTGAGAATCACAGCGCGCATCAAACAGTACACAGCGTGAATATTCAGCAGAACCTACCACGATACCGTTGTTACCGTCGGTTTTGACGCAGTATAAAGAAGATTGGAAAGGGTCTCTCGCTTTATACACCTGAAACATTTCAACAATTTTTTGTTTGTGAATATGAATGTAGAGTTTTAAATCAGACTAAACTAAGTCGTAATATATCGCACAGTCCACAGTCCAGTACAGTAGAGAGATTGGAAACTGCTGTAGGTTAGAGTGAGATAGAGAGCTATTGAGGTATGTTCGAGAGAAAAGGAAACAAGAGATTGGCATCATAACTGTGACTTATCAAATGTTTTACTGTAATGTTTTACTGTATTCTTTTGAAGTTATAGTTTTTTTTTATGGAATAGGGAGCAAACGTGCCAGCGGATCACCTAGTGGAAAACTACTACAGCCGCCCATAGACACCTGCAACACAGATAATGTTACAGTTATGTAGCTGGCCTTTGATAGGAAATGGACAGGGATGGGAAAGGTGGGCCTCTGGATATCTCTCTCATCGAACCAAATGCGGAATGAACCACTTTACCTTGATATTCTAATAGGTATTTAGTTTTGACCAGTAAGAAACTTCAATAATAAAAAGTCAAATTCAAAGGCATCATGCCTTTGAATTTGACTTTCCCAAGAAATGCTATAAAGTTTCTTATATATAATACAATTGAGAAAATATTCATCTTTGAGATGATGATTTTAATTTGAGGTTGGAGAAAAATACAGAACCCAATTTTTTTATGGGCATCTATCTCATATTCTATATTTATAGGGGGATAGTGTTTAGTTTTTTGTAGTGTCTTTCCACACTTTCAAAAAATAAGGTTCTATGGTTACCAGCACTGAGCAACAATGATAGTAACACATAACATAACTTCACGCCGCTGCTGTTAAGCCTTGACTCGCCGTTGTTTACTTCCCAAATGGAATAGGTGGCGAACCTATTGCCATACTGGGCACACAGTTTTTCAGCCATCGATATTTATCACACTTAACTTTCGAAAAGTCATTGTTGTGAGTCAGTGTCAGGATTCGAACCCGAACCTCCGGATCAGAAGCCGTATGCACGACCACTGCGCTACCGAGACTGCAAAAATGATAGTAAGTTTCTTGTAATATGATATTCACCAGTTTATGTGATCTTGTGTCCAACAATTGCAGATTTCCAGAGTGAGTGACATATACTAGTGTATTGTCATCGTGCCAATGTATATCGCGTACAGCTTGTCTTCTACTTTTAGTAGCTTCAGCTGTTAGCAGGAATTGAGCACTGCAAGAACGCTATCAATATAGAAATATTATTAGTACATATTTTCTTTTGACATTAGATATGTTAATTCCAATAGTACTGTCATAAGAAAGTAAAGACAAGTAAACCATACAACAACATATTTTTATGTTGCTGAAAATATATGTGAGATTTTTGTGTTTTTATAAAATGCCATGTCTCTGGGAGGGGTTTGGTTTATATAAATGAATAGTAATATGAATAATTTTCTAGACAAAATTCATACAACATACATACAAAACCTCACGCTAAATCCCTTTTGGGGTAGGCAGAGAGAACAGAGCGCCATAAGTCACGCGCGTCACTCGCATCATTGACTTCTTTCTTCTTTAACACAACAACATTACATATATTTTTCCTGAAATGTATTATGACATGTTGCTCACCTATGGATATCAAATAAAAGAGGTATACAATTTCCATTTGGGCCAACAGCCAGTTTATCTGCCACTTTATTCAGTGATAAAGATTTGGTTCCAGTGCAGTCTCTCAATGGTATATACCATAAATCTGTAAATACAAACTCCTAAGAATTTATTTCTATATATCTATATAAATAAATTTATTAATTTCAACTTATTAGCTGATAAACAATGTGTATCTTAACATAATTAAATTATCTATTCCACAGAATATGTTATTGAGTTACATACCATTTTTATTATTAGAGACATCTACAGTTTCAGTATTATTTTTTAAAGGACAGAAGAGTACACTTGCACTATCAGAAGAGCCAGCCACCACAGACAATTGATTCTGGTTGTTGATTAACTCTACTGCAGATACTTCCACTAGTCCTTCATCCAAACAGTCTTTTATATGAGACACCAATTTCGGTATTTTAGGACTATTATTTAACTTATATATAGCCACACATCCATCTCTGTAACATTTTTTTATGATGTAGCAATAATTATGTTAAAAAAAAAAACTTTTTTTAAAAAGAGAATGAAAAAAAATCAAACCTGTTTCCACAGACTAAAAGATTGTTTTTCATGATGAATCTAGATATATCATTGGTCCTTATATCATGCCTAATTATCTTAGGCACATCTATTTTCCACAGAGGTCTAGAACAAATAGGAATTCCTTTTTTATCTGTTCTGTAACAAACAAGTTCTGATCCAACCGTAAATATTAAAATTTCAGAGTTGTGGAACTTCATCCATGGCATGTAATTTGTGTAATGATACACAAGTGCCTGTAAAATAAATAGATAAATTGTTATTATACCTCTAAAATCATCCTCAATAACCAGGTACATATAGATATATTTACAAGTTGTAGTTAAAGTTGAATTGGATGAGATAAAAATAATTTGACTGCTGTCTAATATTCTGGTCGGTATTAATAGTCCATTCAAAATAAGTTAAACATTAACTAAGCAAGTAATAAAAGCCTAATATATTACTGATATTGAAATATTTACTCTGTATTAAAAATAAAAATTGATTACTGAACATTAACATATAATTATTGCCAACCACTACATATTTAAATGAAAAGATACCAATTGAACAATTAAAAAGACAAATAAAAACCTGTACATTATTATAAAAATCTTGAATAGGTACTAAGACAAATTTGAATAATACCTTACTTTTGTAGCATCCCCTGTGCCAGTTATTTGAAATTTTACACCGATAATACCACAAGTATTTATTAAACCACCTGAAATAGAATGAATGTACAATAATTAAAATACATGTACAATTGATAGAGCTGTGAAATCTATTACATAAAACATAACATAACTTCACGCCTTTTGTTACCAGAAGGTGTACGCAGTGGCTGTTAAGCCTCGTCTCGCCGTTATGTTTACGTCCCAAAGGTGGCGAACCTATTGCCATACCGGGCACAAAGTTTTCAGTCTCGGTGGCGCAGTGGTCGAGCACACGGCTTCTAACCCAGAGGTCAGGGTTCGATTCCAGACACTGGCTCACACTTTCAGACACTGACTTTCGAAATTGTTTTCAGAAGTTATGTGTGATAAATATCGATGACAAAACTTTGTGAAATCTATTAGATTTGTATAAGTACCTGTTGTCCATGTTATCCTGTAAAATGACAAAATCCTGGGCCAATGACCTCCATATTCTATTGTCGTTTTTTATAAAATCATTCAGACTTTTACAAGTTAACATCAAATTTCTAAGATCGTGTGCTCTTAGTTTGCGAAATATATGAACTAGTATATCAATAGGAAGTGAAAGTAAATTGGCCATGGCACTGATCCAAGTAAAATTAATAAAATAACATAGAAACTATTGAATTGAAATTGGTTTTTGTTAGTTTAAAGTAGATATAGTAGATTGCATTTCGCATGTTGCAGCGGTCTATAGTCGCCATTCGGCTACATTTGACGTCTGTCAGTTAGTTAGTTAATAATAATTCACTCAATGTGAGTAGGCAAAGGTCGTTGACCATACAGCCATTTCTTATGTTATTTTAATCCATAACATATAAAAATCTGGAATCACACCATTCAAAAAACTAATGTGACGTCTGTCAGTTTTATCTTTTTAGTTTGATATAGATCTCCAATCTCCATTTATACAGAGTGCGTTCCACTTAGAGGTGAGTAACTCAGGAGAGATAGATAAAAATGATATGTATCTGTCTCTTTCTATCCATCATTCTATCTATCACTTCACTTATGAATCTATCAGTGTATCTTTTCAATCTTTTGAATCACGATCATAGCGATCACTGACTAGGAGTGATCGCAACGGATGTATATCGGCGATGAGTGATTACATCAAGATAAGTTCGTTTCGTAGAACGAACCACGCGTTTTGTTTGAATTATGGTATGCCACGATTCTGGTATATGATGCGTTATTATGTTATTACAAAATTACAATATTTAGTTTAGTAAGAGTAATTTAATTCTATCAATATAATATTATTAAACAAACAACAATTTTATTTGGTTGCTAAGGCTTAATTTTACTTAAATAATAATATGCACAAAAAGTTGTAGTGCCAAGCAGTTCGCTGCATGAATGGGCTGGCTCGACCGGTGAAATACCACGACCTCTCAGTATTTCACCGGTCGAGCCAGCCCAGCGTAGTTATTATTATTAATAATATGTAATAACTATAGTACATATAATAATATAGTTAGAGTCTGGCCAACGAAAGCTGTCCATGTATTATTTTCAGAAGTTTTGATATGGCAATAATTTAAGACTGTCAAAATTGACACTTTGACGTTTCGTACTTGAGTCATCTTCTGTTTACGTTGGTTTATGTGCATCATACAGTAATACGCCGATCCAAGATGGACGCGCGTGACTGAAAATTTTCATTAGTTTTTTGAATGGTGTGATTCCAGATTTTTATATGATAAGGAATAAAATAACATAAGAAATGGCTGTATGGTCAACGACCTTTGCCTACTCACATTGAGTGAATTATTATTAACTAATTATGTGCATCATATTTTCATTGATTTTGTTTAAAATAATGCCGAGAACAATTAAAAGTTCGACGAGGAAGCTTCTATTTACTATGATTGACAAATATAAAGACATAAAAAGTGATTTAAATCAGAAATCTGCAGAGAAAATACTACGACTGGATTCAATCCTTTCACTTTCAGGTTAGTTTATTGAATTTCTAATGAACCATTTTGATACTTTTAGACTATTTAAGACAAATCGCAATATTTTTCATGGTGTATCTACTTTTCAGGAAGTATTAACAACGAGGAGACAAAACTTAAAATTGTGGAAGCAGTACAGAAATTGAAAACTCTCGAAAAAAACGAAATGGCGACTTCTGAAACACATTATTTAGAAAAGATATCTTCAATGACAGGTATTACTTTAGAAATTATAGATTTTAACAGTTACTTCGAAGAGTTATATAAATTTATGACAATGTATGGATGGCTAAATTAAATAATATATTATGGTTTTGTAATAATGTCTTTGTATATTATTATGGTTTTTGACTTTAATGACTAATAATTAATAATATACTGTTACATACATAATTTATTGTATTTGTTATCTTCAGATGTCAGTGTGAAGACTCTAAGAAGAATTAAAATTGAAGGGTCCAAAAATCAAGGACAGTGGAATACTCCGGGGAAAAATCGTCCACATTCAGCAACAGTTTCCAATTTGGATAATTTTGATATTTCAGCTATAAGAAACAAAATAAACGAATTTTATGGAGTTAGAAAACAAGTCCCAACACTGAAAAGCCTGCACAATGAGCTGAAGGAAGCAATTGAATTTAAGGGATGCCGTGAAACCCTTAGAAAAATTTTACACAAGAACGGGTTTGAGTTTCAAAACAATAAAAATGAACGGGCTTTACTTACAGAAAAATATGAAATTGCGGCATGGAGACATAGATTCCTGAGGACAATACATAAAAAGAGGCTAGAAGGTAAACAGATTATTTACCTTGATGAGACATATGTACATCAGAACTATAAAGTTAAAAAATCATGGCAAGGACCTTCAACAAGCGGTGTCACTACTAATATATCATCAGGAAAAAGACATATTATTGTGCATGCCGGATCGGAGGAAGGGTTTGTGCCAGGTGCATTATTGGTATTCAGCACAAAATCCAAATCAGCTGACTACCATGATGATATGAATGCTACCAACTTTATGAAATGGTTTGAGGAAATGTTGATACCTAATCTCACTAAACCTAGTGTAATCGTGATGGACAATGCAAGTTACCATGTGAAACAAGTAAACAAACCCCCTACTATGTCTGATTCTAAAGCTAATCTCCGAATATGGCTTCAAGAAAATAATATTCATTTCGAAGAATATCACACCAAAGCTGAATTAATGTGTTTGGTGAAAGATAATAAACCTGCCGTTGTTTACGAAGCAGAAGTGCTTCTAAAAAAACACAGTCATATCCACAATCACGAAATTTTGTTGTTGCCACCGTATCATTGTGACCTCAATGCTATTGAGCTTGTATGGAGTCAAGCGAAGAGAAAAGTAGCAAGCAAAAATATAGGAATACCAGGGTCTGAAATGCAAAATTTAATAAAAGAATGTTTTCTATCCATAACTGCTGATGACTGGAAGAAGTACACTGATCATGTACTAAATGTGGAAAATCAGTACAAATTAAGGGACCATATTACTGAAAACGAACTTGAACCATTCATAATACATGTTGGGGACAGTAGCAGTAGCAGCGAAGAAAGCAATGAAGCTGATTCAATATCAGGTGTAGAGTTTTTGGAATCCGATTTTAACTATGACTCATAGCTCCTATATTTGTACGGCTCCTCGGGGTCCTCGACTGTACATAAATAATAGATTATTTGAAAATAATAAAAAGACAGAATTAAAAGTTTAAAATCTTTTATTTGATATTCTTCATAATACAATCGAAAATTGCAACAACAGTTGTTAACAAAACAAAATTTTTTCAACTCGAAAAAAATGTACTTGCTGAAAAATAAATAGTATTAACTCCGTTTATGCAGTGTATAGCCAGGGTTAACAGCTCTTGATTTTTTAAAATTCCCGCCTTTTTTCTTGGACAGCTTTCGTTGGCCAGACTCTATTAATATTATTAAATACTAATATAATAGTATTAATATTAAAATTTAAGTTCATTGTAGAGCTCTGTACGTTTTCTAAAATAACGATCGAACCATGTTGAACATGGGCAGCCGTGGACTATGCAAGGAACGCTTGTTGATACGAAAATATATAATGATTTAAAAGAGTGAATATATTCACTTTTGAATTTGATCACTCAGTGATCAAATGAATCACGCTGAGTAGAGTGAGTGGTGAGTTGTCGCGCGGAGCGCGACACAAAGTGATATAGTGATAGAAAAGAGTGATAAATATCGCAGTGATCAAAAGATTCATATGCATCTTTTCTTTTCACTGATACATTAATCCCATGTCTATTCCACTTATAGCCCACAAAGACGGCGACCGCGACCGCGGAAATTGCCGTTCCACTAACGTAAAAACGCCGCGGGCGTTGTGGGCGAATGTTATAAGTGGAACGCAAAACTTGATTGAGCGCTGTGTACTAGCAATATGGCGGCTCGGAAAATTCATCAAGTTCTGATGACTTAAGTCATTTTTTATTGAAAGCCCACCAATATTTTGCGGGCGAAGTGGGCGCGATGCGGTCACGAGCAGTGACGTAATCTATGACGTCGAGCGACCGCTCGCAACGACAACAGGCTTTATGTGGAGCGCTACTGTGGGCGTTACGGTCGTTGTGGGCTTTAAGTGGAACGCGGCCATAGTGAATGAAGCGACAAAGACTTGAAAACTATGTTGATTTTAAAAATCTTTTAAAATATATGTTTCTCAATAGAATTTTTTCTTTCATTTTTTAAGGATTAGGAGTAATTAATTATTTTTTTTTGCAAATAGTAACCACAAAGTGGTTATTAATTTACAGTGGTATTTCTTCACAAGTAATCAATGCATTAGATTCTATTTATCAGCCTCCGATTCTTACACTGTAATAATTATTGTATATTTTTTGTAAACTTACACTGTAATAATCGGAGTGAATGGAATCTGATTTGATTGAAATCTGAATGAATAGAACTAATAATAATTTAAATAAATTCGAATATTATTAGATAGAATAATTAATATAATTTATTAATTAGCCTGCCAGTCTTTAACCTGGAAAAAGTATGTAGAGAGGTTAATTTTAATTCTGCTCTTCTACTTTGTCGTAAAACAAACACAAAAATAACTCCCTCAGAACATCATGTTTAAAGTGCCATGACTTTATGTATGCAGTATGATTAAGTTAGCTTAAGCAAATCATCATTACATAGTATAAAACAAAGTCACTTTCCGCTGTCTGCCCCTTTATATGCGCATATCTTTAAAATTACGCAACGGATTTCGATGAGGTTTTTTTTAATAGTTAGAGGGTGTCAACGGGGTGGTTTTAATCTATAACTCATGTATAGTGTAGTAAAAAAAGTGATAATTTTCAAGATTTAGAACTTTAATCGCAAACGCTGCCTGAATGCTAAGTGATAAATCAAAATAATGTACTACATTATTATACACCTTTAAAAGGTCTACAAAAAAGTCCGCAATGGCATATGTCTATCTCTTAGGGATAACCCACAATGACCATTTTTATTTTATTACTTTTTACGAGAAATAATGTCCTATTTACGAAGCGATTTTAAACATTACAGCACTAATTTTAATCCAATTAGGTGTCTTAAATAGATTGTGCATGTAATATAGATGATCCCTACAGCCCTTTACAGCATGCAATTTAAACAAATATTTTCGAAGATATAGCAGTATTAACATAACGGGACAGCAGTTATTACTTTTGATGCGGAACAAATAAAAAATACGTCAGACAAAGCAGTATAGCTTAAAAGCTTTAAAAATAAAATAAATCCGTTCTTTGCATTTTTTTTTCCAACATTTGTGTTTTAATGGATGTTACTGAATAAAATTCGTGGCGTTTTATTTAATAAGTGTTCGTATATGTGTGAAAATATGGAAAATGGTGTAAATGTCGTGTGTTTTATGATCTTCTGCATTGTGGACATAACTCTCTTGGACCATTAAGCACAAAGTGCCACTACGCACGCCGAATGATGATTCCCAAAGAGTATATATGTAAATGGATGATTCCTATGATAGTTCGTTAGCGCTTAACATAGTACTGACGTCCGTCACAACAAATCCTTTATAGGTCCATTAAAAAATAGAAAAAAACATACTTGTGTAAATTTGTAAATTATAAAAATGATTATTAAATTATTACGTAATGTTCGGAAATAATGGAAAAAACTCAATGCAGATGTACATGGTACGTGCTGCAAAAGTTACGTCGTCTAGCTGTTATTGACTAAGAAGTGACACATCGATAAATAAAATATCGTTAGTTTGTTGGAAAAATTTAACAAATGCTTTGAGTTTGTATTTCATTTATATCAATCTGAATCTGATACAGGGTCAAGCGGATCTTCAAAATCTGAGTCTGAACAGCAGCTATCCGTGACGTTTATTATTAACGGTTGGTCAAGGATATTATCGTATTGTACATCTCGATCCCAGTCTTGTAAGCAAATTTTCTTCGTTCTTTCGACCACTTTTCGCCAATCGTCAGCTGTCACTTGAGCGCAAGCTTCTTCCAATAAAACCATCATTTTATTTGCCGTGAATGGCGGAGTTGTGTTATGCCTAGCTGCATAACCTGAAAATATTTATACATTTAGTAATTATTTTTAGAAATATATGCATATTATATAAATAAAAAAGATACCTTTGATCTGCGCCCATATCAATTCGATTGCATTATATTGGCAGTGACCGAATTACCGTGTGTCCATTTGATTTGGCCAATTCATCCAAAAAATATGATGAGTACGTCTGTTGTTTGTGTAAGTGCAAAAGTCTAACCAACTCTTTTTTTAACATCTGACTGTCAGCTTCCACACCATTGCGTGGTAACCACTCTATAATTTCAGCTTTTTTGTTATTGCTGCTGGGGGGTTTAATAATTCGAACTGAGTGATATGAAGCATTGTCCATTAAAATATAGTGAGGCTCATTCAAATTTTCTAATAGTTTTATAAACCATGTCCTAAAGTTTTCGAAATTCATTTCCTCGTGGTACTCTATTGTTTTCACTGACTTAAAAGCCCACAGGCAATTCGGCACAAAACCTGTAGCTGTGCCAGCGTGGCAAATGATTAAGCGCTTTCCCTTTCCTTCAGGAGTTTTTGCGCTGGATTTGGCTGTGTCATCCGTCCATGCCTTACCTACAGTATGATTGGCGTTCAGCCATGTCTCATCACAGTATACTACCTTCTCCCAGTTATCAATTTGTTTGATTTTGCGAAGAAAATCTCATCGTAGTAAAGCTATGTCAGTACGCTCCATTGATATTTTTCTCTTGTCACATTTTTGTAGCGGAATCCACATTTTTCAAAACAATTCTAAGGGAAGTAGCGCTGCCTTTGAGGAGTTTTGCAGCTTTTAATGAAGATAATAACTTTTGGCAGGTCGGTAGTTCACCTCGTAAGTAGTAAGGATAAATATGTTTGCGTATAGCATCTAAATCAAAATCATCAGGTTCTGTTATAGGACATAACCTTTTCTTTTTCTTCTTTGGTGTTAATACTTTATTGTCCTTCATGGACGACTCCCCAAATTTTTCCTTTGTTATTCGAGAAACAGTAGCCTTACCGATTCCTAGGGCATCGGCTACACGATCGCGAACATTGTCAAGCGGCAACAAGGGTCCACCATTTTTTTGTTCACGAGCAAAATAGTCTCGCAAACGAATTACAAACTCGCGAACTTCACTGTTGAAAACAGTTTTCCGCTATCTTTTCGGCATTTTGTAAAACCGAAAATCAACAAACAGGTAACAGAAAATCAACAAATAACACAAAATAACAGCGAAAACAGAAACAAAACTCAGCTAACAAAGAAAGACGTGGCGCATACAAGGCGTTAAAGCACTCGTATGACGATGTGATGCGGTGTGACAAGAAGACAAAACAGACTGACAAGACGATGACTGAATTAAAAAAATACGGTAGGTCTGTGGCCTCCTTTTAAATATTTTTCCAAGAAACTGGCAATTATGAATTCTTTAAAATTCAATTCAAAAAGAATTCTAAACTCTTTAAATTATGCAATTTGAATAAAAATTAAAGTATAGTAAAATAAAATACTTTCGCATCACTAATACAACTATCAGTTGAAACGTCATAGGGATCATCATTCGGCGTGCGAACTATAGTACCAACTCTCACATACGGGAGTGAGTGTTGGGTGTGGCAGGCGAAGCATGAAAGTTAGGTGAATGCAGTGGAAATGCGTTCTCTGAGCAGTATGTATGGTCGTCACCATTGCGGATCGAATGAAAAATAGCGTGCTATGGGAGAAATGCAAGTTGAAGGATGATGTGGTGACTAAAGTGGAGAGAAATATGTTAAGATGGTTTGGTCATATTGCAAGAATGGATGGAAGCCGACTGACTAAAAGACAATATGAAGCGAATGTGAGTGGCAGGGTCGGTTTCAGGTGCGTAGCACGAATGCATAACGACAAGTATGACTGTGGATGAGGTGAAAGATGTGTGTCAGGATCGTAGCTTGTGGAAAGCCAAAGTCTCAGCCTACCCCCATGGGATACAGGCGTGAGCTTATGTATGTATGCCACGAATCTGTCACGTTCCAGTCTAAGATCAGTTAATTATTACATATTTACAATAGTATTTTACTCGTTATGAAATAAAACTATTTTATTTAAATAATTCCGCAGGGAAATGTTGGGAGTAAAATTTTTCCCAACACTTTTTTACCGGCTGAATTGACAGTTGGAACGCAAAATATGGCGGATTTTCGGCTTCAGTACGTATTTATATTCACGTTTCTTCACTTTATATACGCACTGAGATCCTGTTATACTGTTTTCATGCGAGGGACAGTGCTGGGAAAAATGGCCCATATTTATATTAGCAAATGTACTTTACAGAACAATGTATAAAAATGCATGTCTCGTCCATACATACAAGTCAATAGGTCAATATAAATAACTGACATGCATCTGTCGATGACCTGAGTTTTGGCGAGACTGTGGAAGAGGTCTCGGTGGTCCAGTGTTAGAACACACAGCTTCTGATCCAGAGTTCCGGGTTTGATTCCAGACACTGGCTCACACCAATGACTTTTTTCGGAAGTTATGTGTGATAAATATCGATGACTGAAAACTTTGTGCCCGGTATGGCAATAGGTTCGCCACCTATTCCATTTGGGACGGAAACATAACGGCGAGACGATGCTTAATAGCCGCTGCCTACACCTTCGGGTATCAAAAGGCGTGAAGTTATGTTTATGTATAATAAATAAAATAAAATAAAATAAAAATAAAAAAGCCTTTTATTTCGCAACATGTAAATAATGTTTATACAATCAACAATTAATTATATTTGATTAGATTCAGAATTATGTGAATTCATTTTTAAATTGAGTACATTGCAATCACTAAAAATATATAATACTAAATAGTTAATAAATTTCACTCATTTATAGAAAAATACGATTGAGACATGCTTTAGATTTTTATTATATATAAGTACTAGTATTTTATAATTAATAATTAATTAAAAAATTGCACATAACTACATAAAAAAATTTCATTATTAATTAATTATTATTTTTTAATTTAATACATTAATTAAATTAAAATATGTTTGTATTTACAATTATATAATTTCATTAATTTTATTGTTTCCAAAGTTTAATCCATCATATAAGATTAATCCAATCCCCAGAAACACACAAAATAAAAAAACTAAACACACTCTAGATTTGATACTATTATTATTTCTATGTTTAATTTTAATTAAAATTTTATTTATTAAATTTAAATTGTATTTAATGATCACATAAAAACATTGCTTAATTAATTGTGCTCCATGCATATATATTATATCTAATTCATTTGATTGTAAATGTCATTGTATTGTATTTAATTAGAATTATGTAGATATGGGTACGCGAACCCCTCTATCCGAGGGTGAAGGCCTCCTCCAGAGATGCCCAATAATCTCTATCTGTGGCCTTTTCTATCCAAAATTTTCCCGCGGTCCGTACAATGTCGTCCGCCCATCTACTTTTTGGTCTTCCTCTCTTTCTGGTTCCTAGGGGGCCTCGCCATGACGTCAGCCGAGATGTCCATCTATTGTCACTCATCCTTGCCACGTGGCCCGCCCATCTCCATTTCAAACTCATGGAATACTTTAGTGCGTCTATTACTCCTGTTGCTTCTCTAATGGTAGTATTTCTGATTTTTTGAATTTTTTTTATTTTCATCATGCTTCTTTCCATGCCTCTTTGGCATACGTTTATTTTGTTTTTTACACTCCGTGTGAATTTCCACGTTTGACAGCCGTAGGCTAGTGATGGCAACAGGCAGGTATTCATAACGTTTTTCTTGATTGTTACTGGCATCTGGCTTTTGAAAATTTCTTTAAGGCTCCAATACTTCCTCCATGTCCCTTTTATCCTTCTCTCTATTTCTTGTTTGTTACTATTAATATCAAAAGAGAGTTGTTTGCCAAGGTATATGTATGAATCGACATATTCTATTTCAGTATTTTCCACTATGATTTCATTTTTTGATGAATTTGTCATCACTTTAGTTTTGCTAAAGTTGATTTCTAGGCCTGACTGTCTGCTAGCTTTTTGTAGTGTAACTATCATGTTCTCAAGTTTTAAGCTGTTTTCTGACAGTAAGACAAGATCA
Organism: Euproctis similis; assembly: GCA_905147225.2. NCBI lineage: Eukaryota > Metazoa > Arthropoda > Insecta > Lepidoptera > Erebidae > Euproctis > Euproctis similis. Next base: position 19,760,560 of record LR990109.1, read on the forward strand.
TCAGCGAATCTCAAGTGACTTATATAGTTTCCATTTATATTTATACCAGTTGTATTCCAATTTAATTTGTTTATTATAGACTCTAACACTGATATAAATATTGTGGGTGAAAGAGGGTCCCCTTGCCTTACCCCCCTTTTGATTGGGATCGGGGTTCCAGTTGTTTCTAGTTTCACTCTACTGGTGCTGTTTTCATATTGATGTAAATAATCAACAAGTCTAAGGTTTTATATGTATGTGTATATTAGTACTGGCTGGTGTTATTTTCGGTTGCTAGGTGTTTTTGTTTATATAAGTTTTATTCTAATAAAATTTGTAGATTGAAATATATCTTCTTGTTCTTACTCCACAATTTAACACGTATATATTAATATTATATCGTGATTTACATTAGGTTATGGGGCCAGATTGATTCTCTGATTATAAAAGTATCTTTAAAAAATGCAATCTATTGTAAATTTCGAAAAGCTCAATGGCCAATCTAATTACGCTACATGGGCTTTTACCATGCAAATGGTCTTAGTGGACTTGGATCTCTGGGATTGTATTGACGAAAATTTTACGGCAGAAACTAAAGAAGCTCGTACAAAGGATTCCAAAGCCCGAAGTAAAATATGTCTGATGTGTTCAGAAAAAATATATCCCATGATCATGCATGTCCAAACTGCAAGAGACACTTGGATGACGCTGAAGCGAGCTTATGCTGATGGCGGATTACTGCGGCGGCTCTATCTGCTGCGGAAGCTGTTCAATGTTAAACTGACAGCGTTCAACACCATGGAGGAGTATCTGAACGATATACAAATGACGAGTCAAGCATTATTAAGTATTAAAGCTGGTCTTGATGATGAATTTATTGCGATTATAATGCTGGCTGGTTTGAGTGATACTTACAACTCATTGGCTATGACGTTGGAGCATTCGAACGCAAAGATTTCTACGGAAACTGTAATGGCAGCGTTATTAAAAGAGAATATGAGGAAGAACAATGTAGAAGATGATTCTGCATTGATGTCCAAGAGTGACAAGACTAAAAAGATGGTCATATGTCATTTATGTAAGAAGAAAGGACATTACAAATGGCAATGCAAATATAAAAATCCTTCACAGAAAAAGGATACTACTACTCATGATAATAAGAAAAATAAAGAAACTGTTGAGTTGATATGTGCTATGTCTGCTACCGTTAATAAAGACGAATGGGTGATAGACTCAGGAGCCACGTCGCACATGACATCAGAAAAACGCACATTAGAAAATTTAAAAAGCATCAACTGTAAAGTGGTAACAACAGCAAATAATGACCAGATGTTGTCTAAAATACAGGGAGATGTATTTTCTATGGGACGATCAGTAAAATTTGAAGATGTTCTCATGGTACCAGGTTTGATGACTAATTTATTATCTGTGAGTAAAATGTGTAGTAAAGGTTGCATTGTTGTTTTTGATAATAATTGTTGTAAGGTTTTTAAAAGTAATGACGTCACTATAGCTGGTAAGGTATTATTAACAGCACCACTGAAACATGGTTTATATGTTTTAAATAGGGAAGCAGCATTGGTTTTAACGTCTCCTCCAGTTGACTCGAGGGTTTCCAATAATTTCGTCTTATGGCATAGGCGATTAGGACACTTGAGTGGTCCTTTGATGGAAAAGTTGAAGGGTATGACAGATGGTCTGTCATATGGAGCGGTGAGTGTGGAACCTTGTGAAGGTTGTTGCAAAGGTAAAGAGTGCGTCAAGAAATTTCCTAAGAGGAATAATAAAGGTAAGCGAGCAAAATCGTTGCTTGAATTAGTACATACTGATTTAGCGGGACCTATGGAAGTTGAATCCTATGGTGGCAATAAATATTTTTTGGTATTTGTTGATGATTTCAGCCGGAAAGTATTTGTATATCTGCTGAAGTCAAAAACGGAAGTATTCGCTAAATTCAAGGAGTTTAAAGTACTAGTTGAGAATGAGACAGGTAAGAAAATTAAGAAATTGCGTAGCGATAATGGAACTGAGTTTACTAATGGTGAGTTTCAATCTTTTTTAAAGGAGCATGGTATACTGCATCAAAGAACGGTACCGCATACTCCACAACAAAATGGAGTTGCTGAGCGTACAATTCGTACCATAACCGAGAAGGCTAGGTGTATGATCCATGAGGCTTGTCTAGATAAAAGAATTTGGGGAGAAGCCATTGGATGTGCAGTATATCTGAAGAACAGGTCTCCGACTATGGCTCTGACGGATCAAATTCCTGAAGAGGTGTTTAGTGGAGAACGAGTCGATCTGTCGAACCTTAGAGTGTTCGGATCCAGGGCTCAGGTTCTCATAAAGGTTGGTCGAAAAAAGTTTGACGCAAAGACTGTAGAATTGTTAATGACTGGCTACTCCACTAGTCAGAAGGCATATAGATTCTTGAATATGGAATCAAAGAAAATCATTATTGCTCGAGACGCAACATTTTTTGAAGATTTACCTGTAGTCCAAAAGAAACAAAATATGGTTTCTAAAAAGGACTATGTAGATATATATCTACAAGATGGAGTAAGTACTGCAAGCTCTTCCACTGGACCGGAAGGACCATTAATAGATGGACCTGTTATAGTGGGGGCGACGAGTTTTAGTCGTAAGGTTCAGTGTAGTCAGCCAAGTGAGGTTGATTCTAACTCTAGAGATTTAGATTCTGACATATTTTTCGACACAGTAGACTCCTCGGGCAGTACTATGGCGAATGATCCGCAAAATTCAGATGATAATATATCTGAATTGTTAAGAGATGGTGTGGTGGATTCCACTGACAGGCTGCGTTCTTGAATGGAGATTTGCAGGAGGATATCTATATGGAGCAACCTGAATTTTTCATTCAAAGGGGGGAAACTCGCAATATCAAGAAATTATAGGTTCACTCATGTATTTGGCGTGCTGCACAAGGCCAGATATATCTTTTGCAGTAACAATGCTAAGTCAATTTAATAGTTGCAATGATTCTACTCATATGGCAGCACTGAAACGTGTGCTAAGGTATCTGAAGGGAACAGTGAAATTGGCACTATGTTACAGAAAGCGTAATAATCCTTTAGTTGCATATTCAGATGCTGATTGGGGAAATAGGCCTGATGGGAAATCTTTCTCTGGTTATATCCTTGTTTTTGGTGGTGCTGCTGTAGCTTGGCAGTCTAGGAAACAGCAATGTGTTGCATTAAGCACTGCTGAAGCGGAGTATATTGCAATTTGTGAGGCAGCCAAAGAGGTAGTTTCAGTGAATGGTTTATATGCTGAATTAACAAAACGGGTAGACACCATTACAATTTTTAGTGATAGTCAAAGTGCTAGCAAATTGGTGTATACTCCTGCTATAGGAAAACGCTCGAAGCATATAAATATTAAGTATCATTTTGTTAGGGATTTGGCTAATCAAAATGTGATTTGTATTAATTATTGTGAGACTGCTCTTATGCCTGCAGATATGATGACAAAGGGAGTACCTCGACAGAAACATCAGTTGTGTACTAGCCTTGTTGGATTAAGTGGGGGTGATGTAAATAATCAACAAGTCTAAGGTTTTATATGTATGTGTATATTAGTACTGGCTGGTGTTATTTTCGGTTGCTAGGTGTTTTTGTTTATATAAGTTTTATTCTAATAAAATTTGTAGATTGAAATATATCTTCTTGTTCTTACTCCACAATTTAACACGTATATATTAATATTATATCGTGATTTACATTACATATATATGTTTTAACACTTCGATATATTTGGCCTCTACATTTTGTGAGTTCAGAGCTTCCCATATTGACGAATGAAGTATAGTGTCAAAAGCCTTTTGGTAGTCTATGAACGATATATATAAAGGTCGTTGAAATTCCTGGTACTTCTCAATAAGTAGCTCTACTGAGTGGATGTGGTCGACCGTAGAGTAACCTTTTCGGAAGCCCGCTTGTTCTATCGGCTGATATAAGTCGAGTGTAGAGCCTATTCGATTTTTTAATATGGATGAAAATAGTTTATATAGAGACGGTAACAAACTGATGGGTCTATAGTTAGTTATGTCCTTAGGATCTCCCTTCTTGTATAGTAATATTATGTCTGACTCAGACCATTGTTTAGGCGTAGTAGTGGTATCCACAATCTTGTTGAAGAGATTTGTCAATGGTGTGACGAGAATCATATGTGCTATTTTTATGGCTTCATTTGTTATCCCGTCTGGTCCTGGGCTTTTATCTGACTTGAGGCGTTTTATTTCTCTTATAATCTCAGTATGGTCGAAAGGGCTTATTTCCTTGGTATTAGCTTCCACAAGTAAAGAGTTTAGTGATGGTGTTTCAGGGACTTCATATAAGGTTTTATAAAACTCAGTGGCTGTCTGAAGTATGTCTTTTCTATTATGTAAGACTCTATCTGATTTTTTAAGACCTTCAATCCATGTTTTGTGAGATTTTAAAGCTTTGTAAGCTTTTTTTAAGCTTCCTGATGTGTTGAGATGCCTTATTATAGTTTGTTTTCGATGATTTTTGTAGTCTTGTCGTATATACTTGCTTATAAGTTTGTAGAGGGCACATAATTCCTTCTTCATTGCTCTTGATTTAGGTTTTATATTTTGTAGTTCTAATCTACGTGCTATTAGTTTTTTTGTTCGTTCAGATATAGCAGTACTAAATTTATTTCCAGAAGGTAGAGTTGTTTTGAGACTGTTTTCGATGGCAGTTATTATCTTATTGTAATAAGCATGTTTATGTATATGTTTGTTTATATGAGTGCAAATGTGGAGAATGGTGTAAATATTGTGTTAAGTGTGCTCTCCTACAGTGTCGTCAGGACTCCCTTGCAACATCATGTATAAAGTGCCACGACTTTATGTAAGGTTTATGTTAGGTTAGGTTAAGGCCGCCGCGAGGTTTTAGTGGGTAACCCTAGGATCGGATTTCAGTTTACTGTTTTGGGAGTCCCACACTACCCCCTGCCGTCCCCAGGCGGGAGGTGTGCATAAAGCATTTCCTAGCGTAAAAAAAAAAAAAAGGTACAATAATAACAACAAATAAATTAATTACATTATTTACAATATGTATATACAATTAAAAAACTACCTGAAATCAAATTTCTCCGCATCTCGGTCTACTGGCAGCGTGCCCAGAAGACTGGCCGCATTGGCACGCTGAATGGCAATGCTAATCCTCTAGGTTAATCCTCTAAATGTTTAGGTTAGTTTTAAGTTTCATCATCATTACTTCATAATAAAAAATAACGTCAGACAAGGCAGTATGGCTTAAAAGCTTTAGCTTGTCCAATAATGAACTAATTAAAAAAAAAATCTGTCAATGACCTTTTCAAATTGAAGTGACGGCTATGACGTTGTCACTGTCACGTTGACGTTAGAATAAAGAACCAATTTTTCTAGCAAATATTTCTACCTGTAGGCAGATTTCAGTTAGTTTTTTATTTATTCGTAGCCTTCTATTGAATAGAACGGGATTTTAACGAATATGTAACAATATTATTTGTCTTAAAACAACTGTTAGGGATTATTAGTAATTTTAAAGATAAAATGTGACAGTTCAATTAAATATAACTTACTGTTTCTTGTTCGATTTTCAACAGTAGTTTAATGCCTTATAGTCTATGCCTTATAGTCTGCTCTTCCGTAGATCCAGCCGTTATGGATTTTTTCAAGGGTACGTAAAGTATTTTCTAGTATCTACTTATTTATATTATTTAATACGGTTCCATAAATGTTGTAGTTAATATATAGTTAGTAATTAATCCTAACACAATTACGTCGAACGTTTGATATCAAGGCCGTACTGTTGTGTGCCAGGCACCATCCGAACAGTTCAGAGTCGTTACACTCGCAACTGCGGATTGGTGTTTATTTGTATTTAGTGGGTGGATCTCGATTCTCGATATCGTTTGTTATCGTTATGTTGAATAGCGTCAGTTACGCGGTAATTCCGTGGACAGTGATTACATATTACGCACTTCATTGATTCTTTGCGGTCTTCGTCATCCGGTTGTCGCATTTTTATGTAGAAATTATATTGTATATAAGTGTTTAAATTTCATTACAATATATCCAGAAAGTAGTATTTTATTGATATGTCATGTGAAATATATGTGAATATTCAAATGTCAAGTTTGTATGTTGATTAGATAAACTATAGAAGATATATAAATTTTAAATAGGTAGGTGGAAATTCTACTTCATGTTATATATTTTAAAGACATAATCAAACATAATCAAACAAATAGCTGCAGTTTAATTTATTTACTTCCACTTTCATTATAAATGCAACAAAGATTTTAAAGATAAATTATTTGAGAATTGCACTTGACTGAGCAAGATTTGTCTTGTTATTTTGTTTTTACAATTTTACTGATTATATATATGAGTTACATAAAAACATGGGTTTTTAAAATAGAATTTGAAATGTATTTGTATTGCAGCTTAAATATAATGTAGGATTTTTGATGATGGATTTTTTAAAATATAACATTTGTTTCCATTAGATTATTATTCTGATTTGGAAATATAACTGCACAACATTTGGTAGCAATTTATCAAGGTCTAAATTAATTTGAATAACATGAGGCAACTGATTAGTGTAATCTACATCTGAGAGGAACAGCAGGCTCATATTTGGTTATTAAGTTATTGCGGAGCTTCTATAACAATTGAACAACACTGAAATAAGGCCAATCTACTAGCTAGAACTAGCTACTAAAAAAAAAAACTTGTTAACCTCAATTTTCTAACAACTCTATTTTCCACAGATATGAAGGGGCCCACTAGACCAGCTCCGACTGTGCCCAACAAAGGTTTCAACAGATATTCACCGGTCACAAATTGGGACAATGATCCTTTTGGTGCAGACCTTTTTGAACCATCTCCACATTTCACACAAAAGAAAAAGCCACCACCACGACCTCCACCACCAAAGATTGGATCCAAACAACCAGATGTACCCCCTAAACCTTCACATTTCATTAGAAAACCCACAGTGTTGTCTTCCATACTATCTAGAAAAGCTAAAACTGCAGCCACCCCAAATGAGAATACAGTTCAAAATAGTGCAATAATGGACTTTAATAGTGATTTAGACACTCATAAAATGTTTCCTAAATGTGAACCGAAAAATGTGCAAACGGGAGCTTTGATAGATCTATCTTCACCTCCCAGTTCACCAACATTTACAACAAGATCTAGCAGTGATGGCCTCAGTGTAGATAGTTTTGGGTCAGATGCTACTACCTCAACCAACCATCTTAATAATCATAATGGAGGCAATGCTTCCCAAGCAGAAAGTGGTTTTGAAGATGACTTTGATGTATTTTTTAATCCGCGGAAACCTAGTAAAGAGGATATAATCGATGATTTTTCAGCAATTGATCCATTTTCACATCAGCCAGCTGTTATCAAGCCTCCTATAATGAAGAAGCCAACATTAAATAGAGATCTATATGAACCATCAAATAATTTTATGGGTCCGCCATCAAATCAGACAGCGTCTTCACTTAAAGGCCCTACTATAATTAGAGCCAAACCTTCACGCCCAAAACCTCCTGATAACGCAGCTATTCTCAAGAGTACTTTTGGTGAAAGTTTCCCTGTGTCGACAATGACTGTAAATACTACTACTCCAATACAGAAGGTGTCTAATGGCTTTGGTGATAATTCCGTAAGTCCTTCTATATGTATATATTGCATTTAGTAACATTCTAGAAAATTAGTTCACTTGATCTACTCCTGTGGTGATCATAAGAGGCTACTAAGAGATCTAATCTAAAGTAGACAGTCTCTTCTTACCTTTGAATCCTGGCTCACACTAATGACTTGCGAAAATTATATTTTCTAAAGATTGATGACTAACAATTTGTGCCAGCTGTTATAAGTTTTGCCACATTTGGGACTACAATGATTAATAATATTAGGCAAAGTTATTGTTTAAATTTTATTTGCTTTACCAAGCCTGATCTGCTACATTAATATTTTGTATAAAAATTAATTAATACTTGACAGATTGGCTGACTCTCAAAACATAGAAAAAAATGTTGACTGAACTTATCAATAATTTACATTATTTTATATTAATAATATACATAACTTTACGCCAAGTGCGTAAATTATAGCGCCACAAGGCACGTTTCTTAGACGCCTCACTCGCTTCTTCGTATTTCGTAACTCTTGTCGTACACGCTTGTCGGTTTTTAAGGCATTGGATGGTAATTAAAAACCGACAAGCGTGCGATCAAACTAAACAAATACAAAAAGAATACTATATAATAAGAACAACATAGCATTCCTCATCGCTGTTATTGTTAACTTCACCAAGCAATAAAAGAATGCCCCACACTGCTTAAAGATCGTAAACAAAACGATATACGTTGAATTTTGTACTGCCACATTTAATAACTCATAATAAGTTTTCTTAAAGTAAAAATAATAATACATAAAGTATTTATTTCCTAGCATACTTATGAAAATATTTTGAATGTGCTTAAGTACCTATATGTTACGCTCGAGAAAATATAAATAACTTTTTTATACGCATCCCCATTGGCTTTAAACATTTTTTACTTTAATATCTTCTACATTTTAAAATGATAAACGTCTTATAATTATGGCGCTACATAATTGAGCGAATTTAAGAGCTAATTATCTTTTTAACTGTTAATTTTTAAAAATACATTCAAGTGTTCTAGAGTAATATATAAAAATAATCATGACTTAATGGTAGATATTTTGCATTTGTTACATTCCATCCCACCCTTTGGTATAGCAAAAGGGACTATATATGTCATTTGCAGCTACAATGTGGTATCGGAATAGACGTGAATATAAAAAAAAATGTTAACGATGGTTGTTTTTTTATTTTTTGTATAATTCCGTGTGATTCTTTGTAATTTATTTGAAAAAGTTTTGGCATTATCGAAAGATAGTACTCACTATTATAATCAGATATAATAGATAATTTTAATATCTAAATATAATTTCTTATGATAAACGTTTATTTTTCAAAGACACAATTTTTATCCGATAAAAGTCGTCTTGTCTAGATTTTGATAAATTTCTATTTGGTGCGGTATAGTTATTTGAATATACCCGAAAGAAAAACTAGAATATTTTTTCAAGTAGGTACAAATATCCATTATTGTAGAAGCTTCTGTTTATTAACCCATTTCCTTTTATCGGAATATTATCATGTTTATATTCGATAGGGTTTCCTATATTTCTTTTACCTATTATGAATCTGCACCAATTCCATTTTGTAAATATTATTTTGCTAGATATATGTATTACTATAGCATTTAATAAGTAACTTCCTATTTCCTTAGCACTTAGAAGAATAGTCACTAAAGATTACCGCATTCGTATTTTACAAACATTAAACATGTACATAAAAAAAAAAAAAATTAGCGCAACCTAAACATCTTCAATAATTCATTTTATTTTAACTTCATGCACTTTTTCTATCCGAAGGTGCTTTAAGTCACGACTAGCCGAATCGTTACCAAAATGAAATAGGTGGTGGAACCCACTGCAATACCTATGTTGTCCGTAATCGATATTTATCACACATAACTTCCGAAGAGTCATTGGTGTGGAGCCCGGATTTAATCCCACGACTTCTTGATCCTGAAGCGTTACGCTTGATTTAATGACCATAGGAGACCACTATAATACAAATTAATTTGCAAAATTACCTCTATAGGAAATAAAACCTTTCAATTGGGATGAAGATGACAGGACATTGAACAGGGAGCCTTCTCTAGAGAGAGAACCATCGCCTCCTATGCCAACAATTCCACCACCACCGCCGCCGAACGTAGAAGAAGAGATGACAAGTGTCTGGCCAACAGATGTTTCGAAATTCCTTGATCTCGATGTTGTTAATGTTGCTGATGATGAAGAGCCTTACGCCATAGCCCTGTTTGATTACTTCACAGACCATCCGGATGATTTATGCTTTTCGGTAAGTGTGAAATTATATTTATAACTGTGTTTGCTGTTATTGTAAATCCTCTAAAACAGATTATGCAATCAAAACCGTTGTATTTTTAAACAATTGTTTAGGTGCTATGAATGAAAAACATCTGGAAGTAACAGTTGATCATTTATTTATGAAAATGTACAAAATTATCAATATACATTGTAATTCTTGTTAGTATGGTTAATAAAAAGCATTTGATGATTGATTGAATAGAGATCAAGGTTTCATCCTCATGCCTAGGCAAGGGGCGGTATTATAAATACTGATCCGACATCGAAAATTATCAAAATAAAATCGAAATATAATACTAGTCCGTAAGTATTTTACGGACCCGTATTTATATTTTGTTGAAATGAGTATGTAAGAGTAAGTGTGAAAGTTGCGCCAATAACTGAGAGTAAACGACCAAATCGTCTAGCGTGGTCTGGGCATGACGATAAACCGGAATGTGTCAGGAAATAAGAGAGTAGGAAGACCAAAGGAGATATGGAGGGTTTGTGTGAAAGACCATACGATTTAGAAGGGTGTGGAATATGCGAATGATAGGGAGAAGTGTCTAATTTTCTTTTAGACACCTGTTGTGCCGACTCCAAAATAAAGGGAACAGGGCAGAAAGATGATGAGACATTTATCATTGATCACATGTATATCCCTTAGTTATCAGTTAATAGTTTATAACTTGGACCAATTGCTTGCCTTATTTAGATAGTAGATACAGCGGTCATCGTTCAATTGGACATAGATTTGCAAATTAACACTGTATGAAAACCTTGAACGCTGTCTATGCTTCCCGATTCTTGATACTTGATGTCACCTTTTTAAATCTTAGATCTAAGAACACAAAATATCAAACAAAAAATAAAATATTTTTAATATTTTAGGTGTTTGAAAATATTTACCGATTGTGTTTTGTTTATATCTCATGGCTTTTTGCCAAAATAGCGGTCTATTTATAGAGTTTTGGTGTGTGGGCGGAGCTTACTGTATATCGTTGTTTTTATTTAAAAAAAGGTTTTTTTTGTCATTAAATTTTCTGTTAGAGTACATATTGCGCATTCAATGACATCTGAGAGACCTTGAACGTATCTTAGGTACGGATATTGAGTGTCTCTAATTGGAGTTCTTTTTATTGGTGAAAAAAGGCAGATTCGAAATAAACGATTAAAATTTGTTGAGAATATTTAATGAGTATTATATCCCCAAACTTTTTGAGGCATTGTATATTAAGTACTTGAAGGTTTAACGGTCTATAAACCTTCGTTAATTTTATGTGTATTTGCCACACGATTTTAACTTAGGCCAATTGGCTTTCCTTATTTTATTTTATGAGGCCCGTGTTAATTACCACGCTATTTATATTTACATTCTACTCCATCTACAAATATTTAAAAAAAAAACGTTCTACTCTCCTTCTGGTTCTGCCGGGCTGGCAAATAAGGCTATTTCAAGAATTGTAAACGCCACAAGGTTATTAGTACTTTCACTGCGTCACGACCGGAAGTTAGGTTCTCATCCAGGTTGATCATTTATTTGATGTATTTATGTAAACTCTTCTGTCTGGGTGTTTTATATTAATTATAAGTATGTATTTAAATGTTAATATCCGCTGTCTGGTTCCCATACTACAAGATATTAGTTTAGTTTGGGACTGAATGACACGTGTGTGAACATTTTATTTACATACAATTATAATTAACACCTACCGTGTTAATTACGATAAGGGCAGGATAATGATGAGGAATTATAATTATTTTACCTTATTTATATTTTATGAATAGATCTGATGAATAGAATTTTAGCTAGGTCACTACCATTCCATTCATCACTATTTTATTCATCAGGAACGTAATAATGTCCCAGGCCATTAGTCGTTTAATGGGATATTTTTGCAATTGGATATTGTCATGAATTGGGCACTCAACAACGCCTATTTATTCATATCATGTATTTCATTATGTTTTGTTTTAAATGTCTTTGAGAATATTTGTACAAAATTTTGTTGATAATCGATTTGGTAGTTTCGGCGTGCAAGCGTAGTAAACCGAGTCATATTAACAATTGTATACGTACTAGAGTTAAATACAATGATGCGCTGGCTGGAATTGTTCTGTTCACCGTATATTGGCTTTCGAGTACAATAAACTAATATCAATCGTTAAATTTCTGGTAGACTATACACATCATATACACTAAGTAATATTTGTATGTATACGTGTAGGTTAAAAAATACCCATTCGCGGAAATCAAGGACATGATCTACAGTCCATACCGAACCAAAAATATGTATTTTTAAATTTTTGTCTGTTTGCCTGTATCTTTGTTACGGATAAACGTCAAATGTTGGATGTTTTTACGTCAAATTTTGCATAAATATAGCCAAGAGGTCGGTTCAACGCATAGGCTAAATATTATCACGCTATCACTAATTGGAGGTGAGCAATGAACCCTTATATTGGCACAGGCACAGTATTTTTGCCGCGTTATGGCGTCTACGCAGACGAAGTAGCAGGCAATAGCAAGTTTCTCATAAAATGATTAATGAGCATTTAAAAATTTACTTTTTGTAGCATACTCTCTCAGTCCTGTCGTGTATGAAACTGATTTCACCTATTTGTTGATTTCAAACACTAGTTTTCAGCCAATTGATATGTGTTTTCGAGAGATCGTTCTAAAAATAATATTTGCACGAACTCGGTAACTGCGTTCAAATAGAAATTGTCATAATTCATTGAGTTTACTACATGACAACAGGGTCTTCTGTAAATTTACTAATATGGGGTGAATTGCAATAAATACATACTTAACTTTACACAAAATCAAATCAAACCTTACTTGCTTCCTTGACTTCCATAACCCTTTTCATACACGCGCGTCGTTTTAAGCTCCTAACGTATCACCTTCCTCCAGAACTCGTTCGTTTTGGTCATGGAAGGTGTGTCGTGGCAATCCTCAACTTATACATCCATCCGCTTTTGCGTTGTATATCTGCTTAGTCGATCTTGCATCAACCATTCTTTCTACATGTCCGAACCATCGGAGCATGTCCTTTTTTACTTTTACACCAACATTCTCTTTCAATCCAACTAAAATGGGGTGAAATTACACACACTATGGAGTTCCCAGAAAAGACGTTTGTGTAAGTTTCTCTGAACTGAACTTATCTCCGGCCTACTTACTTACAGACTCCGAGACAAATTTAAGACTAATGTGTCGGCTTTTGGCGAATTGCTTTTTTTGGAACCTGTATTTTGTTAAGATAACTAAGTATTGTTGAACTCCGGGACAATAAATTCCATCTATCTGAAAGAGGTTACGATAAAATTCCAAGTCAGTCCCTGTTTTCTGTATCACCTGGTCATCATCCATAGTTTAAAGTGCTTTGTGTAAAACCATTTTTGTTTGAGTATAAACCTACTATATTATTACGTCACGGATATTGTTTTTTCTACTCAGATGACCGTAGCATGATGCAAGGAAAAGTTATGTAAACGTGATAAACGAACCTTCCACTCTTTGTTTGTTACTATAGAAATGTACAACATACATAACTTCACGCCAAATCAGGGTATTGGTTAGAGTGCCATATGACACGACTTTTACACACTTATTTTTTTAATTTTCATAACACCTGTCGACGAAATGAAACGAAAAGTCTGGAGCCTTAAAGACCGACGAATTCACGTTCGTCTTTAAGACTCCGGACTTATCGCAAGGACACGCTTTTGCTGTGTATATCTGCTTAGCATAGCTTGCACTTAAAGAGTTAGAATGTTTTCTTTTACCACACAAATTATAACCCCGAGATTTTGGATACCTGACAGACGCCTCATATTATATTCCCTTTAATATACCTATTCAGTGCACAGACAAAGCCCTGTTACAATCTTATTATAAGTATAGATAACCTTGAATTGAGTAATACTCTCGAGAGCAATGAATCCGGGTCACTTAAAGAATGTTAAAAATCTCGGAAACTAAAAATGATAGGTTAATGCAATAAATTGTATTTAATAGACAATGTAATACTCCTTAAATGAAAGTAAAAAAAATATGAGTCACCATACATTTTATTAACACAAAATTACATAAAGAAAAAATCTGCTGATCTCTCCTTAAAACAAAAATAGGAAACATGAAATTTTTGCACTTTATTACGATTTTCTTGAATTTTAATACTTCGTATTGCCTCCTCGTGCTTCCATTACTGCGTTTACGCGGTTTGGCATGCTGTACACCAAGTTCCTTATACGATTTTGGGGAATATTCTCCCATTCCTCTGTGAGAGCAATTTTGAGCTCACGAAGCGTGATTGGGGGAGGGTTTCGTTGTTTTACGCATCTGCCTAGCTCGTCCCAAGCATGCTCGATCGGGTTGATATCCGGGCTGCGCGCTGGCCACTCCATACGAGTAATGTTCATCTCTTGAATTCACAATCCTACCTGTATGAGGTCGGGCATTGTCATGCATAAATATAGCATCCTCACCTAAATTGACCATAAATGGACCAACGTGATCATTGAGGATTTCTTCCACATATCTTACGCTAGTTAAAGAGCCGTTTTCTATGATCACCAGCTCTGTGCGACTTTCAGAAGAAATTCCGGCCCACACAAGTACAGACCCACCACCGTAGGCTACTTTTTCCTCGATGCATGCTTGCTTGAATCTTTCCCCTGGTCTTCGATACACTCTGTGTCTTCCATCGTGCTTGTAGAGCATAAATTTTGATTCGTCGGAGAACATAACTTTTGACCAATCTTCAATACTCCAATTTACGTGGCTCTGGGCATATCTTAGTCTTGAAATACGATGCCCACGCTCCAGTTTAGGGCCGTTTGCAGGTCTAAGGGGTTTTAAGTTAGATTCAGCAAGCCGACGTCTTACTGTCCATGCACTTGGGTTACTTCCTCCGAGGCGTCGAAACTGATTGGTGAGTTCAGTTCCTGTGAGAAAGCGATTTCGAAGCATGGTGTTCACCAAGTATCGGTCTTCTCGTGCTGTGGTATACCTGGTTCTGCCCGTTCCTGGTCTGCGTAGGTTAGAACCAGTTTCTTCGTAACGTCGGAGAACTCTTTGTACTGTTGACAGCGACACACCAACAGTCCTGGCTGTATCGCGCTGACTCCGGCCGGTTTCCAGCATTGTAAGTATTCTGGTGCATTCTTCAGGCGTAAGCGACATAATTTCAGCTTGAATAATGAATATAGAGCACTATCAACATGGTTTATGTACCCACATAAATGACAGATTACAAACAAAAGCAAAACCAAATGCTGTAATTTCGTAGTTCCATCTTCGAAAGTGGCCCTTTTTCAAATTTGATTTTTTTATGATATAACTTTACAATAACTAAGAAATTTTGAATACCTTCATTTAAGGAGTATTACATTGTCTATTAAATACAATTTATTGCATTAACCTAGCATTTTTAGTTTCCGAGATTTTTAGGATTCTTTAAGTGACCCGGATTCATTGCTCTCGAGTGTATTTACAATAACTACCAGTTTTATTTTGGTTCCTGTTTTGGCGAATAACAAAATCCATTAAAACACTCGGGTGCACATACGTAATTCATTATTTGTAATTTTATAAATAAGGAAATAATATTTGTTAGGTTCGTTTTAAATTGTATAAGAAAGTAGTTGTATGTTGTAGTTAATTGTGAACATAAAACACACTTGGATCGATATATTTGGAATTAATTGATATCTTACACAAGTAACCTACTAAAATTTTAATCCGCGAATCAAAACTTATTGTGCCCGATATAGAGGAGAACCCTGTTAGGTTGGTACCCCGTTAATTCAAAACTTTCAATTTGCCGCCAATAAAAGACGACATAAATAGAGATTTTTTAAATTTCGCCCGGAGTTACCTACTTAAGCTTTTGCCAGTTCAATAGAATATTTTGTGGCCAATGATGAGAATATTGACAATGATACCATATCAATATAATAATATTATTGTCAATGATATAATTCTTGGGGAAAGGGTATTAAAGAACTCTTTTCGTTTTCCCCCATATTGCACTAGTCCACAGATTTACCTAAAAGTTTGTGTAAATATAAAAACGTAGATACGATTTCTTTTATTCAGCAGTAACCTAAATAAATTATTTATGATTGTTTGACTAACTCTATACGACGACCTAGTTAAAATGAGTTACAGTAAGTAGGCAATATTATATATAACACTAGCTGACCCGGCGAACTCTGTTTCGCATCAAAAGTAAAAGCTGCTGCCCCGCTATGTTAATACTGCAATATCTTCGACAAATTTGAAGTCGATAGCAGCTATAGGTTAAAAATGGGAATTTTCCATTGTTAACACCCCCGCAACCCCCCTTGTGGGTGGAATTTCGTAAAATCCGTTCTTAGCTGACCTCTACTCGGCGAAAGGAATAATCCTACCAAAATTCAAGTCGCTACGCCTTATGGTTCCAGAGATATCGTGATGAGTCAATATATAGGTGGAAATCTCTTATATATATATAGATATATCATTACATAGTATAAAACAATGTCACTTTCCGCTGTCTATCCCCTTATATGCTTATATCTTTAAAACTACGCAACGGATTTTGATGTGGTTTCTTTTAATATTTAGAGGGTGTCAACGGCGTAAAAAAGTGATAATTTTCAAGATTTAGAACTTTATTCGCATAACAATGTACTACATTATTATACACCTTTAAAAGGTCTACAAAAAAGTCCGCGAGGGCATATGTCTATCTCTTAGGGATAACCCACATTGACCATTTTTTTTTTACTTTTTACTAAAAATAACGGCCTCTTTACAAAGCGATTTTAAACATTACAGCATTAATTTTCATCTAATTAAGTGTCTTAAATAGAATATAGCATGTAATAAAGATGATCCTGGCCCTTGCAGCATGCAATTTAAACGAATATTTTCGAAGATATTGCAGTATTAACATAGTGGGACAGCGGTTTAAAGCCGATAAATAGCACAAATTGAACCTCATGATATCGAAAATTTACTCATTTATTACTTTTGATGCGGAACAAAGTTCGTCGGGTTAGCTAGTATTATATAAAAATATGTGTTTTGATACGATTTACTGGCCATAATCATACATTGATTTATTAATTCTTCATCTAACTATGGTACCAAATAAGAAAGAAAGAAAAAGAAGGACTTCGCCACTTCCTCACTGTTACTCATTACTACACTGTTACGCCTTTTATATTATTTATCGCGAATGTCTCATGTTCTAAGTAATCTAAGTTGTCAAAACTTCAGGTCAAAGCCTTGGCTAGGATCAATAGCCACGTAGTCCGCTTTGGTTTTTAATTTCTCCTGGTTAAGTGAACGACATATCAATAAACCTATTTCAAAGCCTCCATTTAACTGCACGCCTTAGGAAACTTTTTGGTGTTTTTTTTAACATTTTGGTTTAATATTTATAAAAATATCACGACGACTGAACTCTCTACCATCTTTGTTAAACTTTGTTTATTATCTGTGGCGTGAAAAAAATCTCCTGCATATTATTGGTCAAAACAAATATTCAAATTTGAACTTATTCGTGTGTAAACAATGTGACCTGAATCGCTCTGAATGGCTTCCCCATGTGACTTAGTTTGCATAAATAAATAATATTTCTTTCCTCACGACATAATATAATATCTATGTGCCAGTCGTTCGTATTAGTATGAATAATTTGAATATAATATTGCATGTTATTAACGCCCATTTAGTGAACACATTGTAATTGTTTTATTTATTTCTATGTTGAACATATGTAGTGACGTAAACAGATACTTGGGTTACAATGAACCGCAGACCGTTACGTTAAATTGCTGAGACGTGGCTTGAAATAATCATATTACATTTCGGAAAATATAATTTATATTGTATAAAAGTATATTTAAACGTAATTGTTTGGGGCGTATTTCATTTATGTGTAGTTTTCAATGAGCGCAATTATTTGCTGGTATGTATTCAGTGTGACGCCACGATAGTGCCGACGCGCATGTTGATAAAAATATTGTTTTGCATTAAATGGTATCATTATCTGTTCAGCAGGAACTCGTTATCACATCCACTTCCCGTATTCTTTTACCTACATTGATTTCGAAAGATTTTTAATGGGACTTTAAGTAATTTTAGACATTTATATAAATATACGAATATGTATATGGAGATTGACCTCTCGAATTAAATTCCAAAGAGTCATTTTGTTTGCAACCTAGAATCTTCTAAACAGAAATCATCGCGGCAAAGCATCAAGCCATTGTCAACTAAATCTGTCGTGATTTTAATTAATTTAACTTGGCTATCGACTATCGTTTCTCTTAGTTAAACATTTTGTAATCACTACTTGATTTGATGGCGTAAATGCATGAGGTATCAGGGTTAAGAGTTAGCTAATTTTTATTTTCTGTAGCTATTAATGTTTATTATTAGGGAACTCAAGTTTATTTATAGTGGTTTATGAACAAGGCTTCTGTGTAGACGTTCCCAGGCTCGAATCTATGCATGAAATCTCTTTAAACCTATGAATATCGTAGACGTAGATGAACTATAAACAATATGTTTCCTTTTGTCGTTTGTCCTTTTGTTTATGGCGACATCTTTGTAATTGCAGCAGCGTGTCATGATTCATTCGCGATTGATTAAGTAGATCCTGTCAGGGTGTAGTAGAAATTGTGCCAGGATGACTAAACCGTCTCGCAAGGAACATCCTCCATTCCTCGACGATTTATTCCGATATGTAAACGAAACGTTTGTAATGAAATTAACACAACATGATTCATTTTGAATTGGTAATCGTTTATTTATGAGCTATATTCATGTCTGTCATTTTCCTATGTGAAGGCAAAGTCTATTTCTCTGTCTGTAGGCGTGGTTGGTTATTAAATACTTCATAGTTCTGATGTTTGTGGGTTTATTGCCATATATTCTCCAATATGCTCCAAATATTCGCGTAATTAACTACTTCTTGGCTCTCTTGGGAAATAGCGCGATGGCGCTCTTAATCATTCAAATTCATTCATTAGTAATTCTTAAAATTAGCGAGTTTAAACAAAAAATAACACTACCTAGTTCTTTAATAAAATACGTAAAATTTAGTAAAGATTCATGGTTTGATAGTTGAGAGAGAAAAAAATGCTGAATTATTCGGTTTTTGCCGCTATTCGAAAGTTGTTACGCAAACTGGAATAAAGAGCAAGTTTATGTCTTAGGTTTTTTAACCGACTTCATATGATAGTCTAGTTTAGTCTTTTCTAAATGCGCCCCTTATTTTACTACGCAAAATATGAGTATTGCAAAATCAGCCTACTAATATGTAAATATACCTACGCCTTCTTTCGCAATTTGCAGACTATAAAAGATATCAATTACTAATAATAATTGATTAGCGAAATTTTATCATGCTGAATCAATGTGATTCAGCACAATAAAATAGAGTAGCAGACCCAGCAAACGTTGTCTTGCCAAAGAATAAAGTTTATGATAACAGATTGAAAATTGGGGTTGAATGTAGGAAGGTAACATTAAGGTACATTAATTTGTATGTATTTTTATATGTTCTACCATAAAAATAATATCTAACATAAATAAATATTAAAAACAAATTTAGTGGAATGAAAAATAGATGTTGTCCGATTCTTAGACCTACCGATGTTAACCGATATGCACACAAAATTAAATGAGAATCGGTCTAGCCGTTTCGGAGGAATTCAATAACGCACACCGTGACACGAGAATTTTATACATACAGTATATTAGATTACTGCCTATTCGCAATTGCGAAGTGGACAATGCGACGACTAGACATTATATTAGATCTATATTGGTACCAAGTTATAAATTGGCTTTACTATCTACGTCAGAGGTGGCCGGTGAGCCTAACCTAACATTTATAGGGAAGCATCCAATTAAACTAATTAACTATAATAAAGAGGCGTTTAAAAAAAATGATAATTATTGTTGTAATGGTCATTTTTTATAGGACTATATTCATTGTCACAAAAATAAATTAAATAGATTATCACTCTGATGTATAAACGAATATGTAAATGTAGTTTGGAGAGTAAAACCTTGTTTTTAGTCAATGTCATGTGTAATTTTTTTGAAAAGTCGAGTGCTTTAGCTGAAATATTTATATTACAAAAGTATTGTAGGGAAGGCTGTGTGGACTCGCAGCGCCGTTTAAAAGAAGAAGAGAATAAAATACCCACAGACGGTAGTTAAAGGAGTTGCTTGTAAAAAGGTTCATATTAAGTATGATTATGTCATCATCATCATCATAATCATCAGCTTTTTGATGTCCACTTGTTGGACGTAGCTCCCCATGGAACGCCACAGCTCACGGTTCTGTATGATCTTCCGATATTCGGAAATATGGTGAAATACCACTCACCGGTCGATCCGGCACTGCCAGACGAAACATACTCCATGTAGAGCAGTTCGTGGTCGCCACTGGAGAACCTTATGAGATGATTATGTATCTGTGCTACATATTTACTATGTCTCTAGCATGCTCTGTTTACTTACGTCTTATGCAATCTGCACACTGCACAACATATACAAATTTAGTACCTATATAAAAAGTAAATATTAAATGAAAACATTATTTTTATAGACGATTGATATACGAATATATACGCATCTTTGGTTAATCTTTGTAAACAGAGAGATAACCAGTAAGATAACCTGTTTGTAATTAAATGACTCATTAAAGCTTATTAGTTTTTTATCAATATGCAAACGGTTACGATAGTAAATGTTATGTAGTTTGAAACTTACAAGTCCAAGGGTCCAAATCGCCGTGTGGAAGCACAATTGCCGCTATCTACACTTTTAGGTATTAAAGGTGTAAATTTATGCGTAATTTAAAAACAATATAATTAAAATTCGGACATGTAGAAAGGATGGATGATGCAAGATTGACTAAGCAGATATACAATACAAAAGCCAATGGATGTAGGAGTCGAGGACGGCCAAGACACACCTTCCATAACCAAATAGAACGGAGGAAGGTGATTTTAGGAGCCTCAAAAATCGATGCGCGCGCATTAAAAGAGTTATGAAATTTAACGAACCGAGTGAGGTGTGTAAGAATCGTGCTTTATAGCGCTCCGCTCTCTCTGCCTACCCCGCAAGGGATTTGGCGTGAAGTTATGTATGTATGTACAATTAAAATTTTAATTAACATGCTTACTACATATTTCAGCATTGTATTCATACATATCTACTGCCAAGATGATGTCCAATCCAACAATGCCTAAAATAACACAGATGTTTATTTATTATTCCGTAAATTATTACAATTTTCAAGCTAAAAAGAATCGTATATTGATTTTGACAAAAAGCTAGTTAGTACAAGCTAGGTGTGTACAGATCTGACCATTTATACGTTGGTTTCTTATCGTATTTTCTCCCCGGGGAGTACATAAGGATATATATAATATTATACGATGTATAATTAAATTTCCATCATCCGATAATATCCGACCGACGTGACCTCAGGTTCTTGACGAGATGGTTCAAAGTGCTTGCTTTTTCTTGGTAATGGACTTGACATTGACGTATTATGTGTGACGCATTCCACTTATTAAAAAGTATACATAATAAACTCGATATGCGATATGTAGTTAACTAAAGAGATAGACAATCACTTGAATACGGTTTGAGAGTAAAAAATGTGTGAGTACACAAATATTATTAGCGGTTGAGGAAAAATATTGGCGAGTCGCAATTGTTTCTAGCCTTCAACCAATCAGCATACGGTGTGTTTATTTTTTTTTATTTATTCGATTATATTACAATCGACTTGAGTGAACATATTCGATACGAATCATTATAAAATTGTAAATTTAAAATTTTGTATAAATATGAATGATTAGAATTAGAATAAAATTATAAATATTTTTAAGGCTGTGTTTGTACGAGTTTCGGATTGAGAAGTATGATCTTTTGAAAAGGTTATCGTTATTATTAGAAATGTGGCGCGTGCGGAGCTGCGGGCCACAATCTATATCAAAATTCGGGGAATGGACAAAAATTCCCCAGTACTGATTTGATATGAACTGCAGACATTTATGTAGTGATAAAAATGTTTTTAACACTTCCGCCAGCGTCATGGATTTTCACGCTTAATTCATTTCAGTTAGCGTCTACGTGTTTACAAACTGTTTTCTGGCTTGTGTTCAAAGGTTCATAAACTCTTTATACAGAAAAAAAACAATTGAGGGACAAAGATAATTATTTCTGTCCTTCAGTCACTTTTACAATAAACATTGGTGAGCGTGAGAATTTCACAAGATTTATTAATTAGTTTTGTATGGTAATTTTATTTGATAAATGCATGAATATAAAATATTCGTTAGATATATTATTTACTACTGAATTTTAATTTTAAATTAGATACTTTCATTAGCATGGATGGATGCAGCTCTGAATTGAAGGTTACTTATCATAAGTCTTTGTTGCCACGCTCAACAAAGAATTATATGTATCACAAATACGTGAAACATAACTTCACGCCATTTTCTACCCGAAGGTGTAGGCAGCGGCTGTTAAGCCTTGACTCGCCGTTATGTTTACGTCTCAAATGGAATAGGTGTGCGAACCTATTGCCATACCGGGTACAAAGTTTTTAGTAATCGATATTTATCACACATAACTTTCGAAAAGTCATTGGTGTGTGCCAGGATTCGAGCCCGCGACCTTAGGATTCTGAAGCCGTGTGCATGACCAGTAGACCACCGAAACTATTACGTATTGAATACGTCAATTATCTGAAATTTTGTTTAAGTTTGATTTTTCTAAACTCTAGTTACCACAGGCGCTATATGAGGTGCGCTGTTCTTAAACTCCTACATGCGTGCTGTAACACGCACGTTGGGAGTGTAAGAAGTTAGATTCAGTCAAAGTCAATATTTTTTATAATATATATTTATACATGGAAAACTAATTCGAAGCCATCTATGGTCATCTCATCACACTAAACGTTTTTGGATGAAATTCGAACTCAATTCATTATCTCGTAATAGTAAATACCATACCATATAGCTATGAATAAGAGCTTGTAAAAGTGCCATAAAGTATTTATGTGGTTGAAGTTCAGGACAAAAAATACAATAATCTATTAACATGTCTGTTTCAGGCCAACTCGAAGATAAATTTGATACGGCGAGTAGACCACGAATGGCTTTACGGTAGACTGAGAAGTGGCATGCAGGGATTGTTCCCCTCTAACTATGTGGAGATCAAGGTACCATTACCCAACGAGACGACGCCCCAAAAACCCTTGCTAGGGGTCGCAGTCGCAATGTACGACTTCGCGCCGGACCAGCCTGGTGATCTTCGCTTCAGCACAGGTGACACGATACAGGTTCGATACAAACTGAACGACGAGTGGTACTTTGGTGAAGTGAACGGTTTGAAAGGACAATTTCCAATCAATTATGTACACATGAGTTAGTCTTGTTTCCTCCAATTCTTTTATAGAGAGAAATAAAAAAAAAAACAGTGATATACTCTTTGAAAACAACATCAAAAAAAAACATCTTCATTCTTCAATCAGCCGCATCGATATTTTTTTAATTATTATTATTGTCCAGTACAGAGTACTTTTATGTTTTCATCACTTGTCTCGCAGTATGTGCAAAATAAAAAAATAAATAAATTGCCAGTGACAAGTTACAATGGTCGGAATTGGACACCAAAATGTGTTTTATTTTAACGTAACTGCATTTCTGTTCATGACATGCTATATTTTAAGCTTGTTC
This sequence comes from Euproctis similis, assembly GCA_905147225.2. Taxonomy (NCBI): domain Eukaryota; kingdom Metazoa; phylum Arthropoda; class Insecta; order Lepidoptera; family Erebidae; genus Euproctis; species Euproctis similis. The sequence continues at coordinate 19,784,303 of LR990109.1, forward strand.
AACTCGTTTTAATTATATTGATTCATTGAAAAGTAAATTAAAAATCACCAATTAAGTAAATGCAATAGAATCGCGTGGAACAGACCTACTGAGGAATTTATTGAAAGTCACAATAAAAATATTTTTGGTTTCCTTTTCCAATAACTATATACATACACTATCTATTGACTCGCAATAATTGGTGACGAGAACAGAAAAGCCGAAAGGTGCATGGCTCTGTGTTTGCTTTGCCCGGTCTATAAAAAAAATATGTATGTACAAGCTTCACCAACTTGGTACAGAACTAGATGGCGGTGTAAAAAATATTAGTAAATTTATTTTTGGGTGATAGGCGTAGTAAGTTGTAGATTTACGATCTAATTGTGTTTTTATTACATATGTGGCGATCATTATTTTTTTAAGTGCAATACGATATTTATACACGAAAAACACATTGGTAAATAACTTGATAAATATATATATGTATGTATAATATACACAAATATCTAGCCATGAATTTGTACAATTTATATTTCTTATTTGCGTACGCCTATTTACGTACTAATGTTGCCATAATTGAATAACTTAGGCGCCTAATAATATTGAGGTTTCAATAAAATATTTAAAATATATTAATGAGCTTTTCCAACGACTGAATGTAGTAAATATTAAGAACTGGTATAAATTAACTGCCCTCCACAAAATATTTAAATTATGTATATTATGATATTAAAACGCGACGGTTGTGTTGTCTGGAATCGATCTGATTATTATTATTATTCATTCTCATTTGATATGTTTTATTTTTTTAATTAATTAAGTAGTTAAAATCGAGGTATGTAAATGTAAACTGTATTTACTGTGCGTTTTGTTATAATGACTTTTTGTAATTTAATTTGTTATGTAGGTTTATGTATCTATTTTAATAATAGTTTTAGATAGTGACCAAATGAGTCTGTATATTATATTTTGTAAATATTGATCTATAATGTGTGTTTTTATAAATATCAAAATCAAACTAACAGTCATTTATTTGGAAATATGTAGTAGTGTAGTTTAATTCACATTTTGGTTGAGAAATAGTCTATGGTAAAATTGAATGTCCTTAAATTTTCTTCATGTATGGAAACAAATTCATAAATTAGACAAAAATATAAGCGACATTATACATTATTGTTGTCTAATTAAATAGCATTAAATAATATGAAGTGCCTGTTTAATATCAAAATAACTTTTTTTATATTAATGTAGAATAAATACATGGTACCAATATTGTCATACTTTTTGAAAGTTTTGGCAGCCTGATGGTTTGTTCTAAGTACGTATTTGGATGAGAATTTAACTCATATTATTGAGGAGTAACTTAGCGACTTATTTCTATAAAAATAAAACTTTAAATACAAAGATTAAGCATATTCTTTTTCAAATGGAGTATTTAAACACGAGCGCTTGAGGAAAGTGACTCCGTGAAACAAGAAAACACGGACGAATCGCCATGAGAGTCCCAATTCAAAGTGTAGGAGCTGTCACGAGACGAACCGGGCAAGAAATTTATATCCAAAGAACTGTTTCCATTATTGCCCTTCGGCGATGTAACGATTTTAATTTCTTATATTCACGAATAATCGTAGATTATATGTTTATGTTGGACAGCTATTATTAAAATAGATGTGTTCTAGTATTACTTTTTTATATAGAAACGAGATTTTTTACTAACGCTGTACTAGTCCATTTTTACAATACCGTTTATTATAAATCAGCTATTTTTTTTATGATTTTGAACATTAATATATTTGAATAGCAGATTAAAAAAAACTATCTTATGTTATGGAGTTATTGTTTAACAATATTTCAATAAATATTATTTTGTATTATTTATATACATATTTTACGTGTCATTATTTTAAGTGTATGTTTTTTTTTTTGGGGACCATAACGCTAAGTGCCTGAGTATTTATGTATATGATGAAGTTATTTATAACAAAATAAATATAATTCCAATTGTAAAGGTATTTTCATTTTCTATAATTCATTGATTTTTGTATAGAATTTATTAACATAATTGTTGTAGTGTTCAACGTGTTCCGCCCGATCTTCTGGAATTTATTGTGAATTCTTGATTGTACTGACAGTTAATATCTTTATTTTTTTATGACCAACAACATATATATAACAAAATATGTGTTAAAACTCTATTGAGCGAGTTTATTTTCACCACCTATATATATATATATATCTTTGCAACTGAATGAATACGTTGCAAATCACAGCCAGTTATGAAAACAATATATATAATTTAAACATTGAAACTATACTCATAAATTTTGTTAGAGGTGAAATAACAGTTGGGCCTACTACGTAAAAAATCTAACCTTTTTATACCCGAAGGTATTAGCAGCAGCTGTTAAAAGTCACGACGCGCCGAATCGTTACATTACGTCCGAATGGAATAGGTAGCGAACATATTGACATGCATCTGGCACAAAGTTGTCAGTTATAGATATTTATCGCTTATTACTTCCGAAAAAAATCCGAGGATTCATTGGGAGTGGATCCGGAAGAGAACCCATGACTTCTGAATCAGAAGCGGGGAGCTCGACCACAAGACCACCAGAGTCTTAGAGTTCAAATATACACAAAAGTTGTTACGGGAAGCTTAACGAACTGTTTTTAAATTGCCTGATTGGTTTAGTTTAGATTATGAGATTTGCACATTCCAACAAAGTCTGCACTTGAAACAATGGTCAAGTATCAGGTAATAAAATAAGCAGAAATTTAAAATTTTATCACATCCAGTGAATTTTTATTATTTGAACAAAAATATTCTTATTGATTCCTTAAAATATTTACAATTCCTTATATTACAACTTACGATCGTACACGTACCCTGTTCACTTTTCAACCGTTGCGTTCCAACTGTACACAATAAAGAAAGAAAAACAAAATCGGTGGCAAGATAACATTCCGAAGACAGTACTTAAAAACTTATATCTAAACAAATTTTTTAAGTATATAAAATGACAAGACAAGGCCCTATTGCGATGTTTTTATTCACAACATGTTGAAAAGAGAAAAGATGGCGGGATTTTATCTAAATATATATATATATAATAACATTACATAAGCTAAACGTCTAATAACACAGTCCCAAATATTTCTCTAGCATACATTTTAGTAATCAGCTCATATATTAAATACAACTGTCGCTACTTTACAGATACTAAATATTCTACAGAAAATTAATTTCGATATTCAGGTACATAAAAAAACCACAGAGCAATTACAGAGAAATAACAAACGACCATCTCCATAGTGTAATGTAATGTTTATGTATTGAAATAGCTAAGTATTGTGTGAAACAAAAAATATACAATAATATTAACACAGCTTTGAGCATAACACTTGGTACATACCTTTGATAAAATATTCACTATAAGTTCAATATTATGTGACATTTTTAAGTAAATTAGAAAAATATGGGCATCAGTAATATACGTGTACGCACTTAGCTCGTTGTGTCTTTACGCTCTTGATATTGTATAACATAATGTTAACTATTTTAATTCATTTTAAAATTATTAATACCAACACTGTTTATAATTAAAAAAAATGGATTATAACAGAGATATGACATAAAGGGCAGAATTTAAAAGACATAACAAAAACAGTCGAAAATAGCGATATCTACGTATATTTACACTGAAACTAAATAAATATAAATCTCCAAACATTTATAGGTATGTACAAAAGTGTTACTAATAAAAAACATAAACATTCAGATATGTCTGTATCTGGAGCAATGTTTCAAGATCAAGGTAATTTCAAGTAATATAAATATATCTATGATAATAATACATAAATTCGAGCCTCAACAAATATTATCATAACAAGAACATTTTCTTATTGCTAAATAAATGTTTTTATTTTTTTTCACACATTTTCATATTGAACTTTAGTATTCGGTAAGTAAATAGGTACTATGGATTTCCTACAATAGTACTATGATCGCAATGAAATTTAATTCATAGGTGTATATTTTATCATTAATCAAGATTGAAAGCACATTGTTTTAGCAATTACTAATGTTGGCACAATTAAATTAGAGCAACACATCAGAATTGGCTTTAATTTAATTAGATATATGTATTTAATAGATGATAAATAAGGATTTTCTATTTTTTTTTCTGCTCGCCCTAACCAATCTTATGGCATACAGATAATACCAGCGACCATACTGTTCTAATAAGAAAAAACCATAGTACCTACTTAAGTTAGGTTTTTTCTGCATAATCCTCTAAAGAAACGTGATATTGTTTGCATTTTATAACAATATTACAACTTGCATTCGATCATAAGAATACATATCTAATTTCTATAATTATATTCATATATAACATTTGCAGTATAAGCTTGTTATATTTCTAATGCGATATGCAACTGCAACATCTATACACAGAAAGCATTTTTTTTTAACAGTACAAATTATTTGTCTGTTTTATTATGTACCATTTGTTTTTATTTACAATGGCGGAACATCGATTATGGTGATCGAATCGATATTTCTCGTGAGGTCCAAAATTTGATTTTCCATAAAAGTTCTTTTAAAAAATGCACAGTATGATCTAAAACTTTCCGTTCCTAACGAAATATTTTCTTTTTGATTTCCTCATAGTATCAATTGTGATGCGATCGATTACGCCATATTTATATTCTCAAAGGTAATCGAAAACAAATAACATCTGATGATACAATTGAATCACCACTTTGCTCATAGTGGTGCTTTAGTAAAAAATCCTTGCGGCCAAATTCAACAATGTTTAAATAAAAGTAGAACTTATGTAACTTTTTAGTGTAAGGTTGTCTCAAAGATTAATTAATTATATATCAGTAAACATATGTAAATTATGCACAACAAGGTAAACAGTATCAACTAGGTTTTACAATGAGTATGGTGTTGTTAAGTACCCTTATAGTGACAAAGATTACTTAGACCTAAAGACCCCTAGACAAAGATTTTTGAAGAGGTGTAGTTATGTAAAAGACAGTCGATGCATCGAAATAACAATAATAATCACTTATATTTACTTTTAAGAAGGCAACGAAGACTGTAACTTACATTCTGCTTAGTGCAGTACCATTTTATGCAGATGTCGTTAAGAGATTAAAAGATAACACGTAAGTATTGTTGACGAGCCTCGTAGTGCATTGGTAAAGCTACCGACTGCAGAATCGAGGTTGGCGGGTTCGATTTCCACATGAGTACAAATACTTGTTACAAGCATTAATGTTTGTATGGCGTGTGGGTGTTTTTCCATGTATTATAAGTATGTATTTAAGAAAAGTATATATGTACTAATATCCGTCATCTAGTATCCATAGCACAAGCATTTAGTTGCTTAGTTTGGAACTAGAGGGCGCTGTGTGCCCAAGACATTACATTATTATTATATCTTGTATGTTGCATGTGTGTGTATGTGCGGATATGTACACACACGCACACCTCGCCACAAACACACACAAACCCGTGTATATGTTGTCGTGAAAGAAAGCATAAAGTGATTATTGTTATTATTAGTCGGTACCATTACAACACCATGCTTAAATGGAAATAAACTATACACATAGTTATGCAGACCTTTTAATGAAATCCAGCACCGCTGCATATGTTGGTACAATTTGCAGATTCCTCGGCTTGGCCATGCACATTACATAATCGTTATCATCGAAATGTGTAATGACGTAAAATCATTACTTACATGTTATATTTACAGTAAAGCTGTTGATATAGAACACGGTACCTCTTAATCCGGTCTGTATATTGGTATTTTGGGCATAAACTCTATAAGAAGTACGTATTCCATCATAGAAGACGAGTCGCAGTGCTGTTTTGTGAGTCGCCAACGTAGCCCTAGTTTGTTGTACAGGCGACTGTTCTCCCATTCTAATAGTTTGTTCAGAGAATGTTGCGTCTGAAAATGGTATGAAGAACATCAGTTGTAAAGCTTTAACAGTGACCTGATGGCCGGCCCGGGGGCATATGAGCTCTTAATTCCAGCCAGCTTGTTCGCTGCCTAGCGAATTCGTATTTCTGACGACTAATTTCAGCTAGTCTAGACTACTCATGACTGACTAAATGGAATTAGTCGTTGATAAATCGAATTTCGAGTGAATTTGACACTGACTACTCGCCACCGATTAGCTGACACCAGTCGTTGAAAATACGAATTTGCAAGGCAGCGCGTAAGCTGGCTGGAATTACGAGTTCATAATAAGCCAGCTGATCTGTGAAATACCACGGCCTTTAAGAATATTTATTTATTTATTGTTTGTCAACATATTATACATTGTTTCTTTTTACATAGCAATCTGAAATTTTGACAAAATGATAAATGTTATTATAATTATAGACAAAACCTACATGCACTAGAAAACGAGTACGGCGATATATATTAGGTCGGGGAAAAAGTCTTTTCGCATAACGTAGGTATAAACTTATTATAAAATTTCTTTGACTGTACTATTTGTGTCTGGCTGGTTTTGGTAACATTAAAAAGGTTACATTATAAAGAAAAGAAAAAAATAAAAAAAAGTTGTTTCCCGCTATTTTTCATTTGTTTTTCTCTCCGTAAAAATGAGTGAATCTAATGAAGAAATTCGATACATTTTAAAATTTTATTATAAAAAAGGCAAAAATGCAACTCAAGCAGTGGAAAAAATTTGTGATGTTTATGGACCTGATGCAGTGTCAGTAAGAGTAGCACAAATTTGGTTCAAACGTTTTCAGTCCGGAAATTTTGATGTTAAAGATGCACCTCGCTCTGGTCGCCCTGTTACGAATAAAATGGACGCCATTTTTGAAAGAGTGGAGCAAGATCGGCATATTAGTAGTTACGATGTAGCTGAAGAACTGGGAATTGACCACAAAACAGTTTTGACCCATTTGAAGAAAGCTGGTTATACAAAAAAGCTCGATATTTGGGTGCCACACGAGCTCACTCAAAGAAACTTAATGAACCGTGTACTCATTTGCGATTCATTATTGAGACGTAATGAAACCGAGCCGTTTTTGAAGAGATTGATAACTGGCGATGAAAAGTGGATCACGTACGACAAGAACGTGCGAAAAAGGTCGTGGTCGAAAGTTGGCCAGGCTTCACAGACTGTGGCCAAACCTGGCCTAACACGAAATAAGGTGATGCTGTGTGTATGGTGGGATTGGAAGGGCATTGTTCATTATGAGCTTTTACCGTCCGGCAAAACCATCGATTCTGATCTTTACTGCCAGCAACTGATGAGATTAAAGGAAGCAGTCGAGAGAAAACGGCCGGAATTGATCAACAGGAAGGGTGTGGTCTTTCATCACGATAACGCTAGACCACACACATCTTTAGCCACTCAGCAAAAATTAAGAGAGTTCGACTGGGAGGTCCTAGTGCATCCACCATATAGCCCTGACCTTGCGCCTTCAGATTTTCACCTGTTTCGGTCTCTTCAGAATTCTTTAGGTTCTGTAAGGTTGACCTCAAGAGAGGACTGCCAAAACTATTTGTCCCGTTTTTTTGATCAGAAGTCCCAAAGTTTCTACAGTAACGGGATAATGTCTCTGCCCACAAAATGGCAGAAAGTTATTCAACAAAACGGTACATATATATTGTAAATAAATGTAAATAAACTTTGAAAAAAAATGTCTTGACTTTTCATACAAAAATACGAAAATACTTTTTCCCCAACCTATTATATATAAAATAAAAATGTTAAGCATTTCAAGAAATTAAAATCAATAATAAGGACGTAAAGTGACACATGTCGCGTTTCGTTTGATAAGAGAGGTCTTCCACTTCCCCCATCCCACTCCCTTTAAAAGCCGGCAACGCAACTGTGACAATATCTGTGTTGCAGGTGTCTATGGGCGGCGGTAGTTGCTTATCATTAGGTGATCCGCTTGCTCGTTTACCCCTGATTCCATAAAAAGAACTACTAGCTATCCGGTAAAGTTCTAATCGATGCGGACTACAAAAAAAAATCCATGCCAAGTTCGCTTTCGAAGTGGATATAAAGATAAAATTGTTTTTATCAACAATGGTTCACGGCGTTTCGTGTTAAATATGACGTTCACGAAATGAAAGTTATTTGACATTGCACATGAAATATTTAGAACAATAATAGCGATATTTTAATACAATTCGTTCAATGTAAATACAATTTTAATTAGTCATGTGTCAGTTGTAATTAACTAACGTCATTGAGTTAGAAACATTTACGATACAAAAATATATTTGTGGATAATCAAGGTTTACTAGAATCACGATTAAAATTGATCACGAAAGTAAAAACTTTTGTGTAGCGACTGTTAAGCCTCGTTTCGCCATTATGTTTACCTCCCACCTATTGGTGGCGAACCTATTGTTATACTGGGCACAAAGTTTTCAGTCATCGATATTTATCACACAAAAATTTCGAAAAGACGTACGTGTGAGCCAGGATTCGAACCCGAACTATAAACAATTTTTAGTAAGATTAACTAACGGGAACTTTTTCGATATGCCGAATCATTAACATAATTTCTCAAACTTTAAATGTTAAACAAAAAGTTACAGTTAGTATATGGATCAAAGTTCCAAAAGGAATTGGTCACATATTAAGCCGTTAAGTTAAAATAAACATACCCTTTTACTAAGACATATGACTGGCCAGAGAGAGCATCCTAATGTGCAGCAGCAACACACACAGCCGCAGAAGAGCCACTTAACGTTCACCGGTAACGTCTTCTTCAAGACGCTGTTGATGCGTGCAACTGTCGCCTGATATTCCTCCGGGGCAACACGCGACTGCAACCCGGAGGGGAACTCACAATTGAAGCGGTTACTAAGACCGAAACTGAAATATGAATATAATTTTATTACTAAATTGATATTGAGACAAACATGGTTTTATTCACAATCAGATGTATCTATAATATCATCATTAGATAAAATTAATGACGGAGGAATTATACAGATTAATTATAATGAATGGGCCGGCTCAACCGTTGAAATACCACACTTCACATAATATCGGCGTAAAGTAGCTCATGCTGCGTTTGGCTGGGAGAGTAAGAGAGATGTCCGGACGACCAAGCACATCCTCTCTCCCTTCCCAAGGGAGGCAGGTGGCCAGTCAAAAAGCCACAGCCAAATTTTTTTATAATATGGATAGTTCGAAAGGATAACATTAAAGTTGTGCCAATCCCATTTAAAGTGGGTTAACGGCAGAAAATGATGAATTAATATTTAATTGTTGATTTAGTTTAGTTTGTTGTTGGTAAATTTTGAACAGCTTGACAGGTTTTAACAATATAGTCACTAACATATAGGAGAAAATGAAGAATTAATGCTAATGATTTACAATATTAAGATTGTATTAAAATGAAATATAGATTGTGAATAAAATTTGGTCATTTTAACATAAGAGCAGTACTAGTCCTTTAATAATATTTAAATGCACAGACAGGACAACACTAGTCAAATATAATATATAATTACTTTGTTTAAATAAACCACAAATTCAAGACGCAACGTAAATTACTTAAGTGTATTATTGGTTTTCATTATCTGCCCAAGTATGTACCTAAAGTTCTTTGGCCTCGTAAATAGTGATTCATCAACACACTCTGCTATTGTACATCAAATTTAACATGTTATACTTGTGCAATGTTTATTCATATTTAAATTTAAACTTCGAATTAGCTAAAGACTTCCTCTAGCTATTGATGGATGTTCATACTATATACATACATCGTTTCTATTATGTTATTAAGTTTTCATGCTTAAGTTCTTCTTCTTTTAATTTGAATAACAAGCTTTAATGACAGAAAGCAACTTCAACAACAATAATAACAGATTTTAACACTTAAGTCAAGGTTAATTTAGACAATCAAACACCATGTACCAAATGTATCTGGGTTATAGATGTAAAATAAAACCTTTTTACAGCTAATTACTATTGTCATACAAGAGCTATATATTTTAATATAATTATGTCAAAAATATTTACTAATAATTATCATTTTAATAAATATTATTGATCAATTCAAAACAAATGTTATGTTGTTTAGACTTTTATATCATAACAAACAAGCGTTAAAAAGTAGAAAAATATCTAATTTCTATTAGTTATTAGATTGCTACATTAATTTAAATGTTTAGTTAATAGTTTTTAGGATAAGAAGCAATTTACAACAATCTTAAAACTTAATATTCTTACATAGCAGCATAGGTATTATGATGAGAATTTCATGTGAAAATAGATTTTCATAAATGTAATTCACAAAGAAAATGTCAAAGCTATATATCATGATTATTATGTATCTGCTGTAGTTGACTAAAATGAAATATGTATTTATTATTTACATGAAGCTGTATCTTAAAAATTGGCTACTACTCAATATTTTGCTCAAAGAAATAGTCTTTCAATGTCATTAGATGGGTGACAAAGAATAATTATAGATTTCTGGACTATCCACTACGTCGCATGATACTGAAAAGTGGGTGTTATAGTACAATCAGCTGGTGGTAAAATCAAATTATGCACACAAAGAGAACCTTACACTGTCATGTTCCCAGCTCCACGAACAATAATAGGATCAGGCACAAGCGTCACATGTGTCTCTTCAATATTCTCCTCGATTTCTATTTCATCTGGGTATATTGCATCAAAATCTGCCATTGTACTTAATACTAGTTAAAAAACTATATTATATTTAAAATACATAACAAAAGCACAGTGTTTCTTGGATTTTACACATTCATACGATTAATACGAAAAGAAACAGAGAATTCACAGAAAGTCAAAAATGACGTTTAAACAAAAACATTAAGATTTTTTTACATAAGGTTTTAAGACTACGCTTCCGAGTCTTTCCGTCTGACACAGATCCAACCGGTTTGAGTATTGAGTTTAGTCTCAGTAGATTTAGAAAAATAATAGTTTTATTTTATTTGAGAGGTGATAAAAACACACAAATTTTGTTAAAATTTTAATATCCAAAATTTTTAACTCTCCTCATTATATGAAGATACAATTGGGTTTGCTTATATTTTTTTTTTACGGGATAGGAGGGCAAACGAGCAGGCGTGATGGTAAGCAACTAACGCCGCCCATGGACACCAGCAGCACATGTAGTGTTACTGTTGGGTTGCCGACCTTTAAGGGAAGGGGATAGGAAAGGGAACGATGGGGAAGGGAGTGGGCCTCCGGGTACCTCTCTCACCGAACGAAACGCGGCATGAGCCACTTTACGTCGGACTTCTGAGAGGTCGTGGTATTTCACCGGTCGAGCCGGCCCATTTATGCAGTAAACTGCTTGGCTCTACCACTGTTAATATGGTGGTTCGCTGCATAAATAGGCCAGCTCGACCGGTGAAATACCACAAACTGTCAAAATAACGACACAAAGTGGCGTATGCCGTGTTTTATTTGGTGAAGAGAGGCCCAAAAACTTTGTCTCGCTTCTCACCTATTCTATCCTATCTCAAAGGCTAAAAACGCAAATATAACACTATCTCTATTGCAGGTGTCTATCTGTAATGAGCAGTGTTGGTTGATTACCGTTCTCTTCTATCAATCGTCGTTTGCGCAATTGCTCCCATAACACTCATATAAAATTTTATACAGTCCATACATCTCTTTTTTGGCCTTCGTCTACTGATGTGTATCCCATCCACAGTAATTATCATTACTTGTTGTAATATGAATGTAACATTCTTCGTTTTTTTCCCTATCACATAATAATAACTTAATATTAACAACCACCAAAAGTATCGGTATACATTATAACCAATCGGTTTATTATTGACTAGCTGTGCCCGCGACTTCGTACGCGTGGAATTTGTGATCAGATAGCTATATTTTTACATAGACAGTTGAGAAGTAATTACCTCTAAAATGAAATTGTAACTGGTAGGATAAGTACAGATTGCGGTAGCAATGGTTGTTGCCCGCATTGTTTATTTTCATTTTAACAGGAATTTTTGTAGTATAGCTGTAGCCCGCGACGTCATCTGCCTGAACGCTATACAGCACCAAAAATACCTACGATTATACCTTTTAAAATAACATTTATTTACCCGTTACTTCTTTACATTTCATAAATACAGAAAGTACAGTAACAGAGGGAGACTGTCTTTTGTAAAATTGTTGAACTTCAAAAGTGCTGATTTTCAGTCTGCTTTGAATAAATGACTTTATGGTGATTCTGCTGAATTAAGTAATAAGTTGCGACTGAAGCAAATGTAGAAAATAATGAATAAGAAAATATAAATATAGAAAAGGATAAAAATATATACTTATAAAACTTCTCTATAAACAACATTGCTGGTTTGGCTCTCCGCAGCCAAAATGTAAAGAGAGTCAGGACTGGTGACGCGGGAGCAAGCGACGTACAGCTGCCCGTGTGAGAAGCAGCTCGTCCTGAGGTCGACACCCGCTGCTCTCAGTGTCTGCCCCTGCGACTTATTGATGGTCATCGCGAAGCAAACACTCACGGGGAACTGTACGCGCTTGAACTGGAACGGGAAGTTATGAGGTATGAGGGGAATGCGTGGTACAAATACTGCCTCGCCTACGCCACAACCCGTAAGAATTTCCGCCTCAATGCTGTGTCTGTGGAGCGAGATGACTTTAAGGCGGGTCCCGTTACACAACTTCGGAGGAGATAGGTTCCGAAGAAGCATAATCGGGACACCGACTTTCAGCTTGATAGTATGCGCTGGAAGTCCACTTGCTGACAGAGAGTTCAGAAATTCCACGGGATAATGTGTGGCATCATCTTGCTCGATGACAGTGTTTATAGAGGTGTAAACCACTTCATTCCCCTCAATTTTCGAGAGAATGCATTCGTTGATTGCTTCAGCCTGACCATTTTTGGGCGTCAAAATTGCCCGCTCACATACCCAAGAATTCTGCTGGTGCGGTATATGACTGATGTCCCCGTACACACAGCGAATGAGTTCTTCTAAGCTGGATACGACTCTACCGAGAGACTCTGGAAGCACCACCTGCCCACCTCTCTCCTCTGGTAGAGTGCCTTCGCCAAGACTTAGAAGAACATCGGAGAATTCTTGAGCACGTGCATTGCCGCCGAGCCGAGCTCTCATATTAATGGTCAAGCGCAGCGTACGAACTCGTGACCACAGCGAAGATCGTTTCAACGAAGCATTCACCTCGTCAGCCCTCGATCCCCGCGTCACCACGGGAAGCGTTTGTCGGAAATCGCCACTGAATAGAACTGTGACACCACCCATCAAGTGTTCGTTCCTGCGGATGTCCTGCAGGGTTCTGTCCACGGCCTCAACTGCTTTTCTATTGGCCATCGTACACTCATCCCATACGATCAGAGAGCAATCCTTCAGCACGTGTCCCTTATCACTATTGCGTGACACACCACAAACAGGCGTTTCGGTGCTCTCTAAATCGATGGGAATTTTAAACATGGCATGTGCTGTCTTGCCACCCGGAAGCAGTGTGGCAGCGATTCCCGACGACGCTACAGCAATGGCAATTTTGCCTTGCCTCCTGACCTCTGCAAGTATGCCAGTGGTAACAAATGTTTTTCCTGTTCCACCAGGAGCATCCAAGAAAAACATTTTACCCTGGTTTTGCCCAACGCTTTTAAGAACAGTGTCATAAATTTGTTTTTGCTCTGAAGAGAACAAAGCGACATGGTGATTTCGTATGGTGGTCATTTCGCTCGGATCGTAAATTGTCTCAGCGTTATACTCTCGATTTCCACGGTCTTGATGCGGTGATGATTGGGGAGCTGGTAACCCATATTCGACCAATGGATTGCCGCCGATGGAAATGACCACGTCTTGAAGTGAACTAAGACAGGTGTTCAGCACGCGTTCATCAGTTACTTCGACTTCGTCTCCAGTAGCACGCCTCAAAGCTCGTAGAAAATCTTCAGATAGATGATGTCGATATTTTTCCCACAAAGCTACCGGGTTCGTGACTCCACAAAACACCAAGATGACGGCAAACAGATGACGCATACGGCTGGGGCTGTTACTGACGCTCGCCTCCGCGAGGGTGTCATCCCAGTTTTGGTCACCGTCGAGAAGGTGACGTGCTACACAGGCTGCGCGGTAAGTGGGATACTCCACGCCATCAAATGTTCTCAGAAAGGCAAAAGACGTTGGGCCTCGGATCGTGTGAAGTAATAACCGCAGAAAATAGCATTCGCCATTATTCGGGTGCACGGTATAAACTCTACCCAATACGGTGTCCTTGAAAATTCCCGGAAAACCTTCGACAGCACCTCCTCTTCGACGTCGGTTAAATATTCCCCTTTGCTTGTCGTACGTGTAATATGAAGGCACCTCGTCATACGTAAGGAACCTCGCAAACTGGTCGATTTCGCAGAGCCTGAAAAATGCCAAGAGAGTTGTTTGGCGCGGATTTTCTAAGCGCTCAGCAACGTTGTTGGGATCAAAATATATGCGCTGACCGTTTTCTAGGTGGACGTCTAAATGCATGACGGCAGGATGCCTGTCATGTATAGAGAACGCCAGTATCCGCCAAACTGCTTCAGACGTGCTGATGTAGCGACCGGACTGATACTTGGTCACCTCGTCTCTGTCAGTGTTCTGTAAAGCAAACGTCGCCTGATCGCTACCTTTGTTCACGTATTTGCAGATATATTTGATCGACCCGACGCTGGTGCACGACTCGACGTTGATGTGCGTCTGGAAGGTCCTGGACAGTACTGGTGAGTAAGGAACAATCCATCGGTTATCGACCGGTCGCGCCTGGCCACGCACGCTCAGCTCAGTGGAATGCCCGCCCTCTGCTGGTGATCGGCGCCGGTATGAGGGATATCCATCCTCACCAGTAATGGTTTCGTTGGTAAATTTTTTTGGGAATCTTTTTGTACAACGTCCGTCTTTCATACAAGGGGAACTTGGATTTAACGTGCCACAGGGGCCATGCACCATGTGACTTTTAACAATTTGATGCAGAACAGGATCAACGTCAGGGTCCGGAAGCTCTGCACTTATGACTTGATCAATCTGGATAGGCCTGATCTTTTCTTCCAACCACAAAAGCAGATGCGCGTGTGGCAAGCCGCGTTTTTGCCATTCCACGGAGTACATATGACATCGGACTGTACCAAACACTTTTGCCTTTGTTAGAAGATCCATAAGGCATTTCAACTTCAGGTGGAATACGCGAGAGATCAAGTCGTGCCTGTCGTACGAAACCTGTCCTGCAAGGAGTTGAGCTGTTATTTCAGGCCACTTTGGGTTGGTAGTGATAGTAATAAAGAGGTCCGGGCGACCAAACTTTCGCACATAGCAAAATGCATCTTGGGTCCTCTCGTGCATGTACCGCGGACCTCCTGTGAAGGTGGAGGGGAGAATGACCATCCTTCCTACATCTTGAGCATTGGCATCATTCTGCATGGCATCTCTGAGATGGACGTAGTTCTCAGCTCTCAGCTTTCTTTGATTGGACCTTATAAATACCAAACGCTCTGTCTCAATTTTGGCATACATGTCCACCAGAAACTGACTAAAGAGTGTACGATGATGGTGGAGATAAGAGCCATTGTTCACCCTCAGCTGGATCAAGAAGCTGTAGAACTGCATGGCGGACGTTTTTTTGTTATAATTTGGGGAGCCTGTCTGGGGGTCTACATTATAGTGGGCGAAATGGTAGCCATCCTCTCCGCGACAAAACATGAGCGGATATTGAAGAGAATCGTACGCGCGGTGAGTTTCGCTGATCCTTTGAAGCCGGTCATCGTGCGTGCGTAAGACGATATCTCTTTTATCACACTCCTGATCGACTAAGAGAACGGCGACCTCATTCGTCGTTGGCGCATTATATCGTCCCGGATGGGCTGCAATCGGCTTTCTATCTGCACTGATGACAAACTTAAAGCGGTTGCGCTCGTTCTCAGGCACCGACGCCAGAGCGGCTTTGAAGTTGCCAATGTGCGGATTAACGTTATGCAACATACTTTGCAATCCTCTGACCAGAACAGGGTCCAAATTGGGGATGTGTCTACTTCGTAGGTTTGCTTGTTCTTCAAAATCACTTACAAAATAAATTTGCAAAAATTTTGGAATGTCTGTAGGTAGCAGCGAACCGATTTGATGGTAAACTTGCCCCTGGACCTTGAATGTCGGCATGAAACCTGCTTCAACGATTTGATTTGCACCAAACGAAGTCATCTGGAAGGCGCTGTTATAAGCTCGGATGTTTTTCAAAAAATGGCTGGACTTCGGATGTTCGCCATTTAGTAAGATTCTTAACAGATCTGGTGGGTCTTGCATAGACTCCAAGCGTACCTTACCAGATGCACAACACATCCCATTGGGTTCTCCTTTCCATTTGCGGGCTTGACAGTGGGCACACACTTCTTCTAAGACACCAATATCTCCGTGTGCGGCGTAGTTAATCGCAACATTGTACATAAATCCACTTCCCTCTTTATTTAGCCACGATTGCTCTTCGATATCGTAAACCATGGATTCATCGTCAGATGTTGAAAGTTGATTCATGCTACGCCGCAGACGATCTAGTTCTAGTTGTGCCGCACGCTGTTCACCCGACCAAGATCCTCGAAACTCTTGAATTCTATCCCGTTCTAGCGATAGATGAGCAGACGTATCGCCACACACGTCGTGGTACCGCTGCCGAGCAGCTGCACGACGTTCTTCACGCTGCTCATCGTTCTCTAACGACCGTGAAAGGGCATGCTGAGAACGATCTCTTCTTAACCGGGTCATCCGCTCTTCATGATCTTCGATCGACCGAGAAAGAGAAGTGCGACTCCGCTGCGAATTCAACCTCGTCTCTCGCTGCGTGTATGTCTCTGACGCGCGAGACTCGGCGTGGCGCTCCCGGTCGCTTTCCAGTCGCGCTTCTCGCGCTTCGACACTCTCATAAAATCGAGCGGCATCTGAGCGAGAGCGCTGGGAACTCAACCTCGTCTCTTGCTGCGTGTACGTCTCTGACGCGCGAGACTCAGCGTGGCGCTCCCGGTCGCTTTCCAGTCGAGCTTCTCGCGCTTCGACACTCTCACAAAATCGAGCTGCATCTGTGCGAGAGCGCTGGGAACTCAACCTCGTCTCTTGCTGCGTGTACGTCTCTGACGCGCGAGACTCAGCGTGGCGCTCCCGGTCGCTTTCCAGTCGAGCTTTTCGCGCTTCGACACTCTCACAAAATCGAGCTGCATCTGTGCGAGAGCGCTGGGAACTCAACCTCGTCTCTAGCTGCGTGTACGTCTCTGACGCGCGAGACTCAGCGTGGCGCTCCCGGTCGCTTTCCAGTCGAGCTTCTCGCGCTTCGACACTCTCACAAAATCGAGCTGCATCTGTGCGAGAGCGCTGGGAACTCAACCTCGTCTCTAGCTGCGTGTACGTCTCTGACGCGCGAGACTCAGCGTGACGCTCCCGGTCGCTTTCCAATCGAGCTTCTCGAATTTCAGCACTCTCGCACGATCGAGCGGCATAAGTGCGGCTGCGCTGCAAACTCAGTCTTGTCTCTTGTTGCGTGTATGTCTCTGACGCGCGAGACTCAGCATGGCGCTTCCGATCATTTAATAGCCGCATTTCGTATGCTTCTATACTTTCCAGAGACCGCAACGATGCATTTTGAGTGCGCATAGTATCTAATCGGGACTGGCGCGACGTACTACTTTCTCCATCTCGAATTTCCGCATTGTGTTCTCGAAGAGTAGCTATCCTTGCCTCACGCTCAATGGTGGTTTCAAGAGATCGAGCTAACCTTTTCCTTCGACTATCGTTTGAGGATTGGGATAGATTAGACCGTTTTCTAGGCATTTTGATTATTTTAAGTTTGAAAAATAACAGAAAATAATTTACACGCTGAGAATTTACACACAGATAATGATAGCTAAGCAGTAAGCAGTAGTCCGATTCCGAATGAAGTTTATTTAAGTAAATATTTTTTTTTTTAATTATATTTCAGGAAAGTATTTTCAGTTTTCACGTTAAATTCGACTAAGCACACGATAACTTATAGCAACGCAGGTAACCCCAGTTTCTATGAGTTGTCGCGGCGACATCCGTACTCATAACATCACTTTTGGTGAACGAAATTATAGCGCGATCTAATTCGACGCCAACGCCATCTAGTTAGCGAATAGGAAACATTTTTTTTTAATGGTGTAAAATTATAAAATTACGAAGCAATCATTACACCAATAAATACCGAACAAAAATATTAACAGTTTTTAGCATATACAAATACATTTTTTTAATTGTCTTGCTCATCTCTGAAAAGAATTAACGATACAATTTTAAAGAAGAAAATGCACAACTCCATCTATGACTCTTAAAAACATCTATTGACCGCAAGCGCATGATGAAATTTCAATTATTTATATTCAAAAAGTGTTTAAACATGTAATTCGACTTGATGTTTTTAAAATCTCAAAGATTTATTTATATCTAAAACCAAAAAGTGCTTACACGTGTAATTCAACTTAATGTTTTCTGTTTTGTAAATCTCATAGATGGCACTGTTTTAAAATTGTCTGTTATGTTTAACGGCATAAGTTAATTAAAATGTGAAGCTAACTTATATTATATTATTATTATTATTATATGTATAGATTAAAGCATGGTTATTAACATAATAACACCATAACAACATACAAATATGCGTCGTTAGAT
Organism: Euproctis similis; assembly: GCA_905147225.2. Taxonomy (NCBI): domain Eukaryota; kingdom Metazoa; phylum Arthropoda; class Insecta; order Lepidoptera; family Erebidae; genus Euproctis; species Euproctis similis. The sequence continues at coordinate 19,802,962 of LR990109.1, forward strand.
TACACGTTGCTACAGAATACATTGAAGAAATAAAGGTTCACTGCTCGTTCCTCGTAGGTGATAGCGTGATAATATGTAGCCTATATGTTGACCCGACTTCTTAATAATTTTCGTGCCAAATTTGAAGTAAATCCATGCAGTACTTTTTGAGTTTATCCCGGACATACATACAGACAAACAGACAAACAGACAAACAGACAAACAGACAAACAGACAAAAATTCTAAAAAGTATATTTTTGGCTTCGGTATCGATTGCAGATCACACACCAAGTATTCTTTTTAAAAAATATTCAATGTACAGTTTTGACTTTTCTACAATTTTATTATATGTATAGATAATGAGAGAATAGAGCTAGAGTAAAGTTAATTAGCGATTTGACATAATACTGTTAACCAAAGATGAAGAAGAAGTAGATAACATCATGCGGACCATCTCTTGAATCATTAGTCTGGATGGTCTAATTGTTAAACACAGGTAGAACTCCGGCTTTAAAGGTCCAGAGTTCAGACTCTTACTATTTCAATATATGTCTTGTATTACATCAGCTAAGTATTACTTATGCGTAGACAGCTGACAGACCGACACTGAATTGAATAATATGTACAAGGCGCACCCTATGAGATATCCGATCGCTTGTGTGACCACTATCACACGCATGAACTGTGATAATGTGCAGCTGTGACCCAAAAAGTTAATATATCAAGAGCTATTAAGTAATTCGTTGTAGGTATTAATTAATATTAGGCTTAGACCTTGTTTTTGTCTAGTAAAGAGCAAACTAGGCTCCCTAGATACACGGATGTACTTGCCAAGGATGTGAAAGTACAGAAAAATATCAGCGAACTTTATATTGCCCTATTACCTACGTATTTTAGATATTTTAAATCATAGCTACTTTTACTTTTGTTAAATGAAAACTTTCTAGAAACTTTGTGGGTTTGAGTTTGAGTTGATAGCTTTATCAGCTGATAATGATGTGTTAATATAATTACCTATTTAACTAAATCAATTGTTCAGAATAGGAATTCGAAAACTATCCTCAATTTAAATCAACTAATACTTGTGTACATCTCAATTATTATTATTATTATTTTTTTATATTTCGAAAAATAGTTAAATAAGTACCTACTCGTGTTTTCGTATAAATTTTTAGTAGCTCGCCTGATAAAACAGCTTTTGGTATCACCTCGTCACACATTATAGTCTTAGCTTACGAAATCTATAGACTGATAAAGGTACAAGTTATTTATAGTTAATAACCTATCCTATCTACAATGATCCATTAAAAATAATAAATCATAATCTCTGTTTTTTCTAGAAAGCATGAAAAAAGATCTAGACTTATAACATAACTTCACGCCTTCACGCCACTGGACGACCGAGTATTAGCTCCTTTCTTTTTAATAATGGCAATTATTATTTAAGAGTGCAAAAATAGTCTGTGACAATAATAAGTGTTTAAAATATATTTTGTACACATAATATTTCAATCGAATGTAGATAACGGAGTAGAGCCTTGTTTGTTCGTCCACATGTCTCAATCTCAGGAAATTCTAATTAGATTTAGATAAATATATTTTATCAGATAGGCCGTGTTGATATATGCCTAAAAACACTGAAAGTTTTTTAGTATGTCAATATGCTAGTACCCCCTGGAGTGGAGTAGAAATTATGAATATATTTTTCTATAAATTATGTCTCTGCAACTAAAAGTACCATACCTTAGTAGGTCAGTGCTAGATTCTTGGATGCAGGGCTACCTTGAAGCTACCTTGGATACAACATACGTGTATCTATTTAATATCATCCTAGCTGACCCGGCGGGCTTTGTTTCGTCTCGGAAGTAATAAATGAAAGAACTTTAAAAAAAGTAATTTAAGTTACTTCTTATGGCATCAGCTATTTCAGAGATTACCCAGACCAGACCAGCAAACAGACAGACAAAAAAATGTAACAAATGTTTTTTTGGTGTACATGTGCATGTTGCGAAATACTGCCTACACCTGCCTACACATGCTATAAAAAATAAACATTCAACTAACATTTTTGTGTATATTGTCGGTATAATGGGAGAAGTAAATAACTAAAATTTTCAAGTTTCGAGTTAAACGCGATTTACTGTTTTTTTGACAATGTAGGCAATTGTATATGCTTTAAGCATGTGTGCTGTGGATTCTGTGAATTTTATTAATTAATTAATTTATTTTATGAACTAAATAAAACTCAAAAACCAAGTTATCAAATTCGGCCACGCGAACATATTGCAAACATACCGTTCTTAGTTAGCTAACTCCGAAAATAATTTCGAAAAGTCATTGGTGTGAGGCCGGATTTGAACCTTTCTTCTTTAAACTTTCTTGATTCACAAGCGGGGTGCTCGACCACTGGACCATTATTTATGTATCTATTTTATAAAAAGGCTTTATTTTTGGATTGGTTTAAGGTATGTTACGTATGTAAGGTATGTAAGGGTTAAAGATACGACACATTTTGGGGGACACGAAAATGGTAAAAACTTAAAAATTCAATTTGGTCAAAATGAGAGTTATTTAGTTCTTCCAATATACCGACAATATATAATATTATCTACAATGTAGATATAACATAATAAATTTCAGTGATCTAGTTCATATTATCAAGACCGTGTTATAAGAATAACCAGTATTATATAGGATATAGGGTTGGCCATGACAGACGTAAGATTTTTCTAATCGGGTGTGTGTAGGTAATGAGCCAGCATATAAAAGCCTTTACTCAACCCTCAACGTTCACAGCGAGTCACAGCCACCTAAAGAACTCACGCAACATGAAGGTATGATATTAATTTATATTAACTTACTATAAAGTCGTATCAAAAATAGAAAAATATTTATTAAATGCTAAAGTACTACTGCCTACACGTTCGTAAGGTACGTAACGACTTATAAGCCTTTAATCCCCATATTGATCTGAAACGTTATTTCTACCTTCACCCCCTCAAGTCCCATGGATTTTATGACAATTGGTGATATATATTGGGCACAATGTCTTTGATAATGATTAATCATATTTAATAATTGGTCTGAATTAATGTCATGTAAAATTTAAATGAAAATATTTTATATTCATTTGTTGCCAAAGTAATCTGGTTATAATTAGATTGACCTTGATTAACTGTGGTTACGTTTTTATATAATTAGGATCACACCCTTCTGTCCTAGAATATGTTCATGAAAATTCTTTATCATAATTACTTAATTAAATTACTTCGTGCCGCAATTAACGCTAGTACAGCACAATTTACTAATTACTGAAATACATTATATAGAAGAATTCGCGTGACTTACGACTTCATCAGAGTCGTTCACGGACATATCAAAGAGAAATTTATGTTTTAAAGTCCTCTTTAGATTTCGATTTTTTCATTTTTCGTACATATTTTTTGGGTGGGTAGTGGGGGCGGCACTCGACACATCATGTCATCCTTTCGAACTATTCATGTTATCAAAAGATTGGGCTATAGTTTTATGACCGACTGCCTGAATTCAACCATCCTTGGGAATGTTTTCGAAGATGGTTTTTCCTATATCAGGAGTAAAATGCAGCAATAGAAGATGTTAGTCTCTAATTTTTAATTTCAGTGCTCTATCATAATCCTGTGGATTCTGGTGGCCAGGATACTATGTTCCACACCAGCACATACAATTTCGAGAGGAGTATCATTTCTACCAATGAAGTATAGTGACGAGACTGCTACGAATTGATAAATCTATGCGAAATGTGTATAAATTATTGATCTTACTTACATTGTTGGTTTTATATTACCAGGTCATAATCGTAGCGGCTTTCCTGGCGGTGTGCACAGGAGCCTTGGGCGGGGTCGTCCCAGTGGCAGCTCCTTACGCCTATGGCAATCCACTAGCGTATTCCGCACCGGTGGCTGTTGCCAGGCCCGCGTATGCGGCGCCCTACGCTGTCGGCGCGGTCGCCAAGATCGCAGCTCCAGTAGAGGAATACGATCCTAACCCACAGTATTCTTACGCTTATGACATTCAAGATGCTTTAACTGGTGAATATTTTTCATATAATAAGTTCAATAAAAGTTTTCTCAACTTAAATCTTAACTCTAAAACATATCCACAAAAGTCCCTACCTTATAAGAATGCATTAATTAAATAAAAAATAATAATTTTACCTCAGCTTGCTAAATAATACGTTTATCTGCCAATATTAATTTTCATCTTTATTGACTGAAGCCAAAATGTCTTGTAGGCAAATGTATTTATTTTAAGGACCCGATGTAATTGGAAATTTCACGCACCTATGTGCGGTGGGTGCACTTCAGCGGTACCTATGTACCGCTGAAGTTTCTCTTTATGTTACTTAAATATTTTTATGTTCAAATCATCGACAATTGTGACACTCATTTCTACTCAATTACTCCTGACTATATGAACTAACATAACTTCACTTTTTTTTTCTACCCGAAGGTTTAGACAGTGGCTGTTAAGCCTCGACTCGCCGTCATGTTTACGTCCTAAATGGAATAGGCGGCAAACCTATTGTCAGGCCGGACACAAAGTTTTAAGTCATCGATATTTATAACACATAACTTTCGATATTAATTTCGAAAAGTCATTGGCTTGAGCCAGGATTCAAACCCGCGATCTCTGGATTCAGAAGCGGGGTGCTCGACCACTGGACCACCGAGATTTGTATGAACTAAATATTTTTATATAATGATCACAGGTGATTCAAAGAGCCAACAAGAGTCACGTAACGGCGATGTAGTCCAAGGTTCTTACTCTCTCGTTGAACCTGATGGCACCCGTCGTATCGTCGAGTACACTGCCGACCCACACAACGGTTTCAACGCAGTCGTACACAAGGAGCCTGTAGGTGCTGCAGTCGTGAAGGCAGTAGCAGCCCCTGTTGCTCACGCCTTCCTTCACTAGTCCGAACCTCTACTTAGTACTTTGTCTTATTTAAATGGATCTTATTATAAGAAATATGTATACATTGGAACGATGATTTGACAGACTGTAATTCGATTGTTTGAATCTTAATATCGATATAATTCACTCGAATAGTAAACAGTACCAGTAGTGACGGGATACTGGCGAGTGCTGATTGTTCTGATAGCTGAAGATCCATTTAAATGAGTGATCGCCCGCAGTGACCTGAACCGTACTATGTTATATTTTATTTATATATCTTGTTGTATATTATTAATTTAAGTGTTAATGCTGAGGTAATAAATAAGAGGAATCGATAATATGGTTTCATTTAAATTTTTTAACTTATAACGAGTAATTCGTCGTGTTCTCGTGGCAATCATTGAACATAATATGTTACCCTCTTATATGATAATGTCGACACTAGCTACAATCGCTCTAGCCGTTTAGGATACGGCCAGTGAGAAATTATATAGATAAATATTTATACCTAGATTACCTACGTATGATAGGGTAAAACAGTTTTGGGTGTATTCTTACTCGAATGAAAAGAAAATTTGTCATCATAGAAATTTATCCATCCAAATTGAAATCCATTAGAGAGATTTAAGAAAAACCATATCTAAATTTTACAGCCGTGTAATAAAAATGTATAATATAAAAATAAAACATTACTTCGAGGTGACCTTCAGAGGTTCTAGTCTGTCGTTAGTGCTGTACCAGTTGTGTCTATAATAAGGTCATATACGGATGTGTGTCAGCCACGCCCGGCTATTATCTATGCAGACCAGAGTTGGAGTCACTGTATCAAGGGTTGTCAACTTCTTCTAAATATCAGTTTAAAGTATCACAAGTACGAGTAAAAGTTTCAAGACACGTGCAAAAATCAACATAGAGTAGTTACTTTTCGTAGAGTATGTTCTATATACACAGAAGAATTATTCTATTATAAAGTAATTTGCCTTCTAACGTATTCGGATAGAAAGAATTGGGTTAGAATTTTGCATTTGTTTTCAATAATGATATGTTTTTTTTTAATTGTATATGTGTAAATATATAATTGTACACATGTACATAATGTATATGTACATATGTGTATGTATATATGCGTGTATGTATGTTACCTATAAACAATGAAGCGATTTTTAATATAGTCATCATTACATAGTATAAAATTAAGTCGCCCTGTCCCCTTATATCTTTGAAACTTTTTGATGCGGCTTTTTAATAGATGGAGGGATACTACAGAAAAAATTATAAATTCAAATTTACTCGTTCATCACTTTTGATGCGTAACAAAGTTCTCCGTGTCAACTAGTTTCTAGATAATTACTATAACTTGTAGTTTAGTAGACGTTAATAAGACGTAGTCAAATTTACTATTATAGACTATTATCTCGAATGTATAAAACATGATTGAATTAAGACTATTTCAATGAAAATACTTGCACTCATTGTTAGAGAAATATATTTTCCGTTTTAATATGTCAAAATAGTGACAACCCTATTTATAGTTTATAAGAAAACACTATGAGCTGTTACCTAATATAGAGTATGTAGTACCTATGTAACGAACATTACTTATGATCTATCTGGATTGTACACTAGTATTTACCCGCGGCATGGCTCGCGCGAACCTTTGTGCCTGCATGGCGAAATGTACCTATGACTGTGTCGAAAGATGTGTGTCAGGATCGTAGCTTGTAGAAAGCCAAAGTCCCTGCCTACCCCCATAGGATACAGATGTGAGCTTATGTATGTATGGCTCGCGTACCTGTTCTTAAAGATTGGTCCACTTTATTCGTAAATTTATTACCAGGAACAACTTGTTCTCTTTTGTATAGATTAAATCAACTATCTAAATGGACACCAACTCAAACTAGTAAGAAAATTGATACTAAAATCATGTTCATTCTGTCAGATTATTATTTTTTCATTTCAACTGATGGTAAGCAACTAACATCGCCCATGGAAACTTGTTATACAGATTGTTTAACACTTGCGTTGTTGGCCTTTAAAATGGCATAGATAAGGGGTCTGACGTGTAATGGGAAGGGGAGAAGGAAATGGGTTGGGCCTCCGGATGGATGGATGTTTGTATCGCGTCTGGGTGTGTTTATTAGTAGGGATTCTAAGTATGGATTTACAATGAAAGGGTATATGTATTAGTATCTGCTAGTTTACATAATATAAGCATAAAGATAAACCAGCGAACGATTAAAAAAAATTGGTAATTTATATATTACAAACAGGTTTTAATTTTCCAAATTCGTTTAATTGCGTTTTTTTTTATCAGGGAAGTTTAATTTGCACATTTATAAAAATAATATATTTATTGTTTATCTGTGCATATTAATTCAATCTTATATACCTTTATACTACCAACAAGTGGTTGTATTGTCTGAAATACAGGATGTGTGAAATGATGTTTTTTTTAACGTTTTAATTTTGTTTTAAACACTTTACTCATGGTTAAGTGTTAATAAATTATCCATGCTGTCGGAATCGGTGTCAGGAGCCATAGTTCAATAAAAAATAATACTTGTTTTAATTAAGTCTCGGTGGCGCAGTGGTCGAGCACACGGCTTCTGATCCAGAAGTCCGGGTTCGATTCCTGACATTGGCTCACACCAATTTTTGAAATTGTTTTCGGAAGTTATGTGTGATAAATATCGATGACTGAAAACTTTGTGTGTGGTATGGCAATAGGTTCGCCACCTATTCCATTTGGGACGTAAACATAACGGCGAGATGAGGCTTAACAGCAGCTGCCTACACCTTTGGGTTACAAAAGGCGTGAAGTTATGTTATGTTTTAATTAAATTACTGAGTAATTAAGTAATATTTAATAATAATTAGCCATCAAAATAGCAAAATGATCATTCCACAATATTTCATAACCTTATTTTAAACTATCGCACCGATTAGGTGTATTCAGTTTTTTTTTGTTGCTAAATTATAAGTAACCTATCTTACTGCTTATTAATAGATTAGGGTTTTTTTATGGGACTGGGGTAGACGAGCCCCAGTCACATGGTGGCATGTGACCATGGCAAGAGCCCATGGATGGACATTGGACATGTCCAGGTTATTTATTGACCACAGCTCCGTCCGCGTGGCTTTTCTAATGAACAGTAACTTTTCGTTTTTTTCACATGCCCCAACATCAACCAATAGTCCCAACCAATCTTTCTGGCAATATGTACCTACCAAAGTTTTAAGAGTTTACGCATACCTACTTTGTGTATTCCAATACATTGTTTTTCGTTTTAATAACGAGCTACCGGTATCACAAAAAATAATATAATAATAGATAGTATTGCACATTATTCATAGCCCGCTTTGGTCCTTTCCTCCATTTCTAGTTTCTAGGTCATTTCTTTTTAAACGAAGCGTGCGCAAAGTGCGTTCAATTGCAACATATGCTTAAGCCATGATATGGTACCTAAATAACATAACATTACTCACGCCTTTTTCTACCCGCAGGTGTAGGCACCGGCTGTTAAGCCTCGTCTCGCTGTTATGTTTACATCCCAAATGGAATAGGTGGCGAACCTATTGCCATACCGGGCACAAAGTTTTCAGTCATCGATATATATCTTATCAATACACATCCTATATACACTTATCTTTCGAAAATTCATTGGTGTGAGCCAGGGTTCGAACCCGCGACTTCTTGATTCAGAAGCATCTCGATTCTTTTTAAATACGAAAAGGCGGAAGGAAAATTTAAAAACAGTTGCGGATCTTATCAAGAACGTAAAGAAATACTGGCGGGATTTTTTTTTTTCATTACATACTTTTTAGTAGTTTACATTCTATTTACGACAAGTATTTTAAATTTAGAAAAAAATAGCATAAAGATGAGTGGTATCTATAGTGAGGTTTCAGTGTGAGTGTATTGTATTTTACGAGATATACTCATAGCCTACAGAGTAAATATAAATTCTAACTATAATATCCACTAGATAGTTTGTGATCGGATATACAATACGATTACTACAGCCTGTTGCAAACAAGGAAGGTTCGAGTGAATGGAAACCGTGTCTATAAATACAAGTTTGATCGTAAGTCAAGTGTTTTACTTCAAACTTTATTGTTCAAAGCGCCAGCATAATGCTAATTGTACGTAACTCATTTAATTGCATAATATTTTTATTGTTACTGTGTACAGTGTTGTGCTTTAGATTTGATATCAAAATATAACATGGGCTTGTAAATTTGAGTCCAGCAGTTCATTCAGCAAGTGTAGTGACAATTGTGTGCAATCATCATCTTGTCTTTAATACGCTTTCTGATATTAGTTTACTTTATATTATTGAATTATGTCAAAAATAAGTTTCAATCAACAAAGAACATTTTGAAGTATAATTTAATCAGCACTCTTTACTTCCGGATTAATCTGGTTGTTTCCTTTCTATCGCAGAAATGTTTGTGTGTTGCTGATGGGAACTCAACCATAGACTTTTACTTAACATCAACTATCTACTAAGCCTCATCTATTGGCTTAATCCAACCTCATAATACAACCTCATAATCCAACTTCTCAAAAAAGTTATTTGAGTTTAATTTGCTTACATTCACGTTTATCTATGAATCAAATTTATCGTATAAAAAATATATTCATTACTATATTTGTTTATGTCCTATATATAGTAAAAATCTTATTAATGTATTATGTATAAAAGTTAACATAATATTAAATTTTATTTTACGATTCTTGATATATATGAATTTCTTTATTTTTGCAGACAACCTTGCTTTTGTGTACAATACCAACGGTCTACAGTATTATAGTAAAAGATCCTCCACCATCACCAGAGGACTACAAATACTCTTACGATATCAAAGACCCAACAACAGGAGATAGTAAAAGTCAGCATGAAGTGAGACAAGGCAATTTGGTGACAGGAGCTTATACAGTAGTCGGACCAGATGGAACAAAACGTACGGTTGAATATACAGCTGATGATAAGCACGGATTTAGGGCTGTGATTAGTGAAGAGCCGGGTGAAGCACCTGTTCATCCGTCTGCTGCATATCAGGAATCATTGCAAGCCTATGATATTAATCAGGATAGAGGCATATTTTTTACTCCTCAAAGATACATAGAACCACAGGCGCCAGCCCATCGCGGCCATTTTTTTATACCGAACAATGTCGACTATTAGTTTTTTCTAATTATATTTATTAGGATATTGTTAGAATATTGTTATAATAGTGAAGGTTTTTTTTTGTGGGATGGAGGGCAAACGAGCAGGCGTGTCACCTGATGGTAAGCAACCAACGCCCCCCATGGACACCAGCAACACAGATAGTGTTACTGTTGCGTTCCCGAACTTTAAGGGACAGGGGAAAGGGGGATGGGCCTCCGGGCACCTCTCTCACCGAACAAAACGCGGCATGAGCCACTTTACGTCGATCTTCTGAGAGGTCGTGGTATTTCACCGGTCGAGCCGGCCCATTCATGCAGCGAACTGCTTCGCTCTACCACTGTTAAAATCTACAACTGGTAAAATTGTGTGGTGTAATAAAGAACATTATTTATTATAAGGTCCATTCGTGACATACAAGTGAACTTATTTAAAAAAAAAATGCTATACTACAATAAACTGAATGAACTTGAATACAGAAAAAAAAAACAATATAATTATAGCGTTATTTCATTAAAGTGCTTTAAATTAGACAGGAGGTTGTATAAATGTTATTCTTTTATATACAATGTCAATGGTTCTGAAGATTCTGTTTTCGTTATGTAAATGATTTTTGGTTTCATTTATTAAAGCCTAAAGTTTCATTTATTACATTATAAAAAAAATAAAAAAAAGTTGAAACATTAAAGAATGTATGGTTTGTTGTTGTTGAGATTATAAGCGTATGTTTTTCCTGTGTGTTTTTTTACTTTATCTATAGGATAACTGTCCACTTGTACTAATCCTTATTAATGTTATAAACTGATATAGTTCATTAAAATCGCTAAGGTAAGCTTATCATTTTGAGTTCCAGATTAAACATTAGTTGGTTGATGTTGAGTTATCAATAAGTACCTGCTTGTATGGGTTTCTGCATGCATTTGAAGACGGAATAATTGCTAGACGACTGGCTGAATTTTTAAAATCACGTTATTTAAAAGGTTTCCATATGCAGAAGTCGTGGGATCGATTCTGCTTGCGGACCAAAGATTTCACGGAATTATTTTCGGAAGTTACGTGTGATAAACATCGACGACTGACAACTTCGTGCCCGATGTATGACAATAGGTTCACTAATTGTTCAATTTGAGACGTAACATAACGATTTGGCAAGTTGAGACTTAACAGCCGCTGTCTCACCTTCGGGTAGAAAATGGCGTGGAGTTGTGTTTATTAAAGTAATAAGAGTTCTACATTTTATTTATTTTTCTTTTAACTCTGCTTAAATAGGATAGTTATATATTGAAATTAACTTGTGCGAATGTTTCCGGGCTAATTTAATGCACCGTTTTGGCTGGTTCAAGGTTTTAGCGCGGGAAGTGTGTCGGCAACAAGCAGGCGTAGTGCAAGCGTGAGCGGCCTTCCTTAACCATTTAATATCGTTAAATATCTTTATTACAACTGTTATTATTTAATTTCAGAGATTATTTATTTGTATTCATATAAATAAAGTCTGAGGCGTTGATCGCTTCAGACTTTAATAATATTCTTGTAGTGCAAATATGGCGTAATATAATACCAATAATAAAGTAAAACATTATTTGACAAACTGTAAAACAGCCTCGTAGTAATTATCCCAATTTTATAGAAAATCAGTACATGTTACATAACATAACATAAATTCACGCCTTTTTCTACCCGAAGGTGTAGAGTAGTAGTAGTGGCTGTTAAGTCTCGCCGTTATGTTTTCGTCCCAAGTGGAATAGGTGGCGAATACAACTATCCAACTGTCTTTTCTGTCCTCTCATCCCAATTTGATAAACGTTCTGGCAAGTAAAGGTTTGCTGCATGTGAGCGAGTGGCCAACAACACCAGATTCACCAACATCATTAAAAAATGTAAATATAGATGGGCAACTCCATGTGGTATGCAGACGTGTAACAAACCCACAAAGTCTTTATATTTTAGCAAAAGACGCCAAGATCGAGGTGCGTAGGCATATCTTGCGCTTCGTCCATTTATATGAAATTGCAATATTGTAAAGAATTATAGATAATATTATACTGCGTGAAGAACCGTTAACTAACTCTAGCTTCGACCCATGACTTTGGTTACTTAAGTATGAAAATATTTTTAAATATTTTATTATTCGCGTTGTTTTTTTATCTGTCTGCTTGTGACTACGGCCAGTGCAACCAGGCCGAAACGTAAAGCTAATAATAAAAGTAACTATTTGTTTACCTAAACGTGTCGCGTTATTTCCCGTTTATTATACTCTTAAATGGATTAAATTCTAGATAGACAAGTCTAAATAGACACGGGGTCACAGATATTACATGTTCACATCACCTATTAATTATTACAAAATAAAAATATATATACCCCAAAAGACGATTAAATACTACAAACTTATTAGGACAAAAAGAAACCAAAAAATGTCTAAGATAATTAATAAAAAATTACCTGCCAGCTATGAGCGGCGCTCATGACCGAGTCGGGCGGGACTCCCGGTCATATATATGTGCGCGCATTATTTGCCTAAGAAACGAATACTTACATTTTGTATTTTGCGATATCTTTTGAATTAAATGTCCGAATTGAATCATTCAAAAAGTTCTAGAAAGGTATTGAATCTATCTTTATATTGAAGTAATTTATTTTGAAGAGAGTCAATACCGAGGTACGAAATAAAGAACTTTTAAAACGACCCATTATAATTATTTTAAAAAATTAAAAAAAAACTTATTGTGCGATAACTACAATAGTTAGACATATAGCGTCGCGGACTTTTTTGTCGACAGTTATATGTTCTGTGAAAGTGTAGTACATAGTTTTGTTCTATAATCAATAGTTTTTGCAGCGTTCGCGATGTAAGAATTTTTTTCGGGTCTTTTTCTTACACCTTGGGTTACAGTATTGGAATTATAGTAAGGATCCCTAATTTATTTGAAAATATAATATAGCCTAAAGCCTTCCTCGATAAATGGACTATACACCAGTGAAAGAATTTTTGAAATCGGAATGGTGGTTTCTGAGATTAGTGCGTTCAAACAAACAAACAAACAAACTCTTCCGCTTTATAATATAAGTATAGATAACTTCGAAAAAGAATTCCGAAAAAAATGTTACAGATAATTTTTATAAAATGCATATCCAGAAACTAATCGTACAAAAAATGACCCACATTACTATAAATAGAATAAGTACATTACATCAGCTAAGCGAATACGCATAGTCACAAGGACACGTTGCCTAAAAAAGTTGACAATATTTTACAATGCAAGTGATCTTTAAAGCTCATGATCAATCATAGCCCACGTGTTATTACTATGTTACTACATGTAAGCTTATTTCAGTAAAATGCTATCACTTACTAACTTTGAGAAAGATTGATTTAGCATAATAGCAACCGGTTATTACTTAGACATACATATAAAAGTCTGAGAATTTCGATCAAGGCACATTCAACTGGAGGTATCCTCTTAGTGAAGTCATTTGTACAAATCCTAATATGGCTTTCAAGGTAAGGCTTTCCAGTGGTTTAGCACCCCGCTTCTGAATTCCGAGGTTGCGGATTCGAATCCTGGCTCACACCAATGACTTTTCGAAATTACTTTCGGAAGTTAAGAGTGATTAAAATCGCTGACTAAAAACTTGGTGCCTGGTATGGATTGCCATAAACTATTGAGTTTCGCCACCTATTCCATTTCGGACGTAAACATAATGGCGAGACGAGGCTTAACAGCCGCAGCCTACACCGTCGGGTAGAAAAGGCGCGAAGTTATGTCATGTATGTTATGTCCCGTATATCAGAAAGAAAAAGAATATTACCTATTTTAGGGGCAGGGCTCTTCTGGCAGTTTTTAGTTACCATGGCCCTTCACGATGTTATCTTATTTCCTTAAAATGGTTTTTAACAATAAAAGTTTGAATCAAACTTTTGCCAATTTGTTTACAATCTGCAGGCTATACTACTACCGATTGATGTATACTATATAAAATGTTTATTTCAAATTATTGGCTTTGGATGACAAAATGGATTTAGAAACATATTTAATCCGGAGCTAATGTAGACCAGTTGCTAGTTATTTGTATGTATTTTTTAATTATTTCCAGCTTGTCATCCTGGTGTGTTGTGTGGTAGCCGCTAAAGCGGGTAATCTTGCCCCTGTGGCCTACACGGCACACGCACCGGTCGCCTACGCTGCCGGCCCCCTCGTGCAGGCTGCACCACTCTCGTACGCCGCCCCCATCGCCAAGGCGGAAGAGTATGACCCGCGCCCTCAGTACAGCTTCGCGTACGACGTGCAGGACGGTCTCACTGGTGACGTTAAGTCACAGCAGGAGTCCCGCGATGGTGACGTAGTGCAGGGCTCCTACTCCGTGGTGGACCCCGATGGCGTCAAGCGTACCGTGGAGTACACAGCTGATCCTCATAACGGTTTCAACGCGGTGGTACACAGAGAGCCCCTCGCTCACGTCGCTAAGGTGGCCGCTCCCATCCCCTACGCGGCCGCGCCCGTCGTCCACGCCGCACCTCTCTACCACTAATCTGTAGATTTATCTAGTCAAACTTTCTTATGTATTTATTATTTTTATGAATAAAGATTTGTAAATTTATAATATATTTTTCTTTATAATGAAAGTTAGTAGAACACCTCAGATACTATTATTTATATCAACTGGCATGATCACTTATAATCTCAAAGCCCTTCGTTAAGGTGCTTGTGAGAATTAAGACATTTAAGACAATTTTAGACACATTTAAGACAATTTTAGCAGAACTCGTAGTAGTCTAGCCAAAAGTTTAACAAGTTTAATCATTATTGGTTACTTCACATGAGTTCGACGTTATGTTTACGTCCCAAATGGAATAGGTGTCGAATCTATAGCTATACCGGGCACAAAGATTCAGTCATCGATATTTATTACACCTAACTTCCGAAAATAATTTCGAAAAGTCATTATTTATTAATATATACTGATAAGTCGTCTCGAGACCGTCAAGTCCACGGATAATGACAGTGGTAGTGTCAGGTTGCTGCATGTATGGGCCGGCTCAACCGGTGAAATACCTCGATCTCTCCGAATATCGGCCTGAGGTGCTTCGTTCCGCGTTTCGTTCCGTGAGAGAGGAGTTCAGAGGAAGCTGATTCGGAGGCCAGATCCCGTTTCGCCCTCCTTTCCCCTTCTACTCCCTTAAAGAACGGCAACTCACCACAATCTTCATGGACGGTGAGAAGTTGCCTACCATCAGGTGACCCACTTGCTCGTTTGACCATAAAAATAATATCTTTGGTCAAGTTGCTTGCTCAACGCGGATTGTATAGTTTGCATTTTGGAATCTATTCAGTTATTTTGGAGTTGAGGCGTCTTATAATCATTGGTGATATCTGATCTTAAATTTGCTATGAAATATTTTTATTGAAATAAGTTACTTATCAAATTGTCCACGTTTGTTGTTGAAATACATCTCCACTCTAAATAAAAGATGTCGCGTCGGTAGTGGTCGACTAAAATAGTTGCAATGAATTTCTATTGTAGGACTTTTAATTTGGTTGGGTCTTAA
The DNA here is from genome assembly GCA_905147225.2 of Euproctis similis. Taxonomy (NCBI): domain Eukaryota; kingdom Metazoa; phylum Arthropoda; class Insecta; order Lepidoptera; family Erebidae; genus Euproctis; species Euproctis similis. Next base: position 19,818,599 of record LR990109.1, read on the forward strand.
CTTTGATGGTCGAGTATTCTGGCTGCTTAACATTTAATGCACGAGCCACGATGCTATGTATTTAGTAGTGATATTTATGGTATAGAATAGTCAAAACCACGCTTAGTGAAATTCTAAACATGTTGCTAATCGACAGGGCTACAGGGCTACAGGCCAGTTCGTTTGGGTGGTCCAAGTATTCACAAAATGTTGGATGTTAGCCTACCGGTTTTTCGGTCCTCTGTCTGTAGCACGGAAGATTTAACCAGGAAAACTCTTACTCATACACTGGGTAATTCTGAAGTGTTATGTAAGGCTGACGCTTTAAATGCCTGGAAACTGGCTTGTCCAAACTCTAATTTACCGAGTAACCCATTTCCCCAGAGACGACGCGCTTTGCGTCATCTAAAAAGAATCACTTATTAGCGGTTCTGTAGGTGATGCTGAGCGGGCTCGTTTGTTGGCTTTGGGAGAGGCACTGCCATGGCCAAATGTAGGGACTTTATTAGATAATACGAATTTCCATATCCCAACTTGCCTTCGTTTGGGTTCTCCCTGTGATTCAACGAATTTATGTCGCTGCGAAGAGGTTGTTGATAGCAACGCACATCATGGCCTCTCATGTGCCGGGAGCGCTGGCTGCATTTCTCGTCACGCCAATATCAAAGACATTATTGGTCGTGCTCTTGTCACCGCCGGTGTTCCTGCCGTTCTGCAACCGAACGGTTTCGTGCGCGATGATGGCAAGAGACCGGATGGGATATGTCATTTGCCTCGGAAGATATGTAGGCCTTGGGTGTGGGCCGCTACTTGTGTCGACACCCTTGAGCTATCACATCTTCCTCATGGGCGGTGAGAAGTTACTTACCATCAGGTGACTGATCGTGAAGACTGATCGAGGCCTCTCGCGATCAGAGGGCTGAACTATTCTTCATACAGAGAATTAGCGCTGAAAAGCAATTCAACGTGACAATAGCAAGTTGCGGAGAAATTAGATTTCAGCTAATCTTTTAATGGTACATTACATATTACATTACATATTGTAAATATGTAATTTATTTATTTCGTCTTAGTAATCTAAATAAAAGTTATTTCATGAGTCTTCATCTTAGAATTTCATCTATGTCATGAGCATACATAAAAATGTCGTCACAACATCCTGGTGGTTGGGCACGCAGATTTTTGTTTGAGTGATCTGGGGTTCACTAATGAATTTTAAAATCTTTTTGGGAGCTATACGTTGGAGTCGGAGTTGGATTTAAGAGCCATTGGGAACATCTTAGTAAAAGTTTAATGACAGTAAATTCAGGCATGTATACCTTCAGCAAATTATTATTGCATTTTCAATATAAATATCTTTATTTACAATAATAAGAACAAATAAATTAATTACATTATTTACAATATATACAATTAAAAAACTACCTGAAATCAAATTTCTCCGCATCCCGGTCTACTGGCAGCGTGCCCAGGAGACTGGCCGCATTGCCACGCTGAATGGCAATGCTAATCCTCTGTGCGAAGAATAGACCAGCCCTCTGGTCGCGAGAGGCAATATAATATTATTATATTATTATAGGCAATATATTACATATTATTTTCAATATTATTTACTAAATATACCTCCTAACATGTCTGGAATATTTCAATATCTCGGTGGTCCAGAGGTCGAATTCTCGAGGTCGAGGGTTCTGAATCCAGAGGTCGTGGGATAGAATACTGGCGCAACAGTGGTAGAGCCAAGCAGTTCGCTGCATGAATGGGCCAGCTCGACCGTTGAAATACGACGACCTCTCACAGAAGATCGACGTAAAGTGGCTCATGCGAGAGGTATCCAGAGGCTGACTTCCCTTCCCCATCCTTTTCCATCCTACTTCCTTAAAGGTCGGCAACGCAACTGTAACACTATAAGTTTTGCAGGTGTTCATGAGAGGTGCTGATTACTTACCATCAGGGGACACGCCTGCTCATTTGTCTTCCTATCCTATAAAAAAAACAAGCCAATAACCAAAGTTGTGTGTGACAATTATCGATGACTAAAACTTTGTGCCCGGTATGGCAATAGGTTCGCCTCCATTCCATTCCATTTGGGACGTAAACATAACGGCGAGTCGAGACATAACAGCCTACACCTTCCAGTAGAAAAGGGCGTGAAGTTATGTTATGTATGTTAAGTTATGTTGTATACTTCAAATTATAGTAGCTATACTAACGGTAAAAATTCTTTTACTAAAAATTATACTCGTAGATTCGGCGAGTTGTAGTAAAGATATCCGAAGACTAAACCTTCCGATATTGCGACCGTAAAGATACAAGGCACAAGGTGGCCTGTATAGTTCACACACCTAATATTGTATCAATATATTATGTTGATGCAAATTCTATTTCGATGTAACTCTAACATTTAAATGGAACAGGTTTTGTTCAATCGAGATATCGAGATTTATATTGCAACGACTACAAAGCTTTGACACATATAGTGAGTATATAAAGTGTCAGAATTATAATTAAAGCACATTCAACTAGAGTTACTCTCATAGTGAAGTCACTTCATCAAACAAACAAAAATGACTTTCAAGGTACGATACTCTCTGAACTTTTTTTCTTATAACATACTTAACATAACTTCACGCCTTTTCTTACCGAACGTGTAGGCAGCGGCGGTTAAGCCTCGTCTCGCCGTTATCTTTAGGTCCCAAATGGAATAGGTGGCGAACTTATTGCCATACCGGGCCAAAGTTATCATTCAACAATATTTATCACACATAACTTCCGAAAACAATTTCGAAAAGCCATTGGTGTTTTCGAAAAATATTTTTTTTTCCTATAATTTACAAGTTCCTAACAAGATGAACAACTGAGTGAACTCATTGAATTTTTTTATCTTGAGCAATGTTTATATTTGTAGACCACAATTTTTATAAAATTCCCACATGTCAGTATTTCCCGGCTAGTTATTAGTACAAGTTTTCCTATGTCTTAAATTTTTGGAAAAAAAATAATTTTAAGGAATTCCTATGTGTTATTAAAACAAATTGTATAATTTAATGATTTTTAAATGGTGAAATGTGGAATAGGCAGCGGTGCCATACAACTGAGACAATTCTGAAGAATAACTTCCGAAAAGATTTTGAAAAGTCAAACCTGTGAACTGTGAACCTGTATTCGCACTTGAGACCACTCTATATGAAGTTATGAAGTCATTGAATAAACCACTATCGACAATAATGAATTTATTTTTAATTTTGATTTCCAGTTTGTCATCCTGGTGTGTTGTGTGGTAGCCGCTAAAGCGGGTAATCTTGGCCCTGTGGCCTACACGGCACACGCACCGGTCGCCTACTCTGCCGGCCCCCTCGTGCAGGCTGCCCCCCTCTCGTACGCCGCCCCCATCGCCAAGGTGGAGGAGTACGACCCGCACCCTCGTTACAGCTTCGCGTACGACGTGCAGGACGGTCTCACTGGTGACGCCAAGTCGCAGCACGAGTCCCGCGATGGTGACGTAGTGCAGGGCTCCTACTCCGTGGTGGACCCTGATGGCGTCAAGCGTACCGTGGAGTACACAGCTGATCCTCATAACGGTTTCAACGCGGTGGTACACAGGGAGCCCCTCGCTCACGTCGCCAAGGTGGCCGCTCCCATCCCCTACGCCGCTGCGCCCGTTGTCCACGCCGCACCTCTCTACCACTAATCTGAAGATTTATCTAGTCAAATCATTATATTTATTACTATCTTTTTAAACCTGAATAAATTTGTAAATAATGTCTACTTGTGTTTAATATGTGACGTCACCACAGTTTTCTGTACACCTCGGCTCGCGAGCGGGCCTGGAAGGCCGCCACGGGGTTTTAGTGTGTAGCCCTAGGATTGGATTGCAGTTTACTGCTTTGGGAGTCCTACATTACCCTCTGCCGTCTCAGGCGGAAGGTGTGCATAAAGCAATTCCTGGCGTTAGGAAGAAAAAGCGTGGTTTCAATACAGCCTTTATAAAATCCCCTTTACAAAGCCCCTTCTCATTTTGAAAATAAACCTATTCCAATTAGTTTTTTTCATCTCTGAACTATTCTGTTAATTACTTTAACTTTTTAATTCTGATAATAATAATAATTATAATTTCAATTTCATAACTGTTGGCCAAAAGTCAAGAACTACATGAGGAACATTCCGCCGTTGACGAATTGTCAAATCTCATTTTCAATTGCGTGCACATCCTCAGTGATGCACAGATAATACAAAGCGCGAACTTGAGCCGGTGTCACAACCCAATACTACCAGTATATATACCTCGTCTCAGAGTACAGGAGTATAGTCAGTCGCATCTAACTTCACTCAGCAGGAAAGATGGTATACCAGGTAATCCAACCTTATTCTTTATATTTCAGATGTACCTATAATGCGATATTTTTATATTAATCTTATATTTCCGGCTCCCTAATCGTATTATTTTTATTGTTACATAAATTTATATTGTATAAGTATCACTCAAATCATAAGTGGTAGGACATAATATATAAATCTATTGTTTATTTTAAAATCTTACATCCAAAGTTGCCAATTTTCTCTCAATTTTTTCTCATTTTTCATTATTCATGAAATAAATAAATTAATGTTTTAAATCTTTTGAATTTTGTTTTAAATCATTGTGGCGTTCAATGGGGGAGGTCTACGTCCAGCAGTGGACTTCGAAAGGCTTAAGATGACGATATGATAATTTTCGGTTTCTTTAAACCGTCATACCGTAATCGAGTATTTTAAACGTAAATGTAATGTATAATAGATTGAATCTAATATATTGGAAACATATTTTGACGGTATATAAATATCAAATTGAATAAAGATTTTTAAACTTAGTACCACTTTGGACGGCATTTCAATACTGGCAACGAGTTGTCTGTATAAATTGGCACAGTATTTGTAAACATGCTAGTGGTTGAAAAGTTTGGCTGAACCTTTGGAATAAATAAAGAACAGCTGCTCTCAAAGCCTAAATGAGCGCACACATTGGCGCATATTTTAACAATTAACTAATATGCACGAAGCTATTTCGTTTTATGACCAGTACTATACTTATTAGAATGCGAGACAACATTTCGCGTGTCCTTGACGAGCTATCCTCAGCTTGTTTGTAATTTCTCCGCGCGTGCTCTTAGGTAACTGTGCTGGACAATCGCCCTCGCGAAACCGTGTCACCGTTTCAAGTACAATTTATGTGGCACACACACGTCACAGATGATCATTGTGTATGTTTAACTAATTGATTTGTTATAGATTGTCATCGTGTCATGCCTTGTGGCAATTGCTCGAGCTGGCGTTGTAGCTCCTGCCGTTGCCGCACCTCTCGTAGCTCAACCAGTCGTTGCAGCTAGATTGGAAGAATTCGATCCAGTACCTCAATATAAATATGGATATAACGTCGCGGACGCTCTCACCGGTGATTATAAAAGCCAAACGGAACAAAGAAACGGTGATTTGGTGCAAGGACAGTATACAGTTGCTGAAGCGGACGGCACTCTTCGCGTTGTGGACTACACTGCTGATGCGGTGAACGGTTTTAACGCGGTTGTACGCAACGAGCCTTTAGTAGCTGCTCCAGCTGTTGCGGCAGTCGCTGAGCCCGCTGTTGTTCCTGCTCGCATTGCAGCAGCGCCTGTGGCTGCTGCGCCTGTTGTCGCAGCCAGATACACCGCCCCTGGAGTATACGCTGCTGCACCTGTAGCTAAATTTGCGGCATATACAGCACCAATCGCCCGATTTACATCACCACTTGCATACACGGCGGCAGCTCCTATTGTCGTTTGAATTCCTTCCAACCCACGATGACTTAATAAATTTTCTACAAATACTTCCATTGTCTTTTATTGTTTATTTTTTCAAGATTTCTTATACTGAAGAAAGGCCTGAAAGGATCGTTTGTAAATTCTTAAGAAGTCTTCATAAGAGTCCTGAAATCTGGTCGCGCACTTTGCATTTGAATCAATGAGTAGCGGGTTCAAATCTTGGAACATCAATTACTTTTCGGAAGTTATCTAAGATATTTTATCTAAAGTCTCGAGCACACGGTTTCCGAGGTCGTAGTTCGAATCTTGACACTGGCTCACACCAATGACTTTTCGAAATTGTTTTCGGAAAGTTATGTGTGATAAATACCGATGACTGAAAACTTTGTGCCCGGTATGGCAATAGGTTCGCCACCTATTCCATTTGGGACGTAAACATAAGGGCGAGACGAGGCTTAACAGCTGCTGCTTTCGGGTAACAATGGCGTGAAGTATGTATGTATGTATCTAAGATAAATATTGCTGTCTGACAAAACTGTCAGACATCTGTATTATTAAGCTGTGTGCAATTTAATTAAGTAGTATAAGACTTGCAGGAGTTCGAAGGATTTCAAAAATTCAAAGAATTATTTAAATGTAAAAATCGTTTTTTTACAAGGATAATATATATATATTATAGGTCTACCAAGATCTGATGGCAAAAAAAGTTTGAAAAATAACGATTTTCATATGGCAAGAAAAGCAAAATGTCATCTGTCAACTGAAATTTCGAGGAATTGTTTTTGATTTAATTCCAAATTTCCTTTAACAAGTGTTGAAAATGTCTAAGAGGACTCTTCAATCGCAAGCAAGAAATATTGTTTTCAATGTTTACCAAAAATACTTGATGAACCAGGTGCAGAACAAAAACAATCATCGATATTGAACCATGTGCAAGCGTTGACTGGTTAGTAGGAATGACACGTCTTGATACTTCAGCTTATTTCATTTTTCGTGTGTGTGTAATATGTATACTAAACTTTGGTTTATTTTAGAGGTTTATTTAAGACGAATTGTTGTTGAAGGCAGATCTAACATAGGCGTATTTAGTACGCCCGGTAAAAAGAGGAAAGGTGACAAAAAAAATAAACTTGGATAATTTTGATTTAGAATAGGTCAGAAACAAAATAAATGAGTTTTACACTGTAGGAAAAGAAATATCCACTGTCATCGAATTACTGCAAATTCTTCGGGAACAAATCAATTTCAATGGAGGAAGAATCATTAAGGTAACAAAAATGAATTTCATTTTCTCTTAGTTTGAATATAATCTAAAAGTAACTTGTCTTCAGACTTATTTTGAAAGACATCGGATTCGTATTCGTGAAGTTCCAATCAAAAAGGACTATTTTAATGCCACATGGAGAATATATCCGATGAAGACTTTTTTATGGATTCGCATTATTTGGAACCATTTTTAAGTTCTCATAACCTTTAATTAAATAATAAACTCCTGAACAAAATAACCGAAGTTTTCATCTAAATTTCGGACGTCACATTAGCCACAGTAAGATTTTCAAAAATTATCCTTGATCATTGGATACAATTCTATATTTGCATATATCACACAGAATCAGTCTCTATAAGGAAAAATAAGCATCAAAACGTTTTACTCCAATTTCCCCAGCATGGCTAGCGTCAATTTCTTTTTTCCCTTATTGCCATGAGATTCTGATACCTATAAATTATTTAGTTCAAGAAGTTGTACTGAATGTTGCTTGCCGAGTTTGTCCCGATAGGCGTTAGGTAGAAAAATATATGCAATATTTACTGTAAAACAAAGATTTAATCTACTAGATGATATGATATGATACAATAGTCAGTATCGCGCTTCACAAAAGCGCGATACTGACTATTGTGTATGATTGACTATTGTGTATGTACATGATTTATTTCTGAAACTACTAGGAGTCTTCAATTTTGAGTATTTATCATTTCAAAAGCTCTATGGTACTAATTATTATATTGTATTCTATTATCGCATTAGGATCGCATTGGTGTGATGACAACTGCAAAGATTTGTTATGACACCAATATTACGGTTTTCACGAAACGCCACGCCAAAATGAAAAGACTCGTCAAAAGAAGATAACTAAAAATATTGAAACTGTTTGAACTATTATAAATTATCTATTTTTTTTCTAGTATTAATTCATATTATATTATATTATATTCATATTAATCTACTGTCAATAAGAAACTATACAATGGAAGAGAAACAGTTATATGGAGCCCTTACTGTTTACCGTGAACGAGGTGCATATCTGCGTCGGCTTGAACAGTTTGAAAAGGCGAAGGCTTCATATGATGAGGCATTCAAAAACAGTCCCGAGGACGTACGAACGCTGACGGGGCGTAGCCAGGTTTGTGCGGATGCAGTGCAGCCTATACAAGCCTATGCCGATGCCGAAGTTGCACTCAAATTGGAGCCAGCAAACATGAATGCTCGTAACATGCAAGCTCGCGCTATGTACACAATGTCTGACTTCGAACGATCAGTAGTGATGAACTTTCGAGGGCTTCGTCGACGTCGCCAACCACCCTACTTCTCAGAAGGTATAAGCCAAGGTATAGAAACCATTCAAGACTGTGTTGGAATAAACGCGGGCAGTGTTATGTTAGATTTTTTACCTCTTATCAAACAGTTGGAAGCAGCACGTAGTATGGATGGTGAACCGAACAGAGTTGTACGTGTTTCCCGAATTCCTAAATTTGAACAAAAACGGAAACTGACACAAATGGAGGCCCGGAAACAAATTACTTTGGCTCGAGTACTCGCTATGAAATATCTCGGTCCTATGGCATATGATAAATTTTTTCTTCAGAGTCTTATGGAAGATCCTCGACTTAAATCCGCCAATTCTGGTGGTAGCCAAGAACTTAAAACGATTGTGAAAGAGGCCTTACAGTCTCTAACGGAAAGGCAGAATATGTTACGATCACAACGGCCATATTATACTATCAAATTAGCCGAAAAAGCTGAATCAAAACATCAAACCAAGTATAAAGAAACCATGTTAGAACGAGAAAGAGAGATCGGTGCTCGTACAGCTGAACGTTTGTTAAAACAAATTGAAAAGAGTATGCGTGAGAATCGTGTTATGGACCTAATTGCCCAGGCGGAACGTATGCAAATGTTCCTTGATATAAAAACACCAAGAACTCTGCCCGACAAAGAACTTTATACAGATCGTCTTTACAGGGCTGTAGGTGAAGGATATCTCTCGCAACATCGTCTATCTTACACACTCAGTGAACGTGGTAATCGGCGGCGTATCGCTTTCTTGATGGGTTTGCGCTGCGGCCGTCCTACATCTTTCGATTCAGTTATGGCGAATTATCCCTATAAGTTTATCGATATCAAGGAAGCTACCGCAAAAGTACAAGCAAAACTTGAAATGTGTGAAAATTCTACAATGAAATGTTGGCTTATGTATGAATTGGCACGATTACTTTCTACTCAGAAAAATTATGCTCTCGCTAAATTTTATGCTAAGCGGTGTCAAAAAGAGGCTCACGAGCTAGGCAATACCACGTGGTGGTTGAATGGCTTATTCGTATTAATGAGTGGCGATATGCAGCAAGGTAACACAAACGAAGTGCGAATTCAGGTGGAAGAGGCTTATGAATATTCTAAAAAAATGCAAGATCCTGAAAGGGTTCAAGCCTTCCTCGCAAAGTGCTTATCTATGGCGTCAGAAACCGCCACGTCAGATGAGCGTAAGGCGATAATCCAACGCGAGAAACAAATTATAGATGTGATGGACCATGAACAAAGCGTGGAAACTTCAGTCTTGTTCAAGCGTATGTCCACGCTGCCTCCTGGGAGACGATTTGCAGTGTTGCCACGCAAGCCGGAAGCTGTTGAGCTGCGCTCCGAGCGTCGCCTTAGAAAACAAAAAGGACTCACAGTTGTTGCCGGACCAGAACAGGAGTTGCCCCGCCCTCCACGATCCGGTGTTTTGGGATTCCAAATATTCGATATATAATGTTTATGTGTTTTTATGGAATATATATTAAATATTTTGGTAATGCGAGTGGAATTGTTCTTCATCATCATTAGGGGAGGTAGGAGAGGGATGGGCACTTTTTTACTATTTATTAGATTGATAGAATTAGATTTTATAGATAATCAACTTTTATTGCCAATTTTTGTTGCACGGACATATTTGGCTAGATATAATTGAAGAGCTGACTTTAAACATTACAAGCATTCATTTTCATCCTACTAAGTGTCTTAAATAGCTTGTGCATGTAATACAGATGATCCTGGCCCTTTACAGCATGCAATTGAAACGGTTTTCGAAGATATTGCAGTATTAACAGTATTAAGCAGTGCTGTCCTGCTTAATAGCAAGACAGCAGCTAAAGCCAATAAATAGCACAAATTGAACCTCATGATATGCAAAATTTACTCATTTATTACTTTTGATGCGGGACAAAGTTCGCTAGTATATAGTAGTAGCTAGTATATCAAAATGCATGCAAAATGCAAGGTGATAAAAGTTTTCTCTTCCCTTAATATCATAATATTTAGAACGATTGATGTTGAAATTCAGATAATAAAAACAAAAATCAATAAATAAGCAGTTTAATCACAAAAAATATAGTATTTGCGGTATTCATAACTCTTAGTGATGATATGTAGGTGCAGAAGAATAAGCTTGATAAACAGGTGCAGATTGATAAACAGGCGCAGAGTGTACAACAGGTGATGCGGCATATGCCACAGGACTGGCAACTTTAGTGACAGGAGCAACAGCTGCAACTTTCAGGGCAACAGGTTCTCTGTGCACCACAGCATTGAAACCATTATGAGGGTCTGCAGTATACTCCACGGTACGCTTAACACCATCGGGGTCAACAACAGAGTACGAACCATGGACGACATCACCATCACGGGACTCATATTGAGACTTAGAATCACCAGTGAGACCGTCTTGCACGTCGTAAGAATAACTATATTGAGCTTTAGACTCGTATGCCTGAAATTTGGCTATGGGTGCCACTGCTGACACTTTAGTAGTCGGTGCTGCATATGCAACCTTGGCAATAGGTGCAGCGTATGCTACTTTTGTAATGGGAGTTTCGTATGCCACTGGAGCAGCGTATTTAGTTAAGGGCGCGCTATAACTAATTGGAGCAACTTGTACAGCGTGACTATTGTAGGCCAGTGGAGACGAGTAAGTGTACTGTTCCGCCGGTAATAGGCCCGCACTCGCCACAGCGACTAAACAACTGAGTACCGTGACCTGTAAAAGAAATTATGTAGTTCCATTAGATAACACATGTACAATAATAGATCCAGTTGAACTTGCCTTAACACTACTTCCGCTAAAGTAATACGAGTTTTAATAGTGAAAGAGCCCCGCAGTTTGTTGCATGAATAGGTAGGACCGACCCTGGTAATACCACGACCTGTCAGAATATCAGAGAACAATGCTAGATGCCGCGTTTCGTTCGATGAGTGAGGTATCGGGAGGCTCAAACCCTTCCCTTCTCCCCTCACTTCACTTTTAGGCCTAGTTTTATTAAAAATGCTAGCTAACTTATTTCAATTGAGGATTGAATATTAATGCGTACCTTAAACGACATATTTGGTTGTAGTATTATTGTTGGTAAATAAAATTGAACTGCTCTTTTCAGTCTGCTGCCGTATTTTATATACATCCACAAAAATGCAGTTATATGACGTCACAAAGCGAAGCCTGTTGTTGAACTTCGCAATTTTGACATTATTGGAACTTTCCCTTTTAATTAAGGCGATTAAGGAAGGCAAGGTCGTGATCACCGCGGGAATGCGAGCGCGACCTACAGTAGTTAAAAGGCCCGTCGCGTCGTGAGACAATATCTGATCATATTCATATTAATAAAATCATTAATAGGTACATATAACTTATATTCAATTGATTATATAGAACATCAATGTCTCGGTGAGCCAGTGGCCGAGCACCCCGCTTCTGAATCCGGTAGTCATGGGTTCGAATCCTGATACTGGCTCACACCAATGACTTTTCAAAATTGTTTTCGGAAAGTTATGTGTGATAAACATAACGGCGAGACGAGGCTTAACAGCCGCTTCCTACACCTTCGGGTAACAAAGGCTTGAAGTTATGTTATGTTATATAGAACATATTTAAGTTCTAATTTTCGACGATTGAGAATACATAGTAAATTTCATTAATTCTCATCCTCTTAGGTAAAAAACGTTTTTAAAATATATCTTAAAGAACAACCAATATAATAGTTACAAAACGTGTATTAACATAAATAACAACAGTAATCCTTAAACTAGATATAAACAACAAGATTGTAACAATTCATCTAAAAATAGTAGGGAGCTGGTAGTCTTGGAGCGAAAAGTGGCGCAGGTGCTGGTGAAAAGAACGGCGCTCTCGCGAAAAGAGGCGCGGGTGCAGGTGCAAATACCGGTGCCCTCGCGAGAATAGGTGCCGGTGCTACCACAGGTGCTGGAGCAACCACAGGTGCTGGAGCCACAACCCTAGCCGGGGCAGCTACTACTAATGGCTCACGGCGTACAACCGCATTAAAACCATTGAGCGGATCAGCTGCGTAATCTACAATCCTCCTGGTACCATCTGGATCAACTACTGAATATGAACCAGTAACGATGTCCCCGTTTCTCTGCTCCTGGTGGCCTTTGTAGTCTCCTGTAAGGGCATCTTGAACATCGTAGCCATATGAATATTGTGGCAGAGGATCAACCCGTGCTAGAGGTACTGGGGCGATGACGCTCGCGCTGGCTACACACGCCAGGCAGATGAATACTGCAATCTGTAACGATAAATAAAATTTGTATTGAGTTATTACCAATGTAAGCAAGCATTTTGTGTTAATAAGGTTAGGCAGCGGTAATTTAATGCTTCAAAACGCATTCTATTATTGCCAGAACTCGTTTTATGAGTCGTCTACATTTCTCATACAGAATTTCTGAAAAAAATAATTTACATGTACGCATTTACGAAAAACTTCTTCAAAACCTCAGAATATCGACGTAAATAGGCTCATTCCGCGTTTGGTTCGATGAGAGGTATCCGGAGGCCCTTTCTCATTCCTTTTAACAATGTAGGTAAGTATGGAATGAAGTAGTGTAAGGGCACGCAATCTACTCCCCATCCTATTCCCTTAAAGGCTGGCATCGCATCTGTGTTGCAGGATACCATCCTTGGCGATAGTTGTTTACCATCAGATGACCCGCTTGTTAGTTTGTCGAAGCGCGATCATTAGCTAGAATACTAATTCCAATTTCCTGCCCCATCAAAAATGTATAGCTTTTTTATGACATTACGGATGAGATTTAAGGAGATACCATAGAAAAACAATACATTTAAAAAATCCAGACACAGTACAGCTTCTGTCAGTTCATCAAATAAATCTGTGGCATGGAGTCAATTATTATTCAGCTGATGATCGCATGTCGATGTCGTATAGGTCAGTTATAATTCTAGTCGCGTTACGGTTACGAAGAAAGGGTCTAAAGTGTGTCGCAAGGTTGTCTGCCGCTACATATATGTACAATGATATCGTGTTGGGTAATACAATAAATTATTATGTAATATATTGTATGGTTACCTTATAACGTAAGCCCGGAAATGGCTGAACAGATTTGTATGAAACATGGAACTATCCATGTTCTCAAAAGTTTTATCAACGAACATTATGTGCCAAAAATATTGCGAACGAAATCGTGCACAGAGACAGTAGTAAATTAATTATTGTAATTCATATTAATTGTTATGTACAGAGTCAATTAGAAAGTGCACGTTTAAAAAAAATTAACGTAATAAAACATCCCGATATGGAACTTGCCAAATTAAATCATTAATATCTTGTACATAATACACACAGCGCCCTCTAGTTCCAAACTAAGCAAGTAAATGCTTGTGCTATGGATAATAATACGTATATACTTTTCTTTGGTATATATACATACTTGTAATACATAGAAATACACCCAGACGCCATATAAACATTCATGCTTGCGACAAATATTTGTACTCGGGTGGGTTCGAACCCGCCAACCTCGATTCTGCAGTCTATAGCTTTACCAATGCACCACGAGGGTCGTCAATAGAATGCATAACAATCGTCATTAGAACCTAGAGTACAGTTAGGGAGGTAAAGAATAGCAAAATTTATTATTTATTAAAATACTATGATAACTATTCTATTTCTGTGCTGTATCGCAAATCAGCAAATTATAATGAGAAGATGGAATAATTACGCTATAGTGAATTTAAGTTCTTATATTGCGAAAAAATAAACAACTTAGTGCTCAACATTTTTGATAGATGGCGGTAGTATTAAAATTTAAAATTGACAATTTATGAAATGAAAATTGTAAACTTCAACAACTACACAAATACACGCCGAGTGTCGCCGTCATAGTATAAGTGGGCATACGCCTCCGCAGTCGCTCAGGGGGTTAGACAGTCCCTTCAGTTTTCCATTCGCATATTGGTTCATTTCAAATGCGAGACAACACTTTTTCTACACACGATTTCCTTTGTTGTTGCCCAGGATTTTTATTCTTGGGAATTATGATAAACCATTTAGCATTTAAAAAAAACAAATTGCTTACCTTGGAGTCCATGTCTTTACGTTTAATGTCAGGATGGTCACAGTCCTCGATGCGGAATGTGTAGTCCTGTCGAAGGTATCGCTTTTTATATCATCCATATTCGTGGCTCGGGACGTGAGGTCCATACTTATTGTTTATTGAAGAAAGTGCTACGAATTACGCGAGCACTCTTGCAATACATATTACGTTTCGCGAAATACATACTTGTTATACATATAGTGATTCATTATAATTGCAGGACTGGCGGAAAAATGGATCGCCAAGAAACAAGGTTCCTATAAATCGCAGTCATTTCCTTAACTGTCAAAACTCTTGTTATACACTCTTCTCTGGTTATAAGTCTCTTCCAAGATCATCGTTTTGATTCATATATCCTTCCACTTTGATATTAAAAGTATGTTTATTTATTATTTATCATTCACGCTTTGGAAGTCAACGAACACAATTCAACCGAAAATCCAAAAGTGAGTCAAGGAAAAATAAATTCTAGCTAAAATCTGACTTCCTTTATGGATGGCAATCTCAGTCTAGATAAGGATTAACGAAAGTAGTTAATTATCAAACATTTGTACGTTGATGCAATATGTAAAAGAGGAAATAGTTTTATCACTGAATCAGAAGCCGTGTGCTCTACCACTGAGCCACTGAGGGCCGGTTCGAATCCCTACACTGGTTCACACCAATGTTATGTTATGTTATTTTATATCCTGCTGCTGTATTCGCTGAGATCCATAATATCCTCGGCGGAACAAGAAAACACGCACGCAACCGCCAGGAGCAGCCCGATTCCGAGTGTAAGTGTTATCATGATAAGAACCGGGAGACCGGGCACAACATAGTCAGTCATAGATTTTTATCTCACATAACTTCCTAGAAGAATTCCGAAATGACATAGGTGTGAGCCTGGAATCGATATCACGATCTCTTGATTCAGAAGTGCGAGCTGGACCACTAATTAGATAATTATAAAAAATAATAGTCTCGGTGGCGCAGTGGGCGAGCGTACGGCCTCTGATCCAGAGGTCCGGGGTTCGATTCCAGACACTGGCTCACACCAATGACTTGTCGAAATTGTTTTCGGAAGTTATGTGTGATAAATACCGATGACTGACAAACTTTGTGCCTGGTATGGCAATAGGTTCGCCACCTATTCCATTTGGGACGTAAACATAACGGCGAGACGAGGCTTAACAGCCGCTGCCTACACCTTCGGGTAACAAAAGGCGTGAAGTTATGTTATGTTATGTTATGTTATAAAAAATAATATTATCGTCCGGACAAAAAAAAAACAATAATCTGATAGATGTTCCAATAGCCGCTTTTATTTCCTGTCATGTTTGTATCGTCGAATAGTAACTCTCAATAGGTAACATAAATAGAACAATTTTAAATTGTTGGTCCAGCGGTCGAGCTTCCTACTTCTGATCCAAAAGTCATAGGTTTCAGGAAATTTCTATGAATTCTTTGCGGAAATTATGTGTGATAAATATCGATGACTGACAACTTTGTGCCCGGTATATGACAACAGGTTTTTTATCTATTCCATTAGGGCTGTAAACTTAACGACGAGTCGGGGCTTTAACAGCCATTGCTTACACCTTCGGGTAGAAAACGCGTGGAATGTTTACATTTATATATTATTTATTTATCCATATTTTTAAATTTCATCATTGATTTTTGTATTGTATTTGTGATGTGACAAGGTTAATAAGAAAGAAGTTGGCTTGTAAGAGATTTCCGGTGAGCAGCAAGAGCAGATATATAATATAAAAGCGGATAAAATAGGAGTTGAGGACGACCACGCCACACTTTTCATGACCACGTAGTCCTTGAGGAAGTTGAAGCCAGGAAGGAGACTCAAAAATTGACGAGCGTGTATGACAGTTATGAAAGTCAAAGAAGCGTGTGAGGGCTACAATAATCGTACCTTATGGAGCTCCGCTCTCTCTGCCTACCCCGCAAGGGACTTGGCGTAAAGTAGTATGTATGTAATATAAATAAATCTGATTCTTGCCTACAACTACGTATGTATATTCTTTGCACCATTAAAATAAAATATCAAAAAGTGTCATCAATTTGGATATTTTGTTAAGATTTTAAACAACTCATGTATTTTCACAACAACAATAGCTGAACATAATTATAAAGTAAAATAAATTAATAATGTTATTTCTGGTCCATTGCCATATATTGGTCTATATATAAGTTTGTACTCAAATCACGTAGTAACTACTGCATAGTTTTTGATATGGTTTTCACCTATTTATTACTAGTGGGTTACTGAAATATACATACTGTAGATATATCAGCTCTCGTCTGGAATCTTGAGAACTGTTAAACAAGTTTTTCATGTTTGTATCATTATTAATCTCTGTATTATTAAAATACTAGCTGACCCGGTAAACTTTGCTCCGCAACAAAAGTAATAAATGAGTAAAATTTGGATATTATAAAGTTCAATTTGGGATATTTATCGGCACGCGTCACAACTGCTATGTCCCGCTATGTTAATAGTGTAATATCTTCGTAATTATTCGTTAAAATTACATACTGTAAAGGGCCATATTGGTCTATATTAAAAGCACAATCTATTTAAGACACTTAACTGGACGAAAATTAATGCTTTTATATTTAAAATCGCTTCGTAAATAAGCCATTATTTTACGTAAAAAGGTAAGGAATAAAAATGGTCACTGTGATTTATCTCTAAGAGGTAGATATATGCCATCGCGGACTTTTTGACACATCTTTTGAAGGTGTATAACAATGTAGGACATTGTTTTGATTTATCACTTAGGGTTCAGGCAGCGTTTGCGATTAAAGTTCTAAATCTTGAAAATTAACAGTTTTTTTTACCACACCATTCAGGATTAATAAGATCAAAACCACCCGGTTGACACTCTTTATCTATTAAAAAACCGCATCAAAATCCAATGAGTAGTTTCAAAGATATAAGCATATAAGTGGACAGACAGCGGATAGCGCCTTTTTTTTATGGGATAGGAGGGCAAACGAGCAGGCGTGTCACCTGATGATAGCAACTAACGCCGCCCATGGACACCAGCATCACATATAGTGTTACTGTTGCGTTGCCGACCTTTAAGGGAAGGGCATAGGAAAGGATGGGGAAGAGGGTGGGCCTCCGGGTACCTCTCTCACCGAACGAAACGTGGCATGGGCCACTTTACGTCGGTCTTCTGAGAGGTCGTGGTATTTCACCGGTCGAGCCGGCCCATTTGTGCAGTAAACTGCTTGGCTCTACCACTGTTTTTTTGCACCTTTTTTTTTTACTATGTAATGATGATGACTGTGACAAATTTTATGGTTGAAATAGATCGATAGATAGCCATATTTGACTCATGTCTGTTGTGACCAGATGGCGAATTCTCACTTCACGAATATAATTAGCATTGCCATTTTACGTGATCACTATAGAGCGACCCGGGGCGCATGTGGCCCGTCAAGTTTTATCAGTGGCCCATGTGCAGTTCGAGATAATTAATAATAATAATAATAAAATTTTGCGCCTATTTTCTGGCGCATCCGCGAAATAGTGCATGGCGTTAAAACAATCTAGTTATGATTGCCGCGGTATGTCCCTGTAAGCGTTTGTTTAAAAAAAGTGACGTCCGGGGATCCCCCTTCAATGTAAGTGCCGTTCTATTTGCCGGTTGTAACTTGTTTTGCATTTGACAACTTTGAAAACTTATCGTACGTGTCGTTAATTTTGAATAGCGTTATTTTCTTTACCCCTAAATTATTTTTGTTTGCGGCTCGCGACAACTGAATAATTTTATAGTTTAATTGCTGCTGCTGGCAAGATAAAGGCAAAATAAAGGCCTAAGTGCTACGTAAACTTTTTCTTTTCCAGGTTATCTGTTCTAATATATATTGCCATACCTTTATGCCACTGAAACGTCGTTACAAAAACAATACAAATCATTTGTTGTAGGAGATATGTTAGTTGATGTTCTATTGGATGGTGAAAATATAATTATTTCATTCATACATTAATATTTATGGTGTACTTAGAAAAAATATTCAAAATATAATTGAAATTTGATCATTTACTCTCATCTTAGTACAAAATAAAACTTATCTATTTAAATAAAAAAAACAGTCGTATATACAATCCAATTGGTTGAGCGGCATTGACTAATAACAAAATTTTGGATTTACGCAGCAATCAAAGGTGCAGTGTATGCGGCAGCGACTCGTGGAGAGTAAGCCGCCGCCAAGGGCCCTGTGTATGCTGCAGTGTAAGCAGATGCAACTGGAGCACCGTAAGCAGCAGCTACTTGTGCATTGGCGTAACGGCCAGCTACGAAGGGGGCGGCTGCGTAATTGGTAGCTACAACAGGAGCAGCGGCATAACGAGCAGCTACGTAAGGAGCACTGGCATAACCAGCAGCCACAACAGGTGCGGTAGCATAACGAGTTGATACAACAGGAGCCGGAACAGGGGCAGCAGCATAGCGAGCGAATAGGGGCGCAGCTGCTGCTACAGGCGCAGCTACTGCTGCAGGAGCAGCAGCATAGCGAGCGACTACTGGAGCAGCTGCTACTGCAGGTTGAGCCACCACTGGTGCAACAGGAGCGGCTGCAATGCGCGCGGAAACCACAGCTGGCTCAGCAACAACGGCGGGAGCAGCAACTAGGGGCTCCTTGCGAACTAGAGCGTTGAATCCGTTTGCAGGGTCGGCAGTGTAGTCCACAACTCGACGAGTGCCATCGGGGTCCACCAGAGAATATTGTCCTTGCACAATGTCACCATCCCGTTGCTCGACTTGACTCTTGTAGTCACCAGTGAGGGAATCTGCTACTTCATAGCCAAATCTGTACTGCGGCCGTGGATCGAATTCCTCAATCCGAGCGGCCACAGCGGGCACTGCCGCCACCGCTGCCGGGACTGCGCTGCCACGAACGATGGCAACGAGGCAGGAAATAATTACGAACTGAAACAAAAATAAATATCTATATACAGATAGAAGTAGGCCTATGCCTTATATAATTTTAGTATTTCTTTAGTAATCTAAACACTACACTTTTGGTCACTCAATCACTTTCACAATTAGTCACTGTTGGAGATCACTTCACAATATCCGAGTGGTTCCGTACCTTGGATGCCATTGTTGTTGGTTGTGATGTGCACAGGGATGCTTGGAGCTGTGAACTGTACCCCCAGTTTAACACTAACAGCATTTATAGTAGATGGTGGAGCGCTTGCCTCATCCTGGTCGCATCTCCAAATTTAAATATTATCAAGTACGCACGTACGAGGCGGCAAATGCGTCGCGCGCAGGACAATGTCACGTGAAATTATTGGAATGAAACGTATTGCATTTTAAAACTATTTCTCTTGTAAACAGCATTAAAATAAATATATAATAGTTCGATGCATACATAACATAACGAACGAAATCTAAATACATATTGATTCAGCAGGCCTCCCATTGTTCTGCCGGGACCGTTATGTTGCTTATCTGTGTATGTATTTTCTGATATTAATTTAAATCTATTTATTATTAATCTTGATTTCCACAAATGTCTCGGTGGCCCAGTGGTCGAGCACACGGCTTCTGATCCAGAGGTCCGGGTTCGAATCCTGACACTGGCTCACACCAATGACTTTGTGAAATTGTTTTCGGAAGTTAAGTGGGATTAATATCGATGACTGAAAATTTTGTGCCCGGTATGGCAATAGGTTCGCCACCTATTCCATTGGGGACGTAAACATAACGGCGAGACGAGGCTTAATAGCCGCTGCCTACACCTCCGGGTAACAAAGGCGTGAAGTTATGTTATGTTGATTTCCAGATATATTTTTTAATACTTTTATTTCAACTCACTTATTAATAAGTAAATAATTTTAATCACACATGAGTCTTCATATTTAATTTCGAAAGTTATGAGTAATAAATATCGATGACTGAAAACTTTATGCCGGGTATGGCAATAGGTTCTCCATTTGCGACGTAAACATAACGGCGAGTAGAGGCTTAACAGCCACTGCCTATACCTTCGGGTAGAAAAAGGCGTGAAGTTATGTTATTAACAGGTGTAGGCAGCGCCGCGGCCTCGTTTTACCTGATAAACAATTAGTTACGATGAAATTTGTGCTATCGCCTATCTGTCAGAGCAACTTGTCATTGTCCCACAAAAAAATACAAGAAAATTCATAATGTGATTTGAAATGGAGAACCTTCCAATAATAATTAGAGAAGATTAGAGATTATTTCGCTCCAGAATAAGAAGTTTCGGGTTCGATCCGAGTGACAAATTAACTAAAACCAAAAAGCATATGCTACCCGATAACTGAGGCGGTAAAATTTACTGAGCAATACTCTAAGTTTATTGGATAGATATGTCACATGTTTCTTCCATGAGAAATGTTCATCAATTTTCATACCTAAGTATATTTCACACTTAACTTTTTTATTCGCTTTGCATCCACAGTCAACAAAGCTATTGTTATGAAAGCAGTCGAAAGAATGTGTAAATAAATCTAAGTGAGCTTGTTTTAGTAGTAAGTAGGGAGAATGTATGACTAAAATTGAATTTTCTCTGGATTCAGCACTAGTCCGTTAACATGTGACCAACAACGGGTCTATATCTTTCTTATTACCATACGACATGTGCCAGCTATGTCAGTACCGACGCGCAGTATAAACAGATCGTCTGCATTGACATGCATTAAATACCAAATAGGACCACAGTCTGATCCCTGCAAAATACCACATCGAACCATTTTCTTTATACTCAAGGTATCGCCAAACTTGACTCTAAAGGAGTGGGCAGTGTGATAGTCTCGAAACCATTCGTTTGGAGGTTTGTCCATTCCCCACTTCTGTATTTCATTCATTAACGTATTTATCTCTAGTTTCAAAGTTTCTTTTTAAAGTCGAAAAACATTGCTACAACTAATTGTTCAGATTTAACTATCATATTATTTGTTTGTAGGTTAGTTGTCAAGTTAATCATCATCATTACATAGTATAAAACAAAGTCACTTTCCGCTGTCTGTCCCCTTATACCTATGCGCAAATCTTTAAAACTAGGCAACGGATTTTGATGCAGTTTTTGGAGTTTACTCCTTAAGAATCGATTTACATATATAGGCCCGGGGTATGAAAATTATGGGGACCAAAATCGTACTAGTCACGTGACTGTCACACGAAATGCGTTATGCAGTCACAGAGCATATAAATAAGAGTCGGCACTCCATACAATGTCCTGAGCTCTTTATAGTCACAGAGCATATAAATAAGAGTCGGCACTCCATACAATGTCCTGAGCTCTTTATAGTCACAGAGCATATAAATAAGAGTCGGCAATCCATACAATGTCCTGAGCTCTTTATAGAAACACTCTTTATAGCGATACGCCATTCTCTATTACGAAGAAATGTGTTCATATTTGTAGACAGTAAATATTTATTTTTGTAAATAAATACCGTAAAAACATGTAGAAAAAAACACCCCCAGACGAGGGATCGAACCCGCCCCGACCTTGTGTTATCGGTAGTGCGGTTTACCGATGCACCACGAGGGCCGTATGTATAATCGTCTAATTACCGTCCTCTTTACCAATTTCGACACATTTTCTAGGATCGGGTTTGTTTGTTTGTTTGTTTTTTACATACATACATATACGTAAGTACGTATTGCAGGCGGAGAAAAAAAAAATTATATTATTTATAAATTGTGTTTTTATAAATTGTGTTTTTTGAAAATTATATTTAAGTACGAATTACATACTAATAAAATAATGAAATATCAATAATATTTTTCGATCTTTGGTAATGAAACGAGGGGCGCCACAGTAGCATCGCCAACATCGTACTCCTAATAAAAAGTGTGTGAATCTCGGAATCGGCTCCAACGATTTTCATTCATGAAATTTAGTATATAGGGGGTTTCGGGGGCTATAAATCGATATAGCTAGGAATAATTTTTAGAAAATTTCATTTTATCGTGTTTTATCGATAATTAACTTAAACATCAACTTACTTTTTTATTGGAATTCCTGACATCTATTGGCGAATGTGAATTATTTTAAATTGTGAGCACTTAACTTGCTTTAACGACAACAACACTAAAGCTATTCCAGCAGATGGCGTTGTTAACTAATTCCAGCAGATGGCGTTGTTAACTAATTACTATTTGTTTCTAATATAATATGTTAGTACATAGTATATATTAGTATATATTTATTATTGGAGTTTACTCCTTAAGAATCGATTTACAATATATAATAATAAGAGTCGGCACTCCATACAATGTCCTGAGCTCTTTATAGTCACAGAGCATATAAATAAGAGTCGGCACTCCATACAATGTCCTGAGCTCTTTATAGAAACACTCTTTATAGCGATACGCCATTCTCTATTACGAAGAAATGTGTTCATATTTGTAGACAGTAAATATTTATTATTGGAGTTTATTTTGGAGTTTACTCCTTAAGAATCGATTTACATATATAGGCCCGGGGTATGAAAATTATGGGGACCAAAATCGTACTAGAGAGTATAGCATGTCACACGAAATGCGTTATGCGCTATAGTCTGACCATTCCCCACCACACGGTATGCTCGGCTCCATGTACTTGTATATGTTTAGTATATATCTGTGTGTGTATAATAGCATACACATTATACATGTACAGTGTAGCGCCTGCATAACTATATCAATACATTTCTAAACATTTATTTATTCGATATTAACCTACAAACACTTTGAACTTGCGGAGATATTGTTTTAAATTTTATAATTGGAGTTTACTCCTTAGGAATCGATTTACATATATAGGCCCGGGGTATGAAAATTATGGGGACCAAAATCGTACTAGTCACGTGAGTGTCACACGAAATGCGTTATGCGCTATAGTCACAGAGCATATAAATAAGAGTCGGCACTCCATACAATGTCCTGAGCTCTTTATAGAAACACTCTTTATAGCGATACGCCATTCTCTATTACGAAGAAATGTGTTCATATTTGTAGACAGTAAATATTTATTTTTGTAAATAAATACCGTAAAAACATGTAGAAAAAAACACCCCCAGACGAGGGATCGAACCCGCCCCGACCTTGTGTTATCGGTAGTGCGGTTTACCGATGCACCACGAGGGCCGTATGTATAATCGTCTAATTACCGTCCTCTTTACCAATTTCGACACATTTTCTAGGATCGGGTTTGTTTGTTTGTTTGTTTTTTACATACATACATATACGTAAGTACGTATTGCAGGCGGAGAAAAAAAAAATTATATTATTTATAAATTGTGTTTTTATAAATTGTGTTTTTTGAAAATTATATTTAAGTACGAATTACATACTAATAAAATAATGAAATATCAATAATATTTTTCGATCTTTGGTAATGAAACGAGGGGCGCCACAGTAGCATCGCCAACATCGTACTCCTAATAAAAAGTGTGTGAATCTCGGAATCGGCTCCAACGATTTTCATGAAATTTAGTATATAGGGGGTTTCGGGGGCTATAAATCGATCTAGCTAGGAATCATTTTTAGAAAATTTCATTTTATCGTGTTTTATCGATAATTAACTTAAACATCAACTTACTTTTTTATTGGAATTCCTGACATCTATTGGCGAATGTGAATTATTTTAAATTGTGAGCACTTAACTTGCTTTAACGACAACAACACTAAAGCTATTCCAGCAGATGGCGTTGTTAACTAATTACTATTTGTTTCTAATATAATATGTTAGTACATAGTATATATTAGTATATATTTATTATTGGAGTTTACTCCTTAAGAATCGATTTACAATGTATAATAATAAGAGTCGGCACTCCATACAATGTCCTGAGCTCTTTATAGTCACAGAGCATATAAATAAGAGTCGGCACTCCATACAATGTCCTGAGCTCTTTATAGAAACACTCTTTATAGCGATACGCCATTCTCTATTACGAAGAAATGTGTTCATATTTGTAGACAGTAAATATTTATTATTTTATTTTATAATCGTTCTTGAGGAGTAAACTCCAGTCGTGCGTCGGAGCGGACACACACTTTTACTTTTTTTTTAATAGTTAGAGGTCAACGGGGCGGTTTTGATCTATAATTCATGTATAGTGTAGTAAAAAAAAGTGATAATTTTCAAGATTTAGAACTTTAATCGCAAACGCTACCTGAACCCTAAGTGATGAATCCAAACAACGCACAACATTATTATACGCCTTTAAAAGGTCTACAAAAAAGTCCGCGAGGGCATATGTCTATCTCTTAGGGATACCCCACAATTACCATTTTTATTTTTTACGAGAAATAATGGCCTATTTACGAAGCGGTTTTAAACATTACAGTATTTATTTTCATCCAATTAAGTGTCTTAAATAGATTGTGCATGTAATATAGATGATCCGGGCCCTTTACAGCATGCAATTTAAAAAAATATTTTCAAAGATATTGCAGTATTAACATAGCGGGACAGTAGTTATTATTTTGGTGCGGAACAAAGTTCGCCGGTTCAGCTAGTTACATAGTATAAATCAAAGTCGCTTTCCGCTGTTTGTCCCCTTAAATGCAACAACAACAATGCAACGAATTTCGATACGGTCTTTTTTAATAGATCGAGGGTTTTAACGGGGTAGTTTGTATGTATAATTTAGTAAATAGTAAATAAAAAGTGATTACTTTAGAGCTTTAGCACTTTTAAACGCTGAAAAAGTTACAATTGATGCGAAACAAAGTTCGCCGGGCCAGCTATTGTCATAAGTATAGTATAGTCATAAAACTCTTTAAGAAAAAACTTCACTAAATTAATATCTTTTAATGAGATTAGCATTATTTTGGTAGAAATTAGACATAATTAAATGGAAGAAATATAATAGTAGCTATTAGCTCAAATAAGTACTAAGTGCATGATAATATAAAAAAGACCACATACATTTTCTTTCCAGCTTCCAAAAAAAAACTTGTTTAAGCTATTTCATGATAATAAAAAGTTTGATGACATACGTAAAAAACCTTTTTAATTATTATGAATAATATCTATTTACAAAATAATTAGTGACTATAATCTAAAAATACATACTTTTAAAGCGTTATATTTTATGTTTGGTTTTATGATACTCAAAACTACACATCAAATTTCGGTCAATGTAGACAGTATTAATTTATATCAGCAACTAGCTTTAACCGGCGGTTTTGCTTGCCTTTATCAAATGACATTAACTGATATGATTGTTTATCCACCCGCTAGTGGAGATATTAATTTTTCCAAGGTCCTCTACTAATCCTACAATCCTTACATTTGAAAGTCATCACTTCAACGAGGATGGAGAGGAGTGGAGTAGTCAATAGGAGCCACAAACTTGGCAATGGGCTTAGCATGCACAACAGGAGAAGCAGCATATGCAGGTACAGAGGAATATGCAGGTGCTGCAGGATGTATGGGTACTGCAGGATATACTGGAGCTATGTTTTGTGGTGGAGAAGCAGCATATGAAAGGTTAACAGTGTAATTTTGTGCAGCTGCGTATCCCTGAACAGGGGCTTTCGATGGGATAGAATAAATAATAGGGCTCTCAGGAACAGGAACTTTGGTGACAACATTAGGTCCAATCGGTTCGCGATGTATTACAGCATTGAAACCATTTTGGAGATCAGAAGTATATTCAACAGTACGTTTGATACCATCTGGATCCACAACCGAATATGAACCTTGTACAACGTCACCGTCTCGTGTCTCCTGTTGACTCTTTACATCGCCGGTAAGAGGATCATGTACGTCATATGCGTAGGAGTATCTAGGATGTGGGTCATATTCTTCTGGAGTAGCAGCTACCCTTGGCGAGGCGTATGATAGTTGCTGTTCTGGCACAAGGCTAATACTGTTGACAACGGCTACCAAACAAGCCAAAACCAAGACCTGTTGATCATAAACAATTTGAAAATTAGTAGTGTCAAGAAGTATTTATATTATGAATAGTCTCGGTGGTCCGGTTTTGTTTTCGGAAGTTAAATGCGCTAAATATCGATGACTAAAAACTTCGGGCCCGGTATGGCAATATGTTCACTACCTATTCCATTTGGGACATAAACATAACGGCGAGATGAGGCTAACAGCCGCTGCCTACACCTTCGGGTAACAAAAGCGTGAAGTTATGTTATGTTGTGTTGTTATTTAGAGCAAAATTTTTTTCTTAGTTATACGTATACACGTGCTCACACTAGGATAAGATTTTTATTGATCAGTTATGAAGGACTCGTGATGCTGGAATTACCTTAGATATTAAAATATATTAAAAAATAGATTAAATTATCCAATTAAAAGTTACCGACCTGTGGTCTTTGATATTCATCAATTTTAATTAAGTATTTACCTTGAATGCCATTTTGGTGTCAAATATTCTTATGTAGAGTTCTTGTATACGAATGATTTAGATATTAAAATAACCGCGATTATATACGACCAATGAAACACCGCAGGCATATATTTATGTAATAATTACTATATTATTCAAAAAGTAAATAGATTAAAAGGGAGATGGAAGGTGGTATGTTTTATTAATTATAATTTTATTTATATTTGTTTTATCTTAATGATTTTTTTAGAGTGTTAGTTAAAATATTATACAGTATTTACCTAAAGACATAATTCGCCTTAAACTAAATACAAAACGAGACTAAATGCAATCATTACTACTAGTGAATATTAAAAAAAATACATACAATCAATCACGCCTTTTTCCCATGGGGGCAGGCAGAGAGTGCTTTTTTCCATTTGCTACAATCCTCACACCACGACCTCTCAGAAGACCGACGTAAAGTGGCTCATGCCGCGTTTCGTTCGGTGTGAGAGGTACCCGGAGGCCCACCCCTTCCCCATCCTTTCCTATCCCCTATCTCTTAAAGGTTGGCAACACAACAGTAACACTATATGTGTTGCTGGTGTCCATGGGCGGCGTTGGTTGCTTACCATCAGGTGACACGCCTGCTCGTTTGCCCTCCTATCCCATAAAAAAAAACATAATTGTTTTGATGGTGGTAGGTTTGCCGTGGTTGACCTATATCGGCTTGACGTATATGATATCCTTACCGGCGATGAAAAGGTTCGGTGAACAGCCGTTAATTTATAATAATGTCCACAAACGTTACGATTTCCATGACTATGTCATATTTCCATTGTTTTTATCCAACTACTCCAAGAGGAGGGTTATTATTTTCATCTCTATCTTTATGTAACTAACCTAATATTCTTCTGTACAGTGATAACAAAATGAATACTGAATGATTAATTTGAATGCTGAATACTTCATAAACGGCTGAACCGTTCTAATATTTTTTTGTGTTTGTTCAGATGGATTCGGGGATGGCTTATATTCCCAAATAAGCTCGGTAGATGGCGCTGTAGTCGGTATCTACATTGTCAGTAAACTATATCGGTATGACTATTTTAGTAACAGGTTTGTTAAAATCACTGTAAGAGCGATTCTCGCAATATTGTTTTTATGATTATCATATTTTATATCATATTTATCATATTTTCCCTTGTACTCACTTACCTGACATTTTATGGACGCCTACAAATCTGTTATCTCGAGGTACTGGGGTAGATTTGTATATGATCGATTAGTAGATTTGCAGATGAATTACATTTACACTGATATTTCAGTATTTCCCTTTTAGGTTATTTTCAAATTCCCTGTAGCTGCACTATGGTAAGTGCTACGTCCCTTATTGCTAACATAAAGACAGCTAAGTAAAAACTTCCCCTTATAAGAACCGTAAGAGCCCCTGAACCATTAAGTTCTTTAAATTCGCTAATTCGTACATTATATATATTGTATACAATGTCTAATACTAGTGCTAATAATGGACTAGAATTCAATTAAAATAAAAACTCACTATAAACTGTTGTACAAATAAGTTTTATTTACTTCGTTTCGTTTCATAAAAAATAATCAAAAATTTCCTTAATTAGTCATATATACAAGTCTTTATGAGGTACATTGGTTTGGGTTTAGCATTCAAGGGTATCTGTAACCGGCAGCAGTGGGTTGCACAAGTTTTGCCGGGGCAGCTCTTACTGTGCTGACAGCAACTGGAGCAGCTACTGTGGGCACAGCTTTAACTGAGGCTACAGGACTAGCTAAAGGGGCAGTATAAGCAGCCAATTGAGCTGTGTACGCTGCAGCAGGTGCAGCGTAAGCTGTACCTACAGAAGCATATGCTGCAGGAGAAGTAAACGCGGCTGTATAAGCAGCAGCTGGGTATGCTGCAGCAACGGGAGCAGTATATGCAGCATTGTATGCAGTTGCTAATGGGCTAGAATAGGCACCAACTACGGGAGCAGCATACGCAGCAGTTCTATAGGCAGCAGCCGCTGGAGCGAAGTAGGGTGCGGCTACAGCAGGAGCTGCATAACGGGCAGCAGTGTAGCGAGCGAATAAAGGTGCAGGAGCAGCCACTGGAGCAGCCACTGCTGCTGGGGCAGCTGCATAACGAGCAACAACGGGAGCGGGCACCGCTGGTCGAGCAACAAAGGGTGCGGGTGCCACAGGGGCAGCAGCGATGCGAGCTGGAACAATGGCGGGCTCGGCAACAACGGCAGGTGCAGCTACTAAGGGTTCCTTGCGGACCAAAGCGTTGAACCCGTTGATAGAATCAGCCGTGTAGTCAACAATACGACGAGTGCCATCAGGATCCACCAGAGAATATTGTCCCTGCACAAAGTCACCATCTCTCTGCTCCACTTGACTCTTGTAGTCACCAGTGAAAGAGTCGGCTACGTTATATCCATACTTGTACTGCGGTGCTGGATCAAATTCTTCAATTCTAGCTGCGACGGCAGGAGCCGCGTATGCAGCCGGTGCCGCTATGATGGGTGCTGGTACGACACTGCCGTAGCTGAAAGCCACGAGGCAAGAGAATACTACCAACTGAAACAAAAATTCTCTCGTTACTAAGATATAGGAGATCTATGCCCTTTTGGGGGACAATAACGTTTACTTTAATTGCGATCATATTTTAACGAGAAGTTTAATTTTATCTGTTTTCCTGGAGATAGCTATAGACAAAAACATTAATTAGTATTTACGTCGATGTAATTTTAACTTTAATATCACTTTCACACACACTGTTGGAGATCACTTCACAATATCCGAGTGGTTCCGTACCTTGGATGCCATTGTTGTTGGTTGTGATGTGCACAGGGATGCTTGGAGCTGTGAACTGTACCCCCAGTTTAACACAAACAGCATTTATAGTAGATGGTGGAGCGCTTGCCTCATCCTGGTGGCATCTCCAAATTTAAATATATTCAAGTACGCACGTACAAGACGGACCGAGGGGACGACTGGACAATAGCACGTAAACAATGCCAGCACTTGTGCAACACACTTGGCCTATGAAATATTGCGGTCACACCGATTTTTCACTCAATTCATAAAATAACATATCTTTCAGTATTCATATTTGGTGATCTTCACGCCTCTAATATAGTTTAAGGAAAAAATATATTTGCAATTTCGACACAAGGATTGCTGAAACAAGTTAACCGTTTGAATGTTTGAATGTGTTGGCGAAAATATGTGCTATCACAAATAGTGTTGGTTTTTCCTCTGTGCTATCAATTTTGATATTACGTGTTATAGATATTGTGAGTGAAACTTAAAAATATAAATCATGTCATTGGAGCTTGAAGCTACTTCAGTTAAATACTTACTAAATTAAAGGCATCAATAATGACCACAACACCTGTGATCAAAGCTAATCTTCCGAATCTTTATGGACAATATCCAACGAAGGTTAAGGTTGCATCAGACTAGCACTATGAGGGCATACTGTCAAAGATATATAAAAACTAATATAATGTCTGCTTTCCATTTTTTGCTGTTTCAACGCGGGACCATATTGCCTTTAGCTGTTAATGTACCTCTTTAAGGAATTACATGGTAGAGCCATGAAGTTCGCTGAATGAATGGGTTCAACGGCCCATATACCACGATTTCTCAGAATATTGATTTAAAGTAGCTCATGCCATGTTTCATGCCCAAATCCTTCTCCTCTCCCCTGCGCCACGCATTTCCGACTCCACTCTATCCTATTTTAAAGCCCGGCAACGCCAAATGTACAATATCTGTGTTGCAGGTATCAATGGGCGGCGTTGGTTGCTTACCATCAGAAGACACGCCTGCTTGTTTACCTCACTATACCATATACCACAAATTTCTACGAACCAGAAGTCTCTGTCACTGGAGCACCGAGACTTCTGGTTCGAAAAAGAAAAAACCACTGGGTCGAGCATCCCGCTTCTGAATGCAGAGGTGGCGGGTTCGAATCTTGGCTCACACCAATGACTTTTCGGAATTCTTTTCGAAAGTTAGGTGTGATAAATGCCGATGACTGAAAACTTTGTTCCTGGTATGGCCATAGGTTCGCCACCATATTCCATTTGGGCCGTAAACATAACGACGAGTCGCGGCTTAACAGCGACTGCCTACACCTTCGGGTAGAAAAAGGCGGGAAGTTATGTTATGATAAGTTCAACGAACCAATACCACGTCTTATAATCTATAGACGACGGTATTAACCGTTTATCACCACGTGGGTGTCTATTTGCCGGTATCGTGTTTAAAAACTATAATTATGTAATACCCTAATAATTTAAATAAAACAAATGTATTTAATAAATACATAACATTTTTATGTGTGATAATTAACACTTATCTATTGCCTATTGCATTAGTTGTTACAAATTGCTCTAACCACTAATAGCGGTCCAGTTTAGTTCGACGCGCACATCTTGTGGATTGAGATCGACATTTGAAACAGGCTTCTCAACTTGTTAATATTACGAAATGTTATAAGCACACAACACATCCTTTGCAACAACATTAAAAACTGGACGGAATAGGTTGCTCCACTTCTATTTCAGCTTCATTACAAAAAAAGGATGATAAAAAATATAATATAGAATAATTTTACCAGGCGATTCTATAAACAGTGATAGTGCCAAGCAGTTCGCTGCATGAATGGGTCGGCTCGACCGGTGAAATATCATGATCTCTCAGAAGATCGACGTAGGCCCACCCCCTTTCGCACCCTTTCCTATCCTACTCCCTTAAAGGTCGTCAACGCAACCTCTCAGAAGACCGGCGTAAAGTGGCTCATGCCGCGTTTCGTTCGGTGAGAGAGGTACCCGGAGGCCCACCCCCCTCCCCATCCGTTCCTATGACCTATCCCTTAAAGGTCGGCAACGCAATAGTAACACTATATGTGTTGCCGGTGTCCATGGGCGGCGCAGGTTGCTTACCATCAGGTGACACGTTTGCTCGTTTGCCCTCCTATCCCATAAAAAAAAGATTTGATATTCGGATGTTTAGATTTTTTTAAGAATAGTATTGTTATAACTATCATTTCTTAATAGGATTATCCGTCTGAGATGACTTCTTTTCATAGAGAACAAGTAAACAAAAATCTCGGTGTAGTCGAACTTCCTGCTTCTGATTCGAAAGTCCACCAATGATTTTTCGCAATTCATTTAGAAAGTTAAGTGTGATAAATATCGATGACTGACAACTTTTTTCCCGGTGTAACAGCAATAAGTTCATCACATATTACATTTGGCACGTAATATAACCACTCGGCGAACGAGGCTTGACAGCCGCTGCATAAACCTTCGGGTAGGAAAGCCCTGATTATGTTATGTTATAAGCATCGTCCGTTTGCTGCAAATTACAATTAATGTATGTCTCCATTAACTAACCATTCTGGTATATATTTAAATAATAAGTAGCGAAAATAAATGAGATCACATAGAAATAGATGTCTCGCCAATAAAAATCCATTATGTTTTGTAATAGAACACAATTATAAACATCCCAATCATTCCCTTTTTGTAGTCAATTAAAAACAAAATTCAATTATGCTGTGTAAAGACAGCTATGTCGAAGTATTTAAATAAGTCAATTCTATAAGATCCAACAACCAATAACGTACTAGTGCTCTACTAAAATATATTGTGTATATTGTTTGTGACACCATGTAACGACCGTCTGTCTATTTTGCATATGAAAGCCTACTTTTTACATATGAACGTTACACCAAGGACGAGGGTCGTTGACTATTTTGACTGCTTCTCAATAACGAGAGTTATTTACTGGTAATGTTACAACTAACAAGTTAACTTAATGAAATAATTGTATTTTTTTTGTATTTCTGTGTACTAGTAACGTACTTAGAAGACCATATAAAATAATAGGTACTCTGTATAAAGTCTGTATCAACCCTCTGCTCTTGAGAAGCAAAGGCAAGAAGGAATAGAGTATTAAGTATATTTATGGTCATAAATAAAAATTAAGTTTTAAAGTCTATTCATATATAGCATAAACGAACAGATTAATTTAAGTTTCGTCTCATAAATTCGTCATTATCGTGAAAGTGTTGTTGCCTACGTTACTTCACCTTCCACCTTCATAACTAAATCTTTACAATATAGTGTTACGAAGTGCTCGAATGTCTTGTTATAATGTTTTGTTTGTCTAATAATTCAGTAGCAACCTCATTTGTATCGTTCACCCTTGAACTACCCTCGGCCCACTGCTGGCGACGAGCTCATGTGAATGCGTGACCAGACGCGGCCATTTTCCCCGATGTGTGCGCGCGCGTCCTTCACAAGGTTGCCAATTGTTACGAAACGCGGTCGCCGCGGTCTTTATGGCATATGTCTATATATGCCATAATTACATTTTCTATATTTTTTTTTTATGGGATAGGAGGGCAAACGAGCAGGCGTGTCACCTGATGGTAAGCAACCAACGCCGCCCATGGACACCAGCAACACATATAGTGTTACTGTTGCGATGCCGACCTTTAAGGGATAGGGGATAGGAAATAACGGGGAAGGGGGTGGGCCTCCGGGTACCTCTCTCACCGAACGAAACGCGGCATGAGCCACTTTACGTCGGTCTTCTGAGAGGTCATGGTATTTCACCGGTCGAGCCGGCCCATTCATGCAGCGAACAGCTTGGCTCTACCTAATTACTATGTTTAAGTATTGATAACTAGTTGACCCGACTAATTTCTTTCGGTACATGAGTCAAAAAAGATCATTTAAGACACTTTGGATTGTAATCATAGACAAGGCACAAGGGAGGCTATACAATACCTACATCTATACTGTACTAATGTTATTTTTGTGAGTTTTTAAGCGGTCATCTATTGAATGAATTTTAAAGGTTCTTGAAAAAGATTATGAAATGAACTATTTAAAATTATAAAGAAATAGCTTATAATCTTTATTATATATTAAATTTAACTGTTTTTTTTATATTGACTATCTTTTACTTTTTGCAGAGGCAATATTACGGGTATGGCTAATGGACCAATGGCTGTCAAAGACGAAAAAAAGTATATAGTAAATGGCTCGCCACTTCTTCTATGATAATAAATTTTGAATTAGTAGGTAATGCTATCTATAATTTTGGGCTATTAAGAGCGTAAGGTTATTTAATAAAATTATGACCAATATGAGATCACAAAATCCGATCGAAACCGTAACGATGTCAATAGCTTAATTAATTTTAACGGCTGATAACATTTAACCATACATATATATTATATGTTTAAGCTCAGTCACTGACCTTTACTGATCACGCGTTGAACATTCAACATCAAGCTACATACTAAGTACTCACACTAACTCAAGTACAAAGGTTATATTAAGATCAATAATGATACATATAATGTTTTATGCAATTATAATATAAATATTTAAGCTTTTTTAATAATTTTATTTATTTAAATATGATATTGTCTATAGATCCTTATTTAGTTGGAGCGTAGTTCGACTTAAAGAAAAATTTAAAACTGAGCGCGTTGATGTCTTTTATACGTGCAATAATAAAATTTGATGAACACATTTTCTTGACTTAGTCTATTACATATGTCTTTAGTCTTTATAGACTAAAATAAGTGCACTTTTCTTTGAGTGGTCCCATATTCTGTTCCAAATTTACAGTTGATTAACTTTCAGAAATTTATTTAATGATTGTATAACATTAATAGATGACCGCACAAATTATGCCGACGGTATTTCCGGACCGCTGTGATCTAGGCCTAGCCTTCAAGAAACGAGCTTTTTCCCATCTGAAAGGCTGGCAACGCTGATGTGATGCCCCTGGTA
Organism: Euproctis similis; assembly: GCA_905147225.2. Taxonomy (NCBI): domain Eukaryota; kingdom Metazoa; phylum Arthropoda; class Insecta; order Lepidoptera; family Erebidae; genus Euproctis; species Euproctis similis. The sequence goes on from LR990109.1 coordinate 19,853,159, forward strand.
TTGCAGACGCCATGGGTGGCGGTGATCGCTTTCCATCGGCTCGTTTGCCCCCTTCTATCATAAAAAAGGTATTTTTATAGACGCATGGGACAAAATAAATTCACAGGACAGTCAAGACAGGGTATTGAGAGTAATAACAGAATAATAAGGTCAAGATGTACAGAAACAAGTTTCTTTAATCCGATCGTTATGTACGAAGGAGTAGTAGATTATCAAGGATAAGCGTTTCCAATGTCCCAGGGTGTAATTATTATGAGAATTTTGTAATTGGAACATGTTTAATTATCATTTAATAGGTACCGGTTGTTATAAGGTCAATAGATTTGTGTGACCGTCGTTGTTAAGGTCGACATGACAACCAAAACGGAAATGAACAGTTATGTCAACTTAAATGTTACATATAACATAACATAACTTCACGCCATTGTTACCCGAAGGTGTAGGCAGCGGATGATAGAAGCCTCGTCTCGCCGTTATGTTTACGTCCCCAATGGAATAGGTGGCGAAGCTGTTGCCATACCGGGCACACAGTTTCCAGTCATCGATATATATCATACATAACTTCCGAAAACAATTTCGAAAAGTCATTGGTGTGAGCCAGTGTCAGGATTTGAACCCGGACCTCTGGATCCGAAGCCGTGTGCTCGACCACTGCACCACCGAGACTGTACTCTCATGATCTTATTACCCTTATTATTAATATATTAATTATTACATATAATGTAATAATTAGACCATAATAACACGATTAATCATGATTTCGATTCCGGGCTTCATGATGATTTCTCGGTATTCTTGTCGGTGATTTAGAAGTTATGTGTGACAAATATCGATGATTGACAACTTTGTGCCCGGTGTATGGCAATAGGTTTGCCACCTATTCGATTTGGAACGTAAACATAACGGCAAGATGAGGCTTAACAGCCGCTGCCTACACCTTCGGGTAGTAATAGGCATGAAATTATGTTACGTTATAATATTTATATAATTGTTCTAATTGCATATTATTGCTTATATAAAGTTTATTTTAAATTATCGCAGCGGACGTAACTCAAGCTAGTGGCACTAATGTAACTAAAGATAAAGTTCCTGCAATTTGATCCTATATTTCAGACAGGATGTATGCATAGGTATATAATTACAGACAAAGCTGAACTCCGCTTAAGGTTGTGGGAGAGTTATAAGTTGAAATGAAATCGATGCTGACTAAACTTCCAGTCTCCCAGTCAACTTCGAGTTCAACTTCCAGAACACCAGAGTTTCGAGTCTCGTTTCGTGTGGTCTAATTTTTCATTTACATATTTATTTATTTATCAGACTTTTTGCACAAATAGTACACATACATACATTTACATATGGTAAATGCAAATATACACGTATGTATGTTTATTTAGCTTTATGTTTAGCTATATTTTTAAGAGAATGCAGACAAGAAATTATTCCACACTATTTATTTGTAAAGAGATGCTCGGGAACGTATCGTTTGAATTTGAGACGAGTTTTAGCCATCCTGATTTCAAGTGGGAGTGAATTCCATAGTTGCACAGATTTAACGAGAAAAGAGGATCTAATAGCGTCGGAGCATAGACTATAATAGATGGCACATGACAGTAAAAATGTTCTAATATTCATCACTGACAGCGCAACCGCGTATATTAGATTTTCAGGATATTTACATTTCAACACATGAACATTAAGTATGTAAAAGTTGACACTTTGAAGGGCTTTTTACGCACACATTGATAAGTCACTCACACATCAACAACCCATTTCTCGTTGTTTGGGTGACTATTGCCGATCTATTATTCTTATATCTATGCGTCAGAGCTATGGGTGGGACACAGGAGAATAGAGCTATAAGTAGAGCAAAGAGATCGATTATGGTTAGTATCGGAAGGAGGAAGATAAGAAAGGAGTTGCAGATGGAGGATTAAGGATAGAGTAAACTGAGTAAAGTGTTATGAGCGTACGCATACTTCGGCGTTGACGAATTGGCAACCATTTGAGCTGAGAGCGATAAGCTGACACAAGATCATACTTTCGATTTATGATCTCGATAGTCCTTTGGTTTAGTTTTTCGCCATCTGATTATGATATTTAGAGTTCAAGATCTAACTCATACCTATATCTTGTCTGTCAATTATTTTTTTGTGATAAACCCCCATCTATTTGTCACATTTAGCTAACTGACAGAACTGTGTGAGCAATAGACTCAGCCATCTAGAGCTGAAACTAATTCATAATGTATTAAGGCATTAGTATTGCTTTGCTATTGGTATTGGTATTGCTATATCGTTGACTATTAGAAAATAATGTAGACAAGCGCTAAAACGAGCTTTTTCAGTATTTAGATCCATATAACCTCCCAAAGTTTCCTTCTAACCCTATTAAATTTTCATCAAATTAACAACAAGATTTGAACAAGTTAATTAATCTTCAAATTATTCTATCACAAGAACTCTAAAATACAATTTCCCTTTGTTGTGTTCAAGTTATTAATAAAAGTATATTTTAAGAAGTCGAATTTCGGATATTATTTTCAACTTACAACAGATAAGTCTCAGACAATAATAATAAGACAGAATTTATTAAAAAAAAATCGGGTATATACCAAAGATATGTGAAAGGGTTTTTTAAGTCTTAAATGTCTTCTAAAAGCAAAACTGTCTAACAATGACCACTAAACAAAAGTGTACATTATCACCTTGACTCAAATTATTGACCTCATTGCTGTTCAGGAATGCGTCACAGCACGCCAATTGCGTCAGGCGAGACACAACCCTGCTTTAAATTCAGACCCAATCTCATATACCAAATGCTTTCCTTGACAATATTTCTAAGAAACTAGTACCTACATATATATGTGCTACAACTAGAATACAGTGTTAGTGTAATATTAGAATACCGGTTATAAAGTAACTAATATATCATTTCGTAACTCTCTCAAAGTGGTACAGTACACAGCCTTCTGTCAATTGCTTTTGATGGCATATCTACATCTAGCAAAATATTTGCAATGTCAATCATGCCTCATCATATGCCTATTACAAGCAAGATACACACATACATAAATTCCGGGTAGGCAGATAAAACAGAGTAACAGAATACTTAAAAATGTATGTTACATATTTTCATCTGGAATAATATGTAGAATAACATTGAAACAACTTTTTATGGATTATGTCGCGTTTATTTAACTTAAATATGTAGAATTATATGTATATATCGTCTTGTTGGTCTGGAGGTGTAACCCTTTGCTTCTTAGTTAGTAGTTTCGGGTACGAATCCTGGCTGTGACTAACAACTCGCTAATGACTAACTAACGAATTCGCTTCAGTAGTTCAATTGGAAAATTATTGATAGCTACAAAAAATGTGTCCGGTGATTGCAAAAGATCCATCGCCTATCATAATTGGGGCCAAAAACACCATAGCAATTCGATACTTAACTGCAGCTGCCTAGGTACAAATAGCGTGAAGTTTAAAAAAATATATATTTGATCACAAATACAACATATCAATGTTGAAGAAATTTTAAGATACTACTTGTATTATAATATAGTTCAATGATTTTACATTTTGCGTTACTCCATCGATCAACCAGTTTTTTTTTGATAATATCATGACCGTAACATAATTGAAATTCGAGATCTAGAATATTTCTTATTAATCTTATTATTTATTGGTTGAACTAGTTTAGATCAGCAATGGCAGCTTACATTAACTTATCCAATTAGTGAATTTAAAATTAGTTCGTTACTCATGTCGCAAAAATAATGTCTCTCAAAAAATACTCATCACTCTGATTAATTCGGCAATGTGTTTCCTATTCATTGCATATTATGTTCCATATTTATTTATTACTAGCGGACCCAGCGAACTTTGTTCCGAATCAAAAGTAAATTTTGGATTCTTTACTTCATCACACATGCATTATAGCTGAAAACCGGGATAAAAATTCGGACCCAAAAGGGTGTCAACAGGACACCCTCTATCTATTAAAAAAACCTCACTAAAATCCGTTGCGTAGTTTACAAAATCTATGCATTTAAGCGGACAGACAGCGGACAGTGACTTTATTTTATACTATGTAATGATATTAAAATGAAATAGATTCACTACTATCTTACAATAAAAGCCTATCTACCTAGAGATAGATACCTACTTAATTTTATAAATCACACATGACACAATAAAACTATAATTACGAAATTTAATGTTTGTACTATATGAACAACACTAAAACCAAGTAAGAGGAATCATCATACTTTTTTGAGGTCCACTGCTGGACATAGGCCTCCCCATAGAGTGCCACAACTGCCGGTCCGTTCACTCATGGGGGGGTTTTTGCCATAATCGCCACGCTTGGCAGGCGGGTTGGCGATCGCAGTAGGCTGTATTTTGTTGAGAGAGAATGCTGCTGCCCATTCTTCTAACCTTTCCCTTAGTCGCCTTTTACGACACCCACGGGAAGAGATGGAGTGGCGGTATTCTAAGCCGGCGCCACACAGCAAACGAGATGAAATAGAAATGCATTTATTTATGACTCATACAAATTGCGAAATATTAGTAGCATATACCCCCCACATTCTTTTATTACCCCTTTAGGGAAATAATGTAAGCATTATATTGTAATCACATTTCCAGATAACTATGGAACGTAAGGTATCTATTTTTGATCAATATTCTAAACTTCAATACAAGATGACTCTACCAATTAAAAGTAGAACAAATATCTGTACAGAGTACTTAAGACGGAGACACGTGCTATCATTTAAAAACATGTAAACGTCGTAAGTTGAATTGCACCATTTAAAACATGTACACAATACGTAAGTATGTTCTTTACATTAAAGAATATAATAGCAGTTGCAACCAGTTGTGTCACGCGGTTGTTACTCACACGAACTGTATCAACCAGTTGATGACACATACACGACATGGCTTTTTTTAGAGACTAATTCTAACTCTGAATAATTAAATAAATAATAAAAGTCTCGGTGGTCGCGCACACGGCCTTTGAATCCAGAGAGAGCATTAGAAACCTGGCTCACACCAATTACTTTTCGAAATTAATATCGAAAGTCATGTGTGATAAATATTGATGACTAAAAACTTTGTGCTTGGCATGGCAATAGGTTCGCCACTTATTCTATTTGGAGCGTAAACGTATCGGCGAGTCGCGGCTTAACAGCCATTGCCTACACCTTCGGGTAGAAAAAGGCGTGAAGTTATGTTAATATGTAATTGTTTTACCGCGGTAGAGCCACGCATTGGCGGGCTCAACCGGCTCAACCACAACCTTACAGAATATCAACGTAAGATTGCCCATATCGCGTTTCGTTAATGCTAGAGGTATACACTGGTTCAACCCCTTCTTACTTCCTCTCCTCTTGCCACTTCCGATTCCATCTCTCTTCCAAGTCCGGCAACGGAACTGTTAACTATCAGTGTTGCAGGTATACATGGGCGATGCTTGTCGCTTGCAATCAAGTGATTCACATGCTCGTATGCCCCTCCCCGTCCCCTATGCTATAAAAAAAAATAAAAAAACAATAGTTACTAAACCCAGTGGTAATTAATTATTAAATTAGACTAAATTAGTATCTAAGAAGGGACTTTGTTCATATTTTATTGAAGTGTAACTTTTGAAGTGTAACTTCTAATGGCTCGTGCAACCATTTAACGCTTTTAACTAGTCCTGTGTCAATCACGATTGATCGAATCAAAATGATCGAGTCGCAACTCATTCGCGTGTGATTGAATCATCAATCTCTAAAAGACTCGATCTTTTCGTAATCCGTCGATTGCAGTTCAGCGATCCCTTCGCGCTTAGTGTAATAGAACGAGACGGGTTATAATTTATATAGTGTTTGGCGCATGCGCGCGCACACCTATATGCAGTGTATTGGAACATTATTGAAACTCGCGAATGCGATCGATTCGATCAATCACAAATTTCAATCAATGACGTAGTGACCTCTGACAAACGACCCGCCTTTGCAACTCGCGAAATGGATACGTGTTACGTTTAAGTAATTACTTAGATAATAATAATATAAGTGTTTATGTTGTTATTGTCTTGGTTAAAAACTAACAATTATTTGGATTAATTCACTTTTAAATCCTTAAAACTCGCTTTAGTATTCGTTAATATTTTGTGTGTATAAATGTTAATAAAACGACCGAATACCCGGCCGTGATTCCGTAATCAACGGACTGAATACGTCAAACGATCGAATCTTTATGACCCGATCACTTCACCGGTGGGTCGTGATCGACCCGGGTCGCGAGAATTGATCGATCGACACAGGTCTACTTTTAACGCCCTCTTGCGGCCGCTAATTATATTATATATTTGTAATACAGGCGAAACTGAACCGGTCTATATATAAATCCACGAAGCAAATTGCTTAAGCGTGATTATTCGCAGTATATAGACATCTAGTAGCGCATAGTGGTACTATTAGCGCATAATTGATAGGTATAAATTATTAGTGGAATAGTACCACCATCCGCTGCTAGATGCTGCCACAGCCGCATCTCCAACCACTAAGATGATAAAAGTTATTATATTGTGAAAATATTTATGATTACATTATAGCTAAAGTCATTAAAAAACAAAAAATCCTTTCTACTTTAAACCGGCGAATAATTTATATTCGCCGAATTAAGAACGAACATTATTTTGGTCAATAATAGACATGTAGTGGCGGGTGGTGTTAATTATATTGCAAATATAATTAACTCAGTTATGTTTGATCCTAGTAACTCACGGGATTCGTACAGTTGCCTTATTGTAGGTACTATCCGTTTCCGAATTAATATTAAAGATAAAAATTAATTTAAAATGTGCTAAAATATAATAATATCTGTTTTCAAAGACATCGTTCAAAACATACCTTGCAATCAAAAGCTTATGTAGTCAATATTTTTTATATTGTGATGTTGCTAGAAGCTACATGTTGCCACGCCCGCTGTTATCACGTTTAAGATAAAGTAAAAGTTATTATATTGTGAAAATATATATGTTTACATTATACATCATATTACAAAAGTCACCGAAATGAAACTCAGCAGTTTTAGATAATAAAGTTTCAAATATTGACGCAGGGCGCTATCTAGCGGCAACTGTAGTTAACTATAGCCGTTTATCATTTTAGGTAATTGATTTATTATACATAATTACATGTTGATATTTATGTGAATATATTACTAAAATCTAATATGGACATCGGTGAAATACACTACATTTATAATTATGAGGTTAAAGTAATTTTCAAGTTATATAGTAGTTTTGATGATAATTCCACAGCACTCGCTTCGTTGTAGTACCACTAGTTTCCAATAGATGTCCTTGCTATTAATACTTTTTATCAATTTTTTTTTTCTAAACATATACTTAAAACACATAGAAAAGCACCTAGACACCAATCAAACAATAATGATTATCATAAATATTTGTAAGGTCAGATGTTTCCAAATATGTATGTAATTCAATTTGCAAAAAAAATGTTAGTTGTTTCTTTTGACGGCAGAACATTACAAAACGAGAGGAAAAGAGAAAGAATGATAAAGGTTAGAGAAGAGGAAAGAGAGAGAAGAGGAATGAGAGAGAGTGAGTCAATATCACTCAAAAAATATTGTTTTTTGTGATTTTTCGCGAAGCGAAGTTAGCAGTGTGTAATTAGTTTGTTTACGTGTTTATAATATTTATATCATCGCATAATTGTTTTTTTTTTTTAATTTAATTTAACACATAATTTAATAGTGCAGTGATTTTATTTTCGAATTTAGTGGATAAGATTTATAAATAATGAGTGATAACAATCCAAGAGATAATGCGACGGATTTAAAGTTACAATGCCAAGGTACGTGTCTTGAAGATTTATTTGATTGTTTTTTAATTTGAAAATATTTAATGACGCATTCACATACATCTACAATGTATAAATAAGCAGAGATGTGACTTATTTGAAATACTTCTATTTAAAATACAAATACAAAATACCTATTTTGTATTTAAATACCTTTTTGTTGAAAGCATTTTGTTAAAGTTATTTTATTTGAAATACCTCTCGAGAGGTATTTTGAATAGTAATTTCAAATTACAAAATACTTTCTGATTAATTTTAGCCAAATTCATGCCATTTTTTTTTGTAAGTACAATTTTACTATAGTTTGTTATTTATCGTATGTATTAAAATTTTAAAGTTTTTATAGGTTATTATAATTTTATAGGTAAAATTTAATAGGTGGTCCAGTGGTCGAGCACACCGCTTTTGAATCAAGAAGTTGTTGTGGGCTCAAATCCTGGCTCACACTAATGACTTTTCGAAATGATTTTTGAAAGTTATACATACATACATAACCTCACGCCAAATCGATTGCGAAGTAGGCAGAGAGAACAGAGCACATAAGGCACGACTCTTGCACGCCTTACTCGCTTATTTGATCGTAATTGTTTTTTTTAATGATATAAGGAGGCAACGGAGCTTGCGGGTCACCTTATGGAAAGCGACTACCTACTAGCGACTACTACTACGCTCATGGACATCTGCAACACCAGGGTTATCACATCAGCGTTGCCGGCCTATAAGGTGGGAATAGGCTCGTTTCTTGAAGGTGCCTAGGTCGTAGCGGTCCGGAAATACCGTTGCCGGCAACTCGTTCCACAACGGAACAGTGCGTGGCGAGAAGTGCCAAAGGGCTAAGCTGATCTGACACAGTTTGGTTGACGGCAAGAAGAACCGCGCGTCGTTGGATCCGTTAAAATGGGGTAAGCTGGTACTCATCTTTTGGCAGAGGCACCCCGCCCAAAGATGAGAACAGTATTCCATGTGAGGTCGGAAATGCGCTTTATATAGCTGCAAGCGATTACCTGACGTGAAATACCGTCCCTTTTCTAAGCCAATTTTGCCTTGCCCTCCAGATAACCGCGAAACTGGACAAGTCGACCCCAAAAATTCCGATATCGGTTAAGGCGGGTAACCGAGTACCCTCAAAAAGGGAGGCAACAAAGTGTGCCTTTTCAGCGGGAAACGCGCAGACTTGTGTCTTCTTAGGGTGGAATTAGCTAAATTGAGTCGGCCTTAGTCCGAAATCTGACTAGGCAGAGTTTCGATTGTAGACACAGTTTATTCCGGTACGAATCGACGTTTTCCCGAGAAATCCGCGGGTGGCCAGTATATATGGCATCCGCCGTACCGCATAGCCCCGTACCGTATCCGCATAACAATGAAGATTGCTGTAATGCAGCATGTCATTGATATGCAGAAGAAACAGCGTAGGGGATAGCACACAGCCCTGGGGGACTCCAGCACTCACGGATTTTAAGTCGGAGCATGACCCGTCGACAACGACCTTAATGCGCCGAGCCGCATGAAAACTGGAGACCCAATCGCATTATTTCAAATCCGCTTCTCGATCTACTGGCAGAGTGCCCAGAAGACCGACCGCATTGCCACGTCAAATGGCAATGCTAATCCCCTGTGCGAAGAATAGACCAGCCCCCTGGTCGAGAGAGCCCTCGATCAGTTTCTTTGCAAGATCTTTATAGAGTGTACGAGCACTCGGACCCCATGTTCCTAGATTCTCAACCCCAAACGCTCAACCACTGGACCACTGAGACTCATTCAAGATTTCATCAAAAAGTATTTTGAAAATACCTATTTTGCATTGTGCATTTGAAATACAAAACGAAATCTTTAGCCAAGCAGTTCTCTGCATGAATGGGCCGGCTCGACCGGTGAAATACCACGACCTCTCAGAAGACGAACGTAAAGTGGCTCATGTCGCGTTTCGTTCGAGGTCCACCCCCCTTTCCCCATCCTTTCCTTTCCCCTATCCCTTAAGGTCGGCAACGCAACAGTAACACTATATGTGTTGCTGGTGTCCATGGGCGGCGTTGGTTTCTTACCATCAGGTGACACGCCTGCTCGTTTGCCCTCCTATCCCATAAAAAAAACGAAATACTATTTAGTATTTTGCATTTGAAATAGTAAATCTGAAAAGTATTTTGTATTTAAATGCTTTTTTAAATCCATTTTGTACATCTCTGCAAATAAGTAACTGAATGTGTTAGTAAGTACAAAACTCTAGAAAAGCTTAGCTTAGCTTAAAATTAGCGAAATCGAACCGATTTCGCTAATTTTTTTTAAAATATTTCTTGAAATACGAGGTTGGTCCATAAACAGGGATGATGAATATTATTATTATTATTACTCAAACAAAAAAATGGCAAAATAGAATAAAATATAATGTTATTTGTGTTTTTTATAGTTTGACATAATAATATTAAGTCAAACAATAAAATTATTGTAAGATTATTATTTCTTTTCTAATCAGCAGTTCTCGAATTGTAGAATAAGTATTAAAAAAGAAAGAATATACTTATAGTAGGTACGAAGATCGCAGGATCAGCTAGTTATTAAGATAAATACATTTTTACGGACGAGACGATGAGGCAAGCACTTCCACTGGTTTAAGAGGTCCCAGGAGTGAATGCAAATTTTTTTTACAATAGAAAGTTACACTTCTTTCGCGCGGAGGGACTCCACGTACGGTTTTTTTTTATTCTTGATATTGCTGCGAAAAAAAGGATTATTATTGCTAAGATCTGATAATTACCTACTACTTAGAAGATTATATTGACTCAATCTTATAATACACGCAGACATTTTAAAAGTAGAATCATGTCATATTGTTGTATTTTTAGCTATGTTCTTATTAAAGCTCAAGTGTTATTAGACGTAATGTGATGGGCTGAAGTGTATATTTTTAGCACTTGTTCATAAATGTGCTCTCTAATTCTCAATGAATTTTAGAAATCGGTTCATTAATTCCTTGCATGTTAGCGATGAAACCAACAAACTTATTAGCTTTTTGAAATCATAGTAGGTACCTACTATCAGACGTTCTCTACTTTTTTTGCATGGCGTATCTAGATTATGAATGCTGAATTAATTTTTTTTTATAATATTCAATAACATATATATCAGTCATTTGAATTCCTAATAACGTATTTAATTTATTGTGCTTGTAGAATACTTAGAGCTTATTATATAAGTTCTTTATAGCTTGTATACAATATAGTCTAAAAGTATGCATGGCCATTTCACTGATAAATATTTAAGATTCATTACTTCATTAAAATTCAATGTCAACATGGCTTTCAATATACAGATAAACACCGCCACCTAATACTAAAAATACATTATCATCTCATATTGATCTTAATTAAAGCAATACCGTATTGAGAGATCTGATCGTTTATCGTAACTGTTCTTGCCAAAGGACAAAGTACCCTAAGTGCAACGTCGAGTACCAACATAACACACCCAAGGTATAATGTCAAGGACTGATTGTATTGTTTCAAATGGACATACGTATCGCGAATGGTAAGCATTAATAACGACCAAACCATTTATCGACAGCAGTGAAATATTACCTTCATATGAACTAGTATACATGTGGCAAATACTAATATTATTTATTTTATTGAATAGTCGGGCAAACCTGGTTCGTCTCATGTTCTTCTTCTGCTCGTGACTGCGTCCGAGTTTTTTTGTTTCAAAAAGGCACTTTTCTCAAGCGCTCGTGTCTAAGAATACTATATTTCCGAGTGTAGTGGCTATTATGACAAGAATCGGGCAAGAAACTCATAAGCGCACTAACACTTGATTCCAAGTTTTAAAATTAAATATAAATTTAATAATCTTAAATTTATGCCTATTTTTATGTGTCATTTGAAACCTTGAAAATAAAGCCATTTTGATTCAGTTTTTTAAAAACATTAGTATTTCATTCATTTATATTATTTACTTGCATTTATTCTGCCGACGTGGGAATACAAATTGCTTTTATAAAATGAATATGCACACATGCAAGTGTGTTGCATTTGCGCCCTTTGATCTTTTTGCCGTTCAAGGTAGAAACAACAGCCCGCACTTGTGTTCTATTGAAGTGTAATTACGTAATAACGTTTTATGATAAAAAAAAACAAATTATTATAACGTTCCTGTTGATCGTTTTTTCGAGAGTGGTGTAGCCACACAGTTCGCTGCATGAATGGGCCGATAAAATACCACAGCCTCTCAGAATTTCGACATAAAAAAAGTTCATTCCCCGTTTCGTTAGGTAAAGGTATCCGAGGAGCCGACCCTTTTTCCACTTTCCCGTCCTACTCCCGTAAAGGCCGGCAAAGCAATCTTAACACTGTCTATGCTGCAGGTGTTCATGGGTGACGCTAGTCACTTTCCACCAGGTAACCCACTTGCTCGTTTGCCTTCCTATCTCATAAAAAAAAACTTAATTCATGCTTGTTTTTCACCGTATCTTCGTCAATGTGGAGAAGCCGTCAACTCTTTTGGACATCATGGCCTTTCATGCAGTAGAAGCGCGGGGCGTATACCTAGGCATGCACAATGCACGTATAAATGACATAATTCGTCGGGCTCTTTCTACCGCCGGCGTAACAGCTGTACTTGAACCTAGTGGGTTGGTGCGTGACGTTGGAAAGAGGCCAGGTGGTATGTCCTTGATGCCTTGGAGGATGGGTAGGTCTTTGGTGTGGGACGCTACCTGTGTCCACATACTGGCGCCTACACACCTTCCTCGGACTATCAATGCTGCCAGCGCTGCTACTGGATACGCAGAGACCCTCAAGCGTCATAAATATATCTTGTGAGTGATTATGTGTTCGAGCCATTTGGAGTCGAAACACTTGGTCCATGGGGGCCAAGTGCACACAAATTGTATAAACATCTCGCTAAGCGGCTGGTATAGGTTACACGTGACCAGAAGGCTGGCTTGTTCTTTGTACAGAGAATAAGTATTGCCATTCAACGTGGCAATGCTGTCAGTCTTCTGGGCACATTACCCGTTGACAACGATGCAGAAGAATTTTTCGATGCCTTTTAATAACTCTTTTATTTTTATCATTTTTTATAATCTATAACTCTGTAACAGTGCAATAACTCTGCAACTTTAACAGTGGTAGAGCCAAGCAGTTCGCTACATGAATGGGCTGGCTCGACCGGTGAAATACCACGACATCTCAGAAGACCGACGTAAAGTGGCTCATGCCGCGTTTCGTTCGGTGAAAGAGGTACCCGGAGGCCCACCCCCCTCCCCATACTTTCCTATCCCCTATCCCTTAAAGGTCGGCAACGCAATAGTAACACTATATGTGTTGCTGGTGTCCATGGGCGGCGTTGGTTGCTTACCATCAGGTGACACGCCTGCTCGTTTGCCCTCCTATCCCATAAAAAAAAACAAATAAATTGTAAATATTACTTAATATAATTCATCATTCATGATAATAATCGAGATGATATGTGAGATATCGTAAGGTTGTCAATAAGATCGTAAAATAATTCACCTTAATCTAGATATTATAAAAAAAAAGAAGCACTTGATACAGACAGTCCGTAGCCAAATGACGACGTAATTATATAAAAATTGTGAAAAACTTTAAATCAAAATAATTATTAGTAAAATATAAATAATAATGTTTTGAACGTAGTAGTCTCGGTGGTTCAGTGAACGAGCTCCCCGCTTCTGATTCAGAAGTCGTGGGTGCGATTTTGGACTCACCCGAATGATTTCTCCTTGGAAGTTGTCTGATAAAGATCGATGACTGACAACATTGTAACCGGTGTATGGCAATAGATTCAGCGCCTATTCAATGTGGAACCAAACGTAACTTACGTAACGATTCGGCGATTCGGGGCTTTAACAGCCGCTGCCCACACCTTCGGCTAGAAAAAGGCGTGAAGTTACGTTATGACTAATTTGTTTACTATTATTATTATCAATTCGATAATTTACATAATTCGGTACGTAAATGTAATAAAAAACGACCATATTTGATATTTTTTATGTGTCAATTAACTACGAATCACTTATTACAAACCTTAATACTCTCGAGAGCAATGAATCCGGGTCACTTAAAGAATGTTAAAAATCTCGGAAACTAAAAATGATAGGTTAATGCAATAAATTGTATTTAATAGACAATGTAATACTCCTTAAATGAAAGTAAAAAAAATATGAGTCACCATACATTTTATTAACACAAAATTACATAAAGAAAAAATCTGCTGATCTCTCCTTAAAACAAAAATAGGAAACATGAAATTTTTGAACTTTATTACGATTTTCTTGAATTTTAATACTTCGTATTGCCTCCTCGTGCTTCCATTACTGCGTTTACGCGGTTTGGCATGCTGTACACCAAGTTCCTTATACGATTTTGGGGAATATTCTCCCATTCCTCTGTGAGAGCAATTTTGAGCTCACGAAGCGTGATTGGGGGAGGGTTTCGTTGTTTTACGCATCTGCCTAGCTCGTCCCAAGCATGCTCGATCGGGTTGATATCCGGGCTGCGCGCTGGCCACTCCATACGAGTAATGTTCATCTCTTGAAGGTAGTCATTCACAATCCTACCTGTATGAGGTCGGGCATTGTCATGCATAAATATAGCATCCTCACCTAAATTGACCATAAATGGACCAACGTGATCATTGAGGATTTCTTCCACATATCTTACGCTAGTTAAAGAGCCGTTTTCTATGATCACCAGCTCTGTGCGACTTTCAGAAGAAATTCCGGCCCACACAAGTACAGACCCACCACCGTAGGCTACTTTTTCCTCGATGCATGCTTGCTTGAATCTTTCCCCTGGTCTTCGATACACTCTGTGTCTTCCATCGTGCTTGTAGAGCATAAATTTTGATTCGTCGGAGAACATAACTTTTGACCAATCTTCAATACTCCAATTTACGTGGCTCTGGGCATATCTTAGTCTTGAAATACGATGCCCACGCTCCAGTTTAGGGCCGTTTGCAGGTCTAAGGGGTTTTAAGTTAGATTCAGCAAGCCGACGTCTTACTGTCCATGCACTTGGGTTACTTCCTCCGAGGCGTCGAAACTGATTGGTGAGTTCAGTTCCTGTGAGAAAGCGATTTCGAAGCATGGTGTTCACCAAGTATCGGTCTTCTCGTGCTGTGGTATACCTGGTTCTGCCCGTTCCTGGTCTGCGTAGGTTAGAACCAGTTTCTTCGTAACGTCGGAGAACTCTTTGTACTGTTGACAGCGACACACCAACAGTCCTGGCTGTATCGCGCTGACTCCGGCCGGTTTCCAGCATTGTAAGTATTCTGGTGCATTCTTCAGGCGTAAGCGACATAATTTCAGCTTGAATAATGAATATAGAGCACTATCAACATGGTTTATGTACCCACATAAATGACAGATTACAAACAAAAGCAAAACCAATGCTGTAATTTCGTAGTTCCATCTTCGAAAGTGGCCCTTTTTCAAATTTGATTTTTTTATGATATAACTTTACAATAACTAAGAAGTTTTAATACCTTCATTTAAGGAGTATTACATTGTCTATTAAATACAATTTATTGCATTAACCTAGCATTTTTAGTTTCCGAGATTTTTAGGATTCTTTAAGTGACCCGGATTCATTGCTCTCGAGTGTATTTATAATATGTAACTGGATGCATATGCAGCTTAATAAAATCTCTCATTTTATGATATGCAATTATCTCGCCTTATTAATAATATACGTTAAACTTTCTTTAATTATTTTTCATTTCTTTTATTTCATTAGTTCCATTTTAAAGTCAGCTTTATTTCAAATTACAACTATGTAATCACTACCAACAATATGAGAGTAAATTTCTGGGATAAGCACAAGAAGTTCACAGGAGTCATATAGGCAAAACGACTAGTATCTACTGCCGTAAAATAAGTTAAATTAAAATAAAAGAGAACCCACAATGTGTGGCTAGTTTATATTTTTTTTCATAAAGTTAGTGCGACAAGCTTCGTAGTGACATTAACTAACGACTTAGGGATCTTCGAAAAATTCCCTCCACATAAACCAGGAGGACAATACGGACACGTTTACTGCAATTTAGCCGGCTCGAACTTAACCGGTGTTTTATTTGATAAATAGAGCTACATTGCCAAGTTGGTATGTTTTATAAATATTTAGCCTTGCAAGATCAAAGTGGATGATTAGGATTCGTTTAGTGTTGTATTGAGTAGGCGTGTCATCCTTGGACGTCGTCGGTCGGACTCTTGGGCAACAACACATTTACATAATAATATATCAAACGATATGGCAACTTGATTACATTTTGACAGATATTAGTTTGCTTGATGTTTTTTTTTAATATATCCCTACATCACAATAATTCCGAAAATTTTGCATCTCTAATATTACTATTAATAATTGTAATTATTTTTGGTAGTGGTAAAGCCACGCAGTTTGCAGCATGAATGAGCCGGCTCGACCGTTGAAATATCACGACCTCTCAGAATATAGACATAAAGTCGCTCATGCCGCTCTCTCTTCATAACCCACTCCATTAATGACGGGCCTCGTGGCGCATTGGTAAAACTACCGGCTGCAGCAATGGGGTCGGGGGTTCGATTCCCACGCGAGCACAAATATTTGTGACAAACATGAATATTTGTGTGGCGTCTGGGTGTTTTTCTATGTATTATAAGTATGTATTTACAAAATCTATTTAAAAGTATGTATCTTTATCTAGTATCCATAACACAAGCATTTAATTGCTTAGAAGGCGCTAAAAAAAACTAAAAAAAGAAATGGCCGGCAACGCAACTGTAAATCTCTCTTTGTGACATGTGTCTATGGGCAGCGCTGATTGCTGACGATCTGGTTACCCGCTTGGTCGTTGGCCACCTATCCCATTAAAAAAAGCATCAGGTGAACAGTTAAAAACCCGAAATAGGTCTAATAGGAGCAAACGCTCGAGAAAGTTTCAAATACTTAAATAAATAGAGTTTGGAATAAATCTCATAAGTCTATACAAACATATAGAGTAGGCGTTATATTGTGTAAGATGATAGTGTTTGCAGTTTATATGATTCACTTTTAATTTCCACTACTTATACTACGAACTTGATAGAAAAATCAATAGTAGAGCCACGCAACTCGCTGCCTGAATGTACCTGATCGACCGGTGAAAGACCACGACCTGTCAAAATAACGGTGAGGTCTTCATGCGCCCATCCCATTCCCTTAAAGGCCGACAACCCAACTGTAACACTATGAGTGTTGCAGGTGTCTTATGTTTTATTATATTATATACTTTATTATATATTTTATTCTATCTATGTCTATCTATAGCTGCTTATCATCAGGTGACCCGCTTGCCCGTTCACACACTATTCCACAATTAAAAAACAAAAAAAAAAATTTATTTCTGATCTTAATTCAATTTACTCGTCAAATAATCAAGAAAAAATATATATTTTAAATTATTTATTCTGATAGCTATGGTATTATCACGTCTGTTATGAAGTTCACAGTTTATGTGGTAGACTTGAGTAAAACTGGAAATTGGTGGCAGTGGAAGCCCGCGGGCGGCGACCGACTGCTCCGGTTACAGAGACCTTGAAGTTGTATGAAGTTACCAAGGGCTTGAGACTCTTGCTGCAGGATATTATCAACTGCCAATTGTTCACCAGAACTTTTTGCGAGTGATAGATAAATATCATATATGGAATGCTCAATTGCACCTTAGTTTTAGAAACGTAAAAAATCCTCTACGCCTTTTTCTACCGGAAGGTATAGGCAGCAGCTGTTAAAGCCTTGACTAGTCAAATTGAAACAAATAACTTAGGTGGCGAGCCTATTGCCATTACACCGGGCACAAAGTTGTCAGTCAGCGATATTTATGACACATAACTTCCGAAATAATTCCGAGAAATTTTTGGAGTCTGGAATCGAACCTACGACTTCCGAATCAGAAGCGGAGCCTCAATCACCACCATGACTATTAGATATGTAGGTATATAGATTTTCAAAAAACCGAATATTATATGACTGAGTTGACCTTCACTAATTGGAGATGCACTGTAGGAAAAAGAACTGGCAACTAATTGGGCTTACTGTATAACTCCTTTAAATTATCCCAAACCATGGTGGTTTTTTAATATTATTTTAATAATTTCATTTTTTTAAATATTTTAATAATATTACAAACTACAGATATTGCTTATTAAGCAACTAACGCCACCCATGGACATCTGCAGTGTTGCCGGCCTATAAGATATTCTCACCGTTTATTACGCGGCATAAGCCACTTTACGCTGATTTAATGGTATGTATTTTATTTGATTGTAAATTGTTCTTTTTTTAGACGTTACAAACAAACACTTAAATTAAAGTTACCTGCATAGACATAAGACAGATGCAATTTGCATCATGCCTGGAAACAACCTTGCTAACTGGTTGTGAGTATTGTAATTTAAGGATCAAAAGGTCTCGTAGGTAGTCTTTTAGTACATTTGATTGATATTTACTTTTAGCCAACAGTGCGTAGTTATATTTCTATAAAATTTTATTATAATATTGATGATTTTTCAATGAATTTTATATTACCTGTTTCATGAAAATCATATTTACTGAAAATCTGGACTTTTTTCGTAAAAAAATTTTTAAGACATTTTAAGTACCTTGATGACAGTATTGCTTTTTCTACATTGAAATTGGCTAACTCTAATCCTGACCTGAAAAACGTGTGCGTGAAGAAAATATATGTAGTTACATATTATTTTCTTATATCTTTATGATTTGTATAAACATATTTATTGGAGTACTTTAAACAAAATATTTTTCATTAAAACACGGTAAACAAAAGATGGACACAAAAAGTTTTTTTTTTATTTGCTGCCTGACTGCTATTTAAGGTACCCCTTAATTTGTCATAGCAACCTATGCAACGCTTTCAAGGAACACCTTTTTGAAGCACATTTGCCTGGAGGAAATCCTGAAATAATCACTTGCCGTCAGTCTCTATCAGTGTAAAGATATAAATGTTATGAGTGTGTGCATGTGTAAGGATATTTGTGCAGAATAAAGAACATTTTGTTGTAGTGAAATATTTAGGTAATGCTTAGTATGAAAATGGCAGCGAATATTTGGCTAGAGGTTATTTGAAAAAATCTCTTTATCGTGACTTGTCCCAACACTAAGCTAAAATGCGCTGCGCTCGCGACCCCCGCACCCCGCTCTGTGCGCTTATGAGGCCTGCCACTTTTGAGGTGGATTAGACCTTCCTTCGCACTAAGCGGTAATTATTTTTATTCAGTGCGTTTGGGGCGTATTTAACCTCATATTGTACTAACTACGCCATCAGGCTAAGCTTTGTGAGAGAATCAAATATGTATATTTGTCTCTATTATACTCGTAAAAATGTTAACGTAGCTGTCTCCCGCACAGCGTGAAAGAACGCGATTTTTTCTGCCGCACCAGCGAGAAGTCACGCATGTATCAATTCGACCTCATAACGCAGTGAACGTGATAAGGAAATCTTTCCGGATGTATTATCTACATGCTTTTGGTTATGCTTTTTTCCTCATGGCTTCATAAAAAGCTAAAATGCGGTTGCTTCTATTCGTTAAGGTTCTACCATACATCTCACAGATCAGTACTATATCTATAACCAACAATATTTACCACCCATAATTATAGAGGATCTATATCTTTAATGTGTCAAGGTATAATTGCCACTGTCTGCACCTTCGGTTCACAAACCAATCTAGTCGTGCCCGCACAGCTTTTCTGATAACGATTACTTCTTAACAGATCGAATACTTTAATGAAACTAAGCCCTAAAATATAAGCCCTAAATATATAAGTAATACACTAAGGCCCGTAAGATCAATCATAGTTAAAACTGTCGATTTTCTAAACTATAGTCAATTTTAATCTAGAGTTTAAACCTGCCTCGTAAGATCAACAGCGAAATGGACATAGATTACGTAAACTAAGTTTAGTTTTCGACAGATGGCAACATTTGGTTATTTAATTTCCATATTTCGCTCATCATTCACTCTTTTGTACATTGTCTGTGGCATATTGCGTGAAAAAAACTCTTTTTCTCTTTCTTTTATGAAGTTTTATAGTGTGACCATAGATTTAAGAAAAATAGATCGGCAATAGTCACCCAAACAACGTGACCAAAAATGGGTTGTTAATGTGTGAGTGACTTACGGGGCTCGTGGCGCATTGGTAAAACAACCGGCTGCAGCACTGAGGTCGGGGGTTCGATTTTCGCCCGAGTACAAATATTTATGACAAACATTAATATTTGTGCGGCGTCTGGGCGTTTTTCTATGTATTATAAGTATGTATTTACATATTTACAAAAGAAAAGTATATATGTATTAGTATCCGTTCTCTAGTAACTATAGCACAAACATTTAGTTGCTTAGTTTGGAACTGGCGCTGTGTGATTTGTGTCCAAGATATTATTATTATTATCAATGTGTTCTAAGGGAAAATGGAAAAGCTAGAAGAATGGGCAGCAGCATTCTTTCTCAAGACACTACAGCCTACTGCGATCGCCAACCCGCCTGCCAAGCGTGGCGATTATGGCAAAAACCCCCCATGATTGCGCGGACCGGCAGTTGTGGCGCTTTATGAGGGAGGCCTATGTCCAGCAGTGGACGTCAAAAGGGCTTATGATATGATGTGTTCGTAAAAAGCGCTTCAAAGCGTTAACTTTTACATAGTGTTGGGTGTAATGTTAATGGGTGGAAATATAAATATCCCCAAAATCTAATATACGCAGTTACGCTGTCAGTTATTCGATGCTATTAGTAAATTTTTCCTGACATGTGCCATCTATTGTAGTCTATGCTAAATATATGTATGAACCCACAATCGTTGTGTCAGATGTCAGCTGATAAACGACCGCCATTTTTAAACTAGGCAGGACCACAGTTTAAACGGCAAAATCTTCTGGTATAAGCTAAACTATAGTTTAAACTGTTATTGGAGGTTTATCTAGCATTGATCTTACCAAATAAACGACAGATGAGGTTTAAACTAGATAAAATAGTTTAAACTGTGATTGATCTTACGGGCCTTAGCCCTAAATATATAAGTAGTTTAATTGCTATGGTAGTTGTAGACTAAACGTAATAGCATAGACTAGATATGAAATTAATATATGATGTTTTGTGTGTTTTTTTAGATGGCAAATGACCTAGGTGATAAATTATATTTTTAGAATAAGCATTACAATGTCAGAAATTCTTTTTTATTTTTATAAAAAAGAACCCATTGTTACAAGTTTCTTGGTTGTAAACTAATACCTCAATATTATTAGAAAAAGATATTTGTTTTTTTTTTTTCAAACAATGGGATTAAAATAGGAATTATTATGCTTCCACAAAAATAAGGAACACAGAAAAGACCCCCGGGGCTCTAACTCAGGGTCAACAGCGTGAGTACTAAGACGACGAGTGAAAGGGTACGCCCGCCCCGCTAACACTATAAAAGCTCCATACACTTCTCATCATGCATCATTCAGCATCCTCGAACAAATCACACACAACACAATGGCATTCAAGGTATCCCAAACTTCACATTATAACATTATATTAATCTATGATTAAATTATCTTAGACAGTTATTTCGTTTAATTTATATACTTAATTCCTTTTTTTTTCTTGCTTACAGTTAGTGGTTCTCACCTGCTTGGTGGCTGCTGCCAGTGCTGGAGTTGTTCCAGTTGGTCCTCTGGCATACAACGCCGCTCCTGCCTACGCACCTGCTCCATTGGCCTATGCCGCACCCGTCGCCAAGGTTGTGGCCCCTATCGCCAAGATTGAAGAGTACGACGCCCGTCCTCAATACAGCTACGCATACGATGTGCAAGACGGTCTGACTGGTGACTCTAAGTCTCAGCATGAGACCCGCGACGGAGATGTAGTACAGGGCTCCTACTCCGTGGTTGATCCCGATGGTACCAAGCGTACAGTTGACTACACTTCCGATCCTCACAACGGTTTCAACGCTGTCGTACGCAAAGAACCCATCGGTCACATCGCTAAGGTGGTCGCCCCTGTTGCCAAGATCGCTGCTCCAGTCGCATACTCCGCTGGTCCCGTCGCCTACTCCGCTGCACCTGTAGCATACTCTGCTGGACCAGCATACGCCGCGGCCCCCGTCGTACACGCTGCACCCGTCCTGCAAGCTGCCCCCATTGCCAAATATGCCGCTGCTCCCTTGGCCTACTCCTCACCCATCTATCACCACTAGAATACCAAATCATAGGACTCTAATTGAATTATACTAATTACGTGTTATTTCTAATACGTTGATTTGTATAATAATAATGTATAACGTTCCATAGGCAATATTGTAAATTAAATAAATTATTTTTTTTATAATTTGACTATTTATTTTGTATCAATAGTTTTCTTAATATTACAACGTTAACGGTAGGTATGACGCAACACTAAACCCATTTAAAAAGATCTGCTTTCTTGCATAATTCAAGATCTATGAACTTAACACGTTAAAGCCTCTTATGTGCAGATCTTTTATTATTACACATATAATAGTCCATTGTCCATTGTTTATAAACCACCAGCTGACCCGGCGGACTTTGTTCCCCATCAAACGTATTTTTACACCGTTTACAACTAAAGTACTAAATCTCTAAAATCATCACTACATTATACATGAATTATACATACAAATCACCGTGTTAACACCTAATAAATAAACCACACCAAAATCCGTTGCGTAGTTCCAAAGATCTAAGCCTATAAGGGGACAGACAGTGGAAAACGACTTTGTTTCAACACTATTATAATGATAGCTCAATGTAACAATGAAGGGTTATAAAGTTGACGCTCAATATTTGTTTTGATAATCTGAACTCCCTGACCCTTAACTTACACATATTTAATGCTACCCTTCCGCCCCGTAGTTTTACTCGGGTACAAACAAAATAGAGAGGATGATGATGCTTTTGAAAGAGTTATCTCCGCCTGTAACAGCAGCCACCTGTCGCAGGTGGGCTCTCGACTACCACGAGGTGCCTCCCTACCTCATGTTGGTCATCGGCGCCCACCTCGAAGAGAGATGGGTGAACAATTTAGTCTGGAACCGACAGAGACAAGGAAGAGAGTGACGTGCGGGTTTCCGATGGGGTCCGTGTTGGGGCGCTGCTACGGAACCTCGCCTACGATCCGGCCTTATGCATCTGTCTGTGCGTGGGTGTCGTGTGTTATGCCGACGGCATTATTGGTCGCCACGGGGCCTGACTTCGAGCGTACGCCCAGGTATGCCGAGCTGGGACCCTCCCCTGGCGGGCCATCAGGGAAGCCCTCGTCGACCACGAGGTGCCTCCCTACCTAAGGTCGGTCATCGGTAGGGTCCGACCGAAACTGGTTTTCCGGCCGAAACCGAAACCGAAACCGAATGTTCGGCCGCCACTTCAGTTTCGGCCGAAACCGAAACCGAAACCGAACCTCACGTGTTCGCATATAAAATTCCATAAAATACTGAAATTTGATGCTTTTTCCCATTATTTTGTGTCAATTAGAAGAGGAAATGAAAAACAATGGGTATATGTATTAATTTTGTTGCAATCAACAATATAACTTCACGCCTTTTTCTACCTGAAGGTGTAGGCAAAATGTTTACCAGATATAAGAAAGTAAAACATATATATTATCCAATATTCAAATCGCTAATTGTTTTTTTAATGAAATACTAAGTATTGGTATGTTGAGATTTTACTATTTAATACATTATTTTGTATTTATTTTCTTAAGAATCGTCAATCTCTTTTGAGGTACTGCTTATCTAAAAATAATCCTGTCCTTTTCCCACTTTATGTGGGGTCGGCACAGTATGTCATCTCATAGAAATATTCATGTTGTCAAAAGATTTGGCTGCGGTTTTATGACCGTCCGCCTGCCTGACGTATTCCTCCTTCGGAATGTCTTCGTTAATGGGATAGGAAAGGAGTTGGAAGTGGAATGAGGAGGCGAGAGGGTTAGGCTTTGGGTTAGATCCTTCCCTCACAGAGCAAAACGCGGCCTCAGTCACTTGACGCTGATATTCTCAGAGGTCCTAGTTTTTACCGGTCGATCCGGTCTATTCATGCAGCGAACTGCGCGGCTCTACCACTCATCTACATACATACATAACTTCACGCCAAATCCCTTGCGGGGTAGGCAGAGAGAACAAAGCGCCAAAAGGCACGATTCTTACACACCTCACCCGCTTCGTTGACTTTCATAACTCTTTTCATGCACGCGCGTCGATTTTTGAGGCTCCTAATATCGCAGGATAAACCCTGAACCTTCTTCCAGAACACGTTCTATTTGGTCATGGAATGTAAGTCTTGGCCGTCCACGACTCCTACATCCATCCGCTTTTGCATTGTATATCTGCTTAGTCAATATTGCATCATCCATTCTTTCTACACGTCCGAACCGTCGGAGCATGCCCTTTATTACTTTTACAGCGACAGTCTCTTTCAATCCGACTTCCTTCCTTAAAACCTTGTTTTCGACGCGGTCAGCGAGGTTCACTCCATATATCTTGCGCAGTGCTTCATTTCGAGCGCGTTTACCCTACTTTCATGCACACTCTGCCATACCCAACTGTCACTTCCATAAGTTGGCGCTGGCATTAGTACCGCATAATAATAATTACTTAAATTAATGTTACACCGGGAAAGTAGAAAGCACAGTAAAATTATATATAACAGTGGTAAAAGAGGTATACCTGGGAGCAAACAATCTGAGCAACAAAACCCGGCTCTAACTTATGAAAGCGTTGGGCATGGCAGAGGGTGCATGAAAATAATGATAAAGCAGTCGAAATGCTACGCAAAATTTGCGGCAAGAGGTTCACCGATCGCGTCGAAAAAAAAGGTTATAAGGAAAGAAGGTTTAAAAGTGGATTGGAAGAGTGTCGGTGTAAAAATAAGGGAAGTGCTTACTCTGATAGTCTGGACACGTGGAAAAAATGATTTATGCAAGATTGAGTAAACAGATGGACAATATAGAAGCGGAAGGATAGAAAGTATGTGGTTGCCCTCATCGGGTTATGTTGGACTCGACATACTCTCCATGATCAAATTAAACGTGTCCTTAAGAAAGGTGATGCCAGGAGTCTTAAAAACCGGCGAACATGTGTTACATTGTTGATTGAAAGTCAAGGATGTAAGAATCGTGCCTAGTGGCGCTCTGTTTTCTCTGCCTACCCCTTAGACATGGTATAAAGATATGTAGGTATGTAGGTATGTATGTACTATTACACTCTCAACAAAGTTAACCACGAGTCAAAATTAGTACTACAATAGTTTCGGTTTCGGCAAAAGTTTCGGCCAGATTTGGCCGAAACCGAAACTTCCGCCGAAACTCGATTTTTGGCCGAAACTCGGCCGAAACCGAAACCGAACTTTCGGTCGGACACTAGTCATCGGGGCCTAATGCAGGAGAGACGGGTGGATTATGTCGACCGGAACGGGACGGAGCAGAGGAAGGAAGTCACGTGCGGGGTTCCGCAGTTGTCCCTGCTGTGGAACCTCGCCTACGATCCGGTCCTCCGCACCAGTCTGCCCCATGGCGTGAGTGTCGTTTAATACGCAGAGTCGTTTGCTACGCAGACGACACTCTGGTGGTAGCCACGGGGCCCAGCTTCGAGCGTACGCTCAGGTTCACGCAGCTGGGGGGACAATCGTCGTCAGAGGGATTCGCGTGGTGGGCCTGGAAGTGGTGCCTCACAAGGTTTTGTGTTACTTTACAACGCCAACTGCTGGAATAGCTTTAGTGTTGTTGTCGTAAAAGCATGTTAGTTGCATTGCGATTATTTATTAATGTCATTTCCATAGTTTTTCTAACCATCATAAAGTCGGGTCAATATAATGCAACATTTGACGTCTGTCAATTTTATTATTTTAGTGAGATGATCTGCTCAAAAACGTCGATTAAAGTGGATGAATTGACACAGACATGAACATTTTTAGAAATCTTTGGGTGAATCCCTGTCACATTAATATGTTTTCTTTCATTTTCTACGGATTAGGAATGATTAATTTATTAATGCCCAACACTGACCACAACATGGTTCTTATTTTACAGTGGTATTTCTTGACAAGTAATCGATTTGTTCTCTCAGGGATTTGGCGTGAAGTTAAGTATGTATGTAATCGATACAATTGATTCTAATTATCAGTTTTTGAATTTTAGAGTAACATCCCTACCGTTTAAAAAGGTTGATGATTAGACGACGCAACATGGTGACGACGTTCAGTTAGTTAAATCAGAAATTATTTGTCAAGCTTAGAATTCTTTTTATGTGAAAGCAAATAGTGAAATTTCTTGTATAGGTCATTACTACAATAAATTGTGATTGTAATTAAAAAAAAATAACAAGTAAAGCAAATTATGCAGTCCTAACAAAACGAAAAGATATATTAATTCATACTCGCGGTTACAAGTTTACGATGTTGAATTTTGATGAACTGTCAAATGTTGCCTATTAAAATGACCCGACCATAAATATTATCTTATTAAGAACTGGACACTTTCCATCGCTGTACAGAGTCTCACAAGTAATTATGACACCTAAAGTAGGGATGCCAGTGAACAAACTTAGGTCCTACTGGCCGATTAGTCTACTAACCATAGCGTTAAAATTTTATGAGTCAGTCCAGCTGCACAGATTATTGGAATAGATTCATCAAAGAGCCATAATCTCCGACCCTCAGTTTAGTTTCCTCTAGCAGCATGGCATGGTGGAACAAGTCCATTGAATCTGATCTGTGATAAGAAGGGCAATGGAAAGAAAGGATTACTGCGCATCTACCTTCCTGGACGTGTAGCAGGCGTTTGATAGAGTATGGCACAAAGGTCTCTTGTATAAAGTAAAAACTCTACGTTTTAATTTAATTAAAACAGTAATTTTATATTTTGTTTTGAATTGCATCAGAGGTGCTTGGTATTGACAATATTGAAATTCTGACAAGTCTAGTTGGCATAAAGACTGGAGTCCGCTGCCATAGAGTAAATAAATGTCAAGCCTGTTCTTTAAAAAAAATATTTGACATTTTGACAACTGCAATCAAAATAAACATGGGCCGACGCCCAAACAAAACAATGTTTTTTGTAAAATAGGCGTGTCTCAGATACCCGTCTGCTGCAGTGTCCGCAGTCTCTAAATAGGGCCCTTGAATATAACATTGCTGACCGTAATTTATTTAGTGCTAGAATAATTCATTTAACAGAGATATTGTTAAATGCGCGCTTTTTCTAAATTTAATTTTTTCCCATAGTTTTCATAAATTAAATTACTTAACTTATTAATAACACAATATTGATCGTTTAGTGGTGCCAATAAAAGTCCAAATGGTGTCTACAAGAGGTGTTAGATATAAATTTAGCGAAGGCGAGCGCGTTCTATGCTACGAACCTGATCCCACCAAGGCAAAGGTGTTGTACGATTCCAAGGTAATTACCACGCCGGTGGATCTAACCACGCCCTACCTCAATCCATTTGTATCATCCCTATGTGTATTATTTTAAAAAACATCAATATAAATAGTGCCAAGTAATGTGGGGTTAAATTTAAAAAACTTTTTCAAGTTATACTTTTCTAAAAGTTTCTTTTTTCATACTACGGGAGTGGAATCCAAAAATAGTTCTTATTTCAGTCCGGCAGATTTTTTTAAATATTAATTTATTAATCCAACCATTAAACTTATTGTAATATCTAAAAAAAAAAAACTTTTAATTTCCTAAGTTTTACGACTTTAATTTTCCTACTGTAAAACCATAAATATATAGTAATTAATTTAAAATATAAAGTTTTGTATTGATGCTTCAATAGAAAATATATATAAATAACTGGGCGGGGTCCAGTTACTGACACTTTGTAGTCTCACTCCTTTTAGAAATTCTTCAAATGCAACAGTTTTCTCCCATTACAATAGGAGAAAACTGTTGCATTTGATATATGTATGTGTAAAGAGTGAAAATAATACATATAAGGATTTATTTGGAATCCTTGTAAAGAATTGTTAAGGCCGGCAACTTAGAATTTATTCTATCATATTTTAATTTTTAATATTAAAGAAAGATGTCTAAAAATGTAGATAAATTATTATTCCTATTTAATATATATATATATATATATTGGAAACAAAATAAGTATTTTAAATTGCATGTATTAATAACATCAGTATTGTAAATGGAAAATAGATTAAAAAGTTGGCAGAATTGTAGGTTAGGTTATTGTTAGGAAATACAGCCTACTGCGATCGCCAACCCGCCTGCCAAGAGTGGCGATTATGGAAAAAACCCCCCATGATTGAGCAGACCGGCCATTGTGGCGCTCTATGGGGGAGGCCTATGTCCAGCAGTGGACCTCAAAAAGGCTAATGATGATGATGAGAATTGTAGATGATGGGTGTGGCACCTGTGTATGTTTTCTTTGTTCCATAAAAAAAATATCAATCACCTATTTATTTGTAAATACAATTATTTGTAAATATGCTAATTTATTTGTAAATACAGCACAAAATTTTCCTTCAACAATATTGCCATGTTTTTTAAAACAAATTCCTATAAATGTACAACTCATTTAATTATTTCAAGAATTATAAATTATTGTTAATTATTTTTTCATCAAGTCCTCGATTTTCAAAAACAAAATTTTATACCAGTACTATGATTGTTCATTAATTTATATTAAACACTACGATTTAAAACAGGTGTTGGAAGTTATAGAAAGCAAAGACAAGAGAGGGAGACGTACTGTAGAGTATTTAATACATTTCCAAGGATGGAACTCGTCTTGGGATCGTTGTGTCAGTGAAGACTTTGTGTTAAAAGATACAGAAGAGAATCGTCAACTGCAGAGGGATCTGGCTGAAAAGTCGCAATTACAATTGTAAGTTCATTTTTTATTTTAATTTAAATTATGCTGGGAACAGATGTTCCTCACAATTCTTGTCTATAAATGAACGTTCTTATGCAGAGGAGCATATCTATATCGCCGTGAACGAAAGAAGGGTGGCAGTACGAGTGCAGGGGCGGGTCCCGCGAAACGTCCACGTCATGGCTTCAGTGATGATGGCTCTTCTAGCAGCACACAACCAGATGCAGATGGTATGTATATAATGGCTAAAAAGAACACGCCCACTTGGCTTATATTTTGCAACACTAGGAATGATATATCTAATTTAGGGTGTGACAAAGTATTATATTATTACGCAAATAAACAAAGCGAATGTTTATTGAATGAATATCATCTGATCTAATGATCTGAGTAATGATCTAATCATAATATATGGTCACGAGAACACGTCAATGAAGAAATAAGTACGGAAGGTGGACTAGTGGTTGTGCCCGGTATGGCAATAGGTTCACCACCTATTCCATTTGGGACGTAAACATAACGGCGAGACGAGGCTTTACAGCCGCTGCCTACACCTTGGGGTAACAACAGGCGTGAAGTTATGTTATGTTAATAACACTCCATCAAAATTTCAAGCTGCCTCAAATACATTTTTTATAATTTTTTGTAAAATATTTTTGCACGCGTCTGGCAGTGTTAAAGCTCCGATTAAATTGTCTGGGTTATTTTTTTTCCGTATACATTGAGCATTAAACTACAATATATATAAATTGCGTATTACATCAAATACATTTTTTGGAAAAAAAAAAAAAATTAAAACTTTAAGGGTTGATTTAGTCCCGGTACTCAGCAGCCAGGTCGGCAATTCCGTGTTGGGATATAACAGGAGAGATGTGTGACTAGCTTTCAGCTTGCCTCAAACACCTACTCAAAAATTTGTGCCAGCTCTCCTACTATATAGCCTCGGTGGTCCAGAGGTCGAGCACACGGTTTCTGAATCCAGAGGTCGCGGGTTAGAATCCTGGCACACATCAATGACTTTTCGAAATTAAATAGTTTCGAAAGTTAAGTGTGATGAATATCGTTGACTAAAAACTTTAATCCCGATATGGCAATAGGTTCACTACCTATTCCATTTGGGACGTAAACATAACGGCGAGTCGAGGCTTAACAGCCCTGCCTTATGTTATGTATACTTAATTTCTTGCAGGACTTATAGACTACGGAACCAATGTGAGATAATGGTCCAATATGCTTTTCAATTTTCAATACTCTTTTAGATTTATGTAGGTACCTAATACACTTACTCGTACTTATTCCTACGTCCATTATTCACTTTAAAGTACTTCAACTGGTCTACAGCGGTCAAACATACACTTTAAATGTACACATAATAAATATTGAATACGATATTTTGCGAATGATACACTTAAAATCCTTAATAATCATACTAGGTAATCTGTAATGCGGAAATAAGTTGTGTTGCGTTGTGTTACCTTTTCAGTTTTCACGCAAAAAATACTCAGCCGATCATGATAAAACTTTAGTGGCTTTAGTGGTATCAGAAATAATTAAGATACTTTTTATTCCGGTAAAAATATTTGTAAACTATGTTACTTTGTTCAATGAGGAAGGCTTGTTATTTACGTTAGGTATTATAAGTTTTTGTTATTCGTTCACAGATTGTGAAATGATCATGAAATAATATCTTGGACACAATACACACAGCGCCCTCTAGTTCCAAGCTAAGCAACTAAATGCTTGTGTTATGGATACTAGATAACGGATATTAATACACATATACTTTTCTTTTGTAAATACATACTTATAATACATAGAAAAACACCCAGACCCCACACAAATATTCATATTTGGCACAAATATTTGTGCTCGGGTGGGAATCGAACCCCCGACCTCAATGCTGCAGCCGGTAGTTTTACCAATGCGCCACGAGTGAGGTTTTTCATATTTTTTCATTGTTAGCAGTATCCATAAAATAATAGTTTTAACATCGATATCATACATAAAGTTAAAATTTAAAGTAGTACTTCGGAAACAGGGTAAATAGAGAGAGATACTACGCGCGAAAAATGTAAGCACAAAAGCGCAGCTCGCAATGCTGTTGTACTGATACCAACCCTAACATAAGGAAGCAAGAGTTGGGTATGACAGAGAGTGCATGAAAGTAAGATAAAAATGATCGAAATGAGGACACTGCAAAAAATGAATGAACGATTCCTTGCGTCAGGTGATCTCAGGACAATGAAGTAGGAAACCTATATATATATACAAGTCAATGTCTCAGGAGCATTAAAAATCGACAAGCGTTTATGACAAGAGTTACGGAATTCAAAGAAGAGAGTTAGGTATTTTTCTGCCTACCCCGCCAGCGCTTTGAAACTTATTTTGTATTAAATTGTTGAAGGGGCCAAACATTTAATGGACAAAAATGTTACGAAAGTTCGGCATTTTCATCATCATTACATAGTATAAAACAAAGTCACTTTTCGCTGTCTGTCCCCTTATATGCTTATATCTTTAAAACTACGCAACGGATTTTGATGCGGTTTTTTTAATAGTTAGAGGGCGCCAACGGAGTGGTTTTTATCTATAATTTATGTATAGTGTAGTAAAAAAGTGATAATTTTCAAGATTTAGAACTTTAATTCGCAAACGCTGCCTGAACCCTAAGTGATAAATCAAAACAACGTACTACATTATTATACACCTTCAAAAGATCTACAAAAAAGTCCGCGAGGGCATATGTCTGTCTATCTCTTAGGGATAACCCACAATGACCATTTTTATTTTTTTAGAAATTAGAAATAATGGCCTAGTTACGTAGCAATTTTAAACATTACAGCATTAATTTTCATCCAATTAAGTGTCTTAAATAGATTGTGCATGTAATACAGATGATCCTGACCCTTTACAGCATGCAATTGAAACAAATATTTTCGAAGATATTGCAGTATTAACATAGCGGGACAACAGTTAAAGCCGATAAATAGCACAAATTGAACCTCATGATATCCAAAATTTACTCATTTATTACTTTTGATGCGTAACAAAGTTCGCCGGGTCAGCTAGTTTTTTGGTAATTTACATAGTAATACAATTGTAGGTAGCAATGTTATAGCAATTGTACGTAAAATTTAAATCTACCTTCAGTGATCATGGTAGCGTTAAATTCATAACAGTATTATATGTTAATATTAGTATAATCGTCGGTTCAGAATGTATTATTCTTTCATGTTGTTATAGTTTTATAGTTACAGTTCTGCTGTAAATAAAATGTTACTACGTAGTGCTTTCAAACGCAGTATGTTATCTAATACAAATTTCTTATTAATATGCTTACTATGTGGATAAATAATTAAGTGAATTATTACATTTCTTTTGAATAACTTCAATTTTATTTATCATTTTCTTCAGATTGTGTGTTACCTATTGTTTTATTGAAAGTCCCACAGAGTCATTCAAAGAATTATTTCACGATCAATATTTTATTTCAAGTGTGTTTACATATTGAAAGTGTAAATAAAACATGATAGGTTTTTAATAGTGATTTAATTGAATATTTGATGATAATTTAATTACGACAGAACCAGAAACAGGCGATACAGACTCGTCTTCAGCCTCGGGTTCAGCCAGCTCCCAACCGCAATCGCCTCCACCCAACCCGCAAGTGGGACGGGCACATATCGTTCTTCCTTCCGCTTTAAGGTAAATGTTGGGAAATGAAACAAGTTAAAACATTTTTATTAGGATCAACTGTCGAGGTCTGATTTGGATACATATCATTATCACTAATTTAGAACGAATCTTCCCGCTTCTGAATCTAGAATCGTGGGATCGAAACTGGTCTTACATCAATTACTACTGAGAATGCTATTTGAAAGTTATGTGTGGTAAATATCGATGGCTGATAACATTGTGCTCAGTGTATGACAATAGGTCCGCCATTTGGGACGCAAAAAATGGGCGAATCAAAATCTTAACAGCCGTTGCCTACACACTTTTGGGCAGAAAAAGGTGTGAAGTATTAAAAAATAAATAAATTGATAGTCATGCCGCGTATTTACAGCGTGCAGATTGAGATAAATTATTATCAATTAAAGGAACTATAAGTGTTTTAATAAACTATACTATAATTTACAATAGACAAATAAATCAAGTTAACCATCATACCCTATTACTTAAATTGCATAGTGGTACATATTATTTTGATCAACTCTTAAAGATATCGGTGACTTGTAGGGATCGTCTCACTTTCGACTACCACTTGGTGGTGAAGCGCGGGCGGCTGTCCCGCCTGCCGGCGACTCCTTGCGCGGCGCAGATCTTGGAGTCGTTTGTGAAGTGGTTCGCCCGCGCCGGCGCGTGGCAGTCGACGCGCGCGAGGCACGACCCGCCACAGAAACCTGATCTTCTCGATGTCTCTTGCAGGTAATCTTTCTAAAGGTTAGACCTCATTTTATCAAATTTTGCTCAGTATATCTTAGAATCCTGGCTTACACCAATGACTTTTCGAAATTATTTTCGAAAGTTATGTGTGATATATATATAGATAACTGCAAAACTTTGTACCCGTTATGGCAATAGGTTTGCCACCTACTCCACTTTGGACGTAAACATAACGGCGAGTCGAGGCTTAACAGCCACTCCCACACCTTCGGGTAACAAATGGCCTGAAGTTATGTTATGTTTTATTTTTATATCTTAGTTAGACTTCAGTGGTTGGCAGTCTTACAAAAACATTATTAATAAAATAAGACAGTTTAAAATATACCAAAAAAACATGAGTTTGGTGCAATACATAACATTTAACTTTATTCAATACAGGTTAAATTTAGTTCGCGAGGTGGCCGATGGTCTACGTGTGTACTTTGATTTCATTTTACGTGGACACTTGCTTTACAAACAAGAACTAAACCAGTACCACATGATCTGCGGGAGATTTGTCGAAACGTAAGTAGCTCAAAATGCAAGTTTTGAATGATTGTGTCTGAACTTAGCATTTTATAATGATGTGCTGTTTGACTTTAGACGGGAAGAGATCAGTAGGATGGAGATGGAACGAGAATCTGAGGAAATGATGAATCATTCCGGTGAGGAAGCCGCTCACATGGACGTTGAGCCGAAAAGTCCGAAGACCCCGGAGTACTCTCACTTGCCGCCAGACCCGACTGACGGAGAGAGGAGCGAGAATAATGAGGACATAACGAATAATAACAATGATGGTTAATATTAATGATATTTTTATTATATCACCTGTTACAACACTGGTAGAGTCAAGCAGTTCGCTGTATGAATGGGCCGGCTCGACCGGTGAAATACCATGACCTCTCAGAAGATCGTTGTAAAGTGGCTCATGCCGCGTTTCGTTACCCGGAGGCACACCTCCCTTCCCCATTCTACCTACCCTTCAAGGTCGGCAACGCAACTATATGTGTTGCTGGTGTACATGGGCGGCGTTGGTTGCTTACCATCAGGTGACACGCCTGCTCGTTTGCCCTCCTATCCCATAAAAAAACTGTGATCATCAGCTACTTATTATTTTCTGTACATTAATACGTTTCTACTGTCCTCAGATACGCTTGGCATGCTGGAAGTTGGTGACGATATGGATAATGAACAGATTGCAGACGATGCAACGACTTCAGGTCAGGGTGAGTACTACGTTACCATGTCTCGGTGGTCCAGTGGTCGAGTACCCCGCTTCTGAATCAAGCACACCAATGACTTTTCCAAATTATTTTCGGAAGTTAGGTGTGATAAATATATATAGGCAATAGGTTTGCCACCTATTCCTCTTGGGACGTAAACATAACGGCGAGACGAGGCTTAACAGCCACTGCCTACACCTTTGGGTGGAAAAAGTCGTGTAGTTATGTTATATAACCAAATGTTAATTGCATGGAACCAAATATTTCCTTCGGCGGGCTTTTCTGTCTGTTTATTACTGCTACGGCTATTAAAAGCATTACTCAATACAACACAATCTATGTTACTTTAAATATCCTATCCTATATCGTTAGAGCTATTTCAAGCTTAAAATTTCTTTTTATGCAAGTGGTAGAGTCTTGCAGTTCGATGCATGAATGGGCCGGCTCGACCGGTGAAATACCACGACCTCTCGGAATATCGGCGTAAAGTGGCTCGTGACACGTTTCGTTCGGTGAGAGAGGACCCGGAGCCCGATTCCTTTCCCCTCCCATTTCCTTAAAAGAACGGCAACGCACCACGGTGTTCATGAGCGATTACTATCAGGTGACCCACTTGCTCGTTTGCCCTCCTATCCCATAAAAAAAGTATGTAAGTATATCTGAGCATATAAAATAAAGTCTCAAAAAGTCCTAAGAATTCCCTACTTCACTGTCACTTCACAAAATTGTTTATCTTGAACAGAGGAGTGCAATGGTCATGACGACATGAAGACCGATTCCAACGACAAAACAGCGAAGAGTGACTCCACAACAGACGAGAATAACGGTGGACTTCCAGGAGTCGTTCTGGACGACCCTGCCAACACCATAGGGGGTAATGTCGCTCGCAGGTGAGATCCACACACTACCCACACCACAGATCACCACAGTTCAGCTCGTCGATTATAGTTACTTATTACAAATCCAATATGATCGTTACCACCGGACCTGTCAATAATTCAGTTATTTTTTTTAAAATGCTAATTATATTATAAGAATCATTACATAGTTTAAAATAAAGTCGCTTTCAGCTGTGTGTCCCCTTATATGCTTATATCTTTGAAACTACGCAACGGATTAT
Organism: Euproctis similis; assembly: GCA_905147225.2. Lineage (NCBI taxonomy): Eukaryota > Metazoa > Arthropoda > Insecta > Lepidoptera > Erebidae > Euproctis > Euproctis similis. The sequence continues at coordinate 19,888,673 of LR990109.1, forward strand.
TATGCGGATTTAGTATGGTTTTTAGCTATAATGCATGCACGTTGTAGTCAAGAAAAAGTTATAAATCCAAAAGATTACTTATTTATTACTTTTGATGCGGAACAAAGTTCGCCGGGTCAGCTAGTAATAAATAATAGGGAAATTATTTTATTTTTTTCTTATTGTATGTGCAATGTATAGTTAATTGAAGTGTATGTTGTCGGCGGATGAAATGAAATTATCGCTTCCAATGATGTCTCTTGTAGATTGCTTTGAAACTGGAAGTTTTGAGTCTATGATAGACCTTACACAATCTACAATCGTTGCCTACAATCATTTTATATTATCATAAGTATTAAAATATTCTTAAAAAAGTACCGTAATTTATTCCAGTAAAAGTTCTGTCAAAATCGGTCCAGTCATTTCAGAGATTACCTGGAACAAATAGATAAAGCAGTTATTTCAATATTACAAACAGACACTTAAATTTTATTTATTATATATGTATATATATTGATTATAGATATGATATAATAATATAGATTAATGCTAGATATTATTGTTTTCCGTAGGCTACGTTCACATAGATCAGTGGTGTCGCAACAGTCTGAAAGTGAGGAGCCTGCGCCGTCCACCTCGACCGCTGGAGAGCCGAGGACATTCGAGACACTTTCGTCGAGGTATGAACCAATCTCAGTATACTTTTCCAATCAGGTAGTTTGGATTCCAATAATACTTGTTATAGATGGCTATTAAATAAATAGGTATAAATTATATGTACCAGTATATTTTTAGGTAGTACTAGTTGAAACGGCGGACTTTGTTTCGCATCAAAAGTAACAAATGAGTAAAGTTTGGATCTTCAAAAGTTCAATTTGTGCTATTTATCGGCACGCGTCTTGGCGCGCAACGCAACTGCCGTGTCCCGCCATGTTAATACTGTAATATCTTCGTAAATATTCGTTTAAATTACATGCTGTAAAGGGCCATATTGATCTATATTAAAAGCACAATCTATTTAAGACAATTAACTGGACAAAAACAAATGCTGTTATGCTTAAAATCGCTTAGTTAATAAGTAATTATTTTTCTTAAAATGGTAAGAAATAAAAATGGTCATTGTAGTTTATCCCTAAGAGATAGACATATGCCATCGCGGACTTTTTTGTAGATCTTTTGAAGGTGTATAACAATGTAGTACATTGTTTTGATTTATCACTTAGGGTTCAGGCAGCGTTTGCGATTAAAATTGTAAATTTTGAAAATTAACAGTTTTTTTACTACACTCTACATGAATTATAGATCAAAACCACCCCGTTGACACCCTCTATGTATTACAAAAAACCGCGTATTTTCACAGATATAAGCATATAAGGGGACAGACAGCGGGAAGCGACTTTATTTTATACTATGTAATGATTTTATAATTTCTCTGTACTTATCCCTAACGTACCCTAGGTCACACAAGCACGCATATCATCGTTTTTTATGGAATGATGGTACGCAACATGCGCCGCCCATTGACACCAGCAACACACATAGTGTTATCGATGCGTTCCCGACCTTTAAGGGAGTAGGATGGGGAAGGGGAGATGAGGGCCTCTGGGTCTCTCACCGGAGAGAGGTCTTTCACCGAACGAAACGCGGCATGATTCAGTTTACGTCGATCTTCTGAGAGGTCGCGGTATTCCACCGGTCGAGCCGGTCCCTTTATGCAGCGAACTGCTTAAACTGTGTTTCCATAAAACTGTATTCCTCGTCTATCTATCCTTTGGCACTATGTCCATCCACATGTACAAGTCCCCCCTGCCCGCAGCCTGGGCAGCAGCGGCTCGTCCAGCGAGGGCTGGGCGCGGCCCCAGGCCGGCCCGGCGCCCAGCGCGCCCGCCCCCAGCAGGACGCCGCTGTCCCTGCTGCTCGACAAGGTGACTACATTCACTTTTCTCTTTGCCTCCCCCCACTTAGATAAGAGAGTACCAATAACTTTAGCGCGTTCTATGGTTCGGGAAACTTGTTCTCCATTTAGCTTTTAGAGTAGAGATGATTTTAAATGCTCTTGTATATTTGGGTCGACCACCTAGAGCTCTGGGCTGATATATAATGTGTAACATAACTTCATGCCTTTTTCGACCCGAAGGTGTAGCAGCTGTTGTTAGGCCTCGACTCGCCGTTATATTTATGTCCCAAATGAAATAGGTACCCAACCTATTACCGTACACTAGGCACAATCTTTTTTATTCGATCTTGTCTGATCAAAAGTGCGTGAATTCCAGGTCAAATTTAACTGGATTGTATACTTTCAGGTGGCTAAATGGCAAATCATCCCTCGCGAGGGCACAGAACATTTGCCTTGTCGTGTTTACGGCGCTATACACCTGGCCAGGCTGTTCGGTAAATATATTATTACATCTCCACAGGGCACAAATCTCTTGAACTGGAAATAAAAAGCTCCGTGGTTCATACCTATACCTTTGAACTGCCTGCAGGAGAAAATGTTCTCACTAACCACCAGTCACCCTGCAACATCCTACCTGCCCATAGTATAAAATACATTGAACGGAACCTTTCTGATCTAATTGTATAAACGTGACCGACCTGCAACCTATAAATAACTGAAAGCAAAAAAATAACAACTTATTTTTATTTTTTTTTCATTTTCAGTGAGACTACCGGATTTCTTGAATGCCACACAAATACCAGATTTCAAGCTGAAACTTATTCTGAAGCATATCGATATGTTTATACAGTAAGCATAATTTCTAATTTACAATAGAGTAATAACAATTTCTTCCATACATTTCTTTGTAAAAAATTGGGCGTTGCTTTGGTTGCTTACCATCAGGTGACACGCCTGCTCGTTTGCCCTCCTATCCCATAAAAAACTCGTTTCAGTTGGTATCAAAATTTATTTATTTGCGTATTAATATGGTTTTTCTAACTTATAAGATATTTATGGGTAAAACTAATTACGTGTTAAGTGGTGTTCGTCTCATGGTTTAATACCTTTTTAAAATGCATCCTTTTCGGCCAGTTGCAAGTAATACATTTATTTTTTTTACAGATACTTAGATGAGCACAGCGAATGGTTTGGAGAAATGTACTACGTAGCGGACAACACTTCCCGTTCCCACTAAAATACGGCGCGTCAAGTGTACGAAGTGCCGCCCTCTATTGGAAATAATTTACATTCCAATGAAAATTATATGATTAATTTTCATTTTAAAGCGCCTAATTAACTTACAGTTATAATGTCACCGTCCAAATTGTAACAAAAGTTTGGTGATCATCACATTTGATTACTTCATAAGAGTCAACCGGGGTCACTACTACACGATATATAAGATGTCCGTGTTAAATTTGCTTTGAAAAATTGTATCTATTTTATACCTTAATTTATACTGTTGGATACAAAGTGGCCCAAAAATTGCAACTAGACATCAAAATAGCTGGTTACTTTATGTAATAGTCATTTAAGAAATACAGATTTTTTTTTCACTTGATCCTTGATTAATGTTTGAAGACCAATTCACTAAACACTAAAATCAATGTTTATTTTCCAGTGTTCAAATTACCCCGGTTGACTCTAATGAGCTCCTATATATATACAATTCAAAATATTCAAAAGTATTCGTCATTTATATATATTATATGATAGTTAGGCAACATATAAATATAGTAAACGAGTGACTTATATCAAAGCCTTCATTAGGAGTCGGAATGTTGAATTAGGTAATTCACGATACCTACGCGTTAATATTTTCTTGTAAATAAGGTTTTATCAGTATTATGGTAGCGGTGGTTTATATCAATAGTTGTAGGGCCTTTTTAGACAATAGTCTGCACACCCCATTCACATAAATAACGTGCATAACTTCACGCCTTTTTCTACTCGAAGGTGTAGGCAGTGGCTGATAAGTCTCGACTCAATGTTATGTTTAAGTCCCAAATGGAATAGGTGCCGAACCATGGCCATACCGGGCACAAACGACTTTTCGAAAGGGATTTCGAAAAGTCATTGGTGTGAGCCAGGATTTTAACCCTCGGTAAACTGTTTATTTTTTGTTTCTTTTTTTAGTAAATAATGAGTATTGATAATTTTGAGTTCCTACATAAAATGATGTGTCACGATTTTTACTAAGTACTTCGGTTTTTTTTGCAATTTAGAGCACGGAATAGAGGTCCCGCCAGCTTCATAATGCCTCCTAATTTCTAAAATTACCGACACAAAATCAGATGTTTTTTCTGTGTTTACAATCTGTATTAGTTTTTTTTTCTAAGAGAATCTTATTAAAAAAAGGTGGTTCTATGTTACATTGACCTTGATTAGTTTTAGACTTAAGTTGGTGGAATCGTGTTAAACTACAGAGTTCTCAGCAAGAAGTTTCACTTCAAAAAAATATTGTTATACTTTGCATTTTAATAATATACACAATCAAATAAATTTGAATAGTTTTAGTATCCATCTAGTGAACAATAAAAAATAGTGCAAAAATAATACGATTCTTTAGATCACGAGATATATTGTTTTAGATTGAAATAAAAAAACCCACAAGTGTTTTAAATAATAAGTGACTGCAAATAAATATGGTAGATAAATAATTGTTTCATTTATCATACACATACTGTACCCAATGTCGACACTTAGGAAACAGAGTGATAGAGCCAAGCAGTTCGCTGCATGAATGGGCCGGCTCGACCGGTGAAATACCACCACCTCTCAGAAGATCGACGTAAAGTGGCTCATGCCGCATTTCGTTCGGTGAGAGAGGTACCCAGAGGCCCACCCCCCTTCCCCATCCCTTCCTATCCTACTCCCTTAAAGGTAGGCAACGCAATTGTAACTCTATATGTGTTGCAGGTGTCCATGGGTGGCGCTGGTCACTTACATCAGGTGACACGCCTACTCGTTTGCCCTTCTATCCCATAAAAAAAACCTACCACACCCTTTATCACATTACATAGCATAAAACGAAGTAGCTTTCCACTGTCTGTCCCCATAAATGCTTTTGAAATTTATTTTGAAACTACGCAATGGATTTTGATGCGTTTTTTTTCGTGTCAATGAGGTAGTTTTCATCTATAATTATTATTCATGTATCATGTAGTCAAGAAAAAGTGATAATTTTTGAAGTTTAACACTTAAATTCCAAAGACTGTAAAAATTACTTTTGATCCGGAACAAAGTTCGTCGGGGCAGCTAGTGTCCTATAAAAGGGGAGTGAATAGATTTTAAAAGGGCCATGATATCAAAGATAACCTGAATTCAATCACAGTCGTCTGTGAAAACTAATTTCATATAAAATTCATAATATTTTTTCTTAATACCCTTTCGTTCATCCATTCCTTATACAGATAAAAGTAGAAAATAATGTGGTCGCATTGAAAAATCTCATTTAAAGTAAAATAAATTCACTGCAAAATTTGTTTTATTACAAAAAATACAATAGATCCAGCAATATTTGAAAACATAAACAAAATCAGAACTTATTACAAAACAATAAAAATCTGTGTCGTTTGAATACTTATTAATTGAGTTAAGACACCATAATAATACAAAAAAAAAAAACTTAAAATATATAATTTCACCGTAAACACTCTATAATGTAAATTCGGAATAAAAATAAAGTAACAACATAACAAACCAGAAAATATTGTATCAGTCATTTTAAAAGAAAAAAGATCAAAAAGGCGAGGTTCGTGGCGTATTCTGCGGATTGGCATAATAACTGGTTCTAAAAATGTATCAATCTCAGTTAATAAGATTTTTTTAACTTAACACTTCTCTTATTTTATCATGTTTTGTGATTTTTTTTTACATATCTTAAATTATACCTGTAGGCAAAGAATTTTGATAGTTACAAATTATATTAGCAACAATAGTTTTTCCAATCAATTAATTTGTTCTTCAGCATCTGGTTTTTTTTTCGACTGCGACATATGGAACACTGCGTTATTGACTTTCATTACAATTAATATTTTTTTACACGCACTTCAATTATTATCAAACTGTAAAGACAACGATGCAAGCAAATATTTATGTGATATATAATGTCATAGGTTCGAATCTTATTCTTAGCAAAACCTTGCGATTCCATTTGTGTCTATGCCTGTTAAGTAGTCATTTTAAAATCGACTAATCACTGTGGATTTTACACTTCTAGATCGATGGTACTTGATACGCAATTAACGAGCGATGATAACACATAAAAACAATTGCTTGTAAAATAATTATGAACAAAAGTCAAAAACTATCTGACACGAAACAATATGTGTGCAACTGTTTCATACACATGCAAATACAATTCAAAGTATACATGAATAAACACAGCTTGAAAAAAAAAACATAACTGAATCCTGAAACTGGCGCGAACAATGCAATATTTATATAAAAATTGTGTAAATCAACTATAGATATAAGATTAATAGATCGGTAATAGTCACCCAAAGAACAAAACCAAAAATGGGTTGTTTATTTGGGAGTGACTTATCAATTTGTGCGTAAAAAGTGCTTCAAGGTGTCAACTTTTACTTTAATTTAATGGTCATGTGTTGAATTTTATACATCCCGAGAATCGCTTACTCGCGGTTGCGCTGCCAGTGATGATTATTAGTACATTTTTACTGACATGTGCCATTTACTACAGTCTATGATAAATCTATGAAATCAACACACAATGTGGCTCCAGTACTATACTGGAGCCTATTTAAAACTTATTTGCAATTTGGTTTTTTTTTTCTATGACAATCTTTTTAATATTTTCAAACTGTCAAAATTAGTGTATCTTTATAGGTGTGTTAAAAAATAAAAATATTGCAATGTTAGTCGATCAGTTGTGTTGTCTATTGCAGTTCCATTTCCATCCTGTGTATAACGCGGCGATACTCCTGTTCGAGCGCGTTGTACTGTGAGGAGAGGCGACTCTGGGTCTCGTTCAGTCCACTCGCACTCACGGTGGCAACGTACTCGTCGGGTTTCAATACTTTTTGTAACTTTTTCATCTCTAATTTCTTTTTCTGTAAAAATTATTAGAATTAAAATAAATTAAATTATATTACTATTAGAATTATAATTATTACAAAATTGTTAAAATTAATTCGCTTAGTCCATAACCATCCAAATCCACCTATGTAGTTTGGCACTGGCAACCATCCAAAGACTCTCCGGAAACTATCTACAGTTATAAATAAAATTGAAGTGTCTGTTAGTAATATTGCAATAACTGCTTCCTACTAAATTCATATGAATTTATATATATACTATATATTACATGTATGGCAACAGAATTCGTCATTTGCTACATTTGAGAATGGAAAATTGATCTGGTATGTCCAGGAAAAATTTCTATTATATTCACCTTCAGGAAATAAGGATGTGTGGTTCAAGATACAAATACAAGCAAACAAAATAACAACAAAGTTGTAAATTAGAATTTACAACTGTCATATTAGTTCGATTTCACTTCCCCATAAAACTGTAAACTTAAAACACATACACATATTACGTACCTGGAAAGGTGCATTTAGCCTATTCTTTATATCCAGCCTATAATTTAAATATGCAGTCTTATCAGATGTGTTAGTACACTTTAAACGTAATATCTCGTACACACGCCTCGCCTGTTTCTTATTAATTTTGAATTTATTGCAAGCCTGTTTAACCATGTCTGCAGAAAATCTGGAATCAATCATACAGGTATCTATTTACATAAGATAACATTTTGTGTCCATTTGTCCATTTTATTGTGTAGGGTAGAGCAGTGGTAGAGCCAAGCAGTTCGCTGCTTGAATGGGCCGGCTCGACCGGTGAAATACCACGACCTCTCAAAAGATCGACATAAAGTGGCTCATGCCGCGTTTCGTTCGGTGACAGAGGTATCCGGAGGCTCATCCCTCTTCCCCATCCTACTCCCTTAAAGGTCGGCCACGCAAAACGGTATCATTATATGTGTTGCTGGTGTCCATGGGCGGCGCAGGTTGCTTACCATCAGGTGACACGCCTGCTCGTTTGCCCTCCTATCCCATAAAAAAAAAATTGTAAAGCAAGATTTTTCATCAAACAAAAGCAGTTAGTTAAATCACAGAATACCAAATTCCCATAAAATTACCAAATTAAAATGAACATTCACTACAAAAATATACACTAAATTAAAGTCTAAAGTGTCTTGCTGGTCCAGTAATCGAGTTCCCAACTTCTGAATCAAGAAGTTGTGGGCCAGCTATTCCATTTAGGACGTTAACATAACGGCGAATCAAGGCTTAACAGCCGCTGCCTACACCTTCAGCTAGAAAAAGTTGTTATGTTTTAATTTATATAATTTACCCTTGCAATAGTTTGGCTGGTTGAAAGGCAGACAGGGTACTACAATTTTTAGCATCCACAAAGTCTCTGATTCTCTGAAAGTCTTGTGACGGGTCCTCCACTGTAATGTCAACCACATCTGGCTGTATGACATAGTGAGAATATATCGCCTGAAATGAAGAATGGATGCTATCAACACTCAAATCAAGCAAATAGATTTTTCAAATTTAAAAGACTTTTTTTTTCTAATTTTCTTGCAATATTATATTTTACGGTTACCTTCAGTAATTGTGCACAAATTCCTAACTTCCTAAAGGGTGGTAGAGTCAACACTTGTGAGATCCTAGGTCGGGTATTTTTTGGATAAGCATAATAGCGATACACTGTGGAATATGCTGCTGTTGCGTAGCGCACACTTCCTTCACTTGAGTGGTATTTCTCGAATCTGAAATTAATTTAGATATCCATCATAGAATGACGCTCAAAGGATAACATAAAATCCAAGGATCTTATAATCTCTTAACTAAACAGGAAATAATACGTCACTTATTAATAAACTTCATGCAATCACTATTGAAGTCCTGGTCAGCTATCATATTTTTATCAAATAAGTGTTATCTATTTGCTAGATGTGGAATGCTAGCAAGTGCTTTTCTATTTCTAATATGTCGCAGTGCTTTCAGTTTTTAATTTGAATGTACAAACTGTTTGATTTTAAGTTTAAGTTCTATCAGAGGTTCAATTACTTTCAAAAAAATTGTGGTTGAGAGAATTACTTTATTTTTCTAATATGAAATAAACAGCATTAATAAATAGTAAAAATTTGCCACATTAATATTAATCTTAAAATAATATTCTAGAGCCCATACAGGATAATTTTTTGAGCTCAGTCTGATGTTTGCAGCACCACATGGTGCACTAATTTCAGGATTAATTTCTACTTACACAGTAAAGAATGTCCACTGGTCATCATCAACATCTATAAATGATGCTGCATCAACATACCACAGTAAAAATGTTTGCAGTCTTTGATGATACGCCAGAAAACCGGGTGTTGATATCTCACTATAATAAACTTCAAATGTGCGTTCTTCTCCATTGTCTATGAAATACAAACAATGACTATTATAGAAGCAGCTCTACTGCTTTAGTAGATGATAGTACAAATAAATTAGGTAGAAACTATAGCTTCACAACATATCCTATATTTTTTTAAGGTGGGTCAGAATAGCAACAAAGTAAAATCCATAGCCTCAAAATAGGCAACATTTTTTTTTTTTTTTTATGGAACAGGAGGGCAAACGAGCTGGCGTGTCACCTGATGGTAAGCAACCAACGCCGCCCATGGACACCAGCAACACATTTAGTGTTACTGTTGCGTTGCCGACCTTTAAGGGATAGGGGATAGGAAAGGATGGGGAAGGGGGATGGGCCTCCGGGTACCTCTCTCACCGAACGAAACGCGGCATGAGCCACTTTACGTCGGTCTTCTGAGAGGTCGTGGTATTTCACCGGTCGAGCCGGCCCATTCATGCAGCGAACTGCTTGGCTCTACCACTGTTAAAATTCTTTAATTCATCAATATTTATCACACATTATAAAAAAATTGTGAGGTTCTCAGGTATTTTTCAACAGAATTAAAGGTGGGGATATCAGCGTAGTACGTACCAAGTTTTGTTTTAAAAGCATGTAACAACTTTCCATGTGGAGAAAATGAATGATCTTTCTTCAGAATAGATACAAAATTATCCAAGTTAGTCACATAACCTGGTGCTAGAACCTTTTTTAAGGCACCTTCCACATCATCTGGTATCATTCCTTCAGACTTATTTGGCTCAATCTGTCAAGGAACAATTTCCAATCATCATTTTGATCACACAAAAAAAAATACAATTCCAAAGTATCCACTTACTTTTTCAGTATATTCTATTCCTAAATATGTTCTTAGACTACCTGCAGTGTAATATAACCGAATATGCAGGTCAGTATAACCAAATATGTTTTCATTTTCGCCAAATACTTGGTGACACATCTCGGGAGCGAAGCTTGATGCATCATTTTCAAGCTCATCAACAGATCTGACTAAACAAATAACAGACAGAATTAAGAAAATATAGTACAATTTTAAGAAGAAAGAGACGTATATTCCTATTCAACGGTTATTTCTTTCGTTAGTAGCGATTATGGCCCTACTAAATTATTTTAAGAATTTCCATTATCTAACGAAAGAATTTCTTACCGAGCTTAAACTCCAAAACCTCGTTACCTTCGGCTACTAAATGGCACAATGCATCGGTCATTTTGGTTTTTTATTAAAATACATTAAACACGATACAATTCCCGCGCAAAAATATCAAGAGGTTCGAATTCTATGATGTATATAATTTAGTACACCATTGAACGAATCATTTAACAATGCTTGTTATATTATCGATACAGAAAGAAATCAGTTTACGGAAGTAAATTGCAAATGCTAGAACAGTGACATTAGAAAACAATTAAACGAACTACACCATTACATAAAATTATTTTTCGAAATAACCCAACTAAAATAATAAATTCAATAGCTGTCAATGTCAGATTGCTAACGGAAACTGATTAGTGTCAGCCGTCAAAGGTAAATTCTTTTCCAATCTCCACTACGACCAAATTCGATCGAGATCAAGTCGAGATCTAACCTGCAGAAATCTTTTCTATTCGCTGGTTACTCAGGTTTTGTAAAGCGAACAAACCTCCAAAATGATAGAGAATTAATTTAGTTAATTTAATTTGAGTTTTTCTTGGTTACAGACAAAATTTTAGATTCTGTTGAATTCATTTTAAAGCGTAAGAGACACTGTTACACTTGCTCATTATTAGCTTGAGAGCATGCTAGTATCGAGCATGCTCTCGATACAAGCATGTGTGTACAGACCTTGCTAGTAATGCAAAAATCGACAGCCATGCCAATAACGACCATAAATCTTCAGCAGCATGGTTGAAAATAGAATGCTTATTGACAGCAAATGACATAAGCATGCGTTTTATTAGCATGTGTAACAGTACTTATTTAATTTAATATAATTTAACGACCTGGTTTCTAGGACCTTTAAGTCGAGTCTTATTTTATATTTAACAGCATCATTCTTATCCTAAACTAATCTTAACCTAACCTAGCCTAACCCTAAAGCTTAACCTAAACTAACCTAATCATCCATAAAGTCGTGGCACTTTATGCATGATGTTCCGAGGGAGTCCTGACGAGAATGTAGAAGAGCACACTAAACACGATACCTACACTATTTCCCACATTTGCACTCATATACGAACACTTATGCAATAAAACGCCACGATTTTTATTCAATAATATCCATTGAAACACAAATCTGAGAAAATAATGCAAATAGCGGACATGTCTCCTCCACAGTCCCGCCAAAACTCCTGTAACAGTACCATAGGCATATAACTAAGTACTTGTAGTAAGTACCTGGATGACCGAGCTTTGTTCAGTATTTTTTTTTTATAAATTGTGTTTTTTGGAAATTATATATAAGTACGAATTACATACTAATAAAATGATGAAATATGAATAATAATGTATATGAATATGAATAATTCTTCGTACCCCTACTCGCGCATCTAGTTGTTACGATTCCTCTTTTACAGCTCGTGCAGTTCGGTTATGGAATTGCCTTCCACACTCGGTAAGAGATGCCTCTTCTCTAGAAGTTTTTAAGAAGAGAACCAAAGAATATTTCCTCTCTAAAGAATGATCGGTACTAAGTATCTCTATTTACATGTAATGTGTATGTATATATATTTATATATATATATATATATATATATATATATATATAGTGCGACAGAAAAGAGTAGAAATTAATTATTTTGGAACTAAAGAATTTTGAATTCCTAGCAACACTCGAATACGAAAAATTAATGTCAACAGTGACCACAGAGCATATAAATAAGAGTCGGCACTCCATACAATGTCCTGAGCTCATTTAGACTGCATCTTTCACCAACATAATAATCATTCGTTTTTCCTCTGTACCTAATGTTGGCATCGTTGCCGTCACTGACACACGTCAGTGTCACTGTCAAACGTCAGTGTAACTGTCAAACGTCAGTGTAACTGTCAAACGTCAGTGTCACTGTCAAATGTCAGTGTCACTGTCAAACATCCTCATCCATATTATTAGTCGTAGGAAAAAATAAAACATTTTATTTTGATGTAATTGATATATTTCGTAATATATAAAATGATTTTACATTCAGTCAGGGTAAATAGACAAATAATAATGCTTAATTCATTCACACATCTAAGTAATGATTGACAATGACAGCACCAGTGCATCGGCTTTAATTGATTGAGTAGTACTAGTACAACTAGTCGAGGTTTGTGATTGCTCATTAAAATTAATACTAACATAACATAACATAACTTCACGCCTTTTGTTACCCGAAGGTGTAGGCAGTGGCTGTTAAGCCTCGTCTCGCCGTTATGTTTACATCCCAAATGGAATAGGTGGCGAACCTATTGCCATACCGGGCACAAAGTTTATCAGTCATCGATATTTATCACACATAACTTCCGAAAACAATTTCGAAAAGTCATTGGTGTGAGCCAGTGTCGGGAATCGAACCGCGGACCTCTGGATCAGAGGCCGTGCGCTCGCCCACTGCGCCACCGAGACTTTTTAAAATACTTTTTAAAATTAATACTACTATAATAAAAAAAAAAAATTAGAATCTGGTTCGCAGTTTGAACCTCGGCTATGCGGAGCCGTTAATCCTGACAGTAATGCTGTTTTTAATGCAGCAACAAAATGGGTACAGGTTGGGTTTTTATCGGTAACACTATGTTGTCGGATTAAGCCGAATAAATTCTCTAAAGAATCTTGGTTTAACTTGCGCAAATTTAAATATTCGAACCCATGCCTTTGCAGGATATCCCAAATATCTAACAGTGACTTTAATGATATTTTAAACCCTTTTATACAACGTACATTCTTAAGTTGCAATATAGAATCAGATTTTATAAACTTTATATTCTCTATTTTGTTAAAAAAATATCTCCACAACTCGACATGATTTGAATGAATACTAACATTCTCTCTAATACCCCTTTTCACATCTTTAGGAGATGATGGGCCATTGCAAACATCAAATAATTTATCTAACTCTTTGATAATGTCAGCTGTTTCTTTTATTTCATTTGCAGCATTGACATATTTCCATGCTAGCATATGCAAAATACTTATTTAATTTCGGAAAATTTAAAAAATTTCTATTATTTTCTTTAGCCAAAACTAAATATTTCCATCTACCCGTTTTTTGTCCCCATACAATTTCTCCCGCATTATAAAAATTATTCCTAATTGATTTAAATAAATGAGGTATGTCATACATTATGAAAACTTTTTTGTTATCATTAAAAATAAAATAATTCTCATCTATAGACTGCCCACCGAATTTTTTTAATAAATTTAATGCACCAGTATTTGTAGGACCTTGATCGCACACTGTTGTTAAGATTTTAAATCCAAATTGCTCAAGTGAAATTATAAGAGTTTTAATTAATGTGGAAAGTTTGGCAGAAGAAACTGATCCATGAACAAAAAATATGCTACGGGCAATTTGAATTTTTTTTCAGCCCTTGAACCATGAAAACAAGAGCATGGTCGGCAATTTTACAATCGCGTTCGTCACCGTAATCTACGAAGCCTTCTATTTTATCATTAGCTTCGTTGTATATTAATCTCTTTTTAGAGCCATTTCATCAAATAATAATGTTGTGCATTATATAAAATTTTAATTAATACCCGGTTCTAATTGTACTTTAAGAAGTAAGTGTTGAAGAGTTTTTGCACTAAGTAGAGATATAGCCCCCTCGAGATATCGGTAGGCTTTAGGTGAACGTTTGAAAATTGCCAAAGCCCACAATTTTGTCTTCATAGTCCAACGCTTGCCTGCTGGCTTCTTTTTATAATTTTTCGCTACATCACCAACTAGATCCCTCAATATAGTGCTGTCCAGTTTGTCCAGATCCAATGATGTTTCTGTCAATCTTATTATTGTCAATTTTTGAGCCTTTAATCTCGCCAACAATTGTTCTTCTTTATTAGTTAAACCTATAAAATATAAATTTAGATATGAATAACTAGCACTAGAACTTCATACCGCCATATTTTATACATTTTCACTAAAAAGATTATTGCCGCAATCATATTCTTTCCTCATAAATGGACTATCTAACACTAATATTTATATTTGTTTCTAAGATTTTCGCGAATCTCACTCATTGATCAAAACAACTTTTAGGATTGTATCGCGTTTATTTATTAACCTAGAAACCAAGTCCCTTTCTTTTTCTCAAAAACTTTATAAATAATAGCAATATCAATAGCCCGTTCAAAATGAAATAATAATCAGTTTTGCAGAACAGCCGCTGAGTTTTCTTGCTGGGTCTTTCTCAGGACTGGCCGCGTTTTTGACCCAGTGGTAGATTTTTAATAAACACTTTACCTTTTAATTTAAACTCAATAAATATTTAATAATAGTTATACTTTAATCTCAACCAACTAAGAAAATAAGATAATTTGTAATAATTTAATAATAACAACTTTTACTTATTAAATCATACAACAAAGGATCTTTAGAAGCAGGATATATTAATGCATCTTATATATAAGTATTTAACTTTTGTTCTCATGGTCTGATGTGGGTTACCAATAGTAAAAATCATATTTTTAACATCAACTTTTTGATATGTGTATGGGAAAGTGTATGGGAAAATTATTGAAAGGAGAATGAGGGTGATATCTGATGGAGTGTTGTGGGAGGCTCAGGGTGGTTTCAGAAGCGGACGAGGGTGCATGGATCAGATTTTTTCTCTCCGCAACATCGTGGAGAAACAACTGGCTGTTAACCGGAAGGTTTTCTGCGGTTTTGTGGATCTGGAAAAAGCGTTTGACAGAGTGTTACGAAAGGATCTGTGGGATATACTCCCGGGCTACGGGGTGAGCGGAGCACTGCTGCGCGCTGTACAGTCCACTTATGAGGGCTGCACAGCGTGTGTGCGTGTTGACGGCGGCTTGTCCCCCTGGTTTGACGTCAATATCGGCGTCAGACAGGGTTGCGTGCTGTCCGCTCGACTGTTCATCCTGTACCTGGACAGTTGTCTCCAGAGAATGAGATCGATGGATGTAGGGATGCGAATGGGTGACTTAGTTGTGAGCTGCCTGCTTTACGCAGATGACGCCGTGCTTCTAGCCGAATCGCCGTCGGACCTGCAAACACTAGTCACTACTATGAAAGATGATTGCATGATTAAAGGCTTGCAGTTGAATGCGACGAAAACGAAAGTAATGGTGTTTGAAAGGGAGGAATCCAGAACAGATGCAAGGATAATGGTTGATGATGTAGTGCTGGAACAGGTGAATGAAATTGTATATCTTGGATGCGCTTTTAGCAGAGATGGAAGGTACACCGCGGATGTAGAAAGACGAGTGGCGATAGGAAATAGCGTAAACGGAGTGTTGGGCAGATTCCTGGGCGCAAAAAATATTAGCAGAAAGGCCCAGTTAGCAATCCACAATGCAGTCCTGATCCCAACACTAACTTATGGAAGCGAGAGCTGGGTATGGCAGAGTGTGCATGAAAGTAGAATAAACGCGGTAGAAATGAGGGCTCTACGCAAAATCTGCGGAGTGACTCTCGCTGACCGCGTAGAAAACAAGGTTGTAAGGAAGGAAGTTGGTTTGAAAGAGAGTGTCGGTGTAAAAGTAAGAAAGGGCATGCTCCGATGGTTCGGACATGTAGAAAGAATGGTTGACGCAAGACTGACTAAGCAGATATACAATGCAAAAGCGGACGGATGTAGGAGTCGAGGACGGCCAAGACACACATTCCAAGACCAAATAGAACGTGTTCTGGAGGAAGGTGATGTTAAGAGCCTCAAAAACCGACGCGCGTGCATGAAAAGAGTTATGAAAGTCAACGAAGCGAGTGAGGTGTGTAAGAATCGTGCCCTATGGCGCTCTGTTCTCTCTGCCTACCCCGCAAGGGATTTGGCGTGAAGTTATGTATGTATGTATGTAACTTTTTGATTTTTATTTCCAAAAAGTGGGTGCTCTCTGTATCAATGAAGATAGCTTTTGAACAACTACCATCTTTTTGTTCATACTCGTGAAAATGATCTCTGTAAAGAGTTCGAAACGTCGGGAAATAAATATAAATAAATAATAAATAAACGCGATACAATCCTAAAAGTTGTTTTGATCAATCACTAATATTTATTTTTCCTAAGTAACTGTGACGCTTTTTGCGATTAAGCTTATCGAAATAAATTTACTTCATTTTAAAAGATATCACGATCTTAAAAATGTAAAGTTTATTACATATATCTAGAATGTATTATAAATCAGTCACACCTTGTCAGTGGTTAAGTCACGCAGTTCGCTGCATGAATGGGCCGGCTCGACCCGTGGAATACCACGACCTCTCAGATTATCGCTGAAGTGGCCTTAGCCGCGTTTCACTAGCTGAGAGAGGTATTCGGAGGCCCAATCCCTTTCCCCCTCCCCTTCTGAAACCCACTCCCGATCCCACCCATATCCCATTGTAGGAGCCGGCATTATTCTAGTATGTGTTGATTATAATGTAACGCGTAAATTTTTGATTTTGTGATTTAAAGCGTCTGTGAGACAATGAAACTGTATTTGTTACAATATACCTTTGGTTTCCTCATTTGGCTTGTTCCTTTGATAATTTTTCACATTCACCATGTGTGAAGGTCCCGGTACTTGTGGTGAATCTGAAATATGCAAAAAGAAATGTTTAGATTAAAAAAATACTATTACAAGTAGATAAACAACCGTGTTACATGTTGTATTAGTAGTCCCTTTATTAACACTAGCTTTGATCAATTGTATGTCATGAAAGATGGAGATAATGCATATGCGCTTCTTTAAGATAATCACCGCAACCTTAGATAGCTGCACCACAATTAAGCTACTCAGAAAAGGTTACTATGGTGTACCAGAGTACACCATAGTAACCTTTTCTGAGTAGCTATTTGTATAATAAATTAAATGCTTTTTTGAATATATATCACCTTCCTAGAAAGAAATGCAAGCAATACATACTATTAACAGTGGTAGAGCCAAGCAGTTCGCTGCATAAATGGGCCGGCTCGACATGTGAAATACCACGACCTCTCAGAAGATTAGACGTAAAGTTGCTCATGCCGCGTTTCGTTCGATGAGAGAGGTACCCGGAGACCCACCACCCTTTCCCCATCATTTCCTTTCCCCTATCCCTTAAAAGTCGGCAACGCAACAGTAACACGTTAGTATATGTGTTGCTGGTGTCCATGAGCGGCGTTGGTTGCTTAGCATCAGGTGACACGCCTGCTCGTTTGCCCTCCTATCCCATTAAAAAAAATACAATTACTTGTCCTCATACAATTACTCCCACATTATAAAAAATATTCCTAATTGATATAAATAAATAACTTTATGGTACTTGATAGAAATATTGATAGTGTAGTACATTTCTTATTATTTTGTCGTTGGCTTAGAACAACTCGTGATTTTCATGATTGCAAAAGATATTTTGAAAGACATTTTGTACATTAGAGACTGTAAAAATGCTTAGAAAGGTAATAGTATCACTTATTATACAGGCAACTTATCCATTTAGTCACTTATTATGTCATAACAACTATGTAAACAAGTTTGGTAAAACATACAATACAACCCCACCTACATTGTACAAAATGTTTATTTTCCTGTCTTATAATGTTGTAATAATGCACATCAAACTAATATCTACGATGAATACTGAATATTTAAGAGTGGTAGAACCAAGCAGTTCGCTGCATGAATGGGCCAGCTCGACCGGTGAAATACTACCACCTCTCAGAAGATCAACGTAAAGTGGCTCATGCCGCATTTTGTTTTGTGAGCGAAGTACCCGGAGAGACCCATACCCCTTCCTCATCCTACTCCTTTAAAGGTTGGCAACACAACTGTAATACTATATGTGTTGCAGGTGTCCATGAGCGGCGTTGGTCGCGCCTGATTTTAATCAGGTGACACACCTGCTCGTTTGACCTCCTATCCCATTAAAAATATATTGAAAAACATAAGAAATCCTAAAGAATATGATGATAAATCATCATAAAAAAAGTTACCCTAAAACTCGAGTAACATAGTTTCTTTTGTTTATCAGGTAATATTTGAACTTATACTTTGCATTCATATTATTATTTTCTATAGTTTAAGCTATAGTTAGTGTAGTGTAGTGTAGTTTAGTGCGTTTATTTCTAATCTGGTCACCAGGATTTGTGTATATTTACTATCGAGGTTTTTAGCTACTCAACTTACATACATATTTATTAGTAACAAGTTGAAATCAACAAACAATCGTTATATGTAGTATAAGTGACTGAAATGGCAATAAAAATACCTCTAATCCTGGGCATAAGATACTTTTTGTTTATTTATTGATAAAGGGGTTAAAGTCATAAATACACATGGACATTTTGGTGTTATAACTGTATATGTTACAACATACCTTTGGTTTCAACATTTGGCCTGTTCCTTTGATAATTTTTTCATTCACCATGTGTGAAGGTCCCGGGTGCTTGTGGTGAATCTGAAATATGCAAAAAGAAATGTTTAGATTAAAAAAATACCTAGAAATTGTAGTCAATTGGTTCTTAGGCACAATTATTCTAATGGTTTCTTTTATGTAGTCTTTAAAAATGTTTATGTAAAAATATAGATAGGTACTATGTACTAGAGTTCTAATATTTGATTAAATCTATACACAACATAGGAATAGTGAATGGAACTAATCATGAGACAGAATCTGATACTAATTAAATATTATTTAAATAGCAAAAAAGTGTCAAAGACAGAGAAACAAACTTAATTAAAACATTTTATTGATAGAAATTTATTTTACATTTGCCTTTTCAAAACTATTGTGTTACATACATACAATATGTTGTCAGTAAGAATAGTTATGCCAAGCTAATAGCCAGTACACATCATGAATCATTTAAGGTTTAAAGAGATGATTGATGATTACTTACATGTCGGATGTTGGCCAAAATACACAGGGAAATTAACAAATAGTTCATCTTCTACAGGTGTGGGTAAATTAATTGATGTATGGTTACTATTTTTTTTTATAAAAATGAGGTATATCTGAAAACTTAATCTGTTCATTTTGTGCATAATATTTATTTGTTCTTTGTATTGGGTTAAAAAGATAATGTAAACTGGTGCAGAAATGTAAAATTATATTAATACAGAAGTATAAGAAATAAATTTAATATTATCCTATTAATATTATAAATGGGAAAGTTTGTGAGGATGTATGGATGTTTGTTACTCTTTCATACATCAACCGTTGAACAGATTTTGATGAAAATTGGCACACAGGTAGAAACACTTCCTGGATTAACATATAGGATACTTTAATCCCAGTAAAGCCTATGTCCCCTCGGGATGTTTTTACTTTTTACGCAAGCGGAGTTGCGGGCAGAAGCTAGTTAACATATAAATACAAACCTAATGCATGATAGAGTATATTTAAGGTTTTACATAATAAATACTTTAAAGACGAAGCTGGATTGTTTGTGTTTTTGTGCTTGCATTAATCTTCAAAACGTCGGCAGATTAGATATCGGGTTAATAACACAAGATGACCGTTTTTAACTAGTGATATTTTGAAAACAATATTTTAGCCAATATTGTTTCCGTGGATAGTTATGCTATGAAATAGTTACAATAATTTAGTGTTTATATTTGAAGTCTTTAGTTTTAGTTTATATTTCAAAGCAAATACAATAACAAGTATAAATAAATTGATGATCACCATGTGGATATGTAACATAAAAGAATTAATAAGATGTCCATAAGAATTTCATACCTGTCAGGGTCCAGCGGTAATTTAGCCAAACGTATATTAGAGCCAGGGACACACCTTTTACTGCAAATGATGCATTTTTTATAAATCCTTGATGCGTAATTGTGATTTCGTGAATGCTCCATGTTGAAAAGAAGAAATTAGAAAAATCTTCTATCGACGTCAAACTAATGTAAAATATTAATTTATCGAGGAACTAGAGTTCAACTCAAGCAATTTTCAGTGTAATTTGGATAAATGAGGAAGAAAATTATTGTAATTTATTGCGATTAAAATTTGCGAAGAAATTTTGCCAAGCTTATGACAGAAAATGGCGACTTTAGACAAAGAGTATAAAAATGATTTTAGATATTTTCCATTTTGACATCGACGATCCTATTGGTTAATCATGGTCGGACATGATTTTGAATTCGACGATGCTATTGGTTAAAAAAACCTCGTACAGATAAAACAAACTTAAATTATTTTTGTTCTAAAGTGAATACCCACTGACAGTGACATCTTGCATCTCGCGATATCTAAGATTTCTACAAATTTTGTTTTATGACGTGATTTTAAGACAGCCAAGTGTGTATATTGTTTATTATCATGAATAAAACCATCCGTAGTGGTACCCGTGCAATAATTTATAAGGTTTTCATGAGGTGTCTAGCGGAATTTCAAGCTGGAACTTTGTTAACCGAGTTGGAAGATGTATACAAACGTACAGCAGCTTTTACCGGTAAGTTATCAGTTAGATACCAAATAAAACTTATAAAGATACTTTTGGCACGTGATGGCAAATACTTTACTATCGAAAACTTAGTGATTACTTTATTTTTAATTTCATTTTTAGGTTAGAAAAACATAAACAAAGATTATCATTATTATTGCGCGATCCAAATAATTTGATACTTGAAAAATTTGTCAATCTTTAAATGCAACTAATGTTCATAATTTAAATTTTAATGTTAAATTCTAGTTACGTAAGTATAATACCTCAAGTCAGTGCGTGTTTGAATAAAAACACACACTGAATATCCCGCCTAATCGCTAACATTTGGAAAATATTTTTCCTAATCTGAAGTGCACGCATCACTTCATAGAATTTGAACTTCATACTAATGACTTCGGCCGTACATTACAATTAGACAAGACGCAGCTACAGGTATAACTCTTTTACATCGCCACCGACTGGGAAATTTCCTACAATCCTGGCTGCTTTGTCGCGATAAAATTTAGTAAATTTTGAAATAAATTTCTTTGTTTTAGGTGTTTCTGAAAGCACAGTACGCAGAATAGCCCGGGATGGCATTCAAAATGGCGGAAAATTTTCCACCCCTGCTAAGCACCGAAAAGGTCGACCACCAAAAAATTTGGATGACTTCGATATCTGCGCAATCCGCCAAAAAGTACATTTTTTTTACACTGTGAAAAAAGAAGTGCCAACAGTTAGCACATTATTATTGCAGTTAAAAGACGATATAAATTACGATGGAAGTCGTGAACACTTAAGAAATCTCTTAAAAAAGATCGGTTTCCAGTTTAAAAAGTGCAAGTCTAACAGACAGGCTTTGATTGAAAAATCTATAGTTGCACATAAACGTGAAGAATACTTACGTACCATCATGCATAACAGAAATCTACCAGAGGAACTACAGAAGGACATTATATATTTGGATGAAAGCTACATTCACTCTAGCTATAAAGTCAAAAAATGCTGGCAGTCTATTCACACTGAAGGTGTCACCTCTGATACATCAAAAGGAAAACGTTGGATTCTAGTACACGCGGGAAGTGCAAAAGGTTTTGTGCCTAATGCACTTGTAGTTTTTAATGGAGTGAATAAGCAGGAGGATTATCACTCAGAAATGAACCAGGGAAATTTTACAAAATGGGTTACCGAAAAGCTCATTCCTAACATTGCAGAGCCCTCCATAATTGTCATGGATAATGCGCCTTATCACTCTGTAATTAAAAATAAAACTCCAACATCAGCAAGTAAGGTGAATGAACTAAAGTCATGGCTACAAGATAACAATATATCATTTGATCCAGATTTGAGGAAACCTGGTCTTGTAGAGCTAGTAAAAAGACATAAACCTATGCCAGTTTATGAAATTGACGAAATTCTGGGGCAACACGGTCACACAGTAGTACGGCTACCACCGTACCACTGTGATCTGAATCCCATCGAGTTGATTTGGGCTTTGGCAAAACGAAAGATTGCTGCAAAAAATGTAGGTGCACAAGATATTAAGGAATTGGCTATAGAAGCATTTCATTCTATTACCCAACAGGATTGGATGAATTGTTGCAAACATGTAAAAAACATTGAAAAAGAATATTATGACCGTGGCAAAACACTTTATAATGACATAGATCAATTGGTTATTGAAGTCGGTGAAGACAGCAGCAGTGATGATGAGAATGAAGCAGAAAGCAGTGACGAAATATTAAATTTCGGTGCTAGTACTAGTTCATCGCAACAAAATGTAGATAATCGCATTGAAGGAGTGGAATATTTAGATTTTGATTTGTTGGACTAGTTTTATTTGATCATGAATAAATGCATAAGCTTTTTAATTCCTAGTTAGTTTTAATTATTTATTTGCCTGAAGGAGATCTGTATAGGATATCGTCGAGTTAGTTGGCTCCATAAACAATTGCTTTTCAGACTCTTGTGCTTTATTTTAATA
The DNA here is from genome assembly GCA_905147225.2 of Euproctis similis. NCBI lineage: Eukaryota > Metazoa > Arthropoda > Insecta > Lepidoptera > Erebidae > Euproctis > Euproctis similis. The sequence continues at coordinate 19,911,551 of LR990109.1, forward strand.
GTTTTGTGCATGCTGTCTGTCTGCCGTCTTCGAATGTTGGTTTGAATAGTGATTGTGGTCGTTTCATTCCAGTTACGGTTATAGCATTTCCCTTATTCACATAACAAAGGAAAAGGGCCAACAAGATTACTTGTATGCAAATCGGGTATAAAATAAATTTTAAGCTAAAGCTCTGTCTACCTCTTTCGGCATATAGGAATGATAATGCATGTCTGTCAGTCTTATCTTCTCATATGATTACTACTAAATACGTACATCTGTGCCAGTAGGTAAGAAATGTATATAGCTAAAACAATTGATAATATTATATATTAATTAATAAAAAATCAAGTATCATGACTACTTAATCATAATTATCAGTGTTACCATCTGCTCGATGGTGGCGCCCTCATTTATTTTCTACTCTTTTCTGTCGCACTGTATATGTATGTATTTTTATGTACGTATGTTGAGATGTATATATGTAATGTATGTATTAGGATATGTATTTATTCTTATATTATGTATATGTGAACTATTTGTGTAGACTGAATGTATGTATATTTATTGTGTTTATTTTATATATATTTTTTTTTCTCTATTGCCCTCTTTTGGGAGAGTATTTTATTTATGTTTAACTGGTTACTTATTGATACACTTAATTGCTTTGCATTTTTTTTTTCTCCTCTATAACTCAAAGGGTTTGCTGGTGGAAAACTCAAAAGTGAGTTAAGCTCGCCCTTGTACATGTATTCATTGTGAATTATTTTATGTAAATCTGTTGTGTTATGTGTACAATAAAGTATAAATAAATAATTTTCGATCTTACCGACAGAATAATAAAAAATATGAACTATAAAACAAGATACGATACGACACGATAAAATGTCATTATCTAAAAATGATTGGTAGCTAGATCGATTTATTGCCTCCGAAACTCCCTATATACTAAATTTCATGGAAATCGTCTTAGCCGATTCCGAGATTCCAATTATATATATGTATATACAACTATTGCTTGATTAAAGATAAGTTAAAGAACAATCGCAACTTGGAGTATGATGTGGTGACTGGGGTAGAGAGAAGTATGTTGGTTGGTTTGATCGCGTTGCAGAGAAATGGGATCAGGAGACCAAGACAGAGCTACCGCGACCGAATAATGGGTCTGTTTATGATAGAACAAATGCATAGCACCCGACACTAAAGTGATGATGATATATGACTATGGATGAGGCGAAAGAGGTGTGTCAGGATCGTAGCTTGTAGAATGCCAAAGCCAATTTCAAATCAAATTAATAGCAATATTGATGCTAACTATTAATATTATAAAATTAAACAGTAAAAAATTGACAAGAACTAGTAAAAACGTGATAAAGAAGGCCAATAGAAGGTCCAGCATGAACCGTATGGTGGGCTGATGTGAATATTTTAATCCGTAGGTATTGACACATTCACTTCAATGTTCATTCATTCATTTATGTGACGTCATTATGGCCTGGTTGGGTTAGGTTTGCTTGGAAATTTTTGTTAATGATCTTGTATTTTACTATAATATATGTTGTGGTTCTTATTTTAGATTAGTAATATAATTACCTCATATAGTACTGGTAATTCTGGTGCCAAGAACAATCTATCTCGTCGACATTTTCTGGCGAAAATGAATCGCCATGAAGGTGGGTAATGATAATCAAAAATTTTGGATGCTATTGTCACTGCGAAATAACTTTGAAAAATATCAAAATATGGTTACCATATTTACAATTCTTCGCATGAATCCACCAATATCAGCGCCGTTGTTACTGGAACAAAGCGGATTATTATATGTTGATAAATCGTTTGTATTGTTATATTTTTAGGGGTCAGCTGTGATTCTTGTTTGAAAAATAACTTCAGGGGGCGACGATACAAATGTTTGATATGCATAGACTATGACTTGTGTGCGGCCTGCTACGAGAACGGTGGTACTACGAACCAACATACTACAGAGCATCCTATGCAATGCATTCTATCTAGGAGTGATTTTGGTAATATATAATTGTGATAGAAATATTTTACTCTTACTGAGTCACAGTTTCCAATAACTATATATATTTATTCATATTTTTTTTATCTAGAGAATAGCATTATATCTATTAACAAATTGTATCATATGTTAAAATACCAAGCCAATATAAAATGTACCAATATAAAATACATATGTATGCCACATAGAATTAATGCACTAGTAGTGGTTGTGAAAAGTGTTTCAATCTAGTTCATTTATATATGATTAAATATAACAGACACAGTATATTGTTTATCTGAATAGTGGATTCTTATTAGAAAATAAATATCTTGAAATTTGATTCCTTTATGCATACCATACAGCCCAGTAGTGGTGTCATGTTATAAATAGCTACAAACAGAATAGAAATAGCTTCATAACAGTGTAATTTTATTATTGCTCATTTATTGTAAGTAATAAGTGTATCAAGTAAGATATATTGTGATTTTAATATATTTTACTGCAATTTTCAGATCTATATTATGGCGGAGAGGCACTAACATTGGAACAACCTCAGGCATATACATGTCCTTTCTGCAATAGAATGGGTTTTACTGACACTGCCCTAATGGAGCATGTCACAGCAGAACATGCTGACACAACACTAGCTGTATGTATTACTAAAAATACATTATGTAACCTTATTATTGTCATTTAAGAACAATTATTATTGTTAGAAAACTAGAATACTTAATATGAATATTTAATAGTAACTGGCCACAAACTCTTTTCTAATTTTGTACAATTTATAACAATTACATGGCTACATGCCAGTTGATAACTGCATGAAGATGTGTATCAGCCAGAATACTCTCAACTGAAAAAAATAAAAACCAACCAAAACAAAGCAAGCCAAGTCTGCTATATGAGTAATACATTACTTGCATTATAAAAATTTTACATCAGCAAAAAGTATCATAATTAATTAATAAAAATAATGGATTACATAATCATTACAAAGAAGTTTAGGATTGTACAGCTGGCTTATTATTTATGTATATGCCTCAAAATAAAAAAAATGAAAATTGAAAGCTATTCCTGCATGATTTAAAACTTTTAAATTTAAAAAATTATTGTATTTGTTATCCAGGTTGTCTGTCCAGTGTGTGCTTCAATGCCAGGTGGAGAACCAAACTTTGTTACTGATGACTTTGCTGGACATCTAACCCTAGAGCATAGGACAGGTCCAAGAGATCTCATATCATTTCTGATATCCTTTTTAAAAATCATGTGTCACTGTATATTTTATATTTTCACATAGTTTCTTATGTATAATTAAGGACTTTTATGGAATATTTACATTACATTCAGATTTTTTACAGCTTAATATTGAGACCGGGATACTATTGAAATTACCTACAAGCATTAAGCTGTACATACATACATAATTACATGTCAAATTTCTTGCGGGGTAGGCAGAGATAATCCTTAAGGCATAATTTTATCACGCCTCACTTGCTTCTTTTACTTTCATTACTCTTGTCATACACGCTTGTTGGTTAATAGGGCTCCAGGCGTCACCTTCCTCAGGGACAAATTCTATTTGGCTGTGGGAAGTGTTTTGTGGCCATTCTCAACTCCTTCATCCATCCGCTTTTTCACTGTATATCTGTGATCTCTATCTGTTAACATTGTTCCAACCATTTGAGCGGGCCCTTCCTTACTTTTACTTTTCTTACAACCTTGTTTTTAAGAAACAATATTTTACATACATAACTTCACGCCTTTGTTACCCGAAGGTGTAGGCAGCGGCTGTTAAACCTCGTCTCGCTGTTATGTTTACGTCCCAAATGGAATAGGTGGCGAACCTATTGCCATACCGGGCACAAAGTTTGTCAGTCATCGATATTTATCACACATAACTTCCAAAAACAATTTCTAAAAGTCATTGGTGTGAGCCAGTGTCTGGAATCGAACCCGGATCTCTGGATCAGAGGCCGTGTGCTCAACCACTGCGCCACCGAGACTTTTTAATATTTTACATGTTAATTTAAAATTGATTCATTATTATTATTGCAATATGTTTTCTCATTTAGTAACATTTAATAGGGGATACATGGAAAGTAATACAATACAGTCAGTCTTCTTACATTGTAGATGTTCAAATAAACCTAAGCTAACCAACTCTGTCTCTATTTGTGTCTTTAAACTGTCTCTATTAATTGAAGGTTTTAACAGGGTAGTTGGTATGGTATCCATGCATTATATAATATATAAAAAAAAAAGAAAAGTTAGGACACAGCGTTATCTGGGTACCATACTGAAAATGTTCACATATGGTTAGCAAAATGTATGTGTTACAATAGCGCGAATTTTTATTAAGATTATTATTTTTTATAAAACCTTAACCACAAATGCACGATGAACCAAGCGGCATCCGACACGGTGGAGTCCGACGCATGCCACACTCAGCCCGCGGTGTGAGTCGTGCAAGACGTACCAATATGCAGTTCAGGTAATATCATTACATAGTATAAAATAACGTCACTTTCCGCTGTCTGTCCCCTTGTATGCGTATATCTTTAAAACTACGCAAAGGATTTTGATGCGGTTTTTTTAATAGTTAGCGGGTGTCAACAGGGTAGTTTTGATCTATAATTCATGTATAGTGTAATAAAAAAAGTGATAAATTTTCAAGATTTAGATCTTTAATCGCAAACGCTGCCTGAACCCTAAGTGATAAAACAAAATCATGTACTACATTGTTATACACCTTCAAAAGATCTACAAAAAAGTCCGCGAGGGCATATGTCTATCTCTTAGGGATAACCCACAATGACCATTTATATTTTTTTACTTTTTACGAGAAATAAGGGCTCATTTACGAAGCGATTTGAAACATTACAGCATTAATTTTCATCCAGTTAAGTGTATTAAATAGATTGTGCATTTAATATATCATCAATCAATCAATATTGCCCTTTACAGTATGTAATTTAAACGAATATTTACGAAGATATTACAGTATTAACATAGCGGGACATAGTAGTTGCGTTGCGCGCCAAAACGCGTGCCGATAAATAGCACAAATTGAACTTTTTAATATCCAAATTTTACTCATTTATTACTTTTGATGCGGAACAAAGTTCGCCGGGTCAGCTAGTACGCAATAATTTAACCTAATAATATTTTTTGAATGCAAATACATTATGTATGTATGTATTTAAAACTAGAGCTAGTGTTGTGGAATCTGAATGGATTTAGTACATTATCAAAACCATTAACCTCAAAGGCTGGCAACGATGGTGTTGAGGAAGTCTATGGGCGGCGGTGGTCACTTTCCATCAGGTGACACGCACACGTGCATGTTTGCCCCTCTTTCTCATAAAAGAAATTCTTTTGTTTTTCGCTCTTTTATGTTGGGAACAGCCAAACTATTAAGGATTTATTTGTAATGTGAGTTATGTGTGATAAAAAGGGATGATTGTCAAAATTGTCTACGATGCAATAGGCCTTTTCGTGTGAGTGTGTGTAACGTGTGTTGTGTGGCAGCACGGGCGGCGGCATCTCGGCGCTGTCGCCGTCGTCGCGCGACGCTGTGGTGGACCCCATCGCGGAGCTGCTCTCGCAGCTGTCCGGCGTCAGGCGCGGCGCCGGCCAGCCCGGCACGCCCAGCCAGCTGCAGCAGTTGCAGATGCAGCTGCAACTGGACAGGCAACAGGCCACCGTTAGTAAACACATTGCCCTTTTCTACTATGTACTAGCTGTTAATTCACTATAATAAACCACATTACCTATTTATTACAGTTCCATACACGGATTGTTTATTATTTATTTATTTTGTTTATCGACAATTTATTCTAATCCTTTCAGTTTTAAACATAATATTGTCTATTCCACCTAATATTGTTAGTTTATATACTATATATGGATTTTCATATATGCGATTCAGATTTACCTTACTTACTTTTACCTGATTATTCGATTATTGACATAACGCGCAAACTTTGTTTTTTTGTCTGGTTGGCGTGGCACGGTGGCGTCGTTGTTCGAGTCACCACCTTCCCTAAAATATGGTGAAGGAGATGATGGTTGAGATACGCGTCAGATATGCGTACTGTACGTGTTTGACATAAGAGACCTCATTTTGCTGCTATTTTAAAAAAACAGTGGCTCGTCTCTTGAGTTTCTTGCCAATTCTTCTCAGCGCGAGTAATCCAACTGACGAACGCATGAATAGGCCAGCTCGACTGGTTAAATACCACGACCTCTCAGAATATCGACGTAGTGGCTCTTGTCGCGTTACGCTCGGGAGATAGTGTAGGTTTCCATATGCGAAATTTGTTGCTCACTATCAAGTGACACGGCTGCTTTTGCTTGCAATGAAGGTCACATATTGATTTTTTTATGCTATACCATAAAAAATCAATATATGACCTTCATAAGTGTATGCATATGATCTAAATTGAATATATGAACTTTGATTTTGACTTGACATTCATAATGAATGGGTACAGGCGGCCCGACAGCAACTGGAACGGTTACCTCGCCGCGGTGGCAACCCCGCGGGCGGCTCCGGCAGCGCCCCGCCCCCCAACCCGCCGCAGCCCGCCGCCGCGCAGCCGCAGCCACCTCCCGAACATAGCGATTCTCAGTTCCTGCTCTCTGGCTTTCTCGGTAATTTCTCTATTAATCATTCATTGTCTTATTGTGTGTTAATTTGCTTTTCTTTATTCACTTTTGTTGCCTAGAGATGTCTGCATTTTGCTAATCGGCTTTACAGAAACTAAAAATATTTAGGACAATATAAAAAAAAATAGTGTTCCTATGATAATGATGATGATAATGTTCACAAGAACCCTAGAATTTATTGGTGCCATGTAGGTAGAATCCATCTCCATATATGAGGCATAATTTAGTCAGTCATGGATTTTAACACATTATTACCAGAAATCAAACTATAGAAACCCCTGACTTAAAAGCATAATACTTCATATACGGAGGCATAACTATTTTTTTTGAAGTGTAACTTCTAATGTCTCGTGCAACCGTTTAACGCTTTTAACGCCCCCTTGCGGCCACAAAACATAATATATGTATAATATTTAAAGGGACGAATTTGAACCAGTCTATATATAAATCCAGGAAGAGAATTGCTTAAGCGTGATTTTTATCTGTACATAGACATCTAGTAGCTAGTGGTGGCACTATACCGCTCATTTAATACTTATAAAGCATAATAGTTTGTTAATAATCTCAAAAACCGCTGGTTCTATTTTAAAAATTCTTTCAGTGGTGGATAGTCCATTTATAGAGTAAGGATTTAGGCTATATTATATTATCTAAACAATTAGGGATCTTTACTAAAAGTCCGATAATGTAACCCAAGGTGTAAAAAAAAGACCTAAAAAAAATGATTACATCGCGTACGCTGCAAAAAGTATTGATTGTAGAGCAAAAAAATGTACTAGAACTTTGCAGAATATATAGTTTGCTATACAAATAGTCGCGACACCGTTTAGTTATCTCACAATAAGTGTTTATTTAATTTTTTAAAATAATTTGAATGATGATGTTTTAAAAGCCCTTTATTTTAAACTTTGGTATTAATTCTGATTAAAATAAATTATTCATAATTCAAGATAGATTCAATAGCTTCCTAGAACTATTTGAATTATTTAATTCGGACATTTCATTCAAAAGATATCGCAATATATACACGATATAAAAGTATTAGATTATTAGGCAAATATGTATTGCGCGTACATATAGTAACATAACTTCACGCCTTTTCTACCCGAAGGTCTAGGCAGTGGCTTTTAAGTCTCCACTCGCCGTTATGTTTACGTCCCAAATGGAATAGGTGGCCATACCGTGCAAACGAGGGCAAACGAGCAAGCGCGTCACCTGATGGTAAGTCACCAGCGCCGCCCATGGACACCTGCAACACATATAGTGTTACAGTTGCGTTGCCGGCCTTTAAGGAAATAGGAATAGGAAAGTATGAGGAAGGGGGATGCGCCTCCGGGTACCTCTCTCCCCGAACGAAACGCGGCATGAGCCTTTTTACGTCGATCTTCCGAGAGGTCGTGGTATTTCACCGGTATAGCCGGCCCATTCATGCAGCGAACTGCTTGGCTCCACCACTACCATTCAATTTGTTAAGCTTGAATTTCATTACTACACAGACATCAGTTTAGGTTTAGGTACTGTAATGGATTTTTAAAATCAATCATAGTACCTCCACCCGGCGCTAGATGTATGGAAGCACTATAATTGACACTTGAAACGCGGCCTTTAGTGTCAACTACATTCCTTTAAAACTGTATTTGATTGAATGTATTATTTTATTTCTAAAATCCATTGAAGAAATAAATACCTAAAATTTATAATTAAGTGTTGTAGAACTGATTTTTTTAATATTTTACCAAAACTTGTAAATATATTCTTAAATACTTATATAAACTCCATGGAGTGAAACCATAGCGCGATTTAAAATTGACGAATAGTGACCTCTATGGCCGAGTCGAATAAAACATATAATAAACTTCAATCAAGACATGATACCGATTATAGTGATGGTTAAGTAACCTTATAAAAAAAATGTATATAATAATCTGTTTATGATCCTCGGTTAACATAATTTTCATCAGTATGTTGCATTCTTATACACAAATTTAAACAAAATATTAGATAGGAACTTAGTTACCATTTCTCATAATCAGTCCCATTTTTAATAGTACCTATAATATATTTACTAATATTACTATAAGTATTAATAGTCTCGGTGGTCCAGTTAAGTAGTCGAGCTCTCCGATTTTGGAGTCCTGGGATCGATTCCGGGCTCACATCAATTATTTCTCGGATTTTTTTGGTATCCTACTGTTAGAGGTTTTCAAGTGAATAATAAAGATAATAGTTACAACTTTGTATTTATTTTACTGAGATTAATACAGATTACATTTTAGGTAATAACTTGCACATGACACCACAAAAAAATATTATAGAATAAGGTTTTTAATTTTATGAGTCGATAGATTTGCAATTTGCCATAAAGTATCCAGGACTGGAGATGTGTGATCTCTTTCACTCCTCCTCACATCTTCATTCCAGGCCAAGCTCTCTTCTTAGAGAATTAAATCTGGGTCCAGGTAAGGCCTTGGTTAATATGTCTGCTGTCATTATTTCAGTGGGCATGTACATCAGTTTGATCTTTCCTTCTCTTATGGCATTTCTTATAAAATGTATCTTTAGATCAATATGTTTTGATTTAGAGGACACCATAGGATTTTGGCTTAACTTGATTGCAGCCTGGTTGTCGCATCGCAGTATGACTTCCTGCTCACTAACTCCTAAATCTTTCAAAAGTTGTTTCAGGTGTATAGCTTCCTTTGATGATTCAGTTAAGGCAACATATTCAGCTTCAGCTGTAGATAATGCTACATTTCTTTGCTTTTTAGTAGTCCAACTAATAGATGCTCCTCCATACATGAAGCAATATCCTGAGTATGATTTTCTATCAATTTTGCATGAGCCCCAGTCAGCATCAGCCATCCCTTCTAGGGGTTTTCCTGTCTTTTTGAATACTAATCCCACATCTATTGTACCCTTCAGGTATCGTAGAATGCGTTTAGCAGACTTGAAATGTAAAGTTCCATAACATTCATTGAACTGCGAGAGGTAATTTACTGCAAATGTAATATCAGGCCTGGTTGCAACTGATAGGAACATTAGAGATCCAATAAGATTTCTATAAGGTAAATTATCTTCCTTATTCTTATCAGGTGTTAAGTTTATTCCTGTCTCTATAGGAGTAACTGCATTTTTGCATTCATCCATTTTAAATTTCTTTAATAAACTTTCTGTGTAAGTTCTTTGGGATAATTTAATTTCACCTTTTCCATAAGAAATATCTATACCTATTAGTTTTCTAGGTTTTCCCAGGTCTTTCATTTCAAATCGTTCATTTAAAATTTCTTTGATTTCTGTTAGTCTTTTATGACATGAATAGGCAATCAATATATCGTCCACATATATTGCTAATATTAGCTTTTCTCCTCCTTTCTCTGATATGTAGATACATGGATCTGCTTCTGAGGATTTAAAATTTAAACCTTTTAGAACTTCATCTAATTTATTAAACCACTGTCTTCCAGCCTGTTTCAGACCATAAATTGCCTTTTTTAAGTGGCAAACTTTTTCTCCTTCATGAATTTGCATATCTTGTAACATTTTCTTAGCTTTATTGTATATTTTTGGATTATTACTCTCATCTATCATAATTTCCATTATGTTTTCTTGTAAATTGTCTGGTATTTTCATGTAGACATCTTCCTCCAGTTCTCCATTAAGATAGGCAGTAGTGACATCCATCTGTGCAAGTTGAAGATCTTCTTCTATTGCTAAAGCAATAACGGTTCTAATGCTGCTCATCTTAGCCACTGGAGCAAAGGTCTCGTTAAAGTCTATACTTGGTCTTTGGTTATATCCTCGAGCCACGAGTCTCGCCTTTTTGGTTTCTCCCTTTTCAGGATTTACTTTCTTACTCAATATTATTTTGCTATCAATTACTTTCATCCAGTTTTCCTTCTTAATTATTTTCCATGTTTCATTTTTCAAGTGTGCTTTTATTTCAGATTTTATGGCGTCTTGCCAACCTTCATCATTTTCAATAGCTTGGTAGTTCATCTCCACATTATCCATGGCAAAGAAACTTTCTTCGAAGTTGTTTTCTATTACATAATCCTGAGTCCACTTAGGTGGTTTTCTTATTCGTTTCTCAGTTTGTATATCATGAAATGAGGTTGATGGTTCTTGAGTCATGGTAATTTCTGTGGGATGATCAATAGAATTCACCTCTTCACCATCATCACTTAGGGTATCTCCAATCACAAGATTTTCTTCAGAAGGTAAATGAGGTTTTCTTATTTCAATGTCTATTGTTTGAGGAGTTTTCTTTTGATTATTTTTATATTCCTTTTTAGGTAAAAAAGACTTTTCTATTACTATCTTATCTTCAAATTTCCTTTCTAAAACTTTATCATCTGAGGAATTATTTTTTTCATAGTAAAGTTTATTTATGACTCTAACATCACGACTTATAACTATTTCATTCCTTTCTGGTATGTAAATTCTGAAGCCTTTTGAATTTTTCGCATATCCCACAAATACTCCTTCAATAGACTTTTGTTGTAATTTTTCTTTTCTATTTTTAATTAATACAAAAGCTTTTTGGCCAAACACATTTAAATGATTACCTGAAGGGATTCGACCAACCCATTTATTGTATGGGATGTTCCCATTTAAAAGCTTTGTAGGGCTTCTATTAATTAAATAATTAGCTGTATATACTGCCTCAGCCCATAAAAATTTTGGGACGTTTGCCTCAATCATCAAGCAACGTGCTTTTTCCATCAAGGATCTATTTTTTCTTTCACTCATACCATTTTGTTGTGGAGTGTAAGGTGTTGTCAATCTTCTCTGGATTCCATTTTCTTGAAGAAATTCATCAAATTCTTTATGATGTATTCACGACCATTATCTGATTGTAGATATTTAATTTTTCTATTAGTCATGTTCTCAACTTTGTTTTTGTACTCTTCGAATTTCTCAATAACTTGACTTTTTCTTTCCATGAAGTATATACAGGTGTATCTAGAATAATCATCGATGAATGTGACAAAGTATTTGGAACCAGCCAAAGAATCAACTTCAAAAGGACCACATACATCACTATGTACTATTTCTAATAAATTTTTAGTCCTTATGAGGTTATTTTTATTAAACGGCAATCTAGACATCTTGCCTTTTATACATGTTTCACAAGTACCAAGTTTTTCATTATTCAATTTTATACCACGCATCAAATTGTTCTTCTCTAATATATATAGGTCTTGTTCATTTAAATGTCCTAATTTTCTATGCCACTCCATTATATTTTTGTTATTAGATACATTTGAAGTAAAGTTAGCTTTGTGCTTAATTTCATCAAATTCAATATAATAGAGTCCATTTTCTCGTTTTGCCGTTAGTATTTTCTTCCCATTTTGTTGGATAATATATGCTCTATCCCTTTCAAATATGACTTTGTTGCCGTTTTCAGTAATTTTTCCTATTGATATTAAATTTGCTGATATTTCTGGAATGTATAATGTATCATTCAAGTTATAAATAAAATTATTCTTCTCCAGTTTTATTTTACCTTTTCCCTTAATCCGTGCCGTTTTTTCATTTGAGGCAAGTAACAACTGTCCATCTTCCTTAGTTATATTTTCAAATATTTTATCATCTCCACACATGTGGGATGTGCATCCGCTATCTAGACACCATTTATCATTCTTAAAGTTGGATACTGACAGACTTATGTTAAAATTTCTTTCTTCTTTATTCTTATTTTTCTTATTCCAACATGACTCAATATTATGTCCCTTCTTCTTGCAAAATTTACAGAATTTATTTTTCTTGGTGTAGAAAGCACCTTCTTGGCTATCTTTGTATTCATCATTATTATTTTGTTTTCTAGCCTCACTTTCCTCTATTATTTTAGTTTTTAGATCTTCAGGCGATGGGAGAGTGTCTCTAGATTCAATAGCAATTCTGAAGTTTTCAAAGTTTGAAGGAAGACTATATAACATCATAATACTTAGTAGTTCTTTGTGAATTATGACATCCATGTCCTCTAGTTTATCCACAATGTTTAAAAAGTTATTTAAATGGTCTCTCATATTTTCTCTGACACTACATCTTTTCAACACAAGTTGTTTTAATAAAGTAGCTTTTCTTGCAGGCCCTTTGCTTTGATATATAGCTTTTAATTTTTGCCATAGTTCCCTAGAAGTATTGCAGCCTTTCACCTGCTTTATTTCATTAGGTGTAATCAGTAGCAGCAACTCGGAACGTGCAATTATATCTTTTTTCAAAAATTCCTTCAAGTCGGTTTCGGTTGTAGGCGGACTTAAATCTCCACTTACATACTGCCACAAATTATTTTTAATTAGGATTGCTTGGGCTTGAACTTGCCACGTGTCGTAATTATCTTTATTTAATGGTTCGATGCGGTGAAATGATGGTGATGACTCGCCCATTTTCTCTTTAGAGTTTTTTCGTTGTTAACCGCTGAATTAGAAAACCACGCTCTGCTACCATTTGTTAGAGGTTTTCAAGTGAATAATAAAGATAATAGTTACAACTTTGTATTTATTTTACTGAGATTAATACAGATTACATTTTAGGTAATAACTTGCACATGACACCACAAAAAAATATTATAGAATAAGGTTTTTAATTTTATGAGTCGATAGATTTGCAATTTGCCATAAAGTATCCAGGACTGGAGATGTGTGATCTCTTTCACCTACTATAGTAAGATAATAAGTAGTAGTATAGTAAGTAGTTAATTTTAGGTATATATTTTTTTATGGGATAAAAGGCAAACCTAAGGGAGTAGGATATGAAAGGATGGGGAAGGAGGGTGGGCCTCCGGGTACCTCTCTCACCGAATGAAACACGGCATTTTTCTCTATTTCTGAATCAATTTCTAACCCCTTTCATTTTCCTTTCTACAACACAAAGTTACACTTCCAACGCGCGGCGGGACTCCACGCATTTTTTTTATACTGTCCAAAATATTTTTAGTCGAGTCGAGTTGTAAATCCGATAAGCAAAATGCAAACAAAATAGTATCGAGTTAAATGGAAAATTATTTTCGTCTATTAATAAATAAGTTGGAATCCAATAGTTTCGAAGTTTAGTGAGAACATACAATCATGTAATATTGTTTGTGTGTCGTTACTCTTTTTAAAAGGAGTGAAAATTAAAAACAAACTCATTCAAATTGTTTTTTTATCAGTGTCAGCCAAATTCGTATTCGGGATCTAATTCAGAAGTCAGAGTTCTGAACCTCTTGGCCTTGGACACTTATGATACGTGAGATTGCTCGAATCCGGTCGAATCTCTTATTCTTCGCTTACGACTATTCTCCAGAGCTGTGTTAAACACGTCAGACGAGCTCTAATAGAAGAATTAAATTGAGTGTAAAAAATGAAATTACTACTACTATGAGATTTGAACAGAAGTGTTTGTGCGACAGGAACAAACGAGGCGCAGCCGGGCCCCGAGACCGAGAGTCGCGCGGCGCTGCTGCGGGGCCTGGTGCTCGCGTCGCTGGGGCGCGCGGCGCGGCCGGACGCGGGGGTGGGGCCGGGCGCGGGGCTGGCGCGGCCCGCGTCGCCCCCCCGCGCGCCGACCCCCGCGCCGCCGCCGCCCGCGGCGCCGCGCGTCAAGCCGCAGCCGCGCACCAAGCTGCCGTGCCGCGGCGCGCCCGAGAAGGCCACGCGCGCGCCCGTCTAGCGGCCCCCCCCGCGCGCCCGCCTCCGCGCCCGCACCACCAACGACTAGTGTCGTAACCGATGTACATAATATGGAGTCGACCGGGGATGTACTCTTGACAGGACTCGTTTCTTTGTTTTACGCTAACACTTATTAGTGGACGCTTTTGTTTGTTTCGTTGGCTTCCCAAATATCAGTGTGGTTTCCTTTGTCGTAGAGAATAATAGTGATGGAATGTTCCGATCGATTTAGTTGCGATAAAATTAACAAATGTTTAACGTTGTTACGGATTGACGGGCGAGAGGAGTCGCGAGTATCGAGTCGCGTGAGTCGCGCCGCGTCGCATTCACGATAGGTACGTTTTAATATTTCACGAATATTGCAGATTTGTCAAAATTGTTATAAATGTAGTTTTAAGGAATGTGTTTGTTTAGTGTATTTTGAATTGTATGAAATATTATATTTATCTGAATTAAATGTACATATATATTATATTAATTTATTCGAGTTTAAAGTATTTCACGATGAACACGGACTCCTCTCATAAGTTATTTTTATAAACTGATTATGATACATACTTACCCACAAATCTTCACTAGCTACTCCAAGAAAGTGCTTATTAGTTCCATTATTATACTTCAACATTACAAAATGTTTGTATGTACCCTAATTAAATTCTATAATAATATAATTGCATTTTATTTTCTAACTAAAGAAACCTTAATTTTAATTATCAGATTGTTTTTGTAATATTAAGATAGGCTTACCACGCCAAGATTTTAATAAAAACCCATTTAAATAACAAATTTTTATGTTAGTTTTATTATATCTTATCAGTATTACTCCGTTTTCATAACTGCGGATACCTGCATGGAGTGGGTTAGATCAAAAAGCCGGTATTCAGTGCAGTGTAATAAATCGACGACCTTGCAAATGGCCAAACCTTCCTAAGTATGGGCCCTGATTATCGTGTGGTGTAACACCCCCTTAAGGTGCTTTGCGCCTCATTTTTGTAAATTGAGCACCCTTTTTAGAGATTTTTTTCTCACTGAAAGCGTGTTTTTTAGTTTTGTTTTTTATTTTTTTATGCTCTTTGAGTGAATAACCACCGGAATATAACAAAGATATTATAGCATAAATATTATTGTAACCCTATTCTATTAAGCATACAGATTTGTTGGTATATCGATGACTCTATAGTGAACAAGACGCAATTATTACCTTTGGTGTATCAAAGCGTTTGTAGCATGCTGAGTGCCTGACTAGCTCTATCTATCTCTGTTACTCGCATGCAAATTCTGAAACTTCGCACGGGAGTAATAGAGATAGAACTAGTCGGAATGTAAATGTTGAATCCTGCTGAATCCAATCAGGATAATTGGATGTTTTGATCAAATTGTTGCATTATCATCGATCTTGTGTAAAGTTTAAGTAAAATCGGATCGTTCATAGTAGGGGAAAATCGAGCTCAGAGTTTGATTACATACATAATAAATAGGCAAGTAAAAATAAAGAACACTACTAACATAACTTCACGCCTTTTGTTACCCCAAGGTGTAGGCAGCGGCTGTAAAGCCTCGACTCGCCATTATGTTTACGTCCGAAATGGATTAGGTGGCTGGAAAAGTTTTCAGTCCTCAATGTTTATCACACATAACTTCCGAAACCAATTTCGAAAAGTTATTGGTGTGAACTCGGACCTCTACTTAACAATACTGCCTAATTAAGTACTAATTCTACAAATAATTATTATACCCAATTATGTTAAAAAAATAATTAGCCAGAGATGTACAAAATGGTTTTAAAAAAGCATTTAAATACAAAATGCTAATTACTTTTGCATTTGTATTAGTAAATCTATTTCAAATGCAAAATACTAAATAGTTTTTCGTTTTGTATTTCAAATGCAAAATAGGTATTTTCAAAATAAAATAGTTTTTGACGAAATCTTCAATAAGTCTCAGTGGTCCAGTGGTTGAGCGTTTGGGGTAGAGACTCTAGGAACATGGAGTCCGAGTGCTCGTGCACTCTATACCTAAAGATCTTTTAAAGAGACTGATCGAGGGCTCTCTCGACCAGGGGCCAGGTCTTGTCTCTCCAAGGTTGTTGTCGAGGGGTCAGGCTCCGACTTATCCACACTTATCTATGAGTGCTGGAGTTCTCCAGGGTGGGGTGTGTGCTAGCCCCTGCGTTGTTTCTTCTGCGCCGCGACGCCAGACAAGGCGCCGCGACACCTAACACAGCGCCGACGCGCTCTGTATAGCGCCGCGACGCCTAACAAGGCGCCGCGACGCCTATCACAGCGCGGCGACGCTCTAGATAGCGCCGTCACGCCTATCACAGCGCCACGACGCTCAATTTAGCGCCGCGACGCCTAACACAGCGCCGCGACGCCTAGCACAGCGCCGCGACGCTCAATATAATGCGGGACGCATAACAAGGCGCCGCGACGCTCAATTTAGCGCCGCGACGCGTAACACAGCGCCGCGACGCCTAGCACAGCGCCGCGACGCTCAATATAATGCGGGACGCATAACAAGGCGCCGCGACGCTCAATTTAACGCCGCGACGCGTAACACAGCGCCGCGACGCCTAGCACAGCGCCGCGACGCTCAATATAATGCGGGACGCATAACAAGGCGCCGCGACGCTCAATTTAACGCCGCGACGCGTAACACAGCGCCGCGACGCCTAGCACAGCGCCGCGACGCTCAATTTAGCGCCGCGACGCCTAACACAGCGCCGCGACGCTCAATATAGCACTGCGGCGCCTAGCACAGCGCCTAACAAGGCGCCGCGACGCCTAACACAGCGCCGCGACGCTCTATATAGAATGTATGTAGCTACCGTCCCTACTTTCAATGTCACCAGAATGGGATTGGTGAGGTCCCCACTGATCTTTCCATGGAAGAATTTGCGAAAGATGTCAACCTACCTTTTGGCTGTGGCAAAGTTTTAACAGCGCGTAGATTAAACAGAAAAAAAATAAATGAAGGTCAAGTTACTTGGGTCCCTACTCAGTCAGTGGTGGTCACCTTTCAAGGCCAATCCCTACCGTTTCGGGTTTTTTTCTATTATACGTCTCTCCCTGTTGAAATATACATTTATCCAACCATACAGTGTCATTCTTGCTCCAGATACAGTTGTGACTGTATCTAAGGCCCAGTGTAGGTCGAAACCCAGGTGCTTCCGCTGTGCTCAAGAACATCTTGGGGAAAGCTGTGAAGTCACCGAATCCAAATCCGCTTGCCTTTTTTGTTCTGGTCGGCATTTCGCCACGAGCAATGCTTGTCAGGAGCGTGAAAGACAGAGATCAATAAAACTTGTAATGGCCCAAAACTCAGTTTCATATGAAGAAGCCTCATCACAATTCTCTGCTGTATATCGCCCTTTTTCCGAGGTAGCTAAAGATTTACCTACATTTCCTTCCCTCTCTAAAGGTCAGCAAATTCCTAGGCCTGTTCATTCAACTCCTCAAAAATCCCGATTACAACTATTATCATCCGCTTCTACTCACTCTAGAATCCCAATGGGTAAAGCATATGATAGAGTTGCTCATCAGCAAATTACCTCTCATTCTCCATCATCTATGCCAAACGGTTGTGCTTTAAACAACCACCAACTTCTTCCTCAAAGAGAAAATATTTTAGAAACTCTTTTATTTCTTCAAATCCTCAAAAGCTACCGTCCCACGTTGCCTCCAAACTCACACATCTAGGGATACTAGATGTGTGAGTTTGGAGGCAACGTGGGACCTCTCAACATGGATCCAGTGATTCTTCTACAGTGGAACTGTCGGAGCGTGCGAAATAAAAAGCATGAACTGATCTATTTAATCAACATTCTTTCCCCATCTATCATTGCCGTCTCGGAGACATGGTTGAGGCTTGGATCCCGTTTCCGGGTTCCAGGTTTCTCCTGCCTTCGGGATGATAATGTGGATGGCTATGCAGGTAGTGCTTTATTCATAAAACGCTACCTTCCTTTCAATCAAATATTCCTTCCCTTTCACCCCCCAGGTTTCAACATCGTTGTTGTCAATTCTCTTGGAATATCTTATGTATCCATCTATATTCCACATGCTAATTCCGCCTTAATCCCTGATCTTCTTCACCTCCTTTCCTGTATTCCCTCCCCTATGGTAGTCATGGGGGATTTCAATGCCCATAATACTATATGGGGTCATAGCCATTCGGATCTCTTTGGCCATTCCATTATAGACGTCATTGACGAATCTCAATTATGCCTCCTCAATGATGGTTCTCCCCTCTCAAGATCCAAAAAGTGCCGTGGATCTTTCTCTTTTTTCTCCTTCTCTTTTCCTAAATATGACTTGGAAACTTCTTCCCCTTACTTGGAAGTGATCATTTTCCTTATATCGTTCTATCCTTATCTCCTCACTATCGTGTATCTCCTCCTACAAGCTCTCTAGTGCTGACTGGGAGTCCTACTCTGCAATCCTTGACAGACAGCTAGGTTCACTTTCACGTAATATAAAAGAAAGAAAAAGGGGACCTTTTACCTGCTACAATGCATATACCAAAAGTATCGTTTTTTCAATCGGGCTATGTCTGCAGAAAACTTTCTTAGATACAAACATTCTGGAGCTAAATTCATCAGGCTAGTTAAGAAAAAGAAACGCCTCGGTTGGATTAACTTCTGTAGATCTTTGTCGCCTACAATCCCTTATTCACTTATTTGGGATCAAATAAGACGATTTAGAGGTTCCTATAACATCCAAAATATATCAGCCAACGATCCTTCATCTTGGATTGAGGCCTTTTTGGATAAACTTGCATCTGCTCCCTTCTTGGCTTCCTTGCCAACAGCTCCTATCTTTTTACCCTCTCGAGACGATTTTGATCATCCCTTTTTCTCTAGCGAACTCTCACTCGCACTTGACGGACTGGCAGACACTTCTCCTGGTATAGATAGTATTCCTTACTCCTTCCTAGCAAAGTCGTCCCCTAAATCTAAAGATTTCTTCCTATACTTAATAAAAACTTTTTTTGGTAATGGTGCTATCCCTAGTCAACGGAAATCTCAAATTATTCTTCCAATTCATAAGCCCGGTAGAGATCCTTTCCTAGCAAGAAGCTACAGACCTATAGCTTTGTCTTCTACTTTAGCTAAGACAATGGAGCGGCTCATTATCAAACATCGCTTAGAATGGTTAATTGAAAGCAGGTGTTTATTAGCTCAATCTCAATTTGGTTTTAGGCAAGGAATGAGTACATTGGATAATCTCAGCCTGCTTACTACTGAAATCCAAATTGCTTTTAAAGAGAAGAAATATTTAACGGGGGTTTTTCTAGATCTAACATCAGCATATGATGATGTTCAGCTTCCGGTTCTTAGAAATAAACTTTCTCAGCTCAGAATTCCCGAGAAGTTGTCTAGATTTACCCTTAACTTGTTAGGTCAGAGATCTGTTGTCGTCAAGTCCAATACTGGCAATCACTCTCGTAGAATTGTCTGGAAGGGCTTACCTCAAGGCTCAGTTCTTAGCCCTCTCCTATTTAATCTGTATGTACATGATCTCGAACTGGTTGTAAATTCATTCTGTCACATTCTTCAATACGCGGATGATCTTGTTCTTTACATAACGTCCTCTTCTATTGAGGATGCCACTGAACGCTTAAATAAGACTCTCAGCTACCTGAGTGACTGGTTTGCTAACCATGACTTATGCCTTTCACCAGCGAAAAGCTCAGTTGTAGTTTTCACCAAAAAAAGGATTATTCCCCGTATAACTATTTCAGTTCAGGACGAGATCATTCCACAATCAAATGTCGTTAAATTCCTTGGTATATTATTGGATTCTAGAATGTCTGGTTCCCCTCACTTTTCTTTTCTTTAGTTCAAAAATGTGAAAAGAGCATAAATATCCTCCGCTGTGTTTCAGGAGTTTGGTGGGGATCGCATCCGTACACTCAAAAACTTTTGTACAATGTTATAATACGCAGTCAATTGGACTATGGTTCTTTTCTTCTTAACTCCTGTAATAAAACTAATCTCGTTAATCTTCTTAAACTCCAATCCAAATGTCTACGAAGTCTATCCTGGGAGCAATGAAATCCTCACCCATCAATGCAATGCAGATTGAATGTGATGAGCCTCCTCTGGATCTTCGTAGACAATTTCTCTCTGATCGTTTCCTTTTTAAATTAATTCAGAACAAAAATCACCCCCATAATCCAAAATTATATTATCTATTAGAACTCTTTGGCAATTCTGAAAATAAATTACCTTGCCTTATCCATAGTCTTAGAACTCATTCAACTTCCCAACTCTATAAACCAGTTTTCGATGAATCCAATATATCTTACTCCCTATGACGCGTTAACCCTTAATCCCAACATCATTCTTAATTTTGGAATAGTCAAACATGCCCCCGGTGCCCACAGCACCTTTCATGATAATTTTTACTGTCACTTTGGTGGGTGGCATCAATTTTACACTGATGCCTCAAAACTATCGCCAGATAGTTCCGTTGGTGTATCTGTATGGATACCCTCTTCTAAAATTTCTCATAATTATAAATGTCCTTTTCTGCTACTGTTTTTACTGGCGAAGCTCTGGCAGTGCTGGAAGCTATTATTTTCGTCAAATCGCATAACCTTAATAATTCCATAATATTTTCCGATTCTAAAAGCTGTCTTCAATCTATACTTTCCAACCCTTTCCGTTCGAGATCTCTTTCACCCTTAATCCTAAAAATCAGACAAAATCTTCTGGAGTGCCATCAACTCAACATAAAAGTCGTACTTGCGTGGATCCCGGGTCACTCCGGAATCCCTGGAAACGTCAATGCAGACTCTTGTGCCAGATTAGCAGTACAGAATGGCACTCTGGAACATTTTCAAACCTATTCCCAAGACCTTTGTCTACTTGGTAAATCGCTGCAGTATAAATCATGGACTGTTGCCTGGAATACATCAAAATTAATCAAAGGTAAGTATTACGCCGATGTCCAATCAGACATTCCCTCATCTCCATGGTTTTTAGGTCATATAAAGCGGACAAACGTACAGTTTCCACTATTTGCCGCCTTAGCCTTGGTCATTCCTGTACTCCTGTAGTTCTTGCTAAGCTCAGGATCAGGAATTCATCTCTTTGCGAATGCGGACTGGATGAAGGAAATGTCAATCATATATAACATAACATACCTTCACGCCTTTTGTTATCCGAAGATGCAGGCAGCGGCTGTTAAGCCTCGTCTCGCCGTTATGTTTACGTCCCAAATGGAATAGATGGCGAACCTATTGCCATGCCGGGCACAAAGTTTTTCAGTCATCGATATTTATCACACATAACTTCCGAAAAGTCATTGGTGTGAGCCAGTGTCTGGTTATTTGTCTCGATGGCGCAGTGGTCGAGCACACGGCTTCTGATCCAGGTCCGGGTTTGAAATGTCAATCACCTTTTTTTCTCATGTCCGAGATTGCAACAATCCCTCTATGATGTCCTTCCCTCCGAAATTCCTCGTGCTACATCTCTCAATTACCTACTCTCTGTCATATCTTCACCTTCAGTACCTACGGTACATCTTATGTAAATTCGTTAACAAAATAATATTTTCTTGTAAACTGTAGCAGTAAATAATTATAACATTATTATCGCTAGTTTAAAATTCATATTTTCGTTTTTTTATGTGTTCTGGTAGTAATTAGTAATAGTGTTTGTTTCTTTTTTGTTGTAGGTAGAAAGTACTAAGTAGTTGAATGTCTAAATCAGTGCTGCCAACTCTACCAACTTTTCGGTAGATCTACCAACTTTTAGTGTCGTAGTCAAACCTACCACCTTGTACCAAAAATCTACCAACTTTTAAAGTTTTCAAAAATCCCAAATCAAACCTCCATGAAAATAATATTGAAACTATAATTTTTTTTTCATTTTTCGTAATCTTTCTCTTGCTTTTTTACCCTTTGATGGATCCATCGAATTTACTCGAAAATAGAGGGCGTTACAGGTTGATGTACAGGTCATATCATGGCGGCTTAATAAAAAAAAAAAACAAAACAAACATCATGGCGGCGTTAGATACTTAGATCTTAAAACTCTTTCTACGTATCTGTGCTTACACTCTATATCTAACGCGATTCAATCAATAAATAACTGATTGTAATTTTTGAAACGTTTCAATTGAACACTATCAAAATGAGTGAAAGTGAAAGTGAAAACGAAGAAAATTCTCCTCCTCGAAAATTAAATTATTTTGAATATTAGCGGTCTGTAATTCTGTTTTATCATTAGATTTCTAATAAAAATAGTTCAAATATGTCTCATCCAATCGAAAAGTAAATTAAGGATGCCAGATTCTTATTGGAGGGTCTCTAAAAGACTTGAAAAGTATGGGTGGTAGATCTACCAACTTTTCATAGTAGGGTTTGTTGGAAACTACCAACTTGTAGAACCCTATCTCCCACCTTGACGAATTTCGAGTTGGTAACGCTGGTCTAAATCATATGGGTCATAAAATACTCAATCGAAATTTTGTTTATTTAAATCCTTTCTTCATCTGTTTCCTCTGGTTTATGACATCAATGCAACTAAGCCTGGCAGAATATAAATAACAACCAGTCTTTATAAATACGCGACAATGAGGACTCCGATTTTATTTACTACGCTGGTTGAAGAAATCCTGCGGTCATCTTAACTGGCCATATTCTCCTCCTAACCGTGCAAATTCTTAAGTTATTCTTATGTTTGAAGCGTTCAAAGTCGCATTAGCTAGTATGCGAAGCCAATATTAAGAAAGAAGTTCAAAGAAGTGAAGTAAAATACGTGGAGACTTCTTTATGGAAAAAAGAGAATCATGGCGTCTGAAAGATAAGCCACGCGTACTTCGGAAATCGTTCATTTTTTTTAGAGTCTAGTGAGCTCAGCTTTACAAGATAAGATAAGGAAAAAAAATAACATAAGAAATGGCTGTATGGTCAACGACCTTTGCCTACTCACATTGAGTGAATTATTAAATCATCATCTTTATTGGAAAAAAATAACATAAGAAATGGCTGTATGGTCAACGACCTTTGCCTACTCACATTGAGTGAACTGTGAATTATTAAAACATCAACAATACGTGGAGACTGGAGGAAGACTTTGTTTATTTTGTTTTTAGTAGATATTGCAATAAATTGCATGATGGCAAGTATGGAACAGAAATACTTAGCTCAATATATTAAAGATGTTCATCTAGCGTTAAGAAAATCCACCCATACAGTAGGAGTTGAAAAAGCATGGCAAAATCATTGTGGAAGTGAAGAAACTTTAACAAAATATGCTGAATTTATGGAAAAGTTGGCCACTACATACTGGGAGAACAACTGTAATAGCGAAATTAGTGAAGCCACATCTAGAATAAAATGGATTGTAGATTTTTGCTATGAGTATTTTATTAATAGTGGCTTTCTGAAATCATCAGAAAGAGAAATTGTTATTGCAGAGAAAATAATGAAAGAAATTAATAATAAGGAATCGTTTAGCACACCATTTAAACTATTGGATGTTGGTAGTTGCTACAATCCTTTTAAAACTTATAAAATATTTGATGTTTTTGCTATTGATTTATGTCCTGCTAATTGTACTGTTTGGAAATGTGATTTTTTAAATGTCCCCATTGGTAAAAAGAATGCAGTTCACGAGTTAACAGTAATGGAATTGGAAGAAAATGGATTTGATATCATAACATTTTGTTTTCTGTTAGAATACATGCCTTCGTCGGAATTAAGAATTTCTGCTTGTGAAAAGGCATATAAATTATTAAAACCAGGAGGCTTACTTCTTATCACAACACCAGATTCCAAACATGTGGGAGCAAATAGTAGAATTATGAAATGCTGGCGTTACACTTTAGCACTTATTGGTTTTAATAGAATAAAATATGAGAAATTAAAATATATGCATTGTATGGCTTTTAGAAAATCACTTCACAGAGATATTTCTGTAAGGTGGGCGAATTTATATAAGGAACCATACATGGATTACTCTATCAATATTCCTCAAGATTTCAATAATTCAAAGGAAGAGTCTTCACTATTTATAGACAAGGACAGTATAGCTAATGATTTCCAAGAGTTACCTTTTAAGAATTCTAATATTTTTTTATAACATCTGAATACATTGTGTCCTATTGTTCGCAATTCATGAGAAAATTCATATCAAAGGAGGTGTAATATAATCTGTATGGTTTATTCACAACCTTACATTATAACTGCAGAACCTACCAGCAGAGTCGATCTATATGTGAAATTTAATAAAAAAGTCTCTAAAATGAAAGTAGCCTATTTTCTTCCTTAATACCTTAGCTGTCTGTGATTAAATGTAGATGTAATTTTTAAGTAAATAATTTGGCGGTCTCGGTGGCCAGTGGTTGAGCACCCCGCTTCCGAGTCAAGAGGTCTCGGTTTTGAATCCTGACTTATACCAATGACTTTTCGAAATTAGTTTTGAAAGTTATGTGTTATAAATATTGATGACTGAAAACATTGTGCCTGTTATGGCAATAGGTTCGCCACCGAATAGTATGTAGACACGGTGAGTCAAGGGTAAACAGCCACTGCCTACACCTTCAGGTAGAAAAAGTATGAAGCTAAGTTCAGTAAATAATATGCTTTGTGTAAAATTTTGTTTCCTCTATTAAGAATAGATCTTTTTGAATTACCACAACAGAAATGTATGAAAATAACAATAAAACTTTTAGAATTAAAACATTCATTTATCTGTTGATTCAACACTATTAAAAAGTTAAAATTTATTTATAATAACAATTTAATAAATGTTATGCATTCTAAAATAAAACCACTTATCAAATTGAATCACATATAATCATATGGTTCATTTCAAGTCTCAGATACTTTAGTTTTCATTGTCACAAGAGGTGAACCAGATTGCTAGATCACCATACACATACTTTTAATAATTGAACATGACATAACATATGATATCAGTTTTACTTAAATACTATAGACATTGTTTTATCATAGAGGAATGAATCTTGTCTTAATTACATTTAACCATGATACATAATGTCTTTGTTATTAAATATTAAGATCCACCTCCAAATTTTGCTTTTCTTTTCTCCAGACGCTCTTTAGTTTCAATATCAGTCATTATTTTAGACACTGACTGCCCAAACCTTTCTGCTCTCTTTCTTAACTTCTCCATGTTTTCACTTAAGGAACCCGTAGGAGCAACAGTTATGTGAGTTTGTGGTTTAGAATCGCCTTGTCCAAATCGCTGCTTTCTTGCTTCTTTTCTCTCATCATCACTTATTTTAACTGGTAAACCAAAGCGTTTAGCCCTTAGTTCAAGCCTAGTCTTTGTATCTAAGTCTGCTGTTATTTTCACTTTGTTATTGGTCGATTTATTTGAATTTTCCTCAGCCTCTTTTGTCTCTACTGTTTCTGATGATCCAGATGTTGTAATTGAGACAGCTCTATTTAATACAATTTTCTTGGCAGCTGTCTCCTTGTTTTCTGTAGGTTTACTGCTATCTAAATTCTCTTTAGAGCACTCAGAGCCAACTGCTATTTTTCTTTTTAGTGTACGTTGGGGTTTAGTTTCGGAACTAAGCCTAACCGCAGGTGTTTGTTCGGAAAGTGCTAGTTCTTCGTTTAAAGTGTCTACTGCAGTATCATCAAGAATATCTGTTTGATTTTTATCATCTTCGTCTTCCAGAACACCGTCAGAGTCTATCTCATCAGAATCTAAGTTGATGTCACCGTGGTCGTCTTGAGACAGTGCTGCTTGAAGACGAGCAACCAATTCCGCCTTATCACCAGCGTATGAGAGCCCACGGGTTTTGAGCTCTTTGCGTAAATCAACAACTTTAAGTTTTGTTACATCCAACACAGTTGAATCTGCCATTATGTAGCAATTAGCAAAACTCAATAATAAAAACAGTTGTAATTTTTAATGATGCGGAATGTCGCGCTCAGTAAAAATGCGCACAGACTAATAATTGATCAGTCCATAGATATTTAAGAATAATTAAATAGAATAATATAGATTAAAGTCTATGCTAGTCTTGTTTCGCTATTGACACAGTACCGTCAAATGGGGTGAATTGAAACAAAATGAAATTTTATTACGATATTGCAGAAGGACTAAAGTGTATTTTAACAGTTTAGAAGTAAAAATATTTGAGTCTCGTTCTTTTCTTTCTTATTAAATTAGTTATTTGATATGTGGATTTAAATAAAAAACGCTAAAATATAAGCAATTCCAATTCACCCGCAAATCGGGGTGAATTGAAATCAATAAGGTAAATATGGGTGATACAAATCGTACATAGATACGAAATCCGATTTCGTAGCAATATCTAAAAATCTGTTACTGGCTCGCACGAAATGTATATGTTGCAAAAACTGTTACTTAAAATATCTAGATTTTTACCGTACTGTCAGTACCGTATCGAGTTGGAGAAAGTGAGCGCGAGCTATATGTATTAGAGTAGTACAGCAATATATGCACGACACCTGTATCAGACAGATATGAACCTTATTGCTATACAGTTTAAAGCTTATTTTAGATTTTTAATGTTGAAAATAAAAGGTTGGTTGGAGTGTAATAGCAGTATATAGGCGGTTTAACCGATTTAATATTGTAAATAGAATCTTATTACTATAGAAATAAAGATGATTTATTAAAATTGCGGGAGTGTAATAGCAGTATATAGGCGGTTTAACCGATTTAATATTGTAAATAGAATCTTATTGCCATAGAAATAAAGATGATTTCTTAAAATTGCGATGATTGAAATATATGTTGGTTGGTTAGTTGGTTAGAGCGGAAAGGCAATATGGGTATTTGACTAACTTTGAGTGCGTTCCACATAAAGCCCACAAAGACCGCGACCGCGGAAATTGACGTTCCACTAACGTAAAAACGCCGCGGGCGTTGTGGGCGAATGTTATAAGTGGAACGCAAAACTTGAGTGCTGTGTGCTAGCAATATGGCGGCTCGGAAAATTCATCAAGTTCTGATGACATCTGTCATTTTTTATTGAAAGCCCACCAAGACCTACCAATATTTTGCGGGCGAAGTGGGCGCGATGCGGTCGCAAACAGTGACGTCATCTATGACGTCGAGCGACCGCTCGCAACGACCGCGGGCTTTATGTGGAACGTGGCCAGAATCAGCATGCTGGTATTCTTAGATTCAGATATTTGAATATCTTCTAGATATTTGAATATCTATGGATTTTAATATTTAGTTCCCATATCGGATATTGGAAATCTAAATCTGTTAAAGATACGGTAGGTACTCTGCGAAACTACACGGATTTTGAAGTTTGAAGTAGCTTTTTGGAGATATATGAGTCCTAGTAACTAAAACAATTAGCTAATATTATTGACATTGCCTATTGTTTTAATAAATTGTAAAGAATGTATGAAATCTGCGTTTTTAACACAACTGCTGTTTTTTTTTAGGGAACTTGTGTTTTGGTTTGTTGGGGTTGGCAATACTGGTCTGTATCCTCAAGTACCCTGTGTAGGTACTAGGTACTAGTAGGTAATACTATAGTAGTATGGGTGTACTGTTTTTATTGTACTGTAACTGTGTACTGTAATAGGTATTATTAGGTATATATCATATACTTTTTATTATTCCGGCACTATTTTGAATTTCCTGTAGTTAAAAAAGTTTAAAAGCAAAATCGTTGTTTTTATTTAATTATTATTTTGCTGTGCGAATAGGTGCCTTGCCTGCACCGTTTTATTCTTACCTGATGAAAACGTTAATTAAATAAATACTGAATAAGGATTTAATCGTATAAAAATGGCTGTAGAGAATTTGGAATATGAAATTGATCAATTACTACGAGCTAATGATCAGACTTTTATGCCTTTACCTGATTTGGATTCTGAACCTCATCTTCTTATGTCGAAGGTATGCAATCTTGACAAAATAAATAGTAACGCAAAAAATAAATACGCCTATCAGCTATTACTGATAATAGGGTAGTCAAATCGAGTTCCAAGTATTTTTTTTCATCTGATTTATGTCGGTAATTTCATCTTTTAGTTTCATTTATATCTTAGCACCTATATAATTTTTGACCGTAGGTTCGAAAACATTACATGGAGTATGTTATAAAACTATTGTCTTTGAACTATGAAACTAATCAAAGACTTACAAACAAAAATATTTATCTTCCAAGTGCAATCTGGAGATGCGCAAAAAACATTGAGATGAATGCAGCCCAAGCTTGTATGGTGGTGCAGCTTTATAGAAATAATATGTTATCAGTGGTAATTGTTTTTCTTACTAATCAAGACCTAATATAACATTTATTACTATTTATTTCAATTATCCATTCTAACTTTCCTTTATTTCATCCATTGTCTCATTTAACTCGCATCTGTCACCTGCTATGTATCTGTGTGATTAGCTATGGCAAATTTTTTATAAAACTGCTATTAATGCATTTAGTGTGAAAGTACTTTTTTGATTGCTGTGCATTTTATACAAATGTAAATATTGTGTCACTCTTGTTATCAAAATATAATGGAAAATTATTGGCTAACAAGTTTCATGCCCAGTTCTTGACAGGTACTCTCAGAATCTAAAAGTATTCTAAAATTATATGTTTTGAAGTATGGCAAATTAACACATTGTCAAAGGAGAATTCTTATGTGTAATAATATCAGTTGAAAAGACTTTGACACATAAGATATAGAAGTAGCATATTCTGTCTGTATAAGTCAGTATTTTAAATAGTCTTGGTGGTCCAGTGGTAGAGCACACGGCTTGTGATCCAGAGGTCTGGGTTCGAATCCTTACACTGGCTCACATCAATGACTTTTCGAAATTGTTTTCGGAAGTGTGACAAATATTGATCATTGCAAACTTTGTGCCTGGTGTGGCAATAGGTTCGCCACCTATTCCATTTGGGACGTAAACATAATGCCGAGACGAGGCTTAACAGCCGCTGCCTACACCTTTGGGTAACTAAGGCGTGAATTTATGTAAGTCAGTATAGATACAATGTCTATTTAATTATAAGAAGTTTACAGACAGACATATTGTTAGATTTGTCAGATAATAAGTGTTTTTTTTTATGGGATTGGAGGGCAAACTAGCAGGCGTGTCACCTGATGGTAAGCAACCAATGCCACCCATTTACATCAGTAACAGTAACAGATTACTATTGCGTTACCGACCTCGAGCCAGCCCATTCATGCAGTGAACTGCTTGTCTACCACTGTTAAGTGTTCTAGTAAGAATTCTACTGTTCTGTACTGGTCTCTTTACTGGTAGTCTGCATCATTCATAAGCCGTTAAGTGGTAGTTAATCTTGATGTAGTGAAATAAAATTATGAAGATTTGACATACACCACTCTTTAACTTTACCACAGTTTTTACCAGTTTTACATCTTCAATTTTACACAAAAAATTAAGTATTTAAAAAATTTTGAAAAATAATATTCTCTACTGACGTAAAATTTAGGAAATTTAAACTAATTATCTATCCTTTAATATTCAGTCATTTTTAGGTCAATGAGTTAAAAAATGATACCAAAAGTGGAAAACTGAATAGGAAACTTTATGAATGCTTAAATAAACCTCCAATAAATGAAAAGAAAACCCAAACCCGCAACACTGGAACAGATAATAAATGTCACTGTGGAATGAACAAGAGAAAAAAGAGATGTGTTGGTTCTACATCACCAAAACCTAACCTTCATCCATTAGATGACATAGTGACAAATTCTAACAATTATATTGGTTACAATGAACTCCTAGTAGGAAAAGAAGCTGGTATAAGACATTCACTCACTCCAGTGGCTCAAGTTCAAGACAGAAATTCTCCTCATCCTGAACACCGTGCATCAATTGATTCAGATCCTGATGAATTAATGAAACAATTAGAGAAGCTATTTCAAGCTGATCCAAATGATGATGATATATTTGCAGGTACTATATGTGACAGACTAGATAACACACTTGATGATGCAAAAAAAGTTACAAATATTGCGGAAACAAATAAAGTTGTGCGAGATTCAGTAATTGAAAATCATGCAGCACAAATTAAATCTCTTGATGAGAGGCTGGCTTCACTGACCGGTTTACTTCTTAATAATGATAACGCTACGAGCCAAAAGACTGATAATCAAAAATATAAAAAGAATGGTTCCAGTAAATGGTTATGTGAGGAATATTATTTGAAAGTTAAATTGTACGAGTTATTAGACCAAATTGGAGATAATAACAGAAAAAGTCTAGAAAAGGTTATTATTGTTAGATTATATTGCACAATTGTTACATGGTAATATTCTTCTATTGATATTGATTTCTTATTTCAGATTAAAGTCAAATTTTTGTATTATTTTGGAGAAGACAGTGATGATGAAGGAATAATATCGCCCATAGATGAATCACCAGAGTTTGTTGTCAGTTGCAAAGAGCGTATTGCTCCATGGGTTGTAAAAATGCTCACTCCGTATTACATTAAAGGGAATATCAAAGGGAAATCAATATTCAAAAGTTTAGCTAAACACTTGATTCGGCTTATATATCAGTGCAGCCGATACCCAGGTGAGAATTTCATCTTTTTATCCAGTTTCAATAATATCATTGATAATATTTAATAAAGCTTCTTTGACTATACACTATTACAGAGGAATATGAAGTGACCAGTTTTGTAGCAGATTTCTTGAAAAACCACAAAGTTATTAGATGTGAAGCAGATTTTAAAGAATTCAGGATTGAGAATATTTAGGAACTATGGAATGTATTGAAAGGTATATATGTTTTTTTTATAATATGCAACACTAATCCTACAATTGAAATACATTTCTTTGTAGATTCGCTGCAAAAATAAAACTGGGGAAAATAAAAATCCAAAGAAAAAAATTACATTTTAAATATACAATTTATTTTTTAACTCTTTTGGAGTCCACATTATTAGCATCAGTCAATTTCCTTTTTTCTACTTTCGTGAAGAAAGAGTCCAGAGTTTTTTGGGGTGTCTTGGTATCTTTAGTTACTTTTTTATTGCAGATAACAGATTTATTTCTTGAATTATTAACTATACTGGAAACTGGGTGTGACAATAGTATTTCAACTGGTTTTAGATAAGACAATGCTACTTCTGGCTTTACATTGTCAATATCAAGCCAAGCCTGAAATTTTGTTATAATTTATTGTATACAAATACCATATTCAGCTCTACTGTGATATTTCAACTATTTGATTATTTATGAATGTTGGAGAATGCATATTTTTAATTTGTATGGCTAGAAATAAAAAAAACTAAGTTCTTTGTTGAGAAATAAATCATTTGGCCAACAAAACTCCACGGTTCTTCAAACTTTTTTATGATTATAGCATGGTGCTAAAGCGATAGATATATTTTGAAAATATGCTGATTATTTTTAAGATGATGAACGTGATGAATTAATACAAAATCTGTAATATACTTATTCTTTACCTCTATTTGTTCTTCAGAACTTAAAATTGCTGGCATTCTATGATGTAGCCAATCAAGTGTTTGATTAGACTCCATTGTTATCACGCTATAAGAATATATAGTTGTTTCACCATCTTGCCACATACTATACAAGCCGGCCATATAAAGTAATTTTATACCTTTCCAACCACCTTCCTCACTATAAGTGTTTTTCCAAGTATCTGGTTCATCCACCTGCAGGATAAATGTAGATAATGTCTTTCACCCATGAATTTCATACATGTTATTATTAATATCATGATTTCATATTTAATTACCTTCTGTTGATATTCTAGAATAAAGTATCAAGCCGAATTAAAATTATGTAGAAGAAAAATCCCTGCGGAAATCCAAATTTCGAATATCCAAGATCTGGTAATTAAGTGATGAACTTCATAGAAGCAAACCCTTCAGTCCTGGATTTAGAAGTAAGATGTTCTGAAGTGCCATTAGACTAGTGAGTTTACCCCATTAAAATAAGATTGAATAATTTCATCAAGTGGATTTAATGTCATGCTAATGTATGTGCAAACCAAACAGATGTGGAAATACACAGAAATAATTAAAAAATATTTGCTTTAATTTTTCCATCAAAATCAAGAATTCAGTTTCACACTTTTAATCTCTGAATTTTTACATGAAAGTACTTTTGGAGCATTAAGAAATGTAGGAACAGATTTCATCAGAAAATACTATCCTAACAAGTCAGTCAGAATCAGATGATATAAATTTCTGTTCAAGTCACTTGGCTTTGGTCAAATGATTAATATTGTAAATAAATTATTAATATACTCTTTGCATTTAAATGATTAAAAATTAAAATGAGTATTTAATATTTAATCTTTGTGGTTCTTTAATACTGAAACCCTTAGGGTTACCTGTTTGTGTATTAAAAACAATAGATAGAAAATATAACAGTAAGGTATAAGGACGTAAAGAGGCCAAAAGATCGACGAAATCTCCGTCACTGAACAGAAATCAGACGTTTTTTCGAATAAGTCCTGTCCTAAGTTTCTTTCTTTTTTTTTATGGGATAGGAGGGCAAACTAGCAGGCGTGTCACCTGATGGTATGCAACCAACGCCGCCCATGGACACCAGCAACACATATAGTGTTACTGTTGCGTTGCCGACCTTTAAGGGATAGGGGATAGGAAAGTACGGGGAAGGGGGGTGGGCCTCCGGGTACCTCTCTCACCGAACGAAACGCGGCATGAGCCACTTTACGTCGGTCTTCTGAGAGGTCGTGGTATTTCACCGGTCGAGCCGGCCTATTCATGCAGCGAACTGCTTGGCTCTACCACTGTCTCTTTTCTCACTTCAACTACTAACATACATAAAATCTATTCTGGCAGTGCCATTGAGGTGAAGAACCTCGCTGGCATTGCCAGAATAAGTTTTATGTATGTATCAATGTCTTCCTTTTTCTAATCTTCAATTCTAACATAACATACATAACTTCACGCCTTTTACCCGAAGGTGTAGGAACCGGCTGTTAAGCCTCGTCTCGGCGTTATGTTTAGGTCCCAAATGGAATAGCCATTTGGCGAACCTATTGCCATACCAGGCACAAAGTTTTCAGTCATCGATATTTATCACACTTATCTTCCGAAAACAATTTGGAAAAGTCATTGGTGTGAGGCAGTGTCAAGATCTTCAATTTTTTTAAAAGCGGGGCAAAAACTGAAAAATGCCGCCCCCGCCCACTTACATTTATTTTTACCATTAATATTTACAGTTTGATATTGTTTCTATTTATAAATTCACAAAAAGTATAAATGACTTAGAACTTAAAAGTCTCGGTGGTCCAGTACTTAGGCATACAGCTTCTGATCCAGAGGTCCGGGTTCGAATCCGGACACTGGCTCACACCAATGATTTATCGAAATTGTTTTCGGAAGTTAAGTGTGATAAATATCGCTGACTGAAAACCTTGTGCCCGGTATGGCATTAGTTTAGCCACCTATTCCATTTGAGACGAAAACATAACGGTGAGACGAGGCTTAACAGCCGCTGCCTACATCTTCGGGTAACAAAGGGCGTGAAGATATGTTATGTATAAATAACAGAAGAGGAAAAGGTAGGAGATAGTCGACACTTGATGGAAATAGTTTATTAGTATACATACTAATGAAGAGCATTTATTTAATATTCTCACCTTAACATTCTCATTCTGCTGTGAATATATATAGTAAGGCTGTTTCATTTTTGATAATTTATTGGTTGTCTGCCATTCATAGAATCCTTCAACTACTATTATACATCTACCTCCATTGTATAATAATGGGCTGTATAGTTTGGAGTTTTTAATGTTCTCGATACGGCAATTATTTGTGCTCATATTGTGTGTTTTGTAATTACCCTGAAATTATTTATATATGAAGTGATGATTATTTTGGAATTCATTAAATCATGGGAATTTTGCACTGAAAAACTATACCAGATGGGTACCAATAAGTTGGCCTTCTATACTATGCTATGAACATGAAGTATTAATGCTGTTAGAGAGAAGTGGAATAGAATAGTTATATTATTATGTGTATTTATTTTTTCCTTAATTTCAGGATTAAATAAGATTATAGTTTAGCAACAAGATTTATGATGAATTAAGGATGATAATCATGAATTAGATTTTAAGCTGAAACAATTTGTTACTTTATGTTAAATAATGATGCAGTATCAACAATAAAGGCTAATAATAATAATACTCTAAAAAATTTAAGATTCTGTATTAAGGTACCAAAAATAAAGTGAAGTGGGTAGGGGTTGAAATTCTTGTACATGGGGGAAAGGGGGTAAAAAAATAATTAACAAAGATCATGTGATCAATGGACAGAATAAAATAAGAACTAAGGAGAAAGTTAATCCAGATTTACAGACAAACACAGTCAGATTTTCTCTACCTTATGCCATGGTGGTATAATTCCCCACATCATTGGTTTAAGAATTCTGTTGTAATTTTGTCCACATTTAAATCTAGTAGAGGAGACCAGAACTGGGGTAACATCAGTTGGTGCAATATTATGTGATGGAGTATAATCTTTTCCCGCATTGTGTTCTGGCAACCATTGTGGTTTTGTGTAATAACTTTCATTATTTGATTTATAACTACAAGCACACCGTACTTCATCTTTACCCAAAGATCTGAAAATAAAATACATCTGAGAATGGCGGCCACATATAAAAAAAATTAAATGCTGAATGGATGGAATTAATAAGAAAAATCTAAGATAATGTGAACGAAAGGTACATATATACTAGAATTAACAGGCCACAAAAGGCGTGAAGTTATGTTATGAGTTGTTAACAGGCCACAAATACAGAAAGAAGGAAAAGGCAAAACATATTATAACTTCACGCCTTTTCTACCCTAAGGTGTAGGCAGCGGCTGTTGAGCCTCGTCTCGCCGTTATGTTTAAGTCCCAAATGGAATAGGGCGGCGAACCTATTGCCAAACCGGACACAAAGTTTTCAGTCATCGAAAATTATCGCACAACGAAAATGATTTCGAAAAGTCTTTGCTGTGAGCCAGGATCCGAAACCGCGACTTCTAGATTCAGAATCGGGGTGCTAAAAAATATACATGGTCTGTAAAGTTTTATACCAGTCCTTGTCCGACTAAGAACTATATATAAATATAGCATTAATCAATAACACCTTGAAATACATACAATACAGTACGACCGCACATTATTTTATTTAATATTTTTAACTTTTCTACGCAAAGAGTATATAAATACATATAAATATTAAATGTTTTCTACGGAAGTTTAAATACTAGTTAAGTAGGTACTTTGGGTACTTTAAATAGGAGCTTTTTTAATAATTTGATGACCTGTAACAAAGACCTTCAAGTCATAACATAATTGAAAAAATATTAGGAGCCACTAGTAATGAAGCACAGACTAATCAATGACATTCAATGATACTTATTTAATAGGTCTCTGTTTTTTGATACTTGTTCAATCCTATATAGTACCCACGAGTCTTAAAGTGATACCTGATACTACGTATTGGAAATTAAACGGAAGTACCGACAAGTGGCGTGACTTGGGATCTAAGGGTGAATAGAGATGAAAATTTACCACCGCGAGTCGAATAATCGTTTCAAGTACAATCGATACACAATATATCTTGATGTAAATAATCAACAAGTCTAAGGTTTTATATGTATGTGTATATTAGTACTGGCTGGTGTTATTTTCGGTTGCTAGGTGTTTTTGTTTATATAAGTTTTATCCTAATAAAAATTTGCAGATTGAATTATATCTTCTTGTTCTTACTCCACAATTTAACACGTATATATTAATATTATATCGTGATTTACATTAGGTTATGGGGCCAGATTGATTCTCTGATTATAAAAGTATCTTTAAAAAATGCAATCTATTGTAAATTTCGAAAAGCTCAATGGCCAATCTAATTACGCTACATGGGCTTTTACCATGCAAATGGTCTTAGTGGACTTGGATCTCTGGGATTGTATTGACGAAAATTTTACGGCAGAAACTAAAGAAGCTCGTACAAAGGATTCCAAAGCCCGAAGTAAAATATGTCTGATGTGTTCAGAAAAAATATATCCCATGATCATGCATGTCCAAACTGCAAGAGACACTTGGATGACGCTGAAGCGAGCTTATGCTGATGGCGGATTACTGCGGCGGCTCTATCTGCTGCGGAAGCTGTTCAATGTTAAACTGACAGCGTTCAACACCATGGAGGAGTATCTGAACGATATACAAATGACGAGTCAAGCATTATTAAGTATTAAAGCTGGTCTTGATGATGAATTTATTGCGATTATAATGCTGGCTGGTTTGAGTGATACTTACAACTCATTGGCTATGACGTTGGAGCATTCGAACGCAAAGATTTCTACGGAAACTGTAATGGCAGCGTTATTAAAAGAGAATATGAGGAAGAACAATGTAGAAGATGATTCTGCATTGATGTCCAAGAGTGACAAGACTAAAAAGATGGTCATATGTCATTTATGTAAGAAGAAAGGACATTACAAATGGCAATGCAAATATAAAAATCCTTCACAGAAAAAGGATACTACTACTCATGATAATAAGAAAAATAAAGAAACTGTTGAGTTGATATGTGCTATGTCTGCTACCGTTAATAAAGACGAATGGGTGATAGACTCAGGAGCCACGTCGCACATGACATCAGAAAAACGCACATTAGAAAATTTAAAAAGCATCAACTGTAAAGTGGTAACAACAGCAAATAATGACCAGATGTTGTCTAAAATACAGGGAGATGTATTTTCTATGGGACGATCAGTAAAGTTTGAAGATGTTCTCATGGTACCAGGTTTGATGACTAATTTATTATCTGTGAGTAAAATGTGTAGTAAAGGTTGCATTGTTGTTTTTGATAATAATTGTTGTAAGGTTTTTAAAAGTAATGACGTCACTATAGCTGGTAAGGTATTATTAACAGCACCACTGAAACATGGTTTATATGTTTTAAATAGGGAAGCAGCATTGGTTTTAACGTCTCCTCCAGTTGACTCGAGAGTTTCCAATAATTTCGTCTTATGGCATAGGCGATTAGGACACTTGAGTGGTCCTTTGATGGAAAAGTTGAAGGGTATGACAGATGGTCTGTCATATGGAGCGGTGAGTGTGGAACCTTGTGAAGGTTGTTGCAAAGGTAAAGAGTGCGTCAAGAAATTTCCTAAGAGGAATAATAAAGGTAAGCGAGCAAAATCGTTGCTTGAATTAGTACATACTGATTTAGCGGGACCTATGGAAGTTGAATCCTATGGTGGCAATAAATATTTTTTGGTATTTGTTGATGATTTCAGCCGGAAAGTATTTGTATATCTGCTGAAGTCAAAAACGGAAGTATTCGCTAAATTCAAGGAGTTTAAAGTACTAGTTGAGAATGAGACAGGTAAGAAAATTAAGAAATTGCGTAGCGATAATGGAACTGAGTTTACTAATGGTGAGTTTCAATCTTTTTTAAAGGAGCATGGTATACTGCATCAAAGAACGGTACCGCATACTCCGCAACAAAATGGAGTTGCTGAGCGTACAATTCGTACCATAACCGAGAAGGCTAGGTGTATGATCCATGAGGCTTGTCTAGATAAAAGAATTTGGGGAGAAGCCATTGGATGTGCAGTATATCTGAAGAACAGGTCTCCGACTATGGCTCTGACGGATCAAATTCCTGAAGAGGTGTTTAGTGGAGAACGAGTCGATCTGTCGAACCTTAGAGTGTTCGGATCCAGGGCTCAGGTTCTCATAAAGGTTGGTCGAAAAAAGTTTGACGCAAAGACTGTAGAATTGTTAATGACTGGCTACTCCACTAGTCAGAAGGCATATAGATTCTTGAATATGGAATCAAAGAAAATCATTATTGCTCGAGACGCAACATTTTTTGAAGATTTACCTGTAGTCCAAAAGAAACAAAATATGGTTTCTAAAAAGGACTATGTAGATATATATCTACAAGATGGAGTAAGTACTGCAAGCTCTTCCACTGGACCGGAAGGACCATTAATAGATGGACCTGTTATAGTGGGGGCGACGAGTTTTAGTCGTAAGGTTCAGTGTAGTCAGCCAAGTGAGGTTGATTCTAACTCTAGAGATTTAGATTCTGACATATTTTTCGACACAGTAGACTCCTCGGGCAGTACTATGGCGAATGATCCGCAAAATTCAGATGATAATATATCTGAATTGTTAAGAGATGGTGTGGTGGATTCCACTGACAGGCGCTACCCCATGCGAGATAGACGTCCAAATCGAGAAAAGGACATGGTCTATAATTTCCATGTAGGCGATATTTCAGATCCTGTGTCAGTTCATGATGTGATGGAGCGCTCAGACAAGGAATTATGGCTACAAGCCATGAAAGATGAATATGATTCCCTGAAGGTAAATAATACCTGGGAATTAGTTGACCGTCCGGTGAATGTAAATGTTGTAAAATCTAAATGGGTTTTTAAACTGAAGCGTGGAATGGATGGTAATATACAGCGCTACAAAGCAAGGCTGGTTGCCAAAGGCTATTCTCAAAAACCTGGTGAAGATTATTTTGAAACATTTGCGCCGGTGGTTAAGATTTCATCGATTCGTCTTCTTTTAGCATTGTCTGTAGAAAAGAATTTAAGTATCCATCACATAGATGTTACAACTGCGTTCTTGAATGGAGATTTGCAGGAGGATATCTATATGGAGCAACCTGAATTTTTCATTCAAAGGGGGGAAACTCGCAAAGTTTGCAAGCTGAAAAAAGCATTATATGGCTTGAAACAGGCTGCGAGATGTTGGAATGAAAAAATTCATGCCCATATACTTAAAATGGGTTTTAAGCGATCTAACTATGATCAATGCGTATATACCAAGATTATTAATAATTTGTTTGTTGCTATTGCTCTTTATGTAGATGATTTTTATATCTTTACAAATATTGAAGTTGAAGCAGTTAAAGTGAAAGAACAGATAAGTGGTTCTTTCAAGATAAAAGATCTTGGAGTGGCAAGAGAATGTCTTGGGATGAGGATTGAGCGAGATGTGGCTCGACAAATAATCCGAGTCTCACAGGAGGCATACATTTTGAAAATTTTAGAGAAGTATGGGATGCAAGATTGTAAGCCAGTTAGTACACCGGTTGAAACAAATCTTCATCTCGTACCTGGAGTGAAAAATGATAACTCGCAATATCAAGAAATTATAGGTTCACTCATGTATTTGGCGTGCTGCACAAGGCCAGATATATCTTTTGCAGTAACAATGCTAAGTCAATTTAATAGTTGCAATGATTCTACTCATATGGCAGCACTGAAACGTGTGCTAAGGTATCTGAAGGGAACAGTGAAATTGGCACTATGTTACAGAAAGCGTAATAATCCTTTAGTTGCATATTCAGATGCTGATTGGGGAAATAGGCCTGATGGGAAATCTTTCTCTGGTTATATCCTTGTTTTTGGTGGTGCTGCTGTAGCTTGGCAGTCTAGGAAACAGCAATGTGTTGCATTAAGCACTGCTGAAGCGGAGTATATTGCAATTTGTGAAGCAGCCAAAGAGGTAGTTTCAGTGAATGGTTTATATGCTGAATTAACAAAACGGGTAGACACCATTACAATTTTTAGTGATAGTCAAAGTGCTAGCAAATTGGTGTATACTCCTGCTATAGGAAAACGCTCGAAGCATATAAATATTAAGTATCATTTTGTTAGGGATTTGGCTAATCAAAATGTGATTTGTATTAATTATTGTGAGACTGCTCTTATGCCTGCAGATATGATGACAAAGGGAGTACCTCGACAGAAACATCAGTTGTGTACTAGCCTTGTTGGATTAAGTGGGGGTGATGTAAATAATCAACAAGTCTGTAAAGTATAGACATCTAGTGTCAAACTTGTGCAACACAATTGAAATGTCACTTCAAGAATACACATTAAACAAGTCACATTGTAATCTTACTTAATTTCCTAAATCCCTAATAAAGCCCATGACTACAACGTTACATGGTGTCAGAAGTGGAGTAATACATAAGAAAGTTATAAAATGTCTACAAACGACGCAGTATCTGGAATAAAGCCGCCAGCTAACCTACAAATTGACTCGGACAAACCAACGTGTTGGAAAAAATGGTTACAACAATTTCAGTGGTATTCAATCGCTATTCAACTTGATAAAAAGCCAGCCGAAATCCAGGCAGCAACATTTATGGCAGTGATAGGCCCAGAAGCGATCGAAATATACAACAGTTTTAATCTCAGCGAAGCTGACAAAAATAACCTACAAAGTATTATAGACAAGTTTAAAGAGTACTTTGCACCAAAAACAAACGTATCCTTTGAAAGATACATATTTTTTAAAATTGTACAATACGAAGATGAACAATTTAACGAATTTCTAATCAGAATAAAAACTCAGGCAAGTAAATGCGAATTTGGTAATTTGCTTGATGAAATGCTGAAAGACAAGATAGTGTTCGGAATCCGATCGAATCAAGTAAGAGAGAAATTATTAACTGAAGATAAACTAGACTTGATGAAAGCCATAACAGTGTGTAAAACCAGTGAACAAGCTTCCAAACAACTAGACGAGTTCGAAGGTAAAAATAAAGAAGACAAAGTATTAGTTGTGAGAAATAAAGGTCACAAAAATAAACAAAATGAATATTTTGACTGCAAGAGATGTGGCACAAACCATAAATTCAGAGAATGTCCCGCATTTAACAAACCATGCACTAAGTGCAATAAAAATGGTCATTTTGCCAATATGTGCCGCACTAAGAAATATAATCCCAAACAAAAAAATAGAGTGAATACAGTAGAAGAAAACTCAAATAGTTCCGAAGATGAAGTATACATATCGACTATAAATGCCAACGAAAAGAAAGACTGGACAGAAAAAATACAAGTGGGTGATGTGAAATTCATTGCCAAACTAGATACAGGAGCACAATGCAATGTGTTACCAAGACACATAATGAACAGAACAAAGGCAAATTTGAAACCAAGCCGAACAAAAAATTTAATAAGTTACACAGAAGATAGAATGGCAGTTCTGGGTGAAGCAGAGCTACTTTGTAAAATAAAAAATATAGAAAAAAACATTATATTTAAAATAGTTGAAGAAAAGGTCACACCGATCCTAGGACTGAACACTTGTGAAAAATTAGAACTTATTGCAAGAGTGAAAACACTGAAGGAATGTAAAGATGACATCTTCAACGGACTAGGCTGCTATAAAAACTATGAGTATGATATTGACCTAATTGAGAACCCAAAATTTGAAATAAAACCAGCAAGAAGAATCCCACATGCTATAAGAGATGAGGTAAAGCAAGAACTTGAGAGAATGGTGAAATTAGATGTCATAAAACCAGAAACTGAGCCTACTC
Organism: Euproctis similis; assembly: GCA_905147225.2. Lineage (NCBI taxonomy): Eukaryota > Metazoa > Arthropoda > Insecta > Lepidoptera > Erebidae > Euproctis > Euproctis similis. Next base: position 19,953,173 of record LR990109.1, read on the forward strand.
CTGCGGTAAGTCCTATTGTAATTGTAAGACAAAAAGGCAAATTAAGAATCTGTATAGATCCATCAGATGTAAATAAAAACATACTGAGGCGACACTTTCCACTTGCTACTATAGAGGAAATTTCAGCAGACATTAAAGGTTCTAAATTCTTCGCATTATTAGATTGCACAAAAGGTTTCTGGCAGATTAAACTTTCAGAAAGAACACAAAAAATATTAACTTTTGCTACACCATGGGGAAGATATTCTTTCAAAAGACTTCCATTCGGAGTATCATCAGCACCGGAAATATTCCAAGAAATTTTAACAAATTTGCTCAGTAAAATCAAAAATGTAAGAGTATCAATCGATGACATATTTATATATGCAAAATGTAGAGAAGAACTTCAAAAAACTGTTAGTAAAGTCATAGAAATACTAAAAAAATCAGGCTTCAAACTTAACAAAAGTAAATGCATTTTTGAATCAGAAAGAATAAAATTTCTGGGACACATTGTTTCAGCAGACGGACTTGAAGCAGACCCAGAGAAAGTAGAAGCTATACAGGCAATGAAAACACCAACAAACAAAACAGAGCTACAGAGACTACTAGGTATGATCACATACCTAAATAAATTTATTCCAAGAATGTCAGATTTAACAAATCCACTGAGAGACTTATTACACAAAAACACAAGTTTTATATGGGATATTCATCACGAAGAAACTCTGAACAAAATAAAACAAGTTCTTCGAAGTCCTCCAGTGTTGAGACTATATGATGTAAACAAACCTGTAACACTAAGTGTAGACGCAAGTTCAAAAAATCTCGGTGCTGCACTTCTTCAAGAAGGACAACCAATAGCCTATGGAGCAAGAGCATTAACTAAGTCAGAAGAGAACTATCCACAGATTGAAAAAGAAGCACTTGCTATACAGTTTGGATGTAAAAAGTTCCACGAATATGTCTATGGTAAAGAACTGACAGTGGAATCAGACCACAAGCCACTTGAGACAATCTTCAAGAAAAACATACAATCTGCTCCAGCGAGATTGCAACGCATAATATTTAATCTTGCACCATACGCACCAAAAGTCATATTTAAAAAAGGCACAGAAATACCCTTAGCAGATTTTCTTAGTCGAGACTGTGATGCATCTAATCTGAAAAATGAACAAGAAGAAAACATGACAGTTGCAGTAATACTACCTATGTCACTTGATGCAAAAATGGAGTTGATTACAGCTACAAAGAAAGATCCACATTTACAGTTATTACTTCAGACAATAATACAAGGATTTCCAGAAACAGTCAGTGAACTACCTAAAGAATTGCAACACTATTTTAACTTTAAAGAAGAATTGAGCTATCTCAAAGGAATAATTTTCAAAGGAAATAAAATTGTAGTACCAAAATCACAGATCCCGAAAATGCTAAAGAATATTCATCAAGGACATGCAGGTATACAAAGCTGTTTAAGAAGAGCACGACAAATTCTTTACTGGAAGGGACAACATGACGACATCATAAAACTAGTTAAAACCTGCTCCGTCTGTGAACAAACACAAAAAGGCAACATTAAAGATACAGTGCTAGTTAAAAATATTCCTACACTTCCATGGCAAATAGTTGCATCTGATCTATTTGAATTAAAAGGAAAAACTTACCTCGTAATCTGTGACAGCTACTCTGGATATATAGATTTTCAACAGCTAAAAGGTCAGTCTTCATATGAAGTTATAGAACAACTAAAAAGATGGTTCGCTACACATGGAATACCAGAAGAGCTACAAACTGACAATGGGACACAATACATGTCTAGAGAATTCAAGATCTTTCAAAGAGAGTGGGAATTCAATCATGTCACATCTAGTCCACATCACCATCAAGGAAATGGGCTCGCTGAAAAAGCAGTTCAAGTAGCCAAAAACATATTAAAAAAATGTAGTATTGACAAGTCTGATGTTCAACTGGCTTTATTAAACTGGAGAAATACACCAAGAAATAATATTCTAGGTTCACCCAATCAACGTCTATACAGCAGAATAACCAGATCTCCATTACCTACAAAAGACAGTAACCTAAAACCAAAAATAAAGCAAGGAGTTGCTGCCGAACTAAAACGATTAAGAGAAGAACAAGCTAACTACAGTAATAAGCACACTAAAAGACCAGACCAATTTGAGATTGACGAAAAAGTCAGACACAAAGTTGCTCATCGCCAATGGGAAGGGGCAAGAGTGATAGAAAAGCCTGAAGGTCTCCCAAGATCTGTAATCATTAAAACCAATCAAGGCCAAATCCTACGTAGAAACTTCAGCCATCTGCACAAGACACAAGCAGACATAACCAGCAACAGAGTTGTAGTTCCTGAAACTAAATACACAGATGAACCAATAGCACAAGAGACTCCAGCACAAGAACAATCAGCAGTTGTCCCTAAGTCACCCCCAGCATCAACAAGTTCCTCACCAAACACTTCTGATCATTTGCAGAAAACAAACCCGGCTCAACCAGCGTCAGCAATAAGATCATCAAGATTTGGTAGAATAATCAAACCAATAAATAGACTTGATCTTTAATAATACTTAAACTAGTAATTACTATATTATTTTATTAGTTATATTAAGTTAACATTATAAAATTGCAATTTATAATTATATGAATAACTAGTTTACCATTCACAATTAAATGTATGATTCAATATTGTCTTCATGGAAATTAAAAATTAATAAGCATATTAAGTCAAATGTAAGTTACAAAGAAAGGGAGATGTAAAGCATAGACATCTAGTGTCAAACTTGTGCAACACAATTGAAATGTCACTTCAAGAATACACATTAAACAAGTCACATTGTAATCTTACTTAATTTCCTAAATCCCTAATAAAGCCCATGACTACAACGTTACAAAGTCTAAGGTTTTATATGTATGTGTATATTAGTACTGGCTGGTGTTATTTTCGGTTGCTAGGTGTTTTTGTTTATATAAGTTTTATCCTAATAAAAATTTGCAGATTGAATTATATCTTCTTGTTCTTACTCCACAATTTAACACGTATATATTAATATTATATCGTGATTTACATTATATCTTTTAAAACATATGTGTCTTAAAAATGCTATAAATTTGATATTACGCACGCTTAGTGAATGGCTTTGATTATGTAAGAAAAATAGTTACTTTATATAGCTCGATGATCGCTATCTTTCAAAATTTTAATTGTGATCGTGTTGCAAACTGCACAGTTTAAATTTCCGTAATAGCCACACTTGTTCTGTTACTTTCTTTTTAACCATCAGCCTCTATTGTTCTTCTCCATTTTCTTTGACATACGCCTAGTGTTATTTAATCTAATCTTGATATCAGTTGATGATGTAGTGCTGCAGCAGGTAGATGAAATTGTATATTTTGGATGCTCTTTCAATAGAAATGGTAGGTCAATGGTAGTTATATACTAACACTGCCATACCCAACTCTCGCATCTATAACTTAAGGAAGCGAGAGTCTGGCATGGCAGAGTGTTGGGATCATTACCGCATTGTGGATTGCTGGGCTAAGAAAAACGGATGATGCAAGATTTATTAAGCAGATATACATTACGAACGGGTGGATTTTGGAGTCGAGGAAGGCCACGTGAAGGCGTGAAGTTATTTATGTATGTATGTAGTATGCAAGTGTCGAATACTGTTCTTTTCTTAGATGTTAAGTTGAGTTGTAGTGTTTTGCAGTTTACTTCTTGATAGCCAAATGCCAACGCCAAACGCCAACTATGCAAGTTGCAACATTATATGTTTCTGGGTAACCTTGACACATTACATCGGTACTCTGAATAATGATGGATAGAATAAGTTATATTCTATCCATCATTATTCAGAGTACCGATGTAATGTGTACTAATTGAAATTTAGTTAAGGGAGTAGTATCATTTAATAATCTGTGAAAAGATATATTGTTCAATTTAGACGACATCCTTTATCGAGTATCATGTTCATAATGATGGCAAGCACTCAAAGCAAGTGAGACATAAGAGCACTGTTACACATGCTTATTATTAATTTAAGAGCAAGCTAGTTTCGAGCATGCTCTCGATACTAGCATGTGTGTACAGACCTTGAGCATGCTAGTTTCGAGCATGCTAGAAAATCGACAGCCATGCTAATATCGACCATAAATTTTCAAGGGCATGGTTCAATGAATGCTGACAGCAAATGACATCAGCATGCTCATAATGAGCATGCTTTTTATTAGCATGTGTAACAGTCCCTTACAGAAAAATAAAAAAAAAGAAGCGAAAGATATGATTTCTGATAAAAAAAAAATAGGAAAAAACTAAAAAGATTTGTAGAGAGTAGAGCTGATAGTTGTTTTCATTTACCTTCGAGATAATTGTAATAAATTATACGAAAATTTTAATTTCGGACAGAATTTAATGCATTCTTTTTTCCATATTTGAATCATGGAATAAGTGAAGTGTATTATTTGTACGAACCGAACCTACACCGTAATCATGTGGAAATATGTTACGCGACGCATTAGGGATACTTTCGAGCGAAGTGCAAACCAGTTCGATAGATGTAGTACTACTGTTGTAAACAATGCCCCTGCTAACTTCGCCGATGAAAAAGAAAAAAATAAACAGCCATGCTGCTGGTTTTCTTCGAGAAAATGTTGGAATGCTTTTGAAAAAAATAATGGTACTAATAATAGAAAATGGAGATTTGAACATCTTAATAAATCATGGATGAGTGCCATTACATGGGTATGCTTCTTTCCTGCAATAGATTATAGAGTATAAACTCCAATAATTAACCTGATAATGAGACAATATTTTAATAAACATTGAAACAAACCCAATATGTAAACTCTTACCTAGTAGCATCAAGTTCTTACCTATGGACAGATGTATATCATGTGATTCTTCTTTATGTCATTATAATTATCCTTCATTTATTTTCTGATAAATGAAAACCATCCTTTAGAAGTTGTTTCTGATGGCTTCCAAACTGTCAATCACTGATAAATGTGTGAACATTCTGTTTGCTTGATAATATTTAATTAATATTAATTTCTGGCCTCAAACTTTTTATTGTTTTTAGTTTTACTCAGTAGTTTTACTAACTATTCAGTTATTTTATAGGAAGTTGTTTCTGTGAAGTTTGTCTTTCTGTTTAAGAATATTAAGCTGAATATATGGTTTTCTTTAAATTTTAGAGCAGTGCGTTGGTTCTGGGATGGTACTCTAGTCAATTTATGCATTTGAAGTTAAAACACCACTTGAGACTCGCACAGAAAGGAAGATACTGTCCATCAGTGAATGACTTGTTGGCCTCTATACAGCCATATATAGCATGTGACAGCAAGAGTAACTTTTATTTAATATCTTCTTCTAAAATCAAAGGATTTTTGCCAGAATTTATACCAACAGTTTACTTGATATCTAATGAAAATGATGAAACAAAAAATGAAAATTCAACAAGTTCCACAACTGCAACTAGTCATGATAGCTCTAATGATGACTTGGGAGAAGTATTGAATTCTATTGAGAACAAACTTGGATTAGCTGCTATAGAAAAAGGACATTATCAGGATGGTCTTAGTTTGTTGAGGTAATTAAGGCTATATATTTATTATCCATAAATATTTTGATATCTATGTAAATTATAAAATGAGTGCTTTTGGATTATGACATCACATTTATTTCACCTATGAATGTGTTTGACTTAATGGTGAAAAAGTAACTTATAGTTGATTTTGTTAAGTTGAATTTTATGAACATTAGTTTGTTGAAATTTAAATATTTTGTAGATGATTTATTAAATTGTTTCATTATTTCTTTGTTATTTACTTTACCATAAAAATTAAATTGGAATGAAGGATTTATGGGCAAATAAAAAACAACAAACAAATGTATTAAATACATATACCTAGAAGCGTAATAAAATATAAATTTAGAAATTCAACATCTAGGTTAAACTTACATTAAATTAAATAATAAATATAATAACTTTAAAGATATTCTTTGATTTTTTCTCCTGTAAAAGGAGATAAATTTTGTTAAATAAACTGGCATAACATCTCCAGTAAATTATTATTAAAGTGCTAAAATATGATGCGTGTCCCTCACTCTATCTGGGTACAAATATGTATAATATTATAGAATTATGAAGACTAATTTCAATTTAATCCTATTTGTAGGTCAGCTGCCAATCGTAATCATGCTCCAGCAATTTACAATTTGGGACTCTGCTATGAAAATGGCTTAGGAGTATCAGCAAATGAAAAAACTGTAAGTTATGGTATACATTTACAGTTTCCTTAACCCTGGAGTAGAAACAGTGTTAAGGATACCATGCAACCATGCAGCAATCAAACAATCTTATTTGTTATGCGGATGACAGAACGGGCGACAATTTATATACCGATTGCCCTAGAATTTATTCTGCCTTCGGACTGGTGCTGACTAAACTTAGTCCAATTCAATCCCAATAAGACACTTGTTTACTGCTAAAAACACCATTTGTCGTAGCTCCATGTTATAAGTATTGAAATAGGCTTGTTTCCACTAAGAATAAATTGGATGGATTAGTGTTTCTAACTATTGCTTAAACTATACAGATTTTAAAGAATCAAAATATGTAAAGCTTATTATTATTTTTAGAAAAGCTAATATTTTTAGAAATCTTAAATATTAGGGATTGATTCATGTGACAGTAAAGGCAATAAAAAAATATCGTCTTGAATGATGTCACTCAGTGCTAAGCATATCCAAAACATTAACAAAGTCCTTACACATGTATTTGCCATGGCGGGTCGTCATTATCATGACTGCTCCTTTCATGTGGCAGTAGAAGTATGAATTTAAAAAATTACATCCTTACCAACAAACTTCACCTGAAGAATGATACAGAAGGATAATTGTTAATTCGTTTTTCTTACAGGCAATGGAGCTTTACAAGTCAGCAGCTGCATTAAATCATCCAGGAGCTCTATACAATTTGGGAGTATTTTATGGCCAAGGTCGTGGTGGTCTTAAAAGTGACCATAAGACAGCAGCAAGGCTGTTCAGACTTGCAGCTGTGCAAGGTCAACAAAATGCTATAGAAGCTCTTAAAACACTTGAAATACCAACATCTGAACCATCTAGGGTTGATGTCAACAACTGGAATTATCAATCTTCATCATTTCTACAGAATGAAAATATCATCCCAACTCAGTCGCGCTTATTTGTTGATCATTTAAATTATCTACAAACTGGCTATTAAAGCCAATAGTGCTTAATGACCATATAAGGTCTACAAATTTCAGTGCAATTTGAAGTACCCACATCTTATGAACCTCCTTGCAATAATGTGAACACCTAGAGCTATCAAACTTTATCATTTATACAGAATTAAAAATGAAAAAAGACAATATTATTGTCCCAGTGCAATTTTTTTGTAGATAATTTAAATTATCTCCAAACAGTATACCTATTTTATACACTAAATTTGTATTACTGGTGGTTGGTGTTTAAATTATATGGAATCTAGAGTAAGTTTTGTTCTTAGTCTGGAATAAGGTGATTCTTTTAGTATATTCTAAATTGTAATGAAATATAATTACATGACTAAATAAACAGTTCTACTTATCACCTGATCTACTTTCTATTATCTTTTTAATATGACACTAAATAGTTTGTTTTTTTTTTTTTTTTTTACCTAATATGTGCTTTTTTTGTAAAAGGAATTTTATGATCTTTTTAACTTTATGTTTAAGCATATTATTTTTTAGTGCTTGTTAGATTAAACTATTTTGGTGTGCTATTTTAAATATGTTTAAAGCTTAAAACACTGTGTTATTGGCATTCAATGCTTTATTAAAATATTATTCTGCTATCATAAATATTCGAGAATAATTGAAGTGAAAATAGATTAATATAATTTTAATTTTTACGCAGCTGTACTTGTCTTAAATTTCGATTCCATGCTTTTATGTATGTGAGTCAACATTTTGTGAACAAAACTTGAATTACTATGCACAATTTTGTAGATGTGTATCTCTTTTTTTGAGTTTTTTTTTGTAATCCTTTTTTTTATGCTCTCAATAATAAATGACTTATTATGTTGTGTTGTGTGTTCCTTATTATTATTATTCATTAGAATTACAATAGAAGTGATCCAAGCCAATCTTTAAATTACTACACGCCCCGACAGCAGCCACGACAATTCATATCCTGTTTGTAAGACTGTTTAATGGCAAGACTGTTTCATTAGGAACTACGATCAGGATTTAGGAGTACTAATCCTAAAAATCTTCTAAAATATCCCTACAAATGTAAACACTTAAAAATCGCTATCTCACTTTCTTCTCCTAAATTTAGGAGGAAGACCCCTAAGTGAGAATCACGTCTATTAGTTTTAGTCTCGGTAGTCCAGTGGTCCAGCTCCCTGTTTATAATGTAGAAGTCGTGAGATCAATCAATTCCGGGCTCACAACAATGATTTCTCGGATTTCTTTTCGAAAATAATGTGTGATAAATAACTGACGATGACTGACAACCTTGTGCCCGGTGTAGGGCAATAGGTTCGCCACATACCATATGGGATGTAACATAACGATTCGGCGAGTTGAGGTTGAATAGCCGCTGCCTACACTTTGGGGTAGAAAAATACTTAATTATATTGAAGTGAAACTTGCTATGCGACCTACAAACGTTTAACGCTCAGCCTACAGCTAACGATCTGTTATCAAAGCAGCTACAATTTTTAATTTTTATTAAATTATATTCATTCATGTGCGGATCGATGTATGAGTCGAGGACGGCCAAGACACACATTCCATGATCAAATAGAACGTGTTCGGGAAGTTGATGTTAGGAGCCTTAAAAATCGACGCGCGTGCATGTAAAGAGTTATGAAAGTCAACGAAGCGAGTGAGGTGTGTAAGAATCGTGTTTTATGGTTTTACCTCATAAAGAATTTGGCGTGAAGTTATGTTACATAAATAACTTCAATATATTCATTTATAATATCTTATTTTACTTACTTTTTAATATCATATTTATGTTTATACTTAAAAATGACCCGAATTTATTTTAGAGCCATTTTGGTGGTTTTGATTGGGGTTTTAGGGGTTAAATCTTTGAGAGTTGGCTACACTGGACGTCTATAGTCTGCTGTTGTCTATGGGTAGAGAAGAATAAAATTGAATAAATCAGCTGAGCTAATGTCAAATGCCTAGGATTATTGCTGTTGTCCTTGTAAATAAATAAAAAAATATTTGTATTACCTACGTTTATTCAATGAATTGCGAGGAAATTTATTTTTAATAAAATACCGCGCACAAAGCTTATTCCACAAAATTTCTTAGATAAATCACTTTTTGACATTTTTGACGAAAATGTCGAATATTCAAAATCCAGGTAAGGGAAACCTAAATACTTTGAGATTTTTCAAATAGCTGCTTCATTTTAGCATTTACACTTTATTAAGAAGTATTTTGTAAAGTAACTCTTATTTAATGCAACAACCGTCTTAGGTTTGAATTAGCAAATTATAAGTAAGGAAGATATTTTGTATAAAATCTGAAAATAATTAATCATTTTCTCCCTAGAGATTGCCATTAGTCAGTCACATAGTCTATTAATTTTCGTCAAGTAATTTTAAATATTAGTATTATTTTAAACTTTAATACAGATGCGAGAAGCTTGATGTTCTTTTGAATAATTTATATTCAATTTAACTCACTGTCTGCTATTTTTACAGAACTAACTGAAACTGTAGCATGTGAATTACTTGATAAAATAATTCTCAAACAATTACATTTGATGGAAGAAAAAATGTGTTGTGAATTAAATATTGAATCAAGTATCAATAACGGTAGTATACATTTGGCAAAATCTCGATATATAATGGGCCAAAGTTCAGTAAGCAGTGCTCAGTTGCCGACAGAGAGCAGTTCTAATTTCTCAGCATCAACATTGTGTCAAACTACTAATGAAGATGGGACAAAACAATTTGAAGTAACAGAGAATGATGCTGTGGATACAGTAAATCCTTTGCGCTGGTTTGGAATCTTGGTCCCACAAAACCTTCACAAAGCTCAGCATATATTTCAGAATGCGATCAATTACATTGTTGAATGTGTTAATGTGCAACTACAGATACAAAGTAATATGAAAAATATTAAAATATTGGAGAAATATATTAATTCATTTAAAAAATCATAAGATTTCATGTATCTCAATGAGTGCTTAATTATGACTACATGTACATAACTCTTTAACAATTAAATTATTCAAATTGTAATTTTATAAACTGCATGCATGGAACTGCATAGCTCTACCACTGTAATAAAACCTAGACAAATACATGTTACAACATAAAGATAAATTTATTTAATACCTATATAGTGTAATAAGTTTTATTTCAACTACAACAGCTGATGGAATCCCAGCAATTGTGCTGAAGATGTGTGCTCCAGAGTTGGCACTGGTTTTAACGCGTCTTTTCCGGTACTCCTACTCAGATCCATCCAACTACAAACCCTATGGCTATCACCTCCCTGTTCTCCAAGATTACGGAAACCATTATCAACCGCCGTCGCTCATCTGGTGATCTTCTAGCATACTTAATTCATCGGTGGGCGGAAGCGGTTGAGAGTAAAGGAGAGGCACTGGCCGTTAGTTTGGACGTAGCGAAGGCCATCGATCGGGTTTGGCACAAAGCACTTCTCTCGAAGCTTCCTTCTTATGGGCTTCCCGAGAAATTATGCAATCGAGTCTCCAGTTTTCTCGCGGCTCGGAGTATTAAGGTCGATGTCGACGGCTCCGACTTAAAACCAGTGAGTGCTGGAGTCCCACAGGGCTGTGTGCTATCCCCTACACTGTTTCCTCTGCATATCAATGACATGCTGCATTACAGCAATCTTAATTGTTATGCGGATGACAGTACGGGGGATGCCATATATACCGGCCACCCGCGGATATTTCGGGAGAACGTTGATAAGTAGCGAAATAAATAATTTTTATATTAAGAAAGTTACAGTACCTACTCTTTAATGTTTACCTTTAGTGCAATCAAAAGAGACTGTTTGTATTGAAAGTGAAGTGATTCTACCGAATTCTACGTCTATAGATACTGACTCTTTTTATTTCATTGTAATAATAATAATAATATCTTTGACGCAATACACACAGCGCCCTCTAGTTTCCATGCTAAGCAACAATGCTTGTGTTATGAATACTAGTTAACGGATATTAATACATATAATACCTTTCTTTTGTAAATACATACTTATAATACACAGAAAAACACGCAGACGCCACACAAACATTTGTGCTCGGTTGGGAATCAAACTCCCGACCTGTGGTTTACGTTTCTAGAAGTCGGTTTAACTTTTTTTTAAAGTTATTTTGTTATTAATGAGTTGTGAACGTCGATAGGAGTTAGTTCATTTATCTAAGTTTCTCCTCACAAACATGATGTTATCATATATAAACTGGGAGACAACCGTTAAAATGCCAATTTTCTTAAAACGTTCTCGTATTGCTCATTTCTGAATAACGAAAATGAACTGAATCTCAGCTGCTCTACCCCATAGCAATATACCATATGACATAACGCTATGAAAATAACTAAAATAAACTATTCTGGCGCTTACAATATCGGTAAGCTGTCGAACTTTTCGAACCGCGTAAGCAGCAGAGCTAAGTTTTCCCGCTAAAGACTTTAGACTTTAGACTCATAACCGTTAAGGAGTTCTATGGCTTCTTCTTCATCAGCATAGCAGCATCAGGTGTATATTCAAGTATACCTCACAAGCCACACGCTAGCCCTATATACAACCAAGTAGTTTTTATCGACCAATGGTAGTGCTGTCTTCAGACTCCTAACCGTTGAGGGGTTTTGTGGCTTCTTCATCAGCACAGCAGCATCAGATGTTGACACCATAAAGAATATACCTAAAACATCACTAATAAGTAACAAAAACACCATACTCGCATTCAATTTTAGGTGGATGCCTTCTATTTTTCCTGGTTTCCATCATCAGATCTTTATCTGATGAAAATGGGACCATCTCGGAGGTAGGCACTATACAAGAAAAAAAATTTTTTGTAATCTGTCCATAATTGACGAAAATATTGGTGAACATACAAAAAAAATAAAAAAATATTATACATACAGACGAATTAAGCACCTACTCCTTTTTTGGAAGTCGGTTAAATGTCTGAAATCGAAACTCTGCTTAGTCAGGTTTCGGAATGGGGCGGACTAAACTTAATCCAATTCAACCCTAAGAAGACACAAGTTTGCGCGTTTACCGCTAAAAAGACACCCTTTGTCGTAGCTCCCTGTTTGGAGGGCACTCCCTTATCCGCTTCAGCTGATATCGGAATTCTTGGTGTCGACTTGTCGAGTGACATCCAGTTTCGCGGTCATCTGGAGGGCAAGGCCAACATGGCCTCGAAAAAGCTTGGTGTGCTCAATAGAGCGGGACGGTATTTCACGTCAGGTCATCGCTTGCAGCTATATAATGCGCAAGTCCGACCTCACGTGGAATACTGTTCTCATCTTTAGACAGGGGCACCCCAGTACCAGCTTACCCCATTTGACCGCATCCAACGACGCGCGGTTCGGCTTGTCGACAACCAAGCTCTTTTCGATCGGCTTGACCCCTTGGCGTTGCGGATAGATGTTGCATCTTTATGCATGTCTTGCCGCATATACCACGGGGAGTGCTTCGAGGAATTCATCGGATTAATACCACCTACTGATTTTCGCCAGCTCTCAACTCGCCAATGCTACCATCCGCATTGGGTGAACAGTTGGCGATCGACAAATGTGCGTTTCCACCGGCCCTTCTTGCCACGCACTGTTCCCTTGTGGAACCAGTTGCCGGCAACGGTATTTCCGGACCGCTACGACCTAGGCACCTTTAAGAAACGAGCGTATTCCCACCTTAAAGGCCGGCAACGCTGAACCCCTGGTGTTGCAGATGTCCATGGGCGGTTGCTTATAGTCGCTTTCCATCAGGTGACCCGCAAGCTCGCTTGCCCCCTTCTATCATAAAAAAAAACTAGATCAAAATACATACACATGCACGCCAAGTCTCTAGCGAGAGAGGCAGAGAAACCAGAGTGCAATAAAGCCTGATTCTTTCACACCTCACTTGCCCTTGACTTTCATAACTTTTGTCAATAATGTTCATCAGTTTTTAATCAAATCATTACATAAAACAAAGTGTCTGCAGAGACCTGTACAAATATATTCGTCTATTATTATAGTTAAAATTACAATAAAGGCACAATAAACACATGAAGGCTTGAGGAAAGTACCTCCGTGGAACAAAATAACACGGGCGCAATCACCACGAGTGGCCCGATTCCAAGTGTAGGGGCTGTCATGAGAAGAACCGGACAAGAAAAGGCACCTGACATCACCTTCTGCAATGATACGTTAAAGTTGGTCATGGAAAGTGTGTCTTAGCCTTCCTCGACTCTTACATCCTCCCTCTTTTGCATTGTAATCATACTTATCTGCTTTGTCAATCTTGCATCATTCATTCTTTCTTCAAGTTCGAACCATCAACTCCTTCAATCCAACTTCCTTCCTTACAACCAGTTTTTAATGCGATCTGCGAGCGTCATTCCGCAAAATTCGCGCAGTGCCCTCAATTCGACGGTGTTTCTCCTAGTTTCATGCGCACTCTGCCATACCAGACCAGTACATTGTGAATACCTAGCGGTTTTTCTGCTTAATTCTTTAGCGCCCAGAAATATGCCCTACGCCTCATATACGTTGTTTCCTAACGCAACTCTTCTTTCTACGGGTATCGGTATAATATATTCTGTACTTGTGACTAAGGGACTAATGATCACTAGCGGATTCGATCTGTTCTAGACCAGTTCCCGCATTCCAAATCTTGATGGTCTAGTCGTACATTACTTCGACTTCTGGTTTACAGATCCTAAGTTCGAATCCTGGTTCACAAATGAAAAAATCGTGGCTTTCCGAAACTTGTGATGGATAAATATCGATGAATAACAAATTTGTTTTTTGACAATAATTTGGGATTAGAAAATTCAGCCATAACGAGTCATACCTAATTGCATAATTGCTTTGGGATATTAAAGCGGCGTGAAGTTACAGCGTAGGTGCTTTATGCGTCTGTACTTCTGATGGAATAAAACTAATAAACAGTTATTAATTAATTTATTTTCATTGGTGTAATTTTGTGATCATCTAATGTTGGTCACATCAGTGGCATAATGGTATTGTTTTTCGTCTTGCAACATCTGAAAAGCGTTTCATAAGTTTACGTACTAAGTAGATACTTTGTTATTAGGGCACCACAATATATATTTTTATTGCAATGGTTCGACGATAACACAACAATAAATTTACATGTGACAATGATCATTGATCATTAATTACTTTATGAATGATTGACCGTCACCTGAATGAAATTGAGTATCACATCGCTCAGTTCTTTGAACGATTTTTCTCAATTGGCGGGCAATGAGTTGATAATTAAGACATTGGTTTTCCTATTCATGACACTATTTTTTTAAAATTACCAGTTTCATTATTTACCATTTACCTACATATAGCTTTAAAATGTAACTTTCATATTTATTTTTTAAAATGGAATGATTCACAATGGCAGTATTCAAATTATATATGTGCGAACATTTTCTGTAAAAAATATTAGGCATTTCCAATATTTTATTTGCATTTATGTTAAGGAGATTTATTATTTTTCACGTATTTGATGAGTTGATTACTTAGTTTAACAAATTCTTAGTGAACAAAAAGTTATTACAATAAATGCAGCAATAACATTAATCTTGGACTATAATATTACGAAGTGGGATTTGATTTTTACACATAGACATTGGGAGAGGCCTATGTCCAGCAGTGGACTGCAATAGGCTGATGATGATGATGACATAGACTTGCTTTTTCATACACAACAAAGTCTCAACCCTTTAGGGGATTCGTTTATAAATAACATAAATCATTGTATAAGATGTGCAAATATTAAATGTAAAAGCTCATTGAATTTTTTTTAATAAGTAATTTTATTTTTGTATTCTATTTCACATTCTGAAAAATAAACTGCAAAACTATAGATTTGGGGGCACTTGGTTTATGTTATTTATGTATTAGGTAATTTGTACAGTAGGAATTAATTATCTGGCGTAGAAATACAACTCTTCGTTTCCAATAATTGTGTATTTTTGAAGGCGACTGGGAAGTGAGGAAACGTGATCTTTGAAATATATTAGGTAAAAAAAAACCTGTACGTACCACCAAACAAAGAAAAAAAAGTAAATATACTCATAGATATGATACCTATACCATCGTGCGCTTTAACCTTTGCATAAGAACTAGTCCTAGTCAAGTCTAAAATGGTACTTCTAACTAGGTATACTTATGAGCTTTTACATCAGCATGACCTTACTTTTTTTATGTAGAACTGTCATGATGTAGTTCACTAAATTAAAAATCTTTATGACGTCATGCATCTTTTCGCCTCAAATTATTAGGTATGCACTACCTACTTTATGCGTCCATTCGTCCAGTCAAAGAATTGTGTATACAAGAAATAAATAGTAACTATAAAATGTAACTATAAAACTATAAATAGTACTATTTTAAAATTTACAAAACAGAATATGACCTATTAAAAATATTTAATTACAAATATTTATACAATTCGTTATCGCGTATTAATTGTAAACGATAAATCGTATATTTAATCATAGACTAGCCAGTTAGGTCCCTAAGTGTGATAGGTATCCAACCATAAATATAGATAGATCTAGGTAAAGCTCTATAGATAAGATAGAAGGTAAAGGTCTATAGATAGATCTAGGTAAATATCTGGCTAGCATACAAGCAATTTGTGTCTTTAATGAAAGAATAGTAAATCAAAAGTAATTTATTCTATTTCTCGAAAACAATTATTTTACAAGCTTAAAGCCGATGGTTTTCGGGAAATCAAATTCAGTCTAGTATTAAACATACGAAATGCCGCTGTGAATTATAACACCCGTAAATGTTTCAAAATAACTCTTAATAAATGTAAAAAAATCTCTAAACAAACAAGCACCTAGATTAAATCTAAAATAAAACAAACGAAAACTTCAACAAGAAGTAATAAATGCAAGGAGTCCTTATAACTAACACAATAATATCTATGTTCACTAATTTTGTGCAAAGTGTGCGCGTATTAAGTATTGCAAATATTTTTGGTATATTTCTCAATGAGTTCTTGACTAGACTCAGTTTAAGTGAAGACAATTTAATTGTTAATCTTAAACACGTCTTTAGTTTCTTTCTTTCTTTTTTCTTCATTAAAAGTATTAAGGAACGTAAAACACATAAACAAGAAAACAAAAAAAAAGTTTTAAAAGAGATCTAAACATAACGTATTGTAAACTTTATTGAAGTGAATTAAATAACTATTGATAAAAAAGAAATATATAACGAGCGTAATATATTTCAATATTGAAGTTTTATTTTAAATCAACGTGAATTAAAAAGACTTGGAAAAAAACTAGCTTTAAAAAAACAAGATATACCTAAAATCATTTTATGAACCTACAGAAAAACAATAAACGCTTAATATCTACTTAAAATATCAAATTATTATTTTAACAAAGATCTCATAACAACATAAAATTTCATTTGGTATTTAAACAAATATATTTGTTTAAACATCAAATATTTACATAATGGAATGTTTTTGTTCCATAAAATTAGTTAAGTACTGTTTTGGTAGAAGCTGATTCAAAGATAAAGTGGTATTAGTACCTAAATGACTAAATGTATATTTCGTGTCCAAAAACGTCTTGATTGCAAATGATTACTTAAAATCCTTATGATATAAAATACCAATTACAGTCTCTGTTTTTTCTTCTTCTTAAGTTTGAACAGGATTTGCTCCAGTAATACCATTTAATATGATGGTGATATATTGCTCAGTTTATCTTTTAATCTATCAATATCGATAATACCAATATCGATTTTTCGAACTTTTAAAACAATGGACGCTATTTGAATGTTATTTATCCAAATCTATTATAAATTATGTCCAGCACATCTATTAAATTAATAAAATGGCGCCAGCGCTATTTCACGAGAGACAATATCGCTCTGATTGATGGGACCTATCGACCGAAGCATACACTGTAAAACTACCTAGCTAATGGTATGGATACATTTATTAATCTTACTATATTCAATTAGATTCGTCCTAGGGATATGGAATAATATTAACAATCCGAGTACTTATGTAATTATGTTATATGCGCACTCATTCGTAGATTTCCTGATGCCTTTTTTATTTGAATAAAGCTACTTTTACTCAGTATCTATACGAACAGGAGAAAACGACTAAAACCTTGAGAAAGCGTATTTTTGGCGAACAGAATAGAGGACTCTACATCTCGATATCATATCGATTAGAGTCGTTGGATTGGTAATTAAAATTTAAGTATTTGATTTTGGGTTTTTCTTGGCTTGAACCAAAAACATAAGTGGGGGGCCAGTTTCACCAGTTTTACTATTTGGACCATAAATGAAATTCGTCATGTTGAGGCACAATTATCGATGGGGTTCGGTACCAGCTTAAAGCTGTCCATGTTTCTTTTACTGATTCATGTCATTATATGTGTTAATTTAATATTTGGACGGGGTAAGATGTCTCCTTGGCGTCGTGTCCCCTCCAGTCTGCTGCCCGGGTGCATGTTCCGTCCCGCCACCACGCCTGCACGTCGCTGTAGTGCGCTCTACGCTTGCGTTGTTCATTTGCGTGCACCATCGCACACACTCGACAGAAAAAGTAAGTGTTTATAAACTCACCGGTACCCTGTAAAGTAATAATTGATTGTATCATGAAAAAAGCCTGCAATTATTGCTTGATTAAGGGTAATCAATCCCAATTTAAAACTACTGGATATAAATGTATCTTAATGCAATTTGATGTTGATTAATCATCATTGATATTATTACTGTAAGAAAAATTTGTTATTATCGCTATGCCATATTCATCCATTGCAATTTGCAACCCGGGCAAACGAGCAAGCGGATCTCCCGATGTTAAGCAACTAACGCCGCCCATGGGTAACACAAATAGTTTTACAGTTGAATTTCCGACCTTTAAGGAATGGGATGATAGGAAGAGGAAGAAGAAGAAGGGGGATATTCCGGATACCCCTGCCACCAAAAGACATGCCGCATTAGCCACTAGGTGTCGATATTCTGAGAGACCGAGGTATTTCTCCGGTCGAGCCAACCCATTCACTACCACTGTTAAAATAGTGAGAAACCACTGGATCTTGCTTACAACGAGTCATAATCATAATACTCACGCTGTGGGTCTGTTCTCGTTACTAAATAAAACCAGTGAGTTAAAGTTAGTAGATATAATAAATACTAACTGTTAATTTGCGTGTTATCCAGCACTCCCTTCACCCACCGTATTTTTTTTGAACACCGTCTGTTATTTAAAATTAGTTTTATTAGAAGTTAAATTTACCTTCCATTTGAAGTAGGAATTATATAAATTATCATCTTCGTCGAGCCTCTTCAAGTATGTGGCCAGTTCTTCAGCACTGGCGAATTCATCGACGTGTATGTAGGAGTTGTGCGGTGCTGCTGCAGCGTATTCTGCGGCACGAGCGCCCATTACTATTGGCAGAACGTTGTGCCTGTCAACAGGTAAAAACCTCAGCTATTTAGAGCCCGTCGGTTAAAGAACATAATAGTGTAAAATACAAGTATAAAAGTATACTCTAGGTACGTGGGGTCTGAATGCTCTTGCACTTTATAAAGATCTGGCAAAGAGACTGATCTGACACAAAGCATTAGCATTGCCAGGAGACCGAGATGCGGAGAAATTTTAGCCAATCTTTTGATTGTATCAATCATCTTTCCTTTTATCAATATTTCATCGTCATCATCATCATTAGCTTTTTGAGGTCCACTCCTGGACATAGGCCTCCCCCATAGAGTGCCACAACTGCCGGTCCGTTCAATCATGGGGGGTTTTTGCCATAATCGCCACGCTTGGCAGGCGGGTTGGCGATCGCAGTACGCTGTATTTTGTTGAGAGAGCATGCTGCTGCCCATTCTTCTAGGTTTTCCCTTAGTCGCCTTTTACGACACCCACGGCAAGAGATGGGGTGGGGGTATTCTAAGCCGGGGCCACACAGCAGATATTTCATCAGATATTTCATATTTCATTAAAACAATAATAGTGTGGCAGATGTGAAAAATAATGTAAAATTAGAAAAACAAACTTTGTTATGTATTTATGTTTAAACTATTAAGTCAGACTTTTTTGAAACTATGTAGGTATAAGAAAGAAACAACTTTTTATGGATTATATCGCGTTTATTTGGAACTTATTTTATATTTATTTCCCGACGTTTTTCCGATGTAGGTATATCGTATCGTATTAGGTATATTGCCTGCACGTAACGTACCTAGTCTATTACGTAAAAACAGTAAACAGATGGGTACGGTACTTTATCAATATAATTTTGTAATGTTAATAATATGTGCTTAGCAAATCCTCTCAAACGAATTAAAAACAAATGAAAAATGAGAAGAATGAAATGAGAGAAAAATGTAACAATCTTGTACTTACTGTAATCCATTGACAAAGAATTTCTCCGTAATGTAATCTCGACAGTTGGAGTTTTCGAATGCAAGATAAAATTTGTATTCTTTATCGAGCATATCGAGACAGTTTGGATCAGCCCGGGGGCAGTGGTGTGAGCCGCAAGCCCCGTAGATGTCCACCTGGATGTACTTGCTCAGCTGACGTGCGTACTGGAGACGACGGTTCCTTGCATGACAGTTGGATACAAACCACGCCACCTGCGAGTCGGGACATAAAAGTTAAATAAAATAACATAACTTCATGCCTTTTTATAGCCTAGTTTTCTGTCTGAAAATGGCATAGGTGGCGGTACCTATTGTATTTATGACATTTAACTCTAACATTTAAATCCCGAGAATTCATTGGTGATGTTAGTGTCAGCAAGCAAGTGGCAACCGAGACAAAAGTAATTTTTACAGCAATTGAAGTTGTTCTCAAAAATTATACTTTTTCTTCACTACATTTATACGAATTATATATACGAACCACCCTGATGACACCCTCTATCTATAGGAAAACCACATCAAAATCGTATGCGTAGTATCAAAGATCTTAGCATATAAGGGGACAGACAGCGGACAGGTGGCGGAAAGCCACTATTTGATTGATTTAATGTAGATATTTGCACATCTGTTATTAAATATATTCTTCTATTACATTGAAAATTATTTTTCAGTTCTTAATTGTATAAAGATGAAATTTTAAAGAAAGCGTATTTTTAATTTATGCGTCAACTATGAATGGCATAATTAATGTCTTGGTCACAATGGAAGTCGTTAGTGAAACATCATAAACATGAATAAAATCATTTTGCTATTGTAGTGAAAATGTATTTAGGTGTATCGAACTAACAGCTTAAATTATAACCATCAAATTGACTATATGTATATGTGAAGCGTTTAAATATATGAACATATGTAACATACTAAATTCAACTCTCTATACTCATTAATGAATTATTTAACTCCCTCCTAACATTCGTTCGCCTCGGCCGGTTAGACTTTTCGTAACGTTCTACAATACACAAGTCCAAAAAGTTTCGTTATGTTTTTAAACAGTCGCAAAAATATCTGACATATTACGCTATTGTATCGTTTATAGTCGCGGTGGTCCAGTGGTCGAGCTCCCGCTCCTGATTCAGAAGTCGATTTCGGACTCATACTAATTTCTCGGAAGTACTCGTAATTTGTGATAAATATCGGTGGTTGACAACTTTGTGTCCGGTGTATCGCAATAGGTTTGCTACTCGCCACCTATACCATTTGGAGACGTAACCTAACGATTCGGCGAGTCGAGGCTTTTCAGCCGCTGCCTACACATTCGGGTAGAAAAAGGCGTGAAGTTACGTACGTATCTTCTAACGGCGCAAACTGTGGAACTGTACCACCACGAGTAGAAATGCTAGAAGTGATAGAAATAATACCTTTTTAGTTTTATTTGCTGCATAATTCCTGTCGAGATCCTTTCCGGTGACTAGAGGATCGTAGTACAGCCAGCGTTCGTATGGTGCCACGATATCAGAATCTCGGCGGTACGTTGAAGTCCAATTGAACACGTCCAAAGACGTAGGTCGTAAAGATGCCGTGTGATATGGACATTCCAGGTAGTACAGAATCCATATCTAGAAATTTAAATTTAATGTAATTCAATAATCTCTTGTGTAACCATTTTTTAATATAAATTTAACAGTGGTAGAGCCAAGCAGTTCGCTGCATCATTGGACCGGCTCGACTGGTGAAATATGTCTCAGAAGATCGACGTAAAGTGGCTCATGCCCCGTTTTGTTCGGTGAGAGAGGTACCCGAAGGCCCACCCCCTTCCCCATCCTTTCCAATCCTCGTCCCTTAAAGATCGGCAACGCAACGGTAACATTATATGTGTTGCTGGTGTCTTGCAAGCAACCATGCTTACCATCAGGTGACACGCTTGCTCGTTTGCCCTCCTATCCCATAAAAAAATAAATTTTGTAATAGTCTCGGTGGCGCAGTGGTCAAGCACACGGCTTCTGATCCAGAGGTCCGGGTTCGATTCCAGACACTGGCTCACACCAATGACTTTTCGAAATTGTTTTCGGAAGTTATGTGTGATAAATATCGATGACTGAAAAACGGTATTGCAATAGGTTCCTACCTACCTATTCCATTTGGGACATAAACATAACGGCGAGACGAGGCTTAACAGCCGCTGCCTACACCTTTGGATAATAAAAGGCGTGAAGTTATGTTTATATGTTTATATTCTACCATATACTCAGGGTTTTTTATTGGCAGCGTTTATGACCTTGGTATATTTGTGGTGCAAATCAAGTCTGTCCTCTCTGGTCAGGGCTATGTGTCTAAAAATCACAAAATTTCCCCGAATATAAAACACTTAGCGTTGAAGAGTTTTCGTCAATCTATCAAGTTTGACTGTTTGAGTTATGGTAGGTGCAGTGTTCGGTCCACATAATTTATTACAGTTTACATCAATACATCATTTCATCAAAAGCAAAGGTCTATAATAGATTCACACCATGCATTATTAATATAAATAATATTATGCAGGCTGCCACTTTCCCTTATCAATATATTGTTAAGGTAAAGTTAGAGTAGTGGTTTAGTCAAGCAGTTCGCTGCATGAATGGAGTGGTGAAATAGCATGACTTCTCAGAAGATCGATGTAAAGTGGCTCACGCCGCGTTTCCTTCGGTGAGAGAGGTACCTACTCGGAGGCCCGCTCAACTTCCCCATTCTTTCCTATCCTATCCCCTTAAATATCGGCAACGCAACGGTAACACTTATATGTGTTGCAGGTGTTATATACCTACTCCATAAAAAAACGACCAACCTGTTTCGGAGAGCGGTGAATATTCAAAACTGTGTGGTGATCTTTGTAAATGATAGCGTCGGCGTGGGTTGCGTCCCGAAGGTCCGCCGATAGACTACATCTGTCCACAGGACATTTGTTTCGAAGGAACTCAGTTCGTCCAGGCGCCACCCCCCACGCGCTATATCCGTTTGCAAGCAATATTTTCTTTACAGGTACGTCTTGATCAAGCGGCAGCGTATACATTAATTGTTGAACGACTCTGCAATAGTTACAAATTTATTAAAAAAAAATGTAATCGGGAACTCGTGAGATCTCCTGATGATACATTGATTTTTCTGAAGTTATATGTGACTAGCTGACCCGGCGAACTTTGTCCCGCTTCAAAAGTAATAAATGAGTAAAATTTGGATCTTATAAAGTTCAATTTGTGCTATTTATCGGCACGCGTTTTGGCGCGCAACGCAAGTGCTATGTCCCGCCATGTTAATACTGTAATATCTTCGTAAATATTCGTTTAAATGACATGTTGTAAAGGGCCATATAGATCTATATTAAGAGATATATATTTGAATGAAAATTAATGCTGTAATGTTTTAAATCGCTTCGTAAATAAGCCAAATAATAAAATAAAAATTGATTCTCTAACTATTAAAAGAAAGCGCATCAAAATCCGTTGCGAAGTTTTAAAGATATAAGCATATAAGGGGCAGCAGACAGCGGAAAGTGACTTTGTTTTATACAATGTAATGATGACTGACTGACTGATGACTGTCATGACTGCGAAAATTGCGCCCTGTGTATGCCAATAGGTTATCCCACCTATAACATTCTGGCCCACCGCCAATTAAATAAAAAAACTTAGAGCAATTAAAAAATAGTAGACAGGTTAATGCCAGATAGAAAACTGACCGTCTCAGATGAAAACTCTCGACGATTAAATTTGTATCTATAAAGATTACTAGAATGTCTATAGTTTGTTTATATTCAAGCCTTGCGTTCTCTTAATGTTGATATCTTGGAATAATGTTTACAAATTTATAATATGTTTTGCATTTAAGATGTTGTGATATACGGTTTGTAATAATAGTTTATTCAGATATAAGATTGTAAATATACATATTGGGAGTGTCAGGAAACGTTTGATTTAACAGTGGTAGAGCCACTCAGTTTGCTGTATGAATAGGCAGGCTCCCCAGTCAAATATCTTTCAGAATATTAACGAGAGAGGTATCCGAAGGAACATCCTTCTTCCCCGTGCATTCGCATTCCATCAATTTTCAATTCCTTTAAATGCCAGCAAAGCGTCTGTAACATTATCTGTGTTGTGGATGTCAATTGGCGGCGCTAGTCACTTACCATCAGGTGACCCGATTCGTTCTCCCCTTCTAACGCATAAAATAATTCAAAAATTATATCTCAAGACCTGTCATCTCCAGGTGCATCTTCAGGGAACAATTTAGCATTGGGATCATGCTGTCTCGGCCGATACTCCCCGCCCTGCATGAACCACGGACGACGAGTAAGGTCCTCAGCACCACCGTTAATGATTGATAAGTCATCAGAGTCTGTGACAAGCGCGACCTGGATATGAAAATAAAAATACCGATCATTTCATTATGAAGTTGTTCTAGTACTTAGCTATAAAGAAATAAAACGATATTACAGTTCTTCTACTAGATAATCTATACCAACCTTATAAGGCTGGTGAGTTTGTTTGTTTGTTTGAACGCATCAATCCCAGAAACAACAGTTTCGCAATGAAAAAATATTTTTGTGTTGGATAGTCTATAAGCGCGGAAGGTTTTAGGATAAATATCATCACGATATGATATACAGGAGTGGAGCACTAATGTTTTTAGTGATAAAAGTATGTAAATAGCGGTACGAAGTTTGCGGAGACAGTTCTGTCAGACAGTTAATCATATATGTTAGGTTGTATGTAAATTATAATGCACAATGAACTTCCGTTTATAGAGATTTATACCCACCATATATAGGTAACTATGTTATGAGAAAATAGGTGAAATATAAGCCTACATTGTGTAGATAGCTCGACTGTACTATGATAGAGGTAGTGGACGCGAGAAGATTTGTTAAAAAAATCCTAGGTACAATAAGTATTAGGTACACTATAACTTAGTCAGCTACGTTACATATATATTTTGTGTGTCTTTCCTATGGCTGTTCTATAGATGCTAATACATATAGATTGCTTCATGAAGTGGATATGATTTTGCTGGATAGTACACTTGGTTACTCATGACCTCACTTAATCTTAGGTACCATTCGGTGGAGAATGAACTCATGTATTTTTGTCATAAAATATTAAAAAAAAAAATTACTTGTAATCCTTGCAGCCTCTGCAGGTAGTTGTCATCATCTTTGTGTGGTGTAGGCGAAGGATGGGCGGGTGGGGTGCGCGGCGAGGGTGCGAGGGGGGGCGGACGCGGCAGCAGCAGTAGCGCCATCGCTGTCAGCAGTAACGGCAGCAGGAGCGCCACGCGGCGTAGCGCCCGCAGCACCCTCGCCAGCCGCACCCACATCACGCACTCACGATCACCTATCCGTGCACCGAACTCTCAACCCCAGCCTGCATCCTTGCACCTTACTATCGTACGACCACGTACATTATTTATAACTGAAAAAAAAAACAAATGAATTTATTACCGACTAGCTGACCCGGCGAAATTTGTTTTGCCTCGGAAGCAATAAGCAAAGAAAATTTTCAAAAAAGTAGTCTAAGTTACTCCATATTACACCTATGCACGCGATTTTCGGTCATGCTAATATCGGTCCAGCTATTTCAGAGATTACCCGGAATAAACAGACACGCAGACAAAAATAAAAAATAAATGTTATTATGGTGTATGTACCGTATCTATGTATGTTCATATGAATGTATTAGAAAACACAGTTATTTGAATATTACTAATATACATTTTAATTTTATTTATATGCGCAGATGTAAAGTAAAGAGATGCATCGGATATGACGAACGAGCCTCGAATGTGCTATCTGATCTGCGTGCAGTTGGTAAGTGCAATTGGTTTGTACCCCTCGAATATGCAAGGATCTCATGTCGGATTGCCTTGAGTTGTAAATTCTGCTAATATATACAATTTTGATCGAAAACTAACAGAGTGTACTGACAATCACGCAAGGAGCGTCGCTAGTACCAGAACTTGGACTACTGGCGAACGGCACCTTCGAACCACAGGCACCAGTTCTGATCACATTTTTATAAAAAAAATGTGACCAGTGACTGCCGCAATTTAAAATGTATGTTGAAAGGTTTTTAAAAATATTACAGGTATAATTTAATTACCTTGTTACTTAGCGGAGACAACCTATAAGTACCTTCAATGAATAGCAACGGCGAGATCTTTACTGACATAGTAAACTTCACAGTACTTCAATAAACATCTTTCTGACGTAGTCGGGTTAGAAAATAAAATAAAATTCTCTTCCGAAGAGGTGAAACAACTTCATCAAAGTTTATTGAACTATTTAACTGATATATTTATTGTTATTGTCATGTATTTTGTTAGAGACATGTTAATTTTATACAGTTCTGTCGTATAGCACGTATGTGTTAAAAACTGGCGTGAATATACTAAATGCGGTTAGGTTGGTATATTGCCCAGGTTTTGGTATATGTTCAGTAAACATCAAATTTGGGACATAACTGGAATTAAGTTTTATTATTTTATTAGTACGTGCCTATCGTTCTCAGCCACGGATCAAAGTAGATATCTATGTACCAAATACCTACCTAATAGTATTTTGTGGCAATTAAAATCCAACCATAAAATATATCACCGGTCCGTGTTATTGCATACAACGTTTGAGCAAATTAAACTTGAGATAAGCGGATAAGAACACTAAACGTATATTTGCCAACGTTTTTTCATCCTAAGCTATGTCCATAACATAAATAAAATGAAACCTAATCTCTTGATATTATTAATTGGTATAAAAGTATACAATGCATAACTTGTAATTAGATTGTGCAATTTGTTGGTGTTGTAGATATACTATTTAGCGGTTTCAGTAAATTAAACGATGTTATCTGGAAATTATCTCTGTGCTCCAGTGGTCGAGTACACGGCTTCTGATCTAGAGGTCCGGGTTCGAATCCTGACACAGGCTCACACCAATGACCTTTCTAAATTGTTTTCGGAAGTTATGTGTGATAAATACCGATGACTGAAAACTTTGTGCCCGGTATGGCAATAGGTTCACCACCATTTGGGACGTAAACATAACGGTGAGTTGAGGCTTAACAGCCACAGCTTACACCTTCAGGTAGAAAAGGCGTAAAGTTATGTTATGTTAAATCGGGTGACTATTGAACCGAGATCGAGCCTTAGACCATTTGACCACACTCGACCATCACGAGTTTATTTATGTACCAGATCAAAATGATGATGAGATTATCCTTGTACAATTATGACTAACAAAAATCGCCGCGAAGTGAATAAGTCGCTATAATAGATAAATCTATTGCCTAAAACCTCGATACTGTCTTTTGTCTTTGAGACAGGGTTCGGACCTGAGATTTCTAATTGCGAATCAGGATGCTAAACCTCAAGGCTACCTTTACACCACACAATATTGTTTTATTCCATTAAAGTTTTCTATCTCTCTATAAAACACATCACTACATAGTATACAACAAAGTCGCTTTCTCTGTCCCTATGTCCCTTTGTATGCTTAAATCTTTAAAACTACGAAACGGATTTTAATGCGGTTTTTTTTAATAGTTAGAGGGTGTCAACGGGGTAGTTTTAATCTATAATTCATGAATAGTGTAGTGAAAAAAAGTGATAATTTTCAAGATTTAAAACTTTAATCGAAAACGCTGCCTAAACCCTAAGTGATAAATCAAAACAATGTATAACATTATTATACACCTTTAAAAGGTCTATAAAAAGTCCGCGAGGGCATATGTGGGTATATGAGGGATAACCCACAATGACCATTATTATTTTTTTACTTTTTACGAGAAATAATGGCTTATTTACGAAGAAATTTTAAACATTACAGCATTAATTTTCATCCAATTAAGTGTCTTAAATAGATTGTGTTTTTAATATAGATTAATATAGCCAATTACAGCATGTAATTTAAACTAATATTTACGAAGATATTACAGTATTAACATAGAGGTACATAGCAGTTGCGTTTGCGCGCCAAAACGCGTGGCGATAAATAGCACAAATAGAACTTTTTAAGATCCAAATATTACTAATTTATTTCTTTTGATGCGGAACGAAGTTCGCCGGGTCAACTAGTAATAATATAAAGAAAGAAAGTGTCGGTGTAAAAGTAAGAAAGGGCATGCTCCGTTGGTTCGGACATGAAAGAATGGATGATGCAGGATTAACTAAACAGATATACAATGCAAAAATGGATAGATGTAGGAGTGGAGGACGGCCAAGACACACATTCCATGACCAAATGGAACATGTTCTGGAGGAAGGTGATGTTAGGAGCCTCAAAAATCGACGCGCGTGTATGAAAAGAGTTATGAATGTCAAAGAAGCAAGTGAAGCGTGTAAGAATCGTACCTTATGGCGCGCTGTTCTCTCTGCCTACCCCGCAAGGGATTTGGCGTGAAGTTATGTATGTATGTCTACATAACTAATATAAATCACGCACCTTTATTAAGGAACATTGCGCTATCTCCTATCGATTCTTTTATAGAATTTACTTCTATTAAAAACTCATATGTAACTAATGGCTTTCGACATAAACGTGTGTGACTTTTATTTATACATATATAAATATGAAATTATCGTGACATGACATTTTATTATCGTTTGTTTATACTAGTATAAAGTGTAGATAGTGTACCATAGATCAGTTCTACTACAAACACGCAACGCGAATCAGATCTGAATGTCACCATTTTCATTTCATGACACTGACTATTTTATCAGGAGGAAGTTACACATAATATAACTTCACGCCTTTGTTGCCCGAAGGTGTAGGCAGCGGCTGTTAAATCTCGTATCGCCGTTATGTTTACGTCCCAAATGGAATAGGTGGCGAACCTTTTGCCATACCGGGCACAAAGTTTTCAGTCATCGATATTTATCACACTTAACTTCCGAAAACAATTTCGAAAAGTCATTGGTGTGTGGCTAGTGTTGCCCAAATGCAAGACCAAGACAAGACTTGGCCAGTCTTGGTCTTGCATCAATACATCTGGTCTTGGTCTTGTAATTACCCATTAGCCTATCGCTGTTTATTAAACGTTACTTTAGATATTAGAACAACGCAAAGTACGTACATTTTGAGCTTGAATTAACATTGCCAAGGTACCTAAAGACCAACCAAATTAATAAATGTCTAAGCATTTCATGAGAAATTCAGAAAATCAACAGCGCTAGATTGGGGTTTGAACCGACGACCTAAGCGATCAGTGCCGATACTCTAACAAACCAACTGAGCTATCAACTGTGTCCCGCGGGAGTCAGTCTGTTTCATGGTTTAAACATATAGAAAACAAATTAACGACATTAACTTGACTATATTTTAAAGAACATTATCTGTCTAGAAAGAGATATCTAGAAAGAGACCTTGTATGATATGGAATAAAACAATTATACAATTTACTGAATTTACCATTTATTTAAATAAAATACAAATGAAGTTACAGAACAGTACACAATAGCTGACATTACTACTTTATATTAATTCTTTTGACCAAGAATTAATACAAAGTAACCATCTGGCTGACTCATCGCTTAACCTATTTCTATGTTTTCTGATTACTAATGATGCTTTAGAAAATAATCTCTCAGCAGGTACTGAAGTTGCAGGTATTGAAAGAAAATCACGGGCCATCTTCGATAAAACCGGATACTCTGTCTCATGCGTCCTCCACCACTCTAAAATGTCTTCTGAGCTGGTGGCTCTGGGTTTACTTAGGTACTCCTCCAACTCTTCAATAACTAGGCCTTGAAGAACAGTACATAAATCTTATTGCAAGCTTTTTATATTATTCGATTACTATTATAGAAGATTTTTACACGTTTGAAGTGCGTTAAAAGTGTCTACAATATTTATTAAATGGGTGACGACATATTTAAGCACTTTGTGTTTTAAAACCACACAGAACAGGTCAGCATAATGTATTCGTGTCCACTCTAAGCACCCGAAAACTTATTTCATTTTTTGGAACATTTGTACTCTGTGGCGGCAATCAAACAGTATCAAATATTGTGCGTACGGCGCGGCGGTGACGATTGTTTGTATGCGCAATAGAAGCCGCTGCCGCTGTCGCGTATATCTTGACCTTGTACTTCCGAATAGCGTTAAAATTTCTAAGAGAGGTTAGCACCCGACCTTTGATGATGCCGACAAGAGTTTAAGAGTGGTAGAGCCAAGCAGTTCGCTGCATGAATGGGCCGGCTCGACCGGTGAAATACCACCACCTCTCAGAAGATCGACGTAAAGTGGCTCATGCCGCGTTTCGTTCGGTAATAGAGGTACCCGGAGGCCCATCCCCCTTCCCCATCCCTTCCTATACTACTCCTTTGAAGGTTGGCAACGCAACTGTAACGCTATATGTGTTGCAGGTGTCCATGGGCGGCGTTGTTCACTTGACATCGGGTGACACCACTGCCCGTTTGCCCTCCTATCACATAAAAAAAAAAAAAGACAAGGCATTGCTCACTATCACACACAATGCCGATGGTCAAAACTAGGGATGCACTCTTTTTTCTTTTAATGGATATTTACATTCGCTATGTACGTTTGTTTATGGTACCTAATGTTCGTAATTCGCATATGTTCAATTTTCCAAAAAAAAGCTTGAGAGATGTCAAGGGACCCCGGATGGAATGAAGTTCATTTCGATTAGTTAGTGAAGGAATTGTAATAAAAATTTATTTTTTTAAGTTAAAATAACATTTTTTCTTCTTATTTTATTGTTATTATTTTTTATTATTTACTAGCTTCTGCCCGCAGCTTCGCCCGCGTAAATAGTAAAAAATCATATGTTCCATATTACCGAGACTAAAAAAGATAGCCTTTGTTGTTGTCCAAAATCTAATCTCTGTACCAGAGAATTCATAAATATTCAGTTACTGAGGCGTAAAAACATAACAGACATACAAACCGATTTTGCACTTGAGTTACTTTCACATTTATAATATTAGTTGGGATTAGTTTAAATTCCGATATAGGTACCTATCTTTTCTAGCAAATTTACTAGCAACTATTGACGAATTTCAAATCCGTCACTACCTAGTCACAACATTCAACTGTTATTACTTAGTACAAATGTTTTAAACCTTTTTCATTTCCTTTAAATACACATATACTCGTTTAATGATACAAATACCCGTGTTGCGTTTTGTGCCATCGGCAATCGTAGATTTGAAGTTTGTTTAATTTTCTATTATTGAAGCTCTTATGTAATCCTTAGTAAAAAAAGTATTCAATCCTCAGTTTTTGGCGGTGAACATCTGAAATTGTATTATTGCCTGAACTAAAATGTGTACCAAACATCAGAAAAACACAAACACGGCAGGATACATTAAAGTTTAAACTGTTAAAAAATTGCTAACCCTACGAACAACAGTTTTGTTAATATTACACTGTGTGTGTTTGTGTGTGTGTGTGTTACCGCACACAACCATCTTACACGTGGCAAATTTCTTTTATGTATGCCGCTATGACCTTCGGACAATAAAATATTAATATTTTTTCTAAATTCGGCATTTGTAAAGAAAATGATGTCACGCGTAAGTCCGAAATTCTTTTTATAAATGTCGCGATAGAACACTTGAAAATTTTAAATTTTATTTACGATGGTTACGTACATTTGATATGTACATTTTTTTGTAACTTCAACCCTTTAATACCCTTATATCAGAATTCTCTAGTTCGAATCCTGGCACACACTGACTTTTCGGTTTTTTTGAAAGTTATATGTGATGTCAAATGTCAATACGACTGACTAACAAAAAATGCGTCCGATGTATGGCAACAGATTGCACTATCTGTATGAGCTGTTAGATACGGGACGAAAATTTCGGTGTGTCGAGGCGAAAAGTGAAAAGGCGCTTCTGATTCTAGAGGTTGTGGTTTCGAATCCTGACACGCACCAATGACTTTTCTGTCTTTTCGAAAGTTATGTGTGATATAAACACCTATCGATGACAAAAAAAAAATCGTGCCCGATGTATGGCAATATGTTGCACCACACACATGGGACGGAATCCTCAGTGTGTCGAGGCGTAGCTGCCGCTGCCTACACCTTCGGGTATTAAAGGGCGTGAAGTTACAAACCTTTCAAATCGGAAAGGAGTAAAATTTAAATTAGTAAATAAGTCTCAAATAAATAACTCTTCTTGCGCAGCCGGATAACATATAAGAGATAAACATATACTCATTAAGGTGTATAATATTGTAGTATATTATTTTGATCTATATCGTAGGGTTCAGCCAGCGTTTGCAATTAAAGCGACAAAATTATGGGGGAACTTTGTTTTATAATATGTAAAGAAGATTTTGTACAAAAAACCTGTATACACTCAACAAAAATAATCGTCGCGACACCACACTGTTCAATGCGAAATAGAAAGACGAAACGAAAATATCTGGCTTGCTTTCTATAAGAGAGAGAGATAGACAGACAGAGAAACATGCACACGCCATACGGCTTACATAGGTACAATAGCTTACTATAGCAAAGTGTCGTTACAACTTTTCGTATGAATTTTTTTCGTCGTGCCAAAAATTATATATGTTTTGCGTCTCATAGAGTCCCTAAGCGTATACCCCGAACTCCTATACTTACTCCCTGAAACAACACTCAGTCCTCACTGCAAGACCGCAAGAGTCTTGCAGGCTTGGTCTTGTTCTTGCTTAAGTCCTGCACAGTGAGTCTTGGTCTTGGTCTTGCTAAAATTAGGCGGTCTTGGTCTTGTTCTTGCATTTTTGCAAGACTGCAAGACAAGGCTGCAAGACCAAGACCGATTTGGGCAACACTATGTGTGGCCAGTGTCAGGATTCGAACCCGGACCTGTGGATCATAAGCCGTGTGCTCGACCACTGGACCACCGAGACTATTGTCTACAGATGTTATATCTACACATTAAACCCTTTATTATGTGTCAATTATGCAAGGTCAATAATTGAAGGACCAGGAGCTATCAATCCAGTTTGAAAAACATACATGTAACTCGTCCTTGCGAAAGCTAAAGACGCTAGAGGCGCGTGAAGTACTGGACTTGGTTACTTATTAATTTTAAAACACAATTTTATATTATAGTATCATATAACTTCACGCCTTTTTGTACCCGAAGGTGTAGGCAGCAGCTGTTAAGTTTCGATTCGGCGAATTCTTACGTCCCAAATGGAATAGCTGTCGTAACTTATTGCTATCAGGCACAATTTTGTCAGTCATACACATATTCATAAACGGAGCGACATAAGCCATGATTCTGACACGCCTTACTCGCTTCGTTGATTTTCATAACTCTTTTCATGCACGCGTGTCGATTTTTGAGGCTCCTAACTTCACCTTCCTCCAGAACACGTTCTGTTTCGTCATGGAATGTGTGTCTTGGACGTCCTCGACTCCTTCATCCATCCGCTTTGGCAATGTATATCTGCTTAGTCAATTTTGCATCATCCATTCTTTCTACATGTCCGAACTACTTCTTGATTCAGAAGGCGAAGCTGGACCACCGGACTACTGAAACTGATTATTCCGATTGACATCACATTACTACTCGCAGGAGTTACAAAACAGGGAGAAACCAAAATGACCAACATATTTTCCATAATGTATTATTATTTAGCGACAATGTTGATTGTATTAACACATTTAGTATAAAATACACCTAACGGTATTTTAGACAGTAACTACAGTAGATTTAACAGTCCAGCGAAAGCAATTGTGCTCACAATAACGTACTATAATTTACATAACAACAAAAAACATTTTTTTTTATAGCCAAAAATATAAACATTTTTACTGTATTACGTATGAAAGTGCATGTTGTTTGCAAAACTATATTACAATGTAGGCGATTCAAATCGATTTCGATTTTATACAGATTCATTTCTTATTCATTTCATGTTGGTCGCCGTGACTAAATATAGGTACTTAGAATGACGAAAGTAACGAGAAACATTATTTATTACATAAATAACCTCATATAAATAAATTACATACAATTTGTATGATTGTATGTGTAGTCTCGGTGGTCCAGTGGTCAAGTACACGATTTCTGATCCATAGCTCCGGGTTCGTATCCTGACACTGGCTCACACCAATGACTTCTCGAAATAGTTTTCGGAAGTTAAGTGTGATAAATATCGATGACTGAAAACTTTGTGCCCGGTATGGCTATTCCATTTGGGACCACCTATTCGATTTTTAAGTCGTTCCAGCACTTGCTCTAATTGATCACAGCCATCCTCGATTCCTACATCCATCCGCTTTTGAATTGTATATCTGCTTAGTCAATCTTGCGTCGTCCATTCTTTCTACATGTCCGAACCATCGCAGCATGCACTTTCTTACTTTTACACCGACACTCTCTTTCAATCCAACATCCTTTTAACCAATGTTTTCGACGCGCTCAGCGAGACTTTTATGATAACTCCCAATTTGGCCTGTTGTGGGTGTCTAATGATAAGAATTGTATATATTCTTATTCGCATTTTATGCGGCCTTTACATTAAATTAATATTGAATTAAACGCGGTTTGGATCGGACAGCTTGCATTTTGTTCTGGGTTCATTCCCGTTGAAAACTCATTGCATTGGTATATTTGGGTAGCAGCCAGCAGCAGAATAAGTGATCTCAGAAGGCTGTATCTTCAAAAGCAATATACAAACTAAATTGACGGTAGGTACATTTTGTTATTGATGTGAATCAACGTTTTGCACATTATAGAATTTAGTATAACAATAGTTGTTCAAATATGACGACACATTCTAATCGCATCCGGAATAACATAATATCAAATACAAATATTCAGTTCATATGTCCTCAGACATATTCATTGTTCGTTTTTATTGTGTTCATGCTTAATGTGACATGTATTTATTTTGTACTTGTAACTACTAAACTGCTTACGAAATTATTGATTAACACTTTTAATTTGGTGTAGCTTTTACCTAAAGTTGTAACTCTTTTTGTAATTGCTATACCATAAAAGTTGATACATAAATAGATGTATTTATAATAATTTTTAACTTGATTAGAGAAAAACTTAAAGGTACGGGTTGTCTGATGGTAAGATTCACCAGACGACCCTACTTTGATGTTGCATCGATACCATAATAATATGTAATCATATACAGTGGTAGAGCCAAGCAGTTCCCTGCATGAATGGGCCGGCTCGACCGGTGAAATACCACGACCTCTCAAAAAACCGACGTAAAGTGGCTCATGCCGCGTTTCGTTCGGTGACAGAGGTACCCGGAGGCCCATCTCCCTTCCCCGTCCTTTCCTATCCCCTATCCCTTATAGGTTGGCAACGCAACAGTAACACTATATGTGTTGCTGGGGTCCATGGGCGGCGTTGGTTGCTTACCATCAGGTGACACGCCTGCTCGTTTGCCCTCCTATCCCATAAAAAATAATAATCATATTCTCTCTAATTTTGAAAAGAGTTCTTTTAGTAGCTTCACGCACTTAATACCCCATGATGCAGGCAGCAGAAGTCACGCCTCATTTTTTTTATTCCTTAAAACAGGTATCACATGTATACCAATAAGTCATTTTTTTAACCTGGAATGAAAATCGAGACTTCTAGATAAGAAGCGCATTTTTAAGCCACTAGGCCGCAGGAGTTTTCAGAAGATGTTTGAGATTATTACTATGTCAACACCTATTTCAAGTCACTCCTTACTAGGGCGAATAGATCCCAAAACGTTGCATACATACAGGAGCATAAATCCACTAGTATTAATTGGGTGGGGATGAGTTTTGTGAGTCAAATAATCGAGTGAGATGTGCTAGAATAGTGCCTTAAGCCGCTCTGTTCTTTCTCTCTACCTTAACGACTTAGCGGACTTAGCGTGAAGTTAAGTCTTTTTGTTGTTGTTTGTGATCCACTATACCACACCATCTTATAATTAGGGCGTTGCGTATTGTAAGATGGTAAAAAAACACCTATATATAGCTTACCTAATCTAATGATTTATAGTTTTTCCCGGAACCCTTGGCAACGTTCTTCAATTTATTTTAAGACCAGATGAAGCCATATTGACATTATATTAAAACTATTATTAATTTATAATGATTTTCTGTGACAAAACTGAACGCAACATATTAGCGAGTTCTGTTTTATTATACCTATGGGAAATAATTTGATGTAAAAGTTGACAGGCGCTATTCGTAAGGTAATTATTCTTTTACCTATGTGTATGTTATACTGCCATTTAATTATGGCGTCCACATGAGACATATAAGACAAAGACACGTCATAAAACTACGGAGATATTAAAGTCGTGTGGACATAGGATTCTATGCACTGAGATGGTTTTTGAAGTTTAAAAATGGAAAATCGCAAGTTCAGGGATCATGCCAGGTGAAACAGCGGTTGGAAACCACAATATTGAATTACCTCAGAGGCATTGGTGCCTAGAGATAACTTCACCAGATAGTCATCTTCTAAAAGTAGTTTAGTTTAGTAAAATTATACTTCTTCTCATATTACTTATGGGACTGTCCATTAATGGCGTGATCTGTTCATAAGCATTCTTTAATTCAATATCAGGCGATCCAGGTCACCCCGCTTCTGAATCAAGAAAGTCGTGGGATCGATACTGGGCTCACAGTGGCTTTTCAGAAGTTACGTGGGATAAATATCGACGACTTACGACATTTTGTCCGGTGTAGAGTTATAGATATTTCGCCACTTATTCCATTTGGGACGTCCCATCAGTCTTATTTTATTTTCATAATAATAAGTCTTAAGGAAAAAATAAATACAAGTTATATTGGGATATTTCGTGAATTTTATAAAACCCTTTTCCCCCCTCTTTTAAGCCTCACATGATTAATGGACGACCCCTAAGTGGCTTAAGCTATTGTATAATAATACAAGGCCCTGTAGTGTTCGGTCACACATTAGGCCTTAAAGGATAAGAGGCTTTGCAAATACACAATATTTTTTGGGCTCAAGATAAAACCTAGACTGCATTTAGATTATACTCTCACAGCACTCTCTTACAGTACGTACTTAGGCTTTTTTACTGTCGAAGAATTTACGATTGAAGAACCCTTGAAGAAATCCGAAGAAATTACAGTATTTCTTCGAGTCAGGTGAGCTTGTAAACTTCAAGTTTCTCTTACTGACATTCATACAACTGCCATTACGTCTTTACCTATGTAATACCATTACCTATGCAATATTCCTTGCTTTATCCAGCTTAAAAATATGGAAATTTAATTACAAAACGGAATATGTATATACATTTGTTAAAGAAATTAAAAATAAAATAAACCATAACAAAACAAAATAAACCACCCACGAAAATATTCCCATGGAGGGTAGACGTCAGGCTGTCGACTGGTCATAAAACCACTGCCAAAACTTGGACGATAGTTCGAAAGAATGACATGTTGTGCCGACCCCACTTAGACTGGGATAAGGGTCGGAAAATAATAATTATATCTTGGACACAATACACATAGCGCGCTCTAATTCCAAGCTAAGCAACTAAATGCTTATGTTATGGATACTAGATATCGGATATTAAATACATATTTACTTTTCAGTTGTAAATTCATACATATAATACAAAGAAACACGCCCAGACGCCATACAAACATTCATGCTTGTCATAAATATATTATGTAGATACTCTGGTGGGAATCGAACCCATCGTCTTCGATCTCGATACTGCATTCGGCTATTTTACCAATGCACCATGAGGCACGTCTAAAATAATATTGATATTTTAAAAAGATTTAGCCCGAACCATTAGCGGATAAAATATATGTTGACAACGTTATAAGTATACTTGGAAAGAATAATCGACTACTTTAATTCCATTGGGCCAAATACCGAATCCATAAATATGTAATAAATTGTTATAGTGAGATCATTGGTTCGTTGGTTAAACAAAATAAATACTTTATTAATACAGCATACAACAATAATACTTGCTATGTTTATAAACATATTATTAATATGATGCATCGTAGGCTGTTAGCAAATTTTATTATCATAGGAAATTTTTATTTTATTTAGAAATATGTGCTATAAAAAAATGCGAGGCTAACGCCGCCTAAGGACTGCTACGCAGATAGTGTAATAGTTGCGTTGCCGGCCTTAAAGGGAGTAGGATAGGAAAGGAGAGGGGATTGGCCCTCCGGATACCTCTCTCATCGAGCGAAAAACGTCATATGCCACTACCACCGGACTGACTGGGCCGGTTCAACCGGTATGTCATCGGTTGAGACGGCCCTGTCATGCAGCCAACTGCGCGGCTCTACTACTACAGTTAAAGGTGGTGACTGATACTTAAAATTGTTTAGAAATACGTTAAATGAAACGAATTATAAACATTTTGATAAATCTTTAACACGTGCGCGTCGCCATGATCACCTCAATCTGGATGTATGGCCCAAGCATAGCAATTTATAGCAATAGATAGAGTTCCAGAGCGACAGGGTGGTGAGTACCAACATTAGAATAAATAAACGGCAAGTTCGCGCTAAAATAATCACACACAGAAAGAAATGTTGGCACCGCATACTGGCTGAATATTCTAACCTTAAATTTGTATATTAAGCCAGAAATCTCGATGTATAATCGATATTCGGCTTTCGTTGCAAGTCTAATTATAGACCAATAGTATAACAACAACACACGTACAACACTGTTCTCGGTTTTCATAATAGGAAATGGTGTAACGTATGTTAATTTTATCACAATAAATTTATTGATCAATTGTTCATTTGGTTTTGTAATCGATTAAAATGTCTTAAACGCATTTACCTATTGACTGGTACAGACAACTGGTAAAGAGCAATTAGCAATTTAATTACAAATACATGCAGTATTTGCATACCTTTGTAAAATGACGTACTGTCTTCTGTTTTTAAAAACATCAAATTGTTACCGCTAACTATTTTAGGAAAAATGCAAACAAATGACTGTGAGTCATAATAATAGGTTGGGGAAAAAGTATTTTCGTATTTTTGTATGAAAAGTCAAGACATTTTTTTCAAAGTTTATTTACATTTATTTACAATATATATGTACCGTTTTGTTGAATAACTTTCTGCCATTTTGTGGGCAGAGACATTATCCCGTTACTGTAGAAACTTTGGGACTTCTGATCAAAAAAACGGGACAAATAGTTTTGGCAGTCCTCTCTTGAGGTCAACCTTACAGAACCTAAAGAATTCTGAAGAGACCGAAACAGGTGAAAATCTGAAGGCGCAAGGTCAGGGCTATATGGTGGATGCACTAGGACCTCCCAGTCGAACTCTCTTAATTTTTGCTGAGTGGCTAAAGATGTGTGTGGTCTAGCGTTATCGTGATGAAAGACCACACCCTTCCTGTTGATCAATTCCGGCCGTTTTCTCTCGACTGCTTCCTTTAATCTCATCAGTTGCTGGCAGTAAAGATCAGAATCGATGGTTTTGCCGGACGGTAAAAGCTCATAATGAACAATGCCCTTCCAATCCCACCATACACACAGTTATCACCTTATTTCGTGTTAGGCCAGGTTTGGCCACAGTCTGTGAAGCCTGGCCAACTTTCGACCACGACCTTTTTCGCACGTTCTTGTCGTACGTGATCCACTTTTCATCGCCAGTTATCAATCTCTTCAAAAACGGCTCGGTTTCATTACGTCTCAATAATGAATCGCAAATGAGTACACGGTTCATTAAGTTTCTTTGAGTGAGCTCGTCTGGCACCCATATATCGAGCTTTTTTGTATAACCAGCTTTCTTCAAATGGGTCAAAACTGTTTTGTGGTCAATTCCCAGTTCTTCAGCTACATCGTAACTACTAATATGCCGATCTTGCTCCACTCTTTCAAAAATGGCGTCCATTTTATTCGTAACAGGGCGACCAGAGCGAGGTGCATCTTTAACATCAAAATTTCCGGACTGAAAACGTTTGAACCAAATTTGTGCTACTCTTACTGACACTGCATCAGGTCCATAAACATCACAAATTTTTTTCACTGCTTGAGTTGCATTTTTGGCTTTTTTATAATAAAATTTTAAAATGTATCGAATTTCTTCATTAGATTCACTCATTTTTACGGAGAGAAAAACAAATGAAAAATAGCGGGAAACAACTTTTTTTTATTTTTTTCTTTTCTTTTTAATGTAACCTTTTTAATGTTACCAAAACCAGCCAGACACAAATAGTACAGTCAAAGAAATTTTATAATAAGTTTATACCTACGTTATGCGAAAAGACTTTTTCCCCGACCTAATATAACAACAAAACATAACTTCACGCATATTTCTACCCGAAGGTGTAGGCAGCGGCTATTAAGCCTCCTCGCCGTTATGTGAACCTGATAATGTCCCAAATGGCGAACCTATTGCCATACACCGGTTTTAACAGTGTTAGAGCCAAGCAGTTCGCTGCATGAATGGGCCGGCTCGGCCGGTGAAATACCACGATCTCTCAGAAGATCGACGTAAAGTAGCTCATGCCGCGTTTCGTTCGGTGAGAGAGGTACCCAGAGGCCCACCTCCCTTCCCCATCCTTTCCTATCCTTCTCCCTTAAAGGTCGACAACGCAACGATAACACTATATGTGTTGCTGATGTCCATGAGCGGCGCAGGTTGCTTACCTTCAGGTGACACTCTTGCTCCTTTGCCCTCCTATCCAATAAAAAAAGCAAAGTTTTCAGACATCAATATTTATCACATATAACTTCCGAAAAGAATTTCGAAAAGTCATTGGTGTGAGCCTAGATTCGAATCCACAACTTCTTGATTCAGAATCGTGGTGCTCGACCACTGGACCACAGAGACTGTTAAAACTAAACTGTGGTTCATGAGAGTAATATATCTATAGTTTTTTATGATTTACTGGGCAAACGAGCAAGAGGAAATGTTCTGTATCTGCGCCATGTGCGGCTCTAGTCGCTTATCATGAGATGACCCTCTCCCATCACTATCAAGTGATAGACTGCGTTGCGGCCATTAATATGGGATAGAAGGGTCTATGATGGGAGAAGAGGTTGGACCTCCGGTATACCTCTCTCACCAATCCAAATGCAGTATGAACCACTTTACGTCGATGTTCTACGAGGACGTGGTATTTCACCGGGCGAACCATATCATCTATACAGCGAACTGTGTCGCTCTACCACGTTTCAATACTTATTACATTTATACAAGTAAATCAAATTGGAGTGTATCTTTTTGTGGGATAAGGGGGCAAATCAGCATAAGGGTCCATGCATCTGCAACACCGGAGTTGTCAAATCTGCCTTGCCGGCTTTATACACTAAACATTATATAGATCACATAGACGTAGAGGGGTAGAGTTTTGCAGTTTGCTGCATGAATGGGCCGGCTCGCCCGGTGAAATACCACGACCTCTCGGAATATCGACGTAAAGTGGCATGTGCCGCGTTTCTTTCGGCATCCAAAAGCCTGATCCCCTTTCCTTGTTCCTCCTACTCCGTTAAAGTACGGCAACGCACCACGGTGTAC
The DNA here is from genome assembly GCA_905147225.2 of Euproctis similis. Classification (NCBI taxonomy): domain Eukaryota; kingdom Metazoa; phylum Arthropoda; class Insecta; order Lepidoptera; family Erebidae; genus Euproctis; species Euproctis similis. The sequence continues at coordinate 19,994,295 of LR990109.1, forward strand.
ATGGGCGGTGAGAAGCTACTTACCATCAGGTGACCTACTTGCTCGTTTGCCGTGCTACCTATCCCATAAAAAAACCAAAGTAACATTCTACTTGTTTCTGTATATTAATTTCAGATTTTTTCATGACCCGGCCTACAAAGTAGAGAGCACCGCTAAAAGCCCTTTATCCGTGCACTGCAAGTGTACAACAGCAATAATTATAATCGATATTGGCAATTATTTTTTTTAATAACACTTCGAGTCTCGCCATGGTGCTAATAAGTATACAGAATGGAATAAATTGGTTATTAATTTATATAGAAAATTAATTAGTAGGCATGTCATTAAAACAAACTTTAGGTTTATATCGCGTTTATTTATTAATTTCCCGACGTTTCGAACTCTTTACAGAGATCATTTTCACGAGTGATGAACAAAAAGATGGTATCTGTTCAAAAGCTATTTTCATTGATACAGAGAGCACCCAGTTTTTGGAAATAAAAATAAAAAAGTTGATGTTAAAAATATGATTTTTACTATTGGTAACCCACATCAGACCATGAAACAAAAATTAAATAATTATCAAGATGTATTTACTAAAGAAAAAGTTTGGTTTGTAGTTTGTACAGATCCTTTGTTGTATGATATAATAGGTAACAGTTGTTGTATTAACTTGGTAACCAAGTTTATTTTCTCAATTTCACAAATTATAGTACTATCAATAGCCCGTCCAAAATGAAATAATAATCAGTTTTGAAGAACAGCCTTGAAGGAAGGGACCTATCGACCCTCTGGCTGCGTGTTGATAGCGACGACCACCCCCGCATCTACGCATGTCTTTATAGGTCCCATAGCGGTAATACCGAAACAGACCGACTCATGGACCACGTTCAAACGGCTGCAGATTCCGTACTTCAACAGGTCCCATCCGCGGAAATCGTTATTCTGGGCGATTTCAATGCCCACCACGTCGATTGGCTTGGATCTCGCACCACCGACCACGCGGGTAGATCTGTTCATGACTTTGCTCTAGCATATGATCTAACACAACTGGTTACCGCACCCACGCGAATCCCAGATGTTGATAATCATATACCTTCCCTGTTGGATCTTCTGCTGACCTCCCATCCGGACAGATATGTGGTTTCTGTAGACGCCCCATTGGGTTCTTCGGACCACTGTCTGATAAGGAGTACGGTGCCACTCACGTGCCCACTTCGACCGCACATTGCGAGTCGCCGCCGTGTGTGGCACTATAGGTCAGCGGACTGGGATGGGATGCGAAATTTCTTCGCATCTTACCCATGGGGGCAAGTTTGCTTCTCGCCGGATGATCCTGACGTCGTTGCCGACTCTGTTGCTGACGTGGTACTGCAGGGAATGGAGCTCTTTGTTCCATCCTCAGTGGTGCCAATCGGCGGCAGATCCCAGCCCTGGTTTGATCGCTCATGCAAAACGGCATTACGTTTTAAGCATGAGTGTTATCAAGCCTGGGCAAAAGCAGTGGCGTCCCAGGACTCTGACACCGGCCCTCTTAAGAAGAAGTACAACCTTGCCTCCAGGTCCTTCAAAAGAGTTATAGCCGTAGCAAAGTCTCAGTACATAGGCAAAATTGGCGAGAAACTAGTTCGCCTTCCCTCGGGAACCCGTGCGTTCTGGTCGCTCGCCAAGGCTGTTCTTGGGAATTTTTGTAAGCCGTCTCTTCCACCGTTGCACCGGGAGGACCAGTCACTAGCCCACGACGCAAAAGAGAAAGCCGACCTTCTTGGCACTCTTTTTGCGTCCAACTCGACTTTGGACGATATGGGTAACATCGCACCGACTATTCCACATTGCGGTCACGCCATGCCGGAGGTTCGTTTCCGGCAAAGTACTGTGCGACGCATACTTCTATCCCTCGATGTCCACAAGTCGAGTGGGCCTGACGGAATCCCAGCAATAGTGCTGAAGACGTGTGCTCCAGAGTTGGCACCGGTTCTAACGCGTCTTTTCCGGTACTCCTACTCTCTCGGCGCTGTGCCAGCATCATGGAAGGTTGCTTTAGTCCATCCGATCCCTAAAAAAGGTGACCGCTCAGATCCGTCCAACTACAGACCTATCGCCATCACCTCCCTATTCTCCAAAATAATGGAAACACTCATCAACCGCCAGCTCCTTAAGTATCTAGAAGAGCACCAGTTGATAAGTGACCGTCAGTACGGATTCCGTCAAGGTCGCTCAGCTGGTGATCTTTTAGCGTACTTAACCCATCGGTGGGCGGAAGCGGTTGAGAGTAAAGGAGAGGCGCTGGCCGTTAGTTTGGACGTAGCGAAGGCCTTTGATCGGGTTTGGCACAAAGCACTTCTTTCGAAGCTTCCATGTTATGGGCTTCCCGAGAAATTATGCGATTGGGTTTCCAGCTTTCTCACGGCTCGGAGCATTAAAGTTGTTGTCGACGGGTCATGCTCCGACTTAAAACCTGTGAATGCTGGAGTCCCCCAGGGCTGTGTGCTATCCCCTACGCTGTTTCTTCTGCATATCAATGACATGCTGCTTAGCAGCAATCTTCATTGTTATGCGGATGACAGTACCGGGGATGCCTTATATACCGGCCACCCGCGTATTTCTCGGGAAAACGTCGACGAGCACCGGAATAAACTTGTGTCTGAAATCGAAACTCTGCTTAGTCAGGTTTCGGAATGGGGCCGACTAAACTTAGTCCAATTCAACCCTAAGAAGACACAGGTTTGCGCGTTTACCGCTAAAAAGACACCCTTTGTCGTAGCTCCCTGTTTTGAGAGCACTCCCTTACCCGCCTCAGCCGCTATCGGAATTCTTGGTGTCGACTTGTCGAGTGACGTCCAGTTCCGCGGTCATCTGGAGGGCAAGGCCAAATTGGCTTCCAAAAAGCTTGGTGTGCTCAATAGAGCGGGACAGTATTTCACGTCAGGTCATCGCCTGCAACTTTACAAGGCGCAGGTCCGTCCTCACGTGGAATACTGTTCACATCTTTGGGCGGGGGCACCCCAGTACCAGCTTACTCCATTTGACCGCATCCAACGACGCGCGGTTAGGCTTGTCGACAACCAAGCTCTTACTGATCGGCTTGATCCTCTGGCGTTGCGGAGAGAGGTGGCATCTCTATGTATCCTCTACCGCATATACCACGGGGAGTGCTCTGAGGAATTGTTCGGATTAATACCGCCAGCTGATTTCCGCCACCGTTCGACGCGCCAACGCTACCACCCGCATTGGCTGAATGGTTGGCGGTCGACAACAGTGCGTTTTAACAGGCACTTCTTGCCACGCACTGTTCCTTCATGGAACCAGTTGCCGGCGACGGTATTTCCGGACCGCTACGACCTAGGAACCTTCAAGAAACGAGCCTATTCCCATCTGAAAGGGCGGCAACGCTGATGTGATGCCCCTGGTATTGCAGACGCCATGGGCGGCGGTGATTGCTTTCCATCAGGTGACCCGCAAGCTCGTTTGCCCCTTATCCCATAAAAAAAAAAAAAAAAAAAAAAAAAAAAAAAAAAAAAAAAAAAAAGAACAGCCGCTGAGTTTTCTTGCTGGGTCTTTCTCAGGACTGGCCGCGTTTGCGACCCAGTGGTAGATTTTTTAACAAATACTTACCTTTAAATTTAAAATCAATAAATATTTCATAATAGTTATACTCTGATCTCAACTAACTTAAAAGAAATAAGATAGCCGAAAGCCCCCGGGGTTCGACAACTGGACTACTGAGACTCAAAACTTTTGGAGACTTAATATAACTTAAGCAATCATGAATGAAAAACAAATTGTGCCTCACACCATGAGACCAACCGTGCACCTTTTTTTTTTTTACGCGAGGAAATGCTTTATGCACACCCCCCGCCTGGGTACGGCAGGGGGTAGTGTGGGACTCCCAAAACAGTACACTGCAATCCGATCCTAGGGTTACCCACTAAAACCTCGCGGCGGCCTTCCTCCGGCGTTGGGGTGGTCCAGGATTCGGATAAACCCCTCTGGTCCACCCCGCCGTCGCCCCCCCTCTGTCACGAGGGGGTGCTCATCCTCGGGGAGCCTCGGTGAGGCTCCCCCGGCGAGGCGGCTCCGACCGCGCGCTGTAAAGAGGCGCGTGGACGGCGGCGCCCCGGACGACCTTCCCCGGCCGCACCGGGGGGTCATCCTTCCCGGGCCGCGACCCGGGCGCACCCGCGGGGTGTGCGCCCTCGCGGCCCGTCGGCGGCGGCGATCACTGAACTCGCCGCCGCCGCCTTCGAGCGGGATCGGCTCTCTCCCGTTCCCGCTCGGCAGCCTCCTTCTGGAGCATCACAGCTTCGCAGAAGGAGACCACAGTCCTCCACTCCTCCTAGCCCGCCAGCATTGCCGCGACCAACGCCGGCGGGGACAACTCTCGCCCGATCCCGTCGACCAGGACTCGGCGCTCGTCCGCCCAGGCCGGGCAGACCTCCAGCGTGTGCTGGGCCGAGTCCAGGTCGGATGCGCAATGGTGGCATCTCGCCATCTAACCGTGCACCTATCCCATGAATCCAAACATTTAGTTTTGCGTTTCGACGCATTTAAGGGCGTAATAATGATACAGAAAAAAATGAACCATATAATAACAATATTTATAACAAAGTTATCACTCTGCTCAGCGATATGGCATGGGATGGATACAGGCGATATCAGTTACTAAAAGACATCTAATATTTTAGCTACTAATATACGCCCACTACATAAGTACATATATACGAGTATTTACGCGTAATAATGCCTACCTGCTGCGGTCTCTCAACACTCTGCTTCTGAATCAAGAAGTGTCAGGTTGTCAATCCTGACTCGTTAATACTATACTATACTATATTAATACTAATTAATGATTATGATCTGACCACCATATCATAATAAATTCACGCCTTTTGTTACCCGAAGGTGTAGGCAGCGGCTGTTAAGCCTCGTTTCGCCGTTATGTTTACGTCCCAAATGCGGACCTATTGCCATACCGGGCACAAAGTTTTCAGTCATCGATATTTATCACACTTAACTGCCGAAAATTATTACAAAAAGTCATTGGTGTGAGCCAGTGTCAGGATTCGAACCCGGACCTCTGGATCAGAAGCCGTGTGTTCGACCACTGGCCCACCGAGCCTGACCACCAATCATTATGATATGATCGGAATTCCTTTATCGTAGCGGAAGGTAATGTCGGGAGCCATAAAAAACGACGAGCGTATATAACAAGAGTTAAGAAAGTCGAACGAGTGAGAAATGCAAGAGTGACTTATGGCGATCGATTCTGTCTGTACAGTATTTTTATTCAATTACTACTATTGTTTTAGGTATATGAATTGCTTTGTTCGGTAATTAGATATATATTTGAAAATATGTGACTTATAGAATAGAATATAGAATAGTATTGAATAATTAAATTATTTCTGCGTTTGGATTGTAGGCATTTACCAAACAAACGGGAAATAATTCAGTAGTAGGTAATCGTTTGTTCGAACGGGTTTGGTCGAACGGGCTAATCATATGAACTGCTGATACGATTTTAAAAATTAATTAAATGCTAGATAGGCTATTTATGCGAGTTAAGTTACCGTTAGCGTATGGAACCATTTTCAGATTCTATAATAAACTTATAAAATATATTACATAATACGTAAACGCTTTTAACTACGTACATATATACATACATTACTTCACGCCAAATCTATTTCGGGGTAGGCAGAGAGAACAGAGCGCCATAAGGCACGATTCTTACACGCCTCACTCGCTTCTGTGGCTCGATGTTTGAGGCTCCTAACGTCACCTTCTTCCAGGACACGTTCTATTTGGTCATGGAATGTGTAATAGCCGTACGTCCATCCGCTTTTGCGCTGTATATCTGCTTGGTCAGTCATGCAAAATACATTCTTTCTACATAACTACGTAAGTACATGGTTTTCTATCTAGTTCGTGGTGTGTTTATGGTACTTATTTGAAACAGTCGATAAATGACATTATGTAAATATCGTAAATATGCATTGGATAACTATTTCCACAGCCCCAAGGCTACATATTAGACTAGCTAGTAAGTAGTAACCCATCCACCTTTCGCTACGAGTTTTAACGACTTTTCTAATTCCATACATTTTGTTATTCAATGCTTGTTTTTTTTTTGTTTAATGACCTGGTAACTAAGGCCTTTAAGTCAATTATTCAATGCTGATAAACACCAAATCGATAGTAAGGTAGCAACATTTTAGATCTAATATAAAAAAGTATATGTTTATGTTGTTCTCGAGGGTCGTCACGAATCGTCTCGCTGCAAGACTCGACGAGTTCCAGCCTCCGGAGCAGGCCGGGTTTCGAAAAGGCTTTAGCACCGTGGACCACATCCATACTGTTCGGCAGGTGGTACAGAAGACCGAGGAGTACAATCAGCCGCTGTGTATGGCATTCGTGGATTACGAGAAAGCCTTCGACTCCATCGAAACTTGGGCAGTTCTGGATGCACTGCAGCGATGTCGGATCGACTGGCGCTATATCGAGGTGTTGAGATGTTTGTATGACACCGCCACGATGACTGTTCAGATACAGGACCAGGTGACAAACTCCATCGAGCTGAATCGAGGTGTAAGACAGGGAGATGTCATATCAGGGATTGGACCGGACAGGGTATTAACGTGAATGGTGAGTACATCTCACATCTTCGGTTTGCCGACGACATCGTTGTGATGGCAGAGTCGCTGGAACAGTTAAGCGGAATGCTGCGCAGCCTAGACGAGTCCTCCCGGCGTGTCGGTTTGGGCATGAACTTGGACAAGACCAAGGTCATGTTCAATGAACATGTCGTGCCCGGACCGATAAGCGTCGAAGGGTCAGTTCTCGAAGTCGTAAACAAATACGTCTACCTAGGCCAAACTATCCAGTTAAGTAGACGAAACTTCGAGAAGGAGGCCGAAAGGAGAATTCAGCTGGGTTGGGCTGCATTTGGCAAACTGCGTCGGGTCTTCAGCTCGCCTATACCGCAATGTCTGAAGACCAAGGTCTTTGACCAGTGCGTCCTACCGGTGATGACCTACGGTGCCGAAACGTGGACACTCACGGTGGGGCTAGTCCACAAATTTAAAGTCGCTCAGCGAGCTATGGAGCGGGCTATGCTCGGGGTATCTCTGAAGGATAAACTCAGGAATGAGTATATCCGCCAGAGAACTAGGGTAACCGACATAGCTCGTAGAATAAGCTCGCTGAAGTGGCAATGGGCTGGTCACATCTGCCGAAGGACCGACGGTAGATGGAGTGAGAAGGTCAGAGTGGAGACCGCGTCTTGGTAAACGTAGTGTAGGGCGCCCACCAGCCCGATGGTCAGACGACCTCAGAAAGGCTGCTGGAAAAGACTGGATGCGGAAGGCAGAGAATCGGATGTTATGGCGCAAATTGGGAGAGGCCTATGTCCAGCAGTGGACTGCAATAGGCTGATGATGATGATGATATTTTATGAGAACATTTTGTTTTCTTTTTTTATCACTCAGCACCTTCTCCCTAAAAATGCTCGTAAGGGTTGTTGAAGGATTTTTTTATAGATTTGTTTGATAAAATTTAATTAACTGGGATGGATATGAGGTTAAATAAGCCCCAAACGCACTGAATAAAAATAATTACCGCTTAGTGCGAAGGGAGGTCTAATCCGCCTCAAAAGTGGCAGGCCTTATAAACGCACGCTTAGTGTTGGGACAAGTCACGATAAATAACGATAAAGGGACTTTTTCCTTTCAAATAACCTCTAGCCAAATATTCGCTGCCGTTTTCATACTAAGCATGACCTAAATATTTCACTACAACAAAATGTTCTTTAATCTGCACAAATATCCTTAAACATGCACACATTCATAACATTTATATCTTTACGTTGATGGCCTCGCTGACCGCACGGAAAACAAGGTTATAGGGAAGGAAGTCGGATTGAAAGAGTGTCGTGTATTTGGGGTGAAGTTATCTATGTATTATTTCTCGAATCACCTAACTGAATAATAATATTATAAAATAATTATTAAATATTATTTTATATTTGTACTAGCTGACCCGGCGCACTTTGTTCCGCATCAAAAGTAATCAATGAGTAAATTTTGGATATCATGAGGTTCAATATGTGCTATTTATCGGCTTTCACTTCTGTCCCGCTATGTTAATACTGCAATATCTTCGAAAATATTCGTTTAAATTGCATGCTGTAAAGGGCCATGATCATCTATACTACATGCACAATCTATTTAAGACACTTAATTGGATGAAAATTAATGCTGTAATGTTTAAAATCGCTTCGTAAATAAATAGCTTATTTATTTTATTTCTCGTAAAAAGTAAAAAATCAAAATGATCATTGTGGGTTATCCTTAAGAGATAGACATATGCCCTCGCTTTTTCTTTTTCTTCGCCTTCTGAAGGCGTTTAATAATGTAGAATATTGTTTTGATCTATCACTTGGGTTCAGATGCGTTTGCAATTGAAGAGTGCTAAATCTCAAAATTATCAGTTTTTCTTTACAAGACCATATATGAATTATAGATAAAAACCACCCCATTGACACCCTCTAACTATTAAAAAAACTGTATCAAAATCCGTTGCGTAGTTTTGAAGATATAAGCATATAAAGGGACAGACAGCGGAAAGTGACTTTGTTTTATACTATTTAATGATGATGTTCGAGAAGCTTTCATTATACGAAAATAATATTTCTTAGCGTCTTTTAAAATATTAGGTCAACTATACAACATGTAACATAATTAAAAGACACCCTCAAAAAAACCCTCATTGAGAATATAAATATAATAACACAATGCATACACGAAATATTATTTATGTGTGCGCTATTACTGTTTATTTGTGAAATTAGTTTTTCCCATTTAGTTCCCTCCAATTCTAATATTTCATTTTAAAAAGTCTTAATTCTCTGGCTTACGTTCCAATTTTGCTTCTATGAACTGTTTAAATAGTTGCGTATTAAGACATGTGTGTAATAAACTTTGTTTTGACAGTTTAAATTTAAGAAAAAAATAGCTACTTATAAAAATAATGAAGATCTAGCCATATTCCGATTCTGAACATATTACTTTCAGGGTGTCCGGTATTTATGTTACCTACATGTTGTATATACCTACATTTAATTATTAATGTTATAGTCTCATATAAGGAAACCTTAATAAAACATCATTCCGAAACTATAACGATTTTCCGTTTGTTACAAAACCCTAAATAGTAGCTACCCCAAGTAGCCGGTAGCAGAACATTTGGAGAATGGTTAAAAATTCAGTGAAACTCTATAAAGAGTGGTAAAGGTATTTATATAAGGCGTGAAGTTATAAACTAACAAAGGCTTACAAAGCACGAAGGAAATGAAGCAAAAAAGAACAATATTGTCATTTTTAATGATAACGATTTATTGACGAATGACAGTTTAAAAACCCGTAAGATCTTTATGTATTCAAATTGTCTCTAAATTATTATTAAGCGAAAATCCAGACGGTACGCCGTAGTAAAGTGATGTATATTAAATAAATTGAAATGTATACACCTCACCATCATCGCAATCGGTCTGGCCTCACCTTCACCCCAATTATTATGGGGTCTGCGGCAAGATCGAGCTGAATTTGCACTAAAACGGTTCTGACTATATTTCATGCTCGCCTTCTTGCCATTGACCATATAAGTGGTAGTGTCTACCATAATATTTTCACCTAACTTACAGCAGCAACTATATTTGAGTTAAGAATTTTAATTGAAAATGAAACCAGTACTCAACCTAGAGAACTATGGAGTTTACGGTATCAGGGAAACAAGATCCGATAATTAATAAAAAATATGAGTATTTTTATTCAATATCAGGTCATAACAATAAAATTGATGCGTGATCGCGACGAGGAACATACGTTATTGTAAACGATATAAGTTTAGACTAATAATTTTATTAAACTGTATGTATAAAATGAGATGGCCGTAAGAATACCTATTGATTAAAAAAAAAAACAATAAATATGTACAATTGTTTATAAATATTTTGTATTTTTTACTTACATGAGAAATGTGTATTGTATTCCGCTGATAAACTGATAAGGGTGTCGCAATGGACAGCCGTTTTCGGTGCAGCAGCACGTTTCGAAAAACCAAACAGTAAAATGTATGTTGTAAAATGGGCACTGTTTTATTAAATGGCACGATATTTGTATGTGGTTTATGGGTGGTGTATTTTTTCACGGTATACGTCGATATTTTAGTTTGTCGGCGAGCGTGTGGCGCGCGCTCGGCGGGCGGCTTCTAGCGGTTTATTGGCAATTGCGGGCCGCGGATGCGTGCGCAGTTCGCGTCACGACGATCTGCCGCATCGCATATGTATCCACACCGCATTGACAGCCAGACTTGGTACAACACACCCACTGTGCCATGCAGCCAGGGGTTCCACCATAAGCATAGCATAGGCTCACATGCCTCCCCTATTTTTTATAATGCTTTGTCGATCTATTCGACAATAAAAACTATATATGAATATTACAGTTTTGGATACAATAGGTTATAATAGGTACACACAGTGGCCTATTGATTTCCACACAACTAATTGCGTGTGTTATGGAAGCTAGATAAAGATTGTATATTTCTTAATACATATTCACATAAAGAAAAATATCCAGACGCCACACATACACTCATCCTCTTTACAAACATTAGTACCCGGGTGGGGATCAAATCCGGCGGTCTTTACCGTAGCTCTACCAGCGCACAATCAGGTCCGTGAAAGCTGTGTCCAGGATAAAAGAAGACGGTAAAGAAACCATTTCAGCACATTTACTCTCATCTGTTTTGATGTATAAAGACTACTATGTTATTATAAACCAACAGGCGCTTCAATTAAAAACCTTTAAAATATCAGTTCATTTCTTTTTGATTTCTTGCCCATATTATTGAAAGAAAGATTCAGAGCTATCATAAAATTATGTATTACGACAAAATTTTAATTGCAAAATATTTCGTAAAATTTCGTTAAAAATAACAATTACTTAATTAGTAATAGGTCCTCATCAAGGCTATTAGAATACATCTAATAGTGATAATCTTGCAGTTCACTGCATGAATAGGCCGGCTCGACCGGTGAAATACCACGATTTCCCGGAATATCGACGTGAAGTGGCTCGTGCCGCGTTTCGTTCGGTGAGAGAGGTATCCGGAAGCCCGAGCCCCTTTGCCCTCCTACTCCCTTAAAGGACGCTGCACTGCGACGCATCACGGTGTTAATGGGAGGTGAGTAGTTGCTTACCATCAGGTGACCCACTTGCTCGTTTGCCCTCCTATCCTATAAAAAAAACTTCGAACCTCTATATGTCTCAGTATATATGTCAGTGGTTAGAGCACTATACTTGTATTAGCAGAGTACGACTCCTCGAGTCACAGTCACGCACTAAAAAACAACTTTTGTTATTCCGGGCAACTAGTTCAAACGAACCTATTCGGTATAAACCAGTTAAAAATAAATTAACAGCTCTATTAAAAACGAGAACCAGAAATTGAAATGTCAATAAGTCTATTCGATATTTAAATATGAATATGTCTATGAATAAAATCGTTACACAAGACAGCGTCAGTCAGTTGTTGTTTTATATCGCTATTTATTTTTAACGCATTGCAGTTGCTCCAATTCTCTTGCGTGTCATTTGTTGTGACAGCCACGTGGACCCATACTCCGATACACTATTATTTACTAGTGGAAAATGAGAGTATGAGAACACATTATTTTATAAACTATTAGTTGCCCGGAGTCGTTCTAAAATTAAATAATTAAAAGATATAAATTTACTTGTCTTTCTAGTTGGATAAAATTGTGAACAAAATCGGTTCCTACTAGACTGAAGTATTTATCATCGCAGTGAATTAGTTAAACAACCGACTGCTTGGTAGAGGTCGGCAGGATCGATTCCCAGCTGTGGTACAAATATTTATGATGAGCACCAATGAGTATGAGTTTATATGCAGCTGGGGCGTTTTTCTATGTATTTTATATGAATGTTTAAAAAAAGAAGTGTGTAATAAGATATCCGTTGCCTAGTTTCGACAATTAGTCACCTAACTTTCAAAAACAGAGGGCGCTGTATGTTTTGTTTCCAAAATGTTACCATTGACTAACACATTTTCGGTTTTAGGCAAACTGCATCAGTTAATGAAAATAAAGTGGTTACTGACAAAAAACTTTCTATAAATCTTTTGCCTTGATATTGTGTACAATATAAGATAGGTATCTATATATAAATTTTATTATTCTCCACATGTGTTGCACAACCTTACCACTCTAATTAAAAGATGTCGCGTCAGTTGTGCTCGACTATAATAGTCGCTTAGAATTTTTTAGTTAATATGTTGGACATAAAAAAAAACAAAAAAACCGACGCGCGTGCATGAAAAGAGTTATGAAAGTCAACGAAGCGAGTGAGGCGTGTAAGAATCGTGCCCTATGGCGCTCTGTTCTCTGTGCCTACCCCGCAAGGGATTTGGCGTGAAGTTATGTATGTATGTAGGTTGGACATTGATTTTAATTTGGTTGGGTGTCAATGGGAATGGGTCGAGTATTCCTCATTTGCACTAACCTACTGCTTTGTTTTCAGTAGTGATTATGATATTGTAATTTATTTCAAATGGTTTGAAAAGAGTATTTGGCACATAATTTCTTTCCCGATTCTTCTCATGATAGCAACCACACTCAGAATCGGGCTGCTCGTGGCGATTGCGTGCGTGTTTTTTTTGTTCCACGGAGGCACTTTCCTCAAGCCTCAATCTAAACCTGTACTTATTGATTATTTTTAAGTCTCTGTATCTTTAACTTCAAATATATAAAATTCTCATGTGACAGTCTTCGACCAACTCTCATGTTTTATTTGATGATTAAAACCTTTATTATTTTGGGAAGACAACGTTCGCTGGGTCAGCTAATTTTATTATAAATATTAAAAAAAGAGTCGTACGAGATTAACGACATCTTTTAACAATACATTATCTTATTTTTAATGACTAGTCTCGATTCCTGCATTACCATTAACGAATTAAGGGGCCGTCCATTAATCACGTGATTTTAGAAAGGGGGGGGGGAGGGTCTAACTAAAATCACGAAATATTACGAGGGGAGGGGGTGTAGTAAGATATCACGTGTATTTAGTTTTTCCACCTTATTATTAGAATAAAATGTGAGTGTGTGGTGTGAGCTCAGAATCGATCTCACGACTTTCTGATTCAGAAGTAGGCCGCTCGAGTACTCGACCAGCGAGATTGATGATGAAGTAAAAATAATATACTAAAAACTTTAAGATTTTTTGTATGTACTAAAAATACACGTGATGTTGGATGGGGTAGTTTTAAATGTCACGTTTCACCATGGAGGAGGGGGGTTCAAAAAATGATGAAAATAACATCACGTGAGTAATGGAAGGCCCCTAAGGTGAGGAAACAGTAGTTATTTAGGATGAAGGGAATACATTATTGAATACTGACATATACAAAGTAATTGTATTATCTTGAATGTACGCATTGTTTATAACAAATTATCATTATTCAGCCATTATGGAGATTTTATGTTATCATATAAATTGCTAGCAATTGTTCTAGGTTCTAGCAATCATTAGTAATAGTTATGATACAAACACTACAAAAACCATAGTTATCCTAGGACAAATAGTGATGTGTATGTGTTTATTCATCATCATAAAATATCGCACATACATTGTACAAAAAAAGATATTTTTTTTAGCTATGATGGATGAAACTTTATCTGAACCTTAAAAAATTGAAAATGCATAAATATAGCCCATCATAATATATCCCTGGCTACAGAGTGCTGCATGCACTTACCCAACACCTACCACAATCTAAGTCACAATATTATTTACTACCGGCCCACCTCCAAAGTGTTTCGGTTTAAAGATAAAATTGAGATATATACTACCAGCTATTTTATATTTAAAGGAATTAAAGAATACATTTACTTGCTGCACAAGGGCAACAATGCATACACTTGAATCCATATCTCTCTTGATATCAATCTTTATTTCAAGTCATATGTAATCCAGGTGTGGCTGCCAGTGCTGCTAGTGGACTGGACTGGCTATGGACTGCCTTCTTTAACTATTTATCCCACTTGCTATTCACATACAGTATTTCTTGTTCCTACCTTAGCCATATTATTGAAAGAATTACTTTCCCAAACTTTATTTTAACTCGTTTTGACAGGATTCACATGGAATATTACTTTTGCAGCTTTGATATGAATAGAGTTCCCTTTATGAGGTACACAATTTTGTGAGAACAGACAAATTAAATGTTTTAGAGCAGTTTAAACTACCCCTTCACAACCTAGTAATCCTTGAAGAAGAGAATTCTATAGATTGAAGATAATAAGATTATAATAAAACAATAAATTGGATACATTTATTTAAACATTTTCATTGTTCCCCAAATAGTATGACCACAAAAAAATTATTACCACAATACCAATATGTTAAATAAGGCTATAAGTTTTAATTAAAACTTTGAACTGCAGTGATTATTGCATTCATGTTAACTGCATTCTAACGTCTATTCCAGACTACTAAATACTTCATAAATATTTGCACCCAATAGTTTTATCTTGTCATTTAGAGTCAACTGTTGTATCAACAAATCTGGAATGTTTGTATTACTTTTACAAGTATTTTTTGTGATAAGTTCATTCATAACAGGCAGCAGTTTCACAAAGTATAATTCTACTTTATTAACATCGACAAACGTGTCAGGTGTTGCACCATGTTTCAAAGCTCCATTACTAATAACATGCTCAACATTTAATTCCAAGTGATTTTTGGTCACAGGTGTGGACTTCATTACAAAAAGATTGGCCACTTCGTCAATAACTGATGAGAAACTACGGCTGACAGAAGAGATGGTAATAGATGTGACCTCTTCACATTCTAAAACATCCATTGTCTCCTTTACAATAGTGTCTAATTTTCCATCATTGATATCAGCGTGAGAGAGCAAGTAGTGAACCATATTCTTGATAGGATCACTATGAGTTGTATCTGTACATAAAATAGTTTGTATAGACCAGAATATTTGTTCCACCTCCTGAAGAGTCATTTTCTTTTTAAGTGACACAGGTTCAATAACTTTTCTAACCACAGATTCTATATCTTTTATCAGATTTTCAACACCTTGTCCAACAAAATGATGACACAGAGACAAGTATCTAGCTTGTAAGTCACTGTCAATTAGAGGATCCCCGTCATGTACAGAGTCTCTATATAGATAGCCTCCAATTATATTAAGTTGTATTCGTAGAGTTACTTGTAATATGCTCAGGGCATATACAAGAACACATATTCTAGTGAATATCATAATCTTTAACTGCTCCCATAATAATAATTTATCTGTTGGTTTTTCCTGTAATCTTTGCACAATATCTTCAGTGTTCAATGTGCTTAGAATGCTTTCTGTTACTATTTTTGATAACGAGAGAACTGTTTGATTGCAAGTGCGTTCTGTACTTTCAAAATGTTGTTTTTTGCGTGTCATATCAAAAAATCTCTTTGCTTCTTTTTCTTGCCATTCACGTAACTTCCTCTGTGCATAGCTTGTGAGGAAATATAATCCACCAAAAACTGCACCTGTTATTATAAATTTCCTTTTGTGACGACGCAAAAACTCTTGAATACTGGCAAACATTTTAAACACTTATAGCTTGTATACTAAATTTATTGAAATTCAAGAGGTGCATCTGAACGATACTTGGTTGTGTTCATAAGACGTCTAGTGATAAACGTAGTGGTATCAATAAATCTTTCAACACAATTCATAATGCATACTTCTGTTTTGGTGTCCAGACGGATATTTGGGTGTCCCATACATGTATCCCAACAAGATGAAGTTATTCCGTGAACAAGTACCTGTAATATGTGCCAATGTATGAATGATTATTCGAAATCAATAGTATAAATTAATAGCTTAAAGCATTTAAATAATCTAAATTGTTAATGAAACTGGTCAAAGGTCATATGTAATCATAACTGTTATATTAAAAAAGGTTATAGTGGAAAAACGACAAATACTACGCAGAATGCGTAGTTATATATAAAACTAAATAGATAAGGTTAACAAATGTAACCCTAACCTGGAAACGTTGTTTCTGCGTTTCTGAGACTATAAAATTTTCGATTTGTGGATCAACTACTTCCGGTTCAGTCATAATCTTATAACGGTGTAAATTAAGTAACTGTTAGTTACAATTTTGCAGTTAAATCAATTACATTTCATTTTGAAGAATTAATACTATGACAAAGAAGTCATTTTCTTTTCCTTGACTTTCTTTCAAGGTACTGATTGACAAGATTAAAGATACAAAGATTACAAAGAATTACCAGTACCTAGTACTAAATGTAAGTAAAAAATATGCCCAAATACATACCTATTTAAGGTATATATGCAGTGTTTTCACCTCTCGGAAACATTTTTAAATTAGATTACATTATTCTTTGGTTAAATAATTGTATTTAACCAAAGAATAATGTTGTTATAAAACCGGAAAAATCCATCTAAACAAAATTTAAGTTAGTTTAAGTAAGTTAGATTAACTTTAACGTAAGAAAAAATAATACTGTTCTAAGATTTAGCCTGTCTAATTTGGATGAATGCCAATAAAATACACAAGAGGCAATAAGAGAGTTTTGGCGGGAGTGTAAAAGGGAGATGCCCGTTCTTTACATTATTTTCTGATATTATTGAATAAAATTCGTAGCATTTTATTTAATAAGTGTTCGTATATGAGTGTAAATGTGGAAGTTATTGCTCTTCTACAAACATGTTGACAAAACTCCCTCGGAACATCATGCAAGTACCACGACTTCATGGATGATTAGGTTAGCTTAGAATAAGTTAGTTTAGGTTAGATTTAAGTTTATCACTTTATAAAAAAATTACGTCAGACAAGACAGTATGGCTTAAAAGCTTTGGCCTGTCCAATAATGGACAAATAACAAAAAAGGTGGTATTAGGGTTGAAAGATAAGTAAAGATATCGATATATCGACTTAGACTTAGTATGCTGATATCAGTAAATCGATATTTTTTCTACCAATTCGGATAAATTCTAAGTCGCATTACTGCTACACAACACTAAAAGTAAATTAATAAAAAAAGGAACTTTCGTGGTGTTTTACAATATCGATATATCAAATATCGATTATAACAGTGGTAGAGCCAAGCAGTTCACTGCATAAATTGGTTGCCTAGATCAGTGAAATACCACACCCTCTCGACGTAAAATACATCATGCCGCGTTTCGTTCGGTAAGGGGGGGTTTCTGGACGCCCACGCACCAGCCACGCAACTGTAACACTATATGTGTTGCAGGGTCCATGGGCAGCGGTAGTTGCTTATTAAACCGCTTGCTCGTTTGCCCTCCTATTAAAATGAAAAATTCAATATATCGAACGAAAATGTCAATATCGATATATTGATTTCGACGTACTGAAATATCGATATCTTTAGGTTTTATATATACCGATAGACCTCTGTCTAGGGATGTGACATTTAACATAAAAAATCGATTTTTTAGTCGTAGACATTGTTCAAAAACAAAACCAAAAAAGACTTTTATAAACTTCAACAAAACTTTTAGTCACGAAAAACTTCGTTTGAAAAATGAAGTTTTACCAACGAATAATTAATGACATTAAAAAAGTCTGCTTGTGACCACGGCCAGTGCAACCTGGCCGAAACGTCAAGCTAATCAAAGTAAATATTTGTTTACCTAAAAAAGTGTCGCGTTAATTCCCGTTCATCATTATCACTAATTAATGACATTATTATATTATAATAATGTCATTATTATATTATATTACATATAATTAATGACATTATTATATTATAATAATGTCATTAATTATTATTATTGTAACATAACATAACTTCACGCCTTTTGTTACCCGAAGGTGTAGGCAGCGGCTGTTAAGCCTCGTCTCGCCGTTATGTTTACGTCCCAAATGGAATAGGTGGCGAACCTATTGCCATACCGGGCACAAAGTTTGTCAGTTATCGGTATTTATCACACATAACTTCCGAAAACAATTTCGAAAAGTCATTGGTGTGAGCCAGTGTCTGGAATCGAACCACGGACCTCTGGATCAGAGGCCGTGCGCTCGCCCACTGCGCCACCGAGACTAAATTATTATTATATTATATTATTATTATTATTATAATTAATGACATTATTATATTATAATAATGTCATTAATTATTCGTTAATTGATAATCGTTAATTTCAGCAGGCAGACATAATTAATGCCGAAATTAACAAAATTCGTGACACACAGAGCCAAGCAGTTTACTGCATAAATGGGCCGGCTCGACCGGTGAAATACCACGACCTCTCAGAAGACCGACGTAAAGTGGCTCATGCCGCGTTTCGTTTGGTAAAAGAGGTACCCGGAGGCCCACCCCCTTCCCCATCCTTTCCTATCCCCTTCCCTTAAAGGTCGGCAACGCAACAGTAACACTATATGTGCTGCTGGTGTCCATGGGCGGCTTTAGTTGCTTACCATCAGGTGACACGCCTGCTCGTTGGCCCTCCTATCCCGTAAAAAAAAAAACACTAACTAAGAAAAATTGTAAAATAGTCTTAAGGAACTTATGTCTGTAACCGACCTAGTCATCACATAATTGTTGTTGGCTTTTGTGGGATGGATGATATACCACTGATAAACCCCAGATGGTTTTTGTGGTATGTGACTAGAAAAGTCTCCATGTAATCTTTAGTAATTTGGAAATAAACAATAAAAGAAAACATATCAACCAAATGTCGGCTAATAAAATAGTATTATTTATTGACTCCATCTAGTGAATATTTGATTATACGAATAACTAAACTGTTTCAAAGGTATAGAAGGAATGCGGTCATAGATAGCGTTAAAAATAACATTATGGAGAAAATATTCTTTAGTTGTTTTCGTTCCGGGCCAGAAGACCAAACTTAATATCAGGGCGTTGCAGATGAAAAAAAATCGGTAATATGTAATTGAATGATTAATAAAATAATCGATTATTAATCGATTAGTCATATAAAAATAATCGCTAATTAAAATAGATTTTTTTACTTTTATTAATCGATTTTTAATCGATTATTTCAAAAATCGATTATTTTTTCACATCCCTACCTCTGTCTGCCTGTGATTTGACAATTTTGTGAATATTGTTTGTTGTGTTGAATTTTAACATAATACTAAATACCTGTAATATCCTATGTTTGTTTATTTGAGTGAAGGTGAGATTATTCTTAACAGTATTTATATAATTTTTACTGGCTACCAATCACATATTTGACATTCATTGCTCAGAAACCGAGCAAAATGACTAACTTTAGTGAGTGGAAATATTTTCATAAGAATGATTTAACCGGATATACTCTTGTCATACCAAGTGTAGCTGTTGGAAACGTTGGACAATTGGCTTGTGATTTGGTGATTTCTTCTTTAAGAATGACAAAACTTGCAATGATATATAGCCCAGCTCTCATACCGGTGTCCGGTAATGATCCATATAGTCCCGGCTCCACTGCGATAGCTAGTGCTAGTGAGTTATATATTAGTGAAACCAAGAAATTAATAATTCTACTTTTAAGGGCACCATTGGTTCATAAATATGCAAAACAATTTTTACTAGAAGTGGTTGAAAAATTGAAAGCTGAAAATGTTAGGGACATCGTCATTTTAACTAGTAGTTATGCTCATGAGAAGAAGCATATCATGACTTCAAATTTTCGTTATATAGCCAATGAATGGTGTCCATATGTACAAAGATTAAAAAAATTAGATTGGGCAGAACATAAAAGTGATAATAACAGAATAACAATCTTAGGGGGTGGATTTGCATCACTTCTTTATGGAATCACGATAGAGAAAGCTGTTCCTTGTCTAGTTATATACAAGTATGTCTCAGAAGGAGACAACATACCGGATGCAACAGAAATGGTTCAATATATGAACAAAGTACTGGCATTATTTGAAGAGTCAGATTTGAATTCTAAACTTATTTACCCAGTGTCCTGGTCTCTATTGTTTGGAGGGCCACCACCAAAACATATATACTAAAATGTAGTACTTAAACATTTATTTTTTTTCTATGGAACAGTTTATATGTCTATGTACATTGACATGTATTAATTATGTTCATTTTTGAATTTGTTAAGAAATAATATGTATAATTTCTGAATTTCTTTTATTTTCAATTTTATTCACCAAAATCTACTTCATAATTTTTATTCACAAAAATGTCAGCAAGAAGAGTCATGTCACAACATTCTCCACTGTTTTGAAATAGGCCTAAATTATATAATAAATAATGTTCTAGCTAGACAATATTAACTATGTTGTTAAGAGTTAATATTAACTATGTTGTTAAGAAAATAAAAGTTTCAATAAAATGTAGAATTTAGTTTCACTGAATATTAATTTTGAGGAATTAATAAATAAAAGTAGGTAAAAGCTTGAAAGCATTTTCTGACTTTCTGATCTGATCAGAAACTAATGTATTCAAAAAGTTAATAGATGTGGGTGTTGATAGGTGGCTCTGTGATTGTAAGTTTGGTGCCACTAGCAAATATTGAAATCCCTATATGTTATATGCATTTGATTTGGGTGTACATTTAGAGACAGTCTATAAAACATTTTAAAAAACCTGTCATTTCCTTCATTCAACACATCCAACCACTATCTGAGCTATCTTCACAATTTCCAGAGAAAGACAACCAAACATACTAATTATAATTCTTTGGTTTTCTAACAGATGGCGTTAGTAGTACAATAATATTCTGACTGATGCATCCTCAAAATACAGACTGTCCGAACTAACAATTTGAGACAGTAAAGTATAACATTAATGTTAGAAAGAAATATTAAATACTATTTAATTTAATAACCAAACAAGAATTCACTAACCGGTGAAGGAAGGCGCTTCTAGGATGTTTTACTATTAAGTTTCTCTTATTAAATAAAGATTGCATAGAATGAGAAATATAATTGGTTAATAATTAAATTATTAATTATAAATATCCATACTGCATCAGTATTGATTTTAACATTTAAATATCAACAGGGAATATCATCAAAACAATAACTAAATATTACGAAGATTTCATAATCATAAATAGGGCGTTTTTAAGATAGTTCTACAATAGATTTCTGTAATATGTTGACATAAATATGCACGTGTAGTCATAATAAATTAATTTAATATAATCTTAAAGTCATTGTTCGGGTTGTAGTTTTATGTCTGCGGACGTCATCTAGCGGCCATTAAGCCACTACATGACGTCCGCAGACATAAAATGTAACATTTTTCTGAAATGCATTTTTTAAAGATTTAACATCCAGCTACTCGTCGTCCATCTTACTAGGCCAAATTATACTTCTATTGTTTTCCAGATAAGTATACCATAACATCACTTAGGGTATGGGACATAAATTACACAATAAAATAGAATTCATGTTGGCCGCGTTCCACTTAAAGCCCACAACGACCGTAACGCCCACAGTAGCTCTCCACATAAAGCCCGCGGTCGTTGCGAGCGGTCGCTCGACGTCATAGATGACGTCACTGTTCGCGACCGCATCGCGCCCACGTCGCCCGCAAAATATTAGTAGGTCTTGGTGGGCTTTCAATAAAAAATGACATATGTCATCAGAACTTGATGAATTTTCCGAGCCGCCATATTGCTAGCACACAGCGCTCAAGTTTTGCGTTCCACTTATAACATTCGTCCACAACTCCCGCGGCATTTTTACGTTAGTGGAACGGCAATTTCCGCGGTCGCGGTCGCGGTCTTTGTGGGCTTTATGTGGAAAGCACTCGTTGTAGTCGATTGATTTTTTTAGTACCTAAAGTTGCTTGGCAGTTGTCTATGGTAAATTGAATTCTCCTTGAATTGTTTAGGTCTTTACGTCATATGTTTTAGCTTCGGGGTATGTATTTATTTTATGAGAATCACCGTAGTCTCTGCAATACCATAGATTTATAAGAATAATAGATCGGCAATAGTCAGTCAAACAACGACACCAAAAATGGGTTGTTGATGTGTGTGTGACTTATCAATGTGTGCGCAAAAAGTGCATCCAAATGTTGATAAAAATACAAATAATTTCCGATATCGATAAAATGATTGCGAATTTGGAATGGTCATCTACATTAAAATATAACAAATATTAGTAATAATAAAACAAATGAAAACATTTTTTTATTGAATAACGTACATTTTTATTAAATATACAATATATATTTCATTTGTGCATACACCTTCAAGCTCAGTAACTAATATGCTTATCTCAGAGTACTAAAGAATAATATTTACATATATATATATATATATATATATGCTATGGCTAACCTGGACAAAATCTGGAGGAACCGTGGTATAAGGAAAGTGACTAAGGTGCGCTTAGTTCGAGCTCTGGTGTTTTCAATATTTACGTACGGTGCCGAAACTTGGACTTTGAGAAGCCGCGACGGCAATAAAATCGACGCTTTTGAGATGTGGTGTTGGCGAAGACTGCTTCGTATACCTTGGACTGCGATGCGAACTAATGAGTCCATACTTCAAGAGCTCTCCATAACTAAGCGGCTCTCAGCAATATGCCGGACACGAGTCCTGTGTTTCTTTGGACATATTATGCGGTCCTCAAAGCATAGTATAGAGAAACAAATTATTATAGGGCAGATGGATGGCAGACGTGCACAGGGAAGGGCACCTACTAGATGGTCTGATGCACTGAAGAAGGCAGCGGGTGGCAACATGCAACGAGCAGTCCACGCAGCATATGATCGCACTAGGTGGAAACAACTATGTGGTCACGATCCTCATCAGTGAGGGAACGACAAAGAAGAAGAATATACATAACTTCACGCCAAGTCCCTTGTGTTGTAGGAAGAGAGAAGAGAGCGCCATTAGGCACGATTCTTACAAGCCTTACTCACTTTTTTGACGTTCGTATCTCCTTCATACACACAATTTTTAAGCCCCCTGACATTTTTCAAGGTCACATTCTGTTGTTATGGGAAGTGTATCGTGGCCCTCCATCATCGAGGAACCACCTGACGACAGCATCATCTTCAGGAAGCACCGCTCATGATATAACAGCATCCACCAGTATATCATATTAATCACCTGTAACATAACCCGTTACACTAGCAACAATTAATTTTAATTGTATCGCGTCAGGTTGTCGAATTAAAAATCTAAATATTTTCTCACTAAACAACAAAATTCAATTACATCTTTTAATAGATATATTAATCCTCCTTTATCTAAACAAAACATAAAAGATTTTGAATCTATCCTTTTTCTTTCTTTTTTTGTTGGTGACATTGGTACAGCATCAATATTTTCATATCGTTGTATTACACTCTGCAACCCAATTAGTTCCAACCCAGTTTTGAGGATAGGATATAAGAGAAAAGGAGAATATCTTGTAGCAGGAAAGCAGGAACAAGTTATTCGTCGTAACGTATGGCGAAGAATTTATTATTATCTTAAAAATATCTTAATAATATCTTGGACACAATACACACAGCGCTCTCTAGTTCCAAGCTAAGCAGCTTAATGCTTGTGTTATGGATACTAGATAACGGATATTAATACATATATACTTTTCTTTTGTAAATACATACTTACATTTGTAAATACATAATAAACACCCAGACGCCACTCAAATATTCATGTTTGTCACAAATATTTGCAGATTAAAACAACTTTTAGGATTATATCGCGTTTATTTATTACTTATTTATATTTATTTCCCGACGTTTCGAACTCTTTACAGAGATCATTTTCACGAGATAAATATGTAAACAAATATTTGTGCTCGGGTGGGAATCGAACCCCCGACCTCATTGCTGCAGTCGGTAGTTTTACCAATGCGCCACGAGGCCCGTCAATTAGGGATAAGTAGCTAACTATTCTTCTGCTATACATTTTATTAAAATAGTAAAATATGCATAGTTTATTGTAAACAACGGCAAGTCAAAATATTTAATTTCATAGGTACTTAAATACATACGTTACAATATCTTTCAACACTACCGACTCCTGATTAACCTCCATTTTTCTTCCGTCAGTTCACTACTAGTGATGTTGAGAATAGTATCCACTCTATTGCTTCCAACGCCATTGGGACTGATAACATCAGCCGTAATATGATCCTTCCCATTATTGATGAAGTCCTACCCGTTATATGCCATATCCTCAACCACTCCGTTTCTAGTGGTGTCTTCCCATCAACGTGGAAAGATGCCCTAGTAATACCTCTACCGAAGGTCCTGAAACCTATATCCTTTTCCGAATATCGCCCCATATCCATTCTTCCATTCCTATCGAAAGTGCTCGAACGTCTGGTCCATGACCAATTAAATACATTCCTTAATTCCAATAACTTACTCAACCCACTTCAATCCGGTTTCCGTCCTGGTCATAGTACCACAACTACCCTTGTCAATATTACGGATGATATAAGATCGGGCATGGAAAACGGAAAGTTAACAGTTCTATGCCTCTTAGATTTCAGCAATGCTTTCAACACTGTTGACTACGATCTGTTGCTTTCCATACTGGGCACCCTCAACATATCTCCTGGAGTGATTGATTGGTTTCGTAGTTACCTGTTTGGTCGCCGACAGCGAATCCGATTGGATAACACGTATTCTCCTTGGTCCAACATCACTGTCGGTGTGCCACAGGGCGGCGTTCTATCTCCTTTATTGTTTTCTTTATTTATAAATTCCATCTTCAACAAACTACTTTCTTCCTACCACCTTTACGCAGACGATTTGCAAATATACACCCAAGAAGCACCAGTGGGTCTATCCAAGGCTATATCAACAATTAACGAGGAGTTATCAAAGATCGCAAAATGGGCCCAAAGATACGGAATACTCGTTAATCCTAAGAAAACTCAGGCGATTTTGATTGGTAGCTCTCGGCAGCTGACCAAACTTGACTCGATAACATTGCCTAAGGTTATTTTTAATGGCACCACAATCCCCTACAAAGAAAAAGTAAAAAATCTCGGAATTGATTTGGACAGCTCACTCTCGTGGTCGGCAAAGGTAGAACATGTCAGCTGTAAGGTGTTCAGGTCTGCAGGTTCCTTAAGAAGACTCCGAAACTTTTTACCTGTTACCACTAAGACTGCGCTTGCACAATCTATCCTCCTTCCTATTCTTGACTATGCCCATACCAGCTATCTTGATCTCACTGAAAACCAACTCGATAAACTTGAGCGTCTTCAGAATCTTTGTATTAGGTTTATATTTGGTTTACGCAAATATGACCACATCACCGAATTTCGTAATAAGCTCAAGTGGTTGCCCATTCGCCTTCGAAGGAATACTCATATTCTTTGTCTTCTATACAATATTCTTTTCAATCCTGCTACTCCTCGCTATCTTAAAAAACGTTTTACGTTTCTCCATGACACACATGCGAGATACTTGAGATCATCGGCAAGCTTTACCCTGGAAATACCAGCGCACTCCTCAAAGTTTCTAGACAAATCGTTTTCAATCCAGGCAGCACGCCTGTGGAATCAACTGCCACTGGCTATTCGACGGGCTAAAACATTGGCTACTTTTAAAAAATATGTGAAGGAACACTATTTGTCACTAGAAATGACTCCGTAGGCATAATGTCCTATACGTACCCATAGTTGTACATTGCCGGTACTCTTAAATTGTTGTGTATGTATGTTTATGTGTATTTATGTATGTATATATCTAAGTATGTATGTATGTAGTATTTATGTATGTAATGTGTGTATGTATGTATGTATATATCATGTGTATGTATGTATGTATGTATGTATTATGTGTATGTATGTATTTATTTGTATGAAACTCGTCGATATATTTCAAACAAGCAACTTTACACCGCTTAATAGTCTCCCTAGCTTGACATGTCCATCTGAAGGTTGTCTGGCAGAGATCGCTATATGCGATAAGACCGCCTGTTGTACTTGTCAAATATTCACCTTGAACTATTCACTATAATGTATTTTTTTATATGTACAATAAAGTGTATTCTATTCTATTCCATTCTTAAATGGTCACTGGTGAATGGTTCACTCGTACTTTACATAAATTTCAGCTTTACATTAATTAGGCAAATATCTGTCTGCCCAGATACATATACACTAACTGCCGAAACCAATAATCAATCCCAACCCGAATTTTGCTATCTAAGATCAATATTTCAATCCATTTCTACTGCGTGCACGTGCAATCAATCCATTGGCATCAATCTTAGATTGTAGATTGATTATTAGTTTCGGCCGTAAAATTACAACGAAATACAAAAGATTACCGGCATAGATATAGTTGAAACAGAAGCTCTTAGTAAGAGTCGCCTGTTACAAATTAAAAAAAAAAGCAGATCTCTGGAAAATGTCTGCTGCATATAGCAGAGTATGTACGTGGAGTCCAATTGGGTCTCATAATCATACGCAGCCCCGGATCTTCACTTTTTTTAGGCGGGGCACAAACTGTAAAATGCCGTCCCCGCCCACTTAGATTTATTTTT
The DNA here is from genome assembly GCA_905147225.2 of Euproctis similis. Classification (NCBI taxonomy): domain Eukaryota; kingdom Metazoa; phylum Arthropoda; class Insecta; order Lepidoptera; family Erebidae; genus Euproctis; species Euproctis similis. Next base: position 20,020,848 of record LR990109.1, read on the forward strand.
ACCTGTATTATTTCAGCATCAGATATCCACTACAAGGGTATAATAAATGCGCAGGGCAATACAAATATTAAGAAAAGCATACTACAAATCATGCAAATAACTGTTGTTAGAGACAGAAATCACCAAATGAAAGCGGAGCTTACTTTTTAATGGCGTAAAGCTCCTGGGAATCTTTAACGGCGGCGCTTAAATCTCGCTCGTATTTTCGAGCCAAATCTGCTCCAGACACTGAGTAATTATGAAGTGATAAGAAGGACCGACCGGTGATAAGAAGTTGCACCAGCAGTTGTTTTACTCTATGGGGGAGGCCTACGTCCAGCAGTGGACCTCAAAAGGCTAATGATGATGACTGCCAGCGCCCAATTTAAGAACATTATTAGATAATACGACTTTCCGTATCACAACGTGCCTTCGTTTAGGTGCTCCCCGTGTTTCTGTCTCTTTTGTCTAGGAATATGGGTAGGCCTTTTGTGTGGGACGCTACTTGCGTCGATAGTCTTGCGTTATCACACCTTTCAAGCACGATAGGGGAGTTCGCCGCCTCTACGGTGGCGTCGTGCGGTCCGTGGCCTTGTACGGGGCCCCCGTTTGCTCGCGAGACCTCTCGGGGACCTCCTGCTCCAGGGCTCTGCTGAGGAGCCTGGAACGGATCATGGCCATCCAGATCGTACGGGGCTACAGTACCATCTCATACGAGGCGGCGACGGTCTTCGCGCGTTCCCCCCTTTCATCATCCTGGCCGAGATGTACGCAGCCCGGACCCGGAGGCGCGAGGACACAAGGTGCGGAGGCGGGAGGTCTTCCGGCGGGTCCTGGGGGATTGGTGCGTCGCGCTGGTCCTCCAGGGCTGAGCGCGTCAGCGCGCTGTCCGTGCCGTCCTGCCCCACCTTGACGGCGGCGGCCGCGCGCCTCTCGACCCTCACGCCGAAGCTCCCCGAGGATGAGCTCCCCTCGTGTTAGAGGGGGAGCTTAACGCCGGAGGAAGGCCGCCGCGAGGTTTTAGTAGTGGGTAGCCCTAGGATCGAATTGCAGTTTACTACTTTGGGAGTCCCACACTATCCCCTGCCGTCCCCAGGCGGGGTGTGTGCATAAAGCATTTCCTCGCGTGAAAAAAAACAAGGGGTGGCCGGTGATGCTGCGGTTTCAGCACAAAATCTCAAGTGGCACAAATATAGAATACTTGTAAGTGATTATGTTTTTGAGCCGTTTGGGGTTGAGACTCTTAGGAGATGGGGTCCGAGTGTTCGTGCACTCTGTAAAGATCTTGCAAAGAGTCTGATCGAGGCCTCTTGCGACCTTGCGAGGGCTGGTCTATTCTTCGCACAGAGGATTAGCATTGCCGCACGCACAAAATTGCATTTTTGGTCTCAGAAAATATAAGCCAAGATCCTATAACCTTTTTGCTATTAAGCCACTTAGACGCTGTTAAATATCTTCCATTGCGTGAAGTAGATCTAAATTCAATGTTACTGGATTGATTTACTGCTAATATTACATTACATACATACATACTGCCTGATTGGTAAAGGAAGACCGTTGTTGGTCAGTATTTTTTTTTACGTGTACTGTTATTTATTCCGTCAAAGTTAAGTAATTTAGGAGTCTAAAAAATGTGGCTTTTGCCGCCCTCTGAACTTGCCGCCCGGGGCATGAGCCCCGGCTTGCCCCCCCCTAGATCCGGGGCTGATCATACGCAACCACTTGGTTTGGACTTGTGATTAGATGCATACTACTACTGTGTAATATTTAAAAACAAAATAAGGTAAAACTTTAATAATTCATAGGCGTATGTTGTAAACCGAGAAATGTTACCAAAGAGAGAGAAACAGAAAATGATCTAACACAAATTTCAGCCTAATTTACTTACCAGATATATAAAGTTTTATTAAAATCCGTTTCATAATTAAAATCTTAATTAATGATGATAATGTTCCAAAGTAATATTATCATACCTTTGTTTTGTCGGTGTAGCAGTAATGAAAAAATGTTCGCGGATTTGTTTGCAAAGTAGAAAAATACTTAATGAAAAATGGGTACACAGTGTATATAGGTACTAGGTTTTTTTTATGGGATGGGAGGGCAAACGAGCAAGTGGCTACTACTCACCGACCATGAACACCGTGGTGAGCTACCGTCCTATAAGAGAGTAGGAGGGGAAAGGAAGGGGAGAGTGGATCCGGCCTCCGGATACCTCTCTCACCGAACGAAACGTGGCTTGAGCCCCTTCACTGCAAGTCTCTACCACTACTGGTGCAGGTCCATCTTATGCGAAAATTACGTAATTTTTGTTTCCGTTGACATATTGTAAATCAATGTAAGTAGCCTACTATTAATGGCTGGCTCAAGCGATGAAATACGACCTCACAGAATATCAGCGTGAAGTTAAATTCCGGTAATGCAATTGTAACAATCTGTGTTGCAGGAATCCAAGGGCGACGTTAGTTGCTTAAACTTGCTTACCATCAGATGACACGCTTGTACGTTGGTCTCTATTTCAATAAGAAAAAACATATTATTAAATAGTATAAAACAAACTCGCTTTCCGCTGTCTGTCCCCTTATATGCTTAGAACTTTTAAACTACGCAACGGATTTTGTTGCAGTTTTTTTAATAGATAGGGGTGGTTTGTATGTATATTGTACTAAAGAAAAAGTGATCATTTTCGAGATTTAGCACTTTAATGGTAAACGCTGTAAAAATTACTTTTGATGCGCAACAATGTTCGCCGTAGGTCAGCTAGTAATATATCTAATTAATTAACCGTAACACTATCTATTCTATTCCTCGGTTCAGTTCCCGTGCACCCGTGGGGGGGGGGGGGGAGGATAAATAAACATATGTATGAGATATTATAATAAAAAACAACGCTACTTTTTGTGCCTTAGAGTAAAATGTATATTTATTTGGTCTATGTATAGAACTACGTTAACATGTGCAAAAAAAATCAAAAATATCAAAATCCTATCACATCATACTGATTTCATGAGCGATAAAAAATATTATTTTATCTCCAATGGGTTCGCCACTTATAAAGTGGGATCAAATATTTTACTAGCGAGTTTGTTGTGAGTTGTTGCCTGGCAGTTTTCTCGTATTATTTTAAAATAATAATACTTTACAATATATTTTTAAAATATAGTGCTAAATGTGTTGCAAAGTTAGAGGCATATTGTAAATACAGTTAGTAAAGACGTATATGTTTTGATTAATTACATAGGTACCCAAATTGATGTGAAATTTAATGACCTCGTGGATAAGGGCTTTTCGTCATTTTCATTATTATATTACTGATTAGTATTACATTAGTTAAGTAATCGGTATCAGTAAGGAGTAAGTGTTACTACATTTATTGAAAATGTTAAAGAAAGAAAATTTAAAAACTCGTTCAACTATAAAATATAATCTATGTTCATTCTGTTTACATCGAATGGCTGGCTGTCGCTTTATCCCGCCGTAATCGAATTTTGTCCTTCTGAATTCAAAATTGTTTATGTATTATGTCTGTTGTATAAATAAAACGGGTCACGTCTCTGTTACGTGACGTGGGCGTGTTACAAATAAATATTTAACTCGTAATATATTTTGTTGATAAAAGGATCGTAAATAACATCTCAGTTTTTTTTTAAATGTGTGTTTTTTAATTCTTTCCGGACATGTTTTTATCCGGCTTCTAAAAAGAATTTTCATTTTTATTTATTCACATCACTTCTACATTGGCACGGTATATTGCCAATGCGACTTGGCAATTTTACATATTAAAAACAATACGAGTTTCTTGTTTTAAAATGTAAAAAAGAATCTGAAATAAGCTATCTACGAGTACTTTAATGCTAATTTGTTAAATACAAAATGCAGATTAAAATTTATGTATGTATTTTAATCAAATAAGTGAAAAATGTAGCTGCTCAGCTGATAAACTTAATATATTCTGTAAATTTCCGGTACAGTGAAATATTCACATTCCTAAAAGCTTTATTGCCAGAAAAGGTCGTCGCATGTTTACGAAGTAAACTGGGTAAAGTCTTTATTTTTAAACAAAGGGTCCAACTCCAACCGGACCGTGCCATATCTCTGTGGATTTCAATTATATATAAACCAGGCACTTTGTATGTTAAACACCAACAAAATACTCAAATAGATACGTTTATTTCAAGTATAACATATACGGCCTTATAAAATACTAGCTGTTGCTCGCAACTTCATCTGCGTGGAAAGCAAACATACTATGCCTGTGCCATTATAAGGGTGCATTGCTCAGCCACAATTAGTAATAGCGTGGTAATATTTAGCCCATATGTTGACCCGACCTCTTAGCTATATTTATGCAAAATTGGACAGTACTTTTAGAGTTTAACAGTAACAAACAAACAGATAAACAGACAAAAATTCTAAAAACCATATTTTTGAGTTTGGTATCGATTGTAGAACATATCTGAAGTATTCTAAAAAAAACATTCATCGATTGAACTGTCTCCTAGTATCGAATAGGTGACGTAACCTAATGCACAACATATAAACCACTATTTCTAATCAATTCCTGCGTTACGTTAATTAGTAGGTAAAAATTATATTGAAACATAAAATGTGTAATACATGTTTGCTATTTAAACTGTCACCGGTCTATCAAGTGATTACTTAGATACTGTGCTTGAGAAATAAAGGAACAGCTGGGCCTTAATAGATCTTTAAGAATGGCTTATTATTGTAAGCGTCCATAGCCCATGCTATTTACTTATAGTTTAATGAGACCACCACGGTTTTGAAACAAAAAAAAATAATAGGGGAGGGATGGGCACTTTTTCACTATTTATTGCATAAAAAGAACAGATTTTTATAGATAATCAACTTTTGTTGTCAATTTTTATTGCACCACACATTTGGCTAGATATAATTAATTAAATCTTAAAAATTACAATTAGTCTCAACATTACGAGATATTTTATAAACTAAGTCAAAAGTGCCCAATGCTCCCTATGGTAGATTGGCTTGGGCATACCCTGTGGGAAGCTTGGGCACCTATAAATCAGTTTATATCCATAATGGAATTAAAAAATTAGTTATCAAATAGACTATTATTAAATTATAACAATATCAGAAACCAAAAATAAAAGTTAACAATTAAAAAACATCGACAGTGTCTTAAATTATCTGATTTCATATTGTTCAGCTGTTGTTTTTATTTTTGACCTTTTTGATACCTCTTCTATAGCGCGTAATATTAAATCTTTAGGATTTTCCCGTCGCAAACCTGTATTTTTGAATATAAACGGCATCTTTCTTCAATTAAACCAATAGTTAAAAATCTTCCTATACTGAACATTGGGAGAGGGAGGGAGAAAAATGTAAACAGAGGGAGCATTGGGCATGCCTAAACCACCCCATCACTCAAATGCCCATTGCTCCCTCTGTATACATTTTTGACAAAGGTTTAATAGCGTAAATGGAGCGTTGGGCAGATTCCTGGGCGCAAAAAACATTAGCAGAAAAGCCCAGCTAGCAATCCACAATGCAGTCCTGATCCCAACGTTAACTTATGGAAGCGAGAGCTGGGTATGGCAGAGTGTGCATGAAAGTAGAATAAGCGCGGTAGAAATGAGGGCACTGCCCAAAATCTGCGGAGTGACTCTCGCTGACCGCGTAGAAAACAAGGTTGTAAGGAAGGAAGTTGGTTTGAAAGACAGTGTCGGTGTAAAAGTAAGAAAGAGCACTTTCCGATGGTTCGGACATGTAGAAAGAATGGATGATGCAAGACTGACTAAGGAGATATACAATGCAAAAGCGGATGGATGTAGGAGTCGAGGACGGCCAAGACACACATTCCATGACCAAATAGAACGTGTTCTGGAGGAAGGTGATGTTAGGAGGCTCAAAAACCGACGCGCGTGCATGAAAAGAGTTATGAAAGTCAATTAAGCGTGTGAGGCGTGTAAGAATCGTGCCTTATAGCGCTCTGTTCTCTCTGTCTACCCCGCAAGGGATTTGACGTAAAGTTATGTATGTATGTTACCGGTATTTTTTTGACTCTTCGTATTTAGGCTTGGATTTCAGTTTAAGTTATAGATTAGTAAATATACAATAGATAAATAATAAAAAATACGCATAACTTTCATTAGTTTTCTCTTTAATACGATCCGAAACCACAAAAAAATATTTACTTTTACTAACCCATAATCTTTAAACGTGTTTGTGTTTGATAACTTACAGAAATTACATAATATTATACCCTATGGATTTAACGTGTCTCCAGTCAGTAAAGAAAACTAACAAATCTAGAAAAAAATAAAATCTTTGATCAAATCCGAATAAAAGGGGGGTGCCCATGTCTCCCAACTGCCCATCCCTCCCCTACCTCCCATATTTATAATTCATTTATTTTTCATTCTATGTAATAGGCGGCGGAGCCTTAAATTATAAATGAATTTCGTCAGTGTGCTGAAATTTCTTTAGTCATTATTGTGCTGTGTTTGAACTTCAGAGTTTGGTACACAGAACCAATAAACTATCAACACAGTTTCAGTGGTCCAGTGGTCGAGCACCCCGCTTCTTAATCAAGAGGTCGCGGGTTCGCATCCAATGACTTTTCGAAAGTTATGTGTGAAAATTATCCATGACTGAAAACTTTGCGCCCAGTATGGCAATGGGTTCGCCACCTATTCCATTTGGGACTTAAACATAATGGCGAGACGAGGCTTAACAGCCGCTGCCTACAAATTCGGGTAGAAAAAGGCGTGAAGTTACTTTGTAAGACGAACACAAGAAATTAACTAATTCATTTATTTTTTTCAGTCATTCAGTTACATTAAGTAAGTTTCAAAATTGTAGAGAGTGTTTTATGATGTTGTTGGGACAAGTTGGTTACAGCTATAGCTAACGTTAAGTAAGGAATTGTCTTATTAGATAAAACATTATGTAATACAAATTGTTTTATTAATTAAATGTAAACTTTCTTAATAGTGGAACCAAATTATTCTTTTTCCTCGGATAAACAATGTGGAAATAACTTTAACGTTTAAATATGTAGAGATCACTTCAAAATATGTCTTGGATATTAACCTTGAAGCTTCATTTTTGGTTTAGGTACAAACTTATTTAGTGAAACAAAAATAAAACAATATATTATCTCTTAATATTTATAATTAATTGACTTACGTGAGCCAGTAGTTACTGAAAACCACCAAGCATAGATACATCCGAACGTAATGAATGAATTGTTTCCATTCATTGTATAGAAGCTGGCAGAGGGCGCCATCATTCGAGAAGCACTCAAATTTTCAACGCGTGTTTACGTGTAATAACCATAATAACCTTACGTACGTAAATACAAATTCATCTGTGCGTCCACATTTCCAGCGCAGCCAGTGGCAGAAAAGAAGATCTCATTTTATTACTGTGTATAATAACACTGTATTTACTACTTACACTGTATATCACTGTGTATATTAACACTATACTTCATGCTGAAAAATATCGGCAGATTGCTATCAACAAAAAACTGATGTCAGTTCTATGATTATGAAGTTTCTGTAGCTGGATTTACAATCTGTTTTATCTGCTTTTTACATTCCATGAGCTAATTTGTGTTCAGAGATCAAACGTCGAAATTTCTTGGATTATACTAAGTTTGTGAAAGTAGCCGCGAGCAATTTTTGCTCAAAGAAAAAAGTTTCCCAACACAATAAAGAAATAAATAAAATCAAGCATACGGATTTTTAAACCAGCTGACCCGGCGAACTTTGTTTCGCCTGGCAAACAATAAATGAATAAATAAAAGATGTTTTTTTCCATATTTTTTATGGGATAGGAGGGCACATGAGCAGGCGTGTCAGCTGATGGTAAGCAACCAACGCTGCCCATGGACACCAGCAACACATATATTGTTACTGTTGCGTTGCCGACCTTTAAGGGAATAGGGGATAGGGAAGGATGGGGAAGGGGGCGTGGGCCTCCGGGTACCTCTCTCACCGGACGAAACGCGTCATAAGCCACTTTACCGCGATCTTCTGAGAGGTCGTGGTATTTCACCGGTCGAGCCGGCCCATTCATGTAGCGAACTGCTAGGCTCTACCACTGTATAAATAATAATAATATAGCGTAGACCCGTTATAATTCTGGTCAATTTCAGTCCAGCCATTTCAGAGATTAGCCGGAACAAACAGACAAAAATTGTAAAAAAAATATTATTTAGATGTATGTAACGTATATACTTAGTCATGCCATAAATATTGTAACAAAGAAAAAAAAATTTTTAATTGCAAATAACATTTATTACTTTTACAGTATCTTACTTTAATACATAAATATAAAACGATATAAAATATAAAAAGCTTATTCGAAGTGGTCTCCATTGGCTGCAATACCGGCCTTTAAACGTTGAGGCCAGTTATCAATAGAAACACGCACTCTTTCCATGGGAAAATTCTTCACTGCCAATCGTATGGATTGTTTTAGGGACTCTAAATTATTATGACGTTTACAGCAAGCCATACTCTCTAAAACTGACCACAAATCATAATCCAGTGGATAAAGATCGGGACAAGACGACGGCCAGTCTTCAGCTCTAATGAAGTCCGAAACGTTCGCTTCCAACCAAGATTGCGTGGACCGAGCTTTATGACCCGGTGCCGAGTCTTGCTGGAAGGACCATACTTCGTTATTGAACATGGTGTTGTTAAGGGGCTTGACTACCTTTTCAAGAATGGTATCTTGATACACTTGTGCCGATGTTTTGATACCTTTTTCACAAAAATATGGCTCAGTTACTCCTTCGTAGCTAACACCCCACCAAACCATCACTGAAGTCGGATAATGCTTACGTTGCACTCTGTCAACTAATTGGGAAGCTTCCTTAGAGCTTTGAACATAAATACGGTCATTTTGTTTGTTAAAATGTTGCTCAATTGTAAAAACTTTTTCATCCGTAAACAATATTTTTTTGGGACCTCCCTCTGCGTACCGCTTCAGTAGTTGTTTAGATTGTAACACCCTATTCTTTTTAAATTATCAGTTAATAAATGACCAGTGCGCCTCTTATAGGCTGCAAGTCGTAAGTCATCTTTTAAAATACGCGACATTGTGGTGCTATCTTCATCTCCTGAGATAAAATCTTTTGCTTGCGGACAGGATTTCTTCGAATTCTTTCCCTTACTGCTTTGCCCACCTTTTTCGTACGAACACTACGTGGACGGCCAGGTCTTTTTCTGTCACAAACAGAGGAGGTCTCATTGTACCTATTAATAGCCTGGTACACAAACATATGACTAATACCAAGTGTATGGAGAGTTTTAAAAATTGCATTTGGCTCCATACCTACTTTGTGTAATGCAATCACAGCGATTCGGTTCTCTTTATCACACCACTCCATTTTTAAACGGTTTTATTTAGCTCACCCCGTTTGTTTTATTTATTCTTGGGTCAAATTTAGTAATTCAAATTTCACCCTCTTCCTGTCAACCGATTAATCTGAAATTTTGTATACACTTTGGATTTTGGTGACAATACAATTATGTTTATTCATTATCTTTATAAATTCAAGATGGCCGCCGCTACAAAATGGCGGATAATTTATGTTTTATTAATCCCATCAATATGGGTATCATATGAAAGGGCTCAACAAGCAGAATACAATATACTATAAAAAATTGAAATCCAAGATGGCGGCCGCTACAAAATGGCGGATAACGTAGGTTTTATCAATCCCATCAATATGGGTATCAAATGAAAGGACTCAACAAGCAGAATACAATATACTATAAAAAATTGAAATCCAAGATGGCGGCCTCTACAAAATGGCGGATAACTTAGGTTTTATCAATCCCATCAACATGGGTATCAAATGAAAGGTCTCAACAAGTAGAATACAATTTACTATGCAAAATTGAAATCTAAGATGGCCGCCGCTACCAAATGGCTGATAACAATTTTTTATCAATCCCACCAATATGGGTATCAAATAAAAGGGCTTGACAAGAAGAATACAGTTCACTATACAACCTCAATATTTAAGATGGGCGCAGCCACTAAATGGCGTATAATAATAAGATTTAAATTTAGAAATTGAATCTGTAATTTAGGTATCTGATTAATCCAGCCTGAATCCACCACCCAAGTCAAGATTTTGTATCGTGTTGAGGACTGTGTGGCGTTAGGGTGGCTAAAAATGATACGTCGTTAGCGGTACACCACCCAAGTTAAGGTGAAAGGTTAAAACGCGCCGAGAACTGTATGGCATTAGGGTGGATAAAAATGATATGTCGTTAGCGTTTTCCCCTCAAGACTCAGGCGCATCTTGTTGTACATAGTCTTGCCCCTTTATTGGACCTCTGGGGGGGCCGACCGTTTAAATGTCCATTACTCGTGGGAACAAAATGGTAAAAAAAAATATAAAAAATACAAACACAAATAAAACAGAAACTGCAACACAACGTAAACGAAGGCTTCAAAGAGCGAAAGAAAAGTATAAAGCAAAACGAGCTAAAGAAAGTGAAGGTGATAGAAATAGCAGCACTGTGGATCACGCAGTCGTATACTTAGGTGCGAAACTGTTTGAAGAAGGTCAAGCCTACGGGGCTCTTAGTAGAGTAAGATCTTTGCAGGGACTACGTATAGGGAAGTTGGACTGCAATAAACTAACGGGCAAGAAACCTTGCAATAATGAAGCACTAAATGAATTAAACAGAATGCGAAATAAATACTAAAAACTAGAAAATAAAAATAGGTAAAAAATTTTTTTAAGTTAAACGGTTTTATGTTAAACATACATTGCAATGTTTAAGATAAATGTACCTACTAAAAACCAAAAAATAATAAAATAGATACAGTCGTGGGAATTATAAACATATGCATAGACTAGACTAAAATAAAACCGTGGGGCACGTCAATTGTCTACAAATTATCGACTTAATGTGCGATAGAAGAATCGTTTAATTCGTCGTTAGGCAGTTGGCCCGCAGACGGTGAGGAAATTACTTACTGTTTTCTTGCTCATGGAAATTCCAATAGTTATACACTCCATGTAAAGAAAAGAGATGTTTCAACTAGTTTATCGTTGGACATTCACACTGCTGGCTGGCGAGGAATCGTTTCACTGCTTGTAGTTTGTCTTTAATCGACAAAACATATGATAAAAGTACTACTCGCTCACCACTATGAAACCCTAAAACTCGCTTATAATCGAGCTTGCTAGCTTGTTTCCACATTCTAGCCCTACGTATCACACGTCCATCGTTGTCGGTTGAACAACTGCCTAATTATAGTGTAACATTACAAAACAAACATTTTAATCAACGATTGTAGACAATTGACGTGCCCCACGGTTTTATTTTAGTCTAGTCTATGCATATGTTTATAATTCCCACGACTGTATCTATTTTATTATTTTTTGGTTTTTAGTACATTTATCTTAAACATTGCAATGTATGTTTAACATAAAACCGTTTAACTTAAAAAAAATTTTTACCTATTTTTATAATATCGCAAAATATTGTACAATGTATTGGCGCCAAAACGAGAAAACACAATGAACAATCGTATAAAAATGACAGATTCCAAATTCAAATGTAATATTTTTTTATTTTTAGTTGTAACAGTATTTATGGCCAGACTAAGTATATTGATGAAGTTGATTGATTGTATGAAGTTTATAGTAGTTATTTCAATATTACAAACAGACACTTTTCATTTTATTTAGGTATATGTATAGATGTGGCAAAAAAAAATATGGAAAAATGTACAATCAATGACGGTGATATTATTAATTACTTATATTAAAACAAGAAATGTAAGTAATGCTTTAATCTTAAATTTTTTTATGAGTGTATAAACATTATATAGTTGGGTCATTTTATTATGTTAAGACTGCACAATTTGCTTTAATTGTTTATTTTTTTCAATGACTATTATAATTTATTGTAGTAAGTAATGACCGATACAAGAAATTTCACCATTTACTTTCACTTAAAAACCATTCTAAACATAACGAACAATTTCTGATTTAACAAACTGAACGTCGTTACCATGTTACGTCTTCTTATTCTTATCCTTTTTAAACCGTAGAGATATTACTCTAAAATTCGAAAGCTGGACCCAACTATACAAACGATTTAACTCATTTGCGAAATCCATTTCGGAGTGATATTTTTAATTTTTAATCTAATAACAAGTGCTATTTAGACCACAATAAATAAAATTAAAAAGAGCCGGTAACATTTTCAAAATTTAATAACCTCTTTAATAACTTGTTTCAGTACCTTTTTTAACATTATACATATTATCTAGAGAAATCTAGGGTGTGCGTATAAAATATGATAACATAAACGGAAAAATATATGAGAGAATATATGACAGTAGGTACGATAGGATGGGGTCGGTAAAAAGCGTAAAAGAGCATAAATCGCGTGTTATCGCCTCAAAGCAATAACTATTTGATGGCGTAATAAAAACTAAGCGCGGCCATCTATCGCGGCGAGGTCCGAGAGATTTCACTCAAGATTAAAACAGAAAAAAAGGTCTGAATAATAATGTTATGATCCTGAAATCTAATTTAGTATATATGTATTTCTGCAAAATTAACTGAACACTTACAAAGATTAAAACAATATGTAGGTACTAATATAAAAACGGGATAGCCTTAATTTGGTGAGTGTATACGAGTTCAGTTATATGTTAGTATTAGTGTCCGACCGAAGCTTCGGCTTCGGCTTCGGCCACTTTCGGACTGACGGTTAGTTAGTTCAGTGCGGATACCTCTACCACTGAGAGAAAAGCGGCGTGAGCCACTTTACGCCGATATTCTTCTTTAGCTGTGGATAATATTGAAGAAAATTATTAAACTACTAAGAGTTTATAAACCTTCAGTGACAACTCTTTTCACTGCACGTACTGGCACGTACATGTACGTGCCATGACGTGTAATATCCCTTACACTTACACCGTTACACCATTTTTATAATTGTTATTATAAAAATCTATACATTATGCGCGATGGTCCGGAACTTTGTTGCGCCTTGGAAGCAAAAACTAAATACAAGAATTTTGCTAGAGAAAGTTATCCTAAGTTACTCCTAATTACACCAGCTACCTGCTAATAAAAGTCCCGTCAAAATCGCTCCAATCATTTCAGACATTAGCTGGAATAAACAGACAGACAGTCCAAAATTGTAAAAAATGTTATTTTGTTGTATGTACCGTATGAATATAGTTGAAAACAGTTATTTTAAATATTAAAAACAGACAATTCAATTTTATTTATATCGAATTAATATCTTTATTACTAATTTAGTATAAAACATAGTCGCTTTCCGCTGTCTGTCCCCTTATATGCTTGTAAAAATCGTGCTTCTTGACAACTTTAACAACGCAGCCTAAATGCTAATCCACAAATGTATTTAATGTATGTTTTCTTGTTTTAAAACTAAAATGTATTATTTTGTGAATGGCCGTAATTCTCATCGTTCGAATATAAATGTCTATAATAAAAGGACTAAGATAAAATGATATTACTTACTTTGAATTTTTTTCTGTAGGACCCCGGAGTGTGTTAAAGTGTTATAAATTGTATGTTATCGTCTAAAACCATTAAATACTTTATGGGGTGCCATAAAGACGGACAGAGATTTTGTCGATGAAAAAATGAGAGAAAGAGAATACCTACTTAGTTTAATAAATGATAAAAATCTATTAACTTCGAAAAAGTATCTCTACTATTTTCTATTCAGTTTCTAGCATTTTGGGAAGACTAACATATGCCTATACTAAATTTTCCATCGCTATAAGATTATTAGATCGGCAATAGTCATCCAAACAACGAGATCAAATATGGGTTGTTGATGTGTGAGTGACTTATCATTGTGTTCGTAAAAAGTGCCTCCAAGTGTCAACTTTTATATAATTATTGTGCATTTGTTGAATTATAAACATCCTGAAAATCACTTACCCGCGGTCGCGCTGTCACTGATGATTAGTACATTTTTACTGACATGTGCCATCTACTACAGTTTATGATGAATCTATGAAATTTTCAGTGTCTACTTCTCAGCCATAAATACTATTGAAAACTCTTTGTCTTCGTTAATAGGTAATTACTTGATTGAAAGATATAAGCGGATATAAGCTTTGACACAATATAACTGTACAATTATTATTTATACAATTTATTATTATTTATACAACTGTTATTTTTTGTACCTATACCTTAACTATACCTACCCATAACGATACCTACACCTTCATAGTTTCAGTAAGCGAAAAATATTTTACGAGGTTAATAGGATATAATGTTTGGCTTACACCTAAATATATGTATGTCGGAAATAGAAAGAGCGTGAAAGTAGGTGTGTGTGTTCCAGCTAGCCCGAGAGGTTATGCATGACTACCATGCACTGGTAAAGCTTCCAAATAATCTGATAAGGAAATCTGAAACACCAGCAGAATTATCATTGTGAAATATGGCATTGTACATTATTATGACACCGGTAGTTACTGCCGCGACTTAACGACAATACTTTACTACCAATGCACGTCCAAGTTCGGTCGGCTTGGGTGGCTGTCCGTCCACCTCGCCATAGTCCCCAGAAGTGCCACACAACTGCGAATCTTACTGATCGGTTGAAATCAGTTCCGAAAGTTCGGATCGCGTGATCGGCACGCCCTCATACTTAATCACTGCGTACACTAGTATTATAATGAGTTATGAAACCAAAAGTTGTTCATGGGCACTGTAAAGATGGCGGCACTGTAGTTCACACTCAGATACATATAAAAAAATAACTCTCAAAGCTTCTTAAAAACATTGTGATTCACAAAGTAATTTTAACAGATTTATTTCAAGTATCTTCAGTCATCCTCGAGTTCAAAACAGATGGTAAAAGTTATCGCCTCCAACAACAATTGGGGTGGGGTGGTATAATGCTTCCCTATTGTTTGTGGTTTGGAAGTTATCGCGGTGGGCACTGGAAGTTACACGACACTCTTGACTATTGAGATCAGTTAGAATGGAAACTCTACAGTAAGTTCTAGGGTTAATTTAAGTCCTATTGATGGCCTGAAGGGTAACTTCTTTTCGGAAGTTGGTTGTGATAAATATTACTGACTAAAAAAATGTAGCGACCTACTTATAAAAGTTGCTGATAAAAAATTAGGCGACTCGTGACAACAGCCGCTGTTTGCACTAGACGGCACAACAAGCGTAAAGTTTAAAAAAGGATATATTCAATAAATTCTAAGTGCTTTTTTTTTATTTCTGAGATTTTCGCGAATCTCACTCATTGATTAAAACAACTTTTAGGATTATATCGCGTTTATTTATTATTTATTTATATTATATATCTAAGTGCTTTTCAAAGTACTGAATTGTATCTAATTTAGGCTAAAGCACGTAAAAAAAATTCTAACAATCCGTTCAAGATCTATGATAAATAAAGTTTGTACTTAAAAAAAATGATATTTTACCAACCAGTCGTTCTCGTTAGCGAGGAATCTTGTTTAAAAAATATTATCGCAGTGAAAATAAAATGAAAGATAAAAATAGCGTGCAATTCGTAAGTTTTTATTTGCATTGCGGTGTCATTGATTGAGTTAGTTATTCGACTTCGGTCGATCCCATTAGCTGTTGATCGCTCACTTGCATTTGAAATTTGTTGATATTATTTGAAGTTAAAGTACTTTACTTACTAAGTACGTTACTAACTGAAGACATTTAATTTTTTTTTTGTGTTCAGCACTTTGTCGACTTTGACTTTGACGACTTCGCTTTTAGACAGTGGTAGAGCCAAGCAGTTCACTGCATGAATGAGCCGGCTCAAAGGGTGAAATACCACGACCTCTCAGAAGATCGTCGTAAAGTGGCTCATATCGCGTTTCGTTCGGTGAGTGAGGTACCCAGAGGCCCACCCCCCTTCCCTATCCTTTCCTATCCTACTCCCTTAAATGTCGGTATCGCAACTGTAATACTATATGTGATGCAAGTGTCCATCGAGGCGCTGGTCACTTATCATCAGTTGACACGCCTGCTCGTTTGCCCTCCTATCCCATAAAAAAGCTCAGAAAGACAGGTCCCAATCTTAGCTTATCATACATATGGCCTCCTCTCTCTTCTTCCAAAAGGTTGCTGCTTTATACTGGTACCTATATACTGGTACTAGTATTTGAACCGATGACCATTCACTTCATTCATTTTAAATCATTCCAATCTATCAAAATGACTAATAAATGCTTATAACACAATACCGATAATCTTTCTTGATATCATTAATTTAGAGACGCTATTTTTTATAGCTAATTTTTAGAACTGGTCATATTGCTGATATATGCAGATTTCAATTAAATTGTATTTTTATCGGATAGGAAGGCAAAGTAACAACCATTTCACCTGATGGTAAGTAACTAACGTCACCCGTAGACACCTGCAACACAGATACTGTTACAGTTGCGATGCCGGCCCTTAAAATGAGATAGGGATGGTGTCGGAAGTAGGATGGGGAGTGTATAGGGAAGAGGTTGGGCCTTCGGATAACCTTCACACCGATTGAATAGCGGCATTAGCCACTTTACCTAGATATTCTGAGTGGTCGTGTAATTTCACCGGTCGAGTCGACCCATTCATGTAGCGAACTGCGAGGTTCTAGAGCATGGATATACAGCCTCATTTCAAAGGTACAGCTATAGCAGTTTAGTACTTATTAAAATTAATTAAGCTTATAATTTTTGTAGAATCATATTAGTCTTCCATCGGAGGAAAATCGGCGTAAGTTAATTGTCAATATTACCGGTTGGCTGCTCACCACTCCCTTTTCCATTCGTGCACGGCAATTGTTAATAAAATAATGACGTTATTGGTCCAATAACTTCCATTATCTGAGAGCCCGCATTTTGTGGCACTGATTGGTGATTCCCTGCAAAAACAATTATTAGGTAGATACATTATATCGTAGTATAGTTAATAAAATATAGCATTTATCCACTTCTTGATTATTTTTTTTCCTGTAGAGGAATATGTAAATCTTGGCCAGATAATATCACCTAGTGACTAGATGTCGAAGGAAATAGACAAAAGAATTGCAACAGGATTGAAAACCTACTAGGCTTTGAAAGAAATCATAAAAAGCAAGGAAATAGGCATTAAAATCAAAAAGAAGATCTTTGATACTTGTATTTTACCCTGTATTACACATGGCTGCGAAACCTGGGCTTTGACAAAACACCATAGGGCCAAGCTTGCAAGTTGTCAGAGACGTATAGAGAGAAGCATGTTAGGTTTAAAACTAAGAGACAAAGTAAGAAGTACAGATATTAGGCATACAACAAAATTAACCGATATCCTAGCCCGTATTGACCAACTCAAATGGAAGTAGACTGGGCATATGTTCAGGTGTAGAAAGGAGAAAAGGTGACAATCTGGTGTGCCCAAGAGATCCCAATAGGAGTCGAGGTCGTAAAAAGAGAAGATGGGACGATGATCTAAAAATGACTTTGGGTCCGCTCGGACAAGAGTGGCAGCAGACAGAAAGCAATGGAAAGAGTTGGAGGAGGCCTTTGCCGAACACACACCGAACTGAGAGATCTTTTGTAAATTAGATGTTGTTTTCAATGTGTAAAATTTTAAAGTTCGGAAATAAAGTTTTTATTATTTACATTAAATCATAGTAGTAGGTACATAATAAAATATAGTATTTTTCCACTTATTGATTAATTGTTCTGCTGTCGTAAGAATATAAATTATCCGTAAGAAGTTTTAAGCAATTATTATTTTTTAATTAGAAATTACAGTGATTAGTTTGTACAGTCTACAGGAAGAAATATCATTAATTCAAAACTAAATTATGTACATCTGAGTATAACTTTTTTATTAATCACGCGCTTTTTACTAGTTAGCTTACTAGTTTTGGTTGTAATTCCGATGATTAATATAACTGTGCCTAAATATTGTCATATTTTACGCCAGCAATTTCAAATCCTTCACATGAAAGATCGGCATGTTGAAGCAAAATTACAGCTAGCAGATACATATATTCTTCTTAATTTTTCTAAACATACATACATAACTTTACGCCAAATCCTTTACGGGGTAGGCAAAGAGAACAGAGCGCCATAAAGCACGACTCTAATACGCTTCACTCGCTTTTTGGACTTTCATAACTGTTGTGATAACGCATCAAATTTAAAGGCTCGTCTTTACGTCCCAAATGGAATAGGTGGCCAATCTATTGCCATACTGGGCACAAAGTTTGCAGTCATTGATATATATCACATATAACTTCTGAAAATAGTTTCGAAAAGTCATTGGTGTGAGCCAGGATTCGAACCAGCGACCTCTTGATTCAGAAGCGGGGTGCTGGACCACTGGACCACCGTGACTCAATTTCACTATTTTTCAATTAATCAATATCCTCAACTCTTCAGTGAATAGTATGTACATAATAGTGTTGTAATTTTCCAGTCGACGCAATCAATTGACGAATGGCATAAGAAAAAACTCAGAAGTCACTTTTGATGAGTAGGAAGTGACATATGAGGGAGTCTCTCTTTCCACAACAAAGCCCATCTATAAAACAACTGACAGATGTTAGCAATTTGTAAATATATTTCACAATATTTTGTTGATATGTATGTGAAGTCACTTGCGGCTGTCTCAGCTTTAAGTTTGAGCTATATCTGCCTATTTTAATTGCCTGACTTATTGATTTCTTTATTGGATATGATGGCAAACGAGCAGGCGTGTCACCTGATAATCAGTGACCAGCGCCACCCAGGGACAGCTGCAACACATATAGTGTTACAGTTGCGTTGCCGACCTTTAAGGGAGTAGGATAGGAAGGGATGAGGAAGGGTGGTGGGCCCCTGAGTACCTCTCTCACCGAACGAAACGCAGCATGAGCCACTTTACGTCGATTTTCACCGGTATTTCATAGGTCGAGCCGGGACATTCATGCAACGAACTGCTTGGCTCTATCACTGTAAAAGTTCTGAGCGATGGTTCTGGATGATGGTCAATAATACAATAAGCAAAAAAGCATGATATGAAAATATATTCGCCATGAAATAAAGCAACAAATTCCCCTAAGAAATATAGGCAAATAAAACTTGTCATAAATGCAAATATTGCGATAACTTTTAAATTGTATACACGGAATGCTTATTACTATATTATTTATAATATATTCATAAAATAATCTACTTTGATATGAAAGCGTTGTAAAAAAGAACATAACCTGGGCTCTGTAAAAGTTATGGCAAGATTTACATTTATTACACATTTTATTTGTCTATGTTTTTTTCTCAAGAATGTTACGCTTCATTTCATTGAGGAGAATTCTTCAGAATGTTTTTTTTTTGTGAATAATATTTATATTAGTTCACATTCAAATATTTCTGTTGAGTGGTTTTTTATTATTTTATATTCTGAAATGTCGAAATGCCGAAATAATTACCCGACTACACCGGAAGGAGAGATCTTCTGACATGTCGTGGTATATCACTGGTCGAGCCGGCCCATTTATTTAGCGAACTGTCTGTATTGGCTTTACTACTGTTAAAAAGTGTGTTCAAATGTATCATAGCTAACAGGCTTTATGGACCTTAACAACTATTTTTTTTATTTTCTTTGATTGAATTTGGAATTTAAATATCTAGAAATCATTTCAAAATATTTAAATTGCCTTAACTGCTAATTCAATTTCAAAATTTATTTTTGATCTATACAGCCTATTGAGGTGAGCTCTAAGTATACCTGACCATTATTATTCAAGGGAGTAGAGCAGTCTTCATAAATATCAGCAAATTTATTCCGAGGCTTCGCGAAGTACTTCGAAAGTGATATTATAATATACAATAATAATAAATTGTACTACAAATATCTATATTTTGACCTATTTTAGAAGTCATTAAGTACTTCAGATAATTGTACTCACAAGAGAAGCGGAAAATTAATAAAATGTTGCCAGCAAGACTTTATTTGGTATTACGATAATGATGTTTTTGCTTAGTAATTTAATCAGTAATATATTATTGTTTTAGTTTCTTTCTGCGCATTTTAAACTATAAGTATTCAAATTATAAGTATTATTTATATATAAAGCAGTATTTAAGTATGAAAATAACACATAAATATATACCCCTCTTGACATCCCATTGTGTAGGAAGCAGGAAATGGTACTTCGACACGCCAAATTTTTTGGCCCCTTACTATGGGTTGCGGTGGAGGCATACGACGACTCTGTCATGGATATTTATTGTTCTTTTTTTTTGAAAAGATTTAGAAAAGTGTCTACGCGGATTCTAACGCGATACTTTTAAAATAGGAGTTAGTTTCTGTATTACTGAGCTATCGAGACTTGATATAAAGGTTTTACATTTCAGATGAACTCAGTTTCATCCTCATGTGAAAATTGTTCAAAAAGACTTGAGCGAAAATTCACAAAGAGAGTTAGTAATGAGTCAACAAACGGACGTATGTATATTTTATTCATGAGATACCAGTAACTGCATTTAATAAAATGTAGTAAATTCTATTTATAAATCTGTTTAGACAGTAATGATGTTTAGAGATTATAACATATAAAATATTCAGTAGCAATGGTTTTCAAAACTGTTTAGGAATCGTAACGAGTGAATTTACCGTATTTAATTCTAGCGGTTTATTTATGATTTTTTAAAGTATAATATTATCTCTCAGTTATAAAATATTTTAAGTCAGTATGGCTAAATAGCACTACACCACAAAAAGTCGCTTTTTTGTCCATATATCTCTATGTTTGCTTAAATCTATAAAACTACGCAACGAATTTTGATGAGGATTTTTTAATAGATAGGGTCTAAACAGAGTGGTTTATATGTATAACATAACTACACGCCTTTTTCTATCCAAAGGTGTAGGCAGTGGCTATTAAGCTTCGACTCACCGTTATGTTTACGTCCCAAATGGAATGTGAGCCAATTACCATACCGGACATAAAGTTTTCAGTCATCGATATTTACCACACATAACTTTCGAAAGGTGACTGGTGTGAGACAGGATTTAAACTCAGGACTTCCTGATTCAGAAGCGAGGTGCTCGACCACTGGACCACCGAGGCTATATAACATAGTAAATAAAAAGTCATAAGTTCGAAATTTACTTATTATCTTTGATGCGGAACAAAGTTCGCCGGGTCAACTAGTGCCATATAGAATACTTAAAATTTCAGGCCTCCTCCTATTCTAAATAATATAATTGATACCAAGTAATAGGTAGTAAATCTATTGAGTGAGTATAGAGTGAGTATTGTTTAGTCATAGTTAATCATCACACATAACTTCAGAAAAGTGTCCTAAATGTGTATGTCAAAATTTCAAGAGTCGGTGATAAACAACCCACGGCATGGCTTTTCTTTTGATAAGTTTTTTCACAGTCCTTTTAATGAATGAAACTCTAGATTACATTTCAAGCTAAGTAAAATCAATCGATTTGTAATGGGCAGAAATTTATCCGATATTCTCAGACACAAGAGTAAAAAACAAATATCTGTACTAATCGTATAATATTGTTAAACATTTTAATAGATACATGTTCTACTCATCAGTTTTATAAATTGTTCTGATAAATAAATTAATGTTGGTGAATCATTGGGGGCAAACAATAATTCACAGGCATAGTGCAGTCCCCGGGGGATATAGCGGGATAAAGGGGATGCGCGGTCTTGTAGCGCTACGAGTTACGGCAGTGTGCTACGGCGCGTAGTACAGGCGCTACGCGTCATTCTACGCCGTTGCTACGTAATCGGTTCACTAAACACGTGCATGATTTCGTGACGCCTGAGTGACATCTATCGTGGAGAATCTAATTTTATTAAAATACCTCTTTTTAACACATAATTAATTTTGAATAAATTAACGTATTGGATATAGTGTTGTCTAAATTATTAAGAAAATAGTACTGTCCTTCTTCATTCAGTCCGCGGATAAAATTTAATTAAATCTTTTTTATGATGTCCCGATAAAGTCAAGTCGATAATAATGCTCCTATAAATAATATTTAATTTATTTATCCAGTAACATTTATTCTTGGGTTCACTCTGCCTGTCACTAATATCAATTAATTTATTTATAGATTATTTTAGAGCAAATTAAATAAATAATTTGAGAGTATTTTGAGAGTATATTGTAAATATAAATATACGTGTATCTATTAAAGCTATAAAATATGTATTCTTCAATGTGTTTTATGAGTATCGTGACACTACTTGTAATGGATGTGAGGACTGGAGCACTCCAAGAAAGTGGTAAGGCAATTCACAAAACTATTTTATGGCGCTCTGTTCGCTCTGCTTACCTCGTAAAAGATTTGGTGTGAAATTATGTAGAGATCTGTACTAAATATACTAAATATAATATGTGTTTCGTGTACTCACACCTTTTTTTTATGGGATAGGAGGGCAAACGAGCAGGCGGATCACCTGGTGTTAAGCAACCAACGCCGGCCATGAACACCAGCAACACACATAGTGTTACTGTTGCGTGGCCAACCTTTAAGGGGTAGAGCATAGGAAAGGATGGGGAAGGGGGTGGGCCTCCGGGTACCTCTCTCACCGAACGAAACGCGGCATGAGCCACTTTACGTCGGTCTTCTGAGAGGGCGTGGTATTTCACCGGTCGAGCCGGCCCATTCATGCAGCGAACTGCTTAGCTCTACCACTGTTAATAAAACTAGGTGTAGGCAGCGGAAATTAAAACCTCGACATGCTAAACGATACTTTTTTGGAACCCACTCAAAATAAAATATGAAAACCAAATTTTTAAAAGCTCGCGGTGGTCAAGTTGTCGAGCGCTTCGCTTCTGAATCAGAGTCGCGGGTTCGAATTCTAGCGCACATCAATGACTTTTCGAAATTATTTTAGGAAGTTATGTGTAATATATATCGATGACTGAAAACTTTTTGCCCTGTATGGCAATTGGTTCGCCACCTATTCCATTTGGGATGTAATCGTAACGGTGAGACGAGGTCAGCCGCTGCCTCTGCCTTCGGGTAAAAATGGCATTCAGACAGTCTAAAGTTCTTGGAATCCGTTCTTGAGATCCGTTTTTAACATAGAATTGAAAAAAGATGGAAACGAGGTGGTCCTCCGCATACCTCTCTTACGGATCGAAACACGGTATGAGCCACTTTACATCAATATTCTCAGAGATGGTGATATTTCACTGGTCAAGCCGGCCCATTCATGCGTTGCTCTACCATTGAATACAATATATAACAAGTAAAGATAGAGATATAATAGAATCATAACGTTCTGCTTTAGGCAATACAACCTTCTGTCGTGTCACATCCTCTAGTCACATCATAATTTTTTTTTTGTAATCTCATAAATACAAAATTGTAGTTATATATAATATAAGTTTATTTTAGACCGACAAGATTGAAGCACGGGTTGCGTTACTAGCGCTGTAGACAGTCCAATTTCAGTTCGCCTGAAGCGACATTGCCTTATCCCTAAATCGTACCCTCTTTCACAAAGAGGACAGAGGTTTACTGTAGTCACAATACTTAACTTATTACATTTATCTGAAATCTCTTTGATTACATGCAACGGTTATGTACACGAATTGTAAATGTATAACATAACAATTATAAATTAAATTTCGTTAGTAATTAGTGTGTAGAAAGACGAGTGGCGATAGGAAATAGCGTAAATGGAGCGTTGGGCAGATTCCTGGGCGCAAAAAACATTAGCAGAAAAGCCCAGCTAGCAATCCACAATGCAGTCCTGATCCCAATGCTAACTTATGGAAGCGTGAGCTGGGTATGGCAGAGTGTGCATGAAAGTAGAATAAACGCGGTAGAAATGAGGGCACTACGCAAAATCTGCGGAGTGACTCTCGCTGACCGCGTAGAAAACAAGGTTGTAAGGAAGGAAGTTGGTTTGAGAGAGTGTCGGTGTAAAAGTAAGGAAGGGCATGCTCCGATGGTTCGGACATGTAGAAAGAATGGTTGATGCAAGATGACTAAGCAGATATACAATGCAAAAGCGGATGGATGTAGGAGTCGAGGACGGCCAAGACACACATTCCATGACCAAATAGAACGTGTTCTGGAGGAAGGTGATGTTAAGAGCCTCAAAAACCGACGCGCGTGCTTGAAAAGAGTTATGAATGTCAACGAAGCGAGTGAGGCGTGTAAGAATCGTGCCCTATGGCGCTCTGTTCTCTCTGCCTACCCCGCAAATGATTTGGGGTGAAGTTATGTAATGTATGTTATGTATGTATGTACCTACGTTAGTAATTATTTATGGGATCAAGCTAACAAATATTTTACAGAACCAGAGGTAATGCGTTTATATATTTATACTGCTTCAGGGAAATGTTCATTTCATATTACATATTTGAATGGAAGATAATATAGTAGTTATAATACCTAATGTTGCAGGAATGGATGATAGTCGACTTACTAAAAGGGTATACGAAGCGAATGTGAGTGGTAAGGTCGGGATCGGGAGACCAAGACGGACCTACCACGACCAAATAAATGGTCTGTACAAAAGGCAAAATGCGTAGCACCCGAAACAGACGTGAATGCATGACGAGATGTATGACTGTGGATGAAAGATGTGTGTCAGGAGCTTGTGAAAAGCCAAAGTCTCTGCCTACCCCCATGGGATACAGGCGTGAGCTTATGTATGTATAATACCTACATAATTTTAATGATAACTTCTGTCTGCAGTCTTGCAAATAGTAAAAAAACGGAATGAACGATAGTACTGTTTGGTTGGAGGGTTTTCCCTTTGTGCATTTATTTATTGCTATTTGGATTCCTTATTGAAATGTTTTAAATTATCTCCTATTTTAAAATTTAAATTTTAAATAGCGTTATTAACATTTAGATAATTAGAAACCACAGGAAATAATATCCTTGTTGCAAATTATTTATTTATTGCCTTACTTCAATTTTTGTATATACATACATACATAACTTCACGCCAAATCCCTTGCGGGGTAGGCAGAGAGAACAGAGCGCCATAAGGCACGATTCTTACACGCCTCACTTGCTTCGTGTACTTTCATAACTCTTTTCATGCACGCGCGTCGGTTTTTGAGGCTCCTAACATCACCTTCCTCCAGAACACGTTCTATTCGGTCATGGAATGTGTGTCTTGGCCGTCCTCGACTCCTATCATCCATCCGCTTTATGTATATATTCAGAGTAAACTGAAAACTGAAATTTGACACAAGCCCCATAACAATAAACAAGTAAGAAATTTGGTTTGCGGTGAAACAAACCCCTTCTAACTTCGAACACGACTTGGAGGCTATATGTATATAAGTATAGCCTATAGATGTACAGTAGGTTGAGCTATCGTGAGCTTTCATTGTGTGTTAAGTGTTTTAAATAACAAAGGAGGGGTTGCTGCTCCTTCCAAGATATTTACCAAGCAATATATAATGTAACTAGTTATGTAGAAATTTACAAGGTTTTTAATGAGTCATTTTATGAGTTTAGCGACCAAATATTTTTTTAATTTAAATTTAACTGTCTAAAATAGAAAAAAAATGAATGTAGTCAAAATGTGTTAGAACCCATACATATTTTATTAGTGTATTCATTATTTTAAATGAAAATGAAACCCGTTAATCTAATTATTATAGTCTTGGTGGTCCAGTGGTCGAGCACCCCGCATCTATCAAGATGTTGGTTGGATGGTTCGAATCCTGGCTCACACCAATGACAATTCGAAATTCTTTTAGGAAGTTATGTGAGATAAATATTGATGACTGAAAACGGTATATGTTTAGTATAGGTTCGCACCTATTCCATTTAGGACGTAAACACAACAGCGAGTCGAGGCTTAGTAACCGCTGCTTACATCTTTGGGTAGAAAAAGACGTAAAGTTATATTATGTATATTATAATAAAAAAGAATAACAAGAAAAATAAATGCAAACTAAGAGAAATTAAGAACTTTAAAGATTTCAAAAAAAATGTGGCTATCTTATTGCCATACAATTAGGTATTTGAAAAAAAAAAATATTGATTTTTTTTTATGTATTTTAAAACTTTATTATTAATAATATTGATATTTAATGCAAAAACTTCAAAAAATTATTTTTTCAATTAATTATAAACAATTAAAAATTGATGAAATTTAAATAAAAATCACGTGACTATAAACGCGCCATGATTGGTCACTATAGTTGTGACGTCATAATGTTATAGCTATTTAATAACAGTACAGCGTTTACGGCTAATACTCATGTCTAGACAATAATATTGAAAATTTATTGCTAAAATACGAGTTGTTAGTTGATTTAAATTAGTTATGTGTGATAAAGGATTTATTAAGGCAAAGTCTGATAATATTCCTGATGTTGATATATTTATGATCACCGATTTTTTAAGAAATGACGTTCGACGACGACGACGACGACGTTTCTTGAGAAAGAATTAAGAGTAAAAATAACGCGTCCGGGGATGTATCTTGTACCTAGTTATCCGATTTTTGCAGCATCTCCTGATGGAATGACAAGCAATGCCATTGTTGAAGTAAAATGTCCCGCCAGTCATAAATCATTGGATATTTTTCTAGCAAAAGGTAAAGTCAGCTTGAAGTGTAATGCCCAAATGCAACTACAAATGTTATTGACTGGTAAAAAATAAAGTATCTTTTGTGTTGCTGATCCACATTTTGAAGAAAATAAAACTATTTACATTAAAAAATTTATTTACTGAACTTTCCTTAAATATATAATAATTATTTGATTTGTATACTTAGATAAATAATAATTAATAAAAATGGTATTAAGAAATACTTACATCGAAATGATCTTCACAACAAAAAAAATTCGATTTTGTTTGGGGATTATCACGGTGCACTGCTTGAAACCATTTATTTCGACATTTGTCATCTTGGGGAACATTTAAAAACATTTTATCAGGAGTTGCCTTTGTAGTATTCGTACATAATGGTACAAAACAAGAAGGATAACTTTTGAGGTTCGACATTTTTAATATAAATTTAAATATTTAATAATGACAACAAAATTAAATAGATCAAAACACTGTATTTATTATTTTTCTATCAACTGCAATGAGTGAAAACTAACATTAAGACGTCACACGCGCTCGGGTTTGTTCGGGAGTTGTCGGCGTGTCTTCGGTACTGGATTCAAAAATTTATTTTTATTTTGAAATAACTTTTGAATTATTGGGAAAAAAAAAAAAAAAAAAATGTTTTGTTATAAAACTAATATATAATCTTTCAATTTATCACAAAAAAATTTTTTTTTCAAATACCCAATTGTTGTTCATAATTATCAACTTATCTCCGTTCACTGTTGGACATAGCAACATTCAGTAAAAATAAAATAATTGTAAATATCCAAAATCAATACAGATCATAAATATATTGTGGGAATGACTACTAATGTCAAATATAACTATTTCTATAGATTTATTAGTAAAACATCTATTCAAAGTTTTATCCAAATTACCTGTGCTCACAAAAATTTGATCGCTGATTTTTTCCAGCTGGCGCAAACCCAAGTTTCCGTGTCAGTGTAATCGAATTTCTCCAATAAGGCCACTTCAACCCGCCGTAATATATTTGTCGGTTGAATTATATTTACATTGGGGAAATACTTAGTAGTTTTCCCGCTCGTATTATATTTGAGTTCGACTCATAAATTAGTTCTAAACAACTGCTGTTTGAATAAAAGTATGTCTGTCTTTATTAAAATGCTGGCTTCGCAAGAATGCAATGCCGATGCTAAATACATTACAGAAAAACTGTTATGTTATTATATGAAATCATATGAAATTTCCTCTTTAATTACTTTATCTATTTAAGTCTTACCGGTAATGACCTACGGTGCCGAAACGTGGACACTCACGATAGGACTAGTCCACAAATTTAAAGTCGCTCAGCGAGCTATGGAGCGAGCTATGCTCGGGTTACCTCTGAAAGATGAACTCAGGAATGAGTATATCTGCCAGAAAACTAGCTCGTAGAATAAGCTCGCTGAACTGGCAATGGGCTGGTCATATCTGCCGAAGAACCGATGGTAGATGGAGTAAGAAGGTCATAGAGTGGAGACCGCGTCTTGGTAAACGTAGCGTAGGACGCCCAACAGCCATCGGGCTGTCTGACCATCAGCTCAGGTCGTCTGACCCGATGGTCAGACGACCATCGGGTCAGACGACCGACGTCAGAGAAAGGCTGCTGAAAAAGACTGGATGCGGAAGGCAGAGAATCGGATGTTGTGGTGCACATTGGGAGAGGCCTATGTCCAGCAGTGGACTGTATTAGGCTAATGATGATGATTTAAGAAAACCGCAGAGAAAGTGACTTTGTTTTCATACATCATTGCATGTGTAAATAAATTGAAGGCGTACTTAACGTTGTGTCTGATACCCAAATTTTATGTAGCTACCTCCTTATCCAAAGACATAATGGCCTATCACCAAGCATCAGGCATATTTTTTCAACTTATCATTAATTAGGATAGTTGCGGGTTATTTTTGTTTTACACTGGGTAAAGTTTAGTTGTGTGATAGTTTCTTTTTATTTGGTAGTAGGCACCTACATATATATTTCTTTGTTTCAGATTTACAACCAAATCAATGCTACAATTGCTATGCAAACGATACAACATCCTGTGAGCAGTCTATCGGGTGGACATCGGTCACATGTCCTACAAAACAGCCCTTATGTGCCACCATGATATCTGCTCCCGGTCAGTAGCTCCCATCGGTAGCAAACTTGTTACGAATCCACAGCTATCCCGCAGATTCTTTAGCGTATTTGTGATATTCTATGGAATAAAGTTTTAACATAAAGTGGAATCATGAACAATATGAATATTTATTTTTCTATGCACAATAGAATATAATGTCAATATCTAACATGAATGCAACGGTTTTTTTCAATCCTCTGGACCTAAAACACAACACTCCTGGTGTAGAAAATTATGAAAACTTCGTCCATTTTTGTACATTTATTAGTACATTGCCTGACTGTTGTTCCATTTTCAAATCATGACATTTAAAAAAAAACTATAACTGATTAAAATCTGCCAGTTTCATTCTTTTGTATAATATATATTTCTCTATCTGATACTTATCCTCTATGTTACACCTGACTGTTTTAGAATGCTGCTAAATTGTTTTAATTTATTTTCACAGATTTTCTTACATCACTGGTGTGCACTGCCGATGTTAAAACACCTTGTTCAGTGATGACTTCAGAGAATTCGTCGTTTGCAATGATTTGCGTCTGCAAGAGTCATCTATGTAATGCACAATTTACATCTGAATGGCGGAATACTCTTATTGGCTTTATATCTAATAATACACATATAAGACAAGAAACTCTACACGAACTTCTTGCCAAATTTACAAACAACACCGAAGAGGACAATATTTATAAAGCGATAACAAATGTGCTAACAAATAATGTCACGAAATCGGTGACAATATCACCAAAACATTTTCCTTTAAATCCGAGTCCTGTAACGGTTAATATGGATGTAACTTTAAAAGATATAGAAAGCCCAAGAGCTGAGTCTTTAAAGCAAGAATCGACGCTACCCTCTGAAGATGATGAAGATGAAAATGAAGGAAGTGGAGTTTACGAGGAGACTAGAATTCGCAATAATGCTGGATCAGCACCCGCCGCTCCGAGCTCTTTTCTACCAGACAAAAAAAACTCTGCAAGTCCAATATACATAAATTTTTCTTTCTCCTCTATATTTATTTTCTACATTTTGTATTTTATAACCCAAAAGTGATATGATTATAAATAAAAACATTTCTATTTAAAATAATTATTAATAATTAAAATATTTAGAGAATTACAGATATTAGCGTTTAGCTGTTGGGAACAAAAATACATATTATTCAGTCACTTCATTTTATATTACGTTTCGTCGGGCAAAAAATATTTAAATTATTTCAGACACAGTTTCATTGATGTACCTTTACGAGAGCATAACGATAGTTTTCATTTAAGTTTTTTAGCTGTTCTCTTTATCTGCGCAAATGAATCTGTTTTTTTTAAAGTAGGTAAATACAGAGAGAGTTATTTTAAAACTAAAAAAGTGCCCGGTTGTTTGAAGTCTAAATCCTTACCACGATTAATATTCGTCTGATGTGTCCTGTTGTGTTTTGTGACATTTTCCCACTGTGATAAAAAAATCATGCATGTATTTCCATGCGCCCTATTTCGAAATCAGGTTCTATTTTGGGTGTCGTGAGTGCTGCGGGAAAAGTTGTCATAAAATCACATACAATTATATTTCGAGGAACCATATTTTTTTCTAAGAAATTAAATAAATCAGTTGCTTGCCCGAGGGAAGGTCTTCGAAAATTTGCGGAAATAAAATTTCCGTATCAGTGATGATTACATAAACGAATATATCAATTTTCATAACATTCAGGATAAATAGTATCGTTTTCTTTTACTTTTCAATTATTAAAAATAATATTTGTTTATCGGTAAAACTTAATGCCGCTGTGTCTTGGATGCAAAATTATTAGAAGGTCCATCTGCATAGCAGTCTATTGGTCCAATTATTTAGCCATAGCTGTTTATTAATATTTTACTGTATTATGTTAAGGT
This sequence comes from Euproctis similis, assembly GCA_905147225.2. Taxonomy (NCBI): domain Eukaryota; kingdom Metazoa; phylum Arthropoda; class Insecta; order Lepidoptera; family Erebidae; genus Euproctis; species Euproctis similis. Next base: position 20,051,420 of record LR990109.1, read on the forward strand.
AATTTAATTATACTTGTTTTGATAAGATCTCGTCATCTCACACAACTAGTAAAATAATCAAACTTTAATTATAAATCTTTAATTATTGAAACTTTTTTATTTAGGATTGTCGAATTTATAATCTATTGCCCATTTTGTTATAATTTTATGTCGTAACTCTTGTGCCAAATACAAGTAATGACAGAATATTTATTGATAATAACTACATAATGAATATAATATTACCCTTGTTTATGATATTGCAATTTAATTATAGGGAAATATATCATCTTCCGATTATGATTGTAATTAATACATAATAATTAAATTAACTTCTTGATTAATTAAATTCTTCTTCTTCTTAATTAAATTATTTTATTTTATTAAATTAACTTTGTTTCTGATATTGCAATTCAATTATAGAGAAATATATCATCTTCCGATTATAATTGTCACTTTCCATAGGGATAGAATTTATAGCTGTAACTATTAAGTTTCAAGATTAATTGATTAAGTTAAATGGCAAGTCATTAATTAAGATTTCGATGATACATTTCTAGGTCGTATTGAAATAGAATATTTGAAAATAGATATAGAATGAAAATCAAAATTAAAATGATTGGTTAAAAACATAGTTTTGCCTGATCACACAGTTACTTGTATTATTTTTATCGATATCGATAGATAATGTCAATTATTGTCATCGATACATTTGTTTAAATGCATTGTTGTAATCTATTCAATAAATAAATATTTAAAGAAAAATCTACGTGTTGTTTTATAATTTTATCCCGATTATTTTTAAGTTAAGTTTGTTATTATGTTGTCAATTAATGGTTTAATAGGAATCATTGTCTTTTAGCTATTTATATAATGTAGCGAATCCTCACACTATTTTGAAAGATGGTTCCTTGTTAGGTCCTATGAAATGATTAGGTTTTCAAATGTTTTACAAGGCGCTTGTGCGTTGACATTGGTGTTATGTTAGACGTCCTTTGGCCACTGTCGTAAATTATTGCGTGTTAGTTACCTTATTTGTAGATTGCTCTATAATTTAGCAAAATTTTAAAAGACAGTCTCTTTACTAAATCAAACAACTTTTCATTCATAGGTCTTTACAAACACTTAAAATAGTCGATAAATAAATAATATTAGACTTAATATTAAGTATAGTTAAATTGCATAATATAAAATGTGCGCTTGAGGAAAGTGCCTCCGTGTACGAAAAAACACGGAGGCAATGCAACGATTCGAACTGTAGGAACATATCATAAGAATAACTGGGTAAGAATCACAGATACTATATCATTTTATATATCTAATAATATTATACATGCTAAAGTAATTTTGTCTGTTTGTTATCTCTTCATTTTCCTTTCTTGATATATATATACGTTTCTTTTATTAAAACATTTGGAGGGTTTATGTAAACACGTTCAAATAGAGTTATGTCAGTTATATTCAAGAGTACAGTCGCCTCAGGGCCGGGTGGCGCGCCCTCTCTGATTGCATATTCTACTTACCTACCGTCATTTATTTTTCCATCTGCGAGATAATTAGTTTCACGATATGTTTACCCAATTTGTATTCGATTACGAAGATTGCTTTCTTCTATATAGGGATAATATACAGGAAGAGAGTTTTTTCCAAGCCTTATCATTTTTTTTTTATTGGATTGGAGGGGAAACGAGCAGGCGTGTCACCTGATGGTAAGCAACCAACGCCGCCCATGGACACTAGCAACACATATAGTGTTACTGTTGCGTTGCCAACCTTTAAGGGATAGGGGATGGGAAAGGATGGGGAAGGGGGTGGGCCTCCGGGTACCTCTCTCACCGAACGAAACGGGGCATGAGCCACTTTACGTCGGTCTTCTGAGAGGTCGTGGTATTTCACCGGTCGAGCCGGCCCATTCATGCAGCGAACTGCTTGGCTTACTATAATAAATAATGTATTTGTTTTACTACATTTGTTTTAACTTATTTATCTGAGACGTTATTTAGTTGTGATAGTTTTTTGATTATATTAGAAAAGACAGTTATCTAGTAATTTCACAGTTTACAAAATCATCTCTGGGACATACTCCCTGGCTATGAGGTGGGCGGGGCACTACTGCATGCTGTGTTGACGGCGGCTTGTTGCTCCTGGTTTGACGTCAATATCGGCGTCAAACCAGGGCCTTGAAAAATCCTCTCTCAACGAGCAAACCGCAGCATCAGGAGCCACTTCACGTCGATTATCTGAGAGGTCGTGGTATTTACCAGTCGAGCCGTCCTATTCAAGCAGCGCAAACTGCGTGGCACAACCACTATTAAAATAAATAAAATAATAATTATTTTATTTATAGTTTTTCGCGATATTTATTTCTGTCTGCATTTTAATTTTATTTTAATACTGGAACCTTTTAACTAAACAATGCGTCGTATAAATTTATCTCCTCCACCCCTCTAGTATCGTAGGCTCCGATGACTTTACCGTTAAAAGGTGCGATGAATTAATTTTACCTGACACCAAGGTCGACGAGGATGGAATACCTTGGCTCGTAATGAGATAGCTCAGTAAACATGCTCCTCTGAAACAAAGGAGTGTTCTGTTTAAGTATGCATATTGTGTTGGAACACTTTTCTTGGGAAAATGAAGTGCAAAAAGAAAACTTATCTTTGTTTAGCATTCATTTGCAATGATTGGTTTGGTTTGTTTATTTTTTGTCTGAGTTCAAATTTGAACAATTTTTCACAATGCATCTACATTGTAGCAAAACTGAAGAGAATTGGAAAATATCCGTTACACCGTGTTATTTGTAACAACGTAGTATTTTGTAAAGAAACAAAACATTATAAAGATTTTTCGGACAATTTCCGTTAATAACAAAACAAAAGAAAGAAAACACAAATATTTGTTGTTCAATCAACAAATCAAGGACGAGCCTCGTGGCGCATTGATTAAGCTACAGACTGCAGAATCGAGGTTGGCGAGTTCGATCCCCAACCGAGTACAAATATTTGTGACAAGCATGAATGTTTATATGGCGTCTGGGTGTTTTTCTACGTATTATAAGTATATATTTACAAAAAAGGATATATGTATCTATAACACAGGCAATTTAGTTGCTTAGTTTTGAAATAGAGGGCGCTGTGTATTGTCCAATATATTATTTGTTATTTAATTAGGAGTACTTATTGACCGACTCCTCTTAGAAAGGGACAAGGGCAGGAAAATGATGAACTGAAATTGATGTACTGAAATTATTGATGGGATACGTGACGTAAAGGTTACAGGTTGAAAAGTTTGTAAAATATAGGATGGTTAATGCTTGCTATCTGTATTATGCAATTATTTAAAAAAATTGTCTTATCACACACAAAGACGAACTGTGTTTTTGTGAAGAAAGGATTTAGAAATCCTATATCATACCAATATTTTTGGGAAGCTATATGTAGAAGTAATAAATCTCGGTGGTCCAGTAGTCGAGCTCCCCGATTCTGATTGACTTTTTTCCCAAACGTGATTGTGTCCCTATATAACAGAATAGGAGAGATCGAGACTGACTTAAAATGGTTGTTCTATTATAATGTTTTTTCCGCTGGCAAGCAACTAACGCCACCCATGGACACCTGAACGCATAGTGTTACAGTTGCATTGCCGGCCTTTAAAATGTCATAGGAAACTGGAAAGTGGAATGAGTAGGGGAAAGGGGCAGGAGTTGGGCCTCCGGATGCCTCTTCACTGCCACTTTTCACGACGATATTCTGAGAGGTCGTGGTATTTCACCGGTCGAGCCCGCCAATTGTTGCAGGGAATTGCGTGGCTCTACCACTGTCTTATTTATTTACTTAGTTACTCTAAGGAAACTCATAATTTAAATAATTTAAGCTTTATGGAATATCCCACGTTATTCCCGCCTTAACTTAGTTAAAACTTGAGCTGGATGTATAATTGATATATGAATTTTGTATGCGGGCCAATTTATCTCCGTCCTCTGAATAATTCAATAAGCACGATATGTCGCTTGAAAATCTAATCATAACTTGTATCAAAATAACTTTATGTTCTTAAAACTATATCCCCATGGATATATTTATTAGTAAAGGTTTTAACTTTTAATTTGGTTCGGATATGCACAAAGAGTTGATGATGCTATATTAACTAAGCTGATATAGAGTGCTACAGTGCCAGAATGTTGCATTCGAAAACGGTGCGTATACACTTTCCATGACGTGTTTTTGAAGGTTGTAGCAAGAGCATTTGAAACCGTTGAGCTTGAGATGTGGAGCGTGCCGTTTGGCGCTCTATACAGTTTGCCTACCCCGCATGGGACTTGGCGTGATGTACCTATGTAGGTTAGTATGACTTAATTTAATGTTAACATTGATCGTAGCATAATATTCTAATGCTTATTGACCTATTTACAATGGTGAGTGCTTGAATTATGTGAAAACACAGATTATAACGTAGTTAAGGGGACGATTTCAAAACTATGTATAGAACAGGGAACACAGTAGCATGCTGCTGATATATACTTAGTCTGGCCATAAATACTTTATTACAACTAAAAATAAAAAAATATTACTAAATATTGAATCTGTCATTTTTATACGATTGTTCATTGTGTTTTCTCGTTTTGGCGTCAATACATTGTACAATATTTGCGATATTGAAATGGAGTGGGGTGATAAAGAGAACCGACTCGCTGTGATTGCATTACACAAAGTAGGTATGGAGCCAAATGCAATTTTTAAAACTCTCCATACACTTGGTATTAGTCAAATGTTTGTGTACCGGGCTATTAACAGGTACAATGAGACCTCCTCTGTTTGTGACAGAAAAAGACCTGGCCGTCCACGTAGTGTTCATACGAAAAAGGTGGTCAAAGCAGTAAGGGAAAGAATTCGAAGAAATCCTGTCCGCAAGCAAAAGATTTTATCTCGGGAGATGAAGATAGCACCTAGAACAATGTCGCGTATTTTAAAAGATGACTTAGGACTTGCAGCCTATAAGAGGCGCACTGGTCATTTATTAACTGATAATTTAAAAAAGAATAGGGTGTTTTAATCTAAACAACTACTGAAGCGGTACGCAAAGGGAGGTCACAGAAAAATATTATTTACGGATGAAAAAGTTTTTACAATTGAGCAAGTTTAACAAACAAAATGACCGTATTTATGCTCAAAGCTCTAAGGAAGCTTACCAATTAGTTGACAGAGTGCAACATGGGCATTATCCGACTTCAGTGATGGTTTGGTGGGGTGTTAGCTACGAAGGAGTGACTGAGCCATATTTTTGTGAAAAAGGTATCAAAACATCGGCAGAAGTGTATCAAGATACCATTCTTGAAAAGGTAGTCAAGCCCCTTAACAACACCATGTTCAATAACGAAGTATGGTCCTTCCAGTAAGACTCGGCACCGGGTCATAAAGCTCGGTCCACGCAATCTTGGTTGGAAGCGAACTTATTTCAATTCTATACAATCCTCTGGCTTCTGTTCTTCAAAATACATTGGTATATAGGTGCAGCTGAAAGAACTTAAGCGACGTTCCATGTCGTGTTTGGGCGAAGGCTAAATGGCTTAAGCGACATTACACGGTTGAATTGGTGGAAGTGCAAATGATTCAAAATACTTCCTAGTAAATTTTAGAAACAGGAAAAATGGTTTAAGTCTTATTGACTTATTTATCTGGGAAAGGCTAATTAGTTTATGTCTCAGTTTTTAATATGAGTATATGGTTCGAGTAACTAATTTTTAAAAAATGCAAAATCCATGTCGCTTCGAACACTGCTACTATGGAAACTTCCCAATAACAGGGATGTTTTAAGCGCTAAAAAAGTGCTCCGATTTAAATGAAACTGTGTGAAATCTATCAGTCGACGCAGAAAAATTCGCTGATTCCAAATATGTATATAACTCAATATCGCCCAAAATGTCGCTTAAAGCAAATATCCTTTCACCCCTCGAAATATAACTTCACGCCTTATTCACCCGCAGATGTAGGCAGCGTCTGTTAAGCCTGGTCTCGCCGTTATGTTTACGTCCCAAATGGAATAGGTGCGGAACCTATTACCATACCTTGCACAAAGTTTTCAGTCATCGATATATATCACACATAACTTCCGAAAAGTCATTGGTGTGAGCCAGTGTGATTCGAACCCGTGACCTCTAGATTCAAAAGCGGGGTGCTCGACCACTGGACCACCGAGACTATAAATAAGAATGAGAAATAGATAAGATAGACTTATCTAACTAATATTGTAAATGATGAAATTCGTGAAGATGTTGAGATACTTTTAGTTCCATCAAGGGTCAATAGTTGAACTGAATACTTGTAAATCTAATAATATAAATCTTTAATAGTAGATGGGACCTTAAATGAGTGAAATTTCCGCTATTTACTTTATAACTAGTACTGTACTAGTTGACCCGGCAAACTTTGTTCCGCAGCAAGTAGTAAATTACACACAATTTTACACTTCACTAAATCATACATGAGTTATAGATAAAACCACCCCGATATTACCCTCTATCTATTAAAAAATACACGCATCGAAATTCGTCTCGCGGTTTCAAAGACGGCATATAAGGACAGACAGCGGAAAGCGACTTAAATTTATACTATGTAATGATAGACCAATTTTCATTTAATTCTGTTCTACCGCGTTTGAGTACCAAACATCCAAGAACACAAAAGTCAGACATCTTCACGAACTTTCTAGTTAATAAAATGCAAGATAAGATGTCATCATCATCAGCCTTTTTGAGGTCCACTGCTGGACATAGGCCTCCCCCATAGAGCGCCACAACTGCCGGTCCGCTCAATCATGGGGGGTTTTTGCCATAATCGCCACGCTTGGCAGGCGGGTTGGCGATCGCAGTAGGCTGTATTTCCTTGAGAGAGAATGCTGCTGCCCATTCTTCTAACTTTTCCCTTAGTCGCCTTTTACGACACCCACGGGAAGAGATAGGGTGGCGGTATTCTAACCCGGCGCCACACAGCTGATATAAGAGATAAGATGTACCAATACGAATTTTGTAAATTATATATAAATTTTTAAACATATTGCCTATAGACGACGGAGAATATTATCAATATATTCACAAGACGGTGATGACTTGATATTCAATTGCATACGTGAAGTACAGGATACACGTCTACCAGACATCTTGTAACCTCTTTGTAAAGAGCGAACACTTGTGTCTAGAATCGATAAACTGAAAATAGAGTTTAGAATTTGCATCCCTTGAGATTATTCTTTGATGCATCAGCAGTAACACCGTATATCAAGCTTGAAAAATATGAACAATGTTGACAAACTTGTAAATTTAAATTTATTACCTAATACTTTGTAACTTAATAATAATAACACGAACTAATAGACCACAACAATTTAAAACATAGATCATTTATTTGCGGATTGAAACTGTAAAATTGAAGTGGCTGGAAAATTGAACACTACAAATAATATTGATTTTCTGTTTATTTGAAAAGTGTAATTAATATAAGAAGTAATTGATTGTAATCAAAATGTAATCGCGTCGTTTGAATTTTAAAATAATTTTATTTTTTCACTTCATTTCACTTGTAAATGTAAAGTAACGTGAATGATCGAGCTTTGTACGTTTTTTTTTGTTTTGTTATAACGAAGTATAGAAAACATAAAAAAAACAGCATGATCTGGACTCGATCCAGGGTTCCTAACCGAGATATTATTAGATCGAGTGTACAGTACAGTAATTACAAAGTGAAGCAGGTATAAACACACTGATAAAACCTCATTTTATAAATATAAAACCTGGCTAGACCGATTTATTGCCTCCTAAACATCCTGCATACCAAATTGCAGTAAAATCGTAGGGGAGACGTTTGCGAGATTCAGATTATATATAATAAATACAGAAGAATTACTCGTCTAAAGGTATTATTAGATCTATCAAGGCGTCTCGTTCTGTAAATCAAATGGATACCAGAAATACATTCGCGTTCAGCAATGAACAGGTATTTACATTGTGAAATGTCATGGTCATTGTAGGTATTAGGTTTTTGCTCTCATATGAAAGATGGATAGAACTTTTTGATAATTAGTCATATATCGGGCATAGTTTTGATAATCATCGATATTTATTATATTCCCGATATTTATAATAATTAATCGATATTTAAGTCTGAGTGGTCCAGTGGTCGAGCACACGGTTTCTGAATGCAGAGGTCGCGGGTTCGAATCCTGGCAAACACCAATGACTTTTCGTAATTAAATAATTTCGAAAGTTATGTGTGATAAATATCGATAATTAAAAACTTTGTGCCCGGTATGGCAATAGGTTCGCCACTTATTCCATTTGGGACGTAAACATAACGAGACGAGGCTTAACATCCACTTGACGCCTTTTGACGTCAAGTTATGTATGTATTATAATCCCGTATATACATTGTTGGCAGAATCCAGGATTCGAACTCAAAACATATGATTCAGAACTCAAATAACATAACATACATACATAACTTCACGCCTTTTGTTACCCGAAGGTGTAGGCAGCGGCTGTTAAGCTTCGTCTCGCCGTTATATTTACGTCCTAAATGGAATAGGTGGCGAACCTATTGCCATACCGAGCACAAAGTTTTCAGTCAGCGATATTTATCACACATAACTTTCGAAAAGTCATTGGTGCCAAAAGCCAGTGAACCGAACCCGGACCTCTGGATCAGAAGCCGTGTGCTCGACCACTGGGCCACCGAGACAACTCAAATAACAAGACGACAATTCATAGTAGTAATTAAGCAAATATGAATATCATATATGAAGTTGTGCTGATCATATCCTTAATGAAAGTCGACAATAGATAGTAAAACATTCGTGAGTATCTTATTCTAAAAATTATATAAAAAAAAACAAGAAAAGGTTTCCCTTACCAAATATGGATGAAATGATATGGATGAATATGGATGAAATTAACAAATGAATCAGTTACAAATTGTTATATTGGATATACAGCCAGTAATAGAACTTGAGTATCTAGTTAATAATAAACTTGTAGTTATGGTTACTGATTTTAGTTAATTATAGCTGGCTGAGCTATAACAACAAAGTGTACAAAGTTTGAATTAAACTAACGGACCACTAGCCGATTAAGCTAACTTCTACAACCTTGTTATAGTTAAGTCCTCAATCTATTCTATAAATGTAACCAAGATTCGGAATATTCAATTTCCCATTCAAACTCAATTATTTATCTTTACAAATTAAATTAAATTAGAGTTTGTCTGCTGACTGCAGAAGAAGTGACAACTAGAATAAACTTAATTTACAAAACATATCACAATACGAAATTAGACATTAGCATTGGTAGAGCTTCGTAGTTTGCTGCATGAATGGGCCAGCTCGAACGGTTTAATACTACGAACTCTCAGAATTTCCACTTATAGTCGCATAGCTCGCGTTTCACTCGTTAAAAGAGGTATTCGGAGGCCCAAACCCTGCCTCTATCCTTCCCATCCCATTTCCGACCCCTTTCATATCCTTTTGTAAGGGCTGGCAACGCAACTGTAACACTATCTGTGTTCAGGTATTCATGGGCGGCGTTTATTGCTTGCCATCGGGTGACATGCCTGCTCCTTTGCCCGCATATCATATAAAAAAAGACAGTAGTCGTATTAAATGTAAATTATTTTACTGTAAGGATTGTGGACAAATACCATACAATACACCCAATAGCTATGTACAACATCTGTAAGTATGTCTATATCTGTGTCTGGGAGGATCAGCCTCGGGCGAATACAAAACTGAATCGCAGAACTCCAATGCTGTAAACTTACGATATTATTGAATATTGAAATATTGCTGTCGAGTTTTCAACATATTTTATAAATACATATTTACTGTTTGTATTCTATGAAATCAATATTACGAAACTAAATTAAAAATGTCGATATTTGCCTGGCTTTGAGGAATGTGTACACATAGTGTGTACGGTCAAGACAAATTTAAATGAATTTAAATCTGCGAACCAGAACTAATCAAGAAAATGCTAATACCCTGCCAACAAAATGGCAGATTCATACATAGACTATAGACAATGTAAGTAAACAAAAGCGGAAAGATGTAATAGTCAAGGACGGCTACGACACACTTACCATGACCAAATAGAACGAATCCTTGAGGAAGGTGATGTCAGGAGCCTTAAAAATCGACGAGCGTGTTTGACTGTCTCGGTTATGGGAGTTCCTCGCTTCGGATTCAGAAGTCATAGGTTTGAATCCCGGCTCACATCAATGATTTCTCTCTCTCTTTTCAGAAGTTATGTGTGATATATCGTTGACTGACAACTCTCTGCCCGGTGTATGGCAATAGGTTCGCCACTTATTCCATTTGGGGTTGCACGTAACGGCCAGTTACGTGAGAGAGCTTTAACAGCAACTGCCATTTTGGGTAGAAAAAAGGTGTGAAGGTACGAGCGTGTAAGACAAGAGTCATGAAAGTCAAACAAGTGAATGAGGTGTGTAAGGATCGTGCCATGCGCTTTCTTTTCTCTGCCTACCCCGCAAGAGATTTGGCTCACTCTTTCCAACTGCATGCTTTTTAACTACTTCAGATCATATATACAACCTGCATAGATTATCTAATCCAGACGATCTAATGAGCTTATACAATAATAATAAACAAAAATAAAACTTTCAAGACATAGACATTCCAGTTTTAAAAATGTATTTTAAGAGATAATACATTTTTAAAACTGGAATGTCTATGTCTTGAAAGTTCAAGTGGACAAAGATTAGAGATATTCTATTTACAGACTCATAATAATGTGAAAGGTCACGAGGAACATTGGGTCTGACACTTCCATCTGACCTTTACATTCACCCGAAATTTGACTTGAATAATTGCAGTACAAGTATGTTCATGACATATCCTCTAATCGTTTCGCGTTTAAAAACAATGTTGAAAATATTATTACGACAGTAAGTACTCTATGAAATTGTAAACAATATCTTCTGCTAAATATTTTTTTCATTATATTCAATTTAACTGCAGTGTCTAGTCTAAGTATTTAGACCGAGTTCCTAGTTATATAAGTAATAATGCGATGATGAACACTATTCAAACAACTATACAAAGATATAATTTAGATTTAGAGTTTTAGAGATTTTTTTAATTCTCTAATAATTTATTTAATTTAGTCGACTGGTTTATGCGGTTTTACCATATTACAAACGAAATACATCACTACATAGTATAAAACAAAGTCGCTTTCTCTGTCCCTATGTCCCTTTGTATGCTTAAATCTTTGAAACTACGCAACGGATTTTGATGCGGTTTTTTTTAATAGTTAGAGGGTGTCAACGGGGTGGTTTTGATCTATAATTTATGAATAGTGTAGTGAAAAAAAAATGATAATTTTCAAGATTTAAAACTTTAATCGAAAACGCTGCCTGAACCCTAAGTGATAAATCAAAACAATGTACTACATTATTATACACCTTTAAAAGTTCTATAAAAAAGTCCGCGAGGGCATATGTCTATGTCTTAGGGATAACCCACAATGACCATTATTATTTTTTTACTTTATACGAGAAATAATGGCTTATTTACGAAGCAATTTTAAACATTACAGCATTAATTCATCCAATTAAGTGTCTTAAATAGATTGTGCTTTTAATATAGATTAATATAGCCATTTACAGCATGTAATTTAAACTAATATTTACGAAGATATTACAGTATTAACATAGCGGTACATAGCAGTTGCGTTTGCGCGCCAAAACGCGAGCCGATAAATAGCACAAATTTAACTTTTTAAGATCCAAATATAATTAATTTATTTCTTTTGATGCGGAACGAAGTTCGCCGGGTCGATGATATGAGATTCTAAAATAAACCAGCATTCGGAATATCAATGCCGTGTTCATCTTCATACTTTGTGCACGGGTCGAGTGTCTTAGAAGCAGATTAATCTGTCAGCGTCAATGGACCTCCAATAAACTTCACTAATCGCCAACTTTAGATTGGATATTTAACAACCACTCGCTTTCCGGATATCAAACATTCATTGGAAGGCTTCTGTTTGTTGTTCTAAATTAAAACTGAGTAGTTTTAATATGAAACCGCAAACTATTTCCCTATAAATTTAAGCCATTGAAAAGTGAATTACTATTTAACAACATATACGATTTATATTATGTATATAAAACATCGCTATACAAAACGAATCGTTAATAGAAAGATCTTACAGTGGTTAGAGGTGGCTCTACCACTGTTAGATCTTTCTATTAACGAATGGGCCGGCTCGACCGGTGAATGTGTTTAGGTGTTCATGGGCGGCGTTTGTTGCTCACCATCAGGTGACACGCCTGCTCGTTTGCCCAGAAGAAAAGAGAAAAAGAGTCTAGTAACAGGGACAGAGTCCAGAAATTAAAAAGCTACTTCTATATAAAGAACAAGAGTTGAATGTATCTATGAACCTGTGTGTTAAATTCCAAGAATATTTTTCTAATTATTCAAAAATATTTTAGAAAGTGTCAGTACCAAAATTTTATGCGAGGTACAGAATATTTGGAGAAAGTTAAAGATTGAAAATTTGCGGAATGTGCTGGAATTTACAGGAATGTTCGATAACGACTCGATAGAGACTCATAAAACACGATGAATATTGCGTTTTATTAATATAAAGGGTTTTAAATATTTTCAACGGTTTGTAAAGATAGTTTCAGAATGTAAGCTTGATTTTATGTTTTGAACAGATACGCAAAACATATATTTAAGGCTAAACAGATGCTTAGCCTATATATGTCGGAAGCTATTTATTAACTAATGCAGATGGCTGTATTAATCGATGTGAAGTGACTAACTTCACTTTCGTTGTGTAGATGTGTCGGTGCCGAAACATTTTTGGTTTATCATCATCATCGTATTATTAAATTTAGCTCGGGAACTTCTGCACGGTGTGTGCCAAAGTTTGCACACCGCCACATTGGCAGGACTTGGAACGTATACTCACACAATACCACAATATTCACCAAAACCAATAAAGTTGAAAAAGTAACTAGCCCCTAACGCTTAGAGTTTTCGAAATAATTTAATGTTATAATACAAAATATTTATTTTTGCACTTTATAACCGACTTCGTAAAAAGGAGGTGGTTCTCAATTCGTCTGTATGTATAATGTTTTTTTTTTACGTATGCTCACCGATATTTTCGATAATTATGGACGGATTTCAAAATTTTTTTTTCGTTGTATAGTGTTTACCTTCGAGATGGTCCCATTTTTACCAGGTCAGGATCTGATGATGGAAACCAGGAGAAATCGAAGGCATCCACCAAAACTTGCATGCGAGTATGGTGTTTTTGTCTTAGGGATATCCTTTTTATGGTGTCAACATCTGATGCTGCTGTGCTGATGAAGAAGCCACAGAACTCCTTAACGGTTAGGAGTTGGGAGACAGCAGTTAGTCGATAGAGACTGTTAGTAGTATATATGACTAACGTGTGGCTTGGGAGGTATGCTTGAATCAACGTCTGATACTTCTGTACTGATGATGAATCTACAGAACTGCTAAACGGTTAGGAGTTAGGACACAATTCTGTAAAAATGTGTTATTTTTCTTGTTTCCAGGCTATGATTGGCCTTTAATTTTTTTTTAAGTAATTTTTTTTAACTGCCTGGCTCATTCCTACTTGCTATACCTAAAAAATAATAATATCTTGGACACAATACACAGCGATTTTGTTACCTGTGGTAGGCGCCATTTTGGTGCTTCATTATTTACTTAACCAATGTTATGCTGACTGAGAATATAGTGTTCCAAGTTCTTATCCCTGTTTTATAAAAGTACCTGAGTTCACAAACATTTGCTTGCTCTCTTCTGTTGGCGCAGATCCAAGTTATCGCGACGAATGTAATAGAATTCCTCCGATATGTGCACTTCGCCGCGCGCTCACATATTTGTAGTCGTCAATTATATTTGCACTGAGGAAATACTCGAATACTCAATCATTTACTACTTTTGTATTGGAGTCTGCTACTATTTTTTATATTTTAGAGTATTGGTGTAGAAGTACACTTATATATGTGCCATATAGTATTTATTTTATTCAACTTGTTTCCACTTCGGATGGTGTGTTTATTTGATTACATTAAAGTATGCATTGATGTTGCTTCATGCTCTGAATATATGAAGGCGTAGGCAGCTAACGTTTCGCTTTCTTCGTCTCATAAATATAAAAAATGTCGGGAATAGCCATTGCCATAGTCTCGGTGGCGCAGTGGGCGAGCGCACGGCCTCTGATCCAGAGGTCCGGGGTTCGATTCCAGACACTGGCTCACACCAATGACTTTTCGAAATTGTTTTCGGAAGTTATGTGTGATAAATATCGATGACTGACAAACTTTGTGCCCGGTATGGCAATAGGTTCGCCACCTATTCCATTTGGGACGTAAACATAACGGCGAGACGAGGCTTAACAGCCGCTGCCTACACCTTCGGGTAACAAAAGGCGTGAAGTTATGTTATGTTATGTATGTAATAGCCATTGCCACAATATCAGATATAGTTTGTTTAAGCAACAACCATCAAAATATATCCCGTTATCTCTATAGACTAAAAAGTTTAGTTAGTTTAGTTTAAAATAGTTTAAAAGGTCCCGGGATCAATCGTCGGTGAAAAACTTAGTGTTTTGGTAAAACAAATTTTTGAAATTATACAGACTGATCAAAAATGAGTTCACTCCGCGAAATATTTGTTCCCATCAGTAAAGGTAAATTGTATTTAAGCCTCCGGATGTTAATGGCGTAAGGAAGGTAATGTCTAAATTTTATTTTATTGAACGCCTTAGCACTGCAACATTAATTTTATGGAATAGGAGGGCCAACGAGCAAGTGGGTCACCCGATGGAAAGCAACTACTCAGCGCCCATGAACACCGTGGTACGTTGCCGTCCTTTAAGGGAGTAGAGGGAAAGGAAGGGGAAAAGGGGATGGGGCCTCCGGATATCTCTTTCACCGAGCGAAACGCGGCACGAGCCTCTTCACTCCGATATTCCGAGAGGACGTGGTATTTCACCGGTCGAGCCGGCCTATTTAAGCAGCGAACTGCGTGGCTCCACTATCAGAACTGAATTAATACAATTAATATTTTCACCTCTTCATATTCTTCAAAATTTCCGCTGTCTATCTAGATCTAGATTTTGATATATATTTTTTATAGGTCGAATTTATAATAATAAATTCGACCTTTTTTCTATGCGAGGAATACCTCGCATAGAAAAAAGGTCGACAATATTATGAATACAAGTCAGGAATTGTAATACCTTTAATTGATATTGTTTACACAGTAAATATAATAAACAGTTCAGGAAAGGCAGTATAATGCTTTTCCTTTATTTGCAGTTTGCTTTTAACTAAATTTACCAGGTATAGCTGCATTGCGGTGTAGACTTGACCCGGGCTTAGCCTCCGTGACTACTTTGGCAGCAATGTCCAGTTCCAACAAACATCTGGCGCCATCTGCAGTGATATTTTTGAACTGACTGAAGAAAACTACACTAGAGATAGCAATAGACTCCAAACAAAAAATAATTCTTAAGTTACTTGTTAGTCTAACTGGAATTGTTTTGAGACCAAAACTGAAAATTAGTATGCCGATAGAACGCTGTAAGCTATTTCTAAGAATCATTTTAGATATATTATACGATTTATGGGAACCTATAAAACCAACATAAGGCGCTTATGTGAATTCACAATTTTTAACGGGTTTACTATACCTAAATAATGTTTGAAAGTTTTTAATGTAAAATACATTGTACTAAATCTAAAGATCATGGACCAAACTTACATTATAGGTTTATACTTTTAACATTTTTCATTTCTTTAATATTGATTCTACGGAAAATTTATGTTTTATTGACGCATATTTTGAGCACACCAAACGACCAACATCAGAGAAATAATTGTAATAAATATTATAATTAAATCAGAATACAGAGTATTATCGTGTACATAGTTAAAGGATATTATTTGCTTCTGTAATCTTTTGTGTTGTTTGAAGAAGGAAGTTGAAGAGATTTTTTCTTTCAAGCAAGTTTGTTCCTGATGCGATGTTCTCCTCTTAGGAGGAAACTAATAACAATAACGCGCACAATTCACACATCGCCCTCTAGTTCCATGGTAAGCAACTAAATGCTTGTGTTATGGAAACTAGATAGCGGATATTAATACATTTATACTTTTTTTGTAAATAAATACTCATAATCAAGTACATGGAAAAACACCCAGACGCCATAGAAATATTCATGCTTGTCATAAATATTTATACTCGGATGGGAAGCCAGCTCACCAACCTCGATTCTGCAGTCAGTAGTTTAACCAATGCACCACGAGGCCTGTCAAGCTAACAAACTTGCAGAAAAATATGCTACCCGGAGACAATGGTTTCGGGCTTCAGAAGGCGACCAGCCCCATCAGTCTTTTGATTAAAGTAGTTTATATAGCTTGTCCTAGTTAACTAATATCTTATAGCGCTCTTCATTGATTTTAGAGTTTGTTGATTAAAAGCATTCACACGGTTCTTTCCTGTAAATTAAACAATTACCTACCGATAAAAGTCATATTGTGGAGTCAGTTACAACAACATTGCGTGCTCATATTTCTCTTTTATGTATAGTATTGTATGATAAGTTAGATAACAAAAAATAACGTTTTTTGTAAACTAACTTATTCTATAGTACTTTATTCTACTTAAATTATTAAATGTGTTATATCTAAAATATATAGAAAGTTCCGTCATGCATCCCCCAAGTCGCAAAATATTATAATTTCCGTTCAATTTCGTTCACCATTCAACTCAAAATAACATTAGCATACCTCGGCCAGGGAATAATTTTATTAAACAACGTATGTAGGCAACATGTACTAGTATGTATTTCGTCGGTTTTATAATCTTGTATACGGAATATATAAATGAGTTTTTATAAAATTAACCTTTTAGAATTGAGATCCATTTGTTTCTTATGTTTTTGTGAAAAATATTGACTATGACATAATTTAGGATTAAATCTTGTTTGTTCAACATATTTATGTTCACTTATTTTGGAGTGGAGGCGTTTTATAATAATTTCTGATAGGTAGTTCTCTAATTTTGTATTTGTCGTGATATTGTGTTCAATATATGATACATATAAATTTTATTATTTGCTACATTTGTTGCACAACGTTACCACTCTAATTAAAAGATGTCGCATCAGTTGTGCTGATCTACACTATTTTAGAAGAAGAAGAATGCTCATGAAGAATGGCTCACACCAATGACTTTTCGAGACTCTTTTCGGAAATTATATATTATAAATATCGATGACTGTCAACTTTGGGCCCTGTGTGTGACAATAGGTTCCCTTTGGGAACGTAAACATAACGGCGAGGTTTAACAGCCGCAGTCTACACCTTCGGGTAGAGCAAGGTGTTCGAAAAAGTTATGCTATGATATCTTTAGTCAATAGTATTTATAAATGTTCAGATGGATTTCTCAGAGATCTAGAAATATGTATTTACAATTCAATTACATGAAATTATTTTAAACAATTGTAACATAGTTCGTTGCAAAAAGAAATCACACCGTTCATATCGACAGTTACTTCCCCCTAGAGGTTGTCTGACCGAATGAGGAAGCGAGGTTGACGGAAAACTTCGAGGCCAATAACAAATTCTTTTGGAGGGAAGTTAGAAAGTCTCGGGGTTCTTCGTCAACATCCAGAATCGACAAGATTATGTCTAAGGCTGGTGACATTCTTGCAAACCCAAACGATGTATTGGGTCGGTGGAGTGAGTATTTTGGGGAAATGTATGAGTATGTTCCGGACGTTGGCGCCGAGTGAGTCTACGACTGACGCCGCTGCGCCAACATCTGACGAGGACATATGGAATTACTATGGAAGAGACTGAATGGTCGATACGAAATATGAAAAATGTTAAGGCAGCTGGAATTGATATGATGTCTGCTGAAATGATCAAACACGGTGGAACCTGTGTCCGGGATGCTTTCCTGACCTTGAGCAATCTATGCTGGAGATCGGGTAAGGTTCTCATGGACTGGAGGCGTGCTGTCATCGTGCCCTTGTATAAAAGTTAAGGAATCACGTATGCAGTGCGCCAGCTACAGAGCCATCAGTTTGATCAGCTTAGCATAGTTGTGAGTTGCCTGCTTTACGCAGATGACACCGTGCTTTTAGCCGAATCGCCGTCTGATCTGCAAACACTAGTCCCTATTATGAAGGATGATTGTTTGATGAAAGGTTTACAATTGAATGTGACGAAAACGAAAGTTATGGGGTTTGAAAGGGAGGAATCCCGAACGGATTCAAGGATAATGGTTGACGATGTAGTGCTGGAACAGGTGAATGAAATTGTATATCTTGGATGCGCTTTTAGCAGGGATGGAAGGTACACCGCGGATGTAGAAAGAAGAGTGGCCTTAGGAAATAAAGTAAATGGAGCATAGGGCAGATTCCTGGGCGCAAAAGATATTAGCAGAAAAGCCAAGCTAGCAATTCACAATGCAATACTGATCCAAACGCGGATCCCAAAATTCCAAAATCTCCGGAGTGACCCTCGCTGACCGCGTGGAAAACAAGGTTATAAGGAAGGAAGTCGGATTGAAAGAGAGTGTCGGTGTAAAAGTAAGAAAGGGCATGCTCCGATGGTTCAAACATGTAGAAAGGATGGATGATGCAAGATTGACTAAGCAGATATACAATGCAAAAGCGGATGGAAGTAGGAGTCGAGGACAGCCTAGACACACATTTCATGACCAAATAGAACGTGTTCTGTAGGAAGGTGGTGTTAGGAGCCTCAAAAATCGACGCGCGTGTATGAAAAGAGTTATGAAAGTCAACGAAGCGAGTGAGGTGTGTAGGAATCATGCCTTATGGCGCTCCGTTCTCTCTGCCTACCCCGCAAGGGTTTTGGCGTGAAGTTATGTATGTATATATGTAATTGCAAACGCTGGCTAATCCCTAAGTGATAAATCTAAACATTTTTATACACCTTCACAAGGTCTACAAAAAAATGGTGCATGTCTATCTCTTAGGCAATGGAATTTATATTTCTTCTTATTGCTTCTGAGGCGGAATAAAGTTCGCTGGGTGAACTAGTGTTTTTATAAAAGTTAAAGAATACTGAACAACTATATATGTTTTACAATATCTTTAAATTTTTTCTTAAAAAAATATTAATTGTGTATCCAAAGAAATTAATTATGCTCTTTACAAAGAAATTTTATATTTCCATATGATCCATACCATTTCTTAATATGATACGAACAAACTGTAACTGTATAAAAAAAAATTAAAGTTTTATATTTTCGTAGTACATAATTTACTGTCCAATAGTTGTACCTAAACATTAAAACAATTTAATGTAACAAATATCCGAATGAAATTTCAAGATCAAATTTATTATATCACAACAAATTTGAGGGAGAAAAATCGACACAAGAAAGTTCCTCTCGTTATCCCGGACCAAAGTTATTCAAATATTTTCCAACAGAAATACATGTATTTCCCTTGGGATAAACATTTCGAGGTTTCACTTCGGTCAAATAAAACAAAGGTTAAAAATATGTTATCGTAAATTCCCACGTTTGGGAATTGCAATATTTTACAACATATGATATTTATATGTACTGTACGTGATGCAGATCAGCTATATATCACGCTCAACTTTTATCACACTTAAACTAGGGGAAGTTACAAGTGCGAGCAAGGATTGAAGGATTAATATTAGGCCTTCGGGACTTATGATAATCCAGGTACACTATGCATCAAATCAAATACCTCTAATTGTGTATTCGTTGGTGCACCACACTGCCCTTTATTTCAAACAGAACATCTCTCTAAATGGTTGTCTGGAAGAAATCGCCGTGCGCGATAAGACCGCCCATTGTATAACCAATAAGCAAATGTACAATGTTGTAAATTATATATATATATTGTTATTATATGGTGTACAATAAAGAAATAAATAAATAAAAATAAATAAACTTTCTCAATTTTCACTGCATTTGTAAAACTTACACTAAAATGGGGAAATACATGAAATATAAATCTATTAATTCATTGACAGCAGGAAAAAAATATCTCTTGGCAATTACCAACGACGAAATTACACATCCTAGTAAACAGCAATGTTTTGTTAGTTTTATGCGTCTACTAATTCGTGATCATCGAACACAAGATATTAAATACTCGTCCTGTTTTGTATGTAATCATCTTTATCAGCACTTGGTAGAAGTACTTGCACAGAGTAATGATCATCTACACAATGTATTGTTTCGCGTTATGAGCTCAGGTCTCGACCGCAACGCCAACAGTGGCGTCGATATTGGCGCGCTGCCAGGTTGGCGACACCGACCTTTGTGTGGAGGGCGCCATGTCGCCATGTCGAAGAGTGCATCAATCTTGTTCACGTTCCAGATGTTACTTCAGATATTATAATCTACTATTGGTCCCTTTTTTCATATCTTAATTGATCGGTAGGTTTATTCAAATAAACAAACAAATTTCTTGGGTAAAGTTTTATCCAAAATCCAAATTATTAATTTTATCTTACTTACCAATAAATTGGCTCTGTGTGTTAAGTTGGAAGAGGATAGCAATGAATTGGAAAAGTTGAAGAAGACTTAAAGAGTAACATTGAAACAACTTTTTATGGATTATATCGCGTTCATTTCGAACTTATTTTTTATTTATTTCCCGACGTTTCGAAATCTAAGAAATAACTAGGACTTAAAGAGGCCTCTGTCGAAAGACAACCTGATTTGATACTTTTTAATGATAAGATTAAAAAAATACAAATATACATAAAGATAAATTCGTGTTTCGTGATAGTATGTATTATTTTCGTTAAACTTATTTGCACAGAAATAAAAGGTTTTCTTTTAACATATGAATTTTATGGAAATTCTGTTATTATTATAGGGATTATTATTTACTAACTTACTGGGATTCATTATGTTCCTGGACAGTAAAAAAACTTTAAACTTATGAAGTGTGAATGAGTCACTTTACGTCCATATTCTTAGAGGTCCTGGTCACCGGTCGAACCGGCCCATTCATGTAGCCATCTGCGTGGCTTAGTGGTAGCAAAAAAATTTGTAGTGACTACTAATTTTTTTTTGGGTTGTGGCGATGGTTGATCTTAATTGAAAAATACTTCGCAGCGCAACACACAACAACTGGCTACGTTTACGGTTTCCGTGCTCAAATACAAAAGTGCATTTTTAGTAAAAAATAAAAGAAAGAGTCTTTTATCTTAGTAAGCCATACCAACCTTGTTTATATTATCCTGTTTTTTTTTTCGTCAATCCGGTTGACGATTTTTTTCAATTTTAACCATTAGTTTTATTTGTGTGAAAAACAAATTTGTATAGACAGCTCGATTGCTTGAAAAGTCTCGGGGCTGAATCGATGTTATGTGACAATCAATAACCAAATTATGCCAGGTGTATGGAAACGGACTCATTCCACTTAACCAAATTAAGACTCTTGAAGTTGCACCCATAAAATTTACTTTATTTATGTAAATTTTTTTTTTATGGGATAGGAGCAGGCGTGCAGGCGTGTCACCTGATGGTAAGCAACCAACGCCGCCCATGGACACCAGCAACACATATAGTGTTATTGTTGCGTTGCCGACCTTTAAGGGATAGGGGAAAGGAAAGGATGGGAAAGGGGGGTGGGCCTCCGGGTACCTCTCTCACCGAACGAAACGCGGCATGAGCCACTTTACGTCGATCTTCTGAAAGGTCGTGGTATTTCACCGGTCGAGCCGGCCCATTCATGCAGCGAATTGCTTGGCTCTACCACTGTTGAAGAATTGTTTGTGAGCGAATGATTTCTTGTAACTAATTAACGATGAATCTGGTATCCTGTATTAACAGAAATTTGAACTACCTATCTCGGTGGCGCAGTGGTCGAGCACACGGCTTCTGATCCAGAGGTCCGGGTTCGATTCCAGATACTGACACACCAATGACTTTTCGAAAATTGTTTTCGGAAGTTACGTGTGATAAATATCGACTGAAAACTTTGTGCCCGGTATGGCAATAGGTTCGCCACCTATTCCATTTTGGGACGTAAACATAACGGCGAGACGAGGCTTAACAGCCGCTGCCTACACCTTCGGGTAACAAAAGGCGTGAAGTTATGTTATGTTGAACTACCCCTATAGAATATTAGTAGATTTTTCATAATAAGTAAACCAATAGGAGAATTTCTCACCGTAATACATTAGATTGCTTTTAAAAAGTGTGCTAATGCAAAAATTAATGTTCTGTTTCTTTATGAAAACTTTCGTCCAAACCCTTACAATACAAATGTTATACTTAAAGTTGAAAGTTACAAATAAATGGAAATATTCGGATCGTTGTAATGCTGTCACTCATAACGGACAGATCGGACCGTACTCCACCAACATTGACGTCGATTGTTCACAAATATACTTCGGAAACAATGTGGTTTCACCATACAACAGTATTCATCTAAAAAACACATAAATAACGTTTTACATATTTATATTCTCACACTACCAAATAATTGGTAAATACTTTTGTAGAAAGCCAATCTTTATCAAGGCGAAAATAGCCTTAAAAGAAATTTATGTCATACTATTCTTGGTACATAAAAAATCATTTGCAGATAATCTACATGAAAACTCTACTCAATATTTTTGTTACCTGTATCATTATCATTACATACCTAGTATAAAATGAAGTCGCTTTTCCCTGTCTGTCCCCTTATACGCGTCTATCTTTGAAACTACAAAACGGGTTTTGATGTAGTTTTTTTAATAGATAGAGGGTGTCAACGCGATGGTTTGTATCTATGATTCATGTATAATGTAAAATTAAAAAGTAATAAACTCCAAAATTTACTTATTTATTACTTCTAAGGCGAAAGTTCGCTGGGTCAACTAGTATAATAATACAATGGAGTGTTGGTAAAGATAACTTTTCGAATTTTGTGTTTTAAGAATGAGTTGCCTAGATTATTGAATATCATTTGTTAGTAGTCTTTACAAAACTACATTATGTCAAAGTTTTATCAAAATTGTGATAGCCCTTACATTCCTAATAAATGATTGTTTTATCCGTTCGCCAATTTCAAATCATCTATCGACTTCCGTTAGAAAAAGTATCCAATCTTTGTTGTTTTTCCGGTGCTCAATTATATCTATATGAAAATGACGAAACTAACTCTTAACAACCACACCTTAGTTACGACTTTTCTAGCGTTATGCCCAATACTGAATTAGTACCAACCAGATTAGCGTCAGTTAATGAAAGAACCATTTGTAATATCGTAAAGCCACTTAATGTGTGCTAAGATAGCGTTCTTTTCGCACATAACTTTGCCCATTAACTACTCGTAACAGCACTGTTAAAAGTAATCCCAGACATGTTATACCCCCCCATAGTCCCAACAGCCAACGTCATAAATCAAAACTTTTAGAGATTGCCCTATTAAAACACCTCGGAAAAGCACAAAAGTGCTAGCGAGAAGGTCTTCAAATCCATATGAATTGAGTTTTAATCAGATACTCGTATTCCTATTTATAGTTTTAAAACTCATCTCCTAATAGAGTTAAAAAGGGATACAAAGATTTTTTGGGAGTAAACTTCAAAGTTGTTCTTGAGAGCAAATTATACTTTTAAAAACAATAAAGGCAACAAAACCATTACGATTTGATTTGATTATAAGCAAGACTAAAACAAAATAATTAATCACTAATTCTTTTACTTTCAGTTAGTGAAAGGAACAGCACTCGGGAAAAATCCTTTCCGTGACCACAAAAAAGCAATCAGAAAATAAGCATTGTCTGGCTATTAATCAGAAAATAAGATTTCTGCTTATCACTAAAGTAAATATATTTACTCATTTCTTAATGAACCACATGTAACATACATAACATAACTTCACGCCTTTTGTTACCCGAAGGTGTAGGCCGTTATGTTTACGTCCCAAATGGAATAGGTGGCGAACCTATTGCCATACCGGGCACAAAGTTTTTCAGTCATCGATATTTATCACACATAACTTCCGAAAACAATTTCGAAAAGTCATTGGTATGAGCCAGTGTCTGGAATCGAACCCGGACCTCTGGATCAGAAGCCGTGTGCTCGACCACTGCGACACCGAGACTTTTAACATATAACGATACGTTTAATGGAAAAATATTATATGATATATTAACAGCATTTATTTTATATATCATACACGTGTTTGTAAGTGCGTACACAAGACAGACATTATTCAAGAAAGCTAGAGGATAAAATGTCTTTAAATTATAATAATTATTAGAAAATGGTTATTAAGATATCTCAATGACTAAAATTATATATAATTTAATATCAAAGAACACGAATTTTCTAAATTACATATTTATTTACAAGATTTTGACCATATTGCATATCGACATCGGAAAATACTGTCAATATATTCACAAGACGGCGATGGCTTGATATTCAATCCTATACATGAAGTACAGGATACAGGTCTACCAGACATCTTGTAAACTCTTTGTAAAGAGCGAACACTTGTGTCTAGAATCGATAAACTGAAAATAGAGTTTAGAATTTGCATCCCTTGAGATTATTCTTTGATGCATCAGCAGTAACACCGTATTTGATATACGGTGTTACCACACCACTACCACCTACCGACCAATAAAAACATTGATCACTCGTTTGTGAATTTAAAATGTTATTTAACATAACATAACTTCACGCCTTTTTCTACCGTAGGTGTAGGCAGAGGCTGTTAAGCCTCGACCTCGAATAGGTGGCGAACCTATTGCCTTACCCGGCACAAAGTATTTAGTCATCGATATTTATCACACATAACTTTAGAAATTAATTTCGAAAAGTCATTGGTGTGCTCCAGGATTCGAACCCGCGACATCCGGATTCAGAAGACATGTGCTCGAACACTGGACTACCGAGATGTAGTTATTGAAGTTATTTATTAGCGAACTAAAAAGTTATTTGCTGTTCAATATACCTAATAATATAATGCCTTTTAAAAAAATATAGCAGAAAAATTTATTTTTTCAATACACACAGGTAAATAACAAAACAAAAGTACTACTTTTAACTTAAACTTGTTATTTGTTTCTTTGGTAAATCGGAGATTATAAAAAAAGAAAACAAAAATAAACAGCCTGTTTTGGACTCGATCCAAGAACTACCCACCCGAGCTTCCAACCGAGATATTATTACTTCGTAAACGGGAACGAGATTTATCTTCGTATTATAAAGAAAATGTAACAGTTTTTCATTTGAATAAATACACTAATAAAACCTAATTTTATAAATATAGAACCTGGCTAGACCGATTTATTGCCTCCTAAGCATCCTGCATACCAAATTGCAGTAAAATCGTAGGGGAGACGTTTCCGAAATATACAGAAAAATTATTTAATTATTTAATAAAATATTGAATACAAAGGTATTATTTGATTTATCAAGGCGTCTCGTTCTGTAAATCAGCGATACGAATAAAGGGATACCAGAAATACATTCGCGTTCAGCAATGAACAGGTATTTCAATTAGTTCGTCGTGAGATCAGTCATTCTGAAACAATTCCGTTTGACTAGATTGAAGCATTCTGTATGTAATCTAGATTTTATTCATTTACTAGCTGACCCCGCAAACGTTGTCTTGCCAAAAAATAAATTTTAAAAAATAAGGGTTGATCGTAGGGGGTTGAAATTTTAGGGTTGTATGTATTTTTGTATCCCGTTTTATAAAAAAAATAAGAAACAGTAAAATGTCGAAAAATTAAAAAAAAAATTGAGGGGTGGGCTACCCTTGTGATTTAGGGGGATGAAAAATAGATGTTGTCCTATTCTCAGACCTACCCGACACGCACATAAAATTTCATGAGAATCGGTCAAGCCGTTTCGGAGGAGTTCAATTACGCACATCTAGACTCGAGAATTTTATATATTAGAAAATAGTGGTTTTAAAATAGTCTCGGTGGTCCAGTGGTTTTGTTCCCGTTTGTGATTCAGAAGTCGTGAGATCGAGTCGGACTCTCACCAATGATTTCTCATAATTCTTTTCAGTAGTTGTGTGATAAATATCGGTGACCGGCAGCATTGTGCCTGGTGTATGGCAATAGGTTCCGCCACCAATGCCATTTGCGAGGTGACCACCGTGCTGTAGTATAACTACCAAATTAATTGACAAAGTGAACTGAAACAATTAGCAAAAATATTATTATAAAATATGGCAGCATCTCCACGAGAATACTCGAAGTACATCCAATGAGAGGAACCTCGGTCCGCTTGGGTGGTAGTCCGTCCGCTCCATTGCAGTCACTACTAGAAGTACGTCTGAACTAAATACATTTTTGCCAATGTGTTCACCCTCCAAAACATAAAATACTGACAATGTAAGTATCATTGATATTTAATAACAGCTAATTTAAAATTTGATTACAATAAACAAGTTACCATAAACATTTTTTTTCTAAATGTGAACTTCATCAAAATTAAACTTAATTAATATCTGCAAGATCAACCATTTTTCTTGCATCCGTTCTGGTTTCTTCCCTTTCAAACAACATAACTTTCATCACATTCAATTGCAAAGTTTTCAATAATGTAGTAAATTATTAGGATCTTTAACATACGGTTCATTCAGCGTTTGGAATTAAAGCACCAAACCTCGACGATTATCACTTCTTATCTACTATATTACACATGAATTATAAATAAAATCACTTTGTTGAAACCCTGTCTACAAAAAAATACCATAGGAAAATCCTTTGCGTCATTTTGGAGATATAATTATAAATAGGGATGAAATTGGAATTAAGTGTTTATTAAATTGATATCAATGTAATTTTAATGACTAATATCCATCGAATTATGAATATTATTTATTTTCTGAATCCTCCAAACATATATACTTTATTAGAAAGCTCTATTCGGTTTCGCTGTATATTCAACGTAATACATATTAAAATATATAACAACTAGCTTTTACCCGCGGCTTCGCTCGCATTGAAGCCAATAAATAAGTATCAAAATCATTACCATAGAATTGAATCAATATAATAACTCTATTTTCTTACTTAGCTGGGATTATCAATTTTCAAAATTACAACATTAGGTATGACGTTTAAAAATCTCACAATATGCTTTATTAAAATGCAACAACAAACGGTAAAATATATTTCTCTGTAACAGAAATAAATAATTTTGGACTTTAACAATTTTATATGATATAAATGCAGAGTATTAATGTAGGATATTTTTGTAGACTATATTATAAGTTTCTCCTTAGGGTGCAAATATATGTTAATTAAAGAGAGAAATAAGAAAAAAGAAAGTATCCTATATTACTTCTAATACCCCAAAGAATATGTGTACAAATATTCATGATGATCTGTTGAGTAGTTATCCCGTGAAAGCGTAACAAACAAACTTACATTCAAATTTATATATTAATAAGTTAAGTTTAGTATAAGTATCAACCCTGAATACTGTAATACCGTCCCTCGCGAGGCATAACAGCCGCTGCCTACACCTTCGGATAGAAATAGGTGTGAAGTTACGTTATGTTATCTAATTTACGAATACTGTAAAACTTCATTACTGAAGTAGCTAAATTTGACGATTTTTTGACAAACAATTGTTTTATCATTCGTAAAAAAAAATTTTTTTTTAATATAAAGTACCCTATGTTACTTCTAATACCTTCAAGAGTATATGTACAAAGTTTCATGATGATCTGTTCAGTAGTTTTTGCGTGAAAGCGTAACAAACAAACTTACATTCGCATGTATAATATTAGTATAGTAAGTATGAAGTATAGATACCCAAACATTCGAATTAATGAAAACATATTTTGAACTTTCTCTTTGAATGCCCGGAATGTTATCCCGGGGGAAATATATGTTTGCAAAAAAATATATATTTGAACGGTTTTGCCTCGCGATGAGAGGAAAGAACAAATTTACTCACAAAGTTTTATTGCTGACATTAGAAACTTTCACACCCCTAATATCCGACGATATAGGCAGCGTTTCCTTAATACTAGTACTAAACTAATATACTAATACTACAATAATATTATACGGTACAAATACAAGAATAATGGCAAGACACTACACAACATCCAATACATATTTGATTTCTTTGTAATCGAGACTCATTAATTATGCATACATACTTAAGTATACCGACAATAATGTGTTTTTATTTTGCAAACGCGCAAGAGGGCAAACGAGTGGGTCACCTGATGGTAAACAACTACTCACTGCCCATGAACACCCTTGTGCGTTGCCGTCCTTTAAGGGAGTAGGAAGGGAAAGGAAGGATTTCACCGATCGAGCCGGCCCATTCATGCAGCGAACTGCAGGACTCTACCACTTACAAAATATGTTTCCTTCTTCTGTAATATATGTTTAATATGCAGCTATATTGTGTGCAGAAGATAATACTATCATTGAAAGTAATAACTTTGGTTGAATGAAACGGCCAGGAACTAATTACAATTGGCATGAATGCATCTGTAATATATTCCGCTCCAATTATATCCCCTGGGGGGTGAGCGAGTGAACGGTCGATGACTGCTGCCAAACGATTTATTAACTAAGACTGCATTTTTTTGTTACGGGCATTTTTTGTCAACTTATGTTCAAGACTTTATAGCTTTCCTATATACGAATGCCATCTTTTTCGTTGAGCTTTCATAGAAAAAAATAAGTTTCGGTTGCTTAGCGTTTCAGCAGTCAACTTTATATTGTAATACATCAAATTTGAATCTGAAATGTATGTCTAATAAGCACTTATGAATCACAAAGATTTGCCTAATGTATGAACAATAAGCTGAATACCCCCCTAACATAGCAGCAACAGAACGAAATTTGAGGAATTGAGGCGTAATTCGAAGTAAAACCAATATATTTACTAATTGTTGTTAGGCAATACAAATATACAAACTTACCAAATGACCCTCCATTAATAATAATATCAGCAATATTACGCACGCCTCTGTATTGCCCCAGAACCACTGCGTAGTGATATAATTTACTCAATCGTAACGGGGCATTGTGGACATAAAACAATAGCATGTGTATGCCCGCCGCTGTGTCTGTTAGCTCCAAACGATATTGTTTGTATTGTAAATATGTAGCTGTGTAATTGTTTAAGCAAATAAAAATATTTAGTTTATTCACAATAACAAATACTAATTGTAAAAAAGTGGGCTGAACTTTAAGTGATAGATCAAGACAATGTACCACATTATTGAACACCTTCACATGGTCTGCAAAAAAGTCTGCGATGGCATTAAGGGCATCTTAAAGGCATCTTAAGGATAGCCCACATTTACCATTTTTATTTATTTTCTGAGACGAAACAAAGTTTAATGGTTCAACTAGTCTGAAATAAACGAGAAATCAGAATATCATTGCATTGTTGATCTTCATACTTTGTGCACGGGTCAAGTGTCTTAGAAGCAGATTAAACTGTCAGCGTCAATGGACCTCCAATAAACTTCATTAATCGCCAACTTTAGATTGGATATTTAACAACCACTCGCTTTCCGGATATCAAACATTCATTGGAAGGC
Organism: Euproctis similis; assembly: GCA_905147225.2. Lineage (NCBI taxonomy): Eukaryota > Metazoa > Arthropoda > Insecta > Lepidoptera > Erebidae > Euproctis > Euproctis similis. The sequence goes on from LR990109.1 coordinate 20,081,013, forward strand.
TTCTGTTTGTAGTTCTAAATTAAAACTGAGTATGTAGTTTTAATATGAACCCGCCAACAATTCCCCTATAAATTTAAGCCATTGAAAACTGACCCGTAGAATTTATTGATAGATGTATATCTCTTTATTTGAATCATATTCAACTATATGTTCTATAATCATTTATTTATAACATAATTTAAATTATATTTACCTAGGCAGAATAATAATGGACAATATAGTCTAAAGCGTTATAAATATCTTTTTAAATAGATATAAAATATTACACGAAATAAAGTTAAACAAAATTCAAAAATTTATATAGCCATATATTCTCCAACAATCTTGGCCCTGTGAATTGAAGGTATTCAATTCCAAGAATATTAGTCTAACATATTTTAAAAAGTCTCAGAAACTAAATTTTCTTCGAGGTATAGTACATGTGGAGAAAGTTAAAGTTAACTTGTTAACAACTGGTACATATATAAAAACGTGCCACGAGCACCCCGCTTCTGAATCAAGAAGTCTTGGGTTCCAGTCCGGGCTTACGACAATTACTTTTGGAAATGCTTTTCGGAAGTTACGTGTGATAATAAAATTATCACCTACACCTTCATATAGAAAAAGGCGTAAAGTTATGTTATTGTTTTACGACACCAGCGTACCTACTCGCCAGATTAATTCAGACTTTACTTCATACTATATATCTGTTGTACGCACCATCCTGCTACTTCATTATGTACTTATCCAATGTAATGCTGACTGAGGATATAGTGTTCCGAGTTCGACTGTAAAAGTATCTGAGTTCACAAACATTTTCTTGCTCACTTCTGTTGGCGCAGATCCAAGTTATCGCGACGAATGTAATAGAATTCCGATATGTGCACTTCGCCGCGCGCTCACATATTTGTAGTCGTCAATTATATTTGCACTGAGGAAATACTCAAATACTCAATCATTTACTACGATTTGTATTGAAGTTTGTTTGAGTATATCTCTCTTCAAAATATTTAAAGGTTTTTAGTTTTTGTTTAGAAACGCACCAATATAATATATACGTGTCATATAAAATGTTTAAATTATTTCAACAAGTGGTACATATATAAAATCGTTATATCGTTATAGATACCGGTCTAGTGTTCGAGCACCCTACCTCTGAATGTAGAAGTCGTGGGTTCTTGTCCGGGCTCACACCAATTACTTTTCGAAATGCTTTTTGCGAATAAATCCCGATAGGAGAAATACTTTTGTTTTTGTTGAATGTTTAAAATGTTTGTTTTTATGATTACTATGTAAGAATGTCTAGAAAAGGTATTTAATTGATCTACTTTCATTAAATTGATATGTTAAAACTGTGAACAAATATTTATTGTTGCCAGACGAGACTCTGCCTGCACCTCCAAAGAACCATAGACAATTGAATGAATGCAAGTGAGCAATTACTTAGTTACTAGCTACTTTTATGAATTCTACTTCGTATTGCCAACATAATAAATATCTATACCTACAATTTAAGAAACAGCAAATGTTTTTCCTATAATTATAATTTGATTTTAACAAAATTTACCAAGTGTAGCTGCATTGCGGAGTAGACTTGACCCAGGCTTAGCCTCCGTGATTCGGCAGCAATGCTCAGGTACCACAAACATCTGGCGCCATCTGCAGTGATATCTTATATCCGAATGCTGAAAATTAGTCTAAACTGCAAATAAAATTCTTGATTTACGTAGTAATAAATGATGAAAATTTCCGTACATTAGATTGAAGATGAAGATTAGTATGTCGATAGAGCGCTGTAAGCTATTTTTAAGGGCCATTTTAGATATATTAGGTGTATTATTATAGGATCCTATAAAACTTATACACGTGCGTTTAGGAAAATTTGCATTTTGACGGATCTACTACAATGTTTTAGTGTAACATTGATTGTACTACATCTGAAAATCAAGAATCATTTGTAGTAATTTTTCGTTTATCTTCATGACATAACGTATACATTCGTAGTATTATCTTTTCACTGGGAAGTTAAAAAATGTAAAGTTTATGTTGTATTGAAGCATGTTTTGATTACACCGACCAACATGAGCGTAATTAACTCAGAACACAGAATATTGTCGTGCACGTATTGAATGGATATTGTTGCTTTTGTAATGTTCTGGTAAGTTTATTCTGAACTAGATATAATTGAAGTGTAGTTTGGAGATTAGAATGCATAGAAGGACGTCTTTCGATTAATCTATGTTTATATAGCTTGTTCTAGTTTATGAATATGAATAACATTTATTAGCAATTGTTTTTAACAAGTTATTCTTAGCTAAGGATCAGCACACAAGTATAATGTAATTATTTAAGATTAGGATTTCACCTTTATTTATCAAAAAAGTATATTTTTGAAGTGAAACTTCTAATCTCTCTTGCAATCGTTTAACACTTTTGACGCTCCTTGCGGCCACTAAAAGTAATGTATAAAGGTAAGAAAAACCTTCAGATTCAGGGTGGGGATCGAACCCGCCAATCTCGATTCCACAATCGGTAGTTTTACTGACGCAACACCAAGTCCGTCGTAATGTAATTAAGATGTGCTCTTTTTACATTTAGTATGTTATGAATGTCTCCGCGCACAATTTTTGATTTATATGTCAGACCCTCCCTGTGATTTCAGAATATTACAACGAATCATAAAAATATTCAGATCATTCAAATTTGATATTTGTTTGTTACTTAAATTAACTATTGTGGAAGAGTTTAAAAACTGCTTATTTTATTTCAAACGGGTCCTTCCTTTTAAAAACGTCAGTACAGATGATATAATAGTCCAACATTTTGGAGATAATTTATTATTTATAAACTAATTGGCCCAGTGGCCGAGCACCCCGCTTCTAAATGAAGAAGTCGTGGATTCGAATATCAATTCAGAACATCAATGACTTTCCGAAATTCTTTTGGAAGATGTATGTGAAAAATATCGATAACTGAAAACTTTGTGCCCGGTGTATGGCAATACACATTCCATTTGGATGTTAAACCGAAAAGTCGAGCGTTAAAAGCCGCTGCTTACTCCTTTGGTTAGGAAAAGCCGTGAAGTTATGTATGTATGTTAATAAATTTAGACGAAGGTTATAAAAGTAAGTTGACAAAATTGAAAATAATAATATTATATTTAATTTATTAAATATTATATTTTATATATATATAATATACTGAAGGTTCCATCATGCATTCCTCAAGTCGCAAAATATTACAATTTCCGTTCAATTTCGTTCACCATTCAACTCAAAATAACATTAGCATACCTCGGCAAGGGAATAATTTTATTAAACAACGTATGTAGCCAACATGTAGTAGAATTTCGTCGGTGTATAATCTTATAAACGAACTATATAATTGAGTTTTCATAAAATTAACGATACAGAACTGAGATCTATGTATTCCTTATGTTTTTGCGAATAATATTCACAATAACTAGACATACTTATGGATTATTCGGTGATTATTCTACATATTTATTTATTCCAACTTTTTTGATCATGTAGACTGCAAAACCTAAAGCTAATTCCTTATATTTCACATACCTACTATATCTGACTGCTCTCTGAGACGTTGATAAAACATAATATAAACTCATCATTAAAGTATGTACGTCTCAATTTAATTTTTTTAAAACAATTATAGTAGTTCATTGCAAAAAGTAATCACCCTCTTCAGTTACATCCGTCGAGGTTGACCGACCTCTCAGGGATACAAAACAGGTACCAAGATATATTGAAATATTTTTCTATCTTCAAGATTTACGTAGCAAGAAATATATGTATCGTTTATTTAACCACGAAAGAACGCTGTAAAAAATACCAAGACCTCTCTGAACATGAACATAAACTAGCTCGTGCCGTGATTAGTACGATGAGTCAGGTATCAGAACACCATACCTTTCCCTCTCCCCTTTTCACCCCACTCCCGATTCCTATTCCTGCCACATTTAAGGGTCGTCAACGCAATTATGACTGTATGTGTGTTGCAGTGTCACACTGTGGACAGCGTTAGTCACTTACTATCAGGTGACTCGTTTGCTCCTTTGCCGCTCTCTTTCCTTTAAAAATTCTAGTGATAGCAGCTAGTTAGTCTTTCTATCAGTACATATCTACTGCATATACTGATAGAGACAAGTCTGTGATCGTCTTCGTATGGTATGAAGGTAAGCCAATATAAAATGCGATCAAAGAGCACCTACCCTGTCGGCACCCACCCAAGCGGATGTCAGTAGACATCACAAATGTATTGACACAAACCCTCTAAGTTGTTGATTAGACTGTGCGGTGTTCCGAATGAGATATTCCTGTTTGCCTCGGTGCCTGTACACATATTGCGTAATAACATACCAAATAACACACACGATGATTTTGGGTAAAGAAAATAGGATTTTGGGTAAAGGTAGAAAAATATTTGATGACACGACGTTTGGTGGTTTGATGTTTCAAATTCGTATTCTACTTGCTGATAACACGTAAAAAAGTTCGTAACGCATTTTAATGAAACAATCAATTTTTTTTGAGATTCCACTTTTTTCTGCTCTATAAAATTATGTCGCGTAGTTGGTAAAATACCATTTGTATTAAAGTCTTTTCACTATTTTTACTTTTACTACTTCCCAGAACTTTTAAATCGAATGACGAAATCGATGTGACTGTGAATCGTGTTCTGATTAAAAACAAATCTTTACCTAATAATATGTGTATATAGTATAGAATACAATTTAAAATATACCATTAAAAGAATACATTACAGTAGTACATGGCAGATGTAAGCCAAGTACAAGAGGTGGTCTTATCGCATGCTGTAATCTCTTCCAAACATTCTTTGGATGGACATGTTGAACTAAAAATATAAAAACGCTTCGTACAGTTGCTTGTTTAAAATCTATTCAACCAGAAATCTATATTTAAGTTAAGTAGATATATTTATTTAAAGCAAGAACCAAGCACGTTTACTGAGTTATCTCATTACTAGACAAGGGAGTCCATTCTCGTTGACCTTGGGGTCAGGTAAAATGAATTTGTCACACCTTTTAACGGAATAATATCAGAGCGAACAGTTCGTGAGGGGTGAAAGAAATATTTACGTCATATTAGCTATTCAAGAAGGTCGGTTAGCAAAATAAATTAAGAAAACGAATTGAAAGAATGTGAAGGAAAGAAAGGATATAAAATTAACAAGCTTCTCCTTTTAATTGAAGGTGACAAAAGGAAAATAAAGTTTTCTCTAGCGTAATTATTTGAGACCGTATTATTATAGAAAATAATATTTATATTTAGAACAACAGCAACAATTACCTACAACAAACAACAGTTTAAGCTAAGTTTGTTTCTACATACAATTTGATATAGGTTTTATGTATTGTGGTTTTTCTTTCTTGTTGTTGAATTTTAATAAAATATAATTTTTCATTTTTAGTTTCACCCTAGATTTTACCCCAACTTCCCTTGAGTAAATGTGTTTCAAAGAAAACATACAAACACAAATACCAGGGGTATATATCGCCAGGATCTGAAAACATAATATGTTTTAAAATTAAGGTGTCATTTGCTAATATTATAAATAGGAAAATAATAAGAATGAAATAAAAATATTTAACATAACATAACTTCAAGGCCTTTGTTACTCGCAGGTATAGGCAGCGGCTGTTAAGCTTCGTCTCGTCATTTTTGCGTCCCAAATGGAATAGTTGGCGAACCTATTGCCATACCGGGCACAAAGTTTTCGTCATCGATATTTATCACATATAACTTCCGAAAACAAATTCTAAAAGTCATTGCTGTGAGCCAGTGTTACGATTCGAACCCACGACTTCCAGATTCAGAAGTGGGGTGCACGACCACTGGACCACTGACATATAAAACGCTTCAAAACCGAGTTTACATTTAGTAAAATAAGTTTATGTGACATTACAATGAGACACGCTAATTATAATTAAATAAGTTATAGGTAATCTTGGTAAAATTGGTAAGAAGAAATTCAAACTATGTACTACAAGGTAAAATAAAATACGGGAAGGCATTCAAAGGCAATCGCGATCGACGAGAGCCGGTCACGTGACCTCAACGAATATGGAATACCCACAAATATAGATCTACATAAACATGTACATTTAAGTCATATCATTCAAGTGGCTCATTGAAATAACGTTACGTTATTTATAAGGAAAAAAATATTTGCTCACAAAATTATGTTTACCCTTTCGAACATTACCCATTCACCGGACTGCACGATATCGAAGGTTATGTGTTTTTTGTGTGTGTAAGATCTTTTTTTTTGGTCAACCAAGTAGCTTGAACGGCTAGAGGACCATATAGGTTTTCTTAATTTTCAGAAAAACACACTAAACACGTAAAAGAAGTCAATAGGTTTTTAACAAATATGTACGCTTAACTAATTAGGACCTCCTTATCGCTACTACACGCACACAGATACAATCAAATTTTCCTTAGCAGCGGTAGTAGTAGTGGTAGAGATATCGACGTTAAGTGGCATACTTCACGTCTCCATCGGTGAGAGAGGTATCCGGAGGCTACCCTCTTCCCGTTTGCTTCCCATACCACTCCCTTAAAAGCCGGCAACGCAACTATAACACTATCTGCTTTGCAGGTGTCTATGGGTGACGCTGGTTGTATACCATCAGGTGGTCTGCTTGCACGTTTGCCACATACAACACCTCCGATATTCATAAAATGACATATTCAAATAATTCTAAATATATATGATCAAGTCTCGGTGGCGCAGTGGTCGAGCACACGGCTTCTGATCCAGAGGTCCGGGTTCGATTCCAGACACTGGTTCACACCAATGACTTTTCGGAAATGTTTTCGGAAGTAAACTTCACACTAAAGTGTGATAAATATAGATGACTGAAAAACTTTGTGCCCGGTATGGCAATAGGTTCGCCACCTATTCCATTTGGGACGTAAAGATATCGGCGAAACGAGGCTTAACAGCCGCTGCCTACACCTTCGGGTAACAAAAGGCGTGAAGTTATGTTATATATGTATATGAGCAATTTAATTTGTTGATATACATACAACTTAAGTAATTCAATTAATATCTATAGTCCAGATTCACAACAATGACGTAACGATTCTGTGTTTCTCTGTTAATAATTTTCGCGCAAACTTGAGAAACAAATATAATAGTATTGTTAAAATTTGCGGAGTGACTCTCGCTGATCGCGTCGTAAACAAGCTCGTAAGGAAGGAAGTTAAATTGAAAGAAAATGTCGGGTAGTAAGAAAGGGCATGCTCCGATGGTTCGGACATGACAAAGAATGGACGACTCAAGATTGACTAAGGAGATATTCAATGCATAAGCGGATGGAAGTGCGAGTTGAGGACGGCCATGGCACACTTTCCATGACCAAATAGAGCGATTTTCTGGAGGAAGGTAAGTAAAGTATTACCAGAAAATCAAAACATTTTATTTAACAAATATCCAAATGAAATTGCAAGTTCAAATTTATTATATCACAACAAATTTTAAGAAGGAAAACCGACACAAGAAAGTTCCTCTCGTTATCCCGGACCAAAGTTATTCAAATATTTTCCAACAGAAATACATGTATTTCCCTTGGGATAAACATTTCGAGGTTTCACTTCGGTCAAATAAAACAAAGGTTAAAAATATGTTATCGTAAATTCACACGTTTGGGAATTGCAATATTTTATAATATATGATACCTATATATACTGTACGTGATGCAGAAAAACTGGAATAAGAATGATCTCGTTAAGCATACTACTAGTCTCCGCAAAATTAACAAATCTCTTTTGGGGCAATGTAAATGCTTCAACAACAAACTTCCCGTAATAAATAAATAATAATCAATCCCCAAAGAATTCGTAATATTCCTATAAATAATTGTATAAAAGCTATTAAGCTCAAACTTTGTAATAAGGGCTAAAACTACTATTTTATGTGTCCTTTAGAACCTAGGAAATAAATTATATTGATTAAAACAACTTTTAGGATTATATCGCGTTTATTTATTAATTATTTTTAAAAAAAATATGGATAGAAGATATAACATTAATAGCAGGAAACGAATGGAGAGAGAAGGCTATGGATAGAGAGGTTTGAAAACAGCTGGAGGAGGCCTTTACCCGAGAAGGGGTTCCGATCAACGGTACCGAAGAAACTCAAGAGACCGAATAAAAGAAAAAAAAACAATAAATAAATAAATTGTATATCATTAACTATATCTCATGTTAGAAATAATCTGTAAATTGGAAATAAACAGGCTTTATTATATTATTATTATTACTTATTTATATTTATTTCCCGACGTTTCGAACTCTTTACAGAGATCATTTTCACGAGTTGCTTTAATCAATGAGTGAGATTCGCGAAAGTCTTAGAAATAAATAAATAAATTATATCTTTATTTTCCTACATATCACGCTCTACTTTTATAATGTCACGATGGTACAGTGGTCGAGATCCCCGTTTCTGAATCAAGAAGTCGTGAGTTTGAATCCGTGCTAGTAAGTAGAAGTAAGTACTTCTACTAAGTGATATTGCACAGAGTAATGATCATCTCCACAGGTTATTGTTCCGCGTTATGAGCTCAGGTCTCGACCTCAACGCCAACAGTGGCGTCGATATTGGCGAGCTGCCAGGTTGGCGACACCGACCTTTGTGTGGAGGGCGCCATGTCGCCATGTCGAAGAGTGCACCAATCTTGTTCACGTTACAGATGTTACTTCAGATATTATAATTCTACTTTTCGTTCTTTTCATCACTCATTAAAAGGTGGTAACTCTAAATCAACTCTTTGGTGAAGTCGCAAAATCTTTGCAAATGCTTCAAGCAAATAGTAATTTAGAAGATAATCAGGATGGCAATAGATTAGTAAAATTGAAAAGTACTTGATAGTCTAATGCACTGGTTTATGATGATAAGATTTTTTAAAATGCAAGCATAATAATAGGGTATTCGTAATGTTTTTTTAAGGTGGGAGTCAATAAAGCCAATTTGATTTATGTTAAGTAAACCAGGAAAAAGGCAAAATTCTATCTTAGTCACTCAGGACATTGCAAATAAATATCATAAGTATAATTTAATAAATAGAAGGTTGCCGAATAATTCTGACCACAGTTTAATCACCGTGATTGAATTGTTACTTCAAATGCCTTGTTTTATTATGTTTATTAGTATATTGATTTCAGCAAGATCTAATTAGTAATTAATTATGTATATTAATCATTCTTTAAATATAATATAAGTATAGTAAGAAATTATATTTATTGACTATTTAATCTGGTACTTTGTTAAATATCACAGACTGGTTGGAGTCATGGCAATTATGAGATCAAACTTTTGGTTGACATTTCCCTCACTAAATTATTTCCACCAAAATAAAATATTATCTTCTTAGAAATTAATTTTAAAACATTAATTCTGTATTATCGATAATATTATTTACTTGTTCCCCTCTCTCTCTTTGATTTTGGGATACCTTAAGTTCTCGGGCAGCTAAAATCATAACCGTTGACATACTATTGACAAAGATACGGTGAGTTTATGACTATATTAATACAATGTTGCCTTGTAAAAAAAATACCAGCTATTTGATTCTACTATTGCAAATTTAAGTGAAGTCTCGGTGGTCCAGCGGTCGAGCACACGGCTTCTGATTCAGAGATCCGGATTCGAATCCAGACACTGCCTCACACCAATGACTTTTCGAAATTGTTTTCGGAAGTAAACTTCACACTAAAGTATAATAAATATCGATGACTGACAACTTTGTGCTGAGCATGAGGTAATAGGTTCGCCACCTATTCCATTTGGGATGTAAACATAACGACGAGACGAGGCTTAACAGCCGCTGCCTACACCTTCGGGTAACAAAGGCATGAAGTTATGTTTATGTAAGTGAATCACTATATTTCGTCACTGCTCTCAATATTAAAGATCTAAGCATCGTAGACTGTTTTATTTATAAAGCTTGAAATTTTATTTATTTCAGCGTAGTGGCGACCGTTGATCTTAATTGAAAAATATTTCGCAGCGCAACACAAAACAACTTGCTCCGTTTACGGTTTCCGTGTACAAAATACAACAGAGCGTTTTCAGTAAAAAAATAAAAAAAAACAAATAGTATTTTATTTTAGTAAGCCACGCCGACAGATAACTTGTTTTTATTTTCCTGGTGTTTTTTTTTACCTTTCGTCGACGTGGTTAACGAGCCTTTTCAATTATAACCATCGCCAATGGTGAAGTTATGTCCAAAACAAATTTGGGCATTCGACTCGATTGCCCAGTGGTTTTGTACTGGGACTACTGCGCTGGGTCAAAAGCCTTGGGTTTGAAACGATTGCCTTTGACCAGTATCGATTAAATTATTCCAGATGTATAGCAACGGACTCATCCCTTTTATTAAAATGCAAGTTTTTTTTATTTATGTGAAATTTATTTACATGTGAATGTTTTTTCTTGTAACTATTTATGCTAAATGTAAGATCCGGTAATAACAGAAGTTTTAAGAACTGTTGTAGAATTGTCCAAGTTATGAATTAGATATCTTTAAAAAAATGTGCGAAATCAATGGTCCTTCAGTTTTTCTTATGAAAACCCTCGTCCATATCTCTAGACACAGTGTAAGTGTTCAGAACTCAACACAAAGTCACAAATAAATGGAAATATTTCGATCTTTGAAATGCTTCCATTCAATAGACGTCACCGACCGTACTCCATTTTGCTAACAAATAAACTTAGTCAATTATGTGGTATCAGAGTATACAAGTAGATATTCACCAAACCACCAGTTAAATTACGTTTTACGTATTTATTTTATAACACTCTCGGATAATTGTAAAATACATATGTATAGGAAGCATGGGATTCTAATATCATTACATAGTATAAAACAATCGCTTTCCTCTGTCTGTACCCTTATATGCTTAAATCTTTGAAACTGCGCAACGGATTCTGATGCGGTCTTTTTTAATAGATAGAAAGTGTCAAAGGAATGGTTAGGTATAATTCAGGTATATTGTAGTGTAGAAAAATTGCTAATTTTCGAGATTTAGCACTTTAATTGTAAACGCTGTAAAACATTACTTTTGATGAGGAACAAAGTTCGCCGGGTCAGCTAGTACTTTATAAAGTCATTTCACTATTCTTGGTAAATGATGACTTCCATGAAAATACTACTCGATCTTCTTTATCTCAATATACTTCTTTATATGTTGGTGGGCGAAACGTCTTGAAAAATGTCTGTTTCAATACATTTGCCTAGTTAACTATTCGTTTGTATTTAGTACGAAACTCTATTGTGTCTAAACGGGCCTCGCGGCGCCTTGGTAATACTACCAGCTGGAACAATGAGGTCGGAGGTTCGATTCTCACCCGAGCACAAATATTTGTGACAAACATGAATATTTGTGTGGCGTCTGGGTGTCTTTCTATGTATTATAAGTATGTATTTACAAAAGAAAAAGTATATATGTATTAATATCTGTTATTTAGTATCCATAACACAAGCATTTAGTTGCTTAGCTTGGAACTAGAGGGCGCTGTGTGTATTGTGTCCAAGATATTATTATTGTTAAACTAGCTGACCACGGCGAACTTTGTTCCGCATCAAAAGTAATAAATGATTAAATTTTGGATATCATGCGATTCAATTCTATTTATCGGCTTTAACTGCTGTCCCGCTATGTTAATACTGCATATTTTTATCTGCATATCTTCGAAAATATTCGTTTAAATTGCATGCTGTAAAGGGCCAGGATCATCTATATTATATGCACAATCTATTTAAGACACTTAATTGAATGAAAATTAATGCTGTAATGTTTAAAATCGCTTCGTAAATAAGTCACTATTTCTCGTAAAAAGTAGTAAAATAAAAATGGTCATTGTGGGTTATCCCTAAGATATAGACATATGCCCTTGCAGACTTTTTTGTAGACCTTCTGAAGGTGTTTAATAATGTAGAACATTATTTTGATCTATCACTTAGGGTTCAGCCAGCGTTTGCAATTAAATTGCTACATCTCGAAAATTATCATTTTTTCTTTACAACATCATACATGAATTAAAACCACCCCGTTGACACCCTCTAACTATTAAAAAAAACCGTATCAAAATCCGTTGCATAGTTTTAAAGATATACCGGCGGTAGTGTTGCCCAAATGCAAGACCAAGACAAGACTTGGCCAGTCTTGGTCTTGGTCTTGCATCAATACATCTGGTCTTGGTCTTGGTCTTGCACTCCCAGTCTTGGTCTTGCTGCAAGAGTCTCGCAAGTCTTGCAAGTCTTGCAATTACCCATTAGTCTATCGCTATTTATTAAACGTTACTTTAGATATTAGAACAACGCAAATTAGGTACTGTAACGAGTTCGTTCTCTCGGCTTCCCAATCTATATGATATTGGTAGAACCAACGTGAGAACCACTATATAATATAATTCAGCTCAGTTATTTATTCCTAGGGTATTTAGGAGCTCAGTGCATGTGTATCAAATAATAATGCCAACAGATTAAATCATAGTATATATTAGATAATTATGTTTTACGTGACCTTTTTCAGTTTGCAGCATTGTTCATTGAACCACATCAGACTTCTTTAAATTTGAGGCTTCATCCATTGCCCCACATCAGACTTCTGTTCATATTACAATTCTCAATAATACGCTTGATAATTTCGCTATTCTCTTTTGGTACTTTTAAAATCTCCTCTTGTGGGAGTCAATCTCTAAGTTCCCTTTTTTATCTTTTTTTATTTATTGACATTCAAATCTTATTAAATCAAAATGTTTTTAAAAATTCAAATACAAATTTCGAAACACACGTATTAAAAATATCAAAGAGTTAATATCTAAAAATACCAAAGAGTTTACAGTACATTTTGAGCTTGAATTAACATTGCCAAAGTACCTAAAGATCAACCAAATTAATAAATGTCTAAGCATTTTATGAGAAATTCAGAAAATCAACAGATCGCTTAGATTGGGGTTTGAACCCACGACCTAAGCGATCAGTGCCGATACTCTAACAAACCAACTGAGCTATCAACTGTGTCCTGCGGGGATTGCAAGCTTTTTATATTATTCGATTACTATTATAGAAAATTTTTACACGTTTGAAGTGTATTAAAAGTTTTTGTATTAAAAGTGTCTACAATATTTATTAAATGGGTGACGACATATTTAAGCACTTTGTGTTTTAAAACCACACAGAACAGATCAGCATAATGTATTCGTGTCCACTCTAAGCACCCGAGAACTTATTTTATTCTTTGGAACATTTGTACTCTGTGGCGGCAATCAAACAGTATCAAATATTGTGCGTACGTCGCGGCGGTGACGATTGTTTGTATGCGCAATAGAAGCCGCTGCCGCTGTCGCGTATATCTTGACCTTGTACTTCCGAATAGCGTTAAAATTTCTATGAGAGGTTAGCACCCGACCTTTGATGATGCCGACAAGGCACCGCTCACTATCACACACAATGCCGATGGTCAAAACTAGGGATGCACTCTTTTTTCTTTTAATGGATATTTACATTCGCTATGTACGTTTGTTTATGGTACCTAATGTTCGTAATTCGCATAAGTCCAATTTTCCAAAAAAAAAAGCTTGAGAGATGTCAAGGGACCCCGGATGGAATGAATTTCATTTCGATTAATTAGTGAAGGAATTGTAATAAAATTTTATTTTTTTAAGTTATAATAACATTTTTTCTTCTTATTTTATTGTTATTATTTTTTATTATTTACTAGCTTCTGCCCGCAGCTTCGCCCGCGTAAATAGTAAAAAGTTATGTGTTCCATATTACCGGGACTAAAAAGGATAGCCTTTGTTGTTGTCCAACGTCTAATCTCTGTACCAGAGAATTCATAAAAATTCAGTTATTGAGGCGTAAAAAATGACAGATATACAAACCGATTTTGCACTTGAGTTACTTTCACATTTATAATATTAGTTGGGATTAGTTTAAATTTCGATATAGGTACTGTAAGGACTTCGTTCTCTCGGCTTCCCAATCTATATGATATTGGTAGAACCAACGTGAGAACCACTATATAATATAATTCAGCTCAGTTATTTATTCCTAGGGTATTTAGGAGCTCAATGCATGTGTATCAAATAATAATGTCAACAGATTAAATCATAGTATATATTAGTTAATTAATCAAATCAAATCAAATCAAATCAAAATAATTTGTACATGACCTTGCATAAAAATTCGTTCCTTTGTCCATTGCTCCACATCAGTCTTCTCCGTAGTTCTGTCCTTTGCACCACATCAGACTTCTTTTATATTACAATTCTAAAACGATACGTATAATAATCTCGCAATTCTCCTTTGGTATTTTATACAACTTCCTCTTGTGGGAGTCAATCTCTAAGTTCTCTTTTTTATTTATTGACATTCAAATCTTTTTAAATCAAAATGTTTTTAAAAATTCAAATACAAATTTCGAAACACACGTATTAAAAATATCAAAGAGTTTATATCTAAAAATACCAAGAGTTTACAGTACCTATCTTTTCTGGCAAATTTACTAGCAACTATTGACGAATTTCAAATCCGTCACTACCTAGTCACATCATTCAACTGTTATTACTTAGTACAAATGTTTCAAACCTTTTTCATTTCCTTTAAATACACATATACTCGTTTAATGATACAAATACCCGTGTAGCGTTTTGTGCCATCAGCAATCGTAGATTTGAAGTTTGTCGTTTGTGTTTATATTCTTAGTTTTCTATCATTGAAGCTCTTATGTAATCCTTAGTAAAAAAAGTATTCAATTCTCAATTTTTGGCGGTGAACATCTGAAATTGTATTATTACCTGAACTAACATGTGTACCAAACATCAGAAAAACACAAACACGGCAGGATACATTAAAGTTTAAACTGTTAAAAAATAGCTAACACTACGAACAACAGTTTTGTTAATATTACACTGTGTGTGTTTGTGTGTGCGTGTGTTACCGCACACAACCATCTTACACGTGGCAAATATCTAATATTCTATTCGCTATGACCTTCGGACAATAAAATATTAATATTTTTTCTAAATTCGGCATTTATAAAGAAAATGATGTCACGCGTAAGTCCGAAATTCTTTTTATAAATGTCGCGATAGAACACTTGAAAATTTTAAATTTTATTTACGATGGTTACGTACATTTGATATGTACATTTTTTTGTAACTTCAACCCTTTAATACCCTTATATCAGAATTCTCTAGTTCGAATCCTGGCACACACTGACTTTTCGGTTTTTTTGAAAGTTATATGTGATGTCAAATGTCAATACGACTGACTAACAAAAAATGCGTCCGATGTATGGCAACAGATTGCACCATCTGTATGATCTGTTAAAGACGGGACGAAAATTTCGGTGTGTCGAAGCGGAAGGTCATTGGTGAACCGCTTCTGATTCTAGAGGTCGTGGTTTCGAATCCTGACACGCATCAATGACTTTTCGGTGACAAACCGATGACAAAAAAAAAATCGTGCCCGATGTATGGCAATGTGTTACATATGGGACGGAATCCTCAGTGTGCCGAGGCGTAGCTGCCGCTGCCTACACCTTCGGGTATTAAATGACGTGAAGTTACAAACCTTTCAAATCGGATAGGAGTAAAATTTAAATTAGTAAATAAGTCTCAAATAAATAACTCTTCTTACGCAGCCGGATAAAATATAAGAGATAAACATTTACTCATTAAGGTGTATAATATTGTGGTATATTATTTTGATCTATATCGTAGGGTTCAGCCAGCGTTTGCAATTAAAGCGAAAAAATTATGGGGGAACTTTGTTTTATAATATGTAAAGAAGATTTTGTACAAAAAACCTGTATACGCTCAACAAAAATAATCGTCGCGACACCACACTGTTCAATGCGAAATAGAAAGACGAAACGAAAATATCTGGCTTGCTTTCTATAAGAGAGAGAGATAGACAGACAGAGAAACAGGCGCACGCCACACGGCTTACATAGGTACAATAGCTTACTATGGCAAAATGTGTCGTTAAAACTTTTCGTATGAATTTTTTTCGTCTAGCCCCCTTTCACAACGCGCGATTAGGAACTTCGTGCCAAAAATTATATATGTTTTGCGCCTCATAGAGTCCCTAAGCGTATACCCCGAACTCCTATACTTACTCCCTGAAACAACACTCAGTCCTAACTGCAAGACTCTTAACTGCAAGACCGCAAGAGTCTTGCAGGCTTGGTCTTGTTCTTGCTTAAGTCTTGCACAGTGAGACTTGGTCTTGGTCTTGCTAAAATTAGGCGGTCTTGGTCTTGTTCTTGCATTTTTGCAAGACTGTAAGACAAGACTGCAAGACCAAGACCGATTTGGGCAACACTAACCGGCGGCCTAATGCCGGCGAGCACCTATTTCTGGAAGTAGAACTATGCCATAATAAAATTTTGCTTGGGGTCTACTATTGGCCGTCACTCCACATAAACTTTTTCTCATCCTTCGAACAACTGCTTCAAACTCTCACTGCCTCTTACAGTCAATCTATCATTATGGGTGACTTCAACACCTGTCTCTTAAAAAAAGATTTCCGTTCGTCTTCTCTCCTCTCGATTGCTAACTCCACTAACCTCAAAATTCTTCCTTTAAATTCTACTCACCATCCTCCTAACCTTACTCCTTCACTGC
The DNA here is from genome assembly GCA_905147225.2 of Euproctis similis. Classification (NCBI taxonomy): domain Eukaryota; kingdom Metazoa; phylum Arthropoda; class Insecta; order Lepidoptera; family Erebidae; genus Euproctis; species Euproctis similis. The sequence goes on from LR990109.1 coordinate 20,097,675, forward strand.
TTGACTTAATATTTGTTTCATCTTCAGAACGAGCTGTTCTGCAATAAGTCAAGAATTCTTGTGCAGCGTAGTTTTGGTGGTATGGATCACGACAGCCTGCATTTGGATGCGGAATCCTTAGACTGGGGGAAAATCTACTCCACAACAATAATGGATGAAAAGGTGATGCTATTTGCGGAAATTCTTAATAAACTTTATGATAAACATGCACCCATAAAATCCATTAAAGTGTGCCACTTTCCATCGCCGTGGCTCACTGAAGAAATCAGACAGTTAATAAAGAAAAAGGCAGCTGCAAAAACAAAACTGAGAATAAAACCGACTGATACGAATCGAACTAAATATTTGAGTATTCGAAATCATTGCAACAAGGTGTGTAGTGATGCACAACGCCAACACATTCATACCTCCGTACAAAACGGTGATCCTGCAAAGGTTTGGAAGTTTTTAAAATCTTTAGTAGTCTTCGTAGTCTTTAGGCAAACAGCGTCAAACAACAAATCCTTCTGCTCTTGACATAAATGCTCTTAATATTCATTTCTGCTCTTCGTCTAACTTTGATAAGACAACTAAAGCCAACACATTACAATATCTTTCATCACTACCAACTCCTAATTACACTCCATTTTTCTTTCGTCAATTTACTACTAGTGATGTTAAGAATAGTATTCTGTCTATTGCTTCCAATGCCATTGGGACTGATAACATTAGGCGTAATATGATACTTCCCATCCTTGAACAAGTCGTACCCGTTATTTGCCATATCCTTAATCATTCCGTTTCCACTGGTGTCTTCCCATCAACATGGAAAGACGCCCAAGTAATACCACTACCAAAAGTCCCGAAACCAGCATCCTTTTCTGAATATCGCCCCATATCCATTCTTCCATTCCTCTCAAAAGTACTTGAACGTCTTGTCCATGATCAATTAAATACTTTCCTTAATTCCAACAACCTACTTAACCCATTTCAGTCCGGTTTCCGTCCTGATCATAGTACCACCACAACCCTTGTCAACATTACGGATGATATAAGGTCAGGCATGGAAAATGGAAAGCGGAAAGCTAACAGTCCTTTGCCTTTTAGAATTTAGCAATGCCTTCAACACTATTGACTTCGAAGTGTTACTTTCCATACTGGGCTCTCTTAACATATCTCTTGGAGTAATTGACTGGTTTCGAAGTTACCTGTTCGGTCGCCGACAACGCATCCGTTTGGATGACACGTATTCACCTTGGTGCAACATCACTGTCGGTGTGCCACAGGGTGGGGTTTTATCTCCATTGCTGTTTTCTATATTCATAAATTCTATCTCTAATAAATTACTTTCTTCTTACCACCTGTATGCTGATGATTTACAAATATATTCACAGGAAGCACTAGGGGACTTGGCCAAGGCCATATTTACAATCAACGAAGATTTATTAAAAATAGAAAAATGGGCTTACAGATATGGCATATTGGTTAACCCTACAAAAACTCAAGCTATTTTGATCGGCAGCTCTGGACAGATAGACAAATTAAACTTCACAACATTACCTAAGATTATATTCAATGGCATCTGCATCCCTTACAGAGATAAGGTAAAAAATCTGGGAATTTACCTAGACACTACACTTTCATGGTCGGCACAATTAGAGAATGTCAGCCGCAAAGTGTTCTGCTCTGCAGGATCCTTAAGAAGGCTCCGTAACCTTCTACCCGTTACCACCAAGACTGCGCTTGCACAATCTATTCTTCTTCCTATTCTTGACTATGCCGATACCAGCTATCTTGATCTCACTGAAAACCAACTAGATAAACTTGAGCGTCTCCAGAATCTTTGTATTAGGTTTATATTTGGTTTACGCAACACTACTACGCCTCACTATCTTAAAAAACGTTTCGCGATTCTCCATGACACACATACGAGATACTTGCGATCATCAGTGAACTTAAGTCTAGAAATCCCAGCTCACTCCACAAATTTCTCAGATAAGTCTTTCTCTGTCCAAGCAGCACTCTTGTGGAATGACTTGCCACTGACTATTCGGCGTGCTCAGACGCTGGCAACATTTAAAAGTCGTCTTGCAGAATACTACTTGTCACTGTAAATTACTCCACTTGTATGACATTATATTTGTATCTATGTATATATATCTAACTAAATTATGTATGTATATATGAATGCGTATTTATTTATGTATTTATGTGTGCGTATGTGTAAGTATTTATGTATAAACATGTATCTGTATGTATGGATCTACCTTGATGAGGTTTGATGATATATATTACAAACAAGTACACCGCGTATTACTGTTCCTGGCATATCATGTCCATCTTATGGTTGTCAGGAAGAGATCGCACCATGCGATAAGACCGCCTTTGTACTAGCCTAAAATTTACCATTTATTTATTTATTTATTTAAACTTAATGCACAATAATTTGGTACATAGGCGGACTTAATGCCTTGAGGCATTCTCTTACAGTCGACCACGGGAAGTGCAGACAAATGTGTTGAGTAGGTGCATTAGTTAATTAATTTATATATATATATATATCTCCAAACACAAACATACTTAAATATGCATATTCATACATACATACATACACGAACATCCATATATATTTATATATATACATATACATACATACAAAAATAAATACATACACGTATCTAAGATTATGTTTGTGACAGGGTAGCCAACTGACTTAGTAACAGCTTACGTACCTTAGCCTTGAAGCTAAGACGGTTGGTGGACATCCTAACCTCAGAGGGGAGTGCATTCCAGAGGATTACTGATTGAACGAAGAAAGAAGAGTTTACAAAGTTAGTTGTATGAGAGGGACAGCGCAAAAGACCATACGTGATGGAGCGAAGTTGATACGAAAAGTGAATAAACCTGATGTGAGAAGCTAGATAAGCAGGTGGGTTAGAAGAATGAAGGAACGAAAAGAGGGTTGTAAGAGTACGTAACTTGCGGCGCTCGCGAATAGGTAACCAACTGAGCTCAGAACGATGGGAAGAGACGTGGTCGTATTTGCGAAGATTGTACACGAATCGAATGCAGTTATTGAGAAGCCGGTCATATTTGTTTAGAAGGTCTGCATTCAGGTCTGAATAACACACATCACCACTACTCACTACTATTACTACTACTACTACTACTACTACTACTACTACTCACTGTAATTCAATCTTTTTATGGTGTACAATAAAGTGTATTTATTTTTGTTATTATTATTATTAGTATTATTATACGCATATAAGAGGACAGACAGCGGAAAGTGACGTTGTTTTATACTATGTAATGATATTATCCAAATTGTAATAGCCCTTACATTCCTAACAAATTATTGTTTCAATTCTTCACCGATTCAAAAGATACTCTATTCTTTTCTACTAGAAACACTATCCAATAGGATCCTTTTTCGTTTCTCCAATGTTCAATTATCTATTTAAGAAAATTTATCTAAATTAGTTCAGAGTTACTTTCGCATTTATAGTATTGGTTGAGATTAGCCTCGGCTATAGTGAATAAAACTAATTCATAACTTATCCCGATACTGAATTAGATTACCGTCACTTAATGAGAAAAAGGTAATTTGTAAGGTCATAAAGCAACTTATTGTGTGCTAACGGTCTTTTCGCGCATAACTTTGGTCATTAGCTACACATAATAGATACTGTTAAAAGTAATCCCAAATAGGTTATATCCCCCTATAGTACTAAAATCCCATCATTCGTCAAAACTTTTAGAGATTGCTTAGCAGATTACTGTGAACACCTCTTATTTAGAGTTTCCTTCATTTAACACACAAAAAATGCTGGCGCAAAGTTCTTTAAATCTGTTTCAATAGAGATCCATTAAAATATTCATTTGGTTAACAGTCAATCAACTTTTTCATTGTTAATTAGTCTTAACTTACTTATCTGCAAACAGAACTAAAAGACGCTCTTTTTTGAGGTTATTAGCATCAAAGTTGTTCTTAAGAGCAAATGATAATTTTAGATACAATAAAGATAACAAAACCACTGCAGATAGACTTTTGGGACAGAATTTAACTGTCAAAGCTTTGATAAATTACTAACTTCTCGTGATATGCATGATAAACTAGAACAACTTCAAAAGCATGAGGAATAAATGGAATTACTCCGTGCTACCTGAAACATCATTACTGCACTCTGTCGAGATAGAACGATATATGCACAATGTGCACATACCAGGTGTCTTAACAACGTAACAATTAATTTAACAGTGTACAATAACCTATATTGACATGGGTTTCGAAGCTTTTGGCACATGCTCGCCATTCGCTTTAAATTTAATCATGTTTTAAATTTAAATTTGACGTTGTTTGCCAGTTCCTGTTAAACTTTATATCGCTTAGATATTAGCGAAAATTTGTTCTGATCTCGTCTCAGTTATTGATGTTTCGCATCTGTATATAATACTTTATGATTTCATGTATTTTGTAACAAGGCAACCCTTTTTGAATAGTTAATGTGCCGTATAAATTTCTTTGGCCCGTTGAGAATTCTAGGCTCCGGTGACTTCATTTTAAAACGAACCAATTATTTTCACCTGACATCAAGGACGGTTAAGATGGAACACGTTACATAGTAAAGCGATAGCTCTGTAAACATTTACCGACCAAATGAAGTAAGCACTTGTTTACTTTCGCATATTGAATGTCGCTTTAAAGACTATGTAGCCAACCTAATTAAATTCTCGAGGTTGGTAGGCAATTCTCCGAGAGCGGGCAATTCTCCGCTAATGATTTTGATAGGTCTGTGAACATCTTCCTATTTATGTTCTTTAAAGTTTCAAACAACTCTTTCCGGTCTTGGGATGGTAATAAAAATATTCTTGACAAGAAAACAACTTTACAAATTTTTCTGTATGTAAAGATTATAGGGACACACCGTCCTTTCATAGGAATATCTTTTCGTGCTCGTGAACTAATTGTGAATAACTTGTTTTTTGCTCTTTCTAAAAGCGAAGATTCAGTTTCTTCTTCTTATCTTAACTCTGTTCTGCACAAGACACGGAATATTGAATAAAATTAATTTCAGTTAATAAACGGCAAACCCCTTGGGAAAAATTTCATCCCGTAAGACCATAAAAAAACAATCAGAAAAGGAGCATTTTGGCGCAGATTTCTGCATAACACTAAATATATCTACATATTGTTACATGTACTAACAGTGCTAGTGAGTACAATGTATTTTAAAATAGTATCGACGCGTTTTTAAGTTAGTACAGAAATCGCAAAAATAATCAGATATTAATCACAAACCACACAGTCTTCCTTTAAATAATTTTAATTATAAGAGGAGACATCCCTTTGTAAGATAACAAATATTTTTGGGAATCGTAGATGCTTGAAGAGTGCCTGGACGTTCTATCTACCTATGTATTATAAGTATATATTTAGACCTACTGTGTACTTTATAATGCATGCATTTATTTGTACCTATAGCTTTAGAAACTATATGGAAACCGATAGGAGACCAAAATGTTTATTTAAAAATAACATACTCCTTCCGCATCTTTAAAATATCCCACATTTTAAGGCAAAATGGGTAGTTTTTGTTAAGAAGATAATCTAAACCTCTATTTTTGAACACACAAAAATGCATATAATGTTTCCAAAATACGGCGTCATAATGAAAGATCAACTGAAATATCGTATTGCAACCAGAGTAATGACACCGAGTTGTGGGCCGGTTATGATACAGAACGGAGCAGTTTGGAAGAGATAATTGGAATTGTATAATGAGGTTTGATAATTGATGTCAGGCTGTTAGCGGCGGGTGTTGCTGTTTGGAGACCGAATAAAGCCGAAACGGTGTATCTGAAATATAATACTAATATTTCATTTTTCCTCTGTAGGTACTTACGGTACTGAATTCAGAAATTTTAATGTTTCGGTAAAGTGTTCATGAAGCAGCTTTAACTGGGCTTAGAGCTCTTGATTAGAAACTAGAAAGTTTGAAAGAATTAACAACTAGAAGACGGAGTGCCTAAAGCCATCGAGACTTGGGATACGAGAGGTATCTACCAAGTCAAACAACTAAGTCACCTCGTACAATACCCACGGGAAAGGATAGGATGGCACTATTGCCTAGAGAGATGATAACGCGAGAACACCTAATTTAACTTTGCGGGTAAGACGGTGAAGTATTCATAGAGTACAAGTTTATAAATAACTTAACATTCATTACAAGTACTTACACTGAAGTTAAGGCACTGACTAATAGTAAGAAAGTAAGAATAGTAGTTAAAAGATATTACAATGACGACATACACTGGGTTTTATAGCTAGCATTTACACACGGCATAGCTCGTGTTAATGATCTTAACTATTTAGGTGTCCCATAACCATGGCAGAGTCACTGGAGGACCTTGGTACAATGCTCAAGGATCTCAGCAGATTTTCTCAACAAGTAACTCTCAGAATGAACATGGACAAAACCAAAGTAAAACGTCAAATCGTAATCCAGTCGTGGGGCTGAGACGATGGCCGCCGCAAGGGGGCCGCGAGGAAGAATACCTCTATAAAAAATCAATTTGTGGAGCTCCGCCTACACCTCTGGTTATCAGAGGGTAGAGTGAGATGCTACCGCGTAGGGTGGCTGTCTGCCACGGCTCAGGGCGACGGACCAGGGGTTGCGATCCCCCCCGTTCGCCCTGCAGCGTGTTTCGGGGGAGGGGTGACGGACCAGGGATTGCAAATCCCCCCGTTCGGCCCTACCGAAAGAAGGAGCCGTGGGACAGGGCGTCGGCCAGGGGTTGTGAACCCCACCGCTCGGCCTGCACTGGTAGTCGAGGAGGGAAGGGGCGACGGACCAGGGGTTGTGAACTCCCCGCTCGGCCCTACCCGGGAGGGTCTTCTGGAGAGGGGCGGTGGACCAGGGCTTGCTAACCCCCCCAAAAAGCGCTCGACTGGTGCCCGAAAGATCACCAACGTGAACGGCAGCGAAGAGCTCTACTGAGCTTGGCACCGAAATTTGTGAGGCCTTGGAGTCCATGGAGCGGACGGTGGACCGGGCCAAGGACTCGAGGGCCGATCTCGGACGGGTCGTCCGAACTAGCCTCGCCCCAATTACAGACGGCATCGCAGACCTCTGCGCTCGGGACCCGCGATAGCGAGAATGAATCGTTCCGCTCACAGATCGCGGGACTCGAGGCCCGAATGCTAGCATTAGCTAGCGAAAATGCCGATCTCCGCACGAAGTTGGCCGAGATGGAGGCGAGGTTAAGGCGCCTCAACCGCAGACGGCGTTGACATCCCGGGGTGACTCTTCTGCCCCGGTGGCGCCGCCGCCTACGCAAAAGAAGAAGAAGGCCGGCACGGCCCCCAAGAAATCCGTGGAGGCTCCGCCGCTGCAAACTTCTGCCACTCCGTACTTGAACCATGTCTTGCAGTTCATTCAGTCTGAGGTGTTGGATAGGTTCTTCCCCGGCATGGGGAAGATGCCTCCTCTGGGGCAGAAACGGCCGGCCGCAGCGAATCCGCCGCCACCGGGGCTGCAGATGCCCCAGAGGAAGAAGAAAAAGAACCAGCAGGAGAGAAGGGCGGCCGCCGCGGAACGCTCGCGGGCGCCGCCGTCTCCGCCTGCGCCTGCAGCCGGGCCTGCGACGGGAGTGGGAGCTGGCGACACGACCTGGGCAAAGGTGGTCGGCCGGGTGGATCATCGGATGGGGGGCAAGAAGTGCTCCCCTCCGAAAAGGAAGGCGGCGGCCGCTAGGCCACCCTCCCCCGCAAGGGGACAAGCGGGCGTGATGGAGGTCCAATAAGCACGGACCTCCACGCCCGCTTCCTCCAGGGCAACCTAAACCATTGCCGCGCTGCGCAAGTCCTGCTTGCGAGACGCTTGTAGGGTGGTCGATTGTCCTGGTGGTGGTCGCCGAGCCCTACCGCGTCCCCGTCCACCCGCGATGGTTCGGTGACGACACGGGCTCGGTCGCGATATACTGGGCGGAAGGGAGTTACTGCTCTCTCCTATGGAAAGGTCCAGGCTGTCGCCATAGAGTGGGGATCCACGGTCGCAGTGGGTTGCTGTATCTCCCCCAACTGCGGCCTCAATGTTTTTGAGGCATACCTGGGCGAGCTGGCGTGCCGCCTAAGCGGTTACGCCGCCCGCCCGGTATTCGTCCTAGATGACTTTAACGCTCACTCAAGGGAGTGGAGGGACCCCAGGCCTTCCGGCGTGTCCTGGGGGACTGGCGCGACGCGTTGGTCCTCCAGGGCTGCGCGCGTCAGAGCGCCGTCGGGGCCGTCCTGCCCCACCTCGAGGCCTGGGTGCTCCGTAAATGGGACACTGTCACCTACAGGTTGATTCAGATGCTCACCGGGCACGAGTGCTTCGGTGAGTATCTGAGTCGAATAAAACGTGAAGAGACGGCGAGATGCCACCATTGCGCATCCGACCTGGACTCGGTCCAGTACACGCTGGAGGTCTGCCCGGCCTGGGCGGCCGAGCACCGAGTCCTGGTCGACGGGATCGGGCGAGACTTGCCCCCGCCGGCGTTGATCGCGGCAATACTGGCGGGAGAGGAGTTGATCACGATATTAAGAGTTTGTGCATATTTGTGTAGTTTCAACTACAAAAATACGATGATATATGTATTAGTAGTCTCGGCGGTCTGGGCTTATAATCAAGAAGTCGCAGAATCCGTGCTCACACCTATGACTTATTGGAAATCGTTTTCGAAATTATGTGATACTAATATAGGCAATAGTTGACGCTAGCTATTCCATTTGGGAGACTTAACAGCTTCTGTCTACACCTTCGAATAGCAAAATGCGTGAAAAAATTCGCAACAAACAATCATATTCTGAAAAGATGGGGTTCTTAATTCGATATTAAGTCACAGAAAAACATGTAATCAGAAAAAGCGCTATTATTTATTCAAAGTTTAAGATCTTTTACTAAAACTTGAGATCATACATCTTGCTTGAATTAGTATTAAACTAGAAGTTTGTCAAAAAATGCAAAGGTTAAGCTCATGTGGCAAATACTCTGTTCAAATCATGTATAATATAAGAATAATATTAATATCGCATCCAGAATATTCGACTATCAAAGTCAAGATAACAAAAACTCAACCAAATTGAAATCTAAGTCCTACAAGTTATAAAAAAGGTAAAAGTATACATTCTAAGCATTTTAAATTCGAGCCAAAGTGAAGCGTGAAAAGATTCCGTTAACCACAAATAGGTACTTAGCTGAAACAAACAGATTCATTGTATAATTCCACAGTATATTGTTTCATATATCATCGTCGGACATGTTATATCCGGGTTAGTAATAAACAAAGAAACAAATTAGGTACACGCCGGTGTAGACAATGTTCCCGGATATATATATTGTCGTAGGATCATTCGTTACAACTAATGGTTAAACACAAACAACTGGACTTGATATGGCCATAATATTATACATATATCTTATCGTATATTACGTATGTAGGTACCTAAGAATGATTGGAGTTTGTTTTCACCATAGACTAAATGGTATTTGTACAAAGACTTAGGATTTTTTAAGAGATCATGAAGACATGATATTAAGTATATCACAGCGTGAACACAGTGGCGCCATCTTTACGAGTATTGCTGACTACTTTTGATTTCATTGCTTATTCTACCACTGCATGGAGTGCTGATCACGTGAACAAAACGTTCCCGAACTAGTATCAACCGACGATTACAAAATAAGGATTCCCAGTTCCATTTCCGGTGGCCGCGGCGAGGTGGACGAACAACCACCCAAGCTGACCGTAGTTCCTCTCACTGGACGTGCACTAGCAGTAGAATAAAATCGCTGAGACGCGATAGTAACTGCCGGTGTCGTAATAGTGCACACTATCATATATTGCAATAATAATTCTGCTGATTGTTTCAGACTTGGAAGCTATACCGGTGCATGGTTGTCATCTAAAATCGCTGGGGCCAGTTGTGACACAAGCTCATGCACACTGCAGCTTTATTACCGACATATACCCATATTTTCCGTTTATTTTGTTGGTCAGCTTATAATAATAATAATAATATCTTGGACACAATACACACAGCGCCCTCTAGTTCCAAGCTAAGCAACTAAATGCTTGTGTTATGGATACTAGATAACGGATATTAATACATATATACTTTTCTTTTGTAAATACATACTTATAATACATAGAAAAACACCCAATGTGTAATTTCTTTGAATAACTATATGTATAATTGTTGTTCTACCAGCAGCTTTGATCGCGCATTAACTAAAAAACCTCAATTCCGTCATTAGATCTCCGAATTAGACGACAAATGACGAGTTATATATGCCTTTAAGTATAAGGTCGTGAACTTACGATTTACAACTGTACAAGTAATTAGGCTTTTATATAGTATTAGGTAGTAGGCTAGGTATAAATATAGTCTGCCTAGCAAGTATCATCTATCTTAGGTAATTTAATGTCCTTAGAGTGTACTGGACACTAGGTACAGACTAGGCGTAAACTAAGAGAAGGCTTGTTTAATATACTAATCTATACAATATTCAATTGAAAGGGATATTGTTAAAGTTTGCCCCAGAGAGCTATGTGCTTATGCCTCTTGCATGTAATGGTTCCCAATTTTATAACATTTGTGTGTGCGTTTGTGTGCGTATACATGTGTGTGGGAAGTATGTAGTAAAAGTGGATCCGCACTTTGGGACACATTATTTGCGTCAAGTTTCTCGGAATTTAATTTTCTAAACCATTTAACACAAGGACGAGCGAGGAACAAGGGTGTTAAACCCTGAATTCTCAAAACATTTCTTGCACAGTTTTGTTAATGTGGACTTCTGTTCATACGAGTTTCATCTAAGAAATTACACTCGACCATATACTACTATATACAATTACAAAAAGAAGTTTGTCCATTGAAATGTTACAATTTTAAGACCGAATATTGCATTTCTTAGAGGACGCAATTTTATTTTTGGCACATGCATAACTTGAAGTTTGTGGGGTCACCACCCTTGTCATCTGGTCGCCATCTTGAACCTTCTAATGAACTAACATTGCGTCCTGTAAAAAATGCAAATCTCATGTAACATTTCAATGGACACATCATTTGTTTGTCTTACGGAGCTAGTCTTAAGAAACTATGTTAGTATATACGCAAACCCATGTCATTCATCCTTGTGATATCTTTTTTAAACTACCTGTATCAGTATACACTTTGCCTAGTTCTTTCATAGTTCAAGTCCAATATGGGTAATTAATTTCCTAAACTGATAATTTTCAATGGAAGATGAATCCATTAGCTAGACCAGCATTAGGGAGACTGACTCTGTAGGCTGTTTATTTAATTAATTTCCTGTCGCTCCAGAAGCCTCGTTATTTAATACTTTAATATTTCCACTTCAACTTAGTTTAAAGTTGACGTAGCGAATATAAATTGTGCATGAAGCCACATCTCAGCCGTCTGAATAATTCAATAAGTACGATATCTCGCAACAAATTTAATCACAACTTGGTTCGCAATGTCTATATTTATGTCCCTATTTATTTATTGAAATAACTAATATTTTATGTTTTCAACATGTAAAGGTAAGGTAAAAAAAAACGTAAAAAAACACATAAAACATTTTTTTTTTCAGTTATAGGTACAAATAATTTTCTCTCTTCTCTCCAGACGACAAAAAGATCATTAGGGCTGGTGTGGTCTGGTGATCTGGTCTGGTTTACCACACACAACTTTCAAAACTAATTTCGAGAAGTCATTGGTATGAGCCAGGATTCGATCTCGCAACTTTTTGGCTCAGAAGTAGGGTGCTCGACCACTGGACTACCGAGACTAATAAACGTTATAATAATTATTATCCTTTCTAATCTTGAGATAAGATATTTAGTTAACTTTGCTGGAAAATGTGACATTACAAAGAGTTAAGTTTTAAAACAAAATTATAAAACGCAACCTAAGTCGTTCAGAACACGTGTCCAGCTGTACTCGTATGAATGTGAACAAATGAAACGAATGAATAACTTCATCCACGTTCGTGGTTTGTGGAAAGTCCGGGTCTCTGTTTAGTGTATACCCCCTTGGGATATAGACGTGACTATGCATATATAGACATATGTAATAATACTGTACGAATAACAACTTGAAACGATAAGGTTATAATTGAGATTCGTTTCCATTTCCCGAACACGTCTCAACGTGGGTGTGTGTGTGTGTGGAAATGCGATGATATAATCTTTATTTGCATTTGCATTCTTGCGGATGTCTGGAATTTTACGTGGGAAATCTTTATCACAAATTTGACTTTGACTTACTCTGAATATGCAAGGTGGTATATTTTTGGTTTATCGATCTAGAAATATTGACAAAGTCTCGGTGGTCTAGTGGTCGAGCACACGGTTTCTGAATACAGAGGTCGTGGTTCGAATCCTGACACTGGCTCACACCAATGACTTTTCGAAATTGTTTTCGGAAAGTTATGTATGATAAATACCGATGACTGAAAACTTTGTGCCCGGCATGGCAATAGTTTCGCCACCTATTATATTTGGAACATAACGGCGAGACGGGGCTTAACAGCCGCTGCCTACACCTTCGGGTAACAATGGCGTGAAGTTATGTTATGTTAAATATTGATATTTTTATAGGATTCAGTCATTGTAAAATGTAACAAAAACATCAACAGCGTCTAATTGATTTCGTTTCTGTTTATTTGTTGTTAGGTTCTGACGCGAGTTTTTAGTAGAAAACTAAGATATATTAATGGATTATTATAAAATCTTAAAATTTATGAAAATGCAATGTTACCTACATGTTACATTGAAAGTTACCCAGGTTGACTATAATTTTAATGATGGATCTTAGTCAATTCAATCAGTTCCAGTTTATCTACATTTGTATGAATATTTATTCTAGTGTAAAGTATCAATGCAGCATGATTTTACTATAACTAGTTTGACGAACACAAAGTTTCTATTAATTCAATACAAGGTCGCCTTCCTGTGATGGCCTTTATATGACAAATTAGAGCATTTTTCGTAGTTTGTACCGCTATACTATATACTTTTACCACTAAAAAGTCAGTGTTTCTCCTCTATTGAACGCAGCGTGATGTTAAAGCGTTTAAAGCGTTCATCGATAAATGATCTATTCAACACCAAAGTGTTCTTTCAATGTGAACCATTGATTCCTGAGCTGATACATGATGTCTTAAAATTTTTAAAGCACCCGTAAAAGTTGATGAAAGTGGAGTCGAGAACGGACACGACACACCGTCCATGACCAAATAGAACGAGTCCTGAAGGAAGGTGAGGTGACGAGCCTTCAGAATCGACGATTGTGTATGACAAGAGTTACTAAAGTCAAAGCAGCGAGTGAGGCCTGTAAGAATCGTGCCTTGTGGCGTTTAGTTCTATCTGTTTACCCCGCAAGGGGCTTAGCGTGATGTTATCAATGAATGATTAAACCAGCTCAATATAAATTTATATACCAATGTACCTACTTAAGAGAGAACTACATTAATTTTATTATTACAGTTAGCGTTACACGAGGGTGTGCAAACAGTCTGCATACGTAATCCCTGTAATATACCGTGGTAATAGCTATTGATTGATGTTACGAAACAGTTTACAGGCGGTACGGTCTGAAATTAGGTCGCACTACACCACGAATGCAATTAATAACTATATAAGTTACTTTACAGGGTACATTTTATTAAATGTGTTAAGTGTTATTTATGATTTTATACTTCGTACATATTACATAGATACTTTGTAAATGAAATGCGTTCTCTGAGAAATACGAGTATGTGTGGAGTCAACCTTACGGATCGAATGGAAAACAGCGTGATAAGGGAGAAATTAAAGTTGAAGGATGATGTGGTGACCAAGGTGGAGAGAAATATGTTAAGATGGTTTGGTCATGTGGCAAGAATGAACTAACTGACTAAAAGAGTATATAAAGCGAATATGAGTGGCAAGGTCAGGATCGAGACCAAGACGGAGCTACCAAGATCAAATAAGCGGTCTGTTTAAAAAAGGCAAAATGCGTAGTACCCCAAACGGGCGCGAATGCATCATGAGATGTATGGCTGTGCGTGAGGCGAAAGAACTCAGTCAGAATCGTAGCTTGTGGAAAGCCAAAGTCTCTGCCTATCACTATGTATGTACCTATGGATACTTGGTTCATTTTAATGGCATTGAGCCAGTAGCGAACCCGCGACCTCTCAGAATCGGGGTGCTCGACCACTAGATCACCGAGACTATTATTTTCAAAATAAATTATTACTGTAAAACAACTCGTTGGAATGAACCATACCATTTCTAGAAAGAAATTAACAGCTGTTTCGTATCGTTGTTTTAATGTCATATAGGTGTCGGGTCCTTCCAAAGTTATACTGACCTTTTACTGTCTGACCCCTTAAATTACAGCAGGTAAAATGTATTTAGAGCAATCAAGATACACAATACACTGTGACAACGCTTAATTGACGTGAGGACTGACATGACGATCGAACCAACCCTTTTATCTTTTCGACCTTTGAATTCAGTAACATATGTACTTACTGCCTCCGTATTTCCGTATTTCAAAAGTAAAAATATATTTTTTACTTGAATTATTTTTATATGGAATAAGGTGCACAGCGCGTCACCTGATGATAAGCAACTACCGCCGCCCATAGACACCTGGAATACTGATAGTGTTACAATAGCATTGCTGGCCGTTAAGGGATGGATGGCGGTTAGAGGGTGGGTTTTGGGTGTTCTCCTTCACCAAACGAAACGCGACATGTGCCAATTTACGTCGAAATTCTGAGACGTAGTGTTATTTTACCTGTCGAGTCTGCCCTTTCACGCAGTGAGCTTACAGCTCTACCACTGCTATATAATGTAAAACAATATAAGTATTTAAATTACCACATACAATTATTGTAAATACATATGTATATAATACATCTGTATTTACAAAATTAAACAATACATACATGAATTGCAATGCATGTATACAAAAATGAAAAATGATTATAAATGCCAAAACAGAAGTCTCGGTGATCTAGTGGTCGACCAGCCCGCTTCTGAATTCGGAGGTCGCGGGTCCTGACACTGGCTCACACAAATGACCTTTCGAAATTGTTTTCGGAAGTTATGTGTGATAAATATCGATGACTGTAAACTAGAGATGAAACGGATATCCGGTAACTATCCGGTATCCGGCCTATCCGGCGGCCTTAATAGTATCCGGCCGAATACTGGATAATTACTATTTGGCCGGATAGGTATCCAGCTGAATTAAAAAAATCTGGATTTGGTAATTATTTGTTTTATTAAGTTAGCTTTAGTATCACATAAAAAACATAATTAGTTTAAATTTTTAATCACACAATTGCAAAATGAATGTACTAGAAAAAAAATTAATTAATTAGTACTGATACTGCACTAAGGGCAAATTATGGTGAAAAAATACCAATTTCTCTGCATTGAGAGGTAGCAAGTCTCGCTGTACACACTGCTGCAAGGTGCTGAAAGGTAGATCTTGGCAAACTTTGTTAAATTTTGTTGAATTTGGGAATTTTTTGCCATGAATAAGAATAAGGGTCACGATTGCGATCACTTCGCACTGACTTGAGATCCAGCTCAGAGGTTATCGCGTTTCTTTCTTCATGAAAAGACCCGAATCTTATTATTAAAACCATGTGACCAAATAGCCGGATATCCGGCTATTCGGCCACATGGTTTTCCGAATATCCGGTATCCGGTATCCGGCCAAACTACTATCCGTCACATCTCTACTGTAAACTTTGTGCCCGGTATGGCAATAGGTTCCCCACCTATTCCATTTGGGACGTAAACATAACGGCGAGACGAGGCTTAACAGCCGCTACCTACACCTTCGGGTAACAAAGGCGTGAAGTTATGTTGTGTTAAAACAGAAATTCAGCATTTCTTTTCTGTTGAAATATAAATGAATGTAATACTGCACAGCCGGTGTTGGTTAGGCATCGTTTTAAATTATAGATGTATTCTACTAAATGATGATGATATTCTACTAAGTCTACGCTTACCACAGTCAAAGTAAGCAACATTCGAGGTCAGCGGGTTCGATCCCCACTCCAGTACAAATATTTATGACAAACATGAATGTTTGTACGGATATAAACGTACTGTGTCTTAAGTTTGACGTGAGAGATCTCATTCTGCTCTCTATATTATTCTATTAATTTGTGTTTTAGTGCATAGTACTGTTAAATTTAAAAAGAGACCCCTGGGTTTCTTGCCAATTCTTTTCAGCGCGAGAGTAATCGAATTGGCGGATTTTAAATATGCGATCTTCATAAGTGTCTGTACAAGATGTAATTGAATAAATGAGTTTTTGATTTTGATTTTTGTATTTTGGATTCTGGTTGTTTTTCTTTGCATTAAAGGTATGTATTTACAAAAGAAAAGTATTTAAGTATTACTATCTGTTATCAAGTTTCCATAACACAAGCATTTAGTCGCTCAGCTTGGAAGTAGATGGCGCCGTATGTATAGTTTTTTATGGGAGAAGAGGGCAAAGGAGCATGTGTGGAGCATGGGTCATCTGATGTTAAGTAAATTCTCACCGCCCATGAACACCTTGGTGCGTGGCCGTCCTTAAAGGACTGGAGAGGAAAGGAAGGGGAAATGGGATGGGGCCTCCTAATACCTCTCTTACCGAACGAAACGTGGCACAAGACACTTTACGTCGATATTCCGAGAGTTCGTGGTATTTCACCGGTCGAGCCGGCCCATTCATGCAGCGAACAGCAAGACTCTACCACTGTTAAAATTGTGGCCTAAATATTGTATTATTATGTTGTATAATATTATGTAAGCTGTATAGTTTGAGATCCATTAAGTTTGATCGTTTATAATTAAGTTTAACTTCATAACGAGCGGGACAGTATTGTCAAAGGCGTTCACTTCAAACGAGGGATAATTATTGTACAGCGGACCTTTGTCAGTTAACCGTCGATTTATTTTAGTTCTGATATTGTGATGACTTGATTGAAACAGTTCATATCATTGTAAATTGTAAAACTTACGCAATGATAAATCTCTTTTTTTTATGAACAAGCCCCGAAATCGATTCCGAGTCGAGACATGATTGTCGCTGTATACTCCGTGAGGCATTATAGAAGTTATGAATCGAGGACATTAATGGTAAGCAATTAACACCGCCCGCCCGGACACTTGCAAAACATTAAGGTAGCGAACTGTATAGTTCTACTAATGTTACTTCGTGGCTCTATCACAATAAAACAAATATACAATTATCATATTATTATGCTATTTAACCAGAACGTAAGAAGCACACGGCCTCTGAATCCAGAGGTCACGGGTTAGAATCCTGGCTCACACTAATGACTTTTCGAAATTAATTTTGAAAGTTATCTGTGATAAATATCGATGACTAAAAATCTTTGTGCCCGGTATGGCAATAGCTTCGCCACCTATTTGGGACGTACATATAAAGGCGAGTAGAGACTTAACAGCCACTGCCTGCACCTTCGGGTAGAAAAAGACGTGAAGTTATGTCATGTAAATAATCGCAATACTCCAGTTGTTGTTAAAATGGAGTATTACCTACCTACTATAGAGCGATGAAATGAAAGATCATTTGTAAATGTCATGTAACATTAAATAAAACGTAGGCAGTTAACCAAAATAGCCTCTATATATGCACAACTTCAGCCATTATATGTAATGCGTATAGGCTGAATGATCCCTTAAGGGTAACAAAATTTTCGTGATACATCAAAACTTCACAAACAGATATATATGTTGGTATATGAGGATTACCAAGAACAACAGCGTGTGTTATACTTTCAACATATATTGGCTTCACCCGAGGGAGAATTTATAGCTAATTTACTTAAACGTATGACTTGACACATTCTAGTTCAAAGGACAGAGGACAGACTATAGAATAGACGAGCACAGGTAAAGGGTGCAGAGGTTTTGTTCTAAGTATTAACACCCAGTCTACTCTACTGTAAATTTATATAAGAACTATACTTATAAATAAATAAGGAGCCATACCATTACTAGTAGTACTATTATTTTATTATTCATTACGAAAATTTAACATTTTTGTATGGGATAGGACGGCAAACAAACAAGTGTATCACCTAGTGGTAAGTTGAAAAGAGTGCCGAGTGCATGAAAAGAGTTATGAAATTCAACGAATCGAGTGAGATATGTAAGAATCGTGCCTTATGGCTCTCCGTTCTCTCTGTCTACCCCGCAAGGGATTTGGCGTGAAGTTGTGTACCTAGTGGTAAGCAAGTACCGCCGCCCATGGACACCTACAACTCAGTTAGTGTTACAATTGCGTTGCCAGCCTTTAAGAGAGTGGGATGGGAATGGAGAGAAATCTCCTTTTCTCTCCACTGGCACTCGACATACCTGTATCATCGAACGAAACACGGCGACTTTGTGTCGATATTCAGAGAGGCTGCGGTATTTCACCGGTCGAGCCGGCCCATTCATGCAGCAAACTGCGTGGCTTTAACGTTGTAAAGTATACAAAATCTCTTACGTAAACGCTGAAAGTTCTTTATAATTACAAATTTTAATAACGCCGGACTCTTGTTAATCATATTTTGTATACAGAGTAATTAACTTGCAAATAGATTAATCTGACGATGTCAATAAACCTCCGACGAAGTTTACTAGGCGCCAACTTTAGATTGGTTCGCCGCAGCTCGCCGTCAGCGCGAACAATAAATAAATTGTTAGTAAAACAACTATTACGTAAACAAACACGGTTTTTATACCTTATTTATATGAAAATGGCAATGTTTCTAAATTATATTATCATGTATTGTTTCATCTCCCGTTTGGAGTAACTAATAAAGTTAGTTATAAACCACAACTCCAATACATTTGGTATTCAGGAATTAAAAATAGTTAATATTCAAAATAAATTATGAATCCAGAATCCCTATCCAGATCCAGAATAAAGATTAAGATATAATTGGCTTGCTTTGTGGCGATCTATTCTATCTGCCTTCCACACAAGAGACTCGGAATGGAGATATGCTATGTTATACTTGATTGACAGAAACACGATGTCTTTTAATTCTTATTTATCACATCTGACAATTATGTTACGGACTATTAGAAATATAATAATATCTTGGACACAATACACACAGCGCCCTCTAGTTCCAAGCTAAGCAACTAAATGCTTGTGTTATGGATACTAGATAACGGATATTAATACACATATACTTTTCTTTTGTAAATACATGCATATAATACATAGAAAAACACCCAGACGCCATACAAATATTCATGTTTGTCACAAATATTTGTGCTCGGGTGGGAATCGAACCCCCCACCCTCATTGCTGCAGCCGGTAGTTTTACCAATGCACCACAAGGCCCGTCAATTGTTGAGAATGAAACAGAAGACATCATAATATATAACATGTCATTGGTCGTGATTTAAAAATTTAAAAACCAGGATTGGTTGCTTTTCACCGACAATACTTTCTGTGAGCTATGCCTAACTGCCGGTCATAAAACTATAAGTAAGCTAAATTTGTTTTATACTTTTATGACCAGAAGTTCGGTCGTTAATGTGGTGAGTTTAAAGTTACAAAATGTTGAAAATCAGGCAAGTTTTGGTAGTGGCACGCAGTTAGCTGCTCGACCGGTGAAATACCACGACCTCTCAGAATATCAACGTAAAGTGGCTTTTGCCGCGTTTCGCTTGATGAGACAGGTATCCGGAGGCCCAACCCCTTTCCCCCTTCTCGTTCCATCCCACTCCCGAACCCATCCATATCCTATTGTATGGGCACGCTGCGCAACTGTAACACGATATGTGTTTAGCAATCTATGGACGGCGTTTGTTGCTCATCATCAGGTAAAACGCCTGCTCATTTGCAGTTTATACCATAAAAAAAAATCTGTATTATGAACACGACGACTATTATATTAAAAAACGTGTTTTGAACCTTTAACCATCGTATCGACAGCAATAAACATATATTATGCATTGAACTGTGTCGTTTAATCTCCTAACTGTATTTACAATATCGTTCGCTCGCACATAAACTAATGCTCATTTATAAATAAATAAATAAATTATATTCTCCATGTTACATTTACGACTATTATATTAAAAAACGTGTTTTGAACCTTTAACCATCGTATCGACAGCAATAAACATATATTATGCATTGAACTGTGTCGTTTAATCTCCTAACTGTATTTACCACAGAAATAGATCAAGATAGAACGGCCGCGATGGCATATTTCCATACATTTCGAGCGTGTCACTTTTTTGAAAAACCACGCCCTCAGCGTGACCTCATTTTCATTGTGAGCGAGGTGACTAGTTAGGAGACACTCACATTAGATTATCGATGTTAATATCGGCAACGTGTGTTAATTTTATTATTTTTATATTTTACTAACTTTATTGATTTTCTGTAACGATAATCATAGAAAGTAAAACATGTTAAATACTTCAATCCGACATATTAAAACCTAAAACATATTTTTCCAACAGTATATAAAATTTAATTATAAATATTTTACTGTCCTTGAAACTATACATATTTATTAAATATTTGCCTTTTTGTAAGGGTTGGCCTCACGGTCCTGGTTAAATAACGAAGATGAACGTCTACATATACCTCGGTTACTGCCCATTTGAGAAGAACGAGATGATTTTCCATCGGCGATTGGTCAAATTGGTGAAAACTTATACTGTCAATTAAACTGCTGCCAATGTAATTACGAAACACTTTGGTTGAAATTTGTGGTGTTAGAATAA
Source organism: Euproctis similis (assembly GCA_905147225.2). Taxonomy (NCBI): domain Eukaryota; kingdom Metazoa; phylum Arthropoda; class Insecta; order Lepidoptera; family Erebidae; genus Euproctis; species Euproctis similis. The sequence continues at coordinate 20,118,462 of LR990109.1, forward strand.
AGTAGGGACAAAGCAAGATATGAGCTGATACTCAAATTATTATTGAATTAATTTATCGATAAGTCCTAAGACTCAACGATACATGGAGTGCCCATCTCTAACATTCGAATCACAGCGATTAACAGACACAGCGATCAACTGGCAGGTGTATTGTGTATTTCGTTCGATACGAAGTACATTACGCGTATAATTTATACGCGCAATGTTTTTGTATACGAGCGTTGAATGCGGACAGCAATGGATATTTATCATAACGAAAAAATATACAACTTGTGATCGTAATTATTGAACATAGTAAAAGTAAAACAATAATTTATAATCTCAAAAAAATACTTTCTACTGATTTTCTGTACTTACTGATCATACGAAATATTTCCTTTTTTCATATTTGATTCACTACTTTTGTTTTTACAATTTTTCACAGCATAATAAGGCATATATGTGACGTTTTATCTATTTTTTTACGTCCTGAACGCATGGCAGGAACGCTCGTTGCGTAATGAGAGCGAGTTTCGAAAAGCATGCAATATAGTGCAGGGTTTTGGCACGCTTGCCACGCCTATTCGCCGTTCTATCTTGATCTATTTCTGTGGTATTTACAATATCGTTCGCTCGCACATAAACTACTGCTCAACATCAAAATGAGCTATAATTTATTTCATGAACTAAAATATGTGCAGCACTTAATTTTATAAGGTTAACAAATATGCTGAGTGCTGAATTAATTTAAATAATCTAAATCAGATATGTAAACACAAAATGAGGGTTCCTATTGATGTTGCCATAACTTACGAGTTACGTTTTCTGTAATGAATTATAAATAAGCGTATAAGGCAAAGCAAGATCATCGCTAAAATTATAAACAACGACAATAACTCAAACCGGCCTAATTATGAGAAGTTATTTTTTAAATTTCTACAAACTTTTCTTATAAAGAGCTCTTCTTCTTAAATCTTAAAAGGGCGAGAATGTTGGCACATATAAGAATGATAATTCTTTGTTTTTTGAAATTACGAAATATATGTAAAAAAATTTTAAGGTAACTTCTCAATATGGAAGATGACGGACCAGGTGCTAAAACAAATACAGCCGTAAAAGAAAGAAACAAACAAAAGAAAGAAAGAAACATTCAGCATTCATAAATTTCTAACACGCGGGGGATAAACCTCCGACGAAAACGTTCCCAAGGAGGGTTGACAGCAGGCAGGTGGCCTGTCGAAGCTACAGTCAAAACTTTTGACAGCATGGATAGTTCGAAAGGATGACATGTGGTGCCGACTCCGCTTAAAGTGGGATAAGGGCGGGAAAATAATGAGTTGGAGTCGTTACAACAAATACTATACCAACTGTATATAAACTAATATAAAGCAAAATATGTGTGCAATCAAAATAATAGCATATCATCAATAAATTACAGTTTATTACAAAAATGTAATGATCTTGCCGTTTGGTTTCGACAAGAATTTAATTTTGGTAACGGCTTGTGCTAAACGCTTCGTGACAGATGAAACATACCATCATAATTACATCGTCGACGTAATATTAGCTAATACCGACGAAGTATTAGATAATAATATTAATACTACTAATATTTCATGAAAATTGTTGTATGTGACTCTTGTATTCATTTAGCGACCATTTGCTCTTAGCCCCCCTTTTTAACGGGGTATAAAATATTACACGTAAGTACCACCAACTTGGAAAGCTGATGATTATGCCGGAGTTTAGCACAGTATACCAGCTAAACCCACTGGGTTGTTCCTTCTCACGACTGACGACATGGTCCTTATATTTTCTGACACTGTCTCGACCCTGCTGTGAAATCAGCATCCTTTATTAATCAATGTTTAGGTTTGTCACAAGCCTTTTCATAAAATTACAACTCCGAGTTAATGAATTAACGGTTTTTAATTTTTCTTATTTACTTTTTCTAATAAGTGGACTAATATATTGTCTTACGTGACTAAAACGCAGACCTTCTCTCGTATCCTGGTGGTTTAGCACCCCTATGCTATGATTTCTTAACACTCCGAATTTTAATTCAGAGGTCCCAAGTTCGAATCTTGTCTCAGACCTATTAATTTCCGAAATTAGGTTATACATACTAAAGGTCTAAAGGACTAAAAAATAATTTCGAGTGTCGATGCATACTTGCCGCTGGATACCTACACTTCCTTGTGTTAAAGAGCACAGATGGAGAGTACATTAGCTACAGATACAATAAAACAAAGATACCTCTCCGCACTCATAGTTTAAGTTTGTGTTTGTAAAGGTTTAAAAAAATATATAATTATGAACATGTCTTGACATATACATAGTTAGGTATATAATATACTCGTACATTCGTCGGTATGCAGCTGAGAAGGTCGGCACCGTAATTCCGTCGCGACGCAAGCATAACGTCCTGCACTTACAGCATCCGACTAAGATGACACTTCTTTGTCGCATTTCAAAGGGTCTTAAAAGAAGGTCATCAATTCGGCACGTGCCGTATGTGTCATAAAAAAATGGCTACGTTCAAAAACCAAACCATTATTTTTACAGTTTCTAGCCAATGTGTATGATGGTAATGTGGTGTAGGTACTATTGATTTTTTAATATTTGCCGAAAACTAGATACAAATGTTTTTATTCAAAAACTGGTACTAGTAACTAAGGTACTAACTACCAAAAAAAATCTATTTATATAAAAAAAAAACATTTACATAAAAAAAAACAATTTATATCTATTAAAACACGACGAGCCTCGTGGCGCATTGGTAAAACTACCGGGTTCAATTCCCACCCGAGCACAAATATTTGTGACAAACATGAATATTTGTGTGGCGTCTGGGTGTTTTTCTATGTATTATAAGTATCTATTTACAAAAGAAAAGTATATATGTATTAATATCCGTTATCTAGTATCCATAACAAAAGCATTTAGTTGCTTAGCTTGGAACTAGAGGGCGCTGTGTGTATTGTGTCCAAGATATTATTATTATTATTAATTTATAATCTGTACTATGAAATTTAAAAAAAAATGAGTTATTTTATATTTTGATTAAAATGTATTTTGCGACTTGCTTTTTTTATGATTTTATTAAATCTAGAAACCTTTCGCGACCTTTTCTCGCGAGTGAAACGCAAGCGTTGTTAGTTCGTAGCGATATTATTATTATTTATTACATAGTATCAAAGAAGTCGCTTTCCGCTGCCTGTTGCTTAAATCTTCAAAACTACGCAATGGATTTTCAGCATCTAGTAATATTACATATATCAAGTTAACTACGATTTTAAAGAGAATTCACAGGGCAAAATCGTGGAAATAATAAAAAAAATAGCCGACATGGTAAAAGTAAACAGCCCTTATATGTATATTAAGTACGTAACAAGATACAGTGTATGCAAATAATTGCAACAATAGGAACACGCGACGTTTACAGTAGCGATAGGTATAATTACCGCATTATAGTGAGTGAGGGTCACTCTTATATATCGCTTGACAACGGGGTCATAAGGGGACTAAATGGGCCAAGTGAATGCAGTTACAAACGGGCCACTTTGACCAGCACTAAGTTCATGGTCATAGCAATATACCAGCATATGATTAAATACTAACTGTAGAATCGCATTTGAATTTGCGTACGCCGTTTCGTAACTATAAAAACCAAACTTTTTGATATGAAAAACAGTCAAGTTGTGTCCACAGACATGTGAGAGATAACGACAATAGTGGTTGACTTATACCTTGTCCCATAAGCGATATGGAAAAGTCGTCAATGAAAGCAATCAGCACAGAAACTACAGTTAAATGTCTTATATTTTCTAAAATAAATATATGTTCCTCTCAATAAATCTCTACTGGAATTGTTAATGCGAAATTAGTGTCTGTTTATTGTTCCTTGTGCTTTAGTTGCTGAAGCGATTTATACGTAACATAACACATAACTTCACGCCTTTTGTTACCCGAAGGTGTAGGCAGCGGCTGTTACGCCTCGTCTCGCCGTTATGTTTACGTCCCAAATGGAATAGGTGGCGAACCTATTGCCATACCGGGCACAAAGTTTTCAGTCATCGATTTTTATCACACATAACTTCCGAATAGAATTTCCAAAAGTCATTGGTGTGTGCCAGTGCCAGGATTTGAACCCACTACTTCTTGAATCAGAAGCGGGGTGCTCGCCACTGCGCCACCGAGACTTTAGACATAAGAGAGATTTATGACGGGCCTCGTGGCGCATTGGTAAAAACTACCGACTGCAGCAGTGAGGTCGGGGGTTCGATTCCCACCCGACCACAAATATTTGTGTGGTGTCTGGGTGTTTTTCTATGTATTATAACTATGTATTTACAAAAGAAAAGTATATATGTATTAATATCCGTTATCTAGTATCCATAACACAAGTATTTAGTTGCTTAGTTTGGAACTAGAGGGCGCTGTGTGCATTGTGTCCAAGATATTATTATTATTATTATACGTAATTTGGTAAAAGCAGTCTTTACAATGGAAACCCATATAAAGTTATGAAGTTAATCTATAGGATCATATTTTTTATGATTTGAAATTGAATTTTAATGTTATTAAAATTAGCGAAACAAAATCACACCTGCGTAAAAACAATAACTATAAATTAATAGCACCATATTTGTACGTTTTATAACAAAATAAATGTCGGCATACATACGAGTATATATAAGTCAGTAAGCTGGTTTCACGGGCTAGATAATAAAATACAAAAACACGTCGGCATAGAGTTATATGAAACCTTTTTTTTATGTTTTCCATTTTACTTTAACTTGTCTATAGCTTGCCATAAGATATAAGCATTAAAAGTTCTTTTATATACGGCTGAAACAAAGCGAAGAAACTATGTTTGGAACTTATGGGATGTACAAAAAAACAAACACCTCCTTTTCTATAAGTTTTAAAAAGAAAATAAAATGGATGATTTATTTATAATTAAGTAGTTTTCACGTTTAAATTATAATCAGAAACTTTAAATTAGGTATTAAATATACCTAATTTATCTGCAAATTTGTCTGAAATCGTTTAAATAAATTCCACGAAAATTCTGGCAGACAATTTCTTGTTATCTAAATTACGAAAAATTATATTCTATATTTAGGTATATCTATAAATATCTGAATTATTTACGAAGCAACAATATTTATGAAGTTACTCTCTAGAATCTACAATATACCATGGAGCGAGTCGGGCGATAAAAAATTCAGCAGACTGTTCGTTATGATGAGCCGGTGGCAGGCAGAACGTCGCATTGCAGCTGCACCGATGACCTACATCCACACACAAAGCCTTTCAAAATCACTAAATTTAAGTCACGACTTTTCTAGTATTCGCAGTAATAGTGGACACTAACGGAACTTACATATAATTCAGAAAACATCAAGAGACTTTTTGACTACAGGATGTAGAGTCTAAAACCAACATTCTTGAAAAGGATCTTAAATAAAATTTTCTTCTTATGATTTTATTAAAGTTATTTTAGTGCTCCTCGTCGCCTGTATTTTCCTATAATAACTACGGGTGGCTGGCGTATGACAGTCTTGTGCTGACATGGGGCTCGAGCATGTTCGTACGATATTAGTTTTATAATATTTTTTGTTTCTATCTAAAACAACGAGTAACGTAACGACAAACAGCATAAACAGCATAATATACGCCTAGATGGACCCCACGGATCAATTTAATGGTAAAAAAGATGAGAGAGGATTGTCACAGAGAAAGAAGATGAGACAGGATGGAAATCATCCTTTAAATATGAACAGCTTTTGAATGTCAGAGATTTGGGCAAAACTTATTGATTAACATTACCAATACTCTAGAGTAAAAGCTACCTTTAGATAGGTAGGTAATTTGCGACAAAATTTCTTGATATATTTAATTACGAACCCTTTATAAAGTAGCAACTTAATTGATTATATTACCTTATCAATTGACAGGAGTATTTAAAAATGTATATTTTTGTCTTTGTTTGTTTTGTGACCAAAATTTTAAGTAGATTCCGAATTTCTAGTAATATTTTCTAAAAAAAACTCATGAATTGTTGTTTACAGAAACTGTTAACAGAAAGCAAAGAAACAAGACATCTTTTAACAGTGGTAGAGTTAAGCAGTTCGGCGCGTGAAATACCACGACCTCTCAGAAGATCGCCGTAAGGTGGCTCATGCCGCGTTTTGTTCGGTGAGAGGAGTATCCGGAGGCCCACCCCCTTCGCCATTCTTTCCTATCCTAGTCCCTTAAAGGTCTGCAACGCAACTGTAACACTATACGTGTTGCAGATGGGCGGCGCTGATTATTTACCATCAGCTGGCACGCCTGCTCGTTTGCCCTCCTATCCCATCAAAAAAATATTTACAATATATATAACTAAAACAGCATGATAATAATTTTATAACATGTTTATTGTTGGCATCCAAAACATGATAAAATATGTAATTTCATTTTATATGGTTATCAAAATTAATAATGGTAATTTTTGTTGGCTTTGAATTTATTCTGATGTTTTAGAAAAACTAAAACAAACCTACACGCCAATTCTACTAATGTACATACAGTAGGTATTAGGGTTCTGAAATGTTAAAAAACAACACCTACGGTGCAAGGGCGGAAGGATGTAGGAGTCAAAAACAGCTATGACATACTTTTGTGACGAAATTGGACGTAACATTGCGGAAGGGGATGTCAGGAGATTTAAAATCCGACGAGCGACTATGAGAAGAGTTATGAAAGTCGCAAAGGCGACTGACATGTTGAGAAACCGTGCCTTATGGCGCTCTATGTCCTCTGTATGTCTGCCTATCGCGCAAGGCGTGATTGTATTAGTTAGCTATGTTTATATTAAAAAAACAGTGGTAGAGTTTTAACAGTGGTCGAGCCAAGCAGTTCGCTGCATGAATGGGCCGGCTCGAATCCCCTATACCTTAAAGGTCGGCAACGCAACAGTAACACTGTACGTGTTACTGGTGTCCATGGGCGGCGTTGGTTGGTTACCATCAGATGACGCGCCTGCTCGTTTGCCCTCCTATCCCATAAAAAAAACAAAATCAATCTATAGTAAAGTGATCTATTCCCTTCAATTTATATCACGATACGATCGTATTTTGAAAAGAATAACATTATTCTCTTGCAACATTGTATCATTATGTTTATTTTATATATATACCAAAATTTTAGGATTTCATAAAAGAAATGGTATCTTGTAAACTAATCAACAGATTTTCACATTTTCATTAACATTTTCTGCGAGGGATAAACAGCTAAACTTTGATTCATTAAAAATTTGATGACTGTGTAAAAGTTTTCGTCATTAGAAAGTCAACGTAGGCGGTAATACCCGCAACAACTATTTAGCTATTAATAACCTAGAAGACTTTTCTTCTTGAATTGTAAGCAAGGTGCATACATAAGCACTTGTCAAAATATCATTATGAATGAGCATTATGAATTTGCTAACAACGCAAACCATGTGGACTAATCTTCAATCAAGTTATCACATAGTTCGTTTAAAATATTTTTTGATATGTTCATAATAGTAATATGTCTTAGTAGTCTAGAGGTCGAACACCCCGCTTCTGAATTATAAAGTCATGGGATCCATCCCAGGTAGACCAATGACTTCTCGAAACTCTTTTCGGAAGTTATGTGCGATAAATGTCGATGGCTGACAACATTATGCCCGGTGTATGACAATTCGGATCCTATTCCTACAGACGCAAAAAATCGGGTAGAAAAAGGCGTAAAGATATAGAAAAAGTAATATTTTTTCTCCCCCTTTTTTCGAGTTTCAAATAATACCTGGGTATTATTCTAATATGGACGTCGATTACAATTAATAGTTTATCCATGGTCGATAAGCAATTAAACATCGACGTACGGATATTTGGAATTCGAATATTTGGGAGAGGCCTATGTCCGGCAGTGGACTGCAACAGGCTAATGATGATGATGGTGATGATGATGTACGGATATTTTGTGTCACACCATAGTGGTCGCACGAGGATAGAAGTGCCAGTTCAATAAACATTCTTCTTTTCTTGACTATACCTGCATTTCCCAGGGTATCTATCATATTAAAATTGTCCCAGATATAAAATTATTATATTTTTAATCACCAAATCACCTTTTCTACCCGAAGGTGTGGGCAGCGGCTGTTAAGCATCGTCTCGCCGTTATGTTTACGGCCCAAATGGAATAGTTTGCGAACCTGTTGCCATACTGGGCACAAAGTATTCAGTCATCGATATTTAGGTGTCACACATAACTTCCGACTTCAAAAGCGGGGTGCTCGACCACTGGAACACCGAAACATTTTTAAAATCATATTTTTAATCACCGAAAAGCATTTTTAATCACCGAAATTAACTAATGTAAAATGTTATCTCTTAAGTTGTTGTTACAAGGTCACAGGCGTATACAAACACCAGACACATCAATCCTATAACACTCCACCTACTCGCAGAGTCCAAATAAAACCGCATGTTATACACATCTATAACAGTAGTGTGTACAAGGCTTTATAAAACCGCGTAGCCCTACGAAGAGACTGCTACAAACTTCTTAATAGTCGACGCGTAGTCGCCAACAGGTACACATTCAGTGATATAACTTGTAGAAGGTATTAATATTTTTCTGAATATCTGTTTTTAACATTGTGAAATATCAAAATATAATTTAAAGTTTTGAATACAGATGGCGCTAAAACCAAAGTTTCATATCTACTGGATTGTTATGAACGCGGTATTAATTTCGCTAAGTGGTAAGTGGCTTACACAGATTAATTTCAACAACTTTCAAACGGTCGCAAATAAATTGAAGATGTTCAAGATTAATGTTGAATAATTATTTATTTGAAGAGAATTCGATCTGTTCAGATATTATCGTTCATCTAAAAAAATCAAATAAGAAGAGAAAAAGTCGTTTTTTTTTTTAATTTACTTATTAGTTCATATCCACACATATTGGCCAATTGCCAATTAGTAAACAGATAAATTAAAAAATAAAATTATAAGTATAAAAAAGCAAACGGAAGCTGAATCTTTCACATGGAAAATATAAAACCGTAAAAAAATCGGTTTTTTAATATAAATAGTAAATGCGACCGTAAATTGCTGACTGAATAGTTTTTTTTTAATATAACGATCCAAAATAGCTCACAAATGGCAGAGCTTTTTCCTACTTGATATTTATCGCTAAATATTGTGAAAAGGATTGAAGTCGTACTTAGTATCAAATATTTCTTAGTAAGAAACATAAAACTTATTGTAATTTCGATATAACTTTTCTGTAATGTAGCTGCTGCATTAATACTAAAAATCTACAGGAGAGGCAGTACCAGTATTGGAACTGGACACCTTTCAAATAGAAACCCCCCTGTTAAACTACTATCACGACAAGGACATAAAAATAAAACGATGATGGAAACCACAAATTGACATGAATTTACTCCATATCTTTAGTACTAAGTAGATATTACTCATATTAGTCGAACTACCCCATGTCAAATTAAAGATAGTGGACCGTGGAAAAGGACAGTAAATATTTAAAAAATATTTTCATCCTCCTTGTGAAGAGGACACGTCAGTTTTATTCAATAAAAGGTAGTTTATATTCAGAAATAAAACGTTGTAATAAATTCATGTATTCGACGCGTCCTTCGGCACAGACGCGTATTACGTGTATTTCCCAGTTCAATTTTCCGTTTAGGTATATACTACAAGTAGGTTAGTAAATTACTTACTTTTGAGAAATAAACATGAATTATTTTTAAATAAGAGTGGAGTGTGTTATTTTATTAGATGATTGAGACAAATGTCATGAGACAAAGACTTAAAATAAAAACATCAAATCATAATTGCCCTGCTTACAGCTTCGGCAAATAAAGTTACGCGTGTATATAGATATAATAAGAATTATAATTATTCTGTAAGTAAAAGTTTATTATCAACTCTACAATGCTCAACAATTAATTAATTAATCAAAAAATAAGGGTTTATCACAGAGGGGTGAAATTTTAAGGCTTTATGAATTATTTATGATGTTTCGTAAAAAAAATAGGGATGGATTACAGCTTAGATCGACAATATTTCTAAATAAGTAGCGAAATGCCATAAATAAGAAATGTACCAACAGGCTGACGGAGACTTTTATTTATTTATATAGATACACACTCAATACACATACACACATACATCGTTACCCGCCAAATCCATTGCGGGGTAGGCAGAGAGAACAGAGCGCCATAAGGCACGATTCTTACACATCTCACTCGCTTCGTTGACTTTCATAACTCATGCACGCACGTCGATTTTTGATGCTCCTAACATGAGTTGAGTGTGTTCTGGAGGAAGGTCCTCCAGAACACACTCAACCGCTCTTTAAATCCCATGCGGGATAAACAAAGAGATAAGACACGATTCTTACACATCTCATTTCCTATTTCGACTTGCATAAGTCTCGCCATACACACTCGTCGGTTTTTAAAGCTTCTGACCTCACCTTCCGCTAGAACTCATTCAATTTGGTCATGGAAAGTGCGTCTTGGCCTTTATCAAGTCCAACATCATTCCACTTTTAAACAGTTTTTAACTTTTTTAAGCATCGAGTTTAGGAAACATCTTTCAATAAATTTAACCCCGACTTCTCGTTATTGTTCAGCCATATAGGTTCATTCATATTAGGTAAGTTCATTCCTCGAATTGGACACGTGTGACTCACTCACCCAATATTAGGTATCAATTATCGATTTTATTGAACAGTATTGGCACACCATCGTGCGTGGACTAAATTCAGTCAGTTAAATTAGTTTTGTCAACACAATATGTGGTGAGGATACGGATGTGATAAATATTTCAGTTGGCCCAAATTCGTCTGTTCGTTGACACCGGCATGGCGCCGTTGTTCGCTGTTATATAATGTTTTTATACGATTGCCCCCAAAAAAAATATTGTGTATGTTTTCACATATTCCATCTAACAATTTAATGGATACATCGGTGAGCAAGTGGTCAAGTTCTCCGCTTCTGATTCAGAATTCGTGATTCGATTCTAGACTCACACTAATGATTTCTGGAAATGCTTTTCAGAAGCTATGTGTGATAGCTATCGATCACTGACAACTTTGTGTCCTCTGTGCCATAGCACTAAATTCACCACCTATTCGATTTTGGGACGTAACGTAACGATTCGGCGAGTCGAGGTTTTAACACATCTTCGGGTAGAAAAAGGCGTGAAGTTACGTACGTACGTTTAATGGATCAAGGAAATATAGAAAGTTACCGAATCTTATGTATTCTTTTTCAAGTGGAACTTTTAATCTCTCTTGCAATCGTTTAACGCTGTTAACGCCACGTTGCGGCCACAAAAAGTAATTTATAAAAGTCAAATAAACCGGTCAATATATTAACCAACTACCAACTTAGATTATTTTCTGGCAGGGTTCACTACTACTGCTACTGGAGATAATGATTTTTTTTTCGAAATTCCGTATTACAAGCAACCGTCAGTTTTCCCCTATGAAGCCATTTCATCAGCATCACGCATTTGTATCATACGATACAAATTACCATCCAAGAATCTAAAGGGTAAAACGGGGCTGATTACTAAAAATCCACTGTCCGTCTATCTGTCACGAGGCTATACTATCTACCGAATAGTTATTAGTTAACTAAACTGTTTAAAGTTACATATAAAATGTTATAATATATATATAGTTTCGGTGGTCCAGCGGTCGAGCTCACCGCTTCTGAATCAAAAAGTCATGGGATCGATATCGAGCTCACACTAATGAGTTTTCGTAATTATTATCGGAAGTTATAAATGATAAATACTGATGACAGATAATATGACAGTTTTATGGCAATAGGGTTCGCCACCTATTCTATTATGGACGTGAAAATTCAGCGAGTCGAGGATTAACAGCTGCTGTCTACACATTCGGGTAGAAAAAGCGTGAAATTATAAATTATAGTTTGTTATGTTGCCGCTACAATAACACATACATATTTAAAAAGTGTATTGTCAAGTGTGTATTTTCGGAGTCGGACTCACATGGCTATGGTATGTTTTCCTAATGCCCCACTTTTTGCACTCTTAAATTTTTACTTAAGTAATAAAATAATCTATACTCGAAGCTAATATTACCTAAAATTCGGTAAGTGTAGGTTACATAAATAAAGCCGTAAACATCAGTTCAATATACTTAAGTGTTTTGTGGTGTGTTGACATTGTTAACTTGTAATCTTGTTAACAACAAATATTTGAAGAATAGGGTGTGTTCTTATAGGCAGGTTTTTTCTTAAATGAATTAAGATGGTGCAGGTGTCCATCTCCAACTATCTTTTGGCCAGTCAGCGGGGTTTGAGTCATGAGTTACAAATGTTAAATTTTTTTTGGCTAATACTAATATCCACTATATAAATTAAGTGCCATTAGAAAAGACATCCAGGCGGAAATGTCAGCGATATTACCTATTTTTTTTTTAATATCAATAAACTATTATGCTATAGGTACATAAATGCATAAATGGATTTCAATTACAGCATCATCAGCTGTAGAAGAGCCAGGAGCTGGTCATCGTTGCTATTGGTGTGGACCACTTGCAGAACAAGTGCATCGCAGTCAAAGAGCATCTGCGTGTATCGGCGACAGAAGTAAAGTGACAATTTGCGAAGAAAACTTTTCATACTGCGCTATAGTTGCTAAATCACCGCGTAAGTTTTTATTAAAATATTAACGAAAATCAGCCTCGGATCTAGGGGGGGGGCAAGCCGGGGCCCATGCCCTGGGCGGCAAGTTCAGAGGGTGGCAAAATCCACATTTTACAGACTCCTAAATTACTTAACATTGACGGAATAAATAACAGTACACGTAAAAAAAAATACTAACCAACAACGGTCTTTCTTTACCAATCAGGCTGTATTATTAGCAGTAAATCAATCCGGTAACATTGGGTTTAGATCTACTTAAAGCAGTGGAAGATATTTAAGAGGGTCTAAGTGGCACAGGAGGTGGCCTAATAGCAAAGCGGTTGTAGGATCTTGGCTTATATTTTGTGAGACCAAAATGCAATTATCGTGAGTGCGGCAATGCCATTCCTCTGAGCGAAGAATAGACCAGCCCTCTGGTCGCGAGAGGCCTCGATCAGTCTCTTTGCAAGATCTTTATAGAGTGCACGAGCACTCGGACCCCATATCCCAAGAGTCTCAACCCCAAATGGCTCAAAAACATAATCACTTACAAGTTTTCTATATTTGTGACACTTGAGATTTTCTGCTGAAACCTGCTGAAACAGGAGCATCACCCCTTGTTTTTTTTCACGCGAGGAAATGCTTTATGCACACCCCCCACCTGGTGACGGCAGGGGATAGTGTGGGACTCCCAAAGCAGTAAACTGCAATCCGATCCCAGGGCTACCCACAACTAAAACCTGGCGGCGACCTTCCTCCGGTGTTAGGGTGGTTCAGGACAGTGCTTCAGCCCTCTGGGCCACCCTGCCGTCGGCCCCCTCTAACACGAGGGTTGCTCATCCTCGGGGAGCCTCGGCGTAAGGCTCCCCAGGGCGGGGCGGCTCCGACAAACCTCCCCAGCCACACCGGGGGTCATCCTTCCCGGGCCGCGACGGCAGCCTTCTTCTGGAGCATCACAGCTTCGCACCACAACCCTCCTCTCCTCCTCGCCTGCCAGAATTGCCGCGCTGAACGCAGGCGGGGACAAGTCTCACCCGATGCCGTCGACCAGATCTCGGTGCTCGGCCGCCCAGGTTAAGCAGGCCTCCAGCGTGTGCTGGGCCGAGTCCAGGTCGGATGCGCGATGGTGGCATCTCGCCGTCTCTTCTCGTTTTATCCGACTCACATACTCACCGAAGCACCCGTGCCCGGTGAGTATCTGAGTCAACTTGTAGGTGACCGTGCCCCATTTGCGGAGCACCCAGGCCTCGAGGTGGGCCAGGACGGCACCTACGGCGCGCAGCCCTGGAGGACCAGCGCGTCGCGGCAGTCCCCGAGGATCCGCCGGAAGGCCTCCCACCTCCGCATTTAATGTCCCCGCGCGTCCGGGTCCCCCCTCCGCGGCCGAGATCGTACGCGGCTGCGTACACCTCGATCAGGATGATGAAGGGGGGGAACGCGCGAGGACCGTCGCCGCCTCGTATGAGATGGTACGGTAGCTCCGTACGATCCTAATGGCCATGATCCGCTCCAGGGCTCTGCTGAGGAGCCTGGAGCGGATCATTTGTGCCACACCACATCTGTTATTTAATTGTTCATGGTTTGGGTTTTTTTGGCTTCATAAATAGTTACTAACATATTGTCTCCTTATCCACAGCCTACGTAGAATCCCGATACTGCGTTAAGTTTTATCAAGATGAATGTTTCTCACAATATTGTAACACAACTAAAACTTGGAAGATTACATGTCCTTGTCGCGGAGAACTTTGCAATGGCCTCAACACATTGCGCGAAAACGAAGCGTTTAAAATAATCAAGCAAAATAATGGCAAAGTAACACATAACAGATCTAAAAGAAGACTTATTACTGATGTTGGTTTTTTAAACAACAACAAAAATAAAATGAATAATGTTACTACTGAGGAAGATAAACAGGATAAAAACAAAACTGATCATGTAAAAATTATCACAGTAGAAGTTAACTTAGAGAACGAAACAGTTGTGAGAATACCGAACAGTGATGATGACAACACTGCAGCAAATATAACAGATCCCCCGGCAGAAATCAATATGCCAGATATTACACCTGTAGGAAGTTCACCAAATTTAACAGATTCCCTAACTCGAGTTAACGACTCGAAAAAAGTAACAAATAATTATGAAAAACAAATTAATAATACGGTCTCTCATGATAATATTACTGATAAAACAAGCGCGTATAATAAACAGGCCGATTTACTAAACGCAAACATTATGAGCGAAGAGTTTAAAACTGATATTATTATAATGAGTAGTGGTATACCTAAAATGGCTAATGATGCAGAAACTGATGAATTGTACACCAATATAAATGGGCATACGGCCATGCTTCAAACTACACTGTCAACTAAACCAACAATATTAGAGAGTAAAGTTATGGTAGAACCTACAATTCCTATTACTTATGCTGTGCCTGTAGCAAAAACAGACGTATCGAAGTCGAAATTAGATAAACAATTGCCTGCAGCCGAAGGCCTTAAAAATAGCAGTAATGCCAGTACAAAAATAGAAAAAAATATTTCCGCAACAGCCAATGATATGACCAATCATAATGATGTAACTACTCAAACAGTTACACCACAAGATAACAGTGCTAGACGTATCATCAATACACATATGTTAACATTAGTTATCGGTATAGTTGAATATTATTTGTATGTATAAACTTCATGTGTTTTCAATGTAATAAATTTTTGATCTCTGTTATCAAGCTTTAATGTAACAAATAATATTTTGTAGAGCTTTCTATGTGATATTAGAGTAGAGAATATTATATTTTCTGCAATTTGGTAGAATTAGATTATAATGATGTCACGGAAATAAATACATACACGCAAATATTTTGATTCTTTTTATTAGTCAAAAGTAAAATCGTAATGTTGTGGTAATTTACGATTAGTTGATTTGGCTTCCAAACTTTTTGCACCTTGTGCATACGCTTCTCTTATATCCGATACAAATGGTTTTTCATATCTTGGTTTTTTCAGAACAGGGCCATAGTATTCATAGCTTGGAGGCGGTGCTATTTCTGTCCCGCATTGGTTAGCATCAATGTCAACCTTATCTCTGTGGTGGTCCTGGTCATAGGAATTCGACAATTCGTCAACAATTGGAACAGATTCTTGACTCTTAACAAAATTTCTATATTTCACTTCATTGTTCTTCTTACTTGAAAAATAGAGCCCTTTTTGCATTTCAGACTCATCACAGATATTTGGAGGAGGAGGTGTCTTAACCTTAGGTCGAACGTCTGCCCAAGTCTTCTGTGTTATTTGCCCTGCTTTGCCAGATAGATCACTTATATCAGGAGGTGGGGGTGTTTTAGGCCTAGGTATTTCATCAATATTCATTATTTTTCCATTAAGGTCAAATACATTCGTATTATTAGATGTAGAAGCTTGGAGTGGTGCAAATTCATTTATTCTTTTGCTTCTTTGCAATTCTACATATTCTTCCTGAGACATTTCCCTGAATTTCTTTGATTTACCTTCAACCCCTTCCTTGCCAATGTCCCATTCTCGTACATATGCCTCACGTAATTTTTGCCGTTCTTTTTCTTGTGCTTCTTTTATTTTTCTTTCCTCTTCAGTTGCCTTAGCGTCTGCTTCATTTTTCTGTTGTGTCAAAAACTCTAGCAAACAGGTTGTAAAGTCTTTTTCATTAGGATCTGAAAATATATTAAAGAATATGGAAAATTAATAAAACACTAAAGAATTTCAAGTTCACAAAATCAAAACATGGCAACATCTACTTGTACCTAAATACACATGCTTCTTATCTTTGTTTCTCTATAACTACGTATTTCTTCTATATCATTAAAATTCAACAAATATCAAAGCGCATCATTCGCGTATCATTTAAAACATTATTCAATTTATTACCTTTTGGTTCCTCAGGTGGCAAACCAGCCCGTGCCCTTTGACGTGCCCTTGCTGCTGCCACTCTAGCAGCCATCATTTCGTCCCTTTTTTTCCTTATTATATCAGCTTCTTGTTGAGCTTTTAATGTTTCCTCGCGACGTTTTACAAGCTCCTCCATTTGTTTACGACGCTCAGTCTCATCGGTGCTAAATGAATAGTAGCCTACACCATGGATGCGAGCCTCTGTGAATAAAGTTATAATATTAAAATATAGGTATAGACACTGTATTTATGAATTTATTCTTGAATATTTTTTGTATTCGGACAGGTTCGAATCCTGATACACACACCAGCTACATGAGATTTTAAAATTCTCGTGTCACACCAGTGTCGCCTTTCCTCTCTGAAAGCGCACATATAACCCATAATTTTCTACCTTTCTTCTACCAAACCACATAAAATTTTATATAAATTTTAACTATATAATACACACAAACCATCAAAAAGTAAATCTTGATAATGTATATCCTTTTCTTTAGCTAGTAATTCCTGCTCTTTCTTGTCCCACTTCTCTCGTAATAATTGTAAATAATCATTCGTTGTTTGCACCAAGAGTGGTTTTTCGGTAACATTTACGCTTGTATCCTGTAACAGAAATATATATATCATAAATTACAAGATACTCCAGTTAAACACTGGCATATACAAACTTCTTCATTACATAGTATAAAACAAAGTCGCTTTCCCTTATATGCTTATATCTTTAAAACTACGCTACGGATTTTGATGAGTTTTTTTTAATAGTTAGTGTCAACAGGGTGGTTTTGATCTAAAATTCTTATATAATGTTGCAAAGAAAAATGATAATTTTCGAGATTTAGCACTTTCATTGCAAACGCTGGGTGAACCCTAAGTGATAGATCAAAACAATGTTCTACATTATTAATCACCTTCAGAAGGTCTACAAAAAAGTCCGCGAGGGTCTATCTCTTAGGGAGAACCCACAATGACCATTTTTATTTTTTCACTTTTTACGAGAATGGCTCAAATAATAATAATTTACGAAGCGATTTTAAACATTACAGCATTAATTTTCATCCAAATAAGTGTCTTAAATAGATTGTGCATGTAATATAGATGATCCTGGCCCTTTACAACTGGCATGCAATTTAAATGAATATTTTCGAATAAGTATTAACATAGCAGGATAGCGGTTGAATCCGATAAATAGCACAAATTGAACCTCATGATATCCAAAATTTAATCATTTATTACTTTTGATGCGGAACAAAGTTCGCCCGGTCAGCTGGTCCTACATAAAGGAATAATGATTAAAGGTGAAAGAAGGAATTGTACCTGAAGCTGACCTTACATTGAATGAGTGCGTTTTTCAAGCGTGTGTAGCATTTTACCAACGTGCTGATTGTTTGCAATAGTGGCTGTGTAACGCTGGGTGCATGCTAATATAAAATACCGTTGTTAATTTGCAATCGCAACTAAATAGATTTTGACGAGGAAACACTACTGTTAGTTTTGCAACTAAAAAGAACTAGGAAAAGTTACAAAAATAAGTAATTGATCAAAGCAAAGCGCTAGGTTAAATTCCATGGGACTACATATTTTGGCCAATTAAAGAGCAGAACATCTATAAAAAAATATTATATTTTAAGAAGTTAACTAAGTTCACCAAATAAAACGTAGATATGTCGTTATTAATGGTTAATTTGCGATTTATTTCACATGATGTCCCTACCAGTATGCACTTCTCAAGGAAGCTATTTTTCCTATAGAAACTTACAGAAATGTTGAAAATGAATCCTCTCAGAATATCGGCGTGTAGTGGTTCATGCCGCGTTTCGCTCAGTGAGAGAAAATCTCATATTATTTGATCTCACATTTAAGTGTTTGTTTTTTATGGGATACGAGGGCAAACGAGCAGGCGGGTCACCTGGTGGTAAGCAACCAACGCCGCCCATGGACACCAGCAACACATATAGTGTTACTGTTGCGTTGCCAACCTTTAAGGGGTAGGGGATAGGAAAGGATGGGGAAGGGGGTGGGCCTCCGGGTACCTCTCTCACCGAACGAAACGCGGCATGAGCCACTTTACGTCGGTCTTCTGAGAGGTCGTGGTATTTCACCGGTCGAGCCGGCCCGTTCATGCAGCGAACTGCTTGGCTCTACCACTGTTAAATTATAACTTCCATGAATAACAAAAATTGACAGAATTAAATAACTGATACCATGTCAGCCTGATGAATTTTGGATAAGGTATAATGCATTTTGCCCTGTCTCTTTAAAAAAGCTTCTTTTTCAGAAATATGTAAGGTAAGGTAAGGTAATATATAACAATATACTACGTAAATAGGCACTGACACAAGAAATCCTTGATTAACTTGCCTGTCCAGCACTACACTAAATTGCTAGTATACTTACTTGTTGCTGACGCGAGTTTTCTACATTAACTGGATTACTTTTGGTCATTATTTTTATAAGGTCTTGATCTCTCTTCACAAACATTTCTAAGTCTGATTTATGACATTTCCTAGATCTACCAAGGCAATCTGTGAATTCCGTCCTAAAATAAATATATACTAATTATACATTGTGAAATTAATAAAAGAAAATTAAAAAATTAAGAAGTCTTGGTTGTCCAGTGTGATATCATGTGTGATAAATACCGGCAATAGGTGTGACAATAGGTGGCAACACCTATTCCATTTGGGACATAAACATAACGGCGAGACAAGGCTTAACAGCAGCTGCCTACACCTTCGTGGGTGTGAAGTTATGTAAAATTAATTTCCCCATCTCTGATGTTTTGTATAACACACAAGTCCATATTCAATAATCCATGAAATCATAAAGTTATTAGTAGAGCTTTAAAAAAAAAATGCTTCCAATTATGAAACAAAAAGTACGCCATTAATTTCTATAAAAGATGGTATATGACTAATATTATTACCATTCATCTTCATTATCATCAGCAGAATTTTCATTGACAACTTCCTCTTGGGAAACTTTTGGTTTGTAATTTGCTAATTCTTCTCTCTTCTTGGCATCAAAGTCAACAAGAAATTTACCAGCTAACTGTGAGCTACCAACTTTGTCTGATAAATGTTCATAGAGTTCAGTTTTTTTTTCCAGAATTATTCTGTAACATAATTTGTAGATCTATATTCACAAATGTTTTTTTTATAAAATATATGATACTGTGCAGTCTTTATATACACTATTTGAAATCAGAGTGGCGCATTGGTAAAACTACCGGTTGCAGCAATGAGGTTGGGGGTTCGATTCCCACCCGAGCACAAATATTTATGACAAACATGAATATTTGTGTGGTGTCTGGGTGTTTTTCTATGTATTATAAGTATGTATTTAGAAAAGAAAAGTATATATGTATTAATATCCGTTATCTAGTATCCATAACACAAGCATTTAGTTGCTTAGCTTGGAACTAGAGGGTGCTGTGTGTATTGTGTCCAAGATATTATTATATTATACTAAAGTACTACAGTTAAAATCAATTATTATTATTACAATAATTTTTATTACAATATCTAATAATAGACTGCTAAAGAACATATTTATCCAACTCTTTATCACATATGCAATGAAATATGATCACAGCAAAATAGTGTACACCTATTGAGTTATTTAGTGTACAATAATTATTTTTATTAAAAATACAAATATAACAATAGTAAAAAGATTTGACATATCTATAATGTAAAAATAAATAGTCATAAGTTTAATTTAATAGCAAAAATATCAGAATATGCAGATATTATTTGTTTAACACTTATTTGTTTTCATTGCTTAAGTAGATTGTTTATCAATCTATTTTAAGCAATTAAAACAAGTTTCAATATCTAGTAATTGTAGAAAAAAACTAAATTAGTTTTATTAATAAGTGGTTTTAATATTATGGGCACATCATAGCCATAAAATAAAAAGTGCCTAATTTACAGACTTTCAAATATGAAATAAGATGTTACTGCAAAATATATTACATACTTAGCTTTACGACAAGCTTCTAGCTCTTCATTGTCAACAGCCTTCAAACTGTCCTTGAAAGTTTTCTTATATTCCTTACTTCTATTTTTGTCACTATCTGTGGATTTAGCAGTTAGAGGGGGCTTAAAATTTTCTAGCTTATTTTTTGGCAACTGTTTCTTTTCATTGACTTCCTCTTGTTTCCTCAAAAGTTCAGCTTTTAAACTAAATAACTGAAATAATTTACATAATTCATAACATATATAATTCATCACCAAGGTCTACGAATATAAGTAAAAGAACAGTGATTCACCCGTGTATATATATATTTTCTGATTATTACATAAGTAATCAATGCAATGTTTAAGTTTTATACAACAATCCAAGACCTAAATTAATTAAAACTTCAAAGAGATTTAGCATAAATATAAACTTACTGTGGATTTGTTGACAAGTATCTTTTTCGTACCGTCATTCATTATGGGTAAAGAGTAAATAAAATGATAAAATGAATTATGTTGCAGAGTGCAGACCCGAACCACTGACCAAAGTAAAGTGTGAACCAAAGAGTACCTATGTAAATCGTGAACAGAGGCAGAACAACAACACACTGATCAGTCCTATTTACAAAGTTATATTATTATTCCTATTCCTAGAGTTTATAAATATGGTCCTATTGGAGTATCAAAGTATCAATCAAAGACTTCAAAGAGGGTATCAATCAATGGTGAGCAATATGGACAAAATGGTCATGGTCAAAATGGTATTTATAATTTATATGCTCTGTGAAAATGGTGACAATAATACAAATTTCCGGGGCTACACCAACATCAATGACAAATGAGCTGTCAAATAAGCATAGCGCTGCTGATTGTCGATAACACTGATAGTGATGCCTGGATTTTATCAATATCGATAAATAAAAAACAGCTAGCGACGGTGCTTCTCCTCGTTTTCCAATTACAGAGCATTGTATGACTCAGTGCCGCACAACGCTGAATTGTGCTGAAGCCTAATTGGAACGCAAATTGGTGTTAAAATGCGCCAGTGGACTGCGCTAAGTTTACTGTTCACATTAAATGTGGAATAAAAAAGTCAGCACTTGTACCTTCATCCATTTTTAAATTATTATTTTTTAGCACAGGTTGAATTAACTTTGATGATTATTTCATATTTTTTTATAATCATCATCATCATTAGCTTGTTGCAGTCCATTTCTGGACATAGGCCTCTCCCAATGTGCGCCACAATATCCGATTCTCTGCCTTCCGTATCCAGTCTTTTCCAGCAGCCCTTCTGAGGTCGTCTGACCAACGGGCTGGTGGGCGTCCTACACTACGCTTACCAAGTAGCGGTCTCCACACCATGACCTTCTTGCTCCATCTACCATCGATCCTTCGACAGATGGGACCAGCTCATTGACACTTCAGCGAGCTTATTCTACGATCTATGTCGGTTACTCCGGTTCTCTGTCGGATATACTCATTCTGAATCTATCTTTCAGAGATATTCTGAGCATAGCTCGCTCCATAGCTCGCTGAGCCACTTTAAATTTGTGGACTAGCCCCACCGTAAGTCCGTTTCGGCACCGTAGGTCATTACTGGTTGGACGCACTGGTCAAAGACTTTGGTCTTCAGGCATTGCGGTATTGGCGAGCCGAAAACTCGACGCAGTTTGCCGAATGCGGCCCAACCCAGCTGAATCCTCCTGTCGGCTTCCTTCTCGAAGTTTCGTCTACCTAACTGGATTGTTTGGCCTAGGTAGACGTATTTGTTTACGACTTCGAGAATTGACCCATCGACATTTATCGGTCCGGGCACGACATGTTCGTTGAACATGACCTTGGTCTTGTCCAAGTTCATGCCCAGACCGACACGTCGGGAGGATTCGTCTAGGCTGCGCAGCATTCCGCTTAACTGTTCCAGCGACTCTGCCATTACAAAGATGTTGTCGGTGAACCGAAGATGCGAGATGTACTCATCATTCACGTTGATACCCTGTCCAGTCCAGAAGGAATCCAGGAACTTTGGAACAGCAACGTTAAGCATTATGCCGCATAATGCGCTTTAATGCTGTTATTAGAAAACTAGGTCTATTTATAGTTTTCTGACTATTGACATGTTTTTGTGGATGAGACATTTTGTTCTATATGTACAATTGCTTTTAAATGGGCCATTTCGACGATTCACATATAGACATATATCTATCTCGCTCTTACTCACACTGTCACTAGCATGGAAACAATATAACAGGATTTCAGTGCGTATGTTTAATGAAGGAATATAGAACCTTGAATTTACGTAAATACCTACTGAAGCCGAAAAGCCGCCATGGAGCCGCCGCTCTAGCTGTCAGTTCAGCTGCAAACTGTCAGTTGGGAAAAAATTAACCAACAAAATTTCTCTGCAGTATTATATAAATAAAATAGTTTTATTCAGTAACGAGTAAAAACCTATTGTAAATTCGCTTAATTTGTAATAAATAACTGATCTGAGACTGGAAGTAATAAGAATTGTCTTTTGAAATTAAAAAAAATGTTTTGAAGGTGTTTTGTTTTTTTAACATGCGGTCCCTTGACAAGTTTAAAATTAGAATTATTCTCTATCTCTATATTCTCATTTACCGTACGGCGTACCTATCTTGGGGTATATAGCAGTAAAGTGTTACTTACTTCAGAGACAGCAACTTAATTATAATAGTTTGTAGCATAACAATATACTTACTTCCTATTAAAGTATTTATTCTCCAAATAATATTTAAAATAAAATAAGATCGATAAAGGCATTAGCACACATCCACACACCACATCCATACTGTTCGGCAGATTGTACAGAAAACCGAGGAGTACAATCAGCCGCTGTGTATGGCATTCGTGGACTACGAAAAAGCCTTCGACTCCATCGAAACTTGGGCAGTTCTGGATGCATTGCAGCGATGTCGGATCGACTGGCGCTATATCGAGGTGTTGAGATGCTTGTATGACACCGCCACGATGGCTGTCCAGATACAGGACCAGGTGACGAACTCCATCGAGCTTAATCGAGGTGTAAGACAGGGAGATGTCATATCTCCTAAGCTCTTCACCAACGCTCTGGCGGACGTCTTCAAGACCCTGGATTGGACTGGACAGGGTATCAACGTGAATGGTGAGTACATCTCACATCTTCGGTTCGCTGACGACATCGTTGTAATGGCAGAGTCGCTGGAACAGTTAAGCGGAATGCTGCGCAGCCTAGACGAATCCTCCCGGCGTGTCGGTCTGGGCATGAACTTGGACAAGACGAAGGTCATGTTCAATGAACATGTCGTGCCCAGACCGATAAATGTCGCAGGGTCGATTCTCGAAGTTGTATACAAATACGTCTACCTGGGCCAAACTATCCAGTTAGGTAGACGAAAACTTCGAGAAGGAAGCCGACAGGAGGATTCAGCTGGGTTGGGCCGCATTTGGCAAACTGCGTCGAGTTTTCGGCTCGCCTATACCGCAATGCCTGAAGACCAAAGTCTTCAACCAGTGCGTCTTACCAGTTATGACCTACGGTGCCGAAACGTTGACACTTACGGTGGGGCTAGTCCACAAATTTAAAGTCGCTCAACGAGCTATGGAGCGAGCTATGCTCGGGGTATCTCTGAAGGATAAACTCCGAAATGAGTTTATCCGACAGAGAACTGGAGTAACCGACATAGATCGTAGAATAAGCTCGTTGAAGTGGCAATGGGCTGGTCACATCTGCCGAAGGACCGATGGTAGATGGAGCAAGCAGGTCATCGAGTGGAGACCGCGACTTGGTAAGCGTAGTGTAGGACGCCCACCAGCTCGATGGTCAGACGACCTCAGAAAGGCTGCTGGAAAAGACTGGATGCGGAAGGCAGAGAATCGGATGTTGTGGCGCAAATTGGGAGAGGCCTATGTCCAGCAGTGGACTGCAATAGGCTAATGATGAAGATCGATAAATAAAAATCTTCTGGGCAGCACTAAAACCGCAATTGTATGCGCCCAAATGATGTCACAGTGGCTTCAATTTTATCTTGACATGTAATTTCCATAGGTTTCCTCCTATCATTACCTGCTGCCTGAATACTGAGAATTAGTTAGTAATAGGGACTATTTCTGATTTCCCGTATTTCATACTCTAATTCCAGTACCATTAACAGTAGTAGAACCTTGCAGTTTACTGCATGGCTCTACTGATGAAATACCTCGATCTCTGGGACTATCGGCGTGAAGTGGCACGTGCCCCGTTTCGTTCGGTGAGAGAAGTGTCCGAAGCCTCGATCCACTTTCCCCTCCTATTCCCTTAAAAGACGGCTATGCACCACGGTGTTCATAGCAGGCGAGTAATTACTTCCCATTAGGTGACCCACTTGTTCGCTAGCCCTTCTATCCCATAAAAAATATCAATGGTTCCATGATTGCTCGGATTTTTTTCGATCCTTAAAAATGGTAGAACCGCCCTTATCCATATATCCAACTGTAGTTCTATCTCCATCAGCTCCCTGTTCTCCAAAACAATAAAAACACTCATTACCCCCAGATCCTCAGTTATCTAGAGTTGTACCAGCTAATTAGGGCCCGCCAGTAGGGAGTCCATCACGGTCGCTCAACTTACATTACCTAGGTATATATTAGTTTGAACGTAGCGAACGTCTTCGATCGGTTATGGCACAAAGCATTTCTCTCGAACCTTCCTTATTATGGGTTCTCCAAAAAATTTTGCCATTGGGTATCCAGCTTTTTCACAGCTCGGGGCATTAAGTTCATTTCATCAGGTCCTGCTCCGTCTTAGAACCTGTGAGCTGAAGCCAGAGCCAGTGAGCTGGAGTCTCCCAAGGATTTGTGCTATTTCCTGAGCTGTTTGTTCTGCATATCAAAAACGATTCTTCTCCTGTCTTAAAAGCCGCCAACGTGGAAGTGACCGGTCTTTCTATTAGGTGACCTTTTTTTTCGCGAGGAAATGCTTTATGCACACCTCCCGCTTGGGAACGGGGGTAGTGTGGGACTCCCAAAACAGTAAGCTGCAATCCGATCCTGGGGTTACCCACTAAAACCTCGCGACGGCCTTCCTCCAGCGTTGGGGTGGCCCAGGACAGTGCGTCAGCCCTCTGGTCCACCCCGCCGTTGCCCACCCTCTGTCGCGAGGGGATGCTCATCCTCGGGGAGCCTCGGGAGGCTCCCCTGGGCGGGGCGCCCGGGCCTCCCCGGCCGCACCGGGTGGGGTCATCCTTCGCGGCCGCGACCCGGGCGCAACCGCGCGTCCGCGTGCCCCCCTCCCCGGCCGAGATCGTACGTGGCTGCGTACATATCGGCCAGGATGATGAAGGGGGGTGAACGCGCGAGGACTGTCGCCGCCTCGTACGAGATTGTACGATAGCCCCGTACGATCCGGATGGCCATGATCCGCTCCAGGCTCCACAGCAGAGCCCTGGAGCGGGAGGCCCCCGCGAGGTATCGCGACCAAACGGGGACCCCGTACAAGGCCACGGACCGCACGACGCCACCGTAGAGGCGGCGAACTCCCTCTCCCGGTCCTCCGAGGTTGGGCAGTAGATCGCGCTTGGGGGACCATCCTTACAAAGTGCTCCTCGAAGCTCCAGCGGCTGTCCAGGGTGAGGCCGAGGTACTTCATGTACCGCCCCACCGGGATAGCCGTGTCACCCACCTGGATCCGCGAGGCCGGGGTTTCCCTGCCTCTGGTGAGGCGGTGGAACCACAGCGCCTCACTTCTATTAGGTGACCTACAACAAGCATCTATTTGCCCTTTTTTTCAATAAAAATAAATGAAAAATATGTGATACACTGATGACTGATGATGACTATTTTACATAATTCTTACTAATTTACGGAAGTTGGAAGGGCAATTTTTTTAGTACAAAAAGAAGCTACTACAGAAAAAAGATAAAGGGCAAGAAGGCAGAAAAAAGGTATGGAAATAATTGTTTATTTTAACATTGGTTTATTAAAATAATGACTTGAGTGACTTAATATTATAGTTTAAAAATCAAATAAGTAGTATATAAATATTTTCTTATAACCAAAATTACTATAAAGAATAAGATTAATAGATTGTTCTATAACATTCTTAAATACATACATGTTTATATTGGATAAGGTTTTAAAAATGAATTCCTGATTATCAAATTTTAATAGTGTGACATCGAAAAATAATGTTAATTTCTAAAAAAAAATAGCACATACCTACGATTACTAGCAGCGGTGTTGTGGAAATAGAAATGTGGACTAGACAGGTACCTACCTACAGCTACGTACTTACCTACATACATCAATGTACCTAAATGTTAATTTCATGGCCATCTGACAAAGTGTCAACCATCTCTGGCTGTGACGGCAAAAATTCTGAATCACAGAATCTTTTGTGTACAAGCAACTGGTTTTATTAAATACCCTAGATTATAACACAACAAAATAATTCTTATACGAAAATTACAACCCAAAGCAGTACTAAGAACATTAATAAGTGTATATAAGTGCCTGAAACAAAAATGTCAACTCCAGCCAGAAGACGCCTGATGAGAGATTTTAAACGGTTTGTATTTATTGTATTTCTCTATCTTATCTTCACTTTTGTCCACATCTAGTACTTTGATGACATGGTTTTATATTCCGATAGGATTTTCTTTTTGCTATGGTGTAGTGCTGATTCATCAAATTACATCATAGTCATTGTAATCGATTTCTATTTTGCCCTCTATTCACAATTAAAATAACGGGTTGACATTTTACAGATATTTATGCTGTATAATGAACTTGACATGAAATGCTATATTACTCATAAAGATCACGTCTATAACTGTTTCTAAGCTAAGGCCGTATTTTGTTGGTTGTAGAAAATTAGGTTAACCAAATAGATTTGGCTTTTGCTCAAAAATTATGCCAAAATGAGTATGATAGTTATTGATTACACTATCAATAAAAAGGAACATAGGATTATATTTTACATAAGATATAATTTAAATATAAACACATAAAAAACTTATTAATTTGAATTCCTATTTCCTATATTTATTGACATATATTATATGAAATATGTTTTTTTTTTTTAATATTATATTTATCTTAAAACTACTGTGTTACTAAGAATAAAGTGTTGTGTTGTTAATTTGATTCATAGTTTTGGGCATTGATTGTTTTGCAAATCATTTATTAATAAATATGAATCATATACACAGTATATTAAAATTTTATTTTATATTTATCCACAGCCTGCAAGAAGACCCACCTACTGGAGTGTCTGGTGCTCCCACTGATAATAATATTATGATCTGGAACGCTGTGATATTTGGACCTCATGATACACCATTTGAAGATGGCACCTTTAAGCTTACAATAGAATTCACAGAGGAATATCCAAATAAACCTCCTACGGTCAGATTTGTATCTAAAATGTTTCATCCAAATGTTTATGCTGATGGTGGTATCTGCTTAGACATTCTGCAAAACAGATGGAGCCCTACATATGATGTTTCTGCAATTTTAACTTCTATACAGGTAAATATAGACTATAAAAATAAATAAAAACACTGAAATATTATTGACAATATAGACATATTGTAGCTTTCACACATTTGATGTGCCTATATAATCTTATTAATTTTTAATTGGTATTTATTTAAATCCACTGATCATTAATGCATAGTGTTTGCCATATCTGTATAGAAATAAAAAAAAACACCTTGCATTATATCTGGAATAAATAAGAGTTCATAAATGATACTTAGTTACTACTGCGCAAAATCTGCAGAGTGACTGTCACTGACCGCGTAGAAAACCAGGTTGTAAGGAAGGAAGTTGGTTTGAAAGAGAGTGTCGGTGTAAAAGTAAAGAAAGGGCATGCTCCAATGGTTCAGACATGTAGAAAGCATGGTTGATGCAAGACTGACTAAGCAGATATACAATGCAAAAGCAGATGTATGTAGGAGTCGAGGACGGCCAAGACACACATTCGAAGATCAAATAGAACGTGTTCTGGAGAAAGGTGATGTTAGGAGTCTCAAAAACCGACGCGCGTGCTTGAAGAGTTATGAAAGTCAACGAAGCGAGTGAGGCGTGTAAGAATCGTGCCTTATGGCACTCTGTTCTCTCTGCCTACCCCGCAAGGGATTTGGCGTGAAGTTATGTATGTAGTTACTACTTTTCTTTAGTTGTCTGGAATTAAATCATATACCTGCAAAGGGAACTTTTATTAGTATATCAATACATTTTAATCTATTAACTCTCTTTTATCTCAGTTGCAAAATTTATTTAATTAATTATGGATTATCTTGTTACTCATATGAGTGGATCCTAATTATTAACTTATCCTTATTCCTAAAAAAAATGGATGTTGTTACTGGTTGAAATTTATATTGTTTCTCCAAATATTATCATTTACTATAATTCAGTGATGTGATCTCCCAAAAATGACAAATTATCAAATGTTGTATTTAAAAGATTATTAATTAAGATTCTTTTGCTCTGTAGAGAACATATTCATTTTCGTTAGAAGTATTGTGACTTGAAGAAATCTTGTCTATGCTTGAAACGTGTATTTTTTTAGGTATTGTATCTATATTGTTAGTTACCAGATGATGTAAATTGTGTTATTGTTTTTTATTTCAGTCATTATTAAGTGATCCTAATCCAAATTCTCCAGCAAACTCAATGGCAGCACAACTTTATAAAGAAAACCGACGGGAATACGAAAAACGTGTGAAAGCTTGTGTAGAACAATCATTTATTGACTAGCAGGGGCCAAATGAAACTTCAATAAAGCGGTATTCACATTATCTGCACAGTTGAATTCAGCAGCCGGTAATTCCACATATGTTCATTGGGAGAACCATGCAAGTTATTCTAATATACATACAAGCAACAACACTCTGATAATATCAAGTGCAAAAGTACTAAACATTAATGTAAAGGGTTTGGTAATCTAATTAAATAATAAGAAGACAAAATTTGGAGTTGACTGACTTACTCAGTCCTAATGTACGATTCAATATGTTTAGCATGAGCAATAATTAACTGCGGCTTGCCAATTGATTACTGTATCAGTGATAGCTTAGTGATTTGTACTTGAATTATAAGTTACTCATTTATATCATAGGTTGGTTACATTAGAGTCATTTTTGTAGTTTATTCATATTATTTGTTAATAAAAAAAATATCAATTCTATTTCAATGGAGTATTTCTATTTGTCTATCTACATGTTAATTTTTTGACATTGCTAGAATGCTATGATTCTTATGTGCAAAATGTAAAAAAAATAGGATAACTACGGCTAAGTTTGCAATGTCATTGGCAACATGGTAATTCATATATATTCACGTTTTGTCTAAATGAATATCAATTAGCTTACAATAGTACCTGTTGTAATTACAGTTATTAAAAGAAAAAGTATTTTTCATCTAGATTTTTCCTAGTTTTTTTATTGTCATTGATTACAATACATAAAACCTTGAAGTTGTCATTCGCTCAATACATTTAATTCCTTGATATGTTTGTGTATATGTGATTCATTAATTTCTAAATTCTCATTTCTTACTTAACACTGTCATGAATTCTGCTATACAGGTTTAAATAAGCTCATATTTTGTGTCATCCCAGTGGATTTTTTTGAAGTATGTAGCTGTTTTTTTCTGGATTTCTAACTAAGCTGTTTGAATTGTCTTCTAACATCGACATATGTATGTACCTATGTGTAATTTTTCTTCTTCTAGTAAAATATTTTCGGTTTTAGAAGTGTTTTTCATTTATTTTCCCAAATCTTTGCAAGGTGACGAAAATTACAGCTAAAACTGGTTACTATAAAAATATTTTATATTCCAATTTACATTTATATTTCTTACAAATAATACACGATTATCGTCGAAATACTATCAAAATAATTGTTACTTAATATAACAATACTGCATAAATATTAAATATATAAACTGAATTAATTTCAATGGTGATTCATCTCGTTTTAAGTTCCTCTTTAAGTTTATAATGTATCAACTCCATACACACAGTTGCATCTTCAGCACTGTCATGCCCATCCACAGAATTTTGAATTATTTTTTTTAAGTATTCTGAAGATAAGTTCCTAAGTGCTCTCTTAAATGGGTGACCCATTTTATGAGGAAATAAAACACTTGTATCAACAACTGTATCATGAATTAGTTTTAAAACTTTAAAGTCTGACTCAAGGCTGTGCCCAATTAATATAGTTTTACTATTAAACATTGTAAGAAGGGTTGCTTGTACCTCTAATAATGTGGTTCTTACATTAAGCATTTGGTCTTCAGTTATTCCAGAATATCTTGTGTTATAGTCTATAATTGGATGTAATGGCCTTATAAGTGTTTCGTAAACTACTTTGCAATCAGAATTTATAACTGTTACTCTTGTTAAATCCAATCCATGAGTTGTATAACACATTTCACAATCTAAGGAGTAAATACCATAGTCTTCCCTTTCAGTTTCTGGTGGTAATGTTTTGATAAACCCTTTCAAATTATCATAATCTATATATTCATAAACATGGCTGGGTGCAACACAACACCCATCAGAAGATGCATCTTGACTGCAACACTGATACCTGGCTTCACCACGGACTCTATATTTATTATTAGGATGATATATACATTCTTCCTTTACAACACAAAAACCTTTTTTATCTACATTATAATCTTTTTTACATCTACAACAATTTCTAGTAAGGCCCTTTGGCGGGGTTTTTTTGTTTTGTCCATAAATGATAGCTCTACCTTTTTGCCCACTTGCATGAGGCCGAGGGAAGCCATTTTCTTTAAGTTGTTCTTCTGTCAAAATCCATTTTTTTATGTTATTATACAACTTGGCACCTCGAAATTCTAAAGAGGTGTCAATATTTTTTCTGTTGTTACTTAATATACTCCATGATCCAGTAGTAGCAGGTGTCAAACCAGGCACTTTTTGTAACATTGAGCAATCTGAAGCAGATTTTTTAACACCTTGACATTCTTGTAACTCTTTTCTTATGCGACTAACAGCCAAAACTGCTGAGTTTTTATATATTTGTACAGTAGAACATTTCTTACTTGTATTCAGTTCTTCATGTTGAGCCCTAGCATAAGCATCAGTTGCAGTAAGATACAACTTCAAACATTCATCTATCATCATGTTAAGATATGTAGCCCTAATATTTGCAGGAATTTTAGAACCTAGCGGTTCTAACACACCAGGTCTATCAATGAACTTTTCATTGGGTATATGAGCAACTCTTTGAGCACCTTTTTTAACAGTTTGTGTAATGGTAGTGCTTGTAGATGGCTCAATTTTATTTGCAGCAATCTGAATGGGTGATATTGTCTTTTTTGCATTAATCAATGTAGAGGCATATGGAACATGAGCTATACGTATTTTATTGCTAGTAGCAATAGGTAAACCATGGTTGGCCTTTGGAATTGTGATAGACTCAGGGACAGGTGATGTATTGGTATTTTTGCCTTTGTGATATTCTCGAACTTTAGCTAGCCTCTCTGCCATCTGCTGAGCTGCATTCACTTTATAATCAGGCTTAACAGGTGCTTTCGGTATGTGTTTAATATTATTATCTACTGCTCTAGATATTCTTTTTTTACCTACAGGGCCTTCCTCGTCAATTACATCTTCTATTTTTACTTCCTCTTCTACAATCTTAGGTTTTGCTATAGGAACATACTCATCAAATATTTTTTTGCATTCCAAAGCAATGTCCTCTTCATCAGATTCTAAATCTTCCAATTCTTCATCTACTAATTCTTCAATATTAATACCATCATCTGAGTGATTATTAAGATCTTGTTTTTCTTTTTTACTACTATGCCTGCTTTTTGATTCTCTATTGCTTTTGTGTGACCTCTTGTGATCACTTTTATCTTTTGTTTTAGACTTATGTTTAGAACTATGTCTTACAGAGCTATGTTGTTTAGATGTACTATTTTTAGAGTGCTTTAAATCAGAATCTGAACTTTTAGAACTAGAACATCGGTCTTTCTTAGAAGAGTGTTTTGCAGCCTTATCTTTATCCCTATCCCTTGTCGAACTTTTGTGCTTTGCTTTGACTTCATTAGTCTTATCATTGTGTCTACTTCTATCTTTTGATTTATCTCTTTTAGAAGTACTGTTTTTATGATCAGATTTGCTATGACTTTCTTTTTTATCCCTACTCTTTTCTTTCTTATTTATATTATTGCTCATAATACTAGTCTTGTCTTTTTCTTGGATAATTTTTTCCTCATCTAAAATTTGGTCCAATATATCAAACTCTGCACCTAAGTCATCTAAACCATTGAGATCAGTAGACAATTTTATTTTCTTAGTGTTTGGTTCTTCGTCATCACTGGAAAAACAAGGTGCTAGCTCTCTCGGAGTAGGTTGATATGTGACAGATGAATTTTCATGTTTAGGATTTACTTTGGCAGGTTTGTATTCAAGTATTTTCTTTTTATTTACATTCTTATCGGATGGCACATAATTTATTTTACTTAAATTATTTTTAGATCCTTCTGCAGGGTGATATTCTTGTAATTCAATTTCAATACCGGGTAAATACTTCTCCTTAGATACTGTAGTGCCAATGGGAGTATATTTGTCAGACTGTGAATTATCAGCACTCCCAGGTGTATAAATAACTGGAGGAGGATTGTAAACAAAAGGTTTGGAGGAACCATTTGTATCAACTGGTCTTGAAAAGGATAGACTTGCTGGTTTCCTAGGAGTATACGGGACAGGTATATGTCTTTTTCTTTGTTCACAATTATCTTCATTTTCTTCTGTTTCTAGGTTGATTTTATTCAATTCAGCTATTGGTGTTGGATTGTATGTCACTTTGCCTGTTGTTGCAACTGAATTATTTTCTAACCGTGTAATTTTATCATTGACTACAGTCGATTCCGTTTGTTGAAGAACTTTTTGTACTGCAGCTGAAACTAACTTTTGTAAAATAGCACCACTTTCAATTCCGTCATTTGTCGACACCGACTCTTTTCTAATATGTCGAAAATGACAATATGGTCTTTCACAACTACCATTATAATAGAAAGGGCAATATATCCCTTTAAAATAGCCTGTGGACGGGAGCATTCTAAAATTTCACAAAATCACACTGCCTAGTAGTCTTGTCTACATAATCCTACCTAGTCCTAGGTAGGATTGTCGAAAAACTATT
The DNA here is from genome assembly GCA_905147225.2 of Euproctis similis. Taxonomy (NCBI): domain Eukaryota; kingdom Metazoa; phylum Arthropoda; class Insecta; order Lepidoptera; family Erebidae; genus Euproctis; species Euproctis similis. Next base: position 20,152,195 of record LR990109.1, read on the forward strand.
GATATATCGATATAATTTTTTCAATGTATCGATATTTTTGAGCAATATTTATTGTTTTGATATATCGAGGTATCGATATAATATTACAAGAATTGAAAAGGTATAAAAATCGATATTTTTATGATCAAAAAACATTTTTTTTTTGTTTATGGTCGACTCAATTTCCTGCTTTTTAATTCAGTACTAATTACTCGAATTTGGTATTGCTGTTCAGAAGAGTTTGCTAAACTTAGTTATTGCCAAACTAGAACCACTAGAGCGACATTTACATTTGGCCAAAGCAACAATTTTAGACCCACGCTTTAAGCGTATTCATTTTGGTTCAGCGCTAGCTGTTTCCACTGCAATAACTGCACTGTCAAAAGAAATACGTTTAGAACATAAACGTAGAGGACAACTTTCGCCTGAACTCAGATCCACTCCCACTACCATAATTCCAAATTCAGGAAATTCTTCGCCGTCGTTGTGGTCCGGACATGAAAAAATTATGATAGATATTGCTGCAGCTTCAGCAAACTCTTTACTTTCAACTTCAACCAGTGATGGTATGCCTAGCGAACTAAAACAATATCTAGATCAGCCTATAATACCCAGAAAAGAGAATTCTACAAAATTCTGGTTTGATTGTCGTCATTTTACCCCAGTCCTTTCCGACATAGCCCTAAAGTATTTGAGATGGCCTGCGTCCTCGGTTTCCTCAGAGAGAGTAGCATCTGCTGTGAATCTCGCAGTACCCAATAACAGAAGTCGGCTTACAGCCGAGCACCTAAATCAAAAAGTTTTTCTTATGTCTGTATCAGATAAATATTGGTTTGATTAATAATTAATTAATATTTTAATTGTTGTTCTTGATTTATTAAAAATTATGTCTATTGAATATTGATTAGTATTTATCTAGTAATGTAAGATGATTAAAGTAGATTAGGCCAAATTTTTTTTTTTCATATCATACCGATATATCGATATTTTTAAATCAATCAAAATATCAATATATTAAAAATTACCGATACAATATATATCGATACCTTATTCCATTTCCGACATCCCTAGTCCTAGGCCTAGGGATATTCGGTATACATCGATGCATCGAAAACATCGATGTTTCCAATATGATAAATCAAACCGGATGGATTCGTTTTTGAAAAACTGTTATTATACTCGATGTATCGATGTTTTTTTTTTATGAAACATCGAATCAATCACTTCTTGAAATATCAAATGAAACAGCATAGTTCATCAAAATCATCAATTAGTACGACTACCTAATATTTATTACCTGTATAATATTTTACAAATACCAAATTTTACAATAATATACAGGTATACTAGTACTAGTATATATAGTGTATTATTACGTAGTCGTACTAATTGATGATTTTGCTGGAGGAGGAAGCTGAATCTTGAGTATATTATTTTATAATAATATTAGCTGGCGCGGCGAACTTTGTTCCGCATCAAAAGTAATAACTGCTGTCCCGCTATGTTAATACTGCAATATCTTCGAAAATATTCGTTTAAATTGCATGCTGTAAAGGGTCCGCATCTATATTACATGCACAATCTATTTAAGACACTTAATTGGATGAATTAAGCCATTATTTCTCGTAAAAAGGAAAAAAAAATAAAAATGGTTATTGTGGGTTATCCCTAAGAGATAGACATATGCCCTCGCGGACTTTTTTGTAGAATTTTTAAAGGTTTATAATAATATAGTACGTTGTTTTGATTTATCACTTAGGGTTCAGGCAGCGTTTGCGATTAAAGTTCTAAATCTTGAAAATTATCACTTTTTTTTACTACACTATACATGAATTATAGATCAAAACCACCGCGTTGACACCCTCTAACTATTAAACAAACTGTTTCAAAATCCGTTGCGTAGTTTTAAGGATATGCGCATATAAGGGGACAGACAGCAGAAAGTGACTTTGGTATGACTATGTAATGATAACATACTTAATATAATTTCACGCCTTTTGTTACCCCAAGGCGTAGGCAGCGGCTGTTAAGCCTCGTCTCGCCGTTATGTTTACATCCCAAATGGAATAGGAGGCAAACCTATTGCCATACCGGGCACAAAGTTTTCAGTCAGAAAAGACTGGATGCGGAAGGCAGAGAATCTGATATTGTGGCGCAAATTGGGAGAGGCCTATATCCAGCAGTGGACTGAAACAGGCTATTGATGGCTCCATCCTACGTTTAGCTGACTGGGTGCGGGTGAATCCGGGGGCCAAGGAGGAGGACCTTCCTTCTCCATCTTGTTTATTTCTTAAATGTACCTATATATACATATATATGAAATATATATATTATTTATATATATTTATTATACATACATACATACATACATAACTTCACGCCAAATCCCTTGCGGGGTAGGCAGAGAGAACAGAGCGCCATAGGGCACGATTCTTACACACCTCACTCGCTTCGTTGACTTTCATAACTCTTTTCATGCACGCGCGTCGGTTTTTGAGGCTCTTAACATCACCTTCCTCCAGAACACGTTCTATTTGGTCTTGGAATGTGTGTCTTGGCCGTCCTCGACTCCTACATCCGTCCGCTTTTGCATTGTATATCTGTTTAGTCAGTCTTGCGTCAACCATTCTTTCTACATGTCCGAACCATCGGAGCATGCCCTTTCTTACTTTTACACCGACACTATTACTATTACACTTTTACTATTTATTATATATATTTATATTAAATATACAGCGACGGGCACCGATTAGCCCCCGTCGGTGCGGCTGCACGTGCATGCGCATGCAGCGAAGGGGGCCGCCGAGGATTAGTTGCGAATGAGGAAGTGAGGTTGACGGAGAACTTCGAGGCAAACTCTTTTGGAGGGAAGTTAGAAAGTCTTGGGGTTCTTCGTCAACATCCAGAAAGGACAAAAGTATGTTTAAGGTTGGTGACATTCCTGCAAACCCAAACGACGTTTTGGGTCGGTGGAGTGTATATTTCGGGGAAATGGACGGGTATGTTCCGGATGTGGACGCCGCGAGTGAGTCTACGACTGACGCCGCTGCGCCAACATCTGACGAAGACATTACTATAGAAGAGATTGACTGGTCGATACGAAGTATGAAAAATGGTAAGGCAGCTGGAATTGATATGATGTCTACTGAAATGATCAAACACGGTGGAACCTGTGTCCGGGATGCTTTCCTGACCTTGAGCAATCTTTGCTGGAGGTCGGGTAAGGTTCCCATGGACTGGAGGCTTTGCCCTTGCCCGTGCCTTTGTATAAAGGTAAGGGATCACGTATGCAGTGCGCCAGTTACAGAACCATCAGTTTGATCAGCTTAGCAGCGAAAGTGTATGGGAAGATTATTGAAAGGAGAATGAGGGTGATATCTGACGGAGTGTTGTGGGAGGCTCAGGGTGGTTTCAGAAGCGGAAGAGGGTGCATGGATCAGATTTTTTCACTCCGCAACATCGTGGAGAAACAACTGGCTGTTAGCCGGAAGGTTTTCTGCGGTTTTGTGGATCTGGAAAAAGCGTTTAACAGCGTGTTACGGAAGGATCTGTGGACATACTCCCGGGGCTTACTTATGAGGGCTGCACGGCGTGTGTGCGTGTTGATGGCGGCTTGTCGCCCTGGATTGACGTCAATATCGGCGTCAGACAGGGTTGCGTGCTCTCCGCTCGGCTGTTCATCCTGTACCTGGACAGTTGTCTCCACAGAGTGAGATCGACGAATGTAGGGATGCGAATGGGTGACCTAGTTGTGAGCTGCCTGCTTTACGCAGATGACGCCTCGCTCTTAGCCGAATCGCCGTCTGATCTGCAAACACTAGTCACCAATGAGAAAGATGATTGTTTGATGAAAGGCTTACATTTGAATGTGATGAAAACGAAAGTTATGGTGTTTGAAAGGGAGGAATCCTAAATATATGCAAGGATAATGCTTGACGATGTAGTGGTGGAACAGGTGAAAGAAATTGTATATCTTGGATGCGTTTTTAGCAGGGATGGAAGGTACACCGCTGATGTAGAAAGAAGAGTAGCGTTAGGAAATAAAGTAAATGGGGCGTTGGACAGATTCCTGGGCGCAAAAGATATTAGCAAAAAAGGCCAGCTAGCAATTCACAATGCAATTAGCCTTTTTCCTGGGAAGATTAAAAAAAAGCCGCTAGTGGCAGCACCGGTGGGGGGGGGGTACAACAACGTTAAGTATATAGAATAATTATGGAATTAACGGAAGATGATGTACCTGGGGCGAAATTAAAATTTGCAAAAGTGCAAGATCATCTTGTCCAGGACTTAAAACGATGGCTTGCATGTCGTGGTTTAACCGTGTCAGGTAATAAAAATGTCCTAGTTGAAAGGTTAGTTGGTTTCTAAATTTTATCCTATATGTCACTGTGTGGTTTGAATTTTGATTATTTTAAATAAATTTTGTTGTTTCTTTTTTTTGGTATATTTAAGAATTGAAGAATGCATTGCAAATGGTAATGATAAAAAAATTTTCATTGGAATTGATGGTGGTAAATGTCTAGCAGATAAAAAGCTACGCATGAAATTACTTAATCCAACCCTACCAAGTTCAACATCCTGCACTTTTCCTACTACAAACTGGGCAAATTTTCCATCCCAAGCTATCCCTCGTTCTTTTTGCTATGCTGTCATGTATAATTATATAACTACGGGTCCTATTGATACTTTAGATTTAAATGCTACTTTATCTGACGATGATGAACAGCTTCCGAATTGTGGAAACTCGAAAGCACTTCAAAGAGGACGACAATATTGTTTGAGTGACTTTGTGTTGAATATGGAAGATAATGCGAATGATTTGGTATATTATTTAAGAGGTATATCTTCTTTTAGAGTTACTGTGAAATATAAAATAAGTATAGCTTTGAATAAGAATAATAGCAACATTATAAATGCTCAGTGTCAGTGTCCAGCATCCCAATCAATGGCAATGGATTAGGATTTTCTGTTGTGGGCCCATTTGGATTAATAAAGTGTTTTGTACAAATATAAGAATGTTTTTTTATTTTCTCTACTGTTAAGTCCGCTCGTCGTGATAAGTTGATCCACTCCAAACACTTTTTTTTGTCAACTTGTGGTTTTATAAAAGGCACGAATTTTACACCATCCTGCTTGTAACGACTATCAGACGTACAATTAGCAAAAGCACAATGTTTTTTAGGCATAATAACTTTTTAATAATGTGTTTGATCACAATATATATCTTTATTTTATTAGTACGTACGTTTAACGTTGTTGTCAATAGAAAATTCAAAACATATGTACCCCCCCACCGGTGCTGCCCCTAGCGGATTTTTTTTTAATCTTCCCAGGAAAAAGGCTAATACTGATCCCAACGCTAACTTAAGGAAGCGAGAGCTGGGTATGGCAGAGTGTGCATGATAGTAGGATATACGCGGTCGAAATGAGGTCATTAATTGCGCAAAATCTGCGGAGTGACCCTCGCTGACCGCGTGGAAAACAACACGGTGTCGGTGTCGGTGTAAAAGTAAGAAAGGGCATGCTACGATTTTTCGGAAATGTAGAATGGATGGATGATGCAAGATTGACTTAGCAGATATACAATGCAAAAGCGGATGGATGTAGGAGTCGAGGACGGCCTAGACACACATTCCATGACCAAATAGAACGTGTTCTGGAGGAAGGTGATGTTAGGAGCCTCAAAAATCGACGCGCGTGCATGAAAAGAGTTATGAAAGTCAACGAAGCGAGTGAGGTGTGTAAGAATCGTGGCACTCCGTTCTCTCTGCCTACCCCGCAAGGACACATACTTATATAACTTCACGCCAACGTGGGAGTGGGTCGTTACGTCATTTTCAAGAAACGTAACGAAACCAGTGATTTGGTCGGCGTCACCTGTTTTAAAACTTGTGATTTTTGTTGGTTGTTTTTCATTCAGCTGCTGTGATTGTTTGCATAGATACGTCCACCAACTATACAGTCAACAGTTACACACGAAACGAAAATAAATTAAATCACTGTTTATTTCTCACACTCTCGCGATAAAATCCTAACAGTTGTTTTAATGTTTAAATCACTGTTTTGTGTTGTAGCTATACAGTTAAATCAATAAATTAACTTCCCTTCATACTTTATTAGGGCTTAGGACTGACTGCATTAAATATATTTATGATTGATTAGTGTTTACTATGAAACTATGATTTTAATAAAATTATTAATGCAGGCGTATTTAAAAGTTAATTTGATTGTATATACAATAATTATTAATATTTACAGTTTATTTACATTTTTGATATATTTAGAAGTTTATTTAGACCTTTTTTTTTTTTTTTTTTTTTTTTACGCGAGGAAATGCTTTATGCATACCCCCCGCCTGGGGACGGCAAGGGGTAGTGTGGGACTCCCAAAACAGTAAACTGAAATCCGATCCTAGGGTTACCCACTAAAACCTCGCGGCGGCCCTCCTCCGGCGTTGGGGTGGTCCAGGATTCGGATAAACCCCTCTGGTCCACCCCGCCGTCGCCCCCCCTCCGTCACGAGGGGGTGCTCATCCTCGGGGAGCCTCGGCGAGGCTCCCCCGGGCGGGGCGGCTCGGACCGCGCGCTGTAAAGAGGCGCGCGGCCGGCGGCGCCCCCGACGACCCTCCCTGGCCGCACCTGGGGGTCATCCATCCCGGGCCGCGACCCGGGCGCACCCGCGGGGTGTGCGCCCTCGCGGCCCGTCGACGGCGGCGATCACTGAGCTCGCCGCCGCCGCCTTCGAGCGGGATCGGCTCTCTCCCGACCCCGCTCGGCGGCCTCCTTCTGGAGCATCACTGCTTCGCAGAAGGAGACCACAGCCCTCCACTCCTCCTCGCCCGCCAGCATTGCCGCGACCAACGCCGGCGGGGACAAGTCTCGCCCGATCCCGTCGACCAGGACTCGGCGTTCGGCCGCCCAGGCCGGGCAGACCTCCAGTGTGTGCTGGGCCGAGTCCAGGTCGGATGCGCAATGGTGGCATCTCGCCGTCTCTTCTCGTTTTATTCGACTCAGATACTCACCGAAGCACCCATGCCCGGTGAGTATCTGAGTCAACCTGTAGGTGACAGTGCCCCATTTACGGAGCACCCAGGCCTCGAGGTGGGGCAGGACGGCTCCGACGGCGCGTGAACGCGTACCGCCCTGGAGGACCAGCGCATCGCGCCAGTCCCCCAGGACCCGCCGGAAGGCCTCCCGCCTCCGCACTTCGTGTCCCCGCGCGTTCCCCCCTCCCCGGCCGAGATCGTACGTGGCTGCGTACATCTCGGCCAGGATGATGAAGGGGGGATAGCTCGCGAGGACCGTCGCCGCCTCGTATGAGATAGTACGGTAGCCCCGTACGATCCGTATGGCCATGATCCGCTCCAGGCTCCTCAGCAGAGCCCTGGAGCGGGAGGCCCCCGCGAGGTCTCGCGACCAAACGGGGGCCCCGTACAGGGCCACATAAGTTTATTTAGACCTAACATTCCACACTAATTATATTTACATCATAACAAAGAGTCTTTACTTTAAATTTACATAAAAAAACATCAAAATAACATAAACTTTAATTTTGAGCAGAAACTATTCAAAATTATACACAAGTACAACAACGAACTAAACAAACTAAATTCAAAAAAAATGCTGGCTTCCCGGAATCGCGAGCCGTTGAAATTATTTACCAACTCACTCGGGGTCACTCGAAAGTATCATCTATGACTATAGACCAAAGTATGAAAATTAAACGTATACTATACTGTTATTCAGCTGTTTTGTTTCTGTTGTATACCACGGAACGCGCTAGTTCGGATTTATTCGTGTCACCCGCTCTCGCTTACTCGGAAATTTTCGATTCGCCCGAATAACGCATTTACAAAAATCACTACTTTTAAGTTGGTTCGAAACTAGTGATTCAGTTACTTAACGCGTCACAGGTTATTGTATCTATTGACGTGAAATAACGACCACGTCTAGACTGGCTACCATAGACTAAAGAGTCCATGGTCCAAGACATGGGCAAGTTCCACTAAGCGACCGCGGCGACCGTAACGCCCACAGTAGCAAGTAGCGCTCCACATAAAGCCCGCGAGCGATCGCTCGACGTCATAGATGACGTCACTGTTCGCGACCGCTTCGCGCCCACTTCGCCCGCAAAATATTGGTAGGTCCCAGGTATTGAAAGCCCACCAACTTTCAATAAAAAATGACATATTATTATGTCATCAGAACTTGATGATTTTTCCGAGCCGCCATATTGCTAGCACACAGCGCTCAAGTTTTGCGTTCCACTTATAACATTCGCCCACAACGCCCGCGGCGTTTTTTCGTTAGTGGAACGGCAATTTCTGCGGTCGCGGTCTTTGTGGGCTTTATGTGGAACGCGGCCTATATGGGATGGTTAAGTATACAAATATCAAAATAGGAAGCGCGGGAAACCTTAAATTGGGCGGTCGTGTTTTTTGGAGATAATTTTTTAAAATTTATTTTCATAGCGGAAGGATTTGGTTTTTCTTATATATTTTTACTTTTATCTTCTCATATTAGTGTGTAGTGTATAGTTGCCTCTTCTATCTTATTTGGTAAGTCTTTTAATATATATGCATAAAAATGGATCCCCCGATTGATCCGGGTGGGACGAATAATACTATAGTGGGTCATTACGTGACAATATCGGCAAATGAGAGCGTGGATACAGACGGCTCGGTTGTGAGCTTAACAAATTCCACTAAAAGGAAACGCCTATCCGCAAAGCCTTCAGTGTGTAGGCATTGCAACAAAAGACGCCGTAAGCATGGTGGGAAAAAAGATGTTGATTGCGATTGTATGCAGGAAATGTGTACAATAAGTACTGCTTCTATGTCCGACCCTAAACATACCATACCTAACTCGTCTACACCACTGGTAAAAACTTTATTGCCGTCTACGTCGTCAGTGGCTAGATTGCAATACATTTCATCTGATGCTGCACCATATACTGTTCACATTCAGAGAGAGCACTCAAGTAATGATGGCGCGTATGTAAATTCAATTGTATTTGGTCGTTTTTTGAAAAGAAACTCTTTCAAAAATATTGTCAATGGTAGTCTTAAGAAAATAGGCCGCAACAAATTATCTATAGATTTTAATAATCATGAAGACGCCAACTCCTTTTTACACAGTCCACAATTAGAAAACGAAAAGTATAAAGCTTTTATTCCCACATTCTCGGTTACCCGAATGGGGTTAGTAAAAGGTATTCCTTCTGAATGGTCTGATGAAGAAATCATTGAAAATATCACTGTTCCTACAGGATGTGGTCCTGTTTTAAAAATTAGGAGAATTAAGCGAAAAACCACAGTAGAAGGTAATGTAACATTTATTAACATGCAAACAGTAATAATTACATTTGATGGACAAGTTCTACCCAAACGCATATTTATGTGCTACACATCTCTACCTGTAGAGCTTTATATCTACCCAACAATTATTTGTTATAATTGTTGTAGATATGGGCATGTTAAAAATCTGTGTAGGTCAAAGCCACGGTGTTATAAGTGCGGACAAGAGCATACAGGTGACAGTTGCACTGCATCTGGGGAATCCTTGTTCTGCTGTTTGTGCAAGGGCTCCCATGAGGCTGTTAGCAAAAAATGTTTAGAATTTGACAGACAAAAATCCATAAAAGAATCAATGGCCAAAAGCTGTATTTCATATTCAGAAGCTTGTAAAAAACATCCTCCAATTTCAAGACGCTCATGTGCTGAAACTTTACTTTCATCTCCAAAATTACCCAATAATTATACTGTAGAACCACAATTCACTTTACCCAATATTAACAAAAAAAGTTCATATGTAAAAACTGTCTTTATTAACCCTAAAACAAAGGCTAAAACTTCTACAGGCTATGATCAACAAGCCCATAAAAATCTTATTAAGGGTTTTTCTAATTTAAAAAATGGATGTGCTTTCATTGATAAAGAAGATCTGTCCACTGTGTCAGTAAAAGCCTTAATTATTACATTAATTCAATATTTGTCTCAAACAGATAATATCTCACTGTCCAACGCTGCCCCTGTAACAGATACAGATAACAATATTGATAAATTAAATAATGGACAATACAGCCAAAGTAGTTCAATGGAACTGCAGGAGCATAGCTCCTAAGAAACCTGATATTTTTTATATTGTAAATAAATTCAAACCATTTATTTTCGCCTTCCAAGAGACATGGCTAAAACCAGAATCTTCTCCAAACGAAGGGGTGAGTGCCCCAGACATAACCCTATGTTCTTCAAAGTTAGCCTCATTATTGACTTGGCAAGTGATGACTTCTACATATGGAAGTGATCACTTTCCATTGTTAATTACCTTCCCATATATTAACACAACTCTGCCCAGACGCACTCCTCGCCATAAATACAAACTAGATAAAATTGATAGGTCAATATATAAATGTCAATTAAACCAAATTAAATCCGAATTACCAGATGTGAAAATTGACAATGAGAATGTCTGTACAGCTACAGATGCTTTTGTTATGACTATTACAGACATTGCCAGTAAAAATTTTCCTGTCAAAAAAGTTAATCACAACAGAACTTTGTCTCCACCATGGTGAGATCAAGAATGTACAGCTGCAATAAAAAAGAGAAAACAGTTGGAAACGTTATATCGTCAAAATTCTACCGTAGAAAATTTTGACCGCCTATCTATTGTTATTACTGAAACCAGGAAACTACTTAAGCGAAAAAAATTCGAAAGTTGGCGATCTTTTTGTTCGTCTGTGTCTCCTGATGTTCCACTATCAGAAGTCTGGCGCAACATTAGAAGATTTAGATCGGCATTTAGTGATACGCCAACATCTTATATTCCTCCATCGTTAAAAAACCAATTCCTGGATAAACTAGCACCAGCCTACGTTCCTGAGGATCATATTCCACGATCCCTATCCCAATCTGGTAATCTTTCTGGTCTTAATGGCCCTTTCACCCTATCTGAACTTAGAGGCATCTTAAGTCATCATAAAGATTCAGCTCCTGGCGCAGATGGCATTTCCTACTCTTTTATTGCTAATTTGAGTGAGCAGTACATTTCATACTTTCTAGATCTGATAAATTGTATTATGTTAAGTGGTAATATTCCATCTTCATGGAAATCTCAAATAGTCATTCCAATTTTAAAGCCAAATAAAGATTCTTCCGATTCTAATTCCTATCGCCCTATAGCTCTTTCCTCAGTTCTCCTAAAGACTGCGGAAAGTCTAGTGAAAAACCGTCTCGAATGGTTTTTAGAAAATAACAGATTATTAAGTGACAGTCAATTCGGTTTCAGGCGTGGTAAAAGCACTCTCGATAGTCTCAGCATATTCACAACGGATATAAGACTAGCGTTTTCGGGAAACAAATCTGTAGTTGCAGCATTTTTAGATATAACATCTGCCTACGATAATGTGGTCATACCAATTCTTAAAAACAAACTTGATCGCTTGGATGTCCCCCCAATTTTATCTAATTTTATAATTAATGTATTATCAGAACGATCTATCCATATGGACAGCGGTGAATCTAGGCTAGTTTGGAAAGGTTTACCCCAAGGTTCAGTACTCAGTCCTATATTATATAACGTTTACACATATGATCTGGAAATTTTTTTAGGTACTGATATTAAAATACTCCAATATGCTGATGACTTACTTTTATACTCTTCTGATTTATCTGTTCCTACTGCCTGTTCTTCCTTATCGTCTTCGCTTAATCTTTTGAAGACATGGCTTGACCATAACGACCTCGATTTATCTCCTTCTAAAAGTAAAATTGTATTGTTTTCAAAAACGCGTTTTCCTCCACCTGTTTTCGTATATTATGATAAGAAACAAATTCCGGTTAACTCATCAGTTAAATTTTTAGGAGTAGTATTAGATTGTAAGTTGAGAGGTGATGCTCATTGTAATTATCTTGTACATAAATGTGAAAAACGATTAAATATTTTAAGGTGTCTAGCGGGTGTATGGTGGGGTGCGCACCCCTTTTGCCTGAAACTATTATATAATGCATTGATTCGTAGCATCTTGGATTATGGAACTTTTTTATTAATACCAGGCAATAAGACTGCATTTAAAAAATTAGATTATGTTCAATCCAAGGCTCTGAGAATTATTGCTGGAGCTATGAAGTCAAGTCCTATCAATGCGTTACAAGTAGAATGTGTCGAACCTCCGCTCACTCTGCGTAGGCAATATATTTGTGACCGTTTTTTATTCCGGGCTTTACAATATTCTAAACATCCATTACATTTCAAACTTTCAGTCCTTCGTAATCAAATCAATGTTCATGGTTACTCGTCCGATTTAACAACACCTTGTCTGATCCATAGTTTTAATAAATATCATTCTTTCAAAGGTTCAACCCACCAAACAGTTTCTTTTCCTCTTTTTTGCAATAGCTATGAATCGTTAGCGTATACTCCTTTCGTAATATTGTCGATACCCATTGGGATAATTGGCATTATATTTATGCCGATGCTTCCAAAAAGTCTCCTCTGGGGAATGTAGGTGTCGGTATATACCACCAACAGTACAATATTGTTCAGAAAGTTAAATTACCTCCAGAATCCTCAGTGTTTACTGGGGAATGTTTTGCAATTTTTAAAGCCATTGAATACATTAAATTACTAAAATTGAGGCAAACCGTAGTTTTTACAGACTCTAAAAGTTCCTTACAAGCTATTGAAAGTTTTCCTTTTCGCAGCAAACCCATTCATCCTATTATAATATTAATAAGAAAGCTTCTCTTTGAATGTGTTCAGTCCAACTTGGAAATTCATTTCGCATGGATTCCAGGGTACAGTGGCATCACTGGTAACACCAGAGCTGATGCTCTTGCTGGTGAAGCCATTGACTCTGGGGATGTATTTCCTTACCACAATTTTTCTTATGATCTTATCGGATGGGCTACGAAATCCCTCCAGGATGCCTGGTTGTTATTCTGGACGGGTAGTAGATTAGATACAGCAACATCTTATAGAAGCATTCAACCCTTTATTCCGTCCAAACCTATCTTTTCTAAGTTTAATTTTTCCAAACCCTTCATAAGTTCATTAATCCGGATGAGACTGGGCCATGCCAGTTTTCCGGCTCACCTGGCTCGAATCAAAATTATTAACTGTAATATGTGTGAATGTGGTGAAGATGTTGGGGATCTTAACCATATTTTCTTTTCCTGTCCTCGGTACAATCGCAATCAATTTCTGCACTCTTTAATTAATCATAGTATTCCCTTGCCTACATCCATTCCTGTTCTGTTATCTTCTGACGATTCCAATGTATATAGTTTTATCTCATTATTTATGTCTCATAATAATATTCGTTTATAATATATTTGTTTATTTATTTATTGTATACATATCTGTTATCTGAAGTAAACCCTATCCTTTCTGATTTATTCCAAATTTCCGTAAATCCGTGTACTCTTTATCCTTAATAACTACTATTTCCCTACCTCAATTTGTTGTTGGCAATGCGCAAATCGCGACTAGCCATATAAAAAAAAAAAAAAAAAATCAAAATATGTTAAATGGTGTCAGGGTTTATTTTTATTGAAATATTTGCTAATAGTCTGTAAGTAATTACTTAACCATGATTGAAAGTAGTGGCGTCAAGGCCAGCTGTTTAAATGCACATTTCTCAATTACTCCTCAGTAGTAGTTATTGCAAATGTAAATAAACAATTGTGCTATGGATTTATTTACAAAACTATATCATTTCTGCCCGTCTTCTTTTCGAGATTTTATTAAACTTTTCTCAGATGTTGGTGATAGATTAGTGAGTGTCATAGAATATTTGTTTCCAGACTTTGAAGGCAAGACTGACTAAACAAGATGTTGGAGGACTTAGTAAAAGATTATTCAGACTACATAAAATTGGATGTAATGAATGGTTTCCAGACTGTTCAAGAATTTGTGGATAACATGTTGACAAGACTCGAAGAACTTACTAGTGTATTGCAAATGGTGAGATTGAAGAATAATGATTGCAGTTCTGCAGTCTCCGAGGATATCAGTATATATCGCTCTGATATTACTGTACTATCCAAGAAGATTACAACATTATTTAATGTTATACACAAACTGCAAAGCAACTTGGATTTGGTTGAAAAGCAAGTAGAAAAAGCAGAATTGGATTTTGGTGTTAGTAATGATAGCAAAATCAAAAATTTCTTAAAACCTTTTCTGAAAAAACATAAAGATAATACTTTAACTAGTACTCAGATAATGCATGCTGAAAAACTAAATTTGGAGACTGTTTTACATAATTTTGAAAATTGATTAAATGTAATTTTTTAAAGACTTAGTTTTAGTAGGTACAAAAGAAACTATAAACTTAAATCAATATCAATTGTATACTAATGATTTGATTCTTTCAAATTTTGTTTTGTTTATGATCCAAATAATTGTAGGTTTAGCGAACCATTAAATATAAACGAAATGAAAAATTAATCTGCTTATGTAAATACCCAATATTTTTCTTTATAGTTGATCTATCAGTACTTTCTTGTTAAATACTTAAAAAATTCTAAATTAACTAGTTTTCTTAAACAAGATACCTATCTCCTGTCAAAAAAGGCTCATGTCTTGTCATCTATCCAGTCCTGTAAGATATATTTGTATTAGCTTTGCATTACAATCATTTCCAGAGATTAGTAAAGATGTAACATAATTTCACGCCTTTTGTTACCCGAAGGTGTAGGCAGCGGCTGTTAAGCCTCGTCTCGCCATTATGTTTACGTCCCAAATTGAATAGGTGGGGAACTTATTGCCATACCGGGCACAGTTTTCAGTCGTCAATATTTATCACACTTAACTTCCGAAAACAATTTCTAAGTCATTGGTGTGAGCCAGTGTCAGGATTCGAACCCGGACCTCTGACCGGATCAGGAGTTGTGTGCTCGTACCACTGGACCACCGGACCTTAGTAAAGAGGTGATATGAATATATGCATCATTAGTTTTTAAAAATGTAACTAGCTTATGTTGCTTTTATTTACATCAGCTATTTGCACTTAAAATTATGTAAAACTGATTTAGATATTAACTTAAAAAAAAAACAGAAAAACAAAATTTTAAAAAAGATGTTATTTTAACTGCAAAAACATTATCAATATACATATCATGTAGCTTGAGAAAAACAAAACGTAAACAGTACAAATACAATTATGTGAGTTTATTAAATCATAGGACAATAATTTTGTACTTTTATTTGCCAGTGGAACCGAAACCACCTTCCCCTCTGTTCGTTTCTGATAAGTTAGTGACTTCTTTAAGAACAGGGTAGTAGATTCTTTCGCAGATTAGTTGAGCTATCCTATCACCCTTTTTTACTATGAAATCTGTATCTGAATGGTTAAACATAACAACACCAACATTTCCCCTGTAGTCTTCATCTATAACTCCCGCTGTAAAACAAATACATGAAAAAGATGTTACAGTATACTTGAACATATAAGTAATGTGAATAAAACTGAGCAAAATTAAATTCTACAGAATAAGAGGCCAAAGTAAGAGTATACAGTTATGTACTTCATTGAGGTCCAGACAAACCAAACTGAAGTTGAGTATGTTATTAAGATTCTCCCTAGGTAATTGATTATTATTCATAACAATATGTATACATGTCACATCACACAAATAATAATCAAAATTAAAACACCTTCAGCTTGGAATACAAGAATCTTTTGGACAATAAATATGTTTCATACTAGCTAAGGATCATATTGCTCTTACTGCATGCTCCTATGACTCTTCACTAATCTTTAAAAACCTTGGTTCTGCTCTGCACAACCAGTTATTAGGTATCTTATAACTTTGCAACAAAACCTACCATCTAGTAATAAGATAAATTGTACAATTTGTATTTGATTAAACAAAATGGACTAGCTTTATATTTACCTCCAACATCTATAAAGTTTTTGAGGGCTAATCCTGATCTTGGTGCCACTCTGCCATAACAATTAGAGGGCAACTCAATTTGCAGGTCAGTCTTCACCAATGCTTTACCGCGAGCCGGCACCACGGAATCATAAGCGCTAGAAAGGTAAAGTTGTCATAAACATTAACATAAAATTGGCTGAATAAGCAGATGCTTACACTACACGACTATGAAAGACTATCATATTGACACTTTCTAATACACCTACCTCTTTAAATCATAACCGGCTGCTTTTTCAGACCCCTTCATGGGAGGAAATGCGTGCTCGGTGAGACGGGCAAATTTCAATTCAATTTTAGACATTTTTAAACAATGTAATAAGTTTCGTAAAGATCGCCGACTAGCCACTATACAAACTAAACAAAGACAAAGGCTTGTATATCTTTTAAACTTCACTCTCCAATTGGTGTTCAAGTTCCAGCGGTTTCTTGGACTTTTCTTTTCTTCCGTTTGGAAAGTTTTGTTGGTTATTCCATAAATTGTTATGAAAATACCGCGAAATTAAATTATCAGTGTGCTTGACTCTAAAAATGTATTCCCCTAAAACCCCAATCTAAAACTCCTAAAATCCCCCAGAAAATACTAAAAAGTAGTTTTTAGGGGGTACAATATAATTTACATATTATTGTAGTGGTTAAAATATCTTAAAATAAATAATGCATTAAACAAAGCTAACCATTATGGTGTAATAAATTATCATGTAACAAATATCCTAAAAAAAAATCTGGTTGCCTGTAAAGTCGGTTTTACGGGCGAAGATTTTACGTGACAACGTCTTTTTCTCGGTAGAATATTTATTGATATGAATATAATTAAGTTGAAGGCATTTGCTCGTCCGTTTCCATTGTTTTGAGAGTGGTGATTCCTGTTGAACATTTGAAATTGAATGGATGAATTTTTAATTTTAAAGAATCAATTTGAAAATCAAAACACTTATTCAGATCGAAGGTTCAAATTTTTGCTAAATAAATTTGAAATTAATTAAAATTTGTAATTGTAAATGATGAAGTTGAAAATTAAAACATTTACTTAAATTAGATGTTAAAATTCTTGCTCAACACAGTTTAAATCAAGTTTTCTTATATCTGCCACTTTTTCTTAATATTTGTAATTTTAAAGAATCAATTCGAAAATCAAAACATTTATTCAGATCGAAGGTTCAAATTTTTGCTAAATAAATTTGAAATTAATGAAAATTTGTAAAATAATAATTAATTAATTAATTAATTTTAAACTAATAATTTACTTAACACTATCAACATTTATCAATAGTATGACATAACCTATAAACTCAGTTTCTCAACTTTTGTGTCAATCTAACAATTAATCAATCAATCATAGTTTACGATAATGAAATATCAGTGTACAATTATTTACCTTTATTGTTGTAGTTGTTGTAAATGACGAATCTAAGCACTCCACATTTTCACTACAGACACAGCTGACGATACTTTAACCACACGTGTGAACTTGTATTATGACGCTTTCTTGTTTTTCCAACGCCAAGAACGTTCGAGAAAGACAAAGACAGAGACACAAGCATGCGCCGATTCAATGCGCCTAATTCTCTAGTGCTGCGCGCGCGGCAGACCGATCATAGTTGAGTGGGAGAGAGACGCAAGGCATTCGGCGGGCCTCTCTCTCGTTCGGTGACTCATCGTAACGTTACCGAGCGTTACACTTTTTCATAAGTGACTCCCAGCCGCAACCTAATTTAAGACGTTGTCACGTCAAAAAATGTTATAAATAAATTAATAATTAATTTCACTGAGTAGCAATATTATTAAGTTCTTAATCATGAAATATTGGAAACGTTAAGCGACATTTTCTTCAGCTGATTTTGCCAAAAATGAATAAATATTTGATTCTTCCAAACATAACCATACCCCATCTCACATTTTACTCCCTGAATTTGGAGAGAAATTACTTCAGATGGTAACCCTGGTCAAAAACTTTTCTTTTTTTTTCATTTGATGCAGATTAAAGAGTAGAAGCAATCCTGCCTTTTCTGTAGTGGATTTATCTTCGTTTACTTGTTGTTTCTGTTTTTAGTGTTAAGTCAATTGTCCCAGCCGCATAGTAGCATTTTAGATATGCAGAAAATATATCATTGTTGTACGTTAGGTATATTGTTTAGTCCAAAATAATCAAAAGAGATTTATTCTATGTTGCTAGTAAATGTAACTCTCCTAGAACAATACAACGTGACATCGATTTATCTAGCAAAAATCAATATATGACTGGCCTTAACAAACAGGGAAAAGGAACGGACATCCTGAACCTCTCCGAGTTTTCCAATTACCGCATTAGAGCGCATTATGAGGCAAAATGCTTAACGTTGATGTTCCAACTACAGCATCGCTACGTACACACAAAAAAAACTCGAAAAAGTAGTGCTTTCGCATGATGCGTGCCATGGACTATGGACCAACTCATTGACAGAAAATTATTGTTTTTTCTTTATGTTGGCATTGATCACAGTATTTTAAATAAATTTTCTTTAGTAATAATTTTTGTTAAAAAAATTATAGCTTTCGTTTCGTTGTAGTTTTTTGGAAATAATAAATGCTAATTCAACCTGTGTTAAAAAATATAATACATATATGGATGAAGGTACAAGCATTGACTTTTATAATTCCACATTTAATGTGAACACTAAACTTAGCGCATTTTAACATGTAACACCAATTGGCGCTCCAATCAGGCTTCAGTACAATTTGGCTTAATTGGCATTGTGCGGCACTCAGTCGCATAATGCTCTGTATTACTCTGTAATTGGAAAACTAGGACTGGCGGGACTGTGGAGGAGACATTTACGTACTCTCTGGGAGACATGTCCGCTATTTGCATTATTTTCTCCGATTTGTGTTTCAATGGATATTATTGAATAAAATTCGTGGCGTTTTATTTAATAAGTGTTCGTATATGAGTGCAAATGTGGGATATGGTGTAGTATCGTGTTCAGTTCGGATGCGCAGCAAAATCCCTATCTCCTCCAAGCCTGCCGTAAGGAACTTCGTTCCGAAAAATACTTTAAAAACAAAAAGTTAAAACAACTTCTAGAAACGTAAGCCATAAAATATTCAAGTATATGAAAACAGTACTAATCTTTGGAGTCGGTGCCAGCCTAGGTAACGTACTTTATTGTGTTGCACCGACTTCAATAATGAATAGAATGTAGTAGTGTATTCTACACTTTATTGTACAATAGATTACAGTAAATAGTACATAGGAAATGTAGGGTGAGTACAATAGGCGGTCTAATCGCATGCTGCGATTTCTGCCAGACAACCAGAGTGACAATTGTAAATATTTTAATAGTTAAAGATGACTTTATTAAAATATTACGTTTTGTATATTATGTGGCACCGGTTTAGAATACCGACACCCCATCTCTTCCCGTGGGTGTCGTAAAAGGCGACTAAGGGAAAAAGCTGGAAGAAAGGGCAGCAACATTCTCTCCCAAAAAAATACAGCCTGCTGCGATCGCCAACCCGCCTGCCAAGCGTGGCGATTATGGCAAAAACCCCCCATGATACGCTACGCCCCCAGTCACGGCAGCTTCGCTATTCCGTTGGCTCACGGTAGCGGGCCCGGTAATGGCGGAGTAGGGGTTGCTAAAAATCACCGGTCGCGATACAGCTACCATAAACTTTGGTCCTGGAAACACACAACATGCGCACGCTCACACGCGAGAGGATCACCGAACTGGGAGAAGAACTGAGTAAGATTCGATGGGACATTGTGGGATTATCGGAAGTCCGTAGACAGGGGGAGGATGCGGTAATCGTGCGGTCTGGAAACTTCCTCTTCTACCGGGAAGGCGATAACATCTCGCAAGGTGGTGTCGGATTTATCGTTCACCAGTCTCTAGTAGCCAACGCAGAGAGGATCGAGAGTGTGTCGACAAGGGTAGCGTACCTTATACCCAGAATATCCAAGGGATATTCGCTGAAGGTTATTCAGGTTTATGCGCCGACCTCGACACACACCGACGACGAAGTGGAGGCCTTATTCGTATAAGGCCTCCACTGCGTCGTTCGGCTTTCGATCCACTCGTCCAAAACATACTTCACTGTGGTTATGGGAGACTTTAACGCAAAACTAGGCACGAGGAAGGACGAAGAGCTAAGGGTGGGGCAATTCGGTGTTGGACAGAGAAACCATAGGGGTCAAAAGATGGCTGAATTTCTGGAGAAGGAGGGCCTCTTTATGATGAATTCCTTCTTCAGAAAACAGCCACAAAGTAAATGGACCTGGATTAGCCCCGATGGTTCAACAAGGAATGAGATATACTTCATCTTGTCAGACAAACGACATCTATTCAACGATGTCTGTGTCTCAGTCTCCACAAACTCCTGTTGTCGGCTTGGCTCGAGATCTCAGATCCAAGCTAATTCGGCACTACAGCGAAGACATCCCGGACGTCAGTCTGTACGAGATCAGAATGGCTCTCAGGCAGCTAAAGAACGGAAAGGCACCGGGTGACGATGGAATTACTACTGAAAGCGGGTGGTACACCGATCCTTAAGGCCCTTCAGAAACTTTTTAATTCTGTCGTGCTTGGGGGCGACGTTCCAGAGGCATGGACTAGGAGCGTGGTGGTGTTGTTTTTCAAAAACAACAAACGCGCTTGAAAAATTACAGACCCATCTCGCTTTTGAGCCATGTCTATAAGCTGTTCTCGAGGGTCATTACAAACCGACTCTCGCGCAGACCTGACGACTTCCAGCCTCCCGAACAAGCCGGTTTCCGGAAAGGGTATAGTACTATAGACCACATACACACACTACGCCAAATTATACAAAATACCGTGGAGTATAATCAGTCTTTGTGCCTGGCGTTTGTGGACTATGAGAAAGCCTGTGATTCCGTCGAAACTTGGGCGGTGCTGCAGTCCCTCCAGAAATGCCAAATTGACTATCATCATCATCATCATTAGCCCTTTTGAGGTCCATTACTGGACATAGGCCTCCCCCACAGAAATAGATCAAGATAGAACGGCCGTGATGTCATATTTCCATACATTTCGAGCGTGTCACTTTTTTGAAAAACCACGCCCACAGCGTGACGTCATTTTCATTGTGAGCGGGGCGACTAGTTAGGAGACACACACATTAGATTATCGATGTTAATATCGGCAACGTGTGTTAATTTTATTATTTTTATATTTTACCAACTTTATTGATTTTGTGTAACGATAATCATAGAAAGTAAAACATGTTAAATACTTTAATCCGACATATTAAAACCTAAAACATATTTTTCCAACAGTATATAAAATTTAGTTATAATTATTATACTGTCCTTGAAACTATACATATTTATTAAATATTTGCCTTTTTGTAAGGGTTGGCCTCACAGTCCTGGTTAAATAACGAAGCCGAACGTCTACATATACCTCGGTTACTGCCCGTTTGAGAAGAACGAAATGATTTTCCATCGGCGATTGGTCAAATTGGTGAAAACTTATACTGTCAAATAAACTGCTGCCAATGTAATTACGAAGCACTTTGGTTGAAATTTGTGGTGTTAGAATAAAGTAGGGACAAAGCAAGACATGAGCTGATACTCAAATTATTATTGAATTAATTTATCGATAAGTCCTAAGACTCAACGATACATGGAGTGCCCATCTCTAACATTCGAAGGCCAAACACAGCGATTAACAGACACAGCGATCAACTAGCAGGTGTATTGTGTATTTCGTTCGATTCGACGTACATTACGCGTATAATTTATACGCGCAATATTTTTGTATACGAGCGTTGAATGCGGACAGCAATGGATATTTATCATAACGAAAAAATATACAACTTGTGATCGTAATTATTGAACATAGTAAAAGTAAAACAATAATTTATAATCTCAAAAAAATACTTTCTACTGATTTTCTGTACTTACTGATCATACGAAATATTTCCTTTTTTCATATTTGATTCACTACTTTTGTTTTTAGAATTTGCCACAGCATAATAAGGCATAAATGTGACGTTTTATCTATTTTTTTACGTCCTGAACGCATGGCAGGAACGCTCGTTGCGTAATGAGAGCGAGTTTCGAAAAGCATGCAATATAGTGCATGGTTTTGGCACGCTTGCCACGCCTATTCGCCGTTCTATCTTGATCTATTTCTGTGGCCTCCCCCATAGAGCGCCACAATTGCTGGTCCGCTCAATCATGGGGGGTTTTTGCCATAATCGCCACACTTGGCAGGCGGGTTGGTGACCGCAGTAGGCTGTATTGTCTTGAGAGAGAATGCTGCTGCCCATTCTTCTAGCTTTTCCCATAGTCGCCTTTTACGACACCCACGGGAAGAGATGGGGTGGCGGTAATCTAAGCCAGCGCCACACAGCACAACTGACTATCGGTATAACGAAATGTTGCAGTGTTTGTATAGAAACGCTACTATGTCAGTTCGGATTGGGTCTGGGAGTACGAATCCCATTCCCATTACAGAAAGGTGTCAGATAAGGGGACGTAATTCCCCCGAAGCTGTTCACCGCTGCATTGGAGGACGTATTCAATCTCATGGATTGGTCTGGACTAGGCATCAACATCAATGGCGAATAGGTCACTCACCTTCGATTTGCCGACGATATCGAGGTCATGGCAGAGTCACTGGAGGACCTTGGTACAATGCTCAAGGATCCCAGCAGATTTTCCCAACAAGTAGGTCTCAGAATGAACATGGACAAAACCAAAGTAATGTTCAATGCCCATGTCATTCAAGCACTGGTTACTGTTGGCGATGCGATCTTCGAAGTTGTCGACCACTATGTTTACTTAGGACAAACAGTCCAGTTAGGTAGAGTCAACTTCGAGACAGATAAACCGACGGATTTAACTCGGTTGGGCAGCGTTTGGGAAACTAAGGGAAATCTTCTCGTCCAGTGCCTGAAGTCTAAGGTTTATGACCAATGTGTGTTACCAGCGATGACATACGGAGCTGAGACGTGGTGTCTGAATGTTGGCCTCATGACGAAGCTCAAGGTGGCTCAGCGTGGTATGGAACGGGCTATGCTTGGAATCTCTATGCGTGATAAAATCCGCAATACGGATATACGCAAGAGATCTGGCGTGACCGATCTGGCGTTGACATAGCCCGTAAAGTTAGCACGTTGAAGTAGAGATGGGCTGGCCACATCGCTCGACGAACCGATTACCGCTGGGGTAGAAAAGTTCTCGAGTGGCGACCACGTATTGGTCGACGCGGAGTAGGCCGTCCCCCTACTAGGTGGACCGATGAACTGGTGAAATCCGCGGGAAGCCGATGGATGCAGGTTGCACAGGACTGGCAGTTGTGGCGCTCTATGGGGGAGGCCTATGTCCAGCAGTGGACCTCAAAAGGCTGATGATGATGATACAAATTAGTAAATTACGTTATTTATCGCTTTTTAGTTATAGAGGTACTGTTTTCATATATACTTATAGATTGTGTGGTTTGCGTTTCTAGAAGTCGGTTTAACTTTTTTTTTAAAGTAATTTTTTTCACAAGTTTTAGTGATATTAATGACTTGTGAACTTCAATAGAAGTTAGTTTATTTACATGGCTTTCAGTTTAGTAAATATATTTTCACTAATTACAAGTCCGTTTGTTAAATGGTTGATTTTTTAGGGAGCTATAATTGTCATAAATAAGTACTTAGATAAAAGAGTATGATAATACTTGCTAAGTATTTATATTCTTGTAACTATCATGGGTAGACCCAATAACAACTACAGCCCGAATGAAGGCCAATCGTAGCCTGGAAACTATTGCAGAAAATATAAAACAATCATTTTTACTTAATTGTGTCCTAACTCCTAACCGTATAAGAGTTCTGTAGCTTCATCATCAGCACAGCAGTATCAGACGTTGATTCAAGCATACCTCCCAAGCAACACGTTAGTCCTATATACTACTAAACAGTTTCCATCGATTAACTGCAGTACTGTCTCCCAACTCCTAACCGTTAAGGAGTTCTGTGGCTTCTTTATCAGCATAGCAGCATCAGGTGTATATTCAAGCATACTTCACAAGCAACACGCTAGTCCTGCATACTACCAAGTAGTTTCTATAGACCAATTGCAGTGGTGTCTTCAAACTCCTAACCGTTGAGGAGTTTTCGTGGCTTCTTCATCAGCACAGCAGCATCAAATGTTGGTACCATAAATAATATCCCTAAGACATCACTATTACGTAACAAAAACATCATACTCGCATACAACTTTTGGTGAATGCGTTCGATTTCTCCTGGTTCCCATCATCAGATCCTGACCTGGTGAAAATGGGACCATCTCGGAGGTAAACACTATGCAACAAAAAAAATTTGAAATCGGTTCAGAATTGACGAAAATATCGGTGAACATACATAAAAAAATATATATGTATATACATACAGACGAATTCAGAACCTCCTCCTTTTTTCGAAGTCGGTTAAAAAACACCTTACTCGCATACAATTTTTGATGGATGCCTTCGATTTCTCCTGGTTTCCATCATCAGATCCTGACCTAGTGAAATTGGGACCATCTCGGAGGTAAACACTATACAACGAAAAAAAATAATTTTGAAATCCGTCTATAATTGACGAAAATATCGGTGAACATACATAAAAAAAATTGAGAACCTCCTACTTTTTTCAAAGTCGGTAAAAAATACACCAAAACTTAAAATCTAAACACAGGCAGGTACAATGGGCGGTCCTATCGCTTAAAGCGATCTCTTACAGACAACCTTTGGATGGACATGGACTTGTATATGGGAGCTGGGTTGTACTATTTATATTTATTTATTTATTTAATCTTCATGTACAAGCAGGGCCGGATTTAAACTCAATGCCGCTCCTGGGCACCGGAAAAAAGTCCGCCCTATCACTAGAATTTTACTTAAGGGGGGAAATACGTGTAGAAAGACGTTTTCATGCTGATTTTTTATTAATTTTTTCAAGGTATGAAAACTAATGTTATATATTGAAACTATCAGGTTATTTCATACATATATTTATATTTTTCCATATTTTACGACAGTATGTAACGCGGTCGGGGTAGATAAATAAAGATTCACTCAATAATTAAAATTTTTTTTATTTTAACAACGAGTTGCTCCTCAATTTGTGGCTACCAAAATTCTTAGAAAGGGAGCAGGTACGACCTGATGCCGAGTGACCCGCGAAGGCTCACTGCAGGAGTGTCCTGGTGCTCCACAGAAGTCTCCTCCCCGATGTTGTTGGGCTGCCTTGCACTGTCAGATGGCCGACAGGAAAAGTTGAGATGATAGTTGAGGTGTGTCTTCGGTAGTATAGTGGTCAGTATCCCCGCCTGTCACGCGTGAGACCGGGGTTCGATTCCCCGCCGGAGAGCCAATGTAACGCGGTCGGGGTAGATAAATAAAGATTCACTCAATAATTAAAAATTTTTTTATTTTAACAACGAGTTGCTCCTCAATTTGTGGCTACCAAAATTCTTAGAAAGGGAGCAGGTACGACCTGATGCCGAGTGACCCGCGAAGGCTCACTGCAGGGGTGTCCTGGTGCTCCACAGAAGTCTCCTCCCCGATGTTGTTGGGCTGCCTTGCACTGTCAGATGGCCGACAGGAAAAGTTGAGATGATAGTTGAGGTGTGAATAAAGATGAAGGCGAAGGTAGAGTTGAGAAGGTTGAGTTGAGGGTGAAGATTGAGGGCAGCCAGTCAATAAGATCAAAAGTTTTGTTGAATTTTCTGGCTCCTTTCTTGATAACAGTTTCTAATGAAATGCCGAATATCCTGCCTAATTCTAAAATGTCTGGCCAGTCTCTCATATTAAATAATTAACTACCGACTTTATTGCAGATTAATCAAATTATTAACTTTCGTATACTACCTACAGTTGTATTTTTATTTATGACCTGGAAACCGTGTCTTTTGAAGCCTAAATTTATTATGATAAAAATTTACCTTGTCACTCAACGTGACAGTATAACTTGAAAAGTAGCGGAGATTTCAGCTGATACACATAGTAGGTTGTCTTCCGACTTAGCAGTTGGTGTGCACTATAGAAGCTATAATTTTTATCTGAAATCAATGGCACAGAAAAATTAATTTTCTTTATGCAATTACGCTGAATATGGACCTCCATCATTAAAGCGACATTTTTATTTAAACAATTTTTCTGTGCTATTGATAAGTTATATTGTTGTTTAATACGAATAAATACTCATAAATATATGTATGAAATAACCTGATATTTTCAATCAATAATATTAATTTTTTATACCTTAAAAAAATTTAAAAAAATCAGCATGAAAACGGCTTTCTACACGTATTTCACCCCTTAAACATATGTATTTTATTTTTAAAACTTAAAATAACTAATTTATTGCAGAAACTTTTTTATATTATATATTCTAAAAACATAAATAAATATTTGTTTTTTTTTTTCTAACAATTATAAATTTGGCACTAAGGGTGACTGCTCATAATTATAATATGTATATCAATTTTTTCACAGGCAAACACGTCTGACTTTTTGAATTGCGAATTGGTCGATTAAATCTTCGCAATCTAAACGTTGAAGTACGTCGGATTGATTGATTGTTAAAGTTGATGTTTTAAGAAATGCAAAAAATAATTCCGAAATTTTTTCAATTTTTCAAAAATAAATACTAATTAAATTTCTTTAATTCCAGAAAGTAGAAAAATCGGTTATTATTTGAAATCTCCAAGGAAACAAATTGATTAAATCATTTTGATTATTAATTTTTATTAAAGAAGTGCCAAAATTATAATTCATAAATAATGAATGAATTGAATTTCTTGAATTATCAATTAAACAAAAAAATATTAATTAATAGAATTAATTATATTGGGGAATCTTGATAACACTAAAAAAAAAAATTCTTTTCACTTTCAAAATTTTTCCGCCCTAAAACATTTGCCGCCCTGGGCACTTGCCCCGACTGCCCCTAGTGTAAATCCACCACTGTGTACAAGATTTGGTTCAAAAGGTGGACTTAATGCCATAAGGCATTCTTTGCCAGGCGAACTTTGGGTTAAACAGATAGCCTACAAAGAATTGGTTTAGAAAATTCCAACTGAAATACAATAAGTGGTAATATCCGCAATACATCAACATATATACGTAAAAATACATACATACATATACACACATAAATACAATAATGGGCACATATATGACAGTAAATACATGGCTTTAATAATATGCATAAATATAATGACATGACCTCATGACTCTGCCTACCCCGCAAGCAGTTTGGCGTGAAGTTATGTGTGTAGATGAAGCAAGATTGATTAATGAATGAATATGCCGAGTCCACCGGTGAAATACCACGACCTCTCAAAATATCGACGTAAACGCTCCGGTGGCTCGTGCCGCGTTACGTTCGGTGAGAGAGGTATCCGGAGACCCGACTACCTTTCCTTCTCCTTTCTCCTCCTACTTCCTTAAAAGATGGCAACGTATCACGGTGTTCATGGGCAGTGTTAACTTGGTTACCATCAGGTAACCCACTTACTATCCCATAAATACGTCAATGCCTACTTGAAATATGTATAATTCTTAAATTTCAATTAAATAATTTCACCCATCCATCTGAAATTTACAAATATTTTTGTTTAATTACACTAATAATTTCGTTTAATTAATAAT
Organism: Euproctis similis; assembly: GCA_905147225.2. Classification (NCBI taxonomy): domain Eukaryota; kingdom Metazoa; phylum Arthropoda; class Insecta; order Lepidoptera; family Erebidae; genus Euproctis; species Euproctis similis. Next base: position 20,179,741 of record LR990109.1, read on the forward strand.
TAGCCGTTTTAGAGATTTCGACATAACATAAAGTTTGTTATGTATTTTGGAAAAATGGAAATAAATATAGCGTTTTTATTTAGATGCATGTTGACACCGGTGTACTAGTTATTTAAAGGGATCGTGCGTCTAGACTTTTACGCCAACTAGTGGCAAGCATCCGAAACAGTTGGGATCATGTATTCAACGTAAACATATGTGATTAACTTTTAAATAATTATAAATAAAAAATAAAACATTTTTTTAAACAATGCCTGCTTCGAGAAAAATATGTTGTATTCTAGGATGTAATAATACATCACGTCGAGAACGTGGATTTGGTGTGGAAGTGAAATTTTATAAATTTCCAGAGAGCGTGTTAGGAGCCTCATGGAAAATATTAAAACGTAAACGGTGGATAAATGCAGTGAAAAATTACGTGTAAGTACAATATTAATTAAAATTTATAAAATCGAAATGCACCATTCAGTAAAATTATAACATTTAAAATACGACGTATGTAATAATTGATCATTTAATTGATGAAATTTCAAATATTTGTGACATTTATTTTATAGTTATGACTTAACCATTTACCTTTCTCATCATTCCGGCCATGTATTAAATTATTGACTACAGGTTGAAATCCGTATTTTATGATTTTTTCCATTGTTATAACTTTTTTTAATGTTATTAAATGTTTGTTTTGATCCCACTAAGTTCACGAATAAAACACCAGAGAGCGCTAATTCTGACAGTAGTGCTGCCTCTATGTTTCACGCACGATCCCTATAGCACGTTAACTTCAGCTTGACTGGTTCCGGGTTCGAATTGAGTTCGAGTGAGTGTATATCGACCGCAGAAGCTCTGTTTCCTAACTATCAATGACTGAACAAATAATAATGATATATTTTAAATTCGTTTGACTAGATGTGAAGATGATGTGAAGTAGATAACTTTTATGCCTACTTTATTCTCTATATCTACATATTAATAAACATTTAAATTGTATTTATTTCATAGTAGGCACAATAATATGTCTGCCTGTGTTTTCTGCCTACCACGCGTAAATATATCTCTAGGTCGCAATATTATTACTAATACCAACTGTTATTATTTTATTACCTGAAAGATATGAGAAATTACGAGAGTATTAAAATCAAAATCCCTAAAATGCAGCAAGACCTAAATTATTATTAACAACGCTCTTTTATTGTATTAAAAATAGCTGCTAAGTAGTAAAAAGTAGGAATTGCATTTTAAGGTTAATATCATGAATAGGCTAACTCAAGTATTATTTTTAAGACACTTTTTGCTACCTACTCTTAATCCCATTGATGCGACCCTACGAGATTACAAAAAATCCGTCTACCTGCTACAGCGAGCAAATCAGATTCAGTCACTTTATGCATAGCGAGCGGTGATATACCTTAACCAAGAGTTGGTCCTTCGAAAATGTAGAACGACTTAATAGGAGCTCACGACGATCAATATTTTGTTTGAAGGTACACCGAAGTTTCCAATAAACTTCACCACTAGCTAAAATTTCCATAATTACCGAAACATTCCATTTTTAAATTATGACCTTAGAGAACACAATGCAAAATTTTAAAAAATGGTTGTTGATAAAAAGGTTACAAGTGTGTGCAAGATTTGTGATCGACCGTGATTCATATTAGTGTGTTGTTCCAAGAAGGGGAGTTAGTCCATTTTTATATTTACGTGTTCCGCGCGAGACGCGACATGCGCGTCGTATCCAACAGTCTCGCTACTACAGTTTCACGCACGTACACCAGCGCAATCAAACCGATGTAAATATTACTCCTACCACAATATTTACACGCGGATTGTTATTTTCAAAACGTCAACTATTAACTTGTGTGTATATTAATATGAATTCGTGTGAAAAATAGTGAGGTTTAAGTGAAAAATACTTAGAATTGTGTGTGTTTCGTACGCTTCGATCCAAGTCGGAGGAAATGCCGCCCGTGTTGGATGTGCCTATTTCAGGAAGCGTTTCAGCAAGGAACTTTTCTTTCGCATAGTTTACGCTAGAGGTCAGTATTGAAATGGTTTAAATAACAAATATTTTAATGTTACTTTTTTCGTATATAATGACTTACATAAACTATAATAGTTGTATCTTGGGTTCAAACACCGACAAGCTTCCCTTTTTATCAGCCCTTCTCGTCCCTATACGCATGATCGACCGGTAGTTTTGGGGTTCACTGTGAAGGGTAGGGTGCGTATATACGTTTGGGTATAGATAGATAGAGCCATATAGTTTATACTTTATAGATGCCGTACGTAAATTATTACTACGATTGTAAGCACCATTTATTTTAATGCGCGATTACGAAATCGATGTACCTACTTTTATTAATATAATTTACGCCATTATTAAGTATATATGTAATTAATATATTTATTGGCATTTAGTTAATTTTATACAAACATACATTCTATTCCTGATGGATCCACTCCACAATGATGCATAGATAATCTTTTTTAATGAATTTTATCCTAATCCTAATCTTAGATCATAATCAACTAAATCATATTTATTATATAGTATACCGTAAATTTCCGATTGCTGAGTAAAATTATTGAATTGTCATTGAAAGAACACATTATTACTAGTATTTACAAGCATTACTAGATATAATATTTGCGTAATTATTTGTCCTAAATGGCTTACTTGTTTCACAAATTTGCTTGATATTAATTAACACATTATTCTGCAATCTACAATGAGATACCTATATTACTAAAGTACTTTAGTATACTATATTATATAATATACTTTAGTATAGTAGTACTAGGGCAATCTATAATAATATTAACCACAATATATTAATATTTAATAAATTAAGTTATTATATAATTTAACATACACGTCTTTTTCTACCTTAAGGTGTAGGCAGCGACTGTTAAGCCTCGTCTCGCCGTTATGTTTACGTCCCAAATTGAATAGGTGGTGAACCTGTTGCCATATCGAGCACAAAGTTGTGAGTCATCGACATTTATCACACGTAACTTCCGAAAATTTCGAAAAGTCATTGTGTGTACCAGTATTTGAACCCACTACTTCTTGGATCAGAAGCGGGGTGCTAGCCACTGCGCCACTGAGACTATTAAAGCAGTTATTATTTATATAAAATTTAAATAAAAGATCATCGTATTAAACGTAGACACATTTGGCCACTAATGGCTTCTCAGCCCAAAGTTTTCGGTTCGAATCGTGCCTGGCGCCTGGGGGAATGATTTACGAAATTAATTATTTACCATCAGCCAACCAAAATATATTTGACAAGTCTTGGCAGAATTGCCGCTGCGGCATTAGAGGGATTAGAGGCGTGAAGTTTGGTAACTAAAGAACAAACTTTATTAATATCTGATCGAGATAGAGCAGGAATGATTACTAAAGATTTACGAGCCGCTGCGCTACCTTAAACATTTTAGGTGAATTCAATAAATTTTCTGCATACCGAGATATGATTTTAAAAAGTTAATATTAAAATATAACATGTAGTGTATTATTTTATTGTTGTAATTATAACATTCCAAAGTACATTTGAAGATCGCATTCATTAAGCACTCTTCTCTCAAATAGAGATCATAACAGATGTGGGTGCACAAACGGAAATAAAGTGCAGCGCCTTCTTTTTTGTGGGCCCGGATTACTAAGGTGCGCAAATGGAGGCGGAAAAGAAGTATTTTTTAAAAACCTACCAAAAAATTATTTGGAAAAGGTACCTTATTACAAGTCAACTCGGACGTAGCCCTCAAACTAAACAGTTTGCTAAAATAACAATATATTAAGATAAACCTTCAGTAATAAAACATTAGCTAACAGTAATTATAATAATTATTAGTACAGGAAATTGTTGTAATGTAATATAAGAAATATTTCTTTTTTTATTTAATTTTAGCAGAAGAACGACTTCTTAGAGTCGTAGATTCGTAGATTTCAAGCCGTCTAGTCCAGACGCCCTGAAATATAACCATTCACAAGGCTATGAATTTCTTTATAACAATACATGCCATATTATTAAATTATTATCGGTGCCGAGAATACGAATACTACATTTGACGGTGTAGTACGACGACAATACACTGTTATGAGTTATAACCCTGCCTAAAAATAACGGAGGCAGATTATTCTGTTGTAAACTGAATATTATGCTGTATTATAAATCACTTTTCACTACAACTACATATTTTTTAAAGCTATATTCTATATAGAGTGCTTTGAGAACCAGATACTCATTATTTGAAAATATTGATATTTAGGACGACATTATTAATATCAAATAAATCATTAATACAAGATATTGTCTTTCCCCTTTTACTATACCTTTAAATTTATTTTCGCTGTTCCATATCTGGATACTAAAAACATTATGGTATAATAGTGTTTTATTTAAAAAATCTAATTAGAACAGCAATATTAAATTCATTTCATCATATCAATTGATGATTTATCGTCCATACGTTCCAAAAACAATATGGCAAACGTTCCCGCACTATTCATAATTCTTATTGACAAAAAATAAATCTGCAAAAGTAGATATTATTACGCGCGAGAGGCACTATGACATTTAAAATGAAGGAGCACAATGTAGTGAGCGACGAGCGTTATGTTTGTTTTTATTCATACCGGTCCAAATTAACGTCGCTATTGGTTCAAAATCTTTAGCTGGCCTCCTTGAGCCAGGTGTCGTTCACACCGCGGCCTCGCGCCTCGTTACTCGTTAATCACTCGTGTATATACCCTATTGTTAAAGCGCGCCGAACAGCCATCTTTGTCAAACTATGGCAATTCGAATTTGATTACTTATCTAATTTGCTTAGCGATCAAACAAATTAATAATCAAATGGAACCAAACACAGTGTTATCAAGTGTTAATATTGCAGAATCGTTTGTGTGTGTTGCTGCATCAAACAACATTCTCTTTTGTTTCAATAGAGCTGACGCTTACGCTTTGGATGGTTGAGATAACCATAGCGTTAACAAACAGCCGAGTCGACCATTGAAAATAATGTCTGAAGTCGTCTCTTGCAAAAATAGTGATAAGTGGTTGTTTTGGTGAATAATGTGAATGGTGATGATAGTGTTTATGTTTGAGCGTCCATGCGATGAGAACTGCGCCGTATTTTGTTAAACACATTGTACAAATGAGTGAAATGGCGTTGCGGAGCGCGCGGGCCCGAGCATGCGCGCTAGTTTCCTTGCTTTTGCTGGGAACGCACTAAGTGTTTTACGTTTACGTGCAAATCAAAATGGGAAGGTCGAGATTCCCAGGGAAACCACTTAAATTCCAAAACCGAAAACGCATTAGTGTTTTATCAGGAACTATTTACCATGACACTGCTCCAGAGAATCACCCGCCAGCCCGTGGCTCTGCGGCTAATGATTATACTGGAGAGCAAGAGGTAAAGCTATTTTTCCAGAATATTTTAGTTTAATTTCAATGTATTGGAAATGATAAAGTATTGAATGTATATAAATGTTACGTTTACGTAATAACTAGCTAGCATTCAAGACGTTAATCTCATGTATAGCGTCGAATATGATTAAATACGTACTTTGACATTTATGTGTTCCATATATTTGATATCAACAAAATAGTATTTTTCTCAATGAAATAAATGAATTGAAACAAAATATACAAACACATTTAAATCATTTATGTATACAAATTTACAAACAAATCATTGATATTTTATAGTGTCCTATGTTATGGCACATAACCTTTAAAGTTATTGCCTGTCTGCCTATTGGAAACATATTTCCTATTATAAGACTACTCAGTACCTGGCCAATCTCTTATTTGATACATTTCAACTTTGTTAGTCTTAGCAATGTTAAAACATATGTTCACTTCACTTCTTGTGTCTATTGGCTTCGCCTCAAAACATATGTTATATATCTTGCAGAATATATATATATATATTTTTAACTATTGATATTCTCATCAAAGATTTGTTGTAAGCCTTTTTGTAGAAGATAAATCTCATTATTGATTTTGAAAACATTATAACAGATATCAGTCATACCTTTAGATTTAAGCTGTACATAAATACTGTGAAACTACTTTTGTCTCACAAATAAAACATTCTATATCTAACAAATTTAGAATTCAACTATACTGCATACAAATTTGACAGTGCATATTTTTATTATTTTTATATGAATTGATTTACTTATCCAAACTTTGACTGTTTCATAGTGATTATAATTCACCTATTTAGTATTGGTCTAAATATTACACTAAGAAAACAGGTATTAGATTATCAGGCAGTTAACAAATATTAAAGTTGTAAGGTATTAAATATCTATCTTAACCATTTAAGCAAATATAATTCTTATACTTCTGTTAAGCAATGAGTTGAATCAGTCATGTTTATAAATAAATATGCAGTTATTTAAACAAGCTGTAAGGTCATAGTTGTCAATAACAAAAGAACTAAGCTAAATCAGTATATATTGCTAGTTGTAACCTGTGGCTTCACTTGTGTATGTTATATATTTATGTTAAATAACATACAAATACTACTACTTGATGAAAATGGATAAGGTGCCATTTATATAAGTTCACCTAAAAATTTTGTTAAAATAAGTATTAGGTGTTAAAGTATTGTGTTTATTGTTATTAACTGAAATCCTGTATCTCAATTCAACTTTAATTTTCACTTAATCTTTTAAATCATTGAATTAATAATATTCTAAAATAGTATGTATGATATTAATATATTGTTAATATCACTATTAGAAAATTTAATATTGTTTACTTGTTATTGCTACTACTGGTTTATTGGTTCTTTTAAATTTCATATACTCATGTAATGTTGTAACCTCCATTATTGGACAGTAGGAAGTACGTAATAAAAGGTCATAATCTTGAATAAGAATTTAATTTAAAAGATTCATCAATGGCACAATGATTGTGTCGAATATTAAAAAGTTAAAATGTCTATTTAAATTACAACATGGAATAGATGTTGATACTTGTATGTTGTCAAAACAAAAGTAAACCACGATTCCTCTACCTCATAGTGGCTTTAACTGATAAGCCTTGAGAATAAAACTGTTAGGCTAAGAAGAGTTATATATATTAAATTTCTAAATTTATTGTATTATCATTTAATACTGTTATAGGAGGAAGAGAAGAAAGAAAATAACAATGAGAATAATGATTCTAACCAAAAGGAAGTGACCACAATAACTACCAATAAACCAGAAGATCCAGATACAGGTAACAGTGACTTATCAAAATCTCCTGTAAGAACAAGATCACAGAACAAAATGGAACCAGTTAAAAGTGAAAAGCCTAAACCAATTAAAAAAACTGTTACTTTTGGAACAGTTGAGAGTTATGAAGATGTAATTTTCCCATTAAAAAAGATCCCGATAAAACATCATGCACCCCTTATACCTATAATTAAAAAGAAATCATTACTTAAACAAACGGAATACTCAACGTTCAATAGTATTCTTAAACCAGCAAAGTTAACAGACTTAAGTTCAAGATCTAACTCTGAACATCAAGAAGGATACTTAAGAAAGAATTTGAATCCTTTATCAAAGCCAATGAACAAGTTTTCACAGTTCAGTGAAAACCGTTGTATGTCTCCGCCACCAAGAAACTCGTCACCTGTAGAAAAGGAAATTGGCAGTTCTTCAAAGTTTGTTTTGCCAACAAGAAGTGTGCATTCATCTAGAGTTATAAAACCTAATAAAAGATTTATTGATGGTGAGGAGACAAGCTCTGTTAATGTTAATATGTCTTCAAGTAAACTTCTCAAAAGGCCTAAATTGAAGAGATTAGTATTCAACAATTTACCTGATGATGACACACCTGATGAAGATCAAGAGAAAATAAATTCAAATGATAAAGCTAAAGACAATATCCCAATGCAATCATTGAAGTCTTCTAACTTGTTCAAAGACAAAACAACAAATTCATTTTCAAATGCTGGTTCAAGAAAGTTGCATGATTTGTTTTCATATGATAAAGAGCAAGCACAAGATGAAAATTTAAATTTAGACAGTCTCGACAAATTAAAGTCTCCAGAGCCTCCGAAAGAGGATAGAGCAGGACATGCTATGAGAAAGCTTATGGACATTTCTGATGCAAGTAGCTCAAGCAGTACAAGCAGCGGCTCTGAGTCTGAGGATAGTTGGGATAGTCCAAGTCCTAATGCAAGTGGAGATGAAGAGGATAAACCATTATCTGCTAGTCCTGAAAAGGATAAAAATTCAGCATCACAGCTGCTGAGGGGAAAAATAATTCTCAGAGAAGCTCGGCTTCAGTTGAACCCACCAACACAATCTACTTCAGCATTGGATGGACCATTCTCCACTCACCCACAATCTTCTTGTGAGTACTACCATTTTTATACACTTAGTGTAATTTAAAATAAAATAAAAACATCATTCAGCTAAGCAATTAGCTTAGCTGAATGATGTTTTTCCTATATTAAGACAATTGTCAGCACAATCTACAAGAGAGACTTAAATACTACTCTGTTACTTATATGTTTAGGATTGGAAATGTTACCGTTAATATTACTCTACTAATGTTGATTTAATAAAAAACAAATTGTGTTTCAGCTCCTAATCCACCAACAACTGTAACTTGTGGAGTATGTGGTGCAGTGAGATTCTATAGATTTGTGAAACAGGCTAGAAAGTTTGGTATATACTCTTGCGAATCTTGTCGCAAATTTATATCAAAGATGTTGAAGAAAGAAAAGCTGTCTCAAAAAACTGGTACTGTGGTCATGCAGTGTCTGAAGGGTGAAGGTAGGTCGCATTTATTGGGTTTTTCAATTGTGTGTAGTAGTAGTTTTTGAAATACCCTGTACCTTATAAAGGCATACATCACCTAAACTGCATAGTTTAGGTGGAGAGGTATTAATTCTTCAATTGCAAGAGTAAAGCAAGCGAGTCACTCAGTGACTAGCGCCACCCATGATAGCATGTGGCAGTTGCATTACCGGTCTTTCTACTCAGGATAATTCTCTAACCGAACGAAACGCGGCATCAGACACTTACGTTGGTGTTATGAGGTGTCTTGGTCTTTCACAGGTTGAGCCTATATGTTCGCATAGTTTGCTACTATAGTTTTAATAATTTTTCAGGTACCTGTCTTGTCCCACCAATAGTACGTTCTCAACAATGGAAACTACTTCGATGCACTAACAAGGCTAGATGCCCGGCTTGCTGGCTTAAGATGTGCTTGAAGGCCTTCCAGGTGCCACCAAACATTCGAGCAGGTCTTACTGCAATGTTGCCACCATTTATGAGATCAGGTGTTAAAACATCAAGTGCCCTAACACAGGCTAATCCATTGCGTTTAACACCAAACAACAATGCACAAACTACACCATTGTTTACTGTAACCAATAATGAAAATGAGAATAAGATATTTGGTGTGAAGCCAAATGCCAAAAAACCTGATGAAGTTGAAAAATTAGAGGTTAGTAATTTAGAAATTTTAAAATATTTTGTGTTTACGTTTGTGTTAAAAGTTGTTCATGGGCAATCATAAAACTTAAACAATTTGAAATGAGTATTGATTAACCTGAGCTATTTTATTTTTTCTTATATACATCTAAAGAGCTGCAGTGAAAGACGCAGTAACTTAATTATTGTGTACTTTTTTTAGGATAAAACCCCCAAAGATCCTCCAGTTGCAACCGACTCTAATGATGAATTCAATGCAAGTAGAAAACGTCAATTGACAAGGATAAAAGTAAGGAAAAAAGAGAAAGGTGATCCTAAACAATCAGAAGATCCAAAAAGACAAAAAGTGGAGCTTAAAGGACCTAGAGTTAAACATGTTTGCCGAAGTGCATCCATTGTTCTAGGACAGCCCATTGCTACATTCCCTACTCAAGATGAGAAAGAAAAGAATGATAAGAACCCTGCAATAGAGGAAGAGAGTATTATGGATACAAATATTGACACAACTGAACAGCTTGGTGACGAACCTAAATTAGATGCTGAAAACAAAGCTCCATATATTCCAGATGCTATAGTGCCTGTTGTTGAATCAAACACAGAAACAAAGAAGCGAAAGGCAGATCAATTAATACCGGTCAAGATACCTAGCAAACCTGAATCTAGTGAAGATGAGACTATAATGGAGCTGATTCCCAAAAAGACTGTCATGAAACCTCTTACTAACATAACAAATGTATGTATTTATGCATAACCTTGTTTAAATTAAGTAAACTAGGAATTCCAGAGCAATCATATAGCATTGTAAGGATGGATGGTTGTGGTTTAGGTGCCATTTATTTATTATTCTAGTTCAGAGTAAAGGTTAGTTAAAATATCATTAAAATAAAAATATTATACCAAGGGAACAAATTACTAGGATAAAAAGTAGTATACATACATGTAATTCAAGGAATTTTTTATTTAGTTTTCATCTTGCAATTGTGCTAGTTAACGAATTTTAGTTTTTTTTTTGTTTCAGTCGTTAATTAATGTTTGAACCTCTACAATACACAATTACAGTTCTCTCTGGATTTTATAGAATAAGTAGAAAAATCTGTTGTATAAATTTCTTATATTGTTATTTTACTTCAGGTTCGCAACCGGTCACAGAAATGTGGGCAAAACAGACCAGAACTTATATGCGTCGATTTCTGGGAGAGTTACGATCCTGATGAAGTTTGCAGTACGGGTTTCGGTCTCATCGGGACGGGATCGTTTACTGTGGCTCGATTGTGCTTTCTGTGTGGTAGTGCTGGAAAGGAAAAGGTGAATATGAACATTCATTTGTTCGTACACATATAGTTGTTCGAGTTGTCTCGTAATCAATTTGATAGTCATAAGTGTGGAATTGAAACTATTTTTTTTTGATGATGATGATGATCAGCTAGTTGCATAATCTTTGTTTTCCTTGGTGTTTCTATTTAACGGCATTTATATGATGTGCGTTGTCAGATGCTGGTGTGCGCGTCGTGCTGCGAGTGGTACCACGTGTGGTGCGCGGAGGAGGCGGCGGGCGGCGCGGGGGGCGCGCGCTGGACGTGCGCGCGCTGCGTGGCGTGCGCCGCGTGCGCCCGGCCCGCCGCGCGCCTGCGCTGCCGCAGCTGCGCGCGCCCGCACCACGCCGCCTGCCTGCCGCGCGCGCCCGACCACCACCGCAGCGACTGGCCGCAGGTAATACATACAGTTAGGCATGCCAGAGTATGCATGATAAACGTTGTAAAAATGAGAGCACTGCGCAAAATTTGCTGAGTAACTGGAAGGAAGGAAGGAACTAGTAGTTCGATTCCAATCATTTATGCAAATAATTCACAATAAATTAGTTGTACACTCTTTGAATCGAAGCGTGTCCTGCGCGTCAACTGCATCGGACGGCTTTTTATACACACGAAGTGTAAAGTAATCGTAGTGGGAAGATGGAAGACGGTATGCATCAGTTAACATATTTCACTTGCAATGAGGACATAGCTTATCGCATATTTTTTTGCAACTACATGCACATACGTAAAAATAAGTTTTGTCACTCTGAAAAATCACTATTCTTGTGCTAACAAATTATTATTAAACATGTAGCATTCTTTCTTTCTCTTTTCAGATTTGCAGTGCTTGCCTGAAATGTAAGAGTTGCGACAGCAGCCGTGTTAGCAAGTTTGTGGGCAGTGTTCCATTTTGCGGCTCTTGCTTCAAACTGCGTCAGAAGGGCAATTACTGCCCCCTTTGCCAAGCCTGTTACAGGGATAATGATTTTGATAGCAAGGTAAATGTAAAATTCACATCTTGGGTCATATTAATGTAATTTCTTAATTTTGAATCTAAACTTAAGATATATTAAAAATAAGTCAGTAATGGTACCTGCCATCAATAAAAAAAAAGCTTGTGTTATGGAACAAAATAGAACAACAGATTTAAAATTCAATAATAAGCAAGTAAGAAATTAATAATTATATATGAATTAAAACAACTTACACAAATCCTGTTCCTAGTTAAAGTTTCAAGTCTATGTTGGTACCAATCAGTGGATATATTGTTATGGAATATATACATTTTATAAACACATATTTTTCATGATTTGTTTTTTTTTGTCCCAGATGATGGAGTGCGGCTGGTGTAGCAGGTGGGTGCATGCAAGCTGCGAAGGCCTTACTGGTGAAGGATATCAATTGCTTTCAGCTTTACCACCTTCAATTGAGTATATTTGCTGCAAGTGTATGCCACATAACCCACCATGGCGAAAAATGTTAACTGAACATCTAAAGGGAAGACTACTTCACCTACTAAAATTATTAGCTAAGAACAAGAAAGCGTGTGCTCTTCTAAAACTGACGCCGCATAAAAATACACCAGTACCGAATAAACATTATCGACTTATGTCGCCACAGGCGATAAGAAAATTACACTTTGATGCTGTAGACGAGTCCATAAAGACTTCAGAAACCAAAGTATACAGAAATACTTCAAGAGGAAAGAAGAATAATAACTTAACACAGACCAAATTTGATGTTGCGTGGCAGTCATCTTTACTGCAAGATGTGGACATGGAGAAAAAAGATATTCCACATACTTTACATAAAGTGGTGAACCTTCAGGAGCCACTAATGCAAAACAAAGAAATATGCTTTTCCACTGGCCTATATGGTACTAAAACCGAGTTTGAATCTTCTTGTGTTGAAGTGCATGAGAATTATCCTCCCCAGATGAAAAGTGAAAAGGCTACAACAATGTTGCCGACAACAGTACATGACGATAAATATGAGGCTATATCTGATGATGACGAACCAGTGAAGGATTTACATCAACCTAGAAGTGAACAAGATTTGAGCCCCGTTATGTTACAACAAACAACTGATAATGATACTACAGATGAAATAGACAGAGTAATATCTCCATCACTTTTAGATATTAAGAAAAGAGTAAATAGTGATGGTTATGTCTCCCTGAAAGACTTCAATTATGACATGCGGGAAGTTATTCAAAGGACCACAAATGATGATCTGAAGACCATTTACACTGACTTGTTTTCAGAGACTTTCCCCTGGTTTGACTGTGAGAACAACTGTCTTCAGCCTAATCTCGAAGTTGAAGGTCAACAAGAGGATACAGAATCAATGACAGATGTAGATATTTCAGATTGTAAAATAAAAACTGCTGTACAATTTATTGAAAAACCAATGGATCAAATAGTGCCCAAACTAGAACATGATGGGGATAAATTTGAAGAAGACTTATTGGAATTCTACCCCATGATAGACTCAAGAGTGTGTGTGCTTTGTAAATCTACTGGAGATGGCTCACCAGCCATGGAAGGGCGTTTACTATACTGTGGACAAAATGATTGGATACATTCTAATTGTGCTTTGTGGTCAGCAGAAGTTTTTGAAGAAATCGATGGTTCTCTTCAAAATGTACATTCAGCAATATCTAGGGGGAAAATGATAAAGTGTGCGGCTTGTGAACTCAAAGGAGCTAGTGTTGGTTGCTGTGCGAAAAATTGCAGTGAGACTTACCATTATGCTTGTGCAAGAAAAGAAATTTGCGCTTTTATGGATGATAAAAGAGTATTTTGTCCTTCTCATGGCAAAGACATACCCAAGAAGAGTTTGCAAAAAGACGGCGACTTTGAATTGACGAGACCAGTATATGTTGAACTTGATAAGAAGAAGAAGAGATACAGTGAAATCACGAAAGTTCAGTTTATGCTAGGGTCACTAGCAGTTCAAAGTCTCGGAAAAATAGTGCCATCAGTATCAGACTATGAAGAATTCCTAATGCCAGTGGACTTTTCATGCACTCGCCTATTTTGGTCGTGTAAAAATCCCGCAAAAATTGCGAGATACACAATAAAAACTAAGCTTATACTTGCGGAACCCTTACCTGGATTTGATTTTGGTGTTAACATAACAGTCGATCATACAATGGAACTTAATATTGTGGAAAGAGTGATTGCGGAAATTGGAGCATGGCATGAAAGTATCGAGACTGGTTCAAGCAAGACTGTAATGATGTTCAAAAATGATAAATCCCCCATCAAGTTTGGTAATACTGTAACATTGGAAAATTTAGCTGTAAAACAGGTTGTAGAGCACTTGTTAGATAATGTTTGCAAACAAGAACAACAAGATGATGAAGAACCTCAGAATACAGCAGATCTATTACCACCAGAAGTCAAAGATGCTATATTTGAAGATTTGAACCATGACCTTCTAGACGGCATATCCATGCAGGACATTTTCCAGGATCTTAAAAATGAATTTTACTGTGCTATGAGTCAAACAGATGAAAAAAGCAACGATAAGTCGGATTTCCGTTCAACAGACTTTATAGATGAGTTATTAAATTCAAGGTTTGAAACTGGAAACAAAGAGTTAAAAAGAAGTAAGTCTGAAATGATTTTACAAAGTCATAACCTTAAATCTTTAACAACTGGAAGAGGTCAACAAAGATCAAGCAGCTGGAACAATAAATTTGACACCAGTTTGCTCTCGTCAACTATCAAAAGATGTAAAATGGGTAAAACATCTACAATCACTGATAAACTGAGTCCCATTCAAAAGGCTACCCTAACAGAAAATGTTGTTGAAACCCTGAAAGCACCTGACAATAACTCAGATAAAAAAGAAAAAATCGAAACTTGTACAAGTATCAACATTTGCGATGAGGCGCCCCATGCATCTGGAATGAATTATCGCACAACTTCACCTAACAAAAAAGACGATAATAACAAGTCAGAAAAGAATGAAGGCTATTATGATGTTATAGATTTCTATACTAAAATTCAGTGCAGTCCTATTTCTCAACTTGATGGAGCTGCAGACTGGTCAGGTTCCGAAAGTTCATGTAGTTCAAGACCTGGCAGTCCTCATGATAATGAAGACTTTTCACCCATACAACAACTCGATGGAGCTGAAGACAGCCATGCAGGAAATGATAACATGCTAAGAGCCCAAACAAACCAGTTCTTGTATCGAGCTAGTGGGACTGAAAGTTACACAGTAACATTTGCTGGTAATTCAATAAGCGGACAACCAGAGCTTGTCATGAGGACATTGGATGATGGATTGGGGTCTACAAGTCACATGGAACAACCAGTTAGATGTGACAGATGTCAGTGTACTTATAGAAACAAAGAATCTTATGATAGACATCTTATTTCTTGTGATATAATGTCAACTAGCGAAAGCGAAAGCGAGAATCCAAAATCACCAGAAAATAGAACGCTGGCCACATTGCAAAACGCTTTCCAAGGTGCTTTTGCTCAGCCAATGATCATTCATGCAGGTGTCGTTAGTGGTACAGAGAATACTGTAAAAGCTGAAGGCATTTCTGCAAGAAGGACATCTATCAACACGCGACAGATCACAATTAACGGAACTATAGTGGAGACGCCATCGCCCGGTCCTTCAAATGAGATGACTATGACAATTACTGATCAAATGAAAGCTGGAACAATGATTTTTGAGAATAGTAAAACTACAAATGTACAGGTATCGGCAAATCAGCAAGTTTTATCTTCACCTCAAATTGTCGTCACACCACAGATGTTATTACCACCAAAAACAAGTTCTGCCAACGGCCAAAAGCTAATGACTTCTCAAATAATAGCACAACCCAATATTCTACCTTATAACATATGTGTAAAATCTGGAAATGGAGCAACTAATATCCAACAAATCCAAGGGAATGCAGATATGACTCAGTTACTATCAGGAGCTGGTGGAATTCAAGTTATATCATCAAATTCCAATCAAGTGTTAACAATACCTTCAAACCACCAAACCAATATTGGATCTATTATACAGGGAAAGAATCAAGTCACAAATTTCCCTAATATGGCTAGTGCATCTTCAATAACTCTACCAGTTAACTCTTTACAAGGAGTCCCCAATGCTTCAATTATTCAAAATATTCAACCAATGATTCGTCCTCAGATTCAAGGGAATCCTACTATTGTGGTTCCTGCAATGGCTGCTCAAAGGCTACAATCGCCGAATTCACAAAATAAGCAACATTTGATATTGCCTGGCAATCCTCAAAAATCGCCCAAAAAGCATCCTGCACCTGTTCAACCAAAACCGATATATCAAGCCACAAATAGGGGCAGAGGTCGACCTATGCCTAAACCAATAAAGAGACCACCTAAATTAGAGAAAACATTTGCTACTATCAATCAATCAGCCATTGGACCCGGCAATACTGTCATACAACTACAAGCTAGCAATCAAACTGGTCAACCTTCAATTATAGTGCAACCAGTTGCTAACCAAAACATTATGTCCGCATACGTAGAAGCTTTGTCACAACAACAAAATCAAAATATGCAATACATCGCAACTATTGCCCCACAAGGAGACTTTAAAACAGGTCCAACACAGTTTATATCTCAAAGTGGCATTATGCCCCAAACATTTCAAATCCAACAAACTGAATCGGGTGGTTTGGTTGCTGTTCCTACTCCTAGCGGCGGAATTCCAGTACTACTACCACAGGGAAATGTTGGCATATTACCTCAGGCGATCCAGCAAGGTGCTACAATATTACCGCAAGGCGCTATTCAGACCCAAGGCATAATCTCCCAAGGCCCCGGTGGCCCTACAATTCTGCCTCAAGCTATACATACCCAAAATGGAACTACAATAATTCCTCAAGGAACAATCCAGGGATTGGCGCCTGGAACTATAACATCTCAAACTGCTACGCTTCTACCTAATAATACCTTACAGAATGCAGGAGCCACTGTTGTTCCGCAAAGTGGAATTGGAAATGGCCAGACAACCATAATACCAAATACGGCATTACAACAGCAGGGCAATACATTAATTTCGTCCACTCCTGGAGCAACTATTCTGCCACAAGGAACTTTATTGCCTCAATTCTGCAATGATCAAGTATTGCTTGGATCAACTCCCACCTTAGATACCTTGGTGACTGACCCATCTGGTTGTATGTATTTTACTACGACTACACAACCTGTTTATTATGGCTTGGAAACTATAGTCCAAAATACTGTAATGTCTTCACAACAGTTTGTATCTACTGCCATGCCGGGTGTGCTTGCTCAGAATAGTAGTTTCTCAGCTACCACTACCCAAGTGTTCCAAGCTAGCAAAATCGAACCAATAGTAGAAGTGCCCACAGGATATGTGGTTGTCAATAACGTGGGTGATAGCGTTACAGTAACATCAACTCCTAATGTTGTGAACGCGCAAACTGTACAATCGTCTCCGCCAGCAATGAAGAATATTAAGACTACGGTTCCGAATTTGACATTACAACCTCTTCCGGATAAGTCATTGCATAATATAAATATTAATAGACAGACGCCTAAAGTGATTCATATGAGTCCGTCACCACTAGCCGTTGCATCACAATCCGGACCTGCCACTATAATAACTGGAAGACAAACAATTAATCCTATCACATCTCAGATCCATAGCATGACAATTGCCAGCACTCCGCAGAACTTCCAAAGGGCGAATATACCTAAACCTACAAATATATCTATGTCTCCAAATGTTACACTCGTATCATCTACAGGACAACCAGTTATGGCGATTTCACAATCGGTACCAAACTCTGCGACATCATTCTCTATGCAATCAATACCATTATCACAACCCATTGTATCAAGTTCCATCGCGCCCTCGGCAGCTAAAAATAACATCAAACTGGAGAATTCACATGTCATTGAAATAAGTGGCAACTTACAAGACAACTCACACTTGGCTAATATGCCTACCATCAGCGTCACTCAAAATACCAAGTCGCCTACACCTTGGCGGCAAATTAATATGACTAATAATCATACTGTGATTGATAATAAATTGGATCTGCAAAATAACGGAGCTAAACAAATTAATGTGAATGCTTCATCAATTAATATTCAAAGCAATGCATTGATTAATACTACCGGAAGAGTTCATCAAATCAACGATGGTGAAAAAATCAACCAAAATAATTTGTTACCAAGTAGCTCAATTTCTGGGGTGAACTTGCATTCCCATCATTTAGAGCAAAATCTAAATGTGAGCCACCATTCCATAACCCAATCCACATCCAATAACGTGATTCAAATCACAGCTGGTAACATTTATCCCCCGTCGTCAGTAATGAATAGCAACTTCGATGCAGACACATCTTTAAAATTAAGCAAAATCAATGCACTATCAAAGACTGAAGATGGACATATGAACTTTTCTCAAGAAATAATGGCTTCCCATTCCCAACAACACTCGAAGAATGATAGCGTGTTTCAAAATATGGGGACTACCGATAAGCACGGCACCGAGAGCATATCTGGTCAAGTAAATAGTCACAAATTAAATAACTGTCAGATGACTGGAAACATGAATAGTCCAGCTATAAGCATTATTCCCCATAACATAACGCGGCCGCAACTCAACAATCAAAACAACATCTCTGTATCAAACAATCAAAATCAAATGTGTTCTATGACAAACAACTCTTCTGTAGGTCATGTCCAACTAGTGAACACTGGAAACAACACAATTCAAAACATGAACATGTCATGCCAAGAAAGTTCGAATAGTAGAATGAACAGCTCAGTTTCTAATGAGAACAGTATGCAATCCAATCAACATCATGGTATGACAAATTCAATGAATACTTCAAATTTAGTCCACGGCAATAATATGCAACTAATGTCTCATGATAGCAACCAGCTACAACCATCAAACCAAATACATATAATGAATGGTCAAATCCAGCATAATCGGCAAGTTGATAATAATCAATTACAACAATTAAATCAAACTACGCCCACGCGATCGTTCCATGAAAATATGATGAACTCGCAACAAAGTCATAATTCACAAAACATACTCCCCAGCAGGAGCACGTCTGATAATAATGGGATTATGAACCCGTCTATGAACATGCACAATATGGGAACTAATAACCACAATATAAACAGATCTGATTTGAGTGAATTGAATCACATGCATATGCCACAATCGATGACAAATATGGCTATGCAAAATAATAGAATGATGATGGAAAGTATGCAATCACATAGCATGAATAACATCAGTCATAACATGCATTCTAATAGAGCCATGGATAATTTACATAACCAGCAATTACACAATATGCAACAGATGAACCATCATCTAAATAATAATACGCGCGGACAGATTGACAACAGTATGCATGTTAATCAGCAAATGTCTATGCAACAACAAAATAGACAAATGGAAAATGTTGGCCTTCACCACCAACATCAAATGTCAAATGTTATGCAAATCCAAAATAATCGTTCACATGTTGATAATAATATGATGAATATGCACCCACATGTTTCCAGCCAGATGCACAACAGACAACAACTAGACAACGGTATGCATATGCATCATATGTCAGGCAATGCATCCAATATTAATTTAACCAACCAAATGGACAACTCTGGTGCTATGACAAATATTCACGGAAATAGATACGACAATAATTCAATGAATTTGCAAAATATGAATACGTTAAATCAAATTCAAAACAACAGGAACTCTATGGAGCACAGTTCCATGATGCAGCACCAAATGAGCTCAATGAACAATATTAATTTGCACAATAATCATAATAATTCCATGCAAATTGTCAATAACAATCATCAATCTATGAGTAATTCTATGATGCAGCACATGCCTAATATTCCAGATATTAAAAATGATATTCAAAATTCGTGTAGTGGCAGTTGTTCCAATAATAATTCTCAATTTTCAAATGGACAAAATAACATGGAAATATGTTCAAATATGAATACCAGCAGTATGAATATGGCATCAAGCAATATGATGCACGGAATGGGTGTGAATAATACTATGCCCAATAGTATGATGATGAACTCTGTCAATAGTAGCGTCAATATGTACGGAAGTAATAGCCAAAATAACATTAATGGACATGACATGTTGATGAGCTGCTCTAATTCTTCGGATCACAATGTCAACAATCTTATGTCGGGAGCAAATCATCACAATATCATGAATACTTCACAAAATCACTCTGCAAACAATCAAATCCCAACCAATCAGCAAATGAATATAAATAGCTGCAGCTTGAATAGTAACAATACTTTACAAAATCAAGGTATGAATAGCATGGACAGTCAAATGAACCGAAGTATATTAACTGTACCAGAGCCTCCTAAATTTACGCAAGATAGTCTAAGGGGCAAAAATATTATGGGTCCTCCGTCCAATACTAGTACACCGATAACAAATATAACTAATAACAAAGATTGTAAAGTTAATATGGCAGGCAATGACAAACAAAATCATACAATATCAGTCAGCAATCAATTAGGATATATGCAGATGAATCCACCAAATGCCAATAGAGTTATAAATTTACCAGAAAGAAGTCGTATGAATAATGCAAATTTGGAAAATAATATAAATCAACATGTGCCACAGCAACATAATATACGCGTGGTTACAAATAATACTCCTAACAACGTATCAGGTATAACAACAGATCCTTTGACGTATCAACAAACTAATGAAAACAGTGGTACAATGATTAATGTGCCATTCCAGGCAATACCGAACAGTGCTCCAATGAACATCAATGTTAACTCTAGCAATAACACAGTAAATATAACAGTACAGAACAATCTTGTGGATCCAAAAATTGCTTCAAAAGCTGCTGATATAAGCTTTCCAATCCAACCAAATACAAATCTAATTCAAAATCAAAACAATTCCAATATGATGTGCATGCCTGTCGCTAGTAATACCATAAACCTACCAACACAAAATAGTTCCAGTATAATGTTACCCAAAGCTCCGCCTACTCAACAATCTGGAAATCCCATTTCTACCAGACCCATGAATAGAGTATTGCCGTTGCATCGCGATAGTCAGAGTAAATCTGCTAAGAATGTTTCCAAAACTCCAGTAGCTCGTCAAAGACCTGTAAGCAATGATATGCCCGATCTAAATATGAAAGATGAAAATATTGACAGTGACCTCGAGAAGGCAATTGAAGAATCAAAGCGCATGATGGAATTAGAAAGAGCTAAAAAAGAAAAAGAAGAAAGGGAGGCAGCACAGGCTATGCAGCTATCAGCCGAGCTACATCAAACTAACAGTAGTACCACCGTGGCACAAGTTGAAAATATCAGAATAAGTGACCCTGTTCAAGTAATATCTAAAGAATCTTTGCCAAACTTGGATGCGGAAATGATTCAAGTTGAGCCATCAAAAATACTAGCAGAGAAGAACTCCAACAGGCCCACAATTTCCACTAAAATATCAACTGCTCCTACAAAAGTAATGAAAAGATCATTAACAGACAAGAAATCTGAAGTGGAGGCTGCTGTGTCAAAGAAACAGAGTAAAATATTGAAGGAAAATAGACCATGTTTACCAAAACCTGTACCTGAACCTCCGAAAGATGATGGGCCGAAGTTAATATATGAGGTCACATCAGAGGATGGTTTCATCTACAGTTCATCGTCACTGACTGATCTTTGGGGTAAAGTTGTTGAAACTGTGCAAAATGCACGAAAACAATCGGGACTACCGCCGATTCAATATAATTTACCGTCAACTTTGTCTGGAGCACATATTTTGGGACTCAATAACAACGCTTTAAGATACCTCATCGAACAATTACCTGGGGTAAGTTGCGCAACATTGAAATATTAATATTTTATATATTAAAACTAGGCGCTCATGCTTTAATTATATTTTAGGCCAGCCGTTGCACTAAGTATAAAACACGCCAAGGACGTCTATTGAGCAGTTGGGACAATGACTTAGATTTGAGCGAAGGTTTCAAAGAGAGCCCCTGGGGCAGTGCTCGCACTGGTCCCGTAGCTAGGAAACATAATCATGACATGTTTAGCTGGATGGCATCGCCATTCAGAGAAGAACCTCCGCCATTCGGGGCGCAGGAAGGAGAGAGCTCGATTTCAAGGTATGTTAGTTACCATCATGCAATTGGGTTATATTTTCTTGGATATTTTATATCTTTAAAGTACGTAAAATGATCAATAATATTGTTTTTTTATTTTCAGACGTTTAGCAACTTTGCCGCTGGCGATGAGGTTCAGACAACTAAAAGAGACGTCAAAAGTGTCTGTAGGTGTATACAGGTCACATATTCACGGACGAGGTTTATTCTGCAAGAGAGATATAGAGGAGGGTAAGATCGTCCAAAAAATATTTTTTATTTTTTTTGTGCTGCGGTATCCAATTTGAATTGACTCATGATGTTATTTAGTATTGTTAATTGCAGATTAAAATAAAGAACTTCGTTCTAATACTTTCTTGCTGTGAGAGCTTTCATGCAAAGAGATAAATTACATAGATAAGTAAAGAGAAGCTGTTTGTTTTTGCCAGCTATTTGGTAATGTAATTTCTTTTGTGGTGCTCAGTGTGTGTTTGTATTTTCAGGTGACATGGTGATAGAATACGCGGGTGAGGTAATTCGTGCAGTGTTGGCAGACCAGCGCGAGAAGCGCTACGAAGCGATGAGCGGGCGGCGCGGTGTGGGCGGCTGCTACATGTTCCGCATCGATGACAACCTCGTTGTGGACGCCACCCTCAAGGGGAACGCTGCCAGATTTATAAATCATTCGTGTGATGTAAGTCAAAATATTATTGTTGTTTCTAATCTTAGATAAATGAAACACAGAAAGTAGGTAATATGTATTTTGTTAAATCTTGTTTATTAGATGCTTTCACCGAAATATGATAATTTCCTGCCTCCAATTATAAACTTTTCCTACTTTTTACGGACAGAAATCAGATCAGAATTCATAACATTCTTCCTGATTCTATTCTATTATTTATTTCCTTTTGTTTGATTACAGCCCAATTGTTACTCGCGTGTTGTGGACATACACGGCCACAAACACATCCTGATATTCGCCCTTCGTCGAATCACCATCGGGGAAGAACTGACATACGATTACAAGTTCCCATTTGAAGAGGTCAAGATACCGTGCACGTGCGGCGCGAAGAAATGTCGCAAATACCTCAACTGATATAGGATAATGAGTGAGTAGTTTGATTGTGTCAATTAAACTTCTGTCCATCAGTCGCCCACCCAAAAGAAGTTATTGTAAGAATAAGTGTTGGACATAAATACTGCTAGAATTAACACATTTTCTCCTGTAGTAGTATTTTCTTGAAGTAAATTTTTCGAGCCTCTACCGGCTCTACTTAATGAATAGCATAATTATATAAGTACATACTGACTTAGACATAAATGTTTAACTTAGTTATTATAATGTGAGTTGTGATTGGCATGTAATTAGAATGGACACGCAATGCGGTACAATTGCTAAGATATATCAAATCGATGGATCTCGTGACAATTCTAAGTAAGCCCATTTTAGAATTTACTGTGCACAATGAGTGTTTAGTGTTGGAATACTGGGTCGAGCACAATTATGTTAAACATAAATATGTTTCTGTGACAATAAGTCAATACTACATATCGCGTTATATAACCCACCTTTATATATCTTGACATTTAGAATTACTGGGAGTCAAAACATAATATACATGAATCTAGAATATGATCTCTTGAACGAATCTGCCCAGTGTTACAGTTGTTGGATTTTTTAAATAATAACAATAATTTCTAATTAGTTTTTTACATACGACGAGAATAACATTATTTTGAGATTAGTTTTTATATACATTGTAAATATTTTTTTAAGTTATTTTTGTAACATTGATTGTATGAAGATTCGCGAACGGCTTAAGTGTTGTAAAACTTAAACTTTGATGTGATATGTTCAGCCCCGTTTGTAACGGGTATGAGATGGTAGTGTGTAAGCTATTGTATATTTGTTCCTCATTATGTTCCAGTTAATTACGTTACTAGTGATCAGTTAAGTCTCGACTAACATAACGCTTATATATGTAAATATACTGAAGGATTTTAATTATATATGTACTAACTAAATAAGAAACTAGTGCATCTGAATGAAGGGTAGTAAAGTTAAAGTACAATGTTACTTTCTTTTTTTAGTAATTTTTAATCTTATAATGGATTTGTATAGTGAAAATTGTAAATAAGAGGAATTATCTGTCATAATAATGATTTAAACGATAAATCGTTTCATATTAGTCATAGTTGTAGGTTGTACTTTATATGTAGATTACGTTTTATTTTGTAAATAATATTGTGTAAGTGTGCAAATGCGTTCTGTGTTTGAACAGTTCGCAGTTCACAGTCATCATGCATAATGTTCCAAGTGTAAAAGATTTACAAACAACCAGTGACAAAGCACGGTTTAACATAAAAATGCACATTATTTTTTTTTTAGCTTTAATATCACTACTGAACATGTTTGTTATTGATTTAATTTTAAAAGAATTATATACACATATATATTTAACATTATATTTAGTTGCCTGTGTGTTGTTTTAATTGGCATATATTAATTTTACAGCATTTTTCCTTCTTAGCATTTAGAGACTGAATTGTCAAAGCATCACATTTTAACAGTCATCACATGGATTGAAAGTTATTCAATTACGTTGTTATTGTCGTTTTTAGTCAATCACAATTAATAATTAATTTAGTAATAAATTTAGATGCTGCTATTACAATATCAGAGATGTTGTGGATATAATTTAGTAGAATATTTGTATTTCTCGATTTATCCAATAGAAGTTTTTACGAACGTAAATTATTGTGTTATCGGTTTAATAAGAATAATGTGCGCTACATAGAAATGGTACTCAACAGTGCAGGTGAGGCTTTTGTTACAGCATCTGTTACTTGTATGGAACACCCTTCCGTAGTAAGTAACCCTTATTTTTCCGAGCAATAAAATTAAGCAGATGTTTATACAATACACGGGTTCTGTTTTATCTAACTTGGCTATGGAACTATTAAAGTAAACAGGCAGTGTTACCTAGCAAACTACTACACTTCACCATTTTGTACTACAACTTTGAAAACTTTGTGGATCTGAAGTGTATTAGTTAACAGAAAAGTTATTATGAGCTTTTAATAATTATTTATCCTATAACAGCTTTTGTACATATAGTAGCTGGATACTATTATGTGTATAAGGCAAACATATTTCTTTATTTACTTTACCATTTCTATTACTTACAATAAAAAATTTGATCATTTTGAAACAGATTATGATCGATCCACCCTTTTGGTACCATGGTATCTAACAAGATTTTTTTTAAGTATACATAATTTTTAAAATTGCTGAAAATTATATTGATAATCCATTTTTGGCTGCTATATCCATTAAACTGATAGGACCTTACAAAAATCGCACAGTAAATAATAATAAAATCGTACATACGTTTGCAAGTTATTATTTAAGAACCATCCTGTTTTTATTGTACTTATTCTGTATTTAAGTAAAATAGAAAACCATGTTTCAGGAATTGACGAAATTTTACTATTTCAACACTCCTGTACAAAATATGTGCAACTACAAATTTTACTATTTCACTCAATCTGGCAGTATATTCGTATAGTAAAATTGCCATTTAATGCTGTGTAAACCAGGAAACACTTAAATATTTAGGCTTCTCTGTTTAAGAATGGGGTATAATTTAAATTAACTAAAAATATTTAACACTATTGAAAAGAGACTTGTCAATTAGCAAATGATAACTGATTTGCTGTTTATTCTTTTCAAAATGTAAGTCAAGCTAAATAATTCTGTGACTCAGTGTGAGCACCTATAAACTGTTCAGTTTTAGTGTTGACCAAAAGTTTGGTATTACTGGCAGGATGCCATATTAATATTACTAAAAGAAATGAAATGGAACCTAATAAATAAACACTTTAATTTTTATTTATTTGTATAGATAGTCTAGATTTGTCTATATATATTCATATTATGTGTATGAATATGATGGTAGCTTGTAGCTACATAAAATAGTTGTATTGTAATTTTTTTTTTAAATTGCTTTATTCTGTTGTATATACATACAGTGATGACTGTGTTCTCATCAGCCTTTTGTTAAATTGATAATGGCCAACTGCCAGCCAACATAGAAATTTAGGTAGACTAGTCCTCTTGGTTTTTAACCCAAAATAAATTCTGATGTTGTGCACTAATTTTGCCTCTTCAAGATACATGTATTAGATACAATATTTGTTACATTTGGTCAAAACAATACTGCAAATCTATAAATTTTTTATTTGTTTGTTTGGTTTGACCAAATTACTCAAATATTAATTTTACAATAGTAGAGGGGCACCATCATGCGAGCGTAGCCATAACAGTTAAGCTAATACAATTATATAAAATGTTGTTATATTTTGTTTACATTTGATACGAGAATTAGTGAAAAGAAAAAAAAAACTATAGCCTACATCGAGATACGATAATAAAATTAAGTACAGATAATTGTAATCACATTGAATCATTAAGAGTAACATCAATATTTTTAATATTTAGTTCTATTTTATATTGATATAAATGTAACATGTGGTTTCCTCTTCTATTTCCACCCCCAAACTCTATCAATCCATATATATCTTAATTTGCTGCAATGTGTGATCTGTGAATATCATTTGTAAATGGTTTATAATGCATTCTCTTGTTGAAGACTCGCGAAGGCTTTCATTTATGCACATGTATTCTACAAAGAATCCAATGAAATCGTGAATAAATAAAAAAGAAAAGACCAAATCACCAAGTGATGAATAAGTTTTGTGTTATTACTTATTAAGTGTACGCATCTGCTCTTGATATTATTTTGTTGAAGGTATAATGCTTTTATTTTTAATGATTGTACATCAAATGCCATTTTGCCTAATGT
The DNA here is from genome assembly GCA_905147225.2 of Euproctis similis. NCBI lineage: Eukaryota > Metazoa > Arthropoda > Insecta > Lepidoptera > Erebidae > Euproctis > Euproctis similis. The sequence goes on from LR990109.1 coordinate 20,206,498, forward strand.
TATTATAAATTATAATGAAATTGCTTTAAAAGCACCAATTTTTACAATGCATAGTTTCTATGACCTGTCTATACATTTTATTACTTTATTTATTTATATTATTATTTTGTATTGTGGTAAATTTTACCAAAAATAAAAATACTAAAATGTGCTTTATATATTGTTTTATTTTAAACGCACCTCAAATACCTTTTTTTTACACGAGGATATGCTTTATGGCCACCCCCCGCCTGGAGACGGCAAAGTGTGGGACTCCCAAAACAGTAAACTGCCGTCCGATTCTAGAGTTACCCACTAACTAAAGTCTTGCGGTGGCCTTCCTCCGGCGTTGGGGTGGCCCAGGACAATGCGTCAGCCCTCTGGTCCAGCCTACCTACCGTATATAGGTATGGTTGTATTCGATGTAACTGCCAAGGAACTAAAAGCCATGTTACAAACCTGGAATGATGATACTCTGCAGATTTGGAATTACTAACAGCAACAGCTTCCACCAATTATTCTCTAAATTTACAAACAACTATGACAGACCTCAGGCTAGCATACCTCTTAGAACCAGCTTAGGCTGGGCAAGAACAACCCAAGAAAAGGTCGATGCTTTTGTTGAACACCTTTGTAAGATCTAATGATGTTATGGATATAATGTTTCAGACTTACACAGGACTCTGAAACAGGATCTACTATGATCTATCCACCTTCAACATCAGTACGAGAAACCTGGAGGAAAAGTCTCAAAGACAAAAAAGCGCCTGGGTTTGATCTGATTACCAAGGAGGTACTATGGACTCACGAGTTTGGTTTTAGACAGCGCTACTCTACTTCTGAACAATTCAATAGAGTATGTAACAGTATCAAAAAATCACTGGAACAAAAAGAGTAGGTACTGTTCTTCGGTGTTTCTGGATGTGCATCAGGCTTTGACCGTGTCTGGCATGAGGGTCTCCTCTATAAAATAAAAAGCTATCTTCCACATAGTTACTACCTGTTATTTAGATCGTATCTATCAGATAGACTGTACCAAGTTACATGCCAAGAATCTGTTTCAAAATTATGTGACCTCAAGGCTGGAGTACCGCAGAGGTCAGTGTTGGGGCCTACCCTGTACATTATATTTACAGCGGACCGGCCAGTAGTGGAAGGCTTAACTACGGTTACCTTCGTGGATGATCCATCAATTCTCGCCAGCAGCAAGAACCCGGATATAGCCGCAAAAAACTGACTGGCTCCGAATTTGGAAGATAAAGGCTAAATTCGTCCAAGTTACTTTTACAGTCCGCAATGTGATTGTCCTCCAGTACATTTGGATGGTGACACACTGCCCCATTAGAAATGTGTCCATTACTTGGGATTGCATTTAGATCGCCGTCTTACTTGGAACCAGCATACAAAAACTAAGAGAGAAGAACGCAAATTCCGATACAGGAATCGATAGGAAGGAATAGGGCCCTGTCAGTGGACAATAAATTGCTCATTTGAAAATCATCATCCATCAGCCTATTGCAGTCCACTGCTGCACATAGGCCTCTCCCAATGTGCGCCACAGTATCCGATTCTTTGCCTTCCGCATCCAGTCTTTTCCAGCAGCCTTTCTGAGGTCATCTGATCATCGGGCTGGTGGGCGTCCTACGCTACGTTTACCAAGACGCGGTCTCCACTCTATGACCTTCTTACTCCATCTACCGTCGGTCCTTCGGCAGATATGACCAGCCCATTGCCACTTCAGCGAGCTTATTCTACGAGCTATGTCGGTTACCTTAGTTCTCTGGCGGATATACTCATTCCTGAGTTTATCCTTCAGAGATACCCCGAGCATAGCCCGCTCCATAGATCGCTGAGCGACTTTAAATTTGTGGACTAGCCCCACCGTGAGTGTCCACGTTTCGGCACTGTAGGTCATCACCAGTAAGACGGACGGGTCAAAGACTTTGGTCTTCAGACATTGCGGTATAGGCGAGCTGAAGACTCGACGCAGTTTGCCGAATGCAGCCCAACCCAGCTGAATCCTCCTTTCGGCCTCCTCGAAGTTTCGTCTACCTAACTGGATAATTTGGTCTAGGTAGACGTATTTGTTTACGACTTCGAGAACTGGCCCTTCGACGCTTATCGGTCCGGGCACGACATGTTCATTGAACATGGCCTTGGTCTTGTCCAAGTTCATGCCCAAACCGACACGCCGGGAGTACTCGTCTAGGCTGCGCAGCATTCCGCTTAACTGTTCCCGCGACTCTGCCATTACAACGATGTCGTCGGCAAACCGAAGATGCGAGATGTACTCACCATTCACGTTGACACCCTGTCCAGTCCTATCCAGTGTCTTGAAAACGTCCTCCAGCGCATTGGTGAAGAGTTTGGGAGATATAACATCTCCCTGTCGTACACCTCGATTATCTCGATGGAGTTCGTCACCTGGTCCTGTATCTGGACAGCCATCGTGGCGGTGTCGTACAAGCATCTCAACACCTCGATATAACGCCAGTCAATCTGACATCGCTGCAGTGCATCCAGAACTGCCCAAGTTTCGATGGAGTCGAAGGCTTTTTCGTAGTCCACGAATGCCATACACAGCGGCTGATTGTACTCTTCAGTCTTCTGTACAATCTGCCGAACAGTATGGATGTGGTCCACGGTACTAAAGCCTTTTCGAAACCCGGCCTGCTCCGGAGGCTGGAATTCGTCGAGTCTTGTAGCGAGACGATTTGTGACGACCCTCGAGAACAACCTGTAGATATGGCTCAGGAGTGAGATGGGTCTGTAATTCTTCAGTAAGGTCTTATCACCTGTTTTGAAGAACAGCACCACCGCAGTCCTGCGCCAAACCTGTGGGTTATACACTGGTGAATGACGGAATTAAAAAGACCTGCTAATTCCTTTAGGACAGGAGTCCCACCGGATTTTAGAAGCTCTGTAGTAATTCCGTCATCACCGGATGCCTCGTTGTCCTGGAGTTGCCCGAGAGCCGCACTAATCTCGAAAATAATGAAAATAAAATAACACCATATTAAAGCCAGTCTGGATGTACGGAATCCAACTATGGGGTAGTGCGTGCAATTTCAATGTAAACATTCTCCAGAGAATACAATTCAATACAATATATACCATGGTACGTCCAAAACTCTGAAATACATAAACATGCAGGGTTGACTACAGTTGTGGAGGAAATCTGAACTTGTTGGCAGAAATACAGCTAGGGAGGCTGCTGGTGCATCCAAATTCTTTAGCAACTGGATGGCTCACGCTCCCGTACACTAAAACGGCATAAAAGGAAAGACATAATAACCAAACTGAGCCAACACACAAATTGTAATCTATTGTAGTGGTAGTATTTGGTAGTGCTCCTAATGGCACACAAAACCTGTTCATGTTCACTCAACACATCTGCCTATGGTTTGGCTGATCGCAGATAAAAATTATTACATAGTATAAAATAAAGTCGCTTTCCGCTGCCTGTCCCCTAATATGCTTATATCTTTAAAACAATGCAACGGGTTTTTATGCGTTTTTTTTTAGTAGATAGAGGGTCTAAACGGGTGGTTTGTATCTATAATTCATGTAATATATAGTAAAGAAAAGATAATAAATAAAAAACATATATGTACTTATTTATTTCTTTTGATGCGGAACAAAGTTCGCCGTGTCAGCTAGTATTTAAATAAATAAATGTATTTCTAAAGCTATTGTATCGCGACTATAAGTAAATGAAAGAATACTGAGTAATTTGGGTAAATTCATGTAATAAATAGTAAAGAAAAGATAATAAATAAAAAAAATATACTTATTTATTTCTTTTGATGCGGAACAAAGTTCGCCGTGTCAGCTAGTATTTAAATAAAAAAATGTATTTCTAAAGCTATTGTATCGCGACTATATGTAAATGAAAGAATACTTAGTAAATTGGGTAAATGGTTAAAAAACTGACGCTGAGGATTGAAATATTTCTACGCAGATAAATATCGGCTTTTATTTCACTCAATTTATTTCTAAACACATCCAACATACATCCATTTAAATCTGTAGTGCTAACCCCCAAATGTTGACTATACAATACATGAACTTATTTTCCCACCGCACAGTACAGGTGCTATCAGTAGCAGTGTCCCAATAATATGCTGCAGCAGTGTGCAAGCCCGCACCATTTTTCTGGGTTATTGTTATTCTCACTGTAAGTAATAAATGAGTCAAAGTTGTTATCTATTTAATTTTATTACCAAAGCCTATGTCGTACAAGTAAAAAACGAAAGCGATGAGAGACGAAAACAGCGACATTTTTTTTCTGCGCTACTTACTCTCTCGTTACTCTCTTCTCATTGCCCATATCCTATTGTACCTTAAAGGGGTATAACTTCACGGCAAGTCTCATGCGGGTAGGCAGGTGATCAGAGATAGAGCGCAATAATTCTTACACACCTCACTCGCTGCTTCAACTTTCATGAACGCTCGTTGATTTTTAGGGCTCCTGACGTCATCTTTCGTTAAGGCACGCACAATTTGTTCGTGGTAAGTGTGAAGTGACCATACTCGACTCTTACACCCTTCCGCTTTTACACTGTACATCTGTTTAGTCAATGTTGATGACATGCGTTCCCATGCCCATCCTTACTTTTACACCATACTTACTCTTTCAATCCGACTGCCTGTCCTACAGCCCTATAATACATGTTTAATACAAATTACACTTACTTATATACTTGAAAGGTTTATTTAATTTATTCAGTCTGCCCATTGTCTTGTCTGTAATAATATTGATCCATTGCGGAGTTTTTGTATGACTGTATATATTCCCTCCAAGGCATACCTCTATGTTATCTCTTACAATTTTTTGAACTTCTTCCACATTAAAAATTAGATTCTACGATAGTAAATATCTATTTCAATACTCGTCACGGAACATGCGAACGGTAAACGAGAGCCCGTGTAGCTGTTTCAGTTGCTAACTTTAAAATAACAGTAATAATAGTAGTAACAGTGATAAAGCCAAGGAGTTAGATGCATTAACGGACCGGCTCGACCAGTGAAATACCACTACCTCTTAAAAAATCGACGTAAAGTGGCTCATGCTGTGTTTCATTCGGTGCGAGAGATATACGGAGGCCCCCCCTCTTTTCCTTCCATATCCCATCTTAGAGGCCGGCAAACCAACAGTGCCCCTCCGGGGTGTTGGAGATGTCTATGCGTACTTATGCGTATTTATGATTCGTAGCCTTTCAGTTTTCTCTGAATAAGTTAGAAGAGACGCAACCTGTAGATAAGTACCTAGGTGTGCGTATGAAAATTTCTGTGTAGATAATAAGTACCTATTTAACTTTAACAAATTAGCGAGCAGATTGCGGATTGTTGTTTTAGCATCATTCTATGCCACAACGCTAGTAGCAATTATGATCTCGTAACGTTATCCTTTGGCGAATAATATATAATCGATGAATGTATACGTTCATACATTCATTTGAAAAGAGATCTTTACATAAACAATGTTTCTAAGAAAGAGTTAACCTAATATAGGAACGTCAAAGAAGCACTAGAGATTTGACGTAAATATCATTTTAAGGTAGATAATAAAGATTTAAGCGTTCAATAGCCAAAAGTGACTAGTAGGGTCATAGTCGTCAATTAAGAAAGATATAAGAAAAATATTTTAGAACATCTGCTACCATAATACAAGAACCTATCTATCTATTTTAGAACTATTACGAGATAAGAAGTCGGTTCTTTACCTCCTCGTCGTCATCGGGTGGTGCAGCTGCCATAGTCAACTAACTTAAGTTTAGCGAATTTTTTTTTTATTTAACTAAAAAAAATATAGCAACAATAATGTACTTTCTTCTTCTTTCGTTATTCTCGACAATATTATTGTAATAATACCACTATAAAAAAGTATTTGTAAGTATTTTCATTCAATGTCAATTGATGTCATTGTATATCACGATATTTATGGCGCTGTAGAAAAGAACATAATTTTAGTAACATAAAAGAAGGTCATACAAGGTACATAGGGTACATAACCCAGACATTACAATTGCGTTGTCGGCCTTTAAAACTGTCAAAACTCCCTTGGAACATCATGCATATAGTGCCACGACTCTAAGGATAATTGGTTTAGGTTGGTCTAAGTTAGTTTTAGGTTTGTTTGTAGTGTTATGTAGTGTTACTTCCACAAAAATTAATACAACAATCAAGGCAGTATGGCTTCAAAGCCTTAGACTGGCCAATGAAACAAAATTGGGCGACTAAAAAAAAACAATGTCTATGGTACCAAAATATCTATGAGCCATATCCAGTGTAACCAACCCTAATGTTTTAACAGTAGATTTACTGTTTTTCCATTGATGTCCCTGTTTTTCGTTTAATTCATATTTTTTTACTGTTTTTTTTTAATATTTTTTTTAATAGTCTCGGTGGCGCAGTGGGCGAGCGCACGGCCTCTGATCCAGAGGTCCGGAGTTCGATTCCAGACACTGGCTCACACCAATGACTTTTCGAAATTGTTTTCGGAAGTTATGTGTGATAAATACCGATGACTGACAAACTTTGTGCCCGGTATGGCAATAGGTTCGCCACCTATTCCATTTGGGACGTAAACATAACGGCGAGACGAGGCTTAACAGCCGCTGCCTACACCTTCGGGTAACAAAAGGCGTGAAGTTATGTTATGTTATGTTATGTTTTTTTTAAATTAGAGTTCAGTGCCCCCTACTACATCATGCAATTTTTTTAGTTTATTACATGTATGTAATAAAATGATGCGTCACTAGATATTTTAATGCACCGGACAAGCCCGTTAGTGACAACTACAAGTTAAAACTATATTGAAGTCATAACAACTTAGAAACTATGAATTTGTCAAATATAGGTGAGCCTACATTTATATTAAAAATAAACACAATTACAACAGTTTTTGTCTCTTGACCGGAGAAATAGCACGGCCTCTCAGAATATCGAAGTAAAGTGGCTCATACCGCGTTTCGTTTAGTGAGAGAAATATATGGAGGCCAACCCCCTTCCCCTCCCTTTCCCATCCTACTCCCTTTAGGGCTGGCAACGCTAATGTGACACTATCTGTGTCTGTGACCTGTGTTGCAGGTGTCCATAGACGGCGGTACTTGCTTACCATCAGGTGGAACGCTTGCTCGTACCCTCCTATCCCTATTGGTTATTGATATTTACATTGGTTAATGTTTTGTTTCTTTTTTTTGCCTTTATTAACGCATAGCTGTTTTCTACTGTTTTTTATTATTATTAGGGAACTGTTGTTTTTTGGTTTGTTGGAGTTGGCAACTCTGGCAGTATCTATTGTATTTTTGGTTTGTTTGTGTATCTGAAACATTCATTAAAATTTTATTGTGGGAAAAAGCCCACGGAGCGGAGAGATAACTATAAAATGACGTTTTAGAGATAATAATATGTGATTTACAAAGTGAGTGTAAACAGTTCATAATTAATGGAGTTGAAGGTCTGGGTCGAGGGTATACAAAGGATTGTTTGTGGGGTTACAGAGACCACAACCTGCCAGGTCAGTGTTAAAGATTACCTGTTCTCATGATTATAATACTGACATAGTTTTATTTCAGCTTAGATCAAATTTCTTTTTCTTTGGTATTATTGTTTTTTTTTCTCTCCTAGGATGTAGTTTTCGCATTAGCTCATGCCACTGGAAAGGTAGGAAGATTCACACTGATAGAGCGTTGGAGAAATAATGAACGATTACTGGCGCCTCAAGAATATCCTCTTAAGGTAATATAAATAAATAAGCAAAAATCTATGCATATCACATACAATATTACACACAGTCATGGTTCTTATTATTTATAGATTGACAAGTGTAAATTGTAATACTGTTACATGCTCTATACCTAATAAAAATATGTATAGAATTTTGATTTTCCTTATAAAATATCTTTATATTGTAAAGATTTATAAAAAAAGTTTTACCTATTAGTTAATACTGTTTTAGATACTGATGAAATGGGGTGAATATTCAAATGATATACAATTTATATTGAGACGATCAGACTCAAGTAATTGTCATAAACCCCCACAAGCAAATAATAGTTCAAGATCACCAATAGGAAATGGGTTAGTATTATATTAATGTTGTTTTTATTTACTTTTGATTGAATTAAGTAGTAAAAAGTATTTTGTGACCTTGTTTTACGTGTGTGTTTACAACTTTGTGTCTTTGATAAAAGAGTTTTAAGTGTTATTGTTTACTTTTAATCATATCTCATTCATTTAAAATTGTGCTGTTAAATTTCACATTGTAAAATTTGGTGAAATTATAGCAACACATTTTTGCACTTAAGTATTTTTAGGTGAAAATTTGAAATGAAATGTTTGTTCTAACAGAGCAGGTGACTGTACAATTGCTGTGTATTGTGAAACTTTGCTCGTCATTGATAAATTAAATCATAAATAAACCCAATTCTACTGATAGCTACAATGAAAGGCAGAAATACTTGTCTAACAGTTATTAATTTTTTGGATTATTGTTAAAAAAATTCAGTAGTTATAAAAAAAATCACATTGTGAAAAAAAAAAAATATACTAAACAAAAATTAACTTTACTGTCAGACTTCTGAGTCTTTTAAGCAAGATTTTTAATCTTTAATGAGTTGTAAATGAGGTTATACAGATTGCATCTATTATTTCATTTTAGGGGGCACAATACATCAAATCCTAATATGGTGGAAACTCAGAGTAGTCCCAATCGTATGAGCACAACACCAACTTATGTCAATAACAATGTGAATAACACATCACCTGGAAATCCTGTGGGTGTGGTCAAGGGTGTCCAACAAACTAAACCACCGGAGCCTGATAATGTTTTGTTAAAGGATGTACCGCCATACAGGTAATTTTTTAAACATATGTCAGCAAATAACTCAAAGATTACTTCATCAGTAGTTATTTAATTTTTTACACACTTGGTAATAAAAATGTTTCAATAAAAAGTTCAGATACCTATTACTTGAAAAATGTTTACGTGATTATGGGTGAGGGGGTAAGATCTTTGCTTACTTTTGCTGGTAAAGGGAGTGGGGGGGGGGGGGGGGTTTAAAATAATTGTAATCAATCTGCTTACATAATACTTGAATTGTCTCTAAGGCAAAAAATTATATCAATGACTACTTCCAGCGTGTCAGTAGTCTAGACTAGCTGGAATCAGTCATTGGAAATACGTATTTGCAAGGCAGCGCGTAAGCTGGCTGGAAGCAAGAGTTCATAAAAGTCCCCCAGCATTCAAACTTCTAGTCCAAATGCCCTAAGTTGATTCATAATGACCTGGCAGTATTTTTTACGTTTTTTAAATACAACCAAACAACACAATATACAGTAGTACAACGTTATATTTAGCGACCAATATTAATTCGCTGCGGCGAGGCATCAACGTGTCGTGTAGACAGTATTCATATAAGAATATATCATAGTCATGTAGCTTTATTTCCATAGGTTTTCACAGACACTTAAAAATAGTAATACAACATTTAAACTTATATTCTTTTGAATGAAATATTTAAACGTGAGCGCTTGAGGAAACAGGCTCCTTGGAACAAAAAACACGGCCGTAATCGCCAGAAGCAGCGAATCCGATTGTAGGGGCTATCATGAGAAGAACCGAGCAAGAAACTCATGGTGCCAAATACTCTTCGCAAACCATGTATATTAGATAATATCGCTACTCAAGATGTTATTATATGTAATATCTGTTCACTCACCAGAGATCCACCACCGCCATACCGATCACCTCCACCACCTTCGCAAGTGATCCGCAAGTCCCCAAACCGTATGAAGGGCAGTCGACCCTCGCACGTATCGCCAGTCAACTTGCCAGATGAGAATCAGGACAGTCGGAGTCCAGAAGCGGTCAGTTATAACAACCAGTATAAAGAATTAGTATCATTAGTAAATTACCAGAGAGAGAAGTTATCCAGCCAGCAAGTTGATTTGATAAAGGTGAGTTAATGGTTGATCTAGTACTTTTAACAGTGGTAGAGCCAAGCCTTTCGCTGCATGAACGGGCCGGCTCCACCGGTGAAATACCACGACCTCTCAGAAGATCGACGTAAAGTGGCTCATGCCGCGTTTCGGTCGGTGAGCGAGGTACCCGGTGGCCCAACTCCCTTTCCCATCCTACTCCCTTAAGGTTGTAGAGGGACCAGAATCCCTGTAGCTACTTGAAGTAAACAGTAATAAATCCTGTCAAAAACCCCTATACCTGTCTCTGGTGAAAAGATGAGTTGAGTGAATTCAGAACATGTGGTATCGATTCTGGGTTCACACTAGTGTCCGACCGAAGGTCTATTTTTGGCCGAAGCCGAAGCCGATTAATCGGCCATCTCCACAACCTTCGGCCGAAGCCGAAGCTGAAGCCGAAGGTTTATAAATTATTAGAAATTTAAGAATTTCCTTCAATATTATCCACAGCTAAAGAAGAATATTAGCGTAAAGTGGCTCATGCCGCTTTTCTCTCGATAATATAGGTATCCGCACTGAACTAAGCACAGTCTGGTCCGTCAGTCACTCATTCTTTCGTAACAGTTCCTTTAATTCTGACTGTTTTCGGACCTTCGATTTCGCCTAAGATAGATTTTTGGCCGAAGTTGGCCGAAGCCGAAGCTTCGGTCGGACACTAGTTCACACCAATGATATCTCGGAAGTTATGTGTGAAAAATATCAATGAATGACAACCGGTGCATGGCAATGGTTTCGGCCACCTATTCCATTTAAGACGTAACGATTCGGCGAGTCGAAGCTTAACAAGCGCTGCCTACACCTTCGGTAGAAAAACGCGTGAAGTTGTTATCCTGATGACAGCGAAGCCTCACGCAGCCTTATCTTATAATGTACTTCCTATCTGTCTGAACTGGTAACACCTCGAAATTCTGGCGAGAGCAAAAATAGGCATACAAAAGCGATCATAAAGTAATGTATATTTATATCATTGCTTCCAGTACGATGCTGAGATTGGATACTGGGAAAATAAAGGCAGAGAACAGGACAGACAAGTTGAATTATTACAACAACAAATTACCTCTGCCGACAATCAATTGAGAATCAGCACGGAGCAGGTAATTTAGTTTTAATTATTCTGTTAGACATTTGTGGAAACGTAAATAAGTAACTTTGTTTTTCTTTCACTGAATTTGGGTAATTTACTGTCCCTACAATAATTATGTTGTTTTAAAAAGTAATAATTAACAAACATAAAAAACTCGCTGTTTTCCCAGGTGTGCTGCAGAAATAATTTTTGGCATATCATTATGATTTTGTAATTTTTTTTACTGTTCTCTAATGGCGAAATATTATCGTCAGATTTCCAATTAATTTTAAAATAATATTACGATTTCAATAATATTACCATTTGAAATTTTGTAATTCTCTCTTAATACTGTTAATACTTCATATGTTATTATTTATTTTAGATGCAAGCACTAACTTACGTGGAAGAAGAGAGTGAAATAGTCAAACAGAACGAGAAGACGTTGAAATCGGAGATAGTATTGGTGCGGTCGAAGTTAGCCAATTGTGAGACAGAATTACTACAATGTAAGAACAAAATACGCAAAATTATGGAGGATATACATAACGAGCAGAGAATTATTAATAGTCGCCATCAGGAAAATAGGTAAAAATTGGACTTAAAAATCTTGGGGTCGTTATAAAACACCCACATTTTATTTTATTTGCAAAACTACCCACATATAATGATACTAGCTGACCCGGCAAACTTTGTTCCGCATCAGAAGTAATAAATGAGTAAAATTTGGATCTTAAAAAGTTCAATTTGTGCTATTTATCGGCACGCGTTTTGGCGCGCCACGCAACTGCTATGTCCCGCTATGTTAATACTGTAATATCTTCGTAAATATTCGTTTAAATTACATACTGTAAAGGGCCATACTGATCTATATTAAAAGCATAATGTATTTAAGACACTTAACTGGATGACAATTAATGCTGTAATGTTTAAAATTGCTTCGTAAATAAGCCATTATTTTTCGTATATAGTAAAAAAATAAAAATGGTCATTGTGGGTTATCCTTAAAAGATAGACACATGCCCTCGCGGACTTTTTTGTAGACCTTCTAAAGTTGTTTAATAATTTAGAATATTGTTTTGATCTATCACTTAGAGTTCAGCCAGCGTTTGCAATTAAAGTGCTAAATCTCGAAAATAATCATTTTTTCTTTACACCATCATATATGAATCAAAACAATGAATCAAGAACAATGATCAAAACCACCCCGTTGACACCTTCTAATTATTAAAAAAAAACTGCATCAAAATCCGTTGCGTAGTTTTAAAGATATAAGTATATAACGGGACAGACAGCGGAAAGTGACTTTGTTTTATACTATGTAATGATTAAGATCATTGTCAAGGATGATGGCACATATTGTAATAAAACCATTTTAATAATTACATCACGATATTATACTTTTAGACAATCATCTTACAATAACTAAGTTATGAGAAAATGATTACATAAAATTTTTGTAAACACTGTAACAAGTATATTTGTCCCACAATGTTGCCAACTTGAATTATAGAAGAAATATTATGACAATATAATCTTATATATAAAATTCTCGTGTCACAATTTTCGTTCCCATACTCCTCCGAAACGTCTTGACCGATTCTCATGAAATTTTGTATGCATATCGGGTAGGTCTGAGAATCGGACAACATCTATTTTTCATCCCCCTAAATCACAAGGGCACCCCCCCCCTCAATATATTTTTTTAATTGTTCGATATATTTTTGTTTCTTATTTTTTTTATAAAACGGGATACAAAAATACATACAACCCTAAATTATCAACCCCTATTTTTTAAATGTTATTTTCCGTCAAGACAGCGTTTCCCGGGTCAGCTAGTTAAATAATATTATTTAATGCAATATGTCATAAGTTTTTGAAGACAAAAGACCATTTAAGAATGATTTCACCACAGCACCGTCTTGATTTTGTGTGGGAAAATCGTCTGCTAGTTTGTTGTTATGGATCAGGGCTGTCCAAACTTGATGGGGCCCAGGGCTATCAAAAATGATTAAATACATTGGGGGCCCGCAAAATAGCAAAATAGTTTTATGGGGCGACATATTTGCTGTATATTTAAACTAGCTGACCCGGAGAACTTTGTTCCGCATCAAAAGTATATTTACAGCGTTTACGATTAACGTGCAAAATCTCGAAAATTATAATTTTTCTTTACTACATTATACATGAATCATACATACATACAAACCACCACGTTGACATCCTTTATCTATTAAAAAACCGTATCAAAATACGATGCATAGTTTCAAAGATATAAGAGGACAGACAGCGGAAAGCCACTTTGTTTTGATGATGACGACAAGGAAGATAAATAAATTTCTCCTTTTTATGGGTTAGGATGGATAACGAGCAGGCGTGACACCTGATGGTAAGTGACCAGCGCCGCCCATGGACACCTGTAATACATGTACTGTTACAGCCTGTCACACTTAACGAAACGCGGCATGAGCCACTTTACGTCGATCTTCTGAGACGTCGTGGTATTTCACCGGTCTGGCTCTACCACTGCTAAACCACTCCTGGCCGCAACAATTCAAGCTGGGCCATGGTTTGGACAGCCCTGATATTTATGAATACAATTGTGAGAACATAAATTACATTAGATACGGTACCTAAAGATTTATCTCAGAACCTTGATGGTCTGTTTGATCACTACACACAATAGTAACAAGTAACAACATTAAAGTAATGTTTGGTCGCTTATATTCTAATTAACGAGTCTGGGTGTCGTGTGAATTTTGTTCGGTATTTCTAGTAATATGGAAGTAGGGACATGTTTTTATGATATTATTTTGTTCATGGGTTTCTAGTCTATAAGACTAGAAGCAGAGACATGAACAAAATTTGCATGGATTCTTTACCCATGAACGCCATACATATTTTCCCAAGCCAACGTTCGCAACCTTTAATTATTATAACATAATTATAATTTCACGCCTTTTTCTACCCGAAGGTGTAGACAACGGCTGTTCAGCCTCGTCTCGCCGTTATGTTTACGTCCCATATGGAACAGGTGGCGAACCTATTGCCGTAACTGGCACAAAGCTTTCAGTCATCGATATTTAGCACACATAACTTCCGAAAACAATTTCGAAAAGTCATTGGTGTGAGCCAGGATTCGAAGCAGCGACCTCTAGATTCAGAAGCGGGGTACTCGACCACTGGACCACCGAGACTGATATATAAACAGATGCTGGAATTTTTAGGTGCAGAGTACTATCATTTTAGTTAACGTTAGTAACCCGTAACGGTATATAAATAATTTAGCAGTACCAAGTTTGCAAGCTTAGCTAGTTTTATCCATTTAAATTATGTATTTAATGTGACTTTGTATATTATTTATTATTGTATGTTCTTGGTAATACAGACAAGCTTTGGAACGATCAATGCTCGCCGAAATGGAAAATCTGCAGACACAGATACAGCAAGCGAAGCATGCGACAGAAATTAACAACCTGACCGCTGAGAATTTAAAGAGAGAGGTTTGTACATTGGACATACTTGTTAAAATTACTTTGAATAAAAATGAATTAATACATCTTTAGGTAGAAATTCTTTTAAGAAATGAAAATTTTAGTCCCATAGAAAACCTGGTGTTGAAAACCAATCGTGTTTTTTCATGCCCAGTTTTATTTACATAATTTCTGAAAGTTCATGTAATATGATTCAAACTCAAGACTTATCTAACAGCAGTCTTCATTTAATTTAATCCATTGATTTATATTTTTTTTTATTCTAAAAGATTTTTTTGCCCATGGACACCTGCAAGACATATAGTGTAACAGTTGCGTTGCCGACTTTTAAGGGGTAGGATAGGAAAGAATTGGGAAGAGGGGTGCGGGTGCATCTCTCACCGAGCGAAACGTGGCATGAGCCACTTTACGTCGATCTTCTGAGAGGTCGTGATAATTTACAGGTCGAGCCGGCCCATTTCTGCAGTGAACTGCACGGCTCTACCACTGTTATATTAGATTACACTGAAAAACTTATAATAAAATTATCTAATTGTCATAGACATATCTAACAGCTACCATTTTAAATTTCCAGGTGGGAGTATTAGAAAATGCCATAATGGAGAAGAAGCGGCAGGTTGAGCGGTTGGTTCAAGAGATGAAGGAGGCCAACTTACAGAGCTTGACCGGCAGCGTGGACGAGTTGAGACATCCTTTAGATGGTGAGTGGCTAGAAACTACTTATATTGATATAATTATTTTATACCTCTTTTTTCTTCCTTGTCCGGCTGAAGACACATGATGACCACACTGATGTTAGTGGCCTTAAAAAACGATGCACGTGCATGATAAGAGTCATTGAGAGTCTTGGCGTGAAGTTATGTATGTACTGGCTGATGTACATGGAGTTATATAATTGTCCCATATGTGATATCTGATGTGACTAAATCCAAGGAAAGCGAGGTTGGGTTTTATCAACCAGCCTTCTTCTATAAAAAATTGGCACTCTTTACTAACGTCAATTTGCCATAAATTGACTTCTTTTTTAATTGTTGTCTGTCTTTCTTTTCCTTTTAATCTCTGAAAAATTTCCCTTCGTTAATTCGAGTTTTATGTGGCTGACACTGGCAGATGACTGATGCTTCCTGCTCTTATTTTTGCAATTATATTTTACTAGCTGACCAGGCGAACTTTGTTCCGCATCAAAAGTAATAAATGAGTAAATTTCGGATATCATGAAGTTCAATTTGTGCTATTTATCGGCTTTAACTGCTATCCCACTATGTTAATACTGCAACATCTTCGAAAATATTCGTCAAAAGGGCCAGGATCATCTATATTTAATTGAATGAAAATTAATGCTGTAATGTTTAAAATTTGCTTCGTAAATAAGCCATTATTTCTTATTAAAAGTATAAAAATGGTCACTAGGTTATCCCTAAGAGATAGACATATGCCCTCGCGAACTTTTTTGTAGACCTTCTGAAGGTGTTTAATAATGTAGAACATTGTTTTCATCTATCACTTAGGGTTCAGACAGTGTTTGCAATTAAAGTGCTATATATGAATTATAGATCAAAACCACCCCGATGACACCCTGTAACTATTAAAAAACCGCATCAAAATCCGTTGCGTAGTTTTAAAAATATAAGTATATAAGGGGACAGACAGCGGAAAGTGACTTTGTTTTATACTACCTAATGATTTTTGACGAATTTGCGAATATATTTATGAATTATTTATTTAGGATTTAGTGGTTCACATGATAATATATTATTTTTATAGGACTATGTAAGGCGGGTAGTGCGCGCCGGATTATTGGATCGCCGAGACAATTGGAGAACGCAGCGCCCACTAACAAGAACCCGCACGGTGTGTGGGTATAATGTTCAACTGAGGTATCCAATTGTGGATGTGTCGGCCATTTTAAGTTCCCCCTAAACATGATGAAGGCCTAATTTAAGTAGCTAACAATTATATGGTCACATTTTATAGACGTAGTGTCTTGTAGTGAGAAATTCATTTTAATTTATTAATGGATATTATTTAAAAAAATTATACCTTTCCTAGCGACTTGACTTCAAAACTTGTTGTAATATGTATTTATTTCGGGCAAAAGTATTTTATTCCAAACTAAAACCTTTGTATAGCTGAGATAGTGCAATAGAAATGTTGAATAGTTATATAACTGTCTTTGGAGTTGCACTTTATGATATGGTTAATTTAAAACTCTTCCGAAATCCACAAGCATGTCATGTGCCATTAATGATTATTGTGTAATTTTAATATTTGTACACTTTTAATATTAAAAAAACCTGGCTGCTAGTTTTGAGCTTGAAAATGAGCTGAGCTGAGCTTGAACTGAAATTTTATATTCTATATTAAATTCAAACTTCTAGTTTGAATTTAATATAGAAAATTCAAACTTCTAGTATTTCTTAGCGAAATATGAAGTATATTCTGAAATTGAAATACAGACAGGTAACCGTAGATACTAAAGCTATATATAATAGATAAACAGACACTTAAAATTTACTTTCATAATATTGATATTAGAATCAAAAGTTTAAACTATATTACAAAATTCGGATTATCAAGATCGTTTAAATTTTGTTTCACATATTAGCATATTTAATAATATAAAAAAAAAAGTTAAAACTAATGATTCATTACATAACCATGAAATAGATCGTGTTTTAACACAGGGAAAGGTCAGGATGTCAGGTCTGTTAGACAATAAAAATGAATGTTAATAGTGAGTCAAGTGTCTTGCGGCACTCCTTTCTGCCCACCCTGTAATGGATTTGACTGTGTGAAGATATGTTGACTGCAAAATTGTTTTATTTGGACATTGTTCATGAATAGGCCAAGTAAAAGGAAACAACTATTTAGTTATTACTTTATTTTTAATTTTTTAGGTTTGTGTTCAAATTAGTGTCATATTTATATATATATATTTTCTTGATCACAAGATGTTTGTACTTAAAGTTAAAGGATGTGTATGAGAAGATTGCAGTTTTAAATAAATGTAAAGAGACAAGCAAAATAAATATGAATGCTGTTCTAGAGTATAGTCGTGATATTTTTAACTAACACTGAAGGAAGTATTATCCCATCTTGCCGTAGGCTAACAAATTATTAATTGAAAATGGTGTCCTTTATTTGATTAGGTATGTGATAGGTATGAGTTTGTGTTGTTATTCTACATATTAGAATGGTTTTCCGAAGAAGTTCTAGGTTTATATGTTTTTTTTTTAATTTTGGCACCAGTTTTTATATTATGTCTTCACAACAGAATAAATGAAAATTTACCAGCCGTAGTACAGGACTACAAAAATAATGTTTGTTAATGTCTGATTAGATTTTAATTAAATTCAACGAATAAAGTAACTTTTCTTCATGATGACTACACTGTGAGAACTTTAAATTATTTAACAAACATCACATCAGTTTTGTTTTAGTGTTTTTTTGTGTTCATTTGTAATAGATTATTAATATTTTCTGACATTTCTTGACATTATTAAACATGTAATTAGGCGACGCTAATCACAAGAAGTGTAACGTTGCCTATAATAGGGTAAATTAAAACTAGATTAGTGACTGAGTTGTAATTGTGAATTTATTTAATTATGAATTATAACTGACTCGGCTGACAAACCCATCATTGTTAATTTAAATTATATTTATTCTCAATTAAATAGTAAGTAAGTATAAGTTCTGAAATATTTTGATGTTATGTTTTGTGAATATTTTAGTATGACGGTCACAAGACTAATTCAAGCATTAGTGAAATTATATAAAAGCATGTGTTATCAAGATAAAACTAGTATTGTAGTTTTAGTACGAAAAACTTGATCTTTGTAAAGAACATCACAGATATGATTTTTAGCTAATTTAAAAAGGAAATGTGCTGAGGGCAAATAAAAAATATTTTATAAAACAAATTAAATTGAGAAAAATATAGTTGCCTATTGACAACGAACAATTAGATGCACAAAGTTTTATGAATCTCAAAACCTGTACCAATAAGATTTTAAACAATTATTGAAGTTTGTACCTATTATGAATGAATTTTACGGCTTTGTGAGTGAAGTAGTGAACGAATGAACGCTATTTGGCCTATTTACCATTGTGAGGTTATTATAATCTACATTATTACAAATGATTAAATAATAAATATAATTATTATTTGCAGCCTACATGAAATAATGTATGTACAAGATTTAATTGCAATATAGATATACTTAATTATAATAATAAATCTAGTCGAAAGTATAAGCCATTGCAATATTTTATAAACAATTATTAATCTTGATTTTTTTTTTAGAAAACTTGAGTTTAAATAATAACCGCATTTATGATAATGTATCTATTATTAGGAATTATTAAACGAATGGATATTAGATGAGTATAAGCGAATTGTATTTAAAAATATATTATGATTTATATCTTGCATGGGTTCTATTTGTAATTAGATAAAAATGTATAATTCATATATTTAATAAATGATGTATTGCATTTTTTTTTGTATTATGTTTTGAAAATTTTCCTTCTGCAAATAAGTTTATCATTATTTGAGAGCAAACGAAACTGAATTAAGATTTGTTTTTATACTGCAAATGTAGCAAATAAGTACAAAGCTACCTGGGGAAGCGCCTATAGTATGCACGTTTTCAACACTAGGGGGCATCACGTCACAATACTTAAGAGATTTATACCTAATTAATAATTGAGGTAAGAAATTACTTTTGACTGATGGCATCAGTATGTTAAGCTGATACCTATTTTGATCTTTTATGGTCTTCAAAGTAAGAGAATAAACCCAGAAATACCCTATTTTAAGTTCATCATCATGTTTATGTTTTTATATAAATTTTATCTCATTTATCAAGGAAGTGTGCCTGTAAGTACTTTTTACTAAAAAAAATTAAGAATTCCAACTGTTAAGATATAGATATTAATAAATAAACATAAATTATTTTGAAACAGTGGTAAGACAAGCAGTTCACTGCACAAATGCGCCGACTCGACCGCTAAAATATCACCTCTCAGAAGATTGCCGCGTTTCGTTCGGTGAGACAGGGGTACCTCCCCTCACTATCCTTCTCCCTCAAAGGTCGGCAACGTTGCAGGTGTCCATAGGCGGCGCTGGACACTTACCATCAGGTGAGGCGTCTGCTTGTTTGTCCTCCTATCCCAAAAAAAATGTAAGTAATCATTACTTACATCTACTGATATGCTATATATACTTATTTGGATCGGGATGTAAAGAAACAGCAATTATTAATCAATTATATTTAATAATAACTTAAGTGAGAAACTAAATCTGTTCACAACATATCATAAAGAATACTTTTTTCTATACAATAGATGCCTTATATGCATATTGTTAAGTATTTCATTCCTACTGTACTTAGAATATCCGCATTCGACCTTAAAACTATAATATATTTACAACATTTTGTCAAACACGGACTGTGTATTAGCAACATAATATCTGGGTTGATATTGTTTATTTTGAGCGGTCTATATATTTAAATAGATCAAATCAAATTAGGCAACATTCTATTAAGAACATATGTCAAAATAAATAGAAAGTTTCATAAATTAAAAAAAAAGAATTTATATTTCAATAAACAAGTTTCCTGGGCAAGTATTCTACCTTCATACAGGATTAGAAATATGTGAATACCTTGCAGAAATATGACAGGTATAAAAAGCATGGACACTGAAAACTTCTTCTTCATTAAATTTTTATAAAAAAAAAATTGGTAATAGGCCTACTTTAATAGAACATGTTCAACCTAAGTATGTTTAACAAAACAAAGGGTCAATCATTTTCTATGGTAAGAGATGTGATATTTAATGTTTAATTTGGATGGCAATATAGCTATGTGGTGGAATCTTCCTGACCTGAAGATGGAGTAAGATGGTGAATTGGAAAACTTTTCAATGCATACTAGAAGATTGGGCCAATGCCAAGGGTTTCAGCAACTGCAATACATCAGGTATAGGTAACAATTAAGAGCTACAAAACGACAGTACTACTACGACTATTAGTAGTGAAATCCTCATATTATTTCTTCACACCGTTATTTGAATGTTTTTACGGTTTCCTTTTTGATGTTTAATATCAATGTGGTTTGCTATTATATAAATATTGAAGCAGCATTTTGTGATTACATCAATATCCATTATAAACAAATTTCAGACACAATAATGAGAGACTAATGGGCAGGTATTCAGTATTTTCTAATCCCAACGTATCTTAAATCTATTGATACTATAAAGACTATGCCTTCTCTTCTTTTTCTCTATTGTACCGTTCTAGTTCTTTAAGAAATTGTCCTTTCGGTTTCATTACATTTGGTCGATCTCCCCTGCACTTGGGACAGAACCATTTCCCTTTAGGCTTGGTCGTGAGTGACACACATGAGAAATGGAACCACTCAATAGGGCAAAGATCGTTGTCACATAAGATCATCTCCCCAAAGGATATTTGATCACACAGACAATATCGGGGCTCATCAGGATCTATTGCATCTGTCTCTTCTGGTGGTGTTTCTGAACGTTGTGCCACTTGACGCGCTTTGCGTTTTTTCTTTTTACCTATACCTGTAAATAAACCAGAGAAATAAAAATTAAGTTTTAACCATTGCAACAAATACATGTAAAATAAGTAGGTCATTTATGGCATATAAAAATATACTTTTACATCTTAAATTAATAATTCTTCAGATATTTACAGAGCGAGGGTTGGTATAGTAAAGTGTCTTTCAGTCACTATTATTGTTTAACTCCAAAATTTTCAAATTTTTTGTTAGTCTTGTTAAAGTATTTATTAATATTACCTTTCTTATGAGTAGTGTTGTGTGTGTGTCGTTCACTATCTCTTTCACTGGAATCTGCACCGTCTGTGGCAGCATTAGTTGTTGTTCGTGACCGTCTTGCACGTTTTGACCATCTTTCACCTAAAACATATACATACATATATATAACTATATCAATAGGTTTTTTAATTTTTGCTTTAATTTAGGTTAAATTAAATTAATTACAATTTATAATAATTTAGGACAGAGAGAACAAAAATTTTTTATTAATCTGTCTTAAGCATAAACATATATCGCCTATATATGCATATACAATATTATATATAGCATACCTCCTGATTTGTCTCTGTCAACTTTTTCTTTCTCCTTTTCTGTTATACGTTCCGGGGCTGGAGGTGGAGGAGCATGTTGTTGTACTACTGCAGGAGCTGGAGGTTCTTTTTCTGTGGTGCGAGGAGTTTCAGGCACCTGTGCAGGTTCTTCTTTTACTGCACCATTTGTGTTCACATTTAGGCAAGATACTGTAAAATAATTGTATAATGTCAAATAATAATTTGGATGTTACAGGTTTAATTTAATTAGACCCAACATATTGGCCATCAGAAATAAACCAGAGCTAGATTATAAAACAGAATATTAACAATAAAAAAATTTAAAGGTTAAATTTAAAACTATATTAAAATAGATAAGTGAATGATTATCCACATAAAAATACCTACATAATTTTTTATGATCAGCATCAAGAGATCTCTGTTTGTTGTCAATAAGGTCCTGTAAAATCTGAACAACTTGCAATTTTTCATCTCCTATCTCTTGAGCTGTCACTAGTACTGTTTGAAGACGAAGTATAGCCTTGCTGCGACGACGCTCTTCAGTATTAGCCCCTAAGCATATAGCTAAGTTCTTTTCTGCCTCACGAAGACATTCTGTTTAACATTAAATAACACAAACTTAGGAATTGCACTAACCTACGGTTTTTGTGGTTAGTTAAACTTTGGGTTTTCACATATTTTTACAATTCTAATTGGTTTGTGTGTGGCGATAAATGAGCTTGTTCGGTCTTGTATTTAAACATTATAAACGAATCCAACAGTTATATCTGTGTATGCATACGTAATGAGGTATAAAACCAACAACAAAACCAGAAGCTGGTAATATGAATGATTGAAGCATCGAGTGGATACTATCCATTAAAGCTTGGATGATAAGGGAAAACTTAAAAAAGGACAAAATTACCTCTGTAAGTCACGTCCAGCTCTCGCATACGCGATAAATGTCTTTGCAGGTCATTGGGAAGGTTTTCAACACAATCTAAATAATTTTCAACGTAAGTTGCTGAAAGCAACGCTTCTGTAGATGTTTGATTCAACATGATTAAGATTTTAATTATGTTCTTATTTTCATGTTGAACAAAAATAGACACCAAAAACAGAAAAATCCAATCAGATTTTGTTGAACGCGATGCAAATAACAACTTCAGTCAGTCCGCGCTACATACATTCAACAGTGCAGTGTTCCCAACTCTTAAAAAAGTATCTACCTAAAAAAATATTTATAAAAGAAAAGTAGGTATAAAACAGATAAGAAGAAATCAACTAACTTTAAACAAGTAATTAACGTCAAAAAATAAATAAATAACTTCACTCAGCAACATACATACATACATAACTTCACGCCAAATCCCTTGCGGGGTAGGCAGAGAGAACAGAGCGCCATAGGGCACGATTCTTACACACCTCACTCGCTTCGTTGACTTTCATAACTCTTTTCATGCACGCGCGTCGGTTTTTGAGGCTCTTAACATCACCTTCCTCCAGAACACGTTCTATTTGGTCTTGGAATGTGTGTCTTGGCCGTCCTCGACTCCTACATCCGTCCGCTTTTGCATTGTATATCTGCTTAGTCAGTCTTGCGTCAACCATTCTTTCTACATGTCCGAACCATCGGAGCATGCCCTTTCTTACTTTTACACCGACACTCTCTTTCAAACCAACTTCCTTCCTTACAACCTTGTTTTCTACGCGGTCAGCGAGAGTCACTCCGCAGATTTTGCGTAGAGCCCTCATTTCTACCGCGTTTATTCTACTTTCATGCACACTCTGCCATACCCAGCTCTCGCTTCCATAGGTTAGTGTTGGGATCAGGACTGCATTGTGGATTGCTAACTGGGCCTTTCTGCTGATATTTTTTGCGCCCAGGAATCTGCCCAACACTCCGTTTACGCTATTTCCTATCGCCACTCGTCTTTCTACATCAGCGGTGTACCTTCCATCTCTGCTAAAAGCGCATCCAAGATATACAATTTCATTCACCTGTTCCAGCACTACATCATCAACCATTATCCTTACATCTGTTCTGGATTCCTCCCTTTCAAACACCATTACTTTCGTTTTCGTCGCATTCAACTGCAAGCCTTTACTCATGCAATCATCTTTCATAGTAGTGACTAGTGTTTGCAGGTCCGACGGCGATTCGGCTAGAAGCACGGCGTCATCTGCGTAAAGCAGGCAGCTCACAACTAGGTCACCCATTCGCATCCCTACATCCATCGATCTCATTCTCTGGAGACAACTGTCCAGGTACAGGATGAACAGTCGAGCGGACAGCACGCAACCCTGTCTGACGCCGATATTGACGTCAAACCAGGGGGACAAGCCGCCGTCAACACGCACACACGCTGTGCAGCCCTCATAAGTGGACTGCACAGCGCGCAGCAGTGCTCCGCTCACCCCGTAGCCCGGGAGTATATCCCACAGATCCTTTCGTAACACTCTGTCAAACGCTTTTTCCAGATCCACAAAACCGCAGAAAACCTTCCGGTTAACAGCCAGTTGTTTCTCCACGATGTTGCGGAGAGAAAAAATCTGATCCATGCACCCTCGTCCGCTTCTGAAACCACCCTGGGCCTCCCACAACACTCCATCAGATATCACCCTCATTCTCCTTTCAATAATTTTCCCATACACTTTTGCTGCTAAACTGATCAAACTGATGGCCCTGTAACTGGCGCACTGCATACGTGATCCCTTACCTTTATACAAGGGCACGATGACAGCGCGCCTCCAGTCCATGGGAACCTTACCCGACCTCCAACACAGATTGCTCAAGGTCAGGAAAGCGTCCCGGACACAGGTTCCACCGTGTTTGATCATTTCAGCAGACACCATATCAATTCCAGCTGCCTTACCATTTTTCATACTTCGTATCGACCATTCAATCTCTTCCATAGTAATGTCCTCATCAGATGTTGGCGCAGCGGTGTCAGCCGTAGGCTCACTCGCGGCGCCCACATCCGGAACATACTCGTACATTTCCCCAAAATACTCACTCCACCTGCCCAATACATCGCTTGGGTTTGCAAGAATGTCACCAGACTTAGACATAATTTTGTCCATTCTGGATGTTGACGAAGAACCCCGAGACTTTCTAACTTCCCTCCAGAAGAGTTTGTTATTCGCCTCGAAGTTCTCCGTCAACCTCACTTCCTCATTCGCAACAAGTCTTTCACGCTTCTCTTTCACTAAGGCTTTGGTAACATTCCTGCAGCGGCGGTAGCTGTCATACTTTTTCTCTGTCATACTATCATTCTGGTTCAAACTTGAGACATAATCCAACCATGCTTTTTTCTTTCTTTCGACGCTGGATTTCACATCCGCGTCCCACCAGGCGTCACCTCTCAGAATCTTATGCCTCTTTGCACTACCACATACTTCTTTTGCACTATTCACTATACTTTCTTTCATTCTTTCCCAGCATTCTTCAACACCTAGGTCAGAAAGACTCGTCTCATTGAGTCTTTTACTGACTAGGCCTACATACATACTCCGTACACTTTCATCTTCTAATTTCTCACATTTTATCCTTTCAAGCTCTCCGAAATGGGTACGCACTCGCCAGTGTCTCCACTTCTTGAAAAGGCCCACGAATCGGCTTACCACCAGGTAGTGGTCCGTATCAAGAGTGGGGCCTCTGTAGGCTCTTGTATCCCTTAGAGTATTTCGGAGACGACTATCTATCAAAATCAAATCTATCATACTCTTTTGCTCATTCCGTCTCCACGTATACGTGTGAATATCTTTATGACGGAATAATGTGTTAGACACAAGGAGGTTCCGTTCCAGGCATACGTCCAATATCGGCTTACCAGCTTCATTCACTCTCTTGTCACCATTCGGACCAAGGACAGCCTCCAGGCCGTCTCGCTTGGTTCCGACCCACCCATTAAGATCACCACACAGAATTATCCTTTCATTTCCCTCAGCTAGATCCAGAATATCCCTAACAGTTTCCCAAAACTCCTCGAGTTCGCGGGGATCCGCGGAGCTAACGGGAGCATACGCTGCGACCAGGAAAACTCGCGTGATCCCCAGTTTTATTCGAACCCAAAGATGTCTTGGGCCTACCAACTCATAATCTTTCACTCCGGAAGCAAAGCGGGAGGAGAGAATGACTCCAACACCCCCACTGGCACGGACGTCCGGGTCCACTCCGGACCATAGGGCTACCACGCCACCGGGGAGGTCCTCGGCCTCCCTCCCCCTCCGCTTTGTCTCCGTCAAACATAAGGCATCCAGGCATCTCTCATTTAATACATCCATCATCTCATTCATCTTTTTTGCCATGCTACCTCTAACATTCCACGTGCCTATACGGCACTCCCCTCTCCTCGTCCCGCCAGGATTGGCGCTGCGTGAAGGGTGGCGGCCCCCTTCGCCGCATGCGCATGCAGCCGCACCGACGGGGGCTAATCGGTGCCCGTCGCTTCCGGGGCACGCCCTAGCAGCCCGTCCGGCTGAGTTTGCTTTGGTCAAGATTGCGTCCCACTGGGACGGCAGGGATCGCGACGTGCACGCTCTTGACATAGCATCTTGACTCAGCAACAATAATAATAAATTCTATAAAAAAAAGGGAAACTTAAAGTAACAGATAGACAGTTTTACCCCTAAATTTGGGGCAAGTCGGTAACAATAGTAACTGTGCAACTGTGATTACTGGTTACTCTGGTTAGTGGTGTTACAAAATAAAATCGATTTCAATCTATCGTTTTTAGCATAATTTGATAATTACACATTCTTAAATTAAGTTTTAACACTGTAGAAAGAAATATTTCAGTATTACGAATATGTGAGTAACGTTTAGCTGTACTATAAACAAATAATACCTACGAAGGGAAAGGGCTAGGCTAGAAGGAACACACTGTTCCAAAAAGCGTCCTCTAACTAGACCTAAATTAAGATGACGTTGCTTTAGCAGAGGACCAAATAACCTTCCGACACTTCGAGGAGTAGTGTCAAACCATTGTTTGAAGTCAATGAAACGACGATTTGTGGAAGAGTGTCTGATAATGACTTGCAGTTTATATGGACGAGACTTAATGTTCTTTATACAATTGCCTAAATAAATATTGTCCATTTTGACGGCGCACACATAAACATATATTATATATGTCTCATTCTTACTCAGCACTGTCACTCACAGTGTTTCAGCGCGTACATAAATTAATGAATATCGCGGTATAAGAACCAGATGAACGTATCTACAAAAAATCAAAAAAGTTTTTTTTTTCATAAAACGGTTCACAATATAGTCCTTTATGAATTGCCAAAACGACGTAACGGTAAAGTCAGTATTTATCAAATTCCAAAAAAACGAAATAGCATAAGAATAATTTTCAATGGAACCAGAAACACGTATTATGAATACCGTTTAAATAGTTCTAATTATCTTCCTACCTTTTTAGAGCTATAGGAACGTATTTCTAAAAACAATATTTTTATTCTTAGAATATAGTTTGTTTGGCAATATTATACAAACCATATGAACGTAAAAGCTTATACGTTGTTTTGGTCGTAACAGAATTTTGTTTTGATGCTTAGTTTAAAGAGCAAGTGTAACGTTTGTGTATTTACGTTTTATTGGCACAAACAATTTTGTTAGATAAATAATACAAGTCAATGGCCAAAGCAATGTATTACGATTTAAGTTTTTGTGGTAGTACTATTTTTTTTAATTACTATTATAGTCCATTGACAAAATATTAACTTACGTTACTTTGACACCTAAAAGTTGATGTAAGGTCTAGGACTGTTGATAAAATATCGATATATCGAAATATCGATATTTTCCCTTAAAAATTTGGATATTTATCGCCGATATTTTTTTTCACGATATATCGATAGTTCGATATTGAAATGTACATATCGACTTTCGATATTTTTATGAAAATATTTTTTTTTGGACTTAAATTATATCGTCATCGCAAACTTAAGGTTGTCTGGAAGAGATCGCTACATGCGATAAGACCGCCTTTTGTACTTGATCGACATTTACTATGTACTAATTACTTCAATGTAATGTATAAAAATTGCGTACAATAAAGCGTATTCTAGTCTAATCTTAATATACTGTATTTAAAAAACTAATAAACAATCGTCAAGTCATCCCATAAGCAATGACAAACAGCTCCCCTTTACGAGTTCAAGCTAATTCTTGGCAATGAAAAAATTTTGCATCAAATTATAACTGATTAGTGTTTATAGGTATCGCGTATTTTTTTTTGCTTAAAGACACTTTCACAGGGGCCCGCAGGGCTTATAGTCCAGTCATTATAGTAAGTTCACCTCGGAATTTGAGATACCCGGCTGTAACTCTGTAAATACTTATATATTGACACCCTAAAAGTTGTCTCAAAACCTACATATGGTAGGGTGTCGGCAACTATTAAATTTTAAGGTCCAAAGTCACGAAAATCGGTATTTTGCGCTTTCTTCGTTAATATTTCATTTCCAATGGGATTTTTGCGATTTGTATTCAGTATCAATATTGTAGATTACTAAATTCTCTACGAATTTTGTATAAAATTATTTTTATATGGTGAACCGTTTTAGAAATAAAAGGCGGAGAGCGCGCGGTCACTGACACGGTGCCTGCGGTTAAAAATTCGCCTTTATAGTTGATGAACAGTCAATTTTTTCATAACTTCACGCCTTTTTATACCCGAAGGTTTAGGCAGTAGCTGTTAATCCGAAATCTGTGAAAAGTCTCGATCATCTTCATTATGTCAAGTCTACAAAACCTAATAAACCTGGACAGTTTTCAAATATTCCACCAGTATATTATCAGTTAATATCGCCTAGTGACCAGATGTCGAAAGAAATACACAAACGAATTGCAAATGGATGGAAAATCTACTGGGCTTTGAAAGAAATCACCAAAAGCAAGGAAATAGGCATTAATATAAAAAAGAAGACTTTTGATACCTGTATTTTACCCTGCATTACATATGGCTGCGAG
Organism: Euproctis similis; assembly: GCA_905147225.2. Lineage (NCBI taxonomy): Eukaryota > Metazoa > Arthropoda > Insecta > Lepidoptera > Erebidae > Euproctis > Euproctis similis. The sequence goes on from LR990109.1 coordinate 20,235,120, forward strand.
ACCTGGGCTTTAACAAATCACCACAGGGCTAAGCTTGCAAGTTGTCAGAGAAGTATGGAAAGAAGCATGTTAGGTTTAAAACTAGCAGACAAAGTAAGAAGTACAGACATCAGGCATAAAACAAAATTAACCGACATCCTGGCTCGTATTGATCAACTAAAATGGAGGTGGACTGGGCATATGCTCAGGTGTAAAAAGGAGAAATGGAGCAAACAGGTGACCATCTGGTATCCAAGAGATGGTAATAGGAGTCGAGGTCGCAAAAAGAGAAGATGGGAAGATGACTTCAAAATGACTTTAGGTCCGTTATGGACAAGAGTGGCGGCGGACAGAAATCAATGGAAAGAGTTGGAGGAGGCCTTTGCCGTAAGGCACACCGAACTGAGAGATCTTTTATAAATTAGAAGATATATTTTGTTACCGATTTTAAATGTATAAAATTGTTAAAGTTCGGAAATAAAGGTTTATTATTATTATATATATTATCAGTTCAAACTTTCTAACTTTCTAACCATCGCATTGCCCATTGACAATTTTACCACCTGCTCCAGACGATTTGCTAAATACAATTTTCTGGGATAATTCCACGTTAAGGTATAATTTCAAGTTATGTGAAAATTGACAAATATTGTCTCGGTGGCGCAGTGGGCGAGCGCACGGCCTCTGATCCAGAGGTCCGGGGTTCGATTCCAGACACTGGCTCACACCAATGACTTTTCGAAATAGTTTTCGGAAGTTATGTGTGATAAATATCGATGACTGACAAACTTTGTGCCCAGTATGGCAATAGGTTCGCCACCTATTGCATTTGGGACGTAAACATAACGGCGAGACGAGGCTTCACAGCCGCTGCCTACACCTTCGGGTAACAAAAGGCGTGAAGTTATGTTTATGTGACAAATATTTATTTCATTGATTTATCGATAGTTCAACAACTATATATGGCGCGTTTTCGAGCGGAGGCACTGGTTGACTTGAAGTGGTCCTGTGACTGCGCGCTCTCCGCGCTGTATCTCTAAAATGGTTCACCGTAAAAAAAATATTTTTTCATCAAAATTTGTAGAGAATTTAATAATCTTTAATATTGATACATAATACATATAACAAAAATCTCATTGGAAATGAGATATTTACGAAGAAAGCTCAAAACATCGATTTTTGTGACTTTTGACCTTAGAATTTAATAGTTGCCGACACCCTACCATATGTAGGTTTTGAGACAACTTTTAGGGTGTCAATATATAAATATTTACAAAGTTACAGCCGGGTATCTCAAATTCCGAGATTCTTATCTAATTGAACCTTAAATGACTGGACTATTATGGAAAACTCTTTGAACAACACCCTCTTTCTATTAGACGTAACATATGAATTTTCTGTACATGCATTTTTAGGAGTATAGATTTTATATGTACCTACATAATTGATTAGTATCTATAATTTTAATTTCCCTAAATTATCTTATGTTATGTCATAAATACATAGTGAAACAATTGTCAATGAATGTGTTAAGCCACTGTTAACTATCACAACGATATAATTTACGTTAATATTTACGTATATATGTTTGCTGGACGCAGCTGCGGCAAAAAAAAATCTATTATATGCATGTACTTTAAGAAATTATATTCAAGTAGTGTTTTTTGCACTTTGTCGTGAAAAGTTATCAAAGATGTGGAAATGCAACAAATTTAGCAACCCATTTGAAAAGGAAATCTATCATGCATTTGCAAAACTATCCATCAGAGTAAGTATAAATACTAAGAAAATATGCACAAAAATGCAGAAGGAAACTATCATAATGAGTCAGTCGTATAGTTACTACCACCAAAATCAAATATTGACCTTACTGACAACGATACCGAAAACTAAATACATGGTATATGAAAGAGAAGATATCTTAATAAATAGTTTTTTACGATCTTAATTTACTACCTTTCGTCCATAGATGTCACTACATCTGAAATGAAATCAATTCTACATCGGTAATCTTTAGAGTAGTTTTAGCTTATGGACATAGATGGCGATACGTTAGAAATGGTTAATATATTGACTGCTTAATTTACTGCCTCTATAACCAACGCCCATAGTATATTGGACTCGCTGGTCTTCACCGATCACAAAGTTAAGCTACGTTGGGCGTGGTAAACACTTGGATGAGTAACCGTTTTTATTTGTGTAAAATTGTTCACAAACAATATTTTAAAGCATTGTAGTAAATACGATTAATTTAAAACGGCAGCAAACGGGGCGTTTAACGTTTGCATGTCGTTTAAGAAGTTTCACTTCAAAATATCGATATATCGAAATATCGATATTTTTTTTCGATATATCATACCCCGATATTGATATTTTTAAAAATATCGATATATCGAAAATCCGATATTTTTAAAAATATCAACAGTCCTAGTAAGGTCCCAACGAGTTGAAACACGCAGTGCGGGGAGCCCCATGATTTGAAGTTACTTCAGAAGGAGATACTTATTTTTTTTTGCTTTTACTTCGTAATAGTGATTTTAAGTAACAATAATACAGTGATCCAATAAAAAGAAGAAGAACAGTAGAAATTGGAAGATTTTGGAATCGTTGGAACGAAGAGCACCATCTCAGGTTCACGGCGAATTCTATCAGATTTTTGAACAGGTGAGTTATCTTTAATACCTATGTTTTAGTCTTGACTGTTATGAATTTGCATTAAACGGTAATTCCCAGGTAAGGTAAGTGTAACAGAGTTTGAGCTCGGATAGTACTAATAGTAGGTAATAATAATATTGTGTTACGATTTAAATTTACTAATGTTATAAAACTAAACCCTTTTTACTCATTAGGGTGAATACTAAGTACCTATACCTAAAGCAATGGTATTATTTACTTTACAGTTAAACAGTTTTGTTTTGTTTTGTCTCAGGAACCAACTCATTCAATCGAGACCATCTGCAATGCTGCCTTTGAAGACATCAACAATTGCTTAAGCCCTTGTCCTCAACCATCCTTTAGTAACTTAACGACAACTTTAGAAAATTAATCTCTCTCTATTTTTGGTAAATCTAGACCGTCACCCACACAATTACTGACATTGGAAATTGTGTCACTTATTGATTTAAACGAGGATTTGTATTTATCACATTCAAGCAATGATGGCGAGCTCGCACCAGATGAATGTATCTTGTCATCGAGTGATTTTTCAATTTCGGAAACAAGAAATAATGTTCAAATAAATGATATTATGACCCAAAACATTCCTTATTCTAGTAATATTCTTGATACAAACATAGAAACTAATACTACCGATATTTCTGGGGTTGAGTCTATCATACCTGGTCTTCAAAATCGAAAACGCAAGCACAAAGGTCAAGCGGAGCCCAAGCAATGGAAGAAGAATTTGAGAAAAAACAGAAGACAAAAAGTGAACATTACCTCTTCAGTAAAGGTGTTTTAAAACGAGAAAAATTATATACCTTTATTTCACCCATCTTTTCATTCAAAAGCTTCCCGAAAAAATCCATATGACGTCCATGAAATGGGAACAGAAGAATTCGTAGATATTAAATACCTAAAAACTATATTAGTTAAAAATGCTAAGGTGGACTGTGATGGCAATGCTGTCAACTGGTTAAAAATAAAATGGCTGCAGTATCGTAAAGAAGACAATAAACATATATATTTTAAATATTATCTGGAGGATGATGATTTTAAAATGATTATGAATATCAGAAGAGGCAAAAGACTACCTGTGGAACAAATTGTGTTGAAAAATGCATATGACAAACCCTGACCCATTTCTAGTGAAAAGTATGACGATTTACAAGACTTATGCAGACCAATACCATGATTTTTATAAAGAGTTTTCAGTTGGAACTCCAACAACAGATGTAGAAGATAATTAATATTTTTCTAAACGCTGATATGCTGATTACAGGTTTTATTATTTAAATTGTACTATTTCAGGAGTAAATAAAGATTATTAATTTATTACCTATTTTATTACACATTTTATCACTACAGACATATTATTATAAAAAATTAACTTCACAATTGACGTATTTAAGTTTGACAACAACATAAGTTTGAAAATAATTAAGGGCCACACTAGCGTATATCAACCGAATTTTAAAAATATATATATTGCGTCAATGTAAGCAAATATAAATAAATAATTTCAATTTCTTTCAAAGCTCTAAGAGTATGGCAATACATAGGATAAAACTTTTTTTTCCATATTAGTATTTTATTTGTACTAAAAAGCTGGTAAAGTTTAAAGAGTCGAATTTTGACAGTATTTTTGCTGTCCTGTAAAATTGAGAAATTGTAGATACGTTTATCTGACTCTTACACCCCGATATACAAACATGAATACGTAAAAACCTACTGAAGCCGAAAATCCACCATGTTTTGCGCTCCGCTCCATCTGTCAGTTCAGCCGGAAAAAAGAGTTGGGAAAAAATTTACTGCCAAAATCTCTGAGAAATTATTTAAATACAATTATTTTAATCCATAACGAGTAAAACTCTATTGTGAATTCGCCGAATTTGTAATGATTTAGTGATTTTAGACTGGAAGTCGTAAGAAATGACTTTTGTAATCAAAACAATGTTCTGGAAGTGTTTTGTTTTTTTTTATCACGTGGCGCTACTATCTTGAGGTAAATTGCAGTAGTGTGCTCTTTCGTTAGTGAGTCAGCATCTTTATTAAAATAGTTTGTAAAAGAGATACCTCTATTTTACGTAAGTAGTTTAAGAAAAACATGTACTCTTATTTTGATATCCAAAACAGCATATCTAGCATAACAATATAATACTCGCTATTGAAGTATTAATTCTACAAATAATTAATTCTCATTAATATTTAAAATAAAAATAACCAAAAACGTTTATCGATAATTATAAAATCTCTAGGCAGTACTAAGCCGCCATTTTATGCGTCCGCATGACGTCACAGCGTCTTCAATTTTATGTTGACAAGTCATTTTCATAGGATACGTCATTGGTGCTTGTAGGTACTTAATTTATTCTTTATAGCATTTCACGTAAATCAGTCAAAGCGCCACGCTGCGGCACAATTCCAAACTTTTCGCGAGAGTTTTCAAGTCCCTTTAACACAAACAAGATGGCGCTCTATGTATAGCAAATTTTAAATAACTAATGTAATATTTACAGAAATACGTCATAAGGCACATTTATTAAGATATTATAATGGTAATTGATAACTTTGTGCCCGGTGTATGGCAATAGGAATAGGTTCGCCGTATGGGACGTAACATAACGACTCGGCGAGTCGTGGCTTAGTAGCCGCTGCTTACACCTTCGGGTAGAAAAAGGCGTGAATTTATGTTTTATAATGATAATCACTCAACCATTTTTCTCCTTATATATATTATTTTTATCGCTTTATATGCGATAGCGGGGTGGTTTGAATGTACAGTGAAGGTTCCGGATTCTTAAACAATAATTTTTCCGTATTATCTGTTTCTTATTATTAAAACAATTGTTTGTTGGCAACAGACCTTCCAACTATTTATTCCATGGCACGTTATAGTCCAATTGGAGAAACGTGGGAGATTCAGAACCAAACCTTATAAAGTTTATGTTAGATCATTATCAGAGGATTAAAATAAATCCATTGTGAGATCATAATATCTTTGCAAGGAAACATAAAGTTAATATTATGATATAAGAGCCGAGACCCATTTACACCTACACCCTGTACCCACGCAACAGTTCTTTGACGAACTTTGTCATAAAACGCTAATGTAAAACCACAGTATGTATTAAGACTCCATAGTCTTAACTTGGCAGATATTCTAAATTAAATTGCTTGTTTTCATTCTGTCCTCTTTCAAATATTGTTTTGACAGTTTAACATAAAAATCTTCTAGTCAGACATTTAGTTTTTGATGTAATTATTTGTCTGTTGTAAAATATTAAAATTCGTACTATTATACTAAATTCTCAGTGTTTTGTGAAGTGAGTCCAGATGTCATCCACTCTTATATTCGTTGGGTTGCCGGAGGATTCAAAGAGTTCCATAACCAAGTGAGTAAGTAACTACAGCTTCATCGTACATTTTCTGATGTTAACCAATTCTAGCTAATATAAGCCTTAATGTACAAAACTACAACTACACATAACAGCAAGGCAAAATGCCTCGAAGTTATGCGAGGATTGCGTTAGGTGCAATGCTTTTGTCCAACGGTCAGGCATTCCTAGTAAGTTTAGGCTTAATCAGTTCAATACTCTACTGAGCATAAACATTTTTGAATTGAATATGGATTGTAATTTGCACCTATTTATGTATGGCGTCTGCTAGATTATTGCCATTAAACCGTTAGAGAATTCACCACGCACACTTCAGTGTGTACCTAGAGCTTAATTTTTTACTACCTAAGAAAGAGGAATTCTGACTATGGATGTGCGTGTTCATATATCTGAGCCCCGGGAATGTATAATTGGTTTGGCAATTGGTAAAAAACCAGAAATATTTCAAATGTTCATCACAGAAGTGTCTGCCTCCCATGGATTTTGAATTCTCGACTGCCAATTGTAACAGCTAAATGTTACTTTTTTGTTAATATCCTACTGAGTTATATCATGTCTGCTTCATATCATTAAAATTCATCATTTTCCTGTCATTATCGTGCTCTAAGTGGGGTCGGCAGAAAATGTCATCCTTTCGAACTATCCAAGTTGGGTAAAGTTGTGGCTGTGGTTTCCACTCTCCTTGGAAATGTTTCTGTTGATGGTTTACCAGGGATCGGCATAACACGTCAACCTTTCGAACTGACTATGTTTTCAAAAGTTGTTACTTCATAGCAAACGAATTAAAAAAAACGCAATTTAGTCGCTCTTTCCCAGAGGATCATAAGTAAAGTCTAACCTTCATTTAAGTTTGTAGATGCTCGGCTCTAATTGAAGTCATAAGCTGCTCGGGAATAACATTACAGCTTGGTGTGGGCGTCTTGCATTGCCTTGAGTCTTCCAATTAAGGGAAACTCGGCTGGCTCGTTTATGTTTAATAGTTTATATGTACAAATTGGGTGTTATTGTGCACCATTAATATGTTGTGTGCAAAAAGCACTACAACTCAAGGCCTTCTAATGTCATGTGATTAAAATTAACATAAATATTACGCTTGGATGTTTTTACTATTTAAAATATATAATAGATTCTAGATAATACTTAATGTTTAATATCTAATTTAGTATTGTTAGTCGCTAATGGCTATTACAAATTGGTAGCCGCAACCTCTTGCTCCTTAGGAGTTTAAGCAACCTTGCTGCCTAAAAGTACCCAATAGGGGTACGGACCTCGATTTAGGAAGTTGCTACTGGCGGTGAAAGTTGTGATTTAAAAATTAGTACAGTTTAATTAGGATAAATAATTTCAGTTATGATAAGTTACAGTCAAATTTTAACAATTATAACGCGACACTTAGACAACGTTGCCTGTCATACCTCTTATGGAATATCGGTTCCAGGTGTTTCTGGTGCATTATTATGTCGCGACACACTCTCACAATAATTGTAGGGTATTTGACAATAGCGCAGTCTTGGTGTTGTTCGCTATACGCGAATAACAATAGACCGAGAGTCCTTTGAATTGTTTTGTATATTGTACCCTACGTGATTTCGTACCTAAGTTTACATGTCCTCATTATGTATCTCATGGAAACCTCAAATTTTCATTACCAGTCTCTAATCGTTTATAGTTTCATTGATATACATTCTATTGTACCTATAATACTGGCTATTACTTTATTTTTATGGAACCGGATTTTTTCCGATTGTCTGATTATTATCAAGATTTGAAGCTGCCAATGGATTGGAATATGTATACTAGTAAACTCGTGAATATTGTCTATGGTCAGACTTTCAGACAGGACACATTTATTCTAGATTAGGTATTCAAGCGATTGATGGGAATATTTAATATCTAATATGTAATGTTTACGTATTAAAATGTTGTTTTATTTGTTGTATTACATCAAATTGTATTCTATAATTTATGGCTAGTGTGTTTGTGTATACATAATGCGAAGTCGTTGAAATGTAATTAGATTATATGTCTATGGTTTTACGCGACAGGACTTGGTAACAGGATAGCGCGGTGAAACCCCGCAGGTCCTTCCTGTGCGCGTTACATTCAAACATAAGGCTGACATTATCCCTGCACATATTGGTTTAGTGTTACATAAATTAATACATAACTTCACGCTACGTCCCCTGCAGTGTAGACAGAGAGAACAGAGCGCCACAAAGCACGAGGGTTTTTTTTTTGTCCGGACGCTATGGCTCGGCCCGCAGATTTTCCCTTAACGTTATCAGGGACCTATAGGATCCATTATTTTCCGTATTGCTTTATTCATTCCGTACTCCCTATAATTGTTTTTATTTTAATACATTATTATTATTAAGCTGCATTTTAAATTATTTCCAGAATTTAGACAATATCAAATATAAAATAATTATTCTATACAATTTATACACGCTTCTTCAACTCTCATAATTCTTGTAGTATTCGTCCATCGGATTTTAAGGCCACCTTCCTCAAAGGCTTGATCAATTTGGTCAAGGAAAGCATGTCGGGTTGTGGCCGTCGTCGACTCCTACATCTTTCCGCTTTTGCACTGTTGGTATATAATTTTAAATTAATATATAACTGATAAGACAACTTTAATAATAATTTAAAAACAGTAGGTAGGATGAAGAGGCCTCGAAACGCAGTAGTTAACTGTTAGTACAGGCTTCAGGCGTTATAAAGCTCATTTCAAGCCAACCTTTCCATTTCAAGGTTCTGAAAATAGAAAAAATATTTCAAAATAGTTTCAGCTCTTTACAATTGTATTATAAAATTACGTCATTAATACCAGAAGGCCTAGACAGCGATTGCCTCGACTATAACATCCGGAAAGTATATTGGTTTGTGGCAGGATTTCGAACCTTGGACCGGTGAACTAAAAGTCGAAGTGCCTTAACCCACAGACAAATAAAAATTATAAAATAATGATATTTTGGTATATGTATCGTATATATTTATACCCAGATGGAAGCAGTTATTTTAATATTACAAACAGCTTCAATTTTATTTAAATGTTTGTATAGGTTATTTTCTTGCATCAGGGATGAGTAATTGAAAATTAAATAAGATCTATTGAGGTATGTACCTAATGTTACGTGTGGATATCTGGACGTGTGTATCGAAGCTCCTGTAGTGGAGAGGTGTGGAGGCGGCTGGTTCACGACAGTCACGCACGAGCTCTCGCCACAACAATGGCGGCCACACCCGCGCGGAAGCTGCACCACGCCACCCATTACATGCTCCGCTACTCCCTCGCAACTACCAGCATACCGTTCACCGGCAGCGTCTGTTCCGATGCCAACATTCTCGCTAAGTATACTTAAACACATACTTTACTGGTTACTTTATAAATGAATTAATAATATATGTTTTCTAAAAAAAAGTAGCCTAATTTATACCTTAATACACCAGCTACCTGCCAATAAAAGTCCCGTCTTTCGGCCCAGATATTTCAGTGATTAGCAGGACCAAACGGGCAGACAGACAAAAATTAAAAAAATATGTTATTATGGCGTATATATTTATTGTATATGTATTCCTAATCAATAGTTACATTCAACATAAAATAACTTCACGCCGTTTCCCGAAGCTGTAGCGAGCGGCTATTAAGCCTCGACTCGCCAAATTGTTATGTTTCGACCCAAATGATCCCAAATAGGTGGCGAACCTATTGCTATCGTCGATATTGATCACATATAACTTCAGAAAAGAGTTCTGAAAAATCATTAGTGTGAGTCCACAATCATTCCCACCACCTTTGAATCAGAAGCGGGAAGCTCCACCGCTGGACCACTGAGACATAGATGGTTACATAGGTATTATAAATTAAAAGCTGTATAACTGTTTTAAGTCAAATCCATAGAAACGCCGTATAATATAATTATTTGTTTGTACTAATATTTTAGTAGTGTATTGTATTAGTGTCTGTTCTAAAACAGATATTTATTAAAATACCAATGTGGACGTTTAGATGTCAAAATAACAAGTTTTTTTTCATCAGTCCGTTCTTATATCCTACCTAAATACGGAAACCATTGAATGGATTATCTCTGTCTGTTAGAGATTGGTCAACCCTTAGCGCAGAGAATAACCTAAGCTTTCGTTAATAAATGATGTTGGTGAAAACTTTAGGCGAGATCAAAATGTCATGCCGGCGGAATTGCAGCCAACAACTAGTCAGAATAGTCAGTCTTAGAAATAAATAGTCAGAATGTATAAAATTAATTTTACTGCAAAATAATAGCTTTATCAAACGGCACAGGCCCATCTCAACTGTAAATTTAATCATTATATTCCAGTTTCCGGTGTTTAACTCGAGGTAATTAAATGTCACGTCACAGGTCCGTTTCGCCCGTTGCCTTATAGTTTAAATTTTAGATAATGTCACAGTATATTATCTAGGTATTATAAGAGTAGAAAATAAACAACGTTGACATCAATTTGAAATTGTTCTTTAACAGATCCTAAGTCTTAACAATAGATTGACACATTGTCAATATCCAAGCAAAATCTTTAATAACCAGCATCTAGGCTTTCCTATATTATTTACATAAAATAATATTGTAAAACTATACCATGTCTCGTCTCCGTGCTTAACGCAACACATAAATACTCGACATACTAAAGGAGAACGCGGATATCTTTGGCACCTAACTAAAAACAAAAAATGTGACATTTTTAGGCGAAGCCAAATATAAAAGACATGCGTAATATTAAAGCGTTTTTGGGAAGGAGAGCGTTTTAATAGTCTCGGTGGTCCAGTGGTCGAGCACCCCGCTTCTGAATCCAGAGGTCGCGGGTTCGAATCCTGGCTCACACCAATGACTTTTCGAAATTAATTTGGAAAGTTATTTGTGATATATATCGATGACTAAAACTGTGTGCTCGGTATGGCAATAGGTTCGCCACATATTCCATTTGGGACGTAACGTAACGGCGAGACGAGGCCTAACAGCCGCTGCCTACTGGTGTTATGTTATATTATGTTATAAGAAAGAGAGAGTGAGAATTCTTTATCTATAAAAGGCATATTTGTCGCGATGATAGGGAGGTTAAACTACTCCGCTTCTGAATTACAAGTCGTAGGTTTGAATGACTTTTAAGAAGTTATGTGTGATAAACGCCAATGTACGTGTAAAAAGAGTGCGGTTGTGTCAACATTTTTTTAAATTTGTATAAGTTACTCTGAAATTCCGATAAGGTTGCAGCTACCTCTCTTATGGAACGAAATGAAGCAATGGCCAATTTACGTCGATTTACTTAGAGGTCGGGTTATTTCATCTGTCGAGTTGGCCCATTCATGCAAAGTACTGCTTGGCTCTGTCACTTTAAGCACTCTTCGTACACTAAAAACATTAGCATAGACGTTATCGATGCTATTTTAACCACATAGGTTTATCTGTAGACCTTTTTTTATTGTTTCTTTATTTTCTTCGTCGCGGTTCCGATATTTGTTAATGAAGGGTGCGATATGACGGATATAAACGTAGATTGTTTCAATTAGTGAGTCCCTTCGTTCCTTTATAGCTCTTTTGTCTATTCCCGTCGCCGCGGGGAACAAATTGATGTGTACACAGTGCAACAATCAAATTAAGAAAACATTTTATAGCCTTACAAATTGCTTCTAAATTTGTTGATAGTTATAAGGTATTGTGGAATGCGCTTTCTTTAGAACGAATTGTTTTTGGTATTTCGGCTACAGAGGGCGCTAAATTAAATATGAGGGGAAAGAAGAAAGACCGAAAAATAAATATGTTTTAAAATTGGAATTATTTTAACGTACACATTAGTGTTAACACCACATTAAAGACCAGAGGCGAATGTTTGAAGAAGTTATATAGTTATTTGAATCGGCCACGTTCTGTGTGGTCATTTACTAAACAATTTGCTGCTTCGCTTCGCTGCGGCGGTGGTTAGTATAGAAATAACCGAGTTTCACCACCTAATGAGCTATAATGGTGTTCTCTGCTACCGTCGTATGCCCTCGGCGAAATTTCGACGTCCGCTCTTTAAAGCAGAACGATTTGACAATGATTGGCAGCTATTGGCTGTAATAAGTTACGATTGCTGCGAATAGCCACGGACGCATTGGAGCGTATTACTATTTTAAATAATTATTGCCTGATGGTTCAGGAGACTTCTGGTTCTGCTGAATCTGAAGTTTCCGATTCGAATCCGTGTGGTACATGAATTCTTTTCTGAAGTTATTTATGATAAATATCATCATACATATAAACATAATTTTACGCCTTTTTCTACCCGTAAGGTGTAGGCATCAGCTGTTAAGCCTCGATTCGCCGTTATGGAATAGGTGGCAAACCCATAGCCATACACCGGACAGTCATTGATATTTATACATATAACTTCACACATAACTTCCGAAAAGTCATTAGTGTGAGCCCGGATTCGAACCACTGAACCACCGAGACGCACGGTCACAATATTGCTTGATCGAAACCAATTTCGCCACATACCTACATGGGACTAGAGATAAAATGTTGGGGCACAATTGGCGCTGCCTACCCTTTTGCATATGAAAGGTCTGAAGTTACTATGCCATTTTATAGGTATTTATTTTTTATCACTTTAGTAACGATACTGACATTTTAAAGGCGCCAATAAACTACGGTAGATGATTATAGTAATAGAGTTAGACATCTTCATTTTTTCCTTTGCTTTAATGAAGACCCTTCCACCTCTCCACTATCCATGTTCCTGACCTCCTAAATCCTTTGCTCCAGAAGTATCGGTGGAAGTGAGGAGCTTGAGGAGCATTCACCCTGTAACCTAATTTACGTCAATACTTCGGAAGTGGGTGTGCAAGCCGCAAGGACTTTTGTCTCCGTAAGCAAACAGAGATGGTGAGTGGGCTTATATCACTTGTATATTATTACGTTTTATTTCATTCAATACAAATACATCGATTTCGGGTCGACTGCACATTTCCGCAAATTTCCAACTGTCGATTATTTTGAATGTAGAACTTTATTTTGAATTTAGAACTGTTGCTAATTGCCATATTGTCCGCTCGGATAACCCCGCGTTCGTTAAGAATGATTTACACGTATAAACGAGGTTACAGTTCTGCCTTATTTTTGTCGTCGTCACATTTAATAAAAAAAAGACATTTATAAATTATAACGCAATAACTACATTTTGCAAAAGATTGTGTATTATGATCCTTTAAGAAACTAGCTTCATGACAATTGAGAGCAATGTTTGTTACCCGAAGGTACCATTTGGAACGTAATCATAACGGCGAGACGAGGCATAACAGCCGCTGTTTACACCTTCGTGTAGAAAAGGCGTGAAGTTATGTTTTTATTATTCCTCGAAATGCATTCGTTTTATGAGAGGTTCGCCATTCTATTTTCTATTTTGTTACATTGTTATGATAAGATGTAAATTTCAGTACTAGTCTTATCAATATACCTTAATTGATAGGAACATAAATTGAAAATTTATTGAACGCACATGATTACGATACTTAGATATCCTTTATTTTATAAGCCTAAGACAGTTAAACTTTAAGTAAGCTATTAAAGTTAAGTCTCTTGTGGATACAAGTTGAAGGCAATTAGCTTTTAATGTACAACTAAGTGGATATATATATATAAGTATATATACATATATATTTTAAAAACTGTTCATCAGTAGTTACTTTACGATACAAATGTTAGCAATTACGCATTAGCAGTAAATAATCTTTTAAATTTTCAACGTTGTTGTGATTTTTAAAGTTACATTGTTTATAATTTTCCTGCCTCTTATCCCAACTATAACTGGGGTCGACATAATCCGTTCTCTCTTCGTCTCCGCACTTAGTCCCTTCACACTCAACAACTTCTACACGCCCATCCAACTCTTTTTCGGCCTTCATCTACCGATATATCCATTCACAGTCATTATGATCACTCTCCTTGTAACACGACTTTCATAGACATGCCGTTGTTAAGGTCACGAAAATTTTGGTATTAAATTTTCAGGGAATGTTCCTGCCTTTTACATTTTTTACGCAAGCTGTGATATAAATATCGTAATGAAATGTGTAGTGTACATGAACCAGTTGGTTACGCAACTGTCATGTGGTGACAGTATCCTGGCTCGCGGTCCCATCCGCTCCTGGCACCGCAATTCCACCAACCTTCCTCATCCGATCGATAAAACAAATATTGTTCACGTGATGGATGATGTCTCAGAAATTCTAACATCTATTGTTGCCAACACAATTGGCGAGTACGTGGCCTTTTGAACTGATTTAGTGGCACACCTTTTTAAAGCAAATTTTGGTAGGTCAATCAGATCGTCCTACTTACTTGAAGACTAGTGGCCAATACTTCTTTTTATGTATTTAAATTGTAGTCTGGCAACCCCAATTGGGTTATATTTTAATAAAAGGTATTTTAATTAATGTTTTGACTTATATATATGACTTGTTTGCCACAAATCTTTACTACATAAGTTATCACATCATATTTGAGAAAAAAAAGCTATGATAAATTGCGACTGAAAAAAAACCTTTAAGATATTGCGTAAGCGAATGGCAAAAGAAGATTAGTCAAGAGAAGTTAGTGTACTCAAACTGGCGTGGCTTTTATATCTTTAAATTTTACTAAATCTAGATAGATGGAAATTAGGATATCTAGTTTCAACTTGAATTTTCTATTGAAATTTCACCTCGGTTATTGCGATCGTTCAGAGATTTCTCTATAAGCCTCAGTAAATAATATATTCTCGTTCAATCATAAAAGTTATTTCATATTTCATTAATGACAGCGAGCGATATAAGATAAATATAATGCAGACAGTATCAGTTTATTTAGTTTTAGGAAATTAGTACCTTTTGGGTTTTTTAGTTATGCCTAATATTCTCAAGCCACATCTACAACTGGAATATCTATAAAATCTCACGGGAGGCGTAAAAATTAAATCATCAACATCTGTTGATCCAGTCAAAAGTTATTATGATACATATAATTATCATTTTCCTGCCCGTATCCCACTCTGAAGTCGGCACAACATGCCATCCTTTCGGACTATCCACGTTATCAACAGATTCACACAGAACAGATCAGATGACCAGCCTGACGTCAACCCTCCTTGGGAATGCTTTCAAACAAGTACAACAAAAACAAACATAAAAAATATCATGGAAGTGTAACCTCCTCCTTTTTGGAAGTTGACAAATCGTCTAACTGACTGCACAATTGGTGGATTGTTAATCGACGAAATCGTGAGTTCTTATGTATTATCAGTTCTTGATATCATCAAAGTACTTCACATATTTGTACGAGTGGACATGGTTGTGGATATTGGCACAATTTGACACCGAGAAATAACTGTCACACATAATTTCCGAAGTCATTGCTGATTGCTGTAGCCGGAATCGATCTTAGCACCTTTCGAAACAAAATTCGCAGTGCTAATCTATTAGGTTACCGAGAATATTAGCACATTGAGTCTAAAAACTCAACATTTAGCTCAAGTAATCATAAAAAAGTTTGCCTGCAGCGTTCGCTTTTCTTAGAGCAAATAAAACGTAAGCTTCGAGTTGACTTAATTAAAGTACTAATTTTGTAATTGAATAATACCTTCCTGTGTTATTAAAATTCGCAGTTAATTGTCGAGAGAGTAAAAGTCAATTAGTTTATTAAGCAGTATTGATTATAGAGGCACTCGACAGATCACGGATGTTTTCACTAAAGGGCGGATGCTGGACGCTGTCGGGTTTTTATTTCTTTCTACGAAATATTTGTTAAGTATATAATTTGCTTCAGTATCTTTATAATCCTAATAATGATAAGTCCAGTTAATGATGGTAAAAGCCATGAATACCGCAATATCTGGGGTATAAATTGTCAATGACTTTTATGACTTATTCCTCCCAATATGATAAGAGCGCGATGTTAGTACTATTGAGTAGGTTGCATTCCGATCGTGGGATATTGGATGGTTTCTCTTATTATTAGCCTAATTCTTCTTTACTAAATCTATGATACCTAGTATAAAATATAAAGAATTTAACACATTTCTGTCTTCCCCCTTCTGGTATATACGTACATACATGTGTGTCGCAACTTCTTATTAATAAATTCTTTGTTTTACTATTCTTAAATAGTCTCGTCGTTTGCTGACGGCCGAGTCCCAGATTTCTTTGCGATAATTCGATCGCGCATAGCATCCTTTTGGAACAGAATTCGAATAATATCTATAATAATAATATCTTGGACACAATACACACTGCGCCCTCTAGTTCCAAGCTAAGCAACTAAATGCTTGTGTTATGGGTACTAGATAACGGATATTAATACATATATACTTTTCTTTTGTAAATACATACTTATAATACATAGGAAAACACCCAGACACCACACAAATATTCATGTTTGTCACAAATATTTGTGCTCGGGTGGGAATCGAACCCCCGACCTCATTGCTGCAACCGGTAGTTTTACCAATACGCCACGAGGCCCGTCAAGTAACACTATAGTGCCGTCTCTATCCCAAGATCTGTGTAGTCCCTATCTATCGGTCTTGGATTTCTGTTCACCAAAGCGAAAACAGAAAATGACACTAGGTATAAGGCATTTCTGTTTTGGAATTAATTTGATAATTGTACCAATATAACAGTCTCGGTGGCGCAGTGGTCGAGCACACGGCTTCTGATCCAGAGGTCCGGGTTCGATTCCTGACACTGGCTCACACCAATGACTTTTCGAAATTGTTTTTCGGAAGTTATCTGATAAATATCGATAGCTGAAAACTTTGTGCCCGGTATGGCAATAGGTTCGCCCATTTGGGACGTAAACATAACGGCGAAAAGAGGCTTAACAGCCGCTGCCTACACCTTCGGGTAAGAAAAGGCGTGAAGTTATGTATGTATACCTTTATATAGAATTGTATAAGTAAATTGTATAAATAATTCCATTTGGAATTATATTACCAATTAAGAAATATCTGATTTTATATGGACATTGTTGCCTGCAATAAAGAGTTACTATAATTATAAAAACACTTTTATAATGACTAGAATTTCTGTGTGATATATTGGACGGGATTAAATAAATTGTTTCCACTCATTAATTTACGACGATGATGGTTTCGGGTGTGAAGCCAACAGTACTCTTGTACCAGTATGAGGACCGGGCTGTTTTTGTCGAAATCATCATAACGAATACAAATAGTCTAGGCTATAAATTAACTTGTGATCTGGACAGGTTTATCTTTATCTCTCGTTACAGACGGTAAGATTACCACTGAAATGTAGCTTGCGGTAAGACTTTGAAACGCATTAGCTCTTGTTTTGGTCACCAGTCGTGACCAAGGCTGGGCACGTGCCTCTCGAAAACAACCCATAATCCTCTGTATTCTGTATATATTTACGTTTTTAAACAGCGTCCACTTCTTACTGAGCGTTATACATTGTTAATTTTATTCACAGATTTTATCTGTATGGCGTAATAAATACGGCATGAATACTGAAAAGCATGGGTTTAGTTATCACCGACATTTGTATTTGTGGCCCTGAAGGGATGATTTACAAAGTGCTCAGCGATCAAGTTGTCCACTGAACTTGTAACTGTTTAATCAATCAATCATTTATTATACACAATCCTGGGTATTTACAATAAGGTGACAGTATGTTCTAAGAACGTATCTCCAAAATTTGCCTAAGGTCTATTTTTGGCCGAAGCCGAAGCCAATTAATCGGCAATCTCTACAACCTTCGGCCGAAGCCGAAGCCGAAGGTTATAAACTATTAGTAATTTAATAATTTTCTTCAATATAATCCACGGCTAAAGAAGAATATCGGCGTAAAGTGGCAATTGCCGCTTTTTTCTCGGTGATAGAGGTATCCGCACTGAACTAAGGGCAGTCCGGTCCGTCAGTGACTCACTCTTTCGTAACAGTTCGTTTAATTCCGACTGTTTTCGTACCTTCGGCGAGGCCTTCTGCTTCGGCCCAGAATTTGGTCGAACCCGATGTTCGCGGCGAAGATGGATTTTTGGCTGAAGGTGGCCGAAGCCGAAGCTTCGGTCGGACACTATCGATTTGTTAGGTAATGAACTTATTATATCAAAGATAATGGATACTCGAGCTGATTAGTATTAGAAAATGAGCATTATATTATTGTTTTAATTGAAAATACATTCTCCAATTAGAAATTTGTATTGAAATCAGGAACAAAGATAAAATAAACTGTAATGAAATAATATAATTAATAATTGAATTATATTTGTTGCTATCTGAGTAAAATGAGTACTTTTAAATGATACTAGTAATAAGGAGTGTAATTTACTGTGTGTTCGGCAGTTATGTATTTATTTTGTATTGTGTGTCGATCTGTTACGCTTGATAAAATTTGGAAGAAAATATAACATTAACGGCCATCTCGGTGCTCCATCCGCTTCTGATTCAAGAAGTCTCGGGTTCGAAGCCTGGAATTTTTTTTGCGGAACTTAGGTGGGCCAATATATAACTTTTTGTAAAAAGAATTAAGCCGGTATAGTACATTAGTTATATGACTCGAGTGAATCAAATATCGCTCGTCCATCACTGCTGGCGACAGTCGCAAATTCAATTGACCACAGTCCGGGTCAAAAGACCGTTGTAGACGTTCAATCATTGATCATAATTCGAAAACGACTTGATTGATTTTATAGGTATTATTTTGTATTATGAAGATTGATTTACTGGTCAACAAAAAAAATCTATTCGTCTGGCCATTGTTTCGGCTGACTCTGTAAGAAATGTGGTCGACTTGTATAGATTTAGATTTAGTAGTCTAAATGTTTTGATAGCAATAGTTTTATTGTAAAATCATCGATTTTGCGTTACGTAAATTACAAATATTTTTTTACACACGGATTCTGATCCAGAGTTCCGGGTTTGAATCCCGACACTGGCTCACACCAATGACTTTTCGAAAATAAGTGTGATAAATATCGACGACTGACAACTTTGTGCCCGGTATGGCAATAAGTTCGCCACCTATTCCATTTGGGACTTAAACATAACGGCGAGACGAGCCTTAACAGCCGCTGCCTACACCTTCGGGTAACAAGGGCGTGAAGTTATGTTATGTTATGTTATTATTATCAATGTTATAATACTAATTTCGATACTTTATGATTTTCTGATGTATCTTGCGTCAGTAACCTATCTCTGTCAAGTCCAGCAATAATCTGCCAGTATAATTGGACTCTATTTTGATTTGGCATGGTAACATGTGTAAATGGTATCGTTCCCCGTATTTATGACTAAGGGTACCCAAGTGTTTTTGGGTAGAGGTTAAATGTGAATGTAAAAAAATGTTGAGCCTTAATTATTTGTATGTCTAAAAATTCCTCGAAAATAGTTTTAAAGCCATTTTATAGCGGAATCCCAAGATTTTTTCAGTGACTTTTATAAATGATTCTCAAGGTATTTTTTTTCTGTTGTTTCTGTCTGTCTGACAGAGTTGTTCTTTATAAATATCATCTTTTATCACTTGGCTGATTTGAAAACCTATAAAGTTACCCTATTTAGCCTTGATATCACCGATTTTTGTATTTTTTTTGGGAATTGAAATCTAGAGCCATTTTTGTACATTTCCCTCACAAAAAAATTCATAAGACTTAGGCCCGTAAGATCAATCACAGTTTAAACTATTTTACCTAGTTTAAACCTCATCTGTCGTTTATTTCGTAAGATCAATGCTAGATAAACCTCCAATAACAGTTTAAACTATAGTTTAGCTTACACCAGGAGATTTTGCCGTTTAAACCGTGGTCCTGCCTAGTTTAAAAATGGCGGTCGTTTATCAGCTGACATCTGACACAACGATTGTGGGTTCATACATAGATTTAGCCTAGACTACAATAGATGGCACATGTCAGGAAAAATTTACTAATAGCATCGAATCACTGACAGCGCTACCGCGTATATTAGATTTTGGGAACCGCGTATATTTTATTTACATTTCCACACATGAACATTAACTTTGTAAAAGTTAACGTTTTGAAGCGCTTTTTACGCACACATTGATAACAATATTAATAATATCTTGGACACAAATCACACAGCGCCCTCCACTTCTAAACTAAGCAACTAAATGCTTGTGCTATGGATACTACATAACGGATATTAATACATATATACTTTTCATTTGTAAATACATACTTATAATACACAGAAAAACACCCAGACGCCGCACAAATATTCATGTTTGTCACAAATATTTGTGCTCGGGTGGGAATCGAACCCTCGACCTCCGTGCTGCAGCCGGTAGTTTTACCAATGCGCTACGAGGCCCGTAAGTCACTCACACATTAACAACCCATTTTTGGTCACGTTGTTTGGGTGACTAAGTATTGCCGATCTATTATTCTTAAATCTATGGTCACACTATATAAAACTTCATAAAAGAAAGAGAAAAAGATTTTTTTTCACGAAATATGCCACAGACAATGTACAAAAGAGTGAATGATGAGCGAAATATGGACATTAAATAACCAAATGTTGCCATCTGTCGAAAACTAAACTTAGTTTACGTAATCTATGTCCATTTCGCTGTTGATCTTACGAGGCAGGTTTAAACTCTAGATTAAAATTGACTATAGTTTAGAAAATCGACAGTTTTAACTATGATTGATCTTACGGGCCTAAGTCTTATCTGGAGGAGTATCAAAAATATACCTTTACGTTGTTCTAATGGATAGTGTGTTTTTACATTTTTTAGTAAGAGATAATTTTTGACCCAATTTTTCGTAACCTCTTCCGATCTCTACTGTCATTCACGAACAAAAAACAACATTTTGTATACCCAGTGACTTTGTTTTATACTATGTAATGATACTAGCTGACCCGACGAACTTTGTTTCACCTCAAAAGCAATAAATAAGTAATTAAAAGATTTTTTTTCTAAAATTAAAGTTAATTACTTCTCGTTACATCAGCTACCTGTTAATAAAAGTGCATTCAAAGTCGGTCCAGCCCTTTCAGGGATTAGCCGGAACAGACAGACAGATACACAGACAGACAGAAACTTGTAGAAATTGTTACTTTGTTGTATGTAGAGTATATATATACACCTATATATTCATATGCTTATAGTAAAAAAGTGATTATTATATGCAATTTTCAATATAACAAACAGACACTTCAATTTTATTTAAATGTATAGATGTGTTTAATGTATGTTCACAAGGTGCGTAGTTACTGTTTCCTACTAATAGACAGATGTTTCTTAAGCATGATTTGTTCTACTTACTGTTTAAATCTAAAATTATGATCTTGGACGTTCCCGGTAGCCGGCGAATGGACTTACAGACGCATTCGCGGAACAATGCGTCCGCGCCAACAGGTCACTGACTTCACGACCGTTTAATCCCTTTGCCTTCCTATCGAACAATCAAACATTATTTTTTCTTTTGAAACAGTAACATTAATTTATTAAACTGTAGAAGAAAATGATATTGACAACACTACTACGTTACCACATTGACGTCAGATATTAATGAAGATGTAAAGTAGAATGGATATTTTCATATACCAACCTACTTTTTGTCGGGAGTTTTTTGTACGATCTGGCTTATGTAGACTTTTGATTTTTTTATGGGATAGGAGAGTAAACGAGTATGCCTGTCACCTGATGGTATGTGACCAGCGCCGTCCATGGACACCTGCAACACATATAATGTTACAGTTGCGTTGCCGACCTTAGAGTCGGATGGGAAAGGACGGGGAAGGAAAGTGGGCCTCCCAGTACCGTTCACCGAACGAAACGCGGCATGAGTCACTTACGTCGATCTTCTGAGAGGTCGTGGTATTCTACCGGTCGAGCCAGCCCATTCATGCAGCGAACTGCTTGGCTCTTTCACTGTTGTCAATACTTGATTACAACAGTTTACAGTTTCGGGAATCGAAAACGCTTCCTGGCTTACAACTAATATGTAGTATATGTACCTAATATAGGAACATTTGTGATTTTTCTGAATAATATCTCGGTTGTGAAAGGCCAGATTTTTATGAGTCTGTTGTGATATTTACCTACCAAAGATATTACGGCTCTCAAATCTCAATTTACGTTCAATTTTTACTTCAATTGTATGTTACGCAACTATTTTAATTGTCCAATCAAACTTATAATTATTAGTGGTTTGAAGATTTTTCAATATTTTCGAACGAAAAATAAAATTAGTTACGCTGCATAGATTAATAGTCATTAATATTTTCCGTTCCTTGGGTTATTCGATACATACCCTAAGGGCATGACTAGCCGGTGGCCAACACATGTAAAATAGCTTTTAACACTTTTATGGCACCACGCTTTTTTGTATATCTAATATAACATAACTTTAAGCCAAGTCTCTTGCGAAGCAGGCAGAGGAAACGGGAAGGGCACGATTTTTAAACATCACCCTTCGACTTTCATAACTCTTATAGTAGTACACGCTCGTCTGTTTTTAAAGTTCCTGACATCATCTTCCCCTAGGACACATTCAACATGGTCATGGAACGTACATTGTAACCGTCCTCGACTCCTACATCCTTCCTCTTTTGCACTGTGTGTCTTCTTAGTTAATTTTGCAGTGTCTATTCTTTATAAGATTTGCTTTTTTTTAAACGCGTGTTAAAACGTATATTCATGACATGCATCGTAGTATTTTGGGAAATTTACAAAATATTTAACAGGATTTACATTTGTGTTTAATTTATGTGATAGCTTTTGTGGTAAATAAAACCTTTTATCAATATATTGTCGACTACAATCTCTGCAAGCAATGAGGAAAATATCAACTTGAAATACGAATCAATTGATTTTTTTTGTAATACTTTCATAGACGTAATAATAGTTAGAAAAAAAACACTATCCTAAGTCTTATACAATACATGAAAGGATTGCTTTACTAATTCAGAACGGTGTTAATTTTTAACGATTTCGCGATATAAATTAATAGTTTTGATATTTTTTTTTGTTGAACTAACAATTTAAATTTATTACTCGCTTTTTATATTCGAAGTTATTTGCAGCATGTTGTTTCTTGTTAAATTCGATTTGAGGATTAAAACGGATATTGAGCTAGACCTTAGTAAATTACTACTCAAATGGTCTTTAATACTGCATGGCAGAAAAAGTAAAGTAAATGCTCACCACAAGCATTTACTTATTAAAAGCTTTTATTTAACTTGCACTGTATGTATGCATGTAAGTATGTATGTTCGGAATCTTGCAACTCAATTTTGAAGTAAATATCTTCAACCGATTGAACTGAAACACGTTTACTTTGGATGACAATGCATAATATGATGTGTGACATTATTCTATATCCAATATGGCGGACCACCCAAGATGGAAGAATGGATATTTTGAATGCATTTCTGCAATATGGGTATCAAATGAAAGGGCATAATGAGTGTAACTCAAAAAATAATATGACGCCATTCTAAATCCAATATGGTGGAATATCCAAGATGGAGCAAAACATATTTTAAGCTTCTGTACAATATGGGTATCAAATGAAAGGGCTCACTGAGAGTAACTGGAAAAATAATATGACGTCATTCTAAATCCAATATGGCGGATCATCCAAGATAGAGGAACAGTTTTTTAATGCATTTCTACAATAAGGGTATCAAATGAAAGGGTTTGTTAATAGTAACTCGAAAAAAAAATGCGGTCATTCCAAATCCAATATGGCGGGAAAAATATTTGCATTTCAACAATATGGGTATCTAATGAAAGGACTTGTTGAAATTAACTCAAAAAATAGTGTGACGTTATTCTAAATACAATACGGTGGACCATCCAAGATGACGGCATCCATATTTTTGATGCATTTCTACAATATGGCTATGAATTAAAAATCATCATTGCGATTAAATGGAAAAGAAAGCTCCAAGCTGAAATTGAATTAGATAATCTAGCCAGCTATAACTCAAAATAAAAAAATAAACTAAAAGCAAAAACCCTTTTTAAAGAAGCTTTTATTTAAGCGCTCTAAAAATAAGAAAATATTTTTTAATTTATATAATAATAAAAGATTGTCGCGAGGTTTGACTCCCTATCAGTAGGTAATTAAATTGCAATAGATAATATAGTAAAGTTCGTAGATTAATTTACATGAGTGTTTTGCCCATTTCTTCTCATGACAACCTTATATTCAGAATGGTCCGTGCGTTTTTGTTTCAAGGAGGCAATTTTCTCAAGCGCTCGTATTTTAATATGTTATGCTTTAAATATAATAAGTTAAATATCTGTATTTACGGACTATATTTAACTGTGTGTGAAGACCCATGAAAATAAAGCTATTTTGATTTGATTTGACATTATAAAATTAGTACAGTTTATTTACAACTCGCGCGACAAGCTTTTATTATTGAAATTTTTAAGGAAATATTATTTTCTTATTTTTAGAGCGCTTAAATAAAAGCTTCTTTAAAAAGGGTTTTTGCTTTTAATTTATTATATTTACTTAACTTTGTATTGAAGGCTAAATAGGTTATAGACAAGCATCGGGCCATAATGCATTCCCTTATACCAAGGGGAGATGCTCTGAGGAATTGTTCGCCTGCAGATTTTCGCCATCGCTGGACGCGTCAATGCTACCGTTCGCATTGACTGTATGGTTGGCGATCGACAACTGTGCACTTCACCCAGCACATCTTACCAAGCACTGTTCTTTTGTAGAACCAGCTGCTGGAATTTCCGAATCGTTACGACCTAGGAACCTCCAAGAAACGAGCCTATTCGTTTCGTATTTCATATACCTCCTTCTACCATAATGAAAAAAAAAAACGAAATTATGAACTTGCATTTCTAATTCCACATCAACACAGATAGAGACAGCTCATTTATATCAAGCGTGTTTTGTGTGATCATCACTTTCCTACCCTCATCCCTCCCTCTATGTGGAGGTAGTCATCCTTTCGAACTATCCATGTGGTCAAAAGATTTGGCTGCGGTTTTATAACCGCCCGCCTGCCTGACGTCAACCCTCCTTCGGAATGACTTCGTTGGTCGTTTATATCCCACCAGGGACCGGCACATAACTTTTTGTGATATCTTAACATTATCATATCGAACTGAATAAATTTCCTGATAATATACAAGCGTCCGCATCTATTAGCAAGTAAAATTATTTTTATACAGATACTCGTAAGATGTAACGTTTCAGACTCATTAGATGGATGATTCAGATGCCATTTTTTCCTCTCCCTTCCCTTTGAACATGCAACTCGGTCAAGTGCGTTCTATGGGTATCTATGTGTTTCATGGCTCGGTGATTAATTGTAATTGCGTACATATACATAAATCTATATATATCTATATATATATATATATATATATATATATATATATATATATATATATATATATATATATATATATATAAATAATTATATAACGTTACCAACATGTACCAATTGTGCGTGTACATAATATATTATGATGACCATATTACAAAAAAGTTACTATTTTATGGGATAGAAAGGCAAACGAACAGTCGGGTGACTAGCGCCGCCCATGGACACCTGTAACACAGATGGTGTTGTTGCGTTCCCGGCCTTTAAGAAACAAGGATGGGAACGGAGGTGGAAGGGGGTGAGCCTCTGGATACTTCTCTTACCGAACGGAACGCGGCCTGGGCCACTTTACGTTGAAATTCAGAGAGGCCGCGGTATTTCACCGGTTGAGCCGGCATATTGATGCCGGCTCAACCGATAGATAGATACAGAGTGCAGAGAATAGGCTGATGCTTATGACTTGCGAAAAATTATCTTATATAATATAAATAAACATTAAAATTATTATCTTATACATCTATAATATAATCGGTAAATTAATTATATATTCGAATGTATAATATTCGCTTTAATACGTGAAAGCATTTGACTATCGAACTATCTTGCTTCGGTCTAATGTTAATTTCATAAATTTTATGGATTCCTGAGACTAGTTCCAGTCTAGGTTAATTGTTTATGTTAAAATTTCTATGTTCTAAGTTTTAATTATTTATTATAGGCAGGCCGTGATATATCTATACTTTAGAGGACATAATATATCTACTTGTTGGTAAACATACACATATATATATATATATACATAACTTCACGCCAAGTCTTTTTCGAGGTAGGCAGAGAGAGAATTCTGACACGGCTCACGCGCATCTTTGAGTTTCACAGCTCTTACACGCTGGGCCAGCTGATCATTAAATGATGACGGTAATGGTAAAATGGCAACATTTTATAGATTTAAGATTTTTATGGGGAAAACGAACAAGCGGGATATCTCATGTTAAGCGACTAGCGCACCTCATGGGCACCTGGTTGCCAGCCTTTAAGGATGTAGAACGGCAGTGAAGTGGAATGGCATGTACCTTCAGATACCTCTCTCACTGGACGTAACGCGACAAGAGATCCTTTACGTCGATACTTTGAGAGGTCGTGGTATTACACCGGTCAATCTGGCCCATTCATGCAGCGAACTGCCTGACTATACCAATGTTAACGATTGTTTTTTAAAATAATATTTTAAAAATCGACACGACGTCATAAATTATTAAAGTGCTTATGTCAAAAGAACGTCATCTAACAAAAGTGATTTGTAATCTCAAGTCGTCGTGTTTCGTCACTAAAGTTGACATACTCTCTAAAAATAAATCTAAATTTAACTAGTTTCTGGAAACGGGAACAACATGTTCCCCCCCACTATATATAGAAATGGACCGTTCATATTATATTATGATCCGAAATGTCCAGTGCCGGTGTAACGTTACGGTTCTCGTACGGAAATTTATGGCCACCCTACAAACTCCTTTGGGAATTTTCAAATAAATCATGTTGCGTTTAACGTTTGCTCTGTTGCCGTGCTTGTAAATAAAACAGATGCGTTCATATTAAGTGGCGCATAAATTATTATGCCGTTTTGATTGTTGATTGCGAAATTTTTCATTTGTACAAATTGTTTTGATTTATCTTATGCCTATTCGATTTCGACACAAACATATAAGAAATTAAATAAATATCAGTATTTATTTTTTACTTTATGGCTCTTGCACTAATGCGTGTACAAAACAGATATTTAGGACAGTCTTGCGACTTCGCACGAATGAAGTTCTATTCCTAGGAAGTTCGCATTTAAGGATGTCAACATATTCGTCATTTTAAGCCGGCGAAAATATCTTTATCATTACATACAACAAAATCGCTTTCCGCTGTCTGTCTATTATATAAGGGGACAGATATTTGAAATAACTCAACGGATTTTGATGCGGTTTTTTTAATAGATAAAGGGTGTCAACGGGAAGGTATATGTATGAATAACGTATTAAATAAAAAGTGATAATTTTTAATATTTAGCATTTTGATTGTAAACGCTGCAAGAATTTCTTTTGTTGCGAGGCAAAGTTCACCGGGTCAGCTACGAGTAGTTTATTATATGACTGTTGTTTTCGAACCCTTGAGAAACAAATTAATGCTGACCCTATATACCTATGTTATAGGATCCAAAGTGAATGTTGCCACTTTTGTACAGAGTGTTCGTGAAGGTAGTAAACAGTTTCTTTATCGAGATTTAAACGGCGCTGAATACAGTAAAGTCAGGCTATAGCTATCTGTAATCGTCAATCATTAAAGCCATCGCCAAAATAAATGAATTGATTGATCAATAAATTATAAATATGTCTATGAATATTGTGATAAATTAAAACATATCAATTGAATTGTCATTTGAAAATATTGTGGTTGGATTTAACTCTTTGTTCTTTCTTTTATAAATTTGCTTAGTATTAAAAGCAATTTGCATTTCGCAAATATTAAATTTAACTTTGTTAAGTGCATTATTATGTGTTATTTAATTTAACTTATATTTTTTAAATTAAATACTTGTTTAAAATTTCAATTTCTAGTTCAAAGGCGCACGTGATGGATCAGTTATAGATTAGCTATTTGGTATTAAAAATTAAACAATGCTAAAAGGGTAAGGGGCTTGTATCGTTTCGCAATAGAGTCAAGTAGACGAGAGTGCATCAGATTGAAAGTTAGGGTTGTCTACCGCCTTTAAGAAAATAATGTGCGCACTGTTAATTTACATTGTTTTATATTTTACTAGTTGACCCGGCGAACTTTGTTCCGCATCAGAAGTAATAAATAAGTAATTTGTTAATTTTTTTTTACTAGATTATAGTTGAATTATACATATAAACCACCCAGTTGACACCCTCTTTCTAATAAAAAAAACATCAAAATCCGTTGTTTAGTTTCAAAGACATATAAGCATATAAGGGGACAGACAGCTTAAAACGTCTTTGTTATATGTACTATCTACTCAGAAGATCGACGTAAAGTGGCTCATGCCGCATTTCGTTCGGTGAGAGAGGTACCCGGAGTCCCATCCCCTTTCCCCATCCTTTCCTATCCTACTCTCTTAAAGGTCGGCAACGCAACTGTAACACTATATGTGTGTGGTGTGTGGTGTGGTGTGGTGTCCATGGGCGGCGCTGGTCACTTACCATAAGGTGACACGCTTACTCATTTGCCCTCCTATCCCATAAAAAAAGGTCTGGAACCACCAAGTTACCGAGACAATTAATAAAATGATAGGATGGAAACCCTGCGCGAATCCAGCATATGGACGTTTTAATTTTAGGCCACGCGTAGTGTTCCCGGACACAGTAGGAAGTGCAGCGCCCTATTTCGGTTCGGCCCTTTTGTTGCTCCGTTTATTTCTGTTTACGTCGCGTTTCGTAACTTTACGAGCCGGTCTCGGATGCGCCCGCGCACGCTCTGTCGCAACAGTTATTAACGGCCCGCCCGCCACCAGGCACCCGCGCCTCCAATAACCAATGTTCCGTACTCCAACCGGCACACGTAATTGCTCTCTCGTCGACACCATCGCTGCTCGATGTTAAATCGATTTGGGTAATCGATTCATTGCTTTGATTATTGCGAATGGGATTTTGTCAGTAATAAAAGTAATTTTACCGTCGATCATAACATAACATAACTTCACGCCTTTTGTTACCCGAAGGTGGCGCAGCCTCGTCTCGCCGTTATGTTTACATCCCTAAATAGGTGGCGAACTTATTGCCATACCGGGCACAAAGTTTTCAGCCATCGATATTTATCACACTGAACTTCCGAAAACAATTTCGAAAAGTCATTGGTGTGACCCAGTGTCAGGATTCGAACCCAGACCTCTGAATCAGAAGCCATGGGCTTGACCACTGGGCCATCGAGACTATAAAGAGAAATCTGAGAAATATAGAGAGAAATCTGTCACAAAATATATGTGTGCACTATTGCACATCAGTAATATGGCCAGCACTTTGTCTTCGAGGCGTCAGAATGTTTAGCCAGTTCCCACATAGATGGCAGTTGCGACGCGTTAGAAAGCCTTATCGATCCACGGTCAGTGCCTGCTTACTCACTTCTAAACGAAGTGACGTGATTTTTATCGATAATTTTCTACTGTTTGATTAATCGATATCCGCTTTGGCATATTATTGTAGAAAATATAGTTAAACTTGCACGCATAAATTATCATAGAATTTTCATTATATTAATAATATTATTGATTTAATATCTATTTATTTAATAACATAATTTGAGGCCTTTTTCAACATAATTTGTGAAGGCAGCGGCTGTTAGTCTGAGCTGTTGGTCTCGTCTCGCCGAATTGTTATGTTGGCGCCCCAAATGGAATAGGTGGCGAACTCATTGTCTCACACCGGGCGTAGAGTTGTCAGTCATCGAAATTTATCACACGTAACTTCCGAAATGTATTCCGAGAAATCACTGGTGTGTGTCCGGAAGCGAACCCACGACTTTATTAATTAAACATTATATTATCTTACACACTCCACAAGATTATTAATTAAACATTATATTATCTTATTAAATACCTTTAAGCCACAATAATTTTAACTACAAATACTGCAAACTTCAACCTATGTAGCAGTTTTCTGTTAGGATTCAGCATAGTAATTAAAAACTAAAGGGGAACTAGTTCTTTGTTATGTTTAAGGTAATTTAGCCCTCAAACCTTACTCATCGCGAACATCTAGAGCAAACACTAGTAGTAATGTGGCTGTGTTTTTTTTTTTGTAAACTTGGCTACCTAAGCATCACTACCAACCTTTTTTTAAGATAGCCGGCTGTGCCGCTGTAATATCAGATATTTTGCGCAAACATAACAGATAAGAGCCTTCTTTATGTAACAAATAACAGATTGAAATTACATTTGAACAATAAGAAATTAGAATGCTTTCGAACGCAACTTGGGTGTACGCATAATAGGTTGTTGGAAACCATTTGTGCGTTTCCATGTAATGTCGGAGCTGATTTGATAACCTTTCCGTTCGCAATGCAATCGGTATGAAATGAAAGGCAGGCGGGCCTAGCTGGACACCGGTAAGGGTGCGTTCATATCCATGTGTCTATGGATAAAACTATAGACGTCACAAATATGCAACTCTATGGTCATTCTTATAAAATGGGCATCAGTGCTATATATTCCAAACGATATGTAACGCCATAACTCCAGAATTATCAAAAAATGATGAGATATACCATATGGATATAGAGTGTACTTTAATTTAGTTGTAAAATAGAGGAAGATGTAGAAATGTGTAGTCTCGCTAGTCCAGTGGTAGAGCACCCCACTTCTGAATCAAGAGGTCGCGGGTTCGAATCCTTGCTCACACCAATGAATTATCGAAATTAATTTCGAAAGTTATGTGGGATACATATCGATGACTGAAAACTTTGTGCCCGGTATGGCAATAGGTTCGCCAGCTATTTCATTTGGGACGTAAACTTAACGGCATTTAACCTCAGGTGGAAAAGTTATGTTATGTAGATATAATACTTTCGTGTTTTTTTTCCGCCGGATTTTGCTTTGCAATTTGTGTAAACAAAATGCGGCATTAATTATATAAATTAAAATAATATGTTTATCTTGTTATTTGTAACTTTTTAGTTTGCTATATTTTCTATTTCATCATCAGTGCTGCATTTAAATTATATAATTTAAATAGTCTTCTAAAATACTTTCGCGTGCAATGTAGGTGCTAGAGATCTCGCTCATTATTTTAAAATTGCCTTTAAGTACAGTTTGTATCGGATCTGATGAAATGAAATTCTCGAGTAACATGATGAGGCGTATGCGTTGAAATTTAATAGTTCTAATTCGCGCTACAATGTTGGCTACATTTCATATATATCATCGGTATTAGTTTTATGTGTAAAATGTTTATACTTTTTATACATAAAACTGAGAGACGAGACTATTACGAGATATATATCGTATAGAGATATATATCGAATAAACGAGATATTTTTATTAATAAATTACGTCTTTTTAACATAGCTATACTAAAACCTGCCTAGATCTGCAGTGGGTTATATCCTAGAACGTGTATCGAAAGCTGCTTTAGCAGGCTCCTACCAAATTTAGCTGAGCAGGGAGAGCAACACGAGCAGAAGGGGGCCCCTTAAACCTACATTCGGGTCGCAAGTCCCGGGATCTGCTCGGAGTTTCCCTCTCTGTCACAAGATGGTCCCGGCACCCGCACAGTGGATCCATGGATGGCTATGATATTCGTCTCTTTACACACTCAAGACGTCACGACAATACCATTGTGGAATAGACAGTAAACACAGAGCGAGTTAAGAAGATTTACTTCATTGGCTTTTTGGAATTCTTTAATACTTGTCATTAAATTGATATTTAACATAACTGTATTCTTAAATATGAATTTCCAGTCACAATTTTTTCCTTTTTTAAGTTCTTTTGTAATTTTTGAAGTTTTCTGTACATTTTTTGTGCTTTTACGACTCTAATACGCAGGGTCTTTATGACTTGTATCGTTGACTGAAATACTCCGTTGGTCTTACTTAACTATAACGTGTAAGCCTAGAAATAGTAGGAACTTGGATCTGAACATTGGAACAGAAGATGTAGTACTAAACTTAAGGGTTTAGTACTAGTGCTAAGGAAAATGAGACTCTGGACAAAAAGTAGTTCGTGGTGTATTTACGAGGAAAACCCTTTGTGTATGTGTTATGCGGAATATAAATGTACTTTCGAGACCTGGGAGATATGACACCATCATATTTCAGCAGTTGAACAGACTATGAATGAAACATTGTTGCCTAATAGCCATGCCTACGTGGTGGTACCTATTATTTACTTTGAGATTTAATATACTCGTTAACACGACTTCTGCAACCTCTCAGGAGTAGAGCTATTGACTATATAAATATATTATATCATTTCGATAAACAACCTAGGAATGGACATTGCTACGTTTTTACCTTTTAGGATATTGTGGGATTGCGGTAGCTTCTCACACCAACGCTTGAGAATGTTTGTATCTACCTGTGTTGCTCCCTGTACCCCGATCCCTTTGAATTAATAATAGTGGTTGACCCTAGAGGTGTAACAATTAGAGGGAGGGCTACCCAATACATTACTCCAAACGAATTCTGACAAGCCGTAGTATAGGAATTGGTGAAATGTCAATCACAAGTCGAAGTCACTTTTAGGCAAATAAGATTTATTTTGAAATACAAAAAGAAATTTTGTCACATTAAAACAACTTTTAGGATTATATCGCGTTTATTTATTACTAATTTTCATTTTGTTTATCACTCGGGAAAATGATTTCTGTAAAGAGTTCGAAACGTCGGGAAATAAATAAAATTAGTAATAAATAAATAATAATTTAATGTCATGAACGTGATTCGCGAAAATCTTAGAGAGAAATTTTGTCGTTTCGTTTTCATTATTAAATCATTCCTTTTCATATCTATGATCGCATAACCTAAAAAAATATGGAAACTATGTATTTTGAAGGGTTTTGCTCGTGTAGAAATATTCTTAAATGGGCAGATATAAAAAGCTTTCTACAGAGACCATACGTTGTTGATTGTAGGCAAGAGTCGTGATGAACGTTGATGGTAGCCATTAGAGGAGTGATAGCGAGACGTATGGTCACCACGCCTAGAGATCTACACTAGCAGAGTGCTTCTTAATGGCTAACTGTAGTTTGACAAGTTTACGAGGAGACAAGCAGCCAATACGTCGGGTCCTACCAGTTCGATTGCTGTACGATAAGTTTCTGCTCTGAATGTCTCTCAAAAATTTAAAAATTGGAAATGCAACACGAAAACTTTTAAGTTTAGTTAGCTAATAAACATAAGCTAATTCTGCCATCGTAAGAGATACAATAAGATTAGTCGTCTCTGTGGTCTGGAAATCGATGTGTGATAAATCGCCACCTATTGGGAACGTAAACATTCGGCGAGTGGGGACTTAACACCTTGGGGTAGAAAATGCCTTAGCTCAAACATATGCATGAATAGCTGTGTACGGACTCGGCAACACAAATAGAAGTGTTGTATAAATTTAAAAGTTTTATCGATTATTCAATCGATTATAGTACGCACTGTTGGTTAGCAATCGCATCTTATCGATATTATCTAATCGCGTAAACATTTGGACGTGCCGCGCTCGCCGGGCCCGCTCACGATCTCCCATTGTGTTGCGATTCACGCCCGCTCTTCGGCGCGCGACCAGCACCGTTCGAAAGTAGCGCCCTTCGCGCGGAATGCGATTAAAAAATATATCCGGAACACTGTTTACGTTTAAGAAATATTTGTTAGATTGTATCTGTTGCAATGAGACGAGAGCCAAGAATTCTTATGATATATACCGATACGGAAACATTGGAATACCTAAACAATGATATTCTTGTGGTTCAGTGGATTCGTAAACAGCCTAAATTGGTTGCATTTTGGTAGACAAATTATTATTATTTAAGCCGTACTCTAAAGCACTAGGCTTATTGAAAGGATATTTCATTAATCTAATCAACCGATCCTTTGCTGGACGGAAATCTGTGTAATCTTTTGAACTGATTCTAAATGGTCTGGTCTAAATGTAGTATACCTGTTTAATTGAGCATGATACCAGCTGCTGCAAATGTTCTAGGCCTGAATTCGAGACATGGGGCACAAATTTCATAGTTATTGATATTTATCACACCTACATAGTATGCGGATAATCGCAATATTGTCACGAGCCCTAACTTCGACTTCCGGACCTCTGAACTGAAACTCTGATTATTGACCAACTTGTTCACCGAATAGATATGATTGGAGTCATATCAAACTCTGCTTTGTCAGGTTTCGGACTGGGGCCGACTAAACTTAGTCCAATTCAACCCTAAGAAGACACAGGTTTGCGCGTTTACCGCAAAAAAGACACCATTTGTCGTAGCTCCCTGCTTTGAGAGCACTCCCTTAGCCGTCGACTTGTCGAGTGACGTCCAATTTCGCGGTCATCTGGAGGGCAAGGCCAAATTGGCCTCCAAAAAGCTTGGTGTACTCAATAGAGCGGGACGGTATTTCACGTCAGGTCATCGCTTGCAACTGTATAAAGCGCAGGTCCGGCCTCACGTGGAATACTGTTCTCATCTTTGGGCGGGGGCACCCCACTACCAGCTTTCTCCATTTGACCGCATTCAACGACGCGCGGTTCGGCTTGTCGACAACCAAGCTCTTTCCGATCGGCTTGATCCGTTGGCATTGCGGAGAGATGTTGCATCTCTATGCATCATGTACCGCTTATACCACGGGGAGTGCTCTGAGGAATTGTTCGGACTTATACCGCCTGCTGACTTTCGCAATCGCCCGACTCGCCAGTGTCTCCATCCACATCGGCTGAATAGTTGGCGATCTACGACAGTGCGATTCAGCCGTCACTTCCTGCCACGCACTGCTCCTATATGGAACCAGCTGCCGGCAACGGTATTCCCGGACCGCTACGACCTTGGTACCTTCAAGAAACGAGCGTATTCCTATCTTAAAGGCCGGCAACGCTGATGCGACGCCCCTGGTGTTGCGGATGTCCATGGGCGGCGGTGATCGCTTACCACCAGGTGACCCGCTCGCTCGTTTGCCCTTTTTTCCATAAAAAAAAAAAAAAAAAAAATCAATTTGCTTAGTAACCTCTTATGGTACCCACGAAAAGAGATGGGGTGTTGCTATTAGTTAGAGCTCTATCTACCAGGCTACTCTTAGTAGAGTGT
This sequence comes from Euproctis similis, assembly GCA_905147225.2. Classification (NCBI taxonomy): domain Eukaryota; kingdom Metazoa; phylum Arthropoda; class Insecta; order Lepidoptera; family Erebidae; genus Euproctis; species Euproctis similis. Next base: position 20,270,269 of record LR990109.1, read on the forward strand.
AGACCGGTGCCGCACGCCACCTTCCGGATGTTGCGTGCGTAAATATCTATCAAAGTTGTGCCCGATATATGGCAATATTTTTACAATTTAATAACAGTCATAGAAGGAAGTATTTGACTATCTTTTAGTGTCATCGCGAGACGGTTATTACATACACATATATGCAAGAATTAGTTTTAAATGTTATTTATATTTTCTTAATAACTAGTTGCGTTTTTATAATGTGTTAAGTGCCTCGAGGCTTATAGTTATTTTGTCGGAGACGAGTAATTAAATTTCCGAATGATATATACATTTTGTTTGATTTAACTAGTGTTGTTAATTGAAGGTGAAGGTGTTATCCACACCCAAGATAGAAATTTGAGATCAGCCTTTAGGGAAGAGGTCGCACCGTCTTTGGTGCAGGAGGACTCCTAACAATCGTGACATAAAAAGCCTTTCTATTTGAAATTATGTACTGAGCAAGATATATTTGTCCAGCTAGATATGTGTGAAGTTTAGATGTAAACAAATGAAACACACACAATTATGGGTTCATAAAATGGTCATTTCTGAGCTACTCGTATTACACCAGCATAATTCTAGTTTTTAATATAAAGACTTCGGAAACTCGATGTGCGAAGCTGATCTACGAGGATGTGGTGGTGGTGCTTCCCGTGAAATGTTTCATAATTATAGCGCCCGCGCAACTGATTACGGGAAACGTGGAAATTGTTTTAATGTCATGCAGTTGGATATTTATTACTGTTTACATCCAGATATTAAAAAACGAAGTCAAGTGTGACTCCAACTTATATTATCAGGGTGCCGATGAAAAATTAAATAATACCGTGGAGTCTCTCCGTTTGGGAGCAGTGAAACTTTGTGATTCTCAGCCACTAAATTTGATAATTCAAAATATTACCCGGTTAAATGAAAACTGTGTGTACTGTACTAATCAAAGTAAAGATACGGTATTATGGATTACAATAGAAGTTTTTGACTAATATAACATAATATGTTATATTAGTTATACTGACCATTGCCTGCGTGACCATTTCTATTCAATCCAACTAATAACAAAAACAAAACAATAACAAAACTTTTGATTACTTCCCCGCAGATTTTTAATTTTTTCATTGATTGGTTAAATTGATAAAAAGATAGGGGTTTAGCTGTATAAGATGGTTCCGCTGATACCTTTGAACAGGTACGGTACCATAAAGAGTAACAACGGCTTTCACACATGTCAGAATATTCTATATATTAAAATATCTTTAGGCCCATCCCTGAGTGCAGTAACTACTATTGCTTGAACGCGAATTTTATATCTTAAAATAACATTTGTGTATGTTGACATTAAACATAACTTGACGCCTTCTACCCGTTACGTCTTAAGTGCAATAGGTGGCGTTCCTATTGCCGTATACTGGGCACAAAGTTGTCAGTCATCGATACTTATCACACATAACTACCGATCCGATCGAATTATGAATGAGAAGCGGGGAGCGCGACCACTGGTCGGTGGTCCAGTACTAGACTAGTAAATAGTAAGAAGATTTTCAAAATAATTTACTTGATTTGATACTTTTACTAAAGCTTCGCATCTGCAATCTGCCGTTACGCTTCCCGTAATACTGTACCACGTTTGCTATATATATGTAATGAGGAAGGATGATAGATACACACCTTGCGAGAAGAATGATAGACCTGAATGTGAAGGAAATAAGAGAAGTGGAAGATCCAAGAATAATGGATGGATTGTGTGGAAGGCGAGTGAGAAAGGCGTTCGTGTGTAAGAAGCGAATGGAAAGGGAGCGTGGAGAAGAAATACCTGTTGTTACGATCCCAAATAATGGGAACAAGGGCGGGAAGCTGATGATTTGCTATATATTTATTATTACAGATACTGTTATTCCAATACTTAAGAAACTCATAATTTGTTATTGTTTATAAATTTTATTACTGTACCCATTTGTTGCACAACGTTGTACAAGAGTGGTAACGTAACACGAGTGGTAACGTTGTAAATAGAAGCTGTCGCGATGTCGTTTCTCTCGTTACTGCTGTTTTCAGTAGCGATATTAATATTATTAATTTTAAATTATTTGCATAGAGTATTTGGCATATGAGTTCTTGTCCGAATCTTCTCGTGCCCCTACACTCGAAATCGGGCTGCTCGTGGCGATTGCGTCCGTTTTTTCTTGTTCCACGGGGGCACTTTCCACAAGCGCTCGTGTTTATTATTATTTCATGATGTATAATAACTTAAATTTTGTAGATTGACTATTTTTAAATGTCTGTGAAAGTGAAAATAAAATGAAGACCCATGAAAATAAAGCTTTTTATATATTATATACTTATTATACTTTAAAATACCCTCGAATTCCTTGTTAAATGGAATTTTGCATTTGCTGATAGTTTTTTATTCCTTGCTTAGAATTGTAGGTTCCCTTTCATTGTAAATATTTAACTTTCACTAAATAATTGAACAATAAGTATAGAAATTGTATTGACTTTAATGTATGTACAGATATAAGATTGCTTGAAAATATTCATCTACTATACAGAATATACCTACACGTCTTAATCCTGCCCGAAGGTGTAGGCAGCGGCTGTTAAACCTCGACTCGCTGAGATTTTACGTCCCAAATGGAAATAGGTGGCCGAACGTATTGCCTTACACCGGGTACAAAGTTGTCAGACATTGATATTTATCACACTTATCTTCCGAAAAGAATTCCGAACAAGTCATTAGCCCGGAAGCGATCCTACGACTTCTCAATCACTGCAGCGGGGAGCTCGACCACTGACTGGTCCACCGAGACTGTTAATATCTGCATCCACTAATAGATGTATAGGTTCATTACAATATATATATTTTTAATTTTCTTTGGGGATTTTTAACGATTTGAAGCTTGTATCATATCTTTGTCCGCTGTTTCTAGCTTGTTTCTAGTGTGTTTTCTAGCTACCATGCCTAATTACATCTCTTATGTGGTCATCTTAATGAATAAAAGCCCAGATAATCATGCTTTGTGCTAAGGCGAAAGACGCAAAGAAAGCCGAAGAAAAGATTGGATAATCTTTTCTTAGTCCGGAATTTACAAACAGAATAATACTCGTAGATAACTAAAATATTTAAAATGTCTTTCTTACTCTCCCTATCTTCTAATCGTCCACATATTTTTTTAAAGATAAATATATCTAAATGTATAGATAAAAACTTTCTACTGATTTCTTGAATTAAGTGTGTAGATATTTTTTTTAGGGCCTTCACATCCTGAACGACTATTATCGAAGCAACAATTTAGAAGCATATCGATAGTGAAAGATGGAGGTAATGTTCTTTTTCTTTCAACATATAATTACGGCTGCTTAGCGGGTGTGAGCAGGTACATATTATGGTCATTTATTGTGAGCGTAGATGTTGATAAGAAGTTGCATAATGAGTGACGAGACATGTGAAGTAGTGGTTTATGATGCGGGCTGCTGTTTAGAGGTAGCGTGTTCGTTAGTTAGTTGTGTTCACATCTCACAAATCGTTTGGGGACTGACAGAGATTGTAAGGAGAGCCATCTCATTTATAAAAATTGTGTGTTTGTTAGGAAAAGTATTCCTGTCAATAATTAAAATTTTACTGACTTTTTTTTTTGTTTTGAATGTGATGGGAGGCAAATGAGCAAGCGGGTCTTTATGGTACTGGGATGGGGAAGTAAGGGGAAAGTGGGTAGGGATACTTCCTCTCACCGAACGAAACGTGACATGTTGCATTTTATTTCGATATTCTTTGTTTTTTAAACCTAAATGAATAAAAAAATATTTTGATTAATTTTATGTTCTTTTCATAATAGCAATAGCTTTTAAAAGATCGATAAAATAATTAATAAAATGTATACTGGCGGTATGACGTAATATAAAAATACATTGTAAAAGTTTATATATTTCCTCTTGAACGATATTTTTTTATTTGTTTCCTACAACAATAAAAGTATTATACAATCACATATATAACTATATCTAAAAATGTTATTGAACAATTTAACATATAAATTTATTAATAATTGTTTATAGTTATAGCGTCCGTCTGGCGTGTCCGTTTTTTACATTCATCACTAGTGGTTTCACGCTGCTTCACTCGTTGTCCCCTGTTTGATCTCGTTTAGTTTAATTCTCATCCCACTACTTGTAAAGCTATATTAGGTACTGCAAAGTTGATTATAAAAACTCTAAGATTAATCTCCGCGATAAAATTGTGCTCATTTTTAAATGCCCCTGTCACCGAATAAAGTGCCACTGTCACTTTACTTTGACTTTATAAGAGGTCGTGACTCTACCATTGCTAAAAGATAACACATTTTCGGTGGTCCAGTGGTCGAGCACACGGCTTCTAAATCCAGAGGACACGGGTTCGAATCCTGGCTCACACCAATGACTGCGAATTTAATTAATTTCGAAAGTTATGTGTGAGAAATATCGATGACTAAAAACTTTGTTCCAATAGGTTGCAATAGGTGGTTATATGGTTATAGGTGGTTGCAATAGGTTCGCCACCTATTCCATTTGGGACATAAACATAATGTCGAGTCGAGGCCTCTGCCTACACCTTCGGGTAGAAAAAGACGTGAACTTATGTGTTATGTAACTCATTTCAATTTTCGGGCTGTAAAATAAAATGAATTATGCTCTGAAGTTAATTTGTACGAGACAGTACACTATTGTACTTACATTTGGACTCCTTTTATAAAAAGCTGTAATAATAAAATAGCTTACAAAAAGAGAGTTATGTAACTCCCTCACATTTCAATATAACAATGCCTCATTCTCTTAGTAGGTTACACTACTGAAGGGCGTGACGAACAGATGACAGCCCTAACATTTTTAAAGCTATATAAAAAAACGCAATAACTAGAGGCCAGAGGGCGGGACGGGCCATTCGAATTATTATTACTGTGAGACTTATTACTCATGTTTACTTATTGTCGTGTGAATAAATACTGTTTAAGGCTTAAGGTGATGACACCGCTCTAGTAAAATTAAATATCCCATTTTATAGTACAATAATAACTTTACGCCTTTTCTATCCGAAGGTCTAGGCAACGGCTGATAAGCCTTGAATAGTCAAATTCTTACGTCACAAATAGAAGAACTGGTTTGACCTATGCCATAAACCAGGCAAAATGTTGACAGTCGTCGACATTTATCACACACTAGCAGAGCGCGCGAACTTCGTACCGCTATATTGTATGTAGCTTCCCGCCTCACAGTGTTACTCGCGTACAAACAAAATGTCGATGACGACGATGATTACACATAGCCTATGATTCTCTATATGTAGCTTTCTAAAGAAAAAATAATTATTGAAATCGGTCCAGTACTTTTTTTAGTTTATTCGTTAAATACAAATCTTTCCTCTTTATAATATTAGTATAGATAATTTCCCGAATTCGATCTTTTCGATTCGACTTCAAGCAGAGTGCTCAATCTCCAGACCGCCGAGACGACAATTTTATTAGAAGTATGAATATATTGCTATATTATTTTCTTATATCTTGTTCAGCTGTCCTCTATGACGTTGTTTGATTTACACCGAGGTTTTTAAAATACATTTAGGTAAGTGTACTACCTATGTAGTAAGACAACAAAACAGCGTCCGAGGACATGAGTCCTTTGCAAAACTAATACACACCTAATCCTTCCCTCTTTTTGAGAAAGAGAGGTAAACCCGCAAGAGAAATTGGTGGTAGTAACTACTGCCACCCATAGCAGCGGCGTTGCCGTCCTCTAAGATAAAGACGAAGGATGGGGATATAAGAAGGAATCAGACAAGAACAATATCCTGAGTTTGAGAGTTGTGAAAGTCTATCCGGCACATTGACTGCGTGACTCTACCATTGTCGACTTGACTCCCTTTTCTTTTCTCCTAATGGGTTACTATGACGGAATAATTTCATCCACAAATGGCCACTCGTCAGTCGTGTGAACCACCAAAAAGCATCATGTATTGCAATTAACCCAAAGAAAGGTTATTTATCGACTTTGATTCCCGCCAATAATAACTCATTGTGAATCTATATTACGTATCTCACGAATTCACCAGCAGGTCACGTGTGTTGCACAACTGACAAGTACCTACGTGTCAGGAGAAGTGAGACCGTGAGAGTTAATTTTCACTACTTACTATCTATCTACTATTATTTGTGTTATAAATTAGCTGACCCGGCGAACTTTGTTTCGCTTTGGAAGCAATAAATAAAAATATAAAAGATTTTTTCTCAAAAAAAGGTAACCCAAGTTAATCCTGATTACACCAGCCAATAATAGTTTCGTCAATATCGGTCCAGCCATTTCAGAAATTGGCCGGAAAAAGCTGATATTTCAATATTACAAACAGACACTCGAGTTTTATTTATATGTTTAGACTAGCTGACTACGCGAACTATATACTTTTCTCACTAAAACCTTCTACGGTAAGTGGACTATTGAAAAAAAAACTAATTTTACAATTCGACCCAGCAGTTCCCGAGATTAACGTGTTCACACAAACAAACTCTTGAACTTTATAATATTAGTATAGATTAGATTGAAAGAGAGTGTCGGTGTTAAAGTAGGGAAGAGCACGCTCCGATGGTTCGGACTTGTACAAAGAATGGATGATGCAGTAACTAAGCAGATATATATCGGAAAAGCGGAACGATGTAGGAGTCAAGGACACGCAGCCACGACACATTTTCTCAGCTTTAAAAAACCGACGAGCGTATATTGACAAGAGTTATGAAACTCGAAGAGGCGAGTGAGTTGTTTAAGAATCGCGCCTCTGCACTCTCTGTATACCCCGCAAAGCACTTGGCGTGAAGTTACGTCCGTTTATTAACTAGATATTTTATAGAGTAATATATAAGTCTCGGTGGCGCAGTGGGCGAGCGCACGGCCTCTGATCCAGAGGTCCGGGGTTCGATTCCAGACACTGGCTCATACCAATGACTTTTCGAAATTGTTTTCGTAAGTTATGTGTGATAAATACCGATGACTGACAAACTTTGTGCCCGGTATGGCAATAGGTTCGCCACCTATTCCATTTGGGACGTAAACATAACGGCGAGACGAGGCTTAACAGCCGCTGCCTACACCTTCGGGTAACAAAAGGCGTGAAGTTATGTTATGTGTTATGTTATATTTTATAGAGTTCTCACGAGATCGCGTCCATTTAGTTATATAGTTGGGGACTTACGCAACTATGTGATATTGTTTTTTTTTTTGCTACATCACAAGCCATAAAAAAAATTAATGCACAGGCATTAGCTATGCTTCTATGTGTCCGTTCACTCTGAATGTTATCTTATTGCCGATCGAACGAATGGAAAATTATATAAATTGCTACGGTGCAAGTAAGTAAGTAAGTAGGTAGGTGCGCGCCCGCTTTGTTGTTGGGGCCTTATCGTCAACAATAACGCGATTTTTAGTATGGAAGTTGTGCATCTCTTGTAACCAAATTGTGCTATAGTTTTATATTGTCTTGAACGATGGTTGGGCAATACTTCTTTAAGTTTACAATTAGGATTTGTAATCGAAATACTTTTTTAGTGGATGGAAGGTCTCATAACGTCTCGCCGTATGTTTACGTTCCAAATGGAATAAGTGGCGATCCTATTGCACTACCGGGTACAAAGTTCTTAATTATCTATATTTATCACACATAACCTACGAAATTAATTTTGAAAAGTCATTGGTGTGAGCCAATGTGAGGATTCGAACCCGCCACCTCTGGATTCAGAGGCGGGTGTTCGACCACTGGACCACCGAGACTATAAGTATTTGAATGTATAATTCTTGTATAATGCAAAAAAAGTGTTTTTTTTATGGAATAGGACGGCAAACGAGCTAGTGGGTCAACTGATAGTAAGTAACTTCTCACCGCACATGAACACCGTGGTGCGTTGCCGTCCTCTAGGGACGCAACGGAGTATGAGAAACAAGAAAGGGTCAAGGGGATCGGGCCTCCGGATACATCTCTCACCGAACAAAACGCGACACGAGCCACTTCACGCCGATTTTCCGAGAGGTCGTGGTATTTCACTAGTTGAGCCCATTTATGCAGCGAACTGCAAGACTCTACCACTAGTACCACTGTTGAACTCTACCACTGTAACTGAAAATGGTGATTGAGCACTTTAATTGCAATCGCCGAGTAAACTTTGAGCGATAGATGAAGACAAAGTACTACATTATTACACACCTTTAGAAGGTGTACAAAAAAGTCTGCGATGGAGTATGTCTATCTCTTAGGGATAACCCTCAATTACCATTTTTATTAATTTAACTTTTTACGAGAAATAATAGCATATTTACAATTACATTACATTTTTATCCTATTGAGTATCTTAAATAGATGTGAATTTATAGATCAATATGGCCCTTTAAAAGAATATTTTCGAAGATATTACAGATTTTAAATGTTGGAACATATAGCGGTTGCGTCGCGCAGCAGTAAGCGGCCGCCAATGGAACTTAATAAAATCTAAAGTTTACTTATTTATTGCTTCTGACGCGAAGCAAAGTTCGCTGGGTCAACTAGTTGTCTATATCTATCAGACTTCTGCAACAATAAGTATCAATTAATTATTTTGCTCAGGATTTTCTGCTATTTACGTCTCCACGGACATTGCATGCGATGCCTGCATAATGTGCCTATAAATGAAATGACTTGTTAGTTTCTAAATATTGCGTAAATACTGTGATTCGTTGGTTTGTTAAAAGGCAACGAATCAACACCCCATTGGGTTGGTGATGAATATCTTGGTTCTACATTATATTTAAAACAAAAATAACTTTTGTCGATTCTAAACAAAATAACTGTTACCTACATCTTGGAATTTAAAAGGCATGAGGTTACATGTGTAAAGTTACGGCGCAGTTATATAGTTATACAAGATTGATGATAATGTTTGAATGCGCGTTAAAATTGATGGCGCTGTTGAGTAAGAGCTCTACAGAATTATACATTGCGTAGTTAGTATATTTGAAGAGTTTTTATCTATCAAGTATATGCCCATGTCTCGGTTGTCCTGTGGTCGAGCTTAAAAAAGCTTAAACCAAAACCGAGCTTAGCAAACCGAGCTTATGAATCAAAGTCGTGGGTTCAAATCCGGGCTCACACCAATGACTTTTCGAAATCCTTTCCGAAAGTCATGTATGATAATTATAGATGACTGAAAACTTTGTGCCTGGTGTATGGCAATAGGTTCTATTTGGGATGTAAACATACGGGCGAGTAGAGGCTTAACAGCCGCTGCCTACACCGTCGGGTAGAAAGACGCATGAAGTTATGTTATGTTTATATGCCCATGGAATTCTCTATTCACACATGTATAATGTGTTCGTATGGATACGGGTTTGAGGCACGAGCTGGTGCCAGTGCTGGCGCATTATTCATTGGCTCAATGGCCATGTTGCAGACGATTAATGTGCAATAAGTCAATGCCGGTGAGACCGACTATAATTTACGGGTTACTGTTACTATATGAGGGTATTAGATTTCGCTGCCTGCGAAAGTATGATTTAATAATATTATATTATATAAAAGACACAGATGTTTTACAAATTAGATTTTTAAAGCTGAACGACCGGTGAAATACCACGACATTTCAGAATATCAACGTAAAGTGGCTCATGCGGCGTTTCGCTTGGTGAGAAAGGTATCCAGAGGCCCGACCTCTTCCTATCTCCCCGTCCCCATCCCAATGCCAACCCGTTGCATATACCATTTTAATGGCCGGCAAGGGAACTGTAACACTTTCTTCAGGTGTTCATGTGCTGCGTTAGTTGCTTACGACACGCCTGCGCGATTGCTTCCATAATTAATAAAAAAAAGTAGGCTTCGTCATTTTCATCATCAATTTCCTGCCCCGTTCATATCATTTGAGGTCTGTACAAAAGGTTTCCTGTTTCCATAATTATCCATCATTCCCTTCTTTCACACCATCATCCCTCAGAAAAGCATTTCGTTTTTCACAAAATCCAGCTGGTATCTTAGGTCTTTCTCTTCTCTTGTTTCCTTGCAAATTTAAATCAATCATTATTTTCTTGACACGTGTATTCTCTCTCCTTATCACAGACCCATGGGCATGCATCAAGGCGATTTCAATTATACTCTCAACTAGCCGACCCGGCGAACTTTGTTTCGCCTCAGAAATAATAAATTAATAAATACATATAAGATTTCTCAAAAATAAAAGTAGCCTAAGTGACTCCTTATTACATCTACCAGCAAAAAAAGTCCCATCTAAATCGGTCCAGCCATTTCCGAGATTAGCCGAACAAACCGACAGACTGACAACCAATTACGACCAGACACTCAAGTTTTATTTATATTTTTGGATTATTTGGGCTTAATTCTTTGTGTCTTTCTTGTGATCGAATCTGCGGAAAGAAATTGATTGTATTTTTTCGTCATAAAAGTAGCGGAATAGAACATGATTGGCGGATTGGTATATGTATAATAGTTTCCTAATTTCTATATCGCCTTTTCCATTCACCACACAAATCTGTCCATTAACTTATTTAAATAGCAACTTGGGTGATAATAAATATACTTTTTTAGGATTATGATCAATTTATTAAATAACTTTTAAATAACTTTATTGGTGCAGTAAAAAATATATTAGCTTTACGATTTTTTAAAGATGCATCGTTCACTATTACTATTAATGTTACTATTTCGAAGCGATAGAGCCACGTATTTCGATGCATGAATGGACCGCTCGACTTGTGAGATACAGCGACCTCTGAGGCAATTGACTTAATGTAGTTTAACCCTATTTCGTTTGGTGAAAGAGGTGCCTAGACGCCTACCCCCTGTATTCTACTCTAGGCTAGTAGCGTGTAACTTTGTCGGTGTTGCAGATGTACATGACTGACGTCGACCATGGGCGTCAGTCGCTTACCAAAAATCTATCACTGACAAACCTTGTCTATTTTCCCTTTGAAAGCATGAAATTTAAACATGATTTTTCATATCGGAATTCTTTTCGAAAGTTATGTGTTATAAATGTCGATGACTGACAACTGTGTATGGCAATATGTTCACCGCCTATTCCATTTGGGATATAACGTAACGATTTGGCGAGTCGGGGAGAAAAAAGCGTGAAGTTACGTTTATTCAGATATAAGTCAGCAGATGTTTTCTCGTGATGGCAGCGACTGGATATTATATGAAATGAAAGTCCAATAGTAACCTATCACGATCAAACAGTGGTACGTGTAGATTGTTCAGACTGAGTTAGTTATTGCCCGGCCAGTGAGTTAATGATCTAGACCAACTGCAACACCAAAGGGATGCGCATTAGCTTAAGAACTTGAGTAGATATATATATATATAAAATATAGTTCTGTATATACAGAACTATATTTTTATATGTATTTGATTAATGAACAGGCGCCGGCTTAGAATACCGCCACCCCATCTCTTCCCGTGGGTGTCGTAAAAGGCGACTAAGGGAAAAGCTAGAAGAATGGGCAGCAGCATTCTCTCTCAAAAAATACAGCCAACTGCGATCGCCAACCCGCCTGCCAAGCGTGGCGATTATGGCAAAAACCCCCCATGATTGAGCGGATCGGCAGTTGTGGCGCTCTATGGGGGAGGCCTATGTCCAGCAGTGGACCTCAAAAAGGTTGATGATGATGATGATGATGTTAATTGGAAATTAAATTGATCACAGTAGCCTAGCGTTGCAGGGTTTGCCAACGAATCACAGGTCTCAAGTTTAAGTTTACTCACTCGCCAATTTCTCCAGTTGCTAAAAGTCAAAGGTTACATGATTAGGGTGTTGGTGTGGAAGCAGTGAATTATAGGGAATTGTGCAAAATAAAAAGCCGTTGTATCGACTCCAAAGAAATAGACTATTTGAAAATTGAAGATCTATTTGAATTAACTAATATTTTTTAGATTAAATCATGTAGTCTATTATTTATGTTCAGAAATAATATCGCTTTTTGATACATCCGGTTCCCATTGACGTCGATTATTTCCAACCGTCGAGAGTAATCCGATTACGAAGCGAAGTTAACTTCGATGTACATAGAGTAGATTCAGAGACTTATTTAGATTAATACAGTATGATTAATGAAGAGACCCAGTGAAAGTCCCTCTCCAATGGCCTTTTGTTCTATGCCATGATTTGGGATTAGATTTACTTACTAGTTACTAGTTTCACTTCTATAAATATCCAATACCTAGATATAGCTTTACATAATAACCTCTTTGCTTGATGTTATTTGGCTATCCAATTTGGCGTCGTGATATTGCAATACTGTACGAAATATCAACTGTAGATTACTTTTATAATAAGCTTCTTTTATATCAACTTTTGTAGTTAATAAATTAATCAAAATTCATTATTTGGCGCACTCAATAACTTTATAAGCTTTCACATTTGATTTAGTGGCCGATTTGGTGTTTAATATTACGTATAATCTGGACACATGACTTGGAAGATTTTAATGAGGACTTCTAAAGTGAATTTTATATAGGTAAATATAGATTTTAAGTGTACAGGGCAGTTTCTCGTAATGTCATTATTACTGTCAATTTGTCAGTCGGATGCTACGAATTATATCAAACGTGTAATTTATACTAACATTGGAAAGTGGCAGCGATTTGTTCGTTATGTGGGTCACTGTGATATCGTTTATGAAAGATATTATATTTTTTTTATAAAAAAAACAATACTATTGTTCGCGAATCTTTTAATACGCGCTGGGTTCGGTATATATGATATGATTTTATTAACTACATATCTAACTATTATAAAATGTCATTTGCATAAAACAATCTTGTGATCAATCTGAAACTAATTAGTTTATGAGTAGGCACTAAGTAATATACGTTTTTTAAAACGGGTACCATACTAATAATACGAAAAATATTTGAACATGTTAAAGATTCACGGGTGAGCTCGATCGGAAACATGACGACCTCTCAGGAAATTGACGTTCTGTGGCTTATGCCGCGTTTCGTTCGGTGACAGAGGTATCCGGGGGCCCTGCAACGCAACGCAACCTTTATACAAGAAGCAATCACTTTTAATATAAAGTTTGCTATTGCAGGTGCTAATTTTGGTTTGCGTTACCCTAAAAAGTGATAGTAAATGTATTTTAAATGCAGTACTATAGAGCACAGAGTACGCCGACACGATCATTAGCGCGGCGACTGACGACCGCCAATTTTATCATTATATAGTTCTTTTTTTTCAAATCCACCACTTGTCATTAACTGTCATTTTGGGTCGTTTCACGAACCGTTAGATCTGCTGATGTCTGCAGCGGGGCGGGTCAAATGAAAAGTGTGTTTGCACATTTCACCCAAACATATTAGGGCGATGTGTCATCAATGTGCACAATAAGCATGGCTATAGATTTAATCTATTGTCTTGGAGAAAACCTTTCCTGGTATAATTATGTATGAAATAATTACAAACAAATAAGTATAGACTTGTTACGATTTGATTTGTTAGATTTGAAACTTTAGTTTTAAAACAGACTATTATAGCAAACCATATTATAAGCAGATATTTTTCTTGCCACAGACTACGTTCACAGCAAACTCACAGCAGTGGTTGACATCTAAGACAGAATCGAAAAAAAAATGCCAAAAAACACGCATTTATGTTTAGTAGCTGTTTTTTTTTTAAATACACCGCCGTCGATATTTTCCCGCTTAAATATCTGTCATTGTGATCGCTATTTGACGCGCGGACGCTCGACCTCAATGCGATATTTTTTGATGAATCTGCGCAATTAGAGTAAAACGCTGCTAAACAGTAATTTGAACGAATTTCCCGTAGTTAACTTGCCGTGTAACTTTCTTTTTACAAACGACGACCAAGAGGTTAAATAGACTGTAAATACGGGGCTGAGTAGTTTTTTTTTCAGACAATGTCTTTCCCGTTTCATATACTATTTTGAATTTTATGCCAAATGATTGATGATGCTTATAGTAAGATTATCAAGTATACTATTAAATTCTTATTTTTGAAGCTGCTGAATGTGGAAAATGGTGTAAATATCGTGTACAGCGTTCTCTTCTGTATTGTCATCAAAACACCCTCGGAACATCATGCATGAAGCGCCACGACTTTATGCATGATTAGTTTAGGTTTGATTAAGTTAGTTTAAGTTTGTTACTTTCCATAAAAATAATACGACAGAAAAGGCAGTATGACTTTAAAGCTTTAGCCTGTCCAGAACTGGACAAATGAGAAAAGAAATGGGGTGAACAGTGAACAACAAAAGAGTGAACGATGGATTTCTTATATTTTTTCTTATTTTTAATAAATAGATTATAGAGAGATTTTACCAAAAGAAGTACTACGTCCCATTTTTTACTGGAAATGATTATTATCTAAGGAGGATATATTTCTATTGCATACTTATGGTATGAGATATAGGTTAGTTAGCAGGAGTAAATTTAATTCAAGTGTCTGTCTGTCGTCAAGACGGGCGCGGAAGATCGAGTAACAAACGTTTGAATTGAATGCACGAGTGCAGATTTTCGCGTCACTTTCCTAAACTAATAAGCAGAACTAAACGTTGACTCATCGCGTTATAATACACAGCTTATTAAACTTGACATGCAATTAACAAGCCGACATAGATCTTATATGTGTGATCACGGAGAGACGATAATCGCTTGTATGATTACGTTTTAATTGCACTAATTGTGTTTACCTCAGTTGTAGAGAGCACGTATTGAAAGGCTTAAGACTATTCAAAATTTATCTAAAACTGAATCTTTATTGAAATGTATTTCTTAATTGTAGGATTAAGATTTATATACGGCCATTTGTATTGAAAAATTACAACTTATCAAACAACATTAGCCCTAAGCTTACATAAGTTAAGCTAATTATTGGGATTAGCAGTAGAATACATAGTTAATCACGCTATCAAGGATAGAGAATTAACTGTTAGTCTATCGATTGATTTACTTCAAAGCTATACGAAATTTCCCGGTTCAGTAATATACTTAGAGTCTCGTACTTAGAGTATAGAGTCTCGGTGGTCCAGAGGTCGAACACCCCGCTTCTGAATCCAGAGGTCGCGGGATCGAATCCTCATACTGGCTCCAATGACTTTTCAAAATTAATTTCGTAAGTAACTAAAATTTGCCCAGTATGGCAATAGGTTCACCACCTATTCCATTTGGGATGTACACATAACGGCGAGACGAGGCTTAACAGCCCCTGCCTACACCTTCGGGTAGAAAAAAACGTGAAGTTATGTTATGTGTAATATACTTTTATTAATCCTAAGGTCGCTTATCTCTTACAGTGCTGAATTTAGATCTAGACGTTAGTTCATGAAGTGCGCAGTCCATTCTAAGGTCAAGTGATAATATCTTGACTAGATTACTTTTTTACGATATAAGGGGCAAAGGAGCAAGCGAGCCACCTGGCAATAAATTTACGTCGACACAGTGTTACAGTTGTGTAGCCAGCCTTTACAGGAGTGGAATGGAGAGAGTACTAGGGGGCTCACTTTTTCGTTAAGGTATGTGGTATAAAAGGTCGTGGTATTTCACCACCCACGAGTTTAAACACTTATCAAGAGATATCGTAATGTGAAATCTTGTTTTTCAGATAATATAATAGTATGTTCAAGCTGTAATGAGTCTTTTAAATCTACAGTTAATTATTTGTGAACAGTACAAACTTGTATATTTCATACACGTACTCATCAATTGCGGTGTAATTTATTGTTGAGAATCGTATTTAGCACAATAAATAAGCATTTAATATGTAAATGCTTACATTCGTTTGCGGACTGCATTGTTCGCTGTGTCACTCTCACCTTCGATTTTAGAACTAGGTACCAGCCTCGTTTAGTTGCCGGTTTTAATTTAAATTTAATTTGATGTCGTAACTAATTGCCTTGATGGATCCATTTTTAGAAATATCCTTACTATACTTTTTATGATATATCTGATGTGACTAGCGGAGTAACCAATCTACTTGTGGTCATTAAGTCCAAAAAGTCTTAGTCTCAGGAGGTTTTGTGATAGGTACTTAATTTTTATGGTTGATAAGTATCAATGTCAGTGTAAGCGGCAGGCAGGAGAAAAAACAGCCTTGAAATTAAAATGATGCAAATATATTGGGATTACAAAGGCGTACGTTAGAGTCAAATCAAAGAAAAATACTGAAAAAATAACAAAAGACTATCTTTTACATTTGAGTTTTTTTTAAAATAAATCGGTGCTCCTCCCAAAAAAATTCATCATATTTACATAAATCTTTCTTATTCAATATCAATGTTGCCTCGCTTACAGACTAAAAACACTGTGCCCGGTATACAACAATAAGTTCCGCCACCTATTCCATTTCGGCGAGTCGAGTCTCAACGTTCGTTGCCTACACCTTCGAGTAGAGGCGCGAAGTATTATTTAAACAAGGTTTATACAGCTGTATTTTGTTTGTGTTATCCATCTTGAATTGCATTTCGATAGGAAGTGTACAGTCCGAATCAACGGAGCCATTTTGCGTAACAATCAAAATATAACTCATCATTATTGTTGAACCGTGTAATTATTATCTAATAATGCTATTGCAATAAATCATTATTTGTCGGTGAGTTTATGCAATCTTTGGGGATGTAGAGACAAAAACATTGAAGTAATTCATCTCCTATTTGAAGTGTATTTTCAAATTGGATATGTTACTCGGAACTTTTATGTTGACTTTTATAGACAAAAAAAATGCATCTTCTTCTGGTTCCTAATCTATACCAATATCATAAGCATATAGCGATTTTTGCGAGTTTATTCAGTTCTCTTAATAAAAGTGAGTTTTTCCCATTTATTGCCGTTTTTTATTTAGTATATTTTTGTTTTGACAAGAAATATAGTACTTTTTTATTAAAGCAATCGATATTATTATGCTATATAGATTTCATATGGCCAGCTGGTAGAATCTATAATTTGTTGATAGTTTTTAACTTCAGGGGGTAATTAAGATCACATACCGATCAAAAATGCCGCTGTAGCCGTAAAACTTCAAAAAGATTTGCCGTGGCTTCAATGGCGGTCAGTGAATGGTACATTAAATTGATCGTAAAAATCTTTAATCTATATTATATGGACATCGATGATCTGAAATAGGATACCAAATATTACGATGTCAACGTATCTAAAATATTAACAAGGAAACGTTGATGGTTCAAATAGAAATAACCTATTTACATATTAGTTTATTAAACACCTATAAATCACTAGTAGTAATTTACAACTTTGTAAACAAATCCTGGAAAAGTATGTTGTTTATAACGACGTTAAACTCAGTCGAACGACCGACCCAAATAATTTCATTCGTATTATAAGAAAGATATATTCGGGAATTTCGAAAAATAGCTAGTAAATCTAATCTTCTTAAATTTAAACAACCTATTAAATGCATTTATTTTGTAACTACGCGCCTGTTTTCTGCTCAAATGTTACGCTGTTACGCCTCGATTAGCAGCGTTTTTATGTCCCAAATGGAATTGTAACACATGCCAATCACACATAGCTTCCGAAAAGAGTTCCGTCCGAAGAGTCTTTGGTGTAAGTTCGCAGTCGAAGCCGAGATTTCACTCATTCATTCATTCAGACCACAGAGACGACAATACTTTTTACTAAATGAAGCTAAATGAGCTAGTTATTTGTAATTAAAAACAAATGTTGAATCACATTAATAATGTATACTAGAGCAATAATGTACAACTGTGTACAATTTCATCACTATGTATCAACATCATCACAACCTTTAGTGAAATTCATCACAGCAAGATCTCATCACAATTTGATTTGATCATATCTCAACAATAAACTAGCTTTCGAACCCGATGTTATTTACATGTCGTACAATTGAAAGTTCATATTCAATTTGCTTCTCTGGTTATTGTGAAATTTTACATCTTTCCCTTTGCGAAGCCATCATTCTCCTCGGGTGACCGCATAAGTCTTAACCACTAAGTATTGTTGGATGCGTATAAAAAAAAACGGCGGTAACGACCACAGACAATCCTCGCTCGATGGTACTTCCGGTAAATACATTATCTTGTTTAGAATTTACATAGAAAAGTAGCTTGTTTGTATGCTTTTTTTAATCTTCTTACAATCCGAGTATGAGACCACTTCATTGCGTTTATTAGAAGAAAAAAGAAGTTGCTGCTGAAAAAAACTGAGAGTATAAGAGGAAATCGCCTTGCGTGGTATGGACATATAATGAGGAGGCGTGAAACACATATTGCGAGAAGAATGATAAACCTAAGAAAATATGGATGGATTGTGTGAAAGACGACATGATTAAAGAAAGGAAGTTTATTTGGAAGATGAGAATAAAAGGTAAGTGTGGAAAAGAAATACCGTCGACCCCAAATAATGCAGATAGCGCAGGAAGATGATGACAAAATAAAATGGTTTCTGAGCAAAATATTGATTCCAATTTTAAACTGCACTCATTTCGAACGTAAAAAGAAATCAAACCATTTTATTCGTAGATCAATCGGTCTATCAACTTTTTTTATTATTTCTTTTTTTTTTTACTTTCAGCATGCTTTTGCGTAACAACAAATTATATGGTGCAAATAGAAAAATTGTATTACCAAATCACCAATTTACAAATGGTGCCATCCACAAATTGAGTTCCAGTTTTTGATTAATTTTAATAAATATAATTGTACACTGATTTCAATTGCAATTTATTAATGTTTTATAAATAACAAAAAAAAATAACAAAAAAAAACCGCCTTCAATTTTCAAGAAATTTAACTTATAGGTACACAAACTAGCACATGAGAAAATAAATACAATTCGATAACAGTCTTTTGGAAGTCGACTAAAAATTTTGTTAAGAAATGTGCGAGAAGTTTAGTAGGTAGGTAATCGATTTTATTTTCATACAAAACAAAATCGAACACGGTGTATACACATTGCAGAAATTATTTGTAATTAAAATTTCACCTTTCGCTTCGGTTACAGTCGGCATAATATTATTTCATTTCATTTGAGATGAGGTGTCAACAATCGATTTGCTTAAATCGAATTCCGGTACTTCCGTTGTTCCGAATAAAACAATTGTTATGAAAGTGTGTCAATGATTTGTTCGTGAAATTAACAGTCCGGAATTGGCCGTTATGGTCTTTAGAATCACAATAATGAAAGATTGTAAACAATACCCATAAAGTTTTATGTTAGCCAATAGATTTTTGTCTTTGTTTGACAGATGGAGACTCATGGAGATATATTAGTGTTGTGCTTAGCCGTATGAAAAGGTATATCGATGTTAAGTACCTACCCATATCAGAAAGGCAGACTTAAAATTAGTACTTACAATACCGCTACATTAAATTTTTACTACTTCTTAAAATTACGATCATATTTAGATGGCACTCATACACATCTAACTTCAAGCTATAACTTCGGGCTTTTAATGTCGAAGTAGTAATTATAAATGCAGCGGCAATAATTCTTTCTACATGCCAGATTAACTTTCCAGTCTTTATTACATTTAGTATTTGAAAAGTCCTAAATGTAATAGCCGATAAAGCTTATATGCAAATCCATGAAACCAGTGCGGCGTGTAACAATCGTATGCAATGGCAATTAATTCTGTATACTTGCCCCGCTAGGCGCTTGGTTTGAAGATATGGTTGTTATTGCACTTTCACATTCGACAGGACAGCAAGTATTGTATTAAATGTATACACTTTTTTATCAATTCACCTGATATTATATTAATAAATGCATACGTCAAAGGAGACAATAAAATTTTACATTGCGTAATAATAATTGAAAATGTCTATGTCTATGAATTCTTTCCGAAACACAATACACGTTCGTAAGTCATTGGAAATTAATGTCGGAAACTAAAGATACACGCTGTGATTATTAGTTAATAATTGTTCTATCGACCGGATTTCAGCGCAGTGGATTGAGTGATCACCTTTCTACAAAGTGTCGAATGCAATTGATGGATCGACGCGAAGACATAATAATTCTGAAGTAACAATATATTTGTTTTTTTTTTTTATGTATACTTATTGGGTTTTTATCAGTTGCCAGTTCTTTTAGGCCAATACTGTTCAGAGTTTATTTTTTACAAGCTAACAAATCTTTTCCTTTTGTAATATGTACTAGTAAGTTTAATTAAATAGGAGTTCAAAATTAAACTGTTTTTGTGCCAAAGAAAAGAATTTCTCCAAACCGTCGAGACAATATCACGTTGTTGTGTATAAAGGTATCTTTATTAAATTTTAAATTTAGTCTCGGTGGCCCAGTGGTGGAGCACCTCGCTTTTGAATCAAAAAGTCGGGGGTCCTGGCTCACACTAATGACTTTTTAAAATTATTTTGGAAGTTAAATATGATATATATTGATGACTGAAAACATAACGGCAAGTCGAGGCTTAACATATATGCTGCCTATACCATCTGGTAGAAAAAGGTGTAATGTGCGTATGTATGTAAATTAAATAATAATTAAATATCATCACTTTGTTATGAGAAAGTGGTTCATATTGTAATGATCCATATTATGTGCCGCTCTCCGTAACGGTTCTCCTCAATAGAGAGAGAAGGACATTTGAATGGGGGCTTGGTATACTTTTTTAATAGCTACGAGACTATTAAACTGTCTTCTCATTATATTTTACTAAATCCCCGATCATGAGTTCGCTCTCGGGTTTGAGACCTTCTCACAGCTACGGAAAGAAAATAGGATAGCCATATTGATAAGGTATCGCGGATAATCTTACTTTGTTTGGAGTTTAACTTCTTGAGCTTTTTTTTTATTATATTTTCTTTCATCTCATTCCTTTCATCCATAAGAATGAGAATATTCATTGTTAAATTTAGTTCTTTCCAATTTTCTAATATGTAAAATTCTTGTATCACAGTGTTAGTTACCATACTCCTCGGAAACGGCTAGACCGATTTCTCAATTTTGTGTGCATATTGTAGCAGGTTTGAGGATCGGGCAACATATATTTGTCATCGTCCTTTATGTTAAGGATAACCCATTTCAATTTTTTTTAATATTTTTTTTGGTAAGATATCATTTGCTGAATCAGCTACTATGTAATATACATGAATTATGATTTAAAGTCTGTCATGTTTTTCGTATAAGCAAATAGTAGTAATACGGCTCTATTAATCGATTTTAGTAGTGAAATGTCTACATTGTTTACAATAATTGTTTCTACTTTTAATTTATTTTCATATTATTTAATAATTAATAGGGGAACAATAATGTAACATGTTTTTTCATCAATATTATACAAACCCGAACCATTTTCTAGGATGAGAATTTAATCAATTATTCTCTACACAGTCCTGATAGTATTTAAAGTATAGACGTATTAGTTCTTACAGTTTATTTTATAAAGCCGAGGTACAGTATTGTTGATTGAATTCGAGTGAGAGTCCTATTCAAATATGGCCATTGTTTCACATGTTTAAAAATGGAACGTCCTTTCAAGTCGACAGCCGTTACGGCGTTGTCATGGGAACGAAATGTCACCTGTCATCTTGACATAATAAATCATAGAGCAATTACGTCATTGCGTAACAGCAAAAAGTAGTTTGTTTGTTACTTTCACGTAAATAATGAAACGTTTATGAATTCTGTCTTATGTCAATGTCAACATCAGCCCGCCATTAATGTTAAAAGATAAAAATATCGAGAAACTTTACTTTTTTTTTGTTCTAAACGTAATCAGTCTTTGTGATGGATTAACGAAACTGTACTCTCTCGAATGGTGAAACATTAACACAAATTAGTGTTTAACATTAAAAGTTAATGAAGAAATATTTTTTCTCTCACGGAATGTTTTGTTAGTTTATGTTTTAAAATTTCATAATAAATTTTTGTTGGTGAGTGTTTGAAAAGAACTAATTAATATCAGTCAAGTTACGCTGGTATCATCATTTAAAATTATGGTAACTCAACATATTTATACGCTTCTGGCTTTGCATGGCAAATATTTATTCGGTATTTTTTTTTCTTTTAAGATCCATGTTATTGACAATGCGACGTTCAAGTTCGGTAAGTTACAGCACAGGGAATACTATGGAACTACATATATCTAAAAACCAAAACCAAGTTCATGGTAATTTTGTTAGGAGCTGGAAACACGTTGGTCACACAGGTCTACGGTCACACTATAATGAGTAGTTTTAATACCTGGCTGATTAGTGCCGGAAAGGGCCTAGTGAAAAAAGAGAAACTGCGTTAAAAATAATTCACGTTTGCAGAAACAGATGTTTTTTAACATTAAAACAACTTTTTATGGATTATATCGCGTTTTCCTCTCAGAAGATCGACGTAAAGTGGCTCATGCCGCGTTTCGTTCGGTGAGAGGGGTACCCGGAGGCCCACCGCCCTTCCTCATCCATCCCTATCCCCTATCCCTTAAAGGTTGGCAATGCAACAGTAACACTATATGTGTTGTTGGTGTCCATGGGCGGCGTTGGCTGCTTTCCATCAGGCGACATGCCTGCTCGTTTGACCTCCTATCCCATAAAAAAAAGTTTATTTAGAGCTTATTTTCTATTTATTTCCCGATGTTTTTCTTTAATTTCCTTTGAGAATTTATCAGTGCCGCAATGAACCCAAGTGTACTCTGGTTGTCTTAGAAAGGAGTGACATTTTCAGCTAGAGCAAATTCACTAGGCATTTTGTGCTCTGACGTGTATGAAACTGAGAGTGAAATCAGTGAGAGCTGTGACCGTAACGCGTGCTAGACATTCTAGAGATATGAGAGCATGATTTGTTGTCATGTCGTAGAGGAGATATGCCTACTGCTAACATAGTATTTTTATTACGAGTATTTACCTTGTGACAATTAAAAGAGTTATAGAGAGTGTTTTAGATGAGAACATACATACATACTGTCACGTTGAGTGACAATGTCAATTTACATCATAATAAATTTAGGCTCCAAAGACACGGTTTCCGGGTCATAAATAAAAATACAACTGTAGGTAGTATACGAAAGTTAATAATTTTATTCATATTCTATAAAGTAGGTAGGTTATTATTTGATATGACAGACTGACCAGACATTTTAAAATTGGACGGGATGTTCGCCCATTTCATTTGAAACTGTTATCAAGAAAGGAGACAGAATAACCTAAACCTTCAACTAAACTTTTGATTTTATTGGTGAGTGGTTTAACCAATTTATTTCACCCTAATAGCTAAGATATTATTGCCTGCAGTGCCGTGAGCTTGATGTGCCTAATTTATAAAAATTATTTCATGTAGTTTACTTTATCATGGAAAAGAGTATAATCACATATCTCATCTTAAAGTTTCATGTTCAGATTCTCCTAATAGCAGCATATTGTTTTTATATATTTATATTACAGTAATTTCCTATATAAATTATTCTGTACAATTAAGATAATTTTACAAATCAAGTAGGTAGTGATAACCTACATTATTAATTATGTTGCTTAATAGTTTGTAAATCTAACTCTTTTCCAAATTTATATTCATGTTTATATATTGTAGGGTTATATGCTTGATCCACCCTGGGCATTTTCCAAATTACTGGCATGTAACACCACTGTCTACCCATTCTGAGAAATGGGGGTCGGTGGTGGCACTGATTGTCGATGCCAGTGAATGGGGATGCTCAGGGGCTGTTACTGGCTGTTTTCCAGACTGGCTGCCCTCTACCTTCATCTCAACTTCACCTCAACTCAACTCTACCTTCACATCTCGACTTTCATCTTTACCTTCATCTCAACTTCATCTCTACTTTAACCTCTACTATCATCTCAACCTTTTCCTGTCGACCAACTGACAGTGTAAAGGCAGCCTGCCAACATCTGGGAGGAGATTTCGGTGGAGCACCGGGACACCCCTGCAGTGAGCCTTCGCGGGTCACTCGGCATCAGGTCGTACCTGCTCCCCTCTTATGATTTGGTAGCCACAAATTGAGGAGCAACTCGATATTAAAATAAATAAAATTATTAATTAATTGTCGAGCGAATTTTATTTTTGAACCCCCGACCGCGTTACAATACATAACTTCACGCCAAATCCCTTGCGGGGTAGGCAGAGAGAACAGAGCGCCATAGGGCACGATTCTTACACGCCTCACTCGCTTCGTTGACTTTCATAACTCTTTTCATGCACGCGCGTCGGTTTTTGAGGCTCTTAACATCACCTTCCTCCAGAACACGTTCTATTTGGTCATGGAATATGTATCTTGGCCGTCCTCGACTCCTACATCCATCCGCTTTTGCATTGTATATCTGCTTAGACAGTCTTGCATCATCCATTCTTTCTACATGTCCGAACCATCGTAGCATGCCCTTTCTTACTTTTACACCGACACTCTCTTTCAAACCAACTTCCTTCCTTACAACCTTGTTTTCTACGCGGTCAGCGAGAGTCACTCCGCAGATTTTGCGTGAGTGACGGATTTTAGATGAAAAAATTATAAAAATATATCCAAGGTTGAAATACAGTGGATAATACGACGAACTTTTTAGTAGGAAATGCCATGGTATCAAATTACACGGACTCAGCATATATAGATAATTTTATATGTATTTAAAAAAATAACTCGGCTTCTAGCTAAGTCGGTATAGTCTCCGTGCATTTAATAATGACAAGTAATTCAATGGTGTTGCGCTGTTTCGTGGTCACGCGCTAAGATAACGTCCACAAGTGCGCACGCGCAGCTTGCGCGACCAGGATACTGCATCAGCGTAAAATGCACAACAGTGCGTACCCGTGGGAAACACGCTTAATATGAGTAATTCAAATATTTCCTAACATTAATTATATTTCTTAACATATTGGTACGTTAAAAAACACCCTATTCGATCAAATAATCTTAGTATAAATAGACAGAAAAAGCTGTTGGCCACATACTTCTTCGAACTTTGATTTTGATGTCTTCATACCGATAAAGAGTACCTATCGATTGTGTCTACAAAAGAGTTCGAAGCGTGCATGTAATCTCTTTGTCAGCAATGGAACAACATTCATATTTTAAAACCCTCTTTGTTTACCTATGTCTTAAGGTGATACTAAATATAGACCATTGAATGGGTAGTTACGTGTTTTTCAAACTTATCTACCAAATGCAGGAAGTTTAAGGTAAACACAACGCTTCTGTTGAAACGATGAAAGGGCCTGCATTTTCATATATTTGTAAACTATGTTGAAACAAGAGTGCAAACCGCAGACAAACTTCCGTAACGAAATTTAAGGCATTTGTAAGACACCTTTATGCTCGACCATGGGCCACCTCTACTATTTTTTGGCACTTATCATACGATATGCGCCCTCGTATGGTATAAATAGATTTGACTGACAAAAATATAAGTTATTACATTCATGGTATATAATGTATAATAATATATTATTATAATGTACCGTATATGCGTTTAGTAAAAAAAAAAAAAAATTCTTTTTTCAAACACATTCTTGGCGCGAACACAAACTAAATTTCGAACTGGGATAGAATTCATCACGTGTTCATCATCAAGTTATTGATTGAATATCTGATTCTGTGTTGGTACTATTTGTAATGTAGTGATGTGGAAACCATCACTCCTCCTCGGTTCTGGCATTGCAACCGCAAAAAAGCAACCACTTTTGGACCTCATGCCGAGCGTGTAATGAACTGTTAAATAATTTTAGTTTGGCTTCGTCAATTCTTGTACATATTGGATAGGAACATATAAACATTTGTATTCCGCGAGTTACATTCTACAAATATTTGTTGGTACATATAGGCATGGAGCATTTTTGATCTTCTCAGACATCAATAGACAATACCAGTATTCGGTGAAGTGAGAATTGAATTGACACAGGCCACTAGATAAATATTTTTTCTATAATCACTTTTGAATACCCGATTGGATTGATTGTTTGAATGTTTTTTTATGTATTAATCATTTCTGACTACTGTATCATAACGGAACAATAATAAGCCAAATGATGAAAGTAAATTCTTTTCAAACTCAATTTTTAGTAATTGCAGAAATGTTTATGTTGGAATAGTTGAGTAAATTTTGTGTATTCAAAATAGAAAGGCAAGTGGTCTATTTTCGTTTACCTGACGCTATCAGAAGTGATATAAACATTCGCGTTTATTAAACAAATGTTTATATTCGGATCCAACCCACAGACCTCTGCAAGCAGCTGGTGCTACTAGCGACTAAGTTACGCGGAATATCATGATGTTTATACATACATACATTATTCCAGGTTCTTAATACTAGAAGGTTCTGGATAATTAATCGCGGAGCCACACATCGGATTTATCACACATAACTACTGTTAAGTCATTTTTGAATTGTCATATCAGAAGTTGAGAGACATTAGCAGCTGAAGCAACACTGCTCCCTGTTCTACAATTTTTAACAGTGGTAGAGCTACGCTGCTGCATGAATGGGCTGTCTCGACCAGTGAAATACTACGACTTCTCGACGCTTGCGGGGAGGCCCAACCCCTTTGCAGATGTCCTTTGGCAGTGTTGGTTGCTTACCATCTGGTCATATTGCTCGTTTGCCCCTCCCCCACCCCCCTATCTCATAAAAAGAGAATCCTCAAATATATAAAAATGTTTCCGAGCAAACATCCCTATACGACTCCGCTATTGTTTGTTAGATTCAAATTTAGGTAAAACTCTCGGTTTAGTTATTTTAATGTTCTACAGATGCAATGGAACATTTGTAAGTTTTTTCTTTAACTTAAATTACTTCACTATAGTAGGTGTCTATATAAAATTTAGCTAATAATGAATGAACTGTTTTTATTACGTTTTTATTTCACGCTTCTAGATTAGATTTTAGTTGTTTATTTGTTTTCTGGATCGATCTTCTGTTTTCTCTTTTTGTGTTATTATCGATACAGCTTGATTCAATCGCGAAATTACAGGTAGTATTCCAATTCTACAAATAAATTTTTATGTTCCGCTTTGCATTTGCATCGATCGATAGCTTTGTGATTTATGATCCGCCGCCCGAATGGTGATGCTCCGAGTTCGATTCCGGCTCCGAATACACCAATGACTCATCGGGAAATTTTTGCAAGTCATTCCATCATTTATTGGTTTGTGATTAGCGGGTGAAGTTCATCTCATTATTATCCACATTCAGATTATCGAACCGAGAAAAAATATGAAGTGAGCAAAAAAAAAATTGTGTGAATCTTAGAATAATTCATATAATTCATTTTTAGACACGTCACTTTCACTCTTTTCGGACATTTTAATTGAGGCCTGTTGTGTCGTTGGCGTGGCAATTTGGGATTTTTGACATTTTTATGAAATGTTTAAAAGTGAGTCTGCGAGATAGAGTCGAACATGGAAAATTTGTAAATAATCATTAATTATAATCAACAGGAATGTTACATGTAAACTTATAATAATTAGTGCGAGATTAATGCTAGCTTACATTAAATTAGCATTTATTTAGGCCGTATGAGACAATATAATCCGCCGTGATTAGGATAAGCGCAAAAATGTAACTCTGCGCACAAACTTTTAATAAAACGGATGGCAAGTAAAAGTAAGAATCACACTCGTGATCCCTGAAAGGCCATCTTTGAATAATTTGATGAACTTTGAAATGTCTCTACAATTTGTCAGATTTATTTAACAATGTCTGTCAAATACAAATTCATCCAGTCAGTACATTCAATATATTATACTGCGCCATTTACCGGTCGAAGACTGCGTCATTTTGAAACCTGGTCGAAACTACCCTATCTTACATACTCCATCTCATATCCTGTCACTTTTGGAGATGGCCGTATCACTCGACACTTTCTAAGATAACCGTTGTGATATATCATTCATCTGAGCTCTACCTTTGGCAAACCTGTAATAACATGTGTTTCGTCGATAGTCATCTGGCTGACAGAGCCATATGCCACATACAGGAAAAGAAAAAAAAGTTGGGAAGTGGTGAGTCGCCGCGCATGCGTGGTGTGGCCGCTGTGCTCGCGCGGGCGGAGGGTGGCAGCATCGACTTAAGCAAGGGTCCCGGCCCGCGCGCGCCAGTCAGCTGACAAGCTCCGTCGCAAACGCACGCTCTTCTCACCAAACAAACGCACCGGTGTCGCGCAGTGTCTGCACTATCGTGTTATATCAAAACCCCCTCGTGTTATTTTTCTAACTTGAAGATATGGCCACCTACGCACAGTTCAAGCATGTAGAGCTCTACAAAATCGGGCACGGAAAGAATAGGTGAGTTTTTTTTCAGTTACAGCGCTGAGGATTGACTGAGAGGCGTTTTCAGTTTCATCTCCGCATGAAAAGGTCAAGGGTTGCTATAAAAAAAAAATGCTTAGTTTCCTGGCTGACAACAAAGGAGTTTTGGATTCTTTTACAGACTTTGTCTGATAACGTTTACTGAAAAAAATTGCATCCGATGCATAATAATAGTTTCCAAAACCTATTTCCTTTTATGGTGTCAAAATTTGGGGATTCGGGAAAAAAGTAAGCAAAATTAAATATTTAAATTAATAAACACAAAAAGTAGGGTTTCTAAGGTTTTTAGTAGGCCGCAGAAATTGTCTATAAATTTTCATTTAAATGAGATACTCGTATTTTAAAACTTTTCGTAAATGAACGATGATTTTAGATGAATTGAAACAGCAACTATATTAAATTAATCCTAGAAATGAAAACTTTCGTCCCCTGTGACAAGCAGAAATTTAATTAACAAGGTTTTATCAACATGAAACTGTATGTAAAAGATAATCTTATTACTGTATGTCTAAAAATAGTCAAATTACAATTTAAAACTAAAATAACTCCAACTGCTCTTTGAAACTGTTCTTTAAGAATATTTCCGTCTTTTTTTTCTGATGTCGGAAAGCATGATTTTCACGAAAGTGCGTTGAACTCTCGCTCTAATGCGGAGGACGATAAACTACACTGTGACTGGCCTTTTTGCTTAAAACATGTTTAATTTACTTTTTAGGTATATATCACACAACTGACTTAATTTATAGTACAAAAAAGTACCTATATGATACAATAAAATTAATATTATTCAAATTATAATTACTTTAAGCGTAAATTTCCCAATTTAAATCTCTAGTTATTATTTTTAAATGTTTGATGTATATGTATACTCTTTTATTTTAATTTATGGCCAGCTATGTTTAATGTTTTTTTTTGTTCGGTTCCATTATAGGCTTTTGTGCTAAAATAATATAGAGTAGGTACCGGTACCTAAATAATTATTTTAGTTTTTTTTTTAATGAAAATCTCATTATGCCAGTCTGCGATATGGAAACTTATAATTAAAGATTTGAGCATGCAAGGTATTACACGCAATATATAGGTACTATGCGTGTCTAATTATTTCACCTAGTTTAAGTTAAAAGCCATATTTTGTTGGCTGTAAATACGTCATTTAAACTGTGACCAAGGCTATTTTTTCAGTTATTCGGAAAGGTAGAAAGAAGGCAGGATTTTTTGTTACTTTTTTGAAAATATATTTCAATAGGACATTAATAAATTATGAATTTGGTCATTCACTTTCGCATAGAATAAGAAAACCAATTTTCGCAATAACTTTTTTTGGCACCGGTTCACTCGCAAATTAAATTAAAACTCATTGTTAATCTATAAAGGTAACTTAAATTATTACATTTTAAACTAGTTAGACGTTAGTTTAACGTGAAATATATGTTTTATAAAAATTAAATTTATAAATACGTCTTTTATATTTGTTTCTCCGCTCAAAATGTTCAATTTGATTTGAGAGTAAGATATTTCAAAATGCGGTAGAGTTATTTGGAATCTATGTTAGTATTAATTGTTTCTTATTAATGATAATATAAAAGAAATATGAATATATACTAAAAAATATAGTACAATAGATGTCCTCCTATTTAATTTCGTTCGTTTAAAAACTGATTTTTTTTAATGGGATATGAGGGCAAGCAACCAACGCCGCCCATGGACACCAGCAACACATACAGTGTTACTGTTGCGTTGTCGACCTTTAAGGGATAGGGGACAGGAAAGGATGGGGATGGGGGGTGGACCTCCGGGTACCTCTCTCATCGAACGAAACGCGGCATGAGCCACTTTACATCGGTCTTCTGAGAGGTCGTGGTATTTCACCGGTCGAGCCGGCCCATTCATGCAGTCAACTGCTTGGCTCTACCACTGTTAAATAATACATTATGATATCATCAAATTATTCTAATCTTTAAATGAAAACTGTTGTTACAACAAAATTTATTTGATAATTATTGTTATCAAAACGTAAATAATTTATGTGCGTGTTCTGAAGACCCCATCGTAGTAGTTCTTCAGTAAGATTTATTGCTTGTAGTGCGGCTAAATTTAAAGCATTGGAGGTTATATTTAGCCTATGAAGCTTTTGGGACAGCATTTATTAGTTTTTGTTTTAAATATTTTCACTTACCTTCATTTACCTTTTTGCTGTCGAAAGATCTAGAATAAAAGAATACAGTACTTCGCACTCTCTCAATCTTTTTTTGAATTCTGCTATTCTCTTCTAATCGTACTCATACAGTATTCCAGGAATGTGCAGACTGGATTTATAGGCACAAATTTTGTATTGATTTATTACAATTGTAGATATGTCTTACACGGGGAATTTGGTTTCAGACTAACAATAGGAATACTGTAACGTTTAGTTTACAAAGTTATTTGGCTTTACTGAAAGCAACCACCTTCCTTTTGGTAAGAGAGCAATTCTCCAGATAAAAATACTCATTTAAGTGTAATGTGACTCCAATTTAATTATTATAACTTTTCAATACAATTTTATTTCACATTTTATTTCAAATCATAATTTCCACAATAGCAGAAAAATAAATATTATTATA
This sequence comes from Euproctis similis, assembly GCA_905147225.2. Taxonomy (NCBI): domain Eukaryota; kingdom Metazoa; phylum Arthropoda; class Insecta; order Lepidoptera; family Erebidae; genus Euproctis; species Euproctis similis. The sequence goes on from LR990109.1 coordinate 20,301,122, forward strand.
TATGAGCAAAAACTTGCTTTGACCTGTTATGCAATAGGTATTTAAATCAAGGTTTGGCTTTTCCGAAAATGGGCGAAGGCTACGGGGTGGTCGGCGTTGCGTGCCGCCACCAGCATTAGCATATCATAGGAAGTGTGTGTGATTACTCGGAACGGACAGACAGACGCACACCACCACCTTCCCGAACCTGCCTACATAATTTATTCTGACGCACTGTAGCCTTGACAACCCTACATGTATTGTTATTTGGATTAACCTCGTTTGCTATCACCGTTCTTAACGTATTAAGGATGGCAAAAGTATAATTATTAGCGAATCTAAAATTGAACTGAAAGTTTGTCGATCAATATAATATATTTGTTAAATGGATTTTTACAAACTGAATCTTTACAATAAAATTCTAAAACTGTTATTGATGTTGTTGATTTAAAATGAAGCTTTGTAATTTATATAGCAAAAATGCTTGGGTTTCCCATGGGATAAATAGCAATATAATATTATGTACTGGTATTAATACCGCATAGAATATAACATATAATATTTTATAATTATATTTAATTTCCTTGATATATTTTCCTTAAATATAAGTTATGTTGTGTCTGGGGTATGTTATTGCAGTTCCTATTTTAGGCTATAATAAATACATGAAACTATGTTGTTGAGATTGGCAAAGAGTAAAGAAAAATGAAAATTTTGGAAAATGGTTCTCGTGCTTTAAACAGTTTTATAACCAACCTAGACTTAAGGGCGTTTGGCAATGGAGTCTCATAATTGTTATAAATAAATATAATTGAGCCCAAGCCTGCTTATGGATCAAGAAGTCTCAGTTTCAAATTCTGGCTCACACCAATAGTAGCCTTTTGCAAGTTATGTGTGATGAATATCGTTAACTAACTGTCAAAATTATGGCCGACGTACGGAAAGAAGTTTCACCGCGTATTCCATTCGGGAAGTAATCATTTAGCAAGTAGAGGCTTAAAAACGCTGTTTACAGTGCCGGATAAATGCACAATATAACATAAATATATATTTCTAATTGTAAATATTGTATCCATGGGCTTATTATATTAATAATAGTGTCCCACATCGTGTACGCATTAACTACCGGTTCCAATACCCTATCTATCGTCAGTTTTCATTCCTGGAGCGCGTTCAGCGTTAAAACATCGATATAATCGTTGCAAAAACTCGATGGAGTTACGCGACCGCATTGAGAGTGCAATGTGCATGTAAAAAACCATCTGCAAAGTATTCCTGTATTGAGAACGATGGACATCATTACTCGTCATTGGATCTGCCAATCGTCCGTCACCTTTGCAATTGAAAAAAAAAATGTTAATGAATTCCCTGTCTTTTTTTATCTTTACCTATGGTTTTACAATATTATTTTGAGTTGTTAACCTAAAAATTATCAATGGTTTTGTTGTTCCATTTTCTTATTTACATATTCAAATTGTGTCGTCAACAGAAACTGAAGAGTTTTTTTTTATCTAATACCCGTGGGGGTGTGTCGAAAATAATCTGCCATTCATCTCTGCAAGTCTACCGAGTCTAGTATACAAATGGGTCAGTTTTAAGAACATGTTCCGTCTTTGAGATTTACCCGATGGTGGAAGGAATGACAATTAAATTTCGATTCTCTAAGTTTTTGATGCCAAGATATGATAGGTGGCAGATATATTGCCATAATCGGGAGCATTTTTGATCATTGATATTGATCATATAATATAATAACATTCACAAGGATTTTCGGAAAGTCACTGGTGTGATTCTGGATTCGTGCTTATAAGAAACGGAGTCCTATTTAACAGATTCAAGTTCCACATGCGTCAGAAATTACGAAAACAATTCTAAGCGAGTCACTACAATTCTACAACACTTTTGCACTTTTTTTTAAAACTTTCTACTTTTGTTTTTACATTTATCTGAAGTATCTTTGACTTACAATAATTACACTATTTAGATATTTGATATAACGGTAAGTTCTACTTCTAATCTGCACAATCATAATTGTTTTGAAGTCAATAATATTGCGGTTCATATCTCCTTCATATCTCAGTATCTTCTTTTGTATATAATGCGTTTGCAGATAACTTAATAGATAATTACAAAATACCTTTCACTTCTGTCAGGCTCCTGGTTATGCCCAGTCAAATTATTGAAGTGGAAGCGTGTGTTTCATATAATTATATTAAAATTGCTTCTGATGATTTATGATTGAATGAAATAAAATGAATGATTATAGCACCTGAGTAGCTGTGATGGAGTGATTGAGTTTTAAGATACAAAGAATGACTTGATTCTTAAGAAATTGTTATAGAGTCTACGTTTTGATACAAGAAGTTCCAGTATAGAAGTTAACTTTTAATTATAAATGTACAATCACGCCCGCGACATCTGAACGTCTAGGCAGATACATATATTAAACCTTATCTAGCCTATTAAATTATGTAGTCAATTGCATTATATCGAGCACAATTTTGTCAATAATAGATTTATTGCCACAGATATTCATGTATAAGCATTTAAATTATCGCCGTTATTCATTTTAATAATTGTACTTTTTTCGTTACTATCACCGCTCTGTGTACATAAATATTGGTTTATGATCAACCAACACTCTGATTCAACTTTTCAATTTTGACATGAACGGGCGCCTAAAATTGAAACTGTTTAGTTTTAGTTTACCTGGTGAGAGAAGAACAGCTTAATTTTTTTTCTTCACGAGGCTGTAAGTAATTCTGCATAGTTTTGTTTCATCATGCTTTATGCCTAAACCTTGAGTCACAATACTTATTGTTATATTATTCTTTACTTCTTTCTTCTTAAAAATTGATCTTTTACTACTTGTTAAGCAAGTTCACAATTTTGCGTATCATAATTCCCACGGGAATTGCAATTATAAACGTATAAAATAATCAATCACCGTTCTCCTTCGTATGTCAGGATAGATGCAAGTAAAAGCTTTTACGACTATTTAATTTTTAATTATTCCTTCCTTCGCATCCGCAGTGGAAACGTGAGAGAGTTGAAAATAAACGGACATTCTAATACATTAAAAACTATACCTATATCCAAACGACAAACTTACATTATACAAGTATATTATTGTATTATTATTTGCATTATTTCCCTTACTGATTTTGCCGTTTGCTGATCACCTTGATTGAATTAATTCTTTGATCATGAATACCATAGACAGTATGTTAAAGTTATGTGAGCTTACTTAGTAAATGCATTGAGATTTTAATCAAGTTTATTTTTATGTGAGTTTTTATTGCATTTTTAACGAGAAATCTTTGCATATCCTTGCAAGAACGACTTTAATACAGATTAACGTAACTAAAATTGTCCGAGCAGCTGTCATCTCTGTAGTACCAAAGAGACCGCATTGCGACTGACTCTTTGATCGAGCTATAAAAACGCGGGAAAAAGATCTCTGCATTTTGAGTTTGAATCTCATATTTTCCATAGAGTAGTATTGCAATAAACGATAAAGGTATCTTGTTTATGAAAATGTAGTATTATAGAATAATTATGTATACAAACCTACTAATAATATGCTTAGAAAATTAGCAGTATTTTCTACTTCTGTATAGCTAAATGAAAATATAAATATGTAGTGAATCTTTAATGAGATCCAAGGGAATATTGAAATAGAATTAAACGAGTTGATTAGTCGTAAAATAAATGTTTTTAATACGAGATGTGGCTAAGTCTCATCGTTATCTCATCGATGTTAAACTGGAATCGATTCGTTAGTTGTAGGTATTTGCGCTGGCTTATATCTGACCCAATGGGTATCTCTAGTTTATATTGAAGTTTAAGACAAATTAATAATTGCTTATTATTCGATTGGGTAGCAGTCTTTATAATTATTTAAACTATATGAAATTGCATAAGTCTATGGGAATCGCTGCAAAAGTATAAACAGTGCAATTTATACATAGATAGATCTGATGATATATAGATAGATCTGATTTGAAAAATTTTCTCTAAGTGTTACGTAGCCCGTTCATAGAAGAATAGGGTATATAACATCACGCTATGGCTTGTTGGAGGCGAGCATTGACCTTTTCAAATAAGTAATAAGTGTTGTCTGTTCTACATATCTTCACGCCAACTAGGCGGCGCACGACACGCAATCATACATACCTCACTTAAAAATTACATTAAATTTTATCTTGTACTCCATAAAAATGCCGTCTAATGTTCATATTCTTAACACCTTTGAACCATTAGGTGACCACTAAAATGTTGTTTAGTCCATAAAAATCTATTAGGAATTTGGAAATAGAGTTAGTTGCCCATCAATCATCTCTCTTGCGTACTTTTAAGTTTTCAACGTAAAATGTGAGCGCATCTTGAGCTGTTCATGCATTAGGTTGTTGGTTGTATTTTTTTTTAACATTAAAATTTGTGACTTGATTCAGGTTCGCTTAATTCAATTTGTAGTCTCAGTGGTCGGGCACCCTGCTTTTGAATCAAAAAGTCGCGGGTTCGAATCCAGGCTCACACAAGGCTTTTCAAAATTATTTTCGGAAGATATGTGTGATAAATATCGATGACTGAAAACTTAGTGCTGAAAGCTTTGTGTGTTTGTGAAACATTTGGGACGTAAACATAACGGCGAGAGATGGCTTAACAGGCGCTGCCTACACCTTCTAGTAGAAAAAGGCATGAAGTTATGTTATGTTTATGTATGTAATTCAGTTTAGTCTTAGAAATGTTTTGTTGTCTATTGTCTGCATTTACATTGCAATTACTAAATGTTGTCTAAATTCGCGATCCTTGTGGTCAGTCTGGATTTACAGACGCGGGTATATGCGAAATATATCTAGAGATAAATATTGGAAAAGAAGGCAAATTTTGACTCTTTCCGGACTATCATTTTATGTAACTTGTGTGCTAAGATATTGTGGTTATGTACCAAATACAAAACTGAAGAATAGTCAATAAATTCAACTTTTTATACAGTGTTTTCTATAAAAAAGCAAGCTCTGCCACGAAGTGTAATAACTAACAAAATAGAAGCGACTCGAGGTGGAGGGGGCGCTGCGCGATCGAGATGACGGGCCATGCGCATCGTGCGATCCGTTATGCGCTTGCTACGTTTTTTTAGGGTTCCGCAAATTTTTACCCGAAGATTATATTCCGATATATTCTTCTAACGGCTGCGCCTCATTTTCAGGAAGTATACTAGCATATTGCACCACAGTCGCGGCACAGAACACTCAAATATATTGTGGAAGAAAGTGACCAATACAATTCTAGGGCAGAATTCCCAACACCCTTTTAGCAAAATCACAAAATCAATTTTTTTAATTCTATATTTGCGACTATTTAATACCTATTTCATTTTTTTACAATCAAACACATTATCAAGAAAAAAGTAGATTTGAAAATATTTACAAAACTGGATGCGGTAGGTACTGGTATGGCTGTATAAAACGCAAATTAATTTGTACGGAATTCCGTCGGACCGAAGTCCGACTAACACTTGGTCAGTTTTTTTTATCGCCACGCGATTATCGCCGGTCCGTTAGAGTTGCGCACGCGCACAATTTGCGCCCTCGCCTCGCCGGCTCGCTCACCTGCCGGCTGCTAGGAAAACAGACTAGCATACCGCTCGAGATTTAATTACCGTCCCCCATTGTTATTATGAGCTTGTAATAAAAGTCTGCTTGCTATCTTTCCACATACTAATCGCCTTGTTTCGTGCTGATGATGTTGGTATTTATTTAAGTATATAGTTGAGACCGTTCTGATGAAGATACCTTGGTTTTACCGACATTAGATTTAATTGTAGTCGCTATCCTATTTTCCCGTAGGAGTAAATGATCTCTAGATGTACATCGGTGAATATTATAGCAAAGAAAGACAGACAAAATCTATAAACTATTATTTTGTCTTTAGTTAAATTAATACGGGACCCTACGTATTATTTTTTGACTTTTTTGTATTGTAGCATGGCTTTATACTACCCATATAAGTGGTTTTTGGGCTAATTAAAACAAAAATATTAATATTTTCTCTGTTTGTGAATTAGCCCATTGTATCAACTATGTAGATACATTCGCTTGAACCGATGCTTTTAATTGCAATCTTGGCAAATGAATATATGAGCAAGTTCCATGGATAAGTTATAGATTCATCTATATTATATTATATAATGTAGCTATTTACAAAAGTTTTACCACCAACCAACCACCAGTTTTACCATAGCAACAGAAGCGACATAGACGTTTTAACTTTTTTCTTTGTTTATGGTCATTTCACATCTGTTTATTTTTAAAATTTTTGAAGTTGCCAGTTATAAATACTTACTAGTTGTAACAGTTGATGGTACTAGATAAGCTAGATGTAGGAAACCACTATGGAACAATAAAATGAAAAGACTATGTATCTATTATCAATTTGAGGGCAACAACAGCAATAGTTTGTAATACAAATATTAGCACACAATAAACGTCCATTAACAATGCACTCCGATCACAATAAAGTCAGATCGAGTCTTAAGATAAGACACAACTAGATAGAGGGGGCATTCTTGAAAACGTTCAAACTTAAAAGATAAGTGCCAGGCGAAAGCACCAGGAACTTGTTTTGTGTAGAATGAAAGCGTTTTCAGCTTCTAATGAGCTATTGTAACCTAAAACAAATCGGTGGACGACGGTGGATGGAATGTTGCCACCAGGTTTTCTTCACCAAGAATTGTTTCACAATGCGATCTATTTGCTATTTCTTGTTGAGATGGTGTAATTGAACCCAGTAGTATAGTTAACCTCAATTTTCATGACAACGATTTCTAGATCCTTCCCACTTTGACAGAAAGCAATATTTAGCCGCTTAGAATCGATTGATTGCTCCGCGACGTACAGATACTAGGAGGCGGAACGGTTTAGGCTTTTCCACAGTAAACTGAGTCCTTAGTTTCTGACACTTACTGCGCTAGAATTTAAGACGTACCGATGCTATTATTATTATTACGCGTTGAAAAGTTAAATCTAAAAAATCTCGAATAATTCTAAATTACATTAAGTCGCGTTTAGAATTCAATAGAGCTATCAACAGAAACAAAACTCTAGAGTAAGGATTTAAACGAGTACTTCTTGAAAAATGGCGCGCTGGAGACCATTCGTATAACATTACTTTCAGACTCCTTGCCTCTGTACTTCACAGATTGCTCTATCCTTTTTCATCACCGAACAGCACTAGAAGATGTAGGTTCTGTTTACTCATTTAACACACTTGATGCTAGTATTCAAAATTTAATACAGACATTAAATCTAATTTGTTTAAGGGATCTAGTTTCGAATGATTTATGTATAACAATCTTCAGCGCAAAATGTAGTAGGAAATTATCGACGCTAGATGTCGCTATTTACAGTTCCGCACAATAATAAAGGTTGTTAGCATTCTCACCGAGAGTGTTGATAGTAATTTAGTAGTAAACTGTCACAAGCAATTTGTATACTAATAAGAATCTACCTACTTAATTTTAAATGGAAGTGATTTACTTAATGTTTTATATCCGCTAGGTAGGTTTAAAGTGTTGTCAATTTTAATTCATAAAATACATGAATAGTATTTGTACTAGTAACAAATTTCATCCCTGTGAGAACTGTTTAATTACAGAGAATTATTTACATGTACAATACAAAATAAGCATCGAACAAGTGATGTCTATTCTAGTATAAATATAATTTGGTTCTGCCGCTGTTGGGACTATGATTGGTAGGTATCTGTCAGTAGCAACCATTTAAGTCTATGACAAGCTCCATAGGTATTACTTGACAGATGATAGAAAATTTAAAAAAAAGAAAAATAAAATTATGTATTTTTTTGTAATTATGGCGAACACGGTTTGCGTATTAGCCACATTTAAAAATATTCTTATGAAACTCCAGTAGGTACGTTCTCGTGTAACACAGATTTAATGCCACAATGCCTAAAATTATGTTCATCTGAAATATTCTAAATAAAAAGTGTGTTATGACGACTCTGTTTAGTAAAAGCGTGAAATGTCGGTCATAATTTTTTTTTTCATTATTTCCAACACAATGACTTTCAATTTGTTGACTTTTTACTTTTAATTATCTATTTATGAGGCAATTATCACGTGCGACTTAGATGATATCTTTTTTACTTCGCTGTCGACAGTTGTGTTAGAATAAATTTATATTTTTTTATAACTAACCTTATTAGGTACCCGTAGGCAGCGCCTGTAAGAGCCTTGACTCTCTAAATCTTAACGTTACGTCCCAAATGGAATAGGTGGCGGACCTATTGCCATTACACCGGGCGCAAAGTTGTCAGTCATCGATATTTATAACACATAATTTTCAAAAAAGAATTCCGACAAATCATTGGTGTGAGTCCGGATTCGAGAGCTACTTTCGAGACTTCTGAATCAGAAGCGGGAAGCTCGACCACTGGACCACAAAGACATTATACATAAAAATAATATCAGATTGAACTCCGAATTTTAAGGATTACTATGAACTTACCGCGTCTGCGTTATATAAAAAAAGCGCGTATATAAAAAAGCGCGTATATAAAAAAAAACGCTTTTTTTTATTTATGTTAGACAATAAAGATGATTAAAGGGCATATTTGTACAGACAGAATACAAATTTACAATTGCCTAATCTATTTTAAATAATATGTAATAGCTTACTTATTTAGAATAGCTTTCTTATGGACTTGTTTTACATTTTGTTTTGGATAATAAAATCCTAATTTATCATTATTCTTCAATCTCCATTCTGTGTTATTTCTATAAAATCACAAAGTAGCTTAATGGCCTATATAGTTTTCGCAAAATAATAAACTAAGATTTTTCACGTCAAAACACGTGTTTTAAGTATCTTGGAACAAATAAAACTGTTATTATCTTTTGCGCCACTAGCAAATGTTGCGTTGCTGACCGTACAGATGGGCTTGCCCATGTTTCACCAACACACGCTATGGTTATAAAATACGTATTCTTCATGCTGGCTCAGGATTAATGTAGCTGAGCTTTAAGCTTACGATACGAGCATATCATTACTGTAAATGGAAATTCCCACCTCGCTGCGTAAAATATTACGATATGAAGTGAAGTGACGCAGTGAAGTAAAGAAATATATATAAATGATAATATTAGTAGAATTAACTATGTAGTGATTTACTAGAGGTGTCGTGTCGAGTTATATTTGATATGATATATAATAAAATTGATATATGTGTCCCAGCACAAGACCATACACTTATTTAGCGATACGAATCAACTGCATCTACTATACTACAATTTGAAACAAAACTGCACATTAAAGATTATCTATATCTTAGATGCATAAAAAATAATTTTTATCAGTCCTATTATCGTATTCACAATCTTGCTAATAGGTTTTCACATCGCGGCGCTAATTTGAACCGGTTTTCGTCGAGCAGAAATCGTGGCACTACATTTAACAGACCATCTTCATTCCAATTAACACACGCCGTGGGAATAGTTGCATTTCTGAACTAAACTACAATATTCGCAGTTCAACACCTATGGTAATCATTTCTTTTTTGTTGTATTGTATTCAACTCTAGTTTAAACGAGGACTTGAACACTACCTAAAAATAATGGTAGAGTCATTTGCCACTAAATTCTAATCTATTTTTGGAAGTTGTGGTAGAGCATTTTTTTATATTCCCAGTATCGATTTACAAAATCGATTTCCGTTAGTTTGGTTTACCCGGAACTAAGTCATAAATTGCTTAAAAAATAATTAAATCGAAACATTCAATAAAACTTTTTCCGTGCGTAGAAATCCAAATTGATTGCTTGCAAGCAAAATATATATGCGTAATTCATTTCGAAGAAAGCTGACAAACATTCTAAGGGAAAATGGTACATTATTTCTATGATAACTTGACACGGACCTCATTCAATGAACAGCTAATTAATCTATTGACATATAATAACAGAATTCTAAAGAAAACAAACATTCCAACAGCGGCTGCGTTAGTTGACAAACTTGTTGTTGAAGATGTTGTACAAATACGTCTGTCAAACACACTCGATTCGACTCTATACTTTATGGAAAGCGGTAAATTTAAAATGTAAAAAATGAAAAAAAAATGATAAAAGAGGGAAAGTGTTTTGACTCTGTGGCATGTGGCGTAACGGGAACAAGATGATCGTGACTGAAGGCGCGTGTTCACTGAATGTTACAACCAAAAATGTAGGTACAGGTGCACTGCTAGAATTATCTACATAGAGATTGTATAGTCAGTCTATTACTGTTGTGAGAGCATTCGTCTGTCACGTACATATCTCTCGATGAGAACTAGATTGATGTTCTGGCGAATGGTGCATTGCAGATAAATGTTTTTTTTTGTGTGCAGTGTATTGATAGTAATGCAGTGTGAAATGAGTATACGTAATACGTGACGCCGAGATGTTTCGTCATGTCAAACGACTCCTGTATTGAAGTGAATACCGATGGCATTTGTAGAAGTGTTTTACAAATGCCTTCAAATCTAATGCATTCAATTTTTGTTTCTTTTTAATGCATTTATTTTTATTTCAAAATATGTTTAATGCATTATCTACGATAATAAGAATTTTATGGATTTTGCTTTTCAATTGGCGCCTCATGTGTTTTATTCTTTTCTAAATATTGATGTGGATTTCATTGTATTATTTACAGTTGTACTAACTATCACTCTAGTAAGTAAGTAAAAATAAATAAATAATGCTCCACTGTCGTATGATAGATGAATAGATAAATATTTAGAATGAAAAGTTCTTCTTTTTAAACGATGAAAAATGAGATCTTATTCGATTCGTATCATGGACAAGACGAAAGTTGAGCGCCGCTGCTTTCATAAAATATTTTGAAAGAACCAACCTTATAGGTTACAGTTAGTCGTGACACACAAACGCTTTAATTTTAAACAAAGCCTTCACTTATAGTTCGTGAGTCGTTACTCACTGTTCCGCGAAAACAAACAATAATATAAAGAAGCAGAAGGAGGCGGAAGATGCCTGACAATTGTTAAATTGCTTACGATTAAATAATTTGGAGGTTTTTTTTTTGAACGACTCATCGTGGTTGTTGTAATTTTTATTTTGGTGTACTGTAATTATTATAATTGAACATTATTTCTATTGAAAGATTTACGACGCAATAATAGTGTTCTAATTGTTTCTTGTTTTTGAACTTCCTTAAATTAGACGGTAAAAATCTTATTAGCATGTTTGGCACATCACGCAAATGTCATGATTTTACGCCAAGTCTCTTGTCGCATAGGCAGAAAGAACAGAGAGCCATTAAACACGATTTTTGCCTATCTCACTGGATACTTTGCATTTAATAACTCAAAACATCTACTGTTTAGAACTAGACGTTCGTCTGTAAAGGCAAAGTCATTCGTAAATTACATAAAAAAAAATTACATATTCAACATAACATAACTTCACGCTTTTTTCTACCCTAAGGTGTAGGTGGCGGTTGTTAAACCTCGACTCGCAGAATTTTTATGTCACCGTCCCAAATGGTGGCGTTACCAATTGCGATACACAGGTCAGAAAACCGCCTGTCAGTCATCGATATTTATCATACAAATTAAAGTTTCTTAAAATTAAACTATTTAATGGAATTCTCATGGGCTCATATTTCTAATATCGAGAATCGCTAATAATTAAGCTGTATCGATATCGCAAGACTCTCTCAAGATACCAGTTTTTAACATATGGAATTAGACGTAAGTGAGGGTTAGACGAATATGCTAGTGTTTTGTAATCTATACTTATGTTACTACTAATAGATTCCTAGTCACGGTATACGACTTCTGTAACTGATATGGTAGGAAGGGTTATTTAAAACGTAAAGACAAGGCCGCTGCCTACACGTTTCGGAATTAATCGCGAGAAGGTAGAGTCCACTTACAGTAAATCTAAACTATTTTATTTCTGATTTCTAAAAAGAAATATATGTACATGAAACTTGGTGAGCTGTGACTAAACAATAAGTATATACACATAACCCTGTGTAATGGCTGACCATTCGGCAAAATGTAAATTATCGATTTTGACCATCCCTATAATCCATTGTTAGTTGCAAATATCACGGGAAGACGTTTTTATAAAAGTTATAATCGATTTTACGGCCCATCGAGTGATCAATGAATTATGAAAAATACAATATCGAAATATTGAATCTATGTACACATATGTTATGCACAATGATTTTATCGGTAATTTAGTGCTATTGTATTTTTTTTAATTACATGATTATTGTACGTCAGTTGCGATTGATCGATACGTGCTTAATTGAAGTAGTTCATTATATTTTTTTTCGGAAATTTCGGAGTTTCGGTACTTTCAAATTTTACTTGAAATTAACGTTAAAGTAGTTTTCATATATTTTGTAATTATATTTTGGAAGTTTCTATTCGTTCATTCCGATTTAAGCTTCACGCGTTAATAGACCAAGTATGTTTCCAAAATCGAAAGAAAAGTTATAATTTTGTGATAATAGGTTTTAACACACGCATCATTAAAAACTGTATATTTGTAAACTTTAACAATAATAGGGCATGTTATTAAAGAGCCCGTCGATGGTGATAATTTCACTGATTAGTTAAGGAAATAGCGTTAAACACTGATTGTTTAAGTAAATGAGGTGTTTATGTACACTACGTTTGCACTAATTTGTTGTACAACTGAGAACTTAACGTATGGCAAAAGTATAACAACAGAACAGCCAATATATTTAATTAAGAAAAGAAAAAAAGAAATCGAAAATCAACAATGATATATTTTTTCTCACCGTACCTATGTCATCTAGATACGTCTTAAATTTATTATAAATTATTTATGGCTCACTTATGAATTTCAAATTCTAGGTAGGTATGACTTAAAATTTTAATTGTTGTTACAATATCTGAAAAATAGTATAAAAAACTGCAAGGTAATGCTAGTTTTAATTTGCAAGGACGCAGACTCGTATTAAAAATACCTAAACGCGATCATATACGATATAATTAATTCTTGAGATAATTAACGCTATTTTTAAAATTTTTGTAAACAATTTCAGGATAACTTTAGTTTAGCCTCTAGGAGGAAGTCATACAATTGTCGGTACAGTTAGGGTAATAATGGTACATCATTAAATTACAGTTATATACGCATTTTGTGGTTGAACTACCGTACATTAGCTGAACAATGTATATTTTCGCTTTCATTGATATACGATAGCGACGCCGCAAAGAAATTGATATCATACGTATACGTAATTGACACTCGACGAGTAATTTTGGTGCACAGAGTAGGTATCTATTCTATGTTTGAGTGATTGGTCAGATTACGAATGGCTACTCTATAATAATAATATACATTAACAGTTTGATATATTACTAATGTAATGTTATTAGTTCATTCATTATGTGTATAATGATATCTTTTCCCTTTTTTTTTTGCTTTCTATGTCTTACGTATAAGTATAACTATTCTATCACGTCCCAGATTTAATTTGATTAAGTGTAGACTTCATCAAGAGTAATTTGTGAATATTGAAAAAAAAATCGATTACTGTGCTATGTTGCGGAAATGATTATAGACTTATACACCGATTCCTAATTTGTTTCAAAGGCCACAGCATCCGATGTTCCACTTTCTAGGGATCTACACTGTACAGTGTAGATTATGTTAGATTAATTTAATCTTCTTAAAAATTTAATTATCAATTGATAATTCAAATAAAACATTATTTGCATTATAATCTTTACCATAATTACTCATAAAGTCAGAAATATTTTAGGCTTACTTTCAAAACATGCTCGTTAGTATATATCGTCAATATAAATAATTTATTAATTAACACAACCTCTCCGCCTAGCTCCTGCAACGAAAGTTGTGATGAAGCTTGTAGATTAATTTGACAGATATTCAAATCTATCTCATTTGCAAATACAAAATCGCACCTTTAATTCGTTATCTACCACCATTTTTTAAATAAAATTTTACTTTCCTTAACATCTTAGCATAACTCTCAATATTATTTAATCATAATAGGATGGTTTGTTCTCACGGCCGTAAACTTTGTAAACACTTATCTTGCGTATCCTATGGCACCTTTAAGGTGTTCGTAAATTTACGACGGTGGAAGCATATGATATCAGATTACCAGGTCAATTGAACTATCAAATTGTCTGTTGTTTTATGTAGTCATAAAACGACGTTGTCAAGTTTCAAGCGTTCATAGGTCACGGTGACTACGTACCACCAGACGGCACAAGTGCGTGTTTGCCACTATTATAGAATAAAAAAATACCTTTTGGTCACGTAAAGAATCGACCAATCACTTAGAAAGTGTTCGATCGAGAGATCATGCAGCGGAACCCCGTGACCCGAGCGTCTGGACATCGTATTATACATAACAATATACAACTTATAATTTCTCTGAACAAGTTCATTAAGTCTTGTCTTCACCCGTCACTAATCGCAATAATGATGCTAACAAATTCCATGTAATTATCTTCTTAATTTTGATATTCACAACCACTTTCATATCTCTAATGTGGAATGACCCCTCTTGTTAATCATAAGACAGTTATTGAAATCCATGGCGTCCACGCCATCAAAGTTTAGATATTTGTTAAAAAGAACACTGTCAAGAATGAAAATGCATATTGTCAAGAGTTTGCGCATTACAGTGCAAAAATTTCTAGAAATTTAAAATGCTGATTATGTATATGGCAAAATTGTGAATAGCCAATTGCTTCGTCATCCAGACATTGAAGTTTCATCTTGAGTGTACCTACTTTCTCGAAGATATTTAAAACAAATACATATATTTTTATAAGTATACATATCACACGTTTGACGTCTATATAGTTTACAAATATGCTGTTTACCACGTAAAAACATTTAAAGTAGTCGCAAAAAAATTACAATAAAATAACTTAAAACTACATACAGCATTAAAAGTAAAAAAAAAACAGATTATGAATGTAAATATCTTAAAAAGGAGGTTTCGCAGTATGCTTTGGCCTACAAAGATTAATTAGAACAATGAGAGATGTGCCTGGGAAGATGCTTCACTTACATGTGGGCTTTCACTCCTAACTAATAATATCTGTGAGTGGTAATCAATTTTGAATTGGCGATCAATTATATGAATTCGCTAATGAAATAATCAAGTTAAATATAGACTAACTATTTAAATAGTAGTCTTAGTTAGGCGATTTATGGTTATTAGTATATATTTTTTAATTGAAAACTTTTAATTGTGACTCTGCTATAGGTATAGGATCTTCCATCGCGACTCTTTGCTTTCTCTTTTCACTCGTAGCTCCACTTTCATTAGGAAAAGACCACATACATGTTTCGAATGCTGAGATCAGAACAAAAAGGGGGGTTTTACGCTGTTGTCAACAGAGGGTAGAGTTGCTAGTAGTTCGCTTCATGAAAGAGCCGATACTACCAATGAAACACCACGACCAAAATCATTTTTCTAGTTCGGTAAATGTGGCAAATGACCATGGGCGGTACAAGCTGATTCCTGCATGTTTACTACTTGCTCTTTTGGCCCGGGTAAAACGAGAGGGAGAAGAGATGCTTTGACTTTTGTGACTCTTAAAACTTATTATAGTGTCTACGTGCATTGAATTAAAAAAAACATTGGTTCGTAACATCGGTCTACCGTGAAGCCACTTAAAATAAGTTATAATATACATTAATAAATTTAAGTTGGTGTTGTTATTACGTAGAATACATTCGTATATTGTACAGTTAACGATCCGTGTCTGTACCTAGTAACGCGATTGGTAGAGATATTTCTTCTTAAATCCACACGTTCATAAATACACTTTATTTTAATCAAATAATAGTAATAATCGCGAGTTAATTTTTAGATTTTTTATACAATTCGATGTATCCGCATAACATAGGCTTCGATAGCCTCAAAATAGGAATGCTTATATGGAGAAGTATTACCAAAAATCGGACTTAATTTATGAAGTCATCGATAAACTAAATAAATTACGAATAAATTCTGCAAAGTCCTAGTGTACTAAAACCAGAACTAGCAAAATTATACCAATCTATAACAATGTATGACCAATTTGATTATTTATTCATCTTTCTCAACCATAACCTGCCATCCGAACGTTTGCAACTGCAATAAAAATTAACTGTAACTCGAAGAAGTATCTAATAATTTTTTTGAGAACTGGAATGTGATATATGGGCAATATGGTTTCCAGTGAGTGCCCCCAGTAGATGAGTAGGGTATTCATACAAAGTTGTGAAGAGCTACAAAACAAATTAAGTAGGTAATAGTAGGTACCTGTTAAAGCATGCTGATACTGTTTTTGAACTCGGCTTCAACACGCTTCGCTTGTTCAATAAACCTAGACTAGTATTAATGATTCTATTCAAATAACTGTACATTAATACATTTATTTATTTGTAGATTAAACAAAAATAGCCGCAAAAACTGTTATAAATACATGTTATAGTGTGTTTGAGTACAAAGTTAAATTGTAGCTGGAATTAGAAAAAAATATTCCATTAAATTTGCATTTTAATTCTACGTCTACATTTATACCAAAAAATTAAAATATTACCGATTTAGTTGCGTTTTTAGTGAATTTAATTTTCCAGACCAGGTACGTGGTTCGTGGCAGAGATTGTTTCTGGAATAATCTATTGTTAGTATTGTTGCGTTTCAAGTTGTTATTCAAGATTTTACTTTAAACAAAATTTCAGAAGAGATTTCGTTCGTAAGTTTCTTTAATAATTTGTTATTAAATTATATGTATTAATACGTAGATCCTGAGGCGTACCTCAGTGAAATTATTTTAATTTTAACAAAGGTAAATATTTCCTTCTCACAGGATATTACAAGTTGTTTTAATAAATACATGCACTGTTTATATCATTCTCTACACCTCTGCAACAATGCGTAGTGTGCCAGCCCTGCAATTTGCTTGATGGGTCTATTCACCAACCATGAACGCCCACCCCGGCGCGGCGTCTAACTCCCCGCACCGTACAAACGAAACGCGTCCCAAAAACAATACATCATTTTATTAATATTTTATCTTAATTTGATATGGTCCAATGGTCGAGCACCCCGCTTCTGAATCCAGAGGTCGCGGGTTCGAATCCTGGCTCACCCCAATGACATTTCGAAATAAATTTTGTAAGTTATGTGAGATAAATATTGATGACTAAAAACGTTGGCAATAGGTTCGCCACCTATTCCATATGGGACGTAAACATAACGCGAGTTGAGGCTTAAAGGGCGTGAAGTTATTGTTACGTTTTTGATGACATATGTCAGTGGTAGAGCCAAGCAGTTCGTTGCATGGATGGGCCGGCTCGACCGGTGAAATACCACGACCTCTCAGAAAACCGACGTAAAGTGGCTCATGCCGCGTTTCGTTCGATGAGAGAGGTACCCGGAGGCCCACCCCCCTTCCCCGTCCTTTCCTATCCCCTATACCTTAAAGGTCGGCAACGCAACAGTAACACTATATGTGTTGCTGGTGTCCATGGGCGGTGTTGGTTGCTTACCATCAGGTGACACGCCTGCTCGTATGCCCTCCTATCCCATAAAAAAAAATTATAAGTAAAACGTAATGAGTTTGACGAGTCTATGTATGCGTGTAACTTCTAAGTTGATAGACAGATTTTGATGATTTTTTGTTTGGTTGTAGGCCGATGTTATTCGGGATGGTTTCAGTAATACTAATGACAGAAATGGGAATTAAATAGGAGAAAGAGAGAGATTGCAACAGATTCTTCGCTATAATGGACGGTGTTAGAATAGCTTAACGTTACCAGTGCTAATTTCTAGTTCCTACGCATCTGCTTTTGATCTAGTTTACATAATGTATTCGAGAAAACTACTCTATAATGGATGAGCATCGCTTGAATAAATAATTTACTGGCAATGCATAAAATAATATATTGCACGAATGTTAACAAGATTCGAGTGATATAAATCATATTTTACACAGATTAAAGACTCTAATAAAGAATGTTTTATTTTTATAATTTTATAAAGGTCCGTCAACAACGTCAGATGGCCAGTAACAACGGTTATAGAAAAAGTAATATATAAAAAGTGAATATATGTATGTATATATATGAAGTCGTATTTGAAGTCATGGTATCGAATCCTGGATTGGTCCACAATAACTTGGCGTATTTTTTTTCGGACGTTATATGTGATGAATAGAGAGCCGCTGCCTACACCTTCGTGTAAAAACTATGAGAAGCTATAAAAAATATTGTTTGAATACTCAGCTATTTGCTATGCAGAGGTGAATATGTAATTTCCGGTTACAACACTATATTACCAGTCTGCAGCAACCATCGATTTGTGTTTACAAGGCGTTGTGACCCACACAGCATGGTTTGATGCACTCGCGCGCGTCCAAAAGTTTATTTTATATTCCCGAGATTGATGATCTACACAGATTAAAAAACCCTTTTATGTTTTGTTATTTTATGATGATACTTTAATTGGTATATTAATTTACTTTAAATAACTTGCCAAGTTGGCCAGTATTACTTTTTTTTAAATAATAAGAGTCCTACAGGCGAAAATAAAACCACACACCGCCCATGATGTAGGTATGATATTATACCTACATCATGGGCGGTGTGTAGTTGCTTACCATCAGGGTGATCCATTTGCTCGTTTGCCCTGGGATAGACCCATAAAAAATACACTTCATCTGAATTATGAAGTCTCGATATCATATCCTGGCTCTTACCAATGACTTTTCTCAGAGTTCCTTTCGCAAGTTATGTGTTATAGAATAAACATAAAAAGTAGAGCATAATTTCAACTATAATAGTTTGAGTCCAATCGATATAATTGTAGAAATCGTAAGTTCGATATTAGGGGACTAATAATCTCAAAGTTTCATTGTTGTTGAACAGTAAACTCCGGTGGCATTTAGTGGCAAACTACTAAATGCCACCGGAGTAAGAATAATGGGTACCAAATACCCATTATTCTTTTCATATGTTATTAAAATAGCTTTATAATTACAACGACATCTAAGCAATATTTAAACTAATTGGAGGTCTTCAATCAATCAATATCAGTGCCGACAGATCGACCATCTATTATCTCGGTTGTAAGGCGTGGACTACGGCTTCTGTTGGAATAGTCGATGTTGTTTTTGGTATCCCAATAACTCCTTCAGAGTTACCAATGCGTAAGCTCGTGAGAATAATATAGTATATGGATTGTTGGAATACTTTCTCACGCATGAATTGCTTATTGGAGTTAAATAAAAAATGTTTATATAAGAAAAATACAGATTTATATAAAAGGGAAGAAAAAGAGAATTCGAATGTATATAATATGTATATATAATCAAATTAACCAATATTATAATTATTGAGTTAATACATTTTCTCCAAAATATAAACCAAGTGTTCTTGTTTTATATTTTCACTCACTAGGTATATAATTTAATTATTGTACCATGTGATAGTTAGTTCCTATGCATCGTGAATAGCATATTAAAAAAAATAACACAATTAATTAAAGACCATAAGAGTCTATTTACTATATTTATTAATTTAAAACGTGCTGCGCGTCAGCAGATTACGTGACTGATGTTTTTCAGTTTGAAAATATTTTCCCAATCACACATCTCGAACTTATAGAAAACACAGAAGTTTTTTTTATGAGATAGGAGGGCAAACGAGCAGGCGTGTCACCCGATCGTAAGCAACCAACGCCGCCCATGGACACCAGCAACACACATAGTGTTACTGTTGCGTTGGAAGGGGGGGTGGGCCTCCGGGAACCTCTCTCACCGAACGAAACGCGCCACGAGCCACTTTACGTCGATCTTCTGAGAGGTCGTGGTATTTCACCGGTCGAGCCGGCCCATTTATGCAACGAACTGCTTGGCTCTACCGCTTCATTTTCTTTCCATAAACAAGACTCTCATTAAAGACTTTGAGATCACTTTACATAAATAGCCATATTATATTATCGACATTTATATCCCATTTAATATTCAATAGCTATTTAATGTACGTTACCTGCAGTGCAATGAATTAAATTTGTATGAATCTTTCATGTGTATACATATTAAATGTTGGTTTTCTCTTTGCAGGTAAGCTACACTACCACTCACTATACTGATAATGGACGCTTCAATAAGTCGTAAGAGAAAATAAATATATTCAAAATATTATGAGGTTTCTTGGCTTTTAAATATTTTTTAAACTTTTTTAAGCGTTTTGGCGCCATTTTCTAGAGCTGTCACTAATGACACAATATATGATTTAATTTTTTTTTTAAATTTTGTTACATGATTTGATAACTAGACTTTTCTACATACATACATAACTTCACGCCAAATCCCTTGCGGGGTAGGCAGAGAGAACCGAGCGCTATAAGGCACGATTCTTACACACCTCACTCGCTTCGTTGAACTTCATAACTCTCTTCATGCACGCGCGTCGATTTTTGAGGCTCTTAACATCACCTTCCTCAAGAACACGTTCTATTTGGTCATGGAATGTGAGTCTAGGCCGTCCTCGACTCCTACATCCATCCGCTTTTGCATTGTACATCTGCTTAGTCAATCTTGCATCATCCATCCTTTCTACATGTCCGAACCATCGGAGCATGCCCTTCTTACTTTTACACCGACACTCTCTTTCAATCCGTGCATGAAAGTAGGATAAACGCGGTCAAAATGAGGGCATTGCGCAAAATCTACGGAGTGACCCTCGCTGACCGCGTGGAAATCAAGGTTATAAGGAAGGTAGGTTTTTTAATATCGATATTAAATAGAACGGTTGTCTTCACATGTCTGTTCGTTTATATTACCTATCGGTTGGATCCGCTTTCTATACGTGGGTACGTTCTATACGGACAGTGCGTGGGTAGATCTTAATTCATGCCCCGCCGATCCTTACACATTACTCGATTGCAGATTTGCGTATTATAAACTGAATTAATAATGCATCTGTGAACGATGTCGGTTTTCATAATTGCCGTTATTTGTACGCTTGTACCGCAACTAATTTAGTCAAAATAGCCATTTGATAAGTTAGGTTTTATTCTTGCTTGCTGGTTTTTTTTTATTCAACCTATATTTATATGATCGTGATAATAATAAATATCTGTGGTAGGAAATTTATCAATGTTGTTTATGGGCCTCGGCGACGGGCCTCGTGGCGCATTGGTAAAACTACCGGTTGCAGCAATGAGGTCGGGGGTTCGATTCCCACCCGAGCACAAATATTTGTGACAAACATGAATATTTGTGTGGTGTCTGGGTGTTTTTCTATGTATTATAAGTATGTATTTACAAAAAAGAAAAGTATATAAATATCCGTTATCTAGTATCCATAACACAAGCATTTAGTTGCTTAGCTTGGAACTAGAGGGCGCTGTGTGTATTGTGTCCAAGATGTTATGGGTGTATACATGTATCTGTATTTTAAAAAGAGCATATTAAGATTTGGTACAAGAAAAAAATGGAAACCCTGTTGCTGCTTCTGCAGGGTTTAAGGTACAAGTCAGTTTGATTTACACAATTCAAACATACGGTATTTTGTTTTAGTGTTAGATAAAATGTGGGGATAAAAAATGACAGCGAGTATTCGCTTAGCTGTCATAGTTTTTTATAAATGTGCATGTACACCGCGACAGGTTAGAGAATTTATTTTTTTATACTTTCCATGTAATAACAGGAATATCAGATAAGGTTGAGGTTCGCCGTCAGATCATGCGATAATCAACAGATAATTTAATAATACACCCGGTATAATGCAATGGCAGGCTATAATTATCGGGCACATAAGTGATTATAGCCCAAGAGTTGATGTTCCATCCATGTATGTTACATTTAATTGTGACATAATGAGAGCAACGTGTGCTGGCGGCTCTTTTATTTTGTCGATGTTATTAGAAATGATTATAACGATACTGCTATTGTTATTAAAATTATATTATAGTATCTTAAAATAAGAAATTGGCTATAATTTAAGTTTCAGATGAAATAAGTGGCGAAACTTATTGCTATAAATCAGACTTCAGATAACTTCCGAAAAGAGTTTCGACATGTAATTTAGAAAAAGCGCGTTCTTTTTTACTTTCTATTTAATAATACTTCTGCGAGAATGATGCAGATGTAGATAAATTGCTGGCTCAGTTCTTTAAAATACTTCTAAATATATTCTTTAAAAGCGTACGCATACCGTTTATGTAAATATACGTATACTTGTTAAGTATTTCCAAGTACCGACATCGATCGGGACGTATCAGTATTGTTGTATTAAGCATAAATAATAGGTATATGTAATAACGCATCACTGTTAATCCTTTGATATGACGGCCGATCTGATACCATGGTGTGTCGTATCTGTACGGCATGTTATATTATGTATCAGTCGAGTGAGCTTATGGTTTCTTTTTTCCTTTTTATTAGCATAGAGAATGGGTGTTTTAGGGTATTTTTTTACGGTATGTTTATGGTTATTTTAAATAATCTATTTTATTGCTGGATATTTTTGATTGTCTTATCTAAGCATACTTGTAATCAAATTGTGCTGTAAGTATTAGGTGTAGGCAGCATAGTTCTTGGATTTATTGAATCAAACATTGGATACCATGGCCATAGGTGGCGGATTTATTACCACCCTTTCTGGTATACATTTTCATAGGTCTTCGATAGTTATTATTCGCTAAAAATCTATTTTCTTTGCTGGAATTCGTATCCAATATTTTCTAATTTGAATAGCTCTAACAAGTTTGTTTTATATAAACAATTGTTTATTGTTATTAAAGTTTAATAACAATAAACACCTTTTAATATATATTCTATATTTACTGGAAGGTTAACAGGATAAAATGTAACTTGATTTTGTTAGATTTTCCTCAATCAATCAATTTATAATTATTATTGTCTATAATTGTCATCATGACGTTGACAACCAGGTAAATTATTTTTCCGCAATTGTTATTAATTTAATTGTAATATATAAATTTATTTAAAACACGAGATTTGTTTAGCCATAATAATTACATAAAATATTAACTCAAAAGTCGTTTGAGTATTTTTTTTGATAAATGGCCCTATGAACTTACTGAGCTTCAGAGGCATTATCCAATTGGTCTAATCTACTGACATTTTCAAGCAGTTAGAATTAGCATTGGCCTTGGTGCTCCTGTGATCGTGAATGATCGAGCTCCTCAATTCTGATTCAGAATTCATGGGTTTGTCTTCCGACGCTCACCAATGATTTCTTGAAATTATCTTCGGAAGTTATGTGTGATAGATTCCCCACTTCAGTTCCCCAATTTTTCCATTTGGGACGCAACGTAACGATTCAGCGAGTTGAGATTTTAATAGTCGCTGCCTACACCTTCGGGTAAAAAATGGGAGATTTAAATCCCACTTTTGTTATCCCTTGGACCATAATATCGTATTTATACCTAAACTACGTAAGTACTAACCCCTCTCTACTCCGAGTACCCCGACGCTTCGTTCTACAAAGCGTTTATTGAAAATGTTGGCGGGAAGCCTTTGTCGAGAAATATAACTATAGCTCCCGCAGTTTAATTTCATCCTCATTGTTCCTTTGTGTTCATAAATCATTCATCATAATAATAAATATTTTTTACACGCACAACAACGCTCTTTTTCATAAAGAACAATCCTTTGAATATCGCGCTTTATAAACGCGAAAATATTGCCAACTTATAGCACTATGTATACTAATATACATATTTTCTAACAGTGAAATAGAATACGCCTCTGGGAATTTAAAAATTATGCATACAATAGACCCGTAGTGAAGTTATGAATGAATGAGTGAGTGAATGAATGTCGGGAGTCATTCTCAATTCGGGCACGTATTAATTGCATCCTTTACACGAACTAACGGGACGTTAATATAGGTTATATGTGAGTTTATGGCCCTCCATATTCGGGTTAATAAATTTGGATTCCAGCCTTTCACTTGCAGCCATGTACTGCAGTTAAAATTATGCGTATACGAGAACTAGATAAAAACAAGAGTTCCAAATTTAATTGTCGACGAATGTATACATATTATATTAGTTCACATATTACAATCTTTATTAGTATTCCACTGTATTCGAAACTTTGTGTGAAACCAGATGGCACTGTATAAAAGCGATGACAACTCAGAGAATAGTCAATATTTAATTATCTTAAACAATACACCGATAACGGCGACCCGATCCGATCCGATTATTGTTTCGCTTCTCCGAACCATAATGAAGATAAAAAGACAGTTACTTATAAATACGTGCTTATAACTAACATACGTAATCAATTAACAATCGATAATCGTTTGAATGAGAAGATTTCCGTAGTCCAATATAAAACAAAAAAAAACTAACCTTATTGAAATTCAGTTATGAGCTCAGAGATGTGAGCGCAATGAAAACTCCATAGAACTAAATAAACTCCTTCTTTAACAGAAATCAAGTGAAATTTGCTGTAATATGACGAATGACAATGACATTAAACTTGATAAATGATCACTACAGTTGGGTAACAGTGCGTCAACCTGTCCATTTGTGTGCCATCGATATAACTTAATGCCATTGTTCACGACCCCTGGCGATTTAGTTCATTGAATTGTAGAAACTTTTGAAATAGGGCCAAATGTTTACGTCGCCTACCTTTTTGAGGTCATTGACGTTTTGGATGACATTTAAATTCCCGCTTTTGCTATCCTTTGGACCTTTGAAGATTGCTTATATTTAATGTCAATCTGCCAAATTTTGCGTCAACATTTTGCTGCCATTTCGGTTGAAATTAATCTTAGAGTCATTTCAAAACAAGAAGGAATTGTTGAAAAAAAAACAGCTGCCTATATGGCTAGAAACTAGACAGAGCTGTGTCAATTACTTCCAAAACCATTATCATTATTAAAGGGCAAGCTTTGTTAAAACAAGACGGCCGCTTCTTATTGCAATATAACCGTTTCAATACATGCTATGAATTATATTTATAGCTCATTTAAAACCTAGAAATATACACGCTTAAAATAATGTTAATATTATTGGATAAACTTTTGGCGCCTAATTTTGTACTTTCGGGTTATAGCCTAATTTAATATGGTAAGGAAATAAAAGTACCTAAATATAAAATGATGAATGACCATACTAAGATAATATCGTATGTCAATATTGTTTTGTATTTGTTCATTTATCTATAAGAATATGAAATTTAATTTGTCACAATTCGCGATTCAATGTGCACAAGATATTTTTTACAATGTCCCGAAATGCATTATGAGACTATTATATTAGCAAAGTATTTTATAATACGTAGGTCTATCCGCGGAAATAGTTTTATTTTTTAATTAATTTTCTAATAATCGAGCGAGAATCTGAAGCAAAATAAATTGTGCACCATGGACATAACATAGCGTAGTTAACATGTAATTTTAACATTATCGCGTAAACGTATAATGCGCATACGCTGTAATCGGTGCATGCGCGTGCGCAAGCTGTACAACACGAGCCCGAGCGCTAGGGCGGGAGGGCGCGCGGTGCTTCGCATGACATCGATACATAAATTGAATCTCACGATTCGATTCCATCACTGTAATTACACATCGAGATCTCGGTGCACTTAATTCATTCACTTCCGATGATTATCTGCTGTATACCGCGCTAGTTATTATGGGAATTGATTTTATTGAGACACCACTACTACAGTTTACAGTGACTTCGGTCAGTTTAATTGTTAATATTATTTTTGTGCTACGCTTTATTTAGTAAATAAAAATAGGACTCATCTTTATAAGTCTTGATCTTGAGGATTTGATGGTTTTCCTCTTTCTTGTGATAAAACGGAAAAAAAAACAAACGTTAATTTTATTGATATTAGTACTTATTACTTTATCGGACAGATACTAAATATCATATACATTAAAAACATTTACTATTATCCTAAATTAAATATCTATGTACTACTAGAATTATATTTGTTTAATGTTACAAGTAAACTAGGCACTATATATTTTAAAGTTCCCGAGCACATTTCGACTAAAAACAGAGAACAAATAAGAAGAATAACAGATTTTACTACATAATACATAATTAAATGTCGTTTTCGTGTAAAACATCTTCAATGTACAGATGTAAATTCTGTACAATTTGGTTTATATATATTTTGGATTATGAAATATCAGATGTACAAGATAGTATTCTAATAAAAGCCAAGATTACAACTACCTATCAATCGTATGCCCGCAATAAAAGTCATTTACTACAAGATTGATGCATTTTATTGAATTAATTCTAACGACCTCCGATTTCCTTTACCTCGTAATCAAATTAAACTAGTTTCAACCATAAATTGTTTTTATAAACAATATTTTCTATTATGAAATAAGAAATTTCATTTCTTCAAAAGTACTGACTAATTGTAACCTATTTTTGTTTTTGAATATGTATTTTTTTATTTGACCATAGATCAAAACTTTAATTTCACATCGTTATCAATTTTATTATCGTTGATGTATAGTTTATGGTTTAACCTAACCAACCTTTGCGGTTTTTATACTCGTAAATTCAAAATTAGAGCGCGAGTGATGGCCAGTATCTGGCACGTCAATCGTTGCGAACCGACGAGGTCCAATTAGGAATAGCGAGAGATGTGATTCCTTCCTGTAATCTTGCAGCGTCTACCAGCATCACTGCACTGCTCATTGGATGTCTCTTACCATTATGTGAGATTATTTACAGTCTACCAGCTCGATAAGTAAAACTACGAGTCATGATGAGATCCGAACGTAACTAAGCAATCCCCTGTCAACAAACGTGACGATCTGATTCAGATATATTGAGCATAGAAAGCGGTGTACGTCGTCTCCTCAGCAGCTATCATGATTGTCCCACAGACCGCCAACTTTACTGCCAATCACGCTTCACCGTTCACCAAGCTTCTAATAAAGATATAAATTACTGAAAGTTAATTAAAACGCTTATCACAACCCCGGTGGCAATAGGCTATAGCAATAGTTTGCGCTGAGAAAATCGAACTGATTTATGGGTGATACCGACTGGGAAACATCTGTTAGTAGCAGATTGATTTACTGGCTGTAACAGAATACTAATACAGATATTTTGGTAGGTTATTGTGGTGTTCGGAAGTTATGACATATAAAATATATCGGAAATCGTAGGTACTGTTGCTGTTTACATACGTGCAAATACTTCTTATAAAATTTAACATATCTCTGACCAGACTTAAGTAATAATATAAGTAATAATAATATTAAGTAATATGACAAACCTTACTTAATTTTTTCTAAAGGTAGGCAGCGGCTGTTAAAGCCTCGACTCGGCGAATCGTTACGTATAGGTGTCGAACCTATTGCTATTACACAGGGCACAAATTTTGATCGATCGAATCGATATTTATCATGTAGGTATAACATCCGAAAATGATTCCGAGAAATCATCGGTATGATTCCGGAATCGAAGCCTCGACCACTGGGACATCAAGACTGATAAAGATCTTAATTATTTAACGCATGAATGGATATTCGTACAAACTAATTCAATTATCTATTACTCAGTGGTTAGCGTAAATATTTATTGCTCTGCAGACATGTCATGCCAAGTTCATAATTCCCTAAAAATATAAGTAGAAGTCGAACAATAACTTAAACTGTTTTATTCCGTTAGCAGAAATGCTACTTGTCTAAGCAAAACCTTCACGATAAAATAAAGACAATTTGTAGTAAACTTTGAAGAAATAGTGAAAGTCGTAGTTCAAACATGATTAGGATTTTGATTGATACGGAAATGCATTATTATGACGACCATCCGTCATGGACACTGAACTGACTCTCTGGTGTCAGTACTTCTTCTCGAGGGAATAGATCACTCTTCGGCTTAGGAAATTATGCGTCATGTATAAAAGTTGATTCATTAATATTTAATTAAAGAAAATTAATCGAGATTGACTGATTTTCCGTATTTTTTTATTGATTAATTGATGTAGAGAATGAAAATTTAAAAATGTGAAATTTCGACTATAAAATAATTTATTCAATAATTTTATTTTATTGTTTATGTTACGTCTTATTACATCAGTCACCTGCCAGAAAAGGTCCTGTCAAAATCGTTCAAAAAAGGTCCCGGTGGACCAGTGGTCGAGCGCCCCTCTTCAGAATCTAGAGGTCGCAGGTTCGAATCCTGGCTCACACCAAAGACTTTTCGAAGTTGTTTTCGGAAGTTATGTGATAAATATCGATGACCGAAAACTTTGTGCCCGGAATGGCAATAGGGTCGCCACCTATTCCGTTTGGGACGTAAACCTAACGGCGAGACGAGGCTTAACAGCCGATGCCTACACCTTCGGGTAATACAGGCGTGAAGTTATGTTATGTAATAAAAGCGATTATTTCAATATTACAAGCAGACACTCCAATTTGATTTATATGTATAGGTAGATGAGTTGAATCACAAATAACGACATAAATATTGCAAATCTAATTTGTAACAAGAAATCTTTTCATTATGGAATACATTTACCGAAGATATATTTCTAATGGACCCTGGACGTTTATAATTCCAGTCCACCCGGGTATTGATTTAAAGCATTTCTATTTGCCAACCGGAAAACTGAAGGTGGAACGTCACCGAATTAATCTTCGCCATCTATGTATGGCGGGGAGATTACTATAATTGTAAAATGTCATCTGTTACAACTTACAAGTTACTATCAGCAAAGATTGAATTATAAAAGCCATTTCACAATAGCGATATTTATACGCGCGACATTTATTCTTCGGCACACGCGCGTGCTGTCTTATGTTTCAGCTTAAATTTAATTATTGAATATGTATAATACTGCCGTTTACTATTTACAATTTTACGTAAGCTATAATTTATGTAAGAAAAAAGTGTTTGACGCTTATTGGCAAAACTGATCTTAGATAAAAAAGTCACATAATACCAGAAATAATTTGGTGAACTGTTCGGTACTTACTATGAGTATTATATATATTTTTTGTGGGATAAGTATCACAGATAGTGTTACAGTTTCGTTGCGGGATTATAAAATAAGACAGTAGTAGGATGGGTAGGGAAAAAGAAGGGGTGAGCCTTTAAATAGTTCTCTAAGGCCCGTAAGATCAATCATAGTTAAAACTGTCGATTTTCTAAACTATAGTCAATTTTAATCTAGAGTTTAAACCTGCCTCGTAAGATCAACAGCGAAATGGACATAGATTACGTAAACTAAGTTTAGTTTTCGACAGATGGCAACATTTGGTTATTTAAAGTCCATATTTCGCTCATCATTCACTCTTTTGTACATTGTCTGTGGCATATTTCGTGAAAAAAACTCTTTTTCTCTTTCTTTTATGAAGTTTTATAGTGTGACCATAGATTTAAGAAAAATAGATCGGCAATAGTCACCCAAACAACGTGACCAAAAATGGGTTGTTAATGTGTGAGTGACTTACGGGGCTCGTGGCGCATTGGTAAAACAACCGGCTGCAGCACTGAGGTCGGGGGTTCGATTTTCGCCCGAGTACAAATATTTATGACAAACATTAATATTTGTGCGGCGTCTGGGCGTTTTTCTATGTATTATAAGTATGTATTTACATATTTACAAAAGAAAAGTATATATGTATTAGTATCCGTTCTCTAGTAACTATAGCACAAACATTTAGTTGCTTAGTTTGGAACTGGCGCTGTGTGATTTGTGTCCAAGATATTATTATTATTATCAATGTGTTCTAAGGGAAAATGGAAAAGCTAGAAGAATGGGCAGCAGCATTCTTTCTCAAGACACTACAGCCTACTGCGATCGCCAACCCGCCTGCCAAGCGTGGCGATTATGGCAAAAACCCCCCATGATTGCGCGGACCGGCAGTTGTGGCGCTTTATGAGGGAGGCCTATGTCCAGCAGTGGACGTCAAAAGGGCTTATGATATGATGTGTTCGTAAAAAGCGCTTCAAAGCGTTAACTTTTACATAGTGTTGGGTGTAATGTTAATGGGTGGAAATATAAATATCCCCAAAATCTAATATACGCGGTTACGCTGTCAGTTATTCGATGCTATTAGTAAATTTTTCCTGACATGTGCCATCTATTGTAGTCTATGCTAAATCTATGTATGAACCCACAATCGTTGTGTCAGATGTCAGCTGATAAACGACCGCCATTTTTAAACTAGGCAGGCCCACAGTTTAAACGGCAAAATCTTCTGGTATAAGCTAAACTATAGTTTAAACTGTTATTGGAGGTTTATCTAGCATTGATCTTACCAAATAAACGACAGATGAGGTTTAAACTAGATAAAATAGTTTAAACTGTGATTGATCTTACGGGCCTAAATGAAAGAAACGTGGCATGATGATATTCTGACAGTTGGTGGTATTTCAGCGTTCGAGCTGGCCAATTCATGCAGCGAGCTGCGAAAATTTACAAATTCAATGAGAATTAAACTCATTACTCGGTTGTTTTTGATGAAAGTAAAATATTAATTTCACTTAAAACTGAGACCACAGATTAGATCTAGTCTAAAAGGCCTCTGTGTGACTATAAAGACGGAGATATACGTCTGTACAAATATCGGATGGTCTGTAACCACCTTTACGGCTTGAGTCTGGTTATTTTTATCCGCATCATGCATCACTGGTTCCAGGCAGTGACTGATGTAACCTGGTGAAAGGAACGGAACTTTGCACCACGGGATCGAGTCGTACATAATCACACTTAGCAGCTTCTATTGTACCGCTGTCAGGATGTTGCGATATTAGCTTTTCAATTGTATTTCAGAGTCATGTTTTAGCTTATAACCTAATGCTTGAAAGTGTAGGCAGCAGAGATTATACCATTTTTTTACCTTTTTAATTCAGTCATCTATCACAGATAATACCAGAAAAGACACTGATATTTCATCGCGGAACTATCATAACGATAATAAAATATGGCGTAGTAAATAATATTATAACAATAAACTTGGAAAACATATAAAAACACATTCCTAAAATAAAAAGTCGATGTAGATTAACAAGCTGTTAAAATGTCTGTCAGTTTTTTTAAGTAAATCTGTCCACGGACAGATTTGGTGTCGGAACAAAGTGACAATGTGTTTTTGCTGTGATGGCTTCAGTATAGGCGACTTGTTTTTATTGCTGGAAACTTCTATAGAATATTTATTATATACATTATAATGAAAACTCTGATAAAATATAAAACAATAATGTCTAAAAATATTGAACTTGGTTTCAGATGTGACAAGACTATTAACCCTTTTTATTATTCTTAACTTTAAATAAACATGACTTTCACTTTTATATTGAAAGAGAATAAATATAAGTATATATATATAATAAATCTAAAATATCACGATTTCAGCATATTTGTTTACCGGCGCACAATAATCGTGGCTAGAAAGCAGTTAATGCACACAAAGTCACGATCAGAAACTAGTACAATACAGTAAATATGCAATTAATTCAACGAAAAAATAAACGAGCTAAGTCTAAATTTGCTTTCTTTGAATTTGGTTAACTTTCACATGTTTTTGTCTGCAAAATTACAATTTGAAACGGACGTGTGTCCATTATACCATTTGCGACGTGACGCCTCTCTGTGCTGACTGCTTTTTGTAAAGAATGAATTGCAAAAAGTGATATTTTCTGAGCAATGAATTCATAATACACGTATTTGAGTCGGATAATTTGAGACCGAGATGATTGGCAGAATGATTAACAAAGAGCTCTTAGGGGGGTTGGCTACATTTTCAGTTTGATATCCAAACGTTTATAAACCCAAGAATCTCATAATGCAACTCAAAATCTACCAAAGTACCTGTACTACTTTGTGCGCGTAATTATTAACCGTAAATTAATAATTTCATCGAGTGTTTCGTGCCAAAAGATGAGTACCATCGCCGTCGTGTCAGATTGAAAACAACAAAAAAAGTTTATATAAAAAAGGTTTTACTCAAAGTGTCTATCTATTGTGTGTGACGAGAAAGTTTGGAGCACAGAGGTCGTCGCGGGTTATTCAATCAACAATTTATGACATTTAAAAAAAAATTACAAAATTCAAGCTTGTGATACGTCAATGAAATGATGTATCGAAGATTTTGATTGGATGTCACGTTGAAAGCATATGAGTGGGGAATCTTTTAACTATGTTTAGAACAAGAATGCCAAGGAGTAAATTATGCTGTAGCTATTTAAAGTTAATTTCGTAGGTTAAGGAACGCAAAGATAAACATTAACAGACTGAAATTTATATAGTTCTACGCTTTATAAGCGTTACCTAAAACAAATATGATATGACTACACCGCTACAGCCTAGTTTATTAGTATGCAGAGTTCCGTTTTGAAAGTTTCAGGGTTCGAATTGTGTTGAAGAAATCATGCCCTTTGCATCAATAAGTTTAACAGGCAGTTTAAGGATCTGGTAGTGAATGTGTTGAAAGCAATTTCGATTGTTTCGTAGGCTTTAGTCGTAGCTTTGTCTTCTGTAGTTAATAATTAAACGAAAGAAGTACAGTCATTCCAGTGGTCTCGGGGAAATTTAATATTTATAAAAAAGAAAAACAAATGGTTTTCCGTATCAAGTATATCTAGTCTTTTAAGTCAAACACGGATACGCCCAAAGGGCTGTTAACCCTTCAACACCATTCATACAAACTTCAATCTCTTTCATCTTGTCTATGCGTGTCTATCGTAAATGGTAAATAGTGTTTAAGGAAAATCGAGTGTCCATATCGGACCATATGTGCGCCCGCGTGTGTCGGGGTCGTCAACACGTTCAGAAATAGACGGACAAATAGACACCGTCTACTAATTATAGTCTCGACGAGGATTTTACCAGAGGGTGGATGATGGCGATCGTAAATATTCCACTGACAGGATCATAGATGAAACGTATAACTTTTTTTTTAAATATCAAATTTTATCAACTGCCAACACGAGTCCTTTTATCCTTGATTTTTTAAATCTTATTCGCTGGTGTCGCCGTAATATCAATTGTTATTTTTTTAATTTAACAGATACTATGGTTAATACTAACCAATATTAAAGTACCAGATTATAGAGTGCGTTACTGAAAACAATTGGAACATGAAATTTCAAATAAAGTTCTTCGTATGAAAATG
This sequence comes from Euproctis similis, assembly GCA_905147225.2. Classification (NCBI taxonomy): domain Eukaryota; kingdom Metazoa; phylum Arthropoda; class Insecta; order Lepidoptera; family Erebidae; genus Euproctis; species Euproctis similis. The sequence goes on from LR990109.1 coordinate 20,334,282, forward strand.
TGTGTAGGCTATTCTTTATAGCAGCTTTCACTTCGCAACAAAGGTTAATTTGCTAGAGAGGTATGCATTTATATTATTTTTTTTAAAACCACAACGTATTATGGTTCCATCTTCAAATTTCTATATCTATCTATCTATCTAGTTTTTTTTCATCATACATCGAAATTAACGCCATTCACAATGGCCAGTTTGTAATTTTGACACCGTTTTTCCGAATCGTTTAATCGTGAATCGATTTTGATTTCGTGCTCGATTCGAGGCTATGATATAACTAGCTGTTACAGCCTTATTGCTTTGTGTAAACGAATTGAATGGTTATTGCGCTTTTTACATAACGAGTTATGTAAGCGGAAAAAATGCATTATATTTTAGTTATGGCGAGCAGAGTTTGAGGAAAACGTTTTTACTTTCAGAGCTTTTTTTGTTTGTACAGCTGCAAGTTGATTTACGAGATTTGATATCGATTAATTGGTTTTATTCGAAATATACAATCGTAAAGCAGAGGGTTAAAGACCACATATCCGCTGCGTTCTATTTTCCCAAAACATTTGCTCCAACCTACGTCAGCAACTAGACGTTTCTGGAACTAGCAGCGGTTCCATTGATGTAATCATATGGAATGGGTCATTATTTAATTTAGTCACGCGATATTTTTAACGCCTTTGCCATAAAATAATACTACCATAAAAATCAACTTTCTTTCATATTTTAGGTATATTTAATATGCCGCGAAATTTTTGCAAAAGTAAAATAAATCGTATGCCTAAAATTTTATAACAATTTACTCTTACTATGACTGACTCTTAGAGGTCAGTAAAGTTTAGCCGATAGCCCTATGAATCGATAGATTTATCATTCAATAATTTATTGAAAACAAAAACAGAAAAAATCTCGCGGATAAGACGAACCTCTTCAGCCTGTATTTTGAAATGACATTAAAGTTGTTTATTTAAATCGGACACACTTTAAAACGCATGATAGCGATAACAAATAGCAAGTTCTAGATTTCCTCTATTCTTAATATATTTATCGATAAAAATAATATATAATAGCGCTATAATAAGCAGCGTTAAGAATATAAGATTAATGATTAACTCGCTAAAAGGACAATCTAATTACGACACTTTTACTGTGAAACAAGAAGTGTGTCAGTAAGTACAACTACAGTGCGTTCTATATATCTTGTCCTACTACTCTATCCAATGTATTTGGTACATAAAAAATGGTAGTGTTATCGACTAAACACGACTCGTAGGGTGGAGGTTGGGACCGATATTGTAATAACAGCGGTGCCATCCACGATCATCACCAATGGAGAAATGAAGAAAAAAAAAATGAAGTATCACGAAAAGAAACCCTTTGCACGAGTTTTGGAGTCACGAAGATCACCTGAACCTAACTACGACAAATCGCTTGTGTAAAACACACATTGAAAGAAACCTTGAGCTAGTTTATTACAGTTAGATAACAGATATTTTTCAAGTACATTAATAGTAAGCAGGTATACAATGCAAAAGCGCATGGATGTAATAGCCAGGACACACATTCCATGACCAAATAGAACGTGTCCTGGAGGAAGGTGATGTTAGGAGCCTTAAAATCGACGAGCGTGCATGAAAAGAGTTATGGAAGTCAACGAAGCGAGTGAGGCGTGTAAGTATCGTGCCTTGTGGCGCTCTGTTCTCTGTGCCTGCCCCGCAAAGGATTTGGCGTGAAGTTATGTATGTATGTATTAATAGTATTGATGCTTTTATAGGCTATATTTTTGCTGAGCATAAGCATCACATCTGTGGACAAATTCTCGACACTCTCTACTTATATTATACCTGCTGAGTCTCGATGTCTCGGGATGGAATACGAACTCAAAATTCTTTTCAGTAGTTCTATGTGAAATATATCGATGACTGAGAACATTGTGTTCTGCGTTATAGTAATAGATTTTGTCATATGGGAGGGAAAAAATCGGCACCGCTTTCTACACCTTCGAGTAGAAAAAGCGTGCAGTTATAATCCTACTTTACTTACTAGAGCTTAAACAGATTGTTATGGCTAATTGTATTCATATTTGCTTTTAAATAGACCCGGTATTATATATATACATTTTATATAACGCGGTTTACATTACTACTTAAAAATCACTTGTATTTCAAAATATTTTATTACTATTTGATACAGCACTGCCAAATATATTATTGAAGTATACATTTTTGTCTTACGCCAGTTTAACAAACAAGTTATTTCAGCTGCTGAAATGGTTGCCGTCTCTCACACTTTGGAATACGCAAATAATAATTAGTCTATTCAGAGTAAATTAAGCGTAATATTTTGCGTAATAAACAACATATGGATATACGTGGCTAAATATTGTGTACATATATTTAATAAAACATTACTATTGTAATAAACATTGGCAACAGAACTACCCATACGGTAACTGATAATACTAAGAAGACCTCAGAATCAGAAGCCGAGCGCAGGAACAAGGTTGCCGAGACTTAGAATTTAGTTGCAGCTAAAATTACAATATTATTGGAAAAAAGAATTCCTTGAATTGATTGAAAGATTCACAGAGTTGACTGCCAAACTTGCTTCTAATTAATACATAATTTTAAAAAAACTAATAATATGCTAGTGTTTTTACGTATTTTTAAATAAATATTTTATAACTTAAACTACGCATTTACTCTCTAAAAGAAACTATATCCAGATCAGATACCTACTATTAATTCGCACTTCAAGTCAAGGCAGTCAAGACGCTGAAGCTATAAGAAAAACGCTCGCATCTCTATATCTCGCATCGTTAATGTAAACAAATCCTCTTCTATTTATACAAAGCTTCATTGTTTCCATACGTAGATATCGTATTCAATCGCTATGCATTTCAAAATTGGCCGAGAGCCGACCATGCGCATCCAACTGGCACTGGGATTGTCTTACACGCACGAGAGTATAGCAAATAGTATCTAGCATCATGTCAGCACAAATGAGATGGAACGGAAACCACGGATATATATTCAACGATTATATTTGTTTTTTTTTATAGGGAAAGTGTGAAATGATTATTGAAAGAAATGAGCGTGACTTACTCGTTGTTTTGTCACGGCTATAAAAGTTTACAATGAACATTTAGTAGGTACAGATGTTTTCGACACTACATTGTTTTTTTTTCTTGTTATAATATATACGTATAAAGTTTCGCAATCGCTAAATTAATGTTTGGCCCCATTCAAAATATATAATATAAAGGTCATTTTACATTTAATCGCAGATATCTCGGTGATTTGTTTCGTGTAGAAATATTTTTCCGAATAATTAAACCTACTAAAAAACTAAATAAGTTGGTATATACTACGAAGTTGCTCAGATCGCATTTGGAAAGATTACATTTAATATTAACATATTTATATACGGCCAACGTGCAAATCAAATGACTAACCAAAAAAAAATTGCTCCTTAATTTGAGAAAATCTAATATTATCGTATCTCTAGTCAAAATAAATATATTTGTAGCTTCTTTTTATCTTTGTAATTATTAAAAAATAGATAAAAGCACGCTGGGCTATTTGAGACTGGTCCACAAAAGTGGGAAGCGATTGCCGTTAATCTTGTGACGTAAACTTCTAGCCATAGATATTTTTAAACTGTCACTTTTTCGCGCCTGTTTAATATCCTTTCGAGCGGATGTAACGGTCGACTGCGACATGAAACTGTACGACAAATCTGCATGATTGGATGACTTGATGCATGACTTGGCAACTGTCAAACTGTAAATTATTAACTGGGATTACATCTAGATGCTATTTTTCGACGGAATTCTTTCAAATGTTTCTTTGATGTTAATTTGGCTAGTTTGACAGTTATATTTATGCAAAAAAAGAAACTGTTGCTGGAGCTGGATATAAAGAGTGAATTATTTTTTATACCTAAAGCTTACCTATTGCTCCACAGTGTGGCTTTCCCTGGTGCGATGTTAAAAACATAAACCCTTTTTTACATAGAACGTTAATCAAAAACTTAATAATTTTTTTGCTGCTGATGTACAATCAGAGCATGACTGATGTACCGTACTGTTTATTTCTTATGTTGCTCACTGGCCACACGCTGAAGATCGTCCATCTTCGACCAACCGGAAAATGCATAATGAACTTATTAACTTACTTACTTTAATTAAATTAAATTCATACAATTGGTTTATTATGAAAGATATGTACATTCACACCATGTATAAAATAAAAATCGAGTAAATTTAAATCAAACCTCCTATTCTGTTCTAAATTTAATTTAAAAAAAGAATGTAATAAATTTGTTTATTGGTGAGTTAGCGCGGTAAACAACATTGGCATTAAAGTTTAGATGAACTAATCTGTACCATATTTTAATCTACTCTGTAGTGCAAGTTTCATTTAAGGTAAATTATCTGTGGAGAGTACTGTCTTTTGGTGCATTATGTTACATTTTCAATTGGGACTAAAGAGGCCACTTGTATAACGGAAGGTAATATTGGCAACGTCATTGCTAATATTATGGGGGTACCTTGATATTTCGCGACATATGTTTGGTGTATGTAAATTAGTGAGAGTTGGACCGTTGTATAGCAGGAAAATTATTTTTTTTAACTGATAATCTTGCAATTATACGTGCATATCGATTTTAAATTATCGATTTCACGATTAACAACATTTCTGAAATGTTAAGTTAGTCACAAATGTTGAATCACAAGTTGTGATGTAAATATTCAAGTTTGGTATTTTGGTAAGCTTTCATAATGGCACGAAAACGATGATAAGTATAATTAAATATTTGATATTGGCTAGTAGTAGCTAGACATTTTTAATTTAAATAATTTATAAAATATATAGCAAAGTAGTAATCTTGGTTATAATTAGTTTTATTAAAATTAAAATAAAGAATTAACATAAAGTTCCACGTGTTCCACGTGGTAGGGATATAAAGAAGTCATAGAAGTATAAAGAGTATACAAAGAATAAGTGTAACGAGGTCGTAGAAATCAAATCATTAACCTGAAATATCAAAGAAGACAAATTAAGAATTGACTCGTAGTTGCGAACTACATTCTCGAAGAGGTTAAGTTCTCAAACAGCAATAAGTTTATTTGCAAAACTTACAAATCACAGCATCAGAACTAAATTATTAATAAATGGGAGCCAGATAGCAGATCCTGCATTTACCACAGAGTAGGTAGAACGGCAGAAGCATTAAAAAAAAAGTTATTAATTACCATATTATCAATGCCGATAGATTTCTTGTTATATATTTATGTACGGCGAGAAAGTACACATTAATGACAAGATAAAAATAATCGTTCAACTCGATAAATTAATTGTTCGACAACCAATTGGATGTTAGAATTTGAACTGAATTTATATTTTCACTTCGTTCTTATCCCATCACTAATGTGTCAATATCGGATATCGATTTTACAGTACTGGTTTTAAAAAAAGAACGGTTTTTTTTAATGATTCCGTGTTGATACAAATGGGCGGTAACTGTTATAATTATAACATTAATCTGTGATTGCGCTATCACTGTATAGTGTTATATTTTTCCCGCTACATTATTGAAAAGAGATAATTATTAAAGCACTAGTGAATGGCCAATTAATCTTCTGCCTATTCCACACGATACAATTTGATTGTCAATTGCTTTGAATATAAATTGTTTCGTATCGAATGGGCATTATTTATAGTAAATAATTTGCGTGATAAATTAATATGTAAGTGACAGTGACAGGACTTTAATTTAAAAAAACAAAAGTTCATAATTGGCTGTCAGTTATATCTTTATTTACTATACAAATAAATAAGCATTAAATACTTTGATTTATTTTGGATCGCTATCAAGCTCGTTTTTAGGCAATTTCATGTAATTCGGAAAATAAATGAGACGAAAAATTATTTATTAAATGTATTAGTATGAAACATAAAATTAAATATTCTAATAATGTTGTTATTTGTTTCAGGTATGCATACACTGGTCGAAATTTCAGGAATCTGTCGAGCTATTATGGGTGAAATTTTTACTCGATTCGACTTTGGTCACAATTTTCATACCTACTTTATTGCATAAATTATTTCACAAGATAAATATATTTTAAAGATATATAAAATTATCACAATTAAACATATTTGCCGTCAGTATCACATATTAATATACACAGCTATCTGTTGGTAGATATATTGCGGTATTACTACCGATACAATTATTTGTTCTACTGTGACATATATGCCCAATTTGAATACGCCTAACATTTTCACAGCTGTTACATATATCCGATTTCTATCGTCAGTAGCAATTCTGTGACTCGGAACTGTAATATGTCATTTGTCAATGTCAGAATTATCAGATTATGAAACATACAGATCTGTGGATGTTGATCATGTAACCGTCGACTATTATAGATAAACCGCAATGTACAGCTGCATCGTAAATTAGCGCCGCGACGTGCAATTTGCGATAGCACAGTAGTGGGTCCTTTGTAAGTCGTAAATAAGAGGTCTAAGGTCCGACTCATCGAGTCACGAGACTGTTTAGACTTGGGAGTTATTATAAGAAAACGGTTATAAATATTCGATGATAATCGTCTTTAATTAATTGATGGCACTAATTGTGTTAAACACTTCCCGTGTTTGAAGGTTTTTCAACTATTCTGCTTGATTGTGTTTAATTTGTATTGGTTTTATTTTTATATTATTTCATTTATTTCTAAATACTTTAAAGGCAATATATCCGGTCGTTAGACAATTTAATTTAAAGTGAATATTGAAAATAAAGCTACTACTATATACAAATATAAACTAGGCAATCAAATGGGCAATTTTAAATTGCAATACTACACGTAAACAATATAAGCACTGTCATTTCACGTTACCGCGCCGGTTCGAATGCCAATCACGGAATTACGTTATATATTGAATTATGACAGCGTGCCATGCGAGAGTGAACCAGTATGCTAATTCTTTTGATATTTCGCGTGTTTCCAACGTATTAAATAAATATATAGTTTCAATGTGAACATCACTTACGAGGAAGGTACAAAAGTTTATGTAAGCTTGACTATGCAATGTTCATTTTGATTTTGATGGAAAATTTTCTACAGTTATACATATGTATTACCATGTATACTTTGTGAGATTTTCTGTAAACAAATATCACACAATTGTAAGCCAAGGCTTAGTTTTTGAATTCCAATTCAGTCAATATAGTGATTTTTATAACAAATATAGTAAAAAATATGGGATAGGTAGACTAAGGATAGGTAATTACGAAGAGTAAGAGAGAAATATATAATTAAGAATATTTTGGTAATGGAATATATTTGAATACTTAGTTTAAACCCTACCGAGATCGTGATGAGGCTATTGCTAACTATCATGTTTAGTCATAAATAATTTTTCAATACGCGAGAAATGTGCCGAACCAGATCAAAATAATTTAGTCGCTTTTTTGACACCCATGGGATACAAACTTATAATTAATTCATTATTAAACTTATTTTATTATTAAAATGTAGCCCATTTTAAAGTCATTAACAACTCATTAATCATTTCACGTGTAATGTTAATGTTTAATTAACACTATGAACAATCAATCAATCAATATCTCGTCCCATCAATAACACATCAATCTTGATCACCTACCGTAATAATGAAATGTCCACTAAATTTCACGCCTTTTAAAACCACATCTTCGACTTTCTACTACCGTCTGATTCACACGTCCACAAATATTATAAAATGCACCATTTTGGTGTATTCTATAAAGTTAATAATCTTAATAATACGAAAAGAAAACCGTAGTTTGTTCGATACAATAATATGAATTAATAATGCTGCAATATCAGTATAATGATGAAAAAGTAAACATTTTAACAACACAGTTTACAAAATCATTTACAAATAGTTTTTTTGTTTGGTATTGTATGAGAAGAGAAAACAATGGTAAGTGTTTTAAATAGTTTTAATTTCAACGAGGTTGTACCTACTTGTGCTGCAACTGCAACTAGCAATTTACGATTCACCCCGCAAGTGTGTACGTGGGAGTTTTACAGGCGTCCATATTGCATTGCGCGGTTTCGTTAACTGCTCAGAATTAGATGTAATTTTGAAATTAGAATGCGGTTTTTGAAATTGGAATTTGTAACGGTGAGAAAGTTGCGAATGATTATTAGATATTTATTATTATGTGCATGATTACCTTTTGCATTGCAGTAGTTTTGCCTTATTATAGCTGATTTCTATCTCAATTTATCAATCATTGCTAACATTGAGAATTGATTTGGCAATCATAACCTTTTTTCTTTTCAAAATCCAGAATAATAGAGTTGTTGTAAAAATATCAATAAACAAACACATATTTTACAAATTTATAGCGTCTAAAAGTGAAAATTAACCGAGAAATATCACTTAATTTGACGCCATTTCCGTCACCTGCCAGTTTTGTCTTGTTATACTTGATTTATAAAAATTAGCATTAATAATGTAACAAATAACAAATGTATCATAAATTTTGTTAAATCAACAAGAAAATGCCATTAATAATATGTTTATGTAATATGGCGCTATCATTTCCGTTTCTTTATCTATTTATTAATAACTAGGTAAAAATTTATAGATTTGGAATTAGACGTAAACAAATATTAAAACATAAATTATAAAACGATAATTTGAGTTATACAATTTTGTCTACTCTTCTTCTTATTTGTAGTTCAGTTCAGTTTTATATAGATTAATAATTCTCAGGCCTTGCGACAGAAACAAATTTCTTTCACTTTTACGCTCGACCCGAATATATTCTTTTTTATTTTTCATGTCAATAAACCCATAATCTGATTCAATGAGTCATTTTTATTTGGGCTAATTAGTTGAAATCACAAAGAGGCTGGAGCACGCTTTGTTACTTTCGAAGGCCACGTCATAAATCTGGACTATCTTGATTGAAATATTAGTCGGTACAAAGTTACCAGATTGTTAGTGAAGCGGTTTTGTTAATAACTTATCGTCTAATTAAAAAAGACATGTCCAAACATTAGACGCTCTGATATAACACCTACCGATATGACACGAAGCTATGTCTTGTCACTTTATTTTTTTTTCTTTACATCGAATTTCTTTTTTAAATTTCGAACACGTCCGATGCGACCAGTGGGAGTTAAATTAAATGCATTTTAGGGATGGCGATCTGAGATCGATTAATCGAAGAATCGATTTTTCGAGCAGAAAATATCGATTTTTTAAATCGATATGAAGTACTGTGTCGATTCACTGAATCGATATATCACCCTTGAAAATCGACATTCGATTTTTTCTGTTTTGGTATAAACCATACAATTATTTGCATTTAGTTGAATGTGCCTGAATTATAAGAGTGCTGCCGGTTAAAGAGTTAACTACTCATAAACTCGCGAGATGGCTGTATGTTTAGTATCCTTTACTCGCCTCTCTTTAATAAAAAAGTTACGTTTGTAGTCTTTGACTTTATGTATTTATAAAATAAACACTTCAATTTTGGATATTACACGACAATCACTTCCACAAAATAATAGTGAGGAAGTCGACGCAATAGAAAGCGCTGATAAGGATATGAAAAACGGAATATGGGATTTTCATAAGTTGCTTGTGAAAAAGCAACTCTCTTTATGCAATGCACTTGCACAGGAAAATCAAGGCTTAAATGAAGAATTCAAACATTATTTATCGCAGGCAGTTGTGCACCTGAAGTATGATCCTGTACTTTACTGGCAAGAACAAAAGAGCTCCATTTATCATCACGTTCACCCAATCGCCATGATGTATATGAGTATCGTTGGATCATCCGTTCCTTGTGAGCGCCTGTTTTCAATTGCTGGAAACATCGCAAGTGATGAGCGTAACCGCTTGGATCCCAAAAGGCTTGACAGACTGTTGTTTTTAAAAAGTTTAGATATTGAGCATTGGGAACTATAGTTCCCAGTTATAATTCCCAATGCTTAATATTTAAACTTTTAACTCTTACCTTATTTTTTACTTTTTTGCAATCAATAAAAACATTCAGTATATAAATACTTATTTTTTTTTTATAGTTGATCTTATAGTTTGATACGGTAATAAAAATAATTGTTATTTTTGAATTCCCTGATTTTATTGATAAGATATCGTTAATTGCAATATTAATCTTGTTTTTAGTAAAATTGATACAAATTTACATTGTAAACGCAAACTTGAAAAAAAGATCGATTTTTTAAGAATCGATTTTGTAGGCCTCGATTTTTTCGTGAATCGATTCATTAGACTACGATTCGAATCGATTTAAAAATCGATCTTTTTCGTAAAGAATCGCCATCCCTAATGCATTTAATGAAACAACCATATCAATTAGTGTCGCGCTCGGGCTAGCGATCGATTAAAATCGATTGACCGATGGGCGTGCGTTTCGATTATTCGACAACCCACGCGATCGTTACATACGACGGGTAAGACAATAAAATTGTGATTACACGTTATTTACTTTGCGTTTAATGTTTGATGTAGGACGAGTTGTCGTAGATTTGTTGCGGCCATGTTGGCTGTTAAATTGAGCCGTCTTACCTTTTTGAGTCTTGGCTCCGGCCTTGGTGGTTGACTCTATAAAACGAGTGTACGGAGGTTTATACGGGGACTGAATTAATGGGAGCTTTCCACGTAATCGTTTTATTTATTGCTCGCTCTGTAACTGAAACTGTCCGTTTACGAGTTTCCGTTTAAAGTATTACGAAACTATTTTCTTGGTAACTTTTTCTATGAAAAAGAAGTATTAAAGTATATATTAAAAAGTATTTAGTAAAAAGCGTAAACGGAGTGTTGGGCAGATTCCTGGGCGCAAAAAATATTAGCAGAAAGGCCCAGTTAGCAATCCACAATGCAGTCCTGATCCCAACACTAACTTATGGAAGCGAGAGCTGGGTATGGCAGAGTGTGCATGAAAGTAGAATAAACGCGGTAGAAATGAGGGCTCTACGCAAAATCTGCGGAGTGACTCTCGCTGACCGCGTAGAAAACAAGGTTGTAAGGAAGGAAGTTGGTTTGAAAGAGAGTGTCGGTGTAAAAGTAAGAAAGGGCATGCTCCGATGGTTCGGACATGTAGAAAGAATGGTTGACGCAAGACTGACTAAGCAGATATACAATGCAAAAGCGGACGGATGTAGGAGTCGAGGACGGCCAAGACACACATTCCAAGACCAAATAGAACGTGTTCTGGAGGAAGGTGATGTTAAGAGCCTCAAAAACCGACGCGCGTGCATGAAAAGAGTTATGAAAGTCAACGAAGCGAGTGAGATGTGTAAGAATCGTGCCCTATGGCGCTCTGTTCTCTCTGCCTACCCCGCAAGGGATTTGGCGTGAAGTTATGTATGTAAGAAGTATTAGTAGATATGTCACTATCAAAAAGAGCGCGATGTATTCTGTAAACATGACACAAAACAAGCAGTTATATGAAACAATGTAAGCATGAATGTAATTGATTGTTAAACTAATAGAATCAGATATAATTATAAATAATCTTCATTCTTCAGGAGCAGTAAGAACGAGTTCCTAATTGGTAACCACACCACTCTGACTGGGTTAGGATTTTGTTCTCTCAGAACCAGTTCTTGCGTTAATATTTAGATAGTGAATAATTTTCTTGACTTTACTTTTCATACAACTATCTGTTATTTTGATAACCATGGAAACTTTATTCAGAAGTCATTAATCCAGAAAGTTTCCAATCATCACCCAATCAAATTCTCTCGCTCAAATTATTTTGCAAGCGCATTCAAGTGGGGCGCTCAACCAGGCAGTACTGTTGATGAGTTGGCAGAAGTCCAACAAAACTATGATAAAGAAATTATTGATTGACGATAGCTTAACATTCTGCCTCATCAGTCGTCAGCCTACTTTTAATGCCCATATTTTAAAACCACAATATTTTAGTGCGTACTTGCGGTGGCCATTCAACTAGCAATTGATTGTCTGTTTTTCCGAGTATCGCATTCAAATCTATAGAATCTAAATGAGACTAATGCAAGCAACAAAGATTAAACCGAATGGTAAAAATTACTCTAAATTATTTCGTAATCGTACAAACAATTCTTTTCCAAGAATGATTTACGGTAATATGGGTTTCGGCATTCTATATTTATCCCTTAAAAACGACTTCCCTTACTTGAGGTTAGCTCTTGAGTTTTCATAGGGCTGTGAAGGCGCATGAGATGCTACATGCGTCTTTATAGTACTCTGCAATTTGTCCATATCTTAGTTTGTTTAACAAAAGACATTAATTCCAAGAAAAATAATGCAATCAAATAACAAGTGCGGATAGAAAACGATAAAAAGCAAAACCGTTAATACAATTAGAATGTATAAAATCAATCAATCAATCAATCGCCAGAGAGTTAATGTATTTTAAATCAACAATTAATAGACAAATTAATAGTTCAATTAAACTTATCTAATTAAAAAAGTTCACCTCTAGAGATAACCATCGTCTGTACTCTATGGAGTTAAAAGTGTGAAAGGTTCTACTAACATCTGTACAGAATACTATCACGACTTTATTAAACATTATTAATATATGTTCACTCCACTCCAACACTCTATCTAAGGTCACAACCATTAACCTTTGTATTTCTAACCTCTTTGGTTGTGATGTATTTGAGCGTGAATAAGTGTAAGTGCTTTTTCAGTATTTGTAATCTACGCTTTGCATCTCAATTATGTGTAGAAAATTAGGTGGGATAGTATTTTGTATGAGAATTGGTAGAGATGATTGGAATAAATAAATAGAAGCTCTCTATCTTTATCTAGGTACACCTTTATTCATATCAGCTGTTCCAGCAAAACAGTCATGAGTAAAATCTTTGCAATATTTTTTTTCATGGGATAGGAGGGCAAACGAGCAGGCGTGTCACCATGTGGTAAGCAACCAATGCCGCCCATGGACACCAGCAACACATATAGTATTACTGTGGCGTTGCCGACCTTTAAAGGATATGGGATAGGAAAAGATGGGTAAGGGGGGTGGGCCTCCGGGTACCTCTCTCACCGAACGGAACGCGGCATGAGCCACTTTACGTCGGTCTTCTGAGATGTCGTGGTATTTCACAGGTCGAGCCGGCCCGTTCATGCAGCGAACTGCTTGGCTCTACCACTGTTTAGTAAAGCAAATATTTTCTTTTATTTAGAATGCAACGCTTAGTTTTGCTGACACAGCAAACTGCCTTACTGAGATAATTTTGAATTTTGAATTTCTAATTTGTATCTATTACTTGAAACATAACGAAAAGTCAGTTCACAAGTAATATATAAATTTAATTTAATATTAGTTTCATAATAACATTTAAAAAACACATACATACATACTAACCTACTTATTGCCATAATTCGATTTCGACACATAGACAATGATTAATTTATATCTTGTTTCAATATTAAATTGGACGTGAGTTTGAGTCACGGCTACTTGAATACACGGACGATAGTTCCGTTAAATTCCGTCGCTATAATCAATATTGGCATAATCTACATCATCATCAGTAGGTACTGCCTCCTTGAACATGTTTTATATATACAAAGGCAGCTTTTCATCGCATAGACGAAAGAAGCGTTCGATACCATAGACTAAATAGTTTTTTTTTTCATCCTCCCAATTAGGATAGCTTAAAGCTTAGAAGGCATACTGCCTTTCTTGTAGTATTAATTGTCTTTTCTACGATTAGAATAGAACACTGTTTGACCAAGCCTGCTTACCTTATGATACATGTTTTATATCGCAAGGTGTGGAGGGGTCATTATAATATTCCTCTGGGGGGAGCGCTAGGCTTATGAGGGGACAATAATTTATAGGTAATTTCATCATCAATAATTTTCAATTTGATTCGTAAATTATCGACTTAACGCGCCTAAAATACAAAACAAGATCTCAAAGAACGGAAAAAGCTGTCGATTTTTATCAAATAGCCACTAATTTTAATAGAGTCGTAAACAAACTATTAGCAGTAAATAAAATGATCGTTAAGACATTATTCTCGATAAAATAATTTCTAATTTCGTCAAAGATCATTTGTAAATATTGTTTGTTTTATTTTTTTACTTTTACTTTTCGTATAATTTATTATATTGCCTGAATAATAATGTATTTCGTTGTATAGATAGTTTCCACTTTAATGAGGAAGTGAATTCTTGATCTGACATTTATCTGACATTCACGTCATCTAATGTTTCCCAAAAAAAAAAAGAACTCGCAGCAATTATGTAAGTGAAATTAATGCCGCACGTGCTTATAATAGTTTTCGTGTTAAAACAAATTATTATTAGAGAACTAGCCGTTGCCAGCGGCTATGGCCGCATTAAATGTATTGCACTTATCCATAATATAACATCACCTCGATATCTTAACTTTATCAAATTGTACCCTACGGATTCTTTTGATTATTATTGTTGTAAAATTTCTTCAAAATTAGTTCAGTAAGTAGAGTTTTTTGCTCATATATTTCATCATGACTCATGATTTCATTCTAAACTGTTTACATTCTTGAGTATTGATTGCCATTAAAAATATACCATAAATTTTCCTAGGTTAATCTACCAACACACGCAATTTTATCTTAATATGTATAGCATTTTAAGAGCACCTGTATATTGTAAATTTTTGAATATTTTATTCATATTTAGATCAAAAATTGAAAAATCATTTGTAATTCATGTTAATGATATTCAAATTGAATTTTTATTGACTTCGTAATAATAATTAACAAAAATGTGGTTTTATACTGGACTGGATATTAATTTATTTTGTTCGTGTAAGTAAGTGGTTAAGATGATAAGATGAGAGGAGCTGATAGGAATACAATTTATTATATTGCATATTAATAAGAAATAAAGAAGGAGAAAGTTAGGTAGTGTGCTGGCATTATTAACTAATTATTAATTCAGTAAAAGATACACAAAACTTAAGACAGTAAATATACATCTAGTATAATATATCTACTTGTTACGTATTAGCCTAAAATAAGTAACATAACATAACTTCGCGCCTTTTCCTACCAGAAGGTGTAGGCAGTGGCTGTTAAGGCTCGACTCGCCGTTAGGTTGACGTCCCAAATGGAATAGATGGTGAACCTATTGCCATACCGGGCACAAAGTACTTATCTAATAGATGATTACTAATATGTAATAATAGTATCTTCTATGGCCTTAAACAAAATGCAACCCTCCCCACTGTTTCTCTTCGTTCACTCTGTTCAAGCCTGTTCGCTTGTAGTCCACGCTGAGCTAATGTAACATAACATAACTTCACGCCTTTTGTTACCCGAAGGTGTAGGCAGCGGCTGTTAAGCCTCGTCTCGCCGTTATGTTTACGTCCCAAATGGAATAGGTGGCGAACCTATTGCCATACCGGGCACAAAGTTTGTCAGTCATCGGTATTTATCACACATAACTTCCGAAAACAATTTCGAAAAGTCATTGGTGTGAGCCAGTGTCTGGAATCGAACCCCGGACCTCTGGATCAGAGGCCGTGCGCTCGCCCACTGCGCCACCGAGACTATAAGCTAGACTATGAGCTAATGTCAATTTTAAATACATTAAAATTAGAACAATAATAATAGATTACTCAAATAAAATATTAATTTCTAGTTCCTATTTCATTTATTTCAAAAGCCCCACATGTGAAGATTAATGTCAATCTCATTTTTTTTATTAGAGATTTTGATTTTTTAGTGAGATTAATACATTTTTTTTGACAATAAAAACTTAATCGATGGTCAAATAATTTATGTGACGTTTATGTACCGAATGATGTATCTGCCTCAATTTCTTTTTTATGTTTTTTTTTCTATTTGATCAATTTAGGACTGGCTAACGCTTTAATGCCATACTGCCTCGCCTGTCGTATATTTTTTTTGGTAACGAACTTAAACTAGTCTAAACGAACTTAAGCTAACCTTACCCAATCATCTATAAAGTCGGTGCACTCTATGCATGATATTCCGAGGGACTTTTGACGACAATATAGACGAGCAAACTACTCACGATGTTTACACCATTTTCCACATTTGCACACACATATACGAACACTTATTAAATAAAACGCCACAAATTTTATTCAATAAATAAAAAAAAAAATAAAAAAAAAAAATTTAGAGAATAATGCAAAGAACGCATCATCTCTTGCTCTATCTTTGCATTCCCGCCAAAACTCTTCTCTTTTTATAGGAGTTTAATTAAAAAAAAGAATTATAGTAGTCACACGCCCTCCTGACACATCTTCGGGTTACGAGGTCGTGAAGTAATAAACACCGAAACGATATCTAAAGTACAGCCTTTCCAAGCTCTCAAACTTCACACTGTCATCTTCATATAATATATCAGACCTCATTTTCATATTACTATATTAATTATCTCGTACATTTAATAATTGCGTCTGATTATAAACGCCACTCTTAATATACTTATGTATATATGAGATCTAATCGAAACGATTATTTATTGAATCGAATTGTATTTATAAACATTCAATGTCGGCCATTAGCGCCGCCCAACTGCGAGCAATAATCACCCGTGATGTTTAAACAATATACATTACACCACATGTTAGGGCTTTATTTTATACACGGCGTACATAAAGCGTAATGGTTGGTCTACAATGTGGGTTTTATAAAATATCGTGGGTTTACAAGTCAAGGTGGGGTTGTAGACGCCTCGCAGACGGCGATCAAGTTCAACGACCCATATATTCGTGCTTGGCTGTATCTAGATTGGTCTAGATGTTTCGATTGTGGACTTTGTTAAGCTGGCAAGGGCATTGTGGGTATACAAAAGACCTAATATAAGTCGTGATAATAAGATTCTTGGGTTCTTTACAATAAGGTTTTGACGCTGAGAATCTGTTTGAATGCTATCAGATACTTGGTTTATCGAAAAGCTCGGTATTCGAATAATATAGTTTGTAATTAAGTTGATTTTTCTCAAAATCTTAGCTTAGCTAAACTGTTATTCTATTTTGACAGTAAGTAGTCTGTAGTCTTTATTATATTAATTAACTACTACCTACTATATATATGCCAACAAAATGTTTTTATGTAACAAAATCTGACTCACTTGATTAAACATATAAAAGCCCAGGAAAATTAAAGCTGTCTTTGGTCAGCGCCAAATATTGTCGTAATGACTGCTGTACTAAAACTCGTGCCCAAAGTTAGGGGTGGTGATTAGTCAGGGGCGAGGGGTGATTGAACCTTCAAACTTAACAATGTAAATATATTTAGGCGCGACAAAATTACACCAAGTTTGGCTCCAGTTCCGAGAGTTTGAGTTTTTAGAATGTAGTGGAATAATGGTTTATAATCAATAATTTACATTTTTGATGATTTATTTCTACTCCGGTATCTTAGATTATAAAATGACTATACGGTGTATATATTATAAAAAAATAAATATAAATAATAGTTCCTAGGATTAGAGCGTTTAAGCTAACAAACAAACAAAATCTTAGGTTTAAGTAACTGTAAATCAATCAGTTTTTATTGTTGTAGTAGAACCATATATATATATTTTTTAATAATCAATGAAAGGTCGGAAGAAGGAACGGTAGTATCTGAAGAAGTAAATGCTGATTGGCAATTTCACAAGGGCCCTCATGTGACATCCTAGGGCAGTCTTCAATTTGTTAATGCCGGTAGAACTCACATCTAATGATCTAATCTCCTACTAAATAACTGTATCCTGCTTCGAGTAGAAGCTGGTATGAGAGATTATTAATTCAACCCACTTTGTGTTTTATTTTCTCATTACTTGACAAAGACACTTGACATGATTCTGTGTTTAAAATTTTGAAATTACTGGTAGGATCTGTTACTTCGAAATTGCTGCGAGAATGTAGATTTCTTTTTAATTTCGCAAGATTAAAGGATCAATTGTATTTAGACCATAATGTTGGTACTAATTACATTTAATATCAACATAGCAGAAACACATAGCATACAAAATAGCAGAAAACAAACTGACGGATACGACATTACTAATCAAACTCGCTACTTTACGTACATTTCACCAAGCGTTAAGTTAGTCTGTTTACCGTTTTTTCCCATTGCCTCAAATAATAGAAACAAAAAAATGACATATTGGCCAATAAAAATATTTCCCGCTAAAATCATGTCTAATTTTGTCTATGAATATGTTAAGTACAAAATGTACCCAAGTATGAGTACATTAAAACCTACTTGCTCTATCAACTGCGACTGATCACAAGATTGTATATCTCTAAAGGGGAGTCTTTATCGTATGCCTGTAAATATACCGGAGCATTTCCCCGTATCTTTATGAATTATCTAATGAGTTACATCTCATATTCTAATTTCTATTATATGTAAATGATGATGTCTGTCTAAGAAGAATAATTCGTGCTATATTATTATCATTGTTAGTTTTGCTTGTGTTTATTTTAGCTGAGGCGAGGTTTTAATAATATCGAGTAATATAGTTTAATTTTATCGTCGTTTAAAGGCACACCGAACATTTAGATCGAATCGTTTGAACTCCTGTCGTAAATAATTATGATATATGTATAATATGATTAAAAATTAGGTACCTTGATATCTACCTAGATCAACTTTTCAACTTAACTTTTCAACAAGTAAAGTCAAAGGATAATAAGGAAGCTATTATTTTTTAATATGTTTAAACAAGCTTTAATGAGATTTTGTTGCATTTTTGGACTTCCCCATAAAGATTTTCACGTGGAAATACGCTGTTAATAGTTAATAAAAAAGCTTTCTGCTTCCTTATTTTGAAAAATTTTCTCAGTTTTAAGCTAAAGGCAGGTGCAAAATAAGTAAAACACTATGCTTTATATGTCGAAACAAAGGCTTGTACCATGTCTTTATTTAGCAGGCGGTGGTCGCAAAGAGGGTGCCCAGTATTTGTACAAGTCGTAACACTAGTACTTAAGACGTTTAACTGTCTATGTTTTAACAACCTTGCAGCTCGCTAATTCTGGTTAAGAACACATTAGTCTCACAATATTACCATATACCACCGTGGTTTAACATATATGGGTGAATTGTTCAACTAGATTCACTAATTTTGTGAACAGAAACAGCAAGTGACGAGTAGGTATAATTATAGTTACCAGGCTTTTTTTTTTGTTTTTAATAGGTACGCATTAAAACTCCGATTTTGCCAGCACCCGTTTCATATAAATGTGATCATATACAGTTTTTTGACGTGACAACGTCTTAAATTAGGTTGCGGCTGGGAGTCACTTATGAAAAAGTGTAACGCTCGGTAACGTTACGATGAGTCACCGAACGAGAGAGAGGCCCGCCGAATGCCTTGCGTCTCTCTCCCACTCAACTATGATCGGTCTGCCGCGCGCGCAGCACTAGAGAATTAGGCGCATTGAATCGGCGCATGCTTGTGTCTCTGTCTTTGTCTTTCTCGAACGTTCTTGGCGTTGGAAAAACAAGAAAGCGTCATAATACAAGTTCACACGTGTGGTTAAAGTATCGTCAGCTGTGTCTGTAGTGAAAATGTGGAGTGCTTAGATTCGTCATTTACAACAACTACAACAATAAAGGTAAATAATTGTACACTGATATTTCATTATCGTAAACTATGATTGATTGATTAATTGTTAGATTGACACAAAAGTTGAGAAACTGAGTTTATAGGTTATGTCATACTATTGATAAATGTTGATAGTGTTAAGTAAATTATTAGTTTAAAATTAATTAATTAATTAATTATTATTTTACAAATTTTCATTAATTTCAAATTTATTTAGCAAAAATTTGAACCTTCGATCTGAATAAATGTTTTGATTTTCGAATTGATTCTTTAAAATTACAAATATTAAGAAAAAGTGGCAGATATAAGAAAACTTGATTTAAACTGTGTTGAGCAAGAATTTTAACATCTAATTTAAGTAAATGTTTTAATTTTCAACTTCATCATTTACAATTACAAATTTTAATTAATTTCAAATTTATTTAGCAAAAATTTGAACCTTCGATCTGAATAAGTGTTTTGATTTTCAAATTGATTCTTTAAAATTAAAAATTCATCCATTCAATTTCAAATGTTCAACAGGAATCACCACTCTCAAAACAATGGAAACGGACGAGCAAATGCCTTCAACTTAATTATATTCATATCAATAAATATTCTACCGAGAAAAAGACGTTGTCACGTAAAATCTTCGCCCGTAAAACCGACTTTACAGGCAACCAGATTTTTTTTAACTATAGAAGTTTTAGCGGTAAACGTATGGCGTCATAGTAGAACTGCTAGGAACGAGCTAATTTCTTATTTCTCAAACCTTAATTTCTAATTCTGGAGGGATTTTTAAGCTAAATAAAAAACTACTTTTCATGGTTATATTTGAATACTTTTATTCTACTCTCCATAATTCCTACAAATAATATCATATCTACTCCTATAATAACAAACTTCGTTCCGAATAAATAGAATTTTAAAATAGCTTACTTGATTTAGCTATTTCAATCATACTTATTCATTGTTCATAATACTTACAAATGTATATGGTTGATGATCTGCTGCTGATGATCAGCTGTTGAATAGTCGGAACTGCTGCATTTAGAGGCACGCTTGTTATGTGGTACAGTCGACGTGTATATAATAAACAATTTAATAATTTTGCTAAAAGTACTTGTAAAATAATTAAATTTTACGTGGGACAAGAAAATGATTAATTTTAGAGCGCAAGAGTCTATCTCAACCTGTTCAAGTATATATTAGATTAATAACTTTTATTAAGTTAACGGCTAAGCCGTCACAATAAATTAAGCGTCGAATAAAATTTATGATGGAAGAGCAATATTATTTATAGCGGGCCTCAGGGTGACATTTTGTTATTTATATTGTTATAGTGTTTTCTAATTCACAGTCTAGTACTTAACCATAAATAGTTCAGTAACAACTCAATGAATTCGATTTAAACGACCTAAGCAAAATAGTAATGGTTTAATAGAATTTATTTTAAAACTTATTAGTTTTAAAATGAATTCTGCATGGCTATAAATGATTCTGAATTAAATATTCAAAATCATTACACACGAAATATTATTATTCCTTGTAAATAACGTCTGATATTGACTGTACCGGGTCTACTACGCAAGTCCCTATTTAATGAGAAAATGTGAAAGAAAGAACACCTAAGTACCAACACCACAGTGTAATTCAAGCCGGCCACAGAGAATGTGTAATTTCATCCAATTTGGTTTTTTTTTCTTTTATGACATTAGTAATAGTGTTAAGTCCGTGGCTGTTACAATCGAAAGGTGAGATTGTTAGAAACTGGCCAATTATGAAATTACAAGGAGATTTGCTCTCGATTTCTATATTTTCTCCAGTAAAATGTTTCTTTTCATATGCAGTATATATTTAACTAATATTAAAGAATATAATAAACTAACTTTGGCCGGGCACTTCATCCGCGCACAAACCGATAGCGATGCCCCATCTTAACACCAAATGAGGTTGATGATTGCTAAAAATACTATTAGTACTAAATAGAAAATTTTGATACACACTTTCATCCCTGGGGGATGAATGTGGGGTGGAGTTTTGTAAAATCTGTATATGCCACAGATTAACTTTGTATATGTTTTAGTTTTTGTGATTTCGTGATTTTATGTAGAAGCTTAATACAAATTCATCGATAATGTGGCTTTGAAATATATTATTTTTCGAAGAAGACATAGACATAAATGATCATTAAAAAAAGGAATTAGCTTTAACATTGGAAGGAGAACTATATACCGAAACGTTTTTCAAGCCGTGTAACGTTATTTTTAACGTTTTTTTTTCTTATACCAAACACTAAATCTCGCTAGTTGCTGCTAAATAAACAAAAGCAAATTGATAAACACTTATACCTATTATGAGAATTGTTAATGTTTTCTGTAGAATTTGCGTACACATACTTAATGTTAACTCACGGTGAACTTGTTCTTTTTGTTACACTTTCAGGTAAAAACTAATAAATCGATTTTGATAAAACCAAGTACAATAATATAGCTTGTACTTGTATCAGTGTGAGAAGTGTTCATAGTTAGACGACAAAAACTAACTGGAACTAGCATTGCTATCAAAGTATCGACTAACTTGTAGTTCTATCTCGTATTACTGTTAAAACATACAAAGCTTGCTCGTAAATCCACTGTAAAACATTTATACATGGAAATAGTCGAATCTAGAGCTCTATAAAGCTGGCAGTGAAAAGTCAGCAAAAATGACTAAAATTTTCACGTGAATTTGTAGCTAAATAGTTGCTAATTAGTTGCTGCAAAACCGATTTTGTAGCTCTAACCGATTTCCCAAAAATCGAGTTACTGCTATCTTAACGATAAGCTAGCAGTAAAATCATCCCTGGGGGATGAATGTGGGGTGGAGTTTTGTAAAATCTGTATATGCCACAGATTAACTTTGTATATGTTTTAGTTTTTGTGATTTCGTGATTTTATGTAGAAGCTTAATACAAATTCATCGATAATGTGGCTTTGAAATATATTATTTTTCGAAGAAGACATAGACATAAATGATCATTAAAAAAAGGAATTAGCTTTAACATTGGAAGGAGAACTATATACCGAAACGTTTTTCAAGCCGTGTAACGTTATTTTTAACGTTTTTTTTTCTTATACCAAACACTAAATCTCGCTAGTTGCTGCTAAATAAACAAAAGCAAATTGATAAACACTTATACCTATTATGAGAATTGTTAATGTTTTCTGTAGAATTTGCGTACACATACTTAATGTTAACTCACGGTGAACTTGTTCTTTTTGTTACACTTTCAGGTAAAAACTAATAAATCGATTTTGATAAAACCAAGTACAATAATATAGCTTGTACTTGTATCAGTGTGAGAAGTGTTCATAGTTAGACGACAAAAACTAACTGGAACTAGCATTGCTATCAAAGTATCGACTAACTTGTAGTTCTATCTCGTATTACTGTTAAAACATACAAAGCTTGCTCGTAAATCCACTGTAAAACATTTATACATGGAAATAGTCGAATCGAGAGCTCTATAAAGCTGGCAGTGAAAAGTCAGCAAAAATGACTAAAATTTTCACGTGAATTTGTAGCTAAATAGTTGCTAATTAGTTGCTGCAAAACCGATTTTGTAGCTCTAACCGATTTCCCAAAAATCGAGTTACTGCTATCTTAACGATAAGCTAGCAGTAAAATCAGCAAAGTCAGCAAAAATGACTAAAATTTTCACGTGAATTTGTAGCTAAATAGTTGCTAATTAGTTGCTGCAAAACCGATTTTGTAGCTCTAACCGATTTCCCAAAAATCGAGTTACTGCTATCTTAACGATAAGCTAGCAGTAAAATCAGCAAAGTCAGCAAAAATGACTAAAATTTTCACGTGAATTTGTAGCTAAATAGTTGCTAATTAGTTGCTGCAAAACCGATTTTGTAGCTCTAACCGATTTCCCAAAAATCGAGTTACTGCTATCTTAACGATAAGCTAGCAGTAAAATCCCGAAATCAGGGTTAAATGAAACGACTAATCGGACAAAATTTGTTGCTAATTTGTAGCTGAAAAACGACGTCACAAAAAGGTCAAAAAAGTTAAAATCGGCCGAAGGTAGAGACCGGTCACTAATAATCACTGTCCCAGCAACCTCAATGCACGGTTCTTATTGACATCGGGTAGTTGTAGATTTTGTTGCTGCTCACGAATAGCACCAGACACACTCAGAGAGCCAGCAACAAAATAGAAACAAAAAATCGGCCAGGCCTAGTGGCCGCAAACTGGGCACCAGTGTCCCTGCTATCTTAACGAGCGGATTTCATTGACTTCGGGTAGTTGTACATTTTGTTGCTGCTCACGAATAGCACCAGACACACTCAGAGAGCCAGCAACAAAATAGAAACAAAAAATCGGCCAGGCCTAGTGGCCGCAAACTGGGCACCAGTGTCCCTGCTATCTTAACGAGCGGTTCGATATACAAAAAACTTTCGTTTACATACTCTTTGACGTAGTTTATGGTTGAAGTTGTTTACATAATTCGAAATTCAAACTGCGGCGTCATTGTGCTCGCGTCGGAGTGTGTTTTTTGGTGTTCTTATTTCAGTTATTAGACTCCAGGTGCCTTTTAACAGCATAAAATTATGGGTAAGTACTCTATAATTCTAATACAACATTAACAATTGCACAATATTTACATTTTCATTCAACAAAATCACACGTAACCTTGAAAATCGTCATTTTACGACGTTGCTTCGCATTTCTACTTTTCTGACCTAGAAAGTTTATTAAATCTGTGCAATTGTTAGTGTTATCATATCATTATATATTGAACTTCGATGTAAAACGAACTAAATGATAGTGCCCAGTTTGCGGCCACTAGGCCTGGCCGATTTTTTGTTTCTATTTTGTTGCTGGCTCTCTGAGTGTGTCTGGTGCTATTCGTGAGCAGCAACAAAATGTACAACTACCCGAAGTCAATGAAATCCGCTCGTTAAGATAGCAGGGACACTGGTGCCCAGTTTGCGGCCACTAGGCCTGGCCGATTTTTTGTTTCTATTTTGTTGCTGGCTCTCTGAGTGTGTCTGGTGCTATTCGTGAGCAGCAACAAAATGTACAACTACCCGAAGTCAATGAAATCCGCTCGTTAAGATAGCAGGGACACTGGTGCCCAGTTTGCGGCCACTAGGCCTGGCCGATTTTTTGTTTCTATTTTGTTGCTGGCTCTCTGAGTGTGTCTGGTGCTATTCGTGAGCAGCAACAAAATCTACAACTACCCGAAGTCAATGAAATCCGCTCGTTAAGATAGCAGGGACACTGGTGCCCAGTTTGCGGCCACTAGGCCTGGCCGATTTTTTGTTTCTATTTTGTTGCTGGCTCTCTGAGTGTGTCTGGTGCTATTCGTGAGCAGCAACAAAATCTACAACTACCCGAAGTCAATGAAATCCGCTCGTTAAGATAGCAGGGACACTGGTGCCCAGTTTGCGGCCACTAGGCCTGGCCGATTTTTTGTTTCTATTTTGTTGCTGGCTCTCTGAGTGTGTCTGGTGCTATTCGTGAGCAGCAACAAAATCTACAACTACCCGAAGTCAATGAAATCCGCTCGTTAAGATAGCAGGGACACTGGTGCCCAGTTTGCGGCCACTAGGCCTGGCCGATTTTTTGTTTCTATTTTGTTGCTGGCTCTCTGAGTGTGTCTGGTGCTATTCGTGAGCAGCAACAAAATCTACAACTACCCGAAGTCAATGAAATCCGCTCGTTAAGATAGCAGGGACACTGGTGCCCAGTTTGCGGCCACTAGGCCTGGCCGATTTTTTGTTTCTATTTTGTTGCTGGCTCTCTGAGTGTGTCTGGTGCTATTCGTGAGCAGCAACAAAATGTACAACTACCCGAAGTCAATGAAATCCGCTCGTTAAGATAGCAGGGACACTGGTGCCCAGTTTGCGGCCACTAGGCCTGGCCGATTTTTTGTTTCTATTTTGTTGCTGGCTCTCTGAGTGTGTCTGGTGCTATTCGTGAGCAGCAACAAAATCTACAACTACCCGAAGTCAATGAAATCCGCTCGTTAAGATAGCAGGGACACTGGTGCCCAGTTTGCGGCCACTAGGCCTGGCCGATTTTTTGTTTCTATTTTGTTGCTGGCTCTCTGAGTGTGTCTGGTGCTATTCGTGAGCAGCAACAAAATCTACAACTACCCGAAGTCAATGAAATCCGCTCGTTAAGATAGCAGGGACACTGGTGCCCAGTTTGCGGCCACTAGGCCTGGCCGATTTTTTGTTTCTATTTTGTTGCTGGCTCTCTGAGTGTGTCTGGTGCTATTCGTGAGCAGCAACAAAATCTACAACTACCCGAAGTCAATGAAATCCGCTCGTTAAGATAGCAGGGACACTGGTGCCCAGTTTGCGGCCACTAGGCCTGGCCGATTTTTTGTTTCTATTTTGTTGCTGGCTCTCTGAGTGTGTCTGGTGCTATTCGTGAGCAGCAACAAAATCTACAACTACCCGAAGTCAATGAAATCCGCTCGTTAAGATAGCAGGGACACTGGTGCCCAGTTTGCGGCCACTAGGCCTGGCCGATTTTTTGTTTCTATTTTGTTGCTGGCTCTCTGAGTGTGTCTGGTGCTATTCGTGAGCAGCAACAAAATCTACAACTACCCGATGTCAATAAGAACCGTGCATTGAGGTTGCTGGGACAGTGATCATTAGTGACCGGTCTCTACCTTCGGCCGATTTTAACTTTTTTGACCTTTTTGTGATGTCGTTTTTCAGCTACAAATTAGCAACAAATTTTGTCCGATTAGTCGTTTCATTTAACCCTGATTTCGGGATTTTTGACCGGACCGGGACCGATTTCCCAAAAATCGAGTTACTGCTATCTTAACGATAAGCTAGCAGTAACTCGATTTTTGGGAAATCGGTTAGAGCTACAAAATCGGTTTTGCAGCAACTAATTAGCAACTATTTAGCTACAAATTCACGTGAAAATTTTAGTCATTTTTGCTGACTTTGCTGATTTTACTGCTAGCTTATCGTTAAGATAGCAGTAACTCGATTTTTGGGAAATCGGTTAGAGCTACAAAATCGGTTTTGCAGCAACTAATTAGCAACTATTTAGCTACAAATTCACGTGAAAATTTTAGTCATTTTTGCTGACTTTGCTGATTTTACTGCTAGCTTATCGTTAAGATAGCAGTAACTCGATTTTTGGGAAATCGGTTAGAGCTACAAAATCGGTTTTGTAGCAACTAATTAGCAACTATTTAGCTACAAATTCACGTGAAAATTTTAGTCATTTTTGCTGACTTTTCACTGCCAGCTTTATAGAGCTCGAATCGAGATTGTAATTAAAACGTGTATGGAGACTATGGAATGTATTTCAAATCGATTTAATCTCGTATGTGTCACTCGAGTGAATTATACGTGTTTAAGCAAAGGAAATAAAAAAATCACTGGCTGAAAAAGTGTTCAGATTTAAAAAAATCAAATATTATTTTTTGTAATCCATTTTTTT
Organism: Euproctis similis; assembly: GCA_905147225.2. NCBI lineage: Eukaryota > Metazoa > Arthropoda > Insecta > Lepidoptera > Erebidae > Euproctis > Euproctis similis. Next base: position 20,361,305 of record LR990109.1, read on the forward strand.
GTTTAACTTTAGAATCGAGAATGTTTTTTAGAGAATTAAATTTTAAATGCATCGATGGTGATTCTTAGGTACCAAATTACACAGGTAGGTGCACAGAGGTAGAAATGCGGGCATACCAACAACAAGCAAAATAAAACATAATTATGTACTACTTTCTGATTTGTTATACTTAATTACTCGCAAATTAAAATGGTTTTAATAATAAAACATTATATTGCATATCATAGTTTGTCATGGAAAATACGTTTAAATTGTCTTAGAGTCGTGAAAGTGTGCAATAGTTGTCCACAACTTGATACATATTGCATTTCATTTGAGAACGTATAGTTTCTCTATTCGTCTAGTCGCGTATGATCAACTCATAATTTCTCTCATTACCGTAGATATATATTAGCTAGCTATCATTACATATTAGATTGTAAAGCAAAAGTGATCAATAGGCGTTAACCCATTAAATAAGCACTTGCGTTTTATATCTTTCGATGAATTAAACGTGTCAATATTGCATTTCTATCGTAAAACCGCATACAAATGGTGTGCAGTTTAAATTGTTGTAGTGGAACAATTACAATTATTATATAGTACAAATTGCGTGTAAAATATCGTCTGAGATAATATATAAATATAAATGATGTACTTAGAAATCGCATAGTATGATACTTTTTAGCACGTGGAGTTTTTTCCTGAAGTTATTTTTGATAATAAATAATTATCGACAATGGACAAATGTGCCATATGTCTGTGGAATTAATATAGTTGTGTACGTTCTTGGACCAAATATTTCATTCACCATTACCTACCGTTGCCCAAGCCTTCGTATGTTAAGGACATCATATAGTAGAGGTGGGCAGTGATATTATCTGCCTGATATCAACACAAGATCAAACTATTGGACCACCACAAGACAGCAATAAAAATGATCGCCTATTTTTATCTTGTGCTATATCCATATAAATCTCGATACGTCGCGTTGTTTCATAAACTTTTGACAACTGTTTATTTAAGCTGTGCTGCACGTGGTCGGTCGGTTGTTTTGTTGACGTTGCGTGCGGCGCATGCGCAGCTAGATACAAGCAAGCCTCATACGTCCGACGTACATATATAAATGTATATCACAATTACACAATTTACTCTCACACACTCTCTTGTCGGTTAATTATAGAGATATTTTAATGTTTATAATTACCCAACATGTGTTTGTGTTGTTGAAGCGATAGGGCGTGTCGCTATGTACAAATTTAGATTTTTGTTTTTATAATTACCGAGTCTCGAATAGTATTTTTAGACACAGATAGTAGGGTATAAGAAGAGAGATGGTGGGCATCCGACTACACCTCGCAACGAACGTAACGCGGTTTGAGATTCTACGTTGTGATCGTAATATTTTACTGATCGAGCCAACCCATTAAATTAGAATCTGTTTAAAATGGTGTTAAAAAAGCGTTCGCAGCTGAGTCAGCATACAGCATACACAGGACAGACGAAATGAAAAAGTAAGTGCGCGTTACTAAAAGAAAATATTTATATGTTTATGGAACGCACTGTAATTACAATTCCTATCAGTGGAGCAGTGTGGGTTGCTTGGGGACAGATAGTACCCACGACGTAATGCATGCAAATTGCCTGCGGCGGACGGAACGCGCCCAGCTCACTTCCACGGGCTTTACACCGAAGACAAACCCACTGCATCGCCAATGTATTAAAGAGTAGAAGTAATATAGCGGGTTAGTTAGTTGTCGTCTTGTCATTAGCTTCCGCACTTGAAATAGAAGCATTGAAATTTGTATTATTTTTAAATTATAGTAAATATTAAAATTTACACAAACACGCACCCACAGCACTGGACGGTTCGTTATAGAATTGAATTTAGCCTAAACCATAACTTTAGGGTCCTGGAATTCGCTAGTTGTTCGAAGCTAGCTGCGGAATTTCTTTGGCAAAATTGGAACGAAAGTCGATACGGTGCGCATATATTTTGATCAAAGCAGTTGTACATTTCGTAGATAAACCTATGCAACAATGTTGCTCACTTCTCTAATTGCAACAGATCTTGATTAATTTAATACTTTCACAGTACATTCACTACAAGGTTCTGTACTACACATAGATAGAGTTAAGGATATGCCGGCTGATTCCGCACAAATGTCTTTAGTTTCTCTTACCTCTCGGTGGTCCAGTAAGAGTCTCCGTGGTACAGTGGTCGAGCACACGGCTTCTGTACCAGAGGTCGCGGGTTCGAATCCTGACACTGGCTCACACCAATGACGTTTCGAAATTGTTTTCGGAACTTATGTGTTATGTTCGCCACCTATTCCATTTGGGACGTAGGTAAACATAACGGCGAGACGAGGCTTAACAGCCGCTGCCTACACCTTCGGGTAACAAAGGCGTGAATTTATGTTATGTTGTTATGTTATGTTTCTCTTACCTAAAATACATCTTTATTGATATTCATGACTGTGTGAACATTATTTTAGGCTGACAAATTTTGTAACTATACCTAAATGAAAGTAAAATTTGGGTGTGGCGTAAAAAAAGTTCAAAATGTAAAGTTAGACGGTCTATACAGCCCTCGTATTAGAGTCCTAACTTACTACTTAAGAGAGCCTAGTACATATATCACAAATACAGCTTACAAATTATTCTAAATAATAAATTGTGAGCTAAGAATAAGCTTATAAGAACAATCTTGTGGGGCCGTGCTTTTCAGCGTTTTCTATGTAAAGTTTATGAAACACGTAATAATATATTCAAGTGATATAATAACAGTGTCTGACTATTGTTAAGCGTGATGTCTGTAGATATATATATATATAAAGTCAAATTATGTATGCTTTACTGTTATAAATAGCAAGAAATATAAGCATGATGCCGAGCATGAAGTCGCAACACAATGTGCTGTATTGTTTCGCTATTGTAGAGGTGTCTTGCAGTAGTCAATAGGGCTGCCTATTCCAATAGCGAAGCTGGTATTGTGAACCAAATAGGTCTTATAACATAGCAGAGTTTTTTTTACCCACTTTTCGTTGGATACCCAGTAAGTAATCTGAAAAAGTCGTCTAGTATTTGCCAAGTTTTAATCAGTATTCTGATCTGTCTCTGAACGAAATCTGACTCTGATATCTGTACACACATATAAACGTTCTTGATAGTGACACAAAATTATATTATTGATATAATATTAATTATACGCGGAGTATATTGTATACTGCGGAGTGACCCTCGCTGACCGCGTCGAAAACAAGGTTGTAAGAAAGAGAGTCGGATTGAAAGAGAGTGTCGGTGTAAAAGTAAGAAAGGGCATGCTCCGTAAGAATGGATGATGCAAGATTGATTAAACAGATATACCTACAATGCAAAAGCGGATGGACCTAGGAGTCGAGGACGGCCAAGACACACATACCATGACCAAATAGAACGTCTTCTGGAGGATGGTGATGTCAAAAATCGAAGCGCGTGCATGAAAAGAGTTATAAAAGTGAACAAAGCGAGTGAGGTGTGTTAGAATCGCGTACACGGAAAAAGAGTTTACGCTTAGACCATGTTTTGATTTGCTTACCTCCTCAAAATTAATTATAATTAAAAATACTAGACGAAAATAGTTGACAACCCTATACCAGCGTATACTTAAACATTGTATCTAGTCAATGTTTGAAATAGTGTTTTTGCTTTACATAGCAGCTATCTTATCGCTTTATGATCACAACGCCTGGAATGGCTTATTATATTGGTCACCGGCGCCTCGTGGACATTATGGCCGATCCTTTGAGTATTTACACGAACAGTAAAATAACCACTAGTTGTTATATTTGTACATTTATATTTAAAAAGATCATCAAGCCTGTACGATGGGCTAATAGCTTAGCAAACAAACGGAGTCTTCTCTGTCTAGAAGGTTTGAAAGTAGGTCTCGAATGGTGACGCACCAAAGAGTTTCTGGAATGTTGTATGAATTATCGATAGCTGAAAAGGTTGTGCCTGATGTTATTGCAAAAGACTTAGATTTCGCCCAGCGCTAAGATACGTTAAATGTAAATACGAGTCAAATAACAAGACATCTGATTCATAAAAAAATAAACTTATTTGGCAAGTTTAGTTTGCACGTTTAACTAGGAAAGCTAAAAAAAAAACTATTAGCCATTTTTAATAAAAATTACCCGCCTCTGATATTTCTTTTTTATGTTTTTAAATATAATAGTCTTGGTGGTCCAGTGGTCCAGCACCCCGCTTCTGTATCAAGAAGTCGTGGAATTGAGTCCGGTCTCACACCAATGACTTTTCGAATTTCGTTTCGGAAGATATGTGTGATAAATAGCGATGACTGACAACTTTGTTCCCGACCTATTCCATTTGCGACGTAAACATAACAGCCGCTGTCTACACCTTCGGGTAGAAAAAGGCGTGAAGTTATGTATGTAAATATACTTACAATTAACTGACAACAAAAATCTGTGATCATAATTTCCTTTCTGACTTAACTCCGTCTGTCACACAAACCCAACAATCATATTGGACTTTGATCAGGAAATGAATGCATTCACCCCAGGCCGGAAACAATTCCCCTAACCAGGTAACCGCAAGTCCAACAGTGGCCGGTGTCCGAGGGGTCATTATTTACCTTGATATTAATGCATTCGTGTATTGAATATCTACTAATGGGTTCAGGGTTCGTAACAAAAATGGATTGATGTTGGTTTGAACAATATTTTCATTATAAACACGGTAAGCATATTGGGGTTTCATTTTTAACTGACATTGTATGTCTCCGATATATTATATAGTAACTAGTACACGCAGCGAAAATGTTCCGCATCAAAAGTAATAAATATGTAAGTTTTGGCTTTACAAAATTTTCTTTAGTACATTACACATGAATTATAAATATAAACCACGCCCGTTGACACCCTCTATCTATTAAAAAAATCGCATCAAAATCCGTTGCGTGGTTTTACAGATTAAGACATTGTTTTATACGTGTATACTGTGCAGTGATAATAATTTATCCTTGATAATCTAAGGTAAGATTTCCACGGAGGAGTATGCTGAAATCCGTGGCTGTTGAAATTTATTTTATATAGTTTAATTTTATTGTAATTATGGATGGTGGAAAATAATTAGAAAACTGCCAATGGCGCCTGTTTTGTTTCTCTTAAAATTTAAGATAATACTTTTTCCTACTATCGTAGGTACTATTGGAACTGCGTACAGGAATACTAGGTTTTGGCTTCATGTAAATCCTTAAAGTGAATACCATAATAAGTCCCTGTTTCCTATTGGTGTGAGACTAACCGGAATATTTTGTATTGTCAACAGGGTGCCCAACGCGCCCAAGAGCAGCATTGCGGAGATCTTCAACACCGACCAGACTGACGGCAGCCCCGTCAAGAATGGCGCCAGCAGGCCCCGCGTGGTCCGCGACACACCAACACGCCCACGAGACACTCACTCCCGTCTCTTCGGCCAGGTAAGGGTATGTATACTGAACAACATTCTTGAATAACTAATAAATAAGTCTCGGTGGTCCAGTGGTCGAGCACACGGCTTCTGAATCCAGAGATCCTGCCTCGAATCCTGGCACACACCAATGACTTTTCGAAAATAATTTCGAAAGTTATGTGTGATGAATATCGATGACTAAAACTTTGTGCCCGGTATGGCAATAGGTTCGACACCTATTCCATTTGGGACGTAAACAAAACGGCGAGTCGAGGCTTAACGGCCACTGCATACACCTTCGGGTAAACAAAGGCGTGAAGTTTTGTTATGTATATATGCATGCTACATTTACTTATTAGTTGTGTACCATTTGTTGTCCAATACCTGCGAAACAGCTGGTCCTATTGTTATGAGTTGTGCATATTTAGAAGGTCTGATAATGAGTTGTTATCTATGTAGTTATAACCCTGAGTAATAAATGACCCACCGTTAGTGTCCGACCGAAGGTCTATTTTTGGCCGAAGCCGATTAATCGGTAATCTCCACAACCTTCGGCCGAAGCCGAAGGTTATAAACTATTAATAATTTAATAATTTTCTTCAATATTATCCACAGCTATTATAGAACATCAAGTGGCTCTTGCCGCTTTTTTCTCTGTGATAAAAGCATCCGCACTGAACTAAGTGCATTTCGGTCCCTCAGTCACTCACTCTTTCGCAATAGTTCGTTTAATTCCGACTGTTTTCGGACATTCGGCAGGATCTTCGGCTTCGGCCTACAATTTGGCCGAAGCCGAGGTTCTCGCCGAAGATTTATTTTTGGCCGATGGCGGCCGAAGCCGAAGCCGAAGCTTCGATCGGACACTTCCCACCGTAGAACTTTTTGTTTTTTTTTCATCCTTATTCGGCATTATAACTAGCCACCCCAATTTTTCACCCTTCTATCATAAAGCCCTATTATCATGCGACACGAAAATTCTCGGGCCAGTTGGTTATTCTATGATTAAGTGCTATTGCCCTATTTAATATACGAAATATTTGAATCCTCTTGGGTAATCAAATTAGAATACAGTTTAATTACCTGAATACAAATGGTAACCATTATTTTTATTAAATTAATTATTTTACAGAATGTCGCGTTTTGATTATTTCAGGGAGGCAGCAGCTCGGTGTCACCTTTGGTGACTGACACCATCCGCAGCAACATCCATTTCGGTGATGGTGAGATGAACGGAGGCTCTCCATCGCACTCACCCTCCAAGTTGATGAACGGAAGCGCCTCTTCCACCCCCAGCCGAGGTGAGCCGGCCCTGGGTGGACACTGTGAGTCTTTTCAAATGTAGGCACGAAATAGCACGGCTAACCACGCTAAAAAAAATATTAATTGGCACGGTTGAAATGTATTACAATTAATATTTAATAACTATATAAATATGATGAATGTGGAATGAATAACGAATAGACATTATCCTGATTATTAATATGACATATTTCTCTCTGCCTACCCTGCAATATGTATTTATATTTATCCGTATTAACAAGATCCTATTGAAAAAAACGCTAGACCACTAAAAAAAGAAATGTAATCAAGGTGGTCACTTTTTACACAGAGTGCCTTTAAATCTTAAAGCATGTTGCTAATGATGCAACATCTTATCCCTTTTATGTGGCCAAGATGTAGGCTGCGGCATTTGTCCCTTGACTCGCCGATTTCTTGTAGTTCCCAATATAATGAGACCGCGAAACCTATTGCCATACAAATCGGGCACAGTTTAGTCAAGTTCAGTGTTGTAACTTAGATTCCATATATTAGGTATAGCACTTCATATATTAGGTACTTTCATAAACAAACTTCAGCTTTAAATGGTTAAAATACGTTGATTCTTACAGTTCAATCTGACGGAAAATTCTTAGCACTGTAATACTTTTTTAATTTCTAGAAAACTATTTGATCAAACATTTTTTTTTCTGTTAATAACCACATCACAGTTACTTCAAAACGAATGAACAAAATTGAGATAATAATTAATACACACGAACCTTCAATCGTGTAATTAAACAAATCGCTCATCCATGCCCTTAATTCATAATTATTGACTCTAGAAAAATATGTTTGTACATCTCAATTTTTTTATTGCGCAATTTGAATACGAAAACCGTTACTTGCATACATACTCGTTGGTAATTTGGTATATATGTACTTACCTGCGTTCGTTAATTGAGCTATATTTGTGTAAAGCACATTTAAAAAAATAATTACACAGTTGTCAAACAGAATGAAAAGTCATTATGACGTTTGTATTTGGAACGTCACTCAAATTTAAAAAAATATGTCGACGTTCCATTCCACATTCCTGACGCATAGAGATCTATGTCTAGGTAAGAGAATGTAATATTTTAACACATGAGATCTTCAACCGTGAACAATTTTAAATATTTAGCACTCGTGCACAATGGGGAGAGGTATACTTTATAAAAATGTATTATTATTGAATATGACTATCAACACGTCAAATTGTTGAATTAGAAAAATAATACGGATTTGATTTTTCCGTTTTGATAATTTTATTTGTTGATAATTAAGCACCAAAAATTGTTAATTTTATGCTTTATCTATACTAAATGTTACGTACGGTGTAATGTTTTTAAACGTAATAAGAAATCATTAGAATAATTCATTCTCAGAGATAAAACATTCTCAAGCCTTAGCTTGGCGTTTGAGGCATGAGTACCTACACGACATTCTTTAAAATATTTTTACATAAATAAAATATGCATATATTTAACTTATATTTAATTGTGTAAATATATAACTAATAACTGCACGAAAAATAAAATTTACTAACTAACACTAACACTATTTTTTTAGTGGTGAAGCAAGAACGCAGTTCTGAATTATTGTGGCCACAAAATTACGTGATTCGTTTTAAAGAGAACAAGTATTAGTGGTAGCTATTGCTAGGCACAATTTAGTCGGCTATTAGATTGAATGAAAACCGTTTGTTCTGTAAATGGTCAGCCTCGTACACTCCGCCGAAGAGGAATCCTGTGACGGGCGATGGTGTACCTGTAGCACCGCCGCGCCGACGACATCCTGCTGCCAGCCTGCGAGGTGCCGACCTCTACCCAGACGATCCTTACTACAAACTCCTAGAACCTCAACCTACTCACAGATATTTTACACCAGATTGGCCGCCAAAGCCTGCCGACTACTATGTAGAGTCCGCTACCAAGCCCGCAATCCGTGTCAGGCAAACTCCCTTCACTCTTCTCGGTTTGGAAACCGATGATCCTGAAAGGACTCATCCAATTATAGATCCCGATTCGTTTTCACCGCAATTAGTTCTTGATAAACATTGGCCACCGTTTCCCGCACGACATTATTTGGAACCCAAAGAGCATAAGATTCCATATCATCCTTTGCCTCCATACGCGTTTGTCGGTATGCATTCCGCTCTCGGGACAAAACCTATGCCTGATTACAAGTACGATCCAATACCGGCTTTGGGTGGCCCTATTGATCCGTTTCTCATCTCTCATACAGAACCTCCACCTAGTCTTTTCAAATACGAACGCGATGGACCTATTCCCGATGTGACTCCGTTAGAGACACCCCTGGTTCCAGGTCCGCACACTCTAACTGGTTTCCCACCTATATTTCACAAACATGTTCCTGGATACCTCTTTGATCGCAATCGGCATGCGGAGGACTTCAGGCCTAAGACGTACTTTGTAGACTATGTTCGCCAAAGAGAAATGGGTGGGTGCTCAATTTAAAAGGAGGGAGGATGTTGTTGCTTCTGCACCAGTTTCACAGTTTATTTACCGGACTGCTTGGAGATTTTATGATTTATACCAAAGAATTTGTGAGACGATTCCTTACTTTAAAATGAGCACTCATTGCCGTTTTATTAATTTGCTCTTAGGATGTATAGCTTAACCTCATCTTTCTAGAAGCAGATAATTCTTTATCGTGACAAAATGCTTTTTGTATCCTGCCTGCTATATGCTGTATCCGTAATATATTTTGTCGTAGGTTCTATAATATTTAAAATTATTATTTTGTACTGTAAGATAATGTTTCTTACGCACGTCTACTTCAGTATATAACAATATAGGCTTCTGTAGTGAAAAAAAAAATGTAATATAGCTTTGTATTATTATCAAATACGTATTAAATCTTTTAACTATCGTAATCTGTCATGTACAAATCAATTGTAGCTAGGATGATAGTCACATCTCTGCATGAAGATTTTAAAAAATCCGTGTAGGTTAATTGTCAAGTAATTAATTTCTTTTAAGTAGTTTTCAATGTAATAACAGACTATTAATAATTTCAATTCTCACGTAGCAATGACCCATTCAGTCTCTTTCATTGCATACACCCTAAATAAAAGAATATTTTGACAATGGTACGTGTTTGATGTTTACAGAAGGTAATCCAATCACCGGCGACGGCTACAAATCAATGAACGGCCAGATCAACACGGTGACATCAGTGAACGGCGCCAGCCACATGCTCCACAACCGCGTACCACCCGGCGGCCACTCCTCCGGTCTCTGGTAGACCACCACCACGCCAACCTCATCACCCACCTGGAAAGCGGCGAGAGACCGGCCATTCTTCCAACACGCACCAATGTGGCTAGCGCAGACCAAACAATTTAAAACCGTTACTTGAGCATCAGTCTCGGAACTTTTAAATCACACTCATCATGGCTGATCATTTACTTACACGTATTTATTCGATACCGTGACGAGAGACCATTGCCTGAGTCGGATGTCGTCAAATAACGGTTTTAAATTTTAAACACAACATTGCATTTATTCCATTTCTATTGTTTTAACAAATTAAATTCAAAAAAAAATATATATATATATTATATTTATTATGGGTCACGAACGCCACATCCGTGCACACGAGACATACATTAAGTAGGGTATATGTTGTTAATCAAATCCTTAGCCTATCCCAGTAACATTTTCATTCGAATAATTTATAGAATAGATTTATAGATATTTTTGTAATAGTTAATAAATATTTCGAGTGTTAATTGTAAAGTTGGTAGATTTGGAAAACGTGTGGAACGTTTGCGATCATAATTAAAAAAAAATAATAGCTACGCGACTAATATCTGATTTACTATCTCATTACTATTGGTGTTATGATTGAAACGTTTCACTTTAATGATATAGTTATATCTTGTAAACATTAAAATTAACTCTTTCGAAATTTTGTTGAGTATAAGTTTGATCCGTTAATATTGTGAATTAGGAGTGAGGAATCGTATCAGCAATATACCAAAACGAAAAGTGCCTTGGATGATGAAGGAATTCTCAAAGAATTGTACATTTGTTTAAGCGTAACGCGTTACGCGTAAAAGTTGATTATATATCTATATTTCGCGGTATAGAAATAGTAATCATACGGCACTCGAGTTAAAATATGATACAAAAAAAAAACAAATATATATATAAATCATTACTATATCATTTAGATACTAATTTAATTAATATTCGACACTGAATGGGGTGTGACTTGATAATATTATCATAACTTTGTTGAGTTTCATTTATAATTAAAAATATTTAAATAGAGCGATTATATAGAATGCATTTATTTTAAACTTTTTTATACGAGTTTTTTTATTTCATTTTTAATAACTTTTATTTTCTACTCGTTTAGAATTATTTTTGACATTCTGGGCGATTATCTGTTAACCATCAATCGATATTATGGTGATCCTGAAAGTTATCTTGCTAAGGTTTTTAGATCTATTTAACAGTATCCTTAGAATTAGTGTAGACATATCATGTTTGTAAAAAAAACGTTATAACACTTGTCTAATAAATTTACTATCTGGCCTAATGTATATCGTTAATAGATAATAACCATTATTTCAAAATAAACTTTTTTTTAATAATTACTCTTTGGTATTTTATTTTCATACTTTCCTCTACCTGCTGTCCAAGGTGAAAACACCTAGTTTTTTACTGCGTAACTTTTGGTTAAATTCACGCCTTTTTTCAAGGTGTAGGCAGCCTGAACTCGAGGAATTTGTGTCCCAAATGCCTTCACTTCAATTGCCATCACAGGGCTCAAAGTTGTCAATCATTGGTATGAGTTCGGATTCGATTCCACGATTGCTTGATTCCAAAGTGGGGTCCTCGACCTGCATACTACCGAGACTATAACTTCACGCCTTTTTTTACCCGAAAGTGTAGGCAGCGGCTAATAAAGTCAAATGGGATAGGTGGCGAACCTATTGCATTACACCGGGCACAAAGTTGTCAGGCATCAGTATTTATCACACTTAACTTCCGAAAAGAATTTCGAGAAATCATTGCTAAGTCCGGAGTCGAACTCTGTCGAACCCACGACTTCTGAACTCGTAACTCGCTAGGCGATTGACATCGGTGAGAAAGAAAAAAATGGACTTCAATATTTAAACACCTTTAGAAATTGTATAATACGCCATCTAGTAACGAATAGAGCTAGTTTTTGGAAACTCGGAGTAGTCATGTGTTCTGAAAAACCAACAGCACCAAATCTCAAAAACACTATCTTAAAATGATAAATTAAAGTACTGATGTGCAGAAATTTCCTACTTTTAGTAAGTTAACTAGATAATAAGACAAGTAGATAATAAATTAAACTATATAATTATTTAATTACATATGATTATTGCCATCGCTTTCTATCTATCCTCAACGTTTACTTCTCCGTTGCAAATGGCAGAGTTTTTCGCTGAATTACTTTTACTATTCCTTTTGTCTTCTTTTAATACTGTTATAGGAGATACTACTTCGAAAGTCGTTGGCCCGTCATTCTGTATGCTCACTTGCATGTATGTCGAGAATTTACCATCTGTAATATAAACACAATTACATTAATATTATGACATTATCTGTTAAAAATATTACTATTTTCTAGCAGGTATGACAACAAATATATAAAATCACATAATAAAAAAGTAAAATGTATGACATCTACTGGTGGATAGATGATTTACTACACATTCAACAAATATATCTATTCACCGACAGATGGAATTGTCGGTTTTCCAGCAATTTATATTCAAGTTCAAATGGTAATATAAAAATAAAAAACATTACAACAAATATCATTCGAAACGCAGGATAGAAATTATAATTATAATTGTATCCTGATGTATGCACAAACAGGGGTAAAAGTCTGTATGTACCCGTAGTGTTAAAATGGCAAAAATAGTGAAATCGTTATAATCTTCATTCAAATTAACGACATCTATTGGCCAATAGCTGTGTGACATCCGATTGTTAATGTGTTTCAAGGTTTAACTTGTTATATTAGATATGCCAAACCCTTCCGCAACCCATTACAATCGATTTTTTTACTATTTTATACATTTGAAGTTTGTTAAAATAGAAGATAATATTTACCTTTAATTTTTTCTGAAATGTAGGCATTTCTCAATGTGTCGAGAAAGTTTTCATAGAACTCTTTAGATTGTTCACCTGGCATTGCATTGTGGAAATCTGGTCTGTTGCCCTAAAAATATCAAGAGCAAGATAGTAAATTATTGATTAATCTATAATATGCAGTATTAAGACACGAATTACCTTCAACTTTATTATAATAAGAGGAAGTTTGTATGGGTGCATTAAGAAAACTCTTAAGAAATATCTAGTCAAATGCAAAAAAATAAGTTAATGATAGAAAGTGTCTCTCTAACAAAAACGTTTTAAGTGTGAAATAGCTGAAAATTATTGGCATAATTGTCTTCTTCTCATTCTACATCTCACTTCTTCTAAAATCATTTATCACTTCCTTCTTTCAACATCTTTCTTTTCATACCTGTCTTAAGAAACTGTGAAACTATATATTCCAGTGCAGCATTAACTTATTTACATATGAATATTTGGGGTAGAAACTGCCAAAAATCAAATTTTCAATATAAAAACAAGTCATCGAACATAAAATTATACACCAATATAATTACAGATGAATTGATGAGCAGAACTTACTTTCCAAGTGTTGTACAAAGTAAATTGACTAACACACAATATTTCTAATTGTCTTTCCACCACAGTTCTCTTCCATTTATTTCCAGATTCATCATCAAAAAACTTAATACTTAATAACTTGCGTACACTGAAAAAAATATTGCAAATTTGATTAATTAATATTTATAGTATATCTGACTCTAATAACTTTGCAGTATAACTTTTAAAAAAATTGATTATATCTATTATTGTAAATAAAACAAATGTATTTGTGCTTAAATAACAAAAATTAAATAATATTTCGTAGCAAATATTACATTAGTGATCAATAAAGTCTACACAATGTACGAGGAATGCATCTAAAATTATAAAAGCTCAAGCTATCACAATGTACATGCGAAATGTAATAATCATTGTTTTAATTGTTATTAACTGAGGTTACAAGCAATGGTTAGGTATAACCAAACCACATGTTACCACCTTCTGAATGTTTAAATTCCAGTTTTCCATTCCATTTGACTTCATTAATTTGTTCAATTCTAATAAATCAAATAATGTATTTCCAACAATATCAATGTATATATTTTTTTTAGATACTTACATATATTCAATATCCTTCTTGGTATCAGTTTTACTTATACCAATAAATACACAAATGCCTTGCTGGATACTACTTATAATTTCACCATCAACTGCAATTTATCCAATATTTATTTATCGCGCAATTCATATGTAACATATTTTAAATACAAAAAGTGTATTTTTGTTTACTTAATCATATCTATGTTTATGATAAACAAAGAACTCTAACAATAATATTTAGTTATTATTATAATTTCCTGGAATTTTAAAAACAACCCATAAACTCACCGGTTACTTTTGCATTCGCAACACGTTGTATTAAAGCTTTCATTGCTGCTAAATAATAAATAAATAAATACAGATACAAGAAGCAAATTGTTATTATTTGTTGCGTGATTTTTATCTAAGAATACCCCTGACCTTCTTTATAATTAAATAAAGGTCTTTAAAAAGGTCAATAACTCAGCAGACCAGCAGACTTGCGCAGTAGAGGTGAGTAACTCAGGAGAGATAGATAAAATGATATGTATCTGTCTCTTTCTCTCCATCACTCTATCTATCACTTACTATATGAATCTATCAGTGTATCTTTTCAATCTTTCTCTCGTCAGCAACTAACGTACATATTATCCTTTTCCCACTAACTTTACACTTTTTTTCTAAAATGTTTAAAGCATCTTTATTAAAGCCAGGATCACCAGCACTATTCTCATACCATTTTCCTATGACCCGAGGATGTGGTAAACATCCACTAAATATATTTCTAACATATTTATAAGCTGCTACGGAATAGTAGTGTAATGTTACTGCAAATTTCCTTAATGCGGGTGTATATTTAAGGCGAAAGGTTTTGAACTTGCTTTTCTGTGCAAGTCTATTAGCAAACTCGACGGCTTCAGCCTTAAGATCTAGTTCTCTTATCTGATCAATTGTAAAATATTTTTTCTTTTTGAGCTCCGACACAATTTGACTCAAATTGTGTACTTTTTCTCTAAGTCTTTTATTTTTCTTCGTTAAATTGTAATACTTTAGCTGTAGTCGTCGTTTCTCTAAAGAAATTTTTGTAACTCTTGTTTTCAAAACCGCTTTTCGAGGGGTGTCAAAAATAGAACCTTCGTCTAACACATTAACTCCTTCCAAACTTGATGGTGATGTTATAGTATTTTGTTGTTCTTTCTGTAACAATTTAAATCTTTATATTAATACGTAACGAAAACCTTGCACCCTTTACAAAAACTACGCGGACGCAGGAGTATAAAATTTGGTACAATTAAGGTTCAAATGTTATGTAAATATAAATGGTACTATGCGTTAATTCCCGGTTTAATATATCGAATATTCGGTTTAGTATCCCAGTTTAAGATATTGGTTTAATACATAGAAAATTTATATTCACTTGCCTTAATTACAGGAACTGCTGTTTTTATCAGTCTTCGTCTTTTATTTTTTGTAACGTAAATGTCGCTTGTCTCGAAATGCTCGGAGCACACTGTAGAATGAGCATTCGGCATCCAATCATATTCCCGTCTTTGAATTCTAATTACATTTAACCACTTTTCTTTCATTAAACCGTCCTTAGGTAATCTAAAATGGAATAAAATATAATAATTTATTATTCTTTTAATTTTATTCTTTCATAGAATGTTTAGTATATATGTAGAGATAAAACAATAGGTAAACATTATTTGACATCATCGAAAATTAGGAATAATTTTAATTTGTAATTCTGGGTTAATAATGTGATAGTACAATTCGCCCCAACTTCCCTGGGCATCAGCCGTCATAAGGGTACACTAGCTTTCTCTTTCTCTCTTACGCATAAAACATATTATATCTCGCTCTATACTCAACAACAGTCAAATTGATTAAAATCCATTTAAAAATATTAATTTTACAGATTTATTTAAAAAAGGGGTACTTACGCATGAAATGATATATTTTTCTTATCTCTAATAGTTCGAGTGTAATTTGTACACCACCTAAACACACAGGAAGGCATTTTTATCAGGACTATCGGAACGTTTGCGCGTCGTAATGAAGTGTGTAGCCGCGGCGCGTGAGCGTGCACAACTAAATGCCGAGCGGGCAATTACCCTGTAATCTTGTTGCCAGCTAAGAGCGGGTAAAGCGTATCTATAACTTTAAAAACATCTTAGACCTAACCTAACCAAATCAAACAACCTAACACTAACCTAACCTACAGAGAGAGATATTTGACGCCGTCTTCTTTCATAAATTAATTAATGGTACATTAGATTGTAGCAAACTTTTATGCAAATTGCAACTCAAATACCTACTCGTTTGCCAAGAAAACAGGCGTACAATCTAATAAATATACAACCCTCAAGAACTAATCTTGGTCAGTAGGTACGCCGCTCTGCCCAGTGCCCAGACTTTGTCGACAGTTTAACAAAGAGTATATAAATAATTTAATGCCATATCTAAAATTCACGACATAGACATTTCATATGCTCTGCCAAAATTCAAAAATCGGATTTCTCTGGATTAAGAAGCCATGTGCTCGACCATTGGATAGTTTTTATCTTTAATAAATAATTTTTATTTGAAGCGTTTTGCATTTTTTGCCTATTTATTTGAATACTTACAAACTTTTGGGATCTTAAATCGTGATACTTTCATAAGAAGTATGGCGAAGTTATGTATATATGTTATAATGGTCAAAAGTGACAAGGTACTTGGGGCATGGTCATGGTATTTATATCCTCTTTGGGTCATGGTCGCCAATCACAAAACAACTGAACTGAACCAAACCACACCAGCAGTGCTCTGGCTGTCTTGTAAGTCTGTATTGGTTACACATAGTGATGATCAACTTGAGTTTCTAACTCGAGTTAAATATTAGATTAAATCGACATGGCTCAAAGTTAGATGAAGAGAAGATTAGCCGTGATGATATCTGAGTACATTCGTACAAAACAACCAAGGTGTCACATTTGTGTTCAAATATCTTTCATGTCTAATTTATGTCATACGAATCGCAGGACAGAAATTAACTGCAATTGTATGCACAAACAGGGGTAAAAGTGTATCTGTAGTGTTCTAATATCCAAAATAGAGAAATAGTTTTACTCGTCATTAAAATTCACGACATCTATCTGACAGTAGCTGTGTGACATCCGATTGTTTCCGGTATCTACAGAATATAATGAACTTATCATATAACGTTAATGATTTAATGTGATTACATATTGATATTTATTTGAATATATTGCTGAAATCTAATATAGAATTAGGTGATATGTATATGCTACATTTATAATTATGTAGTTAAACTAATTTTCAATTAACATAGTCACTGTTTTGGTGATAGACACAACACACGGTTTTTACTTATGTACTTCACTCGCAACCTTGACACTAATACCGCTATTTAACAGTAGATGTCTCTTTTTAAAGTTTTTAGTTTTATTTTTAAATTTAGTGAATAAGAATTACAATATCCCACTTCTTTATCGCGGAGCGACTCGACGTACTATTTTTTTTGAAGTGGAACTTTTAATGTCTCGTGCAAGAGCATTTAACGCTTTTAACGCCCCCTTCAGCCCCCTTGCGGCCACTATTAATATAAATAATATAATGGTTATAAAAAAGCCAAGATCCATATAAACCAAGGACGAAAAGACATAGCGACTTTTTAAACTACCCGTACAGACATCTAGTAGCGGATGGTGGTACTAGCTGGTCATAATTGATATAACAATAATGATGAACAACATCTTTTTACACAACAAGTGAACCTACTCGAGAATTATAATTGAAAAATAGGTTAAAATTCAAAATAACAATTTTAGATAATTATGACACCAGTTTTAGTGCGAAATAGTTTGTAAATCTATAAATTACTTATTTTAACAATCCAAATTCACCATCTTTCGGCGGATGGCACTACTAGGAAGTTGTAAAGTGTAGTTAAGTTCTCATAAGTTATAATTATTACATAGAACGAGTTGGTACTATCTAGTATTAAGATATTAATTATAATAAAATAATTAAAATAATTATTATGAATATTCATGCAGCATTAGTATTGATTTAAAGAATAAAAGGCAATATAACCAAAACAGTTACGAGTCATGAATTGTTAAATCACATAATTATAAATTTCGCGCATTTTACTTAACTAAATAATAGATTTTAGTAATATCTTGACCAGTTTAAGTACGAAATAGTTTGCAAATATATAAATTAATTATTTTAATAATCAATAACTTCACTATCTTTCGGCGGATGGCGCTACTAGTCTGTTTTAAAATTAAGTTCTCTTAAACAAAAAATATTACATAGAACGAATTGATACTATCTAATATTAAGATATTAATCATGAAAATAAATATTACGAATATTCATGCAGCATCAGTATGGATTTAAACATTTAAACAATAAAAGGAAATATCACCAAAACAGTTATTAAATGTAATGAATTGCTTAATTAATCACATAATTATAAATTTCGTGTATTTTACTTACCTAAATAATACATATATTTCAGTAATATATTGACATAAATAATATAACATAACTTCACGCCTTTTGTTACCCGAAGGTGTAGGCAGCGGCTGTTAAGCCTCGTCTCGCCTTTATGTTTACGTCCCAAATGGAATAGGTGGCGAACCTATTGCCATACCGGGCACAAGTTTTTCTTTCATCGATATTTATCACACATAACTTCCGAAAACAATTTCGAATCGTCATTGGTGTGAGCCAAAGTCTGGAATCGAACCCGGATCTCTGGATCATAAGCTGTGTGCTCGACCACTGCGCCACCGAGACTAATAATAACATGTAATCATAATTAAATCAGTTTACCTAATAAAGTTTTATAGGGTTATCAATTATCATTACATAGTATAAAACAAAGTCACTTTCTGCTGTCTTTCCCCTTATATGCGCATATGTTTAAAACTACGCAACGGATTTTGATGCGATTTTTTTTAATAGTCAGAGGGTGTCAACGGGGTGGTTTTGATCTATAATTCATGTATGTATATAGAAATAAAAAGTGATAATTTTCAAGATTTAAAACTTTAATCGAAAACGCTGCCTGAACCCTAAGTGATAAATGAAAACAATGTACTACATTATTATACACCTCTAAAAGGTCTACAAAAAAGTCCCCAAGGGCATATGTCTGACTCGTAGGGATAACCCACAATGACCATTAATATTTTTTTATTTTTTACGAGAAATAGTGGCTTATTTACGAAGCAACTTTAAACATTACAGCATTAATTTTCATCCAGTTAACTATCTTAAGTAGATTGTGATTTTAATATAGATCAATATAGCCGTTTACAGCATGTAATTTAAACTAATATTTACGAAGATATTACAGTATTAACATAGCGGTACATAGCAGTTGCGTTTGCGCGCCATAACGCGTGCTGATAAATAGCACAAATTGAACTTTTTAAGATACAAATATTACTAATTTATTTCTTTTAATGCGGAACGAAGTTCGCCGGGTCAACTAGTTATTATATATAGTTGACATCATATACCGCTAGATGGCGTCCTGCGCCGACATATGTAAGTTCGGGTGAGTATTAGAACTCAATTTTGAAGTAGATAGTAGTCATCTCGGTAGTCTCGGCGGTCCAGTGATCGAGCACCCCCCTCCTAAATCAAAAGTTGTGGGTTCGTATCCTAGCTAACACAAATGACTTTTCGAAATTATGTTTGACAGCTGAGTGTAATAAATACCGATGGCTGAAAACTTTGCACCCTGTGTAGGACAATAGGTTCACCACCTATTCCAATCGGAACGTAAAAAAACAGCGAGTCGAGGCGTAACAGCCACTGCGGGAGCCCCGTACCGGGCTACGGATCGCGCGACACCACCGTAGAGGCGGCGAATCTCGGGGGAGGCGGCGTAACGCGCCTGCCACCCGTCCTACTCGGGGGACCATCCTCACGAAGTACTCCTCGAAGCTCCAGAGGATGTTCAGGGTGAGGCCGAGATACTTCAAGTACCTCGCCACCGGGACAGCCGTGTCACCCACCTGGATCCGCGCGGCTGGTGGTTCCCAGCGCCGAGTGAGGCGGTGGAACCACAGAGCCACACTTTTGTGAGGCGCAGCCTCCAGCCAAATTCTACCTAGACCCAGATAAATATTTATACTTGGGTGGGGATCGAACCCGCCAATCTCGATTCTACATTCGGTAGTTTTACCAACGCACCACCAGACCACCATTAGCAGTATATTATAAATCTATATTGTTAATTATTTATTGACTATTTTTAAGTGTCGGTGAAGACCTATAAAAATAAAGAAAGCTATTGTGAATACATGTTACTAAGTTCCACTTCTGTAGCGCGGCGGGACTCCACGCAATTTTTTTTTTTATTTCCTCCAGAACACGAGAATTTGTTTAGAATCTTTTTGTTTGTATAGTGACCGGATATTTTCCTACATAGGTATCATGTCGGTACTTGACACCCTTTAAACTTGAAGGTATGATTTAAGACCTCGACTTGTAAGTGATGTCAGTGAGTGGGAATTGCGATATATAGGTAGTACCCATAAATATTTGCTCAACATAAATTTAGGAGACAACTGCAGATTTGCATTGCCATGGTGCTTTTACCATCGACATCGAAACTTGGTGGCACAAACACTTAAACAAGCCATTCCTGTCATTATTGCCTATAAATTAGTGTTAAATTTTATAGTACTTGTGTTATTCAATTTATTCAATTTCAATTTTGTCAAAAGGGTGCCAGATGTGTGGCTGCAGGTTTCGCTTCCTAATAGGTACATGTGAAAAAATGACAGCTTGCGGCAAGTCTAGGCAGTTTAATTATAAATTTATAACTAGCTGAACCGGCGAACTTTGTTCCGCATCAAAAGTAATAAATGAGGAAATTTTGGATTTCATGAGGTTCAATTTGTGCTATTTATCGGCTTTAACTGCTGTCCCGCTATGTTAATACTGCGATATCTTCGAAAATATTCGTTTAAATTGCATGCTGTAAAAGGCCAGGATCATCTACATTAACCACTGAAGTGAATTTTAGCTTCGTAAGTTAGTCGTAAGACTCGTAAGCAATCGCGGGGTACTGTGGGGACCCCATATAATCAAAGTGGATTTATTTACATATATATTTTTTAGCCGTTAGTGAAATTACAAAAGCATTTTATTATCTTGTGTTGTATGACGTATGTATGTAAATAAAAAACAAACTATTTTTATTTAGGTTTTACCAAAAATTATGATAATCAGCCTTTTTGTCACTATTTTCAGAGCTATCCTCAGAAAACGAAAAATAATCTTAAATCTTACAAAAATAATAACTGCAAATTAACTCCATGTATGTTTGACATAATTATTTATTTTATTCGCAAAAGTTTCAGTGACGTTTTAACCCGAACCCGGGCGAGTGATGGTGGGTTAATATAAAATAGGATAGGGATCAAAAATGGGATGGGGGGTTGGACTGGAGAGGGTGAACCCTCCGTATACCTCACTCACCCAACGAAACGCGGCATTAGCCATTTCTCATCGATATTCGGAGTGGTCGTATTATTTCGCCAGTCGAGCTGGAACATTAATGCAGCGATACACGTGGCTATGGACAACCACCGGCATATCTTACATATATAAATAACAATTCAACATACAATAATACAATTCAAATATGTGTCACTTGGCTTAAATATTCTGACCATTAAATGTGTTATTTGTATAACATGTGTACGAACCACGTGCTGTCAATAATGTGTGCGTGCCTGTCGGTGTCGTTATCAACGCAACGTGACAAACACACACATATTTGTCACACGTTATTTTATTTATTTGTTGTTATTTTATTTAAATCATTATTGTAATTTTATTGTCATTCCAGCCAAAACGATTTGACATTTGCCAATAAGTATTATTCTGCGATTTTCTGTAATAGGTTCTCAATTATTTCTCGGAAGCGATTAATAAGCAGTAACAGAATTTCGCGAATAAGTCGCCAAAATTATTTTATTATGGTAAAACATAACATAACTTCACACCTTTGTTACCCGAAGGTGTAGGCAGCGGCTGTTAAGCCTCCTCTCGCCGTTATGTTTACGTCCCAAATCGAATAGGTGTCGAACCATTGCCATACCGGGCACAAAGATTTTCGTCATCGATATTTATCACACATAACTTCCGAAAACAATTTCGAAAAGTCATTGGTGTGAGCCAGTGTCAGGATTCGAACCCGGACCTCTGGATCAGAAGCCGTGTGCTCGACCACTGGACAACCACAAGATAAAAAGGTAAAAAAAATCGCCGTCAACCATTAAGGTTTTACACTATTTTGTGTTTTGCTTTTCTTGTTTAAATTAAATCGAAACAAAACATTATTTTTCTGTTAACCTTTTGTTTTTTCTTTCATTTCATCGAAGCGAACGTTTTAATTTACTTGACAACACAGCGAATTTAAACTACACAATTTAGCGTCAAATATTTGGATAAGGATGGTGTAGTGCAAATATTGAAACTCTTAGCGAATATTGGAATCTGTAGTTTCACTTTTTCCCGGCAACTTCCGGCAACAATGATTAGGTAACCAAAATATAATTTAAAGTCTAAGGTTACTAACTTATAGCCTGGGTATTTAGCTTTTTCTATCTAAACAAATAAAAGGTTCAGTTCGTTTGATTGTCCTCGTGATGCATTGGTAAAACAACCAACTGCGGAATCGAGGTCGGCGGGTTCGATACAAACCAGTGCAAATATTTATGCCAAGAATGAATGTTTGTATGGAGTCTGGGTGTTTTTCTATGTATTATAAGTAGGTATGTATTTAAAAAAAAACTATATACGTATCTGTTATTTAGTTTCCATAACACAAGCATTTAGTTGCTTAACTTGGAACTAGATGGCGCTGTCTGTATTGTGTCCAAAAGATATGATTATTATTAGTTCACATCATCCGACTACTGTTGCCAACTCTATTGTTTTAACAGTAGATTTAGTGTTTTCCAATTGATGCCCCTGTTTTTTGTTTTATCCACTACTACTTACCTAATGTTATAAAACGTTATGTAACTTCATAGAGTGCCTAGTTTAATAGACCATAGCCCATATGCTAGTGACACCTACCTTTATAAATAATAAAAAAAATACTACTTACTCTTATTTCTCTCATAGTTTATTCTAGAGTAGTTTTTTAATACATATGTTGTGATTATATAAATATAATAATGTGAATGTGTCCTAGTAACTGAATTATTTGAGTATTTTTATTGACATAGCTTATTGTTTTTTTTTATTTGTGAGATAGGGGGCAAACGAGCAGACGTGTGACCTGAGGGTAAGCAACCAACGCTGCCCATGGATACCAGCAACACATATAGTGTTACTGTTGCATTGCCGACCTTTAAGGGATAGGGGATAGGCAAGGTTGGGGAAAGGGAGTGGGCCCCCGGTTACCTCTCTTACCGAACGAAACTGAGAATGAGCCACTGATACTGAAATGTGCCATTTTACGTCGATCTTCTGAGAGATCATGGTATTTCACCGGTCGAGCCGGCCCATTCATGCAGCGAACTGCTTAGTCTACCACTGTTTAAATTATAATATATAATAATATTATATATAAGCATTGGTCTTATCCCGATTGGTTCACCGCAGATTTAATACACGATATTCAACGTAAATGGCGATATCACAGACTGTATAAAGTATCAACATTGCGTAGCGATTATGAAGTTTTTTCTCGGTACCGCGCCATAGTAAAAGATAAGATCAAGGTTGCATATGATGCTTACCAGGAAAGGCTCCAAATAAATTTTATAAATGACCCCAAGTCTTTCTGGAATTTTATTAGGCATAAACAGAAAAACCACAATAAGACTAAAGTCACTAAAGACGGGGTCGAATTGAGAGATCGGGAGTGTGCCGAGAGTTTTGCCTCATATTTTCACTCCGTGTACAGCTCAGAACAACCCAAACTTGACCCGAGGGAGGCAGAGCGTGCGGGCAGCGCGGCTGCCGGCGCGGACGCAGCGCGGGTCTGTATTGCCCAGCTCAGCGCTAGCGACGTACGTGGTGCCCTCCGCACACTCAAGCCAAAACACTCTGTGGGTCCTGACGGCATTCCTCCGTATATTGTCAAGGACTGTGGTATGGTTTTAGAGAACCCTTTATTACATATTTTTAATTTATGTTTAAAGGAATGTCATTATCCAGACAGGTGGAAAATTACCCGTGTCATACCGGTTCCTAAGGCCGAGTTGGGGTCTGACGTGAGCGGATACCGGCCGATCGCCGTGCTGTCGGCGTTCTCTAAGGTATTCGAAACCGTCTTACATAGATGTATCTACTCGCAAGTCAGAGTGCGATTGAGCGACGAGCAGCACGGCTTTCGGCCGGGCCGCAGTACGGGGAGCAATTTGCTTTCATTCGTGTCAAATCTTGCTTCGGCCGTGGACGCTGGCGGGCAGGTGGACTCCGCGTATTTTGACTTCCGAAAAGCTTTTGATGCCGTGGATAATGACGTTCTTTTGTCAAAATTTTCTACGATAGGCTTTACACCACACTTGCTTAATTTTTTTGCCAGCTACCTGGCTGACCGCCGGCAATATGTTGAATACGCTGGATTCTATTCGAATCCTTATTTCACGTATTCTGGTGTGAGCCAAGGAAGTAATCTTGGACCTTTAATGTTCGTTATTGTGATTAATGACCTTCCGAACGTCATACAATACGCGCAGTGTTTACTGTTTGCTGACGACTTAAAGGTGTTTCTCACTGTAGCGGACTCTTCAGATTGTGTTAAACTCCAGCATGATATCGATAGGGTAGTTCAATGGAGTTTATCTAACAAGTTACTATTTAATTTGTCTAAGTGTTGCGTAATGAGTTATGGCCGCGCGCACCACCCGCTTCTGCATCATTATGAGGTGGGTGGCGTGGTAATGCCTCGAGTAGATCGTGTGCGTGACCTAGGCCTCCAGATGGTACGTGATTTATCTTTTAGAGACCATGTTATCAGTGTCTGCAGCAAAGCATTTAGAAATCTTGGTTTCATATTGAGGCAATGCACTAATTTTAAAAGAACACACGCGGTTAGAATATTGTACAATTCCCTGGTGCGGAGCCATTTGGAGACCAATGCAATTATTTGGAATCCCCACCATGCTAAATATAACCTCATGATAGAGAGAATTCAAAATAAATTTACGCGCTTTCTCTATTTAAAGGAGTTTGGGGTGTATCCGTATTACCCGCTAATGTACCCGAGTCTATTCGTGTTAGGTATGGTAGGCTACTGCAGGCTGTCAGTCCGAAGGCGGGTGGCTCTTGTGAAGTATGTGGCGAGGGTGCTGCGGGGCGAGTTGCACCACCCGGGGGTGCTGATGGCCCTGAGGCTGTGTGCACCAGACGGGGCGGTGGGCGCGCGCCGTCGCCCCGCTATGCTCGATGTTCCTTTGTCAAGAACGAACCTGCTCAAGTTTGCTCCGTTGTCTTGTGCTGTTCGTCTAATGAACGCGTTGTCGGCGAACGGTATTGATATTTTTGCTCTCAGCCTGCCGAAACTCACAGCAGCCTCTCAGCTCCTAATTGAATCTTTACATTTATAATATATATATATATATGTTTATAGTATTGTTAATTGTATTATTTATTATGTAACAATATATTTAATGTATCTTTCTTGTAACACTGCTTTGGTTATACTGTTATGGTGTTATAATGCTTAAAAATAAATAAATAAAAAATAAATAAATAAATAATATATGAGAAAAGTATGAAACCTGCCTTTTTGAACCCATCTACTGTTTTTTAATGAGAGAACTGTTGTTTTTTGATTTGTTGAGGTTGGCAACACTGCATCCGACCCACACCAATCACCATAATAATAATTGGCTATTCGATTAAGTGACAAAAAATATGTTAAAAATAACATGGTTAAAAATATGAAATACAAAGTTTAAATGTTGTTTTTTTATAATTATTATTATCTCTGTTCCGTTACATCAGTCTCATACGCAAGTACGTTAAAACTTGGACTTAGACGACCTAAGTACGTATTTGTATGCCTTATTAGACAATGTGCTTATACAAAGTAACATGCCACGTTACTTGGCAACGTGCGCTCTCTGACGGAAGTTTTTATAGTCGAAATGACCTCAATACAAGGTCTCAATCCTCCACACTTTGACTACTTGGCTTGTCATTATTTGTACCGGATCATCAATATTCTGTAGTAATAGGTACTACAGTCTTTTTTGTGTAACGCCTGGAAATGCTTTATGCACAACCTAATGGTAGTGTGGGACTTCCATAATGAACTATTCTCAAAGCCTATCCCAAAAAAAACCAGCCTTCTTGCGGCGTACGTGTGGCCCAGGAATGCTGTTACCCACTGGTCCCCCTGAGGAACAGCAGTCTACACCTACCTATATTGTAATTAGCATAGCCTTTTTTTCCAACAATCGGATGCTGTACAGGAAGCTAGAGGATATATATATTATGTTGATTTTGGATATCAATCTATCAATACCTGATATATTTTATTAATACATACATACATAACTTCACGCCAAATCCCTTGCGGGGTAGGCAGAGAGAACGGAGCGCCATAAGGCACGATTCTTACACACCTCACTCGCTTCGTTGACTTTCATAACTCTTTACATGGACCACATTACATTTGTTTATACACATTCTATTTGGAATTTTACCTACATTTGGGATAAAAAATATATTTTCTTGGCGTGAACTTATTTGTGTATCTTCGGGTCGAAACATAATTGCTTACGGCCGAAACCAATAATCAATCTCCAATCTAAGATTGAAGCCTTTTTAAGATTATTGTGTATCTGTCGATCGATTCCCCAAACAAAATCATCCGTGAACTGAAAATTGGCACGCCTATTAGTGGAAATAGATTGAAATATTGATCTTAGATAGCAAAATTCGGATTGGGATTGATTATTGGCTTTGGCCGTTCGGCTACAAAAGGCGTAAACCCAAAAATGTTGTGAACTAGATTCTGATTAAAACTATTCGCTAAATAAACAGTAAACGGATTTTCTACCAATTTCACTGGCTGCCAACCGCAACATAATAAGGAAATTTAAAAAAAAAAAAACAGCGAACGTGAATTATTAATTGTGCCCTGTGACTCAACGTCACGACTCATCAGATAGCGCACGTGACTGCGGTCCTTGTCCCAAATATAATGGAGCAGTACACAATACACACCTACCTATTACATATAGTACCTACCTACCTACCTACATAGGGGCCGTCCATTAATTACGTGATCATTTTTTAACCCGCACTCCTCTTCGGTGATACGTGGTGACTATTGGTGAGATTTAAAACTACCAAATCCCGAATACATTCGGGTAGAAAAAGGAGTGAATTATTACATTTTATCTTTAAATATAAATATAAAATATAATCTTATTCTATTCTAAAATTAAGGAAGAAATAAATACCTGCGATTTTGTGGTTTTTGTCAAACCCCTCGCTCCCCTTTCAAGTCTCGCGTGATTAATGGACGGCCCATATTGTACATACGCATCTACTTAACTCTGTGCGTATTATTATCATTACCGTAGTAACACGTGACACAAAACACGTGTTTGTTGTTGATACCTGACAATCCTGACATGACATAATAGACCAATTCCCACTAAAAATGGCTGACGTAATCATTCTTCCGCTACTAACTTGTCACTCATTAAAATTAGCTGCATGAAACACCACAGCCTCTCAGAATATCGACGTAAAGTGGCTCATTGTATATATCTTCCTAAAGCACTAAAGGAAGGCCCTTCCTCAATCCACTCTAAAGGACGGCAACGCAGCTATGACTCACTCGGTGTTGCAGATTTTCATGGGCAGCGCTAGGAACTTACCACCAGGTGACACGCTTGCTCGTTGGTCTCTATTTCCCTTTAAAAAACTACTGATGATTCCTTATTCATATCCAATTTGATACTCTTGTTTATATTGGATAATATTAATTTGTAATTAATCACCTGCCATCACTTTGTTTCTATTTACACGGGCTTTTAAGTCTAGTCATTCTGTCATCAATAGTAAATCCAGTGGTAAACACATTTTTTATGAGATAGAGGGACAAAAACGCAGGCGTGCTACCTGGTGGCAAGCAAAAAATGCCGCCCGTGGACGCTTGAACACAAACAGTGTTACAGTTGTATTGGCGGTCTGCTGGGAGTGGTGAGAGGAAGGGGGTTGTATATCTCTCCCACCGAGTGAAACACGGCATGAGCCACTTTACGTCGATATTCTGAGAGGTCGTGGTCATTCATCGGTCGATTCGGCCCATTAATGCAGCGAACTGCTGGCTCTACCACCGTCAAAATATTTACCTATTGTAAAAATCCTTACTAATATAAAATACCTGTATTTATCTCTTTAGTAAATAACGTCTATGTCGCTGTACTAAGAAGATTTAAACTACAATTACTAGACTAGAAGAATACATTCAGACATTTAGGAGATTGGGTCATCCTCAAGCGGAGTTTTAGGGGGCTAGTAATTGCTTCCTGGCAAATCGCCACAATGGGATCGGATTAGTGTGTGAAAGAGTGTGGTTAGACAGAACACCCAAGTGGTTTAAGCTTGTATATCATCCTATTTGTAGACTGGTAAGGGAACAGTGAGTCCATCAGCTTCCACGAGCTGGTGGTACCTCAGAAAAGATTTCCACTCTTTTTTTATGGGATAGGAGGGCAAAAAAGCAAGCGTGTCACCTGATAGTAAGCAACCTGCGCTGCCCATGGACACCAGCAACACATATAGTGTTACCGTTGCGTTGCCAACCTCTAAGGGAATAGGATAGGAAAAGATGGGGAAGGGGGTGGGTCTCCGGGTACCTCTCTCACCGAACGAAACGCGGTGAGCCACTTTACGTCGATCTTCTGAAATGTCGTGGTATTTCACCGGTCGAGCCGGCCTCGGCTAAAAAGAGCTTCCATCTTGCGCACGCAGCCAACAAGTGTTAAAAATGGTTTTGATAACTTTATTATTGTATGTATGTGTGTGTAATATGCAATTGGACTTTATCTGATATTCAAATAACAAATATATAGGTATGTTATGTTATATTATAACGAACAACAGGGTCACGTTTATAATTTGGGAAGTGTTTGTCGGCCACGTGCGCTTTATGTATGCTATATGTATGTATTGAATACACAACGACCGTCATATCTACACAACGTATGATATAAATAAATGTATCGTGAAACGGAGAAAAAATGTACCTACCTATTAATAAAAACATGACAATTTTTCGAATTCAAAACCTTATCACCGAGATAAAGGCACCATTCCGTCAGGAAATTACACTACTCACTAGGAAATTACATAAATGTAACGCCCTTTTCTTCCCGAAAGTGTAGGCAGCGGCTGTTAAGCCTCGTCTTGTCGTTATGTTTACCTTCCAAAATAGAATATGCGGCGAACCTATTGCCATACCGGGCACAAAGTTTTTCGTCATCGATATTTATCACACATAACTTACGAAATTAACTTCGTAAACATAAATAAACTAAGACATTACATTCATTTTAATAAATTAAGTTACACGTAAAGTTTTGGACATGGAATTGATGAAGAATAACTTAAAATTGGGCACAATATGTTGTATTAAATAGCCCCGCGTAGGCTTGGCAGCCCTGAGCCGGCAGCCCAAATAACGACGATCACTCACGTTGTCTGACATCACGTTCCGTCGTCAGCCCTGACACAAGTTGGCTACATTGTAAGCATAACACGAGGTACAATAATTATCATTGTGCCTGTAACATCACGCCTTTTATATCAGTCTGTTTATGCAGCGGACAATATTGCAGGACACACGCAAGACTAATATTATATGAACTATGAATACTACATTTTGTGTGGAATAACGGGCAAACGCGCACTATGTTAACCTGGTGGTAAGTAACTCGCGTCGCCCATGGATGCCTAACACAAATAGTGTTACAGTTGCATTGCTGGCTTTTAGATATGATAGTGAGAGATAAGATGATAGGAGGAAGGAGCGTGGGGCGTGGGCATTCGGATATCTCTCTCACAGAGCGAAACGCGGCATGAGGCACTTTAGGTATATATTCTGTTAAGTTACACCATAGTCCTGTAATTATAGATTAATATTTATATTCTTATCGAGAAATAAGCTTACATTACGCAGTTGTGGACTAACAGATTTATTTAAAGAACGACAAATACGCTTTAATCGGTCGTCGACCCAAACATGACTTAACCTATATTCAATCGCAAATGTTCAATCAGTGCTTAGAACTTTGAAACTACGCAACAGATTGATTTGTTTTTTTTAATAGATAGAGGGTATCCATTGAGAGATTTAGATGTATGTTATGCATGTTTGAGTTAGCACTTTATTTGTAATAGCTGTAAAAAAATTTTGACACGGAACAAATCGGTCAACGGTCATCGATATTCATATAATTTAATATCTGGCCTAATGTATATCGTTAATAGATAATAACCATTATTTCAAAATAAACTTTTTTTATTAATTACTCTTTGGTATTTTATTTTCATACTTTCCTCTACCTGCTGTCCATCCAAGGTGAAAACACCTAGTTTTTTACTGCAGGGTTGAATGGGTTGATGCGTAACTTTTGGTTAAATTCACGCCTTTTTTCAAGGTGAGGAATTTTTGTGTCCCAAATGGAATAATAGGTGGGAGAACCTATTGCCATCACTGGGCTCTAAGTTGTCAATCATTGGTATGAGTTCGGATTCGATTCCACGATTGCTTGATTCCAAAGTGGGGTCCTCGACCTGCATACTACCGAGACTATAACTTCACGCCATTTTCTACCCGAAGGTGTAGGCAGCGGCTAATAAAGTCAAATGGGATAGGTGGCGAACCTATTGCATTACACCGGGCACAAAGTTGTCAGGCATCAGTATTTATCACACTTAACTTCCGAAAAGAATTTCGAGAAGTCATTGCTGAGTCCGGAGTCGAACCCACGACTTCTGAACTCGTAACTCGCTAAGCGATTGACGTCGGTGAGAAAGAAAAAAATGGACTTCAATATTTAAACACCTTTAGAAATTGTATAATACGCCATCTAGTAACGAATAGAGCTAGTTTTTGGAAACTCGGAGTAGTCATGTGGAACTTCTGGAAAGATTGCCGTGAAGTTGTATAATACTTATACATATCTACACAAATTTACAGCATTTCCTATGCCATAAGGTAGGCAGAGAGATCAGAGCGCCAAAAGCCACGATTCATACACACTTTAACCTGCGTGGACGAAGAGTGGAGTGTCTCGTATAGGCACATGGATCGTAATTGATCATCATCAATAGCCTATTGCAGTCTACTGCTCGACACAGGCCTCCCCCAATCTGCGCCACAACATCAGCAGTCATTCTGAGGTCGTCTGACCATCGAGCTGGTGGGCGTTCTACACTACGCTCACAAAGTCGCGGTCTTCACTCTATGACCTTCTTGCTTCCTGAAGGACCGATGGTATATGTACTTCTATCGGTCCTACAGCAGATATGACCAGCCCATTGCCGCTTCAGCGAGCTTATTATACGAGCTAAATCGGTTACTCTATTTTTTTGGCGGATATACTCATTCCAGAGTTTATCCTTCAGAGCTACCCCGAGCATAGCTCGCTCCATACCTTGCTGAGCGACTTTAAATTTGTGGACTAGCCCCACCGTAAATGTCTATGTTTCAGCACCGAATATAATTAATATTAATAATTTAATAATATATTAATAATTACCAGTAAGACTTTGGTCTTCAGACTGTCTGTCTTCAGACATTGCGGAATAGGCAAGTTGAAAACTCGACGCAGTTTGCCGAATGCGGCCCAACCCAGCTGAATCCTCCTGACGGCATCCTTCTCGTAGTTTCGTCTACCTAACTGGATCGTAATTGTAATGATTGAAAAATTTGTAATTGATATACGACGGTAAATTTCCGACATTTACAAAAATAATCTTGTCGAGACCTAGACGCAAAGCAATCCCCGACGTTTGGCTATTAATCAGAATGCTGAACGGCATTCCGCAATTATTGTTATTATTTATAAGCGCGGGTAGATCATTTTGGTGCCATGGACGGTGTGGCATGCTCGGTAAGTTACTAATAATGTCGCGCACGTGTTACGCCAACGACACAAACACGTGCGCGACTGCGTATCGACCTGAATGCAGCTAAGTGTCTAGCTCCATGGTCGTTGACCGACACTCCCGAGGCCGAGCTTATCGTTGCTACTTTACTTTATATACTAGCAAATTATAAATGAATATGCACTGCTATATTTGCCGTATACAATCCACAGACAACGTATTATTGTAAACAATTGATATTAGTTAAAATTATAACAATTGTGAGTTTGGTGGAGCGATTTGTCTGGATAATTCCGGTAACGAAAGAGTGTCTGTGTAAAAGTAAAAAGGGCATGCTCCGGTGGTTCGGACACATAGAAAGAATGTATGATTGACTAAGCAGATATAAAATGCAAAAGCGGGTGGACGGATGAGTCGAGGACGGCCAAGACACACATTCCATGACCAAATAGAACGTGTTTTAGAGGAACGTGATGCTAGGAGCCTCAAAAATTGACGCGCGTGCATGAAAACAGTTATGAAAGTCAACGAAGCGAGGGAGATGTGTAAGAATCCTTACACACCTCGCCTTATGGCGCTCCGTTCCCTCTGCCTACCCCGCAAGGGATTTGGCGTGAAGTTATGTATGTATGTTATTCCGGTTACGACTCTAGCCTGCTAAATATACGTCGTCATCTAGGTGTGCGTGATTTCGGTCGCGCAACTTATATCATTTTATTACTTTAGTAGCTGACTTGGCGAACTTTGTTCCGCATCAAAAGTAATAACTGCTGTCCCGCTATGTTAATACTGCAATATCTTAGAAAATATTCGTTTAAATTGCATGCTGTAACGGCCAGGATCATCTATATTACATGCACAATCTATTTAAGACACTTAATTGGATGAAAATTAATGCATTACATGTTTAAAATCGCTTCGTAAATAGGCCATTATTTCTCGTTAAAAGTAAAAAAATAAAAATGGTCATTGTGGGTTATCCATAAGAGATAGACATATGCCCTCGCGGACTTTTTTGTAGACCTTATAAAGGTCTATAATAATTTAGTACGTTGTTTTGATTTATCACTTACGGTTCAGGCAGCGTTTGCGATTAAAGTTTTAAATCTTGAAAATTATCACTTTTTTTACTACACTATACATGAATTATAGATCAAAACCACCCCGTTGACACCCTCTAACTTAGCGATGGACGATATACATCGATTTATTTAAAATACTCGATGTATAATAACGATGCATCGTCTTGAACCGATGTATTGTAAATACTTCACCATCGTATATATATTGATGTTTTTCATTCGATGCATCGATCAGGTACGCAAATTATGAGATTACTTATACTATGGGGTGAGTTGAAATCAGTAAGGGGTTACTTGGACATGTTACTAGGGCTGACACTTTACAATTATTAATTTAAACGAAATTTTAAAACACATGAATTCATGTAATTAACAGTTCCGTTTACGATACATGAATAAATAGAACTTTAAATTAAATAAATTTCAATGAATGCAAAAAAAAATGAAATTTTTTGCTGATAAATCTGTCTTCCCGTTGATGAATTAAACATATAATTAGTCAAATAGTATAGTAAAAACATGATTATGTTAATTTTATGCAGAAGTTTAAACCTACCTTACACTTCTACTCAAAATTATTAGCTAATCTCGAAATATATTTGCGTGGCATGTCTAAAAATTAAATAATATTGGTTACCTATTTGAATTAAATTGAAATCATTTAAATTTAATTAGTTACATAATAACAATTAATATTGATTTTTCAAAGTGTAATTTAATAGTGACAACCCTATCTGCTAATACCTATTCGTATATAACTAGTACTAGCCACTACCTGTACCAAGTCACCCCGAACAACAGAAATTTCCTAGTACCTAAATAAGTAACTAAAAATTGGTACTAAATATTAACAAATAATACTTACTACGGTTTTATTTGAGAGTTCAAAGACCAGTTAACATAATTTAATAGCACACAAATTAAAAAACGTTGTTAAAAAGTTTATATGACTAAGTTTGTGAACCCCAAATTTCTGTCTACGAAGAGAGGGTAACTTCAACTGATATTTTTAGCAGTTTGCCATGAATTTTAGACTGGTTAAATTTTATCAGAAGTAATGTTTAATCATCTATTTGAAGTCTAACAAAAATTGTATTAATTGTATCAAAATGGCATGACAAAAATTGAAGTAGAAAAGTTTTCCCAGTTTCATTTCGATTCACCCCTCAATACCAATTCACCCCATTTGAAGGTACTCTTTGCAAAACAACAATATGGCCGACCGAGTTTCTGCTGTCACTGTGTAAATGTATATTGTGTTTTTGTTACGATACGAGTTTTTGCCTTGTTTAAATCTAAAAAAGAAACTAATTTATGAACAGGTATGTGTATTAATAAATAGAATAATGTATTTAGTGATAATGATAATGGTTTTGCTAGTGAAACTTTACTGGAAATGACACATTGATTTGTTGTCAAAAAGTACAAAGCAATTATTATATTTTACGTTTTATATTGCGCGTGCTTATATAACTAAGATATAAAAGAGAAGATTATGTACCTACTTTACGACGAATGCATTAATTTCGCAATATGATACGATTTGATTGAAAGGTTATATTTTTTACCGTGAAATAATAATACTATCTATTGTAGTGATGCCAAGTTATCGATAATTACTATATTAATATTATCGATTAAAATGCGGCTTATACTTATTTGTATTCTACTAGGCAGTTAATAGGTATTATTATAAATTCCCTGTAAACAGTCCTATATAGTTTTGTTTTTTACTTTCAGTTATAATGGGACCTAAGAAAAAAAGTTCCGTTTGGCAGTTCTTTAACAAAATTGACGATAAGAAAACGAAATGCAAACTATGTCAAAAGGAAATAAAGTCTGCCGGAAACACTACGAACTTAATTGGACATATTCGTAATGTTCATAAGGCTGCTTATCTCGAAATTCAGCCGAAACAAACTACATTCAATGCAGTAACTACTACAGACGAAATATCGAATCCTCTGGATCTGGATACCAAAGTTACGCCTTATAATAAAATGGATGATGAAGTACTTCAGTTTCAACCTGTTCCAAGTTGCAGTGGCAGTCAAAGATCCGGTGCACCGTTACCAAAAACCGTAAATGAAACCATTGATTCAGACTTAGACGAAAACGTTACACCTTTAAAACGCCAAAGAACAATACAGGCCGCTTTTAAAGATATTTCCTCTTACTCAGAATCTGGAGCGAAGACAAGGAAACTGAACAACTGTTTGTTGTTCATGATTTGCAAAGACCATCAGCCATTCTCAATCGTTGAAAACGAAGGCTTCAAAACTC
The DNA here is from genome assembly GCA_905147225.2 of Euproctis similis. NCBI lineage: Eukaryota > Metazoa > Arthropoda > Insecta > Lepidoptera > Erebidae > Euproctis > Euproctis similis. The sequence continues at coordinate 20,396,784 of LR990109.1, forward strand.
TAATGAAAACAGTTGCACCTCAATATAAACTCCCGAGTAGAACAACTCTAAGACGCTGGCTGGACGATAAATATGAAGTAATTTCAGAAACAATTAAGAAAATGTTGTCCTCTATAGAAGATGTAACCCTAACAACAGATATTTGGTCGGATACCTTGAATATGAAAAGTTTTTTGGGCATCACAGCACATTTCGGAATAGACATTGAACTATATTCAGTCACCTTAGGTGTGTACGAATTGGATGAAAGACATACATCAGATTATCTTTCTGAAATTCTCTTAAAGGTATGTCAAGACTGGAAAATCGATCAAGAGAATGTAACAGCTGTTGTTACTGACAACGCAGCCAATATAGTTAAGGCGATCGAATTAGCGTTTGGTAGAAGGAAACACATCCCATGTTTTGCCCATACTCTGAATTTGGTGGCTGAAGGCACAGTGATATGTATTGAGTGGAGAGACATTGTTTCTAAAGTAAAATCAATAGTGATTTGGTTCAAACAGAGTTGCATTGCTTCTGATGAATTACGTAAAGCTACTGCTGCGGCTACGGAGTCTTCTGCTGGAGCAGCTGAGGTAAAATTAATACAAAACGTGGATACTCGCTGGAACAGTACATATTACATGTTACAAAGATTTCTAGAACTCCGTAGTGTCATAAATGATATTCTCTTCCGCCACCCTAGAGCACCTGCAATGCTGAGTGCATCGGAAATATCTACTGTATCGACTGTCATCATGGTATTGCGACCCTTAGAAGCGGCTACAAAAGAAATTTCAGGTGATAAATACTGCACAAGTAGTAAAATTATTCCCTTAGTTCGTTGCATGCTCTCTAAAATAACTTCAGCTGTTATAGAAGATCCCGTAGCGAAAGAGGTGCAGAAACTTGCTATTAATGAAATAAATAAAAGAATGGGTTCAATAGAACATGTGAATGCTCTGGCTATCGCAAGTATTTTAGATCCACGGTTTAAAAGAATGCATTTCAATGATCCGATAGCTTGTTCGAATGCTGTTACGAAAATTAAAGATTTAATGAAGAAGAATTTGCATAACAATGAAGAACCTGAGTCCGATTCTGACAAGTCCGATAAAAATGAAGAGGACTTTTCATTATGGACTGATCACCATAAGTTAGTGCATCGTAACTGGAAAATTAACAAATCTGAAGACGTTTTGTCTGACGAACTTTCCGTTTATCTCCGAACTCCTGTTGGAAGACTTAAAGAAAATCCGTTAGAAATTTGGAGAGATTACAAAATACAATTCCCGAAGCTGTACAAAATAGCTTTTAAGTATTTAACAATAGTTGGCACGTCAGTCCCTTCAGAAAGACTTTTTTCACAGGCAGGGCTAGTTATGACTGAACAAAGAAACCGGCTGAAGGGGAAGAGATTAAGCAAACTTTTGTTTTTACATAGCATTGACAAAAAATATTGGAATATGTAAAATGTGTTGTCTCGGTGATTTTTAATTTTAATACATATATTTCCTGATTAATACATATTTTTGTTTTAATTAATGCCTAACCTAAAACAATCGATATATAAGAAACATCGATGTATTTCCCAATACATCGTATTACCATCGATGTGACCAATCGATGCATCACATCGAAAAAAACATCGATGTATATTTTAAACGTCCATCCCTACTCTAACTATGAAAAAACGCTCCTCATAGCTGGCAGGTATTTTTTTTTTATTTTCTTATACATTTTTGAAGTGTAACTTCTAATGTCTCGTGCAACCGTTTAGCGCTTTTAACGCCCCCTTGCGACCACAAAACATAGTAAATATTATTTAAAAGGACGAATTTGAACCAGTCTATATATAAATCCAGGAAGAGAATTGCTTAAGCGTGATTTTTATCTGTACATAGACATCTAGTAGCTAGTGGTGGCACTATACCACTCATTTAATACTTATAAAGCATAATAGTTTAGCGCGCTAATCTCAGAAACCGCTGGTTCTATTTTAAAAATTCTTTCAGTGGTGGATAGTCCATTTATAGAGGAAGGATTTAGGCTGTATTATATTTTATAAACAATTAGGGATCTTTACTAAAAGTCCGATAATGTAACCCAAGGTGTAAAAAAAGGACCTAAAAAAATTATTACATCGCGTACGCTGCAAAAAGTATTGATTGTAGCGCAAAAAAATGTACTACAACTTTACAGAATATATAGTTGTCTACACAAATGGTCGCGACACCATGTGTCTAACTATTGTAGTTATCTCACAATAAGTGTTTATTTAATTTTTTTAAATAATTTGAATGATGATGTTTTAAAAGCCCTTTATTTTAAACTTTGGTATTAATTCTGATTAAAATAAATTATTTATAATTCAAGATAGATTCAATAGCTTCCTAGAACTTTTTGAATTATTTAATTTGGACATTTCATTCAAAAGATATCGCAATATACACGATATAAGTATTAGATTATTAGGCAAATATGTATTGCGCGCACATATAGTAACATAACTTCACGCCTTTTCTACCCGAAGGTCTAGGCAGTGGCTTTTAAGTCTCCACTTGTCGTTATGTTTACGTCCCAAATAGAATAGGTGGCCATACCGGGCAAACGAGGGCAAACGAGTTAGCGCGTCACCTGATGGTAAGTGACCAGCGCCGCCCATGGACACCTGCAACACATATAGTGTTACAGTTGCGTTGCCGACCTTTAAGGGAGTGGGAAATAGGTAAGGATGAGAAAGGGGGTGGTCCTCCGAGTACCTCTCTAACCGAACGAAACGCGGCCTCAGCCACTTTACGTCGATCTTCCGAGAGGTCGTGGTATTTTACCAGTAGAGCCGGCCCATCCATGCAGCGAACTGCTTGGCTCCACTACTACCATTCAATTTGTTAAGCTTGAATTTCATTAGTACACAGACATCAGTGGCAGGTTTAGGTACTATAATTGATTTGTAAAATCAATCATAGTACCTCCACCCGCCACTAGACGTATGGAGGTACTATAATTGACACTAGAAACACGGCCTTTAGTGTCAACTACATTCCATTCCATTCCATCCATATTTGATTGAATTTATTATTTTATTTCTAAAATCTATTTAAGAAATAAATACATAACATTTACAAAAAAAAAACATTAAAAAAAAAACATTAGCAGAAAAGCCCAGCAATCCACAAAGCAGTCCTGATCCCAACGCTAACTTATGGAAGCGAGAGCTGGGTATGGCAGAGTGTGCATGAAAGTAGAATAAACGCGGTAGAAATGAGGACACTACGCAAAATCTGCGGAGTGACTCTCGCTGACCGCGTAGAAAACAAGGTTGTAAGGAAGGAAGTTGGTTTGAAAGAGAGTGTCGGTGTAAAAGTAAGAAAGGGCATGCTCCGATGGTTCGGACATGTAGAAAGAATGGTTGATGCAAGACTGACTAAGCAGATATACAATGCAAAAGCGGATGGATGTAGGAGTCGAGGACGGCCAAGACACACATTCCATGACCAAATAGAACGTGTTCTGGAGGAAGGTGATGTTAAGAGCCTCAAAAACCGACGCGCGTGCATGAAAAGAGTTATGAAAGTCAACGAAGCGAGTGAGGCGTGTAAGAATCGTGCCCTATGGCGCTCTATTCTCTCTGCCTACCCCGCAAGGGATTTGGCGCGAAGTTATGTACATAACATTTATAAAATTTGTGTTAAAGAACTGGTTTTTTTAATATTTTACCAAAACTTATTTATATATTCTTAAATACTTATATAAACTCCATGGAACCATAGCGCGATTTAATAAATTGGCGAATAGTGACCTCTATGGCCGAGACGAATAAAACATTATAATATAATAAACTAAAATCAAGACATGATACTCATTTATAATCATGGTTAAGTAACCTTATAAAGACATTTATATAATAATCTGTTTATGATCCTCGGTTCAAATAATCTTCATCAGTATGTTGCGTTCTTATACACAAATTTAAATAAAATATTAGATAGGAACTTAGTTACCATTTCTCATAATCAGTCCCATTTTTAATAGTACCTATAATATATTAGTAATAAGTATTAATAGTCTCGGTGGTCCAGATTTAAGTAGTCGAGCTCTCCGATTCTGGAGTCCTGGAATCGATTCCGGGCTCACACCAATGATTTCTCGGATTTTTTTTGGTATCTTACTATATATAGTTAATTTGTGTGTATGTAAGTATGTATGTTCGGTGGAACCTTGCAACTCAATTTTGAAGTAGATATCTTCAACCGATTGCGCTGAAATTTTGTATACACGTTTACTATGAATGACAATGCATGATATGATGTGTGACATTATTCTATATCCAATATGGCGGACCACCTAAGATGGAGGAATGGATATTTTGAATGCATTTCTGCAATATGGGTATCAAATGAAACGGCTTATTGAGTGTAACTCAAAAAATAATATGACGTCATTCTAAGTCCAATATGCTGGAATATCCAAGATGGAGGTAAACATATTTTAAGCTTATGTACAATATGGGTATCAAATGAAAGGGCTCATTGAGAGTAACTGAAAAAATAATGTGACGACATTCTAAATCCAATATGGCGGATCAGCCAAGATAGAGGAACAGTTTTTTTTAAAGCATTTCTACAATATGGGTATCAAATAAAAGGGCTTGTTAATAGTAACTCGAAAAATAATATGACGTCATTCCAAATCCAATATGGTGGGGAAAATATTTGCATTTCAACAATATGGGTATCAAATGAAAGGGCTTGTTGAGAATAACTCGAAAAATAATGTGACGTCATTCTAAATACAATACGGTGGACCATCCAAGATGACGGCATACATCTTTTTGATGCATTTCTATAATATGGCTATGAATTAAAAATCATCATTGCGATTAAATGGAAAAGAAAGCTCCAAGCTGAAATTGAATTATATGATCTCCTTATTGAAGAGCTGGACTTTTTGAAATTAAGCGGTGAACTAATTTGCAATAATGATGCGTTGAATGAAATGACACTAAACTAGCCAGCTATAACTAAAAATAAAAAAATAAATTAAAAGCAAAAACCCTTTTTAAATAAGCTTTTATTTAAGCGCTCTAAAAATAAGAAAATAATATTTCCTTAAAAACTTCAAGTATAAACTTAGAGCCTCAGTATGTACAATTTATATAACAATAAAAGCTTGTCGCGAGGTTTGACTCTCTATCAGTAGGTAATTAAATTGCAATAGATAATATATTAAAGTTAGTAGATTATTTTACATGAGTGTTTTGCCCATTTCTTCTCATGACAACCTTACACTTAGAATCGTCCGTGCGTTTTTCTTACAAGGAGGCAATTTTCTCAAGCGCTCGTGTTTTAATATGTTATACTTTAAATATAATAATAAGTTAAATATCTGTATTTACGGACTATATTTAACTGTGTCTAAAGACCCATGAAAATAAAGCTATTTTGATTTGATTTGACATTATGAAATTAGTACAGTTTATTTACAACTCGCGCGACAAGCTTTTGTTATTATATAAATTGTACATACTGAGGCTCTAAGTTGATACTAGAAGTTTTTAAGGAAATATTATTTTCTTATTTTTAGAGCGCTTAAATAAAAGCTTCTTTAAAAGGTTTTTGCTTTTAATTTATTATTTTCTTTTCTACAACAGGAAGTTACACTTCCAACGCGCGGAGGGACTCCACGTATTTTTTTTGTTTCTTTTTGTCATAATGAGTCTGTAGTATATAATCATCTTTAGGGGTATATATATTTTTATTTGGTAATAATTAATAGGTGATGTGAACATGTAACATCTGTGACCCCGTGTCTATTTAGACACATAGATTAGAATTTGATCTATTTATGATTATAATAAACGGGAAATAACGCTACACGGTAAACAACTACTTTTATTATTAGCTTTACGTTTCGGCCTGGTTGCTCAAGCAGAAAGATAATTTGTTTACCTAAATGTGTTGCGTTATTTTCCGTTCATTATATTTATGTAATATGCCACGCGAATATTAAAATTTTAAAAAATATTTTCATACTTATGTAACCAAAGTCATGGGTCAAAGCTAGAGTTAGTTTACAGTTAGCACGCAGATATTATAATATTATCTATAATTCTTTACAATATTGCAACTTCATATAGATGGACGAAGCGCAAGATATGCCTACACACCTCGATCTTGGCGTCTTTTGCAAAATATAAAGACTTTGCGGGTTTGTTACACGTCTGCATATCACATAGAGTTGCCCATCTATATTTATATTTTTAATATCGTGATCTCTTTTAAAATTTTGTGAATTTATTTTGATAAAAGTAATACCAACATCATTTAAATTATAAAAACACTCACTGTGAGTTAGCCATACTGGTAAGTGGTAAGAACATTTGCTGACAAGTTTTTTTTAAATCGACGACAATGATCAATTTAAAAAAAAGGTTCAAGTAGTATTAAAAAAAAACCTAAAGATTGACAAAAAACTTCTGACAAAGTCCCTGGTATTGCTATTGATTGACGTTGATAATATTTTTTTTATGGGATAGGAGGGCAAAGGAGAAAGCGTGTGACCTGATGGTAAGCAACCTGCGCCGCCCATGGACACCGGCAATACTTATAGTGTTACCGTTGCGTTGCCGACCTTTAAGGGAGAAGGATGGGGAAGGGAGATGGACCTCCGGGTATTTCTCTCACCGAACGAAACGCGGCATGAGCCACTTTACGTCGATCTTCTGAGAGGTGGTGGTATTTCACCGGTTGAGCCGGCCCATTCATGCAGCTAACTGCTTATTATTTTAACTGCTCTTATTTTCGTCATATCTAGGTTGTTAGTCGCTAATATCAACAGCTAAGCAAGTAAGGTGTGTAATAATCGTGCCTTATGGCGTTTTGTACTCTCTACCAACCCCGCAAGGGATCTGGCGTGAAGTTATGTATGTATCAGGAACTTAAATTGAAAAAAAAAATAGTGTTAGATAGTCCATTTATGAGGAAAGCTTTGGGGTATTAATATGATCGCGGCAATAATCTTATTAGTGGAAAATGTATAAAATATGGCGGTACGAAGTTCGCGCGGTCTGCTAGTCACACATAACTTCCGAAAAGAATTCCGAAAAATCATCGGTCCGAGATACAACCCAGGACTTCTGGATCACAAGCGGCGCTCTCGACCACTGGACCTTATATAAATATAAAATTAATGAAACGAATATAATACTAAGTATATATGAATCTACTTACCACCTATAATCTGAGAAGTCATGGGATTGTAATCGAATTCGAATCGGGAACGTCTGAACAACAACTTGGAGTGCATAATCAACCATTGAGGAAAATAGGCAATAATTAAATGTTAGTTAATGATAGTTAGTTTGATTCTTACACTGCACATAGTTAAAATTGTTACCACATTCGTCACAGTAAATACGATATTTTCATGAAATAACTAGCTGACCCGGTGAACTTTGTTCCGCATCAATATTAATTTAGATTTAGTTTCTTTACTACATCCTACATGAGTAATAGATAAAATCAACCCCATTGACACCCTTTATCAATAAAAAAAACGCATCAAAATCCATTGCCTAGTTTCAAAGATCTAAGCAAATAGGGGACAGACAGCGGAAATCGACCTTGTTTTATATGTAATATGTAAAGGTATGATATTATTGTAAGAAAGTTAAGAAAAATTAGAGGCCAAGATCTATTGCTGCATTTTACTCCTGGTGGAGATAAAACCAGAAACGAAAACATTCCCAAGGAGGGTTGATGTCAGACAGGCGGCCGGTCATAAAACCACAGCCAAATCTGTTGAAAACATGGATAGTTAGAAAGGATGACATGTTGTGCCGACACCAGTTTAAGTGGGATAACGGCAGGAAAATGAATGATGAATATAATTATTATAATTTAAGGTGTAAAATTATGTAAAGTTTGATCAACTGTCATATAATGAATTTTAATTTAGTGAATAACAATGCTAATCCTCTGTGCGAAGAATAGACCTGCCCTCTGGACGCAAGAGGCTCCCATCAGTCTCTTTGCAAGATCTTTATGGAGTGGAGCATTGGGACAGCATGTCTCAACCCCAAACGGCTTTAAAACATAGTCACCTACAATGTTTCTGTATTTTTACCGCCTCAAATTTTCAGCTGAAATATTAGTTAATAAACAATAATTTTATGGATGAATGGCTTGCTACAGAAAGAGGTGGGTGCTTCTTGGCACGGCACGTCAGATCATGAAGATACTACCTCTGTTCGGATTTCCATTTCATTTCTACCGGAGGGTTTTTCCACTTATTTTGATACTTTAAAATATGTTTCTTATTGTGAGATAGAGGGGACGAACAAGCGATTCATGCCTATAGACACTGGCAACACAAATAGTGTTACAGTTGCGTTGCCAGCCTTGAAGTGGGATATATGGGGAATATGGGAGAATAGAGGAAAGGGGTTTAGGCCTCCAAATACATCCTTCACCGAACGAAACGCGGCATATACGACTCTACGTTGATATTCCGAGATTTCGCGGTATTTCACTAGTCGCTCGACCGCTATTAATTTAAATGGTAATTTCAATTAGGAGTACAAAAATTACGTGTTATTTAATTCAAATAGGCATCCATCCATATACGTATTACATTATGCATGACAATGTACATGACACTTGTGCTGCAACGTGTCCCGTATTTTTTTTTTTTGCTTCAAGCAAATCGACTCGAAACGCACGTGGACTCTATGAAAAACAAATACCAAGGACGTATGTATTACGATGTGTGTTTGAATAATATTATATGTACCTTACATCGGCATCGTATGTTTTAATATTGTGAATTATATTTACGTATTTTAACAGTCTATTTTGTAAATACAAGTGTTTGAAAATAATGTCGAGTTGGTCGAGCTAGTACCTATAAATATATTTACTTATGAGGTTCGCATACAAACGTAATCCCGCTGATAATCATGCAACCGGTTTAGGTATAGTATTGAAAATGCCCTTTATAAACAAATTATAATAATTTATAATTATAATTTAAATGTAATAAATTTAATTATAATTATTATAAATTAATTATAATTATTATAATTTTATTATAATTAATTAATTATAATAATTTATAATTAATTAATTATAGCATACATGTTATGTATATTATAATTAATTAATAACTTAATGTCATTTTAATCGTGTCGCTATGCTACAAAATATCAACCGTTATAGAGTCAATTTGAAAGCAATAAAAACGGTTGTTTTGTTTTATTTTGAGTTATGGTAAGTTAAGTTAAGTTATGTTAAGTTAAGTTATGTTTAGTCTCGGTGGTCTAGTGGTCGAGCACACGGCTTCTGACCCAGAGCTCCGACTTTTCAAAATTGTTTTTGGAAGTTAAGTGTGATAAATATCGATGACTGAAAACTTTGTGTCCGGTACGGCAATAGGTTCGCCATTTGGGACGTAAACATAATCGCGAGACGAGTCTTAACAGCCGCTGCCTACACCTTCGTATAACAAAGGCGTGAAGTTATGTTATGTTATATATCTGAAACAAAGTTCTGACAAATTCAAATTTCTCTCATTCTCTCATTAAATTTTCTCTCATTCGTAACCCAACAAGCTGAAATTTTCCCTTCAACTTAGAATCGATCTCAGGCTTCAAAGTCAAGGTGTACCGTCAACAAGACGCCAGTAGATGCCGTCTGGCGCTATGGGAACAGGAGAACAGGGAACGCCATAATCGCAGAACAATTAATCTGTATTGATTTTTCTGATTAATAGGCGTCGAGTTTTTATATATACGTACCTTCATGCCTTTTCCTACCAGAAGTTGTTGGCAGCGGATGTTAAAGCCTTGACGCGCCGAATCAACGCGTTACATCCCAAATTGCCATTACACCGGGCACGAAGTTGTCAAGTCATCGATATTTATCACACATAATTTCCGAAAAGAATTCCGAGAAATCATTTGTGTGAGCCCGGAATCGAACCCACAACTATTGACCGAGACCAGTTTCCGTTTGTGAGGAAAAATAACGCTGATCCTAAAAATATAATTATTAGGTAGGTATATTTAATTTAACAAGGACATTCATATTCACAGTATACAAAGGAAACTTTACTTTGTAATTTATAATCAACATTACTTTGTAATACAGATTAAATCATCTTTATAACTTTTTTTTTAATTCTCTTAGTATGTAACTATTTGATACAACACAACTGGTGGAGCTCATCGATATTTATCATATCTGCATGATTTCTGAAGGACATTCGAACCTGGACACCTATTAAACAGAAGTTGAAGAGCTAATCCACTAGGCGACCGAATAATATATAATTAGTATAGATTAATTGCAACAATTAAGTCTTTGTAACAACAACTAATCATTTTTAATAACGCGGCAAGAAATGTTGAAAGAATGGATGAGGCAAGATTGACTAAGCCGATATACAGTACAAAAGCGGAAGGATGTCTAAATGTTGTGGCCACGACACTCTTTCCGTGACCAAATAAAACAAGGAAAGTGATTTCAGGAGTATTTAAAACCGACGAGTGTCTATTACAAGAATTATGAGAGTCAAAGAAGCGAGTGAGGCATGAAAGAAGGCTCTGTTCTCTCTGCCTACCCTGCAAGGCTCGACTTGGTGTAAAGTTATGTACGTGTGTAAAACGTGACAGTATTTGTCAATTAATACATGAACATACGCAGGTACGTGACTATTTGGCGGACATTTTTCTATCCACGACCTACGATCACATACATTTATTTTTGTTTTGTCGCTGCTTTAAAATATTTATTTGTTTTATGAAACTTATCTATGGTATTGCTCGCTATTTCTACATGTTGTCGCTGGTGATAAAGGCCACATTTTGTTGTAGACTTGTTCAGTCGGATCAGTGGAATTAAATGTCGTGGAATGGAATACCTTCCAAGATAAAAATGAGCTAAAAATTTAATATTTAATTTCTTACTTGACCACAATATCACTGGGCTCGGCAGTATCCTGGCTCACCCGAATGAATATCTAGTATAGTGTTAAGAGAGTCTTCGAAGTAATTCCCGGACTGTAGTAGTAGTTCAGTTAGTCGAATGTTTTGTCACACAAAGTTTTCAGTCATCAGTATTTATCACACGTAACTTTCGAAAAGAATTTCTAAAAGTCATTGGTGTGAGCCAGCATTCGAACACGCGACTTCTTGATTCAAAAGCGGGGTGTTCGACCACTGCACTACCGAGACAGACATCCATAAAAAAGACCCCAATTATTTCGCCCGCTATATAAATACATGTTTTTAGGATTTGCTATTTTTAAACGTTATCTATATTACTGTTCTGTTAGTTTCTGTCATTATTCTTACTGCATATAATATAAGTAAATGTAAAACAATGGCGAAGTGACATTGTGTAACAGACTGGGAATGTCTTAAATGTCCTCAGTGTGCCCTCTCTATATTATATCGTACGTAACTTCACGCCCGTTTCTACGCGAAGGTGTAAGCAGCGGCTGTTAAAGCATCGATTGATTAAGTAAAACATTGCTTCCGGAAATAATATCGTAAACATATTGGTGTAAGCCCGAAATCGATCCCACGAATTGTTGATTCAGTAGCGCGAACTAAACCACTGGACCATAGAGACTGTACAAAATTTATGGACAATTTTGATATCACCTTTGTTGAAAACTTTAACTGCTCATTATATGCTCGTAATTTTATTTCAAACCAAGTATTCTTTGAGTTGCTTTGTACGGATAAATGATTGGCTATTACCTTTTAAAATTAACTTAAATTATATTTCATCGTCTTTATTTTCCGAAAGAAAATTTTATTACTTTTTTAGTGTTTTTGAAGATTCCATGTCCACGGTGCACAGAATCTGTACCTACACAAAATCTAATCTGTAACTAAAATTCTTGTGTTACGGTGTGCGTTATTGGACTTCTCCAAAACGGCTTGACCGATCCTCATTAAATTTTGTAGGCATAACGGGTAGCTCTGAGAATCGGACGACATCTATTTTTCACCCCCCTAAATATTAAGAGTAAGTTTTTCTAGACAACGTTTGCTGAGTAAACTAGTTAAAATATAAATTTCATTATATTAGGTCGGGGAAAAAGTCTTTTCGCATAACGTAGGTATAAACTTATTATAAAATTTCTTTGACTGTACTATTTGTGTCTGGCTGGTTTTGGTAACATTAAAAAGGTTACATTATAAAGAAAAGAAAAAAATAAAAAAAAGTTGTTTCCCGCTATTTTTCATTTGTTTTTCTCTCCGTAAAAATGAGTGAATCTAATGAAGAAATTCGATACATTTTAAAATTTTATTATAGAAAAGGCAAAAATGCAACTCAAGCAGTGAAAAAAATTTGTGATGTTTATGGACTTGATGCAGTGTCAGTAAGAGTAGCACAAATTTGGTTCAAACGTTTTCAGTCCGGAAATTTTGATGTTAAAGATGCACCTCGCTCTGGTCGCCCTGTTACGAATAAAATGGACGCCATTTTTGAAAGAGTGGAGCAAGATCGGCATATTAGTAGTTACGATGTAGCTGAAGAACTGGGAATTGACCACAAAACAGTTTTGACCCATTTGAAGAAAGCTGGTTATACAAAAAAGCTCGATATTTAGGTGCCACACGAGCTCACTCAAAGAAACTTAATGAACCGTGTACTCATTTGCGATTCATTATTGAGACGTAATGAAACCGAGCCGTTTTTGAAGAGATTGATAACTGGCGATGAAAAGTGGATCACGTACGACAAGAACGTGCGAAAAAGGTCGTGGTCGAAAGTTGGCCAGGCTTCACAGACTGTGGCCAAACCTGGCCTAACACGAAATAAGGTGATGCTGTGTGTATGGTGGGATTGGAAGGGCATTGTTCATTATGAGGTTTTACCGTCCGGCAAAACCATCGATTCTGATCTTTACTGCCAGCAACTGATGAGATTAAAGGAAGCAGTCGAGAGAAAACGGCCGGAATTGATCAACAGGAAGGGTGTGGTCTTTCATCACGATAACGCTAGACCACACACATCTTTAGCCACTCAGCAAAAATTAAGAGAGTTCGACTGGGAGGTCCTAGTGCATCCACCATATAGCCCTGACCTTGCGCCTTCAGATTTTCACCTGTTTCGGTCTCTTCAGAATTCTTTAGGTTCTGTAAGGTTGACCTCAAGAGAGGACTGCCAAAACTATTTGTCCCGTTTTTTTGATCAGAAGTCCCAAAGTTTCTACAGTAACGGGATAATGTCTCTGCCCACAAAATGGCAGAAAGTTATTCAACAAAACGGTACATATATATTGTAAATAAACTTTGAAAAAAATGTCTTGACTTTTCATACAAAAATACGAAAATACTTTTTCCCCAACCTATTATATACAAACTATAGAACATATTATACCGAAAATTTCCCAGGGGTAAAAATACAGTCGTTCCTGGAATATGGAAGCCGCAGTGAATAGCGCCCACGCAATATCATCAGAAATCCACCTACTGCCGGAATCGTTAATTTATAACTGCTGCCGCTGAAACGTGACTATGGAATTTTTTTAGTATCGTTACGCCCCTTAATACGCGAAGATGTAAACTGACAGTAGGTGTCGCATTGATTAAGCGACGACCTGCCATAATATTTTGATATTATTGATTTGCCTAATCTAGGCCATTAGGCAAATTAAATGTACCTATGGCAAATCACACATACTTAACTTTGAACCGTGACCTATAGCTGCTTTTTACCACCTATTCCATTTGGAAAGTAAACATAACGTCGAAACGAGGCTTAACAGCTTAACTTACCTTCGAGTAGAAAAGGCGTGAAGTTATGTTATGTGTATGTTTACTTTAAGAAGTATAGAAACCGATGAGCGTGTAGGAAAAACGTTTTGGAAGTAGTTAGTTAGTTTGTTTTAAGAAGAAAGCAGGTGAACTTTGCAAGAATCGTGTCAAACGGCGTGAGATTATGCAATTGTTGTTGTTTGAAATTAAAAACTTTTCTGCCGTCAGCCCCCGTAATAAAGTATAAAGTAAGAGTTCACGCATGCTCTGTAAACAGCAGGTGAGGCGGGGCATAACGCTACATGCCAAGTGCCACGTGTCCTCGAGCTGGCGGTGACAACATGTGCCAACTGTCCGACATTTTAATCTCTTAGTTTCTAATCCCATCTGGTTTGTTATGGACTTGAAATGATTATATACATTGATAACTTCACGCCAAATCCCTTGCGGGGTAGGCAGAGAGAATGGAGCGCCATAAAGCACGATTCTTACACACCTCACTCGCTTCGTTAACTTTCATAACTCTTTTCATGCACGCGCGTCGTTTTTTGACACTCCTAACATCACCTTCCTCCCTCCAGAACTTGTTCTATTTTGACGTGATGATGATGATGATTATAATAACTTCACGCCTTTTGTTATGATGGGGGGGGGGGATAGTAGAGCAAACGAGCAGGCGTGTCATCTGATGGTAAGTGACCAGCGCCGCCCATGGACACCTGCAACAAATATAGTGTTACAGTTGCATTGCCGACGTTTAAGGGAGCAGGATAGGAAAGGATGGGGAAGGGGGTTCGCCTCCGAGTACCACTCTAACCGAACGAAACGCGGCATGAGCCACTTTACGTCGGTCTCCTGAGAGAGGTAGTGGTATTTCACCGGTCGAGCCGGCCCATTCATGCAGCGAACTTCTTAGCTCCACCACTGTCGTGTTCCTCGATATTGTGTGAGGTCGTGGTATTTCATCGGTAGAGCCGGCCCATCCATTCAGCAGACTGCGTAGCTCTACCACCGTCAAAACAAAATTAAATTGCGATTAGACGGAAAACTTCATGTTAGAAAAGTTATGTAATATCGGTGATGAGGTTGATCAATTAATAGGAAGCCCACATACTACGCACAAGCAGATAGTGGGTGTGCAATCAGTGGCGTAGCTTGCCTTGGTGAGGCCCTGTATAAAAAAATATTTGGGGGCCCATATAGGGTAGGGATTTCTCACAACTAACGCACGTCGGGGGCCCCTGAACCCCGGGGCCCCGTATAATTGATACGGCTGATACGACGGTAGCTACGCCCCTGTGTGCAATGTGTGTGGCGAAGACAAATGTGAGCTCTGAGTCACACATTCACAACACCTTAACACAATGTAGACGATTGAGCAGAACACCAACTACTGCCTACTACAAACTACCGCCTAGTATAAACTTGCGCTTTTCTTATAATAGTTTAATAAAGGTAAAACAAACGCAACGTTCTGCAAATTTCCAAGCTTAGCAATTGTTCTTTGTTTTGGCAAATAGACTACAGATTTTGTATTTAGAAAAACATATGGAGACGCCTGTTTGAATGTAAATTTGTAAGTATTTTTATCGAAACCCTGACCCTGACTTAGCAGTTAACAGTGGTACAGTCTTGTAGTTAGCTGCATGAATGACCCGACTCGACCGGCGAAATACGGCGACCTCTCGGAATATCGGCGTGAAGTGGCTCGAGCCGTGTTTCGTTCGGTGAGAGAGGTATCCGGAGGCGCGATCCTCTTTTCCCTTCCTTTCCCTCCTTACTCTCTTAAACGACGACAACGTACTACGGCGTTCATGGTCGGTGAAGTTACTTACCATCAGATGACACACTTGCTCGTTTGCCCTCCTATCCAATAAAAAGCAGTTGATAGACCATACCAACACAAGTTCTATCGTTTATATTAAATATAAATTCAACCTTTGAATATAAATTGTAAGTAGAGGTACTTACTATCATGGTCCCAATCGGTCCCATAGCTTGGTGTGCATGTGTACTTATAATCGAGTGCAGTATTAAAAACCTTGAGACTAGAATATCCAACTAATATAACTTCACGCCTTTTGTTACCCGAAGGTGTAGGCAGCGGCTGTTAAGCCTCGTCTCGCAATTATGTTTACGTCCCAAATGGAATAGATGGCGAAACTATTGTCATACCGGGCATAAAGTTTTCAGTCATCGATATATTTATCACACTTAACTTTCGAAAACAATTTCGAAAAGTCATTGGTGTGAGCCAGTGTCAGGATTCGAACCCGGACCTCTGGATCAGAAGCCGTGTTCTCTACCACAGGACCACCGAGACCGTTATGATAATCTCTTTAAAGCGTAAATTTTACGTCAAATTTAAATAGATAACAAAAACAAATATTGAAACACAGTCGAATAGGTGTAGGTATACATATATATATATATATATATTGGTGCCAACCAATATACATATATTGGTGCGACGTGGCTGCATATCGTTAGTTGTGTGGAGTTGACCTTCTGTTTTTGTTTATTTATGTTGATGTGATAACCGCGACCACGTTGTGCGCGCACGCCTCACTATAGGCGTCATAGATATCGCGACTGCAACATGCAACTAATAATAAATGGATATGACGGGCCTCGTGGCGCATTGTTAAAACTACCGGCTGCAGCAATGAGGTCGGGGGTTCGATTCCCGCCCGAGCACAAATATTTGTGACAAACATGAATATTTATGTGGCGTCTGGGTGTTTTTCTATGTATTATAAGTATGTATTTACAAAAGAAAAGTATTATATGTATTAATATCCGTTATCTAGTATCAATAACACAGGATTATTATTATTATAATACGAATATTGTATTATCTAATATCGGCAAACCAGCAAGTACCAAGCACCGAGCAAGTACCAAGCCTATGGGAACACCTGCAACTCAGACTGTGCCACCGTTACGTTGCCGACTTTTAAGAGAGTGGGATGGGAAGGGGGTTGGGCCTCCTGATACCTCTCTCACCGAATGAAATGCGGCATCAGCTACTTCATGTCAACATTCCAAAAGGCCTTGTTATTTCAGCGGTTGAGCCGGCCCATTTATGCAGCGATGAGCGAACTGAGTGGTTCTACCAACGTTGACATGAATTCATAGACCAACTGAAATGTACAATAGTAATTGTAAATATATAATCACAAAATTGCTGTGTGGCGCCGGCTTAGAATACCGCCACCCCATCTCTTCCCGTGGGTGTCGTATAAGGCGACTAAGGGAAAAGCTAGAAGAATGGGCAGCAGCATTCTCTCCCAACAAAATACAGCCTACTGCGATCGGCAACCCGCCTGCCAAGCGTGGCGATTATGGCAAACTCCCCCCATGATTGAGTGGACCGGCAGTGGACCTTAAAAGGCTAATGATGATCTTGATGATGAATCACAAAATTGCAGTAATATTAACTTCTTAGCGTCAGCTAAGAATATTATATGACGATTTTTCTAAAAGCACAGCTTTTCTATCGAACAGAAAGCCTACAACTTTGTTATTTAATAATAGCTCAAAGTTCCAAGATCTCAGTGTCTATTAAAACGGTAATAAAAACAGCGAGCGTGGCCTAAATTTTAGTAGCTTGATGGCTGATGATACGTATTTACCAACCTACTTTCCAAAACATGTATGAACACGTGATTTTTCATGCAACGACATATCTCTCACCGGGGTATATGCGCTGTCAGGGTGACCAGGTTACAGAAGAAAAAATAACCCCAAAAATGGGCATAATAAATATATGACAATATTAAAACACGTTGTTATGTTTGTAGTGATGTGATAGTTGAAGTTTCTTGACATTTACCTCCATAATAGTAAACGTGAATATGAACGTTAAAACTAGCATCGTCTAAAATAGTCTATTTATACTATTTTGGATATTAATGGATGGATGGTAAACTAACATTAATAATATGTACTAAGTATTTATTTTTGTTAATTCAGTCTGTGAAAGCTTTCCAATTATAAGAAAACAATAAACACTTATAGAAAAAATGTGTCCAATTTCTTTCTAAGAAAATATGGATGACAATTGACAATAATCATAAAAATGATACGAATAGTAAGAAGAAATGTGAAAGAAGCGATTGTTAGAGATGTATGAAAATAAGAAAAGTAGTTGTAGAAAATTACGAAACATTGGTATTAATTTTTGGATTTCCATAATTTAAATTATTTATTACCATTTATGAGGATAATTTAATCTAATGCATCACAATACCGTGTTATATCCGTCTCGCTCTTTCAAATGATGTGCCTTGTCTTATGACGTATACGCTTTATACGAGACAGACAGTATTCGGTAAAACAGTACAGATTACCTACAGACAAGTACCAGAAAGTACCAGTACGTCAGTAGACACACAGGTTGTAACACGCCCGTCAATACCGCGTCAGTGCGTACTGTTTTGTGAAAACGTGATATTTTATCGATCACAATATTAATAATTTATCAAAAGTATATTACTGTATATCAATAATTAATTATTTTGTTCGTGTACCTTTCAAAATGTGTGAAAAAAGGAGCAGGAAAATTAAAAAGGGTGAGGAGTTGATTTTTTCTTTCATGCCATTTCAATTCGGATTTACCTATCACCGTCTGTGGTTAGTGCGATGGATAGACAGGACAGAAATGTGGACGTTCCGCTAAATTAAGAAAAAAATTCTTTTAAATAAGTAAATATGTATTACCTCCTTGGTCGACGAAAATAAACCCTACGTTTATACATGCCTTTTGGGGTGACAATGGCCGAATTCAGTAATTATTTGGCACCGGGTACAAAGATATTGATTTATGAACATATAAAATTATCACTGCTTATTTAAGTTTAAGCAATTGGATCAATAGAATGAATCAGTACTTAGGCCGGAAAGGATGTTAAACTCATTTTAAAAAGGAAGGAAGGAATTTCTAACATGGAGAAAGTTGGTGTAAAAAATTACATAAAAAAAAAGTTAAACCGACTTCTAGGAACGTAAACCACGAAATCTTTAATATACAAAACGTAGGACTTTAATAAAGTCTTACGTCTTGTACATTGTATTAAGTATACAAATGAGTAAGTTACGTTATTTATCGCTTTTTAGTTATTATGCTACTGTTTTCATCTAATATATAAAATTCTCGAGTCTAGATGTGCGTAATTGAACTCCTCCGAAACGGCTTGACCGATTCTCATGAAATTTTATGTGCGTGTCGGGTAGGTCTGAGAATAGGACAACATCTATTTTTCATCCCCCTAAATCACAAGGGTAGCCCAGCCCTCAATTTTTTTTTTTAATTTTTCGACATATTTCTGTTTCTTATTTTTTTTATAAAACGGGATACAAAAATACATGCAACCCTAAATTTTCAACCCCCTACGATCAACCCCTATTTTTTAAATTTTATTTTTCGGCAAGACAACGTTTGCTGGGTCAGCTAGTATACTCTAATATTGTGTAATACTGTTTTCATATACTCTATATTGTGTGCTTTACGTTTCTAGAAGTCGGTTTAACTTTTTTTTTAAAGTAATTTTTAGTACATGCATATGATTATTTATGGCACATACACCAAAATAACATTTTTTGAAAACTTTTCTGTCTTTCTGTTTGTTCCGGGTAATCTTTAAAATGCTGCACCGATATTATTGTTAGTTAGCTGATGTAATAAGGAGTAAATTTAGCTTCTGTTACTTAAAAGATATTCTTTTATTGTTTGCTTCGAAGAATTTAAATTCGATCGATTTTGCGAGTAGTTCAATGGTTACCTAGCAGCTTTATATTTAAGCCTGAGTTCTTAAAGCAAGTAGCGATTTCATCATCAAATGCCAATTGTTTATGAGCCAGCCTGGTTTCAGCTCATTCAACGCCTGGAGGTCCTGGCTGTGTCTATTAAAACTGCGTGGATTCTATGAACTAGGCCTTAAATATATTCGTGAGATTATCTACACATATTTACCTGCCCTATTTACTTTTGAACATAGTGTAATCGAGCAATTACAATTTGTACCTAATTACTTTAAACAATAAACGGAGAAATGCAAGTTGAAGGATGATGTTGTGACCAAGGTGGAGAGAAGTATGATATTTAAGATGGTTTGGCCATGTTGCAAGAATGAATGAAAGCCGACTGACTAAAAGAGTATTTGAAGCGAATGTGAGTGGCATGGTCAGGATCGGGAGACCGAGACGGGGCTACCGTGACCAAATAATAAATGGTCTCTTTCAAAAGTCAAAATGCGTAGCACCCGAAACCGACGTGAATGCAAGATGACTGATGACTGTGGATGAGGCGAAAGAGGTGTGTCAGGATCATAGCTTGTGGAAAGCCAAAGCCTCTGCCTACCCCTATGCGGTACAAGCGTGAGTTTGAAAACCTTTTCTTGATAAATTAAATTATTGGTAATCTTTTTGCTACACACAATGCAGGGATAAAAACATTCTTTTAATCTGTATTCACTTAAATTTGGAAATGAAATTACACATATTGCACGCCTTTTTTGCGCAATCTATTCATCTGTCGTGCTGTTGCTATTCTCGTGTTATCAGTGTAACTCGATATAACTGGTTTGTTTATGAATAATATATATATATATATGTAACTAATTCTATTAATGAAGGCGAGTTACTACACTGACCTGCCACAAGTTGAAACTCGATAACTGTTGATTAAGCTATTAAATGAGAATTAGTTAAAACTATTATTTATCAAAAACCCAATTATTCATGCGCGGTGGTCGTAGCACCGTGCATGTAGCACTTAACAGTGGTAGTAGTCTTACAGTTCGCTGCATGAATGGTCTGGCTCGACCGGTGAAATACCGGGACCTCTCAGAATATCGGCGTGATCGCTTCCGATTCGCCCGATCCCTTTTCCCCTTCTGCTTCCTTAAAGGACGGCAACTCACCTCGGTGTTCACGAGCGTTGAGAAGTTACTTTCCACCAGGTGACCTACTTGCTCGTTTGCCCTACTAACCCAAAAATCGGTATTCGTGAGTATAATTCTAGGTGACGAATTTGTATCTACACTCGAAATGAAACCATATACCTAGCTATTATAGCCTTCAAAATTTCTCCACTTTATTGTATATTAAATTAACTATGCATTACATTTTTAAACTATATGTATAATACAACAGTGTAAGCAATGGTCATAACTGCAGCGATCTATTAACATCCTGAATAATGCCATTATCAAATTATGGTCGAATTATTGATAACGATCTATGAATAGGAATTAAATGGTATCAAAAAACATTGACTGTGATTATAACTTTTTTTTTCCTCTATGTAACTCTTCTATCCGATACACGGTTCTGTGCTAAAAGAAGCGTACATTCATAAATAGTCTACATACGGTTTATAATCTATCTCTAAATCAAGTTTCATCTAAATCGTCATAATGATGTCATACGTAACATAACAAAACTACATCCCTTTATCTACCCGAAGGTACACAGCGGCTGTTAAGCGTTCACTCGCCGAATTGTGACTTCCCAAATGGAATTATTAGCGGAACTTATTGCCATAAACGGTACATGAAATATTCAGTCATCGATATTTATCATACTTAACTTTCGAAAAGGATTTCGAGAAATTTCCTATGACTTCTTGATTAGAAGCGGGGAGCTCTATCAGTAGACCACCGAGGCAGTTTACCCCACAGCTCCCCCACCACACTACGAAATACAAAAAAATATACAGTGGACCCATACATGCAATGATGAAAATGAAAATATATAATATATTTTCCCATTTTTTTATTGGATGTAGGTTCATTCCCGGAAACGCTTGAGCCAAGAATCCCCGGGAAATCTTTGAGCTTTGTTCCCGGGAAATAAAGCTCGCGAAAATATGAAAACTCGAGAAATTTAAAAATATTACTCATATTATCTTTCTAGTATTTAACAATAAATACTAGAATTAGAACTTATGTTTTCGTTTTGTTTTATAGTAGCTATTTTTGTTTACAATTTTTAACTTTTTTTTTAAAAACTAACTGCCGAAAATGATACCATGATTTTATTTTAATTATAAGCTAAGATATTAACGTTTTATTTCGTTCTGACTTTTTATTTAATTTAATAGTAGCTACTTTTGTTTATAATTTCTAAATAATCAGCCAAAACTGGTGCTGACAGCATTATTATGAGTCTGAATAATATTATATTTGTATTTTAACCGACTTTTTCGAAAAAAGGAGGAGATTCTCAATTCGTCTGAGAGGAAAACCACTATATTTGTTGACGTTATTGGAACCAAATAAAATGAGAAAACTCAAAATTTCTGGATAACCCGAAAAGTCTCGAGAATTCTCGAGATTATCTCACCGTATGCAGGTTGATCCCACATAAAAAAATATAGAATAGTTTTCTTTTTTTAAATACCCCAACCGCAAGATTGATCGCGAATATCGAGAACGTTACTTCATGAAGACACTTTTTTAAGTATTAAACTTGCTGAAAATATTCTTCAACTTCTTAACAAACTCTCGTTAACTTTCTTAACAACCAAAATGGCCCGACCAGTTTTGATGAAATTTTATCTGCATTGTAGGTCTGAGAATTTAAATAGGTTTTAAAGAAATATTCGCAGTAGCATTCGCGAATGAGCAAAATCTAATTCGTATATAACATCACTAGTACTTACATATATATAGGATTAGGAATGGATAGATAGGATTTTTCAACCTATAGGATGGGACAAAAAATCTCTATTAATAAATACGTACTTACGGACAATTATATTACAATTTTACTATGAATAAAATGGGGAAAAAACTGCTCACAGATTCTTTTGTTTTCATAGGAACACAATACATTGTGAGGTTTCTTTCTCACGGCACATAATTTTCAAACAACAGTTAAGAGAATGAACTATGGATCTTACGAGAAAATTATAAAATATTGTACATACAAAAATAGAAATCCCATTGTTTTGAATTCCATTTTATAAATACACACGAAATGAATAGACTATGTAAAGCCATTTTTCTTCACTAATTCTATTCACTCCTTCGAATTTCTTAAATTTTTACTGGCTTCTTTCTACCCGGAAAATTAAAAAAAAAAACTTCCCCTGGCTAACCACATCGGAAAAGAAGTGAAGATAAACCTAATTTCAAAGGGCTTTGGGTTTTTTTTGTTTGTTTGCTTTCATACTTACTTATTACTTCTGAATAAAATAACTTTTAAATAGGCTAAAGAATTATTTTCGGCTTATTATTTTCTCGGTCTCGGTCTCGGTGGTCCAGTGGTCGAGCACACGGCTTCTGATCCAGAGGTCCGGGTTCGAATCCTGACACTGGCTCAAACCTATGACTTTTCGAAATTGTTTTCGGATAATTCGTTATGTGTGATAAATATCGATGACTGAAAACTTTGTGCCCGGTATGGCAATAGGTTCGCCACCTATTCCATTTGGGCCATTTAAATATAACGGCGAGACGAGGCTTAACAGCCACTGCCTACACCTTCGGGTAACAAAACGCGTGAAGTTATGTTATGTATATGTATGTTATTATCAGAGTTTAGCAAGATATTAATAAGTTTATAGTTTTGTGAGTGCACACAAAAGTAAAGACTTTTTGTGTTTTGTTACTACTATGTTCTAATACAGTGGTTCCCAAACTTATGTTGTCTACTGCCCACTTTGAGAATACATATTTTTTATCACCCCATCACCCCCATTTTTTATTTAAAAACCACTAGTATACCCATAGTACAAATCACCCCCCCCCCCCCCAGGCGTCTACACAACGCCCCCATTTTCTTTCTGGGTCTCTTACCGCCCCCCTTGAGACTGTTCTAATAGTATACATGGCTTGTTTTTTCGATAAATATATCTTTTCTAACAATTTATATTAAATATTTATTCAAAATATAGAATGTTCTTAAATAAAAATAATTAATAACAATATATGTATGGAATATAGATTAGGTATTGTGGCAAATTGTCACATGTTACACTGTGGTAAATGCACCAACAAGAAGTTATTGCAGTCGTCACTGCGACAATTCACATTTGCACTAATCGTAATTGTAATAAAGTTGATATTCTTTTAATTATATTTTTGTATATATGCTGTTTTATTCGCAAGCATCGGTGACCGGGTGAAAGTTCGTTAACCCGTCGCGCGACGTTCAGAATCGCGTCATCGAGGCTCACGTGGTTAGTAGTTTCGCTTTGTGAAGAGATTAGCGGTACGACGCGTAATGTGTGTGAGTTGTTTTCATACTTTATTTATGCGTTATTTGAATTGTATTCTGTTTTGCCCGGATGGGTGCACAAGGGCAGTGCTGAAGAGGCACCTTATTACTCATCACTACATAGTATAAAACAAAGTCGCTTTCTCTTTCCCTATGTCCCTTTGTATGCTTAAATCTTTGAAACTACGCAACGGATTTTGATGCGGTTTTTTTAATAGTTAGAGGGTGTCAACGGGGTGGTTTTGATCTATAATTCATGAATAGTGTAGTGAAAAAAAATGATAATTTTCAAGATTTAAAACTTTAATCGAAAACGCTGCCTGAACCCTAAGTGGTAAATCAAAACAATGTACTACATTATTATACACCTTTAAAAGGTCTATAAAAAAGTCCGCGAGGGCATATGTCTATGTCTTAGGGATAACCCACAATAACCATGATTATTTTTTAACTTTTTACGAGAAATAATGGCTTATTTACGAAGCAATTTTAAACATTACAGCATTAATTTTCATCCAATTAAGTGTCTTAAATAGATTGTGCTTTTAATATAGATCAATATAGCCATTTACAGCATGTAATTTAAACTAATATTTACGAAGATATTACAGTATTAATATAGCGGTACATAGCAGTTGCGTTTGCGCGCCACTACGCGTGCCGATAAATAGCACAAATTGAACTTTTTAAGATCCAAATATTACTAATTTATTTCTTTTGATGCGGAACGAAGTTCGCCGGGTCAACTAGTTCTTGAATATACGACTTGAATAATATAATAAAACATTAATAAACATTAGACAAGTACCTAATAAATAGTAGGTACTTAGCTATAAAGGAAAGAAACAAAGATATAATTTTTTTGTTACCGATTTGAATTTGGAATATTAAATTTATATTTTTTTACCGTCGAATTCTCTAGTAGGTACTAGAGTTATTTGTTACATTTTCTCGGGGGCCTTGTTAAATGAATGACTCAATTTTGCCATCACGTGTGATTGCCGCTCGTTTCAAAATAATCTAGCAAATATTTATTTTATTTATGATTATGGCAATATTTGTAAAATTAAAACAACTAAGGAACTGAGAATGGTATAATTAATGTTTTAATTTGATTTGAGTACATTAATTGCAACGTATTCATTGGCCTAAAAGAAATAAAAACACGTGGGTTATAAAACAATTGAAAATATAACTATTTTTATCAAGTGCATAATAACTTTTTTAAGCAAGTACGTAATGTAATAATTAACTGGATTACTAGCAGATCCAGCAAATTGTTACTATACACACAAATTCCATTTAGATTTATTAAACCTGATAATTTTTAAAACATTTACAATATTATAAAGGAGAATGAGAGTACACATATTTTATTTAAATACATAACTGTCTAATGAGTTATTTTGAAAGCGGTGCGAGCGAGTCTGTCACGTGGCTGATTCACGAGCATCGCTCTTTTTATTTATTTAGCGGATTTCGGAACGCACACAGTGCAGTAACGTGACTTACTGCACATGGGACCTACATTAATTGCAAACAGGTTTCTATATGGGCCGTACAATTTTACTAACAAATAAAAGACAGTTTTTAGAAACGGAAAACAACGGTTTGTTAATCTTCAATTAAAAAAAAAAAATACAGTTTGAATTAAATTACATTCATAATCACGTGACTATGAACGCCAATCAGAGCGCGAAGACGTCTCTAACTGTCAAATATAGTTCAGGATCCCAAGAATTCTAGACCATGCTTATATTGTGAGAGACAAAATATGTAAGAATAGAAGGGGTATTAGTGTTGTTTGCTGTGAACATATACACACATTACACACACTCGCTCGTTAAGGCCGACAATAAATTTCCACGTGATAACTAATAAGTAGAAACAATTTTTATTCAATTTTTTGCATCAGGCCGAAGACTGACTGAAAATTAAAACTTTCAGACCCCTTCATTGAGCTGTATTTATTACTGAACAATTTAAATATAAAAACAAAACTTTGCTTACAGTCTGCCACTTGACTTTAGTCTTTGATATCTTTTGTATTAGCTAGTTTATTGTACTTGGTGTATATTCTGTATACATTTTGTCCGAAAACAAATAATGAAGGCCTTGGACTATATTCGTAACAATTTAGTCAACCGTGATGTAAATCAGGTACGTGAGAGTAAATGCGTATTAGCGGGAATTTTGAAAATATTTTTTGTTTAGGTAAATTACTGGCATCCGTTCATCGACAGAAAGGCATTTAAAAACAAATAAATTTCAGTTTAAATTAACTTCTACATAACATAACTTCACGCCTTTTGTTACCCGAAGGTGTAGGCAGCGGCTGTTAAGCCTCGTCTCGCCGTTATGTTTACGTCCCTAATGGAATAGGTGGCGAACCTATTGCCATACCGGGCACAAAGTTTGTCAGTCATCGATATTTATCACATATAACTTCCGAAAACAATTTCGAAAAGTCATTGGTGTGAGCCAGTGTCTGGAATTGAACCCGGACCTCTGGATCAGAAGCCGATCACTACGCCACCGAGATTACATTTAATAGAAAATCTAAACTCACTCACTCAGATCTTATATAACTACAGATTGAATGGCAGTGAGTGAAGTGCCAGATTAAAAAAATTATAAATAGCCAGTTGCGAAATATTATAATAATTGACAATACAACAATTCGAATGTTCGCTGTGGTTCGTCAGTGGGTCAAGGATTTATTCGTACAACTCCATCTTTCCCTGATCTCGAGATTGTTTCTGTTGATGGATGGCTGATGTTAATATATTATTTGTGAACCCTCATAATTTCGTACCTATAATATGTCTCAAGATAAAACATACGTTTCACACCAGTCTACAATATGTATTAAAAATTAAACAAAAACTGCACCTACAGGTAAAAAAAATAAGTTCATAACTTTATCCAACAGTAGAATAATAGAAACATGGTATATTTGTACGAATTTCTCAGGGTCCATTTGATCATAGGTTTTTGTTCAGCCTCAGGTTTTCATTGGCACTTTCACGGCAAGACATTTTCATTAGAAAGTGTTCTATCAAATTCTCTGTTGCACGTTGCAAATTGCTCATACTTTTAAGACATACTACATAATTGTATTCGTAAAAAAATTTAAACCGAACATTTCTTAATACTTATTCCTATTTCTTTTATGTTTACAGGCTCTCACATGATCCGTATGCGTGAAGAGAGACGTATACAAAGACTGCAGCGACTCTCAGCAGTCCGGTCATACTTAGAACACAATCAAACACCATCACCGCCGAAGGTGAACAGAGCTGCCCAGAACCAAGTCATTTACGAATTGGCCTTGAAAACGATCGCGCTCATGCACAAGAACAAATTAATCCAACAAAAGATTATTGAATTAAAGAAAGAGACATCGGAATTTGTTGCGAGTATGATGAATAATCCAGAGAACAGACAACGATATCTAGATAATGTACGAGTATTTGGTGTACAAAATCAGAATACACAGCAAACGCCAAATACGGAAAATAATACACAATTAAAAATAGAACCGAAGGTGTGATTTTGACACTCAATTGACAGTTGACAGTTGAGAATGAAAGTTTTTTTTTTAATTTTTGAGTTTGCATTCAATAGGCTTGGAGTTATCTTAGGCTTAGTATAATTACAAAGAGGTAACGTCTGTGAGTCTGATAGGTTGTGAGTTTGTCACGTCGTAGGGGGTAATATCTGTATCTTCTGAACCGATTTACTAAATTATTTTACCAATAGAAAACTACGTAATTGTGGACTGTCATAGGCAATAATAATAATCAATAAAAATTAATTACGCATTTTTACTTAAACTTTATTAATATATCCAAGTTGTGAAAAAAAAAATGCTTTCATCGCGTGCGCTGCGATAACTATTGAGGTCAGAACAAAACAATGTACTACAATATTAAAGAAAGTATTAGAATCTGTAAATAAGTTCACGATAGTAAATGCCTATCGCCTACGGATGACTCACAATAACTGCTTTTACCTTGTGAATTTTAATTAATTATTTTTTGTGAAGCTTATTTAGCACATATAGTATTAATCTATATCTTTATAAATATGTATGTTTGAACTGAAATTTAATGTAGAATATATCTGCTGTTTACTCTATACAGTTCAAACATATATCTTCAAAGATATTAGCAAAATAAAAAAGTGCTGTGCGCACCGACCGTTGCGTCGTGATATAGGCAGTAAAATAATTCTAAAGCGGAACAGAGTCCGCGGGCACTGCTAGTCTTAGTATTATTATACATAGTACATAGACATTTCTAAAAACTTAAAATTAAACCCGTAATTTTGAAATCATTTCTTACAGATTTCAGAAGCGTTTAAGATAGACTTTAGATTATTTTATGTAAGTACTTTAATTAAACAATGTGGACAATTAAAGTACCAACATTAAATTTAGAATTTGCTTTATTATGTTGTCTATGTTTTTCCAAATGAATAATGTTATCATGAATTTATGATAAAATAATATAAACACGGACAAACAATTAATTCCCTACTGAAATGTTTTAGTGCACACTTTGTTTTTTAAATTTTCGAGAATAACCACCAGTTTGTTATTATTAATCTGTTAACTTAGGTCTAATCACATTAAAAATACCAAATTCTGATAACTTTGGTTACAATTGTGTTATAGTTTTGTAATTTCTGCAGAATATTATGCAAAATTATTTAAAAATTAAAGTTATAAAAAACATAATATTGTATATGAAATTAATAAAATATTTATTTTCTCTATTTCAATGTATGCATTTTTAAAAGAAATATTCGCATTTGTGAATGTGAAAAATTTGTCATTTGTTACATCAATCCATCTGGTGACTTAAATAACTGTGTTAGTATTGTTAAAACTTTGTAATTGAATCTTCATAAATGTAATATCTATTTTCTCTATGATATAGAATTCTCGAGTTGTTTAACTTCTCTAGTCTCGAGAATTCTCTATAATTCTCGAGCTGTCGAGAAATTTATATATACGTACATTTTGTCATATTATTTGCTTCCAATGAAGTCAACAAATTCAGTGTTAAAAGTAAAAAAAAAAATACAGAATTACATAATATTATTCAGACTCATAATTATAACTACGACACTATTTTTATAGTCTCATTTAATTTCAACTTAAAATTTAAAATAAACATAAAACTTGTAAACAAAAATAGCTTCTATAAAACAGAAAGAATAAAACGTTAATATCTTGAATTTAGGTATTTATTTATTGATGAAAATAATATGAATTATTTTTCATAATTTGTCTAGATCTCGATTTTTCTCGACTCGAGAATGTCAGGGAATTAATCCTAGTATGTAATACTATAAAGCACATAAGACTTTGAAGGTAATTTACCGTAAACATAACTTCACGCCTTTTCTACCCGAAGGTGTAGGCACAATGTTTTTGAATTTCGGTAAGTTCTCGAGAGAATAAAGCCTTTTTTGAAAATACTCTTAGTGTAGTCAAATTTCCGTCTATCCTGTAAAGATTGCAAAAAAAACCTCGGCTTATTAAATGTACATACATACCAAGATTTTTGTTTACGAAAATTACTCACAAATGAGTAAATTATTATTGGCTGTTAAGTAGTAACATTTACTTAATTTAACAATAATTATTTTGTACAAATTTTGTCAAACAATTAAGTAATATAAATCAATAATTTAATTTTTCATTTCTATCCATTTGAGATGATGGAAATGTATTGGACTTTATTAAAAAAGAATTGTCTGTTTTGCCAGACAGTAAATTAGTAGTAAGACATAGGTATATAGGTGATTTATTTTGGTATTTATAAATTGAAAATAGGTTGATATTTTTCACATCACCTACAACGGTTGAGTGAGATTGTTAAATGTATATTTTGCAATGTATTGATTAATTATTTCTTTTATGTATTGTAAAAGTATGCTAGTCCCTTGATTTACAACTGAGTTTTATTTCTATTACCTATTTTGCATTTTATAACATAGCTTCACGCCTTTTTCTACATGAAAGTTCATAATAACATATGTCACACCCTTTTCTACATGAAAGCCTAAGCAGCGGCTGTTTAGCCTCGACTCGCCGAATCGTTTCGTCTCAAATGAAATAGCTGGTGGAACCTAATGCCACCGCATCAGTCATCGATATTTATCACACAACTTCCGAAAATTGTTTCCAAAAGTCATGGGAATCCCTCGATTACTGTGACTATTTATTTAGGTAAACTAGTGGACCCAACAGACGTTGTCCTGCATGATATACCAAGCGATAAGGATCTTAAACAAAGTTATAAATTAAAGACAATTATAATAATTTTGTCTTTCTTTATTTGGAAATAACATCAATTTTTCAAAAATAACCCAAACGATCGATGGACCGATTTGAATATTTTTTATGTGTTCAAGTTGATTCGAGAATGGTTTATTTAAATTCACAAATAAGCTCGGCTGTTTACTCGCAGTGTAGATGAAAAAAGAAATACCAACTACAGCGCCATCTCCCAGACTTATTTGTGAATCTAAACTATCCTGCAATCCATTTGAATACATACACAGAAGAAAACATTCAAATCACTCCAGCCGTTAGGGAGAAGATCATTGTCAACAATCGTACAGAAGTATTATGTAAATATAGAATGGATAATGATCATTTAAAGTAAGTTGATAATTGTGCCATCTAGCGTCGAATAGCAGCATACTCATAATAGCAGCATTTTCCAAAGAAGTGTTACGTAACAACTAGATGGCATTAGTACAAATGTATAACAATTATTTCCCTAATATCACACATGTAAACGGATCGGACAATTTCGGAAATGTTTTTATATTGTTAGAGGTTCTTCACAATTCCAATTTAAATGCTGTTTATTTACGTTTTTGGCAAAACTAAATCCTCGATAAAACCATTATTAAAGGTAATTTGACTGTCGCTGTTTTAAATGACAAAATGCTACATAATTGAACAATAACAATTAAATAAAGTTTTACACAGATGTATCAGAGGATGAATTAAAAATAATTAATCTTTTCCTGATAATGCACTGCGCAAAATCTGCGGAGTGACCTTCGCGGACCGCGTCGAAAACAAGGTTGTAAGGAAGGAAGTCGCATTGAAAGAGAGTGTCGGTTTAATAGTAATAAAGGGCATGCTCCGATGTTTCGGACATGTAGAAAGAATGAATGATGCAAGCACAGAAATAGATCAAGATAGAACGGTCGCGATGTCATATTTCCATACATTTCGAGCGTGTCACTTTTTTGAAAAACCACGCCCACAGCGTGACGTCATTTTCATTGTGAGCGGGGCGACTAGTTAGGAGACACACACATTAGATTATCGATGTTAATATCGGCAACGTGTGTTAATTTTATTATTTTTATATTTTACCAACTTTATTGATTTTGTGTAACGATAATCATAAAAAGTAAAACATGTTAAATACTTTAATCCGACATATTAAAACCTAAAACATATTTTTCCAACAATATATAAAATTTAATTATAAATATTTTACTGTCCTTGAAACTATACATATTTATTAAATATTTGCCTTTTTGTAAGGGTTGGCCTCACAGTCCTGGTTAAATAACGAAGCCGAACGTCTACATATACCTCGGTTACTGCCCGTTTGAGAACAACGAGATGATTTTCCATCGGCGATTGGTCAAATTGGTAAAAACTTATACTGTCAAATAAACTGCTGCCAATGTAATTACGAAACACTTTGGTTGAAATTTGTGGTGTTAATATAAAGTAGGGACAAAGCAAGACATGAGCTGATACTCAAATTATTATTGAATTAATTTATCGATAAGTCCTAAGACTCAACGATACATGGAGTGCCCATCTCTAACATTCGAATCACAGCGATTAACAGACACAGCGATCAACTGGCAGGTGTATTGTGTATTTCGTTCGATTCGACGTACATTACGCGTATAATTTATACGCGCAATGTTTTTGTATACGAGCGTTGAATGCGGACAGCAATAGATATTTATCATAACGAAAAATTATACAACTTGTGATCGTAATTATTGAACATAGTAAAAGTAAAACAATAATTTATAATCTCAAAAAAATACTTTCTACTGATTTTCTGTACTTACTGATCATACGAAATATTTCCTTTTTTCATATTTGATTCACTACTTTTGTTTTTACAATTTGTCACAGCATAATAAGGCATATATGTGACGTTTTATCTATTTTTTTACGTCCTGAACGCATGGCAAGAACGCTCGTTGCGTAATGAGAGCGAGTTTCGGAAAGCATGCAATATAGTGCATGGTTTTGGCACGCTTGCCACGCCTATTCGCCGTTCTATCTTGATCTATTTCTGTGGATGCAAGATTGACTAAACAGATATACAATGCGAAAGCAGATGGATGTAGAAGTCGAGGAGGGCCAAGACACACATTCCATGACCAAATAGAACTTGTTCTGGAGGAAGGTGTAGAGCAGCGAAAAGTTAAGAAAGTCAACGAGGCGAGTGAGGTGTGTAAGAATCGTGCCTTTTGGCGCTCTGTTCTCTCTGCCTACCCCGCAAGGGAGTTGGCGTGAAGCTATCTATGTATAATTTCTATCTTTTGAAGGCAGTTTGTTATAATCTTTAGATTAGTATGTAGGTAAAGCGAAAAGTTTTGGATTCATAACATAAACATATCATAACATAACTTTGTTACCCGAAGGTGTACGCAGCGGCTGTTAAGCCTCGTGTCGCCGTTATGTTTACGTCCCAAATGGAAATAGGTGGCGAACCTATTGCCATACCGGGCACAAAGTTTTCAGTCATCGATATTTATCACACTTGACTTCCGAAAACAATTTCGAAAAGTCATTGGTGTGAGCCAGTTTCAGGAATCTAACCCGGACCTCTGGATCCGAAGCCCTGTGCTCGACCACTGGACCACCGAGACAGTCTCAGTTTTGGATTCCTTTTTACGAAAATTTATCGGACGGAAGATTACCTTTATTTCACAGACTTATACTATATACAGAGTATTACAGAGTAAGGAAAGAATACAGTGACGATCAATGCTAATATATTTATTGTGTATACACTTGTTTAAAAAATAAATATCACGTTACACAAATTACAATCAATTGACATGTACATGCACTATACATATTATACTTACACTATACATGCATTCCTATGCTTTTTGGAGTTCTATGGTCTCACAGCACAAGTATGTAAAATAACAGGCTTAGACTGTGATTGCGTTTCAGTTCCCTAAAGTATTAAGACGTTCATAAAAATTAGTGGAAAAATAGGTAAAATAACGTTACTAAAAGTTTAAAAAATAAACAATATACTAACAAATTAATATGTTATGACGGATTGTGTTATGAAAATTAAATGCGTTAGAAATAAAATCACGCGGTCTGTCACGACCCGCGTTTCTCATGGACAGCAATAGTCCAAGAGTCTACGATTGGTAAACAAACATAACATAAAATAACACGAACACAATATTCACGCATTTTTCTATGTTAAGTATCGACTCGCGGTTATGTTTACGTCCAAAATTGGGATAGGTGGCGAGCGGTTCCCATAGGTGGAACTATGCTGATTTTCTGTCCATGAGCTTGGTACAGGGAGAACAACCAGGGACTGTTGAGTTTTGCTAATGCTTGCTGTGACAGATTAGGCAGTAATAATAAATTTTAATTAATTTATATGTTTATATTTTTTTAATTACGATAACTTTAGAAATCTCACCATCCATTGACAGACATTTATAACAGTTGCTAACCCTTAGCGTACTCGACGCCTAGCAGATATGAAACATCAAAGTTATTTTGTACATACGCACAAAAGTACAGATCATGACAGGGACTAAATATGTCATGATAAAAAATATCGAATTTTCTCCAGAAAATGATTTCACTTTATTTCATATTTCATTAGCATCTCCATATTTTCCTCCATCTTTAGGTTTAAATACCTCTGTTGATGCTGTGGAGTACAAGGAACGTCAAGAACCTTGCTTGTTTGCAAATTAATGTTTTATAGATAGTTGCAATATTGACGTACGTGGTTGTTGGTTACGCCGCTAGATGGCGTTCTCTATGATAATATTCTTATTATAGAACTAACATGCTATTATCTATGTAGAATATACTTATTCCGTCTTATATATTAGGGATGGAGTGGCGATGCGTCGCCACTGCCTGTATCGCCACGCCAGCAATCAGGTTTACCCTCGACTATAAATGTTTCACATAAAAAAAATGTCTGCGGCGGCAAATTAAATTCAATAACAATAGTGATACATACATACATACAATCACGCCTTTCTTCCATTGGGGTAGGCAGAGACTAATTCTTTCCATTTTCCACGATCCTGACATACATTTCTTGCTTCCTCCACACTCATTATCGCTTTCATCCATGCTCGTCGGTTGTGGCCACTCTTGACCTGGCCTCTCACCAATATCATATCATTGATTTGATTGTGGTAGGTCCGCCTAGGTCTGCCTTTACCGGTTCGCCCTTTTATACTTGTCTATATAGTGATATAGGTACAATAAACAGGAAACAGTCCACTTGTTAGTATGATGTTTAATTTTTAAATTAGACTCAATATAGATAACCTTTTTAGTGGCAAAATTAGGTTAATATCATTTGGCGTTAAGAAATTCGCCGGGTTATCAAACTCGGCACTTATCACATCAAGCCAATTACTATAGAATATTGATGAGCTGTATATAGATCTTACAATTATCCTAATACTTTTAATCTTTTAATCTCTCTCTCTCGTATTGTTCCGAAATATTTATGTGCTATTTATTTTTACGGCTGTAGAGCCAATCAGTTCGCTGCATTAATGGTCTGGCTCGACCGGAGAAATACCTTGACCTCTCAGAACGTAAAATGGCACATACCGTGTTTAGTTCGGTGAGAGAAGTAACCGGGATACCCGCTCCCCTTCCTCATAATTTCCTCTCCCACTCCCATAAAGGTACTCCAAGCTCGTTTGCCCTCCTATCACATTAAAAAAAATATTCACTTCTGTCGTGTACGAATCTTATACACATTGTTTTTAAACGTCAATTAGGCTTATATATTAATAATTATGATAAGAATACTGAACCGCGACAATTAAAATAAGTGCTATTCATATGGCTTTAAAATACATTAGCTGCACATAAAAAAGTCTACACCATTAAGTTATTAGCTTGTATCAACAAAAAAATAATAATACTTCAAATATACATTCAAATGTTATGGTCAAAATTAATACACGAATAACATCAGTTTATCTTTGATTCAGTCACTGGGGCCAATCCGTGCGCGTCACACTGCCCATACCGATCTTTGGCGCGGCAATTTTTTCTTATTTACAAAATGAATTAATTTATGACCTAAATTTTGTTATGGTTTTAGTTTTGTTGAGAGTGATTTTTTTTAACTATAGTTGAATATTAGTAAGTACTTAGATTAGTTATAGAAAATATTTAAAACCAAAAACATTAGGTTAGATTTTAGTGAGAAAATAGGAGTCTGGCTGATTAATTGATTGACGCTATGTCCAGATTGCCCCGCTACCTCTCAGGGACAATGCGGCAATAGGAACATCAAGAAAAGTTTCTCATCAATATAGCTTCTACCAATTCCAATATTTATATTTTAAATCGATCAAAAGTAATAAAATAGGTATATATGAATTTTGTTGTTGTCCGTCTGTTCGTCAGTTCGCTTTTGACAACTATTAATTATGATATCACATTAAGTACTCAATTATAATTTGTCTTTAAATTTCAACTGATGATTTAATACATTTTATTTTAAACATACTTATTACTTAGTATTTGAATGGTTTAGTTAAAACATTCCTTACACACTTATTATCGTTCTTTATCTTACAACAAGACATTGTTTTACATACTATCCAGTATCCATACAGTATCAGTAGCTCAATTAAGAATATATTTACATTTGATTTTATATATTTAAAATTTATTATTAACCAGGTGACCCGGCGAAGTTTGTTCCGCATCAA
Source organism: Euproctis similis (assembly GCA_905147225.2). NCBI lineage: Eukaryota > Metazoa > Arthropoda > Insecta > Lepidoptera > Erebidae > Euproctis > Euproctis similis. The sequence goes on from LR990109.1 coordinate 20,432,794, forward strand.
ACTATTAACTAACTTTTAACTATTAACTTTGATTGATCTATAGCTCATAAAGTGGGCATACATGGCTTAATATTATTTTAGAGTTATTCCTAGCAGTGAAATATCGCCTTAAAGATTAGTTTATTGAACGCAATTAAAAGCCATAGTACCTATATTATATTTTTTTTTGAAATTAATTTTATTAAATTAAAAGCGTTCGAAGTCGCGGGTATAACCATTTATAAATAAATATCTATTGTGATATATTGTTGGTGTTATTAATTCAAGGTAAACAATCAGTAGTGTCCGACCAAAGCTTCGGCTTCGGCTTCGGCCACCTTCGGCCAAAAATCCATCTTCGGGGAGATCTTCGGCTTCGGCCGTTTTCTGGGCCGAAGCCGAAGGTCCTACCGAAGGTCCGAAAACAGTCAGAATTGAAGAACTGTTACGAAAAAGTGAGTGACTGACGGACCGGACTGCACTTAGTTCAGTGCGGATACCTCTATTACCGAGAGAAAAGCGGCATGAGCCACTTTACGCCGATATGCTTCTTTAGCTGTGGATAATATTGAAGAAAATTATTAAATTACTAATAGTTTATAAACCTTCGGCTTCGGCTTCGGCCGAAGGTTGTGGAGATTGCCGATTAATCGGCTTCGGCTTCGGCCAAAAATAGACCTTCGGTCGGACACTAACAATCAGTGAATAGTGATTTTTTATGTTTCATGGTCGAGATGAGTCGTTTTATGACTCTATAATATATATTTAGTGAGTAAAACTAACATAGCATATTTTATTGGTTTGTTTCTACATCCTAACTTATCTACGGAACCATAATCTTCAATTATTTTTTTCTATAAATAGGTATGATAAAGTTCATAGAGATTGTTTTGATTGAAACAACTTTTTTAGCCAAACATGCATACAACATACATACATAACTTCACGTCAAGTCCATTGCAGGGTACACAGAGCGGAAAGAATACCATAAGATAAGATTTTTACATATTTCACTGACTTCTTTGACTTTCATAACTACTGTCATACACGCTCGTCGGCTTATATGGCTGCTGACATCACGTTCCTCATAGATTGGTTCAATTTGGTCATGAAAAAAGTGAATCGTGTATCGACACATACATCCTTCAGTTGTTGCATTGTATATCTGCTTAGTCAGTCTTGCATCATCCATACACTTTACATATCCAAACCATCGGGGCGTGCCCTATCTTACTTACACCGACAATATTTTCCAGTCCGCGGTCAGCGAGCGTCACACCGCAAACTTTGCGCAGTGACCTGTCATTTTGACCGCGTTTATCCTACTTTGCTGACTGAAGTCAACACCGCTGATTAATTTTCTAAATATAATAATCGGCAAACGCTATAATAATTACAATATCGGATACAATATTGTTAGCTACCGTTATTCATAAATACTTGCAGAAGAAACTGGTTTGAGCCAGTATTTTAACTCTCCCGGCGAACTTTGTTTCGCCTAGGAAGAAATAAGTAGAAGATTAGTTCTAAACTTTTTTAGAATTTTCGTCTGTTCGTCTGTATGTCCTATATCTTTTATATCCAATTTGGAAGGAACACTACTTAGAGGTTGGTCACAACATATATACTATATAGGCTAAATATTAATTGGGGGATGAGCAATGAGCCCTTATAATTGGCGCAGGCATAGTATTTGAGTTGCTTTCTGGTGTCCACGCAGACGAAGTCGAGGGCAACACATTGTAAGTAATATTTTTTAAGTTCACACTCTACTGTGTGTGACAAATAAATTCCTAAAAAAAATATTAATAATATTGCTTATTTTTTTAATACATAAATATTATTTCCAAAGTTTAGGCGTCGTGTCGAAAACAAATTATATGATATTTTATTATTTTTAGATTAGATCTGTAATTATCTAAATATCAGACAGCACACTCATTGATCTTATTAACGACTAACTTTCCGCCTCCCGGTGTTACTGGCGTACAAACAAGATGGCGATGATCATGACGATCAAATAAAGCCTATGTTACTCTGGGTGAATGCAGCTTTCTACTGGTGAAAGAATTTTTGAAATCTGTCCAGTAGTTTTTGAGTTTATTCGTTACATACAAAAATATTAATCTTTCCTTATTAGTATAGATATACTAGCTGACCTGGCGAACTTTATTTCGCTTCAGAGAAATAAACGTGAATTACTCATTTTTCTAAAATAAAAGTAGACTTAAGTAACTCTTTCAATATAAGTGCCGTCAAAATCAGTCCAACCATTTCAAAGATTAGCCGGAACTAACAGACACAAATTAGAAAAAAAAAAACATTAAGCTGGAATATAGGGAATGAATATATATATTAATACGCATGTTATAAAAAGCGGTTCTATAAATATTACAACTTTAGGCAACGTGGAAACGTGGAAAAGGAACTTTATTTTTCCTCAGAGAAATAAACGAGAATTACTCATTTTTCTAAAATAAAAGTAGACTTAATTAACTCTCTATTACATCAGCTACCTGTCAATAAACGTGCGATCAAAATGAATCCAAACATTTCAAAGATTAGCCGGAACAAACAGAGATAGACAAAAATAAAAATAAAATGTTAATAAGCGGGAATATACGGAATATATATTCATATGCGTGTTGTAAGAATCAGTTATTTAAATATTACAAATATTACAAACTCGACACTCTAATTTTATTAATAGATATGTATAGATATAGGCAGATAATTATACCTTCTATTAAAATATTTTTACATATTATGTAACAGGTTTGAACTTCGATAACATTCCGTTGCATTAATTTCGTTTAATTTATTGTGTACTAGCTGACCCGGCGAACTCTGTTTCGCATCAAAAGTAATAACTGCTGCCCCGCTATGTTAATACTGCAATATCTTCGACAAATTTGAAGTCGATAGCAGCTATAGGTTAAAAATGGGAATTTTCCATTGTTAACACCCCCGCAACCCCCCTTGTGGGTGGAATTTCGTAAAATCCGTTGTTAGCTGACCTCTACTCGGCGAAAGGAATAATCCTACCAAATTTCAAGTCGCTACGCCTTATGGTTCCAGAGATATCGTGATGAGTCAATATATAGGTGGAAATCTCTTTTATATATATTTATTATTATTATATTGTGTATTATGTGTGTGTGTATATTGTGCATGTATAATGTATATATATATGTATGAATGAATTGAATCATTACAAAGTATAAAACAAAATCGCTTTCCCCTGTCCGTCCCTCTATATGCTTAGATCTGATCCGGTCTTTTTAACAGATAGACGCCCGAATACTGAACCGCCACTCAAATCTGACAATCAATAATGTGCTACTTACTGCTCAAATTTCACGTAATCTGTCTAATTTGACAGCTACTTATACGCTTAAGTAGCGCTTATATATTTGAGTGGCGGCTCGGTATTCGGGCTAGAGGATGTCAACGCGGTGTTTTTTTTTTTATGTATAATGTAGTATAATTGTGTATGATAATTTTACAGATTACTTTAATAATAAATGCCGTAAAAATTACTTTGGATGCGGAACATAATTCGCCGGGTCAGCTAGTTTATTATATATATTTGTACGTAATACTAGTCATTGCATAATATAAAGCAGCGTCTTCTCGGGATCTAAATACCGGCAATCTTAAGAAGAGGTACAACCACGCCTCCAGATCCTTCAAAAGAGTTATAGCCGTAGCAAAGTCTAAGTACATAGGCGGAATTGGCGAGCAACTAGTTCGCCTTCCCTCGGAAACTCGTGCGTTCTGGTCGCTCGCCAAGGCTGTCCTTGGGAATTTCTGCAAGCCATCTCTTCTACCTTTGCAAAGGGACAACCAGTTATTGGCCCAAGACGCCAAAGAGAAAGCCGACCTTCTTGGCACTCTTTTTGGGCCCAATTCGACTCTGGACAATAGGGGGCAAATTCCACCGACCATCCCACGCCATGCCGGAGATTTGTTTCCAGAAAATTACTGTACGGCGCATACTTTTCTCCCTAGATGTGCACAAGTCAAGTGGGCCTGACGGAATCCCAGCAATCGTGCTGAAGATGTGTGCTCCAGAGTTGGCACCGGTTCTATTGCATCTCTTTCGGTACTCCTACTCTCTCGGCGCTGTACCAGCATCATGGAAGGTAGCTTTGGTCCACCCGATCCCTAAAAAAGGTGATCGCTCAGATCCATCCAACTACAGGCCTATCGCCATCACCTCCCTATTCTCAAAGACAATGGAAACACTTATCAACCGCCAGCTCCTTAGTTATCTAGAAGAGCACTAGTTGATTAGCGACCGTCAGTACGGATTCCGTCAAGGTCGCTTAGCTGGTGATCTTTTAGCCTACTTAACCCATCGGTGGGCGGAAGCGGTTGAGAGTAAAGGAGAGGCGCTGGCCGTTAGTTTGGACGTGGCGAAGTCCTTCGATCGGGTTTGGCACAAAGCATTTCTCTCGAAGCTTCCATGTTACGGGCTTCCCGAGAAATTATGCGATTGGGCCTCCAGTTTTCTCGTCGGAGCATCAAGGTCGTTGTCGACGGGTCCTGCTCCGACTTAAAACCTGGGAATTCTGGAGTCCCCCAGGGCTGTGTGCTAGCCCCTACGCTGTTTCTTCTGCATATCAATGACATGCTGCATTACAGCAGTCTTTATTGTTATGCAGATGACAGTACGGGGAATGCCCTATATACCGGCCACCCGCGGATTTCTCGGGAAAAAGTCGATGCGCACAAAGATGTGTCTGAAATCGGAACTCTGCTTAGTCAGGTTTCGGACTGTGGCCAACTAAACTTAGTCCATTTCAACACTAAGAAGACACAGGTTTGCGGCTTTACCGCTAAAAAGACACCATTTGCTCCCTTAGCCGCCTCAGCCAATATCGGAATTCTTGGTGTCGACTTGTCGAGTGACGTCCAATTTCGCGGTCATCTGGAGGGCAAGGCCAAATTGGCCTAAAAAAAGGTTGGTGTGCTCAATAGAGCGGGACGGTATTTCACGTCAGGTCATCGCTTGCAATTAATTGTATAAAGCGCAAGTCCGGCCTCACGTGGAATACTGTTCTCATCTTTGGGCGGGGGCATCCTACTACCAGCTTTTTCCATTTGACCGCATTCAACGACGCGCGGTTTGGCTTGTTGACAAACGAGCTCTTTCTGATCGGCTTGATCCGTTGGCGTGGCGGAGAGATGTTGCATCTCTATGCATCATGTACCGCTTATAGCACGGGGAGTGCTCTGAGGAATTGTTCGGACTTATACCGCCTGCTAACTTTAGCAATCGCCCGACTCGCCATTGTTTCCATCCGCATCGGCTTAATAGGTGGCGATCAACGACAGTGCGATTCAGCCGTTACTTCTTGCCACGCACTGCTCCTACAGGGAACCAGCTGCCGGCAACGGTATTCCCGGACAGCTACGACCTTGGAACCTTCAAGAAACGAGCGTATTCCTATCTTAAAGGCCGGCAACGCTGATGCGACGGCCCTGGTGTTGCGGAGGTCCATGGGCGGCGGTTGTCGCTTTCCATCAGGTGACCCGCAGGCTCGTTTGCCCCTTTTTACCATAAAAAAAACAAAGTCTCTTTCCGCTATCTGTCCCCTTATATGCTTATATCTTTAAAACTACGCAACGGATTTTGATGCGGTTATTTTTAATACATAGAGGGTGTTAACGGGGTGGCTATTATCTGTAATAATGTCCGATGTAGTAAACAAAAAGTGACAAATCCAAAATTGACTCAACTAGTATACAATAAATTAAAGGTCTCGTTGGTCCAATGGTCCAGCATCTGACTTCTGAATCAAGAAGTCGCGGGTTCGAATCGTGGCTCACACCAATTAAGAAAAAGGCGTCAAGTTAGGTTATTTTATGTTATATGTTACTCTGCAGCAGCCACAGGATGGCAGTTGTGTTACCTTCGAATAACTTGGTAACTTCGAATATCTCTCTCACCGAAGATAACTCGATAGCTTAAGGCAATTTACGTCGTTTTTCTTGAAGTATGTGTGTAAGAGGTATCTTAGAGTTCAAACTGTTTTACAAAAACTGTAAAAGAACCTTCTGGAACATTAGGAGTCTACAAATTTTCGATGGCAAAAGAGTGTAATATATTTGTCGATGCAAGTAGAACTGTGAAAATTTTTATTTAAATAAAAAAGAAAAACTTGTTCATAATCATTACATAGTATAATACAAAGTCGCTTTCCACTGTCTGTCCCGTTATATCTTTGAAACTATGAAACGAATTTGTATACGGTTTTTTAATACATAGAGAGTGTCAACGGGGTGATTTATGTAGTAGCATAAATATAGTAGTATAAAAATAGTAGCATGGATAATGTAGTAAAGAAAAAAATGATTATTTTTATGATTTAGCACTTTAATTGTAAACGCTGTAAAAATTACTTTTGATGCGGAACAATGTTCCGTATCCTCAAGCACAATACTTTTTTGGATTTTGCTAAATGTTTTTCACATATGGTCCTCAAAGAGAAGATCTGATCGATGCACCAAAGGGGTACATTGATGCCTCTTCTAAATTTCGCTTGCATAGCCCACATACCAGGTGTACCGGTATGAAATGAGCGTTAAGATAAAAATGTGTTGGTAGGGGTTATTTGTTGTGAATAAGCCTTAATTTTTTTTCTGTTTGGTTGCCATGACAACTGTCAAACATTCAATTAACCTAACAGTTAGTAAACAAACAACATCATATTTTTTATTGTGTTAAAAATGACAAATTTTGTGCCGGAAAGTGATGATTTGCGGAAAGCATTAATTTTTGTTTCCATTTGAAAAAAAATGCTGCAGGATCACATCGAATGCATGTCGAAGCATATGGTGATCATGCTCTATCAGAAGCAACATGCAAAAGATGGTTTCAACGACTCAAATATAATGATTTCGATGTGAGAAATGAAGAACGTGGAAGACCACCAAAAAAATTCGAAGACGCCAAACTGCAAGCCATATTGGATGAAGATGATACTTTGAGTCAGAAGCAAATGGCAGCTATGTTAAATGTTGCACAACAAATAATTTGAGACCGTTTGAATGCTATGGGAAAAATTCAAAAGTGTGGAAAATGGGTGCCACATGAATTGAATGAAAGATAAATGGAAAACCGGAAAAACACTTGTGAAATTTTGCTTCAAAGACACGAAAGAAAATCAGTTTTGCATCGAATTGTCACTGGCGATGAAAAATGGATGTATTTTAAGAATCCTAAACGGAGAAAATCATGGGTTAATCCGGGACAACCATCAGCATCGACTGCAAAACCAGATCGTTTCGGGAAGATGGCAATGCTCAGTGTTTGGTGGGATCAGAAGGGTGTGGTGTATTATGAACTCCTAAAACCTGGTGAAACTGTTAATACTAGTCGCTACAAACAACAAATGATTTGACCAACGCATTGATCTAAAAACGACCAGAATGGGCCAGAAGACACGGCAAAGTAATTTCGTTACACGACAATGCACCTGCACACAAAGCAAAATCGGTTGAAGATACAATCAAAGTACTTGGCTGGGAGTTGCTACCCCACCCGCCGTATTCACCAGACTTGGCTCCTTCCGATTACCATTTATTTTCATCGATGGGTGGGACACGCATTGGCTGAGCAGCAGTTCGATTCCTACGCGGAAGTGGAAAATTGGGTGTCCGATTGGTTTGCTTCAAAAGAAGAACCTTTCTATTGGCATGGTATCCACAAATTACCAAAAAGGTGGACAAAATGTGTAGACAATATTTTGAATATTTTTTTTTATCTAATCAAAATTAATATTTTATTTTCACAAAAAAACGCTCATTTCATACCGGTACACCTATGTATTCTCATCATTTACATTCGTCACTCTTGCAATAAATTTTTAATTAAATTGAGCAAGATGATGAGATTTGGGCAAGAAGGGTAGTAGACATCTTGCCCATGCTAAAGGCCTGAAATACCAGATCTTATGACTTAGTGGCTAGTTGTATGTTGGTGGTTTGTTAGATCACCATCCCATCACAAATATTTAACAAAGACCTAACATCACTTAACATATCCGAAGGTGTAGGCGCTGGCTGTTAAGCAAAGTTTCAGTCATTTATCACACATAACTTTCGAAAAGAATTTCGAAGAGTCATTGGTGTGAGCCAGGATTCGAACCGGCGACTTCTTGAATTAGAAGCGGGGTGCTCGATCAATGGACCACCGAGACTATATTTGTTTTTTGAATATTGTTATGTATGTATATATTTTTACTAGCAGACCGCGCGAACTTCGTACCGCCATATTTTATACATTTTCACTAAAAAGATTATTGCCGCAATCATATTAATACCCCAAAGCTTTCCTCATAAATGGACTATCTAACACTAATATTTATTTCAATTCAAGTTCTGGATACATACATACATAAATTCAGGCCAGATCCCTTGCGGGGTAGGTAGAGAGAACAAAGGGCCATAAGGCACGATTATTACACACCTCACTTGCTTAGCTGTTGATATTAGAGACTAACAACCAAGATATATTATGATGATAATATTATCAATTTCAATCAACACTTTATAAGTAATATTAATAGAAAGTCCGACTTACTCCGAAGCTTTTTGTCAACTTTTAGTTTTTTTTAATACTACTTAAATTTTTTTTTTATTTGGGCATTGTCTTTCTACAAAAAAAAGACCGGGTCACCACATGTTTTAACCAGCATGTGTTTTTTATAATTCAAATGGTGTCGATTTGGCACCTTGGTATTACTCTTATCAAAATAAATTCACTACATTTTAAAAGAGATCACGATATTAAAAATATAAATAGATGGGCAACTCTATGTGGTATGCTGAAGACCGTAAAGTCTTTATATTTTAGCAAAATACGCCAAGTCGAGGTGCGTGGGTATATCCTGCGCTTCGTCCATTTATATGAAGTTGCAATATTGTAAAGAATTAAAAATAATATTATCATATCTGCTTAGAGAAGTAACTGTGAACTAACGCTAACTTTGACCCAGGACTTTGGTTACATAGATAAAATATTTTTAAATAGTACGTTCGTTTTAGATATTTAGATCACATTAAATGAATTAGGTACTCTTAAATATACAGTGGTAGAACCAAGCAGTTCGCTGCATATATGGGCCGGCTCGACCGGTGAAATACCACGACCTCTCAGAAGATCGACGTAAAGTGGCTCATGCCGCGTTTCGTTCGGTGCGAGAGGTACCCGGAGGCCCACCCCCATTCCCCATCCTTTCCTTTCCCCTGTCCCTTAAAGGTCGGCAACGCAACAGTAACATTATATGTGTTGCTGGTGTCCATGGGCGGCGTTGATTGCTTACCATCAGGTGACACGCCTGCTCGTTTGCCCTCCTATCCCATAAAAAAAATACAACTTTTAGGGTTTCGCGTTGCATATTACATAAATATAATGAACGGGAAATAACGCCACACGTTTCGGTAAACAAATAATCCAAAAATATATAAAAATCTAATTTACGTTTCTTATTAGACTCGGAAATCATCATCATTTAGCAGACCGCGCGAACTATGCACCGCCATATTATATACATTTATAACTAAAATTTATTGTCCCACTCTTATTAATAACTTAAACTTTCCTCAATAAATGGACTCTCTAAAACTAATATTTCTTTCAATCCAAACCAGTAGTTCCTGATACATACATACATAAATTCTCGCCAAATTCCTTACAAGGTAGGCAGAGAGAACAAAGTGCCATAAGGCACGATTATTACACGCCTCACTCGCTTAGCTAGTATGTATTAGCGTACTGACAACCAAGACATTGATAATATTTACAACTTCAAAGAAAGCTTTATTAGCAATGCCACTTATGAACAATGAATATAGCAATGAACTTGTCCCAAGTTTTTTGTCAACCTTTAGTTTTTTTTAATACTACATAAACAACTTTTTTTATTTGGTCACTATTGCTGACTTCAACGAAAAAAACGGGACACCATATGTTCAAACCCGGGTAGCTAACTCACAGTGAGTGATTTTTTTTATAAGTCAAATGATGTCGATTTTGCGATTAAGCTTATCGAAATAAAATAAAGTTTATTACATATATCTAGAATGTATTATAAATCAGTCACATCAGTCACACCTTGCCAGTGGTAAAGTCACGCAGTTCGCTGCATGAATGGGCCGGCTCGACCCGCGGAATACCACGACCTCTCAGATTATCGCTGAAAAGTGGGCCTTAGCCGCGTTTCACTCGCTGAGAGTGGTATTCGGAGGCCCAATCCCTTTCCCCCTCCCCTTCCGAAACCCACTCCCGACCCGACCCATATCCCATTGTAAGGGCCGGCAACGCAACTGTAACACTGCATGTGGTGAGGTGGCCATGGGCGGTGTTTGTAACTATCATAAGCCTGCTCGTTTGCCCCTTATACAATAAAAATGTAACCTAATTCCTATCCTGTCCTACTTCTAATATATAAAATTCTCGTGTCACAATTTTCGTTCCCATACTCCTTCGAAACGGCTTGACCGATTCTCATGAAATTTTGTATGCCTAATAAAAATACCACAAAATACGATTAAATACTACAAATTTTAAATTCTAATTAAAGTATTGAGCGATATGATGACAAAGAGAGAAACAACAACACAACATAACTTCACGCCTTTTCTACTCAAAGGTGTAGGCAGCGGCTGTTAAACCTCGTTTCGCCACTATGTTTCCATCCCAAATGGAATAGGTGGCGAACTTATTGCTATACCAGGCACAAAGTTTATAGTCATCGATATCTAAATACACATAACTTCCGAAAACAATTTCAAAAAGACATTGGTTTGAGCCAGAATTCGAACCGCGACTACTTTATTCAGAAGTGGGGTTCTCGACAACTGGACCACCGATACCTTTTAGCAAGAAACAAATGTAAAAAAATCTACCTGCTAGCTGTCGCGGTCCGAGCTGTCCGAGTCAGATACATCATCCGTAGTGTAACTAAATATTTCCCTATGAAATGAATACTTACATTTTGTATTTTGCGATATCTTTTGAATTAAATGTTAGAATTAAATTATTCAAAAAGTTCTAGAAAGGTATTGAATCTATCTTTTTATTGAAGTAATTTATTTTAAGGAGAATTAATATCAAGGTACAAAATAAAGCATTTTTATAACGACATCAATTTAATTATTTTAAAAAATTAAAAAAACACTTATTGTGAGATAACTACAATAGTTAGACATATGGCGTTGCGGACTTTTTTATAGAGAAATTTATGTTCTGTAAAAGTGTAGTACATTGTTTTGTTCTAGAATCAATAGTTATCGCAGCGTTCACGATGTAAGAATTATTTTCGAGTCATTTCCTTACACCTTGGGTTACATTATTGGACTTGTAGTAAGGATCCCTAATTAATTTGAAAATATAATATAGCCTAAAGCCTTCCTCGATAAATGGACTATATACCACTGAAAGAATTTTAAAAATCGGACTGGTGGTTTCTGAGATTAGCGCGTTCAAACAAACAAACAAACAAACTCTTCCGCTTTATAATATAAGTATAGATAATGAGTTGCTTTCAGTTTTAGGTACCTACATAGGCATTGTGTCCAATATGTTTTTGTAAACGCGAGCATTAGTTTTTAAAAAATTCAGTTTGTATTCATAAATAAAAAGTCGTAGCGGTTTGGCAAGCTACATTCCCAAAAACTTTTCGGATGTTATATTATACATATCTTGATAGCTGAATATAATCTATATTATTATAACGATCTTGTTACCATATTATTTCGTTTTTTTTTAAAATGAGGTGACGTCAAGATATTAAAAAAAAATTACCAAGTCATAAAAGGCAGCTGTCCTTCACCGACAGCATGCCGCCATGTTAGAATAATTACTTAACCAGAGTATGATTGCGCAATCTGATACTGGAATCCGAGAACTCACCTCAACCTTGGCTCGAGTTGGGGTTCTAGATACAAAATAAACCCACGGTATCGTATTAATCTAAGTTTGTTTACAGTCGATGACAAAATACTATCCATCTTAATCAGATTACAAAAAGGTTGAGATTAGCATGCCGGATACACATCAGCTTACACGTGTCAAATAGAAATTCCAAATTTAAATTTTACTTAATTATTTGGAGACATTTGTTTTTATTTATTATTTGAAATTTAAAACTGGCCAGTACTGGCCCAACAGATAATGTGACAATACCAACTTTTATGATAATAATGTTGAAATTTATATAATAATTATTTATTGATTGTTATAATTAATTTTGAACATCCTCTTTTTAATATCTGTTATTTCTGGTTTGTATAAATAAGTTTATTGATATGTCACTGCGAGAACAGGTGCCATGTGAAAAACATAAAATTAGCAAATACTCAAAAACAATTCAAACTTATAAACAGAAGCAGATCGGCATATTTAAAGAAAGGTTTTTCTCGGAAAAATGTGGTCTTATAGATTGATTTTTCAATATTACTGTTATTAATAAACAATACGGCAGCCATAAATATCTTGATTATAAATTAAATATAAACGATAAATCGATTCGATAATCCCAGTGTTGTGATTCTGGGTGATAAATGTGATAGTTAAGTTAAATAAAGGTATTTATTTTTGGCAGAATCGGCACCATCTGTAAAAAAAATCAGACTAGTTAATGTTCGAAGCTGTATTGCAATAAGTCATGTATACAAGTTGTGCTACTGGCAAAATATAAAGATTATATAAAATAACTAAAATTTCTTTTTAAATAAAGTTAAGCCGACATCTAGAAACGTAAACCACAATATCTTTATGCAGATGAAAACAGTACCTCCATAACTAAAAAGCGATAAATAACGTAACTAAATAATTTACTGACAATAATTTGTTGCATCGACTTCTATATTGAGTGATAATTGTAAATAATTTAATAGTTAAAGATGACTTTATTAAAGTATTATGTTTTGTATATTGTATTAAGTGTACAAATTAGTTAGTAACGTTGTTGATTTTAGTAGTCTAGCTGACCCAAGGCCCAAGTCACAAGTCAGGAGATACGACTGTGGCCAAGCTGGTCATTGTGGTTTATCCCTAAGAGATAGACATATGCCATCGCGAACTTTTTTGTAAACCTTTTGAAGGTGTTTAATAATGTAGTACGTTGTTTTGATCTATCACTAAAGGTTCAGCCAGTGGTTGCAACTAAAGTCTGAAAATTATCACTTTTTTACTACAATATATATGAATTATAAATACAAACTACCCCGTTGACATCCTCTATCTAACAAAAAAAATCGCGCGTTTCAAAGATCTAAAAATATAAGGGAACAGACTTATTTGTTTTTGATTTGTTTTAAAGCCATACTACTATGTAATGAATGATGATATTGTTATTCATTCATATTATTAAATTTATTTGCATTTAATTTCAATCAATAATTTATCTATTTATAATTTATTTATTGGCTAACAATTTATTACTATTATAAATCTCCAAAATCTGCCAAGAGAAGCGAGGCGTATGAAAATTTCGCAAGGAAAAATATCGGTCAAGCGCCCGCTTCTGAAACAAAATATCATGGGTTCAAATCCCGGCTCACTTTTCGGAAGTTATGTCTGATAAATATTCATGACTCAAAACTTTGTGGTAGGTATATGGCCATAGGTTCGCCACCTATTTGGGAAGTAAACAAAACGGCGAGTCGAGCAGTAACTCAGCCGCTGCTACACTTTCGAGTAGGAAAAGGAGTGAAGTTGTGCTATGTTATGTTGAAAATGATATAAAACAAATTAGAATCAGATAAACTTAAATATTATTGTCGGATGAAATTAAAACTGAATTACGTTTGAAATTATAAATTACCGTGTACCTACTTCCCTTTCAACAGAAAGCGTTATATTAACAACAAAAACTAGTGTAGGTAACCACGAATTCTCGCATGACGCGACAATAATTAATTACTTTAAAAAAATTAAATTATAATAGTCATTATTACAATTTACACAGCATCGGACAATAAAAACATGATCAGCAGATATAATTTCCGCCATCTTTTTTGTGACGTAATCATTAAATATTTGTAGCATCTGACATGCGTGGAACGCTGACATTTGAATTACTATAACATATACAACAATGAATGCCCCATTACTACCTACGTGTAGGTAATCATATAACAATCTCACATAAATATATGATGTCAATATTTCATTAGTTTTAATAGAATCAACTTTTGGGGCTCGTATGCAGAGCTATTAACTATACAAAAAAAAAAAAAAAATCGATACACAGGGTTAGTATTTTTTCCTAGAAGTTCAAGTGATTCAGAACTTGTACAATTTTAAAAATAAATTCTGATATTTGAATACTATTCTTGAAATTAATTTTCAAGTTCAGTTAAATAAATAAAAATATACTTGTATAATAAATTAAACAAAATGGAATTTGTATTAAGTATAAACACTTAAAATCCTAAATCACATTGATATATCGTGGAACATAACACCCCTTTTAGCGGAATCGTATAAAAAACACTATTGCTACCATACAAATATCAGCATCAAATCTCTGTTCTTAACTTAGTTCTGTCTGTAGCTTTATTTACCCATGCAGGCTATGAGGTCTTAATCGATATAAGTGGTAGAGTCACGCATAGAGATGAGGCATAAGTGGCAGAGGTATCCGGAGGCTTGCTCACCCCTTTTCTCATCCTACTCCCTTAAAGGCCGGCGACGCAACTGTAACACTTTCTGTTCATAGGCGCCGGAAGTTGCTTACCAAAAGGTGACCCGCTTGCTTGTTTGCCCTCAATTTCCATAGTAAAAATACTATTACTTAAAAAGCTAGCTAATGTCGTAGTTTTAAGGTGTAAAACAAGTCTAATAATCGTTAGTATCACAGTTCTTTCGTGACTAATCTTAAAGCGATTTGGCATTGAATCTTAAATTCCTTAAGCCAACTTAAGCCTTCCCCCCACCGCTCTCCCAAAAGCTGTTCTTTGACCCGACGTCCATTTTTTTAAAACCTCAAATAAACATATTGCGTAATGTTATGCAATCTTAAAAATCTTACACAACATGGAACCTTAATTGTTCCTATTTCAAACAAGTTTTAATTAGTGTATTAAAATAAATTTTAAATCATTCAACTTCTTTCGTTCATTCATTCATTTCATGTCAATTTCTATTTCAGTTATCATTAAAAGCTGTTTGATTGATTGATTAGTTTCGTATTGAAGAATTTTTTTTTTTATCCTTAATAAGACTGTAGGCTGTTTATAGTTAGATTTTAATTAATTAAATACCAGTTTTAATGGTTGTTTTCCATTAGGACGTACACATTGTATAATGGAATGTTTGAATACTATTAGTTTTTACAATAGAAACGAGAAAGATAAATGGATAGGAGAGATATAATACTCATATAATTATAGTTCCACATTAAATATTGGTTATTAATATTGTCGTTTGAAAACGTTTATAATTCAATTATGTGTGTATTTCGTTATCGATTGTTAATTAATACCCAAGAGGAAGAATTTCTGAAGATGTTGTAAGTGTTTCGATGTAAATTAACGTTTTTTTAAAATAAAGATATATTAACGCTGAGATTCATCTATACGACTGCATTTTAATAAGTATATTACTGTCAAATAGTTGCCAATAGTACATTCAAATACTATCAACGGTTAGTTAAGTGGAGTCGCGGATTGAACCTAGTATAGTAATACAATAATATTTGGAAGGATTTGTGCGGATATTCCACAGATACGAACTCAAGGACGGTTAGTACATCACATGAACTAAGTCGTATCTACGTTAGAAATTGTCGCGACATCTAAACGACACAAACAATATTTATCTGCACTATCTGCTCGTATAGTACGTTAACTGCACTTTATTATTTTATTACTGTACTAGTTACGCCACCCGTATAGACATCATAGCGACCATAGCTTTTTTTCATAGATATTATTTATTAAAACCTAGATTAAGCTAGAAGAGATTCTAACCAACAGTTTAAGAGCGAAGAGCGGACACAAAGAAAAACTGACATAAAAAATGTTAATTATATCTATAGGGGGCAAACGAGAGGGCGAGTCAACTGGTGGTAAGTGACTAATGCTACCCAACACAAAAAGGGTCACAGATGCGTTATTGCTCTTTAAGATGAGATACGAAAGGGGCCGGGTGAACCTTCGGGCGTCTCTTTTACCGAACGAAACGCGGCATTAGCCACTTTACATCGATTCTCTAAGATATCGTGATATTTCACTGGTCGAGTCAATTTAATGATACATATATACCATTACTATATAAATTTTTCATAATTATCATAGAAAACAATACATTATTATTTAGTAGTGACATAAAGTGTAGGTATACATTATTTTGTAAAACAAAACAAAACATTATTATAGACATAAATTAAATAAACACAATTAAGTAAATATGGATTTTACATTTAGCGATTAAAATGAAGCTGTAAGCAAATAATGTTTGTTACAATAACATCTTTATTTAGTTGGATAATTATTTATTAATCACTCGACATAATTATCGTAATGTGTCTTTAGGAGTTGCGGTTGGTAGTGTCCGAAGAAATTTTGTTAAACACGGCAGCAATATTCTTGCCATTTGCCCGACTGAACTATTTAGGTGCTGCCGTAGTGCAATACAGTGGAGTGTGTTCGAAATTTAAATTTTTATTTTCAACTATGATTACTGATGAAGAGAAAAAGCCGATTGGACGTGCACGAGTGATATTTTCACAGGTGAGTTTTGTTATAATTTTACTATCCAGCATATTACAGCCATTTATTATTGTTTTTTTATTTATTTATTGCAGAATAGAAAAAAATGTATTTTATATTACATATTTTTGGAACCTCTAAAATAGGTAAGTAGTTTTGCCAGTTGCCGTACATGGGAAATAAAACAGGTCATCGATAATTATCACGAATACCTATGCTAATTAATGCCATAAAGTGATTTTATTAGATTATTTATGTTATAATGGGTGTTGTCTCAATAAATTTTTCATATAACAAATCCTTATTAATATTTGACGATTATAAATTTTTGTGTATTTAACATAAAATTTAAAATGTTAAAATATACATATATTTTAACATTCTAATCCTGTTTATTTGTTTATCCCCGAAAATCTTTAAAACAACCGTAAAGGTATCACGTTTAGTGGCCAGAAAGGATAAGAGTAGCCACGAAGTTTAGAGACACGTACTCACGTGTCTCTAAACTTCGGACTCCCGAACTTAACTCTCTATTCAAGGGAAAGAATCCTCGCTGGTAGAGTACACCATCCTTTGAAAAGCACTCGACTTTTCAGCGAATTTACGTGTAATACAAGTGTAGGTAGTACAAGAATCACGTACGTAATCATCGGTACGTCCGAAATTCTAGAGCAGCCAGTGGCAGAGAAAAGTACCAAGATCTGAGGTAATTTTTGTGTACATTAATACTATGAAAAAGTCTCAACCGTTCGGACTCCTGTGCATCTTTAATTCGCGAGAGTAACAATAAAAATGACGCACAATAAAATAACAGTTCGAAATTATAACTTTTAAGAGTTTGGTAGAAGAAGAGTTTCAGGTTTGAATATATTGGAGAAAAATGTAGGTAAATTGAGCTTATTTTAAAACTTTAACTAAAGTTTACCAAAAATATCTCGTGGAAAAAATCAATTCTCTTGGAAAATACTAAACAGATTCTCGTACGGTTTTCACAGTTTTTGATTATAAATTGGAACAAGAAATAAAACTCTGCTTTAATAAAATTCATTATCAAGAGTACAACTTGAAGATATGTTCTTTTAAACTTTGTTAGTCAATAACCAAATACTTATAAAATTATATTATACATATATATAACGTGCTCGACGTATACAGCTATAGAATCCCCCGCGAATTATCCCCCTCCAGTAGTGTCCGACCGAAGGTCTATTTTTGGCCGAAGCCGAAGCCGATTATTCGGCAATCTCCACAACCTTCGGCCGAAGCCGAAGCCAAAAGTTTATAACCTATTAGTAATTTAATAAGTTTCTACAATATTCATCATCATCATCATCATGAGCCCAGATTAGTCCACTGCTGAACGTAGGCCTCCCCCTTAGCGCGCCATAACTCCCTATCTTGTGCCAGCTGCATCCAGCGACTCCCGGCTGTTTTTATGAGGTCGTCTGTCCATCTAGTGGGGGGACGGCCTACGCTACGCATACCAACCCGTGGTCGCCACTCAAGAACTTTTTTTCCCCATCGGTCGTCAGTTCTTCGAGTGATGTGGCCTGCCCACCTCTACTTCAGCGTGCTAACTTTATGGGCTATGTCAGTTATTCTCGTACGTCTACGGATCTCCGTATTTCGGATCTTATCCCGTAGAGATACACCGAGCATAGCCCTCTCCATAGCACGCTGAGCGACTTTGAGCTTCTTAATACGGCCAGCATTAAGAGACCATGTCTCAGAACCATATGTCATCGCTGGTAACACACACTGGTCATAGACCTTGGATTTAAGGCACTGAGGAATTTTGGACGAGAAGATATGCCTAAGCTTCCCGAACGCTGCCCAGCCGAGTTGGATCCGTCGGTTAATCTCTTTCTCGAAGTTCGCTCTACCTAGTTGAATAGTTTGTCCTAGGTAAACATAGTGATCGACAACTTCGAGGATCGCATCTCCAACAGTTACCGGTACTTGAATGACATGGACATTGGACATGACTTTTGTCTTGTCCATATTCATTCGTAGACCCACTTGTTGGGATAACTTGTTAAGATCCTTGAGCCTTGCACCCAGATCCTCCAGCGACTCTGCCAAGACCACGATATCATCGGCAAATCGAAGGTGAGTGATGTATTCGCCGTTGATATTGATGCCTAGCCCGGTCCAATCTAGGAGCTTGAAGACGTCCTCCAATGCAGCGGTGAACAGCTTCGGAGATATAACATCTCCTTGTCTGACACCTTTCTGCAGTGGAATAGGCTCTGTACTCCCATCTTGGATTCGAACTGACATATTGGCGTTTCTATACAAACACTTCAGCACTTCGATGTATCGATAGTCAATTTGGCACCGCTGAAGAGACTGCAGCACCGCCCAAGTCTCGACGGAATCGAAGGCTTTCTCATAGTCCACAAACGCCAAGCATAGAGGTCGATTATATTCCTCGGTCTTCTCTATGATCTGGCGTAGAGTGTGGATGTGGTCTATGGTACTAAAGCCTCTTCGGAAACCGGCTTGTTCGGGAGGCTGGAAGTCGTCGAGTTTGCGCGAGAGTCGATTTGTAATGACTCTGGAGAACAGTTTGTAGACATGGCTCAGGAGCGAGATTGGCCTATAGTTTTTCAAGCGGGTCCTGTCACCCTTCTTAAAAAACAGCACCACCATACTCCTGGTCCATGCCTCTGGAACGTCGCCCCCGAGCACGACAGAATTGAAAAGCCTCTGAAGGGCTCTTAGAACCGGCTTGCCGCCTGCCTTCAGTAGCTCGGAAGTAATTCCATCGTCACCCGGTGCCTTCCCGTTCTTTAACTGTTTAAGAGCCATTTGGATCTCGTACAGACTGACGTCCGGGATATCTTCAGTAAAGTGTCGAGTTAGCTTGGATCTGGGATCTGGAGCCAAGCCGACAACAGGAATCTGTGAAGATTGGTATAGCTGTCCATAGAACCTTTGAACCTCTCTCAGGATCTCATCTTTAGAAGAAATGACGATGCCGTTGTCTGCCTTCAGCTTGGTCAATTGACTCTGCCCAATAGACAGATCTCTTGCGAATACTTTGGTGCCTTGATTACGCTCAATGGTCTCTTTGATGCGTACTGCATTGTACTGGCGAGTATCGCGTCGAATACTCTTGGAGATCTGCCTATTCAGTAGCCTGAGGTCGGACCAATCAGCTGAGGACTGCACCGACAACTTCTGTCTTTTCTCCATGAGCCCGAGAGTGTGTTCAGAAAGTTTTTTGGTTCTATGAGCACGTTGGTTCTTGAAATATTTGGTACCAACTGTGTGGACTGCTTCCACAAACCTGTTGTTCATATCGTTCACTGTTTCGCATTGGTCTAGGCATTCGAAGCGATTATGAAGTTCAAGCTGAAAGTTTTCCGGGTTCTGGTACTGGACAGGTGTAGGCCGGAGTATAGATCTCATCCGTCGCGAACGTTCGGCCTTAATACAAATATTCAGCATGCCACGGACAAGTCGGTGATCGCTCCCAGTTTTTACTCTGTTGATCACTGTGACATCACTAAATATATGCCGTTTGTTCGCTAAGATGAAATCTATTTCGTTCCTTGTAGAACCATCGGGGCTTATCCAGGTCCATTTCCTTTGAGGCGGTTTCCTGAAGAACGAATTCATCATGTAGAGGTCTTCCCTCTCCAGGAAATCAGCCAGTTTCTGCCCTCTTTGGTTTCTCTGTCCAATTCCATATTGCCCTACCCTCAGCTCATCGTCTTTCCGTCTGCCTAGTTTTGCATTAAAATCTCCCATAACCACCGTGAACTCGGTTTTGAAGGAGTGGATGGCCTTCGAGATATCCTCGTATAAAACCTCCACCTCTTCGTCTGGGTGTGTCGAGGTCGGTGCGTAAACCTGTATGACCTTCAACGAATATCGCTTGGATATTCTGAGTATAAGGTACGCTACCCTTCCTTGTCGACACACTCGTAACCCTGTCCACGTTAGCTACAAGAGATTTGTGAACGATAAACCCGACACCACCCTGAGAGGTTTTGTCGCCTTCCCGGTAGTATAGCAGATTGCCAGACCGTAGGATTATAGTGTCCTCCCCCTGTCTTCGGACTTCTGATAATCCCACGATGTCCCATCGCATCTTGCTCAATTCTTCTTCCAGCTCGGCAATCTTCTCGTCGGTCCTAAGTGTGCGGATGTTGTGTGTTACCAGGGCCAAGGGTCGTTTTTTGTGGTAGCCGTATCGCGACCGGGGATTCTTAGCACCCCTCACTCCGCCGTTACCAGACCCGCTACCATAGGTCAATGGAATAGCGGAGTCGCCGTGACTAGGGGCCGTCCATGTTACGTCGTTCATTTGGGGGGTATTTGCCGTAATCGCCACGCTTGGCAGGCGGGTTGGCGATCGCAGTAAGCTATGTTTGTTTGCTATGTTATGAGGAGAGAAAAACGCTGCTGCCCATTTTTCTTGCTTTTCTCTTAGTCGCCTTTTACGACACCCACGAGAAGAAATGGGGTGGCGGTATTCTTCGCCGCACGCCACACGGTGTAATAATTATAGTACAATATAGTGTAGTACAATATTATCCACAGCTAAAAAGGAAATCGGCGTAAAGTGGCTCCTGCCATTTTTCTCTCGGTGACAGAAGTATCCGCACTGAACTAAGTGCAGTCCGGTCCGTCAGTCACTCACCTAACAGTTCATTTAACTCTTTCGTAACAGTTCGTTTAATTCCGACTGTTCTCGGACCTTCGGCGGGACCTTCGGCTTCGGCCCAGGATTCCGCCGAAGCCGAAGATCTCACCGAAGATGGATTTTTGGCCGAAGCCAAAGCAAATCTTCGGTTGGATACTACTGTCCAACCGAAGTGTATAATTACCGCTGCTTCCAAATTCAGATATTATAGCATGTTATTAACCATATATTACACCAAAAATACTATAACGGTGGTATAAATAAGCTTTTCCCGGGAATATATCATATTTTTAAAACTCACTAGCTAATCTGGCGAACTTTGTTTTGCGTCAAAAGTAATAAATAAGTAAGTTTTGGATTTATCACTTTTTCTTTACTTTATTATAATGGGTGGTTTTTATCTATAATGCCTGATAGATAAAAACCACCCCGTTGACATCCTCTATCTATTAAAAAACGCATCAAAATCCGTTGCGTAGTTTCAAAGATAGCATATAAGGGGACCGACAGCTGTAAGCTACTTTATACTATGTAATGATTTATATTAAACCATAAAAAAATTTGTCGTCTCGGCGGTTTGAAGGTCGAACACCCCAATTCACAAAAACTCTTGGGAATGGCTCAGACCAATGACTTTTCGAAAGCTATGCGTGATAAATTATAACATATATATATACATATATATTCGCGACATCTAAACGACACAAACAATATTTATCTGCACTATCTGCTTGTTTAGTACATTGACTTATTTGATTAACACTTTATTATTTTATTACGATACTAGTTCCGCCTTTTCCGAGCTTTTTTCCGAGAAATTACTTAGATTTAGATCGGTGCTCCAGTGGTCGCGGGTTCGAATCCTCACACTGACTAGCACCAATGACTTTTCGAAGTTCTTTTTGGAAGTTATGTGTGAAAAATATCGATGACTGAAAACTTTGTGGCCGGTATGGCAATAGGTTCGCCACCTAGTCCATTTAGGACGTAAACATAACGGCGAGAGGAGGCTTATCAGCCGCTGCCTAATGGGTAGCAAAGGCGTGAAGTTGTGACTCAAATAAAATCTAGATCCTGCTTTTGGGCTAAGAACAACCAATCTCTCAAAGTCGAGATAAGATTGTAACAGTAGTTTAGGAGCGAAGAGGGGACGCAGAGAAAAACTGACATAAAAAATGTACTTCATAGGGGGAAAATGAGAGGACGGGTCACGTGCTAATAAGCGACTAAAGCCCGAATACTGAACCGCCACTCAAATATATAAGCGCTACTTAAGCGTTTAAGTAGCTGTCACATTAGACAGAATACGTGTAAGGTGAATAATTTGAGCAGTAAGTAGCACTTTATTGATTGTCAGATTTGAGATACTGTTGTGATTCGGGCGTAAGACTGATAAGACTAGATATATATAGTACTGAGAAGTCTATTGAGGTCTTTAATAAGGAAACAATATATACATGCTAAGAGTAAAAAAAATATCTCTAATGTGTATTATTATTATAAAACAAAGTCAGTTTCCGCTGTCTGTCCCCTTATAACTACGCAACGGTAAAGAAAAAATGATAATTTTCGAGATTTAGTACTTTAATTGCCAACGCTGGTTGAACCCTAAGTGATAGATCAAAACAATCTTCTACATTATTAAACACCTTCAGAAGGTCTACAAAAAAGTCCGCGAGGGCATATGTCTATCGCTGAAGGATAACCCACAATGACCATTTTTATTTTTTTACTTTTTACGAGAAATAATGGCTTTTTTACGAAGCAATTTTAAACATTACAGCATTAATTTTCATTCAGATAAGTGTCTTTAATAGATTGTGCTTTTAATGTAGATCAATAGGCCCTTCACAGTCTGTAATTTAGACAAATATTTACGAAGATATTACAGTATTAACATAGCGGGACAGCAGTTGCGTTGCGCGCCAAAACGCGTGCCGATAAATAGCACAAATATTAGCACTTTTTAATACTTATTTATTATTTTTGATTCGGAACAAAGTTCCCTGGGTCTACTAGTTATTATATATAGTAGTGCGAAGAATACTGACAAAACATATAACATATATATAAGCAAGTGTGAAAGGATAAACCGAACCGAAAATAGCACCGTCAAATCAGAGATGTGTTAGAAAGAGGACTGGTTCAAGATCGTAGCAAATGGAAATAATTAGTCTCTGCCAACCTCCATGGAAAAAGGTGTGATCGTATGTATATAATAAAATAGAAAATAAACAAAAATATATCCGATGTATGACAAGTCACTTATTTCAGCTGCGACATATTCGTCGAATCGAGGAGTCGCAACACTGGCAACGCTGCTTTTTTGCTGACAAGGCGTATAGCTACAAAAAAATGTGATAGGTCATTGGTTCGCGCATCAGGCATTTGTATAGGAATAATTCATTGGTAGAAACTATTGGGTCATCGAATTGTTGCAATACAATATTCTTCGTATCTGACTACAATATAGCAATTTCTCAACATAGTATATATAAGCTCAATGACCTCAACAATTGTCTCAATAAACTATATATCACTGTTCAATTTAGTATTGGACTAAGTGTCCTTGAGAATACTTTTCTTATTTACCATCTATCGATGGCCCAATTTAATATTACTCGCGCTTCGGTTTAAATTGTTTATAAGTAAAATCAAATTTGGAATAAAATAAAAAAAAACCAACGACTAGTAGAATTTCAACATGAATATAATAAAAACTTATTTGAATGAAATGTTGAACTTCAGAACGCAAAAATCTTCTCGTTTCTGTAAGAATTTCAAGACAAAAAAATAATCCACTGATAGACACTTGTGCAGATAATCAATCATCGCCCAAGCCACAGAGTGTACCAAAGTTTAAATAAATATGGTGCTTTGTGCCACAATTATATGTATTCCTAAGTCGAGCACCCCTCGGTTTTTTCAAATTATTATTCACTTTTCAATTAATATAATATGATGAAAGAAAAGTTTTTTAGTATTTTAAAACCACATTTAGATATTATTTTTTAATAAATAGCCAGGGGAACTTGACAAATACAGTATTATAAGTATTATTAAAACACAATTGTATGCGTAAGGGATTTGACGGTATATCGATGAATGTAAACTGAACAAGACGCAATTATCACCACAGGAGTCTCACCGCATACACACAGTTGAAGCTAATAAACGCGTAGTAATCATATTGAATACAATGTGTAAAGTGATACCTGTAAAGTACGCCCACACACATAAAATAAGTTTTAAATAAGTACCAAGATTCTTTGAAGCCAATTTTTCTATTGGTCTATTTTTTTTATATTTTATTGGCCCAATTTCTTTTTCTAATATTTGTCCAGCTTGGACTGACTAAAGCTTTGATGCTATACTGCCTTGTCTGTCGTGTTATTTTTTTTGGAAATAACAAACTTATACTAACTTATCATCCACAAAGTCGTGGCACTTTATGCATGATGTTCCGAGGGAGTTTTGACGACAATGCAGAAGAGCACGCTACGCACGATATTTACACCATTTTCCAATCATTTACGAGCTCTTATTAAATAAAACGTCACAAATTTTATTCAATAATATCCATTGAAAGACAAATTTTCGAAAATAATGCAGTAAACGGACGTGACTCTATTACATTCCCGCCAAAAATCTTAATACGCCCAATTTGAACAGGCTAAAGTTTAGGAGCCATACTGCCTTTACTGTAGTATCATTTTTTTAACAGTATAAAACTTAATGTATTAATTATCACGCTATTACTAATAGGGGGTGCACAGGCATAGTATTTTTGCTTTCCACGCAAAACAAAGTTGCGGGCAAAAGCCACTATAATATATGTATTTGAATCTTATTATCAGACAGGTTTATAAGCAGATACTTCTAATTCAAAAACATAATTCTAACATATTATGGTTATCAGACGTGGGCCGTTTCATCAAGATACGAGTATGTCTTAAAATATACAAGAATGGAGAGAAATATGCAATTTATAAAAGAGACCAAGAAACCAATAAGAAGATTTGATTGGAAGATAACGTGGCGATATGTAAAAAAATGCGCCTAATATATACTAATAACTAGCAGATCCCGCGAACTTCGTACCGCCTAATTATACCGCATAATCAACAAATAAATCACTTTTTCTCATATCAACTTAGCCTCATTTTTGCTTTCTTAGAGGTAAAATTTCGAAAAATCCTTAGTTATTGGATTTCCACATCATACTGGGTCATACTGGGTCAAACTGGGCTTGGGTGTCAGCGATTAGCAATTTAAGCTGATCTGTTAAGTTGATCAGTCAGTCAAATATATTTAATATTATGTAAATAGTCGCTTTTGTATATCGTAATATTTTTGGAATAGAATGTTCGATTTTAATAATTTGAAGAACAATAATTGGGTACTGAACCAGTTATATTTACGAAGTAATTTATTTTTCTTAAAATCAATACAAAGTTATAATGGCCTAACTTTGATTGGCACATTGACTAAATTTTAAAATGTGAAAAAGTACTTATATTAGCGTAATTACAATAGTTGGACGTATCTTTTCGCAAATTCTCTTGTAGATATTAATATAGTCTATAATGTTGTAGAACATGTTTTCGTTCTATCATTCATATATTTGGCAGCATCCTCGATCAAATACATTTTATGGCTCATTTTCTTGACACTTCGCCTTATTTTGAGCGATACACATCATCATTACATAGTATAAAACAAAGTCACTTTCCGCTGTCTGTCCCCTTATATACGCATATCTTTAAAACTACACAACGGATTTTGATGCGGTATTTTTTAATAGTTAGAGGGTGTTAACGGTGTGGTTTTGATCTATAATTCATGTATAGTGTTGTAAAAAAAAGTTAAAATTTTCAAGATTTAGCACTTTAATTGCAAACGCCGGCTGAACCCTAAGTGATAGATCAAAACAATGTTCTACATTATTAAACACCTTCAGAAGGTCTACAAAAAAATCCGCGAGGGCACATGTCTATCTCTTAGTGATAACCTTAATTCAGCACTTTAATGTCTACTAAAATAGTATTTTTAGTAACTCACCTAATAATACATAAAATCTATTTTTGGTACACCTAAAATTTGTGTGTAGACCGATATTTTATTTGAAATTAATTCATTCTCCAAAATGAATTCTCCAAACAACCGGTCTGCCGGGAACGAATGCATTTCATTTTTTGTATATGTATTTTCTTAAATGGTTTGCGACATTTATCTTGATTTTTTATGGGACTGTTTTTGAATATTTAGTAGGTAACGCCAATGTGTTTCCTATGTCTACAAAACTTAATGATTATATAATTTATAAATGTATTATTATTAATGGCCAAAAGTGACTAGTAGGGTCATAGTCGCCAATAACGAAAGAAAAAGTAAATTTATCTTATGACAGTTTCAATTTTATATAATATAATTTTCATAAATGATAATGATTCACCCACATCGATTTTTTTTCTTTTTCGGACTAAGGGCAATCTTTCATTCTGCCTTTTTAATCGTTTAAGACTTAATTAAAAACTGTTCATTGCACAAGGTTTCTCGAAAACAAAATAATATACCAACAAACATAATTCTCGGCGTAGAATCTTTTAGACTTAGTACGATAGACAACTTATATTCTCGAATTATACTAATTCGTATAGAGTATTAGCATTGCGATTCAGGGTGACAATGCGGCCAGTCTTCTGAGCACGCTGCCTTTTTTTTTACGCGAGGAAATGCTTTATGCACACCCCCCCGACCGGGGTACGGCAGGGGGTAGTATGGGACTCCAAAAACAGTAAACTGCAATCCGATACTAGGGTTACCCACTAAAACCTCGCGGCGGCCTTCCTCCGGGGTTGGGGTGGTCCAGGATTCGGATATCCCCTCTGGTCCACCCCGTTGTCGCCCCCCCCTCTATCACGAGGGGGTGTTCATCCTCGGGGAGCCTCGGCGAGGCTCCCCCGGGCGGGGCACCTCCGATCACGCGCTGTATAGAGGCGCGCGGCCGGCGGCGCCCCCGACGATCCTCCCCGGCCGCTCCTGGGGGTCATCGACACAGCCCTCCACTCCTCCTCCTGAGCACGCTGCCTGTAGACCGAGATATTTGATTTCAGCTTTTTATTTGTTTTTATTCGTAGTTTTTCATATTCTATCATTACATTTAAAAAAAAAAACATATAAAATACTTTTGTTCCAGGTCCTAGCATGCCTGGCTCTGGATTTTCTGTTGATCGGCTTAGGTCTTTCAGTCAGTTTCGTAACGATGGTTTTACCTGAGGTTATGGAAGCGAAAGAAGGACTGTCAATCACGAAAAAACAGGCCTCATGGTTTGGTAAGTCATTAAATTTGATATTTAACAATGTCATGGTACTCACAAGTTGATGTTTGTATTAAATTGTAATTAGTTGACTTGTGTTTGAATAAATTACATATTCTTATGATATGGCAAAGTAACATTTATATATTTTTTATTTTTGTTTTATTTATTTGTCCTATAGGACAGGCAAAAGTCTTTAGACCATACAGCCTAGTCTGACGTAATACATTTTTAAAACTAATAAACTTAAACTAACTTAATCTAGCTTAATCTAACCTAAACTAACTTAAACGAACACTAAACTAATCATCCATGAAGCCGTGGTGCTTCATGGATGATGTTCCAAGGGAGCCTTGACGACAGAGCAGAAGAGCACGCTACACACGATATTTACACCATTCTCCAAATTTGCACTCATATACGAACACTTATTCAATAAAACTCCACGAATTTTATTCAATAATATCCATTGAAACACAAATTTTAGAAAATAATGCAAAGAACGAACGAGCACTTCTCTACATTCCCGCCAAAACTCTAAGATTTATCTAGTTCAAAATGGAAAGGCTTACGCCCGAATACTGAACCGCCACTCAAATCTGACAATCAATAAAGTCTGTAGTCTGCAGTACTTCTCAAATTTCACGTATTCTTTTTAATGTGACAGCTACTTAAACGCGTAAGTATCGCTTATATATTTGAGTGGCGGTTCAGTATTCGGGCTTTAGCCTTACAAAAAACGACACCTTCTTTATTTCATATAATTCTAAATGGGTCTTTACCTATATATATACTATACATACTAGCTGACCCAGCAAACGTTGTCTTGCCGAAAAATAAAATTTAAAAAATAGGGGTTGATCGTAGGGGGTTGAAAATTTAGAGTTGCATGTATTTTTGTATCCCGTTTTATAAAAAAAATAAGAAACAGAAATATGTATGTCGAAAAATTAAAAAAAAAAATGAGGGGTGGGCTACCCTTGTGATTTAGGGGGATGAAAAATAGATGTTGTCCTATTCTCAGACCTACCCGACACGCACATAAAATTTCATGAGAATCGGTCAAGCCGTTTCGGAGGAGTTCAATTACGCACATCTAGACTCGAGAATTTTATATATTAAGACTAGCTGACCCAGCAAACGTTGTCTTGCCGAAAAATAAAATTTTAAAAATAGGGGTTGATCCTAGGGGGTTGAAAATTTAGGGTTGCATGTATTTTTGTATCCCGTTTTATAAAAAAAATAAGAAACAGAAATATGTCGAAAAATTAAAAAAAAAATGAGGGTTGGGCTACCCTTGTGATTTAGGGGGATGAAAAATAGATGTTGTCCTATTCTCAGATCTACCCGACACGCACATAAAATTTCATGAGAATCGGTCAAGCCGTTTCGGAGGAGTTCAATTACGCACATCTAGACTCGAGAATTTTATATATTAGAAGATATAATAAATTCGCCCATATAACAGGATGGAACGTAATGGAAAGAAAGTTATTACCGGTTTTTCTAACAGATGTTTTCGAGGCTTAACTATGCAATTTTATGATTTGACACATTACAATTGTTTTCATTTTACTGACATCAAGCTTTAAAGCTATTATTTTGCGAAAGTAACACCGTCATAAATTCACGATACGGAACGGATGAAGTGATACGGATTATTAAGAATGTTAAATGTTAAAAAATCTCTCGCGCTAAAAGATTACTATCTCCATAATCTTATGTTTAAATGTAAATAGCCCGTATTGGTTTACAAATTTAAGGCCCATTTAGACGGAGAGAGTTTCTCGTCTCCAAGATACGATTATCGAAAGAATATAAAACATTTTTTTCGTCTAAACATTCACTCTTCTCGCTCGTTACTTTGGGCGACAATTGCCTCGCAATGGAATATTATTGTGTCCGTGTAAACAGAATTTTAAAGCAATAATCGTATTTCGAGATTTTATGCCAGTTGCTACCATGAGTGCAGTGCGCGAGGGTGTTTTAATTATATCTGTTCTTCTAAGGCAAGGATTAGTTAAACAGAAAAAGAAGTTAAAAAATGGATAGCGAGGAGAAATGATTTGGGGGCATCTAACACGTTGTGCCTTGAATTACAGACAGTGGTTTTGGCAGTGGTAGAGCCAAGCAGTTCTCTACATGAATGGGCCGGCTCGACCGGTGAAATACCATGACCTCTCAGAAGACCGACATAAAGTGGCTCATGCCGCGTTTCGTTCGGTGAGAGAGGTACCCGGAGGCCCACCTCCCTTTCCCCATCCTTTCCTTTCCCCTATCCCTTAAGGTCGGCAACGCAACAGTAACACTATATGTGTTGCTGGTATTGATTGCTTACCATCAGGTGACACGCCTGCTCATTTGCCCTCCTATCCCATAAAAAAAAAATATAATTGGAAGATGAAGAGACATTCAAAAATATGTTTCGGGTCACAAAAACTCAATTTACATCTATATTTACTTCAAGAAATTGGACTAACTTCTATGCAGTTCAATAAACTTGATATTGTATGCAGTTCCAAATTTATAAGATTTTTGTGTTATTTTTACGAATGGCAAATCTCGCACTGAAAACGATACTAACCGATTTGTACGATACTCGTATGAAATTGAAAATATGTCAGACGACATCGTGTTTATACTAGTTGACATTCTCGTAAGCAAGAATCTGTTTACAATATTTTCGTCGTGTAAACAAACATAAGCAATTATCGCCTGGCGATAAGTCATATGCGAATCTCGTATGACATAATCGTAGGCGAGATTTTATTTCTTGCCAGTATGTAAACATTCTGATACGATTGTGTTATGGCGATTATTGCTTGTGATACTAGCGTATGGTTTCTCGTACCGAAACGTACGAGAAACTCTCTCCGTCTAAATGGGCCTTTATTTCTCAGACTTTCGCGAATTCACTCCTGAAAATGATCTCCGAGTTCGAAACGTCGGGAAATAAATAAAAATAAGTAATAAATAAACGCGATATAATCCTAAAAGTTGTTTTAATCTATGTAAATAGCCATAATTTTTTAAAAAAAGGTTGCCTTATAACGTACTGATAATAATCTTGTCAGCAAAACATATGTTTTATCTTAATAATTATTATTCAAAAAAAGCAATTGTAAGCGAAACTAGACAACTTTAGTGCATGTGTTAAACATAATACATATTTTAGATTATAGCAGAGATACGATATTAGTATATTATTAACTGGTTGCTGGACAACTATTAATTAAATTTTTATCAATCTATGTTCCAAATCGATTAGAGAAATCCTAAAAATACGATACATATAATTAAGAGAGGTTAAAATTTATAACATGGGCACAAAACCACTTTATTTCGGCAACAAAAAAGAAAGACAAATCATACTTAAATACTTACTTAACTTCTTATTTTAATAGAACGTTTTCTGGAGAAAGGTAAGGTGAGTTAGGAGTCTCAATAATTGACGCGCGTGCATGAAAAGAGTTATGAAAGTCAAAAAGCGAGTGAGGCATGTATGAATCGTGCCTCTGTTCTCTCTGCCTACCCCGCAAGGGATTTGGCGTGAAGTTATGCATGTACGTTTGTATGTAAATTTAAAAGTGTTTTCGAGTGTTCATTCAATTTTTCATATTAGAATAGTAGTATAATAGAATTATGTATGGCTAAAAAATTATGGCTGATGCGCGATGGGCTTCCATCACTTGTCTTTGCGAACCAAATATATTTAGTTCACTAAAGCACATGTCAATGAACAGACATTGTACACATCTACCGGTATTAAGGGCGTGAGCATATAACAGAAATTCGTGTATGATAGCTTGTTTGGAAGCAAGTAGCAACGTACACGCTAATAACCAAAGATTTAATAATATTTTATAATATTTTTGAAGGTTTCTGCCAATAAGACAATAATATCATAAATCTGTCATTCCTATTATGGAAAATTCCTACTATTAAAAAGCATTAAACATTGTTAAATCCATATCAGTATCTTGATTAAATTAAGGTTATATAATTTTACGGCATTCTAAAATAGCGAGTCGAGCCAGTTTTTACTACTATGTATGACATATTCATTCATATTAGTGTTCATTTTTTATATATTATATTTAAATTTAATAAAATAAAAGAACATTTAAAATTTTCCTATAATAAAATCATTTGTTATGCAACTATTCATTTAAACATTGAGTTATAAAATTCAATGTCATTGTTAATTTATAAACGCAGTCCTACCTGAACACTCGAAACAGCTTTTAAATTTACATACATGCATAACTTCACGCTAATGCGGGGTAGGCAGAAAGAACTGAGCGCCATAAGGCTGTAAATATTTTCGAAAAGTCTTTGATATACTCGGAGTCGAAATCAGATCATCTGAATCAGAGGTTGGAATGATAAAACTATACACACTATTTTGTTTTGGATATCTTAAACAATATTTATATTATATTAACATATAAAACATGCCATTCGCGACCAGAGAGCTGGTCTATTCTTCGCACAGAGGATTAGCGTTGCCATTCAGCGTGGCAATGCGGCCAGTCTTCTGGGTACGCTGCCAGTAAACGGAGATGCGGATAAATTTGAGTTCAGATAGTTTGTAGATTGTAAACAATGTCATTAATTTATTATTTCATGATACATTTAACATTATACATTTGCTGGCTATACAATGGACGCTCTTATCGCTCACGGCGTTTTCTTCCAGACAACTATTTAGAGAGATGTTGTGAAAGAAATAAAAGGCAGCGTGGTGCACAAACGAATATATAATATTAAAATATATAGCATAATAATAATTTAGTTTACATATCCATAAAATAGGATGTTAGGAGCCTCAAAAATCGATGCGCGTGCATGAAAGGAGTTATGAAAGTCAACGAAGCGAGTGAAATGTGTAAGAATCGTGCCTTATGGCGCTCCGTTCTCTCTGCCTACCCCGCAAGGGATTTGGCGTGAAGTTATGTATGTATGTATCCATAAAATAATATCTGTAGCCAAAAATTCTACTGCCAAAAATCAGGCTACATTATAACTTCCGAACTTGAGCCGTCTCACTAAATGCTATAAAGCTATTTGCCTTTCGTTATTTTAGTAAGTATGAAAGACCATTTATAATCAAACCTTATTAAAAATTACGTTTATATTATTTTTCAGGTGGTATGGCGTTTCTTTGCCAGCCATTGGGTAGCATATTTTCAGGACCTGTGCTCGATCACTTCGGACGCAAAAAGGCATTGTTCTTAGTGAACATACCTCACCTGGTTGCCTGGCTTCTGATGTACTTCGCGTGGGATGTACCGTCGTTATTCATAGCAAACGCATTACTCGGGATCGGGACAGGGTTTATGGAAGCACCTTCGATTACCTACGTCGGAGAAGTGTGGTAAGTTGAGTAGTAAAACTTATTGTTTTTATAGAATATTTTTCTGAATAGATATAATATTATATATTATAGCAGTTCTATAACGCTGATTGGTTCTGGTTGTTATTTTGCTTCCTCTATTCGGAATGCCTTATAGTTTATGTTATCAGTTACTTAATCAAATTACGATTTTATTACATTTGCAATTGTTATTATTAAATATTCCAGTGACCCAAAACTCCGTGGTATATTGACGACAGCGACAAATGTTTTCACGGCGACCGGCATGTTCAGTGCCTACCTTCTAGGAACTGTGCTGCCATGGAGGGAGGCGGCGCTAGTGGCTCTAGTTGTGCCCATGACTACTATGGTCTTAGTATTATTCAACTTCGTAAGTATTCTCCATAATCTTCACGACTTTTCCTACCCGAAGGTGTAGGCAGCGGCTGTCAAGCCTCGACTCGCCGTTATGTATACGTCCCAAATGGGCGAACCTATTGCCTATCACACACATGCACAAAGTTTTCAGACAAGTTTTCTATCCGAAGGTGTGTCACGGCTGGGCCATTTCGGCTATTACGTCCAGAATTTTACGTTCCAAAAGATTTAGGAAACGGGAGGGTATGTTAAAATGAATTCCTATAAGTCATGATTTGTTTGAGTCATGATTTGAACTAGGATACGATCCCGCGACTCCGTGATTCAAAAACATAGTGCTAAATACAGAGACCACTGACATCACAAATATTTTCGTTATTGTAATTATTTCAATCATAAAATTTAAGACCTTAGATGTGTATATATTTTTATCGTAAAATATGTCAAAAAGTAGAATGATCAGAATTTATTAATAAATAAGCCAACATCCCGTCCTTGCTTCGTTCCAATAAAATAATTGTTATTATTAATAAATTAACTGTTTGCTTAAAACAATTTGAAGCTCTATTAAAAAAGTGGTTACACAACCATAAGCTCATATTAGACGAACACCAACGAAGAGTGTAACTTAATTTTCATAAAAAATATAAATCTTAATTTTTATCTATGTAAATTACATATATATGTTAATTCTGTAGTTACATAGATTTTTATCTTAGACACTTTAGTGTATGGTCTACTGACGGATGTCAATTAGGCCGGTATACTGATTAAATTTGACACTTAGATATTTGTCGTACATAAATTTATATAGTCATTAATTTAAATTATTCGTTTATCAAGGTCTAGAACATTTTAAGTTCGAAATATTACAATCCTACGTATGAGAAGGGTTACGACGTCGCAACATTGTAACGACGTTCATTTCTTTGAATCAAAAATTGTTTGTTATTTTTTAAAAGAGTAATTATATTATAATTAAGGATATATATGTATGATAATAAGTTTCGTCGGTATTTAGGAAGTGTAGAAATTTTGCGTTTCTATTTGTAGTCGTTGCATATCACAACAAAATTGTAATTACCTACAAAAAAGTGCCTTAGCAGTATCCATGTCGTGTAAATAGTGAAAAAAATTCATTGACTAACTGCAATTAAGACTCTTTGATTAAAATGTTAAACAAATATCGCGTTAGCGTCTCAATGTCTTATCTTCGTTTTAATGTCCAAGAAATTATTACTGGCCATTAAAATAAGATTTATTTCTATCATTTTTAATGAACAAACAAAGTAATTTATTAAAATATAAGGTCATGTAAATTAGCTGTTAGCCGCGACTCTACCCGTATGTTTTTCATTTCACGAATAAACTCATTCATTAATTTGACTTCATCCAGTCAACTTATCTCTGTTCCATGTTTATATTATTATTGATTAAAACAACTTTTAGGATTGTATCGCGTTTATTTATTATTTATTTTTATTTCCCGACGTTTCGAACTCTTTACAGAGATCATTTTCACGAGTATCTCTGTAAAGAGTTCGAAACGTCGGGAAATAAAAATAAATAATAAATAAACGCGATACAATCCTAAAAGTTGTTTTAATCAATGAATGGGATTCGCGAAAATCTTAGAAACAAATATATATTATTATTGTTTGCATTTGGCTTACTATAACGCCATATCAACAAATTAAATTACTAAAACCCTTGTAAAGGTCTAATAAGCATCCGGACTTAGTTCCTTGGTAAGGCTCAGTATATTGCTCCAGTATTTTTTTTTTATGGGATAGGAGGGCAAACCAGCAGGCGTGTCACTTGATGGTAAGCAACCAACGCCGCCCATGGACACCAGCAACACATATAGTGTTACTGTTGCGTTGCCGACCTTTAAGGGATAGGGGAGAGGAAAGGATGGGGGAGGGGGGTGGGCCTCCGGGTACCTCTCTCACCGAACGAAACGCGGCATGAGTCACTTTACGTCGGTCTTCTGAGAGGTCGTAGTATTTCACCGGTCGAGCCGGCCCATTCATGCAGCGAACTGCTTGGCTCTACCACTGTTAAATGGCGGTATGGCGGTCGTCGTATGGTGTGAGAAACTTAATATTTATATTTTTAACAGTATTACTATTTAATACAGGTCCCAGAAACACCGATATGGCTTATAT
Organism: Euproctis similis; assembly: GCA_905147225.2. Lineage (NCBI taxonomy): Eukaryota > Metazoa > Arthropoda > Insecta > Lepidoptera > Erebidae > Euproctis > Euproctis similis. The sequence goes on from LR990109.1 coordinate 20,468,377, forward strand.
CAAAAGGTCGCGAAAAGGATGCTCTTCATTCACTCTGCCGTCTCCGTGGCTGGGCCAGACCCGAGCATGTCAAAAAAGAATTTGATGAGTTAACCCAATATAACAATGACATACATAAATGTTTCCTATGCCTCAAAGAAGGTGGTGAAAAAAAAGAGTGCACACATGAATTTAAAAGTCTTTATGATAGAATAATCACGACCATAAAGCACGTTTTTCTGGTCAAGGAGACTATGAGACCGTTCATATTGGTGTTGGCCTATTTCTTCTTTCACACAATGAGCGGAGTGGCACCTGTGAGACCCAATATGGTGAACGTTTGCAGCGCTCTGGGTATGAAGTATGATGCCAAAAATATCGTGGTAAGTAATAGTTAGTGTACTAGCTGAAATGGAGCAATCCATTTCCCACCAATTCCTTGTTTTTTTCAATAAATTAGAGTAGAAATATAGACAAACTTATAGATAAGTTAACAATTAGTTCATATTGTACAAGTTAATAATATTATCAATGTGTCTGTAGTCTCAATTTCAACTTACGTTCGTGTTTTCCAACAATTTTCAAGGAAAGAAAACTAGAATCGATCCTAAGAAGCAATCAACTTTATGGTTGATTGGTTCTAATCCGCCGATCTGGATAAGTCGGCGGGGTAGACCCTCATCATCATCATCAGCCAAGATCTGTCCACTGCTGAACGTAGGCCCCCCCCTTCAACACGCCACAACTCTCAGTCCTGTGCCGCTAACACCCAACGACTTCAGGCGGTTTTCACTAGGTCATCGGTCTACTTAGTGAAGGGACGTCCACGTCGACCAGTTTCGTGGTCAGCACTCGAAAACCTCTCTTATAAACTTTATAAGAACATTAAACCTTAACAAAAACCTTAAATGTTATAAAAACCTTATATTACATTTTCAGGTGGCTAGCGGCGGTATAATGATCTTGATGAGTGTCGTCTCCACTGCTGCAGTAAAGATCTTGGGCAAAAGGAAGCTTATCTTGGGAACATTACTGGGTGCGGCCAGTAGCTCGTTAGCTCTCAGTATCTATGCTCATTTCAAAATACCTTCAACCGTATTCTCATATGAGAAGGAGACCTTCACAGATCAGAAGGAGATATTGCCAGTGGCATTGTTCTTGACGTTAATAAGTTTCAACAGCCTCGGAATACCTTGGGTACTTTTATCTGAAGTGTTTCCATTTAAGTAAGTTTTTTTTACGTCTATTTGATACAATTTTAATAGCTTTAATAATAGCTAGCTTAGAATTAATTATATATCACGTTGATGCGAATTCCGCGAATTTGAATTTCGTTTTCCATACATACCTAACTTCACGCCAAATCCCTTGGGGTAAGCAGAGAAAACAAAGCACCATTACGATTCTTACACGCCTTAATCGCGTCGTTGACTTTTATAACTGTTAATTTATATTTCGTTTTATAATTTTAAAATTTGTTTTCTTACGAATATATTAATATTATTTCAGGAGTCGCGGAGTCATCTCGGGTGTGGCAGCTGCAATCTCCTACGTAATCTTCTTCCTAGCAGCCAAAACCAACTACACCATCGAACAATCGTTCCATATGAGTGGATCATTTGGAGTGTACGCAGGTCTTGCCTTCATTGGCACCATCTATCTCTATTTATACTTGCCGGAGACTGAGAAAAAGTCTCTCATCGAGATTGAATCATTTTACAGAGGGAAAAAGGTGATAGTTGCGGACGATTTCCTTATAAACTCCTTCCGAAAAAAGGAGAAAAACACAAAGAATGAAATTAACAAGTTATTAAATGTCAGTTAGT